>BRKX01000004.1:16912500-21912500 GCA_026008535.1 Perilla frutescens
ATGAGCTCATCTGGATCAGTGCAGAGTTTAAATTCAACTGATGATCCATTTTTTGAGTGAGGAGAGGGAACTTCATTGGCATCTGAACTGCTTGAAGTTACATTGAAAGATTTGGCTTTGGATTCTCTCTTCTTTTTGAGTGACTGAAGATGTGCTTTCCCTTTCTTGGGAATCTAGTCGGAAATGAGGATTGGCAGTGCGTCATCATTTGGAAGATTCAACATATCTTCTAGGAGCTTGCTCATTCTTAGAACATTTCCTACTTTGGACTTAAATTTCTTGGTTCTTTTTTAGTCGGCGGCTTTGATGACTTGATGCTTGAATTGGGAGAATATGAATTCTGCCCAATTAGCTTCCAATCCTTCAACAAGGTGTATCATTACCTTGTATCTTTCTTGAGTCAACTGACTCAAGCTTCCAATCGCGCCGAACATCATCTTGTTCGTAATATTGAGCATGGCCTAATACTCGGGCTTCAAATCAGTTTTAGCTATGGTAAAACTGAATTGCTTGAAGCAATTTGAAACACGCCATTTTCTCCAGTAAGGTTCAGCTGAATCTTTCAGATCTTGAACCCTGGAGCCTTTTCTGGGAATTTAAAGATTTCTGCAATCTTTCTTTCAATGATTAGGAGTTTCTTTCCTTGAATCACTGATTGTATGACCTTCTCATCTGCAATGACCTTTGCGTGAAGCAAGAACTCACTTACCAAGTTTTGTCAAAAAAATCTTGGATGAGTTTCTAGGTAATGCAGAATTTCGGTCTTGTAAAGATTGACCAAAAGAAAAGGATTGTGTGACTCTTGAAGAATCAATTGAAATTTCTGTCTTTCCAGAAATTGTTAGCCATTTTTTGTAAAAAATTTTGGCTGAGTTCGATTTAAAGCCTCCCTTTTTTTTAGATAAGAAGAGAACACTCTTTTTGAAAGAGAAGAGAAGTCTATTGATAGACTGCTTTTTTTTAAAATGCAGTGAATATTGAGAGTGTTGGTGTATTGTATTCTACAAATTTTTGGCAAAAGGGTTTTTATGAGTGTGGAAAATGAGTCATAAATGCGTTAGTTGAATGAATTAAATTCCCTTTTGTCATTTTTAGTCGTTGGTTTGAAGTGACTTTAAGTCATGTCAGAGTTTCACCAACGGTCCAAAATTTCAAAATAAATGCTGACATGGTATAAAAATTTTGAAATAGTTTTTATTTTCCCTTTCCCTTTTTTTATTTAAAAAAATAAAGTACACTGAATCACAAGATAATCACTATAGAGTCTTGAATCAGCTGTGCTTGATCAGGCTGCTAGTCGCACTTGTGTTCAGTTCTTCTTCTTTTGGCGGCAGACAGAATGGGGCTGCTTTCCTCATCATCAAAACTAGAGGACCTACCTTCAGAAGATTGGAGTCCTGTGTGGGCTTGAAGCCTTCTGATCAGCTTCTCATGTCACTTCAACTGATTTTGAAGACTTTGTAGAAGTTTTTCTTGCTGAGCTGATAATTGTCCTGATGATTGTCTGAACTGATCTTCGACCTGTATAGTTCCTGAAGGACTTGATTGATCAGTTGCAATGGTTAGCTGCAAATCACCTCCTCTGGATGATATTTCGTCTTCATCCTTAGCAGCTTCTAGTTTTTCACAAAGAACTGTTTTGGATTGATCAGCTATTTGTTCAGCTGTTTTTGCTGCCAACTGATCTGCATCCCCTAATTCAATTGTGTTGTGACTAGATTCAGGGGGAGTTTTTAGATTCGCTTGGGCTTGGGCTTGAAGTGCTATTTGGAGTGCATCAATAAAGATCACTATGTCTTGCACTTTAGAAGCTGATGTCAGCTGAGCTATTTGATCAGTTGAATCATTGGCGGCTGTTTCCTCTTCTTCTAGTGAAGAATAGGTTTCTGTTGGATCTGCTTGCGATTCTTCTAGTAGAACTGAGGGTTCAATATGGTCCTTAGTCATTTGAGGCATCGCTGATTGAACTGGTGATTTGAGTAATTCATCAAGCTCTGTATCACTAATGGTTTATTCTGCAGCATCTCTGACATCTTCTGGTTTGACCGGTGAGTCAAGAATGTGGATTTCATGCTCCGTGACCTATGGAGGAACTCTACTCTGTAGTTCTTCTGCAGTTTCATCAATGATGTCAACAATTTAAATCTCAACCTCTCTCTGATGAGAATTTCCAGTATGACTCCTTGGGTCAGTCTTCATTATTCTGTCAAACAGCAATTTCTGCTTTATTCTAATGTACTTCCATTTTGTTTCGTTGTTCTCATCAGAATAAACAGGCAGTTGTATTCCCTTCAGTTTGCTCAATTCCTTAACAACTTTGAACATGGATCCTTCAGTTGGATTTTCACATTGTTTGCGTAGGTGAAGCTGTTGTTTGAGCTCGTTCCTTCTCGGTGCCCAAGCATTTTTTAAGCTCCATTCCTCTTCTCATTTCCAGATGCTCATTCCATGGAATCCCATGAGCATTAGGAATGAATCAGCTTCATACACATGCCTCCAGAGAAGCCAATAAACATACCTTAGCAAGGTGTTGTAGAGTTCTTCATACCCATATAGCTCTGGAGCAAAGTGGCAAGCCGTATACTGATTGACTTGTTCTAAAGCCCAATTTCTGATGTTCTCTCCTTTTGAGAAGGCCTTTATTTTTCTTTGGTTTTGGGCATGGGTGGGCACGTTAACTGGAAGTAGTCTACTCCAGCTTCTAGGTGTGGAATTCCCTGAGCCGGAATGATGTCTCTTGGGTCTGTGCATAATTCAAAATCAGCAATAGACTGATGTATGTGTTTTTCAGCAGTGGTTTTGGGAGAGTCTGCAGGAGAATTTTGCCTCATTCTTGTTCTTGAGCTTTTAGCACTTCTTTTGTTGAGTTGCTCAGTCATCATCTGGGCTGAGTGAGGATCTGATCTTCTTGCTGATGAGTTGGCTGAAGAGTTTTCTTCAGTGATGATTTCTCTCCTTGCTCTTCTGGCTGTTCGTTGTGCTGATGAACCAATCTCGGTTGATAGTGATCTGGCATCAATGGTTCTAAGAGGTTGAACATTCAATGGCATACTGAATTTCTGAGATAGAGGGATATCATCCTCTGAATCTGTAGATGTTTTAGTTGATCCTTCAGTGTCTGCTTTCTTTCCTTTTCCTTTATAAGCAACTTTCTTTTTGTGTTGGATATTTTGCTGAGTGGCAGACTCATTGATGACGACTGACTTCGTTTGTGGTTTTGGAACATAGTCTTGCCACGTAACTGTTGTGAAGAGTCTCTCTTCCTTCATTAGATCAGGGAGTTATTTTTCCAGGATCAAGCTGATTCGGTTGAGAAAATACATTCCATGAGGGAAGTTTTCATCATTGCCGTTCTTTTCCCAGGAATCGATGAACCTTTTGAGTTGCCCAAAGAAGAATTTTGCCCAGTTGATCTTGATTTGATACATAATTGCCGCACAGACCTAATACTTAGGTTCTGACATTTCTGACTAGCTTTCAGCAGTTCCGATGATTATCTTGGAGGCGATTAAGCCTAATACTTGAAGAGGGTGATAAAGTGATTCTTCTTGAACTTGGATGTTGCATCTGTCCGTTTCCACAGTCTGTAATCACTCTCTGAGTCTGAGTGAATATCTTCAAGATTGGCTCCACTGGTTCAAAGGCTAAACATTGCTCCTAATGTTTCAGCTGTGACTTTGAATCCCTATTCTCTTACTTTTGTAGTAAAGAAGTCCTCCTTTTTATACCCATCAGAGTTGAGGTAGAACTCAACTACAGGTTCTGAGTAGACTTTTGAGGGAGCTGCTTCAAGGAATACTTGAAGTTGAGCATCATATAGTCTGGCAATGATTTCTCCACTTAGCTCTGAGTTCTTGCAGTTGTTAGAGAATACGGTTGGCTCAAAGAACTTGTCCTTGAGCAATTTGTCACAGAATTTTGAAGAATCTTCTCCACTTGATCGAAAATTGAACTCTCTTCGTGTGCGACGACCAGAATTTTGAGCCATGATTTTGGTTTGAGAATCTTTTTGGAGAGAGAATTTTTTTTGACGATTTAGGGTTTGCTTCTTTAGGAGAGAGAAATACTTGAAGATAGGTAGTCTGCGGTCGGTGAGATAACTTTGAAAACTTCAGCCAAGTTATTTATGAGGTGGGGTAGTTTCAATCCAACGGTCATAAAATTTTAGATTTGGTTGAACTGAATGGTTCTGATCATACGATGCTGAAGAGTCAGCTGAGTAAGGCATTCAAAATTTATCCGTTGAATTGATTGAGGAAAGAGAGAGAGTGTGTGAGAGTAGGTGGGGTCAATGGTAATATTTAAGAGACACGTCATTTTACCGTTCAGTAATAAATTTAATTTGAACTTATCTGATTGTTGCTCTACTCCAGTCTCCACGTGGCATTTGAGCTGCTGACATCATCAGTTGTCTTCTCGACTGATGATCCTCTTGGCTTGGACTGATCAGTTTCACCTGGAGTCTTTTCAGCTTTAACTCCTTTGTCAGCTTAAGCGGTCCTCTTCAGCTTTGCTCAGCCTAAGCTTGTCAGCTGCTTCCTTCAGCTGTAGCTTTGTCTTCATCAGTCAGTTTTGAATTCAACTGTTCTCATTAGTTGAATATGACCGGTTGAGAACTTATGCCTTTTGCAATATAGTTTTGTTTATTTTCAACAGCTTTCTTGCAGCCTTTTGCCACTCTTTTTAGAACTGTTGTGGGTTGTATCAGTTTAAGCTCAAAAGCTTAGAATACTGATGCCCTCGTAAGTCAGTTCTCATCATTAGTGGGAGTGCTCCTCTTCACTCCTTCTATTGGATGATCATCATCCTCCTTTGAAGCTAGTTCAAGTAATCCCAATTGGATGCATAGCTCAACGAATCTAGCTTCTGGCAATGGCTTGGTGAAGATGTCGGCTATTTGTTTCTCCGTGTTGACATATTCGATGCATATGTCTTTCTTGTCAATATGATCTCTGATGAAGTGGTGTCTGATATCAATATGCACTATTGTTGTCACAGTAGATTGGCACTTCTTCAGACTCCACCTTGTAATCCTTGAGTTGTTGCTTCATCCATAAGATCTGAGCACAACAGCTTCCAGCAGCTACATATTCCGCTTCAGTTGTTGACGTGGTAACTGAGTGTTGCTTCTTGCTAAACCACGATATCAGTTTGTTTCTAAGAAACTGACATGTTCCACTGGTGCTTTTTCGATCAATTTTACATCCTCCGAAGTCTGAGGCTGAATAGCCGATTAGACTCAAGCTGTCATCTCTGGGATACCATAACCCAAGATTTATAGTTCCCTTGAGATACTTTATAATCCTCTTTGCTGCTTCAAGATGACTTTTCTTTGGATTAGCTTGGAACCTTGTATATAGTCCGACTGAGTAGGAGATATCTGGTCGGCTGGTGGTCAGGTAGAGAAGGGATCCAATGATTCCTCTGTAGTTTGTTTGACTAACTGATTCTCCTTCTTCATCGAGAGTCAGCTGCACTGACGTGTTCATTGGAATTTTGAGAGCTTTTCCCTTGTCAGTTCCAAACTTCTTGACAAGCTCCTTGGTATATTTAGCTTGGCTGATGAAGATTCTATCCTTGAGCTGCTTTACTTGGAGTTCGAGAATGAATGTCATTTCTCCCATCATACTCATCTCGAATTCGCTTTCCATTAGTTGTGCGAATCGATTGCAGAGATCTTTGCTCTTAGATCCAAATATTATGTCATCCACACAAATTTGAACCATCAATATCTCAGCTGATCGTTCTATTCTGAATAGAGTACGATCGATGACTCCTTTCTGAAACCCATTCTTTAGCAAGAACGTTGTGAGGGTTTCATACCAAGCTCTTAGGGCCTGCTTTAGACCATATAGAGCTTTTTTCAACTTGTAGACTTGGTCTCCGATTTCGAAGACTGGAGGTTGCTCTACATCCATATCCTCCTTGAGCATTCCTTGCAAGAATGCACTTTTCACATCCATTTGATAGACCATGAAATTGTTGTGAGCTGCATAGGTGAGGAACAATCTGATAGCCGCCAATCTTACAACTAGTGTGAATGTCATCAAAGTCGATCCCTTCACTTTGTGAGTAACCCTTGGCTACCAGTCTGGCCTTGTTCTTTGTGATCACGCCTTGTTCATCCAGTTTGTTGCGAAAGACCCATTTAGTCCCAATGACTTTTTGAGTTTTCGGCCTATCAACAAGAAACCATACGTCATTTCTTATGAACTAGTTCAGCTCTTCTTGCATAGCTATAATCTAGTCTGAATCTTCAAGTGCTTCTTTGATATTGGCTGGTTCAATCTGTGAGATGAAGCATGTGAAGAGTGCATGCTCTGTTGAGCCCCTGGTCTGAACTTTGCTTCTTGGATCCCCAGCAATTTTGTCGACTGGATGACTTCGAAGCCATTTTGGAATGATTCTCTCTTCTGCACCTTCAGCTGCTTCATCAGTTGTTCCAACAACTGATCATTCGGTGTCTTTATCAGCTGATTCTTTAGCTACTTCTTCGGCCTCTGTATTAGCTTCAACTTGTTCTTCATTTTCACTGATTCTCCCCCTTGTCCCAGTTAAGGGGTTTGGGGTTTCATGACGATTTATGTCGTCAGTGACTAAGTTATATTCAACTGGTCTAGAATCAGT
Organism: Perilla frutescens; assembly: GCA_026008535.1. NCBI lineage: Eukaryota > Viridiplantae > Streptophyta > Magnoliopsida > Lamiales > Lamiaceae > Perilla > Perilla frutescens. Next base: position 16,919,128 of record BRKX01000004.1, read on the forward strand.
TTCTATGCCATCTTCTAGTAAAACTTCAAACTGCTATGGGAAAATGTGATCAACATAGTCCAGCAGGCTTTCACTAAGCAATGCTTGCTCTGATGTACAGTTCTCCCTTTTATTTCTGTACCCGTTGACAAGCTCATCAAACACCACATGACATGTTACTTCCACAACTAGTGTCCTTTTGTTGAACACTCTGTAAGCTTGAGAATGAGAGGCATTATAGCAGAGAAATATTCCCTCATCAGCTTTGGCACTGAAAGAAATCAGCTAGGATTTACCATTATTGTGAATATAACATTTGCAGGCAAATATCTTAAATTAAGAGATATAAGGCTTACGACCCTTGAATAGCTCGTAGGGTATTTTGTCATGGTTGATTATGATGGCACTTCTGTTCTGGGTGTGGCAGGCTGTGTTAACTACTTCTGCCCAATAACCTTCGGCTATGTTGGCATCTGCTATCATTGCTATTGTCGCCTCCTTTAGTGTGCGATTCCTTCTTTCTGCTATGCCATTTTGTTGAGGAGTTCTTGTAGCAGAATGTTCATGAGTGATTCTCAATTCACTCAAGAACTTGATCATTTGCTGATTGACAAATTCAGTTCCCTTATCGGATCTTATCTTTTGAACTAATTTTCCCTTGTCAGTCTGCAATCTCCTGATCAATGTTGATAGCTTCTCAAAAGTCTCATCCTTACTTTTTAAGAACTCCACCCAGCTATACCTTGAGTAGTCATCTACTACTACAAGTGTAAACCTTTTGTCTCTGGGGTTGGTGGTCTCACAGGCCCAAATAAGTCCATGTGAAGTAACTGAAGAATGTTAGTTGTTCCTTGAGGATGACTTTTGTTTTTAAATGACGACTTCACCTGCTTCCCTTTCTGGCATGGTCCGCAGACACCGGTTTTCTTGTAGATCTCCTTGGGAAGCCCATCAACTAGCTCCTTCTTGGCCAGGTAGTTGATAGTTTTAAAGTTGAGATGATTCAGTTGTTGATGCCACAACCAGCTTGCTTCAGTTGAACCTTTGGAGAGAAAGCAAGCTTCTAAATAGCTGGTTGACCAGTCAACTACATACATGTTACCTTTTCTTACTCCAGTCAGGAGTAGGGCTCCAGTTAACTTGTCCCTAATGTCACATGAGCTATTGTCGAAGTCAACTGAGTACCCATTGTCACAAAGCTAACTGATGCTCAGTAGTTTATGCCTTAGTCCTTCGGCATATGACACGCCATTCACGACAACTTTTCCTTTGACTACGAACCCTTCTCCAATGGTTCGGCTCTTTGAGTTGTCTCCAAAAGTGACTAGAGGTCCCTTAACCTCTTTATAACCATCAAGATCATTCTTATCTCCGGTCATATATTTTTGAGCACCCGCTATCCAGTGTGGATGAATACTACAAGAAATTGAGATGGTGATGATTCGAGCAGATGTGGAGGAGGAAAGAGAGGCCACCATGGCTCATTTTCTTGCAGGTTTGCATAGGGAGATCCGGGAGGTGGTTGAGTTGCAGCAGTATGTGGAGATGGAAGATGTGCTACAAATGGCGATAAAGGTAGAGAATCAACTCAAGAGGAGGGGTAACTCGACTCGAGGAAATTCATCTACATGGAAGTCTAACTCGACTTCTAATTCTACCCCATGGAAGTCGGCAAGCCAAGGCAAGAAAGAAGAGAAGCAGCCGTTCACCAAGCCGAAGCAGGAAGCGGCGGCAGTGACTGCAACCAATCATCAGGAGACGTCCAAGAGCCAAAACTGACACATCAAATGCTTCAAGTGTCAAGGTCGAGGTCACATAGCCAATCAATGTCCAAACCGGCGTGTGATGATTTTGAAGGATAATGGGGAGATCGTGACGGATGATGAGGAGGTTGATCCGGAGATGCCCGGATTGTCGGAATCAAGCGATGAGGAGGAGGAGTACACAGCACCCGAGTCACTTGTTTTGGTTGCACGCAAGTCTCTAAGCTTGCACACCAAAAGTGTTGACGAGGCACAAAGGGAGAACATATTCCATACCCGATGCCACATCAAGGATAAGGTATGTAGTATGATTATCGATGGTGGAAGTTGTACTAATGTAGCTAGTCTTGTGATGGTGACCAAGCTAGGATTGCTGATTCTCAAGCATCCTAAGCCATACAAGCTACAATGGTTGAACGACAGCGGAGAGACCAAGGTAAACAAGCAGGTGCAAGTACCATTTCAGATTGGCAAATAAGAAGACGAAGTGCTTTGTGACGCAGTACCCATGCAAGCCAGACATGTCTTGTTAGGACGTCCATGGCAATTCGATAGGAAGGTGACAACAATGGCTACACAAACAAGTACTCTTTTGTACTTAACAAGAAGACGGTGACACTAGCTCCTTTAACACATTCACAAGTGTATGAGGACCAAGTGAAGCTACAAGAAAAAGCCAAGTCTATAAAGAAGAAGGAGCGGGCAGCGGCGGCTATTGAGCCGAAAGAGAAATCCCGAAGATCTTGTTTTGCCAAAGCAAGTGACATCAAGTGGGCCGTGCAAAATGAGAAGCCCATGTATTTGATGGTCCGCAGAGATTTGCTACAAACTAACAAACTTGACAAGTCTTTGCCAAGTCCTATTTTATCTCTCTTGAAGGAATTTGATGATGTGTTTCCCGAGGAGATGCCACCCGATTTGCCACCAATAAGGAGAATCGAGCACCAAATTGATTGTGTGCCCGGCGCCACTTTACCCAACCGGTCGGCGTACCGAAGCAACCCTGAGGAGACAAAGGAGCTCGAAAGACAAATCCACGAGGGGGATGAATGGAAAACGACATTTATTACTAAACTTGGATTATATGAATGGTTAGTTATGCCGTTTGGTTTAACAAATGCTCCTAGCACTTTTATGCGTCTTATGAACCATGTTCTACGTGCTTTCATAGCTAGATTTGTTGTGGTTTATTTTGATGACATATTTATCTATAGTAAAACTATGGATGAGCATGAAGATCATTTGAGGAATGTTTTACAAGCTTTAAGGAAAGAACAATTGTATGCTAACCTTAAAAAGTGCACCTTTTGCAACGATAGGGTTGTTTTCCTTGGCTTTGTTGTGAGTGTAGGTGGACGAAGAGAAGGTGCGAGCCATCCAAGAATGGCCGACGCCTACCTCTGTTGGAGAGGTTCAAAGTTTTCATGGATTGGCGAGTTTCTACCGTCATTTTGTGCCACACTTCAGTAGCATTGCAGCCCCGATGACTGAGGTGATCAAAAAGAACGTGGAGTTTAAATGGGGCGAAGCTCAAGAATGAGCTTTTCAAACACTCAAGGAAAAGTTGACACACCCACCGGTACTATCTCTTCCTGACTTTTCTAAAACTTTTAAGGTTGAGTGTGATGCTTCCGGTGTTGGTATTGGTGCAGTTTTGATGCAAATGGTTCGACCAATTGAATACTTCAGTGAGAAGTTACGAGGCGCCACTACAAATTACCCAACATATGACAAAGAGTTGTATGCATTAGTGCGGGCATTGCAGACATGGCAACATTACTTGTAGCATAAGGAGTTCGTGATCCATACCGACCATGAGTCGTTGAAGCATTTGAGGAGGCAACGTAAGTTGAACAAAAGACATGCAAGATGGATGGAATTCATCGAGACATTTCCATACGTCATCAAATACAAGCAAGGTAAAGAAAATGTAGTAGTCGATGCATTGTCTAGAAGGTACGCGTTGCTTTCTACTTTGGATGCTAGATTACTAGGTTTTGAGTGCATTAAAGCATTATATGTTGATGATGATGATTTTAAGGATATTTATATTGCATGTGAGAAATCTGGATATGGAATGTTTTATAGGCAAGATGGTTATTTGTTTAGGGATAATAAATTATGTGTGCCTAACTGTTCCATGCGTGAGTTATTATTGTTGGAATCACATGGTGAGGGTGTTATGGGGCATTTTGGAGTAGCTAAGACTTTATCTATCTTGTAAGAACATTTCTTTTGGCCTCATATGAAACATGATGTGGAAAAATTGTGTGCTAAATGTGTTACATGTCGACAAGCTAAGTCTAGAGTCTAACAACATGGTTTATACATGCCTTTGCCTATTCCTACATCGCCTTGGATTGACATATCTATGGATTTTGTGTTAGGATTGCCTAGGAGTAAACGTGGTCATGATTCTATTTTTGTGGTTGTTGATAGATTTTCTAAAATGGCGCATTTTATTGCATGTTCTAAGTCTAATGATGCGTCGCATATAGTCGATTTGTTCTTTAGGGAAGTTGGGCGTTTGCATGGTATGCCTAAAACAATTGTGTCTGATCGTGGTGCTAAGTTCTTGAATTATTTCTAGAAGACTTTGTGGTGTAAGTTTGGTACTAAACTGTTGTTTTCTACTACTTGTCATCCACAAACTGATAGTCAAACGGAAGTAGTAAATAGGACTTTATCTACGTTGTTGCGGGCATTGATTAAAAAGAACATAAAAACTTGGGAAGAATGTTTTCCGCATGTGGAATTCGCATATAATAAGTCTGTTCATTCTGCATCTCAGTTTTCGCCATTTGAAATTGCATACGGTTTTAATCATTTAACTCTCTTAGATTTAATTCCTTTGCCTGTGCAAGAGTTCACTAATTTAGATGGGAAAAAGAAAGCTGAATTTGTTAAACAGATTCATGAGAAGGCTAGAGCAAACATCGAAAGGAGGACCGAGCAGTATGCTAAGAAAGTCAACAAAGGGCGACGGAAGGTCGTGTTCAAACCCGGCGAATGGGTTTGGTTGCACATGAGGAAGGAAAGGTTTCCTGCGCAATGGAGATCCAAGCTGTTACCTAGAGGCGATGGACCATTTCAAGTCCTTGAGCGCATTAGTGACAATGCTTACAAATTGGACTTACCCATTGAGTACAAAGTTAGTTCTACATTCAATGTTGCTGACTTGAGTCCTTTTGATATAGGTGACGAGCTGGATTTGAGGACAAATCCTTTTCAAGAGGAGGGGAATGATACGTTCCGAGCTAAGGAGGTGTCGGATCTAATCAAGGTGCCTGAAGGACCCGTGACGCGATTGTGAGCTAAGAGGTTCAAGGAAAGCCTCAACGGGTTCATACGAGAGGTTTGGGAACAAGTGGCGTCAAGGAAACCCGTGGAAGGAGCCAAGGAGGGGGAACCAAGCTGGAAGGTGTTGATAGCGGCACAAGGTTATCAAGAGTTGGAGTTAGAGTGCATTGCATGAAGATGGAAATCAGTCGGTATGCCCATACCGCGCGACAGTCAGTATGCCCATACTGACTAGGAGTAATATTGGTCCTTAATATTTTAATTAAGGGGATTGATTTATTAGACTATAATATTTATTTAGTCAGATTTTTATTTATTTTATTTCTTAATTTTCGTTCATTAAGAGTTATAGTTTGACTAGGATTTATTTAAGGCAGATTCCTACCTTGAATAGGATTCTAGTTAGGCAGTTTCCTAGTCTAGATAGAATTCTTTTTGGAGCAGATTTTTAAGTCCTTTTAGCATTAGATTTCGTCCATCCCTACAGTATAAATAGGGATCCATTGTGAACATTATTGAACACACCATTATTGAATTCAGTTATAAACTTGTGAGTTTATTCTCTCTAGAGAACTTTTATCCGAATTTCATAATACTTGTGAGATTCACTTTCGACTTATCAAACGGGTTCATCATCCCCGCTTGTGGCGTCTACATCAAATCCAAGTTCGTGTTTCCAATTGATCGCGGGTTACGAATTTGACAAATTCGTGGTTCAACATCGTTGTGAGGCTAGGGTTTGGATCCATCCATCCAAATAGGCGAAACTGATACAAGTCCTGGGAAGTTCTACAGCTTTCTTTGTCGTGTGCTGGTGAGGATCGCATCAAGTGGTATTAAAGCTTCGGCTTTGTATCAAGTTCCATCTGTCCTTTAAATTTTGTCTTTAAATTTTCGTTCTTTAAAAAAAAATTCTGGAAATTGTGTTGTTTTTCGTTCTTGTTGGATTTTGGAGACGCATTCCGTTATTTGGTTGTTGAACCCTAGATAGGTCGTGTGAATCGATTCGGGTATTTTTGATTTTTTGGATTTGATTTCTTTGGAGAGGAAATTGAGAGTTTAGACATCCGTAGGAACTGAGTGCATAGATAATTGTAGGAGTTTTATTGTATAGAAACCTGGTAGGAAGTAATTTGTTTAGCTTTTCATTTAAATTTTCGTTGTAATATATCTTTTGAGTTCATTGTGACATAAAAAAAAAAAAAACAAAAAAAAGGCCGAAAAAAAAGAGCCAAAAAAAATAAAAAAAAAATGTCTGAGAAAAATACAGGTACTGAAGGTAACACCGCTGGAGGTTCAGAAGGAGAATTAAACTCGGCATTCGATTCAAATACCGTGGAGGCCCTATAGCAGCATCTATCAAAGCTGCTCAAAGCCAAAATGGGAGTGTTATATGAGCGGATCGACAAGATGGAGAAGTCAATACAGGAGCAATCACAACCAGCTCCCCGAGAGAACCGTGGAGGTCGAGGTGGAATAGGCGGACGTGGAAGAATAATCGAATGAAGACGTTATCCAAACATCGAACGGCAAAGAAGAGGATATGAAGAGTTCGAGGAAGATAAGGATGAGGAAGATAGACAGTCGGCGACTGGAGGCCGAAGGAGAGACAGAGCCCGAGAAGATGAAGACTTGGGCAACATAAAAATGAATGTACCTTCGTTCAAAGGTACAAATGATCCAACCGCGTATCTGGAGTGGGAGCGCAAGATGGAGATGCTATTTGACTGCCACAACTATTTAGAACTGAAGAAGGTCAGATTAGCGGTAGTGGAGTTTTCTGATTATGCCATCAATTGGTGGGACCAATTGACCATCAGTCGACGGCGCAATCGGGAAAGGCCATTGGAGACGTGGGACAATCTGAAATCGTTGATGAGAAAGAGGTTCGTGCCTAATCACTACTACAGAGAGCTTTATAACAAGCTCCAAACCTTGAGGCAAGGTACGAACAGTGTGGATGAATACTACAAAAAAATGGAGGTGGCGATGATTTGAGCAGATGTGGAGGAGGATAGAGAGGCCACCATGGCTCGTTTTCTTACAGGTTTGCATAGGGAGATCCGGGAGGTGGTGGAGTTGCAGCAGTATGTGGAGATGGAAGATGTGCTACAAATGGCGATAAAGGTAGAGAATCAACTCAAGAGGAGGGGTAACTCGACTCCAGGAAATTCATCTACATGGAAGTCTAACTCGACTTCTAATTCTACCCCATGGAAGTCGGCAAGCCAAGGCAAAAAAGAGGAAAAGCAGCCGTTCACCAAGCTGAAGCAGGAAGCGGCAGCGGCGACTGCAACCAATCATCAGGAGACGTCCGGGAGCCGAAACTGACACATCAAATGCTTCAAGTATCAAGGTCGAGGTCACATAGCCAATCAATGTCCAAACCGGCGTGTGATGATTTTGAAGGATAATGGGAAGATCGTGACGGATGATAAGGAGGTTGATCCGGAGATGCCCGGATTGTCGGAATCAAGCGACAAGGAGGAGGAGTACACAGCACCCGAGTCACTTGTTTTGTTTGCACGCAAGTCTCTAAGCTTGCACACCAAAAGTGTTGACGAGGCACAAAGGGAGAACATATTCCATACCTGGTGCCACATCAAGGATAAGGTATGTAGTATGATTATCGATGGTGGAAGTTGTACTAATATAGCTAGTGTTGTGATGGTGACCAAGCTAGGATTGCTGATTCTCAAGCATCCTAAGCCATACAAGCTACAATGGTTGAACGACAGCGGAGAGACCAAGGTAAACAAGCAGGTGCGAGTGCCATTTCGGATTGGCAAATATGAAGACGAAGTGCTTTGTGACGTAGTACCCATGCAAGCCGGACACGTCTTGTTGGGATGTCCATGGCAATTTGATAGGAAGGTGACTCACGATGGCTACACAAACAAGTACTCTTTTGTACTTAACAAGAAGACGGTGACACTAGCTCCTCTAATACCTTCACAAGTGTATGAGGACCAAGTGAAGCTACAAGAAGAAGCCGAGTCTATGAAGAAGAAGGAGCGGGCAGCGGCGGCTGTTGAGCCGAAGGAGAAAATCCGAAGATCTTGTTTTGCCACGGCAAGTGACATCAAGTAGGCCGTGTAAAATGAGAAGCCCATATATTTGATGGTCCGCACAGATTTGCTACAAACTAACAAACTTGACAAGTCTTTGTCAAGTCCTATTTTATCTCTCTTGCAGGAATTTGATGATGTGTTTCCCGAGGAGATGCCACCTGGTTTGCCACCAATAAGGGGAATCGAGCACCAAATTGATTTTGTGCCCGACGCCACTTTACCTAACCGGCCGGCGTACCGAAGCAACCCTGAGGAGACAAAGGAGTTCGAAAGACAAATCCACGAGCTATTGGAGAAAGGCCAAGTGAGGGAGAGTTTAAGCCCATGTGCGAGCCCAGTCTTGCTCGTTCCCAAGAAGGACTCATCCCATTGTATGTGTGTCGACTGCAGAGCCGTCAACAACATCACGGTAAAGTATCGACATCCTATACCCCGTCTTGATGACATGCTTGATGAGTTGCATGGTGGTTGTGTATTTTTTAAGATTGATTTACGTAGTGGGTACCATCAAATTAGAATTAAAGAGGAGGATGAATGGAAAACGGCATTTATTACTAAACTTGGATTATATGAATGGTTAGTAATGCCGTTTGGTTTAACAAATGCTCCTAGCACTTTTATGCATCTTATGAACCATGTTCTACGTGCTTTCATAGGTAGATTTGTTTTGGTTTATTTTGATGACATATTGATCTATAGTAAAACTGTGGATGAGCATGAAGATCATTTAAGGAATGTTTTACAAGCTTAAAGGAAAGAACAAGTGTATGCTAACCTTAAAAAGTGCACCTTTTGCACCGATAGGGTTGTTTTCCTTGGCTTTGATGTGAGTGCAGATGGAGTGCAGGTGGACGAAGAGAAGGTGCGAGCCATCCAAGAATGGCCGACGCCTACCTCTATTGGAGAGGTTCGGAGTTTTCATGGATTGGTGAGTTTCTACCATCGTTTTGTGCCATACTTCAGTAGCATTGCAGCCCCGATGACTGAGGTGATCAAAAAGAATGTGGAGTTTAAATGGGGCGAAGCTCAAGAACGAGCTTTTTAAACACTCAAGGAAAAGTTGACACACCCACCGGTACTATCTCTTCCTGACTTTTCTAAAACTTTTGAGGTTGAGTGTGATGCTTCCGGTGTTGGTATTGGCACAGTTTTGATGCAAATGGTTCGACCAATTGCATACTTCAGTGAGAAGTTAGGAGGTGCCACTGCAAATTACCCAACATATGACAAGGAGTTGTGTGCATTAGTGCGGGCATTGCAGACGTGGCAACATTAATTGAGGACCAAGGAGTTCGTGATCCATACCGACCATGAGTCGTTGAAGCATTTGAGGGGGCAACATAAGTTGAACAAAAGACATGCAAGATGGATAGAATTCATCGAGACATTTCCATACGTCATCAAATACAAGCAAGGTAAAGAAAATGTAGTAGCCGATGCATTGTCTAGAAGGTATGCGTTGCTTTCTACTTTGGATGCTAGATTACTAGGTTTTGAGTACATTAAAGCATTATATGTTGATGATGATGATTTTAAGGATATTTATATTGCATGTGAGAAATATGGATATGGAAAGTTTTATAGGCAAGATGGTTATTTGTTTAGGGAGAATAAATTATGTGTGCCAAACTGTTCCATGCGTGAGTTATTATTGTTGGAATCACATGGTGGGAGTCTTATGGGGCATTTTGGAGTAGCTAAGACTTTATCTGTCTTGTAAGAACATTTCTTTAGGCCTCATATGAAGCATGATGTGGAAAAATTGTGTGCTAAATGTGTTACATGTCGACAAGCTAAGTCTAGAGTCCAACCACATAGTTTATACATGCCTTTGCCTATTCCTACATCGCCTTGGATTGACATATCTATGGATTTTGTGTTAGGATTGCCTAGGAGTAAATGTGGTCATGATTCTATTTTTGTGGTTGTTGATAGATTTTCTAAAATGGCGCATTTTATTGCATGTTCTAAGTCTAATGATACGTCGCATATAGCCGATTTGTTCTTTAGGGAAGTTGTGTGTTTGCATGGTATGCCTAAAACAATTGTGTCTGATCGTGATGCTAAGTTCTTGAGTTATTTCTGGAAGACTTTGTGGTGTAAGTTATGTACTAAACTGTTGTTTTCTACTACTTGTCATCCACAAACTGATAGTCAAACGGAAGTAGTAAATAGGACTTTATCTACGTTGTTGCGGGCATTGATTAAAAAGAACATAAAAACTTGGGAAAAATGTTTGCCGCATGTGGAATTCGCATATAATAGGTCTGTTCATTCTGCATCTCAGCTTTCGCCATTTGAAATTACATATGGTTTTAATCCTTTAACTCCATTAGATTTAATTCCTTTGCCTGTGCAAGAGTTCACTAATTTAGATGGGAAAAAGAAAGCTGAATTTGTTAAACAGATTCATGAAAAGGCTAGAGCAAACATCAAAAGGAGGACCGAGCAGTATGCCAAGAAAGCCAACAAAGGGCGACGGAAGGTCGTGTTCAAACCCGGCGAATGGGTTTGGTTGCACATGAGGAAGGAAAGGTTTCCTGCGCAATGGAGATCCAAGCTGTTACCTAGAGGCGATGGACCATTTCAAGTCCTTGAGCGCATTAGTGACAATGCTTACAAATTGGACTTACCCGCTGAGTACAAAGTTAGTTCTACATTCAATGTTGCTGACTTGAGTCCTTTTGATGTAGGAGTAATATCGGTCCTTAATATTTTAATTAAGGGGATTGATTTATTAGACTATAATATTTATTTAGTCAGATTTTTATTTATTTTATTTCTTAATTTTCGTTCATTAAGAGTTATAGTTTGACTAGGATTTATTTAAGGCAGATTCCTACCTTGAATAGGATTCTAGTTAGGCAGTTTCCTAGTGTAGATAGAATTCTTTTTGGAGCAGATTTTTAAGTCCTTTTAGCATTAGATTTCGTTCATCCCTACACTATAAATAGGGATCCATTGTGAACATTATTGAACACACCATTATTGAATTCAGTTATAAACCTGTGAGTTTATTCTCTCTAGAGAACTTTTATGCAAATTTCATAATACTTGTGAGATTCACTTTCGACTTATCAAACGGGTTCATCATCCCCGTTTGTGGCGTCTACATCAAATCCAAGTTCGTGTTTCCAATTGATCGCGGGTTATGAATTTGACAAATTCGTGGTTCAACATCATTGTGAGGCTAGGGTTTGGATCCATCCATCCAAATCGGCGAAACTGATACAAGTCCTGGGAAGTTCTATAGCTTTCTTTGTCGTGTGCCGGTGAGGATCGCATCACTTAGCTCATCAACTTTGCTTCTTAGCTCATCATTCTCACTCTTCAGTTCAACATGCATACTTGATACATAAGCTAATTGATCTTCTAGAATTCGTAGTTGTTCATCCAGTTCGTTCCTAGAGATCGATGCTTCATGTATATGACAAAATGAGGTTATGGAGTTAGCTTGACTAACCTCTTCATCATTGTCGGCCATGAGGCATAGTAGAGCTTCATCATCGGAGCTGTAGCCATCTGAGTTGATTCCAGATGGGTAGTCCGAATCGTCCAGTACAGCATTCTCAAGAATTCGCGATCATTGCTTTCCTTTTGAAGAAGCTTCTCTTCACTTTGGCCTTTTTATCTTCAGAAAGTTCTGGACACTCATATCTATAGTGTCCTCACTTGTGACAGTGGAAACATTCCTCTATGTTCCTGTTTGCCAACCTAAATTGTTCAGCTGGCTGCTGGTGCCTCTCACCTTTTGCAGCTTCATCAGCTTGGGGTTGAGCTGATTGTTGATCTCTGAATTTTCTTAGTTTCTCCAACAATCTTATCATTGACTGGATTTTCTCATTCAAGTCCTCAATCAAGATCTTCTTTTTCTCAGATGACTCTCTTCTTCGATCTGTCATCGATCCTCCAGGATTCTCTCTGACAGGCGAGCCTCTTGGTCGGAAGTTATTTCTTCCGCGGGCTTCTCTGAATCGATTTCTTTTCGCATGCTGGTAATATTATTTTTGTGTGTGTATATATATATATATATTTGTTTAACGTTCTCTTACATTACTCTAATCGATACTAATCTGTTATTGACATTCTTCAGGTGTTGATATATATGATAGGCTTATAAAGTGCACAAAGGATTGGGGGATAGAGTATAAAGTCTTCACTATCTCTATGGACAATGCATCGAACAATGATGTGGCAATTCGAATTGCTAAAGAAACATTCTCAAGGAGCCGTAAGTTGCCATTGAAAGGTCAGTTATTTCATGTTCGGTATACAGTACACATATTGAATCTTGTTGTTCAAGATGGTCTTTCTGAGATAAAAACAATCATTGATGATGTTAAAAATAGTGTGCGGTTTATTAATCAATCAGAGTCAAGGTTGAGGAAGTTTTCTGATGTCGTGCATCATTTAGAAATTTCAGTGAAAAAATTGATCATTGATTGTCCAACTCGTTGGAATTCTACATATGAGATGTTAGTTGAAGCTTTCAGAGTTAAAGATGCATTCCCTATATTTCAACAAAGAGAGTCTTCATATGAGTGTTGTCCTAGTATTGATGATTGGAAGAAAGTGAAGGATGTTGTTGATATTTTAGAGGTCTTTTATGAAGCTACCCATGTCATTTCTGGTGTTGATTATCCTACCTCTAATGTTTATCATGCTGTTATTTGGAGAGTCAAGCATGTATTGAATGAAAAGGAAAATCATTCTAATGAGTTTATTAGAGTGATGATAAAAAAATATGAAGAAAAAATTTGATAAATATTGGGGAAGTTGCAATCTTTTGATGGCCATTGGAGCAATACCTGACCCTAGGCTCAAAATGAGGTTGGTTCAGTAGTGAGAGTGATGCACGTACAAATTTGATGAAGGTTCGAGATGCATTACATAGCTTGTTCTTTGAGTATGTTGAAATTGATAATGCAAGGGCTCGAAAGACTACCACTACAGAAAAATGTTCTTCTACATCTGCAAACTCCTCATCTAAAGGCAAATTAGTGCCTTCTGGTATGTCTATGTATGATGATTATTTGAACACTGTTGAGGTACATGGTCCTTTCAAATCGGAACTGGACATTTACTTAAAGGAGGGGGTTTTTCGATGTCAAGATGGGGATGCAAGTGTAGGCACTGAGTTTGATGCCTTAGCTTGGTGGAAATCTCAAGAGTTAAAGTTTAAAATCTTATCTAAGTTAGCTCGTGATGTATTGGCTATTCCCATTAGTACAGTGGCATCGGAGGCTACATTTAGTGCAGGAACTCAAGTATTAGATCTTTATCGTTCAAGGTTAAGTTTCGATGTTGTAAAAGTTTTGATTTGTGGAGCAGATTGGGTTCGCCGGCTTCACGGGATCAAGAAGCCCCTTATGACACATGTAAGTTCTTTTTATTTCTTTAATTTATTTGATTTATTTGATATACATATATATATGTACATGTCTTTATAAAATTGATTTTTAATCAACTTTTATTCTTATTTAGGAAGAAGAAGTGCCTTATTATGTCACGTTGCAAACCACTTGATTTGCAAATTTGGTAGAAGATTAGATGCTTGTCATTTGCGAATGATTTTAGTGAAGTGTTGTTTTGATGAACTTGATAATAAACTTTTATGCAACTAAAATATTGGCTTGTTTATGTACCTTTTGATTTTGTGACTTGTTAGTATGTGATTTATTATGATTTGTGAACAGTGAGTTGGAACACATAAAAATGTTTTTAGCATTTATTACAATTATTGAGTGTTTATTAGGTAAATGTATTAGAAATATCATTTATTATTGCGTTTTGTGTTAAATTGTTTATTAGGTAACATATTGGTTTAAAATATTGTTTTAGAAAATTTTCTTCAAAATTACAAATCAAATATATTCGAATCGAATCGAATAGTGTAAAATTAAGGAAATTTTGAATCAAATCAAATCAAATCAAATCGAATCATATTGTATGTTTATAATACACTTAAAAAAATCGAATCGAATCGAATATTTGTAAATATCTTATCGAATCGAATACGAATAAAAAAAATATTCGAAGTCGAATCGAATACCGAATCGAATATGTAACATTTTTTCGAATCGAATTGAATACATAGATATTCGCTCTTATTCGATTTGTTTACAACCCTAAACGTAATAGTTATAAAATTTGAACAATTAGATTGACTGGAAATTTAATTGAAAGAAGGCTTCGGTGCTAAGAAACTCACCTTATATTTCTTCCAATTTTCTTTCTTCAATTCTTTTTTTCTTCATGTTTATTTTCCATTTTTCTCATTTTAATTTTGATTACTTATAATCAAAACCCCTCCCAACTATGTGTATATATATACTCAACATATATATAGAACACGTGTACTTAGTTGTACACTAATACTCTTAAACAAATTTCCAAATGGCCAATTTTTATTAATTTAAAATATTACTTTATTTTACTTACTATTATTCCTTTTTTTCTTACCTAAGCAATGCAATATTACACTCACATTCACATGTGTACTTTGCCTAAGTACACTAATCTTATCAAGCCATTTCCAAATGGCAACAATTAATTGGCGAAAGTTTAGAGTGTTCATCCAAATTACTAGTCTTACAAATAAATCACCATACATAAAAATTTGACAAAAAGAATTGGTTTAATCTAATGGGCCGATGATAAGCTTAAATTGGGCTAGAAGTGAATTGATTACTTGAGTTTGAATTTATAATAGTGGTCATGGTAGAATAAATTTGGCTCAAATTATTACATGAATTAAATTTCGTCAGAAACTCAAATGAAGTCCGATTTAGATGATCTTGATATCAAAATGATCCCAATAACGTCTACTTTTATAATATAAATTCTAATTTTAACTTAGAGGCTCAACTAAGGTCGAGACTTTTCTTAGTCTTATTGTGTAACAGCCCGGTCCCGAGATAGGAATTAATGAATGGGGACGGAGTGTTATTAAGGGATTTAACGAGTAAATTCAGAAGATTAACGAAGAAGTTTAAGAATAAAGGTACGCTTTGAAGATAGTTGATGATACTCGGATTTACTTGATTAAGAAGGACACATGCTTTAGCGGAATAAAACGGCTAACTAATCAAATACCAACA
Organism: Perilla frutescens; assembly: GCA_026008535.1. Taxonomy (NCBI): domain Eukaryota; kingdom Viridiplantae; phylum Streptophyta; class Magnoliopsida; order Lamiales; family Lamiaceae; genus Perilla; species Perilla frutescens. Next base: position 16,934,341 of record BRKX01000004.1, read on the forward strand.
AGCGTAGGCTCTTTTATAGGTGAAAGGAAATCATACTCGGAAAGCGGAAATAAACTTAATATGCGTCTTATATATATATATATATGTAATCGTCTGGAAATATTCTTTGAATCTTGAATAATCATAATAGAACCTTGAACGGAATTTAGAAAGAGTTAATCAGAGTAGCAGAACACATAATGGGATTTCAAAGAAACTTATATAATAGCAAAACAATCTTGGCAGCCAACCCACATCCACAGCCACCATCATCCTCGGTATCTCAACCTGAAAACATTTGAAAAAGAGGGCGTGAGCACTAATGTACTCAGTGGGTTTTTAATGAAAGCTTCTTTAATAACTTGAGAAATATCCAACAATGAACTGGCGGTATATGGAGAGCAAAACGCAAAAGCCCTCTCCATATCCGCAAAACCTTTTCTTTACTTTTGGGCCCAACCTTGGCTCAAACCTGTCGTCAACTGTACTCTTAGGCATGTCATAGGATAGTAGAGGGATTACCTCAAATATACGAATGAGTTTGCGTGGGAAAAACCCAGCAGTGACTCCCTTAATGATTCCGAGCTCATATCCTGCTTAAGTGAAAGGCTAAGTTCCTTCTCTCCCTATTCTTGCTAGCAATACCAAGCTTAGAACTATGTCTAATGCTAATACCTTATTACTGCATAATCTCGGCCTACAAAGGGTTAAAGCTACCCTAACAAGGCAAATCCTTAATCCTTAACTATACGAGCTTTAACAAAGCATAACATTCAAATATGAGGAAATGAACGCGGATAAGCATCGATTGCAAGTAAAGCAATTCTAAATACCTCATGCTAGCATAAATTGTAAATAAACAATTCTAGCATATCTAAACATACTTGAGAGCTCACTTAACTTATACTAACTTCCTTTACTTTATCTTACTCAAATAACAATTCAACTTAATCATGCATATAACTTCTTTTATTCCTTTCTTTTCCTTGTACCTCTGTATGCTTTATTGGATATTTCATTTGCCCTATATGCTTCTAGAGCTTATTAGCTCAAACTTTAGATGAGTATAGATTTACCCACCTCGATTACTGGATAGAAGATGAAGCAACAAGCTGAAGATCCTTCTCTGATTTCCTATGAGGCTCACTTCCTCCTACAAAAGTCGAATCATCGACTTAGCAACCTCCTTTGAGGGAATTGACTATCTAAAGCGAGAAATAATGGCATTTTACTCGAAGACAAAAATCTAAGATTTATTTATAGATTGCACGACTTTACGACTTTATGAATTTCGAGAAGAATTTATTTAAAGGACATCTCGACTTGATTTCCTAATTTTTAGACAAAGAATAACTTGAATGGATTACTCGAAATAAATTGAGAATATCTTGATTGCTTCTCTAAAATTTAACTTGAAAATAACTTGGAAAAACATGACTCGAAGAAGAACTCGAAAAATTGGAAGGACGAGCATCGGACAACACGGGAGGGGGGGGCGTCGCGCGCCCACGCAGCCCCGCGCCCGCGGGGTCTTGGGCCGAGGAAGGTGTCGCGCGGCCGCGCACCCACCCGCGGTCGCGGGACCTATTTTCTCTCTCTCCTGGGCGATCTTCAACTGGGTTCTTCATGTTCGTTGATTCTTTCGATGAACACGAAGAACACTTAACCCGAAATTTCTTAAAAACAACGTACTTGAATTTATCATGCAACAACATGCCTTATCTTAAAAAGAATTTTGGCATTATAACGGCGTAAACACGATAATTCTCTTTAAATATTTAGAATAACGATGAAATCTCTAAATATAGCTTGAACGGAATTTAAACGGAATAAACGAGGCTAATCTCAAGAATAATAACGATAGGAATAACGTGAGAAATATATTGTAATGTTATTAACTTGGAACTTCAATAAAAACTGAAATAAAACTTAGACGGAAGGTAAACGAGCAATAATGAAAAACGCGAAGAACGTAAAGAACGGAAAGTAAATGCGGAATTTAAAGATGGAAAAAGAAATGGAGATCGAGACCGACGAACAAGAATGGACGGGGTTAGGTGCGTCGAAGGAAGGTGGCTAGCTCGGCGTCTCATCGAGTTGCAACGGCGGCAGAGCCGCCCGCTACAACCCAACGGCGCCCCTAGCACCTTCCCTTGCCGCATCCCTTCCACGCCACTCCACTCGTCGTCTTGCAGAACACTCACGAAGAACGCTTTTTACTTCGACAGAACTTTCTCGGCTCTCACAAGCTTTCCCACTCTCTAGAAATGAGGAATGGGTGAAATTAGTATGGAAAAAGTGAAAGGGGTGATGCTTTATTTATAGGAAAAGCTTTGGCTTCCAAGGGAAGCCACTTCAGTGCAAGAATACTGCAAAAGTTACCCCGGGTTCGGTTAAAAGCTGCTTTATTCGATGTCGAGATCCAAATGACCTCAGACATGAAATCTAAAAATACCGGGAGACTCGTTGGCTTGAATACTAGTGAACCAACTTGATTCGTGAAAAAGACAGGGTCGTCTGAAGAAAGACGAGCAAAGATTCCCTTTTTGGAATTACTTTTTACTATTCACTCAGACTGACAGATTTTGCTCCCGAGCGTTCGATTGACCTCAGAATGGTAATCTGTGAACGCCAACGGAATCCTTGGGTCATTTCCCATAAGAAAGGCCTGACAGAACTAGACTCGGATCAACGAGGAAGATTTCGTAAATTTCTCAAAACACGAACGCACGCAAAAGTTACTATTCATTCATCCTTTAAATACGCTTTTCATCACCGGGAACTCAATTGACTTCTGAATTAAAATCCGAGAACACCGGCATACTCCTTGAGTTAAAACCTTTCTAACGAGACCACAAATGGCCATAAAAGAATTAAGATCAAATTTTCCAAAAAGATGATTTTCACGAAAACTGACCCTTAAAGTCGTGACTGACATCTGACCTCAATTAACCTTAATTAATTTTCTTCCTTAACTTCTTAATTATCATTAAGAATCCTCTAAACCTTAATCAAAATTCTGGGGTGTTACATCCTACCCCCCTTAAAGAAATTTCATCCCGAAATTTACTAACCATGATAAACGATATCAGGGTACTGTGAGTAGCTCCGATTCGAGCTCCCATGTTGCTCCCTCTGAACCATGAAGGTTCCAGATCATCTTTACAAGATTGATCTCCTTGTTCCTTAACTTCTGGATCTTTTAACTCACAAAGGCCTGGGGCTTCTCTTCATAGGTGAAGTCCTCATTCAGGACTATCTCTTCCTTGCAAATCACGTGCTTTGGATCAAACACGTATTTTCTCAACATTGAGACATGAAAAGACCTCATGAACATCACTCAGGTTGGGTGTTAAGGCCAACCTGTAGGCTACTTTATTCACCTTTTCTAAACCTCAAAAGGTCCAATAAATATGGGCCTTAACTTGTTTTGTTTGGCAAAACGAATCACTCCTTGACGGAGACATTTACAAGAATACTATCCTTAATGTCGAATCTTAGTTCCGTTCTTCTTTCGTCTGTGTAAGCCGTCTGTTTGCCTTGAATTTCCTTGATTTGCTGATGAACAAGCTCGATCTTCTGGACCGCTTCCGGGACCATTTCAGGTCCAAGTATCCTTCTCTCTCTAACTTCGTCCTGATACCAGGGCGATTTACACTTTTTTCTGAACAGGGATTCATAAGGGCCATGCCGATCAATGACTGGTAGCTGTTGTTGTACGCAACTTTTATCAATTACAGTATCTCTTCCCAGCTACTTCTGTGATTGATGAATACTCCTTTAAGCATGTCTTCTAGATTCTGAATAGTCCTTTCAGACTGGCCATTCATTCGAGGATGAAAGGCCGTGCTGAAATTGAGCTTTCATCCCATTACCTCTTGTATACTCCTCCAAAATCTTGACGTAAATCTCGAATCACGATCCGATATAATCGAGACCGGCACATCGTGTTGTCCTAACATGCTTCTAGAAAGGCCGTCAAAGCTTTTCACCTCTCGATTTTAGAAGTGAAGTGGATGTGAAATGAGAAAGAAATGGTAAAGGGGTGGTCCCCTATATATAGGAAAAGCTTTGGCTTCCCTTGGAAGCCATTGTTGTGCGGGAATACTGCAAAAGTTACCCCGGGTTCGGTTAAAAGCTGTTTTATTCGATGTCGAGGTCCAAATGACTTCAGACACGAAATCTAAAAATACCGAGAGACTCATTGGCTCGAATACTAGTGAACCAACTTGTTTTGTGAAGAAGACGGGTTCATCAGAAGGAAGATGAGTAAAGATTCCCTTTTTGGAATTACTTTTTACTATTCACTCAGACTGACAGATTCAGCTCCCGAGCGTTCGATTGACCTCGGAATGACAATCCGTGAACGCCAATGGAATCTTTGAGTCATTTCCCATAAGAGGGGCCTAATAGAACAGAACTTGAATAAACGAGGAGGATTTCGTAAATTTCTCAAAACACGAACGCACGCAAAAGTTACTATTCATTCTTCTTTTAAATGCGTTTTTCATCACCGGGAACTCAAATGACTTCAGAATTAAAATCCGAAAACACCGGCATACTCCTTGAGTTAAAACCTTTCTAAAGAGACCACAGATGGTCATAAAATAGTTAAAATCACATTTCTCAAAGAGACAATCTTCACGAAAACTGACTCCAAAAGTTGTGACTGACATCCAACCTTAACTAACCTTAATTAAATTTCCTTTTTAATTAATTAACTGATATTAACAATCCTCTAAACCTTATTCAGAATCTGGGGTATTACATCCTACCCTCCTTAAAGAAAATTTCGTCCCGAAATTTACTAACCATGATAAACGACATCAGGGTATTTCTTGAGCAGTTCGGACTCAAGCTCCCAAGTTGCTTCCTCTGAACCGTGGTGGTTCCAGATTAGTTTCACAAGATCGATCTCCTTATTTCTCAGCTTCTGAATTTTTTAATCCACGATGGCTTGGGGCTTTTCTTCATAGGCTAAGTCCTCATTCAGGACTATCTCTTCCTTGCTAATCACGTGTTTTAGGTCGAACACGTACTTTCGTAACATTGAGACATGAAAGATGTCATGCACGTTACTCAGGTTGGGTGGTAAGGCCAACCTGTAGGCTACTTCATTCACCTTTTCTAAGATCTCAAAAGGTCCAATAAATCTGGGCCTTAATTTGCTCCGTTTGCCAAAACGAATTATTCCTTTTGATGGAGACACCTTCAAAAACACCTTATCTCCAACGTTGAAGCTGAGATTCGTCCTCCTCTCATCTGCGTACGCTTTCTATCTATCTTGAGCTTCCTTGATGTGTTGACGAATGAGCTTGATTTTTTGGACGGCTTCCTGGACCATCTCGGGTCCAAGTATCATTTTCTCTCCGACCTCGTCCCAATATAGGGGCGACCTACACTTCTTTCCATAAAGGGCCTCATAAGGGGCCATGCCGATCGATGTTTAGTAGTTGTTGTTATAGGAAAATTATACCAAAGGCAGTAACTCCTCCCAATTGCTTCCTTGATCGATGACGACTCCTCTAAGCATGTCTTTTAGAATCTGGATAGTCCTTTCAGATTGGCCATCCGTTTGAGGATGGAATGCTGTGCTAAAGTTGAGCTTTGATCCCATTGCATCTTGTAGGCTCCTCCAGAATCTTGATGTAAATCTCGAATCACGGTCTGATGTAATCGAGACCGGCACTCCGTGCAAATGCATAATTTCCTTAACATACAACTGGGCTAGTTGATCTAGCCCGTCCGTCATCCTAACAGCAACAAAATGTGCCAATTTAGATAATCGGTCAACAATTACCTAAATGGCGGTATTTTCCCGCTTGGACCTTGGCAATCCTACGACAAAGTCCATGTTGATATGATCCCACTTCCATTCTGGAATTTCTAGGGGTTGAAGCAAACCAAAAGGTTTTTTATGCAAAGCTTTCACTTGTTGACAGTTCAGACACCTTTCCACGAAGGCGGCTATTTCCCTTTTCATGTTGTTCCACCAGAAATTCTTCTTGAGGTCTTGGTACATCTTGGTACTTCCGGGATGTGCTGTATATGGCGTGTCATGTGCTTCGCACATGATTTCTTCCTTTAGTTCTCCTTTGCTAGGCACACAAAGTCTTCCTTTGAATAAGAGCGCGTTGTCGGCGGCTTCCGCGAATTCTTGAGAGTTATCAGTTCGCGCTTCAGCCCTTTTCTTTTCAAGAAACTCGTCTCCTCTCTGGGCTTCGATTATTCTTTACCTTAGGTCAGGCTGAGCGACTGTCGTGGCAATTTGAGCTTGAATGGTCTCGGGTGGTGTTAGCACCTCGATCCTTAAATTCTCGAACTCCTTGCGAAGATCTTCCTGAACTGAAACGAGTCCTAACTCTGCCTTCTCTTTTCTACTTAGGGCATCTGCTACCACATTTGCTTTCCCTAGATGGTAGTGGATCGTACAGTCATAGTCTTTTATGAGTTTTAGCCATCTTCTTTATCTCATGTTAAGATCTTTTTGCTCGAAGAAATACTTCAAGTTTTTGTGATTTGAGAAGATCTCACACTTAGCTCCGTAGAGATAGTGCCTCCAGATCTTCAGCGCATGAACGACCGCTGCTAGTTCCAAGTCATGCGTCGGGTAGTTTTGTTCGTGATTCTTAAGCTGTCTAGAAGCATAAGCAATCACCTTTCCTCTCTGCATTAGTACGCATCCTAATCCTTTACTTGATGCGTCTGCGTAAACCACGAAATCTTCATTCCCTTCTGGGATGGCTAAAACGGGGGCTGTGGTTAGCATCTTCTTCAAAGTTTGAAAAATTTCCTCACATTCAGGCGTCCATTTGAACTTGGAATCCTTCTGTAACAATCGCGTCATAGGCTTGGATATAGTCGAGAATCCTTCAATGAATCTGCGATAGTATCCAGCGAGTCCTAGAAAACTCCTTATCTTGTTCGCGCTTCTTGAAGACTTCCAGTTGCTTACATCTTCGATCTTGGCCGGATCCACCTTGATTCCTTCTACCGAGACTATATGACCTAGAAATGTAACTTCTTTGAGCCAAAACTCACACTTGCTGAACTTAGCATAAAGCTTTTCTCTTCTTAAGGTTTCCAGCACCACTCTCAGGTGCTCTTGATGTTCTTCTTCATCCTTGGAATAGATGAGAATATCATCTATGAAAACTAGAACAAACTTATCAAGGTACGGGTGAAAAACCCGGTTCATTAAATCCATGAACACTGTTGGGGCGTTGGTTAATCCGAATGGCATTACCAAAAACTCGTAGTGCCCATAGCGAGTTCTAAAAGTGGTCTTAGGGATATCCTCCTTTCGGATCTTCAGCTGATGGTACCCAGATCTTAAGTCTATCTTGGAGAAGACACTTGCTCCCTTGAGTTGATCGAAGAGATCATCTATTCTTGGGAGAGGGTTTCGATTCTTGATGGTTAGCTTATTAAGCTCTCTATAGTCGATGCACATTCATAATGTGCCATCCTTTTTCTTTACGAACAAGATTGGAGCTCCCCAAGGCGACACACTAGGTTGGATAAAACCTAGGTCTAGTAACTCTTGCAGTTGAACCTTGAGTTCTTGCAACTCCTTGGGCGCCATTCTGTAGGGGGCTTTTGAAACTGGAGCGGCTCCTGGTTCCAACTTGATAGCGAACTCCACCTGTCTGTCTGGAGGTAGTCCTAGCAGCTCCTTTGGAAATACGTCGGGGTATTCTCTTACGACTGGAACGTCTTCGATGGAAAGCTCTCCTTCCTCCTCCCTTATTAAGTTAACTAAAAATGCTTGGCAGTTGTTCTTCCTTATCATCTTGGTGGCCTTTAGGGCGGATATCACTGGGATTTTGGTTCCTAGCCTTGATCCATAGATTTTCACCTAGGGTTTCTCGGGTGGTCGAAATGTTACCTCCCTCTCGGGGAAGCTTATGGAAGCATTAGCTGAGGCTAACCAATCCATTTCTAGGATTATGTCGAAGTCCTGAATCTTTATCACATAAAGATTTGACTTAAAGTTTTCCCCTTCTATGTTCAATTCTAGGTCAGAGCAGACCTTCCTAGACATCATTTTCTTTCTAGAGGGAATACTTATTTCAAGAGCATTCTCGGCATTCTCGAGTTCAATCTTCAGTTTCTTACAAACAGACTCAGCTATAAACGAATGTGATGCTCCTGTGTCAAAGAGAGCTAAAACTGACGTCTCGAGGAGGGTAATCATACCTACTAGATTACCTGGGGCCTTAGCAGCTTGCTGCTGATTGAGAGCATCAGTACGAGCTGGCTGAGGCGGCCTTTGTCCTTGGTTGGACCTTTGATCTCGTCCTTGGTTCGGTCTCGGGTTCAGTCCTGGCCTTTGACCCTGAGGTCCTCCTTGCTGCAGTCTTGGCTGGTTTCTAGGAAGTTGCTGAAGTGGTTGCGGGTACATGGGTTGCTGTGGTGTGTGAGATCGTTGGTTGTTTCCTTTAGGACACTCTCTCTTGAAGTGTCCCTCCTCACCACAGTTGTAGCACCTAGTTAGATTTGCTCGACAGACTCCAGGATGCATTCTTCCGCACTTTTGACACGGCCTAAAACTAGGTGCGTTGCCAAGCTGATTTCGAGGTACCCCTGACTCTCGGCTTTGCCAGTGGGGTTTCTTCCTTCTGTCATCCCTTCTTCCTCCTTCCCACTTCTTTTTTCCCTTTGGATCATTAGACGACTGAGTGGGTTGAATCTTCTGAGGAAGGATGGCCTCTATTCTCAATGCTTTGGCTAAGGTTCGGGCATAAGACATGTCTTCTTGCCCAGCGAGGGCTATGCCAATGTCGGATCTGAGTCCTTTCTTGAACTTGCGTGCTTTCTTCCCGTCTGTGTCCACTAGATGTGGAGCATGCCTTGACAACTGGTTGAATTCTCTATCGTATTCCGACACCGTCTTATTCCCTTGCTTTAGATTCCAGAATTCCATCTCTTTTTCCTCTTGATAACAATCCGGGATATACTTCTGATACAGATCGTGCTTGAAATCTTCCCAACTATAGTCTTCCCATTGAGCCGGGGTTATGGTCCTTCGAACGGACTCCCACCAGTAGTCTGCATCCTCCGTTAGCATGAAAAGAGCGCAACTTAGCTTCTCTCCTTCAGAGCAAGCTATAAAATCGAAGATTCATTTTAAGGAGCGAACCCATTTTTCGGCATCCATTGGATCTCCTAAACCATTAAACGATGGAGGGTTGTGTTTGAGAAACACACTTTCGGCTTTTGGACCGAGGTTTGGGGCTTGCTCAGGTTCGTTCTCATCCTCATTCTCGGCTTGATGTCTTCGAGGCGGCATTCTAAAGAACTAAATATTAGCGAGGTTTGATTAAATTTACACAAGCAGGAATGCCTTTTGATAAGGTCTTTTAATTGCACAAGATAGATCAAACAAAATGAAAATTTAGACGTCATTCAAGCATAATGGGAAAATTGCCTCATTTTAGAGGACTTTGGCATCGATATATAAAATTATGGGTTACAACCGGGATAGGGCAGTCTCTTGGAAAATTCATTGCCACTATTGGGTTTAGAAATCTTAAAGCATCTATTACATATTAAAGTCTTGGTCAGAGCGGATATTAGATTATAGACAAACAGATGGATTAGATATCTAGGTGTTCTAACAGCAACACCTCCTACACTTCCTTTCTACGCTTAATCATGAGCCGGGCCTTTACCCTTTTCCTTGCATGGCGATTCTACTTCCTCTTCGCCTTCTTCCGGGTCCTCATCTTCTTCTTCTTCGTCTCCAATATCAACCGTTTCCGGGACGGTGAACTTGAATGTCCTCATGCGAACACTCCCTTCAGTATACTGATGGGGCATACACTATCCCAGACCCTGAGAAGCGGACACAGGGGTCCACTGGTTCACTTGAGGAGTGCAGGAGAATAGGGACTCGGTGTGGTTCACGATTCGGACATTTGAGGGTCCTGCTCCTGTGATTCCTTCATCGTGAGGACGTGGCACTTGAAATCCAGGGGGACTGTTAAGAGTCGCCCTTTGCAATTCTAGCTCTACCACGAGAGAGGGATTTTGCTCATCTTCTTGCTGCTCGGCTAAGGCGTGCACGTGGCCATACTCCGATACCCAACGAGCCATTAAGGCTGACGAGAATTCCGTCAGATTTCTGATTTCAGCATACGTCTCGGGATCGCGGGTGATCATGCTTTGCAGGATACGATACATTGTAGGCCTCCAAGTAGGTGGCGCATGCTCACACATGCGGATGCATGTTTCCAAGTCGGATACGCTTTCGGGCTCCCCTCCGTAGCTATTTGCCCAAGCCCACCTTTCGAGGTACCTTGCCATGTAGGACAGCAACTGTTCGTTGCCATTCCAAGTTTCTCTTCTGAACCTCTCAACTCTCTCTTGCACAGGGTGAAAAAGAGGCACGCTCTTCCTAGCTGTCGAACGACGCTTAACCATCTATAAGAGAATAACTTAATCAGTCTAGATTCAAAAAGGGAGACCTAAGGTCCTCCTAATGTCTGGATTAATCTTGCTTGCTTAATTCCCTTTTATGAAGCAGTTGAAAACTTTTATAAAAATTTTGGTGCCCAAAGTTCTTTAAACATACATTGTTTACCTTTTCTTTTGAGTCAAAATTTCGAGAAATGATTTTAAGTCATTTTGGGATCGAAAAATCTTTTCACAAACTTCCATCTGGGAAATCATCTTACCCGAACACCTTTTACTTGGAATTTCATTCTCACGGTTTTTCTCTTGTCCATAAAACAGGTATGCTTGCTCAAATCTTTTCCCTTCCTATATTCCAAAATCATGAATCCAAAATCCAAAATTTCTATATTATCATACCTTGATTTTTGGTTGAGAATGCGAGGGTGATGGCGAGTTGTGGGTTGCTGCTTTAACTTATCAGAGAACAACTTATATCCACATAGACTTATTAACTTATTTCAAACAAAGAGACAGGTCTGCAGAGTTGCAAACCTTCTCTGATACCAACTGTAACAGCCAGGTCTCGAGATAGGGATTTACAAGTGGGGACGGGGTGTTATTAAGGGATTAACGAATAGAATTAGAGGATTTACCAAGAAGTTTAAGAAACAAGACATGCCTTAGAAGTTAAACGGTGATGCTCGGGTTTGCTTGGATTAAAAGAAAACATGCTTAAGCGGAATGAAACGGCTAACTGTTCAGATACCAACTTATTAGGCCTCTTTGCAGGTGAACGGAGATCATGCTCAAAACAGAGATAAATATAATATGCATCTTATAGGTATTAAATCGTTTCTAGGGGAAATTATTGATAGAGTCTTGCTAAACATAATAGGACTTAAACAGAATTGAAAAGAGTGTATCAGAGTAGCGGATCATAAAGTGGGGTTTCATGGAAACATTAGATAATAGCAAAATAGTCTTGGCAGCCAACCCACATTCACAGCCACCAGCATCCTCAGCATCTCAACCTGAAAACATTTGAAAAGAGGGGGCATGAGCACTAATGTACTCAGTGGGTTTTAGCGAAAATGCTTTTATAACTTCAAGATATCCAATGATTAATAGACGGTATACGGAGAGCAAAACGCAAAAGCCCTCTCCGTATCAGTAAAACCTTTTCTTTTCTTTTGGGCCCAACTAGGCTCAAACCTGTCGTCAACTGTACCCTTAGGCATGCCATGGGATAGAAGAGGGGTTACCTCAAATATCTGAACGAGTTTGCGAGGGAAAAACTCGGCAGTGACTACCTTAATAATTCTGAGCTCAAATCCTACTTAAGTGAAAGCTAAGTTCCTTCTCTTCCTATTCTTGCTAGTAATACCAAGCTTAGAACAATGTCTAATGCTAAAACCTTATTACTACATAATCTCGGCCTACCAAGGGTTAAAGTTACCCTAACAAGGAAATCCTTAATCCTTAACTATACGAGCTTTAACAAAGCATAAGCATTCAAATACGAGGAAATGAACGCGGATAAACATTGATTACAAATAAAGCAATTCTAAACACCTCATGCTAGCATAAATTGTAAATAAACAATACTAGCATATCTAAACATACTTGAGAGCTCTTAACTTATACTTTCTTTACTTTATCTTAACCCAAATAATAATTCAACATAATCATGCATATAACTCCATTCATTTCTTTCCTTTCCTTGTACAGAGATCAAACAGGCTGAGCAAAATACTTTATTGGATATCTCGTTTGTCCTAACATGCTTCTAGAGCTTATTAGCTCAAACTTTAGATGAGTATAGATTTATCCACCTTGATTACGGAACGGAAGACGAGGCAACGAGCTGGTGGTCTTCCTTAGTATTCCTCCGAGGCTCGATTCCTCCTACAAAAGTCGAATCGTCGACTTAGCGGTCTTCTTCGAGGAATTCTAAATACATGATATTAAATAATATTTAACTAATATTTTCTTAGCTAGGACTTAACATGGATAGCACGACTTGACTTAACAAGGGGATCGTGAATGATTTAATTTATTTAAGAAACCTCTTGACTCGATCTCTAAATTTTTAGACGGAAAATAACTCAAATATCTTATTTGAAATAATTTGAAATCAACTCAAATACCTTACTATAATTTAAATTTGAACATGGCTTAAAAGTATCATAATTTTAAAGACTCGAAAAGATCGGAAAGAAGGGGTGCGGGAATAGCCGGAAAGAACGGAAACAAAACAACACGGAAAAGGAGGGGGGGCGCCGCGGGGCTGCCCTGCCCCGGCGGGCTACCCGCCGCCGCGGGGCCACTAGCCCCGGCGCGGCCGTGGGGGGTGTGGCGCGGCGGCGCTCACCCCCCCCCCCCCCCCGTGGGGCTCTTTCTCTCCCTCTTTTCTCTCTCTTATCATCTGGGTTCCTTTCAACGTGTTCTTCAACTGTTCTTCGTGTTCGTTGATTTCTTCGACGAACACGAAGAACAATTAACCCGAAATTTCTTTATAAAAATATCGTACTTGATTTTAACGTGCAACAACATGCTTTAACGTAAAAATAATTTTGGCATTATAACGGCACAAACAGGATAATCCTCCGGAATAAATAAATATGACTTGAACGGATTTTTAACGGAATGAACGAGGCTAATCTTCTAGAATAATAATAACGGAAATAAAACGAGAAATATAACGTAAGCCTTATTATTTTGGAACTTCAATAACAATCGAAATACTACTTTAGACGAGCAATAATGAAGAACGCGAAGAACGTAAAGAACGGAAAGTAAATGCGGAATTTAAAAGACGGAAAAGAAATAGGATTGAAACCGACGAACAAGAATGGACGGGGTCAGGTGCGTCGAAGGAATGTGGTTAGCTCGGCGTCTCGTCGAGTCGCAACGGCGGTAGCGCCGCCTACTACGATTTCAACGGCGCCCCAAGCACATTCCCTCACCGCATCCCTTCCACGCCACTCCGCTCGTCGTCTTGAAGAACACTCACGAAGAACGATTTTTACTTCGACAGAACCTTCTCGACTTTCAAAGCTTTTCACCTCTCGATTTTAGAAGTGAAGTGGATGTGAAATGAGTAAGAAATGGTAAAGGGGTGGTCCCCTATATATAGGAAAAGCTTTGGCTTCCCTTGGAAGCCATTGCTGTGCGGGAATACTGCAAAAGTTACCCCGGGTTCGGTTAAAAGCTGCTTTATTCGATGTCGAGGTCCAAATGACTTCATACACGAAATCTAAAAATACCGAGAGACTCGTTGGCTCAAATACTAGTGAACCAACTTGTTTCGTGAAGAAGACGGGTTCGTCAGAAGGAAGACGAGTAAAGATTCCCTTTTTGGAATTACTTTTTACTATCACTCAGACTGACAGATTCGGCTCCCGAGCGTTTGATTGACCTCGGAATGACAATCTGTGAACGCCAACGGAATCCTTGAGTCATTTCCCATAAGAGGGGCCTGACAGAACTGAACTTGAATAAACGAGGAGGATTTCGTAAATTTCTCAAAACACGAACGCACGCAAAAGTTACTATTCATTCTTCTTTTAAATGTGTTTTTCATCACCGGGAACTCAAATGACTTCAGAATTAAAATCCGAAAACACCGGCATACTCCTTGAGTTAAAACCTTTCTAACGAGACCACAGATGGTCATAAAATAGTTAAAATCACATTTCTCGAAGAGACGATCTTCACGAAAACTGACTCCAAAAGTCGTGACTGACATCCAACCTTAACTAACCTTAATTAAATTTCCTTTTTAATTAATTAACTGATATTAACAATCCTCTAAACCTTATTCAGAATCTGGGGTATTACACATTCGTGAGGCCGACTTCGGGGTCGGAATTTCGTTGATTTTGAGGGTCAGGACCCCTATACTTGGGGTTCTGTTATTTACTCTGACGCTCAAGTCAGTAAACAAATCTCGAAAAAAGGATAACCATAAAATGAAAAATGACATTGAAAGTTCTAGAAATGATACTGTTTTAAGTGCAACGCATTCCAGCTGTTGGTAATGGGTCGACCTTTCTTAGTTCGGAGTTTGTAAGCTTCGTTCCCAATGACCTTTTCGATCTGGAATGGGCCTTCCTAGTTCGGTGCCAATTTTCCGGTCCCACTTTTCTTCGTATACTGAAACACTTTGATTTGGAACGTTCGAAGCATTGTGTTTTTATCAAAATGTCGGCTTATCATCTGTTGGTATGCCGCTATTTTCATTGCCGCTCGATCTCGGAGTTCGTCGATAGAGTCGAGATTAGCCTCAAGCTCCTTATTGTTCGATTGATTGGACCATTCAGGTTGAGCCATACCGATCTTTGCTTCCGCCGGTAACACAGCTTCCGACCCATATGTGAGGGTGAATGGGGTTTCTCCCGTGCTCATCCTCGAGGTCGTTCTGTAAGACCATAGGACTCCTGGGAGTTGCTGGATCCATTGATTTTTGTGTTCGGATAATCTCTTCTTTAAGGTGTTCAGAATTGTCTTGTTTGTGGCCTCTGCTTGGCCGTTTGTTGTGGGATACCTTGGGGTGAAAAAGGAAAGCTTGATGTTCCATTCTTTGCAAAAATCTTGGAATTTTGAACTTATAAATTGGGATCCGTTGTCTGTCACTATCTCTCTGGGAACTCCAAACCTGCATAAAATATGTTTCTATAAAAAAATTTGTACCTCTGTATCTCTGACCCGTGCGAAAGCTTCGGCCTCGACCCACTTGATGAAGTAGTCCGTCAGTACCAAAATGTAGCATTTCTGATTTTCACCTTTTGGTAGTGGTCCTACGATGTCCATCCCCCATTTAATAAATGGCCACGGGATGGCTGCAGTGTGTAGGGGTTCTGGGGGCATGTGGTTTGTCTGTGCGAACCTCTGACATCGATCACATGCTTTGGCGTAGCTCTTTGCATCTGTTCTCATGGTCGGACAGTAAAACCCGGACGTTAGAGCTCGGTTGGCCAGGCTTCTATATCTTGAGTGGTTTCGGCATTCACCTTCATGAGCTCGCTTAGGATGTATTTGGCTTGTATGGGGCTAACACATTTCAAGTAAGGCCCTGAAAAAGATTTTCTGTATAGGGATCCGGAGATTATGGCGAATTTTGGAGCCTTGGCCTTGATCCGTCTTGCCTCGAGAGGATCTTCGGGGAGCTCATTTTCTGCTATAAATCTGATGAGAAGGGTCATCTAGTTCGTACTGTTCTCGAGCCATTTTGCAAATAATACTGGAATGTTTTTTACTTCGGTAGTTTCGATTGATGATCCTAAATTAGCCAAGGCATCGGCGTGCCTGTTGTCTTCTCTTGTAATGTATTGGGCTTCGATCTTCTCAAACTTTGAAGCTGTTTCTTTTGCTACGGCGAGGTAAGCGATCATTCTAGAGTCTTTTGCTTGGAATTCTCCTTCGAATTAGTTTATTATTAGCTGGGAGTCTCTTCGAATTCGAATGTGTCTGGCTCCGAGGTCACTACTAGCTAGGTTTAATCTTACGATGAGGGCTTCGTATTCAGCTTCGTTGTTAGTTACTTTGAATCCGCATCGGACTGACCGCTCGGTAGTTTCTCCTATTGGCCTTGTTAACACCATGCCTAGACCACTCCCCTTCGAAGTGCTAGAGCCATCAAATTGAAGGGTCCAGAACTTCAAATTTTTCTCTTCGATGTTCATAGATTCGCCCTCTGTTTCGGTCGAGGACTCGTGGGAAAAGTTGGCAATGAAGTCCGAAAGTACTTGGGACTTTATCGAGGTCCGGGGTACGTAATGTATATCGTACTCCCCGAGCTCGACGGCCCATTTAGAGAGTCTTCCTGTAAGGTCTGGTTTCCTCAATATTATTCTGAGTGAGAATTCGGTGACCACTTTGATCGAATGGCTTTGGAAATAGGGCTTCATTTTTCTTGATGCCATGATGAGGGCCAATGCCAGTTTTTCCAATTGCGAATATCTGGTCTCGGCATCTAGCAGTGATGGACTGGCATAGTAGACTGGGTGTTGTCTTCCTTCGTCTTCTCAGACTAGAACTGCACTAACAGAGTTAGTTGAAATAGATAAGTATATTAAAAGTACCTCTCCGTCGTGGGGTTGCAGTCGCCCCATCTTTTCGAGCTTTCTGAAGAATGGTTGATACGTCCTTACGGCTATTGTTAGTCATCTTGAAGTAATCGATCGGAGCCCCACGGTGGGTGCCAAACTATAGAGGTCAAAAACTCTATAATTGATCGTTCTTCGAGTTCGGGCTCCGGCGACCTACAAGATAATAAACATGTAAAGCCGAAGGACCGTTGGAGGGTTGACGATAGAACGGACTACGACGTTCAAGTCAGAATCGGGTTAATCAAGATGAAAAGTGAATAAAATATAGACAGAATGAGAAGGGGTATTCGGGGATTAGGGGGGTCGAGCTCCACTGTCGTGGACCCTTGTGAGTATGCCGCATGTGGAGTTATGCGATGATAGTTTATAAGTGAATCTGAAAAGCGAGTGTTGCCTAAGCGATAGTTGATTATCCTATGATCCCACGTTATGAAGAATGTGGAGATATATATATTGGTGAACCTTTAACTGACTTCCGATATTTGGGGGATCAATCTTATCTCTTTTAGGGTTTTTGACGGGGTCTAACATATCTTCAACAGATATTTTGACCCGGTCTCTTTCAGGAGTCTGCTGAACCGTGGACTCTTGTTTTAGGTCTCTGGACCTTGATAAATAAGGCGTCGACCTCGAGGTGTGAACTTCGAGGTATGGACCTCGAGATATTGGTCGCGAGGTGTCGATCTATTCAGTTCTTTAAACCGTCAAATGGCCACAGGCCTAGTCTTTGGGCCTATGCAGAAATAGGGCCTCTGCATCAACCATATTGATCAATTATATTAACTGAAAAACAAGAAATAAATATTAAAAAATAAATATAAACCCTAATTGGGTGGAATAAACCCTAAATAATAATTATAAAGTTAAACTAAGGCATAACAAATTGAAATTGAAGAAAAAAAATCGATAAAAATCAAATAAAAATCAAAATGGGACACTAAATGAAATAGAGAAAAGTGGGATAGAGAATTTCATTTGAGCTAGCGTGCCTTGATTATAAAAATTAAGACTAGCAAAGAAATCAACAACAACAAGAAGCTGCTGTTCAGAGAGCTATTATATTATATTAATCAGCTTAAGCTGTATCATGTACACACAACTACTTCATGTCTATCGTCTGGCCGCAGGCTAGGGCAGGAAAATTTGAAAATTTGTTGTACGCACTACGTTGAGAGACATAATTAATATCATATAAATCCCTAAGCTCACTCGTCAAATGCCATGCATCACCAATAATTATTCACATATATATATATATATGATTACATAACAAAGCAAGCGTTTGGGTTTTCATCGCTGAACAGTTGAGGGGCATAAGCATGCTCCATGTCGTATTTTGAAGGCCAATATTCCATCTTCTTGATGTCCGTCTTCTTCTCATCATCTTCTTCTTCTGCTGCTGCTGCTTCCTTGCTTTCTTCTGCAGCTTCTTCTTTCTTCTCTTCTTCCTTCTTCTCTTCTTCCTTTACTATTGATGCTTGTTTCCCTGTTCTCTTGTATACATCACTCACTAGCTTATCTGGATCAACAACACCTTTCACTATTACCTCATCCTTTGCAATATCTGCTTTCACTGATTCTACACCTGCAATTAATCATCTATAATATTAATTAACCATCATTTTTTACTTAATTTGGTCTTTCTTCTCCTTTGAAATTCTTTTCAGAATAATTAATTGGTTAATTGGTAATCCTTTAATGATCGAATTGAAGGCAAAAGGCAACTTTAATTTGGTGAAATGTGATTGCACTTGAACAGCCATATATAATATAATTACCTTGAATTTTTCCAATTCTCTTCTGCAGTACCTGAGCACATGCTTCACAGTGCATTCGAACTTTTAACACCAATGTTACGACGGCTGGAGGCTGCATGCCACGCCAAAAAATAAATTAAAAAGATCGATATGTCATTATTAATAATTTATTGATAATCAATAATCAAAGAGCGCGCAGAGATGATGAAAATAAACTTTATTGTAAAATGATAAATCTGACAAATTCAGATATATGGCTTTTGTTAAGTGCTGGTTCCATTTTCACGACCCATTAGTTATGAAATAAGACACATATCTCTTCAATTCATTTTGTTTTTTTTCTCCTTAATTTGGCCAATCAACAAAATATAGTTCAATATTATTGATTCTCACTCCTATAGTTTGTCAAAATATAGATAGAACAAGAAGCTGACAACTTGAATACAAGTTTTCGGTACACATAACAAAGTACTACTCAACCTATCATACTTAGCACTTTATTTCAAAATTAAGTGCAAAAGAATATATTCGCAATTATTCATGAAGTTGCATGTGTACTAATAATTCACAGCACAAAGGTTCCGCCGTATTCGCACTAGCTCACAAAAAAAAAAAAAAAAAATAATAATAATAATAATAATAATAAAAAAAAAAATTGTAATTGTCCCGAAAGTATATGGAGTGTTTGAAAGAGAGATAAAATTGATAATTAGAATTTAGAGCAGTAGAGTAAGTTTTGGGAGAGAAGTAAATTGATGATTTTCCAAGCACGTGCAATTTTGTTGCCATATACAGTACATATGATGTAATTATAATTCATATTCGTGAATGAATAATTGTTGACCGTATTAGCCGTGGATTTTAGTGTTGGGCGTGCATGGATAATTAAGATAAATATTTGAAGAAGTGGGGTAGTACATGTAGTAGTGTCTGTGTGCATGCAGAAAACGAGTGGGCAAGGCCCGGCCCGGACCGGGCCCTTTTTGTTGTTACATACATCGTTAACCGTGCCAGTGCTATATTAGGTTATTAGCTTGGTTGGGCTGTGTTGTTGAGTGGCTTTCATGTCAGACACAGATACAGCTAGACACCACGTACAGCAGGAGCACTTGAATTTATATAAATTTAGTGTACCTCTTGTTTCTTTTGTTGTTGTTTAGGCTGAGGCTTCTCCTCCTCATCCTCATCCTCACCCTCCTTGTTTTGTTGTTGCTGCTTATCGTCGTCTTGTTGCAGCTGCTTGTTGGGGAGTGGAGAAATTATTTCCACTTTTCGCCCACTTTTCTTTTTAATTCTTTGGCACACCTTTATAGGGTCCAGATCTGCACCCACCTTCCCTTTCACAACCACTTTGCTCGCCTTGCTATCCGCCCTTACTTCCTCCACTCCTATTATTTCAATTTCCATATATTCTTCTTAATTATATTCTCAATTAAATACCTACTCCTATAATTTACTACTTGATCCAGTTGGGAAACGTGCGTGCTAACTGCTAAGACCGGAATAATTTACTAATATTAATTGGAGTAATATACTATTCTATCTTTCATCATTTCCGTGAACATACATATATATATATATATATATATATATATATATATATATATATATAGCGTCAAATTTCAATTATTACGTACGGAAGTTGGCCACTTACTATTTTCCTCTACCATAGTTTAGTTTATTACCACATAAAACAAACTCATATACGAGGTTTGAAATAATCATATATATACTATATTTATCTAATCCCACCATCACAAATCTCAATGACAAGTTATGATCTGAAGCATACAACATTCAAGAAATAAATATTTGAATTGAAGGAGTTAAACCTTGGAAGCCTTTTAGGGCTCTGGCAACTTTCCTAGCGCAAGCCTCGCAATGCATGTCGACTTTAAGCACAATCTCCGACTCTTCTTTTTTCTCTTCCTTTACCTCTTCTTTCTTCTTCTCATCTTTCTTCTCCTGCAATACACAATTCAAACACCCCCATTTAATTCTCATCTACGTACGTACTTTTCAATATATATATATATATATATATATATATATATATATCTACGAATTAATAATTAATCCTAAACAATAACCATCGCTGCAGGATGCTGTACGTACGACAGTCATCGATCTTCATTGACAACAAAAACAAAAAAAGCGAGTAAAAAATTAATGAAACAAGAATAAAATGTGGAAAATGTCACTTACTTCACCCATATCTCTTCTCTTTCAAAGCTAAGGAAGGCTCTTTCTTGTTGAATTGGGTGTGGGATACAAATATATAGGACTGGAAGAAGAGAGTGAAATCTGATGTGTCTGTACTCAATGCGAGACAGAAAAATGTTGCCGTTGCTGACTCATCGTCTCATTATTTGGGTCCACCCACATGTAATGAAATGTCCTATCCCCCCCTATACTTATTGGAATTCACCATAGATTTCAATAATAAAATTAACCAATTTAATTTGCTATTCTCAATTCCATTACAATTTATAAAATATTAATCATTCCACATACATAGCAGTTCATGTCATAATATCTTCCTTGTTATCTACTGTATCTAAATAACTTGTTTTCCATATTGTAATTAAAATAAATTGCTATTGCAAATTATATATATAATTTTGCTATAAATACCTCAAATAATTACTAAAAGTGAATTGGAGAATTAGCCAGTAGTGCCTAGGTCCCGCTCGTGCCAGTGTTCGAAAGTATAGAACAGCAAAAGGTGCAAACCGTGCAATCTGCCAAGTTAATGTACGTACATATATGCTGTGCTAATTTGGCAAATATAAATTTTGATTCAAGTTTTAATATTTTTTTTTTCCGGCAGAAAAAGATTGAGGAGTCGAAAACCACATTAATGATGTATTTATGCTCCAATTAACATGGACATTTTGTATGTTACTGTAGTTGTTTTTGTTTTTATATTATTTTTTTCCTGCAGCTGATAAAAATTTGATGTTGCTTTACATTTTTTTAATAAAAATCTTTCCATAGTTACTATGTGTAAAATTTCTTGTCATTTAATTGTACTCTGACTCATATTCTTTGATTACCTATTACCAAATCATATAAAGAATTGTACAATCGAATTGAACTGAATTAACTCGAATATTAAAAAAGTTCGAGTCAGGTTCAAACTTATTTTATCAAACATATTAATAAATATAATTGTTTATGCCACCTTTGTACTTAAAAATTATTATTTAAATACTTCACTTCAATTCATATATTTCAGCCCACGGCACCAAACTATATATTGTATGCAAACTTATTTGATATACTAACTTATTAATGCTCCATTAACTAGTGTTATTAAGGTTCTTGACTATGCACGCGAGTTAGGTGAGTTTCTAGAGCGCCACATTGTTATGACGTGCATGAGCAACTCAATTTTAATTAGGGTATCGCGTGCAGCTAGTACTCAAAGATTACTTGGATCTCAAATAAATCTCACTTAATGATTCAATTTCTAAATAATGTTGAGATACAGTATGTATAATTTTGAAGGGGTTGATTTAATTAGTTATATTAATGTAAAATCTCTTAATTTCATTTTATTAACTTCTTTTTTTGACTCACACACCCGACCTTGGTATTGAGGAGATTCGAATCGTGGCCTTAGGTCTCCAAACAACCTCACTCCACCATTAGGTCATCCCACCTGAACTTATTAACTTCAATCTTATATATGCTTCGAGGAGTCGGCCTTTTTTAAAAATTTAAATTAAATTCTTGTAGTTTCCCTTCTGTCCTGGCAAGTGGCTATGATAGGAGAATAAAACAAGGAATATTGACAACTTTTTTTGCAGGCAACTCGAAACTCAACCCATATAGAGGGATGGAAAATGTTTTTTTTTTTTTTTTTTAATGAATAGAATTACAAATCTCAATTAAATAAACAGATAATTAGGTATGGGTATGAGAATATGGATATCACTATGTTTGTTTAATTACGCTCGATAATTACTATCTATATCTATTTAAGGCCTGACATAATAATTTATTTATTTTTAATACAAAATGAATGGATAATATGATATGATCGCGAGCCCGGCCCATGCAATAAATGTGTACGAACTTAGGGGCGGTGATTCGGGCCTGCCTATGAACGTTTTAAAATTAAGAACCTGCAATTTGGTTGGACCCGCTACTCTTACTGTAGCCAATGAGAACACGACGCGTGTGAGGATGAGTTTTTCACAGTCTCTCCCTTTTATTTTCCTTTTCTTTTTAGAATATTTATTCACCATCTCTAGGTTTTGGACTTTTGGGTTGTGGCTGTGGAGGAGAATACAAGAAAAGGCGACAACGAAATCAATTGATGCTTTTTTTTTTTTAAGTTTTGACTCTTCAATATTATGGCCATACTAGATTTCCCGTGTTAATTTATAGATATTTATATTTAAATTAATAAGTTAATATTATTTTTCTATTTGTTCGATTATCTTTTTTTTATATCAGATAATTATCATTTTGAATCTAAAACATAATTAAATTGTTAAAAGAAATAATTGATTGATTACACATATATACATATTATATTATAAATTGATACATTTCAAATAATTGTATAAATATTTAATAAACTGCTACAATTAAAATATTATATTATAAATTATGCAACATTTATTTATATAATAAATGCTTATAGTGCTAGAGCAATTTCACGAGTTGACAAATGTTCAGTGGCGGATCCAAAAAAATTTCTCTGAGGGGCGACATTTATGGTTGAAGAATCATTGTTTTATAGTTTCGAGTTTACGTACATGACATATTGACGTATAAAGAATAATGAGAGATCAACTATCAACCTTGCATTAAGTTATACGTGTATTAGCAAAACAATATTGTTTTTAACGTGCTATTTTTCTATTTTCTAGAGTTGATGACACCGCTGTATTTTTTCATTTTCCTTTCATTCTCCTAACTTTTAATAATACAAATTAATATTAATGAACTCTTAAATTTAAAGGATTTTTGTTAATAACATATAACATTCAAAAATCATAACTTCAATTAGAAACTCCCAATTTTTCATTTTTATTATAAACAATAAAATTCATAATTTAATATTTAATATTTAAAGAAACAATCTCAACTAATTAGATAACTAGCACATAACACAATAATTGAGCAAATAACCATTAATAATAATCTAAGAATAATTATTGAAATTAAAAAAAAAAAAAAATCTTTCGACAAATTAAGAAATTTTAGAATTTTCTAAATGCTCAAAAAACAAGATCTTATACTTAAAAGATGAAAGAAACATTTTTTTTTCAAACATTTAACAAAATTACATTCTAAATAAAAAGTGAATGGTTAATTTTTTATATATATTAAATTGTGTGAGACACATACATTAACTTTTTGACTCTCTCTCTCTCCTCCAAACCCTTCTCCTTCTCCGTTCTTCACCCCAACACAACAACACAGTAGCAGCAGCAGTCGGCCATTTCCGTCGAAGCTAGCGAAGGTATATATGCAAAAAAAAAAAAAAAATCAGTAGGGGGGGCAGGTGCCCCCTCCTGACCTCCTTTGGATTCGCCACTGCAAATGTTAACATGGACTTCTAAAATTGTGAAATGCAACAACAACATCCAAAATTTGTACAAATGAAATAAGCTAAATAATGAGTTTGAAAGATTTTCGGCATACACGCCAATATTTGAGAGACCAAAAGATTGTTCTAGTTCTATAAGTGGTAATTTGTGCAAACTTAATATGTAATTTTTTTGAAGTTTGGACAGAAGTGTAAGAAATCCAATTTTCGGGTACTAAAGTGTAATAAACCAAATAAAATATGTTAATTATGATTGTATATCCAATAACATTAGACTATACTTTCTCAAAAATAATATAATAGTCTATATGAATTTATAAACATTAATCTACGATTTATTTAGTTATTCATTTAATTAGAATGTTAAATTGTTAACTATTCAATGTTCAATATAATTAAAAAAATATTATAAATGTTATATTTATGTATAAAGTATAATAAAACATGTTATCGATTATAATGTTTTATAAAATAATTCACTTAATTATTTTATTTAATGTATTTAATATACGGCTTTTGTATGCATTTTGGTGTTTATTTGAATGATATTTAATGGTTAATGCATGCAAAGGTTGGTGTTTAGTCATAGTTTCGCGTGTTCTTGTGCAATTTCATATTTTTGCTCTTTATGTAGAAATTTGAGCTATGAAAGGGATACTTTTGAGATCTAATTCAGTTTGGAGATAAGCTAGAAAGATAGAGGATCAAGTTAGGGTCATTCTGCAACTTGAATCAGGTTAATCGGATGAAAAACGAGTGAGAACGGAGCAAAATGGTGAGAAGTGTTGGGCGTCAGAAGTTCGCGCACGGCCCATGCAGTAAGGAATCATCAGCGCACGGCCCGTGCGCAACTCCAAGGCAAATTCACCCGGGGAATGCTGCACGGACCGTGCATTAGAGTCTCCTTAGCGCATGGTCCGTGCACGCGAAAGCGTGTTTGGCAGATTTTTTTATCTTTTTCCTTGTGTGATTCTAAAACCTACTCAAACTCCTCCCAACTATTTAAGGGTCTACTTTGGACGAAATTAGACACACTTTTTACATAAAGAAGAGCAGAGAAGAGACCGGGCGGTAAAGGAAGACGGTGATTGAAGATCCAATATCCGACATAAGTTGCTTTACATTTTTAGTTTATTTTCGTCATGTCTTCCGCAGTTTATACTTTATTTTTCTTAGATTGTAATTTCACGATGAGCGGCTAAACTCC
Organism: Perilla frutescens; assembly: GCA_026008535.1. Classification (NCBI taxonomy): domain Eukaryota; kingdom Viridiplantae; phylum Streptophyta; class Magnoliopsida; order Lamiales; family Lamiaceae; genus Perilla; species Perilla frutescens. The sequence continues at coordinate 16,959,358 of BRKX01000004.1, forward strand.
TATTAATTATAGGGTTGCAAACATGTTGAAGTTATCAATTAATTTTAATTTTGTTATAATTCCCTTCTGATTATTGTGTTAAATTGTTCAATGTGCTAGTTTTATTTCATGCACGGATTAGTGACCATAATCGATATATGCTAGTTAGTTAATTTGAGACCTGGTGGAGATAATTAACTAGTGGGATTAATTGAACATATTTGATACACATTCTACGGAATCCGTAAGAGGTTTAATCTGATGCTTTATGGAGTTAACAAATTAATCTAGAGACGAGAGTGATAGTTGATTTGTTAATCCACTACTACCTTGAGATTTGGCGGAGATAGGTAGCAACATTTATGATCCTCCACCAATAATCGGATTTAAATTGAGAATTGTTAGAATTGGAACTAGTATATAACATACATGTGTATGCATTCCCTATGATTAATTGTGTTAATTGATTGCTTGATTTTTCTAAGTAATTTAGTTTGTTGAATCCGGTTCCATCTCTTTATTAACTAGTTGTTTTAGTTTAATTTGAATTCTTGTCTATGATTAATTCAACCCAAGAAATAGGTAGCCTGAATAATAGAAAATTGTTGACTTAGTACTTAGTGTGATCGACATTACAGTTTCTGTGGATACGATACTCGATTCACTTAGTTTATTGCATTGACCTGTGTAGTTGTAGTTATTGCACAAAAAAATATAGTGCATCAATACATTTTGCGCTTTTAAGTGATATTTTTTAGTGGTAGAGTTGATACTAATTTTAATTTATTTATTTTTTTGTGGATTAATCGAGTCAACATGATGTGCACCTAATGCACACAAGATCACCATTTTTTCAAACAATAACATTTTAAAGATTATTTAATTAATGTGAAATTCTTCGACCGACAACATCTAGTTTGGCCCCATTCGATTAATTTCCGACAAGGGAAAATGTACTGTTACTTTATTCACATTGCTAATTGTTAAATTTTATTTGAGTCAACATTCACGTCCTAGTAAAATTCAAATGTGGCAATGCTTGTTGAACCGACCGGCATAACAAAAGATGCAGAAATCCGGTCGAAAAATCGTAATAAACCGGCCGTACTGCTGAAAACCAAAAGAACCAAGAGCGTTTTCCGAAAAATTACTTTCTGAAACAGATGTTATAGTAGATTTCGCAACTTTAGACTTTAGTAGTTTATCCCAATTTCCCCAACTCATTATTTACACCTTTTTTGTGGGAACAAATTCACGTGTTATGAGAGAAAAATACAACTAATTTTTTTAGTACTATTTATTTTGCAGTTTCCATTGTTTTTTTTTTTTTTTTTAATTTTTATCAACGTGGTATCATCACTTCATCATTTCTATGCCATAGAGCTATTAATAAATAAAAAATTACACGCAACATCCACTTTTTCATTATTTACACGAATATTATTTGAAATATAAAGAATATCGGAGAATATCTCATGTTAGATCATTTTATGTGTCAAAATTTATAAGATGGATCAAGATTCAAATCTAAATAAAATCAAACACCAATAAATTATAAATGTGTCATTGAATATATGAACTTAAATTTAAATATTCCCATATTTTATAGATTTTCACTCGGTAAGATGGTCTCACACAATTTTTATCAATTAATATGATTTAAAATTCTATTTTTAAATTGTGCATAATATATTAGATCTATAAAAAAAAAAAAAAAAATTGACTCTCGATAATCGAGGATGGAAAATGTATGTAGTCTCCAAGAGGGAGAAGATTTTTTTTTTTTTTTTTTAAGAAAGGGAATTTTTATAAAAGTTAAGAGTCCCGTTCAACGTCCGAAATGATATCTCAAACTATATCCGGCAAAATATCAATATAATAACTAAAAACATAATTACTAAATACTAAATTTGTCAAATCATTGGCCATTTGGTTAGCTATTCTTCTCGCCCAACTAAAGAGGGTGAAGACTTGAATTCTTAGAATGCTGTTGCTTTGTATTTTAAATTTTGTATTATAATTTAATCAAATTCATAAATTTTAAACTATTATAATTATAGAATCTGGGTAATTCGTCGGCAGCAAATTTGTTTTGAGTTTCTAGGAGCATGCCAAGTAATGATTTATTATTTATTTTTTATGTGAATGGGTTATTCTATCGTTTGACACATTGACAGAAGCTTCATGCAATTTTATCAATTGAATCTTGTTGGACATATCCTCCACGTCAGGAACTAGGGGGTGACTCAATAATGTGTGACCACTAATTTTTAAACAATAAAAATATACACAAGCGTACGGTGTAATTGTACATTTATAATACATAGTGAGCAAAATTATCATATCCACAGGTAGGGACATAATTAGAAATTTTTATTAGGGGAGGGGGTGAATTATTCTTCACTAATAATCCAATATACTATATTTTTTTAAATATACACATAAAATTTTTATTTTGGGGGATTGGGGAAGGCTCCCGCCGGCTCCCCCTAGTTTCGCCCCTGTCCACAGGGATTGTAAATGACAAATAATAATGTGAATACCAAAACATAGATACCTTATTAATATCTAGATACTTATATTAATTGAGTGTTCGAATAAAATAATATGCAAATAAAAAGAACATGAAAATATTATAAAAATCAAATAAAAGAAAATAGATCATAGGGCATGATTTTCCTACAATGTCATCTATGCAAGATCAATCAATTCAACAAACCAATTTAATTCATATATGGTGGAAGATCACGAAGATATTAAAAACCTCTTTTTTGAGTAGGTTTGTAAAGTCGATTAATAAATTACATATTCACATTTCGGTCCTTCTAAGTAATTTAATAACTCATAAAAGCACACAACATCATAATTTCCTATGAACATTTATTCACTTGGTCGGTTCTTCTAAACATTCATAATATAACATCTTGTTTAATCTAGCATGCAAAACTAGTGGCCAAGCAATCATACATGAGAAATTAAAATCAAGATTTATAAATCAATATATGAAAGGAAGAATTGAAAGAGTAATCAAAAAATACAAAATCTATTATAGTTTTACATCCCTAGAATCCAAGGAAAATTACCTAGACATAATTAAAGATAAAGAATAAAATAAATAGAAAATAAAATATTGTTCAACACAATAAAGAATCGAGGTCTTCAATCTTGTTGCGGCCTCTATCATGCCTCCATAATTTTGTTCACTTTTGTACCACATTGTTCACTCTTGGTTCACTTTTGTATGACTTTCTTCACACCTTTTCTAATGAGTAGAATATGTATTAATAGTGTTGGAGAAAACCCTAGGATTAAAACAAGCGCAAAGTTAAGAAAAAGCCTCGAAAATCCAATGTAGGATCCATTTGGGTTGACTGGATGGTCGAGTGGTTTCAGTCGACCCGACCACGTGCAAAATAGGCCTTTTGGGTCGACTATAGGGTCGGGTCAACCCTGTGCGCGCGAGCTTCACTAAAATGGCTCGTTCTCACTCATTTTTTATCCGATTGAGTCGATTCAACTTGCAGAACACTTCTAACTTGATTCTACATCTTCATAATCTCTTCAAACAACAATTTGGATCATTTTGAATTATCTCCATCAATTCTCATGGCTTTGCTCTTTTAATCCAGACCAAAAGCCTAATTGATCCCTCATTTAGCTCTTCAAGCACATATTTGATCATTTAGCATCAAATAATCATCAAATTCGATACTATTACTGCAAAACTCACAAATAGATCAAAAATCCAAAATGATAACATAATGAGTACAAAAGTTATGAAAATCATATAACTTATCAACTTAAACATCATCAATTCATATCTAAAAGTTGTGTAAAATACACAGCTGTCAATGTGCAAACAGGAAAATGTAGGTGTTGTTACTTAACAGATGGTAAATGGATGGAACAACTTACTCTCCAAGCATAATATATTCTGTGAATATCTTTTAGCCAATAGATTGCATACATTTGTATAGGTTCTAGTGGGTTCTAAAGTTGTATATATATACTCACATATGGTGAGCTTTGTAATTATCCTTTTCATTAATATACAAGAAAATTCGCCTAAAATATCCTTCTTCTTCTTCTTCTTCTTCTTCTTCTTTTAGTATATATTATTGCAAATATGGAGAATTTACTTTGCTCACATGATATCAGTGCAGGATAACTCATGTCTCTGTGCCATCCATCACTTTATCAATTTTTTTCTATTTTTTTTTTGTTTTGATTTTCCATTGAAACGATGGAAGAGACACCCATGTCAGTTATCTCTGACATAAGAGGAGTAGCTGGATCTTCAATCCAATTGATTCTCTTGCACAAACACCCCATCTCTAGAAAGTTGGATGATTCTAATTATCTCTTATGGAAGCAGCAAGAAGCTGAGAAGACATAAAGCACCGAGGGCACATAAGGAGATGAGAAGAAAGAGAGGTTGCGGAGCCCAAGACAAAAAAGTAAAGACTGTCCCAAAAACAACGTTTTCCCAAGCGTCTTTCACAAAATAGAAAGGAAGAAGAAATGAAAGATCTTCTCAAGATTTTTCAAAAAGTGGAAATCAATATTCCTCTCTTGGATGTAGTTAGGCAAGTATCTCGATATGCCCAATTCCTTAAGGAGCTTTATACCAAAGCATCGTCTAAATATTTGATGATCAAGAAACATATAGGATAAGAATGGGGATTAAGCTACTCAAGGCCATCAATCCCATTGAGATGTATCAGATGACAACAACAAACATAGCAGTTAGCATGCTAATAACTAAGTGCCCAAAACTTGTGTATCAGATGACAAACAATAGCATCAATTGCTTAGCTTTCATATGATTTACCCCAAAAACTATGAAATCCAGAAACCCAATTATAGAAGCCAACACAACATCAAAAGGGGACAAGATGTTACATTATTGATACATACCTCAACTCTAAAAGGCAGTAATCATACAAATTGTCATGCTTTAGGCCAGAAAAGTCTGTAGAGCAGATTACATCCACAACTCAAGAAGATATATACAATTATGATATGAAATATGACTAGCACTTGTGTTTGGATAATAAAGTTGGTTTCAAGGTAAAAAAAGTATTTTAAAGATTTTCTTATGTATGACTAATAAAATATGTCAAAAATGCAAAATAGAAATCATAGTATTGAATTGGTTTTGTGTAAATAATTACTATGTTCTTATAATTTTTTTGGTTTTATTGATGACTTATATTTTTTTATCCATTTAGAGATTTCTTGTACCAAAGGAGCAACAACAGAAGGTAATAACGTTTTCATTCCATGGTCAACCTGCACTCAGGCATGGAAGTGTTGTTATGGTTAGTCATTACTAATTTATCATCTACTTCTTCTAGTGGCTTACAAAAGTACTTGAACCAGCAAGGCTTTAATGTTGTTGGATATGGTTGCACAACTTGTATTGAGAATTCTGGAGATCATGATGAATCGATTTCTATATCTATAGTTAAATATGTGAAGGGAATGACTATATAGCTATAGTCAATTAGCATTTAGGTTTTTTTTTCCTTCAATTTCTCATTTCCTTATCGCTTATGTTGTTCATTAAATAGTAAACATTGTTTGGAGAAAAGAGAACATTTTACTAAGAGGAAAACTTGAATTTGATTGTAGAATGGAAAAAGATACATGTCCATTTCACCAGAGGTTGCAACTATTACTCCCTATCAATAATTAATGATTAACTCGTAATCAAGTATGAAAAAAAGATATCCAATCAAATCTTTACTGTTTGTTAAAATGAAAGAGAAAATAATAATATATTTTTTTGCAAACACCTACAGGAAAGCTAAAGTTCTCATTAAATCACCTATCAAACTAGGAGTTGTAGCACTGGTACTAAATTCTTTTGAAGATTCATTATGTTTCTGAACTTGTTTGATATTAAGTAAACATAGTAGGCTATATCCGTGGATCAATAATTAATGATAAGCTCGTAATCAAGTATGAAAAAAAGATATCCAGTCAAATCTTTACTGTCTGTTTAAAATGAAAGAGAAAATAATAACATGTTTTTTTGCAAACACCAACAGGAAAGCTAAAGTTCTCATTGAATCACCTATCAAACTAGGAGCTGTAGCACTGGTACTAAATTCTTTTGAAGATTCATTATGTTTCTGAACTTGTTTGATATTAAGTAAACAGAGTAAGCTATAAATCCGTGGACCAATAGTTAGAATGGAAGACTTAGCATTTTTTCATCAGACAGGGTATGGTTTGTTATGTTCCTTTCTATCTCGTTTTGGTTTTGGATTGGACCCCAGAGTAGGAAGTGGTTAGGTCGGACATTAGACCAATAATTCTTCAGATACATATAGACAACCACCCCGACTGGGTCAGATATCGACGAGAGACCACTGCTAACCGGGTCAAATACTGCCGAGACCTCCATCGATTGACTCAACTACGTAATAGAGAGAAGGTTCATCTAGGGCACACATAGAGGGGATTTAGAGAGATAAATAGAAGGGGAAAGGGTTAACGTTGAGCGAGAGAAGAAGGTTCATAGGTAAAAGAGAATTAGGGCCAATTTCTCTTTTATTGGGTGCCCAATTGGGTGCCCGCGCATACAGGGGATGAAGTATGAATAATGGTTTTGGTTGAGTGAGAGAAGAGGACGAGAACAATGCCGACCAGTGAAACCGCAAGTGATTGATTTAACGACCGGAGAGAAGCTTCGTGGGTAGAAGGGATGAGCCCTAATTTTTTTAAGAATTTTTTGAAATGAGCACAGGATAGAAGTGATATCTAGATCTCCAATATTTTCACGTTTAATATGTGTAGAATAATTTTTTTTTTCAATTTTCATTTTAATATTCTGAAAAAAACATTCTAAATACAACAATAAATTTTTGACCATTACATATAATCAGTGTATGTGTTACCGTTATGTTTATAAATGGGGCCACGAACATATGTAACGGTATTTTAAAAAATTGTTATGTATTTAGTGTTGTGTATATCTTTTTTTCTTGTAGCGATGGATTGCTACTCTTATAATTACAACTCCTCCTCTTTCCAAGTTTGACGGCTAACCCACTGTTGATCCTACTCATTATCGCAACATTGTTGGAGCCCTGCAATATGTCACATTCACCAGGCCTGATATTACTTTTAGTGTGAACAAGGTTAATCAATACATGCAGACTCCTCTTGACCTCCACTGGAAAGCAGTCAAGTGCATTTTGCGGTATCTTGCTGGCGCAATTCATGATGGGTTGCATCTCTCTTCTTCAGCTAATTTAAACATTTGTGCTTATATGGATTTCGAGTAGGATTCTAATCACGATGATCGCAAATCCACTACTAGTTTTTGTCCTTTTGTGGGTGGCAATTTATTTTCTTGGAGTGCTCAGAAGGGCTACAGTTTGACAGTCCAGCACTTAGGCTGAATTTCGCATCCTCACCCATGCCACTTGTGAATTATTATGTCTTCAATCTCTTTTACAGTAATTGAATATTTCTTCTACACGACCTTCTACAGTTTGGATGGATAATCTTGGTGTTGTTACTTTATCTTCCAACCCTGTTTTCCACTCTCGTATCAAGCATGCTAAAGTGGACTTACATTTTGTTCGTGAACAGGTTCGGTCTAGAAAAGGAATATCAAGGTTCTTCATCTTCCAGCCCATTCTCAAATTGTCGACGTCTTTTTCAAGGCTCTTTCTCTTCAATCCTTCGGTTGGCTTTGTAATTTGCTGCAAGTTCTTTCATGCACCTCCCTCGGATTGAAGGGGGCTTTTGGACATACACCTCCACGTCAGAAAGGAAGGATGCAGGATGCAGTGACTCATCAATGTGCAAAAAGGAAAATGTGGGTGTTGTTACATAACGGATGGAACAACTTACTCTCAAAGCATAGTATATTATGTGAATATCTTTCAGCCAATAGATTGCATACACTTGTATAGGTTCTAGTGGGTTCTACACTTGCACATATGTATATACTCACAGATGATGAGCTTTGTAATTATCCTTTTCATTAATGTACAAAAAAAATTCTCCTAAAATATTCTTCATCTTTATCGATTTTAGCTTATATTATTGTAGATATGACGAATTTACTTTGCTCACAAATCTATATGTGTATTGTCTTCAAATATAACCTTCTTTTTATATATATATATAAAACAAATTGTGTTTGGGAGCAAAATTTCTCGAAAAATTATCAAAATTCCAGCCAATTGTAAGAGACGAAAACTTGCCCCAAACTTTTTGTATCTTAGTTTGAAGGATTTGGAACGTTTTAATTGTGTTGGTGGTAGGATACAAGGCAATCCATAAAAAAAAAAATATATAAAATCTCAAATGGGACAATGCTATAAACTGTAAATGTTGAAAATAACTACTATTAAATGTCTTGTAAAGTTTTCGTCTATATTCATATTGAAAGTATCAAATTTTACCTCTAACTTATAAAAACTATTATTCATACAAGATAATTAAATCTCACTAGAGCAACACTTGCATGCACCAGACTGATGTGTCTATCCAAAACCCAATATATTAAAAAAAAAATGGTCCATCAGGCGTTTTGTACCTCACAGTTTTTCCTTTCTTTTTTTTCATTTTTTTTCCTGATTTTTTTAGTTTCTTTCTCAAAAACTATATATACATATATATATTCTAAAATGAAATTAGTAAATCATAAAATAAAAGTGAATTAATTTGATTTTTTTTATCTAGCGACTAGCGCAGGACACTCGCCCGATGTGGCTCATGAAGTGTGCTCAGTAATTAATTTTTCCCCAAATTGAGAATATTAAACTCTTATTTAAATGTATTATTAAATCATAAATGATATGTAATGGACTCATATAATTAAAGTAGCAGATGTGATACTTTTAATGCTACGATTGATACTTTTAGTGTAATTAGTTATATTTTTTCATATGTAAATATTTATTTTTATTTCCAAAATGGGGCGGGACAAGGCGGTTCAACTCGACTCACGCACAGTCCACCCACCTATAAATTTAATTTTAAGTATTTTGAATTTCGAAATCTAAAGGAAAACTTTGGCATCCCACTAAATAAGTCAATTTCTTGTGTGGGCATGAGGAGTTCAACTTAGATGGAAGACCGTTTGTGCATAGATATACTCACTCCACCAATTAAGCAACCATAAGCTTCCAAGTAGACTAATGTCACATTTTTAGAAAAAAGGTTAAAATTTAGGATATAAATATATATTTGGCCATACTAAGTCGGTAAGACGAGACGATTTCATAAGAGACTTGTTCTTTGAATAAAATTAACGAGACAAAAATTCTAAACAATTATAGAACTAATTGACCCATTCCGATTAATCGTTAATAAAGGCTAAAAAGTTGGCGGTGAGTTTTGAGTTAGGGCTGCTCGTTGCTCCAAAATTTTACTAATTGGGCCAACCGAGTAGAAACGCGAGGCATACGTTCAGCCCATTTTTAACTCTCTCTCTCTCTCTCTCTCTCCCTTTTTTTCTTTTTTTTTTTTTGAGTTGCCCGATACCTCTTATTCTATTCTTTTTTAATCCAAAAATTCCCCAAAAACCCATTTTTTTTTGTAAGTTATTTTAGGTAAAATTTTAAGAAGAAAATCTCTAACGCTTAATCGTAATGCAATTATTGATACATTATCCCATTCATTGTAGTTTATATTATAATGATTCATTCCATAATTTAAGTAAGAATTATTGACTGCATATAATTAAATAGTTAAATGTAAAAGAAAAGAAAATCGATCTATACTCAAACTGGGTGTATATATATATATATCCATGTTTCAGATATGAGGTAGATTTAATTTTTCATGCCCACACTTTTTTTAATATTTTTATTTCTCAAATAGGAAATTAAACCTCACGAATGGAGTAAAAGTTTGGCATTATGTGAGGTGAGGTTCAACTAACTCTGACGTACAATTATGATTCTTGGTTGTTATAGATCCTATCTATTTCGAATCAATTGGACTGAAGACTTCGATTTTAGGAAATACTCTAGAGATTCGAATCAATTGTAAATTAATTTAATTAATATTTTTTCTTGAGATATTTGACGTTTGAAATTTCCATATATGATATTTCAGTTACAATTTCATCACTCAACCAACAAAGCTACCTCATAAGTATGATGAGTTTTAACGATAGAAAAAAAAAAGAGCTCGTGATCTAAATGGATTTGTAGCGACAAATGATTTTAAGGGAAACAGTAAATCTGGTAATATATTTAACTTAAGTGGATTAGAAAGTGGATATTGCTTTGCCTCTCAACCGTATGAGTGGATTGAATAAGACCTCATGAAAATAATAGCTAAAAAGGAATGGATCAATTGAATTTGGACCTCTTATTAATTTTATTCTGTACAGTTTTATTTTTATTTTTATTTTTATAAATGGCTCTTTTCATGTCGTATGTATGGAAATATGGAATTAAGTAGTGAATCAATAGAATTTAGATTAGGATATTTCTAAATAAACCACCGATTATTTCATTACACACTACTAAATAAAATAATTAAAAAATAATCATATCCGATAATTAATATTATAATAATATGAATGGTAAAGGTGGTGTTATCATGTAAAATCCGATCGATGTTTGGTTTACAATCGTATTTGGTAATACTATGAAATTGACAGATGCAAAAAGTGCAGTAGTTTAGGTGCAGATGTCACAGCTCGTTTTCATTCAAATATTAATCATTCGTTTTGGTATGTGGTGGTTAATCATCTTCTATTTTTCTTTACCTTCTGGCTACTGTTTGCGTGAGTGAACCACATTCAATAGGGCTTTATATACCAGCCCAATTCCAAATTCGAAACCTTCGAATTTGCTATACATCTAATGTAAATGTATACGTTTTGTTTTATATATATATAATTCTCCCGGTAAATAAATATATAGAATTAAAATAAGACAAAAAAATATACTAATTCTAGTCGTTTTCATTTATCGTAATAAAATAATAGTCTAGTAGACTATATATTCTAATCTATCCAAAATTCAATAATTTACTTTGGATTTTCAAGTGATGTGTCCATTATCTAATCCTTGAAATGAACGATCATTAAAGACTTGATAAGCCTAAATGATGGACTAAGCATATGTTAAAGTCTCGATCGACCAGATTTCAACTCAGAGGCCAGTAGAGATGAGGCACTAATTAATTCTTACATTTAAATTTGAACTAGTTGAGACTTGAGAGTATAATTATTACAAAAATTAAATCCACATCAATTAAAGTAACACAAAGCTAATTTCACACCCAAACCTTCTATTAATTAATATCTACCGACTAAAATGAAAAGTTGTCGCACTGTACAAATAAATTAACAGATCAATCACTCAAGAAACCATGATCATATATCTCAAAAACAAAATTCATCATATATGCTATAATTTATTTTTATTTTTTAAAAAAATAATAAACTAAAACGCAATTAAAAAAGAATTAAGAATTTGATCAATAGTGTAATTAATTTGGAGCAAGTAAACGCTGCGTCTCATGCACCTTGAACTGCGTCTTAAATTATATGGCTGCCCATGTGGGGTACATACCCCTTACTTATAACTCCATCTCACCAAACATTTAACAAATTTCGAAAATTTAGAGGTTGCTATTAGCTTGTTTATGAATTAAAGAGTCATTAGATACAAGAAGGTGAGAAGTTTCCATCAAAGCCAGCACATGCAAACACAGAGTAAAGAGTCAGCAATTTAGGCCTCTCTCTCTCCTTTTTCATATATATATATATATATATATATATATATATATATATAGAGAGAGAGAGAGAGAGAGAGAGAGAGAGAGAGAGAGAATTTAGATGATTTCATTTCATGAAATTCAACCTGTATTTCCCAATACCGGACGTGTACTCACATCTTTCTTCCTTATTTGATTCCCACTTTCTTCTTCCGCTCCTTTCCAACTTATCTCTCTCCCCAATTAAAAGTCTCTCTCTCTCATCAATTTTTTTTGTCATCATCACTATTTCGATCTATAGAGATCGCCATAGCTCAATAATTCTAGCCATGGGTGAGAAGGTATATAGATCAAAAAAATATTATTCTTGATCATCAATTCAATTCCTTTGGTAAATTATGGTTTGTGTGGGTTTGATGAAATAGTATGATATTGATTTGCAGATTGGGGTTGAATTGATTAATTTTTGTGGATGAAACTGCAGGTGACTGTTATGGTGCTCAAGGTTGATCTCCAGTGTCCTTGCTGCTACAAGAAAGTCAAGAAAATTCTCTGCAAATTTCCCCGTCAGTCCCCACTCCCCCACTGCATCCATCTTTAATTACTTATTATTAATTTCACATTTTAATTCATTTCTGCATACACATACTAATTTGCATTTACGTATGTATCTATCTGCATACACTACGTACCCCTATACGATAACAAGATTCACAACTCACAATTATATATATAGATGCTATATCTATCGTCTTTATCAATTTCTTTTTTTATGGTCTTTAATTTGTTGAAAATAACTGAGTTGATTAATTTTTTTTACGGTGATGTTAAAAAATAAAAATTTGGGACAAGAGAAATTAGAGACCAGATATACAACGAGAAGGCAAACACCGTGACAATCACCGTGGTATGCTGCGACCCTGAGAAAGTTCGAGACAAATTATGCTGTAAAGGCGCTAAGGTCATCAAAAGCATCGAAATAGTGGAGCCTCCAAAGCCCAAACCCCCAGAAAAGCCCAAAGAGCCCGAGAAGCCTAAGCAGCCCGAAAAACCTAAGGAGCCCGAAAAGACCAATATTATTGTCATTCCAGAGCCCAACAAGCCCGAAAAGCCCAAGCTAACATTCGTTGAGCCCCCAAAGCCTAAGGACCCCGAAAAGCCCAAAGAGAAGCCGCCGGCGCCTCCACCGAAAAAGCCCAAGGAGCCCCCAAAACCGGACCCGCCTAAAGCTCCGCCCCCCACTCCCGCCCCTGCCCCCGCCCCCGCCCCCACTCCACCTCCACCGGTGCCGGTCCCACCAACATGCGGGTACCCACCGGTTTTCCCGGCGAGGACATGTTGTGGGCCATGCTCGGAAGGTTATGGTGGGGGGCCATGTTACTATGGGTTTGGGGTGGCACCGCCACCGCCGCCACAGCCGTGCTTTGAAGGTTACTACGGGTACGGCTACCATGAGAGGCCCTGCCACGTCACCAGATGTGACTACTACTTTAGTGAAGAGAACCCTCAATCTTGCTCAATCATGTGATCATCATATATATGCATGGATGATCACGTACGCATGCGATCGATGTGTTTTTTGTTTTTTGTTTTTTTACTGTTTCTGGTGTATAAAGGGGTATAGGAATAACAAGATTAATTAATATTACAATTATATGCGTAATTGGCTGTTAGCGAGTAACGACGATATATGTGGCCGTCCATTTCTATTAATAAAAGCAGTCAAATAATTTCCTATTCTTAGCAATTTTCTCGGCTGTTGTTATCGTTCTTAATTTGTTTCGAGCAACTTGCATTCAGCGCTGTCGTTTTAGCACCACATGTTCATTGTATTCAATATACTTTGTCGATTGCGATGGTCAAGATTTACTGATTTAATTACACTGTTATTCAATTACTATAGTCTTATTAATAATATGATACATTTTTATTGCATTTCGTTTTTGTTGGAGATCTTAATTAAATAACTTTTAAATTGGGTGTCTTACGTCAAGGGCTCATTTTTTGAATGGATTCAAGGATAAATTCATAAAATTAAGTGAATTTCTGCGAATTTTGAAATAATTTATTGATTTTTCTAAAATGGTATTAATTACATGCACCATTTTTTTTTTTTTCTGGGCTGCTGGCCGACATTGATCATATAGTAAAATATATAACCTTTCGATGAGTACGATGCATTAAAAAGAGTGATAATTAAAAGTGATTAGTTTTTTCAATTAAGTTCCTTCTATTGAGAGATCATAAAATGGGCTTTTGGTCCTACATGACTGGAGTGAAATAATCAGGTTTGACAATGTGGGGGTTTAAATATTTAATTAAAAGTTGTAATAATTTGAAGTTGAATTCTTTATGGTTCATACAATGCACACGTGCGAGATTTATGAATATCCATTCACTAAAATACTTTCGCGATTTACTCATCTACTAGTTTCTAGAGACGGAATAGTAGAGAGTTAGTAACGAGCTTAATTCGTCCTATACAAAATGGAGAAAAAAGTTTATAAAAATGGGTACTGTTATAACACAAAGTCATGAGCCTAGGAAGAGTTTACTTGTAATACTAGAGAGCATTAAATCATGAACCGGAACTTCGATTCAATCATCTTCCTCCAACTTTGGCTGTTTGGCTGGCATCCCCTAATTAACAACTCTAATTCTACCGTCTTACTAACTCCTAATAACATGAGCGACAAAGCAATGGATTCCAAGTAGTTGACTTTCGAATTTCAGTGTTTCATGTGAATTTTGCCAATCTTCAAAGAGTTTTGACTTTCTAGAAGATTAGTTGTACTAAATTATGTCCCAAGAGTCAACCTCAAAGGTGCACCGCCCCTCATGCCCAGCTACGGACAAAAGAAGTTGGGCTTTCAACTAATAAAGAAATCAGAATTCACACTATTTAACTATTAATTGCAGAATACTCAACTAATTATTGGACATTTTCATTTGATTATTTGCTTCGCCACTAAATGACTACGAACAGCTTCATTAAGGTGGGTTGCACGTTTTCTTCACTCTCTGCGACGTGATCATGTCGGCATTTGCAGCAGTGTACTGTATATGTATATGTATATATATATATATACATGCTTTACTTATTTCAATCGCTAACATATTCAAAATGGGGAATTGCATTGGTTCAGCACGTGCATTGTGTCCCAGCAACAAGAAAGTCAGCCCTGATGACGATGATCAAGAGTTGAAGGCTCCGGCAGTGGTTGCCGGCGGCCAGGAGACAGCGCTTGCCTCCGGGATCTGCATTGGGCCATTGCCTTTGTCTGCATTGCTGAAATCAGGAGAGGTACAGCTGGATACAGCTGACAGTTTCCAGAGAGTGAAGATAGTGGTGAACAAGAAACAGCTGCAGCTGCTAAAGACAAGTTTGGAGGACTTGAAACTCAGTCGTGTTGTGATTCAGTCGATACGAAAAAAAGAGAGGAAATGGAGGCCATCTTTAGCTACCATTCCAGAATTGTAGAGTGGAATTATAAGAAGCATTTTTATTTTTATTTTTGCTTCTTTCAAATTTTTCTTAGCTAGCATAGCTTTGAAGCCCCAATTTTCCGTTTAAGGGTACATGTAAAGGTTGAAAACAAGGAAAATTGAGAGGTGGGTGACTTCTGTTGTATGTTCTACTTCTCTTTACACAAAAACGTAGCATACAGAAAATAGGAAGGAGCAGCTGTTTCGAATGATTTATGATGAATCCGTTATCTTGAAGATTTTAAATTATAGTGCCATAATACTGAGATGGAACAATTTTTTATTGGTTATTGAATCTAGTTATACCTTCTGGCGATTCCTGGCAAGCCATTGATGTTCTCCTCTTAAATATGTAACACAGCTATTTGCCAAATAAATAAACAAATAATTTATTGAACAACTTGATCGGGGGAATGGTTTTGTACAGTCATATACAGGCAAATCACATGAATTATGGCAAGATTTACACTCTGAAGCTAGTAGCTACGCACTCACAATCTCACAATTCTAGTATCATTTCTGGTTATCTAGCATTCATGCAAATGGAGCTGCCTAATTACATTTTAGAAATCTTGAGACCCTGTCTATTGCTCTAGAGACTTCCTTATTCCCAGCAATGTATCTTCAAGAGGCATTCATGGACCTAATCAATGGAAACAAATCGGTGTCACAAATCATGAGAATTCGCGTGTGCCTATATATAGCTGGACAGTACAATTGATGATGTCTTGAATAAATGGCACAAAAAAATACTTCCGAAGGATTCATGAGGCGAGGGGAAGAGGATATACTGCTAACCTTTTGGATGAGTTTGTGCTCCTTATCTTGTCGTCCACCTTTGCTAATGCTGAATCCTTCTCTCTTATTGCTGCTTCTCTCTTCACTTTCTTGGACTCCACTTCTATGGCTCTAGTCAGTGTTTCAATCTTTTTCATAAGCATCTGTAACCAAAAAGATATACCTCATGTAATGATTCATTGCTATCTCAAAAAAACAGATATAGCGCGTGAGAAAAAGAGTTCCTAGTAACCTACCTTGATTTCTTCGCCTTTAGAATGCAGAGTAATGTCTTTCAACTCAGAGGACTTCCTCAAATGTATAACTTCTTTCTGAAGCCTGTCATAAAAAACACCTGACACCACATCTTCACAGTCGATATCTGCTATCTCCAAACCTTTTGTCTCTTTGTTGCTACCAATTATACCTTTTGTATTTCCCATTTCTGTAACTTCATCATTGTTCTGTATTTTATCACTGAACATGGCGTTCTTGTTCATCACTGCATTTTCCTTTTCGCTATTGTCAATAACCTTATTCCGAGAAGCCCACAAACTCTTTCTTGACAAACTTTCTGAGGAAGGATTTTTCTTCTTCAAGCTACTAATATGCTTCATTTCTGCATTCACCATCGTTTGTTTTTCATCCAATATCTGCATTGCGCTTTTAGTGATGGTGGATCCCCTAGGTTGTGATGTAGATCTCTTCTTCATTCTGCTATTACTTGATAGGATTCCAAAGAAGTTTGTAGACTTCTCATTCTTGGGGGATCCGTTAGTGTTGGTAGAGAGAGAAGATGCATTCTTTAAGCCTTCTTCGAGTGTCTTCAGCCTCAACTTCAACTTCTCCTGAAACAGATGTTATTGCATATTCAGGCCACCAATAAAATACTTAAATCTTAATTGACACAATTTGTAGCTCGAATGATATTTGAAATGTCACCTTGACTTGTGCTTCTGCCTTGACAGCTCTCTCTGAGATTGCTAGTTTGTCTTTCAATTTCTGCATCTCTGCCTACAACATAGAAATATTACAATCAAGAAAAAGTCTTAAACCATTCAGTACATTCATCTATAGTACCAAGATTTAGCTATTAGTTAAAAATCCCGACATTATCTGGTATACAAACAGATAGGTACTTAAAGAGAAACAAGTGTATCCAAGTGTTTCATGGGCATACCTGAAATAGCCTTCTCTCTTCTAACCATTGTTTAACAGGCATAACTTTGTCATTATCATCTTTCCACTCATTAGCCACCAC
Source organism: Perilla frutescens (assembly GCA_026008535.1). Classification (NCBI taxonomy): domain Eukaryota; kingdom Viridiplantae; phylum Streptophyta; class Magnoliopsida; order Lamiales; family Lamiaceae; genus Perilla; species Perilla frutescens. Next base: position 16,976,564 of record BRKX01000004.1, read on the forward strand.
TGTTGCTACTCGGTTTGCTGAAACCTTTATTCTTGCTAGTTCTCGTTCTAGAGTCCTCTTCTCGTCCTATGAAGTTCAAGAAAATTAAGGTCAGTTGATATTAAATGTTTGTATGTATAAACTGAAGGACTAGGATGGTCTTAGTAAAGGTCCTTCCTTACAGTAAGTTCAGAGATCTGGCGTTTGTAATCACGGATAGTGTTGGCTGCTGCTCCACCAGCAAGTATGGCCTCCTCAAGCTCATTGATGGTTTGGCTTAGCTTTTCAACCTCTAAAACCTTCTGCCTATTTGTCTTATCAAGTATTTTATTCTCTTCCTGTTAACATAGCTAGTTAGATATTTGGAACTTATTCATAGGCCTCATAGATGTGATCTAAAACATATTACCTGACATATCTCAATTTGCCTCCTAAGCTCGAAGTTCAAATTTTGAACTTCCTCGACTATTAGTGCTCTTTCTAGGGCACTTGTTAATATTCTCTCCGCTTCAAGCAATGCAGCTTCTTTGGATTTTGTAAGACGTTCCAACGCCCTCTTATCCTCCTGTAATGCTGCAACCTGAAAAGTTTAAAATGAAGACCAATTTTAAATCTCAACAGATCACTATATCAGTACAAGAATATTTTTTTCCTTGACATCTGATTACCTCGTTCTTACAAATCTTAAGTTCAGCCTCTAGAGGAGCAATGACTAACTCAATGGGAATAGAATCATCATCTTTCTGATTGGAATAAACTCTTCTAAGAGTTGCTTCAGCTGCATATTGTGCAGCCAGGGCTTCCTTCTTTTCATCTGTGAGCTTCTTGAGGTCAAGATTCTGCATCAATCAGACGCAAAACACTTTACCATCTCTATTTCAGTGTTGACTGTGGTGTATCCAGTGTATCATATCAATTCATACCTTCATTTCAAGATGGTTTTCACTCGATCTTAGCTTCTCTTCCAACCTTTTGGCTTCACTGCCAATCTGGACAGAAGAATAACACGCTCGTGAGAGACAGACACAGCCACATAATGCATGATATTATCCAGCCAAGCTCAAAGAACTCTGCAAATTTTCCTTTTCATTTTTCATACTTGTGTAATGTTCATTTCATAAATATTAAGTCGAATATATTCCTTTGAAGTTGCTGTAGGCCGTCCCAGAGATTTTGAAGGCCCTGTGCGAGCACTAAAAATGGTGTCCCTAATTTATTAAAATTAAAATTTAAAAATATATATAAAATGGGATAAGTTACACTTTGATACCTACATTTTGAGTACTTTTGAAAAAATGACGCATTTTTTGATAAAATAAATAAAATTGTACCTATATTTTCATTTTTTTTACAAATCAAATATTTAATCAATTTTACGGTCGAAAATCATTTGTAATTGATTTTAATTTAATATTTCTTGATTGGATGATTTTTTTCCACATGACTGAGAAAATAAGAATATTAAAATACAATTAATTAAGTGCCATTTTATGGCCGTAAAATTGGTTAAATTGTAGATTTGCAAATTTTTTTTTGAAAAAGTTGGTTTTTTTTTTATTAATTTTGAAAAAGTGTCCAAAATGTAGGTTTCGAAATATAATTTACCCTATAAAATGCGCCTAGAAAATATATATTTGTACTTGAAACAAAAGAAAAATATTTTAAATAATATCACGTATGAAACGCAAACTACAAAATATTATTTAAAGATACTCCCCCTAGCATTTTTTGAGGCATACTCATTTATAAATTTTTCAAAATCAATATTTTCTAGCAACTCTTGTTCAATGGATATCAAAGCAAGCTCATTCAATTTTGCTTGTGACATGGTCAATTACAAATAAGATTTTAATAAATAAATAAATAAATAAATAGCAACTTTGCAGATGCAACTGTAACATGTATGGTCAATAAAATTATATAAACAATGCATTGGGACAACTATTCAACATCTTCAAGTAAATCAATATATTTAAAGTTTTATATTCTTTTGGTAAAAGATACGACAAAGTTTTTAATTCTTGAAACAACTATTGACCATCAAAATCACTATGCTCTGCATGTTTTAGAATATTCTTAAAGTTTTCACAGATATTGATTAGGCTAGGCCTAATATTATTTATAAAATATTGGGTCAATATTAGACTGGTTTTTTATATTATTTTTTAAAAGCCCTGAATTAATTTTAATAAACTAAAAGACTATTTTTTTTATAAACTAACCTATGTTAATATAATCACCAGTATTAAAAATTTAAAAAAATGATGGCTCTAATTTTTTGCGCATCTCTCGCACAATACTGCTGCTTTTGTGTTAAAAAAATGAATTAAAAGTACCTCCTCTAAAGCCTTATCCTTGAGCGCTTCAGTTGCTCTCAGTGCTCGAATTTCACTTTGAGCTCTCCCCAATTCCCTCTCCTTCTCTGTTATGACACAAAATACAGAATATAAAATGTGTGTGTGTATATATATATATATATATGTTACGACGACCTCTTTCAATGATCTTTCTTTCCATAAACATCAGTTGAGCAGAGTAAGACATAACAAACTATATATATAAGCGTCAACGTCCAACTTGTTTATTCATTCATTAGTAAGGCCAGAAAATGTTACAGAACTTGGCCTTATGGTCTCTAAATGGAACTTTATCATCTCATAGTTTATATTCTCATTTCTTCAAGAAAACTGAGATGAGATATGATATAACAGAACAGTGACTTCTGAATTATGAATCCATCAAAAAAAAAAACTTGGGAATTAAGAATCAATGTTAGATTTTGAATTAGATACTGGAGAAAAGCGGAACCAGAAAATTTGAAAATCATCAACAATGAAATTATTGTGGGTCCCTGCCTAAAGTCCCATGCCATTGAGTCAATGCCTACTTTCAAGATAATCATATCATGCTCTGACGACCACTTTAATTGATTTTTTTTTCCCTTCAATATGCCATCATCACCTTTAAAAGGCCAGAATAATAAACAATACATGTAATTCCTGACTGAATAAGACAGTCAAGAACTACTAATTGTAGCAAGCAACAGCTCTAACAACTTCCCGTTTTTCTATACTTTCATAGACAGCAAGCATTTTCATCAGCACATTTCATGGCTTTGATTTTCGAATTTTGAAACATTAATTTTCAGTAGAGAGACATATCATACATATATGTTATGTTATTCCATATGAGTAGAAAATCAATGACAAATATTTGCTTATTCAAAAAGAGAAAAAAAAAATCCACTATTCCATTAGCATATGAAACTTTGATGTAGCAGGAATGCTCTCTGAGATTAAAAACAGGAAAACTAGAGAACATTATTAAAGAAGCAGAAACATGCAAGAAGAGAGATGATGAAACCTTTGAGTTGATTCTGCAATCTGTTGAGCTCCAACACAACAGGGTCCGGATGAGAAAGAAGACAAACATCTTCACCGCCAAATTCTTCGATGCCAGGCATGTTTTCTTGGACTTTGTGTTTTTTTTTTTCAGCTTGTCACGCTATTGCAACAAATGTCTGTAATAACTACCTCGAAAAAAAAATGTCTGTTGTAACACCACAAATGAAAGGGGTTTTATGGAGTAATATAATGGGGAGTTGTTAAGGGTTTAGTATGTTTAGGAGAGAGACAGACAAAAAAATTAATAATTTCTCCAACTCCTGAATGAGAGAGGAAGGGAGAGAGAGAGAGATAGTCCATTCTTGCAAGAAATTGACCGCAAAGAGAGGGGATGGGATGGGATTTTCCTCTCTTCCGAAGCAAACTCCGAAAGCAACAATCGCAAGGCCGGCTCAGCCGGCAAATTTCACCCCTTCATTCCCTCCTTTCCAAATCAGCAACCGTTACATGTTTAACAAAATAAATATTTTTCTTTACTTTTTCATCTAATTTCAAGAACATGAAGAATAAGATAAGGTGTCGATCTAATATTCTCATATTCCGGGCCTCGATAAATATTTTGGATGAAAGACTAAATTTTGCTAAACCCGTCATAAATTAAACCAAACTCCTATTAATATCTAAATTTTAATTATTTTTTCGCCAAAGGAAGATTAAAAAAAACGCAACTTTAATTAAACGTATTATTGACCAAAAAACAAACATATTGTTTAAGCTTTTTGAAAAATGGGTCTCCATAAACATGATTGTTAAGGATAAGAATGAGAAGATTAATCAGGTGTGGCCATAATATGCTATAATGTTGATGGAAAGCACTTGTTTAGGACTAAATCAATTGCTTAAGCGTTAAACCCTCCTAAACTAATGCTTTAAGTGCTTAGTGGCGCAACTCATTCATTCAAATTTGGATTAGTACCACTATTGGGAAAATGATACACATATCACGCATCAGATCCCTCAAAATTCAAAAGAGCTTGGATTGAAGTGGCTTAAAAGTATAAGCAAAATCCAATCTTTTTTTTTTCCCTTCCAAAACAAATATATAATTTAAGGATTTTAACACAAGATGATGATCTTTGCTTGGAAAGTATATTTGGAAGGAGATTAAAAAATTAAAAATATATATATATATTAAACAGGTGGATGACACTTGCCATATGGCAATTGTTAAGAGAAAAACAGGGTGTTTTGGTGAGGCGACAAAGGGAAGACAACATCTCTACCTACACCAATGTAGTATGATAATCCCTTACTAATAAATAGAGAAGTAGACAAAGATAGTGGAGTAGATCATAAATCTAATGTTCAAACCAAATATTGATTATAAAAAAAGAATTCTATTTTTCTTGAATAATTGTTTAGGTCTTAATGGATTTTGCACTAACTTGGGGTTCTGGAAAGTGGCTTGAAATGGGGTCTAGCCGATAATTAGCTGTTTGCATAACGCGGGTTTAGTAGGTAAGTTTACTAACAAGTAAGAACAAGTCGTTCATTTTCCTAAATAAAAAAAAAATTGAGTAGTTGATACTATTTCAATCTTTCATTTTTTATTGTATTTTATTGCGTAAATATGGACACTGATCTTTTATATTGATATCATTAAATGATAAAATAGTGAGAGCGTAAAGTCAAAATGACTAATACAAAAATATTAATTTTTTGTAGTAAGGAGGATATATATCCAACTTTGACATGCTTATATAGAATAATATAATGTTTTTATATGAGAAAATTTTGATTTTGGTCCCATAGGACATGCCCTAGTTCGATTTTGGTCCCAACCATATCACTTTTGGTCCTATTTCAAAAATTGATATCAAATTTGGTCCCATAGAATGTGGACTATCAATTTTGATCCCACAATTTAAACGGATATTTGATGGGTTAACGGAGAGACTGCTGCACGTGATTCACGTGTTCAATCTATCCCCAAATTCAATCAAAATTCTCAAATCAAAAGAAAGAACCTAATTCCCCCAAGTGCAAAACGCCCCAAACCATTCTCTGCCATGGTGAACTGCTGCCAAGTAGGCCGATGTCGACGCCCTCAATCAGTTTATCGACTCCGGCGACGGTAGAGACGTCGATGCCGTCGACGTGGATGAACGGACGGAAGAGACGCGGACGGTTGGAGAAAGAGCAGAGGGAGAGAAAAGAGGGTGTAAAGCTCCAATTGCAGAGAGAGAGGAATGCCAAGCAGGACCCTTAGCTAGCGCAAAGCCATGAAGTGACTCAGAGGCAGCGCCGCGCCGTCGCCTCGATGCCGCCGAAGCTGAATCCAAGGTTCGATTTCTTTTCTTGGTATTGAATGTAATTGCACCTTTTGATATTTTAGTTGGTAGAATCTTCAATTTTATTTGATAAAAAATTATAGGTTAATCGATTGATAGGGACTTTCTTAAAAGGTGATACACAGACAAGCAATATATTCACCCAAATAACAAGGTTACTGTAACAATTGAAGGTTGCTAACAATTATGAGCTCTCTAGGGATGTGGACGAGAAAATTGATAATTTCATTAGTACATTGAAAGGGTAGAGACTAGTTTCTTTGCTGGAAAAAGAATACGATTAACTCTGTTGAGGCTTTTTGGAACACAAACTAAATACATTGAAAGGGTAGAGACTAGTTTCTTTGCTTGAATGTTGTTGATGGTATGCTGTTGCATTTAGTATTAACCAATTTACGTGCAGTTCCCTAAATGATTCAACAAACTTATTTACTTGGGCCTTGTTTACTTTGGATGATAGGGATATCCCACTAATGCAAGGTTAAAATTATACAAAGTTTTGTTGAAATGAATGTGTATAACACAAACATTTACATATATTTTCCTTGTGAATAAGGACTAATTGAAGGATTCATATCCTTTCATAACAAGTGGGTTATGAGTTATCCTTCATCTCCTTCATTTTATTCATATGTTTATATATTTTATCACACCATATATTTCATGTTTTGTAAATTTAACTTTAAATTCATGGGATATCACACCCAATCCCATCCACCGAAGTAAACGAGCCCTTGTAGTATTATTTCGAATTGTTGCTATATCTGTCCTTGGTTCTAACTCTCCTCGTTATTTACTCTTCTTTAGGCAGCGAATATTGTTTTTGCAAGCATACAGCCTTATCAGAATATTAAAGGTCACTAATGTTTGGGATTTTTTGCTATATCTGTCCTTGGTGTATAATGCATCACACTTAATTGTCTAATGTTTGGGATTTTTTGCTTTCTTTTGATTTAGTACTTGTAATTTGATGAATTGAATGGTGAGTATATATATATATATATATAGATGTATGTTAGTGGGAAATTTGGAACCAAATCAGGTTAATTTTCTAGCAAATTAGTTCAATTTTGCCTCCAATTGAAATGAAATTGAAATTTTCTGCCATTTTTATGTTTGGGACCAAAATCGATAAAAAATTGGGACCAAAATCGATAAAAAAATTGGGACCAAAATCGATAATTTTTTTAACAGTAAACGTTACGGTGGGACCAAAAGTGATAATTAATTCGATTTGGGACCAAAAGTGATAGAGTTGGGACCAAAATCGGACTAATCCATGTCCTATGGAACCAAAATCAAAATTTTCTCGTTTTTATATATATAATAGTAGTAATAATTATGTGAATGGTCATATAAAGAATGAATTCACTATCTATAGTGATATAAATTTGTATGTGACTGAATCCATTAGAATGTAATGATAAATTGATAATTAACTTAATTATGATTATATATTTACAAATTAATTTTTGCTCAGAAAAAAAAAAAAAATCCTGGAAGACGAATAAGATATATCAGGAAATATACTAATTCAAATGTGTAGCACATCTAAGCCCATAATTATTAATGACACGTATAAATCATAACTGACTGTAAAATTATAACCGTCATATATTTAAATTTTCTTATCAAGCTTTAATCATACATTCATTTAATTTAATTATCTTGCATAAAATAAATAGGATACCTAGTTTTTTCTCTCATGTTTTCAAAGTAATATAAATCGTTCATCCCTTATAAAACAAACTAGTATGTTTCCCGCACGATTCTTGATGTTATTTCATTTTATCATAATTGAAAAACTAAAAGCAAAGCTCAATCATAATTAGATATATATTTACAATACACATATATAGGCGTGTGAAACAAACATATAAAAAAATTTAAATAGATTTAAAAACTACCTTTATTTTCATATATATAAACAATAATTATCATAATTATTTAAACAAACAAATAATTAATATCATCTTGGAGTATAGAATAAGCATGCTATAAAAAAATGGTGTAAGAAAAATCAATCGAGTTCATGTGGTATGTAGTTGTATAGTCAAAATTTACATCGGAAAATTTAATCTAATTGCATAATATATAAAAGTATCTACAAAATCCAACGGACATAATGATGAGACCATGACAAGCTTCAAATCAAGCCTCATCAAGTTGTGCATGCATGGCAGATTCACGTTGAATGGAGTTTTCGTCCCCCTTAGTTAATTTAATTAAGGGGCTGATTTTATTTAGACTATAGTATTAATTTAATTATTTTAGACTATACTTTTGGATCAAATTTTATTTATTTATTATGTTAAATTTCGTTCCTATTTAGTTTAGGATTGACTAGAATTTTAATTAAGATAACTTCCTACCTTGAATAGAATTCTAGTTTAGGCAATTTCCTAGTCTAGTTAGAATTATTTTTGGATCCGATTTTTAGGTCCTTTTTTGCTTTAATTTCGTCCCCCCTTATGTATAAATAAGGGATCCATGTATTTTATTTTCTTTAGACGTTGCATGAAATAAATAGTTATTTTCTCAATTGTCTCACGATCCTTAGGTTGATCAAACAACAATTTTGTTGATTTAGTCATAAATCACCATTCTTAGAGAGTAGCATCTTTAAGTCTTATATCAAGGGAACTTCTTAATCCACATCGAGAGTTAATTGGGAACTCGCTATCGAAGAACAACTTAAAGATTCATTTTCATCGTACAAGATACGCCGGGGATTAATTGGGTTGCAATTCATCCTACCAACATCTACGCCAATTCATCCAACACCAACATCCAAGATTCATCGTCGTTCGTTTCACCATCAATCATCATTTATCCAAGCCATAACTACGTAAGTCTTCCGCTGTTTCGTGTCTTTTTCAATCGTCCCGGTATTAAATAGAACCTTTACATAGTCATCGTGTGTTCCGTTCTTGAGTCTGCGTCTTCTCATATTCTTTCATGTTTTCGAGTATGACGGAATCACATCACATAACCGTGCAATGCACGGACTTTTTTTTGTATGCAATTATGATTTGAATTAGCCTATATATTTTTATGTTTTAATTAATTAGAACTGGGTGTTTATATATTTGCCCAACTCAAATGAGAATAATGAAAATCTCAGATTTCATGTTTTTCAAAGAACACAAATAACTACCTTAAATGGAAAAAATATAATGATAAAATGAGTGAAAAACTTAAATGGAAAAATATGATGATAAAATGAGAGAAAAAGTTTGAAAAAAAAGGAACACAATACAACTAAATGCACAACTTCAGTCGATAATTGTAACTTCAGTCATAAAAGTCCATTGCCAAGTGCCAACTGTTGGTTTTGTATACTGGAAAAATTTGTCTTCTTATACATTAAACAATTTAAAATGATATAGATTGAATAATTATTGTAGTCAGTGTGTGCATTTAATTGTTGCTATATTTATCTGTTTGTTCCATATACTTGCATTGTAGATGATATGGTTGGATGAACACACGGTAAAAATTATATCATCAGGTTTCTTGCATTGTATTAAAAAGCTCACGACTTAGATGGTTTTGAACCCACAATCGTTACATCATAGAATAATATGATAGTTTATCTTGACTAGCTGATTATTCTAGTACACCGGCTTGTGTATTAAGGAGGATCATGATAGGATATTATTCTATATTCTGATTTTAAGTGAGAGAATAAAGATCTATAGAGTTCGGGTTCTTAACCCATATATATTAGCGGACATATATGTTGTGTCGACTGCTTAGATTTATCAATGAATGAGATTTTTGATAGGATCAACAACCTCGATATTTTGGGCAATGATGTTTACATATATGATGAGTCGTCCATTATATGTCCACTGTGTCCTGGTGCGCCAGGTTGATGATGTCTCCTTGAAGAAGCACAAAAATCATGGGAAGCTCTGTAGGTAGAATATTAATTTATTCTTGCATAATACGGAAGTCGTGTGGTACTACTCTCAGAACAAGATATTAATTAATTATAGTTGTCAGACGCTTAAATAATTAATTAATGGACATTATATCTTAAATATGAGGAATGACCGAACTAAAAGAGAAATCATATTCATAAATATGTATTAAACTGGTAGGTCAGTATTATTTATTTAGTGAAATAAAAATAATACTTAATTTATTTAATTATATCATAGTTGTGGATATTAAAAATTAAATAAACTAGTAAGCTAATTTAATATTCTTTTAGATACCTGTTATAGCCCAATATAACCATAATGGACTGAGAATAAAATAAGAGTGGGGTTTGGAGATGAAATTTTTGTCCCCTCCCTTATAATAGGGAAGAGGGCCATGAAAATTAACAATATAATACAACCCCTTTTTTGTGCTCTCTTGATTCCTAAAATTTCCATACAATCTAGTAGTTTGTAGCCCACCCTACATCTAGACAAGGTTCGAGAATACATCAGAAGATCAAGAAGTAGAAGTATGGCTATGAGATTTTCGAACACTATGCAAAGGAATTCGCTAGCTTCGTGTTCTCCATCAACAACATGATTAGACCTTTAATCCCGTGATCAACCCGATAATGTTTGTAAGTGTAAATTTCTATTGTTACTATATTCCGCATTAATAGTTTCGAAATTGAACTTGCATTTTAATTCTACATAAGATAATTAATATCACACATAAAATTATGATTTGCATGAGCATGAAATTAATGGCATCCAAAAAGATTCCTTAGCGGGTTAATTCGAAAAATCCCAATACCAACTAGGGCTGAAAATTAAATCAAATAACTCGATACTCAACTCATGTCCGTTCGTTAAAGGCTCGTTTGAGCTCGATTTGATAAACATATCAAAAAAGCTTAAACATAATTTTGTATTTGATAAAATTTAAAACTAGGCTCGAATTTGAGCTCGATAAGTAAAAATTGACCAAACATGTATAAAAATATTAAATTATTCGAGCTCGACTCGTATTTGGCTCGATTAAAGCTCGTTTGAGCTCGACTCGATAGATAATCAAATAAACTCAAACATAAATTTTAAAGTTCGATATTATTTCAAACAATCTTGAACATCTATGTGTTCGGGGTTCAACTCTATTCATTTATAGCCCTAGTGCCAACTAGGCTGCGCAGTACAGTTTAATAATATTTGGCATCAAATTTATTTTGTACTAATTATTGATGATATTTTTTATTTGTACTAAAATTTATTTTCTTTTAATATATGTATAGATAGATGATTGAATTATCATGGAAGGAATAGAGATTTTCCTATGTGTAACGACGGTGACTTGCCATATTTCAATTGATGATTTTGTCCCTTCTTTCAAAAGTATTAAGGAATATATTCATTTTTCCTTTTTTTTTATTCACACACCCGATTTATATATTTTTTTATTTACACACTCGATCTGTAGTATTAAGAAGATTCGAATATGTGATCTTTAATCTCAAAGCAATCTTATTCCACCATTAGACCATCCCCGCCAAAACAGGGAATATAACACAACCCCACTTTGACATGGTATTGCTTTCTTAAATGACTTTTGCCATCTTTACGGCATGCTTTGAAGGGTTAGAGGCTTATCAATTAATTTGAAAGAGTTATTCCTCCATTTCTACTATTTGCACCATAAATGCTGAAAAAAAAGTAAAAAGAAAAAAAAAAGCTTACTTAAATATCCTTTACTTAAAAAGAAAAAATCAAAGTGGTTTCGAAAATGAAATTTCGAACTCATCATGTTTATTCGAAATTCAATTTTTGAACATGCACAATTTTTAAAATATAGTCTCGTTCGAAAATAGATTTTTAAACAAACATGGTGTGTTCGAAATTTCATTTTCAAATAAACATGGTGTGCTCGAAAATCCATTTTCAAATGGACTCCATGAATTTATGTTTAAGTAATGTCTGAAAACAGGATTCCGAACATATCCAGACTGTTCGAAAATACGAGTTCGAACGGGACACGATTTTTTTATTTTTTTTTATCAATAAGGGTATTTAAGTAAATTTATAATTAATAAAATAAAATAAAAATACTTTGTTTTGCAAGTAAAAAGTGCAGTGCAAATAGCTACTCTCTTAATTTGATGAGAATGTGATGTGTTAATGACATCATATTGTCTGAAGTTAGTGTAATTTAGATTTAAATGTTTATGCTCGATCACTATATATTAAGAACATCTTCTACGGAAAGAAAAGAAAAAAAAACGAGGTCATGATAAATGATAATATATATTCCATAATTCACAAATTGGAGTGAAACAGCTTCAACACAACATTCTTGAAAAAAAATCATTATCGCATACACTAATCACACTGTTATCTTCGTCCAAATCAACTGCTCTTTGAGTGGAATAGCTACACATAATTTGTACTATTAATCTGTAATGCTCTCAACTTTCACCTACCGGCTATGTGACATCTATCTATAAAGAAAAACTAAATTATTATTATTAACTGCTTAAATTCTTAAATCTTAAACAACATTATTTTGGGCCTCAAAGCATCTACAGTCATACTCATTTCATTCTACAATTGTTGCATCCACATCAATATTTTCTTTTAATTAATTATTGGATGATCCTGTATTCCCGAGGTCAGCTTTTGTAATAGTTCCAGAGTGATCAACATCAAGAATCTTGAACCATTCCATCACCATTGCTACATCTTCCTCCTTTATCTTCCCCATCTCTTTCAGTTTGTACACCACAAATTCCGCCGCGCTGCACCATATTTGAAGCACCCATACTCAGTTCATTTCTCTTGCAAAATAACAAGACAACATAGAAAGAGAAATGTGACATATATATCTAACTTGCCTCACAACTCTATCATTATCTAAATCTGCTGCTTCAAGATCTGAGGCAGTGAACTTCCTCGAAAGAATCCACTGCACCAGAGACTTCCTTCGACGTTCTGTATACAACTCAGCTAGGGAATAGAAGAACTGAGCCAAACAAATGGTGCTCATCAGTATCCAAAATGCAGCAAACACACGGCCCCCGGGAGTCGAAAAGCTCTTGTCTCCATACCCTAGAGTAGTGATGGTAGCACAGACGCAGTAGAATGCATCAAAGAGATCCAATCCCTCTTTCATGTACAAGAAGAGAGTTCCAGCAATCATGAATATCACAAGCGAAATGAGCACGGTGAAAAACTTATACTTAACCTTGTTGTTTTCAACTTCCTTGAGCATCTCAACAGAGCTACATTTCTCACGCATGTGTACCACCTTAACGAAGAACACCTCCTGACTCTCAACCAAATCATCAGCTGCTTTGCTCAGGATTAGTCCGACAAGCGCCATTCCCACGAACACGAAGATGCAAGCCAGCATCTTCGCCATCATGCTGTCGGGCACGAGGTCTCCATATCCAACGGTTGTCATGGTGACAACACACAAGTAGATGGCATCAATAACTCCATTAGTCTTGTTGCCCTTGATCTGATACCTAACAAGGAAGAAACAAAGGGCTCCTGCACTAATGTATGCCAACAAGATCAAGAGGACTAGCTTGGAGTCGAGTTTGTTATCAGAAATAGACTCCGGCTGCTGCTCATGAGGTGAAGCAGTAATATCATTTCGTTGTGGAGAAGAGGTTTGGTCAGGAACAGTCTTGGTGTGGCGATATCTTCTCTTCGTTAAGGCATTGCTCCGACTAGAATGATGGGAGGAATCCACAGCTTGTTCCAGTAATGGATCTTCAGCTTCACTCTTAGCCGTGGCAAATTTTTACCAACACTAATTAAGGGATCAGAATCAATGAGACAGTGACAAGAAGATATTGGCTGCAGCTTCAATGAGAGAATCTAATTCCTCAACAAAAGTCACCAGAATCCAGAATAAGTCATCTATTATTCCCCAACAACGATGCGATTTTGATTAAGCTTCTCTTTGTCCGCCACAAGAAATAGTACTCTAAGAAACTTGGTTTCCTCAGGCAATACAAATTATTAGATTGGAGATCCACAAAAGTAGAGGACACATTAACAAGTATATATAACAATAAGCATAGAGAATTGAATGTGCTATATTTCAACATTTTGTATATGGATTTTATTAGATTTTAATCAAAAATCTAAACAGGAAAATATATGAGAATATCACTAGTTTTAAGGTGTAGATGCATAACTTAATATCTTGCTAATCATGGTCACAAATAAAACTGACTGATTAATCCAATTCATATTCTAATAAAGCAGCAATGCAACATGAATTTCCTGCAGTTCTATAAAGATTACGTTTTTCCCCCAAAACTCTGAATCCTATAAAGAAATCGAAAACGAGCATCTGTTTTCTTGATCAGGGCAGGGGCACTTCAATCGCATTCCCAAAATACCAATATCATATACAGAGAAAATTACTGTCAACTAAAAAAGAAAAAAATATATGAAGAAAAGAAGAAGAGTTGAGAAATTGCATGGGGAATTAATGTCGTACCTGAACGATCCGCAGATTGATTTGAACATTATAATCGCACTCAGAGTTGTGTTTTGGAAGAAACAACCCCGAATATACATGATCGTTAACGCCTATAAATAGGAACAAGGGAAAATCATTACTAAAAAAATTGTAGATTTTTTTTTAAGAAAGACATTTTAATAAACCATGAATCTTGTAACCAGAAATAATAAATACTTGGACCTCGGAGTAGAGAATTTCCCACTGTTCTCAATCCCAATGTGAAAGTTTACATAGAGCAATACATGCGGTCAACTATGATATAAAAAACCATGTCCTAATTCGTAATATATGATTTACCCATTAATACGTTAAACTAGGTTACTCTATTGCAAATTATTTTCGAGTTCAGTACTTTAAATATAATCAAGTGTGACATTGGCCATCACACAATCGTAATTTACTCAACTCGTGTATCCAATGGCGGGCCCATGATTTCAATCGAGGGAGGTTCAACAAATGGTATATAACTCGTGATATTTGATTGTAGTTCGGGATCACTAGGAAGGTTCTCTAAATTAATTAGAATATTTTCTTGCTTTGATGATTCTTGCGGTTCAACAATTTGTATGTTTAGTAACCGACGAAGATGATGCCTCCACAATAGGTGATATTCTACTACAAAATCATTCCATTTATCTAAGAAAAAAATAAATCAAAATTAGAAACTAACAAAATTTAGCTTAAACTAACTTAGATTCACAAACAAATAATAGTTTAAACTAACAATGATCAAGAATTATAAATATTTATTCCATCTATTAATAACCAAGTGATAATGGACAAATGAATTCATAAAATAAATTAGAGCAAACAATCCATAAAAGTAATTAAAATTAAAACAATTCAATATAAAAAGTGAAATGTAAGTGCAAATGTAATAAGTTTTACCTTAATAGAGTAGAAATCTCACTCTCAAGCCCTTGATTCACAATTTTTTGTAGGGAAAAAAAAGGGAGGGAATAATCAAATCTAGATGCAAGAATAACAAGGAATTTAATTTGATATGGATGAAGACTGAGGAGGAAAAAAATAAAAATAAAATTTGAGAAATAATACAGAAGCTGGGATATTATATTTGATTTTGAATTTAGAGTTGGAAGATGGGATTTTGGAAGGCGACAAATTTTTTGAGCTTACTGTATAATTGTAAATGTCAGAATATAGAAGCTATTGTGCCCGTATAGTGTGTAGGATTTTTTTTGGTAGGTTATACATGTTAAATTACACATATACCCTTATTTTTTTAAATTTCAGGGGGGACCTCACATACGTCCGCCTATGTGTATATCAATTTTCAATATCTTGATGACATGATCTACTTAAATATTAATGGTGATTGGTGATGTTACAGTTCAAGGAGCTGATTGTACGGTGGAATGGAATGGTCATTATCTTATGTCCGTTCTCATTCCCATGATTATTATGATTTAAAATAAAAAATTGTCAATTTCGAAGAGATTAAATAGGGGAACAACCAGGGTCGATCATAATGATTCGGTGGCCTGAGTCAAGATGAAAAATGAAGCCCCTGTTTCTCATTTTATAATTTAATAAATAAATTGAACATACATTGATAAACTTGTGGTTTTTATAGTTTTCATGCATTTTGAGGTCCATTTGGATGGTAGTTGATATGCATTGCATGCATAGATTGATAGGATTGCGCATAGTTTTCCCATATTTAATGCAATGTCACATTTTTGTTCATTTTGAAGGGATTTAATGCCAAAATTTTTATGAGACAAAATTGAGCTTGAGAAGTACCTACAAATATAGAGAATCGAGTTGTGAGTGCATTGCAAAAAAAAAAAAATCAGGTCAATCGGACAAGAAACGAGTGAGAACGGAGCAAAATAGAGAAGTGTAAAGCATGGCCCGTGCTCTTCTGGTTCAACATTTTGGCTCCTTTAAAGTCCATGTATTAAGAGCACAGTTCGTGCTCTGTTCAGTGTAAATTTGAGTTTTCTTTTTAGATCAGAACTATTTCCATTTGGAGAGTTTGACTTCTCTAACTATAAAAGGGATCCTTGGGGACGAAAAATCACAACTTTTGGAGGCCTTAGAGCATCCACCACTTGTAGAAGAAGAGTCATGAAGAAGAGAAGAAAAGCTTAAGACCAATGATACAATAGACATAAGTGTTTATTATCGATTTTTTTTATGTAGATTTTGAAATTACACACCCATGTGATAAGTATCTATCTGCACAACATTCACAAAAAAGTTGTTGAACGTAATAAAGATGTTAACAATAAAGTTTACGAATGTTATTGTGAACGTTATGATGATTGTAGAAAGTAAAACATGCAGAGGTTTGGTAACCCTGTTCAATCAATCGATCTACGTCAGGGGGACTTGTCAAGTCCATGGAAAATAATTCACTACTCCGGTATCACGTTTACTGAGGATATTACACGTTGCCGATCTCCCGTCACTCGCTACCCTTTTGTTAGGAAAAACTATCAAGAGTTTTCCTTACAGGAGTTTTGATGAGATGTCAAAATATGTCAAAGAGCCTTGAAAAACTGAAAAGAAATCAAGCAAAAAATAGAGGTTGATCAAAATAAAAAATTGAGCTATCAAAGCCTGAGAATGATCAATCTGAAAAGAAAAAGAAAAACAAAAAAAAAGAAAGAAAAGAAAAAGAGAGAAAAGAAAAGAAAAGAGAGAAAAAAAGAAAAGAAAGAAAAGAAATCCAGCCAAGGGGCGGAGAAAAGAAAAAGTTGTAGCTTGATTGCTAGATCAGTTAGCAAGTTAAGTAAACTGAAAATACAGGTACTAACAAAGTTCGAAGTACCAACTGCCACCAGAGCATACAAGTACAGCTTTTCAGTCTACAATCATGAACTGAAGAAAATACTAGTTCAAGGCACTAGTTCAGAGATGCCAACTGATCATCAAAGATCAGAAGTTCCAGCTGAAGAAAAATACCAGCTGAAGAATGTACCAGTCTAAGGTACGAGCTGAAGGATATGCCAGCTCAAGAAAGCACCAGCTGAAGAATAAAGTTCCAGCTGAAGAATGTACTAGTTCAGAGGATATCAGCTGAAGAAATATCAGTTCAGAATACCAGCTGAAGAGGCGCCAGTTCAACATCCAAACTGAAGGTACACCAGTCCAAGAAGTTCCAGCTGAAGGGACATCAGTCCAAGGTACCAGCTGAAGAAACACTGATTCAAAACTGCCAGTTGAAGCAAATCAAACTAGAAGCTCAGAAAGCATCAAGCCAGAGCCCAGAACTGCCAGCTGAAGATGATCAGAACTAGAGCTTGCAAAACTATCAACAAGATGTGCAGAACTGACAGCTGAGGAAACATTCTGAACTCAACTACCAGCTGAAGCCCAGAACTGATGATCAAGACAGAAGCCATAATTGAAATTCAAATTTCAGATCTGCCAACAAGAAGATCTTGAAGTTAATGCAACTAAGATCTTGAAGCAAATGCATGTCAGAAGAACAAAGGCAACTCAACGGCCCTTTAAATAAAAAGCCTCTCAACGGCTTTATCATTTACGATCATTCTTTAATCTGCAACGGTCACAAGCCACTCAACTATAAAAGATGAGTGACCCAGATTATGACCGTGACTTTTGCTAGACATTGTTGAAGAATTATAGCCAGAGCCAGTCTATCAGTTCTGTTCTACACCGATCAACTATCCAGTTCAAGCCAAAGAAGCGCATAGGAGCATATCAGTTGATAATAGTTTCAAGACTGCATTCTTGAAGATCGAAAGAGATCTAAAACCTTGAAAAGACGGCTAATAGCACCTTATCTCTCCAGCGAAAAGTTTGGGATCGCAAGTGTGAGACTGTCGACCATTACCGACTGAAAAAAGGGCGTACCAATGGGTCTGTTGTTCCGGAACAGCAACAGTTGAAAAGAAAACCGTGCTCGAGGGAAGGGCATCGTCAACTAGGTTCAACACATTGTCTTCACTGTGTAACTGTAATAAAGAAACTTTACACTTGCATAGTGAATTGCCTTATTCAGTTAGGAAGAGAGGACGTAGAAGTTGAGCTTCGAACCTCCATAAAAATGTCTCTGTGTGCTCAGTTTATCGCTTTTAGTTGCATGTATTAGCTGCACACCTCAAGCACACAAGCTGCACTCCAAGCAAACTGATCATCTCAACTGATCAAGTGCACAGATAAATTTGCGAGTCATAGGGCCTTATCTATTCCGCAAATATTATTAATTTTGGGATCAGTTTATTCACTCCCTTCTAAACTGATTCTGACTCACCCCGGGACCAACACCTTTATACCTGTACACCCTCTTTCATTGAATTGAATTGTGAGATCCCCTCACAACCTAGATGTTTAACCTATCTAGTTCCCATAGAAAATCTCTCCCGAGACTCCTTTTGATGGTGTATGAACAAGTGTGTTTCAATACAAGCTGACTAGAACACTAATCTCTAATCTAAATCACACCCGTAACAAAGTGGCTCAAAATAGAGAGGGCACTTGAAACTATTGTTGTGCAATGCTTATGTTCGGTGTGTGTTCTCCTTCCTAACAAGTATGTATCCTAGGCTATTTATAGATAAACAATGATAGCCTAAACATGGGAACAAACATCCTAATCTAATTCAGAAACTAACAAGGAAACTTTCCTGGTAGGGAACCGAGATCAAGTTTGATCCATGTTAGGATTTCTTCCATCTTTAGGAATCTGCCTTTGACTTCCTTCAGTCTTGATCTCTTCAGTTTGAATATGACAGCTTCTAGATAGATCTCTGAATCTCCCCTTGGTTGTAAACCTTGAACAACTTCATCGATCTTGGAAGAATAATCTGGACAAAGAATGTTCATGCAAACGTTCATGAACGTTACTATGAACATTGTTGATCTTTTGAGTCTTCTCTTCGTTGCAAATGTTCATGTACTTTGCAATATACATTGTTGATCTTGAATCTTCACATCAGGTAGCACAGCAGAATCTTTTGTATGTTCACATGCTGATTTTAGGCTATCACTCAAGCTAGCTAACAGTACTCAGCATGTTGAACAATCTCTATTGTGGCACAATGCACAACAATTTTCTTCTTAACTTAATCCAAACTCCTTGCTTTTGAGTTGTCTTCAGGAAGTTCAAATCACGTTCACATACATTGGTATAAACGTTGTCCAGAATAGTGGTAATGTACTTGGAAAAACTAAATACTGAAGTGATTTATCAATTGCCATAAACATGAATGACAATCAATCACTTATAGTAAGAGCAATGTAGAGCTCTTGATAAATAACCATAGTGTAGTGACACCATTGAATCAATCTGAACCAAATTTCTATGATTGGTGTCACATATGACACTAACAGATTTAATTTGCTAGCTTCCATTAGGGATTCTCTTTCACTTGATTATGAATTTGTAATGGGTAGCTAAACACCTTGATTCTAGGGTTTGCTAGGTATTTTGGCATCTGGAATTGAATTGATATAATTATTATATTCTTAATTTTATGTATGCATCTTCGTGTTTGATTATGATGTGATCCTCACTAAAGAGGTATTTGATGTAGTTCAAGTGTTTGCGGGTTCAATTACAAGATCTAGAGCCAAGAAATTAAATGAAGTGTTAATTGAGCTTATTTAAGAATTATGGATCCCAAAGTTGTCCAAGGGGCTCATTGAAGAAGTTGGACCCGCCGTTGCTGAAAACCCTAGTTGGGTGAATCTGATTTTCTATATTATTTAGGAGTCCTATTTTAATTAGGAGAGTTATTTAATTTAATAATTATTTTTGAATTTAATTAGGATTAGAATTAGGTTTTCTTTATTTTGACAGATTTATTTCCTCGTTTTCTAGAATTTCGTTTAGGAAACTTGTTCTCTACAAACCTATATAAGGGGGGTTATGTGAATGAAATTAACATATCTTTTATCAATAATATTCTTAAGTTTTTATCTCTTTTGAGATATATCCGAGTTGAACGAGAAATCCTCGTGAGATTCAAAATTGACTTATCAAATAGAACATCACATCTGTTTATGGCGTCTTCATTTATATTCTAAGGTTCTTGTTTCCAGTCATAATCAGGTAGTAGATCTCATATATCTACAATTTATCTGTGTTGTGAGATTCGGGTCGAAGAATTTCATCATTTATCCTGTTGTAACCCGATATTCCTGGGGTAAATTATTGTCGTCACCAATATACCGACGAGGATCGCATCAGATTGTCTTTTATATTCAATTGGCCATTGGATATGATTGTGGAGTTAACTGTTCATCACTTGAAAAAGGTTAAATAATTAGTGGATTGGAAGTGTATAACATAAAGTTTAGTAAATCAAGAGATTATTGAATTCTATGAAGAGTATTCGATTTTAAGAATATACGGAGTTAGATAACAATTTAGAATCGAAAGATAATAAATTGAAGTCTAATCTACATCTAGATTTTATTCGAGAGGGAAAAGCTAGGTATTGAAGAGATCATCCTATAAATTGAAGAATTAAATAAGTTTGAATGTATTCATTCGAATAAGAAATCCCATTGAATTGCAAACCCTAGAATTCTCTTTTATCCTAATTTCAAAGCCTCATTTGGTAGATTGTTTATCTTTGTCTCATTTTTGTGAATCGTTTATTTAGTTCTTAAATCATTAAAATCTTAATTCAGTTATCTAGATAAAACTTGATAATTAATTGAAATAATTAGTAGAAATTTCATTGCTAGTATCTGTGGATATAACTTTGCTTACCGTATTTGGTATGAATTACCCTCTACACTTGCAAGTTGGTTTTTAGTTAATTAAAGCATCGAATATACACCATATGCAAAAATATTAATATTATGGTTTAAATACAACTCACCTAACAGTTTAAGAAGCAAAAGTGTGAATCAAATTTGTACAATCAAATTCTTCAATAATTCCTTTCTCAATTAACAACATAGCTAGTCCATTCAACCTTTCTTGTGACATGGTTGATCAGAGAAAAGTTTTTATGATCTTCAACTTAGAGAAACTTATTTCTGCACTTGCTACTGTAACTGGTATCATCAACAAAATTTTGTAAGCAATGTAAGCATTTGGGAAGCAACCATCAATTTTTTTAAATAATCTACTACATCAATTGCAGACTTTGTTTCGCTTGACGAATAATACTTTAAAAAAGCCAACTCCCTAAACAAATCATCTACGTCGATACCAAAACAACCATTGTTTATAAAAGAATTTTGGAGGTTTATGCAAGACCTCTATAAGCTTTCATCATCGGCAAGTTGTAATCTCTCCAAACTGAACAAAAAAAAAGCAAAAGTTTCTTCGTATCTCTTGAACTATGTAAACTTGGAATCTATTGAAGAACGAGTTTTATCAATTATATAAAGAAAATAGTCAAATTTAAAAGATTTCCTCAGCTGATCGTGCCACTTCTTCACTTTTACTTTCATCATAATTCTCCTTTCTAATTATATGCTTTTCTTGAAATACTGATTGAGTTCACATCTCACTTGCCATTTCTTTAGCTTCACTCATAGCTCTGTCAAAACCAAAATTTCTGAATTCTTCAAGGAATAAAATAATTTCCTCCAAAAGTTTGATAGAAGCATCAATATCCATGTTTTCAGATTGAAGAAATTCACTCACTATATTGATCATATGCAACAACTTGTACCAAATCACCACACCAAGAACAAACTCGAAATTCCCAAATTCATATAATGCTAAAGATTCCGCTTCACTCTTTATCTTAGGATTGTTTATATCTTCTGACAAGTCAAGGAAATCATCTTTTATTTGCACAATTTGTTCCTTTACAGCTCTCACACTCTCAACAAGACTTTTCCAACGTGTTTGTGGCAATGACTTAACTATTAAACCCGACACATGTTCTTTAAAGATATTCCACCATTTGGTAGAAAAGGAGAACAATGTATAAATGCGTTGAATTACTCCAAAAAAGACACAGCTTTGGGACAAGAGTTTGCCATATCACACAATGCCAAATTTAGACTATGACAACCACAAGGAGTGTAAAAAGTTCGTGGATTTACCTCAAGTAATCTTGTATGTACGCCTCTATGCTTTTTGCTCACATTAGATCCTCTGTCATATCTTTGACCTCGAATATCATCAATTTCAAGCATGATATTGATCAAAGCATTTTGAAGATGAATGAAAAGTCCAAAGTCCAGAAGTGTCGTCTATTTCTAAAAATTGCACCCAATATTCTTCTACTTTCGCAGAGTTTTTTAAATCATACAAACACCGTATGATAATAGATATTTGCTCCTTGTGACTAACATTAGGAGTACAATCTAGAATCACTGAAAAATATTTTGCACGTTTAACCTTTGCAAGTATTTTTTTCTCACCTCATTCGCCAACATTTGTATCAGTTCATTTTGGATTCTACTACCAAGATATGTAACAACAGTCTCATAGTCCTTGATACCAACCATTTGCAAAAAAAAATCATTATTTTATGCATAAAGCTTTTCACAACTTCCTCGAAAAGCCAAGATATTTTTTGCTAAACTTAGAATGATAACAATTATTCTCTATAGCACTTGTTTCCAATATTCTCTTCTTTGAGGATTTGTTCTTGTGCAGCTAAATCGATTGTCTTTTTCTTTGTTAATCTCTATTCTAACCCAAGCCAGCCAGTCATACACTCCATATGCTCGTTACTTGCTTCATGAGTTGTTAGACAACGACCCAAATTATGCCAATCATTATATCCTTCACCAACAAGGTGACCGAATTTAGCATTTTTTTAACAACTTGCAACAAAACCAAAAGATCTTATCTAAGGAGACTGAATACGATAACCATCTTCTGTCAATTTCATCGTCATTTGGTAGAATCCTTTTGTAGTGAGATCCATCAAAAGTCTTTTCCTACTATCTTTAGGAAATAAGTAATCAGCATGTCTCTTCGAGCCTCTTTCCACCAGAAAGTCTTTTTTTTATCAATATTGTTCCACTTTCCTGGATCATCAAAACAATCTAAACTTTCTAGTTGCACAATCGCATCATCTTCCTCATTATTACTCAATTCATCATCATTGACATCAATTACAGGTTCAAGCACTACTTCATCAACTTTACCAATCAAATTTTCAATTTTATTTGCACTCTCCACGCCTCTTTTTTTTGTCGAAACTAAAGTATTTATTTATGTCACATATTTGTCTCTTGATCAATTCTTCTTCTTCTAATATTTGTTTTCTTTTTTTAAATCTAGACTTATGTTTGCGATTCATGATTCTAAAAAATATATATGAAATATATGATATTATTAATCAAATCAAACAACCTTAAAATTGAAATTATCCATTACAAATACAGTAAACACAGTAATAGACAAATAATGAAATAAATTACCTATTGTTGGCTCAAAAATCCTGCAATCTTCACTGTTGGTTGGCTTAGCTTTAGAAGTACAAATTGAAAATGAAACAGAAGAAAAAAACCGGGTTGTGGCTCTGTACTGTTTATTTTTTCTATTGTTTTAACTTTTAATAAAATATATGTATATATATATATATTGATTTTTAAATAAAAAAAATTAAATAATAATAAAAAAATTGGGATTTCATATTTAGAGTGATTGCGACTGCTTAGAACAAAAAAGAAAAACTGGATTGCGGTTGTTTCTAATAAAAAGAGAAGCAGTTGTTTTAAATAACAAAAAAGGGAAAAACTTGCAAAAATTTAAGTAACCCGTTGGTTATAGAAAATTATATCTGTTTTGATAGAAAATATTTCTCTATTTGTATCAAATTATTTCTCTGTTTGTAGCAAATTATTCCATTGGTTATAGCAAATTATTCTCTTATGATAGAAAATATTTATCTACTTATAGCAAATTATTCATCTGTTTATAGCAAATTGTTCTTATGATTCAGATATTGAGGACTATGCACACGAGATTAGGACAAAGAGATGCAATGATGTAAACGTTGTTGATTCTGGACAAAGAGATTCACCACATGAAAACAAAGCATTGAAGGCAGATGGGAAGCGTGCAAGGGATGAATATGCAAACTTGAAAAATCGAACAAGTCTTTATGGTGCTATGTAGTCAATATCTAATTATTCATTTTATAACAAATTACTGATCTCTTTATCACAAAGTATTTCTCTGTTTAAAGATAGGTTCGTAATGGTTGGGTCATTTATGGGAAAATTTCATATGACTCCCCTGTGTTTTCGCGAAAAATCAAAAAACCCCCTGTGTTAAAAAAATAGTCTCAAAACCCCCTCTGTTATGTATAATTCATCAAAAAAGCCCCTTTTTTAAGAAAGTGTATTACATTTGCTAAAAAAGAGTGTATGATTCTTATTTTTACAATTTTTGTATTATTTTTTAAATATAATTAATTTATTAAAATAGTAGTTTGACCAAATACTATAACTTTTAAATACTATAAAATATATTTATATGTAAAAAAAATACGTAACATAGGAAATTATCAAAATAGCTAAATATTAGTAGTATAACCAAATACTAAAATTTTTAAATGATATAAAATATATTTATCTATAACAAAAATTGTAAAAATAAGAATCATACACTCCTTTTTAGCAAATGTAATACACTTTCTCAAAAAAGGGGGTTTTTTTGATGAATTATACATAATAGAGGGAGTTTTATGACTCTTTTTTTAACACAGGGAGTTTTTTGATTTTTCGCGAAAACACAAGGGAGTAATATGAAATTTGCCCGTCATTTATTGTTGATAGTGGTATGCAATGGTCATCTTTAAGTAAAAAAACGACACTTAAATTTGCTAATTTGTACCAGATAAATTAAAAAAGTTTTCAACATTTAACTTTACTAATTCGTAGCAGAGAAATAAAAAAAAAGATTGGTGGAATCCTATGAGTGATTGTTAACAAATTATTATCTAATTTATAGCAAATTATTCTTTTGTTTATATAAAATTATTTCTTTTTTGCAAATACCGAAATATGTGTAAAAACACAAATTTTCGACAGAGTTAGCCAAAAAATGTTGGAATTATGCAAGGTCATAATAAGATAAACAACAAATAATTAAGTACGAGGAAACATATATAATTAACAGTGTTATCAAACAAATTAATTTTGCTAAATATCCTAAAAACGTGTGAAATTTTGAGTTATAAAGTATGGTACTCATATTGTATAAATATATACTAACTACACAAAATATCCCTTTGGTTATCATTTACGGTTCATATATTGTTCGACTAATACTTTAAAGATTCATATTGATTGGACCATTTATTGCTCACAGTGATATGCAATGGTCATGTTTAAGTAAAAAAAACGAAACTTAAAATTGATAATTGTTAGCAAATTATTATTCCTTTTATAGAAAATTATTCCGTTGGTTATAACAAATTATTCATGTTTTGATAGAAAATCTGGACCTGTTTCACTATTTGTAGAAAAATTATTCCTCTGTTTATAACAAATTATTCCTTTATTTTTAGCAAATTATTCATCTTTCGATAGAAAATATTTATCTATTTGTAGCAAACTATTCCTCTATTTGTCGCTAATTGTTTCTCTGTTTATAGCAAATTGTTCTTATGTTAATTAAGTATGGTAGTCATATTGTATAAATATAGACTAGCCCCACAAAAATAGCTAATGTACATACAAATATTTGCTAATTTTCGGTTATATATTTGGTAATAAGGAAAAAATATATAATTTGAATCCTTTGTACTCAGGTTGCATAGATTCACGTTGAAAAATTCACTTGGTACATTATTTTCTCATGCAACCAATAATTCTTTAAAAAAAAAATATGCATTTAAGAACCATACGAGCCATACAATCCACTCTTTTTGAAACTCTAAGTCTTCTTCTTACCATCATTGTTCATGTCATTTGGAAGCGTATTTTTTCCCTTCATGATTACAGTACAAATACTTCCAAATAATAACACCATCATCAACTTTTTTATCCGACCCAAGACGAATATCAAAACCACTTGTTTCAGCATAATCCCCATAAAAAATAATTGCTTCTTCAAGAGTTTTAAACTTCTGGCCAACAAATGGCTTAAGATAAATTACATTTTGGTATATGAGTTCCAAACGATCACATGACTAAATCAATGTTTCCTGTCATTAGAAAAATAATATTACCCACTATCATAATCACATAACATTTCTAACATGTCTACACACACACACATATGTATATGATATTCTACTCTTCAATATACGATAACAAAACATCAACAAGTAATAAGCAATGCCCAAACAGATGACTCTTTGCTATAAACAAATACATACTTTGCTATGAACAGATACATAATTTGATATGAACAGATGCATACATCAACCAGTAACTTGCTATAAACAAATACATAATTTGCTATGAACATAAACATACTTTCTAAAAGTTATTCATATGATTTCCACTGGGGTTTCCCTAAAAACCTAAAATAATACAACAATCAAGTAAAGAATACATGTATCTTCCATAATAAACACGATAAAATAAGATATTGAGAATATATGATTGATTCGAAACTTGTGAAAAAAATATCAAGAATCCTAACAATGCCTACACTAACAGAGGCACAATATGCATCTAAAATAGAATTAATAATTCAAAGTAGTGTGCATCTAAATCCAAACAAATGATTAGCAAAAAAATTGTTAAGCGATTTTTTACTCAAAGACAACCATTGCATACAATTGCTTGCAATCAATGTCCAACATCTCGGTACCATTTAACGACAGTCAAATAACAAAAGAAACTAAGAATGACTCATTTTCTATAAACAGATACATAATTTGCTATAAATAGATGCATATTTTGCTAACATTCATTCATATGATTTCCACCATTTTTTTCTTAACAACTAAAAAAAATACAACAATCAAGTAAAGAATATGCGTATCTTCCATAAGAAACACGGTAAAATAAGATGCTGATAATATTTAGTTGATTCGGAACTTGTAAAAATATTCCCCTGAGAATGATGAAAATGGCGCTTCAATGTGAAAAGATGATAGTTCTGATCGATGGATGAAAAAAACGCTTCAAATATTAAAAGATGAAGATAGCGCATAAAATTTTTGTATAAACAAATGGATGATGAATTATGATGCGAAACAACGATGAGATCGACGTGTAGTTAAAAAAAATTCTGAAAAAACCATCCAAGATTGAAACTGCATGAATATATGAAATTTCATGATTTATGGAATCGATATATTTTATCTGATATTGCCTATGAATTGGAATTACATCTATACAATTGACTTTAAAATAATTGTTCAAAAATTACATGCATTTTTTCCCCATTTTTATGGATCAATCTTGGTCTTACAAAATAAATGAATAAATACTCCAGATTAGTTCCTAGTTCCTACATATGTATTTTGTTCTCATTTGAACTCCAATATATATATATATATATGTATATATATATATAGGAAATGGATCAAATGTAAACCATTCCCTGGTGTGTAAACTGTAAACCAATCTATCACCACACATCCCTTAAAAACCGGCGCTCCAGATTTATTCAAATATGCGGTGGTATTTTTGTTATTTTCGCTACTTTTTTCAGTCTACGGGGTATTTTCGTCCTTTTTTTTTAAAAAAAAAAGCTGATGTCATGCTGACTCAGCATCTAAAAAATTCTTAAAAACTTCGAACGATCATAACTTGCTCGTTTTTCATCGGATTAACACAAATAATATATCAAATTAAAGGTCTTTTAATCCTCTTTCATTTAAGATCAGGGAAGCATATGTTTATTTAGAAAAATATGGACGAAAAATACAAAAGTTTCATTTTTAACGCGAATTCAAGCTCAGAATACTTCATTAGCATACGTGATACGACCCGAACTCTAGGAACGAACACACGTCGACACACGTAAGTTTTGTGTCTACGATGACTCAAACAATCAAAGTAAAATATGCGGAAGAAAACTAGACGACTAAGACTCAACTAAAATACCTAGACAATGACACACAAAATAACACAAATCCAATGAATATGGGGCTGTTTTGGACGGCTAAGATAAAGGTAAGGGTGATGGAATTTCGATGGTATTGAATGGGTTTAGAATGGCTTGAGTAGATAGGGTATGATAGAGTTGAAACGGACTTACGGATTGAACGAAGGCGACACGATTTGAACTCGAAGGTGGCTGATCTTGATACGAACGTGGATGATGATGTTTGACGTCGATTATGGCTGGATGGTCGATGGTTGGTAGATGTGAATTACAACCCGAAAGTTGCCTTGAATCTCGAACGTACACAAGGCCAAATTCTTTAAGTTGCTCTTCGGATAGCGAGTTTCCGACGATCCCTCGAACGTGGACGGCGAATTCCCTTTGTAAAACTTAGAGGTGCTAAATCTAAGAGTATGAATTTAATTATCTAAACTCACAAAAGATTAAAAGGGGTGAGACGATATTGAAAGCAATGGCTTAAAAAAATCAAATATAGTCTAAAATAACAATGAGACATGGATCCACTATTTATAATAGTTGGATCGAATTCCTAAGGCTAAGGGACGAAAATAATAGCCCTAATTAGACTAGAATTGGACTTTGACTACTTCCTAAACTAGAATTCTATTTAAGGTAGATTTTGTAGATCCTGCCTTATCTAAAAATCTGGTCAAAATTCTATCTAAAATAACCGAAAATTACCAACTAAAAATCTGCAAAATTCGTCCAAATCATAATAAAATAAAATACTATATTCTAATAAATCAATCCCCTTAATTGGATCATCAAGGGCCGATTATTTTGGGCTTTTCCACCATGCATGCTTAACTTGGGCTGAATAGCAAGTATACACATCAAGCCCAACAAAAGCACACTTGCACGCCTCCTTCATGTATTGCACTCCACGTCTTGATTTCCATCTTCCAATGTCAATAATGTCATCATCTTCAAGCTTCCTTGTACGCCGTCTTCTTCTTCAAGCTTCTTGCGAATTGTAGCTTGCAAATAATCTTGCAACTTCTTAGCTCTTAATCTTGTGACGGGGCCTTTGAATTGAAGCTCTTCATTGACTTCCTCATTGCTATGGATGTCCTCATCATTCCCCCCCTGCTGAAAAGAATTCGTCCTCGAATTTGAAACCTCATCATGGTCGAATTCATCTGCAACAAAAGGAGATAAATCAGCAACATTAAACGTAGAAGAACACTTATACTCACCAGGTAGATCAATGCGGTATGCATTATCATTAACACGGCTTAGAACAGTAAAGGGACCATCTCCACGGGGCGACAACTTGGACTTCCTCAAGTTAGGAAATCGGCCAGGGCTAAGGTGTACCCAAACTCGATCTCCGGGCTGAAAGATGACACGTTTGCGCCTCGTGTTGCGTGCGGCGGCTATCCTTGAGCCTTGGTGCTCAATCCGGGCACGTACCTTCTCATGCATCTCTTTGATAAAATCAGCTCTTTTCATACCTTTAACACTTGTTAGATGCTCAACAGGTAAAGGTAACAAATCATTAGGAGTTAATGGATTAAATCCATAAACAACCTCAAACGGAGACATGTTAGTAGAAGAATGCACAACACGATTATAAGCAAATTCAGCATATGGTAAACATTTTTCCCATGACTTCAAGTTATTCTTAATTAGAGACCTAAGTAAAGCTCCTAAAGTGCGATTCACAACCTCAGTTTGACCATCGGTTTGTGGATGACATGCAGTAGAAAACAATAACTTAGTACCTAATTTTCCCCACAAAACACGCCAGAAATGTCCTAAAAACTTAGAATCCCTATCACTAACAATAGTACGAGGAATTCCATGCAATCTAACAACATGCACAAAGAACAAGTTGGCAACATGTATAGCATCATCAGTTTTCCTACATGCAATGAAATGAGCCATTTTGGAAAACCTATCAACTACAACAAACACAGAATCCTTACCCGACCTAGATCTAGGCAATCCTAAGATGAAATCCATAGAAATATCAATCCAAGGAGATGAGGGGGCGGGTAGGGGCGAATAAAGACCAAATGGGTGTGAAGTGGATTTAGCTTGACGACAAGTAATGCAACGACTACACACATTCTCCACATCCTTACGCATATGCGGCCAAAAGAAGTGTTCATGCAGCAAGTTCAATGTCTTATGCACACCAAAGTGACCCATTAAACCTCCCGCATGTGATTCTAACACCAATAACTCACGCATAGAACAAGTAGGGATGCATAATTTCGACTCTTTGAATAAGAAACCATCATGCACATAATAACCATCATATGACCTAGATTTCGAGCTACATGAAGCATATATGGGGCTGAAATAGGCGTCCTCAACATACAGTGCTTTAATAGACTCAAAACCAAGCATCTTAGCATGCATTAAGTTCAAAAGAGCGTACCTTCTTGATAGGGCGTCGGCGACCACGTTTTCCTCGCCTTTCTTATACTTGATAACATACGGGAAGGACTCGATGAACTCGACCCATCTCGCATGTCTCTTGTTCAGATTGTTTTGCCCTTTCAAATGTTTCAAGCTTTCATGATCCGTGTGGATGACGAACTCCTTGGGCCACAAGTAGTGCTGCCATGTATCCAATGCACGCTTCAAAGCGTATAGCTCTTTATCGTACGTCGAATAACGCAAACTGGCGCCATTGAGTTTCTCACTGAAATAGGCCACGGGACGTTTTTCCTGCATCAAAACAGCACCAATACCTATCCCGGAGGCATCACACTCGATCTCAAAAGTTTTGGAAAAATCAGGTAAACACAAAACAGGAGCAGAACATAACAATGACTTCAAGGTATTAAAAGCATGCTCTTGTTGTTTACCCCACTCAAATTTCCGATCCTTCTTACTTAGCTCAGTAAGAGGGGCGGCTATACTGGAGAAATCCCGTACAAAACGACGGTAAAACCCAGCTAGACCATGGAATGATCGAACCTCAGAGGCGTTTTTCGGGGTTGGCCATTCCTCAATCGCTTTGATTTTGGAACGGTCTACCTCAATACCTCGTGAACTAACGACAAAGCCTAAAAACACGACTTCATCCATGCAAAAAGAACATTTAGACAAGTTTCCATACAACTTAGCATCACGCAGAAGACAGAAAACACGCCTAAGATGATCTAAGTGCGCCTGTGCATTGTGACTGTAAATCAAAATATCATCAAAGTAGACAACAACAAATTTACCAATCACATCACGCAAAACATGATTCATTAATCTCATAAACGTGCTCGGTGCATTAGTGAGACCAAAAGGCATAACTAACCACTCATATAAACCATGCTTTGTTTTAAACGCAGTTTTCCATTCATCCCCTTCATGCATTCTAACTTGAAAATAACCAGATCTCAAATCTATCTTAGAAAACACATGAGAACCACTTAATTCATCTAGCATATCATCAAGTCTAGGGATAGGAAATCTGTACTTAACTGTTATTTTGTTGATGGCGCGGCAGTCCATGCACATTCTCCATTCATTGTTCTTCTTGGGCACTAGAATGACTGGAACTACACAAGGGCTCATCGACTCTCGGATTTGCTTCTTCTCTAGCAACTCCTTTACTTGGCGATCGATCTCCTTCGTCTCTTCAGGTGAAGTGCGGTACGCCGGTCGGTTGGGCAAGACTGCGCCGGGTACGAAGTCGATCTGGTGCTCGATCCCACGAACTGGAGGTAATCCACTTGGAATCTCTTCCGGGAACACATCCGCGAACTCCTCCATAAGTGGCTGCACATCACAAGGCAAAGAAACACCATTAGTAGCACTGTCCTTATAAGATAAAAGAACAAAAGGTAAACCTGCTTTTAGTGCTTTCTCTACGCCTTTAACTGAGATGAACAGGGACCGATTCTTCTCTTGACTTGGGGCTGATCCGGGTGCTTTTCCACGAGCTAAGGCATCATTAGGAAACGCCTTAGGGGCTGTAATGGTCGAGCATGAGGTGGAACTCGGTGTTGAAGGGGCGGCCGAGTTGGTTCGGGCTGCGGCTGCGGCTTGTTTTGCCCGTTCTTGCTTGAATCTCTCTTGCATCCTTTCTTGATCCTCTGCAACAGCTTTAGGAGTGAGTGGCTTGAGCACAGTGGTTCGACCATCTCGAGTAATCGAGTAGGTGTTGGCTAAACCATCGTGAACCGCTTTTCTGTCGAACTGCCACGGTCTTCCTAAAAGTATATGGGCTGCTTCCATAGGAATAACATCACAAAGAACAGTGTCAGAATAACGACCTTTAGTAAAAGTAACGTGTACCTGACCTGTTACTCGAATGGATCCTCTGTCAGTAAGCCACTGCAACTTGTATGGCTTCGGATGCTTTGTTGTGGTGAGGGCGAGTTTATCAACGGCATACTGACTGATTGCGTTGATTACACTCCCACTGTCGATGATCATGGCACAAGTCTGATCTTTGATGGCAACTCGAGTATAGAAGATGTTCTCTCGTTGCGATTGCTCTTCGTCTTCACGGTTGATGTTCAGACTGCGAATAGAAACTAAGCTGACATGGGATAGCTCGTCTTCTTCATCATCTGGCTCGACTTCAGGGACCTCAACTGCTTCAGGGGCGGCGGTCTGGGGATCCTCTTCATCTTCACTGGCTGATTCAAGTCCATTCTGTTCATTGAGGAACAGAACACGCCGGTTTGGACACTGGTTCTGAAAATGACCCCAACCTTGGCATTTATGACATTGGATGTCACGGGCTCGACTAGGGGCTGCATTCGGCGTTGGAGTGGACTGATTGGGTCGTTGGAAAGGTGGCCTGGGTGTAGACTCGGGTCTACGGCTTGCTTGCGGTGTAGAACGATCAAAACGGCGTTCCGGAGGGCCGGATTGACCTCGGGGTCGTGTGGAATCAGTAGAAGGAGTAGAAGGTGATGTGGAAGGTGTACCTTTACTCCAAGATGATCGAGTAGGGGCTGCACTTTGACTGGATCGACGGCGGCCTTCTCGCAACTGCTTTTCCACAATCGATGCGTACTGCACCATTCTCTCTATGCTGGTGAACTCCTTGAGTTCTACTTCACAGGCAATGTCTGGATTCATACCTTCAATGTACCGAATGATGGTAGCATTTAAGGTCTCCTCTTTTCCGACTCGATTCAGGGCCGTTTCTAGCTCTTTGTGGTACTCCTCGATCGATCTAGCTCCTTGCTTGATCCGGTTGAGCTTCTTCTCAAGCTCTCTTTCATAGTGGACTGGGATGAAGCGTCCACGCAAGAATCCTTTCATTTCCTCCCAATTGTCAATGGGTGGATTTCTGTTTCTTCGTCTCCTTTCTTGCTGCATTTCCCACCAAGTGGCTGCGTAGCCTTTGAACTCCAAACATGCTAGTTGCACCTTTTTAGCTTCTGAAAAATCATAGCATGCGAAAATCTTCTCTACCTTACGTTCCCAATCAAGATAGATATCGGGATCGTGAAGGCCTTCAAATTCTGGAATGCTCGTCTTGATGTTGTGGAGCATTCGATCTTCCTCATAGTCATCTCGACTATGGCCTCGTCTCGGGCGACGTCCTCGATCAAATTCTTCAGTATTCTCATCAAAGTACTCCTCTTCAGGCTCGTTGTGACGTTCTAGACGTTGGTTTCCTCGAATGGGTGGAGGAAAGACAGGTGTCGTTTTAGTGCGTTCAAGAGCATGCACTAAATCGTCTATTTTGTCAGAGAGGGCCTGGTGTTGTCTTTGAACATGCTTAGACAATGCTTCAAAATGGTACTTGGGATCCCACGGTGCGGGTGGATCCGAGTATGACTCCATGGGTGCTTTAGAAGGGTCTTTGGACGGGTCCAAAGGTGGTGAAGTCGAATGGTGATCGACTGGAGGTGTGGAGGATGATTCGGTGTGGGTTCCTTTCTTCATGATACCTACAAAACGAACAAACGTAAAAGAAAACAAGGAAGATCCTCACAATCTCACGTTCACTCTTTTGTTTTCACTCTTGATTTTACCACTCGTGTATCACTCAAAGTGTATGGTGCACAGTGTGTGAAAATCGTGTATATGAAGGTAAGGGAATCGTGTGGTTTGTTTCGAGGAAGGACGGGAATGCTATTCTCGGAACAAGGATGAATTTGGTATGTGTAGATGAGATACGGGTTGAGTATGTGTGGGAATGGTAGTGGTCGAATGTAGTGTGGTATGGGATGGGGGTTGGTCGAGTATGGGTAGTAGGAAAGGAAAGAAGTAGATCAATTATTGAAGTCCCAAATAGATTAGGAAATCCAAAAATAAATCTAGGTAAAAGTAGGAAAGAAATAGAATAGATAAGGAAGAAAGAAAGAGATAAGGTAAATAGGGGATTTGGATATGTATCAATCTATGTGACACAATCTAAATACCTTAATTAGCCTAGACTCTAGAAGGAAAGAACCAAAAAATAAAATAAGACACTTAAGGAAGTTACCAACAAGAAATAGAACTTGTATGGAAAGTTCCAAAAGTAAAACAAACTTGAAGGAAACTACCAAAAATAAGAAAGGCTTATTAAGGTAATTACCAACTAACAACCTAGTACCAAAAGGAAGATACCAAAATTAAAAATTGCACAAAAGGAAACAATGAATTTTCGTTTTTTTTTTTTTTTTTTTTTTTTTAATTTCGGATTTTTTTTTTTTTTTTTTAATCCGATTTTTTTTTTTTTTTTTTTTTTTTTTTGAACGATCGACTTTTCTTTTTTTTTTTTTTTTTTTAACTGATCGTGTCTCTTTTTTTTTTTTTTGAATAATGAACAAACGGAAATTAAATTACAACTCGATTAAACGGAAAATAAAGTACGACACAAAAACGAACCAAAGCCGACGTGGCTCTGATACCACTTTTATGATACGACCCGAACTCTAGGAACGAACACACGTCGACACACGTAAGTTTTGTGTCTACGATGACTCAAACAATCAAAGTAAAATATGCGGAAGAAAACTAGACGACTAAGACTCAACTAAAATACCTAGACAATGACACACAAAATAACACAAATCCAATGAATATGGGGCTGTTTTGGACGGCTAAGATAAAGGTAAGGGTGATGGAATTTCGATGGTATTGAATGGGTTTAGAATGGCTTGAGTAGATAGGGTATGATAGAGTTGAAACGGACTTACGGATTGAACGAAGGCGACACGATTTGAACTCGAAGGTGGCTGATCTTGATACGAACGTGGATGATGATGTTTGACGTCGATTATGGCTGGATGGTCGATGGTTGGTAGATGTGAATTACAACCCGAAAGTTGCCTTGAATCTCGAACGTACACAAGGCCAAATTCTTTAAGTTGCTCTTCGGATAGCGAGTTTCCGACGATCCCTCGAACGTGGACGGCGAATTCCCTTTGTAAAACTTAGAGGTGCTAAATCTAAGAGTATGAATTTAATTATCTAAACTCACAAAAGATTAAAAGGGGTGAGACGATATTGAAAGCAATGGCTTAAAAAAATCAAATATAGTCTAAAATAACAATGAGACATGGATCCACTATTTATAATAGTTGGATCGAATTCCTAAGGCTAAGGGACGAAAATAATAGCCCTAATTAGACTAGAATTGGACTTTGACTACTTCCTAAACTAGAATTCTATTTAAGGTAGATTTTGTAGATCCTGCCTTATCTAAAAATCTGGTCAAAATTCTATCTAAAATAACCGAAAATTACCAACTAAAAATCTGCAAAATTCGTCCAAATCATAATAAAATAAAATACTATATTCTAATAAATCAATCCCCTTAATTGGATCATCAAGGGCCGATTATTTTGGGCTTTTCCACCATGCATGCTTAACTTGGGCTGAATAGCAAGTATACACATCAAGCCCAACAAAAGCACACTTGCACGCCTCCTTCATGTATTGCACTCCACGTCTTGATTTCCATCTTCCAATGTCAATAATGTCATCATCTTCAAGCTTCCTTGTACGCCGTCTTCTTCTTCAAGCTTCTTGCGAATTGTAGCTTGCAAATAATCTTGCAACTTCTTAGCTCTTAATCTTGTGACGGGGCCTTTGAATTGAAGCTCTTCATTGACTTCCTCATTGCTATGGATGTCCTCATCAATACGACATATGTTTCGTTAGCATATGACCATTTAAGCTCAGAATACTTCGTTAGCATACGACATATGTTTCGTTAGCATATGACAAATATTTCGTCAACATCAGTTATGTTGTGATAAATAATTATTCAATCGTAATTAGGTATGCTTCGTTAGCATATAAAAAATGTTTAATTAGCATTGACAAATGCTTCGTGAGCATATGCCAAATATTTCATTAGCATCGACTATATTACTGTAAATATTTATTACATTTCAATTAATATATGCTTCACTGAAATCAATTATATTGTTATAAATGTTTATTTAATCTCAATTAGGATGTGTTTCATTAGCATATAACAAATATTTCATTAGTATCAATTATATTCACAATGAACAATACATTAATGCATTAAGAGATTTTTTTTATATGAGAATGTTAATGCACTGCTAACGTTAGCATTGACATTTGCAAACTAAAATATTATAATAATGCTAATGTAGTATAATTATATATGATAATAGAATCATGCGTGTTTAATTTTGCATGTGTATTATTAATGTACAACATTCATCTCAATTAAGCATGATTCATTAGCATACGATAGATGATTCACTAGCATCATGATTAGTTATATTTCTATCACATAAATTTTAGAGTTTAACAATTTAATTTTATTGAATTTTATCATTTGTTGTTGTTAGCACTGTCGTATGCTAACAGAAGTATTATTTAATGCTAAAGAAAAGTTATACGTAATGCTAACAAAACAAAAGTAATAATGTAGAGGATTGAAGTCAAATAATGCAACTAACAATCTTCAATCAAACAACTATAACTTTGTCCACGATTCATATTTTTTTGAAATTATTTTTTGTTGAAAATTAGGCCTGGCTAGCTTTCCAACCATATAAAAGTCGCCATTTAATAATTTCTTAACAAGATTAGTTTTGTGTTTAAAGTTAGGTGTTGTGCATGAAATGATTCTACTTCGTTAGCATATGATTATGTATTCGTCAGCATATGATTGTCTCTCCGTTAGCCCGCGTCCTGGAAATCTGATTTTTTTTTTTTTTTTTTTTAACCCAGACACAAAAATTATCAAAATGCCACCACGTTTTTTGAAGTTCCCTTTATTTACAGGAATGCCACCGCCCCTTTGACCAAATCTTGACCATTGGATTTTGATGGATGTGTGATTGGAGATTGGTTTATAGTTTACACACTAGGGATGGTTTACACAAGAACCATCCCCTATATATATATTGTAGCGACCCGGTTTTCTAAATATATTTTGCTACATTTTTCTAAAAATATTTTATTTATTTTATTTATGATATTAATTGATTAAGTCTAATAAGTCGCGCCTAAGTAATTATTTATTTTATAGCATGAGTATTTCATGAACTTAATTTTATTTGGAGTATTTAATGGGTTAAGAGTTTATTTTTCTAGCCTATTTAATTTTTATCATGGAGCCCAAACCTTAAGCCCACAATGTAAGTAATTGATTTATTTTTCTTTATTCCTTCTTCTCCACGCCAAGTAAGGAGATGTTGATAAACTCTCCAAATCTTATCATCTTCTTCTCCATCTATAGGATAAGTATTAGGTCTTCTCTCTTTCCCCATCTCTAGCTCTAAACAACTAGTATAAATAGAGAGCTTTATCCCTCTATTTCCCTCACACCAAAAAAAAAAAAAACCGATATAGAGAAATCTAGAGTTTGAGTTGTCTTCGTGTATTTTCATTCCGGGTATGCATATCTTCTTTAATGTGTTTCTTATTTTTCCATGCATTTTGCATTGCATATTCATGGGGGTGGTATAGGAGAGGAAGAAAAATGGTGGTGTTATAGTGGCGATCGCAACGACGGGAATCTCACAGGTGTGCGGCGGTTGAAGCACTAACGGTTAGCGGGGTAGAGAAGGTGCAGTTGCAGCGGGATCGTGATCAGTGTGCAGCGGCGTCGAACTCTGAAACGAATCATTGTCGCAGCCGAGTTGGTGGCTATTCGTTTCGGTTAAAGCTTGACGTCGATGTAGCGCGGGTGGTTGTCTATGTGTATGGTGTAGACGACAAGGGTGGCTTGGTAGTATTTTTGATCCCAACCTTCCATGGTACATAGAAGAAGAAAGGAGAAGAAGATGAGGAGCTGTTGACAGTGAAAGATGATGGTTGCCGTGAAGAGATGGCGAGAAAGAAAGAAAGTTGCTTTGTTTTATCTTTCTAATTCTTTTATTTTGCAGATGGGCTTTAGTGATTAAGAAACCTTTGGGCTTTGGCTAAGTTACTTATGGGCCGAGAGGGTAGAATTTGAGGACATGCAAAAGTTCACTTTTATCAAAAATCATACCATAATATAAATATTCATAGGATTACGTAGATTTCTAAGGTAGTTATAATAATTTGGCCATGCATTAATTAATTCAAAGCCATGCATCTTTATTTCACGTAAATTATAGGCATGCATCATGAGAAATCAGTACTTTATTTTTATGCATCATTTTATTACATCATGTCATGCATTTTATTAATTCAAGATAATTAATTTATAGGGCGCGCATGACTTAATCGGTTAATATCAGTCAAGGTCGAGGTGGGGTTTTACGTTGATTTTGTCCATGTTATCCTCTCTATATGTTTTATTGAATATATGTGATGTCACAGCATAGTAAGAGCCTCCGGGCTACACGCAGAGCTTTCGAGCTATCACGCAGAGCCTCCGGGCTACATGGTTTGGTCTACGGACTGAACACAAGTTTATTATTTGCATATTATTCTGTTTGATATATAGCCTGGATAATTGGACTTTTCCCACTGAGTCAGTAGTACTCACCTCAAAACCTACTTATCTTTTCAGGTGTTGTCTCGGGTGATGCGTAGCGGGCAAGATGTGATGATGATGGTCAAGTGTTCAAGCATGATTAAAGATTTAATTTATTTTTGACTTTATTTTATGTAATGAATGTTGAGTTATGCTTTGAAATTTCCGCTGTATTTCAAGAAAATTATTTTATTAATGAAAAGCATGGATAACGTACCTTTTTCTATTAAAGTGAAATTGGGGCGTTACATATATATATATATATATATATATATAGGGGATGGTTCTGGTGTAAACCACTCATAGTGTGTAAACTGTAAACCAATCTCCCATCACATATCCTTCAAAATACAATGATCTAGATTTGATCAAAGGATGGTGACATTATTGTAAATAAGAGGAACTTCAAAAAATGCGGTGACATTTTGATAATTTCCGCATCTAGGTTAAAATTTAAAAAATAAAGAAAAATAGTGGACTTCCAGGACGCGAGCTAACAAAGACACATTCATATGCTGACGAACACATAATCATATGCTAACGAAGCAATATCACTGCATTCACAACACCTAACTTTAAACACCAAACTGATTTTGTTAGGAAATTATTAAATGGTGAGTTTTATATGGTTGGAAAGCTAGTCAAGCCTAATTTTCAACAAAAAATAATTTAAAAAATATAAATCATGGACAAAGTTATAGTTGCTTGATTGAAGATTGTTAGTTGCATTATTTGGCTTCAATCAACAACATTATTGCTTTTGTTAGCATTGTGTATTACTTTTCTTTAGCATTACATAATACTTCTGTTAGCATACGACGGTGCTAACAACAACAAATGATAAAATTTAATAAAATTAAATTGTTGAACTCTAAAATTGAAGTGATAGCAATAAAACTAATCATGATGCTAGCGAATCATCTGTCATATGCTAACGATTCATGCTTAATTGAGATGGATGTTATACATTGATAATATACATGAAATATTAAACACATATGATTCTATTACCAGATATAATTATACTATATTAGTATTATTATAATATTTTAGTTAGCATATATTAATGCTAACGTTAGCAGTGCATTAGCATTCTCATATAAAAAATATCTTTATGCATTAATGTATTGTTCATTGTGAATATAATTGATACTAATGAAATATTTGTTATATGTTAATAAAATACATCCTAATTGGGATTAAATAAATATTTATAGCAATATAATTGATGTTAGTGAAGCATATATTATTGATATGTAATAAACATTTACAGTAATATAATCGATGCTAATGAAATATTTGACATATGCTAACGAAGCATTTGTCATATGTTAATGAAATCTTTTTTATATGTTAACGAAGCATACCTTATTATGATTGAATAAATCTCTATCGCAATATAATTGATGCTGACGAAACTTTTGTCATATGCTAACGAATCATATGATGCATGCTAACAAAGTATTCTGAGCCTGAATACGCGTAAAAAATGAAACTTTTGTATTTTTCATCCATATTTTTCTAGATAAACATATGCTTCACTGATCTTAAATGAAAGAGGATTAAAAAACCTTTAATTTGATATATTATTTGCGTTAATCTGATGAAAAATGAGCAAGTTATGATCGTTTGAAGTTTTTTTTAAAAATAGATGCTGAGTCAATATGATATCAGCTTTTTTTTTCAACAAACGGACAGAAATACACCCATTGACTGAAAAAAGTTACGAAAATTACAAAACTGCCACCAAATTTTTCTCCAGATCTTGACTGTGTGTTTTTTTAGATAGATGGTGAA
The DNA here is from genome assembly GCA_026008535.1 of Perilla frutescens. NCBI lineage: Eukaryota > Viridiplantae > Streptophyta > Magnoliopsida > Lamiales > Lamiaceae > Perilla > Perilla frutescens. Next base: position 17,017,298 of record BRKX01000004.1, read on the forward strand.
AAATTGGTTTACAGTTTACACATTATGGATTGGTTTACATTTGATCCATTTCCTATATATATATATATTGTAACACCCCAGATTTTCAGATAAGGTTTAGAGAAATGTTAATGGTAATTAATTAGATAAGGAAGAAGTTTAATTAAGGTTAATTGAGGTCAGATGTCAGTTACGACTTTAGGGGTCAGTTTTTGTAAAATCGTCTTTTTGGAAATTTTGATCTTAATTCTGTTTTGGCCATTTATGGTTTCGTTAGAAAGATTTTAACTCAAAGAGTATGCCGGTATTTTCAAATTTTAATTCTGAAGTCATTTGAGTTCCCGGTGATGAAAACCGGATTTAAAAGCTGAATGAATAGTAACTTTTGCGTGTGTTCGCGTTTTGAGAAATTTACGAAATCCTCCTCGTTGATCCGATCTAGTTCTGTTAGGCCTCTCTTATGGGAAATGACTCAAGGATTCCGTTGGCGTTCACGGATTTCCATTCTGAGGTCAATCGAACGTTCGGGAGCAAAATCTGTCAGTCTGAGTGAATAGTAAAAAGTAATTCCAAAAAGAGAATCTTTGCTTGTCTTTCTTCTGACGACCCCGTCTTCATCACGAATCAAGTTGGTTCACTAGTATTCAAGCCAACGAGTCTTCGGGTATTTTTAGATTTCGTGTCTGAGGTCATTTGGACTTCGACATCGAATAAAGCAACTTTTAACCGAACCCGGGATAACTTTTGCAGTGTTTCCGCACTGGGGTGGCTTCTTAAGGTAGCCAAACTCCCTTCTATAAATAGAGGGCCACCCCTTTGCATTCATTTGCTCATTTTCAGCCATTTCACTTCCAAGAGAGTGGGAGAGCTTTGAGAGCTTGAGAGTCGAGAGAAAAGTCGAGGTTCTATCGAAGTAAAATGCATTATTCGTGAGTGTTCTGCAAGATGATGAGCGGAGTGGTGTGGAAGGGATGCGGTGAGAGAATGTGCTAGGGGCGCTGTTGGGTCGTAGCAGGCGGCTCTGCCCCCATTGCGACTCGACGAAACGCCGAGCTAGCCACCTTCCTTCGATGCACCTAACCTCGTCCATTCTTATTCATCGGTCTCCATTTCCATTTCTTTTCCATCTTTTAATTCCGCATTTACTTTCCTTCTTCATGTTCTTCATGTTCTTCATTATTACTCATTTACTTTCCACCTAAAGTTATATTTCGATTCTTGTTAAAGTTCCAAGTTAATGGTATTTCTGTTATATTTCTCGTCGTTATACTCATTATTATTCCCGTTGTTATTCTTGTCATTATTTCTAGTAATTAGACTCGTTTATTCCGTCGAAGTTCCGTTCAAGTTATATTTAAGATTTCATCATTATTTTAAGTGTTCAAGAATGATTTTTGTGTTTATGTCGTTATAATGTCGATTTCTTTTCAAGATTAAAGCATGTTCGTTCCTATATTTTATTCAAAGTTCTAAGCCTTGTTTCAAGTTTAAAACATTGAGAAAAGAGAGAGGCAACCAAGTAACACCTCGACTAACACTTCGATCGAAGGAAATTGAGGTCCGTAAAATGGCACGGACCATGCCAGGCTGGCACGGCCCGTGCCAAGCTTCGCAAAGAGCCCAAAAAAGTCGTGGAACTGATGGCACGGACCGTGCCAAGCTGGCACGGTCTGTGCCAGGGCGCGCACGGACCGTTCCAGCTTGGCACGGCCCGTGCCAAGTGACCTGGGCATTTTCTTTCTACCTTGAGGCCTAGCACGGCCCGTGCCAGGCTACGTCCACCATGTTTTGTTTCCAAACGTGTTCTAAACTCGAGTCTTTCAAACCCTCATGTTTTCTAAAGGTTCTAAAGTCGTGCTATCTGTGTTTAAGTCCTCTTTAAGGGTATATACGTTGGGTATTGTTTAAATTCATGTTAGTTGTTAGAAATCTTCAAAGGAGGCCGCTAAGTCGATGATTCGACTTTTGTAGAAGGAAGTGAGCCTCGTGGGAATTCAGAGAAGGATCATCAACTTGTTGCTTCATCTTCTGCTCAGTAGTCGAGGTGGGTAAATCTATACTTATCTAAAGTTTGAGCTAATAAGCTCTAGAAGCATGTTAGGGCAAATGAGATATCCAATAAAATATTTTGCTCTGCCTGATTGATCTCTGTACAAGGAAGGAAGGAAAGGAAGTTATTATGTTTTAATTGAGCTCTCGAGCATGTTTAGAAATGCTAGAATTGTTTAAGTGTTGTTTATGCTTAGCATGAGATATTTAAGAATTGTCTTTAGTTACGATTCGTATTTATGTACGTTCATTTCCTTGTATTTGAATGTTGATGCTTTGTTAAAGCTCTTATAGTTAAGGATTAAGGATTTCCTTGTTAAGGTAGTGTTAAATCCCTTATAGGCTGAGATGATGATATATTAAAGGAATAGCCCCTAGACATTGCCCTAGGATTTGTTTTGCTAGCAAGGTTAAGGAAGGAAGGAACTTAGCATTTAGTTAAATAGGATTTGAGCTCTGAGAACTCGTGATCTTCAATCACTAAGTGAGTGAAGATTCTTAATTCATCACACACCTGTTCAACATTCTTATTGCTTGGGTCTCTTATGGTTGAAGAAATCGTTCCAGATTATAGACAAGTTAACTTTGTCGGATTTCGCATTCTTAGTCCATGTTTTGCATGTTTTATGGTCCGATCTTGTGTTTTTTCCATAATTTTTCACATTTTTTGTGAAAATCATTTTAATTTTATGTTTGTTCGTCGCATTCTTTGTCGTGTGCTTCGTGTTAGTGTCAATTTTTCATTTTTTTTTGAATTTTTTCTGGCCTCTTTGTCCTTGTCACCGCCTTCATGGCGGATTCGGGTGTTCCCCCGCCTTCCCATATGGTGGGGGAATCTCGTTCATCACGTTCTGTTTCTAAAAAGTTGTCCCAAAATTCTCCAAATACCCGTTCTTCTTCAAAATTGAGTTTAAGTGGGTACCGACGCTCTCCTTTGGAATCGATTGGTAATAGGGAGCTTCGTGAATTAGGCGATGGAAAAATAAAAAAATTCGAAAAAGAGAATGCTGCTTTGCCGTCAAATTTGCCTACTTCGTTTGAGGATCAACCGAGGCCTCTAATGATCGTTAGTGCTGATGGTATTGTGGAGGAGGTTTTGACGGATGGTGGTAAGTCGGATGGGATGAAGGGTGGGCCGTCTGATGTGGATTTGGGCTCTACAGATCGTGGTTCAGTTGTGTTTAGTGGCAGTAAAGAGGATTCAGATGAAGAAGATGTGATTTTATGTGAAAATCGTGAGTTTAATGATGCAGAATTTTGACGAGAAATTGAGGATGATAACAGGATTTGTGAGATGGAATTTACACGGTATTTAGTTGAGAATGAAGGTTGTTTGGCTGAGAATCATTCGCTTGAGGATTCTGAGGCTTTGAAAGATCCAAAATTGCAGAAAATGACGTCGGGAACTAGAGTTCTTGATCGGAATTTGTTGCAGATTCCGGGTACTGCTGGGTGTAGTTCGAAGATGGATTTGGAGGGTGGTGATCATGGTGGGACTGGTACAGATTCATTTGTTGATGAAAAAGCGTCTACATTCATGCAGCCGCGTGTTTTGCTAACTGAAATGGTAATGGGTGATGGAAAAGGGAATGTTGATCGAGATCCCATGATACCCGCTGATTTGGATGCTTCTGTTACTCAAAAGTCATCCCTTCCTTCTTCGGATTTAGCCGCGTCGAGTTCTGTTCCTTCTCAGAACATTAATGGGTCGCGATTTGCTGAAGAAGATGGAATAGATTCATTAGATGTTGAGAATGCGTCTAAATGCATGCAGATGGGTTTGATGGGTTCTGATAAGGTAAGGAGTTATGGAGCAGATAATGGTGATTGTGATCCCTTGAATATTGCCAAGAAATCCGCGTCTGTTATGGACTTGTCAAACCTTCCTTCTTTGCAACGAGCGGCGCCTATTCTGGTAAAAAACCCTACTTTTTCTTCTGCTTGTTCAGTACCTATTGCTTCTAATCAGGCCCAAGTGGGGTTGGCTCAGTTGGATGGTTCGATGAGTGCGAATGTGCTGCAAGCTGATGGTTTGATCTCCCCTATTTTTAATTCATCGATTAATGGAGGGGAAGTTAATCTGATGTTTGATAATATGGAAGCTCAGCCACTTTTTTCATATGGGAATGGAAATTCTTCTTCGGGTCCCTCTTTGGATAATAGGGTAAATTTTATTTCCAAGCCCAATGAATTAATTTTTTCCCAGCCCACTCAATTAAATTTTCCTAAGACCAATGATTTAATTAATTCCCAGCCCATTCCTTTTAATTTTCCTCAACCTGATCTGTATAATATTCCTTGTCCAATTTCGGCTTCAATATCACATTTTAATCCAACCTCTAGCTCAACTCTCATTTCATCCACAAATATAAATTCACAGCATAATTTGTCGTCCCATGATATTAATTTTCCCCCATTGCCGTCCAAAAATTCGTTTTCTTCAGCCCAATCATCTTCTGCTCCAATTTTAATTCATAATGGGCCGCCCATTCTATTTTCTCAGCCTGCTTTCTTAAAAAATTCGAGTCAGCCCAATTATAGTTGTTCAAATTCGTTTGTTGCTGCGGGAGGTCTGGTGGTTAATCGGGTGGATGTTGACGTTGATATGGGAGTAGAGGAGTCGGCGGGTAATGCTTGGATTAACAGGATGAATTTAAATGGGGTTGAGAGAGGATCGAATGAAGCTATTGAGTTGGAGGCTAAGGCTCGGCATTTACGTGAGATACAAGGGAGTGACTTGGGGAATGATATTCAACCTTCTAATAATTCGCCTATGGCCTTTCTGGATGCTTTACGTGCTCCATCTTCATCTATGGCTCCTGTTTTATTTGATCAGTCCAAAATCAAGCCTCTTGGTTCTTTTGATTTACGTGAAGGTACGCCGGTATTATCCTTTTCCAAGTCTCATAATGATTTTCTTGCAGGTGGAATGGGGCTCGCTCTAGTTGGTAAATTCTCACATTCTATCCCTTCTTCCAGCAGCATCGACAAGGCTCTCCAGAATATTCATAAAGTAGGTAATTTGACATGGAATTTTTTGAATGCTCGGCATATTTTAATTAGGCTCACTCATGAAGAAGATTTTGTTAAGTTGATTAAAGGTGCTAATGAACTCCCTATTTGGTATGTGCATGGTAGTCCGATGAGACTCTTTAAATGGACGCCTGGTTTCAATCCTTCTTTTGAAACATCTATTTTTGCTGTGGGGATAACGTTACCTGCTCTTCCTGTTCATCTTTTTGATCATAGTGCATTATATCGCATTGGTAGAATTTTTGGTAATCCTATTCAAATCGAGCATGCTACAGCTACTCGATCTCGATTTGGTTTTGCAAAAATTTGTGTTGAACTTGACTTGACTGCTTCTTTTCCGTCTGAAATAATTTTGAATTTAGATGGTCTTGAAATTAAGCAACGTGTTATTTTTGATAAAATGCCATTATATTGCACTTTGTGTTCTCATATTGGTCATGATAAGGATAAATGCTACGCAAATGGTAATGGCAACCCACCCCAGAGACCGACTGATGCTCGTAACTCTCGGTTGCGGAATTCTAGATATGGCTGAAGTGAGAATTATAAAGGCAAGAATGTTGTGGATCATGGGAATGATATGAATCAGCCGCAAGAGTCTGCTCGCTCTGCTCCGCCTTCGCATGGTTCTCGGTCTAGAGATACTACTTCTAATGAGGATGGTTGGCAGTTGGTTCAGAAAAATAAAAACAAAAATAAAAGTGCTTCAATGGGTAATTCTAAGTCTGACAGGTTGCATGGGAATTGATATGAGGTGTTGGCTTCTTCTCATGGTTTGCAAGATAAAGATAATAATGGAAGTGAGGGATGTGTTGTTCCACATACAAGGGGGGGACGTGCTCTTATACACAAAGTGGTGGGTCCTATTGCAAAAGCTAATGAAAATGTTGTTCAAGATGGTTCTGCCGACATGCATGAATTTAATTTGGCTCAAAATAAGGTTGCTTCTTCATCAAGTCAAATTGATTCTTCTTTTCGGCCGACAAGTGATAATGATTTGCATGGGGTGAATTTGATTTCTCATAAGCAAGTGGATAATATGCGAATTGATTATCGAGAAAATGGGGGACGTCAGCAAGCTTTGCAGATGCGTGAGACCCGTCACTTTCGGAAAAAATCTGTTGATGATTCGGTGATTGGCGATAATAAGAGAGGTGAGGGATCTTTGAGTCCATCTCATCGTGCTGTAGAAAATGGACGGGTTAGAAATCGTGCTCGGGTTTTTGATGATCGTGGGGGTTCTGGAGTGTTTGAGGCTTCTAGATTTTCAACAAATAATCAACAAGAGCATGCTCAGCAGGCGTCGGTGGTTACTTCTACATCACGATTGTTGGTTAATGTTTCTAAAATAGGCAAACTCACGGCTTCAGCTACAGTAGGTATGAATGAGCCGCATATGGTGGATATTTCAGCTCCCATGCAGATGACTTATTCCATGCATGGTCAATCCAATGAGGTTTCTACTCATTCTCCCATAAATTAATTTGTTTCTCCATGTCTGTGCAAATTTTATTGTGGAATGCTCGTGGCGTGGGTTCTAAAGCCAAGTGTGGATATTTGCATAATTTAATTCGCATGCATAAGCTCTCTCTTTTGGTGATCATTGAGCCTAAGGTTGGTTTTGATTCGGATTTTTTTGGGAGACGTTTTGGGATGAGTTTGGTGGCACATAATATTTCTAATCATATTTGGATTTTTTGTGTTCATGGTTTTGATGTGGTGGTGGAGTTTGATTTTGCACAATTGTCGCATGTGAGGGTGCAGTCAGCTCTTTTGAGTCATCCTATTTTTTTATCTCTGGTTTATGGGAGGTACACCCGTGAGGATAGAATGGATTTGTGGGATCAGTTGAGAGATATTGCAGTTGCCATTGATGGTCGTCCCTGGCTTGTTGGTGGTGATTTTAATATCTTTTTGACTGAAGATGAGGTGGAGAATGGGTTATCTGATAGGCACCGTGAGATGATGGATTTTGGGGATGCCATTTCTGACTGTCAGCTTGTGGATCCGGGTTTTGATGGGCCTTGGTTCACCTGGGAGAGGCCGTCTACTGGTTTGAGGGAGAGATTGGATCGGATTCTGCTTGGAGAGTTCTGGACGTCTGTTTTTGCTGTGACTAGGGTCACCTCACCTCTCCAGACACACCTCTGATCATGCTCCTTTATTGGTTCGGTGTCAATTTTTGGCTGAGATTCCCAAGTCGTCCTTCAGATTTCAGAATATGTGGATCCGGCACCACACCTTCAGGGAGACTGTTATACAGGAGTGGAGTGTTCCTACTGGTTTCAGTGGTATGATGAACCTACAGCTGAAGTTGAAGCGAGTTCGGAAGAGGCTGAGGCAGTGGAACTGGGATGTTTTTGGAGATGTCTTTGAGCGGTTTAGGCAGGCTGATGCTGCTGTTGCTATTGCACAGGCTTCTTATGATTCTTCCCCTACTCCGGAGGCCCGTGCTGAGCTCAGTCGCTGTGTGGCTGAGTATGTGCTTCGGACGAGGATGGAAGAGGACTTTTAGAAGCAAAAGGTGGCTGTTCGGTGGGTCACTGATGGGGAGCGGAATTCTCGATTTTTTCAGGGTTGGGCGAAGCAGAAGCAGTGTAAGTCCAGGATTCACTCGATTGAGGATGAGGAGCGTGTGATTGAGGATGATGCTGGGATTCGTGCTTCAACTGCGGGTTTCTTCCAGAGGCTTCTCACGTCAGATATTGCTCAGTTAGGTGATCCGGATTTCAGTTGTCTGCATGGGATTCCTTTAGATATGGATACAGATGGACTATACCAGGTTCCGGATACAAATGAGATCAGAGCTGCGGTTTTTGGTATCAGTGGGGACAGTGTATCGGGTCCGGATGGTTTCACTTCTCTGTTTTTTCAGCACTGTTGGGACTTTGTTTGCAGTGATGTTGTGGGTACGGTTGTGGATTTCTTTGCAGGGGCCCACATGCCGCGCAGCTTCACAACTACTACTATTGTCCTTCTGGCAAAGAAGGAGAGACCGGTTGCTTGGACTAATTACCGCCCTATCAGTCTGTGCAATGTGACCAACAAGATTATCACAAAGATTTTGACGTCGCGGTTGGCTCCATTTTTGCCTACCGTGCTCGCTCCGAATCAGAGTGGTTTTGTGAAGGGTCGCTTGCTCAGTGATAACGTCTTGCTTGCTCAGAAGATGATTAGGGACCTCCACATCAGCCGTGAGGTTCCTAATGTGGCTCTTAAGCTGGATATGGTGAAGGTGTATGATCGGGTTCAGTGGTCGTTCTTACTTGCTGTTTTGCGTCACATGGGTTTTCCGGATCAGTGGGTGGACATGATTAGCAGGTGTATCAAGGATTACTGGTTCTCGGTTCTCGTGAACGGGGTTTTGATTGGTTTCTTTCCCTCTTCTCGAGGATTGAGATAGGGTGACACTCTTTCACCCTCCTTGTTTGTACTTGCGGCTGATTACTTGTCTCGGATTCTGGACAGATTGATTTGTGGTGATCCGGTCATGAGGTACAGGACGGCGAAGCAGGGATTTCCGGTTTCTCACTTATCTTATGCTGATGACATCATCATTTTTACCAGAGCTGCTCCGGATGGTTTGGGTCGGCTTGTGGACTGCTTGGAGCATTATTCTTCGGTTTCGGGCCAACTGGTGAACCGGGAAAAGAGCAACTTCTACATCATGGAGAAGTTTGTTCCGACTTAGCATCACCAGATTCAGTCCTTCTGTGGGTATCAGCGGGGTTCTCTGCCGTTCACTTATCTTGGGGTTCCGATCTACAGAGGCTTTCTGAAGTGCTCGATTTTCCTCTCTTTGAGACAGCGTTTGAGTGACAGGATTCACAGCTGGTAGCATAGGCACTTGTCTTTTGGAGGTCATCTGGCGCTCATCAGGAGCACCCTTGCTACTATTCCTTTGTACATCTTTCAGGTCATGGAGCCGCCTCGAGGGGTCCTTCATCAGCTCGAGCAGATGATAGCTCGTTTCTTTTGGGGATCTGTGGGTGAGCAGAGGAAGATGCACTGGATCACTGGGAGACCATCTGTTTGCCAGTATCTAAGGGCGGTCTGGGTATCCGTCGGTTTGGGGATCTGGTCACTGCTTTCAGTTGGAAGCTCTGGTGAAGGTTCAGAGCTCGTGATTCTTTGTGGGCCCGATACATGTGGGCTAAGTATTGCAGTGGCGGATTCTATCCTGAGAGGGTGCCGTTGGGGCCGTATGATAGCCGAGTTTGGAAGAGAGTGATTAGGGTTGGTGCTCTGGCTCAGGACCATATCCGGTGGTCCCTTGGGGACGGACAAGTTAGTTTTTGGGATGATATTTGGTGTGATGATGTGCCTTTATCTTCTTATTGCCCTGCTTTTTGCTTTGATCATGTTCATGTTGATTGGTATTTATCTGGTGAGTCTTGGTCTGTTGAGCGTCTGCATGCATTACATGATCATTATGCGCTGCCTGTTGATCTGTTTGATTTGGTGAGCCGGACTCCGGTGATGTGGGGAGAGAGGGATAGTATGCGGTGGAATTTGACCTCGACAGGTGAGTTCTCTTTGACCTCTGCTTGGGATCAGGTCAGATACCGGTGGCCTGAACGTGCTATCTTTGGGTCTTTTTGGCATGATTGTCTCACTCCCACTATATCTGTCTTTCTTTGGCGTCTCATGCATGATCACATTCCTGTAGATGTTAGGTTGCAGTCCCATCGCATTCATCTGGCGTCTCGTTGTCAGTGTTGTGTCATTCCTTAGGTCGAGTCCATTGAGCATGTTTTTCTTTAGTCTGAGTCTGCGAAATCGGTGTGGGCATATGTTGCAAATTGGTTCCATATTACAGCTCCATATGCACACACTGTTGCACATGCTTTTGGGTTTTGGAGGGGGCTGTTCCCACAGTCTGCTCCGAAGCACATTAGCTTTTTGATTCCTTGTTTGGCCTTTTGGTTTATTTGGACGGAGATGAACAGCCGCAAGCACCGCGACGTTCCTTTCCTTGTGTCTCACATTGTTTGGCAGGTATAGCATCACCTTCATCTTCTGGTTTTGGCTGGGAAGCTCCTTCCGCAGCATTGGTTGGGCTGTTACCCTCAGGTGCCTTTTATGCCTGTTACTGACCCCGTTCCTAGATCTCTCCGGTCTAGAATGGTGTCGTGGCGGCATCCGAAGGCACCCTGGGTGAAGCTCAACACGGATGGGTCTTTCTCGACGGATCTTCAGATGGCGGCTGGTGGGGGGACTTGTACGGGATCATACAGGACGCTTTTGGCTAGTTTTTGTGTGCCTCTAAGGGCGGCCTCCAGCTTCGACGCCGAGTTCTAGGCTCTACTTCACGGTCTTCAGCTTGCAGTTCAATATTCGGATCATGTTTGGATCGAGATGGATGCGGCTTCTGTTGTGTCGGTGTTGCAGTCAGGACGTCAGGGCTCGGCCGCTACCCGGCATACTCTTACCTCCATCAGATTATTGTGTAGAGATCGGCATGTTCGGTTCACGCACATTCATCATGAGGGGAACCGGACAGCTGATTTCCTGGCTGGTCGAGGGGCCCAGACCTCGGCTTTGATATTTTATGATGATGTTTCAACACCTCCATATCTGCTCTCCTTGGTACGGATGGATCAGTTGGGTTACCCCAACTTTCGATTTCGGTATCATTGATGCGGCTCGTGGTCTTTAGTTTTTTTTGTTTACTTTATTGTTATGGTTTGATTTTTTGTTTGGAGTCTCAGTTGGTTTGGGGCTGCGCTTCATGTGTTTGTGATTTATTTAGTGTAGGAGTTAGCATTCCAGTTGTGGATGCACCTTCTTTGTTTATTTTGCTTTTATCAGGTTCTCGTTCTTGGTTAGGAATATGTTCACTTTTGGCACATATTTCGTCCATGACATTGTACGAGACGTTTCAGTATTTATTTACAGGCTGGGCATGGTGCTGAATGCCCCACCCTTAGGGGTGTTTTATTAAAAAAAAAGTGAGTCACTGCTGGGTTTATTCCTCGCAAACTCGTTTGGATATTTGAGGCTACCCCTCTTCTATCCTATGGCATGCCTAAGGGTGCAATTGACATCAGGTTTGAGCCAGGATGGGTCCAAAAAGAAAAGAAAATGTTTTACGGATATGGAGAGAGCTTTTGCGTTTTGCTCTCCATATATCGTCAGTTAATTGTTGGATATCTTGAAGTTATTAAAGTGTTTTGTTAAAACCCACTGAGTAAATTAGTGCTCATGCCCCCTCTTTTTCAAATGTTTTCAGGTTGAGATACTGACGATGTTGGTTGCTGTGGATGTGGGTTGGCTGCCAAGATTGTTTTGCTATTATCTAAGTTTCTTTTGAAAACCCATTATGTGTTCTGCTACTCTGATACACTCTTTCTAATTCCGTTCAAAGTTCTATTATGGTTATCGAGATTCTATGAATATTTCCCCATACATGGTTATGTATATATAAAGATGCATATTCAGTTTTATTCCTGCTTCTCGAGTATATTTTCCTTTCGCCTATGAAGAGGCTTATTCACGTTGATACCTGTTTATTCGCTTTGACCTATGAATGGGTCTATGCTTGTTGGTATCTGATTAGTTAGCCATTTTATTCCGCTAAAGCATGTTTCCTTCTTAATCAAGTAAACCCGAGTATCATCATCTATCTTTCAAGGCATATCTTTATTCTTAAACTTCTTCGTTAATTTCCCGACTTTATTCATTAATCCCTTAATAACACCCCGTCCCTATTCGTTAATCCCTATCTCGGAACCGGGCCGTTACACACACACACACACACACACACACACATATATATATATATAGGGGTGGATTAAAATGAGAACCACCCCCTAGTGTAGGAACTAGGAACAAATTATAACCACTCATCTAGCAATTTTTAATAGTCAAGATTAGATAGATATCTAGGGATCTAAATGCAATATTTTTATAAGTTATTTTTAATTTAGATTTGATAGGGTTAAAACAGTAAAAAATATATCCCCATAATCATATGTCCATAATATCTAGGAGTAGTAGTTTATAAACATAGAAACTCTTGCACATCAACCAAAAAACACGCCATAATCAATTCCTTCCATTTATTTCTCTTTACAAAGCAAAAAAAAACCGACGATTTGGGCAAATATTTTGGAGAGAAACACAAAGGCAGATGAACCACCCCACACAACCCGCCGCAACCCATCTCACCGGCGGCGTCGTCTCTCTGTCTTCACGGAAGTTTCTCGAATCGATTTCAATATATGTTCCAATGGCCGGCGGGAGTAAAAGAACCCGTGCAAAAGATATGTGGGTTCATATTTGGCTATATGGGTTTATGATTTTGATATATATCAAGCTTCCATTTGATTTCAAGTTGATTTCTTGTTGAGAAACGAACCTAGGGTTCCATGTATTTTTGGAATTGAGTTTTTTGTAAAAAAATTAAACTGTAAGAACGCGGCTAGGTCTATGTGTAAAATTTTCCGCCTATGAATTTAGATTTGTGATTGTTTAAAAAATCGCTCAATTTAGTAATAATTTGTGTGTATTTAGCAAATTTCCGTATGATTGTTATTAAATTTTCCAGCAACATATTAATGTGATATGCGAAGCAAATATGTATGTAATTTTTTTGCAAATATATGTTTAATAATTAGCAAATATTGTGGGTATTGAGTTATTTGCAAAAAAATTAAACTGTAAGAACACGACTAATTCTATGTTTAAAATTTGCCGTCTATGAATTTAGATTTGTGATTGTTTAAAAAATCGCTCAATTTAGCAATAATTTATGTGTATTTAGCAAATTTATGTATGATTGTTAACAAATTTTCTAGCAACATATTAACATGATTGTTAAGAAAATATGTATGTAATTTTTTACAAATATATGTTTAATAATTACTAAATATTGTGGGTATTGAGTTTTTGAAAGAATTAAACTGTTAGAAACCATCTAATATTGTATACGGGTTGACAGTTTTTCCAGCAACATAAATGTGTGATTGGTTATCAAATATGTATGTAATTGTTTGCGAATTTTTGTTGTATAATTAGCAAATATTTTGGGTATTGATGTCTGGAAAAATTTAAATCGTGAGAACGCATATAATTTTATTCATAAAATTTGACCCCTATGAATTTAGATTTTTAATCTTTAAATGAATATCCAAATTAGCAAATATTTGTGTGTATTTAGAAAATTATTGTATGCGCATTGGCAAATTTTTATAGCAACAAATATATGTGTGATTGTCTAGCAAATGTATGTTTAATAATTAGCAGATATTGAATGAATAAATAGTATATTAGCTGATATTTATTTATGTATGTTAGCAAATATTTGAGTTATTTTGCAAAATGTTTTATGCGTGTTAGCTAATATTAAAGCAAAATGAATGTGTAGGTATTTAGCAAATATGTATGTGATTGTTAGCAAATATATGTTGAAAAGTAGCTATTATTTATACAACAACAAATATATGTGTGATTGTTTAGCAAATATTTATATAAATTTTACCAAATGTATGTTTAATAACTAGAATATATTGAATGAATAAATAGTATGTTTGCTGATATTTATTTATGTAAGTTAGCAAATATTTGTCGTGTTCTTAGCAAAATATTTTATGCGTGTTAGCTAATATTAAAGCAACATAAATGTGTATGTATTTAGCAAATATTTATGTGATTGTTGTCAAATATATGTTTGAAAAGTAGCTATTATTTCTTACTATCCTTTTTTTTTTTCTTACATTTGCTTCTTCAAGGTCTATCAACTGTTCACAATCTGTTAAGTTTATCTCCATGTTTTCTGCTCTAAATAGAGTCTTCTATATAGCTCTTGCTTGGGATGATAGTATTAATCTGCTATAATGTGAGTTCAAGCATGACAGTGTGTTCAAGCATGATAGTGAGCTACCTCATGTTCTGCAAGAGATCTGCCTATTAAAACTTCTTGTTTCCTACTCCTAACTAGTATGTAATGTGTTGTTGTTACTGTCTGCATACCTCTTTTGAGTTAAGCATGTATCTCTATTTTAAATTGACTATGCTTATTAAACTGTAATCAAGCATGTGTAGTAGTGTTCAAGCATGTTTGTCTGCTATTTTAATGCTTCATATCATGCTAAATCTGCTTGAGATTCCCCAATCAAGATTCCCCAATCAACTGCTCTGTAGCCACCCCTTTGGTGTTTAAGAGTTCTCTTTTCTTTGCCATAAGAGTTCTCTCTTCTTTTCACATTATTTTCAGATTTAGGGCATGGGATTCGAACAAAGGCACGACATGATGTGAATGTTGCTGCAAATGACAACACACATGGAGCACATGGTGCAAAACGTGCAAAGAAAGAGTATCCAAACCTTAAACATCGAACAAGCCCGCTCGCATTGTATAATTCAATAAGTGAGCTTACCAATGCACAAAAGCAAGTTGTGAGAGATTTGAGATTTGGATATGTAGCACCCCGAAAAGTTATTCAAGCATGCATATATCTATATATATTATGTTCCTATAAGTCGCGCCGTTTATGTCTAGATTACTATAATTTAAATGGTATTATATGATACAAATAACTTCATATTTTATTTTATTCTTTTATTTTATTTTCATTCTAAGTGGACATTATAATTATTTTATTTTTCTCTTAAAGCCCAATAATCTAATGTGATCCAAGCCCAATTCATGAAAGCCCAACTTGTTGATCCAACATGGAAGAGAACCCGGTTGTGCACAGTTTCAACCATGACTTTGAAAACAAAACCATAAACCTAACTTTCCTTCCTTAAATTCGAGATCCTTGCCAAGAAATGCAATGCTTTGGAAAGAAATCAGTCTGAATTTCAATCCTTCCAAGTTTAGACCCAATTTTCTAGTATAAATAGGGCCTCCTCATTCACCACAAATCACACCAACTCAAACTCTCACTCAAAGCATTCGAGTTCTCTTCTTCTGGATTTCTGTCTTGAGGTACCCAGCCTTCAAATTTCTAGTTATTTGCTTTCTTTTGTTTTACCTCTATTTCTTGCTCGAACTAGTAGAGAGTAGGAATGTTTTAATCGAGAAGAAAGCATATAAATTTTTATCTATTATCCTCATCATTGTTTTAAAAGTAAAAGGAGTCCTTGGCCAACGTGTAAAAATTTGGATGAATAAAAATATAAAAATCTTTCCATGCGACTCTCTTTGGTCTGTTGATGTGACGTCCCACATCAGTAGGAGAACAAAAGTATGATAAGTATATAAGTGGGGTCAATGGACTTTCTAGCAACTTGGGTTAACCATTTTGGCAATGCAAGGATGGATGCCAAGTAGTTGTTAGCGGAGCCCATTGTGCCATTATTTCATTACTGGGCCCCACTCCCATGAGCCTGGGACATTACAAATGGTATCAGAGCCGACCCCGGGTGCGCTCGATCGGGCCCTGGAGCCAGTCCAGGTGTTCTCAAACCGGACCCCGGAGACAGTCCTACAGAGAAAGGAGCACGACGAGGACATCGTGTCTCCAACGGAGGGAGAATGTGACATCCCACATCGGTGGGAGAACAAAAGTATGATAAGTATATATAAGTGGGGTCAATGGACTCTCTAGCAACTTGGGTTAACCATTTTGGCAATGTAAGGACAGATGCCAAGTAGTTGCTAGCGGAGTCTATTGTACCGTCATTTCGTTACTGGGCCCCACTCCCGTGAGCCTGGGGCATTACAATTGATATAAATGTGTATATATATATTATATTTTTTTTCTGTTGCACACGGCACACACACCTATGCACATATATATATATGTCTATGTATTATATATATATATATATATACGTACTATATAAGCACACACACATTTCCACACATATTGAAATCTTTATATATCAATCTGCAGACAACCTATATATATATGTAGATATATATATTATACCTTTTATTAAAAGCATCCACATGTTTATATATAAACACAAACACACATTTCATGTCTATGTATATATATATATATATATAAGCTATTTTTTTCCTAATGTCATGTTTAAATACTCACGCAGACCTATGTACATATATATATATACCCATATCTATATTATATATATATAAATATATATACGACACACACATATCTAATATATATACGACACACACACATATATAATATACATATATATATATATACACGCATGAACACATATATATACCCATATCTATATTATATATAAACGACACACAAATATGTAATATATATACATAAACGCACTCACACACTTACCTATATATATTTTCTGTTTATATCTTTTTCTTCTACAATACTTATTATATGTTTAATGTTATGCTTTGGAGCATTAAAGTAATTTTATGTTAATTAATTATTATTATTATTACTATTATGCTAGGCGGCGCGCTTGGACAATATGAAAAACATTATTTTTTTCAAATTCAAGAGATGGTTAAGGTGGGGATTCTCTCGGAGAATATACAAAACTCTTATCCTTGTTATATTTATATATGTGGTGTGCAGGTGGGCCTTCGGGCTATTGCTATGGGCCTATGGGCTATTACTATGTTTAACCTACGGGTTATATGCTATGTTGGCCTACGGGCTCTATGATATGATATGCTATGTTATGGCCTATTTCTTACTGTTATATTTGTATAACTTGGATAATGGAGTTACCCCATGGAGTTAATAGCACTCACCCCAAAGCTATCTATGTTCTCAGGTTAAGGATGTTCGGGCGGTGTGGTGGAGACGAAGTGATGGAATAAAGACTATATTTTTAAATATTTTAAACATTTTATTTTTTCACTACAATAAACTCTAAATTTATGTTTATTTTATTTTGAACAAACTTTTGGAAGTATTATTTAATATTCTATCATTTTATTACTTAAATAAATCTATGAAATTTTTGAGACGTTAAGAAAGACATCACCACCAACTGAGAGTCAAGGAAGGAGACATCGAGAAAACAGCTTTTTGAACAAGATACAGACATTACGAGTTCACTGTGATGCCTTTCGGTTTATTAAATGCACCTACTGTTTTCATGGACCTAATGAACCTAGTGTTCCACCAATATTTAGATAAATTCGTGATTGTCTTCATCGATGATATCTTGGTGTATTTAAAGGATCGCAGTCAGCACGAAGAGCATTTGCGACTGGTGTTGGAAACCTTGCGGAAAGAGAAGCTTTATGCAAAGTTCAAGAAATGTGAGTTTTGGATAGACCGAGTCGGATTTCTCGGACATATGGTAATGGCACAAGGGATTGAGGTAGACTCAGCCAAGGTGAAAACTGTGAAAAATTGGAACACACCAAAGTCTGCAAGCGAGATCTGAAGTTTTTTAGGTTTGGCGGGCTACTATCGACAGTTCATTGAGGGATTCTCAAAGATAGCTAGTCCTTTGACCTAGCTAACAAAGAAAGGAGCTAAGTTTGAATGGAATGAAGATTGTGAGAAGAGTTTCCAAGAGCTAAAGCAACGACTCACAACAGTACCAGTTTTGATCATTCTGGACGGTACCGAAGGATTCATAATTTACAGTGATGCCTCCAAACAAGGTTCGGGGTGCGTGTTGATGCAACATGGGAAGGTTGTTGCCTATTCTTCAAGGTAACTTAGAGTGCATGAGAAAAATTACCCGACTCACGACTTGGAGTTAGCAGCTATTGTGCATGCCTTGAAGATTTGGCGTCATTACTTATATGGAGCCAAGTGTGAGATTTATTCGGATCACAAGAGTCTCAAGTATCTTTTCACACAAAAAGATTTGAATATGAGGCAAAGGAGATGGTTGGAACTCGTGAAGGACTATGACTGCACCATCCATTATCACTCCGGCAAAGCAAATGTGGTAGCATATGCTCTTAGCAGAAAGAGCAACTTAGCAGCACTGTATACATCGTAATTGATTGAAGAGTTTGCAAAGATGAGTATCGAAGTGGTTCCACCAACAAAAAGCACTACGTCAACACTGCAACATTAACTGTTCGGTCACTGTTAAGAGAGAAAAATAAGGGATGCCCAAAGTCGAGACCACTTTTGAGCAAGCTAAAGGAACGAGTGCAAAAGGACAATATCAAGGGTTTCATGGTAGCAGACGATGGTGCACTAACATTCGAGGGACGTCTATGTGTACCCAAGGATGAAAGCTTGAGAAAAGAAATTTTGAATGAAGCCCACAACACCCGTTACTCTATCCATCCCGGAGGAACAAAGATGTATCAAGATTTGAAGGAGTATTTCTGGTGGAGGAATATGAAAAGGTTTATTGGAGATTATATTGAGAAGTGCATGACGTGTCAACAAGTGAAGGCGGAGCACCAACGGCCCACGGATTTGTTGAAACCCCTTGAGATCCCAAAATAGAAGTAGGAGAATATTGCAATGGATTTCATGGTAGGATTGGCAAGAACGTTAAAAAGGAATCATGCTATTTGGGTTGTCGTGGATAGACTCACAAAGTCAGCTCATTTTCTACCTGTGAAGATGACATATAATTTGGATCGATTAGCTCAAATCTATGTGGATGAGATCGTAAGGTTGCATGGTGTGCCAGTCACTATTATATCGGATCGAGACACAAGTTTCACATCAAAATTTTGGAGAAGTCTACAAGAAGCTATGGGAACAAAGTTGAGTTTTAGTACGGCATATCACCCACAAACTGATGGACAGTCGGAGAGAACGATCCAAACACTTGAAGATATGTTACGAGCTTGTGTAATGGATTTTGGAGAGAATTGGGAAAGACATCTACCTTTGGTGGAATTTACATACAACAACAGTTACCAAGCGAGTATTGGGATGGCTCCATATGAAGCTTTGTATGGAAGAAAGTGTCGCTCACCGTTGCATTGGGACGAGGTTGGTGAGAAGAGAACTTTGGGCCCGGAGATCGTGGAATGGACAATTTCCGTGATCAACAAAATACGAGAGCGTATCAAAATCTCTCAAGATAGACAGAAGTCGTACACGGATTTGAAGAGGAGAGATCTACATTTTAGCGTTGGTGAAAAAGTGTTCCTCAAAGTATCTCCTATGAGAGGAATGGTTCATTTTGGAAAGAAGGGAAAATTAAAACCTCGCTATATTGGGCCGTTTGAGATACTCAAGAGGATCGGAGAGCTAGCTTATCGGCTTGCATTGCTCCCAAGTCTATCCGCCGTACATAATGTTTTTCATATTTCATCATTGAGGAAGTACATGCACGACCCGCTCAATGTCGTAAATCATAGAGATTTGGAGCTAAGCAAGGATTTATCGTATGATGAATACCCAGTTGAAATTCTAGATCACAAGGTTCATGTGTTGCGAAATAGAGAAATCACTTTGATTAAAGTGGTTTGGAGTAGGCACGGGAAAGACGAGGTCACTTGAAAAAAAGAAGAGGACGTAAAATCTAAGTATCCACAGTTTATGGCTTGAGGTAAGTAAATTTTGAGGATGAAATTTCTTTTAAGTGGGGTAGGATATAGCACCCCGAAAAGTTATTCAAGCATGCATATATCTATATATATTATGTTCCTATAAATCGCGCCGTTTATGTCTAGATTACTATAATTTAAATGGTATTATATGATACAAATAACTTCATATTTTATTTTATTCTTTTATTTTATTTTCATTCTAAGTGGACATTATAATTATTTTACTTTTCTCTTAAAGCCCAATAATCTAATGTGATCTAAGCCCAATTCATGAAAGCCAACTTGTTGATCCAACATGGAAGAGAACCCCGCCGCGTACAGTTTCAACCATGACTTTGAAAACAAAACCCTAAACCTAACTTTCCCTCCTTCAATCCAAGATCCTTGCCAAGAAATGCAATGCTTTGGAAAGAAATCAGTCTGAATTTCAACCCTTCCAAGTTTAGACCCAGTTTTTCTAGTATAAATAGGGCCTCCTCATTCACCACAAATCACACCGACTCAAACTCTTTCACTCAAACCTTTCGATTTCTCTTCTTCCGGATTTCCGTCTTGAGGTACCCAGCCTTCAAATTTCTAGTTATTTGCTTTCCTTTGTTTTGCCTCTGTGTCTTGCTCGAACCAGTAGAGAGTAAGAACGTTTTAATGGAGAAGAAAGCATATAAATTTTTATATGTTGTCCTCATCGTTACTTTAAAAGTAAAAGGAGTCCTCGGCCAGCATGTAAAAAGTTGGATGAATAAAAATATAAAAATCTTTCCATGCGACTGTCTTTGGTCTGTTGATATAAATGTGTATATATAGATTATATTTTTTTTCTGTCGTACATGGCACACACACCTATGCACATAAATATATATATGTGTCTATGTATTATATATATATACGTACTATATAAGCACGCACACATTTCCACACATATTGAAATCTTTATATATCAATCTGCAGACAACTTATATATATATATATATATATATATATATATATAGGGGTGGATTAAAATGGATACCACCCCCTCATGTAGGAAATAGGAACAAACTTAAACCATAGATCTAGTCTAAATAAATGGTCCAGATTCAATTTCATTTCTAGGGACTAAATAGCAATGTATTTAATATTATTATACAATATTATATGTGAAAGGGTAAAAACGGATTGGGGTAAAAATCCCAAAAATCACGCCCCCATTAATTACGCTAACCGGCCAAATCGAGCAATAGATTTGGATGGATTTCATTTGCAGCCAAAAAATACTAGGTTTTAGATTTAGGATTCTGTATTGAGCATTCGAAATTTTCCCTCAACCAATACACAAAGTCGGCGACGGGCGGCGACAGTAACAGCAAAGGGGGATGTCCGGCGGCCGTTCAACGAGGCGTAACCTACGTTTTAGTTCACAGTTTCTTTATTTTCCTGTCACTTTGGTTGCTAACAACTGTATTTTTTTGTGTGTTTTTACTTGAAGAGATTTTTTTTTCACTTTTTTTTGCAGATGAAGTTTGTATTTTTTATTTTGGTTCTAGATTTCTGCTGTTTCTTTTTTTTTTTGCCATTCAAAAATACATGAATATCATGGGTTTTTTGTTTGTTTTTACCGCTTTTTAAAGGAAAAGTTACGGCAATATTTACTTTGGGATCTACTCATTTTTTTATTTATTTTTTTAATGGAAGTTGCTTTTTTTTGTGGTGCGCCGATGATTGTTTCTACTAGGTTTTTCGATGAAAAGTGGTTGAAAGTAGTGATGATTAAATATATGAATGTTGTTGGGTTTTTTTTTGGTTTTCTATGATGCATGATGCACAGTGTTCAAAAAAGAGGTGAAATTGGACAAGTTCTTCGTGGGGGGAACATTATTAGCAAAATTATTTGTTCTAATAGCAAATCTGAATGAAACTGATAGCAATTGATATTTGGTTGAATACAGTTAGCAAACAATCTAGCCTTTATTAGCAAATAAATGTATATTGTTAGCAAATAAATCTGCATATGTTAGCTAATTTTTATATTAACCAAAATTGCTACAATTTGAAGCTGAGTATAGAAGGGCGGTTTGTTGATTACTTTTTTCAAAGAGAATAACAATTGACTTGGGCAGTATTAGCAAATTTATATGTTCTATTAGGAAATATGGTTGAAGCTGATAGCAATTGTTATCTGTTTGAATATATTTAGCACACTATATGCTCTTTATTAGCAAATTAATGAGTATTGTTAGCAAATAAATCTGCATATGTTAGCTAATTTTTTTATTATAAAATTGATACAATTTGAAGCTGAATATAGAAGGGCAATTGATTTGGACAGTATTAGCAAAAATATTTGTTCTAATAGGAAATCTGAATGAAACTTCTAGCAATTGGTATTTTGTTGAACACAATTAGCAAACAATATGGTCTTCATTAGCAAATAAATCTGCATATGTTAGCTAATTTTTATGTTAGCAAATAAATCTGCATATGTTAGCAATTATCTGCAGCTTCTGGTGCAGATAATCTTAGTGATATTCCAGAAGATATAGCAGGTGCAGATCAACATGCGAATGGTCCTCCGTTAAATGAAGCTCATGATGTGGGTAACATTCGCAATGAAGGGGTAGAGGAAGACAATTAGCAAATAATCTGGTCTTCATTAGCAAATAAATGTATCTTGTTAGCAAATAAATCTGCATATGTTAGCTAATTTTTATGTTAGCAAATAAATCTGCATATGTTAGCAATTATCTGCAGCTTATGGTGCAGATAATCTTGGTGATATTCCAGAAGTTGTAGCAGGTGCAGATCAACATGCGAATGGTCCTCCGTTAAAATACAAAATATATTTTGTTTTATATGTTAACAAATTATTTTACTATAACTAGCAAATATATGTGTGTAGTAAACATCTATAAAGTAGTTAATTTTGGCATTTGTAATACATATGCTATGATGATTAGTGATTTTTTTGTTTGTGAGCAAATTGTTTGCCCATAACTAGCAAACATATGTGTTGTAAATAGCAAAATATTTAACTGATAATAGCAAATGCTTTTATTAAGATTAGCGAAGTTTTGTGTATATGTTAGCAAATTATTTACCTATAACTAGCAAATATATGAATGCATAGTAGCATATATTCTGTTTGTTTGTGATACCAATATAGCTTACAATTTCTGTTATTGTGTGCAAATTTGACCCAGATATTTACGAATTTAAAATTTGCTTTTTTTTTGTTAGTTAATTATACTACTTTAAATACATTTAAAACCCTTAGAATTAAGTCATATATATGGGGTATTCTAAAATTTAATTTATTTCCTTTAATCTTGTAGACAATACTTAAAACAAAGTAGAAATATTATAAACATAAAGAAGGCAAATAATTGGAGCTAGCTAGAGTCCAAAATAAAATTAATCGCATATAATTAAGTCCAAGTATATAATCAAAGATATTTAACAACAATAATGAAGGAGTTGGATAGTTAATTAGACAATGATTGATGAAGTAGTTTTTATTCGTGGTAGTAAAGAAATTGCTAGTTATAGCTGAACAATTTGCTAACGTATATAAAAAACTTCGCTGATCTGAATAAAGTCATTTGTTACTCGACAATTAAAGTTCAACTCTCACATTAAAGTTCTGAATTAGCAAATCCTGTTTCATTAGTTAGCAAATAATAATATGGCGGATAATTCAGAAGTTAATTAATTCTTTGAACTTCTAATTAACCGTTTGATAAATAACTTGTTTATTAAAAAATAAAGCAACGTGACGGCTAATGGAAAAAAACCGTCCAACTAATTAAATGTATCCATAATCAAAAATAAAGGAATAATTGTCAATTACAACTGATTATGGTAAATTCCCCAAATCGTGGGATTAGATCTTCACATAAAAATGTCAATTACAACTATAACCATTCACTAATTAAATTAATGAATAATTTCAATCTAATCCTCCCCATAAAAAATGAATCCTCACCATCCAAAAAATCAAATCCTATGGCTGATATTCATTCTTATTTCCTACATAGGTTTTGTGTTCCTATTTGAACTATAATCTCTCTCTCTCTCTCTCTCTCTATATATATATATATATATATATATATAGGGGTGGGGTTATATAAAAATAATCCCTTGTGTGAGAAATGAGAACACATCTCACACCACACATCCATAAAAAATCAAAGGTCCAGATCTGATGAAAAAGACGGTGGCAATTTTGTAATATCTGAAAAGTTTTTCGTGCGGGGGTATTACTGTAATTTGGTAATTCTTATAAAAATCACGGAGGATTTGATAATAGATCGTTATGCTAACGAAGTATTATCATAATGCTAACGAAGCATTATAGTTATGCTAACTAAAGTTTTCAAATATTGTTGGCGAAAAAAATATTCTAAAAATTAATTATAAACCTAATTCGATTTAATAAACCCTAATTAAATGGAAAAAATCATAATTGGATGAAATAAACCTAATTAGATGAAATAAACATTGATTGGATGTGGTAAACCCTAAATGAGTTGAAAGAAATCATAATAATAATATATTTGTACTACGTTAGCATTATAGTTTTGGTTCGTCAGCATTGCGAATACACTATGTTAGCATATGGCAATAATCTATCAACATACGTTATAAATTATAATTGGATAGGATAAACCATAATAATCAATTAAGAACTATAAACAAAAAATTAATTTTCAAAAGAATAATGATAATTAGATGGAATAAATCATAATCGAGATTAAATAAACCATAATTGAGATTTAATAAACCCTAATAAATTCATACTATGTTGGCATTATGATAATTCTGTTAGTTTTGTATACTAGAAGACTTGTCTTTGTATACTTTTCTGATGATATGATGATATGAAATGAAAGTTATTGCAGTCACTGTTTGCATTTAGATTATGTTCTATAATTGTTCTATGCAATGTTCCATATACTTACATTGTAGATGATATGGTGTGGGGAGTCACACGGTAAAGATCATATCATTAGAACCTTGTAATGTATTAAAGAGCTCACGGCTTAGATGGTCCTGAACACACCATCGGTACACCGTAGAATAATCTGATAAGTTAGTTTATCTTGGCTAACTGATTATTCTAGTACACTGGTTAGTGTATTGAGGAGGATCACGATAGGATAATATTCTCTATCTCTGACCCAGTTACTGAGAGAATAAAGATCCACAGAGTTCGGGTTCTGAACTCATGTGATATTGGTGAGCATATGTGTGTATTGTTTATTACTTTGATTTATCAATGAGTGAGATCTTTTCGTAGATCGAATTCGATATCTTGGGTAATAACAATGTATACATGATGTCTCGAGCAGTATGATGAGCACTGTGTCCTGGTGCGCCAGGTTGATGATGTTCTCTTTAGGAAACGCAAGTTCATGTTGAAACCCTGCAGGTGGAATTTATTCCTTACATGATAAAGATTGTGTGGTACTACTCAAGGTTTTAGATGTTAATTAATTATAGCTGTCAGAGGCTTACATAATTAATTAATGAACATTATATCTTAAACACGGGGAATGGCTGGACTAAAGGAGAAAGCATATTCGTAAATATGTATTAAATTGGTAGGTCAGTTTTACTTCTTTAGTGGAATAAAAGTAAAACTTAATTTATTTAATTATATCCTAGGTTTATTGGATATTGGATATTAAATAAATTAGTGGGCCAATTTAATATTCTTCTAGATCCCTGTTGTAGCCCAATTAACTGATAGTGGACTGGATATTGAACTTGAGATAGAGGCCCAAGCCCAGTAGGGCTGGAACATGAAATTTTCGCCCCTCCCTATATATAAGGGGAGGGGGCACGGAAATTTGATGATGAAAATCATAGGAAATCAGCCCATCTTTGTCTCTCAAAGTTATCCACAGATTTCACAACTCTATCTAGTAGATTTCAGCCCATTCTGAATCTAGATACAGTCCGGGAATACAACAGAAGATCTTGGAGTAGAATACTGCGGTGGTCGAAATTTTGAGTGCTAGGTGGCGCCAACTACAGTTCATTCAACAGCAAGATTAGATCTTTAATCTTGTCCACAGACCGTCTATCGATTTGTAAGTAGATTCGTTTCTATGTCTTCCGCTTTATTAGATTCGAATCTGCTTTGCATGTTTTTTGATTAGACTATGGTAAACATACATGTTACATAAAATTATGATTTGCATGAACACGGATTAATGAACAACCAAATGGTCCTGTAGTGGTTTAATTCGAAAAAACCCCAACAACTGGTATCAAAGCGGGTTTTGGCACTGTTCTATAATTAATTCATGCATGAATTCGAACCACATGTATAAATTTGTTGATAAATTTATGTTCTTTAAATTTTCAGATTTATTGTTCATGTGTTTCGATTTTATGGTATTCAAAACTTGGAATAATTTTTGATGTATAATTCGAAAATTATAGTTTTTGAATAGGCTTGAATTTTCGGCCACTATGAAATAGGATTTGGAATGATATTTGATGATCTTCAAATTTCCAAGTTTTATGTCATATGTGATCGAAAATTTGAGGATCAAATTTTCGAATTTGATGTTTAAAAAATTCCCTAATTTTTGTGTTGCAATTTTCGGTTACTAGTATTAAATTTGGATGAATTTTTAATCAACATTAAAATTTCCAGATTTAATTCTAGTGTGGTTCGAAAATTTAAGTGATTAGAATTGGATTTGGTGATTTTTGATGTATATCAAAAGTTGCTTAATTCTAATCTAGATAGGTTTTGAAATTAGGATAATTAATTTGGAAGAGTTTGAAGTGGATCAAATTTCCATATTATTACTCCTTGTAAATTTCGAAACTTATGTTTATTTTATTTGGAATAGTTTTTTGATTAATGTCAAAATTTCCAAATATGTTATTTTATGTAATTTTTCGAAAATTATTAAATTAATTTGGAATAGATTTTGATCAAAATTAAATTTTCAGATTTATTTATTAATGGGGATCGAAAATTATGATATTGGATTAATATTTGATATTATTTGATGTATATCTTAATTTACCTAATTTTAATCTAGATAGATTTGAAAATAGAATTTTAAATTTGGAAGAATTTGAAGTGGATCAAATTTCCAGATTTATTATTGGTATTATTTTCGAAATCTATGGATTTAAATTGGATAAAGGTGATTTTGGATATATACAAATAATTATCAAAATCCAATTGTGATAAGAATTTAATTTTGGATAGGTTTTAGAAGATTTTGGATTGGAATCAAATCTCCAAACTTTATCCTTAAAGATTTAGATTCTTATGGATAATATTTGGATTAGATTGTTTATTTATATCAATATATCCAATTATTATTTAATTAGGGTGGTTAGAAAATATTAAATAAATTTGGTGGATAATTATTAATAATTTTCAGATTTATTTTGATGATATTTTCGAAATATTCAAGATTTAAATTGGTGGATAATTATTTTAATTTCTAATTTTTATCTTGTGGATAATATTGAATTAGTTAATTTAATTAATTGTAAAATTCGATTATTATATAATATTCATGCATAGATATCATATGTTATTTTATGTGGATCATATAATACATGATTGTTGGTTTTGTAGACTGTGTTTGTTTGCAGGTTTACCAACTATCATGACTCATTTATTTTATGTGATGTATGTTTATGTTGAATGGATGTTGGCCGTATGCCGGTTTGGCTACGTGATTTTAATCCATGAGAAAATCCATGGATTAGGTCTAGGTTTTATTTTACGTTGTTTTAATGTAATAGATATAAAGTTGTTAGGCCGAGTTTTTAAGTTGTAATTTTTATTCTAGCAATATTAGATTTTTCCTTTTGGAATGGATAGTCTGTATTGAATAAAGATCGGAGATCAACTCAAAGAAGGAAAGTGGTTCAGCACCAAAAAGGAAGGTTCACCGGTTCACGTTTCGAAACCCTAAATGGAGCTAGGATTTTCGGCGAGGCGCGGTGAAGGGGGCGGCGGTTCCTAGCCTGTTCCGGAGCTGACTTTCCAGTTTTATCTCATCAATCAACATGAGATATAAGCCATGATAGTTGGAATATTACTGTTGCTTATTATGTTGAAGCATGCAATGGATATTTATCATTTTATGTGATGTTTGCATGTTCGATAATGGGATAAAATGAAACCTCAAACATAAATAACTAAGTGCGAGAGATTCATACCAAAGTATGTAGAAATCTCATACGGTCTCCATTAAAATCTGGTTTAATTGAGAAGTGATGGGCATGCGCGTTGACATCGGTCTTCCTCCATATCGGATGTGTCATATCACAGATTTCTCTAGAAATTAAATCTCCTAAAAGGATAGTTGTAGAACACTATTAGGACTAACTGACTCCTCCATCTAGAGTGGTTAAATTCGAGTAGTGATCTTGGTGCGAAGATAATGGTGTGCACACTTAGATGTAATTTATTGATAAACGTCCACACGATCGTGGCTTATCAGTTAGACGATTACATGACCGTGTTAATTATCCGGCTATTAATTTGCTTGTTGTAAGGAAACTCAACTGGAGGCAAATTAAAGGTTTAACCTATTTAAAGATGTTTTTTATAAACGTCCACACTATCGTGGCTTATGAAAGACATTTTTAAAGTGTCGGTGGAAAAGTATATAATTTTTATGAGGCTTTTGATTATATACTGTTTATCCTAAACGTGTTTTGTGACTGTACTGCATGTTTAATTTCAGTTATTTCATATCATCAATGGCACTCTCCAATCTGTCCTCAATCCTCAAAGAAAACAAACTTGTCGGTGAAAACTACAATGACTGGATTTGTAACCTTAACTTAGTTCTTGTTGCTGAGGGACACAAGTTTGTACTTGAAGAGGTTTGTCCTCAGACGCTAGATGAGGATTCTGACGAAGCCCAAAAGGTTGCATATGATAAGTGGGTTAGGTCTAATGAGATAGCGCGCTGTTACATCTTGGCATCTATGTCAAGTGTGTTGCAACATCAGCATGAGGCTATGAAAACCGCTTATGATATCATGTACAACCTTAGGCAGCTGTTCGGTCATCAGAACCGCTCGGCACGCCATTTGGCAATGAAGAAACTAATGGATGCGAGAATGTCTGACTCCACACCTGTTAGGGATCACGTTCTCATGATGATGGGGTATTTATCTGAGATCGAGACCTTGGGTGGAGAGCTAGATGGCGATTCTCAAATCGACATTGTTCTTCATAGCTTGTCCTCGAAGTTTGAGCAGTTCAGGCTGAATTTTAACATGATTAAAAGGGATGTCAGCCTGACTGAACTGCTCATAGATCTTCAGGTGGCTGAATTGCTCCAAAAGAGCAATCCTGAGGCCCACATAGCTGAAAAAGGAGCGTCTTCTTTTGGTGGAAAAAAGAAGAAAAGAAACGCACCTAAAAAGGCTGCAGATGAGGCGCCTAAGGTGAAGAATCCAAAGGCAAAGATTCCTCCTGAGGAGTTCAAGTCGAAGACTAAGTGCTTCAAGTGCGGCCAACCAGGTCACTGGAAGGTGGCGTGTCCTAACAAGAAGAAGAAGAGAGGTACATCTCACACTCTGGTTGTGGAAACATGTTTAGCAACTTGTTCTACCCAGTCATGGGTAGTAGATACTGGAGCTACTGATCATGTTTGCATGTCTTTACAGGGGTTCCTGGTAAAAAGACAGCTGAGTGAGGACGAGATCACCGTCTACATGGGCAATGCTACGAGAGTGGCGGCTGTTGCAGTGGGAGACGTTGTTTTACCTTTCAGTAGTGATAGAACTTTAGTTTTGAAAGATTGTCTTTATGTGCCTGGTTTTAGGCGAAACTTGGTTTCAGTTTCTAAATTGATTATGGATGGATATTATGTTTCTTTTGATAACAAAGTAGTTATCTTTAGTGGTAAATATTTTATCTGTTCTGGCACATTGGATGGACACTTATACTTTCTTAAACCAACTGAAAACACTATGCATAGACAACTGTTGAATACATCGATCATAAACCCTAACAAGAGAAAAAAACCTTCAGGGTTAAATCAAACCTATCTTTGGCATCTAAGGCTAGGTCATATTAACCTTAAGAGGATACAAAGGCTTGTAAACGATGGACCATTGTCTTCTTTGGTACTGGAATCGTTTCCTTTGTGTGAATCCTGTTTGGAAGGTAAAATGACCAAGCGTCCTTTCCAGTCAAAAGGAAATAGATCCGAAGGGCTATTAGATTTGATTCACTCTGACCTATGCGGCCCTATGTCAGTTCAAGCACGAGGAGGGTTCGAGTATTTTATCACTCTCATTGATGATTACTCTAGATACGGTTATATCTACCTGTTACGTCGCAAGTCTGAATGCTTTGAAAAATTCAAAGAGTTTAAGGCGAAAGCGGAGAAACGAACATGCAGAAGTATCAAATCACTATGTTCTGATCGTGCTGGCGAGTATCTCTCAAGATAATTTAGGGATTACATGACAGAGAGTGGGATTACATCCCAGTTGACTGCGCCTGGAACGCCACAACAGAATGGCGTGGCGGAAAGAAGGAATCGTACATTGTTAGAGATGGTTAGATTGATGATGAGTTATTCTGAGTTGCCTATTTTGTTCTGGGGATATGCCCTGGAAACAGCAGCCTATATTCTTAACTTGGTTCCATCGAAATCAGTTCCTGCTACACCTACAGAACTATGGACTGGACGAAAGCCCAGTTTGAACCATATTCGGATTTGGGGTAGCCCAGCACACGTGTTGGACAAGGAAGCTGATAAGCTGGCTCCTCGTACTGATGTAAGGCTGTTCGTTGGATATCCTAGAGGAACGAAAGGTGGTTTGTTTTATAGTCCTAAGGATCAGAAGATCATTGTTAGCACCAATGCTCGATTCTTAGAGGAAGACTATGCCATAAACTACAAATCAAGGAGTCACATCATCCTTGAGGAGTTAAAGGGTGGATCGAATCCTACACCGGTTGTACAAGAAGAGGAACCACCAAACACTGCACAACGTGTCACAGAAGTACAAGAACTGCCTCGTCACAGTGGGAGGGTTGTACGCTAACCTGATCGATTCATTGGTCTGGGAGAGGCTTCAGATTTCCCAGAGGGTCTCAATGAATTGGATCCCAGGACCTATGATGAGGCAATTCGAGATAAAGATGCAGATTCTTGGAAAATTGCAATGGAGTCTGAGATTGGATCTATGGATCACAATCAAGTCTGGGAACTTGTAGAACCACTAGATGGGGTAAAACCCATTGGCTGTAAGTGGGTCTACAAGCGCAAGAGAGGATCTGATGGGAAGATTGAAACCTTCAAAGCTAGATTGGTGGCAAAAGGGTATACTCAGAAAGAAGGGATCGATTATGAGGAAACCTTTTCGCCGGTAGCCATGCTTAAGTTAATCCGGATTCTCTTGTCTATTGCCGCTCATTTGGATTATGAGATCTGGCAGATGGATGTCAAGACGGCTTTCCTAAATGGAAGTCTTGAGGAAAATATTCACATGAAACAACCAGAGGGATTCATTGCTAAGGGCCAAGAGCATTTGGTGTGTAAGCTTAAGAGATCCATTTATGGACTTAAGCAGGCATCGAGGTCTTGGAACATCCGATTTGATGAGGTTATCCAGTCATATGGATTCGTGCAAAGTCCGGATAAGAGCTGTGTGTACAAGAAATGTGACGGAAACGTGGTGGCATTCCTCGTACTTTATGTTGATGACATCTTGCTTATTGGAAACAGTAAGAAGGCCTTATCAAACATTAGAGTGTGGTTGTTCGAGCAGTTCGATATGAAGGATCTGGGTGAAGTCGGACATGTCCTTGGCATCAAGATCATTCGTGATCACCAGAAAAGGATGTTATGTCTGTCCCAGATGACTTATATCGATACAGTGCTAGCTAGATTTGGCATGCAAGATTCCAAGAAAGGTTTTATACCTTACAGGCATGTAATTCATCTATCTAAGGAAATGTGTCCCCAAACACAGTCTGAGATAGAGAAAATGAAGAAAGTACCATATGCTTCGGCTGTGGGAAGTTTGATGTATGCTATGCTATGCACTAGGCCTGATATATGCTATGCCGTTGGCATGGTAAGCAGATATCAGTCTAACCCTGGACAAGGTCACTGGACTGCGGTCAAAAACATTCTCAAGTACCTTAAACGGACTCGAGACTACATGTTGGTTTTCCGCTCTGATAGCCTAGTACCTTTGGGTTACACGGACTCAGATTTTTAATTCGACAAAGATCAGAGTAAGTCTACCTCGGGCTATGTGTTTACATTAGGAGGTGGAGCCATCGCATGGAGGAGCATTAAGCAGAAATGCATTGTGGATTCCACCATGGAAGCTGAGTATGTAGCTGCCTCTGAGGCTGCAAAAGAGGCTGTCTGGCTCCGCGGGTTCCTAGTGGGCTTGGGCGTGGTTCCTAATTTGCCTAAGACTATCACGATATACTGTGATAACTCTGGTGCAGTGGCAAATTCGAAGGAACCCAGAGCTCACAAGGTAAGTAAACACATAGAGAGAAAGTACCATCTTATACGAGAAATCGTTAAGAGAGGAGACGTGGCAGTGGTCAAGATTGCATCCGAGGACAACCTGGCTGATCCATTTATGAAGAGCCTGGTGGCTAAGACCTTTGATGGTCACGTGGAGAAAATGGGAGTGAGATGCAGACCTAGGGATGCAGTTTGAGTTGATAGTTTTGATTGGAGAGTTAGCTAGTTATTTATTATGCTTGAAAGACATGCTTCAAGTATAAGTGGGAGATTGTTAGTTTTGTATACTAGAAGACTTGTCTTTGTATACTTTTCTGATGATATGATGATATGAAATGAAAGTTATTGCAGTCACTGTTTGCATTTAGATTATGTTCTATAATTGTTCTATGCAATGTTCCATATACTTACATTGTAGATGATATGGTGTGGGGAGTCACACGGTAAAGATCATATCATTAGAACCTTGTAATGTATTAAAGAGCTCAAGGCTTAGATGGTCCTGAACACACCATCGGTACACCGTAGAATAATCTGATAAGTTAGTTTATCTTGGCTAACTGATTATTCTAGTACACTGGTTAGTGTATTGAGGAGGATCACAATAGGATACTATTCTCTATCTCTGACCCAGTTACTGAGAGAATAAAGATCCACAGAGTTCGGATTCTGAACTCATGTGATATTGGCGAGCATATGTGTGTGTTGTTTATTACTTTGATTTATCAATGAGTGAGATCTTTTCGTAGATCGAATTCGATATCTTGGGTAATAATAATATATACATGATGTCTCGAGCAGTATGCATGAGCACCGTGTCCTGGTGCGCCAGGTTGATGATGTTCTCTTGAGGAAACGCAAGTTCATGTTGAAACCCTGCAGGTGGAATTTATTCCTTACATGATAAAGCTTGTGTGGTACTACTCAAGTTTTCAGATGTTAATTAATTATAGCTGTCAGAGACTTACATAATTAATTAATGAACATTATATCTTAAACACGGGGAATGGTTGGACTAAAGGAGAAAGCATATTCGTAAATATGTATTAAATTGGTAGGTCAGTTTTACTTCTTTAGTGGAATAAAAGTAAAACTTAATTTATTTAATTATATCCTAGGTTTATTGGATATTGGATATTAAATAAATTAGTGGGCCAATTTAATATTCTTCTAGATCCCTGTTGTAGCCCAATTGACTGATAGTGGACTGGATATTGATCTTGAGATAGAGGCCCAAGCCCAGTAGGGCTGGAACATGAAATTTTCGCCCCTCCCTATATATAAGGGGAGGGGGCACGGAAATTTGATGATGAAAATCATAGGAAATCAACCCCTCTTTGTCTCTCAAAGTTATCCACAGATTTCACAACTCTATCTAGTAGATTTCAGCCCACTCTGAATCTAGATACAGTCCGAGAATACAACAGAAGATCTTGGAGTAGAATACTGTGGTGGTCGAAATTTTGAGTGCTAGGTGGCGCCAACTACAGTTCATTCAACAGCAAGATTAGATCTTTAATCTTGTCCACAGACCGTCTATCGATTTGTAAGTAGATTCGTTTCTATGTCTTCCGCTTTATTAGATTCGAATCTGCTTTGCATGCTTTTTGATTAGACTATGATAAACATACATGTTACATAAAATTATGATTTGCATGAAGACGGATTAATGAACAACCAAATGGTCCTGCGGTGGTTTATTTCGAAAAAACCCCAACAAATTCTTTGTTAGCACATCGAATATATTATGTTAGCATATGACAAATGCTTCATTAGCATACGTTCATATGTTATCATAATGCTGACGAAGAATTATTATATGCTAACGAAAGCATTTACAACCTGGGCACGCGTAAAAAAATTTCTTTTTTATTTTTCGTTCATATTTTTTCATCCAAACATAGTTTTTCGACATCTTAAATGAAAGAGCATGAATAGAACTTTAATTTGATATATTTTTTGTGTGCATTGGATTAAAAACGAGGTAGTTATGGTCGATTAAAGTTTTTAAGATTTTTTTTTAATTGCAGACATCATCAATTTTAATGGATTTGGACGAAAATAGCCATCCTTCCTTATTTTTTGTCCTATTATTTACGAAATTGCCACCTTAAATCTCAACCATTGGATCATTAAATTGGATGGTGTAAGATGTGTTCTCATTTCTCACACCAACAAGGTGTTCTCATATGAACCATATCCTATATATATATACATATGTACATATATATATTATACCTTTTATTAAAAGCACCCACATGTTTATATATAAACACAAACACACACTTCACGTCTATGTATATATATAAGCTATTTTTTTCCTAATGTCATGTTTAAATACTCACACAGACCTATGTACATATATATATATACCCATATCTATATTATACATATATATATATATATATATATATATATACACGGCACGCACATATATAATATATATATACACACACACGTATGAACACGCATATATATATACCCATATCTATGTTATATATAAATGACACACACATATGTAATATATATATATATATATATATAAATGCACTCACACACTTACCTATATATATATATATATTCTGTTTATATCTTTTTCTTCTACAATACTTATTATATATTTAATGTTGCTTTTGAGCATTAAAGTAATTATATGTTAATTAATTATTATTATTACTATTATGCTAGGCGGCGCGGTTGGACAATATTAAAAATGTTATTTTTTTCAAATTCAAGAGACGGTTAAGGTGGGGATTCTCTCGGAGAATATATCAAACTCTTATCCTTGTGATATTTATATATGCGGTGTGCAAGTGGGCCTTCGGGCTATTGCTATGGGTCTACGGGCTATTACTATGTTTAACCTACGGGTTATATGTTATGTTGGTCTACGGGCTCTATGATATGATATGCTATGTTATGGCTTGTTTTTTACTGTTATATTTGTATAACTTAGATAATGGAGTTACCCCATGGGGTTAATAACACTCACCCCAAAGCTATCTATATTCTCAGGTTAAGGATGTTCGGGCGGTGTGGTGAAGACGGAGTGATGGAATAAAGACTATATTTTTAAATATTTTAAACATTTTATTTTTCCGCTGTAATAAACTCAAAATTTATGTTTCTTTTATTTTGAACAAACTTTTGGAAGTATTATTTAATATTCTATCATTTTATTACTTAAATAAATCTATGAAATTTTTGAGACGCCACAGGATCCATACTGAACTTGGAGATTAGGGATGTGTTGCCTAAGTTATCTTATTGGGTTTTATGTCATTTCGATCCAAAACAGAGCGAGATTATTCTAGGAATTGATAGGAGAGTACATGTGTCTGAGGATGATGTCAGATTGATGTTTGGCTTTCCACGAGGACATCGTAAAATCGAGAGGCCTAGTCTGATCGAGACTTCTGATGTAATAAAAGAATGGAAGTCATGGTTTGAGAGACCACCTAATCGCATTCGTGCAAGTGACATTTGCACTAACATGTTGGCAGATCGTGAGGGTGGTATTTGGTTCAAAAGGCACTTCCTGGTACTGCCCAGCTTTTGTCTAATCGAGAGCTACGAGAACAGCTATGTTTCTTCACATATTCTGGATTGCTTTGAGGATGTGGATAGAG
Source organism: Perilla frutescens (assembly GCA_026008535.1). Lineage (NCBI taxonomy): Eukaryota > Viridiplantae > Streptophyta > Magnoliopsida > Lamiales > Lamiaceae > Perilla > Perilla frutescens. Next base: position 17,052,850 of record BRKX01000004.1, read on the forward strand.
TATCAAATTTCAATTGGTGTGCGCACATTGTTAAATGCTTGATAGAGCACATGACATCATGGAAGGAGAATACGGACAAATATTTTACTGGCCCTACGCTTTTCATCACAGTAAGTGTATCTTTATCAAACTTTATTATGTTTATAGAAAGTGTGCAAACAATATTTAAAATATATCTACAAACACATGCATATGTATGTTATCACATGTTTGCATGTTCTTAGCAAATCAATATGTGTACGTTATTTATTTTTTCCAACTAAATGTGTGTATGTTTCTTAGCAAATATTAGTATGATGGTGAGCAATATATGCTTAATAGCAATATATTATATATAGTTTAACATTTTTTCCATGCTTAAAAATATATGTATTTTATCAAATGTTTGCATGCTCTTAGCAAATCACTATGTGCACGCTATTTATTTTGTCCAACTAAATGTGTGTATGTTTCTTAGCAAATATTAGTATGATGGTGAGCAAATATATGTTTGATTATTAGCACATATTTATATGCTTAATAGCAATATATTATATACAGTTTAGCATTTTTTCCAAGCTTAAAAATATATCCATGATATTTGTGTATGCTGATAATTGTAATTTTAATAAATAAAATTTAATGAATTATTAATTTGTTATTTATTTGTGCAAAAACAGTTGGTTTATGTGGATCGAGTTGTCTTGGGATATAGAAGGATTTCACGGAGCATTCCAACCATTTTGTAATGGAAAGATATGATACATTTAAAGAGACAAAACATGGAGATTGTCAAATGAGGCTTTGGACAGGGGTATTATGACAGGCCTTGCAAAGAAGAGGATGTTGTGGGTGTTGTGCATGAATGAATGCATCAGGATAATGAAGGCAATGACAATGTCAATGAAGGTGTGTCACCAGTAGTTGAACATGATGCAGATGGAGCTAGAAATGTAAATGATGATGAGCAGGTGAACCCAATGAATGCAAATGTGATAGATGACCTATCAGACATGCACACAGTTGCCATATGCCTTCTGAAGCAAGGTAAAGTGATAAGTGATACTTTATCAACTATAATGGCAACTGTTTGGAAGCTCCCGCCTAGAATGCTTGATAATGTGGCATTCCGTAAGACTGTGGAGGCAAGCATGATGGTAAGCCGAAAAGACCCACTCATTCATGGAGAATCCTCATCGCAACCAACACCCACATAGGATGACATGGATTTTTGGGATAATCCAGAGCATATAGCAGCAATATTGGAGATTGAGGTCCCCTTGGGGATGGCCTAGTGGTAGAGTGGTGTTTCTTGAGGCCAAAGGTCTCAAGTTCAACCCACCACCAACACCACTAGGTGTGAGCTTGTCATACCTGGCCTACTAAGTGTGGTTTACCTCCCCTGTGTACGTTTGCAGGCTATTACACAGGGGCAGGGTTTACCCATTGTGCACCACGGTAGCGGCTGCGGGTTACCCTCGACATCCAAAAAAAATATTGGAGATTGAGGAAGCATACATGCAGAGATATCTCCAGAAAGAGCTGTGTAGCATGCCCAGTTTCAGTCTCGGGCTAACTCAAGAATGGGATGGTATAATGAACTTGGCACGTGATGCTGTAAAGTTAGCTGAGAAAGAGGCTGATATGAACACTGATCTTCATGACAACCCACATCATCCTGAGGTAAACATTTAATAAATGAAATTATCAACATTATTGTATTCCTCACTAAATTTAGAAATTTAAAAATATGCAGAGTTTAATTATGGAAGACACCTCTGATGTAGGGCGCCAGAATGAGGTACAATTCAAATTTGTTATTTATAATATGTATAATTATTACATTGTTCATAAACTATTCAAAACATTATTTAATTTTTTGTTAAAAACCAACAGAAGAATGCAATGTGAATGAAAGAACAAGATGTTGAAAATGCTGGAAATGTTGCTAATATCACTGAAGAGGTATGATATTTGACGTTTGAAGAAACCATGTTATATTTTATAAAAATATAATATTGAACTTTTTATTTTTGAATAATGTTGTCCATGGAGTAGAAATGAATGCATCATCAGCTACTAAGGTAACTTAACATTAATTATTGTTGTATCATATTTGACCATATGTATTAGATAATTTTATGTTTAAATATTAGCAAATTTTACCACGAGTGTTAGCTAAATTATGTAAATATTTTAACACTATTTTGGAATTGTTCCAACCTACCTACGTTAATTCATTATTTTGTTATGTTTGTATTAGTGAATTTCTGTTAATTATTTATCAAATTTTACCATATTTATTAGCAAACTTCTGTTAATATTTTAGCTAAATTTTACACAAGTATTAGCAAACTTATTAACGGTATTTAACAAATTATTGTATGCGTGTTGGCTAATTTCCAGCAACATTTATATGTAATTGTTTAGCAAATATTTATGTAATTGTTGGCTAATTTGACCAAATATGTAAGCAAATTCATATAAATATTTTATTAAAGTTTGTAACGTATAATAGCAAGTTTTTATTAATACAAATATTTGAATTGTAGGGGAAGGGAGTGCATGCTGTGGGCATGAAAAAATACAAGGTATTAACCTCATTTTCATACTTTGCACTTCATATAATAAACCACAACATGTAATGTTCAATTCATCTTCATTTTTCGTACTATTCAATTAAAGTTTTATCATTAATGTTAACGGGCAAGGGGCAGGGGGAAGGGTGTCCAAAGGAAAGGGAAAAGAGGAAGTGAGGTGGGGCGACGTTAGTAATGGTCACTGCGTTTAATTCTAGAATATGCATTTGATGTAATATGATGACTTTTGTGTATTAATTTAAACTATCCGCTTGATGCAATATGTATAAACTCACTAACATTCGTGGTTGCCTTTTTGTATGCTGCAAGGATACATATTATTTGCTATTGTGTTATAATTATAATGCATTTGTATTAATTTGTAGTTATCAAGATTGATTAATACACTTGTGATCTAATCCGCGTATATTCATTTGTATAAATTCTATACAATATTTAGTTAGCGTGATAATGAATTAACATTCTTTAGATTTTTTTCCTTTTAGCCTGTTACTTGTTAAACGTTGCTAATGGATTTTTATTTGTGAGCTATTATTAACACACCATATTGAATATGTATTCAGCTAATTAACTTGCGACATATAGACCATCGCTAAACCCAGTTAGTTTAACCACCTGGGATTGGTGTTATACTATTGACAATTATTTAACCTAGCTAATTATATGCCACATGCACAAACGATGTCTCGAATCGGGAAACACACACTCAATAGCAATCTTCATTGCAGCATCCTGATCAGTGATAATCATTGATGGAGACCCCACATACACCGTTTAAACTGTTCAAGACCCACTCAAAGGATTCATGATTCTCACCAGATAACAAACATGCTCCAAATGTGACACATTTCTCATGGTTGTCCTTGCCGGTAAATGTAGTAAAAATCATCTCATACCTGATATGAACTATGAGTACAAACTATATTTAACAAACTAATAATATATAACAACAACTAAAAATGACTGAAAATGTGATTATATATTGCTAATTGTATAACAAATATTTGCTAATCACATAACATTGTAATGCATCACATAAATTATTCGAATGTTAGACTACTTATAGTATACAAACAAATTAATAAAAAATCATAAGTATAATAATGCTTTTACAAGTCGAATATTCTAGCAAATAAACAATAGTAGAACGTAATACCTATTTTTTTGTATGTGCAATCGAACAAAACGTCACCAAATACGGCATAGTTACGCCTCGAGAGAGGATCTGCCCAAAAAATGCTCTTCAAATTATCATCCTTATCAACCAAATATTCAAAAAAAAAGCATCACATGACTCATTCCTCATAAACATGTTATTCAATATCATTTGAGCATCACACCAAATAATATATACACACAGGTCACGAGAAAAATTCTTATAATCATTCCCGGTGCAGCCCACATTAGAATAACTATCCACAACTTCTTTAAAAAGCCGATAACATCTCATTGGCCCTATATTAGCTCTTGCACAATCCAAAATGAAATTCGTATATACATCTCCCAACTTCCTGCTGACCTTTAGATATTTTTTAAATTCATCGGAAACTAGTGGATGCGTATGCTCTTCAATAAAATTAGTAATAATGTATCCATGTTCTGCAACATATTTTATTACCAAACGAGCTAAATAATCCACCCTTCTTGAAACTCTACGTCGTTTCTATTTTTTACCATCATTGTTGACGTCATCTAGAAGTAAATTTTTATGTCCCTCACGACTACATAATAGATACTTCCAAATGATAACACCATCTTCATACTTTCTTTCCGACCCAAGACGAACATCAAAACCACCTACTTCCCCATACACTCTGTAAAAAATAATTGCTTCGTCCATAGATTTAAACTTCTGGCCAACAAATGGCTTTAAAGTGGAATCACATTTTGGAATATGAGAACCAAGATATCCTGTTACTGTATCACAATTAATTCCTGTGATCAACAAAAAATAACCTTACATACTACCATAATCATATAAACATCGCTAACATGTCTATATATATTTGCTATCATACTGTAAAATATATGCTAACTCAAAATTGTGTAAATGCAAACAACTACACCAAATATTTATTTATGTATAATAGCAAATAAGAATCATTCAAAAGTAATGGTAAAAAAGGATGCGGTCTGTGATTGCAATAAATTTTTAGTTATGAATATTAACAAATATTTGCGTGTAGTTAGCAAAATATTGTATGCATCTTAGCTAATCTTTCAGCAAATTTACAACTGGTATATATAAACCATCATATCAATTCATGTATGTTGTCAAATTTTATATTGCACATTAGCATAATGTATAATAGTTAACAGCAAAATGAACATATTTCCTACAAGCAAACTGACCATTCATAATTCTCAACTATTTATACAATTTGATGCACACAACAACATAAATTATTACAGAATACAGACGAACTGTATTAGAAAAAAAACCTGTAGCTTCCATAAAACTACACTAAACCAACACTTCATAAAACTAAATTGAAACAGTAATTTATCTTTCATAATAATCAACCAACTTATTACTTGTGTATAACATCTGATTTATAAAAAAAATGTTTAAAACGGGCTACAATAAGAAATCAGCAAGATTATATATCCATGTTAGCAAATAACATATGATATATTAGCAAATAATATAGTATAACATAGTCATCCGAATATGCTTTTCTTAACGTAAAATTAACACTCATAATTAACAATCCTTAATAGATTCAACTACAACAAATACAAACAAAATGTTTTCAAAAATAAAAACATGTATTCTCCATAAGCGGCAGCAGTAATTGTTTGTATCACTTTGTGCAAAATTCTTGTTGATTTGAAATTATACCGATGCTCCAATTATCAAACAACCCACTTAAATAATTATATGAATGATAAAACTGGATTATGCGAACACAGTGATGAAACGACGAATACTTCGACTTCTCCTACTCGTTGATCGAAAAAAAACGGAAGAAATATTGTGAAAATAACTGTCCAAAAATAACTGCATTACTTAACATATATCTAATCCCACGATTTATGGTAACTGATATGGAATATAAATTAAATTACATCTATAACCTTACTTAAAAATAATTGTTTAAAAATTACATTTTTGACCCCATTTTTCCAGATCAATCTCAACCTTACAAAATAAACGAATCAACGCTCCAGATTAGTTCTTAGTTTCTACATATGGATTTGGTTCTCATTTGATCTATGTACTATATATATATACATATATATATATAAGGGGATGGATCAAAAATACACCATTCCCTAGTGTGGGAACTAGGTACCCATCTTATACCATCCAACTAGATGATCTAATGGCTGAGATTTAATGTCAAAGTCAAGGCAAAAAAAAAGGAGGCGGGGGTATAGTTGTCCAATAATTATAAAAAAGCTGATGTTATCACTTTTTAAAAAAATCTTAAAATTTTTAAACGATCATATCTTACTCGCTCTATTCGGATCAATGCAAATAATATATCAAATTAAAGCCTTTTTTATGCTCTTTAATTCAAGATCAGTCATGAATATGTTTGTGCAAATAATATAGAAGAAAAATACTAAATATACATTTTTTACTCGTGTTCAGCGCGAAAATGTCTTCGTTAGCTTTTAATAATGGTTCGTCAGCATTACATAACGTATGCTAATGAAGCATTTGTTATATGCTAACATAATATATTCATTGTGCTAATGAATGATTATCATAATATTAACGTAGTACACATACTTATATTGTTACTATGATTATTACATTTCAATTAGGACTTATAATTATTTTTTATGACTTAGTTTTTATGTTCTAGTTACTAATTGATTATTATATATTGTTTATTTCATCAAATTAAAATATTTTAATTATGATTTTCTTCATCCATTATGGTTTATACATTATGCTAATGATGAATTATCATGTGCTAATATAATTTATCCACAGTGCTCATAAAATAATATCATAATGCTAGCATTGTATATTTATATTGCTATTATGGTTTATTTATCCAATTAATGTTTATAATTAATTTTTAGAATGTAATTCTATTTTTTAGATAATTGGAGTTTATTATAACTGAATTATGGTTTATTCCATCCCATTAGAATTTATAATTACTCTTTAGAATTTAATTTTTCGTTAACAATATGAGAAAAATTTTATTAGCATAACAATAACGCTTCGTTAGCATGATGATAACACTGCGTTATCATGAGGATACTGTTACCAACTACCTAGCACCTTTTTATAAACATTATCAAATTACGTTAATATCCCGTGTGAATTTTTTTTCAAATATTACATAATTGCCACCACTCCTTTTAAGTAAATCTAGGCTATAGATCTTTATTGATTTTATGATTTGAGATGAGTTCCTAGTTCTTACACTAGGGTTGACTATTGGTTTGTACTATAACCACCTCCTATATACTTACATGGTTCATAAGACGCATAAATGTACTAGGAGCATTTGTCAAATCAAATGGCATAACTAACCATTCATACAATCCTAATTTTGTAATGAATGCCGTTTTCCACTCATCCCCTTCCTTGATGCGAATTTGATGGTACCCACTTCTTAAGTCTATCTTAGAAAATATGTGTGCACCATGTAATTTATCTAACATGTCATCTAAACGGGGAATGGGATGTCGATACTTTACCGTAATGTTGTTGACGGCTCGGCAGTCGACACACATCCGTAGGGATGAATCCTTCTTTGGCACGAGCAAAACTGGACTCGCACATGGACTCAAACTCTCCCTCACTTGTCCTTTCTCCAACAGCTCTTGTATTTGACGTTCTAGCTCTTTTGTCTCCTCGGGGTTGCTACGATAGGCCGGTCGGTTTGGCAATGTGGCACCGGGCACAAAGTCAATTTGGTGCTCGATTCCCCTAATTGGTGGCAAACCCGGTGGCATCTCTTCGAGAAACACATCCTTGAATTCCTACAAAAGAGATACAATGGAACTAGGCAAAGATGGGTCAAATTGGTTAGTACTCATTAAAACATCTCTGCGGATCATCAAGTACATTGGCTTCTCATTTTGCACAGCCCATTTGACATCGCTAGCTATGGCAAAACAGGCGTGTTGGATCACTTCCTTTCCAACATTGGCCTCCTTTCCTTTCTTCCTCATGGTATCTGCCTCCTCTTGTAGCTTCACTTGGTCCTGATACACTTGGGATGGTGTTAGAGGAGCTAGTATCACCGTCTTCTTGTTAAGTACGAAAGAGTACTTATTTGTGAAGCCATCATGCTTCACCCTCCTATCGAATTGCCATAGACGTCCTAGCAAAATGTGTCCCGCTTGCATAGGCACAACGTCGCACAACACTTCATCCTCATACTTGCCAATCCGAAATGGCACTCGAACTTGCTTGTTCACCTTGGTTTCTCCACTGTCGTTCAACCATTGCAGCTTGTATGGCTTAGGATGCTTGAGAACCGGCAATCCTAATTTTGTCACCATCACAACACTTGCAACATTAGTACAACTACCACCATCAATAATCATACTACATACCTTATCCTTGATGTGGCATCGGGTATGGAATATGTTCTCCCTTTGTTCCTCGTCGACGCTCTTGGTGTGCAAGCTTAGAGACTTGCGTGCAACCAAAATGAGGGCATTGGGTGCTGCGTACTCCTCATCCTCACTCGACTCGGACAATCCCGGCATCTCGGGATCAACTTCTTCTTCATCCATCACAATCTCACCATTGTCCTTCAAAATCATCACACGCCGGTTTGGGCATTGGTTGGCTATGTGACCTCTACCTTGACATTTAAAACACTTAATGTCTCGGTTTTGGTTACCCGACGAGTCTTGATTACTGGATCCCGTCACTGTTGACACCTCAGTCTTTGGCTTGGTGAACGGTTGCTTCTCATCCTTCCTTCCCTGATTTGAAGCCTTCCATGGGGTTGTATTGGAATTGGAGTTCGACTTCCATGTAGAAGAACTCGCTCGATTGTTGTTACCCCTTCTCTTGATTTGGTTTTCTACCTTTATAGCCATTTGCACCATGTCTTCCATCTCCACATAGTGCTGCAACTCTACTACTTCTCGGATCTCTCTATGTAGACCCGCTAGAAATCGAGCCATTGTGGCTTCCCTATCTTCCTCCACATTTGCTCGGATCATTGAAATCTCCATCTCCTTGAAGTATTCATCTACACTATTCGTACCTTGTCTCAAGTTTTGTAACTTGTTGTATAGCTCCCGGTAGTAATAGCTTGGCACGAATCTCTTCCTCATCACCGTCTTCATCTCTCCCCATGTCTCTATCGGGTGTTCCAGATTACGCTGTCTGTTGGATATCAACTGATCCCACCATACGATGGCATAGTCTGAGAACTCTACAGCTGCTAACTTCACCTTCTTGAGCTCAGAATAGTTGTGACAGTCGAACATCATCTTGATCTTGCGCTCCCATTCAAGGTACAAGGCTGGATCATTTTTACCTTGGAATGAAGGCACATTCATTTTGATGTTGCCGAGGTCGTCATCTTCTCGATTTTTTGCTTTTCCATGTTTTCTTCCTCCAGTAGTTGAGTATCTATCCTCCTCCTCTGAATCTCCCACCTCAGTGTCGTAGTAATCCGCCCTTTGTCTCTCCACGTGGGGGTAGCGTCAAGCCTCTATCCGGGCTCCTCGTCCGTCTCTTCCACCTCTATCGCCACGGTTCTCTTGTGGAGCTTTTTGGGATCGCTCCTGTAATGACGTCTCCACCTTGTTGAGTCTCTCGTTTAACGTTGCCATCTCAGTCTTGAACAACTTCGTCAGATGTTGTTGAATGGCCTCCACTGTATTCTTCGGATCAAATGTAGTGAGTGTATCATCACTCGTTCTTGCTGCTTTATCTTTGGTACCTGCACCTTTGTTAGACATGTCGATTTTTTTTTTGATCGACTCTTTTTTTTTTGAACGATTTTTTTTTTCTCTATGAACAAAACAGAATATTAAAACGGAACAATGGAAATGAAATATGAAACGAACAACAAATCAACGAAACCCTACATAGAATCTAGCTCTCAACCTCACTGTTTACTCTCGTGTATCACACAATCGACTCTTTTCACTCTAATAATCTCACACACTCTTGCCTTTTACCACTCGTTTTCCTCTCCAAAGAAAATTAAACTAGAACACAAACGCAACGATGAAACCTCAAAAGACCAATCACAATTCACTAAAATATGTGCCAGAAAATTTTCGAAAATTTGAAAATTTTCGAAAAAAATTTCGACTTCTCCCTAGGCAATATACACTTCTCCAACAACCCAAATATCACAATCAAGTGTAACGAAAACACCAAAAATTTTCCCGCCTTTTTACTTATTTTTTTTTAGCGTCTTTTTTTTGCTGAATTCGACTCTTTCCTTTTTTTTATATCAATAGGCGAAACTTAAAATACAAGAATTAAAGGGATAAATTGGAACCTGATACAAAGCCAAAGCTTTGATACCACTTGATGCGATCCTCGCCGGCAAGACGACGACGATGGCGTTGTTTTCCCAGGAGTATCAGGTTACACGAACAATTGGGGATGAAAATCCAAACCCTAGTCTCATAATGAAATTGAACCACGAACTGATTGAATCCGCAACCATCGATCAATTGGAAACACGAACTCGGATTGTATGGATGACGCCACAAACGGGGATGTGAATCCGTTTGATAATTCATTTGAATCTCACGTTGTGTTGTGAAACTCGGATAATTCTCTCTCAGAGAGAAAAAAGTGAAAACTCACGTTTTAAAATTGATATCAAAGTTGTGTCAAAAATAAAGGTCTTACAAGCCTTATATAGTTGGTCCAAAACCTAATTAAACTAGGAAATAAAACATAAGAATCGCGCAATTCCGGACACGCTCCAGATGGGCGCGAAACGGGGTCAATCGCGCCTCCACTCGCACTGTAGGTCGCATCGGTCTCATTCCGTGTAGCATCTGTGGCGTGACCAGCTTCACTCGTGCCTCAGGTCGTGCTGTAGGTCGCACCAGTCTCATTGCCCGAAGCATCAGTGGCGCGGCCGGGTTCACTCGTGCGTCCTCTCACGCTGTAGCTCACGTCAAATGGCGCGACCGGTTGCTCGCGTCCTGGCTCGTGCTGTAGCTCGTGCCAGTCTGTTCCACAGCTCAAGATCACTGTCTTCCACTTGGGCTCGGGTTCTTCTCCCTCCACGGGTTGCTTATGTAACTCTTGGTTCCAGACCTCTCGCATGAATCCATTAAGGCTCTCCTTGAACCTCTTAGCTCTTGCCCGCGTTACCGGTCCTTCTGGCACCTTGATTAGATCGGACATCTCCTTAGCTCGGGTCGTATCAGCTTCTGATCCTCAATGACGTCCTTAGGCCCCAATGGCATCAGTCTGATGGGTCGTCCATTCCAAGCAAAGGAATAAGTGTTGGCGTGATAATCGTGCATTGCTCTTCGATCGAATTGCCACGGTTGACCTAGAAGATTGTGTGTTGCCTCCATAGGAATGACATCACATAAAATAGTGTCAGTATATCGACCAATAGTAAATCCGACACTAACCTGACTGTGACTGTGAGCCGCTGCAACTTATAGGGCTTGGGATGCTTCTGTGGTACTAGGCCGAGCTTGTCCACTGCATATTGACTTATGGCATTAAATACACTACCACTGTCAATAATCATGGAACAAATTTTGTCTTGGATGGAGCAACGGGTGTAGAAAATATCTTCCCGTTGGTCCATTTATCCTGCAAAATGAACAAACGTGAAGAAAAGTAAAGTAGGACCTCACAATTCCTCACAAACGCTCGTGTATGTCACTCTTGATTTTTTTCCACTCGTGTTTAACTCTCAAAGATGTGGTGTACGTGTGGAGTGATTTTGGGGATGGGTTGATCGAACAATCTTCTCTTGATTAGCTCCTCTGGGTCTTCTTCAAGCTCCAACGGATAGAATCAAGCCGGAAGGTTGCTAAGAGTAGAAGTAGGCGTGTGGATGAGTATCTCAATGGGTTGGTGTATGTGGACCACGGGTGTATGGGTGTATGGACTATGTGGTGTATAAGGTGAACCGGGTGTATATGGAAAAAATGAGAAATTTCGAATCCCTTTAGTGATTAGGATCGAAAATAGAGATGGATAGGGATGGAGGATTTGATTAGATATGGAAGAGAATGGAAAGATCTTGAATAGATGTAGATTACGATGAAATCTATCTAAACAAGGTAAGAAATCTAATGGATAAGGAAATAAGGATTTTGGATGTGTGAACACAATCTGGAACTTACCTTGTGAGTTTATTTTAATTTTGGTAATTTCCTTCTAGGATAATTCCTTAGTTGGTAATTTCCTTTTGAGTCTCATTTTATTTTTGGAACTTTTCTTCCAAGTTTTTATTTTATTTTGGTAGTTTCCTTTTGAGTTGTAATTTATTTTGGTTCATTTCCTTCTAGGATATTTAGAATTGTGTCACAATTGTGTAACACTTTCCAAATAACCTAATCTTTCTTTTCTTTTCCTTCCTACATCTTTCCTTCTACACTTGGGGATCCATCTAACCCTAAAACACCCTACCCTACTCGACTCCACCTACCCCACGCCACCTAGACCTACACGTCCCCAACCCTTTTCCACAAATACATCTCACGTTCACTCATATACTCGACCATAGCCTACTCTATATCATCCATTGATCCTAGTTAGCAATCCTCGTCAATTCTTCGTGCAATTAAGTTGTACCCCCGATATTTAACAAAGAGTGCTATCCCATACCCTTCCATTATACACGACACACACACTTCACCATACACTTTGAGTGCAAACACGAGCGGTAAAATCAAGAGTGAAAACAAACGAGAGAAAGTGAGATTGTGAGGTTCCATCCTTGTTTTCCTTTACGTTTGTTCATTTTGTAGGTACCATGGACAAAGGCAAGAATGAAGCAACCGCTTCAAACCCTTCCATAGACGACCCAAAGTCGCCTATCACACCAGAAGATATGTCCCCCACATCTAGAACCAATTGGGACCCGAAGTATCAGTTTGATTCCATGGATCAGTACTTCCTGCGCCAGAACCAATTGATGAAGGATGAATTCGGCAATCAAGTAGCCGAATTAGCTGAACAAATCAAGAAACTCACAGCTCAGTCAGTTACAGCACAAGCAGTCCAGCAACCACAGCAAAGAGCCGCACCGAGACAGTCCGTTGTCTAAGAAAACTGCCGTCAACAAGCATTCAAACCCGAGTTCGATGTTGCAGACGATTATGAAGCTGAGTTCTTTCCACCAAGGCAAGATGATCACCGAGATCGTCCCAGACCACCTGCCAGACAAGTTGTTTAATATGAGAGGCCCAGATATGGAGATGGCGACGGATTGCTCAACAACATCAAGACGAGCATTTCGGAATTTGAAGGCTTGCACGATCCAGACCTCTATCTGGATTGGGAGCGCAAAGTCGACAAGATCTTCACTTGTTATGACTTTCTAGAGATCAAGAAGATCCAGTTAGCAGCATTGGAGTTTAGAGGCTATGCAGCCTCGTGGTGGGAAATGCAGCAAGAGAGGCGACGAAGTGATGTGACCCGGACAAATAATCCAACACACGAGAATACGCAAGCGGAAGACTTAAGAATCGAACAACGTCAGCGAGAAAGGAAGGAACAATCCGACTTAAAATGATAGGAATTTTGGACTCGAATTGAGATAGAACTTACTAGGATAATTTGTGGAAGATAGGAGGTGACGAATAGTGTCTTGTGGATGAAGGTAGTGGTGCCGTGATGTAGATGATAGGTAGAATGGATTGGAACTTCAGCTGAACCCCGACTTCAAGAGACAAAACGCAGCTACTTCGATCTTCTCCAATTTGTTAGCAATTCTCCCAAGTATTCGTTGTACCCTGAAGAACCTGAATAAGACTATTGAATTGCTAGATCAATAGAATTGTGTTTGATCAACCAAAGGATCGATAAATGTGATCAACCAAAGGATCGGTGAGACAATTGAGAAATTAACTCTTTATTTCATGCAACGTCTGAATTATGAATGTCACATGGTGCTCCTATTTATAGGAGTGTATATGGACGAAAATTAGATTCCTAAAAGCTAAAGAAACCGAAAATATACTAATCCTAATCAAACTAGGATAAAATCAAAAGATACCAAAAATAAGGTAACAAAAATCTATCTAAATCTAACTAGATAAGGATAAATCCCAAAGTGGATTTGGGCTGGATATTCTCGCCTATTTGGACCTTATTAATAACGACAATGGGCTGAATTAATTGAATTAAATTCGTGGCCCATGACATAATTAATCTTGCCACATTTGCATGAAAAACAGCATCTCCCGATTTCACATGCAAACGCGTATATCTTTTCATGCACACGTCCAAATGGCTTCCTTCTTCTTCTCATATCTTTATGCTTCCTTCTTCATCATCAATGGATAGCATGTTGACCAATCTTGGGCTGAATATTTGATCTTCATGGACTGCCCAAAATATCTGAATATTTCCATGCACTTGTATTCTTCAAATCTTGATCTCCAATCTTTAATCTTGAACAACATGATTATCTTTGAAGCTCTCAATGGCTTTCTTGGATTTGATTCTTTTATGCTTTTCGGGTTCATATCATTCCCCTCCTCTTGAAAAGAATTCGTTCTCAAATTCAAATTTTCGGGATCAAAGACGAACACGAACTGAACATCAATCTCTTTTTGCACAAGATCAATAACATGGGGTACATCTTTAGCAATCTGTAAAATAAAGATATCACAAGAAAATGGTTGACAAATGATGTTAGAATTCAACTGCGTCTCCATGCTAGCTTGATCGAGCTCCATATGATCTACGATCATTTCCTCATGGATGTCGTTTTCCTCTTCAAAACAAGGCTACATCTCCATCAATTTCTCAACTACTTCAACTTCCTCAACTTTATCATTGATCTCCATTTCTTCTATAGATTCATCAACTGAAATTGTTACCTTAAAAGTAGAATCTTCTTTGATGGCAACGATCTCAGATGGTAACTCAACGTGGATCTCTTCTTGAATGTTGCTGGCTTGGCTTGGCATATCCATGACCAGCTGAACTGGTGATGTAGGCCATGTAGGTGGTACATAGGTACGTAAAAACTCCTCGAATGACTCAGGTTCACTCCAACGAAACGGGGTTGTTTGGCGATGAGCTCTAGGTGACAACTCTACATTTGAATCTACTTGAACCACTTCATTTTGCGTCATCTCTAGACTCTCCAACCACTTCTCTATCTCAATGGCATATTGCACCAAATCTTTCAACTTGTAGAAGCAGTATAATGCTACTCTTTCACGAATTTTCCTTCGTAGACCAGCTAGGAATCTATCCATGGTATCTTCTAGATATTCTTCTACATCAGCTCGTCTCATGGGTTTAATAATTTTGTGGTAGTAGTCATTTACACTTCGATCTCTTTGCCTAAGCTTGTATAGTTTTTCCTCCAACTCCCATTGGTAGTGGTCTGGAATAAAGTGTTTCCGCATCAAATCTTTCAACTCACGCCATGTGTCGATAGGTGGAAGGTGATCTCGGTGGCATCGATCTTGTTGGAATTCCCACCATGTTGCTGCGTAGTCTTTAAACTCCAATATGGCTAATTGCACCTTCTTTGGCTCTGGGAAGTAATGATACTTAAAAATCTTATCAACTCTGCGTTCCCAATCTAGGTGATGCGATTCTGCAACCCTAGGACTTGTATCAGATTGCCAGAGACGAAATCCTCGACCCGAACTTCTCAACACGGACGAACTATAGGTATATGAAACTTATAACCCAGATATGATTGGAAATAAGAACCTTGGATGAAAATCGAAGACGCCACAAACAGTTGTGATCTACTGTTTGATAAGTCGAATGAACACGACACACGGTTCAATAAAAATCTCTAGAGAGAATTCTCAAATTTAATATCTCAAAAACTGCCTAATGAAATATAATGCAAGCCCTTATATAGGTGGGCAAAATAAAACAACCCTAAAAGTCAAAACCTAATTTAAAAAGGAAATAAATAAATAAAAATCGGATAAATCCGCAACAGTCCAAATAGGCGCGACTCGGGCCCACTCGTGCCCCGGGTCGCGCTGTAGCTCACGCCAGGCCCAGATCAGGACACGTCACGGGCGCGATCGGCTCGCTCGCGCCACCACTCGCGCTGTAACTCGCGCTCATTGGCGCGACCGGATCACTCGCGCCAGGTCTCGCGCTGCCACTCGTGCCAGCCTTCCCGAACGCTCGAACTCGATCATCGGCACCCCCTCTATGATCGTATCATTCCCCTTCTCTTGAAAGGGATTTATCCTCAAATCCACACCTCCTCCCGGATCAAAAACGAACACGATCCGATCATGCACATCTCCCAACACAAGCCGCACAAGATAGATCTCCAAAATCATCTAGCCTGTGTTAAACGGCCGCCACTTCAACACCATTGAATGCCCTATCAAAGGATTCAAAAATAAATCTGGGGGCACTTCTATATTTGGTGGCACATCTCCCTCAACCTGTAGAATAAAAATACTAAAATAAAGAATTTGCTCCAGATTGTTAGAATTTGGAAGATCCTCCACGTTTGTTTGCGCGTCCTCCACTTGACCCACAACCACTTCCCAATAGATACCACTCTCATTTTTAAAACATGGTTGTACTATCAACTTATTCCCTTCAAATTCCTTTTGTAACGGCTCGCTAACAACTTGTTCTTGTACCGCCTCTTCTTCAGGCTTCAATGGAGAACTGCAAATTTGACTACCTTCCAAAGTAGTGTCGTCTACAGTGGTCAACTCTAAATTGGAATCTTCTAGAATAGCCACTTCCAAAAATAGGTTCATCCACAATAACTGGAACTAACTCCTCTGAAATCGCCTCAGCCCCAAAAGGTTCATTAACTGATTCGTCTATGGTTGTCTCCCCCATACTCAAATCCTCCTCAACAAGCCCCGTCAAATCAGCAATATCTTCAACCCTCTCATCTTCTCCATTGCAAATGACTGAATTATAGGATGCCGCCATTTCTAAACCCGACTCTAGCACGCGTGTGATAACACTCCAATCAAATTCTCGAGTAGAGGATTTCATCGGTGTAGTATCACTCCACCTCTTAAGTCGACTGTCCACACTGATTGCATTTTGTACCATGTCCTCCAGCTCCCGTTGATAAGAATAAGGCACGTGACGCCTTCTCAGCACCCTCTTCATCGTCTGCCACGTATCAATGGCTCTCCAATACGTCGCCTTATGGAATAGAACTGATTCCACCAGGTAAGCACTTCATCACAGAATCCACTAGCAGCGATCTTAACCTTCCTCCGCTCAGGATAATCGTGACAATCAAACAACAGTTCTATATTCTTTTCCCACTCTAGGTACGACTCAGGATCTCTCGCACCTCGGAACAGTGGAACGCCTGTTTCCCAATACTCCCCACATTCATCTCCATGATATTTTCTACTACCGTAACCAGCAGAACTAATCATCTCTTTTTTTTTTCAACACCAACAATAATCTTCCTCAATACACTCCAGACACCAAAATATAGCTTCCCAAACAACGTATATCAACACCACAAAATTGCCCAAAATTCACTATCAAAAATTCGAAAATGTTTGAAATTTCGTGAAAATTTTTCGACTTTTCTACGGATGATATATAAGCTCTCAAGAACCCAAACAACCAAATAAATCGTAACAAAAATGCAGAAAATTTTCCCGTATTTTTACTTTTTTTTTTAAATCAGTGTCGCTGATTTTGTTTTTTTTTTAATCAGCGTCGCTGTTTTCTATTCTTTTTTTTTATAGGCGAGAAATTACAGGACAAAATCAAATCTAATAAAAGAATTAAAATTATGGGTAGATGGAACCTGATACAAAGCCGAAGCTCTGATACCACTTGATGCGATTCTACAACCCCAGGACTTGTATCAGATTGCCAGAGACAAAATCCTCGACCCGAACTTCTCAACACGGACGAACTATAGGTATATGAAACCTATAACCCAGCTATGATTGGAAATAAGAACCTTAGATGAATATCGAAGACGCCACAAACAATTGTGATCTACTGTTTGATAAGTCGAATGAACACGACACACGGTTCAATAAAAATCTCTAGAGAGAATTCTCAAATTTAATATCTCAAAAACTGCCTAATGAAATATAATGCAAGCCCTTATATAGGTGGGCAAAATAAAACAACCCTAAAAGTCAAAATCTAATCTAAAAAGGAAATAAATAAATAGAAATCGGATAAATCCGCAACAGTCTAAATAGGCGCGACTCGGGCCCACTCGCGCCCCGGGTCGCGCTGTAGCTCGCGCCAGGCCCAGATCAGGACACGTCGCGGGCACGATCGGCTCGCTCGCGCCACCACTCGCGCTGTAACTTGCGCTCATTGGTGCGACCGGATCACTCGCGCCAGGTCTCGCGCTGCCACTCGCGCCAGCCTTCCCGAATGCTCGAACTCGATCATCGGCACCCCTTCTAGGATCGTATCACTAGGTACACTTCTAGATCGTACAGACCCTCAAACTCTGGGATGGTTATCTTGTTGCGGTGTAGACCATCGGCATCTCTGAATCGATTCGGGCGGACTCGGACTGGATCCATCTAACTTGATGATGTGGGGCTGTTGTATGAATGGTGTAGGTAAACCGGTTGTTTTGGTGTATGGTGTATGTGGACCACGGCTGTATGGGTGTATGGGTGTATGGACTATGTGGTGTATAAGGTGAACCGGGTGTAGGTAGGAAAGGGATGAAAATTTCAAACACTATAGAGTATAGGATTCGAAAATATGGTGGATGAGTATGGAAGATATGATCAGATATGGATGATGATGGAAAGATCTTGATTAGATATGGATTAGGATGGAAGATATCTAAACAAGGTAGGAAATCTAATAGATAAGGTAGAATACTTTTGGATAAGTTTGACCAAGTGTGAACACAATCTAACAAATCCTAAAATATCTATCTAGTATGGAAACACTATCTAAAACAAGGAATTAAATCGAATCCAACAAGAAATAAACCTGATTTTCATTTTTTTTTTCCGGCGATTTTTTTTTTGCCGAATACTCTTGCTTTTCTTTTTTTTTCTTTTTTTCCAATGGGTATCAATCAGATGACAACTCAAAACAATACGAAAAAATAAAGACACGTACGAATGAAAACGGACACGTAGATGACACGTCGGATTGAACCACGACCAGCAGAGCTGACGTGGCTCTGATGCCAAATTTATGATGTGACCCGGACAAATAATCCAAGACACGAGAATACGCAAGCAGAAGACTTAAGAATCGAACAACATCAGCGAGAAAGGAAGGAACAATCCGACTTAAAACGATAGGAATTTTGGACTCGAATTGAGATAGAACTTACTAGGATAATTTGTGGAAGATAGGAGGCGGACGAATAGTGTCTTGTGGATGAAGGTAGTGACACCGTGATGTAGATGATAGGTAGAATGGATTGGAACTTCAGCTGAACCCCGGCTTCAAGAGACGAAACACAGCTACTTCGATCTTCTCCAATTTGTTAGCAATTCTCCCAAGTACTCGTTGTACCTTGATTGAGAATAACTCTTTATTTCTTGCAATTGTCTGAATTATGAATGTCACATGGTGATCCTATTTATAGGAGTGTATATGGATGAAAATTAGAGTCCTAAATCTAGGAGAAATCGAAAATCTAAGAGTTCTAGTCAAACTAGGATAAAATCAAAAGATACCAAAAAATAAGATAAGAAAAATCTATCTAAATCTAACTAGATAAGGATAAATCCCACAATGGATTTGGGCTTGTATTTCCACGCCTATTTGGACCTTATTAACCACGACATGGGCTGAATTACTTGATTAAATTTGTGGCCCATATTATAATTAATCTTGCCACCTTTGCATGAAAAACAGCATCTCCCGATTTCCCATGCAAACGCGTATAACTTTTCATGCACACGTCCAAACGGCTTCATTCTTCTTCTCATGTCTTCATGCTTCCTTCTTCATCATCAAATGATAGCATGTTGACCAATCTCGGGCTGAATATTTGATCTTCATAGGCTGCCCAAAATATCTGAATATTTTCATGCACTTTTGTTCTTCAAATCTTGATCTCCAATCTTTAATCTTGAACAACATGATTATCTTTGAAGCTCTCAATGGTATTCTTGGATTTGATTCTTTTATGCTTTTCAGGTTCGTATCATGTTCTTACACTTACGGCAGGGACACTTAATCTTGTCTATACTCATGAAGGACGGTTGATTGCAGGAAAACTCGATGAAAGAATTTAGACCATTAAGGAAGTCCGGATTCAAAACACCGTTATGAAGGTATCGCTGGTACATCCATTCATGATCTAGACTCATTGTAGAAGGCCAATTTCTAAAATATTTGATCATAAAATACGCACTGATTATCATTCAATTAAATATAAAAATAATTCATTAAAAAAATAGCGCTAATTTTTTTAAAAATTTCGGCAGCACCTATGTGAATTTCCTAGTCCCAAGTTCTCGACTCTACGCTAATTGATCTATGTTCTTCCAATCGATAATCACCAACAGTACCAACAAACACCAACAAATTAATAAAGAGGGATCCAAGGGCCCTCATCCCAAGCAAATACCAACAATTCAATAAAGAGGGATCCAGGGGCCCTCATCCCAAGCAAATACCAACAATTCAATAAAGAGGGATCCAGGGGCCCTCATCCCATTTAACATAATTGGCATACTTAGCATGATAATTGCATAAATAACATAATTAATTAGCATAAAATAAAATAAATTTAACATACTCAACATGATAATTGCATAAATAACATACTTAATTAGTCTAAATTGTCCAAATAAATTTAACATAATTGGCATGATTATTGCATAAATTTTA
Source organism: Perilla frutescens (assembly GCA_026008535.1). Lineage (NCBI taxonomy): Eukaryota > Viridiplantae > Streptophyta > Magnoliopsida > Lamiales > Lamiaceae > Perilla > Perilla frutescens. The sequence continues at coordinate 17,073,352 of BRKX01000004.1, forward strand.
CATAATCGGCATACCTAGCATATTTATAAACACAAGACAAATAAATGCTACATAATTTATGATAAACATATTGACTAACCTCGTATCAGTAGCAATGTCACACAATGTGTAAAAATCACGAACAATCAAAACTGAAAAAGAGAGAAAAAAAATACAATTTTAATCAAATAAATAAAATACAGGTCCAAGTTATACTTTAATTGTTTAACGATTTGAGTTCAAATATTTTTAATCCTTTCATCGTCTTTAGTTGCGCTAGCTTTTATAATTTTTTTCCATATCCATTTCTCATTAGAAAATCATTGATCTTTTAAAATCACCAAGGCTCTAATCAAAATTGAATTCTTGGAAAGGCAACAAAGTATATAATTACTTCATGAGACAGAACATACACAAAGCAATAAATTAAGACGAAAGAATTTCAATTTTCTATACTTCTTCTGATAATTGGGACAATTTCAGCACAAATGCATCGAAAACAAGCATTTTGCCCATGAATACACACTCTTAAACTAGAATAAAGAAGACTATGACTATCCTACTAAGAGGATTAAATCACGTCTAAGAAATGGGATGAAGATCATGTCTTGTGAGAGGTCAAGTTTAACATTATGAAGTGGGAAAATAAGTTTCCCAATAATGTGTTATATTTATTTGGTGCAGCAAGAAAATAACCTTATACAATTGAGATCAAGAAGTCAAGTTCATTTGTATAGCAAAACAAGATACAAAATTGTTACTCCATTTGTCACACATTCACATTATGCTTCTCATATACCAAGTTGCTGCAAAAAAAACCTTCAATCATGCATTGCTTTCTAATAATCCACACATTTTCACATTAATCACCCACAAGCCCTATAAACACCAAATGCATCATACACCACAGAACATGAAGCAATAGAGTGTGTAACCACGTAGAGAGAGTGAGAGCGTAGAGAGAGAGAGACAGAGAGAGTGAGAGATAGAGAGAGCGCAGAGAGAGAGAGACAGAGAGAGTGAGAGACAGAGAGAGCGTAGAGAGAGACAAAGAGAGAGAGAAAGAGAGACCATATCTTTCCCGGGAACCTCACCGGCGGTGGTGGCACAGCGCGGGGGCGGCGACGATGACGTCAGTTACAGAGGCGGCGGCGGAGCCCTCCACTTCCGGCGGCAGAGAGAGAGAGAAGAAAATGGAGAGCGAGAGAGAGAGAGAGAGAGAGAGAGAGAGAGAGAGAGAGAGAGAGAGAGGAGGGAGAGTGAGAGAGAGAAGAGGAAGAGTGAGAGAGAGCCAGCGTCGGGACGGCGAAGAAGGGGATTTAAGGATTAGGGCGCGCGATTGAAATGAGAAGGGGGAAGAAGAAGCTGATTTTATATCGGGTATTAACGACGGCCTTAACGACGGACGACGTCCGTCGTTACATATTATTTATTATAAAAAAAATAAATATTTAAATGTAACGACGAACACTGTCCGTCGTTATGTATTATTTATTATTTAAAAAAACACAGATAAAGTTAACAACGGACATAGTCCGTCGTTAAGTATTATTTATTATTAAAAAATAAATATTTAAATGTAACGACGAACACTGCTCGTCGTTATGTATTATTTATTATTTAAAAAAATGCAGATAAATTTAACGACGGACAGTGTCCGTCGTTATGTTTTAATATTATTTAAAAAAATGCAGATAAATATAACGACAGACACAGTCCGTCGTTACCAATTAATATTATTTAAAAAATTACAAAACTAGATATTAACGACGGACGTATATAACGACGTTAGTCCGTCGCTAGTCCGTCGTAAAAGATGACCCGAAAAAATTGTGTCGGCAATTCCGTCGCTAAATCATGATATTCTTGTAGTGCTTCTCTAAAGATCAAAGAGGAAGAAAATTACTTATAGCAAGCTAATTAATCATATAGTTTATGCAACCACAATTAATCAGGCTAACATAACATGGAACAAAATGCACAAGAAACCTAACTAGAAATGAACAAAAAACAAAACCACAAGCATTAAGATCAAATTTCCAAACAACTTCAAATCGCTCGATTTCACAAAGCCACATAACCGATAGGTTATAATCCAAAATCCAAGATCCTAGTTCCTAGAAAATCTAATTTCTAAGATGCTCATAACTCAAAGAATCCGGTAACTCTTTACTAGGAAAAAAATGCACCAAGTAACTCAAAACAAGCTCCATATTGATAAAACTGCAATTTCAAAATACCAGTGGATCATTTCCTTCTCATGATTCTGCATTTTCGAAACATCACCATGCCCTCGGTCCTTGCAAACACTAAGATTCTATACTTACACAAAATGGAAGAAAATTAGAAGAAAATATCAAGACAAGCATATAATCAACGCAAAATAAGCACATAATCAATTGATTTGAGTAAGTTTAGTTGTCGCATTAAGAAGTTGTTGAGCTTTGATTTTTTTTGTGATGAGTAATTTTGTATCTAGGTTTGGGCACTGTGATTGGATTTATGCTGGTAATTGCAATACGTGTTGTGTTGTGGAAGGCTTTGCACAGAAGAATGGAGAGGAAGAAAAAAGAAAAGGCCTTTAAATATCTTCTCGTGCAATATCAAACCAGTGAAGGTGGCCCAAGAACCAAGTTCTTAACTGTCAAAGAGTTGAATAAAGCTACTGACAACTTCAATAGCAGTCGAATCATAGAAGAAGGGGGCACGGTATAGTGTACAAGGGTATGATGTCAGATGGCCGGATAGTGGCCGTCAAAAAGTTGAAAATAGTAAGTGAGAATGAAGTTGATCAATTAATTAGTAATTTTATCTCAGACCAACCACAGGAATGTGGTTAAGCTACTGGGTTGTTGCTTAGCAACAAAGATGTCGATGCTCGTATATGAGTTCATCCTTAATGGGACACTTTCCCAACACCTCCGTTGATCCTAAAAGTTCACTTGAGTGAAAGACACAATTAAAAATGGCCGTAGAGTTAGGTGATGCACTAGCCTATCTACACTCCGGCTCTTTCATAGGGACATCAAGTGATGCGATCCTCGCCGGCACACGACAAAGAAAGCTATAGAACTTCCCAGGACTTGTATCAGTTTCGCTGATTTGGATGGATGGATCCAAACCCTAGCCTCACAACGATGTTGAACCACGAATTAGTAGAATTCGTAACCCGCGATCAATTGGAAACACGAACTTGGATTGAATGTAGACGCCACAAGCGGGGATGATGAACCCGTTTGATAAGTCGAAATTGAATCTCACAAATATTATGAAATTTCGATAAAAGTTCTCCAGAGAGAAAATAAACTCACAAGTTTATAATTAAATTCAATAATGGTATGTTGAATAATGTTCACAATGGATCCCTATTTATAGTGTAGGGATGGACGAAATCTAATGCTAAAAGGACTTAAAAATCTGCTCCAAAAAGAATTCTATCTAGACTAGGAAACTGCCTAACTAGAATCCTATCCAAAGTAAGAAACTACCTTAAATAAATCCTAGTCAAACTATGACTCTTAAAAATCAAAAATCAAAAATTAAGAAATAAAATAAAATAAATAAAAATCTGACTAAATAAATACTATAGTCTAATAAACCAATCCCCTTAATTAAAATATTAAGGACCGATATTACTCCTAGTCAGTATGGGCATACTGACTGTCGCGCGCAGTATGGGCATATCGACTGATTTCCATCTTCATGCAATGCACTCTAACTCCAACCCTTGATAACCTTGTGCCGATATCAACACCTTCCAGCTTGGTTCCCCCTCATTGGCTCCTTCCATGGGTTTCCTTGACGCCTCTTGTTCCTAAACCTCTCGTATAAACCCGTTGAGGTTTTCCTTGAACCTCTTAGCTCGCGATCACGTCATGGGTCCTTCAGGCACCTTGATTGGATCCGACACCTCCTTAGCTCGGAGCATATCATTCCCCTCCTCTTAAAAAGGATTTGTCCTCAAATCCAGCTCGTCACCTACATCAAAAGGACTTAAGTCAGCAACATTAAATGTAGAACTAACCTTGTACTCACCGGGCAAGTCCAATTTGTAAGCATTGTCACTAATGCGCTCAAGGACTTGAAATGGTCCATCGCCTCTAGGTAACAGCTTGGATCTCCGTTGAGCCGGAAACCTTTTCTTCCTCATGTGCAACCAAACCCACTTGTCGGGTTCGAACACGACCTTCCGCAGCCCTTTGTTAGCTTTCTCGGCGTACTGCTCGGTCCTCCTTTCGATGTTTGCTCTAGCCTTCTCATGGATCTGTTTAACAAATTCAGCTTTCTTTTTCCCATCCAAATTAGTGAATTCTTGCACAGGCAAAGGAATTAAATCCAAGGGAGTTAAAGGATTAAAACCATATGCAATTTCAAATGGTGAAAACTGAGATGCAGAATGAACAGACCTATTATATGCAAATTCCACATCATGCTTCATATGAGGCCAAAAGAAATGTTCTTGCAAAACAGATAACGTCTTAGCTACTCCAAAATGCCCCATAAGACCCCCACCATGTGATTCCAACAATAATAACTCACGCATGGAACAGTTAGGCACACATAATTTATTCTCCCTAAACAAATAACCATCTTGCCTATAGAACTTTCCATATCCATATTTCTCACATGCAATATAAATATCCTTAAAATCATCATCATCAACATATAATGATTTAATGCACTCAAAACCTAGTAATCTAGCATCCAAAGTAGAAAGCAACGCGTACCTTCTAGACAATGCATCGGCTACTACATTTTCTTTACCTTGCTTTTATTTGATGACGTATGGAAATGTCTCGATGAATTCCATCCATCTTGCATGTCTTTTGTTCAACTTATGTTGCCCCCTCAAATGCTTCAACGACTCATGGTCGGTATGGATCACGAACTCCTTGGGCCATAAGTAATGTTGCCACGTCTGCAATGCCCGCACTAGTGCATACAACTCCTTATCATACGTCGGGTAATTTGCAGTGGTGCCTCCTAACTTCTCACTGAAGTATGCAATTGGTCGAACCATTTGCATCAAAACTGCACCAATACTAACACCGGAAGCATCACACTCAACCTCAACAGTTTTAGAAAAGTCAGGAAGAGATAGTACCGGTGGGTGTGTCAATTTTTCCTTGAGTGTTTGAAAAGCTCATTCTTGAGCTTCCCCCCATTTGAACTCCACGTTCTTTTTGATCACCTTAGTCATTGGGGCTGCAATGCTACTGAAGTGTGGCACAAAACGGCGGTAGAAACTCGCCAATCCATGAAAACTCCGAACCTCTCCAACATTGGTAGGTGTTGGCCATTCTTGGATGGCTCGCACCTTCTCTTCGTCCACCTGCACTCCATCTGCACTCACAACAAAGCCAAGGAAAACAACCTTATCGGTGCAAAAGGTGCACTTTTTAAGGTTAGCATACAATTGTTCTTTCCTTAAAGCTTGTAAAACATTCCTCAAGTGATCTTCATGCTCATCCACGGTTTTACTATAGATCAATATGTCATCGAAATAAACCACAACAAATCTACCTATGAAAGCACGTAGAACATGGTTCATAAGACGCATAAAGGTGCTAGAAGCATTTGTTAAACCAAACGGCATAACTAACCATTCATACAATCCAAGTTTAGTAATAAATGCCATTTTCCATTCATCCCCCTCTTTAATTCTAATTTGATGGTACCCACTACGTAAATCAATCTTAGAAAATACACAAGCACCATGCAACTCATCAAGTATGTCATCAAGACGGGGTATAGGATGTCGATACTTTACCGTGATGTTGTTGACGGCTCTGCAGTCGACACACATACGAAGGGACGAGTCCTTCTTGGGCACGAGCAAGACCGGGCTCGCACATGGGCTCAAACTTTCCCTCACTTGGCCTTTTTCCAACAGCTCGTGGATTTGTCTTTCGAGCTCCTTTGTCTCCTCAGGGTTGCTTCGGTATGCCGACCGGTTGGGTAAAGTGGCGCCGGGCACAAAATCAATTTGGTGCTCGATTCCCCTTATTGGTGGCAAACCGGGTGGCATCTCCTCGGGAAATACATCATCAAATTCCATGGTAAAACAAGATCTTCGGGCTTTCTCCTTTGTCTCAACATCCGTTGCCGCATATGACTGTAGAATCTTTCCCTTGTCGTCTCCAAAATCCGGTATCTCCAAGTTTGCGAACAGTTGTTCGTCCACCATAGATTCTTCAAGAGTTGATTCTTCTACAGCTGGAAACTTCATCTTGCCGTCTCTTAAATCTGGCTCTTCAAGATTGGGTTTCTTCAAGACTGGTATCTCTAACTCGATTATTTCTAGCTCATCCATGTCCAGTCTAGACTCTCCAACTACTTCCTTGATTTCTTCAACACCTTGGCATATAGAAACAATTGGTACCTCATCAATGGATGCTTCATCGGCCACTGGAATGGGAACCTCAGAAACAACTTCCTCAACGGCCTCCATCTTTCTAGCTTCAGTCGCACTCCGGTGCTCTACTTCCTTCGCCTCCACAAACGACGTCAAAAGACTTTCCAAAGTACTCCAATCTGACTTCCATGAATAGGAATATGACGGGACTTTCATGTTCTTTCTTCGAAGCCAATTCTCCACTTGTATAGCCTTTTGTACCATGTCTTCAAGCTCCTCATAGTGCTGTAACTCTACAATATCTCGGATCTCCTTGTTTAGCCCTACTAAAATTCGAGTCATTGTAGTTTCTTGATCTTCTCGTACGTCAGCTCGAAACATGTACTTGTTCATCTTCATGTAATAACCTCTTACACTGCTATCTTCTTGCTTCAAACCTTGCAATTCCCTATACAACTCCCGATAATGAGAATTGGATAGAAATCGCTTACTGTTTCCTCGGCCATCTCTACAACCCCCATGAACTCGAGAATGTGAGATAGCATCCACTCGCTCACGTAACATCCCCATCTCCATCTTTATTGTTCGACTCATGTCATGTTGAAAAGATTCCCACATGGCGTCGAATTCTAATTTGTTACAAGTACTTATATCTTTGGACTTTTTTTTTTCATCCACTTTTTCTTTTTTTTTCTTTTTTTATATATATATCACAATGAACTAAAAAATATATTACAACGAAAATTTAAATGAAAAGCCGAACAAATTAATTCCTACCAGGTTTCTATGCAATAAAACTCCTACAATTATCTATGCACTCAGTTCCTACGGATGTCTAAACTCTCAATTTTCTCTCCAAAGAAATCAAATCCAAAAATCAAAAATATCCGAATCAATTCAAACGACCTATCTAAGGTTCAACAACCAAATAACGGAATGCGTCTCCAAAATCTAACAAGAACGAAAAACTAAGATCGAACAATAATTTTTTTTTTACTGTTCACGTGTACTGTTCACGGTACTGTTCACGCCTTTTTTTTTTAAAGAACGAAAATTTAAAGACAAAATTTAAAGGATAGATGGAACCTGATACAAAGCCGAAGCTTTGATACCACTTGATGTGATCCTCGCCGACACACGACAAAGAAAGCTATAGAACTTCCCAGGACTTGTATCAATTTCACCAATTTGGATGGATGGATCCAAACCCTAGCCTCACAACGATGTTGAACCACGAATTAGTAGAATTCGTAACCCGCGATCAATTGAAAATACGAACTTGGATTGGATGTAGATGCCACAAGCGGGGATGATGAACCCGTTTGATAAATCGAATTTGAATCTCACAAATATTATGAAATTCGGATAAAAGTTCTCCAGAGAGAAAATAAACTCACAAGTTTATAATTAAATCAATAATGGTATGTTGAATAATGTTCACAATGGATCCCTATTTATAGTGTAGGGATGGACGAAATCTAATGCTAAAAGGACTTAAAAATTTGCTCCAAAAAGAATTCTATCTAGACTAGGAAACTGCCTAACTAGAATCCTATCCAAAGTAAGAAACTACCTTAAATAAATCCTAGTCAAACTATGACTCTTAAAAATCGAAAATTATGAAATAAAATAAAATAAATAAAAATCTGACTAAATAAATACTATAGTCTAATAAACCAATCCCCTTAATTAAAATATTAAGGATCGATATTACTCCTAGTCAGTATGGGCATACTGACTGTCGCGCGCGGTATGGGCATACCGACTGATTTCCATCTTCATGCAATGCACTCTAACTCCAACCCTTGATAACCTTGTGCCGATATCAACACCTTCCAGCTCGGTTCCCCCTCATTGGCTCCTTCCATGGGTTTTCTTGACGCCTCTTGTTCCCAAACCTCTTGTATGAACCCGTTGAGGTTTTCCTTGAACCTCTTAGCTCGCGATCGTGTCACGGGTCCTTCAGGCACCTTGATTGGATCCGACACCTCCTTAGCTCGGAGCGTATCATCAAGTCTTCCAATAGACTTCTTGATGAGAATTTTATTGCCAAGCCAGCCGATTTCAGAATTGCCAAGATCGTCACACTGGATCAGACACACACAACCTCAAAGGGACATTTGAATATTTGGATCTAGAATATTACTTGTGTGGTCAATTAACAAAATTTTGAATCTCAGATGAATTATTCAGTAGCTCATAAGATTGTTAAATATATTTTTAGTAAAACAAATTTAATTAGTTTGTGCAAAGTGCGTGAATTTTTCTAGTGTATTATAATATACGTTCTAATAAAATAAATTTCAATGATTGTACTTCACATTTTATTTCATTTTTATATTATTATTATTATTATTACACAAATATTATGCTATAAATATTTAATAATAATGATATTTTAATATTTCGATGAATGATAAGTACTGAGGCCACTACTTCATTTGTCAACTGAAAATTTCCAACAATTTTATAGATTTTTTTCAATGAATCAACATAGTAAAAGCTCTTCATATTTTATTCGTCGATCATAGGCATATGTATAAATAATTCACACAGTCAGGGCAAAATAATACAAAAATATTGATCTCTATGACAAGGAAAATTCTAAATATAGCCCCCGTTTTATTCTTTACAGCCCCCAATTAATTAAAATAATATATTTTTATTAGACATGTTTGCCGTTATAACCCCCAATCACTTAAAAATTCAAAATAGAATTAACTAATATATAATCCCCACCCTCTTTCATATTAACTTAAAAAAGCATCCGTCTACACATCAAATTTATTTATGCTAATTAAACCGCGTTTCTTCACATTTTTCTAAATATTCAAGGATGATCGCTGCTTTAGTTTAAGCCGACTTCTGTTATGGTTTTTGCCCACTAAAATAATAAAGTTAATGGAGGATGAAATTAAAATTAATTCATAAAGAATATGGGGGCAAACACCTGCAAATAATTGATTGATTGTTGATGTTGGCATGTTGCTGGAGGGAAAAAGACGTCATTTCAAAAAAAAAAAATTGAAGGGTGAAAAATAAAATATGAGGCAATGTAAAAGTATTCACATAAAATTGGAATTGACATCCAATATTTCTATCATTTGATTTTTCATGGGGTTCCAAGAGCATATCCATCAGAAAATTCTTCGGATTGCTCACTGCATTAATGTAATGTTATTATTGAATTTTTTTAAATAAAATGCAGAAGAATGGCCGCAAGAAATCTTTATAATTTTTGTTTTTAATCTTTGATGATATGTGTGTGCGTGTGTGTTAAAGTGGGGGCTATAGATTATTAATTTTGTTAGGGCTTTTTGAATTGATAAGGATTATAAGGGTAAATATGTCTAATAAAATAAAATTTTATATTTAATTAGGAGGATATAAAGAGTAAAATGGGGGTTGTGTTTAGAATTTTCCTTGATTAAGAGATGTTGTGTGGTTAAAAATAATATTTATAATGGAATAACTATTAGGACAAAAATAAGACGACTATTTTACTATAACTGGTTAAGATATTGTTTTATATATAAAAATATAATTTTTTTAATAGAATAGAGTTGTAAAAGAATAAGATATTGTTTTATTCAACTACATATATAATGGGTCAATGGGAAGTCATTTATATACATATAATTTGCATTAATGAAGGAAAATAATAAAATAAAGTGTGACGAGAAATTAAAAAAAAAAAATCATAAAAATTGATGACATGTATAACCACAAGTTAGTATCATGAATCGACACGACCAGATACATACATGTGGTTCTAATTTGATAGGTACGGATACACGGAGACTCTCCCAATTCAGTAGGAGTCGTGTCAGACATCTCAACCTCAAATTTCGCAGCACGTGTCAGCATCTTAGTAGCCTATCTGTCGTAACACGTGTGCTCCGGCGCTGCGATTTCTCTCTCAAGTCTCAGCTTTATCAGCCATCTTCACGCTCCATTAAAGCCCCACACCCTGCAATCTGTGAAGAGTTTTGCTTTTGTGCGCTTTCTTCTTGATTTCAGACAAACTGCCAAACGGGCCATCGTTTTCTTGATACCTTTTAAAAGCAATAATAAAATAATTGGCGCTAGAAAAATCCAATAATAAATAAACATTTGGTTCAATCAACATTTGATACCAGTCATTTTCAAAAAAAAAAAAAAACATTTGATACCAGCCTGAAGAAATATATTTCATATGCTATAAAATATCCATTTGCCACCTGGAGCTGTGTTTTGTTTTTTTTCTTCCATCATTTGAGATTTGACCATCAAAACACAGAGGAAACTCATATCGTTTTAGCCTTTTAGGTGTATACTTTCAACATGAGATATACACGAATACATACACAGCGTTGAAAAAGGCCAACCACAAAGCCACGAACATTAAATTATTTAGTTTCCGATCGATCGATTTCACTTCATCAAAATTGAGTGCCATAAATTAAGAGAATCAGCAGTAGCAGAAGAAAAGCAGGGTGAGGGCTGGAAATGGAGGAAGAAGTGGCAGAGATTTTGTTGCCTAAGATATCGCGTCGAGATTCTTCGAGTGAAGCAAATTTGGAGTTGAAGAGTTATGGGTCGGGTCTAAAATGGGTGTTTCTTGATTACTCTAGCCTTTGGAGAGCTGGGCTATCGTGGTCAATATTTTTTCTGCTGAATATTGGTGTTCCACTCGTATCCCACTTCGTATTTTCTTGTTCTGATTGCGATCCCAGCCATCAGAGGCCATTTGATGCAATAATTCAACTCTCTCTCTCACTATTTGCCGCGATTTCGTTTCTTAGTCTCTCTTCTTTCGCGCGAAAGTATGGTCTTCGTAGGTTTCTGTTTCTCAATAAGTTGTCTGTAGAAAGTGACAAGGTTCGACAAGGCTACACTCATCAGCTTCATGTAAGTTCCGTTCCTTTTGACAAGTTTGTCTGCCCAATTTGAGTGTTTTCTTGTTTAATTTGAATATTTTACTTGACATATAGTTCTTTTTTTTTTCTGCTGTTCCTAATTTCATGAAAATATGATCTGGTTTTGCATTTGCCTGACTAAACCCCCAACAAAAAGAAGTAATTGAAGTCAACGCCAATTCTTGGCAGAAAAAAAAAAGATTATCAATTAATTAATTTATAGTTCAATTCATGTACTGAGTAGTGGTGGAAATATTACTCTTATGCAGAGATCGATGAGGCTCCTTTCAGCCTTCGTTCTCCCCTGTTTCCTTGCAGATAGCGCTTACAAAATATGGTGGTTCAGCACAGGAGGAAACCAAATCCCTTATTTGTACAACATCTACTTGAGCAAAGCCATTATCTGCATACTGTTGATGTGCTCGTGGCTATACCGCATTTCTCTCTGTTTCCTCGTCTGCATCCTCTTTCGTCTCACGTGTTATCTACACTTACTAAGACTAGACGAGTTTGCTCAGGTCTTCGAAAGAGAATCTGAAGTTGCTGCAATCTTGATTGAACATCTCAGCATCAGAAGAAATCTCCGCGTCATAAGCCACCGGTTTAGACTCTTTATTCTGTCGATTTTGATCCTGGTCACAATAAGCCAATTCGCTTCATTGTTGGTTATAACCGAGCCAAGGTCCCATGTTAACATTGCCACAGCTGGGGAGCTCGCTGTAATGATCCATCTTCATCAGTTAGTTACCATTAATATTTTGTAGAATGAAAAGTTTTAATGTAATAGTAATTAAATTTGATGTTGCAGTTGTGCTCAATCACCTTGGTAACAGGGCTACTAATCTGCTTACGAAGTGCAGCGAAGATCACGCACAAAGCGCAGTCAGTTACGTCGTTAGCTGCAAAATGGCATGCATGTGCTACAATCAACTCATTCGATGAATTAGAAGATGAAACTCCTTTGGCTCAGATTGCTTCAGCTCAGGGAGAGTGTCCAGTCGCCTCCGATTGGGATTCGGACAATGAAGAAGGAGATGGAGATGATGCACTGGACAACACTAACTTGGTTCCAATTTATGCAAACACTATTTCTTACCAGAAGAGGCAAGCACTAGGTAAGTGTACCGTTGTGAAATGATGATATGTTTTATTTATTAATTTCATTCTACATATACCTTTCCAAACTAATGATAATACTCATGCAGTGACATATTTCGAGCACAACAGAGCTGGAATCACAGTGTATGGATTTATGCTGGATAGAACTTGGCTACATACAATATTTGCCATACAGCTTTCCCTCACACTTTGGATCTTGAACAAGACGATTGGGATTTCATAATTCTAGTAGTATATACATATTCTGGTGTTTAGGAGTATTTCAAATTGACAAGTTCAGTTTTTCAAATTTCCATGACTGCTACCAAGTTTTGAAAATTTCCTAGTTTTTTTTTGCCTTTACATAAGCATAAAATGTATGTGAAAGTACTTGCAAAATTTGTTTCTCATGTTTTGACTTTGAGTCAAATAAAAACATAGCGCCAAATCTGTGATTTTCTCTCTTTTCTTTTCCGTTGATTTAATGTTTTGTTTGATCACGGATATTCACAACTCCGTCTAAACAGTAACAGCTAGGTAATGATAAAAACTACCTTCACGAATATGTAATTTCTGCAGGTTAAGTGAAAAAAAATAAAGAAATTTGAAAACACAGACATTTTATAAATATTAATTATGAGTGATTATATATATATATTATAATATTTTTTTATTTTTATAAACAGATTGATTTTAGCTGAGTTACAACTTCATTTAATCAAGCAAAAACTATCCACTACGCACACTCCATTTAAATCGATCCGATTAATCTGAAAGCATCAAATAAATTAAAGGAGCAACAATAGTAATGGAATTCTCTTCATAATGACTGAAGTTCATACACAAACTGTGCTAGCTAGTACAGAATTAAATATTAGCACATATAAGATTACTGCCACAAATCGAGAAAACATATCGAATCCAGAGCGCTGCCTAGCTACTGCTAATCGCCGTCGCTCCAGATTTACGCGACCAGTGGAGCGGGAATCACTGGCGGAAGAGGAATAAAGGGCGGAAGAGTAAAAACGGGCGGAAAAGGAAAGATCGGGGGAAGAGTAACCGGCGGCAGAAAGGAGTCAGGGACGACGTCACTCGACTTGGCACTGCATCAACAAACATTGCAAATTAAAGAAAAAACAGTGTAATAAATAAACCTAAAAAAAACACACGCAGAGAGAGAGAGAGAGAGAGAGAGACTATATATTAATTTACATGCAGGGGATGAGGGGCGAGAAGCGTGGGGCGGCGCAGTAACCGGGAATGGTTTTGGCTTTGGAAGCGAGAAAGCCGGAAAAGGAGGAGCTGAGACATTGACACAAACTATGGACGTCGCCTAAATCGGGCAATTTTCTAGCAGCATTGCAGCAGTAACTTCCAGGCAGCAGGTCGGGGCTAGGATCACTCAGGTAGCCTGAGCATGACTTTATAGTAGAATACACAGTATCACAGTCAATTGCTTTCGCCACCTTCACCGTCGTCGCCCCTAATGCTATCAAAAGCAACATCATTATTGGGATAACTCTACACATGATTCCTTACTTAATTTGGAGAAACCTTTAATATTTTTGTGTGCAATGTGTGTTTTGATTATGATGACTGCTGCTTACTTATATACTGCAAAGGGTGGTATCATTTTTGGTGAATATGTGAGATCTGAGCTGTCAGTGGAGGGCAATTTTCAAGATTATTACCATGATATACATTCAGAATTAATGTCTGAATAGGCTCGCTTACTCATCATATTCCTAATCGCACCTCGTAATACCCTATTAATTATTATTAGCTGTAATCTGACATACTTTCCCTTTAAACTTTTTGAACCTAATGGTAGTATTATGACAAGTTGCCAATAATAAATACTCATTAAGTCTCCCAATTGTAGTCTTCTAATTTTAAAAAATTTCCTACTATATCACATTACTTACTAAAAAAAAACGCAAGTTTTAGTGACGTCCATCGCTATTAAGGTCTAACGACCGATTGGAACCGTCACCACCGTGCGATCGCCGGCTTGATTGGCTGGCCGACTGGCGATGGTATACGGACGGACTGGCAACGGATTTTTGCCCGTCGTTAACACACAGATTGTATTAAGATGAACTACAATCTGTCATTAATACACAAAATCTTGTTATGTTGCTTATACATCCAATCACGATTTATACACATTGTTGCATGAGAAGTTGGTCGAAAATTTATTCAATAACTCATACAAAAATATAATATTTTCAAAATTTTGGCAGCATCTCTGTGAAAATTCTAGTCTTAAGTTTTCGACTCTACGCTAATTGATTTATATTCAACTACTTAGTGATTAATCAATACCAACAATTCATTCAATAATTCATAAAAAAAAAAATTAAATATTTTTTTTTCAAAAATTCGGCAGCACCTATGCGAAATTCATAGTTCCAAGTTCTATACTCTACGCTAATTGATCTATGTTCAACTACTTAGTGATTAATTCAATACCAACAACACCAATAATTCATAATTATAAAAAGGGAACCAGGAGTGCTCATCACATAAAAAAATTAAACAACTAATAAAGAGGGATTGAGGAGCACTCATCCCATTAAACAAATAAAATTACAAAACATAATTATAAATAATTATAAATAATTGTCTAGAGTACTTAATAAAATTTTGAACATATAATATCAACCATACTTATTATAATGCACATACATATCAACTTGTATAATATCTAGCATACATAACAACTAACAACATATATGATTACAATATTAAACAATATAAATAATAATTTCTACCATATAACAGCTTATAACTCCATATTAATTAAACAAACACAAATATTACTTACCTTTCTCGACTCTATCTGGAAGTATATATGAGTTTATTTGAGAAATTCTTCAATATCAACTTTGAAACTTGATCTCTTGTAATTACGACATAGTTGGAGAAAAAAAAATAATAAAAGCAACTCAAATTCACCCAACACTTAACAAGTCTACTAACTCAAACACATTAACGTACACACGTGAACACACATAAACATAGACAAAAAGACATACACTAACACACCTATATATTATCTAATCTAAACACATAAACACAAACAAAGATAAACAAAACTACATGCACCAGCATCTAATCTAACCTAAACTAACCATCCAAAAACCAACCAATTATCAAAAAAGATATACAAAAAAATTAACCAACCTAAACTCACCCGCGCACACACACACAACACATCCACACAGCAGAGAGAGAGAGAGAGAGAGAGAGAGAGAGAGAGAGAGAGAGGAGGTCGTTTGCGATGGCGAGAAGGTAGTCGGCTATGCGGCGGCTAGGGCGACGATCGTATTTTGCAGTGACAGAGAAGGTGGCGACGGGTAGGAGAGGAGAGAGAGAGGAAATAAAAGAGAGAGGAAAGAGAGAGACAGGGAGATGGTGGGGGCTGCACTGGCAACGGGGGCTAGGGTGGCATTGTCTCGTCGGAGGTCATCGGGGCGGGGGATCTCAATTCCTAGTGGTAGGGTTGTGACACGGAGAAGAAATGAGGACTTCATATCCCAATTTTAAATCTTTTATCGACGAACTAGCGACGAAATATCCGCCGTTACTATTAACGACATATCTAAATATGTTATTAACATTAATAATTAATTAAAAATAAATAAATATAAACTTAACGACAGATTATAAATCCGTCATTACCTCTGGAGACAAACTATCTATCGTAAAACCGTCGTAACATAATAATGACAGATATAAATCCGTCGTTAACTAATTAAAATAATTAATAAATTAAAATTAAATTAACTAATGGTGGATTATATATGCTTGCCATTAAATATAGCGACAATATAACCGTCATTAGCCCGTGATAAATTTAGGCGCGAATCATTCCCGCCTAATCTTATCACTGAAAGCATTAACAAGGGATAATCCATCGTTAGCCGCGATAGATTCAAATCCGTCACCACAATCCATCGCTAAAATTTGATTTTTTTTTTGTAGTGTTACTTACTTAATGATTCAAAATAAAATGATTATTAATTTTTAAAAAAAAACTAGGATTCATTATGTTATTTTAATTGCTAATTTATAATATTTGAGAGTGTAAGTTCATAAAATTAAATAGTGGTACAAACCATTCATTGTACTGGTTTTTAAGGTTGAGGGAGTCTCGTGAGAAATCAATATATGGGTCAAAAGTCGTGTGTAGAACTATATACACTAAACATAATTAATCAAGGTATAACAAAATTACAAATTAATGTGCCACTGAATATGAATTTAGATATGAATTTTGTTCCCTCTTACAAATTTGGATATGTAAATTTTTTTTTACACAAGTTTTTATCTCTAGGGTTCCATTTCATTTGAATTTTCATATTTGAAAGTTAAGAAAATTAAACTTATTGTTTAATAATCAAGACTAAGTAACAAGAGTTAAATATACGAGTGCAAAGTTTTAAGATTAATCACAAATGAAAATGGTATAAGATCTTTGAGGACGACTACCGTGCAGCGCCCCCCCACCCCCCTTATTTCGGATGGCGCGTGGGATACACGCGCGGACGCTCCCGTCTATTTTTTTTTCTGGGCTGTCCTTTTAGTTTTTTTATTCTTTATTGATTTTTTTATTTTTTTTAATTTCTATTTTTTCTATTTGTTTGTTTCCCAAAAAGTTTATACCCTAAAATAAAATTAATGAACCCTAAAATTAAAATGAATTAATTTAATTTATTTAAAATAAATATAAATTTATACCCTAAAATGAAATTAATAAACTCTAAAAAAATATAAAATAAACCTCTAAAAAAACCCTAAAAAATAAAAAATAAACCCTTAAAAAATCCAAAATAAACCCCTAAAAAATTCTAAAAAACACAAATGACCCTAAAAAAACCCATGAACCTTAAAAAAATCACGAACTACTAAGTTTTAAACATTAATTGGAAAATTGAAAAAATCACAATTTGAACTAATTAAATAAATTAGTATAAGATAACTAGCAGACACCTTACTTTTTAATGATGCATCAGGTGATATTTTTCAAATTTTAAGTGATTCTTTTTAGTGTTGCAGTTAATACTGATTTTTCCGGATTTTTTTTGCGGATTAACTGCGTTGACCCGGGTCAAAGCGGGTTGACCCACGTTTTGACTAGTGCATGGAAGTATTTGTGAAGATCTTTAATTTATACTACTATATGCGAGAACTAATCGAGTAAGATTTTTTTTCTTTTCTTTTGAATTTTTTTTAAAGAAATTCAAATTCTTAGATAAAAGTTAAGGAATTATATTTCAATTCTGTGTTCTATTGTTCCGTATTACATTTATTTTTGGGTTGATTTGATACTACATCTTATTTTTGGGTTGATTTAAACTTAACAAACATATTTGGTACATATATTAATTAGTTTTAATCCATTTTTAAAGCAAAACTACTTCAATGGATACGATGAATAGTGTATATTATTGGAAAGCGAATACGGAAATTAATTAAAGTTCGATCGTCTTTCAGATATGATCATCAATATTCATCATACTATCGAAATCTTTAGCATACCTTGTGAGCTGATGACTAGTTTATAGTCTTAATTAATTAATCATTAGTAAATGTTATGTTTAATGTTTACTGTGTTTATTATCTTATAATTAACTAGTATACCACATGTGCGATGCACAGAGGATATTATTAAAAAATATTATGTACAATAATAAAATTATATTCAAGCATCAATTTCGCATATAAATATATGAATTATAAATTACTAATGTATTTTTCATCATTGGAGAAATCGGTCTTGCCGGCTCTAGCCGTGCTAAAACCACCCAAGTTGGTTGTAAAATCGAGAAGGTAGAGTCCTGGCTTGTAATACCCCAAAAATTTTATTATCTAAATTTAATTAGAAATATAAATCTAATAGTTAGAATAAGTGTAAATATCCAAAAAAAAAAAATTAGTATTAAAATAATAGCTTATGATTACCTTAAGGGTAAGTTAGGGAAGAAAATATACCCTTATAATTTTTTTTTTTAGGTAAAGTGTGTCATTGAATGGGTTAGCGATACCCATGTCATTCTTATATTTTTAGTACGAGACTCCAGTGTATTTAAAACCTAAAAGAAAATGTTTGTTATTATCACCTCGGGTGTTAAAAATATATATTTTTTTCTCAGAGATATTCATATTAGGACCTTAAAGATTATATATATATATATATGTGTGTGTGTGTGTGTGTGTTATATTTATATGTTACATGCAGAAATATATAATATATATATAAATATATACGCATATAGAGGGAAAAAAAATGTTAATAGCAATCAATAAAGATAATATTAAATAAATAAAATGGGGGGTATGAATAAAATTAATAAAGCTTAGCTATGTGGCATGATATTAGGTTGCTTAGTGTAACCAATTAAAAAGGTATGTATACGTGGCATGATATTAGGTTTGCTTAGTGTAACTAATTAAAGGATAAATTGTTTATTGATATATGCATGCCATATTATACAAAATTTGGTTGAAACAAAAGTAGATGTATTAATTGAGAGAAGGTATGCAATTTCAATTCATCCTTTTAATTAGTAAGATTATATTTTTTTATTTCGAATTTTCTTGGTTATAAGTACGTTATCACATCAAACTTATTAGCATGAATCTTTTACTATGTAAATAATATTTTAAGTTGAATCAAGTATAAGGAATTGTTAGTTATCGAAATTAATGATATTTAATAACTATGATTAGATTGTATCATATAAGCTTAAAAACACATATTAAATAAATGGAGATGTAGCCCCTATGAATTGTATTAATGCAAAGAAGTATTGTTTATTCAAGTGTATTGAATTTAACCTAACTAGTTTGTCAAGTTGTAGATTTGTAATTCAATATTACATCATGTGATTCATATAATCTTCCAAGCATTTAAATTATTCTTCTGCAAAAATAAAATGATGATAGATAATGGTACATCAATTTTAATTTTATTCTTATCTAAATATAACTGTTATAATTACTAAAATTTTTAAAGAGGAAAATTTAAACCAATGACGATTATAATTTAAGTAGTTGGCATGATTTCCAAAATTACTAGATTAATAGTAATTAGTGAATTAAAGTTTTTATTTGTGAAATAATTATTATTTTGAATGTTTAATCAAATAATAGAGTTGATCAAATATACATAAAGGGAAGATTAGAAATTGAGTTTTAATAGGGACCATTTAGTTAACTAAGCCAAAATTGATTGTTGTAGGTCTAGAAGAAATAGCAAAATTTGAGCAAAATTAATCCGGAATTTGAGAGTTTATCTTCTATTCAGGTGGGCTATATTACATCTTTGCAAACTGTATCTTTCGAGTTATTAAGCTCTGCTTTGTTAAAATTGCATATGTGACTATCTGTGTTAAATATTTACGTGCTACTGTATGTTGTCGGAGTCTCATATACCAGCGCTGTGTCAATGTGAGTAGCTACAGTGTGCATGCATTATTTGTCCTGCCCTACTCCTTGTCGGTGAGACTAAAATGAAACACTTATTGGTTATACTCATTGGGTATACTATGACCATACTCAACTTTATGCGTTGGTGATGTAGTTCGGGTTGCGGGCAGTGACTGGTTATACTCTTAAGCGCTTTACGATAAAATGTTTTGGTGAACTTAGGTTGCTTTCAATTTTAAAACCTCCTAAGCTTCACTACCTGCATGAACACAGATAGATTACTTTAACAAAATGATTTGCATAACTTAAATTGTAAAAACTTGCCCACTGAGTGCATTAGCACTCAACCCAAATATTTTCAAACATTTTTCAGGTGAGTAGGCTGGTGCGTGGATGTGACGATGCTGAGAGATGGGCTTCTGTTATTTACGTATTTTTTCTAATGTCTCTTTTTGTTAAGTATTCTGTTAATAATGGAGCTTCCGCACTTGTTATATTCTTTTGCTTAAAACACTAAGAATCTCGATCTTGGTGTTTTGGATCTGTATATGTATTAAAAAGTATATTTGGATATTCTGAGTTTTCTGTTGAGGTTTCGTTACTTAAATTACCCCTTTCTTTCCCGCTTCTTAATTCCAACCCCCGTGGCGTCCATTTCCACGGTCTTTCGGGACTGGGGCGATACAAAGTGGTATCAGAGCGAGGTTTGCAGCTCTGTAGACCTGCTGGGTATAATTTTATCTTTCATTAATTTCCATGTGATATTATATAAGCTCTCAGCTCGTCACTCACGCAACAGCCTAAAAGGTACGCATGTTATTATGCGGATTTTAGTTTTTAAAAGTTTACATTATTTGTAGAAATGTTAAGATTGTCTGAAAACGAAAGATTAGGATTTGCCATAGTGATGGGAATTCCTCAAAAGATTGATTTTTATGCTGATTGCATACTCTGATTAACTACGCGGATTGTGTACTCTATTGCTATTTTGATAGCATACTGGTTTTGAAATATGTCCGTGAGCATATTGGTTTCTGTTTAAAAACTATGTTGATTACATAATTGTACGAACTGTTTATCTATGCCTTGTGCATACTTGTGATGTTGGGAATGTGCAGAATGCATACTATTGAACTGTGATAGCCGAAAAGCATTTGCTATATATACTCTAGAATGAGAACGAGAACTTGAAAGCTTGATAACGTAAGATTATTAGCCTAGTTGTTGAACTTAGGCTGGAATTGTAAACACTCATGAGATTATTAAGAACATAGTTAGACTGAGGAAACCTTTCATTTTGATGACTGAACGTACAATGGCCATAGACGATTGTGTGATGCAATCGGGTCAAATTTGGTAATTTGTTGTTAGATCAACTTAGCACCTTTTGTAGATGTGGAATGTTGTCTTCTCTTGATATGTTTATCCCAATGTCATGTGCAAGAAGAGATCGGAATCTACCACCCTGGGGAGCTAAGGAGATAGCATGTGCTATGAATGGGAAAAAAACAAGAAATACTCGAATATTTTTATAGTGGAACAAGAGATTTTTATTGACTGATATATCATACAAATCAAGATAGAGATAGAATCAACAAGCTAGCTTAGCTATACGTGCGAGTTATGGTAAATCTATGTGAAATTCTTATCTCAATCACGTCAGATCGAGAAACATGATTCACATCGATATTCAGTCAGAAAACTATGGATATGAAATTGAGCTTCACACGTAAACAAATGACTAAATTGAATGAATGATACAAAATAAGAGATGCAGGCTTCAAGGAGTCATCTTAGATGAGGTCTTGATTTTATGGGTTGACATAAGATTTTCACGATATAAGTCATTATGATAGGTGCTCTAAGTGTATTATTTTTACTTGTTTACCAAACTTCTGTGCATCCCTGCACAATTTGATCGAGTATTTTGATTGAGCTTTATTTCTTTGATAGTTAAGGGGATGAATCTCTGCTTCTTTTGAGCTATTTCTCATTACCTTAAGTCTGGATCTATGGATGGGTCTTATTTGTTTATCTGTTCATTTCTATTTACTTTCAATCGACCTATGAAGAGGTCTAGTTGTTATTTGTTTGTTCTGTCCTATGAAAAGGACTTTGTTGATTTTCTTTTGGCCTATGAAGAGGTCCATTTTCTTGTTGATATCAGTTTACTTCTTTCTTTGTCTATGAATGAGAATATTGATTTATTCTAGGTTTCATTTCCTTCTTATAAGCCATTATTAGATGGAGATTTGCTCTAGCTACAGAATTTATGCTGTTTGATTTTCCGAAAGGCATAACCTACTCTTGGACCTATAGACTTTCTATCATACCATTCTTGATGCTTTTCCATTGATTTATGTCCTTGAATTCAATTTTCTTTTTAATTAACACCCTATCCCTCGTTTATTGCCTATTTTTCGAGATCAGGTCATTACACCAAACAAAGTCGAAGCCATTAATAAGTGGTCTGAACTAACAAATCCTTTAGAAGTACATAGTTTTCTCAACCTTACAGGAGACTATCGTAGATTTGTTAAATAATTCCCAAAGATAGCCTCTCCTATGATACACTATTTAGGAAGACGTAGTCTTTAAGTGTACATAAGCTAGCAAACAGATTTTTCAAGAGTGTAAGAAGAAGTTGACAATGACTCCCGATATAGACTCAATTCTACTCTTAAAATCATGTCGTCTTCTAAATCTCTCTCGATCACCTATCTTGCTTCTCGTGACTAGACATTTTTATGAATCTTTTCCATTCATCATTTGGACGTTTATTGAATCTTGTGCGTCCTAATTATTGAAAGACCATCTTTTCATCCTTAAAAATTCCCCTATTTTATTTTAAATTTTGAAGTTGATTTCATCTTTGACTAGGAGTCTCAAATCTTTTCATTATCATGCGGTCACTGATTTCATTAAAAATGAAGTTCGCTTGACCTTCCAACATAATTTATTCATTATCTATTTTAACCCAATACCATATATTAAAATATATTACAAGTTGATTGCCACCACTCAATTTTATCTTGCTCTATATGTCACCACACATGTTACGGGTGGGGGCAGCTGAACATCCCCAACCATGAAAATAATGAGCAAACATAATGAAGCATCACTCATTTATCTTCTCTCTTTATCATCTCGGCCCTCTCCTCCCCAAGAAGCCATTTTTCTTTCAATCTGTTGGGAATGAAACCAGTTGAGAAAAATTCTAAACTTTATATACACATTTCTTTGTCATTGTAGAACAAAATTCATTTTGATGATGTTTCCATCTAGCGCCCAAAAAGTTGGGGAAATGGGCTAAAGAACCTCAGTGGTGTTGCCAGCCAAGTTGTGTCGCGGTCCCATTGCAACATCTTTTCCTATTGATCCATCTATTTTCTTTCCCGATTTACGTCATTGTAAACCTAGCACTTCAATATTTTCATAACAAGCCTCGAATCATCAATTTGATATCATTTGGTCTATCAAAGACACATCACGAATTGACTCGTCAAAATCTACCACAAAAATCTTTGTGTTGCGACTTCAGAGGTTGTTTTCCGTTGTTTCCTCCAATGTATGAATTTGATATTTGGTCTATAGCAACTCTTCCTTGTAGTCTTTCAATCTCTTGTGTCCGATCTAAGATCAGATATCATTTGATCCTCTGTATCTGACCTGTAATTTTTCTCAAAAACCATACTCTTTTCTGGCAGATTCTATCTATGTTGAAGATGCTGTATTCCTTGCTCATTTCCAGTCATTGTAGCCATTTTATTATTGACCCATTTGTTTCATTAAATCCCATATTTTCCATATTATGAAAAACTGTACTTTTAATTGAAAATTCATTGAGTATCGAGCTTGATAAAGACCCAAACTTTTTATTGATTAATCTGTTCGGGTGAACAGTTACAGTTGTCTTTTTAGCCGATTTCAGGCCAAGGTGATCGGAATTTATCTCCGACTCCTTCTAATCGATTTTAGGTCCTTTTGTAGCAAACACGTGTCCACTGATCGTATCTCAATCAGATTTAATTTGAATTTTCTATGATTTTTTGAAGTTGATGTCCCGTTTTAAGTTGTTCCATTTATTTTGTTAGAATTGTTTCAAGTTAATTGAAAAATATTTTAAGAACCAGTATCGAGTCATGTAGGGTTTTAAACACGAGTATTGTGCATTACTAGTCAAAGTAAAATGAATTAAGCTCCCATTAAATTAAAGTAAATACTAGATTAATTCTGAAAGTGGTTATATCGATCCTGGATCAAGGATTGTTCATTGTAGGACTTGAAAATATATTTATGGTAGAATAATATGGAAAGAGAGATAGTAGCGTTTGTATAGAGTTGTGTAGCATGTCATCAAGTGACAGTCATATATCGACAACCTTCAGGATTTATTGCAGCCGTTGGAAATTTCAGAGTGGAAATGAAAACATATAACGATGGATTTTATGATAGGCATACCGCGATCAATGAAAGGAAACTCAACAGTTTGGGTCATTATAGATCGATTGACCAAATTAGCACACTATGTGCCAATCAAAACAACAGCAAAAAAAAGTTAAGCAAATTAGCACATATTTATGTAAAAGAAATTGTTCATTTGCATGGAATTCCAATTTCTATCACGTCGGATCATGATACTCGTTTGATATCAAGGTTCTAGAGAAGTTTCCAGAAAGCAAATAGAACGAATCTAAGGTTCAGTACCACTCTTCATTTCCAAATAGATGGCCAGTCAGAGAGAGCAATATAAATTTTGGAAAATATGCTTCGTGGAGTTGTGTTGGATAGAAATACCAGCTGGGAAGATGTTTTACCGTTGGTGGAGTTTGCTTATAACAACAACTACCAATCAACTATAAAAATGGCACCATATGAAGCCTTGTATGGTCGCAAATGCAGATCGCCCCTATATTGGGATGAAGTTGGAGAAAGAAAAATTTTGGGTCCAGAGATCGTGCAAACTACTGTTAAGATGATTGACCGAATTCGAACGAGAATGAAAAAAAAACACAAGCAGACAGAAGACTTATGCAGATAAGCACAGAAAGCAACATGGGAAATAGAAAGCAAAATGACACAGCAATATCCTGAGTTTTTCGAATGTACGTGAATTTTGGGATGAAATTCTTTTAAGGGGGAGGAGTGTAATACCCCAAAAATTTTATTATCTAAATTTAATTAGAAATATAAATCTAATAGTTAGAATAAGTGTAAATATCCAAAAAAAAAATTTAGTATTAAAATAATAGCTTATGATTACCTTAAGGGTAAGTTAGGGAAGAAAATATACCCTTATAATTTTTTTTTTAGGTAAAGTGTGTCATTGAATGGGTTAGCGATACCCATGTCATTCTTATATTTTTAGTACGAGACTCCAGTGTATTTAAAACCTAAAAGAAAATGTTTGTTATTATCACCTCGGGTGTTAAAAATATATATTTTTTTCTCAGAGATATTCATATTAGGACCTTAAAGATTATATATATATATATGTGTGTGTGTGTGTGTTATATTATATGTTACATGCAGAAATATATAATATATATATATACATATATACGCATATAGAGGGAAAAAAATGTTAATAGCAATCAATAAAGATAATATTAAATAAATAAAATGGGGGGGTATGAACAAAATTAATAAAGCTTAGCTATGTGGCATGATATTAGGATGCTTAGTGTAACCAATTAAAAAGGTATGTATACGTGGCATGATATTAGGTTTGCTTAGTGTAACTAATTAAAGGATAAATTGTTTATTGATATATGCATGCCATATTATACAAAATTTGGTTTAAACAAAAGTAGATGTATTAATTGAGAGAAGGTATGCAATTTCAATTCATCCTTTTAATTAGTAAGATTATATTTTTTTATTTCGAATTTTCTTGGTTATAAGTACGTTATCACATCAAACTTATTAGCATGAATCTTTTACTATGTAAATAATATTTTAAGTTGAATCAAGTATAAGGAATTGTTAGTTATCGAAATTAATGATATTTAATAACTATGATTAGATTGTATCATATAAGCTTAAAAACACATATTAAATAAATGGAGATGTAGCCCCTATGAATTGTATTAATGCAAAGAAGTATTGTTTATTCAAGTGTATTGAATTTAACCGAACTAGTTTGTCAAGTTGTAGATTTGTAATTCAATATTACAGCATGTGATTCATATAATCTTCCAAGCATTTAAATTATTCTTCTGCAAAAATAAAATGATGATAGATAATGGTACATCAATTTTAATTTTATTCTTAACTAAATATAACTGTTATAATTACTAAAATTTTTAAAGAGGAAAATTTAAACCAATGACGATTATATTTTAAGTAGTTGGCATGATTTCCAAAATTACTAGATTAATAGTAATTAGTGAATTAAAGTTTTTATTTGTGAAATAATTATTATTTTGAATGTTTAATCAAATAATAGAGTTGATCAAATATACATAAAGGGAAGATTAGAAATTGAGTTTTAATAGGTTCCATTTAGTTAACTAAGCCAAAATTGATTGTTGTAGGTCTAGAAGAAATAGCAGAATTTGAGCAAATTCAATTCGGAATTTGAGAGTTTATCTTCTATTCAGGTGGGCTATATTATATCTTTGCAAACTGTATCTTTCGAGTTATTAAGCTCTGCTTTGTTAAAATTGCATATGTGACTATCTGTGTTAAATATTTACGTGCTACTGTATGTTGTCGGAGTCTCATATACCAGCGCTGTGTCAATGTGAGTAGCTACAGTATGCATGCATTATTTGTCCTGCCCTACTCCTTGTCGGTGAGACTAAAATGAAATACTTATTGGTTATACTCATTGGGTATATTATGACCATACTCAACTTTATGCGCTGGTGATGTAGTTCGGGTTGCGGGCAGTGACTGATTATACTCTTAAGCGCTTCACGATAAAATGTTTTGGTGAACTTAGGTTGCTTTCAATTTTAAAACCTCCTAAGCTTCACTACCTGCATGAACACAGATAGATTACTTTAACAAAATGATTTGCATAACTTGAATTGTAAAAACTTGCCCACTGAGTGCATTAGCACTCAACCCAAATATTTTCAAACATTTTTCAGGTGAGTAGGCTGGTGCATGGATGTGACGATGCTGAGAGATGGGCTTCTGTTATTTACGTATTTTTTCTAATGTCTCTTTTTGTTAAGTATTCTGTTAATAATGGAGCTTCCGCACTTGTTATATTCTTTTGGTTAAAACACTAAGAATCTCGATCTTGGTGTTTTGGATCTGTATATGTATTAAAAAGTATATTTGGATATTCTGAGTTTTCTGTTGAGGTTTCATTACTTAAATTACACCTTTCTTTCCCGCTTCTTAATTCCAACCCCCGTGGCGTCCATTTCTATGGTCTTTCGGGACTGGGGCGTTACATGGCTGCCCAATTAGTCTCGACAGTGATTAATCAGTCAATTAGGCACGAATAATTTTTTTTTTCAATTTTTTTAAATATTTTTGTTCAAAATATGATTAAATAAAAATTTTGAGGTTTTCCACACTTTTATACAGCAACCTACATTCCAATGTTTCAATTTACAACCAATGTGGGATGTACGTAGGAAAATTAGAAAAAGTTGCAGAACTGATTTGAGATTTCAATTTAAGATTACCCACTCTTTTATAGAAACTACATCCTAATATTTCAATCTACAACTGATATGAGATATAGGGTAAGTGAAGTTTAATATATAAATAGCAATATGTAATAATATATTATAAAAAATAAAAATGCTTAGGTGAAGACAATCTAAATTGATTTTATATATTATTATATGTAACTTATGAATCCACTTGTGGAGAAACAAAACATCATAGTCCCGATGATTGATATGTAACTTTAGAACTTGATGAGATCCAGATCCAGCATGGCAATAAAGAAGAAGATGATCCGGAGCTGCAGTTTAAAGGTACTATGACGCGTTTGCGAGCTAAGAAGTTGCAAGCTTATCTACAAGCTTCAATAAGGTGCAAATTCGAATTGCATGAAGATGAAGTCAAGGGCAGCTCGAGTATAGTCAACATGCTATCATTTGATGATGAAGGAAGCATGAAGACATGAGAAGAAGAATGACACCATTTGGACGTGTGCATGAAAAGTTATACGCGTTTGCATGGGAAATCGGGAGATGATGTTTTTCATGCAAAGGTGGCAAGATTAGTTATAACATGGGCCACGAATTTAATCACTTAATTCAACCCATTGTTGTGATTAATTAAGTCCAAATAGGCGAGAATAATGAAGCCTAAGTCCATTGGGATTTATCCTTATTTAGTTAGATTTAGATAGATTTTTCTTATCTTATTTTTGGTAACTTTTGATTTTATCCTAGTTTGATTAGGAATAGATATTTTCGGCCTTATCATGTTAATTAGGCCTTTAATTTTCGTCCATCACCTCTCCTATAAATAGGAGTACCATGTGACACTTTAAAAGTTAAACAATTGCAAGAAATAAAGAGTTATTCTCAATCTGTCTCAAGATCTTCTGTTGATCGAAAATTAACCCAACCAATTCTATTGATTTAGCACTTCAATAGTCTTATTTAGGTTCTTCAGGGTACATTCAAGTACTTGGGAGAATTGCTATCCGGAGAAGTTAGACGTGCGTGTTCGAGTTATCAACCCGGGTTCGTTCGATTTAGCCAATCCACAACACTACCTTCACCGCCGCCAAAGCCACCTTTCACGACGACCACCGCCGCCACCCTAGCGCTGTGATTCGAGCCCCATCGAAGTCCTACCAAGTGTTTCAATCGAGTCCTAGTTCGTGTCTACGCATCCTAGTAAGTTTTATTGTTTGTTTTGAGTCGGATTGTATCCCTTCATTCGCTGACGTTGTTCGAGTCCTTAAAGTCTTCCGCTTGCGTATTTCTCGTGCCTTGGATACATTGTCTGGGTCACATCATAAATTTGGCAGCAGAGCCACGTCAGCTCTGCTGGTCATGGTTCAATCCGACGTGTCATCTACGTGTCAGTTAATTATCGTATGTGTCATTTAATTTTCGTTTGTTTCGAGTTGTAATCGTTTGTTATTCATTGAAAAAAAAAGAAGAAGCAAAAGACATCGGCTAAGTAAAAAAAAAAAAAAAAGTCGCCGATAAAAAAAAACGAAAATCAGTTTATTTCTTGTTGGATTTCAATTTTAATTCTTGTTTTTGATATTGTTTCCATATATTTAGGGATTCTAAGATTTGTTCACATTGGTCAAACCCATCCAAAAGTCCATTTCCTTATCCATTAGATTTCCTACCTTGTTTAGATATCTTCCATCCTAATCCATATCTAATCAAGATATTTCCATCCTCATCCATATCTAATTATAATCTTCCATCCTCATCCACCAAATTTTCGATCCATACACCCTCTAGGTTCGAAATTTTCATATCTTTCATATCTACACCCGGTTCACCTTATACACCACATATTCCATACACCCGTACACCCATACACCCGTACACCTATACACCGTGGTCCACATACACCAACCCATTGAGATACTCATCCACACGCCTACTGCTACTTTTAGCAACCTTCCGGCTTGATTCTATCCGTTGGAGCTTGAAGAAGACCCAGTGGAGCTAATCAAGAAGAAGACTGTTTCGATCCACCCACCCCCAAAATCACTCCACACGTGCACCACATCTTTGAGAGTTAAACACAAGTGAAAAAAAAATCAAGAGTGACATACACGAGCGTTTGTGAGGAATTGTGAGGTTCAACTTTACTTTTTCTTCACGTTGTTCGTTTTACATGATAAATGGCTATAGATCAGCCACCACAGCTTGTAATACCCCAAAATTTTATTTTCTAAATTTAATTAGGAATATATATCAAATAGTTAAATAGCCAAAACTTTTTGGTATTAAAAATATATATATATATATATATATCATATGCTAACCATAAGGATAATCTAGGAAAGAAAACGGACCCTTCTAGGCCACATTTTTAGGTGATATGTGTCCATTGAGTGTGTTAGAATTACCCTTAGAACATTCTCGTATTTTTATTTAGAATCCTAAATATGAAGTTATTTTGATTAATTTGTTTGATTCATTAAGTGTAAATAGATGTAGTATATTTATATTCCACACAAATAAACACATACACATTTATAAAGAAAACAGTATTTATATAACAATATACAAAAAGAATTCGTTGCATACATACATATATATATATATAATATTTTCATGGATGAGAATTATTACAAGTTTTCCTCCCAATATATGTGTATTATGGGGAGGGAATTTCTAAAAGTGATGTGTCCCAAAGTAGGAGTTTGTAGATGATGACTCATGTTTAGAGGATAGTTAAGTGGAAAATTAATGTTATAAAAATATATATAAAAAAATAGGGTATGGATGAAAATTGATCATAGGTCATTTTCTAAATTTCCTAAATTGCGTCTTGTCTATAACTAATTTCAGTACTATACATTCTTAAGATTTTCAGCAGCTATTATATCATTAAGGTAAGATTTTTATTAATTATTTATTTTGCATAATCGATCAGCCATGTTTCATGGTTTTTACAAATTAGCAAGAAAACTATATATATATATATATAAGAATTTTGGTTCTAATATTAAAATTCATCCTCTGCTCGATATTAGCTTAAATTAAATGATGAAATTCATTTACTTTAATTAACTAAATTCTCGAGTATAAGTATACAAATCCAATTTGCAATTTTTTTTGAATATTAACCCTATATTAAAAATTAAGTATCCAATTTTGTAGATTGAACTTGTTATGCATATATTCATCGTATCAACAAAATATCACTAGTTTCGTAAACATGAATTTAAATTGCTCAACATAAGATATATAACCAAGATCTAATGTTTGTGATAGAAATTCAAATATGTACAGTTCACGGGAATTACATAATAAATAATAATTTATACATAAACATTATTCCTTTCTTTGTATTGAAGTTAGTATTAGTTTTAAAATTTTAAGCATATATGTACAATATAGTAATAGTGATAATTTTAAGTACAGAAAATAATGAATTGTTAGATCTTAGGTTTTGGTATTTAACAATGATTAGTTGTTTCTAAGATGGATTTAATATAGAGAGTGGTGGTAGATATATTTCAATCAAGAATATTCAACAATATACTCAAGTATAGAGGTAGTTGATGATGGAGTGATTTACTATTTAAATTCTAAATAACTGATTTAGCAACGTTATCATTTCATTATGTTGGGTGAATATATCTATCAAAAATCTAGAATAATATTGTCATAAGGAATCCGACTGACCAACATCTGTTGTGTATATATATATATAAATTTATTACTCTAGGGTGTATTGTCATGAGTAACATTTTCTAAAGAATCAAGTTGTATTTAAAGTTTGAAAACTGCTAAATAAAATATAGAAATTCAACATAAAATTTAAAAAGGGAGTTTAGGGATTGAGTTTTGATAGAGGCCTTTAACTAACTAAGCTAATACTGGTTATTATAGGCCTAGAAGAGATAACAAAATCTGAGCAGGACCAACCCTGGGTCTTAAAGCTTATCCATTATCCAGGTGGGCTATTATATCTTTGCAAATTGTATCTTTCGAGCTATTAAGCTCTGCTTTGTTAAAATTGCATATGTGACTATCTGTGTTAAATATTTACGTGCTACTGTATGTTGTCGGAGTCTCATATACCAGCGCTGTGTCAATGTGAGTAGCTACAGTATGCGTGCATTATTTGTCATGCCCTACTCCTTGTCGGTGAGATTAAAATGAAACACATATGGGTTACACCCATTGAGTATACTTGGCCATACTCAACTTTACGCGTGGTGATGTAGTACGGGTTGCGGGCAGTGACTGGTTACACTCTTAAGCGCTTCACGATAAAATGTTTTGGTGAACTTAGGTTGCTTTAAATTTTGAAACCTCCTAAGCTTCATTACCTGCATGAACACAGATAGACTACTTTAACAAAATGATTTGCATAACTTGAATTGTAAAAATTTGCCCACTGAGTGCACTAGTACTCAACCCAAATCTTTTCAAATATTTTTCAGGTCAATAGGCTGTCGCGTGGAGATGACGATGCTGAGAAATGGGCTTTTGTTGTTTATGTATTTTCCCATTGTCTCTTTTTGTTAAATATTCTGTTGATAATGAGATCTCCGCGCTTGTAATATCCTTTTGTTAAACACTAAGAGCTCTGCTCTTGGTGTTATGATTATGTATATATTATTATACAACATGTTTGATTATTCTGAGTCTTCTGTTGAGATTTTATTAATCAGGTTAACCCCTTTCTTTCCCGCTTCTTAATTCCAACCCCCGTGGCGTCCATTTCCACGGTCTTTCGAGACCGGGGCGCTACACAGCTAGACCAACGAGAAGATATTTTCTACACCCGTTGCTCCATCCAAGACAAAATTTGTTCCATGATTATTGACAATGGTAGTTTATTTAACGCCATTAGTCAATATGCAGTGGACAAGCTCAGCCTAGTACCACAGAAGCATCCTAAGCCCTATAAGTTGCAGCGGCTTCTTTTCTTTTTCGGCTTTAAACTTTTCTTGCATCCGCATCTGATTCTCAATGACGTCCTCAGGCGCCAAAGGCATCAGTCTGGTGGGTCGTCCATTCCAAGTAAAGGAATAAGTGTTGGTGTGACAATCGTGCACTGCTCCTCGATCGAATTGCCACGGTTGACCTAGAAGAATGTGTGTTGCCTCCATAAGAATGACATCACATAAAACAGTGTCAGTATATCGACCAATAGTAAATCCGACACTTACCTGACTTGTGACTGTAAGCCGCTGCAACTTATAGGGCTTGGGATGCTTCTGTGGTACTAGACCGAGCTTGTCCGCTGCATATTGACTAATGGCGTTAAATACACTACCACTATCAATAATCATGGAACAAATTTTGTCTTGGATGGAACAACGGGTGTAGAAAATATCTTCCCATTGGTCTAGCTGTGGTGGCTGATCTATAGCCATTTATCCTGCAAAATGAACAAACATGAAGAAAAAGTAAACTTAGACCTCACAATTCCTCACAAACGCTCGTGTATGTCATTTTTGATTTTTTCCACTCGTGTATGTCTCTCAAAGATGTGTGGTGCATGTGTGGAGTGATTTTGGGGGTGGGTGGATCGAAACAGTCTTCTTCTTGATTAGCTCTTCTGGGTCTTCTTCAAGCTCCAACGGATAGAATCAAGCCGGAAGGTTGCTAAGAGTAGAAGTAGGCGTGTGGAATGAGTGTTTCAACTAGATGGTGTATGTGGACCATGGGTGTATGGTGTACGGGTGTATGGGTGTATGGGTGTATGGACTATGTGGTGTATGAGGTGAACCGGGTGTAGGTAGGAATGATATGAAAAATTCGAACTCTAGATATGGTGGGGATCGAAAATCTGGTGGATAAGTGTAGAAGATCTTGATTAGATATGGATTAGGATGGAAGATATCTAAACAAGGTAGAAAATCTAATGAATAAGGAATAAGGATTTTGGATGTGTTTGACCAATGTGAACACAATCTAAAGATCCCTAAAAATAAGGAAACAAATCTAAACACAAGGAATCAAAATCGAAATCAATAAGAACAATTTGATTTTCATTTTTTTTTATCGGTGGCTCTTTCTCTTTCTTTTTTTTGTTGGCCGATGCCTTTTCTTTTCTTTTTTTTCAATGAATATTAATCAAATTACAAAAGACTCGAAACAATACGAAAATTAAATGACACGTAGATGACACGTCGGATTGAACCACGACCAGCAGAGCTGACGTGGCTCTGATGCCAAATTTATGATGTGACCTGGACAATGAATCCAAGACACGAAGAATACGCTAGCGGAAGACTTTAAGAAGAACTCGAACTACGTCAGCTAAAGAAGGAATCAACCCGACACGAATTAAACGGTAAAACTTATTAGAAATTGAAGATACAAACTATGACTCGATTGGAACACGTAGGATGGCTCGAGGGTGGCTGGAATACGGCGGTGATGGCGGCGGACGGCGGCGGTATTGGTGGTGTTGGCGGCGGTGAAGGATAGTTGTGGATGGGATAGATCGGTGAACCCGTGTTGAATCAACTCGAACGCACTTGTCTAGCTTCTCCGGATAGTAATTCTCCCAAGTACTTAATTATACCCTGAAGAACTGATACGACCCGGACTCTAGGAACGAACACACGTCGACACACGTAAGGTTTTGTGTCTTCTATGACTCAAACAACTAATGAAAATAAGCGGAAGATAACGGAACAAACTAGACGACTAAAACTAAATAAAATACTTAAACTATGACACACGAAATCAACACAAATCCAAGAGACAAGGGCTGTTTTGGACGATGATATGAACGGTATTGATGAAGGGGTTTTGGGCGTGTGGTATGGTTGAAGAAGGGCTTGAGTAGATAGGGTATGATAGAGTTATGACGGACTTACGGTTTGAACGGAATGAAGATGAACTTGAACACGAGGGTGGCTGGACTTGGGACGAATGGCGGTGATTGATGGTGGCGTCGTGGAGGATGGATGGCAGTGGTGATAGTGTTGTGAATTACAACCCGAAAGTTGCCTTGAATCTCGACATACATAAGGCCAAATTCTTTAAGTTGCTCTTCGAATAGCGAGTCTCCGGCGATCCCTCGAATGTGGACGACGAATTCCCTTTGTAAAACCTAGAATTGCTAGTTCTAAGAGTATGAATTTAATATCTAAACTCACAAAGATTTAAATGGGGATGAGACAATATTGAAGCAAAAGCTAATTAATCAAATAAAGTTTAAAGTAACAAGGTAACATGGATCACCTATTTATAAGACATAGGTGACCAAAAATTCTATCTAAAAGGGACGAAAATATTGGAGTCCAAATAGATCTCCAATTGAACTAGGAAAATTCCTAAACTAGAATTCTATTTAAGGTAGTTTCTTCCCTTAATTAAAATTCTAGTCAAACCTATGACTTGGACTAATAATGACCGAAAATTACTCTAATTAAATTAAATAAATCTGATCTAGACTATAGTCTAATTAAATAAAATAAATACTATAGTCTAAAATAAAAATAACCCCTTAATTAATTAACTAAGGGCCGAAACTTGTGGCTTTCTTCACTTGGCCGAAACTTCTTCATCTCACGCACACATGCACATCTTCATGTAGTGTTCTCCATGTCTTGATCTCCATCTTCCAATATCAACAAAGTCATCATCTTCAAGCTTCCTTGCACGCTGTCTTCTTCTTCGAGCTTCTTGTGAATTGTAGCTTGCAAATAATCTTGCAACTTCTTAGCTTGTAGTCTTGTGACGGGTCCTTTGAATTGCAGCTCTTCATTGACTTCCTCATTGCTATGGATGTCCTCATCAAGAACCTAAATAAGACTATTGGTTTGCTAAATCAATAGAATTGTTGTGTATGAGATTCGATCAACCTAAGGATCTAGGAGACAAAAGTGAAATACTTCTTGAATTCATGCAATTGTCTAACTTTTGAATGTCACATGGTACTCCTATATATAGGAGAGAGTAGGGAACGAAATCTAACCCTAAATAACTAGATAAACATCGAAAAATACTAATCCTAATCAATATAGGATAAAATCAAAAGATACAAAAAATAAGAAAATAAAAATCTATCCAAATCTAACTAGATAAGGATAAATCTCAATGGGCTTGGGCTTGATGATTCTCGCCTATTTGGACCTTATTATTCACAACAATGGGCTGAATTAATGTGATTAATTTCGTGGCCCATGTGTAAATAATTCTTGCCACCTTTGCATGAAAAACAACATCTCCCTTTTTCTCATGCAAACGCGCATAATGATGAGAACGTGCATAACATTGATGGTTCAAACCTGGAGTTGCAAATTCGAGGTCCAATTACAACGTTACGAGCTAAGCAACTTCAAGGTTACTTTCAAGGATATGTGCGAAAGAAGCTCGAGGAAGAGATGAATGATCTAAGCAACCCCAAGGTGATTACGATGCTCTCAATTGAAGATAAAGACCAAGCCTTGGAGGATAGAAGCTTACTTGGTCGAAAATTGGAAGATTTAAAGTTGATGATATTCCAGGAGGTTATGGCGAATAAGGCGTGACCATGTCTTATTTACCAGAAGCACAAGTTCGAGAATTAAATATAGTATTATTTTTATTTAATTTAGACTATAGTCAAAGTCAGATTTTTATTTATTTATTTGAGTAATTTTCGGTTATATTGAGTCATAGTTTGACTAGGATTTTAGATAAGGCAAGATCTACAAATTCTACCTTAAATAGAATTCTAGTTTAGGAAGTTTCCTAGTCTAATTCTAGTTTGTTTTGGAGACAGTTTTTCGGTCCTTATCCTAGTAGGATTCGACCACCTCTATTATAAATAGAGGCTCATTGTGACATTCATACTTTAGACCATATTTGATAATTTAAGTTTTGCTTTCAATATTGTCTCAATCCCGATTAATCTTTGTGAGTTTAGATTATAAATTCATACTCTTAGAAATTAGCATCTCTAAGTTTTACAAAGGGAATTCGCCGTCCACGTTCGAGGGATCGTCGGAGACTCGCTACTTGAAGAGCAACTTAAAGAATTTGGCCTTGTGTACGTTCGAGATTCAAGGCAACTGATGAGGTCGTGCAAGGCAATGATCAAGATGATCCGGAGCTGCAGTTTAAAGGTCCAATGACGCGTTTGCGAGCTAAGAAGTTGCAAGCTTATTTACAAGCTTCTATTCGTCGCAAATTCGAACTTGGTGAAAATGAAGTCAAGGGCAGCTCAAGATTGATCACCATGCTATCCATTGATGATGAAGAAGGAAGCATGAAGACGTGAGAAGAAGAATGACGCCATTTGAACGTGTGTATGAAAAGTTATACGCGTTTACATGGGAAATCGGGAGATGCTATTTTTCATGCAAAGGTGGCAAGAATTAATCTACACATGGGCCACGAATTATCAACATATATTTCAGCCCATGTCGTGTCTTAATTAGTCCAAATAGGCGAGATTTATGAAGGCCCAAGTTGTTGGGATTTATCTTTATCTAGATAGATTTTTCTTACTTTATTTTTTGGTATCTTTTGATTCTTACCTTAAAACTAGATTTTGGATAAGGTAACAATCCTAGTTAGATTAGCATTAGTATTTTCGAATCCATCTAGATATCTAGATCTAGATTTTCGTCCCTTTTGATCTAGTTAAATAGGACATCTATGTTATGTTCAAAAAGTTAGACAATTGCAAGAAATAAAGAGTTATTCTCAATCTGTCTCACGATCCTTCGGTTGATCAAACTTTTATCTACAATTCTATTGAATTAGCAATCCAATAGTCTTATTCAAGTTCTTCAGGGTACATTCGAGTACTTGGGAGAATTGCTATCCGGAGAAGTTAGACGAGTGCGTTCGGGTTGATTCAACACGGGTTCACCGCTTTGACCTATCTTTCTACCACACCGCCGCCACCTTCACCACCTCAACCGCCGCCGTCCGCCACCATCACCACCGTAATTCCAGCCATCCTCGAGTGTTCCAAGTGTTATCATCGAGTCCATCGTCCGTTGCCATATTCTAGTAAGTTTTATCGTGTTAATTGGAGTCGGATTGAGTCCTTCATTCGCTGACGTTGTTCGAGTCCTTAAAGTCTTCCGCCTGCGTATTCTTCGTGTCTTGGATTCATTATCCGGGTCACATCACTTATTATGGACGAAAATTACTCCCAAATAATTAAATAAATCTGATTTGACTATAGTCTTAATTAAATAAAATAAATACTATAGTCTAAATAAAATCAACCCCATAATTAAATTAATTAAAGGGCCAAAAATCTGATCTCGTGCACGCATGCACAACTCGACGAGTTCTTCATGTTCTCTTCTTCAAACCTTGATCTCTAATCTTTAATTACTAGCAAAGTAACAATTTTGGAGTTGCTCTCAACATCTTTGTCATCTTTGAATTTCTTACATACAAATGCTTGGAAAAATCATTGCAGTTGTATTGCTCGAAATCGTGTAATTGGATCACGTATTTGCAGCTCCGGATTAAGTTCTTCAAGGCTTTTCGTGGCTTCATCAGAGTTTTCGTCCCCCTTAGTTATTTAATTAAGGGATTGATTTATTTAGACTATAGTATTTAATTAGACTATGGTATTTAATTAATTAGATCAGATATTTATTTATTTATTAGTGTAATTTTCGTCCATATTATAGTCAAGGTTGACTAGAATTGTATTTAAGGTAATTTCTTACCATGAATAGAATTCTAGTTTAGGGAACTTCCTAGTATAGTTAGAGATCCCTTTTGGATCAATTTTTTAGCCTTTTTTTATGTTTAATTTCGTTCCCCCATAGTCCTATAAATAGGGGAACCATGTCACATTGATATTTTAGACTTTATTTGAATTATTAAGCTTTGCTTTCAATATTGTCTCAACCCCCTTTTAAATCTTTGTGAGTTTTGATTTAAAATTCATATTCTTGGAGCTAGCAACTTTAAGTCTTATTCAAGGGTATTACTTAATCCACTTGAGGGATTAACCGGTATTCGCTATTCGAAGATCAACTTAGAGATTTCATCCTTGGAAACGTTCGAGATTCAAGGAGGCTATCGGGTTGTGATTCACATCAACGAATCATCATCCATCTACACCAAACGACGACTCCCATCAAGCCATCCACATCCGTATCCGTCCAGCCACCAATCGATCGAGTCTCTTCCACAAGACGAGTTCGAGTTCTACCCGTTTCATCTACACGTAAGTTCGATTCATCTCTAACATATCCTATCTACCCAAACCATTCTTTACCCTAAACACACGATTCCAACACCCTATTTTCAGCCACAAAACCGTTCCCATACAGCCCCTCGTTCCTTTGAATTGTGTTACATAGTTTGTGTCATTTTTCTAGGTATTTTAGTTGTCTAGATTATCTATTTTTCCATTGTTTATCGAGTCGGATTGAAACCCTTCATTCGCTGAAGTGTTTCGCATCCTTAAGTCTTCTGCTACATTCTCAAGATTCGTCCTAGCATAGTCTGGTTCGTATCACTTCTGGATACGAAACACGTCAACTAATTGAAGGGTTCCAATCCGATTCAAACTAGACGACTAAACTAACGAAAATACCTAGACTATGACACACGAAATTAACACAAAATCCAAATATATGGGACTGTTTTAGAAGGGTATAGGGATGGCTAGGATTGATGTGATCCGGACTAGGATAGGATCGAACACACGTCGACTCAACTGTAAGGGTTATGAGACTCGAAATATGACTAAATAGCTAGACTCAAAGACTCGACTAAATACCTAGACTTGTGACACAACAATTAAATAAAACACAACGGAAAGAACGGAAGATGGGTTGTTTTGGTTTTGAATTTGATAGGAATGGCTAGGAACGTGTATGATAGTGATGTGGGGTGAAGAATGGATGGTGTAGACAGGTTATGACAAAGAAATAGAAGACTTACGGTATATGTGCTCAACTCGGCGCGAACAGCACGTACACTTGAACTGAACTCGAACAACTTGGAAACACGTAGATCTTCACTCGGATTTGATGGAGATTGATGTTATAGACATTAGATGGCTGCTGGAAGTCGTCGAGGATGGATGGCGATGATGGTGTTGTAGAATGAATTGAAATCGGGGCGAAACTCCAAGTGTAAAAAGATACACAAAAAGATTCACTACTTGATTTCCCTTCGGTTGCAAATCCGACCCTAACTCCACAAGAGAATTAGAACAAGATTTAAAGATAAAACTTAAAAGTTGCAAGCTTCTAAGAGTGTATTTTCGGCTGAAAATAAACAAAAAAAGGATCTTGGGTGAGACAATATTGAAAGGTAAATTCTTCTTAATCAAATATGGTCTAGATATCAAAGTAACAATGATCCCCTTTATATAGAAGAGGGATGGACGAAAATATTAAGATAAAATTCTAAAAGAATTAGAAAAAGAGTTTCCTATCATAACTAGGATTGTTTCCTTATCCAAAATCTGTTTTTAAGGAAAGAATCAAAAGATACCAAAAATAAAATAAGAAAAATCTATCTAGATAAAGATAAATCCCAAATTGACTTTGGGTTTGAAAATATCACCTATCTTGGACTTGGGCCTCATAATTAACGTGTTGGACTATTATTGGATGAATCCACACGTTATCTTCAACGTCAACCCAGTCAGTATGCCCATACTGACTGTCTTCATGTAATCTGGTCAGTATGCCCATACTGACTGTTTTCATGCCTTGCGTCTTCTTCATCAACGGACAACATGGTGATCCATTTTGGCCTGAGTGGCTCGATCACTTCTTCTTCAAACTTCTTTCTTACAATGGCTTGGAAATAGCCTTGTAACTTCTTTGCTCGTAGGCGTGTAATCGGCCCTTGCAACTGTAGCTCGGGATTCTCGTCATCAATGCTAGGCATGGCTTCATCATTCCCCCCCTGCTGAAAAGAATTCGTCCTCGAATTCGCATCCTCATCATCGAAGATATCTGCAGAATAAGGGAATAGATCAGCCACATTAAATGGACTAGAGCACTTATACTCACCAGGCAAATCAATGCGATATGCATTGTCGTTCACGCGGTTGATCACGGTGAACGGACCATCACCTCTTGGGTTCAGTTTTGATTTTCTGAGGTTCGGGAACCGACCAGGACTTAGATGAATCCATACTCGATCTCCGGGTTTGAACACAACTCGACGCCGATGTTGGTTCCGTGCGGCGGCGGTGTTGGCTCCTTTTTTGCTCAATTCGAGCTCTTACCTTTTCATGTATCTCCTTGATGAAATCAGCCCGCTTCAAACCTTTCACACTTGACAAATGCTCAACAGGTAATGGTAAAAGATCCGAAGGGGTTAAAGGGTTAAATCTATAAACAACTTCAAATGGAGACATATGAGTAGATGAATGCACAACACGGTTATATGCAAATTCAGCGAATGGCAAACAATCTTCCCAATTCTTCAAGTTGTTTTTAATTAAAGCACGAAGTAAAGTACCTAGAGTACGATTAACTACCTCAGTTTGCCCATCAGTTTGCGGGTGACATGCAGTAGAAAATAACAACTTGGTACCTAACTTACCCCAAAGAACACGCCAAAAGTGGCCTAGGAACTTAGAATCTCGATCACTAACTATAGTTCTAGGTAAACCATGCAAACGCACAACTTCACGAAAGAACAAGTTAGCAACATTCACAGCATCATAAGTTTTCTTACATGTAATAAAATGAGCCATTTTAGAAAACCGATCTACGACCACAAAAACTGAATCTTT
The DNA here is from genome assembly GCA_026008535.1 of Perilla frutescens. NCBI lineage: Eukaryota > Viridiplantae > Streptophyta > Magnoliopsida > Lamiales > Lamiaceae > Perilla > Perilla frutescens. Next base: position 17,114,431 of record BRKX01000004.1, read on the forward strand.
ACCCGTTTTAGATCTAGGTAACCCCAAAATAAAATCCATAGAAATATCAATCCAAGGGGACGAAGGGGCGGGTAGAGGCGTGTAAAGACCAAATGGGTGTGACGTCGACTTAGACTTATGACATGTAACACATCGACTACACACATTCTCAACATCCTTTCTCATATGCGGCCAATAAAAATGCTCATGCAGCAGGCTTAACGTTTTAGACACTCCAAAATGTCCCATTAATCCCCCCGCATGTGATTCCAAAACAAGTAGCTCACGCATAGATGAAACAGGAATGCATAACTGTGACTCTTTAAACAAAAAGCCATCACTCACATAATAACCATCACAAGCTCGCGGCTTAGCCATGCATGTCGTGTAAATAGGACCGAAAATAGGGTCAGACGCATACAATGACTTGATGGACTCAAAACCAAGCATCTTAGCATGCATAAGAGAAAGAAATGTGTACCTTCTAGAAAAAGCGTCAGCTACGACATTATCTTCTCCCTTTTTGTACTTGATGACGTACGAGAAGGACTCGATGAATTTGACCCACCTCGCATGTCTCTTGTTCAGATTATTTTGGCCTTTTAGATGCTTCAAGCTCTCGTGATCCGTGTGAATCACAAACTCTTTTGGCCACAAATAATGCTGCCATGTCTCCAAAGCTCTCTTCAAGGCGTACAACTCCTTGTCGTATGTAGAATACTTAAGGGCTGCATCGTTGAGCTTTTCACTGAAGTAGGCGACGAGCCTCTTTTCCTGCATAAGAACTGCACCAATACCCTTGCCCGAGGCATCAAATTCTATTTCAAAAGTTTTAGTAAAATCGGGCAAACATAAAACAGGTGCATGGCATAACAAATACTTAAGGCGTGTAAATGCCTCCTCTTGGGATTTTCCCCACACAAATGGTCGATCCTTCTTACTAAGTTCAGTAAGAGGGGCGGCTATAGTGGAAAAATCGCGCATGAAGCGATGATAAAATCCGGCTAAGCCATGGAACGACCGTACATCAGACGCGGACTTAGGAGTCGGCCACTCTTCGATTGCCTTAATCTTAGAGCGGTCTACTTCTATTCCTCGGTCACTTACTACGAAGCCTAAGAACATGACTTCATTCATGCAGAAAGAACACTTAGCCAAATTACCATATAACTTTGCATCACGAAGAAGCATGAAAACACGACGTAAATGGTCTAAGTGTGCGTGTGTGCTACGACAATAGATAAGAATATCATCAAAATAGACAACCACAAACTTACCTATCACCTCACGCAATACATGGTTCATTAAACGCATAAAAGTACTAGGTACGTTAGTTAAACCAAAGGGCATAACTAACCACTCATATAAACCATGTTTCGTTTTGAAAGTTGTTTTCCATTCATCCCCTTCTTTCATTCTTACTTGAAAATATCCGGATCTCAAGTCAATTTTAGAAAAAACTTTAGAACCAGATAATTCATCTAATATATCGTCTAAACGAGGAATGGGAAAATGATACTTTACCATGATCTTGTTGATGGCGCGACAATCTATGCACATTCTCCAATCATTTGTCTTTTTGGGCACAAGAATAACAGGAACGGCGCATGGACTCAAGGATTCACGGATTTGCTTCTTCTCCAACAGCTCCTTGACTTGCCTATCGATCTCCTTTGTCTCCTCGGGATTGGTTTGATAAGCTGGACAGTTGGGTAGCACGGCGCCCGGGTGGAAATCGATCTGGTGCTCGATCCCTCGAACTGGAGGTAAACCACTTGGAATCTCTTCCGGAAACACGTCTGCGAACTCATCCATGAGAGGCTGTACAACACTAGGTAAAGAAGACTCGTTAGTAGCACTGCTCTTACAAGTTAATAAAACATAAGGCAAACCTGCTCTTAAAGCCTTTTCAACGCCTTTAACCGAGATAAAAAGGCTGCGGTTTTAAGGCTTCTTTGAGGTTGTTTTACTCGATCCACTAGCTGTCTTAGGATCATTAGGGGGCTGCCTCGAGGTGTTATGAGGGGTGGAAGTTGAATCATCGATCGAGGGGTCGGAATTGGCCGGAAATTCACCGGTGGCGGCGGTGCTATGGGCGGTAGGGTCGGCTGCCCGCTCTCTATCTTCCTTGAACTTCTCTTGCAACCTCAATTGGTCTTCGGCTACAGCCTTTGGTGGTAAAGGCTTGAGGATTGTAGACCGACCATTTCGCAGCACCGTGTAGGTGTTTGCGAATCCATCATACTTAGCTTGCCGATCATATTGCCAGGGTCTCCCTAACAAGATGTGAGCTGCATCCATAAGAATAACATCGCAGATAACTGATGAAGTCATGGATAGCAAAGATGATGAAGAACCGGAGTTGCAACTTAGAGGATCAATCACAAGATCAAGAGCTAAGAAGTTGCAAGCTTACTTGCAAGTGTTGATTCGAAGAAAGCTTGAGATTGGAGATCAAGAAATCAAGAGAAGCAATTCTAAGATAGTTAATTTATTAACTATTGAAGATCAAGAACACACCATGGAGAATTAATCTTGAAGAGATGAAGATGAAGAGCTCAAGTGCATGTGTGCATGTGCATGGAATGGCCGTGCATGTGTGTGCGATTTTTAGTGAAGAAATCGGTCCTATAGTAATTAATTATGGGGTTGATTTTATCTAGACTATAGTCTTTATTTTATTCAATTAGACTATAGTCAAAATCATATTTATTTAATTATTTTGGTAGTAATTTTCGGCCATAATGTCACATGGTCATAGGTTTGACTAGAATTTTAATTAAGGGAAGAAACTACCTTAAATAGAATTCTAGTTTAGGGAATTTCCTAGTCCAATTGGACTTGCTTTTAGATCAGATTTTCAGCCCCCTTTAGACCTCAATTTTCGGCCATTAAGTAGTATAAATAGGGGTCATGTGTTATGTTAATACTTTAGACATTCTTGAATTAATTTGCTTTTGCATTCAATTTGTGTCTCAAATCTATTTGTCTTTTGAATACTTTTCACACGAAAATATTCATTCTTGGAGCTAGCAACTACAAGTCTTATTCAAGGGTATTGCTCAATTCACTTGAGGGATTGACCGGTATTCGCTACGAGGAACAACTTGGAGATTTCAACCTTGAAGACGTTCGAGATTTAAGGAGGCTATCGGGTTGTGAATCACCATAACAATATCACACGTCCATCATCCATCTTCGACGACTTCCAATCAGCCACCAACGTCCACCTTTCGGCAGCCCCTACACGTCCAAGTCCAACACCCATTCGTTTTATCCGTAAGTCTGTTCAAACACTAACATATCCTATCTTTTCCAAGCCCTTCTTCACCAACCTTCACACACAAATTCCTACCTTATTCCAGCCCTCATAATCGTCCCATACAGCCCCTTGAACCCTTGGTTTGTGTTATTTAGTTGTGTCAAAGTTCTAGGTATTTTAATTGTCTAGATTAGCCGTATTTTGTGTCGGATTGTTCCCTTCAATTAGTTGACGTATTTTGTATCCTAAAGTCTTCCGCTACGTCGTTATATTCGTCCTAGTTCGTGTCTGGGTCGTATCATAAATTTGGCATCAGAGCCACGTCAGCTCTGCTGGTCGTGGTTTAATCCGATGTGTCATTTTTATCCTACGTGTCATCTTACGTGTCTTGTTCTTTTAATTTTTATTTTATTGAGTTGTAATAGCATAGCTATCAATTAAAAAAAAAAACAAATGGTCAAAAAAAAAGAGAGAAAAGGACGAAAATAAAAAAAAAATTCGGATAAAAAAAAAAAGAAAAATCTGAAAATTAAAAAAAAAGAGGTATATTCATTGTGTTACCATTTGAGTCTTGATCTATTTTGGTAATTTCCTTTTAGTATTTCATCTTATTTGGTAGTTACCTTGTGAATCTATTTTATTTTTGGAACTTTCCTTCTAAGTTCTATTTTAATTTTGGTAGTTTCCTTCTAGGATAATTCCTTAGTTGGTAACTTCCTTTAGAGTCTTGTTTTATTTTTGAAACTTTCCTTCCAAGTTTTAATTCTTTTTGGTAATTTCCTTTTGAGTTGAATTTTAATTTTGGTTCATTCCTTTTAGAGTCTAGTCCAATTAGGATATTTAGAATTGTGTCACAATTGTGTAACACTTTCCAAATAACCTATTCTTTCTTTCCTTTTCCTTCCTACATCTTTCCTTCTACACTTGGGGATCCATCTAACCCTAAGCTACCCTACCCTACTCGACCCCACCTACCCCACACGTCACCCACACCCTTTGCCACATAAGCCACACGCCTCCTACACATCATCATACCATCTCATACATTGATCTTAGTTAGTGATACTCGTCTACACCTTCGTGCAATTCATCCGTACCCTCGACATTCGACAAGAGTTCTACTCCTCACCATCCATTATACACGACACACACACATCACTAAACACTTTGAGTGCAAACACGAGTGGTAAAATCAAGAGTAAAAACAAACGAGTGAACGTGAGGTTGTGAGGTTCTACCTTGTTTTCCTTTACGTTTGTTCATCTTGTAGGTATCATGAAGAAAGGTACACGATCCGAGTCATCCCATGCCCCTCTAGTCGACACACCACCTGTCAATCCACCCCGAGATCCATCCAAAGCTCCTATGGAGTCTTCCTCAGATCCAACCGCACCGTGGGATGCAAGATACCATTTTGAAGCACTTTCCAAGCACTTCCAAAGACAACAACAAGCTCTTTCCGACAAGCTTGATGACTTAGTGCAAGCCCTTGAACGCACTAAGACGACTCCAACCATTACACAAGCTGTTCGAGGAAACGCTAGATGCAATGAGCGTCAAGACGAGCCTGAAGAGGAGTACTTTGATGAGAATACTGAAGAATTCAACCGAGGCCGTCGCCAGAGATGTGGAAATAGTCGTGATGACTATAATGAAGATCGAATGCTCAACAACATCAAAACGAGCATTCCGGAGTTTGAAGGCCTTCACGATCCCGATGTCTACCTAGATTGGGAACGTAAGGTAGAGAAGATTTTCACGTGCTACGACTTCTCAGAAGCTAAAAAGGTGCAATTAGCTTGTTTGGAGTTCAGAGGCTACGCAGCCACTTGGTGGGAGATGTAGCAAGAAAGAAGGCGCAGAAACCGCAATCCACCCATTGACAATTGGGAAGAAATGAAAGGATTATGAGTGGACGCTTTATTCCAGTCCACTATGAAAGAGAGCTTGAGAAGAAGCTCAACCGGATCAAGCAAGGAACCCATTCGATTGAAGAGTACCACAAAGAGCTCGCGACTGCCTTGAATCGAGTTGGGAAAGAAGAGACCTTAAATGCTACCATCATTCGGTACATTGAAGGTATGAATCCCGATATTGCATATGAAGTGGAGCTCAAAGAATTCACAAGCATAGAGAGAATGGTGCAGTACGCATCAATTGTGGAAAAACAGTTGCGAGAAGGCCGCCGTCGATCCAGTCAAGGTTCAGCTCTTACTCACAATCTTGGAGTAAAGGTACACCTTCCACATCACCTTCTACTCCTTCTGTTGATTCTACTCGACCCCGTGGTCAATCCGGACCTCCAGAACGCCGTTTCGACCGTTCTACTCCGCAATCAAGCCATAGACCCGAGTCTACACCAAGGCCACCATTCCAACGGCCCAATCAGCCCAGTCCGGTGCCAACTTCAGCCCCTAGTCAAGCCCAAGATGTTCAATGCCATAAATGCTAAGGTTGGGGCCATTTTCAGAATCAGTGCCCGAACCGACGAGTTCTATTCATCACGGACCAGAATGAGCTCGAATCAGCCAGTGAAGATGATGAACCGCCCAAAGCCGATCCTTCACCTGAAGAAGATGCCCAAGATGAGCTTGAAGAAGAAGAACCCGAGAATCTTCATGTCAGTTTGGTTTCTATCCGCAGTCTGAACATAAACCGAGAAGAAGAGCAACAATCGCAGCGAGAGAACATCTTCTACACGAAAGTTGCTGTTCAAGGCAAGACTTGCGCAATGATAGTTGATAGCGGCATTGTTATCAACGCAGTAAGCTAGTACGCAGTCGACAAGCTTGGATTATCCACTGTGAAGCATCTAAATCCATACCGTTTGCAATGGCTTACCGAAAGAGGCACAGTTCTTGTAACCGGTCAGGTACATGTATCCTTTTCCATTGGTCATTATTCTGACACTGTATTATGCGATGTTATTCCTATGGATGCAGCACATATACTTTTAGGGAGACCATGGCAATTCGATAGACAAGCTGTATACGACGGACTCACGAACACCTACACAGTGAAGAAAGACGGCCGAACCACCATCCTAAAGCTGTTGACACCCAAGGCCGTTCAAGAAGAGCAAGAAATAATGCGAGTAAGGTTCAAAGAGGAGTGTGAGAAGACTGCTGCAGCCGCCGTCCGAGCCACCACCGCGGACAGCCCCCTCACGGCTGAATCCTCTTCACCGCCGCCCCCTACTTCTTCCACAACCATTGCAGCTCCTTCCACACCTCATTCCAGCTCTATTACACATGGAAAAGGCGTGAGTTCAGCCCCTAAGTCACAAGAGAAGAATCGAGCCCTGTTTTGCACAATTAAAGGCGTTGAGAAAGCTATTAAAGCAGGTTTGCCTTTAGTTCTTTTAACTTGTAAGAACAGTGCTACTAACGAAGTTTCTTTGCCTAGTGATGTGCAGCCACTTATGAAGGAGTTCGAGGTCGTATTTCCGGATGAGATTCCAAGTGGATTACCTCCAGTTCATGGGATCGAGCACCAGATTGATTTCGTGCCCGGAGCCGTCTTACCGAATCATCCAGCCTACCGCACATCGCCTGAAGAAACCAAGGAGATAGACCGTCAAGTTAAGGAGCTGTTGGAGAAGAAGCAAATCAGAGCCCATGTGCAGTTCCAGTGATTCTAGTGCCAAAGAAGAACAATGAATGGAGAATGTGCATGGATTGCAGAGCCATCAACAAGATAATAGTTAAGTATCGTTTTCCCATCCCTAGACTTGATGATATGCTAGATGAACTTAGTGGATCTAAGATTTTTTCTAAAATTGATTTAAGGTCTGGTTATTTTCAAGTTCGCATGCATGAAGGAGATGAATGGAAAACAGCTTTTAAGACTAAGCATGGTTTATATGAGTGGTTGGTTATGCCTTTTGGTCTCACAAATGCACCGAGCACATTTATGAGATTGATGAACCATGCTTTGCGTGATGTTATTGGGAAATATGTAGTTGTTTATTTTGATGATATCCTGATATACAGTCACAGTGCACAGGCGCACCTAGATCACCTTAGGCGCGTATTTATGCTTTTAAGAGATGCTCGATTGTATGGCAACATATCTAAGTATTTTTTTTGCTTGAATGAAGTAGTATTCTTAGGCTTTGTTGTGAGTTGTAGAGGTATTGAGGTTGATCGTTCCAAAATCAAGGTGATTGAGGAATGGCCAACGCCTAAAACCGCGTCTGAAGTCCGATCCTTTCACGGCCTTACCGGATTTTATCGTCGCTTTGTACGCGATTTCTCTAGCATTGCCGCGCCTCTTACTGAGCTAAGTAAGAAGGATCGCAAGTTTGAATGGGGTAAGCAACAAGAGCATGCATTTAATACTTTGAAATCTTTGTTATGTTCTGCTCCTGTCTTGTGTTTACCTGATTTTTCCAAAACTTTTGAGATCGAGTGTGATTCCTTCGGGATAGCTATTGGTGCTGTTTTGATGCAGGAAAAATGTCCCGTAGCTTACTTCAGTGAGAAACTCAATAGCGCCAGTTTGCGTTATTCGACGTACGATAAAGAGCTATACGCTTTGAAGCGTGCATTGGATACATGGCAGCACTACTTGTGGCCCAAGGAGTTTTTCATTCACACGGATCACGAGAGCTTGAAGCACTTGAAGGGTCAAAGAAACTTGAACAAGCGTCATGTGAGATGGGTCGAATTCATCGAGTCATTTCCCTACGTCATCAAGTACAAGAAAGGAGAAGATAACGGCGTCGCCGACACCCTCTCTCGAAGGTACACGTTGCTTAACTTAATGCATGCTAAGATGCTTGGTTTTGAGTCCATTAAATCATTGCATGCCATGGACGATTATTTCAGCACCATTTATGCAAAGTGTTCGAATTCTGTTAAGTCTTTTGATGGATTTTATGTGCATGATGGGTTTTTGTTTAGAGAATCTAAGTTGTGCATTCCTACTTGTTCTATGCGTGAGCTACTTGTTTTAGAATCGCATGTGGGAGGATTAATGGGACATTTTGGTGTGCATAAGACATTATCTTTGTTGCATGAGCATTTCTTTTGGCCGCATATGAAACGTGATGTTGAACGCATGTGTAGTAGATGTATTACTTGTCATAAGTCTAAGTCTACTTCGCATCCTTTTGGTTTGTACACGCCTTTACCTGCTCCATCTAGTCCTTGGATTGATTTATCTATGGATTTTATTTTAGGATTGCCTAGATCTAGATCGGGTAAAGATTCTGTATTTGTTGTAGTTGATAGGTTTTCCAAGATGGCGCATTTCATTGCATGTAGGAAAACTGATGATGCTGTTCAAATAGCCAATTTGTTCTTTGTGCATGTCGTTAGATTGTATGGAATTCCTCGTACTATTGTTAGTGATAGGGATTCTAAATTTTTGGGACATTTTTGGCGCGTTCTTTGGGGAAAGCTAGGTACTAAGTTATTGTTTTCTACTGCATGTCATCCACAAACCGAAGGTCAAACTGAGGTTGTGAATCGTACTTTAGGAACATTGCTTAGATCATTGATTAAGAATAATGTGAAGTCATGGGAAGAATGTTTACCTTATGCTGAGTTTGCTTACAATCGTGTTATTCATTCTTCTACTAACATGTCTCCATTTGAGGTTGTTTATGGTTTTAATCCACTAACGCTTAGTGATTTGATTCCTTTACCTGTTGAGCATCTAACAAGTGTTAAAGGATTGAAGAGAGCTGATCTTATCAAGGAGATGCATGAGAAAGTTAGAGCCCGGATCGAGCACAAAGGGTCTCAAACCACCGCCGCCCGTAACACACATCGCAAACGTGTTGTCTTTCAGCTCGGTGATCGTGTTTGGATTCATCTGAGTCCCGATCATTTTCCAAACTTGAGGAAATCAAAGTTGTCACCAAGAGGAGATGGTCCTTTCACCGTCTTAAGCCGTGTCAATTACAATGCATATCGCATTGATCTACCCGGTGAGTATAAGTGTTCTTGAATGTTTAATGTTGCTGATTTATTTCCCTTTGATGTAGGTGAATTCGATCAAGATGAAGATGCAAATTCGAGGACGAATTCTTTTCAGCAAGGGGGAATGATGAAGTCATGGATAGCAAAGATGATGAAGAACCGGAGTTGCAACTTAGAGGACCAATCACAAGATCAAGAGCTAAGAAGTTGCAAGCTTACTTGCAAGTGTTGATTCGAAGAAAGCTTGAGATTGGAGATCAAGAAATTAAGAGAAGCAATTCCAAGATAGTTAATTTATTAACTATTAAAGATCAAGAACACACCATGGAGAATTAATCTTGAAGAGATGAAGATGAAGAGCTCAAGTGCATGTGTGCATGTGCATGGAATGGCCGTGCATGTGTGTGCGATTTTTAGTGAAGAAATCGGTCCTATAGTAATCAATTATGGGGTTGATTTATCTAGACTATAGTATTTATTTTATTTAATTAGACTATAGTCAAAATCAGATTTATTTAATTATTTTGGTAGTAATTTTCGGCCATAATGTCACATGGTCATAGGTTTGACTAGAATTTTAATTAAGGGAAGAAACTACCTTAAATAAAATTCTAGTTTAGGGAATTTTGCTAGTCCAATTGGATTTGCTTTTAGATCAGATTTTCGGCCCCCTTTAGACCTCAATTTTCGGCAATTAAGTAGTATAAATAGGGGTCATGTGTTATGTTAATACTTTAGACATTCTTGAATTAATTTGCTTTTGCATTCAATTTGTGTCTCAAATCTATTTGTCTTTTGAATACTTTTCACACGAAAATATTCATTCTTGGAGCTAGCAACTACAAGTCTTATTCAAGGGTATTGCTCAATTCACTTGAAGGATTGACCGGTATTCGCTACGAGGAACAACTTGGAGATTTCAACCTTGAAGACGTTCGAGATTCAAGGAGGGTATCGGGTTGTGAATCACCATAACAATATCACACGTCCATCATCTATCTTCGATGACTTCCAATCAGCCACCAACGTCCACCTTTCGGCAGCCCCTACATGTCCAAGTCCAACACCTGTTCGTTTTATCCGTAAGTCCATTCAAACACTAACATATCCTATCTTCTCCAAGCCCTTCTTCACCAACCTTCACACACAAATTCCTACCTTATTCCAGCCCTCATAATCGTTCCATACAGCCCCTTGAACCCTTGGTTTGTGTTATTTAGTTGTGTCAAAGTTCTAGGTATTTTAATTGTCTAGATTAGCCGTATTTTGTGTCGGATTGTTCCCTTCAATTAGTTGACGTGTTTCGTATGCTAAAGTCTTCCGCTACGTCGTTATATTTGTCCTAGTTCGTGTCTGGCTCGTATCAATAACTTTGTCAGAGTATTTACCTATGGAAAAATCGACACTTACCTGGCAGATGACCTTGATGACGCTGCGGTCTGTGAGCCATTGAAGCTTGTATGGCTTCGGATGCTTCAGAACAGGTAACGCCAATTTTGTGACCGTGTACTGGCTTATGGCGTTAATTACACTCCCACTATCGATGATCATTGAGCATATCTTATCCTTTATGGCAACACGGGTGTAAAAGATGTTCTCCCGTTGACTTTGCTGATCCTCGTCACGTATTAGGCTAAGACTGCGAATGGAGACAAGGCTGACGTGATTGAGCTCGGGCTCGGCCTCGTCTTGATCATCTATAGGCAATGATTCCTCATCATGTGTGGGCTGCTTTTGCTCTCCTTCACTGGTGGATTCGATCTCGTTTTGATCTGTGATGATCAAAACACGTCGATTTGGACACTGGTTCTGAAAATGGCCCCAACCTTGACATTTGTGGCACTGGATGTCTTGAGCACGGTTAGGGGCTGCATTTGGCAGTTGTGAGGGCTGATTTGGCCGTTGGAACGGTGGCCTCACGGGTGCGGGTGCAGTAGAAGCGGGTCTACTATTATTTGGTGGTGCAGAGCGATCAAAACGGCGATCGGGCAGTCCGGGCTGACCTCGGGGCCGTGTAGAATCAGATGGAGGAGTAGAAGACGTACCTTTATTCCATGAAGGTCTAGGGGTGGTGGCACTATGATGGCTGCGCCGTCGTCCTTCTCGCAACTGTCTTTCTACTATAGTGGCGTAGTGCACCATCTCTTCAATGCTGTGAAAGTCCTTTAGTTCAACTTCACAGGCTATATCTGGATTCATTCCTTCAATATACCGGATGATGGTGGCATTTAATGAATCCTCTTTGCCCACTCGATTGAGCATGGTTTCAAGCTTTTTATGATACTCTTCAATTGATCGAGTACCTTGCTTGATCCGGTTCAGCTTCTTTTCTAATTTCCGTTCATAATGAACTGGAATAAATCGCCCTCGCATGATATCCTTCATCTCGCGCCACGTATCAATAGGCGGATATCGATCACGACACCTTCTCTGCTGCTGATTTTCCCACCAAGTGGCGGCGTATCCTTTGAATTCTAAGGAAGCGAGCTGCACCTTCTTCAGCTCTGGAAACTCATAACATTCGAAGATCTTATCGACCTTCCTTTCCCAATCGAGATATACATTAGGATCGTGCAATCCCATGAACTCTGGAATGGTGGTTTTGATGTTGTTCACCATTGAGTTGTCTTTCTCAAATCTGGGTCTGTCGACGTGGAATGCACGTTTGTATGGAGCTCGGGAACGATCTCGGCAGTTTCCCCTTTGGGGAGGTTCGAAATTATCTTCGAACTCCTCATGATAATCGGACTCGGGTTCGAAATCATCATCCTCTGGCTCAGGTGGCGGCTGGGGGTGTCGGTTGGCAGCTCTGGGCGGTGCTGCGGCTCCTTGAGGCTCAAATTGCCTCTCTACTGCGCCTGGGGGTTCATTGGGCCTCTCAGGAGGTCCTTGAACTGTCTGAGCTTCAGTTGACTGGGTTTTGAGGCTCCCAATCTACTCAGCTAACTTGGCTAGTTGTTCACCAAGTCTATTTTCCATCTCACGATTTTGACGGTTGACGTAAGAGGTCAGTGCGTCAAAATGGTACTTGGCGTCCCATGTTGGTGTGTTGGAAAAGGATGCCTCTTCTCCCGGTGTGAGGGGTGACTTTGGGTCATCCTCACTGATCTTGGGCAACTCATTTTTGTTGCCCTTCTTCATGGTACCTGCAAAATGAACAAACGTGAAGAATAAAGAGATCCTCACCAGCTCACAAGTCACTCGATTTTTAACACTCTTGTTTTACCACTCGTGTATCACTCAATATGGTGGTGCACGTGTGAATAAGTGTACAAGATGGCCGAAAAAATCTAGTAGATTGGAAGTTGCTTCCTTTGCAAGTCTATCTCTTGATCTCGATCAAAAGACTCCATGTAGTGGGATGGAATGCTACTCGAAAGTTGCTGTAGTGGATGATGGAGTTTTTGGTGTATTTTGGTGTATGGGTGTAGGGTGTATGGAGTATGGTGTATGGTGCAGGGTGTAGGTACGTGGTGTATGCACCGGGTGGTGTGTGAAGGTGTACGGGTGTAACTGTGGGTGTAGGTAGACAAGGCTGGAAATTTCGATCCCCTTGTAGTGTAGGAGTCGAAATCTTGGTGTGGAAGGGATATGGAATGGTAGGAAAAGATTGCGATGGAAAAGGGTTAGTTTAGAAGGAAAGAGAGATCTAGATAAGGTAAATAGATTTGGTTGTGTTCTACTTAATGTCGACACAATCTAAATACTTAATCTAGAAGAAAAAAGATCTAAACTAACTTAGGAAAGAACAAGAAATTCGAAAATAACAACTTTTTTTTTTCTTTTTTTTTCGGTTTTTTTTATATACTATGAATGATCAAGAATGAAAATTTACAACTGGATAAACAAAATAAACGACTCAAACGAATAAACCATGAACCAAAGCCGACGTGGCTTTGATACCACTTTTATGATGTGATCCGGACTAGGATAGGATCGAAGACACGTCGACTCAACTGTAAGGGTTATGAGACTCGAAATATGACTAAATACCTAGACTCAAAGACTCGACTAAATACCTAGACTTGTGACACAATAATTAAATAAAACACAACAGAAAGAACGGAAGAGGGGTTGTTTTGGTTTCGAATTTGATAGGGATGGCTAGGAACGTGTATGATTGTGATGTGGGGTGAAGAATTGATGGTGTAGACATGTTATGACAAAGAAATAGAAGACTTACGGTATATGTGCTCAACTCGGCGCGAACAGCACGTATACTTGAACTGAACTCGAACAACTTGGAAACACGTAGATCTTCACTCGAATTTGATGGAGATTGATGTTATGGACGTTGGATGGCTGCTGAAAGTCGTCGATGATGGATGGCGATGATGGTGTTGTAGAATGAATTGAAATCGGGGCGAAACTCCAAGTGTAAAAAGATATACAAAAAGATTCACTACTTGATTTCCCTTCGGTTGCAAATCCGACCCTAACTCCACAAGAGAATTAGAACAAGATTTAAAGATAAAACATAAAAGTTGCAAGCTTCTAAGAGTGTGTATTTTCAGCTGAAAATAAACAAAAAGAGGATCTTGGGTGAGACAATATTAAAAGGTAAATTCTTCTTAATCAAATATGGTCTAAATATCAAAGTAAGAATGATCCCCTTTATATAGAAGAGGGATGGACGAAAATATTAAGATAAAATTCTAAAAGAATTAGAAAAAGAGTTTCCTATCATAACTAGGATTGTTTCCTTATCCAAAATCTGTTTTTAAGGAAAGAATCAAAAGATACCAAAAATAAAATAAGAAAAATCTATCTAGATAAAGATAAATTCCAAATTGACTTTGGGTTTGAAAATCTCACCTATCTTGGACTTGGGCCTCATAATTAACGTGTTGGACTATTATTGGATGAATCCACACGTTATCTTCAACGTCAACCCAGTCAGTATGCCCATACCGACTGTCTTCATGTAATCTGGTTAGTATGCCCATACCGACTGTTTTCATGCCTTCCGTCTTCTTCATCAATGGACAACATGGTGATCCATTTTGGCCTGAGTGGCTCGATCACTTCTTCTTCAAACTTCTTTCTTACAATGGCTTGGAAATAACCTTGTAACTTCTTTGCTCGTAGGCGTGTAATCGGCCCTTACAACTGCAGCTCGGGATTCTCCTCATCAATGCTACGCATGGCTTCATCAAGGATGAAGGTGGCTCGATGGTGATGTATAAGGTGAAGAAGGGCTAGAGTAGATAGGGTATGATAGAGTTGTAACGGACTTACGGATTAAATGGAACGAAGATGAACTTGAACTCAATCTTGTGGACTTGTTGGTGATATGGGCGACGGTGAAGATGGATGTCGTCGATGATGGCTGGACGTTGGTGTTGAGGTAGATACGAATCACAACCCGAAAGTTGCTGATGAGGTCGTGCAAGGCAATGATCAAGATGATCCGGAGCTGCAGTTTAAAGGTCCAATGACGCGTTTGCGAGCTAAGAAGTTGCAAGCTTATTTACAAGCTTCTATTCGTCGCAAATTCGAACTTGGTGAAAATGAAGTCAAGGGCAGCTCAAGATTGATCACCATGCTATCCATTGATGATGAAGAAGGAAGCATGAAGACGTGAGAAGAAGAATGACACCATTTGGACGTGTGTATGAAAAGTTATACGCGTTTGCATGGGAAATCGGGAGATGCTATTTTTCATGCAAAGGTGGCAAGAATTAATCTACACATGGGCCACGAATTATCCACATATATTTCAGCCCATGTCGTGTGTTAATTAGTCCAAATAGGCGAGATTTATGAAGGCCCAAGTTGTTGGGATTTATCTTTATCTAGATAGATTTTTCTTACTTTATTTTTTGGTATCTTTTGATTCTTACCTTAAAATCAGATTTTGGATAAGGTAACAATCCTAGTTAGATTAGCATTAGTATTTTCGAATCCATCTAGATATCTAGGTCTAGATTTTCGTCCCTTTTGATTAGTATAAATAAGACATCTATGTTATGTTCAAAAAGTTAGACAATTGCAAGAAATAAAGAGTTATTCTCAATCTGTCTCACGATCCTTCGGTTGATCAAATTTTTATCTACAATTCTATTGAATTAGCAATCCAATAGTCTTATTCAAGTTCTTCAGGGTACATTCGAGTACTTGGGAGAATTGTTATCCGGAGAAGTTAGACGAGTGCGTTCGGGTTGATTCAACACGGGTTCACCGCTTTGACCTATCTTTCTACCACACCGCCGCCACCTTCGCCACCTCAACCGCCGCCGTCCGCCGCTATCACCACCGTAATTCCAGCCACCCTCGACTGTTCCAAGTGTTATCATCGAGTCCATCGTCCGTTGCCATATTCTAGTAAGTTTTATCGTGTTAATTGGAGTCGGATTGAGTCCTTCATTCGCTGACGTTGTTCAAGTCTTAAAGTCTTCCGCCTACATATTCTTCATGTCTTGGATTCATTATCTGGGTCACATCATAAATTTGGCATCAGAGTCACGTCAGCTCTGCTGGTCGTGGTGCAATCTGACGTGTCAAATACGTGTCAGTTATCTATCGTACGTGTCATTTAATTTTTGTATCGAGTCTTGTAATCTGATTTCTATTCATTGAAAAAAAAAGAAAGAGTATTCGACAAAAAAAAAATGAAAAAAAAAATCACCGATTAAAAAAAAACGAAAATTCAGATTTAATTCTTGTTGATTTTGATTTCATCATAGTGTTTAGATTTGTTTCCATATTTTTAGGGATTCTTAGATTGTGTTCACATTGGTCAAACTTATCCAAAATCATTCAATCTTATGTGTTAGATCTTTCCTATCTTGTTTAGATTTCTTCCATCCTAATCCATATCTAATCAAGATTTCCCACCCTCATCCATATCTAATCATAATCTTCCACCTCATCCACCAAATTTTCGATCCATACACCCTCTAGGTTTGAAATTTTCATATCTTTCATACCTACACCCGGTTCACCTTATACACCACATAATCCATACACCCATACACCAGTACACCCATACTGATACGACCCGGACTCTAGGAACGAACACACGTCGACACACGTAAGTTTTGTGTCTTCTACGACTCAAACAATCAAAGAAAAATATGCGGAAGACAACGGAATAACTAGACGACTAAACTAATAAAAATACCTAGACTACGACACACAAAATAACACAAATCCAATGATGAAGGGGTTGTTTTGGGATGGCAATTTGAAGGGTGAGGAGTATGGATTTCGTGTGTGATGATTAGGTGAAGAATGGCTTGGGTAGATATGATATGTTAGGGATTGAATGAACTTGGTACCTAATTTTCCCCACAAAACACGCCAAAAATGTCCTAAAAACTTAGAATCCCTATCACTAACAATAGTACGAGGAATTCCATGCAATCTAACAACATGCACAAAGAACAAATTGGCAACATGTATAGCATCATCAGTTTTCCTACATGCAATGAAATGAGCCATTTTGGAAAACCTATCAACTACAACAAACACAGAATCCTTACCCGACCTAGATCTAGGCAATCCTAAGATGAAATCCATAGAAATATCAATCCAAGAAGCTGAAGGGACGAGTAGGGGCGTGTACAATCCGAATGGGTGTGAAGTGGATTTGGCTTGACGACAAGTGATGCAACGACTACACACATTCTCTATATCCTTACGCATACGCGGCCAAAAGAAGTGTTCATGCTGCAAGTTCAATGTCTTATGCACACCAAAGTGACCCATTAAACCCCCCGCATGCGATTCTAACACTAATAGCTCACGCATAGAACAAGTAGGGATGCATAACTTCGACTCTTTGAACAGAAAACCATCATGCACATAATAACCATCATAAGACCTAGATTTCAAACTACATTAAGCATATATGGAGCTGAAGTAGGCGTCCTCAACATACAATGCTTTAATGGACTCGAAACCAAGCATCTTAGCATGCATTAAGTTCAAAAGAGCATACCTTCTTGATAGAGCATCGGCGACCACATTGTCTTCGCCTTTCTTGTACTTGATAATACACGGGAAAGACTCGATGAACTCGACCCATCTCGCATGTCTCTTGTTCAGATTGTTTTTCCCTTTCAAGTGCTTCAAGCTTTCATGATCGGTGTGGATGACGAACTCTTTGGGCCACAAGTAATGCTGCCATGTATCCAATGCACGCTTCAAAGCATATAGCTCTTTATCGTACGTCAAATAACGCAAACTGGCGCCATTGAGTTTCTCACTGAAGTAAGCTACGAGACGTTTTTCCTGCATCAAAACAGCACCAATACCTATCCCGGAGGCATCACACTCGATCTCAAAAGTTTTGGAAAAATCAGGTAAACACAAAACAGGAGCTGAACATAACAAAAACTTCAAAGTATTAAAAGCATGCTCTTGTTGTTTATCCCACTCAAATTTCCGGTCCTTCTTACTTAGCTCAGTAAGAGGGACGGCTATATTGGAGAAATCCCGTACAAAATGACGGTAAAACCCAGCCAATCCATGAAAGGATCGAACCTCAGAGGCGTTTTTCGGGGTTGGCCATTCCTCAATCGCTTTGATTTTGGAACGGTCTACCTCAATACCTCGTGAACTAACGACAAAGCCTAAAACCACGACTTCATCCATACAAAACGAACACTTAGACAAGTTTCCATACAACTTAGCATCACGCAATAAGCAAAATACACACCTAAGGTGTTCTAGGTGCACCTGTGCACTGTGACTATAAATCAAAATATCATCAAAGTATACAACCACGAATTTACCAATCACATCACGCAAAACATGATTCATTAACCTCATAAACGTGCTTGGTGCATTAGTGAGACCAAAAGGCATAACTAACCACTCATATAAACCATGCTTTGTTTTAAACGCAGTTTTCCATTCATCCCCTTCATGCATTCTAACTTGAAAATAACCAGATCTCAAATCTATCTTAGTAAACATGTTAGAACCACTTAATTCATCTAGCATATCATCAAGTCTAGGGATAGGAAATCTGTACTTAACTGTTATCTTGTTGATGGCGCGGCAATCCATGCACATCCTCCATTTGTTGTTCTTCTTTGGCACTAGGATGACTGGAACTGCACAAGGGCTCATCGACTCTCGGATTTGCTTCTTCTCCAGCAACTCCTTCACTTGGCGGTCGATCTCCTTCGTCTCCTCAGGCGAAGTGCGGTATGCCGGTCTGTTGGGTAAGACGGCGCCGGGTACGAAGTCGATCTGGTGCTCGATCCCACGAACTGGAGGTAATCCACTTGGAATCTCTTCCGGGAACACGTCCGCGAACTCCTCCATAAGGGGCTGCACATCACAAGGCAAAGAAACACCATTAGTAGCACTGTCCTTATAAGATAAAAGAATGAAAGGTAAACCTGCTTTTAGTGCTTTCTCTACGCCTTTAACTGAGATGAACAGGGATCGATTCTTCTCTTTGTTTGGGGCTGATCTGGATGCCTTTCCATGAGCTAAGGACTCGTTGGGAGGTGTCTTAGGGGCTACATTGGTCGAACTTGGTGTGGAACTCGGCTGAGAGGTGGCGGCCGAATTGGTTCGGGCTGCGGCTGCGGCTTGTTTTGCCCATTCTTGTTTGAATCTCTCTTGCATCCTTTCTTGATCCTCTGCAACGGCTTTAGGAGTGAGTGGCTTTAATACTATGGTGCGGCCATCCCTAGTAATCGAATAGGTGTTGGCCAAACCATCATGAACCGCTTTTCTGTCGAATTGCCACGGTCTTCCTAAAAGTATGTGGGCTGCTTCCATATGAATAACATCACAAAGAATAGTGTCAAAATAACGACCTTTAGTAAAAGAAACATGTACCTGACCTATCACTTGAATGGAACCTCTATCAGTAAGCCACTGCAACTTGTATGGCTTCGGATGCTTTGTTGTGGTAAGGGCGAGTTTATCAACGGCATACTGGCTGATTGCGTTGGTTACACTCCCACTGCCGATGATCATCGCACAAGTCTGATCATTGATGGCAACTCGAGTGTAGAAGATGTTCTCTCATTGCGATTGCTCTTCTTCTTTCACGACTGATGTTCAGACTGCGAATAGAAACTAAGCTGACAAGAGGTAGCTCGACTTCCTCATCATCTGGCTCAGCTTCAGGGACTTCAACGGCTTCAGGGGCGGTGCCCTAAGGCTCTTCTTCATCTTCACTGGCTGATTCAAGCCCATTCTGTTCATTGAGGAACAGAACACGCCGGTTTGGACACTGGTTCTGAAAATGACCCCAACCTTGGCATTTATGACACTGGATGTCACAGGCTCAACTAGGGGCTGAATTCGGCACTGGAGTGGGCTGATTGGGCCGTTGGAATGGTGGTCTGGGTGTAGACTCGGGTCTACAGCTTGCTTGCGGTGTAGAACGGTCGAAACGGCGTTCCGGAGGACCGGATTGACCTCGAGGTCATGTGGAATCAACAGAAGGAGTAGAAGGTGATGTGGAAGGTGTACCTTTACTCCAATAATGTCGAGTAGGGGCTGAGCCTTGACTGGATCGACGGCGGCCTTCTCGCAACTGTTTTTCCACAATCGATGTGTACTGCACCATTCTCTCTATGCTGGTAAACTCCTTGAGTTCTACTTCACAGGCAATGTCAGGATTGATACCTTCAATGTACCGAATGATGGTAGTATTTAAGGTCTCCTCCTTCCCGACTCGATTCAGGGCGGTTTCGAGCTCTTTGTGGTACTCTTCAATCGAACGGGTGTCTTGCTTGATCTGATTGAGCTTCTTCTCAAGCTCTCTTTCATAGTGGACTGGAATGAAGCGTCCACGCATGAATCCTTTCATCTCTTCCCAATTGTCGATGGGTGGATTGCGGTTTTTCATCTTCTTTCTTGCTGCATCTCCCACCAAGTGGCTGCGTAGCCTTTAAACTCCAAACAAGCTAATTTCACCTTTTTAGCTTCTGAAAAATCATAGCATGTGAAAATCTTCTCTACCTTACGTTCCCAATCAAGATAGATATCGGGATCGTGAAGGCCTTCAAACTCTGGGATGGTCGTCTTGATGTTGTTGAGCATTCGGTCTTCTCCATAGTCATCATTGTAGTTTCCACGCCGTTGGCGGCGCCCACGATCTGGAGTATCATCTCCGGTATCTATATTCTCATCAAAGTACTCCTCTTCTGGCTCGTTTTGACGCTCTAGGCGCCTATTTTCTCGAATGGGTGGAGGAAAAAGGGCATTGTTTTAGTGCGTTCAAGGGCGTGCACTAAATCATCTATCTTGTCGGATAGAGCTTGGTGTTGTCTTTGAACGTGTTTGGACAGCGCTTCAAAGATGTACTTAGGATCCCACGGTGGGGGTGGATCCGAGGAAGACTCCATGGGTGCTTTGGATGGATCTTTGGACAGGTCCAAAGGTGGCAAGGTCGACTAGAGGTCGACTGGAGGTGTAGAGGATAACTCGGAGCGGGTTCCTTTCTTCATGATACCTACAAAATGAACAAACGTAAAAGAAAATAAGGTAGGACCTCACAATTTCACGTTCACTCTTTTGTTTTCACTCTTGATTTTACCACTCGTGTATCACTCAATATATGGGTGCACAGTGTGTGAAAATCGTGAATGTGGAAGGAGGAACTCGTGTGGTTTGTTCAGAGGAAGGACGGGAATGCTATTCATGGAACACGGAGGAATTTGGTATGTATAGATGAGATACGGGTTGAGTATGTGTGAGTATGGTAGTGGCCGATTGTTGGAGTGTTTAGGGTAGTATGGGTGGTGGTGGTCGAATAGGGTAGGAAGGAAAGAAGTAGAAGAGATAAGGAAAAAAGAAAGAGATAAGGTAATTGGGTGATTTGGATATGTATCAATCTATGTGACATAATCTAAATACCTTAATTAGCCTAGACTCTAGAAGGAATGAACCAAAAATAAAATAGGACTCTTATGGAAGTTACCAAAAGAAAATAGAACTTGTATGGAAAGTTCCAAAAATAAAATCAATCTAGAAGGAAACTACCAAAAATAAGAAAAGACTCACTACGTAATCACCAACTATGATCTAGTACCAAAAGGAAAGTACCAAAATTAAAAATAGAACTAAAAGGAAACAATGAATATATATTTTTTTTTAATTTCGGATTTTTTTTTATCAGATTTTTTTTTTGTACTCGATCGGCTCTTTCTCTCTTTTTTTTTTTACTTTTGATCGTGCCTTTTCTCTTTTTTTTTATAACAATGAACAACGGAAATTAAATTACAACTCGATCAAACGTAAAATAAAAATAAGACACAAAAACGAACAAAAGCCGACGTGGCTTTGATACCACTTTTATGATACGACCCGGACTCTAGGAACGAACACACGTCGACACTCGTAAGTTTTGTGTCTTCTACGACTCAAACAATCAAAGAAAAATATGCAGAAGACAACGGAATAACTAGACGACTAACCTAATAAAAATACCTAGACTACGGCACACAAAATAACACAAATCCAATGATGAAGGGGCTGTTTTGGGACGGCAATTTGAAGGGTGAGGAGTATGGATTTCGTGTGTGATGATTAGGTGAAGAATGGCTTGGGTAGATAGGATATGTTAGGGATTGAATGAACTTACGTTTTTGAACGAGATGAAGGACGATTGGAACACGATCTTGTTGATGATGGTGTGATGGACGACGGCGGCTATGGGTGGCGTCGAAGGTGGCTGATCAGCAGTGGTGGAGGTGTTGTGAATTACAACCCGAAAGTTGCCTTGGATCTCGAACGTATACAAGGCCAAATTCTTTAAGTTGCTCTTCGGATAGCGAGTCTCCGGCGATCCCTCGAACGTGGACGATGAATTCCCTTTGTAAAACTTAGAGGTGCTAAATCTAAGAGTATGAATTTAATTATCTAAACTCACAAAAGATTAAAAGGGGAGAGACGATATTGAAAGCAAAGGTTTAATAAGCAAATATAGTCTAAAGTATCAATGTAACATAGATCCCCTATTTATAAGCATAAGAGGACCGAAAAATAGAGCTATAAGGGCCGAAAATCTCATGCCCAAATCAAACTAGAACTAGACTAGGAAGTTTCCTAAACTAGAATTCTATTTAAGGTAGAACTTGTAGATCTTGCCTTATCTAAAATCCTAGTCAAACTTTGACTCTAAATAACCGAAAATTACAACCAAATTAATTTAATAAATCTGATCCATACTATATTCTAATTAAATAAAAGAAATACTATAGTCTAAAATAAAATAACCCCTTAATTAATATAACTAAGGGCCGAAACTTGGCTTCTTCACTTGGCCGTGACTTGTAATCACACGCACACATGCACACGTCCATATGGACACGTGCACTTCATCATGTTGTGTTCTCCAAGTCTTGATCTTCATCTTTCAACGTCAACAAGGTCATCATCTTCAAGCTTCCTTGCACGCCGTCTTCTTCTTCGATCTTCTTGCGAATTGTAGCTTGCAAATAATCTTGCAACTTCTGAGCTCGTAGTCTTGTGACGGGTCCTTTGAATTGAAGCTCTTCATTGAGTTCCTCATTGCTATGGATGTCCTCATCACATACACCCGTGGTCCACATACACCAACCCATTGAATACTCATTCCACACGCCTACTTCTACTATTAGCAACCTTCCGGCTTGATTCTATCCGTTGGAGCTTGAAGAAGACCCAGAGGAGCTAATTAAGAGAAGCTGCTGAAGTTTTCGATCCACCCACCCCCATATTTCACTGCACACGTGCATCACACATACTTGAGAGTTAAACACGAGTGGAAAAATCAAGAGTGACATACACGAGCGTTTGTGAGGAATTGTGAGGTTCTACTTTGTTTTTTTTTCTTCACGTTTGTTCGTTTTGCAGGTACAATGAAGAAAGGAAATAACAAAGAGGCGTCTACTCTACCCTTTAAGGAGCCTAGATCACCCAACACCCCAGGCGAGCATTCCTACTCGTTCGAACCACAGTGGGATGCCAAGTACCAATATGAAGCTCTAGCAAAGCATTTTGAGCGATAGACTCGTCTACTGAAAGACGAACTTGGCAACCAAGTAGCTGAATTGCAAAAGGAGCTTGAAAACCTAAGGTCCCAGTCGACCGCATCCCAAACGGTCTAAGGAGACCCTAAGAAGAGGCCACTTGAGCCTCAAGATGAAGAGACGAGGCAATCCGAGCCTCAAACTAATGCAGAGAGGCAATCCGAGCCTCAAGACAACACAGAGAGGCAACATGAGCCTCAAACAGGAGCCCAAGGCCTATGCCAACCCCTGAGGAACGTCCCACAGTCGCCTCCTGTTCAGCACAATGATCAAAGGCCGCCCCGTGAGCCCACCTTTGAAGACGACTATGATTATGGATACGATTCCTATGCAGCCAGTGGGTATGAAGCTGATTACCCACCACAAGGGCACAGAGGACGCCATGGCCGACCCCGAGGTCCCCATAGGCGTGCACATTATCATGATGATGATGATGGTAGGCTTAACAACATCAAGATGAGCATACCCGAATTTGAAGGACTTCACGATCCTGATATCTACTTAGATTGGGAACGTAAGGTAGAGAAGATCTTTGCATGCTACAACTTTTCAGAGCAAAAGAAGGTACAACTCGCATGCTTAGAGTTTAGAGGCTATGCAGCCTCATGGTGGGAGATGCAACAAGAAAGAAGGCATAGAAACCACAATCCTCCAATCGACAACTGGGAGGAGATGAAAGGATTCATGCGTGGGCGTTTCATACCCATGCATTATGAAAGAGAGCTTGAAAAGAAGCTCAATCGAGTCAAGCAAGGTACTAAATCAATCGAAGAGTACCACAAGGAGTTGGAGATGCTATTGAACCGAGTTGGAAAATAGGAGACCCTAACTGCTACCATCATACGGTACATTGAAGGCATGAACCCCGACATTGCATGTGAAGTCGAGCTCAGAGACTTCACCAGTGTAGAAAGAATGGTGCAGTACGCAACGATTATGGAAAGGCAGCTAAGAGAGGGCCGCCGTCGATCCCATTACAGTGCAGCCCCTACACGCACTACTTGGAGTAAAGGTACACCTTCCACATCACTTTCTACTCCTTCTACTGATTCTACACGTCCCAGAGGTCCATCTGGACCACCTGAACGGCGTTTCGATCGTTCTACACTGCAGTCAAGCCGTAGACCCGAGTCTACACCATCCAACCAGCCTCGGCCGAATCCTCCACGGCCAAACCAAGACAATACAGCCCCTAATCGTGCTCGTGACATCCAATGTCATAAGTGTCAAGGTTGGGGGCTATTTCCAAGCTCAATGTCCAAACCGGCGGATTCTATATTTAACGGAATCAAATGAAGTCGAATCAGCCAGTGAAGATGAAAAAGAGCTCGTGGGCGATGCCACACTTGAAGAAGAAGTCGAGAATGATGCCGCACCTAATCCAGTCGATTCGGAAGTTCAGCTCAGTTTGGTCACAATCCGGAGTTTGAGTATCATTCGAGAAGAGGAACAAGAACACCAACGGGAAAACATCTTCTACACCTGTGCAGTGATTCAAGGTCACACGTGTTCCATGATAATTGATAGTGGCAGTGTGATCAACGCCATTAGTCAACACGCAGTTGAAAAGCTTGGTCTACCAGTTCAACAACATGCAAAGCCTTACAGACTGCAGTGGCTTACAGAAAGAGGCGAGATACGCGTGGTTCACCAGGTAAGTGTCTCATTCTCAATCCATAAGTTTTCTGACACTGTTTTGTGCGACGTTATCCCTATGGATGCGGCACACTTGTTGTTAGGCAGACCTTGGCAGTATGATCGATGTGTTGTCCATGATGGACATCTGAACACTTACACCGTCGACATTGATGGCCGAATCAGCACCCTAAGGCCATTATCACCTAAAGACGTTGCTACGGATCAGCAACGCATACAAGAGAGGTTCAAAGAGGAAAAGAAGTCGGAGTCGGAGTCGAGACCCCAGCCCCCGGACAGCCCCTTACCGTCGCCCCTAACCCTCCTAAACCACCTCATTCGAGCTCCCTAGCTGTGGAAAAGAAGTCGGAGTTGAGTTCAAACAAGCCTCATGTGAAGAGCTTGTTTATTTCAGCAAAAGGAGTTCAGAAAGCTGTTAAAGAAGGTATGCCCCTTGTTCTACTCACATTTAAGAGCAGTGCTACTAATGATTGTTTGCCTAGTGATGTGCAGCCCTTACTTGATGAGTTCAAGGACGTTTTTCCTGAGGAGATACCCGGAGAACTTTCACCAGTGCGAGGAATCGAGATACCCGGAGGACTTCCACCAGTTCAAGATGTCTCATTTCATTGCATGTAGGAAAACCGATGATGCGGTACACATAGCCAATATGTTCTTTATACATGTTGTGCGTTTACATAGAATACCTAGAACTATTGTTAGTGATAGGGATTCTAAGTTTCTAGCACATTTTTGGCGTGTACTATGGGGAAAATTAGGTACCAAGTTGTTGTTTTCTACTGCATGTCATCCACAAACTGATGGACAAACTGAAGTAGTTAATCGCACTTTAGGTACTTTGCTGCGTACTTTAGTTAAAACCAACTTGAAATCATGGGAAGATTGTTTGCCTTATGCTGAATTTGCTTATAATAGAGTTGTGCATTCATCTACCAACATGTCTCTGTTTGAAGTTGTTTATGGTTTTAATTCGCTAACGTCTAATGATCTGTTACCTTTACCTGTTGAGCATTTAACAAGTGTTAAAGGTACAAGAAAAGCGGAACAAGTTAAGGAGATGTATGAGAAAGTACGTGTGCGTATTGAAGCCGTTGGCGCACGTAATGCTGTTCAAAAGAACAAATAGCGCAAGCAAGTGATTTTCCAGCCTGGAGATCGCGTTTGGATTCATCTGAGTCCTGGACGGTTTTCTAACTTGAGAAAGTCGAAATTGATGCCAAGAGGAGATGGACCATTCACCGTGTTGAGTCGAGTCAATGACAATGCATATCGCATTGATTTACCCGGTGAGTACAAGTGTTCATCTACATTTAATGTTGCTGACTTATCTCCCTTTTCTGCAGATGATGAGTTCTAGTGCAATGATGACGAGTCCTTGAATTCGAGGATGAATTCTTTTCAGCAGGGAGGGAATGATGAGGTCGTGCAAGACAATGATCAAGATGATCCGGAGCTGCAGTTTAAAGGTCCAATGACGCGTTTGCGAGCTAAGAAGTTGCAAGCTTATTTACAAGCTTCTATTTATCGCAAATTCGAACTTGGTGAAAATGAAGTCAAGGGCAGCTCAAGATTGATCACCATGCTATCCATTGATGATGAAGAAGGAAGCATGAAGACGTGAGAAGAAGAATGACGCCATTTGGACGTGTGCATGAAAAGTTATACGCGTTTGCATGAGAAATCGGGAGATGCTATTTTTCATGCAAAGGTGGCAAGAATTAATCTACAAATGGGCCACGAATTATCCACATATATTTCAGCCCATGTCGTGTGTTAATTAGTCCAAATAGGCGAGATTTATGAAGGCCCAAGTTGTTGGGATTTATCTTTATCTAGATAGATTTTTCTTACTTTATTTTTTGGTATCTTTTGATTCTTACCTTAAAACCAGATTTTGGATAAGGTAACAATCCTAGTTAGATTAGCATTAGTATTTTCGAATCCATCCAGATATCTAGGTCTAGATTTTCGTCCCTTTTGATTAGTATAAATAGGATATCTATGTTATGTTCAAAAAGTTAGACAATTGTAAGAAATAAAGAGTTATTCTCAATCTGTCTCACGATCCTTCGGTTGATCAAACTTTTATCTACAATTCTATTGAATTAGCAATTCAATAGTCTTATTCAAGTTCTTCAGGGTACATTCGAGTACTTGGGAGAATTGTTATCCGGAGAAGTTAGACGAGTGCGTTCGGGTTGATTCAACACAGGTTCACCGCTTTGACCTATCTTTCTACCATACCGCCGCCACCTTCACCACCTCAACTGCCGCCGTCTGCCACCATCACCACCGTAATTCCAGCCACCCTCGAGTGTTCCAAGTGTTATCATCGAGTCCATCGTCCGTTGCCATATTCTAGTAAGTTTTATCGTGTTAATTGGAGTCGGATTGAGTCCTTCATTCGCTGACGTTGTTCGAGTCCTTAAAGTCTTCTGCCTGCGTATTCTTCGTGTCTTGGATTTATTATCCGGGTCACATCAATAAGCATAGGTTTGACTAGAATTGTATTTAAGGCAATTTCCTCCCTTGAATAGAATTCTAGCTTAGGGAACTTCCTAGTATAGTTAGAGATCCCTTTTGGATCAATTTTTTAAGCCTTTTTGATGATTAATTTCGTTCCCCATAGGCTTATAAATAGGGGAACCATGTCACATTGTTACTTTACACTTTATTTGAATTATTAAGCTTTGCTTTCAATATTGTCTCAACCCCCTTTTAAATCTTTGTGAGTTTTGATTTAAAATTCATATTCTTGGAGCTAGCAACTTTAAGTCTTATTCAAGGGTATTGCTTAATCCACTTGAGGGATTAACCGGTATTCGCTATCCGAAGATCAACTTGGAGATTTCATCCTTGGGTACGTTCGAGATTCAAGGAGGCTATCAGGTTGTGATTCACATCAACGAATCATCATCCATCAACCATAATCGACGCCATCCATACTCCATCAACGCACGCCTCAATTCAGCCCCCAAGTTCGAATTTCATCAACCGTTCCATTCAACACGTAAGTTCGTTTCATCCATATCATATCTTATCTACTCCAAGCCTTCTTCACAAGCCACAAACACACGAATCCGTCATTAATTCCAGCCCCCATACACGTTCCCTTTCAGCCCCTTTGTCATTGGTATTGTGTTATATAGTTTATGTCATTTTTCTAGGTATTTTAGTTGTCTAGATTGTCGTATTTTTCGTTGTTTATCGAGTCGGATTGAAACCCTTCATTCGCTGACGTGTTTCATATCCAGAAGTCTTCCGCTACGTTCTCAAGATTCGTCCTAGCATAGCCCGGGTCGTATCATAAATTTGGCAGCAGAGCCACGTCAGCTCTGCTGGTCGTGGTTCAATCCGATGTGTCATTTTTATCCTAGGTGTCGTCTTACGTGTCTTCTTTATTTTTATTTTATCGAGTTGTAATAGCATAGCTATCAATTGAAAAAAAAAAGAGCATCGACAAAAAAAAAGAGAAAAAGCCGTCGAAAACAAAAAAAAATTCGGATAAAAAAAAAGGAAAAAAATCCGAAAATTAAAAAAAAAAGAGGTATATTCATTGTTTCCTTTTGTGTTTCTTTAATTTTGGTACTTTCCTTTTGGTACTACTCTATAGTTGGTATCTACCTTGTGAGTCTTATTTTAATTTTGGTAGTTTCCTTCTAGGATAATTCTTTAGTTGGTAACTTCTTTTAGAGTCTTATTTTATTTTTGGAACTTTCCTTCCAAGTTTTATTTTTATTTTGGTAGTTTCCTTTTGAGTTGTAATTTATTTTTGGTTCATTCCTTTTAGAGTCTAGTTCAATTAGGATATTTAGATTGTGTCACAATTGTGTAACACTTTCCAAATTACCTAATCCTTCTTTCCTTTTCCTTCCAATTTCTTTCCTTCTACCTTTGGGATTTATTTTTGGATCTCCTACACTATTTAGGACTTCAAAAATACATCTAATTATTTCCTTATCTTGATTTCTTCCATTCCAATCCTTTCAAACCTTCCATATACTCCCTCATACCCATTAATTTTCATCCCCTATACCTTGTAGAGTTTGAAAATTTCAGCCTTAGTCACATACACCCATGCACCATGCTCCCCATGGCCCGTACACCATATACACCAAATTCTCACCATCTCTACCGCAACAACAACATGATCATACCTGAGTTTGAAGGTCTATACTATCCCGACATCTATTTGGATTGGGAACGCAAAGTAGATAAACTTTTTGAGTGCTATGACTTCCCCGAGAAAAAGAAAGTGCAGCTAGTTTCATCAAAGTTTAAAGGCTACGCAACAACATGGTGGGAATTCCAGTAGAACTGGTGCTATAGAGATCATCTTCTACCTATCGACACATGGCGTGAGTTGAAAGATTTGATACGGAAACGCTTCATTCCAGACCACTACCAATAGGAGTTGGAGGAAAAGCTATACCAGCTTAGACAAAGAGATCAAAGTGTAAATGACTACTACAACAAAATGATTGAAGCCATGAGATAAGCTGATGTAGAAGAATATCCAGAAGACACCATGGATAGATTTCTAGCTGGTCTACGAAGAGCAATCCGTAAAAGAGTAGCATTGTACCGCTTCAACGAGTTGGAAGACATGGTGGAATACGCCATTCGGATAGAAAAGTGGCTAGAGGAACTAGAGATGAAGTCAAAAGAGGAGGTTCAAGTAGAGTCGAGCATTGCCACCCATGATGCTTCTACTTCCAAGGTACCAATTCTAGACTTCGTTGAAGTACCTTTTATCTCATTACCATCTGTTTCTATGTGCTTAGAAGATGAGATAGTTGAAGAATCTAAGCCAGAGTTGGACATGATAGAAACAACCAATGAGGAGATGCCAGTTTTGGAGGAGTTAGTTCAAGACAAATGTAATCAAGAGGAGTCGGTTTCCATTCATGTTGATGAAGAGGTGCCCATTCTCGAAATTACTAATCCGGAGAAGACAAGTATAGAAGATTGTAGTTTGGATGTTTTGTCCATGGAGATGACAAGTCCTGAAGATTGTATGGATGATAAACTACAAATTGTGAATTTGGAGATCCATGATGCAGTTGAGGAAGCCGAAGAAGTTGAAGAGTCGTTGGAGATACAACCTTGTAATGAAAAGGAGAATGACATCCGTGAGACAATGGTTGAAGATCATGAAGAGCTCGAACAAGCTAGCATGGCAGATCCATCGATTTCTAACATTTTTTGTCAACCGTTTTCTTGTGATATCTTTATTCTACAGGTTGTTGAAGAAATTCCATTGGAAGTTGATGTACCACCAGATTTGATCGTGAATCCCATGTCAAGGCAAACTATGTGATACGAACCCGAAAAGCATAAAAGAATCAAATCCAAGAATGCCATTGAGAGCTTCAAAGATAATCATGTTGTCCAAGATTAAAGATTGGAGATCAAGATTTGAAGAACACAAGTGCATGAAAATATTCGGATATTTTGGGCAGCCAATGAAGATCAAATATTCAGCCCGAGATTGGTCAACATGCTATCCATTGATGATGAAGAAGAAAGCATGAAGACGTGAGAAGAAGAACGACGCCATTTGGATGTGTACATCAAAAGTTATACGCGTTTGCATGGAAAATCGGGAGATGCTGTTTTTCATGCAAAGGTGGCAAGAATTACACACACATGGGCCACAAAATTAATACACTTAATTCAGCCCATGGACGTGTATTTTGGGTCCAAGAATGGCGAGAATATCCAGCCCAAATCCACTTTGGGATTTATCCTTATCTAGTTAGATTTAGATAGATTTTTCTTATCTTATTTTTGGTAACTTTTGATTTTATCCTAGTTTGACTAGAAAACCTTTAGATTTTCGATTTCTCCTAGATTTAGGGTTTAATTTTCGTTCATAATCCCTACCCTATATAAAGGGATCAGTTGTGAACTTTATTTTTCAGACAATTGCAAGAAATAAAGAGTTATTCTCAATCTGTCTCACGATCCTTCGGTTGATCAAACTTTTATCTACAATTCTATTGTTCTAACAAATCAATAGTCTTATTTAAGTTCTTCAGGGTATAATTAAGTACTTGGGAGAATTGCTATTCGGAGAAGTTAGACGTGCGCGTTCGGGTTATCAACACGGGTTCGCCGAATCTATCCAATCCATATTACAACTCCACCGCCACCAATGCCATCACCACCGCCGCCATCCACCACCAACACCACCGTCCAAGAGTCATCAACAAGCTGTCCTACGTGTGTTCATCGATACCTAGTTCATCATTCGTGTTTTCTAGTAAGTTTGCCTTTTAATTCGTGTCGGGTTGAGTCCTTCTTTAGCTGACGTTGTTCGAGTCCTTAAAGTCTTCCGCCTGCGTATTCTTCGTGTCTTGGAATCATTGTCCGGGTCACATCATAAATTTGGCATCAGAGCCACGTCAGCTCTGCTGGTCGTGGTTCAATCCGACGTGTCATCTACGTGTCAGTTATTTTTCGTACGTGTCATTTAATTTTCGTTTGTTTCGAGTTGTAATCTGATTTATATTCATTGAAAAAAAAGGAGCAAAAGACATAGGCTAAGTAAAAAAAAAACGAAAAAAAAAGTCGCCGAAAAAAAAAAATGAAAATCAGATTTAAATTCTTGTTGGATTCGATTTTACCTTGTGTTTAGATTTGTTTCCTTATTTTTAGGGATCTTTAGATTGTGTTCACATTGGTCAAACACATCCAAAATCCTTATTCCTTATCCATTAGATTTCTTACCTTGTTTAGTTTGATTTCATCCTAATCTACATCTATTCAAGATCTTTCTATCCTCATCCATATCTAATCAAATCCTCCATCCTTATCCATCCCTATTTTCGATCCTAATCATTAAAGGGATTCGAAATTTCTATCTCTTTCCTACCTACACCCAGTTTACCATATACACCAGATACTCCATACACCCATACACCCATACACCCGTACACCCGTACACCCGTGGTCTACAAATACCAAATCAGCAGGTTTACCTACACCATCCATACAACAGCCCCACATCATCAAGTTAGATAGATCTAGTCCGTGCCCGCCCGAATCGATTCAGAGATGCTGATGGTCTACACCGCAGCAAGATAACCATCCCAGAGTTTGAGGGTCTATACGATCCAGAAGTGTACCTAGATTGGGAACACAGAGTTGATAAGATTTTTAAGTACTACTACTTCCCCGAGCCAAAAAAGGTGCAATTAGTCACATTGGAGTTTAAAGACTACGCAGCAGCATGGTGGGAATTTTAACAAAATCGATGCCACCGAGATCACCTTCCACCTATTGACACATGGCGTGAGTTGAAAGATTTGATGTGGAAACGCTTCATTCCAGACCACTACCAATGGGAGTTGGAGGAGAAGCTATACAAGCTTAGGCAAAGAGATCGAAGTGTAAATGACTACTACAACAAAATGATTGAAGCTATGAGACGAGCTGATGTAGAAGAGTATCTAGAAGATACCATGGATAGATTCCTAGCTCGTCTACGAAGAGAAATCCGAGAAAATGTAGCATTATATCACTTCGACAAGTTGAAAGACATGGTGCAATATGCCATTGAGATAGAGAAGTGGTTGGAGAGTCTGCAAAATGAAGTGGTTCAAGTGGAGTCAAATGTAGAGTTGTCACCTAGAGCTCATCGCCAAACAGTCCCGTTTCATTGGAGCGAACCTGAGTCATTCGAGGAGTTTCTACGTATCTATGTACCACCTACACGGCCTGCATCACCAGTTCAGCTGGTCATGGATGTGCCAAGCCAAGCCAACAACATTCAAGAAGAGATCCACGTTGAGTTACCATCTGAGATCGTTGCCATCAAAGAAGATTCTACTTTTGAGGTAACAATTTCAGTTGATGCACCTATTGATGAATTGATAGATGTTGCTACTTGTGAAGATGTTGGAAAAGTCGAGGAAGAAGAAATAGAGATTATTGCCGCCGTTGAGGAAGTTGAAGTAGTTGAGAAATTGATGGAGATGCAGCTTTGTTTTGAAGAGGAAACCGACATCCATGAGGAAATGATCATAGATCATATGGAGCTCGATCAAGCTAGCATGGAGACGCAGTCGAATTCTAACATCATTTGTCAACCATTTTCTCGTGATATCTTTATTTTACAGGTTGCTAAAGATGTGCCCCATGTTATTGATCTTGTGCAAAAAGAGATTGATGTTCATTTCATGTTCATCTTTGAGAACTTCTTTTCAAGAGGAGGGGAATGATAAGAACCCGAAAAGCATAAAAGAATCAAATCCAAGAATGCCATTGAGAACTTCAAAGATAATCATGTTGTCCAAGATTAAAGATTGGAGATCAAGATTTGAAGAACACAAGTGCATGAAAATATTCGGATATTTTGGGCAGCCAATGAAGATCAAATATTCAGCCCGAGATTGGTCAACATGCTATCCATTGATGATGAAGAAGAAAGCATGAAGACGTGAGAAGAAGAACGGCGCCATTTGGACGTGTACATCAAAAGTTATACGCGTTTGCATGGGAAATCGGGAGATGCTGTTTTTCATGCAAAGGTGGCAAGAATTACACACACATGGGCCACGAAATTAATACACTTAATTCAGCCCATGGACGTGTATTTTGGGTCCAAGAATGGCGAGAATATCCAGCCCAAATCCACTTTGGGATTTATCCTTATCTAGTTAGATTTAGATAGATTTTTCTTATCTTATTTTTGGTAACTTTTTATTTTATCCTAGTTTGACTAGAACACCTTTAGAATTTCAATTTCTCCTAGATTTAGGGTTTAATTTTCGTTCATAATCCCTACCCTATGTAAAGGGATCAGTTGTGAACTTTATTTTTCAGACAATTGCAAGAAATAAAGAGTTATTCTCAATCTGTCTCACGATCCTTCGATTGATCAAACTTTTATCTACAATTCTATTGTTCTAGCAAATCAATAGTCTTATTTAAGTTCTTCAGGGTATAATTAAGTACTTGGGAGAATTGCTATCCGGAGAAGTTAGACGTGCGCGTTCGGGTTATCAACACGGGTTTGCCGAATCTATCCAATCCATATCACAACTCCACCACCGCCAATACCATCACCACCGCCGCCATCCACCACCAACACCGGCGTCCAAGAGTCATCAACAAGCTGTCCTATGTGTGTTCATCGATACCTAGTTCATCATTCGTGTTTTCTAGTAAGTTTGCCTTTTAATTCGTGTCGGGTTGAGTCCTTTTTTAGCTGACGTTGTTCGAGTCCTTAAAGTCTTCCGCCTGCGTATTCTTCGTGTCTGGGAATCATTGTCTGGGTCACATCACTATGGAGCTAGAGTTTCGGATGATTAACACAAGTGGAATGTTCTCGTTCATGTTCATGAAGATGTGTTTTATGCAGCTTGTGCAAAAAGAATTTGATGGTCAGTTCGTGTTCGTCTTTGATCTCGGAGCTTTGAATTCAAGGACGAATTCTTTTCAAGAGGAGAGGAATGATGAAGCCACGAAAAGCCTTGAAGAACTTAATCCGGAGCTGCAAATACGTGGTCCAATTACATGATTTTGAGCAATACAACTGCAAGGATTTTTCCAAGCATTTGTATGTAACAAATTCAAAGATGACAAAGATGTTGAGAGCAACTCCAAAATTGTTACTTTGCTAGTAATTAAAGATTGGAGATCAAGGTTTGAAGAAGAGAACATGAAGAACTCGTCGAGTTGTGCATGCGTGCACGAGATCAGATTTTTGGCCCTTTAATTAATTTAATTATGGGGTTGATTTTATTTAGACTATAGTATTTATTTTAATTAATTAAGACTATAGTCAAATCAGATTTATTTAATTATCTGGGAGTAATTTTCGTCCATAATAAGCATAGGTTTGACTAGAATTTTATTTAAGGCAATTTCCTCCCTTGAATAGAATTCTAGCTTAGGGAACTTCCTAGTATAGTTAGAGATCCCTTTTGGATCAATTTTTTAAGCCTTTTTGATGATTAATTTCGTTCCCCATAGGCTTATAAATAGGGGAACCATGTCACATTGTTACTTTACACTTTATTTGAATTATTAAGCTTTGCTTTCAATATTGTCTCAACCCCCTTTTAAATCTTTGTGAGTTTTGATTTAAAATTCATATTCTTGGAGCTAGCAACAGTGAAGGGACCATCTCCATGGGGCGAAAACTTGGATTTCTTCAGGTTGGGAAATCGGCCAGGGCTTAAATAAACCCAAACACGATCACCGGGCTGGAATATCACACGTTTGCGCCTTGTGTTGCGTGCGGCGGCAATTCGTGAGCCTTGGTGCTCAATCCGGGCAGGTAACTTCTCATGCATCTCTCGAATGAAATCAGCTCTCTTCATACCTTTAACACTCGTTAGAGGCTCAACGGGTAAAGGAAGCAAATCAATAGGAGTTAGTGGATTAAATCCATAAACTACCTCAAAAGGAGACATGTTAGTAGAAGAATGCACAACACGATTATAAGCAAATTCAGCATATGGTAGACATTCTTCCCATGACTTCAAATTATTCCTAATTAGAGACCTAAGTAAAGCTCCTAAAGTACGATTCACAACCTCAGTTTGACCATCGGTTTGTGGATGACATGCAGTAGAAAACAATAACTTGGTACCTAATTTTCCCCACAAAACACGCCAAAAATGTCCTAAAAACTTAGAATCCCTATCACTAACAATAGTACGAGGAATTCCATGCAATCTAACAACATGCACAAAGAACAAATTGGCAACATGTATAGCATCATCAGTTTTTCTACATGCAATGAAATGAGCCATTTTGGAAAACCTATCAACTACAACAAACACAGAATCCTTACCCGACCTAGATCTAGGCAATCCTAAGATGAAATCCATAGAAATATCGATCCAAGGAGCTGAAGGGACGGGTATGGGCATGTACAATCCGAATGGGTGTGAAGTGGATTTGGCTTGACAACAAGTGATGCAACGACTACACACATTCTCTACATCCTTACGCATACGCGGCCAAAAGAAGTGTTCATGCAGCAAGTTCAATGTCTTATGCACACCAAAGTGACCCATTAAACCCCCCGCATGCGATTCTAACACTAATAGCTCACGCATAGAACAAGTAGGGATGCATAACTTCGACTCTTTGAACAGAAAACCATCATGCACATAATAACCATCATAAGACCTAGATTTCGAACACTTAAACAAGTTTCCATAAAACTTAGCATCACGCAATAAGCAAAATACAAACCTAAGGTGTTCTGGGTGCGCCTGTGCACTGTGACTGTAAATCAAAATATCATCAAAGTATACAACCACGAATTTACCAATCACATCACGCAAAACATGATTCATTAACCTCATAAACGTGCTCGGTGCATTAGTGAGACCAAAAGGCATAACTAACCACTCATATAAACCATGCTTTGTTTTAAACGCAGTTTTTCATTCATCCCCTTCATGCATTCTAACTTGAAAATAACCAGATCTCAAATCTATCTTAGAAAACATGTTAGAACCACTTAATTCATCTAGCATATCATCAAGTCTAGGGATAGGAAATCTGTACTTAATTGTTATCCTGTTGATGGCGTGGCAATCCATCCACATCCTCTATTCGTTGTTCTTCTTTGGCACTAGGATGACTGGAACTGCACAAGGGCTCATCGACTCTCGGATTTTCTTCTTCTCCAGCAACTCCTTCACTTGGCGGTCGATCTCCTTCATCTCCTCAGGTGAAGTGCGGTACGCCGGTCTGTTGGGCAAGACGGCACCGGGTACGAAGTCGATCTGGTGCTCGATCCCACGAACTGGAGGTAATCCACTTGGAATCTCTTCCGAGAACACGTCCGCGAACTCCTCCATAAGGGGCTTCACATCACAAGGCAAAGAAACACCATTAGTAGCACTGTCCTTATAAGATAAAAGAACGAAAGGTAAACCTGCTTTTAGTGCTTTCTCTACGCCTTTAACTGAGATGAATAGGGATCGATTCTTCTCTTTGTTTGGGGCTGATCCGAATGCCTTTCCATGAGCTAAGGACTCGTTGGGAGGCGTCTTAGGGGCTGCATTGGTCGAACTTGGTGTGGAACTCGGCTGAGAGGTGGCGGCCGAATTGGTTCGGGCTGCGGCTGCGGCTTGTTTTGCCCGTACATGTTTGAATCTCTCTTGCATCCTTTCTTGATCCTCTACAACGGCTCTAGGAGTGAGTGGCTTTAATACTGTGGTGCGGCCATCCCTAGTAATCGAATAGGTGTTGGCCAAACCATCATGAACCGCTTTTCTGTCGAATTGCCACGGTCTTCCTAAAAGTATGTGGGCTGCTTCCATATGAATAACATCACAAAGAATAGTGTCAAAATAACGACCTTTAGTAAATGAAACATGTACCTGACCTGTCACTCGAATGGAACCTCTATCAGTAAGCCACTACAACTTGTATGGCTTCGGATGTTTTGTTGTGGTAAGGGCGAGTTTATCAACGGCATACTGGCTGATTGCGTTGATTACACTCCCACTATCGATGATCATTGCACAAGTCTGATCTTTGTTGGAAACTCGAGTGTAGAAGATGTTCTCTCGTTGCGATTGTTCTTCTTCTTCACGACTGATGTTCAGACTGCGAATAGAAACTAAGATGACATGAGGTAGCTCAACTTCTTCATCATCTAGCTCGGCTTCAGGGACTTCAACGGCTTCAAGGACAGCGGCCTGAGGCTCTTCTTCATCTTCACTGGCTGATTCAAGCCCATTCTGTTCATTGAGGAACAGAACACGCCGGTTTGGACACTGGTTCTGAAAATGACCCCAACCTTGGCATTTATGACACTGGATGTCACGGGCTCGACTAGGGGTTGAATTCGGTGCTGGAGTGGGCTGATTGGGCCGTTGGAATGGTGGCCTGGGTGTAGACTCGGGTCTACGGCTTGCTTGCGGTGTAGAACGATCGAAACGGCGTTCCGGATTGCACTCGGGGTCATGTGGAATCAACATAAGGAGTAGAAGGTGATGTGGAAGGTGTACCTTAACTCCAAGAATGTTGAGTAGGGGTTGAGCCTTGACTGGATCGACGGCGGCCTTCTCGCAACTGCTTTTCCACAATCGATGCGTACTGCACCATTCTCTCTATGCTGGTAAACTCCTTGAGTTCTACTTCACAGGCAATGTCAGGATTCATACCTTCAATGTACCGAATGATGGTAGCATTTAAGGTCTCCTCCTTCCCGACTCGATTCAGGGCGGTTTCGAGCTCTTTGTGGTACTCTTCAATCGAACAAGTGCCTTGCTTAATCCGGTTGAGCTTCTTCTCAAGCTCTCTTTCATAGTGGACTAGAATGAAGCGTCCACGCATGAATCCTTTCATCTCTTCCCAATTGTCGATGGGTGGATTGCGGTTTCTTCGTCTTCTTTCTTGCTGCATCTCCCACCAAGTGGCTGCGTATCCTTTAAACTCCAAACATGCTAATTGCACCTTTTTAGCTTCTAAAAAATCATAGCATGCGAAAATATTCTCTACATTACATTCCCAATCAAGATAGATATCGTGATCGTGAAGGCCTTCAAACTCTGGGATGCTCGTCTTGATGTTGTTGAGCATTCAGTCTTCTCCATAGTCATCATTGTAGTTTCCACGCCGTTGGCGGCGCCCACGATCTGGAGTATCATCTCTGGCATCTGTATTCTCATCAAAGTACTCCTCTTCTGGCTCGTTTTGACGCTCTAGGCGCCTATTTCCTCGAATGGGTGGAGGAAAAATGGGCGTTGTTTTAGTGCGTTCAAGGGCGTGCACTAAATCATCTATCTTGTCGGATAGAGCTTGGTGTTGTCTTTGAACGTGTTTGGACAGCGCTTCAAAGTGGTACTTAGGATCCCACGGTGCGGGTGGATCCGAGGAAGACTCCATGGGTGCTTTGGATGGATCTTTGGACGGGTCCAAATGTGGCAAGGTCGACTGGAGGTGTAGAGGATGAGTCGGAGCGGGTTCCTTTCTTCATGATACCTACAAAATGAACAAACGTAAAAGAAAACAAGGTAGGACCTCACAATTTCACATTCACTCTTTTGTTTTCACTCTTGATTTTTCCACTCGTGTATCACTCAATATATGGGTGCACAGTGTGTGAAAATCGTGAATGTGGAAGTAGGAACTCATGTGGTTTGTTCAGAGGAAGGACGAGAATGCTATTCATGGAACACGGAGGAATTTTGTATGTATAGATGAGATACGGGTTGAGTATGTGTGAGTATGGTAGTGGCCCATTGTTGGAGTGTTTAGGGTAGTATGGGTGGTGGTGGTCGAATAGGGTAGGAAGGAAAGAAGTAGAAGAGATAAGGAAAGAAGAAAGAGATAAGGGCATGCACTAAATGGGTGGAGGAAAAATGGGCGTTGTTTTAGTTCGTTCAAGGGCATGCACTAAATCATCGATCTTGTCGGATAGAGCTTGGTGTTGTCTTTGAACGTGTTTGGACAGCGTTTCAAAGTGATACTTAGGATCCCACGGTGCGGGTGGATCCGAGGAAGACTCCATGGGTGCTTTGGAAGGGTCTTTGGACGGGTCCAAAGGTGGCAAGGTCGACTGGGGGTCGACGGGAGGTGTAGAGGATGATTCGGGACGGGTTTCTTTCTTCATGTTACCTACAAAACGAACAAACGTAAAAGAAAACAAGGTAGATCCTCACAATCTCACGTTCACTCTTTTGTTTTCACTCTTGATTTTACCACTCGTGAAAATCGTGTATATGGGAGTAGAAACTCGTGTGGTTTGTTCAGAGGAAGGACAAGAATGCTATTCTCGGAACACGGATGAATTTGGTGTGTATGGGTGAGATACGGATTGAGTATGTGTATGTATGTGGTGGCCGAATGTAGTAGGGATGTGTATGGGGGTGCCCGATTGTTTGAAGTGTGTGGGTGTGGTGGTCGAGTATGGTGGTGGTAGAAGAAGGAAAGAAATGGAATAGATAAGGAATAAAGGAAGAGATAAGGTAAGTAGGGGATTTGGATATGTATCAATCTATGTGACACAATCTAAATACCTTAATTAGCCTAGACTCTAGAAGAAATGAACCAAAAATAAAATAGGACTCTTATGGAAGTTACCAAAAGAAAATAGAACTTGTATGGAAAGTTCCAAAAATAAAATCAATCTAGAAGGAAACTACCAAAAATAAGAAAAGACTCACTAGGTAATTACCAACTATGATCTAGTACCAAAATTAAAAATTGAACTAAAAGGAAACAATGACTATTCTTTTTTTTTTTAATTTCGGAATTTTTTTTTTATCCGATTTTTTTTTTGTACTCGATCGGCTCTTTCTCTTTTTTTTTTACTTTAGATCGTGCCTTTTCTCTTTTTTTTTTATAACAATGAACAATGGAAATTAAATTATAACTCGATCAAACGTAAAATAAAAATAAGACACAAAAACGAACCAAAGCCGACGTGGCTTTGATACCACTTTTATGATACGACCCGGACTCTAGGAACGAACACACGTCGACACACGTAAGTTTTGTGTCTTCTACGACTCAAACAATCAAAGGAAAATATGCGGAAGACAACAGAATAACTAGACGACTAAACTAATAAAAATACCTAGACTACGACAAACAAAATAACACAAATCCAATGATGAAGAGGCTGTTTTGGGACGGCAATTTGAAGGGTGAGGAGTATGGATTTCGTGTGTGATGATTAGGTGAAGAATGGCTTGGGTAGATAGGATATGTTACGGATTGAATGAACTTAAGTTTTTGAACGAGATGAAGGACGATTGGAACACGATCTTGTGGATGATGGTGTGATGGACGACGGCAGCTATGGGCGGCGTCGAAGGTGGCTGATCGGCGGTGGTGGAGGTGTTGTGAATTACAACCCGAAAGTTGCCTTGGATCTCGAACGTATACAAGGCCAAATTCTTTAAGTTGCTCTTCGGATAGCGAGTCTCCGGCGATCTCTCAAACGTGGACGACGAATTCCCTTTGTAAAACTTAGAGGTGCTAAATCTAAGAGTATGAATTCAATTATCTAAACTCACAAAAGATTAAAAGGGGAGAGACGATATTGAAAGCAAAGGCTTAATAATCAAATATAGTCTAAAGTATCAATGTAACATAGATCCCCTATTTATAAGCATAAGAGGACCGAAAAATAGAGCTATAAGGGCCGAAAATCTCATGCTCAAATCAAACTAGAACTAGACTAGGAAGTTTCCTAAACTAGAATTCTATTTAAGGTAGAATTTGTAGATCTTGCCTTATCTAAAATCCTAGTCAAACTTTGACTCTAAATAACCGAAAATTACAACCAAATTAATTAAATAAATCTGATCCATACTATAGTCTAATTAAATAAAAGAAATACTATAGTCTAAAATAAAATAACCCCTTAGTTAATATAACTAAGGGCTGAAACTTGGCTTCTTCACTTGGCCGTGACTTGTAATCACACACACACATGTACACGTCCATATGCATACGTGCACTTCATCATGTTGTGTTCTCCAAGTCTTGATCTTCATCTTCCAACGTCAACAAGGTCATCATCTTCAAGCTTCCTTGCACGTCGTCTTCTTCTTCGATCTTCTTGCGAATTGTAGCTTGCAAATAATCTTGCAACTTCTTAGCTCGTAGTCTTGTGACGGGTCCTTTGAATTGAAGCTCTTCATTGAGTTCCTTATTGCTATGGATGTCCTCATCAATGGATCGAAACAGTCTTTTTGTTGATTAGCTCTTATGGGTCTTCTTCAAGCTCCAACGGATAGAATCAAGCCGGAAGATTGCTAAGAGTAGAAGTAGGCGTGTGGAATGAGTATTCAACTAGATGGTGTATGTGGACCACGGGTGTATGGGTGTACGGGTGTATGGGTGTATGGGTGTATGGACTATGTGGTGTATAAGGTGAACCGGGTGTATATAGAAAAGATGAGAAATTTCGAATCCCTTTAGTGATTAGGATCGAAAATAGGTATGGATAGGGATGGAGGATTTGATTAGATATGGATGAGGATGGAAAGATCTTGAATAGATGTAGATTATGATGAAATCTATCTAAACAAGGTAAGAAATCTAATGGATAAGGAAATAAAGATTTTGGATGTGTGAACACAATCTAAGAATCCCTAAATATATGGAACAAATCTAAAAACAAGGAATTAAAATTGAAATCAAATAAACAATCTGATTTTCATTTATTTATTTTTTTGGATTTTTTTTTTACTTTTTTTTTTGCTGTAGGGATTTCGATCCCTTTGCTCTTTTTTTTTCAATGAATAAGAATCAGATTACAACTCGAAACAAACGGAAATTAAAAGACACGTATGATAGAAAACTGACACGTCGGATTGAACCACGACCAGCAGAGCTGATGTGGCTCTGATGCCAAATTTATGATGTGACCCGGACAATATATCCAAGACATGAATGAAACGCAGGTGGAAGACTTTAAGGACTCGAACAACATCAGCTAAAGAAGGACTCAACCCGACACGAATTAAAAGACAAACTTACTAGAAAACACGAACAATGAATGGGACAAGGATGAGGACACCACGAACAACTTGAGGGGGCTGGAATACGGCGGTGGAGGCGGCGGAAGTTGGTGAAGGTGGCGGTGGTGTTGATGAAGGTGGCGGCGATGTGTTGTTGTGGATCGGTTAGATTCGGCGAACCCATGTTGAATAACCCGAATGCGCACGTCTAGCTTCTCCAGATAGCAATTCTCCCAAGTACTTAATTATACCCTGAAGAACTTAAATAAGACTATTGATTTTCTAGAACAATAGAATTGTAGATAAAAGTTTGATCAACCGAAGGATCGTGAGACAGATTGAGAATAACTCTTTATTTCATGCAATTGTCTGAATTATGAATGTCACATGGTGGCCCTATTTATAGGATACATAGGAGACGAAATTTTAACCCTAAATAACTAGATAAACATTGAAAAATACTAATCCTAATCAATCTAGGATAAAATCAAAAGATATTAAAAATAAGATAACAAAAATCTATCTAAATCTAACTAGATAAGGATAAATCCCATAAAGGATTTGGGCTTGTATTTCCACGCCATCTTGGACCTTAGAACTCGATCATGGGCTGAATTAACATGAATAATTTCGTGGCCAATGGTACAATTAATATTACCACCTTTGCATGAAAAACAGCATCTCCCGATTTCCCATGCAAACGCGTATAACTTTTTATGCACATGTCCAAATGGCGTGATTCTTCTTCTCACGTCTTCATGATACCTTCTTCATCATCAATAGATAGCATGGTGATCCATCTTGGGCTGCTCTTCACTTCATCTTCATGCAACTCGAATTTGCGACGAATAGAAGCTTGTAAATAAGCTTGCAACTTCTTAGCTCGCAAACGCGTTATTGGACCTTTAAACTGCAGCTCCGGATCATCTTGATCATTGCCTTGCACGACCTCATCACTTCCTCATCATCAATGGATAGCATGGTGATCAATCTCGAGCTGCCCTTGACTTCATCTTCACCAAGTTTGAATTTGCGACGAATAGAAGCTTGTAAATTAGCTTACAACTTCTTAGCTCGCAAACGCGTTATTGGACCTTTAAATTGCAGCTCCGGATCATCTGGATC
The DNA here is from genome assembly GCA_026008535.1 of Perilla frutescens. Classification (NCBI taxonomy): domain Eukaryota; kingdom Viridiplantae; phylum Streptophyta; class Magnoliopsida; order Lamiales; family Lamiaceae; genus Perilla; species Perilla frutescens. The sequence continues at coordinate 17,157,821 of BRKX01000004.1, forward strand.
ATTGCCTAGCTCGACCTCATCATTCTCCCCCTTCTGAAAAGAATTCGTCCTCGAATTCAAGGACTCGTCATCATTGCACTCGAACTCATCATCTGCAGAAAAGGGAGATAAGTCAGCAACATTAAATGTAGATGAACACTTGTACTCACCGGGTAAATCAATGCGATATGCATCGTCATTGACTCGACTCAACACGGTGAATGGTCCATCTCCTCTTGGCATCAATTTCGACTTTCTTAAGTTAAGAAACCGTCCATGACTCAGATGAATCCAAACGCGATCTCCAGGCTGAAAAATCACTCGGTTGCGCCGTTTGTTCTTTTGAACAACATTACGTGCGCCAACGGCTTTAATACGCGCACGTACTTTCTCATGCATCTCCTTAACTTGTTCCGCTTTTCTTGTAACTTTAACACTTGTTAGATGCTCAACAGGTAAAGACAACAGATCATTAGGCGTTAGCGGATTAAAACCATAAACAACTTCGAACGGAGACATGTTGGTAGATGAATGCACAACTCTATTATAAGCAAATTCAGCATATGGCAAACAATCTTCCCATGATTTCAAGTTGTTTTTAACTAAAGCAAGCAGCAAAGTACCTATAGTGCGATTAACTACTTCAGTTTGTCCATCAGTTTGTGGATGACTTGCAGTAGAAAATAACAGTTTGGTACCTAACTTACCCCATAGTACACGCCAAAAATGTGCAAGAAACTTAGAATCCCTATCACTAACAATAGTTCTAGGTATTCCATGTAAACGCACAACATGTATAAAGAATAAATTGGCAATGTGTACAGCATCATCAGTTTTCCTACATGTAATGAAATGAGACATCTTGGAAAACCTATCAACTACAACGAATATAAAATCTCGACCAGACCTAGACCGTGGTAAACTGATGAGATCCAGATCCAGCATGGCAATAAAGAAGAAAATGATCCGGAGCTGCAGTTTAAAGGTCCAATGACGCGTTTGCGAGCTAAGAAGTTGCAAGGTTATTTACAAGCTTCTATTCGTCGCAAATTCGAACTTGGTGAAGATGAAGTCAAGGGCAGCTCGAGATTAATCACCATGCTATCCATTGATGATGAAGAAGGAAGCATGGAGACATGAGAAGAAGAATGACGCCATTTGGACGTGTGCATGAAAAGTTATACGCGTTTGCATGGGAAATCGGGAGTTGCTGTTTTTCATTCAAAGGTGACAAGAATTACATCCACATGGGCTACGAAATTAATAGCATTATTTGAGCCCATGATCGAGTATTGGAGGTCCAAGATGGCATGGATTTGTTCAAGCCCAAAGTTAGTTAGGATTTATCCTTATCTAGTAAGATTTAGATAGATTTTTGTTATCTTATTTTTGGTATCTTTTGATTTTATTCTAGATTGATTAGGATTAGTATTTTTCAATGTTTATCTAGTTATTTAGGGTTAGATTTTTGTCCCCCTAGGTCCCTATAAATAGGAGTATCATGTGACATTCAAAAGTCAGACAATTGCATGAGTTTGAGATTTATTCCTCCCTTTTGTCTCCGATCCTTTGGTTGATCGCATATATACAAACCATTCTATTGATTTAGCACTTCAATAGTCTTATTTAGGTTCTTCAGGGTACAATCGAGTACTTGGGAGAATTGCTATTTGGAGAAGTTAGACGTGCGTGTTCGGGTTATTCAACACTGGTTCGCCGAATCTATCCAATCCACAACACATCATCGCCGCCGTCAATACCATCACCACCGCCGCCATCCGCCGTCCACACCGCCGTATTCCAGCCCCCTCAAGTGGTTCGTCATGTGCTCATCATTGTCCCATTCATTGTTCGTGTTTTCTAGTAAGTTTGTCTTTTAATTCGTGTCGGGTTGAGTCCTTCTTTAGCTGACGTTGTTCGAGTCCTTAAAGTCTTCCGCTTGCGTATTTCTCGTGTCTTGGATTATTTGTCCGGGTCACATCATAAATTTGGCATCAGAGCCACATCAGCTCTGCTAGTCGTGGTTCAATCCGACGTGTCATCTACATGTCAAATACGTGTCATTTAATTTTCATATTGTTTCGAGTCTTTCGTAATATTGTTATTCATTGAAAAAAAAAGAGGCGAAAAGAGCAAAGGGATCGAAATCCCTACAGCAAAAAAAAAAGATAAAAAAAAAACGAAAATCAGATTTAAATTCTTGTTGGATTTGATTTTACCTTGTGTTTAGATTTGTTCCATATATTTAGGGATTCTTAGATTGTGTTCATACATCCAAAATCCTTATTTCCTTATCCATTAGATTTCTTACCTTATTTAGATAGATTTCATCCTAATCTACATCTATTCAAGATCTTTCCATCCTCTTCCATATCTAATAAAATCCTCCATCCCTATCCATCCCTATTTTCGATCCTAATCACTAAAGGGATTCGAAATTTCTCATCTTTTCCATATACACCCGGTTCACCTTATACACCACATAGTGATATGATCCGGACTCTAGGAACGAACATACGTTGACACACGTAAGGTTTTGTGTCTTCTATGACTCAAACAACTAATGAAAATAAGCGGAAGATAACGGAACAAACTAGATGACTAAAACTAAATAAAATACTTAAACTATGACACACGAAATCAACACAAATCCAAGAGACAAGGGCTGTTTTGGACGATGATATGAACGGTATTGATGAAGGGGTTTTGGGCGTGTGGTATGGTTGAAGAAGGGCTTGAGTAGATACGGTATGCTAGAGTTATGACGGACTTACAGTTTGAACGGAATGAAGATGAACTTGAACACGAGGGTGGCTGGACTTGAGATGAACGGCGGTGATTGATGGTGGCGTCATGGAGGATGGACGGCGGTGGTGATAGTGTTGTGAATTACAATCCGAAAGTTGCCTTGAATCTCGACATACACAAGGCCAAATTCTTTAAGTTGCTCTTCGAATAGCGAGTCTCCGGCGATCCCTCGAACGTGGACGACGAATTCCCTTTGTAAAACCTAGAATTACTAGTTCTAAGAGTATGAATTTAATATCTAAACTCACAAAGATTTAAATGGGGATGAGACAATATTGAAGAAAAATCTAATTAATCAAATAAAGTCTAAAGTAACAATGTAACATGGATCACCTATTTATAAGACATAGGTGACCGAAAATTCTATCTAAAAGGGACGAAAATATTGGAGTCCAAATAGATCTCCAATTGAACTAGGAAAATTCCTAAACTAGAATTCTATTTAAGGTAGTTTCTTCCCTTAATTAAAATTCTAGTCAAACCTATGACTTGGACTAATAAAGACCGAAAATTACTCTAATTAAATTAAATAAATCTGATCTAGACTATAGTCTAATTAAATAAAATAAATACTATAGTCTAAAATAAAAATAACCCCTTAATTAATTAACTAAGGGCCGAAACTTGTGGCTTTCTTCACTTGGCCGAAACTTCTTCATCTCACGCACACATGCACATCTTCATGTAGTGTTCTCCATGTCTTGATCTCTATCTTCCAATGTCAACAAAGCCATCATCTTCAAGCTTCCTTGCACGCCGTCTTCTTCTTCGAGCTTCTTGCGAATTGTAGCTTGCAAATAATCTTGTAACTTCTTAGCTCGTAGTCTTGTGACGGGTCCTTTAAATTGCAGCTCTTCATTGACTTCCTCATTGCTATGGATGTCCTCATCATTCCCCCCTGCTGAAAAGAATTCGTCCTCGAATTTGGATCTTCATCATGGTCGAATTCATCTGCAAGAAAAGGAGACAAATCAGCTACATTAAACGTAGAAGAACACTTATACTCACAAGGTAGATCAATGCGGTATGCATTATCATTAACACGGCTTAGAACAGTGAAGGGACCATCTCCATGGGGTGACAACTTCGACTTCCTCAGGTTAGAAAACCGGCCAGGACTCAAGTGAACCCAAACACGACCTCCGGGATGAAAGATAACACATTTGCGCCTCGTGTTGCGTGCGGCAGCTATCCTCAAGCTTTGGTGCTCAATCCGGGCACATACCTTCTCATACATCTCTCGAATAAAATCAGCTCTCTTCATACCTTTAACACTCGTTAGATGCTCAACGGGTAAAGGAAGCATATCAGTAGGAGTTAGTGGATTAAATCCATAAACTAACTCAAAAGGAGACATGTTAGTAGAAGAATGCACAACACGATTATAAGCAAATTCAGCATATGGTAGACATTCTTCCCATGACTTCAAATTATTCCTAATTAGAGACCTAAGTAAAGCTCCTAATGTACGATTCACAACCTCAGTTTGACCATCGGTTTGTGGATGACATGCAGTAGAAAACAATAACTTAGTACCTAATTTTCCCCACAAAACACGCCAGAAATGTCCTAAAAACTTAGAATCCCTATCACTAACAATAGTACGAGGAATTCCATGCAATCTAACAACATGCACAAAGAACAAATTGGCAACATGTATAGCATCATCAGTTTTCCTACATGCAATGAAATGAGCCATTTTGGAAAACCTATCAACTACAACAAACACAGAATACTTACCCGACCTAGATCTAGGCAATCCTAAGATGAAATCCATAGAAATATCAATCCAAGGAGCTGAAGGGGCGGGTAGGGGCGTGTACAATCCGAATGGGTGTGAAGTGGATTTGGCTTGACGACAAGTAATGCAACGACTACACACATTCTCTACATCCTTACGCATATGCGGCCATAAGAAGTGTTCATGCAGCATGTTTAAGGTCTTATGCACACCAAAGTGACCCATTAAACCCCCCGCATGCGATTCTAAAACTAATAGCTCACGCATAAAACAAACAAGGATGCATAACTTCGACTCTTTGAACAGGAAACCATCATGCACATAATAACCATCAAAAGACCTAGGTTTTGAACTACATGAGGCATAAATGGGGCTGAAGTAGGCGTCCTCAACATATAAAGGCTTAATAGACTCGAAACCAAGCATCTTAGCATGCATTAAGTTCAAAAGAGCGTACCTTCTTGATAGAGCATCGGTGACCACATTGTCTTCGCCTTTTTTGTACTTGATAACATACGGAAAAGACTCGATGAACTCGACCCATCTCGCATGTCTATTGTTCAGATTGTTTTGCCCTTTCAAGTGCTTCAAGCTTTCATGATCCGTGTGGATGACGAACTCCTTAGGCCAGAGATAATGCTGCCATGTGTCCAACGCACGCTTCAAAGCGTAGAGCTCTTTATCGTACGTGGAATACCTAAGGGAGGCGCCATTTAACTTCTCACTGAAGTATGCAACGGGTGATTTTTCCTGCATCAAAACAGCACCAATACCTATGCCCGAAGCATCACACTCGATCTCAAAAGTCTTAGTAAAATCAGGTAAATAAAGAACAGGAGCTGAACATAACAATGACTTCAAAGTAGTAAAAGCATGCTCTTGTTGTTTACCCCACTCAAATTTCCGGTCCTTCTTACTTAGCTCAGTAAGAGGGGCGGCTATACTGGAGAAATCCCGTACAAAACGATGGTAAAACCCAGCCAATCCATGAAAAGATCGAATCTCAGAGGCATTTTTCGGGGTTGGCCATTCCTCAATCGCTTTGATTTTGGAACGGTCTACCTCAATACCTCGTGAACTAACGACAAAGCCTAGAAACACGACTTCATCCATGCAAAATGAACACTTAGACAAGTTTCCATACAACTTAGCATCACGTAATAAGCAAAATACACGCCTAAGGTGTTCTAGGTGCGCCTGTGCACTGTGACTGTAAATCAGAATATCATCAAAGTATACAACCACGAATTTTCCAATCACATCACGCAAAACATGATTCATCAATCTCATAAATGTGCTCGGTGCATTAGTGAGACCAAAAGCCATAACTAACCATTCATATAAATCATGCTTTGTTTTAAACGCAGTTTTCCATTCATCCCCTTCATGCATTCTAACTTGAAAATAACCAGATCTCAAATCTATCTTAGAAAACACATTAGAACCACTTAACTCATCTAGCATATCATCAAGTCTAGGGATAGGAAATCTATACTTAACTGTTATCTTGTTGATGGCGCGGCAATCCATGCACATCCTCCATTCGTTGTTCTTCTTTGGCACTAGGATGACTGGAACTGCACAAGGGCTCATCGACTCTCGGATTTGCTTCTTCTCTAGCAACTCCTTCACTTGATGGTCAATCTCCTTTATCTCCTCGGGCGACGTGCGGTATGCTGGTCGGTTGGGCAAAATGGCGCCAGGTACAAAGTCGATCTGGTGCTCGATCCCACGAACTGGAGGTAATCCACTTGGAATCTCTTTCGGGAACACGTCCGCGAACTCCTCCATAAGTGGCTACACATCACAAGGCAAAGAAACACCATTAGTAGCACTGTTCTTATAAGATAAAAGAACGAAAGGTAAACCTGCTTTTAGTGCTTTCTCTACGCCTTTAACTGAGATGAACAAGGACCGATTTTGTTCAACTGTAGGGGCTGTTCCGGATGCTTTCTCACGAGCTAAGGCATCATTAGAAGGCATCTTAGGGGCTGCATTGGTCGAACTTGGTGTGGAACTCGGCTGAGAAGTGGCGGCCGAATTGGTTCGGGCGGCGGTTGCAGCTTGCTTTGCCCGTTCTTGTTTGAATCTCTCTTACATCCTTTCTTGATCCTCTACAATGGCTTTAGGAGTGAGTGGCTTTAACACTGTGGTGCGGCCGTCCATAGTGATCGAATAAGTGTTGGCCAAACCATCATGAACCGCTTTTCTGTCCAATTGCCACGGTCTTCCTAAAAGTAAATGGGCTGCTTCTATAGGAATAACATCATAAAGAACGGTGTCAGAATAACGACCTTTAGTAAAAGAAACGTGTACCTAACCTGTCACTCGAATGGAACCTCGATCGGTAAGCCACTGCAACTTGTACGGTTTTGGATGCTTTGTTGTGGTAAGGGCGAGTTTATCAACGGCATACTGGCTGATTGCGTTGATTACACTCCCACTGTCGATGATCATCGCACAAGTCTGATCTTTGATTGCAACTCGAGTATAGAAGATGTTCTCTCACTGCGTTTGCTCTTCGTCTTCACGGTTGATGTTCAGACTGCGTATAGAAACTAAGCTGACATGAGGTAGCTCGGCTTCCTCATCATCTGGCTCGACTTCAGGGCCTTCAACGGCTTCAGGGGGGGCGGCCTTTAGGCTCTTCTTCATCTTCACTGGCTGATTCAAGTCCATTCTGTTCATTGAGGAACAGAACACGCCGGTTTGGACACTGGTTCTGAAAATGACCCCAACCTTGGCATTTATGACACTGGATGTCACGGGCTCGACTAGGGGCTGAATTTGGCGCTAGAGTAGGCTGATTGGGCTGTTGGAATGGAGGCCTGGGTGTAGACTATGGTCTACGACTTGCTTGCAGTGTAGAACGGTCGAAATGACGTTTCGGAGGATCGGATTGACCTCGGGGTCGAGTGGAATCAACAGAAGGAGTAGAAGCTGATGTGGAAGGTGTATCTTTACTCCAAGATGGTCAAGTAGGGGCTGAACCTTGACTGAATCGACGGCGGCCTTCTCGTAACTGTTTTTTCACAATTGATGCGTACTGCACCATTCTCTCTATGCTGGTGAACTCCTTGAGTTCTACTTCACAGGCAATGTCAGGATTCATACCTTCAATGTACCGAATGATGGTAGCATTTAAGGTCTCCTCCTTCCCGACTCGGTTCAAGGCAGTCTCGAGCTCTTTGTGGTACTCTTTGATCGAACGGGTGCCTTGCTTGATCCGGTTGAGCTTCTTCTCAAGCTCTCTTTCATAATGGACTAAAATGAAGCGTCCACGTATGAATCCTTTCATCTCTTCCCAATTGTCGATGGGTGGATTACGGTTTCTTCATCTTCTTTCTTGCTGCATCTCCCACCAAGTGGCTGCGTAGCCTCGGAACTCCAAACATGCTAATTGCACCTTTTTAACTTCTGAAAAATCATAGCATGCAAAAATCTTCTCCACCTTACGTTCCCAATCTAGGTAGACATCAGGATCGTGAAGGCCTTCAAACTCCGGGATGCTCGTCTTGATGTTGTTGAGCATTCGGTCTTCTCCATAGTCATCATTGTGGTTCCCACGCCGTTAGTGGCGCCCACGATCTGGAGTTTCATCTCTGGCATCTGAATTCTTATCAAAGTACTCCTCTTCTGGCTCATTTTGACGCTCTAGGCACCTATTTCCTCGAATGGGTGGAGGAAAAACGGGCGTTGTTTTAGTTTGTTCAAGGGCATGCACTAAATCATCGATCTTGTCGGATAGAGCTTGGTGTTGTCTTTGAACGTGTTTGGACAGCGCTTCAAAGTGATACTTAGGATCCCACGGTGCGGGTGGATCCGAGGAAGACTCCATGGGTGCTTTGGAAGGGTCTTTGGACGGGTACAAAGGTGGCAAGGTCGACTGGGGGTCGACGGGAGGTGTAGAGGATGATTCGGGACGGGTTTCTTTCTTCATGTTACCTACAAAATGAACAAACGTAAAAGAAAACAAGGTAGATCCTCACAATCTCACGTTCACTCTTTTGTTTTCACTCTTGATTTTACCACTCGTGAAAATCGTGTATATGGGAGTAGAAACTCGTGTGGTTTGTTCAGAGGAAGGACAAGAATGCTATTCTCGGAACACGGATGAATTTGCTGTGTATGGGTGAGATACGGATTGAGTATGTGTATGTATGGGGTGGCCGAATGTAGTAGGGATGTGTATGGGGGTGCCCGATTGTTTGAAGTGTGTGGGTGTGGTGGTCGAGTATGGTGGTGGTAGGAGAGGAAAGAAATAGATCAATTAATGAAGTTCCAAATAGGTTTAGGAATTCCAAAAATAAATCTAGGTAGAAGAAGGAAAGAAATGGAATAGATAAGGAATAAAGGAAGAGATAAGGTAAGTAGGGGATTTGGATATGTATCAATCTATGTGACACAATCTAAATACCTTAATTAGCCTAGACTCTAGAAGGAATGAACCAAAAATAAAATAAGACTCTTATGGAAGTTACCAAAAGAAATAGAACTTGTATGGAAAGTTACAAAAATAAACTCAATCTAGAAGGAAACTACCAAAAACAAGATGAGACTCACTAGGTAATTACCAACTATGATCTAGTACCAAAAGGAAAGTACCAAAATTAAAAATTGAACTAAAAGGAAACAATGAATATTCTTTTTTTTTTTAATTTCGGATTTTTTTTTTTTTGAATTTCGATCGGCTCTATTCTTCTTTTTTTTTTAAATGATCGTGCCTCTTTTTTTTTTAAAACAATGAACACTACGGAAATTAAATTACAACTCGATCAAACGTAAAATGAAATAAAGACACAAAAGTGAACCAAAGCCGATGTGGCTTTGATACCACTTTTATGATACGACTCGGACTCTAGGAACGAACACACGTCGACACACGTAAGGTTTTGTGTCTTCTATGACTCAAACAACTAATGAAAATAAGTGGAAGATAACGGAACAAACTAGACGACTAAAACTAAATAAAATACTTAAACTATGACACACGAAATCAACACAAATCCAAGAGACAAGGGCTGTTTTGGATGATGATATGAACGGTATTGATGAAGGGGTTTTGGGCGTGTGGTATGGTTGAAGAAGGGCTTGAGTAGATAGGGTATGATAGAGTTATGATGGACTTACGGTTTGAACGGAATGAAGATGAACTTGAACACGAGGGTGGCTGGACTTGAGATGAACGGCGGTGATTAATGGTGGCGTCGTGAGGATGGATGGCGGTGGTGATAGTGTTGTGAATTACAACCCGAAAGTTGCCTTGAATCTCAACGTACACAAGGCCAAATTCATTAAGTTGCTCTTCAAATAGCGAGTCTCCGACGATCCCTCGAACGTGGACGACGAATTCCCTTTGTAAAACCTAGAATTACTAGTTCTAAGAGTATGAATTTAATATCTAAACTCACAAAGATTTAAATGGGGATGAGACAATATTGAAGTAAAAGCTAATTAATCAAATAAAGTCTAAAGTAACAATGTAACATGGATCACCTATTTATAAGACATAGGTGACCGAAAATTCTATCTAAAAGGGACGAAAATATTGGAGTCCAAATAGATCTCCAATTGAACTAGGAAAATTCCTAAACTAGAATTCTATTTAAGGTAGTTTCTTCCCTTAATTAAAATTCTAGTCAAACCTATGACTTGGACTAATAATGACCGAAAATTACTCTAATTAAATTAAATAAATCTGATCTAGACTATAGTCTAATTAAATAAAATAAATACTATACTCTAAAATAAAAATAACCCCTTAATTAATTAACTAAGGGCCGAAACTTGTGGCTTTCTTCACTTGGCCTAAACTTCTTCATCTCACGCACACATGCACATCTTCATGTAGTGTTCTCCATGTCTTGATCTCCATCTTCCAATGTCAACAAAGTCATCATCTTCAAGCTTCCTTGCACGCCGTCTTCTTCTTCGAGCTTCTTGCGAATTGTAGCTTGCAAATAATCTTGCAACTTCTTAGCTCCCAGTCTTGTGACGGGTCCTTTGAATTGCAGCTATTCATTAACTTCCTCATTGCTATGGATGTCCTCATCACATAGTCCATACACCCATACACCCATACACCCGTACACCCATACACCCGTGGTCCACATACACCAACCCATTGAGATACTCATCCACACGCCTACTTCTACTCTTAGCAACCTTCCGGCTTGATTCTATCCGTTGGATCTTGAAGAAGACCCAGAGGAGCTAATCAAGAGAAGATTGTTCGATCAACCCTCCCCCAAAATCACTCCACACGTACACCACATCTTTGAGAGTTAAACACGAGTGGAAAAAAATCAAAAGTGACATACACGAGCGTTTGTGAGGAATTGTAAGGTCCTACTTTACTTTTCTTTACGTTTGTTCATTTTGCAGGATAAATGGACCAACGGGAAGATATTTTCTACACCCGTTGCTCCATCCAAGACAAAAAAATTTCCATGATTATTGATAGTGGTAGTGTATTTAACGCCATTAGTCAATATGCAGTGGACAAGCTCGGCCTAGTACCACAGAAGCATCCCAAGCCCTATAAGTTGCAGTGGCTCACAGTCACAAGTCAGGTAAGTGTCGGATTTACTATTGGTCGATATTGACACTGTTTTATGTGATGTCATTCCTATGGAGGCAACACACATTCTTCTAGGTCAACCGTGGTAATTCGATCGAAGAGCAATGCATGATTGTCACGCCAACACTTATTCCTTTGCTTGGAATGGACGACCCATCAGACTGATGTCATTGGTGCCTGAGGACGTCATTGAGGATCAGAAGCAGATGTAAGAAAAGTTTAAAGCCGAAAGGAAAAAGAACGCTGCAGCTACCCAGAGCGAATCAATCGCCACCGTCCCTAGCACTACTTCGACACCGTTGGAGTCTTGTTCACACCAAGATGTGTCATCTAATCCCTCCAACACAGATCACCAGTTAAATTCAGACATGATAAGTGAAGCTACAATTTCGTCCCAGCCCATATGCATTGATCCAACACTTGATTCGGGTAAGTCGGATAATCTGTTAATTTCTCAGAACAGTGCTACTAATGATTGTTTTTCTAGTGATGTGCAGATCGAGAAGAGAGAGTTCGAGATTGAGCAGCCTGGAATAGCTACATCCAACCCTGATGGCAGTTTGGAAGAAGTTTCCAACTCTCAAGAGGAGATCCACGAAGAGCTAAAGTTAGAACATGATGATGTTCGACTTAGAGATCGGCTTATTCTAGTTAAGTCGTCCAATACCCACGTTGTTTATCTTAAGGACGTGTTACTTGAAATCGAGAAAGGTAAGTACCGTCTATCATATTCTAGCATTGATAGGTATTTGATGTGTCTAGTTGAATCCATGTTTCTTTTTAGAATTAATTTAAGATTTGGATTTGACTTGAATTGCATGAAAAGGTTAGATAGTAGAGAGTCATTGTTTGTTCCAACCAAGTATAAGATGCGAGCATGGTATTTGAATTCGATTAGTTTGTGTTTTTCCATTGCTCATTTGAAAGTTATTCATAGTATTGAACATGCTGGAAATTGCATGATTGTTTGTTATACCACGTTAGATCCATTATATGTTACACGTTGGATAGTTGATGGTTTTCTTGAGATTGAGTCATGCACACCATTGATTGTGATGAATAAATTACTTTAGATTCATCGATTGAGGTTTCAGTGTCCTATTCGGCATTATCACTGTTGTCATTGTGTATCAACATATGCTCTTAGTTGGTATTCGGTATACATTTGGTTATATCTAATATCTCTTGTTAAGTGTTGTGCTAGGCATAACCAAGCCATCAAACTCCAAAGACAAAGGGACATTGTCTGTATCTACGACAACCCTAATGGCATTAACCTTCAAGGTATGGAACGTCTTTATTCTATGGTTTATTATATTGATTTATTGTCCATTCCTACAGGTGAGTTCGAGCATGCGGAGGATCCGAATTTGAGGACGAATTCTTTTCAGCAGAGGGGGAATGATGAGATCCAGATCCAGCATGGCAATAAAGAAGAAAATGATCTGGAGCTGCAGTTTAAAGGTCCAATGACGCGTTTGCGAGCTAAGAAGTTGCAAGCTTATTTACAAGCTTCTATTCGTCGCAAATTCGAACTTGGTGAAGATGAAGTCAAGGGAAACTCGAGATTAATCACCATGTTATCCATTGATGACGAAGAAGGAAGCATGAAGACGTGAGAAGAAGAATGTCGCCATTTGGACGTGTGCATGAAAAGTTATACGCGTTTGCATGGGAAATCGGGAGTTGCTGTTTTTCATGCAAAGGTGGCAAGAATTACATCCACATGGGTCACGAAATTAATGCCATTATTGAGCCCATGATCGAGTATTGGAGGTCGAAGATGGCATGGATTTGTTCAAGCCCAAAGTTAGTTAGGATTTATCCTTATCTAGTTACATTTAGATAGATTTTTGTTATCTTATTTTTGGTATCTTTTGATTTTATCCTAGATTGATTAGGATTAGTATTTTTCAATGTTTATCTAGTTATTTAGGGTTAGATTTTCGTCCCCCTAGGTCCCTATAAATAGGAGTACCATGTGACATTCAAAAGTCAGACAATTGCATGAGTTTGAGATTTATTCCTCCCTTTTGTCTCCGATCCTTTGGTTGATCGCATATATACAAACCATTCTATTGATTTAGCACTTCAATAGTCTTATTTAGGTTCTTCAGGGTACAATCGAGTACTTGGGAGAATTGCTATTCGGAGAAGTTAGACGTACGCGTTCGGGTTATTCAACACGGGTTCGCCGAATATATACAATCCACAACACATCATCTGGATCATTAACTAGCTCGACCTCATCATTCCCCCCCTGCTGAAAAGAATTCGTCCTCGAATTCAAGGACTCATCATCATTGCACTCGAACTCAACATCTGCAGAAAAAGGAGATAAGTTAGCAACATTAAATGTAGATGAACACTTGTACTCACCGGGTAATCAATGCGATATGCATTGTCATTGACTCGACTCAACACGGTGAATGGTCTATCTCCTCTTGGCATCAATTTCGACTTTCTTAAGTTAGGAAACCGTCCAGGACTCAGATGAATCCAAACGCGATCTCCAGGCTGGAAAATCACTCGGTTGCGCTGTTTGTTCTTTTGAACAGCATTACGTGCGCCAACGGCTTCAATATGCGCACATACTTTCTCATTCATCTCCTTAACTTGTTCCGCTTTTCTTGTAACTTTAACACTTGTTAGATGCTCAACAGGTAAAGGCAACAGATTATTAGGAGTTAGCGGATTAAAACCATAAACAACTTCAAACGGAGACATGTTGGTAGATGAATGCACAACTCTATTATAAGCAAATTCAGCATATGGCAAACAATCTTCCCATGATTTCAAGTTGTTTTTAACTAAAGTACGCAGCAAAGTACCTAAAGTGCGATTAACTACTTCAGTTTGTCCATCAGTTTGTGGATGACATGTAGTAGAAAATAACAGTTTGGTACCTAACTTACCCCATAGTGCACGCCAAAAATGTGCAAGAAACTTAGAATCCCTATCACTGACAATAGTTCTAGGTATTCCATGTAAACGCACAACATGTATAAAGAATAAATTGGCAATGTGTACAGCAACATCATCGATTTTCCTACATGCAATGAAATGAGACATCTTGGAAAACCTATCAACTACAACGAATATGGAATCTCGACCAGACCTAGACCGTGGTAAACTGATGAGATCCAGATCCAGCATGGCAATAAAGAAGAAAATGATCCGGAGCTGCAGTTTAAAGGTCCAATGACGCGTTTGTGAGCTAAGAAGTTGCAAGCTTATTTACAAGCTTCTATTCGTCGCAAATTTGAACTTGGTGAAGATGAAGTCAAGGGTAGCTCGAGATTAATCACCATGCTATCCATTGATGATGAAAAAGGAAGCATGAAGACGTGAGAAGAAGAATGACGCCATTTGGACGTGTGCATGAAAAGTTATACGCGTTTGCATGGGAAATCAGGAGTTGCTGTCTTTCATGCAAAGGTGGCAAGAATTACATCCACATGGGCCACGAAATCAATACCATTATTTGAGCCCATGATTGAGTATTGGAGGTCCAAGATGGCATGGATTTGTTCAAGCCCAATGTTAGTTAGGATTTATCCTTATCTAGTTAGATTTAGATAGATTTTTGTTATCTTATTTTTGGTATCTTTTGATTTTATCCTAGATTGATTAGGATTAGTATTTTTCAATGTTTATCTAGTTATTTAGGGTTAGATTTTCGTCCCCCTAGGTCCCTATAAATAGGAGTACCATGTGACATTCAAAAGTCAGACAATTGCATGAGTTTGAGATTTATTCCTCCCTTTTGTCTCCGATCCTTTGGTTGATCGCATATATACAAACCATTCTATTGATTTAGCACTTCAATAGTATTATTTAGGTTCTTCAGGGTACAATTGAGTACTTGGGAGAATTGCTATTCGGAAAAGTTAGACGTGCGCGTTCGGGTTATTCAACACGGGTTCGCCGAATCTATCCAATACACAACACATCATCGCCGCCGTCAATACCATCACCACCGCCGCCATCCGCCATCCACACCGCCGTATTCCAGCCCCCTCAAGTGGTTCGTCGTGTCCTCATCGTTGTCCCATTCATTGTTCGTGTTTTCTAGTAAGTTTGTCTTTTAATTCGTGTCGGGTTGAGTCCTTCTTTAGCTGACATTGTTCGAGTACTTAAAGTCTTCCACTTGCGTATTTCTCGTGTCTTGGATTATTGGTCCGGGTCACATCATAAACCCAAAATAAAATCCATAGATAAATCAATCCACAGGGAAAACGGGGCTGGTAGAGGAGTGTATAGACCAAAAGGATGTGAAGTAGATTTCGACCTCCTACATGTGATACATCTACTACATACATTCTCAACATCATGCTTCATACATGGCCAAAAGAAATGCTCATGCAGCAAGTTTAACGTCTTAGACACACCAAAGTGACCCATTAAACCTCCCGCATGCGATTCAAGAACTAACAACTCACACATAGAAGACTTAGGAATACATAACTGTGAACCCTTGAACAAGAACCCCTCATGCACGAAATAACCATCATAAGAATGAGATTTTGAGCAACATTCAGCATATATGGGTGCGAAAAATTCATCACATGCATATAACTCCTTAATTGCATCAAATCCCAACATCTTAGCATGCATAAGGTTCAAGAGAATGTACCTTCTTGACAATGCTTCAGCACAACACTCAACAAAACAATCAACTATCCAATGTGTAACATATAATAGATCTAACGTGGTATAATAAACACTTATGCAATTTCCAGCATGTTCAGCACTATAAATAACTTTCAAATGAGCAATGGAAAAATACAAATGAGCTTTCATTGCCCAGGTCAACCTCATCATTCCCCCTTGCTGAAAAGAATTCATCCTCGAATTCACAGTCTCTTCTTCTTCGAACTCATCATCTGCAGAAAAGGGAGATAAGTCAGCAACATTGAATGTAGATGAACACTTATACTCACCGGGTAAATCAATGTGATATGCATTGTCATTGACTCGACTCAACACGGTGAATGGTCCATCTCCTCTTGGCATCAATTTCGACTTTCTCAAGTTAGGAAACCGTCCAGGACTTAGATGAATCCAAACGCGATCTCCAGGCTGGAAAATCACTTGCTTGCGCCGTTTGTTCTTTTGAACAGCATTACGTGCGCCAACGGCTTCAATATGCGCACATACTTTCTCATGCATCTCCTTAACTTGTTCCGCTTTTCTTGTAACTTTAACACTTGTTAGATGCTCAACAGGTAAAGGCAACAGATTATTAGGCGTTAGCGGATTAAAACCATAAACAACTTCAAACGGAGACATGTTGGTAGATGAATGCACAACTCTATTATAAGCAAATTCAGCATATGGCAAACAATCTTCCCATGATTTCAAGTTGTTTTTAACTAAAGCACGCAGCAAAGTACCTAAAGTGCGATTAACTACTTCAGTTTGTCCATCAGTTTGTGGATGACATGCAGTAGAAAATAACAGTTTGGTACCTAACTTACCCCATAGTGCACGCCAAAAATGTGCAAGAAACTTAGAATCCCTATCACTAACAATAGTTCTAGGTATTCCATGTAAATGCACAACATGTATAAAGAATAAATTGGCAATGTGTACAGCATCATCGATTTTCCTACATGCAATGAAATGAGACATCTTGGAAAACCTATCAACTACAACGAATATGGAATCTCGACCAGACCTAGACCGTGGTAAACTGATGAGATCCAGATCCAGCATGGCAATAAAGAAGAAAATGATCCGGAGCTGCAGTTTAAAGGTCCAATGACGCGTTTGCGAGCTAAGAAGTTGCAAGCTTATTTACAAGCTTCTATTCGTCGCAAATTTGAACTTGGTGAAGATGAAGTCAAGGGTAGCTCGAGATTAATCACCATGCTATCCATTGATGATGAAAACGGAAGCATGAAGACGTGAGAAGAAGAATGACGCCATTTGGACGTGTGCATGAAAAGTTATACGCGTTTGCATGGGAAATCAGGAGTTGCTGTCATTCATGCAAAGGTGGCAAGAATTACATCCACATGGGCCACGAAATCAATACCATTATTTGAGCCCATGATTGAGTATTGGAGGTCCAAGATGGCATGGATTTGTTCAAGCCCAAAGTTAGTTAGGATTTATCCTTATCTAGTTAGATTTAGATAGATTTTTGTTATCTTATTTTTGGTATCTTTTGATTTTATCCTAGATTGATTAGGATTAGTATTTTTCAATGTTTATCTAGTTATTTAGGGTTATATTTTCGTCCCCCTAGGTCCCTATAAATAGGAGTACCATGTGACATTTAAAAGTCAGACAATTGCATGAGTTTGAGATTTATTCCTCCCTTTTGTCTCCGATCCTTTGGTTGATCACATATATACAAACCATTCTATTGATTTAGCACTTCAATAGTATTATTTAGGTTCTTCAGGGTACAATCGAGTACTTGGGAGAATTGCTATTCGGAGAAGTTAGACGTGCGCGTTCGGGTTATTCAACACGGGTTCGCCGAATCTATCCAATACACAACACATCATCGCCGCCGTCAATACAATCACCACCGCCGCCATCCGCTATCCACACCGCCGTATTCCAGCCCCCTCAAGTGGTTCGTCGTGTCCTCATCGTTGTCCCATTCATTGTTCGTGTTTTCTAGTAAGTTTGTCTTTTAATTCGTGTCGGGTTGAGTCCTTCTTTAGCTGACGTTGTTCGAGTACTTAAAGTCTTCCACTTGCGTATTTCTCGTGTCTTGGATTATCGGTCCGGGTCACATCATAAACCCAAAATGAAATCCATAGATAAATCAATCCACGGGGAAAACGGGGCTGGTAGAGGAGTGTATAGACCAAAAGGATGTGAAGTAGATTTCGACCTCCTACATGTGATACATCTACTACATACATTCTCAACATCATGCTTCATACATGGCCAAAAGAAATGCTCATGCAGCAAGTTTAACGTCTTAGACACACCAAAGTGACCCATTAAACCTCCCGCATGCGATTCAAGAACTAACAACTCACACATAGAAGACTTAGGAATACATAACTGTGAACCCTTGAACAAGAACCCCTCATGCACGAAATAACCATCATAAGAATGAGATTTTGAGCAACATTCAGCATATATGGGTGCGAAAAATTCATCACATGCATATAACTCCTTAATTGCATCAAATCCCAACATCTTAGCATGCATAAGGTTCAAGAGAATGTACCTTCTTGACAATGCTTCAGCACAACACTCAACAAAACAATCAACTATCCAATGTGTAACATATAATGGATCTAACGTGGTATAATAAACACTTATGCAATTTCCAGCATGTTCAGCACTATAAATAACTTTCAAATGAGCAATGGAAAAATACAAATGAGCTTTCATTGCCCAGGTCAACCTCATCATTCCCCCCTGCTGAAAAGAATTCATCCTTGAATTCACAGTCTGTTCTTCTTCGAACTCATCATCTGCAGAAAAGGGAGATAAGTCAGCAACATTGAATGTAGATGAACACTTATACTCACCGGGTAAATCAATGCGATATGCATTGTCATTGACTCGACTCAACACGGTGAACGGTCCATCTCCTCTTGGCATCAATTTCGACTTTCTCAAGTTAGGAAACCGTCCAGGACTCAGATGAATCCAAACGCGATCTCCAGGCTGGAAAATCACTTGCTTGCGCCGTTTGTTCTTTTGAACAGCATTACGTGCGCCAACGGCTTCAATACGCGCACGAACTTTCTCATGCATCTCCTTAACTTGTTCCGCTTTTCTTGTACCTTTAACACTTGTTAGATGCTCAACAGGTAAAGGCAACAGATCATTAGGCGTTATCGGATTAAAACCATAAACAACTTCAAACGGAGACATGTTGGTAGATGAATGCACAACTCTATTATAAGCAAATTCAGCATATGGCAAACAATCTTCCCATGATTTCAAGTTGTTTTTAACTAAAGCACGCAGCAAAGTACCTAAAGTGCGATTAACTACTTCAGTTTGTCCATCAGTTTGTGGATGACATGCAGTAGAAAATAACAGTTTGGTACCTAACTTACCCCATAGTACACGCCAAAAATGTGCAAGAAACTTAGAATCCCTATCACTAACAATAGTTCTAGGTATTCCATGTAAACGCACAACATGTATAAAGAACAAATTGGCTATGTGTACCGCATCATCAGTTTTCCTACATGCAATGAAATGAGACATCTTGGAAAACCTATCAACTACAACAAATATGGAATCTCGACCAGACCTAGACCGTGGTAAACCCAAAATGAAATCCATAGATAAATCTATCCACGGGGAGGATGGGGCTGGTAGAGGAGTGTATAAACCAAACGGATGTGAAGTAGATTTCGATTTCTTACATGTTATACATCTACTACACACATTCTCAACATCATGCTTCATACGTGGCCAAAAGAAATGTTCATGCAGCAAGTTTAATGTTTTAGACACACCAAAGTGACCCATTAAACCTCCCGCATGCGATTCAAGAACTAACAACTCACGCATAGAAGACTTAGGAATGCATAACTGTGAACCCTTGAACAAGAACCCATCATGCACGAAAAAACCATCATAAGCACGAGATTTTGAGCAACAATTAGCATATATGGGTGCGAAAAACTCATCACATGCATATAACTCCTTAATTGCATCAAATCCCAACATCTTAGCATGCATAATGTTCAAGAGAACGTACCTTCTCGACAATGCATCAGCAACTACGTTTTCGGTGTCTTTCTTGTACTTGATGACATACGGGAAAGACTCGATAAACTCTACCCATCGTGCATGTCGCTTGTTCAGATTTTGCTGGCCTTTCAAATGCTTCAAACTCTCGTGATCCGTGTGAATCACGAACTCCTTAGGCCATAAATAGTGCTGCCACGTTTCTAAAGCTCTCTTGAGTGCGTACAGCTCCTTGTCATAGGTGGAATAACAAAGGGCTGCATCATGGAGCTTCTCACTGAAATAGGCAACTGGACGCCGTTCCTGCATCAAAACAGCACCAATCCCTTTGCCCGAGGCATCACATTCTATTTCAAAAGTTTTATTAAAGTCCGGTAGAGCAAGAACAGGCGCATTACATAAACATGACTTTAAAGTGTTAAACGCATGCTCTTGAACAGGACCCCATTCAAACTTTCGATCTTTCTTGCTTAACTCAGTAAGCGGCGCGGCCATGCTGGAGAAATCGTGAACAAAGTGACGATAAAAGCTAGCAAGGCCGTGGAAAGACCTCACATCACTTGCAGACTTAGGAGTGGGCCATTCCTCAATCGCTTTGATTTTGGAATGGTCTACTTCTATACCACGTAAACTCACAACGAAGCTTAGAAACACGACTTCATCCATGCAAAAAGAACACTTAGACAGATTAGCATACAATTTTGACTCTCTAAGAAATTCGAACACATGTCTAAGGTGCTGCATATGTGTGTGTATTGTGTCACTATAAATCAGAATGTCAACAAAATACATAACAACATACTTTCCAATCACTTCACGTAAAACACGATTCATCAAACGCATAAATGTGCTTGGTGCATTAGTGAGACCGACCAAAAGGCATAACAAGCCATTCATACAAACCATGCTTAGTTTTAAATGCAGTTTTCCATTCATCACCTTCTTGTATATGTACTTGAAAATAACCAGAACGCAAATCAATCTTAGAAAAGACACGCGAACCAGATAACTCATCAAGCATATCATCTAATCTAGGGATGGGAAAACGATACTTTACCGTGATTTTATTGATTGCACGGCAATCCATGCACATACGTCATTCGTTGTTCTTCTTTGGCACTAGAATCACTGGAATGGCGCACGGGCCCAAGCTCTCTCGAATTTGCTTCTTCTCCAACAGCTCTTTGACTTGCCTATCTATCTCCTTAGTCTCATCGGGAGACGTCCTATAGGCTGGTCGGTTGGGAAGCACGGCTCTGGGGATGAAATCGATCTGATGCTCGATTCCTCGCACTGGTGGAAGTCCTCCGGGTATCTCCTCAGGAAAAACGTCCTTGAATTCATCAAGTAAGGGCTGCACATCACTAGGCAAACAATCATTAGTAGCACTGTTGATGAAGCCATGGACAACAAAGATGATGAAGAACCGGAGTTTCAATTTAGAGGACCAATCACAAGATCAAGAGCTAAGTGTTGATTCGAAGAAAGCTTGAGATTGGAGATGAAGAAGTCAAGAGAAGCAATTCCAAGATAGTTAATTTATTAAGTATTGAAGATCAAGAACACACCATGGAAAATTAATCTTGAAGAGATAAAGATGAAGAGCTCAAGTGCACGTGTGCATGTGCATGAAAACCAACGTGCATGTGTGTGCGATTTTGTGAAGTTTTTCGGCCCTATAGTAATTTAATTATGGGGTTGATTTTATTTAGACTATAGTATTTATTTTATTTAATTAAGACTATAGTTGGATCAGATTTATTTAATTATTTAGGAGTAATTTTCATCCATAATAAGGTCAAGTTTGACTAGAATTGTATTTAAGGCAATTTCCTACCTTGAATAGAATTCTAGTTTAGGGAACTTCCTAGTATAGTTAGAGATCCCTTTTGGATCAATTTTTAAGCATTTTATGATGCTATTTTCGTTCCCCTTAGTACTTATAAATAGGGGAACCATGTCTCATTGTTACTTTAGACATTGTTGAATTAAATTACTTTTGCATTCAATTTGTGTCTCAAATCTATTCATCTTTTGAATACTTTTCACACGAAAATATTCATTCTTGGAGCTAGCAACTACAAGTCTTATTCAAGGGTATTGCTTAATCCACTTGAGGGATTAACCGGTATTCGCTATCGAGGAACAACTTGGAGATTTAAACCTTGGATACGTTCGAGATTCAAGGAGGCTATCGGGTTGTGATTCACAACACTATCACCACTCGTCCATCATCATCATCGACGACTTCCAACCAGCCACCAACGTCCATCTTCACGGCAGCCCTTTCCAAGTCCGAGTTCTACACCGCATCGTCGTATCGTAAGTTCAATCGTACTCTAACATTGATACGACCCAGACAAATAATCTCGGACGATAATAACAACGTAGCGGAAGACTTCTGGATACGAAACACGTCAACTAGAGAAGGGAACAATCCGACACAAAATTACGGCTAATCTAGACAATTAAAATACGTAGACTAGTGACACGACTATGTAACACAAAACAACGGATGAGGGGCTGAATAGGGACGTTTATGAGGGCTGGAATATTGGAGGAATTCGTGTGTGATGGTTGTGAAGAATGGCTTGGAGAAGGTAGGATATGATAGGGATCAAATGAACTTATGGATAGATAGAACCGGGAGAGGAACTCGATCACGAACTTGTGGAATTGGTTAGAACGTGCATAGGGGCTGGTGGAGGACGTCGACGGCGTGGGATGGTTGATGATGTTGTGTTGAATCACAACCCGATAGCCTCCTTGAATCTCAAACGTATCCAAGGTTGAAATCTCCAAGTTGATCTTCGGATAGCGAATACCGGTTAATCCCTCAAGTGGATTAAGCAATACCCTTGAATAAGACTTGTAGTTGCTAACTCAAAGAATGAATATTTTCATGTGAAAAGTATTCAAAAGACAAATAGATTTGAGACACAAATTGAATGCAAAAGCAATTTAATTCAACAATGTCTAAAGTAATAATGAGACATGGTTCCCCTATTTATAAGTACTAAGGGGAACGAAAATAGCATCATAAAAGGCTTAAAAATTGATCCAAAAGGGATCTCTAACCATACTAGGAAGTTTCCTAAACTAGAATTCTATTCAAGGTAGGAAATTGCCTTAAATACAATTCTAGTCAAACTTGACCTCATTATGGATGAAAATTACTCCTAAATAATTAAATAAATCTGATCCAACTATAGTCTTAATTAAATAAAATAAATACTATAGTCTAAATAAAATCAACCCCATAATTAAATTACTATAGGGCCGAAAATCTTCACAAAATCGCACACACATGCACGTCGATCTCCATGCACATGCACACGTACACTTGAGCTCTTCATCTTCATCTCTTCAAGATTAATTCTCCATGGTGTGTTCTTGATCTTCAATAGTTAATAAGTTAACTATCTTGGAATTGCTTCTCTTGATTTCTTCATCTCCAATCTCGAGCTTTCTTCGAATCAACACTTGCAAGTAAGCTTGCAACTTCTTAACTCTTGATCTTGTGATTGGTCCTCTAAATTGCAACTCCGGTTCTTCATCATCTTTGTTGTCCATGGCTTCATCATTCCCCCCCTGCTGAAAAGAATTCATCCTCGAATTTGGATCATCATCTTGATCGAAGTCATCTGCATCAAAGGGAGATAAATCAGCAACATTAAACATTGAAGAACATTTATACTCACCAGGTAGATCAATGCGGTATGCATTGTCATTGACACGGCTTAAGACAGTGAAAGGACCATCTCCTCTTGGTGACAACTTCGATTTCCTTAGATTAGGAAACCGTCCGGGACTCAAATGAATCCAAACACGATCACCGGGCTGAAATACAACATGTTTGCGACGTGTGTTACGGGCGGTGGCGGTTTGGGTGCCTTTGTGCTCGATCCGGGCTCTCACTTTCTCATGCATCTCCTTGATAAGATCAGCTCTCTTCAATCCTTTAACACTTGTTAGATGCTCAACAGGTAAAGGAATCAAATCATTAGGCGTTAGTGGATTAAAACCATAAACAACCTCAAATGGAGACATGTTAGTAGAAGAATGAATAACACGGTTATAAGCAAACTCAGCATAAGGTAAACATTCTTCCCATGACTTCACATTATTCTTAATCAACGATCTAAGCAATGTTCCTAAAGTACGATTCACAACCTCAGTTTGACCATCGGTTTGTGGATGACATGCAGTAGAAAACAACAGCATAGTACCTAGCTTTCCCCAAAGAACACGCCAAAAATGTCCCAAAAATTTAGAATCCCTATCATTAACAATAGTACGAGGAATCCCATGCAATCTAACAACATGCACAAAGAACAAATTGGCTATATGAACAGCATCATCAGTTTTCCTATATGCAATGAAATGCGCCATTTTGGAAAACCTATCAACTACCACAAAAACAGAATCTTTACCAGATCTAGACCTAGGCAATCCCAAAATAAAATCCATAGATAAATCAATCCAAGGACTAGATGGAGCAGGTAAAGGCGTGTACAAACCAAATGGATGTGAAGTAGACTTAGACTTATGACAAGTAACACATCTACTACACATACGTTCAACATCACGTTTCATATGCGGCCAAAAGAAATGCTCATGCAACAAGGATAATGTCTTATGCACACCAAAATGTCCCATTAATCCTCCCGCATGTGATTCTAAATCAAGTAGCTCACGCATAGAACAAGTAGGAATGCACAACTTAGATTCTTTAAACAGAAACCCATCACGCACATAAAATCCATCATAAGACCTAGTAGAATTCGAACACTTAGCATAAATGGGGCTGAAATAATCGTCCACTTCATACAAGGATTTAATGGACTCAAAACCAAGCATCTTAGCATGCATTAGGTTAAGCAACGTGTACCTTCGAGAGAGGGCGTCGGCGACGACGTTGTCTTCTCCTTTCTTGTACTTGATAACGTATCGAAACGACTTGATGAACTCGACCCATCTCGCATGATGCTTGTTCAAGTTGCTTTGACCTTTCAAGTGCTTCAAGCTCTCATGATCCGTGTGAATGATGAACTCCTTGGGCCACAAGTAGTGCTGCCACGTATCCAATGCATGCTTCAAAGCGTATAGCTCTTTATCGTACGTCGAATATCGCAAACTGGCGCCATTGAGCTTCTCACTGAAGTAAGCTACAGGACATTTTTGCTGCATCAAAACAGCACCAATACCTATCCCGGAGGCATCACACTCGATCTCAAAGGTTTTAGAAAAATCCGGTAAACATAAAACAGGAGCAGAACACAATAAAGACTTCAAAGTATTAAAAGCATGCTCTTGTTGTTTACCCCATTGAAACTTGCGATCCTTCATACTTATCTCAGTAAGAGGCGCGGCAATGCTAGAGAAATCATGCACAAAGCGACGATAAAACCCGGCAAGGCCGTGAAAGGATCGAACTTCAGACGCGGTTTTGGGCGTTGGCCATTCCTCAATCGCCTTGATTTTGGAACGGTCAACCTCAATACCTCTACAACTCACAACAAAGCCTAAGAATACTACTTCATTCAAGCAAAAAGAACACTTAGACATATTGCCATACAATCGAGCATCTCTTAAAAGCATAAATACGCGCCTAAGGTGATCTAGGTGCGCTTGTGCACTGTGACTGTATATCAGGATATCATCAAAGTAAACAACTACATATTTCCCAATAACATCACGTGAAACATGGTTCATCAATCTCATAAATGTGCTCGGTGCATTTGTGAGACCAAAAGGCATAACCAACCACTCATATAAACCATGCTTAGTCTTAAAAGTTGTTTTCCATTCATCTCCTTCATGCATGCGAACTTGAAAATAACCAGACCTTAAATCAATTTTAGAAAAGATTTTTGATCCACTTAATTCATCTAGCATATCATCAAGTCTAGGAATAGGAAAACGATACTTAACTGTTATCTTGTTGATGGCTTTGCAATCCATGCACATTCTCCATTCATTGTTCTTCTTTGGCACTAGAATCACTGCAACTGCACATGGGCTCATCGACTCTCTGATTTGTTTCTTCTCCAACAGCTCCTTAACTTGACGGTCTATCTCCTTGGTTTCTTCAAGCGACGTGCGGTATGCTGGACGATTCGACAAGACGGCTCCGGGCACGAAATCAATCTGGTGCTCGATCCCACGAACTGGAGGTAATCCACTTGGAATCTCATCCGGAAATACTATCCTCGAACTCCTTCATAAGGGGCTGCACAACATGTTGGGGTTTTTTTGAATTAAACCACCGCAGGATCATTTGGTTGTTCATTAATCCATGTTCATGCAAATCATAATTTTATGTAACATGCATGTTTATCACAGTCTAAACAAAAAGCATGCAAAGTAGATTCGATTCTAATAAAGCGGAAGACATAGAAACGAATCTACTTACAAATCGATAGACGGTCTGTGGACAAGATTAAAGATCTAATCTTGTTGTTGAATGAATACAGGAATGACGCCTCTTAGCCTTGTAAAAATCGTCCACTGCACAATTCCACTCCAAGATCTTCTATTGTATTCCCGGACTGTATCTAGTTTCAGGGTGGGCTGAAATCTACTAGATCGGTATGGAATCTGTGGAGATAAAGAGAACACAAGAGGGGCTGATTTTTCAGTAGTTAATTTCGAACTCCCCACCCTCTTATTTATAAGGGGGTGGTCGAAATTCACAGTCCCAACCCTAATGGGTTTGGGCCTCTATCTCTTTTTCTATCTCCAGTCCATTAAAGTCATATTGGGCTACAACAGGGATCTAGAAGAATATTAAATTGGCCCACTAATTTATTTAATATCCAATATCCAATAAACTTAGGATATAATTAAATAAATTAAGTTTTACTTTTATTCCACTAAAGAAGCAAAACTGACCTACCAATTTAATACATATTTACGAATATGCTTTCTCCTTTAGTCCAGCCATTCCCCGTGTTTAAGATATAATGTTCATTAATTAATTATGTAAGCCTCTGACAGCTATAATTAATCAACATCTAAAACCTTGAGTAGTACCACACAAGCTTTATTCATGTACGGAATAAATTCCACCTGCAGGGTTTCAACATGAACTTGTGCTTCCTCAAGAGAACATCATCAACCTGGCGCACCAGGACACGGAGCTCATGCATACTGCTTGAGACATAATGTATACATTGTTATTACCCAAGATATCGAATTCAATCTACGAAAAGATCTCACCCATTGATAAATCAAAGTAATAAACAACGAACACATATGCTCGCCAATATCACATGAGTTCAGAACCCAAACTCTGTGGATCTTTATTCTCTCAGTAACTGGGTCAGAGACAGAGAATAGTATCCTATCGTGATCCTCCTCAATACACTAACGAGTGTACTAGAATAATCAGTTAGTCAAGATAAACTAACTTATCAGATTATTCTACGGCGTACCGATGGTGTGTTCAGGACCATCTAAGTCGTGAGCTCTTTAATACATTACAAGGTTCTAATGATATGATCTTACCGTGTGACTCCCCACACCATATCATCTACAATGTAAGTATATGGAACATTGCATAAAACAATTATAGAACATAATCTAAATGCAAACAGTGACTGCAATAACTTTCATTTCATATCATCATATCATCAGAAAAGTATACAAAGACAAGTCTTCCAGTATACAAAACTAACAATCTCCCACTTATACTTGAAGCATGTCTTTCAAGTATAATAACTAACTGGCAAACTCTCCAATCTAAAACTATCAACTCAAACTGCGCTACCAGGTCTGCATCTCACTCCCATTTTCTCCACGTGACCATTAAAGGTCTTAGCCGCCAGGCTCTTCGTGAATGGATCAGCCAGGTTGTCCTCAGATGCAATCTTGACCACCGCCACGTCCCCTCTCTTAACGATTTCTCGTATAAGATGGTACTTTCTCTCTATGTGTTTACTTGCCTTGTGGGCTCTGGGTTCCTTCGAATTTGCTACTGCACCAGAGTTATCACAGTATATCGTGATAGTCTTAGGCAAATCAGAAACCACGCCCAAGCCCACTAGGAACCCGCGGAGCCAGACAGCCTCTTTTGCAGCCTCAGAGGCAGCTACATACTCAGCTTCCATGGTGGAATCCGCAATGCATTTCTGCTTAATGCTCCTCCATGCGATGGCTCCACCTCCTAATGTAAACACATAGCCCGAGGTAGACTTACTCTGATCTTTGTCGGATTGAAAATCTGAGTCTGTGTAACCTAAAGGTACTAGACTATCAAAGCGGAAAACTAACATATAATCTCGAGTCCTTTTAAGGTACTTGAGAATGTTTTTGACCGCAGTCCAGTGACCTTGTCCAGGGTTAGACTGATATCTGCTTACCATGCCAACGGCATAGCATATATCAGGCCTAGTGCATAGCATAGCATACATCAAACTTCCCACAGCCGAAGCATATGGTACTTTCTTCATTTCCTCTATCTCAGACTGTGTTTGGGGACACATTTCCTTGGATAGATGAATTCCATGCCTGTAAGGTATAAAACCTTTCTTGGAATCTTGCATGCCAAATCTAGCTAGCACTGTATCGATATAAGTCGCCTGGAACAGACATAACATCCTTTTCTGGCAATCTCGAATGATCTTGATGCCAAGGACATGTCCGGCTTCTCCCAGATCCTTCATATCGAACTGCTCGGACAGCCACACCCTAATGTTTGACAACGCCTTCTTACTGTTTCCAATAAGCAAGATATCATCAACATAAAGTACGAGGAATGCCACCACGTTTCCGTCACATTTCTTGTACACACAGCTCTCATTCGGACTTTGCACGAATCCATATGACTGGATAACCTCGTCAAATCAGATGTTCCAAGATCTCGATGCCTACTTAAGTCCATAAATGGATCTCTTAAGCTTACACACCAAGTGCTCTTGGCCCTTAGCAATGAATCCCTCTGGTTATTTCATGTGAATGTTTTCCTCAAGACTTCCATTTAGGAAAGCTGTCTTGACATCCTTCTGCCAGATCTCATAATACAAATGAGCGGCAATAGACAAGAGAATCCAGATTGACTTAAGCATGGCTACCGGCGAAAAGGTTTCCTCATAATCGATCCCTTCTTTCTGAGTATACCCTTTTACCATCAATCTAGCTTTGAAGGTTTCAACCTTCCCATCAGATCCTCTCTTGCGCTTGTAGACCCACTTACAGCCAATGGGTTTTACCCCATCTAGTGGTTCTACAAGTTCCCAGACTTGATTGTGATCCATAGATCCAATCTCAGACTCCATTGCAGTTTTCCAAGAATCTGCATCTTTATCTCGAATTGCCTCGTCATAGGTCCTGGGATCCAATTCATTGAGACCCTCTGGGAAATCTGAAGCCTCTCCCAGACTAATAAATCTATCAGGTTGGCACACAACCCTCCCACTGCGACGAGGCAGTTCCTGTACTTCTGTGACACATTGTGCAGTGTTTGGTGGTTCCTCTTCTTGTACAACCGGTGTAGGATTCGATTCTCCCCTTAACTCCTCAAGGATAATATGACTCCTTGGTTTGTGGTTTATGACATAGTCTTCCTCTAAGAATCGAGCATTGGTGCTAACAATGATCTTCTGATCCTTAGGACTATAAAATAAACCACCTTTCGTTCCTCTAGGATATCCAACGAACAGCCTTACATCAGTACGAGGAGCCAGCTTATCAGCTTCCTTGTCCAACACGTGTGCTAGGCTACCCCAAATCCGAATATGGTTCAAACTGGGCTTTTGTCCAGTCCATAGTTCTGTGGGTGTAGCAGGAACTGATTTCGATGGAACTAAGTTAAGAATATAGGCTGCCGTTTCCAGAGCATATCCCCAGAACGAAATGGGCAACTCGGAATAACTCATCATCGATCTAACCATCTCTAACAATGTACGATTCCTTCTTTCCGCCACGCCATTCTGCTGTGGCGTTCCAGGCGCAGTCAACTGGGATGTAATCCCATTCTCTGCCATGTAATCCCTAAATTCGCTTGAGAGGTACTCGCCACCATGATCAGAACTTAGTGACTTGATACTTCTACCTGTTCGTTTCTCCGCTTCCGCCTTAAACTCTTTGAATTTCTCAAAGCATTCAGACTTGCGACGTAACAGGTAGATATAACCGTATCTAGAGTAATCATCAATGAGAGTGATAAAATACTCGAACCCTCCTCGAGCTTGAACTGACATAGGGCCGCATAGGTCAGAGTGAATCAAATCTAATAGCCCTTCAGATCTATTTCCTTTTGACTGGAAAGGACGCTTTGTCATTTTACCTTCCAAACAGGATTCACACAAAGGAAACGATTCCAGTACCAAAGAAGACAATGGTCCATCATTTACAAGCCTTTGTATCCTCTTAAGGTTAATGTGACCTAGCCTTAGATGCCAAAGATAGGTTTGATTCAATTCTGAAGGTTCTTTTCTCTTGTTAGGGTTTATGATCGATGTATTCAACAGTTGTCTTTGCGCAGTGTTTTCAGTTGGTTTAAGAAAGTATAAGTGTCCATCCAATGTGCCAGAACAGATAAAATGTTT
The DNA here is from genome assembly GCA_026008535.1 of Perilla frutescens. Lineage (NCBI taxonomy): Eukaryota > Viridiplantae > Streptophyta > Magnoliopsida > Lamiales > Lamiaceae > Perilla > Perilla frutescens. The sequence continues at coordinate 17,188,164 of BRKX01000004.1, forward strand.
ACCACTAAAGATAACTACTTTGTTATCAAAAGAAACAGAATATCCATCCATAATCAATTTAGAAACTGAAATCAAGTTTCGCCTAAAACCAGGCACATAAAGACAATCTTTCAAAACTAAAGTTCTATCACTACTGAAAGGTAAAACAACGTCTCCCACTGCAACAGCCGCCACTCTCGTAGCATTGCCCATGTAGACGGTGATCTCGTCCTCACTCAGCTGTCTTTTTACCAGGAACCCCTGTAAAGACATGCAAACATGATCAGTAGCTCCAGTATCTACTACCCATGACTGGGTAGAACAAGTTGCTAAACATGTTTCCACAACCAGAGTGTGAGATGTACCTCTCTTCTTCTTCTTGTTAGGACACGCTGCCTTCCAGTGACCTGGTTGGCCGCACTTGAAGCACTTAGTCTTCGACTTGAATTCCTCGGGAGGAATCTTTGCCTTTGGCTTTTTCACCTTAGGCGCCTCATCTGCAGCCTTCTTAGGTGCGTTTCTCTTCTTCCTTTTTCCACTAGAAGAAGACGCGCCCTTTTCAGCTATGTGGGCCTGAGGATCGCTCTTTTGGAGCAATTCAGCCGCCTGAAGATCTATGAGCAGTTCAGTCAGGCTGACATCCCTTTTAATCATGTTAAAATTCAGCCTGAACTGCTCAAACTTCGAAGACAAGCTATGAAGAACAATGTTGATTTGAGAATCGCCATCTAGCTCTCCACCCAAGGTCTCGATCTCAGATAAATACCCCATCATCATGAGAACGTGATCCCTAACCGGTGTGGAGTCAGACATTCTCGTATCCATTAGCTTCTTCATTGCCAAATGGCGTGCCGAGTGGTTCTGATGACCGAATAGCTGCCTAAGGTTGTACATGATATCATAAGCGGTTTTCATAGGCTCATGTTGATGTTGCAACACACTTGACATAGATGCCAAGATGTAACAGCGCGCTATCTCATTAGACCTAAGCCACTTATCATATGCAACCTTTTGGGCTTCGTCAGAACCCTCATCTGGCGTTTGAGGACAAACTTCTTCAAGCACAAACTTGTGTCCCTTAGCAACAAGAACTAAGTTAAGGTTACGAAGCCAGTCATTGTAGTTTTCACCGACAAGTTTGTTTTCTTTGAGGATTGAGGAGAGATTTGAGAGTGCCATTGATGATATGAAATAACTGAAATTAAACATGCAGTACAGTCACAAAACACGTTTAGGATAAACAGTATATAATCGAAAGCCTCATAAAAATTATATACTTTTCCACCGACACTTTAAAAATGTCATTCATAAGCCACGATAGTGTGGACGTTTATAAAAAACATCTTTAAATAGGTTAAACCTTTAATTTGCCTCCAGTTGAGTTTCCTTACAACAAGCAAATTAATAGCCGGATAATTAACACGGTCATGTAATCGTCTAACTGATAAGCCACGATCATGTGGACGTTTATCAATAAATTACATCTAAGTGTGCACACCATTATCTTCGCACCAAGATCACTACTCGAATTTAACCGCTCCAGATGGAGGAGTCAGTTAGTCCTAATAGTGTTCTACAGCTATCCATTTAGGAGATTTAATTTCTAGAGAAATATGTGATATGACACATCCGATATGGAGGAAGACCGATGTCAACGCGCATGCCCATCACTTCTCAATTAAACCAGATTTTAATAGAGACCGTATGAGATTTCTACATACTTTGGTATGAATCTCTCCCACTTAGTTATTTATGTTTGAGGTTTCATTTTATCCCATTATCGAACATGCAAACATCACATAAAATGATAAACATCCATTGCATGCTTCAACATAATAAGCAACAGTAATATTCCAACTATCATGGCTTATATCTCATGTTGATTGATGAGATAAAACTGGAAAGTCAGCTCCGGAACAGGCTTTGAAACCGCCGCCCCTTCACCGCGCCTCGCCGAAAATCCTAGCTCCATTTAGGGTTTCGGGACGTGAACCGGTGAACCTTCCTTTTTGGTGCTGAACCACTTTCCTTCTTTTGAGTTGATCTCCGATCTTTATTCAATATAGACTATCTATTCCGAAAGGAAAAATCTAATATTGCTAGAATAAAAATTACAACTCAAAAACTCGATCCAACAGCTTTATATCTATTACATTAAACCAACGTAAAATAAAACCTAGACCTAATCCATGGATTTTCTCATGGATTAAAATCACGTAGCCAAACCGGCATACGACCAACATCCATTCAACATAAACATACATCACATAAAATAAAGGAGTTATAATAGTTGGTAAACCTGCAAACAAACACAGTCTACAAAACCAACAATCATGTATTATATGATCCACATAAAATAACATATGATATCTATGCATGAATATTAAATAATATTCGAATTTTACAATTAATTAAATTAATTAATTCGATATTATCCACAAGATAAAAATTGGAAATTAAAATAATTATCCACCAATTTTAAACTTGTATATTTCGAAAATAATTACAAAATAAATCTGGAAATTATTAATAATTATCCACCAAATTTATTTAATATTTTCAAGCCACCCTAATTAAATAATAATTGGATATATTGATATAAATCAAGAATCTAATCCAAATATTATCCATAAGAATCTAAATCTTCTAAGATAGAGTTTGGAGATTTGATTCCAATCCAAAATCTTCCAAAACTTATCCAAATTTAAAATCTTATCACAATTGGATTTTGATAATTATTTATATATATCCAAAATCACCTTATCCAATTTTTAACCTATAGATTTCGAAAATTACTAGATTAATAAATATGGAAATTTGATCCACTTCAAATTCTTCCAAATTTAAAATTCTATTTTCATATCCATTTAGATTAAAATTAGGTAAATTAAGATATACATCAAACAACATCAAATCTTAATCCAATCTTCATAATTTTCGACCACCATCATTAAATAAATCTGGAAATTTAATTTTCATTAAAGTTTCCTCCAAATTTAATTAATAAAATCGAAAATTACATTAAATTAACATATTTGGAAATTTTGACATTAATCAAAAAACTATTCCAAATAATAAACATAAGTTTCGAAAATTACAAGGAGTAATAATTTGGAAATTTGATCCACTTCAAACTCTTCCAAATTAATTATCCTAATTTCAAAACCTATCTAGATTAGAATTAGGTAACTTTTGATATACATCAAAAATCACCAAATCCAATTCTAACCACTCTAAATTTTCGAACCATATCCCAATTAAATCTGGAAATTTGATCTTGATCAAAACATCATCCAAATTTTAATTATAGTGACCGAAAATTTAGACAAAAAATTAGGGAATTTTAGAACATCAAAATTCGAAAATTTTGACAACTAAATTTTCGAAAATTATCAAAAATAAATCTGGAAATTTGAAGAACATCAAATATCATTCCAAATCTATATCCATAATCATCGAAAATTTTTAACCACTCAAAACTAGAATTTTCGAATTCTACATCAAAAATTCTTCCAAGTTTTGAATACCATAAAATCGAAATACATAGCCAATTAAATCTGAAAATTTAAACACCATAAATTTATCATCAAATTTAATCATGCAATTCGAAATTATGCTCGGATTAATCCTAGAACAGTGCCAAAACCCGCTCTGATACCAGTTGTTGGGGTTTTTTCGAATTAAACCACCGCAGGATCATTTGGTTGTTCATTAATCCATGTTCATGCAAATCATAATTTTATGTAACATGCATATTTATCACAGTCTAAACAAAAAGCATGCAAAGCAGATTCGATTCTAATAAAGTGGAAGACATAGAAACGAATCTACTTACAAATCGATAGACGGTCTGTGGACACGATTAAAGATCTAATCTTGTTGTTGAATGAATACAGGAATGACGCCTCTTAGCCTAGTAAAAATCGTCCACTGCACAATTCCACTCCAAGATCTTCTATTGTATTCTCGGACTGTATCTAGTTTCAGGGTGGGCTGAAATCTACTAGATCGGTATGGAATCTGTGGAGATAAAGAGAACACAAGAGGGGCTGATTTTTCAGTAGTTAATTTCGAACTCCCCACCCTCTTATTTATAAGGGGGTGGTCGAAATTCACAGTCCCAACCCTAATGGGTTTGGGCCTCTATCTCTTTTTCTATCTCCAGTCCATTAAAGTCATATTGGGCTACAACAGGGATCTAGAAGAATATTAAATTGGCCCACTAATTTATTTAATATCCAATATCCAATAAACTTAGGATATAATTAAATAAATTAAGTTTTACTTTTATTCCACTATAGAAGCAAAACTGACGTACCAATTTAATACATATTTACGAATATGCTTTCTCCTTTAGTCCAGCCATTCCCCGTGTTTAAGATATAATGTTCATTAATTAATTATGTAAGCCTCTGACAGCTATAATTAATCAACATCTAAAACCTTGAGTAGTACCACACAAGCTTTATTCATGTACGGAATAAATTCCACCTGCAGGGTTTCAACATGAACTTGTGCTTCCTCAAGAGAACATCATCAACCTGGCGCACCAGGACACGGTGCTCATGCATACTACTCGAGACATCATGTATACATTGTTATTACCCAAGATATCGAATTCGATCTATGAAAAGATCTCACCCATTGATAAATCAAAGTAATAAACAACGAACACATATGCTCGCCAATATCACATGAGTTCAGAACCCGAACTCTGTGGATCTTTATTCTCTCAGTAACTGGGTCAGAGACAGAGAATAGTATCCTATCGTGATCCTCCTCAATACACTAACGAGTGTACTAGAATAATCAGTTAGTTAAGATAAACTAACTTATCAGATTATTCTACGGCGTACCGATGGTGTGTTCAAGACCATCTAAGTCGTGAGCTCTTTAATACATTACAAGGTTCTAATGATATGATCTTACCGTGTGACTCTCCACACCATATCATCTACAATGTAAGTATATGGAACATTGCATAAAACAATTATAGAACATAATCTAAATGCAAACAGTGACTGCAATAACTTTCATTTCATATCATCATATCATCAGAAAAGTATACAAAGACAAGTCTTCCAGTATACAAAACTAACACAACACTAGGCAAAGAAACATCGATAGTAGCACTGTTCTTACAAGTTAAAAGAATTAAAGGCATCCTAGCTCTAACAGCCTTCTCAACACTTTTAAGTATACAAAATAAAGACCGATTCTTTTCTTGATGCAAAGGGGCTATAGTGACACCTTTTCCACGATCATGGGCGTCAGCTTGAGGTGATAAAGTGGCTGCAATTGCCGTGGAAGGTGAAGGGGGCGGCGGTGATGATTTCTCGGCCATGAGGGGGCTGTCCGCGGTGGTGGCTCGGACGACGGCTGCGGCGGTCTTCTCTCGCTCTTCTTTGAACTTTGCTCGCATTATTTCTTGCTCTTCTTGAACGGCTTTGGGTGTCAACGGTTTTAGGATGGTGGTTCGGCCGTCCTTCTTGACTGTATAGGTGTTCGCGAGTCCGTCGTGTACAGCTTATCTATCGAATTGCCATGGCCTTCCTAAAAGTATATGTGTTGCATCCATAGGAATAATATCACATAATACAGTGTCAGAATAACGACCAATGGAAAAGGATACATGTACCTGACCGGTTACGCGAACTGTGCCTCTTTCTGTAAGCCATTGCAAACGGTATGGATTTGGATGCTTCACAGTGGAAAATCCAAGCTTGTCGACCGCGTACTGGCTCACTGCATTAATTACACTTCCACTGTCTATGATCAACACGCAAGTCTTATCTTGAATAGCAACTCTAGTGTAGAATATGTTCTCTCGTTGCGATTGTTGCTCAACTTCTCGATTTATGTTCAGACTGCAGATAGAAACTAGACTGACATGTGGAACCTCGGGCTCTTCTTCTTCGAGCTCATCATGGACGTTTACTTCAGCTGTGGCATCGGTTTTGGAGGGCTCATCATCTTCACTAGCTGATTCGAGCTCATTCTGATCCATGATGATTAGAACTCATCGGTTTGGGCACTGATTCTGAAAATGGCCCCAACCTTGGCATTTATGGCATTGAACATCTCGGGCTCGACTAGGGGCTGAAGTTGGCACCGGATTGGGCTGATTTGGCCATGTGAAGTTTGACCTTTCTTGAGCTGGGGGCGTAGGATCGGTCCTACGGCTTGGCGGTGGTGTAGAACGGTCAAAATGCCGCTCGGGTGGTCCGGATTGGCCTCGGGGTCGAGTGGAGTCCATAGAAGGAGTAGAAGATGATGTGGACGGCGTACCTTTGTTCCCAGATGGTCGAACAGGGGCTGCAATGTGATGAGATCGACGTCGGCCTTCTCGGAGTTGTCTTTCTACAATGGATGCGTAGTGCACCATGTCATCTATACTCGTGAAGTCTCTGAGCTCTACTTCACATGCAATGTCGGGATTCATGCCTTCAATGTACCTGATGATGGTAGCATTTAAGGACTCTCTTTTTCCGACACGATTCAGGGCAGTCTCCAACTCCTTGTGATATTCTTCAATTGAACGAGTGCCTTGTTTGATCCGGTTGAGCTTCTTCTCAAGCTCTCTCTCATAGTGAACTGGTATGAAATGGCCTCGCAGGAAGCTTTTCATCTCTTTCTGATGAAGCCATGCCTAGCATTGATGAGGTGAATCCCGAGCTACAGTTGCAAGGGCCGATTACATGCCTACGAGCAAAGAAGTTACAAGGCTATTTCCAAGCCATTGTAAGAAAGAAGTTTGAAGAAGAAGTGATCGAGCCACTCAGCCCAAAATGGATCACCATGTTGTCCGTTGATGATGAAGAAGGAAGCATGAAGACGTGAGAAGAAGAATGACGCCATTTGGACGTGTGCATCAAAAGTTATTCGCGTTTGCATGGGAAATCGGGAGATGCTGTTTTTCATGCAAAGGTGGCAAGGATTATATTACATGGGCCATGAAATTATACACTATATTTCAGCCCATGTCATGTAATTAAAGGTCCAAATAGGCGAGTTTTATGAAGGGCCAAGTTGTTGGGATTTATCTTTATCTAGATAGATTTTTCTTATTTTATTTTTGGTATCTTTTGATTCTTTCCTTAAAAACAGATTTTGGGTAAGGAAACAATCCTAGTTATGATAGGAAACTCTTTTTCTAATTCTTTTAGGATTTTATCTTGGAATTTTCGTCCATCCCTCTATTATAAATAGGGGATCATTGTTATTTTGATATTTAGACCATATTTGATTAAGAAGAATTTACCTTTCAATATTGTCTCACCCAAGATCCTCTTTTTGTTTATTTTCAGCCGAAAATACACACTCTTAGAAGCTTGCAACTTTTAAGTTTTATCTTTAAATCTTGTTCTAATTCTCTTGTGGAGTTAGGGTCGGGTTTGCAACCGAAGAGAAATCAAGTAGTGAAACTTTTTGTGTATCTTTTTACACTTGGAGTTTTGCCCCGATTTCAATTCATTCTACAACACCATCTTCACCATCCATCCTCGATGACTTCCAGCAGCCATCCAACGTCCATAACATCAATCTCCATTGAGTTCGAGTGAAGATCTACGTGTTCCCAAGCTGCTCCAGTTCAGTTCAAGTATATGTGCTATTCGCGCCAAGTTGAGCATCTATATCGTAGGTTTTCTATTTCCTTGTCATAACCTATCTACACCAACCCTTCTTCACCCCACATCACTATCATTCACGTCCCTAGCCATTCCTAACAAATTCGAACCCAAAACAGCCCCTCTTCCGTTCGTTCCGTTGTGTTTTATTTAATTGTTGTGTCACAAGTCTAGGTAATTAGTCGAGTCTTTGAGTCTAGCTATTTAGTCATATTTCGAGTCTTATAACCCTTACAGTTGAGTCGACGGGTGTTCGATCCTATTTTAGTCCGGATCACATCATAAAAGTGGTATCAAAGCCACGTCGGCTTTGGTTCGTGGTTTATTCGTTTGAGTCATTTATTTTGCTTATCAAGTTGTAATTTTCATCCTTGATCATTCAAAAAAATAGGCAGTACAGCCGAACAGTAAAAAAAAAAATCAGCTTGTTATTTCGATTTGTCTATTTCTTCCTAGTTAGTTTAGACTCTTCCCTTCTGGATTAAGTATTTAGATTGTGTCCACATCAAGTAGAACACAACCAAATCTATTTACCTTATCTAGATCTCTCTTTCCTTCTAAACTAACCCTTTTCCATCCCAATCTTTTCCTACCAATCCCCATATCCCTTCCACACCAAGATTTCGACTCCTACACTACCAGGGGATCGAAATTTCCAGCCTTGTCCAACTACACCTACAGTTACACCCGTACACCTTCATACACCACCCGGTGCATACACCACGCACATACACCCTACACTATACACCATACTCTATACACTCTACACCCATACACCAAAATACACCAAAAACTCCATCATCCACTACATCAACTTTCGAGTAGCATTCCATCCCACTACACAGAGTCTTTTGATCGAGATCAAGAGATAGACTTGCGAAGGAAGCAGCTTCCATTCTACTAGATTTTCGGCCATCTTGTAGAATTATTCACACGTGCACCACTATATTGAGTGATACACGAGTGGTAAAACAAGAGTGTTAAAAATCGAGTGACTTGTGAGTTGGTGAGGATCTCTTTATTCTTCACGTTTGTTCGTTTTGCAGGAACAATGAAGAGAGGTACCAACACAGAGGCATCTACGCCTCCACCTAAGGAGCCTAGATAGCCAAACACTCCTGGCGATCAATCATACTCATCTGAACCACCCTGGGATGCCAAGTACCAATATGAAGCTCTAGCAAAGCATTTTGAGCGACAGACTCGTCTACTGAAAGACGAACTTGGCAACCAAGTAGCTGAATTGCAAGAGGAGCTTGCAAAGCTTAGATCTCAAATGACCGCATCATAAACGGCCCAAAGAGATCCTGAGAAGAGGCCACTCGAGCCTCAAGACGAAGAGACGAGGCAATCTGAGCCTCAAACTAATGCAGAGAGGCAAACCGAGCCCCTAAACAACACAGAGAGGCGTCCCGAGTCTCAGACAGAAGCACATGACCGACGCCAGCAGCAGAGACATATCAACAGGCCGCCGCCTATATAACAAGATGTTCAAAGGCCACTCCGTGAGCCTGCCTTTGAAGAGGACTATGATTATGGATACGAGTCCTATGCCACCAGTGGTTATGAAGTTGATCACACACCACGAGGGCAACGAGGGCACCATGGTCGACCCCGAGGTCCCCATAGGCGTGCACAATATCACGATAATGATGATGATGGTAGGCTCAACAACATCAAGACGAGCATACATGAGTTTGAAGGCCTTTACGATCCCGATATTTACTTAGATTGGGAACGTAAGGTAGAGAAGATCTTTGCATGCTACAACTTTTCAGAGCAAAAGAAGGTACAACTCGCATGCTTAGAGTTTAGAGGCTATGCAGCCTCATGGTGGGAAATGCAACAAGAAAGAAGACGCAGAAATCACAACCCTCCAATCGACAACTGGAAGGAGATGAAAGGATTCATGCGTGGGCGTTTCATACCCATGCATTATGAAAGAGAGCTTGAGAATAAGCTCAATCGGGTCAAACAAGGTACAAGATCGATTGAAGAGTACCACAAGGAGTTGGAGACGCTCTTAAATAGAGTTGGAAAATAGGAGACCCTAAATGCTACCATCATTCGGTACATTGATGGTATGAATCCTGATATTGCGTGTGAAGTCGAGCTCAGAGAATTCACCAGTGTAGAAAGGATGGTGCAGTACGCATCGATTGTGGAAAGGCAGCTAAGAGAGGGCCGTCGTCGATCCCACTACAGTGCAGCCCCTACATGTTCATCTTGGAGTAAAGGTACACCTTCCACATCTTCTACCCCTTCTACTGACTCCACTCGGCCAAGAGGCCAATCCGGACCACCAGAACAGCGTTTCGACCGTTCTACACCGCAGACAAGCCGTAGACCCGAGTCTACGCCGCTCAACCAGCCACGACCGACCCCTACTCAGCCAAATCAAGGTGCAACAGCCCCTAATCGAGCTCGTAACATCCAGTGCCATAAATGTCAAGGTTGGGGCTATTTTCAGAACCAGTGCCCAAACAGACGCGTTTTGATCATCACAGATCAAAATGAGATCGAGTCAGCCAGTGAAGGAGAGCAAGAACAGCCCACACACGATGAGAAACCTGAGGACATGTCACCTATAGATGATCAAGATGAGGCCGAGCCCGAGCTCAATCACGTCAGCCTTGTCTCCATTTGCAGTCTTAGCCTAATACGTGACGAAGATCAGCAAAATCAATGGGAGAACATCTTTTACACCTGTGTCGCCATCAAGGATAAGATATGCTCAATGATCATCGATAGCGGAAGTGTAATTAACGCCATAAGCCAGAACGCGGTCACAAAATTGGCGTTACCTGTTATAAAGCATCCGAAGCCACACAAGCTTCAATGGCTCACAGACCGCGGCGTTATCAAAGTCATCTGCTAGGTAAGTGTCGATTTTTCCATAGGTAAATACTCTGACACAGTTGTTTGCGATGTTATTCCTATGGATGCAGCTCACATCTTATTAGGGAGACCCTGGCAATATGATCAGCAAGCGAAGCATGATGGATTCGCAAATACCTACACGGTACTGCGAAATGGTCGGTCTACAATCCTCAAGCCTTTACCACAAAAGGCTGTAGCCGAAGACCAATTGAGGATGCAAGAGAAGTTCAAGGAAGATAGAGAACGGGCAGCCGACCCTGTCGCCCATAGCACCGCCGCCACCGGTGAATTTCCGGCCAATTCCGACCCCTCGACCGATGATTCATCTTCCACCCCTTATAACACCTCGAGGCAGCCCCCTAATGATCCTAAGACAGCTAGTGGATCGAGTAAAACAACCTCAAAGAAGCCTCAAAACCGCAGCCTTTTTTATTTCGGTTAAAGGCGTTGAAAAGGCTTTAAAAGCAGGTTTGCCTTATGTTTTATTAACTTGTAAGAGCAGTTCTACTAACGAGTCTTCTTTACCTAGTGTTGTGCAGCCTCTCATGGATGAGTTTGCAGACGTGTTTCCGGAGGAGATTCCAAGTGGTTTACCTCCAGTTCGAGGGATTGAGCACCAAATCGATTTCCACCCGGGAGCCGTGCTACCCAACCGTCCAGCTTATCGAACAAATCCCGAAGAGACAAAGGAGATCGATAGAAAAATCAAGGAGCTGTTGGAGAAGAAGCAAATCCGTGAATCCTTGAGTCCATGCGCCGTCCCTGTTATTCTTGTGCCTAAGAAGACAAATGATTGGAGAATGTGCATGGATTGTCACGCCATCAACAAGATCACGGTAAAGTATTGTTTTCCCATTCCTCGTTTAGACGACATGTTAGATGAACTATCTGGTTCTAAAGTCTTTTCTAAAATTGATTTGAGATCCGGATATTTTCAAGTAAGAATGAAAGAGGAGGATGAATGGAAAACAGCTTTCAAAACGAAACATGGATTATATGAGTGGTTAGTGATGCCCTTTGGCTTAACTAACGCGCCTAGTACTTTTATGCGTTTAATGAACCATGTATTGCGTGATGTGATAGGTAAGTTTGTGGTTGTCTATTTTGATGATATTCTTATCTATAGCCGCAACACACACGCACACTTAGACCATTTACGTCGTGTTTTCATACTTCTTCATGATGCACAGTTATACGGTAATTTGGCTAAGTGTTCTTTCTGCATGAATGAAGTCGTGTTCTTAGGCTTCGTAGTGAGTGAACGAGGAATAGAAGTAGACCGCTCTAAGATTAAGGCAATCGAAGAGTGGCCGACTCCTAAGTCCGCGTCTGATGTGCGGTCGTTCCACGGCTTAGCCGGATTTTATCGTCGCTTTGTGCGCGATTTTTCCACTATAGCCGCCCCTCTTACTGAACTTAGTAAGAAGGATCGACCATTTGTGTGGGGAAAAGCCCAAGAGGAGGTGTTTACACGCCTTAAGTATTTGCTATGTCATGCACCTGTTTTATGTTTGCCCGATTTTACTAAAACTTTTGAAATAGAATGTGATGCCTTGGGCAAGGGTATTGGTGCAGTTCTTATGCAGGAAAAGAGGCATGTCGCCTACTTCAGTGAAAAGCTCAATGATGCAGCCCTCAAGTATTCTACATACGATAAGGAGTTGTACGCTTTGAAGAGAGCTTTGGAGACGTGGCAACATTATTTGTGGCCAAAGGAGTTCGTGATTCACACGGATCTTGAGAGCTTGAAGCATCTAAAGGGCCAAAATAATCTGAACAATAGACATGCGAGGTGGGTTGAATTCATCGAATCCTTCCCGTACATCATTAAGTACAAAAAGGGAGAAGATAATGTCGTAGCCGACGCCCTATCTAGAAGGTACACGTTTCTTTCTCTTATGCATGCTAAGATGCTTGGTTTTGAGTCCATCAAGTCATTGTATGCATCTGACCCTGTTTTCGGTCCTATTTACACGACATGCATGGCTAAGCCGCGAGCTTGTGATGGTTTTTATGTAAGTGATGGCTTTTTGTTCAAAGAGTCACAGTTATGCATTCCTGTTTCATCTATGCGTGAGCTACTTGTTTTGGAATCACATGCGGGGGGATTAATGGGACATTTTGGAGTGTCTAAAATGTTAAGCCTGCTGCATGAACATTTTTATTGGCCGCATATGAGAAAGGATGTTGAGAATGTGTGTAGTCGATGTGTTATATGTCATAAGTCTAAGTCGACGTCACACCCGTTTGGTCTTTACCCGCCCCTTCGTCCCATTGGATTGATATTTCTATGGATTTTATTTTAGGGTTACCTAGATCTAAGATGGGTAAAGATTCAGTTTTTGTGGTCGTAGATCGGTTTTCTAAAATGGCTCATTTTATTGCATGTAAGAAAACTGATGATGCTGTGAATGTTGCTAACTTGTTCTTTCGAGAAGTTGTGCGTTTGCATGGTATACCTAGGACTATAGTTAGTGATCAAGATTCTAAGTTTCTAGGCCACTTTTGGCGTGTTCTATGGGGTAAGTTAGGTACCAAGTTGTTATTTTCTACTGCATGTCACCCGCAAACTGATGGGCAAACTGAAGTAGTTAATCGCACCCTAGGTACTTTACTTCATGCATTAATTAAGAACAACTTGAAGAATTGGGAAGATTGTTTGCCATTCGCTGAATTTGCATATAACCGTGTTGTGCATTCATCTACTCATATGTCTCCATTTGAAGTTGTTTATGGATTTAACCCTTTAACCCCTTCGGATCTTTTACCATTACCTGTTGAGCATTTGTCAAGTGTGAAAGGTTTGAAGCGGGCTGATTTTATCAAGGAGATACATGAAAAGGTAAGGGCTCGAATTGAGCAAAAAGGAGCCAACACTGCCGCCGCACGGAACTAACATTGGCGTCGAGTTGTGTTCAAGCCCGAAGATCGAGTATGGATTCATCTAAGTCCTGGTCGGTTCCCGAACCTCAGAAAATCAAAACTCAACCCAAGAGGCGATGGTCCATTCACCGTTATCAGCCGCGTAAACGATAATGTATATCGCATTGATTTGCCTGGTGAGTATAAGTGCTCTAGTACATTTAATGTGGCTGATCTATTCCCTTATTCTACAGATATCTTCGAGGATGAGGATGCGAATTCGAGGACGAATTCTTTTCAGCAGGGGGGGAATGATGAAGCCATGCCTAGCATTGATGAGGTGAATCCCGAGCTGCAGTTGCAAGGGCCGATTACACGCCTACGAGCAAAGAAGTTACAAGGCTATTTCCAAGCCATTGTAAGAAAGAAGTTTGAAGAAGAAGTGATCGAGCCACTCAGCCCAAAATGGATCACCATGTTGTCCGTTGATGATGAAGAAGGAAGCATGAAGACGTGAGAAGAAGAATGACGCCATTTGGACGTGTGCATCAAAAGTTATTCGCGTTTGCATGGGAAATCGGGAGATGCTGTTTTTCATGCAAAGGTGGCAAGGATTATATTACATGGGCCACGAAATTATACACTATATTTCAGCCCATGTCATGTAATTAAAGGTCCAAATAGGCGAGTTTTATGAAGGCCTAAGTTGTTGGGATTTATCTTTATCTAGATAGATTTTTCTTATTTTATTTTTGGTATCTTTTGATTCTTTCCTTAAAAACAGATTTTGGGTAAGGAAACAATCCTAGTTATGATAGGAAACTCTTTTTCTAATTCTTTTAGGATTTTATCTTGGAATTTTCGTCCATCCCTCTATTATAAATAGGGGATCATTGTTATTTTGATATTTAGACCATATTTGATTAAGAAGAATTTACCTTTCAATATTGTCTCACCCAAGATCCTCTTTTTGTTTCTTTTCAGCCAAAAATACACACTCTTAGAAGCTTGCAACTTTTAAGTTTTATCTTTAAATCTTGTTCTAATTCTCTTGTGGAGTTAGGGTCGGATTTGCAACCGAAGAGAAATCAAGTAGTGAAACTTTTTGTGTATCTTTTTACACTTGGAGTTTTGCCCCGATTTCAATTCATTCTACAACACCATCCATCCTCGATGACTTCCGGCAGCCATCCAACGTCCATAACATCAATCTCCATCGAGTTCGAGTGAAGATCTACGTGTTCCCAAGCTGCTCGAGTTCAGTTCAAGTATACGTGCTATTCGCGCCAAGTTGAGCATCTATATCGTAAGTTTTCTATTTCCTTGTCATAACCTATCTATACCAACCCTTCTTCACCCCACATCACTATCATTCACGTCCCTAGCCATTCCTAACAAATTCAAACCCAAAACAGCCCCTCTTTCGTTCGTTCCGTTGTGTTTTATTTAATTGTTGTGTCACAAGTCTAGGTAATTAGTCGAGTCTTTGAGTCTAGCTATTTAGTCATATTTCGAGTCTTATAACCCTTACAGTTGAGTCGACATGTGTTCGATCCTATTTCAGTCCGGATCACATCACTTCCCATGTTTCAACAGGCGGATATCTCTCTCTTCGTCGCCTCTCTTGCTGCATTTCCCACCACGAGGCTGCATAGCCTCTAAACTCCAACGCTGCTAACTGGATCTTCTTGATCTCTGGAAAGTCATAACAAGTGAAGATCTTGTCGACTTTGCGCTCCCAATCCAGATAGAGGTCTGGATCGTGCAATCCTTCAAATTTTGGAATGCTCGTCTTGATGTTGTTGAGCAATCCGTCGCCATCTCCATATCTGGGCCTCTCATATCGAACAGCTTGTCTGGCAGGTGGTCTGGGACGATCTCGGTGATCATCTTGCCTTGGTGGAAAGAACTCAGCTTCATAATCGTCTGCAACATCGAACTCGGGTTCGAATGCTTGTTGACGGCGGTTTTCTTAGACAACGGGCTGCCTCGGTGCGGCTCTTTGCTGTGGTTGCTGGACTGCTTGTGCTGTAACTGACTGAGCTGTAAGTTTCTTGATTTGTTCAGCTAATTCGGCTACTTGATTGCCGAATTCATCCTTCATCAATTGGTTCTGGCGCAGGATTAGACAATTGCAAGAGTTTGAGATTTATTCCTCCATTTGTCTCTCGATCCTTTGGTTGATCATTTATACACAAACCATTCTATTGTTCTAGCAAATCAATAGTCTTAATTAAGTTCTTCAGGGTATTTATCAAGTACTTGGGAGAATTGCTATCCAGAGAAGTTAGACGTGCGTGTTCGAGTTATCAACCCGGGTTCGTTCGATTTAGCCAATCCACAACACTGCCATCGCCGCCACCCAAGCCACCTTCACCGCTGACTTTCGTCGCCACCACCACCGTTTTCCAGCCACCCTAGAGTATTCCAAGTGTTCCAATCGAGTCCATCGTCCATTGTTCAATTTCTAGTAAGTTTACCATTTAATTCCTGTCGGATTGATTCCATTGTTTTCTAGCTGACGTAGTTCATTCTTGAAGTCTTCCGTGTGCATAAAACTCATGTCTTGGATACATTGTCCTGGTCACATCATCAAGGGTATTTCTTAATCCACTTGAGGGATTAACCGGTATTCGCTATCGAAGAACAACTTGGAGATTTCAACCTTGGATACGTTCGAGATTCAAGGAAGCTATCGAGTTGTGATTCAATACAACAACATCAACCATCCTACGCCGTCGACGTCTTCCAAACAGCCACCAACGTCCGCCATCTTGCAAGCCACGAATTTGAGATCGATTCCATTCCGTTCCATCTATCCGTAAGTTCATTTGATCCCTACCATATCCTATCTTCTCCAAACCATTCTTCACCAAGCCTCACACACGAGAACCCTCTCCAATTCAGCCTACATACACATCCCATAACAGCCCTCTTTCCTTTGAATTCTGTTACATAGTTCGTGTCGTAGTCTACGTATTTTAATTGTCTAGATTAGTCGTTTAGTTGAGTTGGATTGTTCCCTTCTTTTAGTTGACGTGTTACGATTCATTAAAGTCTTCCGCTACGTCTCTTGATCGTCCTAGATTAATTGTCCGGATCGTATCAGCTTCAAAAAATGCTAGGAGAAATATCTTGAAATAATATTCTGTAGTTTACGTTTCGTACGTGATACTATTTAAAAAAATTTCTTTTTGTTTTAGGTTTGTTCAAATATCAGTGATTGCGCACGAGTCACATGAATTTAAAGTTTTCAAGAATGCAAACTTTTAATGATTTGAACATATCAAACAAATATTTTTTTGGCGCATTTTATAGGGTAAATTATACTTTGATATCTACATTTAGGACACTTTTTCAAAAATGACCCACTTTTTCAAAATTAACAAAAAAAATACCTGCTTTTTAAAAAAAATTCAAATCTAATATTTAACCAATTTTATCGTTGTAGAGGCCTCATTTCCGTAAAAGCCCAAAGTCTAGGCCCGCATTCATCCGGAGTCGAGAGGTCGAAGGCTCGATAGCCGAAGTTGAGAGGTCGAAGGTTCAATAAGCCGAAGTCAAGGGGGTCGAAGACCTAAAAGAGGACATCGAGGCCAAGAAAAATTCAAATTAGGCGATCAAGTCAAAACCCATTGTAGATAAAAGGGGAAGACCCATTCAAAACCCTAAAAGGGATAAGGAGATATCCCCAAAATATCGGAAAGAGGTTGAGGCTCTTTATATAAGGGAGTTTTGCCGTAGATGGTGGGAACACACGAAAAACCACACAACACACTGAAACTATACTACAAAGCTGAATTCAACTCTACATTATTATTCAATTTTACTGCTTTATTCAATTCGTCCACTTTTTCTAGTCTCGATTCTGACTTGAGCATCGAAGTGTGTTCGGTCGTCAACCCCTCGATGGTCCTTCGGCTTCACGTATTTCCTTGTATCTTGTAGGTCGCCGAAGCCCGAATCTAACGTATGATTAATTGTAAAATTTGGACTTCTACAATGGCCATAAAATCGCACGTAATTGATTGTATTTTAATATTCTTATTTCCTCGGTCACGTGGAAAAAATTCATCCAATCAAGAAATATTTAATTAAAATCAATCACGTGCAATTTTCAGGTCGTAAAATTGATCAAATATTAGATTTGTAAAAAATTTGAAAATGTGGGTACGATATTGTTTATTTTGAAAAAGTGCGCCATTTTTGAAAAAAGACTCAAAATTTAGATATTAAGTGTAATTTATCCCATTTTATACGTATTTTTAAATTTTAATTTTAATAAATTAGGGACACCATTTTTAGTGCTCGCACAGGCCTTCAAAATATCAGGGTTGACCCTGTTTTCAATCATCATCGAATCACGTCATCCATAATCGTGATTCTTCACCGTTGTGAGGGTTTGGTATTTTCCATCCAACCTATCGTTGTTTACTCATTTTAATTACTTAAAATAAATCGACTTTCGTCTTTTTTATTTTTGAGGGAACATTGGTCTCTTTTACTATGATCAATTACGTGGAGGAAAAAATGGTTTAGATAGAACTAAAATTCAATCAAGATAAAAACAGCAAAGTTCCCAATGACAATGGCAATAATGCAAAGGGGAGTCTCAATAAAAATGATCTAGTAGTATAATAAGATTATTTAAAAATTAAAAAGATTACGCATTCAAATCTCCTAAATTTATCTAAAGAAAAAAGGAATTATCTAGATTTGAAATCAATTACTCTACTTGCAAAATTCAATTATAAATATCTAATTAGTTTTTGAGTAGTGATTTTCAGCAAGATTCTGGCTTATTATTTTTAATAATTAATTAATTTAATTAATAAAACACTAATTATTCAATAAATTTACATTGATGTCCTCCATAATAATTAGGGCAACTCTATAAGCGCTTCAATTCAGAAGAAATCGAAGATGGAAAAAAAATAAAGTGAAGAAAAGAAAGAAGATAAAGCTGCGCCCCTTTCTTCCGATCCGCTTCTGGAGTGATTTTAATAATTAATTACAAATCACTAATTTCATGACAGAAGGATAATATAGTAAAAACATATCATTTAATAATTAACATAATTAATTGGGAGAAATTTTTATCTAGACAAAAAAATGTTAAAATCGGTATATTTGGGCAAGTTTTAGAGGGGTAGGAGTTATATGGGCAATTTGTACTATGTTTAAAATCTTTGAGCAAAAAAACTGAATATTCCATTACTTTTTTGAAAAAGCATCTTATATATTTGTACTTTTCATGCAGAAAAAATAAAAGATTTGCATGGAATAAAATCGGATAAAATCTCTCCCTCTCTCGTCTATCCAAACTCAATGTTAGTTTGAAAAAAAAAAAAACAAAGTTGTGGTATTAATTCTTCGAAATCTCGGTATTAAATTTTGTAACCACCCCCTTTACACACTCTCTCTCTCTCTCATCTGCTCTCTCTCAAGCTGTGTTATTTCATTCCCTCTCTCTTCGTTTCGTTCCCCCTCTGTAACATAAGAAGTAACGAAAAACCCAAAAAAAAAAAAATTCAAATATACTCCCTTGACTCCGCCACGAAAGGGATAAGGTTGAAATCTCTCCCTCCCATCTCTCATCTCTCTCTCGTGTATCGTCATCATAATCTAATCACCCATTTATTTTTAATTGTTAGAACTGTTAATTGAAGATGGAGAATACAAGAGATCTTCGGACGGGTTCGGCAGGAGAAATTCCGGCAGAGGTTAGCTTGTTTCGAGAATACAGAAGCATGTTTTGGTGAAAGAAATTTTCATGTTTAATTGTTAGATCTGGAGTAACGTGAGATTTTTAGATGTAAAACGATAGTCTTGATGCATAACGAAAGTGTATTTTCATAACGATGGTAGTTTCATTGCATAGCGAAAGTGTAATTGCATAACGAAACTATTTTAATCCATAACGAAAGTTGTTTAATGCATAACGAAAGTATTTAAATTTCATAACGGAAGTAGTTTAATGCATAACGAAAGTAGTTTAATTGCATAATCGTTATGGCTAAAATCTGTAATTAAAAAATACTTCAAATTACATAACGAAAGGTTAATTTAATTAATCGTTATTATATTTTTAATATATCGTTATGCTCTTAATCTGTAACGAAAGTATATAAAGGTTATTTTAATTAATCGTTATTCTATTTTTAATATATTGTTATGTTAATTGTTTGATTTTCGTTATGCTAGTCGTTATGCCTTTTAAATATATCGTTATGCCCTTAATCGTTATGCCTTTTAAATAATTTCGTTATGCCTTTTATATTATATTTTCGTTACATTGAATTTTGATTTTTGTTACATTATTTTTGAATTTCGTTATGCGTTTATGTTATTTTCGTTATGCTAAAATTTAAACTTTCGTTTATGTCATCTATGTTAAATGTAAATTTCGTTATTATTAAATCTAATTATCGTTATTGTTAAATTTAAATTTTGATATTTAATATTAAAACTTTCCTTATTGGTTCAATTAGATTTTCGGAAGTGTTAAATATTTAGTTCGTTATTGATAATACTTTTTTAATAATAATAAAAAAAATTAATAAAATAACAAAAACAATTAATGAAATAATAAAAATAATTTTTGTTGTGATTTAATTTAATTACAAGTAATCATTAACGATAACTTTAAACGCACTGAAGCACAACGAAATTGCATAAAAATGAAATATTAATAATAATATTAGTCTAATTAATACTATATATTACTATAAAAAATTAAAAAGAAAACAATTGATATAAATAATAATACTTTTTTAAAACAAATAATAATAATAATAATATTCGTGTAAGTAATCATAATAGTAAAAAATAAATATATAAAAAACAATTAATATAAATAATTATAATAATAATAATAATGATGATGATGATGATGATAATAATAATAATAATAATAATAATAATAATAATAATAATATTCGTGTAAGTAATCATAATAGTAAAAAATAAAAATATAAAAAAAAAATTAATATAAATAATTATACTTTTTTAATTTAAAAAATAAATAATGATGATGATGATGATGATGATGATGATGATGACGACGACGACGACGACGACGACAATAACAACAATCACTAATCTAATAATAACAATAATATTTGCTAATTAATAATATTAGTAAAAAAATAAAAATAGCAAAAACAATTAATATAATTAATAATTTAATAACAGTCTGATTTTCTATTGTGAAATTTAGATTAAGTGGATTAGACGCCCCCTCCAGAGGTTCAAGCCGACTGTGAATATGTACGTGAAGATGGAGTTAATAGACAAGATTAGGGAGGTGTTACAGCATTTCGGCGGTGAGGATACGATCCAGACGTTCAGATCTGAATGCTTAGGACACTTCGTGGACTTTAGGGGGGGTAACATAGCCCGGAAGGCGCTGCATGCATTGATTTGTCGCGAAGTGCGTGTCCAGGATCCTGCACGCGAGGGTAGAGAGTGTTGGTTCCATGTGAATGGAACGACACTACACTTTTGGCCCTCAGAGTTCGCACTGGTGTCAGGCTTGCGGTTCGGGCCGTCCAGTTTCGATCCGAATGTGGCTCATGTGATTCCGGCCAGTAGCATCTATCACCGGCTATTTGAGGGGAAGAAGACGACAATTACACAGATGTATGAGAAGTTCACGGCGAAGCGTCTAGCCAATCACCCTCCAGATTACGTGAAGATTGCGAACATCCTGATCGTGTACCGGATGTTATTTTGCCAGGACCCCGGACGTACGATCGATGACTAGGTGTGGGCCCTGGTAGAGGATGCTGGTGCATGGAATTCTTTTACATGGGGGGATACACATTTCAGATCCTGATGCACTTTATCAGCATTCTCCCTAGAGCTCGACGGGATATGGGCCCACAGGGGGACGGAGCATATCATTGGTACGGTCCTGTTTGGGTATTTCAGGTAATTAGTTGAATTTATCATGAAAAATTTATGTTTTAGTAATTTGATATTATACTTACATGATATTCTACGTTTTTAAACAGGCATGGCCCTGTGAAGTTTTTCCCGAGATTGTCCGTCATTTGGGCGTCCCTGGAGGTCAGATGACCACACCTCGCTTATTGAGGTGGTCATTCATAGCCCCGAGCATCGACTTCTCCAGATTTTTTGATAGACAGGTAACCTTTTTATGTAAATAATTTTAATTATTAAATTGAAGTATTATTGGTTAATGTTAACATGGTGTTCGTTATTGGTGCAGATGGATGTCCAGCCGATGGTGCCATCAGCAGTGGAGCTCCTGACCCCATATGTTCAGAGCCTCGAAAGGTCTCCAAGAAAAAGTTGCTGACTGGGGTGGCCCATCGTGTGGTCCCGGGGACATGCAAGGGGATCTCTGACATCGTCAACCCAGCACCACAGTGTAGGAGTGCCCGTACTGCACAGTAGCAGGCTCCACAGACGACGCACCGTTTGATAGACGAGCCGGATGAGGGATTTGGACCCTCGGAGCAGGGACCGGACCGCAGTGAGAGCCCTCCTCGACCGACAGGAAGTAAGCGCCTGAGGAGGAGCCATGAGTGGAGCCTTGGAGAGCCCGGTCCACGTCCTGGTTGGTTCGATCGTGTTATCCATGTCGTTGTTGCCTCAAAAGCCCGCATTATGGGTCAGATGGAGAATAATTTCAGACAGATGGAGAACAGTATCAGAGGGATGATTGAAGGCTTATCTGATCGGATGGGGCGGTTGGAAGACCTTGTTATGGGTCGGCTACGCAGGTCGCCCACACCACCCAGAGGGCCCACACCGGTGCCCAGAGACCCCACACCACCTCCCAGGGACCCCACACCTCGTAGGGGGCCCATACCACCTCCCAGAGACCCCACACCGCCTCCCAGAGACCCCACACCACCCAGGGGCCCCACAGCGCCTCGTATGTCCCCCCGTATGAGAGGGGGGAAAGCCAGAGGCAGATCATCTGCGGGTCGATCTTCTTCGCGCCCTTCGTCAGACGCGCAGTCATCTCCAGGCCCGTCATCTACCCAGCCGTCATCTGTTGGCCCGTCGTCTGCCGCGCGTTCGATGGTATTTGACTTACTGGAGGCGGATGAAGTGCGTAGGGTAGAGGTTGGATACACGGAATTCAGGAGGAAGGGTCATGGGGTGAATATCCAGGTTATTCCCACCGGTGGCATACTCTGGCAGGCATTTTTTGAGCGTATAGAGGATGTTAATGAGCTCGTTGATTATGAGATGGTTGCACATTTCTTGCTTGAGGTGAAGCGACGACTTTTCAGAAGGCACATGAGCGATGTTGTAATTTGCTCTCCATATTTTTTTGTAAGTTCAGGATACATTCTTTTTTTTTGTATTTCATTATCTCTTTGTGTGTTTACGTGATTTGTTCATGTGTTTTTTTCAGGTTCAGCTACAGTCAGCATGACAGCAGCTTCATCCAAGAGATCCTCGCTGTGAGGAGGAGTATGGTGAGGACTGATATCTGCACTGGGATCCTCCAGATGTCTTACTGGATGTAATCAGAGGCAAGGGTGGCGTCCAAGAGGTCCCGTGGACGAGAGCAGCTTATGTAAGTGATCTTTCAAGTACACTTATCATACTATCTATGTATTGCATTTGACATTGCTCGTTCATTTTATTCAAATATGTTTGTTGACTACATGATTTTTAAACAAATAAAACCAAAGCGACATCATTATCATTTTAAATAAATACAACCAAAGTCGAGATAAACCATATTATCACTGAATACCAACAACAATAATGTAGACATGATCAATCTAGGTCCTCCGCTTGTCTACTCGGACTCCTGGGACGGGTATGAGTCGTCTCACCACAAATACCACACTTCTTAGGTGCTCTTCTACGTGCAGACTCCGGTGGCGCGCTCTCTGGAGGTGCATTTAAGTCCACACCGACAATGGGCACCGGGGCTGTGCATACACGTCTGTTATGGCCCGGGACATGACATCTAGTGCAGATCTGCCTCCACTGACTGGATGACGCCTCAGCACCCCCCCCGAGCTCTAGGCATTCGAGGACGACCGACCTGTTTTGTTATCACAGGAGCGTGCATAAGTGGACAACCATCAGGCGGGACAATCCAATCTTCTGGACTGGGTAAGCCCATGATGACTGAGTCGTACATGCTGGCAATTGTCTCCGTCTTGTAGCATCTATCCACAATGGGCTGTGTCAACACGTGATCCCACATCTGCGTTGCAGCCCGACGCTCAACAAACCACTCTTCCACAATTTTCCTGAACGACTCAAGCATTGAGCAAATAGGCAGTCTCCTAGCCCACAGTAGACGGGCATTGAGTGACTCAGCCGTATTAGATGTCATGAATCCGAAACACCATACGGGACACTGCGATCGGGACCAATGCTGCGGACCAATATTACAAAGCTTCTCGTATACTGGTCTGCTCAGTATTTCCAATGCTGACAAGTGCCTCTGGAATACATCTGTCCGATATGCATAGGCAGCACGGTCCGAGTGCCAAAAATGTATACTTCAGCTCATGTACGGTGTTCGTCTGAAACTCGTACAATGTCCCGGGATTGCGCAGCTGCAACGTGTGTAGAAATGTGGGCAATTGCGCATAGGACTTATCAAAGTCCCCATAGATCATCTCAATTGCAATGTTCCTCGAGCGCAGAGCGAAACTGTAATCAATCTGAATCCCGTACTCACGTAGAAGCTCGGAGACCATCTCTTTGGGCTTCAGAACAACCCCCTCATCGACCAGTTTACGTGCAAAATACTTTGCAATCACCCGTGCAGGCACCTGTCGTGGGGCAACTCGACTCATATCCATGTGGCAAGTATGAGTGCCGTCAAACTTGTAGATTCTCCAAACAACTCCATCCATAACGACACACAGCTTGAACGGGCACTCCCTGCCATGCTTGCACATGTAGACCAGCCGTGTCTTGTTCGATCGATACACGGCATACGCCACTCTATTCTGTATGTGATACAGTCCCACGGCTAGGGCCAAATCATCCTTGGTGCGGAAAATCGCACCCTTCTGAAGTTCATCCGTATTGGTTGCTGACGGCTCGTCCCAATTCAGTGGGCCTGCAACGTCAATATTCGCAAGTGGAACAAGCCAATTGCTCCCACCCCTCTCAGATACATCCTCAGCCCTAGTGTTCGACGATGATGCTCCTCCGGTCATGCCTATCAATCGTCCCGTACCCCCTGTAGAACGAATCCATCCCGTGAACTCTGTGAACACTGATTCGAGCAAGTCCGTTCTCACATTCTCCTCCGCTTCTTCATCAGTAGTAGGAACTTCTTCTTCTTCTCCTCCTTCATGCGGGAATGCATCGTCGTCAAAATCGTGCTCTGGAGCCTCATACTGCTGCGTATCATTATGAACCTCCTCTCTGACTGGTTCTCTATATTCGGGCATGGTGTCAGGGATGACCCTTGAGCTGCTGCGGCCTCTCTGAACAACATACACAATCATCCCTTGACTCTGCTCGTGGAGCAAGTCAAGCAAATCAGCATCATCTTTGAGTCTAGTCTTGATCTGTCTCCCGCTATTGGTGCTCGACATCCATGATAACTGGTACTCGACAGAGATGGGATCGGTCTCCAGTAACTCATGTATCTTTCTCATCAGTGTCCTAAAACAGATATCATCAGATGACATGATGATCAGCTCCTCCACACCATCTACATATTGAGCTCTCTCCCAACGACCACTATGTTGTACAATTATACGACGTCTAACCATCTGTGATAACAAAAAAATTCCAATTTAAAGATAATGAAAATTTATTTCCACGTAAGCATAACAATAATTTCAAGCATAACGAAATAATTCAATTCTAAACATAACGATAATTCAATTTTAAGCATAACGAAACTTTAAATTTTAAGCAAAATTTGACAGTAATGAAAACATAATTTAAGCATAACGAAAGCATAATTTAAGCATAACGAAATGAATAATATTTTTTATTTATAACGAAACTTTAGTGACAATTTAAAGCATAACGATGGATAATTTTAAAGATAACGAAAATTTAATTTATCACTAACGAAACTTTGGTTTTTAACATAACGATCATTTAAATTGAACTATAACGAAAATTTAATTTTAACATAACGATGGATAATTTTAAAGATAACGAAAATTTAATTTATCACTAACGAAACTTTGGTTTTTAACATAACGATCATTTAAATTGAACTATAACGAAAATTTAATTTTAACATAACGATGGATAATTTTAAAGATAACGAAAATTTAATTTATCACTAACGAAACTTTGGTTTTTAACATAAAGATCATTTAAATTGAACTATAGCAAAAATTTAATTTTAACATAACGATGGATAATTTTAAAGATAACGAAAATTTAATTTATCACTAACGAAACTTTGATTTTTAACATAACGATCATTTAAATTGAACTATAACGAAAATTTAATTTTAACATAACGAAAGTTAATTTTAAAGATAACGAAAATTTAATTTATCACTAATGAAACTATGGTTTTTAACATAACGATCATTTAAATTGAACTATAACGAAAATTTAATTTTAACATAACGAAAGTTAATTTTAAAGATAACGACAATTTAAATTTATGCATAATGAAAACTAAATTTTCAACATAATGAAAATAAAAATTAACATTAACGAGAATCTAATTTCAACATAACGAAAATACAGAATTAACATTAACGAAAATTCATTTTATGCATAACGAAAATTAATTTAGCCATAACCAAAACTCATTTAGGCAATAACGAAAATTTAATTATAACTTAAGTAAAGCCATAACGATAATTTTCATATTATGCATAACGAAATTAGTTTTATGAATAACGAAAATTTAGCCGTAACTAAAGTGAAATCATAACGATAATTCATTTTATGCATAACGAAAGTTCATTCCACCTCTACTTTTTTAGCCTAAGGTTACAAAATAAAATCAAGCATCCACAACACTAGTTTATAAATTTACATGTTATTTTAGAACTAGAAACATAGAAACGTAACAATAGGTACCTTTAAAACAAAAATCCTACGTTTCTTTTACAAATAAACTCGAAACGTACCTTGCAAAATTTAAAATTTTTTGAGGTCGGCCGGAGAGTATTTTCTTGATGAAGACGTCATTGCTTTCTTCAGTATTCTTCTATATCAAGCTCTCAATATATTTTTTGTGTTTTGGTGTTGAATGTTCGGGATCAAACCCTACCTTCAATATAAGTACATTATACCACCAACCTCTCTTACACAAAATTAAATGCATTAAATTGAATTTAATTTGCCTCAACTAATACCTACCTATACAAAAACAAATTTATGCATTTTACCTACCTCATTTTGACCAGCACATAAAGAAACAATAACGCATTTATTTTAAAACTTGATCGGCCATAACGATTACAATTTCATTATTCAAAAACGAAATTTCATTATACATTTTCGTTATGAAAAACGAAAAATTTCGTTATTCAATAACAAAAAATTTCGTTATATTGATAACGAAAAAAATCGTTATTCAATTACAATTTCGTTATTAATAATAATAGTAATTTCGTTATTGTTATTATTACAGTTTCGTTATTAATAACGATATAGTTCATTATAACGATATTGTTCATTTTTTAATAACGATATTTATTTCTAATAATGAAGTATTTCGTTACAACGATATAACGTTATAGTTCATTATAGAAAATTTTCATTATAATTTTGTTATAATGATAACGAAAATTTCGTTAATAAAATTTTCGTTATAATAATGATATAACGATATAGTTCAGAAATTGTATATTTTCGTTATAATTGATGAACAATTTTCATTATTAATGAACAATTTTCATCAATTTTCGTTATATCGATATAACCAAAATTTTCGTTATTACAATTTCGTTATAATGTTTACGAAACATTTTCGTTATTACAATTTCAGAACATTTTTTAATGTTAGGTGAGGTGCATTTAATGCTTAGTTATTTAAAATTTGTAAAAAGTACACTTACCCAATCATTGGGTGTGGAGACAAGTGTGTCATAACTCCATATTGCTCATGAAATTACTATACCCTTATATGTTGCCTTTTTCTCCATTTTTTACCTTTTTTTTGTCTATATTTATATATTTACACTAATTAATTTATTAATAATACAGTTTTATTAATCATAAAAAAATTAGCATTATTCTTAGTTTTTACACCGCCTCTTGAATCTTGATGATTGCTTGAATCTCTCTATCAACCTAAAAACGTGTAAGAAAAGATGGAGAGAATAAAAAAAACCCCACTTAAAAATAGAAAAGTAAAAACGTGTGAAAAACACCCAAGTCAACGACGCAAAAACACGTCTGATTTTCTGACCTTAAATCAGCCTACTGCCATTGCCAATTGCCAACGTCTCTTCACAAACTCTGCTTTAAACCATTTACCCAATTTTGTACTTCACTGTTTTTCTTTCAATTTCACTTTCGTCATTTCTACTCCGATTATAGAGATTCAATTTTTCCGAGGTTTAGTTTTCTTTCTTTTCAAGAAATCTGACTCTAAAGTCACAATTATGATTTAGAAAGAGAGAGAGAAAAAAAAATGGGAGGTTGTTTTAGCACGAACAAGCAGTCCAGGCGTGACGTGAATGGGTACAGATCAGAAAGAGGGGGCAATTATCAGAAACCACCCCCCGCTCAATCTGAAACCCCGGAGAGGCGGCGGCCAACTCAGCCGCCAGTTCCATCTCCGCACAAAGCTCAGCAGCCGGTCGTTCAGAAACTAGAGGCCAACAACATATTGGGGAAGCCATTCGAGGATGTGAAGTCCAAGTACTCGCTGGGGAAAGAACTGGGGAGGGGGCAATTCGGGGTGACCTACACGTGTACGGAGATGGAGACGGGGCGGCAGTACGCCTGCAAGTCGATCTTGAAGAGGAAGCTCGTCAGCAAGAACGATAGGGAAGATATGAAGAGGGAGGTTCACATTATGCAGCATTTGAGTGGGCAGCCTAATATAGTGGAATTCAGGGGCGCCTATGAGGATCGGCAGGTGGTGCATCTCGTCATGGAGCTCTGCGGCGGCGGGGAGCTCTTTGATAGGATAATTGCCAAGGGCCATTACTCCGAGAAGGATGCTGCTGATCTTTGCCGCCAGATTGTCAATGTGGTGCACCATTGCCATTTTATGGGGGTCATGCATAGGGATCTCAAGCCTGAGAATTTCTTGCTTTCCAATAAGGATGATAAGGCCATGCTCAAAGCCACGGACTTTGGCCTTTCAGTCTTCATTGAAGAAGGTGATTGTTTCGCCCTATCCATTTCATTTTTGTCTGTTTATTATTCTATGTAACGTTCAAGATCTTTGACTTTTGAATGGAGTGATAATTTTAGGAATTTCAACAATATGTTGTGTAAATAGGGTTCTTAAATAATGTGGTGGGAGTGTTACGCAGAAGTAAGGTTGCCATCCTTCTAATCATTTCATTGGGAAACTTTGTTCTCAGGAAAAAAAAAAAAAAACATTGTTCATTGCGCAAGGTTTCTATTTAAGTGACCTAAAACTGTCCTGCCTGTCCAGTTATGATTTAGCATGTTAGCCAATTAATGCTAGTCTCTTGAATGTTCTTGAGAGTTTTGCAAGTCTTTATCATTGTGAAGGAAGAATGATAACTGTGAGTGTTTAATGTTTCTTACCAGTTCTCTGCATCGTGTGATGTTACTGTCATACAGACATGGGATGCACGTTTCTGTGTAAAATACCTTGTGGACAATTTTAGAAGGTCTTCATTTGCACTCTTGATAGGCACACTTGCAATTAGCTTTTTTTTTTTTTTTTTTTTTAATCTATTTGCATTTCACTGTACTAATCTTCTCCGGCATATACATCTCTTTACGTATTTTGAATCAGTAATTGACTCCATTTCAACAATTTTTCCAGGAAAGGTGTATCGAGATATAGTTGGTAGTGCATACTACGTTGCTCCGGAAGTCTTGCGGCGAAGTTATGGAAAGGAGATAGATGTATGGAGTGCTGGTGTTATTTTGTACATCCTCCTCAGTGGTGTGCCTCCTTTTTGGGCTGGTAAGACCAACCTCTAGTTGCAAGATGACAATGTTACCGATACCAAGTATCCTCTTAAGTGTTTTGTGGAAATTTTCTGCAGAAACTGAAAAGGGCATATTTGATGCTATACTGAAAGAAGAAGTTGATTTTGACAGCCAGCCATGGCCTTCCATATCGAACAGTGGTAAAGACCTTGTTCAGAAAATGCTGACCAAGGATCCAAAAAAAAGAATTACTTCCTCAGAAGTGCTGGGTAATATGCTCTCATCTTTCCTTCCATAGCTGCAGTTTTTGTCTTCATAGCATTTCATCCAGTGCCTTGCCTTTTATTTTCCGTGTTTGGTTTTGCCAACGTCTGTAATCCTATTTTAGCTGGATAAACGGTGATTACAATCTGCTGCATTCCTACTGAAATTTTGTTACTTTTCCCTTTTTATTGAGGCAAAAAACACATTGAAGAAAATCTGTCTCCATAATTGTTGGGTGAGAAACTTGGGAAATAGGTGGTGGACGTCAAGAACTATAAGGAATATAGAGCACGGAGTTGTCTTCTTAGAACTAAGTTGGGCATATGTCTGCATGCATCAATATTTTCTTGTTAGATCAGTTTTCACATTCTCTATTTGGGATAATTTTTTAGGCAATCCGTTGAAGTGCATAATGACTAAATAGTTGTTCTTTTCTCTGCATCAAGGTTGTTTTGCAATTGAACTTGACAGTGTTTTATTCTTGTTTCTGAAGAGCACCCCTGGATTAAGGGACAAGCATCAGACAAACGGATAGATAGTGCAGTTCTCTCAAGAATGAAGCAGTTCAGGGCAATGAATAAGCTCAAGAAACTTGCATTAAAGGTAAACTTTATCAGTACTGAAAGTTGAACTTATATATGTAGTTTTCTTCAAGAATTATGCATGGTTTACTAACAGAAAATGAAAGAACTAGGTGGTCAAGGTACTAGAGAAAAATACTAGCTCAGTAAAGATTTGCTCCATTAGAAAGCACCCAAAAAAAATTACAGTTCATCAAAACTATTCGAATCATTTGAAAATTTCTGCAGGTCATCGCACAAAGTTTATCAGAAGATGAAATTAAAGGTCTTAAAGCTATGTTCATGAATATAGACACCGACAAGAGTGGCACAATCACTTATGAAGAATTGAAATCTGGACTGGCACGGCTTGGGTCAAAATTGTCAGAAGTCGAAGTAAAACAACTCATGGAAGCTGTGAGTATCACACTTTTATGTATGGAAAGTTTTGTTAGATGTACTCGTATTAAACTAGTTGTATCTTAATACAGGCTGATGTGGATGGTAACGGGACCATTGACTACCAAGAATTCATTACTGCTACAATGCATAGACATAAGCTGGAAAGAGATGAGCATCTATTCAGTGCATTTCAGTATTTTGACAGGGATGGCAGTGGGTAAGCCTAGATAATGGTCTCATTGTTGTATCAGTGTTTTCTAGATAGATATAAATAGCCCTTTTTTCCCCAAAATGCTTAAGAATCCTAGATGATTTGTCTCTGAGCAGCATAATGCATTAGTTTGATGTGTTACTTGTACTCCTCAACTTGTGATTCATTTGAATTGATTCCAGCTATATCACAAGAGATGAACTGGAAACTGCTATGAAGGAGTATGGCATAGGGGATGAGGGCAGCATCAAGGAAATAATTTCAGAGGTGGATACAGATAATGTAAGTTGGTTTTTGGATTATTTTTATTAGCTCTGAGAATTGATGTGGAACTAATTAACGAGGTTGCACTTGATAGGATGGGAGAATCAACTATGAGGAGTTCTGTGCAATGATGAGAAGTGGAACACAGCAACAGGGCAAGCTCTTCTAGAGATTAATCAAGGCTTTTTATCGGATTGAATTCTGCTTAATTTGTAAAAAAGAAATGTAACACCACCTACTGCCTGCTGGGATAATCGCTTAAGATAGTTTGTAATCGTTTTGTTATTAATTGGTTTCACTCAGCTCCATAATCAATATGTTGATTCCTCCATGCCTCTTAATCTCCAGTTACATAAGTTTTGTATCGTGTAATTTGTAAGAAGAGATACTGCAGTCTGAAAACTGATGGTTAATTTACTCTCAAGTAAGAACTCCAATTATGTTTTCAAAAAAAAAAGCATACATTAACATCATTCATGATCTATACATACAACAGTCCCCATCACACCATCACAGAGAAGGACAAATATCCTTATTTATCTGATCATCACTCTCCAAGAAGGTGAATGCGATCAGCACAGCACAGCACAGCACACCAACACTTGGAAGATTATTTAAGGGTCTAGTGTAGCTTGTTTGCAAGATTACACTGGTTTCGGATTTCGCCGTTGGTGCCGGTGAGAGGGTTGTTCTCGGAAAGAATGGTGATGGCCCGGGCGAAGTGGTTGAAGAAGTAGTCCTGGCTCTTAGCCATCTTCTTGACATAGGGCTTAGTCCTCGTGTCGGTAGCGAGTTGGTGATCAACAATCAACAAGCCCTTGTTGTCCAAAATGTTTCTGTAGTAGTAGTTGTCCAGTTTCATGGGGGTGCCGCGGTCGTTCCTCACGTACTGCACCGCCTTCGGGTCGGGGATGGCGTCGGGGCATTTGTAGAGCATGTGCTGCACGTGGTCGGGGTTCAGCGCAGGATCCACCTCCGGGTACAGACGGTGCACCAGCTTCACGCAGTGGGTGCGCCCTACGCTGTGAGCGCCTGCCAATGCCATATATATATATATATATATATATATATATTAGTAATTCAATTAATGTTTAAGTTTTCATTGAACTGAAGAGGTGCAGACCTAGTAAGGCAACAACTCCGGGTGTATCGATTCCTATGTTGGCAAAGCGTTCGAGAACGACGCTCATGCTCTCGTTGTGGTCGGGCAGGTGCTGCTCCAGTATGTCTACTCTGCTTTTTCTGCCGTCTCTTCTTCCAGATTTTAGGGGAATGTACGGCCCTCCCACCTTCAATTCAATTTTGTATTTTTTACAATTATAAAAACAGATGAATGAATTAACAGTGGAGAGAAATATGTATATGAAATTATGAATTGAATTATATCAACTTACAGCAACAATGCCATCTCTGGCAGAGAGGACTAGAATATCAGCGCAGGAAACAACGCCGGGACACTCTCTCTCTAAAGCTTCCTTAATCGTCTCGATGTACCTGAAATTTCTCATCCCGAAGCTCCTGTCCGCCTCCTTCTCTGACATCACTCTCCTCGTTGAATCCAGCAACAGCGATGCATCGCATGACTGCAGCAAATTAAACACAAACAACTCTCATCCATCATTTAATAGTCAACACACACACACACACACTTCAAGAAATTAAGCTCTCTCTCTCTCTCTCTCTCTAAGTCTAATTAGTTAATTACCTCGACAAAGCAGTCATGGAAGATGTTTCTAAGCCAGGAGAAAGCAGTGTTCTTGTGGCGCTTGTATAGGAGCTGAACTTGTTCTTTGATGATGTCCTCAGCTTGAGGGCATGAGTCCTTGTAGTAGTTCATGGCAAGCCCAGAACCAGAAACCTCATTTTTTGATGAAAAGTAAAGGACCGCCAGAAACAAGATAACTCTCCAAATGGAAGACATTATTATTGTGTTTCTCACTCTACACACACACTCTTGCTCACATTATGTGCTCTCTCTGCCTTGCTCTACTTTAAATAATGAGTGAGAGAGAGAGAGAGTGAGACACTGTTGATAAAGAGTTGGACTTTTCTTTCTTTGTTCAAGGGCAGGGGCAGGGGCAGTTATGAATGCTGCCGATGCATGGGCCTTTATTTTGACATCTGTTAATTGTGTACATCATTTACTGCTTATTATAGAAAATTATAGTACTATCTTTTAGTGGATATTTAAATCTTTAGAGAAGCTTGACAACATAATAAAAATTGGACTATGTCTCATTTTGTTATTCAAGTTTCTTTTACGTCCCACTTTACCCTATATTTTTGCTCTTTTACACCAAGCCAACAAAAAAATCAATCTCAACTTCACTACTCTCCAGTCATACCAACTTTTCATATTTGTAACTCTTTAATTTCTTTTATTTTACCATAAAAAATATAAATATATATAAATGTATATTCTATTTTATCCTTTTTTTTCTTTTCCACCACAGTAGCCACATTTGTTTATTTTGAGGTGCACTTGCATGCAGCACTTCTTATTTCCAGCAATTTCAGGCAGGTGCGTGGGCCCGCGCCATGTGGCGCCTACGCGCGGCGCGTGAGGCCCACGCGCTCGTCTTTTTTTTTTTGCGATTTTTTAATTTTTTTTCATACCTATTTTTATCATACTGGTGCTTTTTTTTTACCACATGATACTTTTTATTGTAGTTGAAATGATGATAGTATTAATCTCAAGTTGATATCTGTCTTTATCGTACTTGATACTTTTCTTCTTACCACATGGTACTTTTTATTTTACCGAACTCGTGTTTTGCTTTCTTTTGCAAATTCTTGGAATGATGATTGTTTTAGATTAATCTCAACACATACAATATAAAAACTGAGAAAAAAATCAGAATTTGAACTAAATAAACTAGTATAAAATAACTAGCAGACCCGTTACTTTTTAATGATACAGATGATACTTTTCGAATGTTTTGTGTTACTTTTTAATAGGAAGGTTGGTACTCACTTTGGACAGTTTTTTTTATGGGTTGACCCAGTCAAAGCGGGTTGACCAGCGTTGACCGGATCAAAGCGCGGGTAGACCCGCATTGACCGGGTCAAAAGCGGGTTTGACCGATCCGTCTCATATAGTGTTATTTGTATCATGATGCATGCAAGTGTTTGCCGTTTATTTTTCTATTCGTAAAGTTTTTATTTATATTGCGGAAAAAACAAAGAAACAGAAAAGTTCCAAAAAAATAAACTTATTAGATATAATAATAATAATAATAATAATAATAATAATAATAATAATAATAATCACTTTTATACTACACTCACTCTTTACTTTGTTACTTTTAAGAATTTTGGTCATTGAAGTTCACATTTTATATTTTTCTTAAACCTTATATTACGAGATATACTATTTTTTTTATTCGGAAGATAGAGGATATTGATTCGTATTCTCCTCTCTGAAAGGAAAATAAATCATTAATATTTTTTTCCTTGAGGAAATAATATCGCTAAGCTACGAGGCTTGTGTTTGGAATAAAGTTTCTTAGCTTTAAAATTTGAAAAAGATTAAAGATGGTACTACGAATACATTATTTTTAAGAACAGATAAATTGAATGATCAGTTATAATTTTATAAAAATAGCCTTGTAGATGTCTATTTTCGTTAAGGCCCAATAATAAGACCCATGTTCATTTAAGGGTCTTAGGGCCTAGTAGACGCGTGTCGAAGTCCAGGGTTTAGAGATCGAAGGGGTCGAGTCCGAAGAGGAGATAACATAAAGGGGGGAGCTAGAACAGAGTTCGAATAAAGAGACCAGGTCAAAAGGAACGTTGGAAAATAAGTATGACCCAATCAAAAATCCTTAAGGGGATAAGGGTCTATCCCCAAAGATAACGGAAAATCCCTTGAAAATCGGGAAGGGGTTACGGCTTCCCCTATATAAATCGCGAAGGCGATGAAAAATAGGACAGACAATATCGAGACACCTGAGTAACCATTGGCTAAACAAATTATTCCGATCTTTTAGACACTCAATCATTCCTTAATCGATCTCATTCGACTCATTCTTTGGCCTCACAAAATCTCACCGGTCGCCAGAGCCCGAACCAAGTACGGAAATAATTGTAGAAATTCACCCTCTACAATTTGGCGCCCACCGTGGGGCTCTGATCGACCATATTGAAGATGACTATCGATGGCCGAAGAAGTACGACCCCGAACCCTCAAGACAATCGGAGGGAATCACCATCTGTAACCCCTCCCGCAGGAGGAAACGGGGACATTGCTCAAGTGCTGCGAGTGATCCAGCAACAACTCAACTCCACCGTTGTGGAACTCGCGGCTATTCGAATAGAAAATTTAGTCCTTAAAGCTCGGATGAAAGCATTCAGTCCACCGAATCAATTTCCTAACGGACTTCATCGACAACCCCCACGAACTCAAAAAACCAATCAGCTACGTGAACAGGTACTTTTAAATTCCGCTAACGAAACTGCTAACCAAAACATTGCAGGAACTAGCAAAGGAAAACGAAATAAAGAAGATGTTGGCGATCCGTATCTCAGACCCCCCCGGGTTCGAATATATCGAGAACCAGCCTGAAATTGAGGTCGAGAGCAAACTGAAGCGGTTGGAAGAAATGCTCACACGAATCCCCGGGGTTCCCACTCCCATCCGTAAGACGGCCCCGACAAGCCTCGCGGATTCTCCTTTTACAGAAGAAATCAGCCTCGTAGAGATGCCACCGAAGTTCACCTTTCCGTCCATGAAACTGTTCGATGGCACAGCCGACCCCGACGACCATATAGCACAATACAAGCAGAGGATGTTTACCACTTCGATCCCGCGGTAAATTAGAAAGGCCGGAATGTGCAAGGGGTTCGGAAGCAGCCTATCCGGACCGGCACTCCAGTGGTTTACATGTTTGCCAAACTTGTCGATCTCCACCTTCGCCTAGCTCAATGACCCATTCGTCGAGCAGTTCGCTAGTAGCTGAAAGATCAAGAAACATGCCGACGACCTCTACATAGTGATCCAGAGACCAGAGAAAACCCTACGAAGCTTCGTAGGACGATTTAACAGAAAAAAAGTGTTGATCTCGGGATGTAACATCGACACCGCCGTATCAGCCTTCAGGAAGGGGTTAAAGAGGGGTTCAGATCTCTACAAAGAATTAACTAAATGTCCATGCAAAACGATGGAAGACGTCCTCGCCAAAACATAGGCACAAATCAAATGGGAAGAAGATGAAGCAAACTCATCCAAGTTTAAATCCCGAAATGATCCACCCCGCAAGGAGCACAGGTCTCACATCAGAAATTAGAGATATCGAGCAGACCCCTATCCTCGTAACCCCAGGAGAGTACCCGAGCGATAGGACAGAAGGCTGCCTGAGTATAATCTTTGCATAACACCTTCGGAAGCCGTAAATGCGATGAAAGGGCTCGGGCAAAACGTCAAATGGCCTCCAAAGATGAGAACACCTGATAACGAGTGAGATAGGAACAAATTCTGCGACTTCCACCACGATCATGGGCATAGGACAGACGACTGCATCGCACTCAGACTTGAAGTGATCGAGCTTCTTAAAAGAGGCCACTTGACCGATCTCCTGACCTCGAAAGGAAAAGAAAATTGGAATAGAAGAGACGATCGTATGGAAACTCAGCCCATCGAACCCCTGAGAATCGATTGAACTTTAAATTGCATAACCGGAGGTTCGGAGATCAGTGGCATCTCCCAGTCATCAGCAAAGAGGCACTACCGATCTCTCAAATATACAGGAAACATACCCAAAGAAGCTGAACCTAGTGATCTGACAACTCTCAGCTTCTCCAGTAGTGAAGTATCTGAACTCTCACACCCACACCACGACGCACTAGTCATTTCCCTTTTAATATTGAACTGTTTAATCAAACGAACTCTCATCAACAACGGGAGTTCCTCTAACGTGATCTTCCTTAGTACGTTGAAAGGAATGCAGGTGAAAGAAACATACATCATAAAGAAGTCAACAACATTGATCGGCTTCAGCGGAGAACACAAATCGACCTTAGGAGAAATCACGCTCCCCACTTACATCGAGGGGCTTAACCTCCTCACCAAATTTCAAGTAATAGACGCACCTTCAGCATACAATGTGATTATGGGACAACCCTGGATCCATGAGCTCTGAGCGGTACCTTCAACATACCACCAAATCATGAAATTCCCTACTCCTTGGGGAGTTCGATCAGTACGGGGAGAACAGGTCTCATCCAGAGAATGCTATATCACCGCTTTCAAACATAAAGGAATCATCGAGGTCAACCAGATAAAGATCGGATCAACCTCCATAAGAATGGAAGACCGAAATTACGAAGAACCAAAAATTGAAGACCTCGACGAAGTACAGATTCATCCCGAACTTTCAGATCACATGGTATCCATCGGATCTAGAATAACCTCGGACATCAGGGAACAATTGATCGTATTCCTCAAAGAGCATCACGACTGCTTTGCATGGTCATTCGAGGATATGACAGGTATCGACCCTTCCATTATAACTCACAAATTGCAGGTAGACCCGGAAAAGATTCCCATCAAGCAAAAAAGACAAAAGTTTGCCCTAAAAAGAAACAAAATCATGGACGAAGAGGTAGGAAATCTATTAAAGAATGAACATATCCGTGAGGTTCATTATCCAGAATGGTTAGCAAACGTCGTAGTGGTCAAAAAGAAGAATGGAAAAAACCGGTTATGCATAGACTTCACCGACCTCCATCAGGCGTGCCCTAAAGATTCTTTCCCCCTCTGATGAGGTCATGCAAGGCAATGAAGAAAATGATCTGGAGCTGCAGTTTAAAGGTCCAATGACGCGTTTGCGAGCTAAGAAGTTACAAGCTTATTTACAAGCTTCTATTCGTCGCAAATTCGAAATGCATGAAGATGAAGTCAAGGGCAGCTCGAGATTGATCACCATGCTATCCATTGATGATGAAGAAGGAAGCATGAAGACGTGAGAAGAATAATGACGCCATTTGGACGTATGCACTAAAAGTTATACGCGTTTGCATGGGAAATCGGGAGTTGCTGTTTTTCATGCAAATGTGGCAAGAATAATACATGATATGGGCCACCAATTATTTATGATAAATTGCAGCCCATATTGTGTTAATTTGAAGGTCCAATAGGTGAGATTTATGAAGGCCCAAGTTGTTGGGATTTATCCTTATCTAGTTAGATTTAGATAGATTTTTTCTTATCTTATTTTTTAGTATCTTTTGTTTTTATCCTAGATTGATTAGGATTAGTATTTTGTTGATGTTTATCTAGTTATTTAGGGCTAGAAATTCGTCCCCCTAGGTCCCTATAAATAGGACCACTATGTTTCATTCAAAAAGGCAGACAATTGCAAGAAATAAAGAGTTATTCTCAATCTGTCTCACAATCCTTCGGTTGATCAAACTTTTATCTACAATTCTATTGTTCTAGCAAATCAATAGTCTTATTTAAGTTCTTCAGGGTATAATTAAGTACTTGAGAGAATTGCTATCCGGAGAAATTAGACGTGCACGTTCGGGTTATCAACACGGGTTCGCCGAATCTATCCCATCCACAACACTACCATCGCCGCCGCCAAGTCCATCTACACCGAAGCCTTCCGCCACCACCATCACCATTTCCTAGCCACCGTTGAGTTATCCAAGTGTTCCAATCGAGTCATAGTTCGTGTCGTTTAATTCTAGTAAGTTTTATCTTGTTTTGAGTCGGATTGATTCCTTTATTTTCTAGCTGACGTAGTTCGATTCTTGAGTCTTCCGCGTGCATAAATCTTGTGTCTTGGATTCATTTTCTTCATGCAAGGCAATGAAGAAAATGATCTGGAGCTACAGTTTAAAGGTCCAATGACGCGTTTGCGAGTTAAGAAGTTACAAGCTTATTTACAAGTTAAGGAGATGTATGAGAAAGTACGTGCGCGTATTGAAGCCGTTGGCGCACGTAATGCTGTTCAAAAGAACAAACGGCGCAAGCAAGTGATTTTCCAGCCTGGAGATCGCGTTTGGATTCATCTGAGTCCTGGACGGTTTCCTAACTTGAGAAAGTCGAAATTGATGCCAAAAGGAGATGGACCATTCACCGTGTTGAGTCGAGTCAATGACAATGCATATCGCATTGATTTACCCGGTGAGTACAAGTGTTCATCTACATTTAATGTTGCTGACTTATCTCCCTTTTCTGCAGATGATGAGTTCGAGTGCAATGATGATGAGTCCTTGAATTCGAGGACGAATTATTTTCAGCAGGGAGGAATGATGAGGTCATGCAAGACAATGAAGAAAATGATCTGGAGCTGCAGTTTAAAGGTCCAATGACGCGTTTGCGAGCTAAGAAGTTACAAGCTTATTTACAAGCTTCTATTCGTCGCAAATTCGAAATGCATGAAGATGAAGTCAAGGGCAGCTCGAGATTGATCACTATGCTATCCATTGATGATGAAGAAGGAAGCATGAAAACGTGAGAAGAAGAATGACGCCATTTGGACGTATGCATTAAAAGTTATACGCGTTTGCATGGAAAATCGGGAGTTGCTGTTTTTCATGCAAAGGTGGCAAGAATAATACATGATATGGGCCACGAATTTTTAAGATAAATTGCAGCCCATATTGTGTTAATTTGAAGGTCCAATAGGCGAGATTTATGAAGGCCAAAGTTGTTGGGATTTATCCTTATCTAGTTAGATTTAGATAGATTTTTTCTTATCTTATTTTTTGGTATCTTTTGTTTTTATCCTAGATTGATTAGGATTAGTATTTTGTTGATGTTTATCTAGTTATTTAGGGCTAGAAATTCGTCCCCCTAGGTCCCTATAAATAGGACCACTATGTTTCATTCAAAAAGGCAGACAATTGCAATAAATAAAGAGTTATTCTCAATATGTCTCACGATCCTTCAGTTGATCAAACTTTTATCTACAATTCTATTGTTCTAGCAAATCAATAGTCGTATTTAAGTTCTTCAGGGTATAATTAAGTACTTGGGAGAATTGTTATCCGGAGAAGTTACACGTGCGCGTTCGGGTTATCAACACGGGTTCGCCGAATCTATCCAATCCACAACACTACCATCGGCGCCGCTAAGTCCATCTACACTGAAGCCTTCCGCCGCCACCATCACCGTTTCCCAGCCACCGTTTAGTTATCCAAGTGTTCCAATCGAGTCATAGTTTGTGTTGTTTAATTCTAGTAAGTTTTATCCTGTTTTGAGTCGGATTGATTCCTTTATTTTCTAGCTGACGTAGTTCGATTCTTGAGTCTTCCGCGTGCATAAATCTTGTGTCTTGGATTCATTGTCCGGGAGACATCATAAATTTGGCATCAGAGCCACGTCAGCTCTGCTGGTCGTGGTTCAATCCGACGTGTCAAATACGTGTCAGTTTTCTATCATACGTGTCTTTTGATTTCCGTTTGTTTCGAGTTGTAATCTGATTCATATTCATTGAAAAAAAAAGAGCAAAGGGATCAAAATCCCTACAGCAAACAAAAAAAAAAGTAAAAAAAAAAAATCCGAAAAAAAAAACGAAAATCAGATTGTTTATTTGATTTCAATTTTAATTCCTTGTTTTTAGATTTGTTCCATATATTTAGGGATTCTTAGATTGTGTTCACACATCCAAAATCCTTATTTCCTTATCCATTAGATTTCTTACCTTGTTTAGATAGATTTCATCATAATCTACATCTATTCAAGATCTTTCCATCCTCATCCATATCTAATCAAATCCTCCATCCCTATCCATACCTATTTTCGATCCTAATCACTAAAGGGATTCGAAATTTCTCATCTTTTCCATATACACCCGGTTCACCTTATACACCACATAGTCCATACACCCATACACCCATACACCCGTACACCCATACACCCGTGGTCCACATACACCATCTAGTTGAATACTCATTCCACACGCCTACTTCTACTCTTAGCAACCTTCCGGCTTGATTCTATCCGTTGGAGCTTGAAGAAGACCCAGAGGAGCTAATCAACAAGAAGACTGTTTCGATCCATCCACCCCAAAATCACTCCACACATACACCACATCTTTGAGAGTTAAACACGAGTGGAAAAAAAATCAAGAGTGACATACACGAGCGTTTGTGAGGAATTGTGAGGTTCTACTTTACTTTTTCTTCACGTTTGTTCGTTTTGCAGGATAAATGGACCAACGGGAAGATATTTTCTACACCCGTTGCTCCATCCAAGACAAAATTTGTTCCATGATTATTGACAGTGGTAGTGTATTTAATTCCATTAGTCAATATGCAGTGGACAAGCTCGGCCTAGTACCGCAGAAGCATCCCAAGCCCTATAAGTTGAAGCGGCTTACAATCACAAGTCAGGTAAGTGTCGCATTTACTATTGGTCGATATACTGACACTGTTTTATGTGATGTCATTCCTATGGAGGCAATGCACATTCTTCTAGGTCAACTGTGGCAATTCGATCGAGGAGTAGTACACGATTGTCGAGCCAATACGTATTCCTTCGCTTGGAATGGACAGACCATCAGAATGAGGCCTTTGGCACCTGAGGACGTCATTAAGGATCAAAAGTGGATGCAAGAAAAGTTTAAAGCCGAAAGGGAAAAGAAGGCCACAGCTACCCAGAGCGAATCAATCACTACCGTCCCTAGCACTACTTCGACACCGTTGGAGTCTTGTTCGCATCAAGACATGTCGTCTAGTTCATCCAACGCAGATCACCAGTTAAAGTCAGACATGATAAGTGAAGCTACAATTCCGTCCCAGCCCGTATGCATTGATCCAACACATGATTCGGGTAAGTCAGATAATCTGTTAATTTCTCAGAACAGTGCTACTAATGATTGTTTTTCTAGTGATGTGCCGATCGAGAAGAGAGAGTTCGAGATGGAGCAGCCTGGAATAGCTACATCCAACCCTGAAGGCAGCTCGGAAGAAGTTTCCAACTCTCAAGAGGACATCCACGAAGAGCTGAAGTTGGAGCATGATAATGTTCGACTTAGAGATCAGCTTGTTCTAGATAAGTCATCCAATACCCACATTGTTTATCTTAAGGACGTGCTACTTGAAATCGAGAGAGGTAAGTACCATCTATACTATTCTAGTATTGATAGGTATTTGATGTGTATAATTGAGTCCATGTTCCTTTTTAGAATTAATTTGATATTTGGATTTGACTTGAATTGCATGAAAAGGTTGAAAATTAGAAAGCTATTGTTTGTTCCAGCCAAGTGTAAGATGTGAGCATGGTATTTGAATTTGATTAGTTTGTGTTTTTCCATTGCTCATTTGAAAGCTATTCATAGTGTTGAACATGCTGGAAATTGCATGATTGTTTATTATACCACGTTAGATCCATTATATGTTACACATTGGATAGTTGATTGTTTTGTTGAGTATTGTACTGATGCATTGTCGAGAAGGTATGTTCTCTTGAACCTTATGCATGCTAAGATGTTGGGATTTGATGCAATTAAGGAGTTATATGCATGTGATGAGTTTTTCACACCCATATATGCTGATTGTTGCTCAAAGTCTCATGCTTATGATGGTTATTTCATGCATGATGGGTTCTTGTTCAAGGGTTCGCAGTTATGTATTCCTAAGTCTTCTATGCGTGAGTTGTTAGTTCTTGAATCGCATGCAGGAGGTTTAATGGGTCACTTTGGTGTGTCTAAGACGTTAAACTTGCTGCATGAACATTTCTTTTGGCCACGTATGAAGCATGATGTTGAGAATGTGTGTAGTAGATGTATAACTTGCATGAAATCGAAATCTACTTCACATCCTTTTGGTTTATACACGCCTCTACCAGCCCCGTCTTCCCCGTGGATTGATTTATCTATGGATTTCATATTAGGTTTACCATGGTCTAGGTCTGGTCGAGATTCTATATTTTTTGTAGTTGATAGGTTTTCCAAGATGTCTCATTTTATCGCATGTAGGAAAACCGATGATGCTGTACACATTGCCAATTTGTTCTTTATACATGTTGTGCGTTTACATGGAATACCTAGAACTATTGTTAGTGATAGGGATTCTAAGTTTCTTGCACATTTTTGGCGTGTACTATGGGTAAGTTAGGTACCAAACTGTTATTTTCTACTGCATGTCATCCACAAACTGATGGACAAACTGAAGTAGTTAATCGCACTTTAGGTACTTTGTTGCGTGCTTTAGTTGAAAGCAACTTGAAATCATGGGAAGATTGTTTGCCATATGCTGAATTTGCTTATAATAGAGTTGTGCATTCATCTACCAACATGTCTCCGTTTGAAGTTGTTTATGGTTTTAATCCGCTAACGCCTAATGATCTGTTGCCTTTACCTGTTGAGCATCTAACAAGTGTTAAAGGTACAAGAAAAGCGGAACAAGTTAAGGAGATGTATGAGAAAGTACGTGCGCGTATTGAAGCCGTTGGCGCACGTAATGCTGTTCAAAAGAACAAATGGCGCAAGCAAGTGATTTTCCAGCCTGGAGATCGCGTTTGGATTCATCTGAGTCCTGGACGGTTTCCTAACTTGAGAAAGTTGAAATTGATGCCAAGAGGAGATGGACCATTCACCGTGTTGAGTCGAGTCAATGACAATGCATATCGCATTGATTTACCCGGTGAGTACAAGTGTTCATCTACATTTAATGTTGCTGACTTATCTCCCTTTTTCTGCAGATGATGAGTTCGAGTGCAATAATGATGAGTCCTTGAATTCGAGAACGAATTCTTTTCAGCAGGGGGAAATGATGAGGTCATGCAATACAATGAAGAAAATGATCTGGAGCTGCAGTTTAAAGGTCCAATGACGCGTTTGCGAGCTAACAAGTTACAAGCTTATTTACAAGCTTCTATTCGTCGCAAATTCGAAATGCATGAAGATGAAGTCAAGGGCAGCTCGAGATTGATCACCATGCTATCCATTGATGATGAAGAAGGAAGCATGAAGACTTGAGAAGAAGAATGTCGCCATTTGGACGTATGCATTAAAAGTTCTACGAGTTTGCATGGAAAATCGGGAGTTGTTGTTTTTCATGCAAAGGTGGCAAGAATAATACATGATATGGGCCATGAATTTTTATGAGAAATTGCAGCCCATATTGTGTTAATTTGAAGGTCCAATAGGCGAGATTTAAGAAGGCCCAAGTTGTTGGGATTTATCCTTATCTAGTTAGATTTAGATAGATTTTTTCTTATCTTATTTTTTGGTATCTTTTGTTTTTATCCTAGATTGATTAGGATTAGTATTTTGTTGATGTTTATCTAGTTATTTAGGGCTAGAAATTCGTCCCCCTAGGTCCCTATAAATAGGACCACTATGTTTCATTCAAAAAGGCAGACAATTGCAAGAAATAAAGAGTTATTCTCAATATGTCTCACGATCCTTCAGTTGATCAAACTTTTATCTACAATTCTATTGTTCTAGCAAATCAATAGTCGTATTTAAGTTCTTCAGGGTATAATTAAGTACTTGGGAGAATTGCTATCCGGAGAAGTTAGACGTGCGCGTTCGGGTTATCAACACGGGTTCGCCGAATCTATC
Source organism: Perilla frutescens (assembly GCA_026008535.1). Classification (NCBI taxonomy): domain Eukaryota; kingdom Viridiplantae; phylum Streptophyta; class Magnoliopsida; order Lamiales; family Lamiaceae; genus Perilla; species Perilla frutescens. Next base: position 17,232,763 of record BRKX01000004.1, read on the forward strand.
CAATCCACAACACTACCATCGGCGCCGCTAAGTCCATCTACACTGAAGCCTTCCGCCGCCACCATCACCGTTTCCCAGCCACCGTTTAGTTATCCAAGTGTTCCAATCGAGTCATAGTTTGTGTTGTTTAATTCTAGTAAGTTTTATCCTGTTTTGAGTCGGATTGATTCCTTTATTTTCTAGCTGACGTAGCTCGATTCTTGAGTCTTCCGCGTGCATAAATCTTGTGTCTTGGATTCATTGTCCGGGTGACATCATAAATTTGGCATCAGAGCCACGTCAGCTCTGCTGGTCGTGGTTCAATCCGACGTGTCAAATACGTGTCAGTTTTCTATCATACGTGTCTTTTGATTTCCGTTTGTTTCGAGTTGTAATCTGATTCATATTCATTGAAAAAAAAAGAGCAAAGGGATCAAAATCCCTACAGCAAACAAAAAAAAGAAGTAAAAAAAAAAATCCGAAAAAAAAAAACGAAAATCAGATTGTTTATTTGATTTCAATTTTAATTCCTTGTTTTTATATTTGTTCCATATATTTAGGGATTCTTAGATTGTGTTCACACATCCAAAATCCTTATTTCCTTATCCATTAGATTTCTTACCTTGTTTAGATAGATTTCATCATAATCTACATCTATTCAAGATCTTTCCATCCTCATCCATATCTAATCAAATCCTCCATCCCTATCCATACCTATTTTCGATCCTAATCACTAAAGGGATTCGAAATTTCTCATCTTTTCCATATACACCCGGTTCACCTTATACACCACATAGTCCATACACCCATACACCCATACACCCGTACACCCATACACCCGTGGTCCACATACACCATCTAGTTGAATACTCATTCCACACGCCTACTTCTACTCTTAGCAACCTTCCGGCTTGATTCTATCCGTTGGAGCTTGAAGAAGACCCAGAGGAGCTAATCAACAAGAAGACTGTTTCGATCCATCCACTCCAAAATCACTCCACACATACACCACATCTTTGAGAGTTAAACACGAGTGGAAAAAAAATCAAGAGTGACATACACGAGCGTTTGTGAGGAATTGTGAGGTTCTACTTTACTTTTTCTTCACGTTTGTTCGTTTTGCAGGATAAATGGACCAACGGGAAGATATTTTCTACACCCGTTGCTCCATCCAAGACAAAATTTGTTCCATGATTATTGACAGTGGTAGTGTATTTAATGCCATTAGTCAATATGCAGTGGACAAGCTCGGCCTAGTACCGCAGAAGCATCCCAAGCCCTATAAGTTGCAGCGGCTTACAATCACAAGTCAGGTAAGTGTCGCATTTACTATTGGTCGATATACTGACACTGTTTTATGTGATGTCATTCCTATGGAGGCAATGCACATTCTTCTAGGTCAACTGTGGCAATTCGATCGAGGAGTAGTACACGATTGTCGAGCCAATACGTATTCCTTCGCTTGGAATGGACAGACCATCAGAATGAGGCCTTTGGCACCTGAGGACGTCATTAAGGATCAAAAGTGGATGCAAGAAAAGTTTAAAGCCGAAAGGGAAAAGAAGGCCACAGCTACCCAGAGCGAATCAATCACCACCGTCCCTAGCACTACTTCGACACCGTTGGAGTCTTGTTCGCATCAAGACATGTCGTCTAGTTCATCCAATGCAGATCACCAGTTAAAGTCAGACATGATAAGTGAAGCTACAATTCCGTCCCAGCCCGTATGCATTGATCCAACACATGATTCGGGTAAGTCAGATAATCTGTTAATTTCTCAGAATAGTGCTACTAATGATTTTTTTCTAGTGATGTGCCGATCGAGAAGAGAGAGTTCGAGATGGAGCAGCCTGGAATAGCTACATCCAACCCTGAATGCAGCTCGGAAGAAGTTTCCAACTCTCAAGAGAGATCCACGAAGAGCTGAAGTTGGAGCATGATAATGTTCGACTTAGAGATCAGCTTGTTCTAGATAAGTCATCCAATACCCACATTGTTTATCTTAAGGACGTGCTACTTGAAATCGAGAGAGGTAAGTACCATCTATACTATTCTAGTATTGATAGGTATTTGATGTGTATAATTGAGTCCATGTTCCTTTTTAGAATTAATTTGATATTTGGATTTGACTTGAATTGCATGAAAAGGTTGAAAATTAGAAAGCTATTGTTTGTTCCAGCCAAGTGTAAGATGTGAGCATGGTATTTGAATTTGATTAGTTTGTGTTTTTCCATTGCTCATTTGAAAGCTATTCATAGTGTTGAACATGCTGGAAATTGCATGATTGTTTATTATACCACGTTACATCCATTATATGTTACACATTGGATAGTTGATTGTTTTGTTGAGTGTTGTACTGATGCATTGTCGAGAAGGTATGTTCTCTTGAACCTTATGCATGCTAAGATGTTGGGATTTGATGCAATTAAGGAGTTATATGCATGTGATGAGTTTTTCACACCCATATATGCTAATTGTTGCTCAAAGTCTCATGCTTATGATGGTTATTTCATGCATGATGGGTTCTTGTTCAAGGGTTCGCAGTTATGTATTCCTAAGTCTTCTATGCGTGAGTTGTTAGTTCTTGAATCGCATGCAGGAGGTTTAATGGGTCACTTTGGTGTGTCTAAGACGTTAAACTTGCTGCATGAACATTTCTTTTGGCCACGTATGAAGCATGATGTTGAGAATGTGTGTAGTAGATGTATAACTTGCATGAAATCGAAATCTACTTCACATCCTTTTGGTTTATACACGCCTCTACCAGCCCCGTCTTCCCCGTGGATTGATTTATCTATGGATTTCATATTAGGTTTACCATGGTCTAGGTCTGGTCGAGATTCTATATTTTTTGTAGTTGATAGGTTTTCCAAGATGTCTCATTTTATCGCATGTAGGAAAACCGATGATGCTGTACACATTGCCAATTTGTTCTTTATACATGTTGTGCGTTTACATGGAATACCTAGAACTATTGTTAGTGATAGGGGATTCTAAGTTTCTTGCACATTTTTGGCATGTACTATGGGGTAAGTTAGGTACCAAACTGTTATTTTCTACTGCATGTCATCCACAAACTGATGGACAAACTGAAGTAGTTAATCGCACTTTAGGTACTTTGTTGCATGCTTTAGTTGAAAGCAACTTGAAAGTTAGGTACCAAACTGTTATTTTCTACTGCATGTCATCCACAAACTGATGGACAAACTGAAGTAGTTAATCGCACTTTAGGTACTTTGTTGCGTGCTTTAGTTGAAAGCAACTTGAAATCATGGGAAGATTGTTTGCCATATGCTGAATTTGCTTATAATAGAGTTGTGCATTCATGTACCAACATGTCTCCGTTTGAAGTTGTTTATGGTTTTAATCCGCTAACGCCTAATGATCTGTTGCCTTTACCTGTTGAGCATCTAACAAGTGTTAAAGGTACAAGAAAAGCGGAACAAGTTAAGGAGATGTATGAGAAAGTACGTGCGCGTATTGAAGCCGTTGGCGCACGTAATGCTGTTCAAAAGAACAAATGGCGCAAGCAAGTGATTTTCCAGCCTGGAGATCGCGTTTGGATTCATCTGAGTCCTGGACGGTTTCCTAACTTGAGAAAGTTGAAATTGATGCCAAGAGGAGATGGACCATTCACCGTGTTGAGTCGAGTCAATGACAATGCATATCGCATTGATTTACCCGGTGAGTACAAGTGTTCATCTACATTTAATGTTGCTGACTTATCTCCCTTTTCTGCAGATGATGAGTTCGAGTGCAATAATGATGAGTCCTTGAATTCGAGGACGAATTCTTTTCAGCAGGGGGAAATGATGAGGTCATGCAAGACAATGAAGAAAATGATCTGGAGCTGCAGTTTAAAGGTCCAATGACGCGTTTGCGAGCTAAGAAGTTACAAGCTTATTTACAAGCTTCTATTCGTCGCAAATTCGAAATGCATGAAGATGAAGTCAAGGGCAGCTCGAGATTGATCACCATGCTATCCATTGATGATGAAGAAGAAAGCATGAAGACGTGAGAAGAAGAATGACGCCATTTGGACGTATGCATTAAAAGTTATACGAGTTTGCATGGAAAATCGGGAGTTGTTGTTTTTCATGCAAAGGTGGCAAGAATAATACATGATATGGGCCACGAATTTTTATGAGAAATTGCAGCCCATATTGTGTTAATTTGAAGGTCCAATAGGTGAGATTTAAGAAGGCCCAAGTTGTTGGGATTTATCCTTATCTAGTTAGATTTAGATAGATTTTTTCTTATCTTATTTTTTGGTATCTTTTGTTTTTATCCTAGATTGATTAGGATTAGTATTTTGTTGATGTTTATCTAGTTATTTAGGGCTAGAAATTCGTCCCCCTAGGTCCCTATAAATAGGACCACTATGTTTCATTCAAAAAGGCAGACAATTGCAAGAAATAAAGAGTTATTCTCAATATGTCTCACGATCCTTCAGTTGATCAAACTTTTATCTACAATTCTATTGTTCTAGCAAATCAATAGTCGTATTTAAGTTCTTCAGGGTATAATTAAGTACTTGGGAGAATTGCTATCCGGAGAAGTTAGACGTGCGCGTTCGGGTTATCAACACGGGTTCGCCGAATCTATCCAATCCACAACACTACCATCGGCGCCGCTAAGTCCATCTACACCGAAGCCTTCCACCGCCACCATCACCGTTTCCCAGCCACCGTTTAGTTATCCAAGTGTTCCAATCGAGTCATAGTTTGTGTTGTTTAATTCTAGTAAGTTTTATCCTGTTTTGAGTCGGATTGATTCCTTTATTTTCTAGCTGACGTAGTTCGATTCTTGAGTCTTCCGCGTGCATAAATCTTGTGTCTTGGATTCATTGCCCGGGTCACATCACCCTCCCACACATAGATGCCTTAGTTGATGCAACGACAGGTCACGAGCTCATGAGTTTCATGGATACTTTCTCGGGATACAATCAAATCCTAATGCACCACGAAGACCAAGAAAAAACAGCGTTCATCACACATCGAGGTATGTTCTGTTATAAAGTTATGCCTTTCGGACTAAAAAATGAAGGTGCAACGTATCAAAGGCTGGTAAATTGAATGTTTGAAGAACTCATCGGAATAACAATGGAAGTCTATATCAACGATATGTAGTCAAATCAGTACGAGCTTAGGACCACATCATGCATCTACGACGAACCTTCGAAGTCCTACGCCGATACAACATGAAGTTGAACCCCGCCAAATGCGCTTTTGGAGTAACATCGGGGAAATTCCTGGGGTACCTGGTAACGAAAAGAGGTATCGAAGCCGACCCAAGCCAAATCAGAGTAGTCTGGAATATTCAGCACCCCAAAACCCCTAAAGACGTCCAAAAACTGATCGGTCGATTAGCAGCTCTCAGCCGCTTTATATCTAAATATTCAAAAAGAAGCCGAGCGTTTTTTCAGACTCTACGAAAGAACAAAGAATTCGAATGGACTCCGGAATGCGCCAAGGCCCTTGAAGACCTCAAGGAATACCTCGCAAGCCCACCTCTTCTATCCAAACCAATCAACGGTGAGGTACTCCTCATTTATTTATTTGTTTCTACTAACTCTGTCAGTGCAGTCCTTGTTAGAGAAGATGAAAGAAGACAACACCCTGTATACTATGCTAGTCACTCGCTACTAGACGCTGAGACCAGATATCCACAGCTCGAAAAGCTGGTCTTAGCACTTATCATGGCGTCTAGGAAAATGAAACCCTATTTCCAAAGCCATTCAATAAAAGTGGTCACAGAGTTCCCCTTAAGAGCCCTGTTAATAAAATCAGACCTCGCGGGAAGATTATCAAAATGGGCTATCGAACTCAGGGAGTACGATATAGGCTTCGTTCTCCGAACGTCAATTAAATCACAAGTCCTATCGGATTTCATTGCAGATTTTTTCCACGAGGCCAAACCGGAAGAAGAAATGCTGATGAACATCGAGGACAACGATTCAAAGTACTGGACCCTCCAAGTTGATGGATCCAGCACTTCGAAGAGGAGTGGTATGGGCTTAGTACTGATCAATCCAGCAGGGATAATCACAGAAAGATCTATCCGATGCGGGTTTAAAACCACCAACAACGAAGCAGAATACGAGGCCCTCATAGCAGGATTAAATTTGGCAGCTGACGTAGGAGCTAAGAGAATCCGAGTCATGAGTGATTCACAATTGATAATAAATTAGTTTTAAGGAGAATTCCAAGCAAAGGACTCGAGGATGGTATCATACCTCGCAGTCGCAAAACAAGCGGCAGCCAAGTTCGAAAAAATCGAAGCCCAACACATCACTAGAGAAGAAAACTGCCACGCCGACGCACTAGCTAATTTGGGATCAGCCATACAAACTAACCAGAACAAAAACATCCAGGTCCTATACACCAAATGGCCCGCAGTGTGGAAAGTTGACAACCCTAAAGACCTTCATGTCGACATCGAAGTAAATTGGATGACCCCCTTATGCAAATTCCTAACAGAAAACGAACTCCTCGAAGAGCCCATCGAAGCAAGACGAATACAGGCGAAAGCCCCAAAATTCACCATGATCTCCGGATCCTTGTATAGAAAGTCCTTCTCAGGACTATATTTAAAATGTGTAAGCCCGACTCAAGCAAAGTACATCCTAATCGAGCTCCATGATGGCGAATACGGAAATCATTCAGGACATAGAAGTCTGGCTAACCGAGCATTAACAGCCGGCTTTTACTAGCCAACGATGAGGGAAGACGCAAAGAATTATGTCAAAAAATATGACAAATGTCAGAGGTTTTCCCAGACGAGTCATATGCCACCAGAACCTCTACATACCGCATCCATACCTTAACCATTTATGAAGTGGGGAATGGACATCGTGGGACCACTACCAAAGGGATCGAATCAGAAGTGCTTTATCTTGGTCGTAACAGACTACTTCACCAAATGGGCCGAGGCAGAGGTCTTCGCACGAATAAGAGATACCGAGGTATGCAATTTTTTGTGGAAACTCGTTATTTGCAGGTTCGGAGTCCCTAAAGAAATAGTCACCGACAATGGCTCCCAATTTATAAGTTCAAAATTCCAAGACTTATGTCACCATTGGAACGTCAAGCTCTCTTTCTCCACACCAAGACATCCAGCCTCGAATGGTCAAGCCGAAGCAACCAACAAAATAATCCTAAACACCTTGAAGAAAATACTCTCTGAACACAAGGGACAATGGGTTGAACAGCTCCCAAGAGTCCCCTGGTCTTATCGAACCACCGCCCGAACCGCTACAGGAGAGACCCCGTATGCTCTCACTTATGGTTCGGAAGCAGTCCTCCCAGCAGAAGCAGAAATAGGGTCGACAAGAACTGAATGGTCAAATAAAACCAACGACTATGAGCTCGAAGCCAACCTTGACACCATAGATGAACTTCGAGATAAAGACGCAATAAAAATATCCGCCTACCAACAGAAAATAAGAAGACACTTTGATAAGAACACAAGGCTAAGGACGTTCAAAACAGGAGATTGGGTACTAAGGAAAGTATTCCATAACACAAAGGAAATCGGAGCTGGGAAACTAGCCCCGAACTGGGAAGGCCCCTATGAGATCGAGAAAGTCATAGGGAACGGAGCTTACAAACTCCGATCGAGAGAAGGGCGTTCGATATCCAATAGCTGGAATGCCATCCACTTAAAACAATATCATTTCTAAACCCTTCAATGTTCTATTCTTTTTTCAGTTTTTAAGTACTTTGTTATTTTACTGACTTGGGCGTCGGAGTGGCTAAAAGAAACCCGAAGCCAAGGAGTCTTGACCCCTGCTTTCCAGCAAGATCAAGAGAAGGAATCGATCTCGAAGCCAAAAAGAGTACCGTATTTCTCCTTCCTTACTTATTTCCTTTTTAAATTTTTAAAGTACTTTATTGATTGTTTACTGACTTGAGCGTCGGAGTAACTAATAGAACCCGAAGTCCAGGGGCCCCTACTCCAGCCTTCTAGTAAAATAGAGAAAAAAAGCCCAGGAGATCCGACTCCCATTTTCTATGAGTTCGGAAACGGATGAATAGCGCTTGCGCCTCATATTTGTTTCATTTTTGTTTATGTTTTCTAGATTAACCTCAGGTGGAGTCCTTAGAAGAAGGACAAGATTGCTTACAATCCTACCACTTATCACTACGAATACGACAATAAGAGCCTCAATCATGAATTTGCACCGCATTCCTAACTTGATTTCCTATCTTTCTAGGGTCTTCCCAAGCTCATTTGAAGTCCACAAAAGAAATGGCATTAATTCCCTTCACAATGAACAAACACGTGACATTGCACAAAACATAGAAAATTATGCAAAACTCAACACTTCATGCATGCAATGCCCATCAAATACCACTCAAATGTACCTCAAAATACATGTAAAATATGATGTTATCAGAGGTCCAATCTTGTCAATTACTATCTATATTTCGATATATATATATATATATATATATATATATATATATATATATATATATATATGGAAAGGATCACATGAGAACCCTTCCCCCATGTGGGAACTAGGAACCAATCCTAACCCTTGTTTGACTCAATCTAGATGGTCCAGATTAAATCAGATTTAAGTGGATAGGCGGTGGCATTCCTGTAATTTTCGGCAACTTTGTGGATGGAGGGGTAATATAGTAATTTAATAATTCTTCCCTTTTGTTCTGAGGCAAAAATGAAAATCGCATGAGGCTTAAATGAGAATCGCATGAGGCTAAAATGATCGAAGTAGGAGGCTAAAATTGATGTGACATTTTCCACTAGGGTTCACCGTTCCCAATTAGGGTTTATTATGTTTCGATTAGGGCTCTGATCCCAACTAGTAATTATGAGATTCCCATTAGGGTTCACTGTCCCCAAATTGGGTGTGTTGCATTTCATTCCAATGAAATCATCGTTCCATTTTTGTTTATCAACACATATTAAAATGAGAAATGCATGAGGCTAAAATGAGCGAAGCCTGAGGCTAAAATTCAATTTGGGCAATTTCTGAGTTCAGTTCTGATTTTACCCTTAATGAGACGCGCGAATTGAAGACTTTCGTTTTAATTACACAATTGCCACTGAAAAATCTGGTTTGATCTGGACTGTCCAGATTGTGGAATGGATGGATGGGATTGGTTCCTAGTTCCCACCTGGGGTAGGGTTCTCACTATATATATATATATATATATAGAGAGAGAGAGAGATGGGATCATCTGAAAACCACACCCCCTGTGAGAACTGAGAACCAATCTAATCCACACATCTATTCAATTTGGACAACTGCAGATTAGACTTTTAAGCAGTGGCAAAATTGAGAATTTTTACAAGTTTTAATTATGCGGGGGTATTTTGGTAAATATAGATCTTGCATACAGATCTGAAGATGTGGTCATGAAATACAGCATTCGAATGTCTTCGTCTTCGTCTTCAGATGGATGGGGATGAAGACTACTCCATCGATTTTCTGGTGTTTGACACAGTTCCTCGCTCTACCAACTTAGCTCTAAGATGTTGCTTATTAAATCGGAGCTTGCAAGAATCATTGATGTCATGGAAGGCTCTGTGTTTGGTGATATTTATATAACTCATTAATTAATTAATGAGGAGATTGAAATTTGGTACTCCATCTTGGTGGTAGTAAATGCGGCCGAGCAGCTTTGTTACCAGAGAGATGCAGAAGAGATCGTAGGTGTAGGTGAAGAATCCCATTCCGACAATAACGATTGCTGTGAAATGATACCGTTGCATTTTGGCAACATCTAATGCATTTAGCACTTGCAATTCCTTAACCATATTCACACCTTCAAAATAAGAAATAATTATTCCATTAATATTTGAAGTTTATTTATGATTGTATTGTTGTGAATTGGAAAAATGAAAAATCTCGAGAAGAAGACAAGAGTCAACAGTGGGTGATTCAATATGCATGCAATGAATCTTATTTTAATATGGGGAGTTGAGTAAGACAGGAAATTTTGTGTGTTATTTATTTTAGCACGAGTAAGACAGAAAATTCTGTGTGTGATTTATTTTAGCACTGTTATAACCTATTTTAGCACTGCTGTGAATTATTTTAGCATTAACATGTACTTTAGTATTACCGTGATCTATTTTAGCACTGTTGTAACCTATTTTAGCACTACTGTCATGCTAAACAATGGTCATGTTAGTGCTAAAATAAGTCATGACAGTGCTAAAATTCTAAAAGAGTCATGCTAAAATAAGTCATGACAATGCTAAAATAGAAAATGACAGTGCTAAAACCCTAAAAGAGTCATGCTAAAAAAGGCCATTACAATGCTAAAATAGAAAATAACAGTGTTAAAACCTCAAAAAAAGTCATGCTAAAATAAGTCATGACAATGCTAAAAAAGGACATGACAGTGCTAAAATAGGAAATGACAGTGCTAAAACCCTAAAAGAGTCATGCTAAAAAAGGCCATTACAATGCTAAAATAGAAAATAACAGTGTTAAAACCTCAAAAAAAGTCATGCTAAAATAAGTCATGACAATGCTAAAAAAGGACATGACAGTGCTAAAATAGGAAATGACAGTGCTAAAACCCTAAAAGAGTCATGCTAAAATAAGTCATGACAATGCTAAAATAGAAAATGACAGTGCTAAACCCCTAAAAGAGCCATGCTAAAAAGAGTCCAGCATTAGAGTTTAAATTTGGGCATTGAATTAGAAAAGAAATGAACATGTTGTAATTATAAAAATCATTGAAGATAATATTTTATTTACAACAATTAGGCCATATTTTAATAATTGCAAAATGACTCAGATATTGTGATTTTTAATGTTAAATAACCACGCCAAATATACCACCTAGGACGCTTTGTAGCCTGCCATCTAGGAGTTCCAAACCTCTATTTTATTTCAACATTCAACATCGTATTGATGTAGTTGGGTTTGAAATTTAAGCCAACATTCAACTCATTTGAATTCATGTGTTTGAGATCGAATATTCAAATTAAAATAAATTTCAAATCAATTCAATAAAAAAAATAAAATGTAATGGATTCCATATATATTCACTTCAATTCAAACAACCATTAGACTCGCCGGAAGCTTCCACCATCGCCGCTGTTGTCCATCAGAAGTTTCCGGCGGTTCTCACCATAGTATTTTTTAGAAGGGTACTTATTTTTCTCTTGTTTCTTGTTAATAATGCTAAAAAAGACCATGACAGTGCTAAAATCCTAAATTGAAAAATATACACGTAAATTCTGAGTATTCATATATTTTCCGATTTTACCCTTACTAAGATTCAGGGGCAGCGAAGTTAGACATTATTACGAGATTGCCACCGTGTTTTTTAAAATCTGGAGTAGATCTAGGCCGTCCAAATATACCGGATCTATGGCTCAAATTGGTTCTCGGTTCTCACTTAGGGTGTGGTTCCTTCTGGAACCCAACCTTATATATATATATATATATATATATATATATATATATATATATAGGGATGAGATCTGGTGAGAACCGATCACCAGGTGGGAACCGGGAACCGATCTCATCCGTCCATTCCGAAATATGAACGCTCCAGATCAAAGCAAATTTTTGGTGGTAATTTTATAATTAAAATGAAAATTTTCAATTCGCGCGTCTCATTTAGGGTAAAATTGGAACAATTGACTTTTAAAAAAAGTGACATCATCATGTTTTAAAAAAATTCTTAAAAACTTTAAATGATCATAATTTATTCATTTTTAATCGGGTTTACGCAAATCTTATATCGAATTAAATCTCTTTTTATACTCTTTCATTTAAGATTCATATTGCATATGTTTATTTGAAAAAAAATAGATGAAAAATACAAAAAATCATTTTTAGGCATAATTTTCACTTAGAGCAACCCCAAATTTATATTAGCATGTTGTATACAACATTTTAGCATGACCTATATAACATTTTAGAATATTGTGTAATATATTTTGGCGGGTGATATTATGAATATATTTCTAATAGTTTTATATAAACACATACACCTATATAGATACTACAAAATGAAAAACACGAGTTGATAATAAAAAGAAAGAATGAGAAAGTGAAGCAACGAAGGAGATGACTAACAACTAAGAAAGAAAATGCGTAAATATTTTCCGAAACGAGATAAAATTTATGAGAGCAAAATATATGCTGCAATTCTAAGTGCAGAAAGTAGCATACAAATTTAGTCTCCTACTTCACTCATTTTAGCCTCATTAATTTCTCATTTTAGCATGTGTTGATAAACAAAATATAGAACGGTGATTTCGTTGGAATGAGACATAATACACCCAATTTGGGGACAGTGAACCCTAATGAAAATCTCATAATTACTAATTGGGATCAGATGAGCCATAATTGGAACGTAATAAACCCTAATTGGGAATGGTGAACCCTAGTGGATTGAAACGTAATAAACCCTAATTAGGAACGATGAACCCTAGTGAAAAATGTCACATCAAATTTAGCCTCCTACTTCACTCATTTTAGCCTCAATCATTTCTTATTTTAGCATGTTTTGATAAACAAAAATGGAATGGTGATTTTATTAGAATGAAACACAATACACCCTATTTGGGACAGTAAACCCTAATGAGAATCTGATAATTACTAATTAGGATCAGATGAGCCCTAATTGGAACGTAATAAACCCTAATTGGGAACGGTAAACCCTAGTGGAAAATGTCAAATCAAATTTAGCCTCCTACTTCACTCATTTTAACCTTATTCATTTCTCATTTTAGCATGTTCTGATAAACAAAATATGTAATGGGAATCTGACAACGTATATAACCTCATGTTTCCGTTATTTTAGCATTATATTCTAAACGGTAATTATGGTTAATAAAACTTAATAGTAATATAATTACCGCAAAGGAAATGTCATAAACACTTTTAATAAAAATCATATATATTCTTAAAAATGAATGTGTTGAAAGCAATTCACAAGCATGGTAAAACATGATATTAAACTATGCTCAACCGCTATAATAACATCAAGCTGGACAATTCCTAGCATCATGATCTGACAACTTGTGGCAATTGCTGCACATTCTGAGTGGTTTGTTCTCCTTTCTCTTCCTTGTCTCTTTCTTAGATATCAAACGACTGTCGCTACCTTTTATTTTAACTAGGATAGGTGGATGAACAACAACTTCAGAAGGGGCACGTAAACTGTAGAATTGCTCAAACACCATTGTCTTGCTATGTGAAGTAGAACCCTCCATATCATCATGTGAGTAATCTTACTACGGTCACTTGAAATAAAAGAAGCTGACACATTAAAATCAAAAAATTATAAACTGAACAAGGTAAAAAATAATAATACAATCACATCAAGAGATGTTCAGACACACAAATTGATTTTTAGCATTAGGTATATACCATTCTAGCATCATGCAACATATATTTTAGCACCAAAGTATTCTAATGTTTACATGGTGTCTGTAACATTGTGTAGCCGAGTCACAAAAAGCACACACACACACAAAAGAAAAAAATAAAAAAAAAGCAAAGCATGGTTTGTATGACATGTTTCACAGAGTGCAGTAGAAATAATATTAAACCAGCATGTTATGATGCTAAAACATATGTGACGACGGGCTAAAATGAATACATTAACATGTCAAAACATATGTGACGACAGGCTAAAACGAATACATTAACATGCTAAAATAAATAAACAGATCAAATTAATGCATATTCTGTATATTCTCGTACTAAACTCTAGAATTCCTAACAATTAGAAAACAACTGATACAGCACAAAACTGAACGAAACATATCAAATCAGTCAAACATAAAAACGTAAATACAAAACCGTAATGAACTCTAATAGAACAAACTGTAAAATCAATGCAGATACAACGAATTGCGAAATTAATCAATATTAAAATTTCAAATTAATGCATATTCTGTATATTCTCGTACTAAACCCTAGCATTCCTAACAATTAGAAAATAACTGATACAACACAGATCTGAACGAAACAAATCAAATCAATCAAAAATATCAAATTTTCGTAACAAAATAATGAAGCCAGAAACTAAAATAAGATAAGAAATAAAAATCGCGAGAAGAAACGAGAAATAAATCGACACACCAAACTGTAAAAATAAATTGAAAAGAAAAAAAAATATACATGGAGTCACCATACAAAGACAGCGCTGCCGATGAACTGTACAAATCACAAGGTCGAATCTTCACGATAAAAATATGATAGCAGATGCTGGAAGATAATGAGAAATCGAAAAGGGGAGAAGAAAAACGTAAATCAGCGAGAGAGAGAGAGAGAGAGAAAAAGGGGAAAGATGAATATGAAAAAAATCTGAAGAAAGAAACTTAAATTATCAAATTACTATATAACCCTACCTTCACTTAAACTTGTCAAAAATAAAAAAAATGCCACCACCCCATGCCTTAAATCTCCACCGTCCAGATTGAGTCAAATAAGGGCTATGATTGGTTCCTAGTTTCCACCTGGGGGAAGGGTTCTCATTTGATCCCTTCCCTATATATATATATATATATAGGGAACGGATCAAATGAGAACCCAGCCCCCATGTGAAAACTAGGAACTCATCTCATTCATCCATTGCTTTGATTTAGATGGCTAAGATTCGGTCAATTTTTGGTCAAAGGCGGGGTGGCAAACTTGTAATATTTGAGCATAATTTTCGGAAATCATATAGACAACACTTTAAAACCGTTGTCTATTCTTATAAATTTCGCTATGCTAAAATGAGAGTACTATCATGCTATTATGAACATATATACATGCTAATATGAATATATATATATATATACATGCTAGTATGAACAGTTAATGTCCTACTATTAACGAACACTACTACTGTTATTATGAGTAAAATTTATGTGTTTTATGAATATTTTTTCATGCTATTATGTGTATACTTTCATGTAATCGTGAATATTTTGTCATGCTATTCTGAGTTTAACATCACACTATTATGGACGAAAAAATATATTTTCGAATAAACATATGAACAATGGATCTTAAATGAAAGAGCACGAAAAGAGCTTTAATTTGATATATAATTTGCGTTAATCTAATGAAAAATGAGCAAGTTATGGATGTTTAAAGTTTAAATAAATTTTGTGTAAGGATGTTGATATCAACTTTGACCAGGGGTAAGTTTGACTTCCTCATATTTACCATTATGCCACCACCTTTTTATTTAAATCTGGACCATTGAGATTAAATATTGTGTGGTTGAGATTAGTTCCTAGTTCCCACATGGGGAATGATTCTCACGTGAACCCTACCATATATATATATATATAAATATATATAGGGAGTGGTTCCAGAACGGACCATATCTTGTGTGAGAACCGAGAACCAATTCTTATTATCCAATAATCTCTACATCAATGGTGGTCCAGATTTAAAAATTGAGGCGGTGTCATAATTGTAATAAAGTTAAAATTCGATGCCCATGAATCTTAGTAAGAGTAAAATCGAAAATTTTGAAAATATATGAATACTCAGAATTTACTTGTATATTTTTCAATTTGAGGTTTTATTATTGTAATTTCCTTTTTTAGCATTGTCATGACTTTTTTTATCATTGTCATAAAATATATGACTTTTTTTAGCATGACTCTTTTTAAATATTAGCATAAAAAAAATGTCATCGACATTGTAAAAAAACCATGAATAAACACTGTTACATGTTGTTGAATTATCAATATAGTGCAACGACTATTAGCATTGCAATCTCTTATTTTTAGCATTAACATAACCCTTTATTAGCATTTTGATTAAAAACTTGTCATGGTCATTACAAACCAATAAATGTGATTTGTGGTACTAGCATCATTGTTAATTGTATTTGCATCATCATATCTCATTTTAGCATTATCATTAAATTATAAAACACAATCATGAACAAATGTTATTACAGTTTTATTAAATTAACAATGTCATAAATCCCACCTTAGCATTATTTCACGAAAGATATCAAAGAGTGTTAGAGGTCATACATGCAAGATATTAAAGTAAATGACTTATTAGCAGTATAAAGAACTATATTAGCATTATCAAACTCTTTATTAGCAATGCAAAAAAGAATATCAACTGTGTATAGCATTACAGAAAAGAATATTAGTAGCATTAATGAAAAATTAGTATGAGAAGTACAAAAAAGAAATTGTATCTACTTCTTGCAGGTCCTTAAATGTTTTTTTTTTGCATTCGGTGTCTGTATCTTCTTTTGATTTTATACGATTTCCACTACCTTTTAGTCTTCACAAAGTCAGGTGGAAGCACCTCAACTTCAGTAGGTGTAGACAACCCATAAAATTCAGAAAAAAATTCATACAATCCTTGAATTTCTGAAGAACCCAGGAATAAGATTCAACATCCTCACCCGACATTAAAGCAGTCTCAAAGGTGACAAGCATCCCATGATTGTCCTTCCCAGTAAAAGGTG
The DNA here is from genome assembly GCA_026008535.1 of Perilla frutescens. Classification (NCBI taxonomy): domain Eukaryota; kingdom Viridiplantae; phylum Streptophyta; class Magnoliopsida; order Lamiales; family Lamiaceae; genus Perilla; species Perilla frutescens. The sequence goes on from BRKX01000004.1 coordinate 17,249,178, forward strand.
CAAAAATCATTAAATATCTGCCAACATATAAAAGATCACAAATCTCTATTATTATAATGTATTTCTCATCATAAACAAAAAATTATAAATGTTAACATTGTCACCTACCAAAATATTCAAACATTAACTAACAATGCTAAAAAAGGCAATGGAAGTACTAAAATTTCAACTACCGGTGTTAAAATAGTAGACTACAAATGTTAAAATAATAGAACGTCAATGTTTGCCCTTGCACAGTTAAGAATAAACATTTGATGTGAAGGGTCTATATTTCTATTAAGATTCATAAACTCTTTGTGTGTATCCAAAACAAGAGAATATGAATGTCTTTCTTCAAATAGTCCAACATTATACCCAACAGAACCAATATACTTCAACCATATCCTAGCCATGTAGTAAGTCCTCTTAGACACATGACGTCTCTTTTTCTTTGAAGTTTCAGCAAAATCAATCGATGTATTTTTAAGTCCCTCGCGGTTGCACAGAACATACTTCCAAATTATAATACCATATTTAGACCTCTTTGAAGTAGATAAACAAGTATCAAATCCACATGATGAAGCACACACCTTGTAAAATTCAAAGATGATTCAAAGTCACGTATGTAAAATTCAGACTTCAAAGATTTTGTTGTGTTTTAGATTTGCTCAATCCAGACTTCAAAGATGATTCACAGTCACGTATGTAAAATTCAGAAAAACCAGGAGAAATCTCCAAAGTGGAAGAAACACAATTTGCTCATTTATCAATACACAACTAATCACGTTAATGCTTAAAAAAATTCTTAGATAATGCTAAAATTGCTCACAGTAGTGCTAAAATAGATTACAGAAGTGTTAAACATTGTAATACTAGTGCTAAACCATTTGTTGGCAATATGTTTTTCTAATACTCAATTGTTTTTACAATACTAATAACTAGTTTTGTAATGCTAAAAATAACGTCTCTAATGCTAATAAGTCAATTTGTAATTCTAGCAAATATGCAGAGATACACGAATATAGTAATTACAAACAGTGCTAAAACTAATTACACCAGTGCTAAAACTCTATTAACAAGATGTTTTTCTGATATTCATTCGATTTTACAATGCTAATAACTAGTCGATAATGCTAATAATTCATGTTGTGATGCTAACAAATATACAGAAATACAAGTACATAGCAATATGAAACCATAATCTGCAGAACTAAAAATATATGTTGATCCTCAAAAATTAAAAGTTCAACTTAATCAACTTCATCAACATTATCGAACAAATCTAAAACACAACAAAATCGAAAAGAATTGCGTAAAAAAATTGCAGGAAAAGCACGATAGAAATATTTTTACCCGACATCATCATCCAAGAATAACGAACAACCAAAACTCGGGAACTCTCGTGAACTACGATTAAGATGAATAGATTTTGAAGAGAATCGATTGGAATCTGGATTACATAAACACAACAAAATCGAAGAGAATCGAGGAGAATTGCGTGAAAAAGGAAACAGATTTAGAATGGAAGTATAGATTACGAAGGAAATAGATTCCAGTCCAAAAATAATAGATTTGCTAAATTACGAAAATACCCTCAGTTCATTAAAAAGTCACTAAGATTACAATAATGCCACCGTGTTTTTTAATTTTTGGAACGTATCTTAGCCGTCCAAATAGGCGAGATCTATGGCTTTGATTGTTCTCTGTTTTCATAAGGGGGTATGATTCTCATTTGATCCAATCTCTCTCTCTCTCTCTCTATATATATATATATATAGATAGGGGTGGTCATAATGCAAACTAATTATGGTGTGAGAACTAGTAACACATCTTATACCACACAATCAATAAAAATCAAAGGCCTAGATTTGCTTAAAAGGGGTGGTGGTAATTCTGTAATATTTGATAAGTTTTCTAGACAGGGGTATTAACGTAATTCGATAATGTTTATAAAAAGGCGATGGGTAGTTGATAAAATATCGTCATGCTAACAAATTATTATTATCACGCTAACGAAATATTATTGTAATACTAATGAAAGTTTTTTCATACTGTTAACGAAAAATTAAATTCTAAAAAGTAATTATAAATCCCAATTAGATGGAATAAACCATAATTCAGATGGAATAAACTCCAATAATCTAAAAACTAAAATTACATTCTAAAAAATAATTATAAACTATAATTGCATGAATAAATCTAATGAGGACATCCATAGCAATGAGGAAGTTAATGAAGAGCTGTAATTCAAAGGACCCATCACAAGACTACGAGCTAAGAAGTTGCAAGATTATTTGCAAGCTACAATTCGCAAGAAGCTCGAAGAAGAAGACGGCGTGCAAGGAAGCTTGAAGATGATGACCTTATTGACGTTGGAAGATGGAGATCAAGACATGGAGAACACAACATGAAGATGTGCACGTGTGCATGAGAACGTGTGCATGAGCTTGAATTGAAGAAGTTTCGGCCAAGTGAAGAAGAGACCAATTTTCGGTCTTGTTGATTTTATTCTAGTAGTTATTTTAGACTATAGTATTTATTTTATTTAATTGGACTATAGTATGGATCAGATTTATTTAATTAATTTGGATGTAATTTTCGGTCACTTTAAGTCATAGTTTGACTGGGATTTTAGATAAGGTAAGATCTACAAGTTCTACCTTAAATAGAATTCTAGTTTAGGAAATTTCCTAGTCCAATCCTAGTTTGTTTTGGACTCTAGATTTTCGGCCCTTATCACCTTATTTTCGGCCCTCCCTATACTTATAAATAGGGGATCCATGATACATTGTTACTTTAGACTTTATTTGATTAATTAAGCTTTGCTTCAATATTGTCTCATCCCCATTTAATCTTTGTGAGTTTAGATATTAAATTCATACTCTTAGAACTAGCAATTCTAGGTTTTACAAAGGGAATTCGTCGTCCACGTTCGAGGGATCGCCGGAGACTCGCTAATCGAAGAACAACTTAGAGAATTTGGCCTTGCGTACGTTCGAGATTCAAGGCAACTTTCGGGTTGTGATTCACTTCTACCCAACATCACCACCGTCCATCTTCACGTCGCCATCATCCACCACCGTCGTTCATCACAAGTCAGCCTTTCATGTTCAAGATCGTGTTCCTCTCGTTCAAACCATAAGTCTGATACAACTCTATCATGTCCTATCTACTCTAGCCCTTCTAAACCTATTCATCACCTTCGAAATTCCTCCATCTTTACCCTCAACATAGCCGTCCAAAAAAGCCCATAATTCATTGGATTTGTGTTATTTTGTGTGTCATAGTTTAGGTATTTTATTTAGTTCTAGTCGTCTAGTTTGTTCCGTTGTTTTAGTTTTTGTTATTCCGCGTATTTTCCATTAGTTGTTTAAGTCATATTAGTCACAAAACCTTACGTGTGTCGACGTGTGTTCGTTCCTAAACCCGGGTCGTATCATAAAAGTGGTATCAAAGCCACGTCGGCTTTGGTTCGAGTTTTGTGTTTTTATTTTATTTGACTTTTGATCGAGTTGTAATTTAATTTTTGTATTGTTCATTGTTTAAAAAAAAATAGGGACACGATCAAAAGTTAAAAAAAAAAACAAAAGAGCCAATCGATTTAAAAAAAAAAAAGAAATCTGAAAAAAAAAAAAAAGAATATTCATTGTTTCCTTGTAAGTTCAATTTTTATTTTGGTACTTTCCTTTGGGTACTAGATCATAGTTGGTAATTACCTAGTGAGTCTTTCTTATTATTGATAGTTTCCTTCTAGTTTGATTTTATTTTTGGAACTTTCCATACAAGTCTATTTTCTTTTTGGTAACTTCCATAAGAGTCTTATTTTATTTTTGGTTCATTCCTTTTAGAGTCTAGGCTAATTAAGGTATTTAGATTGTGTCACATAGATTGATACATATCCAAATAACCCAATTACCTTATCTCTTTCTTCTTTCCTTTTCCCTTCTATTTCTTTCCTTCTCCCTATTCCAATCTATTCGACCCTCACCCTAAACACTCCACTACAATCGGCCACCCCCATACATACTCATACTCGACTACTACCCTTTACACATACCAAATTCATTCTTGTTCCTGGAGTAGTGAATCCGTTCCATTCCCAAAACCGTGACACCTATTCCCCGAGTTCAAGAACCGCATCACTAAGCTAGTTCTCCACTTTATATACACAATACACACACATCACCATACACTTTGAGTGCATACACAAATGGTAAAATCAAGAGTGAAAACAAAATAGTGAACGTGAGATTGTGAGGTCCTACCTTGTTTTCTTTTACGTTTGTTCATTTTGTAGGTATCATGAAGAAAGGAACCCGCTCCGAATGATCCTCTACACCTCCAGTCGACTCCCAGTCGACCTTGCCACCTTTGGACCCATCCAAAGATCCATCCAAAGAACCCATGGAGTCTTCCTCAGATCCACCCGCACCGTGGGATCCTAAGTATCACTTTAAAGCGCTGTCCAAACACGTTCAAAGACAACACCAAGCTCTATCCGATAAGATTGATGATTTAGTTGATACGACCCGGACTCTAGAAATGAACACACATCGACACACGTAAGGTTTTGTGTCTTCTATGACTCTAACAAATAAAGGAAAAATATGCGGAAGAAACGAAACAAGCTAGACGACTAGAACTAATAAAAATACCTAGACTTATGACACACAAAATAACACAAATCCAAAAGAGTGAGGGCTATTTTGGACGATGTTTGGGACGAGAATTATGGAGGTGATTTGGACGTGAGGTGTGGTTGAAGAAGGGCTTGAGTAGATAGGGTATGATAGAGTTGTGACGAACTTACGGATTAAACGGAATGGATGATGAGTTAGACACGATCGGTGGCTGGACTTGGACGGCGGTGATGGTGGTGGTTGACGTCGGTTGGCGGCGGTGGATGGTGTATTGTAGATGTGAATCACAACCCGAAAGTTGCCTTAGATCTCGAACGTATACAAGGCCAAATTCTTTAAGTTGCTCTTCGGATAGCAAGTCTTCGGCGATCCCTCGAACGTGGACGATGAATTCCCTTTGTAAAACCTAGAATTGCTAGTTCTAAGAGTATGAATTTAATATCTAAACTCACAAAAGATTTAATGGGGATGAGACAATATTGAAGCAAAAGCTAATTAATCAAATAAAGTCTAAAGTATCAATGTAACATGGATCCCCTATTTATAACAATAGAGGGGCCGAAAATCCTATGCTATATGGCCGAAAATTGGAGTCCAAATCAAACTAGGATTGGACTTGGAAGTTTCCTAAACTAGAATTCTATTTAAGGTAGAACTTGTAGATCTTACCTTATCTAAAATCCTAGTCAAACTATGAATTGCAGCTCTTCATTGAGTTCCTCATTGCTATGGATATCCTCATCATTCCCTCCCTACTGAAAAGAATTCGTCCTCGAATTTGGATCCTCATCATGGTCGAATTCATCTGCAAGAAAAGGAGACAAATCAGCAACATTAAACGTAGAAGAACACTTATACTCACCAGGTAGATCAATGCGGTATACATTGTCATTAACATAGCTTAGAATAGTGAAGGGACCATCTCCACGGGGCGACAACTTTGACTTCCTCAAGTTCGGGAATCGGCCAGGACTCAAATGAACCTAAACACGATCACCGGGCTGGAATATCACACGCTTGCGCCTTGTGTTGCGTGCGGCAGCAATTCGTGAGCCTTGGTGCTCAATCCAGGCACGTACCTTCTCATGCATCTCTTGAATAAAATCAGCTCTTTTCATACCTTTAACACTCGTTAGATGCTCAACGGGTAAAGAAAGCAAATCAGTAGGAGTTAGTGGATTAAATCCATAAACTACCTCAAAAGGGGACATGTTAGTAGAAGAATGCACAACACGATTATAAGCAAACTCAGCATATGGCAAACATTCTTCCCATGACTTCAAATTATTCTTAATTAGAGACCTAAGTAATGCTCCTAATGTACGATTCACAACCTCAGTTTGACCATCGGTTTGTGGATGACATGCAGTAGAAAACAATAACTTAGTACCTAATTTTCCCCACAAAACATGCCAAAAGTGTCCTAAAAACTTAGAATCCCTATCACTAACAATAGTACGAGGAATTCCATGCAATCTAACAACATGCACAAAGAACAAGTTGGCAACATGTATAGCATCATCAGTTTTCCTACATGCAATGAAATGAGCCATTTTGGAAAACCTATCAACTACAACAAACACAGAATCCTTACCCGACCTAGATCTAGGCAATCCTAGGATAAAATCTATAGAAATATCGATCCAAGGAGTTGAAGGAACGGGTAGGGGCGTGTACAATCCGAATGGGTGTGAAGTGGATTTGTCTTGACGACAAGTAATGCAATGACTACACACATTCTCTACATCCTTACGCATATGCGGCCAAAAGAAGTGTTCATGCAGCAAGTTCAATGTCTTATGCACACCAAAGTGACCCATTAAACCCCCCGCATGCGATTCTAACACTAATAGCTCACGCATAGAACAAACAGAGATACATAACTTTGACTCTTTGAACAGAAAACCATCATGCACATAATAACCATCAAAAAACCTAGGTTTCGAACTACATGAGGCATAAATGGGGCTGAAGTAGGCGTCCTCAACATATAAAGGCTTAATGGACTCGAAACCAAGCATCTTAGCATGCATTAAGTTAAAAAGAGCGTACCTTCTTGATAGAGCATCGGTGACGACATTATCCTCGCCTTTCTTGTACTTGATAATATACGGGAAAGACTCGATGAACTCGACCTATCTCGCATGTCTCTTGTTCAGATTATTTTGCCCTTTCAAGTGCTTCAAACTTTCATGATCCGTGTGGATGACGAACTCTTTGGGCCACAAGTAATGCTGCCATGTATCCAATGCACGCTTCAAAGCGTATAGCTCTTTAACGTACGTCGAATAATGCAAACTGGCGCCATTGAGTTTCTCACTAAAGTAAGCTACGGGACGTTTTTCCTGCATCAAAACAACACCAATACCTATGCCCGAAGCATCACACTCGATCTCAAAAGTCTTAGAAAAATCAGGTAAACAAAGAACAGGAGTTGAACATAACATAGACTTCAAAGTAGTAAAAGCATGCTCTTGTTGTTTACCCCACTCAAATTTCCGGTCCTTCTTACTTAGCTCAGTAAGAGGGGCGGCTATACTGGAGAAATCCCATACAAAACGACGGTAAAACCCAGCTAGACCATGGAATGATCGAACCTCAGAGGCGTTTTTCAGGGTTGGCCATTCCTCAATCGCTTTGATTTTGGAACGGTCTACCTCAATACCTCGTGAACTAACGACAAAGCCTAAAAACACGACTTCATCCAAACAAAATGAACACTTAGACAAGTTTCCATACAACTTAGCATCACGCAATAAGCAAAATACACGCCTAAGGTGTTCTAGGTGCGCCTGTGCACTGTGACTGTAAATCAGAATATCATCAAAGTATACAACCACGAATTTACCAATCACATCACACAAAACATGATTCATTAACCTCATAAACGTGCTCGGTGCATTAGTGAGACCAAAAGGCATAACTAACCACTCATATAAACCATGCTTTGTTTTAAACGTAGTTTTCCATTCATCCCCTTCATGCATTCTAACTTGAAAATAACCAGATCTCAAATCTATCTTAGAAAACACATTAGAACCACTTAACTCATCTAGCATATCATCAAGTCTAGGGATAGGAAATCTATACTTAACTGTTATCTTGTTGATGGCGCGGCAATCCATGCACATCCTCCATTCGTTGTTCTTCTTTGGCACTAGGATGACTGGAACTGCACAAGGGCTCATCGACTCTCGGATTTGCTTCTTCTCTAGCAAATCCTTCACTTGGCGGTCGATCTCCTTCGTCTCTTCAGGGGATGTGCAGTACGCCGGTCTGTTGGGTAAGACGGCGCCGGGTACGAAGTCGATCTGGTGCTCGATCCCACGAACTGGAGGTAATCCACTTGGAATCTCTTCCGAAAACACGTCCGCGAACTCCTCCATAAGTGGCTGCACATCACAAGGTAAAGAAACACCATTAGTAGCACTGTCCTTATAAGATAAAAGAACGAAAGGTAAACCTGCTTTTAGGGCTTTCTCTACGCCTTTAACTGAGATGAACAAGGACCGATTTTGTTCAACTGTAGGGGCTGATCCGGATGCTTTCCCACGAGCTAAGGCATCGTTGGAAGGCATCTTAGGGGCTGCATTGGTCGAACTTGGTGTGGAATTCGGCTGAGAAGTGGCGGCCGAGTTGGTTCGGGCGGCGGTTGCAGCTTGCTTTGCCCGTTCTTGTTTGAATCTCTATTGCATCCTTTCTTGATCCTCTGCAACGGATTTAGGAGTGAGTGGCTTTAGTACTGTGGTGCGGCCATCCCTAGTAATCGAATAGGTGTTGGCCAAACCATCATGAACCACTTTTCTGTCGAATTGCCACGGTCTTCCTAAAAGTATGTGGGTTGCTTCCATAGGAATAACATCACAAAGAACAGTGTCAGAATAATGACCTTTAGTAAAAAAAACATGTACCTGACCTGTAACTCTGATGGAACCTCGATCGGTAAGCCACTGCAACTTGTATGGTTTTGGATGCTTTGTTGTGGTAAGGGCGAGCTTGTCAACGGCATACTGGCTGATTGCGTTGATTTCATTCCCACTGTCGATGATCATCGCACAAGTCTGATCCTTTATTGCAACTCGAGTATAGAAGATGTTCTCTCGCTGCGATTGCTCTTCATCTTCACGATTGATGTTCAGACTGCGAATAGACACTAAGCTGACATGAGGTGGCTCGACTTTCTCATCTTCTGGCTCGACTTCAGGGGCTTCAACGGCTTCAGGGGCGGCGGCCTGAGGCTCTTCTTCATCTTCACTGGCTGATTCAAGTCCATTCTGTTCATTGAGGAACAGAACACGCCGGTTTGGACACTGGTTCTGAAAATGACCCCAACCTTGACATTTATGGCACTGGATGTCACGGGCTCGACTAGGGGCTGAATTTGGCGTTGGATTGGGCTGATTGGGCCATTGGAATGGTGGCCAAGGCGTAGACTCGGGTCTACGGCTTGCTTGCGGTGTAGAACGGTCGAAATGGCATTCCGGAGGACCGGATTGACCACGGGGTCGTGTAAAATCAACAGAAGGAGTAGAAGGTGATGTGGAAGGTATACCTTTACTCCAAGGTTGTCAAGTAGGGGCTGAACCATGACTGGATCGACGGCGGCCTTCTCGCAACTGCTTTTCCACAATCAATGCGTACTGCACCATCCTCTCTATGCTGGTGAACTTCTTGAGTTCTACTTCATAGGAAATGTCAGGATTCATACCTTTAATGTACCGAATGATGGTAGCATTTAAGGTCTCCTCCTTCCCGACTTGATTCAGGGCGGTTTCGAGCTCTTTGTGGTACTCTTCAATCGAACGGGTGTCTTGCTTGATCCGGTTGAGCTTCTTCTCAAGCTCTCTTTCATAGTGAACTGGAATGAAGCGTCCACACATGAATCCTTTCATCTCTTCCCAATTGTCGATGGGTGGATTTCGATTCCTTCGTCTTCTTTCTTGCTGCATCTCCCACCAAGTGGCTGCGTAGCCTCTGAACTCTAAACATGCTAATTGCACCTTTTTAGCTTCTGAAAAATCATAGCATGCGAAAATCTTCTCCACCTTACGTTCCCAATCAAGGTAGACATCGGGATCGTGAAGGCCTTCAAACTCTGGGATGCTCGTCTTGATGTTGTTGAGCATTCGGTCTTCTCCATAGTCATCATTGTGGTTCCCACGCTGTTGGCGGCACCCATGATCTGGAGTGTCATCTCTGGCATCTGTATTCTCATCAAAGTACTCCTCTTCTGGCTCGTTTTGATGCTCTAGGTGCCTATTTCCTCGAATAGGTGGAGGAAAAATGGGCGTTGTTTTAGTGCGTTCAAGAGGATGCACTAAATCATCTATCTTGTCGGATAGAGCCTGGTGTTGTCTTTGAACGTGTTTGGACAGCGCTTCAAAGTGATACTTAGGATCCCACGGTGCGGGTGGGTCCGAGGAAGACTCCATGGGTGCTTTGGAAGGATCTTTGGACGGGTCCAAAGGTGGCAAGGTTGACTGGGGGTCGACTGGAGGTGTAGAGGATGATTCGGAGCGGGCTCCTTTCTTCATGATACCTACAAAACGAACAAATGTAAAAGAAAACAAGGTAGGACCTCACAATCTCATGTTCACTCTTTTGTTTTCACTCTTGATTTTACCACTCGTGTTTGCACTCAAAGTGTATGGTGATGTGTGTGTAATGTGTATTTGAAGTGGTGGAACTAGCTAATGAATCGATGGTTGAACTTGGGGAATGAGTGTCACGATTTTAGGAATGAATCGGAGTCACTATTCTAGGAACAAAGATGAATTTGGTATGTGTATATGGTAGTAGTCGAGTATGAGTGTCTGTATGGGGTGGCCGATTGTATAGGTGAAGGGTAGGTGGTGGTCGAATGGGGTAGGAAGGAAAGAAGTAGAAGAGATAAGGAAAAAAGAAAGAGGTAAGGTAATTGGGTGATTTGGATATGTATCAATCTATGTGACATAATCTAAATACCTTAATTAGCCTAGACTCTAGAAGGAATGAACAAAAAATAAACAAGACTCTTACGGAAGTTACCAAAAAGAAATTAGTACTTGAATGGAAAGTTCCAAAAATAAAATCAATCTAGAAGGGAACTACCAAAAATAAGAAAGACTCACTAGGTAATTACCAACTATGATCTAATTCCAAAAGGAAAGTACCAAAATAAAAATTGAACTATAAGGAAACAATGGATTTTCTTTTCTTTTTTTTTTTTAATCGGATCTCTTTTTTTTTAACCGATTTTTTTTTAACTTCGATCGGCTTTTTTTTTATGATCGTGTCTTTTTGTTTTTTAAACAATGAACAATACGGAATTAAATTACAACTCGATCAAACATAAAAATAAAATAAAGACACAAAAACGAACCAAAGTCGACGTGGCTTTGATACCACTTTTATGATACGACCCGGACTCTATGAACGAACACACGTCGACACACGTAAGGTTTTGTGTCTTCTATGACTCTAACAAATAAAGGAAAAATATGCGGAAGAAACGAAACAAGCTAGACGACTAGAACTAATAAAAATACCTAGACTTATGACACACAAAATAACACAAATCCAAAAGAGTGAGGGCTGTTTTGGACGATGTTTGGGATGAGAATTATGGAGGTGATTTGGACATGAGGTGTGGTTGAAGAAGGGCTTGAGTAGATAGGGTATGATAGAGTTGTGACGAACTTACGGATTGAACGGAATGGATGATGAGTTGGACACGATCGCTGGCTGGACTTGGACGGCGGTGATGGTGGTGGTTGACGTCGGTTGGCGGCGGTGGATGGTGTATTGTAGATGTGAATCACAACCCGAAAGTTACCTTGAATCTTGAACGTATACAAGGCCAAATTCTTTAAGTTGCTCTTCGGATAGCGAGTCTCCGGCGATCCCTTGAACGTGGACGACGAATTCCCTTTGTAAAACCTAGAATTGCTAGTTCTAAGAGTATGAATTTAATATCTAAACTCACAAAAGATTTAATGGGGATGAGACAATATTGAAGCAAAAGCTAATTAATCAAATAAAGTCTAAAGTATCAATGTAACATGGATCCCCTATTTATAACAATAGAGGGGCCGAAAATCCTATGCTATATGGCCGAAAATTGGAGTCCAAATCAAACTAGGATTGGACTTGGAAGTTTTCTAAACTAGAATTCTATTTAAGATAGAACTTGTAGATCTTACCTTATCTAAAATCCTAGTCAAACTATGACTTAAGAGGGCCGAAAATATCATCCAAAATAATTAAATAAACTGAATTAAACTATAGTCTATTTAATTAAAATAACTACTAGATAAAAATCAACAAGACCGAAAATTGGTCTTCTTCACACACGGCCGAAACTTCTCCAACTCATGCTCATGCACACGTCCTCATGCACACGTGCACATCTTCATGTTGTGTTCTCCATGTCTTGATCTCCATCTTCCAATGTCAACAAGGTCGTCATCTTCAAGCTTCCTTGCATGCCGTCTTCTTCTTCGAGCTTCTTGCAAATTGTAGCTTGTAAATAATCTTGCAACTTCTTAGCTCGTAGTCTTGTGACGGGTCCTTTGAATTGCAGCTCTTCATTGAGTTCCTCATTGCTATGGATATCCTCATCATTAGTGCATGCCCTTGAACACACTAAAACGATGCCAGTCTTTCCTCAACCCATTCGAGGACCCAATCGGCGCCTGGAGCGTCAAAACGAGCTGGAAGAGGAGTACTTTGATGAGAATACAGATGCCGGAGATGAAACTCCAGATCGTAGGCGCCGCCAACGGTGTGGAAACCACAATGATGATTATGGAGAAGACCGAATGCTCAACAACATCAAAACGAGCATTCCGGAGTTTGAAGGCTTTCACGATCCCGATGTCTACCTAAATTGGGAACGTAAGGTGGAGAAGATTTTCGCATGCTATGATTTTTCAGAAGCTAAAAAGGTGCAATTAGCATGTTTGGAGTTCAGAGGCTACGCAGCCACTTGGTGGGAGATGCCGCAAGAAAGAAGACGAAGAAACCGAAATCCACCCATCGATAATTGGGAAGAGATGAAAGGATTCATGCGTGGACGCTTCATTCCAGTCCACTATGAAAGAGAGCTTGAGAAGAAGCTCAACCGGATCAAACAAGGCACCCATTCGATTGAAGAATACCACAAAGAACTCGAGACTCCCTTGAACCGAGTCGGGAAGGAGGAAACCTTAAATGCTACCATCATTCGGTACATTGAAGGTATGAATCCCGATATCGCATGTGAAGTAGAACTCAAGGAATTCACCAGCATAGAGAGGATGGTGCAGTACGTATCGATTGTGGAAAAGCAGCTGCGAGAAGGCCGCCGTCGATCCAGTCAGACTTCAGCCCCTACTCGCCCATCTTGGAGTAAAGGTACGCCTTCCACATCACCTTCTACCCTGATGTAACCAATACGATGCGGAAGCTTATCGAATCGAACACACGTCAACTTGACAAATGATTCAATCCAACAATAAACTGAACGATAACAAATAATTTACTCAAATAATCTGATCTCAAAGCAATTTTCGAATTAAAAATCCAAGATAACACAAAAATCCCCAATTTCAACCCGAAGAACCCTAACTCTTGACCTAATCAATTAACCTAGCAAATGAAGTCGGATTACGCTCAAATTTTAGGACAAAGCATAAATATATAGCAGGAATAACATATCCAATAATCAGATAAAACGCACGTATATATTGGGAGATGGCTCGGTGGTGATTTTTAGGCGATTTACGGCTCGATTGGACGGTATATGTGAAATCTGGACTTGTGGTTGAATATGGACGATGGTGACAACGTGGTGGATGGTGCGGGATGTGTATGGAGGCATGGTGGTGAAGGTAAACGATGTGGAGGTGAATGGAAACGAAATGGATACAAGAAGCTTACCCGAAACGAACCCCGGATCTACGAGAATCTGAAACGCGAGTATGGAGTAGAACTTCATGGCAGATCAACCCGTACACTACTGGATGCACGAACGAATCTTTTGATTTCGAGTTTGTAGGTGCCAATTCACAAACCCTACCAAGAACTATCGATATGTGTGTTTTTGAGACGGGATAAACGATAATGCGTTTTTTTATCAAATCCAATCTGTCTAATCCAGGGTTTGAAAGTTGCATAAATACTAACCTAAGGAAAAATGAAATTATTAAGTTAATGGGCTTAATAATTTCGAAAAATAAAAGAAAGCAAGCTAAAGGCCCAATTCACCTAACATTAATTTGGGCTTCACATTAAATAAAATTCCACAACTGAAAATAGTCTAATTAAATTAAATAAAAACTGCACTAAATCCATCTAGGCCTCTTCATCTTCATCTTGTATTGAAAGCATAATAATTAGCTTGGGGCTACTTCGAACTATCAACTCTTCCTCGAGCTTCTTTCCAACGAAACACTGAAGGTAGCCTTGCAGCTTCTTGGCTCTAAGTCGCGTCACTGGACCACGCAGCTGCAACTCCGGATTTAGTTTGCTAAAGCTCATCCCATACTCATCATACCCCTTCTAATGAGTCTACACGACCCCGAGGTCAATCCGGACCCCTGGAACGGCGTTTCGACCGTTCTACACCGCAAGCAAACCGTAGACCCGAGTCTACACCAAGACCACCATTCCAATGGCCCAATTAGCACAATCCAACACCGAATTCAGCCCCTAGTCAAGCCCGTGACATCCAGTGTCATAAATGCCAAGGTTGGGTTCATTTTCAAAACCAGTGTCCAAACCGGCGTGTTCTGTTCCTCAATAAACAGAATGGACTTGAATCAGCCAGTGAAGATGAAGAGGAGCCTCAGGCCGCCATCCCTGAAGCAGTCGACATCCCTGAAGTCGAGCCAGATGATGAGGAATCCGAGTTACCTCATGTCAGTCTAGTTTCAATCCGCAGTCTGAACATCAATCGTGAAGACGAAGGACAATCGCAACGAGAGAACATCTTCTACACTCGAGTTGTCATCAAAGATCAGACATGCGCGATGATTATAGACAGTGGGAGCGTGATCAATACAATCACTCAGTATGCCGTTGACAAGCTCGCCCTCACCACAACAAAGCATCCGAAGCCCTACAAGCTGTAGTGGCTCACAGATCACGGATCAATTCGTGTGATAGGTCAGGTACACGTTTCTTTTACTAAAGGTCGTTATTCTGACACTGTTTTGTGTGATGTTATCCCCATGGAAGTAGCCCATATACTTTTAGGAAGACCGTGGCAATTCGACAGAATAGCGGTTCATGATGGTTTGGCCAACACATACTCGATCACTAGAGATGGCCGAACTACTGTGCTCAAGCCACTCACTCCTAAAGCCGTTGCAGAGGATCAAGAAAGGATGCAAGAGAGATTCAAACAAGAACGGGCCAAACAAGCTGCAAACGCCGCCTGAACCAATTCGGCCGCCCCTTCACCGCCGAGTTCTACCTCTCCTTCGACCAATGCAGCCCCTAAGATGCCGACCAATGATGCCTTAGCTCGTGGGAAAGCATCCGGATCAGCCCCTACAGTTGAACAAAATCGGTCCTTGTTCATCTCAGTTAAAGGCATAGAGAAAGCACTAAAAGCAGGTTTACCTTTCGTTCTTTTATCTTATAAGGATAGTGCTACTAATGGTGTTTCTTTTCCTTGTGATGTGCAGCCACTTATGGAGGAGTTCGCGGACATGTTCCTAGAAGAGATTCCAAGTGGATTACCTCCAGTTCGTGGGATCGAGCACCAGATCGACTTCGTACCCGGCGCCGCCTTGCCCAACCAACCGGCGTACCGCACTTCAGCCGAAGAGATGAAGGAGATCAACCGTAAGGTGAAGAAGTTGCTAGAGAAGAAGCAAATCCGAGAGTCGATGAGCCCTTGTGCAGTTCCAGTCATCCTAGTGCCAAAGAAGAACAACGAATGGAGGATGTGCATGGATTGCCGCGCCATCAACAAGATAACAGTTAAGTATAGATTTCCTATCCCAAGACTTGATGATATGCTAGATGAATTAAGTGGTTCTAATGTGTTTTCTAAGATAGATTTGAGATCTGGTTATTTTCAAGTTAGAATGCATGAAGGGGATGAATGGAAAACTGCGTTTAAAACAAAGCATGGTTTATATGAGTGGTTAGTTATGCCTTTTGGTCTCACTAATGCACCAAGCACGTTTATGAGGTTGATGAATCATGTTTTGCGTGATGTGATTGGAAAATTCGTGGTTGTATACTTTGATGATATTCTGATTTACAGTCACAGTGCACAGGCGCACCTAGAACACCTTAGGCGTGTATTTTGCTTATTGCGTAATGCTAAGTTGTATGGAAACTTGTCTAAGTGTTCGTTTTGTATGGATGAAGTCGTATTTCTAGGCTTTGTCGTTAGTGCACGAGGTATTGAGGTAGACCGTTCCAAAATCAAAGCGATTGAGGAATGGCCAACCCCGAAAAACATCTCTGAGGTTCGATCCTTTCATGGATTGGCTGGGTTTTACCGTCGTTTTGTACGGGATTTCTCCAGTATAGCCACCCCTCTTACTGAGCTAAGTAAGAAGGACCGGAAATTTGAGTGGGGTAAACAACAAGAGCATGCTTTTACTACTTTGAAGTCTTTATTATGTTCAGCTCCTGTTCTTTGTTTACCTGATTTTACTAAGACTTTTGAGATCGAGTGTGATGCTTCGGGCATAGGTATTGGTGCTGTTTTGATGCAGGAAAAATGACTCGTTGCATACTTCAGTGAGAAGTTAAATGGCGCCTCCCTTAGGTATTCCATGTACGTTAAAGAGCTCTACGCTTTGAAGCGTGCGTTGGACACATGGCAGCATTATCTCTGGCCTAAGGAGTTCGTCATCCACACGGATCATGAAAGCTTGAAGCACTTAAAAGGGCAAAACAATCTGAACAAGAGGCATGCGAGATGGGTCGAGTTCATCAAGTCTTTTCCGTATATTATCAAGTACAAGAAAGGTGAAGACAATGTGGTCACCGATGCCCTATCAAGAAGGTACGCTCTTTTGAACTTAATGCATGCTAAGATGCTTGGTTTCGAGCCCATTAAGCCATTGTATGTTGAGGACGCCTACTTCAGCCCCATCTATGCCTCATGTAGTTCGAAACCTAGGTCTTTTGATGGTTATTATGTGCATGATGGTTTTCTGTTCAAAGAGTCGAAGTTATGCATTTCTGTTTGTTCTATACGTGAGCTATTAGTGTTAGAATCGCATGCGGGGGGTTTAATGGGTCACTTTGGTGTACATAAAACATTGAACTTGCTGCATGAACACTTCTTTTAGCCGCATATGCGTAAGGATGTAGATAATGTGTGTAGTCGTTGCATTACTTGTCGTCAAGCCAAATCCACTTCACACCCATTCGGATTGTACACGCCCCTACTCGCCCCTTCAGCTCCTTGGATCGATATTTCTATGGATTTCATCTTAGGATTGCCTAGGTCTAGGTCGGGTAAGGATTCGTGTTTGTTGTAGTTGATAGGTTTTCCAAAATGGCTCATTTCATTGCATGTAGGAAAACTGATGATGCTGTTTACATTGCCAACTTGTTCTTTGTTCATGTTGTTCGTTTGCATGGAATTCCTCGTACTATTGTTAGTGATAGGGATTCTAAGTTTTTAGGACATTTTTGGCGTGTTTTGTGGGGAAAATTAGGTACTAAGTTATTGTTTTCTATTGCATGTCATCCACAAATCGATGGTCAAATTGAGGTTGTGAATCGTACATTAGGAGCTTTACTTAGGTCTCTAATTAAGAATAATTTGAAGTCATGGGAAGAATGTCTACCATATGCTGAGTTTGCTTATAATCGTGTTGTGTATTCTTCTACTAACATGTCTCCTTTTGAGGTAGTTTATGGATTTAATCCACTAACTCCTACTGATTTGCTTCCTTTACCCGTTGAGCATCTAACGAGTGTTAAAGGTATGAAGAGAGCTGATTTTATTCAAGAGATGCATGAGAAGGTACGTGCCCGGATTGAGCACCAAAGCTCGAGGATAGCTGCCGCACGCAACACGAGGTGCAAACGTGTTATCTTTCAGCCCGGAGATCGTGTTTTGGTTCACTTGAGTCCTGGCCGATTTCCCAACCTGAGGAAATCCAAGTTGTCACCCCGTGGAGATGGTCCCTTCACTATTCTAAGCTGTGTTAATGATAATGCATACTGCATTGATCTACCTGGTGAGTATAAGTGTTCTTCTACATTTAATGTAGCTGATTTATCTCCTTTTCTTGCAGATGAATTCGACCATGACGAGGATCCAAATTCGAGGACGAATTCTTTTCAACAGGGGGGGAATGATGAGGACATCCATAGCAATGAGGAAGTTAATAAAGAGCTGCAATTCAAAGGACCCGTCACAAGACTACGAGCTAAGAAGTTGCAAGATTATTTGCAAGCTACAATTCGCAAGAAGCTCGAAGAAGAAGATGGCGTGCAAGGAAGCTTGAAGATGATGACCTTGTTGACGTTGGAAGATGGAGATCAAGACATGGAGAACACAACATGAAGATGTGCATGTGTGCATGAGCTTGAATTGAAGAAGTTTCGGCCAAGTGAAGAAGAGACCAATTTTTGGTCTTGTTGATTTTATTCTAGTAGTTATTTTAGACTATAGTATTTATTTTATTTAATTGGACTATAGTATGGATCAGATTTATTTAATTAATTTGGATGTAATTTTCGGTCACTTTAAGTCATAGTTTGACTAAGATTTTAGATAAGGCAAGATCTACAAGTTCTACCTTAAATAGAATTCTAGTTTAGGAAATTTCCTAGTCCAATCCTAGTTTGTTTTGGACTCTAGATTTTCGGCCCTCCCTATACTTATAAATAGGGGATCCATGATACATTGTTACTTTAGACTTTATTTGATTAATTAAGCTTTGCTTCAATATTGTCTCATCCCCATTTAATCTTTGTGAGTTTAGATATTAAATTCATACTCTTAGAACTAGCAATTCTAGGTTTTACAAAGGAAATTCGTCGTCCACGTTCGAGGGATCGCCGGAGACTCGCTAATCGAAGAACAACTTAGAGAATTTGGCCTTGCGTACATTCGAGATTCAAGGCAACTTTCGGGTTGTGATTCACTTCTACCCAACATCACCGCCGTCCATCTTCACGTTGCCATCATCCACCACCATCGTTCATCACAAGTCAACCTTTCGTGTTCAAGATCGTGTTCCTCTCGTTCAAATCGTAAGTCCGATACAACTCTATCATATCCTATCTGCTCTAGCCCTTCTAAACCTATTCATCACCTTCGAAATTCCTCCATCTTTACCCTCAACATAGCCGTCCAAAACAGCCCATAATTCATTGGATTTGTATTATTTTGTGTGTCATAGTTTAGGTATTTTATTTAGTTCTAGTCGTCTAGTTTGTTCCGTTGTTTTAGTTTTTGTTATTCCGCGTATTTTCCATTAGTTGTTTGAGTCATATTAGTCACAAAACCTTACGTGTGTCGATGTGTGTTCGTTCCTAAACCCGGGTCGTATCAAAATCATAATAGCAATATAAATATACAACATTAGCATTATTATATTATTTTATCAGCACTGCGGATAAACTATGCTAGCATATGACTATTCATCGTTAACATAAATGGATTAAGAAAAACCCTCATTAATATATTCTAATTTAATTAAATAAATAATATATAATAATCAATTAGTAACTAAAATATAAAAATTAAATAAAAATAATAATTATAAGCCCTAATTGAAATGTAATAAATCATAGTAATAATATAAGTAAGTGCACTACGTTAACATTATGATAATCCTTCGTTAGCACAATAAGCACAATATGCTAGCATATAACAAAATACTTTGTTAGCATACGTTACATAATATTGACGAACCATTATTAAAAGTTAACGAAAGCATTTTCACGCTGAACACGAGTAAAAATGTATATTTTGGATTTTTCATCTATATTATTTGCACAAACATATCCATGACTGATCTAGAATTAAAGAGCATGAAAAGAGCTTTAATTTGATATATTGTTTGCGTTGATCTGGTAAGAAACGAGTGAGTTATGATCCTTTAAAAATTTTAGAATTTTTTTTAAAGTGATGACATCAGGTTTTTTATAAGAATTGGACAACTATACCCCCACATCTTTCTTTTTTGCCTTGAATTTGACATTAAATCCCAGTCATTAGATCATCTAATTGGATGATATAAGATGAGTTCCCAGCTCATACACCATAAAAAATTTATATTTTTTATCCACTCCCTATATCTAGGGGTGGTTATAATGCAAACTAATCCTAGTGTGAGAACTAGAAACTCATTTTACACCACACAATAAATAAAAATCTAAGGTCTAGATTTGCTTAAAAGGGGTAGTGACAATTTTGTAATATTTGATAAGTTTTCTAGGTGGAAATATTAACGTAATTCAGTAATATTTATAAAATGGTGTTGGGTAGTTGATAAGAGTATCATCATGTTAACGAAGTATTACTATCATGCTAACGAAACATTATCGTAATGCTAATGAAAGTTTTCTCATATTGTTAAAAGAATAATTAAATTCTAAATAGTAATTATAAATGCTAATTGAATGGAATAAACCATAACTCAGATGTAATAAACTCCAATGATCTAAAAAAATAGAATTAAATTCTAAAAAATAATTATAAACCCTAATTGGATGAATAAATCATAATAGCAACATAAATATACAGCATTACCATTATAATATTATTTTATTAGCACTGGAATAAACTATGTTAGCATATGTCAATTAATCGTTAGCATAAGATATAAATCATAAATAGATAAAGAAAACCTTAATTAATATAAAAAATCATAAATGTATTAATTAAGGTTTTCTAATTAATACATATGCTAATTAATTAATACATATGTCTTAATTAAATAAACAATACATAATAATCAATTAGTAACTAAAACATAATAAATAAAAAAATTATAAGCTCTAATTGAAATATAATTGTTGGAATTTGTTACCACAAACACTGAAATTAGACACAGATTCGTAATGTCAAACTCAATTTTAAAGACAGTTAACACAACTTATCTTAACACAAATATGCTGAAAATAAAAGGCACAAGAATACACGATATAATTTTAAATCATACACAACATGTGTATGATTGCCACAGGGCGAAATTATACTACTAAGAGTACAGAATTTTCAAGTTGTTAATGTTAGATGCGAAGGCTCTTAACACTACAGCAAAATTACAAGTTCTAATCTAGACAATCACTAAAAAGAACTAAAACGTATAAATTGGCATCCCGTCAATTCATATACAAACCACAACATACAAATTGACATCCCGTCAGTTCATATGCAAACTACAACATACAGATTGACATCCCGTCAATTCATATGCAAACTAGATCATACAAGTTGACATTCCGTCGACTTGCATACAAACTAAAACATATAAATTGACATCCCGTCAACTTGTATACAAACTAGTAAAGGTTTCACAACCTTGCTATCTATCCTAACTTGTACAATCTATTCCCTGAAAGGATTGACCAACAATAAACATTAAGATAGAAGAAGGAACAAAGAACGAAACCTAAACTAAGTTTGTGACTCAAGTTTTCTTCAATCTTCACACAGCGGAAAATGGATTGGGCTTGAATAAGTCTTCAAGTGTCGAACACATCCCTTATATGCTTCTTCACTTGAATCCAACATGGTCCACGATTTCTCTTTCTTGAACATGGGCTGACGATAACCGCTTCACTTCATGACTTCACCGTAGATGGAAGAAACCGTCTCCAAGGCGTGGTTGATAGCTTCCCCACGTTCATGCTCTTTTTCTAAATATCCAGCAAATATAATTTTCTGAAAAAGAAAAAGAATTAAATAGAGAAACCGCTAGACCTAAAAAATAGGAGATAGAGTTTTGACTTTGTCAAACTCTATTATAAATAAATAATATATCTAATATGTATATATCCATTTATTTGAAATATTAATTTCGTGGATATACACATATTTTAAGATATATAAAGTTATTTTATTTATTAAAATAATAAATAAAACTAGGAAAGGATAAGATTAGTTACGACTATGTCACAGACGATGTCGCAAGAAGTCTATCTGACATCGAGTGCAACATTGAACCTCAATGTCATACAGCACTCAACAATCTCCTCCTTAATCTTAGCCTTTCTGCACAAAACATACAACTCAATGTATTTTGTACAATTAGAGTCGCAGCGAAAAATGGAGATCTTAAAAATCTCCCCCTTAAGGGTTACTCCCCCTTAATTAGATCATCATATAATAGGAACATATCCTATTATAAAATCAATGCTGAACAATACATTCAACACATAATATCAATGGTGAATTCAACGTTCAACACAACATATCAATGTTGAACTCAACGTTCAACACAAAATATCAATGTTGAACTCAACATTCAACACAAAATAATCAGGACATATTGATCATTTAATATCTCAAGAACAAACTCAATATGCCTAAACATAATGATATATAAAAAATATCACAAACTGAATAAGCATATAAAAATAAGAACACAATCATAAATTGCATTCAACAAAAAACAAGATATGCATAATATGCATATCAAAAACCATGTGTCCAGCACATATAAAAAATAGAAAACATAAAACATTGTTTTTAACAAAAAAGTTTTAAAGTTCAGAAGCTTAAACACTAAGCTTCACATCATCTTCCTCTTTCCTTTGGCTGCACCTTTTCTCCCCTTTGCTTTACCAGTAGCATCTGTGTCTCCAGCATCCGCATCATCACCATCATCATCCATTCCCCCTTTTTGTGTAGAAAGGAGAGTCAGAAAAGAATCTTGAGCCTTGGTGAGTTGACCAATCACATGATCAAGTAGAGCAATTTGATGTTGAAGAGACTCCAGCGGCATCATGACAATGAGAATAGAAGGTGTGGATGATGTGACCTGGACAAATAATCCAAGACACGAGAAATACGCAAGCGGAAGACTTTTAGATTGAAACACATCAGACGAATGAAGGATTCAATCCGACACTATGAATAGGTGAAATATATAACTAAACACAACTAAATAGAATGACAAGGGGCTGTTTAGGTTCGAATATGAAAGGATATGGCTATGGCCATATAGTATGATGATATGTGGTGAAGAAGGGCTGGTGTAGATAGGTTATGATAAGAAAATAAAGAACTTACGGGATATGTGCTTATCTTGGCGTGAATGGCACGTATACTTGGAATTGGTGGCAACAGCTTGGATACTTGTCAAACTCGACTGGATCTTGATGGATGATGTTGAAATGAACGTAGGATGGTAGATGGATATTGTTGAAGGCGATTGGGGTTGATGTTTGTTGATAGAAGGATTGGCTAGGATCGGCGAACCCGTGTTGTAAACCTGAATGCGCACGTCTAACTTCTCCGGATAGCAATTCTCCCAAGTACTCGATGTACCCTGAAGAACTTGAATAATACTATTGAATTGCTAGATCAATAGAATTGTGTTTGATCAACCAAAGGATCGATAAATGTGATCAACCAAAGGATCGGTGAGATAATTGAGAAATTAACTCTTTATTTCATGCAACATCTAACTTTTGAATGTCACATGGTACTCCTATATATAGGAGAGAGTAGGGAACGAAATTTAACACTAATTAACTAGATAAACATCGAAAAATACTAATCCTAATCAATCTAGGATAAAATCAAAAGATACCAAAAATAAGATAACAAAAATCTATCTAAATCTAACTAGATAAGGATAAATCCCACAATGGATTTGGACTTTTATTTCCACACCTATTTGGACCCAAAATAAAGGTCCATGGGCTGAATTAATGATATTAATTTCATGGCCCATGTGTGGATAATTCTTTCCACCTTTGCATGAAAAACAGCATCTCCCGATTTCCCATGCAAACGCGCATAACTTTTCATGCACACGTCCAAATGGCGTCATTCTTCTTCTCACGTCTTCATGCTTCCTTCTTCATCATCAATGGATAGCATGGTGATCAATCTCGAGCTGAATATTTGATCTTCATGGGCTGCCCAAAATATCTGAATATTTTCATGCACTTGTGTTCTTCAAATCTTGATCTCCAATCTTTAATCTTGAACAACATGATTATCTTTGAAGCTCTCAATGGCTTTCTTGGATTTGATTCTTTTATGCTTTTCGGGTTTATATCATTCCCCTCCTCTTGAAAAGAATTCGTCCTCGAATTCAAATCTCCGGGATCAAAGACGAACACGAACTAAACATCAATCTCTTTTTGGACAAGATCAATAACATGGGGCACATCTTTAGCAACTTGTAAAATAAAGATATCACAAGAAAATGGTTGATAAATGATGTTAGAATTCGACTGCGTCTCCATGCTAGCTTGATCAAGCTCCATATGATCTACGATCATTTCCTCATGGATGTCGTTTTCCTCTTCAAAACAAGGCTGCATCTCCATCAATTTCTCAACTACTTCAACTTCCTCAACTATATCATTGGTCTCCATTTCTTCTATAGGTTCATCAACTGAAATTGTTACCTTAAAAGTAGAATCTTCTTTGATGGCAACGATCTCAGATGATAACTCAACGTGGATCTCCTCTTGAATGTTGTTGGCTTGGCTTGGCATATCCATGACCAGCTAAACTGGTGATGTAGGCCGTGTAGGTGGTACATAGGTACATAAAAACTCCTCGAATGACTCAGGTTCACTCCAACGAAATGGGGCTGTTTGGTGATGAGCTCTAGGTGACAACTTTACATTTGACTCTACTTGAACCACTTCATTTTATAAACTCTCCAACCACTTCTCTATCTCAATGGCATATTGCACCAAATCTTTCAACTTGTAGAAGTGGTACAATGCTACTCTTTCACGAATTTCCCTTTGTAGACCAGCTAGGAATCTATCCATGGTATCTTCTAGATACTCCTCTATATCAGCTCGTCTCATGGCTTCAATCATTTTGTTGTAGTAGGCATCTACACTTCGATCTCTTTGCCTAAGCTTATATAGCTTCTCCTCCAACTCCCATTGGTAGTGGTCTGGAATGAAGCGTTTCCGCATCAAATCTTTTAACTCACGCCATGTGTCGATAGGTGGAAGGTGATCTCAATGGCATCGATTTTGTTGGAATTCCCACCATGTTGTTGCGTAGTCTTTAAACTCCAATGTGGCTAATTGCACCTTCTTTGGCTCGGGGAAGTAGTAGTACATAAAAATCTTATCAACTCTGTGTTCCCAATCTAGGTACACTTCTGGATCGTATAGACCTTCGAACTCTGGGATGGTTATCTTGTTGTGGTGCAGACCATCGGTATCTCTAAATCGATTTGGGCGGACTCGAACTGGATTTATCTTAACGGTGTAGGTAAACCTGTTGATTAGTGTATGTGGACCACGGGTGTATGGGTGTACGGGGTGTATGGGTGTATGGACTATGTGGTGTATAAGGTGAACCGGGTGTATATGGGTGTGGATTGGGTGTAGGAATCAAATTAGATGTGGATAAGTAAGAAAGATCTTGAATAGATATGGATGAGGATGGAAGAAATCTAAACAAGGAAGGAAATCTAATGGATGAGGAAAAAGGATTTTGGATGTGTTTGACCAATGTGAACACAATCTAAAGATCCCTAAAAATAAGGAAACAAATCTAAACACAAGGTAAAATCGAATCCAACAAGAATTTAAATCTGATTTTCGTTTTTTTTTTCGGTGACTTTTTTTTTCATTTTTTTTTACTTAGCCGATGTCTTTTGCTCCTTTTTTTTCAATGAATGTGAATCAATTACAATAGACTCGAAACCATACCAAATTTAAATGACATGTACGACAGATAAATGACACGTATTTGACACGTCGGATTGAACCACGACCAACAGAGCTGACGTGGCTCTAATGCCAAATTTATTATGTGACCCGGACAAATAATCCAAGACATGAAAAATATGCAAGCGGAAGACTTTTAGATCGAAACACGTCAGACGAATGAATGATTCAATCCGACACTATGAATAGGTGAAATATATAACTAAACACAACTAAATAGAATGACAAGGGGCTGTTTAGGTTCGAATATGAAAGGATATGACTATGGCCATATAGTATGATGATATGTGGTGAAGAAGGGCTGGTGTAGATAGGTTATGATAAGAAAATAAAGAACTTACGGGATATGTGCTTATCTTGGCGTGAATGTGCGTATACTTGGAATTGGCGGCAACAGCTTGGATACTTGTCAAACTCGACTGGATCTTGATGGATGATGTTGAAATGGACGTAGGATGGTAGATGGATATTGTTGAAGGCGATTGGCGTTGATGTTTGTTGATAGAAGGATTGGCTAGGATCGGCGAACCCGTGTTGTAAACCCGAACGCACACGTCTAACTTCTCCGGATAGCAATTCTCCCAAGTACTCGATGTACCCTGAAGAACTTGAATAAGACTATTGAATTGCTAGATTAATAAAATTGTGTTTGATCAACCAAAGGATCGATAAATGTGATCAACCAAAGGATCGGTGAGACAATTGAGAAATTAACTCTTTATTTCATGCAACGTCTAACTTTTGAATGTCACATGGTACTCCTATATATAGGAGAGAGTAGGGAACGAAATTTAACCCTAATTAACTAGATAAACATCGAAAAACACTAATCCTAATCAATCTAGGATAAAATCAAAAGTTACCAAAAATAAGATAACAAAAATCTATCTAAATCTAACTAGATAAGGATAAATCCGACAATGGATTTGGGCTTGTATTTCCACACCTATTTGGACCCAAAATAAACGTCCATGGGCTGAGTTAATGATATTAATTTCGTGGCCCATGTGTGGATAATTCTTGCCACCTTTGCATGAAAAACAGCATCTCCCGATTTCCCATGCAAACGCGCATAACTTTTCATGCACACGTCCAAATGGCGTCATTCTTCTTCTCACGTCTTCATGTTTCCTTCTTCATCATCAATGGATAGCATGGTGATCAATCTCGAGCTGAATATTTGATCTTCATGGGCTGCCCAAAATATCTGAATATTTTCATGCACTTGTGTTCTTCAAATCTTGATCTCCAAGATTAAAGATTGGAGATCAAGATTTGAAGAACACAAGTGCATGAAAATATTCAGATATTTTGGGCAGCCCATGAAGATCAAATATTCAGCTTGAGATTGATCACCATGCTATCCATTGATGATGATGAAGGAAGCATGAAGACGTGAGAAGAAGAATGACGCCATTTGGACGTGTGCATGAAAAGTTATGCGCGTTTGCATGGGAAATCGGGAGATGCTGTTTTTCATGCAAAGGTGGCAAGAATTATCCACACATGGGCCACGAAATTAATATCATTAACTCAGCCCATGGACGTTTATTTTGGGTCCAAATAGGTGTGGAAATACAAGCCCAAATCCATTGTGGGATTTATCCTTATCTAGTTAGATTTAGATAGATTTTTGTTATCTTATTTTTTGTATCTTTTAATTTTATCCTAGATTGATTAGGATTAGTATTTTTCGATGTTTATCTAGTTAATTAGGGTTAAAGTTCGTTCCCTACTCTCTCCTATATATAGGAGTACCATGTGACATTCAAAAGTTAGACGTTGCATGAAATAAAGAGTTAATTTCTCAATTGTCTCACCGATCCTTTGGTTGATCACATTTATCGATCCTTTGGTTGATCAAACACAATTATATTGATCTAGAAGTTCAATAGTATTATTCAAGTTCTTCAGGGTACATCAAGTACTTAGGAGAATTGCTATCTGGAGAAGTTAGACGTGCGCGTTCGGGTTTACAACACGGGTTCACCGATCCTAGCCAATCCTTCTATTAACAAACATCAACGCCAATCGCCTTCAACAATATCCATCTACCATCCTACGTCTATTCTAACATCATCCATCAAGATCCAGTCGAGTTCGACAAGTATCCAAGCTGTTGCTGCCAATTCCATGTATACGTGTCATTCACGCCAAGATAAGCACATATCCCGTAAGTTCTTTATTTTCTTATCATAACCTATCTACACCAGCCCTTCTTCACCACATATCATCATACTATACGGCCATAGCCATATCCTTTCATATTCGAACCTAAACAGCCCCTTGTCATTCTATTTAGTTGTGTTTAGTTATATATTTTACCTATTCATAGTGTCGGATTGAATCCTTCATTCGCCTGACGTGTTTCGATCTAAAATTCTTCCGCTACGTTTTCTCTCGTGTCTTGGATTCATTGTCCGGGTCACATCAAACACTGAGTAAAAGAATGTTAACTTGGAAGCAGGCGCTTTGTTGAGCCATTTCGAAACCAAACCTCCAGTAATAACATTCACCACATCATCAATCAGATCCAAAGACATGATTGTATCCTCATTGCCCAACTCAAGAAACGTGTTAATAACATTATGGGAAAACTTATAGATTTTATCCCTAACAAACACAGTTCCAAAACACAGTTTAGAGGGATCTCCCATATCAGAAATGATGTTAGCATAAAATTCATGAATAATATCAGGATCATATGACACTAGTGACGTAACAGATTTCCATAAACTCCTCTCCTTAAGAAACACATCCATCCCATATTTTTTAAAGCTAAGAACATCAATCATTTTCTCAACCTTAAGAGTTCTCTTAACATAAAGAGCATGGGATTTCTTAACCTCTTCAGAATAGAAAGTCTTACTGAAGGCTTGTGTGACATCAAGCGAAGAGTCCTCATCTGTGCCGGAATCCTCGTCCACGGGCTCAGCAGAAGGACTGACATTCCATGTAACATCAGCAGGAGAAGAAGTAGGAACTTGTTCACTAGTGGAGTCGGACTCATCTTTCAGCGACTTGGAGGTAGCCTTAGACCCTTCCTTCTTCACCTTCTTGGAGGAGACGACATTAGGTTTGTCAGTGTCATCACTGTGAAGTCGCTTCGATTTCCTTGTTGGAGGAGAAGTCTTCACCATTTTTGACAAAGGTTGCAGGTGTGAAGTGGCTTCTGGGTCGATTGGATTTGTGGAATCTCCAAGCACATTCATCCTAATCGGCTTAGGGTTTAGAATCTCGGTTCCAGGAGGAATAATGAGATCGAGATGAACTTCAACTTCAGTTGGCATCGTCTTTGATGTTGAAGGCTCAGTGACATTCGTTGTAGTTGGTTCAGCCTGAGTAGTTGGAGGTGCAATGTCAGGGGTCTGAGTTGATATTGCAGAGAGTGAGGGTTGTACTGCAGCAGCCGGAGTTGAGGCCGATGATGGGGATCCTTTTGTGAGCTCCATCATTTGCTGCAACATCATCATCATGGCTTGTAGATGATTAGGGTTTTGGTCCGCCATGGATGAAAAAGGAGAGAAAATCATTTTGAGGAGATGGAGAAGATGAATCGTTTGGAGAGAGAAAATCGAATCAGATATGGAGAGAGAGGGGGGTTTTGAATTAAAAAAGAGATAAGGACAAACCACTTT
This sequence comes from Perilla frutescens, assembly GCA_026008535.1. NCBI lineage: Eukaryota > Viridiplantae > Streptophyta > Magnoliopsida > Lamiales > Lamiaceae > Perilla > Perilla frutescens. Next base: position 17,278,270 of record BRKX01000004.1, read on the forward strand.
ATTATATTAAAATAATGAAAGTGATATCTCTCATTCTCTCTCTCTTATCATATCAAAAGATATGCAGATAAGTATATCTGCTTATCAACAAAAATTCACTTATTTATTATTTAAACACTGAATAATAAATAAATAATAATAAAAAAATAATAAAAAAAACAAATTCTGAAAATAAATAAAACTAATGGAGATGAGTCATGATTGAATAAATTCTCATGAATTGATTCATAAAAAAATTATATCACCGTACCATAGTTTTTATTAATTTCAGAATTACAGAATCTGATGTCAAAAATCATAACATTGACTTTAATATCAGAATATCAACATTGACTAACAAACACACATTCCAAGAGATTTCCTTAGAGAAGAAAATCTCTCAAAATCCAAAGGTTTAGTAAAAATATCAGCAATTTGATTCTCTGTAGGAATGTATTCCAATTTAATGATATCTCGTTCCACAAGATCACGGATAAAGTGATGTCTGATGTCAATGTGTTTGGTGCGAGAATGTTGGACTGGGTTCTTCGAAATTTCAATTGCACTAACATTGTCACATAACAATGTCAAAGAAGGACTATCCAGACCATAATCTAACACCATTTGATTTAACCACAACAGTTGAGAGCAACAACTAGCGGCAGCAACATACTCTGATTCGGCCGTGGAGAGTGAGATACAATTTTGTTTCTTACTTGACCAAGAAATCAGATTGTTGCCAAAATAAAAACAACCTCCGCTAGTGCTTTTTCTGTCATCAACATCACCTACCCAATCGGAATCACTATAACCTACAAGATGAATGTTAGAACTCTTGCAGTATTTAACACCAAACCCAATTGTGCCAGAGACATAGCGAATGATACGTTTAACAGCTTTAAGATGAGATTCTTTAGGCTGAGATTGATATCTCGCACAAACACCAACACTAAACATAATGTCAGGACGACTAGCTGTTAAGTACAATAAGCTACCTATCATTCATCTATACATGGTAGAATCAACATTGCTACCAACATCATCTCTGCTCAACTTTTCAGAAGATCCCATGGGTGTCTTCATAGGTTTAGCATTTTCTAATCCGAAACGCTTGACCAGTCCTCTAGCATATTTGCTTTGAGAGATGAAGATTCCATCTTTATCTTGCTTGATTTGTAGACTAAGGAAATAGTTGAGCTCTCCAACCATGCTCATTTCAAATGTGTTGCACATTGAGTCTACAAAATCTTTGAGCAGATTAGTACACGTTGAACCAAAAAAAATGTCATCAACATAGATTTGAGCAACAGTAATATGTTTTTTATTCTTCTTAATAAACAATATTTTATCGACTTGACCTCTTTCAAAACCAAATTGGAGTAGGAATTCGGTCAGTCTAGCATACCATGCTCTAGGAGCTTGTTTAAGACCATACAAAGCCTTTTTGAGCTTAAACACGTGCAATGGTTTCTCATGACATTCGAACCCCTTAGGTTGTTCGGCATATGCTTCTTCATTGAGAAAGTCATTCAAGAAAGCACTTTTAACATCCATTTGATGTAAAGTAAAACCCACATAACATGCAATTGCACATAAAAGACGAATGGATTCAATCCTTGCAACAGGAGCAAATGTTTCGTCAAAGTCTACCCCTTCAACTTGGGTGTAGCCTTGAGCGATTAGACGAGCTTTATTTCTGACAACATTGCCAGACTCATCTGTTTTATTTTTGAAAATCCATTTTGTCCCAATCACATTTTTATCTTTGGGGTGTGGAACTAATTCCCATACATTGTTCCTTACGAACTGGTTTAGTTCCTCATGCATAGCATTGATCCAAAAATCATCATTAAGTGCATCCTTAATGTTTTTCGGTTCAAAGTTAGACAGAAAGCACGTGTTTGACATACAAACATTTAAAGAAGACATGCATACCAGTTTTAGCATTTCTTTATATTCCTCTGAGTTCTTGCTTCTAGTTTGAACTCCTTTAGATTGCTCACCAATGATTTGTGAATCTGGATGATTCTTCGGAATTCGACTTGGAGGATCCCTTCTTGGTTCATCTTCGGCAGTCACCACCTGATCATCTTCACTGTCTGAAGTGAATGTTGGTGTTGATGTTTTGACTGAAGCATCATCACTCTGTGGAACATTAACGTTGACATTCTCAATGGATGTCTTGTTCTCACAATCACTTTCAGCCTGATCACTTGACATTTCACCTGTGTCAATGAGATCAATTACATCATCTTCTTCAGATTTTGAAGCGATACCTGTATGGTCATCAAAAACAATGTTAATTGATTCTTGGACTGTTTTTGTTCGAAGATTAAGCACACGGTAAGCATGACTGTCAGATGTGTAACCCAAGAAAATCCCTTTTTCGCTTTTGGAATCAAATTTTCCTAGATGATCTCTGTTATTCAGGATATAACATACACATCCAAACACATGAAAGTACTTCAAATTGGGCTTCTTTTCCTTCAGAAGTTCATACGGTGTCACAGTTCTGCCTGGGCGAAGAATCACTCTATTCCCGATGTGACAAGCAATGTTAACTGCTTCAGCCCACAGTTTCTTGGACAAATAAAATGAACAAGAATACACGATATAATTTTAAATCATACACAACATGTGTATGATTGCCACAGGGCGAAATTATACTATTAAGAGTACAAAATTTTCAAGCTGTTAATGTTAGATGTGAAGGTTCTTAACACTACAGCAAAATTACAAGTTCTAATCTAGACAATCACTAAAAAGAACTAAAACATATAAATTGGCATCCCGTCAATTCATATACAAACCACAACATACAAATTGACATCCCGTCAGTTCATATGCAAACTACAACATACAGATTGACATCCCGTCAATTCATATGCAAACTAGATCATACAAGTTGACATTCCGTCGACTTGCATACAAACTAAAACATACAAATTGACATCCCGTCAACTTGTATACAAACTAGTAAAGGTTTCACAACCTTGCTATCTATCCTAACTTGTACAATCTATTCCGTGAAAGGATTGAACAACAATAAACATTAAGATAGAAGAAAGAACAAAGAACGAAACCTAAACTAAGTTTGTGACTCAAGCTTTCTTCAATCTTCACACAGCGGAAAATGGATTGGGCTTGAATAAGTCTTCAAGTGTCGAACACATCCCTTATATGCTTCTTCACTTGAATCCAACATGGTCCACGATTTCTCTTTCTTGAACATGGGTTGACGATAACCGCTTCACTCCATGACTTCACCGTAGATGGAAGAAACCGCCTCCAAGGCGTGGTTGATAGCTTCCCCACGTTCATGCTCTTTTTCTAAATATCCAGCAAATATAATTTTCTGAAAAAGAAAAAGAATTAAATAGAGAAACGCTAGACCTAAAAAATAGGAGATAGAATTTTGACTTTGTCAAACTCTATTATAAATAAATAATATATCTAATATGTATATATCCATTTATTTGAAATATTAATTTCGTGGATATACACATATATTTTAAGATATATAAAGTTATTTTATTTATTAAAATAATAAATAAAACTAGGAAATGATAAGATTAGTTACGACTATGTCACAGACGATGTCACAGAAAGTCTGTCTGACATCGAGTGCAACATTGAACCTCAATGTCATACAGCACTCAACAATAATAAATCATAATAATAGTATAAATACGTGTACTACGTTAACATTATGATAATCCTTCGTTAACACAATGAATACAACATATAACAAATGCTTCATTAGCATACGTTACATAATGTTGACAAATCATTATTAAAAGCTAATGAAAGCATTTTCGTGTTGAACACGAGTAAGAAATATATATTTTGTATTTTTCGTCTATATTACTTGTACAAACATATCCATGATTGATCTTGAATTAAAGAGTATGAAAATAGTTTTAATTTAATATATTATCTGCGTTGATCCGATTAGAAATGAGTGAGATATGATCGTTAAAAAAATTTAAGATTTTTTTTAAAAAAAGTGATGACATCAATTTTTTTATAATGATTGAATAAATATACCCCCGTCTTCTTCTTCTTTTTGTCATAATTTTAACATTAAATCTCAGCCATTAGATCATCTAGTTGGATGGTATAAGATGAGTTCCTAATTAAAATAAAATAATTCGTGCACGCGTAGTAGTACTTTGAAGGTGTAGTTATGGCTTATAACAAAATAAATGGAAACTATCCAAATTTGTATAATGCAAGCACATGCTACCTTTCATGTCCAAACTGCGGGGCCATTAAAGTTGGTGCTGCTCTAAACATCAATATATTAATGCCAAGATTCAATAGCGCATACAATCCCTCAAAATTAATTTAAGATAAAATAAGGTGTCGGCATCTTCTTTATCAAAAAGACGAAAAAGGATGAGAAATATTAGATTTGAATGGTTACGGTCTGAATTATGCAGGATTAATTTATAGGTACTTCAAAACAAAGCCTATGCTATTCAATTATGACAGCCCGCTGAATGATATAATAATAACAACCACAACAACAATAATATTTCATATTTGCTATTATTAGTAATTATATGAATAGCTTAAATTTTTCAACAACGGATAAGTTAATAAGTAACAATCTTGTAGACAAAAACCTTCAAGCGTTTCTGTAATTTATGCCAACAGTATCGATTATTGTCAATTTTTTCAAACGCTCCGAATTGGGGGTCTTTTTTTTTTTGTCTAAAATTGAAAAGATATGGATATAACAAAAGTAGCTCATAATTGCAATACGGAACTACATGTAAGAGTTATTATCATTATTTCTAGTTTTTGGTAGTCTACAAGTAAGAAGAGTTCCTTCAAATTAATATAAATGAATATATTGATAGCGTAAAAGTAAAATTTTAGAATCAAATATCCGAAATAGAAATAAATAAAAAAGAGTATCCGAATTAGATTCTTGTAATTTTACTAGTGTGGGTCTGCGCCACCGACGCTCTTGCTTTGTCCCCACACTTAATTTAATTACACAACAATTATGTGTGACTTCCTTCCTTAACTAAATATTTGTGCCCTTTAATTGAAATTACAGTAATGACGCATGGAATGACGTCGGACTCGGATGCTCCTCAAATTTCTCATAAATTCAACCGTTATATAAGTGACGACTCTCTCTTTATTATAAGTGTTGTTTTGTTCCACCTCTTATTGTCTGTAATTTATAATATATAAGAATATTCTAAAAATAAAATGAAATACAAGGTGTAATAAAGAAATCGAATTGATGTGTGATCTGTGTGATAAAAACTAGTTCCAACCCAAAACGGAGGGAAGAAGAGTTAGGAATGGAAAAGAAAGCATGTTGTCTAGTCAGAGCAGCGTAAAGAAAACGAAACCAGAGGTCTCTTAAGTAGTAGGGGCCTGTAATTGCAAATTTCCAATCAACATTATATATCATCATTGAATTATATGCTACATTTTCAAAATCTCAGGAAAACAAACATTTATCATAAGCACACCACCACTAGGGAGAGAGAGAGAGAGAGAGAGAGAGAGAGAGAGAGAGAGAGAGGCCCAACCCAACATCAGTGAAATATATCGACTATCTAGCTTGTTTGTTTAATGTTTGAATCAAAAAAACCAAAGTACACTAATGGATACAATGACAAACTTCTGAACTGAGTGGCCATATACGTACCTGGAAAATTCCCTAGACACGTATGTGGCTGATATATCGAGGTCTCTTTATCTTTGGCTTAGTTTGCAGGTGACATCTACGACGAGGTGACGAATATGAGGAGCATACCATTTTACTCTCTCAACATGCTCCACTGACACTTCCCACAGACGACCTGCAGGTATCCAGCCATATCAACGAGTTACACACATGAACACAATGAACGCATTTTTCATATTTTTGTGGAAGATGAGAATTACTAAGATACCTTGCGATTCCACAATCTCAGAGATCGTTTGCGCAACATGCTTTGCCCATGGACCCTCCTCAGTGTCCTTCACATTCCCATGGATATGTAGCACCCCACCCTCATCTCTGCAATTTCAATGTTTCACTTTTATCATAAATAAAGCCTAGGCAAAATGATTTCAATATCAAGTCCAATATCCAACAAGAGAAAAGAGAGATAAAGCAACTTCAGCAGTACCGGACCTTTTACCCAAGAATAATACGAATTCAAGTATCACATTTTTTGCATTAAAACTTAGGAATCTTGAGAATGCTGCAGAATAATTTAACTCAACCGGAGATCAAATTACACTGCCATAATCTTCAGAATGTTGGTTACGTTACCTTAAGGCTGTGACACCAGTCACCCAACTACATTCACTCGACGGTATGAGTCCAAGACAGACTCGATGAGCAACTCCCTGCATTAGGGGAAAAAAAAACAATAACTAAAGTAAGACCGCAGCCAAAATTATAAAGGAATGCTTCAAGATGGTTTATCTAAGATGTTAATTGTAGTTCTTTCAATAAATAGGTCAGTTGAGTTACTAAAAGTTGGAAGCTTTTAACAAGATGCACAAGGAATGGACGGGGCAAGTGTGGGAAGGATGCCAACTAATGCTTATAAATTATCCAGCAACAGTTATGATATGAATGCATCTGTTTTGGTGGCTGGCTTGAAGAGGGGGGTGGGGGCAGGTGGGGATGCATCTCAAGTTTCAATAAAAGGTGATGACAACTCAGAACTATTGTGCAAATAAGATTAAGCCTCAACATCTTATGTGCAATGACATGAAAACCATTAGATTGGTTTGACATGTGAAAACAAGATCAAGGAAAAAAAATAGCCTTTGCAGGACAACATTATCATACTTTAGGAGCTGTAACTCTATTATCTCCTTCCAGCACGACACAGCGATCAGCCACTGAATTAGAGCGGAGGTTGCGATGGAGTGCCTCTATCGCATGGGGATTCCACTCACAGGCATAAACCATTTTGGCATTTGCCCTGATAGCCATGGCACGTGAATATAAGTAATCACATAGGAATAAATGCAAATAATCGAATAAAATGAAGAGTAATGGTTAGGATAGGTTTACAAAGCCAAAGTTATAAGTAAGGTACTCTGAATTTAAATACTAAAACAAAGAGGATTTGGGAAAATAGCACACCTCACAAGGAATGGAAGTACAAAATACCCTATGCCAGCAAACAAATCTACAACCACTTGATCCCTACAATTAAGATGGGCCATCCGCAGCTTCTCAGAAAGATTGCCCCAAGAGAACATACATTTAGTGGCATCAAAAGAATAAAGTATGCCATTTTCACGGTGATTAACCCAGCCATCATCTCCAACAAGAATCTCCAACTTACTGTCTCTTGTTCCTGTTTGCGCAATTCGGCCCTAAATATCATCAACAACCTCCATTAGCAGAGTGATCTTTGATTAAGCCTTTTACAAGTTCTATTATGATTCACATAGAACTTTTGCTATTAATAAGAAAAGAATAAGGCTGAACTGAACACAATAATTGGTCAAAAATGTAGTAGCATCCAATTGCTAATGCAATTGTTTTTCAGGGAAAAAATAAAGTCTTCACCATTCGATAGCTGCATTTTAAATTCTTGTAATTTTGAGTTCAACAGGGACTTTCAATAACTAATTGTAGTTTCAACAGAAACTGGAAAGCTTCTCTCTACCAAGATTTCATTTTCTTTTTATAAGTCAAGATACAAAACTGAAACAGGTCTTTCAACAGAAAGAATCACGAACAATCTATGAAAGGTCAGTAAAGCTTTGCGTCTTACTTGCCGTGCAAGACGTTGAGCCCCCAATGCACGTGCAACAAGAGGCCAAAGCTCCTCTCCAATTGAATTCCACACTTGATCTTTGAATGATGTTACAGGGAGCACAATAACATCACCTAGTCGCTCCCATCTGCCAACCTCAATAACACAGGTCGGGTGTGTCAGTAAAAAAAAAAAAAAAAAAAAAAAACATATAGAAGACTTATAAGTCAGGTGTATGTAGAACTTATAATGATAATAATAACTTCAGCTCGTAATGACATTACCGAAACAACAAATATCACATTTAATCCCACCTTGTGGGTAGCTGTTCTATGAGATCAGCTGGCAGACGATGATGTTCTAACAAAGAGGCTATGGCTTCTGTCATCATTTTGAAAGGCGAATTTAGAGTTTTCTTGACTTTGATAACTTCATCCACCATCTTGGTTGCACCACATGACATGAGAAGATTCAGAGCTGCTGAGCTGGAGATATCTTTCAAAAAAGTTTTCCAGAAAGTTGGCTTCGACAACTGATCAGTTAGTGGTTCAAGTTCATCAGCTAAGCCTTGGTTCTCTTCTAATACTCTGCAGAATTCTTTTGTAACAGGAAGACAGATATGCAGTCCACCCTCCTGGGAGTAAACCTTCCTTTCAAGATCCAACCAACCAAATTTTTTTATTATGTCCTTTGCGAGTTTTGCATGCTGCTTTTCAACCTGAAGAACACAGGGGGTAGGCACTTCCAAGGCTCCACTAGATACCCTCATTTCTTCAAACTCAGAATTTAGGCTAGCACACCCATTGGCGTTTTCTGAACTTCTACACTGAGAATGTAGAAGAGCCACACTCTTCTGCTCCATTTGATGAGTTATATGCTTCCCTCCATTTGTTGTAGGTTCTGTATTGTCACAAACAGAAATCAACTGAAGCAGGTTAATCTTCATTGGTACACTGAATTTTGTCCCAAATGCATAACAAGAAGCCCCACCACCAATTATTATCAGATAATCCCCAACCACATTTATTGTGCTTCGAACAAATAGGCTCTCTTCAATAGACTTTACTATTATCTTCTTCCAGGAAGCAGACTGAAGGTGGAGTAGGAACAATTCCTGATGCTCAGTAACGGGGCATCCCCCCAAAATACCAAGAAAATTTGAATGCATAAACATCAAGTGTGAAAACCTAGCATTTGGTGACTGCCCATTTGTCTTTAGCGTACTCCATAGACCTCTTTGAATATCAAAAGTGTAAAGATCCCCAAGAGCTTTATCCCCATTGTATCCACCAAACATATATAAGTGAGACCCATTCGCGTCCATGGAGTGTGAATGACGGGGACCAGGCAGGTCCCCATGGGATTGTATCTCAGACCACTCAGTGGAGTCAGTGTCAAGGACGTAAATAGAAGACAGAACAGAATTATCATGAATCCCACCAAACACGTATATTTTTGAACCAACAGCAGCAGCAGCATGTCGATGCCTGTGAGATGTCAATATGAATCAAAGCCCAAAATGAAGAAAATAAGGTGCGGGTAAAACTTTACCAGTCAACTGAGTTTAATTTGACCCAGAAAATTTGAAGTTGCTACCAAAACGAGAATGTTGCTTTAGGAGAACTTAAAGTAGATGGATTATTACCATATGAATAAAAAATACAGTAAGTCAACCCCATTTTAAGACATATATTAAACAGCAAATCCCCAATCAAGGTGGACGACTGGATGTAGCAAAAAAAGGAGTAACACGTGGATATTTACCAAATGAATAGCTTTAGAAGCATAAATCATTAAACCACTACCTTGGAGGGAACAAACTACCGGAGCATAGCAAAAGATTCCACTGTTTCTTTTGCATATTCAACACCCAAACTTCATTCAGGATGTTCATGGGATCAGCCCTACCTCCGATCACATATATGGAATCTCCTACTAGGGAAGATGTGTGACCTAGTCGAGGAGATGGGCCTCCAACAGCAGTCATTACCTCCGTAAATCCAGATTCAGTATCAAAAATCAAAAGATCATTTCTGCGTGAATGTCTTCCAATACCTCCAAAGCCACCAAAAATGATAATCTTCTTTTGGCTCAGAGTACATGCAGTGTGACCCCACAAGAAGAGTCTCTCAACAGGTTCACCAACTACTTCAACAACAGAAAGATTGACGCCAAACACTTTCTCTGATCCTGCCAATCATTTAAAGATTTAAACCCGACACATTAACGGAAAGCAGTCCTGCAATCAGACATTTATTAGTTGGTCACAGTATACCGTGCATCTATTGAAATAACCAAAGAGTTTACAAGTGCGGTGGAATGTTACAGTGGGTTAATAAATTGCATCAGTTCTGCTAATGCAAATCAGCCTGTGTGCACACAAATTCATCCCAGGTGATACTCAATAACTGAAAATATAGAAATGCATTTTTTAACTACCCCACTTGATAATTGATTGTCAATCACTGAAAGTAATAAAACACATTCTACAATCTTCCAATTCTCAGCAATTTTACATCTATCTGTGCAAAAATACTTTTACAGAGAATATGTAAATTACACAGACCAGTCCACCTTTTAATCATCTTTGCAAAAAATCATCCTTACAACATTCCTTAAATATGTGTCAAATCAAGACCATAAACCACGACAGAGATCGGCATGCAAGAATGACAAGGCGCTCGCATAATATAATTTCAATCTTGTGAGGTAGTTATGGTGGTCACACCTTGTCCTGGACTTCATGGGTTCACAGAAGTCGAAGAAACTAGCACTAGAATAACAATTCAATTGTATAATGTGATCACGCAAAAGAGATTTTCGCACTGATCAAGATCACATAACACACACACACAAAGACAGATTTATAATTTACATAGTTTTCAGTAGTGACTTTTCACTATCTTCAAGAAAAATTAAACACCTAAGCTCCTCTCAAATGAAGAGTATTACAAAAGTCACTCTACAGGAAGTACAACACGCACATTGAGGAAACATAAGAGTGTGTGCGCACGCACGGAGTGTCTGTAATAAATCAATTCAATAACAGCGGAAACATCTAGTTTTAATCATCATAAGCAAATCAAACTTAAAGAAGTGATTCATGTTCAACAATTACCATAACTACGATTATATTTGCTTTGAGACCCCAACTGTCCCTCCAAGATCTCCATTTCATTCTCCTCAGAACTTGCCAAAACTCCAAATCCTTTTGTCTTTATACATGTTTCTTCACCATTTCTGATTATTTCACCACGTTCTGAGAATCCGTTCTCCATTAGCTTATCAAAAAAAAGATCGGTCCTTTTCCTGTTAGTCCCCATTTTCTCATTAGCTATATCGACAAGATACTCTACATACTCAGGGGACACCATAAGCTTCTGCGTGTTGCCCAGCGGAACTTCCAACCGTATGGAACACCGAATAGCAATGATCGTTCTCTTGCTCACACTCGTGATGCCACTCTCTCTGAACCCACAAGCAATAGCAAGAGAAACCAAAGACTGAGCTGCCTCCACGCTCTCAGACTCTACGGCGATTATCAACGGCTCGAACCTAAACACGAGATTCTGATTATCCACGGGATCATCGGCAGGAGAGGGAGAGGGGAAGATTAGGGCGGACACGGAAGAGGGATGAACAGGCTCGTGCGACACAAGTAGCCAGGAGCCGCCCCTGGCCTTTTTCTTGGCGGCGGAAGGAGAGGCAGCGGGCTGAGAGAGGATGGAGATGCGACCGGAGCAGGAGCTAGTGGTGAAGTAAGAGGGGTGGGAGTTGATGGCGGTTAAGAGCGGGACGATGGGCGCGTCTATGTTTCCTTTGGGGGATTTGTCCGGCGCCGTGGAGTTCATGGCAGCAAGGGCCGCGCTCTTCCTCTTCTGAAACTCCATTCTCTTTCGTTGCGGCGGTGTTCCTTCGACTCCGAGGGTTTTGGGTTTCGTTTCGGGGTTTAAAGGATGTGTGAATATATGTGTGTAGCAATTGTAGCCAATTTCAAATGGACAAGACAATGTTCGAAAACCACATTTTGAACTCCAATGATCATGTTCAAAAAATATTTATTTTTTAACAGGGCACCTTACTTTGTCCATTGTCGTTTGCCCTCACACAGCATTACCAATATGAGATATTTAATACGGCACTAATGTGAGATATTTAATACGGCTTGTAAGGGGAGGATTGCCCTCACACCTTAATAAGCATCCTCACAAAACCGGCTTATAAAGGGAGGATTGCCCTCACACCTTAATAAATGGAATATGCCACTTTCCCCGACTAATGTGGGATATTTAACAATAAATTTTTGGAGAAAAAAGGTGGGAGATTTCTGGGGAAGAAAGGCAAAGAGCAGTAGTAGGCTGGGGAAGAAAGGCGAGAGCGGTGTCAGCTGCGGAAGTGGGAAGAAATCGGCTGAGAAGAAAGGCAAGAGTGGCGGTTGCAAAAGTCAGAAGAAATCGGTAGAGAAGAAAGGTAAGAGCGGCAACGGCTACGAAAGTCAGGCATATTTGTTTCTTTGTTTTATTCTCTTTTTTTCCGTTCATTTTTATTATTAATTAAAATTTTATTTTCTTACATAGAGGGTTACAATAGACATTTATCATGGTGTGTAAGGAAAAAATGACAAAAAAAAAAGAGAAGATGTGGTGTGTAAAGTAGTGTGTAGAGAGAAAATTGTGATGTATTTAGAAACATTCTAATTTTAATTAATTTGTATTTTTTTTTTTTTGAGATTTTCAAAATTTTATTTGGAGGAATTTTGATTAATTTAAAAATTTTCAGATTTAACTTTTTAGGTAAATTTCGAAAATTAGTTATCTTGTAATTTTCAATATTGTGGTATTTAATTTGGAAATGATTTTTGATTAAATTCAAAATTTTCAAATTTAATAATACTACGTTTTTCGAAATTTTAAGATTTTAATTTAGAGGAATTTTTAATTAATTTTGAAAATTTCCATATTTAACCTTAAGATAAAGTTCGAAATTTTAAGATTTAATTTGATGGAATATTTTGATTAATTTCAAAATTTCTACATTTAATCTTAAGTGGGTTTTTCGAAAATTTCAATTTTAAAATGGAAGTTAATTTTCAAAAAAAAATTGTCATGTATGGATATCATATGCAATTTTATGATGTTTATCACTTGATTTGGTAGTTGGTGTATGTAGACTGTTTTTGTTTGCAGGTGGTACCGACTATCATGACAGTTAATTTTGTGATGTGATGATTTAATTTTATGTTGAACATATGGTTTTGATGTTGATGGTCGTATGCCGGTTTGGTTATGAGGTTTTTATCCATGAGAAAATTCATGGATTAGATTAGCATTTATTTTATTACGTTGGTTTAATGTAATAGGAAAGATAAATTGTTAGAGTATTATAGATGGAATTTTCGAAAATTCAATGTATCTTGAGTTGTAATTTTTCAATTCATTTATTATTCTAGATATATTATGATTTTCCATAATTAAAATATTTATCATATGGAAATTGAATATTTAAGATAATGATTATTTTATCTTAGTGGATTTGAATAAGGTAATTGATATCTTTGGATTTATTCAAATATGGTAAGATAAAATTTAAATTTAGAATAGAAATCCTTATATAATTAGATAAGGATATGAATTTTTCTCAAGGAAGGAGAATGGAACAACCCCAATCAAGGAAGGACTGCAGCCCGAGACTCAATCCATACCCTAGGCGGCGCTAGAGTTCAGTGGTGACGAGTGGTGGCCGACGGTGGGTGATCCAGATTTCTAAAGCTGATTTTCCTATTTTATCTCATGAATGCAACATGAGAAATATACCGTGATAGTTGGTTTAATTATTGTGCTTATTATGTTGTTGTTTGCATGTCATGGATATTTATCATTTTATGTGATGAATCCGCATGTTGACAGCTGTGTATTTTACACAACTTTCGAATATGAATTGATGCTCTTTATTATATGAAGTTATGTATTTTATATAGTTTTAGTGCCTATATTGTAATCTTTTGGAGTTTTTTATGTGTTTGCTAGTTTTACAGTAATAGTTGTGTTTTGACTGCATATTTAGAGCAAAATGAGCAAATATGTGAGTTAAAGAGGTGTTTAATTGGGCTCTTGAGCTTAACTGGATACTAATTTGGAGTTAATGGACTGGATTAAATGATTGAAACCCAGAGAATTTCGAAGCCCAGTGAGAAAAGAGACAGGGTCGACCCGGTGTTGGTTTTGTATACTGGAAAGCTTGTTTTTGTATACAATAAACAATATTAACATAATATAGATTGAATAATGATTGCAGTCACTATTTGTGCATTTATTTATTATTATATTTATATGCATATTTCCATATACTTGCATTGTAGATGATATAGTGTGGGTGAATACACGGTAAAGATCATATCATCAGATTTCTTGCAAAGTATTAAAATGCTCGCAGTTTAGATGGTCCTGAACCAACCATTGTACACTGTAGAATAATCTGATAGTTAGTTTATCTTGACTAGCTAATTATTCTGATACACTTGTTAGTGTATTAAGGAGGATCACAATAAGATATTATTCTTTGTTCTGACCTTAAGTGAGAGAATAAAGATCCACAGAGTTCGGATTCTTAACCCATATATATTGGCGGACATATATATGTTATGTCGGCTACTTTGATTTATCAATGAGTGAGATTCTTTGATAGGATTAACAATCTCGATATTTTGGGTAGTGGCATTTACATATATGATGGGTTGTGCATTATATATGGTCACCATGTCCTGGTGCGCCAGGTTGATGATGCTCTCTTGAGGAAGCACGTAGATCATGGGAAGAATATTAATTTATTCTTTACATGATACGGAAGTCGTGCGGTACTACTTAAGGAACAAGATATTAATTAATTATAGTTGTCAGAAGCTTGCATAATTAATTAATGGACATTATATCTTAAACATGGGGAATGAATGAACTAAAGGAGAAAGCATATTCACAAATATGTATTAAATTGTTAGGTCAGTATTATTTCTTTAGTGAAATAAAAATAATACTTAATTTATTTATTTATATGCATGTCATAGATATTAGAAATTAAATAAATTAATAGGCCAACTTAATATTTTTTTAGATCTCTGTTGTAGCCCAATATGACCTAAGTGGACTGGGAATGGAACAAGAGTTGGAGGCCCAATCTGATGTGACCCGGGATTTTAGGAACGAACACACGTCGACACACGTAAGGTTTTGTGACTCCTACAACTCAAATATCTAATGGAATTATGCGGAATACGTAAAACAAAATAACGGGACAAACTAGATGACTAGAACTAAATAAAATACCTAGACTTATGTCACACAAAAATAACACAAATCCAAAGAGTGAGGGGCTGTTTTGGACGGTGGTAGGGGCGGTATTGATGAAGGGATTTTGGACGTGAGGTATGGTTGAAGAAGGGCTTGAGTAGATAGAATATGATAGAGTTGTAACGAACTTACGGTTTGATCAATACGAGGAACGGCTTGAACTCGAACTCGTGGATGACTTGAGATGAACGACGGTGATGATGATGGATGCCGTGAAGGTGGCTGGTCGGCGGTGGTGATGAAGGTATGAATCACAACCCGAAAGTTGCCTTGAATCTCGAACGTACGCAAGGCCAAATTCTTTAAGTTGTTCTTCGATAGCGAGTCTCCGGCGATTCCTCGAACGTGGACGACGAATTCCCTTTGTAAAACCTAGAATTGTTAGTTCTAAGAGTATGAATTTAATATCTAAACTCACAAAGATTTAATGGGGATGAGACAATATTGAAGCAAAGCTTAATTAATCAAATAAAGTCTAAAGTATCAATGTAGCATGGATCCTCTATTTATAAGCTATAGAGAATCGAAAATAAAGGGGATAGGGGCCGAAAATATGGAGTCCAAATAGATCTCCAATTGGACTAGGAACATTCCTAAACTAGAATTCTATTTAAGGTAGAACTTGTAGATCTTGCCTTATCTAAAATCCTAGTCAAAGTATGACTTAAAGTGACCGAAAATTACTCTAATTTAATTAAATAAAATCTGATCTAGACTATAGTCTAATTAAATAAATTAAATACTATAGTCTAAAATAAAATAACTACTAGAATAAAATATCAAGACCGAAAATTGGTCTTCTTCTCTTCACGTCTCGGCCGCGGCTTTTTCAACATGCACACGTGCACAACATCATGTAGTGTTCTCCATGTTTTGATCTCTATCTTCCAATGCCAACAAGGTCATCATCTTCAAGCTTCCTTGCACGTCGTCTTCTTCTTCGAGCTTCTTGCGAATTGTGGCTTGCAAATAATCTTGCAACTTCTTAGCTCGTAGTCTTGTGACGGGTCCTTTGAATTGTAGCTCTTCATTGATTTCCTCATTGCTATGGATGTCCTCATCACAATCCAATAGGGTTTGGAGAATTAATTTTCGTCCCCTCCCTTATATAAAGGGAGGGGGCCACGAAAATTAATAAAAAAAAAAAACACAACCAATACAGCCCCTCTACATGCTCTCTTGATTCCTAGAGTTTCCACAACCGTTTAGTAGTCTGCAGCCCACCCTGCATCTAAACAAGATCCGGGAATACAACAGAAGATCAAGAGGTACACTTTTGGAGCTGTGAATTTCAAATACCATGAAGATTTTCCATAATCATGAGTTCTCCATCAACAACGGGATTAGACTTTTAATCCCGTGAGTAACCCGACAAAGTTTGTAAGTACCGATTTCAATAGATT
The DNA here is from genome assembly GCA_026008535.1 of Perilla frutescens. Classification (NCBI taxonomy): domain Eukaryota; kingdom Viridiplantae; phylum Streptophyta; class Magnoliopsida; order Lamiales; family Lamiaceae; genus Perilla; species Perilla frutescens. The sequence continues at coordinate 17,294,731 of BRKX01000004.1, forward strand.
CTATTTTATTTCGCTGCAATAGATTCGAAATTGAAACTTGCATGTTAATTCAACATAGGATAATTATTGTCACACATAAAATTATGATTTACATGAGTTAGAATTAATGGTATCCAAATAGATCCTGTGGGGTACATTTCGACAAAACCCCAACAACTGGTATCAAAGCAGGTTTTGGCTCTGCTAGAGAATTAATTCTATGGTTAATTTGAATTGTATGTTTAAATCTGTAGATGAATTTTAGATATTAAAATTTTCAGATTTAATTGTTCATTATGTTCGAATATTTGTGACATAAATTGGAGATGAATTTTTGATGTAGTTCGAAAATTCTCAATTTTTTTGTTGCTTGGAATTTTCGAAATTTATGGATATAATTTGGAAAGGATTTTGATGAGGATCAAATTTTCAGATTTAATCCATTTAAGCGTTCGAAAATATGGATTAAAAAGTTGGAAGGAATTTTCGAAATTCTAAATTTTAATCCAATACCTTTCGATCATGTGAGAATTGAATTGGAATGATATTTTGTCACCACTTCCAAATACTAATCACCACTATGATCGAGATTTGGTGTTTCAATTCCCTAAATTTTGGTGTTGTTATTTTCGATTATGGATATTAATTTGGAATGGTATTTTATCAAAGATAAAATTTTCAAGTCCTAATTGCCACCATGATCGAAAATTTATGTAATTGAATTCCCAAAATTTTAATTTCATAATTCTAGAATTTATGTTTTAATTTGGAATAGAATTTTGATTAATATCAAAAATTTCAAATTTAATCATGATGGAGATCGAAAATTATGGGGATTAGAATTGGATTAGATAATCTTTGATGTATATCAAAAGGTTACCAAATTCTAATCCAAGTAGGTTTCAAAATAGAATTTTAAATTTGGTAAGTGTTTGAAGATAGGGATGGCAATGGGTAGGGTATGGGTAGGATACTATGGTACCCATCCCCATACCCGCGTTTTGAAAAAATATCCGTACCCATACCCGTTGGGTATCAACTTTTATGCTCGTCCCGTACTCTTTGGATACTCAACTACCCATACCCGTACCCGTTACCCGTATTTTAACTATTTTTTATGTGATTCACGAGAAATGATTTATACCATTTAATAAATTTTAAAATATTTTTTAAGTTACAATAAAAAAATCGTAGTTAAATACATATATATATATTATGTGTATAGTTTAAATATATGAAAAATGTATTGATTACGATATGTAATTTATATAGATGATTGAGTAAATAACTATTTATTTTTCTCACTTTGTTTTTATCATAGATTATTTCTATATAATATGTTTGTGCATATATAATAAATAAATATTTTTAATGTACATATATTGATGAACATCTTCTTAAGCATAGTGAAATAAAATTAATAATATCTTTTCTAATAAATTTAATGACATTTTGCTATAATCATTCAAACATACTTATATTTGATTTTTTTTTATTGTATACGTTTTAAAAATAAATATTATTTTATGTAAGATATAATCTTTATAAGCATTTATTTATCAAGTATACAATATATATGTGTGTGTGTGTGTGTGTAAGAATAAATAACATAAGTTATAAATTAATATTTCAATTAGTTCAACTTTTATTCGTGTTCAATTATCATTTTAGTTCTAACAAGGGTCATATTTTACAAATAAAATATATAAACATAAAAAATTCTTTATCGCAAATTATTTATTGAATATTTACTTAGAAATTATTATTTGTATTAAACAATTCAAAATTATGATTAAATAATTTATAATTTTAAAAATACTGATTAAAACTAAATCATAATTCGATTAAAATATAATACAAAGACCCTTCATGAAAATGTAACATTTCATAGAAAAAACTACAAACATAATAATGTCATGAAATTTTCAAAAAATAATATCATATCACAATACAATTCAATACATACAATGTAGTAATAATAATAATAATAATAATAATAATAATAATAATAATAATAATAATAATAATAATTAAATATATAATTATATATATATATATGGGTATGGGGCGGGTTGGGTACTAAGGTACCCGCACCCGCACCCGTACCCGTACTCATCAAAATTTGCGGGTAATTACCCGTGCCCGTGCCCATACCCATTAAGTGGGTAATTACCTTACCCATCGTGGATAATTTTTGCGGGTACTCATAGGGTCCGTTACCCATTGACATCCCTATTTGAAGAGGATCAAAACTTTCATATTTTTTATTCTAGTAATTTTGATACCTAGTATATAATTTGGAAAGGATTTTGACTAATATCAAATTTCTAAATTATTATTTTAATTAGAGATGGGCGAAAATATTTAGGTTTTAATTTGGAGGAATTTTTTGATTAATTTCAAAATTTCCAAACTTAATCCTTAATTTTTTCAAAATTATAAGATTTAATTTGGTAGAAAATTAGTATTAATTTCCAAATGTTATCTTAGTGATATTTTCAAAACTTATAAGATTTAATTTGGTAGAAAATTATAATTAATTTCCAAATTTTATCTTAGTGAATAGTTCGAAATTTTAAGATTTAATTTGGAGAAATTTTTTATTTATTTTGAAAATTTCCATATTTTATATTTGGGATAATTTTGAATGTATAAGATTTAATTTGGTGGAATATTTTAATTAATTTTAAAATTTCCAAATTTAATCTTATGGTATTTTTGAAAATCTTAATTTAATTAAGGATAATTTTCAAAAATGATCATGTATGGATATGATATGCAATTTTATGTTTATCACTTAAAATTTGATAGTTGTTGTATGTAGACGGCTTTTGTTTGCAGGTAATACTGACCATCATGGCATTTTAATTTTGTGATGTGATGATTTAATTTATGTTGAATGTATGGTTGTTGATGGCCGCATGCCGGTTTGGCTATGAGGTTTTTATCCATGAGAAAATCCATGGATTAGATTAGCATTTATTTTATTACGTTGTTTTAATGTAATAGGAAAAATAAATGTTAGAGTATTTAGATGGAATTTTCAAAATTCCATGTGTCTTGAGTTGTATCTTTTTATTCCTTTATTTTTCTAGATATATTAGGATTTTCCATAATTAAAATCTTTATCATATGGAAATTGAATATTTAAGATAATGATTATTTTATCCTAGTGGATTTGGATAAGGTACTTGATATCTTTGGATTTATTCAAGTATGATAAGAAAATATTTAAATTTGGAATAGAAATCCTTATAGAATTAGATAAGGATCAAAATCTACTCAAGAAAGGAAAGTGGAGCAGCCCCAATCAAGGAAGGATGACATCCCGGACATGTTCTGGAACCCTAAGTCGGTGTTAGGGTTTTGGCGAGACGCTTGGTGGTGGCACGAATGACGTCCAGATTTTCGGAGCTGATTTTCCAAGATCATCTCATGAATACAACATGAGAAATATGCCATGATAGTTGGTTTAAATTATTATGCTTATTATGTTGTTGTATGCATGTCATGGATGTTTATCATTTTATGTAATGTTCTTGCATGCTAATGAGATAAAATGAAAACCTCAAGTGTAAATAACTAAGTGGGAGAGATTCATACCAAAGTATGTAGAAATCTAATCGGTCTCCATTAATCTGGTTTAATTGAGAAGTGATGGGCATGTGCGTTGACAATAGGTCTTCCTCCATATCGGATGTGTCATATCACTGGATTCTCTAGAAATTAAACCTCTTAAAAGATAACTGTAGGACACTGTTAGAACACACTGACTCCTCCATCTGGAGCAGTGAAATTCGAACCAGTACCCTTGGGGTGAAGATGATGATGTTTACACTTAGGTGTAATTTATTAATAAACGTCCACACTATCGTGGCTTATTAATTAGATGATTACATGACCGGGAATATTACCGACTATTTTTTAAATGAGATGTATAAATAGTAAAAAAAAAACAACCCAAAACCTAAAAATCCCAGATACCACAAACTGATAACTCAAGGGACCGGGGCCTCATCAAAACCCATATGGAAAACCCAGAGAGGGAAAAACCATATGGAAAAAAGAGTACCCCTCTAAGCAAAACGAAAGTATCCAGGAGAACAAAAATCTCTAGAAACAGCATCCAAAATACAAGGGATACTAGAAAACCAAAAACCAGGAGAAACAATAGACGAGGCTAAAATATCAGCTACATTATTTCCTTCTCTATAAATATGAGAAACACAAAAATGGATACCGTCAATGAAATCCAAAACACATTTCCAACGCGCTTTGAGCATCCAAGGGACCTGCAAACTCCGAGAAGATAACAAATTAACCACATAGATAGAGTCTGCCTCTAGCCAAATAAAGTCCAGAGACAAACTATTCGCCCACTCCAAAGCCACCAGCACCGCCAATAATTCAGCCAGAAAAGGAAATCCGATACCTTCATCCGTGTGAAAGCAACCAAAAACTGACCCATCTGAACGCCTGAAAACCCCACCAGTCGCCATAACCCCAGGAGCTCCCCGAGAAGAACCATCTGTATTAATTTTGATCCAACCTGTCGGAGGAGATTTCCAACTAACCGAAATGATCTGCTGTGGTGGAGCGGGACACGGATCCACCTTAAGGGCTTTTAAAGTTAACAAATCACCAACATTATTTTTCATAAATCCACGACGCCCACGCATAAAAGCCAACTCCCGAAGCAAAACCCGGATAGCAGAAATAATGATATAAGGAGTGGGCACCAACTCCTCATAGATCGCCTTGTTCCGGAAAGTCCATAAACTCCAAATCGCCGTGACAACTGCCGTCTTCCATAACATCAGGAGCTGCGAGCTAAAAGTACAGTTCATAAACTGCACATAGGCCTCGTGAATTGAGTACGCATAAATCTCTTCAATATGAAAAATATCAAAAATCCAGCGCCAAACCATCTTGGCCAACGGACAATGCCAAAATAAATGATCTATCGTCTCCTTGTCACCCCGGCACAGAACACACATTGTAGGACCAATGAATCCATGAAATGAATCCATGGTAGGCAGCCGAGATAGCAATAGCCGCCAATTAACCAAGGAACGACGAATCGGAATACAAGAATTCCAAATCCAACGGCCCTATTTAACCGTAGGAAAGTGGACTCTCGTATGAAGACGTGCCAATTTAGCCGTGACCGTGCCATGCAAAGATTTTGTCCAAACCCGTTCATCCTTCCCCAAAGTAATTGGTACTCTCAAAATATCATGCATGATATCCGGATAATTAGCCACAAACGAAGCAGTAAACCTCCAAACACCATGCTCCAAAAAATCCCCAACAGTATCAGAAAACTTAGCATGCACATCAACAGGAATATTCAAACGATCAGCAAGCACATACCCAAGCCAATTGTCATGTATTGCAGAACTCATAATCACCGATTTAATCAAGCATAATCTACCCGCCATAGATAGAACATGCCCATTCCAATGATTAAACTTGAGAAGAATCTTATCCGCAAGGCTCCGAATATGGCTCACTCTTGGAATACCAACAAAGAGAGGAACACCAAGATAAATGGTGGGAAAAGAGCCAACTGTAAATCCCAACGAAGAGGCAACATATCGGCGAACCCATTTTTTGACACCAACACCATAAAACACACGAGACTTCAGCCTACTACAAAGTTGTCCCGAAAGCTTAGCATAAACGTCAATAATCTCCTTCAAAGCCTTCACATTAGATTTGGTAGCTTGACAAAAAATGAAAACATCATCCGCATATAAAATATGCATAGTGAAATCAAAACCACGGCTATAAGACATAGGCTTTAAACTTTTATGAAGCACGGCGTTAGAAAGGAGATTACTAAGCATCTCCTCGGCAATCCCAAATAACAAAGGCAAGAGAGGGTCACCCTGTCGAACTCCACGAGAGCACTCAAAGTAGCCACAAGGCGAGCCATTAATTAATACCGATAATCTAGCCGAAGTCAAAATACCAGTAATCCAAGAGCAAAATTTAGCTGGGAATCCAAATGACCTTAACACCCGATTGAGGAAAGGCCATTGAAGCGTGTCAAAAGCTTTAGTAATGTCAACTTTTATCGCCATATTCATTCCTGCATGAGTGCGATTAAGAGTATTGACACCCTCTGAAGCAAGGAAAATAGCCTCATGAATGTGACGACCTTGAATAAATCCGTACTGTTGCGTAGTAACAATCTTCGCAGCAACCGCATTTAAACGAGTAGCCAACACCTTCATAAAAATTTTAAATAGGAAGTTACTTAACGCAATCGGTCTAAATTCCTCCACCATTAAAGCCCTCTCCTTCTTCGGAATTAAAACCAAAAGACTCAAATTCAAACCCGGAGGAAGAATGCCGAACGAGAAAAATTCCACCACAGCTCTGTGTACGTCAACGGCAATAATATCCCATGATTCATGAAAGAATTTACCCGTGTAACCATCTGGCCCCGCTGCACTATTAGCATCCAAAGTAAGAACCGCAGAATGAACTTCCACCATAGAGGGAATTGCCGTGAGGTTTTGAGCTTGCTCATTAGTAATCAACTTAGGAATCAACTTATCCACCAACGACAAGTCCATATTGCACTCCCCAGAATCAGAAAACAAATGTTTAAAATAATTGACAACATGGTCAGCAATTCTGGACGGATCAGAAACTAGCTCCCCATTAATTGACATAACATCTATAGCGGCCTTAGCCCTTCTGGCCCAAATCCTTGCATGAAAAAATTTAGTGTTGCGATCCCCGTCATTAAGCCAATCAATACGACTATGTTGCTGTAAATGGGAAGATTCAACAAGCAAAAGATTATTAATATCCGCTTGATAAGCAATTTCTTCATTCATTCTGTCATCCGAATAGCCATGCAACGAAATTTCTTCCTGGATGGCCTCCAACTTTTTACCAAAATCATCAATCTTAATGTTGAAATTACCAAAAACAGTAGCATTCCAATCCTTAAGCACTGCTTTCAGTCGTTTTATCTTAATCATCACCACCCTAATTTTGCTCCGAGAATGAACCTCCTCCTTCCAAGATTCACGGACCAAGGACAAAAAAGATGCATGAGATGTCCACATATTCCAAAATCGAAAGGGCCTCGGACTAGATGACTGAGAAGCTTTACAAAACACCACCAAGGGAGAATGATCCGAACAATTACGCGGAAGAAGAGAAGCTGAAACAGTCGACCATGCATCATGAAAATCTTTGGAAACTAGAGCATGATCAATTTTACTCTCGGTGACAGCAGGAAAAAATATTCGGCTAGACCAAGAAAAAAATAATCCATTACTCTCAACTTCAGTAAGATCCAAATCCCCAATAAAGTTGTTAAAATCATTGCAAGCTTGCGGTGAAGGTTTGGATTTCCCCCGACGCTCGTGAGAGCCCCGTATTGCATTAAAATCCCCAAGGATAATGAAGTTTCCCGAAAGAGTGTTCAGCTCATCCCATAACTGACATCTCTTCACGTACGAGGAGGAGCCATGCACAACAACAGCTACTCCCGAAAAACTCCGCCAAACAAAATTAATCATGACACATTGATCCGACGAATGGAGGACCGTGGCTGAAGTATCTTTGCCAACAAAAATCCAAATATTAGAACTTCGAAGCCCTCTACTATTTTGAAAGATCGGAACCATATTTAAAGACTGCCAATAAGAAGATGCAATTTTATCAAAACGAGCCCTAGGCTCTATGATACCAAGCACTTCAGGTTTAAAAGCCTGAACATGAATACGTAGCATATTCCGGGAGACCTCCGTTCTGATCCCGAAAATATTCTATGTGAGTAAATTCATTGAGACGATGCAGTTGAACGCAGGAGTCCCTCACCCCCTGCCTCAGAATGATCACTATTTAAACCAGACACCTTCTTCATATTTTGCAATGCAAGAGTATCTGGTGGAGCAATAACATATTCAGTTAAGGCTGAATTAGTACTATTTTGATTCTCTTCATCACTGGAAGGATTCAATCTCTCAGAACGTCGCAGCTCCTTATTACCGACTATTAATTCACTTGTCAAAAGGAAACTTGACTGGAAGTGAATTAAAGGCTAATAACCTGTTTAGAAATGAATTTCATAAACGTCCACACTATCGTGGCTTATGGGAAACATTTTTAAAATATCAGTGGATATACATATAATTCTTTTTGAGGATTTCAATTATATGATTATCCGAAAGGTTGTGACTGTACTGCATGTTTTACTTTTCTGTTATTCTATATTATCATGGCACTCTCCAACTTGTCTTCTATTCTCAAAAATTTTATATCGGTGAAATACTAAAGACTGGATTCGGAACTTAAACATTGTCTTAAATGGTTGAAGGTTTAAATTGTACTTGATGAGGAATGTCGTAAGAAACCCGTTGTGAATTCTGATGAAGTAGTGAGAACTTCTTATAGGTGTAATCTCAAGAAACTCTTCGGACATCAGAATAACAAAAAATGCTTTGCCATGAAAAATCTGATGAATACCAAGATAGTCGATTTCATTCCTGTAAAGGATAACGTTCTCTGGATGATAAGCTACTTATCGGAGATCGAAACCCTGGATGGTGAACATGACGATGAGTCTTAGATCGACATGGTGTTTTGTCAGTTTGTCGAGTTCTTTTCGAACTTTATCATGATAAAGAATTATGTCACTTTATCAGAAATGCTTGCTGATCTTCAGACAGCTAAGATGCTAGTGAAAAGTATCAAGAGGCGCAAATGGCTGAGAGAAATGCATCTTCGGATAAGAAGAGGAATGCATCTCAACCAAAGGAAGCAAGTAGGGCAATGAAGAAAATGACATAGTTACCTCAAAAAGACTTAAGTCCAAAGGATATGTGCTTCAAGTACAACCAGCCGAGACATTGTAAGTCTGAGTGTCCTCTCAAAAGAAAAGGTATCTCTCACTCGTTTGAGTGAAGATGAGATCACTATGTACATGTGCAATGCTATGGTAAAGTGGCGGCTATTGTAGTAGGAGACATAAATATACCTTTCAGTAGTGATAGATTTTAGTCTTTAAAAGGATTGTCTGTATGTGCTAGAATTTAGAAACTTGGTTTCTATTTCTAAGTTGGTTTTGGATTGATACTTTGTTACCTTTGATAATAAGTTTTGTTATCATTGTTAGGAAACATTTTTTTCCTATTCTGGCACATTTGATGGACATCTTTAATACTCTAAAATCTATGCCTAACACTACAAAACAACTATTGAATACATTGATTAACCTTAATAAAAGGAAATAATCTTTGCAAAGAAATCAAACCTATCTTTGGCATCTAAGACTTGGATATATTATTCTTAAAATGATTCAAAGTTTGATAAACGATGGTCCGTTGGTCTCACTGGTCCTAGAATCATTTCTTTGTGCAAATCCTGCTAAGAAGGTAAAATAATCAAGTGTCCTTTAAAGATAAAGGAATAGATCCAAAGAAGCTATTAGGTTTAATTCACTTTGCCTATGTGGCCCTATGACAATTCATTCTAAGAGGTGGTTATGAGAAATTCATCATGATCATTGATGATTACTCAAGTTTTAAATACATTTACATAATGCGTCGCTAGTCTAAATGCTTTGAGAAATCAAAGAATTAAGATAGAAGTAGAGGAATGCATTAGTAAAAGTATCATGTCACTATGTTTCTGATCATTAATTAGTGACAAGTACCTCTTAGGCAACTTTAGGGATAACTTGGCGGAGAATGGGATTGCATCTCGGTTGACTACGTCTACTTTTCAAATAGTAGAATGACGTAGCGGTGCGAAGAAATGGAATGTTATTAGAAATGGTTAGATCGATGATGAGCTATTCAAAGTTGTTTATTTCATTTTACGGATATGTCTTAGAAACGACAATTGTCTATTGGATATCCCAGATGAACGAAAAGTGGTTTATTTTATAGTCCTAAGAATCAGAAGGACATTGTAAGCACTAATGTCTGATTCGTAGAAGAAGACTATATAATAAGTCACAAGGTTAAGAACAAGATCGTTCTTAATGGTTTGAGGAAAGGACATTCGAATCCTACACCAAAGTGTACAAGAAGAGGTACCACCTAATACTGTGATGGATTACTATGGTGTTCGAAACACGCATCAGAATAAATAAAATAATAATCCATGGCGATCTTTTTGTGTTTAAAACTATATTACAAACATGAGAGGTTGTATCGAGATACCTGGTCAAGTTCTTGATATGAGATTGATTCTTCGAACTTACGAAGACTCTATGCGTATCCACACCGAGACTAGTCTTTTTCTATCAACTCTTTGAAAATATGAAACGGGGATGAAAAATTGTGTGTCTTGAAATATCTGTCCAGTCTCATTTATATAGAAGTCAATTTATGCTTTCAATATATTTTCCATATGTATAAGGTCAAACCTTTCCATATAACTTAAATATGATTTTGCTAATTGAAGGATGATAATATAATAATATATATGCATGTATCAATTAGATCAATCTTAATGATACGTCCATATATATATTAATATATTAATCATGATAATATATATATTCCAAATATATATATATATATATGTATGCAAAAACCATCCATTAGTTTAGGATAATATATTTATATATATATATCTAATATATACACACACATATTTAGTGAGAGAGACGAGAGATTTCCTATCAAGATAGGAATTTTTATTTCATTCCGGATATTAATCATATTCTTGGTGCTAGCAGAGAATATAATAATATTTCATTTTGATTATCTAATTTTATTAACAAATAATAAATTAAATAATCTTTAGCAAAGATTAGATCACTCGTTAAGTGTGTGACCCCATAGGTTCATCACTAAGCCAGTAGTAAAATAATTAAATTATTCTACTAATCAAGGTTGGCGTCTAGCAACACTCCTCGACGACTGGATAGAATGAAGTAATAACCTTAGTAAGAATAATATGATATTTCCTTCCATGCTTTCCAGCTCCGGGTTAATCCTAGGATATGGTTTAACTGTCAAATCCCAATAGATCACCAACAATGTTTCATATTAATTATAATCGACTAGTGAATAATTTAAGAAACTTCATTTCTTTAATTCATTTGATCGCCTTGGCCAAGGTCTTCGTTTAGTCATTATAGCTAATGACAACATAGAGCTCAAACTCATTATCAAGAGTTGATGGATTCCATATTGATCAATTATTAATTCTACAAGTATTTAATCATACCCGAAATCCATTCAACTAGTACCCTAAGGTATTAGGTGTCCGGAATCAAAGTATAATAAATAACTTGTTAATTTCTATAAAGATCTCAGGTCAAAGGAAATTATTATACTTTGATACTTTAAAAGAATATCTTATTGACAGTTTGATTGATAATAGCAACCATTAAGAATTCTTATTTGGGTCTGTTCAATGATTATATCATCATATACATCATTTATATATATAACTTAGTGAATGAGATCTACTAATCTCTATCTAATAAAGACTGTTATATATATATATATATTGATCTAACTGCATCACTAATATCCTTTTTCTCAGTGACCATTTGATCAAGAACAATTTTTAGATTAAATTGAAAAAACACTTGACTCTCATTTATTATGATCTCCATCATAATGACAAGTTTATAAATTTAATCAAGGACTTTATCATATATCAAATATGAAAAGAAATATTTTAAAAGAAAATAACATGAATTACAATGTGCTCAAATAGTACACGACTAATTTGATCTTGGGCACTTTCATAATTCCAACAATCTCCCACTTGCACTAGAGCCAATTAGTCATGTATCTCATTCCTAATTTCCACTTGTGTTTGTCAAACTCTTTTGAACTCAATGCTTTAGTGAATGGGTCTGCCGCATTTTCCTTTCCATCTACCTTTTAGGTTTGAATATCACCACGTCCAATAATGTCTCAAATCAAATGGTACTTGCGCAACACGTGTTTTGATTTTTGATGTGATCTTGGTTCTTTTGCTTGGGCTATGGCTCCAGTATTATCACATAATAATGGTATTGGATTTTCTCCAATAGGAATAACACCAAGCTCGGACATGAACTTTTTCATCCAGACTGCTTCTTTAGCGCCTTCACATGCTGTTATGTATTCTGCTTCGATCACCGAATCTGCCAAAGTAGTCTGTTTGGAACTTTTCCAGCAGACTGCACCACCATTTAAGGTGAAAACATCACCTGAAGTGGATTTACTATCATCTTTATCAGAAGCAAAACTCGTATCTATGTAACCTTCTATTTTCAAATCATTATCTCCATAAATGAGGAATTGGTCTTTAGTTCTTCGTAAGTACTTAAGAATGGTCTTCACCACTTTCCAATGTTCCTCACCAGGATTCGCCTGATAGCGACTAGTCACACCTAATGCGTATGCGACATCAGGACGCATACAAATCATAGTATACATTATAGCTCCCACTGCGCTAGCATATGGTACTCTATTAATGCGCTTTCTCTCTCTCTCTCTCTCTCTCTCTCTCTCTTCAAGGGTTTTAGGATAATCCTCCCTACTGAGACTAATTCCAGTGCCTATCGGCAGATAGCCTCTTTTGGAATTTTCCATGTTATACCTCTTTAAGATAGTATCAATGTACATGGATTGAGAAAGCCAAGGAGTCTATTAGATCTATCTTTATAGATCTTGATTCCAAGAATGTAAGCTGTTTCTCCTAAATCTTTCATGGAGAATTGTTCAAATAACCAAATTTTTGTCATTTGTAATGATGGTATGTCATTTCTAATTAGCAATATGTCATCTACATATAGCACTAGAAAAATGACTGTGCTCCCACTAGCCTTTTTGTACACACAAGGGTCTTCTTCACACCTTACAAAATCAAACTTTTCGATCATATTGTTAAAGCGAATGTTCCAGCTTCTAGAAGCTTGTTTTAAGCCATAAATCGATCTTTGTAATTTGCATACTTTATCATGGGTTTTTGGAGATGAAAAACCTTGAGGTTGTATCATATAAACATCCTCTTTCAGCTCTCCATTTAGAAAAGCCGTTTTCACATCCATTTACCAAATTTCATAATCATAGTACGCAGCAATTGCAAGTAGAATCCGAATTGATTTATGCATTGCCACAGGAGAGAATGTCTCATCATAGTCAATGCCTTCCTTTTGACTATATCCCTTGGCGACAAGACGAGCCTTATAGGTCTCTATCTTTCCGTCAATCCCTATTTTCTTTTTGTAAACCCATTTACAACCTATAGGCTTTATGTCCTTTGAAGTTTCTACCAAAGTCCATACTTCGTTAATCTTCATGGACTCTATTTCGGATTCCATGGCTTTTTGCCATTTTTCTGTATCTGAACTTTGTACAGCCTCTTCGTAAGTCTTATGGTCGTCATCATGAATAATCTCATTATCTTGAACCATCAAGTTCAACCTATCTGGTGTATGATGTATGCGTTTAGACCTCCTAAGAGGTTCTCGTATAGTAGGTACCTCTTGTACTGGATTTTCTAAAACTTGCTCTCCAACATGTTCTTCTTGTGTTTGAACTTGTTCTAAAATTGGTTTATCAACATGTTCTTGATCTTCAACTATTGAAGATGGCAATCTCTGAGTCAGTTTTAAAACATCCAACAAAGGTTGCTCAATTTTTCTCTAATGCTCTTGAGCTTGAATTGTTTCATTGATTTCATCTAAATCTATTTCTTCACCATGATTTCCTTCCAAAAGAAATTCTCTTTCTAAAAAGGTTGCACTTCTAACCACAAAAACTTTATGGTTAGAAGGGTGGTAGAAATAATATCCCACTGTTTTTTTAGGGTGGTAGAAATGAGTAAAATGACAAGTTACGGAAAGTGACCTCTGTCAAATCTTTTGGTCCCATTAAATCAGAAATTATATTTTGGAATTTATTTCCTTCTGTGTGGAAGTTGTACGAGATCTCTAGAGTCGTGCATTCTTAGTTGAAATATAATTAAAGTAAATAAAAGCTCCGATTAAATTAAAGTCGAGTTCTGAAAATTAGAGTAGCAGTCCTAAAATAAGGTTTGACCTTGTAGGACTTGTTGAGCCGGTCAGAGGAGCTGACGGATGAGTATCGAGAAGTTTGATCACCCAAGTTGATCTAATCGAGGTGGTTTTATTTGCAAAACCTATCTATATTTGAGTTATTAACTCATAAATGTGATAGTCATAGTTAGAATATCTAAATAAAATATTTGAGGAATTATCCGCTCAAGTCTCTGCTAGAGTAATAGCATTATACTATTGTATAATTAATGAGAACATAGATTATGCTGCGCCATAATTATTGAGAACATAGATTATGATGTGCCATAATTATTGAGAACATAGATTATGCTGCGCCATAATTATTGAAAACATAGATTATGGTGTGCCATAATTATTGAGAACATAGATTATGCTTTGTCATAATTAATGAGAACACAGATTATACTTACTTCATCATAATTATTGAGAAAATAGATTATGATTTATCCCAATAAATGAATATAGACTATGCTTTGATATAATTAAATAGAATAGATTATGCCTTGTCATAACTAAAGTCTGTGGGGTAAAAGTTAAGGTGTAGAGTTCAAAGTTCATAGTTTATAGATTAAGGTTAAAGTTTTTATTCAAAGTCTAAAAGTCATAGTTTAAAGTTACAGTATATTAAATGTTTATTGTGTATTGATTATACTTGTGTATAATGAGTTGTACTTTTTAGCTTGTGCTTTTAGTATTAAACTCAAGTTAAAGAATGGTTTCGGTTTAAGGAATATGAAACATAATTGAACTAAGTTGCTAGAGGAATTAAAGGTTAGCATAGTTGCTATATTAAGAGGATGACATAGTTCTGTGCTTATGTCATATTACACGCTTTATAGAGAACATCGATCAAAGGAATGGCAGGAACTGTGATTCTTACAGTTATGATGTTAATCACTAAATGTGTCACTGTGAGGTAACCCCTGCATATACACGTGATCTGGGCATCACTATAAGGAGTCAATTCTAGGTAACCCCTGGTATACTCAGGGTCAATGCTAGGTGATCCCTGGTACACTCTTCTTGGATTAGCGAGGTAACCCCTCCCTTTTCCTATCAGCGACATGTCATAGAGTGCAGTAGACGACAGAAGGAGCTACATGGTACCAAAGAGAAGTAAAGGTTTGCAGAAATGGGAAGGGCTTTCGCGTTTTGCTTTCCATTATCTGTATTTATATTTTGGATATCCTGCTACAGTTTTTATTAAAGAATGAGTTAAAAGTTTAACCCACTGAGTGCTTTAGTACTCACACCCAAAATATTTTCAAAATGTTTTTCACAGGTTGAGATGTTGGAGGTGATGGCTCGACACTGTTGTGGGTTGATCATGCCTTGTTGTCTCATTCAGACTAAATTATTGCTCATGAGTATGTTGTTATGTGATACAATATTACTCCATTGTTTTTCGCTTAAGCTCTGATACAGTTACCCCATAGTATGATTGCATGCTATGTTTTATTTTTGGGCTTATCTGAATTATATTCTTTATTTGAATCATGATAAATAAAGTCTCATTTCCTTTTCATAAATCCAAGCAAGTTTCATTACAGTTTTCGACCTATGAGTTGGTCATATTTGGTTGAGTCTTGGATTCTGTTTATTTTTCAGTTGACCTATGAATGGGTCTTAACTTGATTAATTGCTTCTGTCCTATGAATGGGACTTAAAATAGTTTGTTTGCCTCTGACCTATTGATGGGTCTTAGTTGTTGTGACCTATGGAGAGGTCTTGTTTATTTGAAGAGTCAGAATCCTATCTATTAATTGTTGGATTCTGTTTGAATTTGATTGGCCTATGAATAGGCATTCTTTTGACT
Organism: Perilla frutescens; assembly: GCA_026008535.1. Lineage (NCBI taxonomy): Eukaryota > Viridiplantae > Streptophyta > Magnoliopsida > Lamiales > Lamiaceae > Perilla > Perilla frutescens. Next base: position 17,310,549 of record BRKX01000004.1, read on the forward strand.
TGATCGAATCATTTGACTTCATTGATACGTTGAAAGACGTGGATTTCTTCCAGTTACAAAGGTTATGCTGCCCAAATCCTGGGGAATATAACCTATTCTTGTTCTAAAGTCATTTCATTTGACTATTCTAAATAGTACTTCCTTTTTTAGTAACACCCCGACCCTCATTTATTATTTTTTTTTGGGACCGAGACATTACAGAGGACCCTCTGGATTTTGGATTATGCTACCTTTTTCCTTGTATTTTTCCCGTAATATCCCCGTCCTAATCCTCGAGACTGGGGCGTTACAGTAAGCTTCTGACAACTATAATTAATTAATATCTTATCCTTGAGTAGTACCACACAAGCTTTACTCATGCACGGAATAAATTCCACCTGCAGGGTTTCAACATGAACTTGTGTTTCCTCAAGAGGACACCATCAACCTGGCGCACCAGGACACGGTGCCCCTACATATTGCACAACCCATCATAAGTGTGAATGTTACAACCCAAGATATCGAGATTATTGATCCTATGAAAGAATCTCACCCTTTGATAAATCAAAGCTGCAAACACTACACGTATATGTTCATCAACATATAGGGATTAAGAACCCGAACTCTGTGGATTCTTATTCTCTCATTTAAGGTCAGAATAGAGAATAGAATCCTAAGTAGATCCTCCTCAATACACTTGACCGTGTATTAGAATAATCAGTTAGTCAAGACAAACTAACTATCAGATTATTCTACAGCGTACCGATAGCAGGTTCAGTGCCATCTAGATCGTGAGCCTTTTAATACATTACAAGGAACTGATGATATGATCTAACCGTGTGTTTACCCACACCATATCATCTACAATGCAAGTATAGCGAACATGCATGTAAATATAACAATTTAAAAGCAAACAGTGACTGCAATTGTATTCATTCTATATCATCATAAAAACATCATCAATAATGTATACAAAAGACAGGTCTTCTAGTATACAAAACAAATAAAATGACACATCAGAAATGAAAAAAATATTGCATAAAGTTGTCATTTTTTTCAATTTATTTTCGATTTATTATTAATACCTTCATTTTTCTTTTATTTTCCCAAAGTGCTACTTGGTAAGATCTCAACAATCGAGTGTATTGCCCTTAAGGGCACAATAGAACTTACTACATTATTTTTAGTCTTTTTTCCTATTCACCAAACTATCAGCAAAAGTAACTATACATGTCGGCATTTAATAACTTTTAACAAAAAATAATCTACAAATGCATTGAAAATGTGGGAAAAAAAGGTAGACCGATGAAAGTTTGGTAAAAGAAAAAATACTATATTTATATCAATCTCTTAAGATGGAAAATACTATACTACCCTCTAGGTGTTGGTTTTGTATACTAGAAGACCTGTCTTTTGTATACATTATTGAGGATGAGTGTATTGAGGAGGTTCTACTTAGGATTCTATTCTCTATTCTGACCTTAAATGAGAGAATAAGAATCCACAGAGTTCGGGTTCTTAACCCCTATATGTTGGCGGACATATACGTGTGGTGTTTGCAGCTTTGATTTATCAAAGGGTGAGATTCTTTCATAGGATCAATAATCTCGATATCTTGGGTTGTGACATTTACACTTATGATGGGTCGTGCAATATGTAGGGGCTCCGTGTCTTGGTGCATCAGGTTGATGGTGTCCCCTTGAGGAAATGCAAGTTCATGCTGAAACCCTGCAACTGGAATTTATTCCGTGCATGAGTAAAGCTTGTGTGGTACTACTCAAGGAAAATATATTAATTAATTATAGTTGTCAGAAGCTTACATAATTAATTAATGGGCATTATATCTTAAACATGATGAATGGCTGGACTAAAGGAGAAAGCATATTCAGAAATATGTATTAAATTGGTAGGTCAGTATTATTTCTTTAGTGGAATAAAAATAATACTTAATTTATTTAATTATATCCTAAGTTTATTGAATATTGGATATTAAATAAATTAATGGGACAATTTAATATTCTTCTAGATCCCTGTTGTAGCCCAAAAAAAAACTGGATTGAATTGGAGATAGAACAAGAGATAGAGATAGAATTTCAGTCCAACTGGGACACCAATTTCGTCCACCCCCTTATAAATAAGAGGGTGGAGGCACGAAATTTATGTCATATATATCAACCCTCTCGTGTTCTCTTGATCTCCACAGATTCCATACCGATCTAGTAGATTTCAGCCCACCCTAAAACTAGATTCAGTCCGGGATTACAACAGAAGATCAAGGAGTGGAATAGCATCAAGGGGCGCCTATTATCATTCATACAACAACAAGATTAGACCTTTAATCTTGTCCTCAACCCGTCGTTTAATTTGTAAGTCATTTTTCGGTATTCTATGTTTCCGTTTTAGTAGAATCGAAAACCAGATTTGCATGTTAATTAAACTCGGTTAATTAAAAACATATGAGACGTATGAATTTATGATCTACATGAAATTAGGATTAATGAACATCCAATTAGATCCTGCGGTGGTTCAATTCGAAAAAACCCCAACAACTGGTATCAGAGCGGGTTTTGGCACTGTTCTAGATTTAATCCTAGGATTAATTTGAAAAATATGTTTAAATTTGATGAAATATTTAAGTTTCTTAAATTTTCAGATTTATGTGTTCATATTTTCTAATTGGTTGTGTTCAAAACTTGGATGAATTTTTGATGGTGTTTCGAAAATTCTAGTTTTGCATGGATTACAATTTTCGGTCATATCTTAATTAGATTTGGAATAGATTTTGATTTATCAAAATTTCCAGATTTAATTAGATGTGTGTTTTGAAAATTGGAGCATCAAATTTTCAAAAATTTGATGTTTAATTTCCCTAATCTGTTCTATGTATTTTTTCGATCACATTGAATTAATTTGGAGAGGTTTTTGATTTGAAATCAAATTTCCAGATTTATTTAATGTGGTGGTTTGAAAATTATGTGTATAAAAAATTAGATTTGGTATTTTTGATGTTTATCTTAAAATTACCTAATTCTAATCTAGATAGATTTGAAAATAGAATATTAGATTTGGATAGAATTTGAATTGGATCAAATTTCCAAATTTAATCTTCTTGTGATTTTCGAAATCTACAAAGATTTGAATTGGATAAGGTAATTTTTGATATATATCAATAGTTATCTAATTCTAATCCTAAAAGATTTGAAAACAGATTTTAAATTTGGAAGAATTTGAAGTGGATCAAATTTCCAGATTTATTATCTTAAAATTTTAAAAATTCTTGTAGATAAGAATTGGAAAAGTAACTTTTTGATGTATATCACAAATTACTTAATTCTAATCTAGATAGGATTGAAGATAAGATTTAAATTTGGATGGAATTTGAAGTGGATCAAATTTCCAGATTTTATCTTTGTAATTTTCGATCCTAGCCTATCCAAATATTTGGGATAGATTTTTGATTTATATCAAGATTTCTAAATATTAATTAATTAGGGTGTTATCCGAAACTTAAGAAATAAATTTGGCGGATAATTATAACAAATTTCCAGATTTATTCTTAAGGGATTTTCGAGATTTATCAAGATTAAATTTGGTGGATAATTATTTTAATTTTCAAATTAAATCTTGAAGCTATTTTCGAAATTAATTAATTTAATTAATTGTAATTTTCGAAAATCATGTCATGTGTGGATATCATATGTTATTTTATGCTAATCATGTAATTGTGATTGTTGGATTTGTAGACTGACTTGTTTGCAGGGTTACCGACTATCATGGCTCCTTAATTATGTGATGTATGTTTTAATTTATGTTGGATGTATGATGGGCCGTATGCCGGTTTGGCTATGTGATTTTAATCCATGAGAAAATCCATGGATTAGGTCTAGGTTTTATTTTATGTTGTTTTAATGTAATAGAAATAAAACTGTTAGACCAAGTTATTGAGTTGTAATTTTATTCTAGATATATTAGTTTTTTCCTCTGAGGAATAGAAATTCTATATTGAATAAAGTTTGAAGATCAACTCGAAGAAGGAGAGTAGTACAGCTCAAGAAAGGAAGTGTCACTGATTCACGTCCCGAAATCCTAATTGGAGCTAGGATTTTCGGTGAGGCGCAGTGCTGGGGGCAGCGACCATGCCCGAGTTTCCGGAGCTGACTTTCCAGTTTTATCTCATTCAGCAACATGAGATATAAACCATGATAGTTGGTTTTTATTATTATTGCTTATTATGTTGTTTGAAGCATACAATGGTGTTTTATCTTTTTATGTGATGTTTGCATGTTTTACAATGGGATAAAATGAAACATCAATCTTAAATAACTAAGTGGGAGAGATTCATACCAAAGTATGTAGAAATCTCAAACGGTCTCCATTAATCTGGTTTAATTGAGATGTGATAGACATGCGAGTTAACAATATGTCTTCCTCCATAACGGATGTGTCATATCACTGTTATCTCTAGAAATTAAACTTCTTTATCAAGATAGCTGTAGAACACTACTAGAACAAACTGACTCCTCCAACTGGAGCAGGGAGTTCGAAATAGTGGACTTGGTGCTAAGATGATGGTGTTCACACTTAGGTGTAATTTATTAATAAACGTCCATACTAACGTGGCTTATTAATTGGAAGGTTACATGACCGTGGTTATTTCCGACTATTAATTTACTTGTCATAAGGAAATTTGACTGGAGGTAAATTAAAGGTGGTTTTACCTGTTTAAGGATGAATCTTATAAACGTCCACACTAACGTGGCTTATAAGAAATATTTTTAAAATGTCGGTGGATTACATATAATTTTTTGAGGTATACGATTATATGTGAGTATCCTAAAGTTTGTGACTGTACTTGTAACGACCCAAAATCATTTTAAATTGGTCGTTACCATTATTTTTAAATATTGATTCAAGCGAGTTATTGATATTTTTAATATCCTATAAGTCGTGCCTTAATTATTTAATATTTACGTGGAATATGTAAATTAAATTATTTATATATTTATTTAAGGTTATAAAAATTAATTGTTAAAGTAAAGTTTTTATCTATTTATTTATTTTGGTCCCTATTATTTAGTAAGGCCGGAAGGTGTTAAATATTTTAGAAAAAAAAAATTAACCATTTTGAAAAAAAAACATATTTAAAAATCAAAATTTCATCTCTTTTCATGTGGATAAATCAAGGGAAATTTAATGCTAATAATTCTTCCAATTTTTTTGACTAATTAAATTGCATGAAATCAATTTTTATCAAATTAATTAATCAATTACAATAATTTATGCCATTAAATTTGGGATTTGACTCAAATCAATCCCCACAAATGTGTTGCTTCCATTTTCATATACCAAAGTTCTAATATAAATAGGAGCATTTTCATTCTCCAAACCACACCAAAAGCAATCAAAGCAAATCCTTTATTTTTCTCTAGTTTTCGAAAGTCATGAACTCATTTGATGATTTTTCTTTCACTAGCTTTTTAATGACCACACACACACACACACACACACACACACACACACACACACACACACACACATATATATATATATATATTAGGTGCGCGTGGATTAAATTAATTCATTCTTTCAAGGTCAAGTAAAGGTGGAGATTCTCTCGGAGAATATATGAGCAAAATATTCATTTATCCTTATTATACATTTTATGCAGTTTATATATTGGAAATTATATGTTCGGCCTACGGGCTACAGGAAAAGTTACTCAACCTACGGGTTGCATGTTCGGCCGACGGGCTGCAGGAAAAGTTACTCAACCTAAGGGTTGCATGTTCGGCCTATGGGCTGCAGGAAAATGATACTCCCTCCGTCCCGATTATACAGTCCCTTTTACTATTTTGAGGTGTCCCAATTATATAGTCCCATTACTATAAATGTTATTAATTTTCATAATAATGTACAAATAAACCCTTGTTGAATCTTGGAAATTAAAAAATAATAACTTAAAAGTTGAAAGTCATAAATATTCAATGAGGGTATTATTGGAAGTTTAGCTTTAATATCTTGTTTTCATAAATATTTTTAATCTACGTGCGAAGAGAAATGGGACTATATAATTGGGACGGAGGGAGTACTTGATATGCTATGTATTTATTGTTCATATTGTGTATAATCTGGATAAATGCAGTAACTCCACTGAGTTAATAGCACTCATCCCAAAGCTATTATTTATTTTTCAGATTTATGAAGCTCGGCCGATGACGTGGAGACGGAGTGATGGTCAAGATTAATTAAATATTATTTTATTTTAAATAGTACTTCCGCTGTATTAAACTCTTTTAGTGAATAAATGAGATATTTTTATTTATGAAATTTTGGGACGTCACAGTACTGCATGTTTATTTTTCGGTTATTCTATATCATCATGGCACTCTCCAACCTGTCCTCTATTCTCAAAGAAAACAATTTAATCGGTGAAAATTACAATGACTGGATTCAAAACCTTAATCCTATTCTCACTGCGGAAGGACACAAATTCGTACTTGAAGAGGTATGTCCTCAGAAGCCAGATGAGGGTTCTAACGAAGCCCAAAAGGTTACATATGATAAGTGGGTTAGGTCTAATGAGATAGAGCACGCTGTTACATTCTGGCATCCATGTCGATTGTGTTGCAACATCAGCATGAACCTATGAAAACCGCTTATGATATCATGTACAACCTTAGGCAGCTCTTCGATCATCAGAACCGCTCGGCACGCCATTTAGCAATGAAGAAGCTAATGGATGTGAGGATGTCTGACTCCACACTTGTTAGGGATCACGTTCTCATGATGATGGGGTATTTATCTAAGATCGAGACCTTAGGTGGAGAGCTGGATGGTGATTCTCAAATCGACATTGTTCTTCATAGCTTGTCCTCGAGGTTTGAGCAATTCAGGCTGAACTTTAACATGATTAAAAGGGATGTCAGCCTGAATGAACTGCTCATGGATCTTCAGGCGGCTGATTTACTTCAAAAGAGAAATCCGGAGGCATACCTAGCTGAAAATAGGACGTCTTCTTCCGATACTTAAAGGAAGAAGAGGAACGCACCCAAGAAAGCTGCAGAGGGGGCGCCTAAGGTGAAGAAGTCCAAGACTAAGATTCCTCCCGAGGAATTTAAGTCAAAGACAAAGTGTTTCAAGTCCGGCCAGCCAGGTCACTGGAAGGCGGATTGTCCTAACAAAAAGAAGAAAAAGGGTACGTCTCAATCTCTTGTCGTTGAAACATGTTTAGCTACTTGTTCTACTCAGTCATGGCTAGTAGATACTGGAGCTACTGATCATGTTTGCATATCTTTACAGGGGTTCCTGGTAAAAAGACAGCTGAGTGATGGAGAGATTTCAGTCTACATGGGCAATACTACGAAAGTGGCGGCAGTTGCAGTAGGAGACGTAGCCTTATCTTTTAGTAGTGATAGGATTTTAGTTTTAAAGGATTGTCTTTATGTGCCTGGTTTTAGGCGAAACTTGATTTCAGTTTCTAAACTTTTTATGGATGGATATTCTGTTTCTTTTGATAACAAGGTTGTTATCTTTAGTGATAAACGTTTTATCTGTTCTGGCACATTAGATGGGCATCTTTATTTACTTAATCCTATGCAAAACACTACGCAAATGCATTTACTGAATACATCGGTCATAAACCCTAACAAATGAAAAGAACCTTCGGAAATGAATCAAACCTATCTTTGGCATCTTAGGCTCGACCATATTAACCTTAAATGGATACAAAGACTAGTAAACGATGGGCTCTTGTCTTCATTGGTCCTAGAATCGTTTCCTTTGTGTGAATCCTGTTTGGAAGGTAAAATGACCAAGCAACCATTTAAGGATAAAGGGAATAGATCTGAAGAGGTACTAGATTTGATTCGCTCTGACTTATGTGGCCCTATGTCAGTTCAGGCTCGAGGAGGGTACAAGTATTTCATCACGTTCATTGATGATTACTCAAGGTATGGATACATATACCTGTTACGCCGCAAGTCAGAATCCTTTGAGACTTTCAAAGAATTCAGAGCGGAAGTGGAAAAACGTACAGGTAAAAGTATCAAATCACTACGGTCTGATCGTGGTAGTGAGTACCTCTTGAATGAATTTAGGGACTACTTAGCAGAGAATGAGATTACATCCCAGTTGACTGCGCCGGGAATGCCACAACAGAACGGCGTGGCGGAGAGAAAGAACAGAACACTGTTAGAGATGGTTAGATCGATGATGAGCTATTCAGATCTGCCCATTTCATTCTGGGGATATGCCTTGGAAATGACAGCCTATATTCTTAACGTGGTTCCATCAAAATCAGTCCCATCTACGCCCACAGAACTTTGGACTGGACGAAAGCCCAGTCTTGGAAATTTTCAGATTTGGGGTAGTCCAACACATGTACTGGATAAGGAAGGTGATAAGTTGGCAACATATACAGATGTTAGACTATTTGTTGGATATCCCAAAGGAACGAAAGGTGGTTTATTTTATAGTCCTAAGGATCAGAAGATCATTGTGAGCACCAATGCTCGATTCTTAGAGGAAGACTATGTGATAAATCACATGCCAAGAAGTGAGATAGTACTCGAGGAACTTCAAGGGGAAAATTTGAATCTGACACCAACAGTACAAGAAGAGGAACCACAAATTACTGCACAACGTGTCACAGAAGTACAAGAACTGCCTCGTCGCAGTGGGAGTTGTACGCCAACCTGAAAGATTCATTGGTTTGGGTGAGACTTCAGATTTCCCTGAAGGACTAAATGAATTGGATCCCAGGACCTACGACGAAGCGATCCAAGTCAAAGATGCAGATTCTTGGAAAATTGCAATGGAGTCTGAGATTGGATCTATGGATCATAATAAAGTCTGGGAGCTTGTAGAACCACAAGATTGGGTAAAACCCATTGGGTGTAAGTGGGTTTACAAACGCAAGAGAGGAGCTGACGGGAAGGTTGAAACCTTCAAGGCAAGATTGGTGGTGAAAGGGTACACTCAGAAAGAAGGGATCGATTATGAGGAAACCTTCTCACCGGTAGCCATTCTTAAGTCAATTCGGATTCTCTTATCTATTGCCGCTCATTTGGATTATGAGATTTGGCAGATGGATGTCAAGACGGTTTTCCTGAATGGAAGTCTTGAGGAAAACATCCACATGAAGCAACCAGAGGGTTTCATTGCTAAAGGCCAAGAGCACTTAGTGTGTAAGCTGAAGAGATCCATTTATGGACTTAAGCAGACGTCAAGGTCTTGGAACATCCGGTGTGACGAGGTTATCCAGTCATATGGATTCGTGAAATGTCCGGATGAGAGCTGTGTGTACAAGAAGAGTGACAAAAATGTGGTGGCTTTCCTCGTGCTATATGATGCGATCCTCGCCGGCAATACGATGACAATAGCGTTGTTTTCCCAGGAGTATCAGGTTACACGAATAATTGGGGATGAAAATCCAAACCCTAGCCTCACAATTAATTTGAACCACGAATTTGATTGAATCCGCGACCCTCAATCAATTGGAAACATGAACTCGGATTATATGGAAGACGCCACAAACAGGGATGTGAATCCGTTTGATAAGTCATTTGAATCTCACGTTGTGTTGTGAAACTCGGATAATTCTCTCAGAGAGAAAAAGTGAAAACTCACGTTTAAATTTAATATCAAAGTTATTATTCCAAAATAATGAGAGACAAGGTCTTATATAGTTGGTCCAAAACATCAAGCCCTAAAATAAAATCCTACACAAACTAGGAAACAAAATAAGCCAAAATTCGGAACCGCCCGTACAGGCGCGACACGGGCTCGGTCGCGCCGCCTTCGGTTGGGTCGCGCCTCGGTAGGCGCGAGTGAGGTCGCGCCACTTCTGTCCCCGGGCCGCGCCTCCCTGGGTGCTTTTTACCCCTCTGCATTGACGCTCGGTCGCGCCGTGCCTGTACTCGGGTCGCGCCTGGGTCGCGCCTCCTCTGTGCTCGGGCCACATCCTTCCGTCGTCCCGCACTCGCATGTGATCTTCGTCTTCCAACGATGCTCAGCTTCAACTTCTTCAACGGGTCTCTTTGACGCCTCTTGGGTCCAGACTCCTCGTATAAATCCACTGAGACTCTCCTTGAATCTCTTAGCTCTTGATCGTGTAACTGGCCCTTCCAGTACTTTGATTAGATCGGACATCTCCTTGGCTTGGGTCGTATCATTCCCCTCCTCTTGAAAAGGATTTGTCCTCAAATCCAGCTCGTCACCTACATCAAAAGGACTTAAATCAGCAACATTAAATGATGAACTTATTTTATACTCACCTGGTAAGTCCAACTTGTATGCATTATCACTGATGCGTTCTACAACTTGGAATGGTCCGTCCCCTCTAGGAAGTAACTTAGAACGCCTTTGAGCCGGAAATCTCTCTTTTCTCATGTGTAACCAAACCTATTCGCCGGGTTCGAACACTACTCTCTTTCGCCCCTTGTTGGCTTTCTCGGCACACTGCTCAGTCCGTCTCTCAATATTTGCTCTAGCTCTTTCATGAATCTGTCTCACAAAATCAGCTTTCTTTTTCCCATCAAGATTAGTATACTCATGCACAGACAAAGGAATTAAATCCAATGGAGTTAAAAGATTAAACCCATATGCAACTTCAAATGGTGAAAACTGCGATGCAGAATGCACAGACCTATTATATGCAAATTCAACATGCGGCAAACATTCCTCCCAAGTTTTTATGTTCTTTTTAATTAGAGCCCTTAACAAAGTAGATAAAGTCCTATTTACTACTTCTGTTTGACCATCTATTTGTGGGTGACAAGTAGTAGAAAATAATAACTTAGTTCCTAACTTACACCACAATGTCTTCCAGAAATAACTCAAGAACTTAGCATCTCTATCAGAAATAATTGTCTTAGGCATACCATGTAGACGCACAACTTCCCTAAAGAATAAATCCGCAATGTAGGAAGCATCATTTGTCTTAGAACATGTTATAAAATGTGCCATCTTAGAAAATCTATCTACAACCACAAAAATAGAATCATGACCACGTTTACTCCTAGACAATCCTAACACAAAATCCATAGATATATCTATCCAAGGTGATGTAGGAATAGGCAAAGGCATGTATAAACCATGTGGTTGGACTCTAGACTTGGCTTGTCTACATGTAACACACTTAGCACATATACGTTCCACGTCACGTTTCATATGAGGCCAGAAGAAATGTTCATTCAAAACAGCTAAAGTCTTAGCTACCCCAAAATGCCCCATTAAACCACCACTATGTGACTCCAACAATAAAAGCTCACGCATGGAACAATTAGGCACACATAACCTATTTTCTCTAAACAAAAATCCATCATGCCTATAAAACTTCCCATCTTCAGATTCTTCACATGCAACATATACATCCTTAAAATCATCATCATCAATGTACATGTTCTTAATGCACTCAAAACCAAGCAACTTAGCATCTAAAGTGGATAGTAAAACGCACCTCCTCGATAGTGCGTCGGCTACTACATTTTCCTTCCCTTGCTTATACTTGATGACGTTTGGAAATGTCTCAACAAACTCCATCAAACGGGCATGTCTTCTATTCAACTTGTGTTGCCCCTTCAAATGCTTCAATGATTCATGGTCGGTGTGGATCACGAACTCTTTGGGCCATAAATAGTGTTGCCACGTTTGCAACGCCCGCACTAGTGCATACAACTCCTTGTCATATGTCGGGTAGTTTGCAGTGGCCCCGCCAAGCTTCTCACTGAAGTAGGCAATGGACCGGATCTCTTGCATCAACACTGCACCAATTCCAACACCAGAAGCATCACATTGTATCTCAAAAGTTTTAGCAAAGTTTGGAAGAGATAGTACCGGTGGATGTGTCAATTTCTCCTTAAGCGTCTGAAATGTTTTTTCTTGCGCTTCTCCCCATTGGAATTCCACATTCTTCTTGATCACTTCAGTAATGGGTGCTGCAATACTACTGAAGTGTGGAACAAAACGTCGATAGAAGCTCGCAAGTCCATGAAAACTTCAAACCTCTCCCACACTTGTTGGCGTCAGCCAATTCTTGGATGGCACGAACCTTTTCTTCGTCCACCTGTACTCCATCTGCACTAACAACAAAACCAAGAAACACAACCTTATCTGTACAAAAGGTGCATTTCTTTAGGTTAGCATACAATTGTTCTTTCCTCAAAGATTGCAAAACAAATTTCAAATGCTCTACATGGTCCTCTTCATTCTTGCTATAAATCAATATGTCATCAAAATAAACCACATCAAATCTACCTATAAAAGCACGTAAGACATGGTTCATAAGACGCATAAATGTACTAGGAGCATTTGTCAAACCAAACGGCATAACTAACCATTCATACAATCCTAATTTTGTAATGAATGCCATTTTCCACTCATCCCATTCCTTGATGCGAATTTGATGGTACCCACTTCTTAAGTCTATCTTAGAAAATATGCGTGCACCATGTAATTCGTCTAACATGTCATCTAAATAGAGAATGGGATGTCGATACTTTACCGTAATGTTGTTGACGGCTCGGTAGTCGACACACATCCGTAGGGATGAATCCTTCTTTGGCACGAGCAAAACTAGACTCGCACATGGACTCAAACTCTCCCTCACTTGTCCTTTCTCCAACAGCTCTTGTATTTGACATTCTAGCTCTTTTGTCTCTTCGGGGTTGCTCCAATAGGCCGGTCGGTTTGGCAATGTGGCGTCGGGCACGAAGTCAATTTGGTGCTCGATTCCTCTAATTTATGGCAAACCCGGTGGCATCTCTTCGGGAAACACATCCTTGAATTCCTGCAAAAGAGATACAATAGAAATAGGCAACGATGGATCAAATTGGTTAGTACTCATTAAGACATCTCTGCGGATCATGAAGTACATTGGCTTCTCATTTTGCACAGCCCATTTGACATCGCTAGCTGTGGCAAAACATGCGTGTTGGATCACCTCCTTTCCAACATTGGCCTCCTTTCCTTTCTTCCTCATGGTATCGGCTTTCTCTTGTAGCTTCACTTGATCCTCATACATTTGGGATGGTGTTAGAGGAGCTAGTGTCACCGTCTTCTTGTTAAGTACAAATGAGTACTTATTTGTCAAGCCATCATGCTTCACCCTCCTATCGAATTGCCATGGACATCCTAGCATAATGTGTCCCGCTTGCATAGGCACAATGTCGCACAACACTTCATCTTCATACTTGCTAATCCGAATTGGCACTCGAACTTGCTTGTTCACCTTGGTTTCTCCACTGTCATTCAACCACTGCAGCTTGTATGGCTTAGGATGCTTGAGAACCGGCAATCCTAATTTTGTCACCATCACAACACTTGCAACATTAGTACAACTACCACCATCAATAATCATACTACATACCTTATCCTTGATGTGGCATCGGGTATGGAATATGTTCTCTCTTTGTTCCTCATCTACGCTCTTGGTGTGCAAGCTAAGTGACTTGCGTGCAACCAAAATGAGAGCGTTGGGTGCTGTGTACTCCTCGTCCTCACTCGACTCGGACAATCCCGGCATCTCCGGATCAACTTCTTCTTCATCCGTCACGATCTCACCATTGTCCTTCAAGATCATCACACGTCGGTTTGGGCATTGGTTGGCTATGTGACCTCTACCTTGACATTTAAAACACTTAATGTCTCGGTTTCGGTTACCTGATGAGTCTTGATTACTCGATCCCATCACTGTAGGTGCCTCGATCTTCGGCTTAGTGAATGGTTGCTTCTTGATACGACCCGAGCTGAGGAGATGTCCAATCCAATCAAGGTGCCTGAAGGATCGGTAACGCGGGCAATAACTAAGAGGTTCAAGAAGAGCCTTAATGGATTTATGCGAGAGATCTGGAACCAAGAGTCACATAAGCAACCCGTGGAGGGAGAAGAACCCGAGCCCAAGTGGAAGACAGTGATCTTGAGCTGCGGAACAGATTGGCACGAGCTACAGCACGAGCCAGGACGCGAGCAACCGGTCGCGTCATTTGACGCGAGCAACAGCGCGAGAGGACGCGCGAGTGAACCCGGCCGCGCCACTGAAGCTATGGGCAACGAGACTGGCGTGACCTACAGCACGACCTAAGGCGCGAGTGAAGCCGGTCGTGCCACAGACGCTATACGAAATGAGACTAGCGCGACCTATAGCGCGAGTGGAGGTGCGATTGACCCTGTGTCGCGCCCATCTGGAGCGTGTCCGGAATTGCGCAATTCTTATGTTTTATTTCCTAGTTTAATTAGGTTTTGGACCAACTATATAAGGCTTGTAAGACCTTTATTTTTGACACAACTTTTATATTAATTTTAAAACGTGAATTTTCACTTTTTCTCTCTGAGAGAGTTATCCGAGTTTCACAACACAACGTGAGATTCAAACGACTTATCAAACGGAATCACATCCCCATTTGTGGCATCATCCATACAATTCGAGTTTGTGTTTCCAATTGATCGAGGGTCCCGGATTCAATCAATTCGTGGTTCAAATTCATTGTGAGGCTAGGCTTTGGATTTTTCATCCCCAATTGTTCGTGTAACCTGATACTCCTGGGAAAACAACGCCATCGTCATCGTCTTGCCGGCAAGGATTGCATCAAGTGGTATCAAAGCTACACTGGATCCGGATAAGTCGGATAATATGTTAATTTCTCAGAACGGTGCCACTAATGATTTTTTTCTAGTGATGTGCAGATCGAGAAGAGAGAGTTCGACAATGAGCAGCTTGGAATAAGTACATCCAACCCTGAAGGCAGCTCGGAAGAAGTTTCCAACTCTCAAGAGGAGATCCACGAAGAACTGAAGTTGGAGCATGATGATGTTCGACTTAGAGATCAGCTTGTTCTAGATAAGTCGTCCAACACCCACATTGTTTATCTTAAGGACGTGTTACTTGAAATCGAGAGAGGTAAGTACCGTCTATACTATTCTAGTATTGATAGGTATTTGATGTGTATAGTTGAATCCATGTTCCTTTTTAGAATTAATTTAACATTTGGATTTGACTTGAATTGCATGAAAAGGTTGGATAGTAGAGAGCCATTGTTTGTTCCAACCAAGTGTAAGATGCGAGCATGGTATTTGAACTTGATTAGTTTGTGTTTTTCCATTGCTCATTTGAAAGTTATTCATAGTGTTGAACATGCTGGAAATTGCATAATTGTTTATTATATCACATGAGATCCATTATATGTTACACGTTGGATAGTTGATTGTTATTTGAGTCGGATTGTATCACTTCATTCGCTGACATTGTTCGAGTCCTCAAGTCTTCTGCATGCGTTCATCTCGTGTCTTGGATTAGTTGTCCGGGTCACATCAATATTCCATACCCGATGCCACATCAAGGATAAGGTATGTAGTATGATTATTGATGGTGGTAATTGTACTAATGTTGCAAGTGTTGTGATGGTGACAAAATTAGGATTGCCGGTTCTCAAGCATCCTAAGCCATACAAGCTGCAATGGTTGAACGACAGTGGAGAAACCAAGATGAACAAGCAAGTTCGAGTGCCATTTCAGATTGGCAAGTATGAAGATTAAGAGTTGTGCGACGTTGTGCCTATGCAAGCGGGACACATTTTGCTAGGACGTCCATGGCAATTCGATAGGAGGGTGAAGCATGATGGCTTCACAAATAAGTACTCTTTCGTACTTAACAAGAAGACGGTGACACTAGCTCCTCTAACACCATCCCAAGTGTATGAGGACCAAGTGAAGCTACAAGAGGAGACCGATACCATGAGGAAGAAAGGAAATGAGGCCAACATTGGAAAGGAGGTGATCCAACACGCTTATTTTGCCACAGCTAGCGATGTCAAATGGGCTGTGCAAAATGAGAAGCCAATGTACTTGATGATCCGCAGAGATGTCTTAATGAGTACTAACCAATTTGACCCATCTTTGCCTAGTTTTATTGTATCTCTTTTGCAGGAATTCAAGGATGTGTTTCCCGAAGAGATGCCACCAGGTTTGCCACCAATTAGAGAAATTGAGCACCAAATTGACTTTATGCCCGGTGCCACATTACCAACCTGACCGGCCTATCGGAGCAACCCCGAGGAGACAAAAGAGCTAGAACGTCAAATACAAGAGCTGTTGGAGAAAGGACAAGTGAGGGAGAGTTTGAGTCCATGTGCGAGTCCAGTCTTGCTCGTGCTAAAAAAGGATTCATCCCTATGAATGTGTGTCGACTGCCGAGCTATCAACAATATTACGGTAAAGTATCGACATCCCATTCCCCATTTAGATGACATGTTAGACGAATTACATGGTGCACGCATATTTTCTAAGATAGACTTAAGAAGTGGGTACCATCAAATTCGCATCAAGGAAGGGGATGAGTGAAAAACGGCATTCATTACAAAATTAAGATTGTATGAATGGTTAGTTATGCCGTTTGGTTTGACAAATGCTCCTAGTACATTTATGCATCTTATGAACCATGTTTTACGTGCTTTTATAGGTATATTTGTTGTGGTTTATTTTGATGACATATTGATTTATAGTAAGAGTGAAGAGGACTATGTAGAGCATTTGAAATTTGTTTTGCAAGCTTTGAGGAAAGAACAGTTGTATGCTAACCTAAAGAAATGCACCTTTTACACAGATAAGGTTGTGTTTCTCGGTTTTCTTGTTAGTGCAGATGGAGTACAGGTGGACGAAGAGAAGGTTCGTGCCATCCAAGAATGGCCGACGCCAACAAGTGTGGGAGAGGTTCGAAGCTTTCATGGGCTTGCGAGCTTCTATCGGCATTTTGTTCCACACTTCAGTAGTATTGCAGCATCCATGACTGAAGTGATCAAGAAGAATGTGGAATTCCAATGGGGAGAAGCGCAAGAAAAAGCATTTCAGACGCTTAAGGAGAAATTGACATACCCACCGGTACTATCTCTTCCAAACTTTTCTAAAACTTTTGAGATAGAATGTGATGCTTCTGGTGTTGGAATTGGTGCAGTGTTGATGCAAGAGATCCGGCCCATTGCCTATTTCAGTGAGAATCTTGGCAGCGCCACTGCAAACTACCCGACATATGACAAGGAGTTGTATGCACTAGTACGGGCGTTGCAAACGTGGCAACACTATTTGTGGCCCAAAGAGTTCGTGATTTACACCGACCATGAATTATTGAAGCATTTGAAGGGGCAACACAAGTTGAATAAAAGACATGCCCGTTGGATGGAGTTTGTTGAGACGTTTCCATACGTCATCAAATATAAGCAAGGGAAGGAGAATGTAGTAGCTGACGCACTATCGAGGAGGTACGCTTTACTATCCACTTTAGATGCTAAGTTGCTTGGTTTTGAGTGCATTAAGAACATGTACAATGATGATGATGATTTTAAGGATGTATAAGTTGCATGTGAAGAATTTGGAGATGTGAAGTTTTATAGGCATGATGGATTTTTGTTTAGAGAAAATAGGTTATGTGTGCCTAATTGTTCCATGCGTGAGCTTTTATTGTTGGAGTCACATAGTGGTGGTTTAATGGGGCATTTTGGGGTAGCTAAGACTTTAGCTGTTTTGAATGAACATTTCTTCTGGCCTCATATGAAACGTGACGTGGAACGTATGTGTGCTAAGTGTGTTACATGTAGACAAGCCAAGTCTAGAGTCCAACCACATGGTTTATACATGACTTTGCCTATTTCTACATCACCTTGGATAGATATATCTATGGATTTTGTGTTAGGATTGCCTAGGAGTAAACGTGGTCATGACTCTATTTTTGTGGTTGTAGACAGATTTTCTAAGATGGCACATTTTATAGCATGTTCTAAAACAAATGATGCTTCCTACATTGCTGATTTATTTTTTAAGGAAGTTGTGCGTCTACACGGAATGCCTAAGACTATTATTTCTGATGGGATGCTAAGTTCTTGAGTTATTTCTGGAAGACTTTGTGGTGTAAGTTAGGAACTAAACTTTTGTTTTCTACTACTTGTCACCCACAGACTGATGGTCAAATGGAAGTAGTAAATAGGACTTTATCCACTTTGTTAAGGGCTCTAATTAAAAAGAACATCAAAACTTGGGAAGAATGTTTGCCGTATGTTGAATTTGCATATAATAGGTATGTGCATTATGCATCTCAGTTTTCACCATTTGAAGTTGCATATGGATTTAATCCTTTAACTCCGTTGGATTTGATTCCTTTGCCTGTTCATGAACATACTAACCTTGAAGGGAAAAACAGAGCTGATTTTGTAAAACAGATCCATGAGAAAGCTAGAGCAAACATAGAGAGATGAACCGAGCAGTATGCCAATAAAGCCAACAAGGGGCGACGGAAGGTGGTGTTCGAGCCCGGAGAATGGGTTTGGCTGCATATGCGTAAAGAACGGTTTCCAGTTCAAAGGCGTTCTAAGTTACTTCCTAGAGGAGATGGACCCTTCCAAGTTGTGGAGCGCATCAGTGATAATGCATACAAGTTGGACTTGTCAGGTGAGTATAAAGTGAGTTCCTCATTTAATGTTGCTGATTTAAGTCCTTTTGATGTAGGTGATGAGCTGGATTTAAGGACAAATCCTTTTCAAGAGGAGGGGGATGATATGACCCGAGCTGAGGAGATGTCCGATCCAATCAAGGTGCCTGAAGGACCGGTAACGCGGGTAAGAGCTAAGAGGTTCAAGGAGAGCCTTAATGGATTTATGTGAGAGATCTGGAACCAAGAGTCACATAAGCGACCCGTGGAGGGAGAAGAACCCGAGCCCAAGTGGAAGACAGTGATCTCGAGCTGCGGAACAGACTGGCACGAGCTACAGCACGAGCCAGGATGCGAGCAACCGGTCGCGCCATTTGACGCGAGCAACAGCACGAGAGGACGCGCGAGTGAACCCGGCCGCACCACTGAAGCTACAGGCAACGAGACTGGCGTGACCTACAGCGCGAGTGGAGGCGCGATTGACCCCGTGTCGCGCCCATCTGGAGCGTGTCCGGAATTGCGCGATTCTTATGTTTTATTTCCTAGTTTAATTAGGTTTTTGACCAACTATATAAGGCTTGTAAGACCTTTATTTTTTACACAACTTTGATATTAATTTTAAAACGTGAATTTTCACTTTTTCTCTCTAAGAGAGTTATCTGAGTTTCACAACACAACGTGAGATTCAAACGACTTATCAAACGGAATCACATCCCCATTTGTGGCATCATCCATACAATCCGAGTTCGTGTTTCCAATTGATCGAGGGTCGCGGATTCAATCAATTCGTGGTTCAAATTCATTATGAGGCTAGGGTTTGGATTTTTCATCCCCAATTGTTCGTGTAACCTGATACTCCTGGGAAAACAACGCCATCGTCGTCATCTTACCGGCGAGGATCGCATCACTTCTCTTCCTTCTTTCCTTGATTTGTAGCCTTCCACGGGGTTGCGTTGGAATTTGAGTTCGACTTCCATGTAGAAGAACTCGCTCGATTGTTGTTACCCCTCCTCTTGAGTTGGTTCTCTACCTTTATAGCCATTTGCACCATGTCCTCCATTTCCACATAATTCTGCAACTCCACCACTTCTCGGATCTCTGTATGTAAACCGGCTAGAAATTGAGCCATTGTGGCCTCCCTATCTTCCTCCATATTTGCTCAGATTATTAAGATCTCCATCTCCTTGAAGTATTCATCAACACTATTCGTACCTTGTCTCAAGTTTTGTAACTTGTTGTATAGCTCCCGGTAGTAATAGCTTGGCACGAATCTCTTCCTCATCACCGCCTTTATTTCTCCTCATGTCTCTATTGGGTGTTCCAGATTACGCCGTCTGTTGGATATCAACTGATCCCACCATACGATGGCATAGTCTGAGAACTCTACAGCTGCCAACTTCACCTTCTTGAGCTCGGAATAGTTGTGGCAGTCGAACATCATCTCTATTTTGCGCTCTCATTCAAGGTACAATGCTGGATCATTTTTACCTTGGTACGAAGGCACATTCATTTTGATGTTGCCGAGGTCATCATCTTCTCGATTCTTTGCTCTCCCATATCTCCTACCTCCAGCAGTTGAGTACCTATCCTCCTCCTCGGAATCTCCCACCTCAGTGTCATAGTATTCCGCCCTTTGTCTCTCCACATGTGGGTAGCGTCGAGCCTCTATCCGGGCTCTTCGTCCGCCTCTTCCACCTCTACCGCCACGGTTCTCTTATGGAGCTTGTTGGGATTGCTCCGTAATGAAGTCTCCACCTTGTTGAGTCTCTCATTCAACGTTGCCATCTCAGTCTTGAACAACTTCGTCAGATGTTGTTGAATGGCCTCCACTATATTCTTCGGATCAAATGTAGTGGGCGTCTCATCACTCGTTCCTGCTGCTTTATCTTTGGTACCTGCACCTTTGTTAGACATGTCGATTTTTTTTTGATCGACTCTCTTTTTTTTTGAACGATTTTTTTTTCGTCCTTTTTTTTATACTCAATGAACTAAATAAGAATTGAAATTAAACAATAAAGTGAATTAAATAAAATGAGCAACAAAAACAAGAATCCCTATAAAGTTTAGCTCTCAACTCACGTGTTTACTCTCGTGTATTACACAATCGACTCTTTTCACTCTAATAATCTCACACACTCTTGCCTTTTGCCACTCGTTTTCCTCTCCAAAGAAAATTAAACTAGAACACAAACGCAACAATGAAACCTCAAAAGACCAATCACAATTCACTAAAATATGTGCCGGAAAATTTTCGAAAAAAAATTTCGACTCCTCCCCAGGCAATATACGCGTCTCCAACAACCTAAATATCACAATCAAATGTAATGAAAACACCAAAAATTTTCCCGCCTTTTTACTTAATTTTTTTTTTCAGCGTCTTTTTTTTTTGCTGAATTCGACTCTTTCCTTTTTTTAAATCAATAGGCGAAACTTAAAATACAAGAATTAAAGGAATAAATTGGAACCTGATACAAAGCCGAAGCTTTGATACCACTTGATGCGATCCTCGTCGGCAAGATGACGACGATAGCGTTGTTTTACTAGGAGTATCAGGTTACACGAACAATTGGGGATGAAAATCCAAACCCTAGCCTCACAATGAATTTGAACCACGAATTTGATTGAATCCGTGACCCTCGATCAATTCGAAACACGAACTTGGATTGTATGGAAGACGCCATAAACGAGGATGTGAATCCGTTTGATAAGTCGTTTGAATCTCACGTTGTGTTGTGAAACTCGGATAATTCTCTCAGAGAGAAAAAGTGAAAACTCACGTTTAAATTTAATATCAAAGTTGTTATTCCAAAATAATGAGAGACAAGGTCTTATATAGTTGGTCCAAAACATCAAGCCCCAAAATAAAATCCTACACAAACTAGGAAACAAAATAAGCCAAAATTCGGAACCGCTCGTACAGGCGCGACACGGGCTCGGTCGCACCGCCTTCGATCGGGTCACGCCTCAGTGGGCGCGAGTGAGGTTGCGCTGCTTCTGTCCCCGGGCCGCACCTCCCTGGGTGCTTTTCACCCCTCTGCATCGACGCTCGGTCGCGCCGTGTCTGTACTCGGGTCGCGCCTCCTCTGTGCTCGGGCCGCGTCCTTTCGTTATCCCGCACTCGCATGTGATCTTCGTCTTCCAATGATGCTCGGTTTCAGCTTTTTCAACGGGTCTCTTTGATGCCTCTTGGGTCCAGACTCCTCGTATAAATCCACTGAGACTCTCCTTGAATCTCTTAGCTCTTGATCGTGTAACTGGCCCTTCTGGTACTTTGATTGGATCGGACATCTCCTTGGCTTGGGTCGTATCACTATATGTTGATGATATCTTACTGGAAACAATAAGAAAGTATTATCTAACATAAGGGTGTGGTTGTCTAAGTAGTTCGATATGAAAGATCTAGGAGAAGCCGGACACGTCCTTGGCATCAAGATAAATCAAGATCGCCAGAAAAGGATGTTGTGCTTATCCCTGACGATATATATCGACACAGTGCTAGCTAGGTTTAACATGCAGGATTCTAAGAAAGGTTTTATACCTTTCAGGCATGGAATTCATCTATCTAAGGATATATGTCCCCACACATAGGCTGAGATAGATGAAATGAAGGGTGTTCCATATGCTTCGGCTGTGGGAAGCCTTATGTATGCTATGTTATGCACTAGACCTGATATATGCTATGCAGTCGGCATGGTAAGTAGATATCAGTCTAATCCTGGACAAGGTCACTAGACTGTGGTTAAGAATATACTCAAGTACCTGAAAAGGACTCGAGATTATATGCTGGTATACCGCTCTGATAGTCTAGTGCATTTGGGTTACATGGACTCAGATTTTCAATCCGATAAAGATCAGAGTAAATCTACCTTAGGCTATGTGTTTACCTTGGGAGGCGGAGCCAGTGCATGGAGGAGCATAAAGCAGAAATGCATTGCGGATTCCACCATGGAGGCCGAATATGTAGCTACCTCTAAAGCTGCAAAAGAGGTCGTCTGGCTCAAGAGCTTCTTGTTGGACTTGAGCGTGGTTCCTGATTTGCCTAAGAGTATCACGGTATATTGTGATAACTCGGGTGCAGTGGCAAATTCGAAGGAACCCAGAGCCCATAAGGCAAGTAAACACATAGAGAGAAAGTACCATCTTATACGAGAAATCGTTAAGAGAGGAGATGTGGCAGTGGTCAAGATTGCATCGGAGGATAATTTAGCTGATCCATTCACGGAGAGCCTTCCAGCTAAGACCTTCTATGGTCACATGGAGAAAATGGGAGTGAGATGCAGACCCGGGGTTGCCATTTGAGATTTTAGTTAGAGTTGGAGAGTTAGCCAGTTTGTTTTATATTTGAAAGACATGCTTCAAGTATAAGTGGGAGATTGTTGGTTTTGTATACTAGAAGACCTGTCTTTTGTATACATTATTGATGATGGTTTTATGATGATATAGAATGAATATAATTGCAGTCACTGTTTGCATTTAAATTGTTATATTTACATGCATGTTCACTATACTTACATTGTAGATGACATGGTGTGGGTAAACACATGGTTAGATCATATCATCGGTTCCTTGTAATGTATTAAAAGGCTCACGGTCTCGATGGCACTGAACCCGCTATCGGTACGCCGTAGAATAATCTGATAGTTACTTTATCTTGACTAACTGATTATTCTAATACACGGACGATTATATTGAAGAGGATCTACTTAGGATTCTATTCTCTATTCTGACCTTAAATGAGAGAATAAGAATCCACAGAGTTCGGGTTCTTAACCCCTATATATTGGCAGACATATACGTGTAGTGTTTGCAGCTTTGATTTATCAAAGGGTGAGATTCTTTCATAGGATCAATAATCTCGATATCTTGGATTGTGACATTTACACTTATGATGGGTCGTGCAATATGTAGGGGCACTGTGTCCCGGTGCGTCAGGTTGATGGTGTCCCCTTGAGGAAATGCAAGTTCATGCTGAAACCCTGCATGTGGAATTTATTCCGTGCATGAGTAAAGCTTGTGTGGTACTACTCAAGGAAAAGATATTAATTAATTATAGTTGTCAGAAGCTTACATAATTAATTAATGGGCATTATATCTTTAACATGGGGAATGGCTGGACTAAAGGAGAAAGCATATTCAGAAATATGTATTAAATTGATAGGTCAGTATTATTTCTTTAGTGGAATAAAAATAATACTTAATTTATTTAATTATATCCTAAGTTTATTGGATATTAAATAAATTAATGGGACAATTTAATATTCTTCTAGATCCCTGTTGTAGCCCAAAAAAAAACTGGATTGAATTGGAGATAGAACAAGAGATAGAGATAGAATTTCAGTCCAACTGGGACACCAATTTCGTCCAACCCCTTATAAATAAGAGGGTGGAGGCACGAAATTTATGTCATATATATCAACCCTCTCGTGTTCTCTTGATCTCCACAGATTCCATACCGATCTAGTAGATTTTAGCCCACCCTGAAACTAGATTCAGTCCGGGAATACAACAGAAGATCAAGGAGTGGAATAGCATCAAGGGGCGCCTATTATCATTCATACAACAACAATATTAGACCTTTAATCTTGTCCTCAACCCGTCGTTTAATTTGTAAGACGTTTTTCGGTATTCTATGTTTTCGCTTTAGTAGAATCGAAAACCGGATTTGCATGTTAATTAAACTCGGTTAATTAAAACATATGAGACGCATGAATTTATGATCTACATGACATTAGGATTAATGAACATCCAATTAGATCCTGCGGTGGTTCAATTCGAAAAAATCCCAACACTAGGGTAGTGCCCTAAGTGGCACAATAGACCTATTGTGACACTTATAGCATCTCCAGCAATCGAAGCTATTTTACAGCTTCATCTACACTATTTTACAGTTTCATCTGCATTTCATCTCCAGCAGTCTACACTAAATTCTGCATTAAAAGAGAATATTCTTAGAATATGATTATTTCTTTATTTCTTTTATTTGTTAAACATATCATGTACGTATCCAATTTAATTTAAAATGATATTAAAAGCAAAAAAAATGAGAAATAATATTTTATTAAAATATTACAAAAAAGTATAATTCATAATAATATTGCAAAAAAAATCATAAAACAATACAATATTCTAATCTCCCAAATTAGAATATTCATTCCTTAAATGATCAATCAATGCATTTCGAAGATTAAAATGTGCTTCCGCATCCTTAATTTTTTTATATCGAACAAGGAAATTTTGAAATTGTGTATCTTCATTGTCAACAAACTCGATGTCTTGATGTGCCTTAACAATTGGTTCTTCAATTGAAGCATGAAGATCTCGTTTGTCCTCGATTATCATGTTATGCATTATTATGCATGCAGTCATGATATCTTGCAAACGTGCTGGATTTTTCACAATTGCAAATCGACTTTGGAGAACTCCAAATACACGTTCGACATCCTTTCGGCAAGCTTCTTATTTCATCGCAAAATATTTTTTTATCGAACCAATCGGTGCATGAATAGTTTGAACAAGAATTGCCCATTTGGGCTATATCTTGTCTGCTAGATAGTACCCCATATCATATTCTTTTCCACATATAACATAATTTGCAGGATGAGTAATGCCTTTGGTAAGTTGAGAGAAAATATTTAGACGTCTCCAACACATTAATATCATTGTTGGATCCTGGCATTCCAAAATAGGCATGTCATATCCGAAGATCATAATCAGCTACAACTTCAAGAATAATTGTTGGAGATCTATTACGACCAGTGTATCGTCCTGCCCAAGCTATAGGATAATTTTTCCACTTCTAGTACGTGCAATCTAGACTACCTGACATTCCCGGGAAGCCACGCTGCTTACCAATATAAAGAATATTGGTCCCGGGGTGAGTCTGAATCAGTTTAGAGGGGGTGAATAAACTGATCCCAAAACTTTAAAATAGATGCGGAATATATTGAGCCCTTGACTCGCGGTGAGAACTTATCAGCGCACTTGATTAATTGAGATGGTCAGTTTGCTCAAAGTGCAGTTTGTGTCCTGGAGATGTGCAGTTAATGCATGCAACTGAAAACAGTAAACTGAGCACACAGAAACGATTTATAGAGGTTCGAAGCTTAAACTTCTACGTCCTCTCTTCCTTACTGAAAAGGACAATCCACTATGCAAGTGTAAAGTTTCTTTATTACAGTAACATAGTGAAGACAAACTGTTGAACCTGAAAACGGCACCCTTCGCTCGAGCACGGTCTCCTTTTCAACTGGTGTTGTCCCGGAAAAAAGGACTCGTTGATACGCCTTTTCTCAGCCTGAGATGGTCGACAGCTCACACTTATCGCTCCCAACTTCTTGCTGGGACTTTAGGTGCTATTGTCAGTCTTTACAAGGTTTTAGATCTCTTTCGATCTTTAAGGATCATTTTTCTTCAAGATCCTCGTCTGATGAGCTTGAAGAATAAATAGGTGTATATTGGCCAGGATAATTGAAATTCATTTTGTGTGGGGGATAAAGTAGCTAGTTTGTTATAATAGAAATGAATATGGTTCTGAAGTGATAAAATTTTACAACATATGTTTAATATATAATAGTTGAATGCATATATTAGAAAGCACAATCCATGTGCTTTTAATCTTGACCGTTGAAAATAATTGGAATCTTAAATCCTAGCCCTACATTTTTTGAGAAAGCACAATTCATGTGCTTTTAATCTTGACCGTTGATAATAATTGGAATCTTAAATCCTAGCTCTACATTTTTTGAGAAAGCACAATCCATATGTCCTATAAATGGAGGACATATGACATATTTTTTCAACACACACCCTACACCACATTTCATATTTCATTTCTTACTCATTTCTGCAAAATGGCAAGTAATACCACACGCAACAAAAACTTTTCTCTAGCAAAAGATCAGCACCTTTGCAAGGTCTATCTTAATATTTCACAAGATTCAATCTCGGGAAGATACCAATTGTTGACGAACTTTTAGGGATGGGTTCATAAAGAATACAACGATGGCAAGCCAAGTCGCAGTATGCGCGATCATCCTCTAAGATCTCTGCAAACTAGAATGGGGATGATTTTCAAAGACACTAGAAAAGTCAACGGTTGTCTTCAACAAGTTGAAAATCTCAATCCAAGTGGTGCAAATGAACAAATGCTTGTAACTAGTCTAAGTTATATATATATATATATATTATTTTTATAATTTTTAGTTACTTTTTTAATAACTATAATTTTGTTTTTGTTAGTTTTGTATACTGGAAGACTTGTCTTTGTATACTTTTCTAATGATATGATGATATGAAATGAAAGTTATTGCAGTCACTGTTTGCATTTAGATTATGTTCTATAATTGTTTTATGTAATGTTCCATATACTTACATTGTAGATGATATGGTGTAGGGAGTCACACGGTAAAGATCATATCATTAGAACATTGTAATGTATTAAAGAGCTCACGGCTTAGATGGTCC
Organism: Perilla frutescens; assembly: GCA_026008535.1. NCBI lineage: Eukaryota > Viridiplantae > Streptophyta > Magnoliopsida > Lamiales > Lamiaceae > Perilla > Perilla frutescens. Next base: position 17,337,403 of record BRKX01000004.1, read on the forward strand.
TGAACACACCATCGGTACACCGTAGAATAATCTGATAAGTTAGTTTATCTTGGCTAACTGATTATTCTAGTACACTGGTTAGTGTATTGAGGAGGATCACGATAGGATACTATTCTCTGTCTCTGACCCAGTTACTGAGAGAATAAAGATCCACAGAGTTCGGGTTCTGAACTCATGTGATATTGGTGAGCATATGTGTGTGTTGTTTATTACTTTGATTTATCAATGGGTGAGATCTTTTCGTAGATCGAATTCGATATCTTGGGTAATAACAATGTATACATGATGTCTCGAGCAGTATGCATGAGCACTGTGTCCTGGTGCACCAGGTTGATGATGTTCTCTTGAGGAAACGCAAGTTCATGTTGAAACCCTGCAGGTGGAATTTATTCCTTACATGATAAAGATTGTGTGGTACTACTCAAGGTTTTAGATGTTAATTAATTATAGCTGTCAGAGGCTTACATAATTAATTAATGAACATTATATCTTAAACACGGGGAATGGCTGGACTAAAGGAGAAAGCATATTCGTAAATATGTATTAAATTGGTAGGTCAGTTTTGCTTCTTTAGTGGAATAAAAGTAAAACTTAATTTATTTAATTATATCCTAGGTTTATTGGATATTGGATATTAAATAAATTAGTGGGCCAATTTAATATTCTTCTAGATCCCTGTTGTAGCCCAATTGACTGAAAGTGGACTGGATATTGAACTTGAGATAGAGGCCCAGCCTAATAGGGCTGGAACATGAAATTTCGCCCCTCCCTATATATAAGGGGAGGGGGGCACGAAATTTTGATGATTTTATTCATTGGAAATCAGCCTCTCTTAGTCTCTCAAAGTTATCCATAGATTTCACAATTCTATCTAGTAGATTTCAGCCCACTCTGAATCTAGATACAGTCCGGGAATACAACAGAAGATCTTGGAGTGGAATACTATGGTGCACGATTTTGAGGTCATAGGTGGCGCCATTACTGTGCTCATTCAACAACAAGATTAGATCTTTAATCTTATCCACAGACCGTCTATCGATTTGTAAGTAGATTCCTTTTCTATGTCTTCCGCTTTATTAGAATCGAATCTGCTTTGCATGCTTTTTGATTAGACTGTGATAAACATGCATGTTACATAAAATTATGGTTTGCATGAACACGGATTAATGAACAACCAAATGATCATGCGGTGGTTTAATTCGAAAAAACCCCAACAACTGGTATCAAAGCGGGTTTTGACACTGTTCTAGGATTAATCCAAGCATAAATTTCGAATTGCATATTAAATTTGATGATAAATTTATGGTGTTTAAATTTTCAGATTTAATTGTCATGTGTTTCGATTTTATGGTATTCAAAACTTGGAAGAATTTGAGATGTAAAAATCGAAAATTCTAGTTTTGAGGTATATGAATTTTTGGCCACTGTGGAATAAAGATTTGGGATGATATTTGATGATCTTCAAATTTTCAGATTTTATTTCACATGGTTCGAAAATTTGGATGTCAAAAATTTTGATTTTTGATGTGTATAAAATTCCCTAATTTGGTGTAGTAATTTTCGGCACTTTTGGAATTAAGTTTGGATGATGTTTTGATCAAGATCAAATTTTCAGATTTATTTCCTAGTGTGGTTCGAAAATTATGATGATTAGATTTGGATTTGGTGATTTTTGATGTATATCAAAGATTGCCTAATTCTAATCTAGATAGGTTTGAAATTAGAATTTTAAATTTGGAAGAATTTGAAGTGGATCAAAATTTCCAGATTTTTATTCTTGAAAATTTCAAAACCTATAGCTATATAATTTGGAATAGTTTTTTGATTAATGTCAAAATTTCCAAATGTGAAATATAGTGTAATTTTCGATTTTGAATAAATTAATTTGGAGAAGATTTTGATGAAAATCAAATTTCCAGATTTATTAATTAATGTGGATTGAAAATTTGGATGTGTTGGATTTAGATTTGATATTATTTGATGTATATCTTAATTTACCTAATTTTAATCTAGATAGATTTGAAAATAGAATTTTAAATTTGGAAGAATTTGAAGTGGATCAAATTTCCAGATTTATTATTTGGATTATTTTCGAAAACTATAGATTAAAAATTGGATAAGGTGATTTTGGATATATACAAATAATTATCAAAATCCAATTGTGATAAGAATTTAATTTTGGATAGGTTTTGGAAGATTTTGGATTGGAATCAAATCTCTAAACTTTATCCTTAAAGATTTAGATTCTTATGGATAATATTTGGATTAGATTTTTTATTTATACCAATATATCCAATTATTATTTAATTAGGGTGGTTAGAAAATATTAAATAAATTTGGTGGATAATTATTAATAATTTCCAGATTTATTTTGATGATATTTTCGAAATATGCAAGATTTAAATTGGTGGATAATTATTTTAATTTCCAATTTTTATCTTGTGGATAATATCGAATTAATTAATTTAATTAATTGCAAAATTCGATTATTATTTAATATTCATGCATAGATATCATATGTTATTTTATGTGGATCATATTATACATGATTGTTGGTTTTGTAGACTGTGTTTGTTTGCAGGTTTACCAACTATCATGGCTCCTTTATTTTATGTGATGTATGTTTATGTTGAATGGATGTTGGTCGTATGCCGGTTTGGCTACGTGATTTTAATCCATGAGAAAATCCATGGATTAGGTCTAGGTTTTATTTTACGTTGGTTTAATGTAATAGATATAAAGCTGTTAGACCGAGTTTTTGAGTTGTAATTTTTATTCTAGCAATATTAGATTTTTCCTTTCGGAATAGATAGTCTGTATTGAATAAAGATCGGAGATCAACTCAAAAGAAGGAAAGTGGTTCAGCACCAAAAAGGAAGGTTCACCGGTTCACGTCCCGAAACCCTAAATGGAGCTACGATTTTCGGCGAGGCGCGGTGAAGGGGCGGCGGTTCCTAGCCTGTTCCGGAGCTGACTTTCCAGTTTTATCTCATCAATCAACATGAGATATAAGCCATGATAGTTGGAATATTACTGTTGCTTATTATGTTGAAGCATGCAATGGATGTTTATCATTTTATGTGATGTTTGCATGTTCGATAATGGGATAAAATGAAACCTCAAACATAAATAACTAAGTGGGAGAGATTCATACCAAAGTATGTAGAAATCTCATACGGTCTCCATTAAAATCTGGTTTAATTGAGAAGTGATGGGCATGCGCGTTGACATCGGTCTTCCTCCATATCGGATGTGTCATATCACAGATTTCTCTAGAAATTAAATCTCCTAAATGGATAGCTGTAGAACACTATTAGGACTAACTAACTCCTCCATCTGGAGCGGTTAAATTCGAGTAGTGATCTTGGTGTGAAGATAATGGTGTGCACACTTAGATGTAATTTATTGATAAACGTCCACACGATCGTGGCTTATCAGTTAGACGATTACATGACCGTGTTAATTATCCGACTATTAATTTTCTTGTTGTAAGGAAACTCAACTGGAGGCAAATTAAAGGTTTAACCTATTTAAAGATGCTTTCTATAAACGTCCACACTATCGTGGCTTATAAAAGATGTTTTTAAAGTGTCGGTGGAAAAGTATATAATTTTTATGAGGCTTTCGATTATATACTGTTTATCCTAAACTTGTTATGTGACTGTACTGCATGTTTAATTTCAGTTATTTCATATCATCAATGGCACTCTCCAATCTGTCCTCAATCCTCAAAGAAAACAAACTTGTCGGTGAAAACTACAATGACTGGATTCGTAACCTTAACTTAGTTCTTGTTGCTGAGGGACACAAGTTTGTGCTTGAAGAGGTTTGTCCTCAGACGCCAAATGAGGGTTCTGACGAAGCCCAAAAGGTTGCATATGATAAGTGGCTTAGGTCTAATAAGATAGCGCGCTGTTACATCTTGGCATCTATGTCAAGTGTGTTGCAACATCAGCATGAGCCTATGAAAACCGCTTATGATATCATGTACAACCTTAGGCAGCTATTCAGTCATCAGAACCGCTCGGCACGCCATTTGGCAATGAAGAAACTAATGGATGCGAGAATGTCTGACTCCACACCTATTAGGGATCACGTTCTCATGATGATTGGGTATTTATCTGAGATCGAGACCTTGGGTGGAGAGCTAGATGGCGACTCTCAAATCGACATTGTTCTTCATAGCTTGTCTTCAAAGTTTGAGCAGTTCAGGCTGAATTTTAACATGATTAAAAGGGATGTCAGCCTGACTGAACTGCTCATAGATCTTCAGGCAGCTGAATTGCTCCAAAAGAGCAATCCTGAGGCCCACATAGCTGAAAAAGGAGCGTCTTCTTCTGGTGGAAAAAGGAAGAAGAGAAACGCACCTAAGAAGGCTGCAGATGAGGCGCCTAAGGTGAAGAAGCCAAGGGCAAAGATTCCTCCCGAGGAATTCAACTCGAAGACTAAGTGCTTTAAGTGCGGCCAACCAGGTCACTGGAAGGCGGCATGTCCTAACAAGAAGAAGAAGAGAGGTACATCTCACACTCTGGTTGTGGAAACATGTTTAGCAACTTGTTCTACCCAGTCATGGGTAGTAGATACTGGAGCTACTGATCATGTTTGCATGTCTTTACAGGGGTTCCTGGTAAAAAGACAGCTGAGTGATGATGAGATCACCGTCTACATGGGCAATGCTACGAGAGTGGCGGCTGTTGCAGTGGGAGACGTTGTTTTACCTTTCAGTAGTGATAGAACTTTGGTTTTGAAAGATTGTCTTTATGTGCCTGGTTTTAGGCGAAACTTGATTTCAGTTTCTAAATTGATTATGGATGGATATTCTGTTTCTTTTGATAACAAAGTAGTTATCTTTAGTGGTAAACATTTTATCTGTTCTGGCACATTGGATGGACACTTATACTTTCTTAAACCAACTGAAAACACTACGCAAAGACAACTGTTGAATACATCGATCACAAACCCTAACAAGAGAAAAGAACCTTCGGAATTGAATCAAACCTATCTTTGGCATCTAAGGCTAGGTCACATTAACCTTAAGAGGATACAAAGGCTTGTAAACGATGGACCATTGTCTTCTTTGGTACTGGAATCGTTTCCTTTGTGTGAATCCTGTTTGGAAGGTAAAATGACCAAGCGTCCTTTTCAGTCAAAAGGAAATAGATCCGAAGGGCTATTAGATTTGATTCACTCTGACCTATGCGGCCCTATGTCAGTTTAAGCTTGAGGAGGGTTCGAGTATTTCATCACTCTCATTGATGATTACTCTAGATACGGTTATATCTACCTGTTACATCGCAAGTCTGAATGCTTTGAGAAATTCAAAGAGTTTAAGGCGGAAGCGGAGAAACGAACAGGCAGAAGTATCAAGTCACTACGTTCTGATCGTGGTGGTGAGTACCTCTCAAGTGAATTTAGGGATTACATGGCAGAGAGTGGGATTATATCCCAGTTGACTGTGCCTGGAACACCACAGCAGAATGGCGTGGCAGAAAGAAGGAATCGTACATTGTTAGAGATGGTTAGATCGATGATGAGTTATTCTGAGTTGCCTATTTCGTTCTGGGGATATGCCCTGGAAACAGCAGCTTATATTCTTAACTTGGTTCCATCGAAATCAGTTCCTGCTACACCCACAGAACTATGGACTGGACGAAAGCCCAGTTTGAACCATATTCGGATTTGGGGTAGCCCAGCACACGTGTTGGACAAGGAAGCTGATAAGCTGGCTCCTCATACTGATGTAAGGCTGTTCGTTGGATATCCTAGAGGAACGAAAGGTGGTTTGTTTTATAGTCCTAAGGATCAGAAGATCATTGTTAGCACCAATGCTCGATTCTTAGAGGAAGACTATGTCATAAACCACAAACCAAGGAGTCACATCTTCCTTGAGGAGTTAAGGGGTGGATCGAATCCTACACCAGTTGTACAAGAAGAGGAACCACCAAACACTGCACAACGTGTCACAGAAGTACAGGAACTGCCTCGTCGCAGTGGGAGGGTTGTACGCCAACCTGATAGATTCATTGGTCTGGGAGAGGCTTCAGATTTCCCAGAGGGTCTCAATGAATTGGATCCCAGGACCTATGACGAGGCAATTCGAGATAAAGATGCAGATTCTTGGAAAACTGCAATGGAGTCTGAGATTGGATCTATGGATCACAATCAAGTCTGGGAACTTGTAGAACCACTAGATGGGGTAAAACCCATTGGTTGTAAGTGGGTCTACAAGCGCAAGAGAGGATCTGATGGGAAGGTTGAAACCTTCAAAGCTAGATTGGTGGCAAAAGGGTATACTCAGAAAGAAGGGATCGATTATGAGGAAACCTTTTCGCCGGTAGCCATGCTTAAGTCAATCCGGATTCTCTTGTCTATTGCCGCTCATTTGGATTATGAGATCTGGCAGATGGATGTCAAGACAGCTTTCCTAAACGGAAGTCTTGAGGAAAACATTCACATGAAACAACCAGAGGGATTCATTGCTAAAGGCCAAGAGCACTTGGTGTGTAAGCTTAAGAGATCCATTTATGGACTTAAGCAGGCATCGAGGTCTTGGAACATCCGATTTGACGAGGTTATCCAGTCATATGGATTCGTGCAAAGTCCGAATGAAAGCTGTGTGTACAAGAAATGTGACGAAAACGTGGTGGCATTCCTCGTACTTTATGTTGATGACATCTTGCTTATTGGAAACAGTAAGAAGGCGTTGTCAAACATTAGGGTGTGGTTGTCCGAGCAGTTCGATATGAAGGATCTGGGTGAAGCCGGACATGTCCTTGGCATCAAGATCATTCGTGATCGCCAGAAAAGGATGTTATGTCTGTCCCAGGTGACTTATATCGATACAGTGCTAGCTAGGTTTGGCATGCAAGATTCCAAGAAAGGTTTTATACCTTACAGGCATGGAATTCATCTATCCAAGGAAATGTGTCCCCAAACACAGTCTGAGATAGAAGAAATGAAGAAAGTACCATATGCTTCGGTTGTGGGAAGTTTGATGTATGCTATGCTATGCACTAGGCCTGATATATACTATGCCGTTGGCATGGTAAGCAGATATCAGTCTAACCCTGGACAAGGTCACTGGACTGCGGTCAAAAACATTCTCAAGTACCTTAAACGGACTCGAGACTAAATGTTGGTTTTCCGCTCTGATAGTCTAGTACCTTTGGGTTACACGGACTCAGATTTTCAATCCGACAAAGATCAGAGTAAGTCTACCTCGGGCTATGTGTTTACATTAGGAGGTGGAGCCATCGCATGGAGGAGCATTAAGCAGAAATGCATTGCGGATTCCACCATGGAAGCTGAGTATGTAGCTGCCTCTGAGGCTGCAAAAGAGGCTGTCTGGCTCCGCGGGTTCCTAGTGGGCTTGGGCGTGGTTCGTGATTTGCCTAAGACTATCACGATATACTGTGATAACTCTGGTGCAGTGGCAAATTCGAAGGAACCCAGAGCCCACAAGGCAAGTAAACACATAGAGAGAAAGTATCATCTTATACGAGAAATCATTAAGGGAGGAGACGTGGCGGTGGTCAAGATTGCATCTGAGGACAACCTGGCTGATCCATTCACGAAGAGCCTAGCGGCTAAGACCTTTGATGGTCACGTGGAGAAAATGGGAGTGAGATGCAGACCCGGTAGCGCAGTTTGAGTTGATAGTTTTAGATTGGAGAGTTTGCCAGTTAGTTATTATGCTTGAAAGACATGCTTCAAGTATAAGTGGGAGATTGTTAGTTTTGTATACTGGAAGACTTGTCTTTGTATACTTTTCTAATGATATGATGATATGAAATGAAAGTTATTGCAGTCACTGTTTGCATTTAGATTATGTTCTATAATTGTTTTATGCAATGTTCCATATACTTACATTGTAGATGATATGGTGTGGGGAGTCACACGGTAAAGATCATATCATTAGAACATTGTAATGTATTAAAGAGCTCACGGCTTAGATGGTCCTGAACACACCATCGGTACACCGTAGAATAATCTGATAAGTTAGTTTATCTTGGCTAACTGATTATTCTAGTACACTGGTTAGTGTATTGAGGAGGATCACGATAGGATACTATTCTCTGTCTCTGACCCAGTTACTGAGAGAATAAAGATCCACAGAGTTCGGGTTCTGAACTCATGTGATATTGGTGAGCATATGTGTGTGTTGTTTATTACTTTGATTTATCAATGGGTGAGATCTTTTCGTAGACCGAATTCGATATCTTGGGTAATAACAATGTATACATGATGTCTCGAGCAGTATGCATGAGCACTGTGTCCTGGTGCGCCAGGTTGATGATGTTCTCTTGAGGAAACGCAAGTTCATGTTGAAACCCTGCAGGTGGAATTTATTCCTTACATGATAAAGATTGTGTGGTACTACTCAAGGTTTTAGATGTTAATTAATTATAGCTGTCAGAGGCTTACATAATTAATTAATGAACATTATATCTTAAACACGGGGAATGGCTGGACTAAAGGAGAAAGCATATTCGTAAATATGTATTAAATTGGTAGGTCAGTTTTGCTTCTTTAGTGGAATAAAAGTAAAACTTAATTTATTTAATTATATCCTAGGTTTATTGGATATTGGATATTAAATAAATTAGTGGGCCAATTTAATATTCTTCTAGATCCCTGTTGTAGCCCAATTGACTGAAAGTGGACTGGATATTGAACTTGAGATAGAGGCCCAGCCCAATAGGGCTGGAACATGAAATTTCGCCCCTCCCTATATATAAGGGGAGGGGGGGCACGAAATTTTGATGATTTTATTCATTGGAAATCAGCCCCTCTTAGTCTCTCAAAGTTATCCATAGATTTCACAATTCTATCTAGTAGATTTCAGCCCACTCTGAATCTAGATACAGTCCGGGAATACAACAGAAGATCTTGGAGTGGAATACTGTGGTGCACGATTTTGAGGTCATAGGTGGCGCCATTACTGTGCTCATTCAACAGCAAGATTAGATCTTTAATCTTGTCCACAGACCGTCTATCGATTTGTAAGTAGATTCTTTTTCTATGTCTTCCGCTTTATTAGAATCGAATCTGCTTTGCATGCGTTTTGATTAGACTGTGATAAACATGCATATTACATAAAATTATGATTTGCATGAACACGGATTAATGAACAACCAAATGATCCTGCGGTGGTTTAATTCGAAAAAACCCCAACAGTTTTTATGTTCTGCAGTTAGAGCGTGCAAACAAGGCATTGATGCAACATAACAATTATTCCAATGGATTCAAATTCAACCATGTGTGGGCAATAATGAAGCAATACGTGCAAATGGAAACAAGCAAGGACCTTATACTTCCTGAAGAATATGTTCCAGAGTCTCCTAATCCATCATTGTCTTCGTTATCTGCAGATTAAGACAACATTTTAAGCTCTCCATCTCAACTATCAGAGGGGGTTAGAAAGAGCAAAATGAAAAGAAAACAAAATGAAGAACTGCCTAATTTTTATGAGTTGATTAAATAGGAAAATGAGAGCTTAAAAACTTTATTTTTAGCAAATCAAGCAAAAAAAGATAGGGCTGCTGAATTATATTGCGAAGGGAAAGCAGCGAGACACAAAAAAGAATAGCCGACACCAATCAAAAGCTAAGAGAAGACCAGATTATAATGCTCAATTTGGATACCATCGAAGATCCAAGTAGTCGTGAATACTTCCGACGGGAGAAAGAAATAATTTTGCAAAATCAAAGAGCAAGACAAGCTAACTCGAGTAATTTCACTTTGTTTGGAAATTTATCCAATCTTGGTGGAGATGGGAATGATCTCTCAAATTATTAGGAAAAAAAAAATGTATGTTGTACTTTGTATTTTTTCTATTTGAGTAATGTAAAATGTTCTTTGAGTATGAAAAAAATTATCTATTTGAGTAATGTAAAATGTACTTTATATTTTTTCTATTTTTTCTGTTTGAGTAAATATAATGTAGCTTGTATTTTGGTACAAGATTAAAATATAAAAATTGTATTTAAAAATAATTAAAACATAAAAAAATAAAATTTTGGAGCCAGCGCCGGCTGACACTCGAGCGCCGGTTGGAGTGTTTTGCCGAGACGGTAGTCCAGCGACAGCTGGAGTCCCAGCCGACGCTGGGAGTGTTTTACCGTTGAGGAGACTCTCCCCTATTTTGCCGTCCATTTTACAGTCGCTGCTGAAGGAGATTTTAACACTATTTTATAGTTTTTTGCCATTTTACAGTCCTACTGGAGATGCTCTTAGAACACCACTCTTGGGGTAACATAATATTTCCCACTCAAGACACATGTCATACATTTACTGAATCTTGTGATATATGTGGGACAACTTGCATATGTTGCATGGCAATTTCCCATATCACTTTCGTCAAGTAAAAAATTTCATACATTTGTGATGTGACCCGGACAATGAATTCAAGACATGAGAGAAAACGTAGCGAAAGACTTTTAGATCGAAACACGTCAGGCGAATGAAGGATTCAATCCGACACTATGAATAGGTGAAATATATAACTAAACACAACTAAATAGAATGACAAGGGGTTGTTTAGGTTCGAATATGAAAGGATATGGCTATGGCCGTATAGTATGATGATATGTGGTGAAGAAGGGCTGGTGTAGATAGGTTATGATAAGAAAATAAAGAACTTACGGGATATGTGCTTATCTTGGCGCGAATGGCACGTATACTTGGAATTGGCGGCAACAGCTTGGATACTTGTCGAACTCGACTGGATCTTGATGGATGATGTTGGAATGGACGTAGGATGGCAGATGGATGTTGTTGAAAGCGATTGGCGTTGATGTTTGTTGATAGAAGGATTGGCTAGGATCGGCGAACTCGTGTTGTAAACCCGAACGCGCACGTCTAACTTCTCCGGATAGCAATTCTCCCAAGTACTCGTTGTACCCTGAAGAACTTGAATAAGACTATTGAATTGCTAGATCAATAGAATTGTGTTTGATCAACCAAAGGATCGATAAATGTGATCAACCAAAGGATCGTGAGACAATTGAAAATAAACTTCAAAATATTATTCAACGTCTAAATAATAATGTCACAAGGTACTCCTATATATAGGAGTGATATATGAACGAAATTTAGAGTCCTAAATCTAGGAAAAATCGAAAAACTAAGAGTTCTAGTCAAACTAGGACAAAATCAAAACATACCAAAAATAAGATAAGAAAAATCTATCTAAATCTAACTAGATAAGGATAAATCCCACAATGGATTTGGGCTTGTATTTCCACACCTATTTGGACCCAAAATAAACGTCCATGGGCTGAATTAATGATATTAATTTCGTGGCCCATGTGTGGATAATTCTTGCCACCTTTGCATGAAAAACAGCATCTCCCGATTTCCCATGCAAACGCGCATAACTTTTCATGCACACGTCCAAATGACGTCATTCTTCTTCTCACGTCTTCATGCTTCCTTCTTCATCATCAATGGATAGCATGGTGATCAATCTCGAGCTGAATATTTGATCTTCATGGGCTGCCCAAAATATCTGAATATTTTCATGCACTTGTGTTCTTCAAATCTTGATCTCCAATCTTTAATCTTGAACAACATGATTATCTTTGAAGCTCTCAATGTCATTCTTGAAGTTGATTCTTTTATATTTTTCGGGTTCATATCAATTTGTATCATTGTTGTCAATGATGTGTCACTCGAATATGTTTCTTTTTTGTAGAAGTTTTAATGGAAAATTTTCATGCATTTTCTACTTTGTCAGCAATGAATAATGATTTGCGTCAACGAATTTGTTATTTTTCACAGATGTTTGTCCCCTCAAACGGTATTAATGTCTTGCACTCCAAATATGTCTATCGGGGTGCAAAGATTTTAACCACCTGTATATTTTTACAAATAAACGTATTAAAGTACTAGCTTTGATAATTTCCACATTTTTTATTTATAATAAGTGTAGGAACTCTATTTTATTACATGGATAGATATCTATTTTTGCCAAAAAAAAAAATCACCTCTTTATGTATTGGCATTCCTAAAAATTATTATTATTATTATTATTATTATAAATAAAAAAGACTTGACCCCCAAGCCAATTTCGAAGAATCCTCTTTCATCTTCTTACCCTCCAACATTTTCCGCCGCAATCTTGAGTGGAGGAGGGATAGTCGCAGCAGTAGCAGATTCATCTTCCTACTCACAAACCCAACCACCACTGACCAATCCGCCTTCTCTATTGCTTCCAAATTGCTAAGCCGTACGGTAATCCCTCGCTTCAATTTCTATCCTTTTTTAATTTTCTATTGTTTTAAAGATGTAATTATCACCTAATGTATATTCTTTGTATAACAGAAGAACTATGGAAGTATGTTGTATGTTCAATATGTTGGAGAGTTCTGAGCTGTAGCAATTTGTTGTCAATGTAATGCTTGAATTTGTTTTTGATATAACCCTTGATTGCTCAATAGAAGCTGGATAACGTGTGATTGTCCAATTTTCCTGTTTATTTCTCATTTAATTCATTATTTGGGGTTCTTTAATTGCTTTCACATTCCTGGCATTTGATTTTATCTGATGTTGATTACGTTTTCTTTCTGGGATATGATAGGCCATGCTATGAACTGGGTTTCATCTTTCTATGTTTGTTAGCGTATTTGCATCTAAAAGGAGAAATCTTTTAGTCAGAGGCCTGCATTTTGGTAAGAAATTCACACCACCTGGCGCTGAAGATATAATCCTCAAGGCAATTTGTGTGAATATAAGTCAGAAGAAATGGAAGTTCTTGGACCAACTTTCTTCAAGTCTCACAACTTCTTTGCTTCCGCGTATTTTTCGAGAGCTTCGGACATCTCCTCTGCTACTTTTAGAGTTCTATCAGAGAGTGGGAGGAGTAGAAGCTGTTTCGTGCTCACTAGAATCTTGTTGTGTTCTGATTTGTATCATGGTCGAATGTAAGAACTTTGATGTTGCATTGTGCTTGATGAAAGAACTGATGATATCGAGAGGTTATTTGCCTTTGGAGATGTTAGAAGCATTGATCAGTAGCTCTGATTCAGGTTTTCCGAGTAGCGCTGTTTTTGATGCATTGGTTAGGGCCTGCACACAAATTGGGGCGGCTGTGGATGCATATGAGGTGATTATGAAATTGAGGATGGGAGGCATTCAGGTGTCGATTCATGCTTGGAACAATTTTCTGAGTCATCTATTGAAGATAGGTGATGTTGGTAGGTTTTGGGCGATGTACAGAGAAATGATTTTGTACGGCTATTATGAGAATCTGCACACCTTTAATCTGCTAATTTATGCTCTTTGTAAAGACTGTAAACTACCTGAAGCTTTGTCAGTGTTTTATAGGATGATAAAGGTTGGATTTTGTCCTAATATTGTTGGATACAATATGCTTGTTGATGGAGCTTGTATGGCTGATGACCTCGATTTAGCTCATAAGGTTGTTGAGAAGATTGAAACAATGTCAAGGGGCTATGTTTCCGCTAATGTAGTCACCTTCAATTGTCTCATCAATGGATATTGCAAGAAAGGTAATCCTGAAATGGCAGGTGATATTTTAGATAAAATGATCGAGATGGGTATGAAGCCTAATATAAGAACTTATGCTACAGTAATTGATGGGTATTCAAGAAACGGGTGCTTAGAGGAGGGATTCAAGCTCTGTAGTAGAATGGTTGAAAATAATATAGTTCCGAACTTGGCTATTTATAACTCATTTATACACTGGCTATGCATAGAAGGAGATATTAGTGGAGCTTCACTATTGTTATCGAACATGATGGAGAATCACATTTTCCCAGATCAATTTACCCATTCTATTATCATAAAAGGATTATGCAGGAATGGTCTTGTTAACGAAGCTCTAAAAGTTTACAACTGGATAATAGATAAGAACCTTGTTGAAGATGCTTTCTCCAACAATATTCTCATCAACTATCTTTGCAGAAGCAATAATGTATCTGGAGCAAAACAGCTCCTCTGCAGAATGTTCGTTCAAGGCTTAGTTCCAGACGTCGTCACATATGGTACTATGATTGATGGATACTGCAAAGTGTGCAAAATGGAAAGTGCCATTGAGGTTTACACTGACATGATTAAGGGGGACGAGCCAAATTTGGTAATATTCAACTCCATATTGGATGGTTTTTGCAAAGAAGGATCTACAGACCTCTCCTCGTCTTTGATAGAGAAGATGAAAAGGTTGAATATGTTTGATACCATAACTTTCAACACCTTGCTGAGTTCCTATTGCCGTATAGGGAGGTTCAAAGAAGCATTTGATCTGTTTATGAATATGAGAAGAGCAGGGCTATTGGTAAACAGAGTCACCTATAATATTATGATCAACTTCCTATGCAAGTTGGGATTGTTTGAGCAGGCCACTCAACTTTTAAGCCTGATGGTCTGTCAGGGCTTAACTCCAGATTCTGTTACGTATACCATGCTACTCACCAACCTTAGGAACAAGAGTAGTTGTGAGGAAGTCGTCAAAATGCATGATTTTTTGCTACTCCAGGGGGTAATCCCTGACAGACAGACGTATGAAGCCATTGTTCGTCCAGTTGATATTGATACTTCTCCAGAGTTTATGGAATGGGTGAATGATTGTGTATGAGACATGGAGTTTATGTAAATATTTTCTTCTTTTTATGAATGCATATGGCTATTATTCCTGCTGCATATTATGTTATGATACAGTTCAGAGCCGGGCTTGAGATTTCCAAGGCCCCCTAATTGAATAAATAAAAAAAATATTCTTCAAAATGACAATTGTTTTGATATGTTCATATCTACAAAAAATTTACATTCTTTATTTTCTAGAAAAAAAAAATAATGCCCTTGATTGAATAAAATAAATAAATTAAAAATTGCGCATATTTGTTTGATATGTTCAAAATCTACAAAAAGTTTATTTTTTTTTTTTTTTAGAAAAAAAAGTTTACATTCTTGATGTTTTGAAAATTATGTGATTCGTATTTCCTATAAAGAAATTTACTTTAAACAACATCATGTAAGAGACTAAAAGAATCAACAAAAATAAGACACATCTAGCATCTTAATCTTAATATATATAAAAACAAGAAGTTATGCCATTAATAGAAACCTAACTTTTCCCGCCAAAATACTTTCTACATTTAGTAATTAAGTTAATTTTATATTAAGATTGTATTAATTATATTAATGTTTTAATTATCATATCATCTTAAAGTAATACATAATAGTTTACATATATATCACACCAAATACACATAATAAAATAATAATTTAATTATATATTAAGATAGGTGATATAACAATCTATTAAACATATACGTTAATTTTTAAGGTAAATTATGTTACTTATTAAAATTCTTCAATTGACTTCCTTCAAATTTAATTTAATATATAAATGTACACTTTTTCTTCATTCCGATACAAAAATATGAAATAAAAATATAGTAAACTAATTTAAGATGGATTTTCATATATTTATGAGTAATTTAAGACGAGAAATCAGTTACAAAATAAACAATTTATTCCAATTGATTTAATTGTGGTAAGTATTGTTTATGGTATCTTTTCTATATTATAATTAATGAATTAATTAACTTTTTGTATACACACGTATATAATCTATATAATGGATATATGCTTAATTAATGTTAAGTATAGCATTAAAGTTAATTACCCCAAATCACTCTATAATTATATCATAATATCATGAATCTCGCTCTGACATCCATACATTTTTGAATTCACGAATCATTAAATATTTGAAATTTAAAATTTAAACTTTGAATAATAATTAAAAAGAACTTTACAATATTCTAGCTATAAATACTTGTCATTGGTTTCACATTGTTTAATTACTATTCAAAGTTTTATTGAAAAACAGTACGGAGAGCATGCTTATTTGCATTATTTGTTGAAATAACATATTCAGTTATCATTTATTATTATTTTTATTTTTATTTCGATTGTAATATAAACGAGTTTGAGTGGCCGTGTGTGGTTTAATTGTCCCAGAATCTTAGACCTTTTTGTCATTTATTAATTTCTGAATTCAAAGAATTGGCATACAATATTGTATTCATGTGATTTTGATGGTGTCTTGAAATTCTACAACAATTGGAGAGTATGTTGTGAGGAAGAGATTGTAAGATATTGATGAATAAATCATTGTTGGGCTATTCAATTTTTTGTCCATATTGGTTTACTGAAATATCTGATTTTGAGGAATTTGGACTCAAAATTTTATTTATTTGTTTCGGGATAACAAAATCCATATCATTTTAGTTGTTTTTTTTCTTTTTTGATGCAACAAATGTGTATTTGTGTGGTATACCAAAATTATTAATTTATTATCTTCGAATTAATCATTATGTTATTTTAATCTGCAGAATATCAGTACTGCACCTACTTTTATATATAGCGTTGCTCTTCATATTTCGGGTAGTGGAAATAGGATTTTCAATCCTCACTTAAATGCATGTGTTGCTTATTAAAAATATGATTTATCATATAGAGATAGGATACTACCATTTATTATGAAATAAAATTCTAAAAAAATAAATTTGAAAATAAATGCAATAACGAAATGAAGATTATGATTTATCCTTCAGATATTTTCCTGATTACATTTAATGTGCTGGTTATTTAAAAAAAATCATACAAAAATAAGATAATAGGATTTATTATAAAATAAACTTACAGAGTAATTTGAAAAGAAATATAAAGATGATATATTGAAGATTATGATTTATCCTTCAGATATTTTTTTTTATTAAATTTAATGTGTATATTATTTTAAAACTACGATTTATCATATAGAGTTACAATAATATAATTTATTCTTAAATAAATTTATAAAAAGTAATCTGAAAATAAATATAAAAGTGGGATGGAGATTATGATTTATCTTCAGTTGTTTCCTAATTACTCCCTCCGTTTCTATTTAATTGTCGTTTTGGATGAATGCACATAAATTAATAAATTAATTGAATTGTCTAATATACCCTTGTGTGAGTACATTAAATGAGCAAAATATAAATGTTTGAATACATTAAATGAGGGTAAATGTGAGAAAAATGTAAATTTTATGTCTCGAATTTGTAGAATGACACTTTTTTTGAAACAAAATTAAATGATTAGAATGACATTTATATAGAAATGGAGGGAGTATATTTAATGTCTTGCTTAATTAAAAATGATTTATCATATAGATATAGGATAATATGATTTATTATGAAATAAAATTATAAAAAAATAATTCAAAAATAAATGTCATGATGTGATGAAGATTATGATTTATCATTTAGATATTTTTCTGATTACATTTTATTTAAAAAAATATGATTTATGATATAGAGATAGGATAACATGATACATTATAAAATAAACTTATAAAAAATAATTTGAAAATAAATATAATGGTCGGATTAAGATTAATATATATGATTGAGCCTTCGAATATTTTATTGATTTCATTTAATGTGCTGCGTAATGATATATCATGTAGATATAGGATAATATAATTTATTATAAAATAAGCTTGTAAAAAGTAATTTGAAAATAAATATAAAGACGGGATGAGGTTATGATTTATCCTAGGATATGTTTTTGATTAAATTCTCTGTGTTTCTTATTGAAAAAATATGTTTTTATCATATATAAATAGGATAATATGATTTATTAAATGTTTAGATATCTACCCTTTTAGTGTTTAAATTTATTTGTACTCTATTCACAGCTAATTTACATATAAATAAAACCAAACATTATTGTGGATTCTATTGATTGAAGAAAACTATTACTTTGGAATAATTAGACAAAATTAAAAAAAAAAAAAAGAATTTTATATATTTAAGTCTTTAATAGGATCTCATGTCACCTATATGACTATATGTTTTCAAATATAAATTTTATGAAAACCTTAAAAAAAATAAAAATGGATGAATCACTCAAAAATTTACGTGTCTTTTACCCACACATATACTTATTTAGTAATTATATGTGGTTAATTTCTTATTTTTATAATTTTATCAAAAATATATTAAAATGCCACAGTAGAATAGAATATTTAAAGAAATTAGATAAACAATTTATCTGTGTCTTTTACCAACACATTTACATAACTAGAAATTATGTGTGATTAATTTATTTTTAAAAAATTATGAAAAAAATATTAATCTTAAAATTCCATATAGGCATAAAAATTTAAAATAAATAATGACCAAAAATTTACATGTGACTTTTACCACAAATTTACAAAACTAGTAATTATGTGTGGTTAATTTTTTATTTTTTTATTTTATCAAAAAACTATTTATTTTAAAATGCCACGGTGGAATATAATATTAAAAGAAATTTGACCAAAAATTTTCATGTGTCTTTTAAACACATATTTACATAACTAGCAATTATGTGTGGTTAACTATTTGTTTTAAAAAAAAATTACGATCTTTTTTTTTATTTTAGCATGCCATGTAGGCATAAAAAATTAAAAGAAATATCGGCCAAAAATGTCCATGTGTCTTTTATCTAAAAATTTACATAACTAGTAATTATGTATGGTTAATTATTTATTTAAAAAATAGTCAAAAAGTTATTTATTTTAAAATGCCACATAGACATAAATTTTTTAAAAGAATCAGTTAGAATTCATTCCACCAAGTTGCAAATATGATTAAAATATTTTAACCACACATATTAAATGTCAAAAGTTAAATAGAAATGTTAAATTCATTCAACCACACATTTTATAATTATGTGTGGCAAAATACCCACACATTATTATGCGTGGAAAATTTATGTGTGGTTAAAACTTCAATTTTTTGTAGTAATAACATATAAAATTCCATTTAGATTGTCTTCGCCTGAGCAATTTTTTTTTATAATATATTATTGCATATTCCCATTTTGCATATTAAATTTTCACTTACCATACATCTCACATCGGTTGTAAATTGAAATATTGGGATATGAGTTGTATAAAAGAGTGGGTAATCTTAAATCAAAACCTCAAATTAGTTCTGCAACTTTTTATAAATTTTATACATTTTATACATTCCACATTGGTTGTAGATTGAAACATTGGGATGTAGGTTGTTGTATAAAAATGGTGAAAAACCTCAAAATTTTTATTTAATCATTTTTTGAATAAAAATATTTTAAAAATTGAAAAAAATTATTCATGCCTAATTTGCCTATTAATCGTTGTCGAGACCAACTGAGCAGTCAGGACCCTACCTTCTCGATTTTACAACCAACTTGGGTATTTCTAATAAGGCTAGAGTCGGCAAGGCTGATTTTTCCAATGATGAAAAATACATAAATAATTTATAATTCAAACGATATAATTCATATATTTATACGCGAAATTCATGATGGAATATAATTTTATTATTGTACATAAATATTTTTTTTAATAACATCCCCTGTGCATCGCACAAGTGGTATACTAGTTTTTTAAAAGCAAGTTCACTAATAAATTTTTCAAAATTAATATTTTCTGACAAATACTACCTCCGTTTCGAAATGTTTGTTGTTTTAGGTTTTTTTTTTTTGTTTTAAAACGTTTGTTGTTTTATATAATTTGACATCCTCTCTCCCAATTTTAACCCTCTCAAATCCTACAAGATTTCTTGATTCTAACTTACCTATAATATATGAAGAGTGAAAAATATATGGAGAGAGAAAATATTATTATTTTTTAGGAAAATATAGATCAATTAGATTTTATGGCATTATATGAGGGATGAGTATATTTGTCCACAAAATTAATTCTTAATTCCAGATAAAAAAACAAAACAACAAACATTTCGAAACGGAGGTAGTATTATTCAATGAATATCAAAAAGCTCAATCATGGTAAATCTCAAGTAAGACTTTAATAACTTCAATTTTGGAAAAAAAAATTGTAGATGCAACTTTAATAAGTATGGTAAATAAAATTTTCTAAATAATGTAATACATGACAAAGTATTCAGTACATTTCAGTATAACGATTCAACATTGAGTCAATTTCACAAGTCAAACTGTCTCATTCCAAAAAAAATATTGCAAGAAAAATATAACTCATAACATTAAAAATTATCATTATTGTTAGTTCGCTTATATGAGTCTATTAATATATTTCAATTTCGTTTATAATTAATCTCAAGTAGGATGTATATTTATTTTGAAAAAATTAATTATCGAGCGCAGTGCACGAGCCTATGTATTAGCTTCGGGCAAGTTCTCTATGCAAGTTGCTGGATCAAATAAATTAACTAAATTCACTTTAATTTAGGGTTTACTAATTTCGTTTTAGTGTGTATTTTATTTCGAAAAAAATTAACTGTCCAGCGTTGATACGACCAAATATAAAGGCGGAAGCAAAGAATCGAACAACGCCAACTATGTATATGATTCAACCCAACAATAAACTAAAAAATACTGAATTAATAACCCCAATAATCTGTATAAAACTAATAAAAACTCGAATTTAACAAGAATTAACACAAAAACGACTCAAATAATCCGAAAACCCCTAAATAAAGACTCGAACAGAAACCTATGCAAACGACCTCGGATTAAGCTCAAATTTTAACACAAGTCACAATCTATAGAGATGCAAAACATATCCAAAAATCAGCTCAAACAAACGTGAAGGTTGGGAGATCGAATGGTGGGAATTTCAGGGCCCGATTTAGGGTTTTTAGACCTAAATCGACAAATCTGGGTTTCGATCTGAAGCGGGACGATTTTGAAGGTGTTGATGATGGTATGGGGAATGTTATGGACGTGGGTGGTGGCTATGGTGATGGTGGAAGGATCGGTGATGAAGAAAAACGAGAAGGATAGGTGAATCTTACCCGAAACGAACCCCGAATCGACGAGAACTCGGAACGCGCCTATGGAGCAATCTTCAATGGCTTGATTAACCCGTACACGACTGGATGCACGAATGAATCAATTGATTTCAAGCTTGAATTCACCAGAAACAAACTCTACCAAAGAACTATTGATTTTTGAGACAAGTTGAAAAGCTTTGCGCTGTTTTTTTCATTCAAAACGTGTCTGCCTCTCAATAGGAATGAAAATCCCTAAATAATAAACCTAAGGAACGAAAATTAAAGTGCCTTGGGCCTAGAATTCGAACTGGGCTAATTAAAACTACTACTGAGTCCAATATCACTTAAACAGATTGTGATAATTGGGCCTGCTAAATAAATAAAACCACAACTGAAATAATAGACTGGAAATAAATAAATTAACTAATTAAATCAGCTAGGAACGACTTTTCCATGGCTTCAATCGAGCTCCTCGATGCTTAAAATAGTCACCAACTTGGACTGCTTAAAATCAGTTCCATCATCTTCCAATTTCTTTCCAACATAGCACTGGAAGTAACCTTGCAGCTTCTTGGCTCTTAATCTCGTCACTGGACCTCTCAGCTGCAACTCTAGATTCAAATCCTCAGTGTTTGTCTCGATCTCATCATTCCCCCCCCCTCCTCAAAAGAATTTGACCTCGAATTCAGCCCCTCATCGGCGTCGACATCATCTGTAGGAAAAGGAGACAAGTCAGAGACATTAAATGTGGAAGAACATTTGTACTCACCAGGCAGATCAAGTCGGTAAGCATTGTCGTTGACTCGAGCAACCACAGTAAACGGTCCATCACCATGAGGCATCAGCTTCGACTTCCTCAAGTTAGGGAAACATCCCGGGCTGAAGTGAACCCAAACCTTATCACCGGGTTTGAATATCACTTGCTTGCGGTGCGTATTCACCTTAGCTGCATTCCGAACTCCCTGAAGCTCGATCCTCGTCTTCACCTTGTCATGCATCTCTCGAACCTGTTCAGCCCTACGAATACCTTGTATACTCGAAAGATGATCAATAGGCAAAGGAATAAGATCCGTTGGAGTCAACGGATTGAAACCATAAACTATCTCAAAAGGCGACATATGTGTAGAAGAATACACGACCCGATTATATGCAAACTCAGCAAATGGTAAACATTCTTCCCACGATTTCAGATTATTTTTCACTAATACACGCAGAAGAGTACCTAACGTCCTATTTACTACCTCAGTCTGACCATCTGTTTGTGGATGACATGCAGTAGAGAATAACAGTTTAGTACCCAACTTTCCCCACAAAACTCTCCAAAAATGCCCCAAAAATTTCGAGTCCCTATCAGAAACAATGGTCCTAGAGATGCCATGCAAGCGGACTACTTCACGAAAGAACAAATTGGCAATATTAACAGCATCATTAGTCTTTTTGCATGCAATAAAATGAGACATTTTTGAGAAACGATCAACAACCACAAACACAGAGTCTTTACCAGATTTTGAACGAGGCAAACCCAAAATAAAATCCATGGAAATATCTACCCAAGGACCAGATGGCGCCGGCAAAGGCGTATAAAGACCAAATGGACTCGAAGTGGATTTAGTCTTCCTACATGTGATACATCTAGCACAGACTCTCTCAACATCTCTTTTCATGCGAGGCCAATAAAAATGCTCATGCAAAAGATCTAACGTTTTATTGACACCAAAATGACCCATAAGACCCCCTGCATATGACTTTAAGATAAACAACTCTCGCATTGAACAATCAGGCACACACAACTTTGCATCCTTAAATAGAAATCCATCAACCACATAATATGAATCCACAGCACGAGATTTACCAACACAAGATGCAAAAATAGGTCCAAAGAACGGATCAGAAGCATAAAAGCTCTTAACATGCTCAAGACCTAAACACTGTGCATGCATAACAGAAATCAAAGCATACCCGCGGGAGAGTGCATCAGCAACCACATTCTCCTCTCCCTTCTTATACTTGATCACATATGGGAACGACTCAATGAACTCCACCCATCGAGCATGGCGCGAGTTCAAGCTCTGCTGTCCCTTCAGGTGCTTTAGTGACTCGTGATCAGTGTGAATCACAAACTCTTTCAGGCGCAGATAGTGCTGCCAACTCTCCAAAGACCTCTTCGGTGCATACAGCTCCTTGTCGTACGTAGAATACCTCAGAGCTGCACCATTCAACTTCTCGCTGAAGTAGGCGACCGGCTTCCTATCCTGCATCAAAATAGCACCAATACCTATACCAGAGGCATCACACTCAATCTTGAACATCTTATTAAAATCAGGCAAAACCAACACAGGAGCATTACACAATTTCGACTTCAGCAAATTAAAAGCATGCTCTTGGGCTTTGCCCCACTCAAACTTCCTATCTTTCTTACTGAGTTCGGTCAATGAGGCGGCTATAGTGGAAAAATCCCGCACAAAACAGCGATAAAATCCAGCCAAACCATGAAAAGACCGAACATCAGCACAGGTCTTAGGCGTGGGCCACTCCTCAATGGCCTTAACCTTCGATCTGTCAAGCTCAACACCTCGACTACTCACAACAAATCCCAGAAAGACAACCTCATCCATGCAAAAAGTACACTTAGACAAATTAGCATACAACTTAGCAGCACGCAACAGCTCAAAAACATGCCTAAGATGTCTAACATGCTCAGAAACACAAGTACTATAGATAAGGATGTCATCAAAGTAAACAACTACATACTTCCCTATCACATCTCTCAAGACATGGTTCATGAGACGCATGAATGTACTAGGGGCATTGGTAAGCCCAAATGGCATGACAAGCTATTCGTACAATCCATGCTTCGTCTTGAACGCAGTCTTCCATTCATCCCCCTCACTCATTCTCACTTGAAAATATCCAGAACGTAAATCAATTTTTGAAAAGATAGACGCCCCAGACAACTCATCTAACATATCATCCAAATGGGGAATAGGGAAGCGATACTTTACCGTTATCTTATTAATGGCCCGACAATCCATGCACATGCGCCACTCGTTATTCTTCTTGGGGATGAGTATGACAAGCACTGCACACGGCGACAGGCTCTCTCTGATCTGCTTCTTCTCCAGCAACTCCTTGACTTGACGATCTATCTCTTTTGTCTTCTCAGGGCTGGTACGATAAGCTGGTCGGTTTGGGAGGACTGATCCAGGTTGGAAGTCGATCTGGTGCTCAATTCCTCGAATTGGCGGCAGACCACTGGGAATCTCCTCAAGAAATACATCCTTGAACTCCTCCATCAATGGCTACAAAACAGAAGAAACAACAACATCAGGAGTATCATAAGCCTTAAAATTAACTAGAACGATAGGCTTACCAGCTTTGATGGCTTTTTGGACTCCATTTGCACTAATGAACAAAGTTCGGTGCACTATATCTGAGCTGGCTGCACTGGAAGAATCTGTAATGGCCACATGGGCAGCCTTAGTTGCACTCTTGGAAGCTGATGCTGTTCCATTGGAAGTCTTTGGGTCGGCTGTCGATTGGCCAGCTGGAACCAGGACCCTGCTCTCGGGCCGTTTCTCCTTCGCCTTCTCCTCCTTAAATCTTTACTGCATCCTCTGCTGATCTTCATTGACGTGCTTAGGCGTCAATGGCCACAATCTGGTGGTCCGTCTGTCTTGGGTCACCGTATAAGTGTTAGCGTATCCGTCGTGGATCGCCTTCCTGTCAAACTGCCACGGACGACCAAGCAATATATGCGACGCCTCCATAGGGATGACGTCACAAAGAACAGTATCAGTAAATCGGCCAATGGAGAAAGTAACACTTACCTGATATCCAACGCGGATTTCTCCTCGGTCAGTCAGCCACTGCAAACGGTATGGCTTGGGGTGCTTTTGTGGGATCAGATTCAACTTTCCCACTGCGTACTGGCTGATCGCGTTCACGACGCTGCCACTATCAATGATGAGTGAGCATGTCTTATCTTGGATTTCACAGCGCGCATAGAAGATGTTTTCACGCTGGTCATTCTGATCCTCCTCTCGAATCAGGCTCAGTGCTCGGATCGAAACAAGACTGACGTGGGCTTGTTTCGGCTTCTCATCTTCAACCTCGTCCATAAGTGGACGGTCAAGGGGTTGTTCGGTGCCTCCTTCCACTTCTACTTCATCGAGCTCTTCTTCACTTGCTGACTCCAGCTCATTCTGCTCAGTAAGGAAAAGAACTCAGCGGTTCGGACACTGGGCTTGGAAGTGTCCCCATCCTCTGCACTTGTGACATTGAACGTCACGTGCTCTCCCTGGAGTACTATTCGAAGACTGACTGGGCTGCACGGTTCGATTTGGATTACCTCTGTTTGGTGCAGGCGAATTGTACTCAGGTCTGCGGCTCGGCTGTGGTGCAGACTGCTCAAAACGGTGAACGGGCTGGGACTGCTGGTCTTGATGACGTGTAGGGGTTGTCCTAGGCATGGAAGACTCACCTCAACCCCATTGTGTCTGTGCTGGCGTCGACTGTGATGGTCTCCTGCGGCCATCTCTGAGCTGCCGCTCTACTATTGAGGCATAATGGACCATGGCCTCAATACTGGTGAAGTCCCTCAACTCGACTTCACAGGCGATGTCTGGATTCATTCCCTCAATGTATCAGTTAATTATGGCAACCAACGTCTCTTCTTTCCCAACTCGATTAAGGGTTGTCTCGAGTTCCTTGTGGTACTCCTCTATGGAACATGTACCCTGTCTGATTCGGTTCAGTTTCTTCTCGAGGTCACGCTCATAATGTACCGGAATGAAGCGTCCTCTCATGACATCCTTCATTTCATGCCACGAATCAATAGGCGGGTGGCGCTCTCGGCGTCGCCGGTTCTGCTGGAACTCCCACCAGGTGGCTGCATATCCTCTGAACTCTAATGAGGCTAACTGGACCTTCTTCTACTCAGGAAAATCATAGCAGTCGAAAATCTTGTCAACCTTTCTCTTCCAGTCGAGATAAAGGTCTGGATCATGTAATCCCTCAAACTCAGGGATGTTTGTCTTAATATTATTCAACAAGCTATCAGGATCCGCACGTCTGGCTGCATGTCGGTGGTAAGGCTGACGTGGTCGGTCACGTCTCTGAAATGGATCATACTCATCCTCAAATCCCTCTGCAAAATCACCAAAAGCTTCTGCAGCATCTCGATATATGGGTCGTTAAACTGCACTGGAGGTTGGTGATGCTGAGCTTGTGGTGCTCTAGCATTTGCTCTGGCTGGCTCGACTACAACAACTTCTGGCTGATGAGCTGCTACTGGTTGTCGGTCTGCTCCTTCTGGCTGGACAGGTTGGGCTTGAACTGGTGGTGGTGCAGGAATTCGAGCAGCAATAAGCTCGAGCTGTGCCATCACTTTGGCCAATGAACTATCCAGCTTATGCTCCAGTTCCTGATGGTGGTACTGGGCATCCCACGACTGTGGCATCGACGAAGCCGCGTCTGTAGGAGTACTAGATGATGCTGGTGCCTTATCATTCATCTTGTTATAACCATCTCTGGACTCCATTGGTACCTGCAAAACAATGAAAACAAAAGAAAACAAAAGAACAGGGCCTCACTTTTTTTTTAACTCTCGTGTATACCACTCAACTCTGGACTTCAAATCCTCGGTAGAACTAATGCTAGCTCGTCCAACTCTAGTCAAGAGCTCGAACGTGACTTCCAAAGTACCACGGGTATCCAAAACACCACGAGATAAGCTACAATGGGTATAGGTCGGCTGTATGGATGAATAGGTAAAGAATTTTGAAGAAACTGAAAAACTGGAGAATATTCACTGGGCAGTTTCACCTAGAAGATGATAGAATTTGACCAAAAGTACAATTATGTAATGGCATAATCCATGACTTTTGATCAGCACGTCGTTCCGCTTCTGGAATGGCATTATGGACGAAAATCGGAGTTCTGGTGCAAATTTGGCAGAAAACCGATTTTTGGCTGCGGAGTGATCGGTGGATGAATTTTCAGTGGAAGAGTATGGGAGACAAAGGCGAGAATAAAGCTGGAATTTGGGTGGGTATGTGCTGAATTATGGAGCTAGATTGTACCAAGTGTGAATACGAGCTCAACAAAGAAACAAAAATCAAAACCAACTAGGAAACAAACCCCAAATCAACTAGGAAAGTACCAAAACCAATCCTAATTCAACTAGGACACAAAATTCGACCCTCCCCTTATATTAAACACAATGTGAATGAAAATTATGACTCCCAAACAAGACGATACCAGCTGCAATATGGTTCCTAATCGCTATTCGACGAAGAACGGTAATTGCGACACAAATACGAAGAAACAAGAACAACGACTATCCAAACTAAACAATGCTCAACAAGACCAATCAAGAAAATCAAGAATTATCAAGAAACAATCCAAGATTAAATGGTAACACAATAGGGCTCGATCAACTCTTTTCTTTTCTTTTTTTTCTTTTTTTTCTCGAATTTTCTGTTCTCTTTTTTTTGTACGATTTTTTTTTAAACAACGATCGACTCTCCTTTTGCCCCTACTGTGTCACACGAATTTGGATTGAACCACGACCAACCGAAGTTGACGTGGCTCTGATACCAAAATTTATGATACGACCAAATATAAAGGGGGAAGCAAAGAATTGAACAACGCCAACTATGTATATGATTCAACCCAACAATAAACTAAACAATACTGAATTAATAACCCCAATAATCTATATAAAACTAATAAAAACTCGAATTTAACAAGAATTAACACAAAAATGACTCAAATAACCCGAAAACCCCTAAATAAACACTCGAACAGAAACATATGCAAACGACCTCGGAT
Source organism: Perilla frutescens (assembly GCA_026008535.1). NCBI lineage: Eukaryota > Viridiplantae > Streptophyta > Magnoliopsida > Lamiales > Lamiaceae > Perilla > Perilla frutescens. The sequence continues at coordinate 17,365,029 of BRKX01000004.1, forward strand.
TAAGCTCAAATTTTAACACAAGTCACAATCTGTAGAGATGAAAAATATATTCAAAAATCAGCTCAAAAAAACTTGAAGGTTGGGAGATCGAATGGTGGGAATTTCAGGGCCCGATTTAGGGTTTTTAGACCTAAATCGACAAATCTGGGTTTCGATCTGAAGCGGGACGATTTTGAGGGTGTTGATGATGGTATGGGGAATGTTATGGACGTGGGTGGTGGCTATGGTGATGGTGGAAGGATCGGTGATGAAGAAAAACGAGAAAGATAGGTGAATCTTACCCGAAACGAACCCCGAATCGACGAGAACTCGGAACGCGCCTATGGAGCAATCTTCAATGGCTTGATTAACCCGTACACGACTGGATGCACGAATGAATCAATTGATTTCAAGCTTGAATTCACCAGAAACAAACTCTACCAAAGAACTATTGATTTTTGAGACAAGTTGAAAAGCTTTGCGCTGTTTTTTTCATTCAAAACGTGTCTGCCTCTCAATAGGAACGAAAATCCCTAAATAATAAACCTAAGGAACGAAAATTAAAGTGCCTTGGGCCTAGAATTCGAACTGGGCTAATTAAAACTACTACTGGGTCCAATATCACTTAAACAGATTGTGATAATTAGGCCTGCTAAATAAATAAAACCACAACTGAAATAATAGACTGTAAATAAATTAATTAACTAATTAAATCAGCTAGGAACGACTTTTCCATGGCTTCAATCGAGCTCCCCGATGCTTAAAATAGTCACCAACTTGGACTGCTTAAAATCAGTTCCATCATCTTCCAATTTCTTTCTAACATAGCACTGGAAGTAACCTTGCAGCTTCTTGGCTCTTAATCTCGTCATTGGACCTCTCAGCTGCAACTCTGGATTCAAATCCTCAGTGCTTGTCTCGATCTCATCAAGCGTAGTGCATGAGCCTATGCTTTAGCATCGAGTGGGTCGCCACATCAAAAAATTTAAATTAATTCATTTTAATTTAATGATTTTTAATTTCAATACAACACTTGTATGGAATACCATCCTCATATCTAGAGTTGTATGTTGTTTTGTAATAAATATCGCAAGGTGTTTAACAATTTCAACAATTATATTTGCTAGAGAGTAAACTTGATTTGTTGAATTAAACATAAATTTTTTGTAATAGAAATAATAATAAAATTTTGGAAATAGCAAGAAAAAAAGTCTAAAACGTGCATATATATGTGCATTGTAAATCTAGAAAAATAAAGAAGGTATGTAGTGAAAATTTTATAAAAAGAGAATCAGTCTTGTATTATAAAACATATTAATAAAAAGTGATATAAAAGTCGGGATGGCCTAGTGGTGGAGTGGTGTTTCTTGAGGCCAAAAGTCTCAAGTTTGACCCACCACCAACACCACTAGGTGTGAGCCTGTCACACCTGACTTGCCAAGTGTGGTTTACCTCATTTGTGTAGGTTTGCAGGGTCACACTTGTGTTAGACGACATCCAAAAAAAAGTGATATAAAACACATTAATAAGTAGTACAAAAAAAATATAAAGGGCCACACTTGTGTGAGATCGTCTAACAGATTTATTACGTTAAACGGATCTCCATTTGACTCATTAAGTGGTCCTCTCTTTTTTCTTTTTTTTTCTTTTTCTATCTTAGCGGTCCTCTTTCTCCTTTCCATCCCCTTTTTCCCTTTTTTTAGTTTTTTTTCACTTTTTAATTTTTTTAATTTTTTTATAAACATATATTTAATTTTTTTGAAATAAATATATACACTAAAATGAAATTAGTGAATCCTAAAATTGAATTGAATTAATTTAATTTTTGTATCCAGCATTTCACTCAATGCATTCTTCCGACAGTTACGCGTGGGCTCATGTACTAGACTCGATATAAAATGAAGATTTAAAAAAATTGAAAATATAAAATAAAAACTCAAAAAATAAAAAATCTAAAAAAGAGAATAAAATGGAGGTTTTCAGATGCTTCATACGTAATGATACTTTGCTTTATTACCAGTGATAATTTACTTCATACATAATGGTACTTGTTGTTTGGAGCATCAACAAACATATTCTAAAAAAAAAAAGATAAATGAATCATTTAAATTAAAAGTTCTCATTATGATTTATGTAGAAAATAATTCTTTTTTTTTTCTTAGCATGTGAAAACATTTCATAGTTGATGATACTTTGACACATAACTAGTGACACTCTACTTCATACATAGTGATACGTGATGTCTGGAGAATCAACAAACATATCCCAAAAAGAAGATAAATGAATCAACTAAATTAAAATCTCACATTATGATTTATGCAGAAACTAATTCATTTACTTTCTTCTTATTATATGAAATACTTTATAGGTGATAATACTTCAATTTATATTAAATAATATTTTGACATATAATTAGTGATACCTTACTTCATACATAGTAATACTTTACTTTATTATACATATTGATATGTGCGTGGCCGCGCGTAGAGCCCATGCTCCTGACTGTTTTTGCAGGTTTGTATGGGTTTTGGGGCAGGTTTCGGTCCTATTTGACTCATCTAACGTGTAGCAACCTGAATTTTTTTTATAAAATTTGCTACATTTTCTTTTAAAAAAATAAATTTTATAATGCATTTATTTTGTTATATTCTTATAAGTTGCGCCTAAATTATTACCACCACCACCACCACCACCACTACTACTACGACTATGACCACTACCGCTACCACTACTACGACTACTACCGCCACTGCCACTGCCACCACCACCGCCTCCACCACCACCACCACCACCACCACCACTACTACTACGACGACTACTACTACTACTACTACTACCATCACTACTACTACCACCACCACCACCACTATTACTACTACTATTACCACCACCACCACCACCACCACCACTACTACGACTACGACTATTACTACTACCATTATCACTACCACTACCACTACCACTACCGGTTTCCAAATCATTTAAGAATAAAATAAAACTTTGTATGCTTATTTTATATTCTTAACCCAAAGATTTAAAGCCCACATTTATTTTATTTCATGTTGCTAAAGTGAGCCCACAATGGACATTTTCAGCCTTAGTATTAATATTATTTTGATCCCATAATTAAAAACTCATTTGTATTATATTTTGAGTCATGCTCCAACATTGGTGAGAAGGGAAGCATCGCCGGCAAAAAACCAAAAGTCTACAAGACTTCTTATCATTTCTCACCCCTTACAAATTCAAACTTTATTATACTCCATTAAAATTTGACCATTCACCTCTGTTTTAGACAGTATAAAATGGGACCTCATGGTTCATTTGTAGCATACCAAAAATAAATCATTTTCTAAAGCATTTCCATAAGCTAAAAGTTTATGCATTTTGCTTTTAGGTATATGTGTGAGTGTATATGCATTCTTTTGCATTTCATTGGGGAGAGTATTTGAGGGGGAAATGGGTGGTAGCGGTGTCGGAAGGGGCTGCATTGGTGGAGAAATCTTTGTAGCAGCTGTCTTCCGTCGGCAGTGGGTCGGTGTTGGCGGGGGTATAGGAGCAAGAGAAAGATAGAGGTTCAAATAGCTACCATGAGTTGGTATGAGAAATAGAGATTGATTTCATCCCTTAGATCTTGCTGAATGGACGGATGAGATCCATTAATTGAACCCATGTATTTTTGGTAGTTTTTGAATATTCTAAAGGGATAAGGTTAATGGTGTAATTTAATTAAAAGATGTAGAGTTCTATTGTTATGAAAATATTTAACCGTCCTAATTAAGCGGTTATGTTTAGGACGATTATTATCTCTCCAACTACGCACACAATTTTTGCGTCAATTTATTTTGGAGAACCTGAAAAAATCATCTACTTTATAGTATTTTGCTTGGAAAAAAAAGAACATACAGATCGTTGCCTTTTGTTAGAGGATTTTGGAGTTGTATCAGATTGTTAGAGTCGACGGTGTAACGGACTTGAATCGGATTGTTACTGAATTTTGTTTGGTATCTAATGTCATCAGACACATCTATAATGGAAGAGACAAGTTTTTTTCTCATTCTTATTTTATATTGTAGACAATTATTTTTTATTATCACACTTTATCAAAACTAGTATGAGTATTTTAAAATACATCAAGGTTCGTTCAGTATCATCTATTCCATATACTTGCAAATCAGACACATAAGTTCATCACAATTGATGATATTGTACAAATATTGATGTATTATAGAATACTCATACTAATTTCCATATGTGTCTAATTTGCAGGCATTTGGAAACTTGTAACTAAGCATTATAGTGGACGTTTATTTCAAATTTTAAATAGTATGTTAATGTTGTTTCTTCTATAACAAAGCACTTATATGTGTTGTACTAAGCTTTGCAAAATATGTTTATATAGCGTTGTATAATGTAGGATGCACTATAGTGGATGTTTGTTTCAATTTTTAAATTATGTGTCAATGTTGTTTCTTTTATGAAAAGCACTTATATGTGAGTTAGTAAGCATTGCAAAATATGTGTATATAGCATTTGCATAATTTAGGATGTATGCGTAGGTGTGATTGATTCAAGTGAAGGTGTTGTTCAATTATCACCTGGTGGAACATCAAAATTATATATTCCCCAATGCGACCCTTCCATGAAACCGTTTGTCAATCAGAAATTCCAGAGTCTTGATAATGGAATTGAGTTTTATAAAAAGTATGCTCTTGCATGTGGGTTCGACATTCAACATGGTACAACAAGAAAGTCATATGATGGGGAGTGTTTCACGTGGAAATATATATTTTGCAATAGAGAATGTGTGAAGCATGCCACAGATGTTGACATAGCCGGTAAATCAAAGAAAAGGCGTACTATATCGAATCGTGTTGATTGCAAGGCTCGGGAGGCTCTTAAGTTTGTCGGATTAGAGGGTTATGTTGTCAATAAGTTTATTGAGAGTCATTCGCACACTTTAGTGCCTGAAGCATACAAGTATTTCATAAAGATGAACTCTAAGTTGGAGGTTGGTCACCAGAAATTTGTTATGGATTGTGCAAAGACAAAAATCATTGCCATAAAGTCCTTTAAGATGATGAAGATAGTTGCTGGTCCATACTCGAGTATTGGGTGCTCACGTCTTCAAGTTAAGAACTTTTCACGTGATCTTAAAGCTTATGTTATTGGTGCTGACGCACAAATGATAATTGACAAGTTGTATAGGAAATACGAGTTGTGTTCTGCTTTTTTATTCGAGTATGAAGTTGACGAGAATGATCATTTGAAGAGCTTTCTTTAGGCTGACCCCATATCAAGGAGAAATTTTTGCACGTTTGGGGATGTGGTCTCTTTTAATGCGACGTACAATACGAACAAGTGAGTACAAATGCTAATTATGTTTATAATATCGATCTAATTGTACATTTTACGAACAAATGACTATAAATGCATGCTTCACAAATTGTTTATTTATGCTTTGTAGGCTATATGTTTGTTCAATTTGTTCCATATGATATCAATGCTTTCTTTCTTTCGAATTTGTGCTTTGTAGGATATATTTTTATGCTAACAAATTCAAATGTGAAAATTTTGATAGGTACAACATGATTTTTGCACCTTTCATAGCTAAAGACAATCATGGTAAATGTTTTTACATTAGGTGCTACTTTGATGACTGGCGAGTCTATAGAATCATATGCTTAGGTATTTGAACAGTTTAAAAAGTGCATGCTTCATGAACCTGCTGTACCAATGACCGATCAAGATCCAGTTATCAAGGTTTCATTTAAATGGATTTTTTTAGCACACTAGGCATCGTTTATGCGTGTGGCACATCATGTTCAAAATCACAAAAGGTAAGAAAGATCCTGAATTTATGAAGTAATTTTGTAGCCTTGTTTGGTCAATTCATTTGGAGCCAGATGTTTTCGAGATAAAGTGGCGTGATATCTCATGGATACTTTTGATTTAGCAGATAAGGCATGGTTCATATCTATGTACAATATTCGTGAAACATGGATTCTAGCATATTTCAGAGATTTTAAATAGGGAGGGTTGTTTAGAACAACATCCCCATCTGAAAGTGAGAACATCTTTTTTCGTATGCATATGTCTACAAATTCTAACTTTCTCGAGTTTTTTATGTGTTTTGAGAATGCCTTAGACTCACAGAGACATACTCAAGTGAAGCTTAATAATGAGGACTTATCATGCTGTCGTGATTTTCAAACTTTGCTCCAATTTGAGAAGCACACATCGACTGTGTATACCAAGAGCATTTTTAATCAGATGCAAGATGATATTGAACATGCTTGCTACACCTGTCGTCTTATTAAAATTACTAAAGACGAAGTAAGTTGTGTGTACTAGATTGATGATCGTACTCATGGAATTTTTAATGTTAATTAAGATAAGGTGGAAAAGAATGTTGTCTGTAGCTGCAAAAGATTTGTGATGGTAGGTCTATTATGCTGTCATCTGTTTTTTATCTTTAAAGATCTCAACTATGACTCTTTACCTCAGAAATACATAGTTAGCCAATGGACTAAACAAGTGTTGTTCAATACGACACATGTCGTTGGTGGTGATGTTTTGCTCTCTTGTGGTGCCATTGAAGATAATCGTTTTACTTTATATGATATTGTATCTGAGTTTTACAGCTACTTGAGTTTGGTTGATGGGGACTTGGATAGATCTCATTCATTATTTCAAGCTATTAGAGATGTCAAAGACTCGTTCAAACCGAGTGGAGATAATGAATCCAATGAGCATGGTAAGAAGAGATTATTTGAGAAGTATTATCAATCATCTATACTGGATCAAATTACTATTAAACCACCAGTTCCTGTGAACACAAAAGTGAGTGGCAGTCGTATAAAATAAAACAAGGAGAAGAATATGGAAAAGATGAAGAAGTCATTAAGAACATGCAGCGTTTGTGGGGAGGAAAGCAACCACGATGCTAGGAATTGTCCTAATAAAATATGATATTGGAGTTTTTTTTTAGAGTTGTACGCTATTCATTCATGACAACTTAATGTTTCATTAATTGTTTTGTCAAGTGCCTAATATTAATTCATGTTATAGAAAGTATTTAAATACAATATTCATCGCATTTTAGAATGTTGTTAGTTGGGACACTAATGTTATTTTCAATTTTTGTTCTTAACGATCTGTGTCCAAAATGAAGTTCGAAGCAATACAGTTTTTCATATAAAACACTTAACATGTAAGTAACAAGCATTAACTAAGCATCAGATTCTAAAATGAAAAATGATAATAAAAGTATGTATTATTAACATAAATCATACATAGCATTATCAATACAAAAACAAAGCATTAACAATCGCAATACGAATCATTAGCAACTCATATGCACGAAAATCATAAACAAAATACAGAATGCATTAAGATACATGTTAACGTTTTGCGTCCAAAATACACTTGAGAACAATATATTTTTCATCTGAAGCATTAAACTGTAAAATAAAAGGCATTAACTAAGCATCAATTGTCAAATAACAAGCATTAGCAAAGTACGTAGCATTTACATAAACTATATAAAGCATTAACATAAAATTAACAAAAACTGCATATGAGCAATTCAAAAAATTATACTATCCAAAACCAACCATATCAACAAAAACAGCAACATTCATCATAAATAAACTGTATCTGAGCAATTCAAAATATGATACTATCCAAAATAAATAACTACCGACATTCATCATAAATAAACTGCAATCCGTACTTGCATACTAAGCCCTAAACATCGCCCTTCAAAACATCACTAACACTTGGTTGTTTTTTCTTAGAGATAACTGCAAAAATAGACCTTGCATTTTTTTCAATCTCGCCAGAATGGACATTTAATTCTAACGTGAGTATGGATGCACAATGCTTAATGTGAAGAAGGTTCATTCTTGCGACATTCCCCTTCTCGAGATTGCAATGCCAAGCCTTGCTAGATTGACCCATGTATGTCTCCATGTGCCGCATAGCGTACACACCACAGTCATTGTTATTTTCGACATCCCTCGAAGTCATGTCTAGCCTCGTCATGCATGCACGTTTTACTATTGTTGACTTAACTTTCAAACCTTCCGCTTCCAAGTAATCAACAAACATATTTTACTGCAACACATGAATATCGACACATTTAACCAAATAAAAGCATGAACTTGATGGTTAAGAAGCGTTGTTGATTCTTCGGAACTTAATCAATTTATCAAAAGCATTTATTTACTTATGAATAAGCATTATATGTCACATACCAAATCAAAAGTAGAATTAGATAAGCAAATAAAAGCATGAAGGTGATGTTTACAAAGCATTGAAAATACACGGGGACATTAGGTAAATTATCAAAACCATTTACTTGCTTATTAGTGACCACTACATGCCACATACCAAATCAAAAATAGGATTAGATGAATACTAGTATAAACGGCGTTGCTCCATACTTGGGCCTTAAATCCATCCCCTTGCACTCGTTCGAATTATCTATCAACAATGCATCACTCTTTCTGATGTCAAAGCATATGATGTAGTAGTGGTCTCGATCGAGTACAAGAAAAAAACTGTAGTAATATTAGTCATTCTTATATTTTTTTCACACATAATAAAATATATAATTTACGTTGTAATTATTTTCATTACCATGTCAATATTACGCAGTGTGTGATTTCCAGTTTGTGATAGTTGAAGTTTAAGCGAATCACTGAACTCTGCTTGCACTCTTGTTTTGTCCCAGCTTGGAGCTCCAAGTGCGTAGCGCTACATATTCATAAAATAAGAACGTTTGATTAATGTATTTAGCACTTCACAACCTGTAATAAAAAAATTGACTTACACATGCATCTGTGGGGACAAAGAAAGGACAAGGAGAGGTTGTTGCCCTTAGTGCTTTACTGTGATTCAGTATGGTGCTCCACATATCAATCACATGTGCACTTATCCATATACTTGCACACAACGTACGCAACTTCTCTCTTCTGAGATTTATGTTCTTGTATAAGAAGATGACCTCTTCTCTGCAATTAAAATATGTTTTATCAAATCAGGATCGGTTCAAATATAACAACGTAATTTGAATTTTTTGAATTACGACACTTACAGGTTTTGGTTTGCTACTGTCCTCTCATGGTAAGGCGACAAGAAAGCCTCGATCCTCTTTAAACTTGTAACCTTGTGCTTCACCATTCGGTGTGTGGGTGCGTCCGATGCAACCTTAACACATAAATAACTGCATAATTGTAATTGAAGTTATTTTTTAATGAATAGATGCATAACTGTTACTTATCCAACCTTCTCTTTCCGATTCCTTAAATTTCTTCCAACATCCTCCACATGGGCTCGATGTTGTTTCGTATTTTCCTTTTTATCGATGTCCTGATTAGAATGACATTATTCAACATATATATAAAAAAATCAAATCGTAATATGAATGTCAAAATTATGAGATATTATAGTTGTGCTATCCATATAACCGACTGCAGCCTTGTTAACATTTCTCGCTTCAACATCTTCAATCTGCATGTGTTAATTAATGTAAAGCACTAGTATCGTAAGAGTTAGTAGTAAATATCATGGAAAACGGAAGTATATTGTACCTCTTTCTCTGGTCTAACATCAGATTCTGCTTCGGGTTCATCATGTGGCATACTTCCTACTTCTCTACTTATGTTGACAACATCTTCCCAATCTTGGGTGAGTCCAAGGTTGAAGCTTGGGCCATCAAAAGTATGTTTTTTTCCATTTGTCTCTCTTCAAGATAGCGTTTTCAATCTCATCCAAAGCGGCAATGCACCCTAATCACTCCAAAAGGCATCATCATCATCACCATCATCATCTTGTTCATAGAACTAAGACAGTCTGGCACTATCTTGCAAGCTACCTCCTCCTAATTTGCATCCGACCAACTGTTGTCCAGCCTCCACAATCTTCTTAAATCAGGGATTGTCACGTAGATGCTTCGGGGCCCTCTCTATCATCAGTATTAGTTGCATCATCGTGTCAGCCATCAGTTTTGATTTTGCAAGGAATTCATTTGCAAATTTCTGCATTTCATCCTCTTCAACGACATTATCGCGGCCCCATTTCTTTGTTTGTTCAACATCATTTAATGGGACATCGTCTTCAGCCGTTAATTTATATTGTGGACAAAGTCATCCACCTCCGAATCCCCCAACCAATATCTCTTGTTTTTCATGCTTTCGCATCAACTGGAACATCTAACCCTTGATCGTAAGGAAAGACCTGTCCACAAGCCATTTCCCATATGAGATAACCCGATCAACATACATTGCCTGTGGATATTTAGCACAAATTAAATAATACTTAGCAACAAAATTAATGTTATATAGCACCAAAACAGATATTACTTAGCACCAAAATTAATGATACTTACTTACAGTCACATTCACCAATCAAACAATTCAGTAATCATATTTGACACAAATTAACAACACATATACTTTATTATTTGGCATCAAATTTTGCACTAAATTAAAAACAATTTAACAAATAGATATATAAATTATTAACAATACTAACACGCAACATCAAAATTAAACTTAAAAAGCATATAATGTAATATCAGCTAGCATCAACATCCATTAAATGACATCACATTGCACTGAGTTGGACCAATATAATACATATACTTTACATAAAATGCAATATACTACATATACTTCAATAATTCACACTAACATATTCAAGTTAATAGTCTGGGAATCAAAATGAAAAGTAAGAATTTTAAATATCAAAAGAAAACATCAATTGATTTAAAAACACATCACAATCTTTAAAATACTTACAGTCAGAAATAAGATGGGCCAGCCAAAACTATTAGCTTTGTTACACTCCCACATCCGTTTGTGCTCAATTAGACTCTTAATCACGTACTCACACCAATCAAGCTCATGAATAGATTTCAGGCTTTCATTATCCATATGGCATAACATTGGTGCTGCAATGTACCCGTTCACTGTATTTTCAATGAGGCAAGAAGTTAGCAACATCAAAAAATTCATTCTAAATACTTCACCCCCAGAAATGTCTTCCATCATCTTCTGGTGAAGCACCTTCAGCTTTATCCTATCCCTTTTTGTCTGACCAAATTGATTGTAAAATTTTTCTTCTCAGTCGAGCACATTGGATTTCTTTCTTCTCTGTATCAGGCCCCCTCCTCTGGAAAAACCAAAAACTAAATGTACATCTTTAGCATCAATGGGTATCAAACAACCGTTCCTCAAATGCAGCTCTGAACTATTTACATCGAAATTATCCAGTACCCAGTAAGCTAGCTGCATTAGTACCTTATTTACTCTCATATTTAGGATATGAGAAAACCCCATCTCCACCACTGCATTGCGTTGATCATTTGTGAAATTTCATATTGCGTTAAAGAGGAATGTAGGGCATGAAATGTCTTCTATCATCTTCTGGTGAAGCACCTTCAACTTTATCCTATCCCTTTTTGTCTGACCAAATTGATTCTAAAATTTTTCTTCTGAGTCGAGGACGTCGGATTTCTTTTTTCTCTGTATCAGGCTCCCTCTTTTGGGAAAACCAAAAACCAAATGTACATCTTCAGCATCAATGGGTATTGAACAACCGTTCCTCAAATACAGCTCTGAACTATTTACATTGAAATTATCCAGTACCCAGTAAGCTAGTTGCGTTGATACCTTATTTACTCTCATATTTAGGATATGAGAAAACCCCATCTCCACCACTACACTGTATTGATCGTTTGTGAAATTTCCTATTGCATTAAAGAGCAATGTAGGGCATGCACTACTTCTCAGTTTGGGATGGCCACTCACGTCTGAATCCTCATCCTCGTCTATTATGTCATGATCTTTAACATTTCCTTGAACTGGCTCTTTTGATACTGCAATCATTAACACAAAATTAAAATTAAAAAGCATCAAAAATATTATTACCAATAACAAAATTAAAAAGCATCAAAATTATAGGTACAAAGCACCAACTTAACATACAAGATGTCAAATTTATCCTTTAATACTTGTTAGTCCGAATAATAATAGATAGCACCAACTAAAAGGTTACATAACATCAACTTATTTTTATATAAGCACAAACTTCAAAAGAACACTGTCACAATAATGTTGTTTCAAACATCATTGATTTTTTAGAATGAAAACCATTTACTAACTAAATCAAACAACTGCAACACTTTAAGTAAATTGAACCTCATATTACACTTTATATATCTCACACAAGAAGCAACACTATAACTTTATATATAACATCATGTGCACACCTTTTTTCTTCTTTTTCAATGGCTCTATGTTCTCATTATTGCATTCGGCTTCCAACATCCTCACCATTTTAGATTTAACTGTAAAAATCAATCAAATATTAAGAATTACCAACCATTGAAATTTGAAATACCATAAATACCAATTGTTATAAAGTAAAATAACATAAATACCTCTTTCTTTGTCATGCTTGAATTTTGATCTTAACTCATTCGTGCGTTGATCCATTTGCTCACTTTGCACTTGTGACGCTACATCATCCTCAAAATCTGAATCTGGAGCAGCCACTTTCGAACCACGGGGTAAAACTTCATCAAAAAGCATTCAATTAAATGATTAATAGCATTAACAAGTACAAAACAACAAAAACTTGTTCAATTACAAAACAACACCACAATCACTGACACCATTATCATCTAGCACTTCATGTATTTGCACGCAAATACAAGATCCTTATCATTAAAATACATGGTAAGAAAAAAGAATATATGATAAGAATGGTATAAATATTATATAAACTACAAAACACCTACAAACTACAAAATACCCAAATCTAGTAGAAACAAACCACAATAAAAGCATCGCAAACAATAGCATTTAGCATTCACTATCCTCATATTTACCACCTTAACATACAACAAACACAAATATTAATTAAATTAGTTGAATAGAACAGTATATAAGCCGATAGACCGAAACTACATTATCATTAGCATAGAATGTTTGCTTCAGACCAACTGATTAACAACAAATTCACCCAAAATACAAACCCAAATAACTGATGTGATCTCAGTAGATGATCGACACCGGGTAAAAATGCGCGGAAGACTCTAGAATTGAACACGTCAGCTAAAGAAGAATTTAATCCAAACTAATGACTCAAATAATCTAAATATGCTGAATTAAATAATAAAAGACTCGAATAACTTATATGTGTAGGACTAGACCTAATTAAGCAACCTAGACTATGACAACACAAATAAGACACGATCCAAATCAACTATAGCTGAAATTGGCTCGATTGGATAAGGGTGGTGTTTGGGACGTATGGAATATGATGGTGAGGTTTAAAATGGCTAGAGTAGATAGGGTATGATAACGATAGAAGAACTTACGGATGGTTAATGAACACGATAAATTGAGCTTGTAATGGAGTCGAACACGGTTGTTCTTCAATGGGTGAATCACGAATGTTGGGATTGATGTGAGACGTATGTAGATGAAAGATGAGTGTTGGTGTTGGCAATTGGTGTTAAAGATGTAGTCGATTGAGTTGATACACGAAAGCAAACCTTGTGGACACACGATCCGCGAAATGTACTTCACTTGGAATCTCCTCGATAGCAATCCAACCCTAGCACTACTCGAGCACTAAAACGAGACTTGAATAAAACTTAAAGCTTGCAAATTCTTTGAGAGTAAATTTTGAACCAAAGAGGGGTGCGACAATATTGAATACAAATTGCTTAATTATCAAATAGAGTCTAAAATAATAATGTCACATGGATCCTCTATTTATAATAGAGATGACCGAAAATAACTAGACTAAGGACTGAAAATAATAACCCAAATAGAGTTAGAATTGGACTAGGAAAACTACCTAAACTATAATTCTATTTAAGGTAGGAAATTGTATTAAATAAAACCTAGTCAAACTAATTGACTATGACCGAAAATTACATGAAATAAATTAAATAAAATTGATCCAAAATAAATAAATACTATAGTCTAATTAAATACTATAGTCTAAATAAATCAACCCTTAATTAAAATAATTAAGGATCGAATTATTCATGCATGCATACGTCGACTATTCAAGTCGATTCTCCAACTCACGAACTCCATGCACACGTGCACTTGATCTCCTCTTCATGTATTATTCTTCATGTCTTGATCATCATCTTCACAAGTTAACAAATTAACTAATTTGTGGTTGCACTTAGCTTCGTCCAATTCGTCCAACTCCTTGCGAATGATTGCTTGGAAATATCCTTGCAAGTTCTTGGCTCGTAGTCGAGTGACTAGACCTCTAAGCTAAAACTCCGGGTTGGGCTCATCAATGCTAGGCATGGCTTCATCAATAACTAAAAAACTAAACTTTATCATTCACAATCAAACAATGCATCATTATCGATTTTTCACAACAAACACAAATAATTAATTACAAAAAAAAAACAAAATTACTATAATTTTACAAAACTTCACCCAATCACACCCTAGCCTACAATATTATGAACAAGCATCGAGAAAACCATATCAAAGAACCCTAACTGGTCGAAATTGTTATATGGCTTTTTTCATCCCATTATTATTTCGGTCAAAGCCCTAAAATTGTTGAGTGAATTCGTCTCGCCGCCACCGCCCCGATTCACTCCAGCACACCAAACCTGCCTCAGCTACCACCGTCCAGATTTTTAGTTTTAAACTTGTCGCTGCCGCATGATAACTATTTTTTCGGGACAGATATTGCCGCCTCAGCCCACCGCCAATGATTTATGGGGATGTTAGGTTTCGCGATTCAGTGGGCGCTATGGATTTCTCTCACTGATGCTTTGTTTTGATTTTCTTTCCCCTATATTGTAGGGGGTTTTTTTGTGATATAGTCATATAGATATCAAATATCACATTCCCGTATCTACCGCCAAATTTAATGCATGATACCATATGAAATTATTTTTTTTTACTTAATTATTCCTAAATAATTTAATATATACTAAAAAATTAATAAATACCATTTTACATACATTTAATCTCATCCATCCATCAACATTATTTGTAGGGCTCAGATATGTCCTTATTTTTCACACAAAGGGGTGTCTTTATTATAACCACACCATATATATATATATATATATATATATATATATATATATATATGAGAACCAAAGTCCCATGTGAGAACTAAGAACTAATCAGAGCCATAGATCTTCAGTTTTTAGACGGTGAAGATCTGTACCCGAGTTTGAGTTATGCGGTGGCATTTTTGTAATATTAGAATTATTTAATGAACTGAGGGTATTTTTGTAATATTTGGGCTAAATCCTTTTAGCATTACTATGATAGGTTTTAGCATTGCTATTATTAATTTTAGCATTACTGTGACTAGTTTTAACATTATCAAATAAGATTTTAGTTTTAGCATTAACGTGATTAGTTGTGTCTTATTTAATCTGCACATTGTGTTGGCACCATTTTGGAGATTTCTCCTGGGTTGTTTGAATTTTATACATACCTATTGATGGGTATATGGTTATCTGTAATGATGAATATTTGTAAAATATCTCGTTGCTTTTACCATCTTGATGAGTGGAAATAGTTTTAGCTTTTGTTCTCCTTGTAGTTTCATCTTCTGTAGCTCTTTTAACACCTATAAATTTTTATATAATACTATTAAGTAAACAAAATAGCCAGGCCAAAAATATAATTAAATGATAAAGATAAAAGTAGTGAACATTAGTGTCAATGGTAATGCTAAAATGATATATGATGATGTCAATTCAGTGAACAATAATCCTAGTACCACAAAATGTGTCATGCCTTGGTGTATAATGTTTATGTTAACTTTTTTTAGACATATATGTTTTCTAATGCTAAGAATAGCAATGATAATGCTAATTCAACAAACTGTAGCAACATTTGTTCATAGTTGGTTTATAATGCCCCTAGCAAGTTTTTTATGCTAATGCTAATATGAGAAATAACAATGCTAAAACTACAAACGATAATGCTAAACACAATAAATTATACAGATAAATCATACATTGCTAAAAGTTGTAGGTTTTATATGCTTTGATGAAGCCATGGACAACAAAGATGATGAAGAACCGGAGTTGCAATTTAGAGGACCAATCACAAGATCAAGAGCTAAGAAGTTGCAAGCTTACTTGCAAGTGTTGATTCGAAGAAAGCTTGAGATTGGAGATGAAGAAGTCAAGAGAAGCAATTCCAAGATAGTTAATTTATTAACTATTGAAGATCAAGAACACACCATGGAGTATTAATCTTGAAGAGATGAAGATGAAGGGCAAGTGCACGTGTGCATGGTGATGCATGGGAGTCGACGTGCAAGTGTGCAAATTGAAGAAGCAAGTTTCGGCCCTATAGTATTTTATTATGGGGTTGATTTTATCAAGACTATAGTATTTAATTTATTTAATTATAGACTATAGTAGATCAGATTTTATTTAATTAATTGAGTGTAATTTTTGGTCATATTGAGTCCAAGTCATAGGTTTGACTAGAATTTTAATTAAGGGAAGAAACTACCTTAAATAGAATTCTAGTTTAGGGAATTTCCTAGTCCAATTAGACTTGCTTTTAGATCAGATTTTTCGGCCCCTTTAGACTATAATTTTTGGCCATTAAGTAGTATAAATAGGGGTCATGTGTCATGTTATTACTTTAGACATTCTTGAA
Source organism: Perilla frutescens (assembly GCA_026008535.1). Taxonomy (NCBI): domain Eukaryota; kingdom Viridiplantae; phylum Streptophyta; class Magnoliopsida; order Lamiales; family Lamiaceae; genus Perilla; species Perilla frutescens. The sequence continues at coordinate 17,381,699 of BRKX01000004.1, forward strand.
TTAAATTGTATTTGCATTCAATTTGTGTCTCAAATCTAATTGTCTTTTGAATACTTTTTCACACGAAAATATTCATTCTTGGAGCTAGCAACTACAAGTCTTATTCAAGGGTATTGCTCAATTCACTTGAGGGATTGACCGGTATTCGCTATCGAGGAGCAACTTGGAGATTTCAACCTTGAAGACGTTCGAGATTCAAGGAGGCTATCGGGTTGTGAATCACCACAACAACATCACACGTCCAACACAACTTCGACGTCATCCATTCAGCCACCAACGTCCATCATCTCAGCAGCCCTATCAAGTTCAAGTTCTACACCCGTTCGTTATATCCGTAAGTTCATTCAAACACTAACGTATCCTACCTTCTCCAAGCCCTTCTTCACCATACCTCACACATGAAATTCCATCTTAAATCCAGCCCTCATACACGTCCAATACAGCCCATATAAGCCTTGGATTTGTGTTATATTTTGTGTCATAGTTCTAGGTATTTTAGTTGTCTAGATTAGCCGTATTTTGTGTCGGATTGTTCCCTTCAATTAGTTGACATGTTTTGTATCCTAGAGTCTTCCGCTACGTCGTTATTATCGTCCTAGTTCGTGTCTGGGTCGTATCATAAATTTGGCATCAGAGCCACGTCAGCTCTGCTGATCGTGGTTCAATCCGACGTGTCATCTTACGTGTCTTGTTATTTTAATTTTTATTTTATCGAGTTGTAATAGCATAGCTATCAATTGAAAAAAAAAACAAACGGTCAAAAAAAAAAGAGAAAAGACCGAAAATAAAAAAAAAATCGGATAAAAAGAAAAGAAAAGACCGAAAATAAAAAAAAAAATCGGATAAAAAGAAATGAAAATCCAAAAATTCAAAAAAAAAAAGAGGTATATTCATTTTGTTACCATTTGAGTCTTGATTTATTTTGGTAATTTCCTTTTAGTATTTCATCTTATTTGGTAGTTACCTTGTGAATCTATTTTATTTTTGGAACTTTCCTTCTAAGTTCTATTTTAATTTTGGTAGTTTCCTTCTAGGATAATTCCTTAGTTGGTAACTTCATTTAGAGTCTTATTTTATTTTGGAACTTTCCTTCCAAGTTTTATTTCTTTTTGGTAGTTTCCTTTTGAGTTGTACTTTAATTTTGGTTCATTCCTTTTAGAGTCTAGTCCAATTAGGATATTTAGAATTGTGTCACAATTGTGTAACACTTTCCAAATAGCCTACTCTTTCTTTCCTTTTCCTTCCTACATCTTTCCTTCTACACTTGGGGATCCATCTAACCCTAATACACCCTACCCTACTCGACCACACCTACCCCACACGTCTCCATCCCTTTGCCACATAAGCCACACGCCTCCCTCATCATACTCCATACCATACATTGAACCTAGATAGTGATACTCGTCTATACCTTCATGCAATTCATCCGTACCCTCGACATTCGACAAGAGTTCTACTCCTCACCATCCATTATACACGACACACACACTTCACTAAACACTTTGAGTGCAAACATGAGAGGTAAAATCAAGAGTGAAAACAAACGAGAGAAAGTGAGATTGTGAGGTCCTACCTTGTTTTCCTTTACGTTTGTTCATCTTGTAGGTATCATGAAGAAAGGAACACGCTCCGAGTCATCCCAGACTCCTCCAGTCGACCCCCCATCTGTGGATCCACCCCGAGATCCATCCAAAGCTCCCATGGAGTCTTCCTTAGATCCAACTGTACCGTGGGATGCAAGATACCATTTTGAAGCACTTTCCAAGCACTTCCAAAGACAGCAACAAGCTCTTTCCGACAAGCTTGATGACTTAGTGCAAACCCTTGAATGCACTAAGACTACTCCAACCATTACACAATCTATTCGAGGACCCGCTAGACGCAATGAGCGTCAAAACGAGCCTGAAAAGGAGTACTTTGATAAGAATATTGAAGAATTCGACCAAGGCCGTCGCCAGAGATGTGGAAATAGTCGTGATGACTATAGTGAAGATCGAATGCTCAACAACATCAAAACGAGCATTCCGGAGTTTGAAGACCTTCACGATCCCGATGTCTACCTAGATTGGGAACGTAAGGTAGAGAAGATTTTCGCATGCTATGACTTTTCAGAAGCTAAAAAGGTGCAACTAGCATGTTTGGAGTTCAGAGGCTACGCAGCAACTTGGTGGGAGATGCAGCAAGAAAGAAGATGAAGAAATCGAAATCCACCCATCGACAATTGGGAAGAGATGAAAGGATTCATGCGTGGACACTTCATTCCAGTCCACTATGAAAGAGAGCTTGAGAAGAAGCTCAACCGGATCAAGCAAGGGACCCGTTCGATTGAAGAGTACCATAAAGAGCTCGAGACTGCCTTGAATCGAGTTGGAAAAGAAGAAACCTTGAATGCTACCATCATTCGGTACATTGAAGGTATGAATCCCGATATTGCATGTGAAGTAGAGCTTAAAGAATTCACAAGCATAGAGAGAATGGTGCAGTACGCATCAATTGTGGAAAAGCAGTTGTGAGAAGGCTGCCGTCGATCCAGTCAGAATTCAGCTCCTACTTGCCAATCTTGGAGTAAAGGTACGCCTTCCACATCACCTTCTACTCCTTTTGTTGAGTCTACACGACCCCGTGGTCAATCCGGACCCCCGGAACGACGTTTCGACCGTTCTACACCGCAATCAAGCCGTAGACCTGAGTCTACACCAAGGCCACCATTCCAACGGCCCAATCAGCCCAGTCCGGCGCCAGCTTCAGCCCCTAGTCGAGCTCGAGATGTTCAATGCCATAAATGCCAAGGTTGGGGCCATTTTCAGAATCAGTGCCCAAACCGACGCGTTCTAATCATCACGGATCAGAATGAGCTCGAATCAACCAGTGAAGATGACGAGCCATCCAAGGCTGACCCCTTACCTGAAGAAGACGCCCAAGATGAGTTTGAAGAAGAGGAACCCGAGAATCTTCATGTTAGTTTAGTTTCTATCCGCAGTCTGAACATAAACCGAGAAGAAGAGCAACAATCGCAGCGAGAAAACATCTTCTACACAAGAGTTGCTATTCAAGGCAAGACTTGCGCGATGATCGTTGATAGTGGGAGTGTTATCAATGAAGTAAGCCAGTACGCAGTCGACAAGCTTGGACTTTCCACTGTGAAGCATCCAAACCCATACCGTTTGCAATGGCTTACCGAAAGAGGCACAATTTGTGTAACCGGTCAGGTACATGTATCTTTTTCCATTGGTCATTATTCTGACACTGTATTATGCAATGTTATTCCTATGGATGCAGCACATATACTTTTAGGAAGGCCATGGCAATTCGATAGACAAGCTATACACGACGGACTCACGAACACCTATACAGTGAAGAAAGACGGTCGAACTACCATCTTGAAGCCGTTGACACCCAAAGCCGTTCAAGAAGAGCAAGAAATAATACGAGCAACGTTCAAAGAAGAGCGAGAGAAGACCGCAGCAGCAGCCATCCGAGCCGCCGCCGCCAACAGCCTTCCCACGGCCGAATCTTCATCACCGCCACCCCATCCTTCTTCCACAACCATTGCAGCCCCTTCCACACCACATTCCAGCTACATTACACATGGAAAAGGCAAGAGTTCAGCCCCTAAGTCCCAAGAGAAGAATCGAGCCCTGTTTTACACAATTAAAGGCGTTGAGAAAGCTATTAAAGCAGGTTTACCTTTAGTTCTTTTAACTTGTAAGAACAGTGCTACTAATGATGTGCAGCTCCTTATGAAGGAGTTCGAGGATGTATTTGATAAGATCGAGCATAGCAATGAAGAAAATGTTCCGGAGCTGCAGTTTAAAGGTCCAATGACGCGTTTGCGAGCTAAGAAATTGCAAGCTTATTTACAAGCTTCTATTCATCGCAAATTCGAAATACATGAAGATGAAGTCAAGGGCAGCTCGAGATTGATCACCATGCTTGCCATAGATGTTGAAGAAGGAAGCATGAAGACGTGAGAAGAAGAATGACGCCATTTGGACGTGTGCATGAAAAGTTATGCGTGTTTGCATGGGAAATCGGGAGATGTTGTTTTTCATGCAAAGGTGGCAAGATTAATTGAGACATGGGCCACGAATTGATTCATGGATTTTAGCCCATGGTCGATTATTTTAGGTCCACATAGGCGTGGATTTGAAGGCCCAAAGTGTTGGGATTTTATTTAGATTATTTTAGATTTTATTATCTTATTTTTAGTCTTTTTGATTTTTGGTCTTTTTTATTTTTAGTCTTTTTTATTTTTGGTCTTTTTGATTTTACCTTAATTAGGGACTTCTAGTCAAAATAGGATTCCTAGTTGATCTACTTAGGATTTTCGAAATCCTTTAGCTATTAGGTTTAGATTTTCAGTTTTATGCTCCTATAAATAGGAGTACCTTGTGACATTATTATGCAGACAATTGCATGAGTTTTGAGATTTATTCCTCCTTTTGTCTCCGATCCTTTGGTTGATCACCTATCTACAAACAATTCTATTGTTCTAGCAAATCAATAGTCTTATTTAAGTTCTTCAGGGTACAATCGGGTACTTGGGAGAATTGCTATCCGGAGAAGTTAGACGTGCGCGTTCGGGTTTATACAACACGGGTTCGCCGCTTTAGCCAATCCTACTACCATCACCACCGTCGCCATTCACCGTCCACACCGCCGTATTCCAGCCACCCTCGAGCCATCCTACGTGTTCCAATCGAGTCCAAGTTCGAGTCATCGTTTTCTAGTAAGTTTTATCTTGTTCGATTCTTGAGTCTTCTGCATGCATAAATCTCGTGTCTTGGATACATTGTCCGGGTCACATCATAAATTTGGTATCAGAGCCACGTCAGCTCTGCTGGTCGTGGTTCAATCCGACGTGTCAAATACGTGTCAGTTTTCTATCATACGTGTCTTTTACATTCCGTTTGTTTCGAGTTGTAATCTGATTCATATTCATTGAAACAAAAAAGAGCAAAGGGATCGAAATCCCTACAGTAAAAAAAAAAGTCAAAAAAAAAATTCGAAAAAAAAAATGAAAATCAGATTGTTCTACTTGTTTTCAATTTTAATTCCTTGTTTTTAGATTTGTTTCCACCTTTTTAGGGATTCTTAGATTATGTTCACACATCCAAAATCCTTATTCCCTTATCCATTAGATTTCTTACCTTGTTTAGATAGATTTCATCCTAATCTACATCTATTCAAGATCTTTCCATCCTCATCCATATCTAATCATAATCTTCCATCTTTATCCACCATATTTTCGAATTTTATACCCTATAGTGTTCGAATTTTTCATCCTTTACATCCATACACCCGGCTCACCTTATACACCACATAGTCCATACACCCATACACCCGTACACCCATACACCCGTGGTCCACATACACCATCTAGTTGAATACTCATTCCACACGTCTACTTCTACTCTTAGCAACCTTCCGGCTTGATTCTATCCGTTGGAGTTTGAAGAAGACCCAGAGGAGCTAATCAAGAAGAAGACTGTTTTGATCCACCCACCCCCAAAATCACTCCACACGTACATCACATCTTTGAGAGTTAAACACGAGTGGAAAAAAAATCAAGAGTGACATACACGAGCGTTTGTGAGGAATTGTGAGGTCCTACTTTGCTTTTTCTTCACGTTTGTTCATTTTGCAGGATAAATGGACCAACAGGAAGATATTTTCTACACCCGTTGCTCCATCCAAGATAAAATTTGTTCCATGATTATTAACAGTGGTAGTGTATTTAATGCCATTAGTCAATATGCAGTGGACAAGCTCGGCCTAGTACCACAGAAGCATCCCAAGCCCTATAAGTTGCAGCGGCTTACAATCACAAGTCAGGTAAGTGTCGCATTTACTATTGGTCGATATACTGACACTGTTTTATGTGATGTCATTCCTATGGAGGCAACGCACATTCTTCTAGGTCAACCATGGCAAGTCGATCGAAGAGCAATGCACGATTATCACGCCAACACTTATTCCTTTGCTTGGAATGGACGATCCATTAGACTGATGCCTTTGGCACCTGAGGACGTCATTAAGGATCAGAAGTGGATGCAAGAAAAGTTTAAAACTGAAAGGGAAAAGAAGGCCGCAGCTACCCAGAGCGAATCAATTGCCACCGTCCCTAGCACTACTTCGACACCGTTGGAGTCTTGTTCACACCAAGACGTGTCGTCTAATCCCTCCAACACAGATCACCAGTTAAATTCAGACATGATAAGTGAAGCTGCAATTCCGTCCCAGCCTATATGCATTGATCCAACACTTGATCCAGGTAAATCGGATAATTTGTTAATTTCTCAGAATAGTGCTACTAATGATTGTTTTTCTAGTGATGTGCAGATCGAGAAGAGAGAGTTCGAGATTGAGCAGCCTGGAATAGCTACATCCAACCCTGATGACAGCTCGAAAGAAGTTTCCAACTCTCAAGAGGGGATCAACGAAGAGCTGAAGTTGGAGCATGATAATGTTCGACTTAGAGATCAGCTTGTTCTAGATAAGTCATCCAATACCCATGTTGTTTATCTTAAGGACGTGATACTTGAAATCAAGAGAGGTAAGTACCATCTATACTATTCTAGTATTGATAGGTATTTGATGTGTATAGTTGAATCCATGTTTCTTTTTAGAATTAATTTAACATTTGGATTTGACCTGAATTGCATGAAAAGGTTGAATAGTAGAGAGTCATTGTTTGTTCCAACCAAGTGTAAGATGCGTGCATGGTATTTAAATTCGATTAGTTTGTGTTTTTCCATTGCTCATTTGAAAGCTATTCATAGTGTTGAACATGCTGGAAATTGCATAATTGTTTATTATACCACGTTAGATCCATTATATGTTACACGTTGGATAGTTGATCATTTTGTTGAGTCTTCTATGCGTGAGTTGCTAGTTCTAGAGTCGCATGCTAGAGGTTTAATGGGTCACTTTGGTGTGTCTAAAATGTTAAACTTGCTGCATGAATATTTCTTTTGGCCACGTATGAAGCATGATGTTGAGAATGTGTGTAGTAGATGTATTACATGCAAGAAGTCGAAATCTACTTCACATCCTTTTGGTTTATACACTCCTCTACCAACCCCGTCTTCCCCGTGGATTGATTTATCTATGGATTTCATATTAGGATTACCACGGTCTAGGTCTGGTCAAGATTCTATATTTGTTGTAGTTGATAGGTTTTCCAAGATGTCTCATTTCATTGCATGTAGGAAAACCGATGATGCAGTACATATAGCCAATCTATTCTTTATACATGTTGTGCGTTTACATGGAATACCTAGAACTATTTTTAGTGATAGGGATTATAAGTTTCTAGCACATTTTTGGCGTGTACTATGGGGAAAATTAGGTACCAAGTTGTTGTTTTCTACTGCATGTCATCCACAAACTGAGGTAGTTAATCGCACCTTAGGTACTTTGCTGCGTGCTTTAGTTAAAAACAACTTGAAATCATGGGAAGATTATTTGCCATATGCTGAATTTGCTTATAATCGCGTTGTGCATTCATCTACCAATATGTCTCCATTTGAAGTTGTTTATGGTTTTAATCCGCTAACGCCTAATGATCCGTTGCCTTTACCTGTTGAGCATCTAACAAGTGTTAAAGGTACAAGAAAAGCGGAACAAGTTAAGGAGATGCATGAGAAAGTACGTGCGCGTATTGAAGCCGTTGGTGCACGTAATGCTGTTCAAAAGAATAAACGGCGTAACAAAGTGATTTTCCAGCCTGGAGATCGCGTTTGGATTCATCTGAGTCCTAGATGGTTTCCTAACTTGAGAAAGTCGAAATTGATGCCAAGAGGAGATAGACCGTTCACCGTGCTGAGTCGAGTCAATGACAATGCATATCGCATTGATTTACCCGGTGAGTATAAGTGTTCATCTACATTTAATGTTGCTGACTTATCTCCCTTTTCTGCATATGATAAGTTCGAGTGCAATGATGACGAGTCCGAGAATTCGAGGACGAATTCTTTTCAGCAGGGGGAGAATGATGAGATCGAGCATAGCAATGAAGAAAATGATCCGGAGCTGCAGTTTAAAGGTCCAATGACGCGTTTGCGAGCTAAGAAGTTGCAAGCTTATTTACAAGCTTCTATTCGTCGCAAATTCGAAATACATGAAGATGAAGTCAAGGGTAGCTCAAGATTGATCACCATGCTTGCCATAGATGTTGAAGAAGGATGCATGAAGACGTGAGAAGAAGAATGACGCCATTTGGACGTGTGCATCAAAAGTTGTGCGTGTTTGCATGGAAAATCGGGAGATGCTGTTTTTCATGCAAAGGTGGCAAGATTAATTGAGACATGGGCCACGAATTAATTCATGGATTTCAGCCCATGGTCGATTATTTTAGGTCCAAATAGGCGTGGATTTGAAGGCCCAAAGTGTTGGGATTTTATCTAGATTATTTTAGATTTTATTATCTTATTTTTAGTCTTTTTGATTTTTGGTCTTTTTGATTTTTAGTCTTTTTAATTTTTGGTCTTTTTGATTTTACCTTAATTAGGGACTTCTAGTCAAAATAGGATTCCTAGTTGATCTACTTAGGATTTTCGAAATCCTTTAGCTATTAGGTTTAGATTTTCTGTTTTATGCTCCTATAAATAGGAGTACCTTGTGACATTATTATGCAGACAATTGCATGAGTTTTGAGATTTATTCCTCCTTTTGTCTCCGATCCTTTGGTTGATCACCTATCTACAAACAATTCTATTGTTCTAGCAAATCAATAGTCTTATTTAAGTTCTTCAGGGTACAATCGAGTACTTTGGAGAATTGCTATCCGGAGAAGTTAGACGTGCGCGTTCGGGTTTATACAACACGGGTTCGCCGCTTTAGCCAATCCTACTACCATCACTACTGCCGCCATCTGTTGTCCACACCGCCGTATTCCAGCCACCCTCGAGCCATCCTACGTGTTCCAATCGAGTCCAAGTTCGAGTCATCGTTTTCTAGTAAGTTTTATCTTGTTTTGAGTCGGATTGAATTCCATTTATCCTAGCTGACGTAGTTCGATTCTTGAGTCTTCCACGTGCATAAATCTCATGTCTTGGATACATTGTCTGGGTCAAATCAGTATTTCCGGATGAGATTCCAAGTGGATTACCTCCAATTCGTGGGATCGAGCACCAGATTGATTTCGTGCCCGGAGCCGTCTTGCCGAATTGCCCAGCTTACCGCACGTCGCCTGAAGAAACCAAGGAGATAGACCGTCAAGTTAAAGAGCTGTTGGAGAAGAAGCAAATCAGAGTGTCGATGAGCCCATGTGCAGTTCCAGTGATTCTAGTGCCAAAGAAGAACAATGAATGGAGAATGTGCATGGATTGCAGAGCCATCAACAAGATAACAGTTAAGTATCGTTTTCCTATTCCTAGACTTGATGATATGCTAGATGAACTAAGTGGATCAAAAATCTTTTCTAAAATTGATTTAAGGTCTGGTTATTTTCAAGTTCGCATGCATGAAGGAGATGAATGGAAAACAGCTTTTAAGACTAAGCATGGTTTATATGAATGGTTGGTTATGCCTTTTGGTCTCACAAATGCACCGAGCACATTTATGAGATTGATGAACCATGTTTTACGTGATGTTATTGGGAAATATGTTGTTTACTTTGATGATATCCTGATATACAGTCACAGTGCACAGGCGCACCTAGATCACCTTAGGCACGTATTTATGCTTTTAAGAGATGCTCGATTGTATGGCAACATTTTTAAGTGTTCTTTTTGCTTGAATGAAGTAGTATTCTTAGGATTTGTTGTGAGTTGTAGAGGTATTGAGGTTGATCATTCCAAAATCAAGGCGATTGAGGAATGTCCAACGTCCAAAACCGCGTCTGAAGTCTGATCCTTTCATGGCCTTGCCGGATTTTATCGTCACTTTGTGCGCGATTTCTCTAGCATTGCCGCGTCTCTTACTAAGCTAACTAAGAAGGATCGCAAGTTTGAATGGGGTAAATAACAAGAGCATGCTTTTAATACTTTGAAGTCTTTGTTATGTTCTGCTCCTGTGTTGTGTTTACCTGATTTTTCCAAAACCTTTGAGATCGAGTGTGATTGCCTCCAGGATAGGTATTGGTGCTGTTTTGATGCAAGAAAAATGTCCTATAGCTTACTTCAGTGAGAAGCTCAATGGCGTCAGTTTGCGGTATTCGATGTACGATAAAGAGTTATACGCTTTGAAGCGTGCATTGGATACGTGGCAGCACTACTTGTGGCCCAAGGAGTTCTTCATTCACACGGATCATGAGAGCTTGAAGTACTTGAAAGGTCAAAGCAACTTGAACAAGCGTCATGCGAGATGGGTCGAGTTCATCGAGTCGTTTCCATACGTCATCAAGTACAAGAAAGGAGAAGACAACGTCGTCACCGATGCCCTCTCTTGAAGGTACACGTTGCTTAACCTAATGCATGCTAAGATGCTTGGTTTTGAGTCCATTAAATCCTTGTATGAAGTGGATGATTTTTTCAGCCCCATATATGCTAAGTGTTCGAATTCTACCAAGTCATTTGATGGATTTTATGTGCATGATGGGTTTTTGTTTAGAGAATCTAAGTTGTGCATTCCTACTTGTTCTATGCGTGAGCTACTTGTTTTAGAATCGCATGCGGGAGGATTAATGGGACATTTTGGTGTGCATAAGACATTATCCTTGTTGCATGAACATTTCTTTTGTCCGCATATGAAACGTGATGTTGAACGCATGTGTTGTAGATGTATTACTTGTCATAAGTCTAAATCTACTTCGCATCCTTTTGGTTTGTACACGCCATTACCTGCTCCATCTAGTCCTTGGATTGATTTATCTATGGATTTTATTTTGGGATTTCCTAGATCTAGATCGGGTAAAGATTCTGTGTTTGTTGTAGTTGATAGGTTTTCCAAGATGGCGCATTTCATTGCATGTAAAAAAACTGATGATGTTGTTCATATAGCCAATTTGTTCTTTGTGCATGTTGTTAGATTGCATGGGATTCCTCGTACTATTATTGGTGATAGGGATTCTAAATTTTTGGGACATTTTTGGCGCGTTCTTTGGGGAAAGCTAGGTACTAAGCTGTTGTTTTCTACTGCATGTCATCTACAAACCGATGATCAAACTGAGGTTGTGAATCGTACTTTAGGAACATTGCTTAGGTCGTTGATTAAGAATAATGTGAAGTCATGGGAAGAATGTTTACCTTATGCTGAGTTTGCTTACAATCGTGTTATTCATTCTTCTACTGACATGTCTTCATTTGAGGTTGTTTATGGTTTTAATCCACTAACGCCTAATGATTTGATTCCTTTACCTGTTGAGCATCTAACAAGTGTTAAAGGATTGAAGAGAGCTGATCTTATCAAGGAGATGCCTGAGAAAGTAAGAGCCCGGATCGAGCACAAGGATACCCAAACCGCCGCCGCCCGTAACACACGCCGCAAACGTGTTGTATTTCAGCCCGGTGATCGTGTTTGGATTCATTTGAGCCCCGAAAGATTTCCTAATCTAAGGAAATCGAAGTTGTCACCAAGAGGAGATGGTCCTTTCACCATCTTAAGCCGTGTCAATGACAATGCATACCGCATTGATCTACCTGGTGAGTATAAATGTTCTTCAACGTTTAATGTTGCTGATTTATCTCCCTTTGATGCAGATGAATTCGATCAAGATGATGATCCAAATTCGAGGACGAATTCTTTTCAGCAGGGGGGAATGATGAAGCCATGGACAACAAAGATGATGAAGAACCGGAGTTGCAATTTAGAGGACCAATCACAAGATCAAGAGCTAAGAAGTTGCAAGCTTACTTGCAAATGTTGATTCGAAAAAAGCTTGAGATTGGAGATGAAGAAGTCAAGAGAAGTAATTCCAAGATAGTTAATTTATTAACTATTGAAGATCAAGAACACACCATGGAGTATTAATCTTGAAGAGATGAAGATGAAGGGTAAGTGCACGTGTGCATGGTGATGCATGGGAGTCGACGTGCAAGTGTGCAAATTGAAGAAGCAAGTTTCGGCCCTATAGTATTTTATTATGGGGTTGATTTTATCTAGACTATAGTATTTAATTTATTTAATTATAGACTATAGTAGATCAGATTTTATTTAATTAATTGAGTGTAATTTTCGGTCATATTGAGTCCAAGTCATAGGTTTGACTAGAATTTTAATTAAGGGAAGAAACTACCTTAAATAGAATTCTAGTTTAGGGAATTTCCTAGTCCAATTAGACTTGCTTTTAGATCAAATTTTTCGGCCCCTTTAGACTATAATTTTCGGCCATTAAGTAGTATAAATAGGGGTCATGTGTCATGTTATTACTTTAGACATTCTTGAATTAAATTGCCATTGCATTCAATTTGTGTCTCAAATCTAATTGTCTTTTGAATACTTTTTCACACGAAATTATTCATTCTTGGAGCTAGCAACTACAAGTCTTATTCAAGGGTATTTCTCAATTCACTTGAGGGATTGACCGGTATTCGCTATCGAGGAGCAACTTGGAGATTTCAACCTTGAAGACGTTCGAGATTCAAGGAGGCTATCGGGTTGTGAATCACCACAACAACATCACACGTCCAACACAACTTCGACGTCATCCATTCAGCCACCAACGTCCATCATCTCGGCAGCCCTATCAAGTTCAAGTTCTACACCCGTTCGTTGTATCCGTAAGTTCGTTCAAACACTAACATATCCTACCTTCTCCAAGCCCTTCTTCACCATACCTCACACACAAAATTCCATCTTAAATCCAGCCCTCATACACGTCCAATACAGCCCATATAAGCCTTGGATTTGTGTTATATTTTGTGTCATAGTTCTAGGTATTTTAGTTGTCTAGATTAGCCGTATTTTGTGTCGGATTGTTCCTTTCAATTAGTTGACGTGTTTCGTATCCTAGAGTCTTCCGCTACGTCGTTATTATCGTCCTAGTTCGTGTCTGGGTCGTATCATGTTTCTACAAGTTTCTCTATGTTAAAGAAAAATAAAATGAAACTGCTAAATTATGATGAGACAATGCTAACAAGAGGTGGACTATATTCATAATTTAACAAAGCTGTAATACTATTGTTCATGATTGGTTTATAATTTTCCTGGAAAGTTTTCATGCTAATGTTAAACAAGAGTTATGTTAATACTAAAATTAGAAATGATAATGCTAAAATTGTAAACGATAATGCTAAATACAACAAATTGTACAGATAAATAATACATTGTGAACAGTATTAGGTTTTGCATGTTTCTACAAGTTTCTTGATGTTAACAAAAATAAAATAAAACTGCTAAATTATAATGACACAATACTAACAGAGGGCGGATGATATCGATAATTTAACAAAACTGTAATAACGTTGTTCATAATTGGTTTATAATTTTTTTGGTATGTTTTCATGCTAATGCTAAGCAAGAGTTATGTTAATGCTAAAATTAGAAATGATAATGCTAAAACTGTAAACGATAATGCTAAACACAACAAATTGTACAGATAAATCATACATTGCCAACAATATTAGGTTTTACATGTTTCCACAAGTTTCTCGATGTTAACAAAAATAAAATGAAACTGCTAACTTATGATGACACAATACTAACAGGGGGTGGATGATATTAATAATTCAACAAAACTGCAATAACATTGTTCATGATTGGTTTATAATTTTCTTGGTAAGTTTTCATGCTAATGCTAAGCAAGATTTATGTTAATGCTAAAATTAGAAATGCCAATGCTAAACACAATACGGAAAAAAAATTACATCATCAATATACAACAGAACAACATGAAATTGATAAATTGAATGGAATACAGAAAAAAATTGAACGATATATCACCTTGATTTTTCATCTTTTCTGGTTCGAAAATTTAATCTTTCGTTGGTGTTGTTGTTCGTTCTAAAGATTTCAAAAATCTATGAAACTAGTTTAGCATTTCTCTTCGATTCTACATCGTTGGTTTGCATGAGAGCTTTCTCTGAGCAGTTATGGTGATTTTGCCCTTACCAAGCTTTCTCTGCAAACTCAGATTTTGCGGTATGTTTTCAAAAAATTCGATTTTGCCCTTACTAAGCTTCGCAGGCAGTGAATTTGGTTGTCATTATGAAAACTAGTGCACTACCCGTGCGATGCACATCATAACTAAATCTTATAAGAAAATTAATTCATAAATAATATACACAAATATTATATTAGAATACAACATTTGTATCACTAAAATTATTAATCACTAAATATTACACTATAAAAGTCAAAATAATAGAAATAGTAATTCATCACTTTTGAAACTCGCATTTGTGTTTTACTGAGGTTGGCATTCTAGATTCCAGACTTTCGCATAAGCCGTTGGACTTCCTTCGCATACAAGTAGATGGCTATGCACGACTACTTGCTTGGTAAGACTATCATCAGCCAATAATAAGATTCGTTTGAAGAATCCCATTTGGACCGAAAAGTCTTCGAAGAATTACCATATTTGCGGCGACACACGCATTAGGAAAGAGCTTTGTAAAGGGATTCATATTGATTGCCTAACGCCCTCTTTCCTGCTAGTACCATGTCCTATTTCCATTAAGGTTAGATGAGGGAATGCCCACAAAGGTATGCAGCCTAACTGCACTTCCATTTCTCTTATTGAAAAATGATAAAGTTAACCACCTTTCGTCATTGCGAGGGTCGCTAAATGCCTTTAACACCATATTAATCTCCCTCAAATCAGAATTAGAAGAGGGATTGATCACTATGTTCTCCTACATTTGACTTTGTTGATCCAACCACATCTGAAGCATTAGATGTAAATAATAAGACAAATATCCTTTAGAGCATCGCAAAAAAATGTCTCTTACATATGGTAAGGAAACACATGCGGTAGAATTATTTCAAAATACAATGAGCTTGAATTCATCAAATTTTATAATATCCTTAGCAGACACCAATTTAGTGATGCTTAAAACATACTCATTGATCAAAATTCTACAATCATTCCAGCAGTGACATGGGCAAACATCTTAGAAATATAATGCACATATACATGTTTCACCATAAAAGCATAGATAGACAGAGACTACATATCTTCAATAATGTCTAATAACATTAGATAAATCCATAGGAAGCAGTATTTGGCTATCAAGCTCATAATTCATGTGTCTATGTTCACATGCATAGAGTTTGTGCAAATAAATAACAAAAATCTTACTTCTCAAAGTAAATTAAGCAACTAAAATCTTACAAATACTATGCTCAACAGATTGGTGACAGTGTAGAACGAAGTAGATCCTGTGTGTGGATTGCAAAAACTTTCATCTCCTGCACACAATATCAAAACTTTCATGTCATGCACAATATATACATTAAATATGATTTCAAATTAGCCAAAGCTTTAATAATTTTAGATCTCAACCCTATGATGCTCTAAGGCCACGTAAGAAATGAAACAAAATACCACACCCATTAAGATAAATTTTGAAACATGCAATCAATAAAATATACCATAAATATAACTCTTGTCCATTATTAATTAGGATTTCTAAAAATTGAGAGAGGAAAGGTTTAGGGTGTTCAGAGATTTGGCAAAGAGGTCCAACTATTTTTTTTTTTGGCACGGGTGACCGGGGTCTTCGATTTTGTAGCATAAGACTCGATTTTGTAGCATAAATTACAGTAAACAAATGTACACAATAAACATCAAGATCAAATAGTTATAATTAAGGTCACAACAAACTTATTAAGAAGGTACAATTTCACTGCTCACTCCACTCCTGTTTCAATCACGTAACCACACCCGTGACTGTGATCAATCATTAAATTTTTATTAACATACAAAAAAGAAACGAAAAACTCAAGCATCAAGCATATCAAAACACAACAAACTCATTCTAATCACATTTAGAATTTAAAAAAAAAACTCTAAAACGCTTGAACATTCATTTTTCATCACAGCTCATGCTAAGAAAATTAAAACACAATATACTCATTCCATCATTTCACATTAAGCGCATTAAATCCGGCTTCATCACAAATTTAAAATTATATCCTTTTTACAGAAACACCATTAAGGATACATATTTGTTTAGTCATTGTTGAGGCCAATTCTCTACAATTATTCATATGTCGGATTCGGGCTCTGGTGACCTATAGGACCACGTCCAAACTGAAAGATAATGTGAATTTTGATCGAAAGTGATGAATAGGAATAAGGCGAGCCAGAGATCAAAGTTTGATTTTCAGTTGAAGTTCTTTGAGTTGTTGTTCTTGTTTTTTATCACTTGATCCCCTTCTTTGGTCATCCTCCATCTTATATAGGATAAGGCCACACCTTTCCCTCCAACATTCAAGGGATTCGGTGACTCCACAACCATTTTCCTGATATTTAAAGGATTCGCCAATTCTTTAGGGATATCGTCTTATCTTCTCAAGGGTCTTTTGACCACGTTTGTATTATCCTCAACGTACTTTTAACCTAGTCTAATGGCCTAGCCTTCGACCCCCATATTTCTCCTTTTCCCCTCTTCCTTGAATTCACCTTTTGACCTCTAATCTCCGAACCTCGAGGTTTGACTATATGACCTCGAAGCCTTCAGACAGAAAATTGGGCCTTAACTTTGGATCTCGACGAAGATGGGCCTCTACAATTAGCCCCTCATTACTTGGTGCTCGAGAGTTTCGGGGACCATGTAATGAATATCATCGCATTTTACCTAAAGGAGCACTTTGTTTCTGAAAGAACATTTATAAAGCCCTGAGTCTGTGGATAAATCATCGATATCGGCAAAGATCGTAAGACTACACCATGGGAGGCCCCAGACCTGAATGAAGGTCTTGGGAGGCTGAAGAGGTTGTGAAAGCAGACCTCGAGAGGCTCCAGACCTGAATGAAGGTCCTGGAGAGCTAAAGAGGTCATGAAAGCAGACCTCGAGAGGCTCCAGACCTGAATGAAGGTCCTGGAGAGCTAAAGAGGCTGAACGAAGGTCCTGAGGAGCTGAAGAGGTCGTGAAAGCAGACCTCGAGAGGCTCCAGACTTGAACGAAGGTCCTGGGGAGCTGAAGAGGTCATGAAAGCAGACCTCGAGAGGCTCCAGACCTGAACGAAGGTCCTAGGGAGCTGAAGAGGTGCCCGAGGGCAAGATTGTACTTTACGCGACTTTTCAGTTTCCTTGAAAAATCTTAACCGCACGATTTTCGGATCTTACGGCCACGATTTCACTAGCTCCGTAGTGACTTTATATTTCAAAACACATATCCCAGAGCTCCTTTCCCTCTCTCTTTCCGGTTTCCTGAGATGTACTAATCTTTTCCAGAGATTCCATTCGTGATTCCAACTGCTTTGGCGCCTAGCCCGTCAATCTTCCAGGAGATCCAAACCCCGCTCACTCACTCTCGAGTTTTCCAGGTTATAACCCTTTCTTCTCTCTCTTCCATTCCCTGAGGAAGTTTTAGGCTGTTTGACTTAGGATTAAACCTTGGGTTTAGTGGAGGTTTTAAGTTGTTTTCCTGTACGGTTTATTGGTTGTTTGGGTTTTACGGAAACTCTTGGGATATTCTGTTTATCCGTTCTTGCCACCCCCTTGCCGCTGAACTAGGGTTTAAGCAGGAATCTAGTTCTAAGATTGATTCTGCGTTTTCTGGGTAATAAATCTATGAATTTTTGAAGTTCTTGGGAAGGTTTTCCGGCGACTATCGATAGATCAACCTCTTAACAATTTAAGGTCTTTTTAAACATCATGAGTGTATCTGGTGACAATGACTCTGACGAAAGGACTCAGAGCTGGGGTGGCGGTGTATTTGAGTCGGAACAGTCTTCCGACTTAGCTTCCGACTCGATCGCCATCGTGACTCCTCCGACCAAAAGTTTGAGTGACAAGTCCTCTCATTCGGCTGTTATTCCTCGGGCGAGCGGGGGGTCGGTCGCCAGCCGCCTTAAGGCTTCGAAGATGGCTACCAAGAGACCTGTGGATAAAATGAAGAGACGAAAGTCCGAGGCTGTGGGCTCTCCTTTTTCGAACGAGGGTTTCAAGGCTGCTGAGGTCGCTCCGCAAGTTGGGGATGACTTAGTCAAGAAAGTGACCTCTCCAGAGCATTCGGGGTCTGGGGTAGAGATCCATGTCCCTGGACCTTCTGATAGAGCCAATAGACCCTCATCCGGCCTTACTGCATTCTACACCTCAGTCATCGATAAGGGGGCAGGACTTCCCCTTCATCCCTTATTTGCCAAGATTGCGCACTTTTACAGGGTTGCTCCTGTCCAGATATCACCGATAGGATGGTATTATATGTTGGGTATGTATTACCTTTGGGATAGTCTAGGGTTTCCCGAGCCCAGCATCGGGGATTGGCACTCCACATATAGAATAGTGGCTAGCCCCGGCCAGAAAGGGTTCTACTATTTTACAAAATGGGTTGAAGAACGAGCCCCTCTGATAAACACTCTCCCCTCTTCATCGGAGGATTGGAAGCTGAGGTTCCTCTTCATTCCAGCTGAGACCTCGACTGATAGGATCTTTCCAACGGCGTTCGTCGAAGCCCATGGGTCTTCAAAGCTTGTCTTTGTTACTTTTCTAATTTAAAATATAACTGTACCTGACGTCGTATCTTGTGTCTTTCCACAGGTGTCCATAAGCGAAGGGATGTAGTCGGCACCGAGGCCGAGCGAATCAAAGCTGCTTTCTCACTTCCTGAAGAAAACCGTCATTTCGAGACTGTTCATCGAGGTCGAACCTTGTTTGATATGGGAAAACTGAAGATTCGACCCTCGGACGATAAGGTGAAGGCCTTGGCAGCGGCTAAGGCGATGAGTCCCTCATCCTCGGGGGTCAAAAGATAAGCCGAGGCCATATCTTCTGTCTCTCCTCCTCCAAAATGGCTGAAAGGCCTTGCGAGCCCCGAGTCTCCCGATCCCGCTCTTTTGCCTCTACCGGTGATAGACATCGATGCCCCAGCCTCTAAGAAGGCTTCGAAAGGGTCAAGTAGTATCAAGGTGCCTCTGAGGCCCTTTCTTCTTGACGTCCAGTCTGCGGTCGCTAGCAGCCGCTCTACATCGGACTTTGAGAGGGACGGCTTGGAGAAGCAAGCTCAGCTCACCATCCAAATACTATCAAAGGTTTACCTGCACTCTTACATTTGCATTTGAGTTGTATATATATATATATATATATGTATGTATGTTTTATAATTACTGCTAAGAAAATGCTTGTTATTGCTTGGTTCGTGACGCTATAAGCCCTCTTCTGCCAATACCTGCTTCAGGGTCGGATTTCCAGGCATGTTGAGGGTCTCGAGAAGAGGTTAATAGAGCTCTCCGAAGAACAAGAGAGGATTTCCGAGGAGAGGTGTGATATGGCCGCGGAGAAGTCGACCTTGATTGGTGAGAGGGACGCGGCACGTGCTTTGGCCGCTGGGGCTCAGGGCAGCTCGATAGGGCTCTAGACCACCAAGTCCAACTGGAGCTGACGAAGGCCTCTCTGGAGTCGAGGCTAGCTGTCTCGGAGATGAGGGTCAGGGAGCTCAAGGCCCGTCCTGTGGCTTTGGACTTTGCCTCTTTAGTTGACTCTGCAGAGTTCGAGCCTTACAAAGAGCTCTTCTATCAGGAGGGTGGCTCTGCAGTGGTTGAGGCGATCAAGGAGAGAATGCCCGAGCTTGACCTCTTCTTCCTAAATGCTAACGATGAGGTGGATACCGTGGCGAACAGGGGCCCTACAGAAGGAGCCAAAGAGGGGGAGAAGGCCGAGACTGGGGAGGACGCCGCGAAGACTGCCATTATCGAGGACGGGAAGGGTGTAGATGGCCAGCCCTATATTTCTTCTCTGTGTAAAATTTGCGAACAAAATTTAAAATTTATTTGTTGTTTTGTGAATACTTTACTTTGTCTTCAATTGGGTTGATCATACTTATTGCTTTTATTATCAAGGCTTTTAACATCGTATCATGACAATAGTTACTCCGTTCTTCTCCTTTTTCCGAGGAATCTACCTGAGGTCAATTCAGAAAACATATAAAATAAAAAAATGAAGTGTAAGCGTTATTCCTCTTCGACATCTGTTTCCGAACTCATAGGAATGGAGGGTCGGACCTTCTAGGCTTCGAACTCTGTTAGTTACTCCGACGCCCAAGTCAGTATTCAAATAGAAGAAAATGCTCGAAAAATAAAAGAAATAAATAGTAAGGGAGAAGTACGGTACTCTTCTTTGATTGTGAGGCTGACTTCTTCCCCCGAACTCGCAGAAGGGCGGGGGTCAGAACCCCTGGACTTCGAGTTCTGTTAGTCACTCCGACGCCCAAGTCAGGAAACAAATAATGACATGTTCGAAATTGAAAAAGGGAGAAATTAAGGGAAGAATATGATACTCATTTTTTTGGCTCCGTGGGCGTCTCCTTTTACCGAACTGGCTGGAGACTAAAGACCTGAACCCCTGGGCTTCAAGTTCCTTCTTAGACTTTTAGGTCGATTTCTCCATCGAATTTTGCTGTGAGTCGAGAATTGGAGCCCCTGTGCTCCGGGCTTTTAGTGTCTTGTCTTCGAGCTCACTGGGAAACTTGGTTCGGGACCCCTGGGCTTCAGGTTTTTTTAACCACTCCGACACCCAAGTTAATAAGCAAACAATGTAACAGTAATTAAAAAATAAAGAATTGAAGAGTTTAGGGATGATACTGTTTCAAGTGTATGGCGTTCCAGCTGTTGGCTATTGAGCGCCCCTCCCTTGATCGGAGTTTGTAAGCCTTGTTCCCTACAACTTTCTCGATCTCATAGGGGTCTTTCCAGTTGGGAGCTAGTTTTATAGCTCCGCTCTCTTTCGTGTTCTGGAACACTTTTCTTAGCACCCAATCTCCTATCTTGAATGATCACAGCCTCGTGTTTCTATCAAAGTGCCTTCTCATCATCTGCTGGTAGGCAGTGATTTTCATTGTGGCTTTGTCGTCGATGGTGTCGAGGTTAGCCTCGAGCTCAAAGCTATTAGCTTCATCTGGCCATTCAGTTCTTGCCGACCCTATTTCTGCTTCTGCTAGGAGGACTGCTTCTGAACCATAGGTGAGGGCGTAGGGGGTCTCTCATGTGGTGGTTCGGGCAGTTGTCCTATAGGACCAGAGGACCCCTGGGAGTTGTTCGACCCACTGTCCTTTATGTTCTGAGAGTCTTTTCTTCAGAGTGTTTAGGATTTTTTTGTTGGGTGCATCGGCTTGACCGTTCGAGGCTGGGTGCCTCGGTGTGGAGAAAGAGAGCTTGATGTTCTAATGACTGCAGAAATCTTGAAATTTTGAGCTTATGAATTGGGAGCCATTGTCGGTGACTATTTCTTTAGGGACTCTGAACCTGCAAATTACAAATTTCCACAAAAAACTTCATACCTCGATGTCTCTTATTCGTGCGAAGGCTTCTGCTTCGGCCTATTTGATGAAGTAATCCATCACGACCAAGATAAAGCATTTCTGATTCGACCCCCTTGGTAACGGGCCCACGATGTCCATTCTCTATTTCATAAATGGCCAAGGTATGGCTGCGGTGTGTAGAGGCTCTGGCGGTATGTGACTCGTCTGGGCGAACCTCTGGCATCTGTCACATTTCTTAGCGTGACTTTTGGCGTCTTCCCTCATGGTTGGCCAGTAAAAGCAGGTCGTTAATGCTCGGTTAGCCAAGCTTCTATGCCCTGAATGGTTTCTGCATTTGCCGTCGTGGAGCTTGGTTAGGATATATCTTGCTTGGGTCGGGCTTACACATTTCAAATAGGGTCCTGAGAAGGACTTTCTATACAAGGATCCGGAAATCATGGCGAACTTTGGAGCTTTTGCCTGTGTGATACCCCGACCCCTTTTGCTAAATTATAAATTATAATTTTAGTAAATGATTTTGAATTGATATTATTTGAATATTAATCATGTGAGTATGGTTGTATTATGCCGTTGTTTTGTTGCAGGTTGTTCCACTCGTACCGATACGTCATAGCACACAGTGGTATTATACTAAGTATATAATACAGTTTGAATTTTAAATACTAAAGTGTCGAGTTATGTGTTCAAGGATGAATGTTATTGCATTGAATTTTATGGTTGCCATACCTTGAACACCCTAACACTGAGTTGATCGGGGGTCTCGCTGTGTATTAAAGGTACTTTGAAAAATTTAAAGTTAAATGAAGTTGGAAATATCCGGGAGCTGAATTAGTTCGGAGGGTTGAAGTGCACACGCCACGCGATCTCGCGGGATGGTGCACGCCCGCAGAGAGGATGGCGCTCGCGGGATGTTGCATGCCCGCGGGGTGGTCGAGGCACACGCCCCGACTGATACGACCCGGACTATGCTAGGACGAATCTTGAGAACGTAGCGGAAGACTTAGGAACGAAACACGTCAACTAATTGAAGGGCTTCAATCCGACTTGATAAACAACGAAATTTAGACAATCTAGACAACTAAAATACGTAGACTACGACACGAATTATATAACACAATACCAAAGGTTAAAGGGCTGAATAGGGACGGATTTGAGGGCTGAATTTGTAAGGAAAATTGTGTGTGACGGCTTGTGAAGAATGGCCTGGAGAAGATAGGATATGATAGGGATGTAACGAACTTACGGATAAAACGAACGGTGGTTGATTGCTCAAACTTGGGGGACTGAATTGAGGCGTGCGTCGATGGGGATGGGCGTCGTCGATGATGGTTGATGGATGATGATTCGTTGATGTAAATCACAACCCGATAGCCTCCTTGAATCTCGAACGTACCCAAGGATGAAATCTCTAAGTTGATCTTTGGATAGCGAATATCGGTTAATCCCTCAAGTGGATTAAGCAATACCCTTGAATAAGACTTAAAGTTGCTAGCTCCAAGAATATGAATTTTAAATCAAAACTCACAAAGATTTAAAAGGGTGTTGAGACAATATTGAAAGCAAAGCTTAATAATTCAAATAAAGTCTAAAATATCAATGTGACATGGTTCCCCTATTTATAGTACTATGGGGGAACGAAATTAAACATAAAAAAAGGCTAAAAAATTGATCCAAAAGGGATCTCTAACTAGACTAGGAAGTTCCCTAAACTAGAATTCTATTCAAGGTAGGAAATTGCCTTAAATACAATTCTAGTCAACCTTGACTATAATATGGACGAAAATTACACTAATAAATAAATAAAAATCTGATCTAATTAATTAAATACCATAGTCTAATTAAATACTATAGTCTAAATAAATCAATCCCTTAATTAAATAACTAAGGGGGACGAAAACTCCATGCAACTTGTCTATGCAATGTGAATCTGCCATGCATGTACAACTTGATGAGTTCCATCTTCATGCATTGTTCTTCAAATCTTGATCTCTAATCTTTGATTATTAACAAAGTAGCAATCTTTGGGATGCTCTCAATTCCTTTGTCATCTTCGAACTTCTTACATACAAATGCTTGGAAAAATCCTTGCAATTATATTGCTCGAAGTCGTGTAAATGGACCACGTATTTGCAGCTCCAGATTAAGTTCTTCAAGGCTTTTCGTGGCTTCATCATTCCCCTCATCTTGAAAAGAATTCGTCCTCGAATTCAAAGCTCCGGGATCAAAGACGAACACGAACTGGCCATCAAATTCTTTTTGCACAAGCTACATAAAACACATCTTCATGAATGTACACATCAACTTGGTGTCAAATGGCCGAAACTCTAGCTCCATAGTTTGTCTTGACATGGCATTCACGATCAAATCTGGTGGTACATCAACTTCCATTGGAATTTCTTCAACAACCTGTAGAATAAAGATATCACAAGAAAACGGTTGACAAAAAATGTTAGAAATCGATGGATTCGCCATGCTAGCTTGTTCGAGCTCTTCATGATCTTCAACCATTGTCTCACGGATATCATTCTCCTTTTCATAACAAGGTTGTATCTCCAACAACTCTTCAACTTCTTCGGCTTCCTCAACTGCTTCATGGATCTCCAAATTCACAATTTGTAGTTTATCCTCCATACAATCTTTAGGACTTGTCATCTCCATGGACAAAATATCCAAACTGCAATCTTCTATACTTGTCTTCTCCGGATTAGTAATTTTGAGAATGGGCACCTCTTCATCAACATGAATGGAAACCGAGTCATCTTGATTACAATCGTCTTGAACTAACTCCTCCAAAACTGGCATCTTCTCATTGGTTGTTTTTATCATGTCCAACTCTGGCTTAGATTCTTCAACTATCTCATCTTCTAAGCACATAGAAATAGATGGTAATGAGATAAAAGGTACTTCAACGAAGTCTAGAATTGGTACCTTGGAAGTAGAAGCATCATGGGTGGCAATGCTCGACTCTACTTGAACCTCCTCTTTTGACTTTATCTCTAGTTCTTCTAGCCACTTTTCTATCCGAATGGCGTATTCCACCATGTCTTCCAACTCGTCGAAGCGGTACAATGCTACTCTTTCACGGATTGCTCTTCGTAGACCAGCTAGAAATCTATCCATGGTGTCTTCTGGATATTCTTCTACATCAGCTCGTCTCATGGCTTCAATCATTTTGTTGTAGTAGTCATTTACACTTCGATCTCTTTGTCTAAGCCTGTATAGCTTTTCCTCCAACTCTCATTGGTAGTGGTCTGGAATGAAGCATTTCCACATCAAATCTTTCAACTCACGCCATGTGTCGATAGGTGGAAGGTGATCTCTATGGCACCGGTTCTGCTGGAATTCCCACCATGTTGCTGCGTAGCCTTTAAACTTTGACGAAACTAGCTGCACTTTCTTCTTATCGGGGAAGTCATAGCACTCAAAAAGTTTATCTACTTTACGTTCCCAATCCAAATAGATGTCGGGATAGTATAGACCTTCAAACTCAGGTATGATCATGTTGTTGTTGCGGTAGAGATGGTGAGAATTTGGTGTATATGGTGTACGAGTATACGGAGTATGAGTGGTGTATGGTGTATGGACCGGATGGTACATGGGTGCATATGTGTATGGTCCGGATGGTGTATATGAATGTGAACAGATGATATATGTAGAATAAGATGAATTTTCGATCCCCTTGATGATAGTGGATGAAAATTTGAAGGGAGGAAGTGTATATGGAAGGTTTGGAAGAATTTGGATGGAAGAAAGCTAGAAAATGAAAGAATTAGATGTATTTTTGAAGTTCCCAAATAGAATAGGAATCCAAAAATAAATCCAAAAGTATGGAAGGTAAGAATTAGAGAGAAAAAGGAAAAAGGGATTAGGTAATTTGGAAAGTGTTACACAATTGTGACACAATCTAAATATACTAATTGAACTAGACTCTAAAAGGAAAGAACTAAAAATAAATTACAACTCAAAAGGAAACTACCAAAATAAAATAAAACTTGGAAGGAAAGTTCCAAAAATAAAATAAGACTCTAAAGGAAATTACCAACTAAAGAATTATCCTAGAAGGAAACTACTAAAATTAAAATAAGACTCACAAGGTAGATACCAACTATAGAGTAGTACCAAAAGGAAAGTACCAAAATTAAAGAAACACAAAAGGAAACAATGAATATACCTCTTTTTTTTTTAATTTTCGGATTTTTCCTTTTTTTTATCCGAATTTTTTTTTCTTTTTTTTTTATCGACGGCTTTTTCTCTTTTTTTTGTCGATGCTCTTTTTTTTTCAATTGATAGCTATGCTATTACAACTCGATAAAATAGAAATAAAGACGACACGTAGGATAAAAATGACATGTCGGATTGAACCACGACCAGCAGAGCTGACGTGGCTCTGATGCCAAATTTATGAAACGACCCAGACTATGCTAGGACGAATCTTGAGAACGTAGCGGAAGACTTAGGAACAAAACACGTCAACTAATTGAAGGGCTTCAATCCGACTCGATAAACAACGAAATTTAGACAATCTAGACAACTAAAATACGTAGACTACGACACGAATTATATAACACAATACCAAAGGTTAAAGGGCTGAATAGGGACGGATTTGAGGGCTTAAGTTTTAGGGAAAATCGTGTGTGACGGCTTGTGAAGAATGGCTTGGAAAAGGTAGGATATGATAGGGATGTAACGAACTTACGGATAAAACGAACGGTGGTTGATTGCTCAAACTTGGGGGACTGAATTGAGGC
The DNA here is from genome assembly GCA_026008535.1 of Perilla frutescens. Taxonomy (NCBI): domain Eukaryota; kingdom Viridiplantae; phylum Streptophyta; class Magnoliopsida; order Lamiales; family Lamiaceae; genus Perilla; species Perilla frutescens. The sequence goes on from BRKX01000004.1 coordinate 17,407,752, forward strand.
GTGCGTAAATGGGGATGGGCGTCGTCGATGATGGTTGATGGATGATGATTCGTTGATGTGAATCACAACCCGATAGCCTCCTTGAATCTCGAACGTACCCAAGGATGAAATCTCTAAGTTGATCTTCGGATAGCGAATATCGGTTAATCCCTCAAGTGGATTAAGCAATACCCTTGAATAAGACTTAAAGTTGCTAGCTCCAAGAATATGAATTTTAAATCAAAACTCACAAAGATTTAAAAGGGGGTTGAGACAATATTGAAAGCAAAGCTTAATAATTCAAATAAAGTCTAAAATATCAATGTGACATGGTTCCCCTATTTATAGGACTATGGGGGAACGAAATTAAACATAAAAAAAGGCTAAAAAAATTGATCCAAAAGGGATCTCTAACTATACTAGGAAGTTCCCTAAACTAGAATTCTATTCAAGGTAGGAAATTACCTTAAATATAATTCTAGTCAACCTTGACTATAATATGGACGAAAATTACACTAATAAATAAATAAAAATATGATCTAATTAATTAAATATCATAGTCTAATTAAATACTATAGTCTAAATAAATCAATCCCTTAATTAAATAACTAAGGGGGACGAAAACTCCATGCAACTTGTCTATGCAATGTGAATCTGTCATGCATGCACAACTTGATGAGTTCCATCTTCATGCATTGTTCTTCAAATCTTGATCTCCAATCTTTGATTATTAACAAAGTAGCAATCTTTGGGATGCTCTCAATTCCTTTTTCATCTTCGAACTTCTTACATACAAATGCTTGGAAAAATCCTTACAATTGTATTGCTCGAAGTCGTGTAAATGGACCACGTATTTGCAGCTCCGGATTAAGTTCTTCAAGGCTTTTCATGGCTTCATCACCAGCGCAAGGTTGCGCAGGCGCGGGGTGCACTTGGCCGAGAGCCCTGGTGTGTGGTCGCGGGAGGTGCGCAGTCGTGCGGGCTGGGACGCGTTTTTCTTTCCGGATTTCTATCTTTAAATATCACTCTTATTTCATTTCTCTTCATTTCTCTTTCCTTTTGGGCGATTTTTCCTCCATCTCTCTCTCAAGAAATTCTTCAACCTTTGGGAGGGGATTCTACCACCATCATCCATCATCTAAGGTAATCTAATACCACTACCCTCTTGATGATTAAGCTCCATTCTTGTTGGTTTGAATATAGGGTTCATACCCAAAAATTAGGGTTTTCAATTTTATTGGCCCTCTTGCCTAGATATCTTGAACATATGGTTTATTTACCTCCTTGAAGCTATATGTGAAGTTATATCGAATTCCTATGGTTCATTGTTGCTAGGGTTTGGATTTTTGCCCTAATTTTCCCTTGATATGTTGATGTTGGTTGGAGGTGTTGTGATGGTTGTATGAAGTTGATTTTCATATATGTTAGAGCCCTAGGATGAAGGTATTGGCATTTGAAATATTGGGTTTAAATGATTTAAATTGAGTCATGATCATGTGGTTTAAATGAGTGCACATAACGTGTTTGATTAAATGCTTCAAAGAGTTTTAATGTGTATTTTGAGTCTAAAATCATGTTATGAGTTTGTATATCCATGATTGTATATATGGATATGTATGAAATATTTAAAGAAAAGTATAGCATGAGTTGGTCAAAATTATGATTTAATTGTATAACTCGACATCTAAAATGAAAAAGGGATCTAAAGGTGCTAGGCGACGTATTAGGGCTCGAGGTGGACAACTTATGCATGGCGAGGAAGTATTTCAAAGGTTGAGAAATTGTGAAAGCGTCTCATAAGGTGGGGTAACTCTAAACTGTGAACACGTGTAAAGTTATAGTTATTGTTGTGCTTTGATTGTATAAGTATGAATGAGACCCTTCGGGGCAGAACAGAGATCCTTCGGGGTCGACAAAGAGATCCTTCGGGGTCGATAATGGACTCGTTAATGTCCTCCCTGAGGGATAATAAGCCTGCGGGCATCCCTACAGGGATAAAGACGTTCATTAACGGGGGCATCATGATGTTTGGGCCCTACGGGGTTGAGGCTAGTCTCTACAAAGAAAAGAAGTATCCATATGTTATATTTTCACTTGTGCAATTGGCTATAACTTTTTACAGTGTTCCCCACTGAGTATGTTGTTAAATACTTACCCCATTCATTTAATGAATTTCAGGTTGAGGAGTCGAGGCCCGGGTAGGAGTGTTGTGGACATAAGAGAACCCCCACAAGATTGTGTTTACTTTTACATGCCTTTGGATACGTATAATATTATAATTCTATTAATCATTCTATTTATCTCATGATTAACGATTATTGGGAATTGGATTAGCCCGATTTTTGTAGTTATGATTGTATTTAACTTGATATAACATGTCAATGTTTTAAAGGTGGGTCGATTGACCTAGGACCCTATGTTGTGTAAATATAGGTAGTTGAATTCCTATGCTATGTTTGTTAATTTAGGGTGCTAGACGGGCGGGTTGTTTAAGACCTATGAGCCCGATAGGTTAGATAATTGTATGAATGATATGGATGGGTTTATTCTATGCTTCCATTAAATACTATGTTGTGTGACAGGGTAGATTCGATAGGTTTCATGTTATAATTGTGGAAGAAAATTTTATATTCGGAATTATGATGTTATACCTCATTATGCAATTTGACCTTAGCTTCCGCTCAATTTATTATGAGAATGCAAATGCATGTAAATGAATTATTTGTTTGGTGACGTGGCCAAACGGAGTAGTTTGGGGTGTTACAGCCTGGATCCGTCTTGCTTCGATGGGATCTTCGGAGAGTTCATTTTCTGTTATGAATCTGCACAGAGGGGTTATCCAGTTTGTTTCGATGTCGATGGATAAGACCTCGGGATTGTCACCCTTCCATACGGCGGGCCACTTGGCGTATAGGACCTGGATGTTCTTGTTCTGATTGATCTGCATGGCTGATCCCAAATTAGCCAATGCGTCGGCGTGGTGGTTCTCCTCTCCAGTGATGTGCTGAGCTTCGATCTTTTCGAACTTGGCTGCCGCTTACTTTGTGACCACGAGATATGATACCATCCTTGAATCCTTTGCCTGGAATTCTCCTTCGAATTGGTTGATTATCAATTGTGAATCACTCATGATTCGAATCCTTTTAGCTCCTACATCAACTGCCAAGTTTAATCCTGCTATGAGGGCCTCGTATTCCTCTTCGTTGTTGGTGGCCTTGAACCCGCATCGGATAGATCTCTCCGTAATTATTCCTATTAGGCTGGTCAGTACCATGCCCATGCCACTCCCCTTCGAAGTGCTGGATCCATCAACCTGGAGGGTCCAGTACTTCGAATTCTTATCCTCGGTGTTCATCATCACTTCTTCTTCTGGTTCGGCCTCGTGGGAGAAATCGGTGATGAAGTCTGATAGGACTTGGGATTTAATTAATGTCCGCGGGACGTACTGTATATCATATTCCCTAAGTTCGACGACCCATTTTGACAATCTTCCTGCGAGGTCTGGCTTCTTCAACACAGCTCTTAAAGGGAACTCTGTGACTACTTTTATTGAATGGCCTTGAAAATAGGGCTTCATTTTCCTGAAAGCCATGACAAGTGCTAAGGCCAGCTTTTTGAGCTGCGAGTATCTGGTCTCGGTGTCTAGCAGCGAGCGACTAGCATAATATACGGGGTGCTGCCTTCCTTCGTCCTCTCTAACAAGCACTGCACTGATAGAATTAGTAGAAACAGATAAATAGACAAGGAGTACCTCTCTGTCGATTGGCTTGGATAAAAGATGTGGGCTCGAGAGGTATTCCTTGAGGTCTTCGAGGGTCTTGGCACATTCTGGAGTCCACTCGAAGTCTTTGTTCTTTCGTAGAGTCTGTAAAAATGCTCGGCTTCTTTCTGAGTATTTGGATATAAAACGGCTGAGAGCTGCTAATCGGCCGGTCAGTTTTTGGACGTCTTTCTAGTTTTTCGGGTGCTGAATATTTTGAACCGCTCTGATTTGGCTCGGGTCGGCTTTGATACCTCTTTTTGTTATGAGGTATCCCAGGAATTTCCTCAATGTTACTTCGAATGCGCACTTGGTGGGATTCAGCTCCATGTTGTATCGGCATAGGACTTCGAAGGTTTGTTGGAGGTGCATGATATGGTCTTGAGCTCATAATGACTTGACTAGCATGGCGTCGATATATACTTCCATTGTTATTCCGATGAGCTCTTCGAACATCCGGTTTACTAGCCTTTGGTACATTGCATCTGCATTTTTTAGTCCAAAAGGCATAACCTTATAACAGAACATACATCGGTGTGTGATGAAAGATGTCTTCTCCTAGTCTTCTTGATGCATGAGGATCTGATTGTATCCGGAGAAGGTGTTCATAAAACTCATGAGTTCGTGACCTACCGTCGCATCGACCAAGGCGTCTATATGTGGGAGGGAGAATGAGTCCTTGGGGTATGCCTGATTGAGGTTAGTGAAGTCTATGCATAGCCGGTTTTTTCCATTCTTCTTTTTGACCACCACGATGTTTGCTAACCATTCCGGATAGTGGACCTCACGGATGTGGCCGTTCTTCAGTAGTTTGCCTACTTCCTCGTCCATAATTTTGTTCCTTTCTGGGGTGAACTTTCATCTTTTCTGCTTTACAGGAATTTTCTCTGGGTCTACCTGCAATTTATGAGTTATAATGGAAGGGTCGATACCTGTCATGTCCTCGAATGACCATACGAAGCAGTTATGGTGTTCCTTGAGGAATGCAATCAGTTGCTCCCTGATGTCCGAGGTCAGTCTAGACCCGATCGACACCTTGTGATTTGAGAGTTCGGGATGAATCTGCACTTCGTCGAGGTCTTCGACCTCTGGTTCTTCATAGTTTCGATCTCCTAAGCTCGCGGAAGTTGACCCGACCTTGATCTGATTGACCTCGATAGATCATTTCTGCTTGAAAGTGGAAACGTAGCATTCTCTGGACGAGACCTGTTCTCCTCGTACTGTTCGAACTCCCCATGGACTAGAAAACTTCATAGCTTGGTGGTATGTCGAGGGTACCGCTCGGAGCTCATGGATCTAGGGTCATCCCATAATCACGTTATACGCTGAAGGCGCGTCATCGATCACCTGAAATTTGGTGAGGAGGTTAATTCCCTCGATATAAGTGGGGAGTGTGATTTCTCCTAAGGTCATTTTGTGTTCTCCGCTGAAACCGATCAGTGTTGTTGACTTCTTGATGATGTCCGTTTCTTTCACCTGCATTCCTTTCAACATACTAAGGAAGATCACATTAGAAGAACTCCCATTATCGATGAGAGTTCATTTAATTAAGCAGTTCGAGATTAGAAGTGAAATGACTAGTGCATCGTGGTGTGGGCGTGAGAGTTCAGATACTTCATTACTGGAGAAGCTGATAGTGACTAGTTCATCGGGTTCGGCTTTCTTTGGGATATTCTCTGAATATTTAAGGGATCGGCAGTGCCTCTTTGCTGACGATTGCGATATGCCACTGACCTCTGAGCCTCCGGTTATGTAGTTTAAGGTTCGATCGATCCTCGGAGGTTCTGGAAGCTGAGCCTCCGTATGGTTCTCTCTTTGATTCCAGTTTTCCCTTCCTTTCGGGGTCAGGAGGTCGGTCAAGTGTCCCCTTTTGAGAAGCTCGATCACTTCAAGTCTGAGTACAATGCAGTTGTCCGTTCGATGCCCATGATCATTGTGGAAGTTGCAAAATTTGCTCATATCTCGCTCGTTATCTGGTGTTCTCATCTTCGGAGGCCATTTCACATTTTGTCTGAGCCCTTTCATCACGTTTACGGCTTCCAAGGGTGTTATGCAGAGATTATATTCTGGTAGCCTCATGTCTGGGCCCTCGGGTATTCTCCTATTTCTGGGGTCGAATATGGGGTTACGCGGATAGGGGTCTGCTCGATACCTCTCATTTTTTATATGAGTTCTGGGCTCCTTGCGAGGTGGATCATTTTGGGGTTTAATCTTGGACGAATTCGCTTCATCTTCTTCCCATTTGATTTGTGCTCATGCTTTGGCGAGGACGTCTTCCATCGTTTTGCACGGATACTTGGTCAATTCTTTGTACAGGTCTGAAGCCCTTCTTAAACCCTTCCTGAAAGCCGACACGGCAATGTCGATGTTGCATCCTGGGATTTACACCTTCTCTCTGTTAAATCGCCCTACGAAGTTTCGTAGGGTCTCTTCCGGTCTCTGAATCACTGTATAAAGATCGTCGGCATGCTTTTCGATCTTTTAGCTACTAGCGAACTGCTCGACGAACAAATCGTTGAGCTGAGCGAAGATGGAGATCGATGAGTTCGGTAAACTTGTGAACCACTGGAGAGCCGGTCCGGACAGGTTACTTCCGAATCCCTTACACATTCTGGCCTCCCTGCTCTGTCGCGGGATCGATGTGGTGAACATTCTCTGCTATATGGTCGTCAGGATCGGAGGTGCCATCGAACAGTTTCATGGAAGGGAAGGTAAACTTCGGTGGCATCTCCACGAGGCTAATTTCGTCTGTAAAAAGAGAATCCGCGAAGCTCATCGGGGTTGTCTTACAGATGGGAGCGGGGACCCCAGGGATTCGAGTAAGCATGTCCTCCAGACGCTTCAGCTTGTTCTCAATCTCGACTCTAGGCTGGTTTTCGGTACCTTCGAACCTAGAAGGGGGTCCCAAATAAGGGTCGTTGTTGTCCTCTTTATTTATTTGTTGTTGTTGGTCCTCACTAGTACCTGCAACGTTTTGGTTAGCAATTTAGTTAGCGGAGTTTAAGAGTACTTGTTCGTGTAGGTGGCTGGTCATTCGGATTTACGGGGGTTATCGGAGGAGTCCGTTAGGAACTTGATTTGGAGGAGTTAACGCTTCCACCCGAGCTTTCAGGGCCACATTTTCTGTTCGGATGGCTGCGAGTTCCGCAACAGTGGAATCGAGTTGTTGCTGGATCACCCGCAACACCTGGGCAATGTCTCCGCTTCCTCCTCTAGGAGGTTGCGGGCGGTGTCTCTCTCCGGTTATCTTGAGGGTTTGGAGTCGTACCACTTCGGCCATCGGCAGTCATCTTCAATATGGTCAATCAGAGCCCCACGGTGGGCGCCAAATTGTTGAGGCCAATTCTCTACAATTATTCGTATATCGGATTCAGGCTCTGGCGACATATAGGACCATGATGTGACCCGGACAATGTATCCAAGACACGAAGAACGCAGACGGAAGACTTATTAAGGACTCGAACTACATCAGCTAAAGAAGGACTCAACCCGACACGAATTAAATAGTAAAACTTACTAGAAATTCGAACAACTAAAAGAACGACGATGAGGACACTTGGAACACTTGAAGATGGTTGGAATTATGGTGATGGTGGCAGCAGAAGGCTTCGGTGTAGATGGACTTGGCGGCGGCGATGGTAGTGTTGTGGATTGGATAGATTCGGCGAACCCGTGTTGAATAACCCGAATGCGCACGTCTAGCTTCTCCAGATAGCAATTCTCCCAAGTACTTAATTATACCCTGAAGAACTTAAATAAGACTATTGATTTGCTAGAACAATAGAATTATTTGGTAAAGTTCGATCAACAGAAAATCTTGGAGACAAAAGAGAAATAACTTCTTGAATTCATGCAATTGTCTGCATTATGAATGTCACAGGGTGCTCCTATTTATAGGAGACATAATGGACGAAAATTAAACCCTAATTAACTAGATAAACATTGAAAAATACTAATCCTAATCAATCTAGGATAAAATCAAAAGATACCAAAAATAAGATAACAAAAATCTATCTAAATCTAACTAGATAAGGATAAATCCCAAAGTTGAATTGGGCTTCAATCTCGCCATCTTGGACCATCATTATTCACGACATGGGCTGAATTACTTGGATAAATTTCATGGCCCATGTATCATAACCTTGCCACCTTTGCATGAAAAACAGCATCTCCCGATTTTCCATGCAAACGCGCATAACTTTTCATGCACACGTCCAAATGGCATCATTCTTCTTCCCACGTCTTCATGCTTCCTTCTTCATCATCAATGGATAGCATGGTGATCAATCTCGAGCTGCCCTTGACTTCATCTTCACCAAGTTCGAATTTGCGACGAATAGAAGCTTGTAAATAAGCTTGCAACTTCTTAGCTAGCAAACGCATCATTGGACCTTTAAACTGCAGCTCCGGATCATTTTCTTCATTGCCTTGCACGTCCTCATCAGACCACATCTAAACCGAAGGATAATGTGAATTTTGATCGAAAGTGATGAATAGAAATAAGGCGAGCCGAGCATCGAAGTTTGATTTTCAGTCGAAGTTCTTTGAGTTGTCATTCTTGATTTTTTTTTATCACTTGACCCCCTTCTTTGGTCATCCTCCGGCTTATATAGGATAATGCCACACCTTCCCCTCCAACATTCAAAGGATTCGGCGACTCCACAACCATTTTCCCGATATTTAAGGGATTCGCCGATTCTTTAGGGATATCGTCTTATCTTCTCAAGGGTCTTTTGACCACGTTTGTATTATCCTCAACGTACTTTTGACCCAATCTAATTACCTAGCATTCGATCCCCATATTTTGCCTTTCCCCCTCTTCCTTGAATTCACCTTTTAACCTCTAATCTCCGGACCTCGAGGGTTGACTATATGACCTCGAAGCCTTCAGACACAAAATTGGGCCTCAACTTTGGACCCTGACGAAGATGGGCCTCTATAGTCATAAAAATGAAGTTGTATAACATTACTTCTCTAGCAAAACCGCAGAAGAATTCAGAAAAATTTTGTCATTGATAATCATGTTCACAATTTTGCCACCCCGGAGTGTTCTACAAATATGAGAGATCACAACACGCTCACATTTAGAATCCAAAAATACAATTACTAAAGTGCTTGACATTAATTCTTTAAATTTATTAGAACTCTATAAACTAATATTTGAAATATACAAACAATTTATTAAAAGTTCCAAAAAAAAAGGGATTTCATAGGCGGACGGCTGCCCAGTTGCAACTGTGGCTAAAGAAGATTATTCAGAATTGTATATTCCAAAAAAAAAGGAAAGGAAATTAGTGAAATTAAATTACCTTGCTCTCCATAATAAGAATTGGCTCGGATTCTCTACAAAACAATCGAACTCAATGTTCAAAGCTAAAAACTCCTAAAAATAAAAACTAATCCAACACAAAAACTTGTCTCCCTCCATTTAATTCACTCAAATTTTCAATTTTTCTTTTTGGGTTTGAGGTTTTTGACGAAGCCTATGAAGAATTCTATGGTTTAATTCCATCTGAGTTGGCCGTTAAAATGTCGTAGAGCAAGAAGAGATTTCCAAATCGGTGGTGAATTGCTATAATCTCTCTCTGTCTCAAAATTAAAGATTGCCAATCGGAAAAGTAATGAGAATTTATTGGCGACGGCAATCGCGAAAGTTGGCAGTGGTTCGTTCCAATTTTTGGTTTGAAAACTTGCACCCAATTAAATGTGGAATCGTCGCACCATTTTGATATAGAATTGCAAAAACGCCGCTTCAATAATAATATTATTTTTTTTCACAAAAAATGAATGTGAATTGTCTAAATTACCCCTACTATTCTATTTTTATATAGTATATAGATGTCACCAAATTGTTATTTAAATTTGGTACGTAGAACTAGTCGGATTAGATGGTAAGGATTGATTCTTAGTTCTCATATGGAGACTAATTCTCATCAGATCCAGCCCTTAGGGAAGGAGTGAGAGAGAGAGAGAGAGAAAGAGCAGTTATTCTATTTTGTTTCCTTGCTTTAATTAATTGGGGGGTCTTAAGCACAGATGTTAATTAGGGGAAATTGAGAGAATTTCTTTTATGATTAATGATTAATGGGCTAGGTGGGAAATTTTAGTTGGGCTAGGTTGGTAATTCAAATGGGCAGAGAGTAAAATTGATGGGTGGGCTTGATTATCATGCATTCCATTGCCATTTTTTTTTATATAATTTAAGAATTTATTATTAATTAATTATTTATATTATTAGGCGGTGCGTGAACTTAATTAACACCCTATTATTTTTCAAAGTCAAAAGTTCAAAGCATCTTAAGGTGGGAATCCAACATGAAATTAAAAGTTCATTTATCCTTATTATATGTTATATTCATTATGCAGGTTTACAGGTTAAATGATACTAATCTACGGGTTTGGTCTTATGGAATGATCCTAACCTACAGGTTTGGTGTTATGTTATGATCCTTATCTACGAGTTTGGTGTTATATTATAATCCTTAACTTTCGAGTTTAATGCTATGCTGAGCGATATTATGACTTATGTTAAATGCGTATTTCTTATAATTTGGATAAATGCATTTACCACTGAGTCATTAACGATCACCACAAAGCTATTATATTTTTCAAGTTGATGATTTACTCAGTCAATATGCGTGCGCAGCGAGATGATGGTCATCAAGAAAATAATTATATTTTATTTTTTATTAATTTTCGCTGAAAAACTTTTAATAAATATTTTAATATTGTTAAATAAAGAGACGTCCTTTTATTATTGTTATATTTATTTTTTATGAAAATTGGGGTGTGACATAACGTAAGAGACGTATTAGACGATCTCATATAAATTTTTGTCAAATATTAAAATGATACTCTATAATTTATGACTCATGTGCGATGGACTGAGATCGGGCTCTATGTAATTTAGGCGAGATGGGCGTAGCGATGACTACTCTCTTCTGTATATATTTGCAATTTGCAATGAAGTTCACAATTATCTTGTAAACTTGTAATAATAGTAATCTTTCTTGGCCATAAACACGCTTGAGATATGAAATTGCATGTTGATTGTTCCCTCAAAAAAAAAATGCATGTTGATTGTGCTTCGCATATTTCCTACAGTAAGGCAGACGGTTTCGTGGAAAATAAGATCTTTCTCAATTTGTGTTGTAAAATTCTTATCCTAAAACCTAATCCTATCACTCTCCCTCCGCCTCTCATTTAAGTGGACTTCCCTCAACTAACAAAATTCACCCACACAAGCCAACATCAACAAACACAATAGGGAGATAAGACTCCGGCCAAAATCTCACTCATCTCTCTCTCTCTCTCTCTCTTCCTCTCCCTCCTTAGCATAGCAGAACTTCAAGAAAACCATGTCTTGCTCAAATCTGACAATGTGGGCGCCCTCCAAATCTTCCCTCTCCGACCCTTCCGCCCTGTCCTCACGCTCCTTCATCGCCCCTTTTCAGCTCCCAAATCCCAACTCCTCCGCCCCTTCCAAATCATCATCAACAACATCCACCCAAATCCAGTGCAATCTCCGTGAGCTGCGCGACCGTATTGATTCCGTAAAGAACACTCAGAAAATTACCGAGGCCATGAAGCTCGTCGCTGCTGCTAAGGTGAGGAGAGCTCAGGAGGCAGTCGTCAACGCAAGGCCCTTCTCCGAAACTCTCGTTGGAGTACTCTACAACATCAACGAGCAGCTCCAGACCGACGACATCGACATTCCTCTCACCAAAGTCCGGCCCGTGAAGAAGGTGGCGCTCGTCGTGGTGACCGGCGATCGCGGCCTCTGCGGCGGATTCAATAATGCTATCATCAAGAAAGCGGAATCCCGCATCAGAGAACTGAAAGCGCTGGGCCTCGATTACACAGTCATCAGCGTTGGCAAGAAGGGAAACACCTACTTTCTCCGCCGGCCTTACATTCCTCTGGATAAGTTTCTGGAAGGCAGTAATCTCCCCACTGCTAAAGAGGCTCAGGCAATCGCAGATGATGTTTTCTCCCTCTTCGTGAGCGAAGAGGTCGACAAAGTTGAGCTGCTCTACACCAAGTTCGTCTCCTTGGTCAAGTCCGATCCAGTGATTCACACCTTGCTTCCCCTGTCGCCAAAAGGCGAAATCTGCGATATCAATGGAATATGTGTTGATGCAGCGGAAGACGAGTTCTTCAGGTTGACAACTAAGGAAGGCAAGCTCACCGTGGAGAGGGATGTCGTCAGGACTAAGACCGCGGATTTTTCACCTATTTTGCAGTTCGAGCAGGACCCTGTGCAGATTCTTGATGCATTGCTGCCTCTTTACTTGAACAGTCAGATCTTGAGATCGTTGCAAGAATCACTGGCTAGTGAGCTTGCTGCTAGAATGAGTGCAATGAGCAATGCTACCGACAATGCTCAGGAGTTGAGGAAGAATTTGTCCAGGGTCTATAACAGGCGGCGTCAAGCCAAGATCACCGGAGAGATTTTGGAGATTGTTGCTGGAGCCAACGCCTTGACCTGAGCAGCTTTATTTCTTCTGCTTCTGTCTGTTTGTATTTTCAATTTCAAAATGTGATTCTCAGCCGCGTATAAATTTCTTGTAAGAAGAGAACCACCATTCTATTTTGTAACATAAGCGATCTTACTCACATTTAAAATATATAATGTGAACCCTTTTTTTTTCCAGTTCTGTTTATTCATTTGTTCTAATGCTTCTATCAGTATGAATAATACTCGAATAACATCTGGCATTACAATTCATTTGTTCTAATGCTTCTATCAGTATGAATAATACTCGAATAACATCTGGCATTACAATAAGTCAAGTGGATCAGAAACTTGAAATCCAATCATTTCATATTTGTTGTATGTATCATGTGATTGATTCAAATGCAATTCTTCTCTGTATTATCCTCAGTTTCCCAGCAGAATACATATTTAGAAGCATTTAATATCATTCATCAAGTGAAAAACTGGTAAGAATAACAGAGCCTCGTTACTAGATCGGCACTCTATCTAATGTAGTGCTAAAATGGATACACAAAAGCAACCATAATTGAACTACACACACGTATCTTCAACAAATCTATGATAACTGATCAAGAGCAATAAAGGAAGAAACTCCAATAATGTTCACAGATTCATGGTCATGGTGGTGTATGTGGAAAATAAATGATAATTCATCATAGAAAAGTACAATTAAAGAAGGCATTAAATTGCATAACATGAATCAAATCCAACAAGACAGACAAATTTATATATTTCAACTAGTGAAATTCGTAGCCCCAAATCTATCAACCACGTTAATATTTTCACCTTGGATTCCAGTGAACATACATAAATATTCCAATTGGTGTCAAGTGTCAACCTTTAATATCTCCGTATCAATTATATTTCCAAAACTAGACCGATGATCACGCATAAACAAGTGAGCGGAGAAAATAAAAATTATTTCATTTTATTCATCTGAGATTTCTCACATTTGTATGGTCAATTACTAAGGAAAATACACCTACAATCAAAAACTAAAAAAGATTACCCCTAAAAATAAAAAATCAGGTCTTTTTATACATATGCATCAGACAAACAGCCACCAGAAGTACTAAGTCTCGAAAACCGGCATCACAGCCAAAAGCTTTTTGCGCTGAAGGCAGCGAGGGTAACTCTTCACCCTCAGATTGAAACACGGAACTCCATCCATAGCCAACCCAGTCGAATGTTGCTGAGGAAGCGCCGAATCTGAACTAGATCTGAGTTGATACAGCGCGAGCTGAGTCTGCGCACCGATTTGTTTAGATCTAGCCGTGATCTTCGAGTATCTGAGTTGAGCAAGTTCTCCCGGCTTGAGGTACTTGTAAAACGACGGCGTTGGCGGTGCTGATGGTGATCCGAGAGCGCTGCTTCGAACTCTGGTTTTCATGGTGATGGGCTGAACCCTAGAGAGAGAAAGAGAGATGGTGGTGGTGGTGGTGGTGGTGGAGGAAGAGTGAGGAGGGAGAGAGGGTTTTAAAGCAGTGGAGCGAGAAGCGGGAAAATAGTGGTGGCGGTCAGTGAAGTGGCGCGGCGGATTTTCAAGTTTTAATTTTGGGGTGCCGCCTCATCCTCGTGCCCTTTCGGACCACGCCACTTTTCTCTATTGTCTATTGCCTCTGGTTTTTGTACATTTTGCACCTTTTTTCTTTATTTATAATTATTTTCCACTAACAGAAATAAAAGAGGATTTTTTTTTTCGGAGTATTTTTTATATTTTATTATTTATTAATATATTATATATTATATATGTTATGGATACTTAAAAAGGTTTTAACTAAAAGGTGTTTGCACCTTAATTTTATTTACTGAATGGTTGTATATTTTGAGCGAATTAATTGGATCCATTAAGTCACGACTGTACAAAGAGATGCGAACTAATTATGATTGTCTACCAGAAATTAAAAATTGAACCGAATTTCACAAAATAAAAATAAAAATTATTGAACCGAATCTCATCACATCGTAATATATACCTTATATGATTTTTGCACGAACGCGAATAGTGCTAGAGATTAATTGTTCTCATTCGGAGAATGATATCAAATATGTTGTTTCAAATCATTGCAGAACGAATATTCTAATATAAAACTAGTTTTTGAATATATATAGATATATGACAGGTTTTGTGTGCACTAGATAGGGGTGTACATTTGGTTCAAATCGCACCACACCAAATCGAACCAGTAAAACCGAAATAAACCGAAACGATTAAAAACAAGACCAAAGTCGAACCGAAGTAAACTAATAGTCGAACCGAACCGAAACCAATCTAATCGATTCGGTTTCGATCGGTTTTGACCAAACCAAAAGGTTTTTCTCCATATTTTTTTCCAGCAACTATTTTCATTTCGCTAGCAATGAACAAACAATGAAGAAATGCGTGGAGGCCAGGTGTGAGAGAATTCAGAATTTTGTGCACAGTGTACTACTTGAACTAAGAACAACATAATTTTTAATTCTAACCTAAAATTCTAATTATAATTTGGCCCAAGTTGAATTCTAATTCAAATCTAAAATTACACAATGAGCATTACATTCACAGCGTGAGATTCAATTATTATTCAGTTTTTTTTGACAAAAAATTGAAAGAAAAAACTAATGAGTGTTGTCGTCTGTGAGAGCTGTTGAAGACGGGGGAGTTGTTGCACATCATCGGAGTTTCTGCATCGTCAGGGGCTCGGAGCTGCTGCATCTTCAAAGGCTCGGAGTTGTTGCGTCATCGTTGGAGTTGTTGGGGGCAGTGGGCACAGCTGCACAGGCTACGCAAGTCATAGGGAGAGGTGATGCATACTCAATTTCGCATCTTTTTACCTTATCTTTTTACTTGTTTAGTACTTTTAGTTGTATATAGAGAGAGGAGCACGTTTGATCCATTATGGGCATAAAAGTGAAGGTTATGTTCAGCCCTAGCACTAGGTGCATATCAGACAGTCAACGCATTAATCGGGTCAACTCGCATTGACTCAGTCAATGTGTTGACCAAAAATCTATCAAAATCAGTATCAATTGTAACATTAAAAAATATCACTTGTTATTTCATTTAATAATATTATATTTAAAATTTTGTTGTTAAGAAATTGACTATTAAACTTGTTTGGTGTTGGTATTTTGATTGTTGAGACATGAATTTTTATGTTGTTATTTGTAGAATTCGGATTGGTACAATATGTAAAATTCGGTATTTTCGGTATACCTTAAAATTTCGGTATTTTCGATATACCGTTAAAGTTTGGTCTACCTTGAAAGTTCAGTATGTTCGGTATACCGTATAATATCGGTACGGTACGATATCAATATCTGTTATGGTGCATACCAAAATTTCGGTATATCGAAGTTTGGTATACCGAAAGTTTCAGTACAAGAACAGTATGGAATTTTTCGATATTTAAATTTCGGTACGATATACGGTACGGTGTGAAATTTTCGGTATGTCGTACTGACCCACCCCTAGACGCAACAACTCTGAGCCTCAGAAGATGCAGCAACTCCGAGCCTCCGACGATGCAGAAACTCCGATGACATGCAACAACTCCCCCCGTCTTCAACAACTCTCACAAGGGACAACACCGTTTAACACCGTCAACTTTTTCCGTTAAATCAAATGCCCATAAATTTTTCGACCTAATTATGATTAATTCAGACGATGATGATACCATATATTGTGGTATGGTTAGAAAGCTCTCATCATGGGCTTTCTAATTATACTCTCAATTTATCAATCGGTGTTAAACGATAGAATAATTACACGAAGAAAACTCCATAGTATGCGCTATTTGGCCGCGGTTTCAATTTATCCGATCGGAATTTATAGATGATAGAATTGAGCTTGACACATTTTAATTAACGGAAAAAATTAATGGTGTTAACTTCAAGTGTCGGTTTGTTCTTTTTTAAATAGTTTAGGGTGTCGATTGTTCATTTTAAATAGTTTAGGTATGTATTTGGGCCAAAAATAGTTCGTACGTCTAGTTAGGATTCGACATATAGTTTGCGTGTTTTTTGGCCCTTTGCCCTAATTTTTAATTCTAACATAAAATTCTAATTCTAATTTGATCGAAGTTGAATTCTTGGGCATATAGTTCGTGTGTTTTTTTGCCCTTTGCCCTAAAAATTATGTTGTTCTTAGTTCAAGTAGTGCACTATACACAAATTTCTGAATTCTCCCACACCTGGCTTCCACACATTTCTTCATTGTTTGTTCATTGCTAACTGTTTTCAGTGCAACTTGTTGGAGTTGGAGTTTTCTAGTTCTAAATTTTGTATTAGATTTATAGCAAAATGAAAACAGTTGCTGGAAAAAATATGGAGAAAAACCTTTTTAACAGTTCTACATGATTAAAACATGGTGCAGAACCTTCAAGTGTTGCAATAACAACAAATAGTATTATCAAATCATTCATTTTTAGTTACCTCATTTCAGTTAACAAGAGAAAATAAATAAAAATAGAGGATCTTTCCTCTCCCCTCCGCTCTTTCAGTTTCATTAATCAGCACATGTTGATAATTAATTGATTATCTTTTTAAATCTTACTCTTAGTAAGGAAAACACATGACAAACTTCTAATGATGTATCTTTATCTATATCCTGTACATTCCCCTCACTAAAATGCTTCTTACAAATCATGAAGAAGTTGCACCGCTAAGCAATTCCAGACCATGGAAATTTGTTTGCTATTTTCAGGATATTAGGAAGGGAGAGAGATTCATAAATCTTATCGCTATTCTTAGTGTGCTCTTTTCAGAAATACAAGAAGCACTACGACAAATTCGACAATGATCAATACAACATTGAGGATAAGTCTAACCAGAACGATAACAAATCTGACCTCAACACAATCTGCCATGACACCATCCTCACCATAATTAAACACACAAGACATAACCCCCACACCACCATTTTTGCTTCTCAAGGCTCAAGTCTTCCCAATTCATTATCTTTCACTTCCCTTATCCCTTCCTATATCTGTTCTTTAGGATTTTAATTCATTTTTTCTCCTTTTCCACTCTTCCCTTTTCTCATTCTCTTTCTCTTCTTTTCCCTACATATTCAGATTGAGCATAAATTGAAGCATTTCTTCAAGTTCTTGGAATATATAAATTGTCATTCCTCCATGCTTGATCTTCATAGTGTACCAAAAATTACACCCACCTAACAAAAAATAAAATGAGAAATGACAAAACTTTCAATACCCACCAACCAAACGCGAAAGTGAAATAATGCAAGAAGAATGAGAGAAGAAGGCGAGAAATAGGCCATTAATAGGTACAAACTTGTTGTAGTTTGGGTGTGGCATTTGAAGAAAAACCTTCCTTTGAATCATCACTTTTCTACTGCTTGCGAATCTTGGAAATTTCTTGCGAATTCCAGAAGTAGGATGAAATTAGGGCTTTGCAATTTTGGTAATTTCTTGTGATTCATGAATATGAGTTCTATTTGTGTAAAATTAGGGATTTAGGTCTAATTTTTCCTCCACAAGACACGCACGTGAGTCATGTATGATATTTCCGTCAATTCTTAAAACTGGCGTTAAATTCGGGGGGATCAAAATCGACAACAATAAACTTATGGGACTAGTTTTGGGTAATATTTTTGAAAAATGACCAAAACTGATAGTATTGGGACCAAAAGCGGAGAACCCCGTGTCCTATGAGGCCAAAATCGAAATTATCTCCAATTTTACATGAACTAATGTATTTATTAGATTGTAGTTAATGTGTCCTATATTGTCCCGAATTCATCTACACATAACAACTTTACTCTATTATCAATTAATATCAACACAAAAAAAATTCATTAAAGTGTGCAATTAAATATGCAAGTTATGATAAAAAAAAAGCATGTTATAAGAAAAATATAAGCACGCACGTGCATATATATGTATCACAAATTCTTTTGTATATAAGATGTATATCAGACAGTCAACGCACTGACCAAAAAATTTGTCAAAACAAGTGATACTTTTTAGTGATACAGGTGATACTTTTTGAATTTTAAGTGATACTTTTTAGTGTTACGGTTGATACTGATTTTGAAAGTTTTTTTCTTTAATTTTTTTCTGATGGATACTTTTAATGACAGGTTGAAGAAGTCCGATCCACTGCAAAAGGCTCCAAATTCAGCATGAACTTTCTTCAAATTATTTGGATCATGAAACATCCTCTTAAAACACTTGCTCCTATGTAAAGAAACTTCATGATCCTCATTTGGAGACACTCTTGTAGCTCCTCCCAATGTTTCTTCTGTTGGAAATTTAACAGATCCGAAATGATTTCAGGTCGAATAAAATCCGTGTTTTCGATCAAATCGAACTGGAGTGGAAGCGGTATAAATCAGACAATAGATCGTGATATAAAAATATAATATCCATGCAAATTAAATTTATTTAATACTAAAGAAGAGATAAAGAAAATACCTTTTTCTTAAATCTCCTTAGTCTTTTTCAATTCAACCTTTGAATCTTGAAGCTCATAAACACCACGGTCTTCCGATTCGATCCTCCCTTTGAACGGCAGTGAGTGGGCACCGGAATAAATCTATTAAGTTCCTAACTTAATTTTTCTACAATTATTTCAACACATGAAATCGTAGAATTGGGTTGTAGTATTGGGAGGATATATAATCTGAATTAAAATAATAACACAAGAGAAAGAAGAAATCAAAATCAAACTCTTTGATTTTGATTTAAATCTTTGCCGTAAATCGATTATAAGCAATCAATCAATTTGGTTATTGATTTCATATAAAATTCACGTCTCTCACGTGAATAACGAATTGGAGTGAATGGATTTTCTTCTTCCCAAGTTCACATTAAACGTGAATCTAAAAAAAACGGCGTCTCCAATTCTCTTCTCTTATGTTGTATTCATAGTTAGATATAGGTCAAATCCCAATACATATCAATTTCCTATTTTAAACAGATTCAGAATCATAAAAGATAAGGAAGCAAATTAATAATTATCTCAAATAATTATTAATTATTACTAATATGTAAATAATATAAATATCTTATATTTATTTAATTCCTAGTACAGTCAAACTGTAGAATATCATATATTCCCGGAATTAACTAATATTTACACATAAGCCCAAACTTTATGAAAACTTATTTTTCATAACACTTTAGGAAATTAAATATTATTATTAACCCGTCAATAATATAGGAAGGTGAATCGGGGACCATGGACCTATAATCAAGAGCTCCAATAAATCGAATAAATAATTAAACTCTTTAATTAATTTATTTGATTTATTAATTCCGATATTATTCCACTAAAAATTCAAAATTGCACTCTCTTTAATTATAGAACATATTTACTCTACGAATTTGAGCAGTCCATTGATTTAATCATTTCATATGAATTAATCCTCCATAGATAATTCATAATTGAAGACAGGTAATATCCGTTAACCTCTTCAATTATTTCTTTTCCTCATTTACCATTAATTCACTAGTGAGTGATTAATTTATAAACGATTTATAAATTAGAGATCTCAAATCACTCAGTTCCAGAATTAACAAATGAGAGAATTATCTTTCTACTTCTCAAAAGAAGGAATGGATTCCGTATCTATAAATTACATTCCCAGCTATTTAATTCAAATGTGAATCTAAAATGCAAGTTTAGAGAATGTTAGCAAACAAACTTTAACGAGCAAATCAAGAATCACATTGAAATAAACAGGAGTCTATAATCACTCAGGATTAAGATTATTCATATATGATCATTTTATGATTTAATTTAATATTCCTTTTCTTTAACGGAATTTGAAGGAATAATTAAATTAAATTGGTCCAAGTCCTATATGATCATATCATATATAAATGCACCCAACTGGATGTCTCCACATCAACGATTTGGATAAAATGGTCACATTCATAATGTCATCGAGTTGCATTAGTGACATTTTAATTAAAGATCCCATACTTTAATTAAATTCGTCACAGACTTCATTTTTAGTTTATTTTCCATAATCGTAATCCTCTTGTATATAACACTTATATACTAAGATTATGGTAGCATTAAATAAACTATGAATTTTCTGTGATGTAAATAAATGAATACAAGAAGCATATTAGTTCGAAAATAAATGTCGCTTTTATAAATAAGATAAAAACAATTCACAATTGCTTTAAGGGCATAATCCCCAACATCTTCTTGCAACCATGCTTCACAATAGTACTTTGGCACCAAAGAATATGTCATACAATGCAAGGGAGTGTTGCTCTTATTCCATCTAGCCTCTAAAATTTGATGAATAGCATCAAAAAAACTTGAACTGCCACCAATCATATCTTTCCCTTCATGATCAAACATAATCTTCTTCACATTCTCAATCATCGTGTCCCACATATCATATATTAAATATAGAATTGGAGTATCAGTATCAGCAACCCTTAACATATTAATAATGGGTTCAGTAAAAGATAAAAAATAATCCAACTTGTCCCACCATGCATCATTCACAATGCATTGTTTCACCTATTGTGCTTTAGCTTCATTATTTTCATCCCTGTAAGTTCTCCAATCAGCGTCCATAACCATATTTTCAAGTGATAACTTTACATCCCTCAACCTTTTGGCCATAATAATGCTAGAAGCAAATCTTGTATCAGCAACTCTCAACAAACTCAACTTGGAATGCTTGTTATAT
This sequence comes from Perilla frutescens, assembly GCA_026008535.1. Classification (NCBI taxonomy): domain Eukaryota; kingdom Viridiplantae; phylum Streptophyta; class Magnoliopsida; order Lamiales; family Lamiaceae; genus Perilla; species Perilla frutescens. Next base: position 17,428,644 of record BRKX01000004.1, read on the forward strand.
ATAGACAATGTCATGTTATTATTCACAACAAAAATGCGAATATTCTGAATATCATTTACTAAATCAGAAATTCACTTACAATGAGTATGTTGCTGCGATCTTTCAGAAGGATCACAAATACTTTTTAAAGCTAAATTAAAGCTATGTGCCACGTATGGAGTCCAGAATATTTGAGGATACCTTGTCTCAATTATTGTTCCAGCAGCCTTGTAATTGCTTGTGTTATCTGTTATGATCTGAACAACATTTTCCTTGCCAACTTCTTTTATCGCAGTATCGAAAATCGATGCAACATAATCTACATCTTTTATGTTCCCACTTGTATTAATGGCTTTAATAAACATCACACCTCCAAAAGACGCATCCATGATATTTATCAGAGGTCTCATTTGCCTACAGACCATCCATCAGAAATTATAGAAGCACCATTCTTCTTCCATGATTCTCTTATTGGTTGTAGTAACCTATTGATATGCTCATTTTCTTGTACAAGTAGAGTAGTCCACAACCTATTATATGTAGGAGGAGTGTAGCCTTTTAAATTTCCATTAGGTAATGTTCTCGAATATTGCCTGAAGTAGGGAGATATTGCAAAGTTGAAAGAAAGTGCACTTGCATAGAACATTCGAGCAGCTTCTTTATCAGTCGTATCTCTAAGTGCCAAATTGAAGCTATTTTCTAGCGCCCCCTTTTTTCTTTTATTCTATGAAAGATCAGACCCGCTGGGTAATGAATCATATTCGGCCTTCTTTCTTTCATTGTATTCCTTCTGGGATTTTCTCTATTCAGCTTTTTCATGCTCATGCGTGGCTCGTTGGACACTTTCATTCAGAGCCTTACAAACTTCAACACCTTGATTTTTAATCCTTAAAAAATAAGCCTTCACTTTAGAATATGAACCGATAACTTTCTTACTGCAATAGTTGTATGACCAAGTTCTATTGCCTCATTCTCCTTGTGGTATCGAGAGGACCTTGACATGATTCCAAAGTGGTTTGTCGTCAAAAGAACACAGATTAGAAGGACAGGTATATGGTTCTTGATTTTGATGGGGAGAGTTGGATGATGGTTTTATAGCCATGGTGGAGAAGAAAAAATAATATTTTTGCAGTAGTGTCTGTTATGTTTCTGTTCTGGCGTGTAATTTAAAAAACTATATATGAAACCGAACGTCGATATTATAGTATATGAAAGGTTGGTGTAAAAGTTAAAAAGTAAATTTGTAACCCAAAATTAAATGTGGCCCGTTATAATGAATATAACTAGCCCAGCCCACATTCATTAACCCTATATTAAATAATATTTTCTCTATCCCTAGTCAACAGATGTGGCACAGTATAAGAATGAATCGCTTCTTCTTTCTCCTTCATTGACTTCTCTTTTTCACGTAATCTTCACTTTTTCTACGTCTCGACTTCTCTTTTTCACAGCATTTACATCAGCCACTCAAGTTTCAGAGCTCCCGCTTGAAAAAAACTTAAAAATCATGACTGCTACACTCCGACTAGAATCTGCTATGCCAGAATTTATTCAGCCGAATCTGGTACGTGTCCCATGTCATGTCGTGTCAACATGTGTATGCAGCCCAAAATGAAGAGTCTAAGTATCATAAGGTCACCCACATAGTAACCACTGTCTACCACTCTCAAGCTAACGGCTAAGCCGAGGTGTCTAACAGGGAGATCAAGAATATACTGGAAAAGGTAGTAAGCCCAAGAAGGAAGGATTGGAGCAACTACTTAGAGGATACTTTGTGGGCATACAAGACATCATTCAAAACTCCAATAGGAATGTCTCCTTACCGACTGGTCTTTAGTAAGCACTGCAATTTTCCTGTAGGGATGAAGCATCGAGCATTTTGGGTTATCCGCAAGGTCAATGCCAATTTCAAGGAAGATGGAACTGAAAGAAAACTTCAAATCCAAGAACTTGAAGAATTAAGATCAGAGGCATATGACAATGGAGTGATCTATAAAGAGAAAATCAAGAAGGCGCACGATATGCTCATAAGGAGGAAGGAGTTTGTTAAAGGGTAAAAGGTGCTGCTGTTCAACTCAAGGCTTCGGATCAATACGGGAAAACTCAAGTCCAAGTGTGATGTGACCCGGACAATGAATCCAAGACACGAGAGAAAATGTAGCGGAAGACTTTTAGATCGAAACACGTCAGGCGAATGAAGGATTCAATCTGACACTATGAATAGGTGAAATATATGACTAAACACAACTAAATAGAATGACAAGGGGCTGTTTAGGTTCGAATATGAAAGGATATGGCTATGGCCGTATAGTATGATGATATGTGGTGAAGAAGGGCTGGTGTATATAGGTTATGATAAGAAAATAAAGAACTTATGGGATATGTGCTTATCTTGGCGCGAATGGCACGTATACTTGGAATTGGCGGAATCAGCTTGGAAACTCGATGAACTTGATGGATGATGGTGATATGGACGAATTGATGAAGAATGGATGTCGTTGAAGGTGGCTTTGGCGGCGGTGAAGTTTGGTAGAAGGATCGGCGAACCCGTGTTGTAAACCCGAACGCGCACGTCTAACTTCTCCGGATAGCAATTCTCCCAAGTACTCGTTGTACCCTGAAGAACTTGAATAAGACTGTTGAATTGCTAGATCAATAGAATTGTGTTTGATTAACCAAAGGATCGATAAATGTGATCAACCAAAGGATCGGTGAGACAATTGAGAAATTAACTCTTTATTTCATGCAACGTCTAAATAATAATGTCACAAGGTACTCCTATTTATAGGAGTGAAATATGGATGAAAATTAGAGTCCTAAAAGCTAAAGAAATCGAAAATATACTAATCATAATCCTAATCAAACTAGGATAAAATCAAAAGATACCAAAAATAGGATAACAAAAATCTATCTAAATCTAACTAGATAAAGATAAATCCCAAAGTGGATTTTGGGCCTTCAAAACTCGCCACATATGGACTTGGGCCTCATAATTAACGTGTTGGACTATTATTGAATGAATCCACACGTTATCTTCAACGTCAACCTAGTCAGTATGCCCATACCGGCTGTCTTCATGCAATCTGGTCAGTATGCCCATACCGACTGTCTTCATGCCTTCATTCTTCAACTCTTCAAGTATGATATCCCATGGTGTGATTTTGATCATCATGTATTGTTCTTCAAATCTTGATTTCCAATCTTTGATGGCCCTCATTCTAACAATCTTTGGACTTTTGAATGATAGCTCCGGATTTAATTCTTCAAGGCTTTTCAGGATCATATCAAAGTGGTTGGGGCCATTCATCGTCCAAACCCAATTCCCAAATGGAACAGCGGACATCCTCAATCCAGAAGATAATGATACCTTCAGAGTGAACAGACAGAGACTGAAACCTTATTATGAGCATATGGGAGTAGAGGTGGTTGAGAGTGTTATGCTCATTGAACCCACTTACTGTTGATAAAGGGAGAAAAATCGAGCCAACAACTTAAAATAACAGTGCTGATCGGAAGGCAACCTGGTATTTTATCGCTTTATTTAATTTTTCAGTTTTTTCATTTTTATTTTTGTTAACTGACCACCAGGGCCACAAGAAGGGAATCACTTGAATTTGGGCACACACACTGAAATCAGAACTGAGAAAAAGCTAAGTGTGTGGGAGGAAGGACAGCTCAAACCAGAAGAGAGAGAAAAAACTTACACTGGATGCTTCATTCCTCCATGTAAACGTCAACTCAATGAGGAGAGAGAAAATTCAAATTTTAAAAAAATAAATCGTATCTCTCTTTATCTCTCTCAACGGATTGATATCTATCAAATCCAATTCCCACCCCTAAATCTCCAAAACTTAGCTCCTTCTCACTCTAATCCCTAAACCCCCAAATTTTGAGGAACCCTAACTGCTCATTCACTACCCCTCAAGCCTTCGCAGCAACAAAAAGATAACCCAACCTCAGAGTAAACCACACACTCCTCCCCACTATCCATGACTAATTCCAGAAGAGAAGCACGGTCAAGTTGTCCTTCCAGAAAATCCACAAACAGGAGGAAAAAAATCAAAAGTGAGATACCGAAGGAAACTCCAATCCAGTCACCAACCACATCTGTCGAAGCTAGAAGCATGCCAGTGATAGAACAATAGACTTTCCTCAATGTATATAATCTATCTCCTCTGTACCCCCAGTCGACAACCCACCTGCCATAGAGAAAAGTAAGAAGGCCATATCCAAGGTGCCGAAAAAGCCTCCTGCCAAGAAACCTAGAGCAATGAAGGCTGATTTGGGCATACTAGAGAAGAAGATTCATAAAGCACTCATTCAAGAGGTGTAGAAAGAACCCAAACCTGAAAAGAACCCAGATCCAGAGTTGAAAAAAATGCCTCAGCCTGGGGTGGAGCCGGAGAAAGAGCTAGAAGTTGAAAAGGAGCCAGAGAAGGAACCAGAAGTTGAAGCGGCGAGGGAAAATGAGAAGAAAGCAGAGAAAATTGAGAAAGAAGAAGAAGCGGCCACTAAAGAGCACTACACCGCTAAGCCCTCAACTGAAGAGAAAACGGCTGAGGAAGAAGAAGAAGAAGAAGAAGAAGAAGAAAGAATGAAAAAGAAAAGGAGGTGAATTCTGGGAAGGAAGACAAATGGAAGGGTAAAATCGATAAAGAGGATGAGGGAGCAACTAGTGAAGAGGAGGGTGAATTGGAAAAAAAAAAAGGGATGAGACTCAATCTGAAGAGTCTGAAAAAGCCACCAGTGAGAAAGAGACCTAAGAAAAAGCACAGCCGAAGCCAACTCAGACGCAAGTGGAAAAACAACCTGCAGCAGCCAGAAGAATCTCTCTCATGAGCCTAGCCGCGAAGAAGGGCACAGAAGCAGATAAGGGAGGACCCTGCAAAGTTGTGATATGCAAATTCATGTTAAAGCCAAAGCAAGGAAAACCTCCGGCTGTGCCCGTAGTGAAGTGAAAGCTGGAGCTGCGCGATGAAACCACTGAAGATGAATCTGAAGACGGGAAGGAAGTCGAGTCTAAAGAAAATGAGTTAGATGAAGTAATCCGGCCGACAAAAGTCGAACCACCATTATTCAAGACCAAGAAAGAGCTGGTGAGACCAAGGGTCCCCACAAAGACCGCCCCAACACAACCAGAGAAGACTGAAGTGAGCATCCACCCAAATCACTTTGAGAGAATTTACAGTAGGAAACTTGTTACTCTGTATGCCCTTCATGATGACACCCTCACCGTATTGGGCTTAAAAGAATAAGTATTCAAATACTTTAAAAATATAAGATGGGAAGAGGCTTTGCAATGGAGGAACAAGGCCTATAAGGACCTTGCATGCGAATTCCTCACACCCTATAACTTCAAGCCGGTGAAGGGGTACCTGCTGAACACGCCAGGAGTAATCAAGTTTGAAGTACAAGGCGTCGATTACAACATGTTAATCGCAGAATTAAACCTACATTTGGGCATATTGGGAGTATCCGACCTCCAGAAGCAATGGTACAAGGAAGCGATGACCCTCACCCCTAAGAAGTGGACGAAGGTAATTCAGAGACACTGGGAAGAGATTGGAGAGACCGGGCAATTCAAGTCAGGAACAAGTAAAATCCAGGAGATCAGAGAAGCCGTACTGCAAATTTGCCATCGATGGATAGCTTATAATATTTATGCCCGCAAGGACGAAATAGGGCAGATGACCTAACAGGAACTGTTCATCATGTGGTGTATGAAAAAGGGCACAAAGGTGAACTTCGGGTATACGGTGGCACAGCAGTGGAAGATGAATTCCATTAGCAAGACCACACTTTATATCTCCATGGGCTCATTCATCTCCCGCATCTTTGAAAGTGCGAGTGGAACTTCTCTCTCATCCTCCCCCCTCGTTCATCTCCCGCATCTTTGAATTGCTATAAAGATCATGACAATCTAAAAATACTTAGTGTTGTACGATGGCACTAACAATCTCTCCCTTTGTCTTTATCTATTGGCAAATCAGTTCCATATTTTTAAAGAACACAATTTTCATCTGAAGGATCATGTACCTTAAAATATTCTTGAATGTCCTTGTGAACATCATATGATCCTGCTGTTTTTCACTCTTTTATCAACATATTTCTCCTCTGATGTATTTCGTTTTTTTATCATTTTTTTCTATCAGCAATTTAATTTTTTAGCAGACATAAAGATCCTAAAACTTGCAGATAAAAATACCTCTTTCAAAAGATATAATATCAATAAATTGGTATTACAGAAAATAAAATAAAAAATCTTGCAAAAACATGAGTGCGAGATAATAAGCATGAGAAATTTTAAAAAGATTATCTAGCATTTACTCCCCCTATTTGCCACCGAAAAAGGCAAAGGAATAAAAGGAAACTACTCATATTTTTCAGATGCTTGCTCTTCTTCTTCATCTTTAGATCCTCCTTCATCATCATCATCATCATCATCATCATCATCATCTTCTTCTTCTTCTTCTTCTTCTTCTTCTTCTTCTTCTTCTTCTTCTTCTTCTTCAGCTTCCTGCTCCTTTTCTGTAGTTTCTTCTTCTGTAGCTTCCTCTTCTTCTGCAGCTTCATCTTCTGCAACTTCAACTTGATTATCATCATGTTCTTCACCCTTTGAGACAGTCTGTGAAGATCCCTCTTGAGTGCCAGCTACGGCAGTGCTTGCAAGTTTGTGCAAGTTGTGAACATTATCAGGTACATCTGTTGTTGGGGAGGAAAATGCTTCTTCAGATGAAAGTTCAGCTAACAGAGCCATAAAGGACCTACCTCATTCCCATTACTTCAGCACAACACCACAGCCGCTTGGTTGCACACCTTGAGCAAGGGACCACAACAACCCACGAATAACTTCAATCGTCGGGAAGATGCTTAACTTTTTTGACAAATTGAGAAAACATATGATGTTAATTGATTATTTAATGGTTGATTGCTTTGAAAAGTTTCAAAGATTCTTGTCGGCTTCTTGTGTTTTGCTAATTCCCTTAATCACCATTCCCGACTCTTCAATTTGTGTTTATAAACTTGGGATGGTTTGGATGTCGAAAAACAACGCAGTTTTTCATATTCATAAATAATAAATAATTAGGTGGAACTTATGTGTATACGTGGCATCCAAGTAGATGTACAATTGGACTCTTCTGGTAGCCAAGTTAGTTTAAAGTGGCCGGAATTTAATAATAATAATTATTTGTTTTTGAGAGAAGACCCGTTGAATATATCTAATTAATTTTTATTTTATATTTTGGGCTCTAGCCGAAGACCCATCTGGCTACCCTGCGGCTCTGCTAGTACACGAAAATGAAGTTTACTCGGCGCATTCTCAAATAGCATACGTGGATTGTACCTCAGAAAATGATAAAGTATTACTACTTGTTTGCTGTCCCGTTAGCTAGCGGTGCTTTTAGTTTCCAAAAGTTCAGCTGAAAAGGATGAATATTTTTATTTTATTTTCTTTTCTTTTCCGAGATAAGAAAAGGAGATCGCAAAAGCAGTTAAAAGTACCTTTTTCATCACATGATCGATGGTAGATTGGTTGGTAGGACTAGGACATACTACATAAGATAAAATAAAAGGTGTGCAACATCCAATTAAAATAATATTGTCTATGTCCCATTTATATAATCTTTATTATTATTTTGAAGTGTTCTAATTATATAGTCTTATAATTATAAATAGTATTAATTTTTATATATAGTAATATACAAATATATCATTATTGGGTCTTGAAAATTAAAAATCAACTACTTAAACTTTTTAAAGTCATAAATTTTAAATAAAGGTAATATTAGAAGTTAAGCTTTAATATTTTATTTTTATAAATATTTTTCATCTTCATGCGAGGATAAAATGGACCATATAATTGGAACGAGGGAGTATAATATATATCCAATGGTACCAAAATCTTATCTTTTTGGGATGATTTTTTTTTTTATATAAATTCGATAAAAAAATCTTATCTTTTTGGGATGATTTTTTTTTTTTTATAAATTCGATCAAAAATCACACATGATTCGATAAAAAATCACACATAATATATATCCAATGGTACCAATTAATTTGAGATTTTCAAAATTCATTTACATGTGATTAAATTTTGGTAAATTATTATGTACAACATATGTATATAAATATTACATCATATAGATAATTTTCAGTGTTGGAAGTGATATTTGCATTATTAGAATTTATATTTTTTCAATAAAAATGTAGTAATAATTACAAAAATATAACCGTTCTTTTTTTAACATTAATTTTCAGTAAAATAAATATAATATTTTTTAGTATTAGAAATAATACTATTTTTCATTTGATATAGAATGGATATACTGATGGCGCACGCAAGACGAGTCCCTAAATTTTTACAAATTTATTTTAGATTTTTGCGATTCATAGAACATCCTTTTATCATATTTTACTTTATTATTATTAAAAAATACTAATATATATACATATATATATATAGTGTAGTATCTAATAATTTTATGGCGGAGTGTCCAACTTATAATAAAACATGTAACTTACCGTAAGCTTATAACTTAGCTTTTATTTATAATCCGCACGATTTTTTTCGTCCATCGTGCCATTAATTTTAATTTAACTACTTTAATCCTTAAACTCTGTTGGTTATTGCATTCAATCATAAACTTCTATTTTCTACATCCGGTGTCCTTTATAATAATTTTAAAGTGCATTGAAGTGAATAATAGAAAAAAAAAATACAGTTTAATTGAGGTGATAGTAACCATCAACACTAGCTCAAACCAACAAAAAAAAAACCATCAACACTTAAATTACACGTGCTAAAATATTATTAAAAAGATCAACACAATGACCCAATGCAAAAGATCATACCTGATTACACCCACGATTTGTACCGATTATGGTTACAAAGTATCGGTTTAGCGGTTCTGTCCGGAGTAACTCGTAATCGGATCGTCCGACAACCTGTTACAATTTGTAACCGTGATCGCCGGTTACGTAAACTGTTGGGATTTTTTCGAAATGAACCACCACATGATCTATTTCGATGCTCGTTAATCTTAGTTTCCTGTAAATCATAATTTTATGTATGTGTGATGTTAATTATTAACCCTAATTGAAATAACAAGCAAGTTGTAATTTTCGAATCTACAAAATGCGGAAACATAGAAACTATAAAAAAATAACTTACAATTCACATCAGATTGATCTTGAGATTAAATGTGTAACAGCTCGGATTTTCAGAATATGATTAAGAAATTTCTAATTAAGATTGGGGATTATTAAAAGAAAATTTGAGCTTAATTAAGATGATTCAGATATAAGTCACGACTTTATGAGTTTTTTTTGTGAAAATCATCTTTTTGAAATTTTTCAATTTTTATCGGAAGATAGTTGATATTGGTCTTGTTTGAAAGGTATTAGCCCAAGAAATGTATCGGTACTCTCAAAATTTGAATCCGAGGTCATTTGAGGTCCCAATGTTGAAACAGATATAAAGTAAATGTGTGAATAATAAATTTTGAGCATTTTTGTGTTTTAAATATTTTATGAAATCCTACTTGTTGATATGAGGTTTGCCTCATCAGACCTATTTTATGCAAATCGACCCAAGGAATCCATTTCATTCATGGATTTCCAATTAGAGATCAACCGAATACTCAAAAGTGTCATCTGACATCCGAAATTATTAGTAAATCTAGTTTTGAAAGGGGAATTTTTCTTCATTTTTCTTCAGTTGACTTCCTCGCCATCCCGAGTCGAGTAGGTTCAATTGTACTCGAGCTAACGAATCTCTCGATATTTTTGAATTTTGTGTTGGAGGTCATTTGGACCTCACCATTAAATAAAATAACTTTTAATCGAATTCGAAAATCATTTTATCAGTATTTTATACCTGAAATTTTCTATCAGGTATCTCCAAATTTTCCCTATAAATAGGGGCTCTCCCCGATCATTTTTCTCATCCCAAAAATCAATCCTAAAGTGAGAAAGTAGAGGGAGGCGAGAGAGAGGTGAGTAAGAGGTAGGGTTCGGCGGTGACGACGACAACGTGGGGTGGCGGCAAGGGGGATTGATGGCGGAAGGGGGCTGTCAGCCAGTCAGTAGCAGAGCCAGCTTCCAGCAGTATGTCGGGAGACAGCGGTGCGACTATGCCGCCGCTGCAACCCGTCAGAAAGCAGACTCCGGCCACCTTCTTCTGACAATCTCATCTCTGTCTTTGTTCGTTTAAGCCCATTTTTTGATATGTTGTGTATTTAATTATGTATTTCATTTCGTCTTTTGAAGTCGTTGTTATTCGGGGATCATAAATGAGCCAAATGACCGGAAAACAGTCGTAGATGTCGTTTCCAATCAGTTTCTGTTTTTTGAGGTTTCGGGGCCTTTTAAGGTCCCGAAGCGAAAAGATTTATTCTGGAAAGTTGTTTGAAATATTATTTTACATTGGAATAACATATTAGTAAATTTTTATTTTGAATATCCCAGCATTTAGATTTTTACCTAAAGTGTTTTGTGTTTAAATTTTATTTTGGGAGCCTAAGTTGTCGAAAATTTTCCAAATTTATATGCTTTGATTCTTATATGCTAAGAATTATCTTACTATTTATTTCGTAAATTTTGGATAATATAGAGTCCCGTTGAATTTTATTATTGATTATCTCGTTGATTTAAATTTTAATCGGAAGTTTGTGATCTTTAAAAATTCTCAAATTAATATATTATAGTTCTCGCATGTCCTGGATCATACTCTATTTATTTTGTAATTTTTGAAAGAGTATTAAGCTTTGTTGGATTTTTGGGTAAATGCCGAGAAAAGGTGGAGATAATGGAGTATCGTCATTTACCAACCTCTCGACTTGGTCAATCTCGAATTAATAATTTATCAAAGTTCTTTTTATGCTTCGAGTCAAGTAAAGGTATCTAAAGTTGTGCATTCTATAGTCGAGTTGTAGTGAAAAAGGTAGGAATCCCGTTAAATTATTTTAGGCTCTAGGATATTCGATATAGATCGCTAAGTCATTAATCGGCTTTGGTAGGACAAGCTGAGCCCTAGAGGAATCGGGGAAGGAACTACCGAATCGTTGCTTTGCCTCCAGGACTGTGATCGAGGTGGGTGATACTATACTTATCTATGGTTTGAGCTAGTGAGCTCTAGAAGTATTTGACATCTGTGTATTTTACCCAACTTTTGGATATAAATTGACGATGTTTATTATATTAAGTTGTGTATTTTATATAGCCTTTTGTACTTATATTGTTATTATTTGGAGTTTTTGATGTGTTTGCTAGTTTTGCAGTAATAGTTGTGCTTTTGTTGCATATTTGAAGCAAAACAGACAAATACGAACTTGAGAAGTTGAATGAGGATTTAATTAGGCTCTTGGGCTTAATTAAACACTTAATTAAAGCTTAATGAACTGGATTAAATGATCAAAACCCGAAAAAATCTGAAGCCCAGTGCGAAAATGGCTTGGGTTGACCTGGAAAGTGTCTGTCGATCCCGACCCAGTGCAATTTGTGAAGGCCTGGGTTGACCTAACCAAAGTCACTTGGGTCGACCCAGTGTAAATTCTGCTATCTGGGTCGACTGAAATCTTGAGGTCGACCCATGCCATGTGTACGGGTCCGCGGGAATGTGGTTTTTTATCTCCAATTAAGGGTTTTAAACCTAGATATGAAAGCCTTCACTTTGATACACGCCCCGCATCACGAAATATCATTCCATATGTTCTGAGACCAGTAAAAAGTGAAGAGGGAAGAGAAGGAAAGATAAAGGTTTGCCATCTACTCAAGAGGATGTGACAAGGTTGCTAGAGACGAAGTGTTGCTGCGGAAGAGACAAGACAACTGGATTTTCCCGTGTTATTCGGTTTTATTATTTATTTTGTTATGGACACTTTTACTCTAGTTTTTATTATTAATTTTATTATGTATAGCTAATTTCATAGCTAGGTTTTAGGGATTGGATATTATGGATTTTATAATATGATTTAATTGTTTTCTTCTTGCTATCTCTTGGGGCTTGATTTCTATAAGCTTGTTTATATCTTGCATGAATGCTTGATCACCATCTATGCATGTCACACCCCAATTTTCGTAATATAAAACAAGAAGAATAACAATAAAGGGGACACTATTTTTATTAAAATATGAAATAATTAATTTAATACAGCGGAAGCTAAATAATAAAAGCTCTTTAAAATCCATCATCACACGTCACCACGCGCATCGCCCGAGTAAATCATCAACCTGAAATGAATAATAGTTTTGGGGTGAGTATTATTAACTCAGTGGTGACTGCATTTATCCAAATTATACAATTATAACAATTTAAATGTAGGTAGCCCCAGGCTAAATTCGGGACATATGCAGCCCGTCGGCCAATAATAATTGTAACCCGTAGGTTAATAACCGTGAACCTTAATAAAAGTATAATAAAGATAAACATAAAAATGTGCGTCACATCGGATCCTCCACTTTAATTTTGACTTGAAACTTGACTTTGAAAAATAATACAGATTAGTTAGTCCACGCGCCGCCTATTAAATATAAATATAAAATCATTAACATAAATAACAAAAATAAATAAATATAATATGTAATGCATGAATGTATTATATCCCCAACCTCAACCCATTTTATTTAACAACCTAACCCAATTTCCATAAACTTCTCGGCCCACTTGAATAATCAACCTAGCCCAACTAAGTTTGGAAGAATTAAAAACTTAAACCACTCACTCTCTCTCTCTCTCTCTCTCTCTCTCTCTCTCTCTCTCTCTCTCTCTCTCTTGATTTCACTCACGTCCAAACCCCCAATTAAAACACAATTTTCTCTCTCTCCTCATTTCTTCTTCTGTTTCAACCAAACCAACCTCTCCAAATCACTCTCTTTTCTCCCTCTCGGCCGACTCACACCCAGCAACCCAGTAAAATAAATTCATATTTCCTTACAGCAAACCCCGGCAACAACCCAGAGAACACTACAACCAATCTATTCTCCCCTTTCTCCCTCTCTCACCCCTGTACCCGCCGCCGACATCACTGCCGCCTACCTTACTCCATCTCTATATGAATGCAGATACCCAAGTAAAATTATATATATATATATATATATATCTGTATGAATATACCTCAGAAAAATGCTTTACAAGGAAGATGTTTTGGAAATGATTTGTGTGATTTAATCGAGAGATTGGAGCCCCTTTTATAGTGAAAGAATTGCAGCTGAAAGGTTTGGGATTGAATGCTGGAATTGAATTTGAGATGATGGAGGCTAGTGTAGGGGTTCCAAGAACTCAAAGGGCAGCCGTTTCAGAATTTCAAGGGATGAAGCTGCAACCTGTGATCGGCCTTGCGAAGAAGACAAACACTTGGCCAAAATCCTTAGGTGGGAAAATATTCATTTTGGAAGGATCTGGAAGGATTGGCTGAGAAAAAACGTCAGAAAACGGCTAAACGGAAAAAATTACAGTGATGAGAATGGCGTTCCACATTCGCACGATGAAGAGGAAGACAGAAGCTTTGAGGTTGCTGCTCGAGAAGCAAAAATGCTCATTTGGGCTAAAAAAAATAAATGTTATTTTGGGCCCAAATTAAATAAGCAATTGGGTCGAAAAATTTCAATAATCTTTTGGGCTCAAATTAAAAATAGAATATAGAGTTATTGATTTTAAAAATAAAATTAGTTAATAATAAAAATAATATAATTTTGTAATAATATTAATGATGATGATTATAATCAAATTAATATTGTTAAAATGATATAGGCGCGACTTATAGGACGTAACCAAAAATAATATAGCATGCATTATAAAAAATAAAATTTTGAAAATAAAATGTAACAAATTTTCTAAAAAGTTTCGGGTCACTACAATGCATGTTAGTAATTAATTTGAAGTACTGACTAGAGACGAATTAGTGATAGAAAGATATAAATCAGGTTATGTGTGATTGGAAGGACCAACCAAGTAAACAAGTATTGCATAGGGTTGAATAAATCTTCGTGTGCTAGATTGGGAGTGATGACATATGTGAAAAATCGACCGCAGTGAAGTGTATGCTCATTATGTCTAGGTTGTGGTTTATGTATTTAAAAGCAGCTTGATAACAAACTAGTAATCACCCACCATTGATAGATTAAAGACTAAAGTTAAGTTGCAAGAATTAATGAGTATTAATAAATGAAATAATAATCCAGTTTCCCTAAAACCTATGTTTTCCTCAATTTTTCAGTTCAATTATTTTATATTATGCATTTAGTTGTGTTATTTATTTATTTCCATTTTATCTGTATTTTCAGTGTCTAGATATTAGTAAAGTGCTTGTGTTTGAGAACATAGGAATATCACTCTCTGTAGGATACGATACTCTTGCTCATGTACGTATTACAATAACGTCATGCACTTGCGGTTCACTTATTTGTTAATAAATAGCGTGTCAGTATGATATGGTGAAATGAAATATCCAATTAAATAATTTTATGCTCTGCCTGATTAGTCTCTATACAATGAAATTGTTATGCTATGGGAATTGAAAATGTGAATTGTTGTTTGAACTCTTAAGTGTATTATATAATGAATGCTGGCATGATGTGATATCATATAGCGTGGTTGATATGAGACATAGATGATCATGATCATAAATTAACTTTGGTATTGATATTGTTGATGAAGAAATGTTATTTAGATAAATGATGCCTTGTAGGTTGGTTATAGTATCCTTATAGACATTGAGGCTATGGTATTGATAGAGGAATTAGACCTAGATGATTCATTCTAGGCTATGACCCATGCTGGCAGGATTGAATGTTGAGATTGAATGATTGTTAAACAGGATAATGAGCTCAAGGAACGGTGATATTATATTATCACGTTTTGGCATTCGAGTCACTAAAGATGTATCATATCTATGGGGTATGACATTCGGGTTATCAGGTTGTGGTCTTTTGATCACTACAGAGTCACTGTTGGGTAATCCCCTCACATACTCAGAGTCACTGTGGTGCATATTCGGTGGGATATTTGAGGTAACCTCTCTCCTATCCTAAGGCATGCCTCTATGAGGTGTAGTAGACATCAGGTTTGAGCTAGGAAGGGCCCACATGAAATAAAAATGTTTTGGAGATATGGGAGGGGCTTTTGCGTTTTGTTTCTCATATGCTACCGGTTGATGTTGGATATTTCTAAAGTTTTTCAGAGCTTTCTTATAAAACCCCACTGAGTGCAATTGTACTCACGCCCTTTTTTTCAAATATTTTTTTTAGGTTGAGATGCAGATGTTGATGGTGGCTGTGAAATTAGGCTGATGACTTATGGAATTTTGATGCTATGATTTTATCTATGATTCCGCTACTCCGATCATGAACATTTGTTGACTTCCTAGTTAGCCTGTATCATATGCTTAACTATATAATTAATCTAAAGAGGAAGCCACATCTTTTGATATGAATATGTGCTTATTTATCTTTCGCCTATGAAAAGGCTTTACTTGTTAAGCATGTTGATTTTGCTTACTTTCAGTTGACCTATAGCGATTCTTAAGTGGTTTTCTTGTTTCGGTCCTATGAATGGGATACAATATAATTTATTTTCCTCTGACCTATTGATGGGTCTTAGTTATTGTGGCCTATAAAGAGGTCTTATTTATTTGAAGAGTCAAAATCCTATTTATTAACTATTGGATTATGTTAAAGTTTTGATTAGCCTATGAATAGGAATTCTTTTGACTTGATTGAATCATTTGACTCTTTGGATACGTTGGAAAACTTGGACTCCTTGCAGTTATAAGGTTATGCTACCTAAAATTTTGAGGCGCTAACTTAGCTTAATTCTCGAAATACCCTCTTGGATTTCCAATTAAATTACCCTTTTCTTTCCATTTTTCCACGTAATGTCCCCATCCTAATTCTCGAAACTGGGCTATTTCAAAATGTCTAATCTCATTGTTGATACAGGTATAATCGGCGCCCCCTTCACTATATTCAACTCCTTGATATTCTGTTATATTCCCAGACCGCGTCTAGATACATGGTGGGTTGTATACTACTAAACATATGTGAATACTATGGGGATCAAAAGATTACAAAAGAAGGGCTGATTTCTTGTACTTAATTTTCGCCCCTTCCCCTCTCTAATTAAATAGAGAGGGGGACGGAAATTCCTTCTCCAAACCCTAATGGGTTTGAGCCTCTAACTCTTGTTCTATCCCCAGTCTTCTAAGGTCATATTAGGCTACAACAGGGATCTAGAAGAATATTAAATTAGCCCGCTAATTTATTTAATTTTCAATATCCACAACTTAGGATAAAATTAAATAAATTAAGTATTATTTTTATTTCACAAAATAAATAATACTAACTTACCAATTTAATACATATTTACAAACCTGCTTTCTTCTTTAGTCCAGTCATTCCCCATATTTAAAAAATAATGTCTATTAATTAATTATGTAAGCTTCTGACAGCTATAATTAATTAATCTTGTTCCGAGAGTAGTACCACATAAGTTTTATCATGTACGAAAATAAATTTCACATGTAGAATTTCACATGAACTTTGTGTTTCCTCAATGTGACATCATCAACTTGGCGTACCAGGACATAATGACCATATATAATGCACGATCCATCATACATGTAAATACCACTGCCCAAAATATCGAGGTTGTTGATCATATAAAAAAATCTCACTCATTGATAAATCAAAGCAACCGACATAACATATATATGTTCGCCAATATATATGAGTTAAGAACCCGAATTCTATGGATATTTATTCTCTCACTTAAGGTCATAATAGAGAATAATATCCTATCGTGATCCTTCTCAATACACCACCCGATGTACTAGAATAATTAGTCAGTAAAGATGAACTAACTATCAAATTATTCTACGGTATACCGATGGTGGGTTCAGGACCATCTAATTCGTGAGCTTTTTAATATACTGCAATGAATCTGATGATATAATCTTTATCGTGTGTTCACCCACATCATATTATCTACAATGCAAGTATATGGAACATGCATATAAATATTACAATAATTTAATGCATATAGAGATTACAATAAATATTCAATCCATATCATCAAAAAATAACTTTGTAGATTATATACAAAGAAAATTCTTCTAGTATAAGAGACTAATTACACAAATCGTTGGTTTGCCCCAATTACGGTTATGGTTACGATTTGGGTAGTTTGATCTTTTTTCTTTTACTTTTTTCATTTTTATAAAATAAAATGAAATAATAAAAAATGTTAAAATTTTTACTATATTGAAATTACAAAATACAAAGTTACACCTTACGATTAAATAATTATAATTGTTACAAACTTACAAATTATAACTTTAAAAAATAGAGGGGTGAAAAGAAAAATATTGTAAGTTTACAACTTACAATTAAATTACAATTGTTACAAATTTACAATTTAGAAAAATAAAGGGGGAAAGAAAAAAAAAGATTTGACTTACACTTCAAAATGAAGTCAAAGCCATTTTTTTTTATCCCCCAGTCATAAGTTATAACCTTATTTAATTTAAAAATTTTGGAATTACACACGCCTGTATGAAGTATCTGTTATGCAAACCTTCACAGAAAAATGCTTGAATGTTGTTGGATAAAGTTCACAATAAACTGCATGAACATTATTATAAACTTAATTGAAATTGCAGAAAATAAAGCACACAAAGAGTTGGTAACCTTGTTCGATCAATAGATCTACGGAGGACTGGTCAAGTCCGTGGGAAATAGTTCATTACTCCGATGCAACGTTTACTTGTGATATTACACGCAGCTGACCTCCCGTCACTCGAAACCCTTTCTATCCGTACACCCTTTTTCGATGAATTGAACTGTGAGATCCTCTCACAACCTAGACTCTCTCTATCTAGTTCTCACAGGTATTCTCTCCCAATAAATATTTTGACAGTGTATGAAAATTATTTCCATACACGATGACTAGAACACTAAACTCTAGCCTAATCAGACGACCGAAACTAATGTGACTCTTAAACAATTTAGAGCTCTTGCAAAATCTCTCTAATTCAGATCTTTCGGTGTGTTCTAATAAATTATGATCCCTGACTATTTATAGATCAATGTATAGCCTTAACAAGAAAATCAGAAGTCAAAATCCTATCAGATATCTAATAAGGAAATTTCCTTATTTAATCAAAATCTTGATCCACGGACAATCTTGTTATAATTCTTCCATCTTTAGACTTATGCCTTATCTTCAATTACACGCTCTCCAAGCTGATTAAGACATTTTTCTAGAATGGTCTTGAATCTCTTTTTGGTTGACAAACTTCGAACAACTTTAATGATCTTGGAAGAATAATCTAGACAGAAGATGTTCATGCAAACATTCACGAACTTTGCCATGAACATTATTGATCTTGAATCTTCACTTTAGGTAGCACAACGGAATGACTTGTATGTTCACAAACTGACTTTTGGCTATCACTCAAGCTACCTGACAATACTCAGTGTGTTGAACAATCTCAATTGTGTTTCGTTGCATAACTGCCTTCATCTTCAGCTTAATCTTGTTTCATGCTTGAGCCGTGTTTATTGAAGTTTAGAATACATTCTGCACATCCTTGCGAACGTTGTCGAGTGCATCATGTGTAATACTTGGAAAAATCAAATACTCTAGTGTTGATTAATGCCATAAAGATCACGACAATTAAGCACTATTGCAAGTGCAAAGTACATCATTTGATAAGTAGTTTATTGCAAAGCATATCACTAATAAATTTGTAAAATTAAAATTACAAGCTTACAAATTATAACTTACAAAAATAGAGGGAGAAAAACAAATGGTCAAACCGTCGGTTATAAGCTGACGATTTTACTGTAAACCGTCCGATAAATTGTAACCAAACCGTGAAATTAACGGCTATGGTTATAATTTATAATTGTAGCCAGCGGTTTTTAACAGTGGATCCTGTTCCAAACGGGACACTCTATTTTCATTTTCCACATGGCAAAAGATCATACCTAGATTTCTTACGCAAAGTTCCCCAATCCCGACCCCGAAGATAATATGGAAATCTCCTGCCAAATTGGCACTAAATCACCACCGTTGAAAACCTAAATCGAAACGGGAAAGCGCAAGTCATATATGATATATATATATATATATATAGGGATCAAATGAGAACCCTTCCCCCATGTGAGAACTAGGAACTCATCTAAACCTTCCATTACTTAGATCTTAATGGCCACAATTTAGTCAAAGTTTGGTCAAATGCAAGGTGACATACTTGTAATTATTTACAACTTTAAGTAAAAGAGGGTATTATGGTAATTCAATAATTCTTATGTTTTGAAACATGATTTTCTCCACTCTTCAACATTCACGATTTTTTTTTTCTTTGTGCACTTTTCTCTCTCTCTTCCCACTCTTTCTCTTTCTCTTTCTCTTTCTATTTTCCATCTATTTCTTCTCTCATCTCTCGGTTTGTTTTGTAAACCATTTACTAAATACAAATTGAAACATTATGATAATTTAATAATTTATTAAAATAATAAAATATTATAACTATAAATATATATGTGGTTAAGAGGATTTTTTTTATGCAAAAACTCAAAATTGATGTTGTCGGTTCAGACACGATTTTGAATTCTTGATATTTTTTTTTTGACATTCACATGCACATTTTAAATTTTTAGGATTTCTTGATTTATTTGTAAATGTTATTATTCTTTTTGGATTAAATGCTATTTTTTTCTAAATTATCCCAATTAAATTTTTTACCTTGTTTCATCTTTTTTCATATAATATTGTTGATTCATGTATTTATCTTTTTTAATTATCTCGTCCAATTCTGATTTTTGTATTTATTTTCATTTTTTCGTCAATGATTATGTTATTATTATAGTTCGTGCTAAAATGACATATACATCATGCTAAAATGGTTCATAGTTCATGCTAAAATGACATGACTTATGCTGATATTTATAATATCATTCAAATTTATTTCTGATATGTGATAAATGCTGCTGATGTAAGTTACATGTTGGATAAATTTCACAATAAATTGAAAGTTTCAATTAAACAATAATAACTTCATCCACATATAAACGTAATACTGATATGTAACGTCACACTAAAATCTCTTATACACTATGCTAATATGAGAGTAATTTAATGCTAAAAATTCATAATCGCGATGTTTTTTCATATAATATATCAAATTATAATTTTTTCATACTATTTCATTCAAGATCTCACATGGCTTTGTTTATCCCAAGAAATATGAAGAAAAATATAAAATATTTATTTTTTAGGACTTATTTTATTTTATTTTATTTCAAGAATATATGATATTTTTTTTCAAAAAATTTATGACATTCCCTTTGTGGTTATTACATTAATATTAAGGTTTGTCAATCTCAATTACTGTTTAGAATATGATGCTAAAATCAAAGAAGTATGAGGCTAAATATGTTCCCATTATGGTTTATTGCATCCCTCCATTATTGTTTATCAAATCATGCTAAAATTAGAAAATTATTAAGCTAAAATGAGGGATGTAGCATGCTAAACTTGATGTCGCATTCTCATTAGAGTTCATTGTTCTCAATTAGGATTTATTCTTCCCAATTAGGATTTATTACATTCGCATTAGGGTTCATTGTTCTCAATTAGGGTTTATTGCATGACCCGTTACTGTTTATAGTATCTTGTTAAAATGGGTGATGTATCATGTTAAAATGAGGGCAGCATAAGGCTAAATTTGATGTCACGTTACCATTAGGGTTCATTATTCCCAATTAGGATTTATGGCATTCCCATTAGGGTTCATTATTCTCAATTAGAGTTTATAACATTCTCATTAGGGTTCATTGTTCACAAATAGGGTTTATTATATTCGCATTACGATTTTCTAGATCCTCCATTGTTGTTTAGTAGATCAGACTAAAATGAGGTAATTAAGTATCAGCTAAAATGAGGGAAGTAGCATGCTAATTTTTTAATCACATTCCCATTAGGGTTTATTGTGTTCCTATTAGGGTGTAGAACATCATGCTAAAATCACGGAAGTATGATGCTAAAATGAAATATTGTATGATGCTAAAATGAAATACTATATGATGCTAATAAAACAACAATATCATGCCCGTATAAAGAAAAATTCACGCTAACAATGACATTTCCAACTATTAATAACAAATGTCTGAAACTAATATTCATTCATCACCTTAAATTAATATTCTTCAATTTGAACTAATATTTATCAACATAAATTAATATTCATAAGAAATATGTCTTGAAATTAATAGTACTTGTAGAAATTTTATTAACAGTATAAATCACTTCAACATAACAAATGCTTCAACATTAATTGGATCATCTTCACATGAGAGCCTGTAGTGTAGGATTTCCTCAGCTTTGCTCCTTTCACTTTGTATGTTACTCTCTGTACTTAGAATTGTAGCACATATTTTGTTCTCATAAACTTTATCTCGTTTCGAGAAATATTCTCTCATTTTCTTTCTTAGTTGTCAGTCATCTCCTTCGTTGCTTTACTTTCTCATTCTTTTTCTTCTTTATCATCAACTCTTGTTTTTCGTTTTATAGTATATGTATAGGTGTAGGTGTTTATATAAAATTGTTAGAAAAATATTTATAATATCACCCGCTAAAATGTATTACACAACATGCTAAAATGAGAATTTTAATAACATACCTCCAAATGAGTTCACCCTAATCTAATGAGAATATCTTTATTTTGATATATAATTTGCATAAATTTAATTAAAACGAGCAAGTCATGAACAAAATGCTGATATAAGTTACGGATTATGCTCAAATGTCCTATATATATCATGTTATTATGTGAGTAGTTTCATGCTAAAATGTTATATAGATCGTGCTAAAATATTATATAAGTCGTGCTAATATAAATCTGGGGTTGTTTTGTATGAAAATATGCCTGAAAATTGATTTTTGTATTTTTCATCTATTTTTTTTCAAATAAACATATGCAATATGGATCTTAAATGAAAGAGTATGAAAAGAGCTTTAATTTGATATATGATTTGTGTAAATTCGATTAAAAATGAGCAAGTTATGATTAATTAAAGTTTCTACAATATTTGTACAAATATGATGACATCATCATCGTATTTTGAC
Source organism: Perilla frutescens (assembly GCA_026008535.1). Taxonomy (NCBI): domain Eukaryota; kingdom Viridiplantae; phylum Streptophyta; class Magnoliopsida; order Lamiales; family Lamiaceae; genus Perilla; species Perilla frutescens. The sequence goes on from BRKX01000004.1 coordinate 17,450,749, forward strand.
GGAAAGAAATTAACCCCCACTTTTGAAGTTCAATTTATTTACCAATATGCCACCCCTTTTTTAAAAAGTTCAATATATTTACAAGTTTGCCACCGATAATTTATTGGGTGGATGGGATAAGTTCCTTATTCCCACTTGGAAGAGGGTTCCCACCACATCCCACCCCTATATATATATATATATATATATATATGAATGTATGTGTATAAATAAAATAAGAAAGAGGATTATAATGATTTATGGTTCAGAATGTTGGGGGCCGGGGCAGCTACACAGCATGTTATCAGCAACTCTACTTCCTTCAAAAATTTCCATATTTAATTATTTATCACACATAAATCGAGAAACCTAAACAGAAACAGAAACAGAAGCAGAAGAGATCTAAACTGAAGTATTTTTTTATTCACGCATTGATTTGTTTCGAAGATGGAGGTCCCTTTGCCGCTGCAGAGTTGCCGAACGGTGTCGTTCCAGAGACCCCATTGCAGGATCAAGCCCTTCTTTGGTTTCTTGCCTAATGGAACTGCACAAGTAATTGTTTACTTGTTTTTGCATCGACTTAATGTCTTACTCAGCGTGTGTTTCTGTTTTCGTTCAAACAGATTGCGACGCTGGATTAATCAATTGTTCTAGAACCCGCACCGATGGTGTTTGTAAATTGGTTGACGTTGATTTTCTTTGTGTGTATATATTTTTATTTTTGTGGGCTGCTTTTTTTTTCTTTTTTCCTTTTTAGTGTGATTCTGTCGTTCTTTTGATTCTGGTAGTGTTGTTCTTATATCTTGTTTTTTGGGTACTTGCAACTCCAGACCGATACTCTGTCACCCCACACGACCTTTTCCTACGCATGGAAATGCTCTGAGGCAATTGGTGATTTGGTTCAAGTTTCGCTTTAATTCATATATTCATTCTGTTTCTCTGTATGGAGGTGGAGTGTTGTGTGCTGACCTTTTTCCTCTTTTACCCATTTGAATTTCTTGATCCATGTTGAATACTTGGATGTTGTTTGGATTTTGAACCTTTTCTGATATTTTATTAGATCCCTTTATTGCAGTCTTTTGGGTGGAGAATGGATCATATGGAAGCCAAGGTCATATTTCGAATCACTGCTGCAAGTGCGGGTTGGTTGCTTTGATTTACAGGGAACACATGAATTTTTATATAACTAGATTTACACTATCTGTATGCTTTTGCCATGCAGACTTTTCAAAAAGGCGGCAGAGGAAAACTTCCACGCCAAGGTCTAAAGATTCTACACCAAGGGGTTTTAAGCCTAGAACACAGGTCCCTACGAGTACACAGAAAAAGGATCGAAAGAACGGTGAAGAAAAGGAAGGTCCAGGTACTTCATCACAAAAGGAGTTCAGAAGTTTGAATACTGAAACTGCAGATTTGAAAATAAGGTCTGACAAGGAAGAGACACCCATCATTAATCTAGTAGCAGAATTAGACGAGGCCAGGGACGATGAAAGTAATGATGAACGCAATGTTGCTGGACTGGAGGTTTCATCAACTCGTGAATCATATTTTGAAAGTAAAATAAGTCAATTCGAAGAAAATGGCCAAATTTCTGATGTTAATGAGCGTGTTATTGAATCAAAAGATGCAGAAAAAATCTCCAAGAGTGAGGTCAGTAGCAATGCAGGTAGATTATAATTTGTTAGTATGCCGCTAGATATTGTAAAGGATAAAAAACCCAGATGGACTAACTACACCAAGATTGATGATTTGCAGGAAAAAGTGACAGCAGCTCGGGGTGTTGATGTCTCAGTACATGGACGTGTTATTGAAAGAGAGGAAATATATGCTGAAAGTAGTAACAATCAATTGCGTGAAAATATCAAGAAAGATCAGCCAGTGGAAGAAATTATGATATTGAAAGATGGAAAGAATTCAACAGAAGGTAATATTGGAAGTATTCAAAATGCTGCAGGGCCGGTTGAAAGCATCAAAACCACTCATGATTCCTACAAAGGTTCGTCATTGGTAAAGCCAGAGCCAGTTGATGACAGTTATACTTCAATCAGTGAGCTTAAGAGAAAGGAAGATGAATTTCTAAAGCTAAAATTGGAAAGTGAAGAGAGTTTACGTAAAGAGACAATAGACAGGATTGCTGATGATAATTTCAAAAAAGGAATCAAATTGTTTTATTACCCCGAGCTGGTGAAACCTGATCAAAATATTGAGATATTTTTTAACAGAAGTTTCTCCACTTTGAAAAATGAACCGGATGTTATGATCATGGGAGCCTTTAATGATTGGAAATGGAAATCATTTAGCATGAAATTGAGCAAAAGCCATCTAAAAGGTGATTGGTGGTCTTGCCAGATGTATGTTCCTAAGGAAGCATACAAAATTGATTTCGTATTTTATAATGGGAAAGATGTCTATGAAAACAATGACGAACAAGATTTCTGCATAGCCGTGGAGGGTGGAATGGATGTGTTTGACTTTGAAAACTTTTTGCTTGAAGACAAACTCCGCGAGCAGGAGGAGCTATTGAGATACAAAGCTGAGAAGGAAAGACAAGAAGAAGAACAAAGGCGTATAGAAGCAGAAAGAGTGGCAAGTGAAGCTGATAGAGCTCAAGCCACAGAGGAAGCTGCTAAGACAAGGAGGATGATGCAAGAATTGATAAAAAGTGCTGTGGCCTCAGTTGATAATGTCTGGTACATAGGGCCTAAGTCTAGGGATGTAGAAGGCAATGGTATGGTCAGGTTATATTACAACAGGAGCTCTGGACCACTTTCTCATGCTAAAGACCTATGGATTCATGGAGGGCATAATAACTGGAAAGATGGTCTGTCTATTGTTTCAAAGCTCATCAAATCCGAGAAAGTTGGCGACTGGTGGTTTGTTGATGGTATGTTATGAATTACCTCCGAATTTCAGTGTTGTAATGTACTTCCAATTTGCTTTGATTGTATACTGAATCAAGGTAATATATTGAGGTCTTAATAGTTGTATCATGTAGATTCAAGATTTAAGAATCTGCTTATTATTACCCATGGCTGGGGCTAGTTGAATTGGGTCTTGATCTCCGTGTGCTAATGACTCCCCTACTTGGATTTTGCTCCTGTGAGGAGCTGATGATATTTTCTCATGACCTTTTTGGGAGTTTTATTGCATATTTATTAGATTTCTCTTGCTGTGTTGGAAATTTATTATGCAATTTCTGAGAACTTTACATTTTTATTGAAGTATCAAAGTTCTTAAGGCTTGCGGCATGTACTCAACGTTTTTATACATTTTAGTAGACTTATTATGGCCTAGCAGTAATTTTACATAATTTTTTGCTTCAACACTTTCTTACTAAATATTTTACCGTACTATTTTTTAGTCTCTTGCAAGTTGCCTATGATATTTATCAACCCACCATATCATGTCTGCAGTTGTTGTACCTGATGGAGCCCTTGTTTTGGACTGGGTTTTCGCTGATGGTCCGCCCCATCAAGCAATTGTTTACGACAACAATAATTTCCAAGATTTTCATGCCATTGTCCCCAACTCCATCCCCGATGAACTGTATTGGGTTGAGGAAGAGCAGAGAATTTTTAGAAGACTTCAAACTGAAAGGCGATTAAGAGAAGAAGCAATACGAGCTAAGGTTGTTTTTTGGAAGCATTATAAGGGATTAACATTGTTATTATGTGTTATGCTTTCAGTTTCTAGTTTCTTCTGGTTGAAAACTGCTCTTTTGGGCCGCAAAGTATAGACATTTCCTGCTTCTCACTGTCCTTCCATATTTATGTTCTTTTTGTATTTTGGTCTTCCATGTACAGGCTGAGAAAACTGCACGTCAGAAAACAGAAACAAAGGAAAGAACTCTGAAAACATTTTTGTTGTCTCAAAAGCATATAGTCTATACTGAACCCCTTGATGTCCGTGCTGGAAGCACAGTGACTTTGTTTTATAATCCTGCCAACACTGTCCTAAATGGAAAATCTGAAGTCTGGTTCAGATGCTCATTCAATCGCTGGACGCATCGCATGGGTCCGTTGCCACCTCAAAAAATGATTCCTGCTGAAAATAGTTCACACCTTAAAGCAACTGGTGAGATTGAGCTCTGTAATGATATTATATATATATTTTTTTGCTTTTGCATTTCCCAGACGAGATCTTTTATCGACATTGTTTAGTTGCTGAAATGTTAAATTCAAAACAAATACCAATATTAACACTTTCCATAAAAGTGGATAGCTTCCATCTGGGAAACACTTGAACCTAGCTTCCTCTCGACACATGCATAATAAAATTAAAATTGTAGTCCTATTTTGAAGGGTCAGATTGCATGGTATCATGTTTTGAGGTCACAGCTGTAAGTCCAGGGAAATGTTGTCTGATGATTTTGTAGGTTATACTCACTCTGTATTGGAAATCCTACATTATGTTTGAAGCCATCTTATTTTCTTCCTACACTCTCTCTCCATATTTGGCAGTCAAGGTTCCATTGGACGCATATATGATGGACTTTGTGTTCTCTGAGAGAGAAGATGGTGGGATTTTTGACAACAAGAATGGTATGGACTACCACATACCTGTACTTGGAGGAGTTGTGAAGGAGCCCCCAATGCACATTGTACACATAGCTGTCGAAATGGCACCAATTGCAAAGGTAATTATTGATAGTTTTAATAGATCTACCCCGTCATTGACATTGGAAGTGTTTGGTTGAACTATAGAACTGAGTTCCTTTTCAGTCCTTTTCTTCTCTACCATCTTCAGAACTCTTTGGAATAGAACAGCCTAAATGAATAAATGCATTTACTATGTTGTTGATTTGCCATGTATTTAGTCGAACTCTATAAAAGCTCTTATCAAGTCGCAGATGCAATGAGGTTTTATCAGAAGATATCTTGGTATTCACTTATGGCTTTACTATTGGTTTGTATCCTTGTTATTTCAGATTTAGGACCCCAGAACGTGCATTGTTTGGCAATGATTTTCTTGATCATAACTCAGTCCTGCTAATGGAGGCTTGTGAACTGATGTCCAAAATATGAGTCTACCTGTGGCTACCAATTGTTGTTCTGTTTTTGTGATTGCTCTTTTCCTGAAAGTGATGGATGACTTCTTCTCCTTTTTTCATTGAACATAGAAAATTAACTGCTTGGGCTATGTATCCTTGAATACTTTGGTCTCTACTAGTCTTCTACTCAGACAGTTGTGTTTCTTTATTCTACTTATACAGGTGGGGGGTCTTGGTGATGTTGTCACAAGTCTTTCACGAGCTGTCCAGGATATGAACCATAATGTTGAAATCATTCTCCCGAAGTATGACTGTATGAAGTTTAGCCAAGTAAGTTTCAGAATGCTTCTTTTTTCCTATGGTTTAAGTATTAATATTTTGGACAAAGTCTCCTTATATTTCTTATAATGTGTTTGGAGTAGAGTTTCTGCCATATGCTTGACTTGATTTTACTTTCATTGTCATTGAATTGAGAATTCTTTAAGAAAAATCCATGCAAGGACACAGATGAGAAATCCCTTGTTACATATTCAAAAATTCAAATACTTGATTGAGATTTGTGATAATACTAACTCGAAACTAAAGCTCTGAAAATTAGGTACCAGTAAGTCTATATGGTTATTATATGTTCTGTTAATTTGATTTTAAGCTCTTTTATCTGTTATGTCTATCTTGAATTCTATGCATTTTTACCCTATTGCATAGGTGAAGGATTTGCAGTTCCATAAGAGCTATTTTTGGGGTGGCACTGAAATTAAAGTTTGGTTCGGGAAGGTAGAAGGCCTTTCTGTTTATTTTTTGGAACCTCAGAATGGGTAATTTCTAGTGCTCCCTTTCTATATTCGGCATAGAAACACCAATGGCCCTTTTCGACCTGCTGCTTAATTTGAGTGTGGGAAACTTTTGTCTGTGAATTTTGTAGTTGTCAGTTTAATTATTTGATCCTTTTTGTAACTGAGAAAAAGATCAATTGACTAGTAAAGGCCCAACTAATCAATTGGTATTTTGAGTTTTTCTTCTTCTTTATACTGTTGAATTTTTAATCCAAACATATTTTCTGCTTTTGGAATGATAAGCTATAAGCTATACTTTGAGCTTTTGTGTTCTTTTTCCCAGATAGGTTATTATAACATATCACCTAATTCCTGATATTTACATTCTTACTTCATGGTCTAAATTGCTTGTTATATGAACCATTATTTTCCTCACCCTCAGGCATAACTCATTAGTAGTGCAAATAGATTTGTTTCACTAGTACTGTGTATCTTTTATGTTTATATACATTAGCAGATTTTTTCTATTTCTTGCAACTCAAACCTAGATGCTTATGAAAACTTGTGAGTCTATACTTGAGCCTTCTTCGATGCTTCTGGAATCTGAATGAGTCTATAGTTGAGGCTTTTGTTTTTTCTAGATGCTGTAGTTGAAACATGGGAAAGTAGGAGCGAAAATTTTCCATTGAGCTTCCGGGCCTTCATATTGGTGGCTCCTTCTAGTTTCTTCCTGAAAGAAAGAATAATGTAATAGATATAAAAAAAGATACAAATGTATATTTCTTGTAAGTAGTTGTAACTTAGAGTTCAATTCTGGAGAACAAGAGTTAACTCCCTGATTGGAGTTAACTCCCTGATTGTAGAACTTATATGTCTATCTATATATATATATGTATGTATACACACACACACACACACACACACACACACACACACACACACACACACACACATACATATGCAATTTACCAGTATCCATTTTTGGAGCCTATGTGCAATTATATTTCAGTCTCTAATGTGCATTACCATGAGGCCGAAATTCCATTACACTGTGTGTTAGTATACTACTTTATGCTAATAAATTGACTTGGCTTTACTGTGTTACTCTGTTTGAGCACCTGGTAGTCATTTTTTTGAAGTACCTTCTGTCCAAAGCTCAATGGCTACAATTTTCACGATTAAATCTTATGTATGTTACTCTTCCAGATTATTTTGGGTTGGTTGCATCTATGGACGTGGTAATGATGCAGAAAGATTTGGTTTCTTTTGCCATGCAGCTCTAGAGTTTCTTCTGCAAAGTGGATCCCATCCTGTAAGCTATTTGCTTGAACTATTAGCTCCTTTAATAATAAGTCAGCCATTATTGTCATTTTGGCACCCAAGATATCTGATCTTGATGGCAGTTATGAGACATACTGGAAGCTATTCTAATGAGAGATTATGGACTGTTTAATTGGATGAGGAGCCATTTTACTTTCCTAAGGCTTTAATTTCTGATTTTATGCTTTTCTTATATTACCTTCAGTTCAACATAGCCACAGGATCTTGAATCTCTTGTGATTAACAAGCTGCATAATACATGCAATAGATATGCACATGGGGACACATTTTTTTTCCTTGATCTGTTACGTCCTTGACTGTCTCTATTATTTTATACCATGTCACGTCTCCTTAATTCTCATCTAATTTATTGCACCAGTCCTCTTCTGTCTTGTTGAGAATAAGAATGAAGTCAAACAACAATGCAAAGTTTTTTTTTGTCTGGATTTGATCTTGTGGATATCTATTGTGGTCGCAGTTGGTATTATTTCTTTCTTTACAATTGATGAAAAGGTTTTGCTGTTGATACCAGGACATAATTCACTGTCACGATTGGTCTAGTGCTCCAGTTGCATGGTTGTTTAAAGAACAGTATATGCATTATGGCCTCAGTAAAGCTCGAATTGTTTTTACCATACACAACCTTGAATTTGGAGCCCAATTGATTGGAAAAGCTATGACTTTCTCAGACAAAGCTACAACGGTTAGTTCCTGCCAGTGCTTCCCAGTCCTTCAATGAAGAAGCACTTCTACATGAGGCTCGATTAGTTTGGTTCAGTGATTATTGGGCTGTATTAATCTTGCCTTTGCCTTCTACATTTTCCTGCAGGTATCACCAACTTATTCCCAGGAAGTTTCTCGGAATCCTGTAATTGCTCCCCATCTTTACAAGTTTCATGGTATCTTAAATGGCATTGACCCAGACATATGGGATCCATATAACGATAAGTTCCTTCCTGTAAGTAAATTTCATCCATCTACTTACCTGTAGAAGTCTACATCATTAAGCAAATATAGAAGTCTACATCTAACTGCAGTTTCAAGTGAAGCGGATGTTTTTCCTCTTCTGATGCAAATGCCATGCATGCCTTCACAGGTATCTTATACTTCAGAAAATGTTGTTGAGGGCAAGGGAGCTGCAAAAGAAGCTTTGCAGCAAAAACTTGGGCTGAAAAAGGATGATCTTCCCTTGGTAGGAATCATTACTCGATTGACTCACCAGAAAGGAATCCACCTCATCAAACATGCAATTTGGCGAACCCTGGAACGCAATGGACAAGTTTGTCTTACTTCTCTATTTATTCATTCCTGCAACCATTAGTTAGAACAATTTAGGACGTGATTGGTATGGTGGAATGGAATGGAATAGAATGGTTATTCCTATGTCCATTCCCATTCCACCGATTGGTATGGTTTAAAATCAGGAATCACTATTCCCGATGGAATCGCTATTCCAAAAGGAAGGAGAATAGTCATTCCATTCAGACACCCATTCCATTCCTAAGTTCATTCCAGTCATACCTAATTCCATTCTATCATACCAATCACCTCCTTATATACTTTCCATGATTCCTCATACTGATCTAGTTTGATGACGGACATGGCGGTCTTTCTTGACCAACTGATATTACCTTGAATCATGAGTACTTGTTGTGTAATGTGCACCTGCATCTGTATGTGAATTGGTCATTTTAAGTATTAGGAATCAGGACAATCTTTTTAATGCTAGACATATTCTGGTTTATGGTGAATTTTGAAGATATTTCTGTAAATTATTTGATAAGTTTCTATTTGCTGAGTGAGCGGTTTTTTTTATAGGTAGTTCTGTTGGGTTCAGCTCCTGATCCTAGAATCCAGAATGATTTTGTTAATTTGGCCAATCAACTGCATTCTTCATATAATGACCGTGCACGCCTATGTCTCACATATGATGAGCCTCTCTCGCACTTGGTATTTTCTCATGGAATTGATTTGTTTTACCTTTATGTTGGTAATTATATGTGCTTCTAGTCCACTTTAATTATTGATACTTACATATTATGCAGATATATGCTGGTGCAGATTTCATTCTGGTCCCTTCAATTTTTGAACCATGTGGACTAACTCAACTCACAGCCATGAGATACGGTTCAATCCCTGTTGTGCGCAAAACTGGAGGTGAGAAATATGTTTTGTTCCTTTTTTCCTCAGCTGTATAAAAGTTATAGCAAGGAGCCTGCTCTTGAGTCTTGTCTTATAAATACTTTTATCATTTAGGTACCTTGATTTTACTATCATGTCAACCTGGGCTACTGAAACTCCTTTATCTTTCTACCCAATCATCTTCTCTTGCAGCTAGCAACTAAATGTAGCATAATTTGGATTAAAAAGAAACAGAAGCATTGGAGGAAAGAATCCCTATACTAAGTATATCCTTTTTTGCATTGTTTTACAAGAGACAATTGTGTGTCTTGCAAGCTTAGTTGTACAGAAAGAGTTGGATACTCTTATTTCCTTGCTCCATAATACAAATAGAACTGATACTGAGCCTTGGATAGACACGGCTCATCACCAACTATAGTAGTTGGTCCTTTTATGTGTGATTATGTTATGAGTGTTTATTTCATAATACTCTGAAAAGATAAATTACAGGGACATTCCTGAACCATTACCCTTTGAAATTGAATATCTTGAATGTAAATGTCATTCCCCTTGTCCCACTCACGAGTTACATATTAAGTATTTAAATATTGAATTCAACTATTCTAATTGAATCATAACCCAATTTTTATTGGTCTGTGCCTAAAAAAATAACCCAATTTTATAAAACCCTAAATCAACCTTTTCCCCCTCAAAAACATTGCCACTTGTACTGGACACTTGGGACTTGGGCTGTTAGCAGTGGCGCTCGCTACAATGTACATGAAGGATTTTCTCATACATAACTTAGGATGCAGTTGAAGATATTGGGCTGGCATATGGAACAATATCAATATGTACACCCCCACCCACCTTTTAGCTGGAAAAGAATGCAATGAAAGATCTCATATCTAATAAGTCCATAACTTCGATACTTTTGGGGAAAATAATGCTTTGCATATTCTTGCCCTGTCTGTGACCTAAAAGAAGAGAATTCTAGCATATGTTCGTAATCGCTAGTGTAAGTATGCATGATTTAATTATGTGACTTGTTTGGAATTTACTAAGATTTTGCTTCTGTTTGAGATCCTTCAGTCCAATTTTTACCCTGCAGGGCTCTATGATACTGTTTTTGATGTTGACCATGATAAAGAAAGGGCACAAGCCCAAGGCCTCAAACCAAATGGATTTAATTTTGATGGAGCAGATGCAGGAGGTGTTGATTATGCTCTGAATAGGTACAAATTAGCTATACACTTCGGAGACTTCCCTTATGTGGCGCCTTCTGATGTTACGAATGTATCCTTTTCCTTTTTTTGGTTGAAAGCTTTATAGTTTATTTATCTCATGGAAGATTATTTTGTGGATAAATTTTTCTCCAGTGCTTATTGTTTCTTCCCTAAAATTAGTGCATGAGTGGTCTGCGAAAGTTTTATATTTCCAAAATAGAAGAAAATAAAAACCTTGAATGACAAAATGGGAGACACAAAGTTATTCTTCATCTGAATTTCTTTCCACAGCTCAAAATTTGTCCAAATCTCTCAGCTACATAAGATTCAGGAGATTATATAAGATTATAGAGGCGATCATCTTTACATTCTCTGTCTGCCTATGTTTGTTTGTTGTTGAGCTCACAGAGTTTTTATTGTTGTAGAGCAATTTCTGGTTGGTACGACGGGAGGGAGTGGTTCAATTCATTGTGCAAGCGCGTTATGGAGCAAGATTGGTCCTGGAACCGACCTGCTCTCGATTACTTGGAGCTCTACCACGCTGCTCGCAAGTGAGATGGGATCAAGACACAGTTCTGTACAGGTTTAGTCGCTAGCTCCATATCTGTTTATTGTTTTGGAACAAAAATATAACGCAACCAAAAAACATGGTTTCTAATAATATCATCCCTTGTATCCCTCATGTTTACATTAATAGAATATGATGAAGTTCTCCCAGTAAAAATAAGAATTTACTCATTTTCTGTGAAACGCTTTTACATTTCAGCAGTTGAATAATATCATTCTGAGTTCCTATTGGCAAGACCATAGTTTTTGAGGAAGCTGGTAAAGCAATCGCTATCTTATATTGTTTATGAAACTGTCTTGTCTGCATATTCCATATGTTTGTGTGAAATAATGGGTAGGGCATAACATTAGTCAATGGGGGCCTAACGACCACATAAATTGCTTTAATCTTAGGATGTTACTCAACTTGAAAACAGACTTTTAGTTGAAATGATAGTTTAGTGTGACTGAAGAAGCATATTTAGTGGATCCCATCCCATCCCATCCCATCCCCTTTTGAATTGAAATGGCACTGTAAATTGTGCATTTTGTGCTCATATCTGCTGTCAATTTCTTATCAAATTTATCTCATTTTGGGCGGTTTGAAAAAAAGGGATGATCTGATTTGATGACTTGGACACCACTTTGTAATATGCTTCATCTATGTACCAATCACAGAAAGATTGGGATACTTGTTGAAAATATTTTACTTTTTTGGCTGAAATTATGAAATATGGACCCATGCTAGAATACTTCTAGGGTGTAGCATTTGGATTTGTTTACTAATATTATTATCTATTGTTCTAGATGTTTCTCAGAATTAAAGTCATCAAACATTTTTTGCAATTGGAACTGGTCGGAAAGGCTATATTTGCATTAATGCTAATGTTTGATGCTGGGCCCAAATGAGGGTTTCATGTGGGCCTACGTTGTTTCTGAGCTTGTCTAGGCCAACCCAAAAATGACGCTGCGGTCACATCTCTATTACATTTTTCTGAATTTCTCTAAACAATTCAGATTGAATAATATAAAATTTCTATCAATATCCTATTTGTGTGTTTCTCCGCGGATAAGATCTTCCTTGTCAATTTGTGTTAATTTTTTGTGTCAAAATTATTATTTTTAAAAAAAATGATTTTTTTTAATATATTCTAACTGGATAAGGATGAATCCTAAATAAAAATTTAATAAAAAAAAATAATAAATTGAAATAAAAAAAAAAATTCAAAAAAGAGATAAGTTTGACACAGGAGATATAGTAGGGTGTGACAGGAGATCTGAAATCATTTCTCCACATGAATACACTATTTATTTTTGCCACGTGTGTTGTGCCACTTCTGCAATTGCCGGAGCCACTGTGAGTCTGATGGAGAGTGGGTTTAACTTACTACGACGGCGGATGGGGAGAAGGGGTTTACGGGAATTGGTTTTTGGGACGTGAGAATGCATAGCTTAGTTAATGAGAGAGAGAGAGAGAGAGAGAGAGAGCGAGCGAGCGCTTTTGTATCGATATATAAATATGTAGGGTGCTAGTTGTACGCTGGGCCGTGGCAATTCTTGCAATCAGACAGGCTGTGTCCACAATTTTTTAAGGTTAGTACGACCACATTTTGGAACAAAGATAATCAAACACAATTCCAAACGTCCTCAAAACGTACATCGATTCATCAAAACCAAAGGCCAAGACGGCTAATAGATATATGCATGCACCAACCTACCATATATATGTTATATCGCAAATACTCCTGTACATAAGATGTACATTAGACGGTCAATGCGTTGACCCGATCAAAGCACGTTGATCCGGTCAAAGCGTTGACAAGAAAAATCATTAAAACGGGTGATACTTTTTAGGGATACAATTGATACTTTTTTTTATTTTATTTTGAATGATACTTTTTAGTACTTCGATTGATGCTGAATATCCTTAATTTTGTAAATATATTTTAATTAGATCATTTATCACTACTTCGAGGTTTGAACTTGAAATTCTTCTTCTTCTTCTTTTGGCATACATGGAAAAAGATACTCTGTTGTAATACCTTAGGAAAAAATAATTATACCTGCCTAGAACCCTAGATAGGTTGCTATCCATAAAAATGTCATTTTCAAAATTTTAAAATAACGAAATGAAATATAATAAATTCATGAAAATTTTGGCACAAGAAAAGAAAAGAAAAGGAAAAAGAGAAAGATCGACTTTACATAGGACATTTGCATTAAAACCTACTAATTTCTTGCCACCAACCAGCTGAGAATATGACAAGAAATTGGGTAATTAATAATTATTGCCCAATATTTGGGGCACTCCTTAACCAACTGCATAAGTCTGCCACTGCAATAAAGATAATCAATTCATCATTATCTTTAGGAATGATTTATTTGCAAAATATATAATTAATTATTTGCTTTCACAATTAGAGATAACATTCTATATGCTTTTCCTTTGTTATATTTGATGTTGACATGATTAGTATAACCCCAACAATCACCATATTTCTTAATCATTATATATATATATATATATAATCTATGAATAATTTCATTTAACACTAGCTAGTGATAAAGACTCGCTTAGCAATAATTTTTAGAAAAGTTTGAACAATGACATGTCACCCACCAACTAAATAAAATACTTTAAAGAAGTGAGATTCTATTTGCACTATAAAATTTACTATTTACACTATAAAATAAATTAATTCAACAATAATTAATTATAAAATTATGTAAATATCCTTATTATAAAAATAAAAATAACTAATACATAACAAGGCCTGATTTTGCATTTGTTGTTAATCGCCTTTGCCAATTTATGCATAGTCCTACACTTGATCACTGGGCAGTAGCTAAACGACTTCTTCGTTATCTACGTGGGACATTAGATCTTGGTCTCCTATTGCGGCGTGGCTCTCCTCTTCGGCTACATGCTTATTCGGATGTCGATTGGGCTGGCAACCCGGATGATCGATCATCAATAAGTGCACATATCATTTTTCTTGGTCATAATCCTATCTCCTGGTCCTCTAAAAAGCAACCAGCTATTGCTCGATCTTCAACTGAGGCGGAATACCGAGCTGTTGCAGCAACTGCTTCTGAGGTAGTGTGGATTAAATCCTTGTTACTTAAGCTTAGTAATACCTGTTAACTCCACTCCTCCTATCTATTATGACAACATTGGCGCCACTTACGTGTGCTCCAATCCCGTATTTCACCCTCGAATGAAGCACATTGCTTTAGATTTCCATTTTGTTTGCCAGAAAGTCCAAGCATGAGAAGTTTGTGTCTCGCATGTTTCATAGGCCGATCAATTGGCTGATGCTCTCACCAAGCCCCTCTCGGCTTCCTGCCTCCTTCAACTATGATCCAAGATTGGTGTTCTACCGATCCCCATCTTGAGGGGCATATTGATGCGATCCTCTTAGGAGTATCAGGTTACAACAGTGAAATTGGGAAAAATCTCGAACCCTATTCTCACAATGAATCGAACCCCGATGATGAATCTCAACGAAACCCGCAAATAATTGGAAACACGAATTCGCGATAGATGGTGACGCCACAAATAGTTATAGGTTGACTGTTTGATAAGTCGAAGACGTTTCACAGTGTGTGTGAGAAAGAGAGAATTCTCCAGAGAGAAATAACTCTCTAAAATAAAATTTGTATAATGAATAATCTGTCCTGAATTACAATAGAAGCAACCCTTATATAGTTGGTCCCAAAATAAATAATCCATAAATAAAATCCTAAGAGAAATAGGGAATAAAACATAAAAACTCATCAATCTGGAACACGCTCCAATTGGGCGCGACACGGGCTCAGTCGCGCTGTAGGTCGCGCTCAGCCTAAAGGCAAACATGTCGTGAGCACGACCGGGTCACTCGCACCTCGAGTCGCGCTGTGACTCGCGCCAATTTCGAAGCTCAAAGCGTCGCGGGCGCAATCGGGTCCACTCGCACCTCCACTCGCACCGACTGGTGTGACTGGCTTGCTCATATCCTGACTCGCATTGTAGCTCACACCAGGCCGTTCCACAACTCGAGATCACTGTCTTCCACTTGAGCTCGGATTCCTCTCCCTCCATGGGTCGCATGGACGACTCTTGGGCTCCAGACCTCTTGAATGAATCCATTGGGGCTCTCCTTGAACCTCTTAGCTCGGGATCTTATCATCGGTCCCTTAGGCACCCTAATTGGGTCAAGTCCTTCCTTGACTCGGGTCGTATCACATATTAAGCCACCTGATTTAGATAAGCATGAGTCAGTTCCTCAAGTATAGGCTCTCTTGTTATTTGTATATCTTTATTTCCGTCTGTATCTTATATATCTAGCTAGTTCCATATTTTTCTATTTTAGTTATTTTTGTTCTCATTGTATTTATACCTTTGAATGGTATCTTTGTAAACTAATAGAAGCTAATACAAGAAATACTTCTCATATCTCTCTATATTCCTTTTCTTTTCTTTTTTTCTTTTTAATTTATTTATTAATTATTTTTATTTTTAAATAATAAGGATTGTTGGGTATCTAGCCTAGCCGGAGTTCACCATTTGCTTCCCAAGTCTGCCTGTTCCCTTCACAGTTGCTCAAGCAACTCAAGCCCTTCGATTTTTCTCAGCTTTAGATTTCAGCAAGTCTACGAACTCTTATTCTTCTCTTTAGTGTGAAGATCTGCAACAGAAAGCAGTTAATATAGAGTAATTGAGCAGCAAAATAGAAGTAAAGAGGCCAATAAAGGAAACTGAAGAAGAGACAGGTAGAGATAGTGAATCAGTAGTTGAAGAAGTGGGAAAATCGTGTCTAAGAGACACGAGGGGCTCAGATTTTCCCACGAACAGCGACTAGCTCTCCGGCAACAACAAGAACTCAGACCACAAGGTAGGAGATGGGTCTAAACACGAAAGTCTCACTCTTAATGCCACTCAGAAACCAGATGAATAGGATTCCAGCAAGGTAATCGGAAAGGAATAGCAGAGCCTTTCTTCAAGGCCAGAGATAACTGTGAGGCTTGAATCAGAAAATGAAGCGGCGCAGGGGTTAAGTAGAGTGATTAGGGTTCATATTAGGCAATTTAGGGTTAAGGAAAAATAAAGGAAAGTGGGCTGAAGAAAGGTGTTGGGCTCATAATGGGCCAGACAGAATTAAATAAAGATAATGGGCCAACCCACAACATATCCACCTTTAGTCCATTGATCTTTATGTCGCCAAGAAAGAGCTTACCATTAAATGGTTTATCATCATAGCCTTTTTACTCTTACCTATCACATAGACAAGATAAGAGAGCCTTTCTTCAAGGCCAGAGATAACTGTGAGGCTTGAATCATAAAATGAAGCGGCACAGGGGTTAAATAGAGTGATTAGGGTTCAGATTAGGCAATTTAGGGTTAAGGGAAAATAAAGGAAAGTGGGCTGAAGAAAGGTGTTGGGCTCATAATAGGCCAGCCAGAATTAAATAAAGATAATGGGCCAACCCACAACATATCCACCTTTAGTCCATTGATCTTTATGTCGTCAAGAAAGAGCTTACCATTAAATGGTTTATCATCATAGCCTTTTTACTTTTACCTATCACATAGACAAGATAAGAGAGGGAGAGAGAAATACCATGCGTATTAATCTCAGTCTCGCCACTAGAAACCAACCTAATTTCAGCAACTCATCTCAAGCCATTCAAGGACTATCCTCGATTGAATTGCAATCTAGCATTGAACCAAAAGGGTAAAATAACCAACACACAGAAGACAACAAATTTACAGAGGTAGATAAGGCATCCAGACACTCAGCCTGGAATACCATCACAAGCAAAACACATAACAGAATTCAACCAAGATCCATGTTCAAAGATCTTTTGCAGGCTATCAGCTTTGCAACTGGGAGGCATTTAGTGCCCATGTCTGCAGTGTTGAATTCATGATGAGGACATCCATAGCAATGAGGAACTCAATGAAGAGCTTCAATTCAAAGGACCCGTTACAAGACTACGAGCTAAGAAGTTGCAAGATTATTTGCAAGCTACAATTCGCAAGAAGCTCGAAGAAGAAGACGGCGTGCAAGGAAGTTTGAAGATGATGACCTTGTTGACGTTGGAAGATGGAGATCAAGACATGGAGAACACTACATGATGATGTGCACATGTGCATGGTGAAGAGCCGCGGCCAAGCAAGTGAAGAGAAGATCGATTTTCGGTCCTTACCTATTTTATTTTAGTAGATATTTTATTTTAGACTATGGTATTTATTTTATTTAATTAGACTATAGTCTAGATCAGATTTATTTAATTTAATTAGGTTAATTTTCGGTTATGGAGTCAAAGAGTCATAGGTTTGACTAGAATTTTAATTAAGGGAAGAAACTACCTTAAATAGAATTCTAGTTTAGGAATTTTCCTAGTCCAATTGGAGATCTATTTGGACTCCATTATTTTCGGCCCTTATCACCATATTTTCGGCCCCTCTATTGTTATAAATAGGGGATCCATGTTACATTGATACTTTAGACTATATTTGATTATTAAGCCTTTGTTTTCAATATCGTCTCTCCCCTTTTAATCTTTTGTGAGTTTAGATAATTAAATTCATACTCTTAGATTTAGCACCTCTAAGTTTTACAAAGGGAATTCGTCGTCCACGTTCGAGGGATCGCCGGAGACTCGCTAATCGAAGAGCAACTTAAAGAATTTGGCCTTGTGTACGTTCGAGATTCAAGGCAACTTTCGGGTTGTAATTCACAACACTATCACCACCGCCGTCCATCATCCATGACGCCACCACCACCGCCGTCGTCCATCACACCATCATCCACAAGATCGTGTTCCAATCGTCCTTCATCTCATTCAAATCGTAAGTTCATCCAATTCCTAACATATCCTATCTACTCTAGCTCTTCTAAACCCAATCTTCATCATCGAAATACCCTCCTCCATACCGTCCATCTTGTCGTCCAAATCAGCCCATAATTCATTGGATTTGTGTTGATTTTGTGTGTCATAGTTTAGGTATTTTATTTAGTTCTAGTCGTTTAGTTTGTCACGTTAATCTTCCGCATATTTTCCTTTGATCATTTGAGTCGTAGGAGACACAAAACTTACGTGTGTCGACGTGTGTTCGTTCCTAGAGTCCGGGTCGTATCATAAAAGTGGTATCAAAGCCACGTCGGCTTTGGTTCGTTTTTGTGTCTTATTTTTATTTTACGTTTGATCGAGTTGTAATTTAATTTCCGTTTGCTCATTGTTAAAAAAAAAGACACGATCATATATAAAAAAAAAGTCGATCGTACAAAAAAAAAATCGGTTAAAAAAAAAAGAGGAATCCGATTTAAAAAAAAAAGAATATTCATTGTTTCCTTTTAGTTTAATTTTTATTTTGGTACTTTCCTTTTGGAATTAGATCATAGTTGGTAATTACCTAGTGAGTCCTTTCTTATTTTTGGTAGTTTCCTTCTAGATTGATTTTATTTTTTGATCTTTCCATACAAGTTCTATTTGTTTTTGGTAACTTCCATAAGAGTCTTGTTTTATTTTTTGGTTCATTCCTTCTAGAGTCTAGGCTAATTAAGGTATTTAGATTGTGTCACATAGATTGATACATATCCAAATCCCCTACTTACCTTATCTCTTTCTTCTTTCCTTATCTCTTCTATTTCCTTCCTCTCCTACTCTACACCCCATTCGGCCACCCCATCCCTATACCCTACTACAATCGACCGCCCCCATACCTACACATACTCAATCCGTATCTCATCTACACATACCAAAATTCATCCTTGTTCCTAGAGTAGTGACTCCATCCCTTTCTCAAAACCGTGACACTTATTCCCCTAGTTCAAGAACCGATTCTTAGCTAGTTCCACCACCTCAAATACACATTCCACACACATCACCATACACTTTGAGTGCAAACACGAGTGGTAAAATCAAGAGTGAAAATAAAAGAGTGAACGTGAGATTGTGAGGTTCTTCCTTGTTTTCTTTTACGTTTGTTCATTTTGTAGGTATCATGAAGAAAGGAACCCGCTCCGAATCATCCTCTACACCTCCAGTCGACCCCCAGTCGACCTTGCCACCTTTGGACCCGTCCAAAGATCCATCCAAAGCACCCATGGAGTCTTTCTCGGATCCACCCGCACCGTGGGATCCTAAGTATCACTTTGAAGCGCTGTCCAAACACGTTCAAAGACAACACCAGGCTCTATTCGACAAGATTGATGATTTAGTGCATGCCCTTGAACGCACTAAAACAACGCCCATTTTTCCTCCACCCATTCGAGGAAATAAGCGCCTAGAGCGTCAAAACGAGCCAGAAGAGGAGTACTTTGATGAGAATACAGATGCCGGAGATGACACTCCAGATCGAGGACGCCGCCAACGGTGTGGGAACTACAATGATGACTATGGAGAAGATCGAATGCTCAACAATATCAAGACGAGCATCCCAGAGTTTGAAGGCCTTCACGATCCCGATATCTATCTTGATTGGGAACGTAAGGTAGAGAAGATTTTTGCATGCTATGACTTCACAGAAGCCAAAAAGGTGCAATTAGCATGTTTGGAGTTTAAAGGTTACGCAGCCACTTGGTGGGAGATGCAACAAGAAAGAAGACGAAGAAATTGAAATCCACCCATTGACAACTGGGAGAAGATGAAAGGATTCTTGCGTGGACGCTTCATTCCAGTCCACTATGAAAGAGAGCTTGAGAAGAAGCTCAACCGAATCAAACAAGGCACCCGTTCGATTGAAGAGTATCACAAAGAGCTCGAAACCGTCCTGAATTGAGTCGGGAAGGAAGAGACCTTAAATGCTACCATCATTCGGTACATTGAATGTATGAATCCTGACATTGCCTGTGAAGTAGAACTCAAGGAGTTCACCAGCATAGAGAGGATGGTGCAGTATGCATCGATTGTGGAAAAGCAGTTGCGAGAAGGCCACCGTCGATCCAGTCAAGGCTCAGCCCCTACTCGACATTCTTGGAGTAAAGGTACACCTTTCACATCACCTTCTACTCCTTCTGTTGATTCCACACGACCCCGAGGTCAATCCGGTCCTCCGGAACGCCGTTTCGACCGTTCTACACCGCAAGCAAGCCGTAGACCCGAGTCTACACCCAGGCCACCATTCCAACGGCCCAATAAGCCCACTCCAGCAACGAATACAGCCCCTAGTTGAGCCCATGACATTCAGTGTCATAAATGCCAAGGTTGGGGTCATTTTCAGAACCAGTGTCCAAACCGGCGTGTTCTGTTCCTCAATGAACAGAATGGACTTGAATCAGCCAGTGAAGATGAAGAAGAGCCTCAGGCCGCCGCCCCTGAAGCCGTTGAAGTCCCTGAAGTCGAGCCAGATGATGAGGAAGTCGAGCTACCTCATGTCAGCTTAGTATCTATTCGCAGTCTGAACATCAGTCGTGAAGAAGAAGAACAATCGCAACGAGAGAACATCTTCTACACTCGAGTTGCCATCAAAGATCAGACATGCACCATGATTATAGACAGTGGGAGTGTAATCAATGCAATCAGCCAGTATGCCGTTGATAAACTCGCCCTTACCACAACAAAGCATCCGAAGCCATACAAGTTGCAGTGGCTTACTGATAGAGGTTCCATTTGAGTGACAGGTTAGGTACACATTTCTTTTACTAAAGGTCGTTATTCTGACACTATTCTTTGTGATGTTATTCCTATGGAAGCAGCCCATATACTTTTAGGAAGACCGTGGCAGTTTGACAGAAAAGCGGTTCACGATGGTCTAGCCAACACCTATTCGATTACTAGGGATGGCCGTACCACAATATTAAAGCCACTCACTCCTAAAGCCGTTGCAGAGGATCAAGAAAGGATGCAAGAGAGATTCAAGCAAGAACGGGCAAAACAAGCCGCAACCGTCGCCCGAACCAATTCGGCCGCCACCTTTCAGCCGAGTTCCACACCAAGTTCGACCAATGCAGCTCCTAAGACACCTCCCAACGAGTCCTTAGCTCATGGAAAGGCATCCAGATCAGCCCCAAACAAAGAGAAGAATCGATCCCTGTTCATCTCAGTTAAAGGCGTAGAGAAAGCACTAAAAGCAGGTTTACCTTTCGTTCTTTTATCTTATAAGGACAGTGCTACTAATGGTGTTTCTTTGCCTTGTGATGTGCAGCCACTTATGGAGGAGTTCGCGGACGTGTTCCCGGAAGAGATTCCAAGTGGATTACCTCCAGTTCGTGGGATCGAGCACCAGATCGACTTCGTACCCGGCGCCGTCTTGCCCAACAGACCGGCGTACCGCACGTCCCCTGAAGAGATGAAGGAGATCGACCGCCAAGTGAAGGAGTTGCTGGAGAAGAAGCAAATCCGAGAGTCGATGAGCCCTTGTGCAGTTCCAGTCATCCTAGTGCTAAAGAAGAACAACGAATGGAGGATGTGCATGGATTGCCGCGCCATCAACAAGATAACAGTTAAGTACAGATTTCCTATCCTTAGACTTGATGATATGCTAGATGAATTAAGTGGTTCTAATTTGTTTTCTAAGATAGATTTGAGATCTGGTTATTTTCAAGTTAGAATGCATGAAGGGGATGAATGGAAAACTGCGTTTAAAACAAAGCATGGTTTATATGAGTGGTTAGTTATGCCTTTTGGTCTCACTAATACACCGAGCACGTTTATGAGGTTAATGAATCATGTTTTGCGTGATGTGATTGGTAAATTCGTGGTTGTATACTTTGATGATATTTTGATTTACAGTCACAGTGCACAGGCGCACCTAGAACACCTTAGGCGTGTATTTTACTTATTGCGTGATGCTAAGTTATATGGAAACTTGTCTAAGTGTTCGTTTTGTATGGATGAAGTCGTGTTTCTAGGCTTTGTCATTAGTTCACGAGGTATTGAGGTAGACCGTTCCAAAATCAAAGCGATTGAGGAATGGCCAACTCCGAAAAACGCCTCTGAGGTTCGATCCTTTCATGGATTGGCTGGGTTTTACCGTCGTTTTGTACGGGATTTCTCCAGTATAGCCGCCCCTCTTACTGAGCTAAGTAAGAAGGACCGGAAATTTGAGTGGGGTAAACAACAAGAGCATGCGTTTAATACTTTGAAATCTTTGTTATGTTCTGCTCCTGTTTTGTGTTTACCTAATTTTTCCAAAACTTTTGAGATCGAGTGTGATGCCTCCGGGATAGGTATTGGTGCTGTGTTGATGCAGGAAAAACGTCCCGTAGCTTACTTCAGTGAGAAACTCAATGGCGTCAGTTTGCGTTATTCGACGTACGATAAAGAGCTATACGCTTTGAAGCGTGCATTTGATACATGGCAGCATTACTTGTGGCCCAAAGAGTTCGTCATCCACACGGATCATGAAAGCTTGAAGCACTTGAAAGGGCAAAACAATCTGAACAAAAGACATGCGAGATGGGTCGAGTTCATCGAGTCTTTCCCGTATGTTATCAAGTACAAGAAAGGTGAAGACAATGTCGTCGCCGATGCTCTATCAAGAAGGTACGCTCTTTTGAACTTAATGCATGCTAAGATGCTTGGTTTCGAGTCCATTAAAGCATTGTATGTTGAGGACGCCTACTTCAGTCCCATATATGCTTCATGTAGTTCGAAATCTAGGTCTTATGATGGTTATTATGTGCATGATGGTTTTCTGTTCAAAGAGTCGAAGTTATGCATCCCTACTTGTTCTATGCGTGAGCTATTAGTGTTAGAATCGCATGCGGGGGGGTTTAATGGGTCACTTTGGTGTGCATAAGACATTAAACTTGCTGCATGAACACTTCTTTTAGCCGCATATGCGTAAGGATGTAGAGAATGTGTGTAGTCGTTGCATTACTTGTCGTCAAGCCAAATCTACTTCACACCCATTTGGATTGTACACGCCCCTACCCGTTCCTTCAGCTCCTTGGATTGATATTTCTATGGATTTCATCTTAGGATTACCTAGATCTAGGTCGGGTAAGGATTCTGTGTTTGTTGTAGTTGATAGGTTTTCCAAAATGGCTCATTTCATTGCATGTAGGAAAACTGATGATGGTATACATGTTGCCAACTTGTTCTTTGTGCATGTTGTTAGATTGCATGGAATTCCTCGTACTATTGTTAGTGATAGGGATTCTAAGTTTTTAGGACATTTTTGACGTGTTTTGTGGGGAAAATTAGGTACTAAGTTATTGTTTTCTACTGCATGTCATCCACAAACCGATGGTCAAACTGAGGTTGTGAATCGCACTTTAGGAGCTTTACTTAGGTCTCTAATTAAGAATAACTTGAAGTCATGGGAAGAAAGTTTACCATATGCTGAATTTGCTTATAATCGTGTTGTGCATTCTTCTACTAACATGTCTCCTTTTGAGGTAGTTTATGGATTTAATCCACTAACTCCTACTGATTTGCTTCCTTTACCCGTTGAGCATCTAACGAGTGTTAAAGGTATGAAGAGAGCTGATTTTATTCAAGAGATGCATGAGAAGGTACGTGCCCGGATTGAGCACCAAGGCTCACAAATTGCCACTGTACGCAACACGAGGCACAAGCGTGTGATATTCCAGCCCGGTGATCGAGTTTGGGTTCATTTGAGTCCTGGCCGATTCCCGAACCTTAGGAAGTCGAAGTTATCGCCCCGTGGAGATGGTCCCTTCACTGTTCTAAGCCGTGTTAATGATAATGCATATCGCATTGATCTACCTGGTGAGTATAAGTGTTCTTCTACGTTTAATGTTGCTGATTTATCTCCTTTTCTTGCAGATGAATTCGACCATGATGAGGATCCAAATTCGAGGACGAATTCTTTTCAGTAGGGGGTAATGATGAGAACATCCATAGCAATGAGGAACTCAATGAAGAGCTTCAATTCAAAGGACCCGTCACAAGACTACGAGCTAAGAAGTTGCAAGATTATTTGCAAGCTACAATTCGCAAGAAGCTCGAAGAAGAAGACGGCGTGCAAGAAAGTTTGAAGATGATGACCTTGTTGACGTTGGAAGATGGAGATCAAGACATGGAGAACACTACATGATGATGTGCACGTGTGCATGTGTGCATGGTGAAGAGCCACGGCCAAGCAAGTGAAGAGAAGACCGATTTTCGGTCCTTACCTATTTTATTTTAGTAGATATTTTATTTTAGACTATGGTATTTATTTTATTTAATTAGACTATAGTCTAGATCAGATTTATTTAATTTAATTAGGTTAATTTTCAGTTATGGAGTCAAAGAGTCATAGGTTTGACTAGAATTTTAATTAAGGGAAGAAACTACCTTAAATAGAATTCTAGTTTAGGAATTTTCCTAGTCCAATTGGAGATCTATTTGGACTCCATTATTTTTGGCCCTTATCACCATATTTTCGGCCCCTCTATTGTTATAAATAGGGGATCCATGTTACATTGATACTTTAGACTATATTTGATTATTAAGCCTTTGTTTTCAATATCGTCTCTCCCCTTTTAATCTTTTGTGAGTTTAGATAATTAAATTCATACTCTTAGATTTAGCACCTCTAAGTTTTACAAAGGGAATTCGTCGTCCACGTTCGAGGGATCATCGGAGACTCGTTAATCGAAGAGCAACTTAAAGAATTTGTCCTTGTGTACGTTCGAGATTCAAGACAACTTTCGAGTTGTAATTCACAACACTATCACCACCGCCGTCCATCATCCACGACGCCACCACCACCGTCGTCGTCCATCACACCATCATCCACAAGATCGTGTTCCAATCGTCCTTCATCTCGTTCAAATCGTAAGTTCATCCAATCCCTAACATATCCTATCTACTCTAGCCCTTCTAAACCCAATCTTCATCATCGAAATACCCTCCTCCATACCGTCCATCTTGTCGTCCAAATCAGCCCATAATTCATTGGATTTGTGTTGATTTTGTGTGTCATAGTTTAGGTATTTTATTTAGTTCTAGTCGTCTAGTTTGTCACGTTAATCTTCCGCATATTTTCCTTTGATCATTTGAGTCGTAGGAGACACAAAACTTACGTGTGTCGACGTGTGTTCGTTCCTAGAGTCCGGGTCGTATCAATTCAGATGGAATTTTATCAAGTAAAATATCACCTTTTTCCACAATATCACGAATGAAATGAAATCTCACATCAATGTGCTTAGTTCTATCATGAAATATAGGGTTCTTGCACAATTAAATTGCAGATTGACTATCAGAATAGATAAGAGGCTTATCATCAATGAATTTAATTTCGGATAGCACACCATTAAGCTAAATGGCTTCCTTTACAGCCTCAGTAGCAGCAATATATTCAGATTCAGTAGTTGATAAGGCAACAATGCTTTGCAATTGAGATTTCTAGCTAATACATGCACCACACAAGGTAAACACATATGAAGTAGTTGACTTTCTTTGATCTTTATCATTAGCATAGTTTTAGTCAACATAACCAACACATTTAATTCCACCATCTGCCTTTGAGAAGGTCAGACCACTATTCATAGTGGATTTCAAGTATCTGAGAAGCCACTTAAGTGCTTCCTAGTGAGGTATGCTGATACGCGGTCATCACGCGCCCAAAATAAAACTGTTCTTCCGAATGCCCAAATGGGTGTAGTAGGTGGGAAGTACATGTCGAATCCTTAGGGAACAGTGTATTCTTCTTTTAGTTGTAACTTTTGGGGTTTTGAGAGAATAATTGTTTAACTTATCAAATGAAATAAACTGAAAGTAATCAAAATATAAATGCTGGATTGAGATTATAATTAATAGTGGTATGCCTCATTTCGTTCATTGGTGCGAAAATATCAATTCAAACATCAAACAAACTAGTTATGGAATACCGGAATCTGCTGATGCATTCCTCATTTCTCATTAAGAATCATTGAACAAAAGAACCTTTATTATCCAAACTCTTATTAATTAACAACCCGCAAGAACCCTTAACAGATTTAATTAATCAATAGCTTTAAGAATTAGAGAAACCCAGTTATATTACAGGCATACAGACCCGTATGCCCATAATATCCCCATATGCCCACTGACAAAGAAAGTCAGCCTTACCACTTATCAAATCGATTAGACAATTACAGATCCATCGAATTTAATTAGTTTTAATCCTTAATCAACTAGTTGTATATTGACCACTACATAATTAATCAATTTAGAATATAAACTTGCTATCTTGGAGCACAAAAAGGTATCAGTGTGTGAATTATGTAAAAGTGATTAAACCTCACGATATGGGCATAGCAGAATCATTATAATCTCATCCCGAAAAAAAACTCAGCCACTCATATTGAATCCAATACAAGCGATCATTATAAAATATTATAAACTGGAATTGAAATAAAACAACGACGTAACTATTAGAGAATTGTCTACAAAGTGTATATCAAAACCGGAATGCCTCTTCCAAATGACCTCACAACTTTATATAGGCAAACAACAATTTAAGAGTTATCAAGGCGTATCGTGATTTTTGCTAAGCAATCACCGATTTCTTTCTTCAGAACCGATCATTTCTCTCTTTCATCATCTTTTTATTAATTTATTTCCTTATTCTTCTGATTCTTTCATAAATGTGAATGGTTCCTTCCTTTCTCATATTTATCCTACAATAACCATAAAAATAATATGTTAAGTCTCAAATATATAAAAATATGGATAATAAAGATACAATATTTGTGACTTATCATATGCCAAGATTAGCCATATATCTACTCAAACATAAAACAACATAAGCAATGTCAGAACTTGTGCTAATCATCAAATACATTACAGAGCCTATAACATTAGCATAAGGAACATATTGCATATCAGTTAACTCAGATTCAGTTTTAGAAGATTGGTCTTTACTCAACACAAAGTGAGAAGCAAGAGGCACATTGACAGGTTTGCAATTCTCCATATTAAATTTTTTCAGAACTTGATCAACATAGGCAGTTTGATGTGGCAAAAGTATAGATTTTTCTCTATTTCTTTCAATATTCATGCCAAGAATTTTCCTTGCATCACCAAGATCTTTCATATCAAAATTAGCACAAAGGCACTTTTGCACATGCTTCACAGTTTCCAGACAAAGACTAATCAGGAGCATATCATCAACATATAGCAGCAAGAACATAGGAGTATCAGATTGCATGTAATACAAGCAATGATCAAATTTGCTTCTAATAAAGTTCATGCTTTGCATGCATTTATCAAACTTTATGTTCCATTGCCTAGGAGACTGTTTTAGGCCATACAGGGACTTCTTAAGCAAGGATACATGATTAGGGAAATCTTTATCAATAAAACCCTCAGGCTAATGCATATAAATGTTGTTTTCAAGCTCACCATGAAGAAATGCAGTTGTTACATCCATTTACTTAAGTTCCCAATTAAAATGAGCCACAAGAGCAAGCATAATGCGCACAGTAGTACACTTAACCACATGAGCAAAGATCTCATTATAATCAATACCTTCTTTTTATGTGAAACCTTTTGCAACCAATCTGGCTTTATATCTCACATTATCAATTTCATGTTTAATTTTGAATAGCCACTTGCATTCAACAACAGAGCAATCATTAGGTTTTTCAACAAGCACCCAAGTGTTGTTATCATGCACAAATTTGATTTCACAGTTCATAGCAACAAGCCATTTTTCAGACTCAGGAGAATTCATAGCTTCAGTATAAGTACTAGGCTCAAATTGATCAACATTACTAAACACATTGAAAGCATATAGAGACAGGTTATAATCATCATATCTGACAGGTAATCTCACATTTCTTCTTACCCTATCTCTGGCAAGTTGATAGTTATTCAGATTCTCAGGTTCAGGAATGGTTTCATGCTCATTCTCAGTACTAGAGCTAATTTTAGATGCAGATACTGTCATATTATTAGTAGGTTCATCACTTGCCTCATGATTTGACACATAATCATTTTCATCAAGATTATCAGAAGCAAGTTCATGTTCAATAGCAGGTACATCATGATTCATAGTTTCAGGTTCATGTTGCATAGGGGTTAGATTATCCACCTCACTTGAAGCAACAAGAGGAGAAAACATAAACTCAAACATGTTCTGATTCATGCTATTCAGTTTCTCCACCTCACTTAGAGCAGCAGAAGGTGAGGATTCAGGTAGACATGGGAAATCATGCTTATTAAATATCACATCATGGCTAACACAAGTTTTAAAGCCAGACACACTTCTATCCCACAATCTATAACCCTTCATACCTTCAGGGTATCCCAAAAACACACACTTTCTAGCCCTAGGATCAAGTTTGCTCAATTTTTGATGCACATATGCAGCACAACCAAAAGTTCTCAAGTTGTTCAGGCAAACAGACTTATTTAAGAAGACAGATTCAGGTAATTTTCCAAGAAATGGCACAGAAGGAGATCTATTGATCAAATATGTCACAGTCATGAGAGCTTCACCCAAAAAATGCTTAGATAAACCAGAAGCAATAAGCAGACTTCTAACTCTCTCAAGGAGAGTCCTATTCATTCTTTCAGCTACTCCATTTTGATGTGGAGTGTAGGGAACAGATTTATGTATAATGATCCCTTGATCAGAACACCAATTATTCATAGCATAATTACAAAATTCAAGCCCATTATCAGTTCTGATGCATTTAATTTGCTTTTTAGTTTGATTTTGAATTTCAACAGTCCACTTAGAAAATTTCATAAAAACATCAGGTTTATTCTTCATTAAAAACACCCAAGTTTTTCTAGAGAAATCATCAATAATTGACAAGAAAAACAAGTTTCCACCATGGGTGGGCTCCTTAGCTGGCCCCCAGACATCAACATGCATATATTCAAGAATTTCAGTGCTAACATGCTTCCTAGGATAAGACACAGAGACAAAAAATGAGGCTCTATGATGTTTTACCATCACACATGGTTCACAGAAAGGTAAACTAGACACCTTGTCTTTTCCAAATGCACCAGATTTATGCAAAGTTTCTAATCCTTTGTTGCTTATGTGCCCTAGTCTAGCATGCCACAATGCAGTTTTATCCTCTTGGACCACATTAACAATAGGTAAAGGCACATATTCAACTTGGACAACATACAAATCACCCTTTCTGGGTGCAGTGAAATAAAGCATAAAATCCTTTTCAAATTTAAATCTCAGATAATTCACAGAGCCATCAAGCATTTTGTCAGCAATATTTGACACAGACAGCAAGCTAAATTTCAACTTAGGCACATATCTGACATCACTCAAGGTAAGCATGCTTCTATTTTCAAATTTTAGACAGATATCATCCTTTCCTTGTATTTCACAGTTTTGACCATCAGCAAGGGCAACATACCCAGAATTCATATAATGCAAATTGTGAAACATATGCTTAAAAGGTGTGACATGAAAAGTGCAGCTAGAATCAATAGGCCATTCATTATTTTGCATAGTTTTGGACACAACATTAGTGTAATTAATATACTGAAAATCATTGACATCATGCACCATATAAATGCCATCATCTTCATACTCATTATTAGCATGCTGCTTAGGCTCATAATTCACATAAACTTTGTTTCTTTTGGGTTGTTTACATCTATTTGAAAAATAGCCAGATTTACCACAATTCCAACAGATTTTTCTAGGCTTTTGATCAAAATTCTGATTTTGATTTTGTTTTTGAGTTTGATTTTCTCTTCTATCTCTTTCAGCCGCCAAAACACTGGGATTTTCAGGGTTCAAGGGTTTATTAAAACTGTGGTGAGGATTTCTATGATTATTCCTGTTAACATACATAATTTCACCATGCAGAGACTTGGATTTCAATTTCAGCTTACTTTCTTTTGCTTTTAGGCCAATTACAATCATGTCACATGTGATTTTTGACCCACCATATTTCAAAGCAGATTTAACCTCAGCAAAAGACTCAAGAATTGACCCTAATAGAATTTGAGGAGCATATTTCTCAATAGAATCATCACCAGCAAGTTTTAAGTCTTAAAGAAATTTATTGAAGTCATCCATATTGGCATCAACATCTTTGGAAGCATCCATTTGAAAAGACATAAATTGAGTTTGTAAAGACCATGCAGACTCTTCAGAAGTGGCAGTATATGGAAAAATCAAGTTATCCCACAGATCCTTTTGCACATTTATGATGGGAAACTTTTCTGACAACTGTGCTACTCAAATTTAGCAAAATGGTGGCCCTAGCACTGTCATTCATGTCATGCAATTTCTCATCATCCACAGATTCATTTATTTTTGTCAAAATGGCTTTATTGACCTTTTCTTTAACCAAAATGCACTCAATTTTATTTTTCCAATCTTGAAAATCATCTCTGCCATTAAAAGGCACCATATGCACATTATTCATGATTAAATGCAATCACAGAGGCAGCAGGGGAAGCAAAAAGCCAACAAACAGCCCAGAAGAACAGCAAACCACCGAGAAAATAGAAATTTTCCCTTCCGGGCAGGAAAAAACAAGCAATCAAAGGGGATAAAGTGCTGAGGCTAGCCCAGTTCTCAGCACAGATTTATCTGTGGAGTAAGGATTCACTCAGGACAACCCCAGGCTTGTTTTTAACAAGAACTGACCATGAATTAGGATCAGTTCAACAGAAACTCACAAACCAATGAGTTTCAACAGATTTCAAGACACACAGAAATCACAATAGCAGAAAGCAACATAGATAACCACAAGATAGGAGATGGGTCTAAACACGAAGCTCGCACTCTTAATGGCACTCAGGAACCAGATGAACAGGATTCCGGCAAGGTAATCGGAAAGGAATAGCGGAGCCTTTCTTCAAGGTCAGAGATAACTGTGAGGCTTGAATCAGAAAATGAAGCGACGCAGGGGTTAAGTAAAGTGATTAGGGTTCAGATTAGGGAATTTAGGGTTAAGGGGAAATAAAGGAAAGTGGGCTGAAGAAAGGTGTTGGGCTCATAATGGGCCAGACAGAATTAAATAAAGATAATGGGCCAACCCACCATAAGAATATTTAAACAATTTTATAATTAATTATTATTAAATTAATTTATTTTATAGTGCAAAAAGTAAATTTCATAGTGCAAATAGTATCTTTCTTAATGAAACTCTCTCTCTCTCTCTCTCACACACACACGCACACGTTGAAGGAGCATAACATTAAGATGCATATTATATACAAACATATAAAAGTATATATAATCTACATATACAGAGAAATTAAAAATGGAGAAGAGTGTTCAACTAATTAACGTTTACGAATATATGTTGTATTAAAGCATTATTATAGATAGGAAATTTGTTAAAAAAAAAAAATAGATAGGAAATTTGTGAACTTGGGTCTTGAAATAAGCTGAAGTTACGTGCACAAATTAAAATGAATTAGAAGGCATGCATGATTGTATCATACATGGCAAAATTTGTTGTGGAATATCATATTAAGGTTCCTTCACTACATTCCCACTTCTAATAATGATTGACAAGTGTTTCCGCGCTTACTAAATTTGGTCATTTATATTTCACTTTTTACTTTGACCTACAATAAAATTATTGATCAAAATTTTCGACATCGATTAAAATTTTTGACATAATTTATCTTTAAGAGCTTCGGATATTAAAAATATTCTATCAGTCGGTCGATAAAAAATTGAAAATAATAAAAAAAGGTTGCATATAAAAATGGGAATGTAGTGCAACTACCTTACTATGAAATTTACTAGAAGGCATGCATGGTTGTATCATACATGACAAAATTTGTTGTGGAATACAAAACGTTTTCGAAAAGCGGAGATGCTTCATGACATGGTCGGGCTCAGGCTCCAAACACCAATATCGAATATTTTCACTTTGTTATTGTAATTTGAATTTATTTACAGGGCAAATTATTTAAAAAAATAAATAAATGAGCATTACTCATAGTAAAGGAAAAGAAAAAAAGTATGTAAAGATCGGCCCTTGCTAGTTGTATAGTCTCTTTCCTCCTAAAGCACTTCAGAATTCTGATGGCATTGGGAGGATAGATCTCTCTCTCTCTCTTAAAATTTGACATTGCCTGACATATAATTGCCACCACAATCATTCATACCCCAACCCCACCTAGCTTAGCTAATTGAGGAATTATCCGTAATTCCAAAAGAAAAGCCTATTAGTGCTTGTGAATGTTACTATTTTTCAATAGGGTGTGGACTGCAGTGTCAGCTCAGCAATAAATCCCACAACACAGGAGCAGTGCGTAGCATTTCAAGAATTTAATTAATTGATTAATTAAATTGTTGGTATACAACTATACATACATAGCATAATTTAGATAGGACAGGGCTAAATGGCACAATTTGTGCCGGCACAAATGTAAAATTTAATAAAATTTTAATGTAAAATGACATTATTATCCTTAATATAATTTTGATTAACATTTATTTATCATTTTCTACACAATTTTCAACTATTTAATGTGAATGCATGAATGGTCAATATTACATGAGATTCATCCCTCATTTTCTACACTTATTCCCAAATACAATGAATTTGTCTAACAAAAATGAAAGCAAAAATTAAACCACTCAAATAAATATTTCTACTTGAACATGAATATGAAAATAATTTAGACTAACAAATCTTTAGCTCGGCAAACAACACCAACAAAAAAATTGAATTTCAACTATTATAGGGTTCACCTAATTCTGACTTATAAACTACAATTATGCTATTATAATTCTACTTCTAATATATAAGTATCATATAGCAATTATGCTATTATTTTGACTTGATGAAAATGCCAATGAAAAATTTGGCTTAATCATGTAAACATGCTATGAATGAATTATATATTATTAAACATATCATATTTTCTTATATGTTATCTTCGTTTAATTTTCTCATAATGTACGATCGATAATTTTTTAAATGTTTTTTAATCAAGTAATATAAATTGAATAAACATTTGATTAATTGAAGAATCGGAGTTCAAAGTATAATTATCTTCTAAGAAATATTTTTTTATATATAATAAAATTGAACTCATTGTCATACTATGAATTGAATAAAGCCATAAAGTTAATTATATTATAAGACACTTTTTTTATTAATCAAACAGTCATAATTAAATTGGGCTAATCAGTGGAATTTTTTAGACCAAATGGAATGAGTTCGTATAAAAGTACAATCTGAAAAATAATCAGCGGTTGTTGAAGCTTTATATAGTGAGAGGAGTTGTGCACTATGAATCGAAAACTATAATGAAATTCTTATAAGACACATTTTTTTCCTAATCAAACAATCATAATCAAAATGGGCTAACAAATGATTAATTATAGAATTGAAGAGTTCATTTAATAATGGTAGGAGAGAGAATATGCAACATAAATTAACGGAGAGAGAAATATAAAATTTCAAATTTTTAAAAATAAATAATTCAATAAGGGCAATTTAGTCTTTTAACATTAATTTTCTACTATTGTGCTAGCACAATTTGTGCTAAATAGAATTATCCATTTAGATATAAGAAATCTCAAATCTCGATATGTGCATCACCCAACCAATTGCTTTTACTCCATTAGCACCTTCTCCTAGGCACTCTCGATAAAGTTTTCTTTCACAATCTGTCCCTTTTAGATTTCTCTGCTGCAAATTTAATGTGCTATAATATAATGCAAATCTTAATTCATTAACTTAATTTGGATAAGGTTTCAGAAATGATCAGTGATGATTTTGCCCATACCCAATAGCTAGCTTTCCTACACCTTACCCAATCAAATTGAAACTTGTGAAGATCGAACCTCTAATTAATTTAACCCCATATTTATGTAGAGTTACGGTACATCCATGTAGAAACCCCAGCTAAATTAATTTTGATGTTGCCTAATCTCAATTCTCAATATATGTAGTCTGACATTTTCCCCTTTTATATTATTACAGTATACCAAAACTGGGAAATAAAGGAATCTCGAATTGAAGTCTTGATTTAATTTTAATTAGTGTATCTCCCGTGTACACACACTTTATTATCTATATATGTATAAATAATGTAATAACTGAATATACTTTTAAATTTAATAAGTGTCATACATAATAATAGCTAAATTTATATGAAAGTAAAATTACAATAAAAATAAGACAATCATGAAATGTCATATAAAATTTATAATACTTCTTTATATACAGTTTTAGTAAAAGTGTTATTAACACCGTCATCATTACTTATAAAGTCATAATAAAATGATTTATATATATATATATATATATATATTATATAATGATAAATAAAGATGTGACGATAAATTTTGAACACAGTTTATGTATTACATTTTTATAGATTATAAATATAGATTGTGCTCACGTATGAGTAAAATTTTTATCTTATTTATTTTCATTGTGTATTTATCACATATTATTTGTACAAAATTTGAAAGTTTAGCAAACTCATAATTTTGTAATAGTTGTGAAGAGCTAATTGTTATATTTTTAATCATTACAAATTTATTACTTTTGAATCATAAATTCGAAATTCTATAGTACCAAAATTTCAAATTATTCGATATAATTTTTTTATGAAAAATATTCAAACTCCAACATCAATATAGTAATTATTGTGAGTAAACACTTGTCACTATAATATGTTGAATAAGATACATTAAAATTAAATTTAAATAAAATTATCATGCATGTTGGAATGTCAATTATCTTCAATATTATTATTCAGTTGCAGGACAATGTCTAACATATAAATTAGATTAAGAAAATATCAATATGAAAATTACGACACAACTCAAACGGAATGAAAAATATATAGAATTTCAATACTCAATTTTTTCAGCCATTAAAAATATTAGAGTCATATTTTAATGATTGTTAAAAGAAAACACACGAGCAAATGAATTTGCTTAAAGGATATAATTAAAAAAAAAAAAAACTTCAGTCTAATGAGAACTTTCAATATTAAAGCTAAAAAGTCAAATTAAAAATTTTCAGATTTGAAATGGTTGCAAAGAGTTGTTTCTTTATTTTAAGTTTAAATTTCGCCGCGCCTTTAATACATGAATAAATGCATTGATTATTGCTTTAATATAAATTAATAACCTAGAGGTAAAAATGAAATAAATGAAAAAATTGAATAAAAGAAAAAGATTGAGGAAAAGGGGAAAATGAGAGTAAAAAAGCATAAAAAAATAAAATGGGTTAAAAATGACCTAAAAGAAAAAATAAAGAGAAGGTAAAACGTAAGTTTTTGTCATACTTTTAATACAAAAAATAAATATAATAATCAGTACTTAAATAAAAATTAATAACCTAAATGTTAAAATAAAATAATAGAGAAAAATTAAACAAAATAAAAAAAAAACAACAAAAGAGTTAAAATGAAATAGAAGAAAAATTAGAACAAAAGGAAAAAAAACACGATGATTATTGATTTTTAAAAAATAACAACATCAACACTAAAATGAAATGAAAAAAAAAGGAAAAATTGAATGAAAGGAGGGGGGGGGGAACAAAATGAATAAAAAAGTGGAAAGAAATGAAAAGCACCAACAGGAGTCGATCACGGGTTCATTATAATCCAAGCATGACTTTTCTGTCAACCACCAACCACTGCACTAATGATTTATTTCTGTAAATTTTCGACCAAAGTTTCTTTTAAATAAATTTTTGATTGACTTTTTTTATTACAATTTTGCTCCTGCGATTTTACTTTAATATATGTACTAGTATGTCTCCCGCGCGATGCTCGGTATTATTTTATTTTATCATGATTGAAAAATTAAAAGTAAAAAAATCAATCATGATTAAATATATGTTTGCAATACACACGTAGGTGTGTGAAACAAACGTATAAAAAAAATTAATGGATTAAAAAATTGAACTTTATTTTCATATATATAACAATAATTATCATAATTATCTAAACAAACAAACAATTCAATATCACCTTGGAATCAATAATAAGGATGCTATAAAAAATGGTGCAAAATAAATTAATTTATCTCATGTGATTTGTAGTTGTAGAGTCAAAAATTATTTCGAAAAATTTAATCTAATTACCAAATATATGAAAATATCCATAAAATCCATTAGACTTAACCATGCAGTGCACATTTTTTATGCAATTGTGGTTTGGATGGGCCTTTATAGTTTATATTTTGATTAATTAGAAATGAATGTTTATATAATTTTAACAGAGAATAAAAATGGTAAAATTTTCGTAATTAATTGGGCGAAAATGAAAATTTACACAAGAAAATGTTATGATTCCACATAGTTTATTTGCCCACAAAGTTTTACACTTAATCTATCACAATATAAATTACCAAATTTTACAAAGCATGGTCATAAGATAATTCAAATAAATTGGAACATTAACATCTAAAGAAACTTTTTAAAATTTACACAAATTAGTGCAACCGAATAATATATGAATCCAGAGCATTATAATTAAAATTAGAATAAATCTAAGTGTATATATATATATATATATATAAAAGTTAGAAATTGAACTTCCACAACTTATTATGATAAATTCATAAATCAAATTGTTAAACCGCATGTCCTATCATGAATAAAAATAATTTTAAAAAATTAAAAATTGAAAATAATAAATAAAAATAAAATGTCAAAAAACAAATAGAAACTAATTAGAAATTTATGTAAATATCATAATGCAAGCATCAATTATAGCACCATGTAATTAACATTGCCAATTAATATGCATACATTACTATATTTGCCCAACTGAATTCAAGAATAATGAAAATATCTCCTTCCATCTTCTTCAAAAACACAAACAATTGTCTT
The DNA here is from genome assembly GCA_026008535.1 of Perilla frutescens. Taxonomy (NCBI): domain Eukaryota; kingdom Viridiplantae; phylum Streptophyta; class Magnoliopsida; order Lamiales; family Lamiaceae; genus Perilla; species Perilla frutescens. The sequence continues at coordinate 17,487,380 of BRKX01000004.1, forward strand.
AAATGTAAAAAAATATGATGATAAATTGAGGGAAAAAAAATGAAAATAAATATTATGATGAATAAGGTATGTGTAGTAGGTTGGAGAGAGAAAAAAGACCACAAAACAACTAAAATGTGAACACAAACAATTGCCTTAAATGTAAAAAAATATGATGATAAATTGAGGAAAAAAAATTAAATGAAAATAAATATTATGATGAATAAGGTATGTGTAGTAGGTTGGAGAGAGAAAAAAAATCACAAAAGAACACTGGACCTCCCGCTGCACTTGCACGTGAAAGCTATTGCTTTCCTCTACCAACTGCGCTAGGTAGTCAATTTATTTATTTTATGGCGTCAATTTTATTATGTACGTTTTGTTGCTAATATTTGTTATTTATAATTTTACCCCTATGATTTTGCTTTAATATATGTACAGATAGATTTTAATTTTATTTGGGAGGGTCCAAACTGTAATTCTCACTCTTTTTCATCTTCTGTCTGTGGGCGTTCGGAACTTTATCCCTAACATAAAAAACCCACCTCTCAAATTAAAATCACATTTTCGGACACACACACACGGTGAGTGGGTGTTCAAGTAGAAAATCCTCCCTTCATTTTGTCATTTTTATAATCAGTTATTTCTCTGTACGTTTTGAGGGCCAAACCCAGTTTTTTTTTTCTCTTTTCAAACCCAGTTTAATACGCACGTCATGTGTATCTCTGTGGATTTTGTCCTTTTCCCCTCTGCTGCTGCAAGAAACTTGTTTTTTCAGTCCTTTATATCTGTAAATTTCCTTCGGAATTTTGCAGGAATTTCGCACGACTTTTTTTTTTTTCATAAAATCCCTTTTTTTGGCTGGCGTTTGGGGTTGCTCTTTACAGTTCCAAATTGAGATAAAACTGAGAAAAAAATATATTGTATTTTTGGAGGGATTTAAGCAGATTCCTGATATTATTCTCTTACACTCAGAAACCCATTTTTCTCACATTAATTGTTTCCACTTTGAAAACCTCAAATATTATTATTATTATTATTATTATTATTATTATTATTATTATTATTATTATTATTATTATGTACGCACGCGCATATATATTGAAGTATATATTGAACTTTGTTGTTAGAAGTGCCTTTGAAATTTAGTCTCCCTCTTGAATTTGTAGGTAGCTAGTGTCTGGTGAGCTGTAACGGCGATGGCAGATTTGCATGGCGGTGGAGGAATGGGAATGGCGGCAGAGTTTGAAGAAGAGGAGGTGTGGGCTATGATGAACGCAAGAGAAGCTGCAGCTGCCTCAAACTCAAATTCCAAAATCAAAATAAGAAATAATTTATCTAACTCCTCCTCCACCTCTGCATGGCGCTTCACGGTGACCTCAAGGGCCATCCCGCCGCCGCACCAGTCATCAGCGCCGGTCAGCATTCCTGACTGGTCTGAAATCTTGAAGAAGAAGCCTAAGAAGAACATGTGGGATGATGATGATGGTGCTGTTGAATTCCCAAGTTCTTATTGCCATGCAGACAACTTTCCCACTCATTCACATACAATAGATCACATGCAGACAACACTTGCTAAGGAGAGTCTTGCCACGTGGATGCTGGAGCATTGATCCTTGGAGGACCACCATGCAGTAGTTAAGAGCCGTAGGATCATCTGTTAGGATCAAGCTTAATAGCCGTAGGATTCTAGCTTTCAATGCAAGCTATCTTTGTATATAAATAAGAAGAACTCGTATGTTTCAAATTGATATATGAACTATTGAAAATATAACAGATCTTTTTCTCTTACTCTCTATTGCATGAGTATTTTTAGGGTTTATAACATGGTATCAGAGCCTAATCTTCGAGATTTTGCTTCGAATCACCTCAAATCTATCCGATTGATTGAACATTTTAGCCGATTTGCTTACGATGACAAAGAAAAATCAGCATTTTTCCTGGCGAGCAGCACGAGAGGATGAGCTTGGATACACTGTCAATGCTGGATCTCAATTTCCTCCAGAAACGAGTGCAGCGCCGGAAGAGAGGAGGACTTCCTCACAGCGAGAAGATCACTTGCTCACGCCAACAAATTTGCGCTTCAATGGCGGAAAGCAGGAACAGTCATCGATGAGTGTCGCTCAACCTGATTACAGCAACAATCGCGCGCTCGCTAACGATGCTCTATATATCTCACAGAGCGAGCATCCAGGTATGCTCCTTACAACCGACTTGTTTGATGGACACAATTTTCACAACTGGTGTCGGGCTGTTAAGAGGGGATTGTTGTCCAGAAATAAATTGGGGATCATTGATGGTAGCCTGAGTAAACCTATACTAGGATCGATTGACTACATGCAATGGATGCGTGTCGATTACTTGGTCTTCAATTGGCTTAGTAATTCTATGACTAAGGAAATATGTAGGGGATTTCAGAGTTTGGAAACCTCAAAGGAACTATGGGAAGAATTACACAAACGTTTTGGGAAGAAAAATGGGCCACTTTTGTATAAACTACGTAGAGATATTGCAACTTACACACAAGGAACACAATCAGTTATGGTTTATTTCAATAACCTAAATGGTTTGTGGGATGATTTGTGTCTGCTTAAGAACTCAAAAGTGTGCACCTGTGAAGCGACGGTTGAGAATCAGAAAGATGTAGAAGAGGAGAGGATGATGCAATTCCTCATGGGTTTAAATGATATTTTTGAAGGTATAAGACAACAAGTTCTTATACTTGATCCTCTTCCGAATGTTAGCCAAGCCTATTCGATGGTTCTTCGAGCAGAAGAACAAATAAATGTTTCAACTCATTTTGCTGATTCCCCTGGTCAGAGTGCTATGTACTCTCAACAAAAGGGACCTTACAAGGAACAATTCAAGAAACGACTAACCAAAGAGGAGAAAGCTAGGCTCAAATGTGAGCATTGTGGAGGTATGGGACACCTCAAGGGAGATTGTTTTGAACTGATTGGGATCCCGGACTGGTACAAGAAGTTTAAGAGTGATAAACAAAAAGGAAGAGCACATTGTGCAGTTAATCAAGGAGAAAGTACTGGTATGGTTCCAAATTTAATGAGAGAAGAGCATAAAGGTTTCGATGGAGCAGATTCTCTTGGAGAAGTTGGTAAGTTGATACAGTCTGAAATAGCCAAGCATATGGCTACATATTTTAAAAAGGGGTTGCATGAAGACAGAGAGGGGGCTGTTGTTAACCTTGCTGATACAGATATAGGGTCTGCTACACAGACTTTTCAAGGACATTATGCCTTTGGCTTAGCTGCATCTATAAGGAATAATGAATGGATTGTAGACTCCGGCGCAAGCAACCATATGTGTTGCCAGCTGAGTCTACTTAGTGATCTGAAACGACTGAAACAACCCATGCAAATCTTTCTCCCAGATGGTAGTACTTTGTGGGCATTTCTAGCAGGCAAAGCTCAAGTTAACAATGCTATTACTCTGCAAAATGTTCTCTTCGCTCCAGAATTTACTCACAACCTACTCTCTGTGGGTCAGCTTGCCAAGGACATTAGAGGTAACATACAATTCCTGGCATCTCATTGTATAGTACAACAAAAGGACACTGCCCAGGTACTTGGGATATGCAATAGATCACATGCAGACAACACTTACTAAGGAGAGTCTTGCCACGTGGATGCTGGAGCATTGATCCTTGGAGGACCACCATGCAGTAGTTAAGAGCCGTAGGATCATCTGTTAGGATCAAGCTTAATAGCCGTAGGATTCTAGCTTTCAATGCAAGCTATCTTTGTATATAAATAAGAAGAACTCGTATGTTTCAAATTGATATATGAACTATTGAAAATATAACAGATCTTTTTCTCTTACTCTCTATTGCATGAGTATTTTTAGGGTTTATAACAGGTGCATCCAACGATGATGGCATCGGTGGGAGTGGGAGGAATTTTGATGATGATGATGATGATGATGAAGTGCTCCTCCCACCCCATGAATATCTGGCGAGGAGGCTTGCTTCTTCGCAGATTGCATCTTTCTCCATGTGTGAAGGAGTTGGACGCACTCTCAAAGGAAGAGATCTCAGCAATCTCAGAAACGCCATTTTAACCAAAACCGGTTTTCTTGAATGATTACTGCTAATTTAAACCACCACCTTTTTCATTGTAATGCTCGTCTTCTAGCAGTATATAGCACCAGAGTTAATTCAAGAGTCCCAGACTTCCAGTTTAGGTTTGGTCCATGTTATTCCGTAGGGTATGTTAATGGCCGCGGGGGGGGGGGGAGGAGAGAGAGAGAGATTTGGACGTTAGTCGTAGTATGCACTATTCTATGCAGTAGTTAGTATATTAAAGAAATGTTCAGCGGCAGAGGCTCTGAGATTTTGTATGTGAGAGATTTGCTTTTTTGTTGCGACTCTTATATTTTGTATCTGGGTCTGATAATATTAAACCAAATTTAATACTAGCTTAATCATCGTTTTATCATCTGTCTTGCTTTATTTCTCAATTCTCATTCTTGCGTTCTTAAATATATATATATATATATATATATATAGGGGTGGGGTTATATAAAAATAACCCCTTGTGTCAGAAATGAGAACACATCTCACACCATACATCCATCAAAAATCAAAGGTCCAGATTTGATGAAAAAGGCGGTGGCAATTTTGTAATATCTGAAAAGTTTTTCGCGCGGGGTATTACTGTAATTTGGTAATTCTTATAAAAATCGCGGAGGATTTGATAATAGATCGTTATGCTAACGAAGTATTATCATAATGCTAACGAAGCATTATAGTTATGCTAATTAAAGTTTTCAAATATTGTTGGCGAAAAAAATATTCTAAAAATTAATTATAAACCTAATTCGATTTAATAAACCCTAATTAAATGGAAAAAATCATAATTGGATGAAATAAACCTAATTAGATGAAATAAACATTGATTGGATGTGGTAAACCCTAAATGAGTTGAAAGAAATCATAATAATAATATATTTGTACTACATTAGCATTATAGTTTTGGTTCGTCAGCATTGCGAATACACTATGTTAGCATATGTCAATACTCTATCAACATACGTTATAAATTATAATTGGATAGGATAAACCATAATAATCAATTAAGAACTATAAACAAAAAATTAAATTTCAAAAAAATAATGATAATTAGATGGAATAAACCATAATCGAGATTAAATAAACCATAATTGAGATTTAATAAACCCTAATAAATTTATACTATGTTAGCATTATGATAATTCTTTGTTAACACATCGAATGCACACAAAAAATATATCAAATTAAAGCTCTCTTCATGCTCTTTCATTTAAGATGTCGAAAGGCTATGTTTTGATGAAAAAATACGAATGAAAAATAAAAAAGAAATTTTTTTACGCGTGCCCAGGTTGTAAATGCTTTCGTTAGCATATAATAATTCTTCGTCAGCATTATGATAACATATGAACGTATGCTAATGAAGCATTTGTCATATGCTAACATAATATATTCGATATGCTAACAAAGAATTATCATAATGCTAACATAGTATAAATTTATTAGGGTTTATTAAATCTCAATTATGGTTTATTTAATCTCGATTATGGTTTATTCCATCTAATTATCATTATTCTTTTGAAATTTAATTTTTTGTTTATAGTTCTTAATTGATTATTATGGTTTATCCTATCCAATTATAATTTATAACGTATGTTGATAGAGTATTGTCATATGCTAACATAGTGTATTCGCAATGCTGACGAACCAAAACTATAATGCTAACGTAGTACAAATATATTATTATTATTATTATTATGATTTCTTTTAACTCATTTAGGGTTTACCACATCCAATCAATGTTTATTTCATCTAATTAGGTTTATTTCATCCAATTATGATTTTTTCCATTTAATTAGGATTTATTAAATCGAATTAGGTTTATAATTAATTTTTAGAATATTTTTTTCGCCAACAATATTTGAAAACTTTAATCAGCATAACTATAATGCTTCGTTAGCATTATGATAATACTTCGTTAGCATAACGATCTGTTATCAAATTCTCCGCGATTTTTATAAGAATTACCAAATTACAGTAATACCCCCGCGCGAAAAACTTTTCAGATATTACAAAATTGCCACCGCCTTTTTCATCAAATCTGGACCTTTGATTTTTGATGGATGTGTGGTGTGAGATGTGTTCTCATTTCTCATACAAGGGGTTATTTTTATATAACCCCACCCCTATATATATATATATATATATATAGTATAGAGATCAAATGAGAACCAAATTCACATGTAGGAACTAGGAACTGATCTGGAGCGTTGATTCATTTATTTTGTAAGGTTGAGATTGATCTTGAAAAATGGGGTCAAAAATGCAATTTTTAAACAATTATTTTTAAATAAGGTTATAGATGTAATTTGATTTATATTTCATATCAGTTACCATAAATCGTGGGATTAGATATATGTTAAGTTATGCAGTTATTTTCACAATAGTTCTTCCGTTTTTTTTCGATCGACGATTCAGAGAAGTGGAAGTATACGTCGTTTCTTGACTGTGATCACATAATCCAGTTTTTCATTCATATAATTATTTAAGTTGGTTGTTTGATAATTGGAGCGTCGGTATAATTTCGAATCAACAAGAATTCTACACAAAGTGATTCAATCAATTATTGCCGCCGCTTATGGAGAATACATATATTTTTTTCACAACGTTGTATATCATTGTTTCATATTTTAATTCATCACCCACCTATTCATCGTCTTCGAAGTTTTTCTTATCGCCGACTTCATCAAATTTCATCGTCCGTCTGTTCATCTGAAGGAGTCATTTTTCACAAGTTCTGAAATCGATCATATATTCTCATCACGCCAATTATCATATATCTTAGAAGATACATGTATTATGTTTTCCATTAATTATAATCCAAAAATACAAAATATCATTCAAAATACAAAATATCATCAAAATACAAAAATCTCATCCAAAAATATTTTAATTAAACCATAACTATCCAAAATACAATATCTCATCCAAAATATAAATTCATTGTTACAAAGATCTCAATTACTTGTTCAAAACTACTACATAAATTCAAAGTTCTATTACCAACTTCTTACTTGTTTCTTTAGCTAGCACCGATGATTTATTGGAGAAATAAAAAGCTAATAATAACCTGCAACATGTGAAAAGACAAGTAATTAATTACAAGGCCTTAAAATGGTAAAACAATGACAAGATGTATTAACCTAAATCTTTGTTTCTTTCATTGTTCAATATATATATTCAAGGATATCTAAAACTTTCTAAGCAAGAAAATAGAGAGAAAAATAATCATGCACACTATGCTCCATCTCCCTTGCACCTGTCCAAGCCAAATGCCCAAAAATACAAAAAACTTTCATTCCAACTCCAGCTAGCATGCTTGTCACAGCATAACAGTCTCAAGAAGCTTCTGCATTGAACTAAATAAAAGAATGAAGCCTAAAATAATAGAAAGGCATGCCTAATTTTCTTTGCGCCCCAAGCCCATCAAAAAATTATCATGCTTTATATCTCGGTGAAGAAATCCCCTTGAGTGCATCTGTGCATGTACTCGACTCTATTAATCTACACACAAATAGCAAACTTAGTTTTTTTATATAGTAAAGTGCATATTAAAAAATCAGAGCCTAAGAATAGGCTTAAAAAGTTCCAACCACTTACAAGTTGATCTGCGAGCATTAACACTGTTTTCAAGAAAAAATTTCGATTACAATAGTTGAAGAGATCTTCCAGACTTGGCCTAAGAAGGTCTATCACCATAATATTATATTCGCCCTCAACTCTAAACCATTTCAAGTTGGAAATGCCAGCTACATATATGAGAAACCAAAATCTTTATATTAATATTGGAACTAACTTCACTAGATTCTCATGCAAAAGAAAAGAGTTGATCTATAAAACCAAGAACCTGATTTCGCAATTGCATACACTAATATCTCAATTACGTGCTATTAAAAGAATAATTTTGAACTAACTGAGAAACAAGGGAAAGACCAAAAAAAAGTTCATATTATGAAGTGTACAAGCAACTTTGTAGCATCCTACCACTCTCCAAACCCAAAAGAGTCCAGTAGCACAACAGTTAAAACAAGATATGTTGCTTAGTGTAGCGATTAGTTAAGTGAGGTTGGTGGGTCGAGTAATGCAATGAATACCACTTTTAGTGACAGCAAACCATCAGCAGCACTAATAATCAGTAACACAAGATCTGACATTCCCCTTTATATGCCTTTTAATTTGTAATTAACTAAAGTAGAATTAAAGATACAAATCTCTCAATAAAGAGGAAAAAAAGAAGGGAAGTTCAAGAATATATTTATTCAAGTTCAATGTTGGTATAAAAGTGCAACCAAAATCTGTTTTCAGTTCGATTCCATGATCATAGACGATATTTCTTTTCATCTAATGGCTTTTAATTAGTGAAAAAAAAAAAAAAATGGAAGATGAGGGCTAGGCTTTACCATTTTACTTTCACCACAAATTTCACCACTTTTTCCCTCTTCACCTGCACAAGTCCACATCGTATTCTTAAAATCTAAAAAGAACTTCTATGATTTTTAATTCTCTATGCTTAAGAAATCATAGAAATCAGAGAGAAAGAGAGAGAGAGAGAGACTAGCCTTAAGTACTCAACCATGAAATATAATGTTTTATAAGCCTGATTAAAAAAGAATATAGACTTACATGATTGTTTCTAAGATCCAATATATATATGATTACACACCTTGATTCTCCATCTCATGAACTGTGTTTTCCATCTCCACTGCAGCAGTCTGTCATTTTCTTGATTCAGAAATTCTATCTATATATATAGAAAGAAAAAGAAAAAAAAACGAGGCTAAAGTAGTTGAGAAATATCAAATACCTGAGAAAAGATTGATAGCTTTACATATCCAGTTTTTGATACATGTCCATCAGGAGCTCTGTGGAGAATGATGGCACTAGATATATATATATATATATATATATCCTATAGGTGAATGCAGGCTTAAGAAAATGGCATAATTTTTGATATTGTATTCTGGAATACCTACCTGTCTGATACTAGGACTCCCCAACTCATCAACCTGAAAATAATACGAGTTTAGATGAAGCTGTAACTGCCAATAAAATTTTCATGCAAGCTAAGTGTGGAATGCTCACACTGTGGACTTTTACTGTAACAGTTGTTCCAACATGTTCTCTCAGTTTCTGCGCAGCTGCTTCACTGGCCACTCCCTCAAGTCTTTCACCTGAAACACTCGCGTGTGTGCTTCACATTGAAGAAAATATAAAAACAAGAGTAGCTAGCGGATTATACATATAGTCTATTGTACAATATGTGACATTTCTATCTGAGATGAATGTGAATTTGGTCTATAGGAGCATTGATATATTATTGCACTACACGTGATGCGTGTTGCATTGATCAGAAAAGTGACAAGTATCTGTTCAACCCTTCTCCAAAAAAGAAACCACTATATGTTCAAGTTTGTTCTCTCAAACTCAACATTGGATGCTTAGCTGTTCAGTAATGTTTATTTCCATTAGCTCATCTCCTTCATGTATGCCAGCTCGTACAACTGGGCTGTTCTCTATGCATGACAAAACAACCTGAAATAGAGACAACATATCAGATTAGAGCAACAAATGTATGGAGATATTACGTATTAAACAGAATCTTGGTTTCATATTCTTGATCATAAAAGATATCAGGGGATTCAGACTATGTAGCATAACATAATATCTACAGATGTAAAGTGTATGTAAATATATAAAAATAGGAAGGCAAGCAGTTAATTTTCTATGTTCAAACAAAACCCACAGCACTTGCCTCGACCGGGCAAGTGAAAGGTTTGCTTATGCAAACATTACTCTCCATGGCAAATTGACATGTCCTTCTGAAAATTTGCCCATCCTAGAATATTCGAATCTAAGAATTGTAGCAATGTACCACCTAGAAGAAGACTGAATTTGAAAAAGATTTCAAATATCATGTGGCAAATGATCCAAGTATAGAGTAGTCGATTCCACCAACTCTCTTCAAAATTACACAATCATTGCTATAGTAAACACAATCACAATAATATCGACGTTGAATTTCCCAATTAAACAACATGATTAATGCAAATAACATCACAAGCATTAGTAAACTCAAATTAACCATGGAATAAAAACACATTCAGATTGAAAGCAATAAATTAACTGATCACCTTCCGCAATATACCTTCAAATAGCAACAAATCACAACTTCGGAAATATTAGGAAGAAGACAATTTAACAAGATGCATATCGACAACATGCCAGCTAAAAATTCTATCTCTGCAACTCCAAAACATTCTAATAAATAAACATTTTGAAAATCAAATACACAGCAATATTTTTCATTTTTTCACTGTTTTCATCACAACGAACAAACCCCACAAAAAAAACACACACAATTCGCGCAGGAGTGCACGCATAAACAATATAAAAAAACAAACGATCATTTTGCAAGTTTGATCTCATTTTACCTAAGCAAAATATGATAAAACAGAAATGTGGGACAAACCCAGATGGAATATCAGTTGAGGGATGGCGCGGGGGAGAAAGATGGCAATAAAGAAGCCTCACCCCGCAATGAGCTTAGAAAAGGAGCTGAATAATTCTCAATTGCCGATCGACGAGAGCTACTTGCTGGAGCTAGTCTCTTCTTTTCGAAGTTCGACTTTAGACGAAACCATTAATTCGAACGGGAACAATGATAGAGGTTTGAATTTCGGGTGACTTTAGGGTGAAGCAGATGGAGATGGCGAAAGCAAGGAAGAACGGCGGGAGATGAATTTTAGGGATCGATTTTGATTTTTTTCCAATCTCCCCTCTTTTTCTTTGCTTAAATTTAAAAATTCAAAAATATGAAAAAAGTGTACCTTTATGTTACCACGGTTTTGAATTAACTGTGGTCATTGAAAATACGCACATACACCACCCTTAAATATTACCAGTGGTGTATACATAAATATACACCACTAAGTATTTAAAACTGTGGTGATTCTTCTGGAAAAGCACGCTCACACACCATGGTTTTTGTGAAAACAGTGGTTATTAACTAAATCACCACGGGTTCTTGCCAAAACCGTGGTGAATTGACAGTGGTGTATGAGCTTTTTTCTTGTAGTGATGATTGCTACAATATTTGGCTAGCTCATTTTGAGAATATGTGGTTTTATACATATTTCAGTTTTTGTAAAAGAATAAGGATTTTGTATATAGGAAAGAGCAATTTGGTATAAATTGAATAGTAATTTGTTAACAATGACTGATAGAACTTGATATAAACCGATCAGTAATTTGTTATAAACAGATAAATATTTTTCAAAAATAAAAGTATAATTTGCTATTAAAATATGAACGTTTTGCTATAAGTCGAATCATAATTTGCTATCAAAGAATAAATATTTGCTATCTAACAGACAAATTATTCTAATAATTACAAAAGATTTGTACGTTTCATTCAATCTAGATATTATTCATAACCATGGCGTCGATATTCAGTGGTTTATCCTCACATGACATCTTCTAATAGAGGCTTGTCTCAACGAATATGCGCTGCTTGTGTACGTTACTGTCAGCTTTCTGATTACTACCTAAAAAATTGATGAACAGATAGATATAAAATACAATTAAGTGCTATAAACAGATAAATTATTTGCTATAAATAAAATGTTAATTTCCTATAATCAAAGAATAATTCGCTAAAAATATAGGAATATGTGGAATGACAGTTGAAGATCACTATTATTGCACATATGCAAACCACGAGATTCACAGTACAAGAGATTCACTCTATTAAAAGTGAAATTTTGCTATAACCATCTGCACGATTGGCTAAACACCAAGCATTAATTTCCTATCAACTGCAGAATAATTTGCTAAAAAAACATGAACACGGAAAATTTTTAAATTTTATTATAGCCACTGCACAATTTGCTAAACATTGAGTAAAAAATTGCTATCAACAAATGAATATTTTGCTAAAAAAAATGAGAATATGAAAATCATGCAACTTTGTTAAAAATAAATGAACAATTTGATATACACATCGGGAAAATTTACTAGAAAAAAGAGGAATATGAAAGAATGCATACTTTATTATAAATAACTGCACATTTTGCTAAACACATACGGATACAAATGCTATAAATAGCGGAATAATTTATTAAAAAGGAATCATGAATCTCAAGAAAGCCGAAAACTATAAACACATTAAATAATTTTTTACCCAAACTCAACATAATTATTAGCTAACAAAACTACAAAAATTTGCTATAACCATATATCAAATTGATATCATCAGCTGGATAACTTGCAACAAACAGATAAAGTATTTTCTATAATCTATAACGAGCTGCACAGTTTGCTAAACACCAAGTAATAACTTGCTATTACCCGAAGTATAATTTGCTAAAAATATATGAATACGGGAAAAAAAATTGTTAATTTTTTTTGGCTAAAAATCACAGCACAATTTGCTAATCGGAGTAAAAAATTGCTATCAACATAGGAATATTTTGCTAAAAAAAAGAAAAAAAATTACCAACAAATACCAATTAGATCGACATCCTAGAAAAGTAGACCTTTACTCATTTTCGATAACTATAAACACATTAAACAATTTTTTACCCACACTCAACATAATTATTGGCTACCAACACTACAAAAATTTACTATAAACATATATCAATTTATTGTCAACAAATGTATAACTAGCAACAAACAGATAAAATATTTTCTAGAATCTATAACCAGCTGCACGGTTTGCTAAACACGAAGGAATAATTTACTATCAACCCAAGTATAATTCGCTAAAAATATATGAATACGGGAAACATGCAATTAAATCGACATAATACCAAATGAGACCATTATACATTTTTGAATAATCTAGATATCCAAATTGTAACGCCCCAACCCACTCCGTTTGGCCACGTCACTTAACATACAATTTACTTACTTATAATGGTGTGTTTATATATAATTGAGCGGAAGCTAAGGTCAATTAGCATGATAAGGTAAGGCATCATAATTGTCAATATCAACTTTTTGCAATTAAAGCATACAATCTATCATATATATTTTGTCATACAACATAGTGTTTTAGTAGAAGCATCGTGTAAGCCCATCCATAAAATCATACAATCATCTAACCTATCGGGCTCATAGGTCTTACAAAACCCGCCCATCTATCACCCTAAACTAACATACATAGCATAAAGGTTCATGGACATAATTCGCACATAGAAGGCTCCAAGGTCGAACGACCCGCCTTTAAAATGTTTTGCATAATATCAAGTTAAATACATCATAACTACAAAACAGGGCTATTCCCATCCTCAATGATCATTGATCATAAAAACAAAAGGAGAATGATCAATGTAATATTAACAATGTGAGTATTTCAAAAGAAGAGCATGCAAAATAAACACAAGCTTGTGGGGGTTCTCTTGTGTTCACAACGCTCCTACTCGGGCCTCGACTCCTCAATCTGAAATTCATTAAATGAATGGGGTGAGTATTTAACAACATACTCAGTGGGGAACACTGCAAATAGTTATAGCCAATTGCCCAAGTGAAAATATAACATATGGATACTTCTTTACTTTGTGGAGACTAGCCTCAACCCCGTAGGGCCCAAACATCATGATGCCCCTGTTAATGAACGTCTTTATCCCTGTAGGGATGCCCGCATGCTTATTATCCCCCAGGGAGGACCTTAACAAGTCTATTATCGATCCCGAAGGACCTCTTTATCGACCCCGAAGGATCTCTATTTTGTCCCGAAGGGTCTCTTTCATTTCACCGGTCCGAAGACCCTTCATACTTATACAATCAAAGCACAATAATAACTATAACTTTACACGTGTTCACAGTTTAGAGTTACCCCACCTTATGAGACTCTTTCAAATATCTTCAACCTTTGAAATACTTCCTTTGCCATGCTCAAGTTGTCCACCTCGAGCCCCAATACGTCGCCTAGCACCTTTAATCCCCTTTTTCATTTTAGACATCGAGTTATATAATTATTTCATAATTTCGACCAAACCCATGCTTTACATGCCTTAAGGTTTACATACATATCCATATACACAACCATGAATATACAAAGCTCATACTATGATTTTGGACTCAAAATACACATTAAAACTCTTTGAAACATTTAATCGAGCACCTTACGTACACTCATTTAAACCACATGATCATGATTCAATTTAAATCCTTTAAACTCAAAATTTCATATACATGAACCTCTATCCTAGGGCTCTAACATAGATGAAAATCAACTTCATACAACCATCACAACACCTCCAACCAAACACCAACATATTAAGGAGAAATTAGGGCAAAAATATCCCAACTCTAGCAACAATGAACCATAGGAATTCAATATAACTACACATATAGCTTCAAGGAGGTAAATAAACCATATGTTTAAGATATCAAGGCAAGGGGATCAATGAAATCGAAAACCCTAGCTTTGGGTATGAACCCTAGTTTCAAATCAACAATGAAAATGGTGCTTAATCACCAAGAAGAAGAGGGTATGAAGTTACCTTGGTTGATAGAGGATGGTGAGAAAATCCACTCCCAAAACTTGAAGAATTTCTTGAGAGAATTTGGGAGGAAATCGCCCAAGTAGATGAAGAAAATGAAGAGGAATGAGTGAAGTTTGGTATTTATAGGATGGAATTTCCGAAACAGGGCGCGGCCTAGGGGCGGTCGCGCTCGGGGGTCGAGTTCGAGCCAAAGAAAAATATCTCTCTGAAAGGTGTGTCACACGACCCAACCAATCGCGCATCGAGGTCGTGTTGCAGATCCCTTGGCACATGGCCTGGAGGAGGTCGAGCCTCTCGGTCGCGCCATAGGCCCCTTGGCACACGGCCTAACTAAGGTCGCGCCTCAAGCCACTCGAAAGATCAAGATTTCAGATGATTGGCCACTTTAGACTTCTATATTTTTGAAAGAGCTTTGATTTGAGTACTCATGGGCCTCGTGGTTCCAACCGAGTCAAAAGTTATGACCTCCGGACGAAACCCTGCTGAAACTTAGCGAGACCCCCGCTCAACTCAGCGTTAGGGTGCTCAAGGTATGGAAAACTAAAATTAAATACAATCACATTCATTATCATATAACTCGACATTTTTAGTAATAAAAATTCAAACTGTATTATACACTTAGTATAATATCATCGTGCTATGACGTATCGACTCGAGTGGGACAACCTGTATTGAAATAACGGCATAAAATACGAACATACCATCGTAATTAATATTCAAACAATATTAATTCAACATCATTTTCCAAAATCATAATTTATAATTTAGAAAAAAGGGTCGGGGTATCACAATCTCCCCAACTTTTTAAAAATTTCGTCCTCGAAATTAGCCTAACATTTCTGTTACTTTTGGATATCGAGCTATAATATTAACTTCTTTCTCCCAAGTGGCCTCTTCAGGTCCGTGCCGACTCCATTGCACTTTTATTAAGGGAACCTCACGGGTTCGAAGAGTATGATATCTAACACAGCAATTGGGACTTCTTCATACGTCAAGTCTTTTGAAACTTGCACTGTGTCATATGAAATGACATGACTGGGGTTAGACACATATCGTCTAAGCAACAACACATGGAAAACATCGTGCACACCCGCCAAATCCAGAGGTAGTGCTAGGCGATAGGCAACATCACCTATTCTCTCTAGAATCTCGAACGGTCCCACATAACGTGGCTGCAACTTACCCTTCTTCCCAAATCTAACCACTCCTCTCATTGGTGCAATCTTCAAGAATACCTTGTCACCAATTTCAAAGCTCACGTCTTTTCTCTTCACGTCGGCATAGGATTTCTGATGATCTTGAGCTACCTTGATTCTTCTTCTTATCTTCTCAATTACTTCCACCGTCTTCTCAACGATCTCGGGGCCTAAGAATCGACACTCTCCCACTTCATCCCAATGAATAGGAGATCTGTACTTCCTTCCGTACAATGCCTCATACAGGGCCATTCCAATCGACGCTTGGAAACTATTATTATAAGCAAACTCCACAAGTGGCAAGTGGCTCTCCAAACTTCTACCAAAATAAAGAACACATGCACGAAGCATGTCCTCCAACGTCTGAATGGTCCACTCAGATTGACCATCGGATTGAGGATGGTACGCCGTGCTAAACCTCAACTGAGTTTCCATAGCTTCTTGCAGACTTCGCCAAAATTTGGACGTAAACCTTGTGTCACGATCTGACACTATCGATACAGGAATGCCGTGAAGACGTACTATCTCATCCATATATATCTGAGCTAATCGATCCATGCTAAACGTCATTTTCACCGGAAGAAAATGAGCAGACTTGGTTAACCTATTTACAACAACCCAGATTGCATGATGACCTTTATCTGACCGAGGTAATCCTACCACAAAGTCCATTGCAATGTGCTCCCACTTTCACTCGGGAATCTCAAGTGGGTTCAACAATCCAGAAGAGCATTGATGCTCGGCTTTCACTTATTGACAAGTGATACACTTCGATATGAATTGGCCAATCGATCTCTTCATATTTCTCCACCAGAAAACCATCTTAAAATCCTTGAACATCTTCGTGCCTCCTGGGTGTACAGAATATGGAGTATTATGTGCTTTTTCAAGAATCTCCCTTCTAAGTTCTTCATTCTTTGGCACACACAACCTTCCCTCGAAGAATAGTGTGCCATCACTTGCAACGGCAAATGCCTGAATAGAACCCTCCAATGCTCTTTTCTTCATTTTGCATAAGAAAGGATCGTCGACTTGTGCTTCACAAACTCGATCACGAATTAGTGGTCGAACCACTAAGGCTGCTAAAATTCCTTGAGTGGTGTTGGAAGGATCCACCACCTCTAGATTCATCTTTTCAAACTCCTTGATCAACTGCTCTTGCTTGGTTGGAAGATAGATCTTCCGGCTTAAGGCATCAGCAACAACGTTCGCCTTTCCAGGATGATATAAGATCGTACAGTCGAAATCCTTCACCAACTCTAACCATCTTCTTTGATGCAAATTCAACTCCTTCTGGGTGAAGAAGTACTTCAAGCTTTTGTGGTCAGTGTAGATCTCGCACTTGCTTCCATAGAGATAATGCCTCCAGATCTTCAATGCATAAACTACGATTGCTAATTCGAGATCATGCGTTGGATAATCATGCTCGTGCATCTTCAACTGTCTTGATGCGTATGCCACTACCTTTCCATGCTGCATCAAAACACAACCAAGTCCTTGCTTCGAGGCATCGCTGTAGATGACAAAGCCTTCCGTCCTATCAAGAATAGTCAACACCAGGGCTGACACGAGACATCACTTTAATTCTTAAAAACTCTGCTCACACTTCTCGCTCCATTGGAACTTTTCATTCTTTCTCGTCAATCTCGTCAAAGGACCCGATATCTTGGAAAACCCCTCGATAAATCTTCTATAGTAACCCGCTAGTCCTAAGAAGCTTCGGACTTCATTAACATTCGATGGCGTCTTCCAATTGCTAACAACTTTCACCTTCAACGGGTCGACTTCAATTCTATTTGATGTCACCACGTGGCCAAGGAATGCCACTCGTTCTAACCAGAACTCGCATTTTGAAAATTTCGCGTACAACTCCTCTTTCCTTAGCGTCTCCAATATGATTCTGAGTTGCTCAACATGTTGTTCCTTGATTCTTGAATATATCAAGATATCATCGATGAAAACTATTATGAACTGGTCGAGGTACAAATGGAACACTCGATTCATCAAGTCCATGAAGACTCCAGGCGCATTGGTGAATCCAAAAGGTACCACCGTGAACTCATAGTGACTATATCGCATTCTAAATACCGTCTTTGGAATGTCACTCTCCTTGATCTTTAATTGATGATAGCCGGATCTCAAGTCGATCTTCAAAAACACACCGGCTCTTTTCAGTTGATCGAACAAATCTTCAATTCTCGACAATGGATACTTGTTCTTGATCGTTAACCGGTTCAATTCTCTATAATCGATGCACATTCTCATTGATCTATCCTTTTTCTTCATAAATAATACAGGTGGTCTCCATGGTGAAACACTTGGTCGGATTAATTTGTTGTCGAGCAACTCTTGAAGTTGAACTTTGAGCTCTTGTAACTCCTTTGGCGCCATTCTATACGGAGCTTTAGATATTGGTGCCGCACCTGGCACTAGGTCGATGGTGAACTCGATCTGACGGTCAGGAGGAATCCCTGGCAACTCATCTGGAAATACATCGGGAAACTCGTTCACCACTGGTACATCTGACACCTGGACTTCAGTAGACTTTGACTCCACGATGCTAATGAAAAATCCCTGACACCCTATCTTCTTCAATAACTTCATTACCTTCATTGCTATAATGATTCTCTGAGTTGATCTCGTTCTTACACCGCAGAAGATTAGCTTAGGCTCACCCGGAAAATTAAATTCAACCTCATGATCACGACATCGAATTGTGGCATGATTTCCACTCAACCAATCCATACCCAGGATTATGTCGAAATCACGCATCTCCAAGACATGGAGATCTGCTCTTAGAACTCTATCATTGATTTCTAGCTTCAGGCCATATGCTATCTTGCTAGAAGAAACTTTCTTTCCCGAAGGAATACTGAGCTCTAACAATTCACCACTATCCTTGCATAAAACCCTAAGCTTGGAACAGAAACTTGCAGATATAAAGGAATGTGATGCACCCGAATCGAATAACACTAAAGCTGGAACATCTGATACTCGAAGAATACCTGACATAATATCCTCACCTGAATTAGGGTTATTTTCCTCGCCCTCCAAAGCAAACAGTCGGGGCTTCACCTTTCTTTCTGGCTCCTTATTCTTCTTCGGGCAGTCATAGGACAGGTGGCTCGGGTCCCCACATGTAAAGCAAACCTTCTGTCCTGCACGGCACTCTACTAGATGGAACTTTTGGCATTTAGGGCAAGGAGCCCTATCGTTGTTTCCTCTCTGTGGGCCAGGCCTCTGCTGCCACGACTTGTTTTACATAGGAGCCTTCCCTTTTCCTTTGTCATGCGGCTCTCATTTCCTTTTGCTAAAGGCCTCACGCTGCCTTTGGTCCTTCAAGTCCAGCTGGAGCCCATGAGAGATAGCTTGGGCCCTCTCAATCACTTCGCCATAGGTTCTCAACCTTTGGCCTAATAGAATCCCCGCAATTTCAGGACGCAAACCACGCTCAAAACGTCAAGCCTTCTTTTCATCTGTATCCACGATGTACAGAGCATAGCGGGAGAGATGGTTGAACCGCCTTTCATATTCAATCACAGTCATTCCTCCTTGTCTTAAATTGAGGAATTCGGTCTCCATCTTAGTCTTGAAAGACTCGGGAAAGTATCGGGTGAGGATCAACTCTTTCAAGTCGGTCCACACCAAAGCTTGGCGTTGCTCGGGCGTCAGAGTTCGGGAATAGGTTTCCCACCAGAAGCTCGCCTCTTCTGCAAACTGGAAGATAGCGCAGGAGCTTTTTACTCCTCTGTGCACTGGATGTGCTCGAAGATCCGCTCCATTTCCCGGATCCATTCCTCTGTCGCTTCTGGACCTTCACTTCCTTTGAGCCTAGATGGCCCCATCCTTCTAAACTGTTCGACTACATCAAACGCCTCTTTTTGGATCCTTGCTCCTTCAGCCACTCCTCCCCACCCCATCTGCTGGGCCATGAGACCCTGGAGCGTCTCTAGGAAACCTCGGGCAAAGTCGGGCCTGTTCTCTCGTGGTGGGGGATCGTGAAGACCACCCTCCTCATTACTTGATTCCTCTACTTCTTGCGGAGCAAGAGCATGACGCGGAGGTATCCTAAAGCTTTTAGGCATACTAGCTCGTTAGGTTAATGTCATCTTAAGGCTAATTCGAGAACTACTAAAGCACTTTTCATCATTTCATAATCAAGAAAGCACTTAACTTCCAAGATTTTATTTCTTTAAAGCGTGTATTGGGAATTTAAAACATCATGGTTGATCGTGATAATAGATACATTTCATTCATCTATATTGTCCAACTTCGGACCATTCTATTCTTCTTTATCATGCTATGACAACCCACTTGAATCTTTAACTTATTTCCCAACACACTCTATTCATACACCCCCATTTCATATTGCTCATGCTTGAAAACCTTTAAAAGTACATACCTTAGGATCGGAGTCAAGCCAGTAGCCTTCGTGAACAACCATCCACATTTCTCATACATAAATCAAACACATACAGAAACAAGTCTACAGGAGCATAGACCCGCTCTGATACCACTTTGTAACGCCCCAAACCACTTCATTTGGCCAGGTCACTTAACATACAACTTACTTACTTATAATGGTGTGTTTATATATAACTGAGCGGAAGCTAAGGTTAATTAGCATGATAAGGTAAGGCATCATAATTGTCAATATCAACTTTTCACAATTAAAGCATACAATCTATCATATCTATTTTGTCATACAACATAGTGTTTTAGTAGAAGCATCTGTAAGCCCATCCACAAAATCATACAATCATCTAACCTATCGGGCTCATATGTCTTACACAATCCGCCCGTCTATCACCCTAAACTAACATACATAGCATAAAGGTTCATTGACATAATTCGCACATAGAAGGCTCCAAGGTCGAATGACCCGCCTTTAAAATGTTTTGCATAATATCAACTTAAATACAACATAACTACAAAACAGAGCTATTCCCATCCCCAATGATCATTGATCATAAAAACAAAAGGAGAATGATCAATGTAATGTTAACAATGTGAGTATTTTAAAAGAAGAGCATGCAAAATAAATACAAGCTTGTGGGGGTTCTCTTGTGTTCACAACGCTCCTACTCGGGCCTCGACTTCTCAACCTGAAATTCATTAAATGAATGGGGTGAGTATTTAACAACATACTCAGTAGGGAACACTGCAAATAGTTATAGCCAATTGCACAAGTGAAAATATAACATATGGATACTTTTTTACTTTGTGGAGACTAGCCTCAACCCCGTAGGACCTAAATATCATGATGCCCCTGTTAATGAACGTCTTTATTACTGTAGGGATGCCCACAGGCTTATTATCTCTTAGAGAGGACATTAACAAGTCTATTATCGATCCCAAAGGACCTCTTTATCGATCCCGAAGGATCTCTATTTTGCCCCGAAGGGTCTCTTTCATTTCACCGGTCTGAAGACCCTTCATACTTATACAATCAAAGCACAACAATAACTATAACTTTACACGTGTTCACAGTTTAGAGTTACCCCACCTTATGAGACTCTTTCAAATATCTTCAACCTTTGAAATACTTCCTTTGCCATGCCCAAGTTGTCCACCTCGAGCCCCAATACGTCGCCTAGCACCTTTAATCCCCTTTTTCATTTTAGACATCGAGTTATATAATTATTTCATAATTTCGACCAAACCCATGCTTTACATGCCTTAAGGTTTACATACATATCCATTTACACAACCATGGATATACAAGCTCATACTATGATTTTGGACTCAAAATACACATTAAAACTCTTTGAAACATTTAATCGAGCACATTACGTGCACTCATTTAAACCACATGATCATGATTAAATTTAAATCCTTTAAACTCAAAATTTCATATACATGAACCTCTATCCTAGGGCTCTAACATAGATGAAAATCAACTTCATACAACCATCACAACACCTCCAACCAAACACCAACATATTAAGGAGAAATTAGGGCAAAAATATCCCAACTCTAGCAACAATGAACCATAGGAATTCAATATAACTACACATATAGCTTCAAGGAGGTAAATAAATCATATGTTCAAGATATCAAGGTAAGGGGATCAATGAAATCGAAAATCCTAGCTTTGGGTATGAACCCTAGTTTCAAATCAACAATGAAAATGGTGCTTAATCACCAAGAAGAAGAGGGTATGAAGTTTCCTTGGTTGATGGAGGATGGTGAGAGAATCCACTCCCAAAACTTGAAGAATTTCTTGAGAGAATTTGGGAGGAAATCGCCCAAGTAGATGAAGAAAATGAAGAGGAATTAGTGAAGTGTGGTATTTATAGGATGAAATTTCCAAAACAGGGCGCGGCCTAGGGGCGGTCGCGCTCGGAGGTCGAGTTCGAGCCAAAGAAAAACATCTCTCTAAAAGGGGTGTCACACGACCCAACCGATCGCACATCGAGGTCGTGTTGCAGATTTCTTGGCACACGGCCTGGAGGAGGTCGAGCCTCTCGGTCGTGCCACAGGCCCTTTGGCACACGGTTTAACTGAGGTCGCGCCTCCTGGTCACACCTCAAGACACTCAAAAGATCAAGATTTCAGATGATTGGCCACTTTAGACTTGTATATTTTTGAAAGATCTTCGATTTGAGTACTCATGGGCCTCGTGGTTCCAACCGAGTAAAAAGTTATGACCTCCGGACAAAACCCTGCTGAAACTTAGCGAGACCCCCGCTCAACTCAGTGTTAGGGTGCTCAAGGTATGGAAAACTAAAATTAAATACAATCACATTCATTATCATATAACTCGACATTTTTAGTAATAAATATTCAAACTGTATTATACACTTAGTATAATATCATCGTGCTATGACTTATCGGCTCGAGTGGGACAACCTGCATTGAAATAACGGCATAAAATACGAACATACAATCATAATTAATATTCAAACAATATTAATTCAACATCATTTTCCAAAATCATAATTTATAATTTAGCAAAAAGGGTCGGGGTATCACACAAATAGCATATGAAAATGGCAGAAAAAAATACGAGAGCAATAACATTCGAATAGCAAAAACAAATCCAAAGCTTAAAACCCTAATATGCAAACACATATTCAACTATTAAGAACAATATTTTGAAAGTGAAAACTAGGAATTTCATAGAAAAAGAAAATCGAATACGTCACTAAAATCAAAACAAAAATCCCAAGCAAACCTGAAAGCCTTCTTGATACACTTTTACGCGCCACATGCGATTGGAATCTGGCCTTTTTTCTTATTTCTATTGTTCTCACGTAGTTGTCGGAAAACCCAGTGAAATCGCAGTGAAATAAATCGGATCGAAAAAAGGTAAAACTAAAAAAATTGACGATTTGCTAAAATCACTGGAAGTTTCTTGAACTAGTGATCTATCGTTGTCTTGACTTTTGCTATTCTCTCTCTGTATCTCTCGCTAGTTTGCATAGAAGAAGGAAAATAACCGTTTAATTATATTGAATAATTTGCCATACCCATTAGGAGTCTCTTTCATCATGACTCCTAAATATATGGAATGATATATTATGGGGTGCATTATTTTATTGTTTTACCCATGTAAAATCTAATTAAAATTGAAAACACAATCTAATTGCATATAAACCCCTAAAAATCCAATTCAATCTTGACCATTGAAATTGATTTGATGGATGGTTGTAATTAGTTCCTAGTTCCTACATAGGGGTGTGGTTCTCATTTTAACCCACCCCTATATAGATATAGGGGTTGGATAAAAAATACACATTTTTCTGGTGTAGGAACTAGGAAACCATCTTATACCGTCCACCTAGATGATCTAATGGCTGAGATTAAATGTCAAAGTTAAGCAAAAAAAAGAGGGGGTATAGTTGTCCAATCCCCATAAAAAAAGCTGATGTCATCACTTTTAAAAAAAATCTTAAAAACTTTGAACTGATAGTTTTGTATACTGGAAGACTTGTCTTTGTATACTTTTCTGATGATATGATCATATGAAATGAAAGTTATTGCAGTCACTGTTTGCATTTATATTATGTTCTATAATTATTCTATGCAATGTTCCATATACTTACATTGTAGATGATATGGTGTGGGGAGTCATACGGTAAGATCATATCATTAGAACCTTGTAATGTATTAAAGAGGTCACGGCTTAGATGGTCCTGAACACACCATTGGTACACTATAGAATAATCTGATAAGTTAGTTTATCTTGACTAACTGATTATTCTAGTACACTCGTTAGTGTATTGAGGAGGATCACGATAGGATACTATTCTCTGTCTCTGACCTAGTTACTTTGATTTATCAATAGGTGAGATCTTTTCATAGATCGAATTCGATATCTTGGGTAATAACAATGTATACATGATGTCTCGAGCAGTATGCATGAGCACCGTGTCCTGGTGCACCAGGTTGATGATTTTCTCTTGAGAAAATATAAGTTCATGTTGAAACCCTGCAGGTGGAATTTATTCCTTACATGGTAAAACTTGTGTGGTACTACTCAAGATTTTAGATGTTAACTAATTATAGCTGTCAGAGGTTGACATGATTAATTAATGAACATTATATCTTAAACACGGGGAATGGCTGGACTAAAGGAGAAAGCATGTTCGTAAATATGTATTAAATTGGTAAGTCAGTTTTACTTCTTTAGTGGAATAAATGTAAAACTTAATTTATTTAATTATATCCTAAGTTTATTGGATATTGGATATTAAATAAATTAGTGAGTCAATTTAATATTCTTCTAGATCCCTGTTGTAGCCCAAATTGACTGATAGTGGACTGGATATTGAACTTAAGATAGAGGCCCAAACCTAGTAGGGTTTGGAGATGGAAATTTCGCCCACCTCCCTATAAATAGGGAAGAGGGGGGGGCGAATTTAAAGCATAAAAAATCAGCCCCTCTTTGTCTCTCAAAGTTATCCACATATTTCACAAACCTATCTAGTAGATTTCAGCCCACTCTGAATCTAGATACAGTTCGGGAATACAACAGAAGATCTTGGAGTGGAATTGTGTAGTGGATGAAATTTGAGGTGTAGGTGGCGCCTGTTTCAGTGTTCATTCAACAGCAAGATTAGACCTTTAATCTTGTCCTCAGACCGTCTGACAATTGTAAGTAATTCGAATCTATGTCTTCCACTTTATTAGATTCATTTTTGCATGATTTTGTGCATGACGTGATAAACATGCATGTTACATAAAATTATGATTTGCATGAACATGGATTAATGAACAACCAATAGATCCTGCGGTGGTTTAATTCGAAAAAATCCCAACAACTGGTATCAGAGCGGGTTTTGGCACTGTTTTAAGATCAATCCGGACATAATTTCGATATACATAATTAAATTTGATGATGAATTTATGGTGTTTAAATTTTCAGATTTAATTGGCTATGTATTTCGATTTTATGGTATTCAAAACTTGGAAGAATTTGAGATGTAAAAATCGAGAATTCTAGTTTTGAGGTACATGAATTTTCGGCCACTGTGGAATAAGGATTTTGGATGATATTTGATGATCTTCAAATTTTCGGATTTTATTTCATATTATTCGAAAATTTGGAAGTCAATTTTTTCGAAAATTGATGGTTAAAATTCTCTAATTTGTTAAATGAATTTTCGGCACTATGGTTTTAAATTTGGATGGATTTTTGATTAACATCAAAATTTCCAGATTTAATTATAGTGTAGTTCGAAAATTTGGTTGATTGGAATTAGGATAGTAATTTTTGGTGTATATCAAAAGTTACATAATTCTAATCTAGATAGGTTTGAAATTAGAATTTTAAATTTGGTAATTTTTGAAGTGGATCAAAATTTCCAGATTTTAATTCTAGAAAATTTCGAAACCTATACTATATTATTTGGAATTATTTTTTGATTAATGTCAAAATTTTCAAATGTGAAATATAGTGATAATTTTCGATTTTGTTAAATTAAATTGGAGAAGATTTTGATAAAAATCAAAATTTCAGTTTTATTTAATGAGGAGATCGAAAATTAGGTGTATTGGGTCAATATTTGATGTTATTTGATGTATATCTTAATTTACCTAATTTTAATCTAGATACATTTGAAAATATAATTTTAAATTTAGAAGAATTTGAAGTGGATCAAATTTTCAGATTTATTATTTGTGATATTTTCGAAAATCTTGATTAATATTGGATAAGGTGATTTTTGGATATATACAAATAATTATCAAAATCCAATTGTGATAAGAATTTAATTTTGGATAGGTTTTGGAAGATTTTGAAGTGGATCAAATTTTCAAACCTTATCCTTAAAGATTTAGATTCTTATGGATAATATTTGGATTAGATTTTTGATTTATATCAAGATATCCAATTATTATTTGATTAGGGTGGTTTGAAAATATTAAATAAATTTGGTGGATAATTTTAAATAATTTCCAGATTTATTTTAAGGTTATTTTTGAAAATTCAAGATATAAATTGGTGGATAATTATTTTAATTTTCAATTTTTATCTTGTGGATAATATCTAATTAATTAATTTAATTAATTGAAAAAATTCGATTATTATTAAATATTCATGCATAGATATCATATGTTATTTTATGTGGATCATATAATACGTGATTGTTGGATTTCTAGACTGTGTTTGTTTGCACGTTTACCAACTATCATGACTCCTTTATTTTATGTGATGTATGTTTATGTTGAATGAATGTTGGCCATATGCCGGTTTGGCTACGTAATTTTAATCCATGAGAAAATTCATGGATTAGGTCTAGGTTTTATTTTACGTTGTTTTAATGTAATAGATATAAAGCTGTTAGACCGAGTTTTTGAGTTGTAATTTTTATTCTAGTAATATTAAATTTTTTATTTTGGAATAGATAGTCTGTATTGAATAAAGATCGGAGATCAACTCAAAAGAAGGAAAGTGGTTCAGCACCAAAAAGGAAGGTTCACCGGTTCACGTCCCGAAAACCCTAAATGGAGCTAGGATTTTCGGCGAGGCGCGGTGAAGGGGGCGGTGGTTCCTAGCCTATTTCCGGAGCTGACTTTCCAGTTTTATCTCATCAATCAACATGAGATATAAGCCATGATAGTTGAAATATTACTGTTGCTTATTATGTTGAAGCATGCAATGGATGTTTATCATTTTATGTGATGTTTGCATGTTCGATAATGGGATAAAATAAAACCTCAAACATAAATAACTAAGTGGGAGAGATTCATACCAAAGTATGTAGAAATCTCATACGGTCTCCATTAAAATCTGATTTAATTGAGAAGTGATGGGCATGCGCGTTGACATCGGTCTTCCTCCATATCGAATGTGTCATATCACAGATTTCTCTAGAAATTAAATCTCCTAAATGGATAGCTGTAGAACACTATTAGAACTAACTGACTCATCCATCTGGAGCGGTTAAATTCGAATAGTGTTCTTGGTGCAAAGATAATGGTGTGCACACTTAGATGTAATTTATTGATAAACGTTCACACGATCGTGGCTTATCAGTTAGACGATTACATGACCGTGTTTATTATCCGGCTATTAATTTGCTTGTTGTAAGGAAACTCAACTGGAGACAAATTAAAGGTTTAACCTATTTAAAAATGGATTTTATAAACGTCCACACTATCGTGGCTTATTGAAGACGTTTTTAAAGTGTCGGTGGAAAAGCATATAATTTTTGTGAGGTTTTCGATTATGTATTGTTTATCCTAAACGTGCTTTGTGACTGTACTGCATGTTTTATTTTCAGTTATTTCGTATCATCAATGGCACTCTCCAATCTGTCCTCAATCCTCAAAGAAAACAAACTTGTCGGTGAAAACTACAATGACTGGCTTCGTAACCTTAACTTAGTTCTTGTTGCTGAGGGACACAAGTTTGTGCTTGATGAGGTTTGTCTTCCACAGCCAGATGAGGGTTCTGACGAAGCCCAAAAGATGGCATATGATAAGTGGGTTAGATCTAATGAGATAGCGCGCTATTACATCTTGGCATCTATGTCAAGTGTGTTGCAACATCAGAATGAGCCTATGAAAACCGCTTATGATATCATGTACAACCTTAGGCAGCTATTCGGTCATCAGAACCGCTCGGCATGCCATTTGGCATCAGAACCGCTCGGCATACCTGTTAGGGATCATGTTCTCATGATGATGGGGTATTTATCTAAGATCGAGACCTTAGGTGGAGAGCTAGATGGCGATTCTCAAATTGAGATTGTTCTTTATAGCTTGTCCTCAAAGTTTGAGTAGTTCAGGCTGAATTTTAACATGATTAAAAGAGATGTCAGCCTGACTCAACTGCTCATAGATCTTCAGGTGGCTGAATTGCTCCAAAAGAGCGATCCTCATGCCCACATAGCTGAAAAAGGGGTGTCTTCTTCTGGTGGAAAAATGAAGAAGAGAAACGCACCTAAGAAGGCTGCAGATGAGGCGCCTAAGGCAAAGAAGCCAAAGGCAATGATTCCTCCTGAGAAGTTCAAGTCGAAGACTAAGTGCTTCAGGTGCGGCCAACCAGGTCACTGGAAGTCAGCGTGTCCTAACAAGAAGAAGAAGAGAGTTACATCTCACACTCTGGTTGTGGAAACATGTTTAGCAACTTATTCTACCCAGTCATGGGTAGTAGATACTGGAGATACCGATCATGTTTGCATGTCTTTATAGGGGTTCCTGGTAAAAAGACAGCTGAGTGAGGATGAGATCACCGTCTACATAGGCAATGCTACGAGAGTGGTGGCTGTTGCAGTGGGAGACATTGTTTTACCTTTCAGTAGTGATAGAACTTTGGTTTTGAAAGATTGTCTTTATGTGCCTGGTTTTAGGCGAAACTTGATTTCAGTTTCTAAATTGATTATGGATGGATATTCTGTTTCTTTTGATAACAAAGGAGTTATCTTTAGTGGTAAACATTTTATCTGTTCTGGCACATTGGATGGACACTTATACTTTCTTAAACCAATTGAAAACACTACGTAAAGACAACTGTTGAATACATCGATCATATACCCTAACAAGAGAAAAGAACCTTCGGACCTGAATCAAACCTATCTTTGGCATCTAAGGCTAGGTCATATTAACCTTAAGAGGATACAAAGGCTTGTAAATGATGGACCATTGTCTTCTTTGGTGCTGGAATCGTTTCCTTTGTGTGAATCCTGTTTGGAAGGTAAAATGAGCAAGCGTCCTTTCCAGTTAAAAGAAAATAGATCCGAAGGGCTATTAAATTTGACTCACTCTGACTTGTGTGGCCCTATGTTAGTTCAAGCTCGAGGAGGGTTCGAGTATTTCATCACTCTCATTGATGATTACTCTAGATACGGTTATATCTACCTGTTGCATCGCAAGTCTGAATGCTTTAAGAAATTCAAAGAATTTAAGACGAAAGTGGAGAAATGAACAGACAGAAGTATCAAGTCACTATATTCTGATCGTGATGGCGAGTACCTCTTAAGAGAATTTAGGGATTACATGGCAGAGAATGGGATTATATCCCAGTTGACTGCGCCTGGAACGCCACAGTAGAATGGCATGGCGGAAAGAAGGATTCGTACACTGTTAGAGATGGTTAGATCGATGATGAGTTATTCTGAGTTGCCCATTTCGTTCTAGGTATATGCCCTGGAAACGGCAGCCTATATTCTTAACTTGGTTCCATCAAAATCAGTTCCTGCTACACCTACAGAACTATGGACTGGATGAAAGCCCAGTTTAAACTATATTCGGATTTGGGGTAGCCCAACACACGTGTTGGACAAGGAAGCTGATAAGCTGGCTCCTCGTACTGATGTAAGGCTATTCGTTGGATATCCTAGAGGAACGAAATGTGGTTTATTTTATAGTCCTAAGGATCAGAAGATCATTGTTAGAACCAATGCTCGATTCTTAGAAGAAGATTATGTCATAAACCACAAACCAAGGAGTCAAATCATCCTTGAGGAGTTAAGGGGAGGATCAAATCCTACACCGGTTATACAAGAAGAGGAACCACCAAACACTGCACAATGTGTCATAGAAGTACATGAACTGCTTCATCGCAGTGGGAGGGTTGTACGCCAACCTGATATTTTCATTAGTCTGGGAGAGGCTTCAGATTTCCCAGAGGGTCTCAATGAATTGGATCCCAGGACCTATGACGAGGCAATTCAAGATAAAGATGCGGATTCTTGGAAAACTGCAATGGAGTCTGAGATTGGATCTATGGATCGCAATCAAGTCTGGAACTTGTAGAACCACAAGATGGGGTAAAACCCATTGGCTGTAAGTGGGTCTACAAGCGCAAAAGAGGATCTAACGGGAAGGTTGAAACCTTCAAGGCAAGATTGGTGGCAAAAGGATATACTCAGAAAGAAGGGATCGATTATGAGGAAACCTATTCGCTGGTAGCCATGCTTAAGTCAATCCGGATTCTCTTGTCTATTGCCGCTCATTTGGATTATGAGATCTGGCATATGGATGTCAAGACAGCTTTCCTAAACAGAAGTCTTGAAGAAAACATCCACATGAAGCGACTAGAGGGATTCATTGCTAAGGGCTAAGAGCACTTAGTGTGTAAGCTTAAGAGATCCATTTATGGACTTAAGCAGGTATCAAGATCTTGGAACATCCGATTTGATGAGGTTATCCAGTCATATGGATTCGTGCAAATTCCAGATGAGAGCTGTGTACAAGAAATGTGATGAAAATGTGGTGGCATTCCTCGTACTTTATGTTGATGACATCTTGCTTATTGGAAACAGTAAGAAGGCATTGTCAAACATTAGGGTGGGGTTGTCCGAGCAGTTCGATATGAAGGATCTGGGTGAAGCCGGACATGTCCTTGGCATCAAGATCATTCAAGTAGCCAAAAAAGGATGTTGTCTCTGTCCTAGGTGACTTATATCGATACAGTGCTAGCTAGATTTGGCATGCAAGATTCCAAGAAAGGTTTTATACCTTACAGGCATGGAATTCATCAATCCAAGGAAATGTGTCCCCAAACACAATCTGAGATAGAGGAAATGAAGAAAGTACCATATGCTTCGGCTATAAGAAGTTTAATGTATGCTATGCTATGCACTAGGCCTGATATATGCTATGCCGTTGGCATGGTAAGCAGATATCAGTCTAACCCTAGACAAGGTCACTGGACTGCGGTAAAAAACATTCTCAAGTACCTTAAAAGGACTCGAGATTACATGTTAGTTTTCCGCTCTGATAGTCTAGTACCTTTGGGTTACACGGACTCAGATTTTCAATCCGACAAAGATCAGAGTAATTCTACCTCGGGCTATGTGTTTATATTAGGAGGTGGAGCCATCGCATGAAGGAACATTAAGCAGAAATGCATTGCAGATTCCACCATGGAAGCTGAGTATGTAGCTACCTCTGAGGCTGCAAAAGAGGCTGTCTGGCTCTGTGGGTTCCTAGTGGGCTTGGGCGTGATTTCTGATTTGCCTAAGACTATCACGATATACTGTGATAACTCTGGTATAGTGGCAAATTCGAAGGAACCCAGAGCCCACATGGCAAGTAAACACATAGAGAGAAAGTACCATCTTATACGAGAAATCGTTAAGAGAGGAGATGTGGTGGTGGTCAAGATTGCATTGGAGGACAACCTGGCTGATCCATTCACGAATAGCCTAGTAGCTAAGACCTTTGATGGTCATGTGGAGAAAATGGGAGTGAGATGCAGACCTGGGGGTGCAGTTTGAGTTGATAGTTTTGATTGGAGAGTTAGCCAGTTAGTTATTATACTTGAAAGCCATGCTTCAAGTATAAGTGGGAGATTGTTAGTTTTGTATACTGGAAGACTTGTCTTTGTATACTTTTCTGATGATATGATGATATGAAATGAAAGTTATTGCAGTCACTGTTTACATTTAGATTATGTTCTATAATTGTTCTATGCAATGTTCCATATACTTACATTGTAGATGATATATGGTGTGGGGAGTCACATGGTAAGATCATATCATTAGAACCTTGTAATGTATTAAAGAGCTCACGGCTTAGATGGTCCTGAACACACCATCGGTATACCATAGAATAATCTGATAAGTTAGTTTATCTTGACTAACTAATTATTCTAGTACACTCGTTAGTGTATTGAGGAGGATCACGATAGGATACTATTCTCTGTCTCTGACCCAATTACTGAGAGAATAAAGATCCACAGAGTTCGGGTTCTGAACTCATGTGATATTGGCGAAAATATGTGTGCGTTGTTTATTACTTTAATTTATCAATGGGTGAGATCTTTTCGTAGATTGAATTTGATATCTTGGGTAATAACAATGTATACATGATGTCTCGAGCAGTATGCATGAGCACCGTGTCCTGGTGCGCCAGGTTGATGATGTTCTCTTGAGGAAACACAAGTTCTTGTTGAAACCCAGGTGGAATTTATTCCTTACATGGTAAAGCTTGTGTGGTACTACTCAATGTTTTAGATGTTAATTAATTATAGCTATCAGAGGCTGACATAATTAATTAATGAACATTATATCTTAAACACGGGGAATGGCTGGACTAAAGGAGAAAGCATATTCGTAAATATGTATTAAATTGGTAAGTCAGTTTTACTTCTTTAGTGGAATAAAAGTAAAACTTAATTTATTTAATTATATTCTAAGTTTATTAGATATTGGATATTAAATAAATTAGTGGGTCAATTTAATATTCTTCTAGATCCATGTTGTAGCCCAAATTGACTGATAGTGGATTGGATATTGAATTTGAGATAGAGGCCCAAACCCAGTAGGGTTTGGAGATGGAAATTTCTCCCACCTCCCTATAAATAGGGGAGGGGAGGGGGGGGCGAAATTTAAAGCATAAGAAATCAGCCCCTCTTTGTCTCTCAAAGTTATCCACATATTTCACAAACCTATCTAGTAGATTTCAGCCCACTCTGAATCTAGATACAGTCCGGGAATACAACAGAAGATCTTGGAGTGGAATTGTGTAGTGGATGAAATTTGAGGTGCAGGTAGCGTCTGTTTCAGTGTTCATTCAACAGCAAGATTAGACCTTTAATCTTGTCCTCAGACCGTCTGACAATTGTAAGTAATTCGAATCTATGTCTTCCGCTTTATTAGATTCGTTTTTGCATGGTTTTGTGCATGACGTGATAAACATGCATGTTACATAAAATTATGATTTGCATGAACATGGATTAATGAACAACCAATAGATCCTGCGGTGGTTTAATTCGAAAAAACCCCAACATGAACGACATAACTCACTAGTTTCAAATCGGATTAACGTAAATAATATATCAAATTAAAGATCTTTTCATGCTCTTTAATTCAAGATCAGTCATGGATATATTTGTTCAAATAAATATAGACAAAAAATACAAAATATATATTTTTACTCGTGTCCAGCGCAAAAATACTTTCGTTAGCTTTTAAATAATGGTTCGTCAGCATTATGATAAGTTGATAACGTATGCTAATGAAGCATTTGTTATATGCTAACATATTGTATTCCTTGTGCTAATGAATGATTATCATAATGTTAACATAGTACGCATACTTATATTATTATTATGATTTATTACATTTCAATTATGACTTATAATTATTTTTTATTATTATTTAATTTTTATGTTTTAGTTACTAATTAAATATTATATATTATTTATTTCATCAAATTAGAATATATTAGTTAGAGTTTTCTTCATCCATTTATGGTTTATAACTTATGCTAATGATGAATTGTCATATGCTAATATATTTTATTCGCAATGCTGATAAAATAATATCATTATGCTAACATTTTATATTTATATTGTTATTATGATTTATTCTAGCCAATTGGGGTTTATAATTAATTTTTAGAATTTAATTCTATTTTTAGATCATTGAAGTTTATTATATCTGAATTATGGTTTATTTCATTCTATTAGGATTTATAATTACTTTAGAATTTAATTTTTCGTTAACAATATGAGAAAATTTTTCATTAGCATAAAGATAACGCTTCGTTAGTATGATGATAATACTTCGTTAACATGATGATATGTTATCAAATATCCTTCGTGATTTTTATAAGAATTACCAAATTACGTTAATACCCCCGCGCGAATTTTTTTTCAAATATTACAGAATTGCCACCATTCATTTTAATCAAATTTGGACTATAGATCTTTATTGATTGTATAATGTGAGATGGGTTCCTAGTTCCTACACTAGGTAGGGTTTGCATTGTAACCCTCCCATATATATATATATATATATATAAGGGGTGTGGTTCTGGTGTAAACTACCCTAGTGTGTAAACTGTAAACCAATCTCCCACCATACATCGTTCAATATCCAATGGTCCAGGTTTGATTAAAGGGCAGTGGCGTTATTATAAATAAGAGGAACTTTAAAAAATACGGTGGCATTTTGGTAGTTTCCGCGTCTAGGTTAAAATTTAAAAAATAAAGAAAAATAGCGGACTTCCAGGAAGCGGGCTAACGAAGACACATTCATATATATGCTGACGAACACATAATCATATGCTAACGAAGCAATATTACTTCATTCACAACACCTAATTTTAAACACAAAACTGATTTTGTTAGGAAATTATTAAATAGCGAGTTTTATATGGTTGGAAAGTTAATCAAGCGCAATTTTCAACAAAAAATAATTTCAAAAAGAATATGAATCATAGATAAAGTTATAGTTGTTTGATTGAAGGTAGTTAGATGCATTATTTGGCTTCAATTTTGTAATACTCCGAATCTTTTTAAATCTAAATTGTTATTTCCAAATTAAATAATTTTTTTTGTGATATTTGTTGCTTTTGATTTAAATGTTTACAGGTTGTTCGGCACTTGAGCTACGATGCGCCCCTAGTAAGTAATGAGTGGAAAATTTATTTAAAATTATTCAATATAGAAAAATAAATGGGTAACTTTGAATAGATCCATAACCGAGACTAACAAATAAAATTGCATAATTTAAATCATAAGTATTTAAAGATTTTGGATTTAAAAATAATAATAATTATAATAATATTAATAATAATAATAATAATAATAATAATAATAATAATAATAATAATAATAATATGTAAATGAGAATGAAATAAATAAATAAATTTAATAACAAAGAATTCAATAGGAAATTTATTTGGAGCAAAATATCTTAGATAGTTGCCTTATGTAGTAAAATAAAGAACACCCCTCCTATATTCTAGAATGATCTATCTCTCTCTCCCACACTCTTGAAAGAAGCTCACCTCACTCTCTCTCTCTCATCGATCTATCTCTCTCTCTCATATCAAAGGTAATTCTTCCTCTTTCTTCTTGTCTTAGTTTTCTCCTATCTACATTCTTTGGATGATAAATGTAGCCATGGGGATATATTGGTGGTAATAGCTTGGTATGTGTGCATTGTCCTTGACCTTGCTCTTGATTATGTTTGGTGGGATGGCATGAGGAAGTCAGTCGAGTCATACAGGCGTTGTCACGATGGTGGCGGCGAAATAATGAAGGAGATGTATGTGTTGTATGTGTAGTCTTGTGTGTGTGACTGCTGAAACTTTCAGGCTAATATCTGGATGTTTCCCGGCAGCTTTACCCTGCAAAATAGGTACCGTTAGAAAGCTCTTGTAAAGAGCTTTCCGGCAGTATCTTCGGATTTCCAAGCGAACATCAAACGAAGAAGTTATTGACTGCCGAAGTTGGTGTTATGGAGTGGTGTCACGAGTCAGCAGGCGCGACTTTGAGTAGTGATTCCGGCATCTAATCAGTGTCGATGTCTGGAATCAGTTGAGGGCTTTTGAAGCCCAAGGTTTGGGCTGTTCGACCATGTTCTCAATTTCTCTATTCGACATCCGCCGGTGAAGTAATTGCTCCGGCAAGACAGCCCTGCGCCTAGGGTTTCAGTTTAGGTGTTTGTTGGATTTTGGTTTAAAATAAACTTCAAACTGCAAAATTTGATGAGGGCTTTTGTAGAGTAGGTCTAGGGGAGTCTAGCGATGGTCTCAGCTCCAGGGGCTGGTGACCGGAGTGGTCAGAATTGCTCCGACAGTGGCCGTAGAAGTGGTTTGTGTGCAATTTTCAGATTTTAGCTCAATTTTGACTCCATTTGAGAATTTTAACTAGGAGGAGTTTTCATTTGTGCTTTTAAATGATTTTTTTTATACTCATATGATGTCCTAAATTTTATTAAATTTAGAGATATCTCAAGAATTTCATAAAATGCCTTGATTCCATAATTTGGAAATAATTAAAGTTAAGTTAAAAACTTCATAAGAATGAACATAAGACTTTAGATGTTTTTAGAAGATGTGTACTAAGTTACTACACATAGCTTAAATTCATAAATATGTTGAATGCTTCTAACGAGTTCAAAATTAGCCTAAAGTATGTTAGTAGTTGAATTTAGACCTTTAATAATTGCATAATTTAATTTATGGATATATGTTTAGAAATTTTGAATAAATAATTGAAATTGAATTTAAGCTATTATATGGGAACTCTATAATTATTCATTAACTGTGTTTAATGCTTAATACATATCACCTAAAGGATCTTGAAATATCCGAAAGATATGAAATGACGCAAAGCTCATAAAATGATAACTTTATTCTAATAGTTGTCTTAAAGGCCTAGTAACTAATGAAAGAATTTCAAAAGTGTTAGGAGTGGCGCAATCGAGGCTCAAGAACGGACAACTACTCCAAGTTGAAGAGATTCATTTGAATTTGCCAACTTTCGAGGTGGGGTTTACTTTTATCTGTAAGCGTAGTTGTTATATGGTAATAACATTGTTGTGTTGTGTTTCATTCATATGAATCACCTTGGCCCACAAGTGGGTTAGATCCCAAGGGATCACATAGACGCCCAAGGACGGGCCCCAAGGGGTCGGGTCCACATGGACCGAGACTAGTCTCATACAGTTACAGATAAACTATAGAGGTTCATTATGTGATGTTGCACTACACAATTGGTTATAACTGCTTGCAGCATATATACCCCACTGAGTATGCTTGCATGCTCACGCCCTATTTATTTGATGTTTTTTTCAGGTTAAGGAGTCGAGAGGCGAATCATGCGAAAAGATGACCACTACGTTCTCCTAATGACACGCATTATAACTTTTGTTATTACTAACTTATCTTGATCATATTTTGGATTATTTGGCGAACGCTGATTATTATTGTAGATTGTGATCTAATATTTTTGGACTTTTGATGCATGCTTTTGAGGAGGGCTAGACCCGTATTTGCTTTTGTGGGCTGTGGCCCAAGTATTATGCATTTGCTTATTTATGTTGTGACAGGATGTAACCTAATTAGGATGTATATATTTTATTTTACAAAATATATCAAAGAACTATGACTTATTAATTCTAATTTTTCGAAATTGATCTTGACTTATAAGATATTTGTTAGGCAGGTTAGGTAGGTTCTCTATCATTCTATTGTAACATAAGATATAAATAGATGTTTATTTTAATTTTTTTTATTTTTTTTATTTTTTTATTATTATTATTTAGCTTCCGCATTATATTTTAACATTTTATATGGATAAATGGATTTTTAGTAATGTTCTCATTCACTAGGAATTGGGACGTTACAGAAGTGGTATCAGAGCAGGTCTACGCTCCTGTAGACTTGCATTTTTTTTGTGAAATGGTATATTTAAGTTTAATTGTGATGCAATTCTTTATGATTTGAAATTGGGAGAATAGGTTGTTCGTGATCGCTGCTCGACTCCGACTCCAAGGTAAACATATATTTATCTTATTTTATTAATGTTATGATTACAGTATGGTGTGAGCATGGGATATTGTGTTGGGAAATGTTTGGAAGTTCGATCGTGTCAAGATGCAATATGAGAAAGATTAATAGTGTCCACAAGGGGCAAAGTATGATTATTATGTTTTGCTTGTTCGATCGATTATTATGTTTTATGCTCCAGGCACATTATTGATGAAGATTTATTCATGAGAATTAAGTAGAGTTTTATTTAATGTTTGTACATGATCCGCGTGGGTTATGATATTCCAATGCTTTATAGATTTTGAAATTTCTATTTTTACATAAAAAGTCCTCGAGATATACCTTTAGAATATAGACTCTAACAATCTAGTGTGCCAATAAGTAATAGGATAATGCCTCCACGACGTGCTCCCGGTCCAGCTGACAATCCGATACATGAAGATGGCCATGAAGATCCACATGCTCCTGATAATGGGACTGATTTTGCTCGTGAATTTCTGCAAACACTCCAGGGTCTCATGCAACAACAAATAGGACGTGTGGGAGGTGTCCATGTGGGACAACCCCAGCTGGGTGCTTATGAAGTCATTGAGCAATTCCGAAGAATGGGGCCACCAAGACTTAAGGGGGATGAAGGGCCTGAAGGTACAGAAGAGTGGATTCGAGAGCTCGAGCGAACATTTGAACACATGGGGTGCACCGATGAGCAGAAAGTCTCATGTGTGATCTTTCAACTAGCCGAAGAAGCAAGCTACTGGTGGGAGTCACACTCTCGAACAATGACTCAGGAACGACGACAAGCTATGACGTGGAATGATTTTAAAGACCTCATCATGAATCGCTACTTTCCGGAGTCCTACAGAATAAAAATGGAGACTGAATTTCTCAACCTCAAACAAGGGAGCATGACTGTGGTCGACTACGAAAGGAGATTCAATAAACTATCGCGATATGCACCATACGTAGTTGACACAGATGAAAAGAAAGCACGCCGATTCGAGAGAGGATTACGCCCTGAGATTGCTGGAATATTGACAGGCCTTAGGTTGCCAACCTATGGAGAGGTGATTGAGCGGGCCCAAGCAATTTCAAATAGTTTGCAGTTGGAGCTCAGAGATCAAAGACAACGTGAAGCGTTTGGCAAAAGAAAATGAGAAGAGTCTGGAAAAGGCAAGAATGCTCCACCAAATAAAAAATGGCAACCAGCAGCAGGTTCCACTATAGCTGGAGCAAATAGGGATAGGGCTCAATGCCCCAAGTGTAAGAGACACCACACAGACGAGTGTAGGGTTGGGAAGAATGTTTGCTATTCATGCGGTGAGCCGGGACACGTCATATAATTGCCCTAAGAATAAGAGAGAACCTGAAAGAAAGATCCAAGAACCTGAGAAGAAGGTGAAACCCCGATTCTTTGCCATGATTGAAGGAGGAGACGACCCCAAAGATAGAGCAGATACCATGTCAGGTATTCTTCTAGTGTCAAATGTTCCAGCTTTAGTCTTATTTGATTCTGGAGCTACCCATTCCTTTATATCTGCAAATTTTTGTTCAAAACTTGGTATCATTTGTTATGATAATTTTGATGCATTAAAAGTTAGTATACCTTCTGGTAAAAGGATTACCACCAATAAGATGGCATATGGTATAAAATTAGACATAAGTGAGAAGAAGTTTGAAGCAGATCTTCACGTCTTAGAAATACGAGATTTCGACATTATCTTAGGAATGGATTGGATGAGTAAGAATCACGCTACGATTAAATATCGTAAACGAGAGGTGGAGTTCGAACATCCTGGAGAGCCAAAGCTAATCTTCCATGGTGCAAAAACAAAAGCTACGCCTAAGATTGTAACTGCGATGAAGGCTATGAGGATGTTGCAGAAGAAAGGATGCCAAGGGTACCTAGTTAGCATAATCGAGTCCAAGTCAACCGAAATCAAAGTGTCAGAGGTGCCGGTGGTAAAAGAATACACTGATGTATTTCCTGAAGAGTTACCTGGGATTCCTCCTGATCGACAAATAGAGTTTACGATTGACTTGGTACCAGGAGCTGCACCAATATCAAAAACACCATATAGAATGGCGCCAAAGGAGTTCCAAGAGCTTAAAGTTCAACTGCAAGAATTGCTTTACAATAGATTCATTCGACTAAGTGTATCGCCATGGGGAGCGCTTGTGTTGTTCATGAAGAAGAAAGATGGGACGTTGAGAATGTGCATCGATTACCGAGAATTAAATTGGTTGACAATTAAGAATAAATATCCATTGCCAAGAATTGAAGATTTATTTGACCAATTGAAAGGAGCTAGCGTATTTTCAAAGATTGACTTGAGGTCCGGCTATCATCAATTAAAAATCAAAGAGAGTGACATTTCTAAGACAGCCTTTAGAACGAGATATGGACATTTTGAGTTCACTGTAGTACCATTTGGGCTTTCCAATGCACCTGAAGTCTTCATGGACTTGATGAATCGTGTGTTCCATTCATATCTCGATCAATTCGTGATTGTTTTCATTGATGACATCTTAATCTACTCGAGGAACAAAGAGCAACACGTCGAGCATCTCAAGACTGTCTTGGAGACCTTAAGAAAAGAAAAGTTGTACGCTAAGTTCCAGAAATGTGACTTCTGGTTAGAACGGGTGGCTTTTCTCGGACACGTAGTCACTTTAAAAGGGATAGAAGTAGATCCATCCAAAGTAGAAGCAATAAGTAATTGGAAGACACCAACTAACGTGAACGAAGTTAGGAGCTTCCTTGGATTGGCGGGATATTACAGAAGATTTATAGAAGGATTTTCCAAGATTGCTAGCCCGTTAACGAAGCTGACACGTAAGAACGAAAAATTTCAATGGAACGGGCAATGCGAGAAAAGTTTTCAAGAGCTAAAGCAATGCCTAGTGACAGCCTCAGTATTGACCATACCTGATGGGACCGAAAGGGTTTGTCATCTACAGTGATGCTTCGAAGTAAGGGCTTGGATGTGTTCTAATGCAACACGGCAAGGTTGTAGCTTATGTATCGAGGCAGCTGAAGCCACATGAGCATAATTATCCAACACACGACTTAGAGCTAGCAGCGGAGGTTCATGCATTAAAGATATGGCGGCACTATCTCTATGGGAGCAAGTGTGAGATATACACTGACCATAAGAGCCTAAAATCTTTTTTCACTCAAAAAGAGTTGAACCTTCGCCAGAGAAGATGGTTGGAGTTAGTTAAAGACTACGATTGTACGATTCACTATCATCCTGGAAAGGTGAACGTTGTAGCAGATGCATTAAGTCAAAAAAGTTATCTTGAGGCATTACCGACCAAGCAAGAGCAACTAATTAAAGAGTTCGAGAAGGTAAAATTGGAAGTGGTGACCCCGCCAAACACCACAATGGTAGTTTTAGCTGCACTTGTGGTTAGACCAATGATACGTGATCGAATTCGTGAGGCTCAAAGTGATGATCCATTTTTGTGCAAAATGAAGACAAGGGCACTAGATGGTACTATCCAAGGATTTGCAGTCACAAATGATGGCACACTTTTCTTTGAAGGAAGATTGTGCGTCCCCAGAAATGAGGAGTTAAGACGGGAGATACTAGAGGAAGCACATAATACCTCGTATTCTGTGCACCCTGGAGGAACCAAGATGTACAAAGATTTAAAAATGATCTATTGGTGGCGAAATATGAAAAGATCCATTGGGCAATTCATAGAAAAATGTATCACGTGTCAACAAGTGAAAGCCGAGCATCAGCGCCCTTCCGGACTACTAAACCCATTGGAGATTCCCGAATGGAAATGGGAGCATATTGCGATGGACTTTGTGGTAGGACTACCCCGTACGGTCAAAGGTCATCATGCAATCTGGGTTATTATTGATAGGTTGACAAAGTCCGCCCACTTTCTTCCTGTGAAGATGACGTTTAGCATGGATCGTTTGACTTAACTCTATATCGATGAAATTGTAAGACTACATGGCGTTCCAGTATCGATTGTGTCTGATCGTGATACCAGATTTACCTCCAAATTTTGGAGGAGTCTCCAATCAGCCTTAGGGACGAAGTTAAGATTTAGCCCGACCTATCACCCACAATCTGACGGACAATCAGAAAGAACTATCCAAATCTTGGAAGACATGCTACGTGCTTGTGTGCTGGATTTAGGAGGAAGCTGGGAGAGACACTTGCCCTTAGTGGAGTT
Source organism: Perilla frutescens (assembly GCA_026008535.1). Taxonomy (NCBI): domain Eukaryota; kingdom Viridiplantae; phylum Streptophyta; class Magnoliopsida; order Lamiales; family Lamiaceae; genus Perilla; species Perilla frutescens. The sequence goes on from BRKX01000004.1 coordinate 17,529,022, forward strand.
CGCCTACAACAACAGTTACCAGGCTACAATAGGAATGGCTCCTTATGAAGCACTATATAGAAGAAAATGTAGAACACCAATCCACTGGGATGAAGTTGGAGAGCGACGAATTTTGGGACCTGAAATAGTTGAAAAGACTGTTGGATGATCACAAAGATTAGAGAAAGAATCAAGATTGCCCAAGATCGTCAAAAGTCATATGCTGATTCGAAGAGAAAAGACGTGCATTTTTATATTGGAGATAAAGTGTTCTTGAAGATAGCGCCAATGAAAGGAGTTATCAGATTTGGTAGAAAGGGAAAACTACAGCCTCGCTTTGTGGGACCATTCGAGATACTTGAAAAGATTGGAGACATTGCCTATCGTCTAGCCTTACCCCCAGACTTAGCTGGCATTCACGACGTGTTCCACGTGTCATTACTTAGAAGATACGTTCTGGATCCTAGCCATGTCATTTCACATGAAAATGTACATATTTCTCAAGACCTAACCTATGAGGAGACTCCAATTGCTATCTTAGATAGGAAAGTTCATACCCTTAGAAATCGAGCCGTGCCGTTAGTAAAGGTTCAATGGAGTAGGCATGGACCCGAAGAAGCCACTTGGGAGAGGGAAAATGAACTTCTAACTCGATATCCTGAAGCTAAGGACTTAGCAGGTTAATTTCAAGGACAAAATTATTTTAAGGGGGGTAGGATGTAATACCCCGAATCTTTTTAAATCTAAATTGTTATTTCCAAATTAAATAATTTTTTTTGTGATATTTGTTACTTTTGATTTAAATGTTTACAAGTTGTTCGGCACTTGAGCTACGATGCGCCCCTAGTAAGTAATGAGTGGAAAATTTATTTAAAATTATTCAATATAGAAAAATAAATGGGCAACTTTGAATAGATCCATAACCGAGACTAACGAATAAAATTGCATAATTTAAATCATAAGTATTTAAAGATTTTGGATTTAAAAATAATAATAATTATAATAATATTAATAATAATAATAATAATATGTAAATGATAATGAAATAAATAAATAAATTTAATAACAAAGAATTCAATAGGAAATTTATTTGGAGCAAAATATCTTAGATAGTTGCCTTATGTAGTAAAATAAAGAACACCTCTCCTATATTCTAGAATGATCTATCTCTCTCTCCCACACTCTTGAAAGAAGCTCACCTCACTCTCTCTCTCATCGATCTATCTCTCTCTCATATCAAAGGTAATTCTTCCTCTTTCTTCTTGTCTTAGTTTTCTCCTATCTGCATTCTTTGGATGATAAATGTAGCCATGGGGATATATTGGTGGTAATAGCTTGGTATGTGTGCATTGTCCTTGACCTTGCTCTTGATTATGTTTGGTGGGATGGCATGAGGAAGTCAGTCGAGTCATACAGGGGTCGTCACGATGGTGGCGGCAAAATAATGAAGGAGAAGTTGTATGTGTTGTGTGTAGTCTTGTGTGTGTGACTGCTGAAACTTTCAGGCTGATTTCTGGACGTTTTTCGGCAGATTTACCCTGCAAAATAGGTACCATTAGAAAGCTCTCGTAAAGAGCTTTCCGGCAGTATCTTCGGATTTCCAAACGGACATCAAACGAAGAAGTTATTGACTGCCCAAGTTGGTGTTATGGAGTGGTGTCGCGAGTCAGCAGGTGCGACTTTGAGTAGTGATTCCGGCATCTAATCAGTGTCGATGTCTGGAATCAGTTGAGGGCTTTTGAAGCCCAAGGTTTGGGCTGTTCGACCATGTTCTCAATTTCTCTATTCGACATCCGCCGGTGAAGTAATTGCTCCGGCAAGACAGCCCTGCGCCTAGGGTTTCAGTTTAGGTGTTTGTTGGATTTTGGTTTAAAATAAACTTCAAACTGCAAAATTTGATGAGGGCTTTTGTAGAGTAGGTCTAGGGGAGTCTAGCGATGGTCTCAGCTCCAGGGGCTGGTGACCGGAGTGGTCAGAATTGCTCCGACAGTGGCCGTAGAAGTGGTTTGTGTGCAATTTTTAGATTTTAGCTCAATTTTGACTCCATTTAAGGATTTTAACTAGGAGGAGTTTTCATTTGTGCTTTTAAATGATTTTTTTTTATAATCATATGAAGTCCTAAATTTTATTAAATTTAGAGATATCTCAAGAATTTCATAAAATGCCTTGATTCCATAATTTGGAAATAATTAAAGTTAAGTTAAAAACTTCATAAGAATGAACATAAGACTTCAGATGTTTTTAGAAGATGTGTACTAAGTTACTACACATAGCTTAAATTCATAAATATGTTGAATGCTTCTAACGAGTTCAAAATTAGCCTAAAGTATGTTAGTAGTTGAATTTAGACCTTTAATAATTGCATAATTTAATTTATGGATATATGTTTAGAAATTTTGAATAAATAATTGAAATTGAATTTAAGCTATTATATGGGAACTCTATAATTATTCATTAACTGTGTTTAATGCTTAATACATATCACCTAAAGGATCTTGAAATACCCGAAAGATATAAAATGACTCAAAGCTCATAAAATGATAACTTTGTTCTAATGGTTGTCTTAAAGGCCTAGTAACTAATGAAAGAATTTCAAAAGTGTTAGGAGTGGCGCAATCGAGGCTCAAGAACGGACAACTACTCCAAGTTGAAGAGATTCATTTGAATTTGCCAACTTTCGAGGTGGGGTTTACTTTTATCTGTAAGCGCAGTTGTTATATGGTTATAATCATTATTGTGTTGTGTTTCATTCATATGAATCGCCTTGGCCCACAAGTGGGTCAGATCCCAAGGGATCACATAGACGCCCAAGGACGGGCCCCAAGGGGTCGGGTCCACATGGATCGAGACTAGTCTCACACAGTTACAGATAGACTATAGAGGTTCATTATGTGATGTTGCACTACACAATTGGTTATAACTGCTTGCAGCATGTATACCCCACTGAGTATGCTTGCATGCTCACGCCCTATTTATTTGATGTTTTTTTCAGGTTAAGGAGTTGAGAGGCGAATCATGCGAAAAGATGACCACTACGTTCTCCCAATGACACGCATTATAACTTTTGTTATTACTAACTTATCTTGATCATATTTTGGATTATTTGGCGAACGCTGATTATTATTGTAGATTGTGATCTAATATTTTTGGACTTTTGATGCACGCTTTTGAGGAGGGCTAGACCCGTATTTGCTTTTATGGGCTGTGACCCAAGTATTATGCATTTGCTTATTTATGTTGTGACAGGATGTAACCCAATTAGGATGTATATATTTTATTTTGCAAAATATATCAAAGAACTATGACTTATTAATTCTAATTTTTCGAAATTGATCTTGACTTATAAGATATCTGTTAGGCAGGTTCTCTATCATTCTATTATAACATAAGATATAAATAGATGTTTATTTTAATTTATTTTTTTTTATTTTTTTTATTATTATTTAGCTTCCGCATTATATTTTAACATTTTATATGTATAAATGGATTTTTAGTAATGTTCTCATTCACTAGGAATTGGGACTTTACAAATTTACAACATTATTGATTTTGTTAGCATTTTGTATTGCTTTCTTTAGCATTACATAATACTTATGTTAGCAAATGATAAAATTTAATAAAATTAAATTGGTGAACTCTAAAATTGATGTGATAGCAATATAACTAATCATGATGCTAGCGAATCATCTGTCATATATTAACGAATCATGCTTAATTCAGATGGATGTTATACATTGATAATACATATGCAATATTAAACATATATAATTCTATTACCAGATACAATTATACTACATTAACATTATTATAATATTTTAGTTAGCATATGTCAATGCTAATGTTAGCAGTGCATTAGCATTCTCATATAAAAAATATCTTAATGCACTAATGTATTGTTCATTGTGAATATAATTGATACTAATGAAATATTTGTTATATGCTAATGAAACACATCCTAATTAGAATTAAATAAACATTTATAGCAATATAATTGAAGTCAGTGAAACATATATTAATTGAGATGTAATAAACATTTACAGTAATATAATCGATGCTAATGAAATATTTGGCGTATGCTAACGAAGCATTTGCCATATGTTAATGAAATATTTTTTATATGCTAACGAAGCATACCTAATTACGATTGAATAAATCTTCATCGCAATATAACTGATGCTAACGAAACATTTGTTATATGCTAACGAAAACATATGTCGTATGCTAACGAAGTATTCTGAGCATGAATATGCGTGAAAAATGAAACTTTTGTATTTTTCATCCATATTTTTCTAGATAAACATATGCTTCACTGATCTTAAATGAAAGTGGATTAAAAGACCTTTAATTTGATATATTATTTGCGTTAATCCGATGAAAAAAGAGCAAGTTATGACCGTTTGAAGTTTGTAAGAATTTTTTTAGATGCCCAGTCAGCGTGACATCAACTTTTTTTCAAAAAACGGACGAAAATACCCCCATAGACTGAAAAAAGTTGTGAAAATTACAAAACTGCCACCAAATTTCTCTCCAAATCTTGACCGTGTATTTTTTTAAATGGATGGTGAGAGATTGGTTTACAGTTTACACACTAGGGATTGGTTTACATTTGATCCATTCCCTATACATATATATATCTATATATATATATATAGGGTGGATTTAGTGGGAACCCTTCCCCATGTGGGAACTAGGAACCCATCACATCCACCCATTCCGTAATCTGGACGACCCAGATTAGAACAGATTAAGTGGATGGGGCAATGGCAAACTCATAATTAAAATGAAAACTTTAAATTCACGCATTTTATTAAGGGTAAAATTGGAACAAAATATAAAAAATATAATACAGCTTCTCAGGAAAGATGATTGACTTTTAAAAAAAGTGACATCATTATGTTTTAAAAAAATCTTAAAAACTTTAAATGATTATAATTTATTCATTTTTAATTTAATTTTTGTGAATCATATATCAAATTAAGCTCTTTTCATACTCTTTCGTTTAAGATTCATATTGCATATGTTTATTTGAACAAAATAGATGAAAAATACAAAAAAATATTTTTAGGCATAATTTTCACACAAAGCAGCCCCAAATTTATATTAGCATGATGCATACAACATTTTAGCATGACCTATATAACATTTTAGCATAGTCAACTGTAACTCATATAATTGCGTTTATGATGTTTTAGCATGAAATTACTCACATTTTAAAATGGTATATATGACATTTTAGCATAATCTGTAACTCATGATTGACAGCATTGCGTACATGATGTTCTAGCCCGAGACTCATAAATTAATTAAGAAGATGATATCAACACATTTACACAAATATTGTAGAAACTTCAAAAAATAATAATATTTCCACAAGTTTATCTAACAAAAATTATTTTGTTCGCTATAGTATAAAATAATATTTATAATACCATGACAAACTACTCATTATAATATGAAAACATAATCACAATAGCAAAGAAAAATATCCATAACAGTGTGAAAAATATTCGTAAAACATGTAAATTTACTCGTAATACCATCTGTGTTATTCATTCATTTTAACATAGTTATATGTTTATAATATGATACGGTTGAAAGTTGTATTAATTGAAATATTGGCATAACTTTAGCATGATATTTCCTTAATTTTTAGCATAATATTTGTATTGATTTTAGCATGACATTTCTTTTGATTTTAACATGATTTAATAAAGCCCAATTGAGAAATAATAAACCCTAAGTAAAATATGTAATAAACCCTAGCTAATTTGGATAGAGTAAACCCTAATTGATCTATTAACACGATTCTATAATGTTATTATCCTTAATTTTAGCATGATCTACTAAACCCTAATTGGGATCTTAGCACGACTTTAGCATAATATTTCATAGATTTTAGCATAATATTTGTATTGATTTTGGAATGCATGATATTTCATTTGACTTTAACATGATGCAATAAAAATCAATTAGATTCTAAAAAACCTTAATTGAATGAAATAACCCTAATTGAAATGAAATAAACCATAATTGAAATGAAATAAACTCTAAAAACTAATGTTTTGGATTTTTCATCCATATTTCTTCAGATAAATAATTGTATTCGAGATCTTGAATGAAAGAACGTGGAAAAAGCTCTAATTTGATATATTATATTCATTTCATTTTAGCATAGCAAAATTGCATGAGAGTAACATATAAATTTACTCATAATATTAATTATATGTGTTGTTTGTTAATTGCATGAGAGTAACATATAAATTTACTCATAATTATTAATTATATGTGTTGTTTGTTAATTTTTTTAGCATTGTTATATGTTCATTTTAGCATTATATTGCTTTCATTTTAACATGACGAAATTGCATGAGAATAATGTGTAAGTATATTCGTAATAATATTTATATTATTCGTTCATTTTGGCATAGATATATGTTCATAATAGCATGTCAATTCGTTCATATTAACATTATATTGCTTTTCATTTGACGAAATTGAATGAGAATAAAAAAACACAAATTGTGGAATAAATCCTAATTGGAATAGAATGAACCATAACTAGGCTATGATAAATTATAATTGAGATTAATAAACTCCAATTAGGTTGTAATAAAACATAATTCGGAGAACATACAATCATATACATACAATGCTATTATAATTTTATAAAAAACAATGTGCTAAAACCACTGTATCATTATGTTAAAAGTGTATAATATATGATGCTTGAATGAATACAAAATTATACTAAAATAAAAATAAAAAATCAATCCCTATAATATCATCATGGTATGTCATATTTTTGCACTTGCTGCACATTCTGAGTGGTTTCTTGTTCTTTCTTATGGTTGTCTCATTCCTATATTTCACACAATTGCCATTATCTTTTGTTTTAACTGAAAGAGATATATGCACAACAACTTCAAAAGCGGCATGTGAACCGTAAAATTTCTCAAAAACCATCATCTCACTATGCAAAGTTGAAGCTTGAGAATCACCAGATTGAAATAACGCTTTCAAATTACACAGATCATCTAAAAATGCATTCATCAAACAAAGCCCAAACAAGAATAAAACTCTGAAAATATTTTGTTAGAATTTATTGCCTGAAACAATGTGAATTACGGATGTAAATAGCAAAGTTAAATGAAATGTTGAAGCTAGTGTTGCCACATTGCCTTCAACATGCAGCAGAAACTTAAACAGAACTTTGCACAAAATAAATTTTAAATCACACTCTTTATGGTGTGTGATTGCCTCAAGGTGAAATTCACTATCATAAGTGATAAACAAAAACAATGTTGATGTTGTATCGGTTCACTCCCTTGACAACACTGTATAAAACATACAGAGGACTATCCTAGCTTCACTCACTCGAATAATCACTCAAAAACAAACCTATCTAAATACATAGATAGATTACAATCAGTCACTCTAAATCCCAGACTTCTCAAAGTTGACTATCTAACCTACACACACAACTGGAATGAAAGTCTCCAGCTGATTGAGATGCTAGGTCGATGTCTGGAAAGATGTCTTGGATTTCAGAGATGACATTAGATGCAAGTTTCAGAGCTTCTCACAAACCACGATGATAACCTGCTTGCATGAATGATTTTAAGGTCTAAGGAGACCTTAAATACTTCTTCCATCTTGTATTGACAGTTGCTTCACGATCCTAGATGACTTGGACTTGAATCAACCGCCTTCCACTACCCATTGCTGAAGTGGACTTAAAATAACCGTCTTCTGCATTACGTGGCACACGTTCTTCAACATCGTGCAATAGTAGCGGTTACTCCAGTAACCCACGATCTCCTGCAACAGTTAGTGTCCAAGAAGGAGTGAGAACATCACGCCCCCATGAAATCCAGAACAGATTTTGAACAAGTCAAAATCAATCATTATCCACATTTTAATTCAAAATAAAATATCTAATAAATCCCTGAAAACGTGAAAAATGATATGTGATAAAAATCACAATTTATTCAGATTAATTTAAAATAAATTAATCCAAAATACTAGGAAATGATAAGATTAATGTTCCGAGGGTTATACTCGATGTGACGAGAATGACGGAACAACATTAGATACGACATTGATTGCGATGTTATCAAACGAAGTGATAACATCATCTGGAACACGTCATACTCAACATATTTGATTCATCAAACTCCTAGAGACTCTATGCTTCTTTGTGTTAACATGATGTAATAATCTCTAATTGAGATTAATAAATCATAATTGTGATATAATAAACTCTAAATGGAATTAATATACCATAACTGGAATGAAGTAAATTAACCCTAATTGGGTTGTTAACACAATTTTAGCATGATATTTATTTGATTTTAGAATGAGCCATTGAACGTTAATTGAGACTAATAAATCTTAATGGGGATGTTAACTCGACTTTAGCATAATATTTCCTTGATTTTAGCATAATATTATATTGATTTAGCATAATATTTTATTTGACTTTAACAGAATGTAATAAACCCTAATTGGGCTATGATAAACCATAATTGAGATTAATAAACTATAATTAATTGTAATAAAACACAATTCAGAGAACATACAGTCATCAACATGCATTGTTAATATAATTTTACAAAAAATGATGTGCTAAAACCAGTGTATCACTATGCGAAAAGTGTAGAATATATGATGCTTGAATGAATACAACATTATGCTAAAATAAAAATAAAAAGTCAATCCATACAACTTCTAGCATCATGGCATATCATCTTTTTGCACTTGCTGCACATTTTGAGTGATTTCTTGTTTCTTCTTGTGATTGTCCCTTTCTTAGATTTCAAGTGCGCGACTTTCATTACATTTTGTTTTAACAGGAAGAGATGGGTACAAGGGCATGTGAACCGTAGAATTTCTCAAACATTATCATTTTACTATGCAAGGTTGAAGTTTGATCATCACCAGACTGAAACAATGCTTTTAAGTTACATAGACCATCTAAAAATGTCTCCATCTTCTCTAAATCAAACTCCTAGAGACTCTATACTTCTTTATTTTAACTACGTTTCTCACATCATCAATCTCAACGACTGCGTTCTTCTCACCCTCTTGGTTGCAATAGACATATTTCTATAAAATGGTTTCATCTTTACACTTCTTCTCTCTTGTAAGATGAATGTCAAAACCATATAATTATACATAGATCGTATAAACTTTTATACATTCATCCAAAGTTTTAAAACTCTATTCAACAATCGGCTTCAATTCAGTATTTGATAAGTAGTATTCAATCATATCACTACAACCACTCAATAAAGAAAAAAGTTCCCACATTAAAAAATAAAAAATATATAACATAAACGTATATAACATGCTAATATAGTCATATAATCATACTAAAATTGTATGTTATCATGCTAAAATGAATATTTGAACATGCTAAAATTAATAATTGTACATGTTAAAAATGACAATATCCCTACAATTTTTAATATGACGATCGCTGCATTCTAACAATTAAAAGCAACTTCTGTGACATGATACTCAAACAAACAAATTAAACCAGTAATCATACAAAAAAGTAAATACAAAACAACAATGAATTTTGATGGCCATCAATATTCAATAAATACACAACCCACTGCAAAAACTAAACAACACACCAAACTGTAAAAATTAATCGAACAATAAACAATAAATAACATACATGAAGTCTCCATAAAAAGACAATATCGATAAATTCTAGTGATTTCAATGTCAAATCTTCGCAACAAAAATATGAATGCAGCATGTAACGCCCCAAAATTTATACTCATAAATTAAAAAAAACGTTAACCATGCTTTATTCATTAAATAGTCCCATAAAATCGTTACAATAAATACAACATCAGAGTTTTAAAAGATAAATGCGGAAAACATGAAAATAATAATGTCTCAATATTTATTCTTGATTTCATTAATAAACTTAAAACGACCACCGCTATCGCATCTTGCCTGCTCACACATCGCCAGAGTCATTTCTGAAAGGGATTAAAAGATTGGGGTGAGTTCCTTTAATTCCAGTGGGAAAAATTTACGTTACCCAACTATAAATTCAACAAATAAATATGTGAATAGATAAAATCTTTAGTTCGTAGACCAAATCCTGTGATCTGTATTTCTGATTCAGCCCTTAGGCTCGGTACTTTATAGTCCAAAGGACTCCGTACTTTATAGTCTCGAAGACTCGGTACTTTATAGTCTAGAAGACTCGGTACTGTAATTTCACATAACTTGTACAAATATATAGATGACATAACAGTAAATATTTCAACATATAATCCCCACCTTATCCTTGACCTGACAATTAATTGGTTAAGTCTCTGCGCCTTGCCTAGAATATTAATTATAAATTAAAATAAAATTCTAAAATAATTCCATGCTTCTGAAAATAACATACTTAAGTAAAATTCATACACATACACAGGCACTTATTTTTACTAAATAAATCTGTAGATATACAAGTAATATATATATATATATATAGGGATTATACACATAGGTATGACTGAACGAAAATATATATCACATATTTATATAAATATCATACATATATATATATAGACGTGATGTGTGTGTGTTTTTTTCATAATGTACACACACATATATATACATGACTATATCTATATATAATATATTATATATATAAGTGAGTGGGTTTGTAAGTATATATATATATACACATATATATGCACGTGGGTTTGTGTGAGGGTGTTAGCAATAGTTATTATTATTAATATTATTATTATATAATATATTATATATATAAGTGAGTGGGTTTGTAAGTATATATATATATACACATATATATGCACGTGGGTTTGTGTGAGGGTGTTAGCAATAGTTATTATTATTAATATTAATATTATTATTATTATATATAGAGAGAGATACGCACATGCAAACCTATAACTATAGATACGTAAATGGTGTGTGACAAGTGTGCATGTAAAAAAGAGTCCTATCATCAAAATTATTTATTGGGCCCACAAGTAGAAATTTTGAAGAAAGTTTTCAAATCATGTCCACCATTCATCTACGTACATCATATATATATATATATATATATATATATATATATATATATATGTTGTAGACTCACTGTAGGCTATACGTTAACTTTAGATTTGCAGTTTCAAAAACTCTATTTTTTTCCTTCTCTGAAAATGAAAGCCATGAAAAGCATAACAAAATAGAAAAACTCCTAATTTTATTTCGCAAGAATTTAGGAACGTAACTCTCGTACCTTTCGGGAATGGAAGAACAATAAATGACTCGAAGAAGAAAGAGCTTTCTTTTCTACTATTTTATGCTTTGGTGATTGTGTGGAAGAATGATGGGAGGACACGGATTTATACTATTGAAATTAATGCATATATGGATGGAAAAATATTAAGGGCGATTTCTCCCATAATTATGAGGTTTTGGTTGGAAACAACGTGTAGTATTTTGGTAAAAAAATCTCCAAGTCAAAACTTTCCTTTGAAATGAAGGAAGAAACGAACCAATGCCTTAATTTTTTATGGGCTTATGGTTTGGTCTAGGGAAGATATAGATTTGGGCTTAACTATTAGAAGTTGTGGGCTTTTCTAAAAAAAATGAATGGATTTATTAAAACCAATAAAATATCACTTCAACATTTCTAGAAAAATGAAATGCATTTATAAACCTGATTCATATACGTTACATTTTACTTTTGGTGCGACTTACAAGACTTAACAATTAATAGCGTGCTCCAAAATAATAATTTTGAAAAAGAAAATAAATAAATAAATTTGCGGGGCACTACATCCTTCCCTACTTAATAAAATTTCGTCCTCGAAATTACTTACCTGATCTTCACACTCTAAGTTATCTTTACCCAAAATCTATCATCTATCATGCATAACCTCATTGATGCCGTGCCCAATGTCTACAAATTTTAAGTTCCAAGATCTTCCTAATTCGTAAAACGCATTGTTATGTACTCGTACTTAAAAGATTTCTATAATCAATCATAATGTTGCTAGGTTCTAAGTCAACTAACTTATTTGAACAACAAAAAAAATATTCCTCAAAATTGAAGCAGACGTCGAAAGTTGTAGTTATGATTTGGCCATCCAAATACGTTGATTACGCGACTCCTATCCAAGATTTTGAACGTTCTTTATCTTGTGTCTTGAATCTTCTTGTACTTCATTGCAGGTCCTCAACAACTTGTTACGAACATGCGCTTCATAGACCAATCATTACTAAAATAAAACTTTATTCCAACTTAGAAAAACTTATTAAGTTCTCACACGAATACTAAAAGTCAAGACTAAAACTAAAATAACTGCATGAACTAAAAAAATGGGTAATAAAGCTAACGTGATGCCATCTCCCTTTCTCTACTTGTTAGGACAAACTATCAAGTAAAATCCCTGAACATGATTTTGATGAGATATCAAAATATTTCTTGAAAAACTGAAGGAAGATTCAAGCTGGAGATCTTGTTGACCAACTGAGGCTCCAAAGAGAATTTAGCTGAAGGAAGAGTCAACCTACCTGGAAGGATGCGGCAATCAGTCAGAAGATAACCCAACTGAGGGTTAAGCCCAACAAGTCGAACTAGTTAAGGATCAAACTGATAGCCAGGTCAGTTGAACTAGAGAAGCAGAGTCAACTGACTAATAAAACTGACAAGAAGTCAGTTTAACTGAACACTGGAAGCATCCGACTGATGGCCAGAATTAAAATCAGCCCAACTGACGCACAAGGAAAAATCAACTGCTGATGGCCAGAATTGAAGTCAGCCAGCTTGAAGCTCAAGACAAGCCAACTAATGACCAAGCTCAGAATAAGACTAATCAAACTGTCAAACCAGTCAATGGTTTGTGGTCAGTTGAACTGGTAAAGAAGCTCAGAAAGACAGCCAACTAAAGCGATAGTCAAACTGAGCAGCCAAGCTCAGAACTGCCAACTGGAGCTCAAACCTACCAACTGGAGAATCTTGGAGTTAATGCTCAATGAAGATGTTGGAGTTAATGCTCAACGAAGATCGATTGGCTGAGTAACAACTACTTCAACAAGCTTCAACGGCTATGAAGATCAACTACCATTGATGAACCAACAGAGTCATCGATCAATGAAACTCAACGATCACAAGATCACTCCTCTATATAAGACGACTGAATCTGATTTTCAAATGACTTTCAAACTCTCATTCTCTAAATTCTAATTTTCGCACATACTGACAACTAAGCTTTCTTTCTCCCCCCTTTCAGCTCAAGTTACAGCATTATCTCAAAGCTGCGAAAGTCTCAACTGAGAAGAAGAACTCAAAGATTCAAGCATTCAGCTAGCTGTCGAAAGTCCAGCCAGAGCCATCGTTCAAGCTATACACCGATCAACTACTCAGCTCAACTCAAGGAGCACATCAGTTAATACTACTGTTCAAGAATAACCTCTTGAAGATTGAAATAGATCTAAAACCTTATAAAAATGACAATAGTATCTAACTCTCCAAGCCACAGACGCTTGGGACTGCAAGTGTGAGCTGTCGACCCACTGAAGTGATCGTGTAAAGAAACTCACCGTTACCAGGTTTAGTCAACTGTCATTCATTGTATAGTTTGTAAAGAAACTCAAGTTATATAGTGAATTTTCCCTTCTGATAAAGGAAGAAAGGACATAGAAGTTTGAGACTTCGAACCTCTATAAATCGTCTGTGTGTTGTACTGTTTTGCTCAATCTAGCATATATCTAAACTGTACACAAACTCACACAAGCTGCACTCAAGTCAACTGAGATCATCTAAACTGACTAGTGCATAGATAAGTTTTTAAGAGAGTTAAGGGTCCTTATTATTCCGTATTTGAAGTTAAAGTTTTTGGATCAGTTCAATCACCCCCTCTCTAAACTGACTCTTCTCCATTCATCACAAAAGCTCCAGAATTTCCTCTCCATTCTGCGTTTTCACCTCTTCTAGTGTTTTCTCTTTTGGTATTTCCTCCTCTCTCGGTATTTTTATTTTGATGCAACGGACATTCCCAAGCCACGTGTCCTTCCTTATGGCATTTGAAGCAAGCTCGCATTCCCAACTTGCACTTTCCTGGATGGTATTTATGACATTTCTGACATTGCAGGTATTGTGATGTTGCTCCGGACATCTCTCCTCTGGTAACATTCATCTTCTTTCAGGCTGGGAATTTCGCTCTCTATCTTGATCATACCATCGTCTTTTTCCACTGTTGTTGGGAGGTCTTGAATCAAGATTGTCTAAGTTCAGGTTGTTAGTTTTGTATACTAGAAGACTTGTCTTTGTATACTTTTCTGATGATATGATGATATGCAATGAAAGTTATTGCAGTCACCGTTTGCATTTAGATTATGTTCTATAATTGTTTTATGCAATGTTCCATATACTTACATTGTAGATGATATGGTGTAGGGAGTCACATGGTAAGATCATATCATTAGAACCTTGTAATGTATTAAAGAGCTCACGGCTTAGATGGTCTTGAACACACCATCGGTACACCGTGTAGAATAATCTGATAAGTTAGTTTATCTTGACTAACTGATTATTCTAGTACACTCGTTAGTGTATTGAGGAGGATCACGATAGGATACTATTCTCTGTCTCTGACCCAGTTACTGAGAGAATAAAGATCCACAGAGTTCGGGTTCTGAACTCATGTGATATTGGCGAGCATATGTGTCCATTGTTTATTACTTTGATTTATCAATGGGGGAGATCTTTTCGTAGATCGAATTCGATATCTTGGGTAATAACAATGTATACATGATGTCTCGAGCAGTATGCATGAGCACCGTGTCCTGATGCGCCAGGTTGATGATGTTCTCTTGAGGAAACACAAGTTCATGTTGAAACCCTGCAGGTGGAATTTATTCCGTACATGAATAAAGCTTGTGTGGTACTACTCAAGGTTTTAGATGTTAATTAATTATAGATGTCAGAGGCTGACATAATTAATTAATGAACATTATATCTTAGACAAGGGGAATGGTTGGACTAAAGGAGAAAGCATATTCGTAAATATATATTAAATTGGTAGGTCAGTTTTACTTCTTTAGTGGAATAAAAGTAAAACTTAATTTATTTAATTATATCCTAGGTTTATTGGATATTGGATATTAAATAAATTAGTGGGCCAATTTAATATTCTTCTAGATCCCTGTTGTAGCCCAATTGACTGATGGTGGACTGGACATTGAACTTGAGATAGAGGCCCAACCCAATAGGGCTGGAACATGAAATTTTCGCCCCTCCCTATATATAAGGGGAGGGGGGCATGAAAATTTGGAGATAATAATCATAAGAATTCAGCCCCTCTTTGTCTCTCAAAGTTATCCATAGATTTCACAATTCTATCTAGTAGATTTCAGCCCACTCTGAATCTAGATACAGTCCGGGAATACAACAGAAGATCTTGGAGTGGAATACTGTGGTGCACATTTTTGAGGTCATAGATGGCGCCATTACTGTGCTCATTCAATAGCAAGATTAGATCTTTAATCTTGTCCACAGACCGTCTATCGATTTGTAAGTAGATTCGTTTCTATGTCTTCCGCTTTATTAGATTCGAATCTGCTTTGCATGCTTTTTTATTAGACTGTGATAAACATGCATGTCACATAAAATTATGATTTGCATGAACACGGATTAAAGAACAACCAAATGATCCTGTGGTGGTTTAATTCGAAAAAACCCCAACAACTAGTATCAGAGCGGGTTTTGACACTGTTCTAGGATTAATCCGAACATGAAATTCGAACTAAATATTAAATTTGATGATAAAATTATGGTGTTTAAATTTTCAGATTTAATTGGCTATGTATTTCGATTTTATGGTATTCAAAACTTGGAAGAATTTTTGATGTAGAATTCGAAAATTCTAGTTTTGAGTGTTAAAATTTTTCGATGATTATGGATATAGATTTGGAATGATATTTGATGTTCTTCAAATTTCTAGATTTATTTTTCATAATTTTCGAAAATTTAGTTGTCAAAATTTTCGAATTTTGATGTTCTATAATTCCCTAATTTTGTGTTAGAATTTTCGGCCACTATGAATTAGATTTGGATGGATTTTCGATCAAGATCAAAATTTCTAGATTTGGTTTTGAGTGTGGTTCGAAAATTTGGTGTATTAGAATTAGATTTGGTGATTTTTGATGTATATCAAAAGTTATCTAATTCTAATCAAGATAGATTTGAAATTAGAATTTTAAATTTGGTAATTCTTGAAGTGGATCAAAATTTCCAGATTTTAATTCTTGTAATTTTCGAAACCTATAGCTATATAATTTGGAATAGTTTTTTGATTAATGTCAAAATTTCCAAATGTGAAATATAGTGTAATTTTCGATTTTTAATAAATTAATTTGGAGAAGTTTTTGATGAAAATCAAATTTCCAGATTTATTAATTAATGTGGATCGAAAATTTGGTTGTTGGATTAAAGATTTGATGTTATTTGATGTATATCTTAATTTACCTAATTTTAATCTAAATGGATTTGAAAATAGAATTTTAAATTTGGAAGAATTTGAAGTGGATCAAATTTCCAGATTTATTATTTGGATATTTTCGAAATCTATGTGATTTAAATTGGATAAGGTGATTTTGGATATAGTTGAATAATTATCAAAAATCAATTGTGATAAGATTTTAAATTTGGATAAGTTTTGGAAGATTTTGGATTGGAATCTAATCTCCAAACTTTATCCTTGAAGATTTAGATTCTTATGGATAATATTTGGATTAGATTTTTAATTTATATCAATATATCCAATTATTATTTAATTAGGGTGGATTGAAAATATTAAATAAATTTGGTGGATAATTATTAATAATTTCCAGATTTATTTTAAGTAATATTTTCGAAAATCACAAGTATAAAATTGGTGGATAATTATTTTAATTTCCAATTTTTATCTTGTGGATAATATCGAATTAATTAATTAATTTAATTGTTAAATTCGATTATTATTTAATATTCATGCATAGATATCATATGTTATTTTATGTGGATCATATAATACATGATTGTTGGTTTTGTAGACTGTGTTTGTTTGCAGGTTTACCAACTATCATGGCTCCTTTATTTTATGTGATGTATGTTTATGTTGAATGAATGTTGGTCGTATGCCGGTTTGGCTACGTGTTTTTAATCCATGAGAAAATCCATGGATTAGGTTTAGGTTTTATTTTACGTTGTTTTAATGTAATAGATATAAAGCTGTTAGACCGGGTTTTTGAGTTGTAATTTTTATTCTAGCAATATTAGATTTTTCCTTTTGGAATAGATAGTCTGTATTGAATAAAGATCGGAGATCAACTCAAAAGAAGGAAAGTGGTTCAGTACCAAAAAGGAAGGTTTACCGGTTCATGTTCCGAAAATCCTAAATGGAGCTAGGATTTTCGGCGAGGCGCGGTGAAGGGGGCGGCGGTTCCTAGCCTATTTCCAGAGCTGACTTTCCAGTTTTATCTCATCAATAAATATGAGATATAAGCCATGATAGTTGAAATATTATTGTTGCTTATTATGTTGAAGCATGCAATGGATGTTTATCATTTTATGTGATGTTTGCATGTTCGATAATGGGATAAAATGAAACCTCAAACATAAATAACTAAGTGGGAGAGATTCATACCAAAGTATGTAGAAATCTCATACGGTCTCCATTAAAATCTGATTTAATTGAGAAGTGATGGGCATGCGCGTTGACATCGGTCTTCCTCCATATCGGATGTGTCATATCACAGATTTCTCTAGAAATTAAATCTCCTAAAAAGGATAGTTGTAGAACACTATTAGAACTAACTGACTCCTTCATCTGGAGCGGTTAAATTCGAATAGTGTTCTTGGTGCAAAGATAATGGTGTGCACACTTAAATATAATTTATTGATAAATGTCCACACGATCATGGCTTATCAGTTAGACGATTACATGACCGTGTTTATTATCCGGCTATTAATTTGCTTGTTGTAAGGAAACTCAACTGGAGGCAAATTAAAGGTTTAACCTATTTAAAAATGGATTTTATAAACGTCCACACTATCATGGCTTATAGAAGACGTTTTTAAAGTGTCGGTGGAAAAGTATATAATTTTTCTGAGGTTTTCAATTATATACTGTTTATCCTAAACGTGCTTTGTGACTGTACTGCATGTTTTATTTTCAGTTATTTCATATCATCAATGGCACTCTCCAATCTGTCCTCAATCCTCAAAGAAAACAAACTTGTCGGTGAAAACTACAATGACTGGCTTCGTAACCTTAACTTAGTTCTTGTTGCTGAGGGACACAAGTTTGTACTTGAAGAGGTTTGTCCTCAAAAGCCAGATGAGGATTCTGACGAAACCAAAAAGGTTGCATATGATAAGTGGGTTAGATCTAATGAGATATCGCGCTGTTACATCTTGGCATCTATGTCAAGTGTTATGCAACATCAGCACGAGCCTATGAAAACCGCTTATGATATCATGTACAACCTTAGGCAGCTATTCGGTTATCAGAACCGCTCGGCACGCCATTTGGCCATGAAGAAGCTAATGGATGCGAGAATGTCTGACTCCATACCTGTTAGGGATCACGTTCTCATGATAATGGGGTATTTATCTGAGATCGAGACCTTGGGTGGAGAGCTAGATGTCGATTCTCAAATCGACATTGTTCTTCATAGCTTGTCCTCGAAGTTTGAGTAGTTCAGGCTGAATTTTAACATGATTAAAAGGGATGTCAGCCTGACTGAACTGCTCATAGATCTTCAGGCGGCTGATTTGCTCCAAAAGAGCGATCCTCAGGTCCACATAGCTGAAAAGGGCGCGTCTTCTTCTGGTGGAAAAAGGAAGAAGAGAAACACACCTAAGAAGGCTAAAGATGAGGTGCCTAAGGCGAAGAAGCCAAAGGCAAAGATTCCTCCCGAGGAGTTCAAGTCGAAGACTAAGTGCTTCAAGTGCGGCCAACCAGGTCACTGGAAGGCAGCGTGTCCTAACAAGAAGAAGAAGAGAGGTACATCTCACACTCTAGTTGTGGAAACATGTTTAGCAACTTGTTCTACCCAGTCATGGGTAGTAGATACTGGAGCTACTGATCATGTTTGCATGTCTTTACAGGGGTTCCTGGTAAAAAGACAGCTGAGTGAGGACGAGATCACCGTCTACATGGGCAATGCTACGAGAGTGGCGGCTGTTGTAGTGGGAGACGTTGTTTTACCTTTCAGTAGTGATAGAACTTTGGTTTTGAAAGATTGTCTTTATGTGCCTGGTTTTAGGCGAAACTTGATTTCAGTTTCTAAATTGATTATGGATGGATATTCTATTTCTTTTGATAATAAAGTAGTTATCTTTAGTGGTAAACATTTTATCTGTTCTAGCACATTGGATGGACACTTATACTTTCTTAAACTAATTGAAAACACTACGCAAAGACAACTGTTGAATACATCGATCATAAACCCTAACAAGAGAAAAGTACATTCGGAATTGAATCAAACCTATCTTTGGCATCTAAGGCTAGGTCATATTAACCTTAAGAGGATACAAAGGATTATAAACGATGGACCATTGTCTTCTTTGGTACTAAAATCGTTTCCTTTGTGTGAATCCTATTTGGAAGGTAAAATGACCAAACGTCCTTTCCAGTTAAAAGGAAATAGATCTGAAGGGCTATTAGATTTGATTCACTCTGACCTATGTGTCCCTATGTCAGTTCAAGCTCGAGGAGGGTTCGAGTATTTCATCACTCTCATTGATGATTACTCTAGATACGGTTATATTTACATGTTACGTCGCAAGTCTGAATGCTTTGAGAAATTTAAAGAGTTTAAGGCGGAAGCGGAGAAACGAATAGGCAGAAGTATCAAGTCACTATGTTCTGATCGTGGTGGAGAGTACCTCTCAAGCAAATTTAGGGATTACATGGCAGAGAGTGGGATTACATCCCAGTTGACTGTGCCTGGAACGCCACAGCAGAATGGCGTGGCAGAAAGAAGGAATCGTACATTGTTAGAGATGGTTAGATCGATGATGAGTTATTCTGAGTTGCCCATTTCGTTCTGGGGATATGCCCTAGAAACGGCAGCCTATATTCTTAACTTGGTTCCATCGAAATCAGTTCCTGCTACACCCACAGAACTATGGACTGGACGAAAGCCCAGTTTGAACCATATTCGGATTTGGGGTAGCCCAGCACACGTGTTGGACAAGGAAGCTGATAAGCTGGCACCCCCTACTGATGTAAGGCTGTACGTTGGATATCCGAGAGGAATGAAAGGTGGTTTATTTTATAGTCCTAAGGATCAGAAGATCATTATTAGCACCAATGCTCGATTCTTAGAGGAATACTATGTCATAAACCACAATCCAAGGAGTCACATTATCCTTGAGGAGTTAAGGGGAGGATCGAATCCTACACCGGTTGTACAAGAAGAGGAACCACCAAACACTGCACAATGTGTCACAGAAGTACATAAACTGCCTCGTCGCAGTGGGAGGGTTGTACGCCAACCTGATAGATTCATTGGTCGTGTTGGACAAGGAAGCTGATAAGCTGGCGCCCCGTACTGATGTAAGGCACGTTGGATATCCGAGAGGAATGAAAGGTGGTTTATTTTATAGTTCTAAGGATCAGAAGATCATTATTAGCACCAATGCTCGATTCTTAGAGGAATACTATGTCATAAACCACAAACCAAGGAGTCACATCATCCTTGAGGAGTTAAGGGGAGGATCAAATCCTACACCGGTTGTACAAGAAGAGGAACCACCAAACACTGCACAACGTGTCACAGAAGTACATGAACTGCCTCGTCACAGTGGGAGGGTTGTACGCCAACCTGATAGATTCATTAGTCATGTTGGACAAGGAAGCTGATAAGCTGGCACCCCGTACTAATGTAAGGCACGTTGGATATCCGAGAGGAACGAAAGGTGGTTTATTTTATAGTTCTAAGGATCAGAACATCATTATTAGCACCAATGCTCGATTCTTAGAAGAAGACTATGTCATAAACCACAAACCAAGGAGTCACATCATCCTTGAGGAGTTAAGGGGAGGATCAAATCCTACACCGGTTGTACAAGAAGAGGAACCACCAAACACTGCACAACGTGTCACAGAAGTACATGAACTGCCTCGTCGCAGTGGGAGGGTTGTACGCCAACTTGATAGATTCATTGGTCTGGGAGAGGCTTTAGATTTCCCAGAGGGTCTCAATGAATTGGATCCTAGGACCTATGACGAGGCAATTCGAGATTAAGATGCGGATTCATGGAAAACTGCAATGGAGTCTGAGATTGGATCTATGGATCACAATCAGGTCTGGGATCTTGTAGAACCACAAGATGGGGTAAAACCCATTGGCTGTAAGTGGGTCTATAAGCGCAAGAGAGGAGGGGGGGCACAAAAATTTGGAGATAATAATCATAAGAATTCAGCCCCTCTTTGTCTCTCAAAGTTATCCATAGATTTCACAATTCTATCTAGTAGATTTCAGCCCACTCTGAATCTAGATACAGTACAGGAATGCAACAGAAGATCTTGGAGTGGAATACTGTGGTGCAGATTTTTGAGGTCATAGGTGGCGCCATTACTGTGCTCATTCAACAACAAGATTAGATCTTTAATCTTGTCCACAGACCGTCTATCGATTTGTAAGTAGATTCGTTTCTATGTCTTCCACTTTATTAGATTCAAATCTGCTTTGCATGCTTTTTTATTAGACTGTGATAAACATGCATGTTACATAAAATTATGATTTGCATGAACACGGATTAAAGAACAACCAAATGATCCTGCGGTGGTTTAATTCGAAAAAATCCCAACACAGGTGAGTAAACACTGCTCGAGCTCCCTGCACAATCTCGGAGAAGGTAGTGAGATTTAGAGCAGATATATGTGCTCCAATCTCTGCACGTAGCCCATCTTCGAATCATCAAGCCTTATTTTCATCTGTGTCCACCAAGTGTGGTGCACATCGAGCCAGCTGGTTGAATTTCTACTTGTACTCCAAGATGGTCACATTGCCCTGCTCCAGGTTCATCAACTTCTTCTCCTTCTGTTTGCAGAATGCTTTTAGGAAATAATTTCCCATGACCAATCTCTTGAAAGCTATCCAAGTCATGTTTCTTTGTTGCTCCTTGCTCATGCTAAGTGTTACGGCCTCCCACTAGTGGCTTGCATCCTCCGCGAACTGAAAAATGGCACATGTGACCTTCTGTGCATCCGTGCAACCCAGGTAGTTAAAGATTCTCTCTAGCTCCCGGATCCACTCCTCAGCAGCCAATGGTCCTCCAGTCCCTATCAGCCTTGGAGGTCCCAACTGTCGGAATTGGGTTAAGATATTACCTCATTCGTTATATGGATTTGCGTTGTTATGTTGGGGTAGTATGCCTCTAAGGGCATTCACAAGGTTCTGCGCAAACCCATTTATGTTGTCGTTGTTGTTGTTGTTGCCATTTTCATTGTTTGATCAATGATTGAAAACTGACTCGGTTTTTTCATTTCTGTGATAACTCTCGTATTTCTCCTTGGCGGCATTTTCCTATTGATGAGCATATTGGTAAATAAATATTAGAAAATAAATAAATAGATATTTTTATTAATCCGTCTTTGGTTTATCGAATACTTAATGCTGAGAAACAACAAAAACTAATAATAAATAAATCATAGAGATGCTCTATCTCAAACTGCTACTAGTTTCGACCCCATTCTGCTAGAATGTTGCATATGAACTCCACAAAATTTAATGTTTCTCCTATCCCTGGAGAATAATCAATGAGCTTTTCATATAGATCTTCTACTATGGGTTTGAGAGGTGCTGGTATAATCTCTACTACCTTTTGAGCAGCTTTAACTGGCTTGAGCTCGTCTCTTTCATGTTTCATTATCTTCCACATTCTCAAAAGCCTTATTAAATGTCTCTCTACTCTTACTTCTCTAATCCTCTGGCACTGCATAAAATCATGGCATAATCTCTCTGCACGAGACTCGACCCGCGTACTAACTGAAACCCTTCTGTGTGCCCTAGTAGTCAACCTGCTTCTAACCATCTAGCAACAAAATCCTTAGGGTAAATTTTGAGGAATAAATAAACATTATCTCATAAACATAAGTTTCACATAGTCATGCTTGCATAAAACTTGAGAAGAAAAACAAAACTTTTACTTTTACCTCTTCTCGGAGCGATGTGGCAGATGCGATGATGGTCAAATCTTATTTCTTACTTACTATCATTTTATTAGTATTCAGGAACGTGGACATTCTCTAATACCAAACTGTAACGCCCCAAAATTTATATTCATAAATTAAAGAAACGTTAACCATGCTTTATTCATTAAATAGTCCCATAAAATGGGGTCCTTAATAAAATCGTTACAATAAGTGCAACATCAAAGTTTTAAAAGATAAATGCGGAAAACATGGAAATAATAATGTCTCAAAATTTATTCTTGATTTCATTAATAAACTTAAACGACCACCGCCATCGCATCTTGCCCGCTCACACATCACTCGAGTCATTTCCTGAAAGAGATTAAAAGATTGGGGTGAGTTCCTTTAAACTCAGTGGGGAAAATTTACGTTATCTAACTATAAATTTAACAAATAAATATGTGAATAGATAAAATATTTGGTTCGTAGACCAAATCCTGTGATCTGTATTTTTAATTCAGCCCTTAGGCTCGGTACTTTATAGTCCAAAGGACTCCGTACTTTATAGTCTCAAAGACTCGGTACTTTATAGTCTAGAAGACTCAGTACTGTAATTTTACATAACTTGTACAAATATATAGATGAGATAACAGTAAACATTTCAACATATAATCCCCACCTTAATCTTGACTTGGCAATTAATTGGTTAAGTCTCTGCACGCATTGCCTAGAATATTAATTATAAATTAATATAAAATTCTAAAATAATTCCATGCTTCTGAAAATAACATACTTAAGTAAAATTCATACACATACATATGCACTTATTTTTACTAAATAAATCTGTAGGTATACATGTAATATATATATAGGGATTATATACATAGGTATGACTGAATGAAAGTATATATCACATATTTTATAAAGGGTTAAGGGCCAAATAGGCCCCTGTACTATTTGGGGGGGGAACAAATAGCCCCCCGAACTATTTTTTGTCTCGATTGAGCCCCTGAACTTTTATTAAGAGCTCAATCAAGCCCATCCGTCACACCCCTCACTAACGTCCGTTAGGGTTGATTCAAAACGACGTCATTTTAATCAAAACGACGTCGTTTTGATCCTGAAATTAATTTTTTTTAAAATTTCTCTCTCTCTCTCTCTCTCTCTCTCTCTCTCTCTCTCCCTATCTCTTTCTTCTTCAACGCTGCCGCCGCCATTAATCTCCATTAAATTCAAATCACAAAGCTTCACCTTCTTCCTTTTCCTCTTCTTCATCAATAGCTTCATCTCATCATCACCATCATCAACAACCTCAACAAAATCCTTCCTCCCCCCTCCGCCAGCATCATCAGAAAGTTCACAGCTTCATCATCGTCGGAGCTCGCGGTGCCCTTTCGATCGCGCTTAGTAGTCACCGGCCACCCCTTAGCGACTCCATCAAATCAACCACGCCTCTCTCTCTCTCTCTCTTCATACTTCTCATTCGATCATCGATTTTCTTAATCGCAGAATCTGATAACGAAATCGAAGAAGAGGACGAAGATGAAGAAGGCGGCGGCGCCGCCGCCGCAAGTGGAGGGTTAATCCCTCACTACTCTCTCTTTCTGGTGACGGTAGAGTTGTCGAAAGTGCCGCCGCCAGTGACGGTATACTGTGGTTGGCGTTGCTGAAGAAAGAGAGAGAGAGAGAGAGAGAGAGAGGAGAGAGTGAGAGAAATTAATTTTTTTTTAATTTCAGGATCAAAAGGACGTCATTTTGAATCAACCCTAATGGACATTAGTGAGAAGTGTGACGGAGGGGATTGATTGATCCCTCAATAAAAGTTCAGGGGCTCAATCGAGATGAAAAATAGTTCGGGGGGCTATTTGTTCCCCCCCAAATAGTACAAGGGCCTATTTGGCCCTTAACCCATTTATAAATATCATACATATACACACACACACACACATATATATATATAGATGTGATGTGTGTGTGTGTAATGTCATACACACACACACATACATATATGTCACACACACACACACATATACATGACTATATCTATATATAATATATAATATACGAGTGTGTGGTGTGTACGAGTGTATATATATATATATGTATATATATGCACGTGGGTTTGTGTGAAGGTGTTAGCAATAGATATGTAAATGGTGTGTGTGTGTGATAAGTGTGCATGTGAAAAAGAGAGTCCTATCATCAAAGTCATTTGCTAGGCCCACAAGTAGAAATTTTGAAGAAAGTTTTCAAATCATGTCCACACCATTCATTTACATACATCAAATATATTATATATATATATATAGGGAAAAGATCAAATGAGAACCCTTCCCCAAGGTAGGAACTAGAAACCAATCCTAGCCCTTGTTTGACTCAATCTGGACGGCCCAGATTAAATCAGAGTGAATAGGTGGTGGTATTCCTGTAATTTTCGGCAACTTTGTGGGGGGGGGGGGGGTAATATAGTAATTTAATAATTCTTCCCTTTTGTTCTGAGGCTAAAATGAGAATCGCATGAGGCTAAAATGATCGAAGTAGGAGGCTAGAATTGATGTGACATTTTTCACTAGGGTTCACCGTTCCGAATTAGGATTTATTACATTCCGATTAAGGTTTATCTAATTCCAACTAGTAATTATGAGATAATGTTCATTCTCTGTTCCGAGAGTGAACAGTGTCACAGTTATTTAACCGAGACACTGTTCATTCTCTACCAAACTACCGAGGAGAGACATTGGCTGTTGGAGGAAGCCAATTTGTATTTATGCACCAACTTCTACCGTTTTCCGAGCCATGGAGAAGCTCTTAGTGTGAGGAAAAATAGAGAGATAAAGCTCTCTATTTATACTAGTTTTATTAGGGCTGGAAACGTGGAAAGAGAAGAGACCACATAGTTATCTCTATCGGCCGTTTGATATGGAGGAGATAACTTTGAGATTTTGAATTTTTTTCAAGAGATCAACTTTTCAGAAAAACTAAAAATGTGGGAAAAGAGAAAAGAGCAAAGACGATTTCTAGACTTTGGGCTCAAATATTTGGGCTACAAAATAAAAATTGGCTAGAATATTTAATTGGCTTCCATGATGGCATGATAATAATGATATTACATGATGCAAAATATAAATATATGCTTAATTATTTATTTACTTAGACGCGACTTATTAGACTTAAAAAATTAATATCACACATAAAAAAATAAAATATTTTTAGGAAGGAAAAAATATAGCAATTTAAATTTTAGAAAATCGAGTCACTACACGGGTTAAGCACCAAGGAGGATCCAAGAGTTGCTACACATGCTGCAGCTTTGGTTTGTAGTGAACTCAAAATTAATAATTTATTGATTTATTTGTTATGTGTGCATGCTTACATATTTCTATCAAATAGACTAAGGAGAAGACTATCAAGCCAAGATGACGTGGCTTGTGAGACATTTAAGATGCTGCACGACAGCATGGATAGGTCCGACTCTGATGGAAAGTCCGCTCATATCGTTGTAAGTTTATCAATAAATATTTATAGCTGTTAATTTTAGATATAAAGTATATATTTAATTAAATTATTTGATTCTGTGTGTAGGCTGATGTATTGGGTAGAGTTCAGGAGTTGAGCTAGCCGCTTTCTGGGACGGATGAGCAGCAAGAGGTCAACATGAACCATGTTTTTATAGATACCATCCACCAGCACTCGAAGAAGAAATGCATATTTGGGCTATAGAAAGTTAATCACAGAGCATGTCAGCCGCTAGTGTATCTTTTACAGCACCTCCACAGCCCGACGCTCAAGCTACAGTCTTGGAGTTGTAGGCGAAGATGGATGCACATGCAGATGTTTTCCAGGCCCAACAAGAACATGTATGTCAGTAGCAGGAGATGATACAGCAACACGCGGCTATCTTTGAACAGGTGCAGTTTAGGGTCATTCTCCATAAAAATGCATAAAAAAAAAAGTGATCAAGTGTGATCGCACCCTTCATTCGCGTCAATCGGCGTGAGGGTTGGGTTTAATGTGATTGTTCATTATATTTTTCTATAACAATCATATCATATTTTATATAGGGTAGGGTTCACATGAGAACCATTCTCCATGTGAGAATTAAGAACTAATCTCAACCACACAATACTTTGATCTCAATGGTCCAAATTTAAATAAAAAGGGGTGGCATAATCATAAATATGAGAAGTCGAACTTACCTCTGGTCAAAGCTGACATCAGCATCCTTCATTCGTGTCAATCAGTGTGAGTGTGCAGCTCGTGCCTGCCAATCATGGTTTGTGAATGTCCAAACTCTAGGTGTGTCATTGCTCTACTCGTGTATCACGCTCATATCTGTCAGTCGTATCTTTAGGCGCAAGCAAGTGTTAGTTTTGTTAATTTAAATAAAAAGTGATCAAGTGTGATCGCGCCCTTCATTCGCGTCAATCGGCGTGAGCGTGCAGCTCGTTCCTGCCAATCATGCTTTGTGAATGTCCGAACTCTATATTGTGTCGTTGCTCCACTCGTGTCTCACGCTCATATATGTCATACGTATCTTTAGGCGCGAGCAAGTGTTAGTTTTGTATACTGGAAGACTTGTCTTTGTATACTTTTTGGATGATATGATGATATGAAATGAAAGTTATTGCAGTCACTGTTTGCATTTAGATTATGTTCTATAATTGTTCTATTCAATTTCCATATACTTACATTGTAGATGATATGGTGTGGGGAGTCATGTCAAAAGGAAATAATCAATCAAACAAATAAATTGGGATCTAATTGATCCACCCTAGAATAGAATATTTATTTCCTTATGAAATGTAATAATCTCTCAATAAGAGGGAATTATGATCTCAATTGTTACATACAAGAAAATTAATACAAAAATTCTTTTCTCTCTCGGTTTTATCTTCCTAACTATGACAACTCTACAAGTCGACATGGTAACAAAGCAGGAGACTCAGAACTTGTTTCATCATCGTCTCTGAGCCTTTCTTCAAACCTCTTAGCCAAGACCTATCACCAACAAAACAAAGTCACCATGACAGAATCAATCGAGAATCAAACAACGAATGAAAATCCTACCAACACTCCAGATGATTTCACCATCCAACTTGCAAATCTTC
Source organism: Perilla frutescens (assembly GCA_026008535.1). Lineage (NCBI taxonomy): Eukaryota > Viridiplantae > Streptophyta > Magnoliopsida > Lamiales > Lamiaceae > Perilla > Perilla frutescens. The sequence goes on from BRKX01000004.1 coordinate 17,557,265, forward strand.
TCAAAAACATCCTCGGATTGCAATCCCCACAAAACCCAAACACTGAATCTCTATCAATAGGATTCAAGCTCAATGGCGACAATGATCCGTTATGGGCTATTTTAATGAAAAAAAACAATTGGAGGCCAAGGAAAAGCAGTTTACCTCACCGGCGACCCACCGACATCATCTGATCCAACCTATCAAAGGTGGGAACAAGAAGATCAATGCGTTTTTACTTGGCTTGTACAGAATATTGAACCCCACCTAATCAACGGTGTATCCAAACACCCCACAGCCAAAGCCGTCTGGGAAGGCTTAGCTCTCACATACGAGAGTGGAACCGACTCCTTACAAGTTTTCGATCTCCACAGAAAAGCAAATACCATGAAACAAGGAGATTGAACATTAGAAGAACTCTGGGCACAATTTCAGGACATATGGATGTCGATTGATCGCAAAGAGCCAAATCCTATGGAATGTTCAAAAGACATCGACAGATATAACAAAATTATACAACAACAGAGATTATTCCAATTTCTCACAGCTTTAAGCAATGTGAACGAACCTGTGAAGAAGGACCTTCTCAAAAGGGAACCCCTGCCCTCAGTGGAATTTGCGTATGGAATGGTTCGGCGTGAGACTGCCAGGGACCGGATTCTTCGGCCGGTAGTCATCGAAGGACATCATCGGGCGTCGGAGTCGGCCTTATGGCCAAAGACCGGAATAGATCTGCTCAAAGGAGAAATCGACCGTGAGAAGACAAAACCCATCTTGTTTGCTCTCATTGCGGGATGAAGAAACATACAAAGGAGTCGTGCTTTCAGTTAGTACGGTATCCCGAATGGTGGGATGAAACTAAGAAAACCAAGCTTCCGGCCAAAAATAGAGGCGGGATCGCCACCGTCACTCACGCCTCCGACCGGGCTACCAGCGCCTATACGGGCAACTCCGGTGGTGGTATGGCTGACGAGAGCTCAGCAGAGAGGGGTGGCAACATGGTTGATGGAAGTTCAGCAGCAAGGGGTGAGGCTAGGGTTTTATCTGGAGAAGGTAAAGGTGAAATGAATGGAACGGGATCGGTGCTTTATTCTGGTGAGAATAAATATAGAGAAAATTGCAATCTAACCCCTATACACTTGAATAATCGATTTCAGATCCTTACACATCTCCCCACAGCCTGTACTGCCCCTAGTGTCGACACAAACAAAAATACAAAGTGGATTTTTTACTGTGGTGCAACCGACACTATGTCCTTTGACAAAATAGATTTTATACAGTCTACACCTTCCCGAAGGACACATGTACAAACAGCTAATGGGGAATTAGCCCCGGTGAAAGGAGCCGGAACTATTGCTCTCTCTCCCACATTAAAATTGTCAAATTTCCTTTTTGTTCCATCGTTGTCACAAACTTCTCTCTATCAGTCATGTCACCAGAGAACTCAATTGCACCCTCCTAATGCAGCCTCACTTCTGTCTTTTACAGGATATCAGGACGGGGAAGATTATTGGGCGTGGCACTAAGCATGGTGGACTATACTATGTGGACGAAATAGCTCAACAAGGTGCTGTGATGCTGACTCACGGATCTGGCGACCGGACATCTTGGCTTGGGTATCGTCGGTTAGGACATCTCTCTACGGGTTATTTAAAATTGCTTTTTCCTAATCTAGTGATTCCTCCAGATATGTATTGTGAGACATGTTTTCTGGCTAAGAGTCATAGACAGACATATAGACTTAATAATACTGGGGTTAATAATAGTTTTTCTTTGGTTCATTCTGATGTGTGGGGACCTGCACCTGTTATTGGGGGATCTGGTTTTCAGTATTTTCTTATATTTGTGGATGATTGTTCCCGTATGACCTGGATTTATTTTCTGAAACACAAATCTGAGGTTTTTGATAGGTTTACTCATTTTTATGCCTTAGTCCAAACTCAATTTCAAAAAAATATACAAGTCTTACGTTCTGATAATGGGGGGAGTATGTTAATACCCGTATGACACAATTCTGTAACACCACTGACATGATCCATCAAACATCTTGTCCTCATACCCCTGAACAAAATGGTGTAGCAGAATGAAAAAACAGGATTCTTTTGGAAATGACCTATGCTATGTTAATCGAATCTCAATCTCCCACACAGTTTTGGCCAGAAGTCTTGGCTACCTCTATGTATCTGTTAAACCGTCTTCCCACCAAAGCCCTGAACCTTAAAACCCCTTTACAGTGTCTATCTACCCAAGCTCAAATCATGTCCCCCTTACTCTTAAACCACACATCTTCAGGTGTTCGGTCTTTGTTCACATTCCTAAACAAAAACGGCACAAATTGTCTCCATGTGCAGTTAAATGTGTGTTTGTCGGCTATGGTCTTAATCAAAAAGAGTATCGGTGCTATGATCCCAAAACTGGTCATATATTCACCACCATGAACTGTGACTTCCTCGAAACAGAGTATTTTTACCACCATCTTAGTCGTCAGGGGGAGAAACAGGGAGGGAATGACTCCTTAAGCTGGTTATCTATGCTAATGTCAAGTTTTGTTCCGGAAGCTGGTCCACCAGACAAAGTTAACAGCACCGCTGAGATACCGTTTGCTGCTATACAGTCCACTGAGCTTGATGTTAATGCCGAAACTTCTTTCCCTCCTCTCCTGATGCCTGAGGTAACTTATCATGACACTCTTGATACTTCCTCTGTTCTTGAGACTGACAATAATGACAGGATAAACAATCAAGATAGTGAGAATGAAGAACAAATTCCTACTACTGTGGCGGATACAGAAACATGCAGATATGTGCTGCCACCTAGGAGTACAAGAGGGGTTCCTCCGAAGTGATATTCTCCAGAATACACTGGATATAGAAACATGCAGATATGTGCTGCCACCTAGGAGTACAAGAGGGGTTCCTCCGAAGTGATATTCTCCAGAATACACTGGAAGAAAGATAAAGTATTCTATCGGAGATTTCGCTAAAGACAATCTGACTGAAACCGCAAAGAGTCACGAGTGTGCTCTCCTAAGAGAAGAGGAGATTCCATGGTCTGTTGAAGAAGCTATAAAACACATCCAATGGAGGGGGAGGCTATGAAGAAAGAGATGGATGCATTAGCCAGAAATAATACATAGGAAAAGTGTCAGTTACTAGGAGACAAGAAACCTGTTGGGTATAGATAGATCTTTACCATCAAATGGCAACCTGATGGTAAAATCGAGAGATATAAGGCTCGGCTAGTGGCGAAAGGCTATATCCAAACATATGGAGTTGATTACTCTGAAACTTTCTCTCCGGTTGCCAAGATGAATACCATGAGAGTTTTGCTGTCTATTGCAGCCAACCTTGATTGGCCTCTATATCAGTTCGACGTAACTAATGCTTTTCTACATGGAGAATTGAAAAAGAAAGTGTATATGGAAGCTCCTCCTGGCTTCTCAGGAGAGATTGGAAGAAATAAAGGATGTCGACTGATGAAAGCACTGTATGGACTCAAACAGTCTCCAAGAGCCTGGTTTGGGAGGTTCACTGAGGCTATGGTGAAGTACGGATACAAACAGAGCAATTCTGACCATACTATTTTTCTCTGGAATAGAGATAACCTCGTAACCTGCTTGATTATTTATGTGGATGATATGATCATCACTGGGAATGATACTGAAGAAATTACCCAGCTAAAACAAAAGTTGTTTCAAGAATTTGAGATGAAGGATCAAGGAGACCTGAAGTACTTTCTTGGAGTTGAAGTGTTGAGATCAGGAAAAGGCATTTTTTTGCGTCAAAGAAAGTACGTTATGGATCTCTTGGCTGAAACAGGGTTGCTTGACTGTAAACCGGCAGTCACACAAATAGTCCAAAATCATGGACTACAGATTACAAAGGGCGCAGAATCAGTTGATCAGGGTACATATAAGCGTCTGGTGGGGAGGTTAATCTATTTATCTCACACTCGACCAGATATTGCATATGCTGTTGGAGTTATGAGCCAGTTCATGCATCATCCTCAAAAAGAACATATGGAGGCGGCTCTGAGAATTGTTCGATACCTTAAGGAAACTCTCAGATATGGAGTATTACTTGGAAAACTTGGACATCTGGAGATCCATGGTTATACAGATGCAGATTGGGCATGAAGTTTGACAGATAGGCGATCCACTGGAGGATATTTTACCTTTGTAGGAGGAAACCTTGTCACATGGAGGAGTAAGAAACAAAAGGTTATTGCCTTATCTAGCGCTGAAGTCGAGTTTCATGGGATCAAGAGTGGAATCACTGAAGTTCTCTGGTTACGAAAACTGTTGACAGAGATTGGTTTTTCTCCGAAATAAAAATGTCAGTTATACTGTGACAATAAGGCGGCAATTAGCATATCCGAAAATCCGGTTCAACATGATAGAACCAAACATGTGGAAGTGGATCGTCATTTTATCAAAGAGAAGATCGAATGAGGGATTGTGGAGTTACCTTTTGTTCAGTCAAAACAACAGCTTGCCAACATCTTGACTAAAGCTGTGAATGCTTCCAATTTTTCTGAAGTTCTTGCCAAGTTAAGTGTCAGTGATCCTGTCACTCAACTTGAGGGGGAGTGTCAAAAGAAAATAATCAATCAAACAAATAAATTGGGATCTAATTGATCCACCCTAGAATATAATATTTATTTCCTTATGAAATGTAATAATCTCTCAATAAGAGGAAATTATGATCTCAAGTTGACAAGTCACACGGTAAGATCATATCATTAGAACCTTGTAATGTATTAAACAGCTCACGGCTTAGATGGTCTTGAACACACCATCGGTACACCGTAGAATAATCTGATAAGTTAGTTTATCTTGACTAACTGATTATTCTAGTACACTCATTAGTGTATTGAGGAGGATCGCGATAGGATACTATTCTCTGTCTCTGACCCAGTTACTGAGAGAATAAAGATCCATAGAGTTTGGGTTCTGAACTTATGTGATATTGGCGAACATATGTGTACGTTGTTTGTTACTTTGATTTATCAATCGGTGAGATCTTTTCGTAGATTGAATTCGATATCTTGGGTAATAACAATGTATACATGATGTCTCGAGCAGTATGCATGAGCACCGTGTCCTGGTGCGCCAGGTTGATGATGTTCTCTTGAGGAAACACAAGTTCATGTTGAAATTCTGCATGTGGAATTTATTTCTTACATGGTAAAGCTTGTGTGGTACTACTCAAAGTTTTAGATGTTAATTAATTATGGCTGTCAGAGGCTGACATAATTAATTAATGAATATTATATCTTAAACACGGGGAATGGCTGGACTAAAGGAGAAAGCATATTCGTAAATATGTATTAAATTGGTAGGTCAATTTTACTTCTTTAGTGGAATAAAAGTAAAACTTAATTTATTTAATTATATCCTAAGTTTATTGGATATTGGATATTAAATAAATTAGTGGGCCAATTTAATATTCTTCTAGATCCCTGTTGTAGCCCAATTGACTGATAGTGGACTGGATATTGAACTTGAGATAGAGGCCCAAACCCAGTAGGGTTTAGAGATGGAAATTTCGCCCACCTCCCTATAAATAGGGGAAGGGGAGGAGGGCGAAATTTAGAGCATTAGAAATCATCCCCTCTTTGTCTCTTAAAGTTATCTACAGATTTCACAAACCTATCTAGTAGATTTCAGCCCACTCTGAATCTAGATACAGTCTGGGAATACAACAGAAGGTCTTGGAGTGGAATTGTGTGTGGTCGATTTTTGAGGTGTAGGTGGCGTCTGTCATTGTTCATTCAACAGCAAGATTAGATCTTTAATCTTGTCCTCAGATCGTCTGACAATTGTAAGTAATTCGAATCTATGTATTCCGCTTCATTAGATTCATTTTGCATTATTTTGTGCTTGACGTGATAAACATGCATGTGACATAAAATTATGATTTGCATGGACATGGATTAATGAACAACCAAATGATCCTGCGGTGGTTTAATTCAAAAAAACCCCAACAACTGATATCAGAGCGGGTTTTGGCATTGTTCTAGATTTAATCCTAGGATAATATCAAAATATGTATTTAAATTTGATGATAAATTTATGGTGCTTAAATTTTCAGATTTAATCTTGGATGAATTTTTGATGTAGTTCGGAAATTCTAGTTTTGGAGAACACTGAAAATTTTGATCTATATCTAATTAATATTTGGAATGCTTTTTGATGTTGTCAAATTTCCAGATTTAATTAGTGTAGGTTTTGAAATTTTATAGATTCAAATTCGGATGCAATTTTGATCTTAATCAAAAATTCGAATTTGTGTTAATCTATGTAATTTTCGTCCATAGAATTATTAGATTTGGAATAGATTTTTGTTAAGTCAAAATATTAGATTTAACAGGCTTAATGTTCAAAAATTTTGAGCATCAAATTTTTGAAAATTTGATGTCTTAAGTTCCCTAATTTTTGGTATTAAATTTTCGGTCATTGTTAAATAAAATTGGAGAAGATTTTGATGAAAATCAAATTTCCAGATTTATTTAATGATGTGTTTCGAAAATTTGGAGATTGGATTAAGATTTGATATTATTTGATGTATATCTTAATTTACCTAATTTTAATCTAGATAGATTTGAAAATAGAATTTTAAATTTGGAAGAATTTGAAGTGGATCAAATTTTCAGATTTATTATTTGGTTATTTTCGAAATTTATGGATTAAAATTGGATAAGGTGATTTTTGGATATATACAAATAATTATCAAAATCCAATTGTGATAAGAATTTAATTTTGGATAGGTTTTGGAAGATTTTGAAATGGATCAAATCTTCAAACCTTATCCTTAAAGATTTAGATTCTTATGGATAATATTTGAATTAGATTTTTGATTTATATCAATATATCCAATTATTATTTAATTAGGGTGGCTTGAAAATATTAAATAAATTTGGTGGATAATTATTAATAATTTCCAGATTTATTTTAAGTAATATTTTCAAAAATCACAAGTATAAAATTGGTGGATAATTATTTTAATTTCCAATTTTTATCTTGTGGATAATATCGAATTAATTAATTTATTTAATTGTTAAATCCAATTATTATTTAATTAGGGTGGTTTGAAAATATCAAATAAATTTGGTGGATAATTTTCAGATTTATTTTCAGATTATTTTCGAAAACAACAAGTATAAAATTGGTGGATAATTATTTTAATTTCCAATTTTTATCTTGTGGATAATATTGAATTAATTAATTTAATTAATTGTCAAATTAGATATTTTAATATTCATGCATAGATATCATATGTTATTTTATGTGGATTATATAATATATGATTGTTGGATTTGTAGACTGTGTTTGTTTGCCGATTTACCAACTATCATGGCTCCTTTATTTTATGTGATGTATGTTTATGTTGAATGAATGTTGGCCGTATGTCGGTTTGGCTACGTGATTTTAATCCATGAGAAAATCCATGGATTAGGTCTAGGTTTTATTTTATGTTGTTTTAATGTAAGAGATATAAAGTTGTTAGACCGAGTTTTTGAGTTGTAATTTCTATTCTAGCAATATTAGATTTTTCCTTTTGGAATAGATAGTCTGTATTGAATAAAGATCGGAGATCAAATCAAAGAAGGAAAGTGGTTCAGCACTAAGAAAGGAAGATTCACCGGTTCATGTCCCGAAACCCTAAAATGGAGTAGGGCTTTCGGCGGGGCGCAGTGAAAGGGGGGAGGGCGGCCAAGCCCTGTTCCGGAGCTGACTTTACAATTTTATCTCATCAATCAACATGAGATATAAGCCATGATAGTTGGAATATTACTGTTGCTTATTATGTTGTAGCATGCAATGGGTGTTTATCATTTTATGTGATGTTTGCATGTTCGATAATGAGATAAAATGAAACCTCAAACATAAATAACTAAGGGAAAGAGATTCATACCAAAGTATGTGGAAATCTCATACGGTCTCCATTAAATCTGGTTTAATTAAGAAGTGATGGGCATGCGTGTTGACATCGGTCTTCCTCCATATCGGATGTGTCATATCACAGATTTCTCTAGAAATTAAATCTCCTAAATGGATAGCTGTAGAACACTATTAGAACTAACTAACTCCTCCATCTGGAGCGGTTAAATTCGAATAGTGCTCTTGGTGCGAAGATAATGGTGTGCACACTTAGATGTAATTTATTGATAAACGTCCACACGATCGTGGCTTATCAGTTAGACGATTACATGACCGTGTTTATTATCCGGCTATTATTTTGCTTGTTGTAAGGAAACTTAATTGGAGGCAAATTAAAGGTTTAACCTATTTAAAAATGAATTTTATAAATATCCACACTATCGTGGCTTATAAAAGACATTTTTAAAGTGTCGGTGGAAAAGTATATAATTTTTGTTAGGTTTTCGATTATATACTGTTTATCCTAAACGTCTTTTGTGACTGTACTGCATGTTTTAATTTCAGTTATTTCATACCATCAATGACACTCTCCAATATGTCCCCAATCCTCAAAGAAAATAAACTTGTCGGTGAAAACTACAATGACTGGATTCGTAACCTTAACTTAGTTCTTGTTTCTGAGGGACACAAGTTTGTGCTTGAAGAGGTTTGTCCTCCACAGCCAGATGAGGGTTCTGACGAAGCCCAAAAGGTTACATATGATAAGTGGGTTAGGTCTAATAAGATAGCGCGCTATTACATCTTGGCATCCATGTCAAGTGTGTTGCAACATTAGTATGAGCCTATGAAAACCGCTTATGATAACATGTACAACCTTAGGCAGCTATTTAGTCATCAGAACCGCTCGGTACGCCATTTGGCAATGAAGAAGCTAATGGATGCGAGAATGTCTGACTCCACACCTGTTAGGGATCACGTTCTCATGATGATGGGGTATTTATCTGAGATTGAGACCTTGGGTGGAGAGCTAGATGACGATTCTCAAATCGACATTGTTCTTCAAAGCTTGTCCTCGAAGTTTGAGAAGTTCAGGCTGAATTTTAACATGATTAAAAGGTATGTCAGCCTAACTGAACTGCTCATAGATCTTCAGGTGGCTGAATTGCTCCAAAAGAGCGATCCTCAGGCCCACATAGCTGAAAAGGGTGCGTCTTCTTCTGGTGGAAAAAGAAAGAAGAGAAACGCACCTAAGAAGGCTGCAGATGAGGCGCCTAAGGCAAAGAAACCAAAGACAAAGATTCCTCCTGAGGAATTCAAGTCTAAGACTAAGTGCTTCAAGTGCGGCCAACCAGGTCATTGGAAGGCGGTGTCTCCTAACAAGAAGACGAAGAGAGGTACATCTCACACTCTCGTTGTAGAAACATGTTTAGCAACTTGTTCTACCCAGTCATGGGTAGTAGATACTGGAGATACTGATCATGTTTGCATGTCTTTACAGGGGTTCTTGGTAAAAAGACAGCTGAGTGAGGATGAGATCACCGTCTACATGGGTAATGCTACGAGAGTGGCGGCTGTTGCAGTGGGAGATGTTGTTTTATCTTTCAGTAGTGATAGAACTTTGGTTTTGAAAGATTGTCTTTATGTGCCTGATTTTAGGCGAAACTTGGTTTCAGTTTCTAAATTGATTATGGATAGATATTCTATTTCTTTTGATAAAAAAGTAGTTATCTTTAGTGGTAAATATTTTATCTGTTCTTGCACATTGGATGGACACTTATACTTTCTTAAACCAACTGAAAACACTACGTAAAGACAACTGTTGAATACATCGATCATAAACCCTAACAAGAGAAAAGAACCTTCAGAATTGAATCAAACCTGTCTTTGGCATCTAAGGCTAGGTCATATTAACCTTAAGAGGATACAAAGGCTTGTAAACGATGGACCATTATCTTCTTTGGTACTGGAATCATTTCCTTTGTGTGAATCCTATTTGGAAGTTAAAATGACCAATCGTCCTTTCCAGTCAAAAGGAATTAGATCCGAAGGGCTATTAGATTTGATTCACTCTGACCTGTGCGGCCCTATGTTAGTTCAAGCTCAAGGAGGGTTCGAGTATTTCATCACTCTCATTGATGATTACTCTAGATACTGTTATATCTACCTGTTGCGTCGCAAGTCTAAATTCTTTGAGAAATTTAAAGAGTTTAAGGCAGAAGCGGAGAAATGAATAGGTAAAAGTTTCAAGTCACTACATTTTGATCATGGTGGCGAGTACCTCTCAAGCGAATTTAGGGATTACATGGCAGAGAATGGGATTACATCCCAGTTGACTGCGCCTGGAACGCCACAGCAGAATGGCGTGGCGGAAAGAAGGAATCGAACACTGTTAGAGATGGTTAGATTGATGATGAGTTATTCTAAGTTGCCCATTTAATTCTGGGGATATGCCCTGGAAATGGCAGCCTATATTCTCAACTTGGTTCCATCGAAATTAGTTCCTGCTACACCCATAGAACTATGGACTGGACGAAAGCCCAGTTTGAACCATATTCGGATTTGGGGTAGCCCAACACACGTGTTGGACAAGGAAACTGATAAGCTAGCTCCTCGTACTGATGTAAGGTTGTTTGTTGGATATCCTCGAAGAATGAAAGGTGTTTTGTTTTATAGTCATAAGGATCAGAAGATCATTGTTAGTGCCAATGCTCGATTCTTAGAGAAATACTATGTCATAAACCACAAACTAATGAGTCAAATCATCCTTGAGGAGTTAAGGGGAGGATCGAATCCTACACCAGTTGTACAAGAAGAAGAACCACCAAACACTGCACAACGTGTCACAGAAGTATAGGAACTGCCTCATCACAGTGGGAGGGTTGTACACCAACCTGATAGATTTATTGGTCTGGGAGAGGCTTTAGATTTCCCAGAGGGTCTCAATGAATTAGATCCCAAGACCTATGACGAGGAAATTCGAGATAAAGATTTGGATTCTTGGAAAACTGCAATGGAGTCTGAGATTGGATCTATGGATCGCAATCAAGATGGGGTAAAACCCATTGGCTGTAAGTGGGTCTACAAGCGCACCAGAGGATCTGACGGGAAGGTTGAAACCTTCAAGGCAAGATTGGTGGCAAAAGGGTATACTCAGAAAGAAGGGATCGATTATGAGGAAACCTTTTCACTGGTAGCCATGCTTATGTCAATCCGAATTCTCTTGTCTATTGCCGCTCATTTTGATTATGAGATCTTGCAGATGGATGTCAAGACAGCTTTCCTAAACGGAAGTCTTGAAGAAAACATCCACATGAAACAACCAGAGGGATTCATTGCTAAGTGCCATGAGCACTTGGTGTGTAAGCTTAAGAGATCCATTTATGGACTTAAGCAAGCATCGAGATCTTGGAACATCTTATTTGACGAGGTTATCTAGTCATATGGATTCATGCAAAGTCTGGATGAGAGATGTGTGTACAAGAAATGTGACGGAAATGTGGTGGCATTCCTCGTACTTTATGTTGATGACATCTTGCTTATTGGAAACAGTAAGAAGGCATTGTCGAACATTAGGGTGTGGTTGTCCGAGCAGTTTGATATGAAGGATCTGGGTGAAGGAGGACATGTCCTTGGCATCAAGATCATTCGAGATCGCTAGAAAAGGATGTTATGTCTTTCCCAGGCGACTTATATCGATACAGTGCTAGCTAGATTTGGCATGCAAGATTCCAAGAAAGGTTTTATACCTTACAGGCATGGAATTCATCTATCCAAGAAAATGTGTTCCAAAACACAGTCTGAGATAGAGGAAATGAAGAAAGTACCCTATGTTTCGGTTGTGGGAAGTTTAATATATGTTATGCTATGCACTAGGCCTGATATATGCTATGTTGTCGGCATGGTAAGCAGATATCAGATTGCGGTCAAAAATATTCTCAAGTACCTTAAAAGGACTCAAGATTACATGTTAGTTTTCCGCTCTGATAGTCTAGTGCCTTTGGGTTACATGGACTCAGATTTTCAATCCGACAAAGATCAGAGTAAGTCTATCTCGGGCTATGTGTTTACATTAGGAGGTGAAGCCATCGCATGGAGGAGCATTAAGTAGAAATGCATTGTGGATTCCACCGTGGAAGCCGGTGGAATCCGAGTATGTAGCTACCTCTGAGGCTGCAAAAGAGGCTGTCTGGCTCCGCGGGTTCTTAGTGGGCTTGGGTGTGGTTTTTGATTTGCCTAAGACTATCACGATATACTGTGATAACTCTGGTGCAGTGGCAAATTTGAAGGAACCCAGGGCCCACAAGGCAAGTAAACAAATAGAGAGAAATTACCATCTTATACGAGAAAAATCATTAAAAGAGGGGACGTGGCAGTGGTCAAGATTGCATCAGAGGACAACCTGGCTGAACCATTCATGAAGAGCCTGCCGGCTCAGACCTTTGATGGTCACATGGAGAAAATGGGAATGAGATGCAAACCTAGTGGCGCAGTTTGAGTTGATAGTTTTGATTGGAAAGTTAGCCAGTTAATTATTATGCTAGAAAGACATGCTTCAGATATAAGTGGGAGATTGTTAGTTTTGTATAATGGAAGACTTGTCTTTGTATACTTTTCTGATAATATGATGATATGAAATGAAAGTTATTGCAGTTACTGTTTGCATTTAGATTAGGTTCTATAATTATTCTATGCAATGTTCCATATACTTACATTGTAGATGATATGGTGTGGGGAGTCAGAAGACTACTTGCAAGCAACAATTCGCAAGAAGCTCGAAGAAGAAGACGGCGTGCAAAGTAGCTCGAAGTTGATGATCTTGTTGACGTTGGAAGATGGAGATCAAGACATGGAGTACACAACATGAAGAAGTACATGTGTGCATGTGTGCATGTGTTGCAAAGTCACGGCCAAGAAGAAGAGAAGTGAAGAAATCAGCCCTTAATATTTTAATTAAGGGGATTGAATTATTAGACTATAGTATTTATTTTATTTAATTAGACTATAGTTTAATTCAGCTTTTATTTAATTATTTGGATGATATTTTCGGTCATATTGGTCATAAGTTTGACTAGGATTTTAGATAAGGCAAGATCTACAAGTTCTACCTTAAATAGAATTCTAGTTTAGGAAATTACCTAGTCTAGTTCTAGTTTGTTTTGGGCATGTAATTTTCGGCCCTTATCCCTTTAATTTTCGGTCCACCTATTGTTATAAATAGGGGATCCATGTGACATTCATACTTTAGACTTTATTTGATTAATTAAGCTTTGCTTCAATATTGTCTCATCCCCATTAAATCTTTGTGAGTTTAGATATTAAATTCATACTCTTAGAACTAGCAATTCTAGGTTTTACAAAGGGAATTCGCCGACCACGTTCGAGGGATCGTCAGAGACTCGCTAATTGAAGATCAACTTAGAGAATTTGGCCTTGCGTACGTTCGAGATTCAAGGCAACTTTCGGGTTGTGATTCACATCTACCTCAACACCAACGTCCAGCCACCTTCACGTCTTTCATCCTCTCCGTCGTTCATATCATCATCAATTCCACAAGATCGAGTTCGAGTTCTACACCGTGTCATTCAAACCGTAAGTTCATTACAACTCCCTCTCATCTCAGAAACCAAACCCACCCACAAAACTATACAATGCAATGCATGCGATGCATGAGAAATGAAAATGAATTCTCAAACTCACTTATCTCTATGATTTTCTTTTGATGTAGGGAACAAAATGACTAGAACTCTATATTTATACTTAGAGGATTATGGCTAGAGTTTGAATGAAAGATGAGATCTTGTGGTTATCTTCATCAAAGATTTGATAAGATCAAGAGGTGATAAGGTTTAGAGAGTTTATCAAAATCTCTCTACTAGTTTTCGTGGGAAGGAAGGAAAGAAAAGGAAAAGTAGAAAGCAGTTTTACCTATTCTTACAAGCTTTTGATCAGTTCCTTGAACTGAGCTGATGACCTGCTTGATTGTTGCCCTTCAGTTTAATTGTGGCTAGTTAGAACCTCATGTGCAGCTGATGTGCCCTTTTCAGTCTGTTCTTCGGTTTTGGGCATTTCTTCAGCTTCTTCTTTGACCTGTTTTGTTTGATTCTTGATCTGATCAGATAAAATGCCAGGTTCTTTTGCTGAAGTCTTTGCTGATGAATCTACTTCAGTTGTCCTTATCTCATTCTTTCTCTTAGTAGTTGCTAGTTGAGCTGGCACGGCAGTTCTTATTTCAACTTGACTTTTTCTTTCATGTCTTTTCTCAGGTGACATGAATCTTTGACCAATGGGGATATCGTCGTCTGAGTCTGAATCTGATGACTCTTTTTGTTCACTCATCTTGGCCTTTCATTTCCATTGTACTTCTAACACCTTCTTCTTGCTCTGCTGTGACTACGGTTCTCTGATCTTCACAGGAGGTAGTGTTGGTTCATCTAGTCTCAGAAGAAAATCAGCTGGATCAACCGGCCGAGTCTTGGTTTCTTCCTTCATCAGTTCTAGAAGCAGTTTTTCCAGAATGATGCTCACTCTATTGACATAGTTCATCTTTTGTGGAAAGCACTTGGGGCTTTTTGTTTTGTTTTCCACAATGTCTATGAATTTCTTTAGTTAACTAAAGAAATATCGTGACCATTTTACCTCAATTCTTTTGGAGATGACGTTGCAGATTTTGTACTTTATCTCAGACATTTCGGAGTGACTTCCACACAATCCTACTAGTATCCTGGTTGCAATTGCTGCTAGTATTTGAAATTCTTCATTGAATCTTTGTTATCATGTGATTGATGTGGTCTTCATGAGAAGAGCTGCATTTCCACCATTTTGTGTAGCAATCTTTAAAGACTACTTCTGTCTCTTGAAGATCACACCCATTATTTGGTAGATTGAATATCGTCTCCAGAATTGAAGGGATGATCATGAGTTGCTGACCTCTAACTTCAGTTGTGAACTCCAGAGAGTTCTTTGCACCTTTTGAGTTTAGGAAGAACTCAGCCATAGCTTCTGGGTAGACTTTTGAGGGAGCAGCTTGAGTGAATCTCTTGAGTTTGGCTTTCTCAATCATAGCAATGATCGTTTCACATAGTTCTGAGTTGTAGGTGACTTTCCTAAAGTTAGCTAGCTAAACATTTTATCTTGATAGAGATCTTTGCAGAACACTCTAGAATCTTAACCGGTCAGCTTGAAGTTGTACTTTCGTTGGTTGGGATTGGCAGAGAATTGAGCCATAGTGAAAGATTTTGAAGAAATTTCTGTAGGGCTTTTGAGGGCAATGATCTTTTGGTCGAGGTTCCAAGAGAAAATGCTTGAATACTTGATCAGCTATTTGGGTGAATTATGAAAAAGTTCAGCCAACGTATTTATAGCTTCAGGTAGGTGGTGTATCCAATGGTAGAAAGAATTTTAATGGGTGAATTTGAACGGTTCCGATTAACCCGTCGATTAGATTTCAAATATATCCGTTGAAGTAAATGAGGAGAGAGAAAGTGGGTCCAACGGTAACAATGAATTGACACGTCATTTTATCGTTTCATTTAAGAAAATTAAATTTGAACTTATCTGTTCAATTCTCTCTCCTGGGCCTCCGTGTGGCTTTGAGCTGCTGACGTCATATGCTGACTTGGTTTCAGCTAATGATCTCCAGTTGACTTGATCAGTTTCAACTGAGATGATTTTTCAGTTCAGCTCTTTCTTCAGCTGAGATGGTGATACGACCCGGACAATTAATCTAGGATGAATAAAAGATGTAGTAGAAGACTTCTGGATACGAAACACGTCAGCGAATGAAGGGCTTTAATCCGACTCGATAAACAACAAAAAAATAAACAATCTAGACAGCTAAAATACCTAGAAAAATGACACAAACTATATAACACAAATCCAAAGGTTTATGGGCTGCAAAGGAACGTGTATAGGGGCTGGAATTATGGAGGTTTTCGTATGTGATGGCTTGTGAAGAATGGCTTGGAGAAGGTAGGATATGATAGAGTACGATTGAACTTACGGTATGAACGATACGGTGTAGAACTTGAACTCGAACACGGGCTGAATTGAGGCGTGCATCAATGGAGTATGGATGGCGTCGAATGGTGTTGATGGATGATGATTCGGTGATGTGAATCACAACCCGATAGCCTCCTTGAATCTCGAACGTACCCAAGGATGAAATCTCCAAGTTGATCTTCGGATAGCGAATACCGGTTAATCCCTCAAGTGGATTAAGAAATACTCTTGAATAAGACTTAAAGTTGCTAGCTCCAAGAATATGAATTTTCAATCAAAACTCACAAAGATTTAAACGGGGTTGAGACAATATTGAAAGCAAAGCTTAATTAATCAAATATAGTCTAAAGTAATAATGTGACATGGTTCCCCTATTTATAACACTATGGGGAACGAAATTAAACATAAAAAAGGCTCAAATATTGATCCAAAAGGGATCTCTAACTATACTAGGAAGTTCCCTAAACTAGAATTCTATTCAAGGTAGGAAATTACCTTAAATACAATTCTAGTCAAACCTACTTAATTAATGGATGAAAATTACATCAAAATTAAATAAAAATCTGAACTAAACTATAGTCTAACATAATTAAATAAGTACAATAGTCTGAATAAAATTCAACTCCTAATTAAATCAACTAAGGGACGAAAATTCCATGCAACGCGAATTTGTCATGCATGCACAACTTGATGAGTTCTATCTTCATGCATTGTTCTTCAAATCTTGATCTCCAATCTTTAATTGTTAACAAAGTAACAATTTTTGGGATGCTCTCAATTCCTTTGTCATCTTCGAACTTCTTACATACAAATGCTTGGAAAAATCCTTGCAATTGTATTGCTCGAAGTCGTGTAAATGGACCACGTATTTGCAGCTCTGGATTAAATTCTTCAAGGCTTTTTGTGGCTTCATCATTCCCCTCCTCTTGAAAAGAATTCGTCCTCGAATTCAAAGCTCCGGGATCAAAGACGAACACGAACTGGCCATCAAATTCTTTTTGCACAAGCTGCATAAAACACATCTTCATGAACGTACACATCAACTTGGTGTTAAATGGCCGAAACTCTAGCTCCATAGTTTGGCTTGACATGGCATTCACGATCAAATATGGTGGTACATCAACTTCCAATGGAATTTCTTCAACAACCTGTAAAATAAAGACATCACAAGAAAACGGTTGACAAAAAATGTTAGAACTCGGCAGCTCCTCCATGTTAGCTTGTTCGAGCTCTTCAAGATCTTCAACCATTGTCTCATGGATATCATTCTCCTTTTTATAACAAGGTTGTATCTCCAACAACTCTTCAACTTCTTCAACTGCAGTAATGATCTCCATTTCTTCTTCTTCTTCTTCACTCAAAGGTTGATCCGACTCTTCTAGATCAAGCTCTTCAACAACCTTCTCTTCTTTTTCAACATTCTCACAAGTTGCAACATCGATCAGTTCTTTAATAGATGCATCAACTGAAATTGTTATCTCTAAAGTAGAATCTTCTTTGATGGAAACGATCTCAGATGGTAACTCAATGTGGATCTCTTCTTGAATGTCGTGAGCTTGGTTTGGCACATCCATGACCGGTTGAACTGGTGATGCAGGCCGTGTAGGTGGCACATAGGTACGTAGAAACTCCTCAAATGACTCAGGTTCGCTCCAACGAAACGGGGCTGTTTGGCGATGAGCTCTAGGTGACAACTCTACATTTGACTCTACTTGAAACTCCTCTTTTGACTTCATCTCTAGTTCTTCTAACCATTTTTCTATTCGGATGACATATTCCACCATGTCTTCCAACTCGTCGAAGCGGTACAATGCTACTCTTTCACGAATTGCCCTTCGTAGACCAGCTAGAAATCTATCCATGGTATCTTCTAGATATTCTTCTACATCAGCTCGTCTCATGGCTTCAATCATTTTGTTGTAGTAGTCATTTACACTTCAATCTCTTTGTCTAAGCTTGTATAGCTTTTCCTCCAACTCCCATTGGTAGTGGTCTGGAATGAAGCGTTTCCGCATCAAATCTTTCAACTCACGCCATGTGTCGATAGGTGGAAGGTGATCTCTGTGGCACCGGTCTTGCTGGAATTCCCACCATGTTGTTGTGTAGCCTTTAAACTTTAACGAAACTAGTTGCACTTTCTTTTTCTCGGGGAAGTCATAGCACTCAAAAAGTTTGTCTACTTTGCTTTCCCAATCCAAATAGATGTCGGGATAGTATAGACCTTCAAACTCGGGTATGAACATGTTGTTGTTGCTGTGGAGATGGCGAGAATTTGGTGTATATGGTGTACGGCCCATGGGGAGCATGGTGCATGGGTGTATGTGACTAAGGCTGAAATTTTTGAACTCTATAAGGTATAGGGGACGAAAATTAATGGGTATGGGGGAGTATATGGAAGGTTTGAAAGGATTGGAATGGAAGAAATCAAGATAAGAAAAGAATTAGATGTATTTTTGAAGTCCTAAATAGTGTAGGAGATCCAAAAATAAATCCCAAAGGTAGAAGGAAAGAAATAGGAAGGAAAAGGAAAGAAGGATTAGGTAATTTGGAAAGTGTTACACAATTGTGACACAATCTAAATATCCTAATTGAACTAGACTCTAAAAGGAATGAACCAAAAATAAATTACAACTCAAAAGGAAACTACCAAAATAAAAATAAAACTTGGAAGGAAAGTTCCAAAAATAAAATAAGACTCTAAAGGAAGTTACCAACTAAAGAATTATCCTAGAAGGAAACTACCAAAATTAAAGTAAGACTCACAAGGTAGATACCAACTATAGAGTAGTACCAAAAGGAAAGTACCAAAATTAAAGAAACACAAAAGGAAACAATGAATATACCTCTTTTTTTTTAATTTTCGGATTTCTTTTATTTATTTTTTTTACCCGAATTTTTTTTTTCTTTTTTTTTCGACGGCTTTTTCTCTTTTTTTTTTGTCGATGCTCTTTTTTTTTCAATTGATAGCTATGCAATTACAACTCGATAAAATAAAAATAAAGAAGACACGTAAGACGACACGTAGGATAAAAATAACACGTCGGATTGAAACACGACCAGCAGAGCTGACGTGGCTCTGATGCTAAATTTATGATACGACCTGGACAATTAATCTAGGACGAATAAAAGACGTAGCGGAAGACTTCTGGATACGAAACACATCAGCAAAAGAAGGGCTTCAATCCGACTCGATAAACAACAAAAAATAAACAATCTAGACAACTAAAATACCTAGAAAAATGACACAAACTATATAACACAAATCCAAAAGTTTATGGGCTGGAAATGAACGTGTATAGGGGCTGGAATTATGGAGGTTTTCGTGTGTGATGGCTTGTGAAGAATGGCTTGGAGAAGGTAGGATATGATAGAGTACGATTGAACTTATGGTATGAACGATACGGTGTAGAACTTGAACTCGAACACGGGCTGAATTGAGGCGTGCGTCAATGGAGTATGGATGGCGTCAAATGGTGTTGATGGATGATGATTTGTCGATGTGAATCACAACCCGATAGCCTCCTTGAATCTTGAACGTACCCAAGGATGAAATCTCCAAGTTGATCTTCGGATAGCGAATACCGGTTAATCTCTCAAGTGGATTAAGTAATACCCTTGAATAAGACTTAAAGTTTCTAGCTCCAAGAATATGAATTTTCAATCAAAACTCACAAAGATTTAAACGGGGTTGAGACAATATTGAAAGCAAAGCTTAATTAATCAAATATAGTCTAAAGTAACAATGTGACATGGTTCCCCTATTTATAACACTATGGGGAACGAAATTAAACATAAAAAATGGCTCAAATATTGATCCAAAAGGGATCTCTAACTATACTAGGAAGTTCCCTAAACTAGAATTCTATTCAAGGTAGGAAATTGCCTTAAATACAATTCTAGTCAAACCTACTTAATTAATGGATGAAACTTACATCAAAATTAAATAAAAATCTGAACTAAACTATAGTCTAACATAATTAAATAAGTACTATAGTCTAAATAAAATTCAACCCCTAATTAAATCAACTAAGGGACGAAAATTCCATGCAACGCGAATTTTTCATGCATGCACAACTTGATGAGTTCTATCTTCATGCATTGTTCTTCAAATCTTGATCTCCAATCTTTAATTTTTAACAAAGTAACAATTTTTGGGATGCTCTCAATTCCTTTGTCATCTTCGAACTTCTTACATACAAATGCTTGGAAAAATCCTTGCAATTGTATTGCTCGAAGTCGTGTAAATGGACCACGTATTTGCAGCTCTGGATTAAGTTCTTCAAGGCTTTTCGTGGCTTCATTATTACTTCGAACTTGTAGGGGCTGCCGTGAGGATGAGCGTCGAATGGTGTTGATAGATGATGATTCGTTGATGTGAATCACAACCTGATAGCCTCCTTGAATCTCGAACGTACCCAAGGATGAAATCTCCAAGTTGATCTTCGGATAGCGAATACCGGTTAATCCCTCAAGTGGATTAAGCAATACCCTTGAATAAGACTTAAAGTTGCTAGCTCCAAGAATATGAATTTTCAATCAAAACTCACAAAGATTTAAACGGGGTTGAGACAATATTGAAAGCAAAGCTTAATTAATCAAATATAGTCTAAAGTAACAATGTGACATGGTTTCCCTATTTATAACACTATGGGGAATGAAATTAAACATAAAAAAGGTTCAAATATTGATCCAAAAGGGATCTCTAACTATACTAGGAAGTTCCATAAACTAGAATTCTATTCGAGGTAGGAAATTGCCTTAAATACAATTCTAGTCAAACCTACTTAATTAATGGACGAAAATTACATCAAAATTAAATAAAAATCTGAACTAAACTATAGTCTAACATAATTAAATAAATACTATAGTCTAAATAAAATTCAACCCCTAATTAAATCAACTAAGGGACGAAAATTCCATGCATCGCGAATTTGTCATGCATGCACAACTTGATGAGTTCTATCTTCATGCATTGTTCTTCAAATCTTGATCTCCAATCTTTAATTATTAACAAAGTAACAATTTTTGGGATGCTCTCAATTCCTTTGTCATCTTCGAACTTCTTACATACAAATGCTTGGAAAAATCCTTGCAATTGTATTGCTCGAAGTCGTGTAAATGGACCACGTATTTGCAGCTCTGGATTAAGTTTTTCAAGGCTTTTCGTGGCTTCATCAGATGGCTTTCAGCTCTCCTTTCAGTTCAGCTACTTGTTTCAGCTGATAATGAGTTTGTTTCTTCAATTTTGAACTGATTGAACTTTGATTAATTTCCAGTTCCCTTGACTTCTCAGCTTTTTGTCTCCCATTAGTTTGCAAGTTTTTCCAACTTGCTCTCCCCTTGAACTGATGACTTGACCAATTTTGGACCTTTTTACTGACTGAACTGATGCACTTTTGGTTCAATTTGCAGCTTTTTCTCTTTTCTTCTCATCAGTTGTAGTTGCCTCCTGCACTCTCTCTTTTAGTTGATCGTCTTCATCTTCTGAAGCTAGTTCCAATAACCCCAGTTGAATACATAGCTCCACGAATCTTGCTTCTAGCAATGGTTTTGTGAAGATGTCAACTATCCACTTCTTAGTATTGATATATTGGATGCATATGTCTTTTTTCTCGATGTGATCTCTGATAAAGTGGTGTCTGATATCAATGTGCTTTGTTCTTGAATGTAAAACTGGATTCTGAGAGATCACAATAGCACTATTGTTATTGCAGAAGATAGGTACTTCGTCAGTTTCGACCTTGTAATCCTTCAACTGCTGCTTCATCCAGAGTATCTGTGCACAACAGCTTCCAGCAGCTATATATTTCGCTTCAGTTGTTGATGTGGCAACTGAATGCTGCTTCTTGCTGAACTAGGATATCAGTTTATGACCAAGAAACTGACATGTTCCACCGGTACTCTTCTTGTCAATCTTGTATCCACTGAAGTCTGAGTCTGAATAACCAGTTAGACTCAAGCTGTCATCTCTAGGATACCATAGTCCAAGATTTATAGTTCCTCTGAGGTACTTGATGATCCTCTTTGTTTCTTCGAGATGACTCTTCTTCATATTGGCTTAAAATCATGCACATAATCCGAATGAATATGAGATGTCTGGTTGACTGGCAGTTAGGTAGAGAAGCGAGCCAATGATGCCTCTGTAGTGAGTTTGGCTAACTGATTCTCCTTCTTCATCGAGAGTCAGTTGAATTGATGTATTCATGGGAATATTGATAGTTTTTCCCTTATCAGTTCCAAACTTCTTGACTAGCTCCTTTGTGTACTTGGCTTGGCTGATGAATATCCCATCCTTGAGCTGCTTTACTTGGAGTCCTAGGAAGAATGTCATTTCTCCCATCATGCTCATCTTAAATTCGCTTTGCATCAGTTGAGTGAAGAGAGTGCAGAGATCTTTGCTCTTTGATCTAAAAATTACGCCATCCACATAAATTTAAACCATTAAGATCTCAGTTGATCACTCTATGCAGAATAAAGTTCGATCAATGACTTCTTTTTGAAATCCATTCTTCAGTAGGAATGTTGTGAGGGTTTCATACCAGGCTCGATGAGCTTGCTTTAGTCCGTAGAGTGCTTTCTTCAATTTGAAGACTTAATCTCCAATTTCAAATTTGGGTGGTTGTTCGACGTACACATCCTCCTTGAGCATCACTTGCAAAATGCACTCTTGACATCCATTTGGTAGACTGTGAAGTTGCAGTGAGCTGCATACGCCAGAAACAGTCTAATGGCTTCAAGTCTTGCAACTGGTGCGAATGTCTCATCAAATTCGATCCCTTCACTTTGAGAGTATCCCTTGGCTACCAATCTTACCTTGTTTCTTGTGATAACGCCTTGCTTGTCCAGTTTGTTGGGAAAAACCCACTTTGTGCCAATGACTTTCTAGGTTTTCGGTCTATCAACAAGAAACAACACGTCATTCCTGGTGAACTAATTTAGTTCTTCTTGCATTGTCATGATCCAATCTGGATCTTCCAAGGCTTCTTCGACATTTTCCGATTCAGTTTGAGATATGAAGCATGTGAAGAGAGCATGCTCAATTAAACTTTTGGTTTAAACTCGGCTTCTTGAATCTCCAACAATTTTGTTAGCTGGATGGCTTCGGAGCCATTTAGGTAAACTGTCCTCAGCTGGGTCTTTAGGTGGTTCTTCAGCATTGACATCAGTTGGTGTTTTTTCTTTAGTTTGCTCTACTTCTTCATCAGTTCTTCCCTCTGCTTCAGTTGAGGGATTGAAGGTCTCAGCACGGCTTGTTTCTTCATCAGCTTGATTGCCTTCAGCTGGTCTGGTGTTGGACTCATTACCTTTATCTTCTAGCCCAATTTCAAACTGCTTTGGGACTATAAGATCTATATAGTCCTGCGAGTTATTAGTTTTGCTAGGTAGTACTTGAACTAATGCATCAACCGCTTCTTTGTTCATGTACTCATTGGCAAACTCATCAAAAACAACATGACATGTTACTTCCACAACAAGTGTTCATTTATTGAACACTATGTAAGCTTGTGCATAAGGGAAATTATAGCTAAGAAAGATTCCCTCATCAGCTTTGGCACTGAAAGTTATCAGTTGACTCTTGCCATTGTTGTGAATGTAACATTTACAGCCAAATACTTTGAAGTATGAGATAGATAGCTTACGACCTTTATACAGTTCATAAGGTATCTTCTCATGTGAATTGACGATGGCGATTCTGTTTTAGTATGGCACGCTGTGTTGACAGGTTCAGCCAAATAGTTTTCAGCTATGTTGACATCAACTATCGTTACTCGAGCTGCTTTCTTGAGAGTACGGTTTCATCATTCAACACACCATTTTGTTGTGGAGTTCATGCAGCTGAGTGCTCATGAGTTATTCCCAATTCACTGAGAAAACTGATGATTTGCTGGTTTATGAATTCAGTTCCATTGTCAGAACGAATTCTTTGAACTGATCTTTCCTTTTTAGTTTGCAGCCTTCTGATCATCGCTAATAGCTTGGCATAGGTTTCGTCTTTGCTTCTGAGAAACTCTACCCATATGTATCTTGAGAAGTCGTCGACTACTATAAGAGTGAATCTTTTTTCTTTGGGAGTTTGCGGTCTAACTAGCCCAAACAGATCCATATATAGGAGTTAGAGGGGAGCAATTGTCCCAGGAGGATGACTTCTGTTTTTGAATGACGACCTTACTTGCTTCCCTTTTTAGCATGGCATTCAAATGCTAGTTTTCTTGAAAATCTCTTTAGGAAGCCCATCAACTAGCTCCTTCTTGGCTAGGTGGTTGATGGTTTTGAAATTGAGGTGATTCAGTTGTCGATGCCATAACCAGCTTGCTTCAGTTGATCTTTTTGATAGACAAGGAAGCCTCTCCATAGCCTGTTGACCAGTCAACAACATACATGTTACCTTTTCTCACGCCAGTTAGGAGAATCGCTCCAGTTGACTTATCTCGTATGTCACACGAGCTTCGACTAAAATCAACTATGTATCCATTGTCACATAGCTGACTGATGCTGAGCAGTTTGTGCTTCAGTCCTTCTACATGGGAGACTCCATTAACTACCACCTTTCCTTTGACCATGAACCCTTCTCCAATGGTTCGGCTTCTGGAGTTGTCCCCGAATGTGACTAATGGCCCTTTCATTTCCTTGTATCCTTCAAGATCCCTTTTATCTCCAATCATGTGTTTGGAGCACCCGCTATCTAGATACCAAACTTCTTTGGTTCTCTTCCTTGATAGGATGCTTAATTTTTAGGTACCCGCATAATATTGGGTCCTGGATGGTTAAGCATATATTTATGGATCCACATTTGCCAAACTTTTGGCTTGTCAACTGATAAGGAGCTCTCAAACATTGAATGTTTGATCAGTTTTGGTTTCTTCTCAACTCTTCTTCTCTGAGTTGAATCGGTTGACTTGTGCCTATGATGAGAGTTAGGATAGAACACTTCAACTAATACTCTCTCGTCTTTAGATCTTGATGATTTTGGTCTTGGCCAGTTTCTCTTGACTCCTTGAGCTTTGTTGCTCTTGTGATATGGCCAGTTTGCAAACCAGTTATAGCTGGAGTTAATCCTTGGTTCATCTCTTGAATCCAAGTACTCACTATTCTGGGTTGCAGGATCGGTTGGGGTAAATTTCTCCTAGGGGATCTGAATGTGTTGACGTGCTTGATATAATCTAGTGTGCACGTTTCTTCTGGAATCAGCATCTTTCCCTGATTGACTTGCTGATGGCCTATAGAGATAGGCTGGAGGTGCAGTTCTCAACAAAAATGATTACCTATCTTGATGAAACTGAGGTCCAAACTGAGTATTTCTTCTTACTTCAGTTGGCCTGTCAGTTATGTTCACTGGTGGCCTGAACTGAGCTTGAGGCCTTGGGTGAACTGGTGAATCTGTGTTGAACTGACAGTCTCCAATAAGTTGGAGGTCTTAGTTTAGCTGATGACCTCTGTTGATAGGCGGATTACCTAAACTGAGCTGATGGTCTTTGATGAGATGGCTGTCGCTGATGAACTGATGGCTTTAACTGAAAAGAGTCTCTCAGTTGAACTGGTGCTTTCAGTTGAGAGGATTAGCTGGACCGCTTCGGTTGAGCTTGAGGGATTTTCAGTGTTCCCTTGCTTTTGGTAGTCTCAACTGACTGGGTTGGTGCGGGTCTGACAAAACCAGGTATAGCTCCTTTTTCACTGGTTTGTGCAACTGTCTTTCCTTTTTCAGTTGCAGTGAACCTGTTGTATCTTAACCCTGGACTACCAGTTTCAACTCTTTGATGGCTTAAAATTTTATCAAGAGTTTGAGATCCATTTTTGAACTTAAGAGATATTTCTTCTCTTTCAAGGATCTCTTACTTGAGTTTCTTATTCTCAGCTTCTAACTCATTATTTTTCAGCTTTAATCTTTCACATTCAACTGACTGAGTTTCAAGAATTTTAATTTATCATGATCGCTACTTAGTCTCTTGACCTCATTTCTTAGGTCATCATTTTCTTCCTTCAGTTCAACATGCATACATGATATAGCAGCTAACTGATCTTCTAGCATTTTTAATTGTTCACTTAACTTATTGCTAGAAAAAGAAGTTTCATGAATGTGATAAAAAGAGGTTAAGGAGTCAGATGTACTAACCTCTTCTTCTTCATCAGCCATGAGGTAGAATAATACCTCATCATCAGAACTGTAGCCGTCTGAGTCGATTCCGAATGGATAATCTGAATCATCCAGTACGACATTTTCTGAGTTAGCCAGCATAGACTTTCTCTTGAAAAAGCTTCTCTTCACTCTGGCCTTCGTGTCTTCTGGGAGCTCTGGACACTCATATCTGTAGTGTCCTTGTTTGTGGCAGTGATAGCATTCACTGATGCTTTGATTGGCTGCCCTAAACTGTTCAGCAGCTCTTTCAGCTGGTTGATGAGTTCTTTCAACTCTCGGCACTTCATCAATTTGTGGTTGAAATGATGGTTGGTCTCTAATCTTTTTGAGCTTTTCTAACAGCTTTGTAACTGACTGAATCTGCTCATTGATGTCTTCAGTCAAGTTTTCTTTCTTTTCAGCTGTTTCTCACCGTCGGTCAGTTACTGACCCTCCTTGTTTCTCTCTGGCTAGTGTTCTCCTTGGTCGGTAGCTGATTCTTTCTTGAGTTTCTCTAAACTAATTTATTTCTCCGTAGAAAGTAGCATCTTGAACTGATGATGATGTTGATGCTTCTCTTTTTCAGTTTAGGCTATACTCATGAGCTTTGAGAGAGGCAAACAATTCTCTGGGAGTGATGCTATTTAGATTTCTTGATTCTTTTGTAGCAATCACTTTCATATCCCATTTCTCTGTAAAATTATCCAAGATTTTGGAGTTCATCTCACAGTTGGGATAATTTCTTTCCAGGTTGTTCATCTCACTGATGATGCCTAGAAATCTTATTTCATGGTCAGAGATGGTTTCTTCTGGCTGCATCTTGAAGGATTCATATCTATCAACCGCCAGTTGGAGCTAATTTCCTTTGATTGCCTCGAACTCCTTACACAAATCTGCTAGCTAGTCCCATATCTCCTTAGCAGTTTGGCAATTCTTTGTATCCTTCATTTGATCCTCATCTAGAGTTTGGAATAGTGCAGCTTGAGCTACAAACTCTAGGTTCTTAAACTTCTTCTTTTTACTTGTAAGAAGATGAGTTGGCTTCAGGATCCTTGGTGATTGATTGACATCAACTATGTGGGCTTCATTGTCCATCATGATTGTGATAGGTCCATCCTCTATCACTTCCCACATGTTCCCATGTATTGAGCAGAGATGAGCCTTCATTCTCCTGCTCCAATTGTCGTAATTCTCAACTGAAAAGATAGGTAGCTTATGGTTTCCCATAGCTGACAGATTAGCACAGATAAGTAGATCTGATTCAGTTGATCTACAGAAATGGTTGATCCTTAGAATCAACCACTCTGATACCACTTGTTGGTCC
The DNA here is from genome assembly GCA_026008535.1 of Perilla frutescens. Taxonomy (NCBI): domain Eukaryota; kingdom Viridiplantae; phylum Streptophyta; class Magnoliopsida; order Lamiales; family Lamiaceae; genus Perilla; species Perilla frutescens. Next base: position 17,584,562 of record BRKX01000004.1, read on the forward strand.
CAGGGCAAGTCTAAATCAGTTTAGAGAGGGGTGAATAAACTGATCCCAAAACTTTAAAATAGTTGTGGAATATATTGGGCCCTTGACTCGAGGTGAGAACTTATCAGTGCACTTGATCAGTTGAGATGGTAAGTTTAATCTACATGCAGTTTGTGTGCTGGAGGTGTGCAGTTAATGCATGCAACTGAAAGCTTATAAAAATGAGCACACAAAGACGACTTATAGAGGTTCGAAGCTTAAACTTCTACGTCCTCTCTTCCTTACTGAAAAGGACAATCCACTATGCAAGTGTAAAGTTTCTTTATTACAGTTACACAGTGAAGACAATCTGTTGAACCTGAAAACGGCACCGTTCCCTCGAGTATAGTTTCCTTTTACACTAGTGTTGTCCCGGAAAAATGGACCCATCGGTACATCATTCCTCAGTCAGTGATGGTCGACAGCTCACACTTACTACTCCCAACTTCTTGCTGGGACTTTAGGTGCTCTTGCCCATCTTTACGAGATTTTAGATCTCTGTCGATCTTCAAGAATTCAGTCTTGAAACTGTTATCAACTGGTGTGCTTCTTTGGCTTGATCTGGGTAGTTGATAGGTGTAAATCTTCAAACTGAGAAGCTGGCTCTGGCTGGACTTCTTCGACAGCTAGCTTGATGATGAGCAGTTTGCTTCTTCTTCTCAGTTGGAACTTTTGCTGTAGATGACTTTGAGCTTGAGCTTTGAGCGCTGTTCTTTCTTCAGCAGAGAGAAGCTTTCAAGAAATTTGGCAAAAGTCTCTTATGTTTGCAAAAGTATGTTCACAAGTCGTATTACTCATCCTTTATAGGAGAGTGGCTTGTGACCATTTGCAGATCAATGAATGATCATTTTTGATTCATTGATTTGATAAAGTTGTTGAGAGGCTTTTTGTTGAAGTAGTTGGTGTGTTGCCTTTGTTCTTCTGACAGGCTTTTACTCCAGGATCTTGGTTGCATTAACTTCAAGATCTTCGTGTTGGCAGAGCTCTAAGAATTTGAATTTCAGTTTTGGCTCTTGTCTTCATCGTCAGTTCTGGACTTTAGCTGGCAGTTGTGATCTTCAGTTTGGAACGTTTCCTCAGCTGGTGATTCTGCACATCTTGTTGGCAGTTTGCAAGCTCTAGTATTGACTATCTTCAACTAGCAGTTCTGGGCTCTGGCTTGATGCTTTCTGAGCTCCAGTTTGGTTTTCATTAGCTGGCAGTTTTGAACCAGTACTGCTTGCTTCAGCTGAACTTTGGACTGATGTCTCTTCAGCTGGAACTTCTTGAACCAGTACTTTCTTCAGTTTGGATACTGAACTGGTGCCTCTTCAGCTGGCATTTTGAAATGATGTATCTTCAGCTGATATTCTCAGAACTGGTACTTTGAGTTAGCATATTCTTCAACTTGTGTCTTGAACTGGTACAGTCTTCAGCTGGTACTTCATTCTTCAGTTGGAATTCGTTCTAATCCTAATGATCAGTTGGCACTTTTGAACTGTTGCCTTAAGCTGGTACTTTCTTCAGCCCACGAACTGTAGACTAAAGTGCTTCAATTGGTACTTTGAAATTTGTCAGTTTCTGCATCTTCAGTTTGCTTGCCTTGCTAACTGATTTAGCAATCAAGTTATCTTTTTCTCAACCCTTGCTGGATTTCTCTCTTTTTCTTTTTCTTTTTCTTTTCTCTCTCTTTTCTTTCTTTTCTTTCTTTTTCTATTTCTCTTTCTCTTTTTTTATTTTCTTTTCCTTTTCTTTTGGATTGATCATTCTTTGGCTTGGTTTAGCTCAAACTTCTGCTTTGATCATCCTCGGTTTTCTGCTTGATTTTCTTTCAGTTTTTCAAAACTTTTTGACATGTTATGACATTTCATCAAAACCATAGTAGGGATTAGGTAACTCTTGATAGTTTTTCCCAACAATACCAATACATCTTCTAAATTTTCTAGTTCATGTTCATGCGTAAGTAAGATAATAGAGAGATACATATAATGTTTTGGATTTTGAGTTTTTATTTGGATTTGAGTTCCATATGTTTCTATTTTAAATTTGCCGTAGTTCTATTTTATTTTTATGATATCAAAACCTTGAGTTTATAATATATATATATATAATAAAAAATAAATCAGAACATAGGAATGTCCAAGACATCAGTTATTCTTTAAATTTGCTCATTACTATAAATTTAGAATCGGACTTCGTAGAGAAGTGATTTAAATCAAATTTAAATGATTTTATTTATTTACTTAGCTATGGGAATAATAATTGGATGGATTAATAGTGTATGATTTTCAAATTAGTAAATTTTAATAGTAGAGTTGGCCCATATGTATTTGTTCAATCAAATTTATATTGTGGCTACGTGCGGTGCAATTCGGATCCTCATCCAACGTGTGACATTTCGTGGTTATTTTACTCGTTCTATTTATTGAGGTGGGTAAAATATTTACTTTGAAGCTTTAAGTGGGTAACAAATTTAAAGTTATGCATATGTGTGGGTAACCTATTTAAAGTTATGTGTGTGTGGGTAACCTATTTAAAATTATGTCTGTGTTGATGGAACTGAGGATCTTTTGGATGTGTGTTGATTGAATAAAACATTTTTGATCAAACGATCCGACATCCCATTGCATGCTAAAACTGAATCTAAATCTCATGCGCAGCGGAAAATTGGGATTATTGATTACCTTGCAATCGGAAAGACACCGTTGAGAAGATATAGATATAAAATTTACAACTCCTCCATTCTTCATGCTATCCATTCCATGATCTTCTGTTGTATGACCCAACCTCGATCTAGACGTTGTGTGGGCGACGATCTTCCAGACCTTGTAGAAGCTTGGAGACGAAGAACCCTTACAATAGAATTTTTGATATTTTCTTTCTTTAGGGGAGAGAAATTTTGAAAATTCCATCTAAGTGGCTAGGGTTTTTCTTCTCCCTTCATAAGGTATATATAGGGCTACAACAGGATCTAAAAGAAAATTAGGGTTGGGCCTCCAACGGGCCTTAAGTTCCCATGTCTAGCCTAGACATAACTTAAGCTCATTAATATTAATTCAATCCACTAAAGAATTAATATTACACTACCACCCTAATTCCATATTTATGGATGTTGCTTCTTCAACTCAATTAATTCTCCATGTTTAAGATATTAAATGTCCATTAATTAAATCGAGTATACTGACAACTCAATTTAATTAATTATTTATCCTTAAGTCGGACTACTCAACCTTTATTATCATGTTGGATTAAAAATAATCCCCTTGCAAGATTTAACATGATAATCCTTTTTGAGCTCCTCAGGAGACATCATCAACTCGGCGCACCGAGACACGATTTTCTTATATAAATAGTAACCCATCATATATAGAAATGCCACTACTTAAATCTATCGGGCTTATTGATTCTTTAATTAGAATCTCACCCATTGATAGGTCAAAGTAATGCACATTAAAATATACATGTCTACTATTATACAAGGATTAAGAATTATGAGTATCTGAGATTTATATTCTTATGTGTTGTCAGTCCATAAGAACTGTCTCGATGTGATCCAGTTCAATACACTACAAAAGTGAACTAGTATGATTACATAGCCAAGATAGACTAATTCTAAATCACACTACAACTATACCGATGGTTCGTCTAACTCCATCTAGGTTGTGAACTCTTCTCATACTTTATAAGGAACCGATAATATAATCTTCTGTGTGCATTCCACACACCATATTATCTTCAATACTAAGTATATGACGATTTGCATTATTTATTAAAATAAATACAAAATATGTGAATGTTATTATCATTCATAATTTGAGGAAATAATTATATACTTAAAAGACATGCTTTTAGTATACAATCCCAACATGTGTGTGGGTAACAAATTTAAAGTTATATGTGTGTGGGTAATAATTTTAAAGTTGCATTTTGAGTGGGTAAATGGATTTAATGTATGTCTTTATCCTTGTGATTGAGAAATTTATTTAAAGATACTGCTTTGAAATTTTATTTGAAATAGATGAATCATTGATTATCATTGAAAGTTATAAGATATGTTTGGATGTGTTGAGAAATATTTTCTTGTCCAACATAAATTGTCGTTCATAAATTGTGGTGGAATAACTATGTGATTAAATATGTCCTGTGCACAGTCGATGTATGAGTCTATTATTCTTCATGTGTGATGTGGAAATATATGATTGAGATTCCTCCTTCGTGATATGGAATAATTCCTCCTTAGTAATGTGGAATGTTATTATCTGTAATTTTTCCTTCGTGATGTGGAATTATAGATGAATTATACCATTTTTCTGCGATTTAATTTATGGATGGACAAGCAAAAAGAAAAAAAATATGAGGATTTTAAATCACATCCCATGTATCCCCCTCACTGAGTACGATTTATAAGTACTCACCCCATGTTTTAAAATATTTTTCAGGTCGGTGAGCTTGGAGCGGCGAGGAGAAAATGCATGGGGTGGTCGTGGTTATATGTTTTTACTTATCAAAAACTAATAATTAGAGTTTATTGCTTTAATTGAAACTTCTAGACATGGCAATCATTTGGCTTTTTTGCTTTGATTGGATTAATTATTGCTAGACGTATTATTTTATATTTTTATTATTAAAAAAATATTTGAGATATTATTGTTGATATTATTTTATTCCGCATTTAAATAATTAAGAAAGAGTAGCATTTTAAATTATTAAATTTAGGGTGTTACATAATGCATGGCCAAACCCTATACTATTTGATGCCAAGACTTCACGTCAACACTTATGCACATGGAAAAGAAAAATTATGTTAGATAGAAATGGCTCATGATGCCCTTTGGCCCAACACCCTCGGCCCATATCCAATTAATTTCCCCCCAAGCCTAAAACCCATTTCTTATTATTTATCCTATAGCCATGGTTGTAGAACGCGCTAGGCGCTAGTCGAGAGGTCAGGGGGCGCCTAGCGCCTAGGCTGCTTAGGCGGGACCTAAGCGGGAGCCTAGGCGGAGCCTAGACCTTTTTATTTTTTATAATATATTATTTTTTATAGATATTTACTACCTCCGTTTCATAATGTTTGTTGTTTTTTTTTTTATCTGGAATTAAGAATTAATTTTATGGACAAATATACTCATCCCTTATATATGCCATAAAATCTAATTCATCTATATTTTCCTAAAAAATAACAATATTTTCTCTCTCCATATATTTTTCTCTCTTCATATATTATAGGTAAGTTAGAATCAAAAAATCTTGTAGGATTTGAAAGGGTTAAAATTGGGAGAGAGGATGTCAAATTATATAAAACAACAAACATTTTGAAACTAAAAAAAAAACCTTAAACAACAAACATTATGAAACGGAGGTAGTATATTATAAAAACCACATTTTTAAATAATTTATGGTTTAGAGTAGTGGTTAAATGCTGCTCCTATATTTTTTTAAGTCTTGGGTTCGATTCTTCAAGCATTAGTTTTTCAGAACTCTTTTTTATATGGCCAAAAAAATTTAGAATTTTAAAAAAAAAATATGAACGGCTGGGTTCGAACCAGCGACCTATGGAAATGAAGAGACCACACGGGTGTGCACTACCAACTGAGCTAAGGCAAGTTATTATTTAAAATTACAAAACTAAATATACTTAACTGCATAATGTGCCGACTAGGTCCTTTTCGCCACGGCTACCCACCGCCGAGCGCCTAAGCGCCACCTAGACGGGTGCTTAGGGCGCATTTTACAACCATGCCTATAGCCAAACTCCCTCACTCTTGTTGATTTTGTATACTAGAAGACCTGTCTTTTGTATACATTATTGATGATGTTTTATGATGATATAGAATGAATACAATTGCAGTCACTGTTTGTATTTAAATTGTTATATTTACATGCATGTTCACTATACTTACATTGTAGATCATATAGTGTGGGTAAACACACAGTTAGATCATATCATTGATTCCCTGTATTGTATTAAAAGGCTCACGATCTAGATGGCACTGAATTCGCTATCGGTACGCCGTAGAATAATCTGATAGTTAGTTTGTCTTGACTAACTGATTATTCTAGTACACGGGAAAGTGTATTAAAGAGGATCTACTTAGGATTCTATTCTCTATTCTGACCTTAAATGAGAGAATAAGAATCCACAGAGTTCAGGTTCTTAACATCTATATGGTGGCGGATATATACTTGTAATGCTTGCAGCTTTGATTTATCAAAGGGTGAGATTCTTTCATAGGATCAATAATATCGATATCTTGAGTTGTAACTTTTACACTTATGATGGGTCTTGCAATATGTAGGGGCACCGTGTCCTGGTGCGCCAGGTTGATAGTGTCCTCTTGAGGAAACAGAAGTTCATGTTGAAATCCTGCAGGTGGAATTTATTCCGTACATGAGTAAAGCTTGTGTGGTACTACTCAAGGATAAGATATTAATTAATTATCTCTATCAGAAGCTTACATAATTAATTAATGGGCATTATATCTTAAACACGGGGAATGGCTAGACTAAAGGAGAAAGCATATTCAGAAATATGTATTAAATTGGTAGGCCAGTATTATTTCTTTAGTGGAATAAAAATAATACTTAATTTATTTAATAATATCCTAAGTTTATTGGATATTGGAAATTAAATAAATTAGCAGGCCAATTTAATATTCTTTTAGATCCCTGTTGTAGCCCAATATGACTTTAATGGACTGGAGATAGAAAAAGAGATAGAGGCCCAAACCCAGTAAGTCTGGGACTTGTAATTTCGACCCCCCCCCTATAAATAGGGAGATGGGGATCAAAAATTAAAGTGTTACAATCAGCTCTCTTTTGTTCTCTTTATCTCCACAGTATCCATACATATCTAGTAGATTTCAGCCCACCCTAAATCTAGATACAATCCAGTAATACAACAGAAGATCAAGGAGTGGAATAGCATAAGGAGGCGCCGATTATCATTATACACAATAGCAAGATTAGACCTTCAATCTTGTCCTCAACCCGACATTTAATTTGTAAGTCGTTTTTAGGTATTCTATGTTTCCGCTTTAGTAGAATCAAAAACTGGCTATGCATGTTTAATTGAACTCGGTTAATTAAAACATGTGTGACACATAAAATTATGATATACATGACATTAAGATTAATGAACATCCAATTAGATCCTGCGATGGTTCAATTTGAAAAAACCCCAACAACTCTCTCTCTCGAAAATCTTCTTCACGTAAACACAACAAACAAATTCTATACCCTCTCTCTGTGCGAAATTATGCATGCAGCAATACCATCAGAACCCAACTGTCTCCCTCTCTTTGTTTTCACAAGACCAAGAAAAATATAACCGATAAATAATCATAAGGTAATCCTGCAAAATAAAAAGATTAGAAAAATTCAAACCAACTTCCCTTTCTTCTTCATTCTCCTTCGGCTATTCACGACGACAGCAGCAACAGACTGGCGTCTGTATTCTTCTGACAATGGCGACGCTCCTCCCTCGTCACCATGAAAGATTGGTAATGAAATGTCTCGGGTTCAACAGCAACTAAGAGCAGTTGTTGAAATCTATTACACCGCCGCTACATATACCTTCCTTTCGTCACCGCTTCCGCAGCCGCCACCACCCATATCCCTCTCATCTCAGAAACCAAACCCACCCACAAAACTATACAATGCGATGCATGAGAAATGAAAAGAAAGTGAATTAGAAAAAAAATCTCCATACCTTGAATGAAACTAGAACTTGAAAATGAATTCTCAAACTCACTTATCTCTACGATTTTCTTTTGATGTGGGGAACAAAATGACTAGAACTCTATATTTATACTTAGAGGATTATGGCTAGAGTTTGAATGAAAGATGGGATCTTGTGGTTATCTTCATCAGGGATTTGATAAGATTAAGAGGTGATAAGGTTTAGAGAGTTTATCAAAATCTCTCTACTGGTTTTCGTGGGAAGGAAGGAAAGAAAGGAAAAAGGAGAAATAAATCAATTACTTGCACTATGGGCTTAAAGGTTTGGGCTCCAAGAAAAAAAAATTATTTGGGCTTGAAATGACTTGGGCTCCAATTAACTAAAATGGGCTAGATAATAAATTGTAACCTATTGGCACTCCAATTAAATTAAATGCATGTTCATGATATGAAATAATCATGCAATAAAATAAATTCATGCTTAATAAAAAAATTACTTAGGCGCGACTTATTAGACTTAATCAATTTATATCACACATAGGAAAAATAAAATGAATAAAATATTTTTCAGAAAAAGAATGTAGCAATTTAAGCATAAAGAAATTGGGTCGCTACAGTTACGAAATCATCTACTACATTTTATGCAACGCTGTCTTATGCACATTTTAAATTATTAGTTAGAGTTGATTATACATAATTAGGGTATATATTTAATTTTTAGAAAATAATTAATTAAAAACTAAATACTAAATACTAAAAATTAATAATATATCATAATTGAGCATATTCAACAAAAAAATAATAACTATAAAATTATACTTAAATGCAATTTAAGAAAAAAAAAGAAAAAAATTAATAATTTTAATTGTGTAATACATAAAAGTATAAGAGATTATTGGTTTGCGAATGATGATTGACTGATTGTAGGGAATTGGGGTTTACTGGTTTAGCGAGAGAGCAGGTTATTAAATCCATCACTACAAAAAATCCGCATTTTAGCGACGGAACCGTCGATAAACATAAAAAATCCATCGTTAAATCATTTTAATGACGGATTAACATTAGAAAATAAAAAACTAGCCCGAGCCAAGCCCAGGAAAATAGCCAAGCCGAGCTGCGATCCGAGCCAGAAATAATCTTGGAAATCCTTGCACGCCCAGTGAGATTCGAACACAAGACCTCTGGGTTAGGCCTTGCACTTCTATCCATGTGAGCTAGTGAACATTTATGTTAAATTATAGAAATATTACACACACACACACACACACACCTGAAAACCATTTTGATTGAATTTTTATTTCTAAATTAAATAATTATATATTATGCATTTATTTAAATATCTATTCAAAAATTTAATATTATATGTTTATTATAAAATATAATTATATTATGTCTTTGATAATAGATTATTTTAATTAATTTTCTCAAATATTATATATTTATAATTAATAATATTTATAAAAATAAAATCAAAGTGATAAAAAATATTAAAATAAAAATTATAAAAAATTCATTAATTAGTTATTTAAAAATAAAAAACATATTAAAAAATAATATAAAATAATAAAAATAAAACAATTATAAAAATAATCATAAAAAGTATTTTAAATAAAAATATTAAAAAAATATTCATATTCGTAACTAATTTATAATTGATAGATAAAAAAATATAAAATATTAAAAATAGTATAAAATATTAAAAAATAAAATAAATTTGAAAATGTAAATAAATAAAATAAATTTGAAAGTTTAAAATAAAAAAATAATATTAAAAAGATTAATTTCAAATTCATAATTAATTACCAATTGAAAAATATGAAATTAAAATTATTAAAAAATAATATAAAATATTTAAGAAAATCAGATAAATTCGAAAAAATAAAACAAATTGAAATAACTCAATCCGTGCAATGTGTGAAACGTATGTACTGCACACAAGTGTTCTTAGATGTGTTGGGAATAGATGTAAGAACAGTAAATAAAAAGCAGTAAATAACGCACGAGATTGGTAATCCAGTTCGGTTAATCAACCTACTCTGGGGGGACTTCGCCCAAACTTGAAGATTCGTTAACTACTCATGTAACACCCGAGATATCTATATATTAAATATTTTATATATTTGATAAACGCGAAAAAAATAAAGAAATAAGGGTCTACATATCGTCAGGTCAAGATGTATGGGCTAAATGATACGTCAGGAGAAACATGAGAAATAGAAGGGCTCGATTTTATTCGAGTATTCAAATGGAAAGTTATGCTTATATAATTAAAGTGGACATATGGGTTATATAAGTTTTTTACTATTCAAAATTGTATTTTGAATGTTGAATGTTGACTCTGGTCAATATTTTATCGTATTATGCTTCAGCTGAATATTTTTAATATTTACGAATATTAAAATAGTACATGTTCCACCGTTATTTTTGACTTGTTAAAAAATTAGACTTTCAACATTGACTAGCCGTTTGTGGAATATGTTTGTGATTGGTTGTTTGAAAAGTTTTCTAGAACGACGGTTGGTGGATTTTATTTCTAAAGAAATTTTCATAAAAATGTTTTCTTTTTTAAAAGTAAAATGATTATGAAAATAGGGACTTTATTTAATTTTGTCAAAAATGTTTGCGATTGGTTGTTTGAACGGTCTTCCAAAGTTTTGATTGGGTGGTTTTAACTGTAAGGCAATTTATGGAATTAAATATTTCCTTTAAATATGTATTTTTTTGACAAATTAGGAAATTTGTTTTAATCTTGTGTTAGCACCTCAGTTTTCCAGGATTGGGGTGTTACAGTATGGTATCAGAGCGGGTCTACGAATCTGTAGGCCTGTGGGGTCATTTTCGAAATATTGTTAAAATGTTCTCAAATACGTGTTATATTCTATTTGACCCATTGTCTGACGTCCACGTCATGCCTCGACATCACAGGTACAATATTATGTGTATTTATTAATTTATGAAATGCTCGAGATGAGAAACTTGACAAGTATAAATATATATATTTAAAGAGAAAGAAATGTTTACGAAATAAATTTATTTCGAAATATGTAATGGTGTAAATCTTCAAGAGAACATCAATATAGATGAACCAATAACTAGATAGTATGCTTTTAAGTTCTTAACCATTAGTACGAGCTTTAAGATGACTTTATAACTCTATTTTGCTTACACATGATGAGAGCTAGACCCTCTTTTAAGTGTTTTGCAATAGATGGCGAGAACTTAGTGAAGCTCTATTACTATTTTTCATGATTTATAATATCACCAATAAAACATCTCGACGTCCAAGTCTTACAGACAAAATCCTGAACATCGCTTAGAGATAAATATTTCGCAAATTTTGAGCAAGTGATTAGAAGTTAAAGGGATACTAGAAGATGGAAGACGTGAATGACAATGAAGCTACAATCTCTTGGATTGTTACTTGGTGAGACGAATGTGCACATTGAGTGAGGAAAATGTTTAAGGATAACAAATGAAAGTAAATCCAAGGATCCGGACTTTCGAGATTAACTACCGTGACTTCTGGAAGAATCTTTTTGTTTATTAGGTGAATCATGGTATTTCATCGACACTCTTACATTCTATGGTTATACCAGTGACTAATGATTTAATCTGAAATGGAGAAAATTCAAAAAGAGACTCAAGATCATGAATATTTAATTCAATTTGACTGTGGAGGTGCATGCGAACCGGTGAAGAAAAAAAAACAACGTAAGAAAAGGAGTTAAAAGAGAATAGTTTAGGCAAAACAGATTGCAATCATGTGGAAGAAGCCATTATGCCATGCCAGTGGAAAAAGAATAGAAAGACGATTGCCTTAAAGGAAAGAATGCATGTTCCAAATGCAAGAAGTCAGATTGTTATATCCAAAATTGACCAAGAAACGAGTGTAAGCAAGTTAACAACCAAGGTAATAATCATTAAATGAATGGTCAAAGTTCTAGTTGAGACCAAGACGAACCTAGAGGTTACTAGCATGTTAAACATGGAGAAAACACCAATATGAGAAGTCAACGAGAGAAACTATTGTGCAAATTTCGCAATAAGGAGCGTAAGGAAGAATGGTTGCTACCAGTGTGAGCAAATGAGTCACTTCGTATTCTATTGTCCAGGTACAAGGAAATTAGAAAGACAATCAGGGATACCAACAAGAAACTTAAGAGCTGGGAAACATGACAAGTATGCTGAATTTAATTTATATATAAATTTATGCACTATTCTTTATCACCCAAGAAGAATTAATATAGTGACCAACGTTTTGAGTCAAAGGACCAGATCAGTGCGTGGGTATACATTCAGTAAGAAGAACTCATTAAAAAGTTTGTATGAATAAACACAGAGACTTTGTTACAACAAGAACTGGCAGAGACACGAATCACTATGATAGTGGCTAGGTTGAAAGAATTGATCTTTGTCATACCGGAAAACAAAGGATGAGAAGATATTTTATGCTATAGATTAAGGGGAGGCTCAAGATGTATAGTAGAAGTATGCCAATAAGAGATAGATCGATGATTTCGGGTAGGAAGGTTAATTCTATATGAAAAATCGACTGGAGTTCTTTCAGTATGAATGATTCACTAACAATGAGAATTGGAAAAGGCGACAGGCATGAAGGAGGTGTCATCCCTCAAGATGAAGTAATCCAAGAAAATTTCAGGGACTAGCTTTTGCTAGTAAGAGTCATTGGAACTAATTTGATCAAGGGTTTTTGCTCTTAGTTAGGTTTTGATACGAAGTAATTTTCAAGGATGAAAATTTTTTTAAGGGGGTGAGCATGTAACACCCGAGATATCTATATATTAAATATTTTATATATTTGATAAATGCGAGAAAATAAAGAAATAAGGGTCTACATATCGTCAGGTCAAGATGTATGGGCTAAATGATACGTTAGGAGAAACATGAGAAATAGAAGGGCTCGATTTTATTCGAGTATTCAAATGGAAAGTTATACTTATATAATTAAAGTGGACATATGGGTTATATAAGTTTTTTACTATTCAAAATTGTATTTTGAATGTTGAATGTTGACTCTGGTCAATATTTTATCGTATTATGCTTCCGCTGAATATTTTTAATATTTACGAATATTAAAATCGTACATGTTCCACCGTTATTTTTGACTTGTTCAAAAATTAGACTTTCAACATTGACTAGTCGTTTGTGGAATATGTTTGTGATTGATTGTTTGAAGAAAAGTCTTCTAGAACGACGGTTGGTGGATTTTATTTCTAAAGAAATTTTCATAAAAATGTTTTCTTTTTAAAAGTAAAATGATTATGAAAATAGGGACTTTATTTAATTTTGTCAAAAATGTTTGCGATTGGTTGTTTGAACGGTCTTCCAAAGTTTTGATTGGGTGGTTTTAACTGTAAGGTAATTTATGAAATTAAATATTTCCTTTAAATATGTATTTTTTTGACAAATTAGGAAATTTATTTTAATCTTGTGTTAGCACCTCAGTTTTTCGGGATTGGGGTGTTACAACTCCTTCATGAAGTGTATTGAGGAACTTATACATACAGGACTCCCTCCTTATGTCGCTCGTTCTTCTTCACGAACTCTTTCACTGAACGAAAGTTATGAGATCCTCTCACAACCGTGACATTAGACTCTCTCTAGCTACCTACGACTTCAACTTACAATCTCTCCCGAGATTGCATACAAAAGGATTAAACCAACCCCTCACGTGTTTCACTCAAAACACTCAAATGCTAGACTATCACGTTGAACAGTTTAGGGTACAACTTCTAGCTATTACAAGAAATCACAAACCAACGAATCTCAAACACTCAATATAGAGAATCAAATATATTAGGGGCGAACTTAATTAAGTCAACACTGATTGCTGCAATGAATCGGTCTTCTTATAGCTTCACTCCTTAGATTGACGTTGATCTTCAATCGCCGGCAATATGGTAAGTGAATGGTGGTTTGTGATCTTCCTAAACGTGTGTAAATACTTTCCTTGAGTAGTAGGGTATTTTCAGCATGGTATCTACACCATAAGGCAGTCAAACGATCGTATCTTGACCTCCCAAACCGGATCGGCACAATATCTTTCAAACATGGAAACTGCCATAATTAAACTGTTCCTAGGTATGTCAGGAACATCAGAGGGAATAGTTCGCCAACTGTTCTTCATTACTTGCACAGCGGAATCAGCACTTTAACTTCAGGAACATACCCACAAACACATTATCGAACATATCTCGCCAAAACAAACTGAGTGCATAATGATAGCACTAACAATCTCCCCTTTTGGCGTTTATGGAAGATAATAACTATTGATCTGCACAAGGCATGAATAAACTTCGCAGATCAAATATATATCAAAAAAGTGATATATACAAGTATCTATCCTGCACAGATACTGGAACTCCCCCTGAACCAACGCCGGGTGTTGGAACACAAACATAATCATATCATCCTGGCTTTCATGTAAGTTTTAATTAATAGTTTTTTGTTATTAATTATACGTACAATGTCATTTTAGTGGATGTTCATCTTCTATGGTAAATGGGAGGTTATGGTTTGGAGTTTTTACTGCATCCAAATATAATATCTTTCTTACATTAATTAGTGTCTGGGCTTTGCATTCTTGAGAATCTTTATTTGAGCGATGTGGTGTGTCCTTGTTGGTTTTATGGTGAGATTTGATGAATGATTGCTTAGCCATCTAATTACAATATTAATTACTATACTGATGAGGTCTCGACCCAGGAATGTATCTGGTTCCAACGGGATAGGATGAAAATCTCTAACCCAAGCCTCACAACACTGACGAACCAAAGATCACGAACAATCTCGACCCAACGGTGACCAGAAACTCGAACCATGGATTAAAATGTAGACGCCACAAAGAGATATGTCTGACTGTTTGATAAGTCAGGGGGGTTTGAATCAATGATTCAAATAAATAAAATCTCCATAGAGAAATATCAATTTCAATATCATCCCAAAACTCCTTAATAATGTTCAGAACAAGCCCTTATATAGGTGGGCAAAACAAATAAAACCCTAATCTCAAATCTTAATCTAAAAAGGAAATAAATAAATAAAAATCAAATAAATCTGCAACGGTCAAAGTGGGCGCGACACGGGCACACTCGCACCCTGGATCGCGCTGTAACTCACGTCTGGCCCAAAGCACAACACGTCTCAGGTCAGAGCGGTGCGCTCACGCCTCCACTTGCGTTGTAACTCGCGCCCATTGGCGCGACTGGTTCAATCGCGTCTGAACTCGCGCTGCCAATCACACCTACCTTTCCGAACACTTGAACTCGATCATCGGCACCCCCATGATCGTATCATTCCCCTTCTCTTGAAAGGGATTTGTCCTCAAATCTAATCTTCTCCGAGATCAAAGACGAACATGATCCGATCATCCAACTCTCCCACCACAAGCTGCACAAGAGACATCTTCAAACTTTTCCAGCTTGTGTCAAACGGTCGCAACCTCAATGCCATAGAATGCCCAACTATCGAATGCACAAATAAATCGGATGGAACATCAACATCCAATGGAACATCTTCAACAACCTGTAAAATAAAGACATCACAAGACATCGATTGACAAGTAATGTTAGAACTCGGCACAGCCACCAAATTCATTCGTACGAGCTCCGTTTAGTCCACAGCTACTTCCCAACTGATGTCTTCCTCCTTTTCAGAACATGGTTGTATGTCCATTAACATTTTACCCATGTTCGCAACCTTGTCTATACTCTTGATCTCCAAGCTTGCAAACTATTGCTCATCCACCATAGACTCTTTAAGAGTTGATTCATCCATAGTTGAAAGCTCCATACTGCAATTTTTGAAATGTGGCTCTTGAATATTAGACTCATCCAAGATTGGCATCTCCAATGGATTGTTTCTAGCTCATCCATCTCCGATCTAGACTTTCCAACCACTTCCTTATTTCTTCAACACCTTGGCATATAGAAACCGTTGGTATCTCATCAACGGATGCAACAACTGTAACGGATACCTCTCGCCTAAAGTCTTCTAAGTTGGGTATCTCCAAGTCAGCTTTAGCCTCATCATTCTTGACCTCTTCAACATCTCGGTATGTGGGCACAAATATCCGGAACAACCTCTTCTGCAATTGATGGAGTAACACGTCGCTTTTTCTCTGCTTTTCTTGCCCTCAGAAGTCGTCTCTCCACTCGTTTGGCATATTGTACCATGTCGTCCAACTCTTCGTAGTGATGCACTGCCATTCTTTCTTGGATTTCCCTGTGCAAACTTGTGAGAAACCTGCCCATCATTTCCTCTGGATATTCATCCTCATCAACTTGCCTCATGGTTTCCATCATTACCTTGTAGTACTGATCGACGCTGCTCATTCTCTGCCTCAGATTCTGTAGCTTCTTTTCCAGCTCCCGTTGACAAGAATAAGGCACATGGCGCCTTCTCAACACCCTCTTCATCACTTTCCATGTTGTTATTGGTTCCCCAATACGTCGCCTAACGAACACAAACTGATTCCACCAGGTAAGAACTTCATCACAGAAATCACTGGCTGCTACTTTAACCTTCTTCCACTCAGGATAACTGTAGCAGTCAAACAACAGTTCAATCTTCCTCTCCCACTCTAGGTACAACTTGGGATCACTCGTACCTCGGAATAACGAGACGTCTGCCTCCCAATACTCCTCACATTCATCTTTGTGGTATTTTCTACCTCCACAACCAGCAGAACTAACCATCTTCTCCTTTTTTTCACGTTTTTTTAATCACCTCTAACACTCCTCAACACACTTCAAACACCAAACTACAGCTCCCCAACAACTTAAATCAATACCACGAAATGCCCAAAAATTTTCACCCAAAATTCGAAAATTTTCCAAAATTTTTTTTATTTTTCTACGGACGATATATACGCTCTCGGGAACCCAGGTAACCAATCAAAACGTAACAAAAACACAGAAATTTTTCCTGCCAAATTTTTTTTTTCTAATCAGTGATTTTCTTTTTTTGTACTTTTCTTTTCTGCTGATTTTTGTTCCTTTTTTTTGTAATAATAGGCGAGAAAATAAAATACAGAAATTGAAGGGATAAAGTGGAACCTGATACAAAGCCAAAGCTTTGATACCAAATGGTGAGGTCTTGACCCAAGACTGTATCGGGTTCCAACGGGATAGGATGGAAATCCCCAACCCAAGCCTCACAACACTGACGAACCGAAGATCACGAACAATCTCGACCCAGTAGTGACCGGAAACTCGAACCACGGATTAAAATGCAGATGCCACAAACAGATATGTCTGACTGTTTGATAAGTCGGGGGGGTTTGAATCAACGATTCAAATAAAATCTTCACAGAGAAATATCAATTTCAATATCATCCCAAAACTCCTTAATAATGTTCAGAACAAGCCCTTATATGGTGGGCAAAACAAATAAAACCCTAATATCAAATCCTAATCTAAAAAGGAAATAAATAAATAAAAATCGGATAAATCCGCAACAGTCAAAGTGGACGCGACACGGGCCCACTCACACCCTGGGTCGCGCTGTAACTCGCGCCCGGCCCAAAGCGGAACACGTCTCGGGTCAGAGCGGTGTGCTCGTGTTGTAACTCGCGCCCATTGGCGTGACCGGTTCAATCGCTCCCGGACTCGCGCCTGCCTTCACGAACGCTTGAACTCGATCATCGGCACCCCCAAGATCGTATCATATACTTGGTTCATGGATTTGTTTGCGGTGTGCATGTGTCTGCTGCTCAGATATAATTGCTTACATTTCTTAAAAACCATTTTAGTCTGAATATTTTATTTCCAGTGTAGTCAACTGAATTAGCTAGACTGCTCATCTACCATTGATTTCTTGCTTAAAATCTGAAGAATCATATAAAAACTATATATATATATATATATATATATATATATATATATATATACCGGAGTTTTTGTGTGCATGCTTTGTAAGCTGGACTGCTAACTAATATAGTTGAAAATGACAATTTGAAAAGTATGTATCATTGTGTCTCAAATGTTGGCCACATGATGCTGCTGCAGTACTGTTGAAATTAACTGAAGAGATATATCATATATTGATGATGTCTCTCTCTCTCTCTCTCTCTCTCTCTCTCTCTCTCAAGACTCTTGCTGTTGCACACTATCCGCCAACTAAGTTATGTATATTCTCCTTCTTTGCTTCCTCGCTTCTCATTCGTTTCTTTTATCTTCTTCATAACGAATTTAATTTGTCCATTTGCTATGAAGTAATTTTCTTTAAGCCACAAAATCAATATTGCAACTACTAGTAAAAGAAAGCACGTAGAAACCAAGTCTAAATCATCTGCCAATTAAGTACATTCAGCAGCTACTGCTTACTCTTAATCGAATTACAATCAATGTATTTACAATCTGCTTAGTTATGAAGCTTCTAGAGAAAGAATGAATTATGATTTATGACCCAACTTGGAAGCTGTTGTTTGCTCCTTTGAAATGGCATTTAATGATGATACCATTCTTACACCTACCGCAAACACTTGGTCAATAAAGTAGTAAGGCTTTAGGTAGTGGTTAGTAAATGCAGTGTGACGGACTTCTTCTTCTTCTTCTTCTTCTTCTTCTTCTTCTTCTTTTTAACTAAGAGTTAAAAGAGAGCTAGTAGTCATATATCATGTATAATCTAGAGAAGGATGAATAAGTTTGAGGTAAATATGAAAGGGTCTTGGACTAGCAGAAAGGACAAATTAAAGCTAACTAATATATTTCATGTAACAACATAAACAAAATTTGTCCAAGTACGTACATATTTGGATGATATCAAGTATTTCTCTGGAAAATACAAACGAGATATATATATATATATATATATATATATATATATCCACAGCTAGTTGGCGTTGATTTGAGATTTACCTGTTACATTTGCAGTTATTTTTGAGACAGCTAGAAACAGAGTAATGGGTAGAAAGTTAACATTTTATTTGGACATGAGTTACCTGTGTTTTAATTTATTTTTGGATTGCATGGAAGGAAATAGATGAGTGATAGGGAGATATACGTGATATTGGCACGGCTCAATCAAATAACCGAGCTCTAAGCCTATTGAGCACGGCTTTCTAATTGAACCGCACCAATATCTCGTATGATTAGTATCAAAACTGCAATGCGGATCTCCCCCATTATAGAGTGCTCTTGGCCTGCAACTGCATAAGAGAGCAAAAGGGATATTAGATAACCGATGTAAAGAAGAATTATATATATTGCTGCAGGGAATTGGTGTAGTGAAGAATATGATCCTCCATGAGTAAATACAAGCATTATATAAATAAGAGAGAGAGAGAGAGAGAGAGAGAGAAGGCATTGAATTTGCCAACAACCCAACAACAAAAAGGAGGGTATATTTACTCAAAAGCTATGTAACGATGAAAAAGGTCACTGCAGCAAATCTGGAGCCTTCAATATGCATTTATGAGGTCGGGGAAAAGGCGTGTTAACGCCATCACTACCTGCATTTTTTGAATTTCAAACCCGATATTTCATATTTCTTTGATTCCTTCATTCATTTATGATTTATTTCCCCATCTCCTTCTTTTTCAATTCTGCCAATTTTTTTATTAAGTTATCGAAGAAATTAAATCTATCAAGTTTACGAATAACTGCCGTCGTTGTCAAGTACTGTGCATTGATGAAGATTCTAAATATTTCTACTGACCGACGCGCGATGTCGTCGATTTTCCTTCATTCTTCGCTTTCTGCCCTATTCTTGTTTCTTCTTTTTGTTTTTTTTAGACTTGTTCATAGTTTATATTTATGAATCGTGAATTATTTGGGTGAAATGATTATCGTATTAGGAGTGCTGTAACTATAAATACCAGTGGACCATTAATTTATCTCTCTATGGACCATTTCTTTCATCATGAATTCAACAATAAATTGTCCCTAAACAAAAATTTCATCTCTTATCACATTTTTTGGTTGATCTAGTTTAAGAAAAATTTCATCTTTTGTGCATTGTTATATTAAAGAAATAAAATGTAAGACGAAGAAATATGATTTTTTTATAGGAGGTCATCAATTCCTCCTAGCTAGCTCTCGATCTATTGTTTGCAATGGAGGAATTGAAATTATGAGCAGCATTAACGCGAAGAGACAAAATAAATGATATTATAGAGGCTTGTGTAGCAGCAACCCATGCCATAAAAACCCCTTATTATACTGCTGGAGGAAATGGATACAAAATTGAAAAATATATGGCCCATGCAAATGCTCAAAGCTTATACATATACACAAACATAATCATTATGAGAATCCTAGCTATTTTAGAACTTACAACAATAGTGAAAAGTGAAAACAATAATATGTCGCTCTATCATAATCACAATTTACATATATATGTATATAATAATAAAGATTAATCAGTGTCAAAACTAGTGATGTATTGTATTTTATGAAATATCTAGAAGGTTGGGAGTTGTTATATATGAAGTTGTATTAATTGGGTTGTAAGCATATATATAATCCAGTAGTTATGTAAATTAAGTAGATAGAATACAATAAAAGGAGGGCAAAGGCACGCAGCAAATTGAAGAAATATCAAACCATGCAGTTCCATGCAAGGATTATACAGACCCATGCATGGGATCTCACACAACACAGCTTATGTGGCAGCAGCTGACGCTTCTGCATGGAGGACCACTTAGATAGCAACCGTCGATTATTAAGTGAATTGGATCGAGTGTAGATCGACGCTAGATAATAAAGTTTCAGTTTGTAGCAGTTAGTATAAAAGGAAATAAGCACAATCTGTTGTTGATTGATTTTGGAGAAATAATACAGAAACTTGATATCTAAATTCTCTTTCATTTACTTCAATATCATGCTATATTTCTACTGATTTTACTTGGTATCAAGAGCAAGGATCATTGCCATTGTTTTCACCGATTAATTGATCAAAATGACAAAGAAAAACCAGACATTTTCATGGCGACGAGCTCAAGATGAAGAGTTAGGGTTCATGACGAATTCTTCACCGATTGAGCGGGAGGAGAGCAGTGCGATGGGGGAATCCCATCGTGGAGCAAATTCTGGCTCAGATTCAAACAATCGATTACCCGTGGGCAATAATAATAGAGGAATTGCTGAATTTCAGACTGGAAGCGCGAGAACGGAGGTGACTGCACATCGCATTCTCGCCTATGACGAGTTGTATCTAGCACCGAGTGATCACGCTGGTATGAATCTCACTTCTGACTTATTTGATGGTATAAATTATCATAATTAGTATAGAACCATACGTCGAGGACTAGTATCTCGAAAACAAGCTTGGGTTAATTGATGGTAGCATACTTCCTCCTAGACGTGATTCAATAGACTATATGCAATGGTTGAAAGTCGATTACATTGTTTTTAGTTAGATTACTAATTCTATGGTTAAGGAGGTTGGGAAAGGCTTCCAAAATCTAGACACTTCTAGGCAACTATGGGAAGAGTTGCAGAGACGATTCGGCAAGAAAAATGGACCAAGAGTGTACAAGTTAAGGAGAGATATAGCCACTTACACTCAAACTGTGATGGTTTATTTCCACAACCTTAATGCACTGTGGGATGATTTAGCCTTGTTAAAGACCTCTAGACCTTGTACTTGTGAAGCCTCGGATGATGTCAAAAGTGATCTAGAGGAAGAGCACCTCATGCAATTTTTAATGGGGTTGAATGATTGTTATGAAACAATTCGGCAACAGATATTAATCCAAGACCCTCTCCCCACAGTCAGTCAAGCCTATGGGATGATTCTCCAAGTGGAAGACTAGATCAATATTTCTACACAATTGGTAGATAGTATTGATCATAGTGCTTTACTGAGCAATCAAAGAAATAATTATAAAGGAGAAGATTTTAAGAAGAGACTAAGCAAGGAGGAGAAGGCTCGATTAAAGTGTGACCATTGTGTAGGAAAGGGACATTTAAAGGCTGATTGTTTTGAGCTTGTAGGTATCCCAGACTGGTACAAGAAGTTTAAAACTGAGAAGGGCAAAGGGAAATCACAAGCCATGATGAATACAGTGGATGAGACAAGAAGTGATTGTGGAGGATCACAAAAGGGGTTCAAGAAGGAAATTTCAGCAGAACCACAGACTGAAGTTGGGAGAGTTATACAGGCTGAATTAGCCAAACATCTGTCTCTATACTTTGGTAAAAATCATAAAACAGATAATCACATGGGAGAAGGACATGTGAATGCAGCTAATCTGGGAGAGATGGATCTTGGAGACTCACCTATTGCCTACAAAGGGCACTATGCTTTTAGTACAGGGACAGACATTACTAAGGAAGAATGGATCATTGATTCAGGGGCCAGCAACCATATGTGTTGTCATGTTGGTTTATTAACTGACCTGAAGAGACTTAAACATCATTTACAAATATTTCTTCCTGATGGTACAAGTGTTTGGTTTTTCCTAGCTGGTACTGCACACTTGGGTAAGGGTCTACAGCTCAGAAATGTTCTTTTTGCACCACACTTTACTCACAATCTCCTATATGTGGGACAAATTACTAAAGACATAAATGGGAGAGTCCAGTTCTTAGCTTCCCATTGCTTAATCCAAAGAAAGGATACAGATGCAGTTCTTGGGATCTGTAAAATGAAAGGGACACTATATGTGTTTCCTCAAAACTTTGTGAGCTGTACAACCGCAACTGCAGGACACTATAGTTCAGATATCTTCATTGAACACCAGCTGTTAGGGCATCCTTCACTCACAACTATGAAGCATATGCCTCAATTCAAGAAGAGACTGAGGGGAGATGATGATGATTGTATTACTTCTTGTGACATATGTCACAAATCCAAGCAGCAGCGCACTCCTTTTCCTCCTCTGCATAGAAAAAGCCTGGTGTTATTTGGATTGATCCACATGGATGTGTGGGGACCCTGTAAGGAGGAAAACATCACTGATACACCATATTTTCTCACTTTGGTAGAAGATCACAGTAGAGCCATCTTGACCTATCTCTTCAAGGCTAAATCTCAAGTCTATCATATCATACACAGTTTTCTGAACATGGTGAAGACTCAATACCAAGCTAACGTTCAAAGTATAAGGACTGACAATGGCAGTGAGTTTCTTAACCATAATGTTACTACATTGTTCCAGAATCTTGGGATAATGCATCAAAAATCATGTCCTTATTCCCCTCAACAAAATGGAGTTGTTGAGAGGAAGCATAGACATTTGCTTGAAGTTGCAAGAGCATTAATGTTTGAAAGTAAGCTGCCTTCTTGTTTCTGGCCTTACTCTATTTTACATGCCACATGGCTTATTAACAGATTGCCTAGTGTTGTTCTAGGTTGGATTTCTCCCATGGAAGTATTAACAATGAAAGCTCCTACCTTGGATACACTTCACCCATTTGGTTGTTTGGTATATAGAGCTAATACCTTGCCATAAAAGGGGAAGTTTGACAGCAGAAGCTTTCAATGTGTTTTCCTGGGGCATGCTTCTCAACAAAAGGGTTTCTTATTGTATGATTTGACCAAGCTACAGGTCTGTGTTGCTAGGGATGTTTCATTCTTCCCAACCATGTTCCCATTACAAATGGATCAAATTCCTTCTCTGTCTTTTTCCACATTCATTGACAATTCTGCTTCTTCCTCTCATTCACCAATGATTCAACCACACAGTTCTTATATTGATGATCTCATTTGCCCCAAGATACCTTTCAGTTGTGTTTCATCCCCTACAGATGGTTCAGCACCCTTACAAGATCATTCTGACCATATTCCTTCACCTACCACACAGAAACTTCCATCTCCTGTTGACCTTCGAAGAAGTACTAGAGATAGACATCCTCCTCATTATCTTCAAGATTATGTCTGTAATCTAGCTGATTCCCTATTCCCTGCTCTAGCCATCCATAGCCTTACCCCACCTACTTTTTCTTACATACATTCTCTTGCTTTCTCCCCTAATTATACTATTTTTCTACTCAATGTGCAGACTGTGAAAGAGCCTACCTCTTATACAGAGGCTTGTCAGTCAGCAGAGTGGGTTGAGGCTATGCAGAAGGAGCTGGAAGCCTTGGAGGCTAATCATACTTGGGATATAGTCTCTCTATCACCTGGTAAGCATGTTATAGGATCTAAATGGGTGTTCAAAGTAAAGTTGAAGTCAGATAGGACTGTGGAAAGATATAAAGCCAGATTAGTGGCTAAAGGATACAATCAAGAGTATGGTATTGATTATCAGGAAGTTTTTTCTCATGTTGCTAAAATGGTGACAGTGAGATTGATGTTTGCAATAGCTACTCAATTCAGGTGGCATTTACATTAAATTGACATCAATAATGCATTTTTACATGGACATCTCTCTGATGAGATCTATATGTCTTTACCCTAGGGTTACCAGAAGGGCACCTCTAGATCTGTTTGCAAACTTGTGAGAAGTTTGTATGGTCTAAAGCAAGCTTCAAGGGAATGGAACCAAGAATTGAGTAAGTTCTTGCTTTCTGTTGGTTTTTCACAATCAGAACATGATCATTGCTTATTTCTCAAAGGGCATGGGGATGGTTTTCTGGCTTTATTAGTGTATGTGGATGACATTTTATTGCTGAGTTCTTCCCTTGGTTTAATAACTAAGGTAAAGTTCTTCCCTTGGTTTAATAACTAAGGTAAAGCAATCCTTGCATCAGGCCTTCACCATCAAGGATCTAGGGGAGGCTAGGTATTTCTTAGGTATGGAAATAGCTAGATCCTCTTCTGGTACATTTTTATGTCAGAGGAAATATATATTAGATCTTTTGGAATCTGTGGGATTACTTGGAGGAAAATCTGTTCAAACACCTTTACCATATGGAATTGTGTTATAGCAAGAGGGTACAATGCTATCAAATCCTGAAAAATATAGAAGGGTGATAGGAAAACTTCTATATCTAGGGCTTACAAGACTTGATCTCACATTTACTGTGCAGCAGCTCAGCCAATTTGTGCAAAATCTAACTCAAGCACATTGGGATGCTGCTGTACATGTATTGAAATATTTGAAAGGCTGCCCATCTCTTGGGCTGCATTATGCTGTTTCTGATAATTTCACATTAACTGTACATTGTGATGCGGATTGGGGGCTTGCAAAGACACTAGACGTTCTGTCACAGGTTATTGCATGTCCTTTGGATCCTGTCTTGTCTCATGGCGTAGCAAGAAGCAGGGGAGACAGTGTCTCTTTCCACAGTGGAGGCAGAATATCGAAGTTTAAGTTTTACTACTCGAGAGGTTATGTGGCTCACCTATATGCTAACAGACTTTGGGATTCCAATCTCTCTTCCTGTTAAAATTAATTGTGATAGTAAGGCTGCTATTCAGATAACCCAACATCAAGTGTATCATTAGAGAACAAAACATCTTGACATGGACTGTCATTTTGCTCGATTTCAGTACAAGAAGGGTCTCATTCTTCATACTTATGTGCATTCGCAAAATCAATTAGCTGATTTATTCACTAAATCCCTTTGTGGCCCTCGATTTAGGTTTCTACTATCCAACCTCAATCTTGAAGACGTTCATCAAGTTGATGTTGAGGGAGGGTGAAGAAATATCAAACCATGTAGTTCCATGCAAGGAGTATACAGACACATGCATGGGATCTCACACAACACAACTTACGTGGCAGCAGCTGACGCTTCTGCATGGAGGACCACTTAGATAACAACCGTCGATTATTAAGTGAATTGGATCGAGTGTAGATCGATGCTAGATAATAAAGTTTCAGTTTGTAGCAGTTAGTATAAAAGGAAATAAGCGCAATCTGTTGTTGATTGATTTTGGAGAAATAATACAGAAACTTGATATCTAAATTCTCTTTCATTTACTTCAATATCATGCTATATTTCTACTGATTTTACACAAATTAGGAAGATGAGAGAGTCGAATGGAAGTGTCCCTCTCTTCATGTGAGGAAGTGCAGCATGCTATTCATATTATTATTATTATTATCATTATTATTATTATTGGCTACGCCATTAAAACCCATGTTTTGTTTTCAAGGTACATCAACCAACATTAAACATCCCCTGACTCTTTTCACGTGAATTTGCTGACCCCCCTCTTGTCCCTCACCTAATTCTCTCTCTCTCTCTCTCTCTCTCTCTCTCTATACATTTACCTAGCTAGCTATCGTATATACATACCAGAAGAGATTATCATCTTAATTGTTATTATAAATAATAATGTGGAGTGTTGATGAATGGTCCAGAGTTACAGCGACCCACTGCTTTGAATTGAACGCCGTTTTAAATTGTTATAACGATTTTTTAGGGACCTTATAATAAAGGGGGAGAGGAGACTATAGGTGGGCGCTAAACAGGGTGTGGACCACTTACTCCCATCTTTACATACGACTTTCTTTTTCTTTTCTTTTTTGTTAACGAGTTATTTAGCCTCGTTTTTTAAACTTGTGAAAAATTATAATACCTCTAAAGTTCGTGTATTTTAAGATAATTAATTCTTAATTAACTGATCATTATTTTTCATGTAACATGTACGGATTTAGTTTGTGTTTTTAATTAATTGTGATCTTAGTTGGTCTGAATTGTTGTGTTACGTTTTGAATTACATAATTTATAGTTACTTAAAATCAAATAGTATGTTTGCTCAAAAAAAAAAATCAAATAGTATGAGATAAAAATATACATAATTAAAAAATAAAAGTGATGCGCAAAGCGATTACCACATTTTTTAGCAATATGGGCTCCGGCCCAATTAAGTGATGGACTATCTAAACTAAATTTACTGAATTGACCCCAGGTATCTAACTATTGGGATGAGGGCTGACCATTTATGCTACTTTTTCTTTTCATTTTTAATATAATTAAAGATTAAAAATATCATTTGAAAAATAATGCGAGCTGTCATTTGTCAAATTCAAAGGCCTTTTAAGATACCAATTTATATTTCCTCAACAACAACAAAAAAAAAAAAAACATTTTCGTGTACGAATCTGAAACCCAAATATTTTCTCCTGGTCAATATAAGCATAAACCTCCAATCTTTAATTCATATTCTTCATCTCTCTTACCTTGTCTGGAACGACCTAATTGTATTCAATCACCGTCATAATATCTTGTGTTTTCTTGCGTCTTCGGTAAGTTTCCGACCGACCCTTCTGCTTCAATTGTGTTTTAGTTGTTCTCTCCACGCAAAATATGCATAATATAACCACTGATGTTTAAATATAGTTGTTGTTTTTCTATGTATGCTGGTATCATGGGTTGTGCTATTTTGTTTTAAAAAGTGATTCTTGTTCTTTGCTTTCTGATGTTGTTTCCATGTCTGAAATTCGCAGTTGTCGATAAAAAATCGAATCTTGCGATGGCGAAGAGTTCTTTCAAACTAGAGCACCCTTTGGGTATACTCTTTATCTCTTAACCTACTTTGATTGATTTACCTAGCGTTATAGTTTCATGTAATGGAGTTGTTTTTGTTGCCCCGTCCAAAGCTGTTGAAAGGAAATTTTATAGTTTTAATCTGACCTTGTGGTGTAATTTGCTGCTTGCTTGAATGCCAATGACTATCTGATTGGTTTGTTTGGTTGAATACTTCTATTCAATTTCTTACAGTTTGATTATGTGAATATAAAACCTTGGTTGAATGCACTTGTTCTATTTCTTACAGAATCGTAAATGAATGAAAAGATTTTGTCATCCCTTCTTTGGTATATTAATCATGAAACAGTGACAGTCTTATTGAAAGCTACCCCTAAATTGGTTGACCTGTTTTCCCGGGATGCGACAACATCTACTCTACAAACATGATATAATGGGCAGTGCATCACCCCTTTTTGATTTGAAGTACTTGAAGCTTTTTTTTTTCCTATTTTTGAATGTGTCTCATTTTTCGGCAAGTGTTTACTGTATAAGAGACATCCTAGGGCTTGAAAAGATCATTCTCTGGGAATTGGATAGGAATCTATAGCCATTTGATTAGGGCCTCCTGGAATTTAAACTGTTAGAATTCATGTTTTACAATGTTATAAACATACTACGCTTTGGAACTTCCAGCACTTTATTCTAAAGGCTTGTCGGCAAGCTTGGCCTCTTTATCTGAATCTCTCCTTAATTCATCACTTATTTTTTGTTTTCCATTACTGCAGAGAAAAGACAGGTTGAATCTACTCGTATCAGAGAGAAATATCCTGATAGAATTCCGGTGATATATATTTTTAAAAATAATTTTATTGTGAATGTGAGGCTAAAATATTTGCAGTGTGTGTAATCCTTTTATCTCCTTTTGCTCTAATTCTTTTTAGGTCATTGTTGAGAAGGCTGAAAGAAGTGATGTTCCCGACATTGATAAGAAGAAGTGAGTGAAACAACTTAACAGTGATTTAAAAGAGCTCATAAATCATTTTTTTTTAATCATATTTATCTTTGTAGAACTTGGCATGATTGTATGTGTAAAACTCAGTTGCAGCTAAACCAAATGCTTTTGAACTATGGAAATTGTAGATATGGCTGTTCATTAAGAATTTAATGAGTAGGCTTTCTCTTTTTTATGCCCAGACAAGCGTTTTAGTTAATAATTTGAATTTGTCTGTGCCTTACTTTTAACTTTTATCTAATCAGCAAACTTGTATATGTGGCTAGTTGATTCTAGGAATAAATTCCAAGTAGTAAGGTCCTTGTTGGCATGCAGTGGTTTCGTGTTTAGTGAATTCATGTGCGGCTGTGCGTCATATCAATTAATGAGTTTGAATATTGACATCATTTTGGCTCGGTTACACTTTCATGAGAATGAAGAACTGTTTGATTGGCTATGATGAATTGTTCGATTTTATGGGTGAACCAAGTACAAGAGGTAGAGGCTAGAAGAATGTAGCATCATCTCTCTTTCTTTCTTGGATCTACAGATATCTTGTTCCTGCTGATTTGACTGTCGGGCAGTTTGTTTATGTGGTGCGGAAGAGGATCAAACTGAGTGCTGAGAAGGCTATTTTCATCTTTGTTAAGGACATGCTGCCTCCGACTGGTGAGTGGGATCCTTGCGATTAACTGACTATTCATATTCCTAATTACTAACTTTCAACGTGCTTTTGTTGCAGCTTCATTGCTGTCTGCCATCTATGATGAATACAAGGATGAAGATGGGTTTCTCTACATGACTTATAGTGGCGAGAACACGTTTGGCTTTTGCAAAGGGCAGTGACAGTTTATGTCTTCACCTAGCATTTCAATTGTAAATTTCTCTTCCGTTGGTTACTTGTGTCTGCTTTGTTCATCTGGTTTTTAGTTATCTTTGGTTTAATCATGCTCCATAAGAAATATTACCTGGACGTACCTTGTGGAATGGATCTATGTACATATTACGTGAATAAGCATGACATCTGGGGTGATCCCATTTCCCATAGCGTGAAATAGAAAGACTATGTTTTGATTGATGATCGATGATGAAATTTTACTGGTAAAAAATTTCTATAAAATGGTAGAATCTATTGAGGGAAAGGTATTTTATGATCAGTCTATTTGGATATTCAAACAGCTTCAAAGTGTGATGTTGAATTACATAATTTGGCCAATGAGTGGGAGAAAATTGCAACATACAATAAACCTTGTGTTCAAGTGGTAGAGGTTTTCTTTTGGCATTTATTTTTGACCCACTTAATGCTCATTGATGTACTGTTCATGACCTTTTGGGCACCTGCCATGGCTACAGCTTTGGCCTTACCAAGTCCACCTGAGGCGGCTGTCTTCTTGTCGGCTCCAGCGTCTTTGTTGCTTTTGGTGTTATCATCTGCCATAGCACCAAAGCCTCCTTCGCCCCATTGATCTGCCCAGCTCGACCCGTCCGTGGCCATTGTTGTTTGCCTGCACATACATTGTACGTTCAGTTCTTGTGTTTTTGGTTTTGACATGCATGTATTGAAAAGGAGAAGCTTCTATCATAATAAATATGTGGGATTCTCAAGATTGTTCAGCATCTACATAGATTAGAAGAATTTAGGTGCAGATGACATGCCACACAGGAGAGCACTAGATTATGAGTGTCACTGTGCGGACACACAAACACATACACACACACAGCACACGCAGGAGAGAGAGAGAGAGAGAGATTAGCTTGCTTACCTTGTGTAGAAGAAAATAAATAGGAAGGAGGGGGGGTTAGATTTAGATGATGAGTTGAATGAAGAAAGAGGTGATTCTCAAGGGTAGATATAAACGAGGAGGCATGTGGATAGGCTGTCATTTTAACTAATTCCCTCTTCTTTAAGAAGAAATGCCAACTCACAGGTTACTGTCTTCCTAAGCAATCTCTTGCTTCCGCACATTATTATTATTATTATTATTAGTTCCTAATTTCTCTTTTAATGCCAACTCCATCCAGTATGCTCTACTCTCAATTAAGCTAATCCACTACCAATATTTTTAAAAAATTTGTTGTTTAAAGAAACATTTTCAGCAAAGCAAACGTATTTCACATTTGAGCTTTCATATTTTATTGGTTACTGAACCCTTTATGATTATATAGTTGATTGTTGTTTGAAATTAGACTTTATACTATATTTTGGAGAAACAGAGGAACTTCAGGGTGAAGATTGGACAGGTTGAGAAATATATTCTTGGTGGTCACTTTTCACACACTACATATTTCATATTTGATTTTGATTTGCGTGTAGTCCTAGTTTTCCTCAGATTTTCCTCTTTCCACTTTTTTTCTCTTTTGCCTTTACCGTTGGTTGAACATTAACATTCTTTGTTTGGAATGGAGAAACCTATGTTCTCTCTCAACAAAGCTGGAACTTGGAACAACAAAATCGGATAACTAATTGGAATGGAGTAACTATTATTGAGAAACTCAACTTTCGAATGTTCATTAATTAGATCCTTAATCAATTATTTAGAAATTATTATAAGCAGACGCAGTTGTTAATTGAAGTCGCTGGTGGAGAATGGGTTGTAAAAATGTGTCGTAGAAATAAAAATGTGTTTTGTCAAAATTACCAAATGCTGGCTACTAACAATAAAGCCATAATTAAAAAAAAAAAAAAAAAAATCAATATCTTGTTGTGTCACAGTCACTTAGTTCTCCTGGACCTGGTGGACTTTTTCCTCTTCTTTTCATCAAAACTACTCCAACAGTAACCACTCGGAATCGCAAACGGATCCTGCGGGAGGCGGCCGTGTTGGCGGCGGCTGCCGCTCCTCAACCACGAGAAGTAGCCGGTGGTGTTATCGCCACCACTGGTGCTCTCAAACTGCCTTGGACTCGACAGTGGAGTGTAGAAATCATCAGCTGCCTGCAACTCCACAAACTTTGTGAACGTTATCACCACTCGCACTGTAGGAACCACGGGAATCGCAACCTGATTCATCATTCAAAACAAAACACGAAAATAAATAAATAAAAGTAAGATAGGGAAATCAACAAGCCTCAGTTATACTTATATGTATATGCATGAAAAGAATGAATTAAAGCAAAAGCAAATCAGCATCACTGAATCAGAAAACCGTGGAGGGCCCCCCACTCAAAGTATGTGTTTGTCGATTTTTACCCTCACCTTTACTGGAAACGTCCCCGCCGGAAACGTCGTCGTCAGAATCTCCCGCATGCGCCTCACCGCCTTCACTTTATTCACCAGGATATCCAGTAACGGCAGTAACTCCTCCGTCTTCAGCGGAAACTGCTCCGTCAGCCAAACCGTCGGCCTCAAACTCTTCGCGTACTCCTTCTCCTTCGTCGCCGGCGCCGCCGTCGATCTATCTCCGCCGCACGGAGCCCTTGCTCTCCTCGAGTCTACTGGAATTATATCCACACTCTTCCGGGACACTGTCACGAATTCCCGGTCCTCTCTCACAAAACTGCTGTGCCGCCGCTGTCTGTCGCTGGATGTGCTGAATCTCGGGTTCTCTGCTACGATGAAACCCTCGTCCGATTCCTCGTCTATCTCTAGCGGCAGCACGCACGTCGGCGAGAACGGATCGTCTCTGCTCTCGGCGGCGCTTACTTTACGAGAACGGAAAGTGAACATGACGTTGTGCATTTCATAAACCCTGGCCTTCCATTCACCAACACTTTCTATTTTCTCCTGTCGTCTCCAATTTGTACGGCCGATCAATTCCGCTTTCGTAACATCCATTCCCGGACGATAAACGCTGGTTTGGTTGCAGAAGTTGGAAATGTCAGCGTCCGACAGTGGATTCCCCGCATTCTCAAACGCATCGTAGATTTTCTGCTCGTCGTGGTTGAGGATGAGGAGGGAGCCTTCAGGAATGTCAGTGCTGCTGCTGCTGCTACTGTAATTGAAGTCGTTCAGGAAGAGAAAACTCTGATTGGCACGTTGGATTTTGAGGCCGTCATAGCCGGCGAGCGAGGTGTCGGCCCGTAGGTTTCCATCGCGCTTCCAAATTTTGTAAGTGTCTGAGGGAGCGATTTTCCCGACGAATGGTACGATAGAGCTCTCGAAATGAAAAGAGATCTCCATATAGAAATCGCGCATGCGGCGGAGGGCGGAGACGAGGCGGGGGAGGCGTCGCCGCCACTTGGACCAGGCGGCGAGATGGTGTTGTTGGACGAGGGGGGCGACGATCTCCGGGCAGCGGCGGAGGAGCGCTTCCTGAAGCGGATTCCACCCGGCGGCGTTCTGAAGGGAAATGTTGGCACCGGCGGCAGCGAGTGCGCGAGCAGCGGAAGCGTCGTTGAGGCGCACGGCGATATGTAGCGGGGTTTCCCTGAGGCTGTTGTCGCGACCGTCGAGGGCGGCGGAGATTTGTTCGGCGATGCGCTCCTGAGCGAGAGATTCGGATTCAGTGTGAATCAGTGTGGGATCGGGCATTTTGGGTAGAGTAGATAGGAGTTTGTTTAGAGCAAAGTGGTCGCCTGATGCGACGGCGTGGTGGACGGGGCTGTCGGCGAAGTCTTGAGGGCGGATAACGGCGACCGTCGACGAGGACGGCGTCGCTGAGGATTTGGACATTGAACTGTCTGCGGCGATTCCTGTTTCAATTGTGAACTTATGGCCTTCTTTTGTTGTCAGAGTTGGAAGTTGTGCTTGTGCTTTGCTTCAATAGGTCTATGGAATAGACGACTTTAGACTTTAGAGCTGGCCCCTCTCCGTTTTAATCATTTTCCATTTCTATTATTCTTTTTTCAATCTTAATTTCCGCCCTTTTTTTCAATCCTTTAATAATGGAGCAGTTTCTTTTCCCCCCCAAACAATACTTAAAAATATTCTAATGTGTCACGATAGAGATAAGATGTTGGATTTTCATCTTCATTTAATTACTTTTATTGTGTCGTTATTTTTGAATTAATCACCAATTTGCTGAACTACCCGTACATAGAT
This sequence comes from Perilla frutescens, assembly GCA_026008535.1. Lineage (NCBI taxonomy): Eukaryota > Viridiplantae > Streptophyta > Magnoliopsida > Lamiales > Lamiaceae > Perilla > Perilla frutescens. The sequence goes on from BRKX01000004.1 coordinate 17,617,539, forward strand.
ATTGAATAAATAATATTATAAAATTAGTACTTATGTTGTGTACTCGGGAATTGATCATCTACTTATGGTGTTCATGTTCATCATGTCATAGTATATTTTTAGATGAACTTCGATCAAGAATGATTCTTATAACCTTCCTTAGGATCCATTGTGAAGGTAAATCGCGACATGTGCATTATTGAGTGAGTGTCAAGAGTTTATTTGTATGCTAAACATCCACAAAAAATTCAATTCAAATTGTTGTCATCAAGACTGAGCGCATGTGAAGCGCACTCCGTTTTGCATGCTCTGAATTCCTCTGATTGAAAGACTAATAACATAATGGACGTCTCATTGTGTTGCACGTAAGGCATTGAGCAATAAGCAAGAAACATTGATTGGATATGGATGTCATTCTCCTAATGAGTAAAAAGGCAGGACGAAGCCGGTGGTTGTTCTGAAAGCCCATTGAGAGCAAAATTCGACTAGTTGTTAATCAGTTAATCTAGTAGAAATAAATCGCGACGTATGTCTCAATTATATTTTTGTCCTAACAAGATAGATAACTACCTAACTTTTATCCTTACATAAACTAAACCATATATATACCAGGGGCATATCATAATATATATTTATATATAATGTTGTCTGAACTCAAATATATCTACCCATAAAAAGGTGAAAAGTAATGAAACATAAAAGTGAATTGGAAAACCATGAAACGTATGATTTTATCTTCAAAAATCATGATAAATACTCAAAACGTTTTTACAAATCTACATGCTCTTTTGTTTGGAGCACGACCCAAAATCGAGGTTAAAATTTAACAACTGGGTAAATAATTGATGTACAATTGTGATTTAAGTTGAGAGATTATTTTTTTTCTTTTTATTCACGTACCTGACATGTGGTATTAAGGAGATTCAAATCCGTGACCTGATCTCTAAGCAATCTCATTCCACCACTAGATCATTCTCATTGAGACTTAAATGGAGAGATTATTAAAATATTAATTCTTAAAATGTTGTTCTCATTTTATTACTGAAGATTGCTCGTTCAAAGTGTAAACATAAATTCAATATTCTAATAATAAGAAAACCAAACCATTTTTAGTATTAAGGATCCACTTACTGAAACAACAAATATAGTTGAACAACATAGTTTGAAATTAAAGATTTCAAATTCAAATTATGTAGATGTACGTTTGAGACCATCACACTTAATTTTCAAATGTGATTTAACTATTTTATATGATTTGCAGAGTACAAATGTACAATACAGAAGCGAGATTTACTATGTGTGTACTACTACTGAACAACTGCATATTATAAGAGCATGGTCTAGTGGTGGAATGATGTAGGTGTGAGCCCGTTACATCTGATTTGCCAAGTGTGGTTTACCTTCCCTATGTGGTTTGCAAGCTATTACATAGGAACGAGGTTTATCCAGTGCTCACATCGATAGCGGCTGTGAGTTACTCTCGATATAAAAAAAAAAAAAAGAATAAGAGTTAAGGGTCACATAGCCCCTTGATTATTTTTAAAGGCTTACATTGCTCCCTCTTTGATTATTTGGTCCATTTAGCTCCCTAACTATTTAAAATGGCTCACATTGCTTCTTATATGGATGAAAATATTAACATTATTAACAAACACACACAAACACATTTTTTTCTCAAACACTAAGATTTTTTTACATACTTTTACACACAATTTTACAGTTAACCAAAATTGCAAAAAGTTAATAAATTATGGTTAATAATTAATAAAATAATAAATACCCACAAATTTATTAATATATTAATTAACACATAATAATAATATATGAAAGATTCAATATTTATAATATGTATATATATTGAGATAATTTATAAAATTATTTTAATCTAAAAATTGTTATCCATGTATTTTAAATTTACAATTGAGGGTTCGTCTCCATTTTCAGTGGTGAAATGAACCCACAAATCAATTAATATCACTATACAATGATTTTTGAAGATGAGAAAATCTAAGCAAATCTAAAATCCATATATCTTGCTCTCTGTCCAAAACATTTATCATCATAAATAAAGATTTGATCTCTATTATAGAATTCATCATCGAATCATCAAATTTTCAAACTTCAAAATAATTTTATAAATTATCTCGATATATATATACACACACACACATATAGAGATGGGATCATGTGAGAACCACACTTCCCTGTGAGAACTGAGAACCAATTTCAGTCACATATCTCGCTTATTTTGACGGCCAAGATCTGTTCTCAGATTAAAAAAACGCGGTGGCATTCTCGTAATATTATCAACTTTTTAATGAACTGGGGTTATTTCTGTAATTAGCTATTCCAACATCTCTCTCTCTACAACTCAACAAACCTCCAATTTCAATTCTCCGGTTCAGAATAAAATCATTCAACGAAACGACTCCGCCTTCGACGAGGAGAAGAAGCCAGCGGAGGCGGCGCCGCCGCCGCAACTCGAATCGGAGGAGCTCCGGATGAAATTCTCCCAATCTTTCAGCGGCTTCTTCACCTGAAAATCCACGACATATTTTCTCCGACCGACGAATTTCTCTGTGACCTTCTTTTCTATCCGCTTCTCAAAGCTTTTAGATAATGGCAGACACTCACCGATCTTTTTTGCTTTGTTATCAAGATGGAGTGAATCTTACAAGTTTAAATATGTTCGTCTTAATTTATGCAATTTCATCAAGGTTGTTAGCAGGGGTGCGTTTTGCATCCAAGACTGAGTAAATTGATAATTTTGGTACAGCAATGGTTGAAGCTCCTGCTCAAAATTAAGATAGCACTTATTGTTCATGCCACCACCACCTGTAGGTAGATTAGATAGTGAATTATTTCTTTTGTGTTACTTTTGTATGATAATTTTGTTAACATGTACTTTAGCATTACTGTGATCTATTTTAGCACTGTTGTAACCTATTTTAGCACTACTGTGAACTATTTTAGCACTGCTAGCACTACTGTGATCTATTTTAGCACTATTGTAACCTATTTTAGCACTACTGTGAACTATTTTAGCACTTAGATTGACGAAGCTGATTAAGCTGTTATTTTGATGGAGACTTTTACGAGGAAGAAGCCTAGTGATGATATGTTTACCAGAAGATTTGAGCTTGAAGAGATGGGTCGAAAGACTGCTTCCAGAGTCACCATATGATGTTATTGATGCCAATTTAATGATGAATCTTGATGAGAAAAAGTTGGAGAAGAATATGCAATGCGTATCATTGATATTGGAGTTGGCTTTAAATTGTTGCGCTGAATCACCTCAAGATAGGATTAACATGAGAGAAGTTGTGGCAGAGCTAAAGAAAATCAAAATTCGATTTTCATAGGAAAACGGTGAGCCCAATCTATACGTTTATGCAAAGCTGCTGATTAGTCTGTTACTACTTGTCTAATGTAAACAAGTTTTGAAACTAAAGGTATGCGTCGACAGTGATACCAGAACCAATTCAGAAGACTACTTATTGATATGATGTCATGAGTTTATCAAAAAAAAAAAAGGTCAACCGCAACTGCAGATGAGCTGTTGTAATGTTTTTTTTCTTTTCATTATGTAATTCTAGCATCGTAATTATTTTAGCACTTTTGTTCATATAAATAACCTATGTAACTATCACAAATTCCAGAGCATGTGATCAAATTAAATATGGTACTAACTAAAATTGATGTAATATTATATAGGCTCTCCCAACAAATAAGACAATGACATTATTAAGTATGATTTATGGTAACAGTATAACACGTTCTCTGTTAGGACTAAGATTTTCTTCTAATTCACCGAGGCGACTTCCTCGTTTTCCTAATGAAGATTTTGTTGAAAGTCCAAATTTCATGCAGAGACACACATCATATGTGTTTTACCATTTAATGGGAGTTCAATTTAGTAGTCTCCAACTCTACTTCATGCATATTATGCACAACTATTGATTGCAATTTTCATAATTATTCAACCTAGTAACTACAACAATACATATTTCAACGAAATGTCAGTGATCAAAATGCACAACTTACACAATTGAACAACCACTATTGTGTCTCTTCTTTCGTGTAGACATCTCTTTTGTGAATTATTTCTTTTGTGTTACTTTTGTATGATAATTTTGTTAACATGTACTTTAGCACTATTGTGAACTGTTTTAGCACTACCATGTACTTTAGCACTCTGTGATATATTTTAGCACTGTTGTAACCTATTTTAGCACTACTGTGAACTATTTTAGCACTTAGATTGACGAAGCTGATTAAGCTGTTATTTTGATGGAGACTTTTACGAGGAAGAAGCCTTGTGATGATATGTTTACCAGAAGATTTGAGCTTGAAGAGATGGGTCGAAAGACTGCTTCCAGAGTCACCATATGATGTTATTGATGCCAATTTAATGATGAATCTTGATGAGAAAAAGTTGGAGAAGAATATGCAATGCGTATCATTGATATTGGAGTTGGCTTTAAATTGTTGCGCTGAATCACCTCAAGATAGGATTAACATGAGAGAAGTTGTGGCAGAGCTAAAGAAAATCAAAATTCGATTTTCATAGGAAAACGGTGAGCCCAGTCTATACGTTTATGCAAAGCTGCTGATTAGTCTGTTACTACTTGTCTAATGTAAACAAGTTTTGAAACTAAAGGTATACGTCGACAGTGATACCAGAACCAATTCAGAAGACTACTTATTGATATGATGTCATGAGTTTATAAAAAAAAAAAAGGTCAACCGCAACTGCAGATGAGCTGTTGTAATGTTTTTTTTCTTTTCATTATGTAATTCTAGCATCGTAATTATTTTAGCACTTTTGTTCATATAAATAACCTATGTAACTATCACAAATTCCAGAGCATGTGATCAAATTAAATATGGTACTAACTAAAATTGATGTAATATTATATAGGCTCTCCCAACAAATAAGACAATGACATTATTAAGTATGATTTATGGTAACAGTATAACACGTTCTCTGTTAGGACTAAGATTTTCTTCTAATTCACCAAGGCGACTTCCTCGTTTTCCTAATGAAGATTCTGTTGAAAGTCCAAATTTCATGCAGAGACACACATCATATGTGTTTTACCATTTAATGGGAGTTCAATTTAGTAGTCTCCAACTCTACTTCATGCATATTATGCACAACTATTGATTGCAATTTTCATAATTATTCAACCTAGTAACTACAGCAATACATATTTCAACGAAATGTCAGTGATCAAAATGCACAAATTACACAATTGAACAACCACTATTGTGTCTCTTCTTTCGTGCAGACATCTCTTTTGTGAATTATTTCTTTTGTGTTACTTTTGTATGATAATTTTGTTAACATGTACTTTAGCACTATTGTGAACTGTTTTAGCACTACCATGTACTTTAGCACTCTGTGATATATTTTAGCACTGTTGTAACCTATTTTAGCACTACTGTGAACTATTTTAGCACTTAGGGTGACGAAGCTGATTAAGCTGTTATTTTGAATTTTTCACTATTAGTTTTATATTTGAAAATATATATCAAAATGTAGAAAGAAGAATTTTAATTTAAAGATTGTATTCCCTCCAAACTCAAATATGTACGCATTTTGTATTTTAGCATCACAACTCACGATTATATATTAATATAGTATATAGTATATTATGAAAAATCTCAAACTTGATTAAATAAAAATAATATAGGGATTTAAAAGAATAACTCATTTTCTAATATAAATCCTAATCTACGTGAAATGCCAAAATTAATTGACTGAAATTTACGTGGGGTTCAATATTCCATGCTCAAATCTAAACATTAATTAGTGATATACGGCTCCCCGAATTAGCCTACAAAATCAAATAATTATATTTATGAAATAAATGTGTGTGTAAATATATAACAAATATATTTATGTATTAATTATAACTTAAAAAGACGTCTTTGTACATAATGAGAGGAAGTAAAGCGATGCATTTCTGACTTTTTGTAGTCATTTCTACTTGCATAATTGAATGCAAACTGTCCTATATATAATATATGTTGTATATTATTTGGATATGAGATATTTGGCTTTAGATTATATCTTAATAATTCAATAATATTATAATTTCTATATAAATATTGTTTTGTTCTTTTTTAAAATCATAATTTTCGTGCTGATATATATTTTCAAATATAAAGCTGAACTTTATTAAAATAAGTCATGTTAGTGCTAAAATAAGTCATGACGGTGATAAAATAAGTCATGACAGTGCTAAAAAGGTCATGACAGCGCTAAAATAGAAATCCAAACATAATTAATTTGTTTGGTGACAATGTTAAATGGCCATGACAGTGCTAAAAAAACGCTAAACAAGGGTCATGTTAGTGCTAAAATAAATCATAACAGTGCTAAAATAGGTCATGACAGTGCTAAAAAGCTGCAAGCCCACCCTATCTAATATGAACGTCTATAATTGCGGAAATATGCCTGAAAACAATGAAAGGACATCTTCCATGCAAATAATTAATTGTCCCCCAAGAAAAAGTTCGACAAGTAGAGGAACATTTTCGAGAAGAAAAGGTATCCTTCTGCCTTTGTACTTCAAATAAACAATATTTGCATCACGAATCTCGACTGATTCGAGGTCAGAGTACAAGCTTATTTCCAAGCGTTTAAAGTGCGGAAATGGTCCAATAACCATTAGAGTTGAAAGATCATTAGATTCAGAAACAGACAGGTTTTCAAGGAGAGGGCAATTGCACAAGAAGAACTCCAAGGTTTCACCGTTCACATTATTGAAAGATATTGTTTTAAGGAACTTGAAATCACTTGAAGTGTTGGAGGAATTTCCCTTGTTTGTATGCATAAGATGATATGGAAAAGTATAACACTCGTACAAATTGCGTGGCCAAGTCGAGGAAGCATCGTTGGTCATGTTCAGCTGTAGCCTCTGCACCTTCATTACTTGAACAATTTCATTACTCAATGATGAGCATGCATCCAAAGGTTCTGCGGGAGTTGACGGCGAAATTGTATTTCGGAAAAAGAAAGCTGGTTTGGGAGTTTCTTGTCATGTTAAATAATGGTCATGTTAGTGCTAAAATAAGTCATGACAGTGCTAAAATAAGTCACGATAGTGCTAAAATAGGGAATGACAATGCTAAAAATACACGCGTGAATCACATATACATTGAAATTTCCGATTTTACCCTTACTAAGATTCATGGGCAGTGAAGTTGGACGTTATTACAATTATGCCACCGCATTTTTTTTAATTTTGGAACATATTTTGGCTGTCCAAATAGGTGAAATTGTGGCTAAGATTGGTTCTCGGTTCTCACATGGGGTATGGTTCATTCTGAAACCCAACCCTATACATATATATACATACATATATATAGACACACACACGTACACACACACACACACACGTGTGTGTGTGTTATAAATATTGAATTTTTCATATTATTATTATTATTATTATTATTATGTGATAATTCTTTTATTAATAAATTTGTGGGTATTTATTATTTTATTAATTATTAACCATAATTTATTAATTTGTAATAATTTTGGTTAATTATAAAATTGTGTGTAAAAGTATGTGAAAATATTTTAGTGTGTGAAAAAAATATGTTTGTGTGTGTTTGTTAATGGTGTTAGCTTTTTCATCCATAAAAGGGACAATGTGAGTCATTTTAGAAAGTTAAGAAGATTAAATGGACTAAATAGTGAAAGAGAGGTCAGAGGAGAACGTGAATCTTGTAAAATAATCGATAAACTATGTAACTCTTAACCCTAATAATAATAATAATAATAGCAGTATTAGTAGAAATAAAGAGTGGGTAAAATATTGAGGGGCAAAAAAGTCTTTAGAAGTGAGCAAGTGTGCATCCTGTTGAACAGCTCCAATCGGGCGCGACTTTTGGTAACGTTTAATAACTTTGAAAGCAGAGGAATCAGAATGCAGGGGATTCTATTTCTATTTTCTGCTTACTCTTCTCTTTTGTCCTTTTCTTTGTTTTGAATATTATTTTTAGTATCTAGAATTCCGAGATGATATATCTGCCTACACTCAAAAATGATCCACGGTTAATTGTCAAAAAAAAAAAAAGTCATGATTTTTAAAATATTACCCACTCCGTCCCAATAGTAAGGTCCACCTTACCTTATTTGGTCACCTACCCAAAATGGATCCCACTTACTTTATAATACTTTTTATTATAATACTCCTTAAAGAAATGGGTTCCACCTACTTTATCCACTACTTAACCAACTAATCTATTTCTCCTTAATCTCCGTGCTCAATAGCAAGTGGACCTTGCTATTGGGATGGAGGAAGTACAACTTAATATTTTAATTTGTAGCAAAATAGACATTTTTAAATTTTTTCAACGATCAGAATAGAGAATAGTTCAATTTTATGGTGCCTAATATTATGGTTTTAATGTGTAGTCAGTTTTCCAATTGTCAAAATTTTTTCAAATGGCTATTTTACTATAAACTAAAATATTTGATTATTATTGTAATGTTTTAAAAAAATGTGTTTAAATTGTGAATTCATTCAAATGTGATAATTTTTTGACAATTAACCCGATATAGTAACCTTTCTTCCAATCTGTGACCTCAATTTCAAGAACAATAAATATATACATAGTCACAATTTTACTTATCATAGCCCCATATCTATACATATTTTAAGGCAAAATCGCAGGGGTAAAGTCGTAAATAAAAACATGAATGAAAAATTATTTTAAGTAAATGTACAGTTAAGCTTATGTTGTGAAAAATGATTTAGTCGCAGTGGTTGTTGAGTGTAGTGCCTTCTAAAAATACTGGAGTTCGAATCTATATGCCACATTTGATCTTAATTTTTAATCTTTTTTCTTTTTTTCTATCTGTTCTTCAGAATTATTTTTATTTTTATATTTTTATTTTTTTCTATCTTTTCATTTAATTTTTTTTATCTATTTACAATTAGATTAGAAGAGTTCAAATCTTATTTACCACATTTTTATCTTTTTTCTATTCTTTCTTTTAAAATACATTTTATATTCCTTTTTCTATCAAATCTTTAAAAATACATTTAATCTCAATTGATTTTTGACAATTTATTACATATTTATTTTGATTAATTATTATCATCTGTGGTGATGAAAAATAATTGGTTTATCTTCCTCTTCATAAATCCATCTGCAGTAGCCAAAAAATGATTGTTGTAATCTAAATTGAAAATGAAAAATCAACAGTCTAGCAACTTTTCCACTCTGTCACATGTTCTATATATAGTCCATCATATCTTGGGATATCAAATCAAAATTCCGGAGTACGGTTCATATAAAAAAAATATATATATATAAAAATCCATTTTTTCTTCAATTTTGTGCGGATGATCAAGTAAAGCATAATGAGGGTGCAAAGGGCAAGAAGAAATCACCTTAATCGTTATCATTGAGGGTTTATGATTTCCACGGAGGATTGCAGTGTTGGCAGAAGAAGCCGAAGGTTTATGGTTTCTCAAACCAACTGGGCTTGATACTTGGGTGGCGGAGAAAGCGTAATTGAAAACCCTATGAATATGATAGAATTATCATTTGTAAGCTATTCATATTATTTTTTAATTTTAATTGTGGGCTTTTAAAATAATATAAAAAAATCGGTTACTAATACACTCTGTATGGGGCTTGATGCGATCCTCACCGGCACAACGACAAGGACAATATTTGTTTTTCCGGGAATATCAGGTTACACGAATGGAATGAATGGATCGTCCAAACCCTAGCCTCACAACAATGTAGAACCACGAATTGATTGAATTCGCAACCCGCTATCAATTGGAAATACGAACTTGAATTGAATGTTGAAGATGTCACAAACAAGGATGATGAACCCGTTTGATAAGTCAGATTGAATCTCACGATGTATTGTGAAACTCGGATAAGTCTCGTAGAGAGAAAATAAAACTCACATTTTTTATGTATAATAATCTGAATTCTTCCACAAAAATAATGTTTTCCACCTTTCAATAGGTTGGATCAATAATAAATAAACCCTATTAGAGTTCTAAATCAACTAGGAAACTAGAATAAACCCAAAAACAATGCTAAACCAACTAGGAAACTAGAATAACAATAAAATCCGAAAATTAATTAAATATTCCAAAAACAAGCGAATTGGCTTGCTACTCCACGTGGCGCCATGTCAGCACTTGCTAATCAGCCCGCTCCTCTACAACAATCATCATCTTCCATGTGGGCTCGGGTTTAGCTCCCTCAACTGATTTTCTTGATGTTTCTTGATATCATACTTCTTGAATAAATCTGTTGATGACTTTCTTGAACTTCTTGGCCCTCGATCGAGTTACGGGACCTTCCGGCACTCTAATGGGATCCGACATGTCCTCAACACGATTTGCATCAGGGCCACAATTATATATTTCCCTTCACATAATGTTTGTGTTATTTACAATTTATTTAATTTGAATGCAAGTACAAATATTTGTCCTTTATATTTTTTTATAGTGCAATATATATTATTATTAGCTATAATAATATAACATATAAATTTTTTATTATATATTTATTCCATAAATTAAAGTTATCGTTTTAGATACTAAGTAAACCCAATAAAATAATATCCATATTTTGAATTTTACTTTGTCTGGGTAAAACTTTATATATATGTGTGTGTGTACCAAAAGGTAGCAAGTTTGATAGAAAAATAATAAAAAATGCACCGAAATATATTAATTGTTATCTATTTATTTTAACAATTAGAAAATAAAATATGCCGAGAAGTTATACATTGAATGGTCTGTCATATAATAATAAATCACCTATTAAAAACTGAAAATACAAATAGGAAGTAGGAACTAAGAAGTATCTATATATACATATATGATGGCAAAATCATAAATAAAATCATGAATGGAAAGTTTTTTTAAGCAAATTTTCAGTTAAATTTACAATACAAAATATAAAAAAAAAACTATTTTTCTCGAAAGAAAAAACAAAAAAAAAAGTCACGTCTTAGATTATAGACCGACCGATCAAATAATATATAAACAAATACTCATATTTATATGTAATCATTATAATGTTCAAGTTATATGAAAAAAAATAGCATTTTTATACTAAGAATTGGACAGTTTTGCATAATTTAGTTGAGTAGTAGCGCTAAATATCTCTTTCCAAATATATATAGAAATATTTTTTAATATTGATCTTCCAAGTGTATATATATATATATATATATATATATATGTTATTTATATCATTGGAGTTAATTTATATAAATATAATAGTGTGGATATGAATGCATTTAGTTGAAATTATGTATTTCTACATAAATTGTATTTAATATGTTAAATCTATAAAAACGGTACAAAGTAATTTTTCAATTTTATCTTGCAAAAATATAACACTTCGCGGTTCATATCATCATATGTGATATGTGTATATAGATTTTTAATTGATATGATGTAAGTTGGTGTTTATGTCCGTTCCTCTTTTGTTAAAATTGTTAAATAATATAAATTATGTTTTTGTTGGAATATGATTTTGACACATCATAAAACATATGAAAATTCATGGCATTTAATTAGTCAAAAATCACATACTAAGTATTTTTATTTTCAAATTCCCAAGTTTAACAATTATTTTTTTTTTAAATTATTCTAAGCAAAATCACAATGGTAAAATCGTAAATAAAAAAATATAAGTACAAAATGGTACAAAATAAAATCATCTACCAAAATTTACAAATAGGCGTGCTGTGTATAGCACAACTAGCAAAGGATATAAGTTACTTTTTTTTTTGTCTTTTCCCGTATTTCTGACTTATTTCTTTTCATTTAAGGCTATTAAGACCGTTGATTTTATTTAAAATCTTTTATTTTTTAATTTTTATTTATATTTAATTTTTTTTATCTTCTAACTTTTATTTAAATTTAAGTCACATTTAAGATCTTTTTATCAAACGGCCGACTCTTCGAATCGATCTATAGCCATAAAGTTGGAAATCAGGTAAATTATGAAATTAAAATATTATACAGCTGACTTTTCAGTTTTTCTTTTTATGACGAGGTAACTTAAAACCTTCTTTGGCTCTATTATTGATTCTATAAATAATTTTATCAACTATCAAGCAAAACATTGTTAATGATGCTCCATTCCGCGAATGGGCTAAGCCAGGTTGGGTTTTTGTTTTCGGTCAAACTACACACACAAAAACTACAGACCGAACCCGCAAGAGGACGGGGTCAATTGTAGGGCGGTGAGCTAACCCGAGTCGTGTCTCTCGAGGAAAACTTAATAGGGCGACTATTTTTTTATGCTACACACGTGAATTTGTACATGAATTTAAAATGCAAACCTAAACATTCTAAACCAAGAGTTGAAGGGTTTTGACTAAACTACTAAATTGAAGCAAGCAAAAATTAACTAACAATGCCAACGATACTAAGGATGAATTAAACAATTATGAAATGAGCATTAGGGTGTAGATTCTCTCTTTGGTTTCTCTCCTAGCTTGTTTCAAGTTAATTTCGTTAACCTTAAACATACAATAGACTCTTTCAAGAGGCTTAACTTCATTTACTGTCACCGTCAATCCGTTAAACCCCATCGGCTAGATTATACGAACAAGATTAACAATTAGGCTTATGAATCCAGTCCACCTAACGTTGATAGAACCCTAGCCAGGCAATAGAATATCCTCTCGGTCTCATCTATTACCTAGCAACGTTGAATATTGATCAAGTATCCAACGTAAACAAGTTCAATTCAATCAACAAGAAATCAACAATCACAAGCATGGATCGAAACAAAATCGATTATCTATCCCGTAATGTACGGAATTAGCTCATCATCATGCACGAAACAACACAAGAATCATACAAATCCTTCATTTCATAAATTAAAAGATAAATAAAATGCAAACTTCTACAATGTTGCTTGTCTCGACAAGGTTTGGAACAAATCCCAAAAATCAACTAAAACTAAGAAAAGAATACCAAGGAATCGAGATCCTCGAGCAAGCCTAGCTTCCACCTCGGCTCGAGCTTGGATCCCTCTTCTGTGCCTTCTTTCTTAGCTTGAGCTCCTCTGCCTCTTTTTTTACTTTTCTCTCCCCTCAGGAACGATGGTGTATGGAGCGGTGAATGGTGAATGAATGGTTGGAAGTGAGAGATTAGAAGTAGATGATAGATGAGAGAGAATGAAAAGGTGTAGTGTAGTTATTGGTAGATGATTCCAAACTCCTCCCCTACAACTCTAAAAAGCTTCCGCGTCCCATTTAATTTTTCCACTGGCGAAGTAGTTAGGAGGTATTAAGAATAAAACACTTGAATCAACTCGCGACTGCCTAAAAATAAGACATAATTGGGCACCCCGCGCCGGCGGAGCACCTAGCACCGGCGGGGCAGCCAGCTCAGGCTTGATGAGTTGAACACATAAGGAAGTTATAAGCCATAAGATCCCAGGGATAACACTGAATGCATCGTCGTTCTTAATAAGGTGGAAAAAATCCATGTCGATGGGATCCATCACATGACCCCTACTGAGCAATACACCGTAGAGGATGTTTAACAATGCGAGCTTCACGCAAATAGGCCCGCTCTTCTTGCGATTCTCATATTCGACCCGATATTTTTCTTGAATATCAAACAACGTTAGATTCAACCGACCATCAAACAAACTGTCGTGGAAGGAAGAACTCATAGGAGGTGCGTACCACCCATTAAATTTCAAACCGCACATCAGCCCAAACTCCATCGGCCTGAACCGCAGAGTTTGTCCGTGAATGACAAAACTGAGAGTATTGCTAGCTAGGGAGTTTCGGTACAGCCTCATGAGCAGTTCTTGTAGACAACAAAGTGAAAAGTGTGTGCGGGGACCATGCCTATAACCACGAAGCAAGATTTCTATAGGACTTCACCATTCACCGGGTCTAGCCAACCCCTTAATGTCTTCAACCATACCAGATGACATCTGTCGAAAATTAGAAGGAGATCTCCTGCATATTGGGAAGAAGAAACTCCATGTTATGAACAACCATACATCACACGAAGAGTAACAACAGCCAATCACTAGGTTAACATCATTCATTGTCAATGGATACTCTCTAACATCACTTATTAGTTATTAATACTCAGTTAATGCCATTCAACACAAGGGTTGCACACCGCTGAGCTTTACACACTTACTCAGATACAATAAAAACCATGCATAACACTTCATGTATGATCCTAGTATATTGCAATATACACACAAAAGAGAGTCATAGATTTCTTCGACTGTCATATAGATGACCCAAAAAAGTTGGCATTTGTAAAATAATTGTGGCTTACCCACTTTGGATAAACATAACATGTCATCAACTCATAATGATTAGTGGATCGGAAGATTCAACGAACAATACAACTTTTCTTTCCGAAAAAAATTCAAGGACACTAAAGGGACGAGAACTTTAACTCGACTAACGAACTGGACAAAATATGCAAAATGGGGGGGTGTGTTCGTTTCAGCTTATGCAACGAAAATTTTAGTAATAAAAATCAAGGATTAGTGAAAAATCAACCATCATATTCACTTCCTTCACTTAAAAAGAACAAACCCTATAACCGTTACTAACCACGTTGTCGATTCAAAAGGATATTAAATATAGAGAGCCAAACATTTGGGATTAAGATTTCACCAAAACCACATTCCACCACACACTGCATATCTTATACTTTCCCCACAATTCACGAAAATAAAAGGAATCAAACTGAAAACTACTTAAAACGGAACCTGGAAGAGGTCCGCCATCGCCCCTTGTAACACCTCAGATTTTTGGATAAGGTTTAAGAGATTTGTTAATGTTAATTAATTAGTTAATGAAGAAATTTAAATAAATTAATTAAGGATTGGATGTCAGTCACGACTTTAAAAGTCAGTTTTCGTGAAAATCGCCTTTTCGGAAAATATGATCTTAATTCTTTTATGGCCATTCGTGGTCTCGTTAGAAAGGTTTTAACTCAAGGAGTATGCCGGTGTTTTCGGAATTTAAATCTGAAGTCATTTAAGTTCCCGGTGATGAAAAACGTATTTAAAAGGCGAATGAATAGTAACTTTTGCGTGCGTTTGTGTTTTGAGAAATTTACGAAATCCTCCTCGTTGATCTGAGTCTAGTTCTGTCAGGCCCCTCTTATGCGAAATAACTCAAGGATTCTGTTGGCGTTCACGAATTTTGTGTCTGAAGTCATTTGAACCTCGACATCGAATAAAATAGCTTTTAACCGAACCCGGGGTAATTTTCACAGTATTCTCGCACTGCAACGGCTTCCAAGGGAAGCCAAAGCTCCTCCTATAAATAAGGGATCACCTTTTTGCATTCCTTTGCTCATTTACCATCCATTTCACTTCTAAATCGAGAGAGTGAGAAGCTTTGAAAGCCGAGAAAGTTCTATCAAAGTAAAAAAGCGTTCTTCGTGAGTGTTCTGCAAGACAATGAGCAGAGTGGCGTGGAAGGGATGTGGTGAGAAAATTTGCTAGGGGCGCCGTTGGGTCGTAACAGACGGCTCTGCCGCCGTTGTGACTCGATGAGATGCCGAGCTAGCCACCTTCCTTCGACGCACCTAACCCCGTCCATTCTTGTTCGTCGATCTGGGCTCCATTTCTTTTCCGTCTTTTAAATTTCGCATTTACTTTCCATTTTTTACGATCTTTGCGTTCTTCATTATTGCTCGTTTACCTTCTGCATAAGTTGTATTTCGATTCTTATTAAAGTTCTAAGTTAATAACGTTTACGTTATATTTCTTGCTTTATTCATGTCATTATTATTCTTGAGATTAGCCTCGTTCATTCCGTTAAATTCCGTTTAAGCTATATTTAAAAGATTTCGTCGTTATTCTAATTATTAAGGAAGATTATCGTGATTATGCCGTTATAATGCCAAAATTCTTTTTAAAATTAAAGCATGCTGTTGCATGTTAATTTTAAGCATGTCGTTTTTAAGAAATTTTGGTAAAGTGTTCTCCGTGTTCTTCATGTTCGTCGAAAGAATCAACGAACACGAAGAACCCAGTTGAAGATCGCCTAGAACTGGGCAGAAGAGAGAGAAAAGGAGAGAGACCCGGGGGGGGTGCGCCGCCGCGCCACACCTCCCTCGGCCCTCACAGCCCACCGGCGTACCCCTGCGCCGCCGCGGGGGCTGCCTGTCGGCGCCCATGTGCGCCGCGGCGCCCCCCCTTCTCCGTGTTGTTTTCCGCCGTTTTTTTTCTTCCGGCTATTTTTTGTACCCTCTTCCTGAGCTTTTTGAGCTTTTCAAATTGTGTTATTTCCAATCTATTTTCAAGTATAACTTTTAGAGAAGTATTCAAGTTATTTCCAATTTATTTTGATTAAGCTATTCAAGTTATTTTCCGTCTAAAAATTTAGAAACCAAGATGAGAATTTCCTTAAATAAAATAAATCCTTCTCGGATCCTCATAAAGTCATAAAGTCGTGCTATCCATGTTCAAGTCCTAATTAGGGATATTTAAGATGGGTATTATTTAATTTTATGTTATTAATTAGAAAACTTCAAAGTAGGTCGCTAAGTCGATAATTCGACTTTTGTAGGAGGAAGTGAGCCTCGTGGAAATTCGAGGAGGGATCATCAACTCATTGCCTCATCTTCTGCTCCGTGATCAAGGTGGGTAAATCTATACTCATCTAAAGTTTGAGCTAATAAGCTCTAGAAGCATATAGGGCAAATGAGATATGCAATAAAGCATTTTTGCTCTGCCTGATTGATCTCTGTACAAGGAAGGAAGGAAAGGAAGATATTATGTTATAATTGAGTTCTCAAGCATGTTTAGAATGTTTAGAAATACTAGAAATGTTAAAGTATTGTTTATACTTAGCATGGGATATTTAGAATTGTCTTTAATTACAATTCGTATTTATTTACGTTCATCTCTCGTATTCGAATGTTTATGCTTTGTTAAAGCTCGTATAGTTAAGGATTAAGGACTGCCCTGTTACGGTAGCATAAAATCCCTTATAGGCTGAGATCATGTTATATCAAAGGATTAGTACCTAGACATGCTCTAGGATTGGTTTTGATAGCAAGGTTAAGGAAGGAAGGAACTTAGCATTTCACTTAAGCAGGATTTAAGCTCAGAACTTTTAAGGGAGTAACTGCTGGGTGTTTTCCCTCGCAAACTCGTTTCGATATTCGAGGTAACCCCTCTTCTATCCTATGGCATGCCTAAGGGTGCAGTTGACATCAGGTTTGAGCCAGATTGGGCCCAAAAGAAAAGAAAAAGTTTTTACGGATATGGAGAGGGCTTTTGCGTTTTGCTCTCCATATACCGTCAATTAATTATTGGATATCTTGAAGTTATTAAAGTGTTTTTGCTAAAACCCACTGAGTACATTAGTGCTCACGCCCCTCTTTTTCAAATGTTTTCAGGTTGAGATGCTGAGGATGTTGGTGGCTGTGGATATGGGTTGGCTGCCAAGATTGTTTTGCTATTATCTGAATCTCTTTTGAAATCCCATGATGTTTCTGCTACTCTGATACACTCTTTCTAATTCCGTTTAAGTACTATTATAATTGTCAAACTCTAAGAATATTCCCGGACATGATCATATATATATAAGACGCATATTAAGTTTACTCCGCTTTCCGAATATGTTTTCCTTTTGCCTAAAAAGGGCTTATGTTTAATGGTATCTGATTAGTTAGCCGTTTTATTTCGTTAAAGCATGCTTCCTTCTTAATCAAGTAAACCCAAGTATCATTATCTATCTTCAGAGCGTACCTTTATTCCTAAACTTCTTCGTTAATCTCCCATCCTTATTCATTAATCCCTTAATAACACCCCGTCCCCATTCATTAATCCCTATCTCGGGACCGGGCTGTTACAGATGGTATCAGAGCAGGCTTGCAACTCTGCAGACCTGTCTCTTTGTTTAAGATAAGCTAAGTATTTATGTAAATATAAGTTGTTCTTTGATGAGTTAAAGCAACAACCCACAGCTCACCATCACCCTCGCATCCTCAACTAAAAATCAAGGTATGATAGTATAGAAATTTTGGATGTTGGATTCATGATTTTTGGAATACAGGAAGGGAAAAGATTTGAGCAAGCATACCTGTTTTATGGATAAGAGAAAAACCGTTAGAATGAAATTCCAAGTAAAAGGTGTTCGTGTAAGACGATTTCCAAGATGGAAAGTTTGTGAAAAGATTTTTTGATCCCAGAAAGGCTTAAATTCATTTCTCGAAAATTTTGACTTAAAGAAAAGGTAAACATGTATGTTTAAAGACTTTGGGCACCAAAATTTTTATAAAATTGTCAACTTCTTATTAAAAAGGAGCTATGCATGCAAGATTAATCTAGACGTTAGTATGATCTCAGGAGGACCTTAGGCCTCCCTTTTATAATCTAGACTGATTAAGTTATTCTCTTCTAGATGGTTAAGCGTCGCTCGACAGCTAGGAAAAGTGTGCCTCTTTTTTGCCCTGTGCAAGAGAGGGTCGAGAGGTTCAGAAGAGAGACATGGAATGGCAACGAGCAGTTGCTGTCTTATATGGCAAGGTACCTTGAAAGATGGGCTTGGGCAAATGGCTACGGAGGGGAGTCCGGAAGCGTATCCGATTTGAAAACATGCATCCGCATGTGTGAGCACGCACCACCTGCTTGGAGGCCTACGATGTACCGTATCCTGCAAAGCATGATCACCCGTGATCCTGAGACGTATGCTGAGATCGGAAATCTGATGGAGTTTTCATCAGCCTTGATGGCTCGTTGGGTATCGAAGTATGGCCACGTGCACACCTTAGCCGAGCAGCAAGCAGACGAGCAAAACCCCTCTCTCGTGGTAGAGTTAGAACTGCAAAGGGTGACTCTCAACAGTCCCCCTGGATTTCAGGCGCCACGCCCTCACGACGAAGGAGCCTCAGGAGCAGGACCTTCAAATGTCCGGATTGTGAACCACACCGAGTCCCTATTTTCCCAGAGACAGTTGAAGTTGGAGACGAGGAAGAAGAAGACGAGGACCCGGAGGAGGGTGAAGAGGAATTAGGATCACCATGTAAGGAGAAAGGGAAGGGCCTGACTTAGATTGAACGTTAGTAGGAAGTGTAGGAGGTATTGCTGTTAAAATACCTAGTTGTCTGATCTATCTGTTGTCTGTCTAAATTTTTGATGTCTGTTTAATCCGCTTTAACCAAAACTCTAATATGTAATATATGCTTTAACCTCTCTAGACTCTAATAGTGGCAGTGAATTTTCCAAGAGACTGCCCTACTCCTTTTGTAACCCATAACTTCCATTATGATTTCGATGCCAAAGTCCTCTTAATGAGGCAATTTTCCCCATTATGCTTGAATATCATTTAAAACTCCATCTTATTTGATCTATCTTGCGTAAATTAAAGACCTTATCGAAAGGCATCCTTGCAATTGTGCGAATTCAATCAACATCGCTAATATCTAGTTCTTTAGATGCCGCCCCGAAGACGTCAAGCTGAGAACGAAGATGAGAACGAACCCGAGCAAGTCCCAAACCCCGATCCAAGAGCCGAAATTATGTTTCTCAAGCATAACCCTCCATTATTTAATGTTTTAGGAGATCCAATGGATGCCGAGAAATAGGTTCGCTCTTTAGAGCGAATTTTCGATTTCATAGCTTGTTCAGAAGAAGAGAAGTTAAGTTGCGCCCTTTTTATGCTGACGGATGATGCGGACTACTGGTGGGAGTCCGTTCGAAGGACCATAACCCCAGAGCAATGAGAGGACTATAGTTGGGAAGACTTTAAGCAGGACTTATATCAGAAGTATATCCCGGACTGTTATCGAGAGGCAAAGGAGATGGAATTCTGGAATCTAAAGTAAGGAAATAAGACAGTGTCAGAATACGACAGAGAATTCAATCAGTTGTCAAGGCATGCTCCACACCTAGTGGACACAGACGGGAAGAAAGCACGCAAGTTCAAGAAAGGACTTAGATCCGAGATTGGCATAGCCCTCGCTGGGCAAGAAGATATGTCTAATGCTTGAACCTTAGCCAAAGCCTTAAGCATAGAAGCCATTATTCCTAGAGAGAAAGTTCAACCCCCTCAGTCAACTAATGATCCAAAGGAAAAAAGAAAGTGGGAAGTAGGAAGAAGAGATGACAGAGGAAAGAAACCCCACTGGCAAAGCCGAGAATCAGGAGTGCCTCGCAGTCAGCCTGGCAACACCCTTAGCTTTAAGCCGTGTCAAAGGTGCGGAAGGATGCATCCTGGAGTCTGCCGAGCAAATCAAACTGGATGCCACAACTGTGGTGAAGAGGGGCACTTCAAGAGGGAGTGTCCGAAAGGAATCAACAGACGATCTCAAACACCACAACAACCCATGTACCCGCAGCCGCTTCAGCAACTTCCTGGAAATCAGCCAAGGCTGCAGCAAGGAGGACCTCAGGGTCAAAGGCCGAAGATGAATCCAAGGCCAAACCAAGGACGAGATCAAAGGTCGAATCAAGGACAAAGGCCACCTCAGCCATCTCGTACTTATGCTCTCAATCAGCAGCAAACTGCTAAAGCCCCAGGTAATCTGGCAGGTATGATTACCCTCCTCGAGACGCCGATTTTAGCTCTTTTTGATACTGGAGCATCGCATTTGTTTATAGCTGAGTCTGTTTGTAAGAAACTGAAGATAAAACCCGAAAATGCTGAGAATGCTCTTGAGATAAGTATCTCCTCTGGAAAGAGAATGATGTCTAGGAAGGTCTGCTCTAACCTAGAATTGAACATAGAAGGGGAAACCTTTAAGTCAAATCTTTATGTGATAAAGATTCAGGACTTCGATATAATCCTAGGAATGGATTGGTTAGCCTCAGCTTATGCCTCCATAAGCTGCCCCAAGAGGGAAGTAGTGTTTCGACCACCCGAGAAACCAGAAGTGAAGATCTACGGATCAAGGCTGGGAACCAGAGTCCCAGTGATATCCGCCCTGAAGGCCACTAAGATGATAAGAAAGAATAGCTGCCAAGCCTTTTTAGTTAATCTAAATAGGAGAGAGGAAGGAGAGCTTTCAATCGAAGACGTTTCAATAGAAGACGTTTCAATCGTAAGAGAATACCCAGACATATTCCCAAAAGAACTGCCAGGACTGCCTCCGAACAGACAGGTAGAGTTCGCCATCAAGTTGGAACCAGGAGCCACCCCAGTTTCGAAAGTCCCCTACAGAATGGCACCTAAGGAGTTGCAAGAACTCAAGGTTCAACTGCAAGAGTTATTAGACCTAGATTTTATCCAACCTAGTATGTCTCCTTGGGGAGCTCCAATCTTGTTCGTAAAGAAGAAGGATGGTACATTGAGAATGTGCATCGATTATAGAGAGCTTAATAAGCTGACCATCAAGAATCGATACCCTCTCCCAAGAATAGACGATCTCTTTGATCAGCTCAAGGAAGCAAGCGTCTTCTCCAAGATAGACTTAAGATCTGGGTATCATCAGTTGAAGATCCGAAAGGAGAACATTTCTAAGACTGCTTTTAGGACTCGCTATGGGCATTATGAGTTTGTGGTAATGCCATTCGGATTGACCAACGCCCCAACAGTGTTTATGGATTTAATGAACCGAGTTTTTCACCCGTATCTAGATAAGTTTGTTCTAGTTTTTATAGATGATATCCTCATCTATTCCAAGGATGAAAAGGAGCATCAAGAGCACCTAAGAGTAGTGCTGGAGACGTTAAGAAGAGAAAGACTGTATGCTAAGTTTAGTAAGTGTGAATTTTGGCTCATGGAAGTTATGTTTTTAGGTCATATAGTTTCGGTGGAAGGAATCAAGGTAGATCCAGCCAAGATTGAAGCTGTAAGCAACTGGAAGTCTCCAAGAAATGTGAATGAGATAAGAAGTTTTCTAGGACTCGCTGGATATTATCGTAGATTCATCGAAGGATTCTCGACTATATCCAAGCCCATGACGCGATTGCTAAAGAAGGACTTTAAGTTCAAGTGGATGCCTGAGTGCGAGGAAAGTTTCCAAACTTTGAAGAAGATGCTAACCACAGCCCCAGTGTTGGCCATTCCGGAAGGGAATGAAGATTTTGTGGTTTACGCAGATGCATCAAAGAAAGGATTAGGATGCGTACTAATGCAAAGGGGAAAGGTGATTGCTTATGCTTCAAGGCAGCTTAAGAATCACGAGCAGAACTACCCTACGTATGACTTAGAGCTAGCAGCAGTCGTTTATGCGCTGAAGATCTGGATGCACTATCTCTACGGAGCTAAGTGTGAGATCTTCTCAGATCACAAGAGCTTGAAGTATTTCTTTGAGCAAAGGGATCTTAACATGAGGCAGAGAAGATGGCTAGAACTTGTAAAGGATTACGACTGCACAATTCACTACCACCCAGGCAAGGCGAATGTGGTAGTAGATGCCCTAAGTAGGAAAGAGAAGGCAGAGTTAGAACTCATTCTAGTCCATGAGGATCTTCACAAGGAGTTCAAGAAGTTAAGGATCGAGGTGCTAACACCACTCGAGACCATTCAAGCTCAAGTCGCCACGATAGTCGCTCAGCCCGACCTAAGACAAAGGATAATTAAAGCCCAGAGAGGAGATGATTTTCTCGAAAAGAAAAGGCTAGATAGAAGCACGATCTGATAGCTCGCAAGATTTCACGGAAGCCGCCGATAACGCGCTCTTATTCAAAGGAATGCTTTGCGTACCAAGCAAGGAAGAACTAAATGAGAAAATCATGTGCGAAGCACATGACACGCCATATACAGCACATCCCGGAAGCACCAAGATATACCAAGACCTCAAGAGGAACTTCTGGTGGAATAACATGAAAAGAGAGATAGTCACCTTCGTGGAAAGGTGTTTAAACTGTCAACAAGTGAAAGCTTTGTATCAAAAACCTTCTGGTTTGCTTCAACCCTTAGAAATTCCTGAATGGAAGTGGGATCACATCAATATGGACTTTGTCGTAGATTTGCCAAAGTCTAAGCGGGGGAATATCGCTATTTGGGTAATCGTTGATCGATTATCTAAATCGACACATTTTGTTGCTGTTAAGATGACGGATGGGCTAGATCAACTAGCCCAGCTGTATATTAAGGAAATTGTACGTTTGCACAGAGTGCCGGTCTCGATTACATCGGATCGTGATACAAGATTTACATCAAGATTCCGGAGGAGCCTACATGATGCAATGGGATCAAAGCTCAACTTCAGCACGGCATTCCATCCTCAAATGGATGGCTAGTCCGAAAGGACTATCCAGATTCTAGAAGACATGCTTGGAGGAGTAGTCATCGATCAAGGAAACAGTTGGGAGAAATTACTGTCTTTGGTAGAGTTTGCGTATAACAACAGCTACCAGTCATCAATTGGCATGGCCCCTTACGAAGCTCTGTATGGAAGAAAGTGTAGATCACCCTTGTATTGGGATGAAGTTGGAGAGAGAAGGATACTTGGACCCGAAATGGTCCAGGAAGCTGTCCAGAAGATCGAGCTTATTCGTCAACGAATCAAAGAGGCTCAGGATAGACAGAAGGCTTATGCGGATGAGAGAAGGATGGAGCACAGTTTCAACGTTGGAGATAAAGTGTTCTTGAAGGTGTCTCCGTCAAGAGGAATAGTTCATTTTGGCAAACGAAGCAAGTTAAGGCCCAAATTTATTAGACCTTTTAAGATATTAGAGAAGGTGAATGAAGTAGCCTACAGGTTGGCCTTACCATCCAACCGGAGGAACATTCATGACGTCTTTCATGTCTCAATATTGAGGAAGTACGTGTTTGATCCAAAGCACGTGATTAGCAAAGAAGGAATAATCCTGAATGAGGACTTAGCCTATGAAGAAAAGCCCTACGCCATTGTGGATCAAAAGATCTAGAAGCTGAGAAACAAGGAGATCGATCTTGTGAAAGTAATCTGAAACCATCATGGTTCAGAGGAGGTAACCTAGGAGCTTGAATCCGAGCTGCTCAAGAAGTACCCTGATATCGTTTATCATGGTTAGTAAATTTCAGGACGAAATTTTCTTTAAGGGTGGTAGGATGTAACAACCCAGATTTTTGGATAAGGTTTAAGAGAATTGTTAATGTTAATTAATCAGTTAAGGAATAAATTTAAATAAGTTAATTAAGGATTGGATGTCAGTCACGACTTTAAGAGTCAGTTTTCGTGAAAATTGCCTTTTCGGAAAATATGATCTTAATTATTTTATGGCCATTCGTGGTCTCGTTAGAAAGGTTTTAACTCAAGGAGTATGCTGGTGTTTTTGGATTTTAAATCTGAAGTCATTTGAGTTCCCGGTGATGAAAAACGTATTTAAAAGGCAAATGAATAGTAACTTTTGCGTGCGTTCGTGTTTTGAGAAATTTATGAAATCCTCCTCGTTGATCCGAGTCTAGTTCTGTCAGGCCCCTCTTATGGGAAATGACTCAAGAATTCCGTTGGCGTTCACGGATTTCCATTCAGAGGTCAATAGAACGCTCGGGAGTAAAATCTGTCAGTCTGAGTGAATAGTGAAAAGTAATTCCAAAAAGGGAATCTTTGCTCGTCTCTCTTTTGATGACCCCGTCTTCTTCACGAATCAAGTTGGTTAACTAGTATTCGAGCCAACGAGTCTTCCGGTGTTTTTGGATTTCGTGTCTGAAGTCATTTGGACCTCGCCATCGAATAAAACATCTTTTAACCGAACCCGGGGTAATTTTCACAGTATTCCCGCACTGCAATGGCTTCCAAGGGAAGCCAAAGCTCCTCCTATAAATAAGGGATCAACCCTTTGCATTCATTTGCTCATTTACCATCCATTTCACTTCTAAATCGAGAGAGTGAGAAGCTTTGAAAGCCGAGAAAGTTCTGTCAAAGTAAAAAAGCGTTCTTCTTGAGTGTTCTACAAGACGACGAGTGGAGTGGCGTGGAAAGGATGCGGTGAGGGAATGTGCTAGGGGCACCGTTGGGTCGTAGCAGGTGGCTCTGCCGCCGTTGCGACTCGATGAGATGCCGAGCTAGCCACCTTCCTTCGACGCACCTAACCCCGTCCATTCTTGTTCATCGATCTCGGCTCCATTTCTTTTCCGTCTTTTAAATTCCGTATTTACTTTCCGTTCTTTATGATCTTCGCGTCTTCATTATTGCTCGTTTACCTTCCGCATAAATTGTATTTCGATTCTTATTAAAGTTCCAAGTTAATAACGTTTACGTTATATTTCTCGCTTTATTCCTGTCATTATTATTCTTGAGATTAGCCTCATTTATTCCGTTAAATTCCGTTTAAGCTATATTTAAAAGATTTCATCGTTATTCTAATTATTAAGGAGGATTATCGTGATTATGCCGTTATAATGCCAAAATTCTTTTTAAAATTAAAGCATGTTGTTGCATGTTAATTTTAAGCATGTTGTTTTTAAGAAATTTTGGTAAAGTGTTCTTCGTGTTCGTCGAAAGAATCAACGAACACGAAGAACCCAGTTGAAGTTCGCCCAGAACTGGGCGGAAGAGAGAGAAAGGGAGAGAACCCCGTGGGAGGGGTGCACCGCCGCGCCACACCCCCCTCGGCCCTCACAGCCCGTCGGCGCACCCCTGTGCCGCGGCGCCCCCCTTTCTCCATGTTGTTTTCCGGCATTTTTTTCTTCCGGCTATTTTTCGTACCCTCTTCCTGAGCTTTTCGAGCTTTTCAAATTGTGTTATTTCCAAGCTATTTTCAAGTATAGTTTTTAGAGAAGTATTCAAGTTATTTCTAATTTATTTCGATTAAGCTATTCAAGTTATTTTCCGTCTAAAAATTTAGAAACCAAGACGAGAATTTTCTTAAATAAAATAAATCCTTCTCGGATCCTCATAAAGTCATAAAGTCGTGCTATCCATGTTCAAGTCCTAATTAGGGATATTTAAGATGGGTATTATTTAATTTCATGTTATTAATTAGAAAATTTCGACGTAGACCGCTAAGTCGATAATTCGACTTTTGTAGGAGGAAGTGAGCCTCATGGGAATTCGAGGAGGGATCATCAACTCATTGCCTCATCTTCTGCTCCGTGATCAAGGTGGGTAAATCTATACTCATCTAAAGTTTGAGCTAATAAGCTCTAGAAGCATATAGGGCAAATGAGATATGCAATAAAGCATTTTTGCTCTGCCTGATTGATCTCTGTACAAGGAAGGAAGGAAAGGAAGATATTATGTTATAATTGAGTTCTCAAGCATGTTTAGAATGTTTAGAAATACTAGAAATGTTAAAGTATTGTTTATACTTAGCATGGGATATTTAGAATTGTCTTTAATTACAATTCGTATTTATTTACGTTCATCTCTCGTATTCGAATGTTTATGCTTTGTTAAAGCTCGTATAGTTAAGGATTAAGGACTGCCCTGTTACGGTAGCATAAAATCCCTTATAGGCTGAGATCATGTTATATCAAAGGATTAGTACCTAGACATGCTCTAGGATTGGTTTTGATAGCAAGGTTAAGGAAGGAAGGAACTTAGCATTTCACTTAAGCAGGATTTAAGCTCAGAACTTTTAAGGGAGTAACTGCTGGGTGTTTTCCCTCGCAAACTCGTTTCGATATTCGAGGTAACCCCTCTTCTATCCTATGGCATGCCTAAGGGTGCAGTTGACATCAGGTTTGAGCCAGATTGGGCCCAAAAGAAAAGAAAAAGTTTTTACGGATATGGAGAGGGTTTTGCGTTTTGCTCTCCATATACCGTCAATTAATTATTGGATATCTTGAAGTTATTAAAGTGTTTTTGCTAAAACCCACTGAGTACATTAGTGCTCACGCCCCTCTTTTTCAAATGTTTTCAGGTTGAGATGCTGAGGATGTTGGTGGCTGTGGATATGGGTTGGCTGCCAAGATTGTTTTGCTATTATCTGAATCTCTTTTGAAATCCCATGATGTTTCTGCTACTCTGATACACTCTTTCTAATTCCGTTTAAGTACTATTATAATTGTCAAACTCTAAGAATATTCCCGGACATGATCATATATATATATAAGACGCATATTAAGTTTACTCCACTTTTCCGAATATGTTTTCCTTTCGCCTAAAAAGGGCTTATGTTTAATGGTATCTGATTAGTTAGCCATTTTATTTCGTTAAAGCATGCTTCCTTCTTAATCAAGTAAACCCAAGTATCATTATCTATCTTCAGAGCGTACCTTTATTCCTAAACTTCTTCGTTAATCTCTCATCCTTATTCATTAATCCTTTAATAACACCTCGTCCCCATTCGTTAATCCCTATCTCAGGACCGGGCTGTTACACCCTTCTCGTGTATTTCCTCTTCACCATCTCTACGCTCCTGGGTTCTGCAATATGATAATTTCAATGGCCGACGAAACTTCATTTAGGGTAACATGCAAACTACGAAAAATTGAATCACTTCAACTAAATACAAACTCACTGCTCAAGGTAATCACGGACGGTTGATCGCTGCCGAAGAACGTTTGGAGACTGCACAGCGGGGACACGACTTCGACTATAAGTTATCACCGATAGGATAACTGCAAGTGAGATGAATGTTCTTATATAACATTTAAGGTTGCAGTTTGGGGAATATTTGTCCTTTTTTATTTTGGGCGTTATAATAAATATTCATATGACGGGAAATATAACACACAGTGAATTAAGGACAAATACGGAATCACAATGTATAACTTCAACAATTACTTGTCTAAATGAAGGCTATTTCAGGTGTTGTGCAATTTTTAATATGAATTGGTATACCAATACCTCAACACCATCGCCTGGGGTGTTTAGGAAAAAAAATTGCCACACGATTTATTGATCTCTTTACTAAATTGTAACTTATTATAACTCCGTTTCACTTTAGATTTGTTACGGCTTGAAATCAATTTGAAACATGAAATTCTTAATAAACTGTCCACACTAAATAATGTAAAAAAATAAATTAATATTACAAACATAGAACTCTTTCACATTACATGTTCTTTTTTTTTTCCTACTCTTTAAATAAATTTAACTTGTTATAACCCTGCTTCACTTAGACTGTTACAGTTAATTTCGAGTTAAGATAATATTTCAACAATTAATCCTTAATAAACTATCCTAACTAAATAATGTACTAAATAAATATTAATTATAAATAATTTAATCATTCAATTACATGTTATTTTTCCTATTCTAAATTTTTTTTACTAATTCTGAGCCCGCTTCACTTACAAGTTACAAATATCAACTTTACACAATTCATTCTTAATAAACAATCTTCACTAAATAATGTCTAAATGCATATTCTAAATAATTTACACTTTCAATTAATTATTTCTTAATATTATATCATATTTACAACTAATTAAATCAGGACAAAAAACCACATTAATAGAAATTAATTTGACATTAAAGTATTTATTTTACAATTAAATAAAAAATCTATCGGATCTTATCAAATCTCGTCGATGAGATTTTCTGTTCGTCGATCTATCACCGCCCTGCAACTTCATTTAATGTGAGAGACCCTTCATTTAATGCGATGTGAGAGTGGCCTGTCCCTTGAGCCGTGCGCTATTTGACAGGCCCCACACTGAACTGATGTAGCAGCAGACGGAGGCCAGCTGGAGGTTAACGCCGTCAACTGCAAACTGGGTTCGTCGTGTGAACCGAGTTATAGCCACTGACACAAGTCTGAAAAAGTTCTTTCCACGTGGCGGCAATCTAGCGGCGAAGCCCAGTGGGGCGAGCTCCAGGATCGAACCTTCACTACAAGAAAAAACGCCATAGACCACGGAGATTCTCCGTGGTCTATTCATTTTTTCTACCGTTGTATATAGTGGTATTGTCTATAGTCCCTTTTTACACGACGGAGAATCTCCGTGGTCTATTCTACTAATATACAACGTAGAATCTCCGTTGTCTTTTGCGTAAATACCGTTGTATATTCACATTATATGTAACGGTTTCTTATTATTACCGTTGTGTAATATGTACTTTAGATAACAGTAACATTTCATTTACCGTTGTATAAGATACTTATATGTAACGGTAAATACCGTCGTACTCATGAAATTTACCGTTGTGTATAGTGATTATATGTAACGGTTTGTTCTATTATTACCGTTGTATAATGTAATCATACGCAACGGTAATTACCGTTGTAAAAATGAAATTTACCGTTGTATATTAACAGTATACGTAACATTTTTTTAATTTACCGTTGTATATTAATAGTATACGTAACGGTGACATTTTATTACCGTTGTATTTTTTCTACATATACCACTATATTTACTGTTGTAAATGGATATTTTAGTGTTGTAGATAATTATGATAGACAATGACAATTATTGTTGTGGAAGAATTATAAAAACCGTTGTATATTATTTTTAGGGTTATTCGTCACCTGTGAACCATAATGTAATAAATAAAATTAAATTTACAAATCATCCAAAACATCGTCAAATATTATTCAAAAATACAATATTATGAAATATTATCCATAAACATATTAAGATAACCTAAAACATTTAAATGTCTGTCATCTCTAATATCTAATACAAAACAGCTCCAAAAGAGCTATAATCAAAATCCAAAAGATTTTAAAGGGTAAAAATATTGCAAGCATACCAAGGTTGCCCCTCCATGACCAGCAAGTGCACTTGTAATGACTCCGAGAGGCGATGAGGCCGCAACAAGAGCTAAATAACATCACCTGATTACTAGCAAGTACATGTACTATATAGACAATTTATTATTAAATTCAAATAACATCTGAAATTGTTCCACTATTTTCCGGTATAGAAGAACTTGCTGCAATAAGATTGTGTAAGCAGGGTCAAAAGAAACAAAGCCTTTTATACACTATAATTGCATCGATGGAAACTGACCGCACACTACAAGTTTCTGGGAACAATTCATTTAAAAACTCATTCATTTCAGTTCCCATTTTCAAGAGTCACGGGGTTAGTTGCGTTGAAGAACAGGTCATTGGCTAGAGTATTAACTGAATAAAGGACTCAATCAAATTATGATCAGTTGAGTAAGAGGCTAGAAGATAGTAGAGTTTAGTAGCAGTAACAAACAACATATATTATCTTTAACATGCCAACATAGACATTCCAGATAGTATTATATTATTATTACGTACATAGTTTAATGTTTTATGACAAAAAGTTAAATTGTACGGTGTAACACTTATGAAAAAAGCCATTGTAACTAGTATATCTGCATTGCTATAATACCTCCACTATAAAGGGCCAAGACTAGGACTGATCTAATCTGTAGGAAATTTACGAGTTCCCCCCCCCTTTTCATCTCTAATTTGTAGTTAGAAACATGGCACATTTTTTCTTAACTTTCTTTGATGCAACTTGAAGAAGGAAAAATGCAATTAACAAGACAATACTACATACACCAGTTCTAATAATACACAGCTCATTTGATAGTATTTCAAGGCTGTCACATGCCTACGGAATGTCAAAAATTTTGTCCATGGAAAATTACCATGTTAAATCATTTTCATTTCCTATAATCATGCATGCCTGGTCCACTAATAGCTAGTTTTTAAGGTAAAAGGTGAATCTGGCAGGTAAGAAAAATAAAAAAATTATGAGCAAAAACAAAAGAAGAAGCAAAAAAAATTCAAGTAGATTTGTACACACCATCATAGCCTGCGGGTAGACATGGATTGCCAGATTCTTGATCAATTTTTAATATCTCAGCTCGAGCAGCCAGTAAACCATAATGTAGGTAACTGCAAGAAGGAAATATTAACCCTATCAGAAAGAAAAAAGTATTGAGATCATTTAGTACTTCTACAGGCTTCTAATCATAACAAGAAGACAAAAACCTTGCTAATGCAAGATGGTAACTATTTGAATTTTACATATTCTAGTGGTGTTCCACAGTACCCTTTGTTATCGGCAATACTCATGAGAAGCTGAGGATTATTAGCTTCAGGCTGATGGCCCAATTCATAGGTGGAAATTGTAGAAGTCAACTGCATCAGAGATTTATTAATAAGTAGCTTATAAAGTTCTGACACAAACAAATTAAATAAAGGTTTTTAATTCTGTCAAGTTAGTTATCAACTGAGACTGTAGAGAATCACAATTCATTCCTTTAAATGAAACTTTGCAGCTGATGGCCCTACTGTAATTAATATCCATCTATTACCAATTAAAAACTAGGTCAGATGTATACTTGAATTGAGTTCAAAATAGATTTCAATAATTGAACTAGCGACATGTTTCAAAATTTTTAATATTGCTTTTCTAAAGGCAGGTTATAAATGCAGATGGCTATGTAGCGTACTTGATCAGTATCCATAAATGTGTTTTGCTCCAACAAGGTGATCATTGAATAATGAAGCTATCTTTTATTGTCAAACCGAGAACTTTGTGGTTTGATCCGACAATATTTTCATGTAGGTGATTTTCTGAAAAAATGTGTGGCAATATTCAAAATGACCTAGTAGACTAACAAGAACCACAGAATTTATCTGATGACTGATAAAGGTAGTCAACCATGACATAAATGTGTTACGGAAATTTAAGACTAATTACCAAGTACCAATATTTAAGGTTCACATCTGAATCAGCGCTGGAAATGGCATGGATTTGATGACACTGTATAAGCTTTCTCAAGAACCTCAATCTGCTCTTTCGAGTCTCAAGCATACTTTCCTCCCTCTTCGCGTTCCTCACACCCTTGTCTCTTTGGCTACTCTCACCAACTATTACTTCTGTTCTTGCCATTTTCACAACCAAAATTCCAGCACTGGAACTTAGCATTGAAATGTTTCTACTACTACTAGACTAGATTTCGGACTCAAAAACTATAACTTGTGAGATCCAGCTATAATATTGATGAAAAGTATATGATGACAAGTAATAAAAAGCAATTAACCTCTCAGTTACAATAAACGCGGAAAATGCTCTAAACCACTGTAATAGTTGCTTTTTATAGCAAAAAAGTCCCAAACTCCTTTGCTAGTAAAATATTCAAATGATTTTAAACAACCCGGCATTACATTTTAATAATCCAATTCAAAATGTGTTGGACAAGGTGAAAGAGGTCCTGGAACCCCCTAATCTCTAGCAGGGATGTGTAAGAATAGCAGAGGATTTTTTAAGTCTGAACAAACTCATTTAAAACCATTTCACACTCAAGCCATCAAAGCATAACTTGCACACACCAAACCCTTCATAACAAATGCTAGTTTACTAAACATAAACATGCATACAAAATTAAGTGCATATATAAGTATCATTACTCATTAGTGCATTTTGCTATGTAAGATTTAATGTAGCAATGTTTTTAACCAAATTCCAAATTAGGAAGGCAATCAGACTCATTAAGAAACAATAAAGAATATTGAAATCAAACACAAGCCACCGTGATTAACAGCATGCAAGAAAGCTGAGAGTTAAGAATAAAAACATTAGGGACAACAGACCTGTGAATGTAGAGATGATATTCTTCCCTTGAGATACATTTGCTGCACATATGACTCTTCCCCACCTGATACCTTTGGGACTTTAGCTGACTCTGAGACGGCATATGCCATTTGTACAGAACCACCCCCAAGATCAACCACTCTAACAATATTGGAGTACTTTTTGCCCAAATTCCCCAATAGATAGTTAATGGTCACCTGTAAAGATGTAACAATATCTCTATAAGTTCTCAAAGAACAATGGTATTCAATATGTCTGGCAGTCTGTCGTCTTAGATATAAAAATAGCCAATATGGAAGGCTTTAGCACATGAAAGCTTCATATACACCAAAATCCACCAAGAAACAAGTATCAACAATTTATCATTTAGCCAAACCAAACACCACATTAAACAAGAAGCAAAACTTGGCCTTTCTCTCTTACTTATAAGAGACTTTAGCTCTTAATAATGCCCAGCCAAGCAAACTTGGGAAATCACTATATTCTCCCAAAACCCAAAAAATCCCATTGATCATCATTTTTTTTTTCATAGAAATCACTAAATGTTAGATTTTTTTTCTTTTAAACACACACACCACTTGGAAACTAATTTAGTCAAATTTAATTCAAATCATAAATATGATACATTCCCTCTTTGTCTGCATTTATGCTACATTTGACTTATCATAATCACTCCATTCAATCCACAATCAAAAAATCCTCAAATATAAGATTAATATATATCAGCGGTTAATCACCTACCAAACCCTTTCTCCACAACATAATTGTGAGGAAATCCCAAAAAAAATTGAAGAAAGAAAGAAAGACGTATCTGAACACTCAACACTGCACCACTCACAACCCCAGAGAGAGAGAGAGGCCTGCATTTAACAATTCGACAGCCCTCCAGCAGTTCGACGAAATGCCTACAGCGGGGCACCTCATCCACTTCTTCTGCTTGACGAGCCTCCTAAACGCGACGTCATTGTCGTCCCTGAGCTCCCCGCTCTTCTCGCAACCAAACCCTCTTACACTGAAAGCAAAACAATCTCTTCCCCACAATTCCGCCGCAGTTTCTATACGGGCAGTAGCCTCTTCCTCCCCAAAATCGCCACCTTGCATAGCACGTCGCACCACCGCACGAACAGCTCTGGCCCCACCACCTCCGCGCACGCCACCGATTTGAGCGAGTGTCCGCACCCGACAGCAGGGCACTTTATATCTCTGGCGCCACCGTCTTCAAGCTTGGCACGTATGTACTTGACCGTGCAGTCGGTGCAGAAAGGGTGGGTGCATTTGTTTATCTAGGGCATAGGATTGAGTGACATAAATAGAGAGAAAGCGGGTTAGGGCATAGTTGAATAAGAGAAGACAAGGAGAACACCTTCTCCGTCGCTGACAAGGTCAGATCCGGTGAAACCGCCGGCGATTGGGACTGAGAGAACTGAGATAAATAAGATGATTTGGGGAATTTCTAGTCTAATGGGAGAAGGAAGTGAGCGGGAATAGAATTAAGGTCCAAAATCCAAATCTTTTCATTTTATCGTAATAATAATTACATTAATTTTTATTTTTTAATATGTATATACAACAGTAACATTAATCAATGTTGCGTATTCTGAATGTATATACAACGGTATATATATTACTGTTATGTTTAGTAGAAGGTGCACGCATATACGTAACGGTTTTTTCAAAAACCGTTGTATTTTTCACATACGTAACGGTAATTCAAAATTACCGTTGTATATTTATTGTTGTGTATGATCTTTTTTCTTGTAGTGCTTCCCATTTTTACGAGTAAAATGCCTTTTTAGTTATTTTAAGAAAGTATTTATTTTTTCTTCTCATAATTAATGTCACACATATATTCACTTTAATAAGGTAGGGTTTTGATGGGGCAAAAAAGAGATGGTTCCACTTATATTCCAACGTACTTAAATTACTAATGACTACCTCTTAGTTAGTTAAAAGGTACTCGTTAATTGATTAACAAGACCCAATAATAAAATATTGTGAATATGTTAAAAAAAAATTACTAATGAGTACCTCTGAGTTAGTTAAAAGGTACTCGTTAATTGCTTAACAAGACCCGATAATAAAATATTGTGAATATGTTAAAAAAAAATACTATGATTCATTAAGTGATATATTTTGGACATGGTAAAAATAAGTAATAATCCACCATATAAAAATTTTAATTTTTTGAAAAATGTGCTTAACAAGACCCGATAATAAAATATTGTGAATATGTTAAAAAAAAATACTATGATTCATTAAGTGATATATTTTGGACATGGTAAAAATAAGTAATAATCCACCATATAAAAATTTTAATTTTTTGAAAAATGGATAAAAATTATGAAGTAAGTGGATCAAAATGGATGACCAATGAATTTTATGGGAACCTGGAGAAGAATATTTTGGAGAGCATAAAAACATGTTATGAACGTGGCTAAAATAACATTTTGATATTCCAAATTACTATTACTATTGTACATATAGATGTAAATATTTCATTTAGTTAAGATGGTTGTAAGAAGACCTACAAACTTTGAAATGATTATTTAACATTTTAGAGTGAGTAAGTGAATGCTCACAAAAATAGTCAATATATGTTCACCAAGATGCTTATATGAATGAGTAGGATAAGTTTGGTTTGTATGTAAAAAACATGTAGAGATATGACATGCATTAATTATAGGTGTATATAAAACAAAGAATTATTATATGTGTATGTAGTTGGTACATTGTATGTGTTAGAGCGGAGTGGTCGGTGCTGAGTCTTCCTCCGCCGTGTTGAAGCATCTTCTTCACCAACCTTCCCTCTTCGGACATGCAGAGCAAAACACCCCAACTCAAGAAGAAAACGTAAAACCGTCGTTTTTTTCTCAACCACCTCTCGTTTTCTCTCTTGTATTTTCAACACTTCTCTACAATTGGTCTTCTACGTTGATGTTGCAGTGGAAAAAACTGTGACCTGTTTTCAAAATTAATCATAACAAAGAAAAGAGAGCCAATCCTAAACTCGATCACGCACGTCGCGTGGGCCAGTTCTCTCTCTATTATTTCCTTTCTCTCTCTTGTTTATTTATCATGAATCTCGTCCCTTGTGAGTGTGCGGTTCCACATTGGCACCGGTACAGCAAAAAGTCACGGCTTTTGGAAGCCGCGCCGCCTTTCTTGGTTTTGGGTGCTGATGGCAACAAGAGTAAGGCTGCCCCAAATTCTCAATTGGGAATTTCAGATTGGCGGCGTGGTTGCTTGAATTTCAAGATTCGGAGGGAATGGAAATGTCTGGCGTTAAGGGCAGTCACTCCTGTGGAAGATGAGATCCCTTCATCTCAAGATGCGGTTCAAGAGAGGGAGCCCACTCTCATCACTCATTCTGATCGATTTCACAAGGATTTGAACTCTCTCCCAAGTCAGTGAATTCCAATATTTTTATTTTTTTTTGCGTCTTTCTATAATCATCTCTTAGTCTCCTGATTACTGAATTTAATTGTCTCCAAGTGAATGATACGGAATTGAAATTGAAATTGGGCAAATTATGATTGTTTTTTGGATAATTTCTAATTAGAGAGCACATTTGATTGGATGAAGATTTGAGTGTTGGATGTTAATTGGATTATATTTTTGGACGTGTGTTTGGCAATGACAATGACAATGACGGATATTATATCTAAACTGTAATGCATATTGTGATAAAGATGGAATCTTGCTCTACAGATTGGTGTTATTATGTCATGTGGTGTTTCTGATGATTAGTCGGGTTTCTTTAACGTATGTCTTAGATTTGAGTGCATATTGTTAGTGATCAGCAGATGTTGTGAATGTTTCCTTTACACCATGTTCACTGATTCCCTTGTGATTCTAATTGGATTTCTCTCACGACCATGCTTTTGAGCAGGACCAGTCAGAGATTCTGTGAGTATGTCATTTTCTGCATATTGTTGCTGATATGCCAATTGTCAACTAGATATGATTGATCCATGGGCAAAGCATTAAAGTTGTTGCTACTCCGTGATGTAATTAACCAGCCGTATATGTACATTGATTACGTCATATATGTACATTGAACACTTCATATATGTACATTGATTACTCTAGATCAATGACCTAATTAAGTTATCTTGTCGGTTTGTATGCAACTTCACAATGATGTGTTTTAATTGCAGAACCTTTGTCCGCAACCATCCTTTCTTCAAGTGATGGCACAAGGGTTCGTGTTGCTTACCAGGTGCGTAACTTGTATTTCTGCTATCAATATTACATATTTTTGACATATTTTGCTTAAGAGCAACTTTCTTTTATCATCCAGGGGATTCCCGGAGCGTATAGTGAGACTGCTGCACTAAAAGCATTCCCAGAGAGTGAGACTGTTCCGTGTGATGAATTTGAGGCTGTGTTCAAGGTTATGATGTTTCTCAAAATACTTCTTCTCGGTCATTGTATCTTTGCTTAAACCTTCATTCAGTTGACTTCCATTTCAGGCAGTTGAATTGTGGTTGGTGGACAGAGCAGTACTTCCAATTGAGAATTCTGTTGGTGGAAGCATCCACCGTAACTATGACTTGCTGCTTCGTCATAGGCTTCACATAGTTGGGGAAGTTCAGTTAATCGTCAATCACTGTCTTGTAGGATTGCCTGGGGTTAGAAAGGAGGAGTTAAAGCAAGTCTTGAGCCATCCCCAGGTAATCCATTCCTTCACGTCTCTTACAGGCATGCACTCCAAAATGATTTTTGTTAACTATTGAGAATAAGTAATTCATAATTCACATTTTAAAGCATTCGGATCCCAATCATACCGACAACATAAGTATATGGAATTTGCCCTACCTACGGCAATCAGAAATTATCGAAGGTCTAAATAATGTAACCAGGTCTATGATTTATCTTATGCACAAGATAAAAGATTTATTGCTGTACATGTCACTTCCGCTACCTGATTGACCCGTTTCCTTGAACATAACAAATAAATAAATAAATTGTGGTGGTTTTAGGCACTGGAGCAGTGTGAAGTGATTCTGAACAAGTTGGGTGTCACCAGGATCGGTACAGTTGATACAGCTGTTGCTGCTCAGGTAACTTTTCCATAGTTTTGTGCACTTTTGCAACTTTAAGTTTAGTGACATTAGAATGAAACAGGTGGTAGACTCTGAAGGTGTGAGAGAGACAGGAGCAATTGCAAGTGCTCGAGCTGCATCAATCTATGGACTTGATGTACTTGCTGAAGGCATACAAGTGAGGGTTCTGAGTGATCCATGTATTAGGGTTCTTATTCCATTATTTGAAACATCATTCTGATTCACTGATCCAACCAACAGGACAATTCTGACAACGTTACCCGTTTTCTGATACTTTCAAGGGAACCTATAATCCCAGGAACAGAGGGAACATTTAAGGTAACTTTCTATTATTAGGCGCATCACACGTGTCCCGCTACTTGTTATGACAGTTATTTTCCCCTTTCTAGACTAGCATTGTCTTCACTCTGGAAGAAGGGCCTGGAGTTCTATTCAAGGCTTTGGGGGTGTTTGCTATGAGGGACATTAATTTATCAAAGGTAATTGTAGAACTGATCTTCTCAGCAGATATGTGAGCTCCTTTCGGCTATATATTAATGTTTACAGATCATCTCTTATTGCTAATACAGATCGAGAGCCGTCCACAGAAAAGGCGGCCATTGAGGATTGTTGATGGCTCAAACAAAACAGGTGCCAGGTAAGCACGTGTTTGTTTATCCACATTTATTGTATCCCTTTAGAAATGAGAATCTATAGTAAACCTATGAATTTAGTTGAGG
Organism: Perilla frutescens; assembly: GCA_026008535.1. Lineage (NCBI taxonomy): Eukaryota > Viridiplantae > Streptophyta > Magnoliopsida > Lamiales > Lamiaceae > Perilla > Perilla frutescens. The sequence goes on from BRKX01000004.1 coordinate 17,655,668, forward strand.
CCATTTCAAAATAAATGCTTATAAATGCTGGCAAAGATGACAATGTGATTTCCGGATTGTCATAAGATGCTTCTAATTTGGTGATGACTTAGAAGAGGAAACAAATAATTGGAAATCTACTACCTGATTTGAAACAGATCCTACCTAACTGTCGTCATCTGCTAAAACTCGAACCTGGCATTAGATCAAGCATAGTAAGGATTACCATGTTCAGTTCATTCCTTAACTATCTACCACACCGGCACCAAAATAATAATAATAATAATAATAATAATAATAATAATAATAATAATAATAATAATTATATTTTCATCATCATTATCAACATAAACTTATAAACTTGAGGTAGATCTACTAGATGATATAAATGCATTTCTTGAGATTAAGCTGACAAATAAGTGTGGACAAAGGCACTGAATTTCTAAAGGATGATGGTTTGTATTGATCCACATATGGCTGCATTTGAGGTTGAGCCACTGAACCTGCTTTTCTGAGCCTTACTTTTGCATTCCATATTCAAATATTGCTAGACTTACATTGTAGAATCCCCTTTAAACTGTCATTGGCACTGTGAAATTCCTTCAACTTGCTGTCGGCTAAATTTACCTTGATTGTGATACCAAACATTTTTTGCCTAGAAATGAGAAAATCCTCTTGCAGATACTTCGACTACCTCTTTTACATTGATTTCGAAGCTTCTATGGCAGAGGCTCGCGCCCAATTTGCACTGGGGCATCTTCAGGTATGTATTCATTCACCTTTCCTTGTTTGTTATTTAATTTAAATAGTGGTATAGTCTTTCTGTTGTAAGTAACCCTACGTCAATTGGTTCTGCAGGAGTTTGCAGGCTTTATTCGGGTACTTGGTTGTTATCCGAAGGATACAATCTATAAACGAACATGAACATGAACATGAGCGGAGTCAGAGTTGTATGTAGGGTTGGTTAGTTTTGGTTTGAGTTTGTGCATAACCAATCCTTAATCAGCTATCAAGGTTTTTATTCCTCAGACGAAGACGGAAGGAAAGCCTTTAATAGTCTCTGTCCAACCCCTACCTCCTGCTCTGCTCACTTCAATATTTCGAACCACAGTTTATGCTTTAAATTATTAATTATAAACCACAGTTTGTTCCCTCACTTTTTTACTTGTAAAATGAACCACAGTTTTTCTAACAAGGTTTTTTTTTTTTTTTTTACCCAAGTTTAATTAGAGATGTGTTTTAAGCATTATTATTTATTTATTTATCGCTGCTGATTCAACTATAAATTTGACATTGCGAGAATCGTGGAAGGGTTTCAATGGTCGAGCGAAAAATGGGCTAAACTTTCAGTTAGCAAAATAATAAACAAACTTTGCGAGTGTAAGATTTTTTTCGCAAGGCAGAAGAAAAGCAAATATAGATTTGCACAAGTGAACAGCCATGTATGGCAATAAAATCCCAGAGCTACATGGATAGTAGAGGAGATTATACAGACGTTCAAGTTTGAAGTTTGAAACATCATATTCAACACTAATATAGCATGGGAGATTACATTATTTAACTTGTATAAATAGGAAACAGCAGCAACATACTACTGATTTGCCTCGAGTTCCTTCGCAAAATCTGCATTGTCAACCAACACCTACATACAATACAAAATGATGCTATTCATAACTTGGATGGAATAAATACATCATATATATAAGAGTGTTCTAAGGCGGGTAGTGAACTTACAGTTTTCCAGCCATCTGGATCCAGGAAAGAAGTGATCTTAGTGTTTAGTCCAGGAATTGGTCCTGGTTGTCGAGTTATCTTTCCTCCGAGCTCCTGGATCACTTGGCTCACAACCTCGGCACTCTTGTATACATCATCAGTACTGATGGCAACCTGAAACATAGATCCATTGGTGATGCCCATTGAACAATTGGATAAAGCAATACCGCATCAAGCTAACCTGTGCATATGCATTTCCTTTGGTATATTCAGTCACACCATAGTTGTATGTCAGTTCCAAAACGATAGTCTCGTGTTCATCAGCATATCCCATCATTGCTATGGTGTACTGCGAATTTACACAAGGCAGCACTTCAAAACCAGGACGAAAGCGTAAGAAGCTTATATATATATATATATATATATCTGGATTATAATTCATCCCAAATACCTTCTGTTCTGGCCTGTCAGTTTTCTTCAACAGTTTCATTCCTAATGCCTGCCATGAAATAATAATCATATCACTTCATGTCATTTTATAGTGTACAAGTACAAACATGTAGACCATTAGGGAGAGAGAATAGGTCAGTTTGTGACATAACTCAGGAATTAAGATGACAAAAGAGTTCACCTTCTCATAGAATTTGATAGAACGGTCAAGATCACCCACACGAAGCATCACTTGGCAGAGTGGTTCAGGGGTGGGACCGCGTTGAATTAGTTCAAACATGTAGCCATCTGGGTCCTTGGCAAAAGCGATAACAGATGATCCACCTTTAACAGGGCCTGGCTCTCGAGTGATAGTTCCACCCTTGGCCTTTATGTCCTCAACCAATTTGTAAACCTTATGATGGAAAATGAGGAAATTGCAGAAAACATTATGACCAGCTTATCACATCCAACAAAAAACCATCATGTCAACTGCTAAAGAAGAAGAGAGAAGCGGATGAGAACTTACATCTTGAGTTGCAATGGCAAAATGCCCAAAGCCTGTTCCAATGTCATACTTATCGACGCCATAGTCTATTCAATGTTTGAAGAATGTCAAATAGCAAATATTGGTGCTAAATAAGTACATGCTTATCTATCAAACAAACAAGGTTTCACACTTAATACATATATTTGAAAGAAGCATAGATGCCGTATGAGATGGTCATAGATCAGACAAAAAAAAGGAACTGAAAAAGAAAAGTGCAAGAAGTCGCTAATGTTCAACAATATGTTTGTGGCCCATCCTTACTTAGAGAGTTAGAGTAACAACTTTTTTTCAGTTATTGTGGGGTTGACGGAAAAGTTAACTAGATTGAGAAGGGCCCAAAAGGCAAGCAATTTGCAAATAATAAGCAACATTTGGGATGAAATCAATTTCAACAATTTAAATAGCACCAACACATATATAAACCATGATGAGAGGTAAAGCTGATAGCTAAACATACTGTAGGTCAATTCCACCACAAAGTGAGAATCTTCAGGGCCAAATCCAAGGAAAGCATTGGAGTATTTCTCTTCTGGGATATCCCTTTTCCGCAATAGCTTCATCCCGAAACATTCGGTGTAGAACCTAGAATTAGAATGGAACACAAGAATAAGCAAACAAAACAATGACTATCCATCTTTAGTGGAAAAATACATACTTGATGGTACGGTCAAGGTCTCCCACTCGATAAACAGCGTGTAGAAATCGACGCTTGTCCTTCTTAGGCCATTCCAATAGCTCATCACTTGCTACACCAGCCATCAATCTGCACCTACAAACCGGATCACTTCATTTATTTCACCACTGAACAATCTTATCCTACTTTTTTTTCTCTCCAAAACTTAAATCGACTGAACGAATTAACCTTTTTTTCCTTTTTTTTTGTTATGACTGGGGGGGGGGGGGGGGGGGTAAAGAAAATAAAATAAAATTCAAGATGCTATAAAGTAACACCACAATTCAGCTACCAGAACAAAAAAAAAAAAAAAAAGCTGCACTGCCTCTGCATTTCATCAAACGATAACAAATATGAAGAAATTGATCGATCCAAGAGTTGCATTTATTTCAGATTTACAAATTGTCAGCAATTAGCCAAAATATTGACGAGCTTTCTGAATAAAAAATTTTACAACAAAATAATAGCATAGCTCAAAAGCCAACAGCAACGATAGGAAAATGAATAAAATCAGTCCCCCCCCCCCCAACTAATCGAGAAATTCAGACTTCAGAATTACATAAACGGCAGATATTAGACATATCAAGCGTTATCTCCGATTAAAAACCGAAAAATCCGACAAAGCAAAAAAGAGGAGTGAGAAGGTAAAGCGGACCTGAGGGAAGGAAGGATCTGCGCTCTGTCTAGAGAAATATCTAGATACGAACTTTCACAGTCTCAGTGATTCTACTACTCAATAATATTGATGCCTAATTGCCTATATATTGCCACGTTTGGAATGGGGTTTCTATCTGCTTCGTGACAGGCAAATCTACGGCTCAGAAAACGTCTGTCGTGGCTGCATTTGTAACTTCTTGTCGGCATTAGCAGCCACGCCATCAGAATCAGTAGCATGATTATAGACCTTTTTCAGGCTTTCCTTAGCTTTGGGCATATATTGCAATTGGGTTAAGGGCCACGTAACCCCCTTGACTATTGTCAAAGGACCACATTGCCCCATCCCCGACTATTTAGGCCACATAGCCCCTTCGACTATTAAAAGTGGTCCTCATAGCCCCCTCTTGTAAACACCGTTATAAACTCCGTTAAAATGTCAATTATTTACTGTAGTGAGTGAGTTACCATTAGATAAAAATTCATAAACCTCTCCAGCTTCCACCAATTTGTTTCAGGAAAAAAATTTCTTCCGCCGCACACACGATTTTCGCAGCCAAATTCCAACAATAATTTGTGAGTGGAAGCTAGTAAAAAGAAAAGGAAAAATTTACTTCTTGTGGTCCATCCGATCAAGTGTTGCCCACTAGCTAGGTTTGACTCCATCAAAAGGTATAGTCTTTAATTCATTCTTCAATTTTAACACAGAATATTGTATAAACAATTAGGAAATTTGTTTGTTTGTTGTATTTTATGTAGTTCATCATTAAACTATTAGGAAACAATATTTTATTACTAATTTCGTTGATTTTATGTTTATGTATTCTGAATTTTCTAACATGTTTGTTCTGTTTTTTTTTTTTTTTTGGAGGGGGAATTGGTGATAGATGGATACTGTGAATTTAGTATATAATTACAAGGGTAGATGGGTAGAATCTCCTAGTTTCTCATACATTGAGGGTGAGAGTAGTAAGGTAGAAAATCTAGACATATATTTTCTATCTTTTACTCACATGGTGAAAAAGTATAGAGATGAATTTGGGATGTCTACTGTTACTAAGTTAATCTATCAACAACCTGGGTTAAATTCTAGAAATGGAATGGTTTTAATTGAAAATGATGCTGGGATTCGTTCGATGACAGAATTAATAAAAAATTTAAGTGTTGATGATGTTATCCATATTTACCCAGTAGAGGATGATGCAAAGAGCTCAACATATGTAGGAACTCAATCAAGTGCTTATATAGGGGGTGAGGGTGTTGTGCAGAAAGATGTTGATTGCAATGTGAGTGGATGGGGTACGCACTTAATTCATGATAATGATCCACTCATGTCTCAAATAATGGAAGAATTAATTAATGGGGGTATAGGTTTGAGTGAGCATGGGCATCTGCATCTGCATGGTGATAATGGGAGAGATGAACTTATGCAGGGTGAACTTATGCAAGACGATAAGGGTAAAGGGGTTGTGTTAACTGATAGTGATTCATCTAAAACGAGTATGGATAGTGATTATGAGGAAGATCTTTATGATAGTCAAGCTGAAGCAAATGACAAAAAACTATTTAGTCAAAGCCACAGAAAGGTAAAGTATGATATTGATGATAATAACCCACATTTTCTGCTAGGTATGACTTTTCATGATGCAAGTGAGGCTAGGCTTGCAATTGCTAGGTATAGTGTTGCTAAATGCACCCCTTTGAAGATAAGGCCGAACGAATAGAAAAGACTTAGGGCAAAATGTAAAGCAGATGGGTGTCCGTTTCATTTATTTATTTCCAAAGATGGTGACACTGGGGCTTTGATGGTTAAAAGAATCGATGATGAACATACCTGCTTGAGAGATTCTAAAAACAACTTAGCAAGTTACAAGTTTCTTGCTACAGAGTTTAAGGACACAATTTATAAGAAGCCAAAAACTTCAATCAAAGACTTGATTGTTGATGCTAAAAAAAATATGAAATTGGTTGTGTCTAAGACCACATTCAAGAGGGCTAAAAGGATAGTTGTTAATGAGTTGGATGGTAGTTTTAAGAGGGAATATGCTTATCTTGGGGCCTATGTTGCAGCCATTACAAAGTCAAATCCAGGTAGCACTGCACACTTAGAGTTATGTGAAAATTCAATGAAAGAGGGTAGATTTGTTTTTAAGAGAGTGTATATTTGCTTTGATGCTTTGAAAAAGGGTTGGAGGGTAGGTTGTAGACCCATTGTAGGCTTAGATGGTTGTCATCTAAAAGGTCAGGTTAGAGGACAAATTTTGGTTGTTGTTGGGAAAGATGGGAATGAGCAATTGTTTCCAATTGCATGGGTTGTCACAGGAGCGGAAAACAAAGACAATTGGATGTGGTTTTTGCAATTGTTAATCAAAGATCTTCAAATTGCCGATCATGGCAAAAATTTCACAATTATCTCAGATATGCAGAAGGCAAGTTAACTGATATATTATTATTACTTGATTTAAGAAATATAAAGACTAATTTTATTTTTTCTAAAATGTTGCAGGGTTTGGTACATGCTGTGATTGAAGTATTGTCTCTTGTTGAACACAGGTATTGTGCAAGACACGTTTATGCTAATTGGAGCAAGAAGTGGAATGGGGGTGAACTGAAAAAACGTTTCTGGATATGTTGTTGGAGTACATACAAAGAAGAATTCAATGATACCTTGAAGTTATTAGGTGATCTTAGCAAAAAAGCAGCTGAAGATTTTGTTGCATATAATCCAGGTGCATTTTGTAGGGCCTTTTTCAAATCTTGTAGCCAATCAGATATGGTGGATAATAATATGTGTGAGAGCTACAATTCAATCATTCGAGAGGCTAGAGTGTTGCCAATTGTGTCGATGCTTACAGAAATGAGACAAAATTCCATGGAAAGGTTAGCATCACATAAAGAATTGGTGAAAACATGGACAAGTGAGTCGAGTCCGGCATGTATGAAAATCTATCAAGAAAACATGGATGCAGCTTTCGGGTGTATGGTGGTATTCAATGGATCAAATGGATATGAGGTTGGAGATAGAGATGACAGACATACTGTATTTTTAGATAAGATGATGTGTACTTGCAGAGCATGGGAGCTCACAGGTATCCCATGTTCTCACGCAATGTGTGCAATAAAGCATGCTAAAAAGGACCCCAAAACATATATTTCAAATTGGTATCACAAATCAAAGTACGTAGCATGTTATGAAAATGCTATGCAACCCATGCTCCCCAAACAATTCATGGAATGTGACAAATATCAAGAATTGGAGCCTCCTCCTATGATGAGATTGTCTGGAAGACCAAGGAAAGATAGGATTAGAGGACCTCAAGAATCTAAAAAGGGTAAAACATCTGGTAAGTTGTCCAGAAAGGAAGTGAAGTTGTGTTGTACAATTTGTTGATCTGAAGATCACAATCGTGCTAAATGTCCAAAGAATCCCAAATCTCAGGTATTAAAAGTCTGGTGTAACTTTATTATCTTGTTTCCAATTTGATATAACTTCATTATATGTTATACAGGATTCTTCAAAGTCTTGTTCGTCTATGCATACTACCAGAATGAATAGAAGAATCTCAGGACTTGGAATTTACATTAATGAACACACTGGGAATATGATCCTCAATGTATGTTACTTGAATTATTTTTTTAATTTCAATTAACTTGACTATTTATTGATTTTTCATAATTTTTTCATGTAGCCTGGCTTCCAATCTGAAACTTTGATCAGACAAGTGGATGCAATTGAAAGTCAAATGCTAAGTTTAAATCCCGATCCTGTAGTCAAATATCCGATTCCGAATGAGAGGGAAATTAGGCAAGAAAAACGAGCTGCAAGTGTTTCAAGGAGCAGTGGTAGTAGAAAGATTGCATACATTGGAGCTGGAACGCAATCAATTGCTCCTACAGATCTCCCATTCAAACCTCCCGGGTTGAAGTGGAAAGGCAAATCATCAATCACTACAAGACAACTTCAACAGAAAAGGGATAAAAAGCATGCTAAGAAAGGGGGTGACTCTGCAAATTTGAATAGTTGTTAGATATTTTGCATGGGTTGTGTGTTTTGGACATGACATGGAACTCATTTTTTTGTATGCTTTGAACATGAGTTGCACGGTATTTGTTTTTGAACTTGCTCTTTTGGTATTGTAACCAAATTATAAGGGATTCGTAGATTGTTCTATAATTCTAGTTGTAAATGAGCATGGTAAAGGTCCACAAACTGGCTTTGGATCGTTTCTTTAATTTTTAGTCTTACTTACTCGACTGAGTCAATTATCAGCTTGTTGTTTTTACTGAATCAATTATCAACTTGTTTTTACTGAATCTTTATTTATATTTTGATATAATAAGTAATTGTGGCAGCTTAAACTGAATCTGATCAAAGTTTGTGAATTTTTATCTAAACTGGTGGAATAATAATGGTAACTCATTCACATAGTAAATAAATATACATTTTAACGGAGTTACTAACGGTGTCTAAAAGAGGAGGCAATAAGGACCGCTTTTAATACTCGAAGGGGCTATGTGGCCCAAATAGTCGGGGAGGGGGCAATGTGGCTCTTTGACAATAGTCAAGGGAGCTACGTGGCCCTTAACCCTATTGCAATTTATAGATAACAATTTATCTTCAAGGTCTAAATTCAAACCTAAAATTTAATGTTGATTATGAAGCACATGAAGTTATCCTCTGACAAAAACTTGTATGAAATCGTCTAACGAGTCACTTACGTTAGACGGGTCAAATAATACCCAATCCGTCCCAAAACCCGCCCAACAGATTTTTTTTTTTTTTTTTTTTTTTTTTTTTCTGTTTTTGGTGGTTGTTCGGCCAACAGCCCACTCCTCCTTTTTCTTCTTTCTTCTTCTTTTTTTCTTTCTTTCTTCTCATTTTTGTTCGTTTCTTTTTTTTTTATTTTAATAATTATTGTATATCAAGCGCAATACACGAGTTCACGCGTCAGCGTCGTGCGAGACATCGAATAAAAAATAATAAATTAATTCAATTTAATTTTAGGTTATATATTTATTTCAAAAATTATTTTTTTTAAATAAAAAATATAACCTAAAAATAAATTGAATTTAAAAAAAAATTAATTCAATTCAATTTTAGGGTATACATTTATTTTTAAAATACTAACACTTTTTCCTTTCTTCTACTAAAATTGTAGGAAAAATCAAATACCCAAATTCCATTTCCTGTGCAGATTTTGTTTTTGTTTTCTTTCTTTCTTCTCCTTTTTTTCGTTTCCTTATTTTTATTTTTTATTCTTCTTCTTTTCTTTCTTTCTTCTCGTTTTTTCATTTCTTTTTGTTTTTTTTTCTTTTTTTAAATAATTATAATATATTCTTCTCAGGGTATACATTTATTTTTAAAAAATATTTTTTTTTTCTGGCGGTTGACTAATTATTGAGCCAAAAAAAGTATCATTAATTATAAGGTAAAGTATCATTAACTATGAGTAGAGTATATCATTAACCAAAGTATCATTATTCATGAGGTGGAGTATTATTAACTCACATATGAGTATCATTATTTATGGCGTATTTATGGCGTGAAGTGGAGTCTCATTACTATGGAAAAAAGTATTACTAATTGCAGAAAAAGTATCACTAATTGAAGAAAAGTATCACTAATTGCAGAAGAAAGTATCACTAATTAGAAAGAAAAATATCACTAATTGCAGAAGAAAGTATCACTAATTAGAAAGAAAAATATCACTAATTGCAGAAGAAAATATCACTAATTAGAAAGAAAAGTATCACTAATTGCAGAAGAAAGTATCATTAATTAGAAGAAAATTATCACTAATTAGAAAGAAAAATATCACTAATTGCAGAAGAAAATATCACTAATCAAAAAGAAAAATATATGTACAAACATATTGCAATTCAAAAAATGAATCATTAGCTACATAAAAGAAAATGTTGCAATTCAAAAATTGAACATGATAGTGAGTAGTAACTACTCATTATATTAGTGATGCTTCATTTTTTATTACTAGTGATACTTACTTCATAATTAATGATACTTTTTTGTTGTTAATTTAATAATTAATGCTTAATCATCGGTAATTTTCATTTTAATGAAAATATAACTTTTATCTGGTGAAGTATCATTAACATTAATGTGAAGTATCATTAATATGGATGAAGTATCATTAATAAAATCATTAAAAAAAACACAATTTCTAACTCTTCGTAGTGAAGCGTGAACTGGAGTCGAAAAAAAAAGAGAGATGTTCGTGCCTGCGTGTGAGAGAGAGGGAGGGAGGGAGTTTTGCTGGGGGCAGTTTTAAAACTGTCGAAGCCAAAAAAAAAAAAAAAAGAGGAAAGAGTTAGAGGGAAAAAAATAAATAAAAATTGAATATCAAATAAAAGAGGGGAAAGGGGGAGACAATTAAAAAAAATCAAAAAGAAAAAGAAAAAGGGAGGGACCACTTTGTGGGTCAAATAATATCCGTCTAACGTAAAAGGATGCACTAGACGGTCTCACACAAGTGTGCCCCTAAATTTTTTTAGTGAAAACATGAATAAAATAAGTATTTAGCCGAAATCAATTCACTAATATTCTTTGGCCCAGTGATTTTCTGGCTTTCTCTAAACTGATGCTCAAGTCTTACTACGCAGGGTCGATCATGGCACAACATTTTATTTTTTAATTTATTAATGTTGCAGCGATCCTCCATGTCACAATATTTCAACATTTATTTATTTTTAGTTTAATAATATTGCTGTGAATGACGTTTCAATTATAATGATCTAATCTGCAATATTTGTGGTTTTCAATTGTCAGTTATTGAATTCTACTCCTTCCCTCTCTTCTTTTGTTCGTTGTTTTAGAATTTTAATCTAGAATTAATAATTAATTTTTGAACTAATATATTTCTCCCTTTTATATTATATAAAATCCTATTCACATTTTTTTCCTAAAAGTTGAAAAAATCAAAATATATAAAATAACAAACATTTTGACACATAAGAAAAATCCAAAACAACAAACAAAACGAAGCAGATGGGGTAATATGCAACATTTATTGATTTTAATTATCAAAATTATTAATATTTAATTGAATTGAATGAAATTCTCAACAATAGCACATCATTTGTTTAATTATACTTATTCAACTTCTTATAGTAAATGCCGAAATTTAAGTGGGTTATTTTAATTAGAAATATAGAAATTTAAATTATAGAAAATTACAATAAATCCGATATTTGACTGCCCATTATGTAGCAGCATTTGGTTCATAGAATAATAATACAACATTTCTTTTTCAAAACTGGATTTTTAGTATTTAAAATATTACCAAGACATTTGTATCAAAAACTTATTAGATTTCTGTACCCCCTTCCATTCTATTTAGATAATTTTTTTGTTTTTTTTTATGTTTCGAATTATATTCCATTTTTAATTAAAAATATGTTACTTATTATCTATTTTATTGAAATATCCTTAATAATGGATATTATAAATGATAACTTAATTTGTATGAAATTATGGATTTAATATTGGTGATTGTTCAACTTCACCATTGCACCTATAAATAACATTGTTTAATTTCTGATTATACATTAGTTTAGTTAGAGTTTTTTTTTTTAATGCTTTGGAATTGTCTTTTGTTTTCACTAATTTAGATTGTTAGAATTCATTGCCTCAAATACTGTGAAAAATAAAAACATGTGCAATGTTATATGCAATGTTGTAGTCAATGTTACTCACATTACCAACAACATTGTCTCACGAGTTTATAAAAAACTTTGCACGGAAATAACTTTAATACACAAGCAGAAAAAAGCTTGTGAAAAACGTCAATGTGCAAAAATAGAGTTGATGTTGAAGCTAGTGTCAACCACTATGCCTTCAACACGCAGCGGAAATTTAAAGAACAATTTGCACGAAGATTAATTTTAAATCACATACAACACGTATGTGATTGCTTCAGGGTGAAATTACACTTTACTAGTGTTGAAAATTATAATGCTGATGTTGCCCAGGTTCACTCCCTTGACAACACAGCATACAATACAAGGAACCTATTCTAGTTTCACTCACTTGAATAATTCCTCTAAAAAACACTATCTAACATTTAGATAGCTAAATAATGTATCTACTCGAAGAACTACTAACAATCAATCAAATCAGTACCTACACACACAACTAAGATAAAACCTGTCTATAGTTAATCCAAATAATAGATCTGATGTTGAATTGAATGTTGGCAGAGCTCTAGTAGACACAAATGCAAGCTTCAAGTTTTCTCACTACTTTAGGTGAGATTTTCTCTACTTGCATACAATACTGCAGAGATCCGACAACAATTGAAAACATAACTCCCTACAAACACAACTAAGATGTATAGATCTTAGTTGATCGAGACAATAGAGAAGATGTTCATCGCAATGTCGAAGAGATCTCTAACATAAAAGTACCGCAACCTTCAAGCTTCTCACGTTCACTCCGTGATGGTCTCTTCAGCTGGGTGACTCAAGCTCTGAATTTTCTCAGTCACAGCGGTGATATTTTCTCTACTTGAGCAACCTCTCCAATTGTGAATTATGCTCCTCATAAACACTCTTCACTTGGATCGGTTGAAGGCCTTGTCATCCTCTTGATCGTGGGTTGAAAATAACCGCCACCACTTCTATGGTTTGGAAGAAACCGCCCCTTATTGTGGCTGGAAGAAGAGCCCACGTCCTACACCATTTCTCTAGAGTTCCAGCACGTTAATCTCTGAAAAGAAACAGTTAAATAGAAGATAACAAGATACCTAAAAAATAGGAGATAAAGTTTGAGTAAATCAAACTTTATTTAAATATTAATATCTCAATCATACATATCGATTTATTTGAAATATAAATTTCGTGGATATATATGATTTAAGATATACATAATAATTATAATTTATTAAAAAATAATAAATCCTAAAATCTAGGAAAGGATAAGATTAGTCACGACGAATGTCACAGACAATGTCGTAGGGAGTCTATATGACATTAAGTTCAACATAGAACAACAATGTCAGAGAGCACTCAACAATCTCTCCCTTAATCTTAGCCTTTCTGCACAAAACATACAACTCGATGTATTATGTACACTTAGAGTCGCATCGAAAAAATTGAGATAAAAATTCCCCCCTTAAGTTAATCATCATACAACGGGTAATTATCCAATATACAAATCAATGTTGAATCAACATATAAACAAGATATATGCAAGCATATATCAACAAATTAAGATGAATTAACATCAAAACATGACATGATCAAAACTGGTCAATATCTAAACAAGATATCCAATGATATCAAAACCAAGGATATGAATACATCATATTCAAAAAAACTAGGAAAGAATAGAGCTTAGAAAAACACACGTTAAGTGTTACATAAATGATGTTAACATCAACTCCAACATTGAGAAATGTTACGGAGTTGATGACAACATCATTTCTAACAATAATCTCCCCCTTAAGCTTTATTCTTTCTGCACAAAATTCATAAGCAAAGATATTGCCTTAAAAACATATTTGGGCAAAAAATTTATATTGACATACACTTTCCAAAAATGATGTTCATTACATCAGCAAAGTAAAAACGATGTTCAGCACATTAGCAAAATAAAATAATATTCAGCACATCCGCAAAATAACAACTATGTTTAGCACATCAGCAAACATCAGCAAAATAACAGCGATGTTTAGCACATCAGCAAAATAAAAGCGATATTTTAGCACATCAGCAAAATAAAAGCATTCAACGCTTACAAACCATAAAGAGTTAAACTCTTTAAAACATCAACCAGCATCAACAATCTACTCCCCCTTTTTGTGTAGAAAGAAAGACTTTGAAGTCTCTCAGCACATTCACCATATCATTGTTTAGAGAATATGATGTGGTGAATTAGAACATCTGGGCAGTATTTACTTCAGTATCTGTTCTATCATTAATCAGAACATTAGTAATAGAAGAAATAGATGCAAACAACTGAATCAATTGGGGTACCAATCCCCTCAACAACATCGTTGTCAACATTAACATGAACATTGGCTTCTGGTGGGATAAAACAGAGAGTGCAGTGACAAATATATGGTAGATCCACAGTTAGATCTCCCTTATCATGAACAAACACTGCACTATACATGTTCTTGCTCGAGAATTTAACATTAGGCACTAAGTTAAACAAAATATATAATATAACATTAGCATTAAAAGGACAAAACTTAGTTACCATCTTCCAAAGAGGTTTCTCCATAAATAAACATCCATATCATATTTCTTAAGGCTTAGCACTTCAATGAATTTCTCATATTTAATTGGTCATTGAGACGCAATTTGAGACACATCATGGATTGCATGAGAATAAAATTTTTTTTTGCTAAACTCCTTTAGAAAAAAATAGAGAAAACCTGAGGAATAGGTATTACCTGTATTGAATGACTGAACATCCATTGCACTATCATGGTCAGAATGAGCTGAAAAGAAAAACTGAGCAGCTGCTGATGTTGAAACTGATGTGTCCTGGACAGAGATAACATCTGCTACAATATTCAAATTCTGGATGTTCATATCAGCTTTGTTCCTTTCACTACATATTTTCTTTTTCTCTTTTGATTTTTTCTCACTAGTGGTAGTCATGACATCAGCTTTTTTAAACTTCTTCCAACTTGACGACAACATTGATTTCATGAAACCTCTTTTATATTGATAGAATGCATGATACCCATCATCATTTCTCCTTCAGCAGGATATGTAACATTCAGTTCTGGATCTGTGGGGTTTCTAGCATCTCTCAAATGGATAACATTTAATGGCTTCAGATTCAAAAAGACTTGTTGTTGGAGACATCACTGAGTCTGGCATTTTATCATCTTGCTTCACTATAGACAAATCTGGAGCATGAGACCTAGTAGGTTCATCTATTTTAGCACCAACATGTTCGGTCATGGTATGATTTGAAGTGACAGTCGATGTTGAAGTTGATGATGGAGTTTCAACTGACTTCTCATACATGTCATTAAACATTGCAAATAACTTCTTTGGATCAGCCATTCTAACCCTGTGAAGCTTTTAGAGAAGAAACACTAGAGAAAATGATGAGAAAACATAAGAGCTAATCAAGAAATGAGAAAAATTAAGAGCCACAAAAGAGTGTTAATGGGAAGAATTTTCTTAAATATTGGCTTATCAAATCACCTTTCACATCAACCGACTCACCTTTATCCAATAAGAGGTAGAACTCAAGTATCATCTATATATCTTTAGTAATCCAAAAAGCACCATATCTTGTAAGACCAAACATACACACAAGAAAAATAAACAAATGCATAACTATAAACTAAAAAGACAAACATGCAGTTTAATATAGATATAAATTTCAGAAACACTAATTTCGGGAATAACATCTCAATGAACATCAGTTGAAGCACAGTCCACAAATTTTGATGATGAATGAAGAGATCAATTTCTTACCTATTTTTGAACAGAACACACTGTCGTATTAAACGCCATGTTTCTCGATAGAAATTGATCAAAAATGTATTACCTTACCACCATTTTACTTGAGTGCATCATCGCCGTGAACGTCGTGACCCAAGTTACTAAGTGATAATCGTACATTTTCAGGAGAGTGCACATGATCTGTAACATCCAAGCCTCACTCTTGTGCTCGTAGTTTTATATCAAGGCAAACTATTCATCATCATAGGTTTATACCATGGATATTTCTCTAAAGAAACACTGATCATTGAGACATTAAACACGATCAAAGTACAACCGAAATAAATATCTAAGATTAAATAAAATGCAACATGCATATAAATAAAACACAAATAAATACAAATGTTGGATAAAACAGACACGGCACAGAGTCCAACATCGATTATGCAGAGATTACATAACACAAACTAGGAGATTTTCATAAAGAATAGAATCTCTAGAAAACAACATGGGCCTTTATAAAGATATCTTCATTCAATTTTTCAGATGATATATATCTATTGCAAATGATACCTTTGTTCACCAAATCTCGGATAAAGTGATGACATATGTCAATGTGTATGGTGCAAAAGTGTTGGACCGGGTTCTTTCACATTTCAATCGCATTTGCATTTACACAGAACAAGGTCAACACTCTAATTGACATCTCATAATCATTTACAACAAAGCAAGCATATCCAAATACATGAAAGTATTTGAAGTTTTGCTTTCTCTATTTCAAACTCTCTTTTCTTTTCCACAAAGAAAAACCATGTTTCCAATGTGTTATCCAGTGTGACAACATCAGTACATAACATAACTTTTTCAGTAACCTTTTGGACTGCAATATCTCCTGTAGTGTCAGATTTTTCCTTTCTTTGCATAGATAACATCACAATCAACATTCTCAAATTTCATGTCATGGTTAGTTAAAATACAAGAAACACTAACACAAAATTGAGAACTCGTAGCCAAGTAGAGTTTCTTGAAAAACTTTAAACACTTCAAAACTTTCATGCAGGAAATCGACCTTAGAAACTCAGGAAAAATCATCAACTACAAGAAGGAAAATAATAATTTTTTTATTCATGCTCTTAGTGACCAATATACCCATGACAACCATGTGCAAAAAAAAAATCAATCATATGTGCTCATATGTCGGACTTAATTTACACAAATAGAATGCATGAGACATCATATAAAAATAATAGAACCCATGAGAATGCCAAAAAAAAAAATAAAAAATAAAACAAATGTTGGGTTCAGGATTTGTAACATTTGCCCCAACATCGACAAACTAAACATTACAGCACAAATGCATTGAGAGATTTTTGAAAGCTTGAACTCTCTCAATATCAAGAGCTTTGCTCAAAATTCCAATTGATTGTTTTTCAGTTGATACACATTCCAAATCAGATTTCCTCACCCATTTGAGATTCAAACTTTTACGTTTTCTAAGGATGTTGGATCTAATATTGGAAGACATTCTGGCCGACATTTTTCCAGCAGCATCATGCAATTTATAACAAAAAGGCTTAATGTGACCACGAGAAAAACAATAATGACACACAAAATTCCTCTTTCTAATCTTAGGTTTATCAAGTTCATGAGAATTTGTGTGACATGAACCACTAGCATTTCCTTTATCAAAAGAAGTATACTTAAAATCTTTATTCAAATCATTAGGAAATATTGTGGTAGAAGATTTAACTTGCCCAAGCCCGGATCTATCGATTTTATCAATGGAAAATACCTTGGTGGGTGTGGAAGATCCTCTCTTAAACATCTCAAGAGATTGAGAAGTATTTTTGAGTTGTTCCTTGACCGAAATCAACTCCTCATTTTTCTTTGTGAGAATTACTTCCAAATTCGTCACTTGCTTCTTCATCTCTTCATTTTTCTTATTGAGTGACTCCACAACTTGGTTTTTTTCATCCATTTGGAAAGAAGCTCATCATATGACACTTTTACTTCTTCTATAACCTTTTCAGATCCAAAGTTGCCATGTTGTAGTGAATCTGTCACACATAAACTAGAAGAATTAAAAGAGTCTGTATGATAATTTTCAGAGCTTTCATACCTGTCAAATGTTATTCTGGATGTTGAAACATCATCCAGGCCAACATCAAAATCTAAATCAGTCTTATTGACTTTAGCAACAAGTAAGATAACTTGGTCTTTTTTTTTTCGATTCCGGATCTCCTGATTCATCATCACTCAAATGATTGTTCAACTTCATCTTTTGTCTTCGCAATACGGCTTGATCGAAGATTCTCTTTGACTTTCTAGTTGGTTGAACATGGACTTTGTCATTTATTTTCTTCTTGTTCACATTTTTCTTCACATTGATGTCGACATCAGTATCAATTGGACATGAAGCTTTACTGGAGATTGCAGCTTTGAGCGGACTAGAAAACATTACACCTTCAGTTGATGGAGGTGGTGTTGGTTCAAATATTGATGATGATGATGATGCTCCTTGAACTGCAACTACTTTATGTCGTATGCCTATATATCCTTCAAAATGTTCTTGAAGAATATCCCATGCATGCTTGGCTGTAGTACACTTTGATATCAGTTTGAAATAAGGAACGTCAACACAAACAAAAATAACATTAAGAGCCTTAGAGTGGAAGTTTGAAATGGTTTGTTCTTCAACACTCCATTGACTTTTAACCTTGTTGACGACTTCTCCAGCTTCATTTGTCTCTTTTGGAATAGACCATTCCTTCAAAAGTGTCATCCATGCACATTCATCAATAGATTTGATGTACATATGCATTCGTGCCTTCCATAAGGCATAATTTGTTCCAAGAAAACTAAGAACTAGTGGACGACATTGAGAAATGGAAACATCCATCACAGTAAAAAAAATCAACACAGTATGTAAGTAACACCGGATCGAATACTTAGTGTGTCAAGTACCGGCTCTTGATGCCACTTGTTAGAATTCATTGCCTCAATTACTGTGAAAAATAAAAACATGTGCAATGTTATATACAATGTTGTAGTCAATGTTACTCACATTACCAACAACATTGTCTCACGAGTTTATAAAAAACTTTGCACGGAAATAACTTTAATACACAAGCAGAAAATAGCTTGTGAAAAATGTCAATGTGCAAAAATAGAGTTGATGTTGAAGCCAGTGTCAACCACTATACCTTCAACATGCAGCGAAAATTTAAAGAATAATTTGCACGAAGATTAATTTTAAATCACACACAACACGTATGTGATTGCTTCAGGGCGAAATTATACTTTACTAGTGTTGAAAATTATAATGCTAATGTTGCCCAGATTCACTCCCTTGACAACACAACATACAATACAAGGAACCTATTCTAGTTTCACTCACTTGAATAATTTCTCTCAAAAACACTATCTAATATCTAGATAGCTAAATAATGTATCTACTCGAAGAACTACTAACAATCAATCTAATTAGTACCTACACACACAACTAAGATAAAATCTGTCTATAGTTGATCCAAACAATAGATCTGATGTCGAATTGAATGTTGGCAGTGCTCTAGTAGACACAAGTGCAAGCTTCAAGTTTTCTCACTACTGCAGGTGAGATTTTCTCTACTTGTATACAATACTGCAGAGATCCAACAACACTTGAAAACATAACTCCCTACAAACACAACTAAGATATACAGATCTTAGTTGATCGAGACAATAGAGTAGATGTTCATCGCAATGTTGAAGAGATCTCTGACATAAAAGTACCGCAACCTTTAAGCTTCTCACATTCACTCCGTGATGGTCTCTTCAGCTGGGTGACTCAAGCTCTGGATTTTCTCACTCACAGCGATGATATTTTCTCTACTTGAGCAACCTCTCCAATTGTGAATTATGCTCCTTATAAACACTCTTCACTTGGATCGGTTGAAGGCCTTGTCATCCTCTTGATCGTGGGTTGAAAATAACCGCCACCACTTCTATGGTTTGGAAGAAACCGCCCCTTATTATGGCTGGAAGAAGAGCCCACGTCCTACACCATTTCTCTAGAGTTCCAACACGTTAATCTTTGAAAAGAAACAGTTAAATAGAAAATAACAAGATACCTAAAAAATAGGAGATAAAGTTTGACTAAATCAAACTTTATTTAAATATTAATATCTTAATCATATATATTCATTTATTTGAAATATAAATTTCGTGGATATATATGATTTAAGATATACAAAATAATTATAATTTATCAGAAAATAATAAATTCTAAAATCTAGGAAAGGATAAGATTAGTCACGACGAATGTCACAGACAATGTCGTAGGGAGTCTGTATGACATTAAGTTCAACATAGAACAGCAATTTCAAACAGCACTCAACATAGATTATACTGTTTCTTTGGCAAACATGACGAGTGCAAGAATCTGGCATGAATGTAATGATATCTTTTTTTCTATTTCATTTTGTTGCCCGTATTTAATCTTTAGTTAGTGTATGTTTATTTTTTAAAGAAAAATAGAGGTATTGATTTGTTCAGACCAAATGACGTTAAATTCGTTCAATGAAAACAACCATGTGTTCATTGCAAACCCGAAAGCTACCATCGGTCCAGACCAACAGCGAAGACGATTGCATATCTATGTTGAGTTTTGGTCCTGAAAGGAAGCTGGCTGAATAAGCAATAACGCGTCATGAGGATTTTGTGTATTCAAATTAAAGTTGAGAAATTTCAGTAATTGCGCTACACAAGATAATCATAATTCTGGGTGAAATAGCACTTTAATAACAACACTTGCATTAGTGCGGTGAATTAATTTACTCTCTTCGCAATTTCATTGAGTTACTGACTTTGAGATATATATAACAAAATTTACAAGTAACGAAGTATTTTTCTTTTAATTAATTAGTAATAAATAATTAAGTGGGCTTCATTTCCATCTATTATTTATTTATTTGAACAAGCTTAAGGGGACTACAATCGAATTATTTTTGTTACTTAATAAGTAAACTTGTTTACCTTTTAGATTTTGAAAATGCGATATATTTGATACAATTCTATGAAATTGGATTCTGTTTTATAAAAATAGCTCTGAATAAAAATATGCAACATAATTCTAGACACTTAATGTTGGAATTGGATACGTAAACGCAACGGAAAATAAAAAATTTATAAAATATGAAATAATAATTATTTCACAAGACATGTATCGTCGGATTTTCATGTTAATAAGATGTAATATAAAATGATCAAATCATTTTAGACTGCTTCAAAGCAGTTCGCAACCTTCTTTGACTGCTTCATTTCAGTTCTGTCGCGAACTCCTTTTTCTTCATTTAGTTGGGTTCCAAACTGAGTTCGGTTGATGCCTTTTCTTCAGTTAAGCTCTAGGATGAGCTTAGTTTCGCCATGATGTTTGAAACCTTATCATTAGTTCAGTTCCAGGATAGGCTTGGCTCAGTTAGAGCTTTTGACATCTCATCATCTTTTGGTTCAGTTCCGAGATAAACCGAGCTTAGTTTTCCTTTGAGCTTTTTGACATCTCATCAAAAGTTTTTCTTGATTGTTTTGCCTAAAATGTTCATGTACATATTTATGAACGTTTTCCAGAACAACAACTTTGTATTTGAAAAAACTAAATACTTAGAGCATCTCCAATGCTAAACACCTATTTGGTGTAGATTCTGCACCAAATGGGTGCAATTTCGGCAATAAATTTTTTTGCAGCTCCAATGCTCTATACCAAATTTTACACCGAATAAGAATATTCTCTTAAAGATTCTATTTTGTTTTATAATTGAAATATAAATATGCTTAATGATTTATTATTTTTCTAAAAATAATAATTATCCAAAACTAATAACTTTTAATTATATACTTTCAAAAAGATACTATTAAGAATTATGTATTATTAAAAAATTATAACATATGACGTGCTTGAAATAATAAAAGTACTTTAAATGATAATCAAACAATTAGTGAAAATATTACAAGACTAAATACACTTATGAAAATACACTCGTGATGAATAAATTAGAATTATTCAAAAAAGAAACCAAGCTCGTGAATCTTAATCGTCTCCTCATCAAAGAGAATATTCACAATTCAATCAATCCGTAGGTGAAGGATATGTGTTTGAGAATTCTTCAAACGATTTCGGTCAATATTATAATTATCTTAGATGATCTAGAAATGATTAGTAATGAATGTATTTTTTCAAGTAGCTTTAGTTACTTGTAGTGTGTTTTTAAGTTAATTTGTAGTAATTTGTAATATGTGTGACTTCATTATATCCATTGTGTTTAATTAATTGTGCTTTTATTAAAATTATTTATTTATTTATTTAGATGATTTATAAGTTAAATTAAGTGAATATATAATTTATAAATTAAATTAAATTTATTGGATAATCTATTTAACAATTATTTTAAATAATAAAATAATTCATTAAATGTCGTGGGATCCATCAGCACCAATTTGGGGTAGGATTTGGGACAACTGATAAACATGGTTTTTGTATGCATTTTGGTGTTTATTTGTGTGGTATTTAATGATCAATGCATGCATAAGTTGACAATTTGCGCATAGTTTTCCATAATTTGTGCAGTGTCACATTTTTGCTCATTTTGAAGAGATTTAATGTCAATTATTTTATGAGATGAAATTGAGCTTGAAAAGTACCTAAGAAGATAGGGGATCGAGTTAGGAGCGCGCCACAACTTGAATCGGGTCAATCGGATGAGAAATGAGCGTATGGAGCAAAATGATGAAGTGTGTTGGGTGGCGAAGAAGAGCACAGACCGTGTGCTCTAAGGAGCACGGTCCGTGCTCCTGTCTCGGTGAAGTAGACATGTTTTTATGCAATTAAGAGCACAGACCGTGCTCCCTGTTGCACGACCCGTGCTCATATCGGCGACTCGCGGTGGATTTTCTTTTAGACCGGGCTCTCCTTCCTTTTGTGGGCTTCCCATTCCCTATGATATTTAAGGATTCTTCATGGACGTTTTTCGAGGGGATTCTTTTGATTATTTTTCAGTTTTATTTTAGATTTCATAGCGGCAAGATATGAAGATTCAAGATTAAAATTTTATGCATTGAATTTATCTACGGTTTTTCTAACCTTTGTTATTTAATTATGTTTTTCTTTATTCTTTCTTTCTTTTATATTTCATTATGTGTTAGTAGTTCGTATAATTAATTCTAGGATTTGTAGCACATATGAAATTATGTATTGATTTAATTCTTCATCAATTTTCCTTCCGGTTATATGGTTCAAACATTCAAGTTTAGATTTTCTCATGCATGATTAAGGTCATAGTCATTGTATGCTAGCTAATTAATTTGAGTCCTGACGGAGATAATTAATTAGTGGGATTAAATTGAATGATTTTATACACGTACTTGTGATCTGTAAGAGGTTTTAAATATGTTGATCTATTGGGAGTTAATTATTAATCTAGAGATGAAAGTAATAGATAAATTGTTAATCTACCTTTACCTTGAGACCTGACGAAGATAGGTAATTAGAATTCTGATCCTCCACCGATAATTGGATTAAATTGTAAGTTGATGGAATTAGATTAATATATAATGGATTCATGTGTATGCATTTTCTATGATTAATTATTTTATTTATTTGATAGTTTACATTTTAAAGCTTGTTCGACTTGCATTTTATTTGATAATTGAGTTTAGTAATTTAATTTTGATTATTTGCTTAGGATTAATTCAACCCGAAAATAAGTAACCTGAATAAGAGAAACCTGTTAGCTTAGTACTTAGTGTGATCGAAATTATAGTCCATGTGGATACGATATCTGATTTACTACCTATATTGCAGTAACATGTGTTAGTTGTAGTTAATTGCATAATAAATAGTGCATCAACTTTTTTTTGCACCATTGCCGGGGACTGTATTAGATTATACACTGATATTATTACTAACAGCACTTTATTATGTCAGGTAAAAAAAACAAAAAAAATGGAAGATCTTGGTGGGAATATGGATAAGATGTTCAGATTGATAATGCACCAAATGGATGAGCAAACTAGAGCATGAAGTGTTCCTTATACTTTGCCTCTAAATCAAATGCATCAACCACCCATCGAGTATCACTGCTTTGAGCAATATTGTCATCAAGTGAGCACGATGGAAGTTCAGATGGAGCAAATGACTGACAGTGCATCAATTATTTGGAACACCAATCAAAGATATGAGCCAGAGTTGACCAATTTGGAGGATCTAATGCATCATATGGACGCAAATATAACGGCTTTCAATGTTAGATTAGATAAGATAATAGGTTCTACAAAAGAGATTGAAAGTTCTTTGATTAGAAGTTCACAGCATGCCAGTTCAATTCTTCATAATTTGAGCCTCCAACACCAATCGGAGCAGTGCAACGTTATCCAAGTGGGAAGTGCATGTTGTATCATTTGAAGATCACTCATATGTGTTTATGGTTGAAGAAAAAGAAGTGTATGGGATATCTGCTGAAATTGATGAGCATCCCAAAGAGATGATGAGACCCCAAGGATTAACTCGAACGTTGCCAAAAAAATCAAAGAAGTTGCAAGGTAAAGTTGTGGAATTCAAACATCCACACAATAAAGGAAAAACGTCTCAGCAGAATGTTGAACTCCAACCTATCAATACATCATTTACTAGCATGGAATCAACCTCAAAAGTAGCTCTTTCAAATTCCTATTACGTGGAGCGAATTAAAAGTAATCTTCAATTAATTACGAATTCTTCGTGTAATTTTTTATTTATTTATGAAGATAATAGACTTATTTTTGGTATAACTTGAACATCATTTTTCCTAGTTAATATATAAATGAATATATTTTGTGCTCATGTATATATAAAAAGTATATTAAAATTACATATATTATCCGGGACATTTTACTGTACTATTATTGTACTCATTTATTAATTGATTCAATTTTCTACAATTCAAATTATCTAAATCTTAAGTGTAAAATAAAAATAAAAGTATTTAAAACTGATCCGTTTTGAGATGAAAAACGTATTACAAGGCATAGTCATTTAAATAACTAGGCAACTAGCTAAGCGAGATACTGCTGCTAACAAATAAAATATGTAAACTATCATTTATATTCAAATTATTTTCTTTTTTTTTAAACCCATCATAAACTAATATATAGTTTTATGAATAAAGTATCTAGACGATTTAACATCTAACCAAATTTAACGTAAGATGCATTTTTCAGCCCAAAATGATTTTATGTTTCGGCTGAATACTTAGACGGTTAGATTTTCTCTCTTACATGTTCTTATATTATGGCCAAATTTATGACTGTAGCTATAATGAGATCGCTACTTTAATTGTTTTGCAACATTTTGATATATATATTTTTGGTCGAAAAGAGAAGATATGAAGTGATGATCATAATACTTGCCTCGGATTTCTTCCATATGCGTCAAATTGAACATGGAAAGATTAGACAGATAAAATTAACAGCACATCAATCAATTTATTGGAATTTCAGACCTCTCAAAAGGTAAGTAGGGAAAATTTACTCCACACTCGAGTGTATAGGGTGCACTCTCCAATAAAAAATATACAACAATCAACCACTACCAAAAAAACTCAATCTAGCAACGGGGTTTCCCGTCACTGGTATTGTACGACCCCGTCACTAAAGTCTCTAGCGACGGACTAGTGACGGGAACAATCCCATCGCTAAATCGCTCATAGCTAAACCATTCGCGACGGTAGCTCACCCGTCGCCAGCATTAGCGATGGATCTAGCGACGGGAAACCCCGTTGCTAAGTCCGTAGCCTGGCTACGGACTTGGGCGACAAGTTTGGAGACGAGATTAACCGTCGCTCGCTAGCGATGGGGGACCTATCGTTAGATCCGTCGCTAGCCTAGTGACGGGGCACCCCGTCGCTAGATCCGTCGCTAAAACAAGGATGAGCTACGGATTTGGGCTACGGGATTGCACCGTCGCGAGGTAGCCTGTTTTCTAATGAGTATATAGAGTATTTATAATATTGGAGGGAACCTTAGGGTTAAAATGAAGTCCAAAGTGGAGAAAAACCTTGAAAATCCTGAATTGACTCCGTCCGGGTCGACCGGTGGGTCGAGTGGCTAGGTCGACCTCTGGGTCGACCCGACCATGTGTAAAAGAAGCCATCAGACTGCCCATTCTCACTCGTTTCTCGTCCGATTGAGCCTATTCAACTTGCACATTGCTCTTAACTCGATTCTCCATCTTCTTAATCTCTTCAATCACCCATTTAGATTATGTTGAATTAATTACATTAATTCTCATGAGCGGTCCAAAGGCCTAATTGTTCCCTCCTTTAGCTCTTCAAGAACATACTTGATCATTTTGCACCAAATAATCATCAAATTCACCACTATTACTTCAAAATTCAAAAATACATCAAAAATACCAAATGATAACATAATGATCATAAAAGCTATGAAAATCACACAAGTTATCAACTTAAACATCATCAATTCATATCCAAAAGTTGTGTAAAATACATAGATGTCACTTATGTCTCTCTAATGCATAAGTGGTGATATGCAAGTGTATATAGGCGTGTATCAAAATGGAGGCTTTTATATATAGGTTTAAAACCCTGAATTGAAGATAAAAAATTCACATTCTTGTGGACCCGAGCACATGGATCGACCTACGAATTTCAGTCGATCCAGATGCATGATTTTACCCAGGGTCAACCCACCTCTTCACAAATTGCACTGGCTTGGGTCAACCGACACTTTCCGGGTCGACCCAAGCTATTTTCACACTGGATTTCAGATTTTCACAGGCTTTGATCATTTAATCCAGTTTATTAGGCTTTAATCAAGTATTTAAGTAAGCCCAAGGACCTAATTAAATCCTCCTTCAACTCTTCATGCCCATATTTGACCGTTTTGCTTCAATTATGCAACGAAAACATAACTATTACTGTAACACTAGCAAACACATCAAAAAATCCAAATAATGACAATTAAAGCACAAAAATTATATAAAATACATGACTTACTCTAATAAACATCATCGATCCTTATTAAAAAGTTGTGTAAAATACACCTCTGTCATTCATGAACTTGAATAGGTGTCTTTGCAGCTTGTGCTGAAAGTTTTTGATGTTCAGTTCGTGCTCGTCTTTGATCCAAGTGGTTTTGATTTGAGGACAAATCATTTTCAAGAGAAGGAGAATGATATGATCCTGTTGGGGTTTTTTTTTAAATTGAACTACCACAAGATCTATTTGGATGCTCATTAATCATATGTTCATGTATATTATATTTTATGCATGCAATGTAAATAATTAACTGAGTTGAATTATCAAGCAAGTTGTAGTTTTCGATTCTACTAAAAGCGGAAACATAAAAATCGAAAAACAACTTACAAATTAATGTTGGGTTGATGACAAGATTAAAAGTCTAAACTTGTTGTTGAACTCATGTATGATCAATGTCCCCTATAGATGCAATTCCACTTCTCGATCTTCTGTTGTATTCCCAGATTGCATCTAGATACAGGGCGGGTTATATACTACTAAACAGGTGTGGATACTATGGGGATCAAGAGAGCACAAAAAGTGGCTGATTTCTTACTTGAAATTTCTGTCCCCCCTCTTTTATTAAATAAGTAAGGGGACAAAATTTCCCTTCTCAAACCCTAATAGGTTTGGGCTTCTCACTCTCGTTCCATCCCCAGTGCACTAAGGTCATATTGGGCTACAACAGAAATCTAGAAGAATATTAAATTGTCCTACTAAGTTATTTAATTTCCAATATCCACAACTTATGATAGAATTAAATAAATTAAGTATTATTTTTATTCCACTAAAGAAATAATACTGACCTACCAATTTAATACATATTTGTGAATATGCTTTCTCCTTTAGTGCATTCATTCTCTATGTTTGAGATATAATGTTCATTAATTAATTATGTAAGCTTCTGACAGCTATAATTAATTAATATCTTGTTTCTTGAGTAGTACCACACAAACTTTATTATGTATGGAATAAATTTCACTTGTAGAGTTTTACATGAACTTTATGTTTCCTCAAGAGGACATCATCAACCTGGCGCACCAGGACACAGTGGCCATATTTATTACACGACCCGTCATATATGTAAATGCTACTGCCCAAAATATTGAGGTTATTGATCCTATCAAAGAATCTCACTCATTGATAAATCAAAGCAATAACATAACATATATATGTGTGCCAATATATATGGGTTAAGAACCCAAAATTAGTGGATTTTTATTCTCTCACTTAAGGTCATAATAGAGAATAGTATCCTATCATGATCTACCTCAATACACAAACTAGTATACTAGAATAATCAGCTAGTCAAGATAAACTAACTATCGGATTATTCTACGGTGTAACGATGGTGAGTTCAGGACCATCTAAGTTGTGAGCCTTTTAATACATTGTAAGGAATTCGATGATATAATCTTTACTGTGTGTATACCCACACTATATCATCTACAATGTAAATATATGGAACTGACAGATAAATACAACTATAAATAAATGCACACAGTGACTGCAATAAATATTCAATATATATCGTCAAAAAAATATTGCAGAATGTATACAAAGGCAAGTCTTCCATTATAAAAGATTAACAGATCCAAGATAGAGTGTTTCTCGATCTAGTTCAAGTAGCCATGGGTCCAGTTACAATATCTAGAGCCAAGATATTCAAATAATATTTAAATGAGCTTATTTAAAAAAATATGGATTCAAGATTTATTCAAGAGGCTCGTTGAAGGTGTTGGGCCATTGCTAGAAAAAATCCTAATTAGATTATATTATTTAGGAGGTCTATTTTAATCAGTAGAGTTTATTTTATTATTATTTTTAGTAATTTTTGTTTTTAATTAGGATTAGAATTAGCGTTTCTTTATTTTGGTAGATCTATTTTCTTAGCAGATTTATTTACTTATTTTCTAAAATTTTATTTAGGAGATTTATTCTTTGTCATTCCTATATGAAGGGATCCAGAGAGGACGAAAATTAACACACATATTTTATCAATAAAATTATTGAGTTCTTTTCTTTCTTGAAATTTATCCGAGTTGAACTAGAAACCCTCGTGAGATTCAAATCTGACTTATCAAACGGATCATCCATCATCGTTTGTAGCGTTTTCACCTTTGTTCCAAGGTTCCTGTTTCCAATCATAGTAAGGTAGGGGATTCAATATCGTCGTTTTGTCTGCGTTGTGAGACTTGGGTTGATGAATTCCATCCTATCTATCATGTTATAACCTGATACTCCTAGGTAGATTTCTACCGTTACCAATTTACCAGCGAGGATTACATCATTATGGTCTTTTGTTTATAATTAAAATAAAAATGGAAAGCTACAAATTATATTATCCTATTATTATTTAATATTCCTCCCGTTTTGAATAAATGTCATTCTAACACTTTAAATTTATTTAACAAAAATTGTTATTCTACACAATCGAGGTGAAAATTCATATTTTTCTCACATTTGCTTCCATTTAATAAATTCAAATATTAATATTTACTAATTTAATGTATTTACATAAGCATGTATAAGATAATTTGATTATTTTATTAATATGTGTGCATTTATCAAGAATGATACATTAACATTTTAATTCATGCTGTTTAGAGCTGTATATAAATGAGTCATCAGTTTGACATTTTACCGCAACCAGTCCTTTTGGAATTTGGATTAGTAAACCCATGAAACGAATGACGTGGTAATATTATCTCATGATTTTCCATGATATACAAGTAAGAGAGAAAAATTTAAATACCCATATCTCTTAACTAAAAACCCCCTTTACCCACTTTCTTATACACATTCAAGAAATACCCACTATGTCTAATATATCCCTACCTTTTCATTTTCTAATGCATTCAAACATGGGCCCTCTCACTTTTCAGAAATTGTAAGAAAAAGTACTCATTTTTCAGCTCAAATCAGTCTAATAAATATGTAAAGTGATTCCTCACGTGTGTGCTCAAACCTCAGAAAATGAAATACCGGCCGGAATGCGAGCGGTATCACATTATACCGGCCGAAATGCGAATGGTATCACATTATACCGGTTGGTATTCGATCGGTATCACATACAATCGGCGGTATCATAATAAATTTGAATACCGCTCAAATACCGTAATTCTATTACGGACGGTATTCAAACGGTATTGTAAGGTATAGTTGAAATATTTCAATACCGCCCATATTATACATTCGGCCGGTATCACCATAAAAATGAATACTGCTCGAATATTATCATTTAATTACGGGCAGTATTAACTCGATATTGGTAGGGATCCAGACTATAGTCAAAATATTTCACTTCCGTTGAAAAAATACATTCGGGCGGTATCAGCTTTAAGTTGAATATCGCTTACGGGTGGTATCCATTTTAAATCGTATTACCGAACAGTATCAGCTTTCAGATGTGGGACCCATGTTGGCAGTTATTTTCATAAATTTCAAATTAATATCCCCAAATACCATCCCATATATCAAAAGAAATCAAATTGTATCCCCAAATACCAAACCCTAAAATCAAACCAAAAATTAAAAATTCTTTACGGTCTAACTTCGAACATCAATGGAGGCGCGCGAGGGTAGTAGATCTCATCATTCTGATAATGCCCAGGTTAGTTATTTCATTTCTCTCGAACAATACATGAATACCGCCGAATGACCAAGTCGGGCGGTATAATTTTTTGTTTGCCCACGGTATTCATAAATTTTTATGAAACTTGTTAGGCTATAAAATGTTTAAGCTTTTCAGCATTACTTATATTTTGGTTCTTGCTTAATTGGAATACTTTCGGGATTAAGTAGGAATATCGTAGATTTAATACCGTTTTATGTAGAAAATACCGTTCGTATACCTCCCGATAGAGATGGGCGGTATCTAACGTTATTTTTACAGAAAATACCGTGATGTTTAGCAAATACCGTGATGCTTAGCAAATACCGCTCGTATACCGCCCGTCTCTATCGGGCGGTATACGAGCGGTATTACCCCTTGCGATGATATTTTGTGTTCTCTATTGGGGTTTTCAATTATGATGTTATAATTTACTTGTTCAAATTTTAATTTAATTTTTGGACTTGGATATTATGATTAGTTGGTTAACAACATCGAATACCGTCGACTATGGCAAATACCGTTTGTATACCACTTAATAAATACGAGCGGTACGCGACCGGTATTGTACTTGATTGACGGTATTGGCCTCATTTGATTATTTTTCTCGTTATTTTTACTGCTTAATTGGTATAAAATATTGAATTATGTGGGTTTGAACAAATAACGGATGATATTCAATTGTTTTTGAACAAATGAATACCGTCCATCAACAACGAGCGGTATTCAAAATTTTTGTAATGCATTTCTTGGCATTATCTAAATATTAATTGTTTATCTTCTTCTCAGGCGCCTTGGAGTTGGAAGAGAGTAGATATGCAACATTATTTCTAAATTGTGAATCTCTACTACTGGCCGAAGGTATTAACGTCGATAGGGACAACACTGTTGAGAGTTGGTGGGCAAGAACTACTGGGGAGATTCGAGGAGGGGTGCTTCGGTCACATCATACAATGGAAAAGCAAGTTGATCAACGGTAGAGCCTTGCATGCTTTGATCTCTCGTGAGATCACTATTCCCGATGCTTCGGCTCATGAGGTATGGTTTCGTATTAATGAGAGCCATATCAGATTTTCATTCTCCGAGTACGCTCTGGTGACCGAGTTTCGATTCGGATCATCGGATTTTGATCCAAATATTGAACACGATCATTCCAACGTGGGAGTGTTTAGGAGATTATGTGGTGGCAAGGATCTCAGCATTCTGGAGCTGTGGAATATTTTTTGCAGAAAGGATCGCAGACCCTCGAAGAAGACTACTCCAGATGATTATTTGAAAGTGGCTAACATTTTAGCCCTGTATTTTTTTGCTTGTGGGTACGACACTCCAAGAAAGGTCGATAGTTTTGTGTGGGTGTTGGTCGATGACCTTGAAGCGTGGAACAGATTTCCATGGGGTGCCTACACCTATCCTATTTTACTCCATTACATTGCTCGATTGCCGAGTTCGACACCTAGAAAGTATCATTTCTATGGCCTTGTATGGGCTCTACAAGTATGTATAATTTGATGAAAAAATATTGAGAATAGTACTAGTATTAATTATACTGATTAGGTTAATTTTAATATCACTTTTACAGATTTGGGCATATGAAGCTATACCGGCCCTTGGAAGAGAGATTGCGGATATTGCTGAACCAGTGGCGTTGCCTCGTTGCTTGAAGTAGCTTTTTACTCCTTCAAATATGCAAGATTTTCATACACTACTGAATGATGCGGTAATGTATTTTAATGATAAAAATATTACTTTTCTATTTTAATTAACTAAATATGTAATATCGCATGTTACCGCCCGGTACCGCCGCATACCGCTCGGTTAAGCCCCTATACCGCCGTGTACCGCCCGGTACCACCGTGTACCACTCGGTACCACTCAATTTAATAATTAATATTTCACCGATTATTTTGTAGGGTGAGTGTCAATAAACGCTTCATGCGGGCGTGGATGAAGAAGTACGTGACTACTGGATCAGCATTCTAGTCTCCGATGCACTGGGTGTTCTTTACCGTGCACCGATAAACCCTGTGAAGGCACAACGCGGTGGTGATGATGTCGTACAACACATCATGAGGACTGCAGCATGGGTGCGAAATATATCATGTCGCTCTGCAGCTTCAGTTTCAGCAAGTGCACCAAAACGACAGCCCCGAAAAAAGCAGAAGCAGGCTACTCCGCTAGAATCAGAGCCGGAGACTAAGACTGATAGTGATGTGCATGAGATAAGAAAGAAGCATACTCCTCCACCAACTTTGGGAAAATGGGGTAGGGAATCGAGCTCGTTTTCTTCAGGGAGTCATGTTTGGGAGAGACGTGAACGCGGTCTAATTTCAAAGTTGAAGGAAGCAGTACTGCCAGATTTGAAAGATTACATGAGGCATGAGTTGCTTCCTGATCTGAAGAGTTGGATGCAATCACTTTACCATGGAGACCGTCGATCACGCTCAGGGCACAGTCATCATTCGCATCAGCCCCATCCGTCTCACCATCCGGCGTAATCACATCATTCTGCGAGGCCATCCCATCAGACTCATCATCCCCATCAGTCTCATCAATCTCGTCAACCAGAGCCGTCCCATCATTCTCATCATCCCCATCAGTCTCACCACTCTTATCATCCAGAGCCAGAGCATCATTCTGCATATCAGTCCCATCATTCGTATCAGTGGGATCAGTTTGATCAGAACTATCATTACACTGGTCATTGTGCCTCATCTTACATGCCAGAGGCAGACCGCACATTTGTAGACGGAAGACATACTCGGAGATCACTACAGATGCAGATAGACCCCCGAGATCTAATTGACATGGAATCATTTTGGAGGTCTATGGTGGGGATATCTACTACTGAGTTGCCTACCGTCTCTACTTTTCCGGACCAAAATAACCAGGTAAAGTATTAATTTTTCTTAAAATTTATAATTTAATTTGTTTATTATTGTTATTAATTGTTAAATTAGTGTTAACATTAATTTTTATTTTTATTTTTGGTTTAATTTTTATTTGCATCAGGACATTCAGATTGATGTCCTTGCTCAAGAGGTAGGTGTTGACTCGGAGGAGGGTAGTCCACTCCGTTTCACGCGTGCGGATAAAGGGAAACAAATTGCAAAATTTGATAATCCTCCACGTCGAGTGAAAAAGCAATCCATCGCGCTTCGCACGCCATATGTAAGTATGATGCCGACTCCAATCAAAGCCGCATCTCATAATGCTTACATAAATTGGTGAAAGAAAAGACCAACTCCATTTGTCCGTACCCTCACGACTCATTTTGAGTTGGAGAGACCAGTCATATGCCTAGAGAAGATCATTTCCCAACCTCATCAAAATTTTTGGATTGGAGAAGTAGGAATGCATTTCTACTTCTCCAATCCAAAAACTTTATACAATACCGCTGAGGACGACCGGACACCGCCCGGGATACCGCTCTAAGGGATCAAAGTAATTGTCATTTCCCCCTCTCCCTTTTATATTTTATTATAAAAGTAGTGGACTCACGAGTGTACAATTCAAGCTTTCAATTGAAAGATTACATTGTAATTTGATAGTCTTCTAAAAACCCGGTGCAAAGAACTCCTAAAAATGAAGAAGTATGTCTCTAGAGTGTAGTGCTAATGCCTCAAGAGTATAGTGCTTGGTCCTCACAGGTGCGAAATCCATGATAAATTGAAAGATTACATTGTAATTTGATACTCAAGTCATATATGATGGATAATTGAATTCAACACCCCCCCTAATTGGCTTTTGAATTCACAATACTGCTGACTAGGCGCAGTACCATCCGGATACCTCCCGCGATACCGTCGGCCGGCATCCAAGCGTGATTCGGGGCTTTTAGCGGTATTTAATATTCTGATCATAGTCTTAGTATAAATTCAGACCAAGGAACACCTAAAAATGAAGGAGTATGTAATTTACAAAGCAATTAATCATTCTCTACCTCTTTTCGCATAATCATTAAAGCAGTTGACTCACGAGTGTACAATTCAAGCTTTCAATTACATTGCCAATGATCACTTGTAATACTACACTAATGTCGCTAGAGTGTAGTGCTAATGCCTCAAGAGTATAGTGCTTGGTCCTCACAAG
Source organism: Perilla frutescens (assembly GCA_026008535.1). Classification (NCBI taxonomy): domain Eukaryota; kingdom Viridiplantae; phylum Streptophyta; class Magnoliopsida; order Lamiales; family Lamiaceae; genus Perilla; species Perilla frutescens. The sequence goes on from BRKX01000004.1 coordinate 17,689,840, forward strand.
TGCGAAATCCATGATAAATTGAAAGATTACATTGTAATTTGATACTCAAGTCATATATGATGGATAATTGAATTCAACACCCCCCTAATTGGCTTTTGAATTCACAATACCGTTGACTAGGCGCAGTACCGCCCGCGATACCATCAGCCGGTATCCAAGCGTGATTCGGGGCTTTTAGCGGTATTTAATATTCTAATCATAGTCTTAGTATAAATTCAGACCAAGGAACACCTAAAAATGAAGGAGTATGTAATTTACAAAGAAATTAATCATTCTCTACATCTTTTCACATAATCATTAAAGTAGTTGACTCACGAGTGTACAATTCAAGCTTTCAATTACATTGCCAATGATCACTTGCAATACTACACTAATGTCGCTAGAGTGTAGTGCATGGTCCTCACAAGTGCGAAATCCATAATATGTTGAAAGATTACATTGTAATTTGATACTCAAGTCATATATGATGGATAATTGAATCCAACACACCCCTAATTAGCTTTTGAATTCACAATACCGCTGAGGAGGCACAGTACCTCTCGGATACGGCCTGGGATACCATCAGACGGTATCCAAGCGTGATTCGAGGCTTGTAGCGGTATTTAATTGTCCAATCATAGTCTTAGTTTTTTTTATTCGGTTTAAAGATTTGACATGTGGGTCCCTCGCGAGAATATTAGGGTCCTTTTCAAACACCCAAAAAATCACTCTCTCTTCAACTCCCTCCTTCAAACCCAAAAAATTCACTTTTTTTCGAATCCCACTCCAAAACGGTAATTGCTTGGACTACCTCTTCAATTTTTACCCAATGGCAATGTTGAGCGGTGGAAGTACAAGTAGTGGAGATGATTCTGTAGAGGTATTTTTGAACGAGAATTCTATTTATGAAATTTAATTTTTTTTGCGATTTATCGGATACCGCCGGACGGTTACGCGCGGTACTTACCGATACCATTCAGAAACCGCCGGACGTTATCAACGGTACTGGACGATATCGTTTGAATACCGCTGGGCGGTACCGAGTTGTATGTTTTATTTCTTCTGATTTTTCTATTTATTTTTCGTTTTTCGCTTATTTTGTAGCCTTCTTGGACATGGAAGAGATTTGAAATGCAATTAATGGATCCCGTCATTAATCTTTACTGCAAAGGAAAGATTTTGAACAAAATCAGAACACGATTATTAAAAGTTGGTCATTTGGACCTACTACCAAGGTTTGAGGAAGGTTGTTTCGGCCATCTCTTGAGATGGAAGGATAGTCGGAGTTGCGGCAAAGCACTACATGCTTTGATTTCACGGGAAATAAATCTTGGACATGCTCCGAAGTATGAGGTATGGTTCCGTATTAATGGGAATAATATTAGATTTTCATACCCCGAGTTTGCGCTCGTGTCCGGATTTAGATTTGGGACATCTAATTTTGATCTAAATGCTTACCACGACTGTTCTAATATCGTGATTTTTATGAGATTTTATGGTGGGAAGTCGATAAGAGTTAAAGATTTATTGAAAAATTTTGAAAGCGATGTGGCTAATGCAACAGAAGATGATTATTTGAAAGTTGTTAATGTGTTGGCCTTATATATCTTTGCTTTAGGATATAACACTCATCGACAAGTTGAGAGCTTTGTTTGGGTTTTGGTCGACAACCTACGAGAGTGGGACAGATTCCCTTGGGATGCCTACATATACCCCACTTTACTAAACTATATGTCTCTATTGCCGAACACCAAATTAGAGTATGGCTCGAAATATCATTTTTTTGGACCAGTGTGGGCTCTACAGATATTTTATAATTATTTAGTGATTTTAAATCGCAAAGTAAATAATAACAATATTATTTACAATTTTCTCATATATTCTGTAGATTTGGGCCTGCGAGGCCATTCCAGATCTTGTCAGTCAGATTGCACAATGCGTTGACCCGCATACTTTGCCTAGGTGTTTGAGATGGTTTTTAGTGCAGTCTTCCATTGATGACTTTGATGCATTTTTCAAGGCCGGGGTAAAAACACGTACTTTTAAAAATTCAATTTTTTATACGTATCATTACTGACTTCTTTTTCCTATCATTACAGTTCACGCATCCGTGTCAGCAAACATTACATGTAGAACCCAATGAAAAGCAAAGCGACTACTAGATCAGCATTCAGAGCCCAAACACACTTGGTGTTCGTTTCCAGCCCCCGGTGATTCGATCCAGGAAGATGGCGACTAGAGTGCATGCAGGAAAAAAACAAAAAAAAATGATCCTCATTATTTTGCGGAAAATGTCAAAGTTCGACGCAAGAGAAGAGAGGATAATGAAAACCACCATCAAGAGAAAACATCCTCGTCTTCACACAGATGGGAGAAACGTGAGACTCATTTCATCTCAAAAGTTAAGAATGAGTTTTTACCCGACTTGAAGGACTTTATAAAGGTAGAGATGAAGCACATGATATGAGCTGTCTGGCCTGGTTCGAGACGGTCAAAGTCGCATCGCAGTCATCATACTTACTGCATATCCCCGATAGCTCGATCACCCCCCTCCGTTCACATCCCCGCACGTGCCTCGTCATATATTTCTGGCCGCCAATCTCCAGAGCAAGATATCTCTGGGAGGAGGTCTCTACAGATTGAAGTAACACCGACACCTATGAATATAGATGAGTTTCTGACAACTGCACAACCGTTGCAGGTACTATTCTGTCCAGACCTCGAGGCACAATACGAGCTTGGTGTTGATACATTCTCTAGAGATATACAAGATCATGGTCATAAGGTATAAATTCTAATTTCATGCCCATTTAATTAATTCAATTATGCAATTTCTTATTTTAATTTATATCATTGTGTCAGGATGTAGTATTTGGTCCTGTACAGGAGACGGATCATGCGTCTCACACAGTAATTGAGGTGAAGGAACCTCATAAGGTATAATTAGTAATTTAATTAACTGATACCGTCGGTATAATGTAATACCATTAGAATATCGACCGGTATCATATAATACCGCAGGAATACCGGCCGGTATAATATAATACCGCTAGATTCCTGCCGGTATCAGAAACGGTATTCCAGCGGTATACCATAATACTGCTCTCGTAATACTAGCCGGTATTAAGTAATACTGTTAAGATACCGCCGGGTACCGCTCCCCTACCGCCGGGTACTGTTCCGCTACCGTCCGGGTACCGTCCGAATTTTGTAATTTTTAATTTAATTTATATCATTATTTCAGGATATTGAGGTGATTGAGGTGGAGGAAAATAGCCCTCCGCCACGCTTCACACGTCGGACTAAGGTCAAAAAGGAGGGAGAAAAAGGAAAACAAAAAGTGGTTGAGCCGGCTCCTTTTGATTATGCTATCACGTCCATCCCTTTCGCTAATACCGCACCTCCGATGCTCCCTATCGAACGCCGGATTGCATATAATGAGTTCCGTAAACTTGGAGCAAGAGTGTCGATCAATCTTGCATATGGTGGTCACCCACTTAAACAAGTGTTTTTCACCGGGTTGGAAGACTATAACACCGATATGGAGTTAGATGTAAGTTTTTTTCAAATCTCAAACAAATGTTTTTCTCATCTAATTTTTCTAAAAAATTATCTATACAGACGGTTGGCATCATGATGGAGGTGATGAAGAAGAAATTGGCAGATGGAGACCATATCTTGCCTAATGTGAATGCCACTAACACAATTATAGTTAGCCCAACATTCTTTGTAAGTCACTAGAATATTTTTTTTGTCTAAATCTCTCTTTGATGAATACGTATATAACTAGAATTCAAATTCAAATTATAGACCAATTTAGAATCTGAATGGCTACGCAAAGTTAAAGATCCGAGAACCAGCAAATTAAAAATTACAGAATGGAGTCCGACGGAATCGCTGGTGCAAGTTATCCAAGGATCCGAGTCGCCTACCTACAATCTTGGTGGGGTGCAACTAATGTAAGGCTTTTCAACACTATATTTTTATTTATGTTTAGTTTGCTTATTTCGGAAAATGTGAATGAAAATATTGGATACCGCCTGGTACCGCTCGGTACCGCTCGAATACCGGTCAGTACTGTTCAGTACCGTCCAATTTGGTTTCTTCCATTTGTTCTAATAACTTTTTTATTTTATTTAGGTTATCACCATGTGCCTCATTAATAAGCATTTTGTTACGGTTGAGTGAGTGGCGTGTAGTAGTGTATGACTCGCTTGCACATACACTGGAGCAGTCGGCTCTCAAGATAAGGAAGACTAAATTGATGCCATTACTTCAATTGCTGGACCGGCTTTTGGATGTGAGTCTATATTGGGAACTCAACCATTGGGGGAATGTGCGACCTCGGAAAATGTTGGGAATTCAGATGGCAAATGATTCAGAGCAGTTTTGACAGGTCGATCATTTTAGTTGTGGCCCGTATTCGTGTATGTACGTTGAGCGCCTACTAAGTGGTAGACCAGCTATATCTTGGGGAAATGTGGTCCAAAATCTAACCCTATATCGGCGGTACATGGCACAATTGATATTCGAGATGTGTAACGGTCGTGTGGATCCATTTTGACTATTTGTTTAGTTATTACATATAACTTGCAATTTATTTTCACTTCAATTTTTACTATTTCTTTTGTGATATTTATTTATTTAGAAAATCATTAAATATTGCTAAACAAAAATGAAATTTCAATACAAAGCAAACAGTAATTAATACTTGCCATACAACTGATTACCAAATTAACTAATTAATGTCTACCATTTTTCAAGAAATAAATATGACATATGGTTTATCTATCTCTATTAGGGTAATTATTTCTAGTGTGATTTGGATCACGACATATGCTGCACTTTCTCAGTCCTCGACGTCTGTGATTAGCTGCTTCCGCCCCAGATGGATGGCGACGTCGACGGGTCACTATAAGTGGCGTCACCTTTTGCTGTGCAATGTGAGCTGGTATCACTCAGTCATCTCGATGAGGCAGGCACCTTCCCGACCCTTCATATGTCTCACGCCAATTATCCGTCGTGTAGTATGAAGAGACATAGTCAAGGATTGATTCACCATTTTTCCTGCATAAATAATAATAAAAAATTAAACAGCTGCCCACGTAAATATTCGATGTACTGGTGCATAATATATAATCTGTACATAATAACAGTAACTGCATGAGAGCATGGCATCAAGTCCAGTTGAAACTCGTGACATTTGCATGATTTCTGATGAAGATCAACAATGAATGTTTGCCTGCCGTCATGAACTTTGAATGTTAAATTTGAGGTTGGGACAACGTTATAGACCCGAGATTTTTCCACTTCCTCACGCAATTTTTTTAAGGTTTCTTCAGTCAAAGCATTATCACGTGCATTTGCACGTGCTCATCTAGAATCAAACCACTGCTCAATCACATGCCTGATGCACTCAATTAATGAGCAGATTGGAAGACGTCTTGCCCATAACAAACGTGAATTCAAAACTTCCGTTGTATTGGACGTAAGAAAACCATAACGGCGAACTGGACATTTTGATCATGCACATCGCTCTGGTCCAATGTCCATCAACTTTGTATAAGCTCCATTTGGGCTTAGAGCATGTATAGCCGCCATTGCCTTGTCATATGCTGTTTAGTGATAACTGTATGCAGCCTTGTAGAACATGCTTGTAACGCCTTTGCCATATCGCGTAAACTTATTTAACAAGTGATAGTAGCAAAGTCTGTGTGGTGTGCCTGGAAACACTTCTTGAACGACATTACTTATACCGATGTGAGCATCAGAGATAATTAATGTCTTGGGATTGCATCCAAATGCTAGTCTCACCCTACTCAGAAACCAAGTCCATGAGCGATCATTTTTTATTTCACCAATACCAATTGCTAACGAAAAGCACTGCTCATTTCCATCTTTCGTTACTGCAACAAATAAAATGCCCTTGTTATTTTCCTTCAGATGTGTTCTGTCCCAACTATCACCAGTCTCAGAAACATGGCATATGCAGTACAACAAACACTAAGAGCAACAGACACGTGTTGGAATTGGTTATCAGGCCCAACTTCTAAGTTAGTAAACGTACCAGGATTGGTTTGTTCCAACATATATAGGTAGCTAGGGAGCATCTTAAAAGAATCTTCATGCCCACCATAAATCATCTCGATCACAGCATTTCTGGCACGGAGTGCCACGCTGTAACTGGTTCAGATACCAAACTCTTCCAACATCTTCGCCCTGATGTCTTTTGGTTTCATTATCTGGCCCTCACCACGCATTTTTTTGGCAAAATACGCTGTAATCACTTTTGCATAGACTTGTCTCGGAGCGACACGACTCAAGTCGTTCATACAAGTATGTTCTTTCGTGAACTTATATACAATCCAAAATGTTTCTCTCCATGTAGCGCGCACCTCAAAAGGACAATGATCTTCATATTTACATACAATAATCAGATGCTTTGAATCTGAACGAGCCACTTTATATTCAGCACGATGATGAATATTCCATAATCCCACCGCGATTGACAGAGCATCTTTAGTCTGAAAGGTGGACCCTTTACAGAGTTGGTCGTCTGGTACCCCCTCCAAATCAGATATCAGAAGTGAATCTGAAACATCAATAGGAATCATCGGTATTAACCAATTTTCAGTTAGCTCTTTAGTTGGGTTTGACTCTTCAGGTATTGGTGAAGGGTTGCTAATCCCTAACATAGACAACAGTTTATTTATGCCACCCTCTCTGCGAATCCATGCAACAAACTCTACAAATGTAGACTGTGTAAAACTATTGGCAAAATCTGCTTCTTCATCTTCCTCATCATCATCATCCTCATCCTCATCCTCACCCTCAGCCTTAGCCGCAGCCTCATATTTATCATAATCTTCATTTTCATCATCATCATCTTCCGATCGCTCAGCCTCAGCCTCATCTTTATCTTCATCTTCATCATCATCATCATCATCATCATCATCTTCTTCTTCCTCACCATTGCCTCTCCCGTCACCCTCGCTCTTTTGTGAAGGGTTGCCTCCAACGTCATCTTCCTCACCATTACCTCCAAAATCACCCATGTACTCATGTGAGCCTATTGGTTCATGATATGATGTGGTAGTTGGCATACTATGGCTAACACTATAATACGGGTCACTAAACCAATCAAATTATAAATATTGTGTGCCACAATTATCAAACTGTGAATATTGTGTGCCACAATTATCAAACAAAGGACTTGAGTAATCCACTGATGTTATATATGGATCTTGTTGATAGCTTGTCCTGATGTCATTTTGTACATTGTGAACAACATACACTATCGGTTCATCTTCTCGAATGCACAACCCCTGTAGATCTTGATCAGTACTAAAGAGAGACCTCAATAATCTACCATTTCGAGTACGTGATAAATAATAGAAAAGATAATCTGCACCCAGTGAATTGGATCGCATGATGTAATTGATGCGTTGGATTAACTCACCCAAAGATATAGGTTGAGTAGGAATGTGTACAAATTGCTCATCACCGCCTTCGTAGTCGGAATTTTGCCATCGCCCACCATATTGTACAATGATACTTTGCCAATGATCCATCTGTAGATTAAAGAAAATATAATGTCAATGAAAACATTATATAATGAAGACACCGCTCGGTACCGCTATTACCACTCGAATACCATTTAGATAGGGTTCAGAATGGTATTCGAGCGGTATATATTCTGCATGAAAGATTCAAAATATACCTGATGAATTTGTGTTAGACTGCACGAGGATTGTTTCTTTCTTTTTGCTAGATATTGTTGTGTTGTGTTGTGTTTTGTGTTTGTTTGAAATTGATGTGTGCAGTATATCCTGTATATTAATGCTGAATATGAAATCATCCAACGAAAAAGTTTTCAATCTCACCGTTCTCTTACATCCAGCATATGTGTAAAAGTATAAGGTAATATGATATGTCACTTTCAATGTACAAACTATTCAGTCTACCATGTGATACCGGTCAAATACCGCTGGATTTTATTGATATCCTATGGTGTAAATATGACGTCTTCAATCTCACCTACCCCTTTTACATCCATGTACTTCTTCAATTATTTTGTTATACATCAAAATACAAACGTGTAAGAAAAAAGATAAAAACAAGACATGTGAACAAGACAGTCTTCAAAAGTGAGGAAAATCGAATACCATACGAATACCGCTCACATACCGCCGGGTTATATAGATACCGCTCGAGTATCGGTCGGGTAATCCAATACCGCCCATATATCATTGGAATACCGGCCGGTATTAGATCAGAAATCTGTGCAATACCGGCTGGTATTATGTAATACCGCTGGAATACCGGTCAGTATTAATCCTGTAATCCAGCGGTATCTAATATACCGCTCGCGTACCGATTAGTATCTCCAATACCGCCCGTATACCGGCAGTATGATGTTATACCGCTGGAATACCAACCGAAATTTTTCATTTGGGATCTGTGCAATGATTTTTCAGCCAATGAGAAGTCTTCATTGTCACATATCTCTGTAACATTCCTAAGTACATTTGCCTTGGTTTTTAGCAAAATCAAGTACACTTGTGTAAGAGATGTGTAAGTAACACCTTTTTGAGGGTATTTTAGGGACTTTACACTAAAGTTGGGTAATTGTTGGATGTGAGTAAGGAGGTGGGTGTCACAAACAAGGATGCTTTGGCCGGGGAATTCGATTTGGGAGCTAGGGTTCGTGAAGAGGGAGGCAGATTGGATATCAAATTGGGAATTGATTCACACGAGTCGAGCTTATTAGCAGATATGGGAGAGACGGGTCGGGTGGAGTAGATTGAAGAGGCATTTCTAGCAGCCCACTTAGTAGGATGTTTTATTTTAAAAAAAATGAGGCGGCCCATCTGTTCTGGCCCAGTTGTTAGGTTATGTTTTAATTAATTGGGAAGTATACCCCTTATGCTTAGGGTTACTGTACCATATTGTAAGGGCTATAAATAGCTAGTTTATGAATGGAAGAAGCAAGCAATGAGATAAATCTGTTTTTTCTCCTCTCGTTCTCTCATTTCCTCATCCATTTCTTCTATATCTTCTCTCATTTCTTGTTACCAAGTTTACACTATTATTATACAAACATTATATTTCTACATTATATTTATAGATCTGCTGTCCAACTATTTAATATAAGAAATCCAGCTTGTCGGCTACATTTGGTATCTCAGAGCCCAGGTTCTTGAGATGGCGGACGGCACCCGATTGCGTGAGCTGCAAGAACATCAGAAGGAGTTAGATAAAGTTCTAAAGGCAGAATCATTAAAGAGAGAGGCGGCTGAACTAAAAATGCAGGAACAAATCTCCAAATCTAATGAAGAGATGAAGGGATTCGTGCAAGGTGTAAACAACAGATTTGATAATCTAGCTAACACTTTGGGTTCTATTCAGCTACAATTATCAAATCTAGACAATGGTAAAAGCATGGGTACAGGGAATTCTATCCTGGGCAGTCCACACTCCAATAATCAAAGTGATTCCAGTAAGCCTAAACCGCAACAGATCATTACTAACCGAGAATGGAGTGATTCAGCAGGTAAACATTCATCCTCACACTTTCCGAAACTGGATTTCCCTAAATTTGATGGTGATCAACCTAGGGCATGGATTTTGAAGTGTCAAAGTTATTTTAGAATGATCTATAGTGTTCCAGATAACCAGAAAGTAACACTTGCTACTATGCACTTTGAGGGAAGGGCATCCCAGTGGTATCAAAATTTAAGTCTTAATGAAACTGATATAACATGGGAGCAATTCCTTGAGGTGGTTTCTGCTAGGTTTGAGGAAGTTAGTGATGCTAAGGTAATTACAGAATTCAACAAGCTCAAGCATGTAGGGTCTTACACTGAATATGTTGACAAATTTGAAGAACTCAGGGTCTGCATGTTATTGTTGAATAAAGGCCAGTTTACTGAAGAGTATTTCATAGCCAGTTTTATCAGTGGACTAGGGGAGGAGATTAAGCCTCTAATTCACATGTTCAAGCCTACCACACTTAGGCATGCTATTGAGTTGGGGCAGCAACAAATTTTAAACCTGGAAGCTATGGCTAAGAAGTTCAGGGGTAGTTCAAGGCCATACCAGACTGCTAGCACAAGGAGGGAAGTCTCTGCCAGTCCCTACAATCCTAAACCACCACCAACTACCCCAAAACCCCCTTTCAAATTCCTCACAGCAGCAGAAATGGCAGCCAGAAGAGAGAAGGGGCTGTGTTATAATTCTGATGAGGCATTTACTGTGGGGCATAGGTGCAAGGCCAGGATTTCTTACATGATAATGAGTTAAGAGGAGGAGATGGCCTATGTACAATCCATGTCAACTGAAGATACTGAAGTAAACAGTCAAGACACTACAGCAAGCATGGAGGAAGTACAAATGGCACTGAACCTTATTTCTGGAGAAGGAGGTTTCACCACTATGAGAGTGTTTGGGTAGGTAGGAGATCATAAGTTGCATATTCTCATAGACTCTAGTAGTACCCTCAGCTTCATTAGGGAAGCCACAACCAGGGATTTGGGCTGCAAGCTGGAGCCAACCAAACCCTTGCTAGTCAGGGTTGCTAATGGTAATAGAATGGTGAGTTCTACAAGAGTTAGTGGGTCCAAGTGGTCAGTACAGGGCCACCAATTCACTTATTCCCCCAGGACTCTAACCACTGAAGGGTGTGACTTAATCCTGGGTAGAGACTAGCTTAAAGCCTGTACACCTATAGAGTTGGATTATGAAAAAATGACCTTTACAGTTAACTGGATGGGGAAGAGGATTAAGATTCAGGCTCTCACTCAGGTGAGTGAATGCCATCTGATCTCTGAACATGCCCTATACAACCTGATCCACCATTCTAAACCATCCCCTATTGATGAGGTGTACATAATTAAGCTAAAGGCAGATCAGTCTGATCACCAACATAGTTTGGGGGCACTATTGGATGAGAATATAAGGATGTATTTGAGGAGCCATAGGGGCTGCTCCCCAAGAAGGGGTATTGAACACCAAATACTCCTCAAACCAGGAAGTATTCCCAAACACAAGTACCTATACAGGGTATCACATGACCAAAAAGCTGAGATAGAAAAAATTATAGAAGGATTACTGAGCAGTGGTATGATACAGGATAGCAAGAGTCCTTTTGCTTCTCCTGTTCTATTGGTCAAAAAGAAAGCTGGGACTTAGAAGATGTGTGTTGATTATAGGTATTTCAATGGGTTAACTATCAAGCATGATTATCCAATACCTATAATAGATGAGCTCTTGGATGAATTGAATGGTGCTAAGTTCTTCTCTAAGATAGACCTTAGATCTGGGTATTTCCAGATCTTGATGAAGCCAGAACACAGATTTCTAACTGCATTTAGTACTCATAATGGCCACTATGAATTCCTAGTGATGCCATTTGGCCTATGTAATGCTCCAGCAACATTTCAGTCACTGATGAACAAGATATTTAGGCCTCAGCTCAGGAAGTCAGTTCTGGTATTCTTTGATGATATATTGGTGTACAGCCCTACATGGGAGGAACATATGAAACATCTAAGGGAGGTTTTGTCTATTCTAAGGCACCACCAGTTATATGCTAAGCAAAGTAAGTGCCACTTTGGGCAAGAAAAAGGTTGAATATCTAGGCCACATTATCTTTGCAGCAGGGGTGGCTACAGATCCAGAGAAGGTATCTAGCATGGTCAATTGGCCAACTCCTACCACCCTTAAACAGCTCAGGGGATTTCTTGGTCTTACTGGTTACTACAGAAAATTTGTGAGGGGTTATGGGCTACTGAGTAAACCTCTTACTTCTTTACTGAAAAAAGGAGCTTTTAGATAGTCTGAGGAAGCCACCATAGCCTTTGAGGCTCTCAAAGCAGCTATGGTTACTACACCAGTCCTAGCCCTTCCAGATTTCACATTGCCTTTTGTCTTGGAGACAGATGCAAGTGGGAAAGGATTTGGTGTAGTTCTTATGCAGAGGGAGAGGCCCCTAGCCTACATGAGTAGGTCTTTAAACCACAGGAACCAATCTCTCTCTATTTATGAGAAAGAGTTCATGGCTGTCATAATGGCCATTCAGAAATGGAAGCACTACCTACAGGGGCACAAATTCATTATCAAGACTGACCAACATGCACTTAAGCACCTGTTGGATCAAAAGATAATGACCCAAATGCAGCAAAGATGGATCCCCAAGCTCCTAGGGATAAATTATGAAATTCATTATAAAAAGGGAGCTGACAACAAAGCTGCAGATGCCCTTTCAAGAATTACATACATTTCAGATACTCTAGAGGACTGCAACACCATTGCCACTGCAGTCCCTACCTGGATCCAACAAGTGGTTGACAGCTACAAGGATGACCCTATATGCTAGGGTGGTCAATTCCAAAACACTCAACCAAGGTACCTATCCAGACTATGAGATGATAGGAGAGTTGCTGAAATACAGAGGTAGAATTGTTGTTGGGATTGGTAATGATATCAGGCAGTTACTACTGGCTGAGATGCACAACTCACCTTATGGGGGTCACTCTGACATCTATGGGACTTATGACAGGCTTAAAAGGCTCTTCTATTGGCCCCACTTGAAGGATGAGGTGACCAGATGGGTTAACAACTGTGCAGTTTGCTGTGTTAGCAAAAGAGCTAATGAACCCTACCCAGGACTACTACAACCCTTACAGATTCCTAGCCAAGCGTGGACACACATCACCATGGACTTTATTGAAGGATTGCCAATGTCCTACAAAAAGGATACCATCCTAGTGGTGGTGGACAAGCTTACTAAGTATGGGTATTTCATTCCTATGTCTCACCCCTACATAGCCCACACTGTTGCTAAGGTGTTCTTGGACTCAATCTACAGGCTTCATGGCCAACCCCTAAGTATTGTAACCGACAGGGATAAAGTGTTCACAAGTCAGTTCTGGAAAGAATTGTTCAAACTCATGGGCACTAACTTGGACATGACCTCAGCCTACCACCCACAGTCTGATGGACAGACTGAGAGGGTAAACCAATGCTTAGAGACTTACCTGCAGTGCATGATACATCAACACCCCAAGCAGTGGTCTAGGTGACTATCCCTCGCTAAGTTTTGGTATAACACTAATTACCACTCCAGTTTGAAAACCACTCCGTTCCAGGCGCTCTATGGCTACCCCTTTCTCAACATTCACTCCAAATCTACTTCTCTAAGTTTGGGATACTCAATTCAGAAGTTGAGGCGGTACTCGGGGAAAGGCAAGATTTTATGTCAAAATTAAAAGCTAACCTACAGGCCTCACAGAATCACATGAAGGTCTACGCAAACTTATAAAAATAACAGAAAGGGAGTTTGAGGTAGGAGATCTGGTCTACCTCAAACTACAACCTTACCGACAGAGCTCCGTTGTTCTTAGGAAGAACCTGAAGTTGTCAGCTCGGTACTACGGACCTTATAAGATTACAGAAAGGATCGGGAAGGTGGCTTATCGCCTTGAATTACCTGAGGGGGCCCGGATCCATCCGGTATTCCATGTCTCTCTCCTGAAGAAAGTCTTAAGCAACACCATTCAGCCGTCGGCCACCCTGCCTTCACACGATGAAGATGGAGTCTTTTTTATCTTCCCTTGCGCGGTGCTAGCAGAAAGGGTAATTCATGGAGATTCTCAGACCAGAGTAGAAAAATGGGTTCTTTGGGATGAATGTAAGTCAGAGCTGCTTACATGGGAAGATGCCAAATTTCTAGCTCGGGTCGTCCGCAAGATCGATCCTTGCGGACAAGGATCTCTAAATGAAGGGAGTAATGTCACAAACAAGGATGCTTTGGCCGGGGAATTCGATTTGGGAGCTAGGGTTCGTGAAGAGGGAGGCGAATTGGATATCAAATTGGGAATTGATTCGCACGAGTCGAGCTTATTGGCGGATATGGAAGAGACGGGTCGGGTCGAGTAGATTGAAGAGGCATTTCTAGCAGCCCACTTAGTAGGATGTTTTATTTTAAAAAAATGAGGCGGCCCATCTGTTCTGGCCCAGTTGTTAGGTTATGTTTTAATTAATTGAGAAGTATACCCCTTATGCTTAGGGTTACGGTACCATATTGTAAGGGCTACAAATAGCTAGTTTATGAATGGAAGAAGCAAGCAATGAGATAAATCTGTTTTTCCTCCTCTCGTTCTCTCATTTCCTCATCCATTTCTTCTATATCTTCTCTCATTTCTTGTTACCAAGTTTACACTATTATTATACAACACATTATATTTATAGATCTGCTGTCCAACTATTTAATATAAGAAATCCAGCTTGTCAGCTACAGTGGGTAAAGGAAGTTTTTAGTTAAGGAATATGAGTACTTTCATATATTTCCACTACAAGTAATGTCTATAACTTAATAATTTAAATGTTATATAATTTAAATGTTATATATAATGGTTCATTTTTGCTAAGCTTCGGTTCCTAATGCATTATTTCATTTATCCACATAAAATAAAACTATATCAAATAATGAAATAAATATAACATTGAGTAGACTAAATATTAATAATTAATAATTAATAATATTACTTTAAAATAAATCCGCGATATATTTTTTAAGTTAATAATGAATTAAATAAGAAATTGAATAAAAAGGGTAGTCAACGGAAGAATCGTAAAACCCTACTGAACTTTTTCCCCGCAAAAAGTCCGTATTTTCACTCCACTACGTCTCTCTCTCTCTCTCTCTCTCTCTCTCTCTCTCTCCACATGACGAATGCGCTGACTCGAAACGCAAAAACGCATCACCAATCAGCTACAAGCCCAAAACACGTCCAGATTCAATGAACCTGCATAGCCATTTCCCCTTCGTTCCCCATCTCTTATATAAACGACCATTTTTCATTACATTCCAAACAAAGTGTTTTCGCAGGAATCCTTCAAAACCCAGAACCCACAATTGTGACAAATTTATTGTATTACTACCAGTTCTGATTCTCCTACATTATCACGCACGTTAACGAGATAGGACAATGGCATTTGCTGTAATATCTTCTTCTGCTGTTCACAGCTCTTCTTTATCTCATTCTCTTGATCAATCCAAAGGTAGCATTTATATTTAAATTTATTTTGTCCCATTTCACGTATTTTGAGTACAATCGCTCCATTTCGTTCATCGCGTTTGGGTAACACTTTGATCCTTCTCTACAGCCGCAAATTTCGGCGCATTTCAGCCGTTGGATAGGCTCCATTCCCCAACAACGGCCGTTAATTTTTCAAGAAGGTCTTGGTCCGTGAAACCGTTGAATGCCGAACCCAAGCGGAATGACTCAATTGTCTCCGCAGCGACAACCGCGTCCGCTCCTGGTATCACTATTTTTTTTCCTGCATTTTTTTCCGCATGCGATACGTTTTTGGAGTTTTGTATTGATGAATTCGGATTTTGAATAAATGCAGCAGATGTTATCGAAAAGGTGGAGGTAGAGGACTACGAAAAATTGGCGAAGGAGCTCGAAAATGCTTCGCCGCTCGAGATTATGGATAAAGCCCTGGAGAAATTCGGTAACGATATTGCAATTGCTTTTAGGTAATTCACAAATTAAAATTCTCTCTGTAATCTGTCGTTTCTGCATATGTTAGCTGATTCCCATGTCCGTGATGGTATATCGTTATTTAGCGTAGTTGTTAATTTGGTGGGATTAGTTGTAGTTTCTGAAAATCATCCAATTATAAATCGGCCACTGCAATTTTCTTGGAAATGTTGAAAGCCTGCATGAGGATTTACAGATTTTTACTTCAAGCTTATTCTGCCCGTAGCTGTTGTTGATTTAAGATTTTACTTCCTCAATTATTATGGAGAATTGGAAATGTGTCTGAAAACAATAAATTATTCCTAATCCTTTAATTTTATTTAGATTTAGGAATTGAAGGGATGAGGATCTCTATTTGGCCTCAGACCTTCAATGAGGAAATTATTGTTGCATTGTGATTGATTTTGTGCACATAATCAGTAGAAAACAAACTCAGTTCTCTCTGGTAAATTTGCAGTGGTGCAGAAGACGTTGCATTGATTGAATATGCGCGCTTAACTGGACGACCATTCAGGGTGTTCAGCCTGGATACTGGGAGGTTGAATCCTGAGACTTACAGATTCTTTGATGAAGTGGAGAAGCACTATGGGATTCGCATTGAGTACATGTTTCCTGATGCTGCTGAAGTTCAAGATTTGGTTAGGCAAAAGGGTCTGTTCTCTTTCTATGAAGACGGCCACCAGGAATGTTGCCGCGTGAGGAAGGTTAGGCCCCTAAGGAGGGTCCTCAAGGGGTTGCGAGCATGGATAACTGGCCAGCGGAAGGATCAGTCACCCGGAACTCGATCAGAAATCCCTCTTGTCCAGGTTGATCCTGTTTTTGAGGGGTTGGATGGTGGGATTGGCAGCTTGGTGAAGTGGAATCCAGTGGCAAATGCCGATGGTAACAGTATATGGAATTTCCTACGCGCCATGAATGTTCCTGTGAACTCCTTGCACGTGAAGGGTTACATCTCGATTGGATGTGAACCCTGCACAAGAGCTGTCCTGCCCGGTCAGCACGAGCGGGAAGGAAGGTGGTGGTGGGAAGATGCTAAGGCCAAGGAGTGTGGCCTGCACAAGGGCAATATCAAGGAGGAAAATGTGAATGAGAGTGGGAGTGTAAATGGTGGTATCCAGCCTAATGGAAGCACGGGGCATGCTGATCTATTCAACACCAATAGTGTAGTGAAGTTGAGCAGGCGTGGGATCGAGAATTTGCTGAAACTGGAGAAGAGGAATGAGGCATGGGTGGTGGTGCTGTATGCGCCTTGGTGCAGATTCTGCCAGGCCATGGAGGATTCGTATGTGGAATTGAGTGAGAAGCTTGCAGGTTCAGGAGTGAAGGTGGCCAAGTTCAGGGCTGATGGAGACGACAAAGCATTCGCACAACAGGAATTGCAACTGGGGAGTTTCCCTACCCTGCTCTTATTCCCTAAGCATTCACCCCGTCCAATCAAATATCCATCGGAGAAGAGAGATGTCGATTCGTTGCTGGCTTTTGTCAATGCCCTCCTCCTGTAACACCACCAGCATCACTCCGATCCCAGCTAGCTTTCAAGTACATACATCACTATATTAAAATTATGAGAGAGAGAGAGGCTCTTGGATTTTGATCATTGTATAAGCGTTTGGGGGGATGAAGTTCTCCAACAATTAACTAGCTCTAATACTCCCTGGTAGAATAGTTAGTTTGTATGTTTAGACTCTCGATTGCTTTATAAGATGCTCAAAGATTCATTTCAAATGATAACAAGTCCCAAGTGAATAGGAAAAGGTGTATCACCTATGTAATGCTTCGAATTATATCGTCTCCTATCATTGTTATATTCATTCATCAAACCTTTGTTTGTCTAGTGATTTGGTTTCTTTAGTTGGAGCTGGGGATGGAAACTCAACCCAGGCGTGATTGATATTACTATATTATTATACAAGAATAGTACATAAAATTTCATCAATATACAAGTACTCATGAATATAACATTTGTTAGTACACAAAAAATTGCCTTTAAAAAAAAAGAAAAAGAAAAGGAATTGGATCAAGATAAAATAAAGGAAGAAGCAAAAATGAAGACACAGAGCCTGTCTGGAGTGTTGGATTCCCAAAAGCAAGAAGAGACTCAAGAGAGAGACTTTAGGGCAAACATAATTGATTTTTAGAAAGTTGACGGCATACAAAGCTTTAATCAGGCAAGTAAACTAAAGTCTGTATCACACTTTCCAACTTATGGTAAAATACTATAAGAAAAATAGTATTCATTTTTTTCAAAAAATTTAGAAAATTAATATTTGATCAATTTTCCGACCCAAAAATTCCACAAATTAATTGTATTTTAAAATTTATATTTTCTCAATCGCGTAAAAATATTCCTCCAATAAAATTTTTTTAATAATTTTCATTTGAGTTATTCAACTATCATTAATAATAAAATCCTAACTACACCGGACGAGGGATTCCTAACATATAAATAATCTGAATTAAAAGATATATGGTTATCATACGGCATTCCCTTGCTAAATATTAAATTAAAAAAAAAATATTAAGTTAATTTACATAGCATTGTTGTGATAAAAAAATAGTCAGCCCATTAAGATGTTAGAATTTGTTATTCAATAAATGGTTAGGATCGGTCCATCAATTTAACCTTAAAGGAGAACAGGTCAAATATTAAATTTATGTTTTACTCAAACACCCGACCTATGGTATTGAGGAGATTTGGTCTCCGAACAATCTCACACCACCATTAGATCATCCTCACCAAGACGTCAAATCTTAAATATTAAGTCTAATACAGTTAGATGGGAGGAGGAAGAATCATATTTTTGGGGGATGAACTTAGTCTACAAAGAAAGGAGACCCCCGAGTCTTCAAGAGGGTACACGAGAACTATATAAAAGAAAAGGGTAACTCCAAGGGGGTGGTGAAAGAAAATGGGTTTCGGAGAACCGAACACTCCATAATAGTAATCAGAGTAAGCGGACAAGAACGCAATGCATTTATTCCGACACAAAAGGTAACAATGTTCTCAGTTGGACTCCACACATAAAAGAAACATATACATCAAAAGATAGTGTAATACCCCGAAATATTTTAGAGGGTTTTATTCAACTTATGTTACCCTTTGGTAAGTTAGAAAATAAGTTGGGTCCTTAAATGCTTCAAATAAAGGAAAAACCGCAGCTAGGAAAATCTGTTAAAATTTAATTTGGTCAAAAATTTGCTTTAAAAATATGTTATGGTAATTTTCTCTGGTTGATAGAAAAAGTTTCAAGGATTGTGCCAAACTTTGAAATTTTAAATTTCGAGTTCAAATGAACTCTTGGCACAACTTTGAATAGAAAAAGGCACATCCGTCATTATCCAATTTCTTTTTCAAAATATTATCCTATTCTTTTCACATCATTATCCTTTCTTTTATTCGTTATTATCCTATTTATTTTTCTTCTATAAATACGAGCTTAAGGTTTCATTTTTCATTCATTTTCAAAATCGAAACACCGAGCAGCTTCTAGAGAATGTACGTCCCTAATTTTCTATTTCAATTTCAAAATAGTCATTTTGAAGGTGTCAATGCGTAAATCACAAATATGTGATTGAAACAATGATTCACCGGACGATCACGACAAAAAATCACCGTGACCGCTTCCAACCTCCATGACAACCATAATCACCGCGACTTATCATCCCAACAATCATCACCCACCCTACGTTAATCACCAACCAACCACTCCTACCCCCTCCAATCACAACCGCCCCTCCCCAAATTAATCACCACCGCCACCATCAATCAACCAAACCACCGCCACCAATTTTAATACCACGGCGTTACAATCGCCGTAAACCGACGATCTCTTTTGGGTCATCGAATTAAAAAGTGTCTTTAGGGTTTTATGTTCTATGTATATTTATATACATTTTTCATGTTGTCATTTTTTAATTTCGGATATATTTTGGATATCCCAATATTAAATTGTAGTCTTTTTCAGATCTATCTTTTATGGATAGCCCTATCGTATTTTTAATCTCAAAAGTTGTTCCGTCTTAAGATATAATATTTTTATTTAAAGTTTCATATTTTTCCAATGAGCGAATCTCGTGGTATGAATTTATTTGTACCAAATTAATTTTAGGATACGGATTTGACCACCCCGTATGCTAAAACTTCTAAAAGGGTTTTTCTTTATAAAAATGCCCTGAGTAAAGTTCCCTTAAGAGTCAAAATATTTTGATGACCCGGGTGCTGCGTATTAAGATAGTAGATATTATAATATTTACTTCATAGCTAAGAAATGTTAGATTTTGACCCAATGGTAGTCTTTCATCGAAACTAAGTTGCCGGACAATCTTTGTAGGCACAGAAGAAGAAGACTTCTAGTTGAGACCAGAATCAGAATCTAGATCTAGCTATCCAGATCTGATTACCAGGTGGGTTTTTATTATATAAAAATGTAATTCGGGTTATTAAGCCCTGATATTTATAAAATGAATGTGATTGAATATCCAACTCATGACTGTATTTGATGTGCTCTCCTGACTCATGTAAGTCTTACTACTATTTTTGGTGACGAAACTACAATGGTTCACGATATCGAGCCCCAAGCAAACAGGGCAGTGTCCAACCTTAAGAAGCCGGGTTGTGTACATGAACTGACTCACCGTAAGTGTTCTAGGGGAGAGTGGCGCACAATGATGGAACTAAAATGATTTAGTATACATGGAATCCACAAATTTTCTATTTTAAAAGCTTTCCATGATATGCTTAAAATATGATTGGATATTCTGTTTTATAAAATGATTGTGAAGGTTTTTCTCAAAAGTACCCACTGAGTGCATTAGTACTCATGCCCAAATCTTTTCAAATATTTTCAGGATGAGCTGTGGGATGGTGGACGGCTGTGCTAAGGCTGAAGGGCTATCTTTTGATGTATATGTTTCTTTTATGTGTGGAGTCCAACTGAGAACATGGTTACCTTTGTGTCTGAATAAATGCACTGCGTTATTGTCCGCTTACTCTGATTATTGTTATGGAGTGTTCGGTTCTCCGAATCCCATTTTCTTTACTGTTATGGAGTGTTTGGTTCTCCGAATCCCATTTTATTTACTGTTATGGAGTGTTCGGTTCTCCGAATCCCATTTTCTTTACTGCTACGGAGTGTTCGGTTCTCCGAATCCCATTTTCTTTATTGTTACGAAGTGCTCGGTTCTCCGAATCCCGTTTACTTTCCGTTCCTGACAGACAAAAGTCTGGCATTTATTTACTTTCCTTATTCAGACAGGCACAAGCCTGGCTTTATATTACCTTCCATGTCAAGGTAAAAGCCTGGCTTTATATTACTTTCATGACAGACGAAAGTCTGGCATCTCTTTACTTCATGTATTTGGACAGACATCCGTCTGGCCTTTTTCATACCTAACCTATTAACAGTTAACCTTTGAACTGTTATTATTTACATTGATGTTTGCCTTCGTTATTCTTTTCTTGGGTTCATCCTAAGAGTCATGGTATCTGGTTGGAGTCATTTTAGACGCTTTAAAAGCATGGATTGATCCATTTATAGAGGTTATGCTGCCCAAATTTTTGGGGCACTAACCCTAGTTCTTTGATTACTTCGGTTGAACAACCCCTTTCCCCTTCCCCCAAGTAGAGCACCGGTCCCCTGCCCTTCTTCCGAGACCGGGGCATTACAGATAGCCCTTCAGCCTTAGCACATCCGTCCACCATCCCGCAGCTCATCCTGAAAATATTTGAAAAGATTTGGGCGTGAGTACTAATGCACTCAGTGGGTACTTTTGAGAAAAACCTTCACAATTAGTTTATAAAACAGAATATCCAATCATATTTTAAGCATATCATGGAAAGCTTTTAAATCAGAAAATTTATGAATTCCATGTATACTAAATCATTTTAGTTCCATCATTGCGCGCCACTCTCCCCTAGAACGCTTACGGTGAGTCGGTTCGTGTACACAACCCGACTGCTTAAGGTTGGATACTGCCTTGTTTGCTTGGGGCTCAATATCGTGAACCATTGTAGTTTCGTCACCAAAAACAGTAGTAAGACTTACATGAGTCAGGAGAGCACATCAAATACAGTCATGAGTTGGATATTCAATCACATTTATTTTATAAATATCAGGGCTTAATAACCTATAAAATACATTTTTATATAATAAAAACCCACCTGGTAATCTGATCTGGGATAGCTAGATCTAGATTCTGATTCTGGTCTCAACTAGAAGTCTCCTTCTTTTGTGCCTACAAGATTATTCGGCAACTTAGTTTCGATGAAAGACTATCATTAGGTCAAAATCTAACATTTCTTAGCTATGAAGTAAATATTATAATATCTACAATCTTAATACACAGCACCCGGGTCATCAAAATATTTTGACTCTCAAGGGAACTTTACTCAGGACATTTTTATAAAGAAAAACTCTTTTGGAAGTTTTAGCATACGGGGTGGTCAAATCCGTATCCTAAAATTAATTCGGTACAAATAAATTCATACCACAAGATCCGCCCATTGGAAAAATATGAAACTTTAAATAAAAATACTATATTTTGAGACGGAACAACTTTTGAGATTAAAAATACGATAGGGTTATCCATGAATGATAGATCTGAAAAAGACTACAATTTAATATTGAGATTCCCAAAATATACCCGAAATTAAAAAGTGACAACATGAAAAATGTATATAAATATACATAGAACATAAAATCCTAAAGGCACTTTTTGATTCGGCGACCCGAAAGGATCGCCGATTTGAGGCGGTTGGTGTGGGTGGTGGAGTTAATCTCCATTTGGAGATTATTTGCGTGATAGGGCTGATTGTTTGGTGATTAACGGGGGTGGGGTGGTGGTGATTGATTTGATTGTTGGGGTGATAGGTGGCGGCGGTGGTGATCGTCTTTGACGGCGGTCACGGCGATTTTTCGTCGTGATCGTCTGTCAAATCATCTTTTCAATCACGTATTCGTGATCTACGTATTGACACCTTTAAAATGACTATTTTGGAATTGAAATAGAAAATTAGGGACGTACCTTCTCTGGAAGCTGCTCGACGTTAGGATTTTGAAAAAATGAATGAAAAATGAAACGTTAAGCTCCTATTTATAGAGGAAAAATAAATAGGATAATAAGGAATAAAAGAAAGAGGATAATGATGGAAAAAAGATAGGATAATTACGAATAGGATAATATTTGAAAAAGAAATTGGATAATGACGGATGTGCCTTTTTCTATTAAAAGTTGTGCCAAGAGTTCATTTGAACTCGAAATTGAAAAATTCAAAGTTTGACACGATCCTTGAAACTTTTTCTATCAACCCGAGAAAAATATCAGAACATATTTTAAAGCAATTTTTGAGCAAATTAAATTTTAACAGATTTCTCTGGCTGCGCTTTTCCTTTATTTGAATCCTTTAAGGACCCAATTTATTTTCTAACTTACCAGAGGGTAACATAAGTTGAATAAAACCTTCTAAAATATTTTGGGATATTACATGTTGAAACTGAGTTCCGTTTTTCTTTGATCTGCATAAGCCTTCTGTCTATCTTGAGCCTCCTTGATTTGCTGACGAATAAACTTGATCTTCTGGGCCGCTTCCTGGACCATTTCAGGTCCAAGTATCCTTCTTTCTCCAACTTCATCCCAATACAAGGGCGATCTACTCTTCTTTTTGTACCGGGCTTCAAAAGGGGTCATGCCGATCGATGACTGATAGCTGTTGTTGTACGCAAACTCTACCAATGGCAGTAGCTCCTCCTAGTTGCCTCTTTGATCGATGACTACTCCTCTAAGCATGTCTTCTAGAATCTGGATAGTCCTTTCGAACTTGGCCATTCATTTGAGGATGAAAGGCCGAGCTGAAATTGAGCTTTGATCGCATGACTTCTTGTAGGCTCCTCCATAATCTTGACGTAAATCTCGTATCACGATCCGACATAATCGAGACCAGCACTTGGTGCAATCGCACAAATTCCTTAACATATATCTAGGCTAATTGATCTAGCCCATCTGTCATTATAACAGCAATGAAATGTGCTGCTTTCAATAATCGATTCACGATTACCCAAATAGCGGTATTCCACCGCTTAGACTTTGGTAATCCTACCACAAAGTCCATACTACTATGATCCTACTTCCATTCAGGAATTTCTATGGGTTGGAGCAACCAGAAGGTTTTTGATACAGGCTTCACTTGCTGACAGTTCAAACACCTTTCCACGAAGGCGGCTATCTCTCTTTTCATGTTATTCCACCAGAAGTTCCTCTTGAGGTCTTGATACATCTTGGTGCTTCCGAGATGTGCAATATATGGCATGTCATGTGCTTTGCACATAATTTCCTTCTTTAGTTCTTCCTTGCTCGGCACACAAAGCCTTCCTTTGAATAAGAGCGCGTTATTGGCGGCTTCCGTAAAATCTTGTGAGCTATCTGATCATGCTTCTAGTCTTTTCTTTTCGAGAAACTCATCACTTCTCTGGGCTTCAATTATCCTTTCTAAGCCTTAACTATCCTTTGCCTCAGGTCGGGATGAGCGACTATCATGGCGATTTATGCTTAAATGATTTCAGGTGGTGTTAGCACCTCGATTCTTAACTTCTTGAATTCCTATCGAAGCTCATTCTTAACTTGAACGAGTCCTAACTCTACCTTCTCCTTCCTACTTAGGGCACCAGCTACCACATTTGCCTTACCTGGGTGGTAGTGAGTCGTGCAGTCGTAATCCTTTACGAGTTCTAGCCACTTCTCTGCCTCATGCTAAGATCCTTTTGCTTGAAGAAATACTTTAGGCTCTTGTGATCTTGAGAAGATTCTCACACTTGGCTCTGTAGATATAGTGCCTCCAGATCTTCATCACATAAACAACTGCTGCTAGTTCTAGGTCATGCATGGGATAGTTTTGCTCGTGATTCTTAAGCTGCCTCGAAGCATAAGCAATCACCTTTCCTCTCTTCATCAGCACGCATCCTAATCCTTTTCTCGACGCATCAACGTAAACTACAAAATCTTCATTTTCTCCCTGAATGGCCCACACCGAGATTGTGGTTACATCTTCTTTATGGTCTGGAAACTTTCTTCACACTCGAGCGTCCACCTAAACTTGAAGTCTTTCTTCAACAATCGCGTCATAGCCTTAGATATTGACGAGAATCCTTCGATGAATCTACGATAGTATCCCGTGAGTCTTAGAAAACTTCTTATCTCATTCACGTTCCTTGGAGACTTCGAGTTGCTTGCAGCTTCAATCTTAGCTGGATCCACCTTGATTCCTTCTACTAAAACTATATGACCTAGAAACATAACTTTCTTGAGCCAAAGCTCACACTTACTAAACTTAGCGTAAAGCCTTTCTTTTCTTTAACTTCTCCAACACCACCCTTAGGTGCTCTTGTTGCTCCTCTTCGTCCTTCGAATAGATGAGGATATCATTTATGAAAACTAGTACAAACTTATCTAGATACGGGTAAAAACCCCGATTTATTAAATCCATGAACACTGCTAGGGCGTTGGTCAATCCGAATGGCATTATCGCAAACTCGTAATGTCTATAGCGAGTCCTAAAAGCAGTATTAGGGATCTTCTCCTTTCAGTTCTTCAGTTGATGATATACAGATCTTAAGTCTATCTTTGAGGAGACACTTGCTCTCTTAAGCTTGATCAAAGAGATCATCTATTCTTGGGAGAGGGTATCGATTCTTGATGGTGAGCTGATAAAGCTCTCTATAGTCGATGCATATTCTCAATGTGTCATCCTTCTTCTTCACGAACAAGATTGAAACTTCCCAAGGCGACACACTAGGTTGGATAAAACCTAGGTCTAATAACTCTTGCAGTTGAATCCTGAGTTTTTGCAACTCCTTAGGCGTCATTCTGAAAGGACTTTCGAACTGGTGCAGCTCCTAGTTCTAAACTGATAGCGAATTCTACTCGTCTATATGGTGGTAATTCTGATAGCTCATTTGAAAATACGTCCTGGAAATTTTCTTGTGCCTGAAACGCCTTCTATTGCAAACTTTCCTTCCTCTTTCTTCGTCGCAGCCGCTTTTCAACGGTATTCTGACTTTATAGCTTCTGCTGGAGGTCACCATCACTTGTAGGCGTAAAGATCATATGTCTTGACCTTGAATACAAGCTTGAAACTTACCTATAGCCATTCTTTAGATTGCCTCCTAAACATAACGAGCTGAAAAATTACCTAGAGATGCGCGTCTTACTAGAAGGGCACTAACTAGCATTACTTGGATTCTACTTCCTATTGGGACTACCTCCTCTTATTCTTCCAATAATGGCTAAAAGAAATATTGCTTTATACTCTTTGCTCTATTCAAAGGTCCACACTCGAGCTCTATGAGTGGGAGCAAAACAAAATGAATGCCTCTGAGTGAGGACTTTATCTTGATCAATAATTCTTTAACAAGTTCCAAAAGTTGGAAGAGATATAATACTGGGTTATCTATACTAAAAACATTGCCTTTTTAGAGGACTTATAACTCAAAAAGGGGGTTCTTGCTCGATGCAAAGGTATGGAAGATAATCAACGATTAGCAACTGAGAATCGTACTGAATATTTGCAAAGGCGTCAACATATCCTTAACAAGGGAATGCTATCAATAATTCTGGATGATCGAAGAAGTATCATCAGAAGATTACAATTTGTCCAAAAGGATATAATATTGAAGAAATTCAAATGATATAAATGAAGAATTTTAGTTAATATGAAGCTGTTGAAAGATGATTGATTCAATTGACATGAGAATGAATGAATAGACTCATCAAAACTTCCTATCTTACTGAAACTTTTAATCTACCACTCCTAGGTCTATCTGCTTAACGATCTTCTTCAGACTCTCTCTCTTTCTTTCCTTGATCTTTACGCATCTTCTTCTTTACTAGGTTGCTACGAAATAGTATGAGTCGGTTAGCCTTCAATTAGCTACACCTGGCTGGAAAAGGTGACATACAGGGATCACTTTCACCTATTAGAAGGGATACAACAAGGCGACCTGATCTATACGCATTTTTTTCTCGTCTGAAACCACAATTGTGGGGCATGCCTTGATAACTGGTTGAACTCTTGATCATACTTTGACAATGTCTTCTTTCCTTACCTCTAGTTCTAGATCTCCATGTCCTTTGTCTTACGATAGCAATCCAGGATATACGTCTGATTTAACTCGTACTTGAAACTTTCCCAATCATACTACATTCATTGCCTCAAATTTATCGTCCTTCGAATGGATTCCCACCTGAAGTCCGTATTCATAAAAGAGAACAACCTAATTCCTCATCTTCCGAACAGACTATAAAATCAAAAATTCACTTCTAAGGAATAAACTCTTTTCCCGACTCTCATCGGGTCTCCTAACTATTAAAAGATAAAGGGTTTGTTTGAGAAACACATTCTCGGCTCTCAAGCCACGGTTCGGGACTTGCTTGCCTGCGACCTCATTCTCTCAGTTTGATGTCTTCTCGACGACATCTAAAATGTTAGCGACGCTCGCTCGAATTTGCACAAAGCAAAATGAAATGCCTTTCGATAAAGTTTTTAGATTACGCAGGATAGATCAAACAAAGAAAGAAAATTTCCTCATAAGAGAACTCTTGGCATTAATAAGAAAGAGGTTCTTGGTTACATCTGAAAATAGGGCAGCCTTTTGGAGAATTACTGCCGCTATCAAAATCTAAAGGGTTGGTTAATACAATTACAGAATAAGGTCTGGATTAAAGCAGATAGATAGTGTGACGTCCCACATCGGTGGGAGAATAAAAGTTTGATAAGTATATAAGTGGGCTTAATGGACTCTCTAGCAACTTGGGTTAACCATTTTGGCAATGTGAGGACGGATGCCAAGTAGTTGCTAGAGGGCCCGTTGTGCCGTCGTTTCGTTGCTGGGCCCTACCCCGTGGGCCTGGGGCGTTACAGATGGTATCAGAGCCGACCCCGGGTACGCTCGATAGGGCCCTAGAGCCAGTCCAGGTGTGCTCAAACCGGACCTCGGAGGACGGTCCTACAGAGGAAGGAGCACGACGAGGACGTCGTGTCTCCAACGGGGGAGAATGTGACGTCCCACATCGGTGGGAGAATGAAAGTTTGATAAGTATATAAGTGGGCTTAATGGACTCTCTAGCAACTTGGGTTAACCATTTTGGCAATGCGAGGACGGATGCCAAGTAGTTGCTAGAGGGCCCGTTGTGCCGTCGTTTCGTTGCTGGGCCCCACCCCGTGGGCCTGGGGCGTTACAGATAGATCAACAAGGTGTTCTAACAACAACACCTCATCTACCTACTTCTAAAGCTTAACTATATGCTGGGCTCTTTCTTTTTCTTTTGCATGATGATTCCATCTCTTTCTCGTCTTCCTTCTCTGGGTCCTCTTCTTCCTCACCTTCATCTGTCTCTGGTACCTCGAACTTGAACTTTCTCAGGCTTCCTTCGGGGAACTGATGGGGCATACACTATCCCAGACTCTGAGGGGCAAACATTTGATAGACAAGGGTCCACTGGTGTATTCTGGAGGACAAAGACTCGGTGTCCCGGACGATCAAGGGTCTCGCTTCTAAGGTTCCTTCAGCACGAGGGCACGGTGCTTGAAATCCAGGGGGACTGCTCAGAGTCACCCTTAGCAGTTCTGGTTCCACCACGGAGGAGGAATTTTGCTTTGGCTAGAGCATTCATGTGGCCATACTTTGACTCCCAAAGAGCAATCAATGCTGAGGAGAATTTCATCAGATTCCCGATTACAACATACATCTTGGGATCACGGGTGATTGTGCTTTGCAGGATGCGATACATTACTGGCCTCTCAGCGAGCAATGCTTGCTCATACATACGGATGCATGTTTCCAAGTTGGATATATTTTATGGCGTTCCTCCAAAACTGTTCCTTTCTTGAACAGGGCGGAAAAGAGGCACATTATTCCTAGCAGTCGAACGATGCTTAACTATCTAGAAACATGAAGCTTAATCAGTCTAGCTCATAAAAGGAAGACCTAAGGTTCTCCTAAGATCAGGCTATCATCTAGATTCAGACTATTTATCTTGCATGCATAGCTCCTTTTAGCAGTTGACTTTTACAAAAATTTTGGTGCCCAAAATCTTTAAGCAGAAATTTTACTTTTTCCTTTAAAACAAAACTTTGAGAATGAACTAAACATTTTCTTTCTGATCGAGGATTCTTTTCAAAAAACTTTTTACCTGGGTAAATCATCTTACTTGAATACTTTTTACTCGAAATTTTATTCTGAAGGTTTTTCCTTTATCCTTAAAAGAGGTATGTCTACTAAAATCTTTTCATTTCCTGAATCACAAAATCCATGAATCTAAAATCTAAATCTTTATACTATCATACCTTGATTTTTGGTTGAGGATACGAGGGTGATGGTGAGTTGTGGGTTGCTGCTGTAACTTATCACGAAGCAATTCATATGCACATAAACACTTAGCTTAACTTAAACAAAGAGACAGGTCTGTAGAGTTGCAAGCCTGCTCTGATACCATCTGTAATAGCCTGATCCCGAGATAGAGATTAACGAATGGGGACGGGGTGTTATTAAGTGATTAACGAATAAAGACGGGAGATTCACAAAGAGGGTTTACGAATAAAGATATACTCTTGAAGAATAGACGATGATACTCGAGTTTACTTGATTAAAAAGGAAACATGCTTTAGCGGAATAAAACGGCTAACTAATCAGATACCAACAAGCATAAACCCATTTATAGGTCAAAGTGGATAAACAGATACCAACATGAACAAGCCTCTTCATAGGCGAAAGGAAAATATACTTGAGAAACAGGAATAAAACTGAATATGCATCTTTATATATAGATAACCATGTCTGGGGAAACATTCATAGAATCTCGATAATCATAATAGAACTTGAACATAATTAGAAAGAGTGAATTAGAGTAGCAGAACACATAATGGGATTTCAAAAGAAACTTATATAATAGCAAAACAATCTTGGCAGCCAACCCACATCCACAGCCACCACCATCCTCAGCATCTCAACCTGAAAACATTTGAAAAAGAGAGCGTGAGCACTAATGTACTCAGTGGGTTTTAATAAAAGTTTCTTTAATAACTTGAGAAATATCCAATAATAAACTGGCGGTATATGGAGAGCAAAATGCAAAAGCCCTCTCCATATCCGCAAAACCTTTTCTTTACTTTTGGGCCCAACCTTGGCTCAAACCTGATGTCAACTGCACCCTTAGGCATGCCATAGGATAGATGAGGGGTTACCTCAAATATCCAAACGAGTTTGCGAGGGAATTAACCCAGCAGTGACTCACTTTAATGATCAAAGATCATTGATTCTGAGCTCAATCCTGGTTATAAAAGCTATATTCTTCCTTTCTTAACTTAGCCTTCCTTTCTCAACCTTAATCCTTAATTCCTTAGCATCCTTAATCTTACTAAAATTATTGAGCTTAGAGCAATGTCTAAGGTTAATCCTTTATTTAAGCATGACTTCGACCTATAAGGGATTTATCACTACCCAAAAAGGCAATGCTTAATTAGCTAAATAAACTTTAGCAAAATCCAACATTCAGATACGAGGAAATGAACGTACATAAATACGAATTGCAACTAAAGACAATTCCAAATATCTTATGCTAAGCATAAACAATACTTTAACATTTCTAGCATTTCTAAACATGCTCGAGAGCTCAATCAACATATAATATTTTTCCTTTCCTTCCTTCCTTGTACAGAGATCAATCAGGCAGAGCAAAATATTTTATTGGATATCTCATTTGCCCTATATGCTTCTAGATCTTATTAGCTCAAAGTTTAGATGAGTATAGATTTACCCACCTCGACTACTGGACAGAAGGTAAAGCAATGAGCTGACGATCCTTCTCCGAATTTTCACGGGGCTCACTTCCTCCTACAAAAGTCGAATCATCGACTTAGCGACCGCTTTCGAAAAAATTGAACATCTAGAACGAGAAATAGCAATAACTAACCCAGAGACCTTAATCTATGATTTAAATACAAATTGCACGACTTAATGACTTTATAAAATTCGAGAAGAATTCACTTGGAGAAATCATATTTTGATACTCGAATTTTCGATGAAGATAACTTGAAAAGTTTACCTGAATTAACCCGGAAATAACTTAAAAATCTTCTTAAATTAAACTTTGAAATAACTCGGTATTAGTTTGGAAAAACATAACTCGAAAGGCTCGAAAAGAGGGTACGAAAATAGCCAGAAGAATCGGCGTGGAAAAATATGGGGGGGGAGGCACCGCCGCGGCGCACACCGGCTCCGGCGGGCAGCCCCCGCCGCGGCGCACCCCTGCGCCGGCGGGCACCCCCCGCCGCAGCGCCACCTTGCACCGGCGGGCAAGTTGTTGGCCGCGGTGGGTGTTGCATGGCGGCGCACCCCCCACCTCAGCGGCCTCTCTCTACGCCCAATTTCTGGGCGATCTTCTCTTCGTCTGGGTTTCTTCAGTGTTCGTCGATTCCTTCGATGAACATGAAGAACATAAAGAACACTTATAATAATTTTAAAACATACTCCAATAATTTAAATTAACATGAAATGGCACGCTTTAACTTAAAAAGAAATCGTCATTATAATGGCATAAACACGATAATTCTCTTTAAACATTTAGAATAACGATGAAATCTTTAAATATAACTTGAACGAGACTCAAATGAAATAAATGAGACTAATCTCAAGAAATAATAATGAGAATTATAACGACAGTAAATAAGCGAGCAATATAACGTAAACGTTATTAATATGGAACTTCAATAAGAATCGAAATACAACTTTAGATGGAAGGTAAATGAGTAATAATGAAGAACACAAAGAACATGAAGAACGGAAAGTAAATGCGGAATTGAATGACGGAAAAGAAATGGAAATCGAGACCGACGAACAAGAATGGACGGGGTTAGGTGTGTCGAAGGAAGGTGGCTAGCTCGGCATCTCGTCTAGTTGCAACGGCGGTAGAGCCGCCTGCTACAACCCAACGGCACCCTTAGCACCTTTTCTCACCGCATCCCTTCCACGCCACTCCGCTCGTCGTCTTGCAGAACACTCACGAAGAACACCTTTTTACTTCGACAGAAATTTCTCGGCTTTCAAAGCTTTCTCACTCTCTTGGAAGTGAGTTTGGATGGTAAATGAGCAAATAAAAGGTTAAGGGTGGCCTCGTATTTATAGAAAAAGCTTTGGCTTCCAAGGGAACGCACTTTAGTGCAAGAATACTGCAAAAGTTACCCCGGGTTCGGTTAAAAGCTGCTTTATTCGATATCGAGGTCCAAATGACCTCAGACATGAAATCTAAAAATACCGAGACTCGTTGGCTCGAATAATAGTGAACCAACTTGATTCATGATGAAGACGAGGTCGTCAGAAGAAAGACGAGCAAAGATTCCCTTTTTGGAATTACTTTTTACTATTCACTCAGACTGACGGATTTTACTCCCGAGCGTTCGATTGACCTCAGAATGAAAATCCGTGAACGCCAATGGAATCCTTGATTCGTTTTCCATAAAAGGGGCTTGACAGAACAAGACTCGGATCAATGAGAAGGATTTCATAAATTTCTCAAAACACGAACGTACGCAAAAGTTACTATTCATTCATCCTTAAAATACGTTTTTCATCACCGGAACCTCAAACAATATCAGATTTAAAATCCGAAAACACCGGCATACTCCTTGAGTTAAAACCTTTCTAAAAAGACCAAAATTGGCCATAACAGAGTTAAGATCAAATTTTCCAAAAAGATGATTTTTATGAAAACTGACCCCTAAAGTCGTGACTGACATCTGACCTTACTTAACCTTAATTAAATTTCTTCCTTAACTTCTTAATTATCATTAAGAATCCTCTAAATCTAATCCAAAATCTGGGGTGTTACAATGGCACTGCTACCACACCATCTCCGTCACCGCCGCCGCCACTCCACCATCAAAATATGAACCATGCTTTTTCCGTTCCAAAAAAGTCAGTCTAAAGCTCGTCACAGAGGTTGGAAAATATTTTGTTGACATTTCTTGAAAGGAAAATCACTTTTGAACTCGATTGTATTTTTCTGTATTTCTATGCTGCATTTAAGGTGGAAAAATGATGATTTTTTAAAGGTGGAGTGGCGGGGGCACCGTGACGAAGATGGCAGCCGCGGTGGGGACCTGAAGAAATCAAGAAGCCATGAGTGTTGTGAAATATTAGAATATGTACATCTACATGCATGCGATGCATGCATCATAATATTCTACAATAGAATCTGTTAGTTAGTTAGCTAAGAGTAGTTAGTTAGTTAGTTAGTTAGTTAGTTAGTTATCTAGCTTGTGAATATGTTTATATATAGATGCAAATATTGTGTATCATTATTCATTCTGAAATTACAAAAATATGCAATTCAAAATATCAATCCTTATCCTTCTCTTTATCTTAGTTTAACATGGTATCAATGGTGATCATGTTCTTTCCTCTTCAACTGTGTTTCTATCGCTCCATTTCAATTTTTTGAATCAATTGCGTTTCTATCGCTATATTTCTTTTTCCATCAATTGATTGTACTTCTATCACTTTCTATCAATTTTTTTCTTCAAAATTTGTTGCAATTTCCTCATGTTTCTCCTTCGATCCAAATATGGCCTCCTTTACTACTTCCGCTGCTTTTCCTCTACTCTTCTCTCTTCTTGCAATCTCTATTCATCTAGATCGATCAAACTACACATTCTGGCACTATCAAGTGCTTGTTGCTGTACGCGCTCATGGATATGAAGATATTCTCTCTCCTTAAATCGAAGCACTAAATTAATTTCTTTCTCCTAATGCTAGTGATCGGCGTCCCTACCCTGAGTATTAACTATGGATTCGTCGTGACCAATTTCTACTCAGTTGGCTTATTGGTTCAATCTCTGAATCAATGAAATGTCATGTTAGTCATTGTCATTCTTCTCGCGAACTCTCGTTCACTCTAGATTCACTATTTCAATCTCAGTCTAAGGCACGCGTGATACAACTCAAAATGAAGCTACAAACTCAGAAAAAGAGACATCTCACCATTGATGAATTTTTTCTCAAAATACGAGGCTTTGCCGATAGCTTGGCTACTTTTGGTAAACCAGTTCCGGATGAAGCTCTTATTCTTCACATTCTCAATGGTTTTGGTCCAGAATTTGATGCAGTTATTATCAACTTGACGAACAGATCTGAATCTCTCACTTTACTTGAAGTTCAATATACTTTGCAGGCACATGAAATTCGTTTGCAAAACCGAGCCTCATTCTTCTCTCCAAGTGCTCATCTTGCACATGCTACTAGTAACGGTGGCAGAAGCTCTGCTGATTACTCATTTGGCCTTGGCAGAGCTGGAGCATCTCATTCTCATGATTATGGTCATCCTAAAGGTCATGGTGTCTTGAGCAATTTTGGCAGAGATAACAAAATTGTGTGTCAAATATGTAGCAAAACTGGACATGTGGCTCTAAAATGCTTTAAGAGATTTGATGTTCATTTTATAGGTGTGGCTTTTTCTCAAGATTATGTGTCTAAATTCTCCTATGATCAAGCCTAGGAAGAAGCATATTATGCTCAAGAGCAAGATCAGAGTTGGTATGCAGACAGCGGTGCAACAACTCATGTCACCAATGACCTTGCTAATCTGCAACTCAGCACTTCTTACTCTGGCCAAGAGCAGGTGCTGGTGGGAAATGGTAATACACTCTACATTGCTCATACTGGTGACTCTCTTATTCAGTCTTCTGCCTCACATACTCCTTTACTGTTAAATGACATTCTTCATGTTCCTGACATTACTAAGAATTTGGTTGGTATATCAAAATTTACCAAAGATAATGGCGTTTTCGTTTAACTTCATCTTGACTTTTGTTGTGTCAAGGATCTTCTCACACACCAGGTGCTGATGAAATGAAAGCTACACAAAGGGTTGCATTCTCTTAATTTTGCATCAGTGTACTCTCAAAGACAATCATTTGCTGGTATCACCAATGTACTATTGGTTTTGTATACTAGAAGACCTGTCTTTTGTATACATTATTGATGATGTTTTATGATGATATAGAATGAATACAAATGCAGTCACTGTTTGCATTTAAATTGTTATAATTACATGCATGTTCATTATACTTACATTGTAGATGATATGGTGTGGGTAAACACATGGTTAGATCATGTCATCGGTTCCTTGTAATGTATTAAAGAGCACACGGTTTAGATGGCCCTGAACCCACCTTCGTTACGCCGTAGAATAATCTGATAGTTAGTTCATCTTGACTAACTGATTATTCTAGTACACGGGCAAGTGTATTGAGGAGGATCTACTTAGGATTCTATTCTCTATTCTAACCTTAAATGAGAGAATAAGAATCCACAGAGTTCAGGTTCTTAACCCCTATATGTTGACGGACATATACGTGTAATGTTTGCGGCTTTGATTTATCAAAGAGTAAGATTCTTTCATAGAATCAATAATCTCGATATCTTGGGTTGTGATATCTATACATATTATGGGTTGTTCAATTTGTAGGGGCACTGTGTCCTGGTGCGCTAGGTTGATGGTATCCTCTTGAGGAAACACAAGTTCATGTTGAAACCCTGCAGGTGGAATTTATTCCGTACATGAGTAAAGCTTATGTGGTACTACTCAAGGATAAGATATTAATTAATTATAGCTATCAGAAGCTTACATAATTAATTAATGGGCATTATATCTTAAACAAGGGGAATGTCTGGACTAAAGGAGAAAGCATATTAAGAAATATGTATTAAATTGGTAGGTCAGTATTATTCCTTTAGTGGAATAAAAATAATACTTAATTTACTTAATTATATCCTAAATTTATTGGATATTAGAAATTAAATAAATTATCAGACCAATTTAATATTCTTCTAGATCCCTGTTGTAGCCCAATATGACTTTAATGGACTGGAGATAGAAAAAGAGATAGAGGCC
Source organism: Perilla frutescens (assembly GCA_026008535.1). NCBI lineage: Eukaryota > Viridiplantae > Streptophyta > Magnoliopsida > Lamiales > Lamiaceae > Perilla > Perilla frutescens. The sequence continues at coordinate 17,725,305 of BRKX01000004.1, forward strand.
CAAACCCAGTAGGGTCGGGGCACTGAAATTTCACCCACCCCCTTATATATAAGGAGGTGGGGGATGAAAAAATTTATGGTGTTAGAAATCAGCTCTTTTATGTTTTCTTTATCTCCACAGATTCCATACCGATCTAGTAGATTTCATCCCACCCTGAAACTAGATTTAGTATGGGAATACAACAGAAGATCAAGGAGTGGAATATCACAGTGGGGAGCCATTTTTCATAGATACAACAACAAGATTAGACCTTTAATCTTGTCCTCAACTCGTCGTTTAATTTGTAAGTCATTTTTCGGTATTCTATGTTTCCGCTTTTAGTAGAATCAAAAATCGGCTATGCATGTTTATTAAACTCGATTTATTAAAAGATATGAGCTACATAAAATTATGGTCTACATGACATTATGATTAATAAACATCCAATTAGATCCTGCGGTGGTTCAATTCAAAAAAACCCCAACAACTGGTATCAGAGCGGGTTTTGGCACTGTTCTAGATTTAATCCTAGGATAAATTCGAGATACATGTGTAAATTTGATGATAAATTTACGGTGCTTAAATTTTCAGATTTAAATGTGTATGTATTTCAATTTTTTGGTGTTTAAAACTTGGATGAATTTTTGATGTAGTTCGAAAATTCTAGTTTTTGAGAGACATTGAAATTTTCGGTCATATCTTAATTAGATTTGGAATAGATTTTTGATTTATCAAAATTTCCAGATTTAATTAGATGTGTGTTTCGAAAATTGGAGCATCAAATTTTCAAAAATTTGATGTGTTAAATTCCCTAATTTGTTCATGTAATTTTCGATCACATTGAATTAATTTGGAGAGGTTTTGATTTGAAATCAAATTTCCAGATTAATTTAATGTGAGTTTTCGAAAATTATGTGTGTAAAATTAGATTTGGTATTTTAGATGTTTATCTAAATAGATTTGAAAATAGAATATTAGATTTGGAAGAATTTGAAGTGGATCAAATTTCCAAATTTAAATTTCTTGAAGTTTTCGAAAATCTACATGGATTAGATTAGATAAGGTAATTTTTGATATATATCAATAGTTATCTAATTTTAATCCAAAAATATTTGAAAATAGAATTTAAATTTGGAAAGAGTTTGAAGTGGATCAAATTTCCAGATTTAATTTCTTGGTATTTTCGAAATCTTGTAGATAAGAATTGAAAAAGTAATTTTTTGGTGTATATCATAAATTACTTAATTCTAATCTAGATAGGGTTGAAGATATTTGGATGGAATTTGAAGTGGATCAAATTTTCAGATTTCATCTTAGATATTTTCGATCCCTACCATATATTTGGAATAGATTTTTGATCTATATCAAGATTTTCAAATATTAATTAATTAGGGTGTTATCCGAAAATTAAGAAATAAATTTGGTGGATAATTTTAACAAATTTCCAGATTTATTCTTAAGATATTTTCGAGATTAATCAAGATTTAATTTGGTGGATAATTATTTAATTTCCAAATTATATCTTGTAGGATATTTTCAAAATATTTAATTTAATTAAATGATAATTTCGAAAATAATGTCATGTATGAATATCATATGTTATTTTATGCTAATCATGTAATTGTGATTGTTGGATTTGTAGACTGACTTATTTGCAGGGTTACCCATGTAACATCCCGGTCCCTTATACGGTCATTTTTAATGGGGACAAGGTGTTAGGCGTAAAAGCCGAAAGATTAATCGGAAATCCAGGGGGTGTTTTTAGAATTAAACTAAGTTAGCGCCTCAAAAACTTAGGCAACTTAACTTCATGAATTGGAAGCACTATCATCTTCAACGAATTAAAGGGGTCAAAGGATTCAATCGAGTCAAAGGAATGCCATATCAAAGACCAATCAAGATTTAAACAGAATCCAATGACAAATAGATAGGAATTCGACTCTTTAAATAAACAAGACCCCTTCGTGGGTCACAACGATAAGGACTCATTAATAAGTCGGAGTCAAATAAACTATCCCATTCATGGGACAAAATAAAAAGATAACTTAAGATTAACTAGAAACGAGTGGAATCATGCTTGAAAGAAAAATCCTCTTTGTAGACGAACAACAATAACAAGCATGCAAGATTCATTCACAAGTCAACTGAGAATGAATAGATACCGAAATGCTCAAAAAGTATGACTACTCAAATAACTCGGAATCAATAAAGGCATAAATGAGTATGTCAAAAGAACATGCTTCAACTTCTTAAGACTTTATTACTATTTAGGAATCATAGCATTTAAGACATACTACTATCAAGAATCAAGTTACATGTATCAAGACTAAATACCAGATTTCAGAGTACTTAGAAGAAACATAGCGGAAGAAAATCATGTAACCATAAAGCAACAACTTGGAAACTTAAACAACTCAAGCAACACCACCAACAGCACATCACCGGTCTCAGCATCTCAACCAGAAAACATTTGAAAAAGAGGGCATGAGCACTAATGTACTCAGTGGGGTTTTACAAGAAAACTCTTTAATAAATTTTGAAATATCCAATTATAAACTGACGGCATATGGAGAGCAAAATGCAAAAGCACTCTCCATATCCGCAACACCTTTTACTTCCTTTCCTGGCTCAAACCTGATGTCTACTGCACCCTTAGATATGGCTTTAGGATAAGAGAGGGGTTACCTCAAATACCCTACTGAGTATGCGAGGGGATTACCCAGCAGTGACTCCCTTTACTTATCAAATAATACAACATTAGTGACACGAATGTCACAACATGATAATGCAATAAAACTATTCTTTGAGCTCGATAACTTGCTTAACAATAATTGAATCATAATATTCAATATCAAATCCTTAACCTTAAATCCTTAATCCTCAATCCTCAATCCTCAAAATTGAATTCTCACATTCAAACCTTAATATCAAAGCCTCAATGCTAAATCATACTAGCATAAAACATAACCTAGATTAAAACATCTAGATTGCATTCCTTAATAAAGGCTATAACCTTAATGCTACAAGGGAATAATATAGTCAACCTACAAGGCATTACTTACTTAAACAACCTTCTTCAATCATAATATCAACCATAACTTAACTTATGATCATGTTCGTCTATACTTTAAAATAAATCAACTATAAGATATCACAATATATCAAAACATCCTTTACTTAATCAAGAGCTCAAATAACAATAAACAATATCATGCTATAAATTCCTTCCTTTATTTTCTTTTCCTTTCCTTTCCTTGTACAAAGACTAATCAGGTAGAGCATAAAATATTTTAATTGGATATTCATTTTGCCGTATCATGCTTCTAGAGCTTAATTGATATGACCATGACAAGTATCAAATCGTTCCTTCCAAAGCTGCCATTAAAGGATTTGAAGAGTGTCGTTTTGTTCAATATTAAAGATTGGAGATCAAGATTTGAAGAGCAATACATGGAGATAGAACTCATCAAGTTGTGCATGTGCATGGATGTTCAATTCATCGAGTTGTGCATGTGTGCGTGTGCATGGAGTTTTCGGCCCTTAGTTATTTAATTAAGGGATTGAATTTTATTTAGAATATAGTGTTTATATGTTAGGCTATAGTTTAGTTCAGATTTTTATTTAATTTATTATGTAATTTTCGTCCATTATTAAATAGGTTTGACTAGAATTGTATTTAAGGCAATTTCCTACCTTGAATAGAATTCTAGTTTAGGTATCTTCCTAGTATACTTAGAGATCCCTTTTGGATCAATTTTTGAGCCTTTTTTGATGATTATTTTCGTCCCTCCTATGTATTATAAATAGGGGAACCATTGTACATTATTATTTTAGACGTTGCATGAAATAAAGAGTTATTTTCTCAATTGTCTCATGATCCTTAGGTTGATCAAACAACTCTTTTGTTGATTTAGTCATAAATCATCATTCTTAGAGAATAGCATCTTTAATTAAGTCTTATTCAAGGGTATTCCTTAATTCACTCGAGGGATTAACGGGTACTCGCTAATATCGAAGATCAGCTTAGAGATTTTGGCCTCGTGGTACGTTCGAGATCGCAAGGCAACTATTGGGTTGTGATTCACTTCAAATCAGCCACCGTCCGTTCAACATCATCGACGTCATCCATCCTACACAAGTCGTACACCTCCTACAACATTCATCGAAGTCCAGATCGAGTCCCACACGAGTTCGAAGCCGTTCGAGTTGATTTCCAGCTATACGTGCTATTCAGGCCCTAATTAGCACATATACCGTAAGTGTCTATTTGTCTATTTAATTCGAGTCTTTAGGCCATAAAATCGAGTCTTCATCTTATTCAAGTCTTAATACAGCTCTGTATATATCGAGTCTATTCAGTCCAAAGTCTTCTGCTATTTTGTGTCTTATTTTGAGTCCCGGTATTATTTTGAACCCTTACATAGTCGTCGTGTGTTCCGTTCTTGAGTCTGCATTTTCTGATAGTCTTTCATGTTCTTGAGCATGACGAAATCGCATCATGTGGCATCAGAGCCACGACGGCAATAGCTATTCGTGGTTTAATACCGGGTTGAGTCTTTTGTTTTATTTTCGTTCATTGTTTATCGAGTTGTAATCTGCATATTCATTGAAAAAAAGGAGCAAAGGTCGAAGCCCTACTGCAAAAAAAAAAATCCGATAAAAAAAAGACGAAAATTCAATTTTGATTTACCTTTTGAGTTCTATTTTATTTTTGGTACCTTCCTTTTTGGTACTATTCCATAGTTGGTAATTACCTTGCGAGTCTTTTCTTAATTTTGGTAATTTCCTTCTAGTATAGTTCTATAGTTGGTACTTTCCATTAGAGTTTTATTTTATTTTTGGGACTTTCCTTCCAAGTCCTCTTTCTTTTTGGTAATTTCCTTTAGAGATATATTTTATTTTTGGTTCTTTCCTTCTAAGTTCTATTCTATTTTGGTAGTTTCCTTTTGAGTTGTAATTTATTTTTAGGTAATTTCCTTTTAGAGTCTAGTTCAATTAGGATATTTAGATTGTGTCACAATTGTGTAACACTTTCCAAATTACCTAATCCCTTTTTCCTTTTCTCTTCTAATTCTTACCTTCCATACTTTTGGAATATTTTTGGATTCCTATACTATTTGGGACTACAAAAATACATCTAATTCTTTCCTTATATAATTTTCTTCCATCCCTATCCATCCCAAACCTTCCATATACTCTCCATACCCTATAATTTTCATTCCTTACACATAAAGGGTTCGAAAAATCTGCCCTACACCACATTCTACACCATACATCACTCGTATACCATCCGGACCATACTCCATCTAAGTTACTATGAATCCATACGATGAGAGATGAGCTGATTAATCCACTAGCTAAGTTAATGAAGTAGCTTGCGAGTCTCAACACACAAAAAGTATCACCTCCACCACTTAAAGCTCAGCGCCAAACAACCCGTTTGATCATAAGATATCCGTTCACTTGGAGCGAACCTGAGTCATTCGAGGAGTTTCTACGTACCTATGTACTACCTACACAGCTTGCACCACCAGTTCAGCCGGTCATGGATGTGCCAAGCCAAGCCAGCAACATTCAAGAGGAGATCCACGTTGAGTCACCATCTAAGAACGTTGCCATCAAAGATGATTCTACTTTTGAGGTAACAATTTCAGTTGATGCACCTATTGAAGAACTGATCGATGTTGCAACTTGTGAGAATGTTGGAGAAGAAGAGAAGGCTGTTAAAGAGCTCAATCTTGAAGAATTGGATCAACCTTTGAGTGAAGAAGAAAAAGAAATGGAGAGTGAGATCAAATTCGAAGTGGTTGAATATAAAAAGGAGCTCGATCAACCTAGCATGCAGAAGCTGTTGATTTCTTACATTTTTTGTTAACCATGTACTTTTAATGTCATTATTTTACAGGTTGCCAAAGATGTGACACATGATATTGATGAGCCACCAAAAGAGATTGATGATCAGTTCGTGTTCATTTTCGATCCAGGCCGTTCGAATTCGAGGACGAATTCTTTTCAAGAGGAGGGGAATGATATGACCATGACAAGCATCAAATCGTTCCTTTCAAAGCTGTCATTAAAGAATTTGAAGAGTATCGTTTTGTTCAAGATTAAAGATTGGAGATCAAGATTTGAAGAGCAATACGTGGAGATAGAACTCATCAAGTTGTGCATGTGCATGGATGTTCAACTCGTCGAGTTGTGCATGTGTGCGTGTGCATGGAGTTTTCGGCCCTTAGTTATTTAATTAAGGGATTGAATTTTATTTAGACTATAGTATTTATTTAATTATGTTAGGCTATAGTTTAGTTCAGATTTTTATTTAATTTATTATGTAATTTTCGTTCATTATTAAATAGGTTTGACTAGAATTGTATTTAAGACAATTTCCTACCTTGAATAGAATTCTAGTTTAGGTATCTTCCTAGTATAGTTAGAGATCCCTTTTGGATCAATTTTTGAGCCTTTTTTTATGATTATTTTCGTCCCCCCTATGTATTATAAATAGGGGAACCATTGTACATTATTATTTTAGACGTTGCATGAAATAAAGAGTTATTTTCTCAATTGTCTCATGATCCTTAGGTTGATCAAACAACAATTTTGTTGATTTAGTCATAAATCATCATTCTTAGAGGATAGCATGTTTAAGTCTTATTCAAGGGTATTCCGTAATTCACTCGATGGATTAACGGGTAGTCGCTAATATCGAAGAGCAGCTTAGAGATTTTGGCCTCGTGGTACATTCGAGATCGCAAGGAAACTATCGGGTTGTGATTCACTTCAAATCAGCCACCGTCCGTTCAAAATCATCGACGTCATCCATCCTACACAAGTCGTACGCCTTCTACAACATTCATCAAAGTCAAGATTGAGTCCCACACGAGTTCGAAGCCGTTCGAGTTGATTTCCAACTATACGTGCTATTCAGGCCCTAATTAGCACATATACCATAAGTGTCTATTTGTCTATTTAATTCGAGTCTTTAGGCCATAAAATCGAGTTTTCATCTTATTCAAGTCTTAATACAGTTGTGTATATCGAGTCTATTCAGTCCAAAGTCTTTCTCTATTTTGTGTCTTATTTTGAGTCCCGGTATTATTTTGAACCCTTACATAGTCGCCGTGTGTTCCGTTCTTGAGTCTGCGTTTTCTGATATTTTTTCATGTTCTTGAGCATGACAGAATCCCATCATTAATAGCTCAAACCTTATACTTGATTTAGAACCACCCACCTCGATGATGAGCACCTCGATAATGAGCACTGGATGAAGTAACGAGTCGAAAATCCTTCCTTGATTCTCCTCGGGGCTCACATCTTCCTACAAAAGTCGATTATCGACTTAGCGGCCTTCCTTCGAAGATTTCTAACATCTAAGGAGAAATCAAACAACACCAAGCCTTTTCTCCCTTAACTAGGACTTAAACACTCATTGCACGACTTTAGAATCTTTATAAAACATGAGGGTTAGAAAGACTCGAGTTTAGAACAAGCCTGAAGCAAAAACTTGGCTGCAGAAGCCTTGCACGGGCCATGCTAGCCTTGCACGGGCCGAGCTAGGCCTTAAGGTGAAGCAAAACACGCTAAACTTTTCGACACGGTCCGTGCTAACCTAGCACGGTCCGTGTAGACCCTAGTACGGGCCGTGCTAATCTAGCACGAGCCGTGCTATCTATCTAGAAACTCTCGGGGTTTCACCGAGAACTCTGCACAAGCCGTGCTAAGCCTTGCATGGTCCGTGCTATCTCACGGCCTTCTAAAGCTCTCGATCGAGGTGTTGGTCAATGCGTTACTCGATCGTCTCTCCCTTTCCTCGACGTTTTGAACATAAAATAAGGCTTAACACTTAGCTAAAACTTAAAAACGAGCATACTTTAAACTTGAAAAGAAATCGACATAATAACGACATAAACACGACTATCTCCTAAACTCGACAAAACTTTAAATGCGGAACTTTAAATACGGGATTTAAATACGGAACTTTAAACGAAACTTGAACTAAATAATGAGAATAACAACAATAATAATAACAGGAGCAGAATAATAAGCTTACGAAAATGAAAGACAAAAAAGAAACGCGGAAATGAAATAAGAAGGAACTTGGATCCGACGTCAATGAAAAAGAATGAACGGAGTCTAGTGCGTCAAAGGAAGGTGGCTAGCTTGGTATCTCATCGAGTTGCAACGATGGCAGAGTAGAATGCTACAACCCAACGGTGCCTCTAGCACCTTTCCTCACCGTATCTCTTCCACGCCACTCCGCTCGTCGATTCGGGGGTGAGCTCACAAAGAGACTCCCCACTACCCTCGACTTTTTATCTCTAGAAATGGAGATGTAAGAAGTGAAATGAGCAATTAGAGTAAAAGGGTGCTCCCCTATTTATAGGAGTGGATTTGGCTTCTCCAAAAAGCTTCTGCAGTGCAAGGATACTGCAAAAATTACTCCGGGTTTGGTTAAAAGCTGCTTTATTCGATGTCGAGGTCCAAATGACGTCAGACATGAAATCTGAAAATACCAGAAGACTCGTTGGCTCGAGTACTATTGAACCAACTTAACTTGGGATGAAAAACAGGTCGTCATAAGAAAGACGAGCAAAGATTCCTTTTTTAGAATTACTTTTACTATTCACTCAGACTGACAAATTTTGCTCTCGAGCGTTCGATTGACCTCAGAATGGAAATACGTGAATGCCAACGGATTTCTTGAGTAATTTCCTATAAGAGGGGCTTGACAAAATAAGACTCGGATCAACGAGGAGGATTTTGTAAATTTTCCAAATCAGGAACGCACGCAAAAGTTACTATTCATAAATCCTTTAAATACGTTTTCCGTCACCGGGACCTCAAAAGACTTCAGATTTAAAATCCGAAAACACCGGCATACTCCTTGAGTTAAAACCTTTATAAAAAGACCAAAATTGGCCATAACAAAGTTAAGATCAAAATTTCCAAAAAGACAATTTTACGAAAATTGACCCCTAAAGTCGTGACTGACATCTGACTTCACTTAAACCTTATAAAAATATCTTCCTTAACTTCTTAATTACTCTTAAGAACTCTCTAAACCTGATCCGAAAATCTAGGGCATTACATCCTACCACCCTTAAAGAAATTTCGTCCCGAAATTTACTTCTCCTCAAACGGAAACTTGGATACTTCTTTCAAGAATCCAAAGCCTTACTCAAACCATACTGGTTCGAAACCTTTTCTAAGCTTACAATTATAAACCTCCTCTAGCCTTTGATTCCTTTTACCCTTCTTCAAAACCTTATCGATCTCGAAAAATAAACAATGAACCCTAGCTAATTGGGCGCTTCCTTGGATGGATCCTTCGCACGCTCTATTCGATTTAAACTCGCTTTATCTTCATCTTTAACTTCTTGATTCTTGACTTCCTCTTCTTTTTGGGGGCATACTTCGCGATGCACCTCTATCTTTAATTCTCATTGCAGTCTTCTCTTTTCCTCGTAGCAGTAGTCTGACTTTATGGCCTCCACTGGTGGTCGCCATCATTTGCAAACGTAAAGATCACACATTTGGACTTTGATTGCACACTCGGAACTTTGTGGTCTAACACTCCTTTGATCACCTTTAAACACAATGAGCGAGAAATTACTTAGAAACACACATCTTAACCTTGGAGAATACTATCTGGCATTACTTGGATTCTACTTCCTATTATTCTTCCAGCGATGACTGGAGAATACTACTATATACTCTCTACTCTATTCCAAGATCCACACTTGAGCTCTATGAGTGGGAACAAAATAAAATAACTGCCTCTAAGTGAGGACTTTATTTGATCAACAATTCTTTAACTAGATCAAAATCTAGAAATGTTATAACACTAGGTTATATATGCTAAAAATATTGCCTCTTCAAAGGACTTATAAACTTGAAGGGTTCTTGCTCATAACAAAGATATGAAAGAAATCAATGGTTAGCAACTGAGAACCGTGCTGAAATATTTTCTCAAAGGTGTCAGCATAGCCTAATAAGAAAGTGTTATTACTGATTCTTGATAATCAATGCGTATCATCCAAAAAGATTACAAGTTATCCATGAGGATATGTTCGAAGAAATTTCAAATGGAGAAGTTTAAATGATATGAAGCTATTGAAGGAAAAATCGATGCAATTGATATGAGAATGAATAAATAGACTCATCAAAACTTTCTATCATAATGAAATTCTCAATCTATCGAACACTAGGTCTATCTTCTTAACGATCTTCTTTGGGTTTTCTCCTTCTTTCTTGAGCATCATATACTTTTTTCTTCTTTACGAGGCTGCTATGAAATAGCACGAGTCGGCTGGACTTAAATGGCTGCGCTTGGCCGAGAAAACGGCATCCGGGGATGACTTCTTACTTATCAAAAGGAATACGACAAAGCGACTTAATCTATGGCACCTCCTAGACTCAAAACAGCTTGACTTCAATGTCTTCTGGAAGCTCGGTAGAACACTGATATATCTTCAAACTATCTTAGCTGCAGTCGTGACGACAATCTTTATCTTCATTCTAAAATTGACTTAAAACAAGTGATAATTTTGAGCATTGAACGCGTCGTAACCTTGAATGTCGATCCATTGAATCAACGAGCTTCTATCGGAGGAAATGAATCTTCATTCCTCACAAACGAGATTGGATCTTCAGACGAGACTTCTCTTAAGTTGAAAACTTGCACGGAGATTCCTCGAACTAGCATTAGATCCACAACCTGATAACTCGTCTTTAACTTAACCGTTCCTCTTCTTTCTTCTGGCTTTGACTTCATAACCTCACTCTCGTTTCTGCTATCTAAACCCTTTAACCTTCTTGCGAACATCCTTGCGATAAAATTGTTCTTTCGAACAACTCTACTTAACTTAGCTCCTTGAGAGGGAACTTACTCAATCTAGGTTCTTAAGAGAACCTAAAGGGAATCCTAGCATTCTCCTTAATTCAAGCTCGCTATAGTCTAAGTTCTAACTATATTCTTCTATGCATCACTTGTCCTCTACTTATTCTCAGATACTTTCCTCATGGGCAGTAGACGAGCCTTTTTAAAAGAAGATTTTTAAATCACCTTTCAAACTTTATAACTAAAAAATTTTGGTGATCCAAAATGATCGAAATGTTTTGAGTATCTGCAGAAATAATATTCTGAAAAGATTTGCTTCTTGCTCGAGTCTATATGACTTAAAACTCTTTACAAAAATATTACTCTAGAACTTACTTCAATAAGTTTCACCTTAAACCTTGGTATAACCAAAAATTTTATTTCATAAAGAAATGATGTTCGATTTTCATTTAAAAGAAATCGACTAACTTTGCCTTTGCTCAAAAATTTTCTCCTCATCCTGTACTTTCAAAAAGTTATGCCAAATATAATCAAAATACTTTAATTCAATCATACCTGAACTTTGTTGAAGATGCGAGGGTGATGATGAGCTGGGGGTTGCTGATTAATACCTTTGAACAATTCAATAATCACATAAGAGTTCAATCAATTACTTTAAGAAGAGACAGGTCTGCATAGTTGCAAACCTGCTCTGATACCATCTGTAACAACCCGGTCCCTTATGCAGTCATTTTTAATGGGGACGGGGTGTTAGGCGTAAAAGCCGAAAGATTAATCAGAATCCAGGGGGGTGTTTTTAGAATTAAACTAAGTTAGCGCCTCAAAAACTTAGGCAACTTAACTTCATGAATTGGAAGAACTATCATCTTCAATGAATTAAAGGGGTCAAAGGATTCAATCGAGTCAAAGGAACACCATATAATAGGCCAATCAAGATTTAAACAGAATCCAATGACAAGTAGATAGGAATTTGACTCTTTAAATAAACAAGACCCCTTCGTGGGTCACAACGACAAGGAATCATTAATAAGTCGGAGTCAAATAAATCATACTATCCCATTCATGGGATGAAACAAAATGATAACTTAAGATTAACTAGAAACGAGTGGAATCATGCTTGAAAGAAAAAACCTCTTCGTAGACGAACAACAATAACAAGCATGCAAGATTCATTTACAAATCAACTGAGAATGAATAGATATCAAAATGCTCAACAAGTATGACTACTCAAATAACTCAGAATCAATAAAGGCATAAACAGGTATGTCAAAAGAACATGCTTTAACTTCTCAAGACTTTATTACTATTTAGGAATCATAGCATTTAAGACATGCTACTATCAAGAATCAAGTTACATATATCAAGACTAAATACCAGATTTCAGAGTACTTAGCAGAAACATAGCGAAAGAAAATCATGTAACCATAAAGCAACAACTTGGAAACTTAAACAACTCAAGCAACCCCACCAACAGCACATCACCGGTCTCAGCATCTCAACCTGAAAACATTTGAAAAAGAGGGCGTGAGCACTAATGTACTCAGTGGGGGTTTTAGGAGAAAACTCTTTAATAAACTTTGAAATATCCAATTATAAACTGGCGGCATATAGAGAGCAAACTGCAAAAGCACTCTCCATATCCGCAAAACCTTTTACTTACTTTCCTGGCGTCTTTCCTGGCTCAAACCTGATGTCTACTGCACCCTTAGATATGGCTTTAGGATAAGAGAGGGGTTACCTCAAATACCCTACTGAGTATGCTAGGGGATTACCCAGCAGTGACTCCCTTTACTTATCAAATAATACAACATTAGTGACACGAATGTCACAACATGATAATGCAATAAAACTATTCTTTGAGCTCGATAACTTGCTTAACAATAATTGAATCATAATATTCAATATCAAATCCTTAACCTTAAATCCTTAATCCTCAATCCTCAATCCTCAAAATTGAATTATCACATTCAAACCTTAATATCAAAGCCTCAATGCTAAATCATACTAGCATAAAACATAACCTAGATTAAAATATCTAGATTGCATTCCTTAATAAAGGCTATAATCTTAATGCCACAAGGGAATAATATAGTCAACCTACAAGGCATTACTTACTTAAACAACCTTCCTCAATCATAATATCAACCATAACTTAACTTAGGATCATGTTCGTCTATACTTTAAAATAAATCAACTATAAGATATCACAACATATCAAAACATCCTTTACTTAATCAAAATCTCAAAATAACAATAAACAATATCATGCTATAACTTCATTCTTTTATTTTTTTTTCCTTTCTTTTCCTTATATAGAGACTAATCAGGCAGAGTATAAAATATTTTAATTGGATATTCATCTTGCCTTATCATGCTTCTAGAGCTTAATAACTCAAACCTTATACTTGATTTAGAACCACCCACCTCGATGATGAGCACCTCGATAATGAGCATGTGGATGAAGCAACGAGCTGAAAATCCTTCCTTGGTTCTCCTCGGGGCTCACATCTTCCTACAAAAGTCGATTATCGACTTAGCGGCCTTCCTTCGAAGATTTCTAACATCTAATGAGAAACTAAACAACACCTAGCCTTTCCTTCCTTAAATAGGACTTAAACACTCATTGCACGACTTTAGAACCTTTATAAAATTTGAAGGTTCGAAAGACTCGAGTTTAGAACAAGCTTGAAGCAAACTTGGCTGCAGAAGCCTTGCACGGGCCGTGCTAGGCCTTAAGGCAAAGTAAAACATGCCAAACTTTCTGACACGGTCCGTGCTAAGCTAGTAAGGTCTATGCAGACCCTAGCACAGGCCATGCTATCTGCCCAGAAACTCTCGTGATTTCACCGAGAACTCTACACGGGCCGTGCTAAGCCTTGCACGGTCCGTACTATCTCACGGCCTTCAAAAACTCTCGATCGAGGTGTTAGTCAAGGCATTACTCGATCGTCTCTCCCTTTCCTTGACATTTTGAACATAAAACAAGGCTTAACACTTAGTCAAAACTTAAAAACGAGCATACTTTAAACTTGAAAAGAAATCGACATAATAACGGCATAAACACGACTATCTCTTAAACTTGACAAAACTTTAAATGCGGAACTTTAAATACGGGATTTAAAGACAGAACTTAAATACGGAACATTAAACAAAACTTGAACTAAATAACGAGAATAACAACAGTAATAATAACATGAGCATAATAATAAGCTTACGAAAATGAAAGACAGAAAAGAAACGCGGAAATGAAATAAGAAGGAACTTGGATCCGACGTCGATAAAAAAGAATGAACGGATTCGAGTGCGTCGAAGGAAGGTGGCTAGCTCGGCATCTCGTCGAGTTGCAACGGTGGCAGAGCCACCTGCTATAACTTGACGGCGCCGCTAGCACCTTTCCCACTGCATCCCTTCCACGCCACTCCGCTCGTCGACTCGGGGGTGAACTCACGAAGAGAGTCCCCACTACTCTCGACTTTTCCTCGCTCTAGTAAAGGAGATATAAGAAGTGAAATAAGCTATTAGAGTGAAGGGGTTCTCCCCTATTTATAGGAGTGGATTTGGCTTCTCCAAGAAGCTTCTGCAGTGCAAGGATACTGCAAAAGTTAAGATCGGCCATAACAAAGTTAAGATCGAAATTTCCGAAAAGACGATTTTACGAAAATTGACCCCTAAAATTGTGACTGACATCTGACTTCACTTAAACCTTATAAAAATCTCTTCCTTAACTTCTTAATTACTCTTAAGAACTCTCTAAACCTGATCCGAAAATCTGGGGCGTTACAACCGACTATCATGGCTCCTTAATTATGTGATGTATGTTTTAATTATGTTGGATGTATGATGGGCCGTATGCCGGTTTGGCTACGTTATTTTAATCCATGAGAAAATTCATGGATTAGGTCTAGGTTTTATTTTATGTTGTTTTAATGTAATAGAAATAAAACGTACTGTTAGACCAAGTTATTGAGTTGTAATTTTATTCTAGATATATTATTTTTTCCTTTAAGGAATATATATTCTATATTGAATAAAGTTTGAAGATCAACTCAAAGGAGGAAAGTAATACAGCTCAAGAAAAGAAGTATCACTGATTCAAGTCCCGAAACCCTAATTGGAGCTAGGGTTTTTGGCGAGGCGCAGTGAAGGGGACGACGACCATGTCCAAGTTCCGGAGCTGACTTTCCAGTTTTATCTCATTCAGCAACATGAGATATAAGCCATGATAGTTGATTTTATTATTATTGCTTATTATGTTGTTTGAAGCATGCAATGGTGTTTTATCATTTTATGTGATGTTTGCATGTTTTATAATGGGATAAAATGAAACCTCAACCTTAAATAACTAAGTGGGAGAGATTCATATCAAAGTATGTAGAAATCTCAAATGGTCTCCATTAATCTGGTTTAATTGAGATGTGATTGACATGCGAGTTGACAATAGGTCTTCCTCCATAACAGATATGTCATATCACTGTTATCTCTAAAAATTAAACTTCTTAAACAAGATAATTGTAGAACACTACTAGAATAAACTGACTTCTCCAACTGGAGTAGGGAGTTTGAAATAGTAGACTTGGTGCTAAGATGATGGTATTCACACTTAGGTGTAATTTATTAATAAATGTTCACACTAACGTGGCTTATTAATTGGAAGATTACACGACCATGATTATTTTCGACTATTAATTTACTTGTCATAAGGAAAATTGATTGGAGATAAATTAAAGATAATTTTATCTATTTAAAAATGGATTTTATAAACGTCCACACTAACGTGGCTTATAGAAAATATTTTTAAAATGTCGATGGAAAAGTATATAATTTTTGTGAGGTTTTCGATTATATACTGTTTATCCTAAAAAGTTTATGACTGTACTGCATGTTTACTTTTCAGTTATTATATATCATCATGGCACTCTCCAATCTGTTCTCTATTCAGAAACAAAACAAGTTAATCGATGAAAATTATAATGACTGGATTCGAAACCTAAATCGTGTTCTCACTATGGAAGGACACAAATTCGTACTTGAAGAGGTATGTCCTCAGAAGCCAGATGAGAATTCTGGCAAAGAGCAAAGGTTGGCCTATGAAGACTGCATGCTGAGATTGCACGCTGTTACATTTTGGCTTCTATGTCAAATGTGCTGCAACTGCAACATCAGTCTATGAAGACTGCTTATGATGTCATGTACAACCTTAAGGATCTCTTCGGTCACCAGAACCGCTCGGCACGCTATTTGGCAATGAAGAAGTTGATGGATGCGAGAATGGCTGACTCCACACCTGTTAGGGATCACGTTCTCACGATGATGGGGTATCTGGCTGAGATCGAGACCTTAGGTGGAGAGCTGGACACTGATTCTCAAATCGACATTGTTCTTCATAGCTTGTCCCCGAATTTTGAGTAGTTTAGATTGAACTTCAACATGATAAAGAAGGACGTTACCTTATCTGAACTGCTCATGGATCTTTAGGTGGCTGAGTTACTTCAGAAGGGAAATCCGGAAGCACACCTAGCTGAAAATGGGCGTCTTCTTACGGTACTAGAAGGAAGAAGAGAAACGCACCAAACAAAGCTGCAAAGGGGGCGCCTAAGGTGAAGAAGTCTAAGACTAAGATTTCTCCCAAAGAATTTAAGTCAAAGACAAAATCCTTCAATTACGGCCATCCAGGTCACTGGAAGGCGGAGTGTCCTAACAAGAAGAAGAAGAGGGGTACGTCTCAATCTCTCATCGTTAAAACATGTTTAGCTACTTGTTCTACTCAGTCATGGGTAGTAGATACTGGAGCTACTGATCATGTTTGCATGTCTTTACAGGAGTTCCTGGTAAAAAGACAGCTGAGTGATGGAGAGATTTCAGTCTACATGGGCAATGCTACGAAAGTGGCGGCAGTTGCAGTAGGAGACGTCACCTTATCTTTTAGTAGTGATAGGATTTTAGTTTTAAAGGATTGTCTTTATGTGCCTGATTTTAAGCGAAACTTGATTTCAGTTTCTAAACTTTTTATAGATGGATATTATGTTTCTTTTGATAACAAAGTTGTTATCTTTAGTGATAAACATTTTATCTATTCTGGCACATTGGATGAACATCTTTATTTACTTAATCCTATGCAAAACACTACGCAAGTGCATTTACTGGATACATCGATCATAAATCCTAAGAAATGAAAATAACGTTCGGAAATGAATCAATCCTATCTTTGGCATCTTAGGCTCGGCCACATTAGCCTTAAATAGATACAAAGACTAGTAAACGATGGGCCCCTGTCTTCATTGGTCCTAGAATCATTCTCTTTGTGTGAATCATGTTTGGAAGGTAAAATGACCAAGCGACCCTTTAAGGATAAAGGGAATAGATCTGAAGAGGTATTAGATTTGATTCACTCTGACTTATGTGGCCCTATGTCAGTTCAGGCTCGAGGAGGGTAAGTGTATTTCATCACATTCATTGATGATTACTCAAGATATAGACACTGTTGATATGTCTTGAATCTACCACTTCACTGAGCTGGATGGGGGTCTCGGGGGTTCAAGGGGGGCGATGTTTCTCTTGCCTGGGGGTCCGGGGGGCGGAGACACCCCCGGTCCAACGGTATCCAGTTTTGGGCTTTAAGCCCAAAATTGATGTTTTATCTTATTGCTATATATATGGTCTTTGAGATCTGTAATCTGTAACCTAGCCGCATAATAAAATATGTTCTCCTCTCTACCCGTGGACGTAGCTAAATTGGTGAACCATGTAAATCTGTGTCTACTTTACGTTTTCTGTTTGTTTTATGCTCAATAATCCTATTCTGTCACAACAGATACATATACCTGTTATGCCGCAAGTCAGAATCCTTTGAGACTTTCAAAGAATTCAGAGCAGAAGTGGAAAAACGTACAGGTAAAAGTATCAAATCACTATGGTCTGATCGTGGTGGTGAATACCTCTCGAATGAAGTTAGGGACCACTTGGCAGAGAATGAGATTACATCCCAGTTGACTGCGCCTGACACACCATAGCAGAACGGCGTGGTGGAGAGAAGGAACAAAACATTGTTAGAGATGGTTAGATCGATGATGAGCTATTCAGTTCTGCCTATTTCATTCTGGAGATATGCCTTGAAAACGATAGCCTATATTCTTAATGTGGTTCCATCAAAGTTAGTCCCATCTACGCCCACAGGACTTTGGACTAGACGAAAGCCCAGTATTGGACATTTTCAGATTTGGGATAGTCCAGCACATGTGCTGGATAAGGAAGCTGATAAGTCGGCACCACATACGAATGTTAGACTATTTGTTGGATATCCTAAAAGAACAAAATGTGGTTTATTTTATAGTCTTAAGGATTAGAAGATCATTGTGAGTACCAATGCTCGATTCTTAGAGGAAGACTATATAATAAATCACAAGCCAAGAAGTGAGATAGTACTCGAGGAGCTTCGAGGGGAAAATTTGAATCTGACACCAACAGTACAAGAAGAGAAATCAAAAATTGCTGCACAATGTGTCACAGAAGTACAGGAACTGTCTCGTTGTAGTGGGAGGGTTGTACGCCAACCTGACAGATTCATTGGTTTGGGTGAATCTTCAGATTTCCCTGAAGGACTAAATGAATTGGATCCCAGGACCTACGACGAAGTGATCCAAGACCAAGATGCAGATTCTTGAAAATCTGCAATGGAGTCTGAGATTGGATCTATGGATCACAATCAAGTCTGGGAGCTTGTAGAACTACAAGATAGGGTAAAACTCATTGGGTGTAAGTGGGTCTACAAAGGCAAGAGAGGACCTGACGGGAAGGTTGAAACCTTCAAGGCAAGATTGGTGGTGAAAGGGTACACTCAGAAAGAAGGGATCGATTATGAGGAAACCTTTTCACCGGTAGCCATACTTAAGTCAATCCGGATTCTCTTATCAATTGCCGTTCATTTGGATTATGAGATTTGGCAGATGGATGTCAAGACAGCTTTCCTGAATAGAAGTCTTGAGGAAAACATCCACATTAAGCAACTAGAGGGTTTCATTGCTAAAGGACAAGAGTACTAGTGTGCAAGCTTAAGAGATCCATTTATGGACTTAAGCAAGCGTCAAGGTCTTGGAACATCCAGTTTGATGAGGTTATCCAGACACATGGATTCGTGCAATGTCCAGATGAGAGTTGTGTGTACAAGAAGAGTGACGAAAACGTGGTGGCTTTCCTCGTGCTATATGTTGATGATATCTTACTTATTGGAAATAGTAAGAAAGTATTATCTAACATAAGGGTGTGGTTGTCCAAGCAGTTTGATATGAAAGATCTGGGAGAAGCCGGACACGTCCTTGGCATCAAGATAATTCAAGATCACCAGAAAAGGATGTTGTGCCTATCCCAGGCGACATATATCAACACAGTGCTAGCTAGGTTCAACATGCAGGATTCCAAGAAAGGTTTCATACCTTTCAGGCATGGAATTCATCTATCTAAGGAGATGTGTCCCCGCACACAGGCTGAGATAGATGAGATGAAGGGCATTTCATATGCTTCAGCTGTGGGAAGCCTTATGTATGCTATGCTATGCACTAGACCTAATATATGCTATGCAGTTGGCATGGTAAGCAGATATCAGTCTAACCCTGGACAAGGCCACTGGACTGCGGTTAAGAATATTCTCAAGTACCTGAGAAGGACTCGAGATTATATGCTGGTATACCGCTCTGATAGTCTAGTGCCTTGGGAGGCGAGGCTATTGCATGGAGGAGCATAAAGCAGAAAAGCATTGCGGATTCCACCATGGAGGCTGAATATGTAGCTGCCTCTGAGGCTGCAAAAGAGGCCGTCTAGCTCAAGAGCGTCTTGTTGGACTTGAGCGTGGTTCCTGATTTGCCTAAGAGTATCACGGTATATTGTGATAACTTGGGTGTAGTGGCAAATTCGAAGGAACACAGAGCCCATAAGGCAAGTAAACACATAGAGAGAAAGTACCATCTTATACGAGAAATCATTAAGAGAGGAGATGTGGCAGTGGTCAAGATTGCATCCGAGGACAATTTAGTTGATCCATTCATGAAAAGCCTACCAGCTAAGACTTTCTATGGTCACGTGGAGAAAATGGGAGTGAGATGCAGACCCGGAGATGCCGTTTGAGATTTTAGTTAGAGTTGGAGAGTTTGCTAGTTTATTTTATATTTAAAAGACATGCTTCAAGTGTAAGTGGGAGATTGTTGGTTTTGTATACTAGAAGACCTATCTTTTGTATACATTATTGATGATGTTTTATGATGATATAGAATGAATACAATTGCAGTCAATGTTTGCATTTAAATTGTTATAATTACATGAATATTCACTATACTTACATTGTAGATGATATGGTGTGGGTAAACACACAGTTAGATCATGTCATCGATTCCTTGTAATGTATTAAAGAGCTCACGGCTTAGATGGCCCTGAACCCGCCATCGGTACGCCGTAGAATAATCTGATAGTTAGTTTATCTTGACTAACTGATTATTCTAGTACACATGCAAGTGTATTGAAGAGGATCTACTTAGGATTCTATTCTCCATTCTGACCTTAAATGATAGAATAAGAATCCATAGAGTTCGGGTTCTTAACCCCTATATGTTGGCGGACATATACGTGTAGTGTTTGCAGCTTTGATTTATCAAAGGGTGAGATTCTTTCATAGAATCAATAATCTCAATATGTTGGGTTGTGACATCTACACATATGATGGGTCGTGCAATATGTAGGGGCACCGTGTCCTAGTGCGCCAGGTTGATGGTGTCCTCTTGAGGAAATACAAGTTCATGTTGAAACCCTGCATGTGGAATTTATTCCGTACATGAGTAAAGCTTGTGTGACACTACTCAAGGATAAGATATTAATTAATTATAGCTATCAAAATCTTACATAATTAATTAATGGGCATTATATCTTAAACACGGGGAATGACTGGACTAAAGGAGAAAGCATATTCAGAAATATGTATTAAATTGGTAGGTCAGTATTATTTCTTTAGTGGAATAAAAATAATACTTAATTTATTTAATTATATCCTAAGTTTATTGGATATTAGAAATTAAATAAATTAGCAAGTCAAGTTAATATTCTTCTAGATCTCTGTTGTAGCCCAATATGACTTTAATGGACTGGAGATGGAAAAAGAGATAGAGGCCCAAACCCAGTAGGGTTGGGACACTGAAATTTCGCCCACCCCCTTATATATAAGGAGGTGAGGGATGAAATTTATGGTGTTAGAAATCAGCTCTTTTGTGTTCTCTTTATCTCTACAGATTCCATACCGATCTTGTAGATTTCAACCTACCTTGAAATTAGATTCAGTCCGGGAATACAACAGAAGATCAAGGAGTGGAATATCACAGCAGGGCACCATTTTTCATACATACAATAGCAAGATCAGACCTTTAATCTTGTCCTCAACCCGTCGTTTAATTTGTAAGTCATTTTTCGGTATTCTATGTTTCCGATTTTAGTAGAATTGAAAACCGGCTATGCATATTTATTAAAATTGGTTTATTAAAATATATGAGCTGCATAAAATTATGATCTACATGACATTAGGATTAATGGACATCCAATTAGATCCTGCAGTGGTTCAATTCGAAAAAACTCCAACATGTACTTAGTGCTCAGTTGGTACAGAATGTTTCTAGCATTACTGCAACAATGCCTTTATCAAATAAATTTGTACTGCCTTTAACTTTTATGTGTAAAAGTTATACAGAAATTTCTATTAATAAACACTCTTGTTGCTGATAATGTTGTTTCACACTGCTGCTCCCTTTCAGATTATTCACTTTGATTTGTGGAGGCCAGTTGTAGTCCCTAGTTCTTCTGGTTTCAAATACTATATTCACTTTGTGGATGATTATGGCAGATACACTTGGATCTTTCCACTGCATTTAAGATCAGAAGCTGCCAATATAGTTAAGCAGTTCATTACCATTATTTAAGTTCAAGTTTCTACCACTATTCAATGTCTACAAACTAACTAGGGTGATGAGTTTAGGTCTCTGGTTGGATATCTTGGTGAAAAACACATCAGGTTTTGATAAGTGGTATTTTTTCACAACATTTTGAGGTTGAAATGAAGTGAATTGAAGAGTTGTGCATGTGCTTTAACCCAAATTGCACTTTTAACCTCCCGATTTAGAAGTTTTGTTTATTATTTGAGTTTCACAGGAAATGGAGAATGAATTAATAAATTTTTGAGTAATCCAATACAATGAGAAGATAGAGAATCGAATGAGGAATACGCTGAAAGTTGAATCGCCTCAATCGGACAAGAAACGAGGGAGAACGGAATAAAATCGTGAAAGGTGTCAGTGCAGAAATGTTGGCGCGACCGGAGACATGTTTTTCTTCAATCAGGGCGCAACCGGTGGCACGACCGAGCCCGTGTCGCGCCCCCAGCCCAAATTTTCAGACATTGCGCGTTTTCTTCTTCTTATACTCAATTTTCTCTCCATTTTTAACATAAAAAACAACACAACACAACTCATTTTTTTCTCCACAAAAATCCCCAAATTTACCCCAACACCAAAATCCTTCTCTCATCTCCCATCTTCAACCCTTACCTATCAAACCCACACCCTAGCTAGGATTTCCACCTAGCTAGAGTGAATAAGGAGTTAGAGCTCGAAGATGGAGCAAAGAGGAGATGAGTGGAGACAAGGGTTGGGTCAAGACTCAACTTTCGAGTTGTTCTTAGTTTCAATTCTTGTTTTTGTCTTTGATTTTCTTTGAGATAATTTAATCATTGCGTTTGTGTTAATGTTAGGTTAGATTATCTTGTATTTTGGGATTGAGAATATTTTGGTATTTATGCACTTCTATTTCTATTGATTTTTTATGGCCTCATTTCATTTCTTGTGCTTATGTTATATTGAGTGTTGATTAATTGATCACTAATTTGCACGATTTTATCTATTGATTCAAAAATCGAGAGATGAGTCTCAATAGATGAACCCTAGGCACAAGACACTGTAATACCCCAGATTTTTAAATAAGGTTTAGAGGATTGTTAATATTAGTTAATTAATTAAAGAGGAAATTTAATTAAGGTTAGTTAAGGTTGGATGTCAGTCACGACTTTAAGAGGGCGGGTCTTTCGTAAAGACCATCTTTTCAGAAAATGTGATCTTAACTATTTTATGACCATTCGTGGTCTCGTCAGAAAGGTTTTAACTCAAGGAGTATGCCGGTGTTTTAGGATTTTAATTCTGAAGTCAATTGAGTTCCCGGTGATGAAAAACGCATTTAAAAGATTAATGAATAGTAACTTTTGCGTGCGTTCGTGTTTTGAGAAATTTACGAAATCCTCTTTGTTGATCCGAGTCTAGTTCTGTCAGGCCCCTCTTATGGGAAATGACTCAAGGATTCCGTTGGCGTTCACGGATTCCCATTCTGAGGTCAATCGAACGCTCGGGAGCAAAATCTGTCAGTCTGAGTGAATAGTAAAAAGTAATTCCAGAAAGGGAATCTTTGCTCGTCTCTCTTCAGACGACCCCGTCTTCTTCACGAATCAAGTTGGTTCACTAGTGTTCGAGCCAACGAGTCTCCCGGTATTTTTAGATTTCGTGTCTGAAGTCATTTGGATCTCGACATCGAATAGAGCAGCTTTTAACCGAACCCGGGGTAACTTTTGCAGTATTCCCGCACAGCAATGGCTTCCAAGGGAAGCCAAAGCTTTTCCTATACATAGGGGACCACCCCTTTGTCATTCTTTGCTCATTTCACATCCACTTTACTTCTAAATCGAAAGGGTGAAAAGCTTTGAAAGCCGAGAAGGTTCTGTCAAAGTAAAAAACGTTCTTCGTGAGTGTTCTTCAAGACGACGAATGGAGTGGCGTGGAACGGATGCGGTGAGGGAATGTGCTAGGGGTGCCGTTGAAATCGTAGCAGGCGGCTCTGCCGCCGTTACGACTCGACGAGACGCCGAGCTAACCACATTCCTTCGACGCACCTGACCCCGTCAATTCTTGTTCGTCGGTCTCGATTCCATTTCTTTTTCGTCTTTAAATTCCGCATTTACTTTCCGTTCTTTACGTTCTTCGCATTCTTCATTATTGCTCGTCTAAAGTTACATTTCGATTTTTGTTGAAATTCCAAGATAATAACGTGAATGTTATATTTCTCATTCTAATTCCGTTATTGTTATTCTAAGAAGATTAACTTCGTTATTCCGTTAAATTCCGTTCAAGCCACATTTAACGATTTTGTCGTTAATCTAATTTAAAAGGAGGATTATCGTGTTTATACCGTTGTAATGCCAAAATTCCTTTTAAGTTAAAAGCATGTTATTGCATGTTAAAATTAAGTGCGTTGTTTTTATAAAAAATTCGGGTTAATTGTTCTTCGTGTTCGTTGAAGAAATCAACGAACACGAAAAACAGATGAAGAACACGTTGAAGGAACCCAGATGATGAGAGAGAGAAAAGAGGAAGAGAGAGAGAGCCCCGTGGGGGGGGTGAGCGCCGCCACGCCACACCCCCCTAGGCCGCACCCCAGCCCACCGGGGCTAGATGGCCCCGCGGTGGCGGGTGGCCCGCCGGGGCAAGGCAGCCCCACGGCGCCCCCCTCCTTTTCCATTTGCCGTTCTTTTCGGCTAGTTCCGTACCCCTTCTTTCCGATCTTTTCGAGTCTTTAAAAATCATGTTACTCTCAAGCCATATTCAAGTTTAAATTATAGTAAGGTATTCAATTTAATTTCAAATTATTTCAAATAAGATATTCGAGTTATTTTCCGTCTAAAAGTTTAGAGATCGAGTCAAGAAGTTTCTTAAGTATTTTTGCTCAGCCTGTTTCATCTCTGTACAAGGAAGGAAGGAAGGAACATATTATGCTTTACTTGAGCTCTCAAGCATGTTTAGAAATGATAGAACTACTAAAGTATTGTTTATGCCTAGCATGAGATGTTGGGAATTATCTTTAGCTCCAATTCGTACTTGTTTTCGTACTTCTCCTGTTCTTTAATGCTTATGCTTGTTAAGCTCGCAGAATTAAGAATTAAGGTTGGTCTTGTTAGGGTAGCATTAGCCCTTGTAGGCCGAGATCATGTAGTATTAAAGGATTAGCATTAGACATTGTTCTAAGTTTGGTATTGCTAGCAAAGGTAGGAAAGGAAGGAACTTAGCTTTCACTTAAGCAGGATATGAGCTCGGATCTATTAAGGGAGTCACTGCTGGTTTTTCCCTCGCAAACTCGTTCGGATATTTGAGGTAACCCCTCTTCTATCATATGGCATGTCTAAGGGTACAGTTGACGACAGGTTTGAGCCAAGATGGGCCCCAAAGAAAAGAAAAGGTTTTACGGATACGGAGAGGGCTTTTGCGTTTTGCTCTCCGTATACCGTCTGTTAATTATTGGATATCTTGAAGTTATTAAAGCATTTTCGCTAAAATCCACTGAGTACATTAGTGCTCATGCCCCTTCTTTTCAAATGTTTTCAGGTTGAGAAGCTGAAGATGCTGGTGGCTGTGAATGTGGGTGCTGCCAAGACTGTTTTGCTATTATCTAATGTTTCCTTGAAATCCCACTTTGTGATCTGCTACTCTGATACACTCCTTTCAATTTTGTTTAAGTCCTATTATGTTTAGCAAGACTCTATGAATAAACTCCCTAGTCACAACTATTTGAGTATAAGATGCATACTAAGTTCTATTTTTGCCACCTGAGTATAATTTCCTTTCGTTTATTCAAGAGGCTTGCATGCGTTATTAACCGTCATCACCTATGTTGGATGGTATCCATTTATCCACTTAAATTATCGTCTAGTAAAAGTGAACCCGAGTATCCCCGTCTAATCTCCAAAAGCATATCCAGTTGGTAAAACCATCTTATAAACCTTCCTTTTTATCCAATTAATCCCGTAATGACACCCCGTCCCCACTAGTAAATCCCTATCTCGGGACCGGGCTATTACAGTTGGTATCAGAGCGGGTTTGCAACTCTGCAGACCTGTTTCTTTGCTTGAAATAAGTAAAAAGGTTTATGTGAAAATAAGTTGTTTTCTGATAAGTTAAAGCAGCAACCCACAGCTCGCCATCACCCTCGTATTCTCAACCAAAAATCAAGGTATGATAGTATAGAAATTTTGGATGTTGGATTCATGATTTTGGAATACATGAAGGCAAAAGATTTGAGCAAGCATACCTATTTTATGGACAAGAGAAAAACCGTGATAATGAAATTCCAAGTAAAAGGTGTTCGGGTAAGATGATTTCCTAGATGGAAAGTTTGTGAAAAGATTTCTCGATCCCAAAATGACTTAAAAGCATTTCTCAAAATTTTGACTCAAAAGAAAAGGTAAACAATGAATATTTAAAGAACTTTGGGCACCAAAATTTTTATAAAAGTTGTCAACTGCTCCATAAAAAGAAGTTATGCATGCAAGATTAATCCAGACATTAGGAGGACCTTAGGTCTCCCTTTTATAATCTAGACTGATTAAGTTATTCTCTTCTAGATGGTTAAGCGTCGTTCGACAGCTAGGAAGAGCGTGCCTCTTTTTCGCCCTGTGCAAGAGAGGGTTGAGAGATTCAGAAGGAAAACCTGGAATGGCAACGAACAGTTGCTGTCCTACATGGCAAGATACCTCGAAAGGTGGGTTTGGGCAAATGGCTACGGAGGGGAGCCCGGAAGTGTATCCGACTTGGAAACGTGCATCCGCATGTGTGAGCATGCACCACCTGCTTGGAGGCCTACAATGTACCGTATCCTGCAAAGCACGATCACCCGCGATCCCGAGACGTACGCTGAAATCGGAAATCTGATAGAATTCTCGTCAGCCTTAATGGCTCATTGGGTGTCGGAGTATGGCCATGTGCACGCCTTAGCCGAGCAGCAAGCAGATGAGCAAAACCCCTCTCTCGTGGTAGAGCTAGAACTGCAAAGGGCGACTCTCAACAGTCCCCCTGGATTTCAAGTGCCACGTCCTCACGACGAAGGAACCGCAGGAGCAGGTCCCTCAAATGTCCGGATCGTGAACCATACTGAGTCCCTGTTCTCCTGCACTCCTCAAGTGAACCAGTGGACCCCTGTGTCCGCTTCTCAGGGTCTGGGACAGTGTATGCCCCATCAGTATCCCGAAGGAAGTATCCGCATGAGGACATTCAAGTTCACCATCCCGGAAACAGTTGATGTGGGAGATGAGGAAGAAGAAGACGAGGACCCGGAGGAAGGCGAAGAGGAAGTAGGATCGCCATGCAAGGAGAAGGGTAAGGGCCCGGCTTGTGATTAAACGTTGGTAGGAGGTGTAGGAGGTGTTGCTGTTAGAACACCTAGTTATCTAATCCATCTGTTTGTCTATCTGTTATCCGTTTGAACCAAGACTCTAATGTGTAATAAATGATTTAAGATTTCTAAACCCAATAGTGGCAGTGAATTTTCCAAGAGACTGCCCTATTCCGGTTGTAACCTATAATTTATTATATCGATGCCAAAGTCCTCTAAATGAGGTAATTTTCCCATCATGCTTGAATGACGTCTAAATTTTCGTATTGTTTGATCTATCTTGCACAAATTAAAAGACCTTATCAAAAGGCATTCTTGCTCTGTGTAAATTTAATCAAGCCTCGCTAATATTTAGTTCTTTAGAATGCCGCCCCGAAGATGTCAAGCCGAGAATGAGGATGAAAACGAACCTGAGCAAGCCCTAAACCCCGGTCCAAGAGCCGAAAGTGTGTTTCTCAAACACAACCCTCCATCGTTTAATGGTTTAGGAGATCCGATGGATGCCGAAAAGTGGGTTCGCTCCTTAGAACGAATCTTTGATTTCATAGCTTGCTCTGAAGGAGAGAAGCTAAGTTGCGCTCTTTTTATACTGACGGATGATGCGGACTACTGGTAGGAGTCCGTTCGAAGGACCATAACCCCGGATCAATGGGAAGACTATAGTTGGGAGGATTTCAAGCACGATCTATATCAGAAATATATTTCGGATTGTTACCGAGAGGCAAAAGAAATGGAGTTCTGGAATCTAAAGCAAGGGAACAAGATAGTGTCAGAATACGATAGAGAATTCAACCAATTGTCAAGGCATGCTCCACATCTAGTGGACACAGACGGGAAGAAAGCACGCAAGTTCAAGAAAGGACTCAGATCCGAGATTGGCATAGCCCTCACTGGGCAAGAAGACATGTCTTATGCCCGAACCTTAGCCAAAGCATTGAGCATAGAGGCCATCCTTCCTCGAGAGAAAATTCTACCCTCTCAGTCATCTAATGATCCAAAGGAAAAAAGGAAGTGGGAAGGAGGAAGAAGAGATGACAGAGAGAAGAAACCCCACTGGCAAAGCCGAGAGTCAGGGATGCCTCGAAGTCAGCCTGGCAATGCCCCTAGCTTTAGGCCATGTCAAAAGTGTGGAAGAATGCATCCTGGAGTCTGCCGAGCAAATCTAATTGAGTGCTACAACTGTGGTGAAGATGGGCACTTCAAGAGAGAGTGTCCTAAAGGAAACAACAGACGATCCCAAACACCATAACAACCCGTGTACCCGCAACCACTTCAGCAACTTCCTGGAAACCAGCCAAGACTACAGCAAGGAGGACCTCAGGGTCAAAGGCCGGGAATGAACCCGAGACCGAACCAAGGACGAGATCAAAGGTCCAACCAAGGACAAAGGCCGCCTCAGTCAGCTCGTACTTATGCTCTCAATCAGAAGCAAGCTGCTAAGGCCCCAGGTAATCTAGCAGGTATGATTACCCTCCTCGAGACGCCAGTTTTAGCTCTCTTTGACACGGGAGCATCGCATTCGTTTATAGCTGAGTCTCTTTGTAAGAAACTGAAGATTAAAACCGAGAATACCGAGAATGCTCTTGAAATAAGTATTCCCTCTGGAAAGAAAATGATGTCTAGAAAGGTCTGCTCTAACCTAGAATTGAACATAGAAGGGGAAACCTTTAAGTCAAATCTTTATGTGATAAAGATTCAGGACTTCGATATAATCCTAGGAATGGATTGGTTAGCCTCAGTTTATGCTTCCATAAGTTGCCCTGAGAGGGAAGTAGTGTTTCAACCACCCGGGAAACCCGAGGTGAAAATCTACGGATCAAGGCTGGGAACCAAAATCCCAGTGATATCCGCCCTGAAAGCCACCAAGATGATAAGGAAGAACAACTGCCAAGCATTTTTAGTTAACCTAATAAGGAAGGAGAACTTTCCATCGAAGACGTTCCAGTCGTAAGGGAATACCCCGACGTATTTCCAAAGAAGCCCGAACTGCCTCCGAATAGGCAGGTAGAGTTTACCATCAAGTTGGAACCAGGAGCCGCCCCAGTTTCTAAAGCCCCATACAGAATGGCGCCTAAGGAGTTGCAAGAACTCAAAGTTCAACTGCAAGAGTTACTAGACCTAGGTTTTATCCAACCTAGTGTGCCGCCTTGGGGAGCTCCAATCTTGTTCGTAAAGAAAAAGGATGGTACATTGAGAATGTGCATTGACTATAGAGAGCTCAATACGCTAACCATCAAGAATCAATACCCTCTCCCAAGAATAGACGATCTCTTCAATCAGCTCAAGTTAGCAAGCGTCTTCTCCAAGATAGACTTAAGATCTGGGTACCATCAGTTGAAGATCCGAAAAGAGGACATCCCTAAGACCGCTTTTAGAACTCGCTATGGGCATTACGAGTTTGTGGTAATGCCATTCGGATTGACCAACGCCCCCGCAGTATTCATGGATTTAATGAACCGAGTTTTTCACCCGTATCTAGACAAGTTTGTTCTAGTTTTCATCGATGATATTCTCATCTATTCCAAGGATGAGGAAGAACATCAGGAGCACCTAAGAGTGGTGCTGGAGACATTAAGAAGAGAAAGACTTTATGCTAAGTTCAGCAAGTGTGAGTTTTGGCTCAAAGAAGTTATGTTTCTAGGTCATATAGTCTCGGTAGAAGGAATCAAGGTGGATCCGGCCAAGATCGAAGCTGTAAGCAACTGGATGTCTCCAAGAAGCGCGAACGAGATAAGAAGTTTTCTAGGACTCGCTGGATACTATCGCAGATTCATTGAAGGATTTTCGACTATATCCAAGCCTATGACGCGATTGTTACAGAAGGACTCCAAGTTCAAATGGACGCCTGAGTGTGAGGAAAGCTTTCAAACTTTGAAGAAGATGCTAAACACAGCCCCCGTATTAGCCATTCCGGAAGGGAATGAAGATTTCGTGGTCTACGCAGACGCATCAAGTAAAGGATTAGGATGCGTACTAATGTAGAAAGGAAAGGTGATTGCTTATGCTTCTAGACAACTTAAGAATCACGAACAGAACTACCCGATGCATGACTTAGAACTAGCAGCGGTCGTTCATGCGCTGAAGATCTGGAGGCACTACCTCTACAGAGCCAAGTGTGAGATCTTCTTAGATCACAAGAGCTTGAAGTATTCCTTCGAGCAAAAGGATCTTAACATAAGGCAAAGAAGATGGCTAGAACTCGTAAAAGATTATGACTGCACGATTCACTACCACCCAGGCAAGGCAAATGTGGTAGCAGATGCCCTAAGTAGGAAAGAGAAGGCGGAGTTAGGATTCATTTTAGTCCAGGAAGATCTTCGCAAGGACTTCGAGAAGTTAAGGATCGAGGTGCTAACACCACCCGAGACCATTCAAGCTCAAATTGCCACGATAGTCGCTCAGCCCGACCTAAGGTAAAGGATAATTGAAGCCAGAGAGGAGACGAGTTTCTCGAAAAGAAAAGGCAGGAACCACGATCTGATAGCTCACAAGATTTTGCGGAAGCCGCCGACAACGCGCTCCTATTCAAAGGAAGACTGTGCGTACCATGCAAGGAAGAACTAAAAGAGGAGATCATGTGCGAAGCACATGACATGCCATATACAGCACATCCCGGAAGCACCAAGATGTACCAAGACCTCAAGAGGAATTTCTGGTGGAACAATATGAAGAGAGAAATAGCCGCCTTCGTGGAAAGGTCTCTAAACTGCCAACAAGTGAAAGCTTTGCATCAAAAACCTTCTGGTTTGCTTCAACCCTTGGAAATTCCTGAATGGAAGTGGGACCATATCAATATGGACTTTGTCGTAGGATTGCCAAAGTCTAAGCGGGGGAATACCGCTATTTGGGTAATCGTTGATCGATTATCTAAATCGGCACATTTTGTTGCCGTTAAAATGACGGACGGGCTGGATCAACTAGCCCAGTTGTATGTTAAGGAAGTTGTATGTTTGCACGGAGTGCCGGTCTCGATTACATCGGACCGTGATTCAAGATTTACATCAAGATTCTGGAGGAGCCTACAAGATGCAATGGGATCAAAGCTCAAATTTAGCATAGCATTCCATCCTCAAATGGATGGCCAATCTGAAAGGACTATCCAGATTCTGGAAGACATGCTTAGAGGAGTAGTCATCGATCAAGGAGGCAATTGGGAGGAGTTACTGTCTTTGGTAGAATTTGCCTATAACAACAGCTACCAGACATCGATCGGCATGGCCCCTTATGAAGCCCTTTATGGAAAGAAGTGTAGATCGCCCCTGTATTGGGACGAGGTTGGAGAGAGAAGGATACTTGGACCCGAGATGGTCCAGGAAGCCGTCCAGAAAATCGAGCTCATTCGTCAACGCATCAAAGAAGCTCAGGATAGACAGAAGGCCTATGCGGATGAGAGGAGAATGAAGCTCAGTTTCGACGTTGGAGATAAAGTGTTTTTGAAGGTGTCTCCATCGAAAGGAATAATTCGTTTTGGCAAACGAAGCAAATTAAGGCCCAGATTTATCGGACCTTTTGAGATCTTAGAAAAAGTGAATGAAGTAGCCTACAGGTTGGCCTTACCACCCAACCTGAGTAACGTGCATGACATCTTTCATGTCTCAATGTTACGAAGGTACGTGTTTGATCCAAAGCACGTGATTAGCAAGGAAGAGATAGTCCTGAATAAGGACTTAGCCTATGAAGAAAAGCCCCAAGCCATCGTGGATCGAAAAATTCAGAAGCTGAGAAATAAGGAGTTCGATCTGGTAAAAGTAATTTGGAACTACCATGGTTCAGAGGAAGCAACTTGGGAGCTTGAATCCGAACTGCTCAAGAAGTACCTTGATATCGCTTATCATGGTTAGTAAATTTTGGGATGAAATTTTCTTTAATGGGGGTAGGATGTAATACCCCATATTTTTGAATAAGGTTTAGAGGATTGTTAATATTAGTTAATTAATTAAAGAGGAAATTTAATTAAGGTTAGTTAAGGTTGGATATCAGTCACGACTTTAAGAGGGTCAGTCTTTCGTAAAGACCATCTTTTCGGAAAATGTGATCTTAACTATTTTATGACCATTCGTGGTCTCGTTAGAAAGGTTTTAACTCAAGGAGTATGCCGGTGTTTTAGGATTTTAATTCTGAAGTCAATTGAGTTCCCGGTGATGAAAAACGCATTTAAAAGATAAATGAATAGTAACTTTTGCGTGCGTTCGTGTTTTGAGAAATTTATGAAATCCTCCTCGTTGATCCGAGTCTAGTTCTGTCAGGCCCCTCTTATGGGAAATGACTCAAGGATTCCGTTGGCATTCACGGATTCCCATTCTGAGGTCAATCGAACGCTCGGGAGCAAAATCTGTCAGTCTGAGTGAATAGTAAAAAGTAATTCCAGAAAGGGAATCTTTGCTCGTCTCTCTTCAGACGACCCCGTCTTCTTCACGAATCAAGTTGGTTCACTAGTGTTCGAGCCAATGAGTCTCTCGGTATTTTTAGATTTCGTGTCTGAAGTCATTTGGATCTCAACATCGAATAAAGCAGCTTTTAACCGAACCCGGGGTAACTTTTGCAGTATTCCCGCACAGCAATGGCTTCCAAGGGAAGCCAAAGATTTTCCTATATATAGGGGACCACCCCTTTCTCATTCTTTGCTCATTTCACATCCACTTCACTTCTAAATCGAAAGGGTGAAAAGCTTTGAAAGCCGAGAAGGTTCTGTCGAAGTAAAAAGCGTTCTTCGTGAGTGTTCTTCAAGACGACGAGCGGAGTGGCATGGAAGGGATGCGGTGAGGGAATGTGCTAGGGGCGCCGTTGAAATCGTAGCAGGTGGCTCTGCCGCCGTTACGACTCGACGAGACGCCGAGCTAACCACATTCCTTCGACGCACCTGACCCCGTCCATTCTTGTTCGTCAGTCTCGATTCCATTTCTTTTTCGTCTTTAAATTCCGCATTTACTTTCCGTTCTTCGCATTCTTCATTATTGCTCGTCTAAAGTTACATTTCAATTTTTGTTGAAATTCCAAGATAATAACGTGAATGTTATATTTCTCATTCTAATTCCGTTATTGTTATTCT
This sequence comes from Perilla frutescens, assembly GCA_026008535.1. Lineage (NCBI taxonomy): Eukaryota > Viridiplantae > Streptophyta > Magnoliopsida > Lamiales > Lamiaceae > Perilla > Perilla frutescens. Next base: position 17,758,403 of record BRKX01000004.1, read on the forward strand.
AAGAAGATTAACTTCGTTATTCCGTTAAATTCCGTTCAAGCCACATTTAACGATTTTGTCGTTAATCTAATTTAAAAGGAGGATTATCGTGTTTATACCGTTGTAATGCCAAAATTCCTTTTAAGTTAAAAGCATGTTAAAATCAAGTACGTTGTTTTTATAAAAAATTCGGGTTAATTGTTCTTCGTGTTCTTCGTGTTCGTCGAAGAAATCAATGAACATGAAGAACAGATAAAGAACACGTTGAAGAAACCCAGATGATGAGAGAGAGAAAAGAGGAAGAGAGAGAGAGCCCCGCGGGGGGGGGGGGGGGGGTGAGCGCCGCCGCGCCACACCCCCCTCGGCCGCGCCCCAGCCCGCCGGGAGCGGGGAGCCCACCGGGGCTAAACAGCCCGCCGGGGGCGGGGAGCCCGCCGGGGCTAGATGGCCCCGCGGCGGCGGGTGGCCCACCGGGGCAAGGCAGCCCCGCGGCGCCCCCTCTCCTTTTCCGTGTTGTTTCGTTTGCCGTTCTTTTCGGCTAGTTCCATACCCCTTCTTTCTGATCTTTTCGAGTCTTTAAAAATCATGTTACTCTCAAGCCATATTCAAGTTTAAATTATAGTAAGGTATTCAAGTTAATTTCAAATTATTTCAAATAAGATATTCGAGTTATTTTCCGTCTAAAAATTTAGAGATCGAGTCAAGAAGTTTCTTAAATAAATTAAATCATTCTCGATCCCCCTTATTAAGTCAAAGTCGTGCTATCCATGTTAAGTCCTAGCTAAGGAAATATTAGTTGAGTATTATTTAATATCATGTATTTAGAAATCTTTGAAGGAGACCGCTAAGTCGACGATTCGACTTTTGTAGGAGGAATCGAGCCTTGGAGAAATACTAAGGAAGACCACCAGCTCGTTGCCCCGTCTTCCGTTCCGTAATCAAGGTGGGTAAATCTATACTTATCTAAAGTTTGAGCTAATAAGCTCTAGAATCATGTTAGGGCAAATGAGATATCCAATAAAGTATTTTTGCTCAGCTTGTTTCATCTCTGTACAAGGAAGGAAGGAAGGAACATATTATGCTTTACTTGAGCTCTCAAGCATGTTTAGAAATGATAGAACTACTAAAGTATTGTTTATGCCTAGCATGAGATGTTGGGAATTATCTTTAGCTCCGATTCGTACTTGTTTTCGTACTTCTCCTGTTCTTTAATGCTTATGCTTGTTAAGCTCGCAGAATTAAGAGTTAAGGTTGGTCTTGTTAGGGTAGCATTAGCCCTTGTAGGCCGAGATCATGTAGTATTAAAGGATTAACATTAGACATTGTTCTAAATTTGGTATTGCTAGCAAAGGTAGGAAAGGAAGGAACTTAGCTTTCACTTAAGTAGGATATGAGCTCGGATCTATTAAGGGAGTCACTGCTGGTTTTTCCCTCGCAAACTCGTTCGGATATTTGAGATAACCCCTCTTCTATCCTATGGCATGCCTAAGGGTACAGTTGACGACAGGTTTGAGCCAAGATGGGCCCCAAAGAAAAGAAAAGGTTTTACGGATACGGAGAGGGCTTTTGCGTTTTGCTCTCCGTATACCGTCTGTTAATTATTGGATATCTTGAAGTTATTAAAGCATTTTTCCAAAAACCCACTGAGTACATTAGTGCTCATGCCCCCTCTTTTCAAATGTTTTCAGGTTGAGAAGCTGAGGATGCTGGTGGCTGTGAATGTGGGTTGGCTGCCAAGACTGTTTTGCTATTATCTAATGTTTCCTTAAAATTCCACTTTGTGATCTGCTACTCTGATACACTCCTTTCAATTCTGTTTAAGTCCTATTATGTTTAGCAAGACTCTATGAATAAACTCCCCAGTCACAACTATTTGAGTATAAGATGCATACTAAGTTCTATTTTTGCCACCTGAGTATAATTTCCTTTCGTCTATTGAAGAGGCTTGCATGCGTTATTAACCATCATCACCTATGTTGGATGGTATCCGTTTATCCGTTTAAATTACCGTCTAGTAAAAGTGAACCCGAGTATCCCCGTCTAATCCCCAAAAGCATATCCAGTTGGTAAAACCATCTTATAAACCTTCCGTTTAATCCAATTAATCCCGTAATGACACCCCGTCCCCACTAGTAAATCTCTATCTCTGGACCGGACTGTTACAGACACCTATGTCGATAAATTCAAGAGAATTGACGTTTAGTATGAAGGCTTGAAATCTTAGAAGCTTTTGGTAAGTACATGTGTAGGATTCATTCGGAGACAATGAATCTAGCGTGTACCCTCAAAACTTATGTATCTCAAGAGAGAGCTTAGATGAGATTGTCCTAGTGAAATATGACACCAAAGTAGACATTCAATAGTCTCATTAGTGCTAAGTACCCAAAGAAATCAATCCCGAAAGTACCTCTACCTTCTTTTCCCTATATCTATTGATTTATCTCGTTTATTTATTGCTTTATTTAGTTTAGATTAGTTAATTATCTTTCCGTTTTCTTAGCATCTAGATAACGATTGAGGTCCGATGTTGTAGTACACACAATTAGATCTAATTAGTCCCTCTGGATATGATACTCTTGCTCACCATATTTACTATAATTGCACCGTACACTTGCGGTAAAGTTTTAGTCGAATAAAAAGTTGATCAGGTTTCAACATCCCTGCCCTCATATCCATGCTCAAAATGGGAAGGCAGAAAGGAAGCACCTTCATATCACCAACACTGGGCTCACACTATTAGCTCAAGCTGGCATGCCTATTTCATATTGGTGGGATGCTTTCACCACAGCTGTCTTTCTCATTAATCGGCTTCCATCTGCTACCACTCAATCTCTATCTCTCTTTCAAATTCTTTTTCATTCTCTTCCCAATTATAATCTCCTTTATCCTTTTGGTTGTGCTTGCTTCCCATTACTGACTCCATACAACCAACATAAATTACAATTTAGATCTAAAAAATGCATCTTTCTTGGTTACAGTGCAGGTCATTAAGGATATATGTGTGATACGACCAACAATATGCGGAAGCAACGAATTGAATAACGTCAACTATACGGAAGGATTCTGTAGCACCCCGAAAATTTTAGGTTGGAATTTAGTTTAGAATTTATTTAAGTATTTTATTTAAATAATAAATATTGAAATTTAGACAGTAAAATGGAAGAAGACGTCGAGAGAATTATTTTGACACCAAGAACATTAAAATCAAATATTATTTGAGTACTCGATGTAATTTATTTCATTCAAATTTTTGAACCCAATTTATTTCATGTCAAGTTTAATATTACAACCCAAAATCCAAGTCCATTTTAGCTCAAACCTCACTAGCCACTGATGTGACCCGGACAAATAATCCAAGACACAAGAATACGCAAGCGGAAGACTTAAGAATCGAACAACGTCAGTGAGAAAGGAAGGAACAATCCGACTAAAAAAGATAGGAATTTTGGACTCGAATTGAGATAGAACTTACTAGGATAGTTTGTGGAAGATAGGAGGCGGATGAATAGTGTCTTGTGGATAAAGGTAGTGGCGTCGAGATGTAGATGATAGGTAGAATGGATTGGAACTTCAGCGGAACCCCGGCTTCAAGAGACGAAACGCAGCTACTTCGATCTTCTCCGATTTGTTAGCAATTCTCCCAAGTACTCGTTGTACCCTAAAGAACTTGAATAAGACTATTGAATTGCTAGATCAATAGAATTGTGTTTGATCAACCAAAGGATCGATAAATGTGATCAACCAAAGGATCGGTGAGACAATTGTGAAATTAACTCTTTATTTCATGCAACGTCTCAATTATAAATGTCACATGGTGCTCCTATTTATAGGAGTGTATATGGATGAAAATTAGAGTCCTAATACTAGAAGGATTCAAAATAAACTAGTTCTAATCTATCTAGGATTGTTACCTTATCCAAAATCTGGTTTTAAGGTAAGAATCAAAAGATACCAAAAATAAAGATAACAAAAATCTAACTAGATAAAGATAAATCGTAACTAACTTTGGGCTTGAACAACTCGCCAATTTTTTGGACTTGGGCCTCATAATTAACGTGTTGGACTATTATTGGATGAATCCACACGTTATCTTCAACGTCAACCTAGTCAGTATGCCCATACCGACTGTCTTCATGCAATCTGGTCAGTATGCACATACCGACTGTCTTCATGCCTTCATTCTTCAACTCTTCAAGTATGATATCCCATGGTGTGATTTTGATCATCATGTATTGTTTGATGGCCCTCATTCTAACAATCTTCGGACCTTTGAATGATAGCTCCGGATTTAATTCTTCAAGGCTTTTCAGGATCATATCATTCCCCTCCTCTTGAAAAGAATTCGTCCTCGAATTCAAATCTCCAGGATCAAAGATGAACACGAAATGAACATCAATCTCTTTTTGCACAAGATTAATAACATGGGGCACATCTTTAGCAACCTGTAAAATAAAGATATCACAAGAAAATGGTTGACAAATGATGTTAGAATTCGGCAGCTCCTCCATGCTTGCTTGATCGAATTCTTTGTGATCTTCAACCATTGCTCCACTGATGTCATTCTCCTTTTCAGAACAAGGCTGTATCTCCATCAACTTCTCAACTTCTTTGGATTCCTCAACGACGGCAACAACCTTCATTTCTTCTCTCTCGATTACTCCAACGTCTTCATAAGTAGCAACATCTATCAATTCATCAATAGGTGCATCAACTGAAATTGTTACCTCAAAAGTAGAATCTTCTTTGATGGCAACGATCTCAGATGGTAACTCAACGTGGATCTCCTCTTGAATGTTGCTGGCTTGGCTTGGCACATCTATGACCAGCTGAACTGGTGATGCAGGCCGTGTAGGTGGTACATAGGTACGTAGAAACTCCTCGAATGACTCAGGTTCGCTCCAAGTGAACGGATGTCTTGTGGTCGAGTGGTCCGCTTAGTGTTGAACTCTAGGTGACGACTCTACATTTGACTCTACTTGAACCACTTCATTTTGCAGACTCTCCAACCACTTCTCTATCTCAATGGCATATTGCACCATGTCTTTCAACTTGTCGAAGTGATATAATGCTACCTTTTCTCGAATTTCTCTTCGTAGACTAGCTAGAAATCTATCCATGGTATCTTCTGGATATTCTTCTACATCAGCTCGTCTTATGGCTTCAATCATTTTGTTGTAGTAGGCATTTACACTTCGATCTCTTTGTCTAAGCTTGTATAGCTTCTCCTCCAACTCCCATTGGTAGTGGTCTGGAATGAAGCGTTTCCGCATCAAATCTTTCAACTCACGCCATGTGTCAATAGGTGGAAGGTGATCTCGGTGGCATTGATTTTGTTGGAATTCCCACCATGCTGCTGCGTAGTCTTTAAACTCCAATGTGACTAATTGCACCTTCTTTGGCTCGGGGAAGTAATAGTACTTAAAAATCTTATCAACTCTGTGTTCCCAATCTAGGTACACTTCTGGATCGTATAGACCCTCAAACTCTGGGATGGTTATCTTGTTGCGGTGTAGACCATCGGCATCTCTGAATCGATTTGGGCGGACTCGGACCGGATCCATCTAACTTGATGATGTGGGGCTATTGTATGAATGGTGTAGGTAAACCAGTTGTTTTGGTGTATGGTGTATGTGGACCACGGGTGTATGGGTGTACGGGTGTATGGGTGTATGGACTATGTGGTGTATAAGGTGAACCGGGTGTAGGTAGGAAAGGGATGAAAATTTCGAACACTATAGAGTATAGGATTCGAAAATATGGTGGATGAGGATGGAAGATATGATCAGATATGGATGAGGATGGAAAGATCTTGAATAGATGTAGATTAGGATGAAATCTATCTAAACAAGGTAAGAAATCTAATGGATAAGGAAATAAGGATTTTGGATGTGTGAACACAATCTAAGAATCCCTAAATATATGGAACAAATCTAAAAACTATGATGAAATCGAAATCAACAAGAATTAAATCTGAATTTTCATTTTTTTTTTCGTTTTTTTTACTTAGCCAATGTCTTTTGCTCCTCTTTTTTTTCCCAATGAATATGAATCAGATTACAAAAGACTCGATACAAAAATTAAATGACACGTATGATAGATAACTGACACGTATTTGACACGTCGGATTGAACAACGACCAGCAGAGCTGACGTGGCTCTGATACCAAATTTATGATGTGACCCGGACAAATAATCAAAGACACAAGAATACGCAAGCGAAAGACTTAAGAATTGAACAACGTCAGCGAGAAAGGAAGGAACAATCCGACTCAAAAAGATAGGAATTTTGGACTCGAATTGAGATAGAACTTACTAGGATAGTTTGTGGAAGATAGGAGGCGGATGAATAGTGTCTTGTGGATGAAGGTAGTGGCGTCGAGATGTAGATGATAGGTAGAATGGATTGGAACTTCAGCTGAACCCCGGCTTCAAGAGACGAAACGCAGCTACTTCGATCTTCTCCGATTTGTTAGCAATTCTCCCAAGTACTCGTTGTACCCTGAAGAACTTGAATAAGACTATTGAATTGCTAGATCAATAGAATTGTGTTTGATCAACCAAAGGATCGATAAATGTGATCAACCAAAGGATCGATGAGACAATTGTAAAATTAACTCTTTATTTCATGCAATGTCTCAATTATGAATGTCACATGGTGCTCCTATTTATAGGAGTGTATATGCATGAAAATTAGAGTCCTAATACTAGAAGAATTCGAAATAAACTAGTTCTAATCTATCTAACATTGTTACCTTATCCAAAATCTGGTTTTAAGGTAAGAATCAAAAGATACCAAAAATAAAGATAACAAAAATCTAACTAGATAAAGATAAATCCTAACTAACTTTGGGCTTGAACAACTTGCCAATTTTTTGGACTTGGGCCTCATAATTAACGTGTTGGACTATTATTGGATGAATCCACACGTTATCTTCAACGTCAACCTAGTCAGTATGCCCATACCGACTGTCTTCATGCAATCTGGTCAGTATGCCCATACCGACAGTCTTCATGCCTTCATTCTTCAACTCTTCAAGTATGATATCCCATGGTGTGATTTTGATCATCATGTATTGTTCTTCAAATCTTGATTTCCAATCTTTGATGGACCTCATTCTAACAATCTTCGGACCTTTGAATGATAGCTCCGGATTTAATTCTTCAAGGCTTTTCAGGATCATATCAGCCACCTAGCTCATTTGCATGAGAGACACGTGAGTATATGAGTAAGCAAATTTGTTTACAGCTGTTGGATTAGCAGAAGATCGAGAGAGAGAAGCAAAGTGAAGAAGATCAGAAGAGAGAGAGGAGCAGATTGAAGGAGAGAGGGAACGGGAGGTAGCTGCCTCTGCCATCCACCACCACCGGCACCGCCCTGCCTTAGCCGTCCAGATGCCTGCGCCACCGCCGTCACCGGAGAAAGAGGCCGCAGCTACTGCCCATCATCACCTCCGTTCAGCTGCCATCTTTATCGGCATCGTCCCAATTCGTTTCTCATTCTTTTCTCTTGATTTTCGGATATGTCGAGTATCTATATGTGCTCTTCATTTCAACTTTTGATGTCGTTATCATCCGATGGCCGGAAACCGGCCAAATCGCCGGAAAATAGAATCAATTGTATTTTCCGGATAGTTTTCTTGCTCCAGCTTAATTCGACTTTTCAGCCCTTTTAATGTCGAAATCTGGGAATGTGTATTTGACGAACGTTTTTAGGTGTATGTCTTGGGGTTCTGTAGAACTTGGAATTTCTTGATTTGGAGTTTTAGTTTGTGAGATATGATTTATTTAGTAAAACTGCTACACAGGGAAATGAAAACGAAAGCGAAAACCTTCAAAAGGAGGTGCCCCACCACCTTGTGCCGCAGCCAACTTGCGGTACGATTTCCCGTTCATCCGACCGTCGGATTTGCCCCATCTTTATACCGTTTTGAAGCTCTTCTTATATGCTACGCATATCTAGCTTCTGATCGTGAATCAGAAGTCGTTTTCTCCACCGAAATCATGCCAAAATGTAGCGTAAAACTGCTGTCAACATCAGGTGTGCGGCTGCTGCTGCTAAGACGATCCTTCTACAACCTTTCCGGCGATCAAAACCCATCATTCCACACATGGTTAGAAACCTGTCCCTACAATCCTTACGTTTATAGTATCGTATTCTAATTTTGACGTTGTTTGGTCGATCGTATTTATGTCGAAAGATGACGGAAAAATCTTGTCGGACGTCGATCGATGACTGCAGTTGTTGCTGCTGCTGCGTTGACAGAAAGTTTTCAATCTTTCTCCCATTGAGGCTGCATATAATTCATGGGTAGAAACCTCTCTTCATAATCTACAATTGCATGTATTCAGTTCTTATTCTCGATAGATGTTCGACGAATAAAAAGTAGGTCAAAGTTGAGGGCTCTCAATTTCTAAAAAATCTGAAAATATTGACTTATTTTGTGTCAAAATCCTCATTTAAATCTGGTCCTAAGTTATTTATTTAATGATGTTTAAGTATTAGATTTATGGTTGAGAGCTGAAGCTAGCATGGATTATGTTATGTTTTGAATGTGATTAGAAAGAGTTTTAAAATAAGGTGGAGTTGGTCGTGAGTTTTGGTTAAGTTAATCTTGTATTGTCCTTAAATTTGAAGGGGATCTTTTGATGTATTTCTAAAGTAATTGGGGAATGTGATATATTTTAAAGGGGTGGAAGGTGATCATTTGATAGTTTAACAAGGATATAGATTAAAATATACGTGACAAAATACCAAACTTAGTCCCCAGTATTTGGAAAATGTATTATGTTACCCAAAATATTTTAATCATTTAATGATACTACGATTAAAGTCCACTAACCTTATACGAGTAACCTAGAAACTCGATTTACGTTCTTTTAGGTATTCGAGCTCGATCGATCCTAATGTTTATGGATGTATATTTATTATTGTTCTAAATCGACATTAGCTATTAGTTAAATAGTCAAAACGAATTCCCAAAGTAAGAATCTTGTTGATTTATAGGCCGAAGAGTGCCTGGGGCAATTTAAGATTCTTAGTACGGTTCATCATTTCGTAAGCAAGGAGATCGATCATCAAGGTGGACAACTATACTATCTTTGCAAATTGTATCTTTCGAGTTATTAAACTCTGCTTTGCTAAAATTGCATATGTGACTATCTGTGTTAAATATTTACGTGCTACTGTATGTTTTCGGAGTCTCATACACCAGCGCTGTGTCAATGTGAGTAGCTATAGTATGCATGCATTATTCGTCATGCCCTACTCCTTGTCGGTGAGACTAAAATGAAACACTTATTGGTTACACTCATTGGGTATACTTTGGCCATACTCAACTTTACGCGTTGGTGATGTAGTACGGGTTGCGGGCAGTGATTGGTTATACTCTTAGCACTTCACGATAAATTGTTTTGGTGAACTTAGGTTGCTTCCAACTTTAAAATCTCCTAAGCTTCACCACCTGCATGGATACAGATAGATCACTTCTAGAAAATAACTTGCATAACTTAATTTGTGAAACTTGCCCACTGAGTGCATTAGTACTCAACCCAAATCTTTTCAAACATTTTCAGGTCATTAGGCTGGCGCGTGGACGTGACGATGCTGAGAGATGGGCTTTTGTTATTTACCTATTTTCCATTATCTATTTTTGTTAGTATTCTATTGAGAATTGAGCTTCCGCGCTGATAATATTCTTTCATTAAATACCAAGGACCCTGATCTTCGTATTATGGATAAGTATATGTAATTATAAAGTGTGTTTGGTTGTTCTGAGTCATCTGTTGTGAATCAGATTACCCCCTTTCTTTTCCGCTTCTTAATTCCCACCCCCGTGGCGTCCATTACCACGGTCTTTCAGGACCGGGGTGCTATAGATTCAATCCAAGATATCTACTATAATAACACTTAAATAAGACCAAATAAACTGACCTAAACCCATGAATTAATTAGAAAAACGAATTGAACCAAAACAACACAAAATAACCCGAAAAACCCAAATAAAGATGCGGACAGAAACCTTTGCAAATAAACTCGGATTAAGCTCAAATTTTAGGACAAGGTACAATCATAAGTTAGGAAAAACATATCCAAAAATCAGTAAAAATGCACGAGTATTTTGTGAATTGTCATGGGAATCAATTTTCGGACTCCTGGGGTTTAAAATAGGGATCAGCGACTTGTATAGCTTAATTCTGGACTTAGGGAGCTATCTGCACGATGGAGAATGATAATATGATGTATGAGAAACGTGTAAGAAGGCTGGGGATGACTATAATGACGTGGTTATGATAAAAATGAGAATAGAGGTGTGAATCTTACCCGAAAAAACTCCGAATCTACTTGAATCCGGAACACGCCTATGGAGTAATCTTCGTGGCTTGATTAACCCAGACACTACAAGATGTCACGAATGAACCAAAGATTTCAAGTTTGGAGATACCAATCAGCAAACTCTACTAAAGAAACTATCGTGTTTGTGAGACAAGAGAAGTAGCGTAAAAGCTTGCGGTGCGTATTCGCCTTAGTTGCATTTCGAACTCCCTGAAGCTCGATCCTCGTCTTCACCTTTTCATGCATCTCTCAAACCTGTTCAGCTCTATGAATACCTTGCAAACTCAAAAGATGATCAATAGAAAAAGGAATAAGATCCGTTGGAGTCAACGGATTAAAACCATACATGACCTCAAAAGGTGACATGTGTGTAGAAGAATGCACGACTCTATTATAGGCAAACTCAGCAAAAGGAAAACATTCTTCCCACGACTTCAGATTATTCTTAACTAACGCATGCAATAGAGTACCTAGCGTCCTATTGACTACCTCTATCTGACCATCTATCTGTGGATGACATGTAGTAGAAAATAAAATCTTAGTATCCAGTTTCCCCCACAACACACACCAGAAATGCCCCAAAAAATTTGAATCCCTATCAGAAATAATGGTCCTAGGGATGCCATGTAGATGAACTACTTCACGAAAGAACAGATCTGCAATATCAACAGCATCATCAGTTTTTCTACAGACAATAAAATGAGACATTTTGGAAAACATGTCAATTACCACAAATACAGAATCTTTGCCAGACTTAGACTTAGGCAAACCCAAAATGAAGTCCATCGAGATGTCTACCCAAGGGGTAGTAGGCGCCGACAAAGACGTATATAAGCCAAATGGACTAGATGTGGATTTAGCCTTCCTACAAGTAATACATCTAGCACAGACTCTCTCAACATCACGTTTCATGCGAGACCAGTAAAAATGCTCATGCAAGAGACCTAATGTCTTGTTAACACTGAAATGACCCATAAGACCCCCTGCATACGACTCCAAAATAAACAACTCTCATATAGAACAGTCAGGTACACATAACTTTAAATCCTTAAACAAGAATCCCTCAGACACATAGTACGAATCAACAGCTCTAGATTTTCCATCACACGATGCAAATATAGGTACAAAGAACGGATCATTCACATAAAAACTCTTAATATACTCAAGACCTAAACATTATGTATGCATAACAAAAATCAAGGCATATATGCGTGAGAGTGCATCAGCAACCATGTTCTCCTCTCCCTTCTTGTACTTGATCACATAGGGAAACGACTCTATAAACTCCACCCATCGAGCATGGCACGAGTTCAAGCTCTGCTGTCCATTCATGTGCTTCAGTGATTCATGATCAGTGTGAATCACGAACTCTTTCGGACGCAGGTAGTGCTGCCAAGTCTCTAAAGACCTCTTCAGTGCATACATCTCCTTGTCGTATGTAGAATACCTCAGAGCTGTGCCATTCAACTTCTCACTAAAGTAGGTGACTGGCTTCCTATCCTGCATCAAAATAGTACCAATGCCTATACCAGAGGCATCACATTCAATCTCGAACATCTTATTAAAATCACGCAAAACCAACACAGGAGCATTACACAATTTCTACTTCAACAAATTAAAAGCATGCTCTTGGGCCTTGCCCCACTCAAAATTTCTATCCTTATGACTCAACTCAGTCAATGGAGTGACTATACTAGAAAAATTCAGCACAAAGCGGTGATAGAAACCAGCTAAGCCATGAAAAGATCGAACATCAGCATATGACTTAGGTGTCGGCCACTCCTCTATGTCCTTCACTTTTGTCCTATCTATCTCAACTCCACGACTACTCACGATAAAACCAAGAAAGATAACCTCATTCATGCAAAAAGTACATTTAGATAAATTAGCATACAACTTAGCATCACGCAACAACTCAAATACATGCCTAAGATGTCTAACATGCTCAGAAACATAAGTACTATAGATAAGGATGTCATCAAAGTAAACGACTACATATTTTTCTATCACATCTCTCAAGACATGGTTCATTAGACCCATGAATATACTAGGGGCATTGGTAAGGCCAAATGGCATCACAAGCCATTCGTACAATCTATGTTTCGTTTTGAATGTTGTCTTCCACTCATCCCCTCACTCATGTGAACTTGAAAGTATCCACAACGCAAATCAATTTTGGAAAAGGCAATACTCCAGACAACTCATCTAACATATCATCCAATTGGGGAATAAGGAAGCGATACTTTACCATTATTTTATTCACAGTGCGGCAATCCATGCATATGCGCCACTCGTTGTTTTTCTTGGGCATGAGTATAATGGGCACTGCATACGGTGACAAGCTCTTCCTGATCTGCTTCTTGTCTAGCAACTCCTTAACCTGGTGGTCTATCTTTTTTGTCTCTTCTAGACTGGTACGGTAAGCTGGACAGTTTGGAAGGACTGCTCCCTGCTGGAAGTCGATCTGGTGCTCAATTCCTCAAATTGGCAGCAGACCACTCGGGATCTCTTCAGGAAACACGTCCTTGAACTCCTCCATCAATGGCTGCAAAACAGAAGGCACAATAGTATCAAAAGTATCATAAGCCTTAAAAGTAAGTAGAATGATAGGCATACTAGCTTTAACGGCTTTCTAAACTCCATTTACACTTATAAACAAGTTCCGGTGCACTGTATCTGAACTGGCTGCACTGGAAGTGAAAGAGGTGACAACATGGGCTGCCTTAGTAGCGGCCTTAGGGATGAACGAGGTCCCCTTGGAAGGCTTGGGCTCGGCCGTGAGCTGTCCAAGCTGGTCGGGATGTTTGCTCTCGGCCTGTTTCCCCTTCTCTTCCTTAAACTTCTCCTGCATTCTCTGCTGGTCCTCAGCGACATCTTTGGGTACCAAAGGCCACAGTCTGGTGGTTCGTCCTTCTCGAGTCATGGCATAAGTGTTGGCGAACCCCTCGTGTATCGCCTTTTTGTTAAATTACCAAGGACGACCAAGCAAAATATGTGCTGCCTTCATAGGAATGACGTCACACAAAATAGTGTCAGTAAAATGACCAATACAAAAGGTGACAGGTACCTGATATCCAACACGTATCTCACCTCTGTCTGTCAACCACTGCAATCGGTATGGCTTTGGATGCTTTTGTGGTACCAACTCTAGCTTTCCCACAGTACACTGACTGATAGCGTTTACAATGCTCCCACTGTCAATGATGAGCGAGCACACCTTATCTTGGATTAAAGAGCGAGAATAAAAGATGTTCTTCCATTGATCATTCTGATCCTCCTCATGAATTAGACTCAGTGCTCGGATTGAAACAAGACTTATGTGAGCTTGCTTTGGCTGCTCATCTTCAATCTCATCCATAGATGGACAGTCAAGGGGCTGATTAGCATCCCCTAATGTTTTGGCTTCCTCGAGTTCCTCTTCACTAGCTGATTCTAACTCATTTTGCTTTGACAGGAAAAGAACTCGGTGATTCGGACACTGTTCTTGAAAGTGTTCCCATCCTCTGCACTTGTGATACTGGATGTCACGTGCTCTTCCTGGAGTACCATTTTGAGGCTAAGTAGATGGTCCAAGTTGAGTTGGATTGGTCCGGTTCGGTGCAGGCGAGCTGTACTCAGGTCTACGGCTCGGCTGAGGTGCAGACTGCTCAAAATGGCGAACGGGCTGTGAAGACTAGCCTTGAGGATGTGTTGGGGATATCCTGGGCATGGATGACTCACCTCGAACCCATGGTGTCCTTGCAGGTGTCGACTGCATCGATCTTCTGCGGCCATCTCTGAGTTGTTGCTCTACAATCGAGGCATAGTGGATCATAGCCTCAATACTCTCGAAGTCCCTCAACTCGACTTCACATGCTATGTCTGGGTTCATTACCTCAATGTATCGGTTGATTATAGCAACCAATGTCTTTTCTTTTCCAACCCAGTTCAGTGTTGTCTCCAACTCCTTATGGTATTCATCAACAGACCGGGTTCCCAGCGAATCTAACTGAGTTTTCACTCCAATTCCTGCTCATAATTCACAGGAATGAATCGACCCCTCATAACATCCTTCATCTCCTTCTAGGTGTCAATTAGAGGGTAGCTGTCTCTGCGGTGTCGGTGCTGCTGGAACTCCCACCAAGTAGCTGCATACCCGGTCAATTCCATAGAAGCTAGTTGCACCTTCTTCACATCTGGGAAATCATAACACTCAAATATCTTGTTGACCTTCCTCTCTCAGTCAAGGTATAGGTCTGGATCATGCAGTCCCTCAAATACTGGTATGCTTATTTTAATATTGTCCAACAACTTGTCTGCATCATTATTTCAAGGCGGATATCGGAGAGCACGTCTGTACGGCTGACGTAGATGATCACGTCTCTGTGGAGGCTCAAACTCAGCCTCTAAATCATCTCTAAAGTCGCCATAGTCGCCATAGGCTTAAACTGCACTGAGGTTGGCGACACTGAACTGGCTGTGCTCTGGCAGGCTCGGCTGCTGGAGCTACAGGCTAACGGGCTATTTCAGGCTGACGAGCTGCTGCTGGCTGTCGAGTAGCTTCTTCTGGCTGGACAGGTTGGCCTTGAACTGGCGGTGGTACAGGAGTATGAGCAGTAAGGATCTCGAGGTGTGCCATCACTTTCGCCAATAAATCATCTAACTTGTTCTCCAGTACTTGATAGTGATACTGGGCATCCCACGATTGTGGTGTCGATGAAGTCAGGTCTGTGGGAGTAGTAGGTGATGTGGGTGCCTTATCATATGACTTAGAACCATCTCCGGACTTCATTGTACCTACAAAACATATAAACCAAAAGAAAAGAAAGAAATGATTTTTTTTCAACGTTACTACAACTTAACTCAAACTATAACTATATCACACTAAAAGACTAATCTCGAACAAAACTCAAGAAAAATAAACTGATTTTTTTTCACGTTTTTTTTTTCAAACTGAATTACAACTTAACTCAACTAAAACAGCACTATATCACACTATAAGCTTAGGCATGAACTGAACTGAATGAAGAGCAGCTGAATATTTTTTTTCACTCATGTTTAACACTCACTAACAACCTCAATGTCTCTATCTCAATGCCTCGATAGAATTGATGCTAACTTCTCCAACTTAAGTCAACAGCTCGGACTTGACTTCCAGAGTACCACGGGGTATATAAAATACCACAAAGTAGGTTGCGCTCAAGGGTAAAATTCATGGCAATGAAGAAATAAGGGGCTGGAATTCTTTTTTATACGGCAATGCAGATTTTTAGTGGTGGGGAGATGAAATTTTCGGTGGCTAGGATAAGTAGAGGCTGACCAAAATAATTAGGAAGGAAATTGGATGATGTTTGGAATTAAATTGTACCTTAATGTGAGCTCTAATCCAACTAGGAAACTGTAACGCCCCGAACTACTCCGTTTGGCCACGTCACTTAACATACAATTTACTTACTTAATTTTATGCACTTATTTTAAAATAAGCGGAAGCTTAGGTCAAAAATCATAATATGGTATGATGTCATAAATCCCATATCAATTTTTTCATATTTATAACATGCAACCTATCGAAATCTACCCTGTCACGCAATATAGTATTTAACGAAAGCATAGAATAAATCCATCTACATCATTCATACAATCATCTAACCTATCGGGCTCATAGGTCTTAGACAACCCACCCGTATAGCACCCTAAATTAACAAACATAGCATAGGAATTCGACGACATATATTTGAACATCATAGGCTCCTAGGTCAAACAACATGTCTTTTAATATGAATACAAAATATATCAAGTTAACATAGCGTACCTACAAAATATTGGGCTATTCCCATCCCCAATAATCATTGATCATAAAGCAAAAAGGAATGATCAATATAATAATAATATCATGAGTATTTCAAAAGCACATAAGGAAAACACAAGCTTGTGGGGGTTCTCTTGTGTTCACAACGCTCCTACTCGAGCCTCGACTCCTCAACCTGAAATTCATTAAATGAATGGGGTGAGTATTTAACAACATACTCAGTGGGGAACACTGTAAAAAGTTATAGCCAATTGCAAGTGAAAATATAACATATAGATACTTCTTTACTTTGTGGAGACTAGCCTCAACCCCGTAGGGTCCAAACATTATGATACCCCCGTTAATGAATGTCTTTATCCCTGTAGGGATACCCGCAGGCTTATTATCCCCTAGGGAGGACATTAACGAGTCTATATCGATCCCGAAGGACCTCTTTATCGACCCCGAAGGATCTCTATTTTGCCCCGAAGGGTCTCATTCTTATAACTGGTCTGAAGACCCTTCATACTTATACAATCAAAGCACAACAATAACTATAACTTTACACGTGTTCACAGTTTAGAGTTACCCCACCTTATGAGACACTTTCAAAATCCTTAACCTTTGAGATACTTCTTAGCCGTGCACAAGTCATCCACCTCGAGCCCCAATACGTCACCAAGCACCTTTAAATTTCCTTTTCTCATTTTAGATGTTGAGTTATACAATTATATCATAATTTCGATCAAACATAATCATCACATTGCTCCAAAGTCCTCATAGGTATCCATATTCATGACCATAGATATACCAACTCACAATATGATTTTGGACTCAAATTACAAATTAAAACTCTTTGAAATATTTAATCGAGCACGTTGTGTGCACTCATTTAAACCACATGATCATGACTCAATTTAAATCCTTTAAATCCAATATTTTAAATACAAACATCTCCATCCTAGGGCTCTAACATACATGAAAATCAACTCCATACAATCATCATAACACCTCCAACCAACTATCAACATATTAAGGGGAAATTAGGACAAAAATTCAATCTTTAGCAACAATGAACCCTAGAGATTTCAATTTAATAACACGTATAGCTTCAATGGAGTAAATAAACTATATGTTTGAGATACCAAAGCATGAGGATCAATAGAATCGAAAAGCCCTAAATTTTGGACATAAACCCTAAGTTCAAAACAACAAGAAAGGGAGCTTAATCATCAAGAGGGAAGTGGTATGAGATTACCTTAGATGATGGATGATGATGATAGAATCCACTCCCTAAAAGTTGAAGAATTTCTTGAGAGAGCTTTGGGAGAAAATCACCCAAGAAGAAAGAAATGAGGGTGAAATGGTTAAGTGTGATATTTAAAGGATGAAAATTCCAAAGCAGGGCGCGACCTGAAGGGGTCGCGCTTAGAGGTCGTACTTGAAAAACACTGTGAGGTGCGACCCAAGGTGGTCGCGTTTTGGGGTCACGTTTTAGCCGAAGAAAAATAGCTCTCTGAAGTTGTTAATACGCGACTAGAGGTGTCGCATTTCAAGGTCGCGTTGTAGACCTCTCGGAACGCGACTTCAAGGAGGTCACATTTTCCAGTCGCGTCTCGGCTTCACTGTGAGGCGCGACTCGGTGTACTCGCGCTTATGGGCCACACTTCAGACCCGATTTGGTTTTCAAACTCAGTTCGACTCCCGGACATTTCCAACTCCATTTAACTTTTTAATTTAAACATAACTGTAACGCCCCAAACTACTCCGTTTGACCACGTCACTTAACAAATAATTCATTTACATGCATTTGCGTTCTCATAATAAATTGAGCGGAAGCTAAGGTCAAATTGCATAATGAGGTATAACATCATAATTCCGAATATAAATTTTTCTTCCACAATTATAACATGTAACCTATCGAATCTACCATGTCACACAACATAGTATTTAATGGAAGCATATAATAAACCCATCCACATCATTCATACAATCATCTAACCTATCGGGCTCATAGGTCTTAAACAACCCGCAATCTTGCACCCTAAATTAACAAACATAGTATAGGAATTCAACGACCTATATTTACACAACATAGGCTCCTAGGTCAATCGACCCGCCTTTAAAACATTGACATGTTATATCAAGTTAAATACAATCTCAACTACCAAAAATCGGGCTAATCCCATTCCCAATAATCGTTAATCATGAGATAAATAGAACGATCAATAGAATTATAATAATATATGCATCCAAAGGCATGTAAAAGTAAACACAATTTTGTGGGGGTTCTCTTGTGTTCACAATGCTTCTACTCGAGCCTCGACTCCTCAACCTGAAATTCATTGAATGAATGGGGTGAGTATTTAACAACATACTCAGTGGGGAACACTGTAAACAGTTATAGCCAATTGCACAAGTGAAAATATAACATATGGATACTTCTTTTCTTTGTGGAGGCTAGCCTCAACCCCATGATGCCCCCGTTAATGAACATCTTTATCCCGGCCTGTAGGGATGCCCGCAGACATACTACCCCCCAGGGAGGACATCAACGAGTCTATTATCGATCCTGAAGGATATCTTTTGTCGACCCCGAAGGATCTCTGTTATGCCCCGAAGGGTCTCTTTTATCTCTGGTCCGAAGACCCTTCATACTTATACAATCAAAGCACAACAATAACTATAACCTTACACGTGTTCACAGTTTAGAGTTACACCACCTTATAAGACGCTTTCAAATCTTTCTCAACCTTGAAATACTCCTTTGCCACCCACAAGTTGTCCACCTCGAGCCACAACACGTCACCTAGCACCTTTTAACCCTCTTTTCATTTTAGACGTCGAGTTATACAATTAGTTCATAATTTGACCAAACACAAGCTATACCTTTCTTTAAAGATTTCATACATATCCATATACATAACCTTGGATATACCAACTCATAATATGATTTTGGACTCAAAATACATATTAAAACTCTTTGAAGCATTTAATCGAGCACATTACGTGCACCCATTTAAACCACATGATATTGACTCAATTTAAATCATTTAAACCCAATATTTCAAATACAAAGCTTGAAGAACTCCATGAGAGAATTTGGGAAGAAATCGTCCAAGAGAAGAGAGAAATGAGGGTGAAATGAATAAGTGTGGTATTTATAGGTAGAAATCCGGCACAGCCCGCGCGACCGCGCGTCTCCCGCGACCGCGCATGAGGGCTCTCGGCCCATGCTCCCCGCACCCGCGCAGCCCCGCGCCGACGTACGCATCTTGCCCGCCCCGCGGGCGCGCAACACCCCGCGGGCGCGCGGCCTCCCCCGGGCGCGCACCTTGCTCAATTCAACCCCCGAACTTAAATCGACTCCCGGACATTTTCAACTCCATTTGACACGACTTAGATTTTTGAAACACTTTTAATACTTACCGAAAAAGCAGGGGACATTGCCCCCAAGCCCCCATCGGGGTGCTTCATCCCCTGAACCCCCGACTCGCTGACCGGGCAGCGAGACCCCCGATCAACTCAGTATTAGGGTGTTCAAGGTATGGCAACCATAAAATTCAATGCAATAACATTCATCATTTAACACATAACTCGACACTTTAGTATTTAAAATTCAAAATGTATTATATACTCAGTATAATACCACTGTGTGCTATGACGTATCGGCTCGAGTGGAACAACCTGCATAAAATAACGGCATAATACAAACATACTCATATGATCAATATTCAAATAATATTAATTCAAATTCATTTTTCAAAATTATAATTCGTAATTTAGATAAAGGGATGGGGTATCACAATCTCCCCAACTTTTAAAAATTTCATCCTCTAAATTAGCATAACATTTCTGTTAAATTTTGATATCGAGCTATAATATCAACTTCTTTCTTTCAAGGCCTCAACGGGTCCACTTCGACTCCGTTGCACTTTCATTAAGGGAACCCTACGGGTTCGAAGAGTGTGAACTCTTCTATCAATCACAGCAATTGGGACTTCTTCATACGTCAAGTCTTTTGAAACTTGCACTGTGTCATATAAAATGACATGACTAGGGTCAGACACGTATCGTCTAAGCAACGACACATGGAAGACATCGCGCACACCTGCCAAATCTGGAGGTAGTGCTAGACAATAGGCAACTTTACCTATTTTCTCTAGAATCTCGAATGATCCCACATAACGTGGCTGCAACTGACCCTTCTTCCAAATCTAACCACTCCTCTCATTGGTGCAACCTTCAAGAAAACCTTGTCACCAATCTCAAAGCTCACGTCTTTTCTCTTTACGTCGGCATAAGATTTCTGACGATCTTGAGCTATCTTGATTCTTCTTCTTATCTTCTTCAAAGCTTGAGCATCTTCTATCTTTTCTTTCTTATGAAATCTCTCTCGAAACATCGCTTAACACGAGCTCCTTATAATCCTGCATTCGAGCGGTCCTCTAGAAACTATTCAAGCAACGGAATAAAAGAAAAATTCGCTAAACTTGCTCCTCGAGCACTGAACGTGCGGTCTCAATGAGTCCATCCTTCTTTTATCTTGATTGGCTTTACTTTTGCTTCTGACTCTACTTCTCGCAGCTTCGAGAAACTTCAACGAACTCGAACTAGATAACAAACTCGAATAATCAGGCGCTTACTTCGATGGTTCCTTGCACGTTCCATCACGTTGAAAACTCGCTTTATCTTTATCTTTACTTCCTGAGGTTCGACTTCTTCATCTTCTTGAGACATACTTCACGATGTGCTTCTTAAATTCTCAACGCAATTTAAATCTAAACTTCTTCGTCGCAGTTGTCTCTTTTTCTTAAAGCAGTCGTCTAACTCGTGGCTCCTGCTGGTGGTCACCATTGCTTGCGGGTGCAACAATCGCACGTCTGGACTTTTAACTGAACACTCGGAAATTACAAGCCGAAATTCCTTAGATCCCCTCTAAATACAACGAGCTGAGAAATCTTTTTGGAAACGCACATCCTAAACTTAAGAGAATACTATCTGGCACTTACTTCGATTCTACTTCCTACCAGGAAATAATATCCCTCATTCCTCCAACCTTAACTAAAAGGAATACTGCTATATACTCTCTGCTCTATTCCGAGATCCACACTTAAGTTCTATGAGTGGGAACAGAATAAATGAATGCCTCTGAGTGAGGGCTTTATCTTGATCAACAATTCTTTAACAAGCTTAAAAACTGGAAGAGATATAACACTAGGTTATATATGTCCAAAAATATTGCCTTTTTAGAGGACTTATAAACTTAAAGGGTTCTTGCATATAACAAAGATATGGAAGAAATCAACGGTTAGCAACTAAAAACCGTGCTAAAATATTTTCACAAGGGCGACAGCATAGCCTATCAAGGAAATGCTATTACTGATTCTTGATGATCAAAGAAGTATCATTCAACAGTTTGCAAATTATCCCAGTGGATATAATCAAAGAATTTCAAATGGTACAGATGGAGAATTTCAATTGATACGAAGCTATCGAAGGGCAATTGATTCAATTAACAAGTGGATAAATTGATTCCAAAAGAGAATGAACAAATCGATTCTATTGACACGAGAATGAATATATAGACTCAACAAAAACTTCTATCATAATGAAACTCTTAATCTACCGAATACTAGATCTATCTTCTTAACAATCTTTTTCTTTGGGTCTTCTCTTTCTTGAGCATCACGTACCTTCTTCTTGGCGAGGTTGCTATGGAATAGCACAATTTGGTTGGACTTCAAATGGCTTCGCTTGGTTGGAAGGTAGCTCTTTCGGCTTAAGGCATCAGCTACAACATTCGCCTTTCCAAGATGATATAAGATCATACAGTCGTAATCCTTCACCAACTTTAACCATCTTCTTTGACGCAAATTCAACTCCTTCTGGGTGAAGAAGTACTTCAAGCTTTTGTGGTCAATGTAAATCTCGCACTTGCTCCCATAAAGATAATGCCTCCAGATCTTCAATGCATAAACTACAGCACCTAGTTCGAGGTCATGCGTCGGATAATTATACTCGTACACTTTCAACTATCTTGATGCGTACGCTACTACCTTTCCATGCTGCATCAAAACACACCCAAGTCCTTACTTCGAGGCGTCACTGAAGATGACAAGGCCTTCCGTTCCATCAGGAATGGTCAACACTGAGGCTGACACAAGACGTCGCTTTAATTCTTGAAAACTTTGCTCACACTTCTCGCTCCATTGAAACTTCTCATTCTTCCTCGTTAATCTTGTCAAAAGGCCCGATATCTTGGTCAACCCCTCAATAAATATTCTATAGTAGCCTGCCAATCCTAAGAAACTTCAGACTTCATTAACATTCGATGGCGTCTTCCAATTGCTAATAGCTTCCACCTTTGATGGATCTACTTCGATTCCATTTGATGTTACCACATGGCCAAGAAATGCCACTCGCTCCAACCAGAACTCGTATTTTAAAAATTTCGCATACAACTCTTCTTTCCTTAGCGTCTCCAATACGATTCTAAGATGCTCGGCGTGTTGCTCCTTGCTTCTTGAATAAATCAAGATGTCATCGATAAAGAATATCATGAATTGGTTGAGGTACGGATGGAATACTCGATCCATTAAGTCCATGAAGACTCTCGGTGCATTGGACAATCCAAAAGGCCCTACCGTGGACTCATAATGCCCATAACGCGTTCTAAATGCCGTCTTTGGGATGTCACTCTCCTTGATCTTCAGTTGATGATTGTCGGATCTTAAATCGATCTTCAAAACTACACCGGCTCCCTTCAGTTGATCGAACAAATCTTCAATTCTTGGCAACGGATACTTGTTCTTGATCGTCAACCCGTTCATTTCTCTATAATCAATACACATCCGCATTGATCCGTCCTTCTTCTTCACAAATAACACCGGTGCTCCCCATGGTGCAACACTTGGTCGGATCAACCTTGTTGTCAAGCAACTCTTGAAGTTGAACTTTGAGCTCTTGCAACTCCTTTGGCGCCATTCTATACGGAGCTTTAGATATTGGTCCCGCACCTGGCACTAGGTCGATGGTGAACTCGATCTGATGGTCAGGAGGAATCCCTGGCAACTCGTTTGGAAACACATCGGAAAACTCATTCACCACTGGCACGTCTGACACTTAGACCTTAGTGGACTTTGACTCCACTATGCTGACGAGGAATCCCTGACATCCTCTTTTCTTCAACAACTTTATTGCCTTCATTGTTGTGATGATTCTCTGAGTTGATCTCGTTCGTGCACGATGGAAGATTAGCTTGGGCTTACCCGGAAAATCAAATTCGACCTCACGATCACGACATCGAATCGTGGCATGATTCCCATTCAACTAATCCATACCTAGGATTACGTCGAAATCACACATCTCCAAGACATGGAGATCTGCTCTCAGCACTCTATCATTGATTTCTAGCTTCAGGCCATTTGCCATCTTGCTAGAAGAAACTTTCCTTCCTTAAGGAATACTGATCTCTAACAATTCACCACTATCTTTGCAAGAAATGCCAAGCTCGGAATAGCTTTTTGGCACACTAGCTCGCTTGGTTAATGTCATTCTTAAGGCTAATTCGAGGACTACTAAAGCACTTTTCATCATTTCATAATCAAGAAAGCACACGACTTACAAGATTTCATTTCTTTTAAGCGTGTATCGGGAATTTAAAACATCATAGTTGATCGTGACAACAGATACATTTCATTCATCTATATTGTCCAACTTTGGACCATTCATCTCTTTTCAATTGTCCAACTTCGGACCATTCATTCTTTTCTTTTGTCCAACTTCGGACCATTCTTTTCTTCTTTAACATGTTATCACGATTTAATCAACTCTTAAACTTCTTTAACATCTTTCTCGACACACTCTATTCATACACCCCCATTCACATTACTCATACTTGAAAATCTTTAAAAGTACATACCTTAGGATCGGAGTCAAGCCGAGTAGCCGTCGCGAACACCCACCCACATTTCTCATATATAAATTAATCACATACAGAAACGAGTCTACAGGAGCGTAGACCCGCTCTGATACTTATTTGTAACGCCCCAAACTACTCCGTTTGGCCACGTCACTTAACAAATAATTTATTTACATGCATTTGCGTTCTCATAATAAATTGAGCGGAAGCTAAGGTCAAATTGCATAATGAGGTATAACATCATAATTCCGAATATAAATTTTTATTCCACAATTATAACATGTAACCTATCGAATCTACCATGTCACACAACATAGTATTTAATGGAAGCATAGAATAAACCCATCCACATCATTCATACAATCATCTAACCTATCGGGCTCATAAGTCTTAGACAACCCGCCCGTCTAGGACCCTAAATTAACAAACATAGCATAGGAATTCAACGACCTATATTTACACAACATAGGCTCATAGGTCAATCGACCCGCCTTTAAAACATTGACATGTTATATCAAGTTAAATACAATCTCAACTACCAAAAATCGGGCTAATCCCATTCCTAGTAATCGTTAATCATGAGATTAATAGAACGATCAATAGAATCATAATAATATACACATCCAAAGGCATGTAAAAGTAAACACAATTTTATGGGGGTTCTCTTGTGTTCACAATGCTTCTACTCGAGCCTCGACTCCTCAACCTGAAATTCATTGAATGAATGGGGTGAGTATTTAACAACATACTCAGTGGGGAACACTGTAAACAGTTATAGCCAATTGCACAAGTGAAAATATAACATATGGATACTTCTTTTCTTTGTGGAGGCTAGCCTCAACCCCGTAGGGTCCAAACATCATGATGCCCCCGTTAATGAACATCTTTATCCCGACCTGTAGGAATGCCTGCAGACATACTACCCCCAAGGGAGGACATTAACGAGTCTATTATCGATCCCGAAGGATCTCTTTTGTCGACCCCGAAGGATCTCTGTTATGCCCCGAAGGGTCTCTTTTATCTCTGGTCCGAAGACCCTTCATACTTATACAATCAAAGCATAACAATAACTATAACCTTACACGTGTTCACAGTTTAGAGTTACCCCATCTTATGAGACACTTTCAAATCTTTCTCAACCTTGAAATACTCCTTTTCCGCCCACAAGTTGTCCACCTCGAGCCACAACACGACACCTAGCACCTTTTAATACTCTTTTCATTTTAGACGTCGAGTTATACAATTAGTTCATAATTTGACCAAACACAAGCTATACCTTTCTTTAAAGATTTCATACATATCCATATACATAACCTTGGATATACCAACTCATAATATGATTTTGGACTCAAAATACATATTAAAACTCTTTGAAGCATTTAATCGAGCACATTACGTGCACCCATTTAAACCACATGATCTTGACTCAATTTAAATCATTTAAACCCAATATTTCAAATACAAATACCTTCATCCTAGGGCTCTAGCATACATTAAGATCAACTTCATACAACCCTCATAACACCTCCAAACAATTATCAACATATCAAGGAAAAATTAGGGCAAAAATCCAAACCTTAGCAACAATGAACCATAGGAATTCGATATAACTTCACATATAGCTTCAAGGAGGTAAATAAACCATATGTTCAAGATATCAAGGCAAGAGGATCAATAGAATCGAAAAACTCCAAATTCGGATGTAAACCGTAGGTTCGATTTATCATGAAATTGGTGTTTAATCACCAAAAAGAAGAGGTATGAGATTACCTTAGATGATGGATAATGATAAGAGAATCCTCTCCCAAAGCTTGAAGAACTCCTTGAGAGAATTTGGGAAGAAATCGTCTAAGAGAAGAGAGAAATGAGGGTGAAATGAATAAGTGTGGTATTTATAGGTAGAAATCCGGCCCAGCCCGCGCAACCGCGCGTCTCCCGTGACCCCACATGAGGGCTCTCGGCCCATGCTCCCCGCACCCGCGCAGCCCCGCGCCGGCGCGCGCATCTTGCCCGTCCCGCGGGTGCGCAACACCCCACGGGTGCTCACCGCTCCGCGGGCGCGCACCTTGCTCAATTTAACCCCCGAACTTAAATCAACTCCTGGACATTTTCAACTCCATTTGACACGACTTAGATTTTCGAAACACTTTTAATACTTACCGAAAAAGCAGGGGGAGTTGCCCCCTAGCCCCTATCGGGGCGCTTCGCCCCCTGAACCCCCGACTCGCTGACCGGGTAACGAGACCCCCGATCAACTCAGTGTTAGGGTGTTCAAGGTATGGCAACCATAAAATTCAATGCAATAACATTCATCATTTAACACATAACTCGACACTTTAGTATTTAAAATTCAAACTGTATTATATACTCAGTATAATACCACTGTGTGCTATGACGTATCGGCTCGAGTGAAACAACCTGCATAAAACAACAGCATAATACAAACATACTCATATGATCAATATTCAAACAATATTAATTCAAATTCATTTTCCAAAATTATAATTCTTAATTTAGAAAAAGGGATGGGGTATCACAATAACTTAAGCTTAAATTTTAAAAACACATCTAATACACAACTTAAATTTTCAAAACATAATCAATACACATTTAATACATACACCGAAAAAGCAGGGGGCGTTGCCCCCTAGCCCCCATCGGGGCGCTTCGCCCCCTAAACCCCCGTCCGGCTCAGCGTTAGGGTGTTCAAGGTATGGAAAACATAAAATTAAATATAATCACACTCATTCATTAACATATAACTCGACAATTTTAATATTAAAATGTTAATATGTATTATACACTCAGTATAATATCACCGTGCTTAAGACGTATCGGCTCGAGTGGAACAACCTGCATTGAAACAACGGCATACAATACGAACATACCATCATAATTAATATAATTTATAATTTATCAAAAAGGGTCGGGGTATCACAGAAACACACCAAATTCAACTAGAAAACTGCCTTACAAACCAAAACAAACTAGGAAAAGTCCCAAAACCAAATCCTAATTGAACTAGGAAAGGAATTTCGACCCTCCCCCTATATTACCACCTTGATGCATGAAAATAAAGCACAAAAAATAAGAGAAAACCCAGCTGCAATTATAATTCTCAATCGTTATTCGACGAAGAACGGTAATTACAACACACAAGAACAAACGACTACCCGACTCAAGAAGACACCAACTCTATCAAGAATCAATCAAAAACTTTCAAGAACTTCAAGAAACAATCAAGAAACACACGGTAACACACTGGGGATCGATTAGATTTTTTTTTTAAAGATCGGACTTTTTTTGTCTGAAAGTAATCTGTTTTTTATACAATGGATCGATTACTTTTTCCCCTAATGTGTCACACACGAATTTGGATTGAACCATGACCAGCAGAAGCTAACTTGGCTCTGATACCAAAAACTATGATACGACCAACAATACGCAGAAGCAACGAATCGAACAACATCAACTATGTGGAAGAATTCAACCTAATATATCTACTGTAATAACACTTAAATAAGACCAAATAAACTGACCTAAACCCACGTATTAATTAGAAAAATGAATTGAACCAAAACAGCACAAAATAACCTGAAAAACCCAAATAAAGACATGGACAGAAACCTATGCAAACGAACTCAAATTAAGCTCAAATTTTAGGACAGGGTACAATCATAAGTCAGGAAAAACATATCCCAAAATCAGTAAAAATGCACGAGTATTTTGCGATTTGGCACGGGAATCAATTTTCAGACTCCTAGGGTTTGAATTAGGGATCAACGACTTGTATGGCTTAATTCTGGACTTGGGGAGCTATGTGGACGATGGAAAATGATAATATGATGTATGAGGAATGTGTAGGAAGGCTGGGGATGGCTGTAATGGCGTGGTGATTATAAAAATGAGAATAGAGGTGTGAATCTTACCCGAAACGAACCCCGAATCTACTTAAATTCGGAACGCGCCTATGGAGTAATCTTCGTGGCTTGATTAACCCAAACACTACAAGATGTCATGAACGAACCAAAGATTTCAAGTTTGGAGATGCTAATCAACAAACTCTACCAAAGAAACTATCATGTTTGTGAGACAAGAGAAGTAGCGTAAAGGCTGTTTCATTCATTCAAGTCTGCGTAAACAACGTCTGGAATGATCCTAAATTACCTAAGGGGCGAAATTATCAAGTGTTAGGCTTGATAATTTCGAAAATAAATAAATAAATAAATAAATTCGAACATGGCCGCGGCTTCTTCACTCTTCGATGCTCAACACAGTCACCAACTTGTACTGTCTGGAACCGGCTCCATCATCTTCCAGCTTCTTTCCAACATAGCACTGCATATATTCTTGCAGCTTCTTAGCACGTAAGCGCGTCACTGGACCTCTCAGCTGCAACTCCGGGTTTAGTTTCTCAGTGCTCATCCAGGCCTCATCAAGGTGTCTCAGTCCCACAAGAAGAGTTTACATTGCTGACTCTGTATCCTTAAATGATAATGAGTTTCCTTACTCTATTTTATTTCTCTCTGCTTCATCTTCCTCTCATTCCACCATCTGTTACTGCACCTATTGCTATTTCTCCTCCTGTTAGTGTCATCAATGTTCCTGCTACTTCAAATTCTCCACCCTCTTCACAATATTTCTCTTCACACTCTCCATCTTCTTCTCCATCTGAATCCCCCTCTCAGTCATCTCTCTCTCCCTCTCCTATACATTATTCTCTTCCAAATCAGCATCCTATGATCACTTAGTCCAAAAATGGCATTACAAAACCCAATGTTTTTCTCACCGAAGAGCTTCCAACTATCCCAAAATCTGTAAGTACAGCTTTGACTGATCCTAGCTGGTTCTCAACTATGCAAGTTGAATATAATGCTCTTATATCTAACAATACATGGACACTTGTTTCATCTTCTGCAGATCATATACCTATCAGTTGCAAATGGGTTTTTAGAGTCAAAACTAAGTCTGATGGTTCTCTTGATAAATTCAAAGCAAGGCTTGTTGCTCGTGGGTTTGAACAGCTATCAGGTATTGATTTCATGGAGATATTTAGTCCTGTCATTAAATTCTCCACTCTTCATCTTGTTTTTGTTCTTGCTGCAACAAGACATTGGTCCATACAGCAAATAGATATCAACAATGTCTTTTTGAATGGGGATTCAATTGAAACTATACATATGGCTCAACCAAAAGGTTTTGAAAACCCCTAGTTTCCTAACTATGTCTGCAAACTTCAGAAATCTATATATGGCCTTAAGCAGGCCCCTCGAGCTTGGTATGACAAGCAATTCACTCTTTTCTCAACTACTTGGGATTCAAACGGTCTGCCTCAGACTTTTTCTTATTTTACCAAACCAATGCTGGAAAAATCTTGCTGGTATTAGTATATGTTGATGACATTTTGATCATAGGAGATGATTCTGCTGCAGTACATGCTCTTATTACTCAGTTTCATGCCACATTTGCTCTCAAAAATCTTGGTGAAGTGAATTACTTTCTTGGTATTGAGGTCTCTCGCATTGATTTTGGTTTTTCTATTAATCAGTCACAATATATTTTGGAGTTATTAGAGAAAACTAATCTTGTTGAATACAAGCCGGTTTCTACGTCTATGCAGGCTTATAAAAAGTTATCTAAGCATAATGGTATTCCTTATGAAGATCCTTCCTTGTATCGCAGCATTATAGACTCTTTGAAATATCTCACACGCAGCCGCCCTGATATCGCTTTTGCCGTAAACAAATTAAGTCAATTTCTTAAATCTCCATGTGATGTTCATTGGCAAGCTTGTAAACATTTGTTGTGTTATCTAACGGGCTTTCAGTCTCTTTCTCTTGCTTTCACCGACACCTCTTCCACTATTCTTGAAGGGTATTCCGACGCTGACTGGGCTAGCTGTCTTGATGACAGAAAATCCATTGGTGGACATTGTATTTTTCTTGGTCCTAATCTGCTCGTTTAGAATTCTAAAAAGCAAGATGTAGTCTCCCAAAGGAGCGCTGAATCGGAGTATAGAGCTCTTGAAAATGTTACTACTGATTTAGTTTGGCTTCACAATCTGTGCAAGGAGCTTGGTGTTACTATTCGATTTCCTTCAAAAACTATGGTGTGACAATAATAGTGCCATTGCTCTCACCTCATATCTTGTTTTCCATGCGCGCACCAAACATATTGAAATTGACATTCACTATATCCACGACAAGATTGTTGCACAAAAAGTTGAAGTTGGCCATGTTCCATCAATTGATCAAATAGCCGATATATTCACTAAGCCATTATCTCAACATCGGTTTCTTGAGTTACGACAGAAGCTTCATCTTTTTCAACCCCCTTAGCTTCTGCAGGGGAGTATTAGAACATGCATGCATCAGAATATTCTAGAATAGAATGTGTTAGTTAGTTAGCTAGCTTGTGAATATGTTTATATATAGATGCAAATATCGTGTATCATTATTCATTCTGAAATTACAAAAATCTGCAATTCAAAATATCAATCCTTATCCGTCTCTTTAGCTTAGTTTAACATGAAGAATCGTCAATTTTGACAATTTTGTTATGAAGAAATTGTGTAATTGAATACGAGTTCACGAATCTCATTACCATCTAACAGCCCGACGACCTTCTTACCAAATGAGGATCTGTGAACTTTCTTTAGTTCTTCATCTGCTTTGATGGGCAAGACTCGTTTTCACTTCTCATCAATTTTGCTTTTTTTTATTGATTTAAATTGATCATTACATTAAAGGGTGAAAATGAAAAAAATATGGTGTGAGAAAATAATATAAAATAAATAAATTATAATAGTAATGTGTGTAATAAATATTATGTATATTAAAAAAATGGTGTAAATAGCAATCCTTTATTTAAAGTTGAAATGGGATAATATTTGATAAAAAAAAGATGCATCGAGGCATCATCCCTTATTTGGTGCGAGCAAGCAATCTTTACTTTCACAGATCTGTCCGTGTAAGGGTACTGTTGTCATTTCGTTGAAGACAAAAGTTATCTCAAGGATCCAAGCTGGAATTTCAGAAGAATCCCAGGACTATAGTTTCAAATTTCGAGTAACCCCACACTGCCCACGAAACTCCAAAAAAAAATATATACTTTTTCCTTCTTTTGCAAAGTACTATTTTCTCCTTTTATAATCTATTTATTTCCCCTTTTTTCATTTTGGCGACCCATTGCTGTCCAAAGTCATAACTCATAATAATTCTATACAAGAATTTCACCGTCGGTCCACGAGGTCATTATGGTCATTTAGAACTTAAAAAACTCAAAATCCACCTCTGCAAATCTAGCACACTCGATTTCTGACTGCCTTTCTTTCACTCATCAATGTCACTCAAAACCACCCCCAAATTGCCAAAACTCTACAGGAACCCTAATTTTAGCTTCTGCTGACACACTTAAACCAGAGATGATTCAAGAAAACCTTCGTCTTTTCTGCAATGGAGAGTTACAATAGACTACTACTTCCCTTCATTGTTCTCCTGTTTCTGGCTGTTCCTCTCCTGCTCAAATCGGTTTCAGCAGGTGGAATTGCTCTTTTCATTGCCAAGAAGCCATTTTTGAAGCATTTCCGACAAATTTGAGAATAACTAACTTGTTGGTGTGTTTTCTGTTTTGCAGACGATAAGGCGCAGCAAGACAAAGATCCTTTCGTGGGGGTCAACGTCGGCACGGATGTTACGAATTTGCTCTCAGCTGCAGATTTAGTTGCGTTTCTGCAGTTACAGAAGATTACTCATGTCAGACTGTATGATGCAAATGCTGAAATTCTCAAGGCGCTTGCTAAAACCAAGATTAGAGTCATCGTGAGCGTGCCCAACAACCAGCTCCTCGCTATTGGCTCCTCCAACGCCACCGCCGCCACCTGGATTGGCCGCAATGTGGCGGCGTACTACCCTCAGACACTCATCACCGGCATTGCCGTGGGAGATGAAGTCCTGACCACTGTTCCCAGCTCCGCCCCTCTGCTCATGCCGGCCATTGAGTCGCTCTACAGTGCGCTCGTGGCTGCAAATTTGCACACTCTAATCAAGATTTCCACTCCGAATTCGGCTTCAGTAATTCTCGACCCATTCCCGCCTTCCCAGGCATTCTTTAATCAGAGCTTAAGCTCAGTCTTAACTCAGCTGCTGCAGTTTCTGTCGAGGACGCAGTCGCCGCTGATGATGAATTTGTATCCTTATTATGTTTTTATGCAGAACAAAGGGGTTGTTCCGTTGGACAATTCCCTTTTCAAGCCGCTGACGCCTTCGAAAGAAATGGTCGATCCGAACACTTTGCTACACTACACTAACGTTCTTGATGCTATGATTGATTCAGTGTATTTCTCTATGAAGAATCTCAACGTTACTGATGTGGTGGTGCTTGTTTCGGAAACTGGTTGGCCTTCAAAGGGGGATTCTAAGGAGCCTTATGCGACGATTGACAATGCAGATACATACAATTCCAACTTGATTAAGCACGTCTTTGATCGGAGTGGGACGCCGTTGCACCCTGAGGTTACCTCAAGCGTGTACATATATGAGTTGTTCAATGAGGACTTGAGGTCGCCTCCGCTCTCAGAGGCGAACTGGGGGCTGTTCTATGGGAATTCGACTCCAGTTTACTTGCTTCACGTGTCGGGAAGTGGCACGTTCTTGGCAAATGACACTACGAATCAAACCTACTGCATAGCAACGGATGGCATTGATGTGAAGACACTGCAGGCTGCTCTGGATTGGGCTTGTGGACCGGGGAGGGCGAATTGCTCGGAGATTCAGCCCGGGGAGAGTTGTTACCAGCCTAACAATGTCAAGAATCATGCTTCCTATGCATTCGATAGCTATTATCAGAAGGAAGGAAAGTCCTCTGGTTCTTGTGACTTCAAGGGTGCTGCCATGATCACCACAACGGATCCTAGTCAGTATTTTCATGCTAAATTAATTACTCCTATCCTATCCTGGAAATTACTTCATCTATTTACTGGATTATCATTATGGACTGTTAACCTGCTGTTTGTGGGTAATGTGTAAAAATGTGACGTTTCCTCTGTCTCGCATTAGACAATTTTTCATCAGTTGAAACATTATCACATGAAATCCTGCATTGCCTTTTGCTAGTTATGTGGTTGCTGTTGGTAAAAAGTTACTGAATGGTAAATCACACGTTAAAAATCTTTGTTAGAAAAGTAGAGGACTGAATTTTGTATGTGAGTCAATAGACATTTGTGGCTCCACTTATTCTCACCAGTTCCATCTTATGAAACATGCTTTTTTTTTATGTTTGTTCTCAGGTGACGGCAAGTGCATATTTCCTGGAAGGTATGTATATTGTTTCTTGATTTCTTTCACATTAATTTCCCAATATATTACAATATCAAAGGCGGATTAACAGAGAAAAAGAAAATTGAATGCATGCAGCAAAATTGTGAGTAACAAGACAAACGAAGTTGTGAACTCAACAGAAGCAAGTGGTGGTGGGAGAGTGAGAATGGTGGGGTTTGAGTTTGATTTCAGCCAAAAAAGTGGCGTTGGAAAGGTTTTGCAAATGCTCTTCGCCTCCTCCTTCTTTTACTACTCATTCCTTTGATCATTATTAAGTGTGAAGGGGCATGAATAAAACTACTTGGCTAGCCGTAGATGGAGGGAATACTTGTCTCTTCTGCTCTTAATAATTGCATTTTTTACAACCTATTATTATATATCATTATTCTTCCTACCTATTTCACCTCATTCTTTCATGCTTCTTTTTGTAAAAACTAATACCATGAGGAAAAAAATGAGCTATATCTTCTTAATTTCGTCGAGTCAGCTAATCGTTTGCCTCATTTCACTTCTTGATAACGCTGCTCTCCTTTCTATGTTTTTGATAAACGTGAATATGGAATGTTCTAAACAATATTGATGCATGGCGTGTAAATAATAAATTTACAATATTAGTGTGATTTTTTTTAGATATTGATTATGGATAACAACGAAAAAAATGAAATGGTTTTAACTACAAATAATTTCCTTTACGCCAATTATTTTGTGTATTAGTGCACATCAGACAGTTAATGCAGTCAACGTGTGTTGACCCGGTTAATCAGTAAAAAAGAAAAAGTCAAAACAGGTGATATTTTAGGCTTGTTTACTTTGAGGATATACAATTTGAAGAATAGATAGTTTAATGGATACATTGATGGATAAATCATATCCCACCTCTTTAGGAGGGATACATATCACACAAATAAGCACTCAATGCTAATTTATCACGGACATTGGGTTATTCCCATTTTCATATCATGCAAAGTAAACATATGATAATTTATTAATCAACCCTTATCCATCAAAGTGAACAAGCCCTTAAAGGTTAAAGATATATTTTTTTTTTTAATTTTGAATGATACGTTTTTTTAAGATACATGTGATACATTTCGAATTTTTACTGATATTTTTTAGTTTTAGGGTTGATACTGAATTTAATGGTTTTTTTCCTGGCCAATACTTTTTAAGAAAACATATAATACTTTTGGGCTTTTAAGTGAGTGTTATGGTTGATTTTAACTTCTCTTTTTTTTGCGGTTGACTGATTCAATGTATGTTGATCCACATTGACCGTCTAATGTGCATCTAGTGCATACAATACCACTCTTTTCTTTTAGGGGATATCTGCTGTGAGACCTCTTATTTGATCCAAGAGGATGGTCCCTTCTTTCTTCTTTTCGTTTTTATTTTTATTTTTCAGGGGTCTCTCTTCCCCCTTTCCTTTTCTTTTAAGGTTATTTTTCTAATTTTTAATATCTTTTTTTTCTTTTACAAAAAAAAAATTATTTTTTTAAATTAATTTTTTTTATCAAACATCTCACACAATGCACTCGTTCGATGCTAACGAATAGATTTGTCCAATGCGCTCGATAATTATTTTTTTTGAAATAAATATATATTTTAAAATTAAATTAATGAACCCTAAAATTAAATTCAATTAATTTAATTTTTTTATCTGGTATCTTGCGCGGTGCACTCGCCCCTGATGCTAACGCGTGGATTTATGCACTGAACTCGATAATTATTATTTTTTAAATAAATATCCTAAAATGAAATTAGAGAACTCTAAATTAAATTGAATTAATTTAATTTTTTTATTCGGCGTCTTGTGCATTGCATTCGTCCGACGCTAATGCATAGGCTCATGTACTGCACTTGATAATTATTTTTTCAAAAATAAATATATAACCTAAAATGGAATTAGTGCACTCTAAAATTAAATTAATTTAATTTATGTTTTTATCTTGTGTCTCACTCAATGCACTCACCCAACATTAACAAATGGGCTCATGCACTGTGCTATATACAAAATAAATATTTAAAAAAAAAAAACTAAAACACCAAAATAAAAGGAGCAAAAAGCGAAAAACGGAAAAAAAAAAAGAAGTAAACAAGCTAGCAAAAATAAGAAGTAAAAAAGGCATATATATATATATATATATATATATGATTTTGTTCAAATAGGTACTAGTCTTCGTGTGAGAATTAGGAACGGTATTTATTTACTATGAATTTATAGCTTACTTTATTATATTTTAGTGCTAATTTTTTTAAAAAAACATTTATAGCTTATCTTGTTATATTTTAGTCATAATAAATAAGCACCGTTCCTAATTCTCACGCGAAGGATAGTCCTCATTAAAAAACCCACCATATATATATATATATATATATATATATATATATATATAGGGTTGGGTTCCAGAAGGAACCACACCCTAGGTGAGAATCGAGAACCAATCTCAACCACATATTGCTCTGATTTGGATGGCCAGATCTATTATAAAATTATAAAAAAAAAAAAGCGATGACATTATTGTAATATTTTCGAAGTTCGCTGCCCCTGAAACTTACAAAGGGTAAAATTGGAAATTTGAAACTATATGTATTTTCAAACGTTTGCAGACAAAAAGCTTTCTTCCCACCATAATTGCTCGAGCTTCCTCACGCGAAACCAGACAAAAAAATCAAAAAATCGACGAAATTGTTGAATTCAACCGTTCAAATCGACTAAAACCACCTAAGAACATTAAAATTCCGATGAAAAATCATGAATCCTCAAGGTAATATATCGTTCTGTTTTATTTTTTTAAATTCTGTTGGATATTACTTTGAGTTTATAAAAATACATTTCACACTATATTATGATGATTTAGGATTTTCTTTCGTGTTTTTTTAGCATACCAATACTTCCTCCGGAGACATACAACCCATAATCTTTACGAAAAATGATGAGATCGGGACCAACACTGAGGAACTAAACCCGGAGTTGCAGCTGAGAGGTCCAGTGACGCGCTTACGTGCTAAGAAGCTGCAAGGATATCTGCAGTGCTATGTTGGAAAGAAGCTGGAGGATGATGGAGCCGATTTCAGACAGTACAAGTTGGTGACTGTTTTGGGCATTGAAGAGTGAAGCCACGACCTTATGCATGTTAGATGTGTGTCCTTAGTTATTTATTAGTTTGTTTTATATTAATTGGACCCAGTATTTTATTTTAATTTAGAAGCCCAAATTACTGTTAGGAGAATTGGGCCTTTAGTTTTATTTCTTTTATTTTTATTTTCGAAATTATCAAGCCCAATATTTGATAATTTCATGCCCTAGACGTATTTAAGATATTTTCGTTGTTATTATTATTCAGACTTGATTGAATGAAAATACAGCTTTTACGCTTCATCTTGTCTCACACACAAATCAATTGTTCTTGGTAGAGTTTGGTTCTGGCGCTTCCAAGCTTGAAATTTTTGGTTCGTTCGTGCATCTTGTAGTGCCCGGGTTAATCAAGCCACCGAAGAATTTGCTCATAGGCGCGTTCCGAGTTCTCGTAGATTTGGGGTTCGTTTCGGTAAGTTCTTCATATATCCTTTTCGTTTTTCGTCGATCCACCATCATCCTAGCCATCACCACGCCTCCATACCATCCACAACATCATCATCATCATTCATATAGCATTCCAAATCCAGATCACATATATTGAAGCCATCGTTCATCGTAGAAACCCTAGGTAGTCCGAACAGTCTTCCCCGTGCCAAAACGAAACA
Organism: Perilla frutescens; assembly: GCA_026008535.1. Taxonomy (NCBI): domain Eukaryota; kingdom Viridiplantae; phylum Streptophyta; class Magnoliopsida; order Lamiales; family Lamiaceae; genus Perilla; species Perilla frutescens. Next base: position 17,795,466 of record BRKX01000004.1, read on the forward strand.
TACTCGTGCGTTTTCCCTAATTTTTGGATATGTTTTTCACGTCTGTAGTTTGTACCTTGTGTTAAAATTTGAGCTCATTTCGAGTTGTTTAGCATAGGTTTCTGTTCGAGTCTTTATTTAGGGTTTTTCGGGTCAAATTATGTCTTTTCTTGTTAAATTCGTTTTTGTTTTAATTTGTGGATTTAGGGAAGTTCATCTAGACATATTTGAGTGTTATTGCAGTGGATTATTTTGGTTGAATCATTTGTATAGTTGACGTGTGTTTCGATTCGTAGCTTCCGCACCGCATTGGCCGCATCAAAAAATCTGTTCTTTTTATTGCATGTTAATTTTTCCATTTCATTTTGTACTGTTAATGATGGATAACTTGTATAAACATGTTAAACCTAACAATGTTTGCAATATATATGTGATTTACGTGTATATTTTTCAATTTAGGATTTTAGCATTCTCATTCTCCTATTTTAGCACTATAATGACTTATTTTAGCACTCTCGTGATTTATTTTAGCACTCATTTTTTAGCACTCTCATGATTTATTTTAGCACTCTCATGATTTATTTTAGCATGGGACTTGTTTCAAACATTAGCACGAAACATTGTTATATGTTTGTTTAATTTTAGCATTCAGATTATCTTTTTTTAGCATTATAATTGATTTAGGAAATTTCATTTTTTGTTTCTTTTTTGTAAAACTAACACCTTTGTCTATCTGTGATTCAACTGCACATTTTCTTGATTTTAGCACTCTAATTTATAGTGTTAGCACTGTGATGTCATATTTTAGCATTCAAATTTTGTTCTTTAGCATTGTAATTAGGAGTTTCATATTTTGTTTCTTTTTTTGTAAACATAAAACCTTTGTCCATCTATGATTCAACTGCACATTTTCTTGATTTTAGAGCTTTAGTTTAGAGTTTTAGCACTGTCATGTCATATTTTAGCATTCAGATTCTGTTCTTTAGCATTGTAATTGATTTAGGAGTTTCATATTTTGTTTCTTTTTGTAAACATAAAACTTTTGTCCATCTGTGATTCAACTGCACATTTTCTTGATTATAGCACTTTAGTTTAGAGTTTTAGCACAGTCATGTCATATTTTAGCATTCAGATTCTATTATATAGCATCGTAATTGATTTGGGAGTTTCATATTTTGTTTCTTTTTTGTAAACATAACATTTTTGTCCATTTGTGATTTATCTGCACAATTTCTTCATTTTAGCACTTTAGTTTATTGTTTTAGCACTGTCATGTCATATTTTAGCATTCAGATTCTGTTATTTAGCATTGTTATTTTTGTCTACTTAACAGTATTATATAAAAAAATTACAGGTGCTAAAAGGACTGAAGAAGATGAAACTAGCACACACAAAAGAGCAAAAATTGCCCCGAAGATTGAAGATAATAGACTTATTGATAGATATAACAGATATCCATTATTACAAGCAACAACATTACCATCAACTCTATCACAGGCTATGATGCAAATGAATAAAACACAAGAGGAAGCAGTGAGACAACTGGGGTTCTGCAGCATTCTTTACTTGAATATAAATCATTTCCCAAAAAGGATGAACTACTGGCTGCTCGAAAACTTCGACCCAATATCAAGAGAACTTCAACTGCTCGAAAACTTCGAAAATTGAAAGAAGCACAATCTGCACATTTATCAATTCACAACTAAAATCACATTAACGCATAAAAAACATATTCTAAGATCATATAAAAACAATTCACAGTACTCGTAAAACTAGCTAACAACAGTGCTAAACTAGGTTACAATAGTGCTAAAATAGTTCAAAGCAGTACTAAACTAGTTTACAATAGTGCTAAAATATAGTTCATAGCTTATGTCAGGTAAAAAAAGACACAAAATTTAGAAAAATGGTTTTCTTCACATAAACATGCTCAAGTTCAACTTGTCGACTTCTATGCAAATATTATTTTAATAAACTTCCATCTATTAAATGAATTTCTATAAAGAGGAAATCGGTGGCAACATCAAGCATGACTCAATATGTTTTTTATGAGTACAAAAAGTTTAGATACTCACTGATGGATACAATGTGATAATAGCAAACATGAAGACATAAACATAAAAATATTACAGTAGACTTTGCAATGATAACAACAGTGCTAAATATAGTTCACAGCAGTGCTAAAATAGTTCACAGCAAAGAATAGCTTATTAGCTTCATCAACCTAAAACAGTGCTAAAATAATTCACAAAAGTGCTAAAATAGATTACACAAGTGCTAAATTAGATTACAGAAGTGCTAAAATAGTTCATAGTAGTGCTAAAGAACATGTTAACAAAATAATTTTCATAATACTAATTTCTTATCACAATGTTGCATTCATCGTGAAAAATACTCTATTAACAGTGCTAAACTAGGTTACAATAGTGCTAAAATAGTTCAGAGCAGTGCTAAACTAGTTTACAATAGTGCTAAAATATAGTTCACAACTTATGTCACGTAAAAAAAGACACAAAATTTAGAAAAATGGTTCTCTTCACATAAACAAGCTCAAGTTTAACCTGTCAACTTCTATGCAAATATTATTTTAATAAACTTCCATCTATTAAATGAATTTCTATAAAGAGGAAATCAGTGGCAGCATCAAACATGATTCAATATGTTTTTTATGAATACAAAAAGTTTAGATACTCACTGATGGATGCAATGTGATAATAGCAAACATGAAGACATAAACATAAAAATGTTACAGTAGACTTTGCAATGATAACAACAGTGCTAATTATAGTTCACAGCAGTGCTAAAATAGTTCACAGCAAAGAATAGCTTAGTAGCTTCGTCAACCTAAAGCAGTGCTAAAATTATTCACAGAAGTGCTAAAATAGATTACACAAGTGTTAAAATAGATTACAGAAGTGCTAAAATAGTTCACAGTAGTGCTAACGAACATGTTAACAAAATAATTTTCATAATACTCATTTCTTATCAAAATATTGCATTTATCGTGAAAAATACTCTATTAACAGTGCTAAACTATGTTACAATAGTGCTAAAATAGTTCAAAGCAGTGCTAAACTAGTTTACAATAGTGCTAAAATATAGTTCACAGCTTATGTCAGGTAAAAAAAGACACAAAATTTAGAAAAATGGTTCTCTTCACATAAACATGCTCAAGTTCAACCTGTCGACTTCTTTGCAAATATTATTTTAATAAACTTCCATCTATTAAATGAATTTCTATAAAGAGGAAATCGGTGGTCACATCAAGCATGACTCAATATATTTTTTATGACTACAAAAAGTTTAGATACTCACTGATGGATGCAATGTGATAATAGCAAACATGAAGACATAAACATAAAAATGTTACAGTAGACTTTGCAATGATAACAACAGTGCTAAATATAGTACACAGCAATGCTAAAATAGTTCACAGCAAAAAATAGCTTATTAGCTTCATCAACCTAAAACAGTGCTAAAATAATTCACAGAAGTGCTAAAATAGATTACAGAAGTGCTAAAATAGTTCACAGTAGTGCTAACGAACATGTTAACAAAATAATTTTCATAATACTCATTTCTTATCACAATATTGCATTTATCGTGAAAAATACTCTATTAACAGTGCTAAACTAGGTTACAATAGTGCTAAAATAGTTCAAAGCAGTGCTAAACTAGTTTACAATAGTGCTAAAATATAATTCACAGCTTATGTCAGGTAAAAAAAGACACAAAATTTAGAAAAATGGTTCTCTTTACATAAACATGCTCAAGTTCAACCTGTCGACTTCTTTGCAAATATTATTTTAATAAACTTCCGTCTATTAAATGAATTTCTATAAAGAGGAAATCGGTGGTCACATCAAGCATGACTCAATATATTTTTTATGACTACAAAAAGTTTAGATACTCACTGATGGATGCAATGTGATAATAGCAAACATAAAAATGTTACAGTAGACTTTGCAATGATAACAACAGTGCTAAATATAGTACATAGCAGTGCTAAAATAGTTCACAGCAAAAAATAGCTTATTAGCTTCATCAACCTAAAACAATGCTAAAATAATTCACAGAAGTGCTAAAATAGATTACACAAGTGCTAAAATAGATTACAGAAGTGCTAAAATAGTTCACAGTAGTGCTGAAGAACATGTTAACAAAATAATTTTCATAATACTAATTTCTTATCACAATGTTGCAATCATCGTGAAAAATACTCTATTAACAGTGCTAAACTAGGTTACAATAGTGCTAAAATAGTTCAGAGCAGTGCTAAACTAGTTTACAATAGTGCTAAAATTTAGTTCACAGCTTATGTCAGGTAAAAAAAGACACAAAATTTAGAAAAATGGTTCTCTTCACATAAACATGCTCAAGTTCAACCTGTCGACTTCTATGCAAATATTATTTTAATAAACATCCGTCTATTAAATGAATTTCTATAAAGAGGAAATCGGTGGCAACATCAAGCATGACTAAATATATTTTTTATGATTACAAAAAGTTTAGATACTCACTGATGGATGCAATGTGATAATAGCAAACATGAAGACATAAACATAAAAATGTTACAGTAGACTTTGCAATGATAACAACAGTGCTAAATATAGTACACAGCAATGCTAAAATAGTTCACAGCAAAAAATAGCTTATTAGCTTCATCAACCTAAAACAGTGCTAAAATAATTCACAGAAGTGCTAAAATAGATTACAGAAGTGCTAAAATAGTTCACAGTAGTGCTAACGAACATGTTAACAAAATAATTTTCATAATACTCATTTCTTATCACAATATTGCATTTATCGTGAAAAATACTCTATTAACAGTGCTAAACTAGGTTACAATAGTGCTAAAATAGTTCAAAGCAGTGCTAAACTAGTTTACAATAGTGCTAAAATATAATTCACAGCTTATGTCAGGTAAAAAAAGACACAAAATTTAGAAAAATGGTTCTCTTTACATAAACATGCTCAAGTTCAACCTGTCGACTTCTTTGCAAATATTATTTTAATAAACTTCCGTCTATTAAATGAATTTCTATAAAGAGGAAATCGGTGGTCACATCAAGCATGACTCAATATATTTTTTATGACTACAAAAAGTTTAGATACTCACTGATGGATGCAATGTGATAATAGCAAACATAAAAATGTTACAGTAGACTTTGCAATGATAACAACAGTGCTAAATATAGTACATAGCAGTGCTAAAATAGTTCACAGCAAAAAATAGCTTATTAGCTTCATCAACCTAAAACAATGCTAAAATAATTCACAGAAGTGCTAAAATAGATTACACAAGTGCTAAAATAGATTACAGAAGTGCTAAAATAGTTCACAGTAGTGCTGAAGAACATGTTAACAAAATAATTTTCATAATACTAATTTCTTATCACAATGTTGCAATCATCGTGAAAAATACTCTATTAACAGTGCTAAACTAGGTTACAATAGTGCTAAAATAGTTCAGAGCAGTGCTAAACTAGTTTACAATAGTGCTAAAATTTAGTTCACAGCTTATGTCAGGTAAAAAAAGACACAAAATTTAGAAAAATGGTTCTCTTCACATAAACATGCTCAAGTTCAACCTGTCGACTTCTATGCAAATATTATTTTAATAAACATCCGTCTATTAAATGAATTTCTATAAAGAGGAAATCGGTGGCAACATCAAGCATGACTAAATATATTTTTTATGATTACAAAAAGTTTAGATACTCACTGATGGATGCAATGTGATAATAGCAAACATGAAGACATAAACATAAAAATGTTACAGTAGACTTTGCAATGATAACAACAGTGCTAAATATAGTACACAGCAATGCTAAAATAGTTCACAGCAAAAAATAGCTTATTAGCTTCATCAACCTAAAACAGTGCTAAAATAATTCACAGAAGTGCTAAATTAGATTACAGAAGTGCTAAAATAGATTACAGAAGTGCTAAAATAGTTCACAGTAGTGCTAACGAACATGTTAACAAAATAATTTTCATAATACTCATTTCTTATCACAATATTGCATTTATCGTGAAAAATACTCTATTAACAGTGCTAAAATAGGTTACAATAGTGCTAAAATAGTTCAAAGCAGTGCTAAACTAGTTTACAATAGTGCTAAAATATAGTTCACAGCTTATGTCAGGTAAAAATAGACACTAAATTTAGAAAAATGGTTCTCTTCATATAAACATGCTCAAGTTCAACCTGTCGACTTCTTTGCAAATATTATTTTAATAAACTTCCGTCTATTAAATGAATTTCTATAAAGAGGAAATCGGTGGTCACATCAAGCATGACTCAATATATTTTTTATGACTACAAAAAGTTTAGATACTCACTGATGGATGCAATGTGATAATAGCAAACATAAAAATGTTACAGTAGACTTTGCAATGATAACAACAGTGCTAAATATAGTACATAGCAGTGCTAAAATAGTTCACAGCAAAAAATAGCTTATTAGCTTCATCAACCTAAAACAATGCTAAAATAATTCACAGAAGTGCTAAAATAGATTACACAAGTGCTAAAATAGATTACAGAAGTGCTAAAATAGTTCACAGTAGTGCTGAAGAACATGTTAACAAAATAATTTTCATAATACTAATTTCTTATCACAATGTTGCAATCATCGTGAAAAATACTCTATTAACAGTGCTAAACTAGGTTACAATAGTGCTAAAATAGTTCAGAGCAGTGCTAAACTAGTTTACAATAGTGCTAAAATTTAGTTCACAGCTTATGTCAAGTAAAAAAAGACACAAAATTTAGAAAAATGGTTCTCTTCACATAAACATGCTCAAGTTCAACCTGTCGACTTCTATGCAAATATTATTTTAATAAACATCCGTCTATTAAATGAATTTCTATAAAGAGAAAATCGGTGGCAACATCAAGCATGACTAAATATATTTTTTATGACTACAAAAAGTTTAGATACTCACTGATGGATGCAATGTGATAATAGCAAACATGAAGACATAAACATAAAAATGTTACAGTAGACTTTGCAATGATAACAACAGTGCTAAATATAGTACACAGCAATGCTAAAATAGTTCACAGCAAAAAATAGCTTATTAGCTTCATCAACCTAAAACAGTGCTAAAATAATTCACAGAAGTGCTAAAATAGATTACAGAAGTGCTAAAATAGTTCACAGTAGTGCTAACGAACATGTTAACAAAATAATTTTCATAATACTCATTTCTTATCACAATTTTGCATTTATCGTGAAAAATACTCTATTAACAGTGTTAAAATAGGTTACAATAGTGCTAAAATAGTTCAAAGCAGTGCTAAACTAGTTTACAATAGTGCTAAAATATAGTTCACAGCTTATGTCAGGTAAAAATAGACACAAAATTTAGAAAAATGGTTCTCTTCATATAAACATGGTCAAGTTCAACCTGTCGACTTCTTTGCAAATATTATTTTAATAAACTTCCGTCTATTAAATGAATTTCTATAAAGAGGAAATCGGTGGTCACATCAAGCATGACTCAATATATTTTTTATGACTACAAAAAGTTTAGATACTCACTGATGGATGCAATGTGATAATAGCAAACATAAAAATGTTACAGTAGACTTTGCAATGATAACAACAGTGCTAAATATAGTACATAGCAGTGCTAAAATAGTTCACAGCAAAAAATAGCTTATTAGCTTCATCAACCTAAAACAATGCTAAAATAATTCATAGAAGTGCTAAAATAGATTACACAAGTGCTAAAATAGATTACAGAAGTGCTAAAATAGTTCACAGTAGTGCTGAAGAACATGTTAACAAAATAATTTTCATAATACTAATTTCTTATCACAATGTTGCAATCATCGTGAAAAATACTCTATTAACAGTGCTAAACTAGGTTACAATAGTGCTAAAATAGTTCAGAGCAGTGCTAAACTAGTTTACAATAGTGCTAAAATTTAGTTCACAGCTTATGTCAGGTAAAAAAAGACACAAAATTTAGAAAAATGGTTCTCTTCACATAAACATGCTCAAGTTCAACCTGTCGACTTCTATGCAAATATTATTTTAATAAACATCCGTCTATTAAATGAATTTCTATAAAGAGGAAATCGGTGGCAACATCAAGCATGACTAAATATATTTTTTATGACTACAAAAAGTTTAGATACTCACTGATGGATGCAATGTGATAATAGCAAACATGAAGACATAAACATAAAAATGTTACAGTAGACTTTGCAATGATAGCAACAGTGCTAAATATAGTACACAGCAATGCTAAAATAGTTCACAGCAAAAAATAGCTTATTAGCTTCATCAACCTAAAACAGTGCTAAAATAATTCACAGAAGTGCTAAAATAGATTACAGAAGTGCTAAAATAGATTACAGAAGTGCTAAAATAGTTCACAGTAGTGCTAACGAACATGTTAACAAAATAATTTTCATAATACTCATTTCTTATCACAATATTGCATTTATCGTGAAAAATACTCTATTAACAGTGCTAAAATAGGTTACAATAGTGCTAAAATAGTTCAAAGCAGTGCTAAACTAGTTTACAATAGTGCCAAAATTTAGTTCACAGCTTATGTCAGGTAAAAAAAGACACAAAATTTAGAAAAATGGTTCTCTTCACATAAACATGCTCAAATTCAACCTGTCGACTTCTATGCAAATATTATATTAATAAACATCCGTCTATTAAATGAATTTCTATAAAGAGGAAATCGGTGGAAACATCAAGCATGACTAAATATATTTTTTATGACTACAAAAAGTTTAGATACTCACTGATGGATGCAATGTGATAATAGCAAACATGAAGACATAAACATAAAAATGTTACAATAGACTTTGCAATGATAACAACAGTGCTAAATATAGTACACAACAATGCTAAAATAGTTCACAGCAAAGAATAGCTTATTAGCTTCATCAACCTAAAACAGTGCTACAATAATTCACAGAAGTGCTAAAATAGATTACAGAAGTGCTAAAATAGATTACAGAAGTGCTAAAATAGTTCACAGTAGTGCTAACGAACATGTTAACAAAATAATTTTCATAATAATCATTTCTTATCACAATATTGCATTTATCGTGAAAAATACTCTATTAACAGTGCTAAACTAGGTTACAATAGTGCTAAAATAGTTCAAAGCAGTGCTAAACTAGTTTACAATAGTGCTAAAATATAGTTCACAGCTTATGTCAGGTAAAAATAGACACAAAATTTAGAAAAATGGTTCTCTTCACATAAACATGCTCAAGTTCAACCTGTCGACTTCTTTGCAAATATTATTTTAATAAACTTCCGTCTATTAAATGAATTTCTATAAAGAGGAAATCGGTGGTCACATCAAGCATGACTCAATATATTTTTTATGACTACAAAAAGTTTAGATACTCACTGATGGATGCAATGTGATAATAGCAAACATAAAAATGTTACAGTAGACTTTGCAATGATAACAACAGTGCTAAATATAATACATAGCAGTGCTAAAATAGTTCACAGCAAAAAATAGCTTATTAGCTTCATCAACCTAAAACAATGCTAAAATAATTCGCAGAAGTGCTAAAATAGATTACACAAGTGCTAAAATAGATTACAGAAGTGCTAAAATAGTTCACAGTAGTGCTGAAGAACATGTTAACAAAATAATTTTCATAATACTAATTTCTTATCACAATGTTGCAATCATCGTGAAAAATACTCTATTAACAGTGCTAAACTAGGTTACAATAGTGCTAAAATAGTTCAGAGCAGTGCTAAACTAGTTTACAATAGTGCTAAAATTTAGTTCACAGCTTATGTCAGGTAAAAAAAGACACAAAATTTAGAAAAATGGTTCTCTTCACATAAACATGCTCAAGTTCAACCTGTCGACTTCTATGCAAATATTATTTTAATAAACATCCGTCTATTAAATGAATTTCTATAAAGAGGAAATCGGTGGCAACATCAAGCATGACTAAATATATTTTTTATGACTACAAAAAGTTTAGATACTCACTGATGGATGCAATGTGATAATAGCAAACATGAAGATATAAACATAAAAATGTTACAGTAGACTTTGCAATGATAACAATAGTGCTAAATATAGTACACAGCAATGCTAAAATAGTTCACAGCAAAGAATAGCTTATTAGCTTCATCAACCTAAAACAGTGCTAAAATAATTCACAAAAGTGCTAAAATAGATTACAGAAGTGCTAAAATAGTTCACAGTAGTGCTAACGAACATGTTAACAAGAATAATTTTCATAATACTCATTTTTTATCACAATATTGCATTCATCGTGAAAAATACTCTATTAATAGTGCTAAATTAGGTTACAATAGTGCTAAAATAGTTCAGAGCAGTGCTAAACTAGTTTACAATAGTGCTAAAATATAGTTCACAGCTTATGTCATGTAAAAAAAGACACAAAATTTAGAAAAATGGTTCTCTTCACATAAACATGCTCAAGTTTAACCCGTCGACTTCTATGCAAATATTATTTTAATAAACTTCCATCTATTAAATGAATTTCTATAAATCGAAAATCAGTTGCAGCATCAAACATGATTCAATATTTTTTTATGACTACAAAAAGTTTAGATACTCACTGATGGATGCAATGTGATAATAGCAAACATGAAGACATAAACATAAAAATGTTACAGTAGACTTTGCAATGATAACAATAGTGTTAAATATAGTTCAGAGCAGTGCGAAAATAGTTCATAGCAAAGAATAGTTTATTAGCTTCGTCAACCTAAAGTAGTGCTAAAATAATTTACAGAAGTGCTAAAATATATTACACAAGTGCTAAAATAGATAACAGAAGTGCTAAAATAGTTTACAGTAGTGCTAACGAACATGTTAACAAAATAATTTTCATAATACTAATTGCTTATCACAATGTTGCATTCATCGTGAAAAATACTCTATTAATAGAGTATTTAATAGTGTTAAAATATAGTTCACAGCTTATGTCAGGTAAAAAAAGACACAAAATTTAGAAAAATGGTTCTCTTCAGAAAAACATGCTCAAGTTTAACCTGTCGACTTCTATGCAAATATTATTTTAATAAACTTCCATCTATTAAATGAATTTCTATAAAGAGGAAATCAGTGGCAACATCAAGCATGACTCAATATGTTTTTTATGACTACAAAAAGTTTAGATACTCACTAATGGATGCAATGTGATAATAGCAAACATGAAGACATAAACATAAAAATGTGACAGTAGACTTTGCAATGATAAAAACAGTGCTAAATATAGTTCACAGCAGTGCTAAAATAGTTCACAGCAAAGAATAGCTTATTAGCTTCGTCAACCTAAAACAGTGCTAAAATAATTCACAGAAGTGCTAAAATAGATTACATAAGTGATAAAATAGATTATAGAAGTGCTAAAATAGTTCACAGTAGTGCTAAAGAACATGTTAACAAAATGATTTTCATAATACTCATTTCTTATCACAATGTTGCATTCATCGTGAAAAATACTCTATTAACGAGACATTCTTATGATACTCAATCTGTTAACTAAATTCACAATGCTAATAATTCATATTGTGATGCTAATAAGATCTACATATATACAAAAAACCAAAACACACAATATGAAGCCTAAAAACGCATGCTGATCGTGAGAAACTCAAAATAACAGCTTAATCAGCTTCCCCAACCTTGTCGAACAAGTCTAAAACAAACGGATAAAAAAAATCGTATGAAAACTACAGAATAAACTTTTTTACCCAACATGTTCGTCAAATAACAGCGAACAACAAAAACTCCAGCAAAAAATCGCGTGAACACCGATTAGGTTGAATAAATTTCGAAGACAATCGACTGATAATTTCGATTACATAAGCACAAAAGGAATTTGATATATACAAGGAAAGATATTTCAAATGGAAAACGAATTGCAGACCGAGAATAGATTCATTCCAAATATGATATAATTCCTAAATTACTAAAATACACTGGGTTCATTAAAAAGTCTAAAAAATTACAATAATGTCACCGCTTTTTTTTAAATTTTGATCTGATCTTGGCCATCCAAATCAGATCTATCTGTGGCTGAGATTGGTTCTCGGTTCTCATATGGGAGTGTGGTTCTCACATGATCCCATCTCTATATATATATAGGATATGGATCATATGAGAACACTTTGTTGGTGTGAGAAATGAGAACCCATCTTACAACATCCAATTTAATGATCCAATGGTTGAGATTTAAAGTGACAATTTCGTAATAGGGCAAAAAATAAAGGAAGGAGGACTATTTTCGTCCAAACCCATTAAAAATGATGATGTCAGCAATTAAAAAAAAATCTTAAAAACTTTAACCGACCATAACTTGCTCATTTTTAATCCAATGCACACAAAAAATATATCAAATTAAAGCTCTCTTCATGCTCTTTTATTTAAGATGTCGAAATACTATGTTTAGATGAAAAAATATGAACGAAAAATAAAAAAGAAATTTTTTTACACGTGCCCAGGTTGTAAATACTTTCGTTAGCATATAATAATTCTTCGTCAGCATTATGATAACATATGATAACGTATGTTAACGAAACATTTGTCATATGTTAACATAATGTATTCGCTGTGCTAAAAAAGAATTATCATAATGCTAGCGTAGTATAAATTTATTAGGATTTATTAAATCTCAATTATGATTTATTTAATCTCGATTATGGTTTATTCCATCTAATTATCATTATTTTTTTAAAATTTAATTTTTTGTTTATAGTTCTTAATTGATTATTATGGTTTATCCTATCCAATTATGGTTTATAACGTATGTTGACAGAGTATTGTTATATGCTAACATAGTGTATTCGCAATGCTGACGAAGTAAAACCATAATGCTAACATAGTATAAATATATTATTATTATGATTTGTTCCAACTCATTTAGAGTTTACCACATCCAATCAATGTTTATTTCATCTAATTAGGTTTATTTCATCCAATTATGATTTTTTCCATTTAATTAGGGTTTATTAAATCAAATTAGGTTTATAATTAATTTTTAGAATATTTTTTTCGCTAATAATATTTGAAAACTTTAATTAGCATAACTATAATGCTTCGTTAGCATAATGATAATACTTCGTTAGCATAACGACCTGTTATCAAATCCTCCGCGGTTTTTATAAGAATTGTCAAATTACGTTAATACCCCCGCGCGAAAAACTTTTCAGATATTACAGAATTCCCACCGCTTTTTTTCATTAAATCTGGACCTTTGATTTTTTATGAATGTGTGGTGTGAGATGTATTCTCATTTCTCACACAAGGGGTTGTTTTTATATAACCTCACCCCTATATATATATATATATATATATATATATATATATATATGGGCGTCCAGGCGCGTGGGCATCACGTGTCGCACGTGAGCGGGAAAAGTTGTAATGGGGCGTGTGGGGTGGGTTTGAGCTTATGAGCCATTAAATGGTCTAATATACATTTGTTGCACGTGCTGGTGCAAGAAGTCCTGTAATGATAACGTGGAATAAAGAATATATTCACTGGTCGAGAGAGTTGGTATTTTAATATAATTTTGTTTTATTTTTTTTTTAAAAAAAAAGTCTTTCTTTTAAGAGGGTCCGATTCTTATATTTGGATACTTCATTTGGATTGCATCCAATTAAGTTCTCATTCACCTCTCAGATTTAACGACTTCACGTGTTTATATCTTTAGAAAATTCTGATTTTTGTTAGAAGGAAAACAGAGCCAAAAATCAGGGGGAGAAGAACGAAAATACAATAAGGAAAATCAATATCATACATTAGTATTTATAAAATCACGATGTTTGAAATATTTCAATTCGATCTTTCTAATATGGATTTTAACTTAGATCCTAAAATTTAATTTCTTTTTTGTTTGTCACAACAACACAAAATTGATCTTTTTATCTAATTAATTAACGCATGTGCACATCATTTTATTAATTTTTAAAAATTAAACACAATATATAAAATTTTAAAATAATCATAATATAACAGATCTAAAAAAATAATAATTATTCATGTGCATCGTGACAAACACTAGTGGTAACTAAAATACTTACTTTTGTTAAAAAAAATGGCGAACGACGATGGTTGGGCTTCTGCCGGATATTTGCCAATTTCAATACTTTTTTAATTTAAATCACATATTAAAAGGCAGATTTACATAACACTAGAAAGAGACCGTTAATTTTTTTTAGAAAAATAATTGATTTGTTGTAATTTTTTTTATCATGTATAGGAAAATTGATATGTTGTAATTTTTATTTTATCTCGTTTACGAAAATTGATATTCCATCTATCCAATTTATATATTTCATTTTCTATTTGCACGAAGATTTAAAATATTTGTGAAAACAAGATACAAAAGCTAAAGGTTTGTTTGGTTCTGGTCATTTTCAGTTTTTTTAGTATTTTCCATTTAGTTTGTGAGGTGTATTTGTTTTTGAAAAAATATAATGATTTTGTTATGATAAATGATTTAATGTTTAGAGTTATATGTTTGGATAATGGAAATATGTTTGTTTGAATATTATTTTCAATTTAAATATGTGGTTGTGATGAAAAGATAAATATTTGTATGGTTGAAATGAATTGATAAATATTTAAATGATGTTCCCGCTGTAATAATATTTAAATGATTGAATATATTGTATAGGATTGGAAAAAGTGAAAATTGAAATTGAAAATGAGTAAAATAAACATGTGTTTCATTTTATTGAATTGTAAAAAATTGGAAATTTCCACATGGAAATAAAACCAAACAAGCACTAAACTTTCAATGTTATCCTTATTTGATATTTATAAATTAAAAACATAAGTGATTGATTTTTTAATTTTCAAGATCTAATAAGAGTGTTTTTGTACATTACTATGAAAAATAATACTCTCTCTATTTCTAAATAAGTATCATTCTGGATGAATGCACACATATTAATAAAGATATTAATTAGATAATCAAATTACCTAATGAACCCTTATGTGAATACATTAAATGTGTTAAATATGGTTGTTTCAATACATTAAATTAGGACAAATATGAGAAAAGTGTGAAAATTTTACTTTGATGGTGTAGAATGACACTTTTTATAAAACAAAATTAAAATGTTAAAATAATATTTATTGTGAAACAGATGAAGTATTTACTTATAATAATGATACTATATAATTGGGATACTAAAAATAATAGTAGAGATTATATAATTGTGATGAAGAAAGTATAATGTAAGTTATAATCCGAAAATAAAAAGAAATCAAACACGGATTACTGCGGAATTGCTAGCACAAATAAAACAGGTAAAAAAAGGGGGGAAGATAAATTCCAAGAACCCTATACCCTTTGGCCGACCTTTGAAAAGCGGCAAAACAACGATGATTTCAATTTCAAAATGTTGATATCTGCAAAATCAATTATCCTCCAATTTCATCCACCCCTCAAAATTTCCCTTAAATTCCCCAAAACCCTTTTTCTAATCACAAAAATGTCTTCTTGGACATGCTCCAAGTGCACGTTCATCAACCCACCCGCCCAAAAATCACACTGCGAAATCTGCCTTTCTGCGCCACCGCAATCGTCTGTATTACCGTCATCGCCGCCGCCTGAATCCAAGTGGTCATGCGCCGCGTGCACATTCTTGAACCCTTACTGCAGCACAATATGCGAAATATGTAGCACTAGGGCAACCGCTACGCGGCTCTCGACTCTTGAAATCGACGATGATGATCTTGATAAAGCGCAGCTCGATTTCTCCGTCGGCAGCGTTTTCGTGCCGTTGAAGACTTGTAGCAATGCCAAGAAAGAAAATAGTCGTGTCTGTGGTGTTGACACTGGTTGTAGTGGGGAGTGGAGTGGCTCTGCGTCTCCTCTCAGGAGTGGGGATTGTGGTAATTTTGGAAATGGAAAAAGCAAAGACAATGGCGGTGGTGGAGTGTGTGGTGATGGAGGAAAAAGGGGGGTTTCTTCTGGACTGCGGCCTTGCAGTAATAAGAGGAAAGAAAGGGAGGAAGATGATGGCAATGATGCGGGTGGCTCTTCTGGATTTCGAGTTGTTAAGGCTTCAAATATTTCTGATCAAGCTAAACCAATGGGTATGATTCTTGTTTCTCTATCATGATTATGGATTTCTGTGTGTGGCACTCTTGATTTTTATTATATATATATATATATATATATATATATATATATATATATATATATATATATATATATGTATTGTGCAGAAACTGTAATCTCTGCGCATTTATTGTTTATGTTAGTTGTGAATTTTAATTATATGCTACGTTTCATAAAATTTAAGTTGAAGGGGGCAACAAGATCATTATTTTGTTTTTGTTTCAGTTATTACGGGTGAAAGTATTATAGGGGTCTTGATTGTTGATTTGTTGTGATCTTCTATGTGAAGCTTAGATTGGATTGATTGCTAGGTTATGACAGTTGAATCATGAATGTGTTGAACACTAAGATATTGGATGGCATTATTCCTATCAGTGCAGTTTGCCTTGTATTTTCCATGTTAGAATGTGTGGTTCTAATATTAAGAGAAGCTGTACAGTAGCAGGTGAAAGTCATTTGTGCTCCGAGTCCAAATTATGGAAGTTTTTGAGCTACAATGTTTGGTTTCGTGAAGATGTTGAGATGCACAAAAGGATGAGAGCACTCGGGAACCTTATCGACTTGCACTCACCGGATGTGATATGCTTTCAGGTGGTTTCCATCCTCTTTTTATTCTTGCTTCAGGATAGTTGTAAGTTCTTATACCGATGCAATTATGCAGGAGGTTACTCCCAGTTTTTATGAGATCTTCCAGAAATCAAGTTGGTGGAAGGGGTACCGATGCTCAATTTCAAATGAGACAGCAGTTCCAGGGGCATACTTCTGCATGCAGGTGATGTGATACTAAGTCTATCTATAGGAACTTTTTAGTATGGGCTTAAAATAATTCCAACTTTTACAAAATTTGAACTTCTCCAAAGAGGACTTTGTAATGATGTAATTACTGGAAAAATCAATTCAGAACTTACCATCAAATAAGGAACACAGAAAGAAGTGGGCTTTCATAGCTGGATCTCCATTTGGATTGGTTTTCGAATGCTGCAGGAACTGTTGGGAACAGGGCTAGAATAAATATGCACATTTCTTCATTTAGTGAATCTATTCTTCTTTTAAGCTTCTGTTTGGTTGTTATTGCACGGTTACTCTTGTTCTGCAAATATCACTAGCAGTATAGGAACTTACCATTATGAATCTCGTGCAGTTATCCAAATTGCCAGTTAAATCCTATAGCTGCAAACCCTTCCACAATTCTATTATGGGACGAGAACTTTGTGTTGCAGAAGTAGAAGTGCTGCCAGGAACAACAGTGGTTGTTGCCACGAGCCATTTAGAAAGTCCCTGCCCAAGCCCTCCAACATGGGATCAGATGTTCAGCAAAGAACGCGTTGTTCAGGCTAATGAAGCAGTGAGGTTTCTGGATAAGCATGAGAATGTGATATTCTGTGGGGACATGAACTGGGATGATAAATTGGATGGTCGTTTTCCTTTACTTGATGGATGGGTGGATGCCTGGACAGAGCTAAGGCCTGGGGAAGATGGATGGACATACGACACAAAATCGAACAAGATGCTGAGTGGCAACAGAAGTCTGCAAAAGCGGCTGGATAGATTCATTTGCAAGTTGAAGGGGTTGAAGATTAGTAAGATTGAAATGATAGGCAGAGATGCAATCCCAGGCGTATTATATATCAAGGAGAAGAAAGTGAAAGGGCAGGTGAAGGAGTTATCGCTTCCTGTTTTACCTAGTGATCACTACGGATTGCTCTTAACAATCTGTGCCACTGATTGCACTTAATTACTTTCTTTGCCTCTTTTCCCTTCTTTGAACGCTTCTTCATAATTTTGTGCATACAATGGAACTGATGAAGGGCCTGAAAACTTTGCTATTTTGCCGTTTATATCCAACTTGCGTTTGTAATTTTGTGAAGATAATATATGATAATATACATTGACTTCATAGATCATATTATTGTGTGTGTGTCCATTGAAAGAATAGACTAATCATATTAATATTTTTATTTTATAAAATCTCATAATTTATGAAAAGTAATATCGGGGTTGAGTTTAGAATTTCCATTTACATATATTTTGCAACTCCAATATCTTCGCAAATTCCAACTCATTCCGATTGACTATTTTTTTAGGGTTAACTGTCTTAAAAATCATGAATTTTGAGTTTAGTTGCAAATTTAACATGAATTTTAAAAGTAGGCAATTAAAACCCCAACTTTGAATTTGTGTTTTATTCAACATCCCTAATTTTTTTATAAAACAAATTGACTTCAATCCAACATACAATTGCGTCAACTTTGACGTCATTTTCAAAAATTGATGGTCGAGTCATGACGGGCTCGAAGAAATGAGCAAATTGTATGTTGGATTGGAGGTCAATTTATTTTATAAAAATTTGGAAATGTTGAATAACACATAAATTCAAAGTTAGTGTTTTAATTGCATACTTTTAAAATTCGTGTTAAATTTACAACTAAGCCCAATTCATAATTTTTAAGGCAATTAATCTTTTTTTTAGTAAGTATTTTCCTTTGCAAATTCCAGCCATTTTTCACGCCCAATTTGCGTTATTTTCATTTCATCAACATTTACTTGGACCATTGGACGTGAACATTATATTTTTATTATAGAATTTCACCTAAATGAGACATTAGATATTAAATGTTATGAAATATATTCTACAAAATATATCTTATACTTCTTCCGTTTCTATATATTTGTTATTTTAAAAATTTTATTTTATGACAAAATATTTGTTGTTTTGATATATATATATCAAATGAGAACAGTGCTTCGCGTGAGACCGTGAGAACAATGCTTATTTACTATGAATTTATAGCTTACTTTATTATATTTTAGTGCTAATTTTTTTAAAAAATATTTATAGCTTATCTTGTTATATTTTAGTGCTAGTGTTAATAGCACTAAAATACAAAAAATTAAGCTATAAAATCATAATAAATAAGCATTGTTCTCACGGTCTCACGCGAAGCACAGTCCTCATTATAACCCACCCCTATATATATATATATATATATATATATATATAATAGGATCTGGTGAGAACCAGTCACCAGGTGGGAACTGGGAACCAATCCCATCCCTCCATTCTAAAATCTGAACGATCCAGATTAATCCAGATTTTTGGTGGCAATTTTATAATTAAAATGAAAACCTTCAATTCGCGCGTCTCATTAAGGGCAAAATCGGAAAAAAAATTCTATGAACTGTAGCATCGTTTCGCGAAGAACAGAACTCAGAAATTGCCCAGATTCAATTTTAGCCTCCTACTTCGCTCATTTTAGCCTCATGCATTTTTCATTTTAGCATGTGTTGATAAACAAAAATGGAACGATGATTTCATTGGAATGAAATGCAATACACCCTATTTGGGGACAGTGAACCCTAATAGGAATCTCATAATTATTAGATGGGATCAAATGAGCCCTCATCGGAACGTAATAAACCCTAATTGGGAACGGTGAACCATAGTGGAAAATGTCACATCAATTTTAGCCTCATGCGATTCTCATTTTAGCATGTGTTGATAAACAAAATATGAAATGGTGATTTCATTGGAATGAAACGCAATACACCCTATTTGGGGACAGTGAACCCTAATGGGAATCTCATAATTATTAGTTGGGATCAGATGTGCCCTAATCGGAACGTAATAAACCCTAATTGGGAACGGTGAACCCTAGTAGAAAATGTCACATCAATTTTAGCCTCCTACTTCGATCATTTTAGCCTCGTGCGATTCTCATTTTAGCATGTGTTGATAAACAAAATATGGAACAGTGATTTCATTGGAATGAAACGCAATACACCCTATTTGGGGACAGTGAACCCTAATGTGAATCTCAGAATTACTAGCTGGGATCAGATGAGCCTTAATTAGAACATAATAAACCCTAATTGAGAACGGTGAACTCTAGTGAAAAATGTCACATCAAATTTAGCCTCCTACTTCAATCATTTTAGTCTCATGCGTTTCTCATTTTAGCATGTTCTGATAAACAAAATATGCAATGGGAATCTGACAAGGTATTTAACCTCATGCTTTCGTTATTTTAGCATCATATTCTTAACAGTACCTGTGGTTAATAAAACTTAATAGTAATATAATTACCGCAAAAGAAATGTCATAAACACTTTTATTAAAAATCATATATATTCTTCAAAATGAATATGCTGAAAACAATTCACAAGCATTGTAAAACTGATTTAAACTATGCTCAATCACTATTATAACATCAAAGCTGGACAGTTCCTAGCATCATGATCTGACAACTTGTGGCAATTGCCGCACATTCTGAGTGGTTTGTTCTCCTTTCTTTTCCTTGCCCCTTTCTTAGATATCAAATGACTGTCGCTACCTTTTGTTTTAACTGCAATAGGTGGATGAACAATAACTTCAGAAGGGGCACGTAAACCGTAGAATTTCTCAAACATCATCGTCTTGCTACGTGAAGTAGAACCCTCCATATCACCACACTGTCATGCCTGGAGATACCTCTACAGTCATATTACTATGGTCACTTGAAACAGATCAGAAGCTGACACATTAAAATAAAAAAATATTATAAACTGAACAAGGTAAAATAATAATACAATCACATCAAGAGATGTTCAAACATAAAATCAATACACAAATTGATTTTTAGCATTAGGTATGTCACATTCTAGCATCATGCAACATACATTTTAACACCAAAGTATTCTAATGTTTGCATGGTGTGTGTAACATTGTGTAGTCGGGTCACAAAAATATACACACACGAAAAAGAAAAAAAGAAAAAAAGCAAAGCATGGTTTGTATGACATGTTTCAGAGAGTGCGTGCAGCTAAAACATATGTGACACAGGCTAAAACGAATACATTAACAAGCTAAAATAAATAAACAAATCAAATTAATGCATATTCTGTATATTCTCGTACTAAACCCTATGATTCCTAACAATTAGAAAATAACTGATATTTTTCTAAAAAAACAAACAAACAATGATACAACACAGATCTGAACGAAACATATCAAATCAATCAAAAATATCGAATCTTCGTAACAAAACGATGAAGCTAAAAACTAAAATAATATGAGAAATAAAAATCACGAGAAGAAACGAGAAATAAATCGACACACCAAACTGCTAAAATAAATTGAAAAGAAAAAAAAACAACATACATGGAGTTACCATACAAAGACAGCGTCGCCGACGAACTCTACGAATCACAGGGTCGAATCTTCACGATAAAAAGATGAAAGCAGATGCTGGAAAATAATTAAAAATAAAAAAGGGAAGAAGAAGAACGTAAATCAGAGAGAGAGAGAGAGAGAGAGAGAGAGAGAGAGAGAGAGAAAGAAGGGGAAAGATGAATATGAAAAAAATCTGAAGAAAGAAAGTTGAAGAACTGAATTACTATATTGCCCTCCCCTTGGTGCGTCATTTTTCACCAAAAATAAATATCCCGACTTCCGTCGGTAAGCCCTTACTGCAGAGTACAGCGATGAGCGAGATCGTCTCCCAAGGGACCGGCGAGAATTACTCTATATTTTCAATCTGCATAACTAAACTTTCCAGAGGGTTTTTGTGCTTATAATAAGCTGAACGAAATTAATAAATAAATAGAAAATAAATGCACGATTTAACAAAACGAACGAATTTAAAATATGAGAAGAAATATTCCGGATTCTAATTAACTCCACCCTAGCTTACCTAAACTAATCCTCGATGCAAAGATTAATTCAATTAACATATACAAATCAGTTATAGCTACCGAAGACGCTTATTGACGCAGCCTAATTCCTCCTTAGTTTCTCGATAATCAGGAAGACGATTCACCAATTATTTTTCTAATCGACTGACAAACGTAAAAGACGCTCTATAGGTTTAATGAGTCGACATCCTTAAAGTCTAGAGGAACCCAATTCATAATTAATAGACTCTGACGCAGGACTGTGAATTAAGATTGTTATTCCCCCTGGTTCTGAAGAACCGTTTCGCCACTAATTAAACTTAAACCATAATTACGGATGGCCGGTTTAATTGGCTACTAATTAATTCCGAATTATTAAATATGTGCATCTATCTAGCAATATCGAAACAATTAACGACTTGAAATACAAAGAATAACAAATGCATGCAAATTAATTGAATGATAAAAGCACAAATAGATCTCATAGTTTAGCTAGGCCAGGGCTTCGTTAGTTGTCACCGGAATAAAAAGAACTTAGCTTGATTGCATAATTAAATCAAACCTCCAAAATATTGTCGAGCAGTACATCATCAATGCAGCGAAGAAGATGAAATAAAAGTTGCTGGAATTCGTTTCTACTGCTGCGGCGTGCGTGAATTCTATTGTATCTTGAAAATAAGCTAAAAACCTAATATATATCTACTAACCATAAAAAGATAGAGTCCTACTAGGAAATAAGATCCTAATCTAGATAAACATAGTAATTTCCATACAAAAAAACTTCATTGAGGCGGTGGAAGAATGTATTTCCGCGTCCAAGTTGTGGCTTGGGCCGAGAATCAGATTTTGCAAGCCCAAAACGCGTGTAGAGGCCCAGGTTCCAGATACTCGCTCTAGCTTTCCAGGGGCAAGCCCTTACGGCCTGGTCTTGTCAGACTCAAATTTTGATCTTTCTTGACTCAGCTTCTTCTTGGACCAAAAACCTGCCATTTTCTCCAACTTTGTACTACATCCCTACACAACTCAACAAACACATCATTCTTCCAAAATACACAAGTATAGGGCAATTAATTAGGAGAAATGGCACCAAAAGATAATAATAAAAGCAAGTAAAATACGTCCTATCAAATCCCCCTACACTTAAAGCATGCTCGTCCTCGAGCATATCTAAACACACAACACAGACTCCAAACGAAAATGACTCCAACAAGTATAAGCTGCCAAAAACCGGAAAATACTCGGAGTAGGGATTACAACTCAACCAACCACAAACCATCAACCTGTATTGTTTCAAGAAATATACCAATGCCTTTCATTCAAGTCAAAATTATGCACATTGATCCAACCTCACCAGGATTCACTCTAATTCTCTCAACAAGAGAAATGATACATGGAATTTCACACAAGTCATGATTTGTTACTCTTAACATAGATTTTCTCATCTGTCTCTAAAATCATCAATCATTAAGATCACACATGAATCAAAAGGTCTTTCTCAAAGGGTTGTAATGGGGCTCGGGTTTATAGGTAGGATTCTTTTTGGACGAGTGGCTCAATAAACTAAGAATATGCAAGTACTTCAAAGTGTAGAGTCCAAACATAGCTGCACTACTCAACAATTATAATTCAAAGCTGGTGCTCTTAAACAAATAACCATAGGGCATTTCTTTATTCACTTTTTTGTTTCTTTCACCCCTCTTTGATGTTCTATTTCTTTCTTTTCTTATTTTTTTTCTCTTTATTTTTTCGAAGCTTTGCTTCTTATTTTTTTTCTTTTTTTTTCTCTTTTTTATAGAACAGGAGCATCAAATCGCCCTTCAAATGTTCCCGCATCACCTCTTTTGTTAGTGCAGCTCAACTAGTTAGGAAATAACTTGCACATTCTTAAGGTCAAAAGCAGGCTAAAATTAAAGGCTAAGGCTAAGTGTATAGTGGCTGAAATAAGAAAAAATTATAATTTAAAGCTCAAACAGGCTTACTAATTGGCAATTCAGGGCATGGAATATTTCTTCAGGCCAAAGCGTGGGTAAATCCTAATTGCCTTAATCATTTTCATGCTTGAAACTCGAGAGAAACAAAATCGTGACAACAAAGCAAATCAAGTATTGAGTAACATAATCTGACACACTCATCAAAGAAGGGTGAGCTCTTTAAGGATAAGTCATGCTCGCAGGCTCAAAACCTTACATTTATAAGCTCAAGAAAATATGATCAAAGGCACAATTCATCATTCAAGAAGTCATCAAAGTGTGGCATATTCCAATCACAACATAACAACCAACAATCCAGTTAAAACCAAGTTGCAACCCTCTTCCTCATACTCATCAATTCGTGGCAACTATTACTTATCCAAAACAAGTAAAACACAAAAGTTTTTTTTATATATTAAGAAAAACAGACACGAAAACAACAACTGTCCCCCCCACACTTAGACAACACAGTGTCCTCACTGTGTAGGAAAGAGAGTCAACAAAATGGACACAACATGAATGAAAGAAAAATAAAACACAAGGGATAGAGAGGGCAAACTGGCAATCAAGGGGAAAGTTGGTTAGTAGGGGCATACAGACGGCGCTCCATTGCAGTGGTCTAGCTTGGTGTGTAGGGGTCAAATAACTCCATGAACTTGGCAAAGGTAGGGGCAACGCTAGAAGAGGTACTTGCACGAAAAACTGGATGAGAGTTGTTGTTTTTTTTCTTTTTTTTTTAATGAACAAGTAAGCAACTAACTGAAATAAGAAAAATAAAATAAATCAAGAAAAGCTCAAGTTGCCTCCCGAGAAGCACCCTTATTTAACGTTTGAGGCCCGACGTAGGGAGACACGATCAAGAGACAATTTTAGGGGTAACAGATCTACCCCTGTCGAAAGGAATCGTTTCCATCCCCGCACGTTTATGCTTCTGCACAAGCTCGACCAACCTTGATTCTTGCCCTTTCAGCTCCAGCACTGGAGTCTTCATATGATCTGGTAAAATTGGTTCCGAGTTGGTCGGTAAAGGCATACGGCCTGTCAGATTCCGAGTTGGAAATTCATTGGTGGCATACAGCTGCGTTATGATATCTCGAATCTCCTCATCTTCTTCTTTTATTGCATTGTTTTCAGTCAGCCCACCAAAATGTACCTTCTTGAATAGCTCGATGATCTCCTTTTCATCATCATCCTTTCTATTTTGAACCAATCTGGAAGGAAAAGGAGCTGCAATCAGAGGGTTAAAAATTTTAGATTAAACACTAACCTTAGGTGGAGTGAGTTCGGCAGTTGGTTCGTCCTCTGCTCTGAGAGGGTTTTCCGGCTCTGCAGTATGCCCATACTGCTGGTTCTTTTCCTTGTTAGCCTCCAACTCGGCTAACTCCTCCGCACTTCTCAAAGTGATAGTGCAAACATGCGCTCTTGGATTCATTTCAGTTTGGGATGGGAGTTTGCCTTGATTCGGCTGCAATTTGTTCACTTGTGTGGCGAGCTGCGTGATCTGCATGCCCATGGCAGCTTATGTCTCCTGCTGAAAGGCCTTTTGGCTCTGCGCCAAACTGTTGACAAGTGCACTGCTCTGCTCCAGGCACTTCATAATTTCACTCATGCTGGGCGCAGGCTTGTCAGTATGCCTATACGGATCGTCCTGCGGTGGCCTCGGAGGCAAAATTCTCGGTATCTTCTGATCTTGCTACCTCCAGTCGAAATTAGGATGGTCCCTCCAGCCTGGGTTGTACGTATTTGAGTACTGGTAATAATTCCTCCATCTCATGGCATCTTGTTGCGCATCACCGGACCCATAGCATACTTACTCGGTTGGAGAATTTTGCAAGGTAGGACAAACATCAGTGAAATGGCCATTCTCCGAGCAGACTCCACAGCGGATATTTTGAGCTTGCGCCACAGCTAGACCTCGGACTAGGAAAGTAAGAGCATCTATCTTTTCATTCACTCCCGACCCTTCAGATTGACCGATTACCCTTACTGGCCGGTGTCTACCTTCGTCTTCCTCTTCATACTGCTGTCTTCCAGAAGCCATGTCAATGATGAGCTGTTTCGCTTCGGCGAGGGTCTTGTTGGTGAGAGATCCTCCGCTAGTAGCATCAACAATTTTCCTATCAAAAGAAGACATGCCATGGTAAAAGTGATTAGTCAGAAGTTGATAATCAGTGAACCCATGGTCCGGGCATTTGCGACAAAGTTGTTGAAATCATTCCTAGTATTCGGCCAAGCTTTCATTCGGCTTTTGCTTGATGCTACTGATGGCCATCCTTAGATTTGCAGCTCGAGTCTTAGGGAAGAATTTTCACTGGAATTGTCCTTCTAATTCCTCCCATGTGGTGATGGACTCCGGTGGCAAATCAAACAACCAATCTCTTGCCTTTCCCTGCAAAGTGTGAGAAAAAGTGAGTAACCTTAGGTTATTAGCAGTAAAACCTGTAGGTCTTAAAGTCGAGCACACGAGATCAAATTCAGACAAATGCTTGTGTGCACTCTCTCCTGGTAAATCACTAAACTTTGGTAACACTTGGATGAATGCAGGTCGGATATTTGCATTGTTGGCAATCGGGGGCAGCACGATGCAGATAGGTCTGTTGCTCCGAAGGCGGCCGAGTTCCCTGATGAGAGGCTCAGGTTCGGGCTCAGGATTAGCAGCGTTAGCATTGATGAGGGCTCCACCTGCGGCAAGGCCTTGCTGGTTCGGTGGATTTTCATTATTGGCCATGTCAAAAGGTGGATCAATACCAAGAGTGCTTTGTTCATATTCGAGAGCCTCCTTAGACTCCTTAGCAGCTCTCCTCAATCGATGTAATGTATTCTCTGGCTCCGGATCGAACACTAAATCTTCTTCTGCAGAGGAACGGGTCATGCACCGGAAAAAAAAATAAAGCAAAGTAAATAACAAACTGAAAATTTTGAGTAATCACTGCTTTTAGAACCGATCCCCGGCAACGGCGCCAAAATTTGGTGCGTCGTTTTTCACCAAAAATAAATGTCCCGACTTCCGTCGGTAAGCCCTTACTGCAGAGTACAGCGATGAGCGAGATCGTCTCCCAAGGGACCGGCGAGAATTACTCTATATTTCCAATCTACATAACTAAACTTTCCAGATGGTTTTTGTGCTTATAATAAGCTGAACGAAATTAATAAATAAATAGAAAATAAATGCACGATTTAACAAAACGAACGGATTTAAAATATGAGAAGAAATATTTCGGATTCCAATTAACTCCACCCTAGCTTACCTAAACTGATCCTCGATGCAAAGATTAATTCAATTAACATATACAAATCAGTTATAGCTACCGAAGACGCTTACTGACGCAACCTAATTCCTCCGTAGTTTCTCGATAATCAAGAAGACGCTTCACCAATTATTTCTCTAATCGACTGACAACCGTAAGAGACGCTCTATAGGTTTAATGAGTCGACAACCTTAAAGTCTAGAGAAACCCAATTCATAATTAATAGACTCTTAAAGCATGCTCGTCCTCGAGCATATCTAAACACACAACACAGACTCCAAACGAAAATGACTCCAACAAGTATAAGCTGCCACAAACCGGAAAATACTCGGAGTAGGGATTACAACTCAACCAACCACAAACCATCAACCTGTATTGTTTCAAGAAATATACCAATGCCTTTCATTCAAGTCAAAATTATGCACATTGATCAAACCTCACCAGCCTAATTCCTCCTTAGTTTTCTCGATAATCAGGAAGACGATTCACCAATTATTTTTCTAATCGACTGACAATCGTAAGAGACGCTCTATAGGTTTAATGAGTCGACATCCTTAAAGTCTAGAGGAACCCAATT
Source organism: Perilla frutescens (assembly GCA_026008535.1). Taxonomy (NCBI): domain Eukaryota; kingdom Viridiplantae; phylum Streptophyta; class Magnoliopsida; order Lamiales; family Lamiaceae; genus Perilla; species Perilla frutescens. The sequence goes on from BRKX01000004.1 coordinate 17,823,013, forward strand.
CATAATTAATAGACTCTGACGCAGGACTGTGAATTAAGATTGTTATTCCCTCTGGTTCTGAAGAACCGTTTCGCCACTAATTAAACTTAAACCATAATTACGGATGGCCGGTTTAATTGGCTACTAATTAATTCCGAATTATTAAATATGTGCATCTATCTAGCAATATCGAAACAATTAACGACTTGAAATACAAAGAATAACAAATGCATGCAAATTAATTGAATGATAAAAGCCCAAATAGATCTCACAATTTAGCTAGGCTAGGGCTTCGTTAGTTGTCACCGGAATAAAAAGAACTTAGCTTGATTGCATAATTAAATCAAACCTCCAAAATATTGTCGAGCAGTACATCATCAATGCAGCAAAGAAGATGAAATAAAAGTTGCTGGAATTCGTTTCTACTGCTGCGGCGTGCGTGAATTTTATTGTATCTTGAAAATAAGCTAAAAACCTAATATATATCTACTAACCATAAAAAGATAGAGTCCTACTAGGAAATAAGATCATAATCTAGATAAACATAGTAATTTCCATGCAAAAAAACTTCATTGAGGCGGTGGAAGAATGTATTTCCGCGTCCAAGTTGTGGCTTGGGCCGAGAATCAGATTTTACAAGCCCAAAATGCGTGTAGAGGCCCAGGTTCCAGATACTCGCTCTAGCTTTCCAGGGGCAAGCCATTACGGCCTGGTCTTGTCAGACTCAAATTTTGATCTTTCTTGACTCAGCTTCTTCTTGGACCAAAAACCTGCCATTTTCTCCAACTTTGTACTACATCCCTACACAACTCAACAAACACATCATTCTTCCAAAATACACAAGTATAGGGCAATTAATTAGGAGAAATGGCACCAAAAGATAACAATAAAAGCAAGTAAAATACGTCCTATCACCCCTTCATCAAACTTGCCAAATATTACAATTATGCCACCGCCCCATTCACTTAATCTAGGCCGTCCAGATTGAACCAATGAAGGGATAGGATTGGTTTCTAGTTCCCACCTGGGGGAAGAGTTCTCATTTGATCCTTTCCCTATATATATATATAGTGGTGGTTATAATGCAAATCAATCCTGGTGTAAGAACTAGGAACTCATCTCACACCATACAATCAATAAAGATATATGGCCTAGATTTGATTAAAAGAAGTGGTGGCAACTGCAATATTTGAAAAAAAATTCACGCGGGGTATTAACGTAATTTGGTAATTCTTATAAAAATCGTAGAGGATTTGATAACATATCGTCATGCTAATGAAGCGTTATCGTTATGCTAATGAAAATTTTTCTCATATTGTTAACGAAAAATTAAATTCCAAAGAGTAATTATAAATTCTAATGAGATGAAATAAACCATAATTCAGATATAATAAACTCCAATGATCTAAAAAATATAATTAAATTCTAAAAATTAACTATAAATCCTAATTGGATGGAATAAACCATAATATCAATATAAATATACAACATTAGCATAATGATATTGTTTTATCAGCACTGCGAATAAACTATGTTAGCATATGACAATTTATCGTTAGCATAAAGTATAAACCATAATTGGATGAAGAAAACTATAATTAATATATTCTAATTTAATGAAATAAATAATTTTATAATAATCAATTAGTAACTAAAATATAAAAACTAAATCATAAAAAATAATTATAAATCTGAATTGAAATGTAATAAATCATAATAATAATATAAGTACGTGTACTACGTTAACATTATGATAATCATTCATTAGCACAATGAATGCAATATGTTAGCATATAACAAATGCTTCGTTAGCATACATTATCAACTTATCATAATGCTGACAAACTATTAAAAGCCAACGAAAGCATTTTCGCACTGGACACGAGTAAAAATGTATATGTTGTATTTTTCATCTATATTTATTTGAATAAACATATCTATGAATGATCTTGAATTAAAGAGCATGAAAAGATCTTTAATTTGGTATATTATTTGCGTTGATCCGATTGAAACGAGTGGGTTATGGTCGTTCAAAGTTTTTATGATTTTTTTAAAAAAGTGATGACATCAGCTTTTTTATGGTGATTGGACAATTATACCCCGCTTCCTTTTTTTGCCTTGACTTTGACATTTAATCCCAGTCATTAGATCATCTATGTTGTATAAAATGCGTTCCTAATTCCTACACCAGGGAAATATGTATTTTTGATCCAACCTCTATATATATATATAGAGAGAGAGAGAAAGAGGGAAGATCAAATATAAACACCATCCTAGTGTATAATTTAGGGATTCATCACATCCCTTAGATCTTAATAAATCAACGGTGAGGATTAATTATTTCTTAATTTATTTTATATTTTTAATATGTGAGAAAGGATATTATGGTCATGGGACACCAATACATATCCTATTAAATTGGAATCCCCTAATTTGCGTTTCTTTCACATTTAAGAAACCGTTGAACATCTTTTTTTATTCATTCATATCTGCTTCTTATTATATTCTGATTGTTTATTCGTATGATATCTGCTTCTGTTTATATTCCGGCAACAATAAAAGAGCGGCAGTATTCAACCTTCAATCTCAACATCAACGCAGAACTCGTATTTGCAGTTCAAACATCAGCGCAGAACTCATATTTTCAGACTCGATAGCAAAGCAAAACTTATCTTCACCCTGATGATTCAACTTCTGTATTATGTTTGTTATATTATAATATTTTGTGCAAGTTTCACCGTCTAAATGGAACACACAAAATGTGAAGATTCGTATTTTGGGCTTGAAATATCATTATTTAATCATCATGCAATTATGTAGCAAACAACATTTGTTCATTTCAGTAATTTAAAATTTATTATTTCATATATGTTCGATTTTTAATTTTTCTTCTTTTGCAATGGTTGCTCTTGTGAAAGCACATACCTTTTTTTTTTTGCTATTTGGCTGCTCATTTTGTCGTTGTGGCCTGCTAATTTTGTGTTTTTGTGTAAATATTTTTTGTCACGGCATTTGATGATTTTGTGTTATTTTTGTCGATGTGGCTGCTGTTTTTGAGTTTTTTTTTGCCATTGTGCCTGCTGATTTTGTCTATGTGGCTGCAGTTTGCCACTATGTCTGCTATTTTTTTTTGTCTACGTGGGTGCTGATTTTGTCACTGTGGATGTGTCCATTAAATTAATTTAGATTCAATCAAATGACATGGTAACCCTACATACCCATTTTGGGTTTTCATATAATGGTCGATCTGACACTAGCATTGTTCTATCCTCGGGATACTCTGAATACCATGTACCAAAATGTGATCATAGTTTGAAACCATATGAAGGGCAAGAATTTAAAACCATAGAGGATGATATACAATTTTACAAATTATATGCTGCAGCGTGAAAATAACAATGATACTTGAAAATATGACACTGGAGTAAACACTGTTCATCGCTAACCACTATAAACAAGAAACCATTAATTTTAAATTCTAACCACTCAGCCAACACTGAATTACACTTATAAAACTATAATCATTCCTATCTAAATTCCTAGCATTAATAACCAATACACAATTTATTTATTAAAATAAATTCCCTTACCAGATAAAAACATTTAATAACGGAAAAACCCTGAATTAACAAAATAATTTTCTCATGATTACATGAATCTTACTAGAAAGAATGGTACACTAATGAATGTACCCATATTTACTCCACCTGATGGAATTTTGTTGTCTAGAACATCCACCTGACCTTTTTAACATTGAAGCACACAAGCTGGTAATGTTCCTTTTGATATATAGGCAATAGAAACTGCAACAAATACAACAAAACCAGTTTCACTTTTGAACTAAATCATTTATAATTGTTTAGGCTCCAAATTATTTTGCAACAATACTTCATGTAAGTTTGCAAATCTGATCAGGTCTATGTCTGACAGCTTCAGTCCCTTCGTTTGTTTGATATCATAATCCAAGTCACGCCTGAATCTTTCCTGCAATATGACAAAGTCAGAAGGGCCATTCAACTCATCCAACTGAAAACACCATTACAATAAAAAAAGTAATTAGTTAATATGTCGGACAACCATAAGCCTTATAAAAAATATGTACTAACTCACGTAAGGTTTGGTTGAAGCAAAGCATCCGAGTGGACAGTCTTATGAACGCCCAAGTTCCTTATAGTTCATTATACAGCTCCATGCATCAATAATGTTGCTACTTAATTCAAAATTTGGCTACATTGTCAACATATCTCCCCTTGTAATTTGAACTCCGTCACTAGCAAACAATGTGTCCTCACTGCACATTACACAAGCATTAGAAAAAAAATAAATTAATAAATTAAACCTACACATTGAATAAGTTGATTGAAACTAATACTTACATATTAGGGTCTTCATTGTAGAAAATCCAATACCAAAGATATTTCTCATTCTGTGAATATTTGGATGATATATCAACCGACCTCTTCACAAAAGGTGACATAAGTTTCCCAGTTTTCTTTAATTCTACTTTATTTCTCATCTCCATTTTATGAGTTACAGCTCCCACAATCTACCAATAAACCATAAAATAAAATATTCTTGCACACAAAAGCAACACAACATAAAAATGAAATACATAAATCATTCATTTTTTACCTTCTCTGGGTGCAAAAGTTTAAATCGAGATTTTACCATATTTTGTCCATGCACAAAATCATCATTGTGCCCATCATGCATTGTTACCTTGGCCTTTTCAGTAGATAATAACCACCGCAATGGCATAACCAATAACAGACATTCAAAAAAAGAAAAGAGAAAACATAATCAATATACAAAACCACCTCCCAGCCAGTTAAAATACATTTAAGAATACCAAATGAACTTGCTTTAACCTGTCTTAATTCCATCGCATTGGATAACACAGTTGCATCATTTTCTTTACCTAATTCACTAGCAAGGGATAACAACGGATTCACATCCTGCATGTTTACATTATATACCATAAATACACTTACCATATCACTAAAATAAACCGAAATATTCAAACCCAACATATAAACATAAAAAATGGTAAAAATATAAAGAAGAAAAATAATTACTCAATAATAATGGAAAACACTAACATCTGATAATCGTACTAATAAATACCTGCATCTTTCTTTTACCCTTTACTACTAATATTTTCATTCTTTCTTGGTCAGTTTCTTCCAGTATTGATTCAGCTAACACTCCCTCCTTCATCATTACAAAATATAAGGTGGCAATATAAAATAAATAAATTAAAAATATAACAAAAACTTATTCAAAATCATCACTCAAACCCTCATGCAAAAAATTTAACAACCAGAAAAAAAAAACAGCAGCCACAGTGAGAATCTTAGCCACATTGACAAAAAAAAATACACAAAACATAAAATTAGCATCCACAGTGACAAAATCAGCAGCCACAAAGACAACCAAAAGAGAAAAAAAGCCAAAATTAGGCATAGTTGCAAACTCAGCAGCCACATAGACAAAAAAAACACAATATCGCCAGCCGCCGTGACAAAAAATATATACACAAAAACAAAAATAACATCGACAATTACATAATCAGCATCCACAGAGACAACAAAAAAAAATCCACAAACTTAGCAGGCATAGTGGCAAAATCCGCAGCTAAACATACAAAATCCGCAAGAATAGGGGCAAAACAAATAAAATCTAAAACAGCAGCCACATAGATAAAAACAACACAACATCATCCGTCGTAGTAAAAAAAAAATCAATAAAATCAGCAACACCATTGCAAAAAAAAAACATAGAGTAATAGATAAATACCAATTGACTAGCATGCTTCTTATAAACTCCATAAATCACACCAACAACATAAAAACCACTAACATTCATGGGAAAAAAATTATACACCATTAAATTATGATGCTCCAACTTCATAGTTTAACATTATAATCAAAGATTTTATTTATTCACCAACTGAAAATACTACCATTCGTTTGCTTTGAAGAGAATGAGTATCAGGCTATCTATCTCTAACATCTGTATTCTCGTTAATTACCACGCCTCTACTTCAACAACAGCTCCTTACAAGTGGTATGACTTGCCATTCATTTAAAAATTACACCAACACAGATACCATAAAAATAAAAACATTAAAAATAAAAATACCTCTTCATGCTCATTTTCCAAACTGATATCGAAGTTTCTAATTTCTTTTCCCAAATATCCAACCTCATCTTGTGTGATGCTCAAGCTGAAACTCAGACCATCTGGTAAGTTCTTTATGAAATCATTCCTTTTGTTCATAGCGGTTTCAATCTCTTCAATCATTGCAATGATCGCTGGTTTTCTCCAAAATTCATCATCTGTCTGTGTTTCAATAAATTGTGTTTGGACAGGACTTTGAAACGATGAAGATTCTATATCATTGCCTCATCCAAACAATTGAAGACTTGCATCAACTATTTTCTTCAACTGAAGAGTTTCTGCCATGTGTTGTGGGGCACTATCAACTATAGCAATTATCTCAACCATAGTCATTGGAAATAACCTAGCCTTTTGCATAAACTTTTCAGCAAACTGATCGACGCATCCATCCTTGTCTTTAGCATTATGCACATCTGTTTTGAAGTCAATTGGTAGTTTAATTCCACAATCTTCATAGTCTGGTATCGACTTGTTGTTTATGAGCATAACAGTGATTGCTTTTCGTGGGTATCCCCGCCAAATTTACCTGATTTAATCTTAGAATTTTCTCTTTGCTTCATCAAAAGGTGCGTCCAATTCTTGATAGTAGGAAATTCTCGTATCACAGTTCTACCACAAAGCACAACTCTGTCAACATAAAAAGCCTGACAACATTGAAAACAAACATTTAGCATTCATAATAATTATGTAAAACAAATTCAAAACACATATAACATGTATAACTAATTGAAGTAACAATACGGAATCAACATCACTAATATCCATACTGTAAGAAACAGTATAGGGACACTGAAATGTTTATTTTTGTTCTTGTCCCACATAATCTTGTGCCGCACCAAAGTCTTAATAAAAAAATCACACCACTTAAACTCTATCACCCTTGTTAAATTACCTAAACAACTCAAAATTTGGGGTGTTACGTATCCATTGCTGGTGGTCTCAACCAAACATGCAGTTAATAGCACAACAAAATGTCGCCTAAACACCTCTCCACCATTCTTTAGCTTGGTCATTTCAGTGACCACATCTTTAGCAACAATATTGCTTCTATTTTTTTTTTTAAAATCTTTACCCAGCTATTCAACATATCACATGTATCAAATTTCTTCTTCCTCTGTATAGGTACACCACCATTTGGAAATCCAAAAATACATTGAACATCAATGGCTTCAATGTGCAATCTCCTACTGTCTTGAATATTAATTTCAGAACGCCGAGCATCAAAATTATCTAGTACCCAGAATGCCATCATAATGGGGATTTTTGTGATTTGAAGATGGAATAACTGGCCAAAACCCATCTCATTAACCTTATCCCTTTGTGATTTGCAGCAGGTGATGTTCTGTTGGCTAATTTTGGAAAACGAACATCTAAATCCCTAATTCTCAGCTTCTCCAATGAATCTTCATCATCTACATTATCCAACTCATCAATAAACTGACCACCATCTGATGTTATCACTTCTAAAATTCCATCTCTATTATGTGCGTCGTTAATTTCACCATTACTTTCATCTTCCACCATTGTTCGCTTTCTTTTTGGTACACTTGCTGCTGTATCAATATCACTTCCTGTCCAATCATTTAAAAAACAAACCAAAACAATCATTGTCATCTAAGTATGTAACACAACATTATATATCCAAACAAAAAGCAATTCGTGCATTACAAATCACAAACAAATAATCACACATACAATATGAAAAAAAGAAACTCAACACTAAACCGATCTACTTAACTGATGCATTACCAAAAACAAAACCATCACTTAATTTCCCAAAGTAAACCATACTATCTCATAAACCACTACGAATTAAGTTGTATCATTATTCAAATCATTATCTACCACAAACAAAGTCCCCATATGATATAAAACAACGTTAATCCTCCTCCACACAATACTACAATGTTAATGAATGAATATGCATTCTATTTACATAAGTACAAAAAACAGCAATCATATTAACAAAAAAAACACTAAGAATCCAGAAAAAAAAACTTCCATTTTTAACATTTGGTGTTTAATAAAAAAACTTCTAACACACCAGATAAAACACTAACAAAAAAAACACCTAAACTAACATTTAACACGTATATCTAACATCTAGGCATATAACAAACTTGTATTAAAATATTTTATAATAACCCAAATTTTCAGAATATGATTAAGTAATTCCTAATTTTAATTAGGATATATTAAGAGGAATTTTGAGCATAATAAGATTGTTTCGGTTGTAAGCTGCGTTTTTAGGAGTTATTTTTCATGAAATCGTCTTTTTAAGAATTTCGATCCGAGCTCAATTATAGCCAATTTTTGTCATGTTTGAAAGGCGTTGACCCAAGGAGCATGTCGGTGCTTTCAGATTTTGAATCTGAAGTTGTTTGGGTTCCCGGTGATTTAAAATGCGTTTAAAGAAGTTATGAATAGTGTTTTTCCGTAGGAGCGCGATCGTTAGAAATTTGTGAAATCTCGTGTGTTGACCCGAGCCTTGTTTTTTCAAGCCTATCTTATAGAAAATTTCTCAAGGAATCCGTTGGCGTTCCCGAATTTTCATTCTGAGGTCAATTGAACGCTCGGGAATTTTATTTGTCCCTTGTGTGGAATAGTAGCTTTATTTTTGAAAAGATAATCTTTTCTCATTTTCCTTCAAAATAACCCGTTCTTTATTCCGAGTCAAGTTGGTTCAATAGTACTCAATCCAACGAACCTCTCTGTATTTTCAGATTTTATGAACGAGGTCATTTGGACCTCGCCATCGAATAAAGCGCCTTTTAACCGAACCCGATATTTTTAAAGCAGTGTTGTTGCACTACAGAAGCTTCTCGGGGAAGCTAAAAATTTCCCTATAAATAGTAGCTCTCCCCCCCTTCATTCCTCGCTCATTTCTCATTCTTAATCCCATTTTTGTATGGTTAATAGAGAGAGAGAGAGGGGAGCCTCTTCGTGAGGCACCCCCAGTTGAGAGAGAGCGGAGCAGGAGACGTGCGGGCGTGCAGGGGGTGGCCCGGCGCGCAAGGGAGCCCCGCAGCGCAAGGGGCCGCCCCGGCGCGTACCTTGCCGTCGCGGCGCTAGTTCTGTTGCGGTAGCTCCGACACGTTTTCGTGCGGAGGCCATAACTTTCACCTCGGTTGGAACCACAAGGCCCATGAATACTCAAATCGAAGCTCTTTCGAAGATCTACGATATAGAAGTGTCCGATCATCCGGAAACTTAATCATCCGAGTCGGATTTTCCATCCCCTTTTGCGGTAATTTCGGATGTCTTAATCCTTTTTAATTCTCGCGTTTTAAGTTATAGTTAAGAGTCAAGGGTTTAGATATCGTCTCGATTTCTTATTAGGGTCTTGAATAAGGTTTCAAGTCATTGATCGACTTTCGTAAAGGAGAGATGAACCCCGAGGAGGCCCGAGGAAGGATTTTCAGCTCGTTGCTTCATCTACGTGCTCGTTATCGAGATGTTCGCCATCGAGGTGGGTGGTTCTAAACCAAATATATGGTTTGAGCTAATAAGCTTTAGAAGCATTTTAAGGCAAGGGAAATATCAAATAAAAATATTTTATGCTCTGCATGTTTAGTCTCTGTACAAAGGAAGGAAGGAAAGGAAAGAAAGTTATATGCATGATATTATTGAATTGTTATTTGAGTTTGATAAGTAAAGGAAGTTATTATAAGTTAAGTGAGCTCTCAAGCATGTTTAGATATGCTTGAATTGTTTGAATACAATTGATGCTAGCATGAGATCTAGAATTACTTTTAGTTGCAATCTATATTTATGCCCATTCATTTCCTAGTACTTGGTTATTGGGTTTTGCTAAGCTTAATTAGCTAAGGATATGCTAGAATTGTTTATATACAATTTATGCTAGCATGAGATGTTTAGAATTGCTTTATTTGCAATCGATATTTATCCGTGTTCTTTCTCTCGTATTGGAATGTTGGATTTTGCTAAAGATTATTTAGCTAAGTATTGCCTTTTAGGGTAAGTTATAAATCTCTTATAGGCTGAAATCATACTCAATTAAGGAATTAGCCTTAGACGATTGCTCTAGGCTTGGTATTGCTAGCTAAGTCAAGTAAGTAAGGAAGGAAGTTAAGTAAGGAAGGTTAAGATTAAATAAGGAAGGTTAAGGTTAAGTAAGGAAGGAAGTTAAAGAAGGATATAGCTTCTGTTGTAAGCAAGTTATCGAGCTCAAAGAACAGTTTATTTGCATTATCATTCCGTGACCTTCGAGTCACCAAGTTGAACATTTGAAAGTAAAGGGAGTCACTGCTAGGTAATCTCCTCGCATACTCAGAGGATACTTGAGGTAACCCCTATCTTATCCTAAGGCATATCTAAGGGTGCAGTAGACAACAGGTTCGAGCCAGAAAAAGCGCCAAGGAAGAAAGTAAAAAGGTTTTGCGGATATGGAGAGGGCTTTTGCGTTTTGCTCTCCATATACCGCCAGTTATTAATTGGATATTTCTAAAGTTTATCAAGAGTTTTCTCATAAAACCCCACTGAGTACATTAGTGCTCACACCCTCTTTTTCAAATGTTTTCAAGATGAGATGCTGAGGCCGGTGATGTGCTGCTGGTGGGATTGTCTGAGTTATTTGAGGTTTCAAGTTTGTTGCTATATATGGTTACATGATATTCTTCCGCTAAGTTTCTGCTAAGTACTCTGATGTTAGTATTTAGTCTTGATATGTGTAACTTGTTTCTTGATAATAGCATGTCTTAAATACTATGCATCCTATTTATCAATAAAGTCTTTGAAGCATGTTCTTTTGACATACTAGTTGTTCTTTTATTGATTCCGAGTTACTTGAGAAGTCCTATTGTTGAACATATTAGTATATGTTCATTTTCAAGTTGACTTATGAATAAGTTTTGCGTGCTTGTTGTTGTTGACCGCCTATGAAGGGGCTCTTCTTTCCAAGCATGGTTCTGCTTGTTTTCAGTTTGTCATTGGATTCTGTTTAAATTTTGATTGGCCTATGATATGGCGTACTTTTGACTCGATTGAATCCTTTGACCCCTTCGACTTGTTTGAACCCTTTGACCCCGTTGATTCATTGAAATCGATAGTTCTTCTAAGTCATAAAGTTAAGTTGCCTAAGTTCTTGAGGCGATAACTTAATTTAAATTCTAAAAACACCCCCTTGGATTTCTGATTTTTCGTGCTATTTTATGCACAATAACCTCGTCCCCATCCTCAGGACTGGGTTGTTACAGATGGTATCAGAGCAGGCTTGCAACTCTACAGACCTGTTTCTTCTTAAAGTTTGATTTAGTTCTATGTGAATATTGAATTGTTCAAAGGTATTAATCAGCAACCCCAGCTCATCATCACCCTCGCATCCTTAACAAAGTTAAGGTATGTTTGAGTTAAAGTATTTTGATTATATTTGGTATAACTCTTGAAAGCACAAGATGAGGAGAAAAGTTTTGAGCAAGACAAAGTTAGTCTATTTTTGACAGTCGAATATTATTTCTTTTCGAAATAAAATTTTTGGTTATACCAAAGTTTAAAGTGGAACTTATTGAAGTAAGTTCTAGATTAATCTTTTTAAAGAAATTTTGAGTCATTATAGACTCAAGCAAGTAGTGAATCTTTTCAGAATATTATTTCTGCAACTACTCGAACTATTTCGGTTATTTTGGATCATTAAAATTTTTGAGTAGAGTTATAAAGTTTGAAAGTTGATTTGAAAATCTTCTTTTGTTAAAAGGCTTATCTACTGCCCATAAAGAAAGTATTTGAGGATGAGTTAAGGATGAATGAGGCATAGAGAATATAGTTAGAACATAGACTATAACGAGCTTGAATTAAGGAGAATTCTAGAATTCCCTTTAGGTTCTCTTATGAACCTAGATTGAGTAAGTTACCTCTTGCGGAGCTAAAGTTAAGTAGAGTTGTTCGAAAGAAAATTTATCGAGCGTTCATAAGAAGGATAAAAGGGTTCCGAGATTATAGTAGAATCGAGAAGAAGGTCATGAAGTTCAGTTTCGAGCAAAGAGCAAGAAGGTGAGCAGTCGAGTTAAAGAAAAGTTATCCAATCGCGGATCCAATGCAAGTTCAAGGAATCCCAACGCAAGAGTTTTCAACTCAAGAGAAGTCTCGTTTGAAGATCTAATTGCATTCGCAAGGAATGAAGATTCGTTTCTTTCGATAAAGGCTTGTTAATTCAATGGAGGGACATTCAAGGTCACGTCGCATTCAATGCCCCGAGTTATCGCTTGTTCTAACCGATTAATGAAGATGAAGATGGTCGTCACGACTATAGCCAAGATAGTTTGAAGACACATTCGTCGGTGATTCCAGGAGAAGTTAAAGTCAGATTATTTGAGTCTAGGAGGATCCAAAGATCAAGTCACTTTGACGTGTCCCTTTTGATAGATAGGAAAAGATCCCCGGATGTTGCTTTCCGGTCTGGCGCAGCCATTTGAATCCAGCCGACTCGTGCTATTTCATAGCAACCTCTCCAAGAAGAAAATGTGTAATGCTCAGAGAAGACCCGAAGAAGATAGTTAAGAAGATAGACCTAATATTCAGTAGATTGAGAGTTTTAGTTTGATAAGAAGTTTTTGTTGAGTCTATTTATTCTCTTGTCAATAGAATCGATTTATTCATCCCTATTCTGGATCAATTTATTCATTCTTTTGGAATCGATTTATTTATTCTCTTGTCAATTGAATCAATTGCCCTTCAATAGCTTCGTATCAATTGAAATTCTTCATTTATACCATTTGAAATTCTTTGATTATATCCTCTTGGATAAATTGTGAATCTTTTGGATGATACTCCCTGATCATCAAGAATTAGTAATAACACTTCTTTGTTAGGCTATACTGTCACCTTTGTGAAAATATTTCAGCACGATTTTCAGTTGCTAACCGTTGATTTCTTCTATATCTTTGTTATGTGCAAGAATCCTTTAAGTTCGAAAGTCCTCTGAAAAGGTAATATTGTTGACATATATAACCTAGTGTTATATCTCTTCTAGTTTTTAAGCTTGTTAAAGAATTGTTGATCAAGATAAAGTGTTAGGAAAAACTATCAAGGAACCCCTAGATCAGGTTTTGATGAGATGTCAAAATTATTTATGAAAAACTGACTAAAATTCAAGTTGTAGATCGAAGCTGACCAATCCAGGGCATCAAAAAGGAACTCAAGCAAAGTTAAAGTCAACCAATCAAGAGTATGGTCTGCAAGCTGAAAGATACGTCATCCAGTCAAAAGTCAACATAACTGTGAAGTCAAAAGATCGAATCAGTTGAAACAAACTGACAACTAAGTCAGCTGAGCTGAGGGAGAAAATAGTCAACTAAGACTGAAGGAACTGATAAGAGATCAGTTTAAAATGAAGACTGGAAGTATCCAACTGATGGCCAAACTGAAGTAAACAAGACAGATTAGCTGAATACCAGAACTGTAGTCAGCCAGCTTCTGATTAGTCAAGCTGACAAGAAAGCTCAAGAGAAATCAGTCAAGCTGACAAGATAGCCAAGAACTTGAGATCAGTCGAACTGAAGAAATAAAAGCTCAAACTGCCAACGGGAGCAATAGCCAAACTCAGATGAAGAGCTCAAAATTGCCAACTAGAGCAATAGCCAAACTCAGCTGACGAGCTCAAAACTACCAACTAGAGCAATAGCCAAACAAACTGACGAGCTCAAAACTGCCAACTGGAGCAATAGCCAAACTAAGCTGACAAACTTAGCTGACGAGCTCAAAACTGCCAACTGGAGTAATAGTCAAACTCAGCTGACAAGCTAAGAACTGCCAACTGGAGCAATAGTCAAACTCAGCTGACAAGCTCAGAACTGCCAACTGGAGCAATAACTAAACTGAGCTGACAAGACCAGAACTGCCAACTGGAAATCAAAACTGCCAAGAAAGCTGAAGTAATAGAACCCTGGAGTTTATTGCTCGAACCGCCAAATCTTGAAGTAAAGCTTCAACAAAGATTCTGGAATTAAATATCCAATGAAGATCGATTGGCAGAGTAACGACTACTTCAACCAAAAGCTCCAAGCGATCATTAAAGACCATCTTCCATTAATGAGCCAACAGAGCCACCGATCAATGGACAATGGAACTCAATGGTCATAAAATCACTCCTCTATAAAAGACGAGTGAATCAGAGTTTAAAAACATCAACTCTGCCAAAAGAAAAGAATCCTTCGCCTACACAACTTTCGCATATACAAGCAAGAGCTTTTCTTTCTCCCTCCCACCCAAGCTCAAGTTTAGCATTTGATAGAAACTGCGAGAGTCCAACTGAGAAGAAAAAATTCACAGAGTCAAGATAATCAGCCAGCTGTTGACAATCCAGCCAGGGCAGCCTTCTCAGTTTCAGCTATACAACGATCAACTACCCAGCTCAATTGAAGGAGCACATCAGTTGATACCATCTGTTCAAGACTAACCTCTTGAAGATCGAAAGAGATCTAAAACCTTGTAAAGACGATAATAGCACCTACCTTCCTAGCGAGCAGTTAGGGACTTCAAGTGTGAGCCGTCGACCCGCTGAGATAGCGAGCAGTTACCAGGTTCAGCCAACTGTCCTTCATTGTATAATTTGTAAAGAAATTCAAGTTATATAGTGAATTTGCCCTTCTGCGGAAGGAAGAGAGAACGTAGAAGCTTGAGACTTTTAACCTCTATAAAACGCTTGTGTGCTGTACTATTTTGGTTATTGCATATCTTTGAACTGCACACAATATCACACAAGCTGTATTCAAACTATCTTAACTGATCAATAAGTTTGTACATAGATAAGTTTTATTAAGCGAGTCAAAGGGCCCTGTTATTCCGCATTTGAAGTAAAAAGTTTTAATCAGTTTATTCACCCCCCTCTAAACTGATATCGACTCGCCCGGGACCAACAAGTGGTATCAGAGCGGTTGATTCTAAGGATCAGCTGTTTCTGCAGATCAACAGAATCAGATCTACTTATCTGTGCTAACATTTCAGCTATGGGAAACCATAAGCTACCTTTGTTTTCAGTTGAGAATTATGATAATTGGAGCAGGAGAATGAAGGCTCATCTCTGCTCAATTCATGAGAATATATGGGAAGTTATCGAAGATGGTCCAATCATCATCATGATGGACAATGATGCTCACATAGTTGATATCAATCAACCGGCAAGGATTCCAAAGCCAACTAATCTTCTTACCAGCGAAGAGAAGAAGCTAAAAAATCTAGAGTTCATTGCTCAAGCCGCATTATTCCAAACTCTAGATGAAGACAGAATGAAGGACACAAAGAACTGCACAACTGCTAAGGAGATATGAGACCTACTAGCAGATCTATGCAAAGAGTCCGAAGCCATAAAAGGAAACAAGCTCCAACTAGCAGTCGACAGATATAAATCCTTCAAAATGCAGCTAGAGGAGTCCATCTCAAGCCTTGAAACCAGATTTCTAGGCATCATCAGTGAGATGAACAACCTCGGGAGGAGTTATCCCAATTCTGAGATGAATTCCAAGATATTGGATAATCTTACTGAAGAATGGGATATGAAAGTTATAGCTACAAAGGAATCAAGAAATCTAAATAGCATCACTCCAAGGGAACTATTTGGTTCTCTCAAAGCTCATGAGTACAGTCTAAACCGAAAGAAGGAAGCATCAACATCGTCAGCTCAAGATACAGCTTTCTACGGTGAAAGGAACCGGTTTAGAGACACTCGAGGAAGGAACAACTTCCGACCTAGGAGCTCACCAGCTAAAGAAAATCAAGGCGGATCTTCAACTGAATGAAAAAGAGAAGCAACTGAAAAGAAGGAGAATCTAACTGATGACATCAATGATCAAATCCAATCAGTTACCAGATTGCTAGAAAAGTTGAAGAGAGTTCGGGATAAACAATCAGTTCCACCTCAAACTGATGAAATCCTAAAAGATGAGAGAACTCATCAACCAGCTGAACGGTCAGCTGAACCAATCAGGGGTGGCAACCGAAATCTTGGAGAATGTTTTCACTGCCACAAATAAGGACATTACAGATTTGAATATCCTGAACTCCCTGAAGACAAGAAAGCCAAGGTAAGGAGAAGCTTCTTCAAGAGGAAAGCAATGGTTGCAAATTATGAAAATGCCGTGCTAGACGATTCAGACTATCTATCTGGAATTGATTCTGACGGCTACAGCTCAGACGATGAAGCGCTATTTTGCCTCATGGCTGACAATGATGAAGAGGTTAGTACAGCTGATTCTCAAACCTTTTTTTATCATATAAATGAAGCAACTGTCTCTAGTAATGAACTTGATATGAAACTTATGAAAGATTGAATTATCTTGAGTCTCAGTTTATAGAATTTGAGAAATTGAAATTGAGAACTGCTGATCTAGAGACTGAAAATCAAAAACTCAAGCAAGGGATCCATGAAAGAGAAAAAGTAACTCTGAAGTTCAAAAAGGGATCTCAAACTTTAGATGAGATATTAAATCATCAAAGAACTGGAACTAGCAGCTCAGGGCTAGGATATAGCAAGTTCACTGTCCTAGAGAAAGGAAAAGCAGTTGCCCAACCCAGTGATAAGGGAATCCTAAAAGGGTTCACTAGACAATTTGGTCAGTTCTAAAGGAAAAGGAATATTGAAAACTCCTCAAACTCAGCCTAAGACAATTTGGTCAGTTCTACCAAACAAAAACACCAGGCCAACTGAAGCCCAACTTCCAAAATAGACCATCAGCTCAATCATATCAATTCACTCGTTTAAAGCCTCCAGTTCAACAAAGACCACCATCTCAACAAAGAATGCCCCCAAGACAAACTGATAGATCAGCCCTCTTTAGAAAGAAAAATCATTTTGGATCTCAAGCCTATCCTACCAAGAAGTTCAATAAGAACACCTATAGGAGTGATAAAAAAAACTCGTTTGAACCCTACCATCATTATAATAAGTACCTAGATTCCAGAAATGAGCCAAGAAGGTTCATTCCAATAAACTGGAAACATACAAAACACTGGTCTGATCACAGAACTCAGAGGTCTCAAGACCAAAGCATTTTAGTTGAATTTTTTTATCCAACTAACACTCAACGCAGGTAACACTCAACTGATTCAAATCAGAATAGAAGAGTTGAGAGAAAATCTAAACTGATCCGGCGATCCAAGTCAGTTGGATCTCTGAATGATAAGAAGCCAAAAGTTTGGCAAGTTTGGATTCCAAAGAACTTAATGTATCAACAAGGACCCGATATGATACGGGTCCCTAAATGCTAATCCTTATTTTTGCAGGACAAGAGCATTCTATCTATGAAGAAAGCCAAAGACATTTGGTATCTAGATAGTGGGTGCTCTAAACACATGAGCGGAGACAGAGAAGATCTCATCGGTTATGAAAAAGTCAAAGGTCCACTTGTCACATTTGGAGATAACTCCAAAAGTCGAACCATTGGAGAAGGGTTCGTGGTTAAAGGAAAAGTTATGGTAAATGGAGTCTCCCACGTGGATGGACTAAAACATAAACTACTCAGCATCAGTCAGCTGTGCGACAATGGCTACTTAGTTGACTTCACTAAAGACTCCTGCAACATAAGAGACAAGTCAACTGGAGTAATTCTTCTCACTGGCATAAGAAGAGACAACATGTACATTGTTGACTGGTCAACCAGCTACTCAGAAGCTTGCTTTCTTTCAAAAGGATCAACTGAAGCAAGCTGGCTATGGCATCGACGACTGAACCACTTCAACTTCAAAATAATCAACTACCTAGTCAAGAAAGAGCTAGTTGAGGGGCTTCCCAAGGAAATATACAAGAAAACAGGTGTGTGTGGGCCATGTCAAAAAGGGAAGCAAGTGAAATCATCTTTCAACAATAGGAGTCATCCACTAGGAACAACTGATTGCCTCCAACTGCTACATATGGATTTGTTTGGTCCAGTTAGACCACAAACCCCAAAAGGTAAAAGATTCACTCTGGTAGTAGTTGATGATTTCTCAAGATATACATGGGTAGAATTCTTGAGGAGCAAAGATGAAACTTATGATAAGCTAATGGCATTGATCAGAAGGCTACAAACTGAAAAAGAAAGATCAGTTCAAAGGATTCGCTCCGATAATGGAACTGAATTTGTGAATCATCAAATGATCAGCTTTCTCAGCCAGCTTCGAATCACATATGAACACTCAGCTGCAAGAACTCCACAATAAAATGGTGTAGCCGAACGGCATAACCAGACACTCAAAGAAGTAGCTCGAGCAATGATAGCTGATGCCAACATAGTTGAAGGTTACTGGGATGAAGCAGTCAACACAACTTTCCATACACAAAACCGAAGTGCCATTGTAGTTGCACATGACAAAATACCCTACGAACTGTATAAGGGTCGTAAGCCTTCTATCTCATATTTTAAAATATTTGGCTGTAAATGTTATATTCACAACAATGGCAAGACTCAATTGAAAGTCTTTAGTGTCAAAGCTGATGAGGGAATATTTCTTGGGTATAACTCTCCTCATGCACACGCTTACAGAGTGTTCAATAAACGAACTCTTGTTGTGGAAATAACATGTCATGTGGTATTTGATGAATTTGCTAATGAGTATAGGAACAAAGAAAGAATAGACACATCAGTTCAAGACCTACCTAGTGAAACTGAGAACTCGCAGGACTATGTGGATCACATTGTTCCAGAGTGGCTTGAAGTTTCACTAGGAGAAGACAATGAAACTGGTACTAAACCAGTTGAGAACAATTTGGTCAATGAACACAAAATCGTGCTAAGACCATAAACCCCACAATTGAAACAGAGGGAAGAACTGACGAAAATGCCGAACCAACTGATGAAAGGGCAACTGATGACATCACCACAGAAGAGCCAGCTGAAGTTATCTTTCCCAAATGGCTCTAAAGCCATCCAACTGACAAGATAGCTGGTGATCCAAGAAGTCGAGTTCAAACCAGAAGTTCAACTGAGCATGCATTATTCACATGCTTCATATCTCAAACTGAACCAGCAAACGTCAAAGAAGCCTTAGAAGATTCAGACTGGATCATAGCCATGCAAGAAGAATTGAATCAGTTCACAATGAATGACGTATGGTTTCTTGTTGATAGACCAAAAACCCAGAAGGTCATTGGTACAAAATGGGTTTTTCGCAACAAACTGGATGAACAAGGAGTGATCACAAGGAACAAGGCTAGACTGGTAGCCAAAGGATACTCACAAAGTGAAGGGATTGACTTTGACGAGACATTCACACCAGTTGCAAGATTGGAAGCCATCAGACTGTTCCTAGCCTATGCAGCTCACTTCAATTTCACAGTCTACCAAATGGATGTCAAGAGTGCTTTTCTTCAAGGAATTCTCAAGGAAGACGTGTATGTCGAGCAACTGCCAGGCTTTGAAATTGGTGATCAAGTCTACAAACTGAAGAAAGCCCTCTACGGACTCAAACAAGCTCTCAGAGCGTGGTATGAAACTCTCACAATATTTTTGCTGAAAAATAGATTTCAAAAAAGAGTCATTGATCGAACTCTATTCCGAATAAAACGATCAACTGAGATCTTAATGGTTCAAATTTATGTGGATGACATAATTTTTGGATCAAAAAGTAAAGATCTATGCACCCGATTCGCTCAACTGATGCAAAGTGAATTTGAGATGAGTATGATGGGAGAAATGACATTCTTCCTAGGACTACAAGTAAAGCAGCTGAAAGATGGGATCTTTATCAGCCATGCCAAGTACACCAAGGAACTAGTCAAGAAGTTTGGTATTAGTAAAGGAAAAACTCTCAAGATTTCTATGAATACATCAGTTCAGCTAACTCTGGATGAAGAAGGAGAATCAGTTAGCCAAACATATTACAGATGAATCATTGGGTCGCTATTTTACTTAACAGCTAGCCGGCCAGACATCTCTTTTTCAGTCGGTCTATGCGTACGGTTTCAAGCCAAACCAAAGAAAAGCCACCTTGAAGCAGCTAAGAGGATTATCAAATATCTCAAAGGAACCATAAATCTTGGACTATGGTATCCTAGAGATGACAGTTTGAGTCTAATTGGTTATTCAGATTCAGACTTTGGTGGATGCAAGATCGACAGAAAAAGTACCAGTGGAGCATGTCAATTTCTGGGAAGCAAACTGATATCCTGGTTTATCAAGAAGCAGCACTCAGTTGCCACGTTAACAACTGAAGCAGAATATGTAGCTGCGGGAAGCTGCTGTGCTCAGATACTCTGGATGAAGCAACAGTTGAAGGACTACAAAGTTGAAACTGAAGAAGTCCCTATCTTCTGTGACAACAACAGTGCAATTGCAATATCTCAAAATCCAGTTCTACATTCAAGAACCAAGCACATTGATGTAAGACATCACTTCATCAGAGATCACATCGAGAAGAAGGACATATGCATCAAATATGTCAACACGGAGAAGCAGATTGCTGACATCTTCACCAAACCATTGCCTGAAGCAAGGTTTATGGAGTTATGCATACAATTGGGTTTACTTGAGCTAGCATCAAAAGATGAAGATGATCAACAGGAAGAAAAAGGCCAAGAACCCATTCCAACTGAAGAGAGGAACTGAACCGAAAGGCTTCAACTCATCCAAATGAGTAATCCATAGCTAAAAAGTCTTTAAACTGATCAGTTGGACACATAAGCCATTAGTTTGAAGTAAAAGCAAGAAGTTGTGGAGAGAAAAGTAAACTAGAGATGATCAGTTTACCCCATGAGCTCAACTAAATCATCAGTTCATTTGCTCAAACTGATGATCGAGTCAGTTGTGCAGAACATACCAGCTGCAAATTGATCAAACTGATGTAGGAATCATAGGAACTGGAATCAACTCAAAAGGAGATATCAGCTCAAAAGACCAGCTCAAGGAGACTAGCTGAACTGAGAAACAGCTGAATGAAGGTCCATTTCGGAACTGATGAGAAGACATCTCAGTTGGAACTGATCAACAGAAAGATCATCAGTTATAGTCGAAGCCAACTGATGACGTAATCAGTTTCAAGCCAAGGAGAAACTGCCAGAGAGAAAAGATAAATTCAAAAATTTCATAGTGGAAACGGTAAAAACACGTGTCACTTAAATATTACCGTTGAACTTTTTCTCTCTCCTCCTTCAAATTATCCCCAACGGATATAAATGAAAAGTCAATCAACGGGTGGATTGAATTAATCCGACCGTTGAATTTAGGCATATGAAGTGACACAACCATTGGATGAGCCCAATCTCTCTATATAAATAAGGTGGCTGGATACTCGAGATAAGCTTCCCGATTTTTACTGAAGATTTATCTTTTCCTATTTATCTCTCGTAAAAAAAAACCCTTCAGCCCTGAAAGATCAATTCCTCAGCCTCTCAAATTAATCTCTCTTCGAAAAATCATGGCTCAAAACCCAATTCGCAGAAGATTCAATTTTCGTCAGTCTGGAGAAGTCTAAAGCTTTCTGTGAAAAGCTCGATAGAGATAAGTTTTTCAATCCAGCGGGATTCCTTCAAGCCTGTAAAGTTTCTCCTCCCAGTAGAATGATCATCAAAAAGCTTTCTCAGGCCAAGCTGAAGAAGTTCCTGGAGGTATTTCCAGAACGGATTTACACAGAACCAGTTGCTGAATTTTACTTAAATTCAAATGGATCTTCAAATCCCAAAGAAATCAGATCGGAAGTAAGAAGACAAGTTATCATCGTGACAGCTGAGTATCTGAGCAACATGTTCGATCTACCCAACAACGGACTCAAGCTGGAAGACGTTCAAGTCAATTTCTAGGAAGCTTATGATTTCTGGAAAAAGGAAGGTGAAACTCAACCATATAAGAGCAATCATCTCATCTCAAAACTGCAAGATGAATTTCAGGTGCTCGCTGCCATCGCCTCAAAGATAATGGTAGGAACAACTGGCAGTCAGTCTGAAATGTCAGCAACAAAGTACAAAATCTGCGCCGCCATCTACAACCTAATAGAGATCAACTGGGCGCAATATTTCTTTGAACAACTGAAGAGATATGTTGATATCATTGAGAGAAGCTGGGATGGTAAGAAATTCCTTCAATGAATTGGATATATCAGTCGGGTCAGCATCATTTTGGAGAAGCAGTTTCCTTGGATGACTGATGAAACAGAGTTCAAAACTATAGTCAGTAATGACTTCATTTCAAAACCTCTCAAAATTGTGGAGCTTGATCCTGAACAAACTGACCATCCAAAGAGAAAGAAGCCTGCAGCTGAAGGCAAGGGAAATAAGCCAGTTACTGATAACTCTGATGATGACATCCTTATAGCTCAGAGATTCAGACAACAAAGCTCAGTTGCCACCAGAACTGACAACATCGGACAATCAGCTAGGCAATCAGCTGTCAGATCAGCTCCAAAGAAGAAGCAAGCTGGTCAACCAAAAAGGAGAAGAATCTTACTTTCTCAATCCAGAAGGAGAAAGGAATCAAGCCCTATACTAGATCCAACAATCCTACCAAATTTAACTGTTGAAGATACAGCTCCGTGCGAAAATCCAGAAGATATCATCCATGCAAGAGGGATTCCTCACAATGGAGCTGGCGCTGATTACTTCCAAATGATGTGCCCACCAATGGCTCACGTTGAAGAAAATATAAGAGCCTACTCACAAGGAAAGTCCGTGAAGAAATGGGCTGATGAAACCACACAAAAGCACATGGCTCAACACTATGCCGAGGAACTAACTGGTCATGAGGAGCTCTTTCACACCTTGACCAGATACATATACTGGTTTTTATGGAGACACGTATATCAGTCAGAGCCTTTCCTCTCACTGCTCGCATTCCATGGAATGAGCTTCTAGAGGCGAGAGGAAGAATGGAGTCTATGGTGGACGGACAGTGAGAATGCCAGTATCACTAAGGGAAAACACCTTATGAGGCAGCTACAGCTGAGGAAAGAGTGCTCAAACCCAGCTGAAGGATCGATGAAAGACGTGTTTGATGAACTGTGCAAGATTCAAAGCTTAACATTTCCAGTCATCACTACAGAAATGGAACGAGAAAGATGGTCGCTCCCCCATGTTCAACACAAATGGCTATTCAATCAATTAATGAAGAAATCACAAAGCCATCAGACTGGACAACCATCAACTGCCGTGAGCGATCAAACATACAACTTAGTGGATGATATCATTGATGAGGTGATGAGAGAACCTTACTCTGAGAAATCTCCTCACGAAGCTGAAGTTGAAATCAACATTATTCCTGAAGAGTCAGAAGAATCAGCTGAGAAGACTCATCAGTTTGAGAAGGCAGCTGAGACCCAGACAACTCCCTCACAAGATCCAACTGCTGAGAAAGGAATCATATCATCTATTCCTCCAGCTGATCCAGAGCCAGCTCATACAGACAAGTCAGCTGATCAGCCAGGTCAAAGAAATAATCAACTTGTCTACCAAACAAGTGTGGAAGCAGAAGAGATATCCCACACAGTTCCTTGCGAAGAACTAATTGTAATTGAAAAAGGAGAAGAAGCTGATTCAAGAACAGTTCAGCTTGATGCTCAGCCAAGCAGTTCAATAGTCCAGCTCCCCCTTATTATGAAGAGCTGATCCACTCTCTGCAGCAACAGGTTAAACTGCACACTGAGCAGATCAAGCAGCTGCAAGCTCATCCAAGGCTCCAGTCACCTGAAACTGAGTCATCAAGCAGCGATGAGGATGAAGAGGAGGACCTCACTGAACTGCTGGCCAAGAGAAGGAAAACTGATCACAAGAATGACTAAGTGGCTGATCAAATTAAACCTGATTAGAAAAGCCTTAAGTGTACTTCTTGTTAGTCAGTTTGTAATTATATCTTTTGATATATTTATAAAAGTTTATCTTTTTGATTTCAAATAAATGTTAAGCCTCACATTTATTTTGAAATTCTGACCGTTGCAAAACAATGACAAGTGTCAAAGTCATTAATTGACAACGACCAAAAGAGACCAGAGACTAGTACCATTCCAACCATCAGATCTATGAGCCTGTCCAAATACTCATAAAAAGTCCCTCTCTTTCAAACCTCTAAAAAAAAATGCCTCCTTCTCCTACAATCTCAAAAACTCTCTCTCTCAAAAGATCTTAAAATTCCCAAAATCTCAGCCAACCTCAAAGATGGCCGAATTATCCAGATCTTCAAATTCCTTCAAGGAATAGCTTATGAGAGATAAATTCCTTGATATGAAGAAATTTCAATTGATTCTAGATGAATCAAGCAACCCAATCCTTTTGTCAAATCTTCACAAGACAGAAATTCTTTACTACCTGGAAACACCACCAAAGTTCTTTAGACAAAATTTGATGAGTCAATTTTTGCTTCAAGCAAAATTATCTACAGATGGAAAGACAGTGTCATCAGTGATTCAAGGACGGCCACTTCAAATCACTGAAAGGACAATTGCAGAAGTGTTCCAACTCTCACAGGAAGGTTCCTCCGTTCAAGATCTAAATGAATCTGCAGAGTCATACTGGAGAATATGGAAAGCTTCAACCTGTGACAAGCAATTCAGTTTTACAACCGCTAAAACTGACCTGAAGCCCGAGTATGGAGTTCTACTTGACATAACGAACAAGATGATGTTCGGGGTCATTGGAAGCCTGAGTCAACTCACCCAAGAGAGATACAAGGTTATGATTCACCTTGCTGAAGGGAGACAAACAAACTGGGCAGAATTTGTCTTCTAACAATTCAAGCATCAAGTCATCAAGGCCTCTGACTCAAAGAACTCTGGTAAATTTGAGTCCAAGGTCGGACTTGTTCTAAGAATGAGTAAAATACTTGAAGACCTGCTGAAGCTTCCAAATGATGAGTCACTACCAGTCCTTATTTCTGACTGGATTCCCAAGAAAGGAACTGCTCATCTTCAGTCACTAAGGAAAAAGAGAAAAGCCAGGGCCAAGACAGGCAACCACTCATCAAGCAACTCAACTGCCAACGCCGTTCAGTCTCTAAAATCAAAGAACGGATCACCAGTTGATTTCCAGGTTTGCTCTGATCCAGATGAGCTTATTCCATTCATTGGAATCCCTCATCCAAACTATGGAGCGGACTACTTCAGAAGCACTTGCCCTCCTCTCCAGCTGACTGAAGAGAATATTCGCACTTTCTATAGTGGTGAATATGCAGTCAAAGGTGCACAAAAGGAAGTGACTAATCTCCTTCTCACTCACTTTGCTTTTGTTGCACAGCGTGACCAAGAGCTGTTCAAAAAACTCCACCGGTATTTCTACTGGTATAACTGGAGACATTCTATGTCCATCCAGTCTCACTTCTTGCTAACTGCTTTTCATGGCATGAGCTACTGGCAACGTAAAGAAACATGGAGCATTAAATGGATAGGATCGTTAAATCCATTCCCTCCAACCATTGTGCAAGTCCAGCACATCATGAATCACCGGTTTGTCAACAAGATTCCAGCCACCGCCTTATTAGCAGAATTCAAGACCAGCATCATACCTCAAGCTGTTGAGATTGCAAGTCAATCAGTCAACTACCAAACTGGCTCGCTATGTCGAAAATTGAACTTTGATAATCTATCAAGTTAGTCAGCTGAGCCATCATGACAAACTCCAACTGCCACCGAAAGGATAGAACCACATCTATCAAAAACTGAAGCTGTGGCTACCTAGAAGAATCCAAGGCGTGCTGACGAGAGCGATAGTGATGATGAAGACACTGCCACATCACCAAACCTCCTATCCAGAAGCTATGTCACTCCACTGCTCACATCTAGCTCCAAAGGCATGCAATTGCCTATGAAAAATGATCAGTTTCGATCATCGCCAAAGGGAACTTCACAATCCCTTAGTCAAAGGATAAAAAACTCATCAGTTACCATCCAGCTTCACCTTCACCAAGCCAGGAGGACTGCAAGGCCTGAACTGCCAAAGAACAAAACTCCCTCCAAAAGAAGCGGTGCAGCCAGTCCAGCTAGGCCCTTTAAGAAGCGGAAACTGTCTACTGAAAGCCAAGAAACTGATCAAGCCAACTGATCAATTCAGTTTAGTTGCAGCTTCAGCTTCAGCCAGCCTTTCAGCGAAAACTGAGAACTGAGACTCAACTGATCATTCAACCGCCGAGCAGTCAATCAGTTGGACTGTATCCCAACTGAATCCAGATAAGTTTTTTTTATTTATTTATTTTTCAAAGCTTATCATAATTACATTCTTACCGTTGCGATTATGAAATTTCTTATATTATACTCAACGGTTACAATTTGAAAATAGGGTACTATCTCACAATGTTGCAATTAATATCTCTGCTTTGATATTAAATCAACTCTTCAAAATTGAAAAAGAAAATATAATTTTTTACTGAGATATAAATAGCAAGATCTGCAGAAAATATTTTGCTATTTATGGAAACTACCCCATTTTCAATATCGCTACTTCTCAGCCACAAGATCATAAAATTACTTCACCATCAAACGGCTGAGATGCAAGCATCATTCATTCCGCTAATCATCCATCAAATCGGATGGCTGATCAGCTAAGAAAAGCAATCGAGTGCCCTCAATTCCTGCATGCAAAGCTGAATAAATATGTGCAAAGAGATGAAGGCTCCGATCATCTGCAAACCCTTTCTCTCTCTTGCTTTGATCATCTGCTAGTTTTCTCTCTTTCCTCAAAAACACTTGCTATCTAAACTAAAACAGCATCTTTTTGCAGATATGAAGCCCCCATTTCAGATGGTAGATGCCAATCTACTTATTAAGAAGCTGAAGAAAGATAAGACTCTAAGTCTAGAGTATCTTAACGCACGTCTCGGCTCAGACAAATTTCAAAACATTTATAGGCTATTGGAGGCAACTGGTCTGCTGCCATTTTTGACGATCGTGCCACTCAAGAACTTACATTCCCATGTTGCGGAGTTCTACTACAACGCAACCATTTCCGGTGACAACATCATCTCTACCATCCAGAGCAAGGTGATCACAGTCACAAAAGAGTTAATGATGTCTACCCTTCACCTTCCAAGCGACGGCTCAGACGTTATAGCCCTGCCACTACCGTGCAAATACGCACTATGGGGTATCTGGAAGCACCCACACGTGAACCATCATGACTGTTCACACAGGCTAAAGGAGAGCATGCCCATTGAGATCATCCAACTCTTGGACATCACCAGTCATATCTTACATGGCAACTTTGAGACGGTCCAGTTCTCCGAGATCAAAGCACATCTCACGGCCGCTCTATATTTCGGTTGTAAAGCCGACTATGCCTCTTTCATTCTTGCTCAACTGCGAGCAAATGTAGAGCGAGCGGAATATGATCCCTCCACTGGCTCGTTTCGCGAAAAAATTGGGTTTATGAGTCGCATAAGCCATATCATTCAAAGCCATTTTGATGAGGACATCCCAAATGACGAACAACTCAGAAGAAGGGACATGCTCCCAACTATCTACTGTCATCCAATCCCGAAGCGTTCACGTCCACAAGGGCCTTCCAACTCAGGTCGTGGAAAGGCACCTTTGGAGGCACCTGCCAACTCATCTAAAGAAAGACAGCTGCTGATTGAGAGCGAATCTCTCTCAAGGCTGAGTGATCGACCTACAATATCAACTAGCTCTCAACTTCTACTGTTAGTCCAACGTGACTCCATTGAGGTTGAGTTTGAAGCAGTTCTAGACCATCAGCTCAGAAGCTGCTTCGGTCTTATTGAGGACACAGACTCCTCCCTATTCGACCAACTGCGGCGGTACCTCCAGTACCATATATGGTGATTCTAACTGGATGAGACAATAATGTTCCACCTCATCCACACCCGTGGATCTAATTTCTGGATCAACGAAGGACATTGGAGTAGAAACTGGATGAATCATTCACTCTCCTCGCCACCAACGCTTTCAGAGATAATGGATTCGATGATCAAGCGAATCCAGCTCCGTATACCAGCCGATGCTCCTCTCCCTGACAATGAACCGGCCAACTTCTCATGCACACCTTTCATTGATGATCCACCCATCCCTTCAACCGATGAGATCTTCAACAACTTGGCCTCAATGAAATTCAGAGAGCAAGAAGTCTCTCTCACCTCTAATCAAGGTCAGTTCATGACTACTGAAGAAGCCTATACATAGCTCTCCTCACCCATGCAAATTCCTTCAGTACCCTCAGTTCATGATGATAATTTGGCAACTGCCTTCACCTTCTTGCCAAACTTGTCACTACCATCATGCGATCCATTCCACCTTTTGGATGATGCCAAAAAGGGGAAAGATGGACAGAAAGATGATGGATTCTTAGATGATGGAAGCTTAACTTTTTGGGATCAAATTCAAAGAGAAATTCATCATGAGGGGGAAGATCAGCTTCAGGGGGAAGCATGGAGAATACAAGGAGTCCAAAAAAGAGGAAAATCGAGCAGAAGGAAAATGAGCAATTTTCAGGAAGTAGATTAGTAGTTTTAACTACTCAGTTTTAACTACTCCTGACTACTCAGTTTTAATTTTAACTACTCTTGAAAATATAATATGCTTTAAAGTGAATATATAATACACATTTCGATCATGCTTATAATGCTCATGCTCTGATACTTCAAGTTTGATCAAGTTGAATGCTCTGATACTTGAATGAAAAATGCTATAATACTAAAATGAAAGCATGCCCAAAGTGAAAGAATGAAAGAATGCTCTGAAACTTGAAGTCTAATTGCTCTAATACTTGGATTTCATGCATATCTTGAATGCTTTAATACTTGAATGATAGCATGAATGACAAATGCTCTGATACTTGAATGAAAATCATGAATCAAATTTTCTCTCAAACTTGCTCTGAATTTGCTCTGATTTTAAGAATCTGCTTAAGCAAACTTGCTACACTTGCAGTTTTTCCATCATCATCGACAAAGTTTTAACATCATCAAAAAGGAGAAAATTGTTAGGAAAAACTATCAAGGAACCCCTAGATCAGGTTTTGATGAGATGTCAAAATTATTTATGAAAAACTGACTAAAATTCAAGTTGTAGATCGGAGCTGACCAATCCAGGGCATCAACAAGGAACTCAAGCAAAGTCAAAGTCAACCAATCAGAGTATGGTCTGCAAGCTGAAGGATACGTCATCCAGTCAAAAGTCAACTTAACTGTGAAGACAAAAAGTCGAATCAGTTGAAACAAACTGACAACTAAGTCAGCTGAGCTGAGGGAGAAAATAGTCAACTAAGACTGAAGGAACTGATAAGAGATCAGTTTAAAATGAACACTGGAAGTATCCAACTGATGGCCAAACTGAAGTAAACAAGACAGATCAGCTGAAGGCCAGAACTGTAGTCAGCCAGCTTCTGATTAGTCAAGCTGACAAAAAAGCTCAAGAGAAATCAGTCAAGCTGACAAGATAGCCAAGAACTTGAGATCAGTCGAACTGAAGAAATAAAAGCTCAAACTGCCAACTGGAGCAATATCCAAACTCAGATGAAGAGCTCAAAACTGCCCACTGGAGCAATAGTCAAACTCAGCTGACGAGCTCAAAACTGCCAACTAGAGCATTAGCCAAACAAACTGACGAGCTCAAAACTACCAACTGGAGCAATAGCCAAACTAAGCTGACAAACTTAGCTGACGAGTTCAAAATTGCCAACTGGAGCAATAGTCAAACTCAGCTGACAAGCTAAGAACTGCCAACTGGAGCAATAGTCAAACTCAGCTGACAAGCTCAGAACTGCCAACTGGAGCAATAACTAAACTGAGCTGACAAGACCAGAACTGCCAACTGGAACTCAAAACTGCCAAGAAAGCTGAAGCAATAGAACCCTGGAGTTTATTGCTCAAACTGCCGAATCTTGGAGTAAATGCTTCAACAAAGATCCTGGAATTAAATATCTAATGAAGATCGATTAGCAGAGTAACGGCTACTTCAACCAAAAGCTCCAAGTGATCATTAAAGACCATCTTCCATTAATGAGCCAACAGAGCCACCGATCAATGGACAATGGAACTCAATGGTCATAAAATCACTCCTCTATAAAAGACGAGTGAATCATAGTTTAAAAACATCAACTCTGCCAAAAGAAAAAAATCATTCGCCTACACAACTTTCGCATATACAAGCAAGAGCTTTTCTCTCTCCCTCCCACTCAAGCTCAAGTTCAGCAGTTGATAGAAACTGCGAGAGTCCAACTGAGAAGAAGAAATTCACAAAGTCAAGATAATCAGCCAGCTGTTGACAATCCAGCCATGGCAGCCTTCTCAGTTTCAGCTATACAACGATTAACTACCCAGCTCAATTGAAGGAGCACATCAGTTGATACCATCTGTTCAAGACTAACATCTTGAAGATCGAAAGAGATCTAAAACCTTGTAAAGATGACAATAGCACCTACCTTTCTAGCGGGCAGTTAGGGACTTCAAGTGTGAGCCATCGACCCGCTGAGGTAGCGAGCAGTTACCAGGTTCAACCAACTGTCCTTCATTGTATAATTTGTAAAGAAACTCAAGTTATATAGTGAAGTTGCCCATTTGCGGAAGGAAGAGAGGACGTAGAAGCTTGAGACTTCGAACCTCTATAAATCTCTTGTGTGTTGTACTATTTTGGTTATTGCATATCTTTGAACTGCACATAATATCACACAAGCTGCACTCAAACTGTCTTAACTGATCAATAAGTTTGTGCATAGATAAGTTTTATTAAGCGGGTCAAAGGGCCCTGTTATTCCGTATTTAAAGTAAAAAGTTTTAATCAGTTTATTCACCCCCCCTCTAAACTGATATCGACTCGCCCGGGACCAACATAAATCCCTCACTCAGAGGTATTCTTTTATTTTGCTCCCACTCATAGTACTCGAGTATGGATCTTGGAATAGAGCAGAGAGCTATAGTAGTATTCCTTTCAGTCAGCGTTGGAGGAATCAGAGATAGTATTTCCTAGTAAGAAGTAGAATCCAAGTAAGTGCCAGATAGTATTCTCTAAGTTTAGGATGCGCATTTCCAAGAATATTTCTCAGCTCGTTGCGTTTTGAGGTGATCAAAGAAATGTCGGCAAGTAAGTTCCGAGCGTGCGTTAAAGTACAGACGTGCGATCCTCACGCCTGCAAGCGATGGTGGACCGCCAGCAGGAGCCACGAAGTCAGACGACTGCTTCGAGAAAAAGAGATGACTATGACGAAGAAGTTTAGATTTAAGTTACGTCGAGAATTTAAGTTTGGAGCGCATCACGAAGTACGCCCCAAGAAGATGAAGAAGTTAAACCTCAAGAAGTTAAAGATGAAGATAAAGCGAGTTTTCGAACGTGATAGAGCGTGCAAGGAACCATCGAAGGAGGTACTCAATTAATTCGAGTTTGTCATCTAGTTCGAGTTCGTTAAAGTTTCTCAAAGCTGCGAGAAGTAAAGTCAGAAGCAAAAGTAAATCCAAGCAGATAAAAGAAGGATGGATTCGTTGAGATTGCCCATGCTCGATGAGCAAGTTTAATAAAGTTTTCTTTTATTTATTTTGTTGATCGAATAGTTTCTAGAGGTCCGCTCAAATGCAAGATCATAAGAAGCTCGTGTGAAGCGATATTTCGAGAGAGATTTCATTAGGAAGAAAAGATAGAAGATGCTCAAGCTTTGAAGAAGAAAAGAAGAACGATTATAGAAGTATTAGTCCTGCGTGAGGACTAATTTATAAAGGAAGGCTCCAGGTTATTCTTAGCCGTATAGTAAAGGTTTTGAACCTATGTCGTTCCAGTTAAGCTGTGAATTCTTAGGAGGTATCCAAATCTCTGTTGAGAGGAAGTAAATTTCGGGATGAAATTTTTTAAGGGGTGTAGGATGTAACAACCCGGATTTTCAGAATATGATTAAGTAATTCCTAATTTTAATTAGGATATATTAAGAGGAATTTTGAGCATAATAAGGATGTTTCGGTTGTAAGCCGCGTTTTTAGGAGTTATTTTTCGTGAAATCGTCTTTTTGAGAATTTCGATCCGAGCTCAATTATAGTCGGTTTTTGTCATGTTTGAAAGGCGTTGACCCAAGGAGCATGCCGGTGCTTTCGGATTTTGAATCTGAAGTCGTTTGAGTTCCCGGTGATTTAAAACGCATTTAAAGAAGTTATGAATAGTGTTTTTCCGTAGGAACGCAATCGTTAGAAATTTGCAAAATCTCGTGTGTTGACCCGACTCATAGAAAATTTCTCAAGAAATCCGTTGGCGTTCCCGGATTTTCATTCTGAGGTCAATTGAACGCTTGGGAATTTTATTTGTCCCTTATGTAGAATAGTAATTTTATTTTTGAAAAGAGAATCTTTTCTTGTTTTCCTTCAAAACGACTCGTTCTTTATTCTGAGTCAAGTTGGTTCAATAGTACTCAATCCAACGAACCTCCTCGTATTTTCAGATTTTATGAACGAGGTCATTTGGATCTCGCCATCGAATAAAGCGCCTTTTAACCAAACCCGATATTTTTAAAGCAGTGTTATTGCACTGCAGAAGCTTCTCGAGGAAGCTAAAAATTTCCCTATAAATAGCAGCTCTCCCCCCCCTCCCTTCATTCCTCGCTCATTTCTCATTCTTAATCCCCATTTATGTATAGTTAGTAGAGAGAGAGAGAGGGGAGCCTCTTCGTGAGGCACACCAGTTGAGAGAGAGCGTAGCAGGAGACACGCGGGCGCGCAGGGGCGCCCCGGCGTGCAAGGGAGCTCCGCGGCGCAAGGGGGCGCCGCGGCGCAGGGGGGCGCCGACGCGCACTATAACATCCCAGAATTTCAGAATATCTTAGTGAGTTTTCTAAATTTATTTAGAAGACTAAAGAAAATAATTGGAGCTAAATAAAGTTAAACAGATGTAAGTCGCGACCTTTTCGTGTATTTTATGTGAAAATCGATTATGAGATTTTGCGTTTGTCTCTGAAAGATAGTCAATATTGGTCTTTTTCGGAATGTAATGACCTAAAGGAAGCTATTGGTGCTTTCAGAATTTTATTCTGACCTCTACATGAGTCCGGTAATTGAAAATCGTAAAGGGAAAACCTGTGAATAGTAATTTCTGCGTGCGTTCATGATTCAAAAAATTCATGAAATCCTCCTCATTGATCTGAGACTTGTTCTATCAAACCTATCTTATAGGAAATGACCCAAGGAATCCATTCGCGTTCACAGATTGCCAATCTGAGGTCAATCGAGCGCTCGAGAGCAAAATCTGTCAGTCGAAATGAATAGTAAAAGTAATTTTTGAAAGAGAATCTTTTCTCGTTTCTCTTCAGACGACTCCCTCGTCATCCTGAGTTAGGTTGGTTCAATAGTACTCTAGCCAACAAGTCTCCCGGTATTTTCAGATTTTGTATCTGAGGTCGTTTGGACGTCGACATCGAATAAAGCAACTTTAATTGAATCCCGAAATTACTTTATCAGTATTTTATATCCGAAAAAGTTATACCCGACCTGAAGTCCCTTTTCCTATAAATAGGGGAGGGAGGAGCTCATTTCTCCTCATTCTCTCTCTTCTCTCTTTTTCTCTCTCGTTCGTGTTGACAAACGAGAGAAACCCGGGCCTGCACCAAGTAAATCGCGCATGCGGGCCCAGGTTAAGTTTTATTTGGGGAGAGGGGTGCTGCTGCTGCCGGAGCAGCTATTGAGCGCTGGAAGGCTGCCGGAGAGTCGCGCCGCCGCTTCAGATGTCTCGTTTTAGTCCATTTCTCATCCTTTATAGTTGAAATTTTAATATGTTGTGTGTTTAAAATAGTGCTTCATTTCGTATGTTGAGTGCGTTGTCGTCCGGTGGCCGGAAACCGGCGAAAACACCGGAAAATGTAAAAAATAAAGGGGCGCCGATCAGTTTCAGTTTTTGCCCATTTTCACCCGTTTCGGGTCGTCAAATCGAAAAGTTTCTTCTGTAAAGTTGCTCGAAAAATTATTTCCTATAGGACTGTCAAGTTTCGTAATTTTCCGATAAGTTTTGATTAAAGTCGATTATTTTAATCAGGCGGTTATTTTTATAACTAGAGCATGTGATTTCAGAAAATTCCAAAAATTGTATAGTTTAATAAAGATATATGTGGGGTCATGTCTGATTATTTTCATAATTTTTGAACAAGTAAAAAGTGCAATCGAGGTTTGCTGTGAAAAAAATGAGTAAAATGGCAAGTTATGGAAAGTGACCTCTGTCAACTCATTTGGTCTCATTAAATCAGAAATTATATTTTAGAACTTATTTTCTTCTGTGTGGAAGTTATACGATGTCTCTAGAGTCGCGCATTCTAAATTGAAATATAATTAAAGTAAATAAAAGCTCCAATTAAATTATAGTCGAGTTCTGAAAATTAGAGTAGCAGTCCTAAAATAAGGTTTGACCTTGTAGGACTTGTTGAACCGGTCAGAGAAGCTGATGGATAAGTATCGAGAAGTTTGATCGCCCGAGTTGATCTAATCGAGGTGGGTTTATTTGCAAAACCTATCTATATGTGAGTTATTAACTCATAAATGTGATAGTCATAGTTAGAATATCCAAATCAAATATTTGAGAAATTATCTGCTCAAGTCTCCGCTAGAGTAATAGTATTATACTGTTGTATAATTAATGAGAACATAGTATTATACTGATGTATAATTATTGAGAACAAAGATTATGTTGTGCCATAATTATTGAGAACATAGATTATGCTTTGCCATAATTATTGAGAACATAGATTATGCTTTGCCATAATTATTGAGAACATAGATTATGCTTTATCATAATTATTGAGAATATAGATTATGATTTATCACAATAAACGGGTATAGATTATGCTTCGACATAATTAAATAGAATAGACTATGCCTTCTCATAACTAAAGCATATGGGTTAAAAGTTAAGGTGTGGAGTTTAAAGATTCATAGTATATAGATTAAGGTTAGAGTTTATACTTAAAGTCTAAAGGTCATAATTTAAAGTTACATTATATTGAATGTTTACTGTGTATTGATTATACTTGTGTATAATGAGTTGTACTTTTGAGCTTGTGTTTTTAGTATTAAACTCAAGTTATAGAATTATTTCCGTTTAAGGAATATGAAGCATAATTGAACTAAGTTGCTAGAGGAATTAAAGATTAGCATAGTTGCTATATGAAGAGGATGACATAGTTTTTATGCTTATGTCATATTATGCACTTTATAGAGAACATAGAACAAATGATAGGCAGGAACTGTGATTCTTGCAGTTGTGATGTTAATCACTAAAGGTGTCACTGTGAGGTCACCCCTGCACATACACGTGATCTGGGCATCATTATAGGAGTCAATGCTAGGTAACCCCTGGTATACTCAAGGCAATGCTAGGTGATCCCTAGTACACTCTTCTCGGATTAGCGAGGTAAACCCTCCCTTTTCCTATCAGCGACATGTCATAGAGTGCAGTAGACGACAAAAGGAGCTACAAGGTACCAAAGAGAAGTAAAGGTTTGCAGAAATGGGAAGGGCTTTCGCGTTTTGCTTTCCATTATCTGTATTTATATTTTGGATATTCTGTTACAGTTTTTATTAAAGATTGAGTTAAAAGTTTAACCCACTGAGTGCTTTAGTACTCACGCCCAAAATATTTTCAAAATGTTTTTCACAGGTTGAGATGCTGGAGGTGATGGCTCGATGTACTGTTGCGGGTTGATCATGTCTTGCTGTCTCGTTCAGACTAAATTATTGCTCATGAGTATGTTGTTATGTGATACAATATTACTCCATTGTTTTCCGCTTAAACTCTGATACAGTTGCCCCATAGTATGATTGCATGCTATGTTTTATTTTTGGGCTTATCTGAATTGTATTCTTTGTTGAATCATGATAAATAAAGTCCAATTTCTTTTCCTTAGATACAAGCATGTCTCTTTACAGTTTTCGACTTATGGATAGGTCATATTTGGTTGAGTCTTGGATTCTGTTTATTTTCTAGTTGACCTATGAATAGGTCTCAACTTGATTAATTGTTTATGTCCTATGAATGGGACATAAAATTGTTTATTTGCCTCTGACCTATTGATGGGTCTTAGTTGTTGTGGCCTATGGAGAGGTCTTGTTTATTTGAATAGTTAGAATCCTATCTATTAATTGTTGGATTCTGTTTGAATTTGACTAGCCTATGAATAGGAATTCTTTTGACTTGATTGAATCATTTGACTTCGTTGATATATTGAAAGACGTGGATTTCTTCCAGTTACAGAGGTTATGATGCCCAAATTTCTGGGGAATATAATCTATTCTTGTTCTAAAGTCATTTCATTTGATTATCCTAAATAGTACTTCCTTTTTGAGTAACACCCCGACCCTCATTTATTATTCCTTTTGGGATCAGGACATTACAGAGGACCCCCTGGATTTTGGATTGTGTTACATTTTTCCTTCTATTATTCCCGTAGTGTCCCCGTCCTAATCCTCGGGACCGGGGCGTTACAGAATGGTATTAGAGCAAGTTGCAACTCTGCGACATGTCTCTTAAGTTGTTTGCTTAAAGTAATTATGTGAATTCGAGTTACATTCTTAAAGGATTTCTACAGAGCAACCCACAGTATATCATCACCCCGCATCTTTAACAAAGTTCAAAGGTATGAAAATTTTAAAAGCTTTGGTTATATTGTGTTATAACTTTTTAAAGTACAGGTGAATGGTAAGTCATTCATAAGTGAGCTTTGAGCAAGGCAAGGAAACTTAAAGGATGTGTTTTCTGGTGAGTCATACATCTAAAAGTTTAAAGGGTAAAAGTAATTTTGGATGAATCCAAAAGATAGTCTAAAGTTGTTTTAAAAGACAAAAGTTAATTTATAGTTATTCTTTTCAAAAAGGATTTTAAAGATATAATCATTTTGATTTAAAAGCATTCTCTTTGGGAAAAAGGACTATCTACTGCTAGAAAGTGAGAATGACTAAGATAGAGGATCGAGGATAGATAATTTAAAGATAGAGCTTAGTCGAGAACATAGACTACAGATACTTGAACTTAGAAGAACTCTAAGTTTTTCCTATATAATTAAAGAGGCTTTATAAATTAAGTTCCATAGCTAGAGAGTTTAAGAGGCGGGTGGTTGGGCGAGCCCTTCACACTGCGTGGGAGTCATGCTAGAGAGAAGAAGCTTCGTCGTTTGAAGAAAGTCCTACAAATTGAAAAGATTGATCGCAAGAGTTTAGCCCATCAGACCAGAAGAGTATAATCATCTCAGGCAAGCTGGTACAATGAAGGAAGCAACTATCAAAGCTGCATCATTGCAATTTCAGGTCCTCTAGGCCTGTTGACACAAGACGAGTCCTGTGCAACCCAAAAGAAAAGAAAGAGTTTCACTAAAGACAAGCATCTAGAGCTAAAGAAGTTCTAAGCAGTGAGGGATGTCCACCTTAATCGTGAATAATCAAAGAAGCGTTATAGAAGTCAAGACGTCACAACCAGCCGATGAATGTATGACAGAATTTTGAAAGACCCAAGGAAGCGTTATAGAAGTTAAATACATTTCTAGGCTTTGAACTTAGAAAGAACATAGATAATAGAAGCTTTAACATAGGGTGAACTTTAAGTTATCCTTTGATAAGAATCACTTTGAACTTAGACTGAATAAGTTATCCCCTTTCTTATAGTTGCGAGTCGTTCGAGCAATGATGAAGCACGAGTTTTAAAAGACGTGGAAAGGAGTCTCATGCGATAGTTAAAGTGAAGAAGTACGAGATAAAGCTAGTACGAGAAAAGCTGAGAGCTACTGATCAATCAAGGCATAGACAAAGTTCGATCAAGGCGAATAAAGACTCGGAACGTATAGTGTGCGGGTAAAGATGGTTACATGTACGATTGAAAGTAAAGAAAGTTTAGCCAAGATAAAGGATCGACCAAAGTTCATCAAGATAGCTCGGCTACCAAGAAAAAGACTCGAAAGATCGAAGGAATAATTAGCAGTTCCAGGTGGAAGACATGGTCTTCTCAAAGGTATCTCCAACCAATGGAAGAGTTCGTTTCGCTAAGAGATTAAAGTTAAAGGTTCGAAGAACCTATTGGAAATCCTCAAAGAGGATAAAGACATAGACCAAAGGTCGGCTTCGATGCCTGACCTATTGTTGTACATGGTGTGTCTCACGTCCTAATGCTATAGAAATATGTGTTTGAGATAAATACATGTTACCAAAGGAAAGAGATAGTTCTGAATGAGAACTAATCCATAAAGAAAGGCCTCAGGCTATTTTTAGCAATAAGGTCTAAGAGTTATAAACTTAGTAAAGGTTTTAAACCATTTTGGTTCTAGTAACGCTGTGGATTCTTGAAAAAGTATCCAGACCTCCGTTTGAGGGGAAGTAAATTTCGAGACAAAATTTTTTTAAGGGGTGTAGTCTGTAACATCCCAGAATTTTAGAATATCTTAGTGAGTTTTCTAAATTTATTTAGAAGACTAAAGAAAATAATTGGAGCTAAATAAAGTTAAACAGATGTAAGTCGCGACCTTTTCGTGTATTTTATGTGAAAATCGATTATGAGATTTTGCGTTTGTCTCCGAAAGATAGTCAATATTGGTCTTTTTCGGAATGTAATGACCTAAAGGAAGCTATTGGTGCTTTCAGAATTTTATTCTGACCTCTACATGAGTCCGGTAATTGAAAATCGTAAAGGGAAAACATGTAAATAGTAATTTCTGCGTGCGTTCGTGATTCAAAAAATTCACGAAATCCTCCTCATTGATCTGAGACTTGTTCTATCAAACCTATCTTATAGGAAATGACCCAAGGAATCCATTCGCATTCATAGATTGCCAATCTGAGGTCAATCGAGCGCTCGGGAGCAAAATCTGTCAGTCGAAATGAATAATAAAAGTAATTTTTGAAAGAGAATCTTTTCTCGTTTCTCTTCAGACGACTCCCTCATCATCCCGAGTTAGGTTGGTTCAATAGTACTCGAGCCAACGAGTCTCCCGGTATTTTCAGATTTTGTATCTGAGGTCGTTTGGACGTCGACATCGAATAAAGCAACTTTAATTGAATCCGGAAATTACTTTATCAGTATTTTATATCCGAAAAAGTTATACCCGCCCTGAAATCCCTTTTCCTATAAATAGGGGAGGGGGGAGCTCATTTCTCTTTGCTCATTCTCTCTCTTCTCTCGTTTTCTCTCTCGTTCGTGTTGACGAACGAGAGAAACCCGGGCCTGCGCCGAGTAAATGGCGCATGCGGGCCCAGGTTAAGTTTTATTTGGCGGGAGGGGTGCTGCTACTACCGGAGCATCTATCGAGCGCTGGAAGGCTGCCGGAGAGCCGCCGCCGCCGCTGCCATGGATGGCCGGAATTGCCGTCGTCGTGCCGCCGTCGCGCCGCCGCTTCAGATGTCTCGTTTCAGTCCATTTCTCATCCTTTATAGTTGAAATTTTAATATGTTGTGTGTTTAAAATAGTGCTTCATTTCGTATGTTGAGTGCGTTGTCGTCCGGTGGCCGGAAACCGGCGAAAACGCCGGAAAATGTAAAAAATAAAGGGGCGCCGATCAGTTTCAGTTTTTGCCCATTTTCACCCGTTTCGGGTCGTCAAATCGAAAAGTTTCTTCTGTAAAGTTGCTCGAAAAATTATTTCCTATAGGACTGTCAAGTTTCGTAATTTTCCGATAAGTTTTGATTAAAGTCGATTATTTTAATCAGGCGGTTATTTTTATAACTAGAGCATGTGATTTCAGAAAATTCCAAAAATTGTATAGTTTAATAAAGATATATGTGGGGTCATGTCTGATTATTTTCATAATTTTTGAACAAGTAAAAAGTGCAATCGAGGTTTGCTGTGAAAAAAATGAGTAAAATGGCAAGTTATGGAAAGTGACCTCTGTCAACTCATTTGGTCTCATTAAATCAGAAATTATATTTTAGAACTTATTTTCTTCTGTGTGGAAGTTATACGATGTCTCTAGAGTCGCGCATTCTAAATTGAAATATAATTAAAGTAAATAAAAGCTCCAATTAAATTATAGTCGAGTTCTGAAAATTAGAGTAGCAGTCCTAAAATAAGGTTTGACCTTGTAGGACTTGTTGAACCGGTCAGAGAAGCTGATGGATAAGTATCGAGAAGTTTGATCGCCCGAGTTGATCTAATCGAGGTGGGTTTATTTGCAAAACCTATCTATATGTGAGTTATTAACTCATAAATGTGATAGTCATAGTTAGAATATCCAAATCAAATATTTGAGAAATTATCTGCTCAAGTCTCCGCTAGAGTAATAGTATTATACTGTTGTATAATTAATGAGAACATAGTATTATACTGATGTATAATTATTGAGAACAAAGATTATGTTGTGCCATAATTATTGAGAACATAGATTATGCTTTGCCATAATTATTGAGAACATAGATTATGCTTTGCCATAATTATTGAGAACATAGATTATGCTTTATCATAATTATTGAGAATATAGATTATGATTTATCACAATAAACGGGTATAGATTATGCTTCGACATAATTAAATAGAATAGACTATGCCTTCTCATAACTAAAGCATATGGGTTAAAAGTTAAGGTGTAGAGTTTAAAGATTCATAGTATATAGATTAAGGTTAGAGTTTATACTTAAAGTCTAAAGGTCATAATTTAAAGTTACATTATATTGAATGTTTACTGTGTATTGATTATACTTGTGTATAATGAGTTGTACTTTTGAGCTTGTGTTTTTAGTATTAAACTCAAGTTATAGAATTATTTCCGTTTAAGGAATATGAAGCATAATTGAACTAAGTTGCTAGAGGAATTAAAGATTAGCATAGTTGCTATATGAAGAGGATGACATAGTTTTTATGCTTATGTCATATTATGCACTTTATAGAGAACATAGAACAAATGATAGGCAGGAACTGTGATTCTTGCAGTTGTGATGTTAATCACTAATGGTGTCACTGTGAGGTCACCCCTGCACATACACGTGATCTGGGCATCATTATAGGAGTCAATGCTAGGTAACCCCTGGTATACTCAAGGCAATGCTAGGTGATCCCTAGTACACTCTTCTCGGATTAGCGAGGTAAACCCTCCCTTTTCCTATCAGCGACATGTCATAGAGTGCAGTAGACGACAAAAGGAGCTACAAGGTACCAAAGAGAAGTAAAGGTTTGCAGAAATGGGAAGGGCTTTCGCGTTTTGCTTTCCATTATCTGTATTTATATTTTGGATATTTTGTTACAGTTTTTATTAAAGATTGAGTTAAAAGTTTAACCCACTGAGTGCTTTAGTACTCACGCCCAAAATATTTTCAAAATGTTTTTCACAGGTTGAGATGCTGGAGGTGATGGCTCGATGTACTGTTGCGGGTTGATCATGTCTTGCTGTCTCGTTCAGACTAAATTATTGCTCATGAGTATGTTGTTATGTGATACAATATTACTCCATTGTTTTCCGCTTAAACTCTGATACAGTTGCCCCATAGTATGATTGCATGCTATGTTTTATTTTTGGGCTTATCTGAATTGTATTCTTTATTGAATCATGATAAATAAAGTCCAATTTCTTTTCCTTAGATCCAAGCATGTCTCTTTACAGTTTTCAACTTATGGATAGGTCATATTTGGTTGAGTCTTGGATTCTGTTTATTTTCCAGTTGACCTATGAATAGGTCTCAACTTGATTAATTGTTTCTGTCCTATGAATGGGACATAAAATTGTTTATTTGCCTCTGACCTATTGATGGGTCTTAGTTGTTGTGGCCTATGGAGAGGTCCTGTTTATTTGAAGAGTTAGAATCCTATCTATTAATTGTTGGATTCTGTTTGAATTTGACTAGCCTATGAATAGGCATTCTTTTGACTTGATTGAATCATTTGACTTCGTTGATACGTTGAAAGACGTGGATTTCTTCCAGTTACAGAGGTTATGCTGCCCAAATTTCTGGGGAATATAACCTATTCTTGTTTTAAAGCCATTTCATTTGATTATCCTAAATAGTACTTCCTTTTTGAGTAACACCCCGACTCTCATTTATTATTCTATTTGGGACCGGGACATTACAGAGGACCCTCTGGATTTTGGATTATGTTACATTTTTCCTTCTATTATTCCCGTACTGTCCCCGTCCTAATCCTCGGGACCGGGGCATTACACGCACCCCCCCCGCTGCGGCGCATGGGGCGCCCATGCGCACCTTGCCGCCGCGGCGCTAGTGCTGTTGCGGCAGCTCCGACACGTTTTCGTGCGGAGGCCATAACTTTCGCCTCGATTGAAACCACGAGGCCCATGAGTACTCAAATAGAAACTCTTTCGAAGATCTACGATATAGCAGTGGCTGATCGTCCAGAAACTTGATCGTCCAAGTCTGATTTTCCATCCCCTTTTGCGGTAATTTCAGATGTCTTAATCCTTTTTAATTCTCGCATTTTAAGTTATAGTTAAGGGTCAAGGGTTTAGGTATTGTCTCGATTTCTTATTAGGGTCTTGAATAAGGTTTCAAGTCATTGATCGATTTTCATAAAGGAGAGATGAACCCCGAGGAGGCCCGAGGAAGGATTTTCGGCTCGTTACTTCATCTACGTGCTCGTTATCGAGATGTTCACCATCGAGGTGGGTGGTTCTAAACCAAATATACGGTTTGAGCTAGTAAGCTCTAGAAGCATTTTAAGGCAAGGAAAATATCCAATAAAAATATTTTATGCTCTGCATGTTTAGTCTCTGTACAAAGGAAGGAAGGAAAGGAAAGAAAGTTATATGCATGATATTGTTGAATTGTTATTTGAGTTTGATAAGTAAAGGAAGTTATTATAAGTTAAGTGAGTTCTCAAGCATGTTTAGATATGCTAGAATTGTTTGACTACAATTGATGCTAGCATGAGATCTAGAATTATTTTTAGTTGCAATCTATATTTATGCCCATTCATTTTCTAGTACTTGGTTATTGGGTTTTGCTAAGCTTAATTAGCTAAGGATATGCTAGAATTGTTTATATACAATTTATGCTAGCATGAGATGTTTAGAATTGCTTTATTTGCAATCGATATTTATCCGTGTTCTTTTTCTCGTATTGGAATGTTGGATTTTGCTAAAGATTATTTATTTAAGTATTGCCTTTTAGGGTAAGTTATAAATCCCTTATAGGCCGAGATCATGCTCAATTAAGGAATTAGCCTTAGACGATTGCTCTAGGCTTGGTATTGCTAGCTAAGTCAAGTAAGTAAGGAAGGAGGTTAAGTAAGGAAGGTTAAGATTAAGTAAGGAAGGTTAAGGTTAAGTAAGGAAGGAAGTTAAGGAAGGATATAACTTCTGTTGTAAGCAGATTATCGAGTTCAAAGAACAGTTTATTTGCATTATCATACCATGACCTTCGAGTCACCAAGTTGAACATTTGAAAGTAAAGGGAGTCACTGCTGGATAATCCCCTCGCATACTCAGAGGATACTTGAGGTAACCCCTCTCTTATCCTAAGGCATATCTAAGGGTGCAGTAGATAACATGTTTGAGCCAGAAAAGGCGCCAAGGAAGGAAGTAAAAAGGTTTTGCGGATATGGAGAGGGCTTTTGCATTTTGCTCTCCATATACCGCCAGTTATTAATTGGATATTTCTAAAATTTATCAAGAGTTTTCTCATAAAACCCCACTGAGTACATTAGTGCTCACACCCTCTTTTTCAAATGTTTTCAGGTTGAGATGCTGAGGCCGGTGATGTGCTGCTTGTGGGGTTGTCTGAGTTGTTTGAGGTTTCAAGTTTGTTGCTATATATAGTTACATGATATTCTTCCGCTAAGTTTCTGCTAAGTACTCTGATGTTAGTATTTAGTCTTGATATGTGTAACTTGTTTCTTGATAATAGCATGTCTTAAATACTATGCATCCTAGTTATCAATAAAGTCTTTGAAGCATGTTCTTTTGACATACCAGTTGTTCTTTTATTGATTCCGAGTTACTTGAGAAGTCCTATTGTTGAACATATTGGTATCTGTTCATTTTCAAGTTGACTTATGAATAAGTTTTGCATGCTTGTTGTTGTTGACCGCCTATGAAGGGGTTGTTCTTTCTAAGCATGATTCTGCTTGTTTTCAGTTTGTCATTGGATTCTATTTAAATTTCGTTTGGCCTATGATATGGCGTACTTTTGACTCGATTGAATCCTTTGACCCCTTCAACTTGTTTGAACCCTTTGACCCCGTTGATTCGTTGAAATCAATAGTTCTTCCAAGTCATAAAGTTAAGTTGTCTAAGTTCTTGAGGCTCTAACTTAATTTAAATTCTAAAAACACCCCCCTGGATTTTCGATTTTTCGTGCTATTTTACGCACAACAACCCCGTCCCCATCCTCGGGACCGGGCTGTTACACATTTAAACCACTCATTTTTATTACAACCACATACCATATTCAAAAATTTCATCCCACGTACCATCTGCGAAAATTCACTAAAATTTCCATACTACATAAATCAACACCCAAAATAATAAAATCAGCACTCACAATCTAAAAACAAACATTACGGAAAAAACATCTTTATATCCTCC
Organism: Perilla frutescens; assembly: GCA_026008535.1. Lineage (NCBI taxonomy): Eukaryota > Viridiplantae > Streptophyta > Magnoliopsida > Lamiales > Lamiaceae > Perilla > Perilla frutescens. The sequence continues at coordinate 17,867,486 of BRKX01000004.1, forward strand.
AAACATTTCCCCAATTAAAACAAAATTAAAAAAACTAACCCAAACACAATACAAAAATCATAAATAACATCTGTCTCTAAAAAAAAGAATCTTGTAATAAAAATGGTTAGAAGCACCTTTAGAACCTTCAACTCCCCATCTCGTGCTTGGTTTCATCATTGTTGGAGCTTCAAAAGGATTACCACTAATGATTGTGTATCAAACACTGCTGCTTCTTGTTTTTTAAACTGGTTTCAGTGATTCCAAAACACCCCAAAAAATTTAATAAATATGGTTGATCACGGTATAATTGATTACGGTGAATCAAAAGGATTGTATATCTTCTCAATCCACCGATTCGATCTCTTGTTGGTGGCATAAGAGAATTCTGCCGATTCATCTCTTGGTGGTGGCGTAATAGAATTGATTCAGTTACCAAAATTATTTCCCCGATTACCTCTCCGTTATAATATGATAAATATATATGGACAAATGTAACCTTTGTTATTATTTCTCATTTAAATAAAAGCAGTACTCAATTAATAATTAAATAAATTATGGATCGGTCAGATTTAAAAATCAACGATTGTGATCAATTCCTAAATTATACACTAGAGAGATGTATGCACAATAACCCTACCATATATATATATATACACACACAGATACATATATTCACACCCTCTCTTCCAATTTTAACCTTACAATTATATGGAGAAATAAAATTTTGCCATCTTTTTAGTAAAATATAAGTGAATAGATTTTATGTGAAATAAAAGGGATGAATATATTAGTCCAAAAAAATAATTATTAATTCTAGATTAAAATTCTAAGAGAACCAACATATAGAAATAAAAGGAGTGATAAATACCGATGATAAAAATATATAAATGTGGAGTCAGTACGCAGTTATATGGTCTCGAGGGAACATTATTATAAATAATTTGAAATCATAGTAAAATCTTATCGTTGATCGTAGATCTCTATAGATTATTTACTCTTCATACAATTGAAAACACATAATTTGGGATTTCATGATTCCTTCTTGACTAATTTATGCTTATCTGAAACTTGAAAGATGACACTAAGAAATGAATAAGAGATTTCTTTTTTGAGCAAAGAAATGAATAAGAGAATTAGTACAAACTCATTTATGTTTCTTACAAAGTACTATATACTGTATTAGAAAATTGTATCCTTCTTCAAATAAAAAATAAAGGGAAAATGTCCAACCAAGCACCTAAACTATTCTGCAAATCCCACCCAAACACTTTTTTTTGGGGGGGTTGAATAAACACTTCAACTTTTTGAAGGGTTCAAACACACCCTTTACTAACGAGAGTTGCCATCCATTGAACACAAATGAGAATAGTAAACTGACACTAGTAACAAAATCCAATTCATCCCATTTCATCTAATGAAATATTAGATAAAGTAACACATTATATGATTCAATATTCCAAACCTACAAGCAAATATGATAAGCGTGCAACAGACATCTACTATATATATTGCGTGAGAATAAAACATTGAACATCAAAATATGTGATCGTGTTCATTGGACTTGGATATAATGTGTCCTTAAGCACAAATATTATCAACAATGAAGGTAGTACACCATAATAGCCCATCCACATCAACTTGTGTTGCTGGGAACCAGAAATTAAGAAGACAACTAAAAGAACTTTCATGTTCAGAAGGACACATAGTAAGTAATCAATACTGAATGAAAGCAGTCACTGGCATCATATTTTCTATGGCATATGCTGCAGGAAAGAAGGATTAATCTTGAGCATATTTTTAGGAAAAATAATACTAAGGTCTGCCACTCTTTTCTATAGCATATGTTGCATCAAAATTAATTAATCTTAAGCATCTTTTGAGGAAAAATAATACTGAGGTGATTGCATACACAAATTGCAGAAAATAATACTAAGGTGATTGATTGCATACAAAAATAATACAGAAACATAGATAATTCTTCAATTGCAGTAGCCACCATAACCAAATAATTCAACAGTTACAAGCATACACAACTCATCTAAAAATTCAAGAGCTACATAATACGACAAACTTAACAATCACCACTGGAAATAACAGTCATGGCACTAACATAGCACAGTAGGTTTTCTTCGGTCTCTCCTGCACTTTATCCACTTCAATATTTCTCATACTTTTAAGACCTCTCAAATCTTCAAACATAGCATGAAGCTCGTGCGAAACATCACTAGTATAACCAAATGAATTTTTGTTGATCAATTTACAATTTTCTTTCAACAACAATCTCTTCTCCGCCTTCAAATGATTTATGACCTATTTTGCCCTGCTACTCATTTCAGCATCAAACTAATTGAAATGGTCACATCTTTTTTTTTCGAATTCCTTCTTTAGGTGGCTGCATATTACAAAATTAAATTAATAAACCTACTAACATTATTTAGCCCCCACCCCCCCCCCTCCACACCAAAAAAAAAGTGCTTGGATGTGATTTGCAGGATAGTTTAGATGTTTGGTTGGACCTTTTCCAAAAATAAAACTCTTTTAAGTATTTATTTCTTAATTGAAACATCCAAATATGAGTATTTGATCTTTAAATAAGTATTAATATTTTCAACAAAAAAAAGTTGGTTCTGCGAGACCTCTGGGCAGATAAATACAAAATTAAACCTATATTAAGGGAAGTACAAATCCAGATATTTAAAAACTGAGAGTACGAATCTAGTCATTTTTTGTAAATATTTTTCTTAAATAGGCCGAATAGGGGTTTTTGATTTAGACAATATCTAGATCTCACAATCACAAATCAATGCCTTGGTAGCCAAACACTAACATCTTCCAACATTAGTGGTTACAACATGTCTTTATTTAATTAGAAAAAAAAAGTCTCATATGTAGGTTTAACATAAATAAAAAGGGGACCTCTAGTGTTCTTTCTAATTTCATCCATAAGCAGTTCTTCCCTTTTCCTTTTCTTTATAATTTGTCTTTATCAATGATCCCTTCCACCTATTGAGTTTTTTTTTTTTTTTAGTTTTTCATTTTTACAAATTTAATATTGTGAATAATTTTTAACTTTTTATCTGGTGTTTGTTTAGTACATTCAGGTGACGGACCGTCCACTACCCTCGATAACTATTTTTATTAAATAAATATATACTCTAAAATTAAATTAAATTAATTTCTTTTTTTATTTGACTGCTCACTTAGTGCACTTGTCCAATGCTACTATGTGGGCTCTTGCACTAAGTTCGATAATTAAATGAGGCGATTTTTGAAGAAAAATAAAAAAATGAAATTTTTTTTGGAAAAAGCAAAAAAAAAACGAAAAAATGCAAAAAAAAGAAAGAGACCGACACGTGTGCCCACGAGCGAGCGGGTCTAGGCGAGTTTGAGCATATTTTGGACTGGTTTGACATGTCTATTCATTTATGATCCATTAGAACGTCAGACATAAGTTTTGTTAAATAAAAATTACTTTTAATTTTATTTTTAAGCGAAAAAGACGTTTACTTTTGTTCTATTCATACAGCCCGACAATAAAAAATTATAAATTAAATTGATGCTGAGTGAGATTTAATGGCATGACGTTTGGATTGTTTTTTTTCTTTTTTCACTTTGTTTGTACATAACCTTTTTTTTTCACTTCAAAACTTTACGGTGGCCTTAAATTCTTATTTTTATATATATCTAGAAAAAGGCGATGCGCCCGTGCCATTAAACTTCATATTAATCCTATTTAATTCTAAGTTTTGTATTTTTATTTATATTGGATCTTTAATATGCGCGAGCATGCGCATAAGAAGTAAAAAAATGAATAATTAGATTTAAAAAAATAGTTGGAAGAGTCGAATTAGATAACTTATGAAATTTGGGGTGTCAAGAAAATGTTTTCCTTAAGGTATAATGGTATTGCTCCAATTTTGAGAGCAAGTGTAGGGGTTATTTGATGAACATGCATGTTGAGTTGACCCACTTTTCATTTCCAGAGGCAGGCAACTTGTGCTCTTCCACAGCTGTTATCATTATCATACTTCATATATATATATATAGAGAGAGAAATGAGATCATGTGAGAACCACACTTCCCTGTGAAAACTGAGAACCAATCTCAGTCACACATTGTTCTGATTTGGACGGTCAAGATCTGTCTCAATAATGAAAAAAATGCGGTGGCATATTTGTAATATTAGTGACTTTTTAATGAAGTAAGGGCATTTTTGTAATTTAAAAAATCTGTTATATTTGGAATGAATCTCCTTCCATCTGCAATTCGTCTTCTTCCTCAACTCTCCCCATTTTTCTTCCTCGCAATAGAAGGCATCAAGCAAAGATTTTTCTACATCTCAGTTCTCTGTTCATTATACAATAAAAGAAGCAGCAGGAAGTACAACATACCTATACCCCATTGTTTTCTTGTTTTATTCTCTCTCTCTCTCTAAAAAGCTTAATTTGATGGTGGATAGTTGTTTCTCTCTCTGAATCTGAATGTGGACTATTGGAGGGAGTTAGTTATCAAAATAGAATGCATAGGCTAACAATCTTTTGTGAGAAAATTAAATTTGTTTGGGATTGAAGAATCGTAAGTATTATAATAGAAGGGCAGACAAATGTTTTCAATGAAGACTCTTAGCAGAGGTGATTATGAAGTTTGGGTGGTCTCTTTGTATATTGTTTGGCGGTTTTTTAGCAGATGATGGGCTAAAATGGAATTGAAGTTGGGGTGGAGGCACCAACCATGGCACTAGGTGTAGTAGAGATTGGATAGCGCGAGAGGAAGGGTGTTTTTGACTAGACGTGGACGCAGCGGTTAATGATTGAGGAGGAAAACTTCTTTGGTGTAGGATGTACTTTAGCACTACTATGATCTATTTTAGCACTGTTCTAAGCTATTTTAGCACTACTATGCACTGTTTTAGCACTGCCATGTACTTTAGCACTACTGTGATCTATTTTAGCACTGTTGTAACATATTTTAGCACCACTGTGAACTATTTTAGCACATAGGTTGACGAAGCTAATTAAGTTATTATTTTGAATTTTTCACTATATCAGTACTTTAGCACTAATGCGATTGTGATTGATTTATTTCTTTTGTTTCAATATATATATATATATATATATATATATATATATATCTTGTTTGTGATATGAGAAAATCTGGGCAAAGCTGAATAACAGCGGCTCATTTATTCTTAAATCATTTATATATTATCGTATTTGCTTTGCTTATTTGACCTCTGGAATATGGGAGATTACGATATGAATATTGTGTGTGTTTGTTGCTATGAGAAATAGAATGTCAACAAATTTAGTTTATACGGTCGATGAGAAATCTGATGATGTTTTGTTGAGCGTTCTGCTGCGATCTTGGATTGAAACAATTAATGAATATAAGTAGTTATATTTTCACATTTTTCATCTGTAGGAAATTAAAGGATATATAGTTTCTACCATATTCATTGGCTAGTATCGAGCTGATATGTGTGTGTCGATGGTACTAGATTTGTGGTTTTTTATTTGTTGTTAGCATTGTAAAAACGATTGATTATCATAAAGAATATCTTGGTAATAGAGTATTTTGCACGATGAATGCAACATTTGTAATAACAAAGGAGTATTATAAAAAATATTTTGTTAACATGTACTTTAGCACTACTGTGATCTATTTTAGCTTTGTTGTAACCTATTTTAGCACTATTGTGAACTGTTTTAGTACTGCCATGTACTTTAGCACTACTGTGATCTATTTTAGCACGGTTGTAACCTATTTTAGCACTACTGTGAAGTATTTTAGCACTTAGGTTGACAAAGCTAATTAAGCTGTTATTTTAAATTTTTCACTATCAGTATTTTAGCACTACTATGAATTATTTTAGCACTGTTTTAATCTAGTTTAGCACTACTATGAATCATCAAATTTCATTTGGTTCAATTGAGTTTTAAAATTTTATGTTATGTTAGTATTATATCTTCAAATGATTATTCACTATTAATTTAACTTAGTTATAACATAATTAGAAGTTATAAAGGTTTGGATACAAATTATAATTACTTTAAGCTTGTGATAGGATTGAAACCAATAATATAAAAAAAAACATTGCGGTGACTTTCATAGACATGATTTAATAGTTTTAAGAACATGAGGTAGTTGTTAGGCCCTCTGCTTAATATATTTCATTATTTCAACTGTTGATAACATTCCCATGAACATGGCACAGTGACAACATATATAATGGTCTCTTTGTATATTGTTTGGCGGTTTTTTAGTAGATGATGGGCTAAAATGGAATTGAAGTTGGGGTGGAGGCACCAACCATGGCACTAGGTGTAGTAGAGATTGGATAGCGCGAGAGGAATGATGTTTTTTACTAGACGTGGATGCAGCGGTTAATGATCGAGGAGGAAAACTTGTTTGGTATAGGGTGTACTTTAGCACTACTATGATCTATTTTAGCATTGTTGTAAGCTATTATAGTACTACTGTGAACTATTTTAGTACTATTGCGGTGACTTTCATAGACATGATTTAATAGTTTTAAGAACATGAGGTAGTTGTTAGGCCCTCTGCTTAATATATTTCATTATTTCAACTGTTGATAACATTCCCATGAACATGGCACAGTGACAACATATATAATGGTCTCTTTGTATATTGTTTGGCGGTTTTTTAGTAGATGATGGGCTAAAATGGAATTGAAGTTGGGGTGGAGGCACCAACCATGGCACTAGGTGTAGTAGAGATTGGATAGCGCGAGAGGAAGGATGTTTTTGACTAGACGTGGATGCAGTGGTTAATGATCGAGGAGGAAAACTTGTTTGGTGTAGGGTGTACTTTAGCACTACTATGATCTATTTTAGCACTGTTGTAAGCTATTTTAGTACTACTGTGAACTGTTTTAGCACTGCCATGTACTTTAGCACTGCTGTGATCTATTTTAGCACTGTTGTAACCTATTTTAGCACTACTGTGAACTATTTTAGCACTTAGGTTGACGAAGCTGATTAAGCTGTTATTTTAAATTTTTCACTATCAATTATATTTGAAAAAAATATATATCAAAATGTAGAAAGAAGAATTTTAATTTAAAGATTATTTTTCCTCCAATCTCAAATATGAACGCATTTTGTATTTTAGCATCACAATTCACGATTATATATTAATATATAATATTATGAAAAATCTCAAACTTGATTAAATAATCACGATCATTACGCGAAACCTCATTGTCAAGAATCCCGATTCAAATCCAATAAATAAAACATCATATTATGGCGGAAGTTTTAATCTAATATTTGATGACAAAAGATCCAAAATTAGTGTGTAGAAAAATAGTGACTCCGTCAAATCTAGCAAAACACGGTTGATGTAAACATACAACTTAACAAAGCAACGGGACTCGGATCATCCCTCCTGAGGCCTAATTTACGTACTCATTGTTAGCAGAACTCCTGATGTAAACATACAACTTAACCATGCATGAAACCTCTCAAAAACACCAAAAGACAATACTCATGACAGCAGAAAGCCAAGCTATTTTTTCGATTAGGTGTAGAATTTTGATTTAGATTGTGGGATCTGAACTTATTTTTCACAAAAAGAAAGTTGGTTTGAGAGTTTCTTGTCATGCTAAACAAGGGTCACGCTAGTGCTAAAATAAGTCATGACAGTGCTAAAATAAGTCATGACAGTGCTAAAATAGGAAATGACAATGCTAAAATCATAAATTGAAAAATATACGCGTGAATCACATATACATTGAAATTTCCGATTTTACCCTTGTCGAGTTTCAGGGGCAGCAAAGTTCGGAGTTATTACAATTATGCCACCGCATTTTTTTTAATTTTTGAACAGATCTTGGCCGTCCAAATAAGCGAGATCTATGGTTGAGATTGGTTATCGGTTCTCACATGGGGTATTGTTCCTTCTGGAACCCAACCCTATATATATATATATATATAGGGGTTGGTTATAATAGGAACTAAGTTTGGTGTGAGAACGTGAGAACGGGCCTGTTTAGTGTAATTTCAGTGCTTTTCTTATTTTATTTTGGTGCTAAATCATCTAGCACTAAAATACAATAAGAAAAGCATTAAAAAAAAAATTAAAAAATTGCATCAAAATACAGTAAAAAAAGCACTAAAATTACACTAAACAAGCCCGTTCTCATGTTCCTACATGAAGCGCTGTTCTCATTTGAACCAAATCCTATATATATATATATATATATATATATATATATATAAAATACACCTCTGCATGCGCAATCTGCATAACTTAATTAATTAATATACTACTGCCAATTGCCAAAGATTAATGTATAATTAAGGTCTCCATTCACCCTCGGTCCTAAGTTTTAAGTAGTAGCGGCTTACCGGTGAATTGATTGTGAGTTTTTCTCCTCATAAAAGAAAATTAATTATTATATCTCAATCATGCATCTCCAAATCTAGAGATGACATTAATGAATATTAATGTTTAATTATATATCCTTATATATACACCCGCATTTAAGTAATTAATTCTAATCTTATATATATATATATAGGATATGGTTCATATGAGAACACTTTGTTGGTGTGAGAAATGAGAACACATCTTACACCATCCAATTTAATGATCCAATGGTTGAGATTTAAGGTGGCAATTTCGTAAATAATAGGACAAAAAATAAGGAAGGAGGGCTATTTTCGTCCAAATCCATAAAAATTGATTCAGCAATTAAAAAAAAAAATCTTAAAAACTTTAATCGACCATAACTTCCTCGTTTTTAATCCAATGCACACAAAAAATATATCAAATTAAAGCTCTCTTCATGCTCTTTCATTTAAGATGTCGAAAGGCTATGTTTGGATGAAAAAATATAAACGAAAAATAAAAAAGAAATTTTTTTACTCGTGCCCAGGTTGTAAATACTTTCGTTAGCATATAATAATTCTTCGTCAGCATTATGATAACATATGAACGTATGCTAATGAAGCATTTGTCATATGCTAACATAATATATTCGATGTGCTAACAAAGAATTATCATAATGCTAACATAGTATAAATTTATTAGGGTTTATTAAATCTCAATTATGGTTTATTTAATCTCAATTACGGTTTATTCCATCTAATTATCATTATTCTTTTGAAATTTAATTTTTTGTTTATAGTTCTTAATTGATTATTATGGTTTATCCTATCCAATTATAATTTATAATGTATGTTGATAGAGTATTGTCATATGCTAACATAGTGTATTCGCAATGCTGACGAACCAAAACTATAATGCTAACGTAGTACAAATATATTATTATTATTACGATTTCTTTCAACTCATTTAGGGTTTACCACATCCAATCAATGTTTATTTCATCTAATTAGGTTTATTTCATCCAATTATGATTTTTTCCATTTAGTTAGGGTTTATTAAATCGAATTAGGTTTATAATTAATTTTTAGAATATTTTTTTCGCCAACAATATTTGAAAACTTTAATTAGCATAACTATAATGCTTTGTTAGCATTATGATAATACTTCGTTAGCATAACGATCTGTTATCAAATCCTTCGCGATTTTTATAAGAATTACCAAATTACAGTAATACCCCCACGCGAAAAACTTTTCAGATATTACAAAATTGCCACCGCCTTTTTCATCAAATCTGGATCTTTGATTTTTGATGGATGTGTGGTGTGAGATGTGTTCTCATTTCTCACACAAGGGGTTATTTTTATATAACCCCACCCCTATATATATATATATATATATATATATATATATATATTCAAATGATGATTCAATCATCTATGATATTTTCTCCTCACAGACTATCCTACTGCCAATTGGGTAAAGAGTAGTGATTTTTCAGCCAGATTCTGGCTAGCCAAAATATTTTATTATTTTTAATAATTAATTAATTTAATTAATAAAACACTAATTATTCAATAAATTTACATTGATGCCCTCCATAATAATTAGGGCAACTCTATATGCGCTTCAATTCAAAAGAAATCGAAGATGGAAAAAAATAAAAAAGTGAAGAAAAGAAAGAAGATGAAGTTGTGATGTGACCCGGACAATGAATCCAAGACACAAAGAACGCAGGCGAAAGACTTTAAGGACTCGAACAACGTCAGCGAATGAAGGGTAGAATCCGACACAAATTAAAAGACAAAACTTACTAGAAACACGAAAATTGAATGGGACAACGATGAGGACACGACGAACAACTTGATACGGCTATGAAGGTGGCTTGGTACAGCGGCGGACGACGGTGTTGGCGGCGATGGTCGTCGTGTAAGATGGTAGAGGCGGCGGTGGAAGGTAGAATGGATAGGACAGATCGGTGAACCCGTGTTGAATCAACCCGAATGCGCACGTCTATCTTCTCCGGATAGCAATTCTCCCAAGTACTCGATTGTACCCTGAAGAACTTGAATAAGACTATTGAATTGCTAGATCAATAGAATTATGTTTGATCAACCAAAGGATCGATAAATGTGATCAACCAAAGGATCAGTGAGACAATTAAAGAAATTAACTCTTTATTTCATGCAACGTCTGCCTAATAAAGTTCACAACTGATCCCTTTATATAGGGTAGAGATTATGAACGAAAATTAAACCCTAAATCTAGGAGAAATCGAAAATCTAAAGGTGTTCTAGTCAAACTAGGAAAAAATCAAAAGTTACCAAAAAATAAGATAAGAAAAATCTATCTAAATCTAACTAGATAAGGATAAATCCCAAATTGACTTTGGGCCTTCTAAAACTCGCCACTCATGGACTTGGGCTTCTTCTTTAACGTGTTGGACTATTATTGGATGAATCCACACGTTATCTTCAACGTCAACCCAGTCAGTATGCCCATACCGACTGTCTTCATGCAATCTGGTCAGTATGCCCATACCGACTGTCTTCATGCCTTCATTCTTCAACTCTTCAACTATGATATGCCATGGTGTGATTTTGATCATCATGTATTGTTTTTCAAATCTTGATTTCCAATCTTTGATGGTTAACAAGGTAACAATCTTGGGGCTGCATTTAACTTCTTCTAATTCCTCAAACTTCTTGCGAATAATTGCTTGGAAATAACCTTGCAATTTCTTGGCTCGAAATCGTGTAATTGAACCTCTAAATGGCAGCTCTGGATTTAATTCTTCAAGGCTTTTCAGGATCATATCAAGTTTCGCCCCTTTCTTCCGATCCGCTTCTGAAGTGATTTTAATAATTAATTATAAATCACTAATTTCATGACAGAAGGATAATATAGTAAAAATATAACATTTAATAATTAACATAATTAATTTATTAATAATACAAGTTTATTAATTATCAAAAAATTAGATTTTGGCTGGCTAGCATTATTCTTGGGTAAAATTATCAAGTAGCTAGTATTATTAGGTAACTTTCCCTCCCTAAGAAAAGAAACATAATAATAAGGGCATCTCCAGTGCTATACCCAATTTTTAGGTACAAATTGTTGTCACATCAAAAGTTACAATATTCACTTAATTGCTACCCAAACATCCACAATGCATCCAGGTACAATTGTTACTTTTTGGGAGTCCCACTGTTATATCACTTATTTTATTTATATCTTTTTAATTCATAAAATTTTTATTTAATTTATAATTTTCATGATATATATTTTAATTTAATGTGATAATATTTTTTAATAAATTTAATTTAAATACCAATTTAAAATTTTAATTTATTTAAAAATGCATTTATTATAACGGATAGTTTTAACAAATTTTTACACAAAAAAAAAATTCAAATTAAATTGAGGTTTCACAAGTTTTTTAGAATTTGAAAAAAAAAGGAAAGAGTAAAAAAAATCCAAAAAACCCATAGCTCTTCAAGCCAGCAGCTGGGAAAATAAGAAAAAATTCGAAAAGATAAAAAGAATGAAAAAAATAAAAGAAAGAGAAAAAAAAAAGAGAAATGGTCTGGGGAACATTTTCACCCACCATTATATCACTCATTTTATTTATATATTTTTAATTTATTAAAAATTTTATTTACATATTTTTAATTTATTGTAAATTTTATTTATCATTTTCATTATATAATTACATTATTAATTATAATAATAAAATTCATTTTATTTACATATTATGAATTTATTATTTTTAAAAAAAATAAGAATCAATGTACAACAAAATAATACCATATAAAATCGTAAAGTAATCATATAAAATATACATTGTAATCTAATTATAATTCAAATGGTTAGAAAAGAAAGAAATAAAAAAAACAACAAAGTTGATTCAACAAAAAAATAAGCGAAAATTAAGAAAGAAAAAAAAAAGAAAGAAAAGAACAAAGGAGAGATAGAACAAGGAGAAAAAGAGAAAAAAAATGGGAAGATAAAATGGTGCACATGTGCAGGGGCCCACCAGTCCCCCTTTTTTTCAAATGATACTTAGTACAAATAATGATACTTAGTACAAAAAATTTAAATGTTACCCAACATCCACAATGCAAATGTTACCAAATGCATGAGTACAAATTCATGCCACATGGAATTTGTACCCATGCATTGGAGATGCCCTAGGGAAATGAAAATCTATACAGGTAGAATGTAAAATAGATAATAAACCTACTCTCTCTCTCTCTCTCTCTCTCTCTCTCTCTCTCTCTCTCTCTTTCTCACACACACACACACACGCATAAAGTTGGAGTTTGTCTGGGCATTATGATTTATGATTATTATTATGGAATGAATGAAGGAAAAGTTATGTAACTAACGCGTTTTGGTTCCCGACTTTATTATCTCCGATCGCTCTCTCCACTAATCTGGGGTTGCAGTCGTCACTCCCACCGTCGCCTTAATCATTACATACATGTTCTAAGAATCTAATTTCACATTTTCACATGTAACGTAACTTCAAATTATTTAATTTCTTAAAAAAAATTGGACACTGATTGAAATCACATGCCCTTTCACCTCATTTCTTGCATGCAATCAAGGCTCAACTCTGTCGACCGCGTTTCCTAAATTCTCCATTTATGTTTGAATTTGAAGATGTTGGGCTGTAGAATATTAATAGAATTAATGTACAATGTCATATGCCCCCTTACCTCTCAATTCCTTTTTATTTTAGTCAACGTGGAATGCCGTGCCCATCTCTTCATATCATATTCATTCGCACATAATTAAATAATACAGATTAATTGGTGGGATATTTTTAATTATTTATTTATTTTGTGAAAAAAATATATATTGTGATGGGGGTTACCAACAAACCACTTTTTGTAAAATCCACGCTCGCAATAATTTTCCATAATTTTTTTAAAAAAAGTTTTATTGCATAAATACAAGTGTTGAATCTGGAACTCGATACATTTTCGTTTAATATATGAGTGGATTTTTACCTTTTGAATGTCCCGACAAGACATTTTACGTAGATCATATATGGTATGTGAAGATCTCATGACACACATATACAATACAATCTATAAATGATTAAATTAAATATAGGGATAGTTAATGGATATTCAAAATGAAACAAGACCTGAAATAAGGCCATAACACATTAATGCTGTTTGGCGGTTTTGGAGTATGACTGCCAAACCACGTTTAACATTGACCTAATAAGTGACAAGTTGCCCAAAACCGGAAAACCCTAAATGAATAAATAAAAAGCCCAATGATAAATAATGTTACTAATGGGTTTTTTTTAGAGGTACTGCACTAGATTATTAAAATTGAATTAGGAATAAATTGACACTTAACAAAAATACATATAGAGGTCTGATTATCCAGAGAAAAATAATGTTGGTTGCTACTAAAACAAAAGCTGTCAGTGATGGTACCATAGCCCATAGGGGTAACAGCAGCACGTGAGAGGGGCAAAATCGTCATTTCACAGGCAACAGCACGCAGACGAAAATACACATCTAAACGGAACGCCCTCTCTCTCTCTCTCTCTCTCTCCCTCCTGCAACTCAGCTCAACACAATGCTAATAGTCTATGACTCAGTATATATATACACACTTGGTTCGACTCCTTTTTATTTGTTTTCTACTCTCTTTTCCTCTCTCTCACATTACTACTATTTACTAACAAAGGGGAAAAAGATTAACTACTTTTTGTATATTCCTCAAAACAGGAAACATTATTATTCAAGAAAGTGGTGGAAAAAAATAAAACTCTTTCAAATTACACCACTGTCAGTAATAGCAGAATGAGAGGCTACGCCGGTGCGTGTTCCCTCATCGCCGTCGTTGCTCTGCTCCTCGCTTTACAAGGCGTTAATGCCGACAACCCATACAGATATTACACTTGGAAAATCACCTACGGCGACATTTACCCTCTCGGCGTCAAACAACAGGTCCTGTTTTGGCGCTAAATCTGTGTGTGTTTCTTGGATTTTCTTGAACGGCGAGTTTGAAGTTTGTTGAATGTGTGTTGCAGGGGATTTTGATAAATGGGCAGTTTCCTGGCCCGACGATCGACTGTGTCACCAATGACAACTTGATTATCAACGTTTACAACTACTTAACTGAGCCATTTCTCCTTTCCTGGTAACTACATTAATCTTTATTCATTGCTCTTCACCAATTACGCTATTCTTGTGATTATTGTCGCATTAAATGCCGTTCACTACCTTCAGATTTCATTTCACACTTCGCCAATGCATGATTTCCCAACTATTAGCAGTAGGGCTCATAGTGTTGCTAGATCTATGCATAATGTAGTTTAATTGGTTATAAAGTTGGCGTTAATGCGCCGTTGCCTAAAAACTAAAGCTTTTGTTTTTGGCCTAGATTTTAGGTTTGAGTTCATCACATGAATCCTAGCAGTTTGATTGGTTAAAAGGCTTCTCCAATCTTAAAAAAAAAAAAAAAAAAAAAAAAAATCTTCAACTGCTGCTCTACTATTAATAAAGAGACTGTAAATATTATGTAGTTATTAGAGTTTCTCTGTTATTTGTGTTCAAGACTGCTTTTTGAATGAAAAGCTCAATTACCTTATATTTATTTTTGGGTACATGAAGTAATTAGTCCATAATGCTTGTCGCCACTTCGCACGTGCCAGATCTATTGGATCTCTGGCATTTATGACATCTCTTATCTTTTAATATTGTGTGTATGTGTGTGTGAATAAGCATGTATCCACGAGACACAAGTGTAAGTGATATGCTATGTAGGGCCAGAGTTGTGCTAATATATTAACTCAACTACTTGATCCATTATTGGAATAATGGCTCCTGAAATAATCTACTATATATTTCTGAGTAATAGAATGATGCTTCTTGGTTTCGGAAATTAATGTAATTCAATTGTTGGTGTTGCAATGTATATTGTATTTGTCCTTTTTCAAAACAGCTATGGTAAATAAGAGTGAGATGCAATTCCTTCCCTCTTACCACCTAGTAGGTTGAAGACAACTGAGTAGTTAGTTGATTGAGTTTGGTAACATTAAGTAGCTTGTTCAATGTTAGTCTATTTTAGACGACAATATAGAGATTTATATCGCTTTCGCTGCCCTAAGTTGCCTTTGGCTCTATTTTGATCATGGTGTGGTCCATATAGTTGCATTAATCAGCTTCAGGTTATAGGCTAAATTTGGTATATGTTTTCACAGTTGAGGCTCTTCTAAACTATCATGATTTCCATCATTCTTGACAGGAATGGATTGCAGCAAAGAAGGAATTCTTGGCAGGATGGAATGTACGGTACAACCTGTCCTATCCTGCCCCGGAAAAACTTCACTTATACCCTCCAAGCAAAGGACCAGATTGGCACTTATTTCTACTTCCCGTCGCTCGGACTCCATAAGGCTGCTGGAGGATATGGGAGCATCAAAGTCTACAGTCGTCCTCAAATTCCTGTACCTTTCCCGCCTCCTGCTGGGGATCACGTCGTGCTTGCTGGGGACTGGTTCAAGAGAAGCCACAGAGTAAGCCGATTATTTGACCCTCAAGTGGGAATTTGTAAAATCACTGCATATTTTCTCACAAATGATGATCTCCTCTTCTGTTCTTGCAGCAACTTAGATATTTCTTGGATGGTGGTCACAATCTTCCCTTGCCTGATGGTCTTGTTATCAATGGGCGTGGTTGGAATGGATATACATTCACTGTTGAACAAGGTCACTCACCTTCTTAATCAACTAATGGAAGTAAACCACTTTGGCGTGCGTTTATAGCTTGTCATTTCATCTATATGAATCCAGAGTTCATTTTTGCAGGTAAAACATACAGGTTCAGGATATCCAATGTTGGGATTGCTACTTCCCTTAACTTCAGAATTCAGGGACACTTGATGAAACTGGTGGAAGTAGAAGGATCTCACACAGTTCAGAATACTTACTCCTCCCTCGACGTCCATCTAGGCCAGTCTTACTCAGTCTTGGTCACAGCTGACCAACCTGCTAAGGACTATTACGTCGTGGTATCTTCACGTTTCACATCTAAAGTGCTCACCACCACCGCTGTGCTCCATTACCGTAACTCATTCACAAAAGTCTCTGGTTATCCCCCCGGTGGACCTACCACACAGATTGATTGGTCTCTCAACCAGGCTAGAACCATACGGTAATATGTTCTCTGAGAGTCTATTAGAAACTTAAAAGTGGCTTAGTTTGTGATTGCTGAACTGCTTGCATCTTTAGCTATCATATTCTTCCATGATTCTGACTTTGGATGTTGTTGAATGAATCAGTCGGAACCTGACAGCAAGTGGGCCGAGACCCAATCCACAAGGCTCCTACCATTATGGATTGGTGAAGCCAGTTAGGACCATCGTTCTTGCCAACTCTGCTCCATATATTAATGGGAAACTAAGATATGCTGTCAATAGCGTGTCATATGTATCCCCCGACACCCCGTTAAAGTTGGCTGACTACTTCAAGATTGGAGGTGTCTATAGCATTGGAAGTATCTCTGACAGACCCTCTTGGGGAAATGGCTATCTTGCGACCTCTGTTATGCAGGCTGATTATCGAGCTTTCATAGAAATCGTGTTTCAGAACTGGGAGAATAGTGTGCAGTCATGGCACATTGATGGATATTCTTTCTTCGTTGTTGGGTGAGTTTTGAATGAATGCATATATAGGAGATCAGCATTAGAAATGTGGTTTGCTAACTATAACTATGCAAATGAATGAAATAGTATGGATGGAGGTCAGTGGACTGAAGCAAGTAGAGCACGCTACAACTTGAAAGACACGGTTGCCCGCTGCACCACTCAGGTACAGACTATAGTTACATCTAATTAATGCAATGATCGATTTTGATATTATTCATTTCCACTAATTAGTATGATGTGATGCGATGCGATGCAATGCAATGCAGGTGTATCCGAAGTCATGGACTGCCATATACATAGCTTTGGACAACGTGGGAATGTGGAACATAAGATCTGAAGACTGGGCGAGGCAGTATTTAGGTCAGCAATTCTACCTTAAGGTTCATACAACATCCACATCATACCGAGACGAGCTTCCCATTCCAAGAAACGCTCTCCTTTGTGGCCGAGCAAGAGGACATCGCACCAGACCTCTTTAAACGCGCATGCATCTACATCTGTCACGAGAGGGTGACCGATGACCATGTATCACCAAATTTGCAGTATTAGGCCATGCATCTACATCTGAGTTACATTTTTTTTTTTAAAAAAAAATTTCTGGATTTATTTTGTATCACATTTATTCCAATTGCCCGAATTATGGCATTGCATCACTCAATTGTGCTTGTGCATTTGTGTATGGTTTGTCAACAGTTCTCAACCAAATTTGAAAGTGAAGCAGAATTTGTAGTTGGATAATAAGTCGGTGAGCGAACAAAAGAACAGGTTAAAATGAAATGAATATGTGTGCTCTGGATTAATGCAGTTGGGTTGCAAGTGGAAGCACAGATTTGGAATGACTACCAACTATTCTAGTCTTAACTGTATATAAACCACACCTCCATCCCATCTTCTTCATTCAGCATCATATATCATACAATCCATTAATACTGAAACACAAGAAGAAGAAAAGAAAAAAATGAAAATGGCAACCAAGATTGTGTTCCTAGTGGCTATCGCAGCATTTGCCAGCGCCATCAATGGCAGGAGCATGCCGCCCGCTGACATGGAGGCGGCATTTTTCCGTCCTCACTTCCGCCCTTATCCCCGCATCTTCGGTGGATATAAAGGTGGCTACGGCGGATTTGGAGGATTTGGCAGCGGCGGAGTTGGTAACGGAGGATTTGGCAGCGGCGGAGTTGGTACCGGAGGGGATGGCTCAAATGGTGGGAGTGAAGTTGGAACTGGCGGCATTGGAAACCGTAAAAGTGGTGGTGGCAAGAGGCACGGCGGCGGCCGCCGTGGCGATGACGATGGTGCACCTGGTCATGTCGCACTTCCATGAATGGAATGAGTTATACACTGCTATTACTATTATATTTATGGACGGTTATGAGTTGTAATGCTATGAATAAGCATAAATTTATGTAATCCTAACTCATATTTCCAATGGAAAATGTTCACTCTACTCGTAAATCAAATTACCATCATTTTAATGGCTTCTAAATTCTAGTGCAAAGTTTCCAGCCTTTTCGATTTCCTTAGTCAGGCTATGATTTCATTAGGTAACAAAATAATTATTTGTCCTTATAATTGTTTTTGCTGCAATCTTTAATTTAATTTTTCCCTATATTTTGCTTAAATTGTGGTTAAATTACTTCATTTTATGGCTTAATTTAGTAGTCACTCACTCACTCACATTGATCATTTAATTTACTTGTTCTTTTTTTTTTAGTTGTCAATTTACATTTTTTTAATTCTTTCTTTTAGTTGACTTGTCTTTTATTTCTTCTTTATAGGGCTTAATGGTAAAAATATATCCGAACCTTTGTATGGATTTGCTATTTTAGTTGATTCTTTACCAAAAAGAAAATATATTACTTTTACTAGAATTTTAGCAACCAATTACTTTATTTTGCTCAATGTGTCAATTCGATCAAAATTGAAACATGTACACGTCACACGGTAGACTTTTCTTTTATGGTTAGGTAAATCATGCATTTTCACATAGTTTAGTGAATTAGTGTAAGTAATTAGATGTCATTTATTTATTTATTTTGTTACGGGGACTTGATTATGCCACTTAAAAATTCGTGCATTGGTGAAAAAAAATTGCTAAAATAACAAAATCGGAAAGTATTTTTTTTATGTCTTTTTATAGTCACTAAAAAATCTTTATTAACGCGCGTGCTTTGTTGCTATTATTATAAAAAACTAGCAATAACAGTTAACAAAAAAGAAAAAGGGAAAAAAATCTATAGCACCTTCGACATCACAAGTTGATCCAGGCGAAATTATTCCAATATTTGGTTTAACCGAGTACTTTTCTGGACTTGTAGTCATAACCTGAAATAAAACTATGGAATCTAAGATACATACATACATATACATAATATAATTAGCAAGGAAATGAATGAAATAATACACAAAACTCAAATTTTATTTCTACCTTAAAAGCAACATGCCTTGGGGAGTTACTTGACAACCGAATAGTGCAAGAGGCTTCCTTCATTAGCTCAACTAACCAAACCAAAATACATAGAAGCAGACGAAACATAGCTTCAAGAAACTGAAAATTAAAATATTCATCAGAATAAACAGCAAACAGTAAAATAGAATTACTGACAGCGGAAAGAGAGCTCCTGAGGTTCGATATTGAGAAGCTTTTCTGATCTGGGCCATCTTGCCATTTTGAGCAACACTGAAACAAAATAATTAGGGAGATGGAAGCCCTTGCCCCTTTCTTCTTCCGGTTTCTAGTTATGAAGAAAATGACCCAATAATTATTGTAATATAGTGGAAAGAGCGTTGAACTCGTAAAAGTCTATAAATTAATCCAAGTCAAGAAACTGGGGAAGGCAACTTGCAGCGGGGGGAGAGGGAGAGAAGAAGAAAGGAAGGCGCCAACTAAAAAATCTATATGTATATATGAATTTGAATGTCATTCAATTATAGAAATTATTATTTCTTTCGATCATTTTAATTCTATTTTTGTGCATCAATTTGTTTTTAGATTGTTACTTAAGTTTATATTGTACTAGTATTACACCCGTGCGATGCACGGCGTCGGCGAGAGATATATATGAATAACTTATAATAAATATTTTTTACAAATGAAATAATTAAATTATAATTAAATAATTAATAGAAACAATCATAAAATGTATACATAATATATAATGTTATAGTCAAGTTTGTGAGTTATTTTATCAGTAGACAACACATTATTAATAAATTTTCATTCCTTATGCCCAATAAAATAAATATCATATATAATTTGTCTGCCCGAAATCCATTACAAATATAATTTGAATTATTTGTTTATTTTAAGCACAATGAGAACAATTAAGAAGAAAAAGAAACGCATGTTAAACACATTTAAGAAAATTCTTGTAATATATACATCTTCATCGTTCCTCTAGAATGTGTGAAGTTAAGACATCATCGATGGAGAGTTGTCACAGCTTGAGCAACGCTTTCTGGATTTGAATAATGTTTCATCATCATCTATTTTTATGTGTACAAAATATCTTAAACTCCATTTTTAACATCATATTATTGTATGAAT
This sequence comes from Perilla frutescens, assembly GCA_026008535.1. Classification (NCBI taxonomy): domain Eukaryota; kingdom Viridiplantae; phylum Streptophyta; class Magnoliopsida; order Lamiales; family Lamiaceae; genus Perilla; species Perilla frutescens. Next base: position 17,888,040 of record BRKX01000004.1, read on the forward strand.
GTATTAATTCGTATCATTGTAAAACGTTAGTTTATACGTAGTGTGAAATCAAACATTGGTCATTTTTTTACGTATGATGTATAAAATATACATTTGATATCTAATAATTAAAGAAAACGTTAAAGAATTTGAAATGTGTGGTATAAATAATTTGTTGGATAAGATAAAGTACGTAGCATATAAATACTCAAATATGGGTTCTCACAAATGTGAAGCTCATTATAATATAAATTTGCTAATTAAGAAAATTGTTCATTTTCGACATATACATGATTTAGCATGATTTGATTGCCCAACAATCAAAGTTCTAAAAATTAGAATAGAGATCTCGTATATAATTGAATCTCAATTAGGATTTGAGAAGCATAATCTACTTCATGAAACAATATCAATAAGTGAAATTATTTGTCTAGATCATTGTTATATGCATAACATAAAAATTAATAAAAAATAATAATTACTTTATGCTAAATAAAATAATTAAGTATTTTATATACGAACATAAAATTAATTATACTAAATTCACTAATAAAAATATATTTGCATTCAACATAAAAATATATTTATTTGAATAATGATATGTGGGGAAAACATTACAATAAATTTCAACGTGCCTAATAAAATTTTAAAATATTAAAATAATGAAATTATATTTAAATATGAAAAATTTATTCCCAAAAGTATCTTTATTTTTTTATAGTTTGTCATTGTTCAATTTTTTCTCTATCTTTTTCAACTCCCATCGATTCATTCTTCTTCAATAATTTTTTGGTCAATTGCAACTAATATTGCTATGTTAATTTTATCTTCACTTTCCGATCTATTTTCAATCTTGTGAATAACATTATTTAAGCATAAATTTTGGATTATTATAAAATGCGAGGTGTTCAAGATACACCACCAAATCTTATTTACCCACCATTAATTAAAATAATTCAAAAATAAGTATTTTTTAGATTACAAAAATACAAGTTTTCTTACTTTCACACACTACAAAAATTTCATTATACACTACAAAATAAATAATATAATAAATGTTAATAAAAAATTATGCATCATCTTCCCTAGCCTTCTCTCCTCTTTTAATTGCAGATTCCCGTCAATGACATCCCATTTAACTACAGATTTCTAGTGACTCGCTGTCATCAACTACGACCCTTTATTCCCCACCCTCAATTTCAATCCATTTGCAAGCTCTTGAGTACTATATTCTCGTCCATCTAGCCTTTTTGGTGTGGGGAAGAAGACGGTGGTTGTTTTTTGTTATGGAAGAATATGGTGGTTGATGGCACAATATGGTGGTGGCTGGCGGAAGATGGTAGTGCGGGTCGGTGTGAGAAAGATAACCAATTCGCTAGTGGTGGCCGCAGAATGTGATTAATTTTATTTTTTATGATTTAATTACATTTTTTTAAATTAGAATGGTAAAATAGACTTATACCGTGATTGTGGTGTATAAAGAATATAATAAAGGAAATTTCGGTAATGTATTACTCTCATAAAATATTATTATTTCATATATACTATTATAGAAGATATATTATAATTTATATATATATATATATAATTAACTAAGTATGCATTTTGTTTAAGAGAAATCTTATTTCTTGGCCAATACAATAATTTATAATTAACTAAATATGTAATATAAATATTGATTGATTGATCAATTAATATTTTTTCCATTTACAGGGAATGTGCATTTAAAGTATACCTAATTTCTAAGTCCCGGTGGGGAGGCCTAGTGGTGGAGTAAGGCTGCCTGGAGACTAAATGTCACGGGTTCGCATATCCTCAATACCACATGTCGGGTGTGTGAGTAAAAAAAAAAAAAGTTGTCCCGGTGGGGATGGCCTAGTAGTGGAGTGAGGTTGCTCGGATGCCAAAGGTCACGGATTCAAACCTCCTCAATACCACAGGTCGGGTGTGTGAGTTAAAAAAAAAAAAAAAAGTATACCTAATTTCTATAACTACTTCTATTGTATTATATAAGTAAATTTGACTAATTGATGTGCATCTCAAAGTTAAGTAAAATGTATTTGCATACCATATCTTTATATGGTATATGCATTAAAATGTGGATGAATTGGTTTAAATGTCATATGAACGATTATATATTCAAACCAATAATCTCTCGTTAATCATAATTACGTAAAATAAACACATATACATATATAGATATCAAACAAAGCACTTGCTAATTAATTATTGGCATGAATTTGTTTAATTAACTTAGAATTATAAATAAAAATGACATATTAATTCATATTCTACAAAATGATTAAAAAATGAAATAAATAATCTTTTATATACAATATATACCGTACGTAAATTACAAAGAAAAGGTCTAAACCTATAAATGGTTTTCAATAAAAAGAATCGATATTTTAGAATCCTATTTAATTATAAATATAAAAGAGAATTATGTAAAAAAAATAAGAGATTACTTTTCTATTGAGAAGACGCATTTACTGCAGAAATTAAAAGTTAATATATAAAAGCATAATAGTTTTTTTTATCTTTATGACAAATTTTCATCATGATAAACTTGGAACAACTAATAATAATTAAGAGCAAATTAAATCACATTGATCGCGATTTTGAAATTTAAATCAATGCAAAGATACTATAAAATATGATATAGTTTTTTGCTTTATGATATAATGATTGGATCATGAGCCCCGAATCATGGAAGAGTACGTATGTAATAAAAGAAGAGCACAAAAATAATTAAATAAATAACTGAGGATATTAATCTATTGCAAATGATTATATATAAGATTATATAATGATGTATTACGAAGGATCGCGACATTGATATCAAAATGAAAGAACCGAATTTGACCAATTAGAAATGAGAAATGAATGAAACAAATATTTATCTCACAACTTATGAGATTCAATTTATAATAATGAGTTTACAAACAAATAATCAAAATCCTAGCTACAATAATTGACTATAAATATATAAAATCAAAATCCTAGTTACAATAATTGACTATAAATATATAAAATCAAAATCCTAGTAGCGTACGTAGAAGCTACTGATTGTGTCTTGTCTTTTTAAAATGTGTGGATGCAATTTGGTGAGTATATGAAGTAGACGGGATCATCAAATTTCCATGTTTTTTTCTTCAAACTGGGGATTCAACAATACGACCACATGACTAATTCTAAGACACTAACAACTTTGGAATGAATAAGGTATGTTAAATGTAAAAGTTCATAGGATGCAATTATATTTATAGATAAATATGAGGTGGTATATTTGGAATGTGTATTCACATATGGTAAATTCTATAAACACACAATTTGAATTAATTTATATGAAATGTTTAATTAAAAATTAGATATGATTTCTATATATAATTCTTGGAGCCGTTTCTATGTATAATTACACACTATCCTCCACTAAAGATTTGGTGCTTATAAAAATATTAGATATATTATTACATAGATGTTTCCCTTTTAAAAATTTAAGGTTTGTATAATATGGCTAGGTATTGATATATGGTTAATTCTAGAAATAGGTAATTCGCATTAATTAATTAATTATATCAAGCATTTTGGTTGACGGAATATGCATATAACATATAGGATTAGTTGGTAATCATTATATATTTTGTCAAGATGTAATTATTGATTTCAAATATATTAATATCTAATTATTAAGAGCAAGATATTGTACTATTTTATCCTCATATTTTATATAAGTATCAAGATTTATATTTATGGTAAATATACATTATCAATGACTACGTAATTATTGATTTGTAATATACTTGGGAGATAATATATTGGGTTTATATAGGGTTGATTTGATTTTTTTTTTTGTAAATATTTAGGTGATCAATTAAATATGGCTGCGTATATTTATGTTATTTTTGTTTATACCATATATATAGTTTATTAATGATTATACTATATTCAATAATTAATATATAGATGGATGGCGATATATAAATTAATTCATATAGCTAGCTTCATTTTATTTCGTATTAGTTAATGCATGGTATTAATATGATTAATTAGGCAAATTAACTATCACAATATTTCCTTATTTGATAGCTAGGGTGATTTAGGCGGGAAAATTAGATGAATATTTTACCCTAGACTATCTTACTTTTAGATATAATATAGATTACTATTATATCCTGCGGGATGCACGGTGATAAATATATAAATAATTTATATTAAATAATTTACATAAATAATATAATTAAATTATAGTTAAATAATTAATAGAAACAATTATAAAATGTACAAAGAATGTAATGCTATATTCAAGTTTATGCTTTATTTTTCTTGGACAACTTATATTCATGAATAAATTTACAATTTTCATTGATTGTACCCAATAAAATTCTCCCACTTTTTAGGGTGGCATTCTTCAATTTTCCTCTCCCATTTCCGGCCCCTGCTGATTCGTCCTTCTTCAAGAATATTCTTCACTCTAAATTTTTCTTGGCCATTTGCAATTAACACTACTATGCTAACATATAAATTTACTCTTAATAACATGTGTTGCGTGTTCATTTTAGCATGATTATATGTTCATATTACTATCACATTATTTTCATTTTGATGTGACGAAGTTACATGAGAATAAGAAAACACAAAGGCCTTATTTAGTTAACAAGGAATGTGGTCTTGGAAAGTAATCTTATTCCTTATTTTTAAATTTCTGTGTTTGGTTCATTTTTTGAGAATTTTGGAAAGTAATCAAAATTCTTAAAACAAGGAAACTAATACAATTTTCCTGAATTATGAATACTTACTTGGAGTATGTATTCTTTTTACTTGCCTCTAGGAATCTTGTGTTAGACCATTTTATTATTCAATTTTTTCATTCATTACTATTATGATTATTACTAAATTTATATTTTTCAATGAAAAATTGAAAATTTTGAAAAAAAATATATTTTTTTGTGGATTATCGTTAATTTTTGTATTATAAAGTCTTAACTTTCAACAAAAAAATGAACAAAATGAAAAAATAAAAAAAACTACTAAAATTCGAGTATCATATATATATATATATTGGCAATTGATGGTAAAATCAATAACAAAATTCGACATAAGTAACAATTTGTGTTCAAATGATGTCTACCGTGTATGTGTGTGTGTAATAGAATTACTTTTGTAAATTAATGCAATTTTTTTAATGATAAATGATTTGTGTATGTTTGTAATTATTTATATATAATTTTAATTATTAATTTATCTTTATTTATTTATATATTTTCTTAATTGTTAATTTTTTATTTTTTTAATTAGAGAATGAGAATGATGATCGAACCAGGTCTCTTACCATAAAATGGGTGAAGAATACTCCTAGACTACAAGTCTACAATATTATTAATATATCTTAATAAACCAATTTGAATAGTTTTAATAAAAAAAGGGATAAGGGCCAAATATGCCACTAAACTAATTTGGGGGTTCAATTGAGCCACTGTAATTTTTTTTTTGGCTCAATTGGGCCATTGCGTTTTTAAAACCATGTCAATTGAGTCATTGTATAACGGAGCCCTAACGGAGGACGTTAACTCGGCTCGAAACGAGGTCATTTTCTTTAAATTTTTACCCTAACCCATAACCCGACCCACTCGTCCAAACTAATTGAGCCAAAAAAAGTTACAGTGGCGCAATTGAGCTTCCCAAATTAGTTTAGTGGCCTATTTGACCCTTATCCCTAAAAAAAATTATAAAATGAGAATCCTCACAATTTTCTTATTATGTTCCTAACACATAATAAATAATATGTAGTATTCATTCTCCTTAGAATCACATTTCTATAAATCATATTCCCAAATAACTTTACTTTCCTGACAACCAAATAAGGCTAAAAATTATTGAATTATCATATATAATACCTAATTGGAATAGAGTTAAACCCTAATTGGGGTGGAATAAACCCTAAATATTGGATGAAATAGACATTAATTGAATGGAATAGATCTTAACTGAAATGAAATAAACATTAAAAATTAATGTTTTGTATTTTTCATCCATATTTCTTCGGATGAACAGATGTATTCGAGATCTGAAATGAAAGAACATGAATAACTATAATTTGATATACTATATTCATTTCCATTTTAATATAACAAAATTGCATGAGAATATCATGGAAATTTACTCATAATATAAATTATATGTGTTGTTAGTTATTTTAGCATTGTTATATGTTTATATTAGCATTATACCGCTTTCATTTTAGCATGACGAAATTACATGAGAATAACATATAAATATATATGTAATAGCATTTGTGTTGTCCGTTCATTTTAGCATAAATATATTTTCATATTAACATCATATTACTTTCATTTGACGAAAAGAAACACACATAAATTATGGAATAAACCTTAATTAGGATAGAATAGGGATGACAATGAGTAACGGATCCTATGGGTACTTGCAAAAATTACTCACGATGGGTAGGTAATTACCCACTTAATGGGTACGAGCACGGGCACGGGTAATCACCCGCCAAATTTGATGGGGACGGGTGCGGGTAGTACCCAACCCGTCCCATACCCATATATTATTATTATTATTATTATTATTATTATTATTATTATTATTATTATTATTATTATTACATTGTATGTATAGGAATTGTATTGTGATTTGATATTATTTTTTGAAGATTTTATAGCATTGTTATGTTTTTAGTTTTTTTTATGTAATGTCGCATTTTCATGAAGGGTCTTTGTGTTAATTTTAATCGAATTATGGTTTATTTTTAATCAATATTTTTAAAATTATAAATTATTTAACAAAACGGAGTGGTCGAAAGGAAAAATCGAACATTGCAGGAGATGTCAAGAGCAATGTTACAGGCTCAATGGTTGTCTAAGAAGCTTTGGGCCGAAGTAGTAAACACTGCGTGTCACATTGGGAATAGAGTGATACTTTGCCCCGACAGAACAGAGACACCATATGAACTTCTGAAGGGCAAGAAGCCCAATTTGAAGTATTTTCATATCTTTGGAAGTGTATGTTACATCCTGAATGACAGGGAGCATTTGGGAAAATTTGACTCCAAAAGCGACAAAGGAATTTTCTTGGATTATGCATCTGATAGTCGGGCATACCATGTGTTTAATCTCAGGACAAAAACTGATACGAACTCGAAAAGCATAAAAGAATCAAATCCAAGAATACCATTGAGAGCTTCAAAGATAATCATGTTGTTCAAGATTAAAGATTGAAGATCAAGATTTGAAGAACACACGTGCATGAAAATATTCAGATATTTTGGGCAGCCCATGAAGATTAAATATTCAGCCCATGTTCGAGAGTTAAAGAGTCCAAGTTTGAAGGCCCAAAGTTATTGGGTTTATTTTATCTATAGTTAGATTTTATTATTTGATTTTTGATATTTATTTTATTAATTTTCGTTTTTTATTTAATTAGGTAGATAAAGTTCTATTTAAGGCAGTTTTCTTCTTTAAATAGAATTCTAGTTTAGATAGGATTCCTAGTTTAATTAAAGCAGATTTTCTAGTCTAGTTAGGATAGTTTTCCTATCTAGTTTAGTAGATCCTAACATTATAAATAGGACATCCATGTGACATTATTATTTAGACGTTAGATGAAATAAAAGATTAATTTCTCAATTGTCTCACGATCCTTTGGTTGATCACCCATTTATCAAGTTCTTTTGATCTAGCAAATCATAAGTCCTATTTCAAGCTCTTTTCTATTCCATCGAGTCTAGGGGGAGTGCTATCCAATCGAAGAGTACGAGAAATCGCGTTTCGTCTTCACCGTAAGACGGGTTTCGAGTAAGTATTCTTCTTCTACCTTTTCAATTCATCTCCATCGATCACCATCCTTCATCTATCACCTATGTACGTTTCATCATCAGCCATCATCCATAATCCAGCCATAATTCATCGCCATAAATCGCCCATCACCTATACGTGTCCAATTCGCCTTAATTAACACGTATAACAAATCTGTCCCAAATCGCCTATCTATCTATTTATTTGTGTGTATTTTATTTAGTTGAGTCATATTTCTAAGTGTCTTAGGTGTCTAGCATTTATTCGAGTTTTATTTTTCATAGTTTAGTCGTTTATCTGTGTCTTGTTATCTGTCGGATTGAATCCTTCATTCGCTTGACGTGTTTCGATCTATAAGTCTTCTGCATGCGTTTTGTTCGTGTCTTGGATTAGTTGTCCGGGTCACATCAAAAACAGTCCAAGAATCAATTAACATTATTTTCGATGATCACACAGGTATCGCTTCAAAATCTAAAGAGGATGAGGTGATTGATCTTATTGGCACAAGTGAAACGTCAAGTGATCAGACTGGAGGTGATGTTGAGAACAAGACATCCACTGTCAAAGTGAATGTTTCACAGTATGATGAAGTTCCAGACAAAACACCAACATCAACATGCACTTCAGACAGTGAAGACGATTAATTTGTGAATGCCGAAGATGAACCAAGAAGGGATCCTCCAAGTCGAATTCAGAACAATCATCCAGATTCACAGATCATTGGTGAGCAATCCGAAGGAGTTCAAACCAGAAGCAAGAACTCAGAGGAATACAAAGAAATGCTGAAACTGGTATGCATGTCTTCTTTAAATGTTTGTATGTCAAACACTTATTTTCTGTCTAACATTGAACCGAAAAATATTAAGGAAGCCCTTAATGATAATTTTTGGATCAATGCTATGCATGAGGAACTAAACCAGTTTGTAAGAAACAATGTATGGGAATTAGTTCCACGCCCCAAAGATAAAAATGTAATTGGGACAAAATGGATTTTCAAAAATAAAACGGATGAGTCTGGCAATGTTGTCAGAAACAAAGCTCGTCTAGTGGCTCAAGGTTATACCCAAGTTGAAGGGGTAGACTTTGATGAAACATTTGCTCCTGTTGTAAGGATTGAATCTATCTATCTTTTATGTGCAATTGCATGTTATGTGGGAATTATTTTACATCAAATGGATGTTAAAAGTGCTTTCTTGAATGATTATCTCAATGAAGAAGCATATGTCGAACAACCTAAGGGGTTCGAATGTCATGAGAAACCTTTGCACGTATTTAAGCTAAAAAAGGCTTTGTATGGTCTCAAACAAGCCCCTAGAGCATGGTATGCTAGACTGACCGATTTCTTGCTACAAATTTGTTTTGCAAGAGGTCAAGTTGATAGAACATTGTTTATCAAGAAAAATAAAAAACATATTACTGTTGCTCAAATCTATGTTGATGACATTGTTTTTAGTTCGACCTTTACTAATCTGCTCAAAGATTTTGTAGACTCAATGTACAACATGTTTGAAATGAGCATGGTTGGAGAGCTCAACTATTTCCTTGGTCTACAAATGTAGCACCCCAAACTACTCCGTTTGGCCACTTCACTTAATATACAATTTACTTATCTCCAGACAAAGCTGTTGAGGATGTGGAAGTTGATGTTGAACAACAAGAGGAGCCTCTTTCTACGATGTCAGAGGATGATGTTCCTGCCAAGCCTGTGACTTCAGGACAAACATTGAAAGGGAAAGGGAAAAAGGGTGCTACATCTGGCCCTAAGAAGAAGGCTCTCTCCCCCACCTCTTCACAAGAAATGGTCTCCTCCGGCACAGCCAAAGAGATAGTCTCTTCATCCCCCACTCATTCAGCCGATGTCAAAGACGATGCTGATTCTGCTGACTATGAACCCGTCTATCCTCCAGGTTTCCCTCATGATGTTTCCTCTGCGTTCAGTAAGACATTCTATTCTCAGCATGCTAAACCAATTCATAAAACTATTGTTCTTCATCCCACACGTGTCGAAAAATAAATAGATGTGCTTAGTTTTAAGAAGTATAGGATGAATGTTTTCTTGAAAGGAGGGGTCTCTGGAAATCCATCACCGCATGGTCTTCTTTTGAGCCTGATGTTGTAGCTGAATTTTATACAAACATGTCTCCTGAGATGGGTGATAAAACGAAGAGCAAGTATGGGGAGGTTCATATGAGAGATAAGATCTATTCGCTTAACCCCTTGATCATTAACAAGTTTTTAGGTCTGGGCAATGATTCTGATGTTGTTAGCCTTGACTTAATTGATGATGTGGTGTCGACTGTCACTGGTAGTTTGGTAACAAAGTGGACTAACAAGCTCTCCACTTCTAAGCTTACTTTCTTCTATTTTGTTTTACACAAAATAACTGTGTATAATTGGTTACCTACCACCAACTCTTCAGTCCTCACTGTTGATCAAGCATTCTTGCTCTTAAATCTTGGAACAAAAATCCCCTTCAATCTCGGAGACTATATTTTTGTTTGTATGCTCAAGGCTGTTGCAAAATGGAACACCACCAACATCTTACATTTTTCCTGCCTCATTTATACCATTCTGGTTGACCAAGGTATGAAGCCAAACAAGAAAAAGATAGTTACTGAAACCTCAACTATCTCTATCATCAAGCCTAAAGGGAGTGAAGATCGTGTGATCGATCTCCCTTATATCTTTGGTCAAAGTTCAATTGCTGCATCAAGGGATGTGTTGGGATTTTTTTGAATTAAACCACTGCAGGATCTAATTGGATGTTCATTACTCCTAATGTCATGTAGAATACCGAAAAATGACTTACAAATTAAACTACGGGTTGAGGACAAGATTAAAGGTCTAATATTATTGTTGTATGAATGATAATAGGCGCCCCTTGATGCTATTCCACTCCTTGATCTTCAATTGTATTACCGGATTGAATCTAGTTTCAGGGTGGGCTGAAATCTACTAGATCGGTATGGAATCTGTGGAGATCAAGAGAACACGAGAGGGCTGATATTTTTTGATGATAATTTCGTGCCTCCACCCTCTTATTTATAAGGGGGTGGAAGAAATTTAGTGTCCCAGTTGGACTAGAATTCTATCTCTATCTCTTGTTCTATCTACAATCCAATTCAGTCGCTTTTTGGGCTACAACAGGGATCTAGAAGAATATTAAATTGACCCATTAATTTATTTAATGTCAAATATCCAATAAACTTAGGATATAATTAAATAAATTAAGTATTATTTTTATTCCACTAAAGAAATAATACTGACCTACCAATTTAATACATATTTCTGAATATGCTTTCTCCTTTAGTCTAGCCATTCCCCATGTTTAAGATATAATGCCCATTAATTAATTATGTAAGCTTCTGACAACTATAATTAATTAATATCTTTTCCTTGAGTAGTACCACACAAGCTTTACTCATGCACGGAATAAATTCGACCTGCAGGGTTTCAGCATGAACCTGCATTTCCCCAAGGGGACACCATCAACCTGGCGCACCAGGACACGGTGCCCCTACATATTGCACGACCCATTATCATAAGTGTAAATGTGACAACCCAAGATATCGAGATTATTGATCCTATGAAAGAATCTCACCCTTTGATAAATCAAAGCTGCAAACACTACACATATATGTCCGCCAACATATAGGGGTTAAGAACCTGAACTCTATGGATTCTTATTCTCTCATTTAAGGTTAGAATAGAGAATATAATCTTAAGTAGATCCTCTTCAATACACTTGCCCGTGTATTAGAATAATCAGTTAGTCAAGACAAACTAACTATCAGATTATTCTACAGCGTACCGATAGCAGGTTCAGTACCATCTAGACTGTAAGCCTTTTAATATATTACAAGGAACCGATGATATGATCTGACCATGTGTTTACCCACACCATATCATCTATAATTTAAGTATAGTGAACATGCATGTAAATATAACAATTTAATTGCAAACAGTGACTGCAATTGTATTCATTCTATATCATCATAAACCATCATCAATAATGTATATAAAAGATAGGTCTTCTAGTATACAAAACCAACAATCTCCTACTTATACTTGAAGCATGTCTTTCAAATATAAAACAAACTCGCTAACTCTCCAACTCTAACTAAAATCTCAAACGCCAACCCCGGGTCTGCATCTCACTCCCATTTTCTCCATGTGACCATAGAAGGTCTTTACTGGAAGGCTCTTCGTGAATGGATCAACCAAATTGTCCTCAGATGCAATCTTGACCACTGCCACATCTCCTCTGTTAACGATTTCTTGTATAAGATGGTATTTTCTCTCTATGTGTTTACTTGCCTTATGGGCTCTGGGTTCCTTCGAATTTGCCACTACACCTGAGTTATCACAATACACCGTGATACTTTTAGGTAAATCAGGAACCACGCTGAAGTCCAACAAGAAGCTCTTGAGCCAGACGGCCTCTTTTGCAGCCTCAGAGGCAGCTACATATTCGGCCTCCATGGTGGAATCCGCAATGCATTTATGCTTTATGCTCCTCCATGCAATGGCTCCGCCTCCCAATGTAAACACATAGCCTGAGGTAGATTTGCTCTGATCTTTATCGGATTGAAAACCTGAGTCCGTGTAACCCAAAGACACTAGACTATCAGAGCGGTATACTAACATATAATCTCGAGTCCTTTTTAGATACTTGAGTATATTCTTAACCACAGTCCAATGACCTTATCCAGGGTTTGACTGATATCTGCTTACCATGCCGACTGCATAGCATATATCAGGTCTAGTGCATAGCATAGCATACATTAGGCTTCCCACAGTCGAAGCATATGGAATACCCTTCATCTCATCTATCTCAGCCTGTGTGTGGGGACACATCTCCTTGGATAGATGAATTCCATGCCTGAAAGGTATAAAACCTTTCTTGGAATCATGCATGTTAAACCTAGCTAGCACTGTGTCAATATATGTCATCTGGGATAAGCACAACATCCTTTTCTGGCGATCTCGAATTATCTTGATGCCAAGAATGTATCCGGCTTCTCCGAGATCTTTCATATCGAACTGCTTGGATAACCACACCCTTATGTTAGATAATACTTTCTTACTATTTCTAATAAGTAAGATATCATCAACATATAGCACGAGGAAAGCCACCACGTTTCTGTCACTCTTCTTGTACACACAACTCTCATCCGGACATTGCACGAATCTATATGACTGGATAACCTCGTTAAACCAGATGTTCCAAGACCTTGATGCCTGCTTAAGTCCATAAATGGATCTCTTAAGCTTGAACACTAAATGCTCTTGACCTTTAGCAATGAAACCCTCTGGTTGCTTCATGTGGATATTTTCCTCAAGACTTCCATTCAGGAAAGCTGTCTTGACATGCATCTGCCAAATCTCATAATCCAAATGAGCGGCTATAGACAAGAGAATCCGGATTGAATTAAGCATGGCTACCGGTGAAAAGGTTTCCTCATAATCGATCCCTTTTTTCTGAATGTACCCTTTCGCCACCAATCTTGCCTTGAAGGTTTCAACCATCCCGTCAGCTCCTCTCTTGTGGTTCTACAAGCTCCCAGACTTGATTGTGATCCATAGATCCAATCTCAGACTCCATTGCAATTTTCCAAGAATCTGCATCTTTATCTTGGATCACTTCGTCGTAGGTCCTGGGATCCAATTCATTTAGTCCTTCAGGAAAATCCGAAGATTCACCCAAACCAATGAATCTGTCAGGTTGACGTATAACCCACCCACTGCAATGAGGCAGTTCCTGTACTTCTGTGACTCGTTGTGCAGTAATTTATGGTTCCTCTTCTGGTACTGTTGGTGTCGGATTCGAATTTTCCCCTCGAAGCTCCTCGAGTATTATCTCACTTCTTGGCTTGTGATTTATTACATAGTCTTTCTCTAAGAATCGAGCATTGGTACTCATAATGATCTTCTTATCCTTAGGACTATAAAATAAACCACCTTTCGTTCCTTTGGGATATCCAACAAACAGTCTAACATCCGTACGTGGTGCCAGCTTATCAGCTTACTTATCCAGCATATGTGCTGGACTACCCCAAATCCGAAAATGTCCAAGACTGGGCTTTCGTCCAGTCCAAAGTTCTGTGGGTGTAGATGGGACTGATTTTGATGGAACTATGTTAAGAATATAGACTTCTGTTTCCAATGCATATCCCCAGAATGAAATAGGCAGATCTGAATAGCTCATCATCGACCTAACCATCTCTAACAATGTTCAGTTTCTTCTCTCCGCCACGCCGTTCTGCTGTGGCGTTCCCAGCGCAGTCAACTGGGATGTAATCCCATTCTCTGCAAAGTAGTCCGTAAATTCATTCGAGAGGTATTCACCACCATGATCAGACCATAGTGATTTGATACTTTTACATGTACATTTTTCCACTTCCACTCTGAATTCTTTAAAAGTCTCAAAGGATTCTGACTTGCGCGTAATAGGTATATGTATCCATACCTTGAGTAATCATCAATGAACATGATGAAATACTCGTGCCCTCCTCGAGCCTGAACTGACATAGGGCCACATAAGTCAGAGTGAATCAAATCTAATACCTCTTCAGATCTATTCCCTTTATCCTTAAAGGGTCGCTTAGTCATTTTACCTTCCAAACAGGATTCACACAAAGGGAACGATTCTAGGACCAATGAAGACAAGGTCCCATCGTTTACTAGTCTTTGTATCCGTTTAAGGTTAATGTGGCCAAGCCTAAGATGCCAAAGATAGGTTTGATTCATTTCCGAAGGTTCTTTTCATTTGTTAGGGTTTATGATCGATGCATTTGCACAGTGTTTTGCATAGGATTAAGTAAATAAAGATGTATATCCAATGTGCCAGAACAAATAAAACGTTTATCACTAAAGATAACAACCTTGTTATAAAAAAAATAGAATATCCATCCATAAAAAGTTTAGAAACTGAAATCAAGTTTCGCCTAAAACCAGGCACATAAAGACAATCCCTTAAAACTAAAATCCTATCACTACTAAAAGATAAGGTTATGTCTCCCACTACAACTGCCACCACTTTCGTAGCATTGCCCATGTAGACTGAAATCTCTCAATCACTCAGCTGTCTTTTTGCCAGGAACCCCTGTAAAGACATGCAAACATGATCAGTAGCTCCAGTATCTACTACTCATGACTGAGTAGAATCTGTAGCTAAACATGTTTCAACGATGAGAGATTGAGACGTACCCTTCTTCTTCTTCTTCTTCTTCTTCTTCTTCTTCTTGTTAGGACAATCCACCTTCCAGTGACCTGGCTGGCCGAACTTGAAACACTTTGTCTTTGACTTAAATTCCTCGGGAGGAATCTTAGTCTTGGACTTCTTCACCTTAGGTGCTCCCTTTGCAGCTTTCTTAGGTGCATTCCTCTTATTCCACTAAAGAAATAATACTGACCTACCAATTTAATACATATTTCAGAATATGCTTTCTTCTTTAGTCTAGACATTCCCCATGTTTAAGATATAATGCCCATTAATTAATTATGTAAGCTTCTGACAGCTATAATTAATTAATATCTTCTCCTTGAGTAGTACCACACAAGCTTTACTCATGCACGGAATAAATTCCCCCTACAGGGTTTCAACATGAACTTGCATTTTCTCAAAGGGACACCATCAACCTGGCGCACCAGGACACAGTGCCCCTATATATTGCACGACCAATCATAATTGTAAATGTCACAACCTAAGATATCGAGATTATTGATCCTATGAAAGAATTTCACCCTTTGATAAATCAAAGCTGCAAACACTACACGTATATGTTCGCCAACATATAGGGGTTAAGAACCCGAACTCTATGGATTCTTATTCTCTCATTGAAGGTCAGAATATAGAATAGAATCCTAAGTAGATCCTCCTCAATACACTTACCCGTGTGTTAGAATAATCAGTTAGTCATGACAAACTAACTATCAGATGATTCTACGACGTACCTATAGCAGGTTCAGTGCCATCTAGACTATGAGCCTTTTAATACATTACAAGGAACCGATGATATGATCTAACCATGTCTTTACCCACACCATATCATCTAGAATATAAGTATAGTGAACATGCATGTAAATATAGCAATTTAAATACAAACAGTTACTGTAATTTTATTCATTCTATATCATCATAAACCATCCTCAATAATGTATACAAAAGATAGGTCTTCTAGTATACAAAACCAACAGGATGTTGGATGGGATGTTGCTGCAGATTGTGCACTCTCTCCTCCTCTTTCAGGAAGTGATATAGCAAGTGCTTCCTCGCACTTGATGACAATTTCTGTGCAGGTTTTAAACTCCTATATATCACAGATGGATTCAATGATTCATCAAAGTACAGTGTTCACCAATGCAATGGTTGAGCTTCGTCAAGCACTTCTAGGAACCCTTTCTACACAAAAAGGGAGAGTAGATATAGCTGCTGCTGGTACTGGTATTGGTGAAGATGTTAGGCTGGTTGAAGCTGATAAGGCTGTGAAGTCTGTGGCCAAGGGGAAAGGCAAAAAGAAAATTTAAAATTTTCTTTATCAAAAACTATTTAATTTCATGGTTATGTATTGTGATAGACACAAGTTTATTTTGGATGTGTTTACATCCTTGTTGGTTTTTGATGTGCTAGACACATATATTTTTTTTTTGTTGGGTATCCACGGTTGGATATCCTTGGATAATTTAGTTTTTAATCATCAGTGTTAATTGATTTTGCTATATATATTTCTGTTCACATATTTCATATGTGTTATGTTTTTATTGGGAATGATTTCAACATTGATATTCTGTTTCTCACTTATTGTATAGTATGTGATGTTTTGTGTTGAAAATGATTTCAACATTGTGATTGTGTTCACATGTTTTAATATGTGATGATTGATATGTTGAGAATGTTCTCAATATTGTATTGTCCTGTACAGGGGTAAATACCCAACTTGTTGTATACTACTGTATAGGGAATTATACCCACTATTTTTGTATATATTGAGCTTTATATTTTGTGTAGAAAATTTCCGTATTCCGCTGCGGCTCTAATCATGTATATATTAAGCTTTATATTTTGTGCAGAAAAGATAAGCTTAAGGGTGAGATTGTTGAGTATGACGTGTTCCAGATGATGTTATCACTTAGTTTGCTAACATCGCAATCAATGTCGTATCTAATGTTGTTTCGTCATTCTCGTCACATCAAGTATAACACTCGGAACTTTAATCTTATCCTGTCTTAGTATTTTGGATTAATTTATTTTAAATTAATCTGAATAAATTGTGATTTTTGTCACATATGATTTCCCACGTATTTAGGGATTTATTAGATATTTTATTTTGAATTAAAATGTGGATAATGTTTGATTTTGATTTGTTCAAAATCTGTTCCGGATTTGTAGGGGGCGTGATGTTCCCACTCTCCATTAGACACTAACCATCGCAGGTAAATGTGGGTCGCTGGAGTAACCGCTACTATTGCACGATGTTAAAGAACGTGTGTCATGCAATGCAGAAGACGGTTATCTCAAGTCCACTTCAACAAGGGATGGTGGAAGGCGGTTGATTCAAGTCCAAGTCATCTAGGATCGTGAGGAAACTGCCAAGGCAAGATGAAGGAAGTATTTAAGGTCTTCTTAGACCTTCAAATCATTTATGCAAGCAGGTTATCACCGTGGTTTGTGAGATGCTCTGAATCTTGCATCTAGTGTCATCTTTGAAATCCAAGACATCTTCCCAAACATCAGCCTAGCGTCCTAATCAACTGGAGACTTCCATTCCAGTTGTGTGTGTGTAGGTTAGATAGTCAACTTTGAGAGTCTAGGATTTAGAGTGACTTGTTGTAATCTATCTATGTGTGTAGATAGGTTTGTTTTGAGTGATTATTAAAGTGAGTGAAGCTAGGATAATCCTTTCAATTTTTTATGTAGTGCTGTCAAGGGAGTGAACCGAGATAACATCAGCATTGTTTTTATTTATCACTTGTGATAGTGAATTTCACCTTAAGGCAATCACACACCGTAAGGAGTGTGATTTAAAATTTATTTTGTGCATAGTTCTATTTACGTTTCTGCTACATATTGAAGGCAATATGGTAACACTAGCTTCAACATTTCATTTAACTTTGCAATTTACATCCGGAATTCACATTGTTTCAGGCAACAAATTCTAACAAGCGGTATCAGAGAGCCGGTACTTGACACACTAAGTCCTCGATCCGACATTGCTTGAAATCTGTGATGGATATTCAGATTAATCATTATCGTCCTCCTGCTCTAGATAGCAATGGTAGTAACTATGTCATGTGGAAATCTCGAATCAAGATTTATATTAAATCTATCGATGAAAGAGCATGGATGACAATCATTGAAGAATGGAGTCCTCCTAGGATGGAAGGTCCAAATGGTGATTTTGTGTTAACACTATAATCCCAATGGACAAATGATGAGAGAACAATCTCAAATTTTAATGCTCGCACTCTGAATGTGATTTTTGTTTCAATTGATGTTCTATGCTTCAAGATGATTTGCAACTGTATTACTGCATATCAATCATGGACCATTCTTTAGGAACATTGTGAAGGGTCTGCCAGTGTGAGGAAGAACAAACTAAGGCTGATCACATCTAAGTTTGAAAACCTACGCATGCTTGAAGATAAAACTATTTCATCTTATGATGAAAAATTGTGTGAGATCTCAAATCAATCGACCGCTCTTGGGAGTCCAATTTCCAATGAGAACATGGTTATCAAGTTGCTTTGAACTCTCTCAGAAAGATTCAATATGAAAATTTCTGCAATTGAGGAAACACATTATGTGGGAACCATGAGCATGAGTGAAGCGGTCAGCATCCTGCTAACATTTGAGATGAACCTGCAAAAATAGGAAGCAAACTCAACTTCAAGGGGAATTACTCTACAGACAACAACAATATCATCCGATGTTCATGATGATGTTGGCGGTCTTCAAGAAATCAACGAGGAAGAAAAGCTAAGTGCCGCACTGATGAAGCCATGCAAGGCCTTGATGAACTAAATCTAGAGCTGCCATTTATTACACGATTTCGAGCCAAGAAATTGCAAGGTTGTTTCCAAGCAATTATTCGCAAGAAGTTTGAAGAATTAGAAGAAGTTAAATGCAGCCCCAAGATTGTTACCTTGTTAACAATCAAAGATTGGAGATCAAGGTTTGAAGAATAATACATGAAGATGAAGTGAAGAAGTGCACGTGTGCATGTGTTGAAGAAGTCGACGTGATCGTGTGTGCATGTGGATCAGATTTTCATCCCTTAGTTATTTAATTAAGGGGTTGAATTTTATTTAGACTATAGTATTTATTTAATTATGTTAGTCTATAGTTTAGTTCAGATTTTTATTTAATTTAATGTAATTTTTGTCCATATTATAGTCAAGGTTGACTAGAATTGTATTTAAGGCAATTTCCTACCTTGAATAGAATTCTAGTTTAGGGAACTTCCTAGTATAGTTAGAGATCCCTTCTGGATCAATTTTTAGGCCTTTTAGCTTATTATTTTCGTGGCTTTTAACCCTATAAATAGGGGATCCATGTTACATTGATATTTTAGACATTGTTGAATTAAATTGCTTTTGCATTCAATTTGTGTCTCAAATCTATTCGTCTTTTGAATACTTTTCACACGAAAATATTCATTCTTGGAGCTAGCAACTACAAGTCTTATTCAAGGGTATTGCTTAATCCACTTGAGGGATTAACCGGTATTCGCTATCGAGGAGCAACTTGGAGATTTCAACTTTGGATACGTTCGAGATTCAAGGAGGCTATCGGGTTGTGATTCACAACACTATCACCACTCGTCCATCATCATCATCGAAAACTTCCAACCAGCCACCAATATCCATCTTCACGGCAGCCCTTTCCAAGTGCGAGTTCTACACCGCATCGTCGTATCGTAAGTTCAATCGTACTCTAACATATCCTACCTTCTCCAAGCCATTCTTCACCAACCTTCAGACACGAATTCCTACCTTATTTCAGCCCTCTTAATAATCCCTTTTCAGCCCTTGAACCTTTGGTTTGTGTTATTTAATTGGTGTCATAGTTCTAGGTATTTTAGTTGTCTAGATTAGTCGTAATTTTGTGTCGGATTGTTCCCTTCATTTAGTTGACGTGTTTCGTATCCTAAAGTCTTCCGCTACGTCGTTATTATCGTTCTAGTTCGTGTATGGGTCGTATCATAAATTTGGTATCAGAGCCACGTCAGCTCTGTTGGTCGTGGTTCAATCCGAAGTGTCAATTTTATCCTACGTGTCGTCTTACGTGTCTTCTTTAATTTTTATTTTATCGAGTTGTAATAACATAGTTGTTCATTGAATTCAAAAAAAAAAAATAAAGTTGATAAAAAGAAAAGCAAATAGGCAAAAAAAAAGAGAAAAGAGCCGAAAAAAAAAATCGACAAAAAAAGAGAGGAATATTCATTGTGTTACCATTTGAGTCTTGATCTATTTTGGTACTTTCCTTTTAGTCAAGTTCTATCTTTGGAACTTACCTTGTGAGTTTATTTTAATTTTGGTAGTTTCCTTCTAGGATAATTCCTTAGTTGGTAATTTCCTTTAGAGTCTTATTTTATTTTTGGAACTTTCCTTTCAAGTTTTTATTTTATTTTGGTAGTTTCCTTTTGAGTTGTAATTTATTTTTGGTTATTTCTTTTTAGAGTCTAGTTCAATTAGGATATTTAGATTGTGTCACAATTGTGTAACACTTTCCAAATTACCTAATCTTTCTTTCCTTTTCTTTCCTATTTCTTTCCTTCTACCTTTAGGATTTATTTTTGGATTCCTACACTATTTAGGACTTCAAAAATACATCTAATTCTTTCCTTATCTTGATTTCTTCCATTTCAATCCTTTCAAACCTTCCATATACTCCCCCATACCCATTAATTTTCGTCCTCTATACCCTATAGAGTTTGAAAATTTCAGCCTTAGTCACATACACCCATGCACCATGCTCCACATGGCCCGTACACCATATACATCAAATTCTCACCATCTCTACCGCAACAACAACATAATCATACTTGAGTTTGAAGGTCTATACTATCCCGACATCTATTTGGATTGGGAATGCAAAGTAGAAAAACTTTTTGAGTGCTATGACTTCCCCGAGAAAAAGAAAGTGCAGCTAGTTTCGTCAAAGTTTAAAGGCTATGCAACAACATGGTGGGAATTCCAGCAGAACTGGTGCCATAGAGATCGCCTTCCACCTATTTACACATGGCGTGAGTTGAAAGATTTGATGCAGAAACGATTCATTCCAGATCACTACCAATGGGAGTTGGAGGAAAAGCTATACAACCTTAGACAAAGAGATCGAACTGTAAATGACTACTACAACACAATGATTGAAGCCATGAGACGAGCTGATGTAGAAGAATATCCAGAAGACACCATGGATAGATTTCTAGCTGGTCTACGAAGGGCAATCCGTGAAAGAGTAGCATTGTACCGTTTCGACGAGTTGGAGGACATGGTGGAATACGCCATTCGGATAGAAAAGTGGCTAGAGGAACTAGAGATGAAGTCAAAAGAGGAGGTTCAAGTAGAGTCGAGCATTGCCACCCATGATGCTTCTACTTCCAAGGTACCAATTCTAGACTTCGTTGAAGTACCTTTTATCTCATTACCATCTGTTTCTATGTGCTTAGAAGATGAGATAGTTGAAGAATCTAAGCCAGAGTTGGACATGATAGAAACAACCAATGAGGAGATGCCAGTTTTGGAGGAGTTAGTTCAAGACGATTGTAATCAAGAGGAGTCGATTTCCATTCATGTTGATGAAGAGGTGCCCATTCTCGAAATTACTAATCCGGAGAAGACAAGTATAGAAGATTGCAATTTGGATGTTTTGTCCATGGAGATGACAAATCCTGAAGATTGTATGGATGATAAACTACAAATTGTGAATTTGGAGATCCATCATGCAGTTGAGGAAGCCGAAGAAGTTGAAGAGTTGTTAGAGATACAACCTTGTTATGAAAAGGAGAATGATATCCGTGAGACAATGGTTGAAGATCTTGAAGAGCTCGAACAAGCTAACATGGAGGAGCTGCCGAGTTCTAACACTTTTTGTCAACCGTTTTCTTGTGATGTCTTTATTTTACAGGTTGTTGAAGAAATTTCATTGGAAGTTGATGTACCACCAGATTTGATTGTGAATGCTATGTCAAGGCAAACTATGGAGCTAGAGTTTCGGCTATTTGACACCAAGTTGATGTGTACGTTCATGAAGATGTGTTTTATGCAGCTTGTGCAAAAGGAGTTCGATGATCAGTTCGTGTTCGTCTTTGATCCTGAAGAATTGAATTCGATGATGAATTCTTTTCAAGAGGAGGGGAATGATGAAGCCATACAAGGCCTTGATGAACTAAATCCAGAGCTGCCATTTATTACACGATTTCGAGCCAAGAAATTGCAAGGTTGTTTCCAAGCAATTATTCGTAAGAAGTTTGAAGAATTAGAAGAATTTAAATGCAGCCCCAAGATTGTTACCTTGTTAACAATCAAACATTGAAGATCAAGGTTTGAAGAATAATACATGAAGATGAAGTGAAGAAGTGCACGTGTGCATGTGTTGAAGAAGTCGACGTGATCGTGTGTGCATGTGGATCAAATTTTCGTCCCTTAGTTATTTAATTAAGGGGTTGAATTTTATTTAGACTATAGTATTTATTTAATTATGTTAGTCTATAGTTTAGTTCAGATTTTTATTTAATTTAATGTAATTTTCGTCCATATTATAGTCAATGTTGACTAGAATTGTATTTAAGGCAATTTCCTACCTTGAATATAATTCTAGTTTAGGGAACTTCCTAGTATAGGTAGAGATCCCTTTTGGATCAATTTTTAGGCCTTTTAGCTTATTATTTTCGTGGATTTTAACCCTATAAATAGGAGATCCATGTTACATTGATATTTTAGATATTGTTGAATTAAATTGCTTTTGCATTCAATTTGTGTCTCAAATCTATTCGTCTTTTGAATACTTTTCACACAAAAATATTCATTCTTGGAGCTAGCAACTACAAGTCATATTCAAGGATATTGCTTAATCCACTTGAGGGATTAACCGGTATTCTCTATCGAGGAGCAACTTGGAGATTTCAACCTTGGATACGTTCGAGATTCAAGGAGGCTATCGGGTTGTGATTCACAACACTATCACCACTCGTCCATCATCATCATCGATGACTTCCAACCAGCCACCAACGTCCATCTTCACGGCAGCCCTTTCCAAGTCCGAGTTCTACACCGCATCATCGTATCGTAAGTTCAATCGTACTCTAACATATCCTTCATTCTCCATGCCATTCTTCACCAACCTTCACACACGAATTCCTACCTTATTTCAGCCCTCTTAATCATCCCTTTTCAGCCCTTGAACCTTTGGTTTGTGTTATTTAATTGGTGTCATAGTTCTAGGTATTTTAGTTGTCTAGATTAGTCGTAATTTTGTGTCGGATTGTTCCCTTCATTTAGTTGACGTGTTTCGTATCCTAAAGTCTTCCGCTACGTCATTATTATCGTTCTAGTTCGTGTCTGGGTCGTATCACGCACTCTTAACAAGGAAATTAAATTCACTTGTTCGGTCCATGAAGAAAAGCTCCCCAAATATCAAATCTCAGTGACTGTTTGACTCTTCATCCTCATCAACATCAAATTCTGGAAGATCAAATGTCAAGAAGGAAGTTGCTGACAGTGGGAAAGACATTAATTCAGTTCAATGTAGAGCATGCTCTGGGTATGGACATTACTCAAATGAATGTCCAATAACACGAAGAAGACAAAGAAATAATTTTAATGCTGCTCTCAGTGATGATTATGATGCTGAAAATGATTCAGATCAGAAAGTGTTGTTTATCAATGTTATGGAAGAAGATGATCAGATTATTGATGCTCTAAATGATATTGATGAACTTGACAAACTTGACATTGAAAAATGTGAAGTTGAAGATGAAGTTCTTCCAGATGTTGAAGCAGAAGCTACTGAGATTTCACCTAATACTACGAATTGGTATGAAATGACTCTTCTGGATGAATTCAATCATGCTTCTGAAATCAGAGAAGATGATCCACATGAAGAACGACCCACTGCCTCACTTTAAGAGCTCAACAATGTTGTGAATAAAGTCTGCACTCAATGGACAACTCAATGAAAAGAGCTGAGATTTCTCATGGAAGAAAATCAGTTTCTTAGAGGAATGGTTGTAAATCTGGAAATTAGACTTACCAGGAGTGATGCTGAAATCAGCAAACTAAAGAAGGAAGTGGAGGACACCTCAAGAATATTTCAGAAGTGGAATCAAGGAATAAATGTCCTAAATGAAGCCTTAACATTGGGATAGACAGACAGAGCTGGACTAGGATTCTCCAATAAATCTTCCATGTCTTTCTCAAACAACAATGTTGTTCAGTTTGTGAAAGGTAACAACTCAAACACAACGACAAGGAACAATGTCGAAGATGATGATCAGAAGCAATGTAAAGGCTCAAAGGTACGGAAATATGTTTGTCATTACTGTCAACAGCCTGGACATATCAAACCACATTGCTTCAAATTTCATGATGATGTTACAACTGGGAAAACAACATCAGGGACCACATCAAGGAACAAAAATACTAAGAAGTCCAAAAAGATGAAGTACACCTGCAATGTTGTATACACATCCTTGAAGGCTAACATTGCCGGAACATGGTACTTTGACAGTGGATGTTCTCGACACATGACCGGCAACAAAGAATTTCTTGAAGAAAACACCATTACCAACAAAGGCAAAGTCAGCTACGGAGGAAGAGCTCAAGGAAACATTATCGAAAAAGGTACCTTGAATGTCAAACACTTTCCTAAGCTCTAGCATATCCTACATGTTGAGGGATTGACGACCAATTTGATCAGTATTACTCAGCTGTGTGATGATAGTATGCATGTCAAATTTGATAAAAACACTTGTGAAGTGTTTAACAAACACGACATGTGCATAATGTTTGGTAGTCGTGCATCTGACAATTGCTACCATGCTGACAAAGATGAAACCTGCAACATGACTGTAAATGATGAAACAAAGTTGATTCATCAAAAACTCGGTCATGTGAGCATGGTAAATTTAAAAAAGCTTATTATGCCGGATGCAGTTCGCGGCCTACCAAAGATGAATGTTGATCACGATGTTGTATGTGGAGCCAGCCAAAAGGGAAAATAAACCAGAATTTCTCACAAAAGCCTAGGTGGTTGTCAAACAACAAGATGTTTTCAACTCTTACACATGGACATCATATGACCAGTCGATACTGTAACAGCCCGGTCCCGAGATAGGGATTAATAAATAGGGACAGGGTGTTATTAAGGGATTATTACGAATTAAATAGAATTACTTAACTACGAAGGAAATTTAAGTGAAGAATACGAATAGCAAGGGCTTCAACTAACACGAATACGCATGCTCATTTGGAGATTAATCAATTAAACAGACAAACATATAAGAGGGAATAGAGCTAGATATGCATCATTATACTAATAAGATCAGTTTGGGACATTTTGTTCATAACATAGAAATAGGAAATATGTTCGGAATTCAAATGACGTATATCAGAGTAGTAGAATTATAGTGGGATTTGTAAAACACTTAAACAACAGCAAAAACTTGGCAGCCAACCCACATCCACAGCCACCAACGACCTCGGCATCTCAACCTGAAAACATTTGAAAAAGAGGGTTTGAGCACTAAAGTACTCAGTGGGTTTTTGCAAAAACTCTTCAACAACTTTGAGAATATCCAATAATCAAATGACGGAATATAGAGAGCAAAATGCAAAAGCCCTCTCTACACCCGTAAAACCTTTTCTTTTCTTTTTGGGCCCAATCTTGGCTCAAACCTCATGTCATCTGCACTCTCAGGCATGCCGTAAGATAGAAGAGGGGTTACCTCAAATATCCCAACGAGTTTGTGAGGGAATTAACCCAGCAGTGACTCACTATAAAAGATCAAAGATCACAACTTCTGAGCTCGAGTCCTGGTTAGAGCAAGACTATGTTTTTCTTGTCTTTCTTAACTTAAACTTATCTTTCTTTACTTGACTTACTTGGATTATCAAACCTAGAGCAATCATCTAGGTTAAATCTTAACTGAACAGGATCTTAGTCTACAAGGGATTTTCTAACATCCAAAAGGCAACCCTAAGTACTATAGACTTAGCAAAATCCAACACTCAAATACAAGGAAATAGATGCGTATAAACATCGATTGCAATTAAAGCAATTCTAACATCTCATGCTAGCATAAATTGTACTTAACAATCTTATCATGAATAAATCATGCTTGAGAGCTCGATAACTTTCTTTCTTTACTTTCTTTGCATAGAGACCAATCAGGCAGAGCAAAAATGTTCTATTGGATATCTCATTTGCCCTAACATGCTTCTAGAGCTCATTAGCTCAAACTTTTAGGAAAAGTATAGGTTTACCCACCTCGATCACTGACCAGAGGCTGAGGAAAGAGGCTTACAATCCTGCTCCGGGTTCACACTAGGCGCAATTTCTCCTACAAAAGTCGAATCATCGACTTAGCGATCTCCTACGAAGAAATCGAACATCTAGAATGAGAAATAGCAACAACTAACCCAAAGACCCTAATCTAAGACTTAATTACAGATTACACGACTTAAAGACTTATAAAATTCGAGAAGAGTTTATCCGGAGAAATCGCATCTTGATTACTCAAGTTTTAGACGGAAAACAACTTAAAAAGTTTACTCGAAATGACTCGGAAATAGCTTGAAAATCTTCTTAAATTAAACTTGGAAATATATGGCTCGAATGGTATGAAGAGAGGGTATGAGAATAGCCGAAAAAAAAATCAGTGTCGGACGACACGGGGGCACTGCGCGTCGGTGACACCCCGCGCGCCCGCGCAGCCCTCCACACCAACGCACCCATGCGCGCTCATGGGGCTGTTGGGCCAAGGGAGGTGTGGCGCGGTGGCGCACCCCCCATGGTCACAGCCTCTTTCTTCTGCCCAATTTCTAGGCAATCTTCTTTTGGGTTTCTTCAGTGTTCGTCGATTCCTTCGACGAACATGAAGAAGACTATAAAATTTTTAAAACAACATGCTTCAATAATTTAAATCAACATGAAATGACAAGCATGGATTTAACTATAACAAAAATTGAAACATTAATCTAGGCGGAATTTAAGGAAATAAAAGAAAATCCCATGAAGAACACGAAGAACATGAAAATAAAGGCGAGAATTAAAAACGGAAATGAAAAGAACTTGGATCCTCGTCGATAATATAGAATGGACGAAGTCGAGTGCGCTGAAGAAAGGTGGCTAGTCCAGGGTCTTGTTAAGTAATAGCTGTGCCAGAGCCGTCCCACTACGTCTCGACGGCACCCCTAGCACCTTCCCCCGGAGCATATCTTCCTCGCCACTCCGTTCGTCGACTTGGAGGTGAACTCACGAAGAGACTCCTAGACTTTCTTGACTTTCTCTCTCAAGAAGTGGGGGTTGAAGAAGTGGAAATGAGAAAATAGAGTGGTGGGGTGATCCCCTATTTATAGGAAAAGGTATGGCTTCTCTGAGAAGCCATTGCAGTGCAGGAATACTGCAAAAGTTACCCCGAGTTCGGTTAAAAGTTGCTTTATTCGACGTTGGCTCCAAATGACCTCATTCACAAAATCTGAAAATACTAAGAGGTTCGTTGGCTCGAGTACTATTGAACCAACTTGATTTAGAATGAAGACGGGGTCGTCAGAAGAAAGACGAGCCAAGATTCCTTCCAAAAAGCTATTTTACTATTCACTTCAAGGGACAAATAAAATTCCCGAGCGAGCAATTGACCTTAGAATGAAAATCCGTGAATGCGAACGGATTCCTTAAGTCGAAATACATAAGAGGGGCTTGAAATAAAAAGACTCTGATCAACGAGAAAGATTTCATAAATTTCTCAAATCACGAATGCTCGCAGAAATTACTATTCACAATTTATTTAAACGCGTTTTAAATCACCGGGAACTCAAATGACTTTAGATTTAAAATCCTAAAACACCAGCATACTCCACGAGTTTAAGAGGGAGACCTAAGGTCCTCCTGAGATCATACTATCGTCTAGATTCAAACTATTTCTCTTGCATGCATTTATCCTTTCAGCAGATGACATTCATTAAAATTTGGTGCCCAAAGTCTTTGAATAGAAAGTTTACCTTTTTAGACAATATTTGAGAATGATTTTAAACTTTCTTTCTGATTTAGAATCCTTTTTCAAAAACCTTTCGTATCAGTAAATCATCTTACCCGAATACTTTTTACTTGGAATTTCATTCTCACGGTTTTCCCTTTATCCATAAAGAGGTACGATTACTCAAATCTTTTCCTTTCCTGTATTCCAAAAACCATGAATCCAAAATCCAAATCTTCTATACTACCATACCTCTTTTTTGTTGAAGATACAAGGGTGATGGCGAGCTGTAGGTTGCTGCTGTATCATAAAGCAATTAATATGCACACAAACACTTATTTTTAACAAAGAGACAGGTTTGCAGAGTTGCAGCCTGCTCTGATACCATCTGTAATAGCCCGGCCCCGAGATAGAGATTAATGAATGGGGACGGGGTGTTATTAAGGGATTATTACGAATTAAACGGAATTACTTAACTACGAAGGAAATTTGAGTGAAGAATACGAATAGCAAGGGCTTCAACTAACACGAATACGCATACTCATTTGGAGATTAATCTATTGAACATACACCAACATATAAGAGGGAATAAAGCTAGATATGCATCATTGTACTAATAAGATCAGTTTGGGACATTTTGTTCATCACATAGAAATAGGAAATATGTTCGGAATTCAAATGACGTATATCAGAGTAGTAGAATTATAGTGGGATTTGTAAAAAACTTAAACAACAGCAAAAACTTGGCAGCCAACCCACATCCACAGCCACCAACGACCATAGAAGGTCTTAGCTAGAAGGCTCTTCGTGAATGGATCAGTTAAATTGTCCTCCGATGCAATCTTGACCACTGCCACATCTCCTCTCTTAATGATTTCTCGTATAAGATGGTACTTTCTCTCTATGTGTTTACTTGCCTTATGGGCTCTAAGTTTCTTCGAATTTGCCACTGCACCCGAGTTATCACAATATACCGTGATACTCTTAGGTAAATTAGGTACCACGCTCAAGTCCAACAAGAAGCTCTTGAGCCAGACGGCCTCTTTTGCAGCCTCAGAGACAGCTAGATATTCGGCCTCCATGGTGGAATCTGCAATGCATTTCTGCTTTATGCTCCTCCATGCAATGGCTCCACCTCCCAAGGTAAACACATAGCCTGAGGTAGATTTACTCTAATCTTTATCGGATTGAAAATCTGAGTCCGTGTAACCCAAAGGCACTAGACTATCAGAGCGGTATACCAGCATATAATCTCGAGTCCTTTTTAGGTACTTGAGTATATTCTTAACCGCAGTCTAGTGACCTTGTCCATGGTTAGACTGATATCTGCTTACCATGCCGACTGCATAGCATATATCAGGTCTAGTGCATAGCATAGCATACATAAGGCTTCCCACAGCCGAAGTATATGGAATGCCCTTCATCTCATCTATCTCAGCCTGTGTGTGGGGACACATATCCTTGGATAGATGAATTCTATGCCTGAAAGGTATAAAACCTTTCTTGGAATCCTGCATGTTAAACCTAGCTAGCACTGTATCGATATCTGTCACCTGGGATAAGCACAACATCCTTTTCTGGCGATCTCAAATTATCTTGATGCCAAGGATGTGTCCGGCTTCTCCTAGATCTTTCATATCGAACTGATTGGACAACCACATCCTTATGTTTGATAATACTTTCTTACTGTTTCCAATAAGTAAGATATCATCAACATATAGCACGAGGAAAGCCACCACGTTTCTGTCACTCTTCTTGTACACACAGCTCTCATCCGGACATTGCACGAATCCATATGACTGGATAACCTCATTAAACCGGATGTTCCAAGACCTTGACGCGTGCTTAAGTCCATAAATGGATCTCTTAAGCTTGCACACTAAGTGCTCTTGGCCTTTAGCAACGAAACCCTCTGGTTGCTTTATGTGGATGTTTTCCTCAAGACTTCCATTCAGGAAAGCCGTCTTGACATCCATCTGCCAAATCTCATAATCCAGATGAGCGGTAATAGACAAGAGAATCCGGATTGACTTAAGCATGACTACCGGCGAGAAGGTTTCCTCATAATCGATCCTTTTTTTTTAGTGTACCCTTTCACCACCAATCTTGCCTTGATAGTTTCAACCTTCCAGTCAGCTCCTCTCTTGCGTTTGTAAACCCACTTATACCCAATGGGTTTTACCCCATCTTGTGGTTCTACAAGCTCCCAGACTTGATTGTGATCCATAGATCAAATCTTAGACTCCATTTCAATTTTCCAAGAATCTGCATCTTTGTTTTGGATCACTTCATCGTAGGTCCTGGGATCCAATTCATTTAGTCCTTTAGGGAAATTTGAAGATTCACCCAAACCAATGAATCTGTCAGGTTAGTGTACAGCCCTCTCACTGCGACGAGGCAGTTCCTGTACTTCTGTGACACGTTGTGCAGTAATTTGTGGTTCCTCTTCTTGTACTGTTGGTGTCAGATTCGAATTTTCCCCTCGAAATTCCTCGAGTACTATCTCACTTCTTGGCCTGTGATTTATTACATAGTCTTCATCTAAGAATCGAGCATTGGTACTCACAATGATCTTCTGATCCTTAGGACTATAAAATAAACCACCTTTCATTCCTTTGGGATATCCAACAAACAGTCTAACATCTGTACATGATGCCAGCTTATCAGCTTCCTTATCCAGCACATGTGCTGGACTACCCCAAATCCGAAAATGTCCAAGACTGGGCTTTTGTCCAGTCCAAAGTTCTGTGGGCGTAGATGGGACTGATTTTGATGGAACCACGTTAAGAATATAGGCTGCCGTTTCTAAGGCATATCCCCAGAACGAAATGGACAAATCTGAATAGCTCATCATCGATCTAACCATCTCTAACAATGTTCTGTTCCTTCTCTCCGCCACGCCGTTCTGCTGTGGCATTTCTGCCGCAGTCAACTGGGATGTAATCCCATTCTCTGCTAAGTAGTCCCTAAATTCATTCGAGAGATACTCACCACCACGATCAGACCGTAGTGATTTGATACTTTGACCTGTACATTTTTCCACTTCCGCACTGAATTCTTTGAAACTCTCAAAGGATTCTGACTTGTGGCGTAACAGGTATATGTATCCATACCTTGAGTAATCATCAATGAACGTGATGAAATACTCATACCCTCCTCGAGCCTGAACTGATATAGGGCCACATAAGTCAGAGTGAATCAAATCTAGTACCTCTTCAGATCTATTCTCTTTATCCTAAAGGGTCGCTTGGTCATTTTACCTTCCAAACAGGATTCACACAAAGGAAATGATTCTAGGACTAATGAAGACAAGGGCCCATCTTTTACTAGTCTTTATATCCGTTTAAGGTTAATATGGCCGAGCCTAAGATGCCAAAGATAGGTTTGATTCATTTCCGAAGGTTCTTTTCGTTTGTTAGGGTTTATGACCGATGTATTCAGTAAATACATTTGCGTAGTGTTTTGTATAGGATTAAGTAAATAAAGATGCCCATCCAATGTGCAAGAACAGATAAAACGTTTATCACTAAAGATAACAACCTTGTTATCAAAAGAAACAGAATATCCATCCATAAAAAGTTTAGAAACTGAAATCAAGTTTCGCCTAAAACCAGGCACATAAAGACAATCCTTTAAAACTAAAATCCTATCACTACTAAAAGATAAGGTTACGTCTCCTACTGCAACTGTCGCCACTTTCGTAGCATTGCCCATGTAGACTGAAATCTCTCCATCACTCAGCTGTCTTTTTACCAGGAACCCCTATAAAGACATGCAAACATGATTAGTAGCTCCAGTATCTACTACCCATGACTGACTAGAACAAGTAGCTAAACATGTTTCAATGACAAGAGATTGAGACGTACCCTTTTTCTTCTTTTTGTTAGGACAATCCGCCTTCCAGTGACCTGGCTAGTTGCACTTGAAACACTTTATCTTTGACTTAAATTCCTCGGGAGGAATCTTAGTCTTGGACTTCTTCACCTTAGGCGCCCCCTCTGCAGCTTTCTTGGGTGCGTTCCTCTTCTTCCTTTTAATACCGGAAGAAGACTCCCTATTTTCAGCTAGGTGTGCCTCCGGATTTCCCTTTTGAAGTAACTCAGCCGCCTGAAGATCCATGAGCAGTTCATTCAGGCCGACATCCCTTTTAATCATGTTAAAGTTTAGCCTGAACTGCTCAAACCTCGAGGACAAGCTATGAAGAACAATGTCGATTTGAGAATCGCCATCCAGCTCTCCACCTAAGGTCTCGATCTCAGATAAATACCCCATCATCATGAGAAAGTGATCCCTAACAGGTGTGGATTTAGACATCCTCATATCCATTAGCTTCTTCATTGCTAAATGGCGTGCCGAGAGGTTCTGATGACCGAAGAGCTGCCTAAGGTTGTACATGATATCATAAGCGGTTTTCATAGGTTCATGCTGATGTTGCAACACATTCGACATGAATGCCAGAATGTATCAGCGTGCTATCTCATTAGACCTAACCCACTTATCATATGCAACCTTTTGGGCTTCGTCAGAACCCTCATCTGGCTTCTGAGGACATACCTCTTCAAGTATGAATTTGTGTCCTTCCGCAGTGAGAACAAGATTAAGGTTTCGAATCCAATCATTGTAATTTTCACCGATTAACTTGTTTTCTTTGAGAATAGAGGACATGTTGGAGAGTGTCATGATGATATAGAATAACTGAAAAATAAACATGCAGTACAGTCACAAACTTTAGGATACTCACATATAATCGTATACCTCAAAAAATTATATGTAATCCACCGACATTTTAAAAATGTTTCTTATAAGCCACATTAGTGTGGACGTTTATAAGATTCATCCTTAAACAGGTAAAGCCACCTTTAATTTACCTCCAGTCAAATTTTCTTATGACAAGTAAATTAATAGTCGGAAATAACCACGGTCATGTAACCTTTCAATTAATAAGCCACGTTAGTGTGGACGTTTATTAATAAATTACACCTAAGTGTGAACACCATCATCTTAGCACCAAGTCCACTATTTCGAACTCCCTGCTCCAATTGGAGGAGTCAGTTTGTTCCAGTAGTGTTCTACAGCTATCTTGATAAAGACGTTTAATTTCTAGAGATAGCAGTGATATGACACATCCGTTATGGAGGAAGACCTATTGTCAACTCACATGTCTATCACATCTCAATTAAACCAGATTAATGGAGACTGTTTGAGATTTCTACATGCTTTGGTATGAATCTCTCCCACTTAGTTATTTAAGATTGATGTTTCATTTTATCCCATTGTAAAACATGCAAACATCACATAAAAAGATAAAACACCATTGCATGCTTCAAACAACATAATAAGCAATAATAATAAAAACCAACTATCATGGCTTATATCTCATGTTGTTGAATGAGATAAAACTGGAAAGTCAGCTCCGGAAACACGGGCATGGCCGCCGCCCCCATCACTGCGCCTCGCCGAAAATCCTAGCTCCAATTAGGATATCGGGACGTGAATCAGTAACACTTCCTTTCTTGAGCTGTACTACTCTCCTTCTTCGAGTTGATCTTCAAACTTTATTCAATATAGAATTTATATTCCTTAGAGGAACAAACTAATATATCTAGAATAAAATTACAACTCAATAACTTGGTCTAACAGTTTTATTTCTATTACATTAAAACAACATAAAATATAACCTAGACCTAATCCATGGATTTTCTCATGGATTAAAATCACGTAGCCAAACCGGTATACGGCCCATCATACATCCAACATAAATTAAAACATACATCACATAATTAAGGAGCGATGATAGTCGGTAACCCTGCAAACAAGTCAGTCTACAAATCCAACAATCACAATTACATGATTAGCATAAAATAACATATGATATCCACACATGACATGATTTTCGAAAATTAGAATTAATTAAATTAATTAATTTTGAAAAAAGCTTCAAGATTTAATTTGGAAATTAAAATAATTATCCACCAAATTTAATCTTGATAAATCTCGAAAATCCCTTAAGAATAAATCTGAAAATTTGTTATAATTATCCACCAAATTTATTTCTTAATTTTCGGATAACACCCTAATTAATTAATATTTGGAAATCTTGATATAAATAAAAAATTTATCCCAAATATTTGGATAGACTAGGATCGAAAATTACAAAGATAAAATCATGAAATTTGATCCACTTCAAATTCCATCCAAATTTAAATCTTATCTTCAATCCTATCTAGATTAGAATTAAGTAATTTATGATATACATAAAAATTACATTTCCAATTCTTATCTACAAGAATTTTGAAAATTTCAAGATAATAAATCTGGAAATTTGATCCACTTCAAATTCTTCCAAATTTAAAATCTATTTTCAAATCTTTTAGGATTAGAATTAGATAACTATTGATATATATAAAAAATTACCTTATCCAATTCAAATCTTTGTAGATTTCGAAAATCACAAGAAGATTAAATTTAGAAATTTGATCCACTTCAAATTCTATCCAAATCTAATATTCTATTTTCAAATCTATCTAGATTAGAATTAAGTAATTTTAAGATAAACATCAAAAATACCAAATCTAATTTTTATACACATAATTTTCGAACCACCACATTAAATAAATCTGAAAATTTGATTTCAAATCAAAAACCTCTCCAAATTAATTCCATGTGATCGAAAAATACATAGAACAAATTAGGGAAATTAAACATCAAAATTTCGAAAATTTTGACATTCAAATTTTAGAAACCTACACTTAATAAATCTAAAAATTTTGAGTTATCAAAATTACATTCCAAATCCTACTAGGTGTAGATCGAAAATTACAATTCATCCAAAACTAGAATTTTAGAAACACCATCAAAAATTCATCCAAGTTTTGAACACAACCAATTCGAAAATATGAACACATAAAATCTAAAACTTTAAGCAACTTAAATATTTCATCAAATTTAAACATATTTTTCGAATTAATCCTAGGATTAAATCTAGAACAGTGCCAAAATCCTCTCTGATACCAGTTGTTGGGGTTTTTTTGAATTGAACCACCGCAGGATCTAATTGGATGTTCATTAATCCTAATGTCATGTAGATCATAATTTTATGTAGCACATATATTTTAATTAACTGAGTTTAATTAACATGCATAACCGATTTTCGATTCTACTAAAGTGGAAACATAGAAAACTGAAAAATGACTTACAAAATAAACGACGGGTTGAGGACAAGATTAAAGGTCTAATCTTGCTGTTGCATGAATGATAATAGGCGCCCCTTGATGCTATTCCACTCCTTGATCTTCTGTAGTAATCCCGAACTGAATCTAGTTTCAGGGTGGGCTGAAATCTACTAGATCGGTATGGAATCTGTGGAGATCAAGAGAACACAAGAGGGTTGATATATATGTCATAAATTTCATGCCTCCACCCTCTTATTTATAATGGGGTGGATGAAATTGGTGTCCCGGTTGAACTGGAATTCTATCTCTATCTCTTGTTCTATCGTCAATTCAATCCAGTCTCTTTTTGGGCTACAACAGGGATCTAGAAGAATATTAAATTGGCCTATTAATTTAGTTAATATCCAATATCCAATAAACTTAGGATATAATTAAATAAATTAAGTATTATTTTCATTCCACTAAAGAAATAATACTCACCTACCAATTTAATACATATTTCTGAATATGCTTTCTCCTTTAGTCCAGCCATTCCCCATGTTTAAGATATAATGTCCATTAATTAATTATGTAAGCTTCTGACAACTATAATTAATTAATATCCTTTCCTTGAGTAGTACCACACAAGCTTTACTCATGCACGGAATAAATTCGACCTGCAAGGTTTCAGCATGAACTTCCATTTTCTCAAGGGGACACCATCAACCTGGCGCACCAGGACACGGTGCCCCTACATATTGCACGACCCATCATAAGTGTAAATGTCACAACCCAAGATATCGAGATTATTGATCTTATGAAAGAATCTCACCCTATGATAAATCAAAGCTGCAAACACTACACGTATATGTCGGCCAACATATAGGGGTTAAGAACCCGAACTCTGTGGATTCTTATTCTCTCATTTAAGGTCAGAATAGATAATAGAATCCTACGTAGATCCTCCTCAATACACTCGTCCGTGTATTAGAATAATCAGTTAGTCAAGACAAACTAACTATTAGATTATTCTACGGCGTACCGATAGCGGGTTCAGTGCCATCTAGACCGTGAGCCTTTTAATACATTACAAAGAACCGATGATATGATCTAACCATGTGTTTACCCACACCATATCATCTACAATGTAAGTATATTGAACATGCATGTAAATATAAAAATTTAAATCAATTTAAATGCAAACAATGACTCCAATTGAATTCATTCTATATCATCATAAAACCATCATCAATAATGTATACAAAAGACAGGTCTTCTAGTATACAAAACCAACACTCAGTGGGTTTTTGCAAAAACTCTTCAACAACTTTGAGAATATACAATAATCAAATGATGGAACATAGAGAGCAAAGCGCAAAAGCCCTCTCTATACTCGTAAAACCATTTCTTTTCTTTTTGGGCCCAATCTTGGCTCAAACCTGATGTCATATGTACTCTCGGGCATGCCGTAGGATAGAATAGGGGTTACCTCGAATATCCCAACGAGTTTGTGAGGGAATTAACCCAGAAGTGACTCACTATAAAAGATCAAAGATCATAACTTCTGAGCTCGAGTCTTGGTTATAGCAAGACTATGTTCTTCTTGTCTTTCTTAACTTAAACTTATCTTTCTTTACTTAACTTACTTGGAGCAATCATCTAGGTTAAATCTTAACTGAACAGGATATTGGCCTACAAGGGATTTTCTAACATCCAAAAGTCAACCTTAAGTACTATAGACTTAGCAAAATCCAACACTCAAATACGAGGAAATAGATGCGTATAAACATCGATTGCAATTAAAGCAATTCTAACATCTCATGCTAGCATAAATTGTACTTAACGATCTTATCATGAATAAATCATGCTTGAGAGCTCGATAACTTTCTTTCTTTACTTTCTTTGCACAGATACTAATCAGGCAGAGCAAAAATGTTCTATTGGATATCTCATTTGCCCTAACATGCTTCTAGAGCTCATTTGCTCAAACTTTTTGGAAAAGTATAGGTTTACCCACCTCGATCACTGAGTAGAGGCTGACGAAAGAGGCTTACAATCCTGCTCCGGGTTCACACTTGGCGCAATTTCTCCTACAAAAGTCGAATCATCGACTTAGCGATCTCCTACGAAGAAATCAAACATCTAGAATGAGAAATAGCAATAACTAACCCAAAGACCCTTATCTAAGACTTAATTATAGATTGCACGACTTAAAGAATTATAAAATTCAAGAAGAGTTTATCCGGAGAAATCGCATCTTGATTACTCGAGTTTTAAACGGAAAACAACTTAAAAAGTTTACTCGAAATGACTCGGAAATAGCTTGAAAATCTTCTTAAATTAAACTTGGAAATACACGGCTCGAATGGCTTGAAGAGAGGGTATGAGAATAGCCGAAAAAAAAATCAGCATCGGACGACACGGGGGCACCGCGAGCCTGCGGCACCCAGCGCGCCCGCGCAGCCCCAGCGCCGGTGCACCCATGCGCGCTCGCGGGGCTGTTGGGCTGAGGATGGTGTGGCGTGGCGGCGCACCACCCTGCGGTCGCGGCCTCTCTCTTCTGCCCAATTTCTGGGCAATCTTCTTCTGGGTTTCTTCAGTGTTCGTCGATTCCTTCGACGAACACGAAGAACACTATAAAAATTTTAAAATAACATGCTTCAATAATTTAAATCAACATGAAACGACAAGCATGGATTTAACTATAACAAAAATCGAAACATTAATCTAGGCGGAATTTAAGGAAATAAAATAAATTCCCACGAAGAACACGAAGAACATGAAAATAAAGGCGAAAATTAAAAATGGAAATAAAAAGAACTTGGATCCTCATCGATAATATAGAATGGACGAAGTCGAGTGCGCCGAATGAAGGTGGCTAGTCCGGCGTCTCGTCGAGTCGTAGCTGCGGTAGAGCCATCCCAATACGTACCGACGGCACCCCTAACACCTTTCCCCGGAGCATATCTTCCTCGCCACTCCGTTCGTCGACTTGGAGGTTAACTCACGATGAGACTCCTCGACTTTCTCGACTTTCTCTCTCAAGAATTGGGGGTTTGACGCGCGGTCATTTCGCGCTCAAAAATAAATTTGTAAAACTCTTGTGCCCACAGCGAGCGTAGCTAGCCAATGAGTACGGGTCGATCCCACAGAGAGCTGTTGCGATTCTATCTTCAAGTAACCAATCACAAAGGGGGTTTTGGTGTTGTCACTAAACTGAATTTAAATCTGCAAAAGAAACTAAAGAAAATATCAAATAACAAAAGGTTCTGGCATTTGAATTAGAATTTAGTTTAAACATAAAACAACTCGATCATGGGCACACTGATTTTCATACATGATAGGTCATCTAGTTATGGTGACCGGATTTCTCTCTGTGTCTCCTCATTCATCCTTTCATTTTAGGTTTAAAAGTGATTCCTCTTCAATTAAACCCCTAACCAGTTACCCACCTCCCGATTCTTCTAAGAGATGTAAGCAAACAAGCAGCAGCGTGCCCTAGACGGACCCAGATCTGTTGTGTTCAACTGATTCCTCTTGTGCCCACAACACCCCGTTAATTCCCTTATTACTATATGAATCGACACACAGTCACGATTCGCCAATTCAATTAATAGTGGTATGCCCTCTTTACCTAACGATTGATCAGCCACATTGGGCACTTCAGACATACACTCACGTGGAACAAGGCACAAGAATTAACGGAAGCTAATCATGTATTACTATGCCCATTTTGGCCTCACGAGTCCAGATTTATGCTCGAACCAATTTCATCATTCAAACGCTAGAATTAAAGATCTAGCCGAGAAGGCTAGACATAATTGAAATTGCAGAATTTAAAGACATAAAATAAATAAAAAAACTTACTGAATTAATTTAGCAAAAACTCGACTCCAACGTCGATGAACATGAACATAACCTAAGTTTCGAAGGTTTAAGACCTTTCGGATTGTTTTGGCTGCCTAAGCAGCGTACTAAAAGTAAAAATGCAGAAATGTAAATCTAAAATGTTTCAGACTGTCTAGAGATTGTTTTCCCAGAGACTAAACTTGCTTAAATAATTACATTTCCGAGTGGAGTTTCCCCCACAAGTGGGGGTCTTCTGCTGAAATTTCAGAATGGCGTGCCCCTCTCTGATCGGTTGGATAAGCTTCTGCTTTATCAAATCCCTATTTTTTAGGGATTGCTCTTATCTCCTTCGATTGAGCTTATCTCATTGTTGCAGCGCCTTCTAGGAGTCCATCTTAGTTCCAACTCTCCATCGCATATGTAGCTATTTTCATTGTTGCAGGGCTTTTTAGGCTACAGTTGGGCATTTTAAGTGGGAAGGGTTTTTATTGATTGTACAGACCCCTTCCCAGCTCCTTTCTATTCACTACCCTCCTGTGCCCTGTTCAGGCACTGAATTTTTCTTATTTTGGGCATTCTAAACACTTAGAACTCGGGGGGTTTTATTCAGACTCTCTTTTTTCTTTTTTTTTTAATTCTTCCCCCCCATCCATCTTTTTCGGCCCTTCATATATATATATACCTTCCCAGAAACAACTCTCCTGCCCCATTTTTTTTTCTTTTCAGGTTTTATAATGCCCTGGTTAAGTATAAACCATCCCAGAATAAAATTGACCAGGGCATTTTATAGGCTCAAAGGGGCTGCAAGGGCTGTGTCATTGGTGGGAGTTAATTTATTTCAGTGGTTCAGCAAAAACATGGCCTATCTCATTTACATGTGCATCAATAATTCCCAGAGTTAAACGCAGAACAAAAGTAATTCTAGAACATCATAAGCACAGAATTATTCACACTCATGAATGAAAGAAAACTGTAAAATGAAGCATACAGCATATAGGCTCAAGTCTCACAGGGCATGCTAAAACTCATTCATCATCCCTATCTTAAATGGGCATGCTCATTTTTCTGTAAAGCAATTAAAGTTGGCTCATCACATGAAATGCCCAAACAGACTCACAGAATAGCATGCTTGACTCAACTACCCACCTACACACTTTGCAACTTGCAAAGTGTGGACACAGACTCAAACAACATGACAACAAAGAAAACAAAAAAAAGAAACAAAATAAAACAAAACCTAATCTAAAATGACAGAAAGAACCAGGTCAATCGGTTGCAGGCATTGGGTAGGAGAACCCAACATGCTTGAAATAGGCCTTCAGGGCTGCTTCGATTCGGGTCAGTTTCTCATTGGTCTGGAACTGGGCATTCTCGATCAACTCAAGTCTCCTCATGATCACTGCAACTGGGTGCTCCCTCTGTGGTGCCTTCCCTGCTGGTGGTTTCTTCGATGTACCTGCCATAGCTAAAAGCATGCTCGAGGGGCCTGCCCCCGGCACAAAGAAAACAAGCTTTCCATCCTCATCGTCAACCACATCTTGCATTCTTCTCAAGCAGTTAAGATCAAAATACTCACGGAGAAGGGGGGTTAAATCAGTATCATGCAAATCAAGGAGCCTATATCTAACCGCAATCTGGGTGATTAATTGGGCACAAGAGATACGATGCCCAGGGTGTGTTTTAATTTCCCGAAAGTGTGCAATGGCCACAGAACCAAAATCGATTTTAATTTTATGAACCATGCACCACAAAATAAATAGCTCCTGATTGGTGATTGAATTAGAGCTATCCTTACGGCCGAAAAAATTGTAGGCCAACACCCTATGGCAGAATCTCAAAGCATCATTATTTAAGCAATATGCCTTGGTGGATCCGCTTTGAAAAACAGATCCGTCCCTAATATCTACCCATTTTGCGTCGACTCCTTCTGCAGAGTCGGGCACTATAGTCACGGCATCGACATACTCCTCCTTCTAGAGGTCCAAGTATGTCATGATGCCCAATAACATATTCAAGTCATCAGCAGACACAGAGTAACTTCTACCTATCAGTTTAAAAGATAAAACCCTAGTGGATGTAGCAGGCTTGTTCACAGCTTTAATTTTCAAGTTTTGGACAAAATCACGAGACAAAGACGGAAAAATTACACGCTCCATATCTAGAAAGCATTCCCAACCAATTGCAGAAAACAAAGCCTTTACCTCCTGCTCTATACCAAGAGCTGCAAGCGTCTCACGGTGGACTCCTTTTGAGTTGATGATGCCCCTGACTGGTGGTGGGCCACTGCTGGGCTTACTTGGTGTGGGGCTCCCCACCCCTCTGCCTCTTTTAGGCACAGGGACTGAAGTGCCCTCTTCAGCCTTCCTCTTCCGTGAAGAGGCCTCTCTAGCCAGCTTGGCTCCTGCTTTCATGCTCACAGCTTTCCCCACCATTCGCCTGGGTGAGGAGTCCTTCGAGGGCTCTTCGGAGCCTACTTGCATTTGGGAGGGCGCACTGGGCTCCTTCTGCTCCTTCTCTTCTTCAGGATCCCCTTGCTGGGACACCTCTGGCTCGGTTGGCTCTAGAATGGGCTCTCCAACATTCCTTTTTCCTTTTGCTTTCTCCAGTGCCCGCTTCTTGATGTCAGCGGGTGCTCGTCCTCCTCCTCGAACAGTGGTACCTTCTCTGGTGGGGCTTCAGCTTCAATGTCTTCTATTTCAGTTAAGTATTTGTCCAGCTCAATGTCTCTGTCTCCTTCCTCTTCAACTCCTTCTTGTCCTTCGACTTCCTCTCCTTCATCGTTATCTTCCTCGTCCTCGATCTCCACCGATGGCACAGGGGTCAGAGCCTTAACTAGCTATTTAGCTTTCTTCTTTTCAGCCACTTTTTTAGACTTTGATGCAGGCTCTTCAGTAGATTCTTCCTCCTGCATGTCCTCTGCAGTTGCCTCATCAGCTTGCTGCTCCGTTTGAGTCGGGGTTGCGGAGCTTTCTTCCATTGCCTCAACCTCAGGCGCAGATTCCTTTTCCGGCAGAGTTTCCTTGGCATGTTTGCTCGACATGGTTGCCTCAGATGTAGCTTTCCCTTTGGGTTTGACAGAGGGTTTCTTCACGACCTTGGTCGG
Source organism: Perilla frutescens (assembly GCA_026008535.1). NCBI lineage: Eukaryota > Viridiplantae > Streptophyta > Magnoliopsida > Lamiales > Lamiaceae > Perilla > Perilla frutescens. The sequence continues at coordinate 17,930,137 of BRKX01000004.1, forward strand.
AGATGGCTCTTCAGAGACAGTGGGGGTCTCAAAATCCAGGCGTGCCTTAGGTGCAGCTTTTGGTGTGACCTTCTTGCCTCTTGTCTGGTGCGACCTTCTTACCTCTTGTCTTCGCCATTGTTGGATTTTTGAAGGTTTTCAGAAATTAGGGTTTCAGGAAAATCGAGAGAGAGAAGTTTCTAATTTTTGTAAAAGGCGAGTGAAAGTGATAGTGGAGATTTTGTGGGGTAAGGCTTTTATATTAAGGGGATCACTATTCATGATTTGACTTGTGACTCTTCAAATTCCTTAGGAGTCTCTCAGATCAGTATGCCCTATGCTAATGGATAAGCCTTATCCCCTGAAAAATCGGAACAAACTTTATCTCTCCAGAGTGCCTCACTTCAGAATCCCTATTTCGAAGGGATTTATTTATCTTCATCTTTCTCTCTCCTTATCTAAACCTGCAAACACCATGCTTATCCAAAACAAGCGTAAAATTGCTCCCTAAACTAGTTTAATTAGCTGGAAAATTTATTAAAAATAAATAAAAAAGAATTAAGACAAGAAAACACCTGGGTTGCTTCCCAGTAGCGCCCCAATTATTGTTGTTGGTACGACATCACCCCAGATCAGGCGTAAGTGGGCTCCGCGAGCCAAATCACTGTGGCATCTTCATCAGAGTGCCCCAGGTAAGCTTTCACATGGTGGCCATTCACTTTGAAACACCCTCCAGTATCGGGATTTATCAGCTCAATTGCCCCATTCGGGCATTCTGCATATACTTCAAATGGACCAACCCACTTGGTCCTCAGTCCTCCTCCCATAAGCTTGAACCTTGAGTGGTACAAAAGTACCTTCTGTCCTGGGATGAATCTCTTCTTCCGAATTACTTGATCATGGAGCCTTTTCATCTTTTCCTTGTAGAGAACCGATTTATCATAGGCCTCCATTCTCATTTCTTCCAGCTCTTGAATTTGAAATTTCCTAAAATGCCCAGCGGTGTCATGGTCCATATTCAGCTTCTGAAGTGCCCATCGTGCTTTGTGTTCTAACTCGAGTGGCAGATGGCAACACTTTCGAAATAACATCCTGTATGGGGACATTCCAATTGGAGTCTTGAATGCAGTTCGGTATGCCCACAGGGCATCTTCCAGATGAACACTCCAATCTTTTCGGTTTGGAGTTACAAACTTTCCAAGAATGGCTTTAATTTCTCGATTTGAGACATCAGCTTGGCCATTTCCTTGAGGATGGTAAGGTGTGGTGACCCTATGGTGAACCCCATACTTCTTCAACAATCTTTCCAGCGTTTGGTTGCAAAAATGGGTCCCTTGATCACTGATGATGGACCTGGGCACACCAAACCGACTGAAAATGTGGGATTTCAGAAATGTGGCTACTACTTTTACATCATTGGTAGGAGTAGCCTTTGCTTCTACCCATTTGGACATGTAATCAACTGCCAGGATAATGTATTGGTTCCCCCTCGAATTTGGAAAGGGTCCCATAAAATCCATTCCCCAAATGTCAAAAATCTCCACTGGCATGATTGGCGTCATGGGCATTTCATTTCTTTTTGTAATGTTCCCTATTCTCTGGCATTGGTCACACCTTCTGCATACGTTGTGGGCATCCTTGAATATTGTGGGCCAAAAGAACCCACAATCCAAAATTCTTCTCGCTGTTCGGTTTGGTCCGAAATGCCCTCCGCAAGCATAACTGTGACAATGCTTTAGAATTTCATCTATCTCCTCATCAGGGACACATCTTCTAATGATTTGATCAGCGCATCTCCTCCATAGAATGGGGCAATCCCATGCCTAGAATCTGCTTTCATACCTTAGTTTATTTTTCTGGTACCTTGAGCACCCAATAGGCATTTTCCCAGATTCAAGGTAGTTTACTATATCCGCATACCAAGGTGCTAGTGTGCCCCTTGCTGAATATAAATGCTCATCAGGAAAATGATCGGCAATGGGCATTTCATCACCCTTCTCATTCAGCACCCGGCTCAGATGGTCAGCCACCAAGTTCTGTGCCCCACTCTTATCTTTTATCTCGACATCAAACTCTTGTAAAAGCATGATCCACCTAATTAGTCTTGGTTTCATCTCCTTCTTGGCCATCAAGTGCCTCAGTGCACCATGATCTGTATAGACAATGCTCTTTGCTCCCAAGAGATAAGATCGAAACTTCTCAAATACAAACACTACTGCCAATAGCTCCTTTTCAGTAGTGGTGTAACTACACTGTGCCCCATTCAGAGTCTTGGAGGCATAGTAAATTACATGGCTTTCCTTTCCTCTCTTCTGACCCAGTACAGCGCCCACAGCATAGCCACTGGCGTCACACATAATCTCAAAGGGCATTCCCCAATCTGGTGGTTGAATGATCGGTGCCGTGACCAGTTACTTCTTCAGAAAATTGAATGCCTTCTTACACTATTCATCGAATTCAAAGGGAACATCTTGTTGTAATAAGTGAGTAATAGGCTGGGCAATTTTTGCAAAATCCTTGATGAATCTCCTGTAGAATCCAGCGTGCCCCAAGAATCCTCTCACTTGGTTCATCGAAGTGGGATATGGAAATTTTTCTATTATATCCACTTTAGCTTTATCGACCTCAATGCCCCTTTCAAAAATCACATGTCCCAGTATAATGCCCTCTCTGACCATGAAATGACATTTTTCATAGTTCAGCACCAGGCATTTATCCACACAACGCTGCAACACCTTTTCCAGATTATCTAAACATCGATCAAAGCAGCTCCCGTACACTGTGAAGTGATCCATGAATACTTCAATGCAGTTCTCGAGCAAATCAGAGAATATGCTCATCATACATTGCTGAAATGTGCTAAGAGCATTACAGAGGCCAAAGGGCATTCTGCGATAGGCAAATGTACCGAATGGGCACGTGAATGTTGTTTTCTACTGGTCTTCTTGACTTACTGCAATCTGCATGTATCCAGAATATCCGTCCAAGAAATAAAAGAACTTGTTTCCTGCAAGTCTCTTCAACATCTGGTCAATGAATGGAAGTGGGAAATGATCCTTCCCCGTGACCGTGTTCAGCTTTTGGTAGTCGATGCAAACTCTCCAGCCAGTTTGCAGTCGTGTGGGCACAAGCTCTCCTTTCTCATTTTTCACAACTTGAATGCCTGACTTCTTGGGCACAACGTGGATTGGACTGACCCACTTGCTGTCTAAAATTGGGTGTATAATGCCTTGGTCCAGAAGCTTAATTATCTCTTTTAGAACCACATCTTTTATCACTGGATTTAGCTTTCTTTGTGGATCACGAACGGGTTTTGCATCATCTTCCAACAATATTTTGTGCATGCAAACTGCTGGGCTAATGCCCTTTATATCTGCCAAAGTCCATCCGAGTACCTCCTTGTATAGTCTTAACAATCTCAAAAGGCGATCCTCATCAGCTTGATTTAACCCCGCACTTATGATCACTGGGAGTGTCTCATTATCTCCCAAGTAGGCATACTTCAAATTCCTTGGCAGTGCCTTCAACTCCAGCGTGGGCGCTTTGATAATAGAAGGCATCAGCTTGTCATCATTTCTCCGAATGGGCACACCATAGTCCACACATCCGTGTGGAATTTCTTCCAATGAGTATAACATCATAATTTCATCCCTTATGTCATCATCCTCATCCAGGACATCCTGGTCATTTAGTCCATCCCACAATGCCCACTCCAGTGGTTCTCTGTTGCTTACCAAGGATAAAGTAGAACGGCTCGGGGAATGAAATGTGTTCACAAAACTGTAATTTTCTGTATTCGGTGGGTGCTTCATGGCTTCAAAAATATTGAACGTCACCTTCTCCCCATCAAACTCACACGTCAGTGTGCCCTTATCCACATCAATCTTGGTTCGAGCTGTCTTCATAAAAGGTCTTCCCAGCAACAAAACTGAAGATTTTGAAGTCGCTGTGCCCATGTCAAGCACATAAAAATCTGCTGGGAAAATAAGCTCGTCCACCTTGACCAATACATCTTCAATGAGGGCTTCTGGATATACATTGGACCTGTCAGCAAGCTGAATGACCACACGGGTCTCCTTCAAAGGTCCAATCCTCAATTCTTTGAACACCGACAGGGGCATTACATTGATTGATGCCCCCAAATCCAGCATGGCCTTTTCAACTTTCTTGTTCCCTATGATGCAAGGAATCATGAACATCCCTGGATCATCACACTTCTTGGGTAGCTTTCTCTGTATTACTGCCGATACATTCTCCCCAACTAGGAACCTCGCATTATCATTAAAGCACACCTTTCTGGTGCAGAGCTCTTTTAGAAACCAGGCATACCGCGGTACTTGCTTGATTGCTTCGATCAGTGGAATGTTGATTTCCACTTTGCTGAATACTTTTAGCATTTCCCTGGTTTCCTCTTCTTTTCTATTTTGTGTCAATCTCCCTGGAAAGGGAGGTTTCCGTCTCTCTGGAATGGGCACTTTGGCAGGCTGCTTTACTTCCAGAATGGGCATAGCATCAGTCTGCTCAGCTTCTTGTGCCTTATCTTCTGTGGGAATTTCTTCTACTTTTTCCTCCAAGGGCACATCATCCTTCTCTTCTCTCGGCCTGACCATCTCCGGAAGCTCTTTTCTACTCCTCAATGCTACTGCATTCACTTGTTCTCTCGGATTCTCAACTTGGGAAGGCAGCTTCCCATTTTTCTCCTCCATCTTGTGCATGGCTTGAGCCAATTGATTGATTTGTTTGCTCATGTCCGAGAGATCAGCTCGAGTCTCTTGCTTAAACTTCTCATTTTCCTCAGCCATAGCAAATACAAGATCTTCTAGCCTTTGCTTCCTTTTCTCCTCTAGTGGTGGCAATGGGCGTGCAGGATGCCCATCCTCTGGCCTTCTCCATCTAAAATTTTCATGGTCTCTCTAGCCAGGATTATAAGTCTAGGAATGGGGATCATATTTTCTGGAATGCCCATTTTGACCACCTACAGTGTTCACTTCTTCCATTTCATCTTGTAGAGTAGGGCATTCATCCGTGAAATGAGATATGCTTTTGCATACCCCAGAAGGTCTGAGCTTCCTCGTCATGCTTGCACCGGACAATATTTTTTTGATATTGTCGCACAATCTATCAATCCTGCTGTCTTGGTCCGGTGCCCTTTCTGTTTCACTCACAACCCGAATGCCCTCTCCACCGAAGTCTCGGTTGTCTTCAGCCATTTATGTGAGAATTCTGAATGCTTCAACATGCTGTTTGTTCAAAATGGATCCTCCACATGAGGTATTCACGATCGTCCTCTCATGTGGTCTCAATCCTCTGACAAAATACTGAATCAAATTGTGTTCAGTAATCTGGTGCTGTGGGCATTTCGCCAGCATCGCTTGAAATCTTCCCCAATAGTCATAGAAACTTTCATTAGTTCCCATCTTCAGGCTCCCTATCCTTCTTCTCATTTCTTGCACTCTGGATGCTGGGAAATATTTCTCTAAAAACTTCTGTTGAAGTTGTCTCCATGTGTTCACAGCGCCAGTGGATAGTGTGTACAGCCAGTCCCGTGCCCCATCTTGAAGAGTAAAATGAAATGAGACCAACTGCACATACTCTTCTCGTCCATGGTCGGATGGTTGAGTCTGGCAAACCATCTCAAAATCTTACAAATGCCTTTGTGGATCCTCTCCAGGCATTCCGTGGAACTTCGACAAGATCTGGATAAAGTTTGCGTGAATATCCCAGTTCTGAGTCATAGCTGGGAGTATAATGCCCATTGGGCACAAGTTCATGTTGGTCGGGAAGACCAACTACCTTAAAGTCCTGTTTTCATCCGCATTGCCATTCGCGGCATTTCCATTTGCGGCCATGTTGATGTTGTGGCCATTCTCAAACTGTCTTTTCTCCTCGTGCCCTTCGTCTCCTTGATCTTCTTGATCCTCTGGTGGTGGTGTGGGCTCACGAGGTCTATTTGCTGCTTGGCGTGCCCTCTTCACTGCTGCCCTGTTTTTCCTTGAAGTCTTCTCTATCTCCGGATCGTATAATAGAGTCTCCTCCGAAGAGCCCCTGGGCATCAACTTCCAGGCTCACCAATTGTGGAAGATAAAATCACTAGAAACCAGCTCCCCGGCAACGGCACCAATTTTGACGCGCGGTCGTTTCGCGCTCAAAAATAAATTTGTAAAACTCATGTGCCCACAGCGAGCGTAGCTAGCCAATGAGTATGGGTCGATCCCACAGAGAGCTGTTGCAATTCTATCTTCAAGTAACCAATCACAAAGGGGGTTTTGGTGTTGTCACTAAACTGAATTTAAATCTGCAAAAGAAACTAAAGAAAATATCAAATAACAAAAGGTTCTGGCATTTGAATTAGAATTTAGTTTAAACATAAAACAACTCGATCATGGGAACACCGATTTTCATACATGATAGGTCATCTAGTTATGGTGACCGGATTCCTCTCTACGTCTCCTCATCCATCCTTTCATTTTAGGTTTAAAAGTGATTCCTCTTCGATTAAACCCCTAACCACTTACCAACCTCCCGATTCCTCTAAGAGATGTAAGCAAACAAGCAGCAGTGTGCCCGCGCAGCACCCCGCAAACAAGAACTAAGGCCGTACAAGAGTCTGTCAATGTTGTATTAGATGATCTTGTAGGCTTGGCAACAAGAACTAAGGAAGATGATGTGTTATTTCTCCTACATGAACCAGATGTTGCTCAAAAGGAGTCCAGTAGCACTGGAAAAAGTCCTATGAAAAGTCATGATGTCAAATCCAATGTTTCTTCTCCCTCAGCGAAGGAATCAACATCACCCCAGACACCAGACTCAGACTCCTCATCTGAAAGTGATGATGAACAACTTCCACTGGCTTAGTATGAACCAAGACATGATCCTCCAAGGAGAATCAAAAGAGATTACCTAAATTCCCAAATCATCGGTGATAGATCTCAAGGAGTCAAAACTAGAACAAAAAGCTCAGCCGATGTTGTTGAACTGGTCAAACAGGTTTGCATATCAATAATTATTAATCTTGTATCCATTTCATGCTTTCGATCGGAAGTTGAACCGAAAAATGTCAAAGAAGCTCTAAAAGATGAATTCTGGATAGAAGCAATGCATGATGAGTTAATTCAGTTTATTCGAAATAATGTGTGGGAATTGGTTCCAAGGCCTGAAAATAAAATGTAATTGGAACCAAATGGATTTTTAAGAACAAGACTGATGAGTCTGGTAATGTGGTCCGAAACAAAGCCAGGCTCGTGGCTCAAGGTTATACTCAACTTTTGCACCCACTCCCCTCTCTCTCGACGAACTCTCTCTCTCTCTCTCTCTCATATCTCTCCTTACAATTTTTAGGGGATATCACTTATCACTCTTCATCAATCATTCATCATTAACCCACTTCATCTTCTCTATCTCTCCATCTCGATTTTCTCTACACACACACACACACCATCATCTCTACCATTTTCCTTTACCATTTTTACCATCATCACCACCACTCAAAGAAGGAGGAGAAAGGAAGAAAAAAGGGAACAAGCCAAGGAAGAAGAAGAGGAGATGAAAAGAATCCAACTTCGAGCCATCCGCGGAAGCTAAGCTCGTTAGGAGGTTTACTTTTGGTATTTTCTTTCCATTTCTTGGATGATTTGTGGGGGTTTGTCCCAACTCTTGAAGGATAACTAATATTGTAGAAGTTTTATGTTATTTACATTTGATTATGAGATGACGATCTTCTATAATATTTGTGTTGTTTTGAGCATGTTTAGTGGCTAATCTCTCTATTAGGGGGTAGAGGATCGATTTAGTTTTTGATCTATGCTTGATATTGTTGGTTGTTATTTTTGGAATTGTGCTTATCAAGATAGAGTAATTGATCACTACTTGAGCATTGCTAGGATTTAAATGAAACTGGAAGGTGATTCTAAATCCCAAAATTGGTTCCTTCAACCTTAGGTGGATGGGGCTCCTAAGCCTAATATGTTCTTCTTGCTCATTTGATATAGCTAAAAGGGGCTTAGTTGATAGACGATGACAGTAATTGATATTAAGCCTTTTGAGAGGGTCTATTGGATGTGTGAGATTAACATTACCAACCTTAATCAAGCTTAGAGATAAACCACTGAGAGAATCTATTCTCTAATACCTTTATCAATCTAATTCCCTCAAATCTTGATTTTATTATTGTCATTTGCATTATCTCGTTTACTTGCTAATTTCAATTCTTAGTTCAAATCACCATCAATCCCATGTTTAGAATGTTTAGGATTTATTTGAGTTGTTTGAACATGTTGTATACATAGCCTTGAGGCAATTTTCCCACAAAAAGTCTTCCTTGAGAGTTCGACTCGGGTTAGCTCATCACGTCTATAATTGACCCCATCCAATTGCGGGTGTGGCCCCTAGTAGTTTTGTTACATTGAGTCTAAACCGGAAATTATAAATACAAATTTGGACCCCAAACAAATTTTGGCGCCGTTGCCGGGGAAGGCTTTAGGTTTATTGTCTTTTTTTGTGCTATAATTGCTTTTGTGTTGCTTTGAATTTGTGAAATTGTTCTTATTTAAGTGTTTGCGTTGTTTGTTTAATTTTGTTTTTGTGTTTATTTTCTTGTGTTGTTAAGCTTTCACCTCTCTTTTCGCAAGTTACGTGTGATCTCCATTTTGTTTGTGTTGTGTATGCTAGGGAGACGAAGTCTCAATCGGAGATTAGCCTCCCGTGTTTGACAACATTGATCGACCAAGGAGATTTAATGTGTTTGAGTGAGAGGAGGAGATGGAAGCCAATAATCTAAATCCTGACAATGCCAATGTCAATGCGGCAAGGAATATGAGAGACTTTGCTCATCCTGTAATTGGGGTGTCGACTTCTTGCATAGTTCTTGGTGAAGTCGCAAGGAACTATGAGTTGAAGAACATCTATTTTAGCTAACTTCCCTCATTCTATGGGATGTCGGCCGAAGATGCTTTGAACTTCATCCGTGAGTTCTATGCCGTTGTTCAAACCTTTCCTCTACAAGGTTTGAACGAAGACCAATTGAAGATGAGATGCTTTTCTTACACCTTGAAGGATCGTGCCAAGACATGGTTCATGTCTCTTCCGGCCAACTCATTGGCCAATTGGAATGCCGTCTACGAGAAGTTCATGGCCAAATACTACTCCAATCAAAAGACCTAAGACTTGAGAGCTCAAATTGTCATCTTTGCCCAATCTCCGGGTGAAGTATTTCATGAAGCTTGGGATCGATTTAGAGGTCTCCAACAACAATGCCCACACCACCACCTCGCACCCGAGTTGCTCAACCAATTCTTCTACGACACGCTTTATCAAAACTTTCAATACATGGTGGATAATACATCGGGAGGAGACATTGGAGGATGTACTACCAAAGAGGTCTCTAATATCTATGAGACTATGGCCACTGCTTCTCAACAAAAGAGTGCTAGTGGGAAACGAGCTTCGGTCAATGAGGCCAACCCTAGTTATGATGTTACAAGATAACTTGCCGAGTTGACAAGCTAAGTAGAAATGTTACGGACCTCCAAGCCGGAGCTCAATCAAGAAGGACATTTCCTTGCTCTTCAAGAGCAAGTTAATGCATTGCAAGGCTTTCAACCCCGACAACCATACAATCCCTATTCACAAACGTACAATCCGGGGTGGAGAAATCATCCCAATTTCTCTTGGAGGCAACCTCAACAACAAGCTCCTCAACATTAACAACCGCCTCCAAAACAACAACAAATCGGAGGTGGCCAAGCTCCTCCATTTCAAAGGCCGCAACAATATCCGGCCCAACCCATCCAACCGCCTAGGCCATCATTGCAAGACACATTGCAATCCTTTAGTCAAGCCACACAATAAAGATTTGAATTCGTTGAGGCTTCCGTGAAGAGAATTGAGACTCAAGCAGGCCAAATAGCCGGGACCGTTAGAGAATTGGCCAAGCAAACCAAGCCGGGCAAGTTGCCTAGCCAACCGGAGCAAGCTTAAGCCATCACCGTGCTTAGAGGAGGCAAGGTGATTAACAACAAGGTTGGAGAACCGAGCCCAACCGAAGAGAGTGAGAAAGAAGAGGAGGCTCCTCAACAACAACAAAAGGAGCCCGAGAAAGAAAGAGAAGAAGTGAAGAAGCCCACACTCCACAAGGCTACCAATCCCTACAATCCTCCAATCCCATTTCCAAGCCGGTTGAGGAATGAGAAACAAAACACCCAATTCCAAGAGTTTTACAAGCTCTTATCCAAAGTGAACGTCAACCTTCCACTTCTTGATATCATTTGCAATGTGCCGGCCTATCTCAAGTTCTTCAAAGAACTAGCTTCCAAGAAGAGGAAGTTTGTGGAGGATGAGAAGATTGTGGTGTCTGAAGTGGCGAGTGCAATCCTACAACATCAAATACCACCCAAGCTCCGAGATCCAGGTAGTTTTACTCTTAAGATTACCTTAGGAAATGGTAAATAAGCGTGTGGTATGCTAGATCTAGGAGCCGGAATTAACTTGATGCCTTACTCTATTTATAAACAATTAGAGTTAGGTGATTTAAAACCAACTAGAATGTGTCTACAATTGGCGGATAGGTCCGTGAGATACCCTAGAGGAATAATTGAAGACATTCTAGTTAAGATGGGTGGATTAATAATACCGGTTGATTTTGTGGTGTTGGATATGGGTGATGTCAAAGAAACGGGTAAAAAACACACACTTTTCGTAGATAGACCTTTCATGGCTACAACAAAACCTTGATTGATGTCAAAAATGGAACTCTTAAAATCTCGGTGTTAGGAGAAACTCTGTCATTTTCCGTCCATGAAAACAAAGCCATTCCCGTCTCCTCATTTGAGGAAAATTGTTCTTTCATTGATACTATTGGTGCCTAGGTTGAGGAGGTTTTCTTGCAGGAAATAGGCTCCCATTGGAGGAGTGAAGCCTTGTCCGAGGAACTTGCTATGAAAGAAGCCTACCTCAAGTGTGGGGAAGACGAATTGGATGCCGAAGAGATGGAGATTTTGTTGGGAGAAGGAGTAAGCTTAATGGAAGTTCTTGCCTTGACCGAAGAGGAAGTGAAGTCTACTCCCGAGCTTGAGCTCAAGGAGCTCCCATCTCACCTCAAGTATGTCTATCTCGACGAAGAAGAAAAGAAGCCCGTGATTATCTTTTCCGGGCTTGAGAAAGAAGACGAAGATCTCTTGATAGCCGTACTCAAGAGAAACAAACAAGCTATTGGATGGAACCTTTCTGATATCAAAGGCATTAGCCCCTCGACATGCATGCATCGCATCATTCTTGAGGAAGGGGCCAAGCCGGTTAGAGAAGGGCAAAGGCGGCTCAATCCCGTGTTGATGGAGGTCGTCAAGAAGGAGATTCTCAAGCTCCTTGCAGAAGGGATTATCTATCCTATAGCCGATAGTGAATGGGTGAGCCCGGTCCACGTGGTGCCCAAGAAAGGCGGGATTACGGTGGTGGAGAATGATAAAGGAAAGCATGTGGCTACTCGAACCACCACTGGGTGGAGAATGTGCATTGACTACCGAAAGCTCAATGCCACTACGCGAAAAGACCATTTTCCCCTTCCTTTCATTGATCAAATACTTGATAAACTTGACGGTCATAGAGTTTTTTATTATTTTGTTGATGGTTTATCAGGTTATTTTCAGGTTGTAATTGCTCCCGAGGACCAAGCCAAAACCGCCTTCACGTGCCCCTTTGGCACATTTGCTTGTAGAAGGATGTCGTTCGGACTATGCAATGCACCGGGCACGTTTCAAAGGTGCATGTTTTCTATCTTCTCCGAAATGATTGGAGATTTCATTGAGGTATTCATGGATGACTTTTCGGTCTTTGGATCTTCGTTTTACGATTGTTTAGAGAAGCTAGAACTTGTTTTAAAAAGATGCATAGAGAGTAACCTTACCCTTAGTTGGGAAAAGAGTCATTTCATGGTTACTAGTGGCATAGTCCTTGGCCATATTGTTTTTAAAGAAGAAATGAGTGTAGACAAGACTAAGGTAGACGTAATTGAGAAATTACCTCCACCCGTTAATGTTAAAGGTGTTAGAAGTTTTCTAGGCCATGCCGGTTTTTACCGTCAGTTTATAAAAGACTTCTCCAAAATTAGCCAACCTCTATGCCATTTGCTTGCTCAAGATGTTCCTTTTCAATTTGATGAAAAATGCTTGCATTCTTTTAATACTCTTAAGGAGAAATTGATCACCGCACCGATTGTTGTTCCTCCTGATTGGTCTTTACCTTTTAAAATTATGTGTGATGCATCAAATTCCGCTGTGGGAGCTGTTTTGGGTCAACATATTGATAAAATTCTTCATGTAATCTACTATGCGAGCCTCACATTGAATAGTGCTCAAGTGAATTACACAACTACCGAAAAAGAATTGCTTGCCGTTGTGTTTTCATTAGATAAATTTAGATCCTACATCTTAGGCTCTAAAGTGATTGTTCATAGTGATCATGCGGCTCTAAGACATTTGTTGAACAAACCCCAAGCCAAACATAGACTCATTAGGTGGATTTTGCTTGTGCAAGAATTTGATGTTGAAATCAAAGATAGGAAGGGGTGTGAAAATGTGGTAGCGGAACATTTATCTCGCCTCCCCGTTGATGAAAATTTTGACTTATTGCATGAAAAAGGAGTTGATTGTGATTCATTTCCATATGAGCATGCTCTCGCGCTTAATTCCTCTCCTTGGTATGCCGACATTGTTAATTATCTTGTTTGTGATAAAATGAGCCATAACCTCTCCTTTCAAGAAAGGAAAAGATTTTTGGCAATGTGTAGGTACTACTTTTGGGATGATCCATACCTTTTCCACTTGGGAAAAGATGAGGTGATTCGAAGATGTGTCCCGAAGGAGGAGCAAACCGACATTTTGGCCTTTTGCCACTCTCCTCATTGTGGTGGCCACTTTGGAGGGCAAAAGATGGCCCAAAAAAACTTGCAGTTCGGTTTGTATTGGCCTTCAATTTTTAAGGATGCTCATGTTTATTGCCATTCATGTGATAAGTGCCAAAGACTTGGCAATATTGGGAGAAGAAATGAAATGCATCTAAATATCCATCTTGTTGTGGAAATCTTTGATGTTTGGGGTATTGATTTTATGGGACCATTTCCTAACTCATTTGGCTTTGAATATATCCTATTAGCCATTGATTACGTGTCTAGGTGGGTTGAGGCTATCCCCACTAGGTCTTGTGATGCTAATGTGGTTATCAAGTTTGTACAGGAGCACATTTTGAGTAGGTTTGGATTCCCTCGGGCTATCATAAGTGACGGTGGAACGCATTTCACCAACAAGCTCTTTGAAAGATTGATGAAAAAGAACGGAGTGACTCACAAGGTGGCTACACCCTATCATCCCCAAACTTCCGGTCAAGTGGAGACGAGCAACAAGCAAATCCAAAATATTTTGAAGAACACCGTGAATGTGACGATGAAGGATTGGTCTACAAAGTTGACGGATGCTCTTTCGGCATACCAGACGGCTTACAAGACCGTTCTAGGAATGAGCCCGTACCGCCTCGTTTATGGAAAAGCATGCCATCTCCCCATTGAGATCGAGCACAAGGCCTATTGGGCCATAAAAGTGGTAAATTTCGATCTAACTTGTCTAGGAAAGGAACGAACATTGCAATTGTCCGAGCTCAATGAATTGCGGAATGAAGCCTATGACAATGCCAAGATCTACAAGGATAAGGTGAAGAAGCTTCATGATAGACGCATTGTCAAGAAGGAGCTCGTTCCGGGCATGAAGGTTCTCCTTTTCAACACTCGTTTACGGCTATTCCCTGGAAAACTCAAGTCACAATGGAGTGGCCCATTCATCATAGAAGAAGTGTTCCCGTATGGAGTTGTGGCATTAAAAAATCCGGGAACCAACAATACGTTCCAAGTGAATGGCCACCGAGTCAAGCCATATCTTGAAAGATTGCACCAAGGAGCCGATGTCGGGGATTTTAAGCTCGTCAATTCCATCTAATTCGCCAAAGACTTCGTCTAGCTCGAGACATTAAAATGAGCGCTGCATGGGAGGCAGCCCATGATTTTATTGTTTTGTTTTGTTTTTATTAATCTTATTTCATTTGTTTGATGCATTTTTAGAGGTGTGAAAAATGTTAATTGTTGAATGATCTTGCAGGAGTAGGGAAAACAGAGGAGGCAGATTCATCTTTGGGCAAGAATTGAAGAAAAATTTTCTAAGAGTGGAAAAACACCCGCGCGGGCGCCAGGGGGTGCGCCGGCGGGCAAGAAAAATGCCGAGACCACTTCAGCGCCACGGCGCACCTCACCACCGCGGCACCCCCTTCTACGCCAAACTCCCTACCGCTGTGGTGCCGACCCCCGCTGTGGCGCCCTCTCCCAAACCAAAGCACCGCCGTGGTGCGCCTCACCTCCCGCCGCGGCGCACCCTCAACCCCCGCGGCGCCCCTCTCTCACTATAAAAGGGACCACTTGCTTCAAATCCCTAATTCCTCACCGTTCTTTCTGCCATTTTTCCCCAAAATTTACACTATAATTGCTGCTCAAATTTCCAACACAATTCACCCCCACAACTTGAGAAAATTAACCCAGTTTCACCCTCACCTCACAAAGCGCCATCGCGCCTCTATTTCCCACAACAGCGCCGTCGCGCTCCCTTGTAAACCGCCACCATCGCACCACCTGAAGCTTATCATCTTTTTGCTGCAAATTCTCAACTCAGCCTTGCTCTCCACTCCAAGACATGGCTCCAAAAATGAAATTCCCCAAATTCCTTGGAGGCAAAAGCCAAGACAAAAGGCAAAGGCAAGGAAAAGGCTTCCACAAGCTCAACAAGGGAGGTGTCTGACCTTTCTCAATAATTTGGAGCTCCTTTCCTCATCACCAAGCCGGAAGAAGGTAATCGCTATATCACCCTCCGCAAGCTTGATATTTCTTGTCCTAGATACATTGATTGGAAGTTGATGCGGGCATTGGGTCTTGAAGAGCAAATCATGGATTATCTTAAAGTTTTGAATTTAGAAACATTTGCTAGAATGCAATTTTATGCCTATGATAATGTGGTGCTTGAGTTTTTGATCTCTTTTGAACATGATGAAGAGGAGGGGAAGAAATGTTATTTTAGGATGTTTGGAGAGAGATATGAGGTCACATTGGCTAATCTGAGAGATTATTTTGATTTCCCAACAACGGGGATCAAACAACGGCCATCCGACTTTAACACCGAGAATGCATGGTATGAAATCTCGGCCTTGTCCATTATGCACAAGTTCTTGGCATACAATATTTTTGGAAAGGAGCAAGCAAACAAGGTCAACTCGATGGAGGTTTATCTTCTTTGGTGTGCCAAGAAGAACAGGAAGGTTTGCTCGTCCACTTTCATTTGGACCGCTATCAACGAGGCGCGTAAATGAAAAAAACAACACCCTTCCTTTTGTGCGTTCATTTCCGCCATTTCAGTTAAGATTGGGGCACTTGCTGAGGATGCCCCGGTACCCAATGGTAACAAAAGGATCGATACCTACAGGATCGACAAAGATGAGCTCAAACGAGCTGAAGTCATCTACAATGAGCGAGAGGTGCGACCTCATGCAAAGAGAACTTTTATGGAGAAGTTGCAGAGAATCTAACAAGGAACCATGTATCTCACAGGAGGAGCCGCCTCCTCGTCTGCACCACACCATGATCCATCCAATGAGCCCGATGAAGCAGGCAATGAGAAGGCTCAAGAAAAAGCAGAGCGAGCCGATGGAGAGCCACACGAGCAGAATGAGGTAGGCCACTTCCAGCAGCCTCCGAACTTTGGGCAACAAATGTCGCCCTATGACTGGTTCCAAGGCTATATGGACAATGTAATGAATGTATTCCATCAATCTCTTTGTAACACTATGCAAGCATTCGGCAATGACTTTAGGGATTCAATGGCTGCATATAGGGAAGCACACGATGCTCGCATGTTGCAGCAACAGAAGCGTTGGGATACCTCTTTTGGATTGATCCATGATGCGATTGGGGTCGTGCACCAAGATGTTTGGAGCATCAACACTCACCTCGACACGCATGATGAGCAAATTCAGGCCCTGCAGATGAGTTGGGACACTTAGACACTTGCCTCATCCTTTCCACCACCACCACCACCTCCGGAGCAATAAATCTTATGTTTTGTCTTTTTACAATTATGTATTGTCGCGTTTCGTGTGCATTGTGTATTATGCTAGCTTGATTGTATTTTTCCTTATTGTTTATAGTGATGTTTCGTAGGAACCGCGTCTGTTGCCGGTCTTCTACGATCTTGTGATGTACTCTACTCCCTTTTATTTTTATCTTGTATTTGTTTTTCATACATTGAGGACAATGCATGGTTTAAGTGTAGGGGAGTTATGAGCTTGTTAGTGTTATGATTAGTTATGTTTTGATGTTGTTAGTGTTATGATTAGTTATGTTTTGATGTTAGTTATGTTGGATTTTGTATTGTGGATTATGTTTTATTTAATTGGTTTTTGATTTATTATGTTGCATTTGTTCTTCTTGTTATTTCTCTTATTATATTTTGTATTTTGTATTTTGTGATTCCCTCACTTAGCATGATGTTTTTATCCAATTGTCAAATTTGAAAAATTTGAATATGAATCTTCAAGGAATTATTTTCGAATCAATCATGAAAAATGAAGTGTTATCGTGGTTTCACTCTTGAGCATGAATTGTCCTTGAATGTGATCATAAAATGAAGATTTGTGTTGAGAAGTATTGTCCTTGAAAGATTATGAAGCATGTTTAGCCTTTTTCTTAAAAATTATCCCCATAATCTTCTATCCTCTTGTATATTCATTTGTATAAAAAAAAGAGAGAGAAAAAGAAAAGAAAAAGAAAACAAAAGGAGCAATAAAGATCTCTACTCCTCTAGTTAATTTATTCGACTATGAGTATAGGAAACCACACAAGGAAACTAGGGATCTCTTCCCTATAGATTTCACCTTGTGAATTTTGATCCACACCCCAAAAATGTGTTTAAATAATTGGGATTGCATTCCGGATTCTACTCATCTCATGTGTTTCAAATTCTCTTCGTATTTTGCATGATGAGTATGGGAAACCACATTAGGAAGCTCGATTAAGTTCGATGATTTTACCTAATGAACCTTGTCCTATGTTTGCAATCCCTTGTGTTGTTGAAAAATTTTGATTTCTTGTGAATAAATTTGGAAGTGATTCGTAGGGAGTTAATTGTAAGAATCTTGCCTAATATGTTTTTCCTAGTCTAGAAAGGACAAGCATCTAACTTGATTGGATTTTGTGCTCATTTTCGTGGATGATAGATGTTTTTGTGGGAACCATGAGACTCGCTCAAAATATATGATTGCTTTGCAAATATTTCCTTCTTGATTCATGTTTTTAATTTCTTGTTTGCATGAGGACAAGCAAAAGACTAAGTGTGGGGGAGTTGTTTAGTGTCTAAATGTATTGTTTTATTATATTATTTTGTTATGTTTAGTAATTTATTTTTTCTAGATTTCTAAGTTGTTATGTGTTGATTTTATGTGTTTATTTGTATTTATTGCTCTAATGGTTGATTATGCCAAGTTGTGCAAGAACTTGAGCTTTTAATTGTAAAAGCAGGAATTTTACGGCATTTAGGTGGCAAGTGGAAAAGGCAAAAAAGTGAGCTTGATTGGCTAAATGGAGGTTCGAAAATAATGAAGAAAAAAAAAACAAGGTGGAATTGCACTGGTTGCACTTGAAGTGGACCACGGAGCGGAAGACCCGGACCGGCCAACCCGTCCTGCGGCCCAATCACCGCCGTTGCCATGTAGGAGGGTGCCGGGGTGCCGAGAGGCTCTCGGCCTTGACGTGCCCGCCGGCGCCCGCCGGCGCGCGGGGCCTCTCCTCCCTCTCCAGTCCAGTTTTTCATCGCGTTTTCATCCATAATTCCACTCGACTCCACTCTCCCTCTCTAGCTACTATCATCTCTAAATCCTAGAATAGATTTTGGAGCCATATTATTTTGTAGGAATTATAGGTTATCATCTCCCTAATTCCCTAGCTTTGGACTTTTTTGGCTCCCCAAATGCCCTCAAATCTTTTGTATTAATTGTTCCCTTACTATCAAAGCTCACATCACCTTTCCTCTCTCTTCAACTTTTGCACCCACTCCCCTCTCTCTCGACGAACTCTCTCTCTCTCATATCTCTCCTTGCAATTTTTGGGGGATATCACTTATCACTCTTCATCAATCATTCATCATTGACCCACTTCATTTTCTCCACCTCTCCATCTCCATTTTCTCTACACACACACACACACCATCCTCTCTACCATTTTTCTTAACCATTTTCACCATCATCACAACCACTCAAGGAAGGAGGAGAAAAGGAAGAAAAAAGGCAACAAGCCGAGGAAGAAAAAGAAGAGACGAAAAGAAACCAACTTCGAGCCATCCGCGGAAGCTAAGCTCGTTAGGAGGTTTACTTTTGGTATTTTCTTTCCATTTCTTGGATGATTTGTGGGGGTTTGTCCCAACTCTTGAAGGATAACTAATATTATAGAAGTTTTATGTTATTTACATTTGAATATGCGATGACGATCTTCTATAATATTTGTGTTGTTTTGAGCATGTTTAGTGGCTAATCTCTCTATTAGGGGGTAGATGATCGATTTGGTTTTTGATCTATGCTTGATATTGTTGGTTGTTGTTGAGGGAATTGTGCTTATCATGTTAGAGTAATTGATCACTACTTGAGCATTGCTAGGATTTAGATGAAACTGGAAGGTGATTCTAAATCCTGAAATTGGTTCCTTCAACGTTAGCTGGATGGGGTTCCTAAGCCTAATATGTTCTTCTTGCTCATTTGATATAGCTAAAAGGGGCTTAGTTGATAGACGGTGACAGTAATTGATATTAAGCCTTTTGAAAAGGTCTATTGGATATGTGAGATTAACATTACCAACCTTAATCAAGCTTATAGATAAACCATTGAGAGAATCTATGCCCCAATACCTTTATCAATCTAATTTCCTCAAATCTTGATTTTATTATTGTCATTTGCATTATCTTGTTTACTTGCTAATTTCAATTCTTAGTTCAAATCACCATCAATCCCATGTTTAGAATGTTTAGGATTTATTTTAGTTGTTTGAACATGTTGCATGCATAGCCTTAAGGCAATTTTCCCACAAAAAGTCTTCATTGAGAGTTCGACTCAGGTTAGCTCATCACGTCTATAATTGACCCCGTCTGATTGCGGGTGTGGTCCCTAGTAGTTTTGTTACATTGAGTCTAAACCAGAAATTTTAAATACAAATTTGTACCCCAAACACACAGCCAAAGAGATAGTCTCTCCATCCCCTACTCATTCAGCCGATGTCAAAGACGATGCTGATTCTGTTGACTCTGAACCCGTCTATCCTCCAGGTTCCCCTCATGATGATTCCTCTGCATTCAATAAGACATTCTATTCTCAGCATGCTAAATCAATTCATAAAACTATTATTCTTCATCCCACACATGTCGAAAAATAAATAGATGTGCTTAGTTTTAAGAAGTATGGGGTGGATGTTTTCTTGAAAGAGAGGGGTCTCTGGAAATCCGTCACCGCATTGTCTTCTTTTGAGCCTGATGTTGTAGCTGAATTTTATGCAAAAATGTCTCCTGAGATGGGTGATAAAACTAACGGCAAGTATGGGGAGGTTTATATGAGAGATAAGATCTATTCACTTAACCCCTTGATCATTAACAAGTATTTAGGTCTGGGCAATGATTCTGATGTTGTTAGCCTTGACTTAATTGATGATGTGGTGTCGATTATCACTGGTGGTTTGGTAACAAAGTGGACTAACAAGCTCTCCACTTCTAAGCTTACTTTCTTCTATTCTATTTTACACAAAATAACTGTGTGTAATTGGTTACCTACCACCAACTCTGCAGTCCTCATTGTGGATCAAGCATTCTTGCTCTTAAAGCTTGGAACAAAAATCCCCTTCAACCTCGGAGACTTTATTTTTGATTGTATGTTGAAGGCTGCTGCAAAATCAAACACCACCAGGATGTTGTTGTAGATTGTGCACTCTCTCCTCCTCTTTCAGGAAGTGATATAGCAAGCTCTTCCTCGCACTTGATGACAATTTATGTGCAGGTTTTAAAGTACTCCTATATATCACAGATAGATTCAATGATTCATCAAAGCACAGTGCTCACCAATGTAATGGTTGAGCTTCGTCAAGCACTTTGAGGAACCCTTTCTATATAAAAAGGGGGAGTAGATGTAGTTGTTGCTGGTGCTAGTGTTGGTGAAGATGTTGGGGTGGTTGAAGCTGAGAAGGTTGTGAAGTCCGTGGCCAAGGGGAAGGGTAAAAAGAAAATTTGAAATTTTCTTTATCAAAAACAATTTAATTTCATGGTTATGTATTGTGCTAGATACAAGTTTATTTTGGATGTGTTTAAATCCTTGTTGGTTTTTTATGTGCTAGACACATATATATTTTTTTTTTTGGGTATTCACGGTTGGATATTCTTGGATAATTTGGTTTTTAATCATTAGTGCTAATTGATGATTTTGCTATATATATATTTCTATTCACATATTTCATATATGTTATGTTTTTGTTGGGAATGATTTCAACATTGATATTCTGTTTCTCACTTATTGTATAGTATGTGATGTTTTGTGTTGAAAATGATTACAACATTGTGATTGTGTTCACATATTTTAATATGTGATGATTGATATGTTGAGAATGTTCTCAACATTGTATTCATCTGTACAAGGGTAAATACCCAACTTGTTGTATACTACTGTATAGGGGATTATACCCACTAACTCTGTATATATTTTTACAGATATTAACTTAAGGGGGAGCAGACCTTAAGGGGGAGTTTTAAAAAATTAAAAAAAAAATCTCATATTCCGCTGCGGCTCTAATCATGTATATACTGAGCTTTATGTTTTGTGCAGAAAGGATAAGCTTAAGGGGGAGATTGTTGAGTATGATTTGTTCCAGATGATGTTATCACTTCGTTTGATAACATCGCAATCAATGTCGTATCTAATGTTGTTCTGTCATTCTCGTCACATTGAGTATAACACTTGGAATTTTAATCTTATCATTTCCTAGTATTTTGAATTAATTTATTTTAAATTAATCTGAATAAATTGTCATTTTTGTCACATATGATTTTTCACGTATTTAGCAATTTATTAGATATTTTATTTTGAATTAAAACGTGGATAATGTTTGATTTTGACTTGTTCAAAATCTGTTCCGGATTTGTAGGGGACGTGATGTTCCCACTCTCCATTAGACACTAACTGTTGTAGGTAAACGTAGGTCGCTGGAGTAACTGCTACTATTGCACGATGTTGAAGAATGTGTGCCACGCAATGCAGAAGACGGTTATTTCAAGTCCACTTCAGCAAGGGGTAGTGGAAGGCGGTTGATTCAAGTCCAAGTCATCTAGGATCGTGAGGCAACTGCCAAGGCAAGATAAAGGAAGTATTTATGGTCTTCTTAGACCTTAAAATCATTTATGCAAGCAGGTTATCACCGTGGTTTGTGAGAAGCTCTGTATCTTGCATCTAATGTCATCTCTGAAATCTAAGACATCTTCCCAGACATCGGCCTAGCGTTCCAATCAGCTGGAGACTTTCATTCCAATTGTGTGTGTAGGTTAGATAGTCAACTTTGAGAGTCTAGGATTTAAAGCGACTTGTTGTAATCTATCTATGTGTTTAGATAGGTTTGTTTTGAGTGATTATTCGAGTGAGTGAAGCTAGGATAGTCCTCTGCATATTTTATGCAGTGTTGTCAAGGGAATAAATTGAGACAACATCATCATTGTTTTTATTTATCACTTGTGATAGTGAATTTCACCTTGAGGCAATCACACACCGTAAGGAGTGTGATTTAAAATTTATTTTGTGCAAAGTTCTGTTTACGTTTCTGCTACATGTTGAAGGCAATGTGGTAACACTAGCTTCAACATTTCATTTAACTTTGCAATTTACATCCGTAATTCACATTGTTTCAGGATACAAATTCCAACACACCCATCTATATAAGAAGTGTGAATCTCATTTCTGATTAAGACTTTTGCTGAACATACTTTTGCAATCTATACTAAGTTTTCTTTCTTCCTCCCCACAGCTCAAAGTTCAAGTGCTAAATCATCTGCAGCAGAAAGTCCCAACTGAGAAGAAGTTCATCAGAGAACTAATCAATCAGCTAGCTGTCGAAGTATCCAGCCAGAGCCGAGCTTCTCAGTTCAAGTTATTCAACGATCAACTACTCAGCTTAGCTTAAGGAGCATTCAAATTTGTTACTAGTTTCAAGACTGTATTCTTGAAGATTGAGAGAGATCTAAAATCTTGTAAAGATGAAAAATAGTACCTAAAGTCCCAGCGAGTAGTTAGGAGCAGTAAGTGTGAGCTATCGACCATCACTGGCTAAGAAAGGGCGTACTGGCGGGTCCGTTTTTTCGGGATAGCACCAGTTGAAAAGGAGACCGTGCTCGAGTGAAGGGTGTCATTTTCAGGTTCAACATCTGTCTTCATTGTGTAATTGTGATAAAGAAACTTTACATTACATAGTGAATTGCCCTTTTCAGTAAGAAAGAGAGGACGTAGAAGCTGAGCTTCGAACCTTTATAAATCCCTTATGTGCTGTACTTAATATCAAGCTTTTGCATATACATAGTTGCACACAATATCACACAAGCTGGACTCCTAAGCTAAGCTTTCCATCTCAACTGTCAAGTGCACTGATAAGTTTTGAAAGTGAGTCAAGGGCCCTATCTATTCCACATAAAAGTTCAAAGTTTTTGTGTCAGTTTATTCACCCCCGCTAAACTGACATCGACTCGCCTGAGACCAACAGGAAACACACTTACCTTTAGTTGAGTTTATCTATAACAATAGCTTTCAAACAACGATCAGTATGGCACCGTATGAAGAATTATATGGGAGGAAATGTAGATCACCATTATATTGGGATGAAGTTGGAGAAAAAAAATCTTAGGTCCAGAGATGATTGAGAAAACCATTGAGGTGATTGGGAAAATAAAAGAAAGGATCAAAGTAGCTCAGGATCGACAAAAATTCTATGCTGATAAAAGAAGAAAAGAGTTACATTTTGAGATTGGAGAAAAGGTTTTTCTTGAAGTTGCCCTAATGAAAGGAGTTTTGAGGTTCGGGAAGAAAGGAAAATTAAGACCTCATTTCATTGGGCCATTTGATATTTTGGAACGTGTAGAGGATGTAGCTTATTGATTAGCCTTAACCCCTGAATTGTCAGCAGTGCACAACGTTTTCCATATGTCAATGCTACGAAAGTACTTACATGATCCAAGTCATGTCGTTCACTTTAAAGACATACATATCAATCAGGACTTGACATACGAGGAAGAGCCTAGCATTATTCTAGATAAAAAAATTCACGTTTTACAAGGTCGATAAATACCATTAATCAAAATTCAATGGAGTAGATATGGACCAGATGAAGCAATTTGGGAATGTGAGGAAGAGATTTTAGCACGTTATCCAAATATAGAATCAAGTAAGTTTAATTTCAAGGATGAAATTTCTTTAAGGGGTAAGGTTGTCACATCCCCTTTCTAAATTTAATTTTGTAGAAATTTTTATTTTCAGAATTTATTTATTTTAATTCTTGAAAATTCTGATATTTTAATTATACGAGCACTAAATTAGTCTAAGTCGCACCCTAGATATGAATTTAGCTTGAATATTTGAGTTTTAATTATTACAAATATATAGATTTCTTTTGTCATGATTACATTCAAGCGCATTTGAATAAATTTACGTAAATCTCATGGGGAAAATATATAATTAGATGATTATACTTTATATTTCAAACGCATTGATTATCTCATTATATACAAGACAAGATAAGACATGCATAAAAAAAGACGATATATATATACTTGTTATTCATCATCATCATCATCATTATTATTATTATGCATAAAATACATGTATGCAAATCTTTTATGATTAGTTGATAACTATTACATCAAACTAGTGTGAGGTGTCTTTATTATAAAATTCTAGGTGATGACTAATGAGGTGCCATCAAGATGGCATAATAGGTGATGACTATTAGATCTAAATAGGGTTTAAAAGTGTATTGGTAAGGATGTAATATATCTTCTCATTTTCGATCAAGACAATAACAAATTGACTAGATTCCTTAATCAAGGTAAATTATCTTTTGATGGTTAATTTCATTCTTAAGCATATAATTTTTATATCAACTAAACATTTATTTAGTATATTATAATTCTAATATGCTCAGCATGAGAGAGTATTGTATTAAAATCTAATGATATATTTATGATTGGAATTTAAAGCCTCTTATACACGAAAATTTCATAAACACCTATACATATATTTATAAAGACAATAATAAATTGTGTTATAGGATTAATATTGATAGTAATTCTCTTATTAATTTTATATTTAGCATGTATATGAATTTGCTATATTGTGATCACATCATCTTATTGGTTTAGTTAACAATTAGGATATTGGATTTATAGTGAATGATTTAACAAACGGATTTATATTATTATTCATAGTTAGGAAAAAATTAATAATTCGAAAATGTCATTAATGAACCATTTAATTATAAATTTATTATATTCTTATTATTGGTTGCTAAAATATTTAATATTAATTTTAAATTTATTAATTTTTTATCATTAGTTACTCAAGTTTTAAATTTCGTTATTTCTAATGTTAATATTAAATATACTAATAATTTTATATTATATCATTAAAATTATTTTTTATTTAAACTAGAGTTAAAGAAAATTTCATAATCTCATTTGAAACTTTATTATAAATCAATTTATGTCCCTCAAATTTAAGATGCATTTATGTAGTACCCGAGCCTCCCACTACTCATTCAATGGTGTTTATTTGCTTTCAATTCCATTTATATATATATGTATATATATATATATATCAATGTGATTATACCTATTTATTCATTTGATAAGATAATGATTTGTAGTTTTAAAGTTCTATTTACACAAAGTAAGATATATATTATAAATATAACAAAAACTGTGATTTTATATATATATATATATATATATATATGCACGCATACAACAATCAAGAATTGAAAAGTAAAATAAGTTATATATTGAAAGATCGAATAAAATAAATATAGAAATTATTAATTGTATTTATAAGTAATCATAACCTTGAAAAGTGTGATAGATGTAATGTTCTAATTACATAAATATATATTAGCTAGGTATACGTGTACATATGAGAATTGTAATGATAGATTGTGTAATGTTAGTATTACGTTGTATTTATTATTAGAAATAAAAAATAAAAATAAAGGTATAGCTAATACAATATATAGTTGGAAATGATAAATATTGCAACTTTGAGTTACACGTGTCTTTAGATGTTAGAGGTGGATGAAGGTTTAGATATACACGTATACTTTAATAGGACTAATGGATTTACATGTTATTAGATATCCTTGTATAATAGCAGGTTTGAGCATTTTACCACCATTCTCAATTAACTAAGAGATTAAATTAGATCCTACCCAAAATCAATTAAATTGATATGATGAGTTTAAAGCTAAAGGTTAGTGTTTTGAATCTTCTCTTATTCATGCGGACTCAAATTAATTTACTGTTCGAGGTTTATAGTTGAGTTGATTATGATTAGTTAAATTCTACAATAATATCATAATTATAGAGTTAACTGGATTGTGTTTCATTGAAATAATCTATAATTATATTCTATTTTAGAAATAAGTATTATTATTTGCTATAAGAATCGATACAGATGTGTGATTAAATGATCAATTTAGCTGATTTATATATTGTATTATATACTTAAAATTATTATTGTTACAAAAATTTATAAGATAGTAAATTTATTTTATGAGGAATTGTTATCTTTATTTGCGTCAAAATTACTTGTTCAGCAACCCAAATGAAATTATTTAAATAATAATGTTAGAATTTCCAATTTTAAGAGATGAATTAAATAGAGGATAAATCTACTTAACTAGAAATTTAATAGTAAAACAATGGTTAGCACTATTTTGATCGATAATTTGTATATTAAATTCCGTAATTTATACCTGAATAGACTTCTTTGAAGAAGCTCGTGGTTTAGGATTTCTGATGTCATAAGCGTGTGACTCAAGGTAAGTAGGAATCCATTTGCAACTACAATGCATGAATATATTATTATTTGATTATATGTGATTATTATTTGCTATTGTGTTGTTATAATTTATTACCTAATAAATGTGTGGTGTAATCTGCTTGTGGCGTTCTATCTATTTGCATTGAATATATTGTACATGATCACGAGCATATGCATGCATGTCATGTAGATATTATCGAGTTGCATGCATGAAATGGTTTTGAGAGAGAGAAAATTTTTTGTTTGGAATTGGTCACTACCAGCCCGTGTTGTGCTGTGTTGATATTTGTGCCTCGAGTGGGATGACTTCCATGCGGGATCAAAGGGAACAGGTAGGGGGCGTGTCCCTTGGGATCCAGGGAGGATGGTCCACTTCGACTGCACCTTTGAGGTGATGAGTGGCTGATGTGGGATGACTTTCATGTGGAATTAAAGGGAACAGGCAGGGGGCGTGTCCCTTGGGGTCCAGGAAGGATGAGCCACATGAGTGCACTAATCACGTACTGGCCAATTGATATTGATTATATTACGAGTTCATGACTCGTGTTGGTGTCTGGTGAAAGGAGCCAAGTTCCTAAACGTTAAAATAATGATTTTTTGATGAAGTGATTTTGACTATGAGCACTTGACATGGCGTGATGTTATCTCTGTGTGCTGCATATAACAGGTCACATGCATGATTTCTGCTTACTGAGCTTTAGCTCAACTAGTTCATGCATTGTAGGTGACGCTGATGGGGCATGAGAGTGCATGGTGCGGGACGTGGAGTTCCTACGAGTTCATGTAGGTCTATGTACATGGATGACGACCTGATGGGCTTTCTTTATGAGCTTTCGCACCATCTTTTGACTCTATTTTTGTTCAAGCGTGAAACTTCTTCGAAGTTCACTGTTTTGATTGTATATAAACTTTTATCTTTTCGAGGGTACTCTTTTGACTTTGGAGTACTTTTTCTTCCCTTAATATCTTTATGTAAATTATGTGTGAAAGTAAATCTTATCTTTTCTTGAGTCTTCCAATACTTTTCTTTCTATTAAAAAAAAAATATACAAGGCACACTCACATTGTTAGTCTATTCTTTTATATCCGTTAGTGGGGTGCCACAGAGTGGTATCAGAGCTCAGGTCATACTTCTGTATACTGTCTATGTACATGATCTTTGGACTTGGGAACAACATGTACCCGTAAGTTTTATTTAATTGATTATTTATATGTATATCATAAGATTATGTCTATTGTGTTTGTATCAGACTACAAATATATATGTTCTTACATCATGGTGAGAGGTCGATGTATGAGTGGTGGTGGTGAGAGAGCATCTAGTGAGGGAACTTCTAATCCAGGGATGGATAGAGACGCTATTATTAATAGACTTACCGAGCTTGTGGAAAGGCAGTCTGGACAAATTCAGGAGCTTATTCAGCAGAGGGAGGCAAATTGACAAGACGTGAATGATGAAAATCGGGCATGCCACCAAGCTGAGCATGTGGAAATTGTTGGGGAAAGATTTAGGAGACTAAATCCACCAACTTTTGAGGATGCTTTGGATCCTACTTATGCAGAAGATTGGCTGAGAACATTAGAGAACATGTTCAAATATAGTAGAGTTCCTGAAGATGAAAAAGTTATATGCGCCACTTTTATGCTTCGTGGGAGTGCAGGTAATTGGTGGGATACTGTGACAAGCATTGAAGATGTTGCTGCCATGAGTTGGGAAAGATTCAAGGAGTTATTCAGAAATAAATATTTCACAGCCCCTATTCGCGCGCTGAAGATGAATGAGTTTATACAACTTAGACAGTGGAACATGAAAGTTGGGGACTATATTAGAAAATTCGAACAACTGTCTAGGTTTGCTTCGTATATGATTAATACTGAAGCACTAAAAGCTGAGAGATTTCTTGAAGGACTGAAGCCAGAACTGTATAGAGATGTGAGTATGACAGGAGTTCAAGGAGCAACATACTCACAAATTTCCGAACGAGCTTTAGTTGCTGAACAAGCTGAACTCAGGATTTTTCGTGCTCAAGAAATGCGACGTCAGCTTAGACAAGGACAAGGGCAAGGTCAAAGGTGGGCTGGAGGTGAAAGAAGGACACAACCTTTTCCTCAAGGCCAGAGACCGAAGTTTCAATCAAGACAGGGGCAACAGCCATGGGATCAAAACAAACACCAACGAATAGATCAGGGTAAGGCACCTACGGTGCAACCTACATGCCTGGCATGTGGTGAACAACACTCAGGAAGATGTTATGCAGAATCCCGTAACTGCTACATGTGTGGAAAACCTGGTCATGTTGTCAAAGCTTGCCCCGAATCTAATCCTAATGCGCAAAAGAAGGTACCAGCAAGAGCGTTTACTATCACTAAAGATGATGCAGAGGCAAACCCATCTGTTGTTACAGGTAAAATTTCTATCTTTGGAATTCCAACATTTGTATTGTTTGATTCGGGAGCCACACATTCATTTGCATCCACTGAATACGTGAAGAGGTTGGGTATGATACCTGATATTATTGCAACTAGTTATAACATAATGATACCTTCGGGTGAGTCGAAGCAAACTAGTCAAATTTTGAGGGCTTGCTCTATTCCTATAGGAAATAGGGAGTTATATGCAGATTTGATAGTTTTTGCGATGAATGACTATGATGTCATCTTGGGAATGGATTAGTTATCGAAATATTATGCGAGTATAGACTGCAAGAAGAAAGAAGTAATATTCCAACCACCTGGAGAGGAGCCATTTTCTTTTGTTGGGATTCCAAAGAAATTCAAATTTCCTCTGATCTCAGCGGTGAAAGCACAAAAGCTTTTAAATAAAGGATGTGAAGGAGATTTGGTGAGTGTTATGAATGTTAAGGATCAAGGTCATTCCGTACCTAGTGAGGTACCAATTGTTCAAGAATATCTTGAAGTGTTTCCTGATGATCTTCAAGGATTACCACCTGATCGAGAGATAGAGTTCGTTATTGACCTTTATCCAGGAACTGCTCCAATATCTAGAACTCTCTATAGAATGACGCCAACTAAGTTGAAGGAATTGAAGATACAACTCCAAGATCTACTTGAAAAAGGTTTTATAAGGCCTAGCTTTTCACCATGGGGTGCTCCATTTTTATTTGTTCGAAAGAAAGATGGTGCTTTAAGAATGTGCATAGATTATCGAGAACTGAATAAAGTTATGATAAAGAATAAATATCCTTTGCCCAGGATTGATGATTTGTTTGATCAGCTCCAAGGGGCATCTGTGTTCTCGAAGATTGACTTACGTTCAGGGTACCATCAATTGAAGGTAAAGGAGGAAGATATTCCCAAAACAGCATTCAGCACAAGGTATGTCCATTACGAGTTTTTGGTTATGCCTTTTGGGCTAACCAATGCTCCTGCAGCATTCATGGATTTGATGAATAGAGTGTTCAAAGACTATTTGGATAAATTTGTTATAGTCTTTATCGATGACATCCTAATATACTCTAGAAATAAAAAGGAGCATGTAGTACATTTAAGGTTGGTATTGGAGGTGCTGAAAGCAAAACAATTGTACGCAAAGTTTAAGAAGTGTGAATTTTGGTTAGACCAAGTGATATTCTTGGGACATATCATATCAGGTATGGGAATATCGGTGGATCCAAGCAAAGTTGAAGCCATAAATAATTGGCCCCAGCCAACAAATCCTTCAGAAGTACGTAGTTTTCTCGGCCTTGCGGGATATTATCGTAGATTTGTTGAGGGATTCTCAAAGATTGCCTCTCCTATGACACAATTAACTAGAAAAAGTGTGGCATTTAAATGGACGGAAGCTTGTGAGCAAAGTTTTTAGGAGTTGAAGAACAGGTTGACAACGGCACCAATTCTATCTATTCCAATTGGCACTGGAGGTTTTGTGGTGTATAGTGATTCCTCAAAGAATGGTTTAGGTTGTGTGTTGATGCAAAATGGTAAAGTGATAGCATATGCATCCAGACAACTAAAGGAATATGAGAAGAATTATCCAGCACATGATTTGGAGCTGGCTGCAGTGGTATTCGCACTTAAGATTTAGAGACATTACTTGTATGGAAAGCGGTGTGAGATCTATACTGATCACAAGAGTTTAAAATATTTCTTCACCCAAAAAGAGTTGAACATGAGACAAAGGAGATGGTTAGAGTTGGTGAAAGATTACGACTGTGTAATCAATTATCATCCTGGTAAAGCTAATGTGGTAGCTGACGCTTTGAGTAGAAAATCCATCCAAGGTGGAACAACTACAACCATAAGTTTTATGCAGAAACAAGAGTCAGTTGACTTGCAGAAGATGGGTGTAGAAATTTTGGACCATGAATCAATTGAGGCTAGGATGACAGCCTTATCAATTCGACCTACCTTAATTGATAAGATACGAGAAGGTCAACCAAATGATGAGTACTTAGATAAAGAAATAAAGAAACTTATATCAGGGGTACGTTCTGACTTTACATTGTCTGAAGATGGCATGTTACGCTTTAAAGGTCGAATTTGTGTACCTGATAAGAAGGAAATTTGAGAAGAAATCTTGAAGGAAGCACATTCAACGCCTTATTCAGTCCATCCTGGAGCTACTAAGATGTATAGAGATCTGAGAATGCACTATTGGTGGCCAAGTCTAAAGAGAAATGTCGTTCAGCATGTTGAACAATGTTTATCATGTCAACAGATAAAAGCAAAACATCAAAGACCAGCAGGAACTTTGCAGCCATTGCTAGTTCCGGAATGGAAATGGGAGAGAATTACGATGGATTTTGTTGTCGGGTTACCAAGAACAGTCAAAGGGCATGATGCTATTTGGGTTATCATTGACCGATTAACCAAATCATCCCATTTTCTTCCTATCTCATCAACTTACCCCATGGATCGCTTGGCTCAGACATATATACAAGAAATAGTAAGACTTCATGGAGTACCACTATCAATTATTTCAGACAGAGATTCGAGATTCCTATCTACTTTTTGGAAAAGTTTGCAGAGGGCTCTAGGGACATAGTTATCTTTTAGCATAGCTTATCATCCACAGACGGATGGACAATCAGAACGAACTATACAGACCTTGGAAGATATGCTCAGAGCATGTGTTCTAGACTTTCATGGCCAGTGGAGCAAGTTTTTACCTTTCATTGAATTTTCATATAATAACAGCTATCAATCTACCATTGGAATGGCGCCCTATGAAGCATTGTATAGAAGGAAGTGTAGGTCACCAGTTCATTGGGATGAGGTTGGAGAAAGAAAACTTTTGGGTCCAGATATGGTACAAGAGATGGTTGAAGCTGTGTTACAAATCAGAAAGAGAATGAGAGCTGCCCAAAGTCGACAGAAAATTTATGCAGATCGGAGAAGAAGATTGCTGGAATTCGATAAAAGAGACCAAGTTTTTCTGAAAGTCGCTCCAATGAAGGGAATCATGAGATTTGGAAAGAAAGGAAAACTTAGTCCAAGATATATTGGCCCATTTCCTATTACTGAGAGAGTTGGAGAGGTTGCGTATAAACTTCAGCTACCCACGCACATGTCACAGATACATAACGTATTCCATGTGTCAATGCTAAGGGAATATGTAGCAAACCCATCTCACGTTCTCAGAGATGAACCGGTAGAGCTAAAAGAATATTTGAGTTATAAAGAGATACCGGTTAAGATTCTTCTTCGAGAGATAAAATAACTTAGAAATAAAAGCATCCCATTAGTTAAGGTTTTATGGAGGAATCAATTAGTGGAAGAGGCCACATGGGAAATAGAAGAAGAAATGAGAACTAAGTATCCAGAACTATTCAGGTAAGTAAAATTTCGAGGACGAAATTTTTTTATAAGGGAAAAAGGATGTAGTACCCGAGCCTCCCACTACTCATTCAATGGTGTTTATTTGCTTTCAATTCCATTTATATATGTATATATATATATATCAATGTGATTATACCTATTTATTCATTTGATAAGATAATGATTTGTAGTTTTAAAGTTCTATGTACACAAAGTAAGATATATATTATAAATATAACAAAAACTGTGATTTTATATATATATATATATATATATATATATCTGCACGCATACAACAATCAAGAATTGAAAAGTAAAATAAGTTATATATTGAAAGATCGAATAAAATAAATATAGAAATTATTAATTGTATTTATAAGTAATCATAACCCTGAAAAGTGTGATAGATGTAATGTTCTAATTACATAAATATATATTAGCTAGGTATATGTGTACATATGAGAATTGTAATGATAGATTGTGTAATGTTAGTATTAGGTTGTATTTATTATTAGAAATAAAAAATAAAAATAAAGGTATAGCTAATACAATATATAGCTGGAAATGATAAATGTTGCAACTTTAAGTTACACGTGTCTTTAGATGTTAGAGGTGGATGAAGGTTTAGATATACACGTATACTTTAATAGGACTAATGGATTTACATGTTATTAGATATCCTTGTAAAATAGGAGGTTTGAGCATTTTACCGCCATTCTCAATTAACTAAGAGATTAAATTAGATCCTACCCAAAATCAATTAAATCGATATGATGAGTTTAAAGCTAAAGGTTAGTGTTTTGAATCTTCTCTTATTCATGCAGACTCAAATTAATTTACTGTTCGAGGTTTATAGTTGAGTTGATTATGATTAGTTAAATTCTACAATAATATCATAATTATAGAGTTAACTGGATTGTGTTTCAATGAAATAATCTATAATTATATTCTATTTTGGAAATAAGTATTATTATTTGCTATGAGAATCGATACAGATGTGTGATTAAATGATCAATTTAGCTGATTTATATATTGTATAATATACTTAACATTATTATTGTTACAAAAATTTATAAGATAGTAAATTTATTTTATGAGGAGTTGTTATCTTTATTTGCGTCAAAATTACTTGTTCAGCAACCCAAATGAAATTATTTAAATAATAATGTTAGAATTTCCAATTTTAAGAGATGAATTAAATAGAGGATAAATCTACTTAACTAGAAATTTAATAGTAAAACAATGGTTAGCACTATTTTGATCAATAATTTGTATATTAAATTCCGTAATTTATACCTGAATAGACTTCTTTGAAGAAGCTCATGGTTTAGGATTTCTGATGTCATAAGCGTGTTACTCAAGGTAAGTAGGAATCCATTTGCAACTACAATGCATGAATATATTATTATTTGATTATATTTGATTATTATTTGCTATTGTGTTGTTATAATTTATTACCTAATAAATGTGTGGTGTAATCTGCTTGTGTCGTTCTATCTATTTGCATTAAATATATTGTACATGATCACGAGCATATGCATGTCATGTAGATATTATCGAGTTGCATGCATGAAATGGTTTTGAGAGAGAGAAAATGTTTTGTTTGGAATTGGTCACCACCAGCCCGTGTTGTGTTGTGTTGATATTTGTGCCTCGAGTGGGATGACTTCCATGCGGGATCAAAGGAAACAGGCAGGGGGCGTGTCCCTTGGGATCCAGGGAGGATGGTCCACTTCGACTGCACCTTTGAGGTGATGAGTGGCTGATGTGGGATGACTTTCATGTGGGATCAAAGGGAACAGGCAGGGGGCGTGTCCCTTAGGGTCCAGGAAGGATGAGCCACATGAATGCACTAATCACGTACTGGCCAATTGATATTGATTATATTACGAGCTCATGACTCGTGTTGGTGTCTGGTGAAGGGAACTAAGTTCATAAACGTTAAAATAATAATTTTCTGATGAAGTGATTTTAACTATGAGCACTTGACATGGCGTGATGTTATCTCTGTGTGCTGCATATAACAGGTCACATGCATGATTTCTGCTTACTGAGCTTTAGCTCAACTAGTTCATGCATTGTAGGTGACGCTGATGGGGCATTAGAGTGCATGGTGCAGGACGTGGAGTTCCTACGAGTTCATGTGGGTCTATGTACATGGATGACAACCTGATGGGATTTTCTTTATGAGCTTTCGCACCATCTTTTGACTCTATTTTTGTTCAAGCGTGAAACTTCTTCGAAGTTCACTGTTTTGATTGTATATAAACTTTTATCTTTCCGAGGGTACTCTTTTGACTTTGGAGTATTTTTTCTTCCCTTAATATCTTTATGTAAATTATGTGTGAAAGTAAATCTTATCATTTCTTGAGTCTTCCAATACTTTTCTTTCTATTAAAAAAAAAATATACAAGGCACACTCACATTGTTAGTCTATTCTTCTATATCCGTTAGTGGGGTGCCACAATTTATAGAATATAATTCTTTATTTGATATCTAGGTGCGGCGCGACTAAGACATTAACTTTCTATTATTTGCTCAAGTCGATCTTGAAGTTCAAATATAAGGTGTGGGATTCTCATTTATTTTGACGTTGATTTCAGTTTGTCCTTGTTGATGTGATATGTTTGACGTGTATGATTTCATATTCATTTGTCAGTGTTACTGGACCATTTATTCAGTTGTCCTTCATATTTAACCTTACTATTATGCACAATTATTTCGCCAGGGACCGTGAATAGGTCTGGGGTCTTAACTGATCCTTGGAAGTACAATGCGATTCATATTCATATATCAGTGAATAAGAGACATGAATCTCATTTTATATCAACCTGGACAAATCATTTTGCATAATCTTCCAACACTGAGTATATTCACGTATGCTCATCCCATAAACTTACAAATTTCAGGTAAATGAGCTTGGAGTTTCCGTGGAGGTCGAATGACAGATTAATCTTTTATTATACATATGTATATATAAGTTTCCATTTTATTTTACATTTCTAGCTGGATAACTAAAATAATTTTTGCTAATAACTCTTTTTGGGTTTGCACTTTGAGATTTTTGAAGGTATATGAGATTGTAAATATTTCAGTTCTATTGGTCTGATTAAGTTATTAATCGTACTTCTGATTTAAAATTTTGATTCTAGATGTTGTCTCATTTGTTATTTCGTTAGGTTATGCCAAAGTAGATTTATTCCTTTTAGAAAAAAGAATTAGAGAAGATAATTATATTTAGATTTTCTGCATTATAAATTATTTAATCTCATTTATAATAATATATAGGGGTGTGTGTGTGTGTAAAAAATATTAATGTGTAGTTTTTGTTTTTTTTTTATTATGCCCTTATTTTCAAGATTTATATTTTCCAAGTTCAATATTGATTTTTATAGATATTTGGTGTTTCACTATATGTGTTTGACCGGGGGACATTGAAAATTTATGTAATACAAAGTTTTAAACATTCCTTAGATATGCGAGACATCAATTTGAATCCAATAATGTCGTCTCATATTTTGTCTTGGAAGGCTTGGGTGTAAAATTAGTAATCAACTAAAGTATATAATAATTACGTTAATTAGTTAACAGTGGACGACAATTTTGTGTGTATACATAGAGATCGATATCGAAACGTCTGAATTTTTTTTTTCTGTTTTTTAGAAAATATAAAGGAAGAAGAGTGACTAGCAGTAGCAATTCTTCACTCCCCAAAAGGCCAAAACAGAGATGTGTGTGAAGAACATACTTTTGTTCAAGTTGGTTTTGGACAAAATCTTGAAAACATCGAACCAATGGCTGCAATCCCTTCTTCATTGTGATCTCCAAAAACATCTCTGGCCAATGGGATGGACCCCACGCGCAAACTCCGCATTTTTTTTTTACTTTTTTTTTGTGTTATTATCTTTTCTATTCTTGGGGAACTTGGAACAGAGAGGTTAGTCTCAGGTCTCAACACACAGAAACCAGAGCCAGAGGCAGAGAATATTTTCATTAAGGATTGATGGCTGTAAGTGTTAATTGCTTATTTAATTAACCCGTGGTCAATTCATGTAATTTATTATGTCAAATTAATACGTGCTTTCGTTGAATCTTGTTTGGGTGTGATTCGGTAACTTGCTTGTTTTATACAATTCTGGGATGTTTTTGGGATGAGTTTAATTAGTGGAATATATATATATATATATATATATATATATATTATGCAGCAGCAGCAACAGCGATCTCATTCGCATGTCCCTAAGTTCGGAAACTGGGATGGTGACAACGTACCCTACACTGCTTACTTTGAGAACGCACGTAAAGAAAAAGGAGGCGGCATTAGATTTAACCCAAACGATCCACAGCAGAATCCGGAGGCCTTCAATACTATTAATGGCAATGCTGTTTCTCCTTCTACTCCAGATAATGAGGTACCATTACCAATACCACCGCCAAGGTTTGGCAATCACCAGAAGCAGAGAACCTTATCTTCCGAATCTACCAGTAATGAGAAGAGCCCGGTATCATACCATCACCGCAACAAATCTACTACTGACACCCCCAACCCCAACCCCCCTATTAATTACAACGCCGCTGATGACTTTGTAAGTATAATAGGATATAAATATATATCGTTTATTTTTGGATGATACTGTGAAATGTTTAATAAGTTCTCTTAATGGAATACAAATGGCCGGATTTATAATCTTCTAATATTAATAATCAGTTAATTAATAATAATATTCCTTTATAACGATATATATAGTTTTCTCTCTTCATTTGGGGATTGAAACTACTTCTTTATGTAGTTTAAGAACTTAATTGTTTGTGTTTAATTTCAGCCCGTGTATATATAATCTGTAATCATATATAACTACCATATTTAATTTCTGGAAATTAATTTACTCTCTTATATGAAGGTGTGCAAATTAACTTCTACAGATGGTCAGAGACATTTTATAAGTTTCATATTATGTCTGCAAACATTAATATGTTTATGATTCAGTGTAGATCTTGATCTAGCTAATAGAGGTAAATTAAACTCTGTGGCAGTCTTACAGATCAGTGTCTGTCCCAAAGTTCGGGCAATGGGATGAAAATGACCCCAAATCAGGAGATGGATTTACGGTCATTTTCAACAAAGTTAAGGAGGAAAAACAAATAGCTGCAGCTAAGTTTCCTTCTGTGCCAATAAAGACTACCAACAATTATCAGGCAAACGCTAGTCAGGAAAAGGAGACCAGAAAGGTCACCGCTTTGCAACTTTTTATTTTATTTTATTTTTAAAATGGGAATTAAAGAATACCTATCTGAATCTGCTGATCGATGTTCTTGTTTATTCAATTCATGCAGAAATGTTGCTGCCTGTTTTGAGGAGCAAAAAATGGACGTTGTTAGTTTGTTTGTCTTCGATCATCACTCTGTTGTTGTGTTGCTTTTTCCCCAGCAAATGTTGATATTCTCCAACTGCAACTTTTCTAAAAAAGAACGCGAATCTCTTTTTAAATTTATGCGAGAGAACATTTTCAACAGAATTTATTATTTTGTTCCAACAGTCAGGAATTATTGTTATTCACGTTGAATGAAGGCAGTCTTCAGTTGATCAGAGTTCACAATACCGTAGAGTCATCGAGCGTGTCTGTGAAACGATATGCTCCGCAATGCACATTTATACACATCTAAATGGGTTAAAAAGAGTAAAAATAAATAGTGATTGGGGAAAAAAAAACTTTTAAAAAATGGAGTTTTGTGGGCAATTTGGAGTGTAATTTTCTCAAATAGTCCTATGACACACTTGGTCTCCGCATCCAAACATTGTTTGAGTATTCTTTGATATTTGTTATTAACTATACAACATATATGCACATATGTGTATATATGATGTATTTTAAATTTAATTAACGCATTTTAAATTGATAAATCGTAACTTACGAAAATGCAATTAAAATAAAACTTGACCATACAATTACATTTATACTAAATCATACGATTATATAAACTAAAGTTTATGATTGTATATACTAAAGCTTACGAATATTTAATTACATTAAAACTAAAGTATACGATTAATTTTAATGCTTCGAATAATTTTAGGCTACAATTAATTTTAGACATTTGTAATGCCCGAAATATTTTAGAAAGTTTTATTCAATTTATGTTATCATGTGGTAAGTTAGAAAAAAGTTGGGAACTTAAATGATTCAAATAAAGGAAAATCACAATTAGGAAAATTTGTTAAATTTAATTTGGTCAAAAATTACTTTAAAAATATATTCTGATATTTTTTTCGAGTGGATAGAAAAAGTTTCAATTATCGTGCCAAACTTTGAATTTTTCAGTTTCGAGTTCAAATGATTTCTTGGCATACCTTTAAGTTTAATTTCAATTGTTGTTTTTTGTTTTCTTGTGCTTGCCGCCGCCTTTATGGCGGATCCTCATGGAAAGAGTGATGGTGGTGGACGGTCCAAGGGTGGGAAGGTTGGTTCTGATGGCGATAGGAAGTTTGGTAAAGAAAATTTGAAGGGTGATTCCAATGGAGATGGGCCTAAAGGACATCGAGTGAATTCTCGTGCGGCTAAGGATCAATCAAAATTAGCTTTGAGAGATGGGAAGAAATTTGTAAAGGAAAAATTGAAAAAAGTTGCATCGGAAGTCCTTAAAGTGACGAATAATGAGACTGAAATTTTTTTCTCATGCTTGGAAGGGTGTTGCGGATGTTTCTGAAGTCTCGCCATGTTTGGGAACGCTTCTTAATGTTCAAGCTTTGCAGATTGTGGAGGCAGATCATGAGAAGTGTTCTTTGAAGTCGGATATAGCGGATTTTGAGATGGAGGATGATGGCGAATTTCAGAAGCGGGACAGGGCTTTTAATGATGTTAGCGAAGATGATAGGCGTGCAGGTGATGTTCGATTTGAGGCGGAGGAGCATGTCGGGGCTGTTGTTGACGAGAAGAATGGAGTTAAACATTATTTCAATAATGAATCGGGTAGGCGGGATGATTGTGGGTCTGATGTCTTTATGGAGTCGAGGGAGTCTGGAGCCGGTTTTGCTGATAGGTATATGATGGGTTCTGATTTTAGAAAATCTGCAGAGGTTGGAGATGTTAATTTAATGGAAAATTCGAATTCTGAAGATGATTTTAATGAAGAGGAGTTGCAGCGTGAAAAAGCAGATGATCAGAGGCTTTCTGAGACTGAATTTAATAGATATATAATGGCAGATATGAGTTCTGAAGAGAGCAACGTTCAGCAGCATATTTCTAGAAATAATAATTTGCAAAATCTGGAAAAATTGACGTCGGATTCTGGGTTTACTGGCCGGAAGTCTGATCAGAATTTGAGTGGAAATGGTCAGGCAACTTTGGAGTCAGATGAGGTGTTTAATCGTGGATTGGGTCGTTCCAATTCATTGGATGCTGTTAAGGCATCTAAATTCATCCACCCTCATCACGCGGCGTCTGCTATGGAAAGGGATAATGGTGATTTGCATGAGAAAGGACATGGCGTGATCTATGCTGATAAATCAGGCCAACCTGCCTTATCGACTCCCCATCCATGTGCGGGTGTCATGGCGCCGCTTTTGGACTCACAATTGAACCCTAATTCTTCCAATCCTTCATATCTTCATGCTGCAGTCATGGTCCCCTCACAGAACCCTAGCTCACATTCATCCCTATCTCTGATCACTCCTACATCTTTAATTCATGACCCGGGTTGAAATGGTTCATTTGCGGATCATCTTGATGAGAACGCGAGCCTGGATACCCATGAAGCTCAGCCTCTCAGACCCCTTTCATGAGCCATGCTCCTTATTCGCAATTCCCTACCCGTTTTATTGAACCTGGAGCCTCAAACCTGTCCCTAAAAAATTCTGAACCCATCAACCCGAACCCGACCCAGTCCCATGCTGAACCCGTTCCAATGTTACAACCCAGTCCCCTTTTTAATCCTTTCCTGTCATCTCAGCCCAATTCCCAATTTAATTCCCAACCCCATCAGTTAAATAATTCATCTCCTATTTATTCTGCTAATGGGCCAGCCCAAAATGATTTCCCCCCTTTGCCTTCCAAATCTCATGCAGGCACAAGTCATAAAAATTATTATTTGCAGCCCAATTCTCCTTTAACTCATTCTGAGTCTGGCTCTAATAATTCTAAAGTGGAGTCTGATACGCTTAAGCAACCCGATGATGTTGTGATGAATGAATCTATTCCTAATGCTTGGGTTTCTCAAAAATTTGCTACTTCTAATTCTCATTTGGAACGTAATGGCTCGTCTAATGTGGTATTAGAGGGACGGCAGGATGGTGGTAATGGTGATAGTGATGAGATGAATTTTTTGAATGCTCTCCAGGCTCCCTCAGCTCAGAATGGCCCGGTCGTGTTCAATACAGCATCAATCAAAGACATTGGTTCCATTGATAACTCTGAAGGTATGCCAGTTATTTCGTTTAATAAAACTGATCGTGAGCTTCTTACAGGTCGAATGGGGCTCGTCCTTGTAGGAAAATTCTCCCAAGCTATCCCTACTTCCTCATAAATCGATAAGGCTCTCCGCAACATTGATCTCCTTGGTAATTTGTCTTGGTTTTATCTTAATGCTAGGCACATTTTAATTAGGTTAACCCATGATTCTAATTACATTAAGTTAATTAAAGGTGCTAATGAATTGCCTCTTTGGTACGTGCATGGTTGTCCCATGAGGGTGTTTAAGTGGACTCCGGGTTTTAATCCCGCTTTTGAAACGTCAAATTTTGCTTTATGGATTACTTTGCCTGGTTTACCTTTGCATTTGTTTGACCATAATGCTTTATACAAGATTGGTTCTGTATTTGGTCGTCCAATTCAAATTGAACATGCAACAGCTAATCAATCTCGTGTCTCATTTGCTAAAATTTGTGTTGAAATCGATCTCACCAAATCCTATCCAGAAAAATTTTTATTGAACTTGGATGGTCACGGAATCATGCAGCGTGTTATATTTGATAAAATGCCTCTATATTGTTCTGTATGTTGTCATATTGGTCATGCCAAAGAAACTTGTTATGTTTTTGGAAATGGTAAGAATTCTGGCAGGTCTACAGCTGCGGCTAACCTGAACCCATCTCGACCCTCTTGGCGTGATTAAGGCAAATAAAAAATGAGTGATAGGGCTGGGGTGCAGAGTAATGGTTCGGCAGGTTCTTCTCGTGTTCATGCAAAGGATAATGTGGTTCGGTCTCGTTATATTGCTTCTGAAACTGAAGAGTGGCAGGTTGTTGATCTATCTAAATATAATCATGTTCATGGGGCTGCTAATCGATCGGGTGTTGTTGCTATGAATAAATATTCCGTCCTGGCTTCAGCGGATGACTTGCAGGAGAAGGCTCTTACTCAAGAAAAGGAAATTATGCAGCATGCTTCTTCTTCTTTGGCTGGAAAAAATAATAGCGTGATTCACAAGGCTGATTTCACAAAGTCTCCAAAAAAACATGCTGTAACGCGATCCCAATCTTCGTAGTCTCCTCCTCGTCGTGTTCATGCTTTGTCTTCAGAGTCTTTTGAGAAAAATGATAATGTGGTTGGTAAAGATGTGCAGGCTTCGGATAAGGTTGTTCATGGTGTGGAAATGAGTGGATTTAAAAGAGGAGGTCGTTCGAGGAGCCCTTCTCAACGGATTGCGGAAGACGAGCGAGCCCGTTCTTGTGCTCGGGTTGTAACTGACTCGACCAGTCCATCTTGTCCCATGCAGCGTCATGAGTCGGCTTCTATGGAGGTGGATGCTCAAGTCACGGCTTCTATGAATGAGCCGCATAGTGTTGATGGTTCATCTCCCATGTAGTTGTTGTCCTCTTTGCATGGTCAAGGAAAGGGGGTTCTTTCTCCTCCTTTAAAAAATTGATTTGTTTCCCATGTCTGTGCAATTATTGGTGCGGAATGCACGA
Organism: Perilla frutescens; assembly: GCA_026008535.1. NCBI lineage: Eukaryota > Viridiplantae > Streptophyta > Magnoliopsida > Lamiales > Lamiaceae > Perilla > Perilla frutescens. The sequence goes on from BRKX01000004.1 coordinate 17,971,964, forward strand.
GGCCTTGGGTCTAAGGCTAATTATGGGTATATGCATAATTTGATTCACCTGCATCATTAATCCGTGTTCATGCAAATCATAATTTTATGTCACATACATGTTTATCACAGTCTAATCAAAAAGCATGCAGAGCAGATTTGAATATAATAAAGCGGAAACATAGAAAACGAATCTACTTACAATTCGATAGACGGTCTGCGGACTAGATTAAAGATCTAATCTTGATGTTGAATGAATACAGTAAATGGCGCCACCTAGCTCAAAATTTCGACCACCACAGTATTCTACTCCAAGATCTTCTGTTATATTCCCGGACTGTATCTAGATTCAGAGTGGGCTGAAATCTACTAGACATAGTTGTGAAATCTGTGGATAACTTTGAGAGACAAAGTGGGGCTGAATTATTATGCATCAATTTTCGTCCCCCTCCTATATTTATATAGGAGGTGGGCGAAAATAATCATCCCAATCCTACTGGGCTTGGGCCTCTATCTCAAGTTCAATATCCAGTCCACTATCAGTCACAATCCTACTGGGCTTGGGCCTCTATCTCAAGTTCAATATCCAGTCCACTATCAGTCAATTGGGCTACAACAGGGATCTAGAAGAATATTAAATTGACCCACTAATTTATTTAATATCCAATATCCAATAAACTTAGGATATAATTAAATAAATTAAGTTTTACTTTTATTCCACTAAAGAAGTAAAACTGACCTACCAATTTAATACATATTTACAAATATGCTTTCTCCTTTAGTTCAGTCATTCCCCGTGTTTAAGATATAATGATCATTAATTAATTATGTCAGCCTCTGACAGCTATAATTAATTAACATCTAAAACCTTGAGTTGTACCACACAAACTTTATTCATGTACGGAATAAATTCCACCTGTAGGGTTTCAACATGAACTTGTGTTTCCTCAAGAGAACATCATCAACCTGGCGCATCAGGACACGGTGCTCATGCATACTGCTCGAGACATCATGTATACATTGTTATTACCCAAGATATCGAATTCGATCTACGAAAAGATCTCACCCATTGATAAATCAAAGTAATAAACAACGCACATATATGTTCGCCAATATCACATGAGTTCAGAACCCGAACTCTGTGGATCTTTATTCTCTTAGTAACTGGGTCAGAGACAGAAAATAGTATCCTATCGTGATCTTCCTCAATACACTAACAAGTGTACTAGAATAATCAGTTAGTCAAGATAAACTAACTTATCAGATTATTCTACGGTGTACCGATGGTGTGTTCAGGACCATCTAAGCCGTGAGCTCTTTAATACATTACAAGGTTCTAATGATATGATCTTACCGTGTGACTCCCCACACCATATCATCTACAATGTAAGTATATGGAACATTGCATAAAACAATTATAGAACATAATCTAAATGCAAACAGTGACTGCAATAACTTTCATTTCATATCATCATATCATCAGAAAAGTATACAAAGACAAGTCTTCCAGTATACAAAACTAACACATACGCCTCTATTAGTTAGGTGTCAGTTCCTTGACCAGATTCTAAAGTCGTCATTCAGATTTCAAAATATATGGGTCCGGCATCACACCTTCAGGGAGACTGTTTTGCAGGAGTAGAGTGGTTCTACTGGCTTTGGCGGCATGATGAACCTGCAGATAAAATTGAAGCGGGTGAAGCAGCGGCTGAGACAGTGGAACTGAGAGTTGTTTAGAGATGTTTTTGATAGGGTGAGGCAGGCTGACACTGCTGTTTTTGTTGCTCAAGCTTATTATGAGTCTTCCCCTTCCCCTTAGGCTCATGTTGAGCTAAACCGTTGTGTGGCTTAGTACGTGTTGAGGACAAGGATGGAGTAGGATTTTTAGAGGTAGAAGGCGGCGGTCAGGTGGGTGGTTGAGGGTGAGAGGAATTCCAGATTCTTTCAAGGGTGGGTGAAGCAAAAGCGCTGCAAGTCGCGGATTCATGTTATTGAGGATGGCGGGCGAGTGATTGACGATGATGAGGGGATCTGTGCTTCGGCTACCAGGTTCTTTCAGAGGCTTCTCACGTCTGACATTCCACAGTTAGCGAAGCCGGACTTTGACTGTCTTCAGGGGATCCCGCCTGAGATGGAGACTAGTGGTTTGTGTGTTGTGCCAGATATGGATGAGGTACGGGCTACTATGTTTGGGATCAGTGGAGATAGTGTCTCAGGGCTGGATGGATTCACTTCTTTGTTTTTTCAATACTGTTGGGATTTTATGGCAAGTGATGTTGTGGGGGCGATGGAGGACTTCTTCTCGGGTTCCCACATGCCGCGCAGCTTCACTGCCACAATCATTGTCCTTCTTTCTAAGAAGGAGAGGCCTGCTACAAGGACAGATTATTGCCCGATATCCCTATGTAACGTGACCAATAAAATCATCATGAAGATTCTGACTGTCCGGTTGGCTCCGTTCTTGCCTACTATGTTAGCTCCGAATCAGAGTGGCTTTGTCAAGGGTCAGTTGTCCAGCAATAATGTCTTGCTTGCACAGGAGATGATTTGTGTCCTTCACGTCAGCCGTGATGTCCCAAATATTGCTCTAAAGCTTGACATGGCAAAAGCTTATAATAGAGTGCAGTGGCCTTTTCTTTTGGGCATTCTTCGGCACATGGGGTTTCCTTCGATATGGATTGATATGATTAGCAGATGCATCAGAGATTGCTAGTTCTCGGTTCTTGTGAATGGGGCACCGGCTAGTTTCTTTCCTTCTTCTCGGGATTTGCGACAGGGAGACCCTCTTTCTCCATCTTTGTTTGTGCTGGCTGCTGATTATTTGTTGAGGATTTTGGACCATTTGATTTGTGGGGACCCATATATGTGTTAAAGATATTGAAGTGGGGATTTCCTGTGTCTCACCTCTCCTATGCTGATGATATTATTATTTTCATGAGAGCCTCGCCGGTCTGTTTAGAAAGGTTGATGGAGTGTCTAGATCATTATGTGGTGGTCTCAGGTCAGCTTGTGAATTGGGAGAAGAGCAGCGTTTATATCACTGAGAAGTTTGCTTTGACCTGGCAGCAGCAGATTCAGTTGGTTTGTTGGTATCAGCGTGGTTCTTTGCCTTTCACTTATCTGGGCATCCCGATTTACAGAGGTTTTCTGAAGTGTTCCCTCTTTTACCCCTTCGGCAGCGGTTGAGTGCCAGGATCCATAGTTGGTCTCATCGGCATCTTTCTTTTGGCGGCAGATTGGCTCTCATCAAGAGCACTCTTGCCACTATCCCTCTCAACATCTTCCACGTGATGGATCCTCCTAAGGGGGTGCTCCATCAGCATGAGTAGATGATCGCCCAGTTCTTCTGGGGGTCGGTAGGGGAATATAGGAAGATGCATTAGATCAGCTGGGAGACTATTTTCTTGCCGGTGGCTGAGGGTGGTTTGGGTATTAGGCGGTTTGATGTCTAGTCACTACGTTCACTTGGAAGCTCTGGTAGAGGTTCAGAACTTGGGATTCTCTATGGGCCCGTTATATGAGGTAGAAGTACTGTGGTCCGTCTTATCCGGAGAGGGTGCCTTTGCGTAAGTCTGACAATAGGATATGGAAGAGGCTTGTTCAAGTTGGTGCACAGGCTCAGGAGCATATCAGGTGGACCTTAGGGGCTGGTCAGGTAAGCTTTTGGGATGATGTATGGTTTGATGACTTGCCTTTATCTGCTTACTGTCCTGCTACTGTGTTTGACCATCTCTCTGTTGATTGGCATTTTGATTGTGAGTCTTGGTATATGCCTCGTTTGTATGCTTTATGTGATCATTTTGTTTTACCTGATGGGTTGATTGATTTGCTGAGCCGGACTCCTGTGTTGTGGGGGAGAGGGATAGCAAGCAGTGGAATTTGACTTTTACTGGTGAGTTCTCTTTGACCTCTGCATGGGATCAGGTCAGGTACCGGCGGCCTGAGCGGTCTCTTTTCGGGTCCATTTGGCATGATTGCATTACTCCCACCATATCTATCTTTCTCTAGCATCTATTGCATGGTAGAGTGCCTGTCGATGTGTGTCTTCAGTCCCGTCTTTATCATCATGCTTTCCGTTATTAGTGTTGTCATGATCTGTAGGTCGAGTCCTTTGAGCATGTTTTTCTTTGGTCTGAGTCTGCGAAATCGGTTTGGGCATTTGTTGCATCTTAGTTTCACACTTCTGCACCACATGCACATACAGTCACACAGACACTTGGGTTTTGGAGGGAGCTGTTCCCACAGTTCTCTCCGAAGTACATCAATTTCTTGATTCTCTTCCTTGCTTTATGGTTTATTTGGACGGAGAGGAACAGCCGCAAACATCGTGGGGTTCCTTTCCTTGTTACTCACATTGTTTGGCAGGTTCAGCGCCATCTTCACATGTTGGTTTCGGTTGAAAAGCTCCTACCGCAGCATTGGTTGGGCTGATATCCGCAAGTGCCTTTCATGCCCGTCGCTGATCCTATTCCGAGATCTCTCCGGTCTCGAATGGTGTCGTGGCGGTCTCCTGAGGCACGCTGGGTCAAGCTTAACACGGATGTATCCTTTTTGGCAGAACTTCAGATGGCGGCTGGTGGTGGAGGCTTGGTTCGAGACTTTACAGGAGCTCTTCTGGCTGGTTTCTGTGCGCCCCTCCGGGTGACGTCAAGTTTTGATATGGAGTTCCAGGCACTTCTTCATGTGCTGAGACTTGCTTTTCAATATTCAGATCATATCTGGATTGAGATGTATGTTGCTTTAGTCGTGTTGGTGTTACAGTCGGGTCGTCCTGGTTCGGTTGTGACTCGACACACATTGACGTCCATTCGCTTATTGTGCCGGGAATGACATGTTCGGTTCTCTCACATTCCTCGTGAGAGAAATCGGGCTGCTAATTTTCTTATAGGTAAGGGGTTCAAACCCCTACTCTCACCTTTTATGATCCTGTTTTTGCCCCACATCATCTCCTCTTCATAGTTCGGATGGATCAGTTGGGTTACCCCAACTTCAGATTTCGGTATAGTTAGATGATGGTGGTTTCTTTTTGCATGGTCTATTTGTAGTTGGTTTGTTCTTGTTTGGAGTTGCAGTCGGTCTGTCACTGTGCTTCACGTTTGAGTCCTTTCTTTAGTTTAAGGGATAGCAGTCGGTCTGTGGCTGCATCCTCTAATTTTTGTTCTTTCGTTATGTGTTCTAGTTCTTGGTTAGGGGTGTGTTCACTTTTAGGACACATCCCACCCATGACTTTGTACGAGAAGATTATCATATATATACTGGCTGAGCATGGTGCCGAATGCGTCACCCCTTCTAGAGGTGTTCTTTTAAAAAAAAAACCAACAACTCACGCCACCCACACCATCATCCATCATAATCATCAATCAACCCCCCGCATGTTAATCACCACCATCACCGCCCCATAACTCCACCACCGCCTTTCCACCACCTCAAATCGGTGATCATTTCGGGTCGCCGAATAATAAAATGTCTTTAGGATTTTATGTTCTATATATATTTGTATATATTTTTCATGTTGTCAATTTTTAATTTCGGATATATTTTGGGTATCCGAGTATTAAATTGTAGTCTTTTTCAGATCTATCCTTCATGAATAGCCCAATTGTACGTTTAAACTCAAAAGTTGTTCCATATCAAAATATAGTATTTTTATTTAAAGTTTCATATTTTTCCAATGGGTGGATCTTGCGGTATAAATTTATTTGTATGGAGATAATTTAAGGATACACGTTTGACCACCTCGTATGCCAAAACTTTCTAAAGATTTTTTCTTTATAAAAATACCCTGAGTAAAGTTCCCTTAAGAGTGAAAATATTTTGATGACCCGGGTGCTGCGTATTAAGATAATAGGCATTATAAGATTTACTTCATAGCTAAGAAATGTTAGATTTTACCCTAATGATAGTCTTTTATCGAAATTAAGTTGTCGGATAATCTTATAGGAACGGAAGAAAAAGACTTCTAGTTGAGACCTGTAATAGCCCGGTCCTGAGAATTAGGATGGGGATGTTATGTGTAAAAATAGAAGGAAAAATGTGATTTAATTGGAAATCCAGGGGGGTATTTCTAGAATCGAACTAAGTTAGTGCCTTAAAAATTTTGGTAACTTAACTTTATGAATCAGAATAATTATCGTTTTCAATGAATCAAAGGAGTCAAATGGTTCAATCAAGTCAAAAGAATACCTATTCATAGGCCAATCAAAATTTAGATGGAATCCAACAACTAAGAAATAGGAATTCGACTCTTTAAATAAACAAGACCTCTTCATAGGTCACAATAGCTAAGACCCATCAATAGGTCAGAGGCAAATAAACCATAATGTCCCATTCATAGGACGGAAGCAAGAAAACAACTTAAGATTTGCTATAGGTCAATTGAAAGTAAGCAAAATCAACATGCTTAACAAGTAAACCTTAATCTTAGGTAAAAGAAAAATAAACAAATATGCAATAAAAAAGGTGGGAATTTTCCTTTGATTAATTGAAGTTAAACATATGAAATATGCTAACTAGAAAGTCAACAATTGTTCACAATCAGTGTAGCAGAATCTTATGAAAACTCAAAGTGATAAAATACCAAAATTCATTAGAGTAGCAAGAAACATAGTGAGAATAATGGTATTATTTCATAACCTCAGCAGCCAACCCACTCCACAGCCACCAATCACCTCTCCATCTCAACCTGAAAAATATTTGAAAAATAGGGCGTGAGTACTAATGCACTCAGTGGGGATTTATGAGAAAGTTCTGTAAAACTTTGGAAATATCCAATTTTAACTGGCAGTATATGAGAAGCAAATTGCAAAAGCCATTCCCATATCTGGAAAACCTTTTACTTCCTTTGGGCCCATCCTGGCTCAAACCTGATGTCTACTGCACTCTTAAGCATGCCTTAGGATAAGATAGGGGTTACCTCAAATATCCTCCTGAGTATGCGAGGGGATTACCCAGTAGTGACTCCCTTAGTGATCAAAGATCACGCCCTGGTAACCCGAAGATTACAACCAATAAATATGAGTATGTGGGGGAATTACCTAGCAGTGACTCCCCTTAACTCATCAATGTTTCACCTTTAGTGACTCGAAGGTCACAACATGATAATGAAGTTGTTCCTTGAGCTCAAAATCCTGCTTAATCAAATGATACAATCCTTCCTTCCTTTTGCTAGCATAAACAAGCCTAGAGCAAAATATCTAGGACTAATCCTTCAATTATCAACATGATCTCATAGCTTATAAGGGATCAAATGATATAATCCTTCCTACTTAACAAATAATTGAATCTCATCGTTCAATCCTCAATGTTTAATCCTGCTAGCATAGATCATAACCTAGAATGAATTATCTAGGTTGCATTCCTCAATTAATACTATAGCCTTAATGCCTATGAGGGATACTATAATTAACTTACAAGGCATTATTCATCTAAATAACCTTCCAAACTTTAACTTATGATCATGATCATCTATACCTTATAACAATCAGCTATATGATATCACATCATATCAATTCATATCATCCAAAAATAATTTAAAAGCTCAAACAACAATTCACATGATCATGTCACATAATAACTTCCTTCCTTTGTACAGAAACTAATCAGACAGAGCATAAAATATTTTATTAGATATTTCACTTTGCCCTATCATGCTTCTAGAGCTCACTAGCTCAAACCATATATTAGGTTTAGAATTACCCACCTCGATCATGGAGTGGAGGATGAAGCAACAAGCTGTCAATCCTTTCTCGGGTCTGCTCAGGGTTCGTCTCTTCCTACAAAAGCCGATCATCGACTTAGCGATCTATTCAAAGATCCTAAGTTCTAACGGAAACTTAAATCGAGATCAACCCCTTCTTCCCTTAATTAAGACCTTATTACAGATTGCACGACAATAGAACTTCTATTAAATATGAGAATTAAAGGCCGGATGGATTCTAAAAACCTAAAATTTCAAACTTTAGACTTGGAAACGAGACACCCAGCGCCGATGGGGCTCAAACCACACGCCCCCGTACTGGCGGAGTGACCCAGCACCAGCGGGGCACTCCACGCCTGAGGTGTGGTCCTAGCCGAGGGGACACCCCAGCAACGGCTGGGCTCCCCGCGGCGGCTGGACCCTGCTCAATTGTGGTTCCGGTTTTTACCTTAATCTGAAATAAATTTTAATGGAGATCGAAATATCACCCAACACTTGCAAAATTTAAAACGAGCATGCTTGAACACTTGAAATCAACATTATAGTGACACAACACTATTAACTCTTTCGAATACTTGGAATTTACAACGGGATTACAAATACGAAACTTAAATGGGATTTGAACAGAATTAAACGAGATCAATGATAAATAACAACGGGAATCGAAATACAACAAAGAATGGAATAAAATACGGAATTAAATACAAGAAGGAAATAGAAACCAAGGTGGAACAAAAAATAATGCATGGAGTCGTGTGCGTTGAAAGAAGGTGGCTAGCGTCGGTGTCTCGACGACGGTACATTTGCCCTCCGGCATTAGCCGGAGGTTGGTCCGGCCACTGGCCATCCAATAGCACCTTCCTCCAATGCCTCCCTTTCCCGTCACTCCGCTCGTCACCTCGGAGAAACACTCACAAAGAATGCTCCTCACTCAACTCAAGCTTTTCTCGACTCTTCATTACTCTCTCTCTCTAGAAGTGAAGAATGGATGAGAAATGGTGTGAAAAATGTGGTGGGGTGAGGGGTGTATTTGTAGAGGAAAAGTTAGCTTCCCCAACAAGCTTTGGTAGTAAAATACTGCTAAAGTAATTTGGGGCTCGGTTAAAAGTTACTTTATTCAATGTCGAGGTCCAAACAACCTCAGACACGAAATTCAAAAATATCGAGAGACTCATTGGCTCAAGTAATATTGAACCAGCCTGACTTGTGATGAAAAAGAGGTTGTCTGAAGAGAAATGAAAAAAGATTCTCTTTTCAAAAGTTACTTTTATTATTCATTCAGACTTATAAATTTTACTCTCGAGCGTTCGATTGACCTCAGATTAGCAATCCGTGAATGCGGACGGATTCCTTGGATCATTTCCCATAAGATAAGCTTAACAGAACAAGTCTCGGATCAATGGAAAAGATTTCATAAATTTTCAAAACACAAACGCACGCAGAAATTAATATTCATTTGTTTTCTTAATACGATATTCATCACCAGGGCCTCAAAAGACCTCAATTTAAAATTCTGAAAATACTAACACACTCCTTAGGTTGATACCTTTCCAACAAGATCAAAATCGGTCAAAACAAAGTCAGGATCAAAATTTTCAAAAAGACAATTTCACGAAAAATGACCCCTAAAGTCGTGACTTACATCTGACTTCCATTAAAACTTATTAAAATCTCTTCCTTAACTTCTTAATCACGCTGAATAATTCTCTAATCCTTATTAAAAAAATCTGGGGTATTACAGTTTTGTATACTGGAAGACTTGTCTTTGCATACTTTTCTAATAATGTGATGATATGAAATGAAAGTTATTGCAGTCACTGTTTGCATTTAGATTATGTTCTATAATTGTTCTATGCAATGTTCCATATACTTACATTGTAGATGATATGGTGTCGGGAGTCACACGGTAAGATCATATAATTAGAACCTTGTATTGTATTAAAGAGCTCACGGCTTAGATGGTCCTGAACACACCATCGATACATCGTAGAATAATCTGATAAGTTAGTTTATCTTGACTAAATGATTATTCTAGTACACTCGTTAGTGTATTAAGGAGGATCACGATAGGATACTATTCGCTGTCTCTGACCCAGTTATTGAGAGAAAAAAGATCCACAGAGTTCGGGTTCTGAACTCATGTGATATTGGCAAACATATGTGTGCGTTGTTTGTTACTTTGATTTATCAATGAGTGATATCTTTTCATAGATCGAATTCGATATATTGAGTAATAACAATGTATACATGATGTCTCGAGCAGTATGCGTGAGCACCGTGTCCTGGTGCGCCAGGTTGATGATGTTCTCTTGAGGAAACACAAGTTCATGTTGAAACCCTGCAGGTGGAATTTATTCCTTATATGGTAAAGCTTGTGTGGTACTACTCAAGGTTTTAGATGTTAATTAATTATAGCTGTGAAAGGCTGGCATAATTAATTAATGAACATTATATCTTAAACATGGGGAATGGCTGGACTAAAGGAGAAAGCATATTCGTAATATGTATTAAATTGTTAGGTCAGTTTTACTTCTTTAGTGGAATAAAAGTAAAACTTAATTTATTTAATTATATCCTAAGTTTATTGGATATTGGATATTAAATAAATTAGTGGGCCAATTTAGTATTCTTCTAGATCTCTGTTGCAGCCCAATTGACTTATAGTGGACTGCATATTGAACTTGAGGTAGAGGCCCAAACCCAGTAGGGTTGGGAGAAGCAAAATTTCGCCCAACTCTCGATTTAATAGAGAGGGGGACGAAAATTTAGCACCTCGAAATCAACCCCTTTTTGTCTCTCAAAGTTATCCACAGATTTGACAAACTTCTCTAGTAGATTTAAGCCCACCCTGAATCAAGATACAATCCGGGAATACAACAGAAGATCTTGGAAGGACATGCTTCAAGTATAAGTGGAAGATTGTTAGTTTTGTATACTGGAAGACTTGTCTTTGTATACTTTTCTAATAATGTGATGATATAAAATGAAAGTTATTGTAGTTACTGTTTGTATTTAGATTATGTTCTATAATTGTTCTATGCAATGTTCCATATACTTACATTGTAGATGATATAGTGTGGGGAGTCACACGGTAAGATCATATCATTAGAACCTTGTATTGTATTAAAGAGCTCACGGCTTAGATGGTCCTGAACATACCATCGGTACACCGTAGAATAATCTGATAAGTTAGTTTATCTTGACTAACTGATTATTCTAGTACACTCGCTAGTGTATTGAGGAGGATCACGATAGGATACTATTCTTTGTCTCTGACCTAATTACTGAGAGAATAAAGATCCACAGAGTTCGGGTTCTGAACTCATGTGATATTGGCGAACATATGTGTGCGTTGTTTGTTATTTTGATTTATCAATGAGTGAGATCTTTTCGTAGATCGAATTCGATATATTGGGTAATAACAATGTATACATGATGTCTCGAGCAGTATGCATGAGCACTGTGTCCTGGTACACCAGGTTGATGATGTTCTCTTGAGGAAACACAAGTTCATGTTGAAACCCTGCAGGTGGAATTTATTCCTTACATGGTAAAGCTTGTGTGGTACTACTCAAGGTTTTAGATGTTAATTAATTATAGCTGTGAGAGGCTGACATAATTAATTAATGAACATTATATCTTAAACACGGGGAATGGCTGCACTAAAGAAGAAAGCATAATCGTAAATATGTATTTAATTGGTAGGTCAGTTTTACTTCTTTAGTGGAATAAAAGTAAAACTTAATTTATTTAATTATATGCTAAGTTTATTGGATATTGATATTAAATAAATTAGTGGACCAATTTAATATTCTTCTAGATCCCTGTTGTAGCCCAATTGACTGATAGTGGACTGGATATTGAACTTGAGATAGAGGCCCAAACCCAGTAGGGTTGGGAGAAGGAATTTTCGCCCCCCTCTCTGTATAAAAAGGGAGGGGGGTTCTAAAATTTTAGTAAAAAAAAAATTAATATTCAGCCCCTCTTTGTCTCTTAAAGTTATCCACAGATTCCACAAACCTATCTAGTAGATTTCAGCCCACACTGAATCTAGATACAGTCCGGGAATACAACAGAAGATCTTGGAGTGGAATTGTGCAGTGGCCGATTTTGAGGTGCTAGGTGGCGCTAGTATTGCCTTCATTTAACAGCAAGATTAGATCTTTAATCTTGTCCTCAGACCGTCTGACAATTGTAAGTATTTCGAATCTATGTATTCCGCTTCGTGAGATTCATTTTGCATGGTTCTGTGCTTGACGTGATAAACATGCATGTGACATAAAATTATGATTTGCATGAACATGGATTAATGAACAACCAAATGATCCTGCGGTGGTTTAATTCAAAAAAACCCCAACAACTGGTATCAGAGCGGGTTTTGGAACTGTTCTAGGATTAATCCGAGCATGAAATTCGAACTACATATTAAATTTGATGATAAATTTATGGTGTTTAAATTTTCAGATTTAATTATGCATGTATTTCAATTTTTATGGTATTCAAAACTTGGATGAATTTTTGATGTACTTTGAAAATTCTAGTTTTGGATTGTGGAAATTTTCGGCCATCAATAGAAGTTCTATTTGGATTGATATTTGATGATTATGAAATTTCCTAGATTAAATTTGATGATTATGAAATTTCCAGATTTAATCTAGGTGGGGTCGAAAATTTGGAGATCAAATTCGAAGAATTTGATGTATAAAAATTTCCTAATTTGTGCTATGAATTTTTCGGCCCTATGGAATTAAAATTGGATGGATTTTTTATCAACATCAAAATTTCCAGATTTAATTCCTAGTAGGGTTCGAAAACTTATGTGATTAGAATAGGATTTGGTGATTTTTGATGTATATCAAAAGTTACAAAATTCTAATCAAGATAGGTTTGAAATTAGAATTTTAAATTTGGTAATTTTTGAAGTGGATCAAAATTTCCAGATTTATTTTTCTTGTAAATTTCGAAACCTAGCTATATTATTTGGAATAGTTTTTTGATTAATGTCAAAATTTTCAAATGTTATATATAGTGGTAATTTTTGAAATTGTTAAATAAAATTGGAGAAGATTTTGATGAAAATCAAATTTCCAGATTTATTTAATGATGGTTTTCGAAAATTTTGTGTATTGGATTAAGATTTGATATTATTTGATGTATTTCTTAATTTACCTAATTTTAATCTAGATAGATTTGAAAATAGAATTTTAAATTTGGAAGAATTTGAAGTGGATTAAATTTCCAGATTTATTATTTATGATATTTTTGAAATCTTTAGATTAAAAGTTGGATAAGGTGATTTTGGATATATACAAATAATTATCAAATTCCAATTGTGATAAGAATTTAATTTTGGATAGGTTTATGAAGATTTTAAAGTGGATCAAATCTTCAAACCTTATCCTTAAAGATTTAGATTCTTATGGATAATATTTGGATTAGATTTTTTATTTATATTAAGATATCCAATTATTATTTAATTAGGGTGGCTTGAAAATATTAAATAAATTTGGTGGATAATTTTAAATAATTTCCAGATTTATTTTAGTGATATTTTCGAAAATCATAAGATTTAAATTGGTGGATAATTATTTTAATTTCCAATTTTTATCTTGTGGATAATATCGAATTAATTAATTTAATTAATTGTTAAATTCGATATTTAATATTCATGCATAGATATCATATGTTATTTTATGTGGATCATATTATACGTGATTGTTGGTTTTGTAGACTGTGTTTGTTTGCAGGTTTACCAACTATCATGGCTCATTTATTTTATGTGATGTATGTTTATGTTGAATAAATGTTGGCCGTATGCCGGTTTGGCTACGTGATTTTAATCCATGAGAAAATTCATGGATTAGGTCTAGGTTTTATTTTACGTTTTTTTAATGTAATAGATATAAAGCTGTTAGACCGAGTTTTTGAGTTGTAATTTTTATTCTAGCAATATTAGATTTTTCCTCTTAAAATAGATAGTCTGTATTGAATAAAGATCGGAGATCAACTCAAAGAAGGAAAGTGGTTTAGCACCAAGAAGGAAGGTTCACCGGTTCACGTCCCGAAACCCTAAATAGAGCTAGGTTTTCGGCGAGGCGCGGTAAAAGGGGCGGCGGCCATAGCCCTGATTCCGGAGCTGACTTTTCAGTTTTATCTTATCAATCAGACTAGGATTTAACAAGGAAATAATTTCCTTAAATAAATCAGACTTTCCTAGTTTAGATGTCTTCCTTGAATAGAACTCCTTCTTTCCTTCTTGATCTCCATCACTTACAAGGAAACTTATATTCTGAAACGTCTATCTTGAATCTGCAGCTTTAACTTCTTGAATCTAGCATGGCACGTCTCTTTCTAAACTCTCTGGACAACCATGTACATGATCATAATTAAGTACATGTCTTGATCTTCAATCAAATTGGCAGCGGAATGTTCACAGAAATGTCCAGAACATGGTATTCGAACATGAATAACCAAAACATTTTTATGTTCTTTTGAAATTGCCATAATATCTAAACAGATAATGATAATACCGAACACCTTAGTGCAGATGGCACTAACAATCCCCCCCTTTGTTGAAGAACATCATAGGATTCAGCTGTGTTTCACTTTGTTATCAGCTTATACCTGCTCTGCTATATTGATTTTTTTCTTTTATTTTTATCATTTGATAGCAGTTTCAATTTTTGAGTAGATACGAATCATATAGGGAAGAAAATCTGTTCCATAACTAAATAGCCATTACAAGCTATTAAAGCAAAAACAAAAAATAACTTGCAAAACATGATACAGGATAAGTAGAACAAAAAAACTTATATATAAAAAAAAAACTTATATTGCATTACTCCCCCTATTTGCCATCGAGAAAGGCAAAGGAGTAATAACCAGCAACTACTCGGATTTGTCAGGGTTTTGTGCATCATCGTCTCCTTCAGATCCTCCTTCTTCAAAACCTGCTTCTGCATCATCGTACTCAGTTTCTTCTCTATCATCATCCTCCTCAGCCTCCTCTTCATCATCCTCTTCTTCAGTAGCCTCTTCTTCATGAGGCTCCTCTTCATGAGCCTCCTCTGCAGTCTCTTCTTGGACAGCTTCTACTTCCTTAGCTTATGCTACAGTATGTGATTCACCTTGCTTTTGGGCTGGAGGAGATTTCTTCTGAGTAGCAGCTTCAGCAGTACTTGCAAGCTTGTGCAAGTTATGAACATTCTTAGGAACATCTGCTGCTTGGGAGGCAAACTCTTCTCCTGATGAAAGATCAGCAATCATTGCTTGGATCTTCATCTTCTCAGAAGTATGCTTAGAAATCAAATAAGCATGAAACTCCAGACTTTTCTCTAAAAATCTCAGCACAACACCTTTTGGAGAGGACTCGTTAACAGTATCATCCACCCCTTTCTTGGATGACATGAACTACTTGAACTGGAGGTGAAGATGAGGATCTCCTATCTCAGGAGCAACCTTGATCACAATAGGCTTGTTGGGAGGGATAATCTTGTCTTTCTTTGAAGAAACATTTTTCTTCTGTTGCTTGATGATGTTGTAGATCAATGATGGATAACATAGTGGACCTTTGAGCACTGTAGATTCCGCATTGCTGATGATCTTGCTAAATACAAACTCACCATAATTGAATTGCTTCCCAGTTCCAAGGTGATACAGAAACCTCCCTTGAGCTTGAGTCACTACTGCTCTGTGCTTCGTGGGTAACCAGTTGTGAATCAGAATTCTGAACAGAGCACCATACTTGTGTGTCAGCTTGGAAGTTGGAATAGTCTGCGGATGTGATGGCCATTTACTGTAGATGCCCCGGGTCAGTTCCTCAGCAACCATCCCCCAGTCATCAATCTCCTTGTACTCCCTCTCAGATGAAAAACCCAAAAACTCATTAATGAAGTCAGGGGAAAACTGCAGCATCTCACGTCTCACATAGACTTTCTGAAAATCTTCAGACTCTGGATCATCAATTTCTTTGGTCAAGTTGCAGTAGAATTCAGTAACCACCTTTGGAACGAACTCTTGCATTCTCTGCACAGTGCCTAGTAGATCAGCTTGTTCCAATAATGTATACACCCCAGTAGCCAACATTGTAGTCTTATCCACCTTCTTCTCAGAGATCATTGACCTCTGCTTCACTCTCTCCCACAATTCAGCATGCTTTGATGAACGAAAGATAGTTTGTCTTGAGGTACCTGGAACACGAACAATCTGTTTGTGAGCTTCAGACTCATGTTCACTTGACTGTGAGTGGACATCTTTAGGAACATCTTCCGGCTGGACAGCTTTCTTGGCTTGTTTGGAAGGACTAGTCATTTCAGTAGCTTTCTTCTTCTTTTTTGATACAGCTGTGGATGGTGGAGTGACAGACGCTCGACTTCTGGTCACAGGAGTTCTTGGAATCAACTGCACTACAGCAGTAGAAGTCTTCTTTCTTAGTGTTTTCTTCTTGACTGGTGATCTTGCCAACGGATCATATTGAGCAGATGCAAGCAATTTTTCCTGTTGTGGAATAGGAGTCTTTTCAGCAGATTTAGAGGATGAACTCTGAATGGCTTCTTTCTCTATCGGATCAGCAACTAAAGGTCGGTGAATGACCTTCTTCTTTCCTTTTGCTAGAGCAGCAGCAATGGCTTTCATCTTCAAGCTTAAGGGAATATCATCTTCCCTATCTCCATCATCACCTTCTGCAGTAGAAGGTTGAGTAGGTGACTTCAGCATAACACTAGCTGGAGTAGATATCTCAGCAGTGCTCTTCTCTGAAACATGTGTATCAATATGTTTAGGTACAACAAAATGCTTAACTTGATCATCAGCAGCAGATCTCTTCTCTTTCTGAAGGGCTTGGGCAGCAGGTACTGTGACGATCTTCTTAGATAAAGGGGTTGTAGTCTTCTTATATTTCTTGACTGTAGTTCCCTTTGTTCTTGCCTTTTTTTCTGTTGACATCGTATGACTTCGCGGCTTCCTTTAAAAGATCATCAATTGACAGGCTTTGGGTCTTTGATTTCTTTGCAGAAGAAGCAATTTCTTACTTTTTTGTCTCCAAATCTTCTTCATCATCATCTCCATGGAATGTCTTGATCAACTCGTCTATATCTTTACTTGAGGATTCATCATGAAGTGTCCTCTGAACAGGCTTCTTGTATGTTGATTCACCTCGAACCTGCCTGTCCAACTCATCCTCCTCATAGAACTGATCTTGAGGTTTGAAATATGTAACCATTCCATACCTCATTCAAGGTATCACGACTTTCTTAGAATGGAAAAGTTTACGTTTCAGAGCCATTGAAAATATATGGGTATATGACAAGGTGAAACAACAAGAAAATCAATGGCAAACAAGTGAGGTAGCTCAGAAAACTCAGAGGATTTTTCGAAAGAGAAGGGTTTTTTTATTTCAGAATTTTGAAAAATTGAACGTTCTCTCTAAACGGCTAAACATATATATAAGAGAGTATTCCATTCATGGAAAAAACTCAGGTTTCCGTTAGACTAAGAAATTAGAGAGAAATCCCAGAAAATCAGAGATGATGATAGCATGTCAGAACTAGCCGTTGACAAGGATGTACACAGAGTTTGAATCATGATCATGTACATCTGTAGGAACATTTATGGGAATGTTCATTCCATTTGTGCAGGAATGGTTCTTTCCTGCTGAGTGTGAAATAGTCACACTCATACCCCTCTTCTTGGTATTACTTAACCAAGCACACCCCAAGGGATGCTCTAAGTTTCTCAAATCGAGTTGTATCCAATCCCTTGGTGAACAAATCAGCTAGTTGATCTTTTGTCTTCATGTGTTCTATCTTTAACACTTCTTCTTCAACCAGTTCTCTGATGAAATGATGTCTGATGTCTATATGTTTGGTCCTCGAATGCTGCACTGGATTCTTTGAGATGTTGATAGCACTTATATTATCACAGTATAGAATAGGAGTATCATGACTAACTTCATAGTCTTTCATCATCTACATCATCCATATGATCTGAGTAGAGCTGCTCCCTGCTGCAATGTATTCTGCTTCTGCTGTAGATAGCGATATGCAGTTCTGCTTCTTACTGAACCAAGAAACAACATTGTTTCCTAAAAAGAAACAAGCACTTGAAGTGCTTTTTCTGTCATCTAGAGATCCAACCCTATCAGCATCATAGTAAGCAGTAATACTTGCATTTGTATCTGAAGTATACCACAAACCATAATCAGCAGTTCCATTGATGTACTTGATGATATTCTTAACAGCCTTTATGTGGCTCTCCTTAGGACAGGCCTGATATCTGACACACACTCCCACACTGTATGCTATATCTGGTCTGTTTGCAGTGAGGTATAAAAGACTACCAATCATGCTTCTGTAGAGAGTTTGATCAACTTCAGTCCCTGCATCATCTTTTCCAATCTTGACTGTAGTACTGATAGGAGTTCACTTGTGTTTTGAATTTTCAAGCTCAAACTTTTTTACCAAGTTTCTGGCATACTTAGATTGAGAGATGAATATCCCTTCTTCTGACTCCTTTATCTGGAATCCTAAGAAATATTTTAGATCTCCAACAAGGCTCATCTCAAATTCAGTTTCCATGTCTCTGATGAAGTCATTGACCATCTTATCAGACACTGATCCAAACACTATATCATCCACATATACTTGAACCACAATTACTTGTGATTTTTCCTTCCTGATGAATAGTGTTCTATCTTCTCCTCCTCTGTTGTATCCCTTGCTTACCAGGTATGTAGCCAGTCTTTCATACCATGCACGCGGAGCTTGCTTTAAGCCATATAATGCCTTCTTTAGTTTGAACACAAACTCTGGATGATGTGGATCTTCAAATCCTTTAGGATGTGCAACAAACACATCTTTCTTCAAGAATCCATTTAGAAAAGCACTCTTGACATCCATCTGATATAATTTGAACTTCATGATGTATGCCATGGCTAGAAGAAGTCTGACTGATTCAATCCTTGTGACTGGAGCAAAGGTTTCATCAAAATCAATGCCTTCTATCTAAGAATAACCTTGTGCAACCAGTCTAGCTTTGTTTCTTGTAATATTTCCAGCTTCATCAGTCTTGTTCTTGAAAATCCACTTGGTTCCAACAATGTTGACTCCTTCAGGTTTCTGCACCAGATCCCAGACATCATTCCTTTTGAACTAAAGAAGTTCTTCCTGCATGGCTTCTACCCAGTAGTCATCTTTAAGAGCTTCTTGGATGTTCTTTGGTTCAATCTTAGAAGTGAAACAGACATAGGATATTTCATCATGCATCCTTTTTCTCAGAGTGCTTCTAGACATCCTTCCTTCATGAATGTCTCCTATTACTTCTGAAGTGGGATGATTCTTGATGATTTGCTTCGAAGGCTTTCTATGCCTTACTGTCTGCTCTTCAGCTTCACTGTCTGTATCATCATGAACCTTAGGATGTTCGAACACATCCGTGTGAACATCATCCTCAGGAGAATTGATAGTATTATCCTGATCATCAAATCTGACATTGACTATCTCAATTACAACCTTTGTATCTTTGTTGTAAATCCTGTATAATTTACTGTTTCTGGAGTATCCAACAAAAATCCCTTCAAATTCTCTTTTGTTCATCTTACTGAGATACTCTCCATCATTGAGAATATAACATGTGGTTCTAAACACATGAAAGTACTTCACTATTGGTTTCTTTTCATTCCAAATCTCATATGGAGTAGTGAGAATACTTGGTCTGAGATAAACTTTATTGTTGATGTGGTATGTTGTGTTGATAGCTTCTGCGCAGAACATTGCAGCAACTCCTTTTGCTGTAATCATAGTTCAGGCCATCTCCTGGAGAGTTCTATTTTTCCTTTCCACAACTCCATTCTGCTGAGGAGTTTTGGGGAGTGAGTACTCATGACTGATACCATTCTCACTGCAGAATATATGAAAGTACTAGTTCTCAAATTCCTTGCCAGGATCACTTCTGATTCTGATAATCTGATCATCCTTCTCAACAGTGATTTTGCAGGCTAATCTTTTGAATGCTGTGAAATCTTCACTCTTGTCTCTAAGAAAGTCAACCCAAGTAAACATTGAGTAATCATCAATGCAGACAAGGACATACTTCTTTCCTCGGTAGCTTTCCACAACTATAGGCCCCATTAGATCCATATGAATGAGATCTAGAATTCTCTTGGAAGTTCTGTCTTGCACTTCTTAATGTTGAGATCTGGACTGTTTCCCAATCTGACATAGACCACAGACTTTGTCTCTGTCAATTCTGATCTGAGGTAGTCCTCTGACAATCTCCTTGCTGATGATCTTCTTAAGATTTCTAAAGATGATGTGTCCAAGTTTCTGATGCTAGATCTTTGACTCTTCAATAGATGTTCTTTGACATGTTAAAGAACATTATGCAGGAACATGTAGCTGATAACAGTTGTCAGCTGAATAAGTCATTGTTCTTATTCATAACTTTGCAGCTTTTCTTGGTGAAGACTACAGCCATGTCATCATCATATAGTTGACTGATACTTATTAGATTAGCTTTGAGACCATCAACTAGCATAGCTTTCTTGAGTTTGGGCATTCCTTCAACAGTCAACTCTCCTTTTCCCATAACTTTACCTCTTTTTCCATCTCCAAAGGTAACAAAATCTGACAAGCAAGCTTTCAGATTCTATATCACAGAGCAGTCTCCTGTCATGTGCCTTGAACAGCCACTGTCAAAGTTCCAGCTTCCTTTATCTTCAACTCTCAATAAAATATGAGCAATTAGACTGGTCTGATTGACAACCCATTGCTTTTTCTGTGCATGCTTCTTCCTTTGTTGAGTAGATGTTATCTTTTGAGTGTTGCTGGAATGCTGAGCCACAAATCTTTTTCTCATTCTTTTCAGATCAAAGAGATACTTCTCACAGTGAGGTCGAATGTGACCTTTTTCTTCACAATAGTGACAAATGATTCTTTTCCTATTGCCACTATTAGCAATTATCTTATTTTTAATGTTCTTTGGGATAGGCTGAACATTATTTTGTACATGCACTATCTGGCTTGTACTTGCTTTGACAAACACAGTCTTGGATTTACCACCATTGTATCCAAGACCTAGATGACTTTTTCCTGAGTGTCCTGGGTTAGTAAGAATCTTGTCAAGATTCTCAGCTCCATTGTTCAGCATATTGACATTTCTTTTGATGGACTTCAGTTTTGAACTTAGTTCTTCAATCCTTTTCTTCTGATGTTGAATAATGGCCTTCTGTTCTTCATCAGATTTGATTAACTTCTCTTTTTCCGAGAGAAGATCTTTGTTGTGAGATTGAAGAGTTTTGTTGATCTCAGCTACTTCAAGCCACTTTTTATACATCTCCTTGTATGTCTGAACAAACTCCTCATGACTGACATCATCATTGTCTGAGTCTTCATCTTCTTCTGCAAGTTTGAAAGGATCCTGGAACTCTGAGACTTTTGCGATAAAGGCATAGGTCTCTTCTTCTAATTGGTGTGTCGTTTTGCACCAAAAATAAATGTTCCGACAGCAGTCGGTTTGCCCAAACTGCACAGTACAGCGATGAGCGAGATCGTCTCCCAAAGGACCGGCGAGAATTATTCTATACTTCCAATCTGCAGAAACCAACTTTAAAAGGGGGGAAATTTATGGGTATAAACTGTAGTGCACGAAAATCAAATAATTAAATAACAAGAAATTAAAATACACACACGAGCAACGGGTTTAAACAAATAATTAGAAATATTCCGGATATCAACTACTCCACTCTGGCACAATTATACTGATCCTCGATTCAAGAATACAATTAATTATCACATGTAAATTAGTTACGGATGCCGAAGACACTTACTAACACATCCCTATTTCTCCGTATTTTCTCGAATGGCAGGAAGACACTTCACCACACATTTTCTCTAATCAACTAACAACCAAAAAGAGACACTCTTATAGATTTAATTAGCCGATTGCTTTATGCTCGAGAGAAACCCGATTCTAATCTAGCGAACTCTGACACAGGATCACCAAACCAGATTATTATCCCCACAGTATTAGCTACTGATTTTACCACTAATTAATCCTAAACCACGATTGTGTATGGCCGAATTAATTGGCTAGTGATTAATTCCTATACTCCGAATATTCGCGACTACTCGGTTTAATCGAAACAATCACGACTCGACTTACAGAGGATAATAAATACACATGCATGAATTAATCGAGAAAAAATGTTTAGATCTCACAGATTTAATTGACCAGAGCTTCGTGAGTTGATCCCGGAATGGAGAAAGTCTAGCTCGAATTCATAATTAAATTTGAACACCAAAATATCGTGTAGCAGAATACCATAGAAAATTGAAGAAGATGAATAAAATCTGCAGCAGCGTCTCTCGCTGCTGTTGCTGCGTTTCTGAGATGGATTCCCTCTATTCTAATCAAAAATAAATCCTAATATATCAAAAGTGTTAGTTTTGTATACTAGAAGACTTGTCTTTGTATACTTTTCTGATGATATGATGATATGAAATGAAAGTTATTGCAGTCACTGTTTGCATTTAGATTATGTTCTATAATTGTTCTATGCAATGTTCCATATACTTACATTGTAGATGATATGGTGTGGGGAGTCACACGGTAAGATCATATCATTAGAACCTTGTAATGTATTAAAGAGCTCACGGCTTAGATGGTCCTGAACACACCATCGGTACATCGTAGAATAATCTGATAAGTTAGTTTATCTTGACTAACTGATTATTCTAGTACACTAGTTAGTGTACTGAGGAGGATCACGATAGGATACTATTCTCTATCTCTGACCCAGTTACTGAGAGAATAAAGATCCACAGAGTTCGGGTTCTGAACTCATGTGATATTGACGAGCATATGTGTGTGTTGTTTATTACTTTGACTTATCAATGGGTGAGATCTTTTCGTAGATAAAATTCGATATCTTGGGTAATAACAATGTATACATGATGTCTCGAGCAGTATGCATGAGCACTGTGTCTTGGTGCGCCAGGTTGATGATGTTCTCTTGAGGAAGCACAAGTTCATGTTGAAACCCTGCAGGTGGAATTTATTCCGTACATGAATAAAGCTTGTGTGGTACTACTCAAGGTTTTAGATGTTGATTAATTATAGTTGTCAGAGGCTTACATAATTAATTAATGAACATTATATCTTAAATACGGGGAATGGCTGGACTAAAGGAGAAAGCATATTCATAAATATGTATTAAATTGGTAGGTCAGTTTTACTTCTTTAGTGGAATAAAAGTAAAACTTAATTTATTTAATTATATCCTAGGTTTATTGGATATTGGATATTAAATAAATTAGTGGGCCAATTTAATATTCTTCTAGACCCCTGTTGTAGCCCAATTGACTAATAGTGGACTGGATATTGAACTTGAGATAGAGGCCCAAACCCAGTAGGGTTGGGAGACTGATTTTCGATCACCACCTATATAAATATAGGTGAGGGTGTTCGAAAATCACACACTATTATTCAGCCCATCTTTGTCTCTCAAAGTTATCCACAGATTTCACAACTTTATCTAGTAGATTTCAGCCCACTCTGAATCTAGATACAGTCCGGGAATACAACAGAAGATCTTGGAGTAGAATTTGTGATGGTCAAATTTTGAGCTAGGTGGCGCCTGTCACAGTATTCATTCAACAGCAAGATTAGATCTTTAATCTTGTCCACAGACCGTCTATCGATTTGTAAGTAGATTCGTTTCTATGTCTTCCGCTTTATTTGATTCGAATCTGCTTTGCATGCTTTTTGTATAGACTATGATAAACATGCATGTTACATAAAATTATGATTTGCATGAACACGGATTAATGAACAACCAAATGGTCCTGCGGTGGTTTAATTCGAAAAAACCCCAACAAAAAGCTATCCCTAAAATTAAGCATCCAACAAGGAAATAAATCTTCTATATCTAGACTAGGAAGTTTCCAAGGATAGGACTCCTTTTAGGCTATGAAGATCATAAATCCGCGTCTAGAACATGGGCTGGATCAGATTTTCGCACAAAACAGGCCCAAGTCGCGCACAGCTTCAGTTCTGGAATTTTCTCAGCCCATGCCTCTGGCGGTATGCCCAAACCGACTGTATTACGAGCTGCTTGCTTGCATTCTTCAAAAGATGGAGCATTTCTTCACTTCATTCCTTCCACCTACACATCTCCTAAAAACACATCAAATCTTTCCAAAACATGCAGTGAACGAGTGGTTAAGGCATGAAATAGCATAAATGAGAACAAATAGAATAAGCCCGATCACTAATTCATTGCTACTTTCAGAATCATTATCACTAAGAGAGGCATTGTAATTCTTTTTATTTTTCTTCCGAGTGTTGGCACATTCAGCTTGAATATGTCCAAAACCATCACACTCTCTGCACTGAATTCCTCTCTTTGTGATAGAAGGTTGGAACTCTTTCTGTTCACTGTTGGAGTTTCTATCTTCATGAGAAGTTCCAGGTTGTTGTCTCATGTTGTTTGACCTTGTGGAAGACTGTCTGTTTACTCTCTTAGGCACTCGACTGAAGTTCTTGGTGATAAGGACCATATTATTCATTATTTCTGAATCAAGTACAGGTTTTTGTTTCTGTATATGTTCAGGAACATCCACAGAAATTTCAGCTTTCAAAGCAATACCTTTCATCCTTGAGCTGATGTCATCATCTTCTAGATTCATCTCGAATGTTCTCAATGATCCCATCAGTTCATCAAGTCTCATGCTCTTGATGTCCTTGGCTTCCTCTATGGCAGCAACTTTGTAGGCAAACTTCTTTGGAAGAGATCTGAGAACCTTCCTTACAAGTTTTTCATTGCTGATAGGTTCTTCCAGAGCAAAACTTTCATTTGATATGCTCCTTAATCTGGCATTAAACTCACCAATGGATTCAGATTCTTCCATTCTGAGACTTTCAAACTTTGAAGTCAGATTTTGAAGTCTTGATAGCCTCACAGAACTAGTCCCTTCAAAGGTAGTTTCCAGAACGTCCCGTGCAGCTTTTGTAGTCTCACAGCTTGAGATTAGACTGAATGTCTTAAGATCTACTGCAGAGAATATTGCATTGAGAGTCTTAGAATTGACATTGTACAAGTTCTTCTGTGGCATAGTCCACTCTCCTTCTTCAATCTCCACATGTCTTCCTTCTTTGGCAACAGTTGACTTTTCCTATCCTTCAATGACACTCTTCCATGCGAGTTCATCAAGTGATCTTAGAAACGCCCTCATCTTTGCTTTCCAGTAGGGATAGCTGTTGCCTTCTAGCAGTGGTGGTCTGACCGTAGATCCTCATTCTTTGATTGCACTCATTGCTGGAATGCAACCAAAACCTTTACGCAGATATGTAGCTTTCAGGATTCTTTTCGCACTAACACCAAAGGCGACCCACTCTGGTACCAATTGAAGTTACATAAATTGTGCGATCATGTTCATCATCATGTACTTGAACATTATAGAGAACATGTATGGTCAGAATATAAAAACTTAAGCAAATAATGAACACGAGATTGGTAACCTTATTCGATCAACTGATCTACATCAGGGGGACTTATCAAGTCCGTGAGAAACAGTTTACTACTCCGTTGAATGGTTACAAAGGTTATTACACGAAGACTCCCGTCACACGACCCCTTTCCTACCTGATTCCACCTCTTTCACTAAACTGAATTGTGAGCTCCCCTCACAACCTAGAATCCCTCTAGTTCCTACAGAAAATCTATCCCGAGACTCCTCTAAGTGTGTATGAAAGTGAGTTTCAAACACAGACTAGAAACATAATGCTCACATGGATCAAACCTAGTCTACCCGAATACTATATGCTTCGAATATGAAGTTTTTTGAACTCTCTACCCTTTGTGTACTCGTAAAACTCATGTCATTGGATATTGAAAATTAAATAAAAGTAATATTTAATTTATTTAATAATATCCTAAGTTCATTGGATATTGGAAATTAAATAAATTAGTAGGTCAATTTAATATTCTTCTAGATCTCTGTTGTAGCCCAATATGACTTTAATAGACTGGAGATGAAAAAAGAGATTGAGGCCTAAACCCAGTAGGTTTGGACATTATTATTTTCGCCCACCTCCTGATAAATAAGGAGGTGGGGGATCGAAAATATTAAGTAGAAAAATCAGCCCCTCTTCTATCTCTTGATCTCCACCCTGAATCTAGATATAGTCTGAGAATACAGCAGAAGATTTAGGAGTCGAATTGCTCTGTAGGAGGTGCCGATTTCAGTATATTCAACATCAAGATTAGACCTTTAATCTTGTCCTCATCCCGTCGGTCAAATTGTAAGTGATATTCGAATTCTATGTTTCCACTTTATTAGATTAGAATCTGCTATGCATGTAATTTGGACTAGATGAAATTAATACATACACAATACATAAAATTATGATATGCATGAACATGGATTAATGAACAACCAATAGATCTTGCGGTGATTTAATTCGAAAAAACCCCAACAATTGGTATCAAAGCGGGTTTTGGCAATGTTCTAGAATTAATCCAAGCATAAATTCGACATATTTATTTATATTTGATGTTAAATTTATTGTCGTTAAATTTTCAGATATAAATATGCATGTGTCGATTTTTATGTGTTCAAAACTTGGATGGATTTTTGTTTTGGTTCGAAAATCCTAGTTTTGAGGTTGCTTGAATTTTCAGTCCTCATGATATAAAATTTGGAATAATATTTGATTTTCTTCTAATTTCCAGATTTTATTTTGTGATGTTCAAAAATTTTGAAGATCAATTTTCAAAAAATTGATGTTCTAAAATTCCCTAATTTGTTCATTGAATTTTCGGTCCTATAGAATTGAGTTTGGATGGATTTTTTATCAACATCAAAATTTACGGATTTAATTCTTGATAGGTTCGAATTTTTGGAGTGATTAGAATAAGATTAGGTAATTTTTGGTGTGTATCAAAAGTTACCTAATTCTAAACTAAATAGGTTTGAAAATAGAATTATAAGTTTGGTAATTTTTGAAAGGGATCAAAATTTCCAGATTTATTCTTCTTGTTATTTTCGAAACCTATGCTAAAATATTTGGAATAGTTTTTTATTAATATCAAAATTTCCAAATATATTTCAATGTGTTAATTTTTTATTTTATTAAATTAATTTGGAGAAGATTTTGATGAAAATCAAATTTTCAGATTTATTTAATGATGATGGTCAAAAATTATGTATGTTGGAATTAGATATGGTATTATTTCATGTATATCTTGTTTTACCTAATTTTAATCTAAATAGATTTTGAAATTAAAATTTAAATTGTCAAAAATTTGAAGTGGATCAAATTTCCAGATTTATTGTTTGATAAATTTTGAAATCTACTAGATTAATATTGGATAAGGTAATTTTTTGATATAGATAAATAATTATCAAAGTCCAATTTTAATAGAATTCAAAATTAGAATATAATTTGGATAGAGTTTGAAAGGGATCAAATTTTCAGGTTTTATTCTTTGTAATTTTCGATCCTTATGGGGTATTTGGAATAGATTTTTGATTTATATCAAGATTTCCAAATATTATTTAATTAGGGTATTTCGAAAATTAAATTATAAATTTGGTAGATAATTTTAATTAATTTCTAGATTTATTATTTATGTCATTTTTGAAAAAGGTGCAAGATTTAATTTGGTAGATAATTATCTTAATTTCAAAATTATAACTTTAAGAGATTTTTGAATTTATTAATTGTAATATTCGAAAATTATAAGTCATGCATGGATATCATATATATGTTATTTTATGTCTGTCATATAAAAATGATTGTTGGTTTTGTAGACTATTTTTGTATGCAGGTTGTACCAACTATCATGGCTCCAACATATATTTTAATTATTGTTGAATGAATGTTTGGCCGTATGCCGGTTTGGCTACGTGATTTTTAATCCATGAGAAAATCTATGGATTAGGTCTAGGTTTTATTTTATGTTGTTTTAATGTAATAGAAATAAAATTGTTAGACCTAATAGTGATTTTCGAAAATCACTAAGTTTTGAGTTGTATTTTTATTCTAGAAATATTAGATTTTTCCTTCTAGAAATAGATATTCTGTATTGAATAAAGATTGGAGATCAACTCAAAGAAGGAAAGTAGTGCAGCCCCAATAAGGAAGTAATCACCGGTTCACGTCCCGAAACCCTAAATGGAGCTAGGGTTATCGGTGAGGTACGGTGAAGGGGCGGCAGCCCTATCTCTGTTCTGGAGCTGACTTTCTATTTTTATCTCGTTGATCAACATGAGATATAAGTTATGATAGTTGGTTTATCATTATTGGTTATTATGTTATTTGAAGCATGCAATGAATGTTTATCATTTTATGTGATGTTTGCATGTTTTTAAGATGGGATAAAATGAAACCTCAATCATAAATAACTAAGTGGGAGAGATTCATACCAAAGTATGTAGAAATCTCATGCGGTCTCCATTAATCTGGTTTAAGTGAGAAATGATGGGCATGCGCGTTGACAATAGGTCTTCCTCCATATCGGATGTGTCATATCATAGAATTCTCTAGATATTAAACCTCTTTAAAAAAAAGATAGTTGTAGAACACTGTTAGAACTAACCGACTCTTCCATCTGGAGCAGTTAAATTCAAAACAAGTGTACTTGGGGTGAAGATGATGGTCTGCACACTTAGATATAATTTATTAATAAACGTCCACACTATCGTGGCTTATTAATTAGAAGATTACATGATCGTGTTGGTTTCCAGCTATTAATTTGCTTGTTGTAAGGAAATTCAACTGGAGGCAAATTAAAGGTTTGATAACCTGTTTAAAAATGAATTTTATAAACGTCCATACTATCGTGGCTTATAGAAAACATTTTTAAAATATCGGTGGAAAAGTATATAATTTTTATGAGGTTTTCAATTATATACTATTTATCCTAAAGTTTGTGACTGTACTGCATGTTTATTTTTCAGTTACTCTACATTATTATGGCACTCTCAAATCTGTCCTCAATACTAAAAAAACAAGTTAATCGGTGAAAACTACAATGACTGGATTTGTAACCTTAACCTCGTCCTAACTGCTAAAGGACACAAATTCGTACTTGAAGAGGAATCTCCTCAGAAGCCAGATGAGAATTCGGGCGAAGAGCAAAGGTTGGCCTATGCTAAGTGGGTCAAGTCTGATGAGATTGCACGCTGCTACATTTTGGCTTCTATGTCAAATGTACTGCAAGACCAACATCAGTCTATGAAGACTGCTTATGATGTCATACACAACCATAAGGAGCTCTTCAGTTACCAGAATCGCTCGGCACGCTATTTGGCGATGAAAAACTTGATGAGCGCGAGAATGGCTGACTCCACACCTGTTAGGGATCACGTTCTCTGTATGATGAGTTATCCAGCTAAGATCGAGACCTTGGGTGGAGATCTGGATGCCAAGTCTCAGATAGACATCGTGCTTCACAGCCTGTCCCCGAAGTTTGAGCAGTTTAAATTGAACTTCAACATGATAAAGAAGGATGTTACCTTATTTGAACTGCTCATGGATCTTCAGGCGGCTGAGTTGCTTCAGAAGGGAAATCCGGAGGCATACCTAGCTGAGAATATTGCGTCTTCTTCTGGTACTAAAAAGAAGAAGAGATACACGCCTAAGAAAGCTGCAAGTGGGATGCCTAAGGTGAAGAAGCCCAAGGTAAAGATTCCTTCCGAGGAATTTAAGTTAAAGACAAAGTACTTCAAGTGTGGCCAGCTAGGTCACTGGATGGCGGTGTGTCCGAACAAGAAGAAGAAGGGTATGTCTCACACTCTTTTCATTGAAACATGTTTAGCAACTTGTTCTACTCAGTCTTGGGTAGTAGATTCTGGACCTACTGATCATATTTGAATGTCTTTACAGGGGTTCCTAGTTAAAAGGTAGCTGAGTGATAGGGAGATTATGGTCTACATGGGTAATGCTACAAGAGTGGCGGCAGTTACTGTGGGAGACAATACTTTGTCTTTTAGTAGTGATAGGAGTTTAGTTTTAAAAGACTGTCTTTGTGTGCCTGGTTTTAGGCAAAACCTTATTTCCGTTTCTAAACTTTTTTATGGATGGATATTCAGTTTCTTTTAATAACAAGGTTGTTTTCTTTAGTGGTAAATGTTTTATCTGTTCTAGGACATTAGATGGACATCTTTATTTACTTAATCTTATTCAAAACACTACGCAAAAGCAATTACTAAATACATCAATCACAAACCCTAATAAAAGGAAAGAACGTTCAGAATTGAATCAAACCTATCTTTAGCATCTAAGGCTAGGCCATATTAACCTTAAAAGGATACAAAGGCTAGTAATCGATGGACCTTTGTCTTCATTGATCCTAGAATTATTTCCTTTGTGCGAATCCTATTTGGAAGGTAATATGACCTAGCGTCCTTTTGAATCTAAAGGAAATCGATCCAAAGAGGTATTAGATTTGATTCAATCTAACTTGTGTGACCCTATGTTAGTTCAAGCTCAAGGAGAGAATGAGTATTTCATCAAACTCATTGATGATTACTCAAGATATGGATATATCTACCTATTATATCGCAATTCTAAATGCTTTGATAAATTCAAAGAATTTAGGGTGGAAGTGGAGAAACGTACGGGTAGAAGTATTAAGTCACTGCATTCTGATCGAGGGGGTAAGTACCTCTCAAGTGAATTTAGGGACTACCTAGCAGAGAATGAGATTATATTCTAGTTGACTGCGCCGGGAACGCCACAGTAGAATGGCGTGGCAGAAAGAAGGAATAGAACCTTGTTAGAGATGGTTATATCAATGATGAGTTATTCAGAGTTGCCTATTTCGTTCTGAGGGTATGCCCTAGAAACAACAGCCTACATTCTTAACTTGGTTCCATGGAAATGAATTCCTTCTATGCCTACATAAACTTTAAACTTGGCGAAAGCCCAATTTAAGTCATGTTCAGATTTGGGGTAGCCCAGCACACGTGCTGGACAAGGAAGCTGATAAGCTCGCTGTTGGGGTTTTTTCGAATTGAACCACCGCAGGATCTAATTGGATGTTCATTAATCCTAATGTCATGTAGATCATAATTTTATGTAGCACATATGTTTTAATTAACCGAGTTCAATTAACAAGCATAGCCAGTTTAATCTATTCTACTAAAGCGGAAACATAGAAATCGAAAAATCACTTACAAATTAAATGACGGGTTGAGGATAAGATTAAAGATCTAATCTTGTTGTTGTATATATGAAATCGGTGCCCCACTGTGATATTCCTCTCCTTGATCTTCTATTGTATTCCCGGACTGAATCTATTTCAAGGTGGGCTGAAATCTACTAGATCGGTATGGAATCTGTGGAGATAAAGAGAACTCAAGAGGAGCTGATGTCTTACCATCAAATTTCGTCCCCCACCCTCTTATATATAAGGGGGTGGGTGAAATTTCAGTGTCCTATCCCTAGTGGGTTTGGGCCTCTATCTCTTTTTCCATCTCCAGACCATTAAAGTCATATTGGGCTACAACAGGGATCTAGAAGAATATTAAATTGGCCTGTTAATTTATTTAATTTCCAATATCCAATAAACTTAGGATATTATTAAATAAATTAAGTATTATTTTTATTCCACTAAAGAAATAATACTGACCTACCAATTTAATACATATTTCTGAATATGCTTTCTCGTTTAGTCAAGCTATTCCTCGTGTTTAAGATATAATGTCCATTAATTAATTATGAAAGCTTCTGACAGTTATAATTAATTAATATCTTATCCTTGAGTTGTAATATCCCAAACTTTTTAGTATTTAAAATAATAGCCTATGATTATCTTAAGGATAAGCTAGGGAAGAAAATGGACCCTTATAAATTTTATTTATTTATTTATTTTTAAATAGAGTTAGCCCGTTGAGTGGGATAATGATATACGGGACATTCTCGTATTTTCAGCTAGAACCCCAGCTAGGTGCGAATTTAGTTAAATTATTAGAAAATGATTTATCGAGTAAAAGAAAATATTATTAAAATTAATTTAGTGTAATTTTTAAATATAAGTATACACATATATACAGATTCAATGTATACAGAAATCACTTATAATATTTAATCAGAAAGATGTTGAATAGTATAGTAAAATAAATTAATAAACATTGTATATATATTTGGTATCATTAAGAAGATGGAGATGATACATATACCCCAATGCAAATATTATTATAAATAAGATGAATGAGGTGTATAGAAGATTATTATGAAATAAGATATGTAATAATAGATATATTTACACAATAGATCAATGTTTGACCGTAACTAACTACTATGAGTTAAATCAATTATTTATTATTGGAGGAGAGAGATTAAGAGTATTATAAAGTTGAGCTATAGGTGATGGATAGCTTTAATTTATCTTATATGCATGTATATGTTCCACGTGTATAACACTTGGCAAATTATGGAAATAACTAAAAATATTGGGATGCTAGATAATTGAGTCATTGAGTGTGGCTGTGATCAATACATATATACATATATAATTACGAATAGGAAAAAAAAAGAGAGAATAATTAGGGTTCCATTTTATGGAAAAGAAAGGGGAAATTGAGAATTCAGGTTAGTTCCTTATTTTGAAAATTTAAAAGAAATTAATTCATATTTATTACCTATCTTTGGTAGTTAAAGATTTGATCGAAATGTATATATATATATATATATATGTATATATATAAATATGTATTTTACATGGGAATTAGAGTTCTAAGAATTATTAATCATCAAAATTAGAAAAGTATATGTATGTGTTGTGCATCTCGTATTTAATGTGTATTGCTATAAATTAATTAAACTCTTTGGATATTAATATTTGGTGAAGTAATTACTCCAAAAATATTAACTAATCTATGTGGTGGTTTATGCAAGGGTATGTGTAATTAATTGAGATGTAAATAAAAGGATGAATATGATTTACGTTTAAATATTTATATGTTAAATATCCATAATCTGTAGGTTTTATTTAATAGACAGATGAAAAGAATGTATTTTACTTATACATATGCTTAGTATTATTTAGGTAGTACTAAAATATTAGATTAATATTCATTGTAGTACATAACTAAATTATTATATCTAATAGCTTTGGTTTGCAAAGATAAATAAATAACAAAAATTTAATAGAGACTAAAATTAAAAAGAAAGTCCAAAGTTGAGTTTTAAGAGCGGTCATTTAGTTAAACTAAGCTAAGGCTGGTTGTTGTAGGATCAGAAGAAGTAACAGAACCTGAGCAGGACCAAACCAGAATTTAAAAGCGTTTTTGTGAGAAAAATCATTTTCCAGGTGGGTTTTTATTATATAAAAATGTATTTCGGGTTATTAAGCCCTGATATTTATAAAATGAATGTGATTGAATATCCAACTCATGACTGTATTTGATGTGCTCTCCCGACTCATGTAAGTCTTACTACTGTTTTTGGTGACGAAACTACAATGGTTCACGATATCGAGCCCCAAGCAAACAGGGCAGTGTCCAACCTTAAGCAGCCGGGTTGTGTATACAAACCGACTAACCGTAAGCGTTATAGGGGAGAGTAGCGTGCAATGATGGAACTAAAATGATTTAGTATACATGGAATTTACAAATTTTCTGTTTTAAAAGCTTTCCATGATATGCTTGAAATATGATTGGATATTCTGCTTTATAAAATGATTGTGAAGGTTTTTCTCAAAAATACCCACTGAGTGCATTAGTACTCACGCCCAAAATCTTTTTCAAATATTTACAGGATGAGCTGCGGGATGGTGGACGGTTGTGCTAAGACTGAGGGGCTATCTTTTGCTGTATATATATGTTTCTTTATGTACAGTGTCTAACTGAGAACATGTTTCCTTTTGAGTTTGAATAAAAACTCTACGTTCTTTTCCGCCTACTCTTATATAGTTTGTCCTCAATTGTTTGAAGCATGTTATGATTTCGGCATTTACGCTATGATGTTCCTATATAATTATCTGGCGGGATAAGTTCCATTTGATGACTGGTAATTCATTCAAATTCTTCATGAACGCTTTAGTGCATGATTCTATTACAGTTGTAGAGGTTATGTTCCCAAGTAGCGCATCGGTCCCTTCTCTTTCTTCCGGGATCGGGGCGTTACAGAGTGGTATCAGAGCAGGTTTCAACTCTCTAGGCCTGTTATATTGTTGATTGAGTCTAGTTCTCAGTATAGTCTCTCAATTGATTATCTGAAAGCCCTAGCACGTCATCCGCACCGCACTCATTCACTTCAAAATGAAAGGTACGCGAGTTAAAATGTTGTTGAGATTTAATGATATTTATTGATTTCAAAAAGAAATGTGGATAAGGAACATTCTCCACATTGATGGTATTTATGAAAAGTCGTGCCAAAGATGGCTTCTAAAGGATAATGGTATCATTTTGGACTATGTGTCCATATGTTAAGAGTTATGAATGAAAGGGACTTACTGTTCATGATGGTAAAAATTTTAGGACTTTGTGCCCAGATGGTATTGAATGATTATTTTGAATGGGACAATGTGTCCATTATGTTTGAAATGAAATACGATGTTTTTAACGGGATTATATGTTTGTGATATGTTTTTAAAGAAAGTGTGATGATAGCAATCAATGCCCTATGATTAGAAATGTTATAATGTGTAAGTTATTGGAAATGTGATGATGTTAAAGTGATGGAAACTCATAATGCTTATGTAGATGGAATGTGAACATAGAATGATTTGATTGAGAATGTAGATGAACATAGCTAGCTGTGATTTATACACATAGATTGGATTTTAAGTGCCTCTCTTAAGATTCATGTGGAACGTAGACTGACTAAGTGCTTTCCTTTGTAAATAAGTAGACCAATTGGAACTGCGTGAGAAATGTTGTTGAGCATTTAGTTTAGAAGATATCCCACCTTTGTAATAAATTAGCACAAAGTGGATTTTATATGAGTCAATTCTGAAGCCTAAATCTTTTATCCAGAATGCTGCCTAAGAAAAGAACACAGAATCAGGAAAACCTTGGACAACCTGCACCAATTCCAATCCCCATGCCGGTATCAAGAGCGGAAGAAGTTTTCCGTAAACATCACCCACATACTTTCAATGGGCTAGGTGACCCAATAGATGCGGAAAAATGGATTCGATCTTTGGACCGAATACTTGATTACATGTCTTATACGAATGAGGAAAAGCTTACGTGTGCTCAATTTCAACTGACTGATGATGCAGACTATTGGTGGGAGTCTGTAAAAAGAACTATAACTTATGAGCAATGGCAGGAATTTACCTGGGAAGACTTCAAGGAAGAAGTTTATCAGAAATATATCCCTGATTGCTATCGAGAAAAGAAATAGTCAGAATTCTGGAACCTCCAACAGGGAAGTTCTACTGTTACTGAGTATGACCGTGCCTTTAATCAACTCTCTCGCTATACTCCACATTTGGTGGACTCGGACTACAAGAAGGCTAAGAAGTTTAGGAAGGGCCTTAAGCCAGAAATCAGCATGACTCTTATGAGGCATGATGAAATGACATATGCACAAATTCTGCGTCGGGCTTTGAATATAGAGTCTGTTATGCCAGCTGAGAAAATTCAGCCACAACAATCTTTCCAGGATCGGATGGGAAAGCGGAAATGGGAGGATAGGCAGTGGGAAATAAGCAACAGTGGGCCAAGGGAAATACCAATTATGGGCAAAAAAATCAACAAGGAAATAGGACTCCCTGCCCTATTTGCCAGAAGTTTCATTTAGGAAAGTGTATGAGGAATACAGATAGTTGTTTCTTTTGTCATCAACCTGGACATTTTGCTCGAGATTGTCCTAGGAGTAAAGGAAATATAGGTATTCCTCCTAGACCAGCACAAGGTGGAAATATAAATCAGAGGCTTAACCAAGGAAGCAATCCTAGGCCTAATCAGGGTGGAAACTTAAGGCAAAATCAGAGGGGAAACTTTAAGTCAAATCAAGGACAACGCACCCCACAGCTAGCCAGGACTTATGCACTTTAGCAACAGCAGGCAGAGCAAACTCCAGAAAATTTGGCAGGTATGATTAACATGTTTAATATACCTGTGCTCGCTTTATTTGATATTGGAGCTACACACTCTTTCATTTCAGATAGGCCAGTGAAAGATTAACACTTAAACAAGTAGATGCTACTAATGCCTTAGAAGTTAGCATCCCTTCTAGAAAAACTGTTTTAGCTAATAGAATGTGCCTTAATTTGGATCTCGAGATTAACAAAAAGAATTTCATCACGGATTTATATGTAATCGACATGAAGGATTTTGATATAATCTTGGGAATGGATTGGCTAACAACAACGTATGCGACTATTCGTTGTCATGAAAGAGAAGTCGTATTCCAGAAGCCAGGAGAACTAGAGGTAATTTTCTTTGGAGCAAGGACAGGTTTGAAGATACCAGTTATTTCAGCCCTCAAAGCTGTAAAGCTAATGAGAAAAGAAGGTTGCCATGCTTTTCTGGTTAACCTAGTAGGAAAATAGGATGATGAAGTAACGATAGATCAAGTCCTTATCGTTCAGGAATACAAGGATATTTTTCCACAACACCTACCAGGGCTACCTCCTGATAGGCAAACTGAATTCACCATTGACTTGGAACCAGGAACAGCCCCGATATCTAAAGCACCACATAGAATGGCCCCTAATGAGTTGCAAGAACTGAAGGTACAACTACAAGAGTTGTTGGACTTAGGTTTCATACAACCTAGTGTCTCACCCTGGGGAGCGCCTATTCTCTTTGTTAAAAAGAAAGATGGTACATTGTGAATGTGCATTGACTATAGGGAATTGAATAAGGTGACAATTAAGAATAAATATCCCTTGCTAAGGATAGATGACTTGTTTGACCAATTAAGAGGAGCTAAAGTCTTTTCAAAGATTGATTTACATTCAGGTTATCACCAATTGAAGATAAGAAAAGAAGATGTTCCTAAGACAGCATTTCGAACACGTTACGGCCACTATGAGTTCTTAGTGATGCCATTTGGGTTGACTAATGCACCTGCAGTGTTCATGGATATGATGAACAGAGTCTTTCATCAATATCTGGATAGCTTTGTTCTTGTGTTTATAGATGATATTCTTATCTATTCAAAAAGTAAGGAGCAACACCAAGAACATTTACGCATAATTCTAGAAATATTGAGGAGGGAGAAATTATATGCCAAATTTAGCAAGTGTGAATTTTGGCTCAATGAGGTAATGTTCCTTGGCCATATTGTGTCATCAGAAGGAATCAAGGTGGATCCTGCCAAGGTTGAAGCAGTAAGTAACTGGAAGTCACCTTCCAGTGTATATGAGATAAGAAGTTTCCTAGGATTGGCAGGTTATTACAGACGATTTATTGAGGGATTTTCTAAACTGGCAAGGCCAATGACACAATTGTTGAAAAAGAAGGCTAAGTTCATCTGGACCGAGGAATGTGAGAAGAATTTCCAAGAACTTAAGAAAAGATTGACCACAGCTCCAGTATTGGTTATACCAGAAGGAAATGAGGGATTTGTTATCTTTACGGATGCGTCTAAGTTAGGGTTAGGGTGTGTGCTAATGCAAGATAGAAGGGTCGTTGCTTATGCATCTCGACAGCTCAGGCTACACGAGTTAAATTATCCCACCCATGACCTGGAGCTCGCAGCCGTGGTGCATGCCTTGAAAATTTGGAGGCATTATCTATATGGTGTTAGATGTGAAATCTACACTGACCATAAGAGTCTTAAATACTTCTTTGAGCAGAAAGACTTAAACATGAGACAGAGAAGATGGTTGGAATTAGTGAAGGATTATGATTGTACCATTCTCTACCACCCCGGTAAAGCTAATGTTGTGGCAGATGCCCTTAGCCGGAAAACCAGAGCAGAGTTGGGTTGTTTCCTAACGCAAGAAGAAAGGTTAATTGAAGAATTTCAAAGATTGGAGTTACGGTTGGTTCGACCACCAGACTCTACCAAAGGACTTATAGCTACCTTAATAGCTAAACCCGATTTAAGAAAACGAATTGTGGAAGCACAAAGAGGGGATCAGTTTTTAGAGAAGATGCGATTGAAAGTAAGATCTGAGGATTCAAAGGGATTTGTTGAAGCAAATGACAATGCTCTCATGTACGAGAGAAGAATATGTGTACCCCACGATGAAGAGTTAAAGAATAAAATCATGAGAGAAGCTCATGATACTCCATATACCGCTCACCCTGGAAGAATAAAGATGTATAGAGATTTGAAGAGAAACTTTTGGTGGCAGAATATGAAGAGAGAAGTGGCTTCATATGTTAAACAATGCTTATCTTGTCAGCAAGTAAAGGCGGTACACCAACGACCATCAGGGTTATTACAACCACTTGAAATCCCCGAGTGGAAATGGGAACATATCAACATGGATTTTGTAGTTAGACTACCAAAGTCAGTGCGGGGAACCACTGCGATATGGGTTGTTATTGATCGATTGACGAAATTCGCGCACTTTTTGCCAATCAAGATGACACTTGGACTGGATAAGTTGGCTCAACTCTATGTGAAAGAGATTGTACGGTTACACGGAGTACCTGTCTCGATCACCTCTGACCGAGATACCAGATTTACTTCTAGATTCTGGATAAGTCTACAAAATGCTATGGGAACGCAACTAAATTTCAGTACAACTTTCCATCCTCAGACTGATGGACAATCAGAAAGGACAATACAAATACTAGAGGACATGCTCAGAGAAGTTGTAACTGATAGAAGTGGAAGCTGGGAAAATATTTTACCCTTAGTGGAATTCGCCTATAACAACAGTTGTCAGGCAACTATTGGAATGGCACCATATGAGGCTTTGTATGGTCGAAGATGTAGATCACCACTTTACTAGGATGAAGTGGGTGAAAGAAAGATATTGGACCCCGAGATTGTTCAGACAAGGATCGAAATAATTGATAAAATAAGAATAAGAATGAAGGAGGCCCAAGATAGACAAAAAGCTTATGCCGATAAGCGCCGAAAGGATCTGAATTTTAATGTTGCAGATAAGGTTTTTCTCAAAATATCTCCTACTAAAGGAATTATACGTTTTGGCAAAAGAGGAAAATTGAGACCACGGTATATTGGACCCTTTGAAATTCTTGAACGGGTTGGAGAGGTAGCTTATAGACTAGCCTTACCACCAAGTCTGATTGAGGTTCATAATGTTTTTCATGTCTCAATGTTGAGAAAGTACATGTTTGATCCTAAACACGTTATAAAGAATGAAAAGATAGTCCTGAATCAAGATTTGACCTATGAAGAAAAACCTATAGCTATACTTGATAAAAAGGTACAGGTATTGAGAAATAAACAAATATAATTAGTGAAAGTTCTATGGAATAACCATGGAAGTGAGGAAGCTACATGGGAGCTAGAAGATAAGATCAAGGAACAGTACCCTGACTTCCCATTCAGAGCTATGTCAAATTTCGGGACGAAATTTATTTTAAGGGAGGTAGAATGTAATATCCCAAACTTTTTAGTATTTAAAATAATAGCCTATGATTATCTTAAGGATAAGCTAGGGAAGAAAATGGACCCTTATAAATTTTATTTATTTATTTATTTTTAAATAGAGTGTGCCCGTTGAGTGGGATAACGATATCCGGGACATTCTCGTATTTTCAGCTAGAACCCCAGCTAGGTGCGAATTTAGTTAAATTATTAGAACATGATTTATTGAGTAAAAAAATATTATTAAAATTAATTTAGTGTGATTTTTAAATATAAGTATACACATATATACAGATTCAATGTATACAGAAATCACATATAATATTTAATCAGAAAGATGTTGAATAGTATAGTAAAATAAATTAATAAATATTGTATATATATTTGGTATCATTAAGAAGATGGAGACGATACATACACACCAATGCAAATATTACTATAAATAAGATGAATGAGGTGTATAGAAGATTATTATGAAATAAGATATGTAATAATAGATATATTTACACAATAGATCAATGTTTGATCGTAACTAACTACTATGAGTTAAATCAATTATTTATTATTGGAGGAGAGAGATTAAGAGTATTATAAAGTTGAGCTATAGGTGATGGATAGCTTTAATTTATCTTATATGCATGTATATGTTCCACGTGTATAACACTTGGCAAATTATGGAAATAACTAAAAATATTGGGATGCTAGATAATTGAGTCATTGAGTGTGGCTGTGATCAATACATATATACATATATTATTATGAATAGGAAAAAGAGAGAGAGAGAGAGAGAGAGAGAGAGAGAGAGAGAGAGAGAGAGAGAGAGAGAGAGAGAGAGAGAGAGAGAGAGAGAGAGAGAGAGAGAGAGAGAGAGAGAATAATTAGGGTTCCATTTTATGGAAAAGAAAGGGGAAATTGAGAATTCAGGTTAGTTCCTTATTTTGAAAATTTAAAAGAAATTAATTCATATTTATTACCTATCTTTGGTAGTTAAAGATTTGATCGAAATGTGTGTATATATATATATATATGTATGTATATAAATATGTATTTTACATGGGAATTAGAGTTCTAAGAATTATTAATCATCAAAATTAGGAAGGTATATATGTATGTGTTGTGCATCTCGTATTTAATGTGTATTGGTATAAATTAATTAAACTCTTTGGATATTAATATTTGATGAAGTAATTACTCCAAAAATATTAACTAATCTATGTGGTGGTTTATGCAAGGGTATGTGTAATTAATTGGGATGTAAATAAAAGGATGAATATAATTTACGTTTAAATATTTATATGTTAAATTTTGTAGAATGCATGGTTTCGGGAGGTACTAATTAAATATCCATAATCTGTAGGTTTTATTTAATAGACAAATGAAAAGAATGTATTTTACTTATACATATGCTTAGTATTATTTAGGTAGTACTAAAATATTAGATTAATATTCATTGTAGTACATAACTAGATTATTATATTTAATAGCTTTGGTTTGCAAAGATAAATAAATACCAAAAATTTAATAGAAACTAAAATTAAAAAGAAAGTCCAAAGTTGAATTTTAAGAGCGGTCATTTAGTTAAACTAAGCTAAGGCTGGTTGTTGTAGGATCAGAAGAAGTAACAGAACCTGAGCAGGACCAAACCAGAATTTAAAAGCGTTTCTATGAGACAAATCATTTTCCAGGTGGGTTTTTATTATATAAAAATGTATTTCGGGTTATTAAGCCTTTATATTTATAAAATGAATGTGATTAAATATCCAACTCATGACTGTATTTGATGTGCTCTCCCGACTTATGTAAGTCTTACTACTGTTTTTGGTGACGAAACTACAATGGTTCACGATATCGAGCCCCAAGCAAACAGGGCAGTGTCCAACCTTAAGCAGCCGGGTTGTGTATACGAACCGACTAACCGTAAGCGTTATAGGGGAGAGTAGCGTGCAATGATGGAACTAAAATGATTTAGTATACATGGAATTCACAAATTTTCTGTTTTAAAAGCTTTCCATGATATGCTTGAAATATGATTGGATATTCTGCTTTATAAAATGATTGTGAAGGTTTTTCTCAAAAATACCCACTGAGTGCATTAGTACTCACGCCCAAAATCTTTTTCAAATATTTACAGGATGAGCTGCGGGATGGTGGACGGTTGTGCTAAGACTGAGGGGCTATCTTTTGATGTATATATATGTTTCTTTATGTATGGTGTCTAACTGAGAACATGTTTCCTTTTGAGTTTGAATAAAAACTCTACGTTCTTTTTCGCCTACTCTTATATAGTTTGTCCTCAATTGTTTGAAGCATGTTATGATTTCGGCATTTACCCTATGATGTTCCTATATAATTATCTGGTGGGATAAGTTCCCTTTGATGACTGGTAATTTATTCAAATTCTTCATGAACGCTTTAGTGCATGATTCTATTACAGTTGTAGAGGTTATGTTGCCTAAATGATTGAGGCACTAACCCCATTTCTATAATTATCTTTATGTAACAACCCCTTTCTCCTTTCCCAAGTAGCGCATCAGTCCCTTCTCTTTCTTCCAGGATCGGGGCGTTACATGAGTAGTACCACACAAGCTTTACTCATGTATGGAATAAATTCCACCTGCAAAGTTTCAACATGAACTTGTGTTTCCTCAAGAGGACACCATCAACCTGGCGCACTAGGACACGGTACCGCTACATATTGCACGACCCATCATAAGTGTAAATGTTACAACCCAAGATATCGAGATTATTGATCCTATGAAAGAATCTCACCCTTTAATAAATCAAAGTTGCAAACACTACACGTATATGTCCGTCAACATATAGGGGTTAACAACCCAAACTCTGTGGATTCTTATTCTCTCATTTAAGGTCAGAATAGATAATAGAATCCTATGTAGATCCTCCTCAATACACTTGACCGTGTATTAGAATAATCAGTTAGTCAAGACAAACTAACTATAAGATTATTCTACGGCGTACCGATAGCAGGTTCAGTGCCATATAGACCGTAAGCCTTTTAATACATTACAAGGAATCGATGATATGATCTAACCGTGTGTTTACCCATACCATATCATCTACAATGCAAGTATAGTGAACATGCATGTAAATATAACAATTTAAATGCAAACAGTGACAGCAATTGTATTCATTCTATATCATCATAAAACCATCATCAATAATGTATACAAAAGACAGGTCTTCTAGTATACAAAACCAACAATCTCCCACTTATACTTGAAGCATGTCTTTCAAATATAAAACAAACTGGCAAACTCTCCAACTCTAACTAAAATCTCAAACGGCAACCCCAGGTCTGCATCTCACTCCCATTTTCTCCACGTGACCGTAGAAGGTCTTAGCTGGAAGGCTCTTCATGAATGGATCAGCCAAATTGTCCTCAGATGCAATCTTGACCACTGTCATATCTACTTTCTTAACGATTTCTCGTATAAGATGGTACTTTCTCTCTATGTGTTTACTTGCCTTATGGGCTCTGGGTTCCTTCAAATTTGCAACTGCACCCGAGTTATTACAATATATCGTGATACTCTTAGGCAAATCAAGAACCACGCTCAAGTCCAACAAGAAGCTCTTGAGCCAGACGGCCTCTTTTGCAGCCTCAGAGGCAGCTACATATTCGGCCTCCATGGTGGAATCCGCAATGCATTTCTGCTTTTTGCTCCTCCATGCAATGGCTCCGCCTCCCAATGTAAACACATAGCC
The DNA here is from genome assembly GCA_026008535.1 of Perilla frutescens. Classification (NCBI taxonomy): domain Eukaryota; kingdom Viridiplantae; phylum Streptophyta; class Magnoliopsida; order Lamiales; family Lamiaceae; genus Perilla; species Perilla frutescens. Next base: position 18,014,837 of record BRKX01000004.1, read on the forward strand.
TGAGGTAGATTTGCTCTGATCTTTATCGGATTGAAAATCTGAGTTCGTGTAACCCAAAGGCATTAGACTATCAGAGCGGTATACCAGCATATAATCTCGAGTGCTTTTCAGGTACTTGAGTATATTCTTAACCGCAGTCCAGTGACCTTGTCCAGGGTTAGACTGATATATGCTTACCATGCCGATTGCATAGCATATATCAGGTCTAGTGCATATCATAGCATATATAAGGCTTCCCACAGCTGAAGCATATGGGACGCCTTTCATCTCATCTATCTCAGCCTGTGTGTGAGGACACATATCCTTGGATAGATGAATTCCATGCCTGAAAGGTATAAAACCTCTCTTGGAATCCTGCATGTTAAACCTAGCTAGAACTGTGTCGATATATGTCACCTGGGATAAGGACAGCATCCTTTTCTGGCGATCTTGAATTATATTGATGCCAAGGACGTGTCTGGCTTCTCCTATATTTTTCATATCGAATTACTTGGACAACCACACCCTTATGTTAGATAATACTTTCTTACTGTTTCCAATAAGTAAGATATCATCAACATATAGCACGAGGAAAGCCACCACATTTCCGTCACTCTTCTTGTACACACAGCTCTCATCCGGACATTGCACGAATCCATATGACTGGATAACCTCGTCAAACTGGATGTTCCAAGACCTTGACGTCTGCTTAAGTCCATAAATGGATCTCTTAAGCTTGCACACTAAGTGCTCTTGGCCTTTAGCAATGAAACCCTCTGGTTGCTTCATGTGGATGTTGTCCTCAAGACTTCTATTCAGGAAAGCTGTCTTGACATCCATCTGCCAAATCTCATAATCCAAATGAGCGGCTATAGACAAGAGAATCTGGATTGACTTAAGCATAGCTACCGGCGAAAAGGTTTCCTCATAATCGATCCCTTCTTTCTGAGTGTAACCCTTTCGCCACCAATCTTGCCTTGAAGGTTTCAACCTTCCCGTCAGCTCCTCTCTTGCATTTGTAAACCCACTTACACCCAATGGGTTTTACCCCATCTTGTGGTTCTACAAGCTCCCAGACTTGATTGTGATCCATAGATCCAATCTCAGACTCTATTACAATTTTCCAAGAATCTGCATCTTTCTCTTAGATCGCTTCATCGTAGGTTCTGGGATCCAATTGATTTAGTCCTTTAGGGAAATCTGAAGATTCACCCAAACCAATGAATCTTTCAGGTTGGCGTACAACCCTCCCACTAGGATGAGGCAGTTCCTGTACTTCTGTGACACGTTGTGCAGTAATTTGTGGTTCCTCTTCTTGTACTGTTAGTGTCGGATTCGAATTTTCCCCTCGAAGTTCCTTGAGTACTATCTCACTTCTTGGCTTGTGATTTATTATATAGTCTTTCTCTAAGAATCGAGCATTGGTACTTACAATGATCTTCTGATCCTTAGGACTATAAAATAAACCACCTTTCGTTCCTTTGGGATATCCAACAAATAGTCTAACATCCGTACGTGGTGCCAGCTTATCAGCTTCCTTATCCAGCACATGTGCTGTAACACCCCAGATTTTTAATTAAGGTTTAGAGGATTCTTAATGGTAATTAAGAAGTTAAGGAAGAAATTTAATTAAGGTTAATTGAGGTCAGATGTCAGTCACGACTTTAAGGGTCAGTTTTCGTGAAAATCATCTTTTCAGAAAATTTGATCTTAATTCTTTTATGACCATTCATGGTCTCGTTAGAAAGGTTTTAGCTCAAGGAGTATGCCGGTGTTCTCGGATTTTAATTCTGAAGTCAATTGAGTTCCCGGTGATGAAAAGCGTATTTAAAAGATGAATGAATAGTAACTTTTGCGTGCGTTCGTGTTTTGAGAAATTTACAAAATCCTCCTTGTTAATCCAAGTCTAGTTCTGTCAGGCCCCTTTTATGGGAAATGACCCAAGGATTCCGTTGGCGTTCACGGATTACCATTCTGAGGTCAATCGAACGCTCGAGAGTAAAATCTGTCAGTCTGAGTGAATAGTAAAAAGCAATTCCAAAAAGGGAATCTTTGCTCGTCTTTCTTCAGACGACCCCATCTTTTTCACAAATCAAGTTGGTTCACTAGTACTCGAGCCAACGAGTCTCCCGGTATTTTTAGATTTCGTGTCTGAAGTCATTTGGACCTCGATATCGAATAAAGCAGCTTTTAACCGAACCCGGGGTAACTTTTCCAGTATTCTTGCACTGAAGTGGCTTCCCTTGGAAGCCAAAGCTTTTCCTATAAATACAAGGCCACCCCTTTAGCTTTCAATGCTCATTTGTCATCTATTTCACTTCTAAATCGAGAGGGTGAGAAGCTTTGAAAGCCGAGAAGGTTCTGTCAAAGTAAAAGTGTTCTTCGTGAGTGTTCTTCAAGACGACGAGCGGAGTGGCGTGGAAGGGATGCGGTGAGGGAAGGTGCTAGGGACGCCGTTGGGTTGTAGCGGGTGGCTCTGCCGCCATTGCAACTCGACGAGACGCCGAGCTAGCCACCTTCCTTCGACGCACCTAATCCCGTCCATTCTTGTTCGTCGGTCTCGATCTCCATTTCTTTTTCCGTCTTTAAATTCCGCATTTACTTTCCGTTCTTTACGTTCCTCGCATTTTTCATTATTGCTCGTTTACCTTCCGTCTAAGTTATATTTCAGTTTTTATTGAAGTTCCAAGTTAATAACGTTACGTTATATTTCTCGCGTTATTCCTGTCATTATTATTCTTGAGATTAGCCTCGTTTATTCCGTTTAAATTCCGTTCAAGCTATATTTAGAGATTTCGTCGTTATTCTAAATATTTAAAGGGGATTATCATGTTTATACCGTTATAATGCCGAAATTCTTTTTAAGTTAAGGCGTGTTATTGTATGATAAATTCAAGTACGTTGTTTTTAAGAAATTTCAGGTTAAGTGTTCTTCGTGTTCGTCGAAAGAATCAACGAACACGAAGAACCCAGTTGAAGATCGCCCAGGAAGAGAGAGAAACCAGGTCCCGCGACCGCGGGGGGTGTGCGGCCGCGCGACATCCCCCTCGGCCCAGAACCCCGCGGGCGCGGAGGGTGCGCGGGTGCGGAGGCTGCGCGGGCGCGCGGGGTGCCGCTGGCGCGCGATGCCCCCCCCCCTCCCCCGTGTCATCCGACGCTGATTTTTCCATCTTTTTGAGTTTTCAAGTAGTGTTATTTCCAAGTTATTTTCAAGTTAAATTTTAGAGAAGCAATCAAGATATTCTCAATTTATTTCGAGTAATCCATTCAAGTTATTCTTTGTCTAGAAATTGAGAAATCAAGTCGAGATGTTCTTTAAATAAATTCTTCTCGAAATTTATAGAGTCGTAAAGTCGTGCAATCTGTAAATAAATCATAGATTCTAGTCTTCGAGTAAAATGCCATTATTTCTCACTTTAGATAGTCAATTCCCTCAAAGGAGGTCGCTAAGTCGATGATTCGACTTTTGTAGGAGGAAGTGAGCCTCATAGAAAATTGGAGAAGGATCTTCAGCTCGTTGCTTCATCTTCTGTCCAGTAATCGAGGTGGGTAAATCTATACTCATCTAAAGTTTGAGCTAATAAGCTCTAGAAGCATATAGGGCAAATGAAATATCCAATAAAGCATTTTTGCTCTACCTAATTGATCTCTGTACAAGGAAAGTAAAGGAATAAAAGAAGTTATATGCATGATTATGTTGAACTGTTATTTGCGTTAGATAAAGTGAAGGAAGTTAGTATAAGTTAAGTGAGCTCTCAAGTATGTTTAGATATGCTAGAATTGTTTATTTACAATTTATGCTAGCATGAGGTGTTTAGAATTACCTTATTTGTAATCAATGTTTATCCGCGTTCATTTCCTCGTATTTGAATGTTTATGCTTTGTTAAAAGCTCGTATAGTTAAGGATTAAGGATTTGTCTTGTCAGGGTAGCTTTAACCCTTTGTAGGCCGAGATCATGCAGTAATAAGGTATTAGCATTAGACATAGTTCTAAGCTTGGTATTGCTAGCAAAAGAATAGGGAGAGAAGGAACTTAGCTTTTCACTTAAGCAGGATATGAGCTCGGAATCATTAAGGGAGTCACTGCTGGGTTTTTCCCACGCAAACTCGTTCATATATTTGATGTAATCCCTCTACTATCATATGGCATGCCTAAGAGTACAGTTGACGACAGGTTTGAGCCAAGGTTGGGCCCAAAAGTAAAGAAAAGGTTTTGCGGATATGGAGAGGGCTTTTGCGTTTTGCTCTCCATATACCGCCAGTTCATTGTTGGATATTTCTCAAGTTATTAAAGAATCTTTCATTAAAAACCCACTGAGTACATTAGTGCTCATGCCCTCTTTTTCAAATATTTTCAGGTTGAGATGCTAAGGATGATGGTGGCTGTGGATGTGGGTTGGCTGCCAAGATTGTTTTGCTATTATATAAGTTTCTTTGAAATCCTATTATGTGCTCTGCTACTTTGATTAACTCTTTCTAAATTCCGTTCAAAGTTCTATTATGTTTATTCAAGATTCTAAGAATATTCCCAGACGATTATATATATAAGACGCATATTAAGTTTATTTCTGCTTTCCGAGTATGATTTACTTTCACCTATAAAAGAGCCTATGCATGTTGATATCTGATTAGTTAGCCGTTTTATTCCACTAAAGCATGTGTCCTTCTTAATCAAGTAAACCCGAGTATCATCAACTATCTTCAAAGTGTACCTTTATTCTTAAACATTCTTCGTTGATCTTCTGAATTTACTCGTTAAATCCCTTAATAACACCCCGTCCTCATTCGTTAATCCCTATCTCGGGACCGAGCTATTACAGTTGGTATCAGAGCAGGCTTGCAACTCTGCAGACCTGTCTCTTTGTTTAAGTTAAAGCTAAGTGTTTATGTGCATATGAATTGCTTCGTGATAAGTTACAGCAGCAACCCACAGTTCGCCATCACCCTCGTATCTTCAACAAAAATCTAGGTATGATAGTATAGAGATTTTAGATTTGGAATTCATAATTTTTGACTATAAAAAACGAAGAGATTTGAGCAAGCATGCCTCTTTTATGGATAAGGGGAAAACCTTGATAATGAAATTCCAAGTAAAAAATATTCGGGTAAAATGATTTTCTAAGGAAAAAGGGTTGTGAAAGAAGTTCTTGATCACAAAGAAAAGTGTTTAAAAACTTATTTTTAAGCATATGTCTTAACAAAAGATAAAAGTTTCGAAGAAGAGTTCTAGATTTAAAAGAAAAGGGTTGATTCATTCTCGAATTTTTATTTTAAAGGAAAAGGTAAAGTTTATGATCAAAGACTTGGGCACCAAAATTTTTGTAAAAGTCAACTGCAAAAAGGATTTATGCATGCAAGATAAGTAGTCTGAATCTAAACGATAGCATGATCTAAGGAGAACCATAGGTCTCCCTTTTATAATCTAGACTGATTAAGCTTTATATTTCTAGATGGTTAAGCGTCGTTCGATTGCTAGGAATAATGTGCCTCTTTTCCGCCCTGTTCAAGAAATGAACGACTTTGGAGGAATGCCAGGAAAGGTATCCGACTTGGAAACATGCATCCGCATGTGTGAGCAAGCACCGGCCGCTGAGAGGCCAGCAATGTATCGCATCCTGCAAAGCACCATCACCCGTGATCCCGAGACGCATGCTGTAATCGGGAACCTAACAGAATTCTCTTCAGCCTTGATGGCTCTTTGGGAGTTAAAGTATGGCCACGTGAATGCTCTAGCCGAGCAAAATCCCTCATTCGTGATGGAACCTGAACTGCAAAGGGCGACTCTGAACAGTCCCCCTGAATTTCAAGCACCGTGCCCTTGTGCTGAAGGAACCTTAAAAGCAAGACCCTTGATCGTCCAGGACATCGAATCTTTGTCCTCCAGAATGCACCAGTGGGCCCCTGCTTATCAACCAGTTGCCCTTCAGAGTCTGGGACAGCGAATGCCCCATCAGTTCCCCGAAGGAAGCTTAAGGAAATTCAAGTTCGAGGTACCAGAGACAGATGAAGATGAGGAAGAAGGGGACCCAGCATATAGTTAAGCTTTAGAAGTAGGCAAATGAGGCGTTGTTGTTAGAACACCTTGCTGACCTGTTGTCCGTTTATCCGCTTTAATCCAGATCTTATTCTGAAAATGTATTAACCAACCTTTTAGATTTTGATAGCAGTAGTAATTCTCCAAAAGGTGGCCCTATTTTTGGATGTAACCAAGAGCCTTTTTCTTATTTATGCCAAAAGTCCTCTTATGAGGCAATTTTCCCGCTTTGCTTGATCTATCCTGCGTAATCTAAAGACCTTATCGAAAGGTATTTCATTTTGCTTCGTGCAAATTCGAGCGAGCATTGCTAATATGTAGAATTCTTTAGAATGTCATCGAGAAGACATCAAGCTGAGAAAACGAGGCCGCAAGCAAGCAAGTCCTAAACCGTGACTCAAGATCCAAGAATGTGTTTCTCAAACACAACCTTTCCATTCTAATAGTCTAGGAGACCCGATGGGAGTCGAGAAATGGGTTATTCCTTAGAAGTGAATTTTCAATTTTATAGTCTGATTGGAAGACGAGGAATTAGGTTGTGCTCTTTTATGAATACGAACTTCGGGTAGGAGTCCGTTTGAAGAATGATTAATTTGAGGCACTAAGTGTAGTATGATTAGTAAGGTTTCAAGTGCGAGTTATATCAGAAGTATATCCCGAACTGTTCATAAGGCAAAGGAGGTAGAGATCTGGAGCTAGAAGTAAGGAAAGAAGACGTTGTCAACGTACGATCAAGAGTTCAACCAGTTATCAAGGCATTGGTAGTTTCAGACGAGAAGAAAATGCGTATAGATCAGGTCGAATGTTGTATCCCTTCTAATAGGTGAAAGTGATTCCTGTATATCACCTTTTCCAGTCAAGTATAGCTAGTTGAAGGCCAACCAACTCATAGCAACCTAGTAAAGAAGAAGATGCGTGAAGATCAAGGAAAGAAAGAGAAAGGACTTGAAGAAGATCGTTAAGCAGATAGACCTAAAAGTGGTAGATTAAAAGTTTCAGTGAGATAAGAAGTTTTGATGAGTCTATTCATTCATTCTCGCATCAATCAAAACAATCACCTTTCAACAGCTTCATATTAATTGAAATTCTTCATTTATATCATTTGAATTTCTTCAATATCGTTTTGGACAAATTATAATCTTTTGATGCTACTTCTTTAATCATCCAGAATCAGTGATAGCATTCCCTTGTTAAAGTTATGCTGACGCCTTTGCAAATATTCAGTACAGTTCTCAGTTGTTAATCATCGATTGTCTCCCATACATTTGCTACACGTGAAAACCCCTTTTGAGTTTATATGTCCTCTAAAAAAATAATGTTTTTAGTATAAGTAACCCAGTGTCATATCTCTTCCAGCTTTTGGAACTTGTTAAGGAATTATTGATCAAGATAAAGTCCTCACTCAGAGGCAATCATTTCATTTTTCTCCCACTCATAGAGCTCGAGTGTGGATCCTTGATTAGAGCAGAGAGTATAAAGCAATATCCCTTTGGAAGAATAAGAAAAAGTAGTCCCAATAGGAAGAAGAATCCAAGTATGATAGTTAGTGCCCTTCTAGTAGGACGCGAACCTCTAAAAGTGATTTTTCAACTCGTCCAGTATTAAGAGGCAATCTGAGGAATGACATCAAATAAGTTCTGAGCTTACGTTCAAGGTCCAGTCATGTGATCTCTATACCTGCAAGTGATGGTGATCCCCTAGAGAGGCTATAAAGTCAGAATACCGTTGAAATGCGGTTGCGACGAAGAAAGAGGAAGGAGAGTTTGCAATAGAAGGCGTTTCAGGCACAAGAAAATTTTGAAGACGTATTTCCAAAAGGAGCTATCAGAACTACCACCATATAGGCAAGTGGAATCCACCATCGGTTTAGAACCAGGAGCTGCACCAGTCGAAAGCCCCTTACAGTGTGGCGCTTAAGAAGTCGCAAGAACTCAAGGTTCAACTGCAAAAGTTATTAGACCTAGGTTTTATCAAACCTAGTGTGTCGCCGCGAAAAGTTCCAATCTTGTTTGCGAAGAAGAAGGATGGTATATTGAGAATGTGCATCAACTATAGAAGGCTTAATAAGTTGACCATCAAGAATCGATACCCTCACCCAAGAATAGATGATCTCTTTGATCAAGCTTAAGGGAGCAAGTGTCTTCTCAAGGATAGACTTAAGATCTGGGTATCATCATCTGAAGATCTGAAAGGAGGATATTCCTAATACTACTTTTAGGACTCGCTTTGGGCATTACGAGTTTGTGGTAATGCCATTTGGATTGACCAACACCCCAGCAGTGTTTATGGATTTAACGAACCGGGTTTTACCCGTATCTAGATAAGTTTGCGCTAGTTTTCATAGATGATATTCTCATCTATTCGAAGGACAAAGAGGAGCATCAAGAGCACCTAAGAGTGGTGCTGGAGAAGTTAAAGAGGAGAAAAGGCTTTACGCTAAGTTTAGTAAGTGTGAGTTTTGGCTCAAAGAAGTTATGTTTCTAGTTCATATGGTTTCAGTAAAAGGAATCAAAGTAGATCCAACTAAGATTGAAGCTGCAAGCAACTCGAAGTCTCCAAGGAACGTGAATGAGATAGGAAGTTTTCTAGGACTTGCGGGATTCTATCTTAGATTCATCGAAGGATTCTCGTCAATAGCCAAGACTATGACGCGAGTGTTGAGGAAGGACTTCAAGCTTAGGTAGACACCCGAGTGCGAGAAAAGTTTCAAGAAAAAAAGAAGATGTTAACCACAAGCCCGATGATTGGCCATTTCGGAAGAGATAAAGATTTCATGGTTTATGTTTATGCGTCGAGAAAAGGATTAGGATGCGTGCTGAAGAAGAGAGGAAAGGTGATCGCTTATGCTTCGAGGCAGCTTAAGAATCACAAGTAGAACTATTTCACGCATCACCTAAAGCTAGCAGCGATTGTTTATGCGCTAAAGATCTGAAGGCACTATCTCTACGGAGCCAAGGGTGAGAATCTTCTCAGATCATAAGGGCCTAAAGTATTTCTTCAAGCAAGAGGATCTTAGCATAAGGCAGAGAAGATGGCTAGGACTTGTAAATGATTATGACCGCACGACTCGCTACCACCCAGGTAAGGCAAATGTGGTAGTTGATGCCCTAAGTAGGAAGGAGAAGGGAGAGTTAGAACTTGCTCAAGTTAAGAAGAAGCTTTGGTAGGAATTCAAGAAGTTAAGAATCAAGGTGTTAACACCATCTGCAATCAATTAAGCACAAAACGCCGCGATAGTCGCTCATCCTGACCCGAGACAAAAGATAGTTAAGGTTTGGAAATGAAATGAGTTTCTTGAAAAGAAAAGCCCAGAAGCATGATTAGATAACACGCAAGACTTCACAGAAGCCGCCGATAAAAAACGCTCTTATTCAAAGGAAAGCTTTGTGTGCCAAGCAAGAAAGAGCTAAAGGAGGAAATCATGTGCAAGGCACATGACACGCCACATACACCACATCCCGGAAGCACCAAGATGTATCAGGACCTCAAAAAGAACTCCTAGCAGAATAACATGAAAAGAAAAGTAGCCGCCTTCGTAGAAAGGTGTTGATCTATCAACAAGTGGAGCCTTGCATCAAAACCTTCTGGTTGCTCCAACCCATAGAAATTCCTGAATGGAAGTAGGATCATAGTAGTATAGGCTTTGTGGTAGGATTACCAAAGTCTAAGTGGTGGAATACCGCTAGTTGGGTAATCGTGAATCGATTATCGAAAGCAGCACCTCTCATTGCTGTTATCATGGGCTAGATCAATTAGCCCAGATGTATGATAGGAAATTTGTGCATAATGCACGATGTGCCGGTCTCAATTATATTGGATCGTGATACGATATTTACATCAAGATTTTGGAGGAGTCTACAAAAGGCAATGAGATCAAAGCTCAATTTCAGCACGGCCTTTCATCCTCGAATGAATGGCCAGTCTGCAAAGACTATTCAAAATCTAGAAGACATGCTTAGAGGAGTGTTCATCGATCACAAAAGTAGCTGGGAGGAGCTACTGAAATTGATAAAAGTCGCGTACAACAACAGCTACCAGTCATCGATCGGCATGACCCTTATGAAGCCCTGTTCAGAAGAAAGTGTAGATCGCCCTGGTATTGGGACGAAGTTAGAGACCTGAAATGATCCCGGAAGCGGTCCAGAAGATGGAGCCTGTTCATTAGCAAATCAAGGAGATTCAAGATAAACAGAAGGTTTACGCAGACGAAAGAGGAACGGAACTGAGATTCGACATTAAAGATAGTATTCTTGTAAGTGTCTCCGTCAAGGAGTGGTTCGTTTTGCTAAACGAAACAAGTTAAGGCCCATATTTATTGGACCTTTTGGGATTTAGAAAAGGTGAATAAAGTAGCCTATAGGTTGGCCTTACCACCCAAACTGAGTGATGTTCATGAGGTCTTTTCATGTCTCAATATTGAGAAAGTACTATTTGATCCAAAGCACGTGATTTGCAAGGAAGAGATAGTCCTGAATGAGGACATAACCTATGAAGAGAAGCCCCAGGACTTTGTGAGTTAAAAGATCCAGAAGTTAAGGAACGAGGAGATCAATCTTGTAAAGATGATCTGGAACCTTCATGGTTCAGAGAAAGCAACATGGGAGCTCGAATCCGAGCTACTCAAAAAGTACCCTGATATCGTTTATCATGGTTAGTAAATTTCGGGACGAAATTTCTTTAAGGGGGGTAGGATGTAACACCCCAGATTTTTAATTAAGGTTTAGAGGATTCTTAATGGTAATTAAGAAGTTAAGGAAGAAATTTAATTAAGGTTAATTGAGGTCAGATGTCAGTCACGACTTTAAGGGTCAGTTTTCGTGAAAATCATCTTTTCGGAAAATTTGATCTTAATTCTTTTATGACCATTCATGGTCTCGTTAGAAAGGTTTTAACTCAAGGAGTATGTAGGTGTACTCGGATTTTAATTCTGAAGTCAATTGAGTTCCCGGTGATGAAAAGTGTATTTAAAAGATGAATGAATAGTAACTTTTGCGTGCGTTCGTGTTTTGAGAAATTTACGAAATCCTCCTTGTTAATCTGAGTCTCGTTCTGTCAAGCCCCTCTTATGGGAAATGACCCAAGGATTCCGTTGGCGTTCACGGATTACCATTCTGAGGTCAATCGAACGCTCGGGAGTAAAATCTGTCAGTCTGAGTGAATAGTAAAAAGCAATTCCAGAAAGGGAATCTTTGCTCGTCTTTCTTCAGACGACCCCGTCTTTTTCACGAATCAAGTTGGTTCACTAGTACTCGAGCCAACGAGTCTCCCGGTATTTTTAGATTTCATGTCTGAAGTCATTTGGACCTCGACATCGAATAAAGTAGCTTTTAACCGAACCCGGGGTAACTTTTGCAGTATTCTTGCACTGAAGTGGCTTCCCTTGGAAGCCAAAGCTTTTTCTATAAATACAAGGCCACCCCTTTAGCTTTCATTGCTCATTTGTCATCTATTTCACTTCTAAATCGAGAGGGTGAGAAGCTTTGAAAGCCGAGAAGGTTCTGTCAAAGTAAAAGTGTTCTTCGTGAGTGTTCTTCAAGACGACGAGCGGAGTGGCGTGGAAGGGATGCGGTGAGGGAAGGTGCTAGGGGCGCCGTTGGGTTGTAGCGGGCGGCTCTGCCGCCATTGCAACTCGACGAGACGCCGAGCTAGCCACCTTCCTTCGACGCACCTAACCCCGTCCATTCTTGTTCGTCGGTCTCGATCTCCATTTCTTTTTCCGTCTTTAAATTCCGCATTTACTTTCCATTCTTTACGTTCCTCGCATTTTTCATTATTGCTCGTTTACCTTCCGTCTAAGTTATATTTCAGTTTTTATTGAAGTTCCAAGTTAATAACGTTACGTTATATTTCTCGCGTTATTCCTGTCGTTATTATTCTTGAGATTAGCCTCGTTTATTCCGTTTAAATTCCGTTCAAGCTATATTTAGAGATTTCGTCGTTATTCTAAATATTTAAAGGGGATTATCGTGTTTATACCGTTATAATGCCGAAATTCTTTTTAAGTTAAGGCATGTTATTGCATGATAAATTCAAGTACGTTGTTTTTAAGAAATTTCGGGTTAAGTGTTCTTCGTGTTAGTCGAAAGAATCAACGAACACGAAGAACCCAGTTGAAGATCGCCCAGGAAGAGAGAGAAACCAGGTCCCGCGACCGCGGGGGGTGCGCGGCCGCGCGACATCCCCCTCGGCCCAGAACCCCGCGGGCGCGGAGGGTGCGCGGGTGCGCCGGGTGGCGCTGGCGCGCGATGCCCCCCCCCCGTGTCATCCGACGCTGATTTTTCCATCTTTTCGAGTTTTCAAGTCGTGTTATTTCCAAGTTATTTTCAAGTTAAATTTTAGAGAAGCAATCAAGATATTCTCAATTTATTTCGAGTAATCCATTCAAGTTATTCTTTGTCTAGAAATTGAGAAATCAAGTCGAGATGTTCTTTAAATAAATTCTTCTCGAAATTTATAAAGTCGTAAAGTCGTGCAATCTGTAAATAAATCTTAGATTCTAGTCTTCGAGTAAAATGCCATTATTTCTCACTTTAGATAGTCAATTCCCTCAAAGGAGGTCGCTAAGTCGATGATTCGACTTTTGTAGGAGGAAGTGAGCCTCATAGAAAATCGGAGAAGGATCTTCAGCTCGTTGCTTCATCTTCTGTCCAGTAATCGAGGTGGGTAAATCTATACTCATCTAAAGTTTGAGCTAATAAGCTCTAGAAGCATATAGGGCAAATGAAATATCCAATAAAGCATTTTTGCTCTGCCTGATTGATCTCTGTACAAGGAAAGAAAAGGAATAAAAGAAGTTATATGCATGATTATGTTGAACTGTTATTTGAGTTAGATAAAGTGAAGGAAGTTAGTATAAGTTAAGTGAGCTCTCAAATATGTTTAGATATGCTAGAATTGTTTATTTACAATTTATGCTAGCATGAGGTGTTTAGAATTACCTTATTTGCAATCAATGTTTATCCGCGTTCATTTCCTCGTATTTGAATGTTTATGCTTTGTTAAAAGCTCGTATAGTTAAGGATTAAGGATTTGTCTTGTCAGGGTAGCTTTAACCCTTTGTAGGCCGAGATCATGCAGTAATAAGGTATTAGCATTAGACATAGTTCTAAGCTTGGTATTGCTAGCAAAAGAATAGGGAGAGAAGGAACTTAGCTTTTCACTTAAGCAGGATATGAGCTCGGAATCATTAAGGGAGTCACTGCTGGGTTTTTCCCACGCAAACTCATTCATATATTTGAGGTAATCCCTCTACTATCATATGGCATGCCTAAGAGTACAGTTGACGACAGGTTTGAGCCAATGTTGGGCCCAAAAGTAAAGAAAAGGTTTTGCGGATATGGAGAGGGCTTTTGCGTTTTGCTCTCCATATACCGCCAGTTCATTGTTGGATATTTCTCAAGTTATTAAAGAAGCTTTCATTAAAAACCCACTGAGTACATTAGTGCTCACGCCCTCTTTTTCAAATGTTTTCAGGTTGAGATGCTGAGGATGATGGTGGTTGTGGATGTGGGTTGGCTGCCAAGATTGTTTTGCTATTATATAAGTTTCTTTGAAATCCCATTATGTGTTCTGCTACTCTGATTAACTCTTTCTAAATTTCGTTCAAAGTTCTATTATGTTTATTCAAGATTCTAAGAATATTCCCAGATGATTATATATATAAGACGCATATTAAGTTTATTGCTGCTTTCCGAGTATGATTTACTTTCACCTATAAAAGAGCCTATGCATGTTGATATCTGATTAGTTAGCCGTTTTATTCCACTAAAGCATGTGTCCTTCTTAATCAAGTAAACCCGAGTATCATCAACTATCTTCAAAGCGTACCTTTATTCTTAAACATTCTTCGTTGATCTTCTGAATTTACTCGTTAAATCCCTTAATAACACCCCGTCCCCATTCGTTAATCCCTATCTCGGGACCGGGCTGTTACATGTGCTGGACTACTCCAAATCCAAAAATGTCCAAGACTGGGCTTTCGTCTAGTTCAAAGTTCTATGGGTGTAGATGGGACTGATTTTGATGGAACCACGTTATGAATATAGGCTGTCGTTTCCAAGGCATATCCCCAGAATGAAATGGGCAGATCTGAATAGCTCATTATCGATCTAACCATCTCTAACAATATTCTGTTCCTTCTCTCCGCCACGCCGTTCTGCTGAGGCGTTCTCGGCGCAGTCAACTGGGATCTAATCCCATTCTCTGCCAAGTAGTCCCTAAATTCATTTGAGAGGTACTCACCACCACGATTAGATCATAGTGATCTGATACTTTTATCTGTACATTTTTCCACTTCCGCTCTGAATTCTTTGAAAGTCTTAAAGGATTCTGACTTGCAGCATAACAGATATATGTATTCATACCTTGAGTAATCATCAATGAACGTGATGAAATACTCATACCCTCCTCGAGCCTGAACTGACATAAGGCCACATAAGTCAGAGTGAATCAAATCTAATACCTCTTCAGATCTATTTCCTTTATCCTTAAAGGGTCGCTTGGTCATTTTACCTTCCAAACAGGATTCACACAAAGGGAACGATTCTAGGACCAATAAAGATAAGGGCCCATCGTTTACTAGTCTTTGTATCCTTTTAAGGTTAATGTGGTCGAGCCTAAGATGCCAAAGATAGGTTTGATTCATTTTCGAAGGTTCTTTTTGTTTGTTATGGTTTATGACCGATGTATTCAGTAAATGCATTTGCGTAGTATTTTCCATAGGATTAAGTAAATAAAGATGTCCATCTAATGTTCCAGAATAGATAAAATGTTTACCACTAAAGATAACAACCTTATTATCAAAAGAAACTGAATATGCATCCATAAAAAGTTTAGAAACTAAAATCAAGTTTCGCCTAAAACCAAGCACATAAAGACAATCCTTTAAAACTAAAATCTTATCACTACTAAAAGATAAGGTAACGTCTCCCACTACAACTGCCGCCACTTTCGTAGCATTGCCTATGTAGACTGAAATCTCTCCATCACTCAGCTGTCTTTTTTCCAGGAACCCCTGTAAAGACATGCAAACATGATCAGTAGCTCCAGTATCTACTACCCATGACTAAGTAGAACAAGTAGCTAAACATGTTTAAACGATGAGAGATTGAGACGTACCCTTCTTCTTCTTCTTCTTATTAGGACAATCCGCCTTCTAGTGACCTAGTTGGCCGCACTTGAAACACTTTGTCTTTGACTTAAATTCCTCGGGAGGAATCTTAGTCTTGGACTTTTTCACCTTAGGAGCCTCCTCTGCAACTTTCTTAAGCGCGTTTCTCTTCTTCCTTTTTGTACCGGAAGAAGACGCCCTATTTTTAGCTAGGTCTGCTTGCGGATTTCCCTTTTAAAGTAACTCAGCCGCCTGAAGATCCATGAGCAGTTCAGTCAGGCTGACATCCCTTTTGATCATGTTAAAGTTCAGCCTGAATTGCTCAAACTTCGAGGACAAGCTATGAAGAACAATGTCGATTTGAGAATCGGCATCCAACTCTCCACCCAAGGTCTCGATCTCAGTTAGATACCCCATCATCATGAGAACGTGATTCCTAACAGGTGTGGAGTCAGTCATTCTCGCATCCACTAACTTCTTCATTACCAAATGGCATGCCGAGCGGTTCTGATGACCGAAGAGCTGTCTAAGATTGTACATGATATCATAAGCGGTTTTCATAGGTTCATGCTGATGTTGCAACATATTTGACATGGATGCCAGATTGTAACAGTACGCTATCTCATTAGACCTAACCCACTTATCATATGCAACCTTTTAGGCTTCGTCAGAACCCTCATCTGGCTTCTGAGGACATACCTCTTCAATTACGAATTTGTATCCTTCTGCAGTGAGAACAAGATTAAGGTTTCAAATCCAGTCATTATAATTTTCACCGATTAATTTGTTTTCTTTGAAAATAGAGGACATGCGGAAGCTAAGGTCAATTAGCATGATAAGGCACAATATCATAATTCTCCATGTAATTTTTTCGCAATTATAACATACAACATATCGGATCTACATTGTCACACAACATATTATCAAACGGAAGCATTGCATAAGCCCATCCACATCAACCATGCAATCATCTAACCTGTCGGGCTCATAGGTTTACACAACCCGCCCGTCTAGCACCTTAAATTAACAAACATAATATAGGGTTCAACAACGTACTTCACACATAGAAGGCTCCAAGGTCGAACGACCCGCCTATAAAAAGGTATACATAGTATATCCAGTTAACATAGTGTACCTACAAAAGATCGGGCTATTCCCATCCCCAATAATCATTGATCATAAAGCAAAAAAAATGATCAATGTAATAATAATGATATGAGTATTTCAAAAGAAGAGCATGCAAAATAAACACAAGCTTGTGGGGGTTCTCTTGTGTTCACAACGCTCCTACTCAGTCTCCGACTCCTCAACCTGAAATTCATTGAATGAATGGGATGAGTATTTAACAACATACTCAATGGGGAACACTGTAAACAGTTATAGCCAATTGCACAAGTGAAAATATATCATATAGATACTTCTTTACTTTGTGGAGACTAGCCTCAACCCCTTAGGGCCCAAACATCATGATGCCCCCGTTAATGAATGTCTTTATCCCTGTAGGGATGCCCACAGGCTTATTATCCCCCAGGGAGGACATTAATGACTCTATTATCGATCCCAAAGGACCTCTTTATCGACCCCGAAGGATCTCTTTCATTTCACCGGTCCGAAGACCCTTCATACTTATACAATCAAAGCACAACAATAACTATAACCTTACACGTGTTCACAGTTTAGAGTTACCCCACCTTATGAGACGCTTTCAAATTCTTTCAACCCTTGAGGTACTTCTTAGTTGTGCACAAGTCGTCCACCTCGAACCCCAATACGTCACCAAGCACCTTTAAATTTCCTTTCTCATTTTAGATATCGAGTTATTCAAGTAAATCATAATTTGACCAAACACATGCTATACTTTGTTTTAAGGTCTTCATACATATCCATACATACAATCATGGATATATAAACTCATAACATGATTTTGGACTCGTAATACACATTAAAACTCTTTGAAGCATTTAATCGAACACGATACGTGCACTCATTTAACCCACATGAACATGACTCAATTTAAATCCTTTAAACCCAACATTTCAAATACAAACACTTTCATCCTAGGGCTCTAACATACATGAAAATCAACCCCAAACAACCATCACAACACCTCCAAACAATCATCAACATATTAAGGAAAATTAGGGCAAAAATCCAAACCCTAGCAACAATGAACCATAGGAATTCGATATAACTTCACATATAGTACCATATGTTCAAGATATCTAGGCAAAAGGATCAATAAAATTGAAAACCCTAATTTTTGGGTATGAACCCTATATTCAAATCAATCATGAAAGTGGTGTTTAATCTTAAAGAAGAAGAGGTATGAGGTTACCTTAGTTGATGGATGATGATGATGGTAGAATACACTCCAAAAGTTGAAGAATTTCTAGAGAGAAAAATCGCCCAAGAGGAAAGAAATGAGGAGAAGTGAATAAGTGTTGTGCTTTTAAAGATAGAAATCCGGACAGAAAAGTCGTCCAGCCCGTGCGACCGCGCGCCTCCCGTGGCCGCGCACCAGTGCTCTCGGCCAAACGCTCCCCGCGAGCGTGCAGGGCTGCGCCGGCGCGCGCCTCGCCCATCCCGCGGCCGCGCAACGTCCCGCGGCCGCGCACCACCCCGCGGCCGCGCGGCGCTCAAATCAACTCCCTTATTTAATTCGACTCCCGGACATTTCCAACTCCATTTAACTTTTAAATTTTTTTCAAAGCACTTTTAGGGTGTTCGAGGCATGGCAAAACAAAATTAAACATAATTACACTCATTCACTATCATATAACTCGACACTTTAGTATTAAAATTTAAACTGTATTATACACTTAGTATAATATCACCGTGCTATGACGTATCGGCTTGAGTGGAACAACCTGCATAAAACAACGACATAACGCAAACATACTCACATGATTAATATCCAAACAATATTAATTCAAAATCATTTACTAAAATTATAATTTATAATTTAGCAAAAGGATCGGGGTATCACAACAAATCAAAAAAGATAAAGATGGGATCTTCATCTCTCAAAGTAAATATGCTAAAGGTTTGGTCAAGTGCTTCGGATTAGAAGATGCTAAACCTATGAAGACACCCATGGGATCTTCCGAAAAGTTGAGCAGAGACGATGTTGGAGCTAATGTTGATTCTACTATGTATAGAGGAATGATTGGTAGCTTGTTGTATTTAACAGCTAGTCGCCCCGACATCATGTTTAGTGTTGGTGTTTGTGCGAGATATCAATCTCAGCCTAAAGAATCCCATCTTAAAGATGTTAAAAGGATTATTCGCTATGTTTCTGGCACGATTAGGTTTGGTATTAAATATTGCTAGAGCTCTAACATTCATCTTGTAGGATTTAGTGATTCTGATTGGGCAGGTGATGTCAATGACCGGAAGAGCACTAGCGGAGGATGTTTTTATTTTGGTAACAATCTGGTTTCTTGGTCGAGTAAGAATCAAAATTGTATCTCACTCTCCACGACCGAATCAGAGTATGTTGTTGCCGCTAGTTGCTATTCTCAATTGTTGTGGTTACATCAAATGGTGTTTGATTATGGTCTGACCAGTCCTTCTTTGACATTGCTATGTAACAATGTCAGTGCAATTGAAATTTCGAAGAACCCAGTCCAATATTCATGCACCAAACACATTGACATCAGACATCACTTTATCCGAGACCTTGTGGAACGAGATATCATCAAATTGGAATATATTTCTATAGAGAATCAAATTGTAGATATATTTACTAAACCTTTGGATTTTAAGAGATTTTCTTCTCTAAGGAAGTCTCTTGGAATGTGTGTCTATTAGTCAATGCTTGACATCCTCATGTTAAAGTCAATATTATGCTCTTTAACATTGGGACACATATTTTGATTCTGATTGAATAAAACTATGGTACGATGCTATGATTTTCTATTGTGAATTAATTCATGAGAATTCATTCAATCATAATTCGTCCCATTTTTTATTTTTCAGAATCTGTTTTTTTTTTAAACAAAAAAAAATTAATGTTTTTTTATAAGAAGATATACTTATCCGCTTATCTTATGATATGATAAGAGAGATAGTGAGATATATTGCTTTCATTATTTAAAAAAAAAACTTTTTGTCTTTCTCTCTCATCGGATTCCCTCTCTCTCTCTAGCGGTTCATCTTCCCCGCTTCTTCAAAAAAAAAATTCTGCTTTGTCATCTTCATCAATGGCGGATCAAAATCCATATCACGTCATGATGATGATGCTGAAACAAATGATGGAGATGTCTCAAGGCTCTCCATCATTTGCCTCAACACCAGCACCAATAGTAAACCCCTCTCCTAAATCAACATCCTCTCCAATTGCTACAGCTACCGCCACTCCTGAAAATCCATCATCACCTATTCTTAATCTGCCATCACCTCCGGCAAAATCTTCTGCCGAGACTTCTATTCCAGATCTAGAAGTTCCCCCTCACACCGAAGTCCTAAATCCTATTGTCATGCCTTAATTTTTCATAAAATAAATAATAACAATAAATAAATAAATAAAACTTCATTTTATTAAAATAACAACAAAATATTTATTCAGAGTTTTTAAGCGGAAATAATAAAAGATAATTATTTTATTTTCCAGACAACCATCATCTCGTCACGCACATCCATCGCCCGACATCAACCTGAAATGAATAATAGTTTTGGGGTGAGTACTATTAACTCAGTGGTGACAGCATTTATCCAAATTATACAATTATAATAATTTAAACTGTAAGTAGCCCTAGGCTACATTCGGGACATATGCAGCCCATCGGCCAATAATAATATTTGTAACCCGTAGGTTAACAACTGTGAACCTGCATAAAAGTATAATAAGGATAAATACAAAATGTGCGTCAATCGGATCCCCCACCTTGACTTGAATTTCGACTTGGAAAATATTATGGGTTAGTTAGTCCACGCGCCACCTATTAATAAATTAAACATATAAATATTAACATAAAATTTAAATATAATAATAATAATAAATAACAAATAAAATAAATAAATACTAAAAATAAATAATGCATGATACTAAGCCCAACCCTCTACAAAACATTCTTGGCCCATTTAAACAAATAGCATAGCCCAAATCCCTAAATTCTACCAGCCCATTTAAAACAAATAAATTTACCACCCAACTATCCCAACCTCTACACTTTCGGCCAACACTCCATTCAAGCAAACAAAAATTCCTCTCTCTCTCTCTCTCTCTCAACTCCCAATTGAAAAATAAGAATTCAACGAAAACAGAACATCTATTTCTTTCTCTCCGCCCTCTCGGCCACCATCAGTAAAAGTACAAAGAACTTTCTCTCTCCCCCTCTAACCTTCTCTCGGAAGAAATCTCAGCCCCCATTTACATTAATTATTTTCTCTCTCTCACCTTCTATTCTCGCACCACCGACAATGACGACGGAAATCACCTCTACCGCCTCAACTCCCTCGATGGAATGCAAAAGATGTAAGAACACAATATATATATTTATAGGTATATATGTACCTCCGAGGAAAAAAAACGTTTGCTATCTAGAAGAGAAATGATTTAGAAGATGTTGGAATGTGATTGATGATTTGAGTTCATACATTCGGGTCCCTTTTATAGCCACAGATTTTGAAGTTGAGAGGGTGGATTTTAAAGGTTGGAATTAAATTGGAATTTTCTGGAAGAATTTTCTCATTCAATTTCATAGCAAAACGGTCGATCGTGGAGTGGCGATTGACGCCTGCGTCTGCTCGTCTCTAACACATGAAGAATGGAAGAAGAAGATGAAAAGTTTGGGTCATCAGCAGCTGACTTGGGCCAAAAAAAATGGAAATTGGGCTGGAAATAAATACATAGCTATTGGGCTCAACTAAAATAACTTATTGGGCTACACATAAATGGAAATATAGAAATTAAGCTATTTATGAAAATAAACTGAACAATAAAAAAAAATAGATAAATAATAATATTTATAAAATAATATTAATAATGACAAAACAATGACATTAATGATGACAATCATAATCTTAATAATAATATAATTCAAAATGATATAGGCGCGACTTATAGGAACGTAACCAAAAATAATATAGCATGCATTATAAAGAATAAAATTTTGAAAATAAAATGTAGCAAATTTTCTAAAAAGTTTCAGGACGCTACACCTATGCCTCTCCAAATGCATGTGCTTGGAGATCCTTCAAATCTAATTGATCCAGACTCATCTCCTCATCTGCACTCTCTCTTAAAGACGGTGAAGTCCACGACTCCGATTAGGAAGTCGAAACGACTCCATAGTGATGTTACTAAAATTCCAGAAATCACCCCCTCCAAGAAAGCACGAAAGGAAGGGTCTAAAGCCTCCTCGCGGTCTCTATAAGATGAATCTACCTTTTCTGGAGAACAATCTCCCTCTCCTCCTGCTGGTGATGTTACAAAAGATGTCACTCCCACTGTTGCTCTCTTGGACGAGGACTATGATACCGACGCTGACTTCACTCTGGATGTTTCTCAAGCCTTCAGTAAGATTTTCTATTCTGAAGAAGCTAAGAAATGACATGCTCTTTTTGTTAAGAGAACTCTTAAAGTTGAGAAAATGATAGATGTTCTTAGCTTTAAGAAATATGGGATGGATATGTTTCTTAAAGAAAGAGGTCTGTGGAAATCGGCTATGTCTTTGATGTCATATGATCCTGATGTTATTCATGAATTTTATGCTAACATTATTCCGGGTATGGGAGATCCTGCAAAACTGTGTTTTGGAACTGTGTATGTTAGGGATAAAATTTTTAAGTTTTTCCCTAATATTATTAACACATTCCTTGAATTGGGCAATGAGGACATAATCATGTCGTTGGACTTGATTGATGATGTAGTGAAGGTGATTACTGGAGGTCTTGTTCAATCCTGGATGAACAAAGTGGCTGCCTCCAAACTTACCTTTTTCTAGATAGTGTTGTTTAAGCTTATTGTGTGTAATTGGCTTCCCACATCGAATGCTTCTGTTCTCACAGTTGATCAGGAAATCCTTATGTACAAGATTGGGACACATCTGCCCTTCAACCTTGGCGCTTATATTTTTGATGCAGTTATGAAGGCAGCTTCTAAATCTAGTCCTTCAAATGTGCTTCCTTTTCCATGTTTAATCTTTGCTATTCTCAAGAGTCAAGGGTTAAAGGAGAGCAAGAAGAAACTAGTGGTTGAGCTGCCCTCACTATCCATTCAAAAGCCCAAGGGGAATGATGATAGGATCATTGACCTCCCTTATCATCCAGCCGCTGCTAAAAAGGAGACTTTTTCTGCCAATGTTACTCTTGCTCCCTCCCAGTCTACTGCATGCCCGGATGTTGAACCTGATGTTGCCTCCATGCCCTCTATCCCTATTGTGCTGATGCCTTTGAAGACACTTCAACATCAAATTGACCAGCTGGAATGGACGATTGCTCATCTCACTTCTATGCGCGATGTCTTCATTAACCTCCTTTCTACATAAAAAGGGGAAGTATCTGATGATGGAGATGAAGGTGATGTTGGAACAAGTCATGCAGCTGATGTCACGGTTAAAGGCAAGGGGAGAAAGACTGTAGCAAATGGGAAGATAAAGATGATTTGAAGTTGTATTTGTTACAGCTTCTGATTTTACAAACACTATTTTTTTCAAATAATGTTTATAATGTTTTCTTTATGTGCTGGACACATTTAAGATGCTTGATGCATCTTTATTTTGGTTTGATGTGTGTGCTGGACACATTGTTATTTTTTACATGCTTTTATATGCATTTCTGTTTTTAGGATGCAAATTAACTTTTGTGTTCATGATTTATATGCTTGTCTTATTGATGGTATTCGTAATATATCATTATGATTAGACATATTAAGCATAGTTGTTTTGTGAGATATTGAATGATCAATATGTCATTGTTATTGTGTGTTGAACTGTCGGTTTAACATTGATTTTATAATAGGATAAGTACCTATTATATGATGATCAAATTAAGGGGGAGTAACCCTTAAGAGCGAGATTTTAAGGTCTCCATTTTCCGCTGCGACTCTAATTGTACAAAATACATTGAGTTGTATGTTTTGTGCAGAAAGGCTAAGATTAAGGGGGAGATTGTTGAGTGATGTATGACATTGTCATTTAATGTTGCACTTGATGTCAGACAAACTCCCTGCGACATTGTCTGTGATATAGTCGTAACTAATCTTATCATTTCCTAGTTTTATTTATTATTTTAATTAATAAATTAGTTTTATATATCTTAGAATATATGTGCATATCCACAAAATAAATATTTCAAATAAATGGATATATACATATTAGATATAGGGGCAGACTTGGGTGAGACCGTCTCATACATGAGACGGGTCAATACTCACATGTGGGGATCATTATTTATGGGTGAAGTATCATTAACTCACATGTGAGTATCATTATTTATACCCGCATATGAGTATCTTTATTTATGGGTGAAGTATCATTAACTCACATGTATCATTATTTATGGGTGAAGTATCATTATTTATGGGTGAAGTATCATTAACTCACATGTATTGATCCGTCTCATGTATGAGACCGTCTCATACAAGTTTTTGTCTTAGATATATTATTTAATATAGAGTTTAACGAAGTCAAAACTCTATCTCCTATTTTTTAGGTTTAGCGGTTTTCTCTATTTAATTCTTTTTTCTTTTTCAGAAATTATATTTGCTGGAAATTCAGAAAAATAGGATGAACGTGGGTGAAGCTTTCAACCACGCCTTGGAGGCGGTTTCTCCTAAACACGTTGAAGTCATGGCGAGGAGCGGTTATCGTCAACCCATGTTCAAGAAAGAGAAGACGTTAGCCTTATAAGATTCAAGTGAAGAAGCATATAAAGGATATGATCGATACTTGAAGAATTATTCAAGCACAAACCATCTTTCCGCTGCGTGAGAAGATTGAAGAGCTTGAGTCACAAACTTAGCATAGATTTCGTTCTTCGTTCCTTCTTCTTTCTTAATGTTTATTGTTGTACAATCAATTCACGAGAGTAGGTTGTACAAGTTAGGATAGATAGCAAGGTTGTGAAATCATTGCTAGTTTGTCTACAAATTAACGGTAGGTTAATTTGTATTTTTGAATTCATTTTGGTTGTAAACTAGAATAAGATTCGTGTATTTTATTTGATGTGCCAAGAGCCTCAGCGTCTGACATCATCAAATTAACTATTGTTTTGGCTCGTGGAAGCTTAATTTTGCCTTGTGGTAATCACATACATGTTGTGTGTGATTTAAAATTATTGCGTGTGTTATTGCGTTTTTATTTCCAGCATATATGTGTTAAAATAGTTGTGTTAACTATCTTTGACACTGAATTTGATATTACGATTCTGTGTCTAATTTCAGTGTTTTTGGCAATGAATTTCAACAAATATTATAAAATATTTCTCATGTATCGCATAAGAGAAATAGTTAAAATGCAGATAATGGGTACGGACATGGATAGTCAAGTACTCAAAGGGTATGTGGACGGGCATAAATGTTGATACCCAATGGGTATGGGGATGTGTACGAGTATTTTTTTTAAAACACAGGTATGGGGATGGGTACCATAGTACCTTACCCATTGCCATCCCTAGAATAGAATGAACCACAACTCGAATAAAATAAGCTCTAAAAATGAAGATTTGATATTTTCCATTCATGTTTCTTAGGATAAACAGAGATATGTGAGATCTTAAATAAAATAGTATGAAAAAAAAATTGTAATTTGATATATTATATGAAAAAAAATACATTGTGCATATGAAGTTTTAGCATTAAACTACTCTCATATTAGCATAATGTATATGACATTGCAGCATGACATTACATATCAATATTACATTTAAACGTAGATGAAGTTATGGTTGTTTAATTGAAGACTTTCATTTTATTGTGAAAGTTATTCAACATGTAATTCATACTATCACCGTTTATCACATACACCAAAAATAAATTTGAATGATATTATCAATATCAATATAATTCATATATCATTTTAGCATGAACTATTAACTATACCAGCATGATGTATATGTTATTTTAGCATGAACTGTAATTAATAATAGAATCATCGACGAAGAAATGAAAATGAATACCTAATTCAAAATTGAATACAATGTACGATATAATTAAAGAAGATGAATACATGAATCAACAACATTATATGAAGAAGATGAAATAAATTAAAAATTTAATATGGATGATTTACAAAAAATAGCATTTAATTCCAAAAGAATAATAATGTCTATAAACAAATTAAGAAACCCTAAAAATTCAAAATGTGTCTGTGAACATCAAAATAAAAAAAAAATCATTAAAAATTTAAAGTCATATCTGAACCAGTGATGTCTTAAATAGTTAGTGGACCCTGTGCTAATTATAAAAATTGGACCCTCATTTAAAAAAAAAAACACCAATTTTAATTTTAGTGATAAATTTCAAATCATTAACATATTACAACTTTATTGTTAATAACATCTCAATACAACATCAAACATATCAACCTTGTACTTAAAAAGTGACATCCGTCTAGCATTCTTGGAAGCAAATTCATCAACCAAGTTTTCATATTCTATTTTCTCTAAAATATTAATTTCAACATCTATCATTACTAATACGTTAAGTTTTTCTTGTAGCATTTTCAATTTTATACAATTATCTTTTCTTACAAATAATCACATTTTAGTAGTAATATTTTGATTTTTAGCAGAAATTTGTAATTCTTTTTCATACGTTCTTCATATCCAGGATCATACTTTCTAGTTTTAGGAAGCATAATTAAAAAACTAAAAGCAAGTCAATAATTAATTAAAAAATATAAAAACTGAATTCAAGAATCAACAAGTCAATAATTAATTAAAATATAAAAATTAAAAGTGATTAAAAGATTGGAACAACGTGGAATTGTTGACTAAAAAAGGATGTGTAGGTGAGTGCGTTGAAGATTTTAAAAGGGATTTGAGTTTGACAATATAATTCTATTTTTTTTATGTTTTTTTAAAGTTGTTGATTCCCCTAATTGATGAGGGTGAGATGGATTTATTTTATTAAAAATTACAGAAATGGACTAATGGGTTTTATAAAAATAAAATAAAAAATAGGCCCTCCAAAATTGAAGGCCCTGTACATCAGCGCTTTTTGCAGTCCTCATTCACCGGGCCTGGTCTGAACCAGCAACATTGAGTTCGATTTTGTGCATAAAACCTTTCTTAACATTATATATATTTATAAGTATAATATTTTATTATTTAAATAAATTATTAATAATTATCATAATATTTTCAATTTGTGTTTACTGAATATTTTACAAAAAAGAGAGAGAGGCGAGAAAGAGATGAAGGAGAGAGAAGGGATGAGAGAGAAGAGAGGAGAGAGATAGAGTGGAGGGAGAGAGAGAAACTGGAGAGGGGAAGATAAAAAAAGTGGGTGTTATGTAAGAAACAAATGGAGAGAAAAAGTCATGCTTCAAAATATAAAAATTATTATATTACCATACTACCTTTTTTTTACTTAAAATTTTATTTGATCAGGATTTAACTGAATTGTGACCATCAATATCTAATCTTTATTATAGGCACTAAAATTAAATGATACTTTTGTAACGTGTGTGCTTTGTTGCTATTACTATAAAAAATGGGTGTTTCTATTTACACCACTAATTTTTTTAATATACACCACATTTACTAAATACATCATAATTTTTAAATTTTTTCTAATTATTTTTATTTTATACACCACACTCATTTTCAATTTTACCCACCAAATTAAAAAATTATTTTAAACCAATTGAAAAGCAAAAAAGATTTGCCACCGTCGTTACCGACAATTCCGACCAAGACTACTCTACCGCCCATACCTGAATTAACTTGCTGTGGCTTTTTCTCAATGTTGCCAGTTGAAGCCAGCGTATTTCACGGATGGAAGTTTGTCGTCTAACATTTTCCAATTAAATGGTAGATATATTATATAAAATTATGAACTACAACATAAAAAACATATTTATTATTTAAGTGGACATTAATATTTTTCGATGGAACTGAGAATTCAAGAAAAAACGAAAAATTTCAAGAAAATAAAGGTGATATAACAAATTAAATTCCACTTATATGTTTTTTTTGGATCAATAACAATGATATTATGGTTAAAATTCAATCAATAATAATGATAAATAACATCACGTATTTACATATAAAAATAACACTCAGAACTATATCAATAAATCTATTGGTTCCCGCATATTCATGAGTGACATCCCTTATAGCCAACTTCCTAACTGCCGGTTTCCATGAGGTTGCTGAAATATGGGGGGAGAGGAGAGAAAGTGAGTGGGGAAGAAGTGGGTTTGTTCTTTTGATTTTTAAATTTCGGTGTACATAGCAACACCCTGAAAATAACTCGAGAGGAAAGTTAAAATCATACATATATAAGGATGTGAAACAGGAAAACTGGAAGTAGAGACAAGAAAATAAAATTGCAATTGATTATTTAAAATAGCGGATATGTGAAGCCCATTTAGGTATTTGGAATACAAAACCCTAATTAAACCCATGTGGGGAGCCCGTTAACAACTTCTCCGTTCTCCCTCAACGCTGCTCTTTCTTCAGACACACACCCCCATTGCCGTCGAGAAGGAGACTAAGAGTCGCTTGCGCAGAGTTCTGCAGCCATGGCGGACGTCGTTCAATTCAAGCTCGAGCGCATGCTCGACGAGCTAGACGACCTAGAGCGGCGCGGTTTGTTCAGCCGCCGCGAAATAGCTGAGATCGTAAAAAAGCGGCGCAAATTCGAGTATCGCCTCAAGAGACCTAGTCCCCTAAAGGAAGATTTCTTCGTTTACATAGACTACGAAAAGCAGCTCGACGCCCTCCGTTCCCTCCGCAAAAAAGCCTTTGAAAGAAAATCCGGCGGTGAAAAATCGAAAAAGTCGGTCTCAGATCACTCCTGCGTGACCAGGATTCTCCACATTTACCAGCTCGCCACGAACCGGTTTAAGGGAGATATTGAGCTTTGGTTTCAGTACTTGGAATTCTGTAGAGCGCGAGGGCATGGAAGAATGAAAAAGGTATATGTTGCATTTGCTTCACATTTTTTATAGCTTTAGTAGTGTAGGTATTTTAGGTTCCAATTTTTTTCACTAGTTTCGTTCTCTTTTTGTGTGTTATCATTATTATGCATAATCCTCCTGAAATTTCAATGCCGGGACTTTGGCTTATTGGATATCTTGTTTCTGGTGTGATTATGTTAGGCCCTGGCTCAATTAGTCAGATTCCATCCAAAAATAGCTGGTGTGTGGATATATGCTGCGGCTTGGGAGTTTGACAGCAATCTAAATGTTGCATCTGCTCGCGCTTTAATGCAAAATGGTTTGAGGTCATGCCCGACTTCTGAGGACCTATGGGTGGAGTATCTTCGCATGGAACTCACATACCTAAACAAGTTGAAAGCTCGAAAGATTGCCTTAGGAGAGGACAAGGGAAATGTAGCTCGTGACAATAAGAATGCTGATGAGCAGCAGTGGAAAGATAAGAACCAGGACTTGTTCGTCTCCTTGGATGAGAATGGGGATGTTGATAAGAGATCTAATTCTCAAGATGGTGACTCAGAGGGCAAGCTGCACATGTTCAGAGAGCATGGCTTGAACGTTCTTGATGCTATCTACAGTGGTGCAATTGAAGCCTTACCTAGTGTCTTCAGTCTGAGAACACGGTTTCTGGCTATACTTGACGCAACAGAGTTGGTTTATTCAGAAGAAATGCGGAAGAAGATACTCGATGACATGAGAAGGGACTTTTCGAAGGAGCCTCAGTACTGGGACTGGCTTGCTCGAGTTGAAATAGCCGACTCCGAAGGAGTGAATCCTTTGCAGTTAGGCAAAGCAGTTCAGGTATTTACTTCTAGCAATAATTGTAGTTGCAAAATGATTAAGCTTATTTTTCATTGCATGTTCTGGTTAAATGTATGTTGCCAGGATTTATTGAAGTATGTAATCTCATGCTTTTTCTCTTTCTCTTGTGGCTGTGTAGTGTTGAGTGAAATTATATGTATGCTGTATTTTTGTGAAAATAGTGTATGCAATAGCACCTTTTTCACTAGTATGATTTGACTTCAGGCTCTCCTTCTTTCCCAAATCCTAAAGTTCTGTCCACTGATATAGCACCCACTCCTGCAAAGAAACCAATAAATGAAACAAGTGAACCCTCTGAACTAGCATCTTGATCTGCTTGAGTCTCGCTCTTGTTTGTTTATCTGTTATACTCTTAGTCTCTAGTTATACTCAATGTTTATCTTGCATGTTTACCCTTTTCTAGGTTTACGAGGAGGGTTTGAAGTCTTTACCATCATCTGTCATGGTTGAGCTTTACTTAAGGTTCCTCATGGAAGCAGAGAATAAGGATGGAGAAGCTGTCATTCATTTCAATTCTCAATCTCCTGCCATTGAGCTTGTTTCACATATTCGGGAAGTATTTGAGAAGGCTGAGAACCTTGGCTGCAATAGTGAAGACCTTGCTTGCCAACACGTTTCATTCCTATTGCACTTGGGTAAATTAGTTGAAGCTAAGATACTCGCAGAAAAGCTCTGCTCAGGAAAGTTTCCGGATGCAGTAAAATTATGGACTTTACGACTCACCATAGAGATGAGATATATTCAGAACAAATCTGTGTCACCGGGCAAGGCTGATCTGCTCTTTATCTTTGAACTGCTGAAAAATATTCTGTTGAAAGTTAGCGTTTCAGAAGCAGAGAACTTGTGGATTATGGTATGCTGAAATTTACAATACTTCATCATCTCGTTATGTGGGTGTCCTAAAATAAATACATATTTAAAGAAGATTAAATCATTCTGTTTGAATTTGCTATACTTTTATGTAAATCAAATCTTGGTGTAACTTGTGACCTTCAACTGTGTTGCTGTAGGGGCTGAAATATTTTGCAAATCAGAGGCATCATTTTGAAAAGCTTGTGGAGATGTCAGTTCTATTATTGGCCAAAGATGGTGGAAATAATAGTGGATTTTCACTGTCATCAACAATTTTAAATTTTATACTTCAAAGGGATGGAGTTGAAAGTGCAAGGGAGATGTATAAGAGGTGGGTTGGGTTGTATCATGTCTGATTCTTTTCAGCATTTATATGGCTGCTAGTATGCTGGCTTGAAGTGTTTTGATATTATTGACACTGACTGATATATATATCTTGGTCTCTCAATTGCAGATTTCTTGCTTTACCCCATCCCGGACTTGCAATATACAGAGATTGCATTGAGCTAGAGTCGAATCTTGCATCCACTGGTGACAAGACCGGTCTCACCAATGCTCGGAGGTTGTATGAATCCGCACTCTCAACTCATGACCAAGATGCAAGCCTATGGCGTGACTATCACTGCTTGGAGATTAAGGTAAAACCCGAATCTCTCTCGTATCTCTAACAAGCAAACACCTTGTGCGGTAAAAGAAAGCCTGAATCTCTGTTACGGTTTATCTCTCATCAAATTTGGTGCTGTTTTGAACATGCTTTCTTATAATTATAAATCTTGACGTGCCAGATGGGAACATCAGAAACTGCCGCAGCTGTTCACTGGCGTGCTAGAAAAACGCTGAAAACCAATATATCCCAGCTTTGAGTTACTGTCGATCACATTCACATTCGTTGATGGACTTACTGGATTTTGTATATCGTAGTCCGTTAGCTTTGACTTGTTAGTTGTTTGTGTTCCATTTTTGAGCTGATGGTTTGGTTGTAATACAAGGGAACAAAGAGCCGAGTCAATTTTGTTTTCCTTTTTTTGGCAAAAGATTTGAGTGAATGAAATCATTTCAGCACATATATATATATGTGTGTGTGTGTGTGTGTGTGTGTGTGTGTGTGTGTGTATCTTCTCCTGGCAAGTATATGCAGAACAAGGCTATTACTGTGATGAAGCTGCATCAGCTAAGCTTGTATTATTTGGTAAAAGAGCTTAATTAAATTACTCCACGACATTACACAACTTAAACGTGGCAAGAGCAAGATCATGTCACACTCTTGGCCACTGCGGACTCACAACCTGCGACGACAACGCAGTAACATAAGTTCTTCCATTTATTTATTTATTTATAAAAATAGTAGGAAGGAAAGGAACTCACCTCAAGTGTGCTAAATACTAGTCTCATTCGGCTGGCTACAAGCGATGGTTCTTCAGCCTGGCCCGTGACTGCCATTTGCTCCAATTGCAGAGTCTTTACCGGGAGCCTTGATTTGAGTCGAGGAAAGTAGGAGTTAGTTTGTAAAGTGTAATATGAAACAGCAAGATCCATAAAGAGAGAGCGGGAAGTCACCAGGCCATTCCTCTCATGTAGTAGGCATTTGCTATGATTGCACAGAAGCCCTTCCATTGGATCACCATTTCACCCGAAACCGGAGGGCTGGATGACCATCGAACTATGGTTGGTTGTGGCGTGCAAAGAATAGTGATGAATACAATGCTCAACCACATTATACATTCATCAACCTGCACATCATCACAGTAAAGAAAAGAAAATAAAATAAAAGGGGCATTGCCATTGCTCAGATACACATCAATCTTGGTGACTACTCACTTCCTGGGAGATAATCTTGGACTTCAAACCAGTATTTCCACCATAGCCTTGCATTGCTTCAATCTCAACACCGGATTCCTTCATATCAGTAAGCTCCTTCTTCAACCCTTGGTCAGTGCATCCCAATTCATACGCGTTCACACCAGCGCTGATGAACTCCTAAGAACTATTCTATTACCATCTCATCCAATTCAAAATAACCTAACGAGAGACCAAAAGGGAAACTATAGAATATACTTTCAAGTTGTCACCTCCTCCACGCTCAACATAATTCCGGTATCGCCTGAACAAACTGATTGCTATATTACGTGATGATCGATACTCATTCTCAGGAGAAATAGAATCTTGAGAACGGCACTACAAGTACATCAAAATTAGGAATAACACCAGAAAATAAGGTATAACTCAATCAAAACCAGGGATATCCATTTATCCTTGTAAATGTGTGTGGTTTACTTTGCTGAATGATGGCAAGTAAACACTCACCAGCCACCTCCTTGAAGTGATTTGGTTCGAGAAACTTTGAGAATAAGAACAGCTCGACCATCCCTTGTGATACAGGAACTTAGTCGAAGCTGTGGAATTGCAACTATGAATCAAGGGACTAACGTACATCAACTTGGAATTCATAGCCTCTTGCAGCACGTTCATGTCCATATGTGCTTGGCAACTGTTAAAGGCTCCAGGGATGTGAACCGTCAACATACTTGAACCAAGACCTTTTCTACCTGAAACAACAACAACGAATAAACTTCAAATTACTTCAAGAACCAAGGCAACACAGCAAGTATTTTAGCAAAATCAAAACGTTCAGTGTCTGTCGCTAGTAAGTAGAAAAACTGCATGTGTATTTAAATATATTCGCACAAAAAATGAAATATTTCTGTGTTCCTTCGATTCCGATCCACTCATTTTCGGCATCAAAGGAGCAAAACAAAACGTACTGTAATATTTAAAATTCGAATACTGCTTCCATGTTTCTTCAACAACACAATAAGTAGGATTGTCCAATAAAACCACGAGTCCAAGAAGAGGACTAGATGCATTTACAAAACAACTAATAAATGATGATCGAAAGAAATACAGCCACTTTAAGGAGAACTCAAACTCACCTTAAAAGGGTCTTAATAATCTCATCAGCAGCGAAATAAACGGACAACTTTATCAGAAAAGAAAATTGAAGTTCAGAACAAGAGAGAGAGAGAGAGAGAGAGAGAGAGAGAGAGAGAGAAATCAAGAAATGGTCCTTGGCGTAAGTTTATAGGGGGAAGAAACGAAAGTGGATATAGAGATATATGAGAAGAATCTTAGAGAATTCGATTGGGGCCACGAATTTGGTGAATGGCTCCGGAGATTGCCGCAACAATGAATCCCCAGAAATTTGAAAATCACACGACAATTCCAAGCACTCGATTTTTCTGGCTCCAGGCGTTTTGGACTTCCAACTTCCGAAAAAACAGAGTCATCCGACGTCGTTTGGTGTAAATTTATCCTAATGGCCCTTATAGTTTTCAGATCATCTCATTTTGGGCCATAAAATTTATTAATTTGGTCTCAGATGTCAAATTTTCAGTGAAGTCTCATTCGACTCATTATCTATTTTCTACAAGTCTACAACCCAGATTAGTTCCAGATTTTGAGTCTGCCAGGTTAGGTAAGAGCTGCAGTTGGTGGAGTCCTACTTTCTTCCAACAACAAATATTTCCAGAATGAAACAACTTCAACAATACCTATTGTTTATTTTCTGATATTACATATATTAATTAACAAAAATTACATCAAGGCACTATATCCATCTATATCTACACTATATATTAAAACGAAGTAGTGCACTTTTCAATCGATTAAAATATTAATTTGAGCAAAATATAAAATATTATTTTTATGTAATTTAATTCGAAAGTTAAATAATTCAACACATACCATTCCACATCCTTGAGATCAGATTTGAGAGAGTAAATGGTATTACTCGGAAAAAATAATCATATAGTGTATCTAAAAATGGGATAAATAGAAAGGAAAATATAAAAAGGAATTTCCCTTTCTGACCCTCCAAAGTCCCACCACCTACCAAAGAAGCAGACAAACAGAAATGAAATAGGGTAATTGAATATCGTATCACCACTCACTCCGGATGGGTCTTGATTTCGGCTGAGAAAGCCTCCTCCACCCACTAAATCCATCATTTTTGTTTTTCTTTTACCCAATTCCTAATTTCCAATACAATAAACTTTAATATTGCTTTGTACACCTCAAAACCCAGTTCGGACACGCTTAAATATTCCGTAAAGCATCGTATAAAAACTGTTTTTTTTTTTTTCATCTTTCCCAATCTCTCTCTCTCTATCTCTATATATATATGTATCGTAAAGATACTTGATTGGGTTCCCACATTACCATTTTCAAGATAAAAGAATCCTTCATCAGTTGTTGAGGTACTGAATGCTCTTCTTTCTATCTCTTCAATCTCAATGCATGCATTCCGTAAATGGATTTATTCAACATCGTATGATTCCATAAACGAATACGAATTTATTCAAGATCGTGTTTTTTCTTGCTCATTCACATTTCTATGTCGATTTTGTTTCTTTTATCGCTCTGGGTTGGTTGGTGAGATTTTTTTTCTTATTTTTTTCTTTTTTAATAATCAGGCTTCATTCAAAGTAGCATTGGATCTGATTTGATCCATATTACTTCATTTGATAGGCTATGAGATTGTTTGTTAATTAAATACACTACATAAGTCTTATATTATTTGTTTTTTAAATAATTGTGATATTGAAGGAAAAGATTGGATTTTGCAATTATTCAGTAAATTTTCGTTTCTGGTAGTTATGTTGCCTATGAACTGTATGCTATAAAACCTCACTGCAACCAAGAGGGAATGCTTTTTAACTTTTAAAGAGCTTTTGTTTGTGTACTTTTTTGTTGACGACTTTTATTGTCTTCGTTATAATTTGGTCATCACAGCACAATCTTGATATTGGATTCGTTCAATGTGAACCTTTTGTCCTGTAAAGAACGATCGTCTGAATTAGTCGACTTTTAGTAAATTATTATTCGTGGTCAGGTACTTAGAAATATGAGGGGAGGGGGATTGTGGCAACTTGGTCAATCAATTACCCGCCGCTTGGTTCAGAGTGATAAGAAGACTGTTGTTGCTCGTCGATGCTTTGCATCGGAGGCGGACCTCAAGAAGACGGTTCTATACGACTTCCATGTAACCCATGGCGGAAAGATGGTCCCATTTGCAGGCTGGAGTATGCCGATTCAGTACAAAGACTCGATTATGGACTCGACATTGAACTGCAGGGAGAATGGGAGCCTCTTTGATGTTTCACATATGTGTGGTCTGAGTCTCAAAGGGAAAGACTGCATTGCCTTTCTTGAAAAGCTCGTGGTTGCTGATGTTGCTGGTCTTGCACCCGGAACAGGGTCTTTGACTGTCTTTACAAATGAGAAAGGTGGTGCAATCGATGATTCGGTGATCACTAAGGTTACTGATGACCACATTTACTTGGTTGTGAATGCTGGATGCAGAGACAAAGATCTTGCCCATATTGAGGAACACATGAAAGCATTCAAATCAAAAGGTGGTGATGTTTCTTGGCACATCCACGATGAGCGGTCTCTTCTGGCTCTGCAGGTCAGTATTTCTCCTTTTCATTTGTTATGATTGCACACGAAAAGGGGCTTATTCTGTGCATAGGGAAGATAATAATCTGAGGGTTGTTACAATTCTAATCTATGGTTTGGCAATATGGTTCTGATGTATTTATTTTTAAGGGATTTTCCAATCAAGAAGAAACGCATTTATTTATTTATTGTATTATTCTTCAAGGTGTACTTTCTTTTTCTTGCATGCTGTAATTTATTTTGGTGAAGTTTTTGTTGGAAGTTGAGCAGCATGGAGAGTGTCAGTGAGAATGCTAAGTCAAAAGAGCAACTCTCCTATACCATTAATAAACGTAGTTGAGTTTCAAAATGTGTGGAAATATTCTGCTTATCCCAAGCATATCACTAATTAGCCAGTGACTGCTACCACACTTGTGTAAATTCTCTTTACATCTTGGTGCAGGGACCCCTTGCTGCCCCAGTTCTGCAGCACTTGACGAAAGCCGATCTAAGCAAAATTTACTTTAGTGACTTCCGTGTGATTGATATCAATGGGGCTCCGTGCTTCCTCACAAGAACAGGGTATGTTGCTTTAATTGGTCTGCCACCGTAAATATATATATGTATATATGAGTCATGTCTTTAAATGGCGAGTTGAAACTGTTAGAATTGAGTTATGAGATCTGGATTCTAGGCATATCGATTTTTCTTAATAGGAATGCAGTTCTCTGCAACCGTCATGTTAATATCTATGAAATACGACAAAATTTGATCAATAGTCTCTCTAATAATTATGATAAGAGCGAATGAAATTTCATGGAGCTACTTACATTATATTCAAGGAAGGGTGGCAGCACATTGTTGTGATGTTGGGATGTCTCATAACTTTTAAGTACTTGACTCTTTGATTCATTATCTGTTACCATATTGATGATCTATCATTCTCTCTCTCTCCCTCTCTCTCTAAAATTACTGAAATTATCGCGTGCAGTGCTTGTGCTGAAATATGACTTAAGAGAAGAATGCATATCAACTTGGATGCTCAAAATTATTGTATCAATTTACTTAAAATCTTATTATTCGTTTTTTGTGTATGTAGGTCTTTTGTGCTAAAGTAGTTTTATCTCTTGTGTGTTGGGTGATTTGATCACTGCATAAATAATGTTACAAAAATCGGAATTCAAAACTAGTAAAAATGAAGTAGTAAAATTGTACTTGGGTGGTAAAAAAGACAAGTTGGTTAAGTGGATGAAATTTCAGGTACACGGGTGAAGATGGTTTTGAAATCTCAGTTCCTTCAGAGCATGCAGTTGATCTGGCAAAAGCCATTCTGGATAAATCCGAAGGCAAAGTGAGGCTGACAGGGTTAGGTGCACGAGATAGTCTTCGTCTGGAAGCCGGATTGTGCTTGTATGGAAATGACATGGAGCAACACATAACACCTGTTGAAGCAGGACTTACATGGGCCATTGGAAAACGAAGAAGGGCAGAAGGCGGTTTCCTAGGCGCAGAAGTGATACTGAAACAAATCGAGCAAGGTCCATCAATCAGGAGAGTCGGGCTCTTCTCAGCTGGTCCGCCTGCCAGAAGTCACAGTGAGATTCAAGACGACAAGGGACAGAACATAGGCGAAGTGACGAGTGGCGGATTCAGCCCCTGCCTCAAGAAGAACATAGCCATGGGGTATGTGAAATCTGGATTCCACAAGGCTGGCACCAAACTAAAGATTGTCGTACGAGGTAAGTCATATGATGGATCTATCACCAAAATGCCGTTTGTTCCTACCAAGTATTACAAGCCATCTAATTAATTCTTTCTCATTCTTCACGTTTATGGAATAACTGTTGCCTCTCAAATGTTTGTTTATGCTAAACTCAGAATGCTGCAATCAACTATCATATTTGATATATGGGGAGTTTCTTTTTTGCAAGTTGATCAATTGATATTTGTGTAGGTCTTGATATGGTTATGAAATATTACCAGCCAACAGTAATTTTTTATTTTTATTTTTATTTTGACGAAAACATTATTGGAAAACCTATCTACAGTATACCTTTTCTCAGTTTAATTTGCTTCCACTTTAATTAACTAGTTGTCATGAAAATTAAATGCGCGCGCTAATAAGTCTTGTTAAGAGATACGTGATTTTACAATAGATTATTTAAATCTTTATGCTTAAACTTGTATTAAGATGAGATACCTGATAAGAGAAATATGATTTTTTCAATTTATAATTTAAATTTTTTAGGTATTCCAGCTCTTAGTAAGAAATATCCAGACGGGATCTTCTATTTTGACCGTTTGATCATGTTTTTTATAAAAGTTTTTTTTTTTTAAACTCACACACCCGATCTGTGGTCAGGGTAGGCCAGGTGGGTCATCGCCCAGGGTTCCCCATTTTTATGGGGCCCACGTTTTTTAAAAATATGTATATTTATATATATAATTAGGTAATTTTAAAAAATATTTATAAAGTTAAAATGATTGCCTTTTTTAACTTCTACTCTCATGACTTTGAAATCTCATAGGGCTTTAGTGATTAGATTCATCACTTATTTTTTTCTATGTAAATTTATGGGGGTGTATTCAATTAGGATTTTGATGGATTTTGTTGGACTTTAAAATGTTCATGGATTTCTATGGATTTTATAAATCCATAGACTCCACATGGAGTCTCCCAACTCCACGCAGAGTCTGGCGGATTTTGTGTATGGATTTCGGATCGATTTTGGAGGATTTCAACGGATTTGAAATCGTTTTTTCCAGCGCTCGATGGAATACAACGATCGGTGGGCCCGAGAAAAAATGGAACCCAACGACCGCTGGAAGCCAGCGGCCTTGCTCCCAGTGACCGCTGGCACTCAGCGGCCGCTGGAGTGCCATCATCGGCAAAACCAGCGGCCGCTGGGGTCGGATGACGGCTGGGGTGCCCGATTTCAACTCCTCACCGGCCGCTGGGATACAGCGCTCGCCGGATTTTCCAAATCCATCGAAATCTCGTGTCCAGGGGTCGGATTTCATCCTTTGAAATTTTTACGTCATTTCCTGGTAAAATCCAACAAAGTCAATGACTTTTTAAAGTCCATGAATTTTTGAATACATCCGGATTTTAAAAGACTTTTAAAAGTCTGGATTGAATACACCAGGAATTTAAAGGACTTTTAAAAGTCTGGATTGAATACACGAGGAATTTAAAAGACTTTTAAAAGTCTGGATTGAATACACCAGGATTTTAAAAGTCCTTTAAAATCCAACGAAATCCTAATCCAATACACCCTTATTAGTGTGATAAAATATTTATTGAGATTTTGTATTGATTTAATCTCAATTTTATAATTAGATTATTAATCAACTATCTGTACTCTATACAAAGATCCTGTACAAGAAATGCACATTTAAAGACTCAATTTTAAAATTTTATTAAAACTGTATAAAGAAAAAAAAAACTCGATTGTTATATTTAGGGGTTTTATTCCTCAATTTTGAGATCACCAAAATCTCAAATTTAGAACTTTGAACATAAAATATTACAATAAAAAATTGAATTATTCCATTTTGAATTATTTTCCTTAATATTATCAATAATTTTTTTTCACAATTATTTAATTAATGAAAGTTTTTTTTTTCTTACAGAATTCACAAATGATATTTTGTAAATGTTGATTGTACTTTTTCAAGATTTATGATGATTGAAATAAAATGGAAAAAATTTCAAGATGCTCGTGAAAAAAAAACTCAGGGTCCCTTTTTTTTATTTCGTCCTGGACCTCCGAATTATCAGGACCGGCCCTACCTGTATATTGAGGAGATTCGAACCCGTTACCTTTTGGTTTCTAAGCTGACCGTTTGATCATTAGCCTAGTGTATTTTAAAATTTCATACATTTGATAATAATCCATCAACTGAAATAAAACGAGAAAATGACAAACAAATTAATAGCACTGAAATATATTTTTTTCTTAACTCCTGCTCAGGAATTCAGAATTCTCGGTTGGTGTAGTAGTCTTGCTGAAAACTTTGCGGTTGTCCAATTACTTGGGTTAATACATAAACTGTACATATATATTTTTTAAACGGTAATGCTAGACAGCCACACTGTGGCCTAGCCACATGAGGGTATAATAGTAACTACCCACTAAATTGATTTATTAAATAATAATAATAGTAATTAGTGTTGTATTGTATTTTACTCTATTACCATTTCCCTCTTAATCTAGTGAGAGAAGGAAAATAACAGATTCAAAATTTAAAATTCGAATCTCTCTCTACATTAAAAATTATTTTGTTATTTTCAATAAAAATAGGGTTAAGTATTCATTATTCTCTTTCATGTTCATCCTTCATCAAATATATCTCCATTTTTGATCTTCAATAGAGTTGAGCATTCTTCATTATCATTCATCTTCATTCTTCACCATTTTCATTTTGTACCGATCCTCAATGGAAATCACACGTAGCGAAAGGAAGAAATTTTATGTTGTCTTCGAAGGCATACGAACGAGAATATATTCAAACTGGGTAGATTGTGCTCCATGTGTTCTCGGCGTTAGGGGAAGCTTGTACAAATCTTTTCCAACTGAAGATCAAGCGGTTGAGGCCTATAAAAAATATATGATTACGAAAAACGAAGAATATGATAGTGGTTGGAGCGGTGATGTCGATTCATATTCCGAGTCGAGCAATAGTGAAGTTAGTTCAAAAAATCCAAAAATGAAAAAGTGCAGAAACGTTGAAGGAAAGATGATAACATCGAGAATCAAATTCTTTATTTTGGGATTCGTAGTTAGAATTTTTAGTTGGATTTGTATTGCTAATTTAACTTGAATCAGTTCGACTTTCTTTGTAAAATAATTTATCAATGAAGTTTTATTTTATTTTATTTGTATTAATGCTCGATTTCAATATACGTTAATTTAGGTAACATTATTAACCAAGGTATTTGTTAACAATTATGCTTCTAATATAATATAATACAATTATGCCTCGATTTCAATCTTTATTAGTGCTCAAATATGCCTCGATTATGCCTCTATACAATTTTTTTTATTTGTATTAATGCTCAATTATTCCTCGATTTCAATCTATTCATACATAATATAATCTATGTCTACATTAATAATCGTGGCTACTCGAATATATTTATATTAATCCTCTATCATTTACTTTAGGATGAGATATATGATAAGCACAGATATTCTTATTATTCATATTCACCTATTGTTCTAATCTCCTTAGATAATTAGTTAAATTATCCTACTATATCTAGGTTTTACCGTATTTAATATATGTTATATTTTCAAATTAAAATATATGTTACATATCTCTTCCTAAAATAAGTGATAGATAGATAAATAATCGTGGCTAGTAGAATATATTTTAAATTGAAATTATAACATATATTAATCCTCTATCACTTACTTTAGGATGAGATATGTGATAAGCACAAATATTCTTATTAGTCATATTCACCTATTGTTCTAATCTCCCTAGTTAAATTATCCTACTATATCTAGATTTTACCGTATTTAAAATATGTTATATTTTCAAATTAAAATATATTCGAGTATATTCGATCAAATTAAAATATATGTTACATATCTCATCCTAAAATAAGTGATAGATAGATTAATAATCGTGGCTACTCGAATATATTTTAATTTGAAATTATAACATGTATTAATCATCTATCACTTATTTTAGAATGAAATATGTGATAAGAACAAATATTCTTATTATTCATATTCACCTACTGTTGTAATCACCTTAGTTAAATTATCCTAATTATGTTTAACTTTTACCTTATTTGATTTTATCTATTTTAGATATGTACACATATGTGTTGTTATTCAAATTTAATAAAGATTCAAAGAAGATTTCTTATCTATAATATATGAAATTATAAACAATGTATTAAATTTAATAATAAAAAATATGAACTTATTAGATTATACTTCATGATGTATCATTTAAGTTAATTTAGGATGAGATATGGAATTATGAACTATTATATTAAAAAAATCACTTTATAATATAGAATTATATTCAAATACTCAAATTCATGATATATTATTACTCGAAAATTTTAAAGCATTTAGGGTTTAAGGTGTAGTTCAAAACCGTGTGCTCATTTCAGTTTATTTTAACAATAATTTAGCTACCTCATTTCTTGAAAAGTATATAACATGATATTTGTGTAAAGAAAAATATAAGAGACCAAAATAATAGAAAATCAAATGCATAGATAGATTTATAGATAGTTCTACGAAAAAAATACATCAAAAGAAAATTAAAACGATAGTTTGATGATGGTTAGGTCATAGAAAACCCACAAAAAAAAGCAAGAAAGCAACGTTAAACGTTGCTTGTGCTGGAATCGGGAATGACAATGAGGGGAACTCAGTTTGAAGTGCCCTCTTCTTCTCTATACTTCTCCATCGTCAGAAAGCTATCGTATAGCTTGGTGAGAGGGTAGTTCTCAAGAAACAACTCCCTCATAATGTCATCATCGGCAAATGATGTCATACGAGAAAAAAACTCCTTAATCTCTACCTTCAGGTTATTGTGATCCTCCCTTAGAGTTTTATAGAGCAAATCAAGACTCCGTGGGGAGGGAGGCACAATCCATTTGGACACGCTCTTGGTAGGGGTGGCCTTCTTGGTAGGGATGACCGTGACCGTGACCTTCTTGGTAGGGGTTGCCTTCTTGGTTGGGCTATCACTCTCGGTTTGGGGAGAGGTGGAAATTTTTTGTAAGGTGTATTTTTTTTCCATTTTTCGGTTCCTCATCTTTTGAAGAGTGCTATTCTGTTAGATTCCATAGTTGAGCTAGTGGTGTTTAAGATATGAAGAGATGATGTGTTGGGGATAATAAGAACTCTCATATATATAAAGAGAACCCATCCTCCCACACCCCACAACTTTAATTAATGCATATAATGAACCATCAACATTTAAGATTTATTTATTATATTATTTTATAATGCAATTAGCAAGCATGCATGCACTAGACTAATTAGTAGCAATATAAGAATGTAATTCTAAATTTTCGCTCAAATATAAGAATGTGAGAGATTTTCTATATTAATATTTCATTATATTATTTGTTCGTTCTAATATTTCGTTCAAAGATTTATTTCGAATTTCAGTATGAGAGGGATTTGTTCAATTCAAATATTTTGTTCAAATTTTTCGA
Organism: Perilla frutescens; assembly: GCA_026008535.1. NCBI lineage: Eukaryota > Viridiplantae > Streptophyta > Magnoliopsida > Lamiales > Lamiaceae > Perilla > Perilla frutescens. The sequence goes on from BRKX01000004.1 coordinate 18,057,365, forward strand.
TCATGATTCTGAGAAGCTTAGCACGTAACCATTATCAAAGCTTAATTATGGGTTTGTAAAGTGAAAAAAAAGAACCAATAGGATTACACTGGGAATTGTGATTGAGTGTGAAGAAAGGAAGTGTAAGAAACTTAATGAGTGTTTAGCATTGAATCTGAAAGGTTTATTTCAAATTTATTATTTTTTTTATTAATCTTTGCAAATAAAATGTGTGTGGTTTTTCAAAATTTATTTAAAATTATTAATTAGTACTCCCTCCGTCCCAATAACAAGGTCCACCTTTTTATTATTTACTCTCTCTATTTTAATAGAAACTGGACCTTACTATTGAGACGGAGGTAGTACGATTTAGTGAAATTAGATGAAATCTAAATTAGTGTCATGAAATATTAAAATTTTATTCGATTAGTATGATATGAAAATTGTAATTGAATCTAATATTTTTATGAAACATAAGTACATAACACACTGTTCACTAACATATTTATGAAATATTATTTATTAAATTCTTCCAATTTGTTAGATGGGGGGATTAGTTCAAATGATTTGTTCAAATACACGAGGGATATATCTCAAACTAAATTTCTCAATCGTTGTTTTCTAAAAAAAATTGAAATTCACGTAGCTTTTTTGGAGGGAGATATTAGTTCAAATTTTTTGTTCAAATTTTCGAGGGATATATTTCAAAATTTTCAATCGTTGTTTTTAAAAAAAAATTCAAATTCTAAATTTTTTCAATCATTGTTTTTTGAGGGATATAGAGAGATGTGATTAGTTCAAATTTTTTGTTCTAAAATATTTCTTAGATATTTTGTCTTGAGTGAAAAAACGGACCAATTAAGTTTACGTTGGGAAATGTAATGGAGTGCTCAAAAAATGATTACAGTTTAGGTGTTTCTTGTAAGAAATTCAATCCAACTTAAAGGTTTTCTCGTAAAATGAAAAAAAAAAATTTATTAGATTTTAACAAAAATTACAATATAACTAGGATAATTAATAGAGTAAAGTTTAGATTTCTTATACCATGAGATTCGAACTATAGAGGAAATCTTAATGAAATTCCAGAGTTACGTAAACATGGTCGTTACTAATATAAAATCAGATGAAATTACACGAGTAAAGCTGGTTTAGTTAAATTAAGGCTTAATGGTAAAATTAATTTGATTATTGTATGAAATCTAGTAAAATCACACACTATAGGCTAATATATGAGAAATTAGAATTAAATCCTAATAAGTATTAAGAAATTAAAGTGCACTCACACAATGATCTAAGATACAATGGTCACACATAAATGAAATCATACAGTATGAGATAAAATGATTAGAGTAATGATTAGTGAAATCACATATACACTATACAATAAGACTTTTGGAAATATTAATTGAATGATAGATGAATTATCGATTTTTGGTGAAATCAAACACTATAGGATAATATATGAGAAATCAGAATATTCAATCTTAGTATTAAGACATCCCTTGCTCTTTACGTACACATTAGACCTTAAACCATAAACCCTAAACCCTAAACCCTAAACACTAAATCTTAAACTCTTGCCCTTACCCTTGCCCTTCAACACTATATATTACTAGTTATAAAGTCTTATAAGTAGGTGATATTTCTTACAACTATTGATATCAATATAAAGTTAAATAAATTTAAATTAAGGTGAATGATTTTAAAAATAGAGTGAGGTTTAGACTAAGCTACAAGTAAGAATTATATAGTGAATTAAAATTACTAGATTAATGATTATTGTAATTCATACACTATATATAGAGCAAGGTGTTTGGAAATTTTAATTGAATGAGTGATGAATTTTCCAATTAAATAATACACTATAGAATTTTTCCAATGAAATCATACAATATAGAATCACACACTATAGGCTAATATATGAGAAATTAGAATCACACACTATAGAATGAGTGATGACTTATCATTTTTTAGTGAAACCATACACTATAGGCTAATATATGAGAAATTAGAATTCAATCTTAGTATGAAGCAATTAAGGTGCAATCACACATTGATCTAAGAAAAATGGTCACACATAAATGAAATCATACAATATGGTCTACGCTCTAATTACGAATAATGAGATAAAATTACTAGAGTAATGATTAGTGAATTCACATATACACTATAGATGTAGGCTTTTGGAAATTTTAATCGAATGAGTGATGACTTATCGTTTTTTAGTGAAATCATACACTATAGGCTAATATATGAGAAATTAGAATTCAATCTTAGTATGAAGCAATTAAAGTGCAATCACACATTGATCTAAGATAAATGGTCACACATAAATGAAATCATACAATATGGTCTTGCCCTAATTATGAATAATGATATAAAATTACTAGAGTAATGATTAGTGAATTCACATATATACTATAGATGTAGGCTTTTGGAAATTTTAATCGAATGAGTGATAACTTATCATTTTTTAGTGAAATCATACACTATAGGCTAATATATGAGAAATTAGAATTCAATCTTAGTATGAAGCAATTAAGGTGCAATCACACATTGATCTAAGAAAAATGGTCACACATAAATAAAATCATACAATATGGTCTACGCTCTAATTATAAATAATGAGATAAAATTACTAGAGTAATGATTAGTGAATTCACATATATGCTATCGATGTAGGCTTTTGGAAATTTTAATTGAATGAGTGGTGACTTATCGTTTTTTAGTGAAATCATACACTATAGGCTAATATATGAGAAATTAGAATTCAATCTTAGTATGAAGCAATTAAGGTGCAATCACACATTGATCTAAAAAAAATGGTCACACATAAATGAAATCATACAATATGGTCTTGCCCTAATTATGAATAATGAGATAAAATTACTAGAGTTTTTCTTAATGCAGCCAAGAATCCATTACGAAGAAAGTACCAACCGAGTCCGTGCGACGCATGAGTATTTCGACTGAGTGGGAAAGAATGTAAGTTTACACTTTGATATTACACACTTTTACCCTAACAATATATTTTATTCATCTTATTTTATGATGCTAGGAGAGTCCGTGGTGGAGGGAGTTCAGACTTTCTAGAATGCCCCATCTAGGAGTACTTCGTGATATCATGGGCGATGGTGGTTTCGGTGATGTGGATTCGGATTGGTTGTCGAACTATGCAGCTTGACATATGTTAGGGATGGAATTTAGTGTTTCTGTTTTATCATTTTTTTGTTAAACTTTTGATGGTGAACTATATTCGGGTTTTGTGATTTGTAATTAAAATTGCACTTGGTGCATAATTATCGATTATATATCTAATTATCTAATTATCGATTAATTATTGTAATTGTTATCAACATATTAAGCACTCTACGTACATTAATGTAATCGTTATCTAGTTAAGAGACACTTGTTTGAAATAGATTCTGAAAATAAATTTGGTCAGATTTGGATGAATCTAAATTCATTAGTGAAATAAAAGCTTTTCAACTACCACATATTTCACATCACATAGGGTTCGATGTTTTTATAGAAAATTGTTTTTTTTACGTTATAGTATTCTAGTATAAAAAAAGATAACAAAAGATAATTTATATAGATAATTAAAAAAAGTACATATTAATTAATATTAATAAACACCGTTTAAGTACACAACATAACTTAATGTCTTAATTAAGCAAACTTATTGAATAAACTCTCAAAATCTAGCTTCATAACGTCTCCAAGTTCAACGATGTTACGAATTCCACGGTACTCCGGCATTCCATTTAGTCGAAACTCCCTGTGCATCTCACACTCCTACAGTGAAAATAGATGCAAATTAATTTCATTCTAAGAATAAATATAATTGAAAAGGTACAGTTTACTTACATAGATAATATCGTTGTAACTTGAGATATAGACATCAGTGGCTGTGACACAGTTGCTCTCTTCGTCGTAGTTGATTCCTGGAAGCATTTTGAATTTTTGAAAGTAGCGTTCGAGGAGGGATCGATCTCAAAGTAGCGGGGAGCACGAGCGGGCTAGACGAGGTGCCCTAGAGCCCTCAAATAGTTTTATGGAGCACTGGCTCGGGAGGATTATGGCAGCTGTGATGGAGGAGATGATGCCTCGTGTGAAGGAGTACGTGGACCAGGCTGTTGAGAGGGCTGTAGCCGGCCTGCGGAGTGGCCCTCGGAGGTCACCCACACTTGATCGAGCGCCCACCCCACCTCATGAGAGTGCCCCTCGAGCGCCCATCCCACCTCCCTAGAGTGTTCTACAACCCACTGTAGTGCAGGAGGTACCAGCACATCGGCTCGATGCCCTGCTGGATTTAGCTCGACCTATCAGCTCATGAATGACATTGATGATGGCATTCTGACTCTACAGCCTACGCACGATTCAGACTCCTGGGTCCCGATGCGAATATTCGACTCTATGTCAATGGCTTAAACTTATGAGAGAAGTGGTTTGATGAGCTTGAGAATCCGAGTAAGGAGCTGCAGGAGATTCACATTAGCTACTACTTGACCGCGACGTGTCGACTACTACAGAGAGACACCAGGTGTTCGACAGTGGTGGCTAATACTGGTCTATATGTGAGTTCAAATACTTATTTGAACTTTGTTTGCAAAACATTGTTAGTTAATCTTTTTTTTACACCACACTTAATCATAATTCATATTTGCAGGAGGTCCTCGTTGGAGAATGGAAGAGACTTCATCCTCTTGACCCTGATTGTGTACAGGCATACGGGGATGATGACTACCAGCGATGGACACCTCCGGAGGGACTGATACATCGGATCTAGGGTAGAGATGGATTGTATCAGATGTTATAGATGGGGCGTGATCATGTAAGTTAACTTCACAAGAGAATAATATATTGTCATATATTATTTGCTAACATTGTACTCGATATGATCCCTATCTTATGTTGTAGACAATCATGGTATGTAACATTCTGTAGCAGTACTGGGTAGTGGTCCGTATCCGCTTTTCTGACTGGGTAATGGAGTTGTACTGTAACGCCTCAACTTCACTTTTAATAGAAAAATGCACGTTATCCATGTTTTTCACAAATAAAAATACTTTACATGAAATACATCAAAAATTTCAAATCATAGTTTGACATTTATTACAAAAAATAAAAGTCAAAATAAATTAAATCTTTAATCAGGCTTGACCACTTGACCACCATCATCACATCTTGCCCGTTACGCATCACTCGAGACCACACCTGAAAAGATAAGTAGTTTTTGGGGTGAGTACTACTGACTCAGTAGGGAGTGTCCAATTATCCAAGCTATATAAAATTAAATGAGTAAATGCGAATAGTAAAAGTGTTCAGTCCGTAGACCAAACCATATAGCCCGTTAGCCCATGCTGTGTAGCCCATAGGCCCCATCTTATTTAGCCTGAAGGCCCCATACTATGATGTGTCATGTAACAGCCCGGTCCCTTAGGCGGTTATTTTGATGGGGACGGGGTGTTAGGCGTAAAAGCCGAAGAAAATAGGTAGATTAATTGAAAATCCATGGGGGGTGTTTCATGACTTGGAAGAACTTATCGTTTTCAACGAATCAACGGGGTCAAAAGATTCAATCGAGTCAAAAGAACGCCATATCATAGGCCAATCGAAATTTAAACAGAATCCAAAGACAAACAGATAGGAATTTGATTCTTCAAATAATCAAGACCTCATCATAGGTCACATCAACTAAGACCTATAAATAGGTCGGAGTCAAATATATCTTATTGTCCTATTCATAGGACGGATCAAGAAAACAACTTAAGGTTAACTGGAAACAAGCAGAATCATGCTTGAAAGAAAAGCCCCTTCATAGGCTAACAACAACAACAAGCATGTAAAGCCCCTTCCTAGGTCGACTGAAACTGAATAGATACCAATATGCTCAACTAGTGTGACTCTTCAATTAACTTGGATTTAATGAAGGAATAACTGGAATGTCAAAAGAGCATGCTTCTAATTCTCAAAACATTATTGATAACACGAATCATAGAAATTAAGACATGCTATTATCAAGAATCAAGTTACATTAATCAAGACTAGATACTAATATCAGAGTACTTAGCAGAAACTTAGCGGAACAAAATAATGTAACCATATAGAGCAACAAACTTGAAACCTCAGACAACCCCACCAGCAACACATCACCAGCCTCAGCATCTCAACCTGAAAACATTTGAAAAAGAGGGTGTGAGCACTAATGTACTCAGTGGGGTTTTACGAGAAAACTCTTTAATAAACTTTGGAATATCCAATTATAAACTGGCGGCATATGGAGAGCAAAACGCAAAAGCCCTCTCCATACCCGCAAAACATTTTACTTCCTTTCTTGGCGCCTTTCCTGGCTCAAACCTGTTGTCTACTGTACCCTGAGGCATGCCTTAGAATAAGAGAGGGGTTACCTTAAGTATCCTCTGAGTATGCGAGTGGATTATCCAGCAGTGACTCCTTTTACTTTCAATTGTTCAACTCGGTGACTCGAAGGTCACGACATGATAATGTAAATAAATTGTTCTTTGAGCTCGATAACCTACTTACAACAGAACTATATCCTTCCTTAAATTCCTTCTTTCTTAACCTTAACCTTCCTTACTTAACCTTAACCTTCCTTACATACTTGACTTAGTTAGCAATACCAAGCCTAGAGTAATCATCTAAGGTTAATCCTTTAATTGAGCATGATCTCGGCCTATAAAGGATTTATAACTTACCCTAAAAGGCAACACTTAGCTGAATAATCTTTAGCGAGATCCAACATTCCAAAACAAGGAAATGAACGCGGATAATATCGATTGCAATTAAAGAAATTTTAAACATCTCATGCTAGCATAAATTGTATAAAAATAATTCTAGCATATCCTTAGCTACTTAAGCTTAGCAAAACCCAATAACCAAATACTAGGAAATGAATGGGCATAAACATAGATTGCAACTAAAAGCAATTCTAGATCTCAGGCTAGCATCAATTGTATTTAAACAATTCTAGCATATCTAAATATACATGAGAGCTCACTTAACTTATAATAACTTCCTTTACTTATCAAACTCAAATAACAATTCAACAATATCATGCATATAACTTCCTTCCTTCTTTTCCTTGTACAGAGACTAAACATGCAGAGCATAAAATATTTTAATTGGATATTCATCTTGCCCTATCATGCTTATAAAGCTTAATAGCTCAAACCTTATACTTGGTTTAGAACCACCCACCTCGATGGCGAACATCTCGATAATGAGCGCGTAGACGAAGCAACGAGCCGAAAATCCTTCCTTGGGCCTCCTTGGGGTTCACCTCTTCTTTATGAAAGTCGATCAATGACTTGAAACCTTATTCGAGATCCAAACAAGAAATCAAAATGATATCTAAACCCTTGACCCTTAACTATAACTTAAAATACGAGAATTTAAACGATTAAGACATCCGAAATTACCGTAAAAGGGGACAGAAAATCTGACTCGAACGATCGAGATTCCAGATGATTGGCCACTTCTACGTCGTAGATCTTTGAAAGAGCTTCGATTTGAGTACTCATGCGTCTCGTGGTTGAAACTGAGGCGAAAGTTATGGCCTCCGCACGAAAACGTGTCGGAGCTGCCGCAACAGCACTAGCGCCGCGGCGGCGGCGGGGGGGGGGGGGCGCCGGCGCCCTCCCTGCCCCGCGGCGCCCCCATGCGCCGGGGTGCTCCCTTGCGCCGCGATGGCCCCCTGTGCCACCGTGCTCCCTACTCCGCTCTTCTCTCAACTGGGGATGCCTCACGAAGAGGCTCCTCTCTCTCTCTCTCTACTCTACAGAATTGGGATGAAGAATGAAATGAGCGAGATAAATGAAAGGGGGAGGGGTTCTATTTATAGGAAAAATAGCGGCTTCCTCGAGAAGCTATTGCAGTGCAACAATACTGCTTTAAAAATATCGGGTTCGGTTAAAAGACTCTTTATTCATTGGCGAGGTCCAAATGACCTCATTCACAAAATCCAAAAATACCGGGAGGTTCGTTGGCTCAAGTACTATTAAACCAACTTGACTCGGATTAAAGAACGAGTCATTTTGAAGGAAAACGAGAAAATATTCTCCTTTTAAAACTAAAGTTACTATTCCACACAAGGGACAAATAAAATTCCCGAGCATTTAATTGACCTCAGAATGAAAATCCGGGAACGCCAACGGATTCCTTGAGAAATTTCCTATAGGATAGGCTTGAAAAATCAAGGCTCGGGTCAACACATGCAATTTCACGAATTTCTAACGATCGAGCTCCTACGGAAAAACACTATTCATAACTTCTTTAAATGGGCTTTAAATCACCAGGAACTCAAACGACTTCAGATTCAAAATCTGAAAGCACCGGCATGCTCCTTGGGTCAATGCCTTTCAAACATGACCAAAATCGGCTATAACTGAGCTCGGATTGAAATTCTCGAAAAGACAATTTAACGATAAACGATCCTAAAATTAGCGGCTTAGAACCGAAACATCCATATTATGCTCAAAATTCCTCTTAATATTTCCTAATTAAAATTAGGAATTACTTAATCATATTCTGAAAATTCAGGTTGTTACATGTCATGACATAAACTTGATAATAAGATATAGAGAAAATAATCGGGACAGATTCATATAAAACCCCATATTAACCGATTAAGTCCTGCGCGCTTTTCCTATAAATTAGTTATCTTAAATTAATATAGTGTAAAACATGATACGAAATGTTGGGTCCAAATTTACTACTTATAATTCCGGTTTATGCTCAACACTAAAACTACTAGGACCGTACCCGCAATTGGACGGGGTCAATTGTAGACGTGATAAGCTTAACCCGAGTCGATCTCTCAAGGAAGACTTTTGTGAAGAAATTATCTAAGGGACTATGCATGCAACACAATTAAACTAACGAAATAAAACCTAAGCATTCTAAACAAGAGGTTGATGATGATTTACACTAAGAATTGAAATAGACAATTAAACAAGACAATAGAATGCAAACAACACAAATTAGAACAAGATATGAGGAAATAAGGTAGATTAAGGTATTAGGGTGTAGATTCTCTCAATGGTTTTATCGCTATGCTTTGTTCAAGTTGGTAATGCTAATCTCACACATACAATAGACCCTCTCAATCGGTTTAACTTCAATTACTGTCACCGTCTATCCATTAAACCTCTTTTAGCTATATCATACAAGCAAGATTAACATATTAGGCTTAGGAACCCCATCCACCTAACGTTGAAGGAACCAAATTCGGAATTTAGAATCACAATCAAGACTCCTCTAAATCCTAACAATGCTCAAGTAGTGATCAAGTACTCTCACATGAAAAGGCACGATTCCAACAATAAAAACCAACTAGAATAAGCATAGATCAAAACAACATAGATCCTCTACCCCCTAATAGAGAGATTAGCCACTAAACATGCTCAAAACAACACAAATATCATAGAAGAAAGTCATTTCATAAATCAAATGCAAACAACAATAACTTCTACAATATTATATATCCTTCAAGAGTTTGGAACAAATCTCCACAAAACATCCAAGAAATACAAAGAAAATACAAAAGGAAAACCTCCTTGGAACGTAGCTTCCGCGGATGGCTCGACATCGGTTTCTTCTCGTCTTCTCTTCTGCTTGCTTGGCTTGGTTCCCTTCTTCTCCCTCTTCTCCTCTTCTCTTTTGTCGTGGTGTTGATGGTGAAAATGGTGAGAAATGGTGGTGTAGAGATTTAGTGTGTGTAGTGTATGTGTAGAGAAAATGGAGATGGAGTGGTGGAGAAGATGAAGTGGGTGAGAGTGAATGGAATGAATGGTGAGTGAACATGATGAATCCCCCCTCCCAAATCTATTAGAGATATGAGAGAGAAGAGAGATACGAGAGAGAGAGAGAGAGAGAGAGAGAGAGAGAGAGAGAGAGAGAGTATGGTGGAAGGCATGGGGGGTAAGAGAGAGGAAAGGTGATGGGAAAGGAACATTAAATGCTAGAGATTTTGTGGGAGATTTGAGGGGATTTTGGGAGCAAAAGTCCAAAAGGCTCTGTTAGGTTAAATTAATCCCTACTCCTTGTAGTTAGATCAGGTTGGCCCCAAAAAGTCTAAAATCCCCATGCAAATGAAAGGAAGGAAGAAGGATAATCTATTTGGTCCAAGATGCCAATAAATGAGGCGAGAGACTTGTGCAAATCGGCGTGAATGGGACGAACAGCGCGAACCGCGCGTCCGCGGGGCGCCGCGCGCCCGTGAAGATCCGGACATCACACGCCCACGGAGACTCTTGCGCCCGCGGGGTGCCTGCGCCGAGAGCACCTTCGCGCGATCGCGGGACTCATGCGGCCGTGGGGTCTTCATCACCACATGTTGTGTGGCCGCAGGGCTCTGCGCGGCCGCGAGGTTCGCTTCGCCTTCCGGGTATACTCTTCCGGCCTATCTTCACCCCATGCCCCCCTTTGTACCTAAAAATCCAGATTTTACGAACGAAAGCTCAAGTTTTCCAAAACTTGGCATATTCCACTGTGAAAACCACAAGTGAAGATAATCACACAAAAACTAGAAATAAACGAGAAAAAGGAACTAGAAAATAACTTATAAAATATGCAAAATCATGCAATAAATCAACACAAATGAACACTAAACAACTCCCCCACACTTAGCTCTTAGCTTGTCCTCAAGCAAACAAGAAATTAAAAATATAAATCAAGAAGGAAATATTCGCAAGGCGATCATTAATGGACAATTTGCATGGTTCCCACAAAAACGATCATTATCTAAGAACGTGAACACAATATCCAATCAAGCGAATTGCTTGCCCTCTCAAGATTAAGAAAAACACGTGAGCACCAATTTAATTTAATTACTTCCCCACAAATCACATCTACAATTATTAAGAAACAAACTTACCAAAAACATAGGGTATTGCAATCATAGGACGAGGGTCATTAGGTCTAATCATCGAGCTTAATCGAGCTTCCTAATGTGGTTTTTCATACTCATCATGCGATCACGTGAATGATTTGACAAACATGAGAGGAGTAGAATCCGGAAAGCAATCCCATTTATTTAAATAAAAGAAATGGGGTGTGGATAAAATTCACAAGGTAAAACCATAGGAAGGAAAGCCCTAGTGTCCTTGTGTGATTTCTCATACTCATAGTTGAATAGATCAACTAGAGGAGTAGAGATCCTTATTGCCCTTTTTTAATTTTTTTTGTTTTTTTTATCATAATACATGGATAAATGATTAAAGGGGGTAATTTTCATTAAAAAGGCAAAGCATGCTTCTCAATCCTTCGAGGACAAAACCCTTCAACACCAATCATCAATTGTGCGATCACATTCAAAGATAATTAATGTTTAAGAGTGAAACCACGAAACAATTCATTCATTATGATCGACTTGAAGATAATTCCTTGAAGATTCATATTTAAAATCGTTCAAATTTGACAATTGGGGAAAACAAGATACTAAGTGGGAGAATCACAACATACTTATATAACTAGAACAACTAACATTAATAACAAAATCAATCAACATAATCAACATAATAAATTAAAACAAAAACTTCACATGAACAACACAATCCATAACATAACATAACAAGCTCTCCCCCACACTTAAAACATGCATTGTCCTCAATGTATGAAAACAAGATGCAAGAGGAGTAAAAGGGAGAGGAAAACATCACAAAGTGTAGAAGACCGGCAACAGGCGCTGGTTCCTACAAAACACGCGACAAATACAACCAATGAACAATAAAAAGAGTGAACTGAAAATAATAAAACACGCACACGAACACGAAAATACACAAGAAAAACACAAAACAACTTTACTGCTGCGGTGGATCATAAGGTAGTGGAGGAGGATGCAGATATGGATAAGAGATCATCCAGTTGTTCCAGCTTTCCTCGAGAATCATCATTCTCTCGTCATGCCCGTCGAGGTGACCAAAGACAGTCTGCCTCAAATCTCCAACATCCTGGTGAAAGGATCCCAACTCTTGGCGAAACTCGCCCATTGAGGCATCAAATTGCTCCTGGAATTGCCCCATAGTGTTACTGTAAGACTGCTGAAACTGGCCCATGGAGGTATCGAAGTGTTGCTGAAAGCGGCCCATGGAGTCGGCATAATTCTACTGGAAGCTCTGCTGGAACTGGCCCATGGTGGTGTCGAAGTGGTCCTTGAAGGATCTCCAATCGGCTTGCGGCATCTGATACCCATGCTGGGGCATCGTCGAGGGATAAGGCGGCGGCTGGTAGTGGGCTTGGCCTTCCTGCTCATTTTCTTCTTCCTCTTGGTCGTCTCCTTCTTCTTCCTCATTCTTCGCTCCTTCCTACTCGGCATCATCATCATCATCACCCCGGGGGGCTGAAGAAGAACCGACTTCTCTATCACGTCGAAGGGCCACAATTTGAGCATTCATAAAGTTTGAGACATAGGGCCGCTGAGTGTGAGGAACCAATCTTCCATTATCAAAGACCATCTGGGCTCGCTTGAGCTCTTCCATAGTGATCATGTATTCCTTGACCTTGCTTTGTCCTTCAAGGATAGGACCTTGGTCAGGAATCAAACCAAGCTTCACAGCAAGAGCGGTGATAAATGCACAAAAGAAGGGATGCATCTTTGTGCACCTCGTTATCTGCTGAATTGCGGTCTTAATGAAATAGGACAGACATATCTTTGTGTTGTGAATGGCACACCAAAGAAGATACGCCTCAGTGGCGTTAACTTTGTTGCCTTATTCCTTGCCTGAAATGGAGTATGCAAGGAATTTGTGCATGATGGCAAGGGCAGGGTCCTTTATGAAGCCGGTAGGTTTTCCTTGCGGGTCCCAATTGTTGAATCCGGTAAGCTCTTGCCAAGCGGCAGCTGTGTTGAAGTCGGATGGCTTATCACATGGCCCTGTTGTCGAAAATCTGAAATAGGATTTCATTCTGGCCAATGTTACTTCAAATTCTTCTCCAAGCATACGAAAGCTTATCTTTGAATTCACATTATCAAGCTTGAAGGTAACCAAAAATTCAAGGCACAACGGATTAAAGCCAACATGCTTCATTTTCGCAAATTTATCCAAAGTAAGTACTTTCAAATATCGTTCCACTTTACCATCAATTTTCAACAACTTCAGCAAATTCCAATCAAGGTAACGTGGATTAGTGATCTCATATGTATCGAAAGCTTGGTAACGGTTACCTTCGACGTGCGTACGCACTTGGAATGGGCAATCGTATAATTCTTAAAAATTCTCTTCTTCTTCCTCTTGGTGGGAAGATGGCGGATTCTTGGTCCTAGACGGCATGGTGTATGGTGGAGCAAGACTGGAGTCGAGAAGAAACAGCGAGTGAAGCACGGGCAAGGGACGCACAGTCGCGGGACAGTGTGCGGTCGCGGGCTAGTTGGCGAACAGGGGTACGCGGCCGCGGGGCAGTGCGCGGTCGCGGAGCTGGCTGGCGAACAGGGGTGCACGGTCCTGGGGAAGTGCGAGATGGTGGCTGGAAAAGCTGAGGCGAGCGGCGTGGAGGTTGGGAGATGGCTACGAGCGGCCGCGGAAGATCGATGCGGTCGCGGTGATGAAGATGGTGACGTGAGTGTGTGACGTGAGGCTGGGGAGTTTGAAGTTGCTTTCTTGAGTTGTAATTGCTGGGATTTTTAGTGGTGGAAGAGGAGGGGGTTTTGGGAGTGATGGAGAGGGGAAAGGGCTCAAAAGCGGCGCAAGAGTGGAGTGGAATTAGGGTTCCAAATGAGTGGTCTCCTTTTAAAGGGAGAAGGGTGCGCGACCGCGGGGCGTGAGGGCCGCGCGCCCGCGGAGATGTCCGTGCCCGCGGGACTTTAATTTCGGCCAATTTGCATCGCGCGCCCGCGGGGGCCGCGCACTCGCAGGAGCTGTTCGCTAAGAGGTGGGTCGCGCGGCCATGGGGCTTGCGCGCTCGTGGGCCAACACTTAGCCGAATTTCTGCCTTTTTCGCCCAGCATCACTCCTAACTAACACCTGCAAAACAAACACCAAAACACGAAAAACCAAAACATAAAAAAAATAAGATAATCATGGGTTGCCTCCCATGCAGCGCTCATTTTAATATCTCGAGCTAGACGAAGTCTTTCGGGAATTAGGTAGGATTGACGAGCTCAAAATCCTTGACATCGGCTTCTTGGGAAAATCCTTCAAAATATGGCTTGACTCGGTGACCATTCACTTGGAATGAATTGTCGGTTCCCGGGTTTTTCAATGTGACAACTCCGTAGGGGAACACTTCTTCTATAATGAACGGGCCACTCCATCGTGACTTGAGTTTCCCGGGAAAAAGCCGCAAGCGAGTGTTGAAAAGGAGAACCTTCATTCCCGGGACGAGCTCCTTCTTGACAATGCATCTATCGTGAAGCCTCTTCACTTTATCCTTATAAATCTTCGCATTGTCGTAAGCCTCATTTCTCAACTCATCAAGCTCGGTCAATTGCAAGGCTCATTCCTTTCCTGCACGTTAAATCAAAATTTACCGCTTTAATAGCCCAATAAGCCTTGTGCTCAATCTCAACGGGGAGGTGGCATGCTGTCCCATACACGAGACAGTAAGGGCTCATCCCTAGAATAGTCTTGTAAGCCGTCCGGTATGCCCAAAGAGCATCCGTTAGCTTTGTAGACCAATCTTTCCTCGTCACGTTCACGGTCTTCTTCACAATATTTTGAATTTGCTTGTTGCTCGTCTCCACTTGACCGGAAGTTTGAGGATGATAGGGAGTAGCTACCTTGTGAGTCACTCCATTTTTCTTCATCAATCTTTCGAAGAGCTTGTTGGTGAAGTGCATTCCACCATCGCTTATGATTGCTCGAGGGAATCCAAACCTACTCAAAATATGCTCCTGCACAAACTTGATAACCACATTAGCGTCACAAGACCTAGTGGGGATTGCTTCAACCCACTTTGACACATAATCGACCGCTAATAGGATATACTTGAAGCCAAATGATTTAGGAAATGGTCCCATAAAATCAATACCCCAAGCATCAAAAATTTCAACAACAAGATTGATATTTAGAGGCATTTCATTTCTTCTCCCAATGTTGCCAAGTCTTTGGCACTTATCACATGAAATGGAATAGGCATGAGCATCCTTAAAAATGGAAGGCCAATACAAACCGGATTGTAAAATCTTTCGGGCCGTCTTTTGTCCTCCAAAATGTCCACCACAATGAGACGAGTGGTAAAAGGCCAAAACATCGGTTTGCTCCTCCTCCGGGACACATCTCCGGATCACCTCATATTTTTCCAAGTGGAAAAGGTATGGATCCTCCCAGAAGTTGTACCTACAATTTGCCAAAAATCTTTTCCTTTCTTGAAAGGAGAGGTTAGGCCTCATCTTATCACAAGCAAGATAGTTGACAATATCGGCATACCAAGGAGATGAATGAAGCACAAGAGCATGCTCATACGGAAATGAATCGCAATCTACTCCTTTTTGATGCAATAAATCAAAATTTTCATCAACGGGGAGGCGAGATAGATGATCCCGCTACCACATTTTCACATCCCTTCCTATCCTTGATTTCAACATCAAATTCTTGAACAAGCAAAATCCACCTAATGAGTCTAGGTTTAGCTTGGGGCTTGGTCAACAAATGCCTTAGAGCCGCATGATCACTATGCATAATAACTTTAGAACCTAAGATGTAGGATCTAAATTTGTCTAAGGAGAACACAACGGCTAGCAATTCTTTTTCAGTGGTGGTGTAATTTACTTGAGCACTATTTAAGGTGAGGCTAGCATAGTAAATTACACGAAGAATTTTATCAATCCGTTGACCCAAAATAGCGCCCATGGCGGAATTTGATGCATCACACATTATTTCAAAAGGTAAAGACCAATTAGGGGGAATAACAACAGGTGCGGTGATCAATTTCTCCTTTAGAGTATTAAAAGCATGCAAGCATTTTTCATCAAACTCAAAAGGAACATCTTGAGCAAGTAAATAGCATAGAGGTTGGCTAATCTTGGAGAAGTCTTTAATAAACCGATGGTAAAAACCAGCATGGCCTAGAAAACTTCTAACACCTTTAACATTGACGGGTGGAGGTAATTTTTCAATTACATCTACCTTAGCCTTGTCTATACTCATCCCTTCGTTAGAAACAATATGCCCAAGGACTATGCCACTAGTAACCATAAAATGACTCTTTTCCCAACTAAGAGTTAGGCTACTTTCTATACATCTTTTCAAAACAAGTTCTAACTTCCCTAAACAATCGAAAATGAAGATCCAAAGACCGAAAAGTCATCCATGAATATCTCAATAAAGTCTCCGATCATTTCAGAGAAGATAGAGAACATACACCTTTGGAAAGTGCCCAGTGCATTGCATAGTCCAAACAGAATTCTCCGACACGCAAATGTGCCAAACGGGCACATAAATGCGGTCTTGGCTTGGTCCTCCGGTGCTATGGCCACCTGAAAATAACCTGATAAACCATCAAGGAAACAATAAAAACTATGCCCGACAAGTTTATCAAGTATTTGATCAATGAAAGGAAGAGGAAAATGGTCTTTTCGCGTTGCGGCATTGAGCTTTGGGTAGTCAATACACATTCTCCATCCGGTGGTGGTCCGAGTAGCCACATGCTCTCCTTTGTCATTTTCCACCACCGTGATTCCTCCCTTTTTGGGCACCATGTGGACCAGGCTCACCCATTCACTATCGGCTATAAGATAGATGATCCCTTCTGCTAGGAGCTTGAGAATCTCCTTTTTGACGACTTCTATCAACATGGGGTTGAGCCTCCTTTGTCCTTCATGAACCGGCTTAGCCCTTTCCTCAAGGATGATGCGATG
Source organism: Perilla frutescens (assembly GCA_026008535.1). NCBI lineage: Eukaryota > Viridiplantae > Streptophyta > Magnoliopsida > Lamiales > Lamiaceae > Perilla > Perilla frutescens. The sequence goes on from BRKX01000004.1 coordinate 18,074,163, forward strand.
TATGCACGTTGAGGGGCTAATTCCTTTGATGTCGAAAAGGTTCCATCTGATGGCTTGCTTGTTTCTCTTTAGTACGGCTACTAAGAGGTCTTCTTCATCTTTTTCAAGTCCAGAGAAGATGATCATGGGCTTCTTCTTTTCTTCCTCGAGATAGACATATTTGAGGTGAGATGGGAGCTCCTTGAGCTCGAGATCGGGAGTAAGCTTCACTTCCTCTTCGGTTGAGGCCATGACTTCTATTAGGCTCATGCCTTCTCCTAGCATAATCTCCATCTCTTCGGCATTCAACTCGTTTCTCCCACACTTGAGGTAAGCTTCATCCATAGCAAGCTCCTCGGACAAGGCTTTACTCCTCCAATGGGAGCCTATTTCCTGCAAGAAAACCTCCTCGGCCAAGGCATCAATAGCATCAATGTAAGAACAATTTTCCTCAAATGAGGAGACGGGAATAGCCTTGTTTTCATGTACGGAAAATGACACAGTTTCTCCTAACACCGACATTTTTAAAGTTCCATTTTTAACATCAATCAAGGTGTTTGTTGTAGCCATGAAAGGTCTACCTAGGAGAAGTGTGTGCTCTTTACCCGTTTCTTCTACATCATCCACATCCAAAACAACAAAATCCACCGGGATAATCAAACCACCAACTTTAACTAGAATGTCTTCAATTATTCCTCTAGGATATCTTACGGACCTATCCGCCAATTGTAGACACATTCTAGTTGGTTTCAATTCACCTAACTCTAATTGTTTATAAATAGATTAAGGCATCAAATTAATTCCGGCTCCTAGATCTAGCATACCACATGCTTCTTTACCATTTTCCAAGGCAATTTTAAGAGTAAAACTACCTGGATCGCGGAGCTTAGGTGGTAGTTGATGTTGTAGGATTGCACTCACCACTTCGGACACTTCAATCTTCTCATCCTCCCCAAATTTCCTCTTCTTGGAAGCAAGTTCCTTGAATAACTTGACATAGGCCGGCACATTTCGAATCACATCGAGGAGTGGAAGATTGACGTTCACTTTTGATAGGAGCTTGTAGAACTCTTGAAATTGAGTGTCTTGCTTCTCATTCCTCAACCGGCTTAGAAATGGGATTGGAGGATTGTAGGGATTGGTAGCCTTGTGGAGTGTGGGCTTCTTCACTTCTTCACTTTTCTTTTCGGGCTCTTTTTATTGTTGTTGGGGAGCCTCCTCTTCTTTCTCAACCTCTTCGGTTGGGCTTGACTCTCCAACCTTGTTATCGATCACCTTGTCTCCTCTAAGCACGGTAATGGCTTGAGCTTGCTTCGGTTGGCTTTGTAACTTTCCCGACTTGGCTCGCTTGTCCAACTCTCCAACGGTCCCGGCTATTTGTCCCACTTGGGTTTCAATCCTCTTTACGGAAGCTTCAACAGATTCGAACCTTTGTTGGGTGGCTTGAATAATGGATTGCAAGGTATCTTGCAATGTCAGCTTAGGCGGTTGGTTTGGTTGGGCCGGATATTGTTGCGGCCTCGGATAAGGTGGAGCTTGGCCACCTCCGGCTTGTTGAGGTGGAGGCGGTTGTTGTGGCGGTTGAGGTGGTTGTTGAGGTTGTCTCCAAGAGAAATTCGGATGATTTCTCCACCCCGGATTATATGATTGGGAGTATGGATTGTAAGGTTGGCGAGGTTAGAATCCTTGAAGGGCATGCACTTGCTCTTGAAGAGCATGGAAATGAGCCTCTTCACTTAACTCCGGCTCAATCGACCGTTGGCACAAATTGGCCCCATGGCCATACTCTCCACAAATTCCACAAGTCTCAACGGTCATTGCTTGTTGGGGTGGTCTCTCGGAGGTTCGAAGCATCTCTACTTGCCTTGTCAACTCGGCAAGTTTTTTCATCACATCATAACTCGGATTGGCTTCATTGACCGAAGCTCTCTTCACACTAGCACTCTTTTGTTGAGAAGTAGTGGCCATGGTCTCATAGATATTTGAGACCTCTTCGGCGGTCCGTCCTCCAATGTCTCCTCCCGATGCAATGTCCACCATATATTGGAAATTTTGTGAAAGCCCGTCGTAGAAGAATTGGTTGAGCAACTCGGGTGCGAGATAGTGGTGAGGGCATTGTTGTTGGAGACCTCTAAATCGATCCCAAACTTCATGAAACGATTCACCCGGAGATTGGGTAAAAGTAACAATTTGAGCTCTCAAGTCTTGGGTCTTTTGATTGGAATAGTACATGACCATGAACTTCTCGTAGACGGCATTTCAATTGGCCAATGAATTGGCCGGAAGAGACATGAACCATGTCTTGGCTCGATCCTTCAAGGTGTAAGAAAAACACCTCATCTTCAATTGATCTTCATTCAAACCTTGTAGAGGAAAGGTTTGAACAACGGCATAGAACTCCCGGATGAAGTTCAAAGCATCTTCGGCCGGCATCTCGTAGAATGAGGGGAGTTAGCTAAAATGAATGTTCTTCAACTCGTAGTTCCTTGCGGCTTCACCAAGAACTATGTAAGAAGTCGACGCCCCAATCACGGGATGAGCAAAGTCTCTCATATTCCTAGCCACATTGGCATTGTCGGGGTTGTTGAGGGGATTGTGTAACACCCTAAATTTCTTAAAGTGTTAAACTGATTTTTAAATGATGATTTTAATTGATGCGGAAATGTGAGTCATTTTTTTTTAAAATTATAAAATAATAATCTAACTTAATTAGTTAAAGCATTTGAGTAGGAAAATAAATACTTGAATTTAATAGAATAAAATTCTACTTGATCAATTAAAATAGCAATGCTACTGAAATATTTTTATTTGAAAAGTTTATCATAAGTTCTAAAAATAAAATAAGATAAAAGACAATAGCATGAGTAGATGTCTAAGAACCAACATGATCCATGAAACATGAATTATTAATAATTGTCTAAAATAAAATTTGACTAATGTAAGCGGAAGAAATGAAAATTTATTTGACTTGTCATTCGATCTCCCACACGCCACCATATTTAGTTACCTGAAAATGTTAATGAGGGGTGAGCATATATAAAATATACTCAGTGTGGAAAATTATGCAGAGATTTGCCCAAGTTAATAAAACAGCGGCACACATATAACTGATACTGATAAACTGATAGTACCTTAGTACCGAAACATGATAGTACATTAGTACTAATTGAATCGCATAGCGACATTGACATTTGTGCACAAATACTGAGAGCTAAATAATGAACATATAGTCCAATGGCTCATTGATAGTAACATGATATACGACAAACACGTGATATTAAAATGAGCAAAGATATAAATCAACGACATAAAATAAATAAATCCCACACCTTAATTGAACTGATGAACTTCGAATCAAACACTAGCAATAACTTATTGTCTTAGTCGCGCCGCACCTAGAATACCAAAATAAAATAATACCTATAATTGATGCATGTTGGATCCGAAAGTTTACAACAAATTTGAATTGAAATATGACATTAAATAATGAAAAGTGTCTAAGGTCTAAATGAGATTTATAAATGATCTTTAGGAAATTCTAGAAAATCAGTAATACTTAAAAAAATGTTCGCGAATAAATGAATGAAGAAAATGGGTCCGATCCACTAAAGATAATTAACTAACTAAATCTCAATTTAATTAAGGTCTCTTAATAAATTAAAATAATATTTTAAACAAAAATTACTAATTTGGAATTGAAATTGTTAGCTCAACAAAATAGTTACTATCTCGCCTACTGATTCCCAAAATTATTTCGGTAATGCAAAATAAATTCTCATTAGCATATCTACCAAAATATTATAGTATATATTCAATGTTATACTTAAAATTACAATTTAATGAAAATAATATGTCAAACAACATATATCTATATTTATTATTATTATTACTACTCAGATATAAGCCTAAGAATCTGAAGCTGGTTAATAAAAATAATGACGTAGTACTTTAAATATAAAACTAAAATTTGACTACTACTAAAGAAATTAATTAAACATATTACTTAGAATTTGTCCATGCTATAACTCACGTATGAAAGCTGCATACATATTTTTATTATGAAACACCAAATTAATTAACCACTTTAATCACTATGATAGATTTATGATTCCTAAACTAAGATATATTTTTAAAACATTAAATTATCCTCTCAATAAAATTCTCACCAAACTCTGATCTCATTAATATTAATAACAAATAAAATGGCCGATTAACCTTAAGCTTCCTTGAGTACTAGTTCAATAATCTACTGAATCTAAAGTTAAAGTTGCAAAATTTAATTAAATTTCATCCTCCTCCTAGCACTTAAGTCTCGACAACAGCAACTCAGAAACCAATGCCATAAATTTATTTGATCAAATTCCTAAATGAGATTAAGTAAAATAAATGAAATCAACCATGCCATGATCGTGTATAAATTCGAAACTCATAAATGCATGATTCCAAAATACCAAATGAGATTGATGATGGAGAAAAAATAAAATAAAAATAAAACATTTATATGAAAATATAGATGATTCCATGTACCTCTGATAAACAACTAATCCTCCTCAATGCTTGGTAATTAAGATTTTTTCCTATATGAGACCAGATTTTAGGGTAGAACTTTAAAACCAAAACTTTCAAAGAATCAATTTAAAGAGAAAGCAGAAAGTTGGTACCTTGTGCAGTAGCCACATTCAAAAATCTTTATAAAAAAACTAGGTTGACTCCCCAAAAATAAATAAGGTACTAGAATTTTTTCCAATTTAGGAGAATTGACTCCCCAATTAAAACTTTCGAAATTCCTAGATTATACAATGATGTCTAATATAAAAATTACCACTCTACAAAAAAAAAAAAGTTGAAATTAGTACATAATTTTTTTTATAGTTTTAAAAAAAAATGATCAATTATCTTCCTAAATAAAATCTGAAATTCCTCGCCTTCCAAAATACATATAATTTTATCATAATACAAATCAAATCTTTATGACTCATTATATGCAAATGCGTGCATGGTATCATTAGGTACCAATATTTAAATACACTGAAAATTTAAACTTAACGAAAATAATATTAATTTCTTCTAGGCCTAATTAAAAAATGAAAATATTTTATCTTAAGGCATGAACTAAATGTATACACATATGCACGGACCTCTTTTTTTTCTAAATTAATGCAAAAATGATTTTCTATATGATTTTTAATAAATAAATCTTTATTTACCAAATAATATTGAATATATATCTAGGGGCGCGACTTAGACTATATCATAACTCGAACATTAAAATTCACAAATTTGATAATTCACATAATTGAAGATAAATATTTTATTTAAACAGTGATTGGAAAAATGGGCTGTTACAACCCTTCCCACTAAAAAGAAATTTCGTCCTCGAAATTAAACTTGCTTGGGGTCTGATCTAAAATATATCCCGGCCATAATATTTTCTCCACCTCGCAAGTAGCTTCGTTAGTCCCTTGTCAAGTCCATTGAGGTTTTGATTAATCTGATATGCCTATTCTCACAAGAGATTTTTGTTCTAAAATGATAATGGGCTCTCCTCGGGTCCTCAATCCTTACCAATTAATGAATTATAACTAAACTTGTCGAGTAAGAAACCCTCAGTGGATAATAATAATAATAATAATAATAATAATAATAATAATAATAATAATAATAATAATAATAATAATAATAATAATAATAATAATAAGGAGCTATCTCGGTATTGTCCTCTTCATTTCCACATCGCCAGAGCACATTTCAGAGATCTTGCACCAGCTTGATGTGCGGTGTAACCGTTACTATGCATCTCATTCGTTATTCTCCTTTATTTATTGATTCTAGACTAATAGATTTCACTTACAAGGGTGAACGTAACTCATATGCCCATGCAATACCCTTTTATATCGCCACTTAGCACACTGTTGTAGAAATTCATGGGTGCGTGAACATGAGTCTATGCATAGCAGATAAAATTTATCGTTCAAAAGATGATTGATGCAAAATTCTAAAGGTCTGTAGTTGGTTAAAACATAATACCAATGGCTAACAATTTCAAAATAATAACTCATTTAAAACTGCAATCAAATTCTCACTTTAAAAATGCATGCTTGGTTTTAAAGCAAACTATCTTGAAATGAATTTGAATCGTGAATCATTTTCCTAGAATTTTCGAAATCTTCAAAATAAGTAATGCCAATTTGGATAACTATTTAAAATACCAGATTTAATTAAGCCTAATGAATTTTTTTAAACTAATTATGGAATCAAAATGAAAACAACTCTAAATCATTTCTATTTTCGTCAGCTTCGTATATACATTTGCAACCCAATCCTGCTCAATTTGAAATAACAATACTAAAGGCTACAGAATACTAAATTCTCTCGACATATTCTCCCGCTTAATTAATTATTAACACCCATGCTCAGCCACTCAATTGAGACTCTAAATGAAATTTTATTAATCTTATCTAAGTTCAAAGATTTTCTGTCCTACGAAAACTCTAATAAATCATAAGAGGTTGATTATCCCAAGAATATAATGATATTAACATGTTATGATCAATTAGAATACGTGTATGCATTTTTTTTTCATGTTAATAATAAAAACAAATAATACATGAGCTTGATGAAAAAATTTAGATAGGTACCAATAATCTTTTACAGAAATGGTAAAAATATAATCGTTTCATTTCTCTATTTCGACACCATAAAAGAAATAAAATCTTATGACTAAAACTGAAAATAGTTTACTTTGAAATTGTTGGAATGAGAAGAGAATGGTTTCACCAACTTTCTATGCAATGCAACGTTCAAAATATGTGAATAAAGACTAGGTGAAAATCTCCCTCTTTGTATTTATAGTAGGAGATTAAGGTTTGAAATATTTTTATGAAACTAACAAAACAACTGCGTCCTTGAGTACTAAATTATCAAGAAATTTTATTTCATAAGCAAATTATTCCTCAGAATCCATAAAGATAATAGATCACGGAGTTTTTTTTTCGTACACAAGTTATTTCGAAATCGGGTGAGCAAAAGAATAGAATAGAAAAACTTTTGGTGGAACATAAAGCTTACGATCAAGCAGGTGATCAAAAGAATGAGATCAAATATATATATATATATATATATATATATATATATATTTTCCTGAAAGGTTGTGCCAATGAAGTATAACATATGTGATAAATATATCCTCAAGTTATTTGAACAACTAAAACTTGATATTAAACAGAGAATAAATGCAACCAATAATGATACCACTCCTATGCACGCAAGTTATTTGAACAACTAAAACTTGACTAGATATGCTATAAATGCACTAAACATAGGGTCTTGAAAAGAAAACCCAATTACAACATTTTAATTAATATCATGGTGAATGAAACCTCACATTAGAAATTTCTCTATTATTTTTCAAAGGCTATACGACAGCAAAAATGTAAATCTTCCAATGAGTACTGAATAAACTTTGAAGAGTGAAATCATGAATAACCCCATAAATGGAAAAATATATTATCCAACATGCGCTCAATAATAAAGGGTTTAATTCCTAATCAAATTTTCAACCAACAACATAACCCAAAAGATAAACTACTGATTATCCAATATATCAACCTGTCTCGACAAAAACTGAAAATAAAAACAAGGTCCAACATATAAAATAAAGCCAAGGATTAGGGTTTATCTCAAATCTAGATAAAACTAAGAATCATCTTCCTCAAATCCATAGCCGGGTCATCCTCTGAAGAATTCATTTCCTCCGGATCCTCCTCCGACGAAGCATCTTCTCCCGAGTCATCACCCACATCTATCAGATTTTCTTCCGAACTTCCCACTGAAATATGAGGTGGCGTAGGTGGTTGAGGTTGAGGCGGCGGCGGTGGTGGTGATGTTGGTAGAGCGAAGTATTGTGGATGACCCCACATTGGCTCACCATGGATAAAGTGTCCGTATTCCCTTAATAAAGCCTCCACATAAGTCTCAAATTGAACCCGTGCTATCCAGTGAGGAGAATATAGCGACATTCTTCAGAACTCCTCCATTGCAATACCTCTTCCCTTCTCAGGTATGGTGTCACGAACCTTGCGGGCCGCCTCAGTTTGATGTAGTAAATCCCCAGGTGCCACGTGATCCCTCCAGAGATTACGCATTGTCACAATATTAAAAAAAAACCCCGCGTGAATGTCCCATTCATAATACCAAAAGTTATTCTCCTCCATCGACCTACGGAAATGATAGAGAAGCTCAGAAGTCTTTCTAAGTTCTTTCTAAATTCGAGGACTAAATTCAAAACGTAAAATATTTTATCACCCCATGGATTTAAATAACTGAAATATAAAATTTCAAGATAACAACCAAGAAATAATATACACACTCAACTCAAAATGAGACTTTATACCTTGATTTTGCAGCGCGTGGTGTTCGAATGACTCATGAAATAAATTTAAATGCATGAATGATTCACGGAGTCTACAGGAAAGTAGACCCGCTCTGATACCACACTGTAACACCCTAAATTTCTTAAAGTGTTAAACTGATTTTTAAATGCTGCTTTTAATTGATGCGGAAATGTGAGTCATTTTTTTTTAAATTATAAAATAATAATCTAACTTAATTAGTTAAAGCATTTGAGTAGGAAAATAAATACTTGAATTTAATAGAATAAAATTCTACTTGATCAATTAAAATAGCAATGCTACTGAAATATTTTTATTTGAAAAGTTTATCATAATTTCTAAAAATAAAATAAGATAAAAGACAATAACATGAGTAGATGTCTAAGAACCAACATGATCCATGAAACATGAATTATTAATAATTGTCTAAAATAAAATTTGACTAATGTAAGCGGAAGACATGAAAATTTATTTGACTTGTCATTCGATCTCCCACACGCCACCATATTTAGTTACCTGAAAATGTTAATGAGGGGTGAGCATATATAAAATATACTGAGTGTGGAAAATTATGCAGAGATTTGTCCAAGTTAATAAAACAGCAGCACACATATAACTGATACTGATAAACTGATAGTACCATAGTACCGAAATATGATAGTACATTAGTACTAATTGAATCGCATAGCGACATTGACATTTGTGCACAAATACTGAGAGCCAAATAATGAACATATAGTCCAATGGCTCATTGATAGTAACATAATATACGGCAAACACGTGATATTAAAATGGGCAAAGATATAAATCAACGGCATAAAATAAATAAATCCCACACCTTAATTGAACTGATGAACTTCGAATCAAACACTAACAGTAACTTATTTTCTTAGTCGCGCCGCACCTAGAATACCAAAATAAAATAATACCTATAATTGATGCATGTTGGATCCGAAAGTTTACAACAAATTTGAATTGAAATATGACATTAAATAATGAAAAGTCTCTAAGGTCTAAATGAGATTTATAAATGATCTTTAGGAAATTCTAAAAAATCAGTAATACTTAAAAAAATGTTCGCGAATAAATAAATGAAGAAAATGGGTCCGATCCACTAAAGATAATTAACTAACTAAATCTCAATTTAATTAAGGCCTCTTAATAAATTAAAATAATATTTTAAACAAAAATTACTAATTTGGAATTGAAATTGTTAGCTCAACAAAATAGTTACTATCTCACCTACTGATTCCCAAAATTATTTCGGTAATGCAAAATAAATTCTCATTAGCATATCTACCAAAATATTATAGCATATATTCAATGTTATACTTAAAATTACAATTTAATGAAAACAGTATGCCAAACAATATATATCTATATTTATTATTATTATTACTACTCAGATATAAGCCTAAGAATCTGAAGCTGGTTAATAAAAATAATGACGTAGTACTTTAAATATAAAACTAAAATTCGACCACTACTAAAGAAATTAATTTAACATATTACTTAGAATTTGTCCATGCTATAACTCACGTATGAAAGCTGCATACATATTTTTATTATGAAACACCAAATTAATTAACCACTTTAATCCCTATGATAGATTTATGATTCCTAAACTAAGATATATTTTTAAAACATTAAATTATCCTCTCAATAAAATTCTCACCAAACTCTGATCTTATTAATATTAATAACAAATAAAATGGCTGATTAACCTTAAGCTTCCTTGAGTACTAGTTCAATAATCTACTGAATCTAAAGTTAAAGTTGCAAAATTTAATTAAATTTCATCCTCCTCCTAGCACTTAAGTCTCGACAACAGCAACTCAGAAACCAATGCCATAAATTTATTTGATCAAATTCCTAAATGAGATTAAGTAAAATAAATGAAATCAACCATGCCATGATCGTGTATAAATTCGAAACTCATAAATGCATGATTCCAAAATACCAAATGAGATTGATGATGGAGAAAAAATAAAATAAAAATAAAACATTTATATGAAAATATAGATGATTCCATGTACCTCTGATAAACAACCAATCCTCCTCAATGCTTGGTAATTAAGATTTTTTCCTATATGAGACCAGATTTTAGGGTAGAACTTTAAAACCAAAACTTTCAAAGAATCAATTTAAAGAGAAAGCAGAAAGTTGGTACCTTGTGCAGTAGTCGCATTCAAAAATCTGTAAAAAAAAAACTAGGTTGAACTCTCATTCTTTGTATTTATACTAGTAGTTTAGGGTTCTATTTTCCATTTTTAAAAACAACAAAATACGAAAAGAAGAAATGATTGATCTCTTGTCCAAAAATAAATAAGGTACTAGAATTTTTTCCAATTTAGGAGAATTGACTCCCCACTTAAAACTTTCGAAATTTCTAGATTATACAATGATGTCTAATATAAAAATTACCACTCTACAAAAAAAAAAAGTTGAAATTAGTACATAATTTTTTTTTATAGTTTTAAAAAAAATGATCAATTATCTTCCTAAATAAAATCAGAAATTTCTCGACTTCCAAAATACATATAATTTTATCATAATACAAATCAAATCTTTATGACTCATTATATGCAAATGCGTGCATGGTATCATTTGGTACCAATATTTAAATACACTGAAAAGTTAAACTTAATGAAAATAATATTAAGTTCTTCTAGGCCTAATTAAAAAATGAAAATATTTTATCTTAAGGCATGAACTAAATGTATACACATATGCACGGACCTCTTTTTTTTTCTAAATTAATGCAAAAATGATTTTCTATATGATTTTTAATAAATAAATCTTTATTTACCAAATAATATTGAATATATATCTAGGGGCGCGACTTAGACTATATCATAACTCGAACATTAAAATTCACAAATTTGATAATTCACATAATTGAAGATAAATATTTTATTTAAACAGTGATTGGAAAAACGGGCTGTTACAGATTGGCTTCCATCTCTCTTTCCCACTCAAACTCGTCGAATCTCCTTGGTCGATGGATGTCGTCAAACACGGGGGCTAATCTCCGATTGAGGCTTCACCTCCCTAGCATACACAAACACAAACAAAACGGAGATCAAACGTACCTTGCGGAAAGAGATAGGAAAGCCAAATTAAAGAACATGAACACAAAAACAAATTTATACAAACAACACAAACACTTAAACAATGACAAATTCACAATTTCAAAACAACACAAATGCAAGTATAGTACCAAAAGACAATTACTTTAAAAGCCTTCCCCGGCAACGGCGCCAAAATTTGTTGGGTCCAAATTTACTACTTATAATTCCGGTTTATGCTCAACACTACAACTACTAGGACCGTACCCGCAATTGGACGAGGTCAATCATAGACGTGATAAGCTTAATCTGAGTCGATCTCTCAAGGAAGACTTTTGTGAAGAAATTATCTAAGGGACTATGCATGCAACACAATTAAACTAACGAAATAAAACCTAAACATTCTAAACAAGAGGTTGATGATGATTTACACTAAGAATTGAAATAGACAATTAAACAAGACAATAGAATGCAAACAACACAAATTAGAACAAGATATGAGGAAATAAGGTAGATTAAGGTATTAGGGTGTAGATTATCTCAATGGTTTTATCACTATGCTTTGTTCAAGTTAGTAATGTTAATCTCACACATACAATAGACCCTCTCAATCGATTTAACTTCAATTACTGTGACCGTCTATCCATTAAACCTATCATACAAGCAAGATTAACATATTAGGCTTAGGAACCCCATCCACCTAATGTTGAAGGAACCAAATTCGGGATTTAGAATCACAATCAAGACTCCTCTAAATCCTAACAATGCTCAAGTAGTGATCAAGTACTCTCACATTAAAAGGCACGATTCCAACAACAACAACCAACAAGAATAAGCATAGATCAAAACCACATAGATCCTCTACCCCCTAATAGAGAGATTAGCCACTAAACATGCTCAAAACAACACAAATATCATAGAAGAAAGTCATTTCATAAATCAAATGCAAACAATAATAACTTCTACAATATTATATATCCTTCAAGAGTTTGGAACAAATCTCCACAAAACATCCAAGAAATACAAAGAAAATACAAAGGGAAACCTCCTTCGAACGTAGCTTCCGCGGATGGCTCGACGTCGGTTCCTTCTCGTCTTCTCTTCTTCTTGCTTGGCTTGGTTCCCTTCTTCTCCCTCTTCTCCTCTTCTCTTTTGTGGTGGTGTTGATGGTGAAAATGGTGAGAAATGATGGTGTAGAGATTTAGTATGTGTAGTGTGTGTGTAGAGAAAATGGAGATGGAGTGGTGGAGAAGATGAAGTGGGTCAGAGTGAATGGAATGAATGGTGAGTGATGATGATGAATCCCCCTCCCCAAATCTATTAGAGATATGAGAGAGAAGAGAGATATGAGAGAGAGAGAGAGAGAGAGAGAGAGAGAGAGTATGGTGGAAGGCATGGGGGGTAAGAGAGAGGAAAGGTGATGGGAAGGGATCATTAAATGCTAGAGATTTTGTGAGAGATTTGAGGGGATTTTGGGAGCAAAAGTCCAAAAGGCTAAAGTTAGGTTAAATTAATCCTTACTCCTTGTACTTAGATTAGGTTGGCCCAAAAAAGTCTAAAATCCCCATACAAATGGAAGGAAGGAAGAAGGATAATCTATTTAGTCTAAGATGCCATTAGATGAGGTGAGAGACTTGTGAAAATCGGCGTGAACGGGATGAACAGCACGAACCGCACGCCCGCAGGGCACCGCGCGTCCGCAGAGATCCGGACGTCGCGCGCCCGCGGGGTGCCTGCGCCAAGAGCACCTTCGCGCGGTCGCGGGACTAGCGCGGCCGTGGGGTCTTCATCACCACATATTGTGTGGCCGCAGGGCTTTGCGCGGCCGCGGGGTTCGCTTCGCCTTCCGGGTTTATCTCTTCCGGCCTATATTTGCCCCATGCCCCGTTTGTACCTAAAAATCCAGATTTTACGAATGAAAGCTCAAGTTTTCCAAAACTTGGCATATTCCACCGTGAAAACAACAAGTGAAGATAATCACACAAAAACTAGAAATAAATGAGAAAAAGGAACTAGAAAATAACTTATAAAACATGCAAGATCATGCAATAAATCAACACAAATAAACACTAAACACGAAAAACAATGCACGAGACTAAACAATTATGCAACATGATCCATGCTTTAATAATACTAATTAATTAAATTACATGAAAATATATGATTTTGAATTAAATAATGCATGACCAAATATTACAACTAACTTGCTAAGCAATCTACGTGTACAAATATGTATAATATGATATGATTTTTTTTCTTAGCAAAACAATGATTAATATAGTAATAGTAGCATTTGTGTATATACGTGAATTAGGTATGCGCTTATACGTAATATATGTTATATAAACAATAAAAAAAATGTAATAATGCATGCCATATAATGATTATAGCCCAACTAATCTTGGTTTAACTCTCTTCAAGCCCAATTATGAAGAAAAGATAGTTCTTTTCCTCTCTTTCCGTTTCTTTCCTCATGTGAACAACACCACAGCAACAAACAATCATTTCTCTCTCCATCATTCTTGCCTCTTCACCTCCTTATGCGAAACCTTACTCTGCTAAACTTCCATCGTCTCCACCATGGAAATGCGCCGTCGAGATGGGCTGCGCCGAACACTGTAAGAGTAGCCTCAAACTTCTACTGCTGCCATCGACCGCCGCCACTGGAACTACATTAGGATAGCAGCTGCATCTCTGAAGGTTGGCGAACACCGGCTGCATCTTAGCGTCGATGTCAACATCGGAAATTATTGTTTCTACCATAACTACCATTCTCTTCACCCTCAACCCTTCCCCCATGCACATGCTATGCTTAAACAAGACTTAAAATGAGAGAATAATAATTGCATACCTTCTCTACTACTTATCTTTTCAGGTGTGGTCTCGGGTGATGCGTAGCGGGCAAGATGTGATGATGGTGGTCAAGTGGTCAAGCCTGATTAAAGATTTAATTTATTTTGACTTTTATTTTCTGTAATAAATATCAAACTATGATTTGAAATTTCCACTGTATTTCATGTAAAGTATTTTTATTTATGAAAAACATGGATAACGTGCCTTTTTCTATTAAAAGTGAAATTGAGGCTTTACATGTACAAATCACTCTTGTTTCACAGGGACGATCTGAGTGATCGTGCGCTCTATGAGGGGCGAGACAGAGAGTTGATGCCCCCACTCCGTCTACTTCCACGCCTACTCATATGTGCCGGATTTTGGGAGGGTCGTCAGATGCCACCCCAATGTGCTTTTGCGATGACCTTGGACAAGTCTATACCAGGTCAGTACATGCAGACGGATGGCACCAGCAATGGAGTATATGCCTGCATGTACGTAGAGTGTCTATTGTGTGGAGGCTCTCTGTCCACTATAATGAAGGAATAAGTACATGCGTATCGGAGGGTTATAGGGGCGAGGGTATTCTCGTTGAATTACAAGGGCTGGCCTACCATTTGACATTGACATTACATTTTTATGGATGTACTTTTGATATTATATTATCATTTGTTGTTATATTATGATTGCTTACAGACATTTATCAATATTAGTTCAATAGATTTCACATGAGATCCAAATATCAAGAAATTCAATAGGCTTCACGTAAATCCTAGATAATCAGTCAATAGATTTCACATAAGATCCAAATATCAAGAAATTCAATAAACTTCACATAAATCCAAAATAATCAGTCGATATCCGCCGCCAAACGGACCGGACGTCTCGATGGTAATGTTCCTCGCACGCAGAGTGAAGCTGTAATTGATATGGATGCCGAACTCACGGACAAGCTCTGTCATCATCTCTTTGGGCTTCAGAATCATCCTCTCATCGACTAATTTACGCGTGAAATATTTCGCAAGCACTCGTGCAAGAACCTGATGCAGAGCAATTCGACTCATATCAAGATGGCACATGTGAGTCCCATTGAACTTGTAGATTCTCCACATATGTCCACCAACAACGGCAAAGCACCTGAACGAACAATCACTGCTACGCTTGCAAATATAGCTCAGTCGTGTCCTGTTTGATCGATATACGGTGTACTTAACTTGATTCTGCATGTGATAAATTCTAACAGCCAGAGCCAAATCATCATTTGTAAGGAAAATTGCTCCCTCATGCAGTGTATCTGACTGTGTTGCTGGTCCCTCATTCCAAGACAGTGGGCCCGCAATGTCTAAATCTGCAAGGGGAACCACCCAATTACTTGAAGCCCTGTCAGCTCTATGCGGAAGACCGATAGTAGATGATACGGCTCCCGTCAGTCCCAACAATTTGTTTGTGTGATCAGAGGAACGAATTCATCAACAGAATTCTATCAACAATGATTCCATCAACCTCGTTCTATCATTCTCTTCTTCTTCTTCTTCTTCTTCTTCTTCTTCTTCTTCTTCTTCTTCTTCTTCTTCTCATTCTACCTCTTCTTCTCTGTTACCAGCATGCGGCTTTGCTTGTGCTTCTTCATCAACAAGTGTCTCCGCTGCTTCTTCGTGCTGGAAGTAACCACAATCAACAGGGTTACTTGGTCCCTCGTAGTACTGTAGGAAGTAGGGAACATAGTCGTCTCTATACAGATTTCTATATTCATTTCCAATAAATGGCCCGACTCCAGAACTGTCTTAATGTCTTGAAATCACGTACACGGCTATCTTGGTAGTCTATTCGCGAAGTAGATCCAGCAAATCTCCATCATCTTGTAAAGAAGCTCTGATCCGCCTGTCGGTGTTGGTGCTCATCAGGTAAAATAATTCATACTCCACCGTGCTCAGGTCAGTCCGCAACAACTTGTGAACCTCCCTCACCAGTGAGCTAAAACACAACTTATTGGATGACATTGTCATGAGTTGCTCATCCCCATCTACATATTCTGATCTCTCCCATCGTCCACTGCGTCATATAATAATGCGATGTCTAACCATCTGCAATTTATGAACAATGCTACATGTTAGGAAAAACTATCAAGGAACCTCTAGATAAGGTTTTGATGAGATGTCAAAACTATTTATGAAAAACTGACTAAAATTCAAGCTATAGATCTGAGCTGACCAATCTAGAGCATCAAAGAGGAACTCAATCAAAGCTGAAGTCAACCAAACTGGAGTATGGTCTACCAGCTGTGAGGATACACCAACCAGTCAGAACTCAATTCAGTTGTGGATTCGAAGAGTCGAACCAGTCGAAATAAACTGATAGCTAAGTCAGCTGAGCTGAGGGAGAAAAGAATCGACTAGACTGAAGAAACTGATACGAGATCAGTTTAAACTGAAAGACTGGAAGTATCCAACTGATGGGGAAACTGAATTGAACAGACAAATCAGCTAAAGGCCAGAACTGAAGTTAGCCAGCATATGATCAGTCAAGCTGACAAGAAAGCTTGAGAATGATTAGTCAAACTGAGCAGATGAGCTCAGAACTGCAAATTGGAGCAATAGCCGAACTGGAGGAAGAAGCTCAGAACTGCCAACTGAAGTAATAGTGAAACTGAGCTGACAAGCTCAGAACTGCCAACTAGAGCAATAGCCAAACTGAACGGACAAGCTCAGAACTGCCAACTGGAGCAATAGCCAAACTGAGCTAACAAGCTCAGAACTGCCAACTCGAGCAATAGCCAAACTGAGCTGACAAGCTCAAAACTGCCAAATGGAGCAATAGCCAAACTGAGCATACAAGCTTAGAACTGCCAGCTGGAGTAATTGTCGAACTGAACAGACAAGTTCAGAACTGCCAACTGGAACTCAAAGTTGCTAAAACTGAAGCTCAGAACTACCAGCCAGAGAACCCTGGAGTTATTGCTCAACCGGTGAATCTTGGAATAAATGCTTCAACGGAGATCCTGGAATTAAATATCCATTGGAGATCGATTGGCAGAGCAACGGCTACTTCATTCAAAAGCTCCAGCGATCAATAAAGACCATCTGCCATTGATGAACTAACAGAGCCACCGATCAATGGAACTCAACGGTCATAAAATCACTCCTCTATAAAAGATGAGTGAATCAAAGTTTTAAACACTCTTGCCTGCGAGACTTTTAGCAATACTTATTCTTGAAACCTTCATTCAAGCAGAGCTTTCTTTCTCCCTCCCACATAGCTCAAGTTCAGCATTTGCTAAAAACCGCGAGAGTCCAACTAAGAAGAAGAATTCAAAGAGTCAAAACATTCAGCCAGCTATTGATAAACCAGCTAGGGCAGCCTTCTTAGTTTCAGCAATACAACGATCAACTATCCAGCTCAATTGAAGGAGAACATCAGTTGATACCCCCTGTTCAAGACTAACCTCTTGAAGATCGAAAGAGATCTAAAACCTTGTAAAGACGTCAATAGAACCTACCTTCCTAGCGAGCAGTTAGGGACTTCAAGTGTGAACCGTCGACCCGCTGAGGTAGCGAGCAGTTACCAGGTTCAGCCAACTGTCCTTCATTGTGTAATTTGTAAAGAAACTCAAGTTATATAGTGAAGTTGCCCTTCTGCGGAAGGAAGAGAGGACGTAGGAGTTTGAGACTTCAAACCTCTATAAATCATTTGTGTGTTGTACTGTTTTGATTAATTGCATATCTTTGAACTGTACACAAGCTCACACAATCTGCACTCAAACTGTCCAAAGTACTTATTCAAATTGTGCATAGATAAGTTTCTAAGCGAGTCAAGGGCCCTTATTATTCCGCAATAGAAGTAAAAGTTTTATCAGTTTATTCACCCCCCCTCTAAACTGATATCGACTCGCCCGGGACCAACAAGTGGTATCAGAGCGGTGTATTCTAAAGATCAGCCATTTCTGCAGATCAACTGAATCAGATCTACTTATCTGTGCTAACATTTCAAGCTATGGGAAACCATAAACTACCTTTGTTTTCAGTTGAGAATTATGATAATTGGAGCAGGTGAATAAAGGCGCATCTCTGCTCGATCCATGAGAATATGTGGGAAGTTATTGAAGATGGTCCAATCATCATCATGATGGACAATGATCCTCACATAGTTGATATCAATCAACCAGCAAGGATCCCAAAGCCAACTAATCTTCTCACCAGTGAAGAGAAGAAGTTGAAGAATCTAAAGTTCGTTGCTCAAGCTACACTATTTCAAACTCTAGATGAGGACATAATGAAGGACACAAAGAACTGCACAACTGTCAAGGAGATATGGGATTTACTAGCTGATCTATACTAGGAATCCGAAGCCATCAAAGGAAACAAGCTCTAGCTAGCAGTCGGCATATATGAATCCTTCAAAATACAGCCAGAGGAGTCCATCTCAAGCCTTGAAACCAGATTTCTAGGCATCATCAGTGAGATGACCAACCTCAGGAGAAGTTATCCCAATTCTGAGATGAATTCCAAAGTTTTGGATAATCTCACTGAAGAATGGGACATGAAAGTGATAGCTACAAAAGAATCAAGAAATCTAAATAGCATCACTCCCAGAGAATTGTTTGGCTCTCTCAAAGCTCATGAGTACAGCCTAAACCGGAAGAAGGAAGCATCAACATCGTCAGCTCAAGATTCAGCCTTTTATGGTGAAAGGAACCGATTTAGAGACACTCGAGGAAGGAAAAACTTCCGGCCCAGGAGCTCACCAGCCAGAGAAAATCAAGGTGGATCTTCATCCGAACGAAAAAGAGAAACAACCGAAAAGAAGGAAAACTTGACTGAAGACATCAATGATCAAATTCAGTCAGTTACCAGGTTGTTAGAAAAGCTGAAGAGAGTTCGGGATAAACAATCAGTTCCACCTCAAGCTGATGAAATCCTAAAAGATGAGAGAACTCATCAACCAGCTGAACGATCAGCTAAACCGTTCAGGGGTGGCAATCAAAATCTAGGAGAATGTTTTCACTGCCACAAACAAGGACATTACAGATATGAATGTCCAGAACTCCCTGAAGACAAGAAAGCCAAAGTGAGGAGGAGCTTCTTCAAAAGGAAAGTAATGGTTGCAAACTACGAGAATGCCGTGCTAAACGATTCAGACTATCCATCTGGAATTGATTCTGACGGCTACAACTCAGATGATGAAGCACTATTTTGCCTCATGGCTGACAATGATGAAGAGGTTAGTACAGCTGACTCTCAAACCTCCTTCTACCATATTAATGAAGCAATTGTTTCTAGTAATGAACTTGATATGAAACTTATGATGCTAGAAGATAAATTAGCTTCAATATCCTGCTTGCATGTTGAACTGAAAGATGAAAATGATGAACTGAGAAATAGAGTTAGAAAACTGAGCACTGATCATGAAAGAATGAATTATCTTGAGTCTCAGTTAGTGGAATTTGAAAAGTTGAAACTAAGAACTGTTGATCTAGAAGCTGAGAATCAA
Source organism: Perilla frutescens (assembly GCA_026008535.1). Taxonomy (NCBI): domain Eukaryota; kingdom Viridiplantae; phylum Streptophyta; class Magnoliopsida; order Lamiales; family Lamiaceae; genus Perilla; species Perilla frutescens. Next base: position 18,093,919 of record BRKX01000004.1, read on the forward strand.
AGACTTAAGCAAGAGGTCTATGCGAGAGAAAAAGTAACTCTAAAGTTTAAAAAGGGATCTCAAACTCTAGATGAGATATTAAATCATCAGAGAACTGGAACCAGCAGCACATGGCTAGGATATAGCAAGTTCACTGCCTTAGAGAAAGGAAAGGCAATTGCTCAACCTAGTGATAAAGGAATCCTAAAAGGATTCACCAGGTCAACTCATGATCAGCTAGCTGAACCAACCAAAGGTAAAGGAATATTGAGAAACCCTCAAAATCAGCCTAGACAATTCGGTCAATTCTCTCAACCAAAAACACAAGGTCAACTGAAGCCACAATTCCAGCCAAGACCAACAGTTCACTCAAACCAATCCATTCATTCAAAGCCTTCAGTTCAACAAAGACCACCAACTCAACACAGAAAGAAAAACCAGTTTAGATCTCAAGCCTATCTTACCAAGAAGTTCAACCAGAACATCTATAAGAGAGATCAAATAAACTCGTTTGAACCCTACCATCACTATAACGAGTACCTGGATTCCAGAAATGAACCAAAAGGGTTCAATCCAATAAACTGGAAACATACAAGGCACTGGCCTGATTGAAAGGCTCAAAGGTCTCAAAATAATAGCATTTTAGTTGAATTGTTCTACCCTACTAACTCTCAATGCAGGTACCATTCAACTGATTCAACTTAAAATAGAAGAGTTAAAAGAATATCTAAACTGATCAAGCGATCCAAATCAGTTTGATCACTAAATGATAAAAAGCCAAAAGTTTGACAAGTTTGGATTCCAAAAAGCTTGATGTATCAACAAGGACCCGATATAAAACGGGTCCCTAAATGCTAATCCTTGTTTTTTCAGGATAAGAGCATCCTATTTATAAAGGAAACCAAAGATATCTGGTATCTAGATAGCGGGTGCTCCAAGCATATGACCGGAGACAGAGAAGATCTCGATGGTTATGAAGAAGTCAAATGTCCACTTGTCACATTGGGAGACAACTCCAAAATTCGAACCATTAGAGAAGGGTTCGTGATCAAGGGAAAAGTTGTAGTAAATGGAGTCTCCCATGTGGACGGACTAAAACATAAACTACTCAGCATCAGCCAGTTGTGCGACAATGGCTACTCAGTTAACTTCACCAAAAACTCTTGCAACATAAGAGACAAGTCAACTGGAGTAATTCTTCTCACTGGCATAAGGAGAGGCAACATGTATATTGTTGACTGGTCAACCGGCTACTCAGAAGCTTGCTTTCTTTCAAAGGGATCAACTGAAGCAAGCTGGCTATGGCATCGATGACCGAACCACCTCAACTTCAAAATAATCAACTAATTAGCCAAGAAAGAGCTAGTTGAAGGGCTTCCCAAGGAGATATATAAGAAAACAGGTGTGTGTGGACCATGCGAAAAAGGGAAGCAAGTGAAGTCATCCTTCAAGAATAGGAGTCATCCACCAGGAACAACTGATTGCCTCCAACTGCTACATATGGATCTGTTTGGTCCAGTCAGACCACAGACCCCAAAAGGCAAAACATTCACTCTTGTAGTAGTTGATGATTTCTCAAGATATACGTGGGTGGAATTCTTGAGAAGCAAAGATGAAACTTACGACAAGCTAACGGTGCTGATCAGAAGGCTACATACTGAAAAAGAGAGATCAGTTCAAAGGATGCACTCCGACAATGGAAGTGAATTTATGAATCAACAAATGATCAGTTTTCTCAACCAACTTGGAATCACTCATGAACACTCAGCTGCAAGGACTCCACAACAAAACAGTATAGCTGAACGGCAAAACCGGACACTTAAAGAAGCAGCTCGAGCAATGATAGCTGATGCCAACATAGCTGAAGGTTACTGGGCTGAAGCAGTCAACACAACTTTCCATACTCAAAATCGAAGTGCCATCGTAGCCACACATGACAAAACACCCTATGAGCTGTATAAGGGTCGTAAGCCTTCCATCTCATATTTTAAAGTATTTGGCTGTAAATGTTATATTCACAACAATGGCAAGACTCAACTGAAAGCCTTTAGTGCTAAAGCTGATGAGGGAATATTTCTCGGGTATAATTCACCTCACGCACAAGCTTACAGAGTGTTCAATAAGCAAACTCTTGTTGTGGAAATAATATGTCATGTGGTATTTGATGAATTTGCTAATAAGTAGATGAACAAAGAAACAATAGACACATCAGTTCAAGTACTGCCTAGTGAAACTGAGAACTCGCAGGACTATGTGGATCACATTGTTCCAGAGTGGCTTGAAGTTTCACTAGAAGAAGGAAATGAAACTGGTACTAAACCAGTTGAGAGCAATATAGTCAATGAAGACACAAATCGTGTTGAGACCATAAACCCCACAACTGAAACAGGGGGAAGAACTGATGAAGATGCCAAACCGACTAATGAAAGAGTGACTGATGACGTCACCATAGTAGAACCAGCTGAAGCTATCTTGCCCAAATAGCTCCGAAGTCATCCAACTGACAAGATAGTTGGTGATCCAAGAAGTCGAGTTTAAACCAGAAGTTCAACTGAGCATGCATTATTCACATGCTTCATATCTCAAACAGAACCAGCAAATGTCAAAGAAGCCTTAGAAGATTCAGACTGGATCTGGCCATGCAAGAAGAATTGAATCAGTTCACAAGAAATGACGTATGGTTTCTTGTCGATAGACCAAAAACTCAGAAGGTCATTGGTACAAAATGGGTTTTTCGCAACAAGCTTGATGAACAAGGTGTGATCACAAGGAACAAAGCAAGACTGGTAGCCAAAGGATACTCACAAAGTGAAGAGATCGACTTTGATGAGACATTCACACCAGTTGCAAGATTGGAAGCCATCAGACTGTTCCTAGCCTATGCAGCCCACTTCAACTTCACAGTCTACCAAATGGATGTCAAGAGTGCTTTTCTTCAAGGAATGCTCAAGGAGGATGTGTATGTCGAGCAACCACCAGGCTTTGAAATTAGGGATCAAGTCTTCAAGCTGAAGAAAGCTCTCTACGGACTGAAACAAGCTCCTAGAGCATGGTATGAAACTCTCACAATATTCTTGCTGAAAAATGGGTTTCAAAAGGGAGTCATTGATCGAACTCTATTCCGAATAGAACGATCAACTGAGATCTTAATGGTTTAAATTTATGTGGATGACATAATTTTTGGATCAAAAAGTAAAGATCTATGCATACGATTCGCTCAACTGATGCAAAGCGAATTTGAGATGAGCATGAAGGGAGAAATGACATTCTTCCTAGGACTCCAAGTAAAGCAGCTGAAAGATGGAATCTTTATCAGCCAGGCCAAGTACACTAAGGAGCTAGTCAAGAAGTTTGAAGTTCATAAAGGAAAAACTCTCAAGATTCCTATGAATACATCAGTTCAGCTAACTCTTGATGAAGAAGGAGAATCAGTTAGCCAAACATATTACAGAGGAATCATTGGGTCGCTACTTTATCTAATAGCTAACCGACCAGACATCTCCTACTCAGTCGGTCTATGCGCACGGTTTCAAGCCAATCCAAAGAAAAGCCATCTTGAAGCAGCAAAGAGGATTATCAAATATCTCAAAGGAACCATAAATCTTGGAATATGGTATCCCAGAGATGACAGTTTGAGTCTAATTGGTTATTCAGATTCAGACTTTGGTGGATGCAAGATCGACAGAAAAAGCACCAGTGGAACATGTCAGTTTCTTGGAAGCAAATTGATATCCTAGTTTAGCAAGAAGCAGCACTCAGTTGCCACGTCAACAACTGAAGCAGAATATGTAGCTGCGGGAAGCTGCTGTGCTCAGATACTCTGGATGAAGCAACAGTTGAAGGACTACAAAGTTGAAACTGAAGAAGTGTCTATATTCTGTGACAACAATAGTGCAATTGCAATATCTTAGAATCTAGTTCTGCATTCAAGAACTAAGCACATTCACATAAGACATCACTTCATCAAAGATCATATCGAGAAGAAGGACATATGCATCAAATATGTCAACACGGAGAAGCAGATAGCTGACATCTTCACCAAACCATTGCCTGAGGCAAGGTTTATGGAGCTATGCATACAACTAGGGCTACTTGAGCTAGCATCAAAGGATGAAGACGATCAACTGAAAGAAAAAGGCCAAGAAACCGTTCCAACTGAAGAAAGGAACTGAACCGAAAGGCTTCAACTAATCCGAATGAGTAGTTCATAACTGAAAAAGTCATTAAACTGATCAGTTGGACACATAAGCTATCAGTTTGAAATGAAGCAAGAAGCTGTGCAAAGAAAGTAAACAGAAGCTAATAAGCCTAACTCATCAGCTCAACTGAATCATCAGTTCATTTGCTCAAACTGAGGCAAGGAGGAAGGCAGAGTTAGTCAAAATGGTCTCAACTGATGATCCAGTCAGTCAAGCAAAGCATACCAGCTGCAAAATCATCAAACTGATGGAGAAATGAAAGGAACTGGCTTTAACTCAATAAGGAGACATCAGTTCAAGAACCAGCTAAAGGAAAGCAGCAGAACTGAAGGATCAGCTGAACTGAGAAACAACTGAATTAAAGGTTCAAGCAGTTGAGGAAGTGAGGAACTGATGAGCAAATATCTCAGTTGGAACTGATCAACATGGAGATCATCAGCTACAGTGAAAGCCAACTGATGACGTAATCAGTTTCAAGCCAAGAAGAAACAGCTAGAGAAAAGATAAGTTCAAAATTTTCAATAGTGGAAACGGTAAAAACACGTGTCACTCAAATATTACCGTTGAACTCTCTCTCTCTTCTCACATTTATCCCCAACGGATAGAATCGAAAGGCCAATCGACGGGTCGATTGAATTAATCCAACCATTGAATTCCAGGCATTCAAAACGTCCCAACCGTTGGATGAGCCTCATCTCTCTATATAAATAAGTCGGCTGAATATTCGAGATAAACTTTACATTTCACTACCGACTTATCTCTCTCTCTTCTCTGATCGAAAGCAAAATTGTTCAACCTTCGAAGAACAATTCCTAAATTTTCAGATCAATCTCTCTATCAAAGACCTTTCATCAAATTATCATGGCTAAAAACTCCACCAGTCATATTCGCAAGAGATTCAACTTTCACCAATCTGGAGAAGACTCCACAGTGTTCTGTGAAAACCTCGACAGAGATAAGTTCTTCAATCCAGCCGGATTCACTCAAGCTTGGAATGCCTCCCTTCTGAGTGGAATAATCATCAAAAAGCTCTCTCAAGCCAAGCTGAAGACGTTTCTGAAAGATTTTCCAGAACGCATTTATCCAGAACCCGTTGCTAAATTTTTCCTAAATTCAAACGGTTCCTCAAATCCCAAGGAGATCAGATCTGAAGTAAGAGGACATGAGATCATCGTGACAGCTGAATCTCTAAGCAACATGTTCGATCTACCCAACAAAGGACTCAAGCTGGAAGAAGTTCAAATCAACTTCCAAGAAGCTTATGATTTCTGGAAAAAGGAAGGCGAAACTCAACCGTATAAAAGCAATCATCTCATCTCAATACCTTTGGCTCAGAGATATAAGTCTCCAGTCGGTTCCTTGACACTGAGACAGCAAACTGAGTCAAGCTCCATTGCAGTTGGTACCGGTACATCAACTCAACTGAGATCGTCCACCAGGCAACAAAGCTCAGTTACAACTAAAGCTGATATTGCTGGACTATCTGCCAGACAAGCAGTTACCAAATCAGCTCCTAAGAAGAAGCAAGCTGGTCAAACAAAAAGGAGAAGAATCTTACTTCCTCGATCCAAAAAGAGAAAGGAATCGAGCCTTATTCCAGATCCAACGGTTCCGCCAAATCTAACCGTTGAAGATATAGTTCCCTGTGAAAACCCAGAAGACATCATTCCTGCAAGAGGGATTCCTCACGATGGAGCTGGGGCAGATTACTTTCAAATAACATGCCCCCCAATGGCTCAAGTTGAAGGGAACATAGGAGCCTACTCGAAAGGAGAATCTGTGAAGAAATGGGCTGATGAGACAACACAGAAATATATAGCTCAACACTATGCACAGGAACTAACTGGTCATGAAGAACTCTTCCACACTTTGACCAGGTACATCTACTGGTTTTTGTGGAGACACATGTATCCATCAGAACCCTTCCTCTCATTACTCGATTTCCATGGAATGAGCTTCTAGAAGCGAGAAGAAGAATGAAGTCTATGGTGGACAGACAGTGAGAATGCCGGAATCACACAGGGCAAACATCTAATGAGGCAGCTACAGTTGAGAAAAGAATGCTCAAATCCATCAGAAGGCTCGATGAAAAATGTGTTTGATGAACTGTGCAAGCTTCAAAGCTTAAAACTATCCGTCATCACTACAGAAAAAGAACGGGAAAGATAGACGCACTCCCATGTTCAACACAAATGGCTATTCAATGAATTAATGAAGAAATCAAAGCCATCAGTCTGGACAGCCATCAACTACAGAAAGAGATCAAACTTCACCCCAGTGGATGATCTCATTGATGAAGTAGTAAGAGAACTCCACTCTAAGAGGTCTCCTTACCTAGCTGAAGTTGAAATCAATCTTGTTCCAAAGGAGTCAAGAAGAGTCAGCTGAAAAGGCTCAACAGTTTGAGGAGCCAGCTGAACCCGAAACCGCTCCTCCACAAGAGCCAACTGCTGCAATTACAAAGCCAGCTGAGCTTAACCAGTCAGCTGAACAGACAGCCCAAGAGAATGACCAACATGTGGGTACACTAGCCATAACTATGTACCTTGATCCAGTTTAAAGGGCTCTCCAAGCTGCTGCCCAAGCTGCTGCTCTTGAGACTCCACCAGAGCCAAGTCATGATGAGTCTATCAGCATGGAGAAGGATGAGCTCACCCACACAGTTCCATGTGAGGAACTAATAGGAACTGAAGCTGGAGAAGAAGTTGATTCAAGAGCAGTTCAGCTAGATACTCAACCAAGCAACTCTACAGTTCAGCTCCCGGCTTACTATGTGGAACTGATCCACAGTCTGCAGCAACAGGTTAAACTGCACACAGAGCAAATCCAGCGGTTGCAAGCTCATCCAAGACTCCAGTCAGCTGAAACGGAGTCATCAAGTAGCGATGAGGATGAGGAAGATGACGCCATTGAACCGCTTGCCAAAATAAGGAAAACTGATCACAAGAAGGACTAGTGGCTGATCAAGTTCAAACTGATTAGAAAGCCCTTAGTTTACTTCTTGTAATTCAGTTTGTCATTACTTATTTTTTATATATAAAAAAATTATCTTTTTATTTTCAAATAAATGTCGAACTTTGCATTTATTTTTGAATATTTTGACCGTTGCAAAACAATGACACGTTTGAAAGTCATTAAATGCCAACGACCAAAAGAGCCCAGGGGCTAGTACCATTTCAACCATTAGAGCTATGAGCCTGCCCAAACACTCATAAAAAGCCCTCTCTTTCAAGCCTCTTAAAAATACTCCTCCTTCACTCTCAAAAATTCTCTCTCTCTCAAAGCTCTTAAAATTCCTCAAAATCTCAGCCAATCCCAAAGATGGCCGAATTATCCAGACCTCTAAATTCCTTTAAAGAGCAACTTATGAGAGATAAATTCCTTGATAGGAAGAAATTTCAAATGATTCTAAATGAATCAAACAATCCAATTCTTCTGTCAAATCTTCACAAGACAGGAATTCTTCACTACCTGGAAACACCACCAAAGTTCTTTAGACAAAATCTGGTGAGTGAATTTTTACTTCAAACAAAATTATCGGCAGATGGAAAGACAGTATCATCAGTGATTCAAGGATGGCTACTCCAAATCACTGAAAGAACAATTGCAGAAGTGTTCGAGCTTCCACAAGAAGGCTCATTAGTTCAAGAACTAAAGGAATCTACAGAGTCATACTGGAGAGAATGGAAAGCTTCAGCCTACAACAGGCAATTCAGTTTTACAACCGCTAAAACTGACCTGAAGCCCGAGTATGGCGTTCTACTCGATATAACGAACAAGATGATGTTCGGGGCTATTGGAAGCCTGAGTCAACTCACCCAAGAGAGATACAAGGTTATGATTCACCTTGCTGAAGGGCGACAAACAAACTGGGCAGAATTTGTCTTCCAACAATTCAAGCATCAAGTCATCAAGGCCCCTGACTCAAAGAAATCTGGCAAATTTGAGTCCAAGGTAGGACTTGTTCTAAGAATAAGCAAAATGCTTGAAGACCTACTGAAGCTTCCAAATGATGAATCACTACCAGTCCTTATCTCTGACTGGATTCCCAAGAAGGGAACTGCTTATCTTCAGTCACTAAGAAAGAAACGAAGAACCAAGGCCAGGACGAGCAACAACACCTCAAGAAACTCAACTGCCAATGTCGTTCATTCTCCAAGATCAAAGAACGGATCACCAATTGATTTCCAGGTTTGCTCTGATCCAGATGAGCTTATTCCATTCATTGGAATCCCTCATCCAAACTATGGAGCGGACTATTTCAGAAGCACATGCCCTCCTCTCCAGCTGACTGAAGAAAATATTCGCACTTTCTATAGTGGTAAATATGCAGTCCAAGGTGCACAAAAGGAAGTGACCAACCTCCTTCTCACTCACTTTGCTTTCGTTGCACAACATGACCAAGAGTTGTTCAAACAACTCCACCGGTATTTCTATTGGTACAACTGGAGACATTCCATGTCCATCCAGTCTCATTTTTTGCTAACTGCCTTTCATAGCATGAGCTACTGGCAATGTGAAGAAACTTGGAGCATTAAATGGATAGGTTCGTCAAATCCATTCCCTCCAACCATATTGCAAGTCCAGCACATCATGAATCACCGGCTTGTCAACAAAATTCCAGCAACCGCCTTGTTAGCTGAATTCAAAACCAGCATCATGTCTCAAGGAGCTGTGGTTGCAAATCAATCAGTCAACTGCCCAACTAGCTCGCTTTGCTGTAAAGTGAACTTTGAAAATTTATCAAGTCAGTCAGCTGAGCCATCCCGACGAACTCCAACTGCCACAGCAAGGATAGAACCACACTTATCACATACTGAAGTCGTGGCTCCTCAGAAAAATCTAAGGCATGATGAGAGCAGCAGTGATGATGAGGATACTGCCACATCACCAAGTCCCCTATCCAAGAGCTATGTCACTCCCCTACTCACATCCAACTCAGAAGGCGTGTAGTTGATTATGAAAAAAGATCAGTTCAGATCGTTGCCAAAGGGAACATCACAATCCCTCAACCAAAGGATGAAAAACTCATCAGTTGCCATTCAGCAGTTTCACCAAGCCAGGAAGACCGCAAGGCCTGCACTGCCAAAGAACAGAACAGAAAAGAGAAATATATTTTTCTAATGATATATAAATAGCAAAATCTGCAGAAAATATTTTGCTATTTATGGAAACTACCCCATTTTCAAAATCACTTCATCTCAGCCACATGATCATAAAGTTATTTCACGATCGAACGGCTGGGAAGCATACATCATTAATTCAGCTAATCATCCATCAAATCGGATAGCTGATCAGCTAAGAGAAGCAATCGAGTGTCCTCGATCAATGCATGCAAAGCTGAATATATTTATGCAAGGAGATGAAGGCTCCGATCATCTGCAAATTCTCTCTCATCTTTGCTTTGATCACCTGCAAACTCTCTCTCTCTCTCAACACACTTGCATATCTAACAACACCATCTCTTTGCAGAAATGAAGTCTTCATTTCAGATGGTAAATGTCGAATTGCTTATAAAGAAGTTGAAGAAAGATAAGACTCTTAATCTAGAGTTTCTTAACGCACGTCTCGGCTCAGACAACTTTCAAAGAATTTATCGGCCATTGGAGAAAACTGGATTGCTGCCATTCTTGACAATCACGCCAGTTAAGAATATACCTTCCCATGTTGTGGAGTTCTACCACAACGCAACCATCTCCGGTAATAACATCATCTCCACCGTCCAAAACAAAGTAATCACGGTGACAAAAGATACAATGATGTCTACACTTCTCCTCCCCGGTGAAGGCCCAGACGTGATGGACTGGAACTACCATGCAAATATGCACTGTGGAGTCTTTGGAAACATCCTCACGTACACCATCATGACTGCTCACACAGGTTGAAGGAAAGCCTGCCCAACGAGATCATCTGACTCCTGGATATCACCGGTCATATCCTACATGGGAACTTTGAGACAGTCCAATTCTCGGACCTCAAAGCCCATCTAACGGCCGCTCTATACTTCGGGTGTAAAGCTGATTGGGCCTCCTTTATTCTTGCTCAACTACGAGCAAATGTCGAGCGAGCAGAATATGATCCATCAACTGGCTCGTTCCGAGAAAAAGTTAGGTTTATGAGTCGCATAAGCCATATCATTCTAAGCCAGTTTGATGAGATCATTCCAACAGGTGAACCGATCAAACGAAGGGACATGCTCCTGACCATCTACTGCCATCCAATCCCGAAGAGATCCCGCCAACAAGGAACTCCCAACTCAAGTCGTGGAAAGCAACCGGTGGTCGCCCATGCCAGCTCCTCAGAAGAAAGGCAGCTGATGATTGAGAATGAGCCCCTCTCTAGACTGAGTGATCAGTCTACAATACCAGCCAGCTCACAACCTCTAACCTTAGTCAATCGCGACTCAATTGAGGTTAAGTTTGAGGCAGTTCTAGACCATCAGCTAAGAAGCTGCTTCGGTCTCATTGAGGGCACCGATCCCTCCTTATTCGAGCAACTGAAACGGTACCTCCAATACCACATCTAGCAATTCCAACTCAATGAGGCCACAATGTTCCACCTCATCCGCACTCGTGGATCCCTCTTCTGGATCAACGAAGGAGAATATAGTAGACATTGGATGAACCATCCACTCTGCTCACTGCCAACGCTCTCGGAAATAATAGATTCAATGATCAAAAGAATCCAGTTTAGTGTACCAGCCGACGCTCCTCTTCCTGACAACGAACCAGCCAACTCCTCCTGCACCCCATTTCTCTGAAGATCTACCAATCGCCACAACCGATGAGATCTTCACCAGCTTGGCTTCCATGGACTTCAGAGAGCAAGAACTCTCTTAAACCACTGATCGTGGTCAGTTCATGACAACTGAAGAAGCCTATGCATGGTTCTCCTCGCCCATGCCAATTCCTTCAGTTCCCTCAATCCATGATGAGAATTTAGCAACTGCCTTTACATTCTTGCCAAACCTATCAATACCATCGTGCGATACACCCCAGCTTTTGGATGATGCCAAAAAGGGGGAAGATGGAAAGTATGATGATGAAAACTTAACTCTTTGGGATCAGATCCAAAGAGAAATACATCATGAGGGGAAAGCTCAGCTTCAGCGGGAAGCTTGGAGAAAATTTGGAGCTCAAGAAAGAGGAGAATCAAGCAGGAAGAGATGAAGCAATCAAAGAAGAGAAGTAGTTCTAACTTGCTTTCAAGAGATCATTTGATATGATTTGATCCATACTTTATGCTCTGATACATGCCTTAATAAGAATATACTCTATGCTTCAACTTGCTTTAATATCAAGCATTGTGCTCTGCTCTGATACTCGGACAATCATGCACTAATTACTCAAAATGAAAGCATGACTAAAATGAAAGTATGCCTTGAATGCTCTGATACTTGGATTTTAAATGCTCTGATACTTGAATTTTATGCTCTAATATGCTCTGATTTCAAGAATTTGCCTAAGCAAACTACAGCATGTCTATCAAACGAACACTTGCAGTTTTTCCATCATCATTGACAAGGTTTTGACATCATCAAAAAGGGGCAAATTGTTAGGAAAAACAATCAAGGAACCTCTAGATAAGGTTTTGATGAGATGTCAAAACTATTTATGAAAAACTGACTAAAATTCAAGCTGTAGATCTGAGCTGACCAATCCAGAGCATCAAAGAGAAACTCAATCAAAGCTGAAGTCAACCAAACTGGAGTATGGTCTACCAGCTGTGAGGATACGCCAACCAGTCAGAACTCAATTCAGCTGTGGATTCGAAGAGTCAAACCAGTCAAAACAAACTGACAGCTAAGTCAGCTGAGCTGAGGGAGAAAAGAATTGACTAGACTGAAGAAACTAATACGAGATCAGTTTAAACTGAAAGACTGGAAGTATCCAATTGATGGCCAAACTGAATTGAACAGATAAATCAGCTAAAGGCCAGAACTGAAGTCAGCCAGCTTATGATCAGTCAAGCTGACAAGAGAGCTTGAGAATGATTAATCGTACTGAGCAGACAAGCTTAGAACTGCAAATTGGAGCAATAGCCAAACTAGAGGAAGAAGCTCAGAACTGCCAACTGGAGCAATAGCCAAACTAAACTGACAAGCTCAGAACTGCCAACTGGAGCAATAGCCAAACTGAGCTGACAAGCTCAGAACTGCCAAATGGAGCAATAGCCAAACTGAGCATACAAGCTTAGAACTGCCAGCTGGAGTAATAGTCGAACTGAACAGACAAGTTCAGAACTACCAACTGGAACTCAAAGTTGTTAAAACTGAAGCTCAGAACTGCCAGCCAGAGAACCCTGGAGTTATTGCTCAACCGGTGAATCTTGGAATAAATGCTTCAACAGAGATCCTGGAATTAAATATCCAATGGAGATCAATTGGCAGAGCAACGACTACTTCATTCAAAAGCTCCAGCGATCAATAAAGACCACCTACCATTGATGAACCAACAGAGCCACCGATCAATGGAACTCAACGATCATAAAATCACTCTTCTATAAAAGACGAGTGAATCAAAGTTTTAAACACTCTTGCCTCCGAGACTTTTAGCAATACTTATTCTTGAAACCTTCATTCAAACAGAGCTTTCTTTCTCCCTCCCACATAGCTCAAGTTCAGCATTTGCTAAAAACTGCGAGAGTTCAACTGAGAAGAAGAATTCAAAGAGTCAAACATTCAGCCAGTTGTTGATAAACCAGCTAAGGCAGCCTTCTCAGTTTCAGCAATACAACGATCAACTATCTAGCTCAATTGAAGGAGCACATCAGTTGATACCTCCCGTTCAAGACTAACCTCTTGAAGATCAAAAGAGATCTAAAACCTTGTAAAGACGTCTGATGGAATTATGGAGTTGCATGAAGCTGCAGATTTGAGCTCATGATTCCCTAGCCGTCAGATGAAGTTGTTAGCAGTGAATGGCTGAGATTGAAGGTGCTCAACTCAGTTCTTGGAGCCACAACACAGCAGATTACTCATTCAATATGCAGCTTAAGTGGAGCTGCAAAGGTGGAGACGTTTTTTCTGTTATTCCTTAGAATATGGTGTGTGTTTGTGTCTCGTAGGTTACTACACTAATTATAACAGTTACTGCATTTAGTTGTGGCTGTTATTGCACATTGAAGAGGGTAGAATAAGAGCTGAATCTTGGCTGGTTTTCAGGAGAAGTAAAAAAAAAAGAGAAGGAAAAGCAAGCTGTAAGCTGGGAATATCATCGTGCCCTTCATTGATATTTTTGCAGCTTGTGTGAGGATTCATTTTTGTTTTATTGAGTGAAACAAAGTGAGGCATTGTAAGCTTGAGATTCAGTATAGTAAGAAGCAACATCTTTTCTTCCCGTGGATGTAGATTCTTTGGAGTCGAACCACGTAATTGTTGGTGTTTTTTTTAGTTTTAGTTTTCAAATTATTGTTGCTGTTCTTGGTTGCTGCGTTTATTGATAAGAATCCAACAATTGGCACCGTCTGTGGGAAAGAGCAACCAAATAAGATGGCAACAGCACGTTTTGATGTAGAAAAGTTGACAGACAAGATTGATTTTGGTCTGTGGAAGATGAAGGTGAAGGCATTGCTCATTCAACAAGGTTTGGGCACTGCACTCAACAAGGAAGAGTCAAGCGGATCTGGGAAAGAGAAGGCTGAAGATCTTGCCCACATTAAGGAAAAGGCACATAGTATGATTATCCTCTGCCTAGGGGATAAAGCACTACGAGAAGTATCAAAAGAAACAACTGCTTTGGCAGTTTGGGAGAAGCTAGAGTCTCTGTACATGGTGAAAACCTTAGCCAATAGGTTGTACATGAAACATAAACTCTATTCCTATAAGATGACAGATGATAAGAGTATCATGAAGCAAGTTGATGATTTCAATAAGGTGTTGGATGATCTGGAGAATATTGAGGTGAAACTTGAAGAAGAAGACAAGGCTTTGATAATGTTGTCTGCTTTGCCTAAATCGTTTGAGAATTTTAAAGATACTCTACTCTTTGGCAGCAGACAAACAATTACTCTTGAAGATATGCAGCTGGCTCTCAAGTATAAAGAACTTCAGAAATCTACCACAAATGGGAGCTTATCAACTAGTGGTGAAGGTCTTCATATTAAGAAGAACAATGGCCATGGAAAGCATGCCAAGAAACAGTCACTCAAAGCAGATCACAAGGGTGTTAAGAAGGGCAGTATTGTGCCTAGGAATCCTGATTTGAAATGTTTTCATTGTCAAGAACCAGGGCATTTCAAGAAGCAGTGTACTAAATGGCAGGAGACGATGGCTAAGTATGCTGCTGAAGACTCAAAGAAAGCTCTGAGGCATCAAGTAAATCAAACCTCAACTGGAAAAGAAGCTGGTTATGAATCTTGTGAGGCACTGTGCATCACAGCAGAGGAAATAGGGCCTGAGTGGGTGCTTGACTCAGGTTGCAGCTTCCATATGACACCAATAAGAAATTGGTTCTCCAGTTTGAAACTCATTAATGGTGGCACAGTTCTCCTAGGTAATGACCAGACTTGCAAGATTCAAGGAATTGGATCAATCAGAGTCAGAATGTATGATGGAGTAGTCCGAGTGATTAACAATGTGAGGTTTGTGCCTGAGCTGAGAAGAAATCTCATCTCACTAGGAATGTTTGATTTGCTTGGCTACACATTCTCATCACAAAGAGGAAGGATGACTGTAACTAAAGGAGATACAGTTGTGATCAAAGGCAGAAGAAGAGATGATCTATACTTCCTAGAAGGCAGGACAGTTGCTGGACAAAGCTACACAGTCACTGGTAAGGATAACACCTACCTGTGGCATAGCAGGATGGCTCATATTGGAGAGAAGGCTCTGAAAGAGTTGGAGAAGCAAGGTTTACTGATGGGAGATAAGATCAATAAGCTGGAGTTTTGTGAACACTGCATCAATGGGAAAGCAAGGAGAAAGAGATTTCCTACTGCAGCTCATAACACAAGTGACATACTTGAGTATGTTCATTCAGACCTCTGGGGGCCAGCCAAAGTGATCACTTTAGGTGGAGGTAAATTTTACATGTCTTTTATAGATGATTACTCAAGGAAAGTTTGGATTTACATACTGAAATCCAAAGATGAAGCATTTTCAAAGTTTAAAGAATGGCTGGCTGTTGTAGAGAATAAGACAGGCAAGAAGTTGAAGAGTTTCAGGACTGACAATGGCTTGGAATATCTCTCTGGAGAGTTCCTATCATTTTGTAAGTCAAGAGGCATCACAAGGCACAGGACAGTGCCTGGTACCCCGCAGCAAAATGGGGTAGCAGAGAGACTAAATCAAACTCTTCTTGAGAGAGTAAGATGCATGTTGAGTAGCTCAGGGCTCGAGAAATCTTTCTGGGGAGAGCTTGTATGCACTGCTGCATACTTGCTTAATAGAAGTCCAAGCTCTGCAATCAACTACAAGACACCACAAGAAATGTGGTGTGGTGCTCCATCGATATACAGTTCACTAAAGGCTGTGGGATGTCTGGCATATGCACACATTAAACAAGATAAGTTGGAGGTAAGGGCAGTTAAGTGTGTGTTTATTGGCTATCCTAGTGGAGTGAAGGGCTATAAGTTGTGGTCCATAGAGGACCAAAAGTTCATTGTTAGCAGAGATGTCACATTTGATGAGTCTCAGTTTCCTATGAAAGAGAAGAAGGATGAAGCCTCTACTTCAGTTGAAGTAAGTCATGATCATCAAGGAGACAGTGAAGATGACCAACAAGGTGACTCATCTGATGATTCTAATGCAGAAGAAGAGCAGAACTATAGCACCTACCAGTTAGCAAGAGATAGGGGAAGGAGAACAATCAGACCACCTGCAAGATACGGACAGACAGACCTTGTATCTTTTGCATTGTATACAGCTCTTGAGGTGGAGTCTTATGAACCTAAGAGCTATGTTGATGCTACAGCCTGTGCAGAGAAGGAAAGATGGTTGGTAGCTGTTCAGGAAGAACTACAATCATTGTATAAGAACAATACATGGAGGATTGTTGACAGGCCAAAGAACCAGAAGCTAGTGGGATGCAAATGGTTATTCAAGAAGAAACCTGGAGCAACAGAGAAGGATTCTGTGAGATACAAAGCAAGGCTAGTGGCAAAAGGTTTTTCACAGAAAGAAGGGGTGGATTATAATGAGATTTTTTCACCGGTTGTGAAGCATTGCTCAATCAGAATTCTACTAGCTCTAGTAGCTCAATATGATTTGGAGCTGCACCAAATGGATGTCACTACAGCATTCTTGCATGGCAGATTGATAGAGGACGTTTACATGCAAATTCCTGATGGTGTACATGTGGAGGGAGCTGACAGAAAAGCTTGTAAGTTGGAGAAGTCACTGTATGGACTTAAACAAAGTCCTAGGCAGTGGTATTTGAGGTTCGATGAGCACATGCTGAGCAATAACTTCAGGAGAAGTGACTATGATAGTTGTGTTTATATAAAGGCAGAAGGGAAGTCTTACACTTACTTGTTGTTATATGTTGATGACATGTTAATAGCAAGTGATTCAGTTGCAGGGATAGCTAAGACAAAGAAGATGTTGAAGGCTGTGTTTGAGATGAAGGACCTGGGGGAAGCACAAGTGATACTGGGCATGCAAATCAAGAGGAATAGGCATGATCAGGTCATAACTCTCACTTAGGAATCTTACTTGAAGAAGGTGCTCTGCAGATATAATATGAATCTGTGCAAATCAGTCACAACACCTATCAAGCAAGGATTGAAGTTGAGTTCTCAACAAAGGCCTGATACAGCAGATAAGATGAAGGAGATGGCACTCATTCCCTATGCAAGCGCAGTAGGGAGCCTAATGTATGCTATGGTCTGTTGTAGACCAGACCTTACTTTTGTTATGAGTGTCATAAGCAGATTTATGGTGAATCCCGGAAGAGCTCATTGGGAGGCTGTGAAATGGGTGATGAGGTATCTTCAAGGTTCTACAAATAGAGGATTGAAGTTCCAGAAAAACGCTAAGGAAGAAGAGCCATTGATGGGGTTTGTAGATGCAGATTTTGCTGCAAATGTTGATACAAGGAAGTCATTGACAGGTTATGTTTTTACATTGTTTAGTGCTGCAATCAGCTGGAAATCCACACACCAATCTGTGGTGGCATTGTCTACTACAGAGGCAGAGTATGTTGCACTAACTGAAGCAATCAAGGAGAGTATTTGGTTGAAGGGAATTCTGGCAGAGTTTGGGAAAGTTCAAGAGAAGGTCACAATCTTTTGTGACAACCAGAGTGCAATACATCTAGCCAAACATCAAGGCTACCATGAGAGGACCAAACATATAGATGTTAAACTCTATTTTGTGAGGGACCTCATTGAGAAAGAAAGCATCACTGTGAACAAGATTGACACTGCAGTCAATCCAGCTGACTGTTTCACTAAGGCTTTAGCTGCTGCAAAATTTGAGCTGAGTCTTGGTCTTATCAATGTTCAGTAATGCAGGGATATAAGGAATGTAGCTCGAGGTGGAGCTGCATTCAAGAAGAAGAGGGAAACTTGAAGCTTGAAGTTTGAAGAAGAATAAGTGAAGTTCCTGATGAAGTGAATCAGTGAGCTAAAGGTGGAGAATTGATGGAATTATGGAGTTGCATGAAGCTGCAGATTTGAGCTCATGATTCCCTAGCCGTCAGATGAAGTTGTTAGCAGTGAATGGCTGAGATTGAAGGTGCTCAACTCAGTTCCTGGAGCCACAACACAGCAGATTACTCATTCAATATGCAGCTTAAGTGGAGCTGCAAAGGTGGAGACGTTTTTTCTGTTATTCCTTAGAATATGGTGTGTGTTTGTGTCTCATAGGTTACTACACTAATTATAGCAGTTACTGCATTTAGTTGTGGCTGTTATTGCACATTGAAGAGGGTAGAATAAGAGCTGAATCTTGGCTGGTTTTCAGGAGAAGTAAAAAAAAAAAGAGAAGGAAAAGCAAGCTGTAAGCTGGGAATATCATCATGCCCTTCATTGATATTTTTGCAGCTTGTGTGAGGATTCATTTTTGTTTTATTGAGTGAAACAAAGTGAGGCATTGTAAGCTTGAGATTCAGTATAGTAAGAAGCAACATCTTTTCTTCCCGTGGATGTAGATTCTTTGGAGTCGAACCACGTAATTGTTAGTGTTTTTTTTAGTTTTAGTTTTCAAATTATTGTTGCTGTTCTTGGTTGCTGCGTTTATTGATAAGAATCCAACAACGTCAATAGCACCTACCTTCCTAGCGAGTAGTTAAGGACTTCAAGTGTGAGCCGTCGACCCGCTGAGGTAGCGAGCAGTTACCAGGTTCAGCCAACTGTCCTTCATTGTGTAATTTGTAAAGAAACTCAAGTTATATAGTGAAGTTGCCCTTCTGCGCAAGGAAGAGAGGACGTAAGAGTTTGAGACTTCGAATCTCTATAAATCACTTGTGTGTTGTACTGTTTTGATTAATTGCATATCTTTGAACTGTACACAAGCTCACACAATCTGCACTCAAACTGTCCAAAGTACTTATTCGAATTGTGCATAGATAAATTTCTAAGCGAGTCAAGGGCCCTTATTATTCCGCAATTGAAGCAAAAGTTTTATCAGTTTATTCACCCCCATCTAAACTGATATCGACTCGCCCGGGACCAACACTACATGAGGCCACTATTAAACCCTATACCCTAAAACCCTAAATCCTAAAACCTAAAACCTATTAAACCCTAAAACCTAAACCTAAACCTTAAAAATCCATGATCAAACCCTAAACCCTAGAAGGAGTTATGATTAATAAATTTAAAATTAGCCACAATTAAATTTAAAATTAGCCACGATTCACATAGCATCGATTAAATTTAAAATTAGCCATGATTAATAGTTCAAACAGCATCGATTAACTCTATTAATTATATGTCTCGATTAAGTTAAAATAACATTGATTAATTCTAATAATTCTATGCCTCGATTAAATATAAAATTAGCCACGATTAATAGTTCAAATAGCATCGATTAACTCTATTAATTATATGTCTTGATTAAGTTAAAATAGCATCGATTAATTCTTTTAATTCTATGCCTTGATTAAATTTAAAATTAGCCATGATTAATAGTTCAAATAGCATCGATTAATTCTAAAATTAGCATCGATTAATAGTATCAATTAATAGCATCGATTAATAGTTAAATAGCCACGAGTATTTCTAAAACAAGCATCGATGAATTTAAAGGAACCTCGATTAAATTTAAAATTAGCCTCGATTAAATTAAAAATACCTCGATTAATTATAATATATTCGATTAATTTTAAACTATACCTCAATTAATTGTAATTTAAATTATGCCTCTATTAAATTTAAAATAAGGACTCGATTAAGTTAAAAAAGTCACGATTAATAGTTCAAATGGCCACGATTATTTCTAAACCAAGCCTCGATTATTTTAAAAGGAGCATCGATTAAGTTAAAATTAACCTCGATTAATTTAAAAATTCCTCGATTAATTCTAATTGTCTCGATTAATTTTAAACTATGCCTCGATTAATTGTAATTTTAAATTATGCCCCTAAAAAATTATCCTCGATTAAGTTTAAATTATCCTCGATTATTTTCAAATGTTACGATTAACGTAATATAAGCCCCGATTAACATAATAAGCCACGTTTAACATAATATTTAGCTTTTAAAGTCTACTATTAATGTAATTAAAGGCTACGACATGCAAATATCTCCTCTTGCCTATTTTCTAACAACACACATGCAATATAATCGAAACAAGAAATATTTATAAAAGAATTTCACGAAAATGGAGAGTACAAAACGTACCTTTCAAATGATAGAAACGAAGCACTGCTTTCTTCTAGATGAATAAAACTTTCGCACCCTTGCTTCAAAGGAAAAAAATTATCCCCTTGCTAAAAAAAAGGATTTCTGTAAATTTTATTGTATTGTGAATATGCTCGAGTGTTGTTGTCTATTTATTCAAAAAATTTACCTACCACCGTACATAGTAATAAAACCATGTATTGAATTCGGTCAATAAATTACTACATTCCCCTACTTTTTATTTAATGAAGCTCACTACGTAACTTCCACTTCTTTTTATTTAATGAAGATCAGTAACTACCTCACTTGTTGTGTAATAAATGCATTCAATAAAAGCCAATCGTGGATCAATCAATTTAATTGTGGATCATAAAGAAGCCACACAATTAATCGAGGCCTCTTCATCTCCTTAATTAATTAAACTTAATCGAGGCCTCGATTATTCAAAGTTAATCGACACCTTCATTTCATTTAATCGAGGCATTGATTAACTTTGAATAATCGAGGCCTTAATCATGGCCTTATTTTATTTAATCGAGGCCTTCTTTTATTTAATCGTGGCTTGTTTTCATCAATCGAGGCTTGGTTCATTCAATCATGGCTTTAAATTTAGGGTTTCGATTTTAGGGTTGTGTATTGATTGATAATGGAGAAAATTTCACTTTTGGTCCCATAGGACACGCCTTGCTCCCCTTTTGGTCCCAGCACTATCTATTTTGGTCTTTTTTCAAAAAAAAAATCGCTCACTTTTAGTCCCATAGATTTCAAGCTGTCAATTTTAGTCCCTAAGATTTAAACGGCACTTTGACGGATTAACGGGGGGTGATTGCACGTGAGTCACATGCTCAATTTATCCCCAAATTGAACTAAAATTCCTAAATCAAAAGAAAATAACCCTAATTCTCACCCAATTGAAAAATTCCAAAAAGCATTCTCTCCCAAGCAGAAGGCAGCCGCCGCTTTCTGGGAGGGGATTGTGGCCCTAGCCGGACTCGCGTCCATCACCGGAGCATGGTCGATGAGTTCGGAAGCTTGGTTGTGGCCGAAAATAAGTGAATCGACCGGCCGCGCACCTGGGGGGGCTGTCGGGGTTCGGTTGGGTTCTGCGATGGTCCCTGAGGTTCCGACAAGAGAGCAACGACAGCTTCGAGCGCGGAGATATGGGAGGCGGCCTCCAGATTCGATCCACGGCTAATCGGAGGGTCGTCGTCTGAGAGGTCGTCCGACGAGGCTGACGTGGAAGAGAGCAGGTCTGGGGAGGCTATTTCAGGTAACATCTCTCCCTCTGTCTCTGAGGATAAATCCTCATCTGTTTCTTTCTCTGCATCTGTTTCTTCCTCCCTTTCTTGTTGTGGTGCTGAGATTATGGGGAAAAGGAGATATGTGTGGTGGGATTTTTTAGCTTGCTGGATGTGGGGATGGGTGTGTGGGCTGCAGGGGGTTGCAGTGGGAGGCTGGATGGTTTCGGGGTGTGTGAGAGACAGTGTGGGGGGGCTAGAGTGTAGTGGAGATGAAGGAAGGTGCTGCCTGGTGAAGTGACGAGATAGAGGGGTTGATTCAGATGGGGAGGAATCAGCAGAATCCAGCGACAGTCCAGATCGGGCTACTGGGTCTGCAGGAGAGGCAGGTTGCGGTGGGGGCTGGAGGTTTGGTTTTTTGAATTTTTGGGACCTGGTGACGATCCCAAACACGGTAGGGAGGGGATTTGGGTAATCTGATGCAGAGGGTGAAGGAAGAGAGATGAGATTTTGGCTGTGGGTGTTGCAGGTTGGATCAGAAAGCTGGTGGGATGTTTTTGAGTTTTTGTTTGAATTTTTCCCAGGATTGGAACTGAAAATTGGGGCAGTTTTTTAGTGGGGATTTTTTGTTTGAGCTTCTGAACTAACGAGCTGATTTCTGGGAGATGAATCTGAATTTTTGGCTATTTGTTTTCCAGATTTCGAAGCAGTTGAATGGGTAATTTTTGCCAATTTCCTGGCAGATTTTTTGGAGGATGAAGAGGACTTCAAAATCTGGGCAGATTGCCCAGAATTTTACCTTTTTCGACCCATAACAGCAGATTTGGAGTTTTAGACCCAAATTGATTTGGTTTAGTTGATTTGGATTTGTTGATTTTGTGGAAATATTAATGTATTTTAGTACCAATTATCCCTCCAAAAAATATGTGGAATGTCCCTTAAAAATATGATAAAAATCTATTAAAATTACCTCTAAATAATGTTATTGTCTGTTGGTTAATTGTTACTTCGGGACTGAAATTAAAAATGCAATGAGACCAAAATCGACAGTAAATTTAACGTTTTCCGTCACAGAGAGGTCAAAATTGATAGTAAAAATAAAATTTGGGACCAAAATAGACAGCGCTGGGACCAAAAGGGGAGCAAGGCATGTCCTATGGGACCAAAAGTGAAATTTTCTCATTGATAATGCCTTGACAAAAGTATACTGAGCCAATGATTAGGTGTGAGGACCAAGTCTATTATACTACAAATTGCTTAACAAACTACCTTGTAACACAAATTTTTGTATTTAATTTAATAAAACACAAAACAGTGTACAAATACAATATTTTAGGATCAAATTTGTATTTTTTGGATCCAATCTCTATTTCTCCTCTGATTAATCACTCTATGAACGATCTTCAAACGGTCTTCGAAGCTTTCGAGGAAGATTTGTATCCTCGATCTTCTTTGACTTGGTCTTTGGTCTTTGGAAAGGTTAATTCGGAGGGCCGACGCCTTGTTTCCGGATCAAACGCTAATTTTGGGTTGAATTTGACGAAGAACGCTTTTGTCTTCCTTGCTTGTGGATCAAATGCCGTCTTCGGAATGAATTTGGTGAAGAACGCCTTTGAATATCACAAGAACGCCTTGAATATCAGAGAGAATTTCACTTATGGAAGTTCTCAAATTCTTGAACTCTTCAAATGACTTATGGTGTGTTTTTTCATTCTCCATATGGCCTCTATTTATAGGTGTAAGGAGAGAGAAATTTGGAGATTTAGGGTTGAGGTGGCGCGATTTGATTGGCTCCTCAATATTTTGGACTTATCTTTATCAAATCCTTGATTTCTGCACAGATTTGACACGTGTCGACTTCTGATTGGTCGAGACTATCCACATATTTAAATATCAACATTTATTTATTTAATTTAGGAATTAATTCATGTAAATCCCCAAAATATAAATAAATGATATATTTTGATATTTAAATCTTTATCTCCAAATATTAAATATCAATATCTTTTTATTTAATTTAGGAATTAATTTAATTAAATTCCTAAAATATAAATAAATGATATAATTTGATATTTAATTATTTGCATGGCATAATGTAATTTAGTCATTAAAATTTATCCATCTACAAATGCCCCCTTGAGACTTGTTCATAAATAATTTGCCTTGGAAATGAATTAGTCTCAAGATTTGAGATTTATTAGATAGTTTTTAACTCGTATCAAAGAGCCTTCATTTTTGCTAGATAGTTTCAACTCGTATCAAGGAGCCTTCATTTTTTGGAACTTGAATTTATAGACATTTTATACTCATGTCCATGAGTTCTTGAATTTTAAAATTTATTAGAAAGTTTATACTCATATCAAGGAGTTCTTGAACTTTGAATTTATAAATTTCTTTAACCGTGACCTAGATTTGAGCTTTTGATCTCAAAATTAATTTCCATTTGAAATATGGAATGCTCACGGATTGGACCAAACCTTCTTTAGGAAATAATAAAATGTCATGCTGCTTTTGAAATGGGCTGCCATGCATAATGACCAAAACATCAAGTGGGCTTCATAATTAAATATCATTCTTATTTATCAAACGGTGGCCCATCAAAATAGAACAATTAAGCTTTCTCGAATGCTTCCAGAATGACCGACACCAACTCTTTTCCTTTGCAAATTTTATTGTACTTCGCAAGCTTGGGTACCAAGAATCCACCCATGATTGATTTCTCTATATTTGCGGATAACTCACCTCTGTCAATGGATTAACATGAAGTCTCCTTATTATCCAATAATTTACGTCTCCCATATCAAACTATCGAAAACAAATTCGAATTCGGATAATTCCAAATCTTCACACATAAGGATTCTTCTCTTACCCAATTTCCTTTCCTGACTCAAACACTCTGACAAGGTCCTATAAATAGTCGCCTTGCATTGATGATTTTTTATCCCAGCAATAGCAGCTCATCGAAAATACTTATATTGACAACATCCTCTCATCACATATATTTTCTTTTCACATGCAAGGTAACCCCCTTTTTTTCTGTAGTGAGATTTTCCAGGTGAATTTCCACTTAGGAGCAGCAGCTACGCAACATTTTTCTTTGTATTGGTGATTTGTTTGACTAAGGTGAGCTCTCTATCCCCATATTTTTCAACTTTGGCTTCTACTATTCTGTCTGCCATGTGTTTGATAAATTGCCTGAGAGAAGATTCTGCCCCCCTTTTTTTGTAGAAATGACGCGCACTTCTTTTGCTGATTTGGAAGAATTCAAGAGACTCCTTGCACCAGAAAATTTAAGGTATATTACTGCAAATTGAGGAGACTATGTCTTTGTTTTTTTTTTGTATTACGCTTGTTGCATGTAAGATTCCTTTTTTTTTTTGTTTTTGCAGAAGTTTGGAGTCAAATTTTGACCCAGTGCCTTAATTTCAAATTGCAGCAAGACTCAAGGGATTTTCGCCTTGAGTCCTTAAGACTTAAGGGATTTTCACCTTAAGTTCTTAAGTCTCGGAGTTCCGGCAACAGCGTTCACGGCTCAAGGGATTTTCGCCTTGAGTCCTTAAGACTTAAGGGATTTTCGCCTTAAGTTCTTAGGTCTCGGAATTCCAGCAGCAGTTCACGGCTCAAGGGATTTTCACCTTGAGTCCTTAAGACTTAAGGGATTTTCGCCTTAAGTTCTTAAGTCTCGAAGTTCCAGCAGCAGCTCACGGCTTAAGGGATTTTCACCTTGAGTCCTTAAGACTTAAGGGATTTTCGCCTTAAGTTCTTAAGTGTCGGAGTTCTAGCAGCAGCTCACGGCTCAAGGGATTTTCACCTTGAGTCCTTAAGACTTAAGGGATTTTCGCATTAAGTTCTTAAGTCTCGGAGTTCTAGCAGCAGCTCACGGCTCAAGGGATTTTCGCCTTGAGTCCTTAAGACTTAAGGGATTTTCGCCTTAAGTTCTTAAGTCTCGCCATGGTTTGCTTCAGAGATGTTACTGATTCTGGGAACACCTACTTGATGATTATGGATTACGAGCGGCAGCCTGCAGAGAAAGGGACGCGGTTAAAAGTGCATATATCTCTCATTGGCTCATTTGCTCCTAACTGGCCCCAGTTCACGAATTACTTACGTAGGACAACTTGGACTCGAGAGATTCCTCTTGTCAAAGCATCTTCAACATGGATTTTGGAATCATCACATCATCGCCTAACTAGTCAACCTAGTTTATTACCGACACTAGGACGTAGAATTGTTGAAGAAGGGGCCACATGGGGAGATAATGTGGATTTTGTTGGAGAATTTCACTACTTCTATGGATATTTGGAATGGACTGAAGATATCCTTAGCCGATGTGAAAATGAACTTCACCGAGTGGGTATCTTTGATTCTGTGTATGCTTCTCTTTTCACCTATGATCGGAATACAGAGATCATGAAAGCTTTTTGTGAGGCTTGGTGTCCCTCGACAAATACCTTGCTGACTTTGTCTGGTGAGCTGTCGATTTCTTTGTGGGACTTGCACGTATTGTCCGGGCTTCCAATATACGGAGCATTTTATGATGAAATAGTGCCTTGCACAGAAGAACTTATGGTTACAAATCGAGAAGGTGACTTACACATTCCCGCCTCCTGTAGTTCTTTAATTCATGCATACCACATTATTCGTGCTAAAGTCGGTTCAGTTACCATTGAGAACTGGATCAAATTTTGGTCTAAAAATCAACCAGTGTATCAAAGGCCTCCCCCACGAAAGGAAAGGAA
Organism: Perilla frutescens; assembly: GCA_026008535.1. NCBI lineage: Eukaryota > Viridiplantae > Streptophyta > Magnoliopsida > Lamiales > Lamiaceae > Perilla > Perilla frutescens. The sequence goes on from BRKX01000004.1 coordinate 18,119,857, forward strand.
GACGGCACCTCAGTCAACTTATAATCCAACTGGTGATTTGAAGGCTTACAAACCTTGGACCGGCATAGAAACGGTCTCTTTTGTGCGTCTTGGTATTAAAGAAAAACGATGGAAAGAAGCATATTTGGCTGCCCACATTGCTTGTTGGCTATGCTGTTTTGTTCTTCCTGATGGTGATGGGAACTTGATTCAGCCAGATACTTTTAAGATGGCAAGTATGATGGCGAATGGGAAAAAAGTCTCTCTTACTATCCCAGTTTTGACTAGCATCTATAGAGGTTTGAATAATATCTCAAACTCTTTAGATCTTTCAACAGCATTCCCAATTCACTTTGTCTATAGTTGGGTGGCACATTATTTCAAAACACATTTCCTCTTTGAGTGAAAGACGCACACCTCTAGAATGATTCAGTATTCAGGTGAAGGAGGCGCGAGGTAATATGACTTTTCCAAGGCCCGCAAGCGAATCTTCCAAGGAGATATTTCTTGAGCTTGCACGATGTTTACTAGGGAGGATTATGTCAAATCTTTTGTTGATGATGATGCTGCGAGTGAATCTGAACAGTGTTTCTTCATGGCCATTCGTTCCAACTATCTCATCAGAAGGCTGAGTAAACGCTTTGTTGTTGAGCCATATAGTCCACATCGCTTCAGTCGCCAATTCGGGTTTTATCAAATCATGCCCCGTGTTCTTGCCCAAGATATTCGTGAAGCTCTTTTAGATGACGGGTTCAAATACTGGCGTATATGCATGAGACGCCATTCTAAATTGAAGGTCTGTTTTCCCAACTTGATTGTGAGTGCAAAGAGATTCTTATCATCTGGGTATAAGAGTTGGTGGGATCAAACATACAGAAGCTTCTTGGAAGAGAAAATTATGACTTTGATTCTTCACAAGACAGATGAGGTATCCAAGAGTAAAAAGAAAAATATCAGTCCTCCCAAGAACAACACCCCTGAAGGCAAGAAGAAAGTTGAAGCAGTGAATCCTCCCAAGGATAACACCTCCAAAGGCAAGAAGAAAGTTGAAGAAGTGAATTCTTCCAAGGATAAGCGGAAGACGACTTTGTGTTTTCTAGACGATTCTACCAGCAGCAATGGAGAACATCATTTTAAGATATAGAAGAAACACGTGGCGTCTGCTGAAGATCGTGCCGAGAGCAGTCGTCGTCATACATCCACATCTGAGGTTTTTTTCTTAATCTTTGACCTTTCTTTTTTCATTCCATTTCCTCACTTAAATCATTTTCTTCTCTCTCTTTTTTTTTAGCTGGAGAGAGAGATATTTGGGGATGATTTAGAAGACTTGCGGAACAATTATGAGACAGTGGATTTTGATAGATTGTTTGAGCCTCAATCTGATGAACTAATCAAAGCCAAGCCAGTTCCTCATCTTGAAGCTATTTCTGAATTCAATGTCAAAGCTCTTTTTGACAAGCATCGCAAGTCGTACCGTCAAAATTGCTGGAGTGAACTTCGTAACAAAGTATTGAGGACCCCACCTGAATTCATGTCATCTATTCAAGAAGAAGTACTTGGTGGATTCTCACAAATGAAGGCTTTCTCTGGCGATTTTGACATGTCTTTTCTGGAGAAGAGTTTGGGCGAGCTTTTCACCATAGCTGCTGCTTATGATGAAGTGAGATCATCCTATTTTGAGTCTGAAGGGCTTTCTACCTAACGTCTTGAGAAGATTAGATGTTGCATCCAATGTTGAGACTAGAAGCAATGAAGAGATTGGCCAGATACAGTCCATTGAGAAAGAACTTGCTGATTTGGAGGAGCGGCATACAGACTTGTGCATATCTTTGAAAGAATATCAAATCTCTCATAATGATAATCAAAAGAAGATCAAAGGATTTGAAGAAGAACATGCCAATCTGAAGAATGTCTCCGAGAAATAGGCAACCGAGAAGGTAGAAAGCACAAAATCTCTTTCGGAGTCAGCCCAGAAAGCTTTGGAAGATCAAGATCCTTTTGCTTAGATCTTTATTTAGCGTGCTGTTTTTTTTTCTCTTTTTTTTTGAACATTTGGGCAATGCCCATAGTTGATATGAATTCTTTTGTGGTTTTATTAAATCAAATGCATTGATTCTTTTCCACTTTGAGCCTTCAAATTCTTCAACTATGATCATTCAACTGAAATGGTAAAACATAAATCATGACTGAACTTAGAAATTATCTAAGCTGCCTACGTACCCTTTTGAAAGGGATCAAGTCAATACGTAGTTCAAACGATCGATTTGTATTTTGTTTTGGGGGGGTGCCGTACACAGTTTATACTCATGCGGGCTAGGAGTGAATATTCTTTAACCACTATAAACAAAGTGGGTGTTTTATATTTTAACCACATAGAACACATTTGGTGGGATAAATAACAGTTTAACCACATAAATTTAACTTTTGGTGGGAAAGTTAGCAGTTTAGCCACGTTCACATTCTTTGGTGGTTACCGTACGCAGTTTATACTCATGCGGGCCAGAAGTTTTCTTCATATCTTTTCCCTTCAAGGATAGTAACGCTTCAAGAACTTCCCATTTATTGGGCCAATTCTTACGTTATCTTCAGAGATCAATTTGTAGGCACCATTTGTGTAGACTTCTTTAATATCATATGGACCATCCCATCTTGACACAAATTTGTTTTCGACACGATGAGTGGTGATAATTGGTCTTCCCACAGCAAGGACCAGATCTCCAACTTGGAAAGAACGTGAGCGCACTTTTTTATTGAAAGCTTTTGAGAGCCGAGCTTGATAGCATTCCAACCCTTGTTGTGCCTTCAATCGCTTTTCATCCAAAGCTTCCAACTCTTGAAGACGTAAATGTGCATTTTCTTCTTCAGTTAATCCTTCTTGGATAGCAATTCTGAGAGATGGAATTTGTTGCTCAAGCGGGATGACGGCTTCCACTCCATACACCAGTGAATAGGGAGTTGCTTGTGTGGGCGTTCTGTGAGTTGTTCTGTACCCCCATAATACTTCACCAATTCGCTCATGCCAATCACGCTTTGATTTTGCAACTACCTTCTTCAATAAGTTGCACAACGTCTTGTTAAAAGCTTCAGCTAGTCCATTTGTAGCTGCATTATACATGGATGACTTTCTTTGCTTGAAGTTGAATATCTCGCAGAGTTTATCTATCAATGCATTACTAAAGGGATTCTCATTATCAGTGATAATGTATCGAGGGACCCCATAGCGATAGATAATATTGGACTTGATGAAGTCAGCCATATTCTCCTTCTTCACTTCTTTCAAAGGTACTGCTTCAGCCCACTTTGAGAAATAATTTGTTGCAGCCAAGATGTATAAGTGCCCTCCAGAAGACTTTGTCATGGGCCCCACAACATCCATCCCCCAAGCATCAAAAGGCCAAGAAGTGACTGTTGGATGCAATGGCTCGGGTGGTTGGTGGATGAGGTTTGCATGGAATTGACAAGGTTGACATCTCTGCGCATAATCCAAGCAATATTTTACCATGGTTGGCCAGTAGTAGCCCATTCTCTTAATTCGGAAGTGCAGTTTTGGGCTGGATTGGTGAGCACCACAAACACCAGAGTGTGCTTCTTCCATAGCTTTTGCGGCTTCTTCATTACTTAAACATCTCAAAAAGACACCATCAAAAGACCGTCTATACAGTGTGCCTTTGAAGTATATGAAGCGAGCAGCACGATGGCGAACATCAATTCTTCAACGTGGATCATCTGGTAACCTTTCATACTTCAAGTAATCAACAAACACCTATCTCCAGTCTTCTTGTTCAATTTCAAACACTTCCACGACATTATTCTCATCTTCTTCACCATCTTCATCTTCAAAGACAGGTGGTATAACCCAATTTTTACAAACGGGTATGAGAACTTTGCCATCGGCCATGGCTATTGTGGATGCAAGCTTAGCCAATGCGTCTGCTTATTTATTTTCTTTTCTTGGCACATGTTCAATTTCCACATTTCCAAGCCATCCAATCATTCGTTGGGCATACTTGACGTATGGCAGTAACTCAGGCTTTTTGACTTCATATTGCTCATTTATTTGATTGACCACCAACTTAGATTCTCCATAGAACTTCATGTGCAATCTTTTCGTATCTACCGCCATTTCCAATCCGAGGATAAGCGCTTGATACTCAGCTACATTATTGGAGTAATTTTTTATCAGGGTAAAAGAGTATGACAGTACTTCTCCTTCAGGTGTCACAAACACAACTCCGGCACCGGCTCCTTCTCTATGGGCTGCACCGTCAAAATACATAAGCCAAGGAGGAGAGATTTCGACTGCAAGTGCGTCTTCATCTGGGAGATCATCGGTGAGTTCCCATTCAGCGGGGATTAGATGATTAGCTAGAAAATCTGCCAGAACTTGTCCCTTCACAGCCTTTTGGGGAACATATATAATCTCAAACTGTTGCAATTGGAGATACCACCGTGCAAGCCTATCTGACAAAACGGGTCTTGACATTACATACTTCAATGGATTTGCTTTAGAGATGAGACGAACTATATGAGCTTGGAAGTAATGCTTTAATTTCTGAATGGAGAATATCAAAGCTAAACATAACTTCTCAATTGGAGAGTACTTCAACTCGTTTGGCATCATCATTCTACTGAGATAGTATAGAGCATTTTCTTTGACATTCTCATTTTCTTGGGCAAGTAATGCCCCCATAGACCTTTCTTGAGCAGCAATGTATAAAATCAATAGGCGACCTGCCACCGGCGCCACTAACACAGGAGATTTTATAAGATAGTCTTTAATGCTTTGAAAAGCATTACTGCACGACTCATCCCATTCGAATGGCACACCCTTTTTCATGATCCGACTGAATGGTTGACACCGGCCAGCTAGATTTGAGATAAACCTCCGGAGATATGCCAACTTTCCTTGTAGGCTCTTTAACTCGTGAAGATTATGAGGTGCAGACATCTTCATTATTGCATCAATTTTGGCTTTTTCAATTTCTATTCCCTGGTGGCGAACAATGAATCCAAGGAATTTTCCAGACTTCACTCCAAATGCGCACTTCAGAGGATTCATCTTTAGTTGATGTTTTCTGAGTCGCTCAAAAATCATCCTCAAGTCTTCTAAATGGTCACTTCGCTGTTTTGACTTTACTAACACATCATCCACATAACATTCAATATTTTTGTGGAGTATATCATCAAATATCTTCTGCATAGCCCTTTGATATATAGCACCAGCATTCTTTAGTCCGAATGGCATCACTGTGTAGCAATATATCCCTTTAGGGGTACGAAATGCCGTCAGCTCTTCATCTTCTGGAGACATCCGAATTTGGTTATAACTAGAAGATCCATCCATGAAAGACAGTGCTTCATGTCTAGTGGTAGCATCGATTCGGCAGTGGGAAGTCGTCTTTTGGGCATGCTTCATTTAAATCTCTGAAATCAACACAAACTCGAATTTGCCCATTTTTCTTTCTCACATGGACGATGCTAGATATCCAAGTCGGATATTTAACTTCTCTGATGAATCCAACTTCAATGAGTTTGTTTACTTCAGCTTCAATGAGTGGGATCAAGTCTGGACGAAATCGCCATTGAGCTTGCTTAACAGGCCGTATCTCCTTATTTACTGCTAGATGATGTACAGCTATCTTTGGATTTAATCCAGGCATCTCTTTGTATGACCAAGCGAATACATCTTTGAACTCTTTTAGCAGTTCAATATATGAGTGTTCTTCATCGGCAGTCAAAAGTGCACTTATGTAGGTGGGCCTTGGGTCATTTTCATCGCCCAAATTGATTTCTTTCAATTCATCGACAGTGGACTTGACACCTTCTTCGAACTGAGGATGGGCTATCTCTGCATCTTCCTCTTCGACAGTCACTTCTTCACTTGAGGTAATGTGATGTGATGAGGCAATCTCTTCATTCATTTCTTCGGGACTTTTGAACTCTTTGCATTTTCTCATTGTTCCGTCCCTTCGTCTCACCCAAATTATGTGTGCCACATTATTTGTCTTGATCACACCCCTTCTAACCAGGCGGGAGATGTCTCGATGCAACTGGTTTTGAACATCACGAGTAATCGTGTTTTGAACACCACTGGCAGCATAGTAAGATGAAGCTACACTTTCTCTATCGGCTTCATCTTCAACGTGTTGCGTAAAGATGACAATCTTCAACTTGGCTTTTAGTTCTCTTCCACATGACACAGTCAATGTAGTGCATCTCTTCATGCGGGAAGGGATTAAACTCCTCACCTTTTGAGTTACTCGAGGTTTATTAAATCCATTTGACCTTTCAACTTTTGTGATCTTGCTACCACATTTTCTACCAAGCCTCTCAAAGACAGACACCCTCGGAGTCTCACCAAGTCTCTTGAAAACAAATGTTCTTGGAGTTTCCTTTTTGTATTTGCCAACTGCATCTTCTGTTGACGAAAATTCTCCTTCAAAGACATGGTTTGTTGTAGCCCTTTTGATGGTGATGCAGACTGGACTTTGTGGGACAAATCCCAAACCTACCTTAGTGCTTGGGACAGCATGGCCATTCTTCTTCAATATTTTTTATGTGGCATTAAGTCCGTAGTTCTGTTGATCTACAATTTTTGAATGGGACTCCATCACAGGGCTTTCTTGTGGACTATATCCAGCTTTAACGAGAAGTTTAAATGATTTTGGACCAAAATGCTGAGTGGCATCACTATTCACACTTTCTCCATGTTCAGTAGCACGCCCTTGTGTTGGTCGAACGAACCCTTTGAGTGGTGGTGGGATTGGCTTCTTTGCATCAATTTTGGTTAGAGACAAAGGGAGTCCTTCCAGTGATTCTATTACAGATGCTTCTTTCTTGATCTTTTGGCTGTTTTTAGGTTCTTTTTGATGGATTGTTACCCCTTTTCCTGCCTTTGTGTTAGGTAGGTAGTATTTTGAATCGGCAAAGTATGATTCAGCTTTTGTGAAAGGCTTGTGGTCGCCAACTACCATTTTTACGACTCCATCCCGATAATACTTGAAGCATTGATGCCATGTTAAGGGGACAACTCCATTCTCATGTAGCCATGGTCGTCCAAGAAGCATGTTATATGAAGTCTTGGCGTCAATCACGTGAAACATTACGGTTGATTTCATATCATCCATTAGCAAATCCAACCTTATGGCACCAAGAGCTCTTTGTCCTTCATGGTTGAATCCTTGAATCATCAACCAAATACCAGAAAGATCTTCCGTAGGAATTTCCAATTCTTTCAATGTTCTTAGAGGCAAGATATTCACTGCAGATCCTCCATCAATAAGTATTCTATTGACTCGTTTTTCATATGCATAGCCACTCATGAATAAAGGCCTATTGTGAGGATCAGACCCAAGCTGCAAATCTTCATCAGTGAATGTTATTCCAGGTATGCAATCATTATCAGCCACATGAGTCTCTTTTTCGACTCGTTTATCATCTTCTTCATCATTCACCGCATTACTAGACTCAGTGATGACAATATTTGCAGTGGCGTCATCTTCTTCAAGTGATATTTTCCCTTGACGAGCCAGTTGCATAATCTTGTCTTTCAATATGAAGTAGCCATGAATGGCATGCCCAACCAATTGATGGTATTTGCAGTATTTCGGGTCATCAGTTCTCCATGCTTCGTTGGGACGCTTCATTTCTGGAAATTCAATAAGTCCTTCTTTGAGTAGGTCGTCAAAAATCCCCGAGATGTCTGAATCCAGAAAAGGATATTATTTTTGTTGCATCTCTTTCAGGGTCATCCTCTTTTCTGGCTGAATATCCTGCCTTGCATCCTTTTCAGCATCCTTTCTGATGAACTTGACAGGTGTTGCTTTCGTTGCCATAGACTCTTTCTTTGGTGCTTTGTCGAAGGACTTGACACTCCTCTTGAAATCTTGCCTTTCTTTGAACTTGCAAGGTTCTTGCATTGGTGGTCCATCAATTCCGTTTGCTGCCATACTTAGCTCCATATCATGAGCTCTGGTAGCTAGTTCTTTAAAAGTTCTTGGTTGGATTGCTCGCAAGATGTATTGAAGACCCCAATGCATTCCTTGGATGCACATTTCTATGGCAGACGCTTCAGACAAACGATCTTTGCAGTTAAGACAAAGATTTCTCCACCGATTGATATAATCAATCACAGGCTCTTCTTTCCATTGGCGAGAACTTGTGAGTTCCACCATACTAACTGTTCTTCTAGTACTGTAAAAGCGATTGAGAAACTCATGCTCGAGCTACTCCCAATTGTCAATTGAGTTAGGCTCCAAGTCTATATACCAATCGAATGCGTTTCCTTTTAGAGAGCGAACAAATTGCTTGACCAAATAATCTTTATAGGTTCCAGCATTATTGCACGTTTCAACAAAATGGGCTACATGCTGTCTTGGATTGCCCTTTCCATCGAACTGTTGAAACTTTGGGGGTTGATAACCTACAGGCATCTTCAAGTTATCGATCCTTCGAGTGTAAGGCTTAGAATAAACCGCCATTGACTTGGAACTTTCACCGAACCTATCTTTTATGGTTCCTTCAATGAACTCCTTGAGTTGGTTGATTGGAATAGAACCATCAACTAAAACATTTAACTCTTTAGCAGATGATTTTGCATCATCATTCATTTCCGGCTTCTCAGGTGTTTCGTCGCCATTATTTTCACTATTTTCTTCATGATTCTCTTGACTCACGACTTCTTTCCCTTTCAAGAGCCTCGCAATTTAGTCGTCTTGCTTTTTTATATGGGCATACATTTGCTCCATCAACTTTGTCAAATTTGCAATTTGTTCATCCGTAGTTGATCCATCTTCCATCATGACGGACTCCTCAAGTGGGTAACTTGTTGATGAGTGAGTGTTCAATGGTGCAGCACCGGTCTCCACTTCATCACTTTTCTTGTTCTTGTCAGCCAGTTGTAGTTCCGTTTCTGTAGGATTAATTGACTGAGAAATCTCTCTTGCTTGTTTGGCCATTCTCCGTGTAATGACACCGACACTCTTTAAAGAGCTATCTGGAGCAGCCGTGGATGAAATTTTTATTTTCATCACACTTTTTTCAGTAGTTGAGTTTTTTGAAGTAGGTGCAGTTGAAGATTTTGTTTTCATTGCACTACTCTGAGCAGACATCGTTCACGAATTTGGTAGAGTGAAAAGATGAGAGGTAGAGATTGTCCCACTGGGCGTGCCAAAATTTGTAACACAAATTTTTGTATTTAATTTAATAAAACACAAAACAGTGTACAAATATAATATTTAGGATCAAATTTGTATTTTTTGGATCCAATCTCTATTTCTCCTCTGATTAATCACTCTTTGAACGATCTTCAAACGGTCTTCGAAGCTTTCGGGGCAGATTTATATCCTCGATCTTCTTTGACTTGGTCTTTGGTCTTTGGTCTTTGAAGACGTTAATTCGGAGGGCCGACGCCTTGTTTTCGGATCAAACGCTAATTTTGGGTTGAATTTGACGAAGAACGTTTTTGTCTTCCTTGCTTGTGGATCAAACGCCGTCTTCAGGATGAATTTGGTGAAGAACGACTTTGAATATCACAAGAACGCCTTGAATATCAGAGAGAATTTCACTTATGGAAGTTCTCAAATTCTTGAACTCTTCAAATGACTTCTGGTGTGTTTTTTCATTCTCCATATGACCTCTATTTATAGGTGTAAGGAGAGAGAAATTTGGAGATTTAGGGCTGAGGTGGCGCGATTTGATTGGCTCCTCAATATTTTGGACTTATCTTTATCAAATCCTTGATTTCTGCACAGATTTGACACGTGTCGACTTCTGATTGGTCGAGATTATCCGCATATTTAAATATCAACATTTATTTATTTAATTTAGGAATTAATTCATGTAAATCCACAAAATATAAATAAATGATATATTTTGGAGGTGGATTTGCGTGCAACAACGGTTATTTCCGCCTATTTCAGGCGGCCACGTGGCCCCACGCGGGCGTGCCATGTGGCACATGGTACTTTTTATTGTAGTTGGAATGATGATAGTATTAATTTCAAGTTGATACCTTTCTTTATCGTACTTGATACTTTTCTGCTTATCACATGGTACTTTTTATTTTTACCGAACTCATGTTTTGCTTTCCTTTGCAAATTCTTGGAATGATGATTGTTTTAGTTTAATCTCAACACATACAATATAAAAACTGAAAAAAAAATTAGAATTTGAATTAAATAAACTTATATAAAATAACTAGCAGACCCTTTACTTTTTAATGATACAGATGGTACTTTTCGAATGTTTTGTGATACTTTTTAATAGGAAGGTCGGTACTCACTTTGGACAGATTTTTTTTATGGGTTGACCCAGTCAAAGCGGGTTGACCCACGTTGACCGGGTCAAAGCGCGGGTTGACCCACGTTGACTGGGTCAAAAGTGGGTTTGACTGACCCGTCTCATATAGTGTTATTTGCATCATGATGCATGCAAGTGTTTGCCTATATTTTGATATTTAAATCTTTATCTCCAAATATTAAATATCAATATATTTTTATTTAATTTAGGAATTAATTTAATTAAATTCCTAAAATATAAATAAATGATATAATTTGATATTTAATTATTTGCATGGCATAATGTAATTTAGCCATTAAAATTTATCCATCTACATACCTATTTTTAAAAATTGTTGTTTTTTGCCAATTACTATTTACTTTTGTCTAATTTTATCAATTTCCATAATTTATATTATGATCCTAAATTATTTTATAAGAGAAATAAAAGGGGAGGATATTCGAATTAGAGATTCAAAACCGTTAGCAGTTGATGGCAAAGACCCTCGTAGCACCCGCCCTTTCAGTGGGCCCCACCTTAATCTAGTCTCGATACAAATTATAAATAAATATCTTTAGTCAACACATTTAATTCAAGAATCAACAGTAGTAATCCTCTTCATTTTCTGAAAAAAAGAACAAAAACACAACTCGCAACAATATATCCTCTTCATTCATATTTCAGACGCCATCCTCTCTCTCTCTCCCTCCGACTCTGAGTGTACTGAAATTGTAGAGAGAGAAAGAGGGAGCAGCCAGAAAAGATGGGATCAGTGGCGAAGAAGGGGTTGCAGCAATATTTAGTACAGCTCCAACGACACCCTCTCAGAACCAAGGTTTCCGCTCTCGTTGACTTGCCCGTTTTTTTTTTTTTTTTTTTTTTTTTTTTTTTGATTTGGGGCTAGTTTTGCTTGATTTTGTGCTGCTTTCTGATTCTATGGTTGATTGTAAATTTGAGATGTTTAATCAACTTTTGCAGGTGATAACGGCGGGAGTGCTGTCGGCGGTTAGTGATATTGTGGCGCAGAAGCTCTCTGGCATTCAGAAGCTTCAGCTGAAGCGACTTCTTCTTAAAGTGGTAATTTTCTTACTGAGATTAGTGAACTCATATCGCGTGTTGATTCCAGATTTTTTACTGTAAAAGAAAAATAAACGTATTCCAATTCGAGTGTGGATGGAATCGGTACCATGATTCATGAAGTTCTCAAATAATCAATGGGAATCGGTTATTCTTGATTCTTGAATGATATAATGATAGATTAGTTAGATTTCTAATGTATTGAAGGTATGTATAGTGCTCGATCAGAAGTTCCTCTAATGTATTGCTGTTTGAGGTTGAATGCGTAGATTGTCCGGCCCCTTCATTGATTGTTAGGCTAGGCAGAGGAGATAATAATTAAATTTATTGGTGCTTTAGTACTAGTTATGATCTTGTAGGGTCCCAGCCCTTTCTTCTTCGACACATATGTATGTCTTGTTTGCTGTGCTTCTGGTTTCTAATAGGCTAGTAGGGGACCTCTTAGTCGAAGAATGCATTTGGCTAATTAGCTAATTTAATTTTTGGAGTACATTTAAAGGAATTAGCCATTTCATGAAACTTTGTTAATCTGTATTGTATTCCACCTTAATTATCTTTGATTTTCAGTTTCCACATGCTTTGTTCAAATGCCATTTCACTTTGTGACTTCCTACCTGAGCTACTAAAAGTGTCGGATTATAGTATTCTTAACAAAGTAAAGGGATTGAAATACACCATAGAGGCTTTGTGTAAGTGAAGACGACAAACTTCACTCCCCAAAATGTTTTTCAGGAGACTGAAAAATAATATAACCAACTGGCTAACCAAATTTTAACCGAGCTTTAATCCGCTTCTGTAGATAGTGTAAGTCGAAACATTAGAAACTTTGAAGCTTATGTTAATATTTTACATTTGCGACAAGTTATTGAACTGTCCATCCATTAAATCTTGTTCAACTTCTTCCAATGCTGCTAAGTTTCTGCTGATACTTGTTATTTGGATTAAAATATCCCTGAATGCAGATATTTGGGGCAGCTTATTTGGGTCCATTAGGGCATTATTTCCACATATTGCTGGATAAAATTTTCAAGGGGAAGAAGGACTCCAGTACTGTAGCCAAGAAGGTGCTCCTGATTCTTTTATTGTCTACTTCGTTATCTTATATCTTTCTGAATCCATCAGTCAATTGAATTTCTGGCATTAATAAGAAATACTTTTTCATGACATTTTTGGTGCCTGGATATGATGGATATATGATCACACGTAATTTTTGGGATAAAATGAATACCTGAGATGAAACAGTTATTAACAGAATTGAAATCCTCTTAGGTGGTGCTGGAGCAACTTACAATTTCACCTTGGAACAATCTGATGTTTATGGTTTACTATGGCTTAGTTATTGAGGGTAAGTCTACACTACAGCTTCTCTCAGCTCGCAATATCTAGCTTTTGATAGTGCATGTTAACTATGACAATGTAAAAGTTTTCTTACTAACTTTTAAGCACAGCTCTTGCTCAGAAAAATGCCATCAAATTGCACAAAATCAAGTTAGATATATGGTAGGACAATGTTTTGAATGTGTATTTTGTAGGCTCTGAAGAGAAGAGTAAGATTATTCAAGCAAGAACCTTAATTTGATAACTCGACCATCTCAACATTGTGCAATACTGCTCATGAGTCATGAAGCGAGTAAAGAAGCATAAGATTTTATTAACTAATTAAATTCTATGATTTGCACAGGGAGACCCTGGATTCATGCGAAATCTAAAATCAAGAAGGAATATCCAAAGGTCCTGTATACATCATGGACAGTAAGTGATGTTAAATGGTTTGCTGTTATTCTCTGGTACAGGCCATTGAAAAATAAAATAAAATTATATATTTAAATTCTATATATACTACCATATACATGCAGTTCTGGCCTGTGGTTGGATGGGTAAATCATCAGTACGTGCCGCTGCAGTTTCGTGTTATTCTCCACAGTGTCGTTGCTTGTTTCTGGTACGGAAAATATCTACCTGATGGCATGCATGCATTTCCATCAATGTGATTCGATTTCCTTCTGAATTCCGACATCTTATGATTTTAATTTGTATGTGTTTACAGGGGAATATTTCTGAATCTGAGAGCGAGGTCACTGGCTAAAAGTTGAGGCTTATGGGAAGAGGAAAGGGAATATATTAGCCTTCTTTAATATTCCAAATATTGTTTCCCCCAAATTAAAAGTTAAAACTACAAAATTTGTTGTATTGTCTGAGCCCTAATGTTGATTTTATTGTACTCCTACAATGTTGGATTGAGATTTGACTATGAAAATTTTGAACAATTCAACAATTCCGCAATTGTCGGGCTTTTTCTTGCAGTTGCATGCTAGCTCACCTTTGACTTCAAATTTTCTGTTTTTCGTTTTGTTAATTCAATTCAACGTATATTATTATTTGTAACAAGAAAGTGGAATAGTAAAACTCTGAAAGAACGCGGATGCTCAAAATAATTTTTGAAAAACATAAAATTTCAATTTTATTTTTATACCTAATAAATATTTGTTTTGTCTCAAAAGGAAAATAATATAATCATAAAGTGGCTGTTTTTTTTTTTTTTGGCTATGAGTTAATCTTAGGAATATTGCATGGGCAATAAAGAGATTAACTTTTAATTTTGCTCCTCTTGCGAAAATGAATGGTGTTGTTTGTACTCTTGTAAAGATGAAAATCTACTAAAAAGAAGATGAAAAAGCGTTCTTAAAATTCTAAGTTTTTTTTTTTTTTTCAAATCCATATTATCTCTCTATGTATATATAATATATATAATTAATTGCTATTAAGGTCAATAAATCCATGCATTTGATAATTGATAGTACGTAGAACGATTTACCCTATATATGAGTACAGGCTTAAATTTTATATGCGTCTTCAAATTAAAGCTGCTCTGCATGCATAGTCGACAGTGGCGGATCAAGGGGGGGGTTGGGAGGGGCTCCAGCCCCCCCTAACCCGGTAACTCCACTTTGTAAGATCTCGCCAAATTATTTCATGCTTCAGCCCCTCCTCGCGATTCCGCCGAGCGCCGGAAATAGAAGAAAAGAAAATGGGGTTGCGAGTGAGTAAGTAAGAAGAAAAAATGAAGGAGTTCGTGAGGATGGTTGATGCCTTCTTAATTTTCTGCGCAGGAAGAATAGTTGCAGGGGAAAAAAGTGAATGGAAAGTTGGGGGAGATTAAGTTTTAAGGGTATTTGGGGAAATTCTAAATTGAGTAAAAAATAAAGTAAAAGAAATATTAGAAGTACTATGAATTGCTTTTATTAGTTAAACTTCCGTCCAAACATCATTTTTAAGTTTAGAAAGATAAAATAATTTCCACATGACACTAGAAAAATCAGATAAAATAAGTTTTAACACATGTAGTGGTATTTTATTTGTTTTTTGCAAAATACCAGTTATTTGATTTATTATTTATCTTTCTTTCTTGGTATTTTTTTTATCTCTTTCTTTAAAACTTAAAATTTTCATATTTGTGATGTTTACTATATTTAATTTATTTGGGGTAAATTTAAATTTTTATTAATCATATTTTGTTAATTGTATATTTATATTTCAATTTTTGGTGTTTGATATATATGTTTCGTTAATTTCAACTGAAATTATTGTTTTCAATATAAATTTTTTGAAACTTAAACTAGTGTCTTCATAGATTGATAACTGTGAACTTTAAATTTCAATATTAATTGTGGATTGTGACTGGGGTTACGCATTCATATTTGAAAGCTCAATTTATTTTGATTAAAACTATCTGCATTAGACGTGGAACGACATCACTTTTGACATTGTTTCTCTAAGAAAAAAAACACATTAGTGAACGACATTGTTTTCATTAACACGACTATAAAATAAGAAAATTAAATGCAAAAAAAGTTGGTGATCATCCATAGCATCTTACTTACTATTTTTGCTTAATTGTGTAAGCTAGTAAATGGAAGCATGGAGCGAGTTATACGTACAGGATCCAGCCCCCCAAAAAAAATTTTCTGCGTCCGCCATGTGCATAGAATAAATATAATGCGGATCAATTAATTATTCCTGACAGCTCGTGAACGTAACGTACATATTTTAATGTTAGTGAAATGTCATATGTTAAAATGTGATCATTAACGTTCAACAGTAACTTATATTTTACTAGTTACAGCCCAAGTCCAAAATCCACGGAAAAAAAAAACGTATATTAATAATGAAATACAGACGCCAGAGTTACGCGAATTTCTTATTTTAAAGCATGCCATACAGTTAACTTATATGACGAAGAACGCCATATATATTTGGACTGGATGATTAAATTTATTTATTATCCTGTCGCGTGCTTTATGTTCTCTAGGGTACACACATTTTTTATTCTCGTTCACACATGCATTGGATATATGAAATTTTATTTTAATCTAGCAAATCCACTGTGTGCTGCTCAAATAAATCCTCAAAATAATTAGTTAGTACTACACTCTCCAGCTAAGAGATTCTGTTTAATTTGAATTTCAAGTTAGATTTGTTACACTATGCCAATACTCAGTGGCGGATCTAAAATTTTTTTTTCGGGGGGCGAAACGCAACTGTTCATACTTTCTATTTATTAATGTCGTTAAGAAAGAACATTAAAAATGACACCTTTATCTTTCTTTCCCTTTCCCAAATTAAATAGAACAAAATGTATTTTTCATTAAAATAAATAACTGAAAATAATAACATGAATAAATAAATTTGAATTGAATTCCTTTCTAATATAAACTAATTCGACAATTGAAATTTAATTGGTTATGGCCAACAATAAATTTGGAATAATAATTCATTCATACTAATCATTTGAGATAAAAATTATAATTCAGGTGGTGAATTAATAAAATGATAACTTCACAATATATAATTTATAAATTAAATTACGTGAATAATATAGATCAATACTTTCAAATAAATAATGCAATTCTCATTTTTTTTTTGAGGAAAAAAAATAATGCTATTCAATCATGATTCATTATTAAATTAAAGTTGATATCGATTTAATAAATATGTAATCTATTTCATAAAAGTCGATGCTTTTATGATGCTAATTCAACCATAATTTATTTAATTTATTTTGATTTGGGAGAATTTGTTTAATTTATTTTGATTTGTGTGTATTTAATTTTGTTCCAATATTTATTTATATATTTGAGTGGGACCCAATTTTCCAAGCTCAATTATATATAAACTAATATCATATATATATATATATATATATTTTAAAAAATATATCAAGCCTAACAACAAAAACCTTAAATAAAAAAAAAATTAGGAAGACAAAATTAGAATTTAGCTAAACAACCCTATTATTTAAAAAAAAATGTTGGGGGTGGGGGGTTGGAGGGGGCAAGTGCCCCCCCTAGACCCCCTTCCATCCGATACTTTGATATTACATTAAATACACGTGATGTACATTGATAATAATTAAAATGAAATATAACTCGAAAGGTTATGGATTTAAATTTACTCAATACCACATGTTGAGTGGGTGACTAAGTAAAAATAAAAATAAAAAAAATAAAAAAATCCAGTTAACATTATTACCCTAGTTACCATAAATGAATAGAAAACTAAAATTAGGACAGTAATAAGATATATGGAAGCAGGGAAAGAAATATTGTCTCATTAGTCATTATCCATTCCAGCTTATATGTATGTTAATAATATGTTTCGCACTCTTGGCATGCAAATTCCCGAATATATATTTTTGACGGAAATATATAATGAATTAGGTGTAATAATTTGTGCGTATATTTTAATAAAGAATCCGTGACAATAACGAAATGGTCAGAGACAAAGGATTGAGTGGACCGAGTTCTGTAATTTGGATTTATCTCGGACACTACGACTGCACCGAGTTACGTTCAAAGTCAATCCCAGACTGCCATAAACGAGAATATTTTCTCCATCCTAAATATATATATATATTCGAATATTCATATTGTTCTTCTCAAACTCATCGTCAAACGTTCAGACCCTCACAACACAGATATATATATAAGATATCTATCTATCTATATATAACACTTGCTCCATGCAATCTAACCACTAATCCACTCTAGCTAATTAATAACCCTTTCAACACACACACACATATATAGCTATAAATATATCTCGTAAACTAATAAAATTATATATATATATATATACTTGCAGAAGCAGGTGAAGTACGTAGAATAGATTAAGGAATACATATGGCAACGTTAAAGGCGTCGAGCTTAATCTTGAAATCCGCCTCGATCTCGTCCAAGCGAAGAGAAATCGTAATTAAGGCAGCTGCCATCAACCTCTCGAGGCGGGTCGCCGGCGTTTCTCTTCCGGGGCTCCGAACCGGAGGATTCGTGGACCAAATGGAGAAACTGAAAATCAGCACGGCCATTAGAAATGCAAATGCTGATAATGAGCTGGCGGTGGCGAAGCTTTATGCAATTCTCGAGGCAGTTGCAGATCGAGTTGAGATGCACAAGAATGTCGGACAACAACGTGACAACTGGAACAGCCTTTTTTTGACGTCGATCAACTCCATAACTCTCGCTGCAGCCATGATGGCGGGCATCGCCGCCATCAGCGGTAGTAGTACTGGTGCTCCCGCCGCCGCGCTGAAGATTTCTTCCACCGCCATGTACGTGGCGGCGACTTGTATGCTTGTGGTAGTGAACAAAATCCAGCCTTCTCAGCTCGCCGAAGAACAGAGAAACGCGGCCAGGCTGTTCAAGCAGCTACAGAATCAAATCCAGACCGTTTTATCGGTGGGGAATCCGACGGTTGTCGATGTGAGGGAAATGATGGAGAAAGTGCTGGCTCTGGACAGAGCCTACCCGCTTCCTCTTATCGGCGCCATGATCGAGAAGTTTCCGGCGGCCGTGGAACCAGCGGTTTCGTGGCCGGAGCAAAGAAGGAGACGGCCTAAAGGAAATGCGGGGGGTTACAACGGGTGGAATGGAAAGTTGGAGGAGGAAATGAGAGAAGTAGTTAAGATTCTAAGAGTTAAAGACAAACGAGACTACTTGAGATTGGGTGAAAAAGCGCTAAATCTCAACAAATTTCTGGCGATTACAGGCCCCGTGCTGACGGGTTTAGCCGCCGTGGGGAGCGCTGCTGACGGTGGGTGGGCGGCGGTGGTGGGGGTTCTGGGGGGCGCGTTGGCGAGTGTGGTGAACACGTTCGAACACGGGGGGCAAGTGGGAATGGTGTTCGAGATGTACAGAAGCAACGCAGGATTCTTTGAGATGATGGAAGAATCAATTGAATCCAACTTGAACGAAGATGATTTGGAGAAAAGGGAAAACGGAGAGATGTTTGAGATAAAGGTGGCTTTGCAGCTGGGAAGGAGCTTGTCGCAGCTCAGAGATCTTGCCAGAGGGGAAGAGGACGACGGCGATGACGATATTAAAGATGAATTTGCAAGCAAGCTTTTCTGATCATGATCATCTGCATGTGTGACTGTCACATGCAAATTGCTTTAATGAAATAATTAATATGTTTGTATATAAAATTTTAAAGCTCACACACACATATAGCTCCACCAATTAAGTTTAGTGGTATCTATAGATCGAATGTTAACCATTGACCATTATATTTGTTTGATTCATTGCAAATTATATATCTTTATGAAATTGATTGTTATTCCACAGGGAATTTTCAGGATAAATTTGGATCGTCTGGCGTCGGTGATTTTATTGGCTAATCTAACTAATCTAGCTGATCATGCCACGCAGGCTTCTATAAGAAAGATACAAGAAAAATATTTTAATTTAATCAATCATACCCCTAGAAGCTAGACCTCGCCTTTTAGTTTGAGCTGATTGCGAAGCATCAGAAAACAAGACTCAGATAATGGTTTTGTGAAAATGTCAGCTGACTGATCTATTGAAGGAACATGTTCAACCTTTATGATATGAGTCTGAACCTTCTCTCTAACAAAGTGAACATCAACTTCAATGTGCTTATAGCTTGAGCATGAAAGACTGGGTTCGAGCATGGGCAATTAAACTACTATTTTGTCGCACCAAAGCTTGGAATGTAAGATGAAAGAAACACCAAGTTCAGTGCAAAAGGAGTGTAGTAGCCATAGTGATGAAGCCACGAAAAGCCTTGAAGAACTTAATCCGGAGCTGCAAATACGTGGTCCAATTATACGATTTCGAGCAATACAATTGCAAGGATTTTTCCAAGCATTTGTGTGTAAGAAATTCGAAGATGACAAAGGTGTTGAGAGCAACTCCAAAATTGTTACTTTGCTAGTAATTAAAGATTGGAGATCAAGGTTTGAAAAAGAGAACATGAAGAACTCGTCAAGTTGTGCATGCGTGCACGAGATCAGATTTTTGGCCCTTTAATTTATTTAATTATGGGGTTGATTTTATTTAGACTATAGTATTTATTTATTTAATTAAGACTACAGTCAAATCAGATTTATTTAATTATTTGGGAGTAATTTTCGTCCATAATAAGCATAGGTTTGACTAGAATTGTATTTAAGGCAATTTCCTACCTTGAATAGAATTCTAGCTTAGGGAACTTCCTAGTATAGTTAGAGATCCCTTTTGGATCAATTTTTAAGCCTTTTTGATGCTAAATTTCGTCCCCCATAGTATTATAAATAGGGGATCATTGTTACATTGATATTTTAGACTATATTTGATTAATTAAGCTTTGCTTTCAATATTGTCTCAACCCCGTTTAAATCTTTGTGAGTTTTGATTGAAAATTCATATTCTTGGAGCTAGCAACTTTAAGTCTTATTCAAGGGTATTGCTTAATCCACCTGAGGGATTAACCGGTATTCGCTATCCGAAGATCAACTTAGAGATTTCATTCTTGGGTACGTTCGAGATTCAAGGAGGCTATCGGGTTGTGATTCACATCAACGAATCATCATCTATCAACCATCATCGACGTTTTCCATCCTCATCGACGCACGCCTCAATTCAGCCCCCAAGTTCGAATTTCATCAACCGTTCCATTCAACACGTAAGTTCGTTTCATCCCTATCATATCCTATCTACTCCAAGCCTTCTTCACAAGCCACAAACACACGAATCCTTCATTAATTCCAGCCCCCATACACGTTCCCTTTCAGCCCCTTTAACCTTTGGTATTGTGTTATATAGTTTGTGTCATTTTTCTAGGTATTTTAGTTGTCTAGATTGTCTATTTTTCGTTGTTTATCGAGTCGGATTGAAGCCCTTCATTCGCTGACGTGTTTCGTATCCAGAAGTCTTCCGCTACGTCTCTAGATTCGTCCTAGATTATTTGTCCGGGTCGTATCATAAATTTGGCATCAGAGCCACGTCAGCTCTGCTGGTCGTGGTTCAATCCGACGTGTCATTTTTATCCTACGTGTCGTCTTACCTGTCTTTTTCATTTTTATTGTATCGAGTTGTAATAGCATAGCTAGTAATTGAAAAAAAAGAGCATCGACAAAAAAAAAAGAGAGAGAAAAGCCGTCGAAAAAAAAAAGAAAAAAAAATCGGATAAAAGAAGAGAAAAAAAATCCGAAAATTCAAAAAAAAAAAAAAACAAAAGAGGCATATTCATTGTGTTACCATTTGAGTCTTGATCTATTTTGGTACTTTCCTTTTAGTCAAGTTCTATCTTTGGAACTTACCTTGTGAAGTTTATTTTAATTTTTGTAATTTCCTTCTAGGATAATTCCTTAGTTGGTAATTTTCTTTAGAGTCTTATTTTATTTTTTGGAACTTTCCTTCCAAGCTTTATTTTTATTTTGGTAGTTTCCTTTTGAGTTGTATAAATTATTTTTGGTTCATTCCTTTTAGAGTCTAGTTCAATTAGGATATTTAGATTGTGTCACAATTGTGTAACACTTTCCAAATTACCTAATCTTTCTTTCCTTCTTCTTTCCTATTTCTTTCCTTCTACCTTTGGGATTTATTTTTGGATTCCTATTCTATTTGGGAACTTCAAAAATACATCTAATTCTTTCCTTTTCTAGCTTTCTTCCATCCAAATCCTTCCAAACCTTCCATATACACTTTCTCCCTTCAAATTTTCGTCCACCATCATCAAGGGGATCGAAAATTCATCTTATTCCACATATATCATCTGTTCATACCCATATACACCATCCGGACCATACACATATGCACACATGTACCATCCGGTCCATACACCATACACCACTCATACTCCGTATACCCATACACCCTATACACCAAATTCTCACCATCTCTACCGCAACAACAACATGATCATACCCGAGTTTGAAGGTCTATACTATCCCGACATCTATTTGAATTGGGAACGCAAAGTAGACAAACTTTTTGAGTGCTATGACTTCCCCGAGAAAAAGAAAGTGCAGCTAGTTTCGTCAAAGTTTAAAGGCTACGCAACAACATGGTGGGAATTCCAGCAGAATCGGTACCACAGAGATCACCATCCACCTATCGACACATGGCGTGAGTTGAAAGATTTGATGCAGAAATGCTTCATTCCAGACCACTACCAATGGGAGTTGGAGGAAAAGCTATACAAGCTTAGACAAAGAGATCGAAGTGTAAATGACTACTACAACAAAATGATTGAAGCCATGAGACAAGCTGATGTAGAAGAATATCCAGAAGACACCATGGATAGATTTCTAGCTGGTCTACGAAGAGCAATCCGTGAAAGAGTAGCATTGTACCGCTTCGACGAGTTGGAAGACATGGTGGAATACGCCATTCGGATAGAAAAGTGGCTAGAGGAACTAGAGATGAAGTCAAAAGAGGAGGTTCAAGTAGAGTCGAGCATTGCCACCCATGATGCTTCTACTTCCAAGGTACCAATTCTAGACTTCGTTGAAGTACCTTTTATCTCATTACCATCTGTTTCTATGTGCTTAGAAGATGAGATAGTTGAAGAATCTAAGCCATAGTTGGACATGATAGAAACAACCAATGAGGAGATGCCAGTTTTGGAGGAGTTAGTTCAAGACGAATGTAATCAAGAGGAGTCGGTTTCCATTCATGTTGATGAAGAGGTGCCCATTCTCGAAATTACTAATCCGGAGAAGACAAGTATAGAAGATTTCAGTTTGGATGTTTTGTCCATGGAGATGACATGTCCTAAAGATTGTATGGAGGATAAACTACAAATTGTGAATTTGGAGATCTATGAAGCAGTTGAGGAAGCCGAAGAAGTTGAAGAGTTGTTGGAGATACAACCTTGTTATGAAAAGGAGAATGATATCCGTGAGACAATGGTTGAAGATCTTGAAGAGCTCGAACAAGCTAACATGGAGGAGCTGCCGAGTTCTAACATTTTTTGTCAACCATTTTCTTGTGATGTCTTTGTTTTACAGGTTGTTGAAGAAATTCCATTGGAAGTTGATGTACCACCAGATTTGATCGTGAATGCCATGTCAAGGTAAACTATGGAGCTAGAGTTTCGGCCATTTGACACCAAGTGGATGTGTACGTTCATGAAGATGTGTTTTATGCAGCTTGTGCAAAAAGAATTTGATGGCCAGTTCGTGTTCGTCTTTGATCCCGGAGCTTTGAATTCGAGGACGAATTCTTTTCAAGAGGAGGGGAATGATGAAGCCACGAAAAGCCTTGAAGAACTTGATCCGGAGCTGCAAATACGTGGTCGAATTACACGATTTCAAGCAATACAATTGCAAGGATTTTTCCAAGCATTTGTGTGTAAGAAATTCGAAGATGACAAAGGTGTTGAGAGCAACTCCAAAATTGTTACTTTGCTAGTAATTAAAGATTGGAGATCAAGATTTGAAGAAGAGAACATGAAGAACTCGTCGAGTTGTGCATGCGTGCACGAGATCAGATTTTTGGCCCTTTAATTAATTTAATTATGGGGTTGATTTTATTTAGACTATAGTATTTATTTATTTAATTAAGACTATAGTCAAATCAGATTTATTTAATTATTTGGGAGTAATTTTCGTCCATAATAAGCATAGGTTTGACTAGAATTGTATTTAAGGCAATTTCCTACCTTGAATAGAATTCTAGCTTAGGGAACTTCCTAGTATAGTTAGAGATCCCTTTTGGATCAATTTTTAAGCCTTTTTGATGCTAAATTTCGTCCCCCATAGTATTATAAATAGGGGATCATTGTTACATTGATATTTTAGACTATATTTGATTAATTAAGCTTTGCTTTCAATATTGTCTCAACCCCGTTTAAATCTTTGTGAGTTTTGATTGAAAATTCATATTCTTGGAGCTAGCAACTTTAAGTCTTATTCAAGGGTATTGCTTAATCCACTTGAGGGATTAACCGGTATTCGCTATCCGAAGATCAACTTAGAGATTTCATCCTTGGGTACGTTCGAGATTCAAGGAGGCTATCGGGTTGTGATTCACATCAACGAATCATCATCCATCAACCATCATCGACGTCTTCCATCCTCATCGACGCACGCCTCAATTCAGCCCCTAAGTTCGAATTTCATCAACCGTTCCATTCAACACGTAAGTTCGTTTCATCCCTATCATATCCTATCTACTCCAAGCCTTCTTCACAAGCCACAAACACATGAATCCTTCATTAATTCCAGCCCCCATACACGTTCCCTTTCAGCCCCTTTAACCTTTGGTATTGTGTTATATAGTTTGTGTCATTTTTCTAGGTATTTTAGTTGTCTAGATTGTCTATTTTTCGTTGTTTATCGAGTCGGATTGAAGCCCTTCATTCGCTGACGTGTTTCGTAATCCAGAAGTCTTCCACTACGTCTCTAGATTCGTCCTAGATTATTTGTCCGGGTCGTATCACATAGAAGATCAGTTGTGGCCGTAGCAAGAGAACAGTATTCAGATTCTGCACTACTCCTTGAGACAACTTCCTGCTTCTTATTCCAAGTGTAACAATGAGATTATTACAGAGGAAAATACAATATATGTCCACCCGTAGACCATCTATCATCAGGACAACGAGCCCATTCCGCATCTCAAAATCCCTCAAATTGTGTGGAGGAAGATGGAGTAAAACATACAGTCCAATGAGCATCAGTCAGTGCTTGGAGGAACTTGGAGGAACTGGCTCAACTTGTTAACAGTGTAAGCGATATGTGGCCATGTCAAAGTCAAATATTATAGTGCCCCAACCGTGCTTTGTACAAAATAGCATCATTAAAAGACCTGCCACTAGATTTTGAGAGTTTTGAGGTTGTACTCATAGGAGTGGGGCAAGGCTTGTCGTCTAAAATATTGTGCTTGTCCAGTAACTCAGAGATATATTTGGATTGATTGATATCAAATTGAGACTATCATTTTGTGATTTCAATTTCCAGAAAATAGCTGACTTCTCCAAGTGTTTTGAGAGCAAACTGAACATTCAGCAGTTGCGACTAGCTGTAAGAGTGAACATATAATACCCCAAAATTTTACAATTGGACCATACTAGGAACTTGGGTCAAGTTATTTAGAGAAATAGAATTTTTAACTTAGAACCCAATCTATTTTAATGGGCCTGTCAAGAATTAATTAAAAGAAACCCAACTCCAAAATGATTTCAACTCTTGGGCTTTAAGCCCATCTCAAAATAAATATAAATACATTTTTTTAATTTAATTGAGCTCATTCTCTCCACCCACTTCAATTTTAGACGTTGCCTTTTGTTTCTAGTTCAATGGTGCAAGTTTTGCAAGGAGATAAAGAGCAAAATTGCTGGAAAATGCTTATCTTGGCCGCACATCGGTATGTCTCCGGCAAACATTTCAGGTGGCCGGATCCAACATGCAATTACACAAATATATTCTTCTTTTATTACACCCCTGTTAATTTTGAGATGTATGAAAATTTAAGGGTTCAATTTCGAGTTAAAAATCAAAAGATCTTAATATTTGAAAACACCCTCTAATCCATCATTGTTATTTGATTTTCGTATTTCTTGAGATTTTTACTTCATGAGAACAATTTTATATAAAATTAAGTGTATAAGAAGTTGGTGCATATGTGATATAGAATAGATGAAGCATGTGTGGGTGCAAGTGATGCCAACGAGTTTATAGAGAGAGAGAGACTGATTGTTGTTTTAAAATGTGTAAACCGAAGTGGGTTTAGGGGGATGAGAACAAACGGGTTTTGGGGTTGGGAAAAGAGAAAATTAAAATGTTCTTATTTTTGAAATATTATTTTAAGTGTGTATGTGTGTTTGTTGACTGTTGTACGTCTCAAAGGGGAAAATAATTTCTTTATTTTAATTCATTCATGGCATGTGAGGAGAGAAAAATGTGAAATGTTGTTGTTTCCATGTGTGTGGGTGGAGTTGTGAAAGAGAGAGAGAATATTGATTTTGAAATTTGGGTTTTAACTAAAATGGTTTGTCTTTTATGTGTGTGCAAGGATGAAAATATCGCTATCGCACCATATATTGCAATTTCAATTTTACGGATATATCATCGGATATATCGATATCACAGAAAATTGAAAAAAATATAAGCGGTTTTCATAGGCTCATGCTGATGTTGCAACACATTCGACATAGATTCCAGAATGTAACAGCGCGCTATCTCATTAGACCTAACCCACTTATCATATGCAACCTTTTGGGCTTCGTCAGAACCATCATCTGGCTTCTAAGGACAAACCTCTTCAAGTACAAACTTGTGTCCCTCAGCAACAAGAACTAGGTTAAGGTTACAAATCCAATCATTGTAGTTTTCACCGACGAGTTTGTTTTCTTTGAGGATTGAGGACAGATTGGAGAGTGCCATTGATGATATGAAATAACTGAAATTAAAACATGCATTACAGTCACAAACTTTAGGATAAACAGTATATAATCGAAAGCCTCACAAAAATTATATACTTTTCCAACAACACTTTAAAAATGTCTATTATAAGCCAGGATAGTGTGGACTTTTATAAAATTCATTTTAAATAGGTTAAAACCTTTAATTTGCCTCCAGTTGAGTTTCCTTACAACAAGTAAATTAATAGCCGGATAATAAACACGGTCATGTAATCGTCTAACTGATAAGCCACAATCGTGTGGACGTTTATCAATAAATTACATCTAAGTGTGCACACCATTATCTTCGCACCAAGATCACTATTCGAATTTAACTGCTCCAGATGGAGAAGTCAGTTAGTTCTAATAAAGTTCTATAGCTATCCATTTAGGAGATTTAATTTCTAGAGAAATATGTGATATGACACATCCGATATGGAGGAAGACCAATGTCAACGCGCATGCCCATCACTTCTCAATTAAATCAGATTTAATGGAGATCGTATGAGATTTCTACATACTTTGGTATGAATCTCTCCCACTTAGTTATTTATGCTTGAGGTTTCATTTTATCCCATTAGCGAACATGCAAACATCACATAAAATGATAAACATCCATTGCATGCTTCAACATAATAAGCAACAGTAATATTCCAACTATCATGGCTTATATCTCATGTTGATCGATGAGATAAAACAGGAAAGTCAGCTCCGGAAACAGGGCTATGGCTGCCGCCCCCTTCACCGCGCCTCGTTGAAACCCTAGCTCCAATTAGGATTTCGGGACGTGAACCGGTGAACCTTCCTTCTTTGTGATGAACTACTTTCCTTCTTTGAGTTAATCTCCGATCTTTATTCAATACAGACTATCTATTCCAAAAGGAAAAATCTAATATTGCTAAAATAAAAATTACAACTATAAAACTTGGTCTAACAACTTTATATCTATTACATTAAAACACTGTAAAATAAAACCTAGACCTAATCTATGGATTTTCTTATGGATTAAAATCACGTAGCCAAACCGGCATACGACCAACATCCATTCAACATAAATATACATCACATAAAATATAGGAGCCATGATAGTTGGTAAACCTGCAAACAAGCACAGTCTACAAATCCAACAATCATATTATATGATTCACATAAAATAACATATTATATCTATGTATGAATAATAATATTTGAATTTTACAATTAATTAAATTAATTAATTCGATATTATCCACAAGATAAAAATTGGAAATTAAAATAATTATCCACCAATTTAAAATCTCATGATTTTCGAAAATATCACCAAAATAAATCTAGAAATTAATTAAAGTTATCCACCAAATTTATTTAATATTTTCGAACCACCCTAATTAAATAATATTTGGATATCTTGATATAAATTAAAAATTCAATCCAAATATTACCCATAAGGATCGAAATCTTCAAGGATAGGGTTTGGAGATTTGATCCACTTCAAAATCTTCCAAACCTTATCCTAATTTAAATCCTTATCACAATTGAATTTTGATAATTATTTATCTATATCCAAAATTACCTTATCCAATTTAAAATACATAGATTTCGAAAATTACCAAATAATAAATCTGGAAATTTGATCCCCTTCAAATTCTTCCAAATTTAAAATTCTATTTTCAAATCTATCTAGATTAAAATTAGGTAAACCAAGATATACATCAAATAATATCAAATCTTAGTCCAATACACATAATTTTCGATCCAAATTAATAAACAAATTTGAAAATTTGATTTTTATCAAAATCTTCTCCAAATTAATTTATTAAAAAATGAAAATTAACATAAATTAACATATTTGGAAATTTTGACATTAATCAAAAAACTATTCCAAACAAAAACCATAGATTTCGAAAATACTAAGAAAGATAAATTTGGAAATTTGATCCATTTCAAATTCTTCCAAATTTAAAATTCTATTTTCAAATCTATCTAGATTAGAATTAGGTAACTTTAAGATAAACATCAAAAATACCAAATCTAATCCCAAACACCATAATATTCGATCCACACTTAGAATTAAATCTGAAAATTTGATATTGATCAAAAAACCATCCAAGATTAAATCCTAGGTGCCGAAAATTATAGACAAAAATTAGGGAATTTTTAACATCAATTTTTGAAAAAATTGAACACCAAATTTTCGAACACTTATGAAATAAAATCTGAAAATTTGAAGATCATCAAATATCATCCTAAATCCTTATTCCACAGTGGCTGAAAATTCCTAACAATTCAAAACTAGAATTTTCGAAATCCATCAAAAATTCTTCCAAGTTTTGAATACCATAAAATCGAAATACATGTACAATTAAATCTGAAAATTTAAACACCATAAATTTATCATCAAATTTAATCATGTATATCGAAAATATGCCTGGATTATCCTAAAACAGTGCCAAAACCTGCTCTGATACCAGTTGTTGGGGTTTTTTTGAATTAAACCACTGCATGATCTATTGGATGTTCATTTATCACATGTTCATGCAAATCATATTTTTAGGTCACATGCATGTTTATCACGTCAAGCACAAAACCATGCAAAATGAATCTAACAAAGCGGAAAATACATAGATTCGAATTACTTACAATTGTCAGACGGTCTGAGGACAAGATTACAGGACTAATCTTGCTGTTAAATGAATTGAAACAAGCGCCACCTATCTCCAAAAAATCGGCCACACAGATATTCTACTACAAGATCTTCTGTTGTATTCCCGGACTGTATCTAGATTCAGAGTGGGCTGAAATCTACTAGATAGGTTTGTGAAATATGTGGATATCTTGAGAGACAAAACAGGGGCTGATTATTACTGAAATTTTCATCCCCCTCCCCTCTTTAAAAAGGGAGGTGGGCGAAAATGCAGTTCCCCAACCCTACTAGGTTTGGGCCTCTATCTCAAGTTCTATATCCAGTAGACTAACAGTCAATTGGGCTATAACAGGGATCTAGAAGAATATTAAATTGGCCCACTAATTTATTTAATATCCAATATCCAATAAACATAGGATATAATTAAATAAATTAAGTTTTACTTTTATTCCACTAAAGAAGTAAAACTGACCTACCAATTTAATACATATTTGCGAATATGCTTTCTCCTTTAGTCCAGCCATTCCCCGTATTTAAGATATAATGTTCATTAATTAATTATGTCAGCCTCTGACAGCTATAATTAATTAACATCCAAAACCTTGCGTAGTACCACACAAGCTTTACTCATGTACGGAATAAATTCCACCTGCAAGGTTTCAACATGAACTTTTGTTTTCTCAAGAGAACATCATCAACCTGGTGCACCAGGACACAATGCTCATGCATACTGCTCGACACATCATGCATACGCTGTTATTACCCAAGATATCGAGTTTATTGATCTACGAAAAGATCTCACCCATTGATAAATCAAAGTAATAAATAATACACACATATGCTCGCCAATATTACATGAGTTCAGAACCCGAACTCTGTGGATCTTTATTCTCTCACTAACTGGGTCAGAGACAGAGAATAGTATCCTATCGTGATCCTCCTCAATACACTAATAAGTGTACTAGAATAATCAGTTAGTCAAGATAAACTAACTTATCAGATTATTCTACGGTGTACCGATGGTGTGTTCAGGACCATCTAAGCCGTGAGCTCTTTAATACAATACAAGGTTCTAATGATATGATCTTGCCGTGTGACTCCCCACACCATATCATCTACAATGTAAATATATGAAACATTGCATAGAATAATTATATAACATAATCTAAATGCAAACAGTGACTGCAATAACTTTCATTTCATATCATCATATCATCAGAAAAGTATACAAAGACAAGTCTTCCAGTATACAAAACTAACAATGTGATCCCATGCTCTGCTAAATAGTCCCTAAATTTAGTCGAGAAGTACTCACCACCACGATCAGAACGCAGTGTCTTGATACTTTTGCTTATTTGTTTCTCCGCTTCCGCCCTAAATGTTTTCAATGTTTCAAAACATTCAGACTTGCGATGCAACAGGTAAATGTATCCATACCTTGAGTAATCGTCAATGAATGTGATAAAATACTCGTACCCTTCTCGAGCCTGAACTGACATAGGGCCACATAAGTCAGAGTGAATCAAATCTAGTACTTATATGGATCTATTTCTTTTAGACGAAAAGGGGTGCTTAGTCATTTTTCCTTCCAAACAGGATTCACACAAAAGAAATGTTTTCAAGACCAATGAAGACAGTGGTTCATCATTTATCAGCCTTTGTATCCTCTTAAGGTTAATATGACCAAGCCTCAGATGCCAAAGATAGGTTTGATTCGGTTCTGAAGGTTCTTTTCTTTTATTAGGGTTTATGATTGATGTATTCAATAATTGCGCTTGTGTAATGTTTTGCATAGGATTAAGTATATAAAAATATCCATCCAATGTGCCAGAACAGATAAAACTTTTTCCACTTGTGATAACGACCTTGCTATCAAAAGTAACAGAATATCCATTCAAAAATAACTTAGAAACAGAAATCAAGTTCCGCCTAAAACCATGCACATAAAGATAATCTTTTAAAATAAGAATCCTATCACTACTAAAGGGTAAAGTAACGTCTCCCACGGCAATAGCCGCCACTTTCTTAGCATTACCCATGTAGACAGTAATCTCATCATCACTCAGCTGCCTTTTCACCAGGAACCCCTATAAGGACATGCAGACATGATCAGTAGCTCCAGTATCCACTACCCAAGACTAGGTAGAACAAGTAGCTAAACATGTTTCAACAACTAAAGAATGAGACGTACCATTTCTCTTCTTCTTGTTAGGACACACAGACTTCCAATGTCCCTGCTGACCGCACTTGAAACACTTTGACTTCGATTTGAAGTCCTCCGAATGTACCTTGGCTTTGCTCTTCTTATCCTTAGGGTCTTTAAGCGCCTCCTTTGCAGCTTTCTTAGGTGTGTATCTCTTTTTCTTAACACTCGAAAAAGACACCCTAGCTAGGTGCACCTCCGAGCTTCCCTTTTGGAGATGCTTGACTGCCTGAAGATCTATGAGCAGTTCTAATAAAGTAACATCCTTCTTTATCATATTAAAGTTCAGCCTGAACTGCTCAAACCTCGGAGATAGACTGTGAAGCACAATGTCGATTTGGGACTAGGCATCCAATTAGCCATCTAGGGTCTCGATCTCTGATAGGAAGCCCATCATTTGGAGAACGTGATCCTATACCGGTGTAGAATCTGACATCTTAGTGCTCATCAGATTTCTCATAGCCAAATGTTGAGCTGAGCGATTCTGGTATCCGAAGAGCTCCTTAAGGTTGAGCATCATATCATAAGCAGTTTTCATATACCGATGTTGATGTTGCACCACACTTGACATAGAGGCAAGTATGTAGCAACGTGTCATCTCATCAGCTCTAACCCACTTACTATAAGCTGTCTTTTGCTCTTCACTGGAATGCTCATCCGGCTTTTATGGACATTCTTCATCAAGTACAAACTTAAAATTTTCACCAGTAAGGACAATGTTTAGATTTCTTATCCAGTCTTTATAGTTTTCACCAACTAGTTTGTTTTCTTTGAGAATCGAGGACAGGTTGGAGAGTGCCATGACGATATAGAATTAACTGAAAATAATCATGCAGTACAATCACAAACTTAACTTTAGGATAAAAACACATATAATTCAAAAACCTCAAAAGAAATTATATGCATATCCACCGACATTTTAAAAATGTTTCTTATAAGCCACGTAGGGTGGACGTTTATAAAATTCATTTTTAAACAGGTTAGACCTAACCTTTAATCTACCTGCATTCAAGTTTCCTTATGACAAGTAAATTAATAGTCGGATATAAACTTGGTCATATAATCATCTAATTAATAAGCCACGTAGGGTAGATGTTTATTAATAAATTACATCTAAGTGTGCTTACCATTATCTTCACCCCAAGGACATTATTTCTAATTCACCTCCCTGGTAGCAGGGTTGATTTATTTTTAATAATGTTCTACAGCTATCCGTTAGGAAGTTTAATTTCTAGAGAATCTAGTAATATGACCCCTCCGTAGGGAGGTTGACCATCACTTCTCAATTAAACTAGATTAATGGAGACCGTTTTGAGATTTTCCACATACTTTGGTATATATCTCTCCCACTTAGTTTTTTTAAGTTTGAGGTTTCATCTTATCCATTTTAAACATGCAATTAATCACGTAAAATGATAAATAACCATTGCATGCAAAACAACATAATAAGCATAATAAGTGGCACCAACTATCATGGCTTATATCTCATGTTGTTAATGAGATAATCTTGAAAAATCAGATCTTGGAAACTCGAACTCCTCTTGGCCGCCGCCTCTCTTGCGCCTCTCCGAAACCCTAGCTCCTTTAGGGTTTCGGGACGTGTTCGAGATGTCCTTCCTTTTCGAAGATGTTCCATTTTCCATCTTTGAGTTGACCTCATTCCCTTATTCTATATTAAAAATCTATTCCAAAAGGAAATTCTAATATATCTAGGATAATAAAGGAAAATAAAATTACAACTCAAAACTAGGTGATTTTCAAAAATCACCTCTAATTCGAACAATTTATTTTCCTATTACATGAATCCAACGTAATATATAAATTGCCTAGACCTAATCCATGGATTTTCTCATGGATTAAAAAATCTCGTAGCCAAACTGGCATACGGTCAACCATACATTCAACATAAAATAAACATCACATTAACATAAAATTAAAGGCCATGATAGTTGGTGTCACCTGCAAAATAAACCATCTACAGATACAACTATCATAATTAAATGTTAACTACAAAATAGCACATTATATCCATGCATGCATAATTTTCAAAAATTATCACTTTAATTAAATTAAAGATTCTCGAAAATTATATCTTGATTTACTTGGAAATTAAAAATTATCCACCAAATTAAATCAATAAATTCGAATATATCCATAAGATTCTTATTTGGAAATTAGCTAAAATTATCTACCAAATAATACCTTAAAATTAAAAATTTATATCTTAAGATTAACTTTGGAAATTAATTATAATTATCTACCAAAGTATTTCTTAATAAATTCGAAAATTACCATAAGATAAGATTTGGAAATTGATCACAATTATCCACCAAATATTACCTTAAATTTTCGAATAACACTAGGGAATAAAATCTGGAAATTTTCGACCTAAGTCAAAAATTAATCCTCCAAAATTTAAACCCTAAATTTTTGCCCCCCTCCCCTTTAATTAAATAATTAATTTAGAATTTTGATACAAATCAAAATACTATCCAAATTATATTATTAGGAGCCAAAATTACTAGGATTAAAATTAAGGTAGTTTTGATCCTCTTCAAACACTTACGAAAATTAAAATTCTATTTTGGAACCAACTTTCATTAAAATTAGGTAACTTTTGGTAGAAACCAAAAATTACCATAAACCAATTTTAATCACCAAAATTTTTGACCCCCTCTAGTGTAGGATATGGAAATTTTGATAACATCAAAAATCTATTCCAAATCCTTACACAAAATAGCTGAAAATTTTGAATCAAATTAAGGGACAATTAACATCAAAATTTTCGAAAATAACAAGACCTAATTTTCAAAAATTAACATGAAATAAATCTAAAAATTATGAAGAACGTCAAGAACCATTCCATATCATATTTCATGTAGGGTGAAAATTACACATGTAATTAAAACAAGAATTTCGAAACATGCTCATCAAAATTCATGCAATTCTAATTACATCATGCTCGAAAATAACATGCAATAAATCTGAAAATTTAAACATAAAATTATCATTCAAATTTAATGCAATTTTTGAACGTTATACATATAATTAATCCTAGATTAATACCGATACATGTTCTGATACCAGTTGTTGGGGTTTTATCGAATTACGCTCCACATGATCTAATCAGATAATCTATAATTCTAATGCACATGGATGTCATGATTTTATATGTGAGTTTATTAAACATGCTAGTTGAATAAATCATGCAAGATCATCGAATTAACGCAACGGAAAAAATTAATTCGAATGAATCTACTTACACGAATTGTAGGGTTGCTCACGAGATTACAGGTCTAATCTCATTGTTATAGATGAACGATCGAACTTGACCTTCCTCTCACTGTGTTCGATGCACACTAAGGCTGCAGAGATACTCTTTGATCTTCTACTATATTCCCGATACCCGTTTAGATGTAGAGTGGCTACAAACTACTAAACTGTATGGATAACCTAGGGAATTAAATGAGCAAGAGAGGGGCTGATCGTGTGTCATGAATTCTCGCCTCCCCCTCTCTAAATATTAGAGAGGGGGATGAATTCTAAGGCTTCCAAACCTAGCGGGCTTGGACCTCTCCACTTATTCCATTCCCTTAGTCCATTAAGGTATTATTTGGGCTACAATAGAGATCTAGAGGCATATTAAACTGGCCCACTAATTTATTTAATATATAATATCCAACACTAGGATATAATTAAATAAATTAAGTGTTATTTTTATTCCACTAAAGAAATAACACTGACCTACCAATTTAATACATTTTTACTCAATGCTTTCTTTTTCAGTCCAGCCATTCCCCATGTTTAAGATATAATGTCTATTAATTAATTATGTAAGCTCTGACAGCTATAATTAATTGACAGCTATAATTAATTAATTCTTCCATTCCTAAAGTAGTACCACACAAGCTTTACCATGTACGGAATAAATTCCACCTGCAGGGTTTCACATGTACTTGTGTTTACTCAAGGGGACATGATCAACCTGGCGCACCAGGACATGGTGACCATACATAATGCACGACCCATCATGTATGTAAATGTTACTACCCAAGATATCGAGATTATTGACTCTATAAGAATCTCACTCATTGATAAATCAAAGAGTAGACATAACACACATATGTCCGCCACTGTGCAAGGCTTAAGAACCCAAACTCTGTGGATCTTTATTCTCTCCTTTTAGGGTCAGACCAGAGAATAGTATCTTGTTGCGATCTTTCTCAATACACATGTCAGTGTATCAGAATAATCAGTTAGTCAAGATAAACTAACTATCAGATTATTCTGTGGCGTACAATGATTGGTTCAAGATCATCTAAACTCGAGCCTTTTAATACTTTGCAAGGAATCCGATTATATGATCTTTACCGTGTGTCTACCCACACCATATCATCTACAATACAAGTATAAGAAAACATGCATATAAATATAACAATAGATAATATGCACAACCAGTGACTGTAATAATAATCAATCTATATCGTCAAAACATTATTAACAGTATACAAAGACAAGCTTTCAGTATACAATCTTAACAAGATCAACATTGCTGGAAACTGGTATGTCATGCTGAACATAAGTTGTTCCATCTCTATCTTATGATATTATGTTGAGTTGGACCACATCACATGATGATTTGCCACTCTATAAAAAATACATAAAGCTAGTAAGATTTATGAACCATCTACGCATAAAATTACCCCTCAATCAGGGATGTAATGCACTATTAAATTATTGCAGAAAAGATAACAATATAACATAAAACATCACAAACTTATAGATTCTTGTTGTTTGTGCAGGCTATCAATATTGAGTTCTATATGGTTTATAGAACTCTTGAGTTTTTTTCCTTCAGAAAGGGACTCTCCTATATTTAGATGATCAACTATGTTTGAAGAATTCAACTTTGCTTTATGCTAGTATCTCTTAAACATTTTATGCTATTGTTGCAGTAATGCCATAAATAGAAACATCGTTAGCCTATTTAGATTAGCAGTTGTGCCATCAAGCTTTTGATTCTCTATTGCAATTTGTAGAAATATTCTTGTGTTTCATGTATTAAGTGCATAGGTGTATATATACATAAATGCATGTAGGTTAGTGGCATTTATTTCCTCAAAAAATATGGGGTTTTTCACTCAAAGCTTGAAATTTCCTTCCATAAAACTGAATTTTCGTTCCAAGGAATAATGTTCTTATGGGGCTAAAATTGCATTTTGTTTGGGACTAAAATTGCATCTCAATTTAACAAAAAACGTAACGTTAGAACCATTTTTATATATACTAGTCGAGTGGGACCAAATTAGTTTGTTTGGGACCAAAACCAAATGGGGACATGCTCTGTGGGACCATTTTTATAATTTTCTCTATTATGCACATATTTTACTCAAAATTTTGATAAAATTGTATTTTAAAAGCAACCATATGAATAATAGATTATATAAATATTGTCTGAGATAATACATTTTACAAAATAATACTAATATAATATAAAATAACTAAATAAACATTATAAAATACAAGTAATACCAAAATGAGCATATATGAGGTTCGCATATGGTAGATGAAATGTCATCTTGTTCTAAATTATAGTGGTACCAACTCATCACATTAGTATAATTCTGGATATAATTATGATCTTGAAAGAACAATCTGGACAAAGGATGTTTATGCAAACATTCATGAACGTTTCAATGAACATTGTTGATCTCTAAATCTTCTCATAAGGTAGCACAATGGAATATCTTGTATCTTCACAAACTAATTTCTAGCTATCACTCAAGGTATCTGGTAGTACTCAGTGTGTTGAACGATCTCAATTGTGTCTTGATGCACAACCGTCTTCATCTTCAGCTAAATCCAATCTTCCTGTTTGAGCTGTCTTTATTGAGATCAAGATCATGTTCATGTACATCTTTTTGAACGTTGTTCAGAACAGTAAATGTACTTGGAAAAATCAAATAATTAGTGATGATTCTATGTCATAAAGATCCATAACAATCAATCATACTAGCAAGTGCAAAGAGGATCATGTGATACAAAAATGCTTAGTGCACAACATCGCACTAGTAAAATCATTAATATAAAAAGTTAGACATTATTTCAAACATATATGTAAATGTTTATAAGAGTTAAACATGATTTCTAACATGTTAAACTAAACTACTTAGAACTAATTTTACTTGAAAATCTCATAGCATACAATTGGCATGTTAATGTCGGTCTTCAATAATTAGTAGAAGTTAATACCTCGAATAGTTAGAAGTCTTATCACTGAAGAATTAGCTTAAATGTTGCGGTGGGCCACCAGAGAAGGAGCTGTAGATGAAAACATTAATCACAAGAGAAAGAATAAAAAGAAAAATAAAACTCCATTGGAAGAGTGAAAGCAGAGCTTGAGTTGTGATACAATAATTGTATATTGATCGCAAAAAGTGGTAATCCATAATTTAGGTTTACAACAATATATACAATGGAAGAGTAATCCATTACCACATGTGCACTGGACCACAAACTAAAGTGTAATTCTAGATTAACTATTACAACTACACAAATAAAAAGCCAAATAAAGAATAGATTTATTACTCCCCTTCAAGATGGGAGTATATGGAGGATAGTCCCATCTTGCCCATAAAGCTACGAAACAGAGTAGGCGGGAGTGACTTGGTGAAGATATCGGCCAACTGGGAATGGGCAGAGACATGGAGAGGCTTGATTACACCAGCAATGAGATGTTCACAAACCACATGGCAATCAAGCTCAATGTGTTTTGTGCAGTCATGAAAAATAGGATTGGAAGCGATATGGATGGCAGCTTAGTTATCGCAGTGAAGGGGCACCGGGCAACTGTGGAGAACACCAAATTCCTTGAGCATAGCAACAAGCCAAACAATTTTGCATGTGGCTTGGCCATAGATCGGTATTCAGCCTCAGCAGAAGACCGGGATACAATATGTTGTTTCTTTGATTTCTAAGAAATGAGGGAGTCATCGAGGAAGATGCAGGAACCACTGACTGAGCGACGAGTGTCAGGATCTGCAGCCGAATCTGCATCGGCAAAAGTTGTGAGTTCTAATGAAGATGAACAATGAAAGAAAAGGCCATGACCGATAGAGCCCTTAATGTATTTGAGAACACGTTGAGCAACATGCAAATGCAAATCACAAAGGTTAGCCAAATATTGGCTCAACTTGTTGACAACAAAACTCAAGTCAGGATGAGTGATACAAAGATAGAGAAACTTGCCAATGAGACGTCAGTGTTGAGAAGAATCAGCCAAAGGAGCACCTGAAGTTTGAGATAAATGAGTAAAAGAGTCCATAGGAGTGTTGTAAGGTTTGGTACCGAGCAAACCAACCTCATCAAGCAAGTCAAGAGCGTACTTGCGTTGAGAAATAGAAATCCCTTGAGAAGAACGAGCTATTCTCCAAACCCAAAAATATTTCAAAGGACCAAGATCCTTGAACTTGAAATGATGAGCTAAAAATGACTTGAAATCACCAACCAAAGTCAGATCATTACTAGCAAGAAGGATATCATCTACATACACAACCTGATACGATTCCCGGTATGATGATCAACACCGAGAGAAAACGCGCGGAAGACATATAGAATCGAAACACACGTCAACTAAAGAAGGATTCAACACGACGAATACTAGAACAAAATAAATGACTAAATAACGATAAATATGACTCTATTGTATGGCTGTACTTAGACTCGATAAAAATACACAAGGAAAATGAATTAAAAACAAAGAATGATTCAATTTATCTATATGTGCCTAACTCGCTGAATTGAGCACGTATAGGTAAACTCGATGAACTGACCTTGGACACTTGTTGAACTCAACTGGATCTTGATGGATAACAATGATATGGATGTAGGATGATTGATGAGTGTTGTTGAAGGCGAACGGCGTTGACGATAAGTAGAATGAGATGAAAACACAGCTGCAAACCCCGTGAAGATAACTTCACGAAACTTACAACAATCGGTTGTCTTCTCGATAGCAATCTAACCCTATTCCCACAAGTGAAATAGAACGAGATTTAAAATAAAACTTGGAAGTTGCTAGGCTTTCAAGAGTTCAATTTTCGGCTGAAAATTAAGAAAAGAGGTTCTTGGGTGAGACAATATTGAAAGGTAAATTCTTCTTAATCAAATATGGTCTAAATATCAATGTAACAATGATCCCCTATTTATAATAGAGGGATGGATGAAAATTTAAAGTAAAATCCTAAGAGAAATCGAAAATAAAAAGCTATCCTAATCTAACTAGGATTCCTACCTTAACTAAACTAGGAATTCTATCTAAACTAGAATTCTAAGTAGGAAAGAAGTTTCCATATTTAAAATTCTAATTACCTAACAAATAAGACCTTCTAGAAATTCCCTTAATATAAAAAACGAAAATAAAATAAAATAAAAAAATACCAAAAAATAAAATAATAAAAATCTAATCTAGATAAAAATAAACCCAGTTAATTTGAGCCTTCAAAACTCCAATTTGGACTCTCAAAATAATCGATCATGGGCTGAATTATCTCCCAAACTCGCGGCCCCAATCACGATCAAAATAACTCCATGCATGAAAATTCGAGATCCACTGTTTTCCATGCAACTTTCCATGCATACGTCCAAATTGACTCGTTCTTCTTCCTAAGCTCTCGAACAAGCTTCCTCATCATTAATGGACGTAAACTTGATCCATCTTTGATGCCTTGGCTGATCATTCAATTATTTCTTCAAAATACTTGTGTTTTTCATACCTTGATCTTCTTCAAATCTTGATCTCCAATCTTTAATCTTGAACAACACGACAATCTTTGAACCTTTCAATGGCATTCTTGGATTTGATTTATTTATGCTTATCGTGCTCATATCACAACCAAACATAAGATATGAGTGTTAACAATTTTGATAAAATAAGAGTGATCAGAGGATGATTTGGTGAAGCCATAGTCAGTTACCACTGAGGAAAACTTTTCAAACCACATGCGAGAGGCTTGTTTAAGCCCATATAAAGATTTGAGAAGCTTGCAAACATGATTAGAGGGAAGAAACTCCCCTTCAGGGATATAACCTAGTTGCAGAGACATGTAGATATTCTCTTGCAAGTCCCCATAAAGAAAATCATTGTTAATATCAAGATGAAATAAATGTCAGCCCTTAATAGCAGCAATTGCAAGCAAAACTTTAACAGTAACCATGTTTGCAACAGGAGAAAAAGTGTCTAAATAGTCAATACCAGCTTATTGTGTGAAGCCCTCAGCAACAAGTCGTGCCTTGTGTCTTTCCACTACCGTCAGCATGAAACTTGGTTAAAAAAACCCATTTGCAACCAATGGCAAGTTTAGTATGAGGTAAAGAAACAATTTCCCAAGTCTTATTTGTCTGAAAAGCTTGAAATTCCTCAGTTATGGCTAACTACCACGCTCGATGTTTTGATGCTTAAGTGTAGTTGGTAGGCTCAGAAAAAATGGAAATGGCGAAAGTAAAGGCCTTAAAAGAAAGAGACAATCTGTTGTAAGAGATGTAAGTAGAAAGAGGATGAGTTGTGCAATGATTGATGGAAGTGTTGCATAAAAAATCATTTAAGAAACCAGGTGGGTGAGAAACTTTACCCGACCTAGTAGTAATAGGGAGAAGAGAAGTAGATGGAACAAGAGTAGATGGCATAGAAAGAGGGGCAGTTGGTTGCTGCTCTGGTAAAGGAAAAGAAGAGGTGACAGCGGGATTTCTGGAGAAGGGGAAAATGTTTTCATGGAACACAACATGTCTTGTGATGTAAATAGCATTAGTGTCCAAATCAAGAAATTTGCAGCCTTTGTAACCCGTAGGATAACCGAGGAATATAGATTTTCTAGCTCTAGGAGAAAACTTGTGTTTATACCTATCTAAAAAAGATCCATAACACAAACAACCAAAAATTCTAAGGTGTGTGTAGGTGGGAGGTTTTTTGAATAATTTGGTAAAAGAAACAACATTGTCAATAGCAGAAAATGGTATTCTATTGATGAGATAGGAAGCACTTAAAATGCAATCTACCCAAAAGGTTAAAGGAATATGTGATTGGAAATAGAGAGACCTAGCAACATTAAGTAAGTGTTGATGTTTCCTTTCAACTCTTGCATTTTGTTAAGGTGTTTCCACACAAGAATGTTGCAATGTGATGCCATGAGTAGTGCAGAATGTGAGAACCAAATTGGGTTTTAACAGAAACAAAGAAAGCAAGAATGATTTGAGCAACTTCAATTTTTTTTTTCATCAAGTATGTCCAAGTGAACCTAGAAAAATCATCAACTATGGTGAGAAAATATCTGAAGCCATCAGTGGAAACTAGTGAAAAGGGACCCCATGTATCACAATGAACAATGTAAAAAACATTCAAAGCAATAGAATCAAACATAGGAAAAGGTAAATGCCATTGTTTGGCCAAAGGGCATACAAAACAAGGTATTTCTTACTTTATAGATTTTAGGTTCAGACAAGTATGTAAAAGTTGCAACTTCCTAGGAGATAAATGTCCTAGCCAAGCATGCCAGAGATCATTAGTTACAATGGCATTATAGGAGGAGTGACAGTAGCAAAAATGGTGGTCAAAATGTAGAGATTGTCATCTTTTCTACCCGTCCCAATCACCTTCCCCTGAGAAGGATCTTGTACACAACAGGAGGTAGATGAGAAAGTAACTTGGCAGTTGAGTTCTCTAGTAAGACAAATAACAGAAAGAAGATTGTAGGTGAAACTAGGAACATAGAGAATAGAAGGCAAAAGAATTTGCTCAGTAAGCTGAACACTACTGATCCTGTCAATTTTGATAGATTCACCAGTAGGGAGAGAAACAGAAGCATTTTCAATAGGTGTGGATGAAACAAAAGAAGATAAAGAACAACACACGTGATGTGTTGCACATGTGTCAAACAACCATGCTTTACCATTTAAGTTAAATGTGGCAGCTTAAGCTATCAAAGGAGACACATTGAGCTTACCACTGAAAGATGAGGCTGAAGGGGTATCTGTTGTGAACACAATGATTACCGCCGGGATTGAGAGATAGAAGGGTGGATTATTCATTGGAGAAGAGAAGGTTTCAGAGATTGACGTGGCTGAAGTGAAGACTCCATTTTTAATGTTCAATCTTGTCATCCTTGTGATTCCGATGGAGAAGTAATTGGGGATCTCAAGGCTGTGAGTTAATTGTTGGGCTAAATTGAATTATTTAGTCTTTGGGCTTTTCCTTTATTATTGGACCACATTATTAGCTTTGATATCTAGGTTACATTTTTCCTAAGTGGTCCCAATATTGCAGCCTTATAAATAGTTATATTTTCATGTTATGAAAAATAGAAATTAAATATCAACTTTTGCCTCCATCTCGTTTCTTCTAACATTCTCTCCCATTTCTTCTATTTTTCTCTCATTTCTAGTTTCCAAGATTAAATCTTTACTCAACAAATAGTTCCAGAAATTGAGTAATATTATAGATCTAGTAGAAATCAAACAAGAAATGGCAAAAATCTTTGGGATCACAACAGTTGGTATCAAGAGCCACCTTTCCTCGGATGTGGCAGACGACACTTTGCTTAAGGAGCTGCAAGAAAGCCAAGAAAAAATGTATCAGAGATGGCAGGTTGAAATCATGAGGAAGGATGCAGCTGATTTGAAATTTCAAGAACAAATATCTGAAATTCAAAAAGGTATGAGCAGCAAATTTGAACACCTTGAAAAACTCTTAGCTAGTGTGCAGTTGCTTATGAGTGATAACAAAAGAAAAGGATTGATGGGGGATGAATCTGTGCTAGGTGATTCTCCACCCCTTAACTTTAAAAGTGAGGATTCAAATCTTAGAAATCAATCTTCATCTGGGGGGAGACTGTGGGTAGAGTCTCAGGGAACACAGATTATTACACCCTTACCCAAAAT
Organism: Perilla frutescens; assembly: GCA_026008535.1. NCBI lineage: Eukaryota > Viridiplantae > Streptophyta > Magnoliopsida > Lamiales > Lamiaceae > Perilla > Perilla frutescens. The sequence continues at coordinate 18,162,627 of BRKX01000004.1, forward strand.
AGAATTTCCAAGATTTGATGGGACTCATCCACGAGTTTGGATTTTGAAGTGCGACAGGTATTTTGAACTTGTCCCTAATATTCCTGATGAACAGAAAATCACTCTAGCATCTATGAACTTTGAAGGTAGGACAAATCTTTGGTTTCAGACTTTTAATTCTAAATATGGGAAAGTCTCTTGGAAACAATTTTCAGAAGTGGTGTTATCAAGGTTTGCGGATCTGGGAGAAGCTAAGGTTGTTGGGGAATTGAATGAACTTAAATTTATAGGAAATTACCTGGATTGTGTAGGGGCGAATGAGGAGTTAAGGGTTGTAGTTGATGTGTTTGATCCTGGAAAATTGGAGCAATGCAATCAATTGGGAAGAAATCAACTCATCACATTGGAGATAACTACAAAAAAACCCAAGGGAGAAACCAAATTATATACCTCTGAGCATAGGTGCAAGCTTAGAATTCATTATATGGCTATGTCTGGAGAGGAGCAAATAGTACATTTGCTGCCCCTTAATGCCATAGAAGATGATCCAGGACCTGAAATAGTTAAAGATGATGTCCAGCTTTCTCTCAAGGCTGGTGCACCTATTAAATTTAACTATGATGATATGACAGTGACTGCAAAGTGGGTGAGAAAGAAGGTCAAATTATTTGCTACCACTGCAACTACTAGTTGTCAATGTATCTCACACCACTATCTGTTTAGGCTTGAACAAACTAAGTCACTAACCACAGTCAGTCCTAAATGGCTACATGAAGTATTGACAAGCTATGAATGGGATTTCTATTTTGATAAAATTATCTCTTCCCAAAGGAAAGATTCTACTTTTTACCCTCATTTCACTCACATCCATGGCTTGTTGAGATATGAAAGAAGGCTAGTTGCTGGAAATGGCATGAGTTTGAAGGAAAAAATTGTGGTTGCCAAATCACATTATGGAGAGAATGTAGGAATAAATGGCACTTATATGAGGCTAAAGAAGATGCTCTATTGGCTGGGCCTGAAGCTTGAAGTAGGGAATATTGTAAAGGTCTATAGCTCTTATCTAATGAACAAACCTCACTCTGGTACACCAACAAGTTTACTACAGCCTGTACCTATCATTGACTCTCAATTTGATGGCCAAACAGAGCGTTTGAATCGGTGTCTAGAGAGTTACCTGATGTGCATGACCTCTAACACTCCAAGACACTTGACCAAGTGGTTAATACCAGCAAAGAATGGCTACAATACAGATTACTACTATGCTCCCAAGTTTACCCATTTCGAGTTCTTATATGGGTACAACCAACCATACTTGGGTACGAGTGCCTATGTGGACACTAATCAAGGTGAAGTTCAAGATATTATTCAGCAGGGGAAGATCATGATGCAACACCTTAAGACTAATCCACAAAAGGTACAAAACCGCATGGAGCTCTATGCTGACAGTTTAAGATGGGAAAAACAATTTGAAGTGGGAGAAATGAATTACCTGAAGCTGCAGCCACATCGCCAAAATTTTGTCTCTTTAAGGCAAAATCTGAAATCGTCCTCTCCACTCTACAACCTCTATGCCAAACTTGAAGGGGTGAATTAATTAATATATAGACTGGAATTGCTTAACGGTTCTAGGATATGTCCTATGTTCTATGTTTCACTTCTAAAGAAAAAGGTAGGGGGTGATGAAAAATTACCTGATGATCCTGAATGAGAGATCTTTTATATCACTCCTTGTGCATTCTTGGAAACCAAGACTCTCAAAAGGGACAAGGAAATAATCAGTCAAGTTCTTGTGCGCTGGGAAGAGGGTAAAAACTCGAGTCTTATTTTTTTGGCAAGACTTAATATTTGTGTGCAAGGATTAGTTGGTGAGGGGAGGAGGAGTAAAGCCATGGCTGGTGGTAGAAGCTCCAAAGGCAAATGATGTTGAGTTTTTCTCCCAGGTGACGTTCGGAGCAAAGAAGATTAGCCATGCCAATAATCCTAACAGAAAGACAGAGCAGGAACTATCTCTCATTTTCACCGTTGACTCAAAAATCAGATCCTCCATCGTTGTTGTTTGTAACCTCACTGTCGACTCCTCTTCTCACGTGAAATTTCTCTTGAGTGGCGATGTGTTCTGTTTAGAAATCCAAGCAGTCGAAGTTGCAGTTTTGGAAGCTGTGGAGGGCGACGCAATGTTAGAAGATGAGAAATATATTAAAAAAATGAATAAAAAAATTACAAGCTTCAATTCTTGCAAACATGGATCTATGAATGACAGGCGAGATGCTGTGAAAACAACGATTGAGGGTGGTGGAAAGCTTCAAATCGGGGCAATTGAAGAAGAAACTTCAGAAAAGAAGAAGGAAAGAAAGTGTGAAGGAGTTATACCTTTATCGGAGTCACCGATCCAGAATGGTAGATGCTTGTTCCAGCAACTTCTAAGGTCTGTTTTGGGCATTAGAAAGGTGCAACAACATGGCGAAATGATGGTCTTGCTGCAGGTGCAAGAAAAAATTAGTGAAGATGTGGTTCTGATACAAGAGTTATCCGATGTCTCTGAAGAAGACCTCTTTCATCTGGTACTATCCACCATCCTTGACTCTTGTTCTATTGAGATCGCGCGAAAAATGGTCGCCAAATTTCAGGGCTATGGGAAGAATGTAACATGGGAATAGATGCTTTTGCTCAAAGAAGATTTTTTGTTGTTAATCCTTGTGGAGCGGCATCTAAAAATGGGGTTATAATGTTGTGTACAAGGTTGTGGAGGATTTAGGGAAGAACTATGAGATTGGAGATTGGGGGTGGTGGCATATGAAAAGCTCTGTTCTTTCATCTTGGGAAGAATTGATTTTCATAAAGAAAAAAAATCCTCAATTGTGATCCTTGGGGACAAGGATCTCAAAAAGGGGGCGGTAATGTTGTGAACACAACGATTACCGCCAGGATTGAGAGACAGAAGGGTGGATTATTCGTCGGAGAAGAGAAGGTTTCAGAGATTGAAGTGGCTGAAGTGAAGACTCCATTTTTAATGTTCAATCTTGTCATCCTTGTGATTCCGATGGAGAAGTAATTGGGGATCTCAAGGCTGTGAGTTAATTGTTGGGCTAAATTGAATTATTTAGTCTTTGGGCTTTTCCTTTATTATTGGACCACATTATTAGCTTTGATATCTAGGTTACATTTTTCCTAAGTGGTCCCAATATTGCAGCCTTATAAATAGTTGTATTTTCATGTAATGAAAAATAGAAATGAAATATCAACTTTTGCCTCCATCTCGTTTCTTCTAACATTCTCTCCCATTTCTTCTATTCTTCTCTCATTTCTAGTTTCCAAGATTAAATCTTTACTCAACAAATAGTTCCAGAAATTGAGTAATATTACAGATCTAGTAGAAATCAAACAAGAAATGGCAAAAATCTTCGGGATCACAACAGTATCATGCAAGAAGGGTGGGGGAGTGGCAGCAGTTGTAGTCAAAAGTTGTGAGCTAATCAAGTCAATCAACTGATGGTACTGCTGTTGAGACAAAGGGACAGTAGTTGTACCAAAAGAGCCATTAGTAGGGGCAGAATTTCCAACAGAGATTGGAGGTGTAGCTTGATTAACACTCCATTTTGGTTGATCTACCTTGCCATGACCTCTACCTCTACCATAACCAGGTGGATATCCATATATCTTGTAGCAAGTATCAACAGTATGGTTGAGTTTCCCACAATGTGAACAAACATGTTTATTATTATCCTTCTGATATTTTCCATAGTGCTGAGGAGTATGAGTTGCATTAACAGAGCTCTGCTCACTCACCACAGGTTTGTATCCAGAAAATTACCATTTCCCATCAGCCGTTGATGTTCCTCTTCAATAACTATAGAGAAAACCTTTGAAATGACATGCAAAGGGTTCATGCTAAGGATTTGGCTTCTTATCGGGAAGAATGACTCATTCAAACCCACTAGAAAAAGCATAACACACTCTTTTTGTTGATATTCATGGCATTTTTCACAAGAAGCAAGTTGATAATCTCTCTATTCATCCCAGATAATGTGAACCTTAGTGAAATACCCATTAACATCTAGATTGCCCTGTCTTAATAACATCAACTGTTGTTTTAATTCAAAAATACGGGGGTTATTATCTTGAGAAAATTGATCATGAAGATCATCCCAAATCTCCTTAGCTGTGTCGAAATACAACAAACTACATGAAATTTCTAAGTTAACGACTTTGCTTAGCCAACTAACCACCATATTTGTTAGTTTTGTATATTGGAAAACTTGTCTTTGTATACTTTTCTGATGATATAATGATATGAAATGAAAGTTATTGCAGTCACTGTTTGCATTTAGATTATGTTATATAATTATTCTATGAAATGTTCCATATACTTACATTGTAGATGATATGGTATGGGGAGTCACACAGTAATATCATATCATTAGTTACTTGTATTGTATTCAAGAGCTTACAGCTTAGATGGTCCTGAACACACCATCGGTACACTGTAGAGTAATCTGATAAGTTAGTTTATCTTGACTAACTGATTATTCTAGTACACTTGTTAGTGTATTGAGGAGGATCACGATAGGATACTATTCTCTGTCTCTGACCCAGTTACTGAGAGAATAAAGATCCACACAGTTCGGATTCTAAACTCATATGATATTGGTGAACATATGTGTGCGTTGTTTGTTACTTTGATTTATTAATAGGTGAGATCTTTTCATAGATCAAACTTGATATCTTGGATAATAACAATGTATACATAATGTCTCGAGCAGTATGCATGAGCACCGTGTCCTGGTGCGCCAGGTTGATGATGTTCTGTTGAGGAAACACAAGTTCATGTTGAAACCCTGCAAGTGGAATTTATTCCTTACATGATAAAGCTTGTGTGGTACTAATCAAGGTTTTAGATGTTAATTAATTACAGCTATCAGAGGTTGACATAATTAATTAATGAACATTATATCTTAAACACGGGGAATGGCTGGACTAAAGGAGAGAGCATATTCGTAAATATGTATTAAATTGGTAGATACAGTCCGAGAATACAACAGAAGATCTTGGAGTAGAATTGTGTGGTGCCGATTTTGAGAGATAGGTGGCGCCAATTTCGTGTTCATTTAACAGCAAGATTAGACCTTTAATCTTGTCCACAGACCGTCTATTGATTTGTAAGTAGATTTGTTTCTATGTCTTCCGCTTTATTAGATTAGAATCTGCTTTGCATGTTAATTCTGTTAGACTGTGATAAACATGCATGTGACATAAAAAATATGATTTGCATGGACATGAATTAATGAACAACCAAATGATCCTGCGGTGGTTTAATTCGAAAAAACCCCAACAATTGTTATCAGAGCGGGTTTTGACACTGTTCTAGGATTAAATCCGGGCATAAATTTGAATTACATTATTAAATTTGATGATAAATTTATGGTGTTTAAATTTTCAAATTTAATTGTGCATGTATTTTGATTTAATGGTATTCAAAACGTGAAAGAATTTTGATGTATAAAAATTGAAAATTCTTGTTTTGGATGGTTGAGAATTTTTGACCACTATGTAATAAATTTGGGATGATATTTGATGTTCTTCAAATTTCCAGATTTATTTCATGGTGTGTTCGAAAATTTGGATGTCAAAATTTCGAATTTTGATGTTTTAAAAATTCCCTAATTTTGTGCATTAAATTTTCGACACTATGTATTAAATTTGGATGGATTTTTAATCAACATTAAAATTTTCAGATTTAGTTCTAGTGTGGTTCGAAAATTGTAGTGATTAGAATTAGGATATGTGATTTTTGGTGTTTATCAAAAGTTATCTAATTCTAATCTAGATAGGTTTGAAATTAGAATTTTAAATTTGGAGAAATTTGAAGTGGATCAAATTTTCAGATTTATTATTTGGTAAATTTCGAAACCTATGGTTATTATTTGGAAAAGTTTTTTGATTAATATCAAAATTTCCAGATATGTTAATTTTATGTATTTTTTGAAATTAATAAAATGATTTGGAGAAGATTTTGATAAAAATCAAATTTCCAGATTTGTTTATTGATGTGGATCGAAAATTACATCTTAATTTACCTAATTTTAATCTAGATAATTTTGAAAATAGAATTTTAAATTTGGAAGAATATGAAGTGGATCAAATTTTCAGATTTATTATTTGAGTATTTTTGAAAATCTTGCTTAAAATTGGATAAGGTATTTTTTGGATATATACAAATAATTATCAAAATTCAATTGTTATAAGAATTTGAATTTGGATAGGTTTTGGAAGATTTTGAAGTAGATCAAATCTTCAAACCTTATCATTGAAGATTTAGATTCTTATGGATAATATTTGGATTAGATTTTTGATTTATATCAAGATATCCAATTATTATTTAATTAGGGTGGTTTGAAAATATTAAATAAATTTGGTGGATAATTTTAAATAATTTCCAGATTTATTTAAGAGATATTTTCGAAAATATCAAGATATAAATTGGTGGATAATTATTTTAATTTCTAATTTTTATCTTGTGGATAAATTAATTGTAAAATTTGATATTTAATATTCATGCATAGATATCATATGTTATTTTATGTGGATCATATAATATATGATTGTTGGATTTGTAGACTGTGTTTGTCTGCAGGTTTACCAACTATCATGGCTTCTTTATTTTATGTGATGTATGTTTATGTTGAATGAATGTCGGTCGAATGCCGGTTTGGCTACGTGATTTTAATCCATGAGAAAATCTATGGATTATGCCTAGGTTTTATTTTATGTTGTTTTAATGTAATAGATATAAAGCTGTTAGACCGAGTTTTTTGAGTTGTAATTTTTATTCTAGCAATATTAGATTTTTCCTTTTGGAATAGATAGTCTGTATTGAATAAAGATCGAAGATCAACTCAAAGAAGGAAAGTAGTTCAGCACCAAGAAGGAAGGTTCACCGGTTCACGTCCCGAAACCCTAAATGGAGCTAGGGCTTTCAGCGAGGCGTGGTGAAGGGGGTGGCGGCCATAGCTCTATTTCTGGAGCTAACTTTCCAGTTTTATCTAATCAATCAACATGAGATATAAGCCATGATAGTTGGAATATTACTATTGCTTATTATGTTGAAGCATGCAATGGATATTTATCATTTTATGTGATCTTTGCATGTTCGTTAATGGGATAAAATGAAACCTCAAACATAAATAACTAAGTGGGAGAGATTCACACCAAAGTATGTAGAAATCTCATACGGTCTCCATTAAAATCTGGTTTAATTGAGAAGTGCATGCATGCGCGTTGACATCGGTCTTCCTCCATATCGGATGTGTCATATCACATATTTCTCTAGAAATTAAATCTCCTAAATGGATAGCTGTAGAACATTATTAGAACTAACTGACTCCTCCATCTGGAGCAGTTAAATTCAAAATAATGATCTTGGTGCGAAGATAATGGTATGCACACTTAGATGTAATTTATTGATAAACGTCCACACGATCGTGGCTTATCAGTTAGATGATTATATGACCATGTTTATTATCCGGCTATTAATTTGCTTGTTGTAAGGAAACTCAACTGGAGGCAAATTAAAGGTTTTAACCTATTTAAAAATGAATTTTATAAACGTCCACACTATCGTGGCTTATAGAAGACGTTTTTAAAGTGTCGGTGGAAAAGTATATAATTTTTTGTGAGGCTTTCAATTATATACTGTTTATCCTAAAAGTTTTTGTGACTGTACTGCATGTTTTAATTTCAGTTATTTACTCTCCAATCTGTCCTCAATCCTTAAAGAAAACAAACTTGTCGGTGATAACTACAATTATTGGCTTCGTAACCTTAACCTAGTTCTTGTTACTGAGTGACACAAGTTTGTGCTTGAAGAGGTTTGTCCTCCACAGCCAGATGAGGGTTCTGACGAAGCCCAAAAGATTGCATATGATAAGTGGGTTAGGTCTAATGAGATATCGCGCTATTACATTTTGGCATCTATGTCAAATGTGTTACAACATCAGCATGAGCCTATGAAAACCACTTATGATATCATGTACAACCTTAGGCAACTATTCGGTCATCAGAACCGCTCGGCACGCCATTTGGCAATGAAGAAGCTAATGGATGTGAGAATGTCTGACTCCACACCTGTTAGGGATCACATTCTTATGATGATGGGGTATTTATCTGAGATCGAGACCTTGGGTGGAGAGCTGGATGGCGATTCTCAAATCGATATTGTAATTCATAGCTTGTCCTCGAAGTTTGAGCAATTCAGACTTAACTTTAATATGATCAAAAGGGATGTCAGCCTGACTGAACTGCTCATAGATCTTCAGGCAGCTGAATTGCTCCAAAAGAGCGATCCTCAGGCCCACATAGCTGAGAAATGGGCGTCCTCTTCTGATGGAAAAAGGAAGAAGAGAAACGCACCTAATAAGGCTGCAGATGAGGCACCTAAGGCAAAGAAGCCAACGACAAAGATTCCTCCTGAGGAGTTCAAGTTGAAGACTAAGTGCTTCAAGTGCGGCTAACCTGGTCACTGGAAGGCGGTGTGCCCTAACAAGAAGAAGAAGAGAGGTACATCTCACACTCTAGTTGTAGAAACATTTTTAGCAACTTGTTCTACCCAGTCATGGGTAGTAGATACTAGAGCTACTGATCATGTTTGCATGTCGTTACAGGGGTTCCTGGTAAAAAGACAGCTGAGTGAGGATGACATCACTGTCTACATGGGCAATGCTACGAGAGTGGCAGCTGTTGCAGTGGGAGACGTTGTTTTACCTTTCAGTAGTAATAGAACTTTAGTTTTGAAAGACTTTCTTTATGTGCCTGGTTTTAGGCGAAACTTGATTTCAGTTTCTAAATTAATTATGGATGGATATTCTGTTTCTTTTGATAACAAAGTGGCTATCTTTAGTGGTAAACATTTTATCTATTCTGGCATATTGGATGGACACCTATACTTTCTTAAACCAATTGAAAACACTACGCAAAGACGACTGTTGAATACATTGATCATACACCCTAACAAGAGAAAAGAACCTTCAGACTTAAATCAAACCATCTTTGGCATCTAAGGCTAGGTCATATTAACCTTAAGATGATACAAAGGCTTGTAAACGATGGACCATTTTCTTCTTTGGTACTGGAATCGTTTTCTTTGTGTGAATTCTGTTTGGAAGGTAAAATGACCAAGCGTCCTTTCCAGTCAAAAGGAAATAGATCCGAAGGGATATTAGATTTGATTCACTATGACCTATGCGGCCCTATGTCAGTTCAAGCTTGAGGAGGGTTTGAGTATTTCATCACTCTCATTGATGATTACTCTAGATACGGTTATATCTACCTGTTGCGTGGCAAGTCTGAATGCTTTGAGAAATTCAAAGAGTTTAAGGTGGAAGCGGAGAAATGAACAGGCAGAAGTATCAAGTCACTACATTCTGATCGTGGTGGCGAGTACCTCTCAAGAGAATTTAGGAATTACATGGCACAGAATAGGATTACATCCCAGTTGACTGCGCCTGGAACGCCACAGCAGAATGGCGTGGCGGAAAGAAAGAATCGTAAACTGTTAGAGATGGTTAGATCGATGATGAGTTATTCTGAGTTGCCCATTTCGTTCTGGGATATGCCTTGGAAACAGCAGCCTATATTCTTAACCTGGTTCCATCAAAATCAGTTCCTGCTACACCCACAGAACTATGGACTGGACGAAAGCCCAGTTTGAACCATATTCGGATTTGGGGTAGCCCAGCACATATGTTGGACAAGGAAGCTGATAAGCTAACTCCTCGTACTGATGTAAGGCTGTTAGTTGGATATCCTAGAGGAACGAAAGGTGGTTTGTCTTATAGTCCTAAGGATCAGAAGATCATTGTTAACATCAATGCTCGATTCTTAGATAAAGACTATGTCATAAACCACAAACCAAGAAGTCAAATCATCCTTGAGGAGTTAAGGGGAGGATCGAATCCTACATCGGTTGTACAAGAAGGGGAACCACCAAACACTGCACAACGTGTCATAGAAGTACAGGAACTACCTTGTCACAGTGGGATAGTTGTACACCAACCAGATTGATTCATTGGTCTCGGAGAGGCTTCAGATTTCCCAGAGGGACTCAATGAATTGGATCCCAATACCTATGATGAGGCAATTTGAGATAAAGATGCGAATTCTTAGAAAACTGCAATGGAGTCTGAGATTGGACTGAGATTGGATCTATGGATCGCAATCAAGTCTGGGAACTTGTAGAACCACTAGATAGGTAAAATCCATTGGCTGTAAGTGGGTCTACAAGCATAAGAGAGGATCTGACGGGAAGGTTGAAACCTTCAAGGCAAGATTGGTGGTAAAAGGATATACTCTGAAAGAAGGGATCGATTATGAGGAAACCTTTTCACCGGTAGCCATGCTTAAGTCAATCCGGATTCTCTTGTCTATTGCCGCTCATTTGGATTATGAGATCTGTAGATGGATGTCAAGACAGCTTTCCTAAACGGAAGTCTTGAAGAAAACATTCACATGAAGCAACCAGAGGGATTCATTGCTAAGGGCCAAGAGCACTTGGTGTGTAAGCTTAAGAGATCCATTTATGGACTTAAGCATGCATCGAGGTCTTGGAACATCCGATTTGATGAGGTCTTGGAACATCCGATTTGTGTCTGTCCCAGGCGACTTATATCGATACAGTGCTAGCTAGGTTTGGCATACAAGATTTCAAGAAAGGTTTTATACCTTACAAGCATGAAATTCATCTATCCAAGGAAATATGTCCCCAAACACAGTCTGAGATAAAGGAAATGAAGAAAGTACCATATGCTTCGGCTGTGGGAAGTTTAATGTATGCCATGCTATGCACTAGGCCTGATATATGCTATGCCATTGGCATGGTTAGTAGATATCAGTCTAACCCTGGACAAGGTCACTGGACTGCGGTAAAAAACATTCTCAAGTACCTTAAAAGGACTCGAGACTACATGTTGGTATTCTGCTCTGATAGTCTAGTGCCTTTGGGCTACACGGACTCAAATTTTCTATCCGAAAAAGATCAGAGTAAGTCTACCTCGGGCTATGTGTTTACACTAGGAGGTGGAGCCATCGCATGGAGGAGCATAAAGCAGAAATGCATTGCTGATTCCACCATGGAAGCCGAGTATGTAGCTGTCTCTGAGGCTGTAAAAGAGGCTGTCTGGCTCCGCGGGTTCCTAGTGGGCTTGGGCGTGGTTCCTGATTGCCTAAGACTATCACGATATACTGTGATAACTCTGGTGCAGTGGCAAATTCGAAGGAACCTAGAGCCCACAAGGCAAGTAAACACATAGAGAGAAAGTACCATCTTATACGAGATATCATTAAGAGAGAAGATGTGCCGGTGGTCAAGATTACATCAGAGGACAACCTGGTTGATCCATTCATGAAGAGCCTACCGGTTAAAACCTTTGATGGTCACGTGGAGAAAATGGGAGTGAGATGCAGACCTGGTGGTGCAGTTTGAGTTGATAGTTTTGATTGGAGAGTTAGCCAGTTAGTTTTTATGCTTGAAAGACATGCTTCAAGTATAAGTGGGAGATTGTTAGTTTTGTATACTGGAAGACTTGTCTTTGTATACTTTTCTGATGATATGATGATATAAAATGAAAGTTATTGCAGTCACTGTTTGCATTTAGATTATGTTCTATAATTGTTCTATGCAATGTTCCATATACTTACATTGTAGATGATATGGTGTGGGAAGTCACACGGTAAAATCATATCATTAGAACCTTGTATTGTATTAAAGAGTTCATGGCTTAGATGGTCCTGAACACACCATCGGTACACCCTAGAATAATCTGATAAATTAGTTTATCTTGACTAACTGATTATTCTAGTACACTTGTTAGTGTATTGAGGAGGATCACGATAGGATACTATTCTCTATCTCTGTCCTAGTTACTGAGAGAATAAAGATCCACAGAGTTCGGGTTTTGAACTCATGTGATACTAGCGAACATATGTGTGCGTTGTTTGTTACTTTGATTTATTAATGGGTGAGATCTTTTCGTAGATCAAACTCGATATCTTGGGTAATAACAATGTATACATAATGTTTCGAGCAGTATGCATGAGCACCGTGTCGTGGTGTGCCAGGTTGATGATGTTCTCTTGAGAAAACACAAGTTCATGGTGAAACCCTGCAGGTGGAATTTATTCCTTACATGATAAAGCTTGTGTGGTACTACTCAAGGTTTTAGATGTTAATTAATTATATCTGTCAGAGGTTGACATAATTAATTAATGAACATTATATCTTAAACACGGGAAATGGCTGGACTAAAGGAGAAAACATATTCATAAATATGTATTAAATTGGTAGGTTAGTTTTACTTCTTTAGTGGAATAAAAGTAAAACTTAATTTATTTAATTATATTCTTCTAAATTTATTTAATATTAAATAAATTAGTGAGCCAATAGACTGATAGTGGACTGGATATTGAACTTGAGATAGAGGCCCAAACCTAGTAGGGTTTGGAGAAGCAATTTTCGCCCCCTCCCTATATAAAGGGGGAGGGGGCAAAAATTTCATAAGAAAATATCAGCCTCTCTTTGTCTCTCAAAGTTATCCACAGATTTCACAAACCTATGTAGTAGATTTCAGCCCACTCTGAATCTAGATACAGTCCGAGAATACAACAGAAGATCTTGGAGTAGAATTGTGTGGTGCCGATTTTGAGAGATAGGTGACGCCAATTCCGTGTTCATTCAACAGCAAGATTAGACCTTTAATCTTGTCCACAGACCGTCTATCGATTTGTAAGTAGATTCATTTCTATGTGATGCGACCCTCACCGGCAAGACGACGACGATAGCGTTGTTTTGCCGGTGAGGGTCGCATCAAGTGGTATCAAAGCTTCGGCTTTGTATCAGGTTCCAATTTATCCCTTTAGTTTCCGTAATTTAATTTCTCGCCTATTGTTATAAAAAAAAACGCTGAACGTTTAAAAAAAATAAAAAATAAGTAAAAATGCGGGAAAATTTTTGGTGTTTTTGTTATATTTGATTGTGATATTTGGGTTGTTGGAGACGCGTATATTGCTTAGGGAGAAGTCAAATTTTTTTTCGAAAATTTTCCGGCACATATTTTAGTGAATTGTGATTGGTCTTTTGAGATTTCATTGTCGTGCTTGTGTTCTAGCTTGATTTTCTTTGGAGAGGAAAACGAGTGGTAAAAGGCAAGAGTTTGTGAGATTATTAGAGTGAAAAGAGCCGATTGTGTGATACACGAGAGTAAACACGTGAGTTGAGAGTTAGATTTTATAGGATTCTTGTTTTTGTTGCTCATTTTATTTAATTCACATCATTGTGTAATTTTATTTCTTGTTTGTTCATTGAGTAAAAAAAAAGAGTCGATCAAAAAAAAAAAATCAACATGTCTAACAAAGGTGCAGGTACCAAAGATAAAGCCGCAGGAATGAGTGATGAGACGCTCACTACATTTGATCCGAAAAATACAGTGGAGACCATTCAACAACATCTGACGAAGTTGTTCAAGACTGAGATGGCAACGTTGAATGAGAGACTCAACAAGGTAGAGACGTCATTACAGGAGCAATCCTAACAAGCTCCACAAGAGAACCGTGGTGGAAGAGGTGGAAGAGGCGGACGAGGGGCCCGGATAGAGGCTCGACGCTACCCACATGTGGAGAAACAAAGGGCGGAATACTATGACACTGAGGGTGGAGATTCCGAGGAAGAGGATAGGTACTCAACTACTGGAGGAAGAAAACATGGAAAAGCAAAGAATCGAGAAGATGACGACCTCGGCAACATCAAAATAAATGTGCCTTCATTCCAAGGCAAAAATGATCCAGCTTTGTACCTTGAATGGGAGCGCAAGATCGAGATGATGTTCGACTGTCACAACTATTCCGAGCTCAAGAAAGTGAAGTTGGCAGCAGTAGAGTTCTCAGACTATGCCATAGTATGGTGGGATCAGTTGATTTCCAACAGACGGCGTAATCTGGAACACCCAATAGAGACATGGGGAGAAATGAAGGCGGTGATGAGGAAGAGATTCGTGCCAAGCTATTACTACCGGGAGCTATACAACAAGTTACAAAATCTGAGACAAGGTACCAATAGTGTTGATGAATACTTCAAGGAGATGGAGGTTTCAATTATCCGAGCAAATGTGGAGGAAGATAGGGAGGCCACAAAAGCTCGATTTTTAGCCGAATTACATAGAGAGATCCGAGAAGTGGTGGAGTTGCAGCATTATGTGGAAATGGAAGACATGGTGCAAATGGCTATAAAGGTGGAGAACCAACTCAAGAGGAGGGGTAACAACAATCGATCGAGTTCTTCTACGTGGAAGTCGAACTCAAATTCCAACGCAACCCCGTGGAAGACTACAAATCAAGGGAAGAAGGATGAGAAGCAACCGTTCACTAAGCCGAAGACCGAGACGCCTACAGTGACGGGACCAAGTAATCAAGACTCGTCGGGTAGCCGAAACCGAGACATTAAGTGTTTTAAATGTCAAGGTAGAGGTCACATAGCCAACCAATACCCAAACCGATGTGTGATGATCTTGAAGGACAATGGTGAGATTGTGACGGATAAAGAAGAAGTTGATCCGGAGATTCCGGGATTGTCCGAGTCAAGTGAGGACGAGGAGTACGCAGCGCCCCACGCTCTCATTTTGGTTGCACGCAAGTCACTTAGCTTGCGCACCAAGAGCGTCGATGAGGAACAAAGGGAGAACATATTCCATACCCGATGCCACATCAAGGATAAGGTATGTAGTATGATTATTGATGGAGGTAGTTGTACTAATGTTGCAAGTGTTGTGATGGTGACAAAATTAGGATTGCCGGTTCTCAAGCATTCTAAGCCATACAAGCTGCAGTGGTTGAACGACAGTGGAGAAACCAAGGTGAACAAGCAAGTTCGAGTGCCATTTCGGATTGGCAAGTATGAAGATGAAGTGTTGTGTGACGTTGTGCCTATGCAAGCGGGACACATTTTGCTAGGACGTCCATGGCAATTCGATAGGAGGGTGAAGCATGATGGCTTCACAAATAAGTACTCTTTCGTACTTAACAAGAAGACGGTGACACTAGCTCCTCTAACACCATCCCAAGTGTATGAGGACCAAGTGAAGCTACAAGAGGAGGCCGATACCATGAGGAAGAAAGGAAAGGAGGCCAATGTTGGGAAGGAGGTGATCCAACACGCTTGTTTTGCCACAGCTAGCGATGTCAAATGGGCGGTGCAAAATGAGAAGCCAATGTACTTGATGATCCGCAGAGATGTCTTAATGTGTACTAACCAATTTGACCCATCTTTGCCTAGTTCTATTGTATCTCTTTTGCAGGAATTCAAAGACGTGTTTCCCGAAGAGATGCCACCGGGTTTGCCACCAATTAGAGGAATCGAGCACCAAATTGATTTTGTGCCTGGCGCCACATTGCCAAATCGACCGGCCTATCGGAGCAACCCCGAGGAGACAAAAGAGCTAGAACGTCAAATACAAGAGCTATTGGAGAAAGGACAAGTGAGGGAGAGTTTGAGTCCATGTGCGAGTCCAGTTTTGATCGTGCCAAAGAAGGATTCTTCTCTACGGATGTGTGTCGACTGTCGAGCCGTCAACAACATTACGGTAAAGTATCGACATCCCATTCCCCGTTTAGATGACATGTTAGATGAATTACATGGTGCACGCATATTTTCTAAGATAGACTTAAGAAGTGGGTACCATCAAA
The DNA here is from genome assembly GCA_026008535.1 of Perilla frutescens. Taxonomy (NCBI): domain Eukaryota; kingdom Viridiplantae; phylum Streptophyta; class Magnoliopsida; order Lamiales; family Lamiaceae; genus Perilla; species Perilla frutescens. The sequence continues at coordinate 18,178,332 of BRKX01000004.1, forward strand.
TTCGCATCAAGGAAGGGGATGAGTGGAAAACGGCATTCATTACAAAATTAGGATTGTATGAATGGTTAGTTATGCCGTTTGGTTTGACAAATGCTCCTAGTACATTTATGTGTCTTATGAACCATGTCTTACGTGCTTTTATAGGAAGATTTGTTGTGGTTTATTTTGATGACATATTGATCTATAGTAAGAGTGAAGAGGATCATGTAGAGCATTTGAAATTTGTCTTGCAAGCTTTGAGGAAAGAACAATTGTATGCTAACCTAAAGAAATGCACCTTTTGTACGGATAAGGTTGTGTTTCTTGGTTTTGTTGTTAGTACAGATGGAGTACAGGTGGACGAAGAGAAGGTTCGTGCCATCCAAGAATGGCCGACGCCAACAAATGCGGGAGAGGTTCGAAGTTTTCATGGACTTGCGAGCTTCTATCGGCGTTTTGTTCCACACTTTAGTAGTATTGCAGCACCCATGACTGAAGTGATCAAGAAGAATGTGGAATTCCAATGGGGAGAAGCGCAAGAAAAAGCATTTCAGACGCTTAAGGAGAGATTGACACATCCACCGGTACTATCTCTTCCAAACTTTGCTAAAACTTTTGAGATAGAATGTGATGCTTTTGGTGTTGGAATTGGTGCAGTGTTGATGCAAGAGATTCGACCCATTGCCTACTTCAGTGAGAAGCTTGGCGGCGCCACCGCAAACTACCCGACGTATGACAAGGAGTTATATGCACTAGTGCGGGCATTGCAAACGTGGCAGCATTATCTATAGCCTAAAGAGTTCGTGATCCACACTGACCATGAATCATTAAAGCATTTGAAGGGGTAACACAAGTCGAACAAAAGACATGCCCGTTGGATGGAGTTTGTTGAGACGTTTCCATTCGTCATCAAGTATAAGCAAGGGAAGGAAAATGTAGTAGCCGACGCACTATCGAGGAGGTACGCTTTACTATCCACTTTAGATGCTAAGTTACTTGGTTTTGAGTGCATTAAGAGCATGTACATTGATGATGATGATTTTAAGGATGTATATGTTGCATGTGAAGAATCTGGAAATGGAAAGTTTTATAGGCATGATGGATATTTGTTTAGAGAAAATAGGTTATGTGTGCCTAATTGTTCCATGCGTGAGCTTTTATTGTTGGAATCACATGGTGGTGGTTTAATGGGGCATTTTGGGGTAGCTAAGACTTTAGCTGTTTTGAATGAACATTTCTTCTGGCCACATATGAAACGTGATGTGGAACGATTGTGTGCTAAGTGTGTTACATGTAGACAAGCCAAGTCTAGAGTCCAACCACATGGTTTATACATGCCTTTGCCTATTCCTACATCACCTTGGATAGATATATCTATGGATTTTGTGTTAGGATTGCCTAGGAGTAAACGTGGTCATGATTCTATATTTGTGGTTGTAGATAGATTCTCTAAGATGGCACATTTTATAGCATGTTCTAAAACAAATGATGCTTCCTACATTGCTGATTTGTTCTTTAGGGAAGTTGTGCGTCTACATGGCATGCCTAAGACAATTATTTCTGATAGAGATGCTAAGTTCTTGAGTTATTTCTGGAAGACATTGTGGCGTAAGTTAGGAACTAAGTTATTATTTTCCACTACTTGTCACCCACAAACAGATGGTCAAACAGAAGTAGTAAATAGGACTTTATCTACTTTGTTAAGGGCTCTAATTAAAAAGAACATAAAAACTTAGGAGGAATGTTTGCCGCATGTTGAATTTGCATATAATAGGTCTGTGCATTCTGCATCTCAGTTTTCACCATTTGAAGTTGCATATGGGTTTAATCCGTTAACTCCAATGGATTTAATTCCTTTGCCTGTGCATGAATATACTAATCTTGATGGGAAAAAGAAAGCTGATTTTGTGAGACAGATTCATGAAAGAGCTAGAGCAAACATTGAGAGACGGACTGAGCAGTATGCCGAGAAAGCCAACAAGGGGCGAAAGAGAATAGTGTTCAAACCCGGCGAATGGCTATGGTTACACATGAGAAAAGAGAGATTTCCGGCTCAAAGGCGTTCTAAGTTACTTCCTAGAGGGGACGGACCATTCCAAGTTATAGAACGCATCAGTGATAATGCATACAAGTTGGACTTACCAGGTGAGTATAAAGTAAGTTCATCATTTAATGTTGCTGATTTAAGTCCTTTTGATGTAGGTGACGAGCTGGATTTTAGGACAAATCCTTTTCAAGAGGAGGGGAATGATACGACCCAAGCCAAGGAGATGTCCGATCCAATCAAAGTACCGGAAGGGCCAGTTACACGATCAAGAGCTAAGAGATTCAAAGAGAGTCTCAGTGGACTTATACGAGAAGTCTGGACCTAAGAAGCGTCAAAGAGACCCGTCGAAGGAGTTGAAGCCGAACATCGTTGGAAGACGAAGATTACATGTGAGTGTGAAACGGAGGGGCTGCGCGGCCCGGGCACGGGGGAGGCGCGACCCGGTGACAGACACGGCGCGACCGGGCATCGATGCAGAGGGGTGAAAAGTGCCCAGTGAGGCGCGGCCCGGTGACAGACCCGGCGTGACCTCACTCGCGCCCACCGAGGCGCGACCCGACCGAAGGCGGCGCGACCGAGCCCGTGTCGCGCCTGTACGGGCGGTTTCGAATTTTGGCTTATTTTGTTTCCTAGTTTGTGTAGGATTTTATTTTAGGACTTGATGTCTTGGACCAACTATATAAGACCTTGTGTCTTATTATTTTCATTAGACAACTTTGATATTAATTTTAAACGTGAGTTTTCACTTTTCTCTCTGAGAGAATTATCCGAGTTTCACAACACTACGTGAGATTCAATTGACTTATCAAACGGATTCACATCCCCGTTTGTGGCGTCCTCCATACAATCCGAGTTCGTGTTTCCAATTGATCGAGGGTCGCGGATTCAATCAATTCGTGGTTCAAATTCATTGTGAAGCTAGGGTTTGGATATTCATCCCCAATTGTTCGTGTAACCTGATACTCCTGGGAAAACAACGCTATCGTCATCATCTTGCCGGCGAGGGTCGCATCACTATGTCTTCCGCTTTATTAGATTCGAATATGCTTTGTATGTTAATTTTGTTAGACTGTGATAAACGTGTATGTGACATAAAAAATATGATTTGCATGAACATGGATTAATGAACAACCAAATGATCCTGCGGTGGTTTAATTCGAAAAAACCCCAACAATATTGTTGCATCATTCTCATGCTCCAAAAAGAAGATCATTAGCATCAAGTTCAGCTATGGATCCATCAACAAATGGGACTTTGTTTCATGTTTTCAAAGCAACGAAAACATATCTGCTTCATTTATGATAATTGCAGCCAACCAATGGTTCTGAAATCCAAATAAAGTGCGATTCTAGATTAACTATTACAACTACACAAATAAAAATCCAAATAAAGAATAGCTTTATTAAGAAACATGTTAAACTAAGCTACACACACATGCACACGTAGCCACCAGGTTGCAACACACACACACACACACACACACACACCCACAAGTACTAGGCTACAACACATCCACACACACACTACAGATATATATATATATATATAGAGAGAGAGAGAGAGAGAACACAACACTGCAGAGAGAGAGAGAGAGAGATACCTGCTCTAATTAAGAGTCGCTAGAGGCTCACTAGAGGTTGTTGTAGGTGGTGAGGCGGTGGAGAGAGTGTCAGGAAGAGAGTGACTGTGAGAGACATGCGGATGCGATTGTGGCACACAGATGGTGGAGCACGATGGTGACAGGCGGTGGAGAGAGAGAGCGTGTCAGGGTGGTGGCATCGGGCCGACGATGAAGCGGGGACGGTGAGGTAGACTGCAGCGGAGAGAGAGAGAGAGAGAGAGAGAGAGAGAGAGAGAGACGCGTTAAGAGATATAGAATGGGAGAGAGATGTAGTGGAAGAGGGAGATAGAGACTAGGGTGAGAGAGAGGGCGACGTCATTGGTGTTGGCTCGGCGACGGACGGTGGAGAGGAAGGCTAGAGTTTGAAGTTAGGAAAAATGAGAAAGATGAAGCCATATCTAATACTAAATCGATTTTTAATGATGGATCTAACGATAGATTTATCCTTCATTAGTAATTAATTTTAATTTATTATTAAATCAGAAAATATTAATGACGGACTACATCCATCGTTATATTTAAATTTTTTAATTAATAAATTCATAAAAACCTAAAAACGGATTATGTCCGTCGTTAATTTTATATTTTTAAATAATTAAATCACCTAAAAATTAACAACGGATCTATTCTGTCGTTAGCTTTATATTTTTTAAATAATAAAATCTCTGAATATTTAGCGATGAACTATTTTTGTCATTAAGTTTTTGAAAAAAATTATTAAATTCAGAAAATACTTAACGACGAACCAGTTTCGTCGTTAACATTAATTTTATATAAAAATAATTAGATAATTATTTACGACAGATTGTTTCCGTCGTTAATATTTTATGTTATATTTAATTGAATTATGAAAAAAATTAACAAGGGAATGATTATTTATATAAAAATAATTAGATGCTAATGACCCGTCTCAAGTTCATCGTTAATTTTGAGTGCCAAAGACTCCCGCCTTTTTAAATCTCTGAAACGGTTACCGATGGATGATTCATTGCTAGGCTATGGCAACTAATGACGGATATGAATCCGTCGTTAAGTTCCGTCACAATATCGCAAAATTCTTGTAGTGCAATGAGATCATCAAAACCATATAATTCGAGCTCTCCAGAACATGTAATTCGTTTGATCCAATCGCATCGATTGGAATGAAAAGTGGGTAGCACAAAAGTTTTAGGAGCAAAAGCCATGGATGAAGAATGGATCGAAGAAAATAAGCTGTAGCAGGTAGAGAAAAAAAAAGTGAGATCTGCAATGGAAATGCAATTAAAGGAATCGGTCTCTTGATACCCTGTTGAAAGTATTGAATATAGATTTAAGTTGAGAGAGAATTTGGAGATATTTTCTTGTATTTTAATATTGAATAAGAAGTTACAGGAGCTCTATTTATTCAAAAGCTTCAACTATCAATCTAACTGTAACGCCTCGGTCCCAGGAGAAGGGCAGGGGACCAGTGTGCTACTTGGGGGAAGGGGTTATTGAACAGAAGCAATCAAAGAACTTGGGTTAGTTCCCTAAATATTTAGGCAGCATAACCTCTATAAATGGATCAATCCACGTTTTTAAAGCGTATGAAATGACTCAAACCAGATACCATGACACTTAGGATGAACCTAAGAAAGAATAACGAAGGCAAACTTCAATGTAAATAATAACAGTTCAAAGGTTAACTGTTAATAGGTTAGGCATGAAAAAGGCCAGACTGATGTCGGTCCAAATACATGAAGTAAAGAGATGCCAGACTTTCGTTTGTCATGAAAGCAATGTAAAGCCAGGCTTTTGCCTTGACATGGAAAGTGATGTAAAGTCAGGCTTATGCCTGTCTGAATAAGGAAAGTCAATAAATGCTAGGCTTTTGCCTGTCAGGAACGGAAAGTAAACGGGATTCGGAGAACTGAACACTCCGTAACAGTAAAGAAAATGGGATTCGGAGAACCGAACACTCCATAACAATAAAGAAAATGAGATTCGGAGAACCGAACACTCCGTAGCAGTAAAGAAAATGGGATTCGGAGAACCAAACACTCCGTAGCAGTAAAGAAACTAGGATTCGGAGAACCGAACACTCCATAACAATAAAGAAAACAGGATTCGGAGAACCGAACACTCCATAATAATAATCAGAGTAAGCGGAAAAGAACGTAGTGCATTTATTCAGACTCAAAAGGAAGCATGTTCTCAGTTAGACTCCATAGCGGAAAAGGAAACATATACATCAAATAATAGTCCTTCAGCCTTAGCACAGCCGTCCACCATTCCGCAGCTCATCCTGAAAATATTTGAAAAGATTTTTGGGCGTGAGTACTAATGCACTCAGTAGGTACTTTTGAGGAAAAACCTTCACAATCATTTTATAAAACAGAATATCCAATCATATTTTAAGCATATCATGGAAAGCTTTCAAAACAGAAAATTTGTGAATTACATGTATACAAAAATCATTTTAGTTCCATCATTGCGCGCCACTCTCCCTAGAACGCTTACGGTGAGTCGGTTCGTGTACGGCTGCTTAAGGTTGGACACTGCCCTGTTTGCTTGGGGCTCGATATCGTGAACCATTGTAGTTTCGTCACCAAAAATAGTAGTAAGACTTACATGAGTCAGGAGAGCACATCAAATACAGTCATGATTTGGATATTCAATCACATTCATTTTATAAATAACAAGGCTTAATAACCCGAAATATATTTTTATACAATAAAAACCCACTTGGAAATCAGATCTCGAAAAGCTAGATCTAGATTCTGATTCTGTCTTAACTAGAAGTCTCCTTCTTTTGAGCCTGCAAGATTATTCGGCAACTTAATTTCGATAAAGGACTATCATTAGGTCAAAATCTAATCTTTCTTCGCTATGAAGTAAATATTATAATATCTACTATCTTAATATGCAGCACTCGGGTCATCAAAATATTTTGACTCTTAAAGGAACTTTACTCAGGGCATTTTTATAAAGAAAAACCCTTTTGGAAGTTTTGGCATACGGGGTGGTCAAACCCGTATCCTAAAATTAACTCGGTACAAATAAATTCATACCGCAAGATCTGCCTATTGGAAAAATATAAAACTTTAAATAAAAATATTATATTTTGACACGGAACAACTTTTGAGCTTAAAAGAACAATAGGGCTATCCATGAAGGATAGATCTAAAAAAGACTACAATTTAATATTCGGATACCCAAAATATACCCGAAATTAAAAAGTGACAACATGAAAAATGTATACAAATATATATAGAACATAAAATCCTAAAGGCGCTTTTTGATCCGGTGACTCGAAAGAGTCACCGCTTTGAGGGGTGGTGGCGACTTTTGGCGGCGGTCATGACGGTTTTCCATCATGATCATCCGTCATGTCATCATTTTAATCATGTATTCGTGATCTACGCATTGACACCTTTAAAATGACTATTTCATAATTGAAATAGGAAACTAGAGTCGTACCTTCTCTGGAAGCTGCTCGACATTTTGATTTTGAAAATGAATGAAAAATGAAACCTTAACCTCCTATTTATAGAAGAAAACTAAATAGGATAATAACGAATAAAAGAAAGAGGATAATGATGGAATAGGATAATTATGAATAGGATAATATTTTGAAAAAGAAATTGGATAATGATGGATGTGCCTTTTTCTATTTAAAGTTATGCTAAGAGTTCATTTGAACTCCAAACTTGAAAATTCAAAGTTTGGCACGATCCCTGAAACATTTTCTATTAACTCAAAAAAAATCAAAACATTTTTTTAAAGCAATTTTTGACCAAATTAAATTTAACAGATTTCCCTGACTGCGATTTTCCTTTATTTGAGTTCTTTAAGGACCCAACTTTTTCCTAGATTACCCTCAAGTAACATATGTCGAATAAAATCTTCTAAAATATTTCGGAGTACTACACTAACTGATTATTGGCTAATCTAACAATCTAACTAATCTAACGGATTCGCAGCTGATCATGCCACATAGGCTTCTACAAGAAAGATATTTTAATTCAATCTATCAAAAATTATAAAACTTTTTAGTGTTATTTTTGTAACTAGTATTTCTATTGTACGATGTACAAATAATTACTATCATTTTTTAGACCTGTAATATTATGATTATTTTTTAACTCTATATATGTTGCGTTCAATTTTTAAAAATTAATAAAATGATATGCACATGCGTTAATTAATTCGATAAGAAGATCAATTTTGTGTAGTTACGACAGACAAAAAGAATAAATTTTTGGAACTAAATGAAAATCCATATTAGAAAGATCGAATTAGAATATTTTAAACGACACAATTTTATAAACAGTAATGTATAATTGTCCACGATTAAAGAACATTTAATTTTTTTGAATATATAACAAGTATAAAATAATAATTATTTAATTATTTTAAATGGTGAAATTGCAATAGAAAAATAATAAATTATTGCAAATTATGTTATTGTTGTTGTTGTTGTTGTTATATAGTGCAACACAAATGAAAATTATTTTTTTAGGCGACATATGTAGTGTCTTACAAATCCTCTACCCATGCATAAAAAATTAAAATAAAAAATGTTACAAATCTCAAATTTCTACATAAAAAATAATTAATAAGATTGCAAAAATTTGTTAAATACAACGGTTATAATCTAAACCGTCGTAAAAAATCCAAAAAAAAAAAAAAGAAAAAAAAAATTACAACAATAAATGTCATTACTATTATTTATTAACTCAAAAATATTATCTATTATACACAAGTTATTGTATAAAATATAATAATTTAATCGTGTAATAGATAACAATTCTACTAGAATCGTTGTGTATCATGTGATTTTGCCATATAGATAGATAAGATAATGAAATGTGAGTGTTATCGCTGTCGTAAGAAAAAAATAATGAAATGTCAACCAAAAGACGAGCACAGTTAACCAAAACTAATATGAGTGTGGATAATTAATTTGGAGTAAATAGAGTAGTAGGTCTATTTACATTTGGACCCATAAGCGATCCGTGGAAAACTTCCGTCGATCTAGCCCAATATTTCTGTTATTATGTTACTACTAGGAGCCCAGCGATTATCTATCTGACTATACGATGATAATAGTTCCGGCAATTTTAATTTGGCGCTCACTCTTTTGTACATTACATCAAACAGGATCTATCATTGACCCACAAAAAAATATTAAAAATCTGTATCAATTATAACACTAAAAAGTATCACTTGTATCATTAAAAAGTAATCGGTCTGTTACTTATCTTATATGGGTTTATTTAGTTCAAATTGTGATATTTTCCATTCCAATTAATGTTTAGAGTTTAGGAGGGTTCATGATTTTTTAGAGTTTATTTAGGTTTTTTTAATATTTTTTAAGGGTTCAATTTTTTTTAGGTTTATTAATCTCAATTAAGCATTATAATTATTTCAAAAAAAAATTAAATTCATTCAATTTTATTTTAAGTTCACTAATTCCATTTAGGGCATATATTTATTTCAAAATTAGGTTTTTAAAATTGTCATTTATATTTGTTTTGAAAAAATTAAACTAATTCTCGAGCGTAATGCATGCATCCACACGTTAGCGTCGGACGAGTGCACTGTGCAAGTCGTCGGATTTCAAAAAGAAAGTTATTCATTTTAATTTTAGAGTTCATTAAATTAATTTTAGGGTATATATTTATATTTATTTAAAAAATTTAATTTATTTTAATTTTAAGGTTCACTAATTGTATTTTAGGGTATATAATTTTGGGGGGAAAACAAAAAAAAATAGAAAAATCGCAAAAATGAAAATAAAAAAATAATAAAATCAGAAAAAATTATATAAATACATATATATATATATGTGATTGAGGCACGTACCACATGGCCTTACATGTTTGACTTTTCTCTGTTGACCGTTATTTTAAATCCGATAGCTAATGTGATGGTTCAAACCTATACGCCTTCTTCTGTACATGGGAGTCTCCCTTAATTTAATGTTAAAATGATGGGAACCTTAGAAAAAAACTCCTTGGCGTGCCTACTTATTTTTCTACAATATACTAATAAATAAACCACTAAAAGGAAATCACATTTTTAGCATTTAGGGGCGTCATTGTTAACATCATCGCTTGCGAAATTGAATGAACTTACTTTCTCGGAATTATTTAGCTATAGCTGCTTCTAAAAAGGCGAGGCTAATGGATCTGGTCAAATCGATTCTTTATCACTGAATTAATTATTTCATATGAGATATAAACACGCAAAACTATTCATAGATAGATTAAGTAATCATACAAGAGTAGAGAAGCACTTGTGTGCATTAGGTGCACTATCAGGTACATTGATCGGGTCAATGTGTTGATCGATCAACATCAGAAAACACGCGTTGACCCGATCAATTAAAAAAAAATTATTTAAAATCAGTATTAACCGTAACACTAAAAAGTATCACTCAAAAGCTCAAAAATATCACGTGTATCCTTAAAAAGTATCGGCCAAAATAAATAAATAAATAAATAAACCGTTAAAATCAGTATCAACCGTAACACTAAAAAATATCACTCAAAATTCAAAAAGTATCATCTGTATCATTAAAAAGTATCACCTAATTTACCTTTTTTTTGCGGATTGACCGGATCAGAACGTTGACCCGCGTTTGACCCGGTCAAAGACGTTGACCATCTTATATAAGCTTATATAGATTTAGTGCATGCAAATTTTTGCCATTATTCAAACTTATAATTTATTTAGAAATGTAGTTAGTTTCTCATTCCTAATTACATAGTTTTTTTTAGTTATTGGTAATTAACTGAGAATGGAACTTTTAATAACGTCAAATATAGAATTAAGATTAGTATCATGTATCATCACATTAGTTGAAAAAAAAAATCGAAACCTTATGTGATTTTTGTTGGAAAATTGGATGTAATAAATTGAGACGTGATTCATTTTATTCAATTTTTGAGGAATTAAATAGCGTACGATTGATCTATAATTGTAGTAGATAATCATAATATTTTTATTTTCTCAAATCCGATTTTCAGTGAGTGAGAAATTAATGCTTGAATTTGGTCACATGATTGGGCATTTATTGAGTGTGGGAAAATGTGCTTAAGGCACATTTAATGATCTCGCATTAAATTATTAACCTAGTTAAGAAGTGTTTTAACACTTAAGTGTAATATCTAAAGTGCACAAGGATGTGGGCCATGAGCTCACATGCGCACACATGCCCGTGCCTGCCCATGCCCGGTCGCGTTCTTGTCCTCGGATCTTGACAATTGGACTTTAGGCGAACGGGGCCTGGTCATTACAGTTTTAGGGCTCAGAAATGTAGCGGATGCACTTGTATGGCTCCAGCAAATATAGACACCTGGATACCTGTCGGGAACTACAAGATGACATGTGTCGGAATCCGCTGAGGCACCTGGACACCTATCAGGATCAAGAGCTGGAGGTTGTAACTCCTGAACAGATTGATGGTAAGGTTGTAACCCCTGCAAGTTACACCACATGGATTGAATGTCCCAAACCCAAGTCCCACTAGGGTGGAGTAACCTCCTGGGATTGAATGTCCCAAAACCTGGTCCACTAGGGTGGAGTAGTGCCTATAAATAGGACATTCCAGCATGCTGAAATGTGCTCAATTTTCAGTCCCATATCTAAGAAGTCGTTCTTCATTCGTGTCTTCTTCCCAGTCCTTCTTCATTCGTGCGCAAGTCGTTTCATCTTTGAGAGACAGAATGCCTCGACTAGGACTGGGGAAAAATATTGTCATACTATTATACCGTACTTACCGTACTGAAAATACTTTCGCCAGACTTGACCTCCGCAATGCCCCCTGACCTCATCCTGATTCTTTTTGACTCAAAACACACGAAAAATGACATTTATAACGAATAAAATGCCCATAAAAACCCCAAATAAATGGACTTATCAGTCGCCATTGGTTAAAAAGAAAAGAGTCCTGAAAAGTGCATAACTGTGTGAAGATTTTGGTTAAGTTCAAGTTATGAGTTCAATCAAAAAAGGAGGATCTACGGCATGACCACCATTACTCAAAGGCAACAATTATCCTTACTGAAAAGCAAGGATGAGGACGTTTTTGAGATCAATAGATGAGCTTGCATGGAAAAGCGTCACAGAAGGATGGGAAAAGCCGACAGTTGCCAAAAAAGGAAAGCATGTGGAGATTGAAGAATGAGAATGGATTGTGCCACAAAAGAACTGGTACAATGTCAACTCTAAAACTCTCAATGTTATATTCTCTACAGTTAATCTTGAAATGTTCAGTTTAATCTCAACTTGTGAGACTAGTAAAGCTGCATGGAATATTCTGGAAACCATCTTTGAAGAGACTAGTTTAGTTAGGTTATCCAGGCTTCAAAATCTTACTTCTAAGTTTGAATCTCTTAGAATGGAGAAAACTGAGTCCATAGGTGAATTCAATGCCAGACTGAGAAGCATATCTAATGAGAATTTTGCTCTTGGTGAGCCTATCAACAATGAGAAACTTGTAACAAAAGTTCTCAGATCTCTTCCAAAGAAGTTTGCATACAAAGTTACTACAATTGAAGAAGCCAAGGATATCAAGAATATGAGATTTGATGAGCTGATGGGGTCTTTAAGGACGTTCGAGATGAATCTGAAAGATGAAGACAGCAGCTCAAGGAAGAGAGGTATTGCTCTTAAAACTAAAGTTTCAGAAGATGTACCTGAACATGTACAGAAACAAAAGATTGTACTTAATTCAGATACAATGAATACTATGATCTTGATCACCAAGAACTTTAGTCGTATGTTGAAAAGAGCCAACAAGCAGTCTTCAAGAAGGTCCAACAACAGAAGACAATCAACTGGTAAATTCTCTGCAAGACAGAAACTCAAGCAATGATCAGAAGGAGTTTTAAAATGCTACTATTATAAAAAAGCTACTTTTAGTATTTTATTTAAAGAGCTATGATTACATTTTAAAATGTTACTATTATTAAAAAAAATTGGTAAAATTATATTTAAAAATGTTATGGTTAACTAAAATATTGCTACGATTAACTAATACAAGATACGATTAAAAACAATAAGGCTACGATTAATATAATAAATGATACGATTAATATAATAAAGGCTACAATTAATTAAAACAAGGTTATGATTAATATAAATAATGCTACGATTAATCATAAATAATGATATGATTAATTAACTAAATCCATGATTAATTAATAAAAGCTACAATTATTAAAAATAAGGCTACGATTATAGATGTTCGATTATAACTTTTCAACCTATGATGAATATATAGAAGCTACGATTAATATCACAAATTCTATGATTGTTTAATCAAAGCAACGATTTATTATAAATAAGACTACGATTTATATAGAAAAAGCTATGAGATGCAAATCTCTCCTCACTTATTTTCAAATAATAACTCAATAATAAATAAGCAATATAATCACAAACAATAATTTTTTATACAAATAATTTCATAAAAAAGGAAAATTACAAAACGTCCCTTTCGAAATGGAAAATTCTTTCACTAATTTCTTCTTGATGAATAATCTTACACACACCTTGCTTAATTTTTTCTTCTCGAACTTTTGCTCTAAGTTTTTTGCTCAAATTATTATAATTTGTATAATGTCGGGTGTTCATGACTATTTATTCAAAAAATGTACTTACCATTCTTATACAATAATAAAAACATGCATTAAATTTGGTCAACTAATTTCTACCTCATGTACTTTATGTTTCTTTTTATTTAATTAAGCTCAGTATGTACCTCTCTTACAAAATAAAATAAATGCATTCAATCGTATGTGTTCAAGTAATGTTACAAAATTATCGTAGCATTTTACAAAAATAATTGTATCATACGATTATTTTTTTAAAATCATCATTGTATTTTACAAAAATATGATTATATGTAATCATAGCATTTTACAAAAACAATCATAGCATACGATTATTTTTAAATAATAATCATAGCATTTTAAATTAATACTAAAAGGTCTAAGGTTCAAATCTTTTTGTATGCATTTTAAGATCTCTTTTATTGCAGTTAATGTCTTATGTTTCAACTTTAATTAATTAAAATCATGTTATAAATTTCAAAAATTGTATCTAGCTTAATAGATATGTTCAGATTTATTAATCAAAAGGTCTAAGGTTCAAATCTTCTTGTGTACATTTTAAAATCTCTTTTATTGCAATTTATGTCTTCTATTTCAACTTTAATTAATTAAAATCATGTTATAAATTTCTAAAAATGTATCCAGCTTAATGCATATGTTCAAATTTGTTAACTAAAAGGCTAGAAGTTCGAATCCTACTTAGACCTATCAAAATGGGCCAGAGGGACGGGGCGGTGATGCGATCCTCGCCGGCACACGACAAAGAAAGATGTAGAACTTCCCAAGACTTGTATTAATTTCGCCGAGTTGGATGGATGGATCCAAACCCTAGCCTCACAACGATGTTGAACCACGAACTAGTCGAATTCGCAACCCATGATCAATTGAAAATATGAACTTGGATTTATAATGTAGGGATCGACGAAATTATGAAGGAAAAGGAAACAAAAATCTGATCCAAAAAGAAATCCTCACTAGACTAGGAAACTTCCTAAACTAGAATTCTATTCAAGGTTCATGCCTTAAATAAATCCTAGTCAAACTATGACTCTTAAGGGACGAAAATTACATTAATTTAAATAATAAAATCTGACTAAATAAATACTATAGTCTAATAAATCAATCCCCTTAATATTAAGGGCCGATAATACTCCTAGTCAGTATAAGCATACTGACTGTCGCGCGGTATGGGCATACCGACTATCAACCTTGTGCCGATATCAACACCTTCCAGCTGGGTTCCCCCTCCTTGGCTCCTTCCATGGGTCTCCTTGACGCCTCTTGTTCCCAAACCTCTCGTATGAACCCGTTGAGGCTCTCCTTGAATCTCTTAGCTTGCAATCACGTCACAGGTCCTTCGGGCACCTTGATTGGATCCGACACCTCCTTAGCACGGGGCGTATCATTCCCCTCCTCTTGAAAAGGATTTGTCCTCAAATCCAGCTCATCACCTACATCAAAAGGACTCAAGTCAGCAACATTGAATGTAGAACTAACTTTGTACTCACCAGGTAAGTCCAATTTGTAAGCATTGTCACTAATGCACTCAAGGACTTGAAACAGTCCATCTCCTCTAGGTAACAGTTTGGATCTCCTTTGAGTCGGAAACCTTTCTTTCCTCATGTGTAGCCAAACCCATTTACCGGGTTCGAACACGACCTTCCGCCGCCCTTTGTTGGCTTTCTCGGTGTACTACTCGGTTCTTCTTTCGATGTTTGCTCTAGCCTTCTCATGAATCTGTTTAACAAATTCAGCTTTCTTTTTCCCATCCAAATTAGTGAACTCTTGCTTGTATTTGATGACATATGGAAATGTCTCAATGAACTCCATCCATCTTGCATGTCTTTTGTTCAACTTGTGCTGCCCCCTCAAATGTTTCAACGACTCATGGTCAGTATGGATCACGAACTCCTTAGACCACAAATAGTGTTGCCACATCTGCAATGCCCGTACTAATGCATACAACTCCTTGTCGTACGTCGGGTAATTTACAGTAGCGCCTCCCAGCTTCTTGCTGAAGTATGCAATTGGTCAAACCATTTGCATCAAAACTGCACCAATACCAACACCGGAAGCATCACACTCAACCTTAAAAGTTTTAGAAAAGTCAGGAAGAGATAGTACCGGTAGGTGTGTCAACTTTTCCTTGAGTGTTTGAAAAGCTCATTCTTGAGCTTCACCCCATTTGAATTCCACGTTCTTTTTTCACCTCAGTCATCGGGGCTGTAATGCAACTGAAGTGCTGCACAAAATGTGGTAGAAACTCGCCAATCCATGAAAGCTTTGAACCTCTCCAATAGAGGTAGGTGTCGACCATTCTTGGATGGCTCGCACCTTCTCTTCGTCCACCTTCACTCCATCTGCACTCACAACAAAGCCAAGGAAAACAACCCTATCGATGCAAAAGGTGCACTTTTTAAGGTTAGCATACAACTGTTCCTTCCTTAAAGCTTGTAAAACGTTCGTTAAATGATCTTCATGCTCATCCACAGTTTTACTATAGATCAATGTGTCATCAAAATAAACCACAACAAATCTACTTATGAAAGCATGTAGAACATGGTTCATAAGACGCATAAAAGTGCTAGGAGCATTTTTCAAACCAAACGGCATTACCAACCACTCATACAATCCAAGTTTAGTAATAAATGTCGTTTTCTATTCATCCCCCTCTTTAATCCTAATTTGATGGTACCCACTACGCAAATCTATCTTAGAAAACACGTAAGTACCATGCAACTCATCAAGCATGTCATCAAGACAGGGTATAGGATGTCGGGTATGGAATATGTTCTCTCTTTGCGCCTTGTCAACACTTTTGGTGTGCAAGCTTAGAGACTTGCGTGCAACTAAAACAAGTGACCCGGGTGCTGTGTACTCCTCCTCCTCATTGCTTGACTCCGACAATCCGGGCATCTCCGGATCAACCTCTTCATCATCCGTCACGATCTCTCCATTATCCTTCAAAATCATCACACGCCGGTTTGGACACTAACTGGCTATGTGGCCTCGACCTTGATACTTGAAGCATTTGATGTCTCGATTTCAGCTCCTAGGAGTCTCTTGATGATTGGTTACAGTCACCGCTGCCGCTTTCTGCTTTGGCTTAGTGAACGGCTGCTTTTCCTCCTTCTTGTCTTAGCTCGCCGACTTCCATGGGGTAGAGTTAGAAGTCGAGTTAGAAATCCATGTACATGAATTTCCTCGAGTCGAGTTACCTCTCCTTTTAAGTTGATTCTCTACCTTTATCACCATTTGTAGCACATCTTCCATCTCCACATACTGCTGCAACTCCACCACCTCTCGGATCTCCCTATGCAACCCTGCAAGAAAACAATCCATGGTGGCTTCTCTATCCTCCTCCACATCTGCTCGAATCATTGCTACCTTCATTTTCTTATAGTACTCGTCCACACTGTCCGTACCTTGTCTTAAGTTCTGGAGCTTGTTGTAAATCTCTCTGTAGTAGTGATTAGGCACGAACCTCTTTCTCATCAATGATTTCAGATCATTCCATGTCTCCAATGGCCTTTCCTGATTGTGTCGTCGACTGATGGTCAATTGGTCCCACCAATTGATAGCATAATCAGAGAACTCCACTACCGCTAGTTTGACCTTCTTTAGCTCTGAATAGTTATGGCAGTCAAATAGCATCTCCATCTTGCACTCCCACTTTAGATATGCGGCTGGATCATTTGTACATTTGAATGAAGGTACGTTCATTTTGATGTTTCCCAAGTTGTCATCTTCTCGGACTCTGCCTCTCTTTCGACCTCCAGTCGCCGACTGTCTATCTTCCTCCTCCACTTCGTCTTCCTTGAACTCCTCATAACCTCTTCTTTCACGTTCAACATATGGATATTGTCGAACTTCCACGCATCCTCCACGTCCGCCTCTTCCCCCTCGACCTCCATGGTTCTCTTGTGGAGCTGGTTGAGATTGCTCCTAGATTGACTCCTCCATCTTGTCGATCCGTTCATGTAGTACTTCCATCCCGGCTTTAAACAAATTGGTTAAATGTTGTCATATGGCCTCAACGGTAAACTTTGGATCGAATGTCGGGGTCATTTCTCCTTCCGAACCTCCAGCGGTGTTGTCTGCAGTCAATGTAGTTTTCTTGAACATTTTTTTTTATCTTTTCTTTTTTTTTCTTTTTTTAACTATGAAATCAATTTGGAACAGGAATAAAGATTACAACGGAAAATTGTAATAAATAAATTCTATCAAGATTTCTAGGCAATAAAATCCGATGAATATCTATGCACTCAAATTCCTACGGATGTCTAAACTCTCAATTTCCTCTCCAAAGAAACCAAATCCAAAAATTCACAAATATCCAATCGACTCAAACGACCTATCTCAGGATTCACACCCAAATAATGAACGCGTATCCAAATTCAACAAGATCGAAGAAATCTTACGTCAAGAAAAACAAATCAAATTTTTTTTTGTTTTTTTTACTGTTCACGTGTACTATTCATACCTTTTTTTTAAGTGAACGGATTTTTTTCTAGAAATGAAAAATCAAGAACAAAGAAAATTAAAGGATAGATGGAACCTAATACAAAGCCGAAGCTTTGATACCACTTGATGCGATCCTCGCTGGCACACGACAAAGAAAGTTGTAGAACTTCCCAGGACTTGTATCAGTTTCACCGAGTTGGATAGATGGATCCAAACCCTAGCCTCATAACGATGTTGAACCACGAGCTAGTCTAATTCGCAACATGTGATCAATTGGAAACACAAACTTGGATTTGATGTAGATGCCACAAGCGGGGATGATGATCCCGCTTGATAAGTTGAAATTGAATCTCACAAATATTATGAAATTCGGATATAAGTTCTCCAGAGAGAAAATAAACTCACAAGTTTATAATTAAATTCAATAACGGTCTAATGAATAATGTTTACAAAGGATCCCTATTTATAATGTAGGGATGGATGAAATTATGAAGGAAAAGGAAACAACAATCTGATCCAAAAAGAAATCCTCACTAGACTAGGAAACTTCCTAAACTAGAATTCTATTCATGGTAGGAATCTGCCTTAAATAAATACTAGCAAAATCTGACTAAATAAATACTATAGTCTAATAAATCAATCCCCTTAATTAAAATACTAAGGGCCGATATTACTCCTAGTCAGTATGGGCATACTGACTGTCGCGCGGTATGGGCATACCGAATATCAACCTTGTACCAATATCAACACCTTCCAGTTGGGTTCCCCCTCCTTGGCTCCTTCCATGGGTCTCCTTAACGCCTCTTGTTCCCTGATACGACCAACAATAAGCGGAAGCAAAGATCGAAAACACACGCCAACTTTAACTATGATTCAACCCAAAAATTCCTACTTAAATAACATCTAAATATGATCAAATAAACTTTCCTAAACTCACAAATTAATTAAAAACTAATTGAACAAGAGCTAACACAAAAACAGCACAAATTATCCCGAAAACCCCTAAATAAAGACTCGATCAGAAACCTAGGCAAACAACCTCAGATTGAGCTCAAATTTTAAAATAAGGCACAATCTATAGAGATCCAAAACATACCCAAAAGTCATCTCAAACTCACGTTTAGGTTGGAAGATCGAATGGTGGGAATTTCAGGACCCGATTTAGGAATTTTAGACCTAAAAACAGTTAGTTAAGGCTACGAACTGATGTGGGACGACTTTAGGGATGAAAGTGATGATATTGGGATGTTATGGACATGAATGGAGGCTGTAGAGGTGGTGATTGACGTGGTGGTGATGGAATCAAAAGATAGAAGATGAATCTTACCGGAAACGAACCCCGAATCTACTTGAATCCGAACCCCGAATCTACTTGAATCCGGAACACGCCTATGGAGTAATCTTCACAGCTGCCTAACCCATACACTACTAGATGCACGAATGAGACGGTTGATTTCAAGTTTGAATTTTCCAAGATCAAACTCTACGCAAGAACAATCGATTTTTGAGACAAGTTGAAAAGCTTTGCGCTGTATTTCATTCAAAACGTGTCTAATCTTCAATAGGAACGAAAATCTCTAAATAATCAACCTAAGGAACGAAAATTAAAGTGTCTTGGGCCTAGAATTCGAACTGGGCTAATTAAAACTACTACTGGGTCCAATATCACTTAAACAGATTGTGATAATTGAGCCTGCTAAATAAATAAAACCACAACTGAAATAATAGACTGGAAATAAATAAAATAACTAATTAAATTATCAAGGAATGACTTTGCCATGGCTTCAATCGAGCTCCTTGATGCTTAAAATAGTCACCAACTTAGACTGCTTGAAATCAGTTCTATCATCTTCCAACTTCTTTCCAACATAGCACTGGAAGTAACCTTGCAGCTTCTTGGCTCTTAACCCGTTTTTCCAATCACAGTTTTAATAAAATATTTATCTTCAATTATGTGAATTATCAAAATTTATGAATTTTAATGTTCGAGTTATGATATAGTCTAAGTCGCGCCCCTAGATATATATATTCAATTTTATTTAGTGAATTAAGATTTATTTATTAAAATCATATAGAAAATCATTTTTCATGAACTTAAAAAAAAAGGAAAAAAAAAATTATAAGAGGTCTGTGCATATGTGTATACATTGAGTTCATGCTTTGGGATAAAATATTTTCATTATTTTTAATTAGGCCCTAGTAGGACTTAATATTATATTCATTAAAAGTTTGATTATTCAATCCATTTAAGCCATTTAAATTTCGGTACAAAATGATGGCATGCATGAACATATTTTTATATATTGGTTTATAAAGATTTGGTTTATATTTTGATAACTATATATATTTAAGAAGGTGCCGAATTTCGGATTTTTATGTTAGGAAGGAAATTGGTCAACATTAAAATTATGGAATCATTTTCAAATTTTTCTCTTTGTTCTAGTAGAGTGCTGATATATACTCATGATTTTATAAATTATCTAATTTTGAAAGTTTAGATTTTGATTAGGCAAGTGGTCGGAAGTTATGCCTTTATTTTGGTCAAGAATTATTTATGTGATGTACTACTATTTATTTCAAATTTTACCTTGGATGAATATGGACTCATATTTGCTTACATATACATTTTTTAACAAGTGTAAAAAGGTTGTTTAACAACCAAATATGTGAATTTTATTTTTAATTGAAATTTTCTTCAATTCCGGAACTGATGTAGCAAAAATTTAATTAATTAACCTTCTATTTAGTAATAAGATCATCAATTTCCTTTGAGTTTGTGGTAGAATTAATTATGTGAGAAATTTCCCTATATTTTAAACTTGGGTGTGATAAATCATCATTTTTTTCATTATATATTATTTAATCTCAAGACATTCTCAAAAGAGAAAATTTTCTGGAAAATTTTGCATTTCACGATTCTTGAAGAAGTTCAAATTTTCTTGACAGGTATCATTCTTCTTTTAAATAGTCTGGTCTTGTTTTATCTTTTGTTTTCCATCAACTTTAATTAGGATTTGATTTTAGTGCATGTTGCAAAAATTATTTATTTGAATTAATGAATGGTTAAGAGGTTATTTTGAAAACAATGGGAATATTTTAGATCTCCGAAAAATTTATCAAATGAATTAAGGATATGTTCGATTTAATTTGGTATTTTAAAATATTAATATAGTTCTTATATGTGATTTACGGCATGGGCAAGTGTTTAAGTTTAGTTTAATTTTTTTATTTAGCAATGATATAATTTGATGGTAATTATGAGTCTGGCAGAATATTTTACTTAGAATGCGATTTTTAGGTATAGCATTGAGTGCTAAAATATTTTGGGTTGATGTGTTAATGAGGTTTAAGTTTATTAATGTTACTAATTAAATTTTATGAGTGAACAGATTTAGTTGTGCATTTTTTTTTCAATATATGCAAAAATAGCAATCAAATATTTATGGGTAAGAGTAATCATGTAATATATTTCATAATGGTATTTTCACTTGTATAGGGTTTTAATTATTTATTCTTATGTCATTGAGAACCCTAAATTATATTGGACGAATAGGTTGGCAATTATAGTATTATGTGATTTGTTTATTTTTTTTAACTAATCATGGTTGCGTATGAGAGAAAAGATAAATTTTTTTCAATATTTATTAATTTTATATATTTAATTAGCAATTAATTAGCATTATAAAATTGGTTATTGAGTTTAAAATTTCATGGATGTTTAAAGGTTTTGCGGGATTTCTTTCGGTCATTAATTTTAAAATAATAGCACTAAGTGTCAGTGGTCTAAATAATTATAATTGCATCATAAGCTACCCAAATTCTTTTCAGCAAACTCATGTTGGTTTTATCAGTACTTAGTTTTTAATTATTTCGCATTTTTTTTGGGTACTACAGACTTGCAAGTATTAATTTCCTAAAGATCATTTATAAATCTCACTTAGACCTTAGAGATATTTCATTATTTAATGTCATATTTCAATTCAAATTTTGTTATACACTTGCGGATCCAACATGCATCAATTATAGGTATTATTTTATTTTGGTATTCTAGGTGCGGCGCGACTAAGACAATAAGTTCGTCAATTCATTTAAGGTGTGGGATTCATTTATTTTATGTCGTTGATCTATATTTTTACCCATTTTAATATCACGTGTTTGCCGTATATCATATTACTATCAATGAGCCCTTGGACTATATGTTCATTATTTGGCTCTCAGTATTTGTGCACAAATGTCAATGTCGCTATGCGATTCAATTAGTACTAATGTACTATCATGTTTCGGTACTAAGGTACTATCAGTTTTCAGTATCAGTTATATGTGTGTTGTTGTTTTATTAACTTGGGCAAATCTCTGCATAATTTTCCACACTGGGTATATTTTATATATGCTCACCCCTCATTTAACATTTTTAGGTAACTAAGTTTGGTGGCGTGTGGAGGATCGAATGACAGTTCAAGTCAAATCTCATTTCTTCCGCATATCATAGTTTAAATTTCTTTAAATTAGTTATTTCTAATTCAAGGTTTTATGGATCATGTTGCTTCTTAGACATCTACTCATGTTATTGTCCTTTGATTTATTTTATTTTTAGAACTTATCATAAAATTTTCAAATAAAAATATTTCAGTTTCATCTCTATTCTAATATATGGAATAAATTTTTTATTTTGTTAACTTCATGTATTTATTTTTCAGCTCAATGTTTTAAATAATTAAATTAGATTATTATTTAAGTTTTAAAAAAATATATATATATTTTTCTCACATTTCCGCATCAATTAAAATCATAAAAAAAAAATCAGTTTAGCACTTTTAGAAATTTAGGGTGTTACAAAACTCTCCCAAAATGCCCCAAAAATTTCAAGTCCCTATCAGAAACAATGGTTCTAGGGATGCCATGCAGACGAACTATTTCACAAAAGAACAAATTAGCAATATTAACAGCATCGTCAGTTTTTCTGCAGGCAATAAAATGAGACATTTTGGAAAACCTATCAACTACCACAAACACAGAATCTTTGCCAGACTTCGATCGAGGTAAACCCAAAATGAAATCCATGGAGATATCTACCTAAGGAGCAGATGGCGCCGGTAAAGGCGTATAAAGACCAAATGGACTCGAAGTGGATTTAGCCTTCCTACATATAATACATCTAGCACAGACTCTCTTAACATCTCTATTCATGCGAGGCCAATAAAAATGCTCATGCAAAAGATCTAACGTCTTATTGACACCAAAATGTCCCATAAGACCCCCTGCATGTGACTCCAAAATAAACAACTCTCGCATAGAACAATCAGGCACACACAATTTTGCATCCTTAAACAGAAATCCATCAACAATGTAATATGAATCCACAACACGAGATTTACCAACACAAGATGTAAAAATAGGTCCAAAGAATGGATCAGAAGCATAAAAACTCTTAACATGCTCAAGACCTAGACACTGTGCATGCATAACAGAAATCAAAGCATACCTGCGGGAGAGTGCATCAGCAACCACATTCTCCCCCTCCTTCTTGTACTTGATCTCATAAGGGAACGATTCTATGAACTCCACCCATCGAGCATGGCGCGAGTTCAGGCTCTGCTGTCTCTTCAAATGCTTCAATAATTCATGATCAGTGTGAATCACGAACTCTTTCGGGCGCAGGTAGTGCTGCCAAGTCTCCAAAGACCTCTTCAGTGCATACAGCTCCTTGTCATATGTAGAATACCTCAGAGCTGCGCCATTCAACTTCTCGATGAAATAGGCGACCGGATTCTTATCCTGCATCAAAACAGCACCAATGCCTATACTAAAGGCATCACACTCAATCTCGAACATCTTATTAAAATCAGGCAAAACCAACACAGGAGCATTACACAATTTTGACTTCAGCAAATTAAAAGCATGCTCTTGGGCCTTACCCCACTCAAACTTTCTATCTTTCTTACTGAGTTCGGTCAACGGGGCGGCTATAGTGAAAAAATCCTGCACAAAACGGTGATAAAATCAAGCTAAACCATGAAAAGACCGAACATCAGCACAGGTCTTAGGCTTGGGCCACTCCTCAATGGCCTTAACCTTCGATCTGTCAACCTCAACACCTCGACTACTCACAACAAATCCCAGAAAGACAACCTCATCCATGCAAAAAGTACACTTAGACAAATTAGCATACAACTTAGCAGCATGCAACAGCTCAAAAACATGCCTAAGATGTCTAACATGCTCAGAAACACAAGTACTGTAGATAAGGATGTCATCAAAGTAAACGACTACATACTTCCCTATCACATCTCTCAAGACATAGTTCATGAGATGCATGAATGTACTAGGGGCATTGGTAAGCCCAAATGGCATGACAAGCCATTCGTACAATCCATGGTTCGTCTTAAATACAGTCTTCCATTCATCCCCTTCACTCATTCTCACTTGAAAATATCCAGAACGCAAATCAATTTTTGAAAAGATAGACGCTCTAGATAACTCATCTAACATATCATCCAAATGGGGAATAGGAAAGCGATACTTTACCGTTATCTTATTAATGGCCCGGCAATCCATGCACATGCGCCACTCGTTATTCTTTTTGGGGACGAGTATGACGGGCACTGCACACAGCGACAGGCTCTCTTTGATCTGCTTCTTCTCCAGTAACTCCTTGACTTGACGATCTATCTCTTTTGTCTCTTCAGGGCTAGTATGGTAAGTTGGTCGGTTTGGAAGGACTGCTCCCGGCTGAAAGTCGATCTGGTGCTCAATTCCACAAATTGACGGCAGACCACTCGGTATCTCCTTTGGGAATACATCTTCAAATTTGTCCATCAGAAGCTGCAAAACAGGAGGAACAACAATATCAGAAGTATCATTAGCCTTAAAAGTAAGAAGAACGATAGGCATATCAGCTTTAACGGCTATTTATACTCATTTTGCACTGATAAACAAGTTCCGGTGTACGGGCTCCGGACTAGCTGCACTGGAGGGAGAACGGGCTGCACAAAGGGCGGCCTTAGAAGGACCCTTGGGGGTGGGCGTGGTTCCCTTGGCGTTCTGAGTCACGGCCGCGAGCTGCCCGGATTGAATGGGCTGCTTGCTCTCGGCCCGTTTAATCTTCTCCTCCTTAAATCTCTGTTGCATCCTCATTTGATCTTCATTGACATCCTTAGGCGTCAATGGCCACAATCTGGTGGTCCGTCCGTCTTGGGTCACAGTATAAGTCTTGGTGAATCCATCATGAATCGTCTTACTATCAAACTACCACGGACGACCAAGCAAAATATGTGACGCCTCCATAGGGATGACATCACAAAGAATAGTATCAGTAAATCGACCAATGGAAAAAGTAACACTTACCTGATATCTGACGCGGATTTCTCCTCGGTCAGTCAGCCACTGCAAACGGTACGGCTTGGGGTGCTTTTGTAGAATCAGATTCAACTTTCCCACTGCATACTGGATGATCACGTTCACGATGCTACCACTGTCAATGATGAGCGAGCATGTC
The DNA here is from genome assembly GCA_026008535.1 of Perilla frutescens. Taxonomy (NCBI): domain Eukaryota; kingdom Viridiplantae; phylum Streptophyta; class Magnoliopsida; order Lamiales; family Lamiaceae; genus Perilla; species Perilla frutescens. The sequence goes on from BRKX01000004.1 coordinate 18,203,519, forward strand.
TTATCTTGGATCTCACAGCGCGCATAGAAGATGTTCTCACGCTGATCATTCTGATCCTCCTCTTGAATCAGGCTCAGTGCTCGGATCAAAACAAGACTAAAATGGGCTTGCTTCGGCTTCTCATCTTCAACCTCGTCCATAGGTGGACAGTCAAGGGGCTGTTCAGTGCCTCCTTCTACTTCTGCTTCATCGAGATTTTCCTCACTTGCTGACTCCAGCTCATTCTGCTCGGTAAGGAAAAGAACTCGGCGGTTTGGACACTGGGCTTGGAAGTGTCCCCATCCTCTGCACTTGTGACATTGAACATCACGTGCTCTTCCTAGAGTATTATTCGAAGACTAACTGGGTTGCACTGTTCGATTTGGATTGCCTCTGTTCAGTACAGGTGAATTGTACTCAGGTCTGCGGTGCAGACTGCTCAAAACGGTGAACGGGCTGGGACTACTAGTCTTGATGATGTGTAGGGGCTGTCCTAGGCATGGAAGACTCACCTCGACCCCACTGTGTCCGTACTGGCATCGACTATAATGGTCTCGTGCGACCATCTCTGAGCTGCCACTCTACTATTGAGGCATAATGGACCATGGCCTCAATACTGGTGAAGTCCCTCAACTCAACTTCACAGGCGATGTCTGGATTCATTCCCTCAATATAGCGGTTGATTGTAGCAACCAATGTCTCTTCTTTCCCAACTCGATTGAGGGTTGTCTCGAGTTCTTTATGGTACTCCTCTATAGAACGTGTACCCTGTCTGATTCGGTTCAGTCTCTTCTCGAGGTCACGCTCATAATATACTGGAATGAAGCATCCTCTCATGACGTCCTTCATCTCATGCCACAAATCAATAGGCGAGTGGCGCTCTCAGCATCGCCGGTTCTGTTGGAACTCCTACCAGGTGGCTGCATATCCTATGAACTCTAACGAGGCTAACTGGACCTTCTTTTGCTCAGGAAAATCATAGCAGTCGAAAATCTTGTCAACCTTTCTCTCCCAGTTGAGATAGAGGTCTGGATCATGTAGTCCTTCAAACTCCGGAATGCTTGTCTTGATATTATTCAACAAGCTATCAGGATCCGCACGTCGGGCTGCATGTCTGTAAAGCTGAATTGGTCGATCACGTCTCTAAAACAGATCGTACTCAACCTCAAATTCCTCCACAAAATCACCAAAAGCTCCTGCAGCATCATGATCATAGGGCTCGTTAAACTGCACTTGGGGTTGGTGACGCTGAGCTTGTGGTGCTCTAGCATTTGCTCTGGCTAGCTCGACTACAACAACTTCTGGCTGACGAGCTGCTGCTAGTTGTCGGGCTGCTCCTTCTGGCTGGACAGGTTGGCCTTGAACAGGAATTCGAGCAGCAATAAGCTCAAGTTGCGCCATCACTTTAGCCAATGAACTATCCAGCTTATGCTCCAGTTCTTGATGGTGGTACTGGGCATCCCACAGTTGTGGCATTGATGAAGCCGTGTCTGTAGGAGTACTAGGTGATGTGGGCTTCTTATCATTCGACTGATAACCTTCTCTGGATTCCATTTAAACCTGCAAAACAAATAAAATAAAGAAAATAAAAAAAGGACCTCTCACTTTTTTTTGACTCTCGTGTATAGCACTCAAAGTGTATAAACTCTCAATAAAGCTTGAACTCCCTCAGCTCACAGTAGGTCTCGAATTCCTGCAGTAGAATTGTGGATGACTCCTCCAACTCTAGTCAAGAGCTCGAACTTGACTCTCAAAGTACCACGGGGTACACAAAACACCACAAAATAGGCTGTAATGGGGGTAGGTCAGCTGTATGGGTGAAAAGGTAGGGAAATTTGTAGAAACGAGAAAACCGGACAATGTTCAACAGGCGATTTCACCCTGAAGACGGCCAAATTTGGCCAAACATACTCATACGTCTTGGAAAATCTATGGGTTTTGTTCAGCACATCGAGACGCTTCTGGAATGGTATTATGGGAGAACATCGGAGTTTGGGAACAAAATTTGCAGAAAACCAATTTTCGGGCTAAAAACGGTGGATAGGGGGTGGAATCGGCTAGAGGCTAGGAACTGAAATATGGTGGGTAATATGGGATGGAAATGTGCTGAATCGTGGAACGAGATTGTACCAGGTGTGATCACGAGCTCAATTAGGGAACAAAGACCAAAACAAACTAGGAAATAAATCCCAATCCTACTAAGAAACAACTAACCCAACTCCTATAAATACTAGACACAAAATTTTCAACCCTCTCTCTTTTCTCCAGCAATATAGACGAAAACAAAGGCTCACAAACGAGATAATTCTAGCTGTAAATAGGCGTCCCAATCGCTATTCGACGAAGACGACAATTCGCGGCACGACACAAAGAAAACAAGACAAATACTACCCAAACTCAACAAGACTAATCAAGAACTACCAAGAACTTCTATAATGAATCAAGATACTCAAGAAACATAGTGAACACAATAGGGCTTGATCAACTTCTTTTTTTTCTCTTTTTTTTCTTTTTTTTATCGAAATTTTTTTTCCTGCTCTTTTTTTTATATGATTTTTTTTTCAACGATCGAATCTCCTTTTGCCCCTACTGTGTCACATGAATTTGGATTGAACCACGACCAACCGAAGTCGACGTGGCTTTGATACCAAAATTGTGATACGACCAACAATAAGCGGAAGCAAAGATCGAAAACACACGCCAACTTTAACTATGATTCAACCCAAAAATTCCTAATTAAATAACATCTAAATATGATCAAATAAACTGTTCTAAACTCACAAATTAATTAGAAAACAAATTGAACAAGAGCTAACACAAAAACATCACAAATTATCCCGAAAACCCCTAAATAAAGACTCGATCAGAAACCTAGGTAAAAGACCTCGGATTGAACTAAAATTTTAATACAAAGCACAATATGTATAGATGCAAAACATACCCAAAAATCAGCTCAAACTCACATTTAGGTTGGAAGATCAAATGGTGGGAATTTTAGGACCCGATTTAGGGTTTTTAGACCTAAAAACGGTTAGTTAAGGCTACGAACTGATGTGGGATGACTTTAGAGATGAAGGTGATGATATTGGGATGTTATGTATGTGAATGGAGGCTGTGGAGGTGGTGATTGATGTGGTGGTGATGGAATCGAAAGATAGAAGATGAATCTTGCCCGAAACGAACCCCGAATCTACTTGAATTCGGAACGCGCCTATGGAGTAATTTTCACGGCTGCCTAACCCGTACACTACTGGATGCACGAACGAGACAGTTGATTTCAAGTTTGAATTTTCCAAGATCAAACTCTACGCAAGAACAATCGATTTTTTAGACAAGTTGAAAAGCTTTGCGCTGTATTTCATTCAAAACGTATCTAATCTTCAATAGGAACGAAAATCCCTAAATAATAAACCTAAGGAATGAAAATTAAAGTGTCTTGGGCCTAGAATTCGAACTGGGCTAATTAAAACTACTACTGGGTCCAATATCACTTAAACAGATTGTGATAATTGGGCCTGCTAAATAAATAAAACCACAACTGAAATAATAGACTGGAAATAAATAAAATAACTAATTAAATCAGCAAGGAATGACTTTTCCATGGCTTCAATCGAGCTCCTCGAAGCTTAAAATAGTCACCAACTTGGACAGCTTGAAATCAGTTCCATGATCTTCCAACTTCTTTCCAACATAGCACTGGAAGTAACCATGCAGCTTCTTGGCTCTTAATCTCGTCACTGAACCTCTCAGCTGCAACTCTGGATTCAAATCCTCAGTGCTTGTCTCAATCTCATCATTCCCAAACCTCTCGTATGAATTCGTTGAGGCTCTCTGATGAGGTCATACAAGGCAATGAAGAAGATGATCCGGAGCTGCAGTTTAAAGGTCCAATGACGCGTTTGCGAGCTAAGAAGTTACAAGCTTATTTACAAGCTTCTATTCGTCGCAAATTCGAAATGTATGAAGATGAAGTCAAGGGCAGCTCAAGATTGATCACCATGCTTGCCATAGATGAAGAAGAAGGAAGCATGAAGACGTGAGAAGAAGAATGACGCCATTTGGACGTGTGCATGAAAAGTTATACGCGTTTGCATGGGAAATCGGGAGATGCTGTTTTTCATGCAAAGGTGGTAATATTAATTGTACCATGGGCCACGAAATTATTCATGTTAATTCAGCCCATGATCGAGTTCTAAGGTCCAAGATGGTGTGGAAATACAGGCCCAAATCCATTGTGGGATTTATCCTTATCTAGTTAGATTTAGATAGATTTTTGTTATCTTATTTTTGGTATCTTTTGATTTTATCCTAGATTCATTAGGATTAGTTTTGGATTGATTTTTATCACTTAATTAGGTCTAATTTTCGTCCCCTATGTGTCCTATAAATAGGGCTACCATGTGACACTTTAAAAGTTAGACAATTGCAAGAAATAAAGAGTTATTCTCAATCTGTCTCCTAGATCTTTTGTTGATCGAGTTTTTTACCTACAATTCTATTGTTTTAGCACTTCAATAGTCTTATTTAGGTTCTTCAGGGTACAATCGAGTACTTGGGAGAATTGCTATCCGGAGAAGCTAGACGTGCGCGTTCGGGTTATTCAACACGGGTTCGCCGAATCTATCCTATCCTTCTACCAACAACACCGCCGCCCAAGCCACCTTCACCGCCGTCTTCCGCCGCTATCACCACCGTAATTCCAGCCACCCTCGAGTGTTCCTACGTGTTCCAATCGAGTCCATCGTCCGTTGTTTGATTTCTAGTAAGTTTTATCGTGTTATTTGAGTCGGATTGTATTCCTTCATTCGCTGACGTTGTTCGAGTCCTTAAAGTCTTCCGCTTGCGTATATCTCGTGTCTTGGATTCATTGTCCGGGTCACATCATAAATTTGGCATCAGAGCCACGTCAGCTCTGCTGGTCGTGGTTCAATCCGACGTGTCATCTACGTGTCAGTTTTTCTGTCGTACGTGTCATTTAAATTTTGGCATCGTGTCTATTGTAATCTGATTGATATTCATTGAAAAAAAAAAAGGAGAAAAGAAATCGGCCAAAAAAAAAAAAAAAAAATCGCCAAAAAAAAAAAAAAAAAAATCGCCGAAAAAAAAAAAAAAAAAAAAAAAAAAAAAAAAACGAAAATTCAGTTTGTTTTTGTGTTTTTGATCTCAATTCCTTGTTTTTAGATTTGTTCCCATATATTTAGGGATTCTTAGATTGTGTTCACACATTCAAAATCCTTATTTCCTTATCCATTAGATTTCTTACCTTGTTTAGATAGATTTCATCCTAATCTACATCTATTCAAGATCTTTCCATCCACATCCATATCTAATCAAATCCTTCACCCTTATCCATCCATATTTTCGATCCTACACACTAAAGGACTCGAAAATTTCATCTCTTCCATATACACCCGGTTCACCTTATACACCACATAGTCCATACACCCATACACCCGTACACCCGTACACCCATACACCCGTGGTCTACATACACCAACCCATTGAATACTCATTCCACACGCCTACTTCTACTCTTAGCAACCTTCCGGCTTGATTTTATCCGTTGGAGCTTGAAGAAGACCCAAGAGGAGCTAGTCAAGAGAAGCTGCTGAATTTTTCGATCAACCCACCCCCATATTTCACTCCACACGTGCACTACACATACTTGAGAGTTAAACACGAGTGGAAAAATAAGAGTGACATACACGAGCGTCTGTGAGGAATTGTGAGGTACTACTTTGCTTTTTCTTCACGTTTGTTCGTTTTGCAGGTACCATGAAGAAAGGAAACAATAAAGGGGCGAATACTCCACCCCTTGAGGAGCCTAGATCGCCGAACACACCAGGCGAACAGTCCTACTCGTCCGAACCACAGTGGGATCCCAAGTTCCAATACCAAGCTCTAGTTCAACACTTTGAACGACAGAATCGTCTACTGAAAGACGAACTTGGCAACCAAGTAGCTGAATTGCAAGAGGAGCTTGCAAGACTCAGAGCCCAGTCGACCACATCCCAAACGGTCCAAGGAAATCCTGAGAAGAGGCCACTCGAGCCTCAAGATGACGAAACGAGGCAATCTGAGCCTCAAATCAATGCAGCGAGGCAACCTGAGCCTCAAAGTGATGCAGGGAGGCGTCCCGAGCCTCAATTGGGGCCTACTGACCGACGCCAGCAGCAGAGGAACGTTGACAGGCCGCCACCTGTACAACACAATGATCAAAGGCCGCCCCGTGAGCCTGCCTTTGAAGATGACTATGATTATGGATACGATTCCTATGCAGCCAGTGGGTATGAAGCTGATTATCCACCACAAGGGCACAGAGAACGCCATGGCCGACCCCGAGGTCCCCATAGGCGTGCAAATCATCATGATGATGATGATGGTAGGCTCAACAACATCAAGACAAGCATACCCGAATTTGAAGGCCTTCACGATCCCGATGTTTACTTAGATTGGGAACGTAAGGTAGAGAAGATCTTTGCATGCTACAACTTTTCAGAGCAAAAGAAGGTGCAACTCGCATGCTTAGAGTTTAGAGGCTATGCAGCCTCATGGTGGGAAATGCAACAAGAAAGAAGGCGCAGAAACCACAATCCTCCAATCGATAACTGGGAGGAAATGAAGGGATTTATGCGTGGCCGTTTTATACCCATGCATTATGAAAGAGAGCTTGAGAAGAAGCTCAATCGGGTCAAACAAGGTACAAGGTCGATTGAAGAGTACCACAAGGAATTGGAGACCCTTCTGAACCGAGTCGGGAAGCAAGAGACCTTAAATGCTACCATCATCCGGTACATTGAAGGCATGAACCCCGACATTGCATGTGAAGTCGAGCTCAGAGACTTCACCAGTGTAGAAAGAATGGTGCAGTACGCAACGATTGTGGAAAGGCAGCTAAGAGAGGGCCGCCGTCGATCCCATTACAGTGCAGCCCCTACACGCACTACTTGGAGTAAAGGTACACCTTCCACATCACTTTCTACTCCTTCTACTGATTCTACACGTCCTAGAGGTCCATCCGGACCACCCGAACGGCGTTTCGACCGCTCTACACCGCAAACAAGCCGTAGACCCGAGTCTACGCCGCCCAACCAGCCACGGCCGACCCCTACTCGGCCAAATCAAGGTGTTACAGCCCCGAATGCAGCCCCTAATCGTGCTCGTGACATCCAATGTCATAAGTGTCAAGGTTGGGGCCATTTCCAAGCTCAATGTCCAAACCGGCGGATTCTATACTTAACGGAATCAAATGAAGTCGAATCAGCTAGTGAGGATGAAAAAGAGCCCATAGGCGACGCCAACATTGAAGAAGAAGTCGAGAATGATGCAGCCCCTAATCCAGTCGATCCGGAAGTTCAGCTCAGTTTGGTCACAATCCGGAGTTTGAGCATCATTCGAGAAGAGGAACAAGAACACCAACGGGAAAACATCTTCTACACCCGTGCAGTGATTCAAGGTCACACATGTTCCATGATAATTGACAGTGGCAGTGTGATCAATGCCATTAGTCAATACGCAGTTGAAAAGCTTGGTCTACTTGTTCAACAACATGCAAAACCATACAGACTGCAGTGGCTTACAGAAAGAGGCGAGATACGCGTGGTTCACCAGGTAAGTGTCTCATTCTCAATCCATAAGTTTTCTGACACTGTTTTGTGCGACGTTATCCCTATGGATGCGGCACACTTGTTGTTAGGCAGACCTTGGCAGTATGATCGACGTGTTGTCCACGATGGACGTATGAACACTTACACCGTCGACATTGATGGCCGAATCAGCACCCTAAGGCCATTATCACCTAAAGACGTTGCTATGGATCAGCAACGCATGCAAGAGAGGTTCAAAGAGGAAAAGGCGAAGCAAGCAGCCGCAAAACAGGCCCCGAAGGCCACGGCCGAGACCTCACCCCCCGGGCAGCCCCTTGCCGTCGCCCCTAACCCTCCTAAACCACCTCATTCGAGCTCCCTAGCTGAGGAAAAGAAGTTGGAGTCGAGTTCAAACAAGCCTCATGTGAAGAGCTTGTTTATTTCAGCAAAAGGAGTTCAGAAAGCCGTTAAAGCAGGTATGCCCCTTGTTCTACTCACATTTAAGAGCAGTGCTACTAATGAGTGTTTGCATAGTGATGTGCAGCCCTTACTTGATGAGTTCAAGGACGTTTTTCCTGAGGAGATACCCGGAGGACTGCCACCAGTACGAGGAATCGAGCATCAGATCGATTTCGTCCCCGGAGCCGTGCTTCCCAACCGACCAGCCTATAGGACGTCTCCCGACGAGACTAAGGAGATAGATAGGCAAGTCAAAGAGCTGTTGGAGAAGAAGCAAATTCGAGAAAGCTTGAGCCCGTGCGCCGTTCCAGTGATTCTAGTGCCAAAGAAGAACAACGAATGGCGTATGTGCATGGATTGCCGTGCAATCAACAAAATCACGGTAAAGTATCGTTTTCCCATCCCTAGATTAGATGATATGCTTGATGAGTTATCTGGTTCGCGTGTCTTTTCTAAAATTGATTTGCGTTCTGGTTATTTTCAAGTACGTATGCAAGAAGGTGATGAATGGAAAACCGCATTTAAAACTAAGCATGGTTTGTATGAATGGCTTGTTATGCCTTTTGGTCTCACTAATGCACCAAGCACATTTATGCGTCTGATGAATCATGTTTTACGTGAAGTGATTGGAAAGTATGTTGTTGTGTATTTTGATGACATTTTGATTTACAGTGACACGACACATACACATATGCAGCACCTTAGACACGTTTTTGAGCTTCTTAGAGAGTCAAAATTATATGGTAATCTGTCTAAGTGTTCTTTTTGCATGAGTGAAGTCGTTTTTCTAGGCTTCGTTGTGAGTTTACGTGGTATAGAAGTAGACCGTTCCAAAATCAAAGCGATTGAGGAATGGCCCACTCCTAAGTCTGCGAGTGACGTGAGGTCTTTCCACGGCCTTGCTGGCTTTTATCGTCGCTTTGTGCGCGATTTCTCCAGCATAGCCGCGCCGCTTACTGAGTTAAGCAAGAAAGATCGAAAGTTTGAATGGGGTCCTGTTCAAGAGCATGCGTTTAACACTTTAAAATCATGTTTATGTAATGCGCCTGTTCTTGCTCTTCCGGACTTTAATAAAACTTTTGAGATTGAATGTGATGCCTCGGGCAAAGGGATTGGTGCTGTTTTGATGCAGGAACGGCGTCCAGTCGCCTATTTCAGTGAAAAGCTCCACGATGCAGCCCTTCGTTATTCGACTTATGACAAGGAGTTGTACGCACTTAAGAGAGCTTTAGAAACGTGGCAGCACTATTTATGGCCTAAGGAGTTTGTGATTCACACGGATCACGAGAGTTTAAAGCATTTGAAAGGCCAACAAAATCTGAACAAGCGACATGCACGATGGGTAGAGTTTATCGAGTCTTTCCCGTACGTCATCAAGTACAAGAAAGGCGCCGAAAACGTTGTTGCTGATGCATTGTCGAGAAGGTACGTTCTCTTGAACCTTATGCATGCTAAGATGTTGGGATTTGATGCAATTAAGGAGTTATATGCATGTGATGAGTTTTTCGCACCCATATATGCTAATTGTTGTTCAAAATCTCGTGCTTATGATGGATATTTCGTGCATGATGGGTTCTTGTTCAAGGGTTCACAGTTATGCATTCCTAAGTCTTCTATGCGTGAGTTGTTAGTTCTTGAATCGCATGCGGGAGGTTTAATGGGTCACTTTGGTGTGTCTAAAACGTTAAACTTGCTGCATGAACATTTCTTTTGGCCACGTATGAAGCATGATGTTGAGAATGTGTGTAGTAGATGTATAACTTGCAAGAAATCGAAATCTACTTCACATCCATTTGGTTTATACACTCCTTTACCAGCCCCGTCTTCTCCGTGGATTGATTTATCTATGGATTTTATACTTGGTTTACCACGGTCTAGGTCTGGTCGAGATTCCATATTTGTTGTAGTTGATAGGTTTTCCAAGATGTCTCATTTCATAGCTTGTAGGAAAACCGATGATGCAGTACACATAGCCAATCTGTTCTTTGTACATGTTGTGCGTTTACATGGAATACCTAGAACTATTGTTAGTGATAGGGATTCTAAGTTTCTTGCACATTTTTGGCGTGTACTTTGGGGAAAATTAGGTACCAAGTTGTTGTTTTCTACTGCATGTCATCCACAAACTGATGGTCAAACTGAAGTAGTTAATCGCACCTTAGGTACTTTGCTGCGTTCTTTGGTTAAAAACAACTTGAAATCATGGGAAGATTGTTTGCCATATGCTGAATTTGCCTATAATAGAGTTGAGCATTCATCTACCAATATGTCTCCGTTTGAAGTTGTTTATGGTTTTAATCCGCTAACGCCTAATGATCTGTTGCCTTTACCTATTGAGCATCTAACAAGTGTTAAAGGTACAAGAAAAGCGGAACAAGTTAAGGAGATGCATGAGAAGGTACGTGCGCGTATTGAAGCCGTTGGCGCACGTAATGCTGTTCAAAAGAACAAACGGCGCAAGCAAGTGATTTTCCAGCCTGGGGATCGCGTTTGGATTCATCTGAGTCCTGGACGGTTTCCTAACTTGAGAAAGTCGAAACTTATGCCAAGAGGAGATGGACCGTTCACCGTGTTGAGTCGAGTCAATGACAATGCATATCGCATTGATTTACCCGGTGAGTATAAGTGTTCGTCTACATTCAATGTTGCTGACTTATCTCCCTTTTCTGCAGATGATGAGTTCGATGATGATGAGTCCCCAAATTCGAGGACGAATTCTTTTCAGCAGGGGGGGAATGATGAGGTCATACAAGGCAATGAAGAAGATGATCCGGAGCTGCAGTTTAAAGGTCCAATGACGCGTTTGCGAGCTAAGAAGTTACAAGCTTATTTACAAGCTTCTATTCGTCGCAAATTCGAAATGTATGAAGATGAAGTCAAGGGCAGCTCAAGATTGATCACCATGCTTGCCATAGATGAAGAAGAAGGAAGCATGAAGACGTGAGAAGAAGAATGACGCCATTTGGACGTGTGCATGAAAAGTTATACGCGTTTGCATGGGAAATCGGGAGATGCTGTTTTTCATGCAAAGGTGGTAATATTAATTGTACCATGGGCCACGAAATTATTCATGTTAATTCAGCCCATGATCGAGTTCTAAGGTCCAAGATGGTGTGGAAATACAGGCCCAAATCCATTGTGGGATTTATCCTTATCTAGTTAGATTTAGATAGATTTTTGTTATCTTATTTTTGGTATCTTTTGATTTTATCCTAGATTCATTAGGATTAGTTTTGGATTGATTTTTATCACTTAATTAGGTCTAATTTTCGTCCCCTATGTGTCCTATAAATAGGGCTACCATGTGACACTTTAAAAGTTAGACAATTGCAAGAAATAAAGAGTTATTCTCAATCTGTCTCCTAGATCTTTTGTTGATCGAGTTTTTTACCTACAATTCTATTGTTTTAGCACTTCAATAGTCTTATTTAGGTTCTTCAGGGTACAATCGAGTACTTGGGAGAATTGCTATCCGGAGAAGCTAGACGTGCGCGTTCGGGTTATTCAACACGGGTTCGCCGAATCTATCCTATCCTTCTACCAACAACACCGCCGCCCAAGCCACCTTCACCGCCGTCTTCCGCCGCTATCACCACCGTAATTCCAGCCACCCTCGAGTGTTCCTACGTGTTCCAATCGAGTCCATCGTCCGTTGTTTGATTTCTAGTAAGTTTTATCGTGTTATTTGAGTCGGATTGTATTCCTTCATTCGCTGACGTTGTTCGAGTCCTTAAAGTCTTCCGCTTGCGTATATCTCGTGTCTTGGATTCATTGTCCGGGTCACATCACTCTCCTTGAACCTCTTAGCTCGCGATCGCGTCATGAGTCCTTCAGGCGCCTTGATTGGATCCGACACCTCCTTAGCACGGGCGGGCCATAGGCTCAGAAAGCCCGCCTGGGATGGCGGACCTGATTTTCAGGGCCCTACCCACCCCCGCCTAGGCCCGCGGGTTGGCAGGCTGGCTCGCGGGCTTTAGGTTTTTTTTTACTTGTGTTTCTATTTTTCTGTGTTTACTATTTTTTGACAAAGAGTTTCAACTTCATTGAGTTCATTCTTACAAAAAAACCAAACCAATAAAAATAGTGGCAATTAAAGAAGAAATTTTGAAAAATATTACCAGTAGAAGAATAAGCAATACTTGCCATAGCACCTCTCCAGACAAGTGTATCAGCTTGTACCACCAGAGACCACATCGATGTGCATTTAATGCCATATTTTTCAATTGAGATCATTTTCTTATCTTTAGAGGCATCGTTAGAAAAGTTAACAAGAAGAGGTGTCTTCTGCCTTGCTGTGAATCGTGAGAGGTCCCTTCCTTGTTGCGAATTGACGATGAGAAGAGACGTCGTCGTCAGCCTTGCTCTGAATCGTGAGAGGCCCCTGCCTTGCAGTGAATCAGCGATGAGAAGAGGTGTCGTCGTCAACTTTGTTCTCAATCATGAGAGGCCCCTACCTTGCAGTGAATCGGACATGAGAAGAGATGTCGTCTGCATTGTTGAGAATCGGCGACGAGAGGAACTGAATCGGTGATGATGGCTGAGGACTGGAGGCGAGGCAGCGATAGGGAGAGAATGACAGTCATTTAGGCAGCAAGAGGGAGAGGAAGAGGGTTAGGTCCAAATATTCACGTGAAATGATGAGACTTAATCACTCAATAGTCAATAATTAGATTAATTATTTTAAAAAAATTATATATGGGCGGGTAGCCCGTCCCGCCGCAGGCTTACCTGTCTATGCCCGCCAAAGAAACAGGCCTCAAAATGAAAGCCCTACCCACCTAAAAAAGTGGCGGGGTCGGATTACGGGTCTAATCCTAGTAATGCAGTTTTAATTCATTTTAATCATTTTTATCTAAGATGATTTTAAACCTTATATAATTAATAACATCTTTTAATTCTTGAAAATAGCATATGCTTTAATGGTTAGTGTTCAAATTAATACTTGAGAGGTCTATGGTTCAAATCCTGTTGAAATAATATTTATTCATTTTTAATCTTTTTATCATAAGAGCTTTCTGGAATTGCTAAAAAAAGAGCTTTCTGGACTATATATATAATTAATGATGGATGTTTATTTTTGAAAATGAGGCTTAGCCCAATGGTTAAGTGTTCTGTTTATGATTAGGGGTCCACGGTTCAAAAATTATTTGATGTAGTTTTAAAAAATTATTATTTTGTGTATTTAATTCAAAGTATTTATGAAACTATTTAATTAAAGCAGTTTGTTTTATGTTGTATAAAATCATTTAGTATAGTGATTAAGCTTTCATTATTTTATATTAAGGTCATGAGTTCAAATCCTTTTGACTACAATTTTATTTATGTATATAATTATTTTATTTCTTTATCTATTTTTTGTTTAATTTTGGATTAAATTCAAATTAAGCATATTATATTATAAGTGATACTTTATTGATATATTATTATCTTTTTAAACCTTACTTTAAGTATTGTGATTTCAATCCATATGATTAAGAGATATTATACTAGATCAAGGACTCAGGTATATCTTAAAGCTAGGATTACCCATTTGACCTTTAAGCGTCGTCTTTTCGCTACTTTATTCTATAAACTTACCCTTATACCCTTATTTACATTATAGAATAGGTTAATGACCTTAATAAGCTTCTAAGACATAGTCTTTATGTGTAGGTCTTAACTCGAGGCTGCAGGTTTAGCATGTGCAAGTTGAGACTAAAGCGACAACTACTTTTAGCTAGAAGGTGGGCTTACTTACCAAAAATCTTTTGAAAATGTATTTAAACTTTCATCCATTATGGAAAAATGAATTATGATTTATGTTTATGTTTCTCATTGTGGATTTGATACGACTCATATGAGGATTTCTGAATATGCTATGAATATGTTATAGATGATATGTGATCACATGAGGGTTGGTCTCTACTATATTTAATGATTGTATGAATTATGACGTCAAATGTGAAATCGTTATTATGATTATTGTTATTCTTAATGCAAATTATGGGACTAATGTATGAGTATGTCGACGGAGTGTTTTATGGCACTCAGCCCCATTATTTAAAATATTTTTAGGTAATTGATGATGGCAGGTGGTGGATGTGGACCAATGGGGACCTTTTATTTTATAGTTGACCGTCTTTTGAATTTATTTTTTATGGTCAAACTATTATATGATTCATATGTTTCCGTTGTATGTTTTGTTGATGGTCAACTAAACTGTTCTTAATTTCTATGCTTCCGCTGAACCTTGACTTTTGTCACATGTACGCGTATGAGCGTTTTGGTCAGATTATGATTCCATGAATTGACTCTTATTATTTTGATGTGGTTGACCAGTCAGATTTCTTAAAGTCTATTTCTATTGGTTCTTGATTAGTCAAATATATTAATTCTTGGTGTTTGACTAGTAAACGTAAACTTCTTTTGACATAGCAAATCCTAAAATGATTACTCCATTTGGAAATTTTTCTATGTGATTTTCTTATTTCGTGTGTGTTCTGTTAGCATCTTCACCCCTCCAGATTTGGACTGCTACAGATGGAATAATGATGGATTTTCCCCTCATTAAGTTAGAGACAGAAAAATTTATTGTTAAACATTATTTTTTAAAAAAGAATTAATTTTTTTAATCTTATCCACAGATTAGCTACGGAATAATTCTGTAGCTAAAATTAATTTTGATTTCTTAAAAGTTTTTTATTTTTTTTTCAATATATTTATTTTCCAATTAATACTTAATTATGAATTTGAAATCAATTTTTTTAGAATTTTTTATTTTTTATTTATTTTATTTTTTGGATTTATTATATTTTTTGAATTTTTTAATAATATTTTTAATTTTTCAATTACTAATTAATTCTGAATTTGAAATTAATATTTTTAAAATTATTAATTTTTTTATTTATTTTACATTTTCAAGTTTATTTTTTAAAAAAATTAATATTAAATACTATTTTATAATATTTTATATTTTCAATTACTAATTAATTACGAATATGAAATTTTTTTAATATTTTATTATTTTACTTTTTCAGATTTATTTTGTTTTATAATTTTCAATTTTTTTATTATTTTATATTATTTTGTAATATTTTATAGCGTTTTTATTTTTAAACTACTAATTAATGGCTTTTGTATAATTTGTATCACTTTAATTTATTTTTATAAATATTATTAATTATAAATATATAATATTTGAGAAAATCAATTAAAATAATCTAATATTATGAAGTTACATAAACTGTGCGATCATGTTCATCATCATGTACTTGAACATTGTTGTGAACATATAAGGTCAGAATGTAAAAACTTAATGCAAGTAAAGAACACGAGGTTGGTAACCCTGTTTGATCAACTAATCTACGTCAGGGGGACTTCACAAGTCCGTGAGAAACAGTTTACTACTCCGTTGAATGGTTACAAAGGCTTTTACATGAAGACTCCCGTCACTCCACCCCTTTCCTACACAATTCAACCGCTTTCACTAAACTGAATTGCAAGCTCCCTTCACAACCTAGAATCCCTCAAGTTCCCACAGAAAATCTCTCCCGAGACTCCTTTAAGTGTGTATGAAAGTGAGTTTCAAACACAGACTAGAAACACAATAATCTCACCGATCAAACCTAGTCTACCCGAATATTATATGCTTTGAATATAAAGTCTTTTGACTCTCAGCCCTTTTGTGTATTCATAATAATTCATGTCATCTAATCTAGTCTGATTCTCAGGCTATTTATAAACAACAGATATAGCCTTAACAAGGTAATCAGAAGTCCTACTTTAACTAGGTTTCAACAAGGAAACAATTTCCTTAATTAAATCGGACTTTCCTAGTTTAGATGTCTTCCTTGAATAGAACTCCTTCTTTCCTTCTTGATCTTCACTATGAACAAGGCAGCTTCTATTCTGAAACATCCATCTTAAATCTGCAGCACCAGCTCTTTGATTCCAGCATGAAACGTCTCTTGTAAACTCTCTGGACAACTATGTACATGATCATGTTTCTGAACATGACTAAGAACATGTCTTGATCTTCAATCAGATTGGTAGCGGAACGTTCACAGTAATGTCCAGAATATGTTATTTGAACATGAATAACCAAAACCTTTTATGTTCTTTTGATATTACCATATTGTCATACATATTATGACAATCTCGAACACTTAGGTGCAGATGGCACTAACAATCTCCCCCTTTATCTTTATCTGGTGGCAAATCAGCTCCATGTTTTAAAAGAACATAACCCTTGAACTATAGAATCATGTACTTTAAAATGTACTTGAATGTCCCTGTGAACATTATATGATTCAGTTATGTTTCACTTTCTTATCAGCTTTTACCTGCTCTGCTATATTGAATTTTTTATCTTCTTTTTATCTTTTGATAGCAGTTTCAATTTTTTAGCAGATATGAATCATATAGGGAAGATAGAAAATCTGTTCAATATCAAAATAGCTATTACAAGCTATCAGAAGCAAAAAAGATCTTGCAAAAACATGGGATGCAAGATAAGAACAGAACAAAATAAAAAAACTTATGTTGCATTACTATCCCTATTTTCCACCGAGAAAGGCAAGGGAGTAATATTCAGATACTACTCGGATTTGTCAGGGTCTTGCTCATCATTTTCTTCTTCAGAACCTCCTTCTTTAGAACCTTCTTCTTCATCTTTGGCTTCTGTCTCTTCTCCTTCATCAGCCTTTTCTTCTGCCTCAGCTTCTTCTTCCTCATCATCCTCGTCTTCAGCAGCCTCATCCTCTTCTATATGAGTCTCCTCTGCAGTCTCTCTTTGGACAGCTTCAGATTCCTTCTCTTGTGCTGCAGTCTGTGTTTTACCTTGCTTTTGTGCTGGAGTAGACTTCTTTTGAGTAGCAGCTTCGGCAGTACTTGCAAGCTTGTGCAAGTTATGAACATTCTCAGGAACATCTGCTACTGGGGAGGCAAATTCTTCTCCAGATGAAAGATTAGCAATCACTATTTGGATCTTTATCTTCTCAAAAGTATGCTTAGAAATCAATCGAGCATGGAACTCTGGGCTTCTTTCTAGAAACTTCAACACAACTCCTTTTGGTGAAGACTCTTCAACAGTAGCATCCACTCATTTCTTGGACGACATGAACTGCTTGAACTGGAGGCGAAGATGATGATCTCCTATTTCATGAGCAACCTTAATCACTAGAGGCTTGTTGAGTGGAATAACATTGTCTTTCTTTGAAGAAATATTCTTCTTCTATTGATTGATGATGTTGTAGATTAATGAAAGATAACACGGTGGTCCCTTAACCACTGTTGATTCTGCACTGCTGATGATCTTTCTGAACACGAACTCACCATAATTGAACTGTTTTCCAGTTCCAAGGTGATACAGGAACCTCCCCTGAGCTTGAGTCACTGCAGCTCTGTGCTTAGTAGGTAGCCAAGTGTGGATCACAATCCTGAACAGAGCCCCATATTTGTGAGTCGACTTGGAGGTAGGATTTGTCTGCGGTTGAGATGGTCATTTGTTATAGATGCCCTGGGTCAGTTCCTCAGCAACCATCCCCCCAGTCATCTATTTCTTGATACTCCCCCTCAGATGAACAACCCAAAAATTCATTAATGAGGTCGGGGAAAACTGCAACATCTCTCCTCTAACATAGACTTTCTGAAAGTCTTCAGACTCTAGATCATCAATCTCTTTTGTCAAATTGCAGTAGAACTCAGAAACAACTTTAGGCACAAAGTCTTGCACCTTCTGCATGGTTCCTAGCAACCCAGATTCCTCCAACAAGGTATACACTCCAGTAGCCAACAGTGTATCTTTATCCACCTTCTTCTCAGAGATCATAGACCTCTGCTTCACTTTTTCCCATAATTTAGCATGTTTGGAAGAGCGAAAGATTGTTTGTCTTGAGGTACCTGGAACACGGACAGTCGGTTTTTAAGCTTCAGACTCATGTTCACTTGAATATGAGTGAACATCTTCAGGTACATCCACAGTCTTTACAGCTGTCTTGGCCTTCTTGGAGGGGCCAGTTAGTTCAACATCTTTTCTCTTCTTTGTTGATGCAGTGGTGGATGGTGGAGTGGCAGACGTTTGGCTATGAGTTATAGAAGTTCTTAAGACTAAATGCACCGCAGCAGTAGAGGCCTTCTTTCTAGGTGTTTTCTTCTTGACAGGTGATCTGGCAAATGGATCATATTGAGTAGACGCCAGTAGTTTCTCTTGTTGTGGAACAAGAGTCTTCTCAGCAGACTCGGAGGATGAACTATGAATAACTTCCTTCTCTGTCGGATCAGCAACTAAAGGTCTTTGTAACTGGAGCAAAAGTTTCATCAAAATCTATGCCTTCAATCTGTGAATAACCTTGAGCAATCAGTCTGGCTTTATTTCTTGTAAAGTTTCTAGCTTCATCAGTATTGTTCTTGAATATCCACATAGTTTCAACAATGTTGACTCCTTTAGGTTTCTACACCAGATCTCAAACATCATTCTTTTTGAACTGTAGAAGTTCTTCCTGCATGGCCTCAATTCAGTAATCATCTTTGAGAGCTTCTTGGATGTTTTTGGGTTCAATCTTGGAGGTGAAATAGACATAGGATATCTCATCATGCATCCTCTTTCTTAGTCTACTTCTGGTCATCCTTCCTTCATGAATGTCTCCTATTACTTCTAAAGTGGGATGATTCTTAATGATCTACTTTGAAGGCTTTTTGTGATTTACTGTTTGTTTTTTAGCATCTCTGACTGTATCATCATGAACTTTAGAATGTTCAAAGACATCAGTGTGAACATCATCATCAGAGGTATTGACAGTATTATCCTGATCATCAAATCTGACATTAACTGGCTCAATGATAGCCTTTGTTTCTTTGTTGTAACTCCTATATGATTTACTATTTCTGGAGTATTCAACAAACATCCCTTCTACACCTCTGTTGTTCATCTTGCTGAGATATTCTCTATCATTGAGAATATAGCATGTGGTTCCAAACACATGAAAGTACCTGATCTGAGATGAACTCTGTTGCTGACATAACATGCAGTGTTGATAGCTTCTGCCCAGAACATAGCAGCAACTCCTTTAGCAGCAATCATGGTTCTAGTCATCTCTTGAAGGGTTCTGTTCTTCCTTTCAACAACTCCATTATGCTGTGGAGTCTTGGGAGCTGAATACTCATGACTAATTCCATTCTCACTACAAAATGTGTCAAAGTACTAATTCTTAAATTTCTTGTCATGATCACTTCTGATTCTGATAATTTGTTCTTCCTTTTCAACTTGATCTTGCAGGCTAATCTCTTGAATGCTGTGAAGACCTCACTCTTGTCTCTGAGAAAGTCAACCCAAGTAACCTTTGAGTAATCATCAATGCAGACAAGAACATACTTCTTTCCTCCGTAGCTTTCCACAGCCATAGTCCCCATTAAATCCATATGAATAAGATCTAAGATTCTCTTAGAAGTTCTGTCTTGTACTTCTTTATGCTGAGATCTAGACTGTTTTACAATCTGGCATGGACCACAAACTTTATCTCTGTTAATCCTGATTTGAGGTAGACCTTTGATAATTTCTTTGCTGATGATCTTCTGGAGATTCCTGAAGTTGATGTATCCAAGCTTCTGATGCCAGATCTCTGATTCTTCTATGAATGTTCTTTGACATGTTAAAGAATATTGTGTAGGAACATATAGCTGATAACAGTTGTCAGCTAATCTATTTCCTTCCATGAATAAGTCATTGTTCTTAGCCACAAATCTTCTTCTCATTCTTTTCAGATCAAAAAGATACTTTTCACAGTGTGGTCGAATGTGGCCTTTTTCTTCACAATAATGGAAAATAATTCCTTTCTTGTTGCCATTATTAGCAGTCATCTTTTTGTTAATGTTCTTCTGGATGGTCTGAACATTATTTTGTACATACACTGGCTGGCTTGTACTTTCTTTGACAAACACTGTCTTGGATTGTCCACCATTGTATCCAAGACCTGGATGACTCTTCCCAAAATGTCCTGGAGCAGTGAGAATCTTATCAAGATTCTTTGATCCATTGTTAAGTATGTTGACATTCCTTTTGATGGACTTCAGTTCTGCAGACAGCTCTCCAATCTCCTTCTTTTGTTGTTGAATTATGGCCTTCTTTTCTCCATCAGATCTGGTCAACTCCTCCTTTTCTTTGAGAAGATTCTTTTTATGAGATTGTAGAGTTTTGTTGATCTCAGTCACTTCAAGCCATCTTGATAGCCTCACAGAACTGGTTCCTTCAAAGGTGGTTTCCAAAATATCTCATGCAGCTTTTGCAGTCTCACAAGTTGAGATTTGGTTGAATGTCTCAAGATCTACTGCAGAGAATATTGCATTGAGGTCCAGTTCGGTTGGCACAGAATCTGATTTGGAAAAGTAATCTGATTCCCTATTTTAACATTACTGTATTTGGTTCATTTTTTATAGAAGATGAAAAGGAATCACATTCCTCAAAAAGAGGAAAAATTGTGCAACTTTTCTGGATTCTGAATACCTACTCCAAGTAGGTATTCTTTTTCCTTATTTTTGAGAATCTGATGTTAAATGATTTCATTGTTCGATTTCTTCATTTATTATTATTTATTTATTTTTATAAATTATTATTATGTTTGGATTCATATTTTTGAACTAAAATATAAAAAAATGGATTTTTTTAAATTGAAAAAAAATAAGATTTATTATTGTCTTTTTTATTATTAATACTAATTTTGGATTAAAAAATTTCAATAAAAAAATGAGTAAAATAAATAAAATAGAAAAAATAGAAAATTTTATGAATGAAAAAAAAAAGAAATTAAAAGATGTGATACTTTTTTATTGAAGAAATTACAACCAAAATTCGACTATCTTATCAATCAAAACTCCAATAATATCATTTTTGAGACAACGTTGCAGACTAAACGACGATCATAACATTGTCAATATAGATAATTTTGACTTCCAATTCAATAAAAAAATATTTATTTAGATAATTTTGATTTCCAATTCAATAAAAAATATTTGGATCACCAATACAATATTTACCTTAATTTATTATTTTTTTAGTCATATCATTTTATTTAAATTGAAATAATATGTTGCATTCAATATATATAGTACTAATGCAAATTGAAGAATTACACATTATACAGTTCGTAATTTAAAATTATAAATATTGGTAGTATGAAATAAGATACAATATATATTTTAGATATTTAATTATCTATTCTTGTTTTAATTTAATCCAATAATAAAAATAGAATCATTACAATTTTCTTGTTGTGTTTCAAACACAGAATAAAGATTCTGTTAGTAATTATTTTCCTCAGAATCACATTCCCAGAAATCATATTCCCCAAAAACTTTACTTTCCTGCCAACCAAACGAGCCCTGAGAGTTTTGAAGTTGACATTGTACCAGTTCTTCTGCGGCACAGTCCACTCTCCTTCTTCAATCTCCACATGTTTTCCTTCCTAGGCAATAGTTGACTTTTTCCATCCTTCAATGACACTCTTCCATGCGAGTTCATCAATCGATCTCAGAAACGACCCCATCCTTATTTTCCAGTAAGGATAATTGTTGCCTTCTAGCAATGGTGGTCTGACCATAGATCCTCCTTCTTTGATTGCACTCATGGCTGGACTGCAACCAAAACCTTCACGCAGATATGTAGCTTTCAGGACTCTTTACGCACTAAAAACCAAAGGCGGCCCGCTCTGATACCAATTGAAGTTACATAAACTGTGCGATCATGTTCATCATCATGTACTTGAACATTGTTGTGAACATGTAAGGTCAGAATGTAAAAACTTAACGCAAGTAAAGAACACGAGGTTGGTAACCATGTTCGATCAACTGATCTATGTCAGGAGACTTCACAAGTCCGTGAGAAACAGTTTACTACTCTGTTGAATGGTTACAAAGACTTTTACACGAAGACTCCCATCACTCGACTCCTTTCCTACACAATTCAACCTCTTTCACTAAACTGAATTGCGAGCTCCCCTCACAACCTAGAATCCCTCTAGTTTCCACAGAAAATCTCTCTCGAGACTCCTTTAAGTGTGTGTGAAAGTGAGTTTCAAACACAGACTAGAAACACAATGATCTCACCGATCAAACCTAGTCTACCCGAATACTATATGCTTCGAATATGAAGTCTTTTGACTCTCAGTCCTTTTGTGTATTCGTAATAATTCGTGTCATCTAATCTAATTTGATTCCCAAGCTATTTATAAACAACAGATATAGTCTTAACAAGGTAATCAGAAGTCCTACTTTGACTAGGTTTCAACAAGGAAACAATTTCCTTAATTAAATCGGATTTTCCTAATTTAGATGTCTTCCTTAAATAGAACTCCTTTCCTTCTTGATCTTCATTACGAATAAGGCAGCTTCTATTCTGAAACGTCCATCTTGAATCTGCAGCACCAGCTATTTGATTCCAGCATGAAACGTCTCTTGTAAACTCTCTGGACAACTATGTACATGATCATGTTCCTGAATATGACTAAGTACATGTCTTGATCTTCAATCAGATTGGCAGCGGAACGTTCACAGTAATGTCCAGAACATGTTATTCGAACATAAATAACCAAAACATTTTGTGTTCTTTTGATATTGCCATACAGATTATGACAATCTCGAACACTTCAGTGCAGATGGTACTAACATATTAAATAATGATGCAATATAATTATATTTTATAATACACATATAATATTAAAAATTATAATAGATATTTAAATAAATAAAGAATATTATAATTATTTAATTTAAAAATAAAAATTCAATCAAAATAGGTTTTGTGTGTATGTGTGTATTATTTCTATATTTTAACACAAGTACTCACTAGTCCACATGGTTAGAAGTGCAAGTCCTAGGTTTGAATCCCGTTCACGTGAAATTGCACTTATTAATTTTGAATTGCTCCTGGCTCGGCAGCTTGGCCCAAGTCGCGCCCTGGGCTTTGCTTAGCTTGGCGGCGTGCCCAGTTTCTTTTTTAACGATGAAAAAATTATATCACTAATACATCGTTAAATTTATTATTCTTTTATTTTCTAACGTCAGAATTTGGCGATAAATTAGCGACGGAAAAATATGTCGATAATTCTGTCACTAACTTTTTCCATCGTTAATTTTATCCTTAAAATGATTAACGACGAGATTATGAATAACGGACTGGCCTTCATTAATCTATCGTTAAAATGGTTTAACGATGGAAGTTTGATGTTTAGTAACGGAATATTTCATCGCTAAAATGCGAATTTTTTATAGTTATTGAATTAAGACTTAGTGATATTGAATATATAAGTAGAATGACTTATTAAAATAAAATAAAAATGTATAAAGACCTATCAAAATAAAATATAAAGAGGAGGTCTCCTGTGCACCACCCCACAGCCGTCGCATATCAGACGGGCGCGTGTGCGCCACGCGCCCGTCACTGTTCATTTTTTTTTTCTGGGCGGATTTTTCAAATATTTTTTTTTCTGATTTTCTATTTTCTTCTTTTGTTTTATAAAATAAATTTATTTATATCCTAAAAATAAAGTTAGTGAATCCTAAAATTCAAATGAATTGATTTAATTTATTTGAAATCAATATGAATTTATATCCTAAAATGCAACTAATAAACAT
Organism: Perilla frutescens; assembly: GCA_026008535.1. Lineage (NCBI taxonomy): Eukaryota > Viridiplantae > Streptophyta > Magnoliopsida > Lamiales > Lamiaceae > Perilla > Perilla frutescens. Next base: position 18,227,146 of record BRKX01000004.1, read on the forward strand.
TTAAAAACACAAAAACACCCCTAAAAAAATCCTAAAAAACACAAATAAACCCCTAACCCCCCCCCCCCCCCCCCACCAAAAAAAAATCCTAAAAAACACAAAATAAACCCTTAAAAACACCCCCTAAAAAACCCTAAAAAAAACTCAAAATAAACCCCTAAAAACACCCAAAAAAACCCCTAAAAAATACAAAATAAATCCTTAAAAACACCTCAAAAAACACAAAATAAACCTCAAAAAAAACCCCTAAAAACACCCCCAAAAAACACAAAAAAAAACCCAAAAAAAAACCCTAAAAAACACAAAATAAACACGAAATGGTACTATTTAGTGTTCAAAATGGTACTATTGATGGTGGATTTTTTTTTTTTTTGGCGGATCGCAGGCAGGTCAGAGCGGGTCGTCTGATAGGCCGGCCCATACATCATGCACAAGAGATTTGGTGAAATATAAGGACTTGAGACAATGGATTATCAAAGTAGAATGATCTACTAAAAAAATAGTATAAGGTCCTATCGAAATAGAACATAAAAATATTGGACCTTATAATATGTTTTGCAAAAATTATAACACTTTAAAAATCTATTAGTAGATGGTAAATTCACAAATGGTTAATTAATAATTACCAAGGGATGCCTTTACTTGCCAAGAAAATATCGTTTCTTTTCTGAAATAAATCACAAGGTATCATCGAAAGTTAAAATTTTCGTATGTCGGAATCAACTTTTAATATGTGACGCCGATTGACTTAATGTTGTCTAAGGGGGTGTATTGGATTGAGATTTTGATGGATTTTGTTGGACTTTAAAATGTTCATGGATTTCTATGGATTTTATAAATCCATAGACTTCACATGGAGTCTCCTAAAACTCCACATAGAGTCTCTCAACTCCACACAGAGTCTGGCGGATTTCATATGGATTTCGGACCGATTTTGAACGATTTCAATAGATTTCAAATCCATCTCGCTAGCGCTCGTTGGAATACAACGATCGGTGTACACGGCAAGAAAAATTGAATCCAGCGGCCGCTGGAATCGAGCGGCCTTGATCCCAACGGCCGCTGGCACCCAGCGGCCGCTGGAGTGCCATCATCGGCAAGGCCAGCGGCCGCTGGGGTCGGGTGACGGCTGGGGTGCTCGATTTCAACTCCTCACCGGCCACTGGAACACCGCGTTCGCCGGGTTTTCCAAATCCATCGAAATCTCGTGTCTGGAGGTCGGATTTCATCCTTCGTAATTTTCACGTGAAATCCAGCCGAAATTCATCGAAGTCAATGACTTTTTAAAGTCCGTGGATTGTTGAATACCTCAGAATTTTAAAGGATTTTTAAAAGTCTAGATTGAATACACCAGGATTTCATTGAACTTTTAAAAGTCTGAATTGAATACATCGGGATTTTAAAAGTCCAATGAAATCCATCAAAATCCACGACCAATACACCCCCTAAATCTTTTCATGATTTCCATTAACCAATTTTAAAATCCCGGCCTCGTGTTCACACTCAACAAGGCTGTTATTTAATACCTCTAATACGTAATCCAGATTTTAAATGAGGTCTTAAAAGAAAAACTTTTTATTGATAAAAAGAAACAGAAAAAAAGAAATACAAAAATTGGATGGGGCCCAGTTTTGAGAAAAATAAATATGTTTGAACAGAAGTCCTAGGTTTCTGTGGAGTCGTCCTAAAAGTTAATTCTGTCTATTGATAGAGGAAAGGCTGTTTTCAACATCTCTTACACAAATCAAATTCTGGAAAACAAAAACATGGTAACCCTCTCATTTTATCTCAATCTCTGTTTATGCGCGTGAGTGACGATCTTCAGGTGAATTGTTCGCAGCCGTTTTCATGGAATTGGATCGATCGATGTTCTCTAAAGTTGATATAAAGCACAGTCGTTTTCTTCACAAAATTTCCTCCCTCTCAAGAATTCTCAATTTTATGCGCGCACACACACACGTGTGTGTGTTTGTGTTCATTGTTGTTTTGCGGTTTATACATGAAAGTTTAGTGATCTTCTTTCTTCTCTTTCGAATCGGAAGGCTTTCTGTACGTTTCACTTTTGCTCAACGCAGCCGTTATATTTTTTTTTGTTTTGTTTTAATATCCTTTAATTGCATTGTGTGCAACAACTAATGCTGTGTTGGCGGAGAGGTGATACAGTGCTGAGATGGCGCATTTTCGTGCTTTTGTTGTAAAATTTTGGTTACAAATTGTTTTTTTCCATCCCACAACCAATTAAACCCTATAGAAATTAGGGTTTGTATTGGAACTATATATATATGTGTGTTAATGATGAAATATTTATATTTATTTAGATTAATAATGAAAATTGCAGACGGTGTCGAAGCGGGTGGCGGAGAAGAAGGTGGCGAAGTTTGAGAAAAATATAGGCAGAAGAGGAATGGGCCCCCTCTCATCCAACAAGCCCTTCGAACCTGCCCACATTGTTCTTATTCTCTTCGCCGTCTTGGTCGTCGCCTCCTGTAAGCTTTTCTTTCTTTCTTTTTTTTCCTTTATTAATCGCAATTGCTTTTATATTTACTAGTATTAGTATTAGTATTAGTATTAGTATTAGTATTATTTTATATTTGGAGAGAAAGGAAACATGTATTGCTAATTAAGGCTATATATTTAACAAGATTTTATATATGTACTAATTAATTGCTATATATATCTTAATTAATTTCCAAATTAAATCTGATTGACATATATATTTGATTTGGAGGGTTTTAATTTGCAGTTATCTTCCAAGTAGTGAGGATGGCGATGAATGGTGGAGTAGATTCTTGAAAAATACTACTGTTTCATATATAGAGAGACTTAATTATGAGCAGCTCTACCTAGATCTCTGTTTGCTGTTCCCGATTGAACAGCAAGTAGTGGAATAAAATGCTTTATTATTATTATTATTATTATTATTATTATTATTATTATTATTATTATTATTATTATAAATTAATAACCATTTCTTGCAGCCCATTTCATTTATTCATGTTACCAGTTACCACTGCTTATTCCGTCATTCCTTTTAATAGTTTACTTAATATTGTTACTAGTTTTCGGATGGCTGGATTTATAATATGCAAGTCATAATAAAATCAAAATGGCAATGGTTAAGTTCTTAAGAAATTAATAAGTTCTTAACATCTTATGTCAGGAGAAAAAATATATTTTCTTATCTTTTTTGCCAATAAGCAACTGGTAACACAAGCATCAAGAATATTTTGTCTATTTAAAGTAGCCGATTCATCATATCATAGTTAGCAACTTGGTATCAAGGCCACAATCAAGATCACTACCAGCACCAACCTCGAAAAATGTAACTCGCAGCAGAATTATTATTGTTTGACGAGAAATTATGATGATCATATAAGTTGAGTTCAGATAAAGAAATTTGGATATGGACAAATGATATATGAGGCTAGATATATTGCAGTGCCTTCTATCACATACAAATAAGCAAAATGTTCCAACACACTTGGATTTCAACAACTTCAAACAGTAGATGATACAAGAGCTAAAACAAAAGCACCACATAAATCTACAATCAGAATAGTCTGTGATGCATTTGCTTTCCATTCGTGCATCTGCTGTCACCAGAGCAACTAGCAGCCCGGATCAAACCCTTCCGTGCCTTGTTAGACTGGGAACACTCGGAACTTCTCGTAAGCTTCGTTCCACATGTATTATAAACTACTTCAGGAGATGATTGCTTATTGCCTCGAGATGATCCAGCATCAGTAGGGGAACCATAAACATCAAAATCCTACAAGAAACAGCATGTCATTGATGTTTATATAAACAAGATATTTCTTTAAACATGCTAGATAGGGAAGTGCCAGAAGTTATTTACAAAGGTAAACATACAGGTACCTTGGACTTTGTCCTGGAATAACAAGGTGTCAGGCAGGGATTTAAATCTTTCAGGAACATGTCATCTGGACTCTCTGGGGTTGTGTAATCCCCGGAGCTATATTCCTGATCGAACTATTCAACAGAGTAAATAAGATTACATCTCAATGTATAAATATATTGATTTGTTCAGAACATAATCACACACAAAATTAGATTTACTTGAGAAATTTGGTATGAACAGTTTAAATCCCTTTACCAGAAAATTGTCTGCATCTTCTTGATCATATGATGGTGTCCTTGGGGAGTTGAAATGATCATCACAGAATCCTCTTCCAGAATATTTGTCTGCCTTTACCTGTTACCAAAGAGATCGGAGATTCACCCACAATTGACCATTACTTTCACGATGATGCATGCATGATTATAGCAGTGGGATGAAATTACATGCATGTGGTTGATGATAAAAAGGGTGGTATATACTATATACCAAGCATATATTGAAAGCAACACATACTAACTTTATTGTCAACTGTATGACAAAGCCAAAATGCTGTGTCCTGTGTTTGTAGCTACATTGCCCCATAGAAAGAAATGCATTCACCTATGTCGAGATCAAGCCTATTGCAGCTGTGCCCACAAAAATTTGGTGCATGTGGCAGAGAAAACAAATAGTTTATAGCAAGAGTGTGATTCCTACCTCTGCAAGATCCTCAGCAAGAGATTGTAGTTGCCCTGTAAGAGAAGTGACCTGCCTTTGAAGATTTGGAATGAGTTGTTTAGCCTGTTTCAGTTCTGATCCCTGCTTTTCTAAAAGGTTCTGAAGTTGTGGGTTCATGACATCTGGGAAGAGAACAGCATTTTTAAGAGACTTTATCTCTTCCCTTTGCTTCAAGCACAAATCTTTCAATTTTTCAACCTAGAAATTGGATGAGAATTAGTAACATTCAAAAATAGCCTCATCTTAGAACATATACAGCATTGATTGACAAACACTACTCAAACGTATAACATGTTTAGGATGGATCAGACGTGAAATATCTTTTCTTGCAAATGAAAGAACCCCAGGGTAGCCTCTCCTAGTAAAGTTAGAAAAATAAGGTAAAATTGCTTCACATTATATCAAACTCTGCAAAAAAATTGAACATTCAATCTTAGACAAAATTTATCTAATCTAACTCGTTTTCAGCTGCTTGTCAGTCAGTTAACATCCTGCTCTTGTTGTGACCTGAGGCTACAACATAACACCGTTAATAAAAATCAATTAAGAACGCAAAGGGGCTAGATCGAAACTTGTAAGGTTCATATCTTCTGAATGGCGAGATACATAGAGTCCATCAGATAAAAGCATTTTAGGTCAAGAGAAACCCAAAAAACCCTTTCTTTGTCGTATCCCAGCCCTTATTAATCCTCACTAAACTTAGTCGAGCAGCAAAAGCTACTACATAATTGGTCCATAGAGAACCAAAGCCTATAGTGTACCAACTCCAAGTACTCATCTTCACAAAAGCTCAATTCCAAAATATTAATTCTTCTAAGACAATAAGAAATATTTTTGTTTACATTAACACATTCAACCCATCTCAATCCTGAAGAGACTTAAAACTGATCACAGTTTTAAAATGTTTGACCAGACATTGCCTCAATTTTTTGTTCTGAAATCTCAGCACATATTTTAAAGCAGCTTCTCACTAAATGGTTTGGTTCAGCTTCATCAACTTGCACTTTCAAGTTTTGGACCAACCCTTATTTTCTTATCTGCTTCAAGATTCCTAAATTTCCAGTGACATTCTTTAAAAGAAAAAAAAAAAAAAAAAGAGAGGCAAAGGCAGCACTCAATTCCTCTAAATTTATTCAACCAGTAACAACAAAAAACAACCAATCAATCAGTCCAAACAGCCAACAAATCACACACACACGTCCAGCTGCGCTGATATCATAAAATTAATAATCGATTAAAATCTCAACGGAAATCAATAACAATAAAAAAATGCATTGGCAAAAACATACCTCTCTGTTTTTATCCTCAAGCAAAATCTTGAGGTCAGCAATGAGCTCCTCGTGTTCCTTATTCAAATTCAACAGCTCCCGCTCACTTCTCAACACCATAGCCAGCGTCCTCGTATTGGTTTTAACCTCCGTGAGCGCCTTCTTTGAGCTCTCATCTCCCCTTTTTGTCCCCGACGACGATCCGGATGAGCCCTTAAACAACTTCTTGTGAAGCCCACTCAATCCAGCGCTCTTCTTCGCACCTTTCTTCAAATCCTCAGCCAAAAGATCAGAGGCAATCACAAATTTCTTCGGCCCCTTATCGAGATTCTTGACCTTCTTATGCTCCACCAATTTCTTGACCATGGAGCTGAAATTAATGTGGGTGGCGGCATCGGCTTTCTTGGAAACAAGGGCGCGTGAAGTGTCACGTGAGGAGGAGGAATATTCGACGGAGGAGGAGGGGTCGGATTTTGTGGAGCTGTTTAGGCTGTTTAGGCTGCTGGACTTGTTGTAGCGAGTCGCAGGCCTGATTGAAGCCATTAATGATTATTGAGAAATTTTGCTTTTCTGATTTATTTTGGGAGTTGGGATTAAGGTTTGAATACGGAGATTTAAGGATTTTGTAGGGCTGTGTGCTTGCCGTAACTGTTGATGCTGAAAAAAGAAGAAGATCTGGGGCGTTGGATTTTGTCAATTGAGAGACGCTGTCTGAATTCAAATTTTTCGCATGAGAGGCAAAATTCTGTGCTTCGAATATTTAGGCTACTGTGAAGACGATAATGACCTGCGGAAGGGCGGGATTTCGAAATATAAAATTAAAAATTTATGGGGTGTTGCAACGACGTCGTTGCGTGATATTTTTGAATTTTTGAGGCTCCGCTCAGAAATGGCAATTGGAATTTGGACATGCCTTAATTTTTGTTTTTAATAAAAAAATAGAGGATTATAATTATATTCATTTTGAATCTCTCACCAAACAGGGAAACTATTTACTACTACTATTTTTTTATTACTAGAAAACTAGTCGCCACTCCTAATATTTTATTATTTACATTTGTGTAAAATAGGATTTTTTTTTTTTGTTATATCATTTTTACTAGTTTTTTTTTTACAAAGGAAGTTTTATCAAGACTGACCCTGACATTTCAGAGGCACATGACTAAGTCAAAAAAATGAGCTTCAATTTTTTTTTCCCACATGCATCTTGAAATTTCTTTCACTTTATCTTAATTATCTTAAATCTTGAAAAAGTGTAATTAAATAATATTTAGAAAATTCAATTCATGAATTTTGTAAGTATCTAATATTTTCATTAATTAAATAATCATGAAAGAAATGTATTGATGATATTAAAAAAATTATTTAAAATGACATTTTTTTATATTTTGATTTCAATGAACTCAGAATTAGGCAATATAAGTGCTAAATACAACATCTAAGTTTTGATTAAAAAAAACTCAAAAAAGTGAGTTTTTAATGGTACATTTCTTGTACTAGAAGTCTAGAACCATGTTTAGAGTATGGATAATTGATTAATAATAGTCCAAATGTAAAAATGAGATTAATACAACACAAAATTTCAATAAATTTTCACATTAAACTTAAATATAAAAAAATATAATAGCAGCGGGACTGCATAATTAATCACTAAAATCAATTTTATCTTGAAGTTGTCTGTACGAGAGTTCAGACGATATATTTTTTCACAGAGATAACCATTTCAACTTTATATACATACATATATAGGGAATGGCAAACACTTCCGTGCAACGGTCTTAAATAGTGCTATTTAAGATGGGTCGGATCAACCCGAAAAAAATAGAAAAAACGGTAAAATCAGTATCAACAGTTTCGCTAAAAAGTATCACCAAAAATTCGAAAAGTATCATCTGTATCATTAAAAGTAAGGGTCTGCTAATTATTTTATACTAGTTTATTTAGTTCAAATTGTGATTTTTTCCATTCGAATTAATATTTAGAGCTTAGTAGTTTAGGGTTTTTTAGCGTTCATGGTTTTTTATGGGGGGTTTTTTAGGGTATATTTTGTGTTTTTAAAAAAAAATTGGGGGGGGGGGGGGGGTTTTAGGGGTTTATTTTGTGTTTTTTAGGATTTTTTAGGGGTTTATTTTGTGTTTTTTATGGTTTTTTTGGGGTGTTTTTAAGGGTTTATTTTGTGTTTTTTAGGGTTTATTAATTCTATTTTAGGATATAAATTCATACTCATTTCAAACAAATTAAATCAATTTATTTTAATTTTAGGGTTCACTAATGTTATTTTAGGGTATATATTTTTGGGGAACAAAACAAAAAGAACAAAGAAAAAATAGGATAAAAAAATAAAAAAAATGTAAAAAAACGCCTAGAAAAAGAAAAAAAATGACAGGCGTGCGTGAACCCGCGCGTGGGCGCCACGCGCCTGTCTTAAATAGTCTTAAATAAGGCCGTTGCACGGAATATCATCTCATAGGGAATAGATCAAATGTAAACCAATTTATAGTGTGTAAATTATAAATCAATCTCTTACCATCCATTTAACAAAATACACGGCTAAGATTAGGAGAAAAATTCAGTGGCAATTTTATAATTTTTGCTATTTTTTTCAATCTACAAGGTAATTCCGTCTGTTTTTAGGAAAAAATGATGTCATGTTGTCTCAATATTTAAAAAATTTATTAAAAACTTAAATCGATCACAACTTGCTCATTTTTTATCATATTAACGCAAATAATATATCAAATTAAAGGTTTTTCAATCATCTTTCAATTAAGATCAGTGAAGTATATATTTATTTGAAAAAATATGGATGAAAAATATAAAAGATTAAAATTTTCATGCGTATTTAAGCTCAAAACACTTTGATAGCATACGATAAATGTTTCATTAGCATATGACAAATGTTTCGTTAGCATCAATTATATTAATGTAAATGTTTATTCAATCACAATTAGGTATGTTTCATTAGCACATGACAAATATTTCTTAGCATCGATTATATTGTTATAAAGATATTTCATCTCAATTAAGATATATTTCGTTAGCATATGACAAATGTTTCATTAGTATCAATTATATTGACATAAAAATACATTAATCATGAATATTTTTTTGTATGAGAATTTTAATGCATTGATAACGTTAACATTGACATATGCTAACGAACCCATTACAATAATGCTAATGTAGTGTAGTTATATCTGCTAAAAGAATCATGTATTTAATATTACATATGTATATAATCGTTGTATAACTTCCATCTCGATCATACATGCTTCGTTAGCATATGACAGATAATTTGCTAGCACCAGTTATATTGTTATAAGGGTAACCACATCAATTTTAGGATTCAACAATTTAATTTTATTGAATTCCGTGTATAACACATCAATTTTAGGATTCAACAATTTAATTTTATTGAATTCCGTCATTTGCGTATGCTAGCATTGTCGTATATGCTAACAAAAACATTATGTAATGCTAATTAATGGAATGTATTATATAATGTTAATGAAATAGTAATGTAGTGGATTTAATCCAAATAATGCAACTAAAAACCTTCAATTAAACAACAATAAATTTATCCACAATTATATATATTTTTTTTTTTGTTAAAAAATATGTTTGACTAGCTTTCTAATCATATAAAATTCACCGTTTAATTATTTCCTAATAAAATCACTTTTGCATTTATAGTTAGACGTTGTGCATGAAATAATTTTGTTTCATTAGCATATGATTGTGTCTCTGTTAGCCCTTGTCTTGGAAGTTCATTTTTATTATTTTTTTTTGACCTTGACGCAAAATTTATCAAATTGTCACCGAGTTTTTTAAAATTCTTTTTATTTAAAACAATGTCACTGTCTCTTTGACCAAATCTAGATCATTAGATTAAGATTGTTTTACAGTTGAAAATTTATAGGACTGGTAAATACCCGATTTCAAACACAATCAAATCTCAATACAATTACAAATATGTCATAGAATGTGAATTTAAATTACAATCTTCATCTGTCTTACAGATTTTGCCCCTTAAGACGATTTCGTGTAAGTTTATATAGCACTACAATGCCATCTATATGTACGGTTGGAATAAATTGGTAAGAGATCGACTATAATATTACATATACACACATAAGACATTGAGTTTATGTGCATTGATGACATATACTGAGTTGTACATTTGATAAGATTTGGACAAATGCATCCTCTTCGAGAGTATTCTTTGTACTCGGTCACCCATATTTTCATCTAGATTAAATTTTAAATGATAAAAAAATTGCGTGAGACTGTTTTATGGGTAAAAAACTATAAAATGGGTGGAGATTCAAATTTAAATACATATTCAATGTTACATTTGTAATTAAATTGGACTTGAATGTATCAATCAAATCTGCCTAACCATCAGACGAGCCCAATCCACAAGAAAGAAAGAAAAAAGCAGCATATATAGGGTACATGCACTGCACTCGCCTAATTTATTTTTTGAAATAAATATATAACATAAATTGGAATTTATTACTCTAAAATTAAAGTGAATTAATTTAATTTTTTTACCTTACAATTCACGGTGTGCACTCGCCCGACGCTAACACATGGGATCATGCATTTCTCTTGACAATTAAATTTTTTGAATAAATATAAACTCTAATTTATATGTTTTTAAACCATAATTGGGATGTAATGAACTTATATGATCTAGGTAGCATGAGTGATCGTTTTAAAGTTACGACTAATACGTTTTAATGTGTTATGAGTAATATTTTTTTGCATTCTTTTTTCTTGAGAGGGGGAGGTCGGCCACAGGTCAACCCACCCACTTGTCTGATGGTAAGGGCCCATCAGACATGTGCATAGGAGTTTTTGCCTTTTCAATCAGCTGCAGATCCATAATTTTAAAATTGAGGTACGATATATAATTATAAAAATGCATAAATAAATAGTCTTCAGTGTTTAAAATTCTACAATTGAAAATACGACATATCTTGACTGAATATATCAAGTTGACACTTTAGAGTCATTAAATCGATACTCGAAAACTCAGAAAGATAATATATGGCGAGTGTAAGTACTTTTTCCTTGTAAAAAGAAGAGAATCCATCTTTAGGACTTCAACAAGTCTTGCACATAAGTAATTTCATATTAGCCCCGTTAATCCACTCAATGAGTTTGCAAGCATCTAAAAAACTTCTCAAATCATCTATCTGCTTAATTACAGGAAACTCAAACCACATTTAATAAGTTTGCAATTGAATCGTTCCGGTGGGGATTGTCTAATGGTGGAGTGAGGTTGCTTGGAGACCAAAGGTCATGAGTTCGAATCTCCTCAATACCACAGGTCAGGTGTGTGAATTAAAAAAAAAAAAGTTTGCAATTAAATCAAAAACTTATTGCTTTGTTTTTTTTTTTTTTACTTACACACCCGACCTGTGGTATTGAGGAGATTCGAACCCGTGACTTTTGATCTCCAAGCAACCTCACTCCATCACTAGGCCATCCCCATCGGGACAAAACTTATTGTCTTGTTTTTCTTTAATTTAAATGTATCATCCATCATTTCCTAATTGAATTAAAAAATTTACTAAAAATATAACCCTATGTGACAATAGCAAAAGTGAAATAAAATAAGTAAAATAATGAGTAATAATTCCTAATTCCTAAGTTTAAGAATTCTGCCGTGGAAACTTGAAACGTTCATCATCTAATTCCTAATTCTTAAAGTTATAATTCTTCAATTTATAGTTATCAGTGAAATAAAGCATACGATTATTCTTAAAGTTATCAATCGTAAATGTGTATTTCTAATTCTTAAGTTCTTACTTCCTAATTCAAATTATCATTCATATATTTAAATTTCTAAATCAAACCTCAATTAAAGTTAAAACAATGTACATAAAATCAAATTCTTAATTCGAACATAAATCTCCGATATTTAACACATAGGAACCAATGTCATAGTACGTGGTAAATTAATTTTCCTTTTTCCTATGAATTCAACATCGTTTCACTATGTGTTACATTTTACTTGTTCATTTGTAGTTGTGACGCCCCAAAAATTAATAAATAGAAATATCTCATTTATTCAAATAAAAGAGGATTATACAGCGGAAGCAATATTTAAATTAAAATAATATTTAATTAATCTTGACCATCACTCCGTCTCCACGTCATCGCCCGAGCTTCATAAACCTAAAAATATAATAGCTTTGGAGTGAGTGCTATTAACTCAGTGGGGTTACCGCATTTATCCAGATTATACACAATATGAACAATAAATACATAGCATAGAGTATCATTTCTCTGCAGCCCTTAGGCCGAACATGCAACCCGCAGGTTGAGTAACTTTTCCTGCAGCCCGTTGGCCGAACATGCAACCCGTAGGTTGAGTAACTTTTCCTGCAGCCCGTCGGCCGAGCATATAATTTCCACATATAAATTGCATAAAATGCATAATAAGGATAAATGAATTATTGCATAATAATCCACGTTGGACTCCCCACCTTTACTTGACTTGAAAATGTAACGGTATTAAATATATCCGCGCGCGCCGCCTAGCATAATAATATTTGAAATACTTTAAATGATTTTAAATAATAAAATGCTTGGGCAATATATATATATATACGTGAAAGGTCAATATGTGTACATTAATATGTGTGTGTGTGCGTGAGAATATATATACATTTTTGCATGTGTGCGTGCGTAATATATGTATATATATATGGATGCGTAAGTCTTAAATAATAAAGCATAAGTACACTAAGATTTAATGAAGACAAATATAGATTGGCCCAGTACTAACTCTCACTAAACCTCCAATGGCCCATTTCAAATGAAGTAAGCCCAAATCCAATATTTAACTTTGTACTACCTACAATTGTTGACCAAGGTGACCAAAAACCATTAATAAAATATGTTTACGTCACATCTCCTTTAAAGCAAAGAGTGGACCAGAAATTTATCATTTTTATACCCTCCCATTTTCTATGTTGCCGACGAAAAACAACTCAGAGACTCGAGAAATGAGAACAGAAATGGAAAAATCCAGTGCCTTTTTCAGAATAAAGCTCATAAAAAAAAATAAGTACCTCAATAAGCTCAGAAGAAGAAAACGAGAGCTTCTAGGAGGCAAGAAGAGAATATATTATTATCTGAGTTGGTGTGATTTTGGTGAATGGAGGCTCACCTTTTTATAGGTGTTCTAACCTTCAAAATATGGAATGATTTTATTCAGAATCCCCTTGATTGAAATTATGAGTGAAATCAGTGAAGTAGAAATGGATGATTGATACTAATTTGATTCATTTTTGTTGGTTCCTTGTGAGGAAAGTCACCCACGTGGAAAAGAGATAGAAGAGGGCTCATAAATAGGCTTAAAAGAATATAAGCTAACTTTGGGGCCTCAAAAATTTATATATCAAAACTTTAAAAATTAAATAATAATAATAATAATAATAATGAAGTATTAAGATTTAACATAACTCGTCATGCATAATAAAACGTATATTAACTATTTGGCGCGACTTATAGGATTTGATAATAGTTTAAATCACATTCCTGAAATATAATACTTATAAATAAATAAATAAATGTCGTAAAATATTAAAAAAAAATCCGGGGCATTACAGCAATGTTTCTTCTGCAGTCATAGCCCCTCAACTAATGTTTTTTTCTTAAAAATTCCGGGGCGTTACAGCAATGTTATAATATTAATATTATATTTTATAAAATAGTGGGACTGCAAAGAAAAAAATGGGGATTGTGTTTACAATTTTCCTTTATAATTTTATTGATATTTGATTATTTTTTAATCAGAATTTTAACCCGCCTTACAGATCTTAATTAATACATAAAACAGTCTCACACAAGATTTTCCCATTTAATATAAAATTACTTAGAAATTCGATATTTGATTTCTAGTACAAAATGAAAGTTTGAATGATTTAAACTATAAGTAATTTTTTGAGCAAATTTAAACTATAATTTAATTGTAGCGAAAATCAGAATTAAAGGTGTGCCAATGAAAAAAGTTGCGGATTGAGTTCAAAGTTCATGAAATTATAATTTTACAAGACTGTTTCGATACAGCATGCATCATTATCAATTTTCTGCTGAGACAAGATTTGTAAAGTAAAAAAAAATAAGTTTGACTTGAAAAATCTGGAATAATTGATTTATAAAGGGAAGTGTAAAATTTAATATTTTCACATAAAATATGATTCATAGAGTAAAAGGAAAGTTTGACTTTAACAATGAAATAATTAATATAAAATAAAGGGATTTTTTCCCAATTTTTTTCGTTAAAGGTTGATTCTATAATAAATAAAAGTTGACTGTACAAGATAGAATAATTCATTTATAGAATGTAGAAAACGAGTGGTTTCTTATTTTCATAAAAGTTAATTTTCATATTATTGCAAATTGTGTCTATTTAATAAAAAATTACAAGTTTGTATTTTAATTTCAATATTTCAAAATTCGTGTATAAATTAAAAACCGTATCAAAGTTTATGGATTTAATTGTAATTAACCATTTATATAATATGATATGATATGATATCACAACTTATGAATTATTATTATTTTATTATTATATAATATAATTTAAATATTTAATATTTCATTTTAAAAAATAACCTAATATAATTACAGTATTTATATAGGATATGGTTATGATGAACATAGGATATTTATCAAAATAATTATATACGACAAATATTTTTCTAAATATGTATAATATCTTTATTTAATATTTACTAACAAATTTATTCATCGGATGATAATTTTCACAAATTTGGAGAGTCATATTATATATGGATTGAAGGGAATGAATTGGATGAAATGAATAATTCGTATGAGTAAGAGGGGGAAAATTAGCAGTAAGATTGAAAAAATAAAAATATGGCGGTAATATGATAAATTTAGAGTTAAGAGCATTATCGTCAACTTTTATTTAATTTTTCAATTGAATTGATTATCAACTAAACCGGTAATAATAAAACTGTTTATTAATTAATTAAATAGCATTTCTGACCAAGCCAAGATCTGGCCGAATATATATCACTACTCTTTGAAAAATTGATAATTTTGGAAAATAATTGGTTTAGGAATAATTGATTCGGACAGTGATTAAATCACATGTGAAAGGAATACGGGGAAGAAGTATTTAAATGAGTAAGAATTTTAATATAGCATTGATTTGTAAACTTCCTAAACAAACATTTTGGAATTGAGAATCAATTTTGCGTTTTTAGTTTCTAAACAAACACTCCCATTTTACAATTTAATCCACAATATTTTTTTAGGTTTTGTAAATTGGTACTCAAATCTTAGCTAGCTGCTAGAGAAAATTTCTGGATAATTTTATTTTTATTTTCTAAATTTCCAATATTGATATTTTATATGAAAATTTATACCAAAACCATAAAATTGCTGATGTAGCACAACGTGTATGGTCTCATCGATCTACATGTCATGTGGTCGGTACAGTGGAATTCCTCATTCTTATTCACCGTTTCAGCTGGTAAATTTTAAAGTAGACAATTTATAGTGCATCCCTCATTTCTGTAAGTGACATGTGTTCTGAGCCCACTTCAACTAATTCAACTACTTATTAACATGTGTTCTGAGACCACTTCAACTAATTCGACTACTTATCGTGACAATGCGGGACTGAAAGTGCATCCCTCATTTCTGTAAGTGACATGTGTTCTGAGTCCACTTCAACTAATTCGACTACTTATTGTGATAATGCGGAACTGAAATTATATTATGACACTTCGATTACTTTTTATGACAATACGAAATTAAAATTATTTTATCGATCAACCGATAAATATTGCATCCCTCTTACCTTATAATTTGCCCAAGCTCTGTCACATTGGGGGTACACGAACACGTGTATATCATCAATGATTGTACACAAATTTACGGTAAAGTCTATGGTGCCCCAAAGGGCAATGCATTGCCCTCTGGCCGTATTTGATCGACACGTGTCCCATTCAAAATTAATATATTAAATAATTCATCATACGGTGTTGCACTGTTGCAAAATACCTTAACACTGTTGATACACCCCGTCAAGCTTATTGTGTCACTTAACTAAGGCATTAGATCTACATAATTCCTCTGGAACTGTGACGAAGCTAAAGGATTTCTAAAATACCCAAATTGAAAATCAAATGAACAAAATCCAAATCTAATTTATTCTCCCTCTTCTTCTCCGACAAATCCACCGCCGCCGACCAACCACTACGATCAGAACAAGCCCATGGAGTCCCCCAAATCATCGAGAAAAATCGTCCGAGCATTCTCTTCTCTCGCTCTACTTCAACCACTTCATATCAACATACGAGTTCTCTCCGCCCGGCTGCAACCCTAGGCATCAACCACATTGTGGCCGAAGCAGGAGCGAGTCGACTGCCCAGACCATCGTCAGTCCCCCTCGCGCACGACATCGAATATGTCCATGGTGATGTTTTCAGGTTCCCGAAATACAAGTCTGTGTTTGCTATTGGTTCTGTTTTTCTTTTCTAATGATTTTTTCAGTTTCAGTTATACTCTAAATTGTGATGTCTAGTATTACCTTACTGAGCTCGAATAGACCTCTTTTGGTGAATGGAGCAGCAAATGTCTTAAAGAACTTGCTCTGCATTGTATGTATGAATGGAATTTGTTAAGCAATTTTGAAAAACACAGAAATAGACCACATTTAATAAAATACTTGTAATATATATGGAAAATCAATCTGCCGTGAACTATAATCATGTTAAAACAACATTCTACCAAGTTATTCAACTGCACTTGGTGGTGCTACCAATTATACGTCTTCAAATAGAGTTACATCTTTACTCGAATAATATTAACTATGAACACGTGTATAAAATGACATTATTGGAGGTTTATCATTTTACAAATTGGAGGTTAAAATATTTGAGCTCAATCTATTTTAGTGGATTCGACTGACTGTTGTTATGTCTGAAAGGCATTTAAATGTCTCGGGAGTATAAATAATATCTGGAAGGAAATTGGATAGATGTTTCATAGTTAAAAAAAAATGTCTGGAAGGGATTTAGAAACATGTTTTGAGGGAAGATTATGAGGAAAGAAAAGTTTCTTCGTTCTTTATTTTATCTGTGGCAGTGTCGCAGAACTCTGCGGATGGTACCTATTTCAATGTTGCAACCTTTGATCTAGGCATTTCGCTTTGATGCTAAATTAAAGATGAATCTAGGTATTTCGCTTTTCTTCTTTCATGTAGTAATTATTGAGCATGTAAGCTTTGATCCTTATCTGTGAGATTGTGAGGTGTTGGTTTGAGATTTTGTGGTATAGATCTGTATTTATGCATATGCTCAAGTTGTAGAAACGGCTACTGAGACAAAGAAGAAGCCAGCAGTGGAGAAGTAATTTTCCAAAACTCTATTTATTTAGATATGTTCGCTTTTTCTGTTTTTTGGTTTTTGTATATGAATTTTAATCCAGAATCCTAATTGAGTTTGTAAATGAAGCAGAAAGAAGGCGAAACCAACTGAACCAAAGGCAAAGAAGGGCAAAGTTTCGAATGGGAAGAAGCACCCTCAAACTGCATTTTTCTTATTCATGTACGCACTGATCATGTGCTTTGATGTCTGTTTTATGAGTATGATTCAATCTTGTGCAGTAGTTAATGTGATACATTTGGATGATTTTTAGGGCTGACTTCAGGAAGTCATTTAAGGAGGCTAATCCTGATTGCAAGAGTGTTGCCACGGTAATGTTGTAGTGTGAACTGTGATGATTCTGATTTCTGGTTTTGTTGTTCGAGTTCTGTAATTATTTTTTGGTTGTGTTTGTTTAGGTTGCAAAGGAGGGTGGTGAGAAATGGAAATCGATGAGTGATGAAGTAAGTGGGAATTTTATTAGTATTAATTTGTTGCAGCAGACTAATGGGAGATTGCTTATCCACTGCCTTTCTTGATGTGATTATAGGAGAAGAAGTCATATGTTGAGAAAGCCGCAGAGCTTAAAGCAGAGTATAACAAGGTTGAAGAGTCTATTGACCTTGAAAATGAGGAAATATGTTCCTTGCTTTGAATTTTGTGTTTTTGCTTTTGATTTTATTTCCATATATATGATGTCTGCATTTATGGTTTGTTATTGAATTCATTGTGTTTATGTATAGGAAGTGGGTGATTCAATTGAGAAGAGCTCAAGGATGAAACAAACGATTCATCTGTGAAAGAAATAAAGAAGGAAAAAGATGATTTGTCTGATGAAGATGTCAAAGAGGAAGCAGAGGCAGAAACAGATGATGAATAGGCCATTTCAATGCTAAATTTAGGCAATTAGAATAAGTTCTCAGTCCATTTTGTTTCTCAATTTAGGATATGCTTTAAGCTTTTTGTATGTGTATGTCTTTCACCCTTATGCAGGCCAGAATTAAGTGTATAGGTGTGTGTGTATCTCTATGTCTATATATATCTACTACTATATAAAAAAAGACATGTTTTACAAAATTTGATCTGCCTATTATATCCTTATTATTATTTTAATTTAAGAGTAATATTATAATATATTATGTGTATAATATTTATTGAAATAAAATATTATAATTTAATTTTTGAAAAAGTAATGATCTTATGTACTATGTATTACCAAAAATATATATTATATTATACTACATTAGTTTTCATGTTAAACGAAATTAAGAAAAAATTCTACGTCACAGTTTGTTTTTTGAATCCAACAAAGAAATAAAAAAATTTCATCTTCATCAACATAAAATAAATAAATTCCAATGTATTTTGACTATTGATAATTTCATGTAAAATTTTGTTATTTAATTTTCTCATTTTTTATTCTTTCAATATATATTTGATGCATGTTATCTTTCTCTCAAATTTTCTTTTTCTATGTAATCTGCATAAATGCATATCTCAATTATTTTTTAAAGAATATTCAATTTTATTTCACCATTTTAGAACAATAAGGTTTTCTGAAACAATCATTAAGAATTAACAATATAAAAACTTTTTATTTGACCAATGAATTTGAGTTAGATTCAATATTTATGATTAATAACTAAGTCAACCGTGAAAAATAAAACAATACAATAAAAAAAATAAAAATTAACAGAATTAATACATCATCAAAGAAATTTCAATTCATTTTACAATTGCTTTAAAGAAAAATGTTTGTTTAATTTCTCGAATAGTATTTTCTTCGATCGAGATCTCTTCACAAGCTTCCGGTGATAAGAGCAAAGAAAAAAAATATGATAAAAATTCAAAAAAATTATAAATCTTGTTTGTAATTATATATTAATTACAAATTTATAAAATTTGTAGGAAATTTCAAATTAGAGTTACAATAGTTAAGGATTATATAATTTCTTTTGTCATGACATTTGTGGTCAACAAAATCTATTTCATCTCTAATGTACTGATAGTATTTACAGAGGTTGATACATTGTATCTAAGTCATGAGCTCTTTAATACATTACAAGGTTTTAATGATATGATCTTACCGTGTGACTCCCCACACCATATCATCTACAATGTAAGTATAAGGAACATTGCATAGAACAATTATAGAACATAATCTAAATGCAAACAGTGACTGCTATAACTTTCATTTCATATCATCATATCATCAGAAAAATACACAAAGACAAGTCTTCTAGTATACAAAACAAACAGTTCTTGGTGGGAAAATATGCAAATAGTCCATCGACTATTACTTGTGGAATTTATTTCTCTCTTCTCATCTATTTGACTCAAATAGCCTCCTCTACGTTAAAAATTAAACCATGTAGATCCTTATTTGAATGAAAAAGTTAATGATGTTAACAAGTACAAACTAATACATAATTTTTCACAGTTAGATCTAAGCACCCACTTACACATATTTTTTACACACGAAAAATTAGTACAAATCATTGAGCTAAAAAATTATGCTTTCAATGCATTTTTTGCTGTTAAATTCTAGACTATAATTCCATGGTAAATTTTTATCCCGGTCAAATAGGATATATACTGTGAGTTTTTTTGTTGTGTTTTCATTGTAATTAACTTTAACCCAGATATGAATTATGAGTGTTAGACTTAAAATACACCTTCCGTTGCTTGTTTTCCTTTTTGGTATGTCCCGATATATAGACATGTTTCTATATATATTTAGCTAATTTACTAATATATATACCCCTATTTAATATGTTCACATTAGGCATTAATTCAATATCAAAGAAATAAATAGGGGCATATTAGGAAGTTTCTTGATTAATTATTTTTCCCAATACTTTTCTTAATCACGATGAAAAACTTCAATCAGCCCATCAAAATGGAACGGGAGGAGTATTATTTATTGCCCTTCTCTAACTTCTCACTTTAGCTTTTATCTAATTATTATTTAATTCAGCTTTAGACACAATTTTTACATATCTGTAATTATTATGAATATTTAATATTTGTTGATTTCTAGTGGTAACAATTTTTTTTTTCAATTATTTGTATACTAAATTTAATAATTGAGGCACTAGCTACTTTTGCACATTTTCTTTTATTAGTAATATAACTATAAAACTCTCACAAAAAAGTATCATATCCATATCCCCATAAAATTACACTTAAAATTGATTGTATAAAGTAAATATCAACTGTTTCTAATATATATTGTACCACTTTCAAATATTAGATAAAATTTCTGACAGGTATAAATTAAATGCAATTATTGATGTGAATGTCCAAATAATTCATATTATTTTCAAAGGAACATACTATGCAATACTATTTATGCATACTTATAATATTTTGTTAAAATTATTCATTAATATTACAGTTTTTAAAGAATTTATGATGTTTAATAATAGGCTACACGTGCAATGCACGTAATCCATATTAGTTAATATAAAAAGTGTGTTATCTTACAATTTTAAGTTTAACTGTTATATCCCTATCATGCATATAATATATTTAAGGATAATAATGTAATAATACAATTATGAATATTAATAATTTATATGAATACAAATTAATTATTGTAATGCTTACATTATCTTCATAGATTTTTAACGAATTAGAATTCTTATTAGGATAAACTCGTAAACAAAAAACAATGATAACTCCATCAAATTAAAATATACTACAAATTAAGCAAGGAAGAAACACAAATAAGCAATATAATATATATTATTATATGAAAAGAAGAATCTATACGGAAATGCAAGAATGCAACACATTAATATAAATTAAGCAATAAAATAGCGATATTTATAGCCTATTAAATATCATTTCTTATTATAGAATATTTAATCAACTCATTGCTCTATAACGACCAATCATTTGCTTATAGGAATTTGTTGCCCCGATTACACATGGATTTTTTAATAAATTAAGAGATGGAATGATTAAAAATTAAAAATAATAACAATAATAAAATCAATGAAATATATGACATTAAGGGCCGTTTGGATGATATAGAATCTATATTGGAAAGTAATCTGATTCCTTATTTATAATTTTTTATGTTTAGTTCAATTTTAATCAACTTCGGAAAATTAATCATAATTGACAATTTTAATCAACTTTGGGATGATATAGGATTATGCTTTGATCATTATTTCCAATTTAAGGTAACATGATAGTTTCATATTCCACACATATACATATTATTTATAATTCACATCTCATATTCTTCATCATAATTGACAATTTTTTTTTGGGATGATATAGGATTATGCTTTGATCATTATTTCCAATTTAAGGTAACATGATAGTTTCATATTCCACACATATACATATTATTTATAATTCACATCTCATATTCTTCATCATAATTGACAATTTTTTTTTTATGTATTTTCATTATAACAACAACAATAATATGGGGAATTTTGTGTACCGGACGCATGTCTAGGTAGTTATGTGAACGAGTGATTAGTCAAAAATGTAATTCATTTTTTGTTGGTTTGACAAATTATCTTAATAGTACAAAAGGAATGTTTAATATTATACAAATAATGGCAAATACGAAACATTTTATCTTCATATATTTTACTTTTTTTATTTTTATTTTCCGAAAATACAATAAATCATTTTTAAATATTGGCCTTTTTTGAAAATCTGATTGTTCAATAACACCTTTTAAATTATGAATTGATCGAAGATTAATTAAAGTAATAATTAAAAAAATAAATATCAGGCACAAATGTTGGTAATAATTTGATTTGGTACCTTTAATAAAAATTGTTTTTAGATTTTATATTGGCAAATTATCTTAATATTAGAAAATTAGTTTTTAATATTATACAAACATTGGCAAATACGAAAATTTTTATTCTTCATACATTTCACTTTTTCATTAATATGTTATGAGAATACAATAAATCATTTTTATTTTTTTTTAATTGAGGAGAACAAATATTATTTCATCACCTTTTGAATTATGAATTCATCAAATGTTAAGTAAAACCATATTTTTGGGTGATTTTGCATATCGGACACAAGTGTTCGTAGTTATTTGAATAGACAATTAATGAAAACTATTATTTGCATCATTTAAAATAGTTGAAGGGGTCTATTGGGTCAAGTCATAGTTTAAACGAATAATTGTATGAATAGAATAACAAATTTTATGATATGTCTATGGAATGAAAAACATAATTAAATATAAATTTTTTTAATCATATAAAATTATATTTTATGTACTTTCAAATTTTATTATTATTGAATGAAGTGCACGTAGTAGCATGATTATATATAGGCAATACTCCTAAATCTAAATTAGATAACATTCAAATTGTTCCAATATTTCTGAATGATAAGAAACCTTAATACAAAGTATATGAATCAATATGTATAACAAAACAATAAAATATCAAATATAGCGTAAATGATATGTAATAAATTTGTTTATTGTTTTGAAAAAAAATATAAAAGACAAAAAAAAAGAGATTTGAAACGTGTGACAAGTTCCCATTCATTTTTTAAATTTCTTTTTTTTTTTTCTGTTATTTCTTTCTTTCTATTTTTTAAATAATAGAAGACCTAAATTAATAATAGTATTCAAATTGTTTCATTTTTTAAATAATAGAAGACCTGAATAAATTCAAATAACATTTAAATTGTTCACATTTTGAATAATAACAATCCTAAATCTAAATAATATTAAAATAGTTTCATTTTGGATTATAGGAAACCATCCTAAATGTAACTAGATAACATTCAAATTGTTCCACTATTTCTCAATAATAGGAAGCTTAAATCCAAAGCTAAATTTCATAAATCTATATGTATACCAAGACAATACAATAAAAACTAGAGTACAAATAGTTTGGAATGTAATTGTATATTGTTCTGGAAAAAAAAAGAGACGAAAATAACATAAAAAATAGATTTACACATTTCGCGGGCTCGTCTATTATCTTTTGTTATATATATAAATTAATTAATTAATTAATTGGAACATGTCACGCCCTCCTTCCCATCGTCGTTTGATTTGTGATAACTCATTGTAATTTGGATTTGTAAATCATGTAACATAAAAAATATGCAGAACTATGTAGATTATTTAACATTTTAAAATTATAAAATTTATATTAATTTATCTAAATCCCCCAAAAAGACAAAACACATGCAAGACACGTATCCGCGGTTAGTTTATATAAATAAAGGAAAATTTGATAATAGATATATATTTTTCTATGTAAAAAGTTATCAGGTTCTTAACGTGTTAGCAAGTTAACATGTTCTTATCGGGTTGACAAGTTATCATAACGTTATCGGGTTATCAGATAATCTGTTAATTTTTATCGCGAATAACAGATTCACACGAAACACAGCAGGATAATTTCAGGTCATTATCAAATCGACTCAATAAGAACATGGATACGATAAGGTCAAATACTAACCTGTCATTTTCGTGTCGTGTCTAATGTTTATTTTGTCTATTTTCATTGTGTATTTATTATAATATTTGTGTTGGAGTTGAAAGTTTTGCAAATTCACAATTTCACAATAAAGAAACAAATAGAAGTTCAATACTCTATTAGTTCAGCCATTTAAAAAATTCCAGACTCATGTTCTAATGATTGTTAATAACGTCGGTTTCTTTCTTGAAGCGTACTTTTTGTAAAAATAGGATAATCTGTTGCAAATCCTATTACAACTCTTCAATATTTTTTTAAAAAAATTATATATTTTTTATATTTATTATGGTTTATTTTAATTTAAATTTTATATTTATGATGCATCGATCCCCAATTAGGATATATTGTATTCAACATCAAATATAACGCAAAATGCAACAGAGAATCTACTCTGCTTTTTGTCAGGCCTTTGTTAGAAATATTAAATATATTGATATTGGTTTAGATATAAACTAGTTATTAATCTAAACGTTAAAATGTACTAAAAGAAAAATTGAATAAAAACAAAAATTTGTAGAAAAGATGAAAAATAATAGAAATTTTTAAAAACCAGTAGAAGACCAAAAAAGCAGAGGGTTAAAATGAAAAAATAGGGAAAATTGAACTAATTAACATATCTGAAAAAAAAAGAACAAAATGCAAAACAATCTTTAAGCATAAGTTTTTGTAAGACTTTTAATACAAAAAAATACAATGATTAAAGCTTAAATAAAAATTAATAATATTTTATACATTTTTCTAAAAGAAAGGGCATATTATACACACTTCCGCCAAATATATATACACACACACACCGTAGGGAAGAAACTAAAACTAATAAAAATAGCATAACCCTTCATGTAAAAAAAAAATCAATTATTGTCCTCTTGGGGATGGCCTAGTGGTGGAGTGGTGATATCAAGGGATGGCCTAGTGGTGGAGTGGTGATATCTTGAGGCCAAAGGTCTCAAGTTCGAATCCCACCAACACCACTAGGTGTGAGCCTGTCACACCTGGCTTGCCAAGTGTGGTTTACCTCCACACAACACCACTAGGTGTGAGTCCGTCACACCTGGCTTGCCAAGTGTGGTTTACCTCCTCTGTGTGGTTTGCATGCTATTACACAGGGGCGAGGTTTACCCAGTGCGCACCTCGGTAGCAGTTGCGGGCTACCTTCGACAAAAAAAAAAAAAAAACAATTATTTTCCCAACATTTTATTCTCCCCACCATACCAAAAAAAAAAACCCAAAAAAAAAAAAAAAATAAAAACAAAAAAACAAAAGAAGGTAAAATTTCACTTTCCCGGTCTCCCCCGCCATATCCCCAAAAATTGAACAACATTTCACCTACCAAATCCCTCCAAAAATCGAATGAGTGGTAATTTTCTTCTCATCGTCTGATATCTAAGAAATTAGCAAGTTTTCTTCCCCCCACCGTACCCTCATCAATTTCTTAGTATAATTTCCTTCAATGAGGCAAGTTGCTCTATTTTTCCCACGATAGTTCTCAATTAGTTTTACTCTGCGTTTGCCCAAATTCTTTCACCATCATAGCAGAAATGGAATAGAGAATTGACTAAATTTTGTATTGGAGAGCTCTTGGAAAGGCAATCGGCTGAAATCTTACTCCAGTTAAATCTTGATTAGCGAGAGCAATGTCACAACATTGATCAATCGAAGGTGGAGTATATATTTTTGTTTCCGATTTTAGTGTTTATGTGTCTCCCTCATATATTCTTGTTTCTTAATTAGGAATGTTTCTGCTCAAAGTTGCATAATCTACTGCTTAGTCATGATAAGTTACCTTCTTAGCAAGTTCATATACACCATTTTAAATCTCACTTATTAATTTTCGAGTGGATGCTTGTTGGATGAGAACAATGTTGTTGGTCTATATCCACATGATTGTGAACTAATAGTTTTATGGAATAACTTGTTCAAATATCTTCTTCCCATGGGTCATTGGAGCTAAAATTGAACCTCCTTCGCAGGGTATAATGTCTTCACAGTTTCAAAAATTTAAAATAATTAAATTGCATTATATTTTGAATGATATATATATATATATATATTACAATAATTTATCTTAAATTTGCATTACGGGTGTCATTCTCATCTGAATATTTTTTACTGTACCTCGATTTTTAAATGCTTCCAATTATGTTGTAATGCATTTCGGGCGAATGATATTTGTCACTTGTTTTATTGGGCACAATTGATTGAAAGTATATTAACTGATTATAATTTTTCATCCGATCAAAATAACGAACATACTGAAACATAACATTATGTAGGCTGTATTCATTTTATGTTGGCTTCTATTGATTATTTAAGCGTAATTGAATTATTTTATTTGAAAAGTTCTTTATTATAAATTAATCACATTTCTCGTTGTCATCTTGAGCATGTAAGACTATTTTTTTCTACTTATACATTTTGTGGTTGTCATTCCAGATTCATAGGAGATATGGGAGCATGCTCGAAGGTGAAGCAGATGAATTGAAGGTAAGATTGTTAACCATACACTATTCTCAACATGCATAACATAGTTCTTCGTGAGAAATCAGTTTGTAGTCTGTAATGTTTCTTCCTATACATTTTGTGGTTGTTATTCCTGATTCAAAGGAGTTATGGGAGCATGCTCGAAGGTGAAGCAGATAAATTAAAGGTGAGATTGTTAACCATATACTGTTCTCAACATGCATAACATAGTTCTTCGTGAGAAATCAATTTGTAGTATGTAATGTTTATTCCTATACATTTTGTGGTTGTTATTCCAGATTCATAGGTGTTATGGGAGCATGCTCGAAGGTGAAGCAGATGAATTGAAGGTAAGATTGTTAACCATACACTGTTCTCAACATGCATAACATAGTTCTTCGTGAGAAATCATTTTGTAGTCTGTAATGTTTATTCCTATATAAGGAATTTATATAATTTAAATGACAATTTAAGTATTCAATGTTATGGCTGCTTCTATTGTTCTTTATTATTGTATTAACTTTTAAAGTGGGTGCCTAATCATTTGGCTACTTCAACAGAGTTTTTTTTGAAGGAAACTTTTTCTTTTGGCAATTACCATGGTGGTTTCAGTATTTCACTCTATCTTTGACTTCTTGGCTTTTAAGAAGTGTAATGATATTTGCCTTATTATGTCCTCTTATCTTGAACATGTACTTGAACCAACTACTAAAGCATGTTAATTATGTTTACAGATATCCAGTTCTTGAATAAAAAGAAGTCAATGGAGAGGTTATTTGTGAATATATTCACCTGCTTCACAATAACACCTCACATATGATGCTTGCTATTTTTGGCATTGGCTTCTTCATGGAGTTGTGGAAGATGGGGCAAACTATTCATATTAAGGTAATTATATAGTGTGTACAGAACTATTGCCCTAGTTTTAGATAGCACATGGTTTCCATCACTATCATGTGCTTGAATTGTTATTTTTATTTTGCTCTTCACCCAGATTGACAGAAATGGTATGATACCTATGCTGAGGTTCCGTGACCATGAGTTATATTACCAAGTTATATATTTCCATTGTTTGAATCCCCAATAATTGCTTTGATTACATCTCCCAGAATCGTGACCATTCTTATTTGTTATGTTGTGGAATTATATTTTTGATATCTTAGATGGTCACAAGTTGCAGTTAACACTCATGCTTGCAAATAATAATTGATGTATAATTAAATTTGTCCTTTTTATGTTATGTTTAGGGACTAAATGTATGTAACGCCCCGATCCCGGGAGAAGGGCAGGGGACCGGTGCGCTACTTGGGGGAAGGGGGAAGGGGTTGTTGAACAGAAGCAATCAAAGAAATAAGGTTAGTGCCTCAAAAATTTGGGCAGCATAACCTCTATAAATGGATCTATCCACGCATTTAAAACGTATGAAATGACTCAAACCAGATACCATGACTCTTAGGATGAACCCAAGAAAGAATAACAAATGCAAACTTCAATGTAAATAATAACAGTTCAAAGGTTAACTGTTAATAGGTTAGGTATGAAAAAGGCCAGACTGATGTCTGTCCAAATACATAAAGTAAAGAAATGCCAGACTTTCGTCTGTCAGGAACGGAAAGTAAATGGGATTCGGAGAACCGAACACTCCATAACAGTAAAGAAAATGGGATTCGGAGAACCGAACACTCCATAACAGTAAATAAAATGGGATTCGGAGAACCGAACACTCCACAACCGTAAATAAAATGGGATTCGGAGAACCGAACACTCCATAACAGTAAATAAAATGGGATTCGGAGAACCGAACACTCCACAACCGTAAATAAAATGGGATTTGGAGAACCGAACACTCCACAACTGTAAATAAAATGGGATTCGGAGAACCGAACACTCCACAACCGTAAATAAAATGGGATTCGGAGAACCGAACACTCCACAACCGTAAATAAAATGGGATTCGGAGAACCGAACACTCCATAATAGTAAATAAAATGGGATTCGGAGAACCGAACACTCCGTAGCAATAATCAGAGTAAGCGGAAAAGAACGCAGTGCATTTATTCAGACTCAAAAGGAAGCATGTTCTCAGTTAGACTCCATAGCGGAAAAGGAAACATATACATCAAATGATAGCCCTTCAGCCTTAGCACAGCCGTCCACCATCCCGCAGCTCATCCTGAAAAATATTTGAAAAGATTTTGGGTGTGAGTACTAATGCACTTAGTGGGTACTTTTGAGAAAAACCTTCACAATCATTTTATAAAACAGAATATCCAATCATATTTTAAGCATATCGTGGAAAGCTTTTAAAACAGAAAATTTGTGAATTCCATGTATACAAAATCATTTTATTTCCATCATTGCGCGCCACTCTCCCCTAGAACGCTTACGGTGAGTCGGTTCGTGTACACAACCCGGCTGCTTAAGGTTGGACACTGCCCTGTTTGCTTGGGGCTCGATATCGTGAACCATTGTAGTTTCGTCACCAAAAACAGTAGTAAGACTTACATGAGTCAGGAGAGCACATCAAATACAGTCATGAGTTGGATATTCAATCACTTTCATTTTATAAATATCAGGGCTTAATAACCCAAAAATACATTTTTATATAATAAAAACCCACCTGGCAATCAGATCTGAAATAGCTAGATCTAGATTCTGATTCTGGTCTCAACTAGAAGTCTCCTTTTTCTGTGCCTATAAGATTATCCGACAACTTAGTTTCGATAAAATACTATCATTAGGTCAAAATCTAACCTTTCTTAGCTATGAAGTAAATATTATAATATCTACAATCTTAACACGCAGCACCCAGGTCATCAAAATATTTTGACTCTTGAGGGAACTTTACTCAGGGGATTTTTATAAAGAAAAACCCTTTTGGAAGTTTTGGCATACGGGGTGGTCAAACCCGTATCCTAAAATTAACTCGGTACAAATAAATTCATACCGCAAGATCCGCCCATTGGAAAAATATGAAACTTTAAATAAAAATACTATATTTTGACACGGAACAACTTTTGAGCTTAAAAATACGATAGGGCTATCCACGAAGGATAGATCTGAAAAAGACTATAATTTAATAATCGGACACTCAAAATATACCCGAAATTAAAAAGTGACAACATGGAAAATGTACATAAATATACATAGAACATGAAACCCTAAAGACATTTTTTTGATCCGGCGACCCGAAAGAGTCACCGATTTGAGAGGGTGGTTGCGACTTTTGGCGGTAGTCACGACGATTTTCCATCGTGATCGTCCGTCGTGTCATCATTTCAATCACGTATTCGTGATCTACGTGTTGACACCTTCGAAATGACTATTTCGGAAATGAAATAGGAAACTAGAGTCGTACCTTATCTAGAAGCTGCTCGGCGTTTCGATTTTGAAAATGAATGAAAAATGAAACCTTAACCTCCTATTTATAAAAGAAAAATAAATAGGATAATAACGAATAAAAGAAAGAGGATAATGATGGAATAGGATAATGATGGAAAAAGAATAGGATAATTACGAATAAGATAATATTTCGAAAAAGAAATTGGATAATGACGGATGTGCCTTAGTTATCCAAATCTATTACCTTTCACCCTAAAAATTGTGCCAAGAGTTCATATGAACTCGGATTTGGAAAATTCAAAGTTTGGCACGATGCTTGGAACATTTTCTATCAACCCGAGAAAAATATCAGAACATATTTTTAAAGCAATTTTTGACCAAATTAAATTTGAATAGATGTCCCTGGCTGAGATTTTCCTTTATTTGAATCCGTTAAGGACCCAACTTATTTCTTAGATTACCCTCAGGTAACATATGTCGAATAAAACCTTCTAAAATATTTCGGGGTATTATATTCTACCCTCCTTAATAAAAATTTCGTCCCGAAATTTGCGTACCTCTATTGGGTAAATCAGGATACAATCATTGATTCTGCTTTCATGCTCCCAGGTAGCTTTCTCTTTCCCATGGTTATTCCATAGGACTATCACGAGTAATATCTGTTTGTTCCGTAATTCTTGGACCTTTTGGTCAAGAATAGCCTCTGGTCTTTTTTCGTATGATAAATCCAGGTTCATGACTATCTCCTAATTCTTTATAGCGTGTTTAGGATCAAACACATACTTTCTCAACATTGAGACATCAATCACATTATGAACCTTAGCTAGAATCAGCAACATGACTAGTTTATAAACCACCTCATCATTCCTAGCCAAAACACTATTTATCTCGTGTCGCAAATCTTACTAAGACGTATATTCTGCCTTGGTCCACTTTAACTTGATGCGCATAATTCTTCATACGTTCTTCTCTGCATCTTTCTTCGAATATTCTTTAGCATCATCCTTTGAGTCGAGAAAAGAGAAAGAGAGAGAGAGAATAGATATCGATCCACCTGAATCAAAGCATATTATCTTGATCATCGTATACGTCACCTCGAACTTGAGACATCCAGTCTTGCACTTATCCTTGCTCCTTGATCAAAAACGTATAAAAGTAGATGTAGCGAGAACGGATCTATCTATCGCGATTCTTCATAGACATTCAAAATTCTCCCAACATGCTCCTCAAATGCGCATATACACACGAACGGCATTTCCTAAAAATCCATATAACTCAAGCCATCTAAAAGAATATACTTATCTATTCTAAGCTCTTTCTACGTTCAAATCTACAAGGCACTACATAATTGTTCCCAGTGTCTTAGTCAATCTCTTCTTTATAATCATTCATTAGATTCTCGGTTGAACCAGAATCCAAATGTCCCAGACATCCCATTAAAACCATAGGCGAACCACGGCCTTGCCGTGAACCCTCTTTCATGTAGGATTCAATCCAAACATGACATAACACATTCTTTTAAAATTTCACATCATAACAAATCGACACATTTCAGTGGAACCAATTCATGTAGACCCATAATCCTGAACGTGGAAAAAAACTTAATCAATCTATATTCCACAAGAATCTTAACAATCATCAACTTAAAATCCAATCTATGTGAATAAGTCACAGCTAGCTATGTTCATCTACATTCTCAATCAAATAATTCTATGTTCATATTCCATCTGCATAAGCATTCTGGGTTCCCATCACTTTAACATCATCACATTTCTAATCACTTACACATTATCACATTTCTAATCATAGGGCATTGATTACTATCATCACACTTTCTTTGAGAACATATCATGGACATATAGTCCCATTTAAAATATCATATTTCATTTCAAACATAATGGACCAATAGTCACATTCAAAATAATCATTTAGTACCATCTGGGCACAAAGTCCCATAATTTTACCATCATGGACAAGAGTTCCTTTTATTCATAACCATCATCATATGGACACATAGTCCAAAATGATACCATTATCCTTTCAAAACCATCATTGGCGCGACTTTTCATAAATACCATCAAAGTGGAGAATGGTCCTTATCCACATTTCCTTTTTTGAAATCAGTAAACATCATTGAATCTCAAAAATATTTTAACTCACGTACCTTTCTTTTTGAAGCAGATGAGTGCGGTGCAGGCGACGTGCTAGGGCTATCAGATAATCAATTAAGAGAATACATTGAGAACTTGGCTCAATTAATAATATGACAGGCCTGCAGAGTTGCAGTCTGCTCTGATACCACTCTGTAACGCCCCGATCCCGGGAGAAGGGCAGGGGACCGGTGCGCTACTTGGGGGAAGGGGGAAGGGGGAAGGGGTTGTTGAACAGAAGCAATCAAAAAAATAAGGTTAGTGCCTCAAAAATTTGGGCAGCATAACCTCTATAAATGGATCTATCCACGCATTTAAAACGTATGAAATGACTCAAACCAGATACCATGACTCTTAGGATGAACCCAAGAAAGAATAACAAAGGCAAACTTCAATGTAAATAATAACAGTTCAAAGGTTAACTGTTAATAGGTTAGGTATGAAAAAGGCCAAACTGATGTCTGTCCAAATACATAAAGTAAAGAAATGCCAGACTTTCGTCTGTCAGGAACGGAAAGTAAATGGGATTCGGAGAACCGAACACTCCATAACAGTAAAGAAAATGGGATTCGGAGAACCGAACACTCCATAACAGTAAATAAAATGGGATTCGGAGAACCGAACACTCCACAACCGTAAATAAAATGGGATTCGGAGAACCGAACACTCCATAACAGTAAATAAAATGGGATTCGGAGAACCGAACACTCCACAACCGTAAATAAAATGGGATTTGGAGAACCGAACACTCCACAACTGTAAATAAAATGGGATTCGGAGAACCGAACACTCCATAACAGTAAATAAAATGGGATTCGGAGAACCGAACACTCCACAACCGTAAATAAAATGGAATTCGGAGAACCAAACACTCCACAACCGTAAATAAAATGGGATTCGGAGAACCGAACACTCCATAACAGTAAATAAAATGGGATTCAGAGAACCGAACACTCCGTAGCAATAATCAGAGTAAGCGGAAAAGAACGCAGTGCATTTATTCAGACTCAAAAGGAAGCATGTTCTCAGTTAGACTCCATAGCGGAAAAGGAAACATATACATCAAATGATAGCCCTTCAGCCTTAGCACAGCCGTCCACCATCCCGCAGCTCATCCTGAAAAATATTTGAAAAGATTTTGGGCGTGAGTACTAATGCACTCAGTGGGTACTTTTGAGAAAAACCTTCACAATCATTTTATAAAACAGAATATCCAATCATATTTTAAGCATATCATGGAAAGCTTTTAAAACAGAAAATTTGTGAATTCCATGTATACAAAATCATTTTATTTCCATCATTGCGCGCCACTCTCCCCTAGAACGCTTACGGTGAGTCGGTTCGTGTACACAACCCGGCTGCTTAAGGTTGGACACTGCCCTGTTTGCTTGGGGCTCGATATCGTGAACCATTGTAGTTTCGTCACCAAAAACAGTAGTAAGACTTACATGAGTCAGGAGAGCACATCAAATACAGTCATGAGTTGGATATTCAATCACTTTCATTTTATAAATATCAGGGCTTAATAACCCAAAAATATATTTTTATATAATAAAAACCCACCTGGCAATCAGATCTGAAATAGCTAGATCTAGATTCTGATTCTGGTCTCAACTAGAAGTCTCCTTCTTCTGTGCCTATAAGATTATCCGACAACTTAGTTTCGATAAAATAGCATTAGGTCAAAATCTAACCTTTCTTAGCTATGAAGTAAATATTATAATATCTACAATCTTAACACGCAGCACCCAGGTCATCAAAATATTTTGACTCTTGAGGGAACTTTACTCAGGGGATTTTTATAAAGAAAAACCCTTTTGGAAGTTTTGGCATACGGGGTGGTCAAACCCGTATCCTAAAATTAACTCGGTACAAATAAATTCATACCGCAAGATCCGCCCATTGGAAAAATATGAAACTTTAAATAAAAATACTATATTTTGACACGGAACAACTTTTGAGCTTAAAAATACGATAGGGCTATCCACGAAGGATAGATCTGAAAAAGACTACAATTTAATAATCGGACACTCAAAATATACCCGAAATTAAAAAGTGACAACATGGAAAATGTACATAAATATACATAGAACATGAAACCTTAAAGACATTTTTTTGATCCGGCGACCCGAAAGAGTCACCGATTTGAGAGGGTGGTTGCGACTTTTGGCGGTAGTCACGACGATTTTCCATCGTGATCGTCCGTCGTGTCATCATTTCAATCACGTATTCGTGATCTACGTGTTGACACCTTTGAAATGACTATTTCGGAAATGAAATAGGAAACTAGAGTCGTACCTTATCTAGAAGCTGCTCGGCGTTTCGATTTTGAAAATGAAACCTTAACCTCCTATTTATAAAAGAAAAATAAATAGGATAATAACGAATAAAAGAAAGAGGATAATGATGGAATAGAATAATGATGGAAAAAGAATAAGATAATTACGAATAGGATAATATTTCGAAAAAGAAATTGGATAATGACGGATGTGCCTTAGTTATCCAAATCTATTACCTTTCACCCTAAAAATTGTGCCAAGAGTTCATATGAACTCGGATTTGGAAAATTCAAAGTTTGGCACGATGCTTGGAACATTTTCTATCAACCCGAGAAAAATATCAGAACATATTTTTAAAGCAATTTTTGACCAAATTAAATTTGAATAGATGTCCCTGGCTGAGATTTTCCTTTATTTGAATCCGTTAAGGACCCAACTTATTTCTTAGATTACCCTCAGGTAACATATGTCGAATAAAACCTTCTAAAATATTTCGGGGTATTACAATGTATGTGGGCTAAATCCCACCCACCAATCTTTTCTCTCTGATGTTGCATTTTTTTTATGGATCTATATAAGAATTAACACTATGCATTTAATTTTTTTTATAGTAAGCATAACTTAATATGAATAAGGTGATAATCATTTTATTAATCTTAGGAAGATGGATTGCTCCGCATAACTTGTGAGACACCAAATTATGCTGCTCCTAAATTGGTGCTACTTTTTGTATCATTTATTAATGATGTGATTTATTTGATTTCCCAGGTGATCAACACTAAGGCTTTTGATAGAGCCAAGGGGACCTTTAGTCTAGTGGTATTATTCTATTTGTGTTGATGACGGGTTTTTGAGTTATTTCTTTAGTCTGGTGATGTTAGTGGTTCTCGAGTTATAGACTTTTTAATGCACTCAATTTTATAGTTTTATTTGTTCTTTTGTATTTAGACATTAAGACAATCACTTGTCTATATGTATCATGTATATATTTGAGGAGTTTATAAGAATACTATTACAGTTGTATTTCATGAGTTAGTTGTGTTCCAATAATCGTTGATAGAATTTCACTTCTTTTACCAAATTCGTGCGCAACAGAAATTTAAGGCTTCGTTCTCAAATACAGTTAACGATCTCGTCTTCCTTATTATGTTAGTGAATTTTCTAGTTTCTCCACTCATAAAATGCGATTATAACATATGGGATGTGGTTTTTAAGCCTTATAGATGCATTTATGTGCTTGATGCTGATTTTAGTTGGCTAAGTGTCTCGAATAATACAAAATAAATAGATTTTAGTTAGCCAAGTGTCTCCAAAGAGGAGATAATGTGAATCAATACATATAATAATACACTTAATGTGAATCAATAGGGGCTAAGTCTTCTTCACCATCTCTCCAAAATCAAACAAATATATCCTCTAGCCGGTTAATAAGAGGCTGCAAACCTCAGAACTACTCTCAAAACTTGAGTAAACATTCAATCTCTACCATTTTTGCAATTAATGCAAAGCTCAACCCACCTTCTAGACTCATCTTCATTCAGCTTGTCATGGATCCAACTGTAAAAGCAGCTTGTTGCCGTTCCTTCATTTGAACTTTAGCTCCCCTATCATGTCCCTGCTATATGAAATAAGTTCATCAACTAATAAAATTATCAAATAAAACATCTGCAATTATCACAAATTACTCAGGTTTTCAAACAATTTTAACCAATATTTGTCATCCTCCTAGAGTATCTATCACCCTCGTTGGTCAAATTTCTACCCCTTGGCAAGGGTTGCCAATTCTGTGATTTGTATTATAGTGCAAGAAAAATGCCTCTCAATATATAATTTCATTGGCAAATGAAACCAGCTACAACTCAATTTCAATGTTGTACTACAAATTAATAATAGTTTGTACTTCAATTAACAAATGAAATAAATTCTACGTTTTGAAGACTGAATCGAACAATTCATTTACATCTCAAAACTTCCAAGAATTAGTAGGCACAATAAAATATTTCTTCAAGAAAAGATCATAGTAATACGAAATGAGGATAATTGAAGTTGAAAACGTACTACTGTGACTCCTAATTTAGCTCTTATAGAGCATCATAAGAATCTTTATGAACTAACACTTATTCAGCAGTATGAAGATCCCATGGAAATAAAACACGGCCAAATTCACACAAGTTTGTATGTTTAATACAAAAACCATGCAAGGGCAAAAAGTAATTAAGCAAACACGCAGAAGAATTTTAAATAGAACTAGAATCAGAAGTTGACCAAAAGTGCATTATTACCTTGTCTAAGTGACATTAATGCGAAGAAGCTAGTCTCAATCAGTCAGAAAGCCGATGAAAAGGACTTCAGAAGGACTGCATAAGTAAGAAAACACAATATAAGTGCCCTAAATAGTTGAGGGACAGTCAATGGAGTATTCAAGGGCAATTTCATCCTAGCAATGATTTGACATCTCTGATGGATACCTGAGTCTCCATCAGAATATGTTTTTGCTTTTAGTAACTCACATGAGAGGATTTCACTATGATTCCCGGCATTCTGAAGTATATCGAAGAAACTTAGGAGAAAGGTTTTAAGGAGTTGCATTTCAATGCATTGGAAACTAAGAATAGGTCATACCACAAATACACTCAGGAAAAATGTTTCCTCTTCCCCAACAATCTTTAATGCAACCTGCACCAGGTTATCACCAAGTTTAGTATAGTTTACAGGGTATATGCAGCTAGAAATGCAAGGCGAGAAGAAAGACAAAGGTCTGGGTAGACTAAAATCAGTATCTATGGCTCTAGTACAAATAAACAAATAGAAAAATAAAAAGCTGAAGCTCGAGTACAAATAAACAAATGGAAAGACAAAAAAAGCACCCTTAGAGAAAATTTATTTTCAATTAAAATTAGCAGAATGCAGAAAAAGGAAGCATATCATTTATGACAAAATGATGCATAAAATTTGTCCTTGTATAGATCTACATCAAAATCTGTTCAAATGACAATCCTTAAAAGTACATTCACTAAACGCACATTTATTTTTTTACAACCAAATGAAATTAAAAAATGAAAGGTAAAAACCTACTCCATATCCATAAATAAAATGTTACCGACTCAGTCTAATTGCCCTTGATATGTGTAGATGTCAAGCACAATTACTGCTAATCGAGACAACCCAAGTGCGTCCATATCAATTAATTTATTAATCCCGCAACAATTTGTTGAGATCATGTAAAAGCAGCAACAATAACCCAATGAAAATATGTTCTCAAATGACAAATCTGTCTCAAATTGTAATTTGACATAATCATACGAGAGTAATTATCTTTAATAACCATCACTGAAGAAAATTGCAAGGGAATTCATCAAGCATAAAATAAATGCATAGCTTAAATACTTCATAGTTGTTTTAATATGGATCTCCAGGTCATAAAGTCAAGGGTATTAAACCAAAGAAATTCAACCACAAGGATCACCGATAGGCGATAGCAATTCAAATGTGCTCCAACAAGTATTTTGCCACCTAGCTGTTCGATGTAGCAGAGCACCTGACCCTCCTATCATTGTGTCCTGCTAACCAGTGACATTAATGGTAAGGAAATGTGGGTAATATTAAAGTACAAGCTAGCTTTTAAATGGGTGTTACCATGTTAATATAACAATGTAAACCATGCTCGTTAATGAACAACCAAATCAAGGATTGCTCTCCTTCAGAATAATGATACCATATGATAACTAAATGACAAATATTTTTCATGATTTACTTCAAGGCAAGATCAAATGGCATGGATTTGAGATGCTTCAATTTTTGGCAATTGGGAATTGTTATTTGTCACCCCTGAAGAAACTCATGAACACAACATATCAAGTTTTGCAATCATGTGTATCACAATAAATGTTCTGGCAAACACGACAAGAAAAGACAGTTCACCACCTCCGAGAAACAAAAATCAAGTACAAGTGCATTTGAAAGATTCATTATATTGGAGGGTGTTTATGTCCTGATCATATTCATTTTATTAGTCTAAGGTTATCACAAAAAAAAAATTAAAAAAAAGGCAACAGATATGTCTTTGCAAGATGAGGGAGCCTGCTTCCCTTTAATTGTCCTAAATCTCTGAAAGTATCCAACCTAAATCAAGTACACAGAAGTTTATGTGTCTTTATTTAAGAGGTTGTAATTAATAATAACATCAGTTACATGTTCTTACCTTTGGAGACTTAAGTATCTTCAAACCTTTGTCTGCTGCTTTGTCAAGCATGGTCTGAACTCCAGCAGAAGAAGATAATGCTTTGGTGAGGGCTAAAGGCGGTGACGTTTCTGAATTATTAAAAACAGGTGTTTCGGGAACTGAGTGCGCAGTAACTGGTGCAGGAGCTGGAGGTTGTGGAGGCGCACTTCGCTCAGCCAACTCTCTAGTCACGTTTTATTGGAATTCGCCAAGCCAATCATGAGAAACATAAACCATTAGAAGCTCAATGAAAAAGAAGACAAAACTTTTAGACCTGTTATTTATTTAGAAGCATTCAGTGTGTTTACAGTCATGCGGGAAATAAAATAATGTTCTCCATAACAAAAGATTAATATATTCTTAAGTTTTATTATATTTTCCTCCTATGTATCGGTCGGGGAAGGGCATATTGGTTCATGAATATAAAAGAAATAGGAAAATCTCTCAATTTAAGTTCAAACTCAATGATTGACGTCGTGTCACATATCACCGTCAAAAAAGACTCCACCTGTAAAATGACAATTTGATAGAGCCTTCAATTATGAACTGCATCAACTCCGGAAAGCAGTATAAAAAGTAAAAAAAAAGGGAACATATTTCATATGATGCAGAACATTAGCCACATTGGTAGTCAAACATTTCCAAGAGACATGGGCTGATAGGAAATCGAATTCTTTAAACCGAAAACTCAGGAGAAGATTAAACATTTACACTAAGTTCTCTTCACGTATGCTTTTGTAGTTTCCTAATTCAATGAGGGATAAACCACCCAAGAAAGACAGAGGATATAATAAAATCTATTATACTAATTTCAAGTGAAAAGTAAGCAGTTTACTTCTCTTTTAGTGAGGCTAGTACCATTTGAGAAAGGGGAGAGGACACAAGCTTCACTGATTTCTTTTCTTTTCTTTTTCCCTTTCTCCTCTCTCTCTCTCTCTCTAAAAACATTTTATCCATGCTTTTTCATAATCAAGTTAGGATCAACTGATCAAGATTTCCTTTTTTTTTCTCTAGTACCAACAGTAAACTTGCCACCACCGTAGATTGTGATTGATCTATTTTTCCAAAACTAATATTCAAAGTCTTTCTCTTCACCACTCTAGTTCTTATTAAGCAACCAATGCAGTGAAACAAAGATAAATGAATAACCAGGATGTCTGTATATATAAAATTATTTTTCATGTAAATTTGAAATTACTCACCTCAACGGATTGGGTGCATGTGCGCTTGGAACTTTAGATGCCAGAGTTTCTTATGAATCGTCCTCTAAATTGGTAGTAGCTGTTGGTTATTGAAAGAAAATAAAATAAGAAAGGTAAATAAGAAAGGTTACAATAGTAACAGGTGCCATCTGCAAGGTTCTACGACACTGCTACAGATAAAATAAAGAACGAAGGAACTCTTCTTTCCTCCACATAATTTTTTTTTTCAAAATATGTTTCTAAATCTCTTCGAGACATTTTTTTAACCGTGAAACATCTATCCAATTTCCTTCCAGATATTATTTTCACTCCTAAGACATTTAAATGCCTTTCAGACATAACAACAGTCAATCAAATCCACTAAAATAGATTGAGCTCAAATATTTTAACCTCCAATTTGAAAAATACACATTATTGATCAAGCACCTGAGGAAAATAAAACACACCAAATCTTCTAATGACAAATAAACCTATACCACCTGTAATAACCCAATTCGTATAATAAATACCACGAACCCCGCACCTAAGTCCCATTGAATATTAAAGGAACATGCTTCTCCATCACAGTTGCAGAAGAAATTACTAGATTATATATCTCAAGTTTCTTACCCAATTTGTTCCTTCCAACTGACAATAGAAAGAAGCTGCTGTATAGCCTGCAATGCCAGATGTAAGAGCATATATTATCACCAGTGCAGTAAAAAGAGCTCCACGGTTGTAGGGGTAAAATACACCAACAAGAGCGAGTAAGAATATAAAAGTCACCCTAGGAAGGAAAAGTATGCAGTTAATTTATTCTTCAAAGATAAAAGTAATTTTCCAGAATCTAAAAACCACGGAAAGATTGCTCCAAAAAACTTACAGAGGAAATGCTAAAACCTACTTACAGGGTAAAGAGCTGCGTGCCACTCCCAAGCGCAGCAGCAAACACAGACTTGTATTTCGGGAACCTGAAAACATCACCATGGACATATTCGATGTCGTGCGCGAGGGGGACTGACGATGGTCTGGGCAGTCGACTCGCTCCTGCTTCGGCCACAATGTGGTTGATGCCACTCCCAAGCGCAGCAGCAAACACAGACTTGTATTTCGGGAACCTGAAAACATCACCATGGACATATTCGATGTCGTGCGCGAGGGGACTTACGATGGTCTGGGCAGTCGACTCGCTCCTGCTTCGGCCACAATGTGGTTGATGCCACTCCCAAGCGCAGCAGCAAACACAGACTTGTATTTCGGGAACCTGAAAACATCACCATGGACATATTCGATGTCGTGCGCGAGGGGGACTGACGATGGTCTGGGCAGTCGACTCGCTCCTGCTTCGGCCACAATGTGGTTGATGCCACTCCCAAGCGCAGCAGCAAACACAGACTTGTATTTCGGGAACCTGAAAACATCACCATGGACATATTCGATGTCGTGCGCGAGGGGACTTACGATGGTCTGGGCAGTCGACTCGCTCCTGCTTCGGCCACAATGTGGTTGATGCCTAGGGTTGCAGACGGGCGGAGAGAACTCGCATGTTGATATGAAGTGGTTGAAGTAGAGCGAGAGAAGAATGCTCGGACGATTTTTCTCGATGATTTGGGGGACTCCATGGGCTTGTTCTGATCGTAGTGGTTGGTCGGCGGCGATGGATTTGTCGGAGAAGAAGAGAAGAAGAGGGAGAATAAATTAGATTTGGATTTTGTTCATTTGATTTTCAATTTGGGTATTTTAGAAATCCTTTAGCTTCGTCACAGTGTATCAACAGTGTTAA
Organism: Perilla frutescens; assembly: GCA_026008535.1. Classification (NCBI taxonomy): domain Eukaryota; kingdom Viridiplantae; phylum Streptophyta; class Magnoliopsida; order Lamiales; family Lamiaceae; genus Perilla; species Perilla frutescens. The sequence goes on from BRKX01000004.1 coordinate 18,268,309, forward strand.
GGTATTTTGCAACAGTGCAACACCGTATGATGAATTATTTAATATATTAATTTTGAATGGGACACTTCACGATCAAATACGGCCAGAGGGCATTGGCACCATAGACTTTACCCAAATTTACCGGGGGTACAGGACACATGTATATCATCAATGATTGATTGTACAGTAGGGAATCTCAAATCATTACAAATTAATGATCCTACGTAACTTCCAAGCAGCTGCAGGTGCCACTCAATATTAATTACTGATTAGCAGATGGTGACAGATCTTTTGTAATTAAAATCGAAAGAAAATTACTTTTATAAATGTATGTACATGACAATATTGCGGTATGGGACAGGAAAAGAGTTCCAAAATCCAAAATTAAAATGTTAGAAGGTACGTATACAAAAGTTGAACTTCACTATAAATTTTAGTTAAGTTGAAACTGAAAATAAAATAAAATCCCACATATATAATTAATCCCCCTGATGAGTTCACCTGGATCCAACTAATCTGGCAGGATTTCCGACGGCAGTGGCACCTGCGGGAACTTCCTTCAAAACGAGGGCTCCGGCGCCGATCCTGGCATTGGGGCCCACCTCAATATTTCCAAGAATTTTAGCCCCCGCACCGATCATAACCCCATCTCTGATTTTGGGATGGCGGTCCCCCGCCGCCTTTCCCGTCCCCCCCAACGTCACACTGTGCAAAATGGTGACGTTGTTCCCGACAACCGCCGTCTCTCCGATGACAACTCCGGTGGCGTGATCGATGACTACTCCGCTCCCTATCTCCGCTCGCGGATGGATGTCCACCGCAAAAACCTCGGAAACCCGACTCTGAATGAGCAGCGCCAGCGCGGTTCTGCCATTGATCCAGAAATGATGGGCCAGCCTGTGGGCCTGGCACGCTAGAAACCCCTTGAAATTCAAGAAGCAGTGAACGTAGCTGATGCAGGCGGGGTCGCGGTCCCTCACCGCCGTAAGATCATCCCTGACGGCGCGGCCGATTTGGCCGTGTTCCGATAAGGCCTTGAGAAAAGCAGCGGCGAGGGAGTCGGGCGATACATGCGGGGTGCAGAGCTTGAGAGCTAAGTAATTGGAGAGAGCGCTTTCAAGTGAAGTGTGAGAGAGTATTGCGCAGTGATAGAGATTTGATAACAGGGGATCTTGTTTCATGTCGGATTCTGCCTCCTGCCGTATTTGAGACCATATTTGGTCATATTGTTGAGGGCAGACTTTGGAAGGATTGATCTTCGTATTTTTAGATCTGCAGCATGATCTCACCAGGTTGCGATATGAAATATTAATATGGGTGCATGCTGCGGCCATTGCTAATTAAGCTCGTAACTCCTATGAATTATGAATTATGAAATATGAATTGTGGGGGTGAGACTATGACTATGACTATCAAGTATGAGCGGTGATGGAGTTATATATACAAGTGAAGTGAATAGTGATATATGATTGATGAATGAATTCTATATGATGTTTCTTGATATTGGTCCACAACTAGTCCGCGGGAATTTAATTTGTTTCTAATCGGTAATAATTCAACAATTTACATGAAAGGGACGGTTATATATTTACACGCCAACTTCCCTTAAATCTGGTTACTTACCTAAAACTTTAGTCAATTAATTAGTAAATATCTTTTGCTGTGAGATTGTATGGAAAGAAAAAGGAAAATCAAGGATTTAATATATATATATTTTTTACTAGAGGATTTAAATAATCCAAATATCCTTGGTTTTGTCGTATGTATCTAATTAAAAAGATCTCAAGTGCCTATTTATTTTTATAGATCGTGAAATTATTATTATTATTATAAGGAAAATGAAAAACACAGATAAGTTCGAAGAACTTCAATAATAGACGTATGGTGTGACGATTTCTTTTTGGCAGCCAAAAGAAGGGCCCATTATTCAAAGTCAAGTCAAATGAAAACAGACCAACCCAGGCCACCTCACTGCTGACATAATTTCTTCCGAGGATGTTTCTTGCGCAATATTACTCTGACCTTTGAAATTTTTTTAGTATAAAACTATTACTATAAATAAAATAGTTGAGAACAAATTATTTTAGAGAGGTAGCTAGGGTTAGGGGGGCCGGTAACGGTAATGGAAAGGGTTACATTATTAAAATGTAAATATACTTTGGCAATGTTTGGTATACGGGTACGGATACACTCACATTAATAAAATCTGGATTGTTTTGAAAGATAATTGCGTATTATCTATTTTAATTGTGTGTTTGGTTATTAAGATAAATATACTAAGATTGTTTCACACATCTGTTTGGTACATTATTTTATTTGGTAGACTAACTTCCGGAATGAGTAAATTAGTTTATGCAATGTTTGGTAGCCTAGATAAAGACATATATACTAAGATTGCTACGCCAGAAACTGTAACCGAGGGGGGCGTCGGATACATTGTCCAGCCGAATCAGTAAATTACACCCCGAGCCTCGCGTTAGTACCGGGTCTCGCGTGAACGAGTAATGGCTACCAAACACACGGTTCTTGCTGGATACCTTTACTAATATGCCTTTATTCAGACTACCAAACATTGCCTTTATATTATATATGTGTGCATAAATTTCGGTGTCTTAATTTTACATATCGGATATAAATTTAACAACTAAACAAAAAAATAGGATGTAAACTATTTAAATGGCTCAGAATAACATTATTATACAATAAATTACAATAAAGGAAACCTACGTACAAATGACAGTTCTATAAATAATACATACTTGATAAGAAACAGAGTACAACATTTATCATTCATTTATGCATGTAAGATCGACACAAATGATCACAATTATATATATGTATAGAAATAGAAATACGTGCACTCATAATTAATAGATAAAATAGATAAATCCCTTGATGCTAACATTGTAACATGCAACGAAACACATAATTAATAATTCAGAGTTCTGAGTGAAGAATCGAAACAAATAGAAAGCAAGAAAATGAATAAATAGAAGAAAAGAAGTAAAAGGGAAAAGAATGAGTTTCCACTGAAGCTAGAGAGTTACAATTTACAAACACATAACAAAGTAATTAATGATGCATGTATAAGCAATCAATCAATAATATTGTATATAAAAGAGAAGCATGCATGTTTGCTCTATATTGATATTGCTAGGCCATTCTAGCAGCAGCAGCTTCCAAGAGCAGTACTTCCTCTTCCTCCGCTTTTTTGCTATCTGCGGAGCAAGTGGTGGCGGCCAAGTGCTGCTGATTTGCTGCAGATGAATCGGCAACTGGAACTGGAAGCGACACTAGTTTTGGAATTGGATTGAGCCATGCTGTTAAGAATGAAAGTATATCCTGCTTTCCCATTATATCAACCCATTTTTTGTCTATCCAATCCTTTGAACCTCTTATATTTCTCCTCTCCACGCTCATGAACTTGTTCTCACCTGCATATATCATCATATAATATATTCACTCTATGAAAACATTCATCTAACTAACTAATTCATGGAGTTTGCTTGCATTGCATACGTACCAGGGAAGTAAACTTGAAGGTTGCTTTTAGCAGACGTGCCGAATCCAATAACAACTCCTTCCCACCACCCATCACACCACCACGCATCAACTGCTGCCCCGACTTCAAACGTTGCCTCTCTAGAATCCCAGTTAGGCCAAGGCCTCACTGTAAGCCGCCCACCACACCTCACACCCAATCTATCTGCACCTGCCTCTCTCCCTGCCGCCACCCATTCCTACAAATCACATATATATAGTCAAATTACTTTTAGCTCTATACATATATACGTGCATGCAACTTCTTCTGAAAAGCACTAAACTGTTCCTCATCTCTTATACTACTATCTGAATCCATGATGCATGCATGTGTTGAAATTTAAGCCTCGAAACTGATATAAGAAAAGGAATATCATGCTATATTTATATACCTCTAGTTTGGGTTTCCCAGGTTTGGAAACATCTGTCACATCATAGTATTGAACCTTCAAAAGCTTTGCTGATGAGCGCAAAATCTTGCACCTGAACCAGCAGCCTCTCATACCACTATCCTGAGAAAGAAGCTCGATATTTTCATCAACATTAGGCAATGTTTGATTCTGTGGCTCAATCATAAGCTTATAATTTTCAACAGGCCCCTTGCTTCCCAGTTTGATTTTCAAGCACTGATGAGTCAGTTCACATTTTGCAGCTTCATTATCCTTGGCTAAATCTTCCGAACCAGTCTGATCCGCACTGAGGATCTTCATTCTCTTACAAGTTTCGTTCTCTTTGTTCTCAGGAATTGGACCACAGTCATCTGCTTCTTCTGTTGAAGTTTGTCTAACATTGCTTGCCTCAGGAATGTAATGTTCCAGAGAGGAGAGAATGGGTTGCTCAGAGTAGCCACATAATTCATTTAAGCTGAAGCTGCTAACACTGTTGTTTTTTAATTCTCTATGGCACAAAAAAATTTTAAATGACAAACTAAGGGGAAGAACTCCATCACACTTCTTAAAATGACTAGGTGCTAGAACCGAAGCTAGACCATCAATATATATTGCACTGAGCTGCTCCTGAGTCGATGTAATGAAAACTTCTCTAACTCAGGACATAGATTAGGTACCAGATGCTTAATGTCTTCATGGAAAAGAAATCTCCGGATTCGTACCATTTTCTCCTCCTGAAAACTCTCATACATATCTTCTACATAGCCGAGGTAGTCTTTTCCATCTCCACCCAAGATCCACACTACAGAATGTACCTGAAGGACATACAAGGATAGTGAGAAAGGTTATAAAGGCCAGTTACGAAATGCATGAGTTGTGTAGATCCTTGAGGCTCACAGGTATCTTTGTTTCATTCCTGCAAAAAGCTGTATAATGCTTCAGCTGCTTGCTACATATCCAAGGATCACCTAACCACACAGTTTCCGAATTTCCTGCCACCAATTGTCTGAACTCTTGTATCTGAAAATTAAAATATTCTATAAATAATCAATTGTTAAGAGCTTAAGACTTCTGTGTTGGTCAAGTTAGACACACAATTTAAGGACCAGCATAAACAATAAACCACCTCCTCAACCGCGGTGTTACTACGCTGGGAGAAGCGAGTCATCAGGAATATAAGATGTTTCATATGCTGTGCTGCTTCCATTCTCTGCTGATCTGCCAGAAAATTAGGAGAAAGAAAAGTCAAAATTTGTTAGAATGTAATTCAGAAATAAGTCTTGATTACACCAATTTTTATAATATGAAACTAGCAAGAAATTCAATGCAAATAGAAAGGTAGTTCAGAGCATAGTTGATTAAGAGGCAAAGCACAAGGAAACCTATTTAATATCACTATAGAAATTACTGCTAAAATTTCTGTTAAAATTTGGGAAAGGGAAAGAAACCCTGCCACTGCAAAATGTACACTTGGAAGTGCTACATAAAAGAGTACAAATGAATCATCTGATCAACAACAGCTAGAAACAAAAGCGGTGACAGAATTTAACATGCAATTCTAAAGACGAACACTGCATGCCACATCTCAACTCAGGTAATTGCTATAATGCCGCCATTTTAATAAATGCTTCAACAAAGATTTGACAAACCGTACTAAACCAAACAGTGATGCAAAGAATTTGACAGTAGATCTCTTAATAACATCCATTAAGTGAATGAAATGTATGAGACCTTAAAAGCAATTTGGCTTTGGCAGGGACTTTCACATCAGCAGAAACACATTCAACACATAAGAAAAGGCTCTCACACAAAGAAAAAGAACACCATAGTGTAAAGAAAACTGAAGAAACATACACTCATTAATAAATGAAATTTGTTACTCTCCAACATCACCTATGAAATGAAATTTATGAGATTAAGCATCAGCAGAACCTATCTTAAAAGGAAGATTTTGCCTTCATTTGTGTGTGTGTGTGTGTCAAATAGAGAATAGAGGCAAACTTAATTTTAGCAGTCTCGTATTTGGATTAATTTCGGCAAACCACCAAGGGCCAAATCACATCAATTTTTTGCATGAGTGTGCTGAAATGGTGATAATTCTTCCCAACGAGGTGAAGGATTTTTAAGGCTAGTTGAATTGTTTATGAATCATATCCTTAGTGAAAGATCAATTGACTAAGATGCTTAAATGAAAATTCAAGGAACACGAGTTTTCATTAAACCACATCTACAATCTGCCTCTAGTTTCAACATAAAAAAAGGAGGCTGGATTTATCATTCCTTAAAAATGGAAATTAAAACTATAAAATAGGCAGAACCTTAAGTGATAATTTTTTTTTACTCGATCAAATGCCATGGCGACAGATTATTATAATAAAAACATCTCTTACAGTAAAAGGAACCAAGTTATCTACACTATTACCTTGAACTCAATACAGCATGAAGCGATAACTCCAAAGCTCAAGAAGAGGAGATTGTTTAGAAAGAGCAGAAGAGAAGAAAACCGCATTTATTGCCTCATAACATCAAATTCATTCTACCTAATGTTGACGTTATTCCCTACACGTGCCTGAGTTTGATTTGTCTCGAAATAATCCTCTCTTCAAAGTTTTAATTTTTTCCAACTTACAGATTCCCCATAATAAATTTCACAAACAAACACACATTCCTATCTGGCCATCAGCAACCTAAGATTTATCCAAGCCAGGCTCACTACAGTATATGCTGATGCAAAGCCAGGACTAAAAGAAATTTACAAAATCTAATTTATCACTGCAAAATCAGGTGTCAAATTGAAGTAGATCTGAAATATCTAGAGTAGTCATATGCATGCCTTTGAAGATTTGAAATATCTAGAGTAATCAGATGCATGTCATTTTATGAGAATGTAATTACTTCCTTTTATCTGTGGCACATCTGGCAATTACCAGACACATTTTCAGCAATAATTACATAATCTGACATAGAGGATCCTCTATCTTAAGTAATTTTCATGGCCTTATTCACCTTATATCACCATAGATGGTAATTTTGTACACATCTGTTCAGTGGGTATATCATATTTCCATTGTGACCAATTCATGTTTATCATCCTAGAAGTTTTGTAAGTTATTAACTGTCTGACTATAATATTCGACCAGTTAAGGTACTAAAAGCGACATACATTGTTTTAACTAGGATAATTGATTGGCTACTTTTTTTTTCACCACACAATCAAAATTTTAAAAATTGTTTTCAGGGAAGTAAAATTAGTCACCGCTTCAAAATTTGGTCTAGTCTTCCTACAGATAGATGCCACAAATATAACCACACGAGACCATCCTAGACTGATAAGGACATAAATATATTAAAGTTCACATGAATATATATCATGCTCCTAACAATTTCCTCCATAGCAAATGTCTACTTACTGTTGACATGCAAAACATTCTTTCAGCCACGGTGCCCTGTCATTGCTTTTAATGTCATCCTCAGTGACTTTTTTGTAGAATCTTACTTTTTCCATATTCAAAATGCACATTTTCTCAATATTTTATTGTTTAAATAATTTTATTGTACCTCTAAACAGGTCAATCTCACACTACCCTCATTAAGAGACACTTTTCATATTATACCTTTCATGCGTAAAAGGGTTGAAAATGCGTAAGGGGGAAAATAATCGTGAAGGAAATCTGTATTGAGGTAAATAGATGTCAGATGATCAGCAATAACTTGAGTTCAGATATTCAATGAATTATTATTTATTATATGAAATTGTAGGAAAAAATGTTGTTGAACTTTTATGGTCAACTTCAAAGACATAACAGCTAGATTGTAATGTGTTCTGTAACTTGTTTAATCCTTACTGTCAGGTTGAATAACATGCTTGATACGTTACCTAAATAACCAATTTCTTTTTATCTAAACGGCTAAAATACTAATATACATAAGACAAGAAAAAATATAATGATGACATGGATATAGTTATAAACAACTAGATCAATTTAATGCAGATTATGGAAATGACTCACAAATCAAAGAGGAAACAATGATGAGTAAACTGAGGACCATCTAGAGGAGCCTAAGTGCAAAAATCTTGGAAGAAACAGCAACAAAAAATGTCTTATGCAACAACAGATCTCGTTTCAAAAGATTAAAAGTTTTGGTAACAAACTCTTTGCAACAAATTCATTGCAGAAAAGACTATCGCTTCCTTTCGGTCACAGTATGTGGATTTCCAGGTCTCTTTGTGTTGATTATGAAATAAATAAAAAGATTATTACACGTGGCAGCCACATATCCATGCACAACTGTGTTTAACATCAAACAGTGCATAATAAACTGAAATAATTGCAACTTCACATTGCATAAATTTTACAGGCATTTCAAAGTTGAAAAACCCTGCATGATCCATATTAGTTCCTCTGAGAAATAAGAGAATGAATAAAAGAATGGCACTGAAAAATCTCGCGGATATGACCGTCACTAAGAATTGCAATGTAGGCTCGGAGTATCCGATTCTCTGACCTAGTTAATATATTGTGGATCAGTAGTTTCCAATTAATCAACTATTCATACAGACAGTCATCATTGTGGGACAAAAATCTTGAAAGAGATAATGCTTCAAAACTGTTCCAAGGAAGGACTGATGAAGAGGATTTGAGAAGAGGTGAAATTATAATTGCTTCACCAGAAAATAAAACCAAACGGCATGACTTTAATAAAGAATGATAAAAAAAAAAGTTTCCATTTATCTTTAGCTCTCATGCACATTTACTGCAGAGGTTGACTTAGAGATGATGATCTCTATCTAAGTGATGGTTTCTTAGATGTTCTTGTCCGGACATCGTGATCATGAAAACTGCCTATTATGTCTGATGCTAACAACATAAGATCTAAGAGAACAGCTGAAGTTAGCTGTACATTCACACTAGTAAACCATCAACTCAGAGAATTAAAGCATTTATTTTTACAGGAGCAAGTACACATACTTGAATCGGTAAAGATTGAGCCGCCTTGTGAGGTGAGTGATTTGAGAAAGTTGACAACATCTTTCCTTGCTTTCCACCTTGTTCCGGCATGGACAGTGCTGGTGGACTTAAAGGCACGTAAGTAATCTTCTGAAAGCGAATAGATTATATGATTTATACTCCTCTCTATCCCCACCACAGCAAGGAGAGAATTCCCAGTAGAATCCCTTAAGTTATAGTGAACAATGCGACTGCCCTTCTCCCCAGAAATCACACACTCTTCCCATCCCCTCAGCACCTCCTTCTGATTGTCAGACATCCTGTCAACCACAACAGAATCAAGGAGTAATCAATGCAGACCTTAATTAATTTTGATGAAATAAGATGTTCAAGTTATGAATTGATCGTCCAGAATTTTAGACACTGATACTAATAAAAATAAATTCCCGTAAAATCTTAAGAGATTCCTGATTAATGCAACACAGAGAAATAAAATCAACAGCGGAAATAAATAAATAAAAGAATCGGATAAAGCTCGGGACGCCTACAAAAATTCAAAAAGAGAGCAGCAGCAAATAAAAGCAGAACAAACAACCTTCAAATTCCTGAACTAAATAAAAAGATCGAGTCTTTTCACTAAATTAAAAATGGTTTTAAATTCGCTAGTTCTGGCAAGTTTATCCCACAACACACAGGCGATGATGCAAAATTCAAAACAGATGAAGCAAAGAGAACCTTGAACGAGAATGCAGATAACCACACACTAGAGTGATTCTAAAAACTGACCTCGAAAAAGAGCAGGAGGAGTTGAGCTCAGGGCAGAAAGCGAATGAGTAACGGATGAAGAGAGAGAGAGAGAGAGAGAGAGAGAGAGAGAAGGTGGTGGTGTTGGCGGGCATAAACCAAGCCAGGTGCCAGGTTTAATTTATATATATTGTTAGGTAATTCCGTAATTATTTTTTACATGTAATTTTGCCAGTTTCACCGGCTGCTGCTGCCGCTTCGTCTTCTTTAGCTTAAAAATATTTGGCTATAAAACTTGAAGATTATTCAGGGGGCTTTAATTTACATGATGTTTTTTATTTAATAAAAAAATACTCCATCCGTCCCATAATTATAGTCCACTTTTCATTTTCACACAGATTGAGAAATCACATTTAATATGTATTGGAAATATACAATTTACAATGATTATCCTATATTGCCCTTATTTTTTACTATATTAATTGTATTCATACTATATTAAATAGGGTTATATTTGTAAAAGAATATTTAAATACAATCCAAATTTAGAATAGGATTATAATTTTGGGACATCCCAAAAAGGAATAATGGACTATAATTATGGGACGGAGAGAGTATATAATTGGAGGTCATGTATTCGGAATTTAACTTAGTAATATTATTATGAATATCAAGATTACTTAAATATAATTAAAGCGGAGTAGAATATATATATATATAGCATTAACTTTTTTTTTACAGACTGGTTAAATTAAACGATAATGAGGGTAGTATAATTGAATCCTGTCGGAATTAGGAAGATAAAACTGGCAGTGAACGTTTCATCTTTACCTTGAACGCAAGATTGCCTAATTATCATTTGAAGTTTTATTAATATAAGGCTTGGGAGATAGTTTAGGTATTCAATATTTCGGATTCCAAAGTTAAATTATTTCTGTCTTAAATAATTTCAATTATTCATTTAAGACTTGTGTATTTAATTTAAAATCTTTCATCGTCCTTTAATAACCACGTCATTTGAACATTTATTTTATTTTCAATTAAAGTAAAAAATAAAAGCCGATCGATATGTGAAATTAATTATGACCGAAATCTGAGTTGATTCGTCGTCGAAATCTAAATTATGAAAAATATAATTCAATTCCTTTTCTGTAATTCTTCTCTCTCTCAATGCAATCAAAAAATAAAAATCGAAATCTAAAATTATGAAATCTGCGCGAAATCTTGTTCTGTAATTCTTCGTAGAAATCTCTCTCAATTCTCAAATAGCCATGAACAACATTACAATATCATTAAGAAAAAGGCTATGTGATGGTCTGCATGAGGATTTCGATCCTTTAATTAAGTAAGGTTAGGACTATTTTGAATATAGATGAATTAATTAAGGCAAACATATATGTTTGATTTATACATATTTCAAATTGAAAAAAAATTCTTATCAACTTAAAAGGTGATGAGAGGGAACGAGGAGGATGCTTACTTGGAAACATTAATGATTTTATCTCGTCCAATAGGATATATTATTAAATGACAAACTAATAATAATTGCACCCTTGTAGGATTCGATTCACCTTGTGTCTTTTTATTTCATCTTCGGAGTTAGTAATCGGTTTGACTTTTCAGTTTTTCACAAGAGTAAACCAAAATATTATATTTTCTACGTATTAATTAAGTTAATAATTCTGCAAAAACAAACCAAAACGTATATACATTGTCAGTAAATTATCTAATAGAATAAAACAAAATATCTCATAAATATGAATACGGTAACATCCCAGAATTTAAGAGACTTTTCTAAATTTATTTAGAAGACTAAAGAAAAGAATTGGAGCTAAAATAAAGTAAAATAGATGTAAGTCGCGACCTTTTGTGTCTTTTATATGAAAATTAATGATTATGAGATTTTGCGATTGCCGCCGAAAGATATTGGTCTTTTCTGCAACGTAACGACCTAAAGGAAGCTATTGGTGCTTTCAGAATTTTAATCTGACCTCTACAAGAGTTTCGAAATTGAAAATCGTAAAGGAAAAATCTGTGAATAGTATTTTTCCGTAAAGACGTGGTTTTCGAATCTTTATAAAATCTTGTGTATTGATTCGAGTCTTATTTTGATAATTTGTTTCTATAGAAAATCGCCTAATGAATCCATCCGTGTTATCGGATTTCCAATCAGAGGTCAATCGAACGCTCGGGAGCGTTTTCAGTAAAAAGGGTCGAATAGTAGATCTATTTTTGAAAAAAGAATCTTTCTTCATTTTTCTTCAAACGGCCTCCTCGTTTTTCAATGATGGTTGGTTCAATAGTACTCGAGCCAACGAGTCTCCCGATATTTTTGAATTTTGTGTTGGAGATCATTTGGACCTCGCCATTGAATAAAACAATTTTAATTGAATCCGGAAATCACTTTATCAGTATTTTATATCCGAAAAAGTTATACCCACCCCAGAATCCTTTTTCCTATAAATAGGGGAGGGCAAAACTCATTTTCACTTGCTCATTCTCTCTTTTCTCTCTCGTTCGTGTTGACGAACGAGAATCCCTGTCTTACGCCGAGTAAATTGTGCATGCGGGCCCAAATTAAGTTTTGCTGGGAGTGCTACTGCGGGAGCAACTGCCGAGTGTCGGAAGGCTGTCAGAGAACCGCCGCCTGCGCCGAGTAAATCGTGCATGCGGGCTCAGGTTAAGTTTTGCTGGGAGGTGCTGCTGCGGGAGCAGCTGCCGAGTGCCGGAAAGCTACCGGAGAACCGTCGCCGCCGCTGCCGTGCATGGTCGGAAATCGCCGTCGTCGTGTCGCCGCCGTGCCATCGCTTGTGACGTCTCATTTCAGTCCATTTCTCATTCTTTATAGTTGAAATTTTAATATGTTGTGTATTTTAAATAGCACTTCATTTCGTATGTTGAGTGCGTCGACGTCCGGTGGCCGGAAACCGGCGAAAATGCCGGAAAACATCGAAAATAAAGGGGCGACGATTAGTTTTGATTTTTGCCCATTTTCACCCGTTTTGAGTCGTCAAATCGAAAAAGTTTGAACTAGAAAGTTGCTCGAAATATTATTTCCTATAGGATTGCTAAGTTTCGTAATTTTCCGATAAATATTTTGATTAAAGTCGATTATTTTAATCAGACGATTATTTTTATAACTAAAGCATGTGATTTCAGAAAATTCTGAAAATTGTATACTTTAATAAAGATATATGTGGGATTAGGGGTGGAAATGGGCCAAGCCGCCCGACAGGAGCCTATGGTCTAGCCTACTTTGGGCCTAGTTAGGCTTGGCCTATATAATAAAAAGGCCAGGCTCAGGCTCAGGCCTTTTAAAAAGCTTACATTTATAAGTAGACCTAGACTTAGGTTTTGAAAAAAGCCTAATAAGCTTAACAGGCCAGCCTATTTATATAATATAATATGGTATAATATAATATAAATTATTATATATATATATATATATATATTGAAACCACATATATTTATTATTTAAAATATGAAATAATTTTTATTGTCATTTATGTTTTGTATTAATTTTGGCATGATATATGTTATGTGTCTTTTATTAGATATGTTACTCTTGTTATTATTGATATTAGTTGAATAAAAAAAATTTAAGTAGGCTCAAATAGGCTTTTATAAGGCCCCAAGCCTAGCTCATTTTGTTAAAGAGGTCAGGCCTGTGCTTATAAAAAAGCCTACAACAGATAATAATTAATAGGCTAGGCTTAGGCCTAACATTCGTATAATAGGCTCAGGCCTACCAAGGCAAAGCCTAGCTCGACTTGGCCCATTTCCACCCCTATGTGGGATCATGCCTGATTATTTTCATAATTTTTGGACATGTGAAAAGTGCAATCGAGGTTAGCTGAGAAAAATTGAGTAAAATGGCAAGTTACGGAAATGATCTCTGTCAAATTTTTTGGTCCCATTAAATCGGAAATTATATTTTGAGATTTATTTCCTTCCGCGTTAAAGTTGTACGAGGTCTCTAGAGTCTCGCATTTTTAGTCGAAATATAATTAAAGTAAATAAAAACTCTAATTAAATTAAAGTCGAGTTCTGAAAATTCGAATAACTGTCCTAAATTAAGGTTTGACCTTGTAGGATTTGTTGAGCCAGTCAGAGAAGCTGACGGATGAAAATTGAGAAGTTTGATCACTTGAGTTGATCTAATCGAGGTGAGTTTATTTGCAAAATCTATCTATATTTGAGTTATTAACTTTTAAATGTGATAGTTACAGTTAGAATATCCAAATAAAATATTTGAGGAATTATCTGCTCAAATCTCTGCTAGAGTAATAGTATTATACTGTTGTATAATTAATGAAAACATAGTATTATACTGTTGTATAATTAATGAAAACATAGTATTATACTGTTGTATAATTATTGAAAACATAGATTATGCTTTATCAGAATTATTGATAAAATAGATTCTGATTTATCACAATAAATGAATATAGATTATGCTTCGACATAATTAAATAAAATAGATTATGCCTAATCATAATTAACTTGTGGTTTAAAAATTGGAGTTTAAAGTTCATAGTTTACAGATTAAGGTTAGAGTTTATATTTAAAGTCTAAAAGTCATAGTGTAAAGTTACAATAAATTAAATGTTTATTGTGTATTGATTATACTTGTGTATAATGAGTTATAATTTTTTGCTTGTGCATTTATTATTAAACTCAAGTTATAGAATGGTTTCCGTTTAAGGAATATGAAGCATAATTGAGCGAAGTTTGCCAGAGGACTTAAATGTTAGCATAGTTGTTATATTAAGAGGATGACATAGTTTTTATGCTTGTGTCATATTATGCGCTTTATAGAGAACATAGATTAAATGATAGGTAGGAACTGTGATTCTTGCAGCTGTGATGTTAATCACTAAAGGTGTCACTGTGAGGTAACCCCTGCACATACACGTGATCTGGGCATCACTATAGGGAGACAATGCTAGATAATCCCTGGTATACTCAAAGTCAATGCTAGGTGATCACTGGTACACTCTTCCCGGATTAACGAGGTAACCCCTCCCTTTTCCTATCAGCGACATGTCATAGAGTGCAGTAGACGACAGAAGGAGCTACATGGTGCCAAAGAGAAGTAAAAGTTTGCAGAAATGGGAAGGACTTTCTCATTTTGCTTTCCATTATCTGTATTTATATTTTGAATATCATGTTACAGTTTTTATTAAAGATTGAGTTAAAAGATTAATCCACTAAGTGCTTTAGTACTCATGCCCAAAATATTTTCAAAATGTTTTTCACAGGTTGAGATGTTGGAGGTGATGGCTTGATGTACTGTTGTGGGTTGATCATGCCTTATTGTCTCGTTCAAACTAAATTATTGCTCATGAGTATGTTGTTATGTGATACAATATTACTCCATTGTTTTCCGCTTAAACTCTGATACAGTTGCCCCATAGTATGATTACATGCTATGTTTTATTATTGGACTTATCTGAATTGTATACCTTATTTGAATCATGATAAATAAAGTCTCGTTTCTTTTCCATATATCCAAGCATGTCTCTTACCGTTTTCGACCTATATTTGGTTGAGTCTTGGATTCTATTTATTTTCCAATTGACCTATGAATGGGTCTTAACTTAATTAATTACTTATGTCCTACGAATATGACTTAAAATAATTTGTTTGCCTCTGACCTATTGATGGGTCCTAGTTGTTGTGACCTATGAAGAGGTCCTGTTTATTTGAAAAGTCAGAATCCTATTTATTAATTGTTGGATTCTGTTTTAATTTGATTGACCTATGAATAGGCATTCTTTTGACTTGATTGAATATTTGAATTCGTTGATACGTTGAAAGACGTGGATTTCTTCCAGTTACAAAAGATGCTGCCCAAATTTTTGGGGAATATAACATATTCTTGTTCTACGGAATGAAGAACGGAATGGAATATTATGTAATTTCTAATCTTCTTATAATTGAATAAAGTGCACGTAGTAGCTAATAAATATCAACGCATGCCTCAATTTATTTTTTATATTTCTAAACACCATTTTTCTTTTTTAGTATATGGTTTTTTCTAACTTTTTTAGCAAATTATAATTTATTTATTTATTGAAAAACTTTATTCTAAAATATTTAATCAATCAATATACAACAATTTGTATAAGTTAATAAAAATATTTTTACTTCATAGAAAAATACTTTAACTTTTCAATTTTTCATTTGAATATATTAAATTATATCAAATACATAAATATTTTATATTGTAGTATAACATATTTTTATGTTATATTTATTTCGGCATCACTTTCATTTCATTCCACCGTACCAGTCACGTCTTAATAATTTTAATATTGATATATAGATGAGACACATACTTTGGACTAGAAGATCGATCTCATATGTTGGGAGGGTATATATGAAATTACTCGGACACCATTAATTATATATACCTATAAAATTGAAACTCCAATATAACATAACTTATTGACAACGAAGACTAAGTAATAATGTCAATATACAATTCAAGAATCACACAAAAAGACTGAATATGAAGAAAACTTGAAATTGGGATTGTTTCAGAATATATACAAAAGCGAAATCCTAGAATTTTGGCGCGGCTCTACATGTCGCAGTAACGGTCAAGTCGTTTAGTAATTGACTGTGAGCGAGGAGTCGGTTTCTAATGTTACACGACATAAAAATCACAATCGCAAACCTTTAACCCGGTCGTAGTATCACACCAAGGCCGTCTTAAATATTTACGGGTCCTTGTGCTAATTATAAAAATTGGGGCCTATTACTGAAAAAAATATATTTAATTTTAATTTTAGTAATAAATATTTAAATATTAACATATTTCAATTATATTTTGACAAAAAAAAAAATTCAAAATACTTTATTGATATTGTTGATAACATCCAAATAAAACCTCAAACTAATATAAACAATGATAGAATATTTTGTCAACTGTTTAATGAAACGAAGAGAAAAAGAGGAATTATATATATATATTAAATATATACATGGACTTAAAAAATTCAAAAAAAGTGGGCCCCTATAAATGGAGATCCTGTGCAGAAACTCAATTTGAGCAGAGCAGATCCTCTGTTACATTTTGTGTTACATTTGGTGTTGCATAACTAATTTTTTTTTATTATTTTTAATTTTTTTAATATATCCTAATTGGGGATGGATGAATCATAAATAGAAATTTTAAATTCAAAAAAACTATAATACATTAAAAATAAAAAAAAATATTGAAAAGTTACAATAGAGAATGCAACAGGATTTGCAACATGTGATCCTATTTCCAGTTGATCTCCCTCATTGCCGGGCCTGAATCACACCATCTATTTTAATCAGAAATCAGAAATATTTTCCTCTTTAAAAAAAAAAAACAAAAATACTTGCGTTCTGTGCTTGGAGGGTGTCAAAAACTAAAACCTTTTTTTAAACAAAATTTAAAGTTTACACGACATTTTATAAGGTATTTGCGATTTTGATACGAACCCGAAAAGCATAAAAGAATCAAATCCAAGAATGCCATTGAGAGCTTCAAAGATAATCATGTTGTTCAAGATTAAAGATTGGAGATCAAGATTTGAAGAACACAAGTGCATGAAAATATTCAGATATTTTGGGCAGCCCATGAAGATCAAATATTCAGCCCGAGATTGGTCAACATGCTATCATTTGATGATGAAGAAGGAAGCATGAAGACGTGAGAAGAAGAATGACGCCATTTGGACGTGTGCATTAAAAGATATACGCGTTTGCATGTGAAATCGGGAGATGCTGTTTTTCATGCAAAGGTGGCAAGATTAATTATGTCATGGGCCACGAATTTAATTCAATTAATTCAGCCCATTGTCGTTATTAATAAGGTCCAAATAGGTGAGAATATCCAGCCCAAATCCACTTTGGGATTTATCCTTATCTAGTTAGATTTAGATAGATTTTTCTTATCTTATTTTTGGTAACTTTTGATTTTATCCTAGTTTGACTAGAATACCTTAGATTTTCGATTTCTCTTAGGATTTTTACTTAGATTTTCGTCCACCCCCCCTTCACCTATATAAGGGGATCAGTTGTGAACTTTATTTCTCAGACGTTGCATGAAATAAAGAGTTAATTTCTCAATTGTCTCACGATCCTTTGGTTGATCACCCATTTATCAAGTTCTTTAGACCTAGCAAATCTAAAGTCCTATTTCAAGCTCTTTTCTATTCCATCGAGTTTAGGGGGGAGTGCTATCCAACTTGGAGTATTCGAGAAATCGCGTTTCGTCTTCACCGTAAGACGGGGTTCGAGTAAGTTTACTTCTTCTACCTTTTCAATTCATCTCCATCGATCACCATCCTTCATCTACCACCTACGTACGTTTCATCATCAGCCTCATCCATAATCCAGCCATAATTCATCGCCATAAATCGTTCATCACCTATACGTGTCCAATTCGCCTTAATTAACACGTATAACAAATCTGTCCCAAATCGCCTATCTATCTATTTATTTGTGTGTTTTATTTAGTTGAGTCATATTTTTACGTGTCTTAGGTGTCTAGCATTTATTCGAGTCTTATTTTTCA
Source organism: Perilla frutescens (assembly GCA_026008535.1). Classification (NCBI taxonomy): domain Eukaryota; kingdom Viridiplantae; phylum Streptophyta; class Magnoliopsida; order Lamiales; family Lamiaceae; genus Perilla; species Perilla frutescens. The sequence goes on from BRKX01000004.1 coordinate 18,286,464, forward strand.
TAGTTTAGTCGTTTATCTGTGTCTTGTTATCTGTCGGATTGAATCCTTCATTCGCCTGACGTGTTTCGATCTAAAAGTTTTCCGCTACGTTTTCTCTCGTGTCTTGGATTCATTGTCCGGGTCACATCATAAATTTGGCATCAGAGACACGTCAGCTCTGCTGGTCGTGGTTCAATCCGACGTGTCATCTACGTGTCAGTTTTCTATCGTACGTGTCATTTAAATTTTTGCATCGTATCTATTGTAATCTGATTATTGTTCATTGAAAAAAAAAAGAGTAAAAGAGCAAAGGGATTGAAATCCCTACAGTAAAAAAAAAAAAAAAAAGTCGCCGGAAAAAAAAAAAAAAAAACCGAAAATTCAGATTTATGTTCTTGTTGAATTCGATTTTATTGTTTTAGATAGGCTTGAATCCATCTTAGATAGATATTTTGGGATTTGTTAGATTGTGTTCACACTTGGTCAAACTTATCCAAAAATATTCTACCTTATCCACTAGATTTCCTACCTTGTTTAGATATCTTTCATCCTAATCCATATCTATTCAAGATCTTTCCATCCTCATCCATATCTGATCATATCTTCCATCCTCATCCACCATATTTTTGAATCCTATACTCTATAGTGTTCGAAATTTTCATCCTTTCCTACCTACACCCGGTTTACCTTATACACCACATAGTCCATACACCCGTACACCCATACACCCGTGGTCCATATACACCATACACCAAAACAACCGGTTTACCTACACCATTCATACAACAGCCCCACATCATCAAGTTAGATGGATCCGGTCCGAGTCCGCCCGAATCGATTCAGAGATGCCGATGGTCTACACCGCAACAAGATAACCATCCCAGAGTTTGAGGGTCTATATGATCCAGAAGTGTACCTAGATTGGGAACGCAGAGTTGATAAGATTTTTAAGTACTACTACTTCCCCGAGCCAAAGAAGGTGCAATTAGCCACATTGGAGTTTAAAGACTACGCAGCAACATGGTGGGAATTCCAGCAAGATCGATGCCACCGAGATCACCTTCCACCTATTGACACATGGCGTGGGTTGAAAGATTTGATGCGGAAACGCTTCATTCCAGACCACTACCAATGGGAGTTGGAGGAAAAGCTATACAAGCTTAGGCAAAGAGATCGAAGTGTAAATGACTACTACCACAAAATGATTGAAGCCATGAGACGAGCTGATGTAGAAGAGTATCTAGAAGATACCATGGATAGATTCCTAGCTGGTCTACGAAGAGAAATCCGAGAAAAGGTAGCATTATATCACTTCGACAAGTTGAAAGACATGGTGCAATATGCCATTGAGATAGAGAAGTGGTTGGAGAGTCTGCAAAATGAAGTGGTTCAAGTAGAGTCAAATGTAGAGTTGTCACCTAGAGTTCAACACCAAGCGGACCACTCGACCACAAGACATCCGTTCACTTGGAGCGAACCTGAGTCATTTGAGGAGTTTCTACGTACCTATGTACCACCTACACGACCTGCATCACCAGTCCAGCTGGTCATGGATGTGTCTAGCCAAGCCAGCAACATTCAAGAGGAGATCCACGTTGAGTTACCATCTGAGATTGTTGCCATCAAAGAAGATTCTACTTTTGAGGTAACAATTTTAGTTGATGGACCTATTGATGAATTAATAGATGTTGCTACTTGTGAAGACGTTGGAGTAGTCGATGAAGAAGAAATGGAGATTGTTGCCGCCGTTGAGGAATCCGAAATAGTTGAAAAGTTGGTGGAATTACAACCATGTTCTGAGGAAGAAAATGACATCAGCTGCACAACGAGTGAAGATCATAAAGAATTTGATCAAGATAGCATGGAGAAGCAGTCGAATTCTAACATCATTTGTCAACCATTTTCTTGTGCTATCTCTATTTTACAGGTTGTTGAAGTTATTCCATTGAAAGTTGAGTTTGTGCAAAGAAAGATTGATGATCCATTCGCGTTCGTCTTTGATCCCGGAGATTTGAATTCGAGGACGAATTCTTTTCAAGAGGAGGGGAATGATACGAACCCGAAAAGCATAAAAGAATCAAATCCAAGAATGCCATTGAGAGCTTCAAAGATAATCATGTTGTTCAAGATTAAAGATTGGAGATCAAGATTTGAAGAACACAAGTGCATGAAAATATTCAGATATTTTGGGCAGCCCATGAAGATCAAATATTCAGCCCGAGATTGGTCAACATGCTATCATTTAATGATGAAGAAGGAAGCATGAAGACGTGAGAAGAAGAATGACGCCATTTGGACGTGTGCATTAAAAGATATACGCGTTTGCATGTGAAATCGGGAGATGCTGTTTTTCATGCAAAGGTGGCAAGATTAATTATGTCATGGGCCACGAATTTAATTCAATTAATTCAGCCCATTGTCGTTATTAATAAGGTCCAAATAGGTGAGAATATCCAGCCCAAATCCACTTTGGGATTTATCCTTATCTAGTTAGATTTAGATAGATTTTTCTTATCTTATTTTTGGTAACTTTTGATTTTATCCTAGTTTGACTAGAATACCTTAGATTTTCGATTTCTCTTAGGATTTTTACTTAGATTTTCGTCCACCCCCCCTTCACCTATATAAGAGGATCAGTTGTGAACTTTATTTCTCAGACAATTGCAAGAAATAAAGAGTTATTCTCAATCTGTCTCACGATCCTTCGGTTGATCAAACTTTTATCTACAATTCTATTGTTCTAGCAATTCAATAGTCTTATTTAAGTTCTTCAGGGTACATTCAAGTACTTGGGAGAATTGCTATCCGGAGAAGTTAGACGTGCGCGTTCGGGTTATTCAACACGGGTTCGCCGAATCTATCCTATCCTTCTATCAACATCGCCGCTGTCCATTCTTTGACGTCATCCATCATCCATCTACACACGCCTTCGACTTCAGCCCCAGGTTGCCAACGCCCGTTCATCATCACAAGTTCGTCCATTCATCAATTCTGTAAGTCTTTATCTAGTTATATCGAGTCTTCCGCTGTTTTTCGTGCCCTATTTCAAGTCCCGGTATTATTTTCAACCCTTACACCGTCGTCGAGAGTTTCGATCTTGTCATCCGCATTCCTTCATGTTCTTGAGCATGACAGAATCTCATCAGATTTTAAAAAATATATATATGAATAGTATATGCCCAACGGTATCTTTGCATTATTATGGAATTTAATTCTGTACATTAATTAATAGAGAACTATCAATTTAGAACATATATGTTATCGATAAATTCAGGATCTAATAGATAAAAATTATTAATTAAAGACATGAAAGATGTAAATTTTCAATAGAAAACCTTAAAAGGTATCTATTTTGAAAATTTTCATTATTTTTAAATTTGTTTATTAAATTTAGTAGTATTAGGATTATTTTATTGAAAATTAATATAAAATAATTAAAAAATAAAAGGAATAAAGCTATATAATTTCTAAAGTCTTAAATTGATAGTTCTGGATAACTCAATCGATAAAACACCTAATTAATCTTACGAGATCGTTTAACTTGGCATCTGACAGCAAACATATTTATTTAATTCGTACATTACTCTCTGTTTTTATACATAGAATGTAATTAATACAGTTTGTTAATTGAATCAAGGGATTGAATCATTATTTTAGGTAATAAATGCTCATACTATTATTGTGCAATGATTTGAATGTTTTGAATGTGTTAGAGCGTCCAACAATACTTTCTTATTTTCAGGTATTTTATTGCCACCTAATCGCCACGTTAAAAGTAAAATTTCTTTCAAAATACATACATATATATACACATACAATAAAAATAAAAAAACACAAAATAAATAATAATAAAAAAAAAGCATAGTGGGAAGGCTGCAGGCGGGGGCCCACATATGTGCCTACCCCTACTCTCATTGCTCAACACACGCCTTTTTTTATTTGGAAAAAAAGAGAGTGTATTATTCCCTTAGGGATGGTTTAGTGGTGGAGTGATGTTTCTTAAAGCCAAATGTGTCAAATTCGACCCACCACCAACACCACTAGGTGTGAGCCTGTCACACCTGACCTACCAAGTGTGGTTTACCTCCCCTGTGTAGGTTTGCAGACTATTACACATGAGCGAAGTTTACTCAGTGCGCATCACGGTAGCGGCTGCGGGTTACCCTCGATATAAAAAAAAAAGAGTGTACCACACTTCCCATTTTCCCACTTGTTGAAAATAAAAAATTCATAGGAAGTTGCAGCACTTTCTCATTAAAATTCCTACACCCAAAATTCCTTGTTCACAATGGAAAATTCTCCAAAAGTAGGAATATGTTGAGTGCCAACTCACCATATTCCTAACCATTGAAGATGCTCTTATGGTGATTGAGGCAGAGTAGGGATATGTTCTTCAATAACACATGACTATTGTTCAATTGATTTTGAAGGTGCATCTTTCTTGTTGAAGTATCATAAATGTCTATTTTTGATGATGATTGCTCTATACGATGTTGTTGGTGCAATTGCAAGATCTATTAAAATTCTCATGTCAATCCTCATTGTATTTGTTAGATTGTGTTGAATTTATTATCAACATGTATGATTTATTTCATTTTGCAATCTCTTTTATTGAATGTATTTGTTAACATTATTATCAGATTTCGTTAGTATCGTAATTGGGTCATGTTAGCATTTTGCTATTATAGTTTTAGCATCGCTAATTGATATATTAGTAGTGTCATTGTATTCTTTAGCATGATTTATAATGGATTGTTATTATATCTTTTTTAATTGCAATCTCTTTTATTGAGTGTATTTGTTAACGTTATTATCGGATTTCGTTAGCATCATAGTTGGTAGGGGTGTGCATTCGGTCAGAATCAAATCGGACCGAACCGAAACTAGAAAACTGAAGTGCACCGAAACCAAACCATGCTAGACCGAAGCCGAACCGATGATGCTCTGGGCTGAACCGAACCGAACCGAAATTGCAGTTATCGGTTCGGTTTTGGTCGGTTTCACAAAACTGATTGGAAGCAATTTTTGGCATATCCCCCGGATTTATTCACCAAAATGAATAGATTCAATGATTGTGCAATTCCAAATTTACTCCCCAATTATTAAAGAAGATACATGAGTGAGAGCCAATTTTCCAAGTCATATTTAACAAATAGAATTTGTTGAATCTCAAGTTTCTTCCTCGTGTTTCTTGTATGGTTATAGGTATATTTATTTGATTGTAGTCCTTTAAAGTTGGGGAATGGCAGACTAATGGTGCACTTAAAATCAGCTATTGTCAAAGAAATATTCCAACTAACACAATTATGCATTATGGAGGCTAGTGGCGTCTTACCTTTATTGTAGCTGCTCAAGATGGGTAGGTTCGAGAGGAGAGCTTTTGTTGTTGCCGCTACTGTGAGACCGGGAAATGAGAGTTGCTGCAACTGCGACGATGGAGTGGTCGACAGAGACACAGAGTTGCTGCTGCTGCTGCGCATTGTTGGAGATCGGCACCGGCAAGCACTTGTCCACAATACAAGAGTCGAGATACGACTGGAGGGAGTGCAAGAGCCAATTTGGGATTTTTTTTAGAATTAGGTTACGTTTTCAGAAATAAGAAATTAGTCAATTAGATTTGAACATGTGATGTGTAAGACGGATTGGGCTTGGTTGCCTACTGGGCTACATTCAATTAATTTAAATATGTGATGGGTTGGGCTTGATATGAAGTTTTTTTAAAATCATTGTAATACATTCGGTTTGGTTCGGATTTGTTCGGTTTTTGGGAGCCCAAACCGAAACCAAATCGAACCTTAATCGGTTTTCAAAATAAAAACCGAAATCGAATCGAACCATAATTGATTTTCAAAATAAAAACCGAAACCGAACCGATGTCAACATTTATCAAACCGAACCGAACTCGACGGTTCGGTTCAATTTTTCGATTGCGGTTCAATTTTGCTCAGCCCTAATAGTTGGGTCATGTTAGCATTATGTTATTATGGTTTTAGCATCACTAATTGATATATTCACAATGTCATTGTATTCTTTAGCATGAATTATAATAGAGTGTTATTGTATTTTTTTTAAATTGCAATCTCTTTTATTGAATGTATTTGTTAACATTATTATCGGATTTCATTAGCATTGTAGGTAAGTCATGTTAGCATTATGTTATTATGATTTTAGCTTTGTTAATTGATATATTAGCAGTGTCATTGTACTCTTTAGCATAATTTATAATGAAGTGTTATTATATTTTTTTTAAAGTAGATGCCTATACATAGAAAATAATTATGTGATGTTAGCATTGTTAATTAATAAGTTAGCCATATCATCTGGTTATATTAACACGACAAAAATTGAATGCTTTTGATGCTTTACTTTAGCATTATATAAATGATACGATATGATAACACTACCATTTAAAAATCTGACTGCTAAAGTTTGCATTTGTCAATGCTAATCATAATTTCACCCATGTTATTATTTTCACCTTATGTGTATCATATTTTTCTAATGTTAACAATATCGAATGATAATGCTGATACAATAAAATTCTAACATCGTTGTTCATGATTGATTTATAATGTTCCTGGTTAGTGTTCTGCTAATGGTAACATTAGTTATGATAATGCTAAAATGAGCAATGATAATATTAACAATATCGAATGACAAGTTTTTTTTTTCCTACTAATGCTAGCGTTAGTTATAATAATGCTAAAATGAGATATGATAATGTTCAAATTGGTGAACAATAATGTACAACTAAATCAGATAGTGCTAACATCGTTGTTCATGGGCTAAGTTTTACATGTTCTTGGAAGTTTCTTAATGCTAACAAAACAAAACCAAACTGTTAATTCATCATGAAACAATGCTGACAATATTCGTTCTTGATTTGGTTTTAAATGTTCTATCAAGTATTGTTATACTAACAGAACAAAATAAACTGCTAAATCACCATGAAAAAATGCTAAATATTTTTTTTTAACGTTAGATATTTTTTCGTAATGCATATGACAATAGTGTCATAACATTAGCATAATCAATGTTAATATTAGCATTATCAATGTGTATATTAACATCGCCAATGTCTTCTTTAGCATATGATTCTCTGTTAGTACGCGTCCAAGATTTTTTTTTTTACCTTGACATTGACAAAATTATGAAGATGACATCACATTTTTCTTATGCTCCTTTTATTTATAGTAATGTCAAATCTGAAATATATTCACATATAACGCTACCTTAATTAAACTCATATACTTTTGACCACGGTTAATATTTTTTTGAAATTCTTTTTTTAATTGAAAACTAGAGTTCACTAGCTTTCCAACCATATAAAGTATGTTATTTAATTATTAAATAATAAAAACAGTTTTGCCTTCAAAGTTAGATATTTTTTCATAATGCATATGATAATAGTCTCACAACGTTAGCACCATCAATGCTAATATTAGCATTATCAATGCTTATATTAGCATCGCCAATGTCTTTTTTAGCATATGATTATGTTTTTGTTAGCACACGCCCAGAAAACCCATTTTTTAATTTTGACTTTGATATTGATAAAATTACGAAAATGTCACCGCGTTTTTCTTATGTTCATTTTATTTACAACTATGACACCGTCCTTTTTGATCAAATATAGACCATCCAATCTTAAAATTGAAGGCTGTTGATTAGTTCCTAGTTCTCACACCAAAGTTGGTTCTCTCTGGAACCATTCCCTATATATATATATATATATATATATATATATATAGAGAGAGAGAGAGAGAGAGAGAGAGATGGGTTCAAATAGGTACTAGGTGTTTATGTGAGAACTAGGAACCATTTATAGCCATTAGATCTTATTAATTCTAGGGATTAGATTAAAAATAGATTTTTAATTATTTTATTCATTTTTAGACATTTATTTAGGTTAGAAGGGTAATGTAGTATTTTGACATATTAAATCCCATAATACGTGGATTTCCACACCAATGCATATTTCTTTCCAAATATTTCCCCCATCACCTACGTCCATCTTTCAATCGAGAGTTAAGGGAATTCATCACATTACCCACATTATCATCACCTTCAATATTTTCATTATTTTCATCATTTTATTTTTCCAATTTCTCATGTACACTAATTCCATTTACTCATTTCAATATCTCTCTCCCTCTCCTCTCTCTCTCTCTCTCTCTCTCTCTCTCTCTCTCTCTACGTTAATTCTTCCCCTTTCGTAAATTTGAGAAAATCATCGTCGACGCTCATGGCTACAAGATATACCGTCTGCACCCTCCTAGTCTCAAACTTCATTCTCAATTGCCACTGTTGCTTCGACTGGAGCACTAAGATCCTCACACGATGTGCCACCAACATCTCCATCTTTCGCCGCTCGACAAGGTTCAAGTCATCATCACGACAAACTCGCATATCGTCAACTACGTGCACAAGTCCAACTTCAACAACTACACAAGAGAGCCCGCTTCAAATCCCTTCTCTAAGATTATCTCAATGTCGACCTCTTCAATGTTGACCGCGAGCTATTGATAGTGCTTTATCATTGATCTGAAAACGTATGCTTGAGATTTTGATGTGGGATTATTGCTTTATCATTAGTTTGTTGCATTATTTTGAATTGATGTAGAAGATGAAAAATTTATTATTTGACGTTATTGAATCAGTCTTAACGTAGCAATGAAATGGTATGAATGTAGCAATAAATTGTTATTATTATAGCAATGAAGTGCTTATCAATCAAACAATTTTGATGAGATCTAAAACAATTCGATTATGGATTCAAATTGTATTTCATCATTTAGCACAAAAATATTTTTATTTTATATGTTAACTGCTTATTTTGTTCACTCGTTTTTAAGCAATGAATCAGTGAAATATTTCTTTTAATTGCTTTACATTTTTTCATTTGGGAACGTATATTGTTTTTCTAATGTCTAGCATGAAATTTATTTGTAATATTTAACATTTATACCACTATATATAACCTACAATTTATATTTATTTAAGCAATAATTTTAGGCTTAATGAAATATGGACCGATAAAATGATACAATAATTTATAATGAAATACATAGCTTATTATGCTTATTTTGAGTTATTGTTTGGTACCAATATGTAGCTTATTATGTTGGAATTTAATGTTTCTTACATAACAATTCAAAATGTTTTTATGATTTATTTATGTGCTTGTTTAGTAGACATTCATAGCTTCTCATTAATTATTTTGGTGGTTCAATGATAGCATTACGTAGTTATTTATGTTGGTTTTTGGTAGATCTTTTTTTTTTTTGTAATTCATAGCATCGTATGTTTTTTTTTTTAACTTGTGAAATTGATATTACTAGTTTATCCTCACTTAGGTACAAAAACGCTACAAATACTTATGGTCGACGTTGATGTTCAAATTAGAACTATTTTGAAATATGATATGAATTTCTATAAAGGAAGCATAAAAACGAATTATAGTAAGTTATAAATTGATATGATACAATTACTGAATTCAAACATAATATGCTATGCATTTCTACAAAACAAGTGTCGTAATTACTAAACAAACAAAAAAAACCCCCTAAAATCTAATAGAATAAAATATAAATTTGTTCTTATCAAGCTATAGAACTAATAATAATAAGCTATGAATTGCTACTATCATCATTGTTGTTGCATCACCTATGTCGTTGTCATTTATCCTCTTTGATCTATGTTCTTCGTTTTGTAGTTTCTTCAATATACTAAGAGATGGAAACTTTCTTGCTTTCTTAAACACGCCATGATTGATGACAATATTCGATTCTCATCTTTCCTCTTGCTTGATTCTGTTTTGATCATCGAATGATAAAAAAAATACTAATAGCCAGTAAAACCCAAAAAGTAAAATAAAACTGACAAACCAACATAACCAAATATTCAAATCAACAAAAATATTATAAGCATTTTAAAAAGCTACGACGCCCTAATAATTAAGCACCAAATTATCTTATAAAAATTAATTTTGTGTTTTGCCAATTACTTATCTATCATTTAAATGATTATAAATAAGCTATGAAACCATACCAAAACAAGCATCTAATACATAAATAAAAATTACTCATTTTTTTGTATGTTAATCACTGCAATCATTAAAAACATACTATATAAGCTACAAATACACACTACTTAAATACCAAATTAACTCATTAAAAATAATAATGGGTTCTTCTTACAAAGCATACAAAGCATTGTAATCATTTTAAATAATCCAAGAATTACTACTAATCTAGCAACAATTTGTCTCACAATAAGCATGTCTTTGGTCTTCCAACTAAGCACCAATTAAATAAATATTACAAGCATGCATGATTAGATTCATTTCAACATCACAAGTAAAAATAGGGATAATATCAACAACTAGTATAACTAATTTATTATTTATCCACAAAATAATTAGGAAATAATTAAATATCACCAACTATTAAAAACATTTTAGGCCGTTAAAATGTATATATTAAAATCAAGAACACTACGAATCCCCAATTGTCTAGCAAAAGGTTCACTTATATCAAGCATTTGTTTATTTTTTTCATCTAATCACCAATTTAATAAATATAATACGCACGCACATGAAACATAATTTACATAATTTAACAAATGTATTAAACAAGTTAAGAATTCGTACTAAATAAGCTACGAAATAAAAGCACACAAGATTTATACTAAACAAGTACACAATATTTATACTAAACAAGCTAGTATAACTGCAATAATCAATAATCAACATCAGTCAGAATAATCAAATATTCACAGCTCCAGTGGCAACATATTCTGAAAAAAGTCTTTAAAATAAATAAATTTAGCAACAAAATCAATCAAAAAAAATAAGCAACATCAATAGTTACGTTAAGCAATAGCAAAAATGAAAATCAAGCAAAAAATATGTTTTAACAACCTACCGTAAATAAAGCAACAATATTGAACAACCAAAAATTCCAAAATATTTATCATAATGGTTTTATTCTTCATTTTCAACAATGCTTCGATGATTCACGACATAGGACAATCATCCAGAGATGATGGTGGATAGTCGTGGAATGCTTATGGATGTCGTGGCGTGTCAAGATTGACCGCGATGTCGTGGAAAGTGGTGGTGGATGGTGGTGAGCAATGTTCTTGGAGTGTGCTGATGGTGGTGGATGATGCCGGACGATGTGGTGCTGCTATTTGAGCGGTGATGCCAGTGGGGAATGGTGGCAACATTGCAGAGCCGTTTTTCACAAACTAAGCAAGTCAAAAATATGGTTCTAGTGATGAGTATGGGGTGAGCTTTGGCAAGCTAAATCCGGAGTTGCAGCTGCATGGTCCAGTGACGCGACTAAGAGCCAAGAAATTGCAAGGCTACCTTCAGTGTTTCGTTGGAAAGAAGCTCGAGGAAGAGTTGATGGTTCGAAGTAGCCCCAAGCTGATTATTCTGCTTTCAATACAAGATGAGGATGAAGAGGCCTAGATGGAATTAGTGCAGATTTTATTTAATTTAAATAAGACTATTTTCAGTTGTGGATTTTATTTAGTTGAAGCCCAAATTAATGTTAGGTGAATTGGGCCTTTAGCTTGTTTTCTTTTATTTTTCGAAATTATTAAGCCCATTAACTTAATAATTTCATTTTTCCCTTAGGTTAGTATTTATGCAACTTTCAAACCCTGGATTAGATAGATTGGATTTGATAACAAACGCTTTGTCGTTCATCCCGTCTCAAAAACACGCATATCGATAGTTCTTGGTAGGGTTTGTGAATTGGCACCTACAAACTCGAAATCAAAAGATTCGTTCGTGCATCCAGTAGTGTACGGGTTGATCTGCCACGAAGTTCTACTCCATACTCACGTTTCGGATTCTCGTAGATCCGGGATTCATTTCGGGTAAGCTTCTTCTATCCATTTCGTTTCCATTCACCTCCACGTCATGTACCATCACCACCACGCCTCCATACACATCCCACACCATCCACCACGTTGTTACCATCGCCCATATTCAACCCCAGGTCCAGATTTCACATATACCATCCAATCGAGCCGTAAATCGTTTAAAAATCACCACCGAGCCATCTCCCAATTTATACGTGCGTTTTGCCTGATTTTTGGATATGTTGTTTCTGCTATACATTTATGCAATGTACTAAAATTTGAGTGGAATCCGACTTCATTTGCTAGGTCAATTGATTAGGTCAAGAATTAGGGTTCTTCGGGTCGAAATTGGGGATTTTGGGATATCTTGGTGTTTAGTTTGAAACTTGATTTGAGATCAGTTTATTTGGGTTATTTATTTGTTAGTGTTCAGTTTGTTGTTGGGTTGGATCATTTGTCAAGTTGACGTGTGTTCGATTCGATAAGCTTCCGCATCGTATTGGTTACATCATCTAGGGTTTAATGTTATTCGAAAATCTTTAATAATTTTTGGGTTTGAATGAATTGGTTGTTCACATTAATTGGATACGTATCTTATTGTTACAGATAATTTGCATTTTTCCATATCAGAATCTAAACATAATTACATTAATACACCTATTTTATAATTTCACATATAGTTTTATAATTATTCACCTTAGATTTAGTTTAATCTCAACCATATAAAACACTAAAATGGAGGGTTATGATTAGTTCCTAATTCTCACATAAATACTAGTACTCATTATAAGCTATCCCTATATATATATATATATATATATTTAACTTTACTTCTAATATACATATTTTTTTAACTCTTCATAAGAAAATGGTAATTTTTTTTTTTCAAAAGAGATGAAAAACATTTGCGAGATTCTTGTGTATTGAACTATTAACCGTTGAGTGTAATTGTGGCATGTAATAAGTTAATCATGTACGGGATTGAATTAAGGGATAATTTTATTATAATTTCATTTTTTTTCAAAATTTTGGTTTATGGTTTTATTAGTTTGGTTTGATTTTGCACTAAACCAACTATTTGCACACTACTTAAGTACCAAATTAACTCATTAAAAATAATAATGGGTTCTTCTTACAAAGCATTGTAATCATTTTAAATAATCCAAGAATTACTACTAATCTAGCAACAATTTCTCTCACATAAGCATGTCTTTGGTCTTCCAACTAAGCACCAATTAAATAAATATTACAAGCATGCATGATATAGTATGTTATTTATTAATTAAGTTTCAGTATTATTTTTCTAGCTTTAGATGTAATTGTTTAGAAAAAAAAAATAGCATTCGGTTAAACCAAAAATCGAACCAAATGAACCAAAAAATTTATGGTTCGGTTAGGTTCGATCATATCAATTACTTTGGTTGGTTTGGTTTTCATTTTTTTTCAAAATTTTGGTTTATGGTTTTATTAGTTTGGTTTGATTTTGCACTAAACCAACTATTTGCACACTCCTAAATGTAAAGTCACAGTATTCGTGTTCAGTGTCATTCATAAAAATTTTATACTCTTACAAAATTCAAAATTTTATACTTCTTTTAACAAATTCAAAAATTTTAGTTTTATTATTTTCATTTCAACAATATATTTTACATTCATCTTACAAAATTCAAAACTATTTTATATAATAAATTAGTTAGTATATTGTATTAATAACTTTGACTATTACGTGATTCAATTTTTTAAAATAAAAAGTATAAAAAAATCAAAATAAATTCAACAATATATTAAATTAATAAATTTGATAGTCTACTTCAAAATATTAAAATAAAAATATATATTAAATATTATATTGTATTAATAAATATGATTATTATGTGATTAAAAAATTCAAAATAAATAAGAATATTAGATAAAAAAATTCAATTATATATTTTATTAGTAAAGTTAATTATTATGCGATTTTAAATTTTAAAATAAAATAAAATATAAGAAAACAAGAATAAATTCAAGAATATTTTAATTTTATAAACTTGTTTATTATATGATTCGTTATTTTAAAGTATAATTAAAAAATATAAAAATAAAAATATAAGAAAACTTCCAATTTCAAAATAATAAGTCAACTTCTTCTTTAAATAGGTCAAGGATATAAGAGTAAACAAATATTAATAGTTGATTAAAATCTTAATTATTTACTTATCAAATATTAACATCTTTCTTTAATTAAGTATTATGGCCGGCCACATGTATGGCCAAATAACATCACTCTATTACATAATCATTCACAAATGATATAAGTACAAAAGAGAGACAAATTGGTAGAGAAATTTTATGTGATGGGTTGAACCTAGTGACAGAGACGTGAGAATTGGAACTTGAGATTTCAACCTTCACCTTCACCACTTAACAGTACTACATCTACGTGAACAATGTTGTTATCTGTTAATATACCACAAACCTTATAGTTTAATTAATTAATTAATTAATTAATTAATTAGTGATATATAATTGTGTAGGTGAGCGATGAAGGTTGAATCCCCAAATCCCCAAAACATGCAGTGGCACTCGAAGACTGGTATATTGCATATATCAGAATTAATATGAATGTATATAATGTTACATTTTTTGATCGGGTAACTGGTAATTAAATTATTGCATACATGTTTTAACTTTTGAACTATATTATATTCAGTAACTATTTTTTGTAGGAAGAGCAGATGATGGTTGTGGATGGACACTGCATGAGATTGAAGAAATTAATATCAATCATGCAGTGTCGATCCACAACCATTAATTTATTGACATTTTTTTCATCTAAAAAAATACAATAATGATATATTGGGAAATAAAAAATTATAATAATAAATAAAACAGTCCAACACCCAGTAAATTAGGAATTTAATAAATAGCCAAACATCATAAAAAGATAGGTAAGACCGTATAAGAAATAAAATAAAACAATGAAATGCTTAAAAACCAAATAAAAAGCTGAGGAAGAGTTAAAATGAAAAAAACAAAGATGATAAAGTGAAATGTTAACTAAAGAAGAAATACAATGAAAAAAAAAAAGAAAAAAAAAGTGAAAAAAAAGTCATGTTCAGAAAAGGGGTTCTAACTCGGGTGCAATAGGCACCATGAAATTTTTGTTGACAAATTTTATAGATTTCATTTTCATAGAATTTTTTAACGACGATTTTGCCTTTACGATTATACCTCTACAATTTTACTTTAATATATGTATAAATATACACTCCAAGAATCGCACAAAAAGATTGAATATCAAGAAAACTTGAAATTGGGTTTGTTTTAGAATATATACAAAAGTGAAACCCTAGAATTTTGGCGCGGCTCTACATGTCGCAGTAACGGTCAAGCCGTTTAGTAATTAACTGTGAGCGAGGAGTCGGGTTCTAATGTCACACGACATAAAAATCGCAATCGCAAACCTTTAACCCGGGCCTAGCATCACACCATCCATTTTAATCAGAAATTAGAAATTGTGCAAATCATATAAACTTGAGACACAAATTTTATATGATGGGGGCTCGATCTAATGAAATGTATAAATATGAGAATTCAATACAATAGTTTGTAGCAAGAGCAGATGATGGCTGTGGATTGACACTGCATATGAGAATTCAATACAATAGTTTGTAGGAAAAGCAGATGATGGCTGTGGATCGACACTGCATATGTAGTGTCGATCCACAGTCATCATCTGTTCTTCCTACAAATAATAGTTGCTGAATATAATCTAGTTCAAAAGTCAAAACATATATGCATTAATTTAATTACCAGTTACTCGATCAAAAAATGTCATTATATATATATATTGACATTAATTCTGATATATATACAATATACTAGTCTGCGAGTAAACTCAAACTCCAATTCTGCCAGAAGTATAGTAGCCACTGCATATTTGAATTCCTTTGCAGAAAATTAAGATCCAGATGAGCAATGCCGAATTTAAAACTTTGTAATACTGCACGCGTGCAAATTTTGGTCGACTTTCGTGCAATTTTTGTACAAATTTAGTGCATATTTGGATCCTGGAATTAAATTGCCCAAATTAAAAAATATTTTCCAATTTCAATACTGATAGAAAAATATGAAGAACACATTATATGAGTAAATCATAATATAATGAGATCGTTTAACTTGGTATTTGATAGCAAACACATTTATTTAATTAGTACATTAGTCTCTGTTTTTATACATAGAACGTAATTAATAGAGTTTGTTAATTGAATCATTATTTTATGTAATAAATGCTCATACTATTATTGTGCAAACCATATAAACTTGAGACACAAATTTTATATGATGGGCTCGATCTAATGAAATGTATAAGTATGAGAATTCAATACAATAGTTTGTAGGAAGAGCAGATGATGGCTGTGAATTGACACTGCATATGAGAATTCAATACAATAGTTTGTAGGAAGAGCAGATGATGGCTGTGGATCGACACTGCATACTGATATGCAGTGTCGATCCAGTGTCGATTAACAACCATCATCTGCTCTTCCTACAAACAATAGTTGTTGAATATAATCTAGTTCAAAAGTCAAAACATATATGCATTAATTTAATTACGAGTTACTTGATCAAAAAATGTCATTATATATATTCACATTAATTCTGATATATATATATAATATATAATATACCAGTTTGCGAGTAAGCTCAAACTCCAATTCTACTAGAAGTATAGTAGCCACTGCATGTTTGAATTCCTTTGCAGAAAATTAAGATCTAGATGAGCAATGCCGACTTTAAAACTTTGTAATACTGCACGCGTGCAAATTCTAGTCGACTTTCGTGCAATTTTTGTACAAATTTAGTGCATATTTGGATCCCGAAATTAAATTGCCCAAATTAAAAAATATTTCCAATTTCAACACTGATTGAAAAATAGGAAGAACACATTATATAAGTAAATCATAATATAATGAGATCGTTTAACTTGGTATTTGATAGCAAACACATTTATTTAATTAGTACATTAGTCTCTGTTTTAACATGTACATAGAATGTAATTAATAGAGTTTGTTAATTGAATCATTATATTATGTAATAAATGCTCATACTATTATTGTGCAAACCATATAAACTTGAGACACAAATTTTAGTGAAATGTATAAATAAGAGAATTCAATACAATAAAAAAACATAGACGTGAGAATTCGAATTTGAGACTTGAATCTCAAGCACTCAACGCTACTCTACTAGGCGGCTCATTAGTCCATATTAACACCACAGACCTTATAACTAAGTAGTACTGTGAGTAGATGGCATAAGAGCAAGAATATGAGGGTTGGGACTGATATCCACCCATTTATTGTCGATCCAATCCTTTGATGCTCTCACATTTCTCGCCTCCACTGTCATCAACTGCATCTGCTCCTCACCTACCATTAATATATCATTATCAGTTATCACACAATCCAACATTAATTTAGGGATTAGGATACTCATTTACAAGGATGAAAAGCACATACCAGTCCCAGTCAAATAAACTTGAACCCTGCTACTTCCGCCAGAACTATGGTATCCGACGACGATACCTTCCCACCAGGCATCGAACCACCATGCATCCACAGCTGCCCCCACTTCCAACTTAACCTCAGAAGAATCCCAATCAGGGCAAGGCCTCACTGTAAGCCGTCCACCACATCTCATCCCCAATTTATCAGGCGCTGCTTCTCTGCTTGCCGCCACCCATTCCTACATTTAATTCACAGATTAATTTCTGCAACTTAATTACCTATGAAATTAATGCACTCTCTTTTCAGCATATATTTCCTCATTTGATTTCAGCAGACCACAGATGTCAAATGATAAATCGTATCCACATTTCTTGGATCATGATATATATATCTATCTAATTGGGGTGGGTTTAACTTGAAACTAAGAAAAAGAGATGCAGTAATGCTATGTTTATATACCTCCAGTTGTTGATCACCATCCATGAGATCACAGTACTGAACCTTGATACGGTTTCTTGATGAACGCAAAATCTTGCACCTAAACCAGCAGCCTTGCATATCACTCTCATGACAAAGAAGCTCGATATCTTTTTTGCCCTTGATCGACACTCGACCCTCTCGCTCAGGCACTTTGCTCGACATTTTGGTTTTCTGCCGCTCAGAAGACGAGTTACCATTTCCTGCTAAAGTTTTTAGTCCAGCAGGGCTACCATCAACGGTTTGGTGCACTTTGGATCTTTTATGCCTCTTGAGAACATGAGAGGCCGGATCCTGATCAAGACTGCTGCCTTCTGCTTCTTCGGATAAATTTTGAACATTGCTTCTTAACCCAGGAACATGCACATAGTATCCCAGATACGCGAGCAGGGGTTGAGAATAGTAGCCGGGTAATTTGGTTATAGTGAAGGCGCTAATGCAGTTCTGTTTGAATTCCTTGCAGCACATAAATGTTTTACGCCACACTCTTAAAGGAAGAGATTCATCACACCTGTGGAAATGAGTAGGTGCCAGAACAGCAGCTACACCATCGACGACTTTTGCACTAAGCTGCTCGACGATGGGTGTGATGAAAACTTGTTTACACAAGGGGTATAACTTAGGAATCATACCCTCAATGTCCTTGCGGAAGACAAACTTTCGCACTTGAACCATTTTCTCCCCCTCCTCATTCTCGTACACGTCCTCCACATAACCAAGGTAGTCCTTTCTCTCCCCACTACCCAGGATCCATACAATCGAATGCACCTGAATGACATACAAGTATAGTCAGAATTATAATTAAAGCCAGTCACCCAATGCAAGATTTGTGATATCTCGAGACTTACATAAATATTGGTTTTGTTCCTGCAAAACGCGGGATAGTGATTCAGCTGCTTATCACATATCCGAGCTTCACCTGACCACACAATTTCTGAATTTTGTGCCACTAATTGTCTGGACCCTTGGATCTGATAATTAAAGTATTCGGAGTTAATGTACTGCTAAGACCTGTAGGTTATAACAAAATGTAAGGATCGGGTTAACAAATTAGTACCGCCTTCTTGTCCAGGGGGCTCCTGCGCTGGGAGAGACGCGTCATAAGGGAAATAAGATGTTTCTGATCCATTTCCTGCCGATCTTCCACAAAAATAGGCAATAGCAGAAAGAACAGTTGAATTTTGTTGAAGATATTCTCTTTACACTGCAATTGAGAAAATCATTGCATCACAACTCGAAACATAATAACTTACACAAAATCTCATCTCATATTTTAAAATTAAATTCATAAGCTGGATATGAAACTAGAAGAAATTTAATGCATACAGAATGGCAGTTGGAAGCACAAATAAATCAGAGGAAAACACAAATTATGAAGTAGAATATAACTAGAGAAGTTGCTGCTAACAACTATAAAAAAAAAGTTGGAGAAGTACAAAACAACAACATAATGTGTAAAACTTGAAGGCCTCATTAAAGAGTATGAATGAACTATCGCGGATTAACAAGCAAATCCAAAGACAAGTTGTCATTTAATATATGCTTCGACAAAATCTTTAGCTCACCATGCTGAACCAAGATTCAAAGAATATCACCACAGAGGCACTGAATGCATGAAATGCTAATTTAGAAACCATAGAGAGAAGTGCTTTGAAAACAACTTTGCATTGACAGAGACTTCTAAACGTAGAACAGGACCAGCAGTTTAAATATTGGAAGAAAGACATCTAAAACATAAAAGAATATGTTTTCCTCAGGGAAGAAAAGGGAACAATATAACATGAACACTGAAAACATGAAAGTTATTAGTCAAATGAAGTTCATTGCTCTTTGACATCACCAATAAAATAGAAATCTATCTTAAAAGGGAAATTTTACCTTTATTATTTTTTTTTTTCTATCGTAAAAATGCAGTCCTAAATTGAAGTCTTCCATTTGGACTAAATTCAGCAAAACCATCAAAAGCCAAATCAAATCTAATTTTTACCTTGACTGTTAAACAAGTAAACCATCCTTTTAACAAGGATACTAAATGAAATACTGATTTAATCAGATGCTAATAATGCAAATCCAAGGAAATACATATTCATTAAACCACAAAAGGAGGATGGATTTGTCATTCCCTAGCGAAGGAAAATTTAATTACAAAACATGCAGAATCGTGGGGGACGAAAACATTTTTCCTTTGAATGACTTCACAATAAGTCATTCTAGCAAAAGTAGATCTAGCAGTAAAAGGCTCAAGGCAAGGTTGGAGCTACACTAATTTTAATGGGAAGGGCTAGAAAAAAAATAAAATCATTATGTTGGGTGGGAGGGAATCAGCTAAAATATTTATCTATCTAACAAAATATATGAAAAGAATGAAATCTTGAAAAAAGTAGGGAGGTTACAACCACAAACCATGAGGAGGCTTCGCTTACCTCGAACTGGATTTAGAGTGAGGCGATGACTCCAAAGCTCAAGAAGAAGGTATTGCAAAGAATACAAGAGAATACATCCCTATTTATCGTCACGGAGCATTAAATTCGTTCTACCTAATGCTGACATTACAACCTACACGTGCATGAGTTTGATTCGTCTCAAGATAATCCTCCCGTTATATTTTAAAATTTTCCAACAACTTAAAGCTCCGAAATAAATTTCAGAAACAAACATGAAATCCTACCTGGCTATTAGCATTCTAAGCCTTACCCAAGCTGAGATCAGAAATAAGCTGATGCTGGTGCAAATTAGTAAGAGATCTAGTGATCCAATTTCAGAAAGCTAAATCAGGTATGAAATTAAAGTGATTTGAAGTATCTAAATTAATAATCTGCATGTGATAAGTCATCACAAAATTATGTTCTTTTCATATGTGGCACATCTTGCACTTACACAAAATGTTTCCTATAATAATCATATTATTTATCATACACGGGCCATCTTCTGTTTCAAGTAGACCTCATTGCCTTATTCACCTTACATATTGTTCTCTTTCTGGATTTAATATTTTCAGGTACTTCAATGGCTACAACATTCATGCTTTCCATTACGACCAACTTAAGTTCACTACCCTATAAGTTCTTTAAAGTGATAATTATCAAGGTGTGTGCATTAATCAACCAGCTAAGATTGCCAGAAAAACTGTGTCCAGTCTTCCTACAAAGAGATGCCTCGAGATAATACTCACAAAGCCACTATATAAATCATCCAAAGATAAGGTCCTAAGGATATAGGTATCTTCAAACTTACATTTGTATACATCCTGCTTCTAACAATCCCTTGCAGAGCACATGTCAGCTGACTTGTCAACGCGACAAACATACTTTCAGCATTGAAACTTGTCATCACTATTAATTCACCACCAATGTCCTTTTTCTCATCATATTCAAACAATATCAATGATCTCATCTTTTCACATATTACGTGCTCTTTTCCCCCAAAAAATATTGTTAAGGAATTTATTGGTACGCCTGAGGTAAACAAACAGGCATATGCCCCCACTACCTTCACTAGGAGACACTTTCCATAAAATTTCATGTTAGAAAGAACTGTCCACATGATGATAATATATAAATTATTGTCTTGTGTGATATGTTTCCCCCTTAAAAAGTTGTACATTTATCTCTAGCAAGGACATCCAAAAAATACTAGACAAGAAACATCTACACACATCACTCTGTAATGAATACCGATGGAATCACATGGCCATACATGCAGCTATGTTTAGCAACAACTAAACACGATCAAAGAAAATGTGCAAGAAAGAGAGCAAATTGCAGCTGTTTTAGTATTTACCTCATTGCCAAAATTTATCGGCATCTAGAAAGTGAGAGCCTTTTTGTCCCTATTCGTTAATCTGGAAAATTAGAGAATGAATATTATAGTTACGAACCCAATGTTATGGCCGCTAATCTCCAAATATTGAATTTACCCACATACTTCAACACCTTTAATATCAGCGCTGTTTGTTTTCCCATTAAACATATTAAAGATCAACCTTTCTGAGCCAATTACTTGAAAGAAAAATGTCTCAAACTATTATGGGACCAAGTATTAACAATATGAAATAATAGTTGTTTGACCCGAAAATGCAAAGGAAATAAACTCAAGAAATAGAATGACCAAAATGTTTCCTGAATTAACTTCAGCACTCAAGCACACAGCCCCGAAGAGGCTCACATTAGAGCTGATTATTCCTTAACTGCTACCTTTGATGTTATTTATCTGAATGTTGTGGTGACTGCTTACGAAGGCACATGCAAGCAATCTAAAAGCTAGAAAAATAGCTGACATTCTACATTTACCCCTGTAAATCATTAACTTAGAGAAATGAGCCGTAAAATGCAACAGGTTGCATACATACTTGAATGAGTGAAAATTGGGTGGCACCTCCTAAGGTTGATGCTAGACAATCTACAGAATCTTCTCTTAATTAGCTCCTTGTTATAGCTAGGTGTTTGAGCGTCGACCTGAAGACATGTACATAGTCCTCTATCACCGAGTAGATCATATGAATTATACTCCTCTCTATCCCTACCACAGCAAGGAGAGAACTTCCAGTGGAGTGCCTTAAGATATAGTGAATAATGCGACTGCCTTTTTTTCTGAGAGATAACGTGCTTCTCCCTTGCTCTCTGCATCTGATTGTCAGACATCGTTCCAAGTAGAAGAATGAAAGAGTTAGTATTGAAAACAAAACATGCATTTCAGCAAAGAATTCCCTTTCATAAAATAACCAGGTTAAAATCATGGTCATTTGTAAGCAAAAACATCCCAATCAAGCAGAAACATATAATGAACGAGCACGTCTTGTAAATAGAACATGCATTTCAGCAGTGACCCTTTCATGAAATCAGAAATTCAAGTTACGATCACCCTGAATTTTAGCTTAACCAGTGCAATGGGATTCATAAAAGCAAATTCCCACAAAATCAAAAGAAACTCCTGGTTTATGTAAAACACGGAAACAAAATCATCCGAAAAAAGAAAAAGAATTTGATAAAGCTCAGAACAGTTGAAAAAGATTCAACAAAGAGATTAAAAACAAAAGGCACAACCTTCAAATTCCTGAAATAACCAAGAAATATAGAATCTTTTTCACAAAATAAAAAATGGGGTTTGGCTAGTTTTAACAAGGTTATCCAATTATAGATAAATAACCCAGATATTGGAAAGAGCAAGCATGCCGATTTCGACGAACCTTGAAGGTATTATGCAAGAACTCAAGAATGACGAAGCGAAGAGGACAGAGTCAATATTTTAAATAAGCGCACAAGATATTCTAAAAACTGACCTTAAAAAAGAACCGGTGGGATGCAGCTAAGCGCAAGAAATTGATAAAAAAAACTGAGTAGGAGGTTTGGAGGCAGCTTTTGGCGGTTAAATAAGTGTAGGTGAGCAGTAACGGGAGAGATGATAGTGGCGCGCAAAAGCCAGGTGTTGTGGGCCTTTGGGTTTAAGTTCAGAGTTTGGGTAATCCAATTCACAGGCTGTTCGCTGTTCAGGCATAACGGATTTTTACATTAATACGGATTTTTATTTGACCCATTAAGGGTGTGGCCCTTTTTTTTTTTTTTTTTTCCTTCACTTCATTATTTTTTTTTTCAATTTTAATTTTTTATGCCTCAGTTTTATTTTACACGTATTATTTATGATTTATTAAACTCAATTAAAATGTATTTTTTTTTGTATTTTAGTTATTTAATTGATTTATTAAACTTAATTAAAATGTATCAATTAATTTTTAGTTATTAATTGATTATTACATTAGAGGGACTCAGCTGTGCAGGAGTCTGATGAGCCTAGGGGTGTCAAGGTACGTCATACCTTACTTTTTTTGCCATACCTTATACCTTACCTTAGTTTACGGTATGACAAAAATCATATAGTTCGGTATGACACATAATGCATACCTTTACCGTACCTTTATATCGATATACCTTACCATACTTTAGTTCGGTATACCTTATTGTACCCATATTTCAGTCTGTACCATACCTATATTTCACGGTATATCGAAATTATCAATATGCTAAAAAATATTTAGTAAGAAAATACATGCATAAAGAAACATTAATCAATAATACATTTCATTTATTCTATTGAAATAATTTTATATCTTATAATTTTCATATACATTATTATATTTTAATTTTTATTGATTATTCATTTTAAATTTTAATTTAATTGATTGAAAAAATAGAAAATTATTATTTATTACATTTAATTTCAAATAGTTCAATTTTAGTTATGATTTATGCATTAAATTAAATATCAAAACATAACTTTTATGATAAATTTATTAAATATTGTATTATAGATATGCAAATGTATATATATATATATATATATATATATATATGAAATTCAAAGTACAGTATATATCGATGTACCAATACATACCGTATCGGTATATACCTTCACTTCGACATATATCATGGTACGGTATGACGGTATACTGAACTTTCGATATACGTCGGTATACCTTAATTTTTGAAAATTCATACCGTTACCTTAACGTAAAATTTCGGTAAGGTATCATACCTTACCGAAAAATCGGTATACCGTTAATATCGGTAACTTCGGTATTTTTTCGGTACGGTATGGACGGTATTCCTGTATGATGGTATTTTTTGCCAGCCCTGGCCTGCCCATCAGACGGGTCGGCCCATTAACCCGGTTCGCCCAATGCCGAAAATTTTATAGAAAAACCCCATTTCAGGCGCGTGTACCTCACGCGCACCCACGTGCGGTGCGTGACGTACACGCCTGAATTTTTTTTTTTATTTTTTAATTATTTTTTCAATTTTTGTTTTTTATTTTTTTATTTTTTTTGTTTTCCCATCAAATTGTATACCCTAAAATACAATTAGTGAACCCTAAAAATTGAAATGAATTAATTTAATTTTTTAAAATAATATAAATATGTATCCTAAAATTGATTTAATGGACCCTAAAATTAAAGTGAATGATGTTTTTTTTTAATTCGGTTACTCGCGTAATGGACTCGCCCGACGCTAACGCGTGAACTCGTGCTTTGCGCTCGATAATTAATTTATTTTTTTGAAACAAATATAAATGGTAATTGAAAAAAAATATATATAAACCCTAAAAAAACACAACAAAAACCCCTAAAAAACTATGAACCCTAAAAACCATGACCCCTAAAAAAACCTAAACTCCTCCCCCCACAACTCTAAACATTAATTGGAATGGAAAAAATCACAATTTGAAGTGCATAAACTTATAAAAGATAAGTAGCAGACCAGTTACTTTTTAATGATACAATTGATACTTTTTGAACTTTAAATGATAGTTTTTAGTATAAAGATTGATACTGTATTTTACCATTTTTTTTTGCGGGCGGGTCGGGTCGGGTTGTCTGATTGGCCGGCCCATGCATAAGATGTACATGAGTGTTGGCATTTACATTAATACAGATTTTTATTTGAGTGGTCCTTTTTTTTCCTTCACTCGATTATTTTAATTATTTTAATTTTTTATGCTTTATTTTCATTTTACACGTATTAAAATGCATTATTATTATTTTGTATTTAATTTTTAATTTTTAGTTATTAATTGATTATTTGAAAAATTAAATACTAAACAATTATATTAAACCCTAATTAGTATGATGATAACCCTAAATGACAAGTGTAAAATTAAATCAAAGCATAATAAATTAAAATTAAAGAAAAAGAAATTGGAAAAAACTTAAAAGAATTGAGTATGCAATAAGGAATACAATACTAAATGTTCAATTGACAATTTCGTATGCCCTCTACCTCCCATTTTTTCCTTTCGTTTTAGTTTTTTTTTCACTTTCTAATTTATTCTTTTTTTATTATTATTATTTTTAAAATAAATATATGCCATGAAATAGAATTAGTGAACCCTAAAATTAAATTTAATTAATTTAATTTTTTTTATCTGTTATCTCGCGTACTGCACACACCCGATGCTAAGGTTAGTGGCGGATCCATGATTTTAAAATTGAGGGTACGATATATAATTCTTAAAATGCATAAATAAATACTCTCCGGTGGTTAAAAATCTACAATAAAAAATACGACATATCTTGAATGAATATATCAGTTGACATTTTAGTGTCATTGAATCAAGGGATAAGGTTCCATTTGCCCCCTGAACTATTTCCCGAAAAATATCCTGACCCTTAAACTAAATTCTGTTACAATTAGCCCCTTAACTTATTGAACTCAACTCGATTAGCCCCTTGAACTATTAAATTTGACCCGATTAGCCCATCGAACGTAGATAATTTTATTTTGCTTATTTCTAAATTAATAAAAAGTATTAAAAAATAAATATATATATACATAACATTAATAAAAAAATATATTTTTTTATAAATAATTTTAGTGGTACATAAATTGTCATTATATTTATCACACATTAAAATATCAAACCACTACAATTGAAAATAAAAATATATAAAAAATCATAATTATGGTCTATATTAAATTGATCAATTATAGACATTAATAATCTACTATAATATAATCAGAGTTATGGTATATTATACATAATTTATCTTATATAATATATTTATTAGAATATATAGATTTTCATTCCCGAAATTCATATTGTATAATTTCATACATACATACATACATACATACATACATACATATAAAAGAAATAGAGTATTTGTGGTGAATTCTTTTAATGATAATATGATTTCAATTAACTCATTAATTTATATTTTTCTTCAAATTATGCTAGCTTATATATATTTGGACATATTGAATGAGAAATGCCCGTATATTTTTAATTTTTTTGGGGGAATAATAGTTACAGATATTTTTGCTTTTCTTTTTATTTTATTTAGAAATAAACAAAACAAAACTTAATTATAGTTTTCAAGTAGTTAACTGGGTCAAGTTCAAAAATTCAAGGGGCTAACTGAGCTGAATTCAAAAGTTCAAGGGGCTAACCGGGACGAAATTTAGTTTAAGGGGCATAATGCTCATTGAAAAATAGTTTAAGGGTTAAATTGGACATTATCCCTTATATCAATACTAGAAAACTCAGAAAGATAATATGTGGCGAGTGTAAGTACTTTTTCATTGTCAAAAGAAGAGAAGCCATGTTTAGGACTTAAGCAAGTCATGAACATAAGCAACTTTGTATTAGCCCCGTTAAATTGCTCGTTGAGTTTGCAATTGTCTAAAAAACTTCTCGAGTCATTTCTCTCCGCTTAAACACAGGAAACCCAACCACATTTAACAAGTTTGCGATTGACTCAAAAACTTATTGCCTTGATTTTCTTTGATCTAGATGTATTATCCATCATTTCCTTATTAATCGAACCATAATACTTGACTTGACTTTAAAGGTTGATTAAAAAATAATTAGTTAGATCCATGCGCCGTCTACTAAAAGCTTTAGAAAATAAAAGAACTTGCTTCGAAATCCTTGAATGAATTGGTGTGTTGAATCGAATGAAATGGCTTGTGTATTTATACTAAGGCTTTGGTGCAGGAAAATGGAAACCTCATAGTTTTAGGGGATTGATATTAATCAAATCCCCATATTCTATTAAATAAATTGATGATTTAATTAAATTGAATTCATGAAATTTGGCGAAAATTGATGAAATGATTTGCAAAAATATGCATTGATCCTTTACGTGATTAGGATCAAAATGTGTGCTTTAAAATGGTTGATTTTTAAAACAAATATTAAACTCGTTTGGCCTCACTAATAAGTTATAATTTTGGCTAAAAATTCTAATTTAACTAATAATGTAACAACATACAATAAATTTGATGCACATTTTATAATAAATAAGGTGCGATTGACAAAATAATTTAAATGACTCGTTTGAATCAACATTTTCTAAAAATGGTAATGATCACTTTAAAATGATTTTGGGTCGTTACATACTTTATCACTTAAAGAAAATTTTGTCCTCGAAATTTCGAAATCTTATTTTCGCAAACCTGGAAAGGGCAAAACACTTTGTTTTTTTTTTCAAAATCTTATCTTCAAAAACTTGAAGAAAAAATAAAACACTTTTAGAAATTTCAAAATCTTATTTTCATAAACCTGAAAATAGTAAAACATCTTTAAATCGTTATTTCGAAAGATGTGAGTAGAAAGTCACTAACATAAGAAATAACTTTAAACCTCTTTTATCTTTATTCAGCTCGATGCGGCAAACGGGCGATGGGTTTTTTTTAGCAGGTCTACAGAAATGTAGACCCGCTTTGATACCAACTGTGACGTCTCAAAAATTACATTTATTTATTTATTAAAATAAAAAGATAGGAATAATACATAATACTTAGAAAGTTGTTCCAAAACATAATTTAAAGTTTATTTCAGTAGAAAATAATATAAGATAAAAACATTAAACATTCTTTATTCCATCACTCCGTCTCTACATCATCACCCGAGCTTTCTTAGTCTGAAAAAATAAATATTTTTAGGGTGAGTGCTATTAACTCGGTGGGTTACTGCATTTATCAAGATTATACATATATGAACAATAAATACATAGCAAGCCCGTAGGCCGAACATGCAACCCATAGGTTGAGTAACTTTTCCTGCAACCCATCGGCCGAAATGCAACCTGTAGGTTGAGTAACTTTTCCTGTAGCCCGTAGACCGAACATATAATTTCCACATATAAATTGCATAAAATGCATAATAGGGATAAATAAATATTGCATAACAATCCACATTGGATTCCCCACCTTACTCAAACCATAAAACTTGACTTGATTTTAAAGCTCAATTAAAATAAAAAAATAGTTAGATCCATGCGCCGTCTACTAAAAGCTTTAGAAAATAAAAGAGCTTGCTTCGAAATCCTTGAATGAATTGGTGTGTTGAATCAAATGAAATAGCTCGTATATTTATACAAAGGCTTTTGGTGCATGAAAAATGAAAACCTCACAATTTTAGGGGATTGAAATGAATCAAATCCCCATATTCTATGAAATAAATTGATGATTTGATTAAATTGATTTCATAAAATTTGGCGAAAATTAATGAAATTATTTGCAGAAATATGCATTGACCCTTTACGTGATTAGGATCAAAATGTGTGCTTTAAAATGGTTGAATTTTAAGACAAATATTAAACTATTTGGTCTCACTAATAAGTTACAATTTTGGCTAAAATAAATAATAAGAAATAAATTCTATAATTTAACTAATAATGTAATAACATGCAATGAATTTGATGCACATTTTAAATAACTATGACACGATTTATAGGACAAAATAGTTTAAATGACTCATTCGAACCAACATTTAATTTAGAAAATGGTAATAACTAGTTTAAAATGATTTTGGGTCGTTACCAGAGTCATTAAATCAATACTTGAAATTCAAAAAAATAATATGTTACGAGTGTAAGCACTTCTCCAATCATTTTCTCTCCGCTTAATTACAGAAAACTCCAATCACATTTAACAAGTTTGCAAGTGACTCAAAAACTTATTGCCTTGATTTTCTTTAATTTAGATGTATCATCTGTAAACTCAATGAACTGACCTTGAACACTTATTGAAATCGACTGGATCTTGATGGATAACAATGATATGGACGTTGGATGGCTGCTGGATGACGTCGGTAATGATTGGTGATGTTGATGAAGGTAGAATGAGTTGATACGCGAAAGCAAACCCCGTGGACACTTGATCCGCGAAACGTACTTCACTTGGAATCTCCTCGATAGATGAATTGAACTCGGGGCGACACACCCTATGTAAAACAATACACAAAAAGTCTCGCTACTTGAATTCTCTTCGGTTGCAAATCCGACCCTAACTCCACAAGAGAATTAGAACAAGATTTAAAGATAAAACTTAAAAGTTGCAAGCTTCTTAAGAGTGTGTATTTTCGGCTGAAAATAAACAAAAAGAGGATCTTGGGTGAGACAATATTGAAAGGTAAATTCTTCTTAATCAAATATGGTCTAAATATCAAAGTAACAATGATCCTCTATTTATAATAGAGGGATGGCCGAAAATTCCAAGATAAAATCCTAAAAGAATTAGAAAAAGAGTTTCCTATCATAACTAGGATTGTTTCCTTATCCAAAATCTGTTTTTAAGGAAAGAATCAAAAGATACCAAAAATAAAATAAGAAAAATCTATCTAGATAAAGATAAATTCCAACAACTTGGGCCTTCATAAAACTCGCCTATTTGGACCTTTAATTACACGACATGGGCTGAAATATAGTGTATAATTTCATGGCCCAAGTAATATAATCCTTGCCACCTTTGCATGAAAAACAACATCTCCCGATTTCCCATGCAAACGCGAATAACTTTTGATGCACACGTCCAAATGGCGTCATTCTTCTTCTCTTAAAGTATGATATCCCATGGTGTGATTTTGATCATGATGTATTGTTCTTCAAATCTTGATTTCCAATCTTTGATGGCCCTCATTCTAACAATCTTCGGACTTTTGAATGATAGCTCCGGATTTAATTCTTCAAGGTTTTTACAGGATCATATCACATTTCCTAATTGAATTAAAAAATTTAATAAAAATAATCATGTGTGAGAATAACAAAAGTGAAATAAAATAAGTTAAATAATGAGTAATAATTCCTAATTCCTAAGTTTAAGAATTCTGCCGTGGAAACTTGAAACGCTCATCATCTAATTATTAATTCTTAATTAATAATTCATAATTCTTAGAGTTTTTATTCTTCAGTTTATAGTTATCAATGCCCCAAAGCATGTGATTATTCTTAAAGTTATCAATCGTAAATATATATTTCTAATTCCTAATTCTTACTTCCTAATTCAAATTATTGTTCATAAATTTAAATTTCTAATTCAAACCCCAATTAAAGTTAAAACAATGTACATGAACTCAAATTCTTAACTCGAATATAAATCTCTGATATTTAATTAAAATTTTAATTAGGCACAAAACATAAATATATAAAAAACATTAAACATAAAGAAAAAATTTAATTAACAATATACAAAAATCAAGAAGGAAAGGGAAAAAATAACCTCGATTGACAGTGGCAGTGTTTGGGCACTTATCAATTTAAAATTTTGATGTAATTTTGAGATTGTTAAAATTTATATTTTTAAGACTTGAATAGTTATACATGTACTGTTTATATATTTATATATGTATTAGATTTAAAGAGGAGTAAAGTGGAGTGCTTAGTTGGTTATTAGTTAATATAATTGAGGGTGTGATGTTTATCGGTATCGAATACACGCGTTCCGAACTGAACCGCAATAGGACGGGGTCGATGTAAGGCGGTGAGCCAACCCGAGTCGTACTCTCAAGAAAATTTAACAGTGCGAATATCCTTTTCGTATTACACACATAAATTTAAATACAATCCTAAATATTCTAAACCAAAGGTTGAGGGATGGATTAAGATCTACTTTAATGAAAACAAGACAATATTAAGCATGCAAGGGAAGGTAAATAAGGTGATGATAAAATGGGGATTAGGGCATATATTCTCTCCTTGGTTTCTTTCCAAGCTCAATTCAAGTTGACTTCGTTAAATTAATCATACAATCAACTCCACCAAAAGGGATAACTTCAATAGCTTTAAGGCTAAATTGTACAATTAAGATTAACAATTAGACATGCGCTTCTGGCCAATCTAATGTTGACAGAACCCTAGTCGAGTAGTAGAATCTTCTATCGATCTCATCTACTACCTAGCAATACCAAATATTGGCCAAATACTCAATATAATGGAATTCAATTCAATCAACTAGAAATCAATAATTTCAAGCAAGGATCGAAACCAATTCGATTATCTAACATTAATATGGAAAATTAGCCCATCATCATGCAAATCATCCAACAAGAATCATATATGATCATCATCTTAAATATCGAAGATAAATAGAGTTTAAAGCTTACACAAGTTCTTGATGTTTGTCTTGATGATGTTGTGGAAAGATTACCCAAAATAGAAATGAAAAAATAGAGAAAAAATAGAGAGTTTCGTGCCCTATTGCATGACAAACTGATCGGTTGTAGAGAGTTGTGAAAAAAGATCCTCAAATTTTCCTTTTATAGTTTGTGAAACTCGAAACATAGTAAACTCTACCTAGTGGTCGTTGGAGGGCAGTGTGGGGTGGATATGTGCAACACACGGGAGGCTAGCGCTATCTAGCTTGCTTGATAAATGGGGACCCAGCGCCCACTGGGCTCAGATCATCAAGCTTTAATGGCTTGCTTTTCTTGACCTTCTTTGAAGAAGCGACCTCTTCTTTTTCTTTTTCTGAGACGACTTCTTCATCATCAATTTTGTGATATTCTTCAATATAACAATCTTCAAAGTCACCAGACTCATCTTCTTCATCTCGGAGTCGCCTTGACACCTTCTACCTTTTAGAGTCAAGTCCCATGACTTGTCTATCAAAATCATCCAGGCCTGTGTCTTCATCCATTGTTCTACCAACATATGTGACATTGCCATGTCTTTTTCTGGGCTTAGAAGGGGCTTTCCTTTTAGGAGACATGAGGATTTTTGGATGAAAGAAGGAAGGTTTAGAGAATGCAAAGAATTCAAGAGCAACGATAACAATTTTTTTCAGAGAGGGAGAGAGAGAGAGATTGAAGTCAGAATTTCAGAATGGAAAAAAGAGATTCTGATCGAAGAGCAGATCCTTTTAAGCAAATGATCTCTTCTTTCTTGTGACATCGATCAATAGTTTCGTTAAACACAGAAAGTTTGGAGCGAAATTGGTATTTTCCGGTTCTGAAGTTGTAGAGATGCCTACTAGCCATTACTAACAAAGTACATGATCATCTTCTGGGAGATGTTCATGAACATCTTTGATGAACTTTATTCACAGATTCTCCAATTTAGCTCATTCTTTTTGCAGGTTCTTCATATGACTTGCTGAGTGTGAAATAAACATACTCACACACCATTAGGCTAATTAATGGTGAATGCAAAGAACAAATGAGGGTCTTAGATTCTCAAATCTTGCAGTATCCAAGCTTATGGTGAATAAATCTGCTAGTTGATCTTCTGTGGTGACGTTCAATCTTTAGAACTTCTTCTTCAACAAGACTTCTGATGTAGTAATGTCTGATATCAATGTGTTTGATCCTTGAGTACTGAACTGGATTCTTTGATATGTTGATTGTATTTATGTTGTCACAGAACATAATGGGGACATCATGAGTTGATTCATAGTTCTTCATTATCTGTAGAATCCACATGATTTGAGTACAACTACTTTCTGCTGTTATGTACTCGGCTTTAGTTATAGAGAGGGATGTGCTATTTTATTTCTTACTGAACTAGGAAATAAGATTGTTCCCTATAAAGAAACAAGCACCTGATGTGCTTTTTTGTTATCTGGGGTCCCTGCCCAGTCAACATCATTATATGCGATAATGCTTGAATTTGTATTAGTGGAATACTTTCGACCATACTCAGTTGTCCCATTGACATATTTGATGATGTTCTTCACAGCGTTCAGATGACTTTTCTTTGGACATGCTTGATATATGGCATATACTCCCACACTATATGTTATGTCAGGTTTGTTAGCTGTTAGATATAGCAGACTTCCAATCATGCTTCTGTAGAGAGTCTAATCAACTTCAGTTCCAGCATCATCCTTGGTGATCTTGTTTGTTGTCCCTATTGGAGTCCTCTTGTGCTTGCTACTCTTAAGTTTAAATTTATTAACAAGACCTTTAGCATATTTGAACTGAGATATGAAAATACCTTTTTCTGTTTGCTTGATTTGCAACTCTAGAAAGTATTTCAAATCTCCTACCAAGCTCATCTCAAATTCAGTCTCTATGTCCTTGATGAAGTTCATGACCATCTTCTCTAACTTTGATCCAAATATGATGTCATCCACATATACTTAAACAATAATCACTACATTGTTCTCTTTTCTGATGAATATAGTCTTATCCTCTCCTCCTCTTCTGTATCCTCTGCTTAGCAGATGGTTTGCAAGTCTCTCATACCATGCTCTAGGAGATTGTTTCAGACCATAAAGAGATTTCTTGAGCTTGTAAACATGGTCTGGATAGTGAAGATCTTCAAATCCTTTTGGTTGAGCAACATACACAGGTTTGTTGAGAAAACCATTAAGGAAAACACTCTTCACATCCATCTGATGTAGCTTGAACTTCAGTTGGCAGGTTATAGCAAGAAGTGATCTTACTTATTTCAGTCTTATCACAGAAGCAAATGTCTCATCAAAGTCAATTCCTTCAATCTGAGAGTAGCCTTGAGCAACCAATCTTGCCTTATTCCTTGTGATGTTTCCTTCTTCATTAGACTTGTT
The DNA here is from genome assembly GCA_026008535.1 of Perilla frutescens. Classification (NCBI taxonomy): domain Eukaryota; kingdom Viridiplantae; phylum Streptophyta; class Magnoliopsida; order Lamiales; family Lamiaceae; genus Perilla; species Perilla frutescens. Next base: position 18,320,563 of record BRKX01000004.1, read on the forward strand.
TCAGAAAATCTATTTTGTCCCAACAATGTTGACATCATCTGGAGCTAGAACTAGATCCCAAACATCATTCTTCTTGAATTGTAACAATTCTTCTTGCATGGCCTAGATCCAATACTGATCTTGTAGAGCTTCATTCATATTCTTAGGCTCAGTCTTTGATGTGAAGTAGACATTAGCAACTAGTTATTGAATTTTTGCTTTGCCTTCTGTCTTCAGCGAGTCATGCACATATCCTATGATTATTGTTGTTGAATGACTCTTAACAATATGCTTGTATGTCCTTCTAGGAGTCTCAATATGTTCTTCACTGGCTGAGTCTGACTTCTCTGAAGATTTTTTAGAATGTTCAAAGACATCTTAATGAACTTCTTCATCATCACTCCTGAAGTCTTGAGCATCATCGAATTTGACATTGGCAGACTCAATAACAGCTCTTGTTTTAGTGTTGTAGACCATGTTGTTCCTTGAATATCCAAGGAAGTTATCTTCAACTCATCTGTTCTTCATCTTAGTTAGATATTCTCTATCATTAAGAATGTAACAGGGACAACTAAATATATGGAAATATTTGACAATAGGCTTCATTTCCTTCCATAGCTCATAAGGAGTGGCTAAAGTTCCATGTTTGTTGTGAACTCGATTGCTAATATGGCATGCTATGTTGATTGCCTCAGTCCAGAAGTGAGTAGCAATGTTGTTTCCTGCAATCATTGCTCTAGCCATCTCTTGAAGAGTCCTATTCTTTCTTTCAACAATACCATTCTGCTGGGGAGTCTTTAGTGCAGAATATTCATGACTGATTCCAAGCTCTTCACAAAAATCATCAAAACAACTTGTTCTCAAACTCCTTCCCATGATCACTTCTGATTCTCTTAATGGGAACACCATTTTCCACAGAAATTTACAGGCTAATTTTTTAAACATTGTAAATGTTTCTGTTTTATCTTTCAAAAACTCAACCCAGGTGAACTTAGAGAAATCATCTATGCATACAAACACATATCTCTTTCTTTCATATCTTTCTGTAGCCATTGATCCCATTAGATCCATGTGAAGATCTAGGACACTGTTAGAGGTGATGTGTTGAACATCCTTGTGTTGAGCTCTGAATTGCTTCCATAATTGGCAGGGGCCACAGACTTTATTCCAGTCAACCTTGATCTTTGGAATCCATTTAATCATATCTTTGTTGATCAGCTTCGGAAGATTCCTGAAGTGAGTATGGCAAAGCTTCTGATGCCATAATTCAGTTTCATCCAAGGATGTTCTCTGACAAGTTATTGAACATTCAGTAGGAACATTGAATTTGTAGCAGTTGTCAAAGGAAATTTTTTCTTCCATAAAGACTTCATTGTCCTTCTTGTAGACTTTGCAATAATCTTTGGTGAAGATCACAATCATATCATCATCACAGAGCTGACTGATGCTGATCAAATTGGCTTTTAGCCCATTTACCAACATAGCTTTCTTTAAGTTGGGCATTCCATCGATATTTAGAACAACTTTGTCCATGACTTTTCCCTTCTTTCCATCTCCAAAGATGACAAAATCAGATATGCAGGTCTTCATATCTTTCACTACTGCACTATCATCTGTCATATATCTCGAACAACCACTATCAAAGTACCAACTGTTGGTACTTTCTGCTCTCAGTGATGTGTGGGCTATCATGCTCACATGTTGCTTCTTGACCACCCAATGCTTTTTGGGTGAGTATAGCTCATTTCTTCTGTTCTGACATGGTGCTGCAGCTTTGGTTTTGGTAGGAACAAACCTTCTCCTCATTCTTTTAAGATCTCTGAGATAATCTTTACAATGAGGTCTACTGTGGCCTGCAACCTCACAATAGTGGTAGATGATCTTCCTTTTATCTGATGTGATGTGAAAAACAATGTTGGAGTTGTTTCTGTTGAAGATCCTCTTGTGAGAAATATTTGGAGGATGAACATTATTTGCAACGTTCAGAACATTCTTCTGTGTTAGTGTTATATGTAATACTAATCATAGAATCTTAGGTCAGATTGATTCAAAGTATCATTGCACTATGAATGTTTATCAAGAGATCTACATTGCTCTTGTTTTAAGTGCTTGATTGTCATTCATCTTTATAGTAATTGATAGTGTTCTGGATAATGTTCATAATAATGTACATGAACGTGATTTGAACTTCCTGAAGACAGCTCAATAGCAAGGTGTTTGGATTGAGCTGAGAAGAAGACTATTGTGCATCATGCCAGAACAGAGATTGTTCAACATACTGAGTACTGCCAGCTAGCTTGAGTGATAACCTGAAGTCAGTCTGTGAACATACAAAAGATTCTGCTGTGCTACCTGATGTGAAGATTCAAGATCAATAATGTACATTGCAAAGTATATGAATATCTGCAACAAAAAGAAGACTCAAAGATCAACAATGTTCATAGTAACATTCGTGAACATTTACATGAACATTCTTTATCCAGATTATTCTTCCAAGATCAATGAAGTTGTTCAAGGTTTACAACCAAGGGTAGATTCAAAGATCTATCTAGAAGCTGCCATATTCAACTGAAGAAACCAAGACTGAAGTCGAAGGCAGATTTCTAAAGTTGGAAAAAATCCTAACATGGATTGAACTTGATCTCGGTTCCAAACAAGGAAAGTTTTCTTATTTACTTCTGAATCAAATTAAGCCATCTATTCCCATGTTTAGGCTATCCTTGTTCTTCTATAAATAGCCTGGGATACGACCTGTTAGAATGATATACACACACACACTGAACAAAAGTACTACACAAGAATTATTTTAAGAGCTCTAACTGTTTTGAGCCACTTTGTTATAGTTGTGTCTTAGACTAAAGAATAGTATTCTAGTCATCATGTATTGAAATACACTTGTTCATATACTATCAAACAGAGTCTCAGGAGAGATTTCCTATGGGAACTAGATATGTTAGACAGCTAAGTTGTGAAGGGATCTTATAATTTAAATCAATGAAAGAGAGTGTATGGGTAGAAAAGGTAGCGAGTGATGGGAGGTCAACTGCGTATAATATCCTCAGTAAATGTGACACTGGAATAGTGAATTATTTTCCACGGACTTGATAAGTCCCCTTGACGTAGATCGATTGATCGAATAGGGTTACCAAATATTTACGTGCTTTACTTTCTGCAAAAGACTTAACGTACACAATAACGTTCTTGAACTTTATTCTGAACATCTTTTAAATGTTCAATAACTTTAAAGTGAATGTTGTGCAGACAGATACTTCTCACACGGGTGTACAATTTCAATTGGCACTAAAGCAGGTCATTTTGCATTCAAAATAAAAAGATCACGGTAAGTACATCTCTGTGAGAAGTATTTGGTTTTAAAGCCATGAGTTCCATTAAAGAAGGAGGTTCCACTGCCAGACAACCTCTTCTAGAAGACAAACAGCTATCCCTACTAGAAAGCAAAGATACGTGCTTTTCTCAAGTCCATCGATGATCAAGCATGGAAGAGTGCCACTGAAGGATGGATTCAACCTACAGTTGCCAAGGATGATAAATATACTCACATTGAAGAAAATGACTAGAGTAAACCACAAAAGAGATGGTTCAATGCTAACTCCAAAGCTCTCAATGCCATATTCTCCGTTGTAGATCTGAAGTCATTCAGTCTAATCTCAACTTGTGAGACTACTAAAGCTGCACGAGATATACTGGAGACAACCTTTGAAGGAACCAACACTATCAGACTTTCAAGACTTCATAATGTTACCTCCAAATTCGAGAATTTGAGAATGGCAGATTCTGAAACAATTGGTGAGTTCAATGCTAGTTTAAGAAGTATATCTAATGAGAGTTTTGCATTAGGAGAAGTCATGTCAGATGAAAAGCTGGTGAGGAAAGTCTTGAGGTCTTTACCAAAAAGATTTACCTACAAAGTTGCTGCCATAAAAGAAGCTAAGGATGTCAAATGTATGAGGAAGATGAAGATCAAGGCAAAGGAATAAAGTGCAGAGAATGTGAAGGCTATGGACACATTCAGAGAGAATACACCAACACTTTGAAGAAGAAGAAGAAGAAGAAGAAGAAGAGCTACAATACTTCAATGAGTGATAAAGATCAAGCTCCAGTGAATCAGACCTAGAAGATGAAACTAATGCCTTCACAGCCAAAGAAAATCAAGCATCTCATACTGATCCTTTTGCTATCAACCAAGAATCAGATGATGATGATGATGATGATGATATGAGTGACTCAGATGTTGAGAACACCTATCAAGAGATGTTCAACAAATGGCCGCAGGTTATACAAATCAACAAACAACTGTTGAACAAAATCAAAAGATTAGTCAAGAGAATATTCAACTGATTGTGTACGTTAAGATGTTTGTAGAAAGTAAAGCATGCAGAGGTTTGGTAACCCTGTTCGATCAATTGATCTATGTTATGTGGACTTGTCAAGTCCGTGAAAAATAATTCACTACTCCAATGTTACATTTACTGAGGATATTAAGACAAACAATTTGTAACACCCCAAATTTTCGGATAAGGTTTAGAGATATCTTAAGTGTAATTAAGAAGTTAAGGAAGAGATTTTTATAAGGTTTAAGTAAAGTCAGATGTCAGTCACGACTTTAGGGGTCAATTTTCGTGAAATCGTCTTTTCAAAAATTTTGATCTTAACTCTGTTATGGCTGATTTTGGTCTTGTTAGAAAGGTTTTAACTCAAGGAGTGTACCAGTCTTCCCGAAATTTTATTCTGAAATCATTTGAGGTCCCGGTGATGAAAAACGTATTTAAAGGATTTATGAATAGTAACTTTTGCGTGCGTTCTTGATTTGGAAAATTTATAAAATCCTTCTCATTAATCCGAGTATTGTTATGTCAGGCCCCTCTTATGGGAAATGACTTAGGAATCCGTCCGCGTTTATGGATTTCCATTCTGAGGTCAATCGAACGCTCAGGAGCAAAATCTGTCAATCTGAGTGAATAGTAAAAGTAATTCTGAAAAAGGAATCTTGGCTTGTCTTTCTTCTGACAACCTGTTCTTCATCCCAAGTTAGGTTGGTCCAATAATACTCGAGCCAATGAGTCTCTCGATATTTTTGGATTTCGTGTTTGAGGTTATTTGGACCTCGACATCAAATAAAGCAGCTTTTAACCGAACCCGGAGTAACTTTTGCAGTATTCTTGCACTGAGATGGCTTCCCTTGAAAGCCAAATCTACTCCTATAAATAGGGCACCACCCCTTCACAATTTTCACACCAAATCCATTCTTCATTCTTCATTTCTCAAAGTTCTAGAGAGTGGGAAAAGTCGAGAGTCGAGAGGAGTCTCTTCGTGAGTTCACCTCTGAGTGGACGAGCGGAGTGGCGGGGAAGATATGTTACGGGGGAAGGTTCTAGGAGCACTGTCAGGTTGTAGCAGGCGGCTCTACCACTATTGCGACTCGACAAGACGCTGAGCTAGCCACTTTCCTTCGACGCACTTGACTCCGCCCATTCTTTTTCATCGACGTCAGATCCTATTTCTTTCTTATCTTTAATTTCCGTATTTCATTCCGTCTTTCATTATTGTATTCTCATTATTATGTTTCCATTATTATTTCCGTTCTCGTTATTGTTGTTATTCTCATTTATTTCGTTTAAAGTTCCGTTCAAGTTTCGTATTTAGATTTCATCATTATTTCTAAATACTAAAAGGAGTTAATCGTATTATTCCGTTATAATGTCAATTTTAAATTTTTAAAGTATGTGTTAAGCCTTGTTTTTAAGTTTAAAACATCGAGGAAAGAGAGAGGTGATCGAGTAATGCCTCGACCAACACTTCGATCGAAGAAAATCAAAGTTTGTGGGAGTGCATGGACCGTACAAGGGTTGCACGGCCCGTGCAGAACTCTCGGTGAGGATCTGGAGAGCTAGCACGGCCCGTGCTAGGGCTTGCACGGACCGTGCAAGGTCTACACGGCCCGTGTCGGAAATTCTGGGCATTTGTTTCTCGCCTCAAGGCTAGCACGGCCCGTGCAAGGCTTCCGCAGCTAAGTTTTACCTCCAAGCGTGTTCTAAACTCGAGTCTTTCAAACCTTCATATTTTATAAAGGTTCTAAAGTCGTGCAATCTATATTTAAGTCCTAGTTAAGAGAGGAAAGGCTAGGTGATGTTTGAGTTCTCGTTAGATGTTAGAAATCTTCGAAGGAGGCCGCTAGGTCGATGATTCAGCTTTTATAGGAAGAGATGAGCCCCGAGGAGAACCAAGGAGGGATTTTTGGCTCTTTACTTTGTCCACGTGCTTGTCATTGAGGTACTCATCATCGAGGTGGGTGATTCTAAATCAAACCTATAGTTTGAGCTATTAAGCTCTAGAAGCATGATAGGGCAAGATGAATATCCAATTAAAATATTTTATGCTCTACCTGATTAGTCTCTGTACAAGAAAGGAAAGGAAAGGAAGTTATAACATGATTATGTCAATTATTATTTGAGCTCTTGATTAAGTAAAGGATGTTTTGATATGTTGTGATATCTTACAGTTGATTTATTTAAGGTATAGACGATCATGATCATAAGTTTAGTTGTTGTTGATATTATGATTGAGGAAGATTGTTTAAGTGAGTAATGCCTTGTAGGTTGATCATATAATTCCCTTGTGGCATTAAGGTTATAGTCTTTATTAAGGAATACAATCTAGATGATTTAATCTAGGTTACGATTTATGCTAGCATGATTAAGTTTTGAGGCTTTGATATTTAGGATTGAATGTGAGAATTCAATGATGAGGATTAAGTATTAAAGATTTAAGGTTAAGGTTTTAATATTGAATGTTATGATTCAATTATTATTAAGCAGGATATTGAGCTCAAAGAACAGTTTTATTGCATTATCATGTTGTGACATTCGTGTCACCAATCTTGATTCTTTGTTTAAGTAAAGGGAGTCACTGCTGGGTAATCCCCTCGCATACTCGGTAGGGTATTTGAGGTAGCCCATCTCTTATCCTAAAGCAGGCCTAAGGATGCGGTAGACATCAGGTTTGGGCCAGGAAATGAAGTAAAATGTTTTGTGGATATGGAGAGGGCTTTTGCGTTTTGCTCTCCATATGCCGCCAGTTTATAATTGGATATTTCTAAAGTTTAGCAAAGAGTTTTGTAGAAATTCGTTGCCAAAAACACTGAAATTAGACACAGAATCGTAATGTCAAACTCAGTGTCAAAGATAGTTAACACAACTATTTTAACACAAATATGCAGGAAATAAAAACGCAATAACACACGAAATAATTTTAAATCACACACAACATGTATGTGATTGCCACATGGTGAAATTAAGCTTCCACAAGCCAAAACAATAGTTAATTTGATGATGTCAGACGCTGAGGCTCTTGACACATCAAATAAAATACACGAATCCTATTCTAGTTTACAATCAAAACGAATTCAAAAATAAAAATTAACCTACCGTTAATTTGTAGACAAACTAGCAATGATTTCACAACCTTGGTATCTATCCTAACTTGTACAACCTACTCTCGTGAATTGATTATACAACAATAAACATTAAGAAAGAAGAAGGAACGAAGAATGAAATCTATGCTAAGTTTGTGACTCAAGCTCTTCAATCTTCTCACGCAGCAGAAAGATGGTTTGTGCTTGAATAATTCTTCAAGTATCGATCATATCCCTTATATGCTTCTTTACTTGAATCCTACAAGGCTCACGTCTTTTCTTTCTTGAACATGGGTTGACGATAACCGCTCCTCGCCATGACTTCAACACGTTTGGGAGAAACCGCCTCCACGGCGTGGTTGAAAGCTTCACCTACGTTCATCATATTTTTCTGAATTTCCAGCAAATGTAATTTCTGAAAAAGAAAAAGGATTAAATAGAGAAAACCGCTAAACCTAAAAAATAGGCGATAGAGTTTTGACTTTGTCAAACTCTATTTTAAATAATATATCTAATATGTATATATCCATTTATTTAAAATATTTATTTCGTGGATATGCACATATATTCTAAGATATATAAAACTAATTTATTAATTAAAATAATAAATAAAACTAGGAAAGAATAAGATTAGTTACGACTATGTCATAGACAATGTCGCAGGGAGTCTGTCTGACATCAAGTGCAATATTGAATGTCAATGTCATACAGCAGTCAACAATCTCTCCCTTAATCTTAGCCTTTCTGCACAAAACATACAACTCAATGTATTTTGTACAATTAGAGTTGCAGTGGAAAATGGAGACCTTAAAATCTCCCCCTTAAGGGTTACTCCCCCTTAATTTGATCATTATACAATAATGTTAAACACATGTTTGACATAAATAATTCATGGAACATTGATCATTCAACATCCCGAAAAGAATATGCTTAACATGCCCATAAACTATGGTATATTACAAATACCAAAAAAATAATAAACAAGGCAAGCATATAAAAACATGAACACAAATATAGATTGTATCCCAAACGTAGAAATGCATATAAAAGCATGTCAAAATTAGAAGTGTGTCCAGCACACACATCAAAACAAAATAAAGATGCATCAAGCATCTTAAATGTGTCCAACACATAAAGAAAACATTATAAATATTGTTTGAAAAAAAACAATGTTTGTAAAATCAGAAGCTGTAACAAATACAGCTTTAAATCATCTTCCTCTTCCCCTTTGCTACAGTATTCCTCCTCTTGCCTTTAGCCGTAACATCAGCTGCGTGACTTGTTCTAGCATCACCTTCATTTCCATCATCGGATACTCCCCCTTTTTGTGTAGAAAGGAGGTTAATGAAGACATCGCACATAGAAGTGAGATGAGTAATCGTCCGTTCCAGCTGGTCAATTTGATGTTGAAGTGTCTCCAAAGGCATCAAAACAATAGGAATAGAGGGCATGGAGGCAACATCAGGTTCAACATCAGGGCATGCAGTAGACTGGGAGGGAGCAGAAGTAACATTGGCAGAAAAAGTCTCCTGTTTGGCAGCGGCTGGATGATAAGGGAGGTCAATGATCCTATCATCATTTCCCTTAGGCTTTTGAATGGATAGTGAGGGCAGCTCAACCACTAGTTTCTTCTTACTCTCCTTTAACCCTTGACTCTTGAGAATAACAAAGATTAAACATGGAAAAAGAAGCACATTGGAAGGACTAGATTTAGAAGCTGCCTTCATAACTGATTCAAAAATATAAGCGCCAAGGTTGAAGGGTAGATGTGTCCCAATCTTGTACAGAAGGATTGCCTGATCAACTGTGAGAACAGAAGCATTCGATGTGGGAAGCCAATTACACACAGTAAACTTAAACAGCACTGTGTAGAAAAAGGTAAGTTTGGAGGCAGCCACTTTGTTCATCCAGGATTGAACAAGACCTCCAGTAATCACCTTCATCACATCATCAATCAAGTCCAATGACATGATTGTGTCCTCATTGCCCAATTCAAGGAATGTGTTAATAATATTAAGGGAAAACTTAAAAATTTTATCCCTAACATACACAGTTCCAAAACATAGTTTTGCAGGATCTCCCATACCCGAACTAATGTTAGCATAAAATTCATGAATAACATCAGGATCGTGTGACATCAAAGAGGTAACCAATTTCCATAGACCTCTTTCTTTAAGAAACATATACATCCCATATTTCTTAAAGCTAAGAACATCTATCATTTTCTCAACTTTTCTCTTAACAAAAAGAAAATGTGATTTCTTAGCTTTTTCAGAATAGAAAATCTTACTGAAGGCTTGGGAAACATCCAGAGAGGAGTCAGCATCGGTGTCATAGTTCTCGTCCAAGAGAGCAGCAGTGGGAGTGACATCTTTTGTAACATCACCAGCAGGAGGAGAGGGAGATTGTTCTCCAGAAGAGGTAGATTCATCTCGTAGAGACCGCGAGGAGGCTTTAGACCCTTCCTTTCGTGCTTTCTTGGAGGAGGCGACTTCTGGAATTTCAGTAACATCACTATGGAGTCGTTTCGACTTCCTAATCGGAGTCATGGACTTCTTCATCTTTGAGAAAGAGTGCAGATGAGGAGATGAGTCTGGATCAATTGGATTTGAAGGATCTCCAAGCACATGCATTTGGAGAGGCATAGGGTTTAGGACTTCGGTGTGAAGAGAAACTTCTCGATCTGGAATAGAAGTATCGACAGGAGATTTTGCTGGAGGTGATGACGGATTAAGAATAGGCGACGATGGATTTTTAGGAGTGGCGGTAGCCGTAGCAATTGGAGAGAATTGTTGATTTAGGAGAGGGGTTTACTGTTGGTGCTGGTGTTGAGGCAGATGATGGAGAGCCTTGAGACATTTCCATCATTTGTTTCAACATCATCATCATGGCGTGATATGGATTTTGATCCGCCATTGATGAAGATGACAGAGCAAAAAAAAATTTGAAGAAGCAGGGAAGATGAACCGCTAGAGAGAGAGAGAATCCGATGAGAGAGAAAAAATTCTTTTAAATAATGAAAATGATATATCTCACTATCTCTCTTATCATATCATAAGATAAGCAGATAAGTAAATCTGCTTATATAAAAAGAATATTAATTTTTTTTAAATAAAAAAAACAGATTCTGAAAAATAAAAAATGGGGACGAATTATGATTGAATGAATTCTCATGAATTAATTCACAACAAAAAATCATAGCATCGTACCATAGTTTTATTCAGTCAGAATCAAAATATGTGTCCCAATGTTAAAGAGCATAATATTGACTTTAACATCAGGATGTCAAGCATTGACTAATAGACACACATTCCAAGAGACTTCTTTAGAGAAGAAAATCTCTCAAAATCCAAAGGTTTAGTAAATATATCTGCAATTTGATTCTCTGTAGGAATATATTCTAATTTGATGATATCTCGTTCCACAAGGTCTCGGATAAAGTGATGTCTGATGTCAATGGTTTGGTGCGTGAATGTTAGACTGGGTTCTTTGAAATTTCAATTGCACTGACATTGTCATATAGCAATGTCAAAGAAGGACTGGTCAGACCATAATCAACCACCATTTGATTTAACCACAACAATTGAGAACAGCAACTAGCGGCAGCAAGATACTCTGATTCGGCAGTGGAGAGTGAGATACAATTTTGTTTCTTACTCGACCAAGAAACCAGATTGTTACCAAAATAAAAACATCCTCCGCTAGTGCTCTTCCGGTCATCGACATCACCTGCCCAATCGGAATCACTAAATCCTACAAGATGAAATGTTAGAGCTCTTGCAATATTTAATACCAAACCCAATCGTACCAAAAACATAGCGAATAATCCTCTTAACAGCTTTAAGATGGGATTCTTTAGGCTGAGATTGATATCTCACACAAACGACAACACTAAACATGATGTTGGGGTGACTAGCTATTAAATACAACAAGCTACCAATCATTCCTCTATACATAGTAGAATCAACATCAGCTCTGACATCATCTCTGCTCAACTTCTCGAAAGATCCCATGGGTGTCTTCATAGGTTTAGCATCTTCTAATCCGAAGCGCTTAACCAAACTTTTAGCATATTTACTTTGAGAGATGAAGATCCTATCTTTATCTAGCTTGATTTGTAGACCAAGGAAATAGTTGAGCTCTCCAACCATGCTCATTTCAAACTTGTTGCACATTGAGTCTACAAAATCTTGGAGCAGATTAGTACAAGTCGAACAAAAAACAATGTCATCAACATAGATTTGAGCAACAGTAATATGTTTTTGGTTTTTCTTGATAAACAATGTTCTATCAACTTGACCTCTTGCAAAACCAATTTGTAGTAAGAAATCAATCAGTCTAGCATACCATGCTCTAGGGGCTTGTTTGAGACCATGCAAAACCTTTTTGAGCTTAAATACATGCAAATGTTTCTCATGACATTCGAACCTCTTAGATTGTTCGACATATGCTTCTTCATTGAGATAACCATTTAAGAAAGCACTTTAACATCCATTTGATGTAAAGTAATTCCCACATAACTTGCAATTGCACATAAAAGACGGATGGATTCAATCTTTGCAATAGGTGCAAATGTTTCATCAAAGTCTACCCCTTCTATTTAGGTATGTATAACCTTGAGCCACTAGACGAGCTTTGTTTCTGACAACATTGCCAGACTCATCCGTTTTATTTTTGAAAATCAATTTTGTCCCAATTATATTTTTATCTTTGGGGCGTGGAACTAGTTCCCACACATTGTTTTTTACGAACTGGTTTAGTTCCTCATGCATAGCATTGATCCAAAACTTATCATTAAGGGCTTCCTTAATATTTTTCGGTTCAATATTAGACAAAAAACAAGTGTTTGACATACAAACATTTAAAGAAGACATGCATACCAGTTTCAGTATTTCTTTGTATTCCTCTGAGTTCTTGCTTCTGGTTTGAACTCCTTCGAATTGCTCACCAATGATCTGTGAATCTGGATGATTCTTCCGAATTCGACTTGGAGGATCGCTTCTTGGTTCATCTTCGGCATTCACAAATTGATCGTCTTCACTGTCTGAAGTGCATGTTGATGTTGGTGTTTTGACTGGAACTTCATCATACTGTGGAACTATAGCGCCCCGATCCCAAAAGATCGTGGAAATGGACGCCACGGGGGTTGGAATTAAGAAGCGGGAAAGAAATGGGGTAATTAAATTAATGACGGGGTGTTAATCCAAAAAGGATTAATGTTTGGAATAAAATTTGATCACTAAGTATACCAAAGATAGGTTATGCCCTACGAGAAATCGGACAGCATAACCTCTGTAACTAGGGCGAATCCCCGTTTATAACGGCTTATAAGAGAAGAATAGAAACTTTAACAATTCAATAAGCCTTTTCATAGGCCAAACGAAAATAAATAAACAGATACCAACAATTAATAGACCCATTCATAGGTCGACAAAAGAAACAGACACCAATATGCTGAACAAATGAAGCCCTTCCATAGGCCAAAATGAATGATCAAATAGACATAACGAAAGACGGACTTCCTCCCCTTGGAATAATTATGTAGCTAAGCATATGATACATGTTAACTAGGAAGTCAACAAATGTTCAGAATCAGAGAAGCAGAATCATATCAACAAAATACCAAGATCAGAGTTCTTAGCATTTAGCAAAAGAATACCATAAGTGCGAAAGCTCAATTCTTAACAGAATACTAACAAAAAGGGACAACGGAAAAATATGTAAATCATAATAGCCCATATCTCAGCCTTGTCACTTCCACGCTCCAGCCTACTTACCTGAAAATGTTTGTAAAGATTTGGGCTGAGTACTAATGCACTCAGTGGGCAAGTTTTACAATTCAAGTTATGCAAATCATTTTATTAAAGTAATCTATCTGTGTTCATGCAGGTAGTGAAACTTAGGAGGTTTAAAAGTTGGAAGCAACCTAAGTTCACCAAAACATTTTATCGTGAAGCGCTTAAGAGTATAACCCGTCACTGCCCGCAACCCGAACTACATCACCAGCGCATAACGTTGAGTATGGCCATAGTATACCCAAAGAGTATAACCAATAAGTGTTTCATTTTTGTCTCACCGACAAGGAGTAGGGCAGGACAAACAATGCATGCATACTGTAGCTACTCACATTGACACAACGCTGGTATATGAGACTCCGACAACATACAATAGCACGTAAATATTTAACACAGATAGTCACATATGCAATTTTAACAAAGCAGAGTTTAATAACTCGAAAGATACAATTTGCAAAGATATAGTAGTATAACCCACCTTTCTCGGGATTCTGAAAAGCTAACTCCTGAAGAATCAACCCTGATGATTTCTCTAGCTCAGCTGGTACTACAGAAGGTAAACTTCAACTCAGGATAATCGCTATATTTTCGGGAATTAATCTACTATAAACGGAACTATTATTAATTCTATTCTATTCTAAAATAGATTGCGCGACTCTAGAGACCTCAAATAATTTCGACGAAGAAGGAAATAAATTCCAAAACGTTATTCTTGCTTTACTGGGATCAACTGATTTGACAGAGGTCTCTTTCCAAAACTTGTCATTTATCCAAAGTTTACCAGATCTATGCCACGACACTTTTTAACCTCTCAGAAATTATGAAAATATTCAGGGATGATACTATACATGCCAAGAGTAAAGAATGAGAAATTTAGAATTTTTCGATAACACATGCTCTCGGAAATAAAATAACTGCTTCTATTAAATAATCGATATTATTCAAAACTCATCCGAAAATTACGAAATTCGACGGGAGCATAGGAAATATTATTTCGAGCAACTTTCGAGAAGAAACTTTTTCGATTTGACGACCCAAAATGGGTGAAACGGGAGTTTCGGTGAGAATATTCACAGATTTTAGCTGAAAATGTATCGGTCTCGATCGAGCTCGATACTCGTTGGATTTTCGCTCAAAAGTACAATTTTTGATAGTGCAGAAAATAAGGAATTTAATGGTGTAATCAGATCAAAGATCGGACGGCTAGATCATAAATTCGAAACTGGCAGATCTATAATGTAATATTCGGATCCGGATTTCAAACGACAAGAAATCAAAAATCTATTCCGGTTAACTACAAGATCCAAATGATCAAAGACTATTTATAAAAAGAAGATTTCTAATACGACTATCCAGGAAGAGTAGATCTGAGATTTACATAAAATGAAAACGGGGAAAAATACCGAAAACTCACAACATCAAAAATCGGAATCGGTAGAATTAAAGATAATAGAAATATAAGCATATTTAGAACTTGAAATTTCTAAATTCATCGGTCCGAATGACTAGAATCAGAGAAAGTACCTTCTCCGAGGAATTGGCGGCGGTCACAATGATTTTCCATCGTGATCATCCTTCGTGTCATCATTTCAATCATGTATTCGTGATCTACGCGTTGACACCTTCAAAATGACTATTTCAGAATTGAAATAGGAAACTAGAGTCGTAAATTCTCTGGAAGCTGCTCGGCGTTTCGATTTTGAAAATGAATGAAAAATGAAACCTTAAGCTCCTATTTATAGAGGAAAAATAAATAGGATAATAACGAATAAAAGAAAGAGGATAATGATGGAAAAAGAATAGGATAATTAAGAATAAGATAATCTTTTGAAAAAGAAATTGGATAATGACGGATGTGCCTTTTTCTATTAAATTTATTATTTTCCAACTTAAAGTTGTGCCATGAGTTCATTTGAACTCGAAATTTGAAATTTCAAAGGTTGGCACGATTCTTGAAATATTTTCTATCAACCTGAGAAAAATATCATAACATATTTTTAAGGCAATTTTTGACCAAATTAGATTTAACAGATTTCCCTGGCTGCGATTTTCCTTTATTTGAGTCATTTAAGGACCCAACTTATTTTCTAACTTACCAGAGGGTAACATAAGTTGAATAAAATCTTCTAAAATATTTCGGGGCATTACAGGAACGTTCACTTTGACATTCTCAGTGGATGTCTTGTTCTCAACATCACCTCCAGTCTGATTACTTAACATTTCACTTGTGTCAATATGATCAATCACCTCATCCTCTTCAGATTTTGAAGCGATACCTGTGTGATCATCGAAAACAATGTTAATTGATTCTTGGACTATTTTTGTCCTGAGATTAAACACACAGTATGCCCGAATGTCAGATGCATAACCCAAGAAAATTCCTTTGTCGCTTTTGGAGTAAAATTTTCCCAAATGCTCCCTGTCATTCAGGATGTAACATACACATCCAAAGACATAAAAATACTTCAAATTGGGCTTCTTGACCTTCAGAAGTTCATACGGTGTCTCTGTTCTATCGGGACGAAGTATCACTCTATTTCCAATGTGACACGCAGTGTTTACTGCTTCGGCCTAAAGCTTTTTAGACAACCATTGAGCTCTTGACATCTCCTGCAATGTTCAATTTTTCCTTTCGACCACTCTATTTTGTTGAGGTGTCTTTGGAGAAGAAAACTCATGAATGATGCCTATTTTTTCACAGAACTCTTCAAACATCGAATTTTCAAATTCGAGTCCATGATCCGTTCTAATGCACTTGATGTTGGACTCATATTGTCTTGACACCATCCTGCAGAACTTCTTGAACATTCTGAATGCTTCATATTTTTCTTGCAGAAATTCAACCCATGTGAATCTCGAAAAATCATCCACTATGACCAGAATAAACCTTTTTCCACTCATGATTTTGGTGTCAACTGGACCCATGATGTCCATGTGAATCAGATCGAAGCACTTTGTGGTTTGACAAGCTAAGGCACTTTTATGTGGAGATCTCACCTGTTTACCTTTCTGACATGCACTGCAAACAATATCGAGATTGATCTTCACTGGAGGAATACCTCGAACAGCATTAGCTTCAATTAGTTTCTTCAAACTTCGAAAGCTGAGATGACCAAGTTTTTGATGTATGAGTTGAGTGTCAACATTGACTGAAATGTTGCATTTCTCGTTCTTGTTCGCATGGTAGCAGTTATCCAATGCTCGACTTCCGAACATAATGCACTTATTCTCACTGTCAAAAACTTCGCATGTATTTTTGTTAAATCTGACATGCATACCGTCATCACACAGCTGACTTATGCTGATCAGATTTGCTGTTAAACCTTCGACATAAAGCACATTGCGTAACTTGGGAAAGTTCTTGACATTCAAGGTTCCCTTTCCCACTATATTACCTTGTGCTCATCCACCATAGCTCACTTTGCCTTTGCTTGTTATAGAATAGTCATCAAGAAACTTTGCATTGCCTGTCATATGTTGTGAACACTGTTGGGGTTTTTTTGAATTAAACCACCGCATGATCATTTGGATGTTCATTAATCCGTGTTCATGCAAATCATAATTTTATGTAACATGCATGTTTATCACAGTCTAATCAAAAAGCATACAGAGCAGATTCGAATCTAATAAAGCGGAAGACATAGAAACGAATCTACTTACAAATCGATAGACGGTCTGTGGACAAGATTAAAGATCTAATCTTGCTGTTGAATGAATACAGGAATGGCGCCACCTATGCTCAAAAATTTCGACACCACAAATTCTACTCCAAGATCTTCTGTTGTATTCCCGGACTGTATCTAGATTTAGAGTGGGCTGAAATCTACTAGATAGGCTTGTGAAATCTGTGGATAACTTTGAGAGACAAAGAGGGCTGATTTCTAATGACTGAAATTTTTGAACCCACCTCATCTATTTATAGGGAAGGTGGCCGAAAATTCAACTCCCAACCCTACTGGGTTTGGGCCTCTATCTCAAGTTCAATATCTAGTCCACTATCAGTCAATTGGACTACAACAGGGATCTAGAAGAATATTAAATTGGTCCACTAATTTATTTAATATCCAATATCCAATAAACTTAGGATATAATTAAATAAATTAAGTTTTACTTTTATTCCACTAAAGAAGTAAAACTGACCTACCAATTTAATACCTATTTACGAATATGCTTTCTCCTTTAGTCCGGCCATTCCCCGTGTTTAAGATATAATGTTCATTAATTAATTATGTCAGCCTCTGACAGCTATAATTAATTAACATCTAAAACCTTGAGTAGTACCACACAAGCTTTATCATGTAAGGAATAAATTCTACATGCAGAGTTTCAACATGAACTTGTGTTTCCTCAAGAGAACATCATCAACCCGGCGCACCAGGACACGGTGCTCATGCATACTGCTCGAGACATCATGTATACATTGTTATTACCCAAGATATCGAGTTTGATCTACGAAAAGATCTCACTCATTGATAAATCAAAGTAATAAACAACGCATACATATGTTCGCCAATATCACATGAGTTCAGAACCCGAACTCTGTGGATCTTTATTCTCTCAGTAACTGGGTCAGAGACAGAGAATAGTATCCTATTGCGATCCTCCTCAATACATTAATGAGTGTACTAGAATAATCAGTTAGTCAAGATAAACTAACTTATCGGATTATTTTACGGTGTACCGATGGTGTGTTCAGGACCATCTAAGCCATGAGCTCTTTAATACATTACAAGGTTCTAATGATATGATCTTACCGTGTGACTCCCCACACCATATCATCTACAATGTAAGTATATGGAACATTGTATAAAACAATTATAGAACATAATCTAAATGCAAATAGTGACTGCAATAACTTTAATTTCATATCATCATATCATCAGAAAAGTATACAAAGACGAGTCTTCAAGTATACAAAACTAACAATCTCCCACATATACTTGAAACATGCCTTTCAAGCATAATAACTAACAGGCAAACTCTCCAATCTAAAACTATCAACTCAAACTGCGCCCTTAGGTCTGCATCTCACTCCCATTTTCTATACGTGACCATCAAAGGTCTTAGCCGCTAGGCTCTTCGTGAATGGATCAGCCAGGTTGTCCTCCGATGCAATCTTGACCACCGCCACGTCTCCTCTCTTATCGATTTCTCGTATAAGATGGTACAATCTCTCTATGTATTTACTTGCCTTGTGGGCTCTGGGTTCCTTCGAATTTGCCACTGCACCAGAGTTATCACAGTATATCGTGATAGTCTTAGGCAAATCAGAAATCACGCCCAAGCCCACTAGGAACCCGCGGAGCCAGACAACCTCTTTTGCAGCCTCAGAGGTAGCTACATACTTGGCTTCCATGGTGGAATCCGCAATGCATTTCTGCTTAATGCTCCTCCATGCGATGGCTCCACCTCCTAATGTAAACACATAGCCCGAGGTAGACTTACTCTGATTTTTGTCGGATTGAAAATCTGAGTCCGTATAACCCAAAGGCACTAGACTATCAAAGCAGAAAACCAACATGTAATCTCGAGTCCTTTTAAGGCACTTGAGAATGTTTTTGACTGCAGTCTAGTGACCTCCAGGGTTAGACTGATATCTGCTTACCATGCCAGTGGTATAGCATATATCAGGCCTAGTGCATAGCATAGCATACATCAAACTTCCCACAGCCGAAGCATATGGTACTTTCTTCATTTCCTCTATCTCAGACTGTGTTTGGGGACACATTTCCTTGGATAGATGAATTCCATGCCTGTAAGGTATAAAACCTTTCTTGGAATCTTACATGCTAAATCTAGCTAGCACTGTATCGATATAAGTCACCTGGGACAGACATAACATCCTTTTCTGGTGATCACGAATGATCTTGATGCCAAGGACATGTCCGGCTTCACCCAGATCCTTCATATTGTACTGCTTAGACAGCCACACCCTAATGTTCGACAACGCCTTCTTACTGTTTTCAATAAGTAAGATGTCATCAACATAAAGTACGAGGAATGCCACCACGTTTCCGTCACATTTCTTGTACACACAGCTCTCATCCGGACTTTGCACGAATCCATATGACTGGATAACCTCATCAAATCGGATGTTCCAAGACCTCGATGTCTGCTTAAGTCCATAAATGGATCTCTTAAGCTTACACACCAAGTGCTCTTGGCCCTTAGCAATGAATCCCTCTGGTTGTTTCATGTGGATGTTTTCCTCAAGACTTCCGTTTAGGAAAGCTGTCTTGACATCCATCTGCTAGATCTCATAATCCAAATGAGCGGAAATAGACAAGAGAATCCGGATTGACTTAAGTATGGCTATCGGTGAAAAGGTTTCCTCATAATCGATCCCTTCTTTCTGAGTATACCCTTTTGCCACCAATCTTGCCTTGAAGGTTTCAACCTTCCCGTCAGATCCTCTCTTGCGTTTGTAGACCCACTTACAGCCAATGGGTTTTATCCCATCTTGTAGTCTCACAAGTTCTCAGACTTGATTGCGATCCATAGATCCAATCTCAGACTCCATTGCAGTTTTCTAAGAATCCGCATCTTTATCTCGAATTGCCTCGTCATAGGTCCTGGGATCCAATTCATTGAGATCCTCTGGGAAATCTGAAGCCTCTTCCAGACCAATGAATCTATCAGGTTGGCGTACAACCCTCCCACTACGATGGGGCAGTTCCTGTACTTCTGTGACACGTTGTGCAGTGTTTGGTGGTTCCTCTTCTTATACAACTGGTGTAGGATTCGATCCTCCCCTTAACTCCTCAAGGATAATGTGACTCCTTGGTTTGTGGTTTATGACATAGTTTTCCTCTAAGAATCAAGCATTGGTGCTAACAATGATCTGCTGATCCTTAGGACTATAAAATAAACCACTTTTCGTTCCTCTAGGATTTCCAACAAACAACCTTACATCAGTACGGGGTGCCAGCTTATCAGTTTCCTTGTCCAACACGTGTGTTGGGCTACCCCAAATCCGAATATGGTTCAAACTGGGCTTTCGTCCAGTCCATTGTTCTGTGGGTGTAGCAGGAACTGATTTCGATGGAACCAAGTTAAGAATATAGGCTGCCGTTTCCAGGGCATATCCCCAGAATGAAATGGGCAACTCAGAATAACTCATCATCGATCTAACCATCTCTAACAGTGTACGATTCCTTCTTTCTGCCACGTCATTCTGCTGTGGCGTTCCAGGCGCAGTCAACTGGGATATAATCCCATTCTCTGCCATGTAATCCCTAAATTCGCTTGAGAGTTACTCGCCACCACAATCAGAACGTAGTGACTTGATACTTCTGCCTGTTCGTTTCTCCGCTTCCACCTTAAACTCTTTGAATTTCTCAAAGCATTCAGATTTGCGACGTAATAGGTAGATATAACCGTATCTAGAGTAATCATCAATGAGAGTGATGAAATACTCGAACCCTCATTGAGCTTGAACTGACATAGGGCCGCACAGGTCAGAGTGAATCAAATCTAATAGCCCTTCGGATCTATTTCCTTTTGACTGGAAAGGACGCTTGGTCATTTTACCTTCCAAACAGGATTCACACAAAGGAAATGATTCTAGTACCAAAGAAGACAATGGTCCATCGTTTATAAGCCTTTGTATCCTCTTAAGGTTAATATGACCTAGCCTTATGATGCGATCCTCGCCGGCAAGACGACGACGATAGCGTTGTTTTCCCAGGAGTATCAGGTTACACGAACAATTGGGGATGATTATCCAAACCCTAGCTTCACAATAAATTTGAACCACGAATTGATTGAATCCACGACCCTCGATCAATTGGAAACACAAACTCGGATTGTAGTGAAGACGCCACAAACGGGGATGTGAATCCGTTTGATAAGTCAAATTGAATCTCACGTTGTGTTGTGAAACTCGGATAATTCTCTCAGAGAGAAAAGTGAAAAACTCACGTTTAAAATTAATATCAAAGTTGTCTAATGAAAATAATGAGACACAAGGTCTTTATAGTTGGTCCAAAACATCAAGTCCCAAAATAAAATCCTACACAAACTAGGAAACAAAATAAGCCAAAATTCGGAACCGCCCATACAGGCGCGACACGGGCTCGGTCGCGCCGCTGTCGGTCGGGTCGCGCCTCGGTGGGCGCGAGTGAGGTCGCACCGGATCTGTCACCGGGCCGCGCCTCACTGGACACTTTTCACCCCTCTGCATCGACGCCCGGTCGCGCCGTGTCTGTCACCGGGTCGCGCCTCGGGTCGCGCCCCCCCGTGCTCGGGCCGCGCCGCCCCTCCATTTCACACTCACATGTGATCTTCGTCTTCCAACGATGCTCGGCTTCAACTCCTTCGACGGGTCTCTTTAACGTCTCTTGGGTCCAGACTTCTCGTATAAAACCACTGAGACTCTCTTTGAATCTCTTAGCTCTTGATCGTGTAACTGGCCCTTCCGGTACTTTGATTGGATCGGACATCTCCTTGGTTTGGGTCGTATCACCTTAGATGCCAAAGACAGGTTTGATTCAATTCCGAAGGTTTTTTTCTCTTGTTAGGGTTTATGATCGATGTACTCAACAGTTGTCTTTGCGTAGTGTTTTCAATTGGTTTAAGAAAGTATAAGTGTCCATCCAATGTGCCAGAACAGATAAAATGTTCACCACTAAAGATAACTACTTTGTTATCAAAAGAAACAGAATATCCATCGTAATCAATTTAGAAACTGAAATCAAGTTTCCCCTAAAACCAGGCACATAAAGACAATCTTTCAAAACCAAAGTTCTATCACTACTGAAAGGTAAAACAATGTCTCCCACTGCAATAGCCACCACTCTCGTAGCATTGCCCATGTAGACGGTGATCTCGTCCTCACTCAGCTGTCTTTTTACCAGGAACCCCTGTAAAGACATGCAAACATGATCAGTGGCTCCAGTATCTACTACCCATGACTGGGTAGAACAAGTTGCTAAACATGTTTCCAGAACCAGAGTGTGAGATGTACCTCTCTTCTTTTTCTTGTTAGGACACGCAGCCTTCCAGTGATCTGGTTGGCCACACCTGAAGTACTTAGTCTTCGACTTGAACTCCTCAGGAGGAATCTTTACCTTTGGCTTCTTCGCCTTAGGCGCCTCATCTGCAGCCTTCTTAGGTACGTTTCTCTTATTCCTTTTTTCTCCAGAAGAAGACGCTCCTTTTTCAGCTATGTGGGCCTCAGGATTGCTCTTTTGGAGTAATTCAGCCGCCTGAAGATATATGAGCAGTTCAGTCAGACTGACATCCCTTTTAATCATGTTAAAATTCAGCCTGAACTGCTCAAACTTCGAGGACAAGCTATGAAGAACAATGTCGATTTGAGAATCTCCATCTAGGTCTCCACCCAAGGTCTAGATCTCAGATAAATACCTCATCATCATGAGAACGTGATCCCTAACAGGTGTGGAGTCAGACATTCTCGCATCCATTAGCTTCTTCATTACCAAATGGCGTGCCGAGCGGTTCTGATGACCGAATAGCTGCCTAAGGTTGTACATGATATCATAAGCGGTTTTCATAGGCTCGTGCTGATGTTGCAACACACTTGACATAGATGCCAAGATGTCATAGCGCGATATCTCATTAGATCTAACCCACTTATCATATGAAACCTTTTGGGCTTCGTCAGAATCCTCATCTGGCTTCTAAAGGAAAAACCTCTTCAAGTACAAACTTGTGTCCCTCAGCAACAAGAACTAAGTTAAGGTTACGAAGCCAGTCATTGTAGTTTTCACCGACAAGTTTGTTTTCTTTGAGGATTGAGGACAGATTGGAGAGTGTCATTGATGATATGAAATAATTGAAATTAAAACATGCAGTACAGTCACAAAACACATTTAGGATAAACAGTATATAATCGAAAACCTCACAAAAATTATATACTTTTCCACCGACACTTTAAAAACGTCTTTTATAAGCCACGATAGTGTGGACGTTTATAAAATTCATTTTTAAATAGGTTAAACCTTTAATTTGCCTCCAGTTGAGTTTCCTTACAACAAGCAAATTAATAACCAGATAATAAACACGGTCATGTAATCATCTAACTGATAAGCCACGATCGTGTGGACGTTTATCAATAAATTACATCTAAGTGTGCACACCATTATCTTCGCACCAAGAACACTATTCGAATTTAACCGCTCCAGATGGAGGAGTCAGTTAGTCCTAATAGTGTTCTACAGCTATCCATTTAGGAGATTTAATTTCTAGAGAAATCTGTGATATGACACATCCGATATGGAGGAAGACCGATGTCAACGCGCATGCCCATCACTTCTCAATTAAACCAGATTTTAATGGAGACCGTATGAGATTTCTACATACTTTGGTATGAATCTCTCCCACTTAGTTATTTATGTTTGAGGTTTCATTTTATCCCATTATCGAACATGCAAACATCACATGAAATGATAAACATCCATTGCATGCTTCAACATAATAAGCAAAAGTAATATTCCAACTATCATGGCTTATATCTCATGTTGATTGATGAGATAAAACTGGAAAGTTAGCTCCGGAAATAGGCTAGGAACCGCCGCCCCCTTCACCGCGCCTCGCCGAAAATCCTAGCTCCATTTAGGGTTTTCGGGACGTGAACCGGTGAACCTTCCTTTTGGTGCTAAACCACTTTCCTTCTTTTGAGTCGATCTCCGATCTTTATTCAATACAGACTATCTATTCCAAAAGGAAAAATCTAATATTGCTAGAATAAAAATTACAACTCAAAAACTCGGTCTAACAGCTTTATATCTATTACATTAAAACAACGTAAAATAAAACCTAGACCTAATCCATGGATTTTCTCACGGATTAAAATCACGTAGCCAAACCGGCATACGGTCAACATTCATTCAACATAAACATACATCACATAAAATAAAGGAGCCATGATAGTTGGTAAACCTGCAAACAAACACAGTCTACAAACCCAACAATCATGTATTATATGATCCACATAAAATAACATATGATATCTATGCATGAATATTAAGTAATAATCGAATTTTACAATTAATTAAATTAATTAATTCGATATTATCCACAAGATAAAAATTGAAATTAAAATAATTATCCACCAATTTTAATCTTGTATTTTCGAAAATATCTCTCAAAATAAATCTGGAAATTGTTAATAATTATCTACCAAATTTATTTAATATTTTCAAGCCACCCTAATTAAATAATAATTGGATATCTTGATATAAATCAAAAATCTAATCCAAATATTATCCATAAGAATCTAAATCTTTAAGGATAAGGTTTGAAGATTTGATCCACTTCAAAATCTTCCAAAACCTATCCAAAATTAAATTCTTATCACAATTGGATATTGATAATTATTTGTATATATCCAAAAAATACCTTATCCAATTTTAACCTATAGATTTTCAAAAATAACCAAATTAATAAATCTGAAAATTTGATCCACTTCAAATTCTTCCAAATTTAAAATTCTATTTTCAAATCTATCTAGATTAAAATTAGGTAAATTAAGATATACATCAAATAACATCAAATATTTATCCAACATCCAAAATTTTCGATCCATCCAATAAATAAATCTGGAAATTTAATTTTCATCAAAATCTTCTCCAAATTAATTTATTAAAAAAAACGAAAATTACACCATTTATCACATTTGTAAATTTTGACATTAATAAAAAAAACTATTCCAAATAAAATAGCTAGGTTTTGAAATTTACAAGAAAAATAAATCTGGAAATTTTGATCCACTTCAAAAATTACCAAATTTAAAATTCTAATTTCAAACCTATCTAGATTAGAATTAGGTAACTTTTGATATACATCAAAAATCACCAAATCCAATTCTAATCACCTAAATTTTCGAACCATCCCTAATTAAAATCTGAAAATTTTGATCTTGATCAAAACACCATCCAAATTTTAATTACTAGGACCGAAAATTTAAAACAACATTAGGGTATTTTTAACACATCAAAAATCAAAATTTTTTACTCCAAATTTTCGAACACTATGAAATAAAATCTGGAAATTTGAAGATCATCAAATATCATCCCAAATCCTTATTCTATAGTGACCGAAAATTCTAGCACCTCAAAACTAGAATTCTCGATTTTTATATCTCAAATTCTTCCAAGTTTTGAATACCATAAAATCGAAATACTTGCATATTTAAATCTCAAAATTTAAGAACTATAAATTTAACATCAAATTTATATATATATATATATATATATATCGAATTCATGCTCGGATTAATCCTAGAACAGTGCCAAAACCCGCTCTGATACCAGTTGTGGGGGTTTTTTTGAATTAAACCACTGCATGATCATTTGGATGTTCATTAATCCGCGTTTATGCAAATCATAATTTTATGTAACATGCATGTTTATCACAGTCTAATCAAAAAGCATGCAGAGCAGATTCGAATCTAATAAAGCGGAAGACATAGAAACGAATCTACTTACAAATCGATAGACGGTCTGTGGACAAGATTAAAGATCTAATCTTGCTGTTGAATGAATACAGGAACGGCGCCACCTATGCTCAAAAATTTCGACCACCACAAATTCTACTCCAAGATCTTCTGTTGTATTCCCGGACTGTATCTAGATTCAGAGTGGGCTGAAATCTACTAGATAGGCTTGTGAAATCTGTGGATAACTTTGAGAGAGAAAGAGGGGCTGATTTCTAATGACTGAAATTTTCGAACTCACCTCCTCTATTTATAGGGGAGGTGGCAAAAAATTCAACTCCCAACCCTACTGGGTTTGGGCCTCTATCTCAAGTTCAATATCCAGTCCACTATCAGTCAATTGGGCTACAACAGGGATCTAGAAGAATATTAAATTGACCCACTAATTTATTTAATATCTAATATCCAATAAACTTAGGATATAATTAAATAAATTAAGTTTTACTTTTATTCCACTAAAGAAGTAAAACTGACCTACCAATTTAATACATATTTATGAATATGCTTTCTCCTTTAGTCCAGCCATTCCCCGTGTTTAAGATATAATGTTCATTAATTAATTATGTCAGCCTCTGACAGCTATAATTAATTAACATCTAAAACCTAGAGTAGTACCACACAAGCTTTATCATGTAAGGAATAAATTCCACCTGCAGTGTTTCAACATGAACTTGTGTTTTCTCAAGAGAACATCATCAACCCGGCGCACCAGGACATGGTGCTCATGCATACTGCTCGAGACATCATGTATACATTGTTATTACCCAAGATATCGAGTTTGATCTACAAAAAGATCTCACTCATTGATAAATCAAAGTAATAAACAACGCACACATATGTTCACCAATATCACATGAGTTCAGAACCCGAACTCTGTGGATCTTTATTCTCTCAGTAACTGGGTCAGAGACAGAGAATATTATCCTATTTCGATCCTCCTCAATACACTAAAGAGTGTACTAGAATAATCAGTTAGTCAAGATAAATTAACTTATTAGATTATTCTACGGTGTACCGATGGTGTGTTCAGGACCATCTAAGCCGTGAGCTCTTTAATACATTACAAGGTTCTAATGATATGATCTTACCGTGTGACTCCCCACACCATATCATCTACAATGTAAGTATATGGAACATTGCGTGAAACAATTATAGAACATAATCTGATGAGGTCATGCAAGGCAATGAAGAAAATGATCTGGAGCTGCAGTTTAAAGGTCCAATGACGCGTTTGCGAGCTAAGAAGTTACAAGCTTATTTAGAAGCTTCTATTCGTCGCAAATTCGAAATGCATGAAGATGAAGTCAAGGGCAGCTCAAGATTGATCACCATGCTATTCATTGATGATGAAGAAGGAAGCATGAAGACGTGAGAAGAAGAATGACGCCATTTGGACGTGTGCATGGAAAGTTATACGCGTTTACATGGGAAATCGGGAGATGCTGTTTTTCATGCAAAGGTGGCAAGATTAATTATAACATGGGCCACGAATTTAATCAATTAATTCAGCCCATTGTTGTGATTAATTAAGTCCAAATAGGCGAGATTTATGAAGGCCCAAGTTGTTGGGATTTATCCTTATCTAGTTAGATTTTAGATAGATTTTCTTATTTTAATTTTTTGGTATCTTTTGATTTTATCCTAGATTGATTAGGATTAGTATTTTTTTGATGTTTATCTAGTTAATTAGGGTTAAATTTCGTTCCTACTCTCTCCTATAAATAGGAGCACCCTGTGACATTCATAATGCAGACAATTGTAAGAAATAAAGAGTTATTCTCAATCTGTCTCACGATCCTTCGGTTGATCAAACTTTTATCTATAATTCTATTGTTCTAGCAAATCAATAGTCTTATTTAAGTTTTTCAGGGTATAATTAAGTACTTGGGAGAATTACTATCCGGAGAAGCTAGACGAGTGCGTTCGGGTTGATTCAACACGGGTTCACCGATCTGTCCTATCCTTCTACCAAACCACCGCCGCCATCACCAACAGTCCACCGCCGTCCGCCGTCGTTCACCATCAGATTCCAGCCACCCTTAGACGTATCAAGTGTGTTCATCGAGTCATAGTTCGTATCTTCGATTTCTAGTAAGTTTTACCGTTTAATTCGAGTCGGTTTGAATCCTTCTTTAGCTGACGTAGTTCGAGTCCTTCTTAAGTCTTCCGCCTGCGTTCTTCGTGTCTTGGATACATTGTCCGGTCACATCATAAATTTGGCATCAGAGCCACGTCAGCTCTGCTGGTCGTGGTTCAATCTGATACGACCCGGACAAATAGTCTAGGACGAATCTAGAGACGTAGCGGAAGACTTCTAGATACGAAACACGTCAGCGAATGAAGGGCTTCAATCCGACTCAACTAGACGAATAAAACAAACAAATCTAGACAAATAAAATATCTAAACTATGACACGAACTATGTAACACAAGAACCGAAGGATAGGGGCTGTATAGGGACGAAATATAGGCTGGAAATTGGGTGGAAATTCGTGTGTGATATTGGTGAAGAAAGGTTTGGGTAGATAGGATATGTTAGGGATGAAACGAACTTACGGATGAAACGGAACGGCGTAGAACTTGAACTCGAACTTGTGGGTTGAATTGAGGTGTGCGTTGATGGTGTATGGATGGCGTCGATTATGGTTGATGGATGATGATTCGTTGATGTGAATCACAACCCGATAGCCTCCTTGAATCTCGAACGTACCCAAGGATGAAATCTCTAAGTTGATCTTCGGATAGCGAATACCGGTTAATCCCTCAAGTGGATTAAGCAATACCCTTGAATAAGACTTAAAGTTGCTAGCTCCAAGAATATGAATTTTAAATCAAAACTCACAAAGATTTAAAAGGAGGTTGAGACAATATTGAAAGCAAAGCTTAATTAATCAAATATAGTCTAAAATATCAATGTAACAATGATTCCCTATTTATAATAGAGGGATGGACGAAAATTCCAAGATAAAATCCTAAAAGAATTAGAAAAAGAGTTTCCTATCATAACTAGAATTGTTTCCTTATCCAAAATCTGTTTTTAAGGAAAGAATCAAAAGATACCAAAAATAAAATAAGAAAAATCTATCTAGATAAAGATAAATCCCAACAACTTTGGGCCTTCATAAATCTCGCCTATTGGACCTTCAAATTAACACAATATGGGCTGCAATTTATCATAAATAATTCGTGGCCCATATCATGTATTATTCTTCAAATCTTGATTTCCAATCTTTGATGGCCCTCATTCTAACAATCTTCGGACCTTTGAATGATAGCTCCAGATTTAATTCTTCAAGGCTTTTCAAGATCATATCATTCCCCTCCTCTTGAAAAGAATTCGTCCTCGAATTCAAATTTTCGGGGTCAAAGACGAACGCGAATGGATCATCAATCTTTCTTTGCAGAATCTCAACTTTCAATGGAATAACTTCAACAACCTGTAAAATAGAGATAGCACAAGAAAATGGTTGACAAATGATGTTCGAATTCGGTAGCTCTTCCATGCTTGCTTGATCGAATTCTTTGTGATCTTCAACCATTGCTCCACTGATGTCATTCTCCTTTTTAGAACATGGTTGTAATTCCTCCAACTTTTCAACTTCTTTGGATTCCTCAACGGCGGCAAAAACCTTCATTTCTTCTCTCTCGACTTCTCCAACATCTTCACAAGTAGCAACATCTATCAATTCATCAATAGGTGCATCAACTGAAATTGTTACCTCAAAAGTAGAATCTTCTTTGATGGCAACGATCTCAGATGGTAACTCAACGTGGATCTCCTCTTGAATGTCGTGAGCTTGGTTTGGCACATCCATGACTAGCTGAACTGGTGATGCAGGCCGTGTAGGTGGCACATAGGTACATAGAAACTCCTCAAATGACTCAGG
Source organism: Perilla frutescens (assembly GCA_026008535.1). NCBI lineage: Eukaryota > Viridiplantae > Streptophyta > Magnoliopsida > Lamiales > Lamiaceae > Perilla > Perilla frutescens. Next base: position 18,350,112 of record BRKX01000004.1, read on the forward strand.
TTCGCTCCAATGAAATGGGGTTGTTTGGCGATGAGCTCTAGGTGACAACTTTACATTCGAATCTACTTGAACCACTTCATTTTGCAGACTCTCCAGCCAGTTCTCTATCTCAATGGCATATTGCACCATGTCTTTCAACTTGTCGAAGTGATACAATGCTACCTTTTCTCGGATTTCCCTTCGTAGACCAGCTAGGAATCTATCCATGGTATCTTCTAGATATTCCTCTATATTAGCTCGTCTCATGGCTTCAATCATTTTGTGGTAGTAGTCATTTACACTTCGATCTCTTTGCCTAAGCTTGTATAGCTTCTCCTCCAATTCCCATTGGTAATGGTCTGGAATGAAGCGTTTCCGCATCAAATCTTTCAACTCACGCCATGTGTCGATAGGTGGAAGGTGATCTCTATGGCACCGGTTCTGCTGGAATTCCCACCATGTTGTTGCGTAGCCTTTAAACTTTGACGAAACTAGCTGCACTTTCTTTTTCTCGGGGAAGTCATAGCACTCAAAAAGTTTGTCTACTTTGCGTTCCCAATCCAAATAGATGTCGGGATAGTATAGACCTTCAAACTCAGGTACGATCATGTTGTTGTTGCGGTAGAGATGGCGAGAATTTGGTGTATATGGTGTATGGGTATACGGAGTATGATTGGTGTATGGTATATGGACCGGATGGTACATGGGTGCATATGTGTATGGTCCGGATGGTGTATATGAGTGTGAACAGATGATATATGTGGAATAAGATGAATTTTCGATCCCCTTGATGATGGTGGATGAAAATTTGAAGGGAGGAAGTGTATATGGAAGGTTTGGAAGAATTTGGATGGAAGAAAGCTAGAAAAGGAAAGAATTAGATGTATTTTTGAAGTCCTAAATAGAATAGGAATCCAAAAATAAATCCCAAAGGTAGATGGAAAGAAATAGGAAAGAAGAAGGAAAGAAATATTAGGTAATTTGGAAAGTGTTACACAATTGTGACACAATCTAAATATCCTAATTGAACTAGACTCTAAAAGGAATGAACCAAAAATAATTTACAACTCAAAGGAAACTACCAAAATAAAAATAAAACTTGGAAGGAAAGTTCCAAAAATAAAATAAGACTCAAAAGGAAATTACCAACTAAGGAATTATCCTAGAAGGAAATTACCAAAATTAAAATTAGACTCACAAGGTAAATACCAACTATAGAGTAGTACCAAAAGGAAAGTACCAAAATTAAAGAAACACAAAAGGAAACAATGAATATACCTCTTTTTTTTGTTTTTTTTTTAATTTTCGGATTTTTTTTCCTTTTTTTTTATCCGAATTTTTTTTTTATTTTTGAAGGCTTTTTCTCTCTTTTTTTTGTCGATGCTCCTTTTTTTTTTCAATTGATAGCTATGCTATTACAACTCGATAAAATAAAAAATAAAGAAAACACGTAAGACGACACGTAGGATAAAAATGACACGTCGGATTGAACCACGACCAGCAGAGCTGACGTGGCTCTGATGCCAAATTTATGATGTGACCCGGACAATGAATCCAAGACACGAGAGAAAACATAGCGGAAGACTTTTAGATCGAAACACGTCAGGCGAATGAAGGATTCAATCCGACACTATGAATAAACTAAACTAACGACTAAACTTGATATTTAAGACTCGAATATGAAAGAAAAAGGGTATGATCGTATAGTATGATGATAGGTAGAATGGATTGGAACTTCAGCTGAACCCTGGCTTCAAGAGACGAAACGCAGCTCCTTCGATCTTCTCCGATTTGTTAGCAATTCTCCCAAGTACTCGTTGTACCCTGAAGAACTTGAATAAGACTATTGAATTGCTAGATCAATAGAATTGTATTTGATCAACCAAAGGATCGATAAATGTGATCAACCAAAGGATCGGTGAGACAATTGAGAAATTAACTCTTTATTTCATGCAACGTCTGATTTATGAATGTCACAGGGTGCTCCTATTTATAGGAGAGAGTAGGAACGAAAATTAAACCCTAATTAACTAGATAAACATTGAAAAATACTAATCCTAATCAATCTAGGATAAAATCAAAATATACCAAAAATAAGATAACAAAAATCTATCTAAATCTAACTAGATAAGGATAAATCCCAACAACTTGGGCCTTCATAAATCTCGCCTATTGAACCTTCAAATTAACACAATATGGGCTGCAATTTATCATAAATAATTTGTGGCCCATATTATAATTAATCTTGCCACCTTTGCATGAAAAACAGCATCTCCCGATTTCCCATGCAAACACGTATAACTTTTCATGCACACGTCCAAATGGCGTCATTCTTCTTCTCACGTCTTCATGCTTCCTTCTTCTTCATCAAATGATAGCATGTTGACCAATCTCGGGCTGAATATTTGATCTTCATGGGCTGCCCAAAATATCTGAATATTTTCATGCACTTGTGTTCTTCAAATCTTGATCTCCAATCTTTAATCTTGAACAACATGATTATCTTTGAAGCTCTCAATGGCATTCTTGGATTTGATTCTTTTATGCTTTTCTGGATCATATCAGGTTGGCGTCGGCCTTGGGCTCCTATTTGAGGCTCATGTCGCCTCTCTGTGTTATCTTGAGGCTCGGATTGCCTCTCTGCATTAGTTTGAGGCTCAGATTGCCTCGTCTCTTCGTCTTGAGGCTCGAGTGGCCTCTTCTCAGGATCTCCTTGGACCGTTTGTGATGTGGTCATTTGAGATCTAAGCTTTGCAAGCTCCTCTTGCAATTCAGCTACTTGGTTGCCAAGTTCGTCTTTCAGTAGACGAGTCTGTCGCTCAAAATGCTTTGCTAGAGCTTCATATTGGTACTTAGCATCCCAGAGTGGTTCAGATGAGTATGATTGATCGCCTGGAGTGTTTGGCGATCTAGGCTCCTTAGGTGGAGGCGTAGATGCCTCTGTGTTGGTACCTCTTTTCATTGTACCTGCAAAACGAACAAACGTGAAGAATAAAGAGATCCTCACCAACTCACAAGTCACTCGATTTTTAACACTCTTGTTTTACCACTCGTGTATCACTCAATATGGTGGTGCACGTGTGTATAAGTGTACAAGATGGCCGAAAATCCAGTAGAATGGAAGCTGCTCCCTTTGCAAGTCTATCTCTTGACCTCGATCAAAAGACTCCGTGTAGTGGGATGGAATGCTACTCGAAAGTTGATGTAGTGGATGATGGAGTTTTTGGTGTATTTTGGTGTATGGGTGTAGGGTGGGTGGAGTATGGTGTATGGTGTAGGGTGTAGATGCGTGGTGTATGCACCGGGTGGTGTATGAAGGTGTACGGGTGTAACTGTAGGTGTAGATGGACAAGGCTGGAAATTTCGATCCCCTGGTAGTGTAGGAGTCGAAATCTTGGTGTGGAAGGGATATGGGGAATGGTAGGAAAAGATTGGGATGAAAAGGGGTTAGTTTAGAAGGAAAGAGAGATCTAGATAAGGTAAATAGATTTGGTTGTGTTCTACTTAATGTGGACACAATCTAAATACTTAATCTAGAAGAAAAAAGATCTAAACTAACTTAGGAAAGATAGACAAATCGAAATAAACAAGCTGTTTTTTTTTTCGGATTTTTTTTTTTTTTTTTTGCTATTCGGCTGTACTGCCTTTGCTCTTTTTTTTTTATACTAGGAATGATCAAGAACGAAAATTTACAACTGGATAAACAAAATAAACGACTCAAACGAATAAACCACGAACCAAAGCCGACGTGGCTTTGATACCACTTTTATGATGTGATCCGGACTAAAATAGGATCGAACACACATCGACTCAACTGTAAGGGTTATGATACTCGAAATATGACTAAATAGCTAGACTCAAAGACTCGACTAACTACCTAGACTTGTGACACGACAATTAAATAAAACACAATGGAACGAACGGAAGAGGGGCTGTTTTGGTTTTGAATTTGATAGGGATGACTAGGAACGTGTATGATAGTGATGTGGGGTGAAGAAGGGTTGATGTAGATAGGTTATGACAAAGAAATAGAAGACTTACGGTATATGTGCTCAACTCGGCGCGAACAGCACGTATACTTGAACTGAACTCGAACAACTTGGAAACATGTAGATCTTCACTCGAACTTGATGGAGATTGATGTTATGGACATTGGATGGCTGCTGGAAGTCGTCGAGGATGGATGGCGATGATGGTGTTGTAGAATGAATTGAAATCGGGGCAAAACTCCAAGTGTAAAACAATACACAAAAAGATTCACTACTTGATTCCACTTCGGTTGCAAATCCGACCCTAACTCCACAAGAGAATTAGAACAAGATTTAAAGATAAAACTTAAAAAGTTGCAAGCTTCTTAAGAGTGTGTATTTTCGGCTGAAAATAAACAAAAAGAGGATCTTGGGTGAGACAATATTGAAAGGTAAATTCTTCTTAATCAAATATGGTCTAAATATCAAAGTAACAATGATCCCCTATTTATAATAAAGGGATGGACGAAAATTCCAAGATAAAATCCTAAAAGAATTAGAAAAAGAGTTTCCTATCATAACTAGGATTGTTTCCTTATCCAAAATCTATTTTTAAGGAAAGAATCAAAAGATACCAAAAATAAAATAAGAAAAATCTATCTAGATAAAGATAAATCCCAACAACTTGGGCCTTCATAAAACTTGCCTATTTGGACCTTTAATTACACGACATGGGCTGAAATATAGTGTATAATTTCGTGGCCCATGTAATATAATTCTTGCCACCTTTGCATGAAAAACAGCATCTCCCGATTTCCTATGCAAACGCGAATAACTTTTGATGCACACGTCCAAATGGCGTCATTCTTCCTCTCACGTCTTCATGCTTCCTTCTTCATCATCAACGGACAACATGGTGATCCATTTTGGGCTGAGTGGCTCGATTACTTCTTCTTCAAACTTCTTTCTTACAATGGCTTGGAAATTGCCTTGTAACTTCTTTGCTCGTAGGCGTGTAATCGGCCCTTGCAACTGCAGCTCGGGATTCACCTCATCTATGCTAGGCATGGCTTCATCACAACTTAATCAAGGAACATCTGCTCTGAACGAGGTTCTGACATTGGGACAAACCACGAAAGCAGGCTTTGGATATACATCAAGTTCATCGATGTCTATCTCTAATCCTATCAAGTTTGTCAAAGGGAAAAGCTCTAAGGATGTTCCAGTCAATGTTGATGGAAATGTCAAACCGAATGTCAATGACAAATCCAAGGAAAAGAAATTTGTTTGTCACTATTGCCAAGAGCCTGGACACATCAAACCTTACTGCTTCAAATATCATGATGATATAGCAACAAGAAAGATTATCATGGAAAATTCTTCTAAACCTTCCAAGAGGAAGAAAAGTTCAAAGAAGGCAAAGATTTCCTGCAATGTCATCTACACCTCGCTGAAAGCCAACATTGCTGGTACATGGTACTTTGACAGTGGGTGTTTGTTAGTTTTATATACTGGAAGACTCATCTTTGTATACTTTTCTGATGATATGATGATATGAAATGAAAGTTATTGCAGTCACTGTTTGCATTTAGATTATGATGAGGTCATGCAAGGCAATGAAGAAAATGATCCGGAGCTGCAGTTTAAAGGTCCAATGACGCGTTTGCGAGCTAAGAAGTTACAAGCTTATTTACAAGCTTCTATTCGTCGCAAATTCGAAATGCATGAAGATGAAGTCAAGGGCAGCTCAAGATTGATCACCATGCTATCCATTGATGATGATGAAGGAAGCATGAAGACGTGAGAAGAAGAATGACGTCATTTGGACGTGTGCATGGAAAGTTATACGCGTTTGCATGGGAAATCGGGAGATGCTGTTTTTCATGCAAAGGTGGCAAGATTAATTATAACATGGGCCACAAATTTAATCAATTAATTCAGCCCATTATTGTGATTAATTAAGTCCAAATAGGCGAGATTTATGAAGGCCCAAGTTGTTGGGATTTATCCTTATCTAGTTAGATTTTAGATAGATTTTCTTATCTTAATTTTTTGGTATCTTTTGATTTTATCCTAGATTGATTATGATTAGTATTTTTTTATATTTATCTAGTTAATTAGGGTTAAATTTCGTTCCTACTCTCTCCTATAAATAGGAGCACCCTGTGACATTCATAATGCAGACAATTGCAAGAAATAAAGAGTTATTCTCAATCTGTCTCACGATCCTTCGGTTGATCAAACTTTTATCTACAATTCTATTGTTCTAGTAAATCAATAGTCTTATTTAAGTTCTTCAGGGTATAATTAAGTACTTGGGAGAATTACTATCCGGAGAAGCTAGACGAGTGCGTTCGGGTTGATTCAACACGAGTTCACCGATCTGTCCTATCCTTCTACCAAACCACCGCTGCCATCACCAACACTCCACCGCCGTCCGCCGTCGTTCACCATCAGATTCCAGCCACCCTTAGACGTATCAAGTGTGTTCATCGAGTCATAGTTCGTATCTTCGATTTCTAGTAAGTTTTACCGTTTAATTCGAGTCGGTTTGAATCCTTCTTTAGCTGACGTAGTTCGAGTCCTTCTTAAGTCTTTTGCCTGCGTTCTTCGTGTCTTGGATACATTGTCCGGGTCACATCAGTTTTCGAGGCAGCTTCCACTTCCTTTCTCAGCTTATTCAGTTCAAGATCACTTCTAGTGAGTCGAATTTCAAGGTCCAAAACCCTTTTCTTTAGATTTTGGTTTTCTTCCACAAGAATCTCAAATTCATTCGATTGTTCAGTCCATTGGACACATACTTCATCTACAACCTTGTGCAATTGTTATAGAGCTTCCTGGTAGCTAACCTCGGACTAGTCTTCTTCCACCTGAGACACTTTAACAATGTTACAAAATTCATCCAGCAATGTCATTTCATACCAGTTAGTGGTGTTTGGAGGAATATCAGAGATTTCTTGTGTAACATTCTCCATAACATTGCTTGGAACATTTGGTTCACATGATCAAGACTAACATCATAGTCAAAATCACCATCATCTATGTCGGTTAAAGCATCAATCATTCCTTCTAAGTCATCATCAACTTTTACAAACAACACAGTTTGTTTTTCAGCTTCTTCATCACCGGATTCGTCACTTAACACGGCAGCACTATAATTTCTCATATGCTTCCTCTGAACAGTAGGACACTCGTTGGCATAGTGTCCAAAGCCAGACCATCCTCTACATTAGATTGAATCAATGTCCTTCACTGTATCATCTGGAGACTTTGATGATTTCATCGACCCAGATGATGTTGATGAGGGAGAATCAAACAGTCTTCGTGGTTTGAAGGTTGGAGAACCTTTCTTCATCGATCGAACAAGGGTATTGAACTTCTTGGTGAGAAGTGCAACACTCAGGGGTTCATCTTCATTTATCTCCAGACTGTTCTCAACATCAAGTTGAACATCTGAACTCGATGTCACTAACTGAAGAGCAATCCCTTTGGAAGAGATGTTTGATTTCTGATTTTCAAGATTCATCTCAAACGTGAGTAGAATGCTCATTGCTTCACTCAAACTCATCTTTGATACATTGTGAGCTTCTTCACTAGCTGAGATTTTCATGTTGAATCTCTCCAGAAGTGTGCGAAGAAGTTTGCTTACCATGTTCTCATTCGAGATCGGACATCCGAGAGCTGTAGACTCATTTGACACTTCACACAGACGTTCAGTGTACATTGAAATTATCTCATCTTATAACATTCGCAGAGTTTTAAACTTGGAAGTGAGTAGCCTGAGCTTTATTTGACGTACATTGGTCGACCCTTCACAATGCTCCTGTACTATGTTCCATGCTTGATATGCCGTGGTGCAATTGCACACCATTTTGAAGCACGAAACATCTACCGAAACAAAAATAGCATTGAGTGCCCTTGAATTAAAGTTGGAGATAATTCGATCATAATTAGTCCATTAGGTCTCTGGAGTAAGAATGAACACTCCATTAGGTCCCTCCATCCTTGGTGGAGACCACTCTTCAATCACGGCTAACCAAGCCCTCTCATCGATGGACTTGATATACATCTTCATGCACGATTTCCACATAGCATAATTCTTGCCATTACTATCCAATACCGGAGGACGGCACTGATTAATCTGAATATCCATTTTCAGTGAGTCAGCAAACCAAGGATTGAATACTTAGTGCGTTAAGTACCGGCTCTGATACCACTTAAAGAAATTCGTTGTCAAAAACACTAAAATTAGACGCAGAATCGCAATGTCAAACTCAGTGTCAAAGATAGTTAACACAACTATTTTAACACAAATATGCAGGAAATAAAAACGCAATAACACACGAAATAATTTTAAATCACACACAACATGTATGTGATTTCCACAGGGCGAAATTAAGCTTCCACAAGCCAAAATAACAGTTAATTTGATGATGTCAGACGCTGAGGCTCTTGACACATCAAATAAAATACACGAATCCTATTCTAGTTTACAACCAAAATGAATTTAAAAATATAAATTAACCTACCATTAATTTATAGACAAATTAGCAATGATTTCACAACCTTGCTATCTATCCTAACTTGTACAACCTACTCTTGTGAATTGATTGTACAACAATAAACATTAAGAAAGAAGAAGGAACGAAGAACGAAATCTATGCTAAGTTTGTGACTCAAGCTCTTCAATCTTCTCACGCAGCAGAAAGATGATTTGTGCTTGAATAATTCTTCAAGTGCCGATCATATCCCTTATATGCTTCTTCACTTGAACCCTACAAAGTTCACGTCTTCTCTTTCTTGAACATGGGTTGACGATAACCGCTCCTCGCCATGACTTCAACGCATTTGGGAGAAACCGCCTCCACGGCGTGGTTGAAAGCTTTACCCACGTTCATCCTATTTTTCTGAATTTCCAGCAAATATAATTTCTGAAAAAGAAAAAGGATTAAATAGAGTTAACCGCTAAACCTAAAAAATAGGAGATAGAGTTTTGACGTTGTCAAACTCTATTTTAAATAATATATCTAATATGTATATATCCATTTATTTGAAATATTTATTTCGTGGATATGCACATATATTCTAAGATATATAAAACTAATTTATTAATTAAAATAATAAATAAAACTAGGAAAGGATAAGATTAGTTACGACTATGTCATAGACAATGTCGCAGGGAGTCTGTCTGACATCAAGTGCAACATTGAATGTCAATGTCATACATCACTCAACAAGTTTATTGTAAAACCCCACTGAGTACATTAGTGCCAACGCCCTTTTTTTCAAATATTTTCAGGTTGAGATGCTGAGGCCGATGATGTGCTGCTAGTGGGTTGCCTAAGGTATCTAAAGTTTCCAAAGTTATTGCTCTATTTGGTTCATGATTTTTCTTCCGCTATGTTTCTGCTAAGTACTCTGACATCAAGTATTTGGTCTTGATACATGTAACTTGATTCTTGATAGTAAGCATGTTTTAAATTCTATGATTCGTACACATTAATAGAGTCTTTGAGAAGAGGAAACATGTGTTCTTTTGACATGCCCGTTTATTCCTCCATTGATTCCGAGTTTTGAATAGTTATACTTGTTGAGCATTTTGGGTATCTATTCATTTTTCAGTTAACTTGTGAATGAGTCTTGCATGCTTGTTATTGTTGTTCACCTACGAAGAAGCTTTTCTTCAAGCATGATTCTACTCGTTTTCAGTTAATCTTAAGTTGTTTGCTCGTTTCGCTCTATGAATGTGACATCTTGATTTAATTGACTCCGACCTATTAATGGGTCTTAGTTGTTGTGACATGTGTAGAGGTCTTGTTTATTTAAAGAGTCAAATTCCTATCTGCTTGTGTAACGCCCCGATCCCGGGAGAAGGGCAGGGGACCGGTGCGCTACTTGGGGGAAGGGGGAAGGGGTTGTTGAACATAAACAATAAAAGAAATAAGGTTAGTGCCCTAAAAATTTGGACAACATAACCTCTATAAATGGATCAATCCACGCTTTTAAAGCGTATGAAATGACTCAAACCAGATACCATGACTCTTAGGATGAACCCAAGAAAGAATAACAAAGGCAAACTTCAATGTAAATAATAACAGTTCAAATGTTAACTGTTAATAGGTTAGGCATGAAAAAGGCCAGACTGATGTCTGTCCAAATACTTGAAGTAAAGAGATGCCAGACTCCCGCCTGTCGTGAAAGCAATATAAAGCCAGGCTTTTGCCTTAACATGGAAAACAATGTAAAGCCAGGCTTGCGCCTGTCTGAATAAGGAAAGTAAATAAATGCCAGGCTTTCGCCTGTCAGGAACAGAAAGTAAACGGGATTCGGAGAACCGAACACTCCATAACAATAAAGAAAATGGGATTCGGAGAACCGAACACTCCATAACAGTAAAGAAAACGGGATTCGGAGAACTGAACACTCTATAGTAGTAAAGAAAATGGGATTCGGAGAACCAAACACTCCATAACAGTAAAGAAAATGGGATTCGGAGAACCGAACACTCTGTAGCAATAATCAGAGTAAGCGGAAAGAACGTAGTGCATTTATTCAGACTAAAAAGGAAGCATGTTCTCAGTTAGACTCCATAGCGGAAAAGGAAACATATACATCAAATGATAGCCCTTCCGCCTTAGCACAGTCGTCCACCATCCCGCAGCTCATCCTGAAAAATATTTGAAAAGATTTTGGGCGTGAGTACTAATGCACTCAGTGGGTACTTCTGATAAAAACCTTCGCAATCATTTTATAAAACAGAATATCCAATCATATTTTAAGCATATCATGGAAAGCTTTCAAAGCAGAAGATTTGGGAATTCTATGTATACTAAATCATTTTAGTTCCATCATTGCGCGCCACTCTCCCCTAGAACGCTTACGGTGAGTCGATTCGTGTACACAACCCGGCTGCTTAAGGTTGGACACTGCCCTGTTTGCTTGGGGCTCGATATCGTGAACCATTGTAGTTTCATCACCAAAAACAGTAGTAAGACTTACATGAGTCAGGAGAGCACATCAAATACAGTCATGAGTTGGATATTCAATCACATTCATTTTATAAATATCAGGGCTTAATAACCCGAAAATACATTTTTATATAATAAAAACCCACCTGATAATCAGATCTGAAATAGCTAGATCTAGATTCTGATTCTGGTCTCAACTAGAAGTCTCCTTCTTCTGACCCTACAAGATTATCCGGCAATTTAGTTTCAATGCAAGACTATCATTAGGTCAAAATCTAACCTTTCTTAGCCATGAAGTAAATATTATAAAATGTAGTATCTTAATACACAGCACCCGGGTCATCAAAATATTTTGACTCTTAAGGGAACTTTACTCAGAGCATTTTTATAAAGAAAAACCGTTTAGGAAGTTTTGGCATACGGGGTGGTCAAACCCATATCTTAAAATTAATTCGGTATAAATAAATTCATACCGCAAGATCCGCCCATTGGAAAAATATGAAACTTTAAATAAAAATACTATATTTTGACACGGAACAACTTTTGAGCTTAAAAATACGATAGATCTATCCACGAAGGATAGATCTGAAAAAGACTACAATTTAATAATCGGATACTCAAAATATTCCCGAAATTAAAAAGTGACAACATGGAAAATGTATATAAATATACATAGAACATGAAACCCTAAAGACACTTTTTAATCCGGCGACCCGAAAGAGTCACCGATTTGCGAGGGTGATTACGACTTTTGGCGGCGGTCACGATGATTTTTCATCATGATCATCCGTTGTGTCATCATTTCAATCACGTATTCGTGATCTACGCATTGACACCTTCAAAATGACTATTTCAGAATTGAAATAGGAAACTAGAGACGTACCTTCTCTAGAAGCTGCTCGGCGTTTCGATTTTAAAAATGATTGAAAAATGAAACTTTAACCTCCTATTTATAGAAGAGAAATAAATATGATAATAACAAATAAAAGAAAGAGGATAATGATGGAATAGGATAATGATGGAAAAAGAATAGGATAATTACGAATAGGATAATATTTCAAAAAAGAAATTGGATAATGACGGATGTGCCTTAGTTATCCAAATCTATTACCTTTCACCCTAAAACTGTGCCAAGAGTTCATTTGAACTTGAAATTGAAAAATTCAAAGTTTGGCACGATCCTTGAAACGTTTTCTATCAACCCGAGAAAAATACACAACATATTTTTAAAGCAATTTTTGACCAAATTAAATTTTAAATAGATTTCCCTCGCCACGATTTTCCTTTATTTGAATCATTTAAGGACCGAACTTATTTTCTAACTTACCAGAGGGTAACATAAGTTGAATAAAACCTTCTAAAATATTTCGGGGTATTACAGCTTGTCATTAGATTCTGTTTAAATTTTGATTGTCCTATGATTAGGCATTCCCTCGACTCGATTGAATCCTTTGAATCCTTAATTCGTTGAAAATGATAGTTCTTCCAAGTCATAAAATTAAGTTGCCTAAGTTTTTGAGGCACTAACTTAGGCTAATTCTAGAAACATCCCCCTGGATTTCCAATTTTCCCTGTTGTTTTTATGCCTAACACCCCGTCCCCATTAAAAATGACCGCCTAGGGCCGGGCTGTTACACAATTGGGTTTATTTATCAACTTATAAACAAACTTTGTCAAATTTAAGATAAACACATGTCTGTATATTTCGTCTAACAGAGTATCTAGCTTGTGTTTTGGGTTTATGTTTGATTTAGGACTTAAAGGAGTGAAAGAGATAAATGCTGGAGATAAACAATCAGTTAAAAGTTTTGGTAAAAAGAAAGGGTTTTGTGTTTCAAGTATTTGCATGTTTTCCAGCAAATATTTATTTATGTATGTTAGCAAATATTTGCATTTTGTTAAATATTAAAAATAATGTGAAATTTAGCGTGAAATATTAATGACAATTATATTTGCTAAAATATGATTTCATCATATTCAGATTACTATAATTTAGTATATTATTTGCTAAAATGTCATATGCTATATGCTAATCATGGGTCGATCCATATCTATGTTCATATTAAAATTTAGCGTTTTCTAATTCTTCATATTGGAGAGTTGTTTTGATAATTATTGCAACCAATTTTTAAATAAATTTGTATAAACCAGATATTATGCACAAGTTATTATGGCATTGATTATTATGGAAGATACATGATTTTTTCCAATATTTTTTAAAGTGCTGATTTGGTGTAGTTGTTTGCCTATTATACTTTATATTGTACAGATGATTGATAATTATGAATATTCAGTTTATGTGCAGGAACCATGTTCGGTTTACTATGATATACAACATACAATTTGCTAATGTGTGCCATACATAATTTGATAACATGTATGTGATTCATGCATTGATAAATATGTCCACAACTTGTGTTTATGTTTTTTCTATATATATATATATATGTGTGTGTGTGTGTGTGTGTGTGTGTTATCATGTTTTACGCTGTTTGCTAACATTAAACAAAAATATGACATGCCAAATTGTTTTTGTAATACCCCGCATCTTAATTACTGTTTAATTACAGTCAAGTGAGTGATTACTGTACAAGTACAGTAATTTCTAGTCAGATTAGGGTCGAAAGTATCCATTAAGTTCCATTGAATTCAAGGTCAATTAATTCCCATTTCAGTATGGAAAGCCGGAATCATAATTTCAGATAAATTCGATTCCTATTCTTTCAAATTGCGGTGTGTGTTTATCGTGAATAAGATATTCCGATAATTATTTTCAGGACTGGAAGAATTAGATAATCTCCAGTCATTCAGTGTTTAAATTCAGATAATTTAAACGAGATGTTCAAGTCAAGAGAATTAGATATTCTCTAAGTTTCAGACGTTTTAATGGTCGAGAATTTAAAACCAGTATTTCAAAGTAGTATTTTAAAATCAAGTAATTTCAGATAAATTATTGTTTTAAAATAAGTGATTTATTTCATCAAGCTCGGGTAAGTTCGAGATTTTTTCGGAGATGAAAAATATCACGATAACCGAACAATCGGTATTTAAACCGGATATTGTTTAAATCAACCCAAGGCATGGAAGGCCACACCTCCTCTCACCTCTCTCATGCCTTTCCTACATCACCCATTTCCCCAAATAGCAAAAATAGTAAGTAGATATTTATGTATAGTATAGAGAGAGAGTGTGTTTCATTTTTTCTCTTTCTCCATTTCATCATCTTCATTTGCCATAAATTTTTTTTTTAGAGAGAGAGAGGAAACGCAGCAGCAGCAGATTCTTCTTCTTCTTCTTCTTCTTCTTCTTCTTCTTCTTCTTCTTCTTCTTCTTCTTCTTCTTCTCCATTCCACTTCATCATCATTTGTCTTCTTCATGTGTGAGCTTTGGAGAGAAGAAGAAAATAGGGAGAGCAACAAACACCATCTTCTTTTCTTCCATTTTCTTTGAGAGAGAGCGAGAGAGAGAATGAGAGAAGCAAGAAGTTGCAGCCATTGTTGAGAAGAGCTCAAGTTGCATTTCAACCGATTCTTCACCATTTTGTTTCTGGCATCGTCGTTGGAAGCTTCGTTTCAGTCGTGCCATCTCCTTCAAGCTTCTTCCAACTTTTCTCCATTGTTATTTTTAAGAGGTATTTCGAAAACCATGAGTTATATAGATATATATATTTCCAGTTTGTATGAGTTATATATATATAGGTTTGGTGTTGTGTCGGAAATCATGTTTTGATTTTTTGAAGCATGTTAGATGGTAGAAATGAGTTGGTTATGTGCAAGCATGTTTAGATGAGTTTTGAGAGGTGATATGAAGTTGTGTATCGAGTTTTCATGGGGTCTATCATCGTTCTCATGTTCTCGGCCTCAGTTCCGCGTGAGCGCGGGGATGAGCGCAAGAGCGCGGTGTGCAAGGGCAGTGGCCGTGAGGTGAGCGCGCGAGCGTGGCACGCAGGTAGCGCGCCCGCGCGACATTGCGTTCGGCAGTTTCACCACCCTTCGATAAAATGGGCATAACTCCCTCGTTAGACATCGGATTGAGTCATGTAAATTTTTCCAGAAACTAGACTTAAGTGGCTTTCTAATGGTATATGTCTCAGTCCACAATTCTTCCTGAGTCGATTGTGAAAAATCGGCAAAGTCAGGCCACGTGTTTTTTTTCAAAAATTCATGGCAGTTCTGCCACTTTCCAGTAAATCGGTTATAACTTTTTCATTAGTTATCATCTTGAGTAACTATAAATTTTGTAAAATTTTGGACTTCTGTGGCTTTCCAACAGTGTATGGCACGTCCTCTGTACCTTAGTGAGTCAAAACAGAAAATTCTGCAAAGATGGACGTTGTGCAGAATGTTGATTTGTCTATAAGCTTAATGTTGACTTTGTTTCTAGAATCGAGTTATGAGGGATGCTAAGGTAATTTTGATACCTTAAATGATGATGATGTAAGTATTAAGATGTTTAAGAGCTAGGGTTGAGATTAACCCTTAAGCTAAGAGAAAATTTAGAACGGATACTAGACCCTAATAGGCCTTCGTTTCGTGTTGAATCCTGTCAGTTTAGGATCAATATGCTAAGTATATTTTTATCTATTGAAGGCTAGCAGATCCGCAAGGGATAAGACTAGTGAGGAACTAGCAGCTGCAGTATTAAAACATCAGTGAAAGGTGGGCTTTCTTTTACAGCGGACTCTTAGTCCAAATAAGTATTTGAGTTTTTACTCACCCGCAGTTATTTATTTTGATGCAAATAAATTATTGCCATGCATAAAATGTTTTGTTTTGTATGATATCCTTATCTGTATTTAGTTAGCTCGCAAGGGGCTTTCTAACTCTTAAATCGATTGGACCTCGTGCTAATTTAGCATGTTAACCGAGGTTAGTGTACACTTAAGTCGGTGATATTAGAAGGAGGGAAAGGCTTAAGTGGAGCTATTCCTGACTAAGACATCAACGATGCTAAATGTTCATGGAAAAGGCTTTAGCGGAGCTATTCCTCAGTGTTTAGTTCAGATAAGCGCTCATGGAAAAGGCTTTAGCGGAGCTATTCATCGGCACCCGTGGAAAAGGCTTAAGCGGAGCTATTCCTCGGCATTCAGTTCGGATACGGATGATCATACAATAGAAAAGCGTGCTCAAAGACAGAAAGTGATTTAGTAAAACATAGGGCCTTTTCAGATAAAACCCCTGTGTGTTTACTCAGATGCATGACAAGAAAAATCAGTTTTCAGTTCAGTAATTATTTTGGCAATGTGTTCACTGAGTATCTTTGTACTCAGCCCTGCATATTTATTTTTAAATGTGCAGGTTGAGCTGGAGTTGAAGAGAGAAGTGCTGAGGGTGAAGTTATTTTTGTACAAGGCTCAGATAGTCTTGTATTTTGAATGTCTATCTTTTACTTCCGCAACTCAGTTATATAACGAGTCCAACATTTACAGCTTTTGGTTTTGGACTAGTCCAATAACTCGATAATCAGTTAAGTACTATTATTATTCAGTCTTTTGTGAGTATTTGAAATCAATTCAGAATTAGAGTTCTCAGGCCAAATATCGATCCTGGAATTCAGTAGTTCATTTCTTTATTAAATTATTTTCGGTTCGTGCCTTGATCCACCCTTCCTTGGAATCGAGTCGTGCCAATCACACGTCGCATTAATCAGATATTAATGTGGGGTCGTGACAGTTTTATATGTTGAATGTTATGAACAAATAAGTGTAGCATGTTTGGGTATATATGCTATCATGTATGTTATGTTTGTTGGTTCATTACAGAATTATTACCATTATTAATGTCAAGTATTTATTTGCAATATTACCATTATTAATGTCAAACGTTTATTTGCAATATTAGCACAATGGCTGCATAATAATTGATACACAAATAGCTAAAGTGCATACAATATTTTGCTAACAATATGCAAATATTTGCTAACAACATAAATGAAAACATGCTAATACTTGAAACACAAAACCCCTCATTTTTACCGGAACTTTTAACTGATTGTTTATCTCCAGCATTTATCTCTTTCTCTTCTTTAAGTCCTACAATCAGATAAAGATGAAATAGGACCTAAACCCAAAACACAAGCTAGATACTTTGTTAGACGAAATATACAAACATGTGTTTGTCTTAAAACCGACAAAGTTTGTTTATAAGTTGATAAATAAACCCAATTGTTACAGACTGTCAAATAAAATGCAAACTACATGTAGAAATCAATCAACAAGAAAATGTTCTCCACTTCTCATATCAAATACAAATAATCTAAAATCCCAGGAACACAAAGAATATCTAAAAACAATATGATTAATGGACATTATACATTAAATGTGATATTTTGGGAATGTAATATTTATAATATTTCATAGATACTAATAATTTACGATTACCCTTGACCGTATTTATAACATGGACGAATACAAAGTATTATATCACACAAACTTTATAATATAATATTAGCTGCTAAAGTACTGATAGTATTTTGCTAACAAGCTTACAAATATTTGCTAACATACATAAACATATATTTCCTGAAAAAATTGCTAAGGTTCAGATTGTATTTTGCTAACAAGCATACAAATATTTGCTAACACGCATATATATTTGCTGAAAACAGGCAAGTAGCAGCCTCATGAGAAAACCAGATACCCATTTCCCCGCGTACATAATTCAAACATATTTTGCTTACAATCCAAATAAAATATGTTAACCCAAACATAATTATTTTCACCAAATACGTACAAACTCATCACAAATTGGTTATCTCACTATTATTATTTGATAAAATTAACCAATTTTTTTGCTAACAAGCTTACAAATATTTGCTAACATGCATAAACATGTATATCCTGAAAAAAATTAGGAACTTCAACCTGTACATTTCCAGCTCCTGCATTATCAAGTTCAACTCCATTAATTATTGACGGCACACCTTCATCCACATTGTTATTGGCTTCATTCTCATGATGCATGTCTCCTACCACAACACCCATGACATCCTCATCTTTGCAAGGCCCATCATAATACCCATGTCCAAAACCTCCATCTAATATGGAGATATTTTGTCGTCTTAACAACCCCATATCTTTCCATTCTACAATGGCTGGTATGCTCCGTGTGACCCTCCTATATCCCAAGACAACTCGATCTACATACACCAACTGTTTTTGGCACAAATATAGAACAAATTAATCATTTTTATAATTTTATTTAATGAAAATACAATTTACTATGCAATATCACGTAATCAGGATATAGATGCAATAATCATTTGATACTATAAACTGAAAAGTAAGATAATGTTATATTAATTCATGACCAATCATAACACACTTGCAATAAACATCCAAAGTGGAAGCATTTTATAAAAAAATAATGCATTACTTTTAACACAATAATTAAATTGTGTAGTTTGATCAAGATACACTTACAGTGATGAAAAGTGTAGGTCCGGTAAAATACATGTCCTTATTCTCCTTTCATGATGTCGTGTGGTCTATTAAGCATTTTATGACGTAGTCACACCAATTGAAATCCGGCACTCTATCCACATCATCAAAGCAATCAAGAATTTGTGACGGAACATAGCTGTTCCCAATGCCCTCAATTAGACAAAAGCTAAGCAGTACCAACAACTGCCTTTTGAACTAGACACCACCGTCAACATCTTCCAACATATTAATTCATACATCAATCGCACGAATGCGATTAGCTGGTCTCCCACACCGCAACCTCCATTCTCTAACTACATTGGAAGTCTCATTCTTCACAGGCCTCTAGATTAGACGTTGTCCCCATGGAAACCCAAACATCAGTCTTACATCATCTTCACACATGAACTTTCCTATCACATCCTAGAATAATTTTGCTACGTTTTTCGGATCAAAATTATCTAGCACCCAATAAGATAGTTTAGGTGGCACATCCTCAATGTCCAAGTTCACAGCTTGTTTTTGTGCATGGTTCATTTTGCTTATTGAATTACGTAACATAAGTGGGCTTGTTCTATGTTTAAGGTTCAGATAATATGTCCTTGCACGTTTTCCACCACGTCTCTCATGTGCGTTGTCATCTTGAGAAATACCTTTGCTGGATGATTTAAAGTCAGAATTATGGTGTATTTTTATGTTGGAAGTACCACCAACAACATTGACATCATGGCGTCTCTTTAATTATAGTTGTCAGAAGCTTACATAAAGGATGAGGTCAAAAAGCTTACATCCTCTTTAAATAAAGGATGAGGTCAAAAATTAGGGCCCACATAAATCAACCCCTCTTTTGTGCTCTCTTGATCCCCATAGTATTCACATTGTTTAGTAGTATACATCCCACCCTGTATCTAGATGCGGTCCGAAAATACAGCAGAAGATCGAGAAGTGGAATATCAATATTGTGGACGCCGATCAAACATAGTTTCAACAACAAGATTAGACCTTTAATCTTGTCCTTAACCCGACGGTGAAATTGTAAATTATTTTCAGTATTCTATGTTTCCGCTTTTAGTAGAATCAAATTATAACTTGCATGCTATTTCAACTTGGTTTCATTATTTATATCAACTGCATGAAAAGAGCTAGGATTAATGAGCAACCAAATAGATCCTGTGATAGTTCAATTCGAAAAAAACCCCCAACAATCCGTCATTGGCTAATGTGTGGGCTCGTGTACTACATTCGATAATTATTTTTAAAAAAAATAAATATATACCTTTAAATGGAATTAGTGACGCCTAAAATTAAATTGAATTAATTTAATTTTTTATCCGATGTCTAATTGCAGTGCCCTTGCCCGACACTAACTCGTGGGGTTCTTACACTGCACTAGATAATTAAGTTTTCTGAAATAAATATATACCCTAAAATGGAATTAATGAACCCTAAAATTTACTTGAATTAATTTATTTATTTTTATCTGGTGTCTCAGACAGTGCACTCGCCCGACGCTAATGCATGGGATAGTGCACTGCGCTCAATAATTAATTTTTTTTGAATTAAATATATACCATAAAATGAAATTAGTGAACTCTAAAATTAAATTGATTTAATTTAATTTAATTTTTTTATTCATTGTCTCGCGCAATGCACTCATCTAACGCTAATGCTTGTGGGCTTGCGCATTGTGCTCAATACAAAATAATGATTAAAGTAAAAAAGACACAACATAATAAAAAAAGAAGAAAAAAAGAAAGGAAAAAAAAGCAAATTCAACAACAGCCACCATCAAAATATATTTTTTAAAATACACCCAGACATGTGGTGTTGGGATTTTTTTAAATTTAACCACCACATAATCTATTTGGATGCTCGTTAATTCTAGCTCATGTATATCATTATTTTATATGTGATATTAATTATTACCTATGTTGAAATAATATGCAAAATACGATTTGATTTCTACAAATACAAAACATAGAAATCTATGTCATTCGAAACTTGATGGTCCTAGACTAGTCATATTCAGTTTAGAGAGGGGTGAAAAAACTGATTTCCAAGTTGATAAAATAAATGCACTTCAGTTTTCTTAGAAAAGCATAAGTTGTGTGTGAGCTTGTATGTAAACTTTTAGAGATAAGCAAGGTATGTAAGCATAAAGCACAACACACAATCAATTTATAGAGGTTCGAAGCCTTAAAATTTCTACGTCCTCTCTTCCTTCCTCAGAATGGATAAATTCACTATATAACTTGAGTTCGCTTTACAAATTACATAATGAAAGAAAGGTTAGTTGAATCTGGTAACAATGAATTACTTTACAGAGTTACCTCAACTGGGTTAACGGATCACACTTACGGTCTCCGGTAGGTAGCTATTATGACGGCAGTTTCTTTAGTGCCAGCTCACACTTAGTCATAGAGTTAGGTGCTATTAACGTCTTTACAAGATTTTAGATCTCTTTCGATCTTCAAGAGGGTTAGTCTTGAACTTAACTTATCAACAAAATGTGCTCCTTGAATTGAGCTGATTGTTGATGCTGATATGAGTCTTATGAGAAGATTCCTTAATTGGAGCTTGATCGTGAGCTGGATTTGGCTCTGAGATGTGTGGCTCTTTTCTTCTCATGTGGACTTTTTAGATAGCTAGTGATTTTCTCTCGATATTTAGCTATTACAACTTGTAGACTTTTCTGCACTACAAATGCATAAACTGAACTACTTTGATCAGTTTGAAGGTTACAATCAAATGATCAAACATGTAAGAGCAGATTGTTAAGTGAAGCTTTTGACAGAGTCTCGTGGAGAAGTCTCTTATTTTTCTCACGCTCGAAAAGTCTGAAAAATCTTATGTGGAATTTGATTTATTCACCTTATATAGATGAAATGAATAATGACCATTGCTTGAGAGAAGGGTTGCTATCTTGTTGGTGCAGGGAGCTGTTTGAGAGATTGAGCTCCTTTTAGCATTGAAGTCGGATTTGACTCATGCGGTTTCTTTCAGTTGCATCATGCTTGGCTTTGTTCAGTTTGAGAAAGTTCAGTTCGGAAGCCTAGCTTTTCAGTTCGTGACTTCTTTCAATTTGAAAAATCTTTAGTTTAGAGGCCTCGTGTCGATCTTGTTTGATGGCCTTCTCTTCAGTTCAGTTTCGCTTAAATGGTGAACTTGTTTGATAGCCTTCTCTTCAGTTCAGTTCCGCTTAAATGGTGAACTTGTTTGATGGCCTTCTCTTTAGTTCACAAACTGATTTTCAATACTTCTGCTTCTGTTTTAGTCCAAAAACTGAACTTTATTTTGGCAACTGATCAAGACTCTTTTTCCTCTGGATTTCCAGCTAAGTTCCAGGGTGAACTTGGCTTAGTTTTTCTCTAACTTCTTGAGCTATTTTCCAGGGTGAACTTGGCTCAGTTTTTCTTTTTCTTTTGTTGGTTTTTTTCGACATCTCATCAAAACTCTTATTTACATGTTTTAGCCTAACAAAACTTACATTGCATGTAGGGTTGATCACGAGATTAAAAGTCTAATCTCGTTGTTGGAGCAGTACATAATCGGCGCTTCCTTCATAGTATTCCACTCCTTGATCTTCTGTTGTATTCCCAGACTAAAATGTCACTACCTAAAATATCGATGGTGTTGATTCTATCAAAGAATCTCACTCATTAATAAATCAAAGCAATAACATAACATATATATGCCCGTCAATATATATGGGTTAAGAACCCGAACTCTGTGGATCTTTAATCTCTCACTTAAGTCAGAATAGAGAATAGTATCCTATCCTGATCCACCTCAATACACAAACCAGTGTACTAAAATAATCAACTAGTCAAGATAAACTAACTATCAGATTATTATACGATGTACCGATGGTGGGTTCAGGACCATCTAAGTCATGAGTCTTTTAATATATTGCAAGGAATCTGATGATATAATCTTTATTGTGTGTATAGCCACACTATATTATCTATAATGCAAGTACATGGAATTGACAGGTAAATATAACAATAAATAAATGCACACAGTGATTGCAATACTTATTTAATATATATCGTCAAATAAAACATTGTAGAATGTATATAAAGACAAATCTTCCAGTATACAAGACTAACACAGATGTACATTGTAACAAAGGGGCACAGTTGTACCAAAAAAAATAGTAGATATGTATATTTTTAAAAAATTGTACTCCTAAATTTTATTTTATTTTCTTAGAAGCTATATATATTAAAAAAACTATACATAATTATCTATTTTATTATTGGAGAAGTGCTAAGATCATGTGAAAAGAAAATAAAGTGGTGGTAAATCACACCCTCAATAATATTAATCAATAACCAACCAAGCACTCCATATTACTCCTCTTTATATCTAATACATATATAAATATAGAAATAGTACATGTACAACTATTCAAGTCTTAAAAATAAACTTTTAACAATCTCAAAAATACATCAAAATTTTAAATTGATAAGTGCCCAAACACCACCATTATCAATCAAGGTTATTTTTTTCCCTTTCCTTCTTGATTTTTTGTATGTTGTTAATTAAATTTATTGTTTATATTTAATGTTGTTTATATATTTATTTTATGTGCCTAATTGAAATTTCAATTAAATTAGAGATTTATGTTTGAATTAAGAATTTGATTTCATGTACGTTGTTTTAACTTTAATTGGGGTTTGATTTAGAAATTTAAATTTATGAATGATAATTTGAATTAGGAAGTAAGAAGTAGGAATTAGAAATATATATTTACCATTGGTTTCTTTAAGAATAATCACATGCTTTAGTGCATTGATGACTACAAAACTGAAGAGTAATAACTTTAGGAATTATGAATTATTAATTAAGAATTAAGAATTAGATGATGAGCGTTTCAAGTTTCCACTGAAGAATTCTTAAATTTAGGAATTAGGAATTATTACTCATTATTTAACATATTTTATTTCACTTTTGCTATTGTCATACATGATTGTATTTTTATTAAATTTTTTAATTCAATTAGAAAATGACGTATGATATATCTAAATTAAAGAAAATCAAGGTAATAAGTTTTTGAGTCTATTGCAAACTTGTTAAATGTGGTTGGGGTTTCCTGCAATTAAGCAGAGAGAAATGATTCGAGAAGTTTTTTAGACAATTGCAAACTCAAGGAGCGATTTAATGGGGATAATATAAAGTTACTTGTGTGCATGACTAGCTTAAGTCCTAAAGATGACTTCTCTTCTTTTGACAAGGAAAAAAATACTTACACTCGTGACATATTATTTTTGAGTTTTTAGTATTGATTTAATTGACTCTTGTAACAACCCAAAATCATTTTAAACTAGTTGTTACCATTTTCTAAAAATGTTAGTCCGAACGAGTCATTTAAATTATTTTATCCTTTAAATCACGCCTTAATTATTATAAAATGTACATCAAATTTATTGCATGTTATTATATTATTAGTTAAATTAGAATTTAATTCTTATTATTTATTTTAGTCAAAATTATAACTCATTAGTGAGGCCAAATGAGTTTAATATTTGTTTTAAAAATCAACCATTTTAAAGCACACATTTTGATCATAATCACGTAAAGGATCAATGCATATTTCTGCAAATCATTTCATCAATTTTCGCTAAATTTTTATGAAATCAATTTAATCAAATCATCAATTTATTTCATAGAATATGGGGATTTGATTAATAACAATCCCCTAAAATTGTGAGGTTTCCATTTTCGTGCACCAAAGCCTTAGTATAAATACATGAGCTATTTCATTAGATTTAACACACCAATTCATTCAAGGATTTCGAAGCAAGCTCTTTTATTCTCTAAAGCTTTTAGTAGGCGGTGCATGGATCTAACTTTTTTTTTAATCGAGCTTTAAAGTCAAGTAAAGTTTTATGGCTCAAGTAAGGTGGGGGAATCCAACGTGGAATGTATGCAATAATCATGTATCCCTATTATATATTTTATGCAGTTTATATGTGAAAATTATATTTCGGCCTACGGACTACAGGAAAAGTTACTCAACCGACATGTTGCATTTTGACCGATGGGCTGCAGGAAAAATTACTCAACCTACGGGTTGCATGTGTCAGCCTACGGGCTTGCTATGTATTTATTGTCCATATATGTATAATCTGGATAAATGCAGTGACTCATTGAGTTAATAGCACGCACTTCAAAGCTATTTATTTTTTCAGGCTAATGAAGCTCGAGTGATGGCATAGAGACGGAGTGATGGAATAAAGAATGTTTAATATTTTTATCTTATATTATTTTCCGCTGGAATAAACTTTAAGTTATGTTTTGCAACAACTTTCTAAGCATTATGTATTATTCCTACCTTTTTATTTTAATAAATAAATATATGTAATTTTTGAGACGTTACAGTTGGTATCAGAGCCGGTCTATATTTCTGTAGACTTGCTAAAAAATCATCACCCGTCTGTCGCATCACGCCAAATAAAGGTAAAAGAGGTTTAATATTTATTTCTTATCTTAGTGACTTTCTATTCACATACTTCGAAATAACGATTTAAAGGTGTTTTACTATTTTTAGGTTTACGGAGATAAAATTTCGAAATTTCAAAAAGTGTGTTACTTTTTCTTCGGGTTTTTGAAGATAAGATTTTGAAAAAAAAAACTAATGTGTTTTGCCCTTTTCAAATTTGCGAAGATAAGATTTCGAAATTTCGAGGACGAAATTTTCTTTAAGTGATATAGTCTGTAACGACCCAAGATTATTTTAAACTGGTTGTTACCATTTTCTAAAAATGTAGATTCAAACAAGTCATTTAAATTATTTTGTCCTATAAATCACACCTTAGTTATTATAAAATGTGTATCAAATTTATTGCATGTTATTACATTATTAGTTAAATTAGAATTTTTAGCCAAAATTATAACTTATTAGTGAGGCCAAACGAGTTTAATATTTGTTTTAAAACCCAACCATTTTAAAGCACACATTTTGATCCTAATAAGGTAAAGGATCAATGCATATTTCTGCAAATCATTTCATCAATTTTCGCCAAATTTCATGAAATCAATTTAATCAAATCGTCAATTTAATCAACCCTGATATCAATTTATTTCATAGAATATGGGGATTTGATTAATATCAATCCCCTAGAATTGTGATGTTTCCATTTTCCTGTACCAAAGCCTTAATATAAATATACAAACTATTTCATTCGATTCAACACACCAATTTATTCAAGGATTTCGAAGCAAGTTCTTTTAGTTTCTAAAGTTTTTAGTAGGGGCCGCATGGATCTACCTAATTTTTTTTAATTGAGCTTTAAAGTCAAGTCAAGTTTTATGGTTCGAGTGAGGTGGGGAATTCAACGTGGATTGTTGTGCAATATTCATTTATAATTGACACATTGACACGGTAAGTAACTCGAAAATACACAGAACTGTCGTCTGATCCCAGTATATCAATATGTATATTAGGATCATATGAGGAAAATTTCGAAGAAAATAATCAATGTATAGATTCCAATCTTATCAAAAATTAATGAAGTCAAAAGATATGGATAAAAATTTAAAGTTTCATTTCTTCAGTGGTCAAATTATAATTATTGTGTAAGCGACTGAATCCAAAAATATATATTCGATCTACGGGCTGCAGGAAAAGTTACTCAACCTATAAATTGCATTTCGATCGATGGGCTGCATGAAAATTTACTCAACCTACGGGTTGCATGTTCGATCTACGGACTGCATGAAAATGATACACTATGCTATATATTTATTGCTCATATAGGTAAAATCCGGATAAATGCAGTAACCCATTGAGTTAATAGCACTCACCCCAAAATTATTATATTTTCAGGTTGACGAATCTCGAGCGATGACGTGTAGACGTGGTGATGGTTAAGATTAAATAAATATTGTTTTAGCTTTTAAATGTTGCTTCTGTTGTATTAAATTCTTTTATTGAATAAATGAGCTATTTTCCTATATATGTAATTTTGGGACATCACAACTCTAAAGTGTCAACTTGATATATTCATTCAAGATATGTCGTATTTTTTTATTATATATTTTTAAACACTGAAGAGTATTTATTTTTGCATTTTTATAATTATATATCGTACCCCAATTTTAAAATTATGGATCCATCACTGAAGTTAGCGTCAGACGAGTGCACTGCACGAGACACCAGATAAAAAAATTAAATTAATTCAATTTAATTTTAGGGTTCACTGATTCCATTTCAATGTATATATTTATTTTTAAAAAATTAATAAAAAAATAAATTAAAAAGTGAAAAAAAAAACAAAAAGAAAAGGAAACATGGGAGGTAGAGGGCATACGAAATCGTCAATTGCACATTTGATGTTGCATTCCTTATTGCATACTCAATTCTAGGGATGTCAATTTTACCCGCGGGTAAAAATTATCCGTGGGTAAACGGGTTATAGGGTAGGGTACTGCCCGTAGATTCGGGTAACGGGTAGGGTACTACCCGTACCCGTTAATTTTTGTTAGGGTAAGGGTAGGGTATGGGATTAAAGTTTTACCTGATTACCCTAACATATTAAATATATATATATATATATGTATATATTTATTTATAAAATTTTTACTTTTAATTTTTAATAATTTTTATCTAGGGTTTAATTGTTTAAACAACATCAATTAATAGACTAGCCACTTCATGCTATGTTCTCGTATTGAGATTTCAAAGACTTGTTCTTTTTGTTGTTTGATGGAGACTTTTACAATTAATTTTCTCATTTTGTTGTTATGGACTTATGGTGGCATCACAAGAATTTAATTTGTTTGTATTGGTTATGTTTTGATAAAAAAACTCGTGTATTAATTTTTTTCGTGTTTTTTAGATTTTTTATTGTGATATATTAATATTATTAAATAAATCTAAACGGGTAACCCATTTTACCCGCGGGTACCCGATTACCCGTAGGGTAATACCCGTACCCTACTCGTTATAAAAAATAGGGTAATAGGGTAGGTTATGGGTAGGGCATTTTATATCAGGGTAGGGTATGGGGAAGGCATACCCGTACCCTACCCTACCCATTGACATCCCTACTCAATTCTTTTAAGTTTTTTCCAATTTCTTTTTCTTTAATTTCAATTTATTATGCTTTAATTTAATTTTACACTTGTTATTTAAGGTTTAATATAATTGTTTAGTATTTAATTTTTCAAATAATAAATTAATAACTAAAAATTAAAAATTAAATACAAAATAATAATAATAATAATAATAATAATAATAATAATAATAATGCATTTTAATACGTGTAAAATGAAACTAAAGTATAAAAAATTAAAATTAAAGAAAAAAATTAAAATAATAAAATAATCGAGTGAAGGAAAAAAAAGGACCACTCAAATAAAAATCCGTATTAATGTAAACGACAATACTCCTATACATCTTATGCATCAGCCGGCCCATCAGACGACCCGAGCTAACCCACTCCGACCTGCGCGCTCCGCCAAAAAAAATGATAAAATGCAGTATTAATCTTTACATAAAAATTATCATTTAAAATTCAAAAAGTATCAATTGTATCATTAAAAAGTAACTGGTCTGATACCTTATCTTTTATGAGTATATATATACTTCAAATTGAGATTTTTTCCATTCCAATTAATGTTTAGAGTTTGGGGGTTGGGGGGGTTAGGTTTTTTTAGGGATCATGGTTTTTAGGGTTCATAGTTTTTTAGAGGTTTTTGTTGTGTTTTTTTTTTTTTAGGGTTTATGTTTTTTTTTTCAATTACCATTTATATTTGTTTCAAAAAATTAAATTAATTATTGAGCGCAATGCAAGAGCCCATGCATTAGCGTCGGGCGAGTGCATTGCGTGAGTCGCCAAATTAAAAAAAACATCATTCACTTTAATTTTAGGGTCCATTAAATCAATTTTAGGCTATACAATTTGGGGGGAAACAAAAAAAAACAAGAAAAATAAAAAAAATAAATAAAAAAATTGAAAAAAAAAACAAGAGCCCATACATTAGCGTCGGGCGAGTGCATTGCGCGAGTCGCCAAATTAAAAAAAACATCATTCACTTTAATTTTAGGGTCCATTAAATCAATTTTAGGCTATACAACTTGGGGGGAAACAAAAAAAAACAAGAAAAATAAAAAAAATAAATAAAAAAATTGAAAAAATAATTAAAAAATCGAAAAAAAATTCAGGCGTGTGTACGTCACGCACCGCACGTGGGTGCGCGTGAGGTACACGCGCCTGAAATGGGGTTTTTCTATAAAATTTTTGGCATTGGGCCGAACCGGGTTAATGGGCCGATCCGTTTGATGGGCAGGCCAGGGCTGGCAAAAAATACCATCATACAGGAATACCGTCCATACCGTACCGAAAAAATACCGAAGTTATCGATATTAACGGTATACCGATTTTTCGGTAAGGTATGATAGCTTACTGAAATTTTACGATAAGGTAACGGTATGAATTTTCAAAAATTAAGGTATACCGACGTATATCGAAAGTTCGGTATACCGTCATATATCGGTATATACCGTCATACCGTACCATGGTATATGCCGAAGTGAAGGTATATGCTGATGTGCCGGTATATACCGTATGACGGTATGTACCGGCACATCGATACATACTGTACTTCGAATTTCATATATATATATATATATATATATAGGGATGGGATCTTCTGGTGAGAACCAGTCACCAGGTGGGAACTAGGAACCAATCTCATCCCTTCATTCCACAATCTGGACGGTCCAGATCAATCCAGATTTTTCGGTGGCAATTGTGTAATTAAAATGAAAGTCTTCAATTCGCGCGTCTCATTAAGGGCAAAATCGGAACTGAGCTCAGAAATTGCCCAGATTCAATTTTAGCCTCCGACTTCGCTCATTTTAGCCTCATGCATTTCTCATTTTAGCATGTGTTGATAAACAAAAATGAAACGATGATTTCATTGGAATGAAATACAATACACCCTATTTGGGGACAGTGAACCCTAATGGGAATCTCATAATTACTAGTTAGGATCAGAGCCCTAATCGGAACGTAATAAACCCTAATTGGGAACAGTGAACTCTAGTGGAAAATGTCACATCAATTTTAGCCTCTTATTTCGATAATTTTAGCATCATGCGATTCTTATTTTAGCCTCATGCGATTCTCATTTTAGCCTCAGAACAAAATGGAAGAATTATTAAATTACTATATTACCCCTCCGTCCACAAAGTTGCCGAAAATTATAGGAATGCCACCGTCCATCCACTTAAATCTGATTTAATCTGGACCGTCCAGATTGAGTCAAACAAGGGCTAGGATTGGTTCCTAGTTCCCACGTCACGCACCGCACGTGGGTGCGCGTGAGGTACACGCGCCTGAAATGGGGTTTTTCTATAAAATTTTCGGCATTGGGCCGAACCGGGTTAATGGGCCGACTCGTCTGATGGGCAGGCCAGGGCTGACAAAAAATGTCATCATACAGGAATACCGTCCATACCGTACTGAAAAAATACCGAAGTTACCGATATTAACGGTATACCGATTTTTCGATAAGGTATGATACCTTACCGAAATTTTACGATAAAGTAACGGTATGAATTTTCAAAAATTAAGGTACACCGACGTATATCGAAAGTTCAGTATACTGTCATATATCGGTATATACCGTCATACCGTACCATGGTATATGTCGAAGTGAAGGTATATACTGATACAGTATATACCGGCACATCGATACATACTGTACTTCGAATTTCATATATATATATATATATATATGCATATCTATAATACAATATTTAATAAATTTATCATAAAAGTTATGTTTTGATATTTAATTTAATGCCTAAATCATAACTAAAATTGAACTATTTGAAATTAAATGTAATAAATAATAATTTTCTATTTTTTCAATCAATTAAATTAAATTTTAAAATGAATAATCAATAAAAATTAAAATATAATAATGTATATGTAAATTATAAGATATAAGATTATTTCAATAGAATAAATGAAATGTATTATTAATTAATGTTTCTTTATGCATGTATTTTCTTACTAAATATTTTTTAGCATATTGATAATTTCAATATACCGTGAAATATATGTATGGTACAGACTGAAATATGGGTACAATAAGGTATACCGAACTAAAGTATGGTAATGTATACCGATATAAAGGTACGGTAAAGGTATGCATTATGTGTCATACCGAACTATATGATTTTTGTCATACCGTAAACTAAGGTAAGGTATAAAGTATGGCAAAAAAAGTAAGGTATGACGTACCTTGACACCCCTAGGCCCATCAGACTCCTGCACAGGAGAGTCCCTCTAATGTAATAATCAATTAATAACTAAAAATTAATTGATACATTTTAATTAAGTTTAATAAATCAATTAAATAACTAAAATACAAAAAAAAATACATTTTAATTGAGTTTAATAAATCATAAATAATACGTGTAAAATAAAACTGAGGCATAAAAAATTAAAATTGAAAAAAAAAATAATGAAGTGAAGGAAAAAAAAAAAAAAAAAAGGGCCACACCCTTAATGGGTCAAATAAAAATCCGTATTAATGTAAAAATCCGTTATGCCTGAACAGCGAACAGCCTGTGAATTGGATTACCCAAACTCTGAACTTAAACCCAAAGGCCCACAACACCTGGCTTTTGCGCGCCACTATCATCTCTCCCGTTACTGCTCACCTACACTTATTTAACCGCCAAAAGCTGCCTCCAAACCTCCTACTCAGTTTTTTTTATCAATTTCTTGCGCTTAGCTGCATCCCACCGGTTCTTTTTTAAGGTCAGTTTTTAGAATATCTTGTGCGCTTATTTAAAATATTGACTCTGTCCTCTTCGCTTCGTCATTCTTGAGTTCTTGCATAATACCTTCAAGGTTCGTCGAAATCGGCATGCTTGCTCTTTCCAATATCTGGGTTATTTATCTATAATTGGATAAGCTTGTTAAAACTAGCCAAACCCCATTTTTTATTTTGTGAAAAAGATTCTATATTTCTTGGTTATTTCAGGAATTTGAAGGTTGTGCCTTTTGTTTTTAATCTCTTTGTTGAATCTTTTTCAACTGTTCTGAGCTTTATCAAATTCTTTTTCTTTTTTCGGATGATTTTGTTTCCGTGTTTTACATAAACCAGGAGTTTCTTTTGATTTTGTGGGAATTTGCTTTTATGAATCCCATTGCACTGGTTAAGCTAAAATTCAGGGTGATCGTAACTTGAATTTCTGATTTCATGAAAGGGTCACTGCTGAAATGCATGTTCTATTTACAAGACGTGCTCGTTCATTATATGTTTCTGCTTGATTGGGATGTTTTTGCTTACAAATGACCATGATTTTAACCTGGTTATTTTATGAAAGGGAATTCTTTGCTGAAATGCATGTTTTGTTTTCAATACTAACTCTTTCATTCTTCTACTTGGAACGATGTCTGACAATCAGATGCAGAGAGCAAGGGAGAAGCACGTTATCTCTCAGAAAAAAAGGCAGTCGCATTATTCACTATATCTTAAGGCACTCCACTGGAAGTTCTCTCCTTGCTGTGGTAGGGATAGAGAGGAGTATAATTCATATGATCTACTCGGTGATAGAGGACTATGTACATGTCTTCAGGTCGACGCTCAAACACCTAGCTATAACAAGGAGCTAATTAAGAGAAGATTCTGTAGATTGTCTAGCATCAACCTTAGGAGGTGCCACCCAATTTTCACTCATTCAAGTATGTATGCAACCTGTTGCATTTTACGGCTCATTTCTCTAAGTTAATGATTTACAGGGGTAAATGTAGAATGTCAGCTATTTTTCTAGCTTTTAGATTGCTTGCATGTGCCTTCGTAAGCAGTCACCACAACATTCAGATAAATAACATCAAAGGTAGCAGTTAAGGAATAATCAGCTCTAATGTGAGCCTCTTCGGGGCTGTGTGCTTGAGTGCTGAAGTTAATTCAGGAAACATTTTGGTCATTCTATTTCTTGAGTTTATTTCCTTTGCATTTTCGGGTCAAACAACTATTATTTCATATTGTTAATACTTGGTCCCATAATAGTTTGAGACATTTTTCTTTCAAGTAATTGGCTCAGAAAGGTTGATCTTTAATATGTTTAATGGGAAAACAAACAGCTCTGATATTAAAGGTGTTTAAGTATGTGGGTAAATTCAATATTTGGAGATTAGCGGCCATAACATTGGGTTCGTAACTATAATATTCATTCTCTAATTTTCCAGATTAACGAATAGGGACAAAAAGGCTCTCACTTTCTAGATGCCGATAAATTTTGGCAATGAGGTAAATACTAAAAAAGCTGCAATTTGCTCTCTTTCTTGCACATTTTCTTTGATCGTGTTTAGTTGTTGCTAAACATAGCTGCATGTATGGCCATGTGATTCCATCGGTATTCATTACAGAGTGATGTGTGTAGATGTTTCTTGTCTAGTATTTTTTGGATGTCCTTGCTAGAGATAAATGTACAACTTTTTAAGGGGGAAACATATCACACAAGACAATAATTTATATATTATCATCATGTGGACAGTTCTTTCTAACATGAAATTTTATGGAAAGTGTCTCCTAGTGAAGGTAGTGGGGGCATATGCCTGTTTGTTTACCTCAGGCGTACCAATAAATTCCTTAACAATATTTTTTTGGGGAAAAGAGCACGTAATATGTGAAAAGATGAGATCATTGATATTGTTTGAATATGATGAGAAAAAGGACATTGGTGGTGAATTAATAGTGATGACAAGTTTCAATGCTGAAAGTATGTTTGTCGCGTTGACAAGTCAGCTGACATGTGCTCTGCAAGGGATTGTTAGAAGCAGGATGTATACAAATGTAAGTTTGAAGATACCTATATCCTTAGGACCTTATCTTTGGATGATTTATATAGTGGCTTTGTGAGTATTATCTCGAGGCATCTCTTTGTAGGAAGACTGGACACAGTTTTTCTGGCAATCTTAGCTGGTTGATTAATGCACACACCTTGATAATTATCACTTTAAAGAACTTATAGGGTAGTGAACTTAAGTTGGTCGTAATGGAAAGCATGAATGTTGTAGCCATTGAAGTACCTGAAAATATTAAATCCAGAAAGAGAACAATATGTAAGGTGAATAAGGCAATGAGGTCTACTTGAAACAGAAGATGGCCCGTGTATGATAAATAATATGATTATTATAGGAAACATTTTGTGTAAGTGCAAGATGTGCCACATATGAAAAGAACATAATTTTGTGATGACTTATCACATGCAGATTATTAATTTAGATACTTCAAATCACTTTAATTTCATACCTGATTTAGCTTTCTGAAATTGGATCACTAGATCTCTTACTAATTTGCACCAGCATCAGCTTATTTCTGATCTCAGCTTGGGTAAGGCTTAGAATGCTAATAGCCAGGTAGGATTTCATGTTTGTTTCTGAAATTTATTTCGGTAAGCTTTAAGTTGTTGGAAAATTTTAAAATATAACGGGAGGATTATCTTGAGACGAATCAAACTCATGCACGTGTAGGTTGTAATGTCAGCATTAGGTAGAACGAATTTAATGCTCCGTGACGATAAATAGGGATGTATTCTCTTGTATTCTTTGCAATACCTTCTTCTTGAGCTTTGGAGTCATCGCCTCACTCTAAATCCAGTTCGAGGTAAGCGAAGCCTCCTCATGGTTTGTGGTTGTAACCTCCCTAATTTTTTCAAGATTTCATTCTTTTCATATATTTTGTTAGATAGATAAATATTTTAGCTGATTCCCTCCCACCCAACATAATGATTTTATTTTTTTTCTAGCCCTTCCCATTAAAATTAGTGTAGCTCCAACCTTGCCTTGAGCCTTTTACTGCTAGATCTACTTTTGCTAGAATGACTTATTGTGAAGTCATTCAAAGGAAAAATGTTTTCATCCCCCACGATTCTGCATGTTTTGTAATTAAATTTTCCTTCGCTAGGGAATGACAAATCCATCCTCCTTTTGTGGTTTAATGAATATGTATTTCCTTGGATTTGCATTATTAGCATCTGATTAAATCGGTATTTCATTTAGTATCCTTGTTAAAAGGATGGTTTACTTGTTTAACAGTCAAGGTAAAAATTAGATTTGATTTGGCTTTTGATGATTTTGCTGAATTTAGTCCAAATGGAAGACTTCAATTTAGGACTGCATTTTTACGATAGAAAAAAAAAAATAAAGGTAAAATTTCCCTTTTAAGATAGATTTCTATTTTATTGGTGATGTCAAAGAGCAATGAACTTCATTTGACTAATAACTTTCATGTTTTCAGGGTTCATGTTATATTGTTCCCTTTTCTTCCCTGAGGAAAACATATTCTTTTATGTTTTAGATGTCTTTCTTCCAATATTTAAACTGCTGGTCCTGTTCTACGTTTAGAAGTCTCTGTCAATGCAAAGTTGTTTTCAAAGCACTTCTCTCTATGGTTTCTAAATTAGCATTTCATGCATTCAGTGCCTCTGTGGTGATATTCTTTGAATCTTGGTTCAGCATGGTGAGCTAAAGATTTTGTCGAAGCATATATTAAATGACAACTTGTCTTTGGATTTGCTTGTTAATCCGCGATAGTTCATTCATACTCTTTAATGAGGCCTTCAAGTTTTACACATTATGTTGTTGTTTTGTACTTCTCCAACTTTTTTTTTATAGTTGTTAGCAGCAACTTCTCTAGTTATATTCTACTTCATAATTTGTGTTTTCCTCTGATTTATTTGTGCTTCCAACTGCCATTCTGTATGCATTAAATTTCTTCTAGTTTCATATCCAGCTTATGAATTTAATTTTAAAATATGAGATGAGATTTTGTGTAAGTTATTATGTTTCGAGTTGTGATGCAATGATTTTCTCAATTGCAGTGTAAAGAGAATATCTTCAACAAAATTCAACTGTTCTTTCTGCTATTGCCTATTTTTGTGGAAGATCGGCAGGAAATGGATCAGAAACATCTTATTTCCCTTATGACGCGTCTCTCCCAGCGCAGGAGCCCCCTGGACAAGAAGGCGGTACTAATTTGTTAACCCGATCCTTACATTTTGTTATAACCTACAGGTCTTAGCAGTACATTAACTCCGAATACTTTAATTATCAGATCCAAGGGTCCAGACAATTAGTGGCACAAAATTCAGAAATTGTGTGGTCAGGTGAAGCTCGGATATGTGATAAGCAGCTGAATCACTATCCCGCGTTTTGCAGGAACAAAACCAATATTTATGTAAGTCTCGAGATATCACAAATCTTGCATTGGGTGACTGGCTTTAATTATAATTCTGACTATACTTGTATGTCATTCAGGTGCATTCGATTGTATGGATCCTGGGTAGTGGGGAGAGAAAGGACTACCTTGGTTATGTGGAGGACATGTACGAGAATGAGGAGGGGGAGAAAATGGTTCAAGTGCGAAAGTTTGTCTTCCGCAAGGACATTGAGGGTATGATTCCTAAGTTATACCCCTTGTGTAAACAAGTTTTCATCACACCCATCGTCGAGCAGCTTAGTGCAAAAGTCGTCGATGGTGTAGCTGCTGTTCTGGCACCTACTCATTTCCACAGGTGTGATGAATCTCTTCCTTTAAGAGTGTGGCGTAAAACATTTATGTGCTGCAAGGAATTCAAACAGAACTGCATTAGCGCCTTCACTATAACCAAATTACCCGGCTACTATTCTCAACCCCTGCTCGCGTATCTGGGATACTATGTGCATGTTCCTGGGTTAAGAAGCAATGTTCAAAATTTATCCGAAGAAGCAGAAGGCAGCAGTCTTGATCAGGATCCGGCCTCTCATGTTCTCAAGAGGCATAAAAGATCCAAAGTGCACCAAACCGTTGATGGTAGCCCTGCTGGACTAAAAACTTTAGCAGGAAATGGTAACTCGTCTTCTGAGCGGCAGAAAACCAAAATGTCGAGCAAAGTGCCTGAGCGAGAGGGTCGAGTGTCGATCAAGGGCAAAAAAGATATCGAGCTTCTTTGTCATGAGAGTGATATGCAAGGCTGCTGGTTTAGGTGCAAGATTTTGCGTTCATCAAGAAACCGTATCAAGGTTCAGTACTGTGATCTCATGGATGGTGATCAACAACTGGAGGTATATAAACATAGCATTACTGCATCTCTTTTTCTTAGTTTCAAGTTAAACCCACCCCAATTAGATAGATATATATATCATGATCCAAGAAATGTGGATACGATTTATCATTTGACATCTGTGGTCTGCTGAAATCAAATGAGGAAATATATGCTGAAAAGAGAGTGCATTAATTTCATAGGTAATTAAGTTGCAGAAATTAATCTGTGAATTAAATGTAGGAATGGGTGGCGGCAAGCAGAGAAGCAGCGCCTGATAAATTGGGGATGAGATGTGGTGGACGGCTTACAGTGAGGCCTTGCCCTGATTGGGATTCTTCTGAGGTTAAGTTGGAAGTGGGGGCAGCTGTGGATGCATGGTGGTTCGATGCCTGGTGGGAAGGTATCGTCGTCGGATACCATAGTTCTGGCGGAAGTAGCAGGGTTCAAGTTTATTTGACTGGGACTGGTATGTGCTTTTCATCCTTGTAAATGAGTATCCTAATCCCTAAATTAATGTTGGATTGTGTGATAACTGATAATGATATATTAATGGTAGGTGAGGAGCAGATGCAGTTGATGACAGTGGAGGCGAGAAATGTGAGAGCATCAAAGGATTGGATCGACAATAAATGGGTGGATATCAGTCCCAACCCTCATATTCTTGCTCTTATGCCATCTACTCACAGTACTACTTAGTTATAAGGTCTGTGGTGTTAATATGGACTAATGAGCCGCCTAGTAGAGTAGCGTTGAGTGCTTGAGATTCAAGTCTCAAATTCGAATTCTCACGTCTATGTTTTTTTATTGTATTGAATTCTCTTATTTATACATTTCACTAAAATTTGTGTCTCAAGTTTATATGGTTTGCACAATAATAGTATGAGCATTTATTACATAATATAATGATTCAATTAACAAACTCTATTAATTACATTCTATGTACATGTTAAAACAGAGACTAATGTACTAATTAAATAAATGTGTTTGCTATCAAATACCAAGTTAAACGATCTCATTATATTATGATTTACTTATATAATGTGTTCTTCCTATTTTTCAATCGGTGTTGAAATTGGAAATATTTTTTTAATTTGGGCAATTTAATTTCGGGATCCAAATATGCACTAAATTTGTACAAAAATTGCACGAAAGTCGACTAGAATTTGCACGCGTGCAGTATTACAAAGTTTTAAAGTCGGCATTGCTCATCTAGATCTTAATTTTCTGCAAAGGAATTCAAACATGCAGTGGCTACTATACTTCTAGTAGAATTGGAGTTTGAGCTTACTCGCAAACTGGTATATTATATTATATTATATATATATATATATATATATATATCAGAATTAATGTGAATATATACAATGACATTTTTTGATCAAGTAACTCGTAATTAAATTAATGCATTTATGTTTTGACTTTTGAACTAGATTATATTCAACAACTATTGTTTGTAGGAAGAGCAGATGATGGCTGTTAATCGACACTGGATCGACACTGCATATCAGTGTGCAGTGTCGATCCACAGCCATCATCTGCTCTTCCTACAAACTATTGTATTGAATTCTCATACTTATACATTTCATTAGATCGAGCCCATCATATAAAATTTGTGTCTCAAGTTTATATGGTTTGCACAATAATAGTATGAGCATTTATTACATAAAATAATGATTCAATTAACAAACTCTATTAATTACGTTCTATGTATAAAAACAGAGACTAATGTACTAATTAAATAAATGTGTTTGCTATCAAATACCAAGTTAAACGATCTCATTATATTATGATTTACTCATATAATGTGTTCTTCATATTTTTCTATCAGTATTGAAATTGGAAAATATTTTTTAATTTGGGCAATTTAATTCCAGGATCCAAATATGCACTAAATTTGTACAAAAATTGCACGAAAGTCGACCAAAATTTGCACGCGTGCAGTATTACAAAGTTTTAAATTCGGCATTGCTCATCTGGATCTTAATTTTCTGCAAAGGAATTCAAATATGCAGTGGCTACTATACTTCTGGCAGAATTGGAGTTTGAGTTTACTCGCAGACTAGTATATTGTATATATATCAGAATTAATGTCAATATATATATAATGACATTTTTTGATCGAGTAACTGGTAATTAAATTAATGCATATATGTTTTGACTTTTGAACTAGATTATATTCAGCAACTATTATTTGTAGGAAGAACAGATGATGACTGTGGATCGACACTACATATGCAGTGTCGATCCACAGCCATCATATGCTTTTCCTACAAACTATTGTATTGAATTCTCATATGCAGTGTCAATCCACAACCATCATCTGCTCTTGCTACAAACTATTGTATTGAATTCTCATATTTATACATTTCATTAGATCGAGCCCCCATCATATAAAATTTGTGTCTCAAGTTTATATGATTTGCACAATTTCTAATTTCTGATTAAAATGGATGGTGTAATGCTAGGCCCGGGTTAAAGGTTTGCGATTGCGATTTTTATGTCGTGTGACATTAGAACCTGACTCCTCGCTCACAGTTAATTACTAAACGGCTTGACCGTTACTGCGACATGTAGAGCCGCGCCAAAATTCTAGGGTTTCACTTTTGTATATATTCTAAAACAAACCCAATTTCAAGTTTTCTTGATATTCAATTTTTTTGTGCGATTCTTGGAGTGTATATCTATACATATATTAAAGTAAAATTGTAGAGGTATAATCGTAAAGGCAAAATCGTCGTTAAAAAATTCTATGAAAATGAAATCTATAAAATTTGTCAACAAAAATTTCATGGTGCCTATTGCACCCGAGTTAGAACCCCTTTTCTGAACATGACTTTTTTTTCACTTTTTTTTCTTTTTTTTTTTCATTGTATTTCTTCTTTAGTTAACATTTCACTTTATCATCTTTGTTTTTTTCATTTTAACTCTTCCTCAGCTTTTTATTTGGTTTTTAAGCATTTCATTGTTTTATTTTATTTCTTATACGGTCTTACCTATCTTTTTATGATGTTTGGCTATTTATTAAATTCCTAATTTACTGGGTGTTGGACTGTTTTATTTATTGTTATAATTTTTTATTTCCCAATATATCATTATTGTATTTTTTTAGATGAAAAAAATGTCAATAAATTAATGGTTGTGGATCGACACTGCATGATTGATATTAATTTCTTCAATCTCATGCAGTGTCCATCCACAACCATCATCTGCTCTTCCTACAAAAAATAGTTACTGAATATAATATAGTTCAAAAGTTAAAACATGTATGCAATAATTTAATTACCAGTTACCCGATCAAAAAATGTAACATTATATACATTCATATTAATTCTGATATATGCAATATACCAGTCTTCGAGTGCCACTGCATGTTTTGGGGATTTGGGGATTCAACCTTCATCACTCACCTACACAATTATATATCACTAATTAATTAATTAATGAATTAATTAATTAATTAATTAATTAAACTATAAGGTTTGTGGTATATTAACAGATAACAACATTGTTCACGTAGATGTAGTACTGTTAAGTGGTGAAGGTGAAGGTTGAAATCTCAAGTTCCAATTCTCACGTCTCTGTCACTAGGTTCAACCCATCACATAAAATTTCTCTACCAATTTGTCTCTCTTTTGTACTTATATCATTTGTGAATGATTATGTAATAGAGTGATGTTATTTGGCCATACATGTGGCCGGCCATAATACTTAATTAAAGA
The DNA here is from genome assembly GCA_026008535.1 of Perilla frutescens. Taxonomy (NCBI): domain Eukaryota; kingdom Viridiplantae; phylum Streptophyta; class Magnoliopsida; order Lamiales; family Lamiaceae; genus Perilla; species Perilla frutescens. The sequence goes on from BRKX01000004.1 coordinate 18,390,224, forward strand.
AAGATGTTAATACTTGATAAGTAAATAATTAAGATTTTAATCAACTATTAATATTTGTTTACTCTTATATCCTTGACCTATTTAAAGAAGAAGTTGACTTATTATTTTGAAATTGGAAGTTTTCTTATATTTTTATTTTTATATTTTTTAATTATACTTTAAAATAACGAATCATATAATAAACAAGTTTATAAAATTAAAATATTCTTGAATTTATTCTTGTTTTCTTATATTTTATTTTATTTTAAAATTTAAAATCGCATAATAATTAACTTTACTAATAAAATATATAATTGAATTTTTTTATCTAATATTCTTATTTATTTTGAATTTTTTAATCACATAATAATCATATTTATTAATACAATATAATATTTAATATATATTTTTATTTTAATATTTTGAAGTAGACTATCAAATTTATTAATTTAATATATTGTTGAATTTATTTTGATTTTTTTATACTTTTTATTTTAAAAAATTGAATCACGTAATAGTCAAAGTTATTAATACAATATACTAACTAATTTATTATATAAAATAGTTTTGAATTTTGTAAGATGAATGTAAAATATATTGTTGAAATGAAAATAATAAAACTAAAATTTTTGAATTTGTTAAAAGAAGTATAAAATTTTGAATTTTGTAAGAGTATAAAATTTTTATGAATGACACTGAACACGAATACTGTGACTTTACATTTAGGAGTGTGCAAATAGTTGGTTTAGTGCAAAATCAAACCAAACTAATAAAACCATAAACCAAAATTTTGAAAAAAAATGAAAACCAAACCAACCAAAGTAATTGATATGATCGAACCTAACCGAACCATAAATTTTTTGGTTCATTTGGTTCGATTTTTGGTTTAACCGAATGCTATTTTTTTTTTCTAAACAATTACATCTAAAGCTAGAAAAATAATACTGAAACTTAATTAATAAATAACATACTATATCATGCATGCTTGTAATATTTATTTAATTGGTGCTTAGTTGGAAGACCAAAGACATGCTTATGTGAGAGAAATTGTTGCTAGATTAGTAGTAATTCTTGGATTATTTAAAATGATTACAATGCTTTGTAAGAAGAACCCATTATTATTTTTAATGAGTTAATTTGGTACTTAAGTAGTGTGCAAATAGTTGGTTTAGTGCAAAATCAAACCAAACTAATAAAACCATAAACCAAAATTTTGAAAAAAAATGAAATTATAATAAAATTATCCCTTAATTCAATCCCGTACATGATCAACTTATTACATGCCACAATTACACTCAACGGTTAATAGTTCAATACACAAGAATCTCGCAAATGTTTTTGGTTGAAACATTGTTGCATTTTGCCCAATTTCAATGAGCGTATAATTTTATTTTTGTAGTTTTTTAATTTATGTGTAATATTAAAAATATAAATTAAAAAAATGTAATTCATATACTTTGGTTAGTTCGGTTTTAATCGAAATATATTTTAATAAAACCAAAACTGAACCGAACTTATTTTGGTTTTAATATTCAAAATCAAACAAAAATGAAAGATAAAAATCACCAAATCAAACAAACAAATAGCTCGGTTTAGTTAAATTTTTTAATTTTAGTTCGATTTTGCACGCCCCTATTTTGCATTGATGTAATCATTTTTTTTTAAGGAGAAGCACCGATTAATTTTTTATTCAAAATTCTCGACCATATTTATTTTTCTTTTCCCTTTTCATATTTAATTTAATATTTTAAATTTTTCTTATAGTTAAATTAAATTTAACTAATTGAAAATCAATGAATCCAATTTAAGGCAATTGTGTATATGATATATTATATTTGTAATTATCGATAATTAACATAATAAATTTAGTTGATTAGCACCTAATTTTCAAATGAAATTCTTATTTATTTTGGTAGAGATTAGTTTAATCTTTAAATTTTATTCAAGATTTTTTTTTTTATTTGAAGTCATTATTCATTAACATATTTGTAGAAATTTTTATGTACATTTCAAAATTTTCAAAACAATAAGATAAATCTCTTTCTAAACTTGACTACAAGGGTATAAGTGTAAACATACATCAATCAATATTAGAATCTTAATTTAACAATTTACTAAAAATTAAAATCTTATCGTAATTAAATATTATGGCCGCCACACTATGGTCAAATAACATTACCCTTATGGAGTATATAGTCATCAATGCATATATGATTTGATCCAATATATACTAAATTTGCACAATTTCAGAATAATTATTGCACAAAATTTGCACAAAAAGTACCGAAATTTGCACGTGCAAAATCTTAACATGTTATTTTAGACCAACATTGACCACCCGTGCAATGCCCAACAAAACTATGTAATCTATATATTTTCTTATTATAAAGTACTAAATTAACTGCCATGATTATAAATTGAAAGTGTTTTATATAAAAAAAATATATGGTTTAAATAAAAGAAGTACTAAATTATTTTCCATAATTTTAAATTGAAATAGTTTCATATAAAAAATAAGCTATGGTTTAATATTTATTAGATGAGTTTTATAAGCTATAGTAAAAATACTTTACTAATGATATATTTACTTCTAAAACATAAATAAATAGTTGGATGTCAAATTCCACCCCAAAAATATTTCATCTCTTTTGAAAAAAAAATTTACCATTTTCTTATGAAGAGTTAAAAAAATATGTATATTAGAAGTAAAGTAATATATATATATATATATATATATATATAGGGATAGCTTATAATGAGTATTAGTATTTATGTGAGAATTAGGAACTAATCATAGCCCTCCATTTTAGTGTTTTATATGGTTGAGATTAAACTAAATCTAAGGTGAATAATTATAAAACTATATGTGAAATTATAAAATAGGGGTATTAATGTAATTATGTTTAGATTCTGATATGGAAAAATGCAAATTATCTGTAACAATAAGATACGTATCCAATTAATGTGAACAACCAATTCATTCAAACCCAAAAATTATTAAAGATTTTCGAAGAACATTAAACCCTAGAACCATATTTTTTACTTGCTTGGTTTGTGAAAAACGGCTCTGCAATGTTGCCACCATTCCCCACTGGCATCACTGCTCAAATAGCAGCACCACATCGTCCGGCATCATCCACCACCATCAGCGCATTCCAAGAACATTGCTCACCACCATCCCCCACCACTTTCCACGACATCGCGGTCAATCTTGACACGCCAGCCAACGACATCCATAAGCATTCCACGACTATCCACCATCATCTCTGTATGATTGTCCTGTGTCGTGAATCATCGAAACATTGTTGAAAATGAAGAATAAAACCATTATGATAAATATTTTGGAATTTTTGGTTGTTCAATATTGTTGCTTTATTTACGGTGGTTTGTTAAAACATATTTTTTGCTTGATTTTCATTTTTGCTATTGCTTAACGTAATTATTGATGTTGCTTATTTTTTCGATTGATTTTGTTGCTAAATTTATTTATTTTAAAGACTTTTTTCAGAATATGTTGTCACTGGAGCTGTGAATATTTGATTATTCTGACTGATGTTGATTATTGATTATTGCAGTTATACTAGCTTGTTTAGTATAAATATTGTGTACTTGTTTAGTATAAATATTGTGTGCTTTTATTTCGTAGCTTATTTAGTACGAATTCTTAACTTGTTTAATACATTTGCTAAATTATGTAAATTATGTTTCATGTGCGTGCGTATTATATTTATTAAATTGGTGATTAGATGAAAAAAATAAATAAATGCTTGATATGAGTGAACCTTTTGCTAAACAATTGGGGATTCGTAGTGTTCTTGATTTTAATATATACATTTTAACGGCCTAAAATGTTTTTAATAGTTGATGATATTTAATTATTTCCTAATTATTTTGTGGATAAATAATAAATTAGTTATACTAGTTGTTGATATTATCCCTATTTTTACTTGTGATGTTGACATGAATCTAATCATGCATGCTTGTAAAACCAAACCAAACCAATCAAAGTAATTGATATGATCGAACCTAACCGAACCATAAATTTTTTGGTTCATTTGGTTCGATTTTTGGTTTAACCGAATGCTATTTTTTTTTCTAAACAATTACATCTAAAGCTAGAAAAATAATACTGAAACTTAATCATTAAAAACATACTATATCATGCATGCTTGTAATATTTATTTAATTGGTGCTTAGTTGGAAGACCAAAGACATGCTTATATGAGAGAAATTGTTGCTAGATTAGTAGTAATTCTTGGATTATTTAAAATGATTACAATGCTTTGTAAGAAGAACCCATTATTATTTTTAATGAGTTAATTTGGTACTTAAGTAGTGTGTATCTGTAGCTTATATAGTATGTTTTTAATGATTGCAGTGATTAACATACAAAAAAATGAGTAATTTTTATTTATGTATTAGATGCTTGTTTTGGTATGGTTTCATAGCTTATTTATAATCATTTAAATGATAGATAAGTAATTGACAAAACACAAAAATAATTTTTATAAGATAATTTGGTGCTTAATTATTAGGGCGTCGTAGCTTTTTAAAATGCTTATAATGTTTTTGTTGATTTGAATATTTGGTTATGTTGGTTTGTCAGTTTTATTTTACTTTTTGGGTTTTACTGGCTATTAGTATTTTTTTTATCATTTGATGATCAAAACAGAATCAAGCAAGAGGAAAGAAGAGACTCGAAAATTGTCATTAATCATGGCGTGTTTAAGAAAGCAAGAAAGTTTCCATCTCTTAGTATAAAAACAGAGACTAATGTACTAATTAAATAAATGTGTTTACTATCAAATACCAAGTTAAACGATCTCATTATATTATGTTCTATGTATAAAAACAGAGACTAATGTACTAATTAAATAAATGTGTTTGCTATCAAATACCAAGTTAAACGATCATATTATATTATGATTTACTCATATAATGTGTTCTTCATATTTTTCTATCAGTGTTGAAATTGAAAAATATTTTTTAATTTGGGCAATTTAATTTTAGGACCCAAATACGCACTAAATTTGTACACATTAGACCTTAAACCCTAAACCCTAAACCTTAAACCCTTGCCCTTGCCCTTCAACACTATTACTAGTTATAAAGTCTTATAAGTAGTGATATTTCTTACAACTATTGATATTAATATAAAGTCAAATTAAGGTGCACGGATAAAAATATAAGAGTGAGGTTTAGTCTAAGTTATAATAAAGAATTATATAGTAAGATTACTATATTAATGATTATTGTAATCATACACTATATAGTAAGGTTTTTACCAAAATTATAGTGAAATCATATAATATAGAATAATATATAAGAAATTAGAATTCAATATTAGTATACACATCCTTCTTCCATCTTCTTAGTATGTATCTCTCATTCACGGAACGGATATCCTTTGAAGCTAGAACCTTCAAGATATGACTGCAAAGGTTTCCCTTAGAATCAAACTTCCGACAATTGCAATCTAAATATTTTCCAATAGGCCTATACTCCACCGTGAATGAAAATTCTTTATGATACCAATTGTTCAAAATGGTACTTTCAAATACTTCATACCTCTCCACTCCTCCAAATATGGTGGGATCATTCTTGATATTGCAATTCCACATTAGTCTGATTTCACGATGAAATTGCTCGAAAATGGTGTTCGTGTATACTTTTCCAAATTGCTCCTCACATTTGAAATTTGATATACATTTTATTAGCTTACACTTCGAATCAAAGTCAACCCGCATCTCCTTCTGAATCTTGTGGCAAACAAAAATCTCGTATTATTTCATGAATTGCTTCAATATGCTATTTGAGTTGATATAATTGTCGAAAAAAGAATGTATTGACTCACCTCTTTCAGTAGAGACCATACCAGCCCAAAAAACATGGTTCAAGTACATGGGTATCCAACTTTGTCTTTCGTTGTAGAGATATCTAAGTCATCTATTATTTTCTAGCCCGTGTGTCACTGTGAATTCAGCCCACCTTGTTTCAAATTCACTAATCATAAGGCTGTCGTAGATCACCGCATTGAATTTAGACACCACCCTATCAAACTCGGCAACCTTTTTGAACTTTTGTGTTGTCTTAGACAAAATATGTCATAGGTACAACCGTTGGATGGTGTCGGGCATCACTTCCCTCATGGCAATTCGAATACTATCGCACTGATCTGTCAATATTGCCACAGGTTGAACACCTCATTATATTATGATTTACTCATATAATGTGTTCTTCATATTTTTCTATCAGTGTTGAAATTGGAAAATATTTTTTTAATTTGGGCAATTTAATTTCAGGATCCAAATATGCACTAAATTTGTACAAAAATTGCACGAAAGTCGACCAAAATTTGCACGCGTGCAGTATTACAAAGTTTTAAAGTCGGCATTGCTCATCTAGATCTTAATTTTCTGCAAAGGAATTCAAACATGCATTGGCTACTATACTTCTAGTAGAATTGGAGTTTGAGTTTACTCGCAAACTGGTATATTATATATTATATATATATATATCAGAATTAATGTGAATATATATATAATGACATTTTTTGATCAAGTAACTCGTAATTAAATTAATGCATATATGTTTTAACTTTTGAACTAGATTATATTCAGCAACTATTGTTTGTAGGAAGAGAAGATGATGGTTGTGGATCGACACTCATATCAGGACTGATATGCAGTGTCAAGAAGAGCAGATGATGGCTGTGGATCGACACTATTGTTTGTAGGAAGAGCAGATGATGGCTGTGGATCGACACTGCATATCAGGACTGATGTGCAGTGTCAGGAAGAGCAGATGATGGCTGTGGATCGATACTGCATATAAGGACGAGCAGATGATGGCTGTGGGTCGAAGTGTCGACCCACAGCCATCATCTGCTCTTCTTGCAAACTATTGTATTGAATTCTCATATTTATACATTTCATTAGATCGAGCCCCCATCATATAAAATTTGTGTCTCAAGTTTATATGATTTGCAAATTTCTGATTAAAATGGATGATGTGATGCTACGGCCAGGTTAAAGGTTTGCGATTGCGATTTTTATGTCGTGTGACATTAGAACCCGACTCCTCACTCACAGTCAATTACTAAACGGCTTGACCGTTACTGCGACATGTAGAGTCGTGCCAAAATTCTAGGGTTTCACTTTTGTATATATTCTGAAACAAGCCCAAATTCAAGTTTTCTTGATATTCAATCTTTTTGTGCAATTCTTGAAGTGTATATCTATACATCTATTAAAGTAAAATCGTAGAGGTAAAATCGTGACTAAAAAATTCTATGAAAATGAACTCTATAAAATTTGTCAACAAAAAGTTCAGTATAGTGGCAGTGAAGGCTCCATATAGGCAAATTATATGTTACCCCCGGGTACTACTCGAAGTGGCACAATAGACCTATTGTGACACTACAAAACACCTATTGTGACATTTGGGTAATACCCTGGGGGTAGCATATAATTTTCCCTCCATATAGGGCACATGGTGCCTATTGCACCCGAGTTAGAACCCCTTTTCTGAACATGACATTTTGTCTTATCTATCTTTTTGTGATCTTTGGCTATTTATTAATTTCCTAATTTACTGGGTGTTTGACTGTTTTATTTATTATTATAATTTTTTATTTCCCAATATATCATTTTTGTATTTTTTTTAGATGAAAAAATGTCAATAAATTAATGGTTGTGGATCGACATTGCATGACTGATATTAATTTCTTCGATCTCATGCAGTGTCCATCCGCAGCCATCATCTGCTCTTCCTACAAATAATAGTTGTTGAATATAATATAGTTCAAAAGTCAAAACATATATGCATTAATTTAATTACTAGTTACCCGATCAAAAAATGTAACATTACATACATTCATATTAATTCTGATATATGCAATATATCAGTTTTCGAGTGCCAGAATATAGTATCCACTGCATGTTTTTTTTTTGTTTTTTTCTTTTTACTCACAGACCTGATATGTGGTATTGAGGGAATTCGAATCCGTAATTTTTGATTTTCAAGCAATTTCATTCCACCACTAGGTCATATCCACTGAGACAGTAGCCACTGCATGTTTGAATTCCTTTGCAGAAAATTAAGATCCAGATGAGCAACGCCGACTTTAAAACTTTGTAATACTACACGTGTGCAAATTTTGGTCCACTTTCGTGCAATTTTTGTACAAATTTAGTGTATAATGGATCCCGAAATTAAAAAATATTTCCAATTTCAACAGTGCATTAAAATATAATTGATAAAAGGCCCATTTCTCCTAAATTAAAAATAAAAAGTACAAAGGCCCATTATCTTAGATATAGAATAGGCCCATTTGAGATTTAGATAAGGCAAGAAAATAAAATCCAAACAGCTCTCGTCTCCACCACCCATCTAATTTTAAAAGCAGGAATCATGAATCACTCCAATCATGTGCAGAATTCTGATCAGAAATTGATCCCAGCTTTGCAAAGATGAACACAATGAGGGTGGAGCTGCTACTCCACTTCACTCCCAGAAATGTGAAAAATCCAAATCCAGCCACAAACACTCCACTAATTATCCCTATTAAATCCAGATTGAAGCCCATAATCCCCCCCTCTTCCAAATATTATTCTGCAGGGATGAAAAAGCATACCGGCATCATCGTAACTCCGAAATCGAAAGAGAATTCAAGAATGGTGATGTTGGTGGGGGTATCTGTGGGAGTGGCGCTTTTGTTGATGGGTTTTGAGGAGCAGAGGGCGGTGGCTTTGGGGCCGGAAGGGCCGTTGATGGAGGAGTTTTGGGACAACATGAGGAGATATGCACTCTACGCTTTGACGGTCAGCACCGGCGCCATTTCTATTCTTTTGGAGCCCATCATCGAACTCTTGAAGAATCCAATCTCCGCTATTCTCATTTTGCTCATATTAGGAGGTGGCTTTTACCTTGTCTCTCAAATCGTAACGGCTATGGTTGGCTTATCTGATTTTTCTTACGATTATAACTACTAGACCACACTACTAGAAGCAGATATATATAGAGAGAGAGAGAGAGCGAGAGAGAGAGAGAGAGAGAGAGAGAGAGAGTCGATCTCTCTCTTTTTTTATATATACATGTTTGTCGTTTTAATCTTTACTTTTTGTTATCTCATTTCTTCTTAAATATCTCTCATCATTAATTTCGTATTTGTAGTAATTTTTTTATCCTGGTTAAAGAATCCGGCAATTCGCAATCTCCCACTCCCAGATTGAAGATATTAAAAACGAAAACATCTGTGGAACCTAGCTAGCAAGAAATTAATGTATTACTTTTTATAAAGTAAGAAAATAAGTTTATTTAGTTGCTAGTGATCATACAAAGATGAGTAGCAAAATATAGCTAGCTAGAGAGATCGGGAGAGACATGTTGTATGCTGCCTGCATTAATATTTAATAATTAAAAAAGTAAGGAAATTGGTTGGTAAATCGGAAAGTGAGGATGAGGATCAAGTGCAGATAAGTGAGGAAACTGCAAGTGGATAGGCGAAGGTGTCGGCGTAGGCGAAAGAAATGGATTCACCAGGGTTGAGGGGTTTTCCGTCGTTGACAAGGCAATCGTTGTAGCCGAGCCGCCGGAAAACAGTGGGATTAATCGTGCGGGCGGTGCTGAACCAGCCGCAGCTGAGGTGGATGTCGGAGATGCTGCAACCCTCCGCCAGCAGGCACACATTCTCGATATACACGGTGTAGGTCGGAATCCCGCTGGGGAGCGGCGGAGTTTGAGATTGATTTAGGATGATGCTGTCCTTGGAACATCCCTCGCCGCCACTTCCCACCCGGTCTAGAGAGAGAGAGAGAACGTCTAATTAATTATGAATTATGATGATGCTGTCTAATTATTAATTGATAGTTTAGTTAGTTTGCAAGTACCAGTATTGGAAGTGTTGAGTAACTTTCTGGCAGTGGGAAAGGCTGCTTCACCGCCGTTAACTGGTTTCCATGAACCATAAATACCAACTACTGCTGCAACATCGAATTGACTAAAGATTAACAAAAGCTGGCTAACTCTAAATTAAATATTTCAAACATATTTATACATACCGGCGAGAAGCGCAATAGAAGCAAAACCGCAAACCATGTACACCTTTGGTTTCATCTTTTTTTTTTTATATATATGAAAACAAACTGCACGTACATAAACATAAACAAGGTTTAGAATGCATATTGTGTTTAAGCAATTGAACAGAGCATTTGCAGAGAGAGAGAGAGAGATATCGAGGAGATGTTAGAACAAACCAAAAAAAAAAAAATAGTAGTCGTCGTCGTGGACTGTGAATCTTATTAGGATCTGCCAAATTTATAGCAACGGAAGCATATATGCCATCTTAAATTTAGTTACAAGCATTAGTTATTGCCGTTTCCAAATGGCATCACTGACACACTGCATCTCTGCCCGCTTCATGCGACCCGACCCGGACTATTATTTTATGGTTCAGATCCTTTAACCCGAACTGTGTGTCCCAACAATAAGAATTGTATATTTTTAATAATGTTTATATTAAAAATATAATTAATTATCATATAATAAATCATAAATAACTTTTATTGCTAAGGATTTAATTTTTTTAAATTATATCCCAATGTTGAAATAATAATCAACCATAATAATCTATTATATTAACTAAAAATGAAAAATAGTAAAAAATAATTATCAAACATAATTGGGTAGAATAAATCCTAAATAATAATATATAATTAAATCAAATCAAAAGAAATTAAAAAATAAAAGAAAATTTAATAATTTTATTGTTGGAACGTGATTAAAACACACATTTTGGACAATAGGATTTCGTGTGATTATTATAAACCTAAATTTATTTAGGATTTATAGTCAATAAGTTTGTATACCCATAATTTTGAAGGGGCATGATAAGTTATAGTTACTGTGTTAACGGACACAAATACCCTTTAAAAATTTCGAGGTATGAGCCTAATCCTATAACACAACATATTTTGAATGTTTGTAACGGGACAATGTGTTGTGTAGATTAATTGTTTGCAACATGATTAAATTTATTAGTTTTTCTTTGATTTCAATTTATTGCGATTTAGTTTAATTTTACACTTGTTCATTAGAATTCAATCTACCCGATTAAAGTTTATAATTATCTATTAGTATTTCATCTTCAAATAATCAATTTTTAACTAAAACTGAAATATAATTATAAATCATAATTGGGGAGAATATTGAACCGTAATTAATAAGTATAAAATTAAATTAAATCATATAAATTGAAATTGAAGAAAAAAAAAATAACAAATTTACACAATTGAATTGTAGAGAATTGCGTCCTCTAGTGATGGAGCAAGTCTTACACAATTAGACCCAACACATTATATCTAACAGTTACAAAATCTTAATACGAACTATAAAGTATTGGACGTTCGATCTTGTTCTCGTACTAGTTTATAATTAAGTTCATTTCAATAATGATTAATGCTTGTGAGTTTTTACTGTATAAGACTATTTAGCATATGAAACCAAAATTTGATGTTAGTAATTAGTTATTTTGGAAGTTAGCATGAAACCGTATCAATTAGCATTTAGCAATAGTTTTTGCGGATGGGATCTCTATTCCAGATTTAGTGTTCCAATTCGTGTTCCACGATCAAATTTATGATATTTTCTTCTGTATTTTTCATCAATTTTAATTCATTATGTTTTAATTTAATTTTATGATTTTTTTAGAGTTCACCCCTTTATAATTATTTTTTAGTATTTAATTTTCAAATAAATGATTATTATGGTTGATTATTTTAAAAATGTGATTTATAACTTTTAAAATTTTAATCTTTTTGTTGATAGATTTGACTAGGTTGATTGTGTTATAATTAATTTTTATTTTTAGAATATCTATTATTAAATTTATGAATTTAATCTTGTAATACAAATTGAAACACCAAATCTGAAATGGAGGATCCCATCTCTAATTTTTGAAGCGTCGGGGTCGTGGTACAGCTAGCATTTACTCCATATAACTATGACAAGGATTCATGCACCCTTTTCCCAAAATGCAACTATTTAATCAATTGTGTGTTCAAATACAACTTCTCACGGATCTTCCACCTATTATTTTTGGAGCAATACTCCAAATATTATATTCACTGCGCATAATTTATCTCCGTAAATACACGTACACACATATATTTGTAGATACCAAAAGTCTACAATACACCAGCCAAGGCCTAATAAGACCAATACATCCATTAGATGGATCAGAATCAATGCAAATTAACCCTAAAAAATATTCAAAAATCAATATCAATCTTAACACTAAAAAATATCATTCAAAATTCAAAAAGTATCACTTGTATCATTAAAAAGTAACGCTCTGCTAACCTTATACGAGTTCATTTAGTTCAAATTATGATTTTTTTTTCCATTTCAATTAATATTTAGACTATATGGGTTTTTTTTTAGGATTCATGGACTTTTTAGTTTATTTTTTTTTAGTATTTTTAGAAATTTTTAGATTTTTAGGGTTTATTTTGTGTTTTTAGGATTCATTTTTTTTAGGTTTATTAATCTCAAATAAGGGTTATATTTATTTCAATAAAATTAAATTCATTCACTTTTATTTTGGGGTTCACTAATTCCACTTTAGGGTATATATTTATTTCAAAATTAGTTTATTTTTTAATTTTCAATTACCATTTATATTTATTTCGAAAAAATTAAATTAATTATCAAGCACAATGAGCCCACACGGTAGCATCGGGTGAGTGCATTGCGTAAGATGCCGAATATAAAAAAGCATTCACTTTAATTTTAGGGTTCATTAAACTAATTTTAGGGTATATATTTATATTTATTTTTAAAAATTAAATTAATTCATTTTAATTTAAACGTTCACTAATTGTATTTTAGGATATATAATTATTGTGGGGGGACAGAAAAATTGCAAAAAAAAAAAAAATTAACTGGGCGCATTGCGCATGGGCGCACATGTGGCATACGCACCTGACATGAGCCTTTTTTTATCAATAACTGTTAATGGATCTGGACTAGTCTGATAGGCCCAGACCCATACACCACACGTACAGGAGAGTACCCCCTACAATTAATATTATTATTCAGAAATAGCAAAGATATATGAACCATCCAGATTCCGCAACCGCTTAAAACATTGTGACCCCAATTAAACAATGAAAAAAATGTATTTGAGATTGATATGTCAAAATTGGTAAGACATGTTAAAATTTGGATGAAAATTAATTCATATTGATGTTATATATATATATATATAATTTTATTAGTGTTTCATTGTGTTTGTATTCAGATCTTGAACTTGTATCCTGTGGATTTGTTCCGTAAATCAATCTTACACGAAACTCTAGGGAGCTGATTGGTATGTGTAACAGCCCCGGTCCCGAAATAGGGATTAACGAATGGGGACGGGGTGTTATTAAGGGATTAATGATTAAGGTCGAAAGATTAACAAAGGAGTCTAAGAACAAAGATATGCTTTGGAAGATAGGTGGTGATGCTCGGGTTCGCTTGAGTTAAAATGGAAACATGCTTAAGCGGAATAAAATGGCTAACTAATCAGATACCAACAAGCATAGACCCCTTCATAGGTCAAAACGAATAACATATATCAACGCAAATAAGCCTCTTCATAGGTGAACGGAAATCATACTCAAGAAACGGAAATAAACAAAATATGCATCTTATAAATATTTAATCATGTCTGGGGATATTCTTAGTGTCTTGACGATCATAGCAGAACTTAAACGGAATTAGAAAGAGTGTATCAGAGTAGCAGAAACATCATGGGATTTCAAAAGAAATTCAGATAATAGTAAAACAATCTTGGCAGCCAACCCACATCCACAGCCACCAACATCCTCAGCATCTCAACCTGAAAACATTTGAAAAAGAGGGGGTATGAGAACTAATGTACTCAGTGGGTTTTAGCAAAAATACTTTAATAACTTCAAGATATCCAATAATTAACTGACGGTATATGGAGAGCAAAACGCAAAAGCCCTCTCCATATCCGTAAAACCTTTTGTTTTCTTTAGGGCCCAACTTGGCTCAAACCTGATGTCAACTGCACCCTTAGGCATGCCATGGGATAGAAGAGGGGTTATCTCCAATCCGAACGAGTTTGCGAGGGAAAAACCCAGCAGTGACTCCTTTAAGAGTTCTGAACTTAAATCCTGCCTAAGTGAAATACTAAATTCCTTCCTTCCTTAACCTTGCTATCAAAACCAATCCTAGAGCATGTCTAGATACTAATCCTTTGATATAACATGATCTCGGCCTATAAGGGATTTTACGCTACCTTAAAAGGAAATCCTTAATCCTTAACTGTACGAGCTTTATCAAGACATAAACATTCGAATACGAGAGATGAATGTAAATAAATACGGATTGTCACTATAGATAAATCTAAATATCTCATGCTAAGTATAAACAAAACTTTAACATTTCTAGTATTTCTATTCATTCTAAACATGCTTAAGAACTTAGTTATAACATAATATCTTCCTTTCCTTTCTTCCTTGTACAGAGATCAATCAGGCAGAGCAAAAATACTTTATTGGATATCTCATTTGCCCTATATGCTTCTAGAGCTTATTAGCTCAAACTTTAGATGAGTATAGATTTACCCACCTCGATCACGGAGTAGAAGATGAGGCAATGAGTTGATGATCCTTCTTCGAATTCCCACGAGGCTCACTTCCTCCTACAAAATTCGGATTATCAACTTAGCGGCCTACTACGAGGATTTCTAGCTAATAACATGGAATTAAATAATACCCATCTTAAATATTTCTAATTAGGACTTAATCATGGATAGCACGACTTTATGACTTTATAAAGATTCGAGAAGAATTTATTTTAATTAAGGAACTTCTCGACTTGATTTCTCAATTTTTAGATGGAAATAACTTTGAATAGTTTATACGAATTAAATCGGGAATAACTTCAATGCTTCTCTAAAATTTAAACTTGAAATAGCTTGGAAATAACATGATTTGAAAAGTTCGAAAAACTCGGGAAGAGGGTACGAAATGGCCGGAAAAGAAACGGCGAAAAACAACACGGAGAAGGGGGCGCCGCGGGCGGGCTGCCCTCCCCCCCGCGGGGCACATGAGCGCCGGCGGGCACCCTAGCCCCTGGCGGGCTCATGGTGGCCGAGGGGGGTACAGCGCGGCGGCGCACCCCCTCCCCCGCGGGGCTCTCTCCCTTTCTTTCTCTTCAGCCCAGTTCTGGGCGATCTTCAACTGGGTTCTTCGTGTTCGTTGATTCTTTCGACGAACATGAAGAACACTTAACCCGAAATTTCTTAAAAACAACATACTTGAAATTAACATGCAACAACATGCTTTAACTTAAAAAGAATTTTAGCATTATAACGACATAAACACGATAATCCTCCTTAATAATTAGAATAACGACGAAATCTCTTAAATATAGCTTGAACGGAATGTATCGGAATAACGAGGCTTATCTTAAGGACAATAACGACAGGAATATAGCGGAAAATATAGCGTAAACGTTATTATCTTGGAACTTCAATAAAAATAGAAATACAACTTTAGACGAGCAATAATGAAAAACGCGAAGAACGTAAAGAACAGAAAGTAAATGTGGAATTTAAAAGACGGAAAAGAAATGGAGTCGAGACCGACGAACAAGAATGGACGGGGTTAGGTACGTCGAAGGAATGTGGCTAGCTTGGCATCTCATCGAGTTGTAACGGCGGCAGTTGCTTACGACTTCAATCTTGGCTGGATCTACCTTGATTCCTTCCACCGAAACTATATGACCTAAAAACATAACTTCCCTGAGCCAAAACTCACACTTGCTGAACTTAGCATAAAGCCTTTCTCTTCTTAACATCTCCAGCACCACTCTTAGGTGTTCTTGATGCTCCTCTTCGTCCTTAGAATAGATGAGGATATCATCTATAAAAACTAGAACAAACTTATCTAGATACGGGTGAAAAACCCGGTTCATTAAATCCATGAACACTGCTGGGGCGTTGGTCAATCCAAATGGCATTACCACAAACTCGTAATGCCCATAGCAAGTTCTAAAGGCAGTCTTAGGGATATCCTCCTTTCTGACCTTCAACTGATGATACCCAGATCTTAAGTCTATCTTGGAGAAGACACTCGCTCCTTTGAGCTGATCAAAGAGATCGTCTATTCTTGGGAGAGGGTATCGATTCTTGATAGTTAGCTTATTGAGCTCTCTATAGTCAATGCACATTCTCAATGTGCTATCCTTCTTCTTTACGAATAAGATTGGAGCTCCCCAAGGCGACACACTAGGTTGGATAAAACCTAGGTCTAATAACTCTTGCAGTTGAACTTTGAGTTCTTGCAATTCCTTAGGCGCCATTCTATAGGGGGCTTTCGAAACTGGGGCGGCTCCTGGTTCCAACTTGATAGCGAACTCTACCTGCCTGTCTGGAGGCAGTCCTGGCAGCTCTTTTGGGAATGCGTCGGGGTATTCTCTTACGATTGGAACGTCTTCGATTGAAAGCTCTCCTTCCTCCTTCCTTATTAGATTAACTAAAAAGGCTTGGCAGCTATTCTTCCTTATCATCTTCGTAGCCTTTAGGGTGGATATCACCGGGATTTTGGTTCCCAGCCTTGATCCGTAGATTTTCACCTCGGGTTTTCCGGGTGGTCGAAACACTACCCCCTCTCAGGGCAGCTTATGGAAGCATAAGCTGAGGCTAACCAATCCATTCCTAGAATTATATCGAAGTCCTGAATCTTTATCACATAAAGATTTGACTTAAAGTTTTCTCCTTCTATGTTCAATTCTAGGTTAGAGCAAACCTTCCTAGACATCATTCTCTTTCCAGAGGAAATACTTATCTCAGGGGCATTCTCAGCTTTCTTGGGTTTTATCTTCAGTTTCTTACAAACAGACTCAGCTATAAACGAATGCGATACTCCAGTATTGAAGAGAGCTAAAACTGGCGTCTCGAGGAGGGTAATCATACCTGCTAGATTACCTGGGGCCTTAGCAGCTTGTTGCTGATTGAGAGCATAAGTACGAGTGGGCTGAGGCGGCCTTTGCCCTTGGTTAGACCTTTGATCTCGTCCTTGGTTCGGTCTTGGGTTCATTCCCGGCCTTTGACCCTGAGGTCCTCCTTGCTGCAGCCTTGGCTGATTTCCAGGAAGTTGCTGAAGTGGTTACGGATACATGGGTTGTTGTGGTGTTTGAGATCGTCTGTTGTTTCCTTTAGGACACTCTCTCTTGAAGTGCCCCTCTTCACCACAATTGTAGCACCTAGTTTGATTTGCTCGGCAGACTCCAGAATGCATCCTTCCGCACCTTTGACACGGCCTAAAGCTAGGGGTGTTGCCAAGCTGACTACGAGGCACTCCTGATTCTCGGCTTTGCCAGTGGGGTTTCTTTCCTCTATCATCTCTTCTTCCTCCTTCCCACTTTCTTTTTCCTTTTGGATCGTTAGATGGCTGAGGGGGCTGAACTTTCTCTCGAGGGAGAATGGCTTCTATGCTTAAGGCTTTGGCTAAGGTTCAAGCATAAGACATGTCTTCTTGCCCAGCGAGGGCTATACCAATCTCGGACCTAAGTCCTTTCTTGAACTTGCGTGCTTTCTTCCCGTCCGTGTCCACTAGATGTGGAGCATGCCTTGACAATTGATTGAATTCTCTGTCGTATTCTGACACTGTCTTATTTCCTTGCTTTAGGTTCCAGAACTCCATCTCTTTTGCCTCTCGATAACAATCCGGGATGTACTTCTGATATAAGTCATGCTTGAAATCTTCCCAGCTATAGTCCTCCCATTGCTCTGAGGTTATGGTCTTTCGAATGGACTCCCACCAGTAGTCTGCATCGTCCATCAGCATGAAAAGAGCACAACTTAACTTCTCTTCTTCCAAACAAGCTATGAAATTGAAAATTCACTCTAAGGAGCGAACCCATTTTTCGGCATCCATTGGATCTCCTAAACCATTAAACGATGGAGGGTTGTGTTTGAGAAATACACTTTCGGCTCTTGGACCGGGGTTTGGGACTTGCTCGGGTTCGTTCTCATCTTCGTTCTCAGCTTGACGTCTTCGGGGCGGCATCCTAAAGAACTAGATATTAGCGACGCTTGATTGAGTTCGCACAAAGCAATGATGCCTTTTGATAAGGTCTTTAATTTAAAAAAGATCAAATAAGGTGGAAATTTAAACGTCATTCAAACATAATGGGAAAATTGCCTCGTTATGAAGACTTTGGCATCGATAACATAACGGAAGTTATGGGTTACAAACGGAATATGGTAGTCTCCTGGAAAATTCACGTCACTATTTGAGTCTAGAGAGGTTAAAGTATATATTACATACTAGTCTTGGTTAACGCGGATTAAACAGACATCAGAAATACAGACAGACAGCAGATAGATCAGACAATCAGGTGTTTTAACAGCAACACCTCCTATACTTCCTACTAACGTTCAATCATAAGCCGGGCCCTTCCCTTTTTCCTTGCATGGTGATCCTACTTCCTCTTCGCCCTCCTCCGGGTCCTCGTCTTCTTCTTCCTCATCTCCAACATCAACTGTTTCTGGGAGGGTAAACTTGAATGTTCTCATGCGGACCCTCCCTTCGGGATACTGAAGGGGCATACACTATCCCAGACCCTGAGAAGCGGACACAGGGGTCCACTGGTTCACTTGAGGAGTGCAGGAAAATAGGGACTCGGTGTGTGATGTAACCAATACGATGCGGAAGCTTATCGAATCGAACACACGTCAACTTGACAAATGATCCAACCCAACAACAAACTGAACACTAACAAATAAATAACCCAAATAAACTGATCTCAAATCAAGTTTCAAACTAAACACCAAGATATCCCAAAATCCCCAATTTCGACCCGAAGAACCCTAATTCTTGACCTAATCAATTGACCTAGCAAACGAAGTCGGATTACGCTCAAATTTTAGGACATTGCATAAATGTATAGCAGAAACAACATATCCAAAAATCAGGCAAAACGCACATATAAATTGGGAGATGGCTCGGTGGTGATTTTTAGACGATTTACGACTCGATTGGATGGTATATGTGGAATCTGGACCTGGGATTGAATATGGGCAATGGTAACAACGTGGTGGATGGTGTGGGATGTGTATGGAGGCGTGGTGGTGATGGTACACGACGTGGAGGCGAATGGAAACGAAATGGATAGAAACAGCTTACCCGAAACGAACCCCGGATCTACGAGAATCCGAAACGCGAGTATGGAGTAGAACTTCATGGCAGATCAACCCGTACACTACTGGATGCACGAATGAATCTTTTGATTTCGAGTTTGTAGGTGCCAATTCACAAACCCTACCAAGAACTATCGTGTTTTCGAGACGGGATGAACGACAAAGCGTTTGTTATCAAATCCAATATGTCTATTTCCGAGTTTGAAAAGTGCATAAATACTAACCTAAGTAAATAAACTGATCTCAAATCAAGTTTCAAACTAAACACCAAGATATCCCAAAATCCCCAATTTCGACCCGAAGAACCCTAATTCTTGACCTAATCAATTGACCTAGCAAACGAAGTCGGATTACGCTCAAATTTTAGGACATTTCATAAATGTATAGCAGAAACAACATATCCAAAAATCAGGTAAAACGCAGGTATAAATTGGGAGATGGCTCGGTGGTGATTTTTAGACGATTTACGACTCGATTGGATGGTATATGTGGAATCTGGACCTGGGATTGAATATGGGCGATGGTAACAATGTGGTGGATGGTGTGGGATGTGTATGGAGGCGTGGTGGTGATGGTACACGACGTGGAGGCGAATGGAAACGAAATGGATAGAAACAGCTTACCCGAAACGAACCCCGGATCTACGAGAATCCGAAACGCGAGTATGGAGTAGAACTTTGTGGCAGATCAACCCGTACACTACTGGATGCACGAACGAATCTTTTGATTTCGAGTTTGTAGGTGCCAATTCACAAACCCTACCAAGAACTATCGTGTTTTCGAGACGGGATGAACGACAAAGCGTTTGTTATCAAATCCAATCTGTCTATTCTCGGGTTTGAAAAGTGCATAAATACTAACCTAAGTAAATAAACTGATCTCAAATCAAGTTTCAAACTAAACACCAAGATATCCTAAAATCCCCAATTTCGACCCGAAGAACCCTAATTCTTGACCTAATCAATTGACCTAGCAAACGAAGTCGGATTACGCTCAAATTTTAGGACATTGCATAAATGTATAGCAGAAACAACATATCCAAAAATCAGGCAAAACGCACGTATAAATTGGGAGATGGCTCGGTGGTGATTTTTAGACGATTTACGACTCGATTGGATGGTATATGTGGAATCTGGACCTGGGATTGAATATGGGCGATGGTAACAATGTGGTGCATGGTGTGGGATGTGTATGGAGGCGTGGTGGTGATGGTACACGACGTGGAGGCGAATGGAAACGAAATGGATAGAAGCAGCTTACCCGAAACGAACCCCGGATCTACGAGAATCCGAAACGCGAGTATGGAGTAGAACTTCGTGGCAGATCAACCCGTACACTACTGGATGCACGAACGAATCTTTTAATTTTGAGTTTGTAGGTGCCAATTCACAAACCCTACCAAGAACTATCGTGTTTTCGAGACGGGATGAACGACAAAGCGTTTGTTATCAAATCCAATCTGTCTATTCCCGGGTTTGAAAAGTGCATAAATACTAACCTAAGGGAAAAATGAAATTATTAAGTTAATGGGCTTAATAATTTCAAAAAATAAAAGAAAACAAGCTAAAGGCCCAATTCACCTAACATTAATTTGGGCTTCAAACTAAATAAAATCCACAACTGAAAATAGTCTTATTAAATTAAATAAAATCTACACTAATTCCATCTAGGCCTCTTCATCCTCATCTTGTATTGAAAGCATAATAATCAGCTTGGGGCTACTTCGAACCATCAACTCTTCCTCAAGCTTCTTTCCAACGAAACACTGAAGGTAGTCTTGAAGCTTCTTGGCTCTAAGTCGCGTCACTGGACCATGCAGCTGCAACTCCGGATTTAGCTTGCCAAAGCTCACTCCATACTCATCAGTGTGGTTCACAATCTGGACATTTGAGGGTCCCGCTCCTGAGGTTCCTTCGTCGTGAGGGCGTGGCGCTTGAAATCCAGGGGGACTGTTGAGAGTCGCCCTTTGCAGTTCTGACTCGACCACGAGAGAGGGGTTTTGCTCATCTGCTTGCTGCTCGGCTAAGGCGTGCATGTGACCATACTCCGATACCCAACGAGCCATCAAGGCTGATGAAAACTCTGTCAGATTTCCGATCTCGGCATACGTTTCGGGATCACGGGTGATCGTGCTTTGCAGGATACGGTACATTGTAGGCCTCCAAGCAAGGTAGCATATGCTCACACATGTGGATGCACGTTTCCAAGTCGGATACGCTTCCGGGCTCTCCTCCATAGCCGTTTGTCCAAGCCCACCTTTCGAGGTATCTTGCCATATAGGACAGCAATTGCTCGTTGCCATTCCAGGTTTTCCTTCTGAACCTCTCAACCCTTTCTTGCACAGGGCGAAAAAGAGGCACGTTTTTCCTAGCTGTCGAACGACGCTTAACCATCTAGAAGAGAATAATTTAATCAGTCGAGATTTTAAAAGGGAGACCTAAGGTCCTCCTAAGATCATACTAACGTCTAGATTAATCTTGCATGCATAGCTCCTTTTTAATAAGCAGTTGACAATTTTATAAAAATTTTGGTGCCCAAAGTCTTTAAACATACATTGTTTACCTTTTCTTTGAGTCAAAATTTTGAGAAATGAATTTTAATCCTTTTTGGGATCGAAAAAATCTTTTCACAAACCTTCCATCTGGGAAATCATCTTACCCGAACACCTTTTACTTGGAATTTCATTCTCACGGTTTTTCTCTTATCCATAAAACAGGTATGCTTGCTAAAATCTTTTCCCTTCCTGTATTCCAAAAATCATGAATCCAACATCTAAAATCTCTATACTATCATACCTTGATTTTTGGTTGAGGATACGAGGGTGATGGCGAGCTGTGGGTTGCTGCTTTAACTTATCAAAGAACACTTGAATTCACACAAACATTTTAGCTTAACTTAAACAGAGAGACAGGCCTGCAGAATTGCAAACCCGCTTTGATACCATCTGTAACAGCCCCGGTCCCAAGATAGGGATTAACGAATGGGGACGGGGTATTATTAAGAGATTAATGATTAAGGTCGAAAGATTAACAAAGGAGTCTAAGAACAAAGATATGCTTAGGAAGATAGATGGTGATGCTCGGGTTCGCTTGAGTTAAAATGGAAACATGCTTAAGCGGAATAAAATGGCTAACTAATCAGATACCAACAAGCATAGACCCCTTCATAGGTCAAAACGAATAACATATATCAACGCAAATAAGCCTCTTCATAGGTGAACGGAAATCATACTCAAGAAACGGAAATAAACAAAATATGCATCTTATAAATATTTAATCATGTCTGGGGATATTCTTAGTGTCTTGACGATCATAGCAGAACTTAAACGGAATTAGAAAGAGTGTATCAGAGTAGCAGAAACATCATGGGATTTCAAAAGAAATTCAGATAATAGCAAAACAATCTTGGCAGCCAACCCACATCCACAGCCACCAACATCCTCAGCATCTCAACCTGAAAACATTTGAAAAAGAGGGGGCATGAGAACTAATGTACTCAGTGGGTTTTAGCAAAAATACTTTAATAACTTCAAGATATCCAATAATTAACTGACGGTATATGGAGAGCAAAACGCAAAAGCCCTCTCCATATCCGTAAAACCTTTTGTTTTCTTTAGGGCCCAACTTGACTCAAACCTGATGTCAACTGCACCCTTAGGCATGCCATGGGATAGAAGAGGGGTTATCTCCAATCCGAATGAGTTTGCGAGGGAAAAACCCAGCAGTGACTCCTTTAAGAGTTCTGAACTTAAATCCTGCCTATGTGAAATGCTAAGTTCCTTCCTTCCTTAACCTTGCTATCAAAACCAATCCTAGAGCATGTCTAGGTACTAATCCTTTGATATAACATGATCTCGGCCTATAAGGGATTTTACGCTATCTTAAAAGGAAATCCTTAATCCTTAATTGTACGAGCTTTATCAAGGCATAAACATTCGAATACGAGAGATGAATGTAAATAAATACGGATTGTAATTATAGACAAATCTAAATATCTCATGCTAAGTATAAACAAAACTTTAACATTTCTATTCATTCTAAACATGCTTAAGAACTCAGTTATAACTTCCTTGTACAGAGATCAATCAGGCAGAGCAAAAATGCTTTATTGGATATCTCATTTGCCCTATATGCTTCTAGAGCTTATTAGCTCAAACTTTAGATGAGTATAGATTTACCCACCTCGATCACGGAGCGGAAGATGAGGAAACGAGTTGATGATCCTTCTTCGAATTCCCACGAGGCTCACTTCCTCCTACAAAAGTCGGATTATCGACTTAGCGGCCTACTACGAGGATTTCTAGCTAATAACATGAAATTAAATGATACTCATCTTAAATATTTCTAATTAGGACTTAATCATGGATAGCACGACTTTATGACTTTATAAAGATTCGAGAAGGATTTATTTTAATTAAGGAACTTCTTGACTTGATTTCTCAATTTTTAGATGGAAATAACTTTGAATAGCTTATACGAATTAAATCGGGAATAACTTGAATGCTTCTCTAAAATTTAAACTTGAAATAGCTTGGAAATAACATGATTTGAAAAGCTCATAAAACTCGGGAAGAGGGTACGAAATGGCCGGAAAAGAAACGGCAAAAAACAACACGAAGAAGGGGGCGCCGACGGGCTGCCCCCCCCCCCCCCCCGCGGTTCACATGAGCACCGGTGGACACCCTAGCCCCCGGCGGGCTCATGGTGGTCGAGGGGGAGACAGCGCGGCGGCGCACCCCCTCCCCCACGGGGCTCTCTCCCTTTCTCTCTCTTCAGCCTAGTTCTGGGTGATCTTCAACTGGGTTCTTCATGTTCGTTGATTCTTTCGACGAACACGAAGAACACTTAACCTGAAATTTCTTAAAACCAACATGCTTTAACTTAAAACGAATTTTGGCATTATAACGACATAAACACGATAATCCTCCTTAATAATTAGAATAACAATGAAATCTCTTAAATATAGCTTGAACGGAATGTATCGGAATAACGAGGCTTATCTTAAGGACAATAACGACAGGAATATAGCGGGAAATATAGCGTAAACGTTATTATCTTGGAACTTCAATAAAAATCGAAATACAAATTTAGACAAGCAATAATGAAGAACGCGAAGAACGTAAAGAATGGAAAATAAATGCGGAATTTAAAAAGACGAAAAAGAAATGGAGTCGAGACCGACGAACAAGAATGGACGGGGTTAGGTGCGTCGAAGGAATGTGGCTAGCTTGGCGTCTCGTCGAGTCGTAATGGCGGCAGAGCCACCTGCTACGACCCAATGATGCCCCTAGCACATTCCCTCACTGCATCCCTTCCACGCCACTCCGCTCGTCGTCTTGAAGAACACTCACGAAGAACGCTTTTTACTTCGACAGAACTTTATCGGCTTTTAAAGCTTCTCACCCTCTCGATTTAGAAGTGAAATGGATGGATAATGAGCAATGAAATGCAAAGGGGTAGCCTTCTATTTATAGGAGAAGCTTTGGCTTCCCTTGGAAGCCATTGCAGTGCGGAAATATTGCAAAAGTTACCCCGGGTTCGGTTAAAAGCTGTTTTATTCAATGTCGAGGTCCAAATGACTTCAGACACGAAATCTAAAAATATAGGGGGGACTCGTTGGCTCGAATACTAGTGAACCAACTTATTTTGTGAAGAAGACGGGGTCGTCTGAAGAGAGACGAGTAAAGATTCCCTTTTTGGAATTACTTTTTATTATTCACTCAGACTGACAGATTTTACTCCCGAGCGTTCGATTGACCTCAGAATGGAAATCCGTGAACGCCAACGGAATCCTTGAGTCATTTCCCATAAGAGGGGCCTGACAGAACTGGACTCGAATCAACAAGGAGGATTTCGTAAATTTCTCAAAACACGAACGCACGCAAAAGTTACTATTTATTTGCCTTTTAAATACGTTTTTCATCACCGAGAACTTAAATGACTTCAGATTTAAAATCTGAAAACACCGACATACTCCTTGAGTTAAAAGCTTTCTAACGAGACCACGAATGGTCATAAAAAAATTAAGATTATATTTTCCGAAAAGGCGATTTTCATGAAAACTGACTCTTAAAGTCATGACTGACATCCAACCTTAATTAACTTTATTTAAATTTCTTCCTTAACCGATTGATTAACATTAACAATTATCTTAAACCTTATCCAAAAATCTGGGGTGTTACAGTATGGTGGAATGGAATGATCATTCTCATATCTATTTCCATTCTTGTGATTGGTATGCCTTAACATCGGGAATCACCATTTCCGAAGGAATCGCTATTCCCAAAAGTAAGGGAATAGCCATTCCACTCACCCCCATGGGTTTAGCTATTCCTAATTAACCAAAAAATTAATATATTGTATATTTACACATAATCATGTCTTATAATATCATTTGATCATATTTAGAAAAATAATTCGAAAATCATATTAAATAATTTATTATTATTATTATTTCATAATTATTTTTATATTATCTATTTATATTTAAAAAAATTAAAATATATATATTAAAATAAAATTTTGATAGTTTTTAAAATTGTATTGAAGAAAAATGAAAGTGCCAAAAATAAATGTAACATATAAATATATTCTAATAAAAAACAAACTAATTATAATTTAATATATTCAGATGAAAAATTGAAATGATAAACTATTTTTCTATGAAGTAAAAATATTTTTATTAAGGTATACAAATTATTATGTGTATTAATTAAATACTTTGGAATAAAGTTTTTAATAAATTAAATAAATGAAATTTTTCTAAAAAAATAAGAAGAAAAATCACTTACTATAAAAGAAATACAATTTAGAAATATAAGAAAAAAATTACAACACGTGTTAATAATATTAGTTACTACACTCTGTTCAATTATAAAGAATTTTGAAAGTATTAAAAATATTCATTTTATAATATAAAAAATAAAATAGTATTCCATTCCGTTCTTAAGTCCGGTGACATACCAATCATAATAATTGTCATTCCATTCAGACCCCATACCATTTCTAAGTTCATTCCATTCATACCTAATTCAATTCTTTCATACCAATCACCCTCTTAATACATTTGAAGCATATATATCTGTGTGTTGAAATGGTGGTTGGGAGTAATTAATATCATTAATTTGTACAGCTAACAAAAAAGTAGTATAGTTTTTGTTAGATATATGGCCTTTTTTTAAGATAGATATAAGAGAATTTGCAATTGTTCCCCTCAACTACTAGAATTAGAATCATGCATATAATATGTTAATACTTGAATTTATTTTGGTGATATATATGAAATTATGAATATATGAATTGCTCCAATCCAAGGGCTATCGCATGGCTTTCTGAGCACAATTAACATTTAATTGAAACATATATTCCGATCTCGGTCAGGCACTACTCAATCAGTAAATATTGATAATCAAGAAGTAGTTGGCATTTACTTGATCTCCTGTCATATTACTATATATCTATCTATTTATCTATGCATATATTAAAACAAAAATACAGAGACAAAATTGTAATAAAAAAAACAGTAAAAACTTTATTTAAAATAATTATTTGGCCGAGTTATTTTAAGAAACAGTCATTGGCATAGTGGCTGTATTAACTTAAAAGTCATGGGGCTTGTGTTTGATACTTTCTTCCTCCAGTATCTACTTTCCACTTTTTCTCCTTTTTTCGTAAGTGTTTTTTTTTCCTTCCTTCGATCGGGTTTTTCTTTTAACTTAGTTTTTTTCCCCTTTTGTTCTTTTTTTTTTTTTTACCTTTTCTTCATTTTTTTCTCTTTTATTTCAATTTTATTACTTTTTTGTTCTTTTTTCCTCTGTTTAATTCTTTTCATTTTAATTCATTTCAACGTATAGGGTATCAATTTTTATTGAAGCATTAATCATTTCAACCGACGCTTTGCATCAATTTCCAATATGAAAAATATTTAATTTGACTTTTGAATTCTAATAATGAAAGTTCTCTCTAGACCGAAGTTTTTTTTTAATTCTATTTTTTTAAACAAATTTGTTTGTTTGTGTGTTTTCTTTTACCAATAATTAGAAGTGTTAATATGAGAAAATAGCCATTATTACTTAGTAAATAATGTAAATAGCCACTTTTTAAAAATATAATGTTGCTAACCTTTTAGGATGTGAATATACATTAATACCCTTAATACTAATATAACTAATTTTTAACATTAATTAGTTCCTAACACAAAAATACTCTAATATATTAATAAAAAAAAATGGACGATGATTTCAAAATCTATCTTTCGCACCCTAAAAAAAATATATTTTTCGCCGCCATTCTACGTCAAAGTCTCTGAAGTCATACTACCAGATTTTTATTGTCATCTTCTGTTGTTGTAGTTGTCATTTTGTTGTTGTTGCCGTCTTGTCACTGATTTTGCTAGAGACGAAAATTATAAGATTCAACCACCGTCTCTGCCAATGTTCAAACGCCCTCATCGTTAAACAATTACAGATGATGATTTCGATCAATCTCATTCTCATAATGAATACACGAGTACACGAGTGCAACAACACGAGTAGTCCAAGTCGTGTTCTTGTGCATTAGTTCAATAATTATTTAATACACGAGTACACGTTTAGTTAAATATGGCAGTTCAAAAATAACTCATACACGAAAACACGATTAGGATTGTTCGTGTACATGTGCAACAGTTGATCATTAAACTGATACATGACTGCATGAGTATGTATATTCGTCTACTAGTGCACTAGTTAAAAAATACATAGATACACGAGTGCATGAATTTGCTAATTCGTGCCCTCATGCTACAATTAAAAATGAGATATTGTACAAGTTCACAAATAAATTATTACACAAATAAACTCCAATACTCGTGTACCGAAAGAAATTGATTCATGCACCAAAGAACATTCAATTTTTTTTCCACTCATTCCAAAGAAAAATTCAAAAAACTTGAATATCTAGATCGATAAAAAGAGTGCAGATCCGTAAATATCATATACCTTATTGCCACAAAAAAAACATGCATGATGTCAATAAAACTTTAAACAAATCCCAAATTCGCAAAGAATCTGTAATATTCGATATTGCAACAGATAATTTATTGTTGAAACGAGGATTAGAGAGAAGAAGAATTGTGATAATCTTCAAAAATCATAGGTTGATGGTCTTCACCAATGGTAGTTTTGTTTCAATTAATAAACAGATATTGAAAAATGAGAGAGACGAGAGAACGGCGTTTGCAGGGGGAAGAGGGAGAAAATCAGATCTTTTTCCTAATAGTATTGATATATGAATATATAGATATATATAAATAATAATTCTTAATAATAAATATGGAATTAAGGGTATTATAGTACTTTTTTTTATGATAATGGCTAGAAATATTACTTTTTTAAAAAGTGATTATTTACATTATTTACAAAGTAATAATGGTTATTTAAAAATTTCCCTCTAATTAGAACATGACTCTAATTTTTGGATAAGATACATTTTTCATTTCATACATAACCACAATCTATATTTATAACCCCTAAAATGTAAAAATATAAATTGCATTCAAAATATGTTGCTACATCTTTATTTATTATTACATATAATATATATTCATCATTTTACTATAATTTTGACGATATTGATAACACTTTTACTAAAAATATTGCATATAAAGAAGTATTTCAAAATTTATATGAAATTTCACAATTGTGTTATTTTTTATTGTAATTTACTTTCATATATAATTTGATTATTATTACATGACACTCATTAAATTTAAAAGTATGATCATTCAATTTGTACATTATCTATACGTATATACACAATAACGTGTCTAAATATTTCTAAACATGTATAGATAATAAAGTGTGTCATCGGAAGGTATACTAGTTTATCACTCAAATTTACTTCGTTTCTCATTTCAAAGCATTGACGAATGCATGTAACTTTACTTCACAATTAATGACAAGTGCCTCCACGCAAAACATAAATATTAGTATCAATGAAATATCTTCTTTTATCCTTACACCTACAAAACCACTATTCATGGTGCATTTTGAAATATATACTAATAATACACTCTTTTACATTTTATTTCATTTTTACATTAACATTTATTATTTTACATAAATGACATATTTGGAATATTTTATTTCTAATAATATAAATATTGCATTTATTTATTATTTGAAATAGCAATATTATGGTCTAAAAGCTAATTCTCATAACATGTTTTCTTGATATACTTTGAAGAAATGAACTAATAAAACATGTGAGAGAAAAGTAAGTTAACAATTAAAATAATTTTTTTGACAAAATAAATAAATGTTTATGTCAATAAATATTAAATTCAAACACATTGATTAAACACCAACAAAATTACAAAATGTCCATGAATTTTGACCCGTAAAACATTCTCAAGCAAGGGTTTGTCATAATGTATTATTATTATTACAATATTGAGGTGCAAAGCAATATCTAGAGTAGGTTTGGCCCTGCCTATGACTTTCTGTTGTTACAATTACACTTTGAAATGCGCAGCAGCAGCAGGCAGCAGCCGCCTGTATAACCATAATTAATTTATGAAAGACGACTTTTTTTTTTTCGAGTGATTGGTGAATGGAAATGAGAAGCAGAAAATAAAATTGAATGAGACATGCATCTTAATTAGGTTAATTAGCACCATTCCATTCACTATATATATATACATATATAATGCTCGATATTGCAGTACTCCATAATTTAAATTAAATAGAGAGGGCAAATATAAGAATAAAATAGCACAAAAAATAAATAAATTATGTCATCACATTTCGTATAGTCTGCCATCCGAACAGGCAGTCAAAATTTCGTATTCTTTATACATCTCTCGTCTGCAGTGTGATCTGTTATCTTTTCAGATTGTATATAGTTTGTAATATTATTATTAAATATATGATGTATATTTATATTTATGAGATAAAATAAAGTAGTTTTGATCAGCTCACAAAACGAAAAAGTTCAAAATAGAAGCAGGCCTAGTTCTATATATATCTCGACCCCAATTATAATTATCATTTCTTCTACGCTTCTTCCTTCACAGAAAAAATAACGTAACATCTCTTTTTATTAAGCTTCCTTGCATGCACTGTTAAATTTCATCAAAGTTTTTATTCTTCAAGAACTAATTATCATATCGTGTTTCAACTTTCAATGCAAAAAATAAATACTCATCATATCTCCAAGCACACGTGTAAGAGAATTTCTTAAAAATATAATTATTTGAAAAAAAGCACGCAATCCACAATTCCCACGATCACGATTCACGGCATATATGTTAAAGAATTTATTCCAACCAAAACGACCCAAACCCGAAACCGAGTGAGTTCCGAAAGCCTTGCCGTTGAGCACAAGATTCCCGCGTCAAAAATTTGCCAACACTTTAAATCCAAAAAAAAAAAAAGAAAAGTATATCGATCGAGGCCATGCCCATGCTGCGGTATATTATATATATATAACACCAGCAAACACTAGAAGCTTCACAAACCAGTTCCTTTCTTTCTTTATTTTTTATTCACTTGATTCAATTGTGCCACCACCTCCCGTCACTTTCTAATTATTTTCGTCAATCCACTATATATATACATAAAGCTTAAGCTTTTATCATTTATCAAATATCAACCAAACCATCTTCTACTCGTACCTGATCAGTTTCACCAAAAATACAGCAACATCTCATATATAATATTTCCGTTTGAAGATTACGTAATTGGAAGAAATGGATCGACACGGTGGTTGCACGGCTGAGAAAGCCACTGCAGTTGAGAGATGGTGTCTGTTGGCGAAGAAGACGCTACAGTTTATAGCTATAGTTTC
The DNA here is from genome assembly GCA_026008535.1 of Perilla frutescens. Lineage (NCBI taxonomy): Eukaryota > Viridiplantae > Streptophyta > Magnoliopsida > Lamiales > Lamiaceae > Perilla > Perilla frutescens. The sequence continues at coordinate 18,421,247 of BRKX01000004.1, forward strand.
CTTCTTTTCTTTCTTCTATTCCTACTACTTTTCAGGTTTCTCCTCCTGCAATCTTCACTTGTCGACATTCATCTTCTCGTTGTTGACCCACGCCATGGACCGCAAGTATATGATCCTCATTTGCAACGTCATCCTCACATTTCTTGTCAAGAACTTGACTTTCAACACTGCTGAAGATAGCGTCAAGCAAATAACCGAAATGCCTGCAGCATTATTATTTCCAGAAAATGTAGAATATGGTGTTAGTCCAGTTGCAGTAGAAGAAGAGACGGAGCAGCAACTGGAATGCAGTTGTCAGGGTGTCGAAGAAGAAGAAGAAGAAGAAGAAGAGCACCAAGAAAATAAAGGCGAGCAAGGTACATCAACAGTGGAAGAGGTAAGCGATGCAAACGTGAGCACGGAAGAGTTGAATCAAAAGATTGAAGAATTTATCAAGAAGATGAAGGAAGAAATCAGGATTGAAGCCCAGCAGCAACCACTCATAACAGTGTAGGATAATTATCTTTTTTCTTCATAGTATCAAACAACATTATCGTTAGCAAATTCAAATGCTTGTAAATTGTAATATCTCAGACCTTGTCACCTATATAATATGTAGGTTAAGTATTCATAAACATTTTTCTTTCTACTTGATTGCATGGTATTGGTTATTAATTATTATACAATCATGTATAATATATATATACATATATATATATATATATATGTATAGCCGTTATTATTGATTCTTCTCAAAGAAACCCCCAGAAATCCCAACTGTGACAAGTTCTTGAATTATAACAGATATACAGTACTACCTGTTGAAGTCAAAAGAAAGAACATTCAAGAAATCAAAATACAGTATGTTACTTCCATTTCGAATAAATATCTCCTAATTAGAGCATTATTATCATTTTTTGACAGCTTAATAAATCTAAAGAAGAAGAAACTAACCCAAAATTTACAGTCGATCGGCTCCATCTTGCTAGCTAAAATGTAATTCTAGATCGCCAATAATAGACATGGTAGGGACAGAGAGATATGCATCAAAGCCAAAGGTGAGAGCTTAATTGGGCAATCCCATTCCCACCATAAAAAGCATATGGGTCCTCTCCTCCCAAATTAATTCAGAAACAACACAAGGCACCCATCATATTTTCTGCGAAAAAATGAAGGAAAAAACAACAGGTCACACACCTTCAGGGTCACCATTTCCATGACAGCGACCTGTCACTGATTTATTCTCTTGTCCTAAATACTGCACAGTACTTTGGGTTACGACAAGCAGGTTCCAAGATTTCATGGTCCAGAGTGGGCTCTCCTTCACTTATTGTTCGTCTCCTTTTAGTTTATGCACCACAAGAACTCCTTAGGTGGGGGCCTGCTTTGCAAGAAATTTGAAATGAATTAATGAACATGTCTAATGCTGGACTGAAGATCAAACGCAAGGAGAGAGATCTAGAAGCCGCACTGCCCTTAGAAGAAGCATCATTATTACGTGGAGAGGAACAGTGAAATATGAAAACGCTGACTTCAATCAATTATTAACATGATTTGCTAAATCAAGACAATGCAAAAACATGAATTCTGACAGTTGAGCGATAAGCAGAATCTAGCCACTGACACATGGTGAGAGCAAGTTACCTATAGATCTGGATCATCCAACCTGAAGGCCTTAATCGCACAGCACCACAATATGATGAACTAGAAGTTAATTGATAGATGAAATTGAAATATCAATAAATCACCGGTATGGTGCATAACTTACTGTAGCTATAACGATTCTTCTCTGCTCATCGCTGCAGCAGATGCACCGTGCACTTTGTATTAAACAAATCGGTGGAGAACCAGAAATAGCCTCTAGCTTCAAAAGCACAAACTTTTGCTGCAAACCAGAAGCCAATTTACTCTCCATGCATCTAGAGTTGCCAGCGACATTCTACCACGAGAGAAGAAAAAAAAACTGATACCAAAAACAGTCAGTTTTTTTTACCTATAATGGAAATAAAATAAACAAATGCATCCACAGGAATTGAGGAACATGTACCTACAGAGTTGAAAAAACAGCATCAGAAATTTAAAGTTCATTGCAGGATTGTATAGCTATAAACTTATATCAGAATAATATCATCCAAGCTCAACAAAAGAAGTGTTTGATAATTGATTTGACTTAATCATCATTGATTTTTCCCTGTGGTTTAAGATTTTACTTTTTTTTTTCAAAACTGAAATATTATAAAATAACCACTAAGATTATATTTTTGTACTGCAATTTAATGATAATTTGTCAAACAAAAATTTAAAAAATAAATAATATAAATAAAAGTATACAAATTATAAATTTGATCCATTATTTTAGTTAAAGTTTTTCCCTTCCAATATGTATGACTTCAGTGAATTTCCAGTACCATTTCTATTTAAAGTGAATTAATATTTCAATGTCATTCTCATTCCTTAAGACATTCAATCACAAGACTATACTTAGTTCATTTCCTATTATCATTTGATATATATATATATATATATATATATATATCCATTCATACATAAAAATGGCCTCCTTGTTATCCTCCATCATCCTTGCTACAACATAAGTTATGAAAATACATTGAGTGGCAGACAAAGGAGCCGAATTCATTACATAGACACCAGATAACCATTTAACCACTGCAAACATCCAGGAAAACCTAGTTGATGCCATCTATATTAACTTTCCAGCAAGAGGAGAGGGAACAATCCAACACATAGCACGTTAGACTTATAGGTATGAGAAGTTTTGATTTTTTAGGGGAAAGCTTGAACCTGAAGGAGGGGGAAATGGGAAGAGAGAAAACTAAACATATTGCAAACAAAAAAATATGAAGCACATAGACAAGATCTTAGGGTGATGAAGTGATAATAAAAAATAAAAAAATAAAAAGTTGAAAGGACAAAGCAGTTCTACTAGGAAAGAACCAGGAACACAAAAACAACAAGGTGTTAAATTCTAGTTCTACTTCTTCATTAAACTAACCTCACACTATCAACAAAGATGACTTGTGAGTTGTGTCAGGAGTTCTTCTTGTTTTTACTGCTTTCAACACTCAATTATCGGGTGCAACTATGACATTGCAGACCAGGGCGACTTTCTGAGTATCCCAGTCATTTGTCTCTCTGAGTCTCTGGTAGTATTTTCAGAAGTCCTTGCATTTTCTGGACAACCGCAGTCCTCGTGATAGAAAACTTTTTCCAGTCACAAAATACTTACTGCTGCTTACAACAGCTACATTTTTTCAATAAGATCTATCACAGTGCATTGTTGGGTGAAAGAGTAACATCTGTAACTACTTCGTCCACAGCTGGCATATCTCTCACTTGACTAGTAAGTTTTGTAAGCTCTTTCTTAAGTTCTCTCTCAACAAAATCAGATCTCTCTTTTGTCAGCATTGCTTCAGAGAACAAAGTCCCAGTGAGAGAATGGAATTCCTGATACCATTCATCCTTCATTTTTATGTTACTTTCTCCACTGTAACAGAATAGTGAGCTTTCTTGGCACCATCGATTCAAAAGATATTTGCTCGGAAGTTGAAAATAATTTTTAAATAACAGCACACGAAGTGCATGCCTGCATAAAATTCCCGTGGACTCAAATTCCTTGCAAGAGCAGTGGATTTGTTCATCTTCTGGTATCCATATCACTAGACGCTCTCCATCAACCTTCTTGAAATGGTGCACAAGATATGAACCATTAGCCATTTCAGAGGCAGCATACTGCATGGCTAACACCATTTCTTGTTGCGTACGGTCAAATGCAAAAGGGGTAAGAACATTACGCGCATGTTCTTCAATAGGTAAGCATGTTTTGAGATGCGTATACTGTGCCTGGTCATGTGACTTCATTTTATAATTTGATAATAACCCTGTCTACAAAATCAAAACCGGAAATCCCGTTAATAAATCACATAAGAAACACAGCTGAAATATGATTAAAACTGCCCAAAATGAATACTGAAAAGTTATTTCGTCCAAGATCGATAATATACCTGTTCCAAGAAGCCTCGCAAACAGGTCTGTGTCATAACTATTTCTTTCAAAACTATATCTAGGGATTTCCAGTATGAAGGACAATCCATTCGAGCAAGAAAGCAGCCTCTAATGTAAGGTAAAGCCCAACATGTGCGGAGAGAAAAGAGTAAAGCTATGTGCTTATCTGAATTAATTCCAAATTGTGAAACCATCTGATTCCACCGAAATTCATATTCTTCAGTATTTTCTAGATGGCACAACTCTTCAAACTCATACTTAAATCGAGAGAACCTTGGGCCAAGTGGAAGAGAGAACCAGCAGGACATCCTAGGCAGGATATTATATACGGAGATGACATGCTTAGTATTTGGCATTTCACTTCTAATGGCTTCTCTGAGACCAGGATCAATATCAGTTATAATCGTTTGTGGACATCTTCCTTTCATGAACCGGAGAAAAGCCTAAAGCAGCATTTAACAAGATAAGAAAACTAGTCATTTGCATATATAATACGAATGAAAAACCAAAGAGTTTCAGTGGAAACCTGTAAAGACCAAACAAATGCCTGGGGGGTCACATCCTGCATCAAGGCACAACCAAAGAATATAAGTTTTCCATGGTTGTCAATGCCAAACCATGCTCCAAAAAGCATACCATACACCATTGAACCATATGTCGAGTCAAAGTAAAGAACATCACTGAACATGTTGTAGGCATGAATAGAATCGCCAAAAGACCAAGCAACATTCTCGACTTTATCATTTGCATCAACAGCAACATCATAGACAAAGAATGGATCAGCCTCTTTATTCGCCCTGCAGGCCTCAAGAAGATCCACTGTGTCATTTTCTCTTTTCTCAGTTAATAAAGCATCATTCTCTTGTACCACTTTCTTGCGGTTCTGGATGAAATTTCTGACATCTCTTTCCAAAAATGACAGCTGTCCGCCCTGAATCCCCTTTTCCAGCTCCAGTACCTTAACAATTCGATGGATTGGAAAACCAGCTTTCGAAAGAAGAAGAATCCGCTCTTGATCTGCCTCATGAATTTTGCGGTAAGCTGGGAGCAGACGAACTTGGTCATCCTCTAAAAGCTCGTGATTATGCACATTACTGAATTGCACAACAAACCACTGAGAATCCCCATCTACAACCTCTTTGGACAAGTACATTTTTGCATCACAGCCACACCTAACAGATTTCCTTTCTCTTTGATGCTCTCCAGCTTGTTTCTTCCTTGGAGGCGCAAAGCCAGACCTGTAGCAAACAAAATCTCTCTTGTAAACACCCAACTGGGGACTCAACCGAGACCTCTCTTTCCTGATTGAAAATCCATTTTTTCTAGCAAAATTTCCGTAATACTCAAATGCTTCGTCGTCACTCTTAAACACCATCCCAACGTATGGGGAAACCATAGGTTCAATTGGTCCCGAATCATTCTTGATTGATTGGAATCCAACATTACCCTCATCAGTGTCTCCCTCATACGTCACAAAACATTTCCAATCACCGCAAGGGCATTGCTGCCTTTTCATCCAAACAGACTTCGACTGTACAGACACCATTGATGATTAACCAACCACAATAGACGAATTCTCGTACAAATCAGACTATCTAATTCAATTAGTTCTTTGAAACCACCAGCAAAATTTGAACCCTGAAATCAGAACGAATTCAATAAATCATCAAAAACATAAACTTTAGCAATATATAGTATCAACATCTCAATTAATCCTCAAGAGAACCTCTGAAAGGAAATAAAATATCTCCAAAATTCAATATTTCCTTATCAAAACAACGGGGACGGAAGAATATCTACATAGAAATTAGAAAATCAATTGAATAATTTTTTGAACAACCCAGAAAATATTACATAGCACTACACAAACCGCAATACTCCAATGTACTTCAACTGGGTTTCATCAGTAATTAGAAGGCAACAGAATCTTCTGAATCCAACAGAAAAAAGCAAAAGAAAAACATGAAATTGGCATGTCACAAGGCATCAAGCACCAAGCTTCGATCGTGATTGTTCCTATTTGTTAGGAGTAATTAGACTCGAGAGTGTCAGAGTGAGGCTGAAAACTTTCGGTAATGAACTCACTACAGGCTACAGCTAGTTTCTGTCTTTGGGCTTTACATGGGCTGGGCTTACCCGATGCCGACCGTAAGATACCAGTTATCAACTCAGCAAAAAAATATTGTTTAATCGAAGTTGTAGTCAATAAATAATTAAAACAAATATTTTATGTATGTATATGAAAGCATAATCATATAAGTTTTTATTTTTTAAACCATTGTCACACACACACACACATATATATATATATATAATAAAAGAGTAGGCTTATGAGTTGTAACACTTTGAAAGAATGGAATTATCAATTATGTATAAATGGAATGAATTTAAGGAATAAATGATGGTTTTAATGGAATAACAATTCTTATGAAATGCATGCCTATGAAATGAAAAAAAAAAAAAGAAATATATTTTTTTTATCTTATAAAATGAATATTTTATGTACTTTTAATTTATTTATTTTTATAATTGAATAAAGTATAGTAATTAATATTAACAACACATGTCACAATTGTTTCTTACGTTTCTAATTAATAGTATTTTTCTGTTTTTGTATGTGATTTGTTTTTTCTAATTTTATTTTAGCAAATTATAATTTATTTATTTCATTAAAAATTTATTCAAAAGTATTTAATTAATACGTATATAATAATTTTTATACCTTAATAAAAAAATTATTTCACAGAAAAATAGTTTATCATTTGATTCTTTATTTGAATATATTAAATTATATCAAATATATAATTTTTAATTTTTATTAGAGTATATTTATATGCTATATATAGTTTGGTACCACTTTCATTCTTCATCAATAAAAATTTAGAAACTACAAAAATTTGATTCTAATATATATTTTATTTTTTTTGAAAATAAATAAATAATAATAAATTAATTATGAAATAATAATAAAAAATTGTTTAGTTTTATTTTTAAATTATTTTTCAAAATATGATAAAATAATATTATAAGACATGATTATGTGTAAATATACTATATATTAATATTTTAGTTCAATGGGAATAGCTAAACCTTGAAGTGGGTGGAACGATTATTCCCAGGGCCGTTCCTTGCATGATGCATACGTGCTTTTATAGGTAGATTTGTTGTGGTTTATTTTGATGACATATTGATTTATAGTAAGAGTGAAGAGGACCATGTAGAGCATTTGAAATTTGTTTTGCAATCTTTGAGGAAAGAACAGTTGTATGCTAACCTAAAGAAATGCACCTTTTGTACGGATAAGGTTGTGTTTCTTGGCTTTGTTGTTAGTGCAGATGGAGTACAGGTGGACGAAGAGAAGGTTCGTGCCATCCAAGAATGGCCGACGCCAACAAATGTGGGAGAGGTTCGAAGTTTTCATGGACTGGCGAGCTTCTATCGGCGTTTTGTGCCACACTTCAGTAGTATTGCAGCACCCATGACTGAAGTGATCAAGAAGAATGTGGAATTCCAATGGGGAGATGCACAAGAAAAAGCATTTCAGACGCTTAAGGAGAAATTGACACATCCACCGGTACTATCTCTTCCAAACTTTTCTAAAACTTTTGAGATAGAATGTGATGCTTCTGGTGTTGGAATTGGGTGCAGTGTTGATGCAAGAGATCCGACCCATTGCCTACTTCAGTGAGAAGCTTGGCGGCGCCACTGCAAACTATCCGACATATGACAAAGAGTTGTATGCACTGGTGCGGGCGTTGCAAACGTGGCAACACTATTTGTGGCCCAAAGAGTTCGTGATCCACACCGACCACGAATCATTGAAGCATTTGAAAGGGCAACACAAGTTGAACAAAAGACATGCCCGTTGGATGGAGTTTGTTGAGACATTTCCATATGTCATCAAGTATAAGCAAGGGAAGGAAAATGTAGTAGCCGACGCACTATCGAGGAGGTACGCTTTACTATCCACTTTAGATGCTAAGTTACTTGGTTTTGAGTGCATTAAGAACATGTACATTGATGATGATGATTTTAAGGATGTATATGTTGCATGTGAAGAATCTGGAGATGGGAAGTTTTATAGGCATGATGGATTTTTGTTTAGAGAAAATAGGTTATGTGTGCCTAATTGTTCCATGCGTGAGCTTTTACTGTTGGAGTCACATAGTGGTGGTTTAATGGGGCATTTTGGGGTAGCTAAGACTTTAGCTGTTTTAAATGAGTATTTCTTCTGGCCTCATATGAAACGTGATGTGGAACGTATGTGTGCTAAGTGTGTTACATGTAGACAAGCCAAGTCTAGAGTCCAACCACATGGTTTATACATGCCTTTGCCTATTCCTACATCACCTTGGATAGATATATCTATGGATTTTGTGTTAGGATTGCCTAGGAGTAAACGTGGTCATGATTCTATTTTTGTGGTTGTAGATAGATTTTCTAAAATGGCACATTTTATAGCATGTTCTAAAACAAATGATGCATCCTACATTGCTGATTTATTTTTTAAGGAAGTTGTGCGTCTACACGGTATGCCTAAGACTATTATTTCTGATAGGGATGCTAAGTTCTTGAGTTATTTTTGGAAGACTTTGTGGTGTAAGTTAGGAACTAAACTTTTATTTTCTACTACTTGTCATCCACAGACTGACGGTCAAACGGAAGTAGTAAATAGGACTTTATCCACTTTGTTAAGGGCTCTAATTAAAAAGAACATCAAAACTTGGGAAGAATGTTTGCCGCATGTTGAATTTGCATATAATAGGTCTGTGCATTCTGCATCTCAGTTTTCACCATTTGAAGTTGCATATGGATTTAATCCTTTAACTCCGTTGGATTTGATTCCTTTGCCTGTTCATGAACATACTAACCTTGAAGGAAAAAAGAGAGCTGATTTTGTTAAACAGATCCATGAGAAGGCTAGAGCAAACATAGAGAGGCGAACCGAGCAGTATGCCAATAAAGCCAACAAGGGGCGACGGAAGGTGGTGTTCGAACCCGGAGAATGGGTCTGGCTACATATGCGTAAAGCACGGTTTCCAGTTCAAAGGCGTTCTAAGTTACTTCCTAGAGGAGATGGAGCATTCCAAGTTGTAGAGCGCATCAGTGATAATGCATACAAGTTGGACTTGCCAGGTGAGTATAAAGCTGGTCGCGCCACAGACGCTACACGAAATGAGACCGGCGCGACCTACAGCGCGAGTGGAGGCTCGATTGACCCCGTGTCGCGCCCATCTGGAGCGTGTCCGGAATTGCGCGATTCTTATGTTTTATTTCCTAGTTTAATTAGGTTTTGGACCAACTATATAAGGCTTGTAAGACCTTTATTTTTGACACAACTTTGATATCAATTTTAAAACGTGAGTTTTCACTTTTTTCTCTCTGAGAGAATTATCCGAGTTTCACAACACAACGTGAGATTCAAACGACTTATCAAACAGATTCACATCCCCGTTTGTGGCGTCATCCATACAATCCGAGTTCGTGTTTCCAATTGATCGAGGGTCGCGGATTCAATCAGTTCGTGGTTCAATTTCATTGTGAGACTAGGGTTTGGATTTTCATCCCCAATTGTTCGTGTAACCTGATACTCCTGGAAAAACAACGCCATCGTCGTCGTCTTGCCGGCGAGGATCGCATCAGAAGCAGATGCAAGAAAAGTTTAAAGCCGAAAGGAAAAAGAAGGCCGCAGCTACCTAGAGTGAATCAATCGCCACCGTCCCTAGCACTACTTCAACACCGTTGGAGTCTTGTTCACACCAAGACGTGTCGTCTAATCCCTCCAACACAGATCACCAGTTAAATTCAGACATGATAAGTGAAGCTACAATTCCGTCCCAGCCCGTATGCATTGATCCAACACTTGATTCGGGTAAGTCAGATAATCTGTTAATTTCTCAGAACAGTGCTACTAATGATTTTTTTCTAGTGATGTGCAGATCGAGAAGAGAGAGTTCGAGATTGAGCAGCCTGGAATAGCTACATCCAACCCTGATGGCAGTTCGGAAGAAGTTTCCAACTCTCAAGAGGAGATCCACGAAGAGCTAAAGTTAGAACATGATGATGTTCGACTTAGAGATCGACTTATTCTAGTTAAGTCGTCCAATACCCATGTTGTTTATCTTAAGGACGTGTTACTTGAAATCAAGAGAGGTAAGTACCGTCTATCATATTCTAGCATTGATAGGTATTTGATGTATGTAGTTGAATCCATGTTTCTTCTTAGAATTAATTTAAGATTTGGATTTGACTTGAATTGCATGAAAAGGTTGGATAGTAGAGAGTCATTGTTTGTTCCAACCAAGTATAAGATGCGAGCATGGTATTTGAATTCGATTAGTTTGTGTTTTTCCATTGCTCATTTGAAAGCTATTCATAGTATTGAACATGCTGGAAATTGCATGATTGTTTGTTATACCACGTTAGATCCATTATATGTTACACGTTGGATAGTTGATGGTTTTCTTGAGATTGAGTCGTGCACACCATTGATTGTGATGAATCAATTACTTTGGATTCATCGATTGAGGTTTCAGTGTCCTATTCGGCATTATCACCGTTGTCATTGTGTATCAACGTATGCTCTTAGTTGGTATTTGGTATACATTTGGTTTTATCTAATATCTCTTGTTGAGTGTTGTGCTAGGCATAACCAAGCCATCAAACTCCAAAGACAAAGGGATGTTGTCTGTATCTATGACAACCCTAATGGCATTAACCTCCAAGGTATGGAACGTCTTTATTCCATGGTTTATTATACTGATTTATTGTCCATTCCTGCAGGTGAGTTCGAGCATGCGGAGGATCCGAATTTGAGGACGAATTCTTTTCAGCAGGGGTGAAATGATGAGATCCAGATCCAGCATGGCAATAAAGAAGAAAATGATCCGGAGCTGCAGTTTAAAGGTCCAATGACGCGTTTGCGAGCTAAGAAGTTGCAAGCTTATTTACAAGCTTCTATTCGTTGCAAATTCGAACTTGGTGAAGATGAAGTCAAGGGTAACTCGAGATTAATCACCATGCTATCCATTGATGATGAAGAAGGAAGCATGAAGACGTGAGAAGAAGAATGACGCCATTTGGACGTGTGCATGAAAAGTTATACGCGTTTGCATGGGAAATCGGGAGTTGCTATTTTTCATGCAAAGGTGGCAAGAATTACATCCACATGGGCCACGAAATTAATACCATTATTTGAGCCCATGATCGAGTATTGGAGGTCCAAGATGGCATGGATTTGTTCAAGCCCAAAGTTAGTTAGGATTTATCCTTATCTAGTTAGATTTAGATAGATTTTTGTTATCTTATTTTTGGTATCTTTTGATTTTATCCTAGATTGATTAGGATTAGTATTTTTCAATGTTTATCTAGTTATTTAGGGTTAGATTTTCGTCCCCCTAGGTCCCTATAAATAGGAGTACCATGTGACATTCAAAAGTCAAACAATTGCATGAGTTTGAGATTTATTCCTCCCTTTTGTCTCCGATCCTTTGGTTGATCGCATATATACAAACCATTCTATTGATTTAGCACTTCAATAGTCTTATTTAGGTTCTTCAGGGTACAATCGAGTACTTGGAAGAATTGCTATTCGGAGAAGTTAGACGTGCGCGTTCGGGTTATTTAACACGGGTTCGCCGAATCTATCCAATCCACAACACATCATCTGGATCATTGCCTAGCTCGACCTCATCATTCCCCCCTGCTGAAAAGAATTCATCCTCGAATTCAAGGACTCATCATCATTGCACTCGAACTCATCATCTGCAGAAAAGAGAGATAAGTCAGCAACATTAAATGTAGATGAACACTTGTACTCACCGGGTAAATCAATGCGATATGCATTGTCATTGACTCGACTCAACACGGTGAATGGTCCATCTCCTCTTGGCATCAATTTTGACTTTCTCAAGTTAGGAAACCGTCCAGGACTCAGATGAATCCAAACGCGATCTCCAGGCTGGAAAATCACTTGCTTGCGCCGTTTGTTCTTTTGAACAACATTACGTGCGCCAACGACTTCAATACGCGCACGTACTTTCTCATGCATCTCCTTAACTTGTTCCGCTTTTCTTGTAACTTTAACACTTGTTAGATGCTCAACAGGTAAATGCAACAGATCATTAGGCGTTAGCGGATTAAAACCATAAACAACTTCAAACGGAGACATGTTGGTAGATGAATGCACAACTCTATTATAAGCAAATTCAGCATATGGCAAACAATCTTCCCATGATTTCAAGTTGTTTTTAACTAAAGCACGCAGCAAAGTACCTAAAGTGCGATTAACTACTTCAGTTTTTCCATGATGCGTCCACGAAAAGCCTTGAAGAACTTAATCCGGAGCTGCAAATACGTGGTCCATTTACACGACTTCGAGCAATACAATTGCAAGGATTTTTCCAAGCATTTGTATGTAAGAAATTCGAAGATGACAAAGATGTTGAGAGCAACTCCAAAATTGTTACTTTGCTAGTAATTAAAGATTGGAGATCAAGGTTTGAAGAAGAGAACATGAAGAACTCGTCGAGTTGTGCATGCGTGCACGAGATCAGATTTTCGGCCCCAATTTATTTAATTGAGGGATTGAATTTTATTTAGACTATAATATTTATTTAATTATAATAGACTATAGTTTAGTTCAGATTTTTATTTAATTTAATGTAATTTTCGTCCATATTATAGTCAAGGTTGACTAGAATTGTATTTAAGGCAATTTCCTACCTTGAATAGAATTCTAGTTTAGGGAACTTCCTAGTATAGTTAGAGATCCCTTTTGGATCAATTTTTTAAGCCTTTTTTATGCATAATTTCGTTCCCTTATGTCCTATAAATAGGGGAACCATGTCACATTGATACTTTAGACTTTATTTGAATTATTAAGCTTTGCTTTCAATATTGTCTCAACCCCTTTTAAATCTTTGTGAGTTTTGATTAACAAATTCATATTCTTGGAGCTAGCAACTTTGAGTCTTATTCAAGGGTATTGCTTAATCCACTTGAGGGATTAACCGGTATTCGCTATCGAAGAGCAACTTGGAGATTTCATCCTTGGGTACGTTCGAGATTCAAGGAGGCTATCGGGTTGTGATTCACATCAACGAATCATCATCCATCAACCATCATCGACGACACCCATCCTCATCGACGCACGCCTCAATTCAGCCCACAAGTTCGAGTTCGAGTTCTACCCGTTCCATTCAACACGTAAGTTCGTTTCATCCATATCATATCCTATCTACTCCAAGCCTTCTTCACAAGCCACAAACACACGAATCCTTCATTAATTCCAGCCCCCATACACGTTCCCTTTCAGCCCCTTTGTCATTGGTATTGTGTTATATAGTTTGTGTCATTTTTCTAGGTATTTTAGTTGTCTAGATTGTCGTATTTTTCGTTGTTTATCGAGTCGGATTGAAACCCTTCATTCGCTGATGTGTTTCGTATCTAGAAGTCTTCCGCTACGTTCTCAAGATTTGTCCTAGCATAGTCCAGGTCGTATCATAAATTTAGCATCAGAGCCACGTCAGCTCTGCTGGTCGTGGTTCAATCCGACGTGTCATTTTTATCCTACGTGTCGTCTTATGTGTCTTCTTTATTTTTATTTTATCGAGTTGTAATAGCATAGCTATCAATTGAAAAAAAAAGAGCATCGACAAAAAAAAAAGAGAAAAAGCCGTCGAAAAAAAAAAGAAAAAAAAAATTTTGGATAAAAAAAAAAGGAAAAAAATCTGAAAATTAAAAAAAAAAGAGGTATATTCATTGTTTCCTTTTATGTTTCTTTAATTTTGGTACTACTCTATAGTTGGTATCTACCTTGTGAGTCTTATTTTAATTTTGGTAGTTTCCTTCTAGGATAATTCTTTAGTTGGTAATTTCCGTTAGAGTCTTATTTTATTTTTGGAACTTTCCTTCCAAGTTTTATTTTATTTTGGTAGTTTCCTTTTGAGTTGTAATTTATTTTAGTTCTTTCTTTTTAGAGTCTAGTTCAATTAGGATATTTAGATTGTGTCACAATTGTGTAACACTTTCCAAATTACCTAATCCTTCTTTCTTTTTCCTTCTTTTTTCTTTCCTTCCACCTTCGGGATTTATTTTTGGATTCCTATTGATACGACCCGGACTCTAGGAACGAATACACGTCGACACACGTAAGTTTTGTGTCTCCTACGACTCAAATGATCAAAGGAAAATATGCGGAAGATTAACGAAACAAACTAGATGACTAGAACTAACTAAAATTCCTAGACTTATGACACACAAAATAACACAAATCCAATGGATGAAGGGGCTGTTTTGGGACGGCAATTTGAAGGGTGAGGAGGATGGATTTCGTGTGTGATGATTAGGTGAAGAATGGCTTGGGTAGATAGGATATGATAGAGGTGAATTGAACTTATGTTTTGAACGAGATGAATGACGATTGGAACACGATCTTGTGGATGATGGTGTGATGGACGACGGCGGCTATGGGTGGCGTCGAAGGTGGCTGATCGGCGGTGGTGGAGGTGTTGTGAATTACAACCCGAAAGTTGCCTTGAATCTCGAACATATACAAGGCCAAATTCTTTAAGTTGTTCTTCGATAGCGAGTCTCCGGCGATCCCTCGAACGTGGACGATGAATTCCCTTTGTAAAACATAGAGGTGCTAAATCTAAGAGTATGAATTTAATTATCTAAACTCACAAAAGATTAAAAGGGGAGAGACGATATTGAAAGCAAAGGCTTAATAATCAAATATAGTCTAAAGTATGAATGTCACATGGTACCTCTATTTATAATAGAGGGAGGACCGAAAATCTATAGCTAAGGGCCGAAAATATTGAGTCCAAATCAATCTAGGATTGGACTTGGAAGTTTCCTAAACTAGAATTCTATTTAAGGTAGAACTTGTAGATCTTACCTTATCTAAAATCCTAGTCAAACTATGACTTATAATAACCGAAAATTACAACCAAATTAATTAAATAAATCTGATCCATACTATAGTCTATTTAAATAAAATAAATACTATAGTCTAAAATAAAATAACTACTAGATAAAAACCAACAAGGCCGAAAATTAGCCTTCTTCACTTTCGGCCGAATTGTCTTTAACTCGAGCTCATGCACACATCCACATGCACACGTGCACATCTTCATGTTGTGTTCTCCATGTCTTGATCTCCATCTTCCAACGTCAACAAGGTCATCATCTTCAAGCTTCCTTACACGCCGTCTTCTTCTTCGAGCTTCTTGCGAATTGTAGCTTGTAAATAATCTTGCAACTTCTTAGCTCGTAGTCTTGTGACGGGTCCTTTAAATTGAAGCTCTTCATTGAGTTCCTCATTGCTATGGATGTCCTCATCAGTTCACGAGGTATTGAGGTAGACCGTTCCAAAATCAAAGCGATCGAGGAATGGCCAACCCCAAAAAACGCCTCTGAGGTTCGATCCTTTCATGGATTGGCTGGGTTTTACCATCGTTTTGTACGGGATTTCTCCAGTATAGCCGCCCCTCTTACCGAGCTAAGTAAGAAGGACTGGAAATTTGAGTGGGGTAAACAACAAGAGCATGCTTTTACTACTTTGAAGTCTTTGTTATGTTCAGCTCCTGTTCTTTGTTTACCTGATTTTTCTAAGACTTTTGAGATCGAGTGTGATGCTTCGGGCATAGGTATTGGTGTTGTTTTGATGTAGAAAAAACGACCCGTTGCATACTTCAGTGAAAAGTTAAATGGCGCCTCCCTTAGGTATTCCATGTACGATAAAGAGCTCTACGCTTTGAAGCGTGCGTTGGACACATGGCAGCACTATCTCTGGCCTAAGGAGTTCGTCATCCACACGGATCATGAAAGCTTGAAGCACTTGAAAGGGCAAAACAATCTGAACAAGAGACATGCGAGATGGGTCGAGTTCATCGAGTCTTTTCCGTATGTTATCAAGTACAAGAAAGGCGAAGACAATGTGGTCGCCGATGCTCTATCAAGAAGGTACGCTCTTTTGAACTTAATGCATGCTAAGATGCTTGGTTTCGAGTCCATTAAGCCTTTATATGTTGAGGACGCCTACTTCAGCCCCATCTATGCTTCATGTAGTTCGAAACCTAGGTCTTTTGATGGTTATTATGTGCATGATGGTTTTCTGTTCAAAGAGTCGAAGTTATGCATTCCTGTTTGTTCTATGCGTGAGCTATTAGTGTTGGAATCGCATGCGGGGGGTTTAATGGGTCACTTTGGTGTGCATAAGACATTGAACTTGCTGCATGAACACTTCTTTTGGCCGCATATGCGTAAGGATGTAGGGAATGTGTGTAGTCGTTGCATTACTTGTCGTCAAGCCAAATCTACTTCACACCCATTCGGATTGTACACGCCCCTACCCGTTCCTTCAGCTCCTTGGATCGATATTTCTATGGATTTCATCTTAGGATTATGATGAGGACATCCATAGCAACGAGGAAATCAATGAAGAGCTGCAATTCAAAGGACCCATCACAAGACTACGAGCTAAGAAGTTGCAAGATTATTTGCAAGCCACAATTCGCAAGAAGCTCGAAGAAGAAGACGGCATGCAAGGAAGCTTGAAGATGATGACCTTGTTGACATTGGAAGATGGAGATCAAGACATGGAGAACACCACATGATGGTGTGCACGTGTGCATGTGTGCATGATGAAGAGACCAATTTTCGGTCTTAGTTATTTTATTATAGTAGATATTTTATTTTAGACTATAGTATTTATTTTATTTAATTAGACTATAGTCTAGATCAGATTTATTTAATTAATTAGAGTAATTTTCGGTTATGGAGTCAAAGAGTCATAGGTTTGACTAGAATTTTAATTAAGGGAAGAAACTATCTTAAATAGAATTCTAGTTTAGGTAATTTTCCAAGTTCAATTGGAGATCTATTTGGACTCCAATTTTCGGTCCCTTTAGCCTTTATTTTCGATCCTCCTATGCTTATAAATAGGGGATCCATGTTACATTGTTACTTCAACTTTATTTGATTAATTAGCTTTTGCTTCAATATTGTCTCATCCCCGTTTAAATCTTTGTGAGTTTAGATATTAAATTCATACTCTTAGAACTAGCAATTCTAGGTTTTACAAAGGGAATTCGTCGTCCACGTTCGAGGGATCGCCGGAGACTCGCTATCGAAGAACAACTTAAAGAATTTGGCCTTGTATACGTTCGAGATCCAAGACAACTTTCGGGTTGTGATTCACCTCTACCACAATACCACCGCCGTCCATCATTCATGACGCCATCATCCACCGCCGTCGTTCGTTCCAAGATCAGCCACCGCTCGTGTCCAAGTTCTTGTTCATTCCGTTTAATCCGTAAGTCCGATACAACTCAATCATATCCTATCTACCCTATCCCTTCTTCAACTATACCTCACGTCCAAATCACCTTCATAATTCTCGTCCAATCCATCGTCCAAAATAGCCCTCACCCTTTGGATATTGTGTTATTTTGTGTGTCATAGTTTAGGTATTTTTATTTAGTTCTAGTCGTCTAGTTTGTTTCGTTATCTTCCGCATATTTTTCCATTAGTTGTTTGAGTCGTTGAAGACACAAAACCTTACGTCTGTCGACGTGTGTTCGTTCCTAGAGTCCGGGTCGTATCATAAAAGTGGTATCAAAGCCACGTCGGCTTTGGTTCTTTTTTTGTCTTTATTTTATTTTTCGTTTGATCGAGTTGTAATTTAATTCCGTATTGTTCATTGTTAAAAAAAAAGGCACGATCATTTAAAAAAAAAAGAGCCGATCGAAATTCAAAAAAAAAAAAACAAAATTGGATATAAAAAAAAAAGAATATTCATTGTTTCCTTTTAGTTCAATTTTTATTTTGGTACTTTCCTTTGGGAATTAGATCATAGTTGGTAATTACCTAGTGAGTCTTTCTTATTTTTGGTAGTTTCCTTCTAGATTGATTTTTTATTTTTGGAACTTTCCATACAAGTTCTATTTCTTTTTGGTAACTTCCATAAGAGTCTTGTTTTATTTTTGGTTCATTCCTTCTAGAGTCTAGGCTAATTAAGGTATTTAGATTGTGTCACATAGATTGATACATATCCAAATCACCCAATTACCTTATCTCTTTCTTCTTTCCTTATCTCTTCTACTTCTTTCCTTCCTACCCTATTCGACCACCACCACCCATACCACCCTACCATTCGGCCATCACCACCCTACACACTACAACAATCGGCCACTACCATACACACACATACTCAAACCATATCTCATCTATACATACCAAATTCATTCTTGTTCCTAGAATAGTGACTCCATTCATTTCCAAAATCGTGACACTCATTCCCCAAGTTCAAGAACCGATCCTTAGCTAGTTCCACCACTTCACATACACAAAACACACACATCACCATATACTTTGAGTGCAAACACGAGTGGTAAAATCAAGAGTGAAAACAAAAGAGTGAACGTGAGATTGTGAGGTCCTACCTTGTTTTCTTTTACGTTTGTTCGTTTTGTAGGTATCATGAAGAAAGGAACCCACTCCGAATCATCCTCTACACCACCAGTCGACCCTACCTCCTTTGGACCCGTCCAAAGACCCATCCAAAGCACCCATGGAGTCTTCCTCGGATCCACCCGCACCGTGGGATCCTAAGTATCACTTTGAAGCGCTGTCCAAACACGTTCAAAGACAATACCAAGCTCTATCCGACAAGATCGATGATTTAGTGCATGCCCTTGAACGCACTAAAACAACGCCCATTTTCCCTCCACCCATTCGAGGAAATAGGCGCCTAGAGCGTCAAAACGAGCCTGAAGAGGAGTACTTTGATGAGAATATAGATGCCGGAGATGACACTCCAGATCGTGGGTGCCGCCAACGGCGTGGGAACCACAATGATGACTATGGAGAAGACCGAATGCTCAACAACATCAAGACGAGCATCCCGGAGTTTGAAGGCCTTCACGATCCCGATGTCTACCTAGATTGGGAACGTAAGGTGGAGAAGATTTTTGCATGCTATGATTTTTCAGAAGCTAAAAAGGTGCAATTAGCATGTTTGGAGTTCAGAGGCTACGCAGCCACTTGGTGGGAGATGCAACAAGAAAGAAGATGAAGAAACCGAAATCCACCCATCGACAATTGGGAGGAAATGAAAGGATTCATGCGTGGACGCTTCATTCCAGTCCACTATGAAAGAGAGCTTGAGAAGAAGCTCAACCGGATCAAGCAAGGCACCCGTTCGATCGAAGAGTACCACAAAGAGCTTGAGACTGCCTTGAACCGAGTCGGGAAGGAGGAGACCTTAAATGCTACCATCATTCGGTACATTGAAGGTATGAATCCTGACATTGCCTGTGAAGTAGAACTCAAGGAGTTCACCAGCATAGAGAGAATGGTGCAGTACGCATCAATTGTGGAAAAGCAGTTGCGAGAAGGCCGCCGTTGATCCTGTCAAGGTTCAGCCCCTAATCGACAATCTTGGAGTAAAGGTACACCTTTCACATCACCTTCTACTCCTTTTGTTGATCCTACACGACCCCGTGGTCAATCCGGCCCTCTGGAACGCCGTTTCGACCGTTCTACACCGCAAGCAAGTCGTAGACCCGAGTCTATACCCAGGCCACCATTCCAACGGCCCAATCAGCCCACTCCAACGTCGAATTCAGCCCCTAATCGAGCCCATGACATCCAGTGTCATAAATGCCAAGGTTGGGGTCATTTTCAGAACCAGTGTCCAAACCGGCGTGTTCTGTTCCTCAATGAACAGAATGGACTTGAATCAGCCAGTGAAGATGAAGAGGAGCCTCAGGCCACCGCCCCTGAAGCCGTTGAAGTCCCTGAAGTTGAGCCAGATGATGAGAAAGTTGAGCTACCTCATGTCAGCTTAGTGTTTATTCGCAGTCTGAACATCAATCGTGAAGACGAAGAGCAATCGTAGCGAGAGAACATCTTCTACACTCGAGTTGTAATCAAAGATCAGACTTGTGCGATGATCATCGACAGTGGGAGTGTAATCAACGCAATCAGCCAGTATGTCGTTGATAAACTCGCCCTTACCACAACAAAGCATCCAAAGCCATACAAGTTGCAGTGGCTTACCGATCGAGGTCCCATTCGAGTAACAGGTCAGGTACATGTTTCTTTTACTAAAGGTTGATACTCTGACACTATTCTTTGTGATGTTATTCCTATGGAAGCAGCCCACATACTTTTAGGAAGATCGTGGCAATTCGACAGAAAAGCGGTTCATGATGGTTTGGGCAACACCTATTCGATTACTAGGGATGGCCGCACCACAGTGTTAAAGCCACTCACTCCTAAAGCCGTTGCAGAGGATCAAGAAAGGATACAAGAGAGATTCAAACAAGAACGGGCAAAGCAAGCCGCAGCCGCCGCCCAGACCGCCGCCGTGAACGGCCGAGATTCAGCCGAGAGTTCCAAGCTGGAGACTTCTTCAAAGTCGACCAATGCAGCCCCTAAGATGCCTTCCAATGATGCCTTAGCTCGTGGGAAAGCATCCGGATCAGCCCCTACAGTTGAACAAAATCGATCCTTGTTTATCTCAGTTAAAGGCGTAGAGAAAGCACTAAAAGCAGGTTTACCTTTCGTTCTTTTATCTTATAAGGACAGTGCTACTAATGGTGTTTCTTTACCTTGTGATGTGCAGCCACTTATGGAGGAGTTCGCGGACGTGTTCCCGAAAGAGATTCCAAGTGGATTACCTCCAGTTCGTGGGATCGAGCACCAGATCGACTTCGTACCCAGCGTCGTCTTGCCCAACAGACCGGCGTACCGAACTTCCCCTGAAGAGACGAAGGAGATCGACCGTCAAGTGAAGGAGTTGCTGGAGAAGAAGCAAATCCGAGAGTCGATGAGCCCTTGTGCAGTTCCAATCATCCTAGTGCCAAAGAAGAACAATGAATGGAGAATGTGCATGGATTGCCGCGCCATCAACAAGATAACAGTTAAGTATAGATTTCCTATCCCTAGACTTGATGATATGCTAGATGAGTTAAGTGGTTCTAACATGTTTTCTAAGATAGATTTGAGATCTGGTTATTTTCAAGTTAGAATGCATGAAGGGGATGAATGGAAAACTGCGTTTAAAACAAAGCATGGTTTATATGAGTGGTTAGTTATGTCTTTTGGTCTCACTAATGCACCGAGCACGTTTATGAGATTGATGAATCATGTTTTGCGTGATGTGATTGGTAAATTCGTGGTTGTATACTTTGATGATATTCTGATTTACAGTCACAGTGCACAGGCGCACCTAGAACACCTTAGGCGTGTATTTTGCTTATTGCGTGATGCTAAGTTGTATGGAAACTTTTCTAAGTGTTCGTTTTACATGGATGAAGTCGTGTTTCTAGGCTTTGTCGTTAGTTCACGAGGTATTGAGGTAGACCGTTCCAAAATCAAAGCGATTGAGGAATGGCCAACCCCGAAAAACGCCTCTGAGGTTCGATCCTTTCATGGATTGGCTGGGTTTTACCGTCGTTTTATACGGGATTTCTCCAGTATAGCCGCCCCTCTTACTGAGCTAAGTAAGAAGGACCGGAAATTTGAGTGGGGTAAACAACAAGAGCATGCTTTTACTACTTTGAAGTCTTTGTTATGTTCAGCTCCTGTTCTTTGTTTACGTGATTTTTCTAAGACTTTTGAGATCGAGTGTGATGCTTCGGGCATAGGTATTGGTGCTGTTTTGATGCAGGAAAAATGACCCGTTGCATACTTCAGTGAGAAGTTAAATGGCGCCTCCCTTAGGTATTCCACGTACGATAAAGAGCTCTACGCTTTGAAGCGTGCGTTGGACACATGGCAGCACTATCTCTGGCCTAAGGAGTTCGTCATCCACACGGATCATGAAAGCTTGAAGCACTTGAAAGGGCAAAACAATCTGAACAAGAGACATGCGAGATGGGTCGAGTTCATCGAGTCTTTCCTGTATGTTATCAAGTACAAGAAAGGCGAAGACAATGTGGTCGCCGATGCTCTATCAAGAAGGTACGCTCTTTTGAACTTAATGCATGCTAAGATGCTTGGTTTCGAGTCCATTAAGCCTTTATATGTTGAGGACGCCTACTTCAGCCCCATCTATGCTTCATGTAGTTCGAAACCTAGGTCTTTTGATGGTTATTATGTGCATGATGGTTTTCTGTCCAAAGAGTCGAAGTTATGCATTCCTGTTTGTTCTATGCGTGAGCTATTACTGTTTGAATCGCATGCGGGGGGTTTAATGGGTCACTTTGGTGTGCATAAGACATTGAACTTGCTGCATGAACACTTCTTTTGGCCGCATATGCGTAAGGATGTAGAGAATGTGTGTAGTCGTTGCATTACTTGTCGTCAAGCGAAATCTACTTCACACCCATTCGGATTGTACACGCCCCTACCCGTTCCTTCAGCTCCTTGGATCGATATTTCTATGGATTTCATCTTAGGATTGTGATGAGGACATCCATAGCAATGAGGAAATCAATGAAGAGCTGCAATTCAAAGGACCCGTCACAAGACTACGAGCTAAGAAGTTGCAAGATTATTTGCAAGCCACAATTCGCAAGAAGCTCGAAGAAGAAGACGGCATGCAAGGAAGCTTGAAGATGATGACCTTGTTGACATTGGAAGATGGAGATCAAGACATGGAGAACACTATATGATGGTGTGCACGTGTGCATGTGTGCATGATGAAGAGCCGCGGTCGAGCAAGTGAAGAAGAGACCAATTTTCGGTCTTAGTTATTTTATTATAGTAGATATTTTATTTTAGGCTATAGTATTTATTTTATTTAATTAGACTATAGTCTAGATCAGATTTATTTAATTAATTAGAGTAATTTTCGGTTATGGAGTCAAAGAGTCATAGGTTTGACTAGAATTTTAATTAAGGGAAGAAACTACCTTAAATAGAATTCTAGTTTAGGTAATTTTCCAAGTCCAATTGGAGATCTATTTGGACTCCAATTTTCGGTCCCTTTAGCCTTTATTTTCGATCCTCTTATGCTTATAAATAGGGGATCCATGTTACATTGTTACTTTAGACTTTATTTGATTAATTAGCTTTTGCTTCAATATTGTCTCATCCCCGTTTAAATCTTTGTGAGTTTAGATATTAAATTCATACTCTTAGATGATACGAACCCGAAAAGCATAAAAGAATCAAATCCAAGAATGCCATTGAGAGCTTCAAAGATAATTATGTTGTTCAAGATCAAAGATTGGAGATCAAGATTTGAAGAACAAGACATGAATAAATTCGAATATGATGAGCAGCCCATGAAGTTAATTAATTCAGCCCATGTTTGAATTATTAGAGCCTTCATTGGGATTTTATCTAGATTATTTTAGATTTTATTATTTTATTTTTAGTCTTTTTGATTTTTGGTCTTTTTGATTTTTAGTCTTTTTGATTTTTGGTCTTTTTGATTTTACCTTAATCAGGGACTTCTAGTCA
Organism: Perilla frutescens; assembly: GCA_026008535.1. Classification (NCBI taxonomy): domain Eukaryota; kingdom Viridiplantae; phylum Streptophyta; class Magnoliopsida; order Lamiales; family Lamiaceae; genus Perilla; species Perilla frutescens. Next base: position 18,444,671 of record BRKX01000004.1, read on the forward strand.
AAATAGGATTCCTAGTTGATATACTTAGGATTTTCGAAATCCTTTAGCTATTAGGTTTAGATTTTCAGTTTTATGCTCCTATAAATAGGAGTACCCTGTGACATTCATAAATCAGACGTTGCATGAAATAAAAGATTAGTTTCTCAATTGTCTCACGATCCTTTGGTTGATCACCTATTCATCATATTCTATTGTTCTAGCAAATCAATAGTCTTATTTAAGTTCTTCAGGGTATATCAAGTACTTGGGAGAATTGCTATCAAACTTGGAGTATTCGAGAAATCGCGTTTCGTCTTCGCCGCAAGACGGGGTTCGAGTAAGTTTACTTCTTCTACCTTTTCAATTCATCTCCATCTTTCACCATCCTTTATCTACCATCTACGTACGTTTCATCATCAGCCATCATCCATAATCCAGCCATAATTCATCGCCATAAATCGTTCATCACCTATACGTGTCCAATTCGCCTTAATTAACACGTATAACAAATCTGTCCCAAATCGCCTATCTATCTATTTATTTGTGTGTGTTTTATTTAGTTGAGTCATATTTCTACGTGTCTTAGGTGTCTAGCATTTATTCGAGTCTTATTTTTCATAGTTTAGTCGTTTATCTGTGTCTTGTTATCTGTCGGATTGAATCCTTCATTCGCCTGACGTGTTTCGATCTAAAAGTCTTCCGCATGCGTTCATCTCATGTCTTGGATTAGTTGTCCGGGTCACATCATAAATTTGGCATCAGAGCCACGTTAGCTCTGCTGGTCGTGGTTCAATTCGACGTGTCAAATACGTGTTCTGTTGATTTGGCTTAGATATCTTGTCTGGGTCACATCATAAATTTGGTATCAGAGCCACGTCGGCTTTGGTTCGTGGTTAATTCGTTTGTGTCGTCTATTTTGTTATAAATTTTTATTCTTGTTCATTCATAGTGTAAAAAAAAAAAAATTCAAAAAAAAAAAAAAAAAATCTGAAAAAAAAACAACTTGTTTATTTCGATTTGTCTATCTTTCCTAAGTTAGTTTAGATCTTTTTCCTTCTAGATTAAGTATTTAGATTGTGTCCACATTAAGTAGAACACAACCAAATCTATTTACCTTATCTAGATCTCTCTTTCCTTCTAAACTAACCCCTTTCCATCCCAATCTTTTCCTACCATTCCCCATATCCCTTCCACACCAAGATTTCGACTCCTACACTACCAGGGGATCGAAATTTCCAGCCTTGTCCATCTACACCTACAGTTACACCCGTACACCTTCATACACCACCCGGTGCATACACCACGCACCTACACCCTACACTATACACCATACTCCGTACACCCATACACCCATGGTCTACATACACCAAAATCAGCAGGTTTACCTACACCATCTATACAACAACCCCACATCATCAAGTTAGATGGATCCGGTCCGAGTTCGCCCGAATCGATTTAGAGATGCCGATGGTCTACACCGCAACAAGATAACCATCCCAGAGTTTGAGGGTCTATACGATCCAGAAGTGTACCTAGATTGGGAACGCAGAGTTCATAAGATTTTTAAGTATCACTATTTCCCCGAGCCAAAGAAGGTGCAATTAGCCACATTGGAGTTTAAAGACTATGCAGCAACATGGTGGGAATTCCAGCAAAATCGATGCCACCGAGATCACCTCCCACCTATCGACACATGGCGTGAGTTGAAAGATTTGATGCGGAAACACTTCATTCCAGACCACTGCCAATGGGAGTTGGAGGAAAAGCTATACAAGCTTAGGCAAAGAGATCGAAGTGTAAATGACTACTACCACAAAATGATTGAAGCCATGAGACGAGCTGATGTAGAAGAGTATCTAGAAGATACCATGGATAGATTCCTAGCTGGTCTACGAAGGGAAATCCGAGAAAAGGTAGCATTGTATCACTTCGACAAGTTGAAAGACATGGTGCAATACGCCATTGAGATAGAGAAGTGGTTGGAGAGACTAGAGATGAAGTCAAAAGAAGAGGTTCAAGTAGAGTCAAATGTAGAGTTATCACCTAGAGCTCATCGCCAAACAGCCCCATTTCGTTGGAGCGAACCTGAGTCATTTGAGGAGTTTCTACGTACCTATGTGCCACCTACACGGCCTGCATCACCAGTTCAGCTAGTCATGGATGTGCCAAACCAAGCTCACGACATTCAAGAAGAGATCCATGTTGAGTTACCATCTGAGATCGTTGCCATCAAAGAAGATTCTACTTTTGAGGTAACAATTTCAGTTGATGCACCTATAGAAGAAATAGAGATTGTTGCCGCCGTTGAGGAATCCAATGATACTGTTGAGGAAGTTGAAGTAGTTGATAAATTGATGGAGATGCAGCTTTGTTTTGAAGAAGAAAACGACATCCATGAGGAAATGATCGTAGATCATATGGAGCTCAATCAAGCTAGCATGGAGACGCAGTCGAATTCTAATATCATTTGTCAACCATTTTCTTGTGATATCTTTATTTTACAGGTTGCTAAAGATGTGCCCCATGTTATTGATTTTGTGCAAAGAAAGATTGATGATCCATTCACGTTCGTCTTTGATCCTGGAGATTTGAATTCGAGGACGAATTCTTTTCAAGAGGAGGGGAATGATACGAACCCGAAAAGCATAAAAGAATCAAATCCAAGAATGCCATTGAGAGCTTCAAAGATAATCATGTTGTTCAAGATCAAAGATTGGAGATCAAGATTTGAAGAACAAGACATGAATAAATTCGAATATGATGAGCAGCCCATGAAGTTAATTAATTCAGCCCATGTTTGAATTATTAGAGCCTTCATTGGGATTTTATCTAGATTATTTTAGATTTTATTATTTTATTTTTAGTCTTTTTGATTTTTGGTCTTTTTGATTTTTAGTCTTTTTGATTTTTGGTCTTTTTGATTTTACCTTAATCAGGGACTTCTAGTCAAAATAGGATTCCTAGTTGATATACTTAGGATTTTCGAAATCCTTTAGCTATTAGGTTTAGATTTTCAGTTTTATGCTCCTATAAATAGGAGTACCCTGTGACATTCATAAATCAGACGTTGCATGAAATAAAAGATTAATTTCTCAATTGTCTCACGATCCTTTGGTTGATCACCTATTTATCATATTCTATTGTTCTAGCAAATCAATAGTCTTATTTAAGTTCTTCAGGGTATATTAAGTACTTGGGAGAATTGCTATCAAACTTGGAGTATTCGAGAAATCGCGTTTCGTCTTCGCCGCAAGACGGGGTTCGAGTAAGTTTACTTCTTCTACCTTTTCAATTCATCTCCATCTTTCACCATCCTTTATCTACCATCTACGTACGTTTCATCATCAGCCATCATCCATAATCCAGCCATAATTCATCGCCATAAATCGTTCATCACCTATACGTGTCCAATTCGCCTTAATTAACACGTATAACAAATCTGTCCCAAATCGCCTATCTATCTATTTATTTGTGTGTGTTTTATTTAGTTGAGTCATATTTCTACGTGTCTTAGGTGTCTAGCATTTATTCGAGTCTTATTTTTCATAGTTTAGTCGTTTATCTGTGTCTTGTTATCTGTCGGATTGAATCCTTCATTCGCTTGACGTGTTTCGATCTAAAAGTCTTCCGCATGCGTTCATCTCCTGTCTTGGATTAGTTGTCCGGGTCACATCATTAGAACTAGCAATTCTAGGTTTTACAAAGGGAATTCGTCGTCCACGTTCGAGGGATCGCCGGAGACTCTCTATCGAAGAACAACTTAAAGAATTTGGCCTTGTATACATTCGAGATCCAAGATAACTTTCGGGTTGTGATTCACCTCTACCACAACATCACCGCCGTCCATCATTCACGACGCCACCATCCACCGTCGTCGTTCGTTCCAAGATCAGCCACCACTCGTGTCCAAGTTCTCGTTCATTCCGTTTAATCCGTAAGTCCGATATAACTCAATCATATCCTATCTACCCTAGCCCTTCTTCAACTATACCTCACGTCCAAATCACCTTCATAATTCTCGTCCAATCCATCGTCCAAAATAGCCCTCACCCTTTGGATATTGTGTTATTTTGTGTGTCATAGTTTAGGTATTTTTATTTAGTTCTAGTCGTCTAGTTTGTTTCGTTATCTTCTGCATATTTTTCCATTAGTTGTTTGAGTCGTAGAAGACACAAAACCTTACGTGTGTCGACATGTGTTCGTTCCTAGAGTCCGGGTCGTATCAGATTGCCTAGATCTAGGTCGGGTAAGGATTCTGTGTTTGTTGTAGTTGATAGGTTTTCCAAAATGGCTCATTTCATTGCATGTAGGAAAACTGATGATGCTATACATGTTGCCAATTTGTTCTTTGTGCATGTTGTTAGATTGCATGGAATTCCTCGTACTATTGTTAGTGATAGGGATTCTAAGTTTTTAGGACATTTTTGGCGTGTTTTGTGGGGAAAATTAGGTACTAAGTTATTATTTTCTACTGCATGTCATCCACAAACTGATGGTCAAACTGAGGTTGTGAATCGTACATTAGGAGCTTTACTTAGATCTCTAATTAAGAATAATTTGAAGTCATGGGAAGAATGTTTGCCATATGCTGAGTTTGCTTATAATCGTGTTGTGCATTCTTCTACTAACATGTCTCCTTTTGAGGTAGTTTATGGATTTAATCCACTAACTCCTACTGATTTGCTTCCTTTACCCGTTGAGCATCTAACGAGTGTTAAAGGTATGAAGAGAGCTGATTTTATTCAAGAGATGCATGAGAAGGTACGTGCCCGGATTGAGCACCTGATGAGGACATCCATAGCAATGAGGAACTCAATGAAGAGCTTCAATTCAAAGGACCCGTCACAAGACTACGAGCTAAGAAGTTGTAAGATTATTTGCAAGCTACAATTCGCAAGAAGCTCGAAGAAGAAGACGGCGTGCAAGGAAGCTTGAAGATGATGAACTTGTTGAGATTGGAAGATGGAGATCAAGACATGGAGAACACAATATGAAGATGTGCAAGTGTGCATATGGACGTATGCATGTGCATGAAGTGAAGAAGTTTCGGCCGAAATTGAAGAAGACCAATTTTCGATCCTTTTGAATTTTATCTAGTAGTTATTTTATTTTAGACTATAGTATTTATTTTATTTAATTAGACTATAGTCTAGATCAGATTTTATTTAATTAATTAGGTGCAATTTTCGGTTATTTAGAGTCAAAGTTTGACTAGGATTTTAGATAAGGTAAGATCTACAATTTCTACCTTAAATAGAATTCTAGTTTAGGAAACTTCCAAGTCCAATTCTAGATCAATTTGGACTCCAATTTTCGGTCACATAGCATAGGATTTTCGGTCACCTATGTCCTATAAATAGGTGATCCATGCTTCATTCTTACTTTAGACTATATTTGATTATTAAGCCTTTGCTTTCAATATCGTCTCTCCCCTTTAAATCTTTTGTGAGTTTAGATAATTAAATTCATACTCTTAGATTTAGCACCTCTAAGTTTTACAAAGGGAATTCGTCGTCCACGTTCAAGGGATCGCCGGAGACTCGCTATCCAAAGAGCAACTTAAAGAATTTGGCCTTGTGTACGTTCGAGATTCAAGGCAACTTTCGGGTTGTAATTCACAACACTATCACCACCGTCGTCCATCAATCACGACGCCACCATCACCACCGTTCGTCCATCTCAAGTCAAGCCACCGTTTGTGCCCAAGTTCATCGTCATCCCGTTCAATCCGTAAGTCCGTCACAACTCTATCATATCCTACCTACTCTAGCCCTTCTAAACCTATTCATTACCACCGAAAATCCTTCATCTTTACCATCATAATAGCCGTCCAAAACAGCCCCTTTCACCCTTTGGATTTGTGTTATTTTGTGTGTCATAAGTCTAGGTATTTCTTATTTAGTTCTAGTCGTCTAGTTAATTCCGTTGTCTTCCGCATATTTTACTTTGATTGTTTGAGTCATAGAAGACACAAAACTTACGTGTGTCGACGTGTGTTCGTTCCTAGAGTCCGGGTCATATCAGCACCAAGGCTCACGAATTGCCGCCGCACGCAACACGAGGCGCAAGCGTGTAATATTCCAGCCCGGTGATCGTGTTTGGGTTCATTTGAGTCCTGGCCGATTCCCGAACTTGAGGAAGTCGAAGTTGTCGCCCCGTGGAGATGGTCCCTTCACTGTTCTAAGCCGTGTTAATGATAATGCATACCGCATTGATCTACCTGGTGAGTATAAGTGTTCTTCTATGTTTAATGTTGCTGATTTGTCTCCTTTTCTTGCAGATGAATTCGACCATGATGAAGATCCAAATTCGAGGACGAATTCTTTTCAGCAGGGGGGGAATGATGAGAACATCCATAGCAATGAGGAACTCAATGAAGAGCTGCAATTCAAAGGACCCGTCACAAGACTACGAGCTAAGAAGTTGCAAGCTACAATTCGCAAGAAGCTCGAAGAAGAAGACGGCGTGCAAGGAAGCTTGAAGATGATGACCTTGTTGACATTGGAAGATGGAGATCAAGACATGGAGAACACAACATGAAGATGTGCACGTGTGCATGAGGACGTGTGCATGAGCTTGAGTTGGAGAAGAATCGGCCGTGTGTGAAGAAGACCAATTTTCGGTCTTAGCTATTTTATTCTAGTAGTTATTTTATTTTAGACTATAGTATTTATTTTATTTAATTAGACTATAGTCTAGGTCAGTTTATTTATTTAATTTGGATGTAATTTTCGGCCCCCTTTAAGTCATAGTTTGACTAGGATTTTAGATAAGGTAAGATCTACAATTTCTACCTTAAATAGAATTCTAGTTTAGGAAACTTCCAAGTCCAATCCTAGATTGATTTGGACTCTAGATTTTCAGCCCTTATCCCTTATATTTTCGGTCCTCTATAGCTTATAAATAGAGGATCCATGCTACATTGTTACTTTAGACTTTATTTGATTAATTAGCTTTTGCTTCAATATTGTCTCATCCCCATTAAATCTTTGTGAGTTTAGATATTAAATTCATACTCTTAGAACTAACAATTCTAGGTTTTACAAAGGGAATTCGTCGTCCATGTTCGAGGGATCGCCGGAGACTCGCTATCCGAAGAACAACTTAAAGAATTTGGCCTTGTGTACGTTCGAGATTCAAGGTAACTTTCGGGCTGTAATTCACATCGACAAATCACCTTCACCACCGCCGTTCGACGTCATCCACCGCCACCACCGTACGCCTCCAAGATCAGCCACTGTCGTGTTCAAGTTCTTGTTCCCTTCGTTCCATCCGTAAGTTCGACACAACTCTATCATATCCTATCTACCCTAGCCCTTCTAAACCTATTCATCACCATCGAAATTCCTTCATCCTTACCATCATCATTGCCGTCCTAAACAGCCCTCCTTTTTGTTGGATTTGTGTTAATTTTGTGTGTCATAGTTTATGTATCTTTGTTAGTTTTAGTCGTCTAGTTTGTTCCATTATCTTCCGCATATTTTCCCTTAGTTGTTTGAGTCATAGAAGACACAAAACCTTACGTGTGTCGACGTGTGTTCGTTTCTAGAGTCCGGGTCGTATCAAATGGCGTGACCGGTTGCTCGCGTCCTGGCTCGTGCTGTAGCTCATGCCAGTCTGTTCCGCAGCTCGAGATCACTGTCTTCCACTTGGGCTCAGGTTCTTCTCCCTCCACGGGATGCTTATGTGACTCTTGGTTCCAAACCTCTCGCATGAATCCATTAAGGCTCTCCTTGAACCTCTTAGCTCTTGCCCGCGTTACCGGTCCTTCAGGCACCTAGATTGGATCGGACACATCTCCTCAGCTCGGGTCGTATCATGTTCCAAGTGTTCCAATCGAGTCCTAGTTCGTGTCTTCAATTTCTAGTAAGTTTTATCGTTTAATTCGTGTCGGGTTGAGTCCTTCTTTAGCTGACGTAGTTCGAGTCCTTCTTAAGTCTTCCGCCTGCGTTCTTCATGTCTTGGATACATTGTCCGGGTCACATCACTCTCTCATAGTGGACTGGAATGAAGCGTCCTCGCATGAATCCCTTTCATCTCTTCTCAAGTATCAATTGGTGGATTTCGATTTCTGCGCCTTCTCTCTTGCTGCATTTCCCACCAAGTGGCTGCGTAGCCTCTGAACTCCAAACATGCTAATTGCACCTTTTTAGCTTCTGTGAAGTCATAGCATGCGGAAATCTTCTCTACCTTACGTTCTCAATCTAGGTAGACATCGGGATCGTGAAGGCCTTCAAACTCCGGAATGCTCGTTTTGATGTTGTTGAGCGTTCGGTCTTCTCCATAGTCATCATTGTAGTTCCCACACCTTTGATGGCGTTCGCGGTCTGGAGTATCATATCTGATATGACCCGAGCTGAGGAGATGTCCGATCCAATCAAGGTGCCAGAAGGACCGGTAATGCGGGCAAGAGCTAAGAGGTTCAAGAAGAGCCTTAATGGATTCATACGAGAGGTCTGGAACCAAGAGTCACATAAGCGACCCGTGGAGGGAGAAGAACCCGAGCCCAAGTGGAAGACAATGATCTCGAGCTGCGGAATAGACTGGCACGAGCTATAGCACGAGCCAGGACGCGAGCAATCGGTCGCGCCATTTGACGCGAGCTACAGCGCGAGAGGACGCGCGAGTGAACCCGGCCGCACCACTGAAGCTACGGGCAACGAGACTGGCGCGCCCTACAGCACGACCTGAGGCGCGAGTGAAGCCGGTCGCGCCACAGACGCTATACGGAATGAGACTGGCGCGACCTACAGCGCAAGTGAAGGCGCGATTGACCCCGTGTCGCGCCCATCTGGAGCATGTCCGGAATTGCGCGATTCTTATGTTTTATTTCCTAGTTTAATTAGGTTTTGGACCAACTATATAAGGTTTGTAAGACCTTTATTTTCGACACAACTTTGATATCAATTTTAAAACGTGAGTTTTCATTTTTTTTCTCTCTGAGAGAATTATCCGAGTTTCACAACACAACGTGAGATTCAAACGACTTATCAAACGGATTCACATCCCCATTTGTGGCGTCATCCATACAATCTGAGTTCGTGTTTCCAATTGATCGAGGGTCGCGGATTCAATCAGTTCGTGGTTCAATTTCATTGTGAGACTAGGGTTTGGATTTTTATCCCCAATTGTTCGTGTAACCTGATACTCCTGGGAAAACAACGCCATCATCGTCGTCTTGCCAGCGAGGATTGCATCAAGTGGTATCAAAGCTTCGGCTTTGTATCAGGTTCCAATTTATCCCTTTAATTTCTGTATTTTAATTTCTCACCTATTGTTATAAAAAAAAACGATATCAGCAAAAAAAAAAGAGAAAAGACGCTGATTTAAAAAAAAAAAAAAAGAAGCTGAAATTATTAAAAAAAAAAGTAAAAAGGCGGGAAAATTTTTGGTGTTTTCGTTACACTTGATTGTGATATTTGGGTTGTTGGAGACGCGTATATTGTCTAGGGAGAAGTCGAAATTTTTTTCGAAAAATTTTCAAATTTTCGAAAATTTTCCGGCACATATTTTAGTGAATTGTGATTGGTCTTTTGAGGTTTCATCGTTGCGTTTGTGTTCTAGTTTAATTTTCTTTGGAGAGGAAAACGAGTGGTAAAAGGCAAGAGTGTGTGAGATTATTAGAGTGAAAAGAGCCGATTGTGTGATACACGAGAGTAAACAGTGAGGTTGAGAGCTAGATTCTTTGTAGGGTTTCGTTGATTTGTTGTTCGTTTCATATTTCATTTCCATTGTTCCGTTTTAAATATTCTGTTTTGTTCATAAAAAAAATTGTTCAAAAAAAAAGAGAGAGTCGATAAAAAAAAAAAATCGACATGTCTAACAAAGGTGCAGGTACCAAAGATAAAGCAGCAGGAACGAGTGATGATACACTCACTACATTTGATCCGAAGAATACAGTGGAGGCTATTCAACAACATCTGACGAAGTTGTTCAAGACTGAGATGGCAACGTTGAACGAGAGACTCAACAAGGTGGAGACGTCATTACAGGAGCGATCCCAACAAACTCTACAAGAGAACTGTGGTGATAGAGGTGGAAGAGGCGGACGAGGAGCCGGATAGAGCCTCGACGCTACCCCCACGTGAAGAGACAAAGGGCGGATTACTACGACACTGAGGTGGGAGATTCAGAGGAGAAGGATAGATATTCAACAACTGGAGGGAGGAAACGTGGAAAAGCAAAGAATCGAGAAGATGACGACCTCGGCAACATCAAAATGAATGTGCCTTCGTTCCAAGGTAAAAATGATCCAGCACTGTACCTTGAATGGGAGCGCAAGATAGAGATGATGTTCGACTGTCACAACTATTCCGAGCTCAAGAAGGTGAAGTTGGCAGCTGTAGAGTTCTCAGGCTATGCCATCGTATGGTGGGACCAGTTGATATCCAACAGACGGCGTAATCTGGAACACCCGATAGAGACATGGGGAGAGATGAAGGCAGTGATGAGGAAGAGATTCGTGCCAAGTTATTACTACCGGGAGCTATACAACAAGTTACAAAACTTGAGACAAGGTACGAATAGTGTAGATGAATACCAGATTTCAATGATCCGAGCAAATGTGGAGGAAGATAGGGAGGCCACAATGGCTCGATTTCTAGCAGGTCTACATAGAGAGATCCGAGAAGTAGTAGAGTTGCAGCACTATGTGGAGATGGAAGACATGGTGCAAATGGCTATAAAGGTAGAAAATCAAATCAAGAGGAGGGGTAACAACAATCGAGCGAGTTCTTCTACATGGAAGTCGAACTCCAATTCCAATACAACCCCATGGAAGGCTTCAAATCAGGGAAGGAAGGATGAGAAGCAACCGTTCACCAAGCCAAAGACTGAGACGTCAACAGTGACGGGATCCAGTAATCAAGATTCTTCGGGTAACCGAAACCGAGACATTAAGTGTTTTAAATGTCAAGGTAGAGGTCACATAGCCAACCAATGCCCAAACCGGCGTGTGATGATTTTGAAGGACAATGGTGAGATTGTGACGGATGAAGAAGAAGTTGATCCGGAGATGCCGGGATTGTCTGAGTCGAGTGAGGATGAGGAGTACGCAGCACCCAATGCCCTCATTTTGGTTGCACGCAAGTCTCTAAACTTGCACACCAAGAGCGTCGACGAGGAACAAAGAGAGAACATATTCCATACCCGATGCCACATCAAGGATAAGGTATGTAGTATGATTATTGATGGTGGTAGTTGTACTAATGTTGCAAGTGTTGTGATGGTGACAAAATTAGGATTGCCGATTCTCAAGCATCCTAAGCCATACAAGCTGCAATGGTTGAACGACAGTGGAGAAACCAAGGTGAACAAGTAAGTTCGAGTGCCATTTCAGATTGGCAAATATGAGGATGAAGTGTTGTGCGACGTTGTGTCTATGCAAGTGGGACATATTTTGCTAGGATGTCCATGGCAATTCGATAGGAGAGTGAAGCATGATGGCTTCACAAATAAGTACTCTTTCGTACTTAACAAGAAGACGGTGACACTAGCTCCTCTAACACCATCTCAAGTGTATGAGGACCAAGTGAAGCTACAAGAGGAGGCAGATACCATGAGGAAGAAAGGAAAGGAGGCCAATGTTGGAAAGGAAGTGATCCAAGACGCCTGTTTTGCCACAGCTAGCGATGTCAAATGGGCTGTGCAAAATGAGAAGCCAATGTACTTGATGATCCGTAGAGATGTTTTAATGAGTACTAACCAATTTGACCCATCTTTTCCTAGTTCTATTGTATCTCTTTTGCAGGAATTCAAGGATGTGTTTCCCGAAGAGATGCCACCGGGTTTGCCACCAATTAGAGGAATCGAGCACCGGATTGACTTTGTGCCCGGTGCAACATTGCCAAACTGATCGGCCTATCGGAGCAACCCCGAGGAGACAAAAGAGCTAGAACGTCAAATACAAGAGCTGTTGGAGAAAGGACAAGTGAGGGAGAGCTTGAGTCCATGTGCGAGTCCAGTTTTGCTCGTGCCAAAGAAGGATTCATCCCTACGGATGTGTGTCGACTGCCGAGCCGTCAACAACATTACGGTAAAGTATTGACATCCCATTCCCCATTTAGATGACATGTTAGATGAATTACATGGTGCACGCATATTTTCTAAAATAGACTTAAGAAGTGGGTACCATCAAATTCGCATCAAGGAAGGGGATGAGTGGAAAACGGCATTCATTACAAAATTAGGATTGTATGAATGGTTAGTTATGCCGTTTGGTTTGACAAATGCTCATAGTACATTTATGCGTCTTATGAACCATGTTTTACGTGCTTTTATAGGTAGATTTGTTGTGGTTTATTTTGATGACATATTGATTTATAGTAAGAGTGAAGAGGATCATGTAGAACATTTGAAATTTGTTTTGCAAGCTTTGAGGAAAGAACAGTTGTATGCTAACCTAAAGAAATGCACCTTTTGTACGGATAAGGTTGTGTTTCTTGGCTTTGTTGTTAGTGCAGATGGAGTACAGGTGGACGAAGAGAAGGTTCGTGCCATCCAAGAATGGCCGACGCCAACAAATGTGGGAGAGGTTCGAAGTTTTCATGGACTGGCGAGCTTCTATCGGCGTTTTGTGCCACACTTCAGTAGTATTGCAGCACCCATGACTGAAGTGATCAAGAAGAATGTGGAATTCCAATGGGGAGATGCACAAGAAAAAGCATTTCAGACGCTTAAGGAGAAATTGACACATCCACCGGTACTATCTCTTCCAAACTTTTCTAAAACTTTTGAGATAGAATGTGATGCTTCTGGTGTTGGAATTGGTGCAGTGTTGATGCAAGAGATCCGACCCATTGCCTACTTCAGTGAGAAGCTTGGCGGCGCCACTGCAAACTATCCGACATATGACAAAGAGTTGTATGCACTGGTGCGGGCGTTGCAAACGTGGCAACACTATTTGTGGCCCAAAGAGCTCGTGATCCACACCGACCACGAATCATTGAAGCATTTGAAAGGGCAACACAAGTTGAACAAAAGACATGCCCGTTGGATGGAGTTTGTTGAGACATTTCCATATGTCATCAAGTATAAGCAAGGGAAGGAAAATGTAGTAGCCGACGCACTATCGAGGAGGTACGCTTTACTATCCACTTTAGATGCTAAGTTACTTGGTTTTGAGTGCTTTAAGAACATGTACATTGATGATGATGATTTTAAGGATGTATATGTTGCATGTGAAGAATCTGGAGATGGGAAGTTTTATAGGCATGATGGATTTTTGTTTAGAGAAAATAGGTTATGTGTGCCTAATTGTTCCATGCGTGAGCTTTTACTGTTGGAGTCACATAGTGGTGGTTTAATGGGGCATTTTGGGGTAGCTAAGACTTTAGCTGTTTTAAATGAGTATTTCTTCTGGCCTCATATAAAACGTGATGTGGAACGTATGTGTGCTAAGTGTGTTACATGTAGACAAGCCAAGTCTAGAGTCCAACCACATGGTTCATACATGCCTTTGCCTATTCCTACATCACCTTGGATAGATATATTTATGGATTTTGTGTTAGGATTGCCTAGGAGTAAACGTGGTCATGATTCTATTTTTGTGGTTGTAGATAGATTTTCTAAAATGGCACATTTTATAGCATGTTCTAAAACAAATGATGCATCCTACATTGCTGATTTATTTTTTAAGGAAGTTGTGCGTCTACACGGTATGCCTAAGACTATTATTTCTGATAGGGATGCTAAGTTCTTGAGTTATTTTTGGAAGACTTTGTGGTGTAAGTTAGGAACTAAACTTTTATTTTCTACTACTTGTCATCCACAGACTGACGGTCAAACGGAAGTAGTAAATAGGACTTTATCCACTTTGTTAAGGGCTCTAATTAAAAAGAACATCAAAACTTGGGAAGAATGTTTGCCGCATGTTGAATTTGCATATAATAGGTCTGTGCATTCTGCATCTCAGTTTTCACCATTTGAAGTTGCATATGGATTTAATCCTTTAACTCCGTTGGATTTGATTCCTTTGCCTGTTCATGAACATACTAACCTTGAAGGAAAAAAGAGAGCTGATTTTGTTAAACAGATCCATGAGAAGGCTAGAGCAAACATAGAGAGACGAACCGAGAAGTATGCCAATAAAGCCAACAAGGGGCGATGGAAGGTGGTGTTCGAACCCGGAGAATGGGTCTGGCTACATATGCGTAAAGCACGGTTTCCAGTTCAAAGGCGTTCTAAGTTACTTCCTAGAGGAGATGGACCATTCCAAGTTGTAGAGCGCATCAGTGATAATGCATACAAGTTGGACTTGCCAGGTGAGTATAAAGTGAGTTCCTCATTTAATGTTGCTGATTTAAGTCCTTTTGATGTAGGTGACGAGCTGGATTTGAGGACAAATCCTTTTCAAGAGGAGGGGGATGATACGACCCGAGCTGAGGAGATGTCCGATCCAATCAAGGTACCAGAAGAACCGGTAACGCGGGCAAGAGCTAAGACGTTCAAGGAGAGCCTTAATGGATTCATACGAGAGGTCTGGAACCAAGAGTCACATAAGCGACCCGTGGAGGGAGAAGAACCCGAGCCCAAGTGGAAGACAGTGATCTCGAGCTGCGGAACAGACTGGCACGAGCTACAGCACGAGCCAGGACGCGAGCAACCGGTCGCGCCATTTGACGCGAGCTACAGCGCGAGAGGACGCGCGAGTGAACCCGGCCGCGCCACTGAAGCTACGGGCAACGAGACTGGCGCGCCCTACAGTACGACCTGAGGCGTGAGTGAAGCCGGTCGCGCCACAGACACTATACGGAATGAGACTGGCGCGACCTACAGCGCGAGTGAAGGCGCGATTGACCCCGTGTCGCGCCCATCTGGAGCGTGTCCGGAATTGCGCGATTCTTATGTTTTATTTCCTAGTTTAATTAGGTTTTGGACCAACTATATAAGGCTTGTAAGACCTTTATTTTTGACACAACTTTGATATCAATTTTAAAACTTGAGTTTTCATTTTTTTTCTTTCTGAGAGAATTATCCGAGTTTCACAACACAATGTGAGATTCAAACGACTTATCAAACGGATTCACATCCCCATTTGTGGCGTCATCCATACAATTCGAGTTCGTGTTTCCAATTGATCGAGGGTCGCGGATTCAATCAGTTCGTGGTTCAATTTCATTGTGAAACTAGGGTTTGGATTTTTATCCCCAATTGTTCGTGTAACCTGATACTCCTGGGAAAACAACGTCATCGTCGTCGTCTTGCCGGCGAGGATTGCATCAATATCCGGCATCAGTATTCTCATCAAAGTACTCCTCTTCTGGCTCGTTTTGACGCTCATTGCGTCTAATGGGTCCTCGAACAGCTTGTGTAATGGTTGGAGTAGTCTTAGTGCGTTCAAGGCCTGCACTAAGTCATCAAGCTTGTCGGAAAGAGCTTGTTGCTGTCTCTGGAAGTGCTTCGAAAGCGCTTCAAAATGGTATTTTGCATCCCACGGTGCGGTTGGATCTGAGGAAGACTCCATGGGTGCTTTAGATGGATCTTTGGACGGGTCCAAAGGTGTAGAAGTCGAGTGATGTGACCCAAGATTAGGATCGAACGCACATCGACAAGTAAGGGTTTAAACGAATCAAAGGATTAATGGAAATATGCGGAATAATGTAATCAAAATAACAGAACAAACTAGACGACTAGGACTAAACAAAATATCTAAACTATGACACACAAAATAACACAATATCCAAACGAACAAGGGCTGTTTTGGGACAAGTTTAGGCGTTGAGTTGGAATGGAATTTCGTGTGTGAAGGATAGGTGAAGAACGGCTTAGGTAGATAGGATATGATAGAGTTATAACGGACTTACGATTTGAACGATACGGTGAATGATTTGAACACGATCTTGTGGATGAACTTGAAATGAACGACGATGGTGATGATGGATGACGTGAAGGTGGCTGGTCGGCGGTGGTGTAGATGTTGTGAGTCACAACCCGAAAGTTGCCTTGAATCTCGAGCGTACGCAAGGCCAAATTCTCTAAGTTGATCTTCAAGTAGCGAGTCTCCGACGATCCCTCGAACGTGGACGGTGAATTCCCTTTGTAAAACATAGAATTGCTAGTTCTAAGAGTATGAATTTAATATCTAAACTCACAAAGATTTAATGGGGATGAGAAAATATTGAAGCAAAGCTTAATTAATCAAATAAAGTCTAAAGTATGAATGTCACATGGATCCCCTATTTATAAGCATAGGAGGACCGAAAATCTCAAGCTATATGGCCGAAAAATTGGAGTCCAAATAGATCTCCAATTGGACTAGGAAAATTCCTAAACTAGAATTCTATTTAAGGTAGTTTCTTCCCTTAATTAAAATTCTAGTCAAACCTATGACTCTTTGACTCTATAACCGAAAATCACTCTAATTAAATTAAATAAAACTGATTTGGACTATAGTCTAATTAAATAAAATAAATACTATAGTCTAAAATAAAATAACTACTAGAATAAAACATCAAGACCGAAAATTGGTCTCTTCTCTTCACTTCTCGGCCGTGAGCTCTTCAACACGCACACATGCACACGTGCACATCTTCATGTTGTGTACTCCATGTCTTGATCTCCATCTTCCAATGTCAACAAGATCATCAACTTTGAGCTACCTTGCACACCATCTTCTTCTTCGAGCTTCTTGCGAATTGTTGCTTGCAAATACTCTTGTAACTTCTTAGCTCTTAGTCGAGTGACGGGGCCTTTGAATTGTAACTCCGGGTTTAGATCCTCGTTGCTATGGGTGTCCTCATCATCGAGTGTGGGTCGACTGGAGGTGTAGAGGATGAATCTGGACGAGTTCCTTTCTTCATGATACCTACAAAATGAACAAACGTAAAAGAAAACAAGGTAGGACCTCACAATCTCACGTTCACTCTTTTGTTTTCACTCTTGATTTTACCACTCGTGTATCACTCAATATATGGGTGCACAGTGTGTGAAAAATCGTGTATATGAGGTAGGAAAATTGGTTGTCTTGTGTTAAGGAAAGACGGGATTGCTACTCTCGGAACATGGATGAATTTGGTGTGTATATGGAGGGTACGGTCGAGTATGTATGTGTATGGGAGTGGCCGAATGTTGTGGTGATTAGGGTTGGTGTTCGAATAGGTTTAGGGTAGGAAAGGAAAGAATTTAGATCAATTAATGAAGTTCTAATTAGATTAGGAATTCCAAAATAAATCTAGGTAGAAGAAGGGAAGAAATAGAATGGATAAAGAAAGAAGAAAGAGTTATAATTGGGTGATTTGGATATGTATCAATCTATGTGACACAATCTAAATACCTTAATTAGCCTAGACTCTAGAAAGAAAGAACCAAAAATAAGATATGACGCTTAGGAAGTTACCAAAAAGAAAATAGAACTTGTATGGAAAGTTCCAAAAATAAAATTAATCTAGATGGAAACTACCAAAAATATGGAATGACTCACTAGGTAATTACCAACTATAAACTAGTATCAAAAGGAAAGTACCAAAATTAAAATTGAACTCAAAAGGAAACAATGAATATTCTTTTTTTTTTATTTTCGGATCGTCTTCTTTTTTTTTATCCGATTTTTTTTTGAACGATCGGCTTTTTTTTCTATATTTTGATCGTGCCTTTTTTTTTAAACAATGGACAATATGGACATTAAATTACAACTCGAACAATACTCAACGAAAAATAAAGACACAAACCACGAACCAAAGCTGACGTGGCTTTGATACCACTTTTATGATGTGACCCAAGATTAGGACCGAACGCACGTCGACAAGTAAGGGTTTAACGACTCAAAGTACTAACGAAAACTATGCGGAATAACGTAATAAAAAATAACGGGACAAACTAGACGACTAGAACTAAACAAGATATCTAAACTATGACACACAAAATCAACACAAATCCAACGATTGAAGGGCTGTTTTGGATCAGTTATAGGGCTGGAAATTGGAAGGATTTTTGTGTGTGAGGTTGGTGAAGAACGGCTAGGAGTAGATAGGATATGTTAGAGTTGTAATGGACTTACGGTTTGGATGACACGGTGTAGAACTTGAACACGATCTTGTGGATGGCTTGGTATGGACGATGGTGATGATGTGAGACGTCGATGATGGGTGGCGGCGGTGGAATAGTTGATGTGAATCACAACCCGAAAGTTGCCTTGAATCTCAAACGTACGCAAGGCCAAATTCTCTAAGTTGATCTTCAAGTAGTGAGTCTCCGACGATCCCTCGAATGTGGACGGCGAATTCCCTTTGTAAAACCTAGAATTGCTAGTTCTAAGAGTATGAATTTAATATCTAAACTCACAAAGATTTAATGGGGATGAGACAATATTGAAGCAAAGCTTAATTTATCAAATAAAGTCTAAAGTATGAATGTCACATGGATCCCCTATTTATAAGCATAGGGAGGCCGAAAATCCTAAGCTATATGGTCGAAAATTTGGAGTCCAAATTGATGAGATCGAGCATAGCAATGAAGAAAATGATCCAGAGCTGCAGTTTAAAGGTCCAATGACGCGTTTGCGAGCTAAGAAGTTGCAAGCTTATTTACAAGCTTCTATTCATCGCAAATTTGAAATACATCAAGATGAAGTCAAGGGCAGCTCGAGATTGATCACCATGCTTGATACGAACCCGAAAAGCATAAAAGAATCAAATCCAAGAATGCAATTGAGAGCTTCAAAGATAATTATGTTGTTCAAGATTAAAGATTGGAGATCAAGATTTGAAGAACACAAGTGCATGAAAATATTCAGATATTTTGGGCAGCCAATGAAGATCAAATATTCAGCCCGAGATTGGTCAACATGCTATCATTTGATGATGAAGAAGGAAGCATGAAGACGTGAGAAGAAGAATGACGCCATTTGAACGTGTGCATTAAAAGTTATACGCGTTTGCATGGGAAATCGAGAGATGTTGTTTTTCATGCAAAGGTGGCAAGAATAATACATATGGGCCACGAATTATTTATGATATATTGCAGCCCATATTGTGTTATTAAAGGTCCAAAAGTGGCGAAAATAAGAGGCCCAAAGTTAGTTAGGATTTATCCTTATCTAGTTAGATTTAGTTAGATTTTTGTTATCTTTATTTTTGGTATCTTTTGATTCTTACCTTAAAACCAGATTTTGGATAAGGTAACAATCCTAGATAGATTAGAACTAGTTTATTTCGAATTCTTCTAGTATTAGGACTCTAATTTTTGTCCATATACACTCCTATAAATAGGAGTACCATGTGACATTCATAATTCAGACGTTGCATGAAATAAAAGATTAATTTCTCAATTATCTCACGATCCTTTGGTTGATCACCTATTTATCATATTCTATTGTTCTAGCAAATCAATAGTCTTATTTAAGTTCTTCAGGGTATATCAAGTACTTGGGAGAATTGCTATCAAACTTGGAGTATTCGAGAAATCGTGTTTCGTCTTCACCGCAAGACGGGGTTCGAGTAAGTTTACTTATTCTACCTTTTCAATTCATCTCCATCTTTCACCATCCTTCATCTACCATCTACGTACGTTTCATCATCAGCCATCATCCATAATCCAGCCATAATTCATCGCCATAAATCATTCATCACCTATACGTGTCCAATTCGCCTTAATTAACACGTATAACAAATCTGTCCCAAATCGCCTATCTATCTATTTATTTGTGTGTGTTTTATTTAGTTGAGTCATATTTCTACGTGTCTTAGGTGTCTAGCATTTATTCGAGTCTTATTTTTCATAGTTTAGTCGATTATCTGTGTCTTGTTATCTGTCGGATTGGATCCTTCATTCGCCTGACGTGTTTCGATCTAAAAGTCTTCCGCATGCGTTCATCTCGTGTCTTGGATTAGTTGTCCGGGTCACATCAATGCTTGCTATAGATGTTGAAAAAGGAAGCATGAAGACGTGAGAAGAAGAATGACGCCATTTGGACGTGTGCATGAAAAGTTATGCGCGTTTGCATGGGAAATCGGGAGATGCTGTTTTTCATGCAAAGGTGGCAAGATTAATTGAGACATGGGCCACGAATTAATTCATGGATTTCAGCCCATGGTCGATTATTTTAGGTCCAAATAGGCGTGGATTTGAAGGCCCAAAGTGTTGGGATTTTATCTAGATTATTTTAGATTTTATTATCTTATTTTTAGTCTTTTTGATTTTTGGTCTTTTTGATTTTTAGTCTTTTTTATTTTTGGTCTTTTTGATTTATCTTAATTAGGGACTTCTAGTCAAAATAGGATTCCTAGTTGATCTACTTAGGATTTTCGAAATCCTTTAGCTACTAGGTTTAGATTTTCAGTTTTATGCTCCTATAAATAGGAGTACCTTGTGACATTATTATGGAGACAATTGCATGAGTTTGAGATTTATTCCTCCCTTTTGTCTTCGATCCTTTGGTTGATCACCTATCTACAAACAATTCTATTGTTCTAGCAAATCAATAGTCTTATTTAAGTTCTTCAGGGTACAATCGAGTACTTGGGAGAATTGCTATCCAGAGAAGTTAGACGAGTGCGTTCGGGTTGATTCAACACGGGTTCACCGCTTTGACCTATCCTTCTACCTTATTCACCGCTGCCAACCAATTCCACACCTCACGACGTCTACCGCCGCCTCACCGCCGTACGCCGCCGTAATTCCAGCCACCCTCGAGTGTTCCAAGTGTTATCATCGAGTCCATCGTTTGTTGCCATATTCTAGTAAGTTTTATCGTGTTAATTCGAGTCGGATTGAGTCCGTCATTCGCTGACGTTGTTCGAGTCCTTAAAGTCTTCCGCCTGCGTATTCTTCGTGTCTTGGATTCATTGTCCGGGTCACATCACAAATAGATCTCTAATTGGACAAGGAAAATTCCTAAACTAGAATTCTATTTAAGGTAGTTTCTTCCCTTAATTAAAATTCTAGTCAAACCTATGACTTGGACCATTAATGATCGAAAATTACATCCAAATTAATTAAATAAACTGATTTGGACTATAGTCTAATTAAATAAATTAAATACTATAGTCTAAAATAAAATAACTCCTTAATTAAAAATATTAAGGCCGAAACTTTGGGCTTCTTCACTTCTTGGCCGAAACTTCTCCAACATGCACATATGCACACGTGCACAACTTCATGTAGTGTTCTCCATGTCTTGATCTCCATCTTCCAATGTCAACAAGATTATCAACTTCGAGCTACCTTGCACGCCGTCTTCTACTTCGAGCTTCTTGCGAATTGTTGTTTGCAAATATTCTTGCAACTTCTTAGCTCTTAGTCGAGTGACAGGACCTTTGAATTGTAACTCCGGGTTTAGATCCTCGTTGCTATGGATGTCCTCATCACAGGCTTAGATAGTTACATTGTTCTGATGTACAAGATCCTTTATTAAGGCGAGTACAGAGCATAATGAGTGCAAATATCTATATATATATGAGAGAATAACGAAGAACGTATATAAATTTCACAAGGGTTTCTGGAAAATAATAAAGGGATTTAGAACATTTTCATAATATAAAAAGGGAGGTCTTATTGATTTATGCTTGTTCCCTTTTCAACATTCGGAGAGCTTCTTTTATAGAGCTCATAATTACTGTACATAGGGGGCTATCTGTACATAAGGGGCCACCTGTTTATTTTAAAAATGAGGGGTCATGTGTAGGGTGGTTCTGTCTCAAGTGCAAATGCACTCAGTGCACAGACTTTTCCAACTTACGGTTGGTAGTATTGTCTTGTGTTATTTCTCATAAAAAAAAAGACATAAAAAACAGAAGAGTACAATGAACTTGCGACTTTTTAAACTGTGAATATCATTATTAAATACATGGGTAAATGATATGCTTGTGCACTTATAAAACTCGAGGAAATTAGATACTGGTGATTAACATAATATAATCGTCTTGTCGGAGATTAGTGGCTGTGTTACCGAATCGTCATGTTTCGGTTATAAATGAGAAGCCGTGATGGAGATGTTTCCTTTGCTGTTGACCTGCTTCTTGGAAATTGTCTATAGCTCGCTCAAACATCGGTAGAAAGAAAAAAAATTGGTACGCGATTTATAATTCTGCTTGAGTTTTTTTTTTTTTTTCAAGATAATATAAGTGCACATATTTTGTGGGAATCAAGAATTGTATGGTTTTCTTGTATGCATTTTAGAATATAAGAAATTTTCAAGAAAGCTGTTACTGTATTTTAGAAGGAATTAGTTATGTTATAGCAGCTATAAACCTGGTTCCAACTTTGTTCTTGAATCTCTGCTTTTAACGTGCTTTTACCTGATTGAACAATAGAAAGATGTGGTAGAAGAATCCATAATTTGAAAAACTGAGCAACAGAGTGTTCAGTTGTGCTTGATTTATGTGTATTGGATTAGATTTGTGCATATTTACTCAAAATTTGGATTGTATGGTCTTGCAGAATGTTGATTGTAAAAACATAAATATGGAAGAGAAAAATATAAAGATAGTAGAAGGGTTGGATGGATTACCACCGCCAGCATATTCAGTTGTTGCAGTGGCTATAAGTGGAAGTAGAAAAACGAAACATGTAATCAGCTGGGCACTGGATAAATTTGTTCAAGAAGGATCGATTTACTTCAAGTTGCTGCATGTTCGCCCCGTCGTATCTAGAATCCCAACTCCTAGTAAGTTGTTACCCAAACACTTCGATTCCCTTATCTATATTTTTATAATTGATTGTTTGATAGGACAGGAGTACTGGACTTCATAGATTTTTTACTCTATCTGTTTGTTCATCATTTTCTTTTGTTTGCTTCTTTTGTGTGTGCGCGCACGCGCATGTGTGGATGGGTGGATGAGTGCCTATGTTGCATCACCACTATCATGAAGAACATTTCAATATGCAGTAAACATAGATGAACTTCACATACCGAAGAGTGGGAGCCTGATGCATTTGTCCCCCTGCTCTATCGTTATTTGGAGATGATTGTATAGTGTTCTGCTGTAACAGTGGGTAATTTCATTCCAATTTCTCAAGTTCGAGATGATGTAGCAGCTGCATTTAGAAAGGAACTGGAGTGGCAGACGTCTGAAAAGCTTCTTCCTTACAGAAAAATGTGTAGTCAAAGAAAGGTAAATGTGGTTTCTTCTCAGAAGATTGGCTTTGCTTCGCTAATGGGCTTAATAGTAGCTTCTACACGCAGGTGCAAGTAGAAATTGTCCAGATAGAGTCAGATGATGTGGTGACTGCAATATCTGGGGCTATTCAAAAGCATAAGATCAGTAAAATTGTTATTGGTGCTTCATCTCGCAGCATTTTCTCAAGGTAATGCACAAAATTGATTAATGGTTTAACATTTTAGTAACCTTTTCTCTTTAATTATTTTTTTATTTGTGCTCTATTAGCCACATAGACAGATGGCAAGCATGTTAGCTCTATGTTTCCTCAACTTATATAGCAAATTTTAACTGTGGACATTTGTGATCAATTCACTATCAATACTAGAAGGTCAGAGCATTTGTGGTGTATCATTGATAACCATCATAATTAATTTAACTGCATCAACAAGGACTATTCTAATTCAGGGGGTTACAGGCCTCCGTGGTAATATACAGTCGAAAATAGTTCCTTTAATGACATCCAATAAATATACAGCTGAAATTTTGTCAATGCATCTGTAGTTCATGGATATCATTTAATTATATGTCACGAGTTCTGAAACAAGCTTTGTATATTTTTTCCTTCCTTTGCATTTTATGTTGTAGAGTATTGCACAATTTTCTAATGAGTAAGCACTAAGGTTGCATTCTGTTATTGACTGAAACGATTACTTTACTTCATGCTCAGGGCACGCACATTGTCATCAAAAATATCTGAATATTGTCCTACTTTTTGCACTGTATATGCTGTTTCCAAAGGAAAACTATCATCACTTCGACCATCAGATTCAGAAACAAACCAAAGCTTTAGAGATGACAGCAGCGACACAAGTTCCATTGATAATTCTTCAAGCAATACTTCTAGCTCACAAACAGGTATTTTTTATAGGGAAACATCTGCTTTATGTTTGAATATCCTAATTATAGTATGGTCACGTAAACAAACCTGAATGCCTTAGTTGCAATTGATTAGATTGGCTGTTTGTAGGCAGTAGCATTTGTCTTATTAGTTTAGTGTGATAGCCAACATTATTCAAAGTAAAAGATGCTCTTTGATACTCGATTTACTTGATGGAGCTGTATGGGGTTTGTTGTGATGTTGTTAAAGTCCTCGATGGCCCTGGTAGGATGCAGTATCTAAAATAGCTTGGACTTGGATTATGATTCTCTTAGGTCTGCTCTATATGATAGTAGGATGATCATTCAAGGGACTTTGGGCTATATCTTCTGTGCATAAATAGTCTCTCTGTCTGAGTGCCAATCCAATTCAAATATGTTTCATAACAACTGCATCTAGAAAAAACTAAATCTTTTATTTGGCCATCCTGAAATAATTATTAATGGAATTAGGGAACAAGTTTGTGAAGAAAGTGACCCATATTGTTCCTTTTATTGTGTTTTCAGATTGGACAGATCAAGGTTCATTCTCTCGTTTCCGTTCTGCTTCACTGCCCATGCAGCGCTTTCAAGCTCTTTCCACGATAAATCAGACACTTCTTCATAAAAGAATGCCTTCAAATGGAGTTATGCTTCCTAAAAATCTAGGTCTCGATGCTGAAACAAGTGATGGGACAAACAGTTGCCCCAGTGGTTTAGATGTAAATGAAAAAACTCGTCACGCCTCTAGCTTCACAAGCTCAGTGGGAGAAAATACTTCATTGGACTTAGTGACGACTTCTGAAACCTCTAACAAGGATCAGGTACCATATTTCATATTGTTTAGTTGTCACATCTTCCAGTAACCAGCAATGGATAAACTTGGAATTAACTCATGGGTGACCTAGTAGGAAGGCTCTACTATGCATATATGTGAGCCAGGACCTCCTTCTGAACATGAAAAAGAAAGAGATCCTGCAGCCACAGGAATTTGAAATGCTCCGTATAGAGCTGATGCTGACAATAATTGGGACATCATTCTCGAGTTTAAAGTTTATTATTAGACTGTCCTACTCCACTTAATTTTAATTATCACCTGGGGATTTTGATCATTGTTGTTTTTTGAGCTTGAACTCTCTATAATATGTAAGTTAGAGACGGACTCGGGGGGGGGGGGGGGGGGGGGGGCTGGTGGTGGCAGCCGCCCCCCTCAAATTTTCAGAACAATATAGTGTATATACACGTGTATATAATTTATTATATAAAAAAATATTCCCCCCCTCCCTATAAATTTAAGATCTTTAGATTAATTCCAATATTTTTTGTTGGCCCACATGTGGTGGGCCTTTATATTTTGGGGATAAAGTAAATTGATTTAGTTATGTCCCAAATAAAATAATGTTTAAATAAATTAATAGATATTTTATTTAAAAGAAATGAAATCTCAATTCACTATAAAAAAATAAATAAAAAAAATACTTCTACCAATTTCATCTCTGCTTCTTTGGCTGCTATTCTAGGTAAGTTTTTTTTTCCCTCTTTATTCATATTAGTGTTTTATATTTTATATTTGCTTTAAATTTAATTCATGATATATATATTTGAGGTTATATTTATGGATTTGATCATTTGAGAAAGAATGATTCAAGACTTTAGTGCTAGGGTTTTATTTATCTATTATGATTTCATAATTCATATATAATATAATATTGAGTATCGTTAATCGTTATGCTCAAATTATTCATTTAAGTTGATTTTTTTTTATCAAGCTTTACATTCCCCTAATATGATTATATTCAATTTTCTTATAAATTTATATTTGCCCTACCATTTTTTTTTGCAAAAATGTTAGAAGCATGATTGATGATTCGTTATGAATTTTTAAATAGGTTCAATAATACATATAAAAGACAGAAAAATTTACCAAAAAAGAGTTTTTTTTTTTTTTGTTTTTTTTTTAGACTACTTGGTATGAAACGTCGCATTATTGACGATGGTGTTATATATTGAAAATTTTGACATATTGCTCAATTTATGCGAGGTACTTAATTTAAATACATGTTTATTTATTTTACTTGTATTTGCATTATAATTATTTTTCGCCCCCAAGTTAAACTTCCTGTGTCCATATCTATAACTTCCATAAAGAACGCATATATCTATTTTACTGCTGTTCCTGAATGGCTGTTGTCATTTCCTAGACTACATAATAATAATCTTATTATTTTATTTTATTCGGATGCTACTGTTGATAATTTTGCTGATTAGAAGTATTATTATTATCAATTAGATCAAGTCTCCAAGCATGATCTGCCGAATAGTGTATATATATATATATATATATCCAAAGGTAACTTCTAGCACTTTTCTGCAGGTCAATATTGAGCTCGAAAAACTTAGAATCGAACTCAGACATATACGAGGAATGTACGCAATGGCCCAAAGCGAGTCGATCGATGCTTCTAGAAAGGTACAGTTGTAAAACTAATGCTACTTTACTTGTGGGAGGATAAACACACTTCTGGACACCTGCCATTCTTTCGCTGCTTAAACTTAGACGTTGACTCATTTCCAAGATAGAGTTGAGCTTATTTTATATCATACTACAGCTTTCTGTTTGCATTTATGGACACACATGGCATGATATCCTTTTATTATCTCTGAAACAGAGTATATAATATTTAGATTGTGAATATGATGGCACTCCAGTACTTTTTCCTGTTATTCAATTTTAACTTTCGTTAAGATGACAAGTTACGTTCATTTCCGGGGTCTTGTTCAGTTAAACGAACTTCAGAAACGTCATCTTGAGGAGGAAATTAATCTCAAACAGATAAGTTTAAAGGAGGAGGAAGCCAAAGAGTTGGCCAGACAGGAGAAAAAGAGATATCAGGATGCCAAAAGAGAAGCCGAACTTGTCAAGGATTGTGCTAAAAGAGAAGCAGTGGAGAGAAAAGAAGTAGAGATCAGAGTGTCTCGTCAAAGCAAAGAAAAAGAAAATCTTGAAAGCATCTTGAATGGCCATTTCTATCAGTACCGTCAGTTTACATGGGAAGAAATCATATCTGCAACATCATCATTTTCTGAAACTCTTAAAATTGGAATGGGATCATATGGAACTGTATATAAAGGTAGTTTTCAGCATACAATTGCTGCTGTGAAAGTTCTCCATGCCAAGGAAGGAAGCAGAGTAAAGCAATTTCAGCAAGAGGTATGTATTTCTCTATTAGATATAGAATGAGTTTTTTAATATCCACCCTGGGAGGTGGATATCAGATAGGATCCTTGTATTTTTCATATTATCATGCCTTTCTGATAAAATTTAAAGTATCACCTCTCATATTCACTTTTTCTTTAGCAAATTATACTGAATACTCCCTGTTTACTGGTTTAGCTGGAAATATTGAGCAAAATTCATCATCCACACTTGCTGATTCTTTTGGGTGCATGTCCTGACCGAAGTTGCTTGGTATATGAGTTCATGGAGAATGGTAGTCTTGAGGATAGACTGTTCAGGATAAATAATACTCCTCCACTTTTATGGTTTGATCGTGTCCGAATTGCCTGGGAAATAGCTTCAGCCCTCGTCTTCCTTCATAATTCAAAGCCAAAAGCAATCATACATCGTGATCTAAAGCCGGCAAACATATTGCTTGACCGTAATTATGTGAGTAAAATTGGTGATGTTGGCCTTTCAAAAATGGTTAGTGAAGATTCTCTTCTCCTATCTACAGCATACAAGGACACAGCTCCAGTGGGTACACTATGCTATATAGATCCTGAGTATCAAAGAACTGGAGTAGTCTCCCCTAAGTCTGATGTTTATGCCTTTGGAATTGTTGTTTTACAATTGCTGACTGCAAAACAAGCAATAGCCCTAGCTCATAAAGTGGAAAATGCAGTGGGTGATGATCGATTGATGGAGATACTAGATTCAGAGTCTGCTGGATGGCCAATTGAAGAATCAAAGGGTTTAGCTCTCATTGCATTGAAATGCACTGAACTTAGACAAAGAGACAGACCTGATTTACAACATGAAGTTCTTCCTGCTTTGGAGAAATTGAAAGACGTTGCTGACAGAGCACGGAGTATGGCCTTAGTTTCTGCACCAGCACCTCCTAAACACTTCGCATGCCCCATTCTCAGAGTACGTATATTTTCTTACACATGCTTTAGGTTGACAAATTCAGTTACGTGTGTAAGGTTTATATCAGAAAATAATAAGGCTAAAGTGCTGTCGATTTTCCTGCATGATTAACCTTGTAAATTTCGCACTTCAGGAAGTGATGACTGATCCTTGTGTTGCTGCGGATGGGTATACATATGACAGAAAGGCGATCGAGGCATGGCTTCATGAGAAAGATACATCTCCCATAACTGAATTACCATTGCCTCACAGGTACCTTATCCCAAATTATGCCCTTCTTTCTGCGATTATGGAATGGAAATCTGGAAAGTAAGCATACGTACATTTTTCTGGTAAAAAGTTACAGTTTTCACATTGGCTCTCTGAGATTTGTAAATGTGATTTTATAGGTTTAGATGCTAAGTTGAAGTAAACACAGTAGGAATAGAACGAACGGTCTCTTCTGCGCATATGCAGAAATATGTAAAAGATGAAGTCAGGCTTGTATTTTTTTGTATTATATTCTTTTTGGCCCCGTTTGGTTCGGATGATGGAATAGATAAGATTGATAGGATAAAGTAGGATTGCACTGTTTAGATAAAAATAATTTTGTGTTTGAATTGCTTGATTACAATTTTAATGATTTAGGATAGATTGTCAATATTTTGCTTGAATTGAATGATTAGGATTAAAATGTTATGAAATACCTGAATTGCCCTTCATATAATATATTCATGTATAATTATTAAAATTTCATTTTTCTATTTAAAAAGGCTTGAAATCATGAAATTGAAAATAATTGATGTAAAAAAATAATGTACTAAATAGTGTAAAAAATTTAAGCAACCTCAGATTAATTTTTATCTCATGACTTAATTGCAACAAAAATGTAAGATTTTAGAATTATTAGAGCCTATTAACCAAAATAATTATTAAAATTGTAATTATTTTATTTATCATCCATCAAAATAATGTAGATAAAATACATTTCCCACTTCATAATCTACTAACATCTAATAACAGACCCTCTACCTCAAAGATAAAAGAATCTCAGTACACTATCATAGCACAAACAAGATAAAAGAATCACAAATAAACTATCATAGCACAAACAAGAGATACATGAATACAAAAAAACAATCTTTATCCATCAACCAAACTCTCTCAATTTTCTTGCTGTGAATAGGCGAAAAGAAAGGGTCCGATTCATACAAAGACTTTATAGACTCAAAATCAAGCATCTTAGCATGCATTAGGTTAAGCAATGCGTACCTTCTAGAGAGGGTGTCGGCAACGACGTTGTCTTCTCCTTTCTTGTACTTGATGACGTATGGAAATGACTCGATGAACTCGACCCATCTCGCATGACGCTTGTTCAAATTGCTTTGACCTTTCAAGTGCTTCAAGCTCTCATGATCCGTGTGAATGACGAACTCCTTGGGCCACAAATAGTGCTTCAAAGCGTAGAGCTCTTTATCGTACGTCGAATACCTCAAGGCGGCGCCATTGAGCTTCTCACTGAAGTACGCCACGGGCCGTTTTTCTTGCATCAAAACAGCACCAATACCTATCCCGGAGGCATCACACTCGATCTCAAAGGTTTTGGAAAAATCAGGTAAACATAAAATAGGAGCAGAACATAATAAAGACTTCAAGGTATTAAAAGCATGCTCTTGTTATTTATCCCATTCAAACTTGCGCTCCTTCTTACTTAGCTCAGTAAGAGGGGCGGCTATGCTGGAGAAATCCCGTACAAAATGATGATAAAACCCAGCTAATCCATGGAAGGATCGAACTTCAGAGGCATTTTTTGGTGTTGGTCATTCCTCAATCGCCTTGATTTTGGAACGACCAACCTCAATTCCTCTACAACTCACAACAAAGCCTAAGAATACTACTTCATTCAAGCAAAAAGAACACTTAGACATGTTGCCATACAAACGAGCATCTCTCAACAGCATAAATACGCGCCTAAGGTGATCTAGGTGCGCCACTGTGACTGTATATCAGGATATCATCAAAGTAAACAACTACATATTTCCCAATAACATCACGTAAAACATGGTTCATCAATCTCATAAATGTGCTCGGTGCATTTGTGAGACCAAAAAGCATTACCAACCATTCATACAATCCATGTTTAGTTTTAAAAGTTGTTTTCCATTCATCTCTTTTATGCATGCAAACTTGAAAATAACCAGATCTTAAATCAATTTTGGAAAAGATTTTCGATCCACTTAATTCATCTAGCATATCATCAAGTCTAGGAATAGAAAAACGATACTTAACTGTTATTTTATTGATGGCTCTGCAATCCATGCACATTCTCCATTCGTTGTTCTTCTTGGGCACTAGAATCACTGGAACTGCGCATGGGCTCATCGACTCTGTGATTTGCTTCTTCTCCAACAACTCTTTAACTTGTCGATCTATCTCCTTTGTCTCTTCAGGGGACGTGCGGTACGCTGGGTGGTTCGGCAAGACGGCTCCGGGCACGATATCAATCTGGTGCTCGATCCCACGAACTGGAGGTAATCCACTTGGAATCTCTTCCGGAAGGATGTCCTCGAGCTCCTTCATAAGGGGCTGCACATCACTAGGCAAAGAAACATCATTAGTAGCATTGTTCTTACAAGTTAAAAGAACTAAAGGCAAACCTGCTTTAATGGCTTTTTCAACGCCTTTAATTGTGCAAAACAGGGCTCGATTCTTCTCTTGTGGTAAAGGGGCTGCATTCACGCCTTTTCCATGATTAACGGGGCTGGAAAGAGGTGGTGAAGGGGCTGCAACTGCCGTCGAAGAGGGATGGAACGGCTGAGTTGAGCTCTCGGCCTTGAGGGACCGTGGGCGACGGTTGCTCGAACGGCTGTGGTCTTCTCCCGCTCTTCTTTGAACCTTACTCGCATGATTTCTTGCTCTTCTTGAACGGCTTTGGGTGTCAACAGCTTTAATATGGTGGTTCGGTGATACGAACCCGAAAAGCATAAAAGAATCAAATCCAAAGATACTATTGAGAGCTTCAAAGTTAATCATGTTGTTCAAGGTTAAAGATTGGAGATCAAGATTTGAAGAACAAGACACAAATTAATTCATGGATTTCAGCCCATGGTCGATTATTTTAGGTCCAAATAGGCGTGGATTTGAAGGCCCAAAGTGTTGGGATTTTATCTAGATTATTTTAGATTTTATTATCTTATTTTTAGTCTTTTTGATTTTTGGTCTTTTTGATTTTTAGTCTTTTTGATTTTTGGTCTTTTTGATTTTACCTTAATTAGGGACTTCTAGTCAAAATAGGATTTCTAGTTGATCTACTTAGGATTTTCGAAATCCTTTAGCTACTAGGTTTAGATTTTCAGTTTTATGCTCCTATAAATAGGAGTACCTTGTGACATTATTATTTAGACAATTGCATGAGTTTGAGATTTATTCCTCCCTTTTGTCTTCGATCCTTTGGTTGATCACCTATCTACAAACAATTCTATTGTTCTAGCAAATCAATAGTCTTATTTAAGTTCTTCAGGGTACAATCGAGTACTTGGGAGAATTGCTATCCGGAGAAGTTAGACGTGCGCGTTCGGGTTCATACAACACGGGTTCGCCGCTTTAGCCAATCCTTCTATCAACACCACCGTCGCCACTACCATCACCACCGCCGCCATCCGCCGTCCACACCGCCATATTCCAGCCACCCTCGAGCCATCCTACGTGTTCCAATCGAGTCCAAGTTCGAGTCGTCGTTTTCTAGTAAGTTTTATCTTGTTTTGAGTCGGATTGAATTTCATTTATCCTAGCTGATGTAGTTCGATTCTTGAGTCTTCCGCGTGCATAAATCTCGTGTCTTGGATACATTGTCCGGATCACATCATAAATTCCATTTATCCTAGCTGACGTAGTTCGATTCTTGAGTCTTCCGCGTGCATAAATCTCGTGTCTTGGATTCCATTTATCCTAGTAAGTTTTCAAGAGGAGGGGAATGATACCAAATTTATGATGTGACCCGGACAATGTATCCAAGACACGAGATTTATGCACGCGGAAGACTCAAGAATCGAACTATGTCAGCTAGGATAAATGGAATTCAATCCGACTCAAAACAAGATAAAACTTACTAGAAAACGACGACTCGAACTTGGACTCGATTGGAACACGTAGGATGGCTCGAGGGTGGCTGGAATATGGCGGTGTGGACGGCGGATGGCGGCGGTGGTGATGGTAGTGGCGACGGTGGTGTTGATAGAAGGATTGGCTAAAGCGGCGAACCCGTGTTGTATGAACCCGAACGCGCACGTCTAACTTCTCCGGATAGCAATTCTCCCAAGTACTCGATTGTACCCTGAAGAACTTAAATAAGACTATTGATTTGCTAGAACAATAGAATTGTTTGTAGATAGGTGATCAACCAAAGGATCGAAGACAAAAGGGAGGAATAAATCTCAAACTCATGCAATTGTCTAAATAATAATGTCACAAGGTACTCCTATTTATAGGAGCATAAAACTGAAAATCTCCATTTCTTCTTCATCGACTACTCCAACGTCTTCACAAGTACCAACATCTATTAATTCATCAATAGGTCCATCAACTAAAATTGTTACCTCAAAAGTAGAATCTTCTTTGATGGCAACGATCTCAGATGGTAACTCAACGTAGATCTCCTCTTGAATGTTGCTGGCTTGGCTAGACACATCCATGACCAGCTGAACTGGTGATGCAGGCCGTGTAGGTGGTGGTACATAGGTACGTAGAAACTCCTCAAATGACTCAGGTTCGCTCCAATGAAACGGGGCTGTTTGGCGATGAGCTTTAGGTGACAACTCTACATTTGACTTTACTTGAACCACTTCATTTTGCCTCATCTCTAGACTCTCCAACCACTTCTCTATCTCAATGGCATATTGCACCATGTCTTTCAACTTGTCGAAGTGATACAATGCTACCTTTTCTCGAATTTCCCTTCGTAGACCAGCTAGGAATCTATCCATGGTATCTTCTAGATACTCTTCTATATCAGCTCGTCTCATGGCTTCAATCATTTTGTTGTAGTAGGCATCTACACTTCGATCTCTTTGCCTAAGCTTGTATAACTTCTCCTCTAACCCCCATTGGTAGTGGTCTGGAATAAAGTGTTTCCGCATCAAATCTTTCAACTCACGCCATGTGTCAATAGGTGGAAGGTGATCTCGGTGGCATCGATTTTGTTGGAATTCCCACCATGCTGCTGCGTAGTCTTTAAACTCCAATGTGACTAATTGCACCTTCTTTGGCTGGGGGAAGTAGTAGTACTTAAAAATCTTATCAACTCTGTGTTCCCAATCCAGGTACGCTTCTGGATCGTATAGACCCTCAAACTCTGGGATGGTTATCTTGTTGCGGTGTAGACCATCAGCATCTCTGAATCGATTCGGGCGGGCACGGACTGGATCCATCTAACTTGATGATGTGGGGCTGTTGTATGGATGGTGTAGGTAAACCTGCTGATTTGGTGTTTGTAGACCACGAGTGTACGGGTGTACGGGTGTATGGGTGTATGGAGTATGTGGTGTATATGGAAAAGATGATAAATTTCGAATCCCTTTAGTGTGTAGGATCGAAAATATTGTGGATAAGAGTGGAAGATTTGATTAGATATGGATGAGGATGGAAAGATCTTGAATAGATGTAGATTAGGATGAAATCTATCTAAACAAGGTAAGAAATCTAATAGATAAGGAAATAAGGATTTTGGATGTGTGAACACAATCTAAGAATCCCTAAATATATGGAACAAATCTAAAAAATAAGGTAAAAATCGAATCCAACAAGAATTAAATCTGATTTTCGTTTTTTTTTTTGACGATTTTTTTTTGCTGTAGGGATTTCGACCCCTTTGCTCTTTTTTTTTCAATGAATATGAATCAGATTACAACTCGAAACAAATGAAAATTAAAAGACACGTATGATAGA
Source organism: Perilla frutescens (assembly GCA_026008535.1). Taxonomy (NCBI): domain Eukaryota; kingdom Viridiplantae; phylum Streptophyta; class Magnoliopsida; order Lamiales; family Lamiaceae; genus Perilla; species Perilla frutescens. The sequence goes on from BRKX01000004.1 coordinate 18,478,670, forward strand.
AAACTGACACGTATTTGACACGTCGTATTGAACCACGACCAGCAGAGCTGACGTGGCTCTGATGCCAAATTTATGATGTGACCCGGACAATGTATCCAAAACACGAGATTTATGCACGCGGAAGACTCAAGAATCGAACTACGTCAGCTAGGATAAATGGAATTCAATCCGACTCAAAACAAGATAAAACTTACTAGAAAACGACGACTCGAACTTGGACTCGATTGAAACACGTAGGATGGCTCGAGGGTGGCTGGAATACGGCGGTGTGGACGGCGGATGGCGGCGGTGGTGATGGTAGTGGTGACGGTGGTGTTGATAGAAGGATTGGCTAAAGCGGCGAACCCGTGTTGTATGAACCCGAACGCGCACGTCTAACTTCTCCGGATAGCAATTCTCCCAAGTACTCGATTGTACCCTGAAGAACTTAAATAAGACTATTGATTTGCTAGAACAATAGAATTGTTTGTAGATAGGTGATCAACCAAAGGATCGAAGACAAAAGGGAGGAATAAATCTCAAACTCATGCAATTGTCTAAATAATAATGTCACAAGGTACTCCTATTTATAGGAGCATAAAACTGAAAATCTAAACCTAATAGCTAAAGGATTTCGAAAATCCTAAGTAGATCAACTAGGAATCCTATTTTGACTAGAAGTCCCTAATTAAGGTAAAATCAAAAAGACCAAAAATCAAAAAGACTAAAAATCAAAAAGACCAAAAATCAAAAAGACTAAAAATAAGATAATAAAATCTAAAATAATCTAGATAAAATCCCAACAATTTGGGCCTTCAAATCCACGCCTATTTGGACCTAAAATAATCGACCATGGGCTGAAATCCATGAATTAATTCGTGTCTTGTTCTTCAAATCTTGATTTCCAATCTTTAACCTTGAACAACATGATTAACTTTGAAGCTCTCAATAGTATCTTTGGATTTGATTCTTTTATGCTTTTCGGGTTCGTATCATTCCCCTCCTCTTGAAAAGAATTCGTCCTCGAATTCAAATCTCCGGGATCAAAGATTCGGATCATCAATCTTTCTTTGCACAAACTCAACTTTCAATGGAATAACTTCAACAACCTGTAAAATAGAGATAGCACAAGAAAATGGTTGACAAATGATGTTAGAATTCGACTGCGTCTCCATGCTAGCTTGATCGAATTCTTTGTGATCTTCACTCGTTGTCCAGCTGATGTCATTTTCTTCCTCAGAACATGGTTGTAATTCCACCAACTTTTCAATTATTTCAGATTCCTCAACGGCGGCAACAATCTCCATTTCTTCTTCATCGACTACTCCAACGTCTTCACAAGTACCAACATCTATTAATTCATCAATAGGTCCATCAACTAAAATTGTTACCTCAAAAGTAGAATCTTCTTTGATGGCAACGATCTCAGATGGTAACTCAACGTAGATCTCCTCTTGAATGTTGCTGGCTTGGCTAGACACATCCATGACCAGCTGAACTGGTGATGCAGGCCGTATAGGTGGTGGTACATAGGTACGTAGAAACTCCTCAAATGACTCAGGTTCGCTCCAATGAAACGGGGCTGTTTGGCGATGAGCTTTAGGTGACAACTCTACATTTGACTTTACTTGAACCACTTCATTTTGCCTCATCTCTAGACTCTCCAACCACTTCTCTATCTCAATGGCATATTGCACCATGTCTTTCAACTTGTCGAAGTGATACAATGCTACCTTTTCTCGGATTTCCCTTCTTAGACCAGCTAGGAATCTATCCATGGTATCTTCTAGATACTCTTCTATATCAGCTCGTCTCATGGCTTCAATCATTTTGTTGTAGTAGGCATCTACACTTCGATCTCTTTGCCTAAGCTTGTATAGCTTCTCCTCTAACCCCCATTGGTAGTGGTCTGGAATAAAGTGTTTCCGCATCAAATCTTTCAACTCACGCCATGTGTCAATAGGTGGAAGGTGATCTCGGTGGCATCGATTTTGTTGGAATTCCCACCATGCTGCTGCGTAGTCTTTAAACTCCAATGTGACTAATTGCACCTTCTTTGGCTCGGGGAAGTAGTAGTACTTAAAAATCTTATCAACTCTGTGTTCCCAATCCAGGTACGCTTCTGGATCGTATAGACCCTCAAACTCTGGGATGGTTATCTTGTTGCGGTGTAGACCATCAGCATCTCTGAATCGATTCGGGCGGGCACGGACTGGATCCATCTAACTTGATGATGTGGGGCTGTTGTATGGATGGTGTAGGTAAACCTGCTGATTTGGTGTTTGTAGACCACGAGTGTACGGGTGTACGGGTGTATGGGTGTATGGAGTATGTGGTGTATATGGAAAAGATGATAAATTTCGAATCCCTTTAGTGTGTAGGATCGAAAATATTGTGGATAAGAGTGGAAGATTTGATTAGATATGGATGAGGATGGAAAGATCTTGAATAGATGTAGATTAGGATGAAATCTATCTAAACAAGGTAAGAAATCTAATAGATAAGGAAATAAGGATTTTGGATGTGTGAACACAATCTAAGAATCCCTAAATATATGGAACAAATCTAAAAAATAAGGTAAAAATCGAATCCAACAAGAATTAAATCTGATTTTCGTTTTTTTTTTTGACGATTTTTTTTTGCTGTAGGGATTTCGACCCCTTTGCTATTTTTTTTTTCAATGAATATGAATCAGATTACAACTCGAAACAAATGAAAATTAAAAGACACGTATGATAGAAAACTGACACGTATTTGACACGTCGTATTGAACCACGACCAGCAGAGCTGACGTGGCTCTGATGCCAAATTTATGATGTGACCCGGACAATGTATCCAAAACACGAGATTTATGCACGCGGAAGACTCAAGAATCGAACTACGTCAGCTAGGATAAATGGAATTCAATCCGACTCAAAACAAGATAAAACTTACTAGAAAACGACGACTCGAACTTGGACTCGATTGAAACACGTAGGATGGCTCGAGGGTGGCTGGAATACGGCGGTGTGGACGGCGGATGGCGGCGGTGGTGATGGTAGTGGTGACGGTGGTGTTGATAGAAGGATTGGCTAAAGCGGCGAACCCGTGTTGTATGAACCCGAACGCGCACGTCTAACTTCTCCGGATAGCAATTCTCCCAAGTACTCGATTGTACCCTGAAGAACTTAAATAAGACTATTGATTTGCTAGAACAATAGAATTGTTTGTAGATAGGTGATCAACCAAAGGATCGAAGACAAAAGGGAGGAATAAATCTCAAACTCATGCAATTGTCTAAATAATAATGTCACAAGGTACTCCTATTTATAGGAGCATAAAACTGAAAATCTAAACCTAATAGCTAAAGGATTTCGAAAATCCTAAGTAGATCAACTAGGAATCCTATTTTGACTAGAAGTCCCTAATTAAGGTAAAATCAAAAAGACCAAAAATCAAAAAGACTAAAAATCAAAAAGACCAAAAATCAAAAAGACTAAAAATAAGATAATAAAATCTAAAATAATCTAGATAAAATCCCAACAATTTGGGCCTTCAAATCCACGCCTATTTGGACCTAAAATAATCGACCATGGGCTGAAATCCATGAATTAATTCGTGTCTTGTTCTTCAAATCTTGATTTCCAATCTTTAACCTTGAACAACATGATTAACTTTGAAGCTCTCAATAGTATCTTTGGATTTGATTCTTTTATGCTTTTCGGGTTCGTATCATTCCCCTCCTCTTGAAAAGAATTCGTCCTCGAATTCAAATCTCCGGGATCAAAGATTCGGATCATCAATCTTTCTTTGCACAAACTCAACTTTCAATGGAATAACTTCAACAACCTGTAAAATAGAGATAGCACAAGAAAATGGTTGACAAATGATGTTAGAATTCGACTGCGTCTCCATGCTAGCTTGATCGAATTCTTTGTGATCTTCACTCGTTGTCCAGCTGATGTCATTTTCTTCCTCAGAACATGGTTGTAATTCCACCAACTTTTCAATTATTTCAGATTCCTCAACGGCGGCAACAATCTCCATTTCTTCTTCATCGACTACTCCAACGTCTTCACAAGTACCAACATCTATTAATTCATCAATAGGTCCATCAACTAAAATTGTTACCTCAAAAGTAGAATCTTCTTTGATGGCAACGATCTCAGATGGTAACTCAACGTAGATCTCCTCTTGAATGTTGCTGGCTTGGCTAGACACATCCATGACCAGCTGAACTGGTGATGCAGGCCGTGTAGGTGGTGGTACATAGGTACGTAGAAACTCCTCAAATGACTCAGGTTCGCTCCAATGAAACGGGGCTGTTTGGCGATGAGCTTTAGGTGACAACTCTACATTTGACTTTACTTGAACCACTTCATTTTGCCTCATCTCTAGACTCTCCAACCACTTCTCTATCTTAATGGCATATTGCACCATGTCTTTCAACTTGTCGAAGTGATACAATGCTACCTTTTCTCGAATTTCCCTTCGTAGACCAGCTAGGAATCTATCCATGGTATCTTCTAGATACTCTTCTATATCAGCTCGTCTCATGGCTTCAATCATTTTGTTGTAGTAGGCATCTACACTTCGATCTCTTTGCCTAAGCTTGTATAGCTTCTCCTCTAACCCCCATTGGTAGTGGTCTGGAATAAAGTGTTTCCGCATCAAATCTTTCAACTCACACCATGTGTCAATAGGTGGAAGGTGATCTCGGTGGCATCGATTTTGTTGGAATTCCCACCATGCTGCTGCGTAGTCTTTAAACTCCAATGTGACTAATTGCACCTTCTTTAGCTCGGGGAAGTAGTAGTACTTAAAAATCTTATCAACTTTGTGTTCCCAATCTAGGTACACTTCTGGATCGTATAGACCCTCAAACTCTGGGATGGTTATCTTGTTGCGGTGTAGACCATCGGCATCTCTGAATCGATTCGGGCGGGCACGGACTGGATCCATCTAACTTGATGATGTGGGGCTGTTGTATGGATGGTGTAGGTAAACCTACTGATTTGGTGTTTGTAGACCACAGGTGTACGGGTGTACGGGTGTATGGGTGTATGGAGTATGTGGTGTATATGGTGAACCGGGTGTATATGGAAAAGATGATAAATTTCGAATCCCTTTAGTGTGTAGGATCGAAAATATTGTGGATAAGGGTGGAAGATTTGATTAGATATGGATGAGGATGGAAAAATCTTGAATAGATGTAGATTAGGATGAAATCTATCTAAACAAGGTAAGAAATCTAATGGATAAGGAAATAAGGATTTTTGATGTGTGAACACAATCTAAGAATCCCTAAATATATGCCTAAATATATGGAACAAATCTAAAAAATAAGGTAAAAATCGAATAAAACAAGAATTAAATCTGATTTTCATTTTTTTTTTTACGATTTTTTTTGCTGTAGGGATTTCGATCCCTTTGCTCTTTTTTTTCAATGAATATGAATCAGATTACAACTCGAAACAAATGAAAATTAAAAGACACGTATGATAGAAAACTGACACGTATTTGACACGTCGGATTGAACCACGACCAGCAGAGCTGACGTGGCTCTGATGCCAAATTTATGATGTGACCCGTACAATGTATCCAAGACACGAGATTTATGCACACGGAAGACTCAAGAATCGAACTACGTCAGCTAGGATAAATGGAATTCAATCTGACTCAAAATAAGATAAAACTTACTAGAAAACGACGACTCGAACTTGGACTCGATTGAAACACGTAGGATGGCTCGAGGGTGGCTGGAATACGGCGGTGTGGACGGCGGATGGCGGCGGTGGTGATGGTAGTGGCGATGGTGGTGTTGATAGAAGGATTGGCTAAAGCGGCGAACCTGTGTTGTATGAACCCTAACGCGCACGTCTAACTTCTCCGGATAGCAATTCTCCCAAGTACTCGATTGTACCCTGAAGAACTTAAATAAGACTATTGATTTGCTAGAACAATAGAATTGTTTGTAGATAGGTGATCAACCAAAGGATCGAAGACAAAAGGGAGGAATAAATCTCAAACTCATGCCTATTTGGGCCTTCAAATCCACGCCTATTTGGACCTAAAATAATCGACCATGGGCTGAAATCCATGAATTAATTCGTGTCTTGTTCTTCAAATCTTGATCTCCAATCTTTAACCTTGAACAACATGATTAACTTTGAAGCTCTCAATAGTATCTTTGGATTTGATTCTTTTATGCTTTTCAGGTTCGTATCATTCGGCCGTCTCTTTTGACTGTGTAAGTGTTCGCGAGCCCATCGTGTACAGTTTGTCTATCGTATTGCCATGGTCTTCCTAAGAGTATGTGAGCCGCATCCATAGGAATAACATCGCACAATACAGTTTCAGAATAACGACCAATGGAAAAGGATATATGTACCTGACCGGTTACGCGAGCTGTGCCTCGATCGGTAAGCCATTGCAAACGGTATGGATTTGGATGCTTCACTGTTGTAAATCCAAGCTTGTCGACTGCATACTGGCTCACTACATTGATTACACTGCCACTATCAATGATCATCGCGCAAGTCTTGCCTTGAATAGCAGCTCTTGTGTAGAAGATGTTTTCTCCCAGCGATTGTTGCTCTTCTTCTCGGTTTATGTTCAGACTACAGATGGAAACCAAACTGACATGAGGAATCTCGGGTTCCTCTTCTTCAAACTCGGCTTGGGCGTCTTTTTCAGGTGGGGCATCGGCCTTGGATGGCTCGTCATCTTCACTGGCTGATTCGAGCTCATTCTGATCCGTGATGATTAGAACTCGTCGGTTAGGGCACTGATTCTGAAAATGGCCCCAACCTTGACATTTATGGCATTGAACATCTCTGGCTCGACTGGGGGCTGAAGTTGGCGCCGGATTGGGCTGATTTGGCCGCTCCGGATAGCAATTCTCCCAAGTACTCGAATGTACCCTGAAGAACTTGAATAAGACTATTGGATTGCTAATTTAATAGAATTGTTGGTAGATTTCGATCAACAGAAGATCTTGGAGACAAAAGAGAAATAATTCTTGTATTCATGCAATTGTCTAACTATGAAAGAAACAAAGATGTCCTATTTATAATAGCTAAGGATCGAATCCTAGGACCTATAGAAGAGGTAAAAATTGATCCTAAACTAGTTCTAATCTAATAAGGATTGTTACCTTATTGACACATGGCGTGAGTTGAAAGATTTGATGCGGAAACGCTTCATTCCAGAACACTACCAATGGGAGTTGGAGGAAAAGCTATACAAGCTTAGGCAAAGAGATCGAAGTGTAAATGACTACTACCACAAAATGATTGAAGCCATGAGACGAGCTGATGTAGAAGAGTATCTAGAAGATACCATGGATAGATTCCTAGCTGGTCTACGAAGAGAAATCCGAGAAAAGGTAGCACTATATCACTTCGACAAGTTGAAAGACATGGTGCAATATGCCATTGAGATAGAGAAGTGGTTGGAGAGTCTGCAAAATGAAGTGGTTCAAGTAGAGTCAAATGTAGAGTCGTCACCTAGAGTTCAACAGCAAGCGGACCACTCGACCACAAGACATCCATTTCGTTGGAGTGAACCTGAGTCATTCGAGGAGTTTCTACGTACCTATGTACCACCTACACGGCCTGCATCACCAGTTCAGTTGGTCATAGATGTGCCAAGCCAAGCCAGCAACATTCAAGAGGAGATCCATGTTGAGTTACCGTCTGAGATCGTTGCCATCAAAGAAGATTCTACTTTTGAGGTAACAATTTCAGTTGATGCACCTATAGAAGAAATGGAGATCAATGTTGCAGTTGAGGAAGTTCAAGTAAATGAAAAGTTGGAGGAATTACAACCATGTTCTAAAAAGGAGATTGACATCAGTGGAGCAATGGTTGAAGATCACAAAGAATTCGATCAAGCAAGCATGGAGGAGCTGCCGAATTCTAACATCATTTGTCAACCATTTTCTTGTGCTATCTATATCTTACAGGTTGTTGAAGTTATTCCATTGAAAGTTGGGTTTGTGCAAAGAAAGATTGATGATCCATTCACGTTCGTCTTTGATCCTGGAGATTTGAATTCGAGGACGAATTCTTTTCAAGAGGAGGGGAATGATACGAACCCGAAAAACATAAAAGAATCAAATCCAAGAATGCCATTGAGAGCTTCAAAGATAATCATGTTGTTCAAGATTAAAGATTGGAGATCAAGATTTGAAGAACACAAGTGCATGAAAATATTCAGATATTTTGGGCAGCCCATGAAGATCAAATATTCAGCCCGAGATTGGTCAACATGCTATCATTTGATGATGAAGAAGGAAGCATGAAGACGTGAGAAGAAGAATGACACCATTTGGACGTGTGCATGAAAAGTTATACGCGTTTGCATGGGAAATCGGGAGATGCTGTTTTTCATGCAAAGGTGGCAAGGATTATATTACATGGGCCACGAAATTATACACTATATTTCAGCCCATGTCGTGTAATTAAAGGTCCAAATAGGCGAGTTTTATGAAGGCCCAAGTTGTTGGGATTTATCTTTATCTAGATAGATTTTTCTTATTTTATTTTTGGTATCTTTTGATTCTTTCCTTAAAAACAGATTTTGGATAAGGAAACAATCCTAGTTATGATAGGAAACTCTTTTTCTAGTTCTTTTAGGATTTTATCTTGGAATTTTCGTCCATCCCTCTATTATAAATAGGGGATCATTGTTACTTTGATATTTAGACCATATTTGATTAAGAAGAATTTACCTTTCAATATTGTCTCACCCAAGATCCTCTTTTTGTTTATTTTCAGCCGAAAATACACACTCTTAAGAAGCTTGCAACTTTTTAAGTTTTATCTTTAAATCTTGTTCTAATTCTCTTGTGGAGTTAGGGTCGGATTTGCAACCGAAGAGAATTCAAGTAGCGAGACTTTTTGTGTATTGTTTTACACAGGGTGTGTCGCCCCGAGTTCAATTCATCTATCGAGGAGATTCCAAGTGAAGTACGTTTCGCGGATCAAGTGTCCACGGGGTTTGCTTTCGCGTATCAACTCATTCTATCTTCATCAACATCGCCAATCATTACCGACGTCATCCAGCAGCCATCCAACGTCCATATCATTGTTATCCATCAAGATCCAGTCGAGTTCAATAAGTGTCCAAGGTCAGTTCATCGAGTTTACCTATACGTGCTCAATTCAGCGAGTTAAGCACATATAGATAAATTGAGTCATTCTTTGTTCTTAATTAGTTTTCTTTGTTTATTTTTATCGAGTCTAAGTACAGCCATACAATAGAGTCATATATCGTTGTTTAGTCATTTATTTTGTTCTAGTATTAGTCGGGTTGAATCCTTCTTTAGTTGACGTGTGTTTCGATTCTATAAGTCTTCCGCGCGTTTTTCTCTCGGTGTTGATCATCATACCGGGAATCGTATCACCTACCCATTCGGCCATCACCACCCTCAACATTACATCATCAATCGGCCACTACCACATACACATACCCAACCCGTATCTCATCTATACATACCAAATTCATCCGTATTCCGAGAATAGCATTCCCATCCTTCCTCTGAACAAACCACATGCCTTGGACAACAAAGATGATGAAGAACCGGAGTTGCAATTTAGAGGACCAATCACAAGATCAAGAGCTAAGAAGTTGCAAGCTTACTTGCAAGTGTTGATTCGAAGAAAGCTCGAGATTGGAGATGAAGAAGTCAAGAGAAGCAATTCCAAGATAATTAATTTATTAACTATTGAAGATCAAGAACACACCATGGAGTATTAATCTTGAAGAGATGAAGATGAAGAGTTAAAGAGCATGTGTGCATGTGCATGAAATTATCGTGCATGTGTGTGCGGTTTCTAGTGAAGAAATCGGTCCCATAGTAATTAATTATGGGGTTGATTTTATTTAGACTATAGTATTTAATTTATTTAATTATAGACTATAGTAGATCAGATTTTATTTAATTATTTAGGAGTAATTTTCGTCCATAATGAGGTCAAGTTTGACTAGAATTGTATTTAAGGCAATTTCCTACCTTGAATAGAATTCTAGTTTAGGGAACTTCCTAGTATAGTTAGAGATCCCTTTTGGATCAATCTTTAGGCCCTTTTTATGTTAAATTTCGTCCCCCTTAGTGCCTATAAATAGGGGATCATTGTTACATTGATACTTTAGACATTCTTGAATTAAATTGCTTTTGCATTCAATTTGTGTCTCAAATCTATTTGTCTTTTGAATACTTTTCACACGAAAATATTCATTCTTGGAGCTAGCAACTACAAGTCTTATCCAAGGATATTGCTCAATTCACTTGAGGGATTGACCGGTATTCGCTATCGAGGAACAACTTGGAGATTTCAACCTTGAAGACGTTCGAGATTCAAGGAGGCTATCGGGTTGTGAATCACCACAACAACACCTTCCATCCATGCCGTCGACGCCATCCATACAGCCCCTATGCACGTCCCAATTCCAGCCACAAGTTCGAGATCAAGTCCTACCCGATTGTTCATACCGTAAGTTCATTCGTGCTCTATCATATCCTACCTTCTCCAAGCCATTCTTCACCACCCTTCACACACGAATTTCCTCCATAATTCCAGCCCTATAAACAGTCCTTATACAGCCCTATAATCCTTTGGTTTGTGTTATATAGTTTGTGTCATTTTTCTAGGTATTTTAGTTGTCTAGATTGTCTAGTTTTCCATTGTTTATCGAGTCGGATTGAAGCCCTTCATTCGCTGACGTGTTTCGCATCCTTAAGTCTTCCGCTACGTTCTCAAGATTCGGCCTAGCATAGTCCGGGTCGTATCATAAATTTGGCATCAGAGCCACGTCAGCTCTGCTGGTCGTGGTTCAATCCGACGTGTCATTTTTATCCTACGTGTCGTCTTACGTGTCTTGTTATTTTAATTTTATTTTATCGAGTTGTAATAGCATAGTTGTTCATTGAATTAAAAAAAAGGAATGGTAAAAAAAAAAGAGACCGAAAAATCAAAAAAAAAAAAGAAAATCGGATAAAAAGAAAAGAAAATCCGAAAATTCAAAAAAAAAAATAAAAAAAAGAGGAATATTCATAGTGTTACCAATTGAGTCTTGATTTATTTTAGTAATTTCCTTTTGGTATTTCATCTTATTTGGTAGTTACCTTGTGAGTCTATTTTATTTTTGGAACTTTCCTTCTAAGTTCTATTTTAATTTTGGTAGTTTCCTTCTGGGATAATTCCTTAGTTGGTAACTTCCTTTAGAGTCTTATTTTATTTTTGGAACTTTCCTTCCAAGTTTTAATTCTTTTTGATAGTTTCCCTTTGAGTTGTATTTTAATTTTGGTTCATTCCTTTTTAGAGTCTAGTCCAATTAGGATATTTAGAATTGTGTCACAATTGTGTAACACTTTCCAAATAACCTATTCCTTCTTTCCTTTTCCTTCCTACATCCGTCCTTCTACACTTGGGGATCCATCTAACCCTAAGCTACCCTACCCTACTCGACCCCACCTACCACACGCCACCTAGATCCACACGTCCCCACCCTTTGCCACATAAGCCACACGCCTCCTACACATCATCATACCATCTCATCCATTGATCCTAGATAGTGATACTCGTCTACACCTTCGTGCAATTCATCCGTACCCAGACAATGTATCCAAGACACGAGATTTATGCACGTGGAAGACTTCAAGAACGAACTACGTCAGCTAGAAAACAATGGAATCAATCCGACTCAAAATACGATAAAACTTACTAGAATTACGTAGACACGAACTAGGACTCGATTGGAACACTTGGATGGTGGCTGGAACTCGGCGGTGGTGATGGTCACGGCGGCGGATGACGGCGGTATTGATGGTGTTGGCGGCGGCGGTGTGGTCGAAGGATAGGTTAGATTCGGCGAACCCGTGTTGAATAACCCGAACGCGCACGTCTAGCTTCTCCGGATAGCAATTCTCCCAAGTACTTGAACGCACCCTGAAGAACTTGAATAGGACTATTGAGTTGCTAAAACAATAGAACTTTGAAGATAAAATTTCGATCAACAAAAGATCTTGAGACAGATTGAGAAATAACTCTTGAATTCTTGCAATTGTCTAACTTTTAAAGTGTCACATGGTAGCCCTATTTATAGGACACATAGGGGACGAAAATTAGACCTACTTAAGTGATAAAAATCAATCCAAAACTAATCCTAATTAATCTAGGATAAAATCAAAAGATACCAAAAATAAGATAACAAAAATCTATCTAAAATCTAACTAGATAAGGATAAATCCCAATGGACTTGGGCTTGCAAATCCACACCTATTTGGACCATTAATTTACATGACATGGGCTGAAATAACATGAATAATTTCGTGGCCCATGGTACAATTAATATTACCACCTTTGCATGAAAAACAGCATCTCCCGATTTCCCATGCAAACGCGTATAACTTTTTATGCACACGTCCAAATGGCGTGATTCTTCTTCTCACGTCTTCATGATACCTTCTTCATCATTAATAGATAGCATGGTGATCCATCTTGGGCTGCTCTTCACTTCATCTTCATGCAACTCGAATTTGCGACGAATAGAAGCTTGTAAATAAGCTTGCAACTTCTTAGCTCGCAAACGCGTCATTGGACTTTTAAACTGCAGCTCCGGATCATCTTCTTCATTGTCTTGCACGACCTCATCATTCCCCCCCTGCTGAAAAGAATTCGTCCTCGAATTCGGGGACTCATCATCATCGAACTCATCATCTGCAGAAAAGGGAGATAAGTCAGCAACATTAAATGTAGATGAACACTTATACTCACCGGGTAAATCAATGCGATATGCATTGTCATTGACTCGACTCAGCACGGTGAACGGTCCATCTCCTCTTGGCATCAATTTCGATTTTCTCAAGTTAGGAAACCGTCCAGGACTCAGATGAATCCAAACGCGATCCCCAGGCTGGAAAATCACTTGCTTGCGCCGTTTGTTCTTTTGAACAGCATTACGTGCGCCAACGGCTTCAATACGCGCACGTACTTTCTCATGCATCTCCTTAACTTGTTCCGCTTTTCTTGTACCTTTAACACTTGTTAGATGCTCAACAGGTAAAGGCAACAGATCATTAGGCGTTAGCGGATTAAAACCATAAACAACTTCAAACGGAGACATATTGGTAGATGAATGCACAACTCTATTATAAGCAAATTCAGCATATGGCAAACAATCATTAGTAGCACTGCTCTTAAATGTGAGTAGAACAAGGGGCATACCTGCTTTAACGGCTTTCTGAACTCCTTTTGCTGAAATGAACAAGCTCTTCACATGAGGCTTGTTTGAACTCGACTCCAACTTCTTTTCCTCAGCTAGGGAGCTCGAATGAGGTGGTTTAGGAGGGTTAGGGGCGACGGCAAGGGGCTGCCCGGGGGCTGAGGTCTCGGCCGTGGCCTTCGGGGCCCGTTTTGCGGCTGCTTGCTTCGCCTTTTCCTCTTTGAATCTCTCTTGCATGCGTTGCTGATCCATAGCGACGTCTTTAGGTGATAATGGCCTTAAGGTACTGATTCGGCCATCAATGTCGACGGTGTAGGTGTTCAGACGTCCATCGTGGACAACACGTCGATCATACTGCCAAGGTCTGCCTAACAACAAGTGTGCTGCATCCATAGGGATAACGTCGCACAAAACAGTGTCAGAAAACTTATGGATTGAGAATGAGACACTTACCTGGTGAACCACGCGTATCTCGCCTCTTTCTGTAAGCCACTGCAATCTGTATGGTTTTGCATGTTGTTGAACAAGTAGACCAAGCTTTTCAACTGTGTATTGACTAATGGCATTGATCACACTGCCACTGTCAATTATCATGGAACACGTGTGACCTTGAATCACTGCACGGGTGTAGAAGATGTTTTCCCGTTGGTGTTCTTGTTCCTCTTCTCGAATGATGCTCAAACTCCGGATTGTGACCAAACTGAGTTGAACTTCCGGATCGACTTGGCTAGGGGCTGCATCATTCTCGATCTCTTCTTCAATGGTGGCGTCGCCCACGGGCACTGTTTCATCCTCACTGGCTGATTCGACTTCATTTGATTCCGTTAAGTATAGAATCTGTCGGTTTGGACATTGAGCTTGGAAATGACCCCAACCTTGACACTTATGACATTGGATGTCACGAGCACGATTAGGGGCTGCATTAGGGGCTATAACACCTTGATTTGGCCGAGTAGGGGTCGGCCGTGGCTGGTTGGGCAGCGTAGACTCGGGTCTACGGCTTGTCTGTGGTGTAGAACGGTCGAAACACCGTTCGGGTGGTCCGGATGGACCTCTGGGACGTGTAGAATCATTAGAAGGAGTAGAAAGTGATGTGGTGATGTGACCCGGACAATGTATCCAAGACACGAGATTTATGCACGCGGAAGACTTCAAGAACGAACTACGTCAGCTAGAAAACAATGGAATCAATCCGACTCAAAATACGATAAAACTTACTAGAATTACGTAGACACGAACTAGGACTCGATTGGAACACTTGGATGGTGGCTGGAACTCGGCGGTGGTGATGGTCACGGCGGCGGATGACGGCGGTATTGACGGTGTTGGCGGCGGCGGTGTGGTCGAAGGATAGGTTAGATTCGGCGAACCCGTGTTGAATAACCCGAACGCGCACGTCTAGCTTCTCCGGATAGCAATTCTCCCAAGTACTTGAACGCACCCTGAAGAACTTGAATAGGACTATTGAGTTGCTAAAACAATAGAACTTTGAAGATAAAATTTCGATCAACAAAAGATCTTGAGACAGATTGAGAAATAACTCTTGAATTCTTGCAATTGTCTAACTTTTAAAGTGTCACATGGTAGCCCTATTTATAGGACATATAGGGGACGAAAATTAGACCTAATTAAGTGATAAAAATCAATCCAAAACTAATCCTAATGAATCTAGGATAAAATCAAAAGATATCAAAAATAAGATAACAAAAATCTATCTAAAATCTAACTAGATAAGGATAAATCCCAACAACTTGGGCCTTCATAAATCTAGCCTATTTGGACTTAATTAATCACAACAATGGGCTGATTTTATTGATTAAATTCGTGGCCCATGTTATAATTAATCTTGCCACCTTTGCATGAAAAACAGCATCTCCCGATTTCCCATGCAAACGCGTATAACTTTTAATGCACACGTCCAAATGGCGTCATTCTTCTTCTCACGTCTTCATGCTTCCTTCTTCATCATCTATGGATAGCATGGTGATCAATCTTGAGCTGCCCTTGACTTCATCTTCATGCATTTCGAATTTGCGACGAATAGAAGCTTGTAAATAAGCTTGTAACTTCTTAGCTCGCAAACGCGTCATTGGTCCTTTAAACTGCAGCTCCGGATCATTTTCTTCATTGCCTTGCACGACCTCATCAGGGTTGGATGTAGCTATTCCAGGCTGCTCAATCTCAAACTCTCTTTTCTCGATCTGCGCATCACTAGAAAAACAATCATTAGTAGCACTGTTCTCAGAAATTAACAGATTATCCGACTTACCCGAATCAAGTGTTGGATCAATGCATATGGGTTGGGACGGAATTGTAGCTTCACTTATTATGTCTGAATTTAACTGGTGATCTGCGTTGGATGAACTAGACGACATGTCTTGATGTGAACAAGACTCCAACGGTGTCATAGTAGGACTAGGGACGGTGGCGATTGATTCGCTCTCGATAGTTGCGGCCTTCCTTTCCCTTTCAGCTTTAAATTTTTCTTGCATCCACTTCTTATCCTTAATGACGTCCTCAGGTGCCAAAGGCATCAGTTTGATGGGTCGTCCATTCCAAGCAAAGGAATAAGTGTTGGCGTGACAATCGTGCACTGCTCCTCGATCGAATTGCCACGGTTGACCTAGAAGAATGTGTGTTGCCTCCATAGGAATGACATCACATAAAACAGTGTCAGTATATCGACCAATAGCAAATGCGACACTTACCTGACTTGTGATTGTAAGCCGCTGCAACTTATAGGGCTTGGGATGCTTCTGTGGTACTAGACCGAGCTTGTCCACTGCATATTGACTAATGGCGTTAAATACACTACCACTGTCAATAATCATGGAACCAATTTTGTCTTGGATGGAGCAACGGGTGTAGAAAATATCTTCCTGTTGGTCCATTTATCCTGCAAAACGAACAAACGTGAAGAAAAAGTAAAGTAGAACCTCACAATTCCTCACAAACGCTCGTGTATGTCACTCTTGATTTTTCCACTCGTGTTTAACTCTCAAGTATGTGTAGTGCACGTGTGGAGTGAAATATGGGGGTGGGTTGATCGAAAAAGTTCAGCAGTTTCTCTTGACTAGCTCCTCTGGGTCTTCTTCAAGCTCCAACGGATAAAATCAAGCCGGAAGGTTGCTAAGAGTAGAAGTAGGCGTGTGGAATGAGTATTCAATGGGTTGGTGTATGTAGACCACGGGTGTACGGGTGTACGGGTGTATGGGTGTATGGGTGTATGGGTGTATGGACTATGTGGTGTATAAGGTGAACCGGGTGTATGTATGAAAGAGATGGCAATTTCGAATCCTATAGATGATTAGGAACGAAAATTTGATGGTTTAGGATGGATAATCTTGATTAGATATGGATGGGGATGGAAAGATCTTGAATAGATATAGATTAGGATGAAATCTATCTAAACAAGGTAAGAAATCTAATGGATAAGGAAATAAGGATTTTGAATGTGTGAACACAATCTAAGAATCCCTAAATATATGGAACAAATCTAAA
The DNA here is from genome assembly GCA_026008535.1 of Perilla frutescens. Taxonomy (NCBI): domain Eukaryota; kingdom Viridiplantae; phylum Streptophyta; class Magnoliopsida; order Lamiales; family Lamiaceae; genus Perilla; species Perilla frutescens. Next base: position 18,495,359 of record BRKX01000004.1, read on the forward strand.
AACAAGGAATTAAAATTGAAAACAAGTAGAACAATCTGATTTTCGTTTTTTTTTTTTTTTTTTTTTAATCGGCGATTTTTTTTTTCTTTTTGGCCGATTTCTTTTCTTTTTTTTTTTTGTTTTCAATGAATATGAATCAGATTACAATAGACTCGAAACAATACGAAAATTAAATGACACGTATGACAGAAAACTAACACGATAATACGATAAAACAATGGAATCAATCCGACTCAAAATACGATAAAACTTACTAGAATTACGTAGACACGAACTAGGACTCGATTGGAACACTTGGATGGTGGCTGGAACTCGGCGGTGGTGATGGTCACGGCGGCGGATGACGGCGGTATTGACGGTGTTGGCGGCGGCGGTGTGGTCGAAGGATAGGTTAGATTCGGCGAACCCGTGTTGAATAACCCGAACGCGCACGTCTAGCTTCTCCGGATAGCAATTCTCCCAAGTACTTGAACGCACCCTGAAGAACTTGAATAGGACTATTGAGTTGCTAAAACAATAGAACTTTGAAGATAAAATTTCGATCAACAAAAGATCTTGAGACAGATTGAGAAATAACTCTTGAATTCTTGCAATTGTCTAACTTTTAAAGTGTCACATGGTAGCCCTATTTATAGGACATATAGGGGACGAAAATTAGACCTAATTAAGTGATAAAAATCAATCCAAAACTAATCCTAATGAATCTAGGATAAAATCAAAAGATATCAAAAATAAGATAACAAAAATCTATCTAAAATCTAACTAGATAAGGATAAATCCCAACAACTTGGGCCTTCATAAATCTAGCCTATTTGGACTTAATTAATCACAACAATGGGCTGATTTTATTGATTAAATTCGTGGCCCATGTTATAATTAATCTTGCCACCTTTGCATGAAAAACAGCATCTCCCGATTTCCCATGCAAACGCGTATAACTTTTAATGCACACGTCCAAATGGCGTCATTCTTCTTCTCACGTCTTCATGCTTCCTTCTTCATCATCTATGGATAGCATGGTGATCAATCTTGAGCTGCCCTTGACTTCATCTTCATGCATTTCGAATTTGCGACGAATAGAAGCTTGTAAATAAGCTTGTAACTTCTTAGCTCGCAAACGCGTCATTGGTCCTTTAAACTGCAGCTCCGGATCATTTTCTTCATTGCCTTGCACGACCTCATCATGTGGAAGGTGTACCTTTATTCCAAGAGGGGCGTGTAGGGGCTGAATTGAAGTGGGATCGACGGCGACCCTCTCTTAGCTGTCTTTCCACAATTGATGCGTACTGCACCATTCTTTCTACACTGGTGAAGTCTCTGAGCTCGACTTCACATGCAATGTCGGGGTTCATGCCTTCAATGTACCGGATGATGGTAGCATTTAAGGTCTCTTGCTTCCCGACTCGGTTCAGAAGGGTCTCCAATTCCTTGTGGTACTCTTCAATCGACCTTGTACCTTGTTTGACCCGATTGAGCTTCTTCTCAAGCTCTCTTTCATAATGCATGGGTATAAAACGGCCACGCATAAATCCCTTCATTTCCTCCCAGTTATCGATTGGAGGATTGTGGTTTCTGCGCCTTCTTTCTTGTTGCATTTCCCACCATGAGGCTGCATAGCCTCTAAACTCTAAGCATGCGAGTTGTACCTTCTTTTGCTCTGAAAAGTTGTAGCATGCAAAGATCTTCTCTACCTTACGTTCCCAATCTAAGTAAACATCGGGATCGTGAAGGCCTTCAAATTCGGGTATGCTCGTCTTGATGTTGTTGAGCCCTTGAACGCACTAAGACTACTCCAACCATTACACAAGCTGTTCGAGGACCCGCTAGACGCAATGAGCGTCAAAACGAGCCTGAAGAGGAGTACTTTGATGAGAACACTGGAGAGTTCGACCAAGGCCGCCGCCCGAGGCGAGGAAATAGTCGTGATGACTATAATGAAGACCGAATGCTCAACAACATCAAAACGAGCATTCCGGAGTTTGAAGGCCTTCACGATCCCGATGTCTACCTAGATTGTGAAAGTAAGGTAGAGAAGATTTTCGCATGCTATGACTTTTCAGAAGCCAAAAAGGTGCAATTAGCATGTTTGGAGTTCAGAGGCTACGCAGCCACTTGGTGGGAGATGCAGCAAGAAAGAAGGCGCAGAAATCGCAATCCACCCATCGACAATTGGGAAGAAATGAAAGGATTCATGTGTGGACGCTTCATTCCAGTCCACTATGAAAGAGAGCTTGAGAAGAAGCTCAACCGGATCAAGCAAGGAACCCGTTCGATTGAAGAGTACCATAAAGAGCTCGAGACTGCCTTGAATCGAGTTGGGAAAGAAGAGACCTTGAATGCTACCATCATTCGGTACATTGAAGGTATGAATCCCGATATTGCATGTAAAGTGGAGCTCAAAGAATTCACAAGCATAGAGAGAATGGTGCAGTACGCATCAATTGTGGAAAAGCAGTTGCGAGAAGGCCGCCGTCAATCCAGTCAAGGTTCCGCCCCTACTCACCAATCTTGGAGTAAAGGTACACCTTCCACATCACCTTCTACTCCTTCTGTTGATTCTACTCGACCCCATGGTCAATCCAGACCTCCGGAATGCCGTTTCGACCGTTCTACTCCGCAATCAATTCGTAGACCCGAGTCTACACCAAGGCCACCATTCCAATGGCCCAATCAGCCCAGTCCGGCGCCAACTTCAGCCCCTAGTCGAGCCCGAGATGTTCAATGCCATAAATGCCAAGGTTGGGGCCATTTTCAGAATCAGTGCCCGAACCGACGAGTTCTATTCATCACGGACCAAAATGAGCTCGAATCAGCCAGTGAAGATAATGAACCGCCCAAGGCAGACCCTTCACCTGAAGAAGACGCCCAAGATGAGTTTGAAGAAGAAGAACCCGAGAATCTTCATGTCAGTTTGGTTTCTATCCGCAGTCTGAACATAAACCGAGAAGAAGAGCAACAATCGCAGCGAGAGAACATCTTCTACACGAAAGTTGCTGTTCAAGGCAAGACTTGCGCGATGATAGTTGATAGCGGCAGTGTTATCAACGCAGTAAGCCAGTACGCAGTCGACAAGCTTGGACTTTCCACTGTGAAGCATCCAAATCCATACCGTTTGCAATGGCTTACCGAAAGAGGCACAGTTCGTGTAACCGGTCAGGTACATGTATCCTTTTCCATTGGTCGTTATTCTGACACTGTATCATGCGATGTTATTCCTATGGATGCAACACATATACTTTTAGGGAGACCATGGCAATTCGATAGACAAGCTGTACACGACGGACTCACGAACACCTATACAGTCAAGAAGGATGGCCGAACCACCATCCTAAAGCCGTTGACACCCAAGGCCGTTCAAGAAGAGCAAGAAATAATGCGAGCAAGGTTCAAAGAGGAGCGTGAGAAGACCGCCACAGCCGCCGTCCGAGCCACTGCCGCGGACAGCCCCCTCATGGCCGAATCCTCTTCACCGCCGTCCCCTACTTCTTCCACAACCATTGCAGCCCCTTCCACACCTCATTCCAGCTCCAATACACAAGGAAAAGGCGTGAGTTCAGCCCCTAAGTCACAAGAGAAGAATCGAGCCCTGTTTTGCACAATTAAAGGCGTTGAGAAAGCTATTAAAGCAGGCTTGCCTTTAGTTCTTTTAACTTGTAAGAACAATGCTACTAATGATGTTTCTTTGCCTAGTGATGTGCAGCCACTTATAAAGGAGTTCGAGGACGTATTTCCGGACGAGATTCCAAGTGGATTACCTCCAGTTCGTGGGATCGAGCACCAGATTGATTTCGTGCCCGGAGCTGTCTTGCCGAATCGCCCAGCTTACCACACGTCGCCTGAAGAGACTAAGGAGATAGACCGTCAAGTTAAGGAGCTGTTGGAGAAGATGTAAATCAGAGAGTCGATGAGTGATACGACCTAGACACGAACTAGGACGATAATAACGACGTAGCAGAAGACTTTAGAATCGAAACACGTCAACTAATTGAAGGGAACAATCCGACACAAATTACGGCTAATCTAGACAACTAAAATACCTAGAACTATGACACAAATTAAATAACACAAATCCAAGTAATTATATGGCTGAATAGGGACGGTTTATAGGTTGGAATTAAGGGTAGAAAATCGTGTGTGAGGATAGTGAAGAATGGCTTGGAGAAGGTAGGATATGAAAGAGTACGATTGAACTTACGATACGACGATATGGTGTAGAACTCGGACTTGGGAAGGATGCCGTGAAGATGGACGTTTGGTGGCTGATTGGAAGTCGTCGAAGATGGTGTTGGAAGTGTGGTGATGTTGTGGTGATTCACAACCTGATGAGGACATCCATAGCAATGAGGACGTCAATGAAGAGCTTCAATTCAAAGGACCCGTCACAAGACTACGAGCTAAGAAGTTGCAAGATTATTTGCAAGCTACAATTCGCAAGAAGCTCGAAGAAGAGGACGGCGTGCAAGGAAGCTTGAAGATGATGAACTTGTTGTCATTGGAAGATGGAGATCAAGACATGGAGAACACAACATGAAGATGTGCATGTGTGCATGTGGACGTGTGCATGAACTCAAAGAGTGAAGAGGATCGGTCGAATTGAGCAAGGCCAATTTTCGGTCCTTGTGTTATTTTATCTAGTAGTTATTTTATTTTAGACTATAGTATTTATTTTATTTAATGGAAGTTACCAAAAGAAAATGATGAAACCATGGACAACAAAGATGATGAAGAACCGGAGTTGCAATTTAGAGGACCAATCACGAGATCACGAGCTAAGAAGTTGCAAGCTTACATGCAAGTGTTGATTAGAAGAAACCTCGAGATTGGAGATCAAGAAGTCAAGAGAAGCAATTCCAAGATAGTTAATTTGTTAACTATTGAAGATCAAGATCACACCATGGAGTATTAATCTTGAAGAGATGAAGATGAAGAAGTCCAAGTGCACGTGTGCATGTGCATGAAGTTGATCGTGCATGTGTGTGCATGTGTGTTGAAGAAATCGGTCCCATAGTATTTAATTATGGAGTTGGTTTTATCTAGACTATAGTATTTAATTTATTTAATTATAGACTATAGTAGATCAGATTTTATTTAATTAAATTAGGTATATTTTCGGTCATTGTGTCACAAAGTCATAGGTTTGACTAGAATTTTAATTAAGGGAAGAAACTACCTTAAATAGAATTCTAGTTTACGGAATTTCCTAGTCCATTTGGAGATCTATTTGGACTCCAAATTTTCGGTCCTTATTAGCATAATTTTCGTCCCCCATAACACTTATAAATAGGGGATCATTGTTACATTGATACTTTAGACATTCTTGAATTAATTTGCTTTTGCATTCAATTTGTGTCTCAAATCTATTTGTCTTTTGAATACTTTTCACACGAAAATATTCATTTTTGGAGCTAGCAACTACAAGTCTTATTCAAGGGTATTCCTCAATTCACTTGAGGGATTGACCGGTATTCGCTACGAGGAACAACTTGGAGATTTCAACCTTGAAGACGTTCGAGATTCAAGGAGACTATCGGGTTGTGAACCACTACAACATCACCATCGTCCAACACCATCAACGACGACATCCACCCTCCACCGTCGACCATACTCACGGCTGCCACCATCAAGATCAAGTTCTACATCCGTTCGTTTTATCCGTAAGTCCGTTCAAACACTAACATATCCTATCTTCTCCAAGCCCTTCTTCACCAATCTTCACACACGATTTCTACCCTTAATCCAGCCCATAAACTCGTCCCATACAGCCCCTATATCCTTTGGTTTGTGTTATTTAATTTGTGTCATAGTTCTAGGTATTTTAGTTGTCTAGATTAGTCGTATTTTTGTGTCGGATTGTTCCCTTCATTAGTTGACGTGTTTCGATTCTTAGAAGTCTTCCGCTACGTCGTTATTATCGTCCTAGTTCGTGTCTGGGTCGTATCAGAAAATAGAACTTGTATGGAAAGTTCCAAAAATAAAAATAATCTAGAAGGAAACTACCAAAAATAAGAAAGACTCACTAGGTAATTACCAACTATGATCTAATTCCAAAAGGAAAGTACCAAAATTAAAAATTGAACAAAAAGGAAACAATGGATATTCTTTTTTTTTTTTTATCGGATATCTCTTTTTTTTTTGTACCGATTTTTTTTTTAAATCACGATCGCTTCTTTTTTTTTTTATCGTAGCTTTTTTTTTATAACAATGAACAAACGGAAATTAAATTACAACTCGATCAAACGTAAATAAAATAACGACACAAAAACGAACCAAAGGTGACGTGGCTTTGATACCACTTTTATGATACGACCTAGACTCTAGGAACGAACACACGTCGACACACGTAAGTTTTGTGTCTTCGATGACTAAAACAATCAAAGTAAAAATATGCGGAAGAAACTAGACGACTAAAACTAAATAAAATATCTAGATTTATGACACAAGGAAGCTTGAAGATGATGACCTTGTTGACATTGGAAGATGGAGATCAAGACATGGAGAACACAACATGAAGATGTGCACGTGTGCATGAGGACGTGTGCATGAGCTTGCGTTAAAGAAGAATCGGCCGTGTGTGAAGAAGACCAATTTTCGGTCCTATCTATTTTATTTTAGTAGTTATTTTATTTTAGACTATAGTATTTATTTTATTTAATTAGACTATAGTCTAGATCAGTTTATTTAATTATTTTTAGATGTAATTTTCGGTTATTATAAGTCATAGTTTGACTAGGATTTTAAATAAGGTAAGATCTACAAGTTCTACCTTAAATAGAATTCTAGTTTAGGAAACTTCCAAGTCCAATCCTAAATTGATTTGAACTCATTATTTTCGGCCTTTAGCTATAGATTTTCAGCCCTCCCTCTATTATAAATAGAGGTACCATGTGACATTCATATTTTAGACTATATTTGATTATTAAGCCTTTGCTTTCAATATCGTCTCTCCCCTTTTAAATCTTTTGTAAGTTTAGATAATTAAATTCATACTCTTAGATTTAGCACCTCTAAGTTTTACAAAGGGAATTCGTCGTCCACGTTCGAGGGATCGCCGGAGACTCGCTATCCGAAGAGCAACTTAAAGAATTTGGCCTTGTGTACGTTTGAGATTCAAGGCAACTTTCGGGTTGTAATTCACATCGACAAAATCACCATCACCGCCGCCGATCAACGCCATCCACCGCCACCACCGTACGCCTCAAGTCCAGCCCCACCGTGCCTAGTTTGTGTCCATCCCGTTCAATCCGTAAGTCCGTCACAACTCTATCATATCCTATCTACCCTAGCCCTTCTAAACCCATACACCATATTCGAAATTCTCGCCTAATACCGTCCATATAACCGTCCCATAACAGCCATATCTTTGTTGGATTTGTGTTATTTTGTGTGTCATAAATCTAGATATTTTATTTAGTTTTAGTCGTCTAGTTTCTTCCGCATATTTTTACTTTGATTGTTTTAGTCATCGAAGACACAAAACTTACGTGTGTCGACGTGTGTTCGTTCTTAGAATGGCTATGGATGTCCTCATCATTCTGTTCCTCAATGAACAGAATGGACTTGAATCAGCCAGTGAAGATGAAGAAGAGCCTCAGGCCACCGCCCCTGAAGCCGTTGAAGTTCCTGAAGTCGAGCCAGATGATGAGGAAGTCGAGCTACCTCATGTCAGCTTAGTTTCTATTCGCAGTCTGAACATCAACCGTGAAGACGAAGAGCAAACGCAACGAGAGAACATCTTCTACACTCGAGTTGCCATCAAAGATCTGACTTGTGCGATGATCATCGACAGTGGGAGTGTAATCAACGCAATCAGCCAGTATGCCGTTGATAAACTCGCCCTTACCACAACAAAGCATCCAAAACCGTACAAGTTGCAGTGGCTCACAGATCGCGGATCCATCAGAGTTACAGGTCAGGTACACGTCTCCTTTACTAAAGGTCGCTATTCTGACACTGTTCTTTGTGATGTTATTCCTATGGAAGCAGCCCACATACTTTTAGGAAGACCGTGGCAGTTCGACAGAAAAGCGGTTCATGATGGTTTGGCCAACACCTATTCGATTACTAGGGATGGCCGCACCACAGTACTAAAACCACTCACTCCTAAAGCCGTTGCAGAGGATCAAGAAAGGATGCAAGAGAGATTCAAACAAGAACGGGCAAAGCAAGCTGCAACCGCCGCCCGAACCAATTCGGTCGCCACTTCACCGTCGGATTCTACCTCTTCTTCGATGATGAAGCCACGAAAAGCCTTGAAGAACTTAATCCGGAGCTGCAAATACGTGGTCCAATTACACGATTTCAAGCAATACAATTGCAAGGATATTTCCAAGCATTTGTATGTAAGAAATTCGAAGATGACAAAGATGTTGAGAGCAATTCCAAAATTGTTACTTTGCTAGTAATTAAAGATTGGAGATCAAGGTTTGAAGAAGAGAACATGAAAAACTCGTCGAGTTGTGCATGCGTGCACGGGATCAGATTTTCGGCCCTTTAATTAATTTAATTAGGGGTTGAATTTTATTTAGACTATAGTATTTATTTAATTATGTTAGACTATAGTTTAATTCAGATTTTTATTTAATTTTGATGTAATTTTCGTCCATTAATAAGCATAGGTTTGACTAGAATTGTATTTAAGGCAATTTCCTACCTTGAATAGAATTCTAGCTTAGGGAACTTCCTAGTATAGTTAGAGATCCCTTTTGGATCAATTTTTAAGCCTTTTTGATGCTAAATTTCGTCCCCCATAGTATTATAAATAGGGGATCATTGTTACATTGATACTTTAGACTATATTTGATTAATTAAGCTTTGCTTTCAATATTGTCTCAACCCCCCCTTTTAAATCTTTGTGAGTTTTGATTTAAAATTCATATTCTTGGAGCTAGGAAATTTAAGTCTTATTCAAGGGTATTGCTTAATCCACTTGAGGGATTAACCGATATTTGCTATCCAAAGATCAACTTGGAGATTTCATCCTTGGGTACGTTCGAGATTTAAGGAGGCTATCGGGTTGTGATTCACATCAACGAATCATCATCCATCAACCATCATCGATGACGCCCATCCCCATCGACGCACGCCTCAATTCAGTCCCCCAAGTTCGAGCAATCAACCACCGTTCATTTTATCCGTAAGTTCGTTGCATCCCTATCATATCCTACCTTCTCCAAGCCATTCTTCACAAGCCATCACACACAATTTTCCCTACAAATTCAGCCCTCAAATCCGTCCCTATTCAGCCCTTTAACCTTTGGTATTGTGTTATATAGTTTGTGTTGAATTAATTAGGGGACCGATTTTCTTCAATACACGCACACACATGCACGTTAACTTCATGCACATGCACATGTGCACTTCTTCTCTTTATCTTCAACTCTTCAAGTTATATTCTTCAAATCTTGATCTCCAATCTTTGATTGTTAACAAGGTAACAATCTTGGGGCTGCATTTAACTTCTTCTAATTCTTCAAACTTCTTGCGAATAATTGCTTGGAAACAACCTTGCAATTTCTTGGCTCGAAATCGTGTAATTGAACCTCTAAATGGCAGCTCCGGATTTAGTTCTTCAAGGCTTTGCATGGCTTCATCATTCCCCTCCTCTTGAAAAGAATTCGCCCTCGAATTCAAAGCTCCGGGATCAAAGACGAACACGAACTGACCATCAAATTCTTTTTGCACAAGCTGTATAAAACACATCTTCATGAACATGAACGAGAACATTCCACTTGTGTTAATCATCCGAAACTCTAGCTCCATAGATTGTCTTGACATGGCATTCATGATCAAATCTGGTGGTACATCAACTTCCAATGGAATTTCTTTAACAACCTGTAAAATAAAGACATCACAAGAAAACGGTTGACAAAAATGTTAGAACTCAGCGGCTTCTCCATGTTTGCTTGTACGAACTCCTTATGATCTTCAACCATTGCCTCACGGATGTCATTCTCCTTTTTAAAATAAGGTTGTATCTCCAACAACTCTTCAACTTCTTCGGTTTCCTCAACTGCTTCATGGATCTCCAAATTCACAATTTGTAGTTTATCCTCCATACAATCTTGAGGACTTGTCATCTCCATGGACAAAATATCCAAACTGCAATCTTCTATACTTGTCTTCTCCGGATTAGTAATTTCGAGAATGGGCACCTCTTCATCGATATGAATGAAAACCGGCTCCTCTTGATTACAATCGTCTTGAACTAACTCCTCAAAAACTGGCATCTTCTCATTGGTTGTTTCTATCATGTCCAACTCTGGCTTAGATTCTTCAACTATCTCATCTTCTAAGCACATAGAAACAGATGGTAATGAGATAAAAGGTACTTCAACGAAGTCTAGAATTGGTACCTTGGAAGTAGAAGCATCATGGGTGGCAATGCTCGACTCTACTTGAACCTCCTCTTTTGACTTCATCTCTAGTTCCTCTAGCCACTTTTCTATCCGAATGGCGTATTCCACCATGTCTTCCAACTCGTCGAAGCGGTACAATGCTACTCTTTCACGGATTGCTCTTCGTAGACCAGCTAGAAATCTATCCATGGTGTCTTCTGGATATTCTTCTACATCAGCTCGTCTCATGGCTTCAATCATTTTGTTGTAGTAGTCATTTACACTTCGATCTCTTTGTCTAAGCTTGTATAGCTTTTCCTCCAACTCCCATTGGTAGTGGTCTGGAATGAAGCGTTTCCGCATCAAATCTTTCAACTCACGCCATGTGTCGATGGGTGGAAGGCGATCTCTGTGGCACCGATTCTGCTGGAATTCCCACCATGTTGCTGCGTAGCCTTAAACTTTGACGAAACTAGCTGCACTTTCTTTTTCTCGAGGAAGTCATAGCACTCAAAAAGTTTGTCTACTTTGCGTTCCCAATCCAAATAGATGTCGGGATAGTATAGACCTTCAAACTCAGGTATGATCATGTTGTTGTTGCGGTAGAGATGGTGAGAATTTGGTGTAGAGGGTGTATGGGCATACGGAGTATGATTGGTGTATGGTGCATGGACCGGATGGTGCATGGTTGCATATGTGTATGGTCCGGATGGTGTATATGGGTATGAACAGATGATATATGTGGAATAAGATGAATTTTTGATCCCCTTGATGATGGTGGACGAAAATTTGAAGGGAGGAAGTGTATATGGAAGATTTGGAAGGATTTGGATGGAAAAAAGCTAGAAAAGGAAAGAATTAGATGTATTTTTAAAGTTCCCAAATAGAATAGGAATCCAAAAATAAATTCCAAAGGTATGGAAGGTAAGAATTAGAGAGGAAAAGGAAAAAGGGATTAGGTAATTTGGAAAGTGTTACACAATTGTGACACAATCTAAATATCCTAATTGAACTAGACTCTAAAAGGAAAGAACTAAAAATAAATTACAACTCAAAAGGAAACTACCAAAATAAAAATAAAACTTGGAAGGAAAGTTCCAAAAATAAAATAAGACTCAAAAGGAAATTACCAACTAAGGAATTATCCTAGAAGGAAATTACCAAAATTAAAATTAGACTCACAAGGTAGATACCAACTATAGAGTAGTACCAAAATTAAAGAAACACAAAAGGAAACAATGAATATACCTCTTTTTTTTTTAAATTTTCGGATTTTTTTTTTCTTTTTTTTTTTATCCGATTTTTTTTTTCTTTTTTTTTTCGACGGCTTTTGCTCTTTTTTTTTGTCGATGCTCTTTTTTTTTCAATTGATATCTATGCTATTACAACTCGATACAATAAAAATGAAAAAGACAGGTAAGACAACATGTGGGATAAAAATGACACGTCGGATTGAACCACGACCAGCAGAGCTGTAGTATCCGTACCTCTCACTACTCAATGCTTATCTAAATTGATATAAGTTTAAGTTTTATATAAATCTTATGTGGTTATTTTTATGCCAATTGCATTTATATAAATATATGTGTTAATGTTACTATATCTATTTGTTTATTTTGTCATTATAATTGTTCTATGACATTTAAACATTCATTTAAGCAAGAGATTATTTTATTTACTAAATAGAATGAAATTGCACAAAGCATAGTGAGATTAAAAATAAAAATAAAAAAAATATATGATTGCATATGTGGTATAATATACTTGTAATCATAATGTGGATATATGTATAATATGTATATATAGCTTAGAGATATATATGGTTTATCTTAAATTATTAGATTAGTCAATTAAATGAAATACATGCACAACTCCACGTAATATATACACTTGGCAAACTTTGAGCTTACCTATCAAGAAAAGTGGTATGTGCCTGTTATAAATTGAGAATATATAAATAGATTATAGAATAAAAGAAGAGGAAATTAAATTAAACCATTGTTCAGGTTTGATACGAACCCGAAAAGCATAAAAGAATCAAATCCAAGAAAGCCATTGAGAACTTCAAAGATAATCATGTTGTCCAAGATTAAAGATTGGAGATCAAGATTTGAAGAATACAAGTGCATGAAAATATTCAGATATTTTGGGCAGCCCATGAAGATCAAATATTCAGCCCGAGTATAGTCAACATGCTATCATTTGATGATGAAGAAGGAAGCATGAAGACGTGAGAAGAAGAACGACGCCATTTGGACGTGTGCATGAAAAGTTATACGCGTTTGCATGGGAAATCGGGAGATGCTGTGATACGACCCGAACTCTAGGAACGAACACACGTCGACACACGTAAGTTTTGTGTCTACGATGACTCAAACAATCAAAGTAAAATATGCGGAAGAAAACTAGACGACTAAGACTCAACTAAAATACCTAGACAATGACACACAAAATAACACAAATCCAATGAATATGGGGCTGTTTTGGACGGCTAAGATAAAGGTAAGGGTGATGGAATTTCGATGGTATTGAATGGGTTTAGAATGGCTTGAGTAGATAGGGTATGATAGAGTTGAAACGGACTTACGGATTGAACGAAGGCGACACGATTTGAACTCGAAGGTGGCTGATCTTGATACGAACGTGGATGATGATGTTTGACGTCGATTATGGCTGGATGGTCGATGGTTGGTAGATGTGAATTACAACCCGAAAGTTGCCTTGAATCTCGAACGTACACAAGGCCAAATTCTTTAAGTTGCTCTTCGGATAGCGAGTTTCCGACGATCCCTCGAACGTGGACGGCGAATTCCCTTTGTAAAACTTAGAGGTGCTAAATCTAAGAGTATGAATTTAATTATCTAAACTCACAAAAGATTAAAAGGGGTGAGACGATATTGAAAGCAATGGCTTAAAAATCAAATATAGTCTAAAATAACAATGAGACATGGATCCACTATTTATAATAGTTGGATCGAATTCCTAAGGCTAAGGGACGAAAATAATAGCCCTAATTAGACTAGAATTGGACTTTGACTACTTCCTAAACTAGAATTCTATTTAAGGTAGATTTTGTAGATCCTGCCTTATCTAAAAATCTGGTCAAAATTCTATCTAAAATAACCGAAAATTACCAACTAAAAATCTGCAAAATTCGTCCAAATCATAATAAAATAAAATACTATATTCTAATAAATCAATCCCCTTAATTGGATCATCAAGGGCCGATTATTTTGGGCTTTTCCACCATGCATGCTTAACTTGGGCTGAATAGCAAGTATACACATCAAGCCCAACAAAAGCACACTTGCACGCCTCCTTCATGTATTGCACTCCACATCTTGATCTCCATCTTCCAATGTCAATAATGTCATCATCTTCAAGCTTCCTTGTACGCCGTCTTCTTCTTCAAGCTTCTTGCGAATTGTAGCTTGCAAATAATCTTGCAACTTCTTAGCTCTTAATCTTGTGACGGGGCCTTTGAATTGAAGCTCTTCATTGACTTCCTCATTGCTATGGATGTCCTCATCATTCCCCCCCTGCTGAAAAGAATTCGTCCTCGAATTTGAAACCTCATCATGGTCGAATTCATCTGCAACAAAAGGAGATAAATCAGCAACATTAAACGTAGAAGAACACTTATACTCACCAGGTAGATCAATGCGGTATGCATTATCATTAACACGGCTTAGAACAGTAAAGGGACCATCTCCACGGGGCGACAACTTGGACTTCCTCAAGTTAGGAAATCGGCCAGGGCTAAGGTGTACCCAAACTCGATCTCCGGGCTGAAAGATGACACGTTTGCGCCTCGTGTTGCGTGCGGCGGCTATCCTTGAGCCTTGGTGCTCAATCCGGGCACGTACCTTCTCATGCATCTCTTTGATAAAATCAGCTCTTTTCATACCTTTAACACTTGTTAGATGCTCAACAGGTAAAGGTAACAAATCATTAGGAGTTAATGGATTAAATCCATAAACAACCTCAAACGGAGACATGTTAGTAGAAGAATGCACAACACGATTATAAGCAAATTCAGCATATGGTAAACATTCTTCCCATGACTTCAAGTTATTCTTAATTAGAGACCTAAGTAAAGCTCCTAAAGTGCGATTCACAACCTCAGTTTGACCATCGGTTTGTGGATGACATGCAGTAGAAAACAATAACTTAGTACCTAATTTTCCCCACAAAACACGCCAGAAATGTCCTAAAAACTTAGAATCCCTATCACTAACAATAGTACGAGGAATTCCATGCAATCTAACAACATGCACAAAGAACAAGTTGGCAACATGTATAGCATCATCAGTTTTCCTACATGCAATGAAATGAGCCATTTTGGAAAACCTATCAACTACAACAAACACAGAATCCTTACCCGACCTAGATCTAGGCAATCCTAAGATGAAATCCATAGAAATATCAATCCAAGGAGATGAGGGGGCGGGTAGGGGCGAATAAAGACCAAATGGGTGTGAAGTGGATTTAGCTTGACGACAAGTAATGCAACGACTACACACATTCTCCACATCCTTACGCATATGCGGCCAAAAGAAGTGTTCATGCAGCAAGTTCAATGTCTTATGCACACCAAAGTGACCCATTAAACCTCCCGCATGTGATTCTAACACCAATAACTCACGCATAGAACAAGTAGGGATGCATAATTTCGACTCTTTGAACAAGAAACCATCATGCACATAATAACCATCATATGACCTAGATTTCGAGCTACATGAAGCATATATGGGGCTGAAATAGGCGTCCTCAACATACAGTGCTTTAATAGACTCAAAACCAAGCATCTTAGCATGCATTAAGTTCAAAAGAGCGTACCTTCTTGATAGGGCGTCGGCGACCACGTTTTCCTCGCCTTTCTTATACTTGATAACATACGGGAAGGACTCGATGAACTCGACCCATCTCGCATGTCTCTTGTTCAGATTGTTTTGCCCTTTCAAATGTTTCAAGCTTTCATGATCCGTGTGGATGACGAACTCCTTGGGCCACAAGTAGTGCTGCCATGTATCCAATGCACGCTTCAAAGCGTATAGCTCTTTATCGTACGTCGAATAACGCAAACTGGCGCCATTGAGTTTCTCACTGAAATAGGCCACGGGACGTTTTTCCTGCATCAAAACAGCACCAATACCTATCCCGGAGGCATCACACTCGATCTCAAAAGTTTTGGAAAAATCAGGTAAACACAAAACAGGAGCAGAACATAACAATGACTTCAAGGTATTAAAAGCATGCTCTTGTTGTTTACCCCACTCAAATTTCCGATCCTTCTTACTTAGCTCAGTAAGAGGGGCGGCTATACTGGAGAAATCCCGTACAAAACGACGGTAAAACCCAGCTAGACCATGGAATGATCGAACCTCAGAGGCGTTTTTCGGGGTTGGCCATTCCTCAATCGCTTTGATTTTGGAACGGTCTACCTCAATACCTCGTGAACTAACGACAAAGCCTAAAAACACGACTTCATCCATGCAAAAAGAACATTTAGACAAGTTTCCATACAACTTAGCATCACGCAGAAGACAGAAAACACGCCTAAGATGATCTAAGTGCGCCTGTGCATTGTGACTGTAAATCAAAATATCATCAAAGTAGACAACAACAAATTTACCAATCACATCACGCAAAACATGATTCATTAATCTCATAAACGTGCTCGGTGCATTAGTGAGACCAAAAGGCATAACTAACCACTCATATAAACCATGCTTTGTTTTAAACGCAGTTTTCCATTCATCCCCTTCATGCATTCTAACTTGAAAATAACCAGATCTCAAATCTATCTTAGAAAACACATGAGAACCACTTAATTCATCTAGCATATCATCAAGTCTAGGGATAGGAAATCTGTACTTAACTGTTATTTTGTTGATGGCGCGGCAGTCCATGCACATTCTCCATTCATTGTTCTTCTTGGGCACTAGAATGACTGGAACTGCACAAGGGCTCATCGACTCTCGGATTTGCTTCTTCTCTAGCAACTCCTTTACTTGGCGATCGATCTCCTTCGTCTCTTCAGGTGAAGTGCGGTACGCCGGTCGGTTGGGCAAGACTGCGCCGGGTACGAAGTCGATCTGGTGCTCGATCCCACGAACTGGAGGTAATCCACTTGGAATCTCTTCCGGGAACACATCCGCGAACTCCTCCATAAGTGGCTGCACATCACAAGGCAAAGAAACACCATTAGTAGCACTGTCCTTATAAGATAAAAGAACAAAAGGTAAACCTGCTTTTAGTGCTTTCTCTACGCCTTTAACTGAGATGAACAGGGACCGATTCTTCTCTTGACTTGGGGCTGATCCGGGTGCTTTTCCACGAGCTAAGGCATCATTAGGAAACGCCTTAGGGGCTGTAATGGTCGAGCATGAGGTGGAACTCGGTGTTGAAGGGGCGGCCGAGTTGGTTCGGGCTGCGGCTGCGGCTTGTTTTGCCCGTTCTTGCTTGAATCTCTCTTGCATCCTTTCTTGATCCTCTGCAACAGCTTTAGGAGTGAGTGGCTTGAGCACAGTGGTTCGACCATCTCGAGTAATCGAGTAGGTGTTGGCTAAACCATCGTGAACCGCTTTTCTGTCGAACTGCCACGGTCTTCCTAAAAGTATATGGGCTTTGATACCACTTTTATGATACGACCCGAACTCTAGGAACGAACACACGTCGACACACGTAAGTTTTGTGTCTACGATGACTCAAACAATCAAAGTAAAATATGCGGAAGAAAACTAGACGACTAAGACTCAACTAAAATACCTAGACAATGACACACAAAATAACACAAATCCAATGAATATGGGGCTGTTTTCATAGGAATAACATCACAAAGAACAGTGTCAGAATAACGACCTTTAGTAAAAGTAACGTGTACCTGACCTGTTACTCGAATGGATCCTCTGTCAGTAAGCCACTGCAACTTGTATGGCTTCGGATGCTTTGTTGTGGTGAGGGCGAGTTTATCAACGGCATACTGACTGATTGCGTTGATTACACTCCCACTGTCGATGATCATGGCACAAGTCTGATCTTTGATGGCAACTCGAGTATAG
The DNA here is from genome assembly GCA_026008535.1 of Perilla frutescens. Taxonomy (NCBI): domain Eukaryota; kingdom Viridiplantae; phylum Streptophyta; class Magnoliopsida; order Lamiales; family Lamiaceae; genus Perilla; species Perilla frutescens. The sequence goes on from BRKX01000004.1 coordinate 18,512,757, forward strand.
AAGATGTTCTCTCGTTGCGATTGCTCTTCGTCTTCACGGTTGATGTTCAGACTGCGAATAGAAACTAAGCTGACATGGGATAGCTCGTCTTCTTCATCATCTGGCTCGACTTCAGGGACCTCAACTGCTTCAGGGGCGGCGGTCTGGGGATCCTCTTCATCTTCACTGGCTGATTCAAGTCCATTCTGTTCATTGAGGAACAGAACACGCCGGTTTGGACACTGGTTCTGAAAATGACCCCAACCTTGGCATTTATGACATTGGATGTCACGGGCTCGACTAGGGGCTGCATTCGGCGTTGGAGTGGACTGATTGGGTCGTTGGAAAGGTGGCCTGGGTGTAGACTCGGGTCTACGGCTTGCTTGCGGTGTAGAACGATCAAAACGGCGTTCCGGAGGGCCGGATTGACCTCGGGGTCGTGTGGAATCAGTAGAAGGAGTAGAAGGTGATGTGGAAGGTGTACCTTTACTCCAAGATGATCGAGTAGGGGCTGCACTTTGACTGGATCGACGGCGGCCTTCTCGCAACTGCTTTTCCACAATCGATGCGTACTGCACCATTCTCTCTATGCTGGTGAACTCCTTGAGTTCTACTTCACAGGCAATGTCTGGATTCATACCTTCAATGTACCGAATGATGGTAGCATTTAAGGTCTCCTCTTTTCCGACTCGATTCAGGGCCGTTTCTAGCTCTTTGTGGTACTCCTCGATCGATCTAGCTCCTTGCTTGATCCGGTTGAGCTTCTTCTCAAGCTCTCTTTCATAGTGGACTGGGATGAAGCGTCCACGCAAGAATCCTTTCATTTCCTCCCAATTGTCAATGGGTGGATTTCTGTTTCTTCGTCTCCTTTCTTGCTGCATTTCCCACCAAGTGGCTGCGTAGCCTTTGAACTCCAAACATGCTAGTTGCACCTTTTTAGCTTCTGAAAAATCATAGCATGCGAAAATCTTCTCTACCTTACGTTCCCAATCAAGATAGATATCGGGATCGTGAAGGCCTTCAAATTCTGGAATGCTCGTCTTGATGTTGTGGAGCATTCGATCTTCCTCATAGTCATCTCGACTATGGCCTCGTCTCGGGCGACGTCCTCGATCAAATTCTTCAGTATTCTCATCAAAGTACTCCTCTTCAGGCTCGTTGTGACGTTCTAGACGTTGGTTTCCTCGAATGGGTGGAGGAAAGACAGGTGTCGTTTTAGTGCGTTCAAGAGCATGCACTAAATCGTCTATTTTGTCAGAGAGGGCCTGGTGTTGTCTTTGAACATGCTTAGACAATGCTTCAAAATGGTACTTGGGATCCCACGGTGCGGGTGGATCCGAGTATGACTCCATGGGTGCTTTAGAAGGGTCTTTGGACGGGTCCAAAGGTGGTGAAGTCGAATGGTGATCGACTGGAGGTGTGGAGGATGATTCGGTGTGGGTTCCTTTCTTCATGATACCTACAAAACGAACAAACGTAAAAGAAAACAAGGAAGATCCTCACAATCTCACGTTCACTCTTTTGTTTTCACTCTTGATTTTACCACTCGTGTATCACTCAAAGTGTATGGTGCACAGTGTGTGAAAATCGTGTATATGAAGGTAAGGGAATCGTGTGGTTTGTTTCGAGGAAGGACGGGAATGCTATTCTCGGAACAAGGATGAATTTGGTATGTGTAGATGAGATACGGGTTGAGTATGTGTGGGAATGGTAGTGGTCGAATGTAGTGTGGTATGGGATGGGGGTTGGTCGAGTATGGGTAGTAGGAAAGGAAAGAAGTAGATCAATTATTGAAGTCCCAAATAGATTAGGAAATCCAAAAATAAATCTAGGTAAAAGTAGGAAAGAAATAGAATAGATAAGGAAGAAAGAAAGAGATAAGGTAAATAGGGGATTTGGATATGTATCAATCTATGTGACACAATCTAAATACCTTAATTAGCCTAGACTCTAGAAGGAAAGAACCAAAAAATAAAATAAGACACTTAAGGAAGTTACCAACAAGAAATAGAACTTGTATGGAAAGTTCCAAAAGTAAAACAAACTTGAAGGAAACTACCAAAAATAAGAAAGGCTTATTAAGGTAATTACCAACTAACAACCTAGTACCAAAAGGAAGATACCAAAATTAAAAATTGCACAAAAGGAAACAATGAATTTTCGTTTTTTTTTTTTTTTTTTTTTTTTTAATTTCGGATTTTTTTTTTTTTTTAATCCGATTTTTTTTTTTTTTTTTTTTTTTTTTTTGAACGATCGACTTTTCTTTTTTTTTTTTTTTTTTTAACTGATCGTGTCTCTTTTTTTTTTTTTTGAATAATGAACAAACGGAAATTAAATTACAACTCGATTAAACGGAAAATAAAGTACGACACAAAAACGAACCAAAGCCGACGTGGCTTTGATACCACTTTTATGATACGACCCGAACTCTAGGAACGAACACACGTCGACACACGTAAGTTTTGTGTCTACGATGACTCAAACAATCAAAGTAAAATATGCGGAAGAAAACTAGACGACTAAGACTCAACTAAAATACCTAGACAATGACACACAAAATAACACAAATCCAATGAATATGGGGCTGTTTTGGACGGCTAAGATAAAGGTAAGGGTGATGGAATTTCGATGGTATTGAATGGGTTTAGAATGGCTTGAGTAGATAGGGTATGATAGAGTTGAAACGGACTTACGGATTGAACGAAGGCGACACGATTTGAACTCGAAGGTGGCTGATCTTGATACGAACGTGGATGATGATGTTTGACGTCGATTATGGCTGGATGGTCGATGGTTGGTAGATGTGAATTACAACCCGAAAGTTGCCTTGAATCTCGAACGTACACAAGGCCAAATTCTTTAAGTTGCTCTTCGGATAGCGAGTTTCCGACGATCCCTCGAACGTGGACGGCGAATTCCCTTTGTAAAACTTAGAGGTGCTAAATCTAAGAGTATGAATTTAATTATCTAAACTCACAAAAGATTAAAAGGGGTGAGACGATATTGAAAGCAATGGCTTAAAAATCAAATATAGTCTAAAATAACAATGAGACATGGATCCACTATTTATAATAGTTGGATCGAATTCCTAAGGCTAAGGGACGAAAATAATAGCCCTAATTAGACTAGAATTGGACTTTGACTACTTCCTAAACTAGAATTCTATTTAAGGTAGATTTTGTAGATCCTGCCTTATCTAAAAATCTGGTCAAAATTCTATCTAAAATAACCGAAAATTACCAACTAAAAATCTGCAAAATTCGTCCAAATCATAATAAAATAAAATACTATATTCTAATAAATCAATCCCCTTAATTGGATCATCAAGGGCCGATTATTTTGGGCTTTTCCACCATGCATGCTTAACTTGGGCTGAATAGCAAGTATACACATCAAGCCCAACAAAAGCACACTTGCACGCCTCCTTCATGTATTGCACTCCACATCTTGATCTCCATCTTCCAATGTCAATAATGTCATCATCTTCAAGCTTCCTTGTACGCCGTCTTCTTCTTCAAGCTTCTTGCGAATTGTAGCTTGCAAATAATCTTGCAACTTCTTAGCTCTTAATCTTGTGACGGGGCCTTTGAATTGAAGCTCTTCATTGACTTCCTCATTGCTATGGATGTCCTCATCATGCTGTTTTTCATGCAAAGGTGGCAAGATTAATTATAACATGGGCCACGAATTTAATCAATAAAATCAGCCCATTGTTGTGATTAATTAAGTCCAAATAGGCGAGATTTATGAAGGCCCAAGTTGTTGGGATTTATCCTTATCTAGTTAGATTTAGATAGATTTTTGTTATCTTTATTTTTGGTATCTTTTGATTCTTACCTTATAACCAGATTTTGGATAAGGTAACAATCCTAGATAGATTAGAACTAGTTTATTTTGAATTCTTCTAGTATTAGGACTCTAATTTTCGTCCATATACACTCCTATAAATAGGAGCACCATGTGACATTCATAATTCAGACAATTGCAAGAAATAAAGAGTTATTCTCAATCTGTCTCGCGATCCTTCGTTTGATCAAACTTTTATCTACAATTCTATTGTTCTAGCAAATCAATAGTCTTATTTAAGTTCTTCAGGGTATAATTAAGTACTTGGGAGAATTGCTATCCGAAGAAGCTAGACGTGCGCGTTCGGGTTATTCAACACGGGTTCGCCGAATCTATCCTATCCTTTTACCAACAACACCGCCGCCCAAGCCACCTTCACCGCCGTCTTCCGCCGCCATCACCACCATAATTCCAGCTACCCTCGAGTGTTTCAAGTGTGCAAGTCAAGTCCTAGTTCGTGTCTACGTGTTTCTAGTAAGTTTTGTCTTTTAATTTGCGTCGGATTCTACCCTTCATTCGCTGACGTTGTTCGAGTCCTTAAAGTCTTCCGCCTGCGTATTCTTCGTGTCTTGGATACATTATCCGGGTCACATCATAAATTTGGCATCAGAGCCACGTCAGCTCTACTGGTCGTGGTTCAATCCGACGTGTCATCTACGTGTCAGTTATTTTTCGTACGTGTCATTTAATTTTCATTTGTTTCGAGTTGTAATCTGATTCATATTCATTGAAAAAAAAGGAGCAAAAGACATCGGCTAAGTAAAAAAAAATGAAAAAAAAAAGTCGCCGAAAAAAAAAAAAAAAACGAAAATCAGATTTAAATCCTTGTTGGATTCGATTTTACCTTGTGTTTAGATTTGTTTCCTTATTTTTAGGGATCTTTAGATTGTGTTCACATTGGTCAAACACATCCAAAATCCTTTTTCCACATCCATTAGATTTCCTTTCTTGTTTAGATTTCTTCCATCCTCATCCATATCTCTTCAAGATCTTTCTTACTTATCCACATCTAATTTGATTCCTACACCCTAGGGGATTCGAATTACCCAATCCCTTTCCTACATACACCCGGTTCACCTTATACACCACATAGTCCATACACCCATACACCCGTACACCCATACACCCGTGGTCCACATACACCATACACCAAACACAACCGGTTTACCTACACCATTCATACAACAGCCCCACATCATCAAGTTAGATGGATCCGGTCCGAGTCCGCCCGAATCGATTCAGAGATGCCGATGGTCTACACCGCAACAAGATAACCATCCCAGAGTTTGAGGGTCTATACGATCCAGAAGTGTACCTAGATTGGGAACACAGAGTTGATAAGATTTTTAAGTACTACTACTTCCCCGAGCCAAAGAAGGTGCAATTAGTCACATTGGAGTTTAAAGACTACGCAGCAGCATGGTGGGAATTCTAACAAAATCGATGCTACCAAGATCACCTTCCACCTATCGACACATGGCGTGAGTTGAAAGATTTGATGCGGAAACGCTTCATTCCAGACCATTACCAATGGGAGTTGGAGGAGAAGCTATACAAGCTTAGGCAAAGAGATCGAAGTGTAAATGACTACTACCACAAAATGATTGAAGCCATGAGACGAGCTGATGTAGAAGAATATCCAGAAGATACCGTGGATAGATTTCTAGCTGGTCTACGAAGGGAAATCCGAGAAAAGGTAGCATTGTATCACTTCGACAAGTTGAAAGACATGGTGCAATATGCCATTGAGATAGAGAAGTGGTTGGAGAGTCTGCAAAATGAAGTGGTTCAAGTAGAGTCAAATGTAAAGTTGTCACCTAGAGCTCAACGCCAAATAGCCCCATTTCGTTGGAGCGAACCTGAGTCATTCGAGGAGTTTCTACGTACCTATGTACCACCTATACGGCCTGCATCACCAGTTCAGCTGGTCATGGATGTGCCAAGCCAAGCCAGCAACACTCAAGAGGAGATCCATGTTGATACGAACCTAAAAAGCTTAAAAGAATCAAATCCAAGAATGCCATTGAGAGCTTCAAAGATAATTATGTTGTTCAAGATTAAAGATTGGAGATCAAGATTTGAAGAACACAAGTGCATGAAAATATTTAGATATTTTGGGCAGCCCATGAAGATCAAATATTCATCCCGAGTATAGTCAACATGCTATCATTTTATGAAGAAGAAGGAAGCATGAAGACATGAGAAGAAGAACGAAGCCATTTGGACGTGTGCATTAAAAGTTATACGCGTTTGCATGGGAAATCGGGAGATGATGTTTTTCATGCAAAGGTGGCAAGATTAATTATAACATGGGCCACGAATTTAATCAATAAAATCAGCCCATTGTTGTGATTAATTAAGTCCAAATAGGCGAGATTTATGAAGGCCCAAGTTGTTGGGATTTATCCTTATCTAGTTAGATTTAGATAGATTTTTGTTATCTTATTTTTGGTATCTTTTGATTTTATCCTAGATTGATTATGATTAGTATTTTTCAATGTTTATCTAGTTAATTAGGGTTTAATTTTCGTTCCCCTAGGTCCCTATAAATAGGACCACTATGTTTCATTCATAATGGAGACGTTGCATGAAATAAAGAGTTAATTTCTCAATTGTCTCACCGATCCTTTGGTTGATCACATTTATCGATCCTTTGGTTGATCAAACACAATTCTATTGATCTAGCAATTCAATATTTTTATTCAAGTTCTTCAGGGTACAACGAGTACTTGGGAGAATTGCTAACAAATCGGAGAAGATCGAAGTAGCTGCGTTTCGTCTCTTGAAGCCGGGGTTCAGCTGAAGTTCCAATCCATTCTACCTATCATCTACATCTCGACGCCACTACCTTCATCCACAAGACACTATTCATCCGCCTCCTATCTTCCACAAATTATCCTAGTAAGTTCTAGTTTAATCGAGTCTTTTATTCTTATGTTAGTTGAGTTTTAGTCTAGTTAGTCGGATTGAATCCTTCTTAATCTGACGTGTTTCGAGTCCTTATGTCTTCCGCTAGGTGTTCTGTTGATTTGGCTTAGATATCTTGTCTGGGTCACATCATAAATTTGGTATCAGAGCCACGTCAGCTCTGCTGGTCGTGGTTCAATCCGACGTGTCAAATACGTGTTCTGTTGATTTGGCTTAGATATCTTGTCTGGTTAAGGAAAGAATCAAAAGATATGATTGTTATCCATCAAGATCCAGTCGAGTTCAATAAGTGTCCAAGGTCAGTTCATTGAGTTTGCCTATACGTGCTCAATTCAGCAAGTTAAGCACATATAGATAAATTAAGTCATTCTTTGTTCTTAATTCGTTTTCTTTGTTTATTTTATCGAGTCTAAGCACAGCCATACAATATAGTCATATTTATCGTTGTTTAGTCATTTATTTTGTTCTAGTATTAGTCGGGTTGAATCCTTCTTTAGTTGACGTGTGTTTCGATTCTATAAGTCTTCCGCGCGTTTTTCCTCTCGGTGTTGATCATCATACCGGGAATCGTATCATTTGGCATCAGAGCCACTTCAGCTCTGCTGGTCGTGGTTCAATCCGACGTGTCATCTACGTGTCAAATATGTGTTATTTTGTTCTAGTATTAGTCGGGTTGAATCCTCCTTTAAATAGGAGCACCATGTGACATTCATAATTCAGACGTTGCATGAAATAAAGAGTTAATTTCTCAATTGTCTCACCGATCCTTTGGTTGATCACATTTATCGATCCTTTGGTTGATCAAATACAATTCTATTGATCTAGCAATTCAATAGTCTTATTCAAGTTCTTCAGGGTACAACGAGTACTTGGGAGAATTGCTAACAAATCGGAGAAGATCGAAGTAGCTGCGTTTCGTCCATTGAAGCCGGGGTTCAGTTGAAGTTCCAATCCATTCTACCTATCATCTACATCTCGACGCCACTACCTTCGTCCACAAGACACTACTCGTCCGCCTCCTATCTTCCACAAATTATCCTAGTAAGTTCTAGTTTAATCGAGTCTTTTATTCTTATTTTAGTTGAGTTTTAGTCTAGTTAGTCGGATTGAATCCTTCTTAATCTGACGTGTTTCGAGTCCTTAAGTCTTCCTCTACGTGTTCTGTTGATTTGGCTTAGATATCTTGTCTGGGTCACATCATAAATTTGGCATCAGAGCCACGTCAGCTCTGCTGGTCGTGGTTCAATCCGACGTGTCATCTACGTGTCATTTATCTATCATACGTGTCATTTAATTTTCGTATTGTTTCGAGTCTATTGTAATCTGATTGTTATTCATTAAAAAAAAAAGAGGAGAAAAGACATCGGCTAAGTAAAAAAAAAATGAAAAAAAAAGTCGCCGAAAAAAAAAAATGAAAATCAGATTTTATTTCTTGTTTATTTCGATTTTCTTGTTGTTTTCTAGTCTAGATAGGCTTGAATCCATCTTAGATAGATATTTTGGGATTTGTTAGATTGTGTTCACACTTGGTCAAACTTATCCAAAAATATTCTACCTTATCCACTAGATTTCCTACCTTGTTTAGATATCTTCCATCCTCATCCATATCTAATCAAGATCTTCCATTCCTATCCACCTAAAATTCGATCCCCACTCTATCTAGGCTTCGAATTTTGCAGTCCATATATCCATACACCCTCTAGGTTTGAAATTTTCATATCTTTCATACCTACACCCGGTTCACCATATACACCACATACTCCATACACCCATACACCCATACACCCGTACACCCGTGGTCTACAAACACCAAAACAGCAGGTTTACCTACACCATCCATACAACAGCCCCACATCATCAAGTTAGATGGATCCGGTCCGAGTCCGTCCGAATCGATTCAGAGATGCCGATGGTCTACACCGCAACAAGATAACCATCCCAGAGTTCGAAGGTCTATATGATCCAGAAGTGTACCTAGATTGGGAACGCAGAGTTGATAAGTTTTTTAAGTACTACTACTTCCCCGAGCCAAAGAAGGTACAATTAATTTCATTGGAGTTTATAGGCTACGTAGCAACATGGTGGGAATTCCAACAAAATCGATGCCACCGAGATCACCTTCCACCTATCGACACATGGCGTGAGTTGAAAGATTTGATGCGGAAACGCTTCATTCCAGACCATTACCAATGGGAGTTGGAGGAGAAGCTATACAAGCTTAGGCAAAGAGATCGAAGTGTACCTGACCTATCACTCGAATGGAACCTCTATCAGTGAGCCACTGCAACTTGTACGGTTTTGGATGCTTTGTTGTGGTGAGGGCGAGTTTATCAACAGCATACTGACTGATTGCGTTGATTACACTCCAATGTCGATGATCATGGCACAAGTCTGATCTTTTATGGCAACTCGAGTGTAGAAGATGTTCTCTCGTTGCGATTGCTCTTCGTCTTCACGATTGATGTTCAGACTGCGAATAGAAACTAGGCTGACATGGGGTAGCTCAGCTTCTTCATCATCTGGCTCGACTTCAGGGACCTCAACTGCTTCAGGGGCGGCGGTCTGAGGCTCCTCTTCGTCTTCACTGGCTGATTCAAGTCCATTCTGTTCATTGAGGAACAGAACACGCCGGTTTGGACACTGGTTCTGAAAATGACCCCAACCTTGACATTTATGGCACTGGATGTCTCGGGCTCGACTAGGGGCTGAATTCAGTGTTGGAGTCGACTGATTGGGCCGTTGGAATGGTGGCCTGGGCGTAGACTCGGGTCTACGGCTTGCTTGCGGTGTAGAACGGTCGAAACGGCGTTCCGGAGGGCCGGATTGACCTCGGGGTCGTGTGGAATCAGTAGAAGGAGTAGAAGGTGATGTGGAAGGTGTACCTTTACTCCAAGATGGTCGAGTAGTGGCTGAACCTTGATTGGATCGACGGCGACCTTCTCGTAGCTGCTTTTCCACAATTGATGCGTATTGCACCATTCTCTCTATGCTGGTGAACTCCTTGAGTTCTACTTCACAGGCAATGTCGGGATTCATACCTTCAATGTACCGAATGATGGTAGCATTTAAGGTCTCCTCCTTTCCGACTCGATTGAGGGCGGTTTCGAGCTCTTTGTGGTACTCTTCAATCGAACGGGTACCTTGCTTGATCCGGTTGAGCTTCTTCTCAAGCTCTCTTTCGTAGTGGACTGGAATGAAGCGTCCACGCAAGAATCCTTTCATTTCCTCCCAATTGTCAATGGGCGGATTTCTGTTTCTTTGTCTCCTTTCTTGCTGCATTTCCCACCAAGTGGCTGCGTAGCCTTTAAACTCCAAGCATGCTAACTGAACCTTTTTAGCTTCTGAAAAATCATAGCATGCGAAAATCTTCTCTACCTTACGTTCCCAATCAAGATAGATATCGGGATCGTGAAGGCCTTCAAATTCTGGGATGCTCGTTTTGATGTTGTGGAGCATTCGATCTTCTTCATAGTCATCTCGACTATGGCCTCATCTCGGGCGACGTCCTCGGTCAAATTCTTCAGTATTCTCATCAAAGTACTCCTCTTCAGGCTCGTTGTGACGCTCTAAGCGTTGGTTTCCTCGAATGGGTGGAGGAAAGACAGGTGTCGTTTTAGTGCGTTCAAGCGCATGCACTAAATCGTCTATCTTGTCGGAGAGGGCCTGGTGTTGTCTTTGAACATGCTTAGACAACGTTTCAAAATGGTACTTGGGATCCCACGGTGCGGGTGGATCCGAAGATGACTCCATGGGTGCTTTGGATGGGTCTTTGGATGGGTCCAAAGATGGAAAAGTCGACTGGGGGTCGAATGGTGGTGTAGAGGATGACTCGGTGTGGGTTCCTTTCTTCATGATACCTACAAAATGAACAAACGTAAAGGAAAACAAGGAGGTGCATCGTGTATATGAAGGTAAGGGAATCGTGTGGTTTGTTTCGAGGAAGGACGGGAATGCTATTCTCGGAACAAGGATGAATTTGGTATGTATAGATGAGATACGGGTTGAGTATGTGTGGGTATGGGGTGGCCGAATGTTGATGTAGTATAGGGATGTGGTGGCCGATTTGTTTGTGTGTGTAGGAGTGTTGGTCGAGTATGGTAGGGTAGGGTAGGAAAGGAAAGAAGTAGAAGAGATAAGGAAAGAAGAAAGAGATAAGGTAAGTAGGGGATTTGGATATGTATCAATCTATGTGACACAATCTAAATACCTTAATTAGCCTAGACTCTAGAAGGAATGAACCAAAAATAAAATAAGACACTTAAGGAAGTTACCAACAAGAAATAGAACTTGTATGGAAAGTTCCAAAAGTAAAACAAACTTGAAGGAAACTACCAAAAATAAGAAAAGACTTATTAAGGTAATTACCAACTAACAACTAGTACCAAAAGGAAAGTACCAAAATTAAAAATTGAACAAGATGGAAATAATGAATTTTCGTTTTTTTTTTTTTCGATCGGCTTTTTTTTTTTTTTTTTTTTTTGATCGTGCCTCTTTTTCCTCTTTTTTTTTTTTTTTATAACAATGAACAACGGAAATTAAATTACAACTCGATCAAACGTAAAATAAAATACGACACAAAAATCGAACCAAAGCCGACGTGGCTTTGATACCACTTTTATGATACGACCCGAACTCTAGGAACGAACACACGTCGACACACGTAAGTTTTTGTGTCTTCTATGACTCAAGAATCAAAGTAAAATATGCGGAAGAATAATGGAACAAACTAGACGACTAAGACTCAACTAAAATACCTAGACTTATGACACACAAAAATAACACAAATCCAAACAAATATGGCTGTTATGAACGGTATTTGGGATGGTTTTATGGAAGGAATTTCGAAGATGTTGAATGGGTTTAGAAGGGCTAGGGTAGATAGGATATGATAGAGTTGTAATGGACTTACGGATTGAACGATGAATTGGACACGGACGGCGACGGCTTGGACGGCGGTGATGGTGGCTGGACTTGGCACGGACGGTGGTTGGTGGTGGCGGTGAAGATGATGGCGGCGGCGATGTTGAGGTGTTGTGAATCACAACCCGAAAGTTGCCTTGAATCTCGAACGTACACAAGGCCAAATTCTTTAAGTTGTTCTTCGGATAGCGAGTTTCCGACGATCCCTCGAACGTGGACGGCGAATTCCCTTTGTAAAACTTAGAGATGCTAAATCTAAGAGTATGAATTTAATTATCTAAACTCACAAAAGATTAAATGGGGAGAGACGATATTGAAAGCAAAGGCTTAATAATCAAATATAGTCTAAAATAACAATGAAGCATGGATCCCCTATTTATAATAATAGGTGGGATCGAAAACTATAAGCTAAGGACCGAAAATTGTAGTCCAAATCAATCTAGAATTGGATTTGGATATTTCCTAAACTAGAATTCTATTTAAGGTAGATTTTGTAGATCTTGCCTTATCTAAAAATCTGGTCAAAATTCTATCTAAAATAACCGAAAAATCCTAACTAAAAATCTGCAAAATTTTGTCCATAATATAATAAATAAAATACTATAGACTAATAAATCAATCCCCTTAATTGGATCATCAAGGGCCGATTATTTTGGGCTTTTCCACCATGCATGCTTAACTTGGGCTGAATAGCAAGTATACACATCAAGCCCAACAAAAGCACACTTGCACATCTTCATGTTGTGTTCTCCATGCCTTGATCTTCATCTTCCAATGTCAACAAGTTCATCATCTTCAAGCTTCCTTGTACGCCGTCTTCTTCTTCAAGCTTCTTGCGAATTGTAGCTTGCAAATAATCTTGCAACTTCTTAGCTCTTAATCTTGTGACGGGTCCTTTGAATTGAAGCTCTTCATTGACTTCCTCATTGCTATGGATGTCCTCATCAGCAAGCTAAAATCCGCAAGAAGCTTGAAGAAGAAGACTGATACGACCCGGACTATGCTAGGACGAATCTTGAGAACGTAGCGGAAGACTTAAGAATCGAAACACGTCAGAATTAAGAAGGATTCAATCCGACTCGACAAACAACGGAAAATTACGACAAACTAGACAACTAGAGTACGTAGAGAATGACACGAACTATGTAACACAAACCAAGGGCGTAAGGGCTGGAATGGATCGTGTATAGGGGCTGGAATTATGGAGAGGATTTCGTGTGTGATGTTAGGGTGAAGAATGGCTAAGGTAGATAGGGTATGATAAGGATTGGATAAACTTACGTTATATATGCTCCAAACGTCGCGTAGAACACGTATATGCAAATCTGATCCGGAACGGTTTGGAATGGCTTGATACTCGAACTATGAATTCTTGGAAGGATGTTGAGATGGACGAAGATGATGATGGATGTTGTTGAAGGCGGCTGGACGGTGGTGATTGGTAGATGCGAATCACAACCCGAAAGTTGCCTTGAATCTCGAACGTACACAAGGCCAAATTCTTTAAGTTGATCTTCAAGTAGCGAGTTTCCGACGATCCTTCGAACGTGGACGGCGAATTCCCTTTGTAAAACTTAGAGGTGCTAAATCTAAGAGTATGAATTTAATTATCTAAACTCACAAAAGATTTAAAGGGGAGAGACGATATTGAAAGCAAAGGCTTAATAATCAAATATAGTCTAAAGTAATAATGTGACATGGTTCCCCTATTTATAAGCCTAAGGGGGAACGAAATTATGCATAAAAAAAGCTTAAAATTGATCCAAAAGGGATCTCTAACTATACTAGGAAGTTCCCTAAACTAGAATTCTATTCAAGGTAGGAAATTGGCTTAAATACAATTCTAGTCAAACCTATTTAAATAATGGACGAAAATTACATTAAATTAAATAAAAATCTGAACTAAACTATAGACTAACATAATTAAATAAATACTATAGTCTAAATAAAATTCAACCCCTTAATTAAATAACTAAGGGACGAAAATTCCATGCAACGCGAATCTGCCATGCATGCACAATTTGATGAGTTCTATCTTCATGCATTGCTCTTCAAATCTTGATCTCCAATCTTTGATTATTAACAAAGTAGTAATCTTTGGGATGCTCTCAATTCCTTTGTCATCTTCGAACTTCTTACATACAAATGCTTGGAAAAATCCTTGCAATTGTATTGCTCGAAGTCGTGTAAATGGACCACGTATTTGCAGCTCCGGATTAAGTTCTTCAAGGCTTTTCGTGGCTTCATCAAAGACGGTGTGCAAGGAAGCTTGAAGATGATGAACTTGTTGACATTGGAAGATGGAGGTCAAGACTTGGAGAACACTACATGATATTGTGCACGTGTGCATGTGTGCATGTTGAAGGAGTTTCGGCCATGAAGTGAAGAGAAGCCAATTTTCGGCCATTAGTATTTTTTATTAAGGGGTTATTTTATTTTGGACTATAATATTTATTTTATTTAATTATACTATAGTATAGGTCAGATTTTATTAAATTAAAAAGGTTAATTTTCGGTTACAATAAGTCATAGTTTGACTAGGATTTTAGATAAGGTAAGATCTACAAGTTCTACCTTAAATAGAATTCTAGTTTAGGAAACTTCCAAGTTCAATTCTAGATTGATTTGGAATCAATATTTTCGGCCCTTAGCTATAGTATTTTCGGCCCTCTATTGTTATAAATAGGGGATCCATGTGACATTGTTACTTTAGACTATATTTGATTATTAAGCCTTTGCTTTCAATATCGTCTCTCCCCTTTTAATCTTTTGTGAGTTTAGATAATTAAATTCATACTCTTAGATTTAGCACCTCTAAGTTTTACAAAGGGAATTCGTCGTCCACGTTCGAGGGATCGCCGGAAACTCGCTATCGAAGAGCAACTTAAAGAATTTGGCCTTGTTTACGTTCGAGATTCAAGGCAACTTTCGGGTTGTAATTCACAACACCATCACCGCCGCCGTTCAACCTCCACGACGCCACCAACACCACCGCCGTCGTCCATCTCACCTTCACCCACAAGATCATGTTCTCTTCGTTACATCCGTAAGTCCGTTATAACTCTATCATATCCTATCTACTCTAGCCATTCTAAACCCATCAACACCATCAAAAATCCTTCATCCTCACCATCATCATATCCGTTCCAAAACCGCCCCATATTTGTTGGATTTGTATTATTTTGTGTGTCATACGTCTAGGTATTTTATTTGGTCTTAGTCGTCTAGCTTGTTCCATAATTCTTCCGCATATTTTACTTTGATTATTTGAGTCCTAGAAGGCACAAAAACTTATGATACGACCCGGACAAATAATCTAGGACGAATCTAGAGACGTAGCGGAAGACTTCTGGATACGAAACACGTCAACGAATGAAGGGCTTCAATCCGACTCGATAAACAACGAAAAATAGACAATCTAGACAATTAAAATACCTAGAAAACGACACGAACTATGTAACACAATACCAAAGGTTAAAGGGGCTGAAAGGGAACGTGTATGGGGGCTGGAATTAATGAAGGATTCGTGTGTTTGTGGCTTGTGAAGAAGGCTTGGAGTAGATAGGATATGATAGGGATGAAACGAACTTACGTGTTGAATGGAACGGTTGATGAAATTCGAACTTGTGGGCTGAATTGAAGCGTGCGTTGATGGACGTTGATGGCTGATTTGGAGGTTGTCGATGATGAAGATGGACGATGATTCGTTGATGTGAATCACAACCCGATAGCCTCCTTGAATCTCGAACGTACCCAAGGATGAAATCTCTAAGTTGATCTTTGATAGCGAATACCGGTTAATCCCTCAAGTGGAATAAGCAATACCCTTGAATAAGACTTAAAGTTGCTAGCTCCAAGAATATGAATTTTCAATCAAAACTCACAAAGATTTAAACGGGGTTGAGACAATATTGAAAGCAAAGCTTAATAATTCAAATAAAGTCTAAAATATCAATGTGACATGGTTCCCCTATTTATAGGATATAAGGGAACGAAATTATGCATCAAAAAGGCTTAAAAAATTGATCCAAAAGGGATCTCTAACTATACTAGGAAGTTCCCTAAACTAGAATTCTATTCAAGGTAGGAAATTGCCTTAAATACAATTCTAGTCAACCTTGACTATAATATGGACGAAAATTACACTAATAAATAAATAAAAATCTGATCTAATTAATTAAATACCATAGTCTAATTAAATACTATAGTCTTATTTAATCAATCCCTTAATTAAATAACTAAGGGGGACGAAAACTCCATGCAACGCGAATCTGCCATGCATGCACAACTTGATGAGTTCTATCTTCATGCATTGCTCTTCAAATCTTGATCTCCAATCTTTAATTGTTAACAAGGTAACAATCTTTGGGATGCTCTCAATTCCTTTGTCATCTTCGAATTTCTTACATACAAATGCTTGGAAAAATCCTTGCAATTGTATTGCTCGAAATCGTGTAATTGGACCACGTATTTGCAGCTCCGGATTAAGTTCTTCAAGGCTTTTTATGGCTTCATCAACTTACGTGTGTCGACGTGTGTTCGTTCCTAGAGTTCGGGTCGTACCAAACTCGAACGCGCACGTCTAGCTTCTCCGGATAGCAATTCTCCCAAGTACTTAATTATACCCTGAAGAACTTGAATAAGACTATTGATTTGCTAGAACAATAGAATTGTTTGTAGATAGGTGATCAACCAAAGGATCGGAGACAAAAGGGAGGAATAAATCTCAAACTCATGCAATTGTCTAATTTCTGAATGAAACATAGATGTCCTATTTATACTAATAGCTATGGCCGAAAATCCTAAGGTATCTAGACTAGGATATGGCCGAAAATATCAATGCTAATCTAACTAGGATTGTTACCTTATCCAAAATCTGTTTTTAAGGTAAGAATCAAAAGATACCAAAAATAAAGTAAGAAAAATCTATCTAGATAAAGATAAATCCCAAATTGATTTTGGGCCTTCTAAAACTCGCCACTCATGGACTTGGGCTCTTCAATAACGTGTTGGACTATTATTAGATGAATCCACACGTTATCTTCAACGTCAACCTAGTCAGTATGCCCATACCGACTAACTTCATGCAATCTGGTCAGTATGCCCATACCGACTAACTTCAAGCCTTATTCTTTATCATCAATGGTTAGCATAGTGATCCATCTCGGGCTGCTCTTCACTTCATCTTCATGCATTTCGAATTTGCGCCTTATTGAAGCTTGTAGATAAGCTTGCAACTTCTTAGCTCACAAACGCGTCACAGGACCTTTGAACTGCAACTCCGGATCATCTGGATCATTGCTAGGCACGATCTCATCACTTAGGGGCTGAACTCACGCCTTTTCCATGTGTATTGGAGCTGGAATGAGGTGTGGAAGGGGCTGCAATGGTTGTGGAAGAAGTAGGGGGCGGCGGTGAAGAGGTCTCGGCCGTGAGGGGGTTGTCCGCGGCGGAGGCTCGGATGGCGGCTGCGGCGGTCTTCTCACGCTCCTTTTTGAACCTTGCTCGCATTATTTCTTGCTCCTCTTGGACGGCTTTGGGAGTCAACGGCTTCAAGATGGTGGTTCGGCCGTCTTTCTTCACTGTGTAGGTGTTTTTGAGTCCGTCCTGTACAGCTTGTCTATTGAATTGCCATGGTCTCCCTAAAAGTATATGTGTTGCATCCATAGGAATAACATCGCATAATACAGTGTCAGAATAACGACCAATGGAAAAGGATACATGTACCTGACTGGTTACAAGAACTTTGCCTCTTTCGGTAAGCCATTGCAAATGGTAGGGATTTGGATGCTTCACAGTGGAAAGTCCAAGCTTGTCGACTGCGTACTGGCTTACTGCATTGATAACACTCCCACTATCAACGATCATCACGCAAGTCTTGCCTTGAACAACAACTTTCGTGTAGAAGATGTTCTCTCGCTGCGATTATTGCTCTTCTTCTCTGTTTATGTTCAGACTGCGGATAGAAACTAAACTGACATCAAGATTCTTGGGTTCTTCTTCTTCAATCTCATCTTGGGCGTCTTCTTCAGGTGAAGGGTCAGCCTTGGGCGGTTCGTCATCTTCACTGGCTGATTCGAGCTCATTCTGGTCCGTGATGAATAAAACTCGTCGGTTTGGGCACTGATTCTGAAAATGGCCCCAACCTTGGCATTTATGGCATTGAACATCTCGGGCTCGACTAGGGGCTGAAGTTGGCGCCGGACTGGGCTGATTGGGCTGTTGGAATGGTGGCCTTGGTGTAGACTCGGGTCTACGGCTTGATTGCAGAGTAGAGCGGTCGAAACGACGTTCCGGAGGTCCGGATTGACCACGGGGTCGAGTAGAATCAACAGAAGGCGTAGAAGGTGATGTGGAAGGTGTACCTTTACTCCAAGATTGGTGAGTAGGGGCTGATCCTTGACTGGATCGACGGCGGCCTTCTCGCAACTGCTTTTCCACAATTGATGCGTACTGCACCATTCTCTCTATGCTTGTGAATTCTTTGAGCTCCACTTCACATGCAATATCGGGATTCATACCTTTAATGTACCGAATGATGGTAGCATTTAAGGTCTCTTCTTTCCCAACTCGATTCAAGGTAGTCTCGAGCTTCTTATGGTACTCTTAAATCGAACGGGTGCCTTGTTTGATTCGGTTGAGCTTCTTCTCAAGCTCTCTTTCATAGTGGACTGGAATGAAGCATCCACGCATGAATCCTTTCATCTCTTCCCAATTGTCGATGGGTGGATTGCGATTTCTGTGCCTTCTTTATTGCTCATCTCCCACCAAGTGGCTGCGTAGCCTCTGAACTCCAAACATGCTAATTGCACCTTTTTGGCTTCTGAGAAGTCATAGCATATGAAAATCTTCTCTACCTTACGTTCCCAATCTAGGTAGACATCGGGATCGTGAAGGCCTTCAAACTCCGGAATGCTCGTTTTGATGTTGTTGAGCATTCGGTCTTCATTATAGTTATCACGACTATTTCCACATCTCTGGCGACGGCCTCGGTCGAATTCTTCAGTATTCTCATCAAAGTACTCCTCTTCAGGCTCGTCTTGACGCTCATTGCGTCTAGCGTTTCCTCGAACAGCTTGTGTAATGGTTGGAGTAGTCTTAGTGCGTTCAAGGGCTTGTACTAAGTCATCAAGGTTGTCGGAAAGAGCTTGTTGCTGTCTTTGGAAGTGCTTGGAAAGTGCTTCAAAATGGTATTTGGCATCCCACGGTGCGGTTGGATCTGATGGAGACTCCATGGGAGCTTTGGATGGATTCCGGGGTGGGTCTACGGTGGGGTGTCGGTTGGTGGAGTCTGGGATGACTCGGATCGTGTACCTTTCTTCATGATACCTACAAGATGAACAAACGTAAAGGAAAACAAGGTAGAACCTCACAACCTCACGTTCACTCGTTTGTTTTCACTCTTGATTTTACCACTCGTGTTTGCACTAGTTCAAAAGAGCGTACCTTCTTGATAGGGCATCGGCGACCACATTTTCCTCGCCTTTCTTGTACTTGATAACTTACGGAAAAGACTCGATGAACTCGACCCATCTCGCATGTCTCTTGTTCAGATTGTTTTGCCCTTTCAAGTGCTTCAAGCTTTCATGATCCGTGTGGATGACGAACTCCTTAGGCCAGAGATAGTGCTGCCATGTGTCCAACGCACGCTTCAAAGCGTAGAGCTCTTTATCGTACGTGGAGTACCTAAGAGAGGCGCCATTTAACTTCTCACTGAAGTATGCCACGGGACGTTTTTCCTGCATTAAAACAGCACCAATACCTATCCCGGAGGCATCACACTCGATCTCAAAAGTCTTAGAAAAATCACGTAAACACAAAACAGGAGCAGAACATAACAATGACTTCAAAGTATTAAAAGCATGCTCTTGTTGTTTACCCCACTCAAATTTCCGATCCTTCTTACTTAGCTCAGTAAGAGGGGCGGCTATACTGGAGAAATCCCATACAAAACGACAGTAAAACCCAGCCAATCCATGAAAGGATCGAACCTCTGAGGCGTTTTTCGGGGTTGGCCATTCCTCAATCGCTTTGATTTTGGAACGGTCTACCTCAATACCTCGTGAACTAACGACAAAGCCTAAAAACACGACTTCATTCATGCAAAAAAACACTTAGACAAGTTTCCATACAACTTAGCATCACGCAAGAGACAGAATACATGCCTAAGATGATCTATGTGCGCCTGTGCATTGTGACTATAAATTAAAATATCATCAAAGTAGACAACCACGAATTTACCAATCACATCACGCAAAACATGATTCATTAACCTCATAAACGTGCTTGGTGCATTAGTGAGACCAAAAGGCATAACTAACCACTCATATAAACCATGCTTTGTCTTAAAGGCAGTTTTCCATTCATCCCCTTCATGCATTCTAACTTGAAAATATCCAGATCTCAAATCTATCTTAGAAAACACATGAGAACCACTTAATTCATCTAGCATATCATCAAGTCTAGGGATAGGAAATCTGTACTTAATTGTTATTTTGTTGATGGCGCGGCAATCCATGCACATTCTCCATTCGTTGTTTTTCTTGGGCACTAGAATGACTAGAACTGCACAAGGGCTCATCGACTCTCGGATTTGCTTCTTCTCTAGCAACTCCTTCACTTGGCGATCGATCTCCTTCGTCTCTTCAGGGGACGTGCGGTACGACGGTCGGTTGGGCAAGACTGCGCCGGGTACGAAGTCGATCTGGTGCTCGATCCCACGAACTGGAGGTAATCCACTTGGAATCTCTTCCGGGAACACATCCGCGAACTCCTCCATAAGTGGCTGCACATCACAAGGCAAAGAAACACCATTAGTAGCACTGTCCTTATAAGATAAAAGAACGAAAGGTAAACCCGCTTTTAGTGCTTTCTCTACGCCTTTAACTGAGATGAACAGGGATCGATTTTTCTCTTTGCTTGGGTCTGATCCGGTTGCTTTTCCACGAGCTAAGACATCATTAGAAGGTGTCTTAGGGGCTGCATTGGTCGAACTTGGTGTGGTGTTCGGCTGAGAGGTGGCGACCGAACTGGTTCGGGCTGCGGCTGCGGCTTGTTTTGCCCGTTCTTGCTTGAATCTCTCTTGCATCCTTTCTTGATCCTCTGCAACGGCTTTAGGAGTGAGTGGCTTAAGCACAGTGGTTCGACCATCCCTAGTAATCGAGTAGGTGTTGGCTAAACCATTGATACGACCCGGACTATGCTAGGACGAATCTTGAGAATACGTAGCGGAAGACTTAAGAATCGAAACACGTCAGAATTAAGAAGGATTCAATCCGACTCGACAAACAACGGAAAATTACGACAAACTAGACAACTAGAGTACGTAGAGAACGACACGAACTATGTAACACAAACCAAGGGCGTAAGGGCTAGAATGGATCGTGTATAGGGACTGGAATTATGTATAGGATTTCGTGTGTGATGTTAGGGTGAAGAATGGCTAAGGTAGATAGGGTATGATAAGGATTGGATAAACTTACGTTATATGTGCTCCAAACGTCGCGTAGAACACGTATATGCAAATCTGATCCGGAATGGTTTGGAATGGCTTGATATTCGAACTATGAATTCTTGGAAGGATGTTGAGATGAACGAAGATGATGATGGATGTTGTTGAAGGCGGCTGGACGGTGGTGATTGGTAGATGCGAATCACAACCCGAAAGTTGCCTTGAATCTCGAACGTACACAAGGCCAAATTCTTTAAGTTGATCTTCAAGTAGCGAGTTTCCGACGATCCCTCGAACGTGGATGGCGAATTCCCTTTGTAAAACTTAGAGGTGCTAAATCTAAGAGTATGAATTTAATTATCTAAACTCACAAAGATTAAATGGGTTGAGACGATATTGAAAGCAAAGGCTTAATATTTCAAATATAGTCTAAAGTATCAATGTGACCTGGATCCCCTATTTATAGGCTTAGGGGGGACGAAAATAAGAAGGAAAAAGGGCCTAAAAACTGATCCAAAAGGGATCTCTAACTATACTAGGAAGTTCCCTAAACTAGAATTCTATTCAATGTAGGAAATTGCCTTAAATACAATTCTAGTCAACCTTGACTATAATATGGACGAAAATTACACTAATAAATAAATAAAAATCTGATCTAATTAATTAAATACCATAGTCTAATTAAATACTATAGTCTTATTTAATCAATCCCTTAATTAATTAACTAAGGCGGACGAAAACTCCAAGCAACTTGTCTATGCAATGTGAATCTGCCATGCATGCACAACTTGATGAGTTCTATCTTCATGCATTGTTCTTCAAATCTTGATCTCCAATCTTTGATTATTAACAAAGTAGCAATCTTTGGGATGCTCTCAATTCCTTTGTCATCTTCGAACTTCTTACATACAAATGCTTGGAAAAATCCTTGCAATTGTATTGCTCGAAATCGTGTAATTGGTCCACGTATTTGCAGCTCCGGATTAAGTTCTTCAAGGCTTTTCATGGCTTCATCAACCATCATGAACCGCTTTTCTGTCAAATTGCCACGGTCTTCCTAAAAGTATATGGGCTGCTTCCATAGGAATAACATCACAAAGAACAGTGTCAGAATAACGACCTTTAGTAAAAGAAACGTGTACCTGACCTGTCACTCGAATGGAACCTCTATCAGTGAGCCACTGCAACTTGTACGGTTTTGGATGCTTTGTTGTGGTAAGGGCGAGTTTATCAACGGCATACTGACTGATTGCGTTGATTACACTCCCATTGTCGATGATCATGGCACAAGTCTGATCTTTGATTGCAACTCGAGTGTAGAAGATGTTCTCTCGTTGCGATTGCTCTTCTTCTTCACGACTGATGTTCAGACTGCGAATAGAAACCAAGCTCACATGAGGTAGCTCGACTTCTTCATCATCTGGCTCGACTTCTGGGACCTCAACTGCTTCAGGGGCGGCGGTCTGAGGCTCCTCTTCGTCTTCACTGGCTGATTCAAGTCCATTCTGTTCATTGAGGAACAGAACACGCCGGTTCGGACACTGGTTCTGAAAATGACCCCAACCTTGACATTTATGGTACTGGATGTCTCGGGCTCGACTAGGGGCTGAATTCGGCGCTGGGTTGGGCTGATTGGGCCGTTGGAATGGCGGCCTGGGCGTAGACTCGGGTCTACGGCTTGCTTGCGGTGTAGAACGGTCGTAACGGCGTTCCGGAGGACCGGATTGACCTCGGGGTCGTGTGGAATCAGTAGAAGGAGTAGAAGGTGATGTGGAAGGTATACCTTTACTCCAAGATGGTCGAGTAGGTGCTGAATTTTGACTGGATCGACGGCGACCTTCTCGTAGCTGCTTTTCCACAATTGATGTGTACTGCACCATTCTCTCTATGCTGGTGAACTCCTTGAGTTCTACTTCACAGGCAATGTCTGGATTCATACCTTCAATGTACCGAATGATGGTAGCATTTAAGGTCTCCTCCTTTCCGACTCGATTGAGGGCGGTTTCGAGCTCTTTGTGGTACTCTTCAATCGAACGGGTGCCTTGCTTGATCCGGTTGAGCTTCTTCTCAAGCTCTCTTTCATAGTGGACTGGAATGAAGCGTCCACGCAAGAATCCTTTCATTTCCTCCCAATTGTCAATGGGTGGATTTCTGTTTCTTCGTCTTCTTTCTTGCTGCATCTCCCACCAGGTGGCTGCGTAGCCTTTAAACTCCAAACATGCTAGCTGCACCTTTTTAGCTTCTAAAAAATCATAGCATGTGAAAATCTTATCTACCTTACGTTCCCAATCAAGATAGATATCGGGATCGTGAAGGCCTTCAAACTCTGGAATGCTCGTTTTGATGTTGTGGAGCATTCGATCTTCTTCATAGTCATCTCGACTATGGCCTCTTCTCGGGCGACGGCCTCGGTCAAATTCTTCAGTATTCTCATCAAAGTACTCCTCTTCAGGCTCGTTGTGACGCTCAAGACGTTGGTTTCCTCGAATGGGTGGAGGATAGACAGGTGTTGTTTTAGTGCGTTCAAGAGCATGCACTAAATCATCTATCTTGTCGGAGAGAGCCTGGTGTTGTCTTTGAACATGCTTAGACAACGCTTCAAAATGGTACTTGGGATCCCACGGTGCGGGTGGATCCGATGATGACTCCATGGGTGCTTTGGATGGGTCTTTGGACGGGTCCAAAGGTGGTGAGGTCGAATGGTGATCGACTGGAGGTGTAGAGGATGACTCGGTGTGGGTTCCTTTCTTCATGATACCTACAAAATGAACAAACGTAAAAGAAAACAAGGAAGATCCTCACAATCTCACTTTCTCTCGTTTGTGTTCACTCTTGTTTTTACCACTCGTGTATCACTCAATATATGGGTGCTCAGTGTGTGGAAATCGTGTATATGAAGGTAAGGGAATCGTGTGGTTTGTTCTAAGGAAGGACGGGAATGCTATTCTCAGAACACGGATGAATTTGGTATGTGTAGATGAGATACGGGTTGAGTATGTGTGAGAATGGGGTGGCCGAATGGTATAGTAGTGTGTAGGGGTGTTGGTCGATTATGGGAGTGGTAGGAAAGGAAAGAAGTAGATCAATTAATGAAGTTCCAAATAGGTTTAGGAATTCCAAAAATAAATCTAGATAGAAGAAGGAAGGAATTAGAATGGATAAGGAAGAAAGAAAGAGATAAGGTAAGTAGGGGATTTGGATATGTATCAATCTATGTGACACAATCTAAATACCTTAATTAGCCTAGACTCTAGAAGGAATGAACCAAAAATAAAATAAGACTCTTATGGAAGTTACCAACAAGAATTAGAACTTGTATGGAAAGTCCCAAAAATAAAACAACTTAGAAGGAAACTACCAAAATAAGAAAGACTCACTAAGGTAATTACCAACTATGTTCTAGTATCAAAAGGAAAGTACCAAAATAAAAATTGAACAAGATGGAAACAATGAATTTTCGTGTTTTTTTTTTTCGATCGGCTTTTCTCTTCTTTTTTTTTTTTGAATTGATCGTGCCTCTTTTTCTCTTTTTTTTTATAACAATGAACAACGGAAATTAAATTACAACTCGATCAAACGTAAAATAAAATACGACATAAAAAATCGAACCAAAGCCGACGTGGCTTTGATACCACTTTTATGATACGACCCGGACTCTAGGAACGAACACACGTCGACACACGCAAGTTTTTGTGTCTTCGATGACTCAATTAATCAAAGTAAATTATGCGGAAGAAAACTAGACGACTAAGACTCAACTAAAATACCTAGACTAATGACACACAAAATAACACAAAATCCAAACAAATATGGGCTGTTGTGGACGGTATTTGGAATGGGTTTATGGAAGGAATTTCGATGAGGTTGAATGGGTTTAGAAGGGCTAGGGTAGATAGGATATGATAGAGTTGTGACGGACTTACGGATTTGAACGGAAAGAACACGATCTTGTGGTTGATGGTGGAACGGACGACGGTGGTGGTGGCGTCGTGGATGATGGACGGCGGCGGTGGAGTTGATGTGAATTACAACCCGAAAGTTGCCTTGGATCTCGAACGTATACAAGGCCAAATTCTTTAAGTTGCTCTTCGGATAGCGAGTTTCCGACGATCCCTCGAACGTGGACGGCGAATTCCCTTTGTAAAACTTAGAGGTGCTAAATCTAAGAGTATGAATTTAATTATCTAAACTCACAAAAGATTAAACGGGGAGAGACGATATTGAAAGCAAAGGCTTAATAATCAAATATAGTCTAAAGTATCAATGAGACATGGATCCACTATTTATAATAGTAGGATCGAAATTCCTAAGGCTAAGGAACGAAAATATTGAGTCCAAATCAATCTAGGATTGGACTTGGAAGTTTCCTCAACTAGAATTCTATTTAAGGTAGAACTTGTAGATCTTACCTTATCTAAAATCCTAGTCAAACCTATGACTAAATAACCGAAAATATCAACCAAATTAATTAAATAAATCTGATCCATACTATAGTCTAATTAAATAAATTAAATAAAACTCTATTTAATTTTCGAACAGCTTCTGGTAAATAAGACATGGTCACGCCTTATTCGCCATAACCTCCTGGATTGGCATCAAATTGAAATCTTCAAATATGCGGCCAAGTATGCTTCAATCCATACAAGTATGATCCTCCTCTTCAAGTGAAAGCATTGTAATGATCTTGGAGCGGCTTTGAACATTCATTTCTTCCTCGAGCTTCTTTTGCACATATCCTTGAAAGTAACCTTGAAGTTGCTTAGCTCGTAACCTTATAATTGGACCTCTAATTTGCAACTCCGAGTTTGAATCTTCAATGTTATGCACGTTCTCATCATAAACCGTTCCAAAATCAAAGCGATTGAAGAATGGCCAACCCCGAAAAACACCTCTGAGGTTCGATCCTTTCATGGATTGGCTGGGTTTTACCATCGTTTTGTACGGAATTTCTCCAGTATAGCCGCCCCTCTTACTGAGCTAAGTAAGAAGGATCGGAAATTTGAGTGGGGTAAACAACAAGAGCATGCTTTCAATACTTTGAAATCTTTGTTATGTTCTGCTCCTATTTTGTGTTTATGATGAGGTCGTGCAAGGCAATGAAGAAAATGATCCGGAGCTGTAGTTTAAAGGTCCAATGATGCGTTTGCGAGCTAAGAAGTTGCAAGCTTATTTACAAGTTTCTATTCGTCGCAAATTCGAGTTGCATGAAGATGAAGTGAAGAGCAGCCCAAGATGGATCACCATGCTATCTATTAATGATGAAGAAGGTATCATGAAGACGTGAGAAGAAGAATCACGCCATTTGGACGTATGCATAAAAAGTTATACGCGTTTGCATGGGAAATCGGGAGATGCTGTTTTTCATGCAAAGGTGGTAATATTAATTGTACCATGGGCCACGAAATTATTCATGTTAATTCAGCCCATGATCGAGTTCTAAGGTCCAAGATGGTGTGGAAATACAGGCCCAAATCCATTATGGGATTTATCCTTATCTAGTTAGATTTAGATAGATTTTTGTTATCTTATTTTTGGTATCTTTTGATTTTATCCTAGATTGATTAGGATTAGTATTTTTTGATGTTTATCTAGTTAATTAGGGTTAATTTTCGTTCATAATCTCTCCTATAAATAGGAGCACCCTGTGACATTCATAATTCAGACAATTGCAAGAAATAAAGAGTTATTCTCAATCTGTCTCACGATCCTTCGGTTGATCAAACTTTTATCTACAATTCTATTGTTCTAGCAAATCAATAGTCTTATTTAAGTTCTTCAGGGTATAATTAAGTACTTGGGAGAATTGCTATCCGGAGAAGCTAGACGAGTGCGTTCGGGTTGATTCAACACGGGTTCACCGATCTGTCCTATCCTTCTACCAAACCACCGCCGCCATCACCAACACTCCACCGCCGTCCGCCGTCGTTCACCATCAGATTCCAGCCACCCTTAGACGTATCAAGTGTGTTCATCGAGTCATAGTTCATATCTTCGATTTCTAGTAAGTTTTGTCTTTTAATTTGCGTCGGATTCTACCCTTCTTTAGCTGACGTTGTTCGAGTCCTTAAAGTCTTCCGCCTGCGTATTCTTCGTGTCTTGGATTCATTGTCCGGGTCACATCATAAATTTGGCATTAGAGCCACGTCAGCTCTGCTGGTCGTGGTTCAATCCGACGTGTCAAATACGTGTCAGTTATCTGTCTTACGTGTCATTTAACTTTCGTATTATTTCGAGTCTATTGTAATCTGATTGATATTCATTGAAAAAAAAAGGAGAAAAGAAATCGGCCAAAAAGAAAAAAAAATCGCCGAAAAAAAAAATTGAAAAAAAAAAAAAAAAAACGAAAATTCAGTTTGTTTTTGTGTTTTTGATCTCAATTCCTTGTTTTTAGATTTGTTTCCATCTTTTTAGGGATTCTTAGATTGTGTTCACACATCCAAAATCCTTTTTCCTTTATCCATTAGATTTCTTACCTTGTTGAGATAGATTTCATCCTAATCTACATCTATTCAAGATCTTTCCATCCTCATCCATATCTAATCAAATCCTCCATCCCTATCCATACCTATTTTCGATCCTAATCACTAAAGGGATTTGAAATTTCTCATCTTTTCCATATACACCCGGTTCACCTTGTACACCACATAGTCCATACACCAATACACCCGTACACCCATACACCCGTGGTCCACATACACCACCAGCTGAATTACTCATTCCACACGCCTACTTCTACTCTTAGCAACCTTCCGGCTTGATTTTATCCGTTGGAGCTTGAAGAAGACCCAGAGGAGCTAATCAACAAGAAGCTGTTGAAGTTTTCGATCCACCCACCCCCATATTTCACTCCACACGTGCACCACACATACTTGAGAGTTAAACACGAGTGGAAAAATCAAGAGTGACATACACGAGCGTTTGTGAGGAATTGTGAGGTTCTACTTTACTTTTTCTTCACGTTTGTTTGTTTTGCAGGATAAATGGACCAACGGGAAGATATTTTGTACACCCGTTGCTCCATCCAAGACAAAATTTGTTCCATGATTATTGACAGTGGTAGTGTATTTAATGCCATTAGTCAATATGCAGTGGACAAGCTCGGCCTAGTACCACAGAAGCATCCTAAGCCCTATAAGTTGCAGCGACTTACAATCACAAGTCAGGTAAGTGTCGCATTTACTATTGGTCGATATACTGACACTGTTTTATGTGATGTCATTCCTATGGAGGCAACGCACATTATTCTAGGTCAACCGTGGCAATTCGATCGAAGAGCAGTGCACGATTGTCACGCCAACACTTATTCCTTTGCTTGGAATGGACGACCCATCAAATTGATGCCTTTGGCACCTGAGGACGTCATTAAGGATCAGAAGTGGATGCAAGAAAAGTTTAAAGCCGAAAGAGAAAGGAAGGCCGCAACTATCGAGAGCGAATCAATCGCCACCGTCCCTAGCCCTACTACGACACCGTTGGAGTCTTGTTCACATCAAGACATGTCGTCTAGTTCATCCAACGCAGATCACCAGTTAAATTCAGACATGATAAGTGAAGCTACAATTCCGTCGCAGCCCATATGCATTGATCCAACACTGGATTCGGGTAAGTCGGATAATCTATTAAATTCTCAGAACAGTGCTACTAATGATTGTTTTTCTAGTGATGTGCAGATCGAGAAGAGAGAGTTCAAGATGGAGCAGCCTGGAATAGCTACATCCAACCCTGAAGGCAGCTCGGAAGAAGTTTCCAACTCTCAAGAGGAGATCCACGAAGAGCTGAAGTTGGAGCATGATGATGTTCGACTTAGAGATCAGCTTGTTCTAGATAAGTCGTCCAATACCCATGTTGTTTATCTTAAGGACGTGTTACTTGAAATCGAGAGAGGTAAGTACCGTCTATACTATTCTAGTATTGATAGGTATTTGATGTGTATAGTTGAATCCATGTTCCTTTTTAGAATTAATTTGACATTTGGATTTGACTTGAATTGCATGAAAAGGTTGAAAAGTAGAAAGCTATTGTTTGTTCCAACCAAGTGTAAGATGCGAGCATGGTATTTGAATTCGATTAGTTTGTGTTTTTCCATTGCTCATTTGAAAGCTATTCATAGTGTTGAACATGTTGGAAATTGCATGATTGTTTATTATACCATGTTAGATCCATTATATGTTACACATTGGATAGTTGATTGTTTTGTTGAGTGTTGTGCTGAAGCATTGTCAAGAAGGTACGTTCTCTTGAACCTTATGCATGCTAAGATGTTGGGATTTGATGCAATTAAGGAGTTGTGTGCATGTGATGAGTTCCTTGCACCGATCTATGCTCTTTGTTGCTCTAAATCTCATTCACATGATGGATATTTTGTGCATGAGAGGTTCTTGTTCAAGGGTTCACAGTTATGTATTCCTAAGTCTTCTATGCGTGAGTTGTTAGTTCTTGAGTCGCATGCGGGAGGTTTAATGGGTCACTTTGGTGTGTCTAAGACGTTAAACTTGCTGCATGAACATTTCTTTTGGCCAGGTATGAAGCATGATGTTGAGAATGTGTGTAGTAGATGTATTACATGCAAGAAGTCGAAATCTACTTCACATCCTTTTGGTTTATACACTCCTCTACCAGCCCCGTCTTCCCCGTGGATTGATTTATCTATGGATTTCATTTTGGGTTTACCACGGTCTAGGTCTGGTCGAGATTCCATATTTGTTGTAGTTGATAGGTTTTTCAAGATGTCTCATTTCATTGCATGTAGGAAAACCAATGATGCAGTACACATAGCCAATCTGTTCTTTATACATGTTGTGCGTTTACATGGAATACCTAGAACTATTGTTAGTGATATTCTAAGTTTCTAGCACATTTTTGGCGTGTACTATGGGGAAAATTAGGTACCAAGTTGTTGTTTTCTACTGCATGTCATCCACAAATTGATGGACAAACTGAAGTAGTTAATCGCACCTTAGGTACTTTGCTGCGTTCTTTGGTTAAAAAAAACTTGAAATCATGGGAAGATTGTTTGCCATATGCTGAATTTGCTTATAATAGAGTTGTGCATTCATCTACCAATATGTCTCCGTTTGAAGTTGTTTATGGTTTTAATCCGCTAACACCTAATGATCTGTTGCCTTTACCTGTTGAGCATCTAACAAGTGTTAAAGGTACAAGAAAAGCGGAACAAGTTAAGGAGATGCATGAGAAAGTACGTGCGCGTATTGAAGCCGTTGGCGCACGTAATGCTGTTCAAAAGAACAAACGGCGCAAGCAAGTGATTTTCCAGCCTGGAGATCGCGTTTGGATTCATCTGAGTCCTGGACGGTTTCCTAACTTGAGAAAGTCGAAATTGATGCCAAGAGGAGATGGACCATTCACCGTGTTGAGTCGAGTCAATGATAATGCATATCGCATTTATTTACCCGGTAAGTACAAGTGTTCATCTACATTTAATGTTGCTGACTTATCTCCCTTTTCTGCAGATGATGAGTTCGATGATGATGAGTCCCCGAATTCGAGGACGAATTCTTTTCAGCAGGGGGGGAATGATGAGGTCGTGCAAGGCAATGAAGAAAATGATCCGGAGCTGCAGTTTAAAGGTCCAATGACGCGTTTGCGAGCTAAGAAGTTGCAAGCTTATTTACAAGTTTCTATTCGTCGCAAATTCGAGTTGCATGAAGATGAAGTGAAGAGCAGCCCAAGATGGATCACCATGCTATCTATTAATGATGAAGAAGGTATCATGAAGACGTGAGAAGAAGAATCACGCCATTTGGACGTATGCATAAAAAGTTATACGCGTTTGCATGGGAAATCGGGAGATGCTGTTTTTCATGCAAAGGTGGTAATATTAATTGTACCATGGGCCACGAAATTATTCATGTTAATTCAGCCCATGATCGAGTTCTAAGGTCCAAGATGGTGTGGAAATACAGGCCCAAATCCATTATGGGATTTATCCTTATCTAGTTAGATTTAGATAGATTTTTGTTATCTTATTTTTGGTATCTTTTGATTTTATCCTAGATTGATTAGGATTAGTATTTTTTGATGTTTATCTAGTTAATTAGGGTTAATTTTCGTTCATAATCTCTCCTATAAATAGGAGCACCCTGTGACATTCATAATTCAGACAATTGCAAGAAATAAAGAGTTATTCTCAATCTGTCTCACGATCCTTCGGTTGATCAAACTTTTATCTACAATTCTATTGTTCTAGCAAATCAATAGTCTTATTTAAGTTCTTCAGGGTATAATTAAGTACTTGGGAGAATTGCTATCCGGAGAAGCTAGACGAGTGCGTTCGGGTTGATTCAACACGGGTTCACCGATCTGTCCTATCCTTCTACCAAACCACCGCCGCCATCACCAACACTCCACCGCCGTCCGCCGTCGTTCACCATCAGATTCCAGCCACCCTTAGACGTATCAAGTGTGTTCATCGAGTCATAGTTCATATCTTCGATTTCTAGTAAGTTTTGTCTTTTAATTTGCGTCGGATTCTACCCTTCTTTAGCTGACGTTGTTCGAGTCCTTAAAGTCTTCCGCCTGCGTATTCTTCGTGTCTTGGATTCATTGTCCGGGTCACATCAGTTTACCTGATTTTTCTAAGACTTTTGAGATCGAGTGTGATGCCTCCGGGATAGGTATTGGTGCTGTTTTGATGCAGGAAAAACGTCCCGTAGCTTACTTCAGTGAGAAACTCAATGGTGCCAGTTTGCGTTATTTGACGTACGATAAAGAGCTATACGCTTTGAAGCGTGCATTGGATACATGGCAGCACTACTTGTGGCCCAAAGAGTTTGTCATCCACACGGATCATGAAAGTTTCAAGCACTTGAAAGGGCAAAACAACCTGAACAAGAGACATGCGAGATGGGTCGAGTTCATCGAGTCCTTCCCGTATGTTATCAAGTACAAGAAAGGCGAGGAAAACGTGGTCGCCGATGCCCTGTCCAGAAGGTACGCTCGTCTCACCCCTTTAATACTTTTATGAGTTTAGATAATTAAATTCATACTCTTAGATTTAGCACCTCTAAGTTTTACAAAGGGAATTCGCCGTCCACGTTCGAGGGATCGTCGGAAACTCGCTATCCGAAGAGCAACTTAAAGAATTTGGCCTTGTGTACGTTCGAGATTCAAGGCAACTTTCGGGTTGTAATTCACAACACCTTCAACACCGCCGCCGCCATCATCCACGACGTCACCACCGTCCACCGTCGTCCATCTCAAGATCATCCACCGTTCGTGTCCAATTCATCGTTCACACCGTTCAATCCGTAAGTCCATTTTCAACTCTATCATATCCTATCTACCCTAGCCCTTCTAAACCTATACAACACCATCGAAATTCCATCCTCAATACCGTCCCTATAACCGTCCCAAAACAGCCCCATCTTTGATTGGATTTGTGTTATTTTGTGTGTCATACGTCTAGGTATTTTATTTAGTCTTAGTCGTCTAGTTTGTTCCGTTATCTTCCGCATATTTTACTTTGATTGTTTGAGTCATCGTAGACACAAAACTTACGTGTGTCGACGTGTGTTCGTTCCTAGAGTTCGGGTCGTATCATACGTGCACGGGATCAGATTTTCGGCCCTTTAATTAATTTAATTAGGAGTTGAATTTTATTTAGACTATAGTATTTATTTAATTATGTTAGACTATAGTTTAGTTCAGATTTTTTTATTATTTATTATGTAATTTTCGTCCATAATAAGCATAGGTGTGACTAGAATTATATTTAAGGCAATTTCCTACCTTGAATAGAATTCTAGCTTAGGGAACTTCCTAGTATAGTTAGAGATCCCTTTTGGATCAATTTTTTAAGCCTTTTTTATGCATAATTTCGTTCCCTTATGTCCTATAAATAGGGGAACCATGTCACATTGTTACTTTAGACTATATTTGATTAATTAAGCTTTGCTTTCAATATTGTCTCAACCCCCTTTTAAATCTTTGTGAGTTTTGATTTAAAATTCATATTCTTGGAGCAACTTTAAGTCTTATTCAAGGGTATTGCTTAATTCACTTGAGGGATTAACCGGTATTCGCTATCCGAAGATCAACTTAGAGATTTCATCCTTGGGTACGTTCGAGATTCAAGGAGGCTATCGGGTTGTGATTCACATCAACGAATCATCATCCATCAACCATAATCGACACCATCCATACTTCATCAACACACGCTTCAATTCAGCCCCCAAGATCGTGATCGTGTTCTACGCCAATCCATCCATACCGTAAGTTCGTTTAACTCTATCATATCCGATCTACCCTAGCCATTCTTCACCTACACCTCACATTCAAAATACCATCATCATCACCGTCCTTATTCTCATCCTTTACAGCCCTCTTTCTCTTGGTTTGTGTTATATAGTTTGTGTCATTTTTCTAGGTATTTTAGTTGTCTAGATTGTCTATTTTTCGTTGTTTATCGAGTCGGATTGAAGCCCTTCATTCGCTGACGTGTTTCGTATCCAGAAGTCTTCCGCTACGTTTCTCTAGATTCGTCCTAGCATAGCCGGGTCGTATCAGAAGGTACGTGCCCGGATTGAGCACCAAGGCTCAAGGATAGCCGCCGCACGCAACACGAGACGCAAACGTGTCATCTTTCAGCCCGGAGATCGAGTTTGGGTACACCTTAGCCCTGGCCGATTTCCTAACTTGAGGAAGTCCAAGTTGTCGCCCCGTGGAGATGGTCCCTTCACTGTTCTAAGCCGTGTTAATGATAATGCATACCGCATTGATCTACCTGGTGAGTATAAGTGTTCTTCTACGTTTAATGTTGCTGATTTATCTCCTTTTGTTGCAGATGAATTCGACCATTATGAGGAGTCAAATTCGAGGACGAATTCTTTTCAGCAGGGGGGGAATGATGAGGATATCCATAGCAATGAGGAAGTCAATGAAGAGCTTCAATTCAAAGGACCCGTCACAAGACTACGAGCTAAGAAGTTGCAAGATTATTTGCAAGCTACAATCCGTAAGAAGCTTGAAGAAGAAGACAACACAATATCCAAACAAAGATGGGGCTGTTTTTGGACGATTATGATGATGGTGTGGAGGGTGGGATTTCGATGGTGTGTATTGGCTTAGAACGGCTTGAGTAGATAGGGTATGTTAGAGATACGATGGACTTACGGATGGAATGGAAGGGACGATGAATTGGACACGAACGGCACAGACGGTGGCTGGTGGTGGCGGTGTAGATGATGGCGGCGGCGATGTTGAGGTGTTGTGAATCACAACCCGAAAGTTGCCTTGAATGTCGAACGTACACAAGGCCAAATTCTTTAAGTTGCTCTTCGATAGCGAGTTTCCGACGATCCCTCGAACGTGGACGGCGAATTCCCTTTGTAAAACTTAGAGGTGCTAAATCTAAGAGTATGAATTTAATTATCTAAACTCACAAAAGATTAAACGGGGAGAGACGATATTGAAAGCAAAGGCTTAATAATCAAATATAGTCTAAAAAAACAATGAAATATGGATCCACTATTTATAATAGTTGGATCGAATTCCTAAGGCTAAGGGACGAAAATAATAGTCCTAATTAGACTAGAATTGGACTTTGACTACTTCCTAAACTAGAATTCTATTTAAGGTAGATTTTGTAGATCTTGCCTTATCTAAAAATCTGGTCAAAATTCTATCTAAAATAACCGAAAAATCCTAACTAAAAATCTGCAAAATTTCGTCCATAATATAATAAATAAAATACTATAGACTAATAAATCAATCCCCTTAATTGGATCATCAAGGGCCGATTATTTTGGGCTTTTCCACCATGCATGCTTAACTTGGGCTGAATAGCAAGTATACACATCAAGCCCAACAAAAGCACACTTGCACGCCTCTTTCATGTATAGCACTCCACATCTTGATCTCCATCTTCCATCTTCAACAATGTCATCATCTTCAAGCTTCCTTGCACGCCGTCTTCACTTTTATGATACGACCCGGACTCTAGGAACGAACGCACGTCGACACACGTAAGTTTTGTGTCTACGATGACTCAAACAATCAAAGTAAAATATGCGGAAGATAACGAAATAAACTAGACGACTAAGACTCAACTAAAATACCTACACAATGACACACAAAATAACACAATATCCAAACAAAGATGGGGCTGTTTTTGGACGATTATGATGATGGTGTGGAGGGTGGGATTTCGATGGTGTGTATTGGCTTAGAACGGCTTGAGTAGATAGGGTATGTTAGAGATACGATGGACTTACGGATGGAATGGAAGGGACGATGAATTGGACACAAACGGCGATGGCTTGGACGGTGGTGATGGTGGCTGGACTTAGCACAGACGGTGGCTGGTGGTGGCGGTGTAGATGATGGCGGCGGCGATGTTGAGGTGTTGTGAATCACAACCCGAAAGTTGCCTTGAATCTCGAACGTACACAAGGCCAAATTCTTTTAGTTGCTCTTCGATAGCGAGTTTTCGACGATCCCTCGAACGTGGACGGCGAATTCCCTTTGTAAAACTTAGAGGTGCTAAATCTAAGAGTATGAATTTAATTATCTAAACTCACAAAAGATTAAACGGGGAGAGACGATATTGAAAGCAAAGGCTTAATAATCAAATATAGTCTAAAGTAATAATGAAATATGGATCCACTATTTATAATAGTTGGATCGAATTCCTAAGGCTAAGGGACGAAAATAATAGTCCTAATTAGACTGGAATTGGACTTTGACTACTTCCTAAACTAGAATTCTATTTAAGGCAGATTTTGTAGATCTTGCCTTATCTAAAAATCTGGTCAAAATTCTATCTAAAATAACCGAAAAATCCTAACTAAAAATCTGCAAAATTTCGTCCATAATATAATAAATAAAATACTACAGACTAATAAATCAATTCCCTTAATTGGATCATCAAGGGCCGATTATTTTGGGCTTTTCCACCATGCATGCTTAACTTGGGCTGAATAGCAAGTATACACATCAAGCCCAACAAAAGCACACTTGCACGCCTCCTTCATGTATTGCACTCCACATCTTGATCTCCATCTTCCATCTTCAACAATGTCATCATCTTCAAGCTTCCTTGCACGCCGTCTTCTTCTTCAAGCTTCTTACAGATTGTAGCTTGCAAATAATCTTGCAACTTCTTAGCTCGTAGTCTTGTGACGGGTCCTTTGAATTGAAGCTCTTCATTGACTTCCTCATTGCTATGGATATCCTCATCATTCCCCCCCTGCTGAAAAGAATTCGTCCTCGAATTTGACTCCTCATCATGGTCGAATTCATCTGCAACAAAAGGAGATAAATCAGCAACATTAAACGTAGAAGAACACTTATACTCACCAGGTAGATCAATGCGGTATGCATTATCATTAACATGGCTTAGAACAGTGAAGGGACCATCTCCATGGGGCGACAACTTGGACTTCCTCAAGTTAGGAAATCGGCCAGGGCTAAGGTGTACCCAAACACGATCTCCGGGCTGAAAGATGACACGTTTGCGCCTCGTATTGCGTGCGGCGGCGATCCTTGAGCCTTGGTGCTCAATCCGGGCACGTACCTTCTCATGCATCTCTTGAATAAAATCAGCTCTTTTCATACCTTTAACACTTGTTAGATGCTCAACAGGTAAAGGTAACAAATCATTAGGAGTTAGTGGATTAAATCCATAAACTACCTCAAAAGGGGACATGTTAGTAGAAGAATGCACAACACGATTATAAGCAAATTCAGCATATGGTAAACATTCTTCCCATGACTTCAAGTTATTCTTAATTAGAGACCTAAGTAAAGCTCCTAAAGTGCGATTCACAACCTCAGTTTGACCATCGGTTTGTGGATGACATGCAGTAGAAAACAATAACTTAGTACCTAATTTTCCCCACAAAACACGCCAGAAATGTCCGGGTCTGATCCGGTTGCTCTTCCACGAGCTAAGACATCATTAGAAGGTGTCTTAGGGGCTGCATTGGTCGAACTTGGTGTGGTGTTCGGTTGAGAGGTGGCGACCGAATGGGTTCGGGCTGCGGCTGCGGCTTGTTTTGCCCGTTCTTGCTTGAATCTCTCTTGCATCCTTTCTTGATCCTCTGCAACGGCTTTAGAAGTGAGTGGCTTAAGCACAGTGGTTCGACCATCCCTAGTAATCGAGTAGGTGTTGGCTAAACCATCATGAACCGCTTTTCTGTCAAACTGCCACGGTCTTCCTAAAAGTATATGGGCTGCTTCCATAGGAATAACATCACAAAGAACAGTGTCAGAATAACGACCTTTAGTAAAAGAAACGTGTACCTGACCTGTCACTCGAATGGAACCTCTATCAGTGAGCCACTGCAACTTGTACGGTTTTGGATGCTTTGTTGTGGTGAGGGCGAGTTTATCAACAGCATACTGACTGATTGCGTTGATTACACTCCCACTGTCGATGATCATGGCACAAGTCTGATCTTTGATGGCAACTCGAGTGTAGAAGATGTTCTCTCGTTGCGATTGCTCTTCGTCTTCACGGTTGATGTTCAGACTGCGAATAGAAACCAAGCTGACATGAGGTAGCTCGACTTCATCATCATCTGGCTCGACTTCTGGGACCTCAACTGCTTCAGGGGCGGCGGCCTGAGGCTCCTCTTCATCTTCACTGGCTGATTCAAGTCCATTCTGTTCATTGAGGAACAGAACACGCCGGTTTGGACACTGGTTTTGAAAATGACCCCAACCTTGGCATTTATGACACTGGATGTCACGGGCTCGACTAGGGGCTGTATTCGGCGTTGGAGTGGACTGATTGGGCCGTTGGAATGGTGGCCTGGTGATACGACCCGGACTATGCTAGGACGAATCTTGAGAATACGTAGCGGAAGACTTAAGAATCGAAACACGTCAGAATTAAGAAGGATTCAATCCGACTCGACAAACAACGGAAAATTACGACAAACTAGACAACTAGAGTACGTAGAGAACGACACGAACTATGTAACACAAACCAAGGGCGTAAGGGCTAGAATGGATCGTGTATAGGGGCTGGAATTATGTATAGGATTTCGTGTGTGATGTTAGGGTGAAGAATGGCTAAGGTAGATAGGGTATGATAAGGATTGGATAAACTTACGTTATATGTGCTCCAAACGTCGCGTAGAACACGTATATGCAAATCTGATCCGGAACGGTTTGGAATGGCTTGATATTCAAACTATGAATTCTTGGAAGGATGTTGAGATGAACGAAGATGATGATGGATGTTGTTGAAGGCGGCTGGACGGTGGTGATTGGTACATGCGAATCACAACCCGAAAGTTGCCTTGAATCTCGAACGTACACAAGGCCAAATTCTTTAAGTTGATCTTCAAGTAGCGAGTTTCCGACGATCCCTCGAACGTGGATGGCGAATTCCCTTTGTAAAACTTAGAGGTGCTAAATCTAAGAGTATGAATTTAATTATCTAAACTCACAAAGATTAAATGGGTTGAGACGATATTGAAAGCAAAGGCTTAATAATTCAAATATAGTCTAAAGTAACAATATGACATGGTTCCCCTATTTATAAGCCTAAGGGGGAACGAAATTATGCATAAAAAAAGCTTAAAATTGATCCAAAAGGGATCTCTAACTATACTAGGAAGTTCCCTAAACTAGAATTCTATTCAAGGTAGGAAATTGCCTTAAATACAATTCTAGTCAAACCTATTTAAATAATGGACGAAAATTACATTAAATTAAATAAAAATCTGAACTAAACTATAGACTAACATAATTAAATAAATACTATAGTCTAAATAAAATTCAACCCCTTAATTAAATAACTAAGGGACGAAAATTCCATGCAACGCGAATCTGCCATGCATGCACAATTTGATGAGTTCTATCTTCATACATTGCTCTTCAAATCTTGATCTCCAATCTTTGATTATTAACAAAGTAGTAATCTTTGGGATGCTCTCAATTCCTTTGTCATCTTCGAACTTCTTACATACAAATGCTTGGAAAAATCCTTGCAATTGTATTGCTCGAAGTCGTGTAAATGGACCACGTATTTGCAGCTCCGGATTAAGTTCTTCAAGGCTTTTCGTGGCTTCATCATTCCCCTCCTCTTGAAAAGAATTCTGATGAGATCAAGCATAGCAATGAAGAAGATGATCCGGAGCTGCAGTTTAAAGGTCCAATGACGCGTTTGCGAGCTAAGAAGTTGCAAGCTTATTTACAAGCTTCTATTCGTCGCAAATTCGAAATGCATGAAGATGAAGTCAAGGGCAGCTCAAGATTGATCACCATGCTTGCCATAGATGAAGAAGAAGGAAGCATGAAGACGTGAGAAGAAGAATGACGCCATTTGGACGTGTGCATGAAAAGTTATACGCGTTTGCATGGGAAATCAGGAGATGCTGTTTTTCATGCAAAGGTGGTAATATTAATTGTACCATGGGCCACGAAATTATTCATGTTAATTTAGCCCATGATCGAGTTCTAAGGTCCAAGATGGTGTGGAAATACAGGCCCAAATCCATTGTGGGATTTATCCTTATCTAGTTAGATTTAGATAGATTTTTTTTATCTTATTTTTGGTATCTTTTGATTTTATCCTAGATTGATTAGGATTAGTATTTTTTTTGATGTTTATCTAGTTAATTAGGGTTAATTTTCGTTCATAATCTCTCCTATAAATAGGAGCACCCTGTGACATTCATAAATCAGACAATTGCAAGAATTCAAGAGTTATTTCTCAATCTGTCTCAAGATCTTTTGTTGATCGAAATTTTATCTTCAAAGTTCTATTGTTTTAGCAACTCAATAGTCCTATTCAAGTTCTTCAGGGTGCGTTCAAGTACTTGGGAGAATTGCTATCCGGAAAAGCTAGACGTGCGCGTTCGGGTTATTCAACACGGGTTCGCCGAATCTAACCAATCCACAACACATCGTCACCGCCGTCAATACCATCACCACCGTCGCCATCCGCCGTCCACACCGCCGTATTCCAGCCACCCTCGAGCCATCCTACGTGTTCCAATCGAGTCCATCGTCCGTTGTTTGATTTCTAGTAAGTTTTATCGTGTTATTTGAGTCGGATTGTATCCCTTCATTCGCTGACGTTGTTCGAGTCCTTAAAGTCTTCCGCCTGCGTATTCTTCGTGTCTTGGATTCATTGTCCGGGTCACATCTTAAATTTGGCATCAGAGACACGTCAGCTCTGCTGGTCGTGGTTCAATCCGACGTGTCAAATACGTGTTAGTTTTCTGTCATACGTGTCATTTAATTTTCGTATTGTTTCGAGTCTATTGTAATCTGATTCATATTCATTGAAAACAAAAAAAAAAAGAAAAGAAATCGGCCAAAAAGAAAAAAAAAAAAATCGCCGATTAAAAAAAAAAAAAAAAAAAAAAAAAAAAAAACGAAAAACAGATTGTTCTACTTGTTTTCAATTTTAATTCCTTGCTTTTAGATTTGTTCCATATATTTAGGGATTCTTAGATTGTGTTCACACATCCAAAATCCTTATTTCTTTATCCATTAGATTTCTTACCTTGTTTAGATAGATTTCATCCTAATCTATATCTATTCAAGATCTTTCCATCCCCATCCATATCTAATCAAGATTATCCATCCTAAACCATCAAATTTTCGTTCCTAATCATCTATAGGATTCGAAATTGCCATCTCTTTCATACATACACCCGGTTCACCTTATACACCACATAGTCCATACACCCATACACCCATACACCCGTACACCCGTACACCCGTGGTCTACATACGCCAACCCATTGAATACTCATTCCACACGCCTACTTCTACTCTTAGCAACCTTCCGGCTTGATTTTATCCGTTGGAGCTTGAAGAAGACCCAAGAGGAGCTAGTCAAGAGAAGCTGCTGAATTTTTTCGATCAACCCACCCCCATATTTCACTCCACACGTGCACTACACATACTTGAGAGTTAAACACGAGTGGAAAAATAAGAGTGACATACACGAGCGTCTGTGAGGAATTGTGAGGTACTACTTTGCTTTTTCTTCACGTTTGTTCGTTTTGCAGGTACCATGAAGAAAGGAAACAATAAAGGGGCGACTACTCCACCCCTTGAGGAGCCTAGATCGCCGAACACACCAGGCGAACAGTCCTACTCGTCCGAACCACAGTGGGATCCCAAGTTCCAATACCAAGCTCTAGTTCAACACTTTGAACGACAGAATCGTCTACTGAAAGACGAACTTGGCAACCAAGTAGCTGAATTGCAAGAGGAGCTTGCAAGACTCAGAGCCCAGTCGACCACATCCCAAACGGTCCAAGGAAATCCTGAGAAGAGGCCACTCGAGCCTCAAGATGACGAAACGAGGCAATCTGAGCCTCAAATCAATGCAGCGAGGCAACCTGAGCCTCAAAGTGATGTAGAGAGGCGTCCCGAGCCTCAATTGGGGCCTACTGACCGACGCCAGCAGCAGAGGAACGTTGACAGGCCGCCACCTGTACAACACAATGATCAAAGGCCGCCCCGTGAGCCTGCCTTTGAAGATGACTATGATTATGGATACGATTCCTATGCCGCCAGTGGGTATGAAGCTGATTATCCACCACAAGGGCACAGAGGACGCCATGGCCGACCCCGAGGTCCCCATAGGCGTGCAAATCATCATGATGATAATGATGGTAGGCTCAACAACATCAAGACGAGCATACCCGAGTTTGAAGGCCTTCACGATCCCGATGTTTACTTAGATTGGGAACGTAAGGTAGAGAAGATCTTTGCATGCTACAACTTTTCAGAGCAAAAGAAGGTACAACTCGCATGCTTAGAATTTAGAGGCTATGCAGCCTCATGGTGGGAAATGCAACAAGAAAGAAGACGCAGAAACCACAACCCTCCCATCGACAATTGGGAAGAAATGAAGGGATTCCTGCGTGGGCGATTTATACCTATGCATTATGAACGGGAGCTTGAGAAGAAGCTCAATCGGGTCAAACAAGGTACAAGGTCGATTGAAGAGTACCACAAGGAATTGGAGACCCTTTTGAACCGAGTCGGGAAGCAAGAGACCTTAAATGCTACCATCATCCGGTACATTGAAGGCATGAACCCCGACATTGCATGTGAAGTCGAGCTCAGAGACTTCACCAGTGTAGAAAGAATGGTGCAGTACGCATCAATTGTGGAAAGGCAGCTAAGAGAGGGTCGTCGTCGATCCCACTTCAATTCAGCCCCTACACGCCCCTCTTGGAATAAAGGTACACCTTCCACATCACTTTCTACTCCTTCTAATGATTCTACACGTCCCAGAGGTCCACCCGGACCACCCGAACGGCGTTTCGACCGTTCTACACCACAGACAAGCCGTAGACCCGAGTCTACGCTGCCCAACCAGCCACGGCCGACCCCTACTCGGCCAAATCAAGGTGTTACAGCCCCTAATGCAGCCCCTAATCGTGCTCGTGACATCCAATGTCATAAGTGTCAAGGTTGGGGTCATTTCCAAGCTCAATGTCCAAACCGGCGGATTCTATACTTAGCGGAATCAAATGAAGTCGAATCAGCCAGTGAGGATGAAGCAGAGCCCGTGGGCGACGCCACCATTGAAGAAGAGATCGAGAATGATGCAGCCCCTAATACAGTCGATCCGGAAGTTCAGCTCAGTTTGGTCATAATCCGGAGTTTGAGCATCATTCGAGAAGAGGAACAAGAACACCAACGGGAGAACATCTTCTATACCCGTGCAGTGATTCAAGGTCACACGTGTTCCATGATAATTGACAGTGGCAGTGTGATCAACGCCATTAGTCAATACGCAGTTGAAAAGCTTGGTCTACCTGTTCAACAACATGCAAAACCATACAGACTGCAGTGGCTTACAGAAAGAGGCGAGATACGCGTGGTTCACCAGGTAAATGTCTCATTCTCAATCCATAAGTTTTCTGACACTGTTTTGTGCGACGTTATCCCTATGGATGCGGCACACTTGTTGTTAGGCAGACCTTGGCAGTATGATCGATGTGTTGTCCACGATGGACGTCTGAACACTTACACCGTCAACATTGATGGCCGAATCAGCACCCTAAGGCCATTATCACCTAAAGACGTTGCTACGGATCAGCAACGCATGCAAGAGAGGTTCAAAGAGGAAAAGGCGAAGCAAGCAGCTGCAAAACGGGCTCCGAAGGCCACGGCCGAGACCTCAGCCCCCGGACAGCCCCTTGCCGTCGCCCCTAACCTTCCTAAACCACCTCATTCGAGCTCCCTAGCTGAGGAAAAGAAGTTGGAGTCGAGTTCAAACAAGCCTCATGTGAAGAGCTTGTTTATTTCAGCAAAAGGAGTTCAGAAAGCCGTTAAAGCAGGTATGCCCCTTGTTCTACTCACATTTAAGAGCAGTGCTACTAATGAGTGTTTGCATAGTGATGTGCAGCCCTTACTTGATGAGTTCAAGGACGTTTTTCCTGAGGAGATACCCGGAGGACTGCCACCAGTACGAGGAATCGAGCATCAGATCGATTTCATCCCCGGAGCCGTGCTTCCCAACCGACCAGCCTATAGGACGTCTCCCGACGAGACTAAGGAGATAGATAGACAAGTTAAGGAGATGCATGAGAAAGTACGTGCGCGTATTGAAGCCGTTGGCGCACGTAATGCTGTTCAAAAGAACAAACGGCGCAAGCAAGTGATTTTCCAGCCTGGAGATCGCATTTGGATTCATCTGAGTCCTGGACGGTTTCCCAACTTGAGAAAATCGAAGTTGATGCCAAGAGGAGATGGACCATTCACCGTGTTGAGTCGAGTCAATGATAATGCATATCGCATTGATTTACCCGGTGAGTACAAGTGTTCGTCTACATTTAATGTTGCTGATTTATCTCCCTTTTCTGCAGATGATGAGTTCCCGAAT
This sequence comes from Perilla frutescens, assembly GCA_026008535.1. NCBI lineage: Eukaryota > Viridiplantae > Streptophyta > Magnoliopsida > Lamiales > Lamiaceae > Perilla > Perilla frutescens. Next base: position 18,556,709 of record BRKX01000004.1, read on the forward strand.
TCGAGGATGAATTCTTTTCAGCAGGGGGGGAATGATGAGATCAAGCATAGCAATGAAGAAGATGATCCGGAGCTGCAGTTTAAAGGTCCAATGACGCGTTTGCGAGCTAAGAAGTTGCAAGCTTATTTACAAGCTTCTATTCGTCGCAAATTCGAAATGCATGAAGATGAAGTCAAGGGCAGCTCAAGATTGATCACCATGCTTGCCATAGATGAAGAAGAAGGAAGCATGAAGACGTGAGAAGAAGAATGACGCCATTTGGACGTGTGCATGAAAAGTTATACGCGTTTGCATGGGAAATCAGGAGATGCTGTTTTTCATGCAAAGGTGGTAATATTAATTGTACCATGGGCCACGAAATTATTCATGTTAATTTAGCCCATGATCGAGTTCTAAGGTCCAAGATGGTGTGGAAATACAGGCCCAAATCCATTGTGGGATTTATCCTTATCTAGTTAGATTTAGATAGATTTTTTTATCTTATTTTTGGTATCTTTTGATTTTATCCTAGATTGATTAGGATTAGTATTTTTTTTTATGTTTATCTAGTTAATTAGGGTTAATTTTCGTTCATAATCTCTCCTATAAATAGGAGCACCCTGTGACATTCATAAATCAGACAATTGCAAGAATTCAAGAGTTATTTCTCAATCTGTCTCAAGATCTTTTGTTGATCGAAATTTTATCTTCAAAGTTCTATTGTTTTAGCAACTCAATAGTCCTATTCAAGTTCTTCAGGGTGCGTTCAAGTACTTGGGAGAATTGCTATCCGGAGAAGCTAGACGTGCGCGTTCGGGTTATTCAACACGGGTTCGCCGAATCTAACCAATCCACAACACATCGTCACCGCCGTCAATACCATCACCACCGTCGCCATCCGCCGTCCACACCGCCGTATTCCAGCCACCCTCGAGCCATCCTACGTGTTCCAATCGAGTCCATCGTCCGTTGTTTGATTTCTAGTAAGTTTTATCGTGTTATTTGAGTCGGATTGTATCCCTTCATTCGCTGACGTTGTTCGAGTCCTTAAAGTCTTCCGCCTGCGTATTCTTCGTGTCTTGGATTCATTGTCCGGGTCACATCAAATTCGTCCTCGAATTCAAAGCTCCGGGATCAAAGACGAACATGAACTGGCCATCAAATTCTTTTTGCACAAGCTGCATAAAACACATCTTCATGAACATGAACGAGAACATTCCACTTGTGTTAATCATCCGAAACTCTAGCATAGATTGCCTCGGTATGGTATCCACGTTCAAACTTGGTGGTACATCAACTTCCAATGGAATTTCTTCAGCAACCTGTAAAATAAAGACATCACAAGAAAACAGTTGACAAAAAATGTTAGAACTCGATGGATTCGCCATGCTAGCTTGTTCGAGCTCTTCATGATCTTCAACCATTGTCTCACGGATATCATTCTCCTTTTCATAACAAGGTTGTATCTCCAACAACTCTTCAACTTCTTCGGCTTCCTCAACTGCATCATGGATCTCCAAATTCACAATTTGTAGTTTATCATCCATACAATCTTCAGGACTTGTCATCTCCATGGACAAAACATCCAAATTGCAATCTTCTATACTTGTCTTCTCCGGATTAGTAATTTTGAGAATGGGCACCTCTTCATCAACATGAATGGAAACCGATTCCTCTTGATTACATTCGTCTTGAACTAACTCCTCCAAAACTGGCATCTCCTCATTCGATGTTTCTATCATGTTTACTTCCGGTTTAGATTCTTCAACTATCTCATCTTCTAAGCACATAGAAACAGATGGTAATGAGATAAAAGGTACTTCAATGAAGTCTAGAATTGGTACCTTGGAAAGAGAAGCATCATGGGTGGCAATGCTCGACTCTACTTGAACCTCCTCTTTTGACTTCATCTCTAGTTCCTCTAGCCACTTTTCTATCCGAATGGCGTATTCCACCATGTCCTCCAACTCGTCGAAGCGGTACAATGCTACTCTTTCACGGATTGTCCTTCGTAGACCAGCTAGAAATCTATCCATGGTGTCTTCTGGATATTCTTCTACATCAGCTCGTCTCATGGCTTCAATCATTTTGTTGTAGTAGTCATTTACACTTCGATCTCTTTGTCTAAGCTTGTATAACTTTTCCTCCAACTCCCATTGGTAGTGGTCTGGAATGAAGCGTTTCCGCATCAAATCTTTCAACTCACGCCAAGTGTCGATAGGTGGAAGGTGATCTCTATGGCACCGATTCTGCTGGAATTCCCACCATGTTGTTGCGTAGCCTTTAAACTTTGACGAAACTACCTGCACTTTCTTTTTCTCGGGGAAGTCATAGCACTCAAAAAGTTTTTCTACTTTGCGTTCCCAATCCAAATAGATGTCGGGATAGTATAGACCTTCAAACTCAGGTACAATCATGTTGTTGTTGCGATAGAGATGGGGAGAATTTGGTGTATAGGGTGTATGGGTATACAGAGTATGATTGGTGTATGGGTACATGGTGTATGGATCATATAGGTGTATGGGGGTATGGTCCGGATGGTGTACGGGTGGTGTATGTGAACTAGGGCAGATTTTCAAACTCTAAAGGGTATAGGGGACGAAAATCAATGTGTATGGGGGAGTATATGGAAGGTTTGAAAGGATTGGAATGGAAGAAATAAAGATAAGGAAAGAATTAGATGTATTTTTGAAGTTCCCAAATAGTGTAGGAATCCAAAAATAAATCTAAGTAGAAGAAGGAAAGAAATAGAATAGATAAGGAAGAAAGAAAGAGATAAGGTAAGTAGGGGATTTGGATATGTATCAATCTATGTGACACAATCTATATACCTTAATTAGCCTAGACTCTAGAAGGAATGAACTAAAAATAAAACAAGACTCTTATGGAAGTTACCAAAAAGAAATAGAACTTGTATGGAAAGTTCCAAAAATAAAAACAATCTAGAAGGAAACTACCAAAATAAGTTGAGACTCACTAGGTAATTACCAACTATGATCTAAATCCAAAAGGAAAGTACCAAAAATAAAAATTGGACAAAAAGGAATCAAAGAATTTTCGTTTTTTTTTTTTTTTTTTAATTTCGGATTTGTTTTTCTTTTTTTTTTTATCCGATTTTTTTTTTCTTTTTTTTTTCGACGGCTTTTTCTCTTTTTTTTGTCGATGCTCTTTTTTTTTTAATTGATAGCTATGCTATTACAACTCGATACAATAAAAATGAAAAAGACAGGTAAGACGACACGTAGGATAAAAATGACACGTCGGATTGAACCACGACCAGCAGAGCTGACGTGGCTCTGATGCCAAATTTATGATACGACCCGGACTATGCTAGGACGAATCTTGAGAATACGTAGCGGAAGACTTAAGAATCGAAACACGTCAGAATTAAGAAGGATTCAATCCGACTCGACAAACAACGGAAAATTACGACAAACTAGACAACTAGAGTACGTAGAGAACGACACGAACTATGTAACACAAACCAAGGGCGTAAGGGCTAGAATGGATCGTGTATAGGGGCTGGAATTATGTATAGGATTTCGTGTGTGATGTTAGGGTGAAGAATGGCTAAGGTAGATAGGGTATGATAAGGATTGGATAAACTTACGTTATATGTGCTCCAAACGTCGCGTAGAACACGTATATGCAAATCTGATCCGGAACGGTTTGGAATGGCTTGATATTCGAACTATGAATTCTTGGAAGGATGTTGAGATGAACGAAGATGATGATGGATGTTGTTGAAGGCGGCTGGACGGTGGTGATTGGTAGATGCGAATCACAACCCGAAAGTTGCCTTGAATCTCGAACGTACACAAGGCCAAATTCTTTAAGTTGATCTTCAAGTAGCGAGTTTCCGACGATCCCTCGAACGTGGATGGCGAATTCCCTTTGTAAAACTTAGAGGTGCTAAATCTAAGAGTATGAATTTAATTATCTAAACTCACAAAGATTAAATGGGTTGAGACGATATTGAAAGCAAAGGCTTAATAATTCAAATATAGTCTAAAGTAACAATGTGACATGGTTCCCCTATTTATAAGCCTAAGGGGGAACGAAATTATGCATAAAAAAAGCTTAAAATTGATCCAAAAGGGATCTCTAACTATACTAGGAAGTTCCCTAAACTAGAATTCTATTCAAGGTAGGAAATTGCCTTAAATACAATTCTAGTCAAACCTATTTAAATAATGGACGAAAATTACATTAAATTAAATAAAAATCTGAACTAAACTATAGACTAACATAATTAAATAAATACTATAGTCTAAATAAAATTCAACCCCTTAATTAAATAACTAAGGGACGAAAATTCCATGCAACGCGAATCTGCCATGCATGCACAATTTGATGAGTTCTATCTTCATGCATTGCTCTTCAAATCTTGATCTCCAATCTTTGATTATTAACAAAGTAGTAATCTTTGGGATGCTCTCAATTCCTTTGTCATCTTCGAACTTTTTACATACAAATGCTTGGAAAAATCCTTGCAATTGTATTGCTCGAAGTCGTATAAATGGACCACGTATTTGCAGCTCCGGATTAAGTTCTTCAAGGCTTTTCGTGGCTTCATCACCTGGGTGTAGACTCGGGTCTACGGCTTGCTTGCGGTGTAGAACGGTCGAAACGGCGTTCCGGAGGACCGGATTGACCTCGGGGTCGTGTGGAATCAACAGAAGGAGTAGAAGGTGATGTGGAAGGTGTACCTTTACTCCAAGATGGTCGAGTAGGTGCTGAATTCTGACTGGATCGACGGCGACCTTCTCGTAGTTGCTTTTCCACAATTGATGCGTACTGCACCATTCTCTCTATGCTGGTGAACTCCTTGAGTTCTACTTCACAGGCAATGTCAGGATTCATACCTTCAATGTACCGAATGATGGTAGCATTTAAGGTCTCCTCCTTCCCGACTCGATTCAAAGCTGTTTCGAGCTCCTTGTGGTATTCTTCAATCGAACGGGTGCCTTGCTTGATCCGGTTGAGTTTCTTTTCAAGCTCTCTTTCATAGTGGACTGGAATGAAGCGTCCACGCAAGAATCCTTTCATTTCCTCCCAATTGTCAATGGGCGGATTTTTGTTTCTTCGTCTCCTTTCTTGCTGCATTTCCCACCAAGTGGCTGCGTAGCCTTTAAACTCCAAGCATGCTAACTGAACCTTTTTAGCTTCTGAAAAATCATAGCATGCGAAAATCTTCTCTACCTTACGTTCCAAATCAAGATAGATATCGGGATCGTGAAGGCCTTCAAATTCTGGAATGCTCGTTTTGATGTTGTGGAGCATTCGATCTTCTTCATAGTCATCTCGACTATGGCCTCGCCTCGGGCGACGTCCTCGGTCAAATTCTTCAGTATTCTCATCAAAGTACTCCTCTTTAGGCTCGTTGTGACGCTCTAAGCGTTGGTTTCCTCGAATGGGTGGAGGAAAGACAGGTGTCGTTTTAGTGCGTTCAAGAGCATGCACTAAATCGTCTATCTTGTCGGAGAGGGCCTAGTGTTGTCTTTGCACATGCTTAGACAATGCTTCAAAATGGTACTTGGGATCCCACGGTGCGGGTGGATCCGAAGATGACTCCATGGGTGCTTTGGTTGGGTCTTTGGATGGGTCCAAAGATGGAAAAGTCGACTAGGGGTCGAATGGTGGTGTAGAGGATGACTCGGTGTGGGTTCCTTTCTTCATGATACCTACAAAACGAACAAACGTAAAAGAAAACAAGGAAGATCCTCACAATCTCACTGTCGCTCGTTTGTTTTCACTCTTGATTTTTCCACTCGTGTATCACTCAAATATATGGGTGCACAGTGTGTGAAAATCGTGTATATGAAGGTAAGGGAATCGTGTGGTTTGTTTCGAGGAAGGACGGGAATGCTATTCTCGGAACAAGGATGAATTTGGTATGTATAGATGAGATACGGGTTGAGTATGTGTGGGTATGGGGTGGCCGAATGTTGATGTAGTATAGGGATGGGGTGGCCGATTTGTTTGTGTGTGTAGGAGTGTTGGTCGAGTATGGTAGGGTAGGGTAGGAAAGGAAAGAAGTAGAAGGGATAAGGAAAGAGAAAGAGATAAGGTAAGTAGGGGATTTGGATATGTATCAATCTATGTGACACAATCTAAATACCTTAATTAGCCTAGACTCTAGAAGGAATGAACCAAAAATAAAATAAGACACTTAAGGAAGTTACCAACAAGAAATAGAACTTGTATGGAAAGTTCCAAAAGTAAAACAAACTTGAAGGAAACTACCAAAAATAAGAAAGACTTATTAAGGTAATTACCAACTAACAACTATTACCAAAAGGAAAGTACCAAAATTAAAATTGAACTTAAAAGGAAACAATGTATATTTTTTTTTTTAATTTCGGATTTTTTTTTAATCCGATTTTTTTTTTTTGATCGAAGCTTTTTTTTTTTTGTAACAATCAATACGGGATTAAATTACAACTCGATTCAACGTAAAATAAAATACGACACAAAAACGAACCAAAGCCGACGTGGCTTTGATACCACTTTTATGATACGACCCGGACTCTAGGAACGAACGCACGTCGACACACGTAAGTTTTGTGTCTACGATGACTCAAACAATCAAAGTAAAATATGCAGAAGATAACGAAATAAACTAGACGACTAAGACTCAACTAAAATACCTAGACAATGACACACAAAATAACACAATATCCAAACAAAGATGGGGCTGTTTTTGGACGATTATGATGATGGTGATATGACCCGGACAATGAATCCAAGACACGAGGAATATGCAAGCGGAAGACTTTTAGATCGAAACACGTCAGGCGAATGAAGGATTCAATCCGACACTATGAATAAACTAAACTAACGACTAAACTTGATATTTAAGACTCAAATATGAAAGAAAAAGGGTATGGTCGTATAGTATGATGATAGGGGGTGAAGAAAGGCTGGTGTAGATAGGTTATGATAAGAAAATAGGTAACTTACAATATAGGTGCTTAACTCGGCGCGAATAACACGTATGCTTGAAATTGGTGGAATCAGCTTGGGAACTCGATGAACTTGATGGATGATGGTGATATGGACGAATTGATGAAGGATGGATGTCGTTGAAGGTGGCTTTGGCGGTGGTGAAGTTTGGTAGAAGGATCAGCTAGGATCGGCGAACCCGTGTTGTAAACCCGAACGCACTCGTCTAGCTTCTCCAGATAGCAATTCTCCCAAGTACTCGTCGTACCCTGAAGAACTTGAATAAGACTATTGAGTTGCTAGATCAATAGAATTGTGTTTGATCAACCAAAGGATCAATAAATATGATCAACCAAAGGATCGGTGAGACAATTGAGAAATTAACTCTTTATTTCATGCAATGTCTCCATTATGAATGTCACATGGTGGCCCTATTTATAGGATACATAGGGGACGAAATTTTAACCCTAAATAACTAGATAAACATTGAAAAATACTAATCCTAATCAATCTAGGATAAAATCAAAAGTTACCAAAAATAAGATAAGAAAAATCTATCTAAATCTAACTAGATAAGGATAAATCCCAAAGTGGATTTCGGCTGGATATTCTCGCCTATTTGGACTTAATTAATCACAACAATGGGCTGAATTAAGTGATTAAATTCGTGGCCCATGACATAATTAATCTTGCCACCTTTGCATGAAAAACAGCATCTCCCGATTTCCCATGCAAACGCGTATAACTTTTCATGCACACGTCCCTATGGCTTCGTTCTTCTTCTCACATCTTCATGCTTCCTTCTTCATCATCAAATGATAGCATGTTGACCAATCTCGGGCTGAATATTTGATCTTCATGGGCTGCCCAAAATATCTGAATATTTTCATGCACTTGTGTTCTTCAAATCTTGATCTCCAATCTTTAATCTTGAACAACATGATTATCTTTGAAGCTCTCAATGGCTTTCTTGGATTTGATTCTTTTATGCTTTTCGGGTTCGTATCAGATGGTGTGGAGGGTGGGATTTCGATGGTGTGTATTGGCTTAGAACGGCTTGAGTAGATAGGGTATGTTAGAGATACGATGGACTTACGGATGGAATGGAAGGGACGATGAATTGGACACGAACGGCGATGGCTTAGACGGTGGTGATGGTGGCTGGACTTAGCACAGACGGTGGCTGGTGGTGGCGGTGTAGATGATGGCGGCGGCGATGTTGAGGTGTTGTGAATCACAACCCGAAAGTTGCCTTGAAGGTAGGAAATTGCCTTAAATACAATTCTAGTCAACCTTGACTATAATATGGACGAAAATTACACTAATAAATAAATAAAAATCTGATCTAATTAATTAAATACCATAGTCTAATTAAATACTATAGTCTTATTTAATCAATCCCTTAATTAAATAACTAAGGGGGACCAAAACTCCATGCAACGCGAATCTGCCATGCATGCACAACTTGATGAGTTCTATCTTCATGCATTGCTCTTCAAATCTTGATCTCCAATCTTTAATTGTTAACAAGGTAACAATCTTTGGGATGCTCTCAATTCCTTTGTCATCTTCGAATTTCTTACATACAAATGCTTGGAAAAATCCTTGCAATTGTATTGCTCGAAATCGTGTAATTGGACCACGTATTTGCAGCTCCGGATTAAGTTCTTCAAGGCTTTTTATGGCTTCATCACAACGACTACACACATTCTCTACATCCTTACGCATATGCGGCCAAAAGAAGTGTTCATGCAGCAAGTTGATGTGACCCGGACAATGTATCCAAGACACGAAAAATACGCATATGCGGCCAAAAGAAGTGTTAATGATAATGCATACCGCATTGATCTACCTGGTGAGTATAAGTGTTCTTCTACGTTTAATGTTGCTGATTTATCTCCTTTTGTTGCAGATAAATTCGACCATGATGAGGAGTCAAATTCGAGGACGAATTCTTTTCAGCAGGGGGGGAATGATGAGGATATCCATAGCAATGAGGAAGTCAGTGAAGAGCTTCAATTCAAAGGACCCGTCACAAGACTACGAGCTAAGAAGTTGCAAGATTATTTGCAAGCTACAATCCGTAAGAAGCTTGAAGAAGAAGACGGCGTGCAAGGAAGCTTGAAGATGATGACATTGTTGAAGATGGAAGATGGAGATCAAGATATGGAGTGCAATACATGAAGGAGGCGTGCAAGTGTGCTTTTGTTGGGCTTGATGTGTATACTTGCTATTCAGCCCAAGTTAAGCATGCATGGTGGAAAAGCCCAAAATAATCGGCCCTTGATGATCCAATTAAGGGGATTGATTTATTAGTCTATAGTATTTTATTTATTATATTATGGATGAAATTTTGCAGATTTTTAGTTAGGATTTTTCGGTTATTTTAGATAGAATTTTGACCAGATTTTTAGATAAGGCAAGATCTACAACTATTATAAATAGTGGATCCATATTTCATTGTTTTTTTAGACTATATTTGATTATTAAGCTTTTGCTTTCAATATCGTCTCTCCCCGTTTAATCTTTTGTGAGTTTAGATAATTAAATTCATACTCTTAGATTTAGCACCTCTAAGTTTTACAAAGGGAATTCGCCGTCCACGTTCGAGGGATCGTCGGAAACTCGCTATCGAAGAGCAACTTAAAGAATTTGGCCTTGTGTACGTTCGAGATTCAAGGCAACTTTCGGGTTGTGATTCACAACACCTCAACATCGCCGCCGCCATCATCTACACCGCCACCACCAGCCACCATCTGTGCTAAGTCCAGCCACCATCACCACCGTCCAAGCCATCGCCGTTCGTGTCCAATTCATCGTCCCTTCCATTCCATCCGTAAGTCCATCGTATCTCTAACATACCCTATCTACTCAAGCCGTTCTAAGCCAATACACACCATCGAAATCCCACCCTCCACACCATCATCATAATCGTCCAAAAACAGCCCCATCTTTGTTTGGATATTGTGTTATTTTGTGTGTCATTGTCTAGGTATTTTAGTTGAGTCTTAGTCGTCTAGTTTATTTCGTTATCTTCCGCATATTTTACTTTGATTGTTTGAGTCATCGTAGACACAAAACTTACGTGTGTCGACGTGCGTTCGTTCCTAGAGTCCGGGTCGTATCAATCAACCCCATAATTAAATTAATTAAAGGGCCAAAAATCTGATCTTGTGCACGCATGCACAACTCGACGAGTTCTTCATGTTCTCTTCTTCAAACCTTGATCTCCAATCTTTAATTACAAACAAAGTAACAATTTTGGAGTTGCTCTCAACATCTTTGTCATCTTCGAATTTCTTACATACAAATGCTTGGAAAAATTCTTGCAATTGTATTGCTCGAAGTCATGTAAATGGACCACGTATTTGCAGCTCCGGATTAAGTTCTTCAAGGCTTTTCGTGGCTTCATCATTCCCCTCCTCTTGAAAAGAATTCGTCCTCGAATTCGAAGCTCCGGGATCAAAGACGAACACGAATTGGCCATCAAATTCTTTTTGCATAAGCTGCATAAAACACATCTTCATGAACGTACACATCAACTTGGTGTCAAATGGCCGAAAATCTAGCTCCATAGTTTGCCTTGACATGGCATTCACAATCAAATCTGGTGGTACATAAACTTCCAATGGAATTTCTTCAACAACCTGTAAAATAAAGACATCACAAGAAAACGGTTGACAAAAAATGTTAGAACTCGGCAGCTCCTCCATGTTAGCTTGTTCGAGCTCTTCAGGATCTTCAACCATTGGTCTCATGGATATCATTCTCCTTTTTATAACAAGGTTGTATCTCCAACAACTCTTCAACTTCTTCAGCTTCCTCAACTGCTTCATGGATCTCCAAATTCACAATTTGTAGTTTATCCTCCATACAATCTTTAGGACATGTCATCTCCATGGACAAAACATCCAAACTGCAAACTTCTATACTTCTCTTCTCCGGATTAGTAATTTCAAGAATGGGCACCTCTTCATCAACATGAATGGAAACCGACTCCTCTTGATTACAATCGTCTTGAACTAACTCCTCCAAAACTGGCATCTTCTCATTGGTTGTTTCTATCATGTCCAACTCTGGCTTAGATTCTTCAACTATCTCATCTTCTAAGCACATAGAAACAGATGGTAATGAGATAAAAGGTACTTCAATGAAATCTAGAATTGGTACCTTGGAAGTAGAAGCATCATGGGTGGCAATGCTCGACTCTACTTGAACCTCCTCTTTTGACTTCATCTCTAGTTCCTCTAGCCATTTTTCTACGCGGATGGCGTAATCCACCATGTCTTCCAACTCGTCGAAGCGGTACAATGCTATTCTTTCACGGATTGCTCTTCGTAGACCAGCTAGAAATCTATCCATGGTGTCTTCTGGATATTCTTCTACATCAGCTCGTCTCATGGCTTCAATCATTTTATTGTAGTAGTCATTTACACTTCGATCTCTTTGTCTAAGCTTGTATAGCTTTTCCTCCAACTCCCATTGGTAGTGGTCTGGAATGAAGCGTTTCCGCATCAAATCTTTTAACTCATGCCATGTGTCGATAGGTGGAAGGTGATCTCTATGGCACCGGTTCTGCTGGAATTCCCACCATGTTGTTGCGTAGCCTTTAAACTTTGACGAAACTAGCTGCACTTTCTTTTTCTCGGGGAAGTCATAGCACTCAAAAAGTTTTTCTACTTTGCATTCCCAATCCAAATAGATGTCGGGATAGTATAGACCTTCATGTTGTTGTTGCGGTAGAGATGGTGAGAATTTGGTATATAGGGTGTATGGGTATACGGAGTATGATTGGTGTATGGTGCATGGACCAGATGGTGCATGGGTGCATATGTGTATGGTCCGGATGGTGTATATGAGTTGAACAGATGATATATGTGGAATAAGATGAATTTTCGATCCCCTTGATGATGGTGGACGAAAATTTGAAGGGAGGAAGTGTATATGGAAGGTTTGGAAGAATTTGGATGGAAGAAAGCTAGAAAAGGAAAGAATTAGATGTATTTTTGAAGTCCTAAATAGTCTAGGAATCCAAAAATAAATCCCAAAGGTAGAAGGAAAGAAATAGGAAAGAAGAAGGAAAGAAATATTAGGTAATTTGGAAAGTGTTACACAATTGTGACACAATCTAAATATCCTAATTGAACTAGACTCTAAAAGGAATGAACCAAAAATAATTACAACTCAAAAGGAAACTACCAAAATAAAAATAAAGTTTGGAAGGAAAGTTCCAAAAATAAAATAAGACTCTAAAGGAAGTTACCAACTAAAGAATTATCCTAGAAGGAAATTACCAAAATTAAAATTAGACTCACAAGGTAGATACCAACTATAGAGTAGTACCAAAAGGAAAGTACCAAAATTAAAGAAACACAAAAGGAAACAATGAATATACCTCTTTTTTTTTTAATTTTCGGATTTTTTTTTCTTTTTTTTTTATCCGATTTTTTTTTCTTTTTTTTTTCGACGGCTTTTTCTCTTTTTTTTTGTCGATGCTCTTTTTTTTCAATTGATAGCTATGCTATTACAACTCGATAAAATAAAAAAATAAAGAAGACACGTAAGACGACACGTAGGATAAAAATGACACATCGGATTGAACCACGACCAGCAGAGCTGACGTGGCTCTGATGCCATATTTATAATACGACCCGGACTATGCTAGGACGAATCTTGAGAACGCAGCGGAAGACTTCTGGATACGAAACACGTCAGTGAATGAAGGGTTTCAATCCGACTCGATAAACAACGAAAAATATGACAATCTAGACAACTAAAATACCTAGAAAAATGACACAAACTATATAACACAATACCAATGGTTTATGGGCTGGAAAGGAACGTGTATAGGGGCTGGAATTATGGAGGTTTTTGTGTGTGATGGCTTGTGAAGAATGGCTTGGAGAAGGTAGGATATGATAGAGTACGATTGAACTTACGGTATGAACGATACGGTGTAGAACTTGAACTCGAACACGGGCTGAATTGAGGCATGCGTCGATGGAGTATGGATGGCATCGAATGGTGTTGATGGATGATTATTCATTGATGTGAATCACAACCCGATAGCCTCCTTGAATCTCGAACGTACCCAATGATGAAATCTCTAAGTTGATCTTCGGATAGCGAATACCGGTTAATCCCTCAAGTGGATTAAGCAATACCCTTGAATAAGACTTAAAGTTGCTAGCTCCAAGAATATGAATTTTAAATCAAAACTCACAAAGATTTAAAAGGGGGTTGAGACAATATTGAAAGCAAAGCTTATTTAATCAAATATAGTCTAAAGTATCAATGTAACAATGATCCCCTATTTATAATACTATGGGGGACGAAATTTAGCATAAAAAAGGCTTAAGAATTGATCCAAAAGGGATCTCTAACTATACTAGGAAGTTCCCTAAGCTAGAATTCTATTCAAGGTAGGAAATTGCCTTAAATACAATTCTAGTAAAACCTATGCTTATTATGGACGAAAATTACTCCTAAATAATTAAATAAATCTGATCCAACTATAGTCTTAATTAAATAAAATAAATACTATAGTCTAAATAAAATCAACCCCATAATTAAATTAATTAAAGGGCCAAAAATCTGATCTCGTGCACGCATGCACAACTCGACGAGTTCTTCATGTTCTCTTCTTCAAACCTTGATCTCCAATCTTTAATTACTAGCAAAGTAACAATTTTGGAGTTGCTCTCAACATCTTTGTCATCTTCGAATTTCTTACATACAAATGCTTGGAAAAATCCTTGCAATTGTATTGCTCGAAGTTGATGTGACCCGGACAATTAATCCAAGACACGAGAAATACGCAAGCGGAAGACTTTAAGGACTCGAACAACGTCAGCTAAAGAAGAGTAGAATCCGACACGAATTAAATGACGAAACTTACTAGAAAACTCGAATACTTGATGTAGACACTTGAACACGATGAAGGTGGTTGGACAAGGCGGCGGACGGCGGTGTGGAAAGCGGTGGTCGTCGGTGTGGATGGCGGCGGTGATGGAAGGTAGAAGGATAATCAGGATCGGCGAACCCGTGTTGTAACAACTCGAACGCGCACGACTAATTCTCCGGATAGCAATTCTCTCAAATACTTGAACGTACCCTGAAGAACTTGATTAAGACTATTGGATTGCAAATTCAATAGAATTGTTGGATAATTTTCGATCAACCTAAGGATCTTGGAGACAAAAGAGATATAAATCTTGTATTCATGCAATTGTCTAACTTGTGAATGAAACATAGATGTCCTATTTATACTAATAGCTATGGCCGAAAATCCTAAGGTATCTAGACTAGGATATGGCCGAAAATATCAATACTAATCTAACTAGGATTGTTACCTTATCCAAATCTGTTTTTAAGGTAAGAATCAAAAGATACCAAAAATAAAATAATAAAAATCTATCTAGATAAAAATAAATCCCAAATTGATTTTGGGCCATCAAATTGTCGCCACTTATGGACTTGGGCTCTTCAATAACGTGTTGGACTATTATTCCATGAATCCACACGTTATCTTCAACGTCCACTTGGTCAGTATGCCCATACCGACTAACTTCATGCAATCTGATCAGTATGCCCATACCGACTAACTTCAAGCCTTATTCTTTATCATCAATGGTTAGCATAGTGATCCATCTCGGGCTGCTCTTCACTTCATCTTCATGCATTTCGAATTTGCGCCTTATTGAAGCTTGTAGATAAGCTTGCAACTTCTTAGCTCGCAAACGCGTCACAGGACCTTTGAACTGCAACTCCGGATCTTCTGGATCATTGCTAGGCACGATCTCATCATTCCCCCCCTGCTGAAAAGAATTCGTCCTCGAATTCTCGGACTCACCTTGTTCGAACTCATCATCTGCAGAAAAGGGAGATAAGTCAGCAACATTAAATGTAGACGAACACTTATACTCACCGGGTAAATCAATGCGATATGCATTGTCATTGACTCGACTCAGCACGGTGAACGGTCTATCTCCTCTAGGCATTAATTTCGATTTTCTCAAGTTGGAAAACCGTCCAGGACTCAGATGAATCCAAACGCGATCTCCAGGCTGGAAAATCTCTTGCTTGCGCCGTTTGTTCTTTTGAACAGCATTACGTGCGCCAACGGCTTCAATATGCGCACGTATTTTCTCATGCATCTCCTTAACTTGTTCCGCTTTTCTTGTACCTTTAACACTTGTTAGATGCTCAACAGATAAAGGCAACAGATCATTAGGCGTTAGCGGATTAAAACCATAAACAACTTCAAATGGAGACATATTGGTAGATGAATGCACAACTCTATTATAAGCAAATTCAGCATATGGCAAATAATCTTCCCATGATTTCAAGTTGTTTTTAACTAAAGCACGTAGCAAAGTACCTAAAGTGCGATTAACTACTTCAGTTTGACCATCAGTTTGTGGATGACATGCAGTAGAAAACAACAACTTGGTACCTAATTTTCCCCAAAGTACACGCCAAAAATGTGCTAGAAACTTAGAATCCCTATCACTAACAATAGTTCTAGGTATTCCATGTAAACGCACAACATGTATAAAGAACAGATTGGCTATGTGTACTGCATCATCGGTTTTCCTACATGCAATGAAATGAGACATCTTGAAAAACCTATCAACAACCACAAAAATTGAATCTCGACCAGACCTCGACCGTGGTAATCCTATTATGAAATCCATAGATAAATCAATCCACGGGGAAGACGGGGCTGGTAGAGGAGTGTATAAACCAAACGGATGTGAAGTAGATTTCGACCTCTTGTATGTTATACATCTACTACACACATTCTCAACATCATGCTTCATACGTGGCCAAAAGAAATGCTCATGTAGCAAGTTTAACATTTTAGACACACCAAAGTGAGTGACCCATTAAACCTCCCGCATGCGATTCAAGAACTAATAACTCATGCATAGAAGACTTAGGAATGCATAACTGTGAACCCTTGAACAAGAAACCCTCATGCACAAAACATGCAGCATAACACTCAACAAAACAATCAACTATCCAACATGTAACATATAATGGATTGAACATGGCATAACAAACAATTATGCAATTTCCAGCATGTTCAACACTATGAATAGCTTTCAAATGAGCAATGGAAAAACACAAACTAATTGATTTCAAATACCATGCACGCATCTTACACTTGGTTGGAACAAACAATGACTCTCTACTATCCAACCTTTTCATGCAATTCAAGTTAAATCCAAATGTCAAATTAATTCTAAAAAGGAACATGGATTCAACTATACACATCAAATACCTATCAATACTAGAATAGTATAGACGGTACTTACCTCTCTCGATTTTATGTAACACGTCCTTAAGATAAACAATGTGGGTGTTGGACGACTTATCTAGAACAAGCTGATCTCTAAGTCGAACATCATCATGCTCCAACTTCAGCTCTTCGTGGATCTCCTCTTGACAGTTGGAAACTTCTTCCGAGCTGCCTTCAGGGTTGGATGTAGCTATTCCAGGATGCTCTATCTCGAACTCTCTCTTCTTGATCTGATAGAAAAATAATCATTAGTAGCACTGTTCTGAGAAATTAATAGATTATCCGACTTACCTGAATCCAGTGTTGGATCAATGCATATGGGCTGCGACGGAATTGTAGCTTCACTTATCATGTCTGAATTTACTGGTGATCTGCGTTGGATGAACTAGACGACATGTCTTGATGTGAACAAGACTCCAACGGTGTCGTAGTAGGGCTAGGGACGATGGCGATTGATTCGCTCTCGATAGTTACGGCCTTCCTTTCCCTTTCGGCTTTAAACTTTTCTTGCATCCACTTCTGATCCTTAATGACGTCCTCAGGTGCCAAAGGCATCAATTTGATGGGTCGTCCATTCCAAGCAAAGGAATAAGTGTTGGCGTGACAATCGTGCACTGCTCTTCGATCGAATTGCCACGGTTGACCTAGAAGAATGTGTGTTGCCTCCATAGGAATGACATCACATAAAACAGTGTCAGTATATCGACCAATAGTAAATGCGACACTTACCTGACTTGTGATTGTAAGTGATATGACCCGGACAAATAATCTAGGACGAATCTAGAGACGTAGCGGAAGACTTAAGAATCGAAACACGTCAGAATTATAAAGGATTCAATCCGACACAAAATTACGGCTAATCTAGACAATTAAAATACGTAGACTAATGAGACGACTATGTAACACAAAAATAACAGATGAGGGGGCTGTATAGGAACGTGTCTAGGGGCTGGAATTATGGAGGTTTTCGTGTGTGATGACTTGTGAAGAATGGCTTGGAGAAGGTAGGATATGATAGAGTACGATTGAACTTACGGTATGAACGATATGGTGTAGAACTTGAACTCGAACACGGGCTGAATTGAGGCGTGCGTCAATGGAGTATGGATGGCATCGAATGGTGTTGATGGATGATGATTCGTTGATGTGAATCACAACCCGATAGCCTCCTTGAATCTCGAACGTATCCAAGAATGAAATCTCCAAGTTGCTCTTCGATAGCGAATACCGGTTAATCCCTCAAGTGGATTAAGCAATACCCTTGAGTAAGACTTAAAGTTGCTAGCTCCAAGAATATGAATTTGTTAATCAAAACTCACAAAGATTTAAAAGGGGGTTGAGACAATATTGAAAGCAAAGCTTAATTAATCAAATATAGTCTAAAATATCAATGTAACAATGATCCCCTATTTATAATACTATGGGGGACGAAATTTAGCATCAAAAAGACTTAAAAATTGATCCAAAAGGGATCTCTAACTATACTAGGAAGTTCCCTAAACTAGAATTCTATTCAAGGTAGGAAATTGCCTTAAATACAATTCTAGTCAAACTTGACCTCATTATGGACGAAAATTACTCCTAATTAATTAAATAAATCTGATCCAACTATAGTCTAACATAATTAAATAAATACTATAGTCTAAATAAAATTCAATCCCTCAATTAAATAAATTAAAGACCGAAACTACTCGGTATGGGCATACCGACGGGTATACGCACATTCCAAGTCTTGGTCTTCACTTCTTCATGTTTTGTTCTTCAAACCTTGATCTCCAATCTTTAATTACTATCAAAGTAACAATCTTGGGGCTGCATTTAACTTCTTTTAATTCCTCAAACTTCTTGCGAATAATTGCTTGGAAACGACCTTGCAATTTCTTGGCTCGAAATCGTGTAATTGAACCTCTAAATGGCAGCTCCGGATTTAGTTCTTTAAGGCTTTTCGTGGCTTCATCATTCCCCTCCTCTTGAAAAGAATTCGTCCTCGAATTCAAAGCTCCGGGATCAAAGACGAACACGAACTGGCCATCAAATTCTTTTTGCACAAGCTGCATAAAACACATCTTCATGAACATGAACGAGAACATTCCACTTGTGTTAATCATCCGAAACTCTAGCTCCATAGATTGCCTTAACATGGCATTCATGATCAAATCTGGTGGTACATCAACTTCCAATGGAATTTCTTCAACAACCTGTAAAATAAAGACATCAAAAGAAAATGGTTGACAAAAAATGTTAGAACTCGGTAGCTCCTCCATGTTAGCTTGTTCGAGCTCTTCAGGATCTTCAACCATTGTCTCATGGATATCATTCTCCTTTTTATAACAAGGTTGTATCTCCAACAACTATTCAACTTCTTCAGCTTCCTCAACTGCTTCATGGATCTCCAAATTCACAATTTGTAGTTTATCATCTATACAATCTTCAGGACTTGTCATCTCCATGGACAAAACATCCAAATTGCAATCTTCTATACTTGTCTTCTCCGGATTTGTAATTTCTAGAATGGGCACCTCTTCATCGACATGAATGGAAACTGACTCCTCTTGATTACATTCGTCTTGAACTAACTCCTCCAAAACTGGCATCTCCTCATTCGATGTTTCTATCATGTCTACTTCCGGCTTAGATTCTTCAACTATCTCATCTTCTAAGCACATAGAAACAGATGGTAATGAGATAAATGGTACTTCAACGAAGTCTAGAATTGGTACCTTGGAAGTACAAGCATCATGGGTGGCAATGCTCGACTCTACTTGAACCTCCCCTTTTGACTTCATCTCTAGTTCTTCTAGCCATTTTTCTATCCGGATGGCGTAATCCACCATGTCTTCCAACTCATCGAAGCGGTACAATGCTACTCTTTCACGGATTGCCCTTCGTAGACCAGCTAGAAATCTATTCATGGTGTCTTCTGGATATTCTTCTACATCAGCTCGTCTCATGGCTTCAATCATTTTATTGTAGTAGTCATTTACACTTCGATCTCTTTGTCTAAGCTCGTATAGCTTTTCCTCCAATTCCCATTGGTAGTGGTCTGGAATGAAGCGTTTCCGCATCAAATCTTTCAACTCACGCCATGTGTCGATAGGTGGAAGGTGATCTCTATGGCACCGGTTCTGCTGGAATTCCCACCATGTTGTTGTGTAGCCTTTTGATGAAGCCATAAAAAGCCTTGAAGAACTTAATCCGGAGCTGCAAATACGTGGTCCAATTACACGATTTCGAGCAATACAATTGCAAGGATATTTCCAAGCATTTGTATGCAAGAAATTCGAAGATGACAAAGATGTTGAGAGCAATTCCAAAATTGTTACTTTGCTAGTAATTAAAGATTGGAGATCAAGGTTTGAAGAAGAGAACATGAAGAACTCATCGAGTTGTGCATGCGTGCACGAGATCAGATTTTTGGCCCTTTAATTAAATTTAATTATGGGGTTGATTTTATTTAGACTATAGTATTTATTTTATTTAATTAAGACTATAGTTGGATCAGATTTATTTAATTAATTAGGAGTAATTTTCGTCCATAATGAGGTCAAGTTTGACTAGAATTGTATTTAAGGCAATTTCCTACCTTGAATAGAATTCTAGTTTAGGGAACTTCCTAGTATAGTTAGAGATCCCTTTTGGATCAATTTTTAAGCCTTTTTTATCTTTAATTTCGTCCATCTTAGCCCTATAAATAGGGGATCCATGTAACATTATTATTTTAGACTATATTTGATGAATTAAGCTTTGCTTTCAATATTGTCTCAACCCCCTTTTAAATCTTTGTGAGTTTTGATTTAAAATTCATATTCTTGGAGCTAGCAACTTTAAGTCTTATTCAAGGGTATTGCTTAATTCACTTGAGGGATTAACCGGTATTCGCTATCCGAAGATCAACTTAGAGATTTCATCCTTGGAAACGTTCGAGATTCAAGGAGGCTATCGGGTTGTGATTCACATCAACGAATCATCATCCATCAACCATAATCGACACCATCCATACTTCATCAACGCACGCTTCAATTCAGCCCCCAAGATCGTGATCGTGTTCTACGCCAATCCATCCATACCGTAAGTTCGTTTAACTCTATCATATCCTATCTACCCTAGCCATTCTTCACCTACACCTCACATTCAAAATACCATCATCATCACCGTCCTTATTCTCATCCTTTACAGCCCTCTTTCTCTTGGTTTGTGTTATATAGTTTGTGTCATTTTTCTAGGTGTTTTAGTTGTCTAGATTGTCTATTTTTCGTTGTTTATCGAGTCGGATTGAAGCCCTTCATTCGCTGACGTGTTTCGTATCCAGAAGTCTTCCGTTACATTTCTCTAGATTCGTCCTAGCATAGCCGGGTCGTATCATAAATTTGGTATCAGAGCCACGTCAGCTCTGCTGGTCGTGGTTCAATCCGACGTGTCATTTTTATCCTACGTGTCGTCTTACGTGTTTTCTTTATTTTTTATTTTATCGAGTTGTAATAGCATAGCTATCAATTGAAAAAAAAAAAGGAGCATCGACAAAAAAAAAGAGAGAAAAAGCCGTCGAAAAAAAAAAAAAAAATCGGATAAAAAAAAAAGAAAAAAAAATCCGAAAATTAAAAAAAAAAAAAAGAGGTATATTCATTGTTTCCTTATGTGTTTCTTTAATTTTGGTACTTTCCTTTTGGTACTACTCTATAGTTGGTAATTTCCTAGTGAGTCTTTTCTTATTTTTGGTAGTTTCTTTCTAGTTTTATTTTATTTTTGGAACTTTCCTTCTAAGTTCTATTTTAATTTTGGTAGTTTTCTTTTAGGATAATTCCTTAGTTGGTAACTTCCTTTAGAGTCTATTTTATTTTTGGAACTTTCCTTCCAAGTTTTTATTTTATTTTGGTAGTTTCCTTTTGAGTTGTAATTTATTTTTGGTTATTTCTTTTTAGAGTCTAGTTCAATTAGGATATTTAGATTGTGTCACAATTGTGTAACACTTTCCAACTTACCTAATCTTTCTTTCCTTTTTCTTTCCTATTTCTTTCCTTCTACCTTTGGGATTTATTTTTGGATTCCTATTCTATTTGGGAACTTCAAAAATACATCTAATTCTTTCTTTTTCTAGCTTTCTTCCATCCAAATCCGTCCAAACCTTCCATATACACTTCCTCCCTTCAAATTTTCGTCCACCATCATCAAGGGGATCGAAAATTCATCTTATTCCACATATATCATCTGTTCACACTCATATACACCATCAGGACCATACACATATGCACCCATGTACCATCCGGTCCATACACCATACACCAATCATACTCCGTATACCCATATATCCTATACACCAAATCCTCGCCATCTCTACCGCAGCAACAACATGATCATACCTGAGTTTGAAGGTCTATACTATCCCGAAATCTATTTGGATTGGGAACGCAAAGTAGAAAAACTTTTTGAGTGCTATGACTTCCCCGAGAAAAAGAAAGTGCAACTAGTTTCATCAAAGTTTAAAGGCTACGCAACAACATGGTGGGAATTCCAGCAGAATCGGTGCCACAGAGATCACCTTCCACCTATCGACACATGGCGTGAGTTGAAAGATTTGATGCGGAAACGCTTCATTCCAGACCACTACCAATGGGAGTTGGAAGAAAAGCTATACAAGCTTAGACAAAGAGATCGAAGTGTAAATGACTACTACAACAAAATGATTGAAGCCATGAGACGAGCTGATGTAAAAGAATATCCAGAAGACACCATGTGATGTGACCCGGACAATGTATCCAAGACACGAGATTTATGCACGCGGAAGACTTCAAGAACGAACTACGTCAGCTAGAAGACAATGGAATCAATCCGACTCAAAATACGATAAAACTTACTAGAATTACGTAGACACGAACTAGGACTCGATTGGAACACTTGGATGGTGGCTGGAACTCGGCGGTGGTGATGGTCACGGCGGCGGATGACGGCGGTATTGATGGTGTTGGCGGCGGCGGTGTTGCTGGTAGAAGGATAGGTTAGATTCGGCGAACCCGTGTTGAATAACCCGAACGCGCACGTCTAGCTTCTCCGGATAGCAATTCTCCCAAGTACTTGAACGCACCCTGAAGAACTTGAATAGGACTATTGAGTTGCTAAAACAATAGAACTTTGAAGATAAAATTTCGATCAACAAAAGATCTTGAGACAGATTGAGAAATAACTCTTGAATTCTTGCAATTGTCTAACTTTTAAAGTGTCACATGGTAGCCCTATTTATAGGACACATAGGGGACGAAAATTAGACCTAATTAAGTGATAAAAATCAATCCAAAACTAATCCTAATGAATCTAGGATAAAATCAAAAGATACCAAAAATAAGATAACAAAAATCTATCTAAATCTAACTAGATAAGGATAAATCCCACAATGGATTTGGGCCTGTATCTCCACACCATCTTGGACCTTAGAACTCGATCATGGGCTGAATTAACATGAATAATTTCGTGGCCCATGGTACAATTAATATTACCACCTTTGCATGAAAAACAGCATCTCCCGATTTCCCATGCAAACGCGTATAACTTTTCATGCACACGTCCAAATGGCGTCATTCTTCTTCTCACGTCTTCATGCTTCCTTCTTCTTCATCTATGGCAAGCATGGTGATCAATCTTGAGCTGCCCTTGACTTCATCTTCATACATTTCGAATTTGCGACGAATAGAAGCTTGTAAATAAGCTTGTAACTTCTTAGCTCGCAAACGCGTCATTGGACCTTTAAACTGCAGCTCCGGATCATCTTCTTCATTGCCTTGTATGACCTCATCATTCCCCCCCTGCTGAAAAGAATTCGTCCTCGAATTTGGGGACTCATCATCATCGAACTCATCATCTGCAGAAAAGGGAGATAAGTCAGCAACATTGAATGTAGACGAACACTTATACTCACCGGGTAAATCAATGCGATATGCATTGTCATTGACTCGACTCAACACGGTGAACGGTCCATCTCCTCTTGGCATAAGTTTCGACTTTCTCAAGTTAGGAAACCGTCCAGGACTCAGATGAATCCAAACGCGATCCCCAGGCTGGAAAATCACTTGCTTGCGCCGTTTGTTCTTTTGAACAGCATTACGTGCGCCAACGGCTTCAATACGCGCACGTACCTTCTCATGCATCTCCTTAACTTGTTCCGCTTTTCTTGTACCTTTAACACTTGTTAGATGCTCAACAGGTAAAGGCAACAGATCATTAGGCGTTAGCGGATTAAAACCATAAACAACTTCAAACGGAGACATATTGGTAGATGAATGCACAACTCTATTATAGGCAAATTCAGCATATGGCAAACAATCTTCCCATGATTTCAAGTTGTTTTTAACCAAAGAACGCAGCAAAGTACCTAAGGTGCGATTAACTACTTCAGTTTGACCATCAGTTTGTGGGTGACATGCAGTAGAAAACAACAACTTGGTACCTAATTTTCCCCAAAGTACACGCCAAAAATGTGCAAGAAACTTAGAATCCCTATCACTAACAATAGTTCTAGGTATTCCATGTAAACGCACAACATGTATAAAGAACAGATTGGCTATGTGTACTGCATCATCGGTTTTCCTACATGCAATGAAATGAGACATCTTGGAAAACCTATCAACAACCACAAAAATACTATCTCGACCAGATCTAGACCGTGGTAATCCTAATATGAAATCCATAGATAAATCAATCCACGGGGAAGACGGGGCTGGTAGAGGAGTGTATAAACCAAACGGGTGTGATGTAGATTTCGACCTCCTACAAGTTATACATCTATTACACACAATCTCAACATCATGTCTCATATGCGGCCAATAAAAGTGTTCATGCAGCAAGTCTAATGTTTTTGACACACCAAAGTGACCCATTAAACCTCCCGCATGCGATTCAAGAACTAACAATTCACGCATAGAAGACTTAGGAACACACAAACAAGAACCCTTGAACAGAAACCCATCATGCACGAAAAATCCATCTCTAGCCTTAGCAAATTTCGAACATGCTTCATATATAGGTGCAAAAAATGGATCTAATGCATATAAGCTCTTAATGTGATCAAATCCCAACAGCTTCGCATGCATTAAGTTCAAGAGAACATACCTTCGTGAAAGTGCATCAGCAACAACGTTTTCGGCGCCTTTCTTGTACTTGATGACGTACGGGAAAGACTCGATAAACTCTACCCATCGTGCATGTCGCTTGTTCAGATTTTGTTGGCCTTTCAAATGCTTTAAACTCTCGTGATCCGTGTGAATCACAAACTCCTTAGGCCATAAATAGTGCTGCCACGTTTCTAAAGCTCTCTTAAGTGCGTACAACTCCTTGTCATAAGTCGAATAACGAAGGGCTGCATCGTGGAGCTTTTCACTGAAATAGGCGACTGGACGCCGTTCCTGCATCAAAACAGCACCAATCCCTTTGCCCGAGGCATCACATTCAATCTCAAAAGTTTTATTAAAGTCCGGAAGAGCAAGAACATGCGCATTACATAAACATGATTTTAAAGTGTTAAACGCATGCTCTTGAACAGGACCCCATTCAAACTTTCGATCTTTCTTGCTTAACTCAGTAAGCGGCGCGGCTATGCTGGAGAAATCGCGCACAAAGCGACGATAAAAGCCAGCAAGGCCGTGGAAAGACCTCACGTCACTCGCAGACTTAGGAGTGGGCCATTCCTCAATCGCTTTGATTTTGGAACGGTCTACTTCTATACCACGTAAACTCACAACGAAGCCTAGAAAAACGACTTCACTCATGCAAAAAGAACACTTAGACAGATTACCATATAATTTTGACTCTCTAAGAAGCTCAAAAACGTGTCTAAGGTGCTGCATATGTGTATGTGTCGTGTCACTGTAAATCAAAATGTCATCAAAATACACAACAACATACTTTCCAATCACTTCACGTAAAACATGATTCATCAGACGCATAAATGTGCTTGGTGCATTAGTGAGACCAAAAGGCATAACAAGCCATTCATACAAACCATGCTTAGTTTTAAATGCGGTTTTCCATTCATCACCTTCTTGCATACGTACTTGAAAATAACCAGAACGCAAATCAATTTTAGAAAAGACACGCGAACCAGATAACTCATCAAGCATATCATCTAATCTAGGGATGGGAAAACGATACTTTACCGTGATTTTGTTGATTGCACGGCAATCCATGCACATACGCCATTCGTTGTTCTTCTTTGGCACTAGAATCACTGGAACGGCGCACGGGCTCAAGCTTTCTCGAATTTGCTTCTTCTCCAACAGCTCTTTGACTTGCCTATCTATCTCCTTAGTCTCGTCGGGAGACGTCCTATAGGCTGGTCGGTTGGGAAGCACGGCTCCGGGGACGAAATCGATCTGATGCTCGATTCCTCGTACTGGTGGCAGTCCTCCGGGTATCTCCTCAGGAAAAACGTCCTTGAACTCATCAAGTAAGGGCTGCACATCACTATGCAAACACTCATTAGTAGCACTGCTCTTAAATGTGAGTAGAACAAGGGGCATACCTGCTTTAACGGCTTTCTGAACTCCTTTTGCTGAAATAAACAAGCTCTTCACATGAGGCTTGTTTGAACTCGACTCCAACTTCTTTTCCTCAGCTAGGGAGCTCGAATGAGGTGGTTTAGGAGGGTTAGGGGCGACGGCAAGGGGCTGCCCGGGGGGTGAGGTCTCGGCCGTGGCCTTCGGGGCCTGTTTTGCGGCTGCTTGCTTCGCCTTTTCCTCTTTGAACCTCTCTTGCATGCGTTGCTGATCCATAGCAACGTCTTTAGGTGATAATGGCCTTAGGGTGCTGATTCGGCCATCAATGTCGACGGTGTAAGTGTTCATACGTCCATCGTGGACAACACGTCGATCATACTGCCAAGGTCTGCCTAATAACAAGTGTGCCGCATCCATAGGGATAACGTCGCACAAAACAGTGTCAGAAAACTTATGGATTGAGAATGAGACACTTACCTGGTGAACCACGCGTATCTCGCCTCTTTCTGTAAGCCACTGCAGTCTGTATGGTTTTGCATGTTGTTGAACAGGTAGACCAAGCTTTTCAACTGCGTATTGACTAATGGCATTGATCACACTGCCACTGTCAATTATCATGGAACATGTGTGACCTTGAATCACTGCACGGGTGTAGAAGATGTTTTCCCGTTGGTGTTCTTGTTCCTCTTCTCGAATGATGCTCAAACTCCGGATTGTGACCAAACTGAGCTGAACTTCCGGATCGACTGGATTAGGGGCTGCATCATTCTCGACTTCTTCTTCAATGTTGACGTCGCCTATGGGCTCTTTTTCATCCTCACTAGCTGATTCGACTTCATTTGATTCCGTTAAGTATAGAATCCGCCGGTTTGGACATTGAGCTTGGAAATGGCCCCAACCTTGACACTTATGACATTGGATGTCACGAGCACGATTAGGGGCTGCATTCGGGGCTGTAACACCTTGATTTGGCCGAGTAGGGGTCGGCCGTGGCTGGTTGGGCGGCGTAGACTCGGGTCTACGGCTTGTTTGCGGTGTAGAGCGGTCGAAACGCCGTTCGGGTGGTCCGGATGGACCTCTAGGACGTGTAGAATCAGTAGAAGGAGTAGAAAGTGATGTGGAAGGTGTACCTTTACTCCAAGTAGTGCGTGTAGGGGCTGCACTGTAATGGGATCGACGGCGGCCCTCTCTTAGCTGCCTTTCCACAATCGTTGCGTACTGCACCATTCTTTCTACACTGGTGAAGTCTCTGAGCTCGACTTCACATGCAATGTCGGGGTTCATGCCTTCAATGTACCGGATGATGGTAGCATTTAAGGTCTCTTGCTTCCCGACTCGGTTCAGAAGGGTCTCCAATTCCTTGTGGTACTCTTCAATCGACCTTGTACCTTGTTTGACCCGATTGAGCTTCTTCTCAAGCTCTCTTTCATAATGCATGGGTATAAAACGGCCACGCATAAATCCCTTCATTTCCTCCCAGTTATCGATTGGAGGATTGTGGTTTCTGCGCCTTCTTTCTTGTTGCATTTCCCACCATGAGGCTGCATAGCCTCTAAACTCTAAGCATGCGAGTTGCACCTTCTTTTGCTCTGAAAAGTTGTAGCATGCAAAGATCTTCTCTACCTTACGTTCCCAATCTAAGTAAACATCGGGATCGTGAAGGCCTTCAAATTCGGGTATGCTCGTCTTGATGTTGTTGAGCCTACCATCATCATCATCATGATAATTTGCACGCCTATGGGGACCTCGGGGTCGGCCATGGCGTTCTCTGTGCCCTTGTGGTGGATAATCAGCTTCATACCCACTGGCTGCATAGGAATCGTATCCATAATCATAGTCATCTTCAAAGGCAGGCTCACGGGGCGGCCTTTGATCATTGTGTTGTACAGGTGGCGGCCTGTCAACGTTCCTCTGCTGCTGGCGTCGGTCAGTAGGCCCCAATTGAGGCTCGGGACGCCTCCCTGCATCACTTTGAGGCTCAGGTTGCCTCGCTGCATTGATTTGAGGCTCAGATTGCCTCGTTTCGTCATCTTGAGGCTCGAGTGGCCTCTTCTCAGGATTTCCTTGGACCGTTTGGGATGTGGTCGACTGGGCTCTGAGTCTTGCAAGCTCCTCTTGCAATTCAGCTACTTGGTTGCCAAGTTCGTCTTTCAGTAGACGATTCTGTCGTTCAAAGTGTTGAACTAGAGCTTGGTATTGGAACTTGGGATCCCACTGTGGTTCGGACGAGTAGGATTGTTCGCCTGGTGTGTTCGGCGATCTAGGCTCCTCAAGGGGTGGAGTAGTCGCCCCTTTATTGTTTCCTTTCTTCATGGTACCTGCAAAACGAACAAACGTGAAGAAAAAGCAAAGTAGTACCTCACAATTCCTCACAGACGCTCGTGTATGTCACTCTTATTTTTCCACTCGTGTTTAACTCTCAAGTATGTGTAGTGCACGTGTGGAGTGAAATATGGGGGTGGGTTGATCGAAAAAATTCAGCAGCTTCTCTTGACTAGCTCCTCTTGGGTCTTCTTCAAGCTCCAACGGATAAAATCAAGCCGGAAGGTTGCTAAGAGTAGAAGTAGGCGTGTGGAATGAGTATTCAATGGGTTGGTGTATGCGGACCACGGGTGTATGGGTGTACGGGTGTACGGGTGTATGGGTGTATGGACTATGTGGTGTATAAGGTGAACCGGGTGTATGTATGAAAGAGATGGCAATTTCGAATCCTATAGATGATTAGGAACGAAAATTTGATGGTTTAGGATGGATAATCTTGATTAGATATGGATGGGGATTGAAAGATCTTGAATAGATATAGATTAGGATGAAATCTATCTAAACAAGGTAAGAAATCTAGTGGATAAAGAAATAAGGATTTTGGATGTGTGAACACAATCTAAGAATCCCTAAATATATGGAACAAATCTAAAAACAAGGAATTAAAATTGAAAACAAGTAGAACAATCTGATTTTCGTT
The DNA here is from genome assembly GCA_026008535.1 of Perilla frutescens. Lineage (NCBI taxonomy): Eukaryota > Viridiplantae > Streptophyta > Magnoliopsida > Lamiales > Lamiaceae > Perilla > Perilla frutescens. Next base: position 18,585,378 of record BRKX01000004.1, read on the forward strand.
TTTTTTTTTTTTTTTTTTTTTTTTTTTTTTAATCAGCGATTTTTTTTTTTTTTTTTTTGGCCGATTTCTTTTCTTTTTTTTTTTTTTTTGTTTTCAATGAATATGAATCAGATTACAATAGACTCGAAACAATACGAAAATTAAATGACACGTATGACAGAAAACTAACACGTATTTGACACGTCGGATTGAACCACGACCAGCAGAGCTGACGTGGCTCTGATGCCAAATTTATGATGTGACCCGGACAATGTATCCAAGACACGAGATTTATGCACGCGGAAGACTTCAAGAACGAACTACGTCAGCTAGAAGACAATGGAATCAATCCGACTCAAAATACGATAAAACTTACTAGAATTACGTAGACACGAACTAGGACTCGATTGGAACACTTGGATGGTGGCTGGAACTCGGCGGTGGTGATGGTCACGGCAGCGGATGACGGCGGTATTGATGGTGTTGGCGGCGGCGGTGTTGCTGGTAGAAGGATAGGTTAGATTCGGCGAACCCGTGTTGAATAACCCGAACGCGCACGTCTAGCTTCTCCGGATAGCAATTCTCCCAAGTACTTGAACGCACCCTGAAGAACTTGAATAGGACTATTGAGTTGCTAAAACAATAGAACTTTGAAGATAAAATTTCGATCAACAAAAGATCTTGAGACATATTGAGAAATAACTCTTGAATTCTTGCAATTGTCTAACTTTTAAAGTGTCACATGGTAGCCCTATTTATAGGACACATAGGGGACGAAAATTAGACCTAATTAAGTGATAAAAATCAATCCAAAACTAATCCTAATGAATCTAGGATAAAATCAAAAGATACCAAAAATAAGATAACAAAAATCTATCTAAATCTAACTAGATAAGGATAAATCCCACAATGGATTTGGGCCTGTATCTCCACACCATCTTGGACCTTAGAACTCGATCATGGGCTGAATTAACATGAATAATTTCGTGGCCCATGGTACAATTAATATTACCACCTTTGCATGAAAAACAGCATCTCCCGATTTCCCATGCAAACGCGTATAACTTTTCATGCACACGTCCAAATGGCGTCATTCTTCTTCTCACGTCTTCATGCTTCCTTCTTCTTCATCTATGGCAAGCATGGTGATCAATCTTGAGCTGCCCTTGACTTCATCTTCATACATTTCGAATTTGCGACGAATAGAAGCTTGTAAATAAGCTTGTAACTTCTTAGCTCGCAAACGCGTCATTGGACCTTTAAACTGCAGCTCCGGATCATCTTCTTCATTGCCTTGTATGACCTCATCACCATGGATAGATTTCTAGCTGGTCTACGAAGGGCAATCCGTGAAAGAGTAGCATTGTACCGCTTCGACGAGTTGGAAGACATGGTGGATTACGCCATTCGGATAGAAAAATGGCTAGAGGAGCTAGAGATGAAGTCAAAAGAGGAGGTTCAAGTAGAGTCGAGCATTGCCACCCATGATGCTTCTACTTCCAAGGTACCAATTCTAGACTTCATTGAAGTACCTTTTATGTCATTACCATCTATTTCTATGTGCTTAGAAGATGAGATAGTTGAAGAATCTAAGCCAGAGTTGGACATGATAGAAACAACCAATGCGAAGATGCCAGTTTTGGAGGAGTTAGTTCAAGACGATTGTAATCAAGAGGAGTCGGTTTCCATTCATGTTGATGAAGAGGTGCCCATTCTCGAAATTACTAATCCGGAGAAGACAAGTATAGAAGATTGCAATTTGGATGTTTTGTCCATGGAGATGACAAGTCCTGAAGATTGTATGGATGATAAACTACAAATTGTTAATTTGGAGATCCATGATGCAGTTGAGGAAGCCGAAGAAGTTGAAGAGTTGTTGAAGATACAACCTTGTTATGAAAAGGAGAATGATATCCGTGAGACAATGGTTGAAGATCATGAAGAGCTCGAACAAGCTAGCATAGAGACGCAGTCGAATTCTAACATTTTTTGTCAACCGTTTTCTTGTGATATCTTTATTTTACAGGTTGTCAAAGAACCATTTGAAGTTGATGTACTACCAGATTTGATCGTGAATGCCATGTCAAGGCAATCTATGGAGCTAGAGTTTCGGATGATTAACACAAGTGGAATGTTCTCGTTCATGTTCATGAAGATGTGTTTTATGCAGCTTGTGCAAAAAGAATTTGATGGCCAGTTCGTGTTCGTCTTTGATCCCGGAGCTTTGAATTCGAGGACGAATTCTTTTCAAGAGGAGGGGAATGATGAAGCCATAAAAAGCCTTGAAGAACTTAATCCGGAGCTGCAAATACGTGGTCCAATTACACGATTTCGAGCAATACAATTGCAAGGATATTTCCAAGCATTTGTATGTAAGAAATTCGAAGATGACAAAGATGTTGAGAGCAATTCCAAAATTGTTACTTTGCTAGTAATTAAAGATTGGAGATCAAGGTTTGAAGAAGAGAACATGAAGAACTCATCGAGTTGTGCATGCGTGCACGAGATCAGATTTTTGGCCCTTTAATTAAATTTAATTATGGGGTTGATTTTATTTAGACTATAGTATTTATTTTATTTAATTAAGACTATAGTTGGATCAGATTTATTTAATTAATTAGGAGTAATTTTCGTCCATAATGAGGTCAAGTTTGACTAGAATTGTATTTAAGGCAATTTCCTACCTTGAATAGAATTCTAGTTTAGGGAACTTCCTAGTATAGTTAGTGATACGACCCGGCTATGCTAGGACGAATTTTGAGAACGTAGCGGAAGACTTCTGGATACGAAACACGTCAGCGAATGAAGGGCTTCAATCCGACTCGATAAACAACGAAAAATACGACAATCTAGACAACTAAAATACCTAGAAAAATGACACAAACTATATAACACAATACCAATGATAAAGGGGCTGAAAGGGAACGTGTATGGCTGGAAATTATGTAGGATTTCGTGTGTGTAGGCTAGTGAAGAATGGCTTGGAGAAGGTAGGATATGATAGGGATGTAACGAACTTACGAATAAACGAACGGTGAAAGGTTGCTCGAACTTGTGGCTGACTTTGAGGCGTGCGTCGATGTGGATGGAAGACGTCGATGATGGTTGATGGATGATGATTCGTTGATGTGAATCACAACCCGATAGCCTCCTTGAATCTCGAACGTACCCAAGGATGAAATCTCCAAGTTGATCTTTGGATAGCGAATACCGGTTAATCCCTCAAGTGGATTAAGCAATACCCTTGAATAAGACTTAAAGTTGCTAGCTCCAAGAATATGAATTTTAAATCAAAACTCACAAAGATTTAAAAGGGGGTTGAGACAATATTGAAAGCAAAGCTTAATTAATCAAATATAGTCTAAAATAATAATGTTACATGGATCCCCTATTTATAGGGCTAAGATGGATGAAATTAAAGATAAAAAAGGCTTAAAAATTGATCCAAAAGGGATCTCTAACTATACTAGGAAGTTCCCTAAACTAGAATTCTATTCAAGGTAGGAAATTGCCTTAAATACAATTCTAGTCAACCTTGACTATAATATGGACGAAAATTACATTAAATTAAATAAAAATCTGAACTAAACTATAGACTAACATAATTAAATAAATACTATAGTCTAAATAAAATTCAATCCCTAATTAAATCAACTAGGGGACGAAAATTCCATGCAACGCGAATCTGCCATGCATGCACAACTTGATGAGTTCTATCTTCATGCATTGCTCTTCAAATCTTGATCTCCAATCTTTAATTACTAGCAAAGTGACAATTTTGGAGTTGCTCTCAACATCTTTGTCATCTTCGAACTTCTTACATACAAATGCTTGGAAAAATCCTTGCAATTGTATTGCTCGAAGTCGTGTAATTGGACCACGTATTTGCAGCTCCGGATTAAGTTCTTCAAGGCTTTTCGTGGCTTCATCAGTTAGAGATCCCTTTTGGATCAATTTTTAAGCCTTTTTTATCTTTAATTTCGTCCATCTTAGCCCTATAAATAGGGGATCCATGTAACATTATTATTTTAGACTATATTTGATTAATTAAGCTTTGCTTTCAATATTGTCTCAACCCCCTTTTAAATCTTTGTGAGTTTTGATTTAAAATTCATATTCTTGGAGCTAGCAACTTTAAGTCTTATTCAAGGGTATTGCTTAATTCACTTGAGGGATTAACCGGTATTCGCTATCCGAAGATCAACTTAGAGATTTCATCCTTGGAAACGTTCGAGATTCAAGGAGGCTATCGGGTTGTGATTCACATCAACGAATCATCATCCATCAACCATAATCGACACCATCCATACTTCATCAACGCACGCTTCAATTCAGCCCCCAAGATCGTGATCGTGTTCTACGCCAATCCATCCATACCGTAAGTTCGTTTAACTCTATCATATCCTATCTACCCTAGCCATTCTTCACCTACACCTCACATTCAAAATACCATCATCATCACCGTCCTTATTCTCATCCTTTACAGCCCTCTTTCTCTTGGTTTGTGTTATATAGTTTGTGTCATTTTTCTAGGTGTTTTAGTTGTCTAGATTGTCTATTTTTCGTTGTTTATCGAGTCGGATTGAAGCCCTTCATTCGCTGACGTGTTTCGTATCCAGAAGTCTTCCGCTACGTTTCTCTAGATTCGTCCTAGCATAGCCGGGTCGTATCACCTTTAAACTTTGACGAAACTAGCTGCACTTTCTTTTTCTCGGGGAAGTCATAGCACTCAAAAAGTTTTTCTACTTTGCATTCCCAATCCAAATAGATGTCGGGATAGTATAGACCTTCAAACTCAGGTATGATCATGTTGTTGTTGCGGTAGAGATGGCGAGAATTTGGTGTATATGATGTATGGGTATACGGAGTATGATTGGTGTATGGTGCATGGACCGAATGGTACATGGGTGCATATGTGTATGGTCCGGATGGTGTATATGAGTGTGAACAGATGATATATGTGGAATAAGATGAATTTTCGATCCCCTTGATGATGGTGGACGAAAATTTGAAGGGAGGAAGTGTATATGGAAGGTTTGGAAGGATTTGGATGGAAGAAAGCTAGAAAAGGAAAGAATTAGATGTATTTTTGAAGTTCCCAAATAGAATAGGAATCCAAAAATAAATCCAAAAGTATGGAAGGTAAGAACTAGAAAGGAAAAGGAAAAAGGGATTATGTAATTTGGAAAGTGTTACACAATTGTGACACAATCTAAATATCCTAATTGAACTAGACTCTAAAAGGAAAGAACTAAAAATAAATTACAACTAAAAAGGAAACTACCAAAATAAAATAAAAACTTAGAAGGAAAGTTCCAAAAATAAAATAAGACTCTAAAGGAAATTACCAACTAAAGAATTATCCTAGAAGGAAACTACCAAAATTAAAATTGACTCACAAGGTAAATACCAAAAATAGAGAAGTACTAAAAGGAAAGTACCAAAATAAAACAAGACACAATAGGTAACATAATGAATATACCTCTCTTTTTTTTTTTTTTTTTTAAATTTTCGGATTTTTCTTTTTCTTTTATCCGAATATTTTTTTTTTCGGTCTTTTCTTTTGTTTTTTTTTTTTGACCGTTTGTTTTTTTTTTCAATTGATAGCTATGCTATTACAACTCGATAAAATAAAAAATAAAGACAACACGTAAGACGACACGTAGGATAAAAATGTCACGTCGGATTGAACCACGACCAGCAGAGCTGACGTGGCTCTGATGCCAAATTTATGATACGACCCGGACAAATAATCTAGGACGAATCTAGAGACGTAGCGGAAGACTTAAGAATCGAAACACGTCAGAATTAAGAAGGATTCAATCCGACACAAAATTACGGCTAATCTAGACAATTAAAATACGTAGACTAATGAGACGACTATGTAACACAAAAATAACGGATGAGGGGGCTGTATAGGAACGTGTCTAGGGGCTGGAATTATGGAGGTTTTCGTGTGTGATGGCTTGTGAAGAATGGCTTGGAGAAGGTAGGATATGATAGAGTACGATTGAACTTACGGTATGAACGATATGGTGTAGAACTTGAACTCGAACACGGGCTGAATTGAGGCGTGCGTCAATGGAGTATGGATGGCATCGAATGGTGTTGATGGATGATGATTCGTTGATGTGAATCACAACCCGATAGCCTCCTTGAATCTCGAACGTATCCAAGAATGAAATCTCCAAGTTGCTCTTCGATAGCGAATACCGGTTAATCCCTCAAGTGGATTAAGCAATACCCTTGAGTAAGACTTAAAGTTGCTAGCTCCAAGAATATGAATTTGTTAATCAAAACTCACAAAGATTTAAAAGGGGGTTGAGACAATATTGAAAGCAAAGCTTAATTAATCAAATATAGTCTAAAATATCAATGTAACAATGATCCCCTATTTATAATACTATGGGGGACGAAATTTAGCATCAAAAAGACTTAAAAATTGATCCAAAAGGGATCTCTAACTATACTAGGAAGTTCCCTAAACTAGAATTCTATTCAAGGTAGGAAATTGCCTTAAATACAATTCTAGTCAAACTTGACCTCATTATGGACGAAAATTACTCCTAATTAATTAAATAAATCTGATCCAACTATAGTCTAACATAATTAAATAAATACTATAGTCTAAATAAAATTCAATCCCTCAATTAAATAAATTAAAGACCGAAACTACTCGGTATGGGCATACCGACGGGTATACGCACATTCCAAGTCTTGGTCTTCACTTCTTCATGTTTTGTTCTTCAAACCTTGATCTCCAATCTTTAATTACTATCAAAGTAACAATCTTGGGGCTGCATTTAACTTCTTTTAATTCCTCAAACTTCTTGCGAATAATTGCTTGGAAACGACCTTGCAATTTCTTGGCTCGAAATTGTGTAATTGAACCTCTCCGGATTTAGTTCTTTAAGGCTTTTCGTGGCTTCATCAGTAAGTCGCTGCAACTTATAGGGCTTGGGATGCTTCTGTGGTACTAGGCCGAGCTTGTCCACTGCATATTGACTAATGGCATTAAATATACTACCACTGTCAATAATCATGGAACAAATTTTGTCAACGGGTGTAGAAAATATCTTCCCGTTGGTCCATTTATCCTGCAAAATGAACAAACGTGAAGAAAAAGTAAAGTAGAACCTCACAATTCCTCACAAACGCTCGTGTATGTCACTCTTGATTTGTCCACTCGTATTTATCTCTCAAAGATGTGGTGCATGTGTGGAGTGAAATATGGGGGGTGGGTTGATCGAAAAATTCAGCAGCTTCTCTTGACTAGCTCCTCTGGGTCTTCTTCAAGCTCCAACGGATAAAATCAAGCCGGAAGGTTGCTAAGAGTAGAAGTAGGCGTGTGGAATGAGTAATTCAGCTGGTGGTGTATGTGGACCACGGGTGTATGGGTGTACGGGTGTATGGTGTATGGACTATGTGGTGTATAAGGTGAACCGGGTGTATATGGAAAAGATGAGAAATTTCGAATCCCTTTAGTGATTAGGATCGAAAATAGGTATGGATAGGGATGGATGATTTGATTAGATATGGATGAGGATGGAAAGATCTTGAATAGATGTAGATTAGGATGAAATCTATCTAAACAAGGTAAGAAATCTAATGGATAAAGGAAAAAGGATTTTGGATGTGTGAACACAATCTAAGAATCCCTAAATATATGGAACAAATCTAAAAACAAGGAATTAAGATCCAAAACACAATAACAAACTGAATTTTCGTTTTTTTTTTTTTTACGATTTTTTTTTTTGATTTTTTTTTTGCTGTAGGGATTTCGATCCCTTTGCTCTTTTACTCTCTTTTTTTTTTCAATGAATAACAATATTACAACTTGAAAAACAAACGAAAATTAAAAGACACGTATTTGACACGTAGATGACACGTCGGATTGAACCATGACCAGCAGAGCTGACGTGGCTCTGATGCCAAATTTATGATGTGACCCGGAAAATTAATCTAAGACATGAGAAATACGCAAGCGTAAGACTTTAAGGACTCGAACAACGTCAGCTAAAGAAGGGTAGAATCCGACACGAATTAAATGACGAAACTTACTAGAAAACTCGAATACTTGATGTAGACACTTGAACACGATGAAGGTGGTTGGACAAGGCGGTGGACGGCGGTGTGGAAAGCGGTGGTCGTCGGTGTGGATGGCGGCGGTGATGGAAGGTAGAAGGATAATCAGGATCGGCGAACCCGTGTTGTAACAACTCGAACGCGCACGACTAATTCTCCGGATAGCAATTCTCCCAAATACTTGAACGTACCCTGAAGAACTTGATTAAGACTATTGGATTGCTAATTCAATAGAATTGTTGGATAATTTTCGATCAACCTAAGGATCTTGGAGACAAAAGAGAAATAAATCTTGTATTCATGCAATTGTCTAACTTGTGAATGAAACATAGATGTCCTATTTATACTAATAGCTATGGTCGAAAATCCTAAGGTATCTAGACTAGGATATGGCCGAAAATATCAATACTAATCTAACTAGGATTGTTACCTTATCCAAATCTGTTTTTAAGGTAAGAATCAAAAGATACCAAAAATAAAATAATAAAAATCTATCTAGATAAAAATAAATCCCAAATTGATTTTGGGCCTTCAAATTGTCGCCACTTATGGACTTGGGCTCTTCAATAACGTGTTGGACTATTATTCCATGAATCCACACGTTATCTTCAACGTCCACTTGGTCAGTATGCCCATACCGACTAACTTCATGCAATCTGGTCAGTATGCCCATACCGACTAACTTCAAGCCTTATTCTTTATCATCAATGGTTAGCATAGTGATCCATCTCGGGCTGCTCTTCACTTCATCTTCATGCATTTCGAATTTGCGCCTTATTGAAGCTTGTAGATAAGCTTGCAACTTCTTAGCTCGCAAACGCGTCACAGGACCTTTGAACTGCAACTCCGGATCATCTGGATCATTGCTAGGCACGATCTCATCAGAAGTCGTGTAAATGGACCACGTATTTGCAGCTCCGGATTAAGTTCTTCAAGGCTTTTCATGGACGCATCATTCCCCTCCTCTTGAAAAGAATTCGTCCTCGAATTCAAAGCTCCGAGATCAAAGACGAACACGAACTGGCCATCAAATTCTTTTTGCACAAGCTGCATAAAACACATCTTCATGAACATGAACGAGAACATTCCACTTGTGTTAATCATCCGAAACTCTAGCATAGATTGCCTCGGTATGGTATCCACGTTCAAACTTGGTGGTACATCAACTTCCAATGGAACATCTTCATCAACCTGTAAAATAAAGATATCACAAGAAAATAGTAGACAAAAAATGTTAGAACTCGGCAGCTCCTCCATGTTAGCTTGTTCGAGCTCTTCAAGATCTTCAACCATTGTCTCACGGATATCATTCTCCTTTTCATAACAAGGTTGTATCTTCAACAACTCTTCAACTTCTTCGGCTTCCTCAACTGCATCATCGATCTCCAAATTCACAATTTGTAGTTTGTCATCCATACAATCTTCAGGACTTGTCATCTCCATGGACAAAACATCCAAACTGCAATCTTCTATACTTGTCTTCTCCGGATTAGTAATTTTGAGAATGGGCACCTCTTCATCGATATGAATTGAAACCGGCTCCTCTTGATTACAATCGTCTTGAACTAACTCCTCCAAAACTGGCATCTCCTCATTGGTTGTTTTTATCATGTCCAACTCTGGCTTAGATTCTTCAACTATCTCATCTTCTAAGCACATAGAAATAGATGGTAATGAGATAAAAGGTACTTCAACGAAATCTAGAATTGGTACCTTGGAAGTGGAATCGACATTGATGGTGATGAACTCAGATGGTAACTCAACATTAATTTCCACTTCTTCTTTCTTGACTTCAACTGGCTTTTCCTCCGGTTTGGCATCAGTTGGGGGGCTGCATTGATGGTGTAGGCCTACAATGTAGCAATAGGTGGTCGAACAATTGGTGTAGGCCGAGCATATACGGGTGCTGTAGGGTTGAGCCTATAGCTAGACTGTTGTGCAACACGTCCCAAACGTTTCTCAACTTGTTTAGCATAGTACACCATGTCTTCTATCTCCTCGTAGTGATATACTGCAACCTCTTCTCGGATTGACTGTCGTAGACCAGCTAGAAACCTCTCCATTGTATCCTCTAGATACTCATCTACATCAGCTCGTCTCATGGCTTCAATCATTTGGTTGTAGTAATCATCTACAGTATAGCCTCCTTGTCTAAGCTTATGTAGCTTTTCTTCCAACTCCCATTGGTAATGGTCTGGAATGAAGCGTTTCCGCATCAAATCTTTCAACTCACGCCATGTGTCGATAGGTGGAAGGTGATCTCTGTGGCACCGGTTCTGCTGGAATTCCCACCATGTTGTTGCGTAGCCTTTAAACTTTGACGAAACTAGTTGCACTTTCTTTTTCTCGGGGAAGTCATAGCACTCAAAAAGTTTGTCTACTTTGCGTTCCCAATCCAAATAGATGTCGGGATAGTATAGACCTTCAAACTCAGGTATGATCATGTTGTTGTTGCGGTAGAGATGGTGAGAATTTGGTGTATAGGGTGTATGGGTATACGGAGTATGATTGGTGTATGGTACATGGACCGGATGGTACATGGGTGCATATGTGTATGGTCCGGATGGTGTATATGGGTATGAACAGATGATATATGTGAAATAAGATGAATTTCCAATCCCCTTGATAATGGTGGACGAAAATTTGGGGGAAGAAAGTGTATATGGAAGGTTTGGAAGAATTTGGATGAAAGAAAGCTATATAAGGAAAGAATTAGATGTATTTTTGAAGTTCCCAAATAGAATAGGTGATGAGGACATCCATAGCAATGAGGAACTCAATGAAGAGCTTCAATTCAAAGGACCCGTCACAAGACTACGAGCTAAGAAGTTGCAAGATTATTTGCAAGCTACAATTCGCAAGAAGCTCGAAGAAGAAGACGGCGTGCAAGGAAGCTTGAAGATGATGACCTTGTTGACGTTGGAAGATGGAGATCAAGACATGGAGAACACAACATGAAGATATGCACGTGTTGATGAAGCCATGGAGAACAAAGATGAAGAAGAACCGGAGTTGCAATTTAGAGGACCAATCACGAGATCAAGAGCTAAGAAGTTACAAGCTTACATGCAAGTGTTGATTCGAAGAAAGCTTGAGATTGGAGATCAAGAAGTCAAGAGAAGCAATTCCAAGATAGTTAATTTATTAACTATTGAAGATCAAGAACACACCATGGAGTATTAATCTTGAAGAGATGAAGTTGAAGAGCAAGTGCACGTGTGCATGAAGTGCATGGAAGAAGATCGACGTGTGCATGTGTGCTAGTGAATAAAATCGGTCCTATAGTATTTAATTATGGGGTTGATTTTATCTAGACTATAGTATTTAATTTATTTAATTATAGACTATAGTAGATCAGATTTATTTAATTATTTTGGTAGGAATTTTCGGTCATTATGTCACATGGTCATAGGTTTGACTAGAATTTTAATTAAGGGAAGAAACTACCTTAAATAGAATTCTAGTTTAGGGAATTTCCTAGTCCAAATAGAGATCAATTTGGACTCTAATTTTCGGTCCCCTTTAGCTTTAATTTTCGGCCCTTGACACTTATAAATAGGGGTCATGTGTTATGTTATTACTTTAGACATTCTTGAATTAATTTGCTTTTGCATTCAATTTGTGTCTCAAATCTATTGTCTTTTGAATACTTTTCACACGAAAATATACATTCTTGGAGCTAGCAACTACAAGTCTTATTCAAGGGTATTGCTCAATTCACTTGAGGGATTGACCGGTATTCGCTAACGAGGAACAACTTGGAGATTTCAACCTTGAAGACGTTCGAGATTCAAGGAGGCTATCGGGTTGTGAATCATCACAATATCACCACCGTCCAACACCATCAACGACGACATCCACCCTCCACCGTCGACCATATTCATGGCTGCCACCATCAAGATCAAGTTCTACACCCGTTCGTTTTATCCGTAAGTCCGTTCAAACACTAACATATCCTATCTTCTCCAAGCCCTTCTTCACCATAATCTCACACACGAAATTCCATCATAAATGCAGCCCTCATACACGTCCAATTCACCCCCCTTGAACCTTTGGTTTGTGTTATTTAGTTATGATGAAACCATGGACAACAAAGATGATGAAGAACCGGAGTTGCAATTTAGAGGACCAATCACGAGATCATGAGCTAAGAAGTTGCAAGCTTACATGCAAGTGTTGATTAGAAGAAAGCTCGAGATTGGAGATCAAGAAGTCAAGAGAAGCAATTCCAAGATAGTTAATTTGTTAACTATTGAAGATCAAGATCACACCATGGAGTATTAATCTTGAAGAGATGAAGATGAAGAAGTCCAAGTGCACGTGTGCATGTGCATGAAGTTGATCGTGCATGTGTGTGCGTGTGTGTTGAAGAAATCGGTCCCATAGTATTTAATTATGGGGTTGATTTTATCTAGACTATAGTATTTAATTTATTTAATTATAGACTATAGTAGATCAGATTTTATTTAATTAATTAGGTATATTTTCGGTCATTGTGTCACAAAGTCGTAGGTTTGACTAGAATTTTAATTAAGGGAAGAAACTACCTTAAATAGAATTCTAGTTTAGGGAATTTCCTAGTCCAATTGGAGATCTATTTGGACTCCAAATTTTCGGTCCTTATTAGCATAATTTTCGTCCCCCATAACACTTATAACTAGGGGATCATTGTTACATTGATACTTTAGACATTCTTGAATTAATTTGCTTTTGCATTCAATTTGTGTCTCAAATCTATTTGTCTTTTGAATACTTTTCACACGAAAATATTCATTCTTGGAGCTAGAAACTACAAGTCTTATTCAAGGGTATTGTTCAATTCACTTGAGGGATTGACCGGTATTCGCTACGAGGAACAACTTGGAGATTTCAACCTTGAAGACATTCGAGATTCAAGGAGGCTATCGGGTTGTGAACCACTACAACATCACCACCGTCCAACACCATCAATGATACGACCCGGACTCTAGGAACGAACGCACGTCGACACACGTAAGTTTTGTGTCTACGATGACTCAAACAATCAAAGTAAAATATGCGGAAGATAACGAAATAAACTAGACGACTAAGACTCAACTAAAATACCTAGACAATGACACACAAAATAACACAATATCCAAACAAAGATGGGGCTGTTTTTGGACGATTATGATGATGGTGTGGAGGGTGGGATTTCGATGGTGTGTATTGGCTTAGAACGGTTTGAGTAGATAGGGTATGTTAGAGATACGATGGACTTACGGATGGAATGGAAGGGACGATGAATTGGACACGAATGGCTATGGCTTGGACGGTGGTGATGGTGGCTGGACTTAGCACAGACGGTGGCTGGTAGTGGCGGTGTAGATGATGGCGGCGGCGATGTTGAGGTGTTGTGAATCACAACCCGAAAGTTGCCTTGAATCTCGAACGTACACAAGGCCAAATTCTTTAAGTTGCTCTTCGATAGCGAGTTTCCGACGATCCCTCGAACGTGGACGGCGAATTCCCTTTGTAAAACTTAGAGGTGCTAAATCTAAGAGTATGAATTTAATTATATAAACTCACAAAAGATTAAACGGGGAGAGACGATATTGAAAGCAAAGGCTTAATAATCAAATATAGTCTAAAATAACAATGAAATATGGATCCACTATTTATAATAGTTGGATCGAATTCCTAAGGCTAAGGGACGAAAATAATAGTCCTAATTAGACTAGAATTGGACTTTGACTACTTCCTAAACTAGAATTCTATTTAAGGTAGATTTTGTAGATCTTGCCTTATCTAAAAATCTGGTCAAAATTCTATCTAAAATAACCGAAAAATCCTAACTAAAAATCTGCAAAATTTCGTCCATAATATAATAAATAAAATACTATAGACTAATAAATCAATCCCCTTAATTGGATCATCAAGGGCCGATTATTTTGGGCTTTTCCACCATGCATGCTTGACTTGGGCTGAATAGCAAGTATACACATCAAGCCCAACAAAAGCACACTTGCACGCCTGATACGAACCCGAAAAGTATAAAAGAATCAAATCCAAGAAAGCCATTGAGAGCTTCAAAGATAATCATGTTGTCCAAGATTAAAGATTGGAGATCAAGATTTGAAGAACAAGACATTAATAAATTCGAATATGATGAGCAGCCCATGAAGATCAAATATTCAGTCCGAGATTGGTCAACATGCTATCATTTGATGATGAAGAAGGAAGTATGAAAACGTGAGAGGAAGAACGACGCCATTTGGACGTGTGCATGAAAAGTTATACGTGTTTGCATGGGAAATCGGGAGATGCTGTTTTTCATGCAAAGGTGGCAAGATTAATTATTTCATGGGCCACGAATTTAATTCAATTAATTCAGCCCATTGTCGTGATTAATAAGATCCAAATAGGAGAGAATATCCAGCCCAAATCCACTTTGGGATTTATCTTTATCTAGTTAGATTTTTGTTATCTTTATTTTTGGTATCTTTTGATTCTTACCTTAAAACCAGATTTTGGATAAGGTAACAATCCTAGATAGATTAGAACTAGTTTATTTTGAATTCTTCTAGTATTAGGACTCTAATTTTCGTCCACATACACTCCTATAAATAGGAGCACCATGTGACATTCATAATTCAGACGTTGAATGATATTTTGAAGTTTATTTTCAATTGTCTCACCGATCCTTTGGTTGATCACATTTATCGATCCTTTGGTTGATCAAACACAATTCTATTGATGTAGCAATTCAATAGTCTTATTCAAGTTCTTCAGGGTACAACGAGTACTTGGGAGAATTGCTAACAAATCGGAGCAGATCGAAGTAGCTGCGTTTCATCTCTAGAAGCCGGGGTTCAGCTGAAGTTCCAATCCATTCTACCTATCATCTATATCTCGACGCCACTACCTTCATCCATAAGACACTATTCGTCCGCCTCCTATCTTCCACAAATTATCCTAGTAAGTTCTAGTTTAATCGAGTCTTTTATTCTTATTTTAGTTGAGTTTTAGTCTAGTTAGTCGGATTGAATCCTTCATTCGCCTGACGTGTTTCGATCTAAAAGTCTTCCGCATGCGTATATCTCGTGTCTTGGATTAATTGTCCAGGTCACATCATAAATTTGGCATCAGAGCCACGTCAGCTCTGCTGGTCGTGGTTCAATCCGACGTGTCATCTACGTGTCAAATACGTGTCATTTAATTTTCATTTTGTTTTGAGTCTTGTAATCTGATTTCTATTCATTGAAAAAAAAAGAGTAAAAGAGCAAAGGGATTGAAATTCCTACAGCAAAAAAAAAATCCGAAAAAAAAACGAAAATCGATTGTTTATTTGATTTCAATTTTTAATTCCTTGTTTTTAGATTTGTTCCATATATTTAGGGATTCTTAGATTGTGTTATACACTAGATTTCCTACTTTGTTTAGATATCTTCCATCCTAATCCATATCTAATCAAGATCATCCATCCTTATCCATCATAGATTTCGATCCTTACACCTCTAGGATTCGAAATTCTTCATCCCACCCATATACACCCAGTTCACCTTATACACCACATAGTCCATACACACATACACCCATACACCCGTACACCATACACCCGTGGTCTACATACACCAAATCAGCAGGTTTACCTACACCATCCATACAACAACCCCACATCATCAAGTTTGATGGATCCAGTTCGAGCCCGCCCGAATCGATTCAGAGATGCCGATGGTCTACACCGCAACAAGATAACCATTCCAGAATTTGAGGGTCTATACGATCCAGAAGCGTACCTAGATTGGGAACGCAGAGTTGATAAGATTTTTAAGTACTACTACTTCCCCGAGCCAAAGAGGTGCAATTAGCCACATTGGAGTTTAAAGACTATGCAGCAACATGGTGGGAATTCCAACAAAATCGATGCCACCGAGATCACCTTCCACCTATCGACACATGGCGTGAGTTGAAAGATTTGATGCGGAAACGCTTCATTCCAAACCACTACCAATGGGAGTTGGAGGAGAAGCTATACAAGCTTAGGCAAAAAGATCGAAGTGTAAATGACTACTACCACAAAATGATTGAAGCCATGAGACGAGCAGATGTAGAAGAATATCCAGAAGATACCATGGATAGATTTCTAGCTGGTCTACGAAGAGAAATCCGAGAAAAGGTAGCATTATATCACTTCGACAAGTTGAAAGACATGGTGCAATATGCCATTGAGATAGAGAAGTGGTTGGAGAGTCTGCAAAATGAAGTGGTTCAAGTAGACTCAAATGTAGAGTTGTCACCTATAGCTCATCGCCAAACAGCCCCGTTTCGTTGGAGTGAACCTGAGTCATTCGAGGAGTTTCTACATACCTATGTACCACCTACACGGCCTGCATCACCAGTCCAGCTGGTCATGGATATGCCAAGCTAAGCTAGCGACATTCAAGAGGAGATTCACGTTGAGTTACCATCTTTGATCGTTGCCATCAAAGAAGATTCTACTTTCGAGGTAACAATTTCAGTTGATGCGCCTATTGATGAATTGATAGATGTTGCTACTTGTGAAGATGTTGGAGTATTCGAGAGAGAAGAAATGAAGGTTGTTGCCGCCGTTGAGGAATCCAAAGAAGTTGAGAAGTTGATGGAGATACAGCCTTGTTCTGAAAAGGAGAATGACATCAGTGGAGCAATGGTTGCTAAAGATGTGCCCCATGTTATTGATCTTGTGCAAAAAGAGATTGATGTTCATTTCGTGTTCATCTTTGATCCCGGAGATTTGAATTCGAGGACGAATTCTTTTCAAGAGGAGGGGAATGATACGAACCCGAAAAGCATAAAAGAATCAAATCCAAGAATGCAATTGAGAGCTTCAAAGATAATTATGTTGTTCAAGATTAAAGATTGGAGATCAAGATTTGAAGAACACAAGTGCATGAAAATATTCAGATATTTTGGGCAGCCAATGAAGATCAAATATTCAGCCCGAGATTGGTCAACATGCTATAATTTGATGATGAAGAAGGAAGCATGAAGACGTGAGAAGAAGAATGACGCCATTTGGACGTGTGTATTAAAAGTTATACGCGTTTGCATGGGAAATCGAGAGATGCTGTTTTTCATGCAAAGGTGGCAAGAATAATACATATGGGCCACGAATTATTTATGATATATTGCAGCCCATATTGTGTTATTAAAGGTCCAAAAGTGGCGACAATAAGAGGCCCAAAGTTAATTAGGATTTATCCTTATCTAGTTAGATTTAGTTAGATTTTTGTTATCTTTATTTTTGGTATCTTTTGATTCTTACCTTAAAACCAGATTTTGGATAAGGTAACAATCCTAGATAGATTAGAACTAGTTTATTTTGAATTCTTCTAGTATTAGGACTATAATTTTCGTCCATATACACTCCTATAAATAGGAGCACCATGTGACATTCATAATTCAGACGTTGCATGAAATAAAGAGTTAATTTCTCAATTGTCTCACCGATCCTTTGGTTGATCACATTTATCGATCCTTTGGTTGATCAAACACAATTCTATTCATCTAGCAATTCAATAGTCTTATTCAAGTTCTTCAGGGTATAATTAAGTACTTGGGAGAATTGCTATCCGGAGAAGTTAGACGTGCGCGTTCGGGTTTATACAACACGGGTTCGCCGCTTTAGCCAATCCTTCTATCAACACCACCGTCGCCACTACCATCACCACCGCCGCCATCCGCCGTCCACACCGCCGTATTCCAGCCACCCTCGAGCCATCCTACGTGTTCCAATCGAGTCCAAGTTCGAGTCGTCATTTTCTAGTAAGTTTTATCTTGTTTGAGTCGGATTGAATTCCATTTATCCTATAGCTGACGTAGTTCGATTCTTGAGTCTTCCGCGTGCATAAATCTCGTGTCTTGGATACATTGTCCGGGTCACATCAACGCCTCCTTCATGTATTGCACTCCACATCTTGATCTCCATCTTCCATCTTCAACAATGTCATCATCTTCAAGCTTCCTTGCACGCCGTCTTCTTCTTCAAGCTTCTTACGGATTGTAGCTTGCAAATAATCTTGCAACTTCTTAGCTTGTAGTCTTGTGACGGGTCCTTTGAATTGAAGCTCTTCATTGACTTCCTCATTGCTATGGATATCCTCATCAATCAACGATGACATCCACCCTCCACCGTCGACCATACTCACGGCTGCCACCATCAAGATCAAGTTCTACATCCGTTCGTTTTATCCGTAAGTCCGTTCAAACACTAACATATCCTATCTTCTCCAAGCCCTTCTTCACCAATCTTCACACACGATTTCTACCCTTAATCCAGCCCATAAACTCGTCCCATACAGCCCCTATATCCTTTGGTTTGTGTTATTTAATTTGTGTCATAGTTCTAGGTATTTTAGTTGTCTAGATTAGTCGTATTTTTGTGTCGGATTGTTCCCTTCATTAGTTGACGTGTTTCGATTCTTAGAAGTCTTCCATTACGTCGTTATTATCATCCTAGTTCGTGTCTGGGTCGTATCATAAATTTAGCATCAGAGCCACGTCAGCTCTGCTGGTCGTTGTTCAATCCGACATGTCAATTTTATCCTACGTGTCTTATTATTTAAATTTTTATTTTATCAAGTTGTAATAGCATAGTTGCTCATTAGAAAAACAAAAAAAAAAAGAAAAGAAACGGTCAAAAACAAAAGAGACCGAAAATAAAAAAAAAAGAAAATCGGATAAAAAGAAGAGAAAATTCCGAAAATTCAAAAAAAAAAAAAAGATAAAAAAAGAGGTATATTCATTGTGTTACCATTTGAGTCTTGATTTATTTTGGTAATTTCCTTTTGGAATTACATCTTATTTGGTAGTTACCTTGTGAGTCTATTTTATTTTTGGAACTTTCCTTCTAAGTTCTATTTTCTTTTTGGTAGTTTCCTTCTAGGATAATTCCTTAGTTGGTAACTTCCTTTAGAGTCTTATTTTATTTTTGGAACTTTCCTTCCAAGTTTTATTTTATTTTGGTAGTTTCCTTTTGAGTTGTAATTTAATTTTGGTTCATTCCTTTTAGAGTCTAGTCCAATTAGGATATTTAGAATTGTGTCACAATTGTGTAACACTTTCCAAATAACCTATTCTTTCCTTCCTTTTCCTTCCTACATCTTTCCATCTACACTTGGGGATCCATCTAAACCTAATACACTGATGAGATCGTCGTGCCTAGCAATGATCCAGATGATCCGGAGTTGCAGTTCAAAGGTCCTGTGACGCGTTTGCAAGCTTATCTACAAGCTTCAATAAGGCGCAAATTCGAAATGCATGAAGATGAAGTGAAGAGCAGCCCGAGATGGATCACTATGCTAACCATTGATGATAAAGAATAAGGCTTGAAGTTATTCGGTATGGGCATACTGACCAGATTGCATGAAGTTAGTCGCGGTATGGGCATACTGACCAAGTGGACGTTGAAGATAACGTGTGGATTCATGGAATAATAGTCCAACACGTTATTGAGGAGCCCAAGTCCATAAGTGGCGACAATTTGAAGGCCCAAAATCAATTTGGGATTTATTTTTATCTAGATAGATTTTTATTATTTTATTTTTGGTATCTTTTGATTCTTACCTTAAAAACAGATTTTTGATAAGGTAACAATCCTAGTTAGATTAGTATTGATATTTTCGGCCATATCCTAGTCTAGATACCTTAGGATTTTCGGCCATAGCTATTAATATAAATAGGACATCTATGTTTCATTCACAAGTTAGACAATTGCATGAATACAAGATTTATTTCTCTTGTCTCCAAGATCCTTAGGTTGATCGAAAATTATCCAACAATTCTATTGAATTAGCAATCCAATAGTCTTAATCAAGTTCTTCAGGGTGCGTTCAAGTACTTGGGAGAATTGCTATCCGGAGAATTAGTCGTGCGCGTTCGGGTTATTCAACACGGGTTCGCCGATCCTGATTATCCATTCTACCTTCCACCGCTGCCACTACCACCTTTCACGACGACCACCGCCGCCTTCACCGCCATTCGCCGCCGTGTCCAAGCCATCCCCAAGCTGTCCAATTGAGTCCTTCATCGTATTCGTGTTTTCTTGTAAGTTTGTCCTTTAATTTGTGTCGGATTGCATCCTTCTTTAGCTGACGTAGTTCGAGTCCTTCTTAAGTCTTCCGCCTGCGTTCTTCGTGTCTTGGATACATTGTCCGGGTCACATCATAAGATTGTTTATTTGATTTCAATTTTTAATTCCTTGTTTTTAGATTTGTTCCATATATTTAGGGATTCTTAGATTGTGTTCACACATCCAAAACCCTTATTCCCTTATCCATTAGATTTCTTACCTTGTTTAGATAGATTTCATCCTAATCTACATCTATTCAAGATCTTTCCATCCTCATCCATATCTAATCAAATCCTCCATCCCTATCCATACCTATTATCGATCCTAATCACTAAAGGGATTCGAAATTTCTCATCTTTTCCATATACACCCGGTTCACCTTATACACCACATAGTCCATACACCCATACACCCGTACACCCATACACCCGTACACCCATACACCCGTGGTCTACATACACCAACCCATTGAATACTCATTCCACACGCCTACTTCTACTCTTAGCAACCTTCCGGCTTGATTCTATCCGTTGGAGCTTGAAGAAGACCCAGAGGAGCTAATCAACAAGAAGACTATTTCGATCCATTCACCCCAAAATCACTCCACACATACACCACATCTTTGAGAGTTAAACACGAGTGGAAAAAAAATCAAGAGTGACATACACGAGCGTTTGTGAGGAATTGTGAGGTTCTACTTTACTTTTTCTTCACGTTTGTTCATTTTGCAGGATAAATGGACCAACGGGAAGATATTTTCTACACTCGTTGCTCCATCCAAGACAAAATTTGTTCCATGATTTCCAAATGGCGTCATTCTTCTTCTCTTAAAGTATGATATCCCATGGTGTGATTTTGATCATGATGTATTGTTCTTCAAATCTTGATTTCCAATCTTTGATGGCCCTCATTCTAACAATCTTCGGACTTTTGAATGATAGCTCCGGATTTAATTCTTCAAGGCTTTTCAGGATCATATCATTCCCCTCCTCTTGAAAAGAATTCGTCCTCGAATTCAAATCTCCAGGATCAAAGATGAACACGAAATGAACATCAATCTCTTTTTGCACAAGATCAATAACATGTGGCACATCTTTAGCAACCTGTAAAATAAAGATATCACGAGAAAATGGTTGATAAATGATGTTAGAATTCGACTGCGTCTCCATGCTAGCTTGATCGAGCTCCATATGATCTACGATCATTTCCTCATGGATGTCGGTTTCCTCTTCAAAACAAAGCTGCATCTCCATCAATTTATCAACTACTTCAACTTCCTCAACGGTGGCAATAATCTCTATTTCTTCTTCCTCGACTTTTCCAACATCTTCACAAGTAGCAACATCTATCAATTCATCAATAGGTGCATCAACTGAAATTGTTACCTCGAAAGTAGAATCTTCTTTGATGGCAATGATCTCAGATGGTAACTCAACATGGATCTCCTCTTGAATGTCATGAGCTTGGTTTGGCACATCCATGACTGGCTGAACTGGTGATGCAGGCCGTGTAGGTGGCACATAGGTACGTAGAAACTCCTCAAATGACTCAGGTTCGCTCCAACGAAACGGGACTGTTTGGCTATGAGCTCTAGGTGACAACTCTACATTTGAGTCTACTTGAACCACTTCATTTTGCAGACTCTCCAACCACTTCTCTATCTCAATGGCATATTGCACCATGTTTTTTAACTTGTCGAAGTGATACAATGCTACCTTTTCTCGAATTTTCCTTCGTAGACCAGCTAGGAATCTATCCATGGTATCTTCTGAATATTCTTTTACATCAGCTCGTCTCATGGCTTCAATCATTTTGTGGTTGTAGTCATTTACACTTCGATCTCTTTGCCTAAGCTTGTATAGCTTTTCCTCCAACTCCCATTGATAGTGTTCTGGAATGAAGCGTTTCCGCATCAAATCTTTCAACTCACGCCATGTGTCAATAGGTGGAAGGTGATCTCGGTGGCATCGACTTTGTTGGAATTCCCACCATGTTGCTGCGTAGCCTGTAAACTCCAAGGAAACTAATTGCACTTTCTTTGGCTCGGGGAAGTAGTAGCGCTCAAAGAACTTATCAACTCTGCGTTCCCAATCTAGGTACACTTCTGGATCGTATAGACCCTCAAACTCTGGGATGGTTATCTTGTTGCGGTTTAGACCATCGGCATCTCTGAATCGATTCGGGCGGACTCGAACCGGATCCATCTAACTTGATGATGTGGGGATGTTGTATAGATGGTGTAGGTAAACCTGCTGATTTTGGTGTATGTGGACCACGGGTGTATGGGTGTACGGGTGTACGAGTGTATGGGTGTACGGACTATGTGGTGTATAAGGTGCACCGGGTGTATGTGTATGTGGACTGAAATTTTCGAACACTATAGGGTATAGGATTCAAAAATATGGTGGATGAGGATGGAAGATATGATCAGATATGGATGATGATGGAAATATCTTGATTAGATATGGATTAGGATGGAAGATATCTAAACAAGGTAGGAAATCTAGTGGATAAGGTAGAATATTTTTGGATAAGTTTGACCAAGTGTGAACACAATCTAACAAATCCCAAAATATCTATCTAAGATGGATTCAAGCCTATCTAAAATAATAAAATCGAATTCAACAAGAAAATAAATCTGAATTTTCGTTTTTTTTTTTTTTGGATTTTTTTTTTCGATTTTTTTTTTTTGCTGTAAGGATTTCGATCCCTTTGCTCTCTTACTCTTTTTTTTTCAATGAATAGAAATCAGATTACAAGACTCGAAACAAAACGAAAATTAAATGACACGTATTTGACACGTAGATGACACGTCGGATTGAACCACGACCAGCAGAGCTGACGTGGCTCTGATGCCAAATTTATGATAAGATTCCCGGTATGATGATCAACACCGAGAGAAAAACGCGCGGAAGACTTATAGAATCGAAACACACGTCAACTAAAGAAGGATTCAACCCGACTAATACTAGAACAAAATAAATGACCAAACAACGATAAATATGACTCTATTGTATGGCTGTACTTAGACTCGATAAAAATAAACAAAGAAAACTAATTAAGAACAAAGAATGACTCAATTTATCTATATGTGCTTAACTCGCTGAATTGAGCACGTATAGGTAAACTCAATGAACTGACCTTGGACACTTATTGAACTTGACTGGATCTTGATGGATAACAATGATATGGACGTTGGATGGCTGCTGGATGACGTCGGTAATGATTGGCGATGTTGATGAAGATAGAATGAGTTGATACGCGAAAGCAAACCCCGTGGACACTTGATCCGCGAAACGTACTTCACTTGGAATCTCCTCGATAGATGAATTGAACTCGGGGCGACACACCCTGTGTAAAACAATACACAAAAAGTTTCGCTACTTGAATTCTCTTCGGTTGCAAATCCGACCCTAACTCCACAAGAGAATTAGAACAAGATTTAAAGATAAAACTTAAAAGTTGCAAGCTTCTAAGAGTGTGTATTTTCGGCTGAAAATAAACAAAAAGAGGATCTTGGGTGAGACAATATTGAAAGGTAAATTCTTCTTAATCAAATATGGTCTAAATATCAAAGTAACAATGATCCCCTATTTATAATAGAAGGATGGACGAAAATTCCAAGATAAAATCCTAAAAGAATTAGAAAAAGAGTTTTCTATCATAACTAGGAGATTGTTTCCTTATCCAAAATCTGTTTTTAAGGAAAGAATCAAAAGATACCAAAAATAAAATAAGAAAAATCTATCTAGATAAAGATAAATCCCAAAAACTTGGGCCTTCATAAATCTCGCCTATTTGGACCAATTAACACACGACATGGGCTGAATATATGTGGATAATTCGTGGCCCATGTGCAAATTAATTCTTGCCACCTTTGCATGAAAAACAGCATCTCCCGATTTCCCATGCAAACGCGTATAACTTTTAATGCACACGTCGAAATGGCGTCATTCTTCTTCTCTTCAAGCATGTTATCCCATGGTGTGATTTTGATCATCATGTATTGTTCTTCAAATCTTGATTTCCAATCTTTGATGGCCCTCATTCTAACAATCTTCGGAGTTTTGAATGATAGCTCCGGATTTAATTCTTCAAGGCTTTTCAGGATCATATCAAGAATCGAGCCCTGTTTTGCACAATTAAAGGCGTTGAGAAAGCTATTAAAGCAGGTTTGCCTTTAGTTCTTCTAACTTGTAAGAACAGTGCTACTAATGATGTTTCCTTGCCTAGTGATGTACAACCACTTATGAAGGAGTTCGAGGACGTATTTCCAGAAGAGATTCCAAGTGGATTACCTCCAGTTCGTGGGATCGAGCACCAGATTGATTTCGTGCCCGGAGCCGTCTTGCCGAATCGCCCAGCCTACCGCACGTCGCTTGAAGAAACCAAGGAGATAGACCGTCAAGTTAAGGAGCTGTTGGCGAAGAAGCAAATCAGAGAGTCGATGAGCCCATGTGCAGTTCCAGTGATTCTAGTGCCCAAGAAGAACAATGAATGGAGAATGTGCATGGATTGCAGAGCCATCAACAAAATAACAGTTAAGTATCATTTTCCCATCCCTAGACTTGATGATATGCTAGATGAACTTAGTGGATCTAAGATTTTTTCTAAGATTGATTTGAGATCTGGTTATTTTCAAGTTCGTATGCATGAAGGAGATGAATGGAAAACAGCTTTTAAGACTAAGCATGGTTTATATGAATGGTTGGTTATGCCTTTTGGTCTCACAAATGCACCGAGCACATTTATGAGATTGATGAACCATGTTTTGCGTGATGTTGTTTACTTTGATGATATCCTGATATACAGTCACAGTGCACAGGCGCACCTAGATCACCTTAGGCGCGTATTTTTGCTTTTGAGAGATGCTCGATTGTATGGCAACATGTCTAAGTGTTCTTTTTGTTTGAATGAAGTAGTATTCTTAGGCTTTGTTGTGAGTTGTAGAGGTATTGAGGTTGATCGTTCCTAAATCAAAGCGATTGAGGAATGGCCAACGCCCAAAACCGCGTCTGAAGTTCGATCCTTTCACGGCCTTGCCGGATTTTATCGTCGCTTGTGCGCGATTTCTCTAGCATTGTCGCTCCTCTTACTGAGCTAAGTAAGAAGGATCGCAAGTTTGAATGGGGTAAACAACAAGAGCATGCGTTTAATACCTTGAAATCTTTGTTATGTTCTGCTCCTGTTTTGTGTTTATCTGATTTTTCCAAAACTTTTAAGATCGAGTGTGATGCCTCCGGGATAGGTATTGGTGCCGTTTTGATGCAGGAAAAATGTCCCGTGGCGTACTTCAGTGAGAAGCTCAATGGCGCCGCCTTACGCTATTCGACGTACGATAAAGAGCTATACGCTTTGAAGCGTGCATTGGATACATGGCAGCACTACTTGTGGCCCAAGGAGTTCGTCATTCACACGGATCATGAGAGCTTGAAGCACTTGAAAGGTCAAAGCAACTTGAACAAGCGTCATGCGAGATGGGTCGAATTTATTGAGTCGTTTCCATACGTCATCAAGTACAAGAAATGAGAAGACAACGTCGTCGCCGACGTCCTCTCTCGAAAGTACACGTTGCTTAACCTAATGCATGCTAAGATGCTTGGTTTTGAGTCCATTAAATCATTGTATGCCATGGATGATTATTTCAGCCCCATATATGCTAAGTGTTCGAATTCTACCAAGTTATTTGATGGATTTTATGTGCATGATGGGTTTTTGTTTAGAGAATCTAAGTTGTGCATTCCTACTTGTTCTATGCGTGAGCTAGTTGTTTTAGAATCGCATGCGGGAGGATTAATGGGACATTTTGGTGTGCATAAGACATTATCCTTGTTGCATGAGCATTTCTTTTGGCCGCATATGAAACGTGATGTTGAACGCATGTGTAGTAGATGTATTACTTGTCATAAGTCTAAATCTACTTCGCATCCTTTTGGTTTGTACACGCCATTACCTGCTCCATCTAGTCCTTAGATTGATTTATCTATGGATTTTATTTTGGGATTGCCTAGATCTAGATCGGGTAAAGATTCTGTGTTTGTTGTAGTTGATAGGTTTTCCAAAATGGCGCATTTCATTGCATGTAGGAAAACTGATGATGCTGTTCAAATAGCCAATTTGTTCTTTGTGCATGTTGTTAGATTGCATGGAATTCCTCGTACTATTGTTAGTGATAGGGATTCTAAGTTTTTGGGACATTTTTGGCGCGTTCTTTGGGGAAAGCTAGGTACTAAGTTATTGTTTTCTACTGCATGTCATCCACAAACCGATGGTCAAACTGAGGTTGTGAATCGTACTTTAGGAACATTGCTTAGATCATTGATTAAGAATAATGTGAAGTCATGGGAAGAATGTTTACCTTATGCTGAGTTTGCTTACAATCGTGTTATTCATTCTTCTACTAACATGTCTCCATTTGAGGTTGTTTATGGTTTTAATCCACTAACACCTAATGATTTGACTCCTTTACCTGTTGAGCATCTAACAAGTGTTAAAGGATTGAAGAGAGCTGATCTTATCAAGGAGATGCATGAGAAAGTTAGAGCCTGGATCGAGCATAGAGGAACCCAAACCGCTGCCGCCCGTAATACTCATCGCAAACGTGTTGTATTTCAGCCCGGTGATCGAGTTTGGATTCATTTGAGTCCCGGAAGGTTTCCTAATCTAAGGAAATCGAAGTTGTCACCAAGAGGAGATGGTCCTTTCACCGTCTTAAGCCGTGTCAATGACAATGCATACCGCATTGATCTACCTGGTGAGTATAAGTGTTCTTCAACGTTTAATGTTGCTGATTTATCTCCCTTTGATGTAGGTGAATTCGATCAAGATGAAGACGCAAATTCGAGGACGAATTCTTTTCAGCAGGGGGGGAATGATGAAACCATGGACAACAAAGATGATGAAGAACCGGAGTTGCAATTTAGAGGACCAATCACGAGATCACGAGCTAAGAAGTTGCAAGCTTACATGCAAGTGTTGATTAGAAGAAAGCTCGAGATTGGAGATCAAGAAGTCAAGAGAAGCAATTCCAAGATAGTTAATTTGTTAACTATTGAAGATCAAGATCACACCATGGAGTATTAATCTTGAAGAGATGAAGATGAAGAAGTCCAAGTGCACGTGTGCATGTGCATGAAGTTGATCGTGCATGTGTGTGCGTGTGTGTTGAAGAAATCGGTCCCATAGTATTTAATTATGGGGTTGATTTTATCTAGACTATAGTATTTAATTTATTTAATTATAGACTATAGTAGATCAGATTTTATTTAATTAATTAGGTATATTTTCGGTCATTGTGTCACAAAGTCATAGGTTTGACTAGAATTTTAATTAAGGGAAGAAACTACCTTAAATAGATTCTAGTTTAAGAAATTTCCTAGTCCAATTGGAGATCTATTTGGACTCCAAATTTTCGGTCCTTATTAGCATAATTTTCGTCCCCCATAACACTTATAAATAGGGGATCATAGTTACATTGATACTTTAGACATTCTTGAATTAATTTGCTTTTGCATTCAATTTGTGTCTCAAATCTATTTGTCTTTTGAATACTTTTCACACGAAAATATTCATTCTTGGAGCTAACAACTACAAGTCTTATTCAAGGGTATTGCTCAATTCACTTGAGGGATTTGACCGGTATTCGCTACGAGGAACAACTTGGAGATTTCA
Organism: Perilla frutescens; assembly: GCA_026008535.1. NCBI lineage: Eukaryota > Viridiplantae > Streptophyta > Magnoliopsida > Lamiales > Lamiaceae > Perilla > Perilla frutescens. The sequence continues at coordinate 18,613,183 of BRKX01000004.1, forward strand.
ACCTTGAAGACGTTCGAGATTCAAGGAGGCTATCGGGTTGTGAACCACTACAACATCACCACCGTCCAACACCATCAACGACGACATCCACCCTCCACCGTCGACCATACTCACGGCTGCCACCATCAAGATCAAGTTCTACATCCGTTCGTTTTATCCGTAAGTCCGTTCAAACACTAACATATCCTATCTTCTCCAAGCCCTTCTTCACCAATCTTCACACACGATTTCTACCCCTAATCCAGCCCATAAACTCGTCCCATACAGCCCCTATATCCTTTGGTTTGTGTTATTTAATTTGTGTCATAGTTCTAGGTATTTTAGTTGTCTAGATTAGTCGTATTTTTGTGTCGGATTGTTCCCTTCATTAGTTGACATGTTTCGATTCTTAGAAGTCTTCCGCTACGTCGTTATTATCGTCCTAGTTCATGTCTGGGTCGTATCAAGTTGTGTCATAGTTCTAGATATTTTGGTTGTCTAGATTAGTGGTATTTTTGTGTCGGATTGTTCCCTTCATTAGTTGACGTGTTTCGATTCTTAGAAGTCTTCCGCTACGTCGTTATTGTCGTCCTAGTTCGTGTCTAGGTCGTATCATAAATTTGGCATCAGAGCCACGTCAGCTCTGCTGGTCGTGGTTCAATCCGACGTGTCATTTTTATCCTACGTGTCATCTTACGTGTCTTGTTATTTTAATTTTTATTTTATCGAGTTGTAATAGCATAGTTACTCATTGAAAAAAAAAAGAAGCAAAAGTCGAACAAAAAAAAAAATCGGCAAAAAAAAAAAAGAGACCGAAAAAAAAAAAAAAAAAAGAAATTCGGATAAAAGAAAAAAAAAATCCGAAAATTTAAAAAAAAAAAAAGGAAGAGGTATATTCATTGTGTTACCAATTGAGTCTTGATTTATTTTGGTAATTTCCTTTTGGAATTACATCTTATTTGGTAGTTACCTTGTTAGTCTGTTTTATTTTTGGAACTTTCCTTCTAAGTTCTATTTTAATTTTGGTAGTTTCCTTCTAGGATAACTCCTTAGTTGGTAACTTCCTTTAGAGTCTTATTTTATTTTTGGAACTTTCCTTCCAAGTTCTTATTTTATTTTGGTAGCTTCCTTTTGCGTTGTATTTTAATTTTGGTTCATTCCTTTTAGAGTCTAGTCCAATTAGGATATTTAGAATTGTGTCACAATTGTGTAACACTTTCCAAATAACCTATTCTTTCTTTCCTTTCCTTCCTACATCTTTCCTTCTACACTTGGGGATCCATCTAAACCTAATGCCCTACTCGACCACCTACCCCACGCCATCTATACCCCACACGTCCCCACCCTCTTGCCACATAAGCCACACGCCTCCTACACATCATCATACCACCTCATCCATTGATCCTAGATAGTGATACTCGTCTACACCTTCGTGCAATTCATCCGTACCCTCGACATTCGACAAGAGTTCTACTCCTCATCATTCCATTATACACGACACACACACTTCACCACACACCTTGAGTGCAAACACGAGTGGTAAAATCAAGAGAGAAAACAAACGAGTGAACGTGATGTTGTCAGGTTCTCCCTTGTTTTCCTTTATGTTTGTTCATCTTGTAGGTATCATGAAGAAAGGTACACGATCCGAGTCATCCCATGCCCCTCCAGTCGACACTCCACCTGAAGACCCACCCCGGAACCCTTCCAAAGCACCCATGGAGTCTTCCTCGGATCCACCCGCACCGTGGGATCCCACGTACCACTTTGAAGTGTTGTCTAAACATGTTCAAAGACAACACCAGGCTCTCTCCGACAAGATAGATGATTTAGTGCATGCTCTTGAACGCACTAAAACAACACCTGTCTATCCGAGGACGTCGCCCGAGAATACTGAAGAATTTGACCGAGGACGTCGCCCGAGACGAGGCCATAGTCGAGATGACTATGAAGAAGATCGAATGTTCCACAACATCAAGACGAGCATTCCAGAGTTTGAAGGCCTTCACGATCCCGATGTCTACCTAGATTGGGAACGTAAGGTAGAGAAGATTTTCGCATGCTATGACTTTTCAGAAGCTAAAAAGGTGCAATTAGCATTATTGGAGTTCAGAGGCTACGCAGCCACTTGGTGGGAGATGCAGCAAGAAAGAAGGCGCATAAATCGCAATCCACCCATCGACAATTGGGAAGAAATGAAAGGATTCATACGTGGACGCTTCATCCCAGTCCACTATGAAAGAGAGCTTGAGAAGAAGCTCAACCGGATCAAGCAAGGGACCAGATCGATTGAAGAGTACCATAAAGAGCTCGAAACTGCCTTGAATTGAGTTGGGAAAGAAGAGACCTTAAATGCTACCATCATTCGGTACATTGAAGGTATGAATCCTGATATTGCATGTGAAGTGGAGCTCAAAGAATTCACAAGCATAGAGAGAATGGTGCAGTACGCATCAATCGTGGAAAAGCAGTTGCGAGAAGGCCGCCGTCGATCCAGTCAGACTTCAGCCCCTACTCGCCAATCTTGGAGTAAAGGTACACCTTCCACATCACCTTCTACTCCTTCTGTTGATCCTACTCGACCCCGTGGTCAATCCAGACCTCCGGAACGCCGTTTCGACCGTTCTACTCCGCAATCAAGCCGTAGACCCGAGTCTACACCCAGGCCGCCATTCCAACGGCCCAATCAACCCACCCCGGCGCCAACTTCAGCCCCTAGTCGAGCCCGAGATGTTCAATGCCATAAATGCTAAGGATGGGGCCATTTTCAGAATCAGTGCCCGAACCGACGCGTTCTTTTCATTACGGATCAGAATGAGCTCGAATCAGCCAGTGAAGATGATGAACCAGTCAAGGCCGATCCTTCACCTGAAGAAGACATCCAAGATGAGCTTGAAGAAGAAGAACCCGAGAATCTTCATGTCAGTTTAGTTTCCATCCGCAGTCTGAACATAAACCGAGAAGAAGAGCAACAATCGCAGCGAGAGAACATCTTCTACACGAAAGTTGCTGTTCAAGGCAAGACTTGCGCGATGATAGTTGATAGCGGCAGTGTTATCAATGCAGTAAGCCAGTACGCAGTCGACAAGCTTGGATTATCCACTGTGAAGCATCCAAATCCATACCGTTTACAATGGCTTACCGAAAGAGGCACAGTTCATGTAACCGGTCAGGTACATGTATCCTTTTCCATTGGTCGTTATTCTGACACTGTATTATGCGATGTTATTCCTATGGATGCATCACATATACTTTTAGGGAGACCATGGCAATTCGATAGACAAGCTGTACACGACGGACTCATGAACACCTATACTGATGAAGCCATGCAGAACAAAGATGAAGAAGAACCGGAGTTGCAATTTAGAGGACCAATCACAAGATCAAGAGCTAAGAAGTTGCAAGCTTACATGCAAGTGTTGATTAGAAGAAAGCTTGAGATTGGAGATCAAGAAGTCAAGAGAAGCAATTCCAAGATAGTTAATTTATTAACTATTGAAGATCAAGAACACACCATGGAGTATTAATCTTGAAGAGATGAAGATGATGAGTTCAAGTGCATGTGTGCATGTGCATGTAATTGCCGTGTGCATGTGTCTGCGATTTAGAAAAGAAAATCGGTCCTATAGTTATTTAATTATGGGGTTGATTTAATTTAGACTATAGTATTTAATTTATTTAATTATAGACTATAGTAGATTAGATTTATTTAATTATTTTGGTAGGAATTTTCGGTCATAGTGTCACATGGTCATAGGTTTGACTAGAATTTTAATTAAGGGAAGAAACTACCTTAAATAGAATTCTAGTTTAGGCAATTTCCTAGTCCAATTGGAGATCTATTTGGACTCCAATTTTCGGTCCTTATTAGCTTAATTTTCGGCCCCCTTAACACTTATAAATAGGGGATCATTGTTACATTGATACTTTAGACATTGTTGAATTAAATTGCTTTTGCATTCAATTTGTGTCTCAAATCTATTTGTCTTTTGAATACTTTTCACACGAAAATATTCATTCTTGGAGCTAGCAACTACAAGTCTTATTCAAGGGTATTGCTCAATTCACTTGAGGGATTGACCGGTATTCGCTACGAGGAAAAACTTGGAGATTTCAACCTTGAAGACGTTCGAGATTCAAGGAGGCTATCAGGTTGTGAATCATCACAATATCACCACCGTCCAACACCATCAACGACGACATCCACCCTCCACCGTCGACCATATTCACGGCTGCCACCATCAAGATCAAGTTCTACACCCGTTCGTTTTATCCGTAAGTCCGTTCAAACACTAACATATCCTATCTTCTCCAACCCCTTCTTCACCATAATCTCACATACGAAATTCCATCATAAATCCAGCCCTCATACACGTCCAATTCACCCCCCTTGAACCTTTGGTTTGTGTTATTTAGTTGTGTCATAGTTCTAGGTATTTTAGTTGTCTAGCTTAGCCGTAATTTTGTGTCGGATTGTTCCCTTCATTTAAGTTGACGTGTTGCGTATCCTAAAGTCTTCCGCTACGTCGTTATTATCGTCCTAGTTCGTGTCTGGGTCGTATCATATACTGTGAAGAAAGATGGCCGAACCACCATCCTAAAACCTTTAACACCCAAAGCCGTTCAAGAAAAGCAAGAGATAATGCGAGCAAGGTTCAAAGAAGAGCGAGAGAAGACCGCAGCCGCAGCCGTTCGAGCCGCCGCCGCCAACGGCCCTTTCACGGCCGAACTACCTTCACCACCGCCCCCTACTTCTTCCACAACCATTGCAGCCCCTTCCACACCTCATTCCAGCCCCGTTACTCATGGAAAAGGCGTGAGTTTGGTTCCCAAGACACAAGAGAAGAATCGAGCCCTGTTTTGCACAATTAAAGGCGTTGAGAAAGCTATTAAAGCAGGTTTGCCTTTAGTTCTTTTAACTTGTAAGAACAGTGCTACTAATGATGTTTCTTTGCCTAGTGATGTGCAGCCACTTATGAAGGAGTTCGAGGACGTATTTCCAGAAGAGATTCCAAGTGGATTACCTCCAGTTCGTGGGATCGAGCACCAGATTGATTTCGTGCCCCAAGCCGTCTTGCCGAATCGCCCAGCCTACCGCACGTCGCCTGAAGAAACCAAGGAGATAGACCGTCAAGTTAAGGAGCTGTTGGAGAAGAAGCAAATCAGAGAGTCGATGAGCCCATGTGCAGTTCCAGTGATTCTAGTGCCCAAGAAGAACAATGAATGGAGAATGTGCATGGATTGCCGAGCCATCAACAAAATAGCAGTTAAGTATCGTTTTCCCATCCCTAGACTTGATGATATGCAAGATGAACTTAGTGGATCTAAGATCTTTTCTAAGATTGATTTGAGATCTGGTTATTTTCAAGTTCGCATGCATGAAGGAGATGAATGGAAAACAGCTTTTAAGACTAAGCATGGTTTATATGAATGGTTGGTTATGCCTTTTGGTCTCACAAATGCACCGAGCACATTTATGAGATTGATGAACCATGTTTTGCGTGATGTTATTGGGAAATATGTTGTTGTTTACTTTGATGATATCCTGATATACAGTCACAGTGCACAGACGCACCTAGATCACCTTAGGCGCGTATTTATGCTTTTGAGAGATGCTCGATTGTATGGCAACATGTCTAAGTGTTCTTTTTGCTTGAATGAAGTAGTATTCTTAGGTTTTGTTGTGAGTTGTAGAGGTATTGAGGTTGATCGTTCCAAAATCAAAGCGATTGAGGAGTGGCCATGATGTAACCAATACGATGCGGAAGCTTATCGAATCGAACACACGTCAACTTGACAAATGATCCAACCCAACAACAAACTGAACACTAACAAATAAATAACCCAAATAAACTGATCTCAAATCATGTTTCAAACTAAACACCAAGATATCCCAAAATCCCCAATTTCGACCCGAAGAACCCTAATTCTTGACCTAATCAATTGACCTAGCAAACGAAGTCGGATTACGCTCAAATTTTAGGACATTGCATAAATGTATAGCAGAAACAACATATCCAAAAATCAGGCAAAACGCACGTATAAATTGGGAGATGGCTCGGGGGTGATTTTTAAACGATTTACGGCTCGATTGGATGGTATATGTGAAATCTGGACCTGGGGTTGAATATGGGCGATGGTAACAACGTGGTGGATGGTGTGGGATGTGTATGGAGGCGTGGTGGTGATGGTACACGACGTGGAGGCGAATGGAAACGAAATGGATAGAATAAGCTTATCCGAAACGAACCCCGGATCTACGAGAATCCGAAACGCGAGTATGGAGTAGAACTTCGTGGCAGATCAATCCGTACACTACTGGATGCACGAAAAAATCTTTTGATTTCGAGTTTGTAGGTGCCAATTCACAAACCCTACCAAGAACTATCGATATGCGTGTTTTTGAGACGGGATGAATGACAAAGCGTTTGTTATCAAATCCAATCTATCTAATCCAGGGTTTGAAAGTTGCATAAATACTAACCTGAGGGAAAAATGAAATTATTAAGTTAATGGGCTTAATAATTTCGAAAAATAAAAGAAAACAAGCTAAAGGCCCAATTCACCTAACATTAATTTGGGCTTCAACTAAATAAAATCCACAACTGAAAATAGTCTTATTTAAATTAAATAAAATCTGCAATAATTCCATCTAGGCCTCTTCATCCTCATCTTGTATTGAAAGCAGAATAATCAGCTTGGGGCTACTTCGAACCATCAACTCTTCCTCGAGCTTCTTTCCAACGAAACACTGAAGGTAGCCTTGCAATTTCTTGGCTATTAGTCACGTCACTGGACCATGCAGCTACAACTCCGGATTTAGCTTGCCAAAGCTCACCCCATACTCATCACACTTAGACCATTTACGTCGTGTTTTCATGCTTCTTCGTGATGCAAAGTTATATGGTAATTTGGCTAAGTGTTCTTTCTGCATGAATGAAGTCGTGTTCTTAGGCTTCGTAGTAAGTGACCGAGGAATAGAAGTAGATTGCTCTAAGATTAAGGTAATCGAAGAGTGGCCGACTCCTAAGTCCGCGTCTGATATACGGTCGTTCCATGGCTTAGCTGGATTTTATCGTTGCTTCGTGCGCGAATTTTCCACTATAGCCGCCCCTCTTACTGAACTTAGTAAGAAGGATCGACCATTTGTGTGGGGAAAAGCCAAAGAGGAGGCGTTTACACGCCTTAAGTATTTGCTATGTCATGCACCTGTTTTATGTTTGCCCGATTTTACTAAAACTTTTGAAATAGAATGTGATGCCTCGGGCAAGGGTATTGGTGCAGTTCTTATGCAGGAAAAGAGGCCCGTCGCCTACTTCAGTGAAAAGCTCAACGATGCAGCCCTCAAGTATTCTACATACGACAAGGAGTTGTACGCTTTGAAGAGAGCTTTGGAGACGTGGCAACATTATTTGTGGCCAAAGGAGTTCGTGATTAACACGGATCACGAGAGCTTGAAGCATCTAAAGGGCCAAAATAATCTGAACAAGAGACATGATGTGACCCGGACAATGTATCCAAGACACGAGATTTATGCACGCGGAAGACTCAAGAATCGAACTACGTCAGCTAGGATAAATGGAATTCAATCCGACTCAAAACAAGATAAAACTTACTAGAAAATGACGACTCGAACTTGGACTCGATTGGAACACTTGGATGGAGGCTGGAACTCGGCGATGATGGCGGCGGACGACGGCGGTTGAGGTGGTGAAGGCGGCGGCGAAGGATAGATGTGGATTGGATAGATTCGGCGAACCCGTGTTGTATAAACCCAAACGCGCACGTCTAACTTCTCCGGATAGCAATTCTCCCAAGTACTTGAACGCACCCTGAAGAACTTGAATAGGACTATTGATTTGCTAGAACAATAGAACTGTTTGGATATTTTTCGATCAACCTAAGGATCTTGGAGACAAAAGAGAAATAAATCTTGTATTCATGCAATTATCTACTTGTGAATGAAACATAGATGTCCTATTTATACTAATAGCTATGGCCGAAAATCCTAAGGTATCTACACTAGGATATGGCCGAAAATATCAATACTAATCTAACTAGGATTGTTACCTTATCCAAATCTGTTTTTAAGGTAAGAATCAAAAGATACCAAAAATAAAATAATAAAAATCTATCTAGATAAAAATAAATCCCAAATTGATTTTGGGCCTTCAAATTGTCGCCACTTATGGACTTGGGCTCCTCAATAACGTGTTGGACTATTATTCCATGAATCCACACGTTATCTTCAACGTCCACTTGGTCAGTATGCCCATACCGACTAACTTCATGCAAACTGGTCAGTATGCCCATACCGACTAACTTCAAGCCTTATTCTTTATCATCAATGGTTAGCATAGTGATGTGACCCGGACAACTAATCCAAGACACGAGATGAACGCATGCGGAAGACTTTTAGATCGAAACAGGTCAGGCGAATGAAGGATTCAATCCGACAGATAACAAGACACAGATAAACGACTAAACTATGAAAAATAAGACTCGAATAAATGCTAGACACCTAAGACACGTAGAAATATGACTCAACTAAATAAAACACACACAAATAAATAGATAGATAGGCGATTTGGGACAGATTTGTTATACGTGTTAATTAAGGCGAATTGGACACGTATAGGTGGTGAACGATTTATGGCGATGAATTATGGCTGGATTATGGATGAGGCTGATGATGAAACGTACGTAGGTGGTAGATGAAGGATGGTGATCGATGGAGATGAATTGAAAAGGTAGAAGAAGTAAACTTACTCGAACCCCGTCTTGCGGTGAAGACGAAACGCGATTTCTCGTAAACTCCAAGTTGGATAGCACTCCCCCCTAAACTCGATGGAATAGAAAAGAGCTGGAAATAGGACTTTAGATTTGCTAGGTCTAAAGAACTTGATAAATGGGTGATCAACCAAAGGATCGTGAGACAATTGAGAAATTAACTCTTTATTTCATGCAACGTCTGAATAATAATGTCACAAGGTACTCCTATTTATAGGAGCATAAAACTGAAAATCTAAACCTAATAGCTAAAGGATTTCGAAAATCCTAAGTAGATCAACTAGGAATCCTATTTTGACTAGAAGTCCCTAATTAAGGTAAAATCAAAAAGACCAAAAATCAAAAAGACTAAAAATCAAAAAGACCAAAAATCAAAAAGACTAAAAATAAAATAATAAAATCTAAAATAATCTAGATAAAATCCCAACACTTTGGGCCTTCAAACTTGGGTTCTAATAATTCAAACATGGGCTGAATTAATTAACTCCATGGGCTGCTCATCATATTCGAATTTATTCATGTCTTGTTCTTCAAATCTTGATCTCCAATCTTTAACCTTGAACAACATGATTAACTTTGAAGCTCTCAATAGTATCTTTGGATTTGATTCTTTTATGCTTTTCGGTTTCGTATCATTCCTCTCCTCTTGAAAAGAATTCGTCCTCGAATTCAAATCTCCGGGATCAAAGACGAACGTGAACGGATCATCAATCTTTCTTTGCACAAACCCAACTTTCAATGGAATAACTTCAACAACTTGTAAGATATAGATAGCACAAGAAAATGGTTGACAAATGATGTTAGAATTCGGCAGCTCCTCCATGCTTGCTTGATCGAATTCTTTGTGATCTTCAACCATTGCTCCACTGATCTCATTCTCCTTTTTAGAACATGGTTGTAATTCCTCCAACTTTTCAACTTCTTTGGATTCCTCAACTGCATCATTGACCTCCATTTCTTCTTCCTCGACTTCGGTAGGTTCTTCCTCAGATTTAGCATCAATCGGAGGCTGCTTTAACTCTTCTTCACGGACTGGACAGATAGGGCATTGTTCATCACATGCTAGACTTGACGAAACAATAGCCGGCTGAACTGGTGATGCAGGCTGTGTAGGTGGTACATAGGTACGTAGAAACTCCTCGAATGACTCAGGTTCGCTCCAACGAAACGGGGCTGTTTGGCGACGAGCTCTAGGTGACAACTCTAAATTTGACTCTACTTGAACCACTTCATTTTGCAGACTCTCCAACCACTTCTCTATCTCAATGGCATATTGCACCATGTCTTTCAACTTGTCGAAGTGATACATTGCTACCTTTTCTCGGATTTCCCTTCGTAGACCAGCTAGGAATCTATCCATGGTATCTTCTAGATACTCCTCTATATCAGCTCGTCTCATGGTGATAAGGCCATAGCAAGCATCAAATCGGTCCATTCAAAGCTGCCATTAGAGGATCCCAAGATTGTTACTCCTTTAATAATCAAAGATTGGAGATCAAGATTTGAAGAGCAATGCATGAAGATAGAACTCATCAAGTTGTGCATGCATGGCAGATTCACATTGCATAGACAAGTTGCATGGAGTTTTCGTCCCCCTTAGTTATTTAATTAAGGGATTGATTTATTTAGACTATAGTATTTAATTAGAATATGGTATTTAATTAATTAGATCAGATTTTTAATTAATTATTTGTTAATTTTCGTCCATTATTTAAATAGGTTTGACTAGAATTGTATTTAAGGCAATTTCCTATCTTGAATAGAATTCTAGTTTAGGGAACTTCCTAGTATAGTTAGAGATCCCTTTTGGATCAATTTTTAAGCCTTTTTTATCTTTAATTTCGTCCATCTTAGCCCTATAAATAGGGGATCCATGTAACATTATTATTTTAGACTTTATTTGAATTATTAAGCTTTGCTTTCAATATTGTCTCAACCCCCTTTTAAATCTTTGTGAGTTTTGATTTAAAATTCATATTCTTGGAGCTAGCAACTTTAAGTCTTATTCAAGGGTATTGCTTAATCCACTTGAGGGATTAACCGGTATTCGCTATCCGAAGATCAACTTGGAGATTTCATCCTTGGGTACGTTCGAGATTCAAGGAGGCTATCGGGTTGTGATTCACATCAACGAATCATCATCCATCAACACCATTCGACGCCATCCATACTCCATCGACGCACGCCTCAATTTCAGCCCCCGTGTTCGAGTTCAAGTCCTACGCCGTTTCGTTTATATCGTAAGTTCGTTTCATCTCTATCATATCCTATCTACTCCAAGTCATTCTTCACCCTAAACACATGATTCAAACACCCTCATTACAGCCATAAAACCGTTCCTATACAGCCCCCAATTCCTTGGATTTGTGTTACGTATTTTGTGTCATAGTTTACGTATTTTAGTTGTCTAGATTGTCATTTTTCCGTTGTTTGTCGAGTCGGATTGAATCCTTCTTAATTTTGACGTGTTTCGATTCTTAAGTCTTCCGCTACGTTTCTCTAGATTCGTCCTAGCATAGCCGGGTCGTATCACATGGCTTCAATCATTTTATAGTAGTAGTCATTTACACTTCGATCTCTTTGCCTAAGCTTGTATAACTTCTCCTCTAACTCCCATTGGTAGTGGTCTGGAATGAAGCGTTTCCGCATCAAATCTTTCAACTCACGCCATGTTTCAATAGGTGGAAGGTGATCTCGGTGGCATCGATTTTGTTGGAATTCCCACCACGTTGCTGCGTAGTCTTTAAACTCTAATGTGGCTAATTGCACCTTCTTTGGCTCTGGGAAGTAGTGATACTTAAAAATCTTATCAACTCTGCGTTCCCAATCTAGGTACACTTCTGGATCGTATAGACCCTCAAACTCTGGGATGGTTATCTTGTTGCGGTGTAGACCATCGGCATCTCTGAATCGATTCGGGCGGTGATACGACCCGAACTCTAGGAACGAACACACGTCGACACACGTAAGTTTTGTGTCTACGATGACTCAAACAATCAAAGTAAAATATGCGGAAGATAACGGAACAAACTAGACGACTAAGACTCAACTAAAATACCTAGACAATGACACACAAAATAACACAAATCCAAAGAAGTATGGGGCTGTTTTGGACGGCTAAGATAAAGGTAAGGGTGATGGAAATTCGATGATATTGAATGGGTTTAGAATGGCTTGAGTAGATAGGAGGGTATGATAGAGTTGAAACGGACTTACGGATTGAACGAAGGCGACACGATTTGAACTCGAAAGTGGCTGATCTTGAGACGAACGTGGATGATGATGTTTGACGTCGATTATGGCTGGATGGTCGATGGTTGGTAGATGTGAATTACAACCCGAAAGTTGCCTTGAATCTCAAACGTACACAAGGCCAAATTCTTTAAGTTGTTCTTCGATAGCGAGTTTCCGACGATCCCTCGAACGTGGACGGCGAATTCCCTTTGTAAAACTTAGAGGTGCTAAATCTAAGAGTATGAATTTAATTATCTAAACTCACAAAGATCAAAAGGGGAGAGACGATATTGAAAGCAAAGGCTTAATAATCAAATATAGTCTAAAGTATCAATGTTACATGGTTCCACTATTTATAACAATAGTGGGGGACGAAAATCTATGCTATAGGACCGAAAAACATAGTCCAAATCAAACTAGGATTGTGTTTGGATATTTCCTAAACTAGAATTCTATTTAAGGTAGAACTTGTAGATCTTACCTTATCTAAAATCCTAGTCAAACCTTGACTCTAAATAACCGAAAATTGACTCCAAATAATTTAAATAAAATCTGATCCTAACTATAGTATATTTAAATAAAATAAATACTATAGTCCAAAATAAAATTACTACTAGATAAAAACCAACAAGGCCGAAAATTAGCCTTATTAATTTGGGCCGAAACTCTTCACTTTCTTGGGCTCATGCACACGCCCATATGCACATCTTCATGTTGTGTTCTCCATGTCTTGATCTCCATCTTCCAATGTCAATAAGTTCATCATCTTCAAGCTTCCTTGTACGCCGTCTTCTTCTTCAAGCTTCTTGCGAATTGTAGCTTGCAAATAATCTTGCAACTTCTTAGCTCTTAATCTTGTGACGGGTCCTTTGAATTGAAGCTCTTCATTGACTTCCTCATTGCTATGGATGTCCTCATCAGGCGGACTCGGACTGGATCCATCTAACTTGATGATGTGGGGCTGTTGTATGGATGGTGTAGGTAAACCTGCTGTTTTGGTGTTTGTAGACCACGGGTGTACGGGTGTACGGGTGTATGGGTGTATGGGTGTATGTGTGTATAAGGTGCACCGGGTGTAGGTGTGTATGATCTGAAAATTTCGAATCCTAGAGGTGTAAGGATCGAAATCTATGATGGATAAGGATGGATGATCTTGATTAGATATGGATTAGGATGGAAGATATCTAAACAAGGTAGGAAATCTAGTGGATAAGGTAGAATATTTTTGGATAAGTTTGACCAAGTGTGAACACAATCTAACAAATCCCAAAATATCTATCTAAGATGGATTCAAGCCTATCTAAAACAATAAAATCGAATTCAACAAGAAAATATATCTGAATTTTCGTTTTTTTTTTTTTTTAACTTAGCCGATGTCTTTTGCTCCTTTTTTTTCAATGAATATGAATCAGATTACAACTCGAAACAAATGAAAATTAAATGACACGTACGAAAAATAACTGACACGTCGGATTGAACCACGACCAGCAGAGCTGACGTGGCTCTGATGCCAAATTTATGATGTGACCCGGACAACTAATCCAAGACACGAGATGAACGCATGCGGAAGACTTTTAGATCGAAACACGTCAGGCGAATGAAGGATTCAATCCGACAGATAACAAGACACAGATAAACGACTAAACTATGAAAAATAAGACTCGAATAAATGCTAGACACCTAAGACACGTAGAAATATGACTCAACTAAATAAAACACACACAAATAAATAGATAGATAGGCGATTTGGGACAGATTTGTTATACGTGTTAATTAAGGCGAATTGGATACGTATAGGTGATGAACGATTTATGGCGATGAATTATGGCTGGATTATGGATGAGGCTGATGATGAAACGTACGTAGGTGGTAGATGAAGGATGGTGATCGATGGAGATGAATTGAAAAGGTAGAAGAAGTAAACTTACTCGAACCCCGTCTTGCGGTGAAGACGAAATGTGATTTCTCGTAAACTCCAAGTTGGATAGCACTCCCCCCTAAACTCGATGGAATAGAAAAGAGCTGGAAATAGGACTTTAGATTTGCTAGGTCTAAAGAACTTGATAAATGGGTGATCAACCAAAGGATCGTGAGACAATTGAGAAATTAACTCTTTATTTCATGCAACGTCTGAATAATAATGTCACAAGGTACTCCTATTTATAGGAGCATAAAACTGAAAATCTAAACCTAATAGCTAAAGGATTTCGAAAATCCTAAGTAGATCAACTAGGAATCCTATTTTGACTAGAAGTCCCTAATTAAGGTAAAATCAAAAAGACCAAAAATCAAAAAGACTAAAAATCAAAAAGACCAAAAATCAAAAAGACTAAAAATAAAATAATAAAATCTAAAATAATCTAGATAAAATCCCAACACTTTGGGCCTTCAAACTTGGGTTCTAATAATTCAAACATGGGCTGAATTAATTAACTCCATGGGCTGCTCATCATATTCGAATTTATTCATGTCTTGTTCTTCAAATCTTGATCTCCAATCTTTAACCTTGAACAACATGATTAACTTTGAAGCTCTTAATAGTATCTTTGGATTTGATTCTTTTATGCTTTTCGGGTTCGTATCATTCCCCTCCTCTTGAAAAGAATTCGTCCTCGAATTCAAATCTCCGGGATCAAAGACGAACGTGAACGGATCATCAATCTTTCTTTGCACAAACACAACTTTCAATGGAATAACTTCAACAACCTGTAAGATATAGATAGCACAAGAAAATGGTTGACAAATGATGTTAGAATTCGGCAGCTCCTCCATGCTTGCTTGATCGAATTCTTTGTGATCTTCAACCATTGCTCCACTGATGTCATTCTCCTTTTTAGAACATGGTTGTAATTCCTCCAACTTTTCAAATTCTTTGGATTCCTCAACTGCATCATTGACCTCCATTTCTTCTTCCTCGACTTCGGTAGGTTCTTCCTCAGATTTAGCATCAATCGGAGGCTGCTTTAACTCTTCTTCACGGACTGGACAGATAGGGCATTGTTCATCACATGCTAGACTTGACGAAACAATAGCCGGCTGAACTGGTGATGCAGGCTGTGTAGGTGGTACATAGGTACGTAGAAACTCCTCGAATGACTCAGGTTCGCTCCAACGAAACGGGGCTGTTTGGCGACGAGCTCTAGGTGACAACTCTAAATTTGACTCTACTTGAACCACTTCATTTTAAAGACTCTCCAACCACTTCTCTATCTCAATGGCATATTGCACCATGTCTTTCAACTTGTCGAAGTGATACATTGCTACCTTTTCTCGGATTTCCCTTCGTAGACCAGCTAGGAATCTATCCATGGTATCTTCTAGATACTCCTCTATATCAGCTCGTCTCATGGCTTCAATCATTTTATAGTAGTAGTCATTTACACTTCGATCTCTTTGCCTAAGCTTGTATAACTTCTCCTCTAACTCCCATTGGTAGTGGTCTGGAATGAAGCGTTTCCGCATCAAATCTTTCAACTCACGCCATGTTTCAATAGGTGGAAGGTGATCTCGGTGGCATCGATTTTGTTGGAATTCCCACCACGTTGCTGCGTAGTCTTTAAACTCTAATGTGGCTAATTGCACCTTCTTTGGCTCTGGGAAGTAGTGATACATAAAAATCTTATCAACTCTGCGTTCCCAATCTAGGTACACTTCTGGATCGTATAGACCCTCAAACTCTGGGATGGTTATCTTGTTGCGGTGTAGACCATCGGCATCTCTGAATCGATTCGGGCGGACTCGGACTGGATCCATCTAACTTGATGATGTGGGGTTGTTGTATGGATGGTGTAGGTAAACCTGCTGTTTTGGTGTTTGTAGACCACGGGTGTACGGGTGTACGGGTGTATGGGTGTATGGGTGTATGTGTGTATAAGGTGCACCGGGTGTAGGTGTGTATGATCTGAAAATTTCGAATCCTAGAGGTGTAAGGATCGAAATCTATGATGGATAAGGATGGATGATCTTGATTAGATATGGATTAGGATGGAAGATATCTAAACAAGGTAGGAAATCTAGTGGATAAGGTAGAATATTTTTGGATAAGTTTGACCAAGTGTGAACACAATCTAACAAATCCCAAAATATCTATCTAAGATGGATTCAAGCCTATCTAAAACAATAAAATCGAATTCAACAAGAAAATATATCTGAATTTTCGTTTTTTTTTTTTTTTTTTTTTTAACTTAGCCGATGTCTTTTGCTCCTTTTTTTTTCAATGAATATGAATCAGATTACAACTCGAAACAAATGAAAATTAAATGACACGTACGAAAAATAACTGACACGTCGGATTGAACCACGACCAGCAGAGCTGACGTGGCTCTGATGCCAAATTTATGATGTGACTCGGACAACTAATCCAAGACACGAGATGAACGCATGCGGAAGACTTTTATATCGAAACACGTCAGGCGAATGAAGGATTCAATCCGACAGATAACAAGACACAGATAAACGACTAAACTATGAAAAATAAGACTCGAATAAATGCTAGACACCTAAGACACGTAGAAATATGACTCAACTAAATAAAACACACACAAATAAATAGATAGATAGGCGATTTGGGACAGATTTGTTATACGTGTTAATTAAGGCGAATTGGACACGTATAGGTGGTGAACGATTTATGGCGATGAATTATGGCTGGATTATGGATGAGGCTGATGATGAAACGTACGTAGGTGGTAGATGAAGGATGGTGATCGATGGAGATGAATTGAAAAGGTAGAAGAAGTAAACTTACTCGAACCCCGTCTTGCGGTGAAGACGAAACGCGATTTCTCGTAAACTCCAAGTTGGATAGCACTCCCCCCTAAACTCGATGGAATAGAAAAGAGCTGGAAATAGGACTTTAGATTTGCTAGGTCTAAAGAACTTGATAAATGGGTGATCAACCAAAGGATCGTGAGACAATTGAGAAATTAACTCTTTATTTCATGCAACGTCTGAATAATAATGTCACAAGGTACTCCTATTTATAGGAGCATAAAACTGAAAATCTAAACCTAATAGCTAAAGGATTTCGAAAATCCTAAGTAGATCAACTAGGAATCCTATTTTGACTAGAAGTCCCTAATTAAGGTAAAATCAAAAAGACCAAAAATCAAAAAGACTAAAAATCAAAAAGACCAAAAATCAAAAAGACTAAAAATAAAATAATAAAATCTAAAATAATCTAGATAAAATCCCAACACTTTGGGCCTTCAAACTTGGGTTCTAATAATTCAAACATGGGCTGAATTAATTAACTCCATGGGCTGCTCATCATATTCGAATTTATTCATGTCTTGTTCTTCAAATCTTGATCTCCAATCTTTAACCTTGAACAACATGATTAACTTTGAAGCTCTCAATAGTATCTTTGGATTTGATTCTTTTATGCTTTTCGGGTTCGTATCATTCCCCTCCTCTTGAAAAGAATTCGTCCTCGAATTCAAATCTCCGGGATCAAAGACGAACGTGAACGGATCATCAATCTTTCTTTGCACAAACCCAACTTTCAATGGAATAACTTCAACAACCTGTAAGATATAGATAGCACAAGAAAATGGTTGACAAATGATGTTAGAATTCGGCAGCTCCTCCATGCTTGCTTGATCGAATTCTTTGTGATCTTCAACCATTGCTCCACTGATGTCATTCTCCTTTTTAGAACATGGTTGTAATTCCTCCAACTTTTCAACTTCTTTGGATTCCTCAACTGCATCATTGACCTCCATTTCTTCTTCCTCGACTTCGGTAGGTTCTTCCTCAGATTTAGCATCAATCGGAGGCTGCTTTAACTCTTCTTCACGGACTGGACAGATAGGGCATTGTTCATCACATGCTAGACTTGACGAAACAATAGCCGGCTGAACTGGTGATGCAGGCTGTGTAGGTGGTACATAGGTACGTAGAAACTCCTCGAATGACTCAGGTTCGCTCCAACGAAACGGGGCTGTTTGGCGACGAGCTCTAGGTGACAACTCTAAATTTGACTCTACTTGAACCACTTCATTTTGCAGACTCTCCAACCACTTCTCTATCTCAATGGCATATTGCACCATGTCTTTCAACTTGTCGAAGTGATACATTGCTACCTTTTCTCGGATTTTCCTTCGTAGACCAGCTAGGAATCTATCCATGGTATCTTCTAGATACTCCTCTATATCAGCTCGTCTCATGGCTTCAATCATTTTATAGTAGTAGTCATTTACACTTCGATCTCTTTGCCTAAGCTTGTATAACTTCTCCTCTAACTCCCATTGGTAGTGGTCTGGAATGAAGCGTTTCCGCATCAAATCTTTCAACTCACGCCATGTTTCAATAGGTGGAAGGTGATCTCGGTGGCATCGATTTTGTTGGAATTCCCACCACGTTGCTGCGTAGTCTTTAAACTCTAATGTGGCTAATTGCACCTTCTTTGGCTCTGGGAAGTAGTGATACTTAAAAATCTTATCAACTCTGCGTTCCTAATCTAGGTACACTTCTGGATCGTATAGACCCTCAAACTCTGGGATGGTTATCTTGTTGCGGTGTAGACCATCGGCATCTCTGAATCGATTCGGGCGGACTCGGACTGGATCCATCTAACTTGATGATGTGGGGCTGTTGTATGGATGGTGTAGGTAAACCTGCTGTTTTGGTGTTTGTAGACCACGGGTGTACGGGTGTACGGGTGTATGGGTGTATGGGTGTATGTGTGTATAAGGTGCACCGGGTGTAGGTGTGTATGATCTGAAAATTTCGAATCCTAGAGGTGTAAGGATCGAAATCTATGATGGATAAGGATGGATGATCTTGATTAGATATGGATTAGGATGGAAGATATCTAAACAAGGTAGGAAATCTAGTGGATAAGGTAGAATATTTTTGGATAAGTTTGACCAAGTGTGAACACAATCTAACAAATCCCAAAATATCTATCTAAGATGGATTCAAGCCTATCTAAAACAATAAAATCGAATTCAACAAGAAAATATATCTGAATTTTCGTTTTTTTTTTTTTTAACTTAGCCGATGTCTTTTGCTCCTTTTTTTTTCAATGAATATGAATCAGATTACAACTCGAAACAAATGAAAATTAAATGACACGTACGAAAAATAACTGACACGTCGGATTGAACCACGACCAGCAGAGCTGACGTGGCTCTGATGCCAAATTTATGATGTGACCCGGACAACTAATCCAAGACACGAGATGAACGCATGCGGAAGACTTTTAGATCGAAACACGTCAGGAGAATGAAGAATTCAATCCGACAGATAACAAGACACAGATAAACGACTAAACTATGAAAAATAAGACTCGAATAAATGCTAGACACCTAAGACACGTAGAAATATGACTCAACTAAATAAAACACACACAAATAAATAGATAGATAGGCGATTTGGGACAGATCTGTTATACGTGTTAATTAAGGCGAATTGGAGACGTATAGGTGATGAACGATTTATGGCGATGAATTATGGCTGGATTATGGATGAGGCTGATGATGAAACGTACGTAGGTGGTAGATGAAGGATGGTGATCGATGGAGATGAATTGAAAAGGTAGAAGAAGTAAACTTACTCGAACCCCGTCTTGCGGTGAAGACGAAATGTGATTTCTCGTAAACTCCAAGTTGGATAGCACTCCCCCCTAAACTCGATGGAATAGAAAAGAGCTGGAAATAGGACTTTAGATTTGCTAGGTCTAAAGAACTTGATAAATGGGTGATCAACCAAAGAATCGTGAGACAATTGAGAAATTAACTCTTTATTTCATGCAACGTCTGAATAATAATGTCACAAGGTACTCCTATTTATAGGAGCATAAAACTGAAAATCTAAACCTAATAGCTAAAGGATTTCGAAAATCCTAAGTAGATCAACTAGGAATCCTATTTTGACTAGAAGTCCCTAATTAAGGTAAAATCAAAAAGACCAAAAATCAAAAAGACTAAAAATCAAAAAGACCAAAAATCAAAAAGACTAAAAATAAAATAATAAAATCTAAAATAATCTAGATAAAATCCCAACACTTTGGGCCTTCAAACTTGGGTTCTAATAATTCAAACATGGGCTGAATTAATTAACTCCATGGGCTGCTCATCATATTCGAATTTATTCATGTCTTGTTCTTCAAATCTTGATCTCCAATCTTTAACCTTGAACAACATGATTAACTTTGAAGCTCTCAATAGTATCTTTGGATTTGATTCTTTTATGCTTTTCGGGTTCGTATCACATAGTGATCCATCTCGGGCTGCTCTTCACTTCATCTTCATGCATTTCGAATTTGCGCCTTATTGAAGCTTGTAGATAAGCTTGCAACTTCTTAGCTCGCAAACGCATCACAGGACCTTTGAACTGCAACTCCGGATCATCTGGATCATTGCTAAGCACGATCTCATCATTCCCCCCCTGCTGAAAAGAATTCGTCCTCGAATTCTCGGACTCACCTTGTTCGAACTCATCATCTGCAGAAAAGGGAGATAATGATGAGATAGAGCATAACAATGATCAAGATGATCCGGAGCTGCAGTTTAAAGGTCCAATGACGCGTTTGCGAGCTAAGAAGTTGCAAGCTTATTTACAAGCTTCTATTCGTCGCAAATTCGAGTTGCATGAAGATGAAGTGAAGAGCAGCCCAAGATGGATCACCATGCTATCTATTAATGATGAAGAAGGTATCATGAAGACGTGAGAAGAAGAATCACGCCATTTGGACGTGTGCATAAAAAGTTATACGCGTTTGCATGGGAAATCGGGAGATGCTGTTTTTCATGCAAAGGTGGTAATATTAATTGTACCATGGGCCACGAAATTATTCATGTTAATTCAGCCCATGATCGAGTTCTAAGGTCCAAGATGGTGTGGAAATACAGGCCCAAATCCATTGTGGGATTTATCCTTATCTAGTTAGATTTTATATAGATTTTTGTTATCTTATTTTTGGTATATTTTGATTTTGTCCTAGATTGATTAGGATTAGTATTTTTTGATGTTTATCTAGTTAATTAGGGTTAATTTTCGTTCATAATCTCTCCTATAAATAGGAGCACCCTGTGACATTCATAATTCAGACAATTGCATGAGTTTGAGATTTATTCCTCCCTTTTGTCTCCGATCCTTTGGTTGATCACCTATCTACAAACAATTCTATTGTTCTAGCAAATCAATAGTCTTATTTAAGTTCTTCAGGGTACAATCGAGTACTTGGGAGAATTGCTATCCGGAGAAGTTAGACGTGCGCGTTCGGGTTATCAACACGGGTTCGCCGAATCTATCCAATCCACAACACTACCATCGCCGCCGCCAAGTCCATCTACACCAAAGCCTTCCGCCGCCACCATCACCATAATTCCAGCCATCTTCAAGTGTTCCAAGTGTCCTCATCGTCGTTCTTTTCGTTGTTCAAATTTCTAGTAAGTTTTACCGTTTAATTCGTGTCGGGTTGAGTCCTTCTTTAGCTGACGTGTTTCGAGTCCTTCTTAAGTCTTCCGCTACGTGTTCTGTTGATTTGGCTTAGATATCTTGTCTGGGTCACATCATAAATTTGGCATCAGAGCCACGTCAGCTCTGCTGGTCGTGGTTCAATCCGACGTGTCATCTACGTGTCAGTTTTCTATCGTACGTGTCATTTAAATTTTGCATCGTGTCTATTGTAATCTGATTGATATTCATTGAAAAAAAAAGGAGAAAAGAAATCGGCCAAAAAGAAAAAAAAATCGCCAAAAAAAAAAATCGAAAAAAAAATCGAAAAAAAAAAAACGAAAATTCAGTTTGTTTTTGTGTTTTGGATCTTAATTCCTTGTTTTTAGATTTGTTCCATATTTTTAGGGATTCTTAGATTGTGTTCACACATCCAAAATCCTTTTTCCTTTATCCGTTAGATTTCTTACCTTGTTTAGATAGATTTCATCCTAATCTACTTCTATTCAAGATCTTTTCATCCCCATCCATATCTAATCAAATCATCCACCCTTATCCATCATAGAATTCGATTCCTACACCTTTAGGATTCGAAAATTTCATCTCTTCCATATACACCCGGTTCACCTTGTACACCACATAGTCCATACACCCATACACCCGTACACCCATACACCCGTGGTCCACATACACCACCAGCTGAATTACTCATTCCACACGCTTACTTCTACTCTTAGCAACCTTCTGGCTTGATTTTATCCGTTGGAGCTTGAAGAAGACCCAGAGGAGCTAGTCAAGAGAAGCTGCTGAATTTTTCGATCAACCCACCCCCATATTTCACTCCACACGTGCACCATACATACTTGAGAGTTAAACACGAGTGGAAGAATCAAGAGTGACATACACGAGCGTTTGTGAGGAATTGTGAGGTTCTACTTTACTTTTTCTTCACGTTTGTTCATTTTGCAGGATAAATGGACCAACGGGAAGATATTTTCTACACCCGTTGCTCCATCCAAGACAAAATTTGTTCCATGATTATTGACAGTGGTAGTGTATTTAATGCCATTAGTCAATATGCAGTGGACAAGCTCGGCCTAGTACCACAGAAGCATCCCAAGCCCTATAAGTTGCAGCGACTTACAATCACAAGTCAGGTAAGTGTCGCATTTACTATTGGTCGATATACTGACACTGTTTTATGTGATGTCATTCCTATGGAGGCAACGCACATTCTTCTAGGTCAACCATGGCAATTCGATCGAAGAGCAGTGCACGATTGTCACGCCAACACTTATTCCTTTGCTTGGAATGGACGACCCATCAAATTGATGCCTTTGGCACCTGAGGACATCATTAAGGATCAGAAGTGGATGCAAGAAAAGTTTAAAGCCGAAAGAGAAAGGAAGGCTGCAACTATCGAGAGCGAATCAATCGCCACCGTCCCTAGCCCTACTACAACACCGTTGGAGTCTTGTTCACATCAAGTTCATCCAACGCAGATCACCAGTTAAATTCAGACATGATAAGTGAAGCTACAATTCCGTCGCAGCCCATATGCATTGATCCAACACTGGATTCAGGTAAGTCGGATAATCTATTAATTTCTCAGAACAGTGCTACTAATGATTGTTTTTCTAGTGATGTGCAGATCGAGAAGAGAGAGTTCAAGATGGAGCAGCCTGGAATAGCTACATCCAACCCTGAAGGCAGCTCGGAAGAAGTTTCCAACTCTCAAGAGGAGATCCACGAAGAGCTGAAGTTGGAGCATGATGATGTTCGACTTAGAGATCAGCTTGTTCTAGATAAGTCGTCCAATACCCATGTTGTTTATCTTAAGGACGTGTTACTTGAAATCGAGAGAGGTAAGTACCGTCTATACTATTCTAGTATTGATAGGTATTTGATGTGTATAGTTGAATCCATGTTCCTTTTTAGAATTAATTTGACATTTGGATTTGACTTGAATTGCATGAAAAGGTTGAAAAGTAGAAAGCTATTGTTTGTTCCAACCAAGTGTAAGATGCGAGCATGGTATTTGAATTCGATTAGTTTGTGTTTTTCCATTGCTCATTTGAAAGCTATTCATAGTGTTGAACATGTTGGAAATTGCATGATTGTTTATTATACCATGTTAGATCCATTATATGTTACACATTGGATAGTTGATTGTTTTGTTGAGTGTTGTGCTGAAGCATTGTCAAGAAGGTACGTTCTCTTGAACCTTATGCATGCTAAGATGTTGGGATTTGATGCAATTAAGGAGTTGTGTGCATGTGATGAGTTCCTTGCACCGATCTATGCTCTTTGTTGCTCTAAATCTCATTCACATGATGGATATTTTGTGCATGAGAGGTTCTTGTTCAAGGGTTCACAGTTGTGTATTCCTAAGTCTTCTATGCGTGAGATGTTAGTTCTTGAATCGCATGCGGGAGGTTTAATGGGTCACTTTGGTGTGTCTAAAACGTTAAACTTGCTGCATGAACATTTCTTTTGGCCACATATGAAGCATGATGTTGAGAATGTGTGTAGTAGATGTATTACAGCAAGAAGTCGAAATCTAC
The DNA here is from genome assembly GCA_026008535.1 of Perilla frutescens. Taxonomy (NCBI): domain Eukaryota; kingdom Viridiplantae; phylum Streptophyta; class Magnoliopsida; order Lamiales; family Lamiaceae; genus Perilla; species Perilla frutescens. The sequence goes on from BRKX01000004.1 coordinate 18,637,152, forward strand.
TTCACATCCTTTTGGTTTATACACTCCTCTACCAGCCCCGTCTTCCCCGTGGATTGATTTATCTATGGATTTCATTTTGGGTTTACCACGGTCTAGGTCTGGTCGAGATTCCATATTTGTTGTAGTTGATAGGTTTTCCAAGATGTCTCATTTCATTGCATGTAGGAAAACCAATGATGCAGTACACATAGCCAATCTGTTCTTTATACATGTTGTGCGTTTACATGGAATACCTAGAACTATTGTTAGTGATAGGGATTCTAAGTTTCTAGCACATTTTTGGCGTGTACTATGGGGAAAATTAGGTACCAAGTTGTTGTTTTCTACTGCATGTCATCCACAAATTGATGGACAAACTGAAGTAGTTAATCGCACCTTAGGTACTTTGCTGCGTTCTTTGGTTAAAAACAACTTGAAATCATGGGAAGATTGTTTGCCATATGCTGAATTTGCTTATAATAGAGTTGTGCATTCATCTACCAATATGTCTCCGTTTGAAGTTGTTTATGGTTTTAATCCGCTAACGCCTAATGATCTGTTGCCTTTACCTGTTGAGCATCTAACAAGTGTTAAAGGTACAAGAAAAGCGGAACAAGTTAAGGAGATGCATGAGAAAGTACGTGCGCGTATTGAAGCCGTTGGCGCACGTAATGCTGTTCAAAAGAACAAACGGCGCAAGCAAATGATTTTCCAGCCTGGAGATCGCGTTTGGATTCATCTGAGTCCTGGACGGTTTCCTAACTTGAGAAAGTCGAAATTGATGCCAAGAGGAGATGGACCATTCACCGTGTTGAGTCGAGTCAATGATAATGCATATCGCATTGCTTTACCCGATGAGTACAAGTGTTCGTCTACATTTAATGTTGCTGACTTATCTCCCTTTTCTGCAGATGATGAGTTCGATGTTGATGAGTTCCCGAATTCGAGGACGAATTCTTTTCAGCAGGGGGGGAATGATGAGATAGAGCATAGCAATGATCAAGATGATCCGGAGCTGCAGTTTAAAGGTCCAATGACGCGTTTGCGAGCTAAGAAGTTGCAAGCTTATTTACAAGCTTCTATTCGTCGCAAATTCGAGTTGCATGAAGATGAAGTGAAGAGCAGCCCAAGATGGATCACCATGCTATCTATTAATGATGAAGAAGGTATCATGAAGACGTGAGAAGAAGAATCACGCCATTTGGACGTGTGCATAAAAAGTTATACGCGTTTGCATGGGAAATCGGGAGATGCTGTTTTTCATGCAAAGGTGGTAATATTAATTGTACCATGGGCCACGAAATTATTCATGTTAATTCAGCCCATGATCGAGTTCTAAGGTCCAAGATGGTGTGGAAATACAGGCCCAAATCCATTGTGGGATTTATCCTTATCTAGTTAGATTTTAGATAGATTTTTGTTATCTTATTTTTGGTATCTTTTGATTTTATCCTAGATTGATTAGGATTAGTATTTTTTGATATTTATCTAGTTAATTAGGGTTAATTTTCGTTCATAATCTCTCCTATAAATAGGAGCACCCTGTGACATTCATAATTCAGACAATTGCATGAGTTTGAGATTTATTCCTCCCTTTTGTCTCCGATCCTTTGGTTGATCACCTATCTACAAACAATTCTATTGTTCTAGCAAATCAATAGTCTTATTTAAGTTCTTCAGGGTACAATCGAGTACTTGGGAGAATTGCTATCCGGAGAAGTTAGACGTGTGCGTTCGGGTTATCAACACGGGTTCGCCGAATCTATCCAATCCACAACACTACCATCGCCGCCGCCAAGTCCATCTACACCAAAGCCTTCCACCGCCACCATCACCATAATTCCAGCCATCTTCAAGTGTTCCAAGTGTCCTCATCGTCGTTCTTTTCGTTGTTCAAATTTCTAGTAAGTTTTACCGTTTAATTCGTGTCGGGTTGAGTCCTTCTTTAGCTGACGTGTTTCGAGTCCTTCTTAAGTCTTCCGCTACGTGTTCTGTTGATTTGGCTTAGATATCTTGTCTGGGTCACATCAGATAAGTCAGCAACATTAAATGTAGACGAACACTTATACTCACGGGGTAAATCAATGCGATATGCATTGTCATTGACTCGACTCAGCACGGTGAACGGTCCATCTCCTGATGTAACCAATACGATGCGGAAGCTTATCGAATCGAACACACGTCAACTTGACAAATGATCCAACCCAACAACAAACTGAACACTAACAAATAAATAACCCAAATAAACTGATCTCAAATCAAGTTTCAAACTAAACAACAAGATATCCCAAAATCCCCAATTTCGACCCGAAGAACCCTAATTCTTGACCTAATCAATTGACCTAGCAAACGAAGTCGGATTACGCTCAAATTTTAGGACATTGCATAAATGTATAGCAGAAACAACATATCCAAAAATCAGGCAAAACGCACGTATAAATTGGAAGATGGCTCGGTGGTGATTTTTAGACGATTTACGACTCGATTGGATGGTATATGTGAAATCTGGACCTGGGATTGAATATGGGCGATGGTAACAACGTGGTGGATGGTGGGGGATGTGTATGGAGGCGTGGTGGTGATGGTACACAATGTGGAGGCGAAAGGAAACGAAATGGATAGAAGAAGCTTACCTGAAAACGAACCCCGGATCTACGAGAATCCGAAACGCGAGTATGGAGTAGAACTTCGTGGCAGATCAACCCGTACACTACTGGATGCACGAACGAATCTTCTGATTTCGAGTTTGTATGTGCCAATTCACAAACCCTACCAAGAACTATTGATATGCGTGTTTTGGAGACGGGATGAACGACAAAGCGTTTGTTATCAAATCCAATCTGTCTATTCCCGGGTTTCAAAAAGTGCATAAATACTAACCTAAGGGAAAAATGAAATTATTAAGTTAATGGGCTTAATAATTTCGAAAAATAAAAGAAAACAAGCTAAAGGCCCAATTCACCTAACATTAATTTGGGCTTCAAACTAAATAAAATCCACAACTGAAAATAGTCTTATTAAATTAAATAAAATCTGCACTAATTCCATCTAGGCCTCTTCATCCTCATCTTGTATTGAAAGCATAATAATCAGCTTGGGGCTACTTCGAACCATCAACTCTTCCTCAAGCTTCTTTCCAACGAAACACTGAAGGTAGTCTTGCAGCTTCTTGGCTCTAAGTCGCGTCACTGGACCACGCAGCTGCAACTCCGGATTTAGCTTGCCAAAGCTCACCCCATACTCATCATCTCCTCTAGGCATTAATTTCGATTTTCTCAAGTTGGGAAACCGTCCAGGACTCAGATGAATCCAAACGCGATCTCCAGGCTGGAAAATCACTTGCTTGCGCCGTTTGTTCTTTTTAACAGCATTACGTGCGCCAACGGCTTCAATACGCGCACGTATTTTCTCATGCATCTCCTTAACTTGTTCCGCTTTTCTTGTACCTTTAACACTTGTTAGATGCTCAACAGGTAAAGGCAACATATCATTAGTGATGAAGAACTGGAGTTTCAATTTAGAGGACCAATCACGAGATCAAGAGCTAAGAAGTTGCAAGCTTACATGCAAGTGTTGATTAGAAGAAAGCTCGAGATTGGAGATCAAGAAGTCAAGAGAAGCAATTCCAAGATAGTTAATTTATTAACTATTGACGATCAAGATCACACCATGGAGAATTACACTTGAAGAGTTGAAGATATGAAGTGCACGTGTGCATGGATATGCATGGATGATGATCGACGTGCAAGAGGAAGAAAATCGGTCCTATAGTTATTTAATTATGGGGTTGATTTTATCTAGACTATAGTATTTAATTTATTTAATTATAGACTATAGTAGATCAGATTTTATTTAATTAATTAGGTATATTTTCGGTCATTGTGTCACAAAGTCATAGGTTTGACTAGAATTTTAATTAAGGGAAGAAACTACCTTAAATAGAATTCTAGTTTAGGGAATTTCCTAGTCCAATTGGAGATCTATTTGGACTCCAAATTTTCGGTCCTTATTAGCATAATTTTCGTCCCCCATAACACTTATAAATAGGGGATCATTGTTACATTGATACTTTAGACATTCTTGAATTAAATTGCTTTTGCATTCAATTTGTGTCTCAAATCTATTTGTCTTTTGAATACTTTTCACACGAAAATATTCATTCTTGGAGCTAGCAACTACAAGTCTTATTCAAGGGTATTGCTCAATTCACTTGAGGGATTGACCGGTATTCGCTACGAGGAACAACTTGGAGATTTCAACCTTGAAGACGTTCGAGATTCAAGGAGGCTATCGGGTTGTGAATCACCACACCAACAACACACGTCCAAGCCACATACTCGACGACATCCATCCAACACCATCGTCCATCTCGCGGCAGCCACCTTCAAGTCCAAGTTCTACACCCGTTCGTTTTATCCGTAAGTCCGTTCAAACACTAACATATCCTATCTTCTCCAAGCCCTTCTTCACCAAGCCTCACACACGATTTACCATCATAAATCCAGTCTTTATACTCGTCCAATTCAGCCCCTTGAACCTTTGGTTTGTGTTATTTAATTTGTGTCATAATTCTAGGTATTTTGGTTGTCTAGATTAGCCGTATTTTTCTGTCGGATTGAATCCTTCTTAATTCTGACGTGTTTCGATTCTTAAGTCTTCCGCTACGTCATTATTATCGTCCTAGTTCGTGTCTGGGTCGTATCATAAATTTGGCATCAGAGCCACGTCAGCTCTGCTGGTCGTGGTTCAATCCGACGTGTCATTTTTTATCCTACGTGTCGTCTTACGTGTCTTGTTATTTTAAATTTATTTTATCGAGTTATAATAGCATAGCTATCATTTAAAAAAAAAAAAGAAACAGTCAAAAAAAAAAAATCGGATAAAAAGAAAGAAAAATCCGAAAATTCAAAAAAAAAAAAAAAAAAAAGAGGTATATTCATTGTGTTACCATTTGAGTCTTGGTTTATTTTGGTAATTTCCTTTTGGAATTACATCTTATTTGGTAGTTACCTTGTGAGTCTATTTTATTTTTGGAACTTTCCTTCTAAGTTCTATTTTAATTTTTGGTAGTTTCCTTCTAGGATAATTCCTTAGTTGGTAACTTCCTTTAGAGTCTTATTTTATTTTTGGAACTTTCCTTCCAAGTAATTAATTCTTTTTGGTAGTTTCCTTTTGAGTTGTATTTTAATTTTGGTTCTTTCCTTTTAGAGTCTAGTCCAATTAGGATATTTAGAATTGTGTCACAATTGTGTAACACTTTCCAAATAACCTATTCTTTCTTTCCTTTTCTTTCCTACATCTTTCCTTCTACACTTGGGGATCCATCTATCCCTAATACACCCTACCCTACTCGACCCACCTACCCTACGCCACCTACCCTACACGTCCCCCACCCCCTCTTGCCACATAAGCCACACGCCTCTTACACATCATCATACCATCTCATCCATTGATCCTAGATAGTGATACTCGTCTACACCTTTGTGCAATTCATCCGTACCCTCGACATTCGACAAGAGTTCTACTCCTCATCATTCATTATACACGACACACACACTTCACCATACACTTTGAGTGCAAACACGAGAGGTAAAATCAAGAGTGAAAACAAACGAGAGAAAGTGAGGTTGTGAGGTTCTACCTTGTTTCCCTTTACGTTTGTTCATCTTGTAGGTATCATGAAGAAAGGAACACGATCCGAGTCATCCTATACCCCTCCAATCGACACTTCACCTGTAGACCCGCCCCGTGATCCATCCAAAGCACCCATGGAATCATCCTCGGATCCACCCGCACCGTGGGATCCTAAGTACCACTATGAAGTGTTGTCTAAGCATGTTCAAAGACAACACCAGGCCCTCTCCGACAAGATAGATGACTTAGTGCATGCTTTTGAACGCACTAAAACAACGCCCATTTTCCCTCAGGCCATTCGAGGAAATCAGCGCCTTGAGCGTCAAAATGAGCCAGAGGAGGAGTACTTTGATGAGAACAGTGAAGAATTCGACCGAGGCCGGCGCCCGAGACGTGGCAATAGTCGAGATGACTATAGGGAAGACCGAATGCTCAACAACATCAAAACAAGCATTCCGGAGTTTGAAGGCCTTCACGATCCCGATGTCTACCTAGATTGGGAACGTAAGGTAGAGAAGATTTTTGCATGCTATGACTTCTCAGAAGCCAAAAAGGTGCAATTAGCTTGTTTGGAGTTCAGAGGCTACGCAACCACTTGGTGGGAGATGCAGCAAGAAAGAAGACGCAGAAATCGCAATCCACCCATCGACAATTGGGAAGAAATGAAAGGATTCATGCGTGGACGTTTCATTCCAGTCCACTATGAAAGAGAGCTTGAGAAGAAGCTCAATCGGATCAAGCAAGGTGCCCGTTCGATTGAAGAGTACCATAAAGAGCTCGAGACTGCCTTGAATCGAGTTGGGAAAGAAGAGACCTTAAATGCCTACCATCATTCGGTACATTGAAGGTATGGATCCCGATATTGCATGTGAAGTGGAGCTCAAAGAATTCACAAGCATAGAGAGAATGGTGCAGTACGCATCAATTGTGGAAAAGCAGTTACGAGAAGGCCGCCGTCGATCCAGTCAGACTTCAGCCCCTACTCGCCAATCTTGGAGTAAAGGTACACCTTCCACATCACCTTCTACTCCTTCTGTTGATTCTACTCGACCCCGTGGTCAATCCGGACCTCCGGAACGCCGTTTCGACCGTTCTACTCCGCAATCAAGCCGTAGACCCGAGTCTACACCCAGGCCACCTTTCCAACGGCCCAATCAGCCCACCCTGGCGCCAACTTCAGCCCCTAGTCGAGCCCGAGATGTCCAATGCCATAAATGCCAAGGTTGGGGCCATTTTCAGAACCAGTGCCCGAACCGACGAGTTCTATTCATCACGGATCAGAATGAGCTCGAATCAGCCAGTGAAGATGATGAACCATCCAAAGCCGACCCTTCACCTGAAGAAGACGCCCAAGATGAGCTTGAAGAAGAAGAACCCGAGAATCTTCATGTCAGTTTGGTTTCTATCCGCAGTCTGAACATAAACCGAGAAGAAGAGCAACAATCGCAGCGAGAGAACATCTTCTACACGAAAGTTGCTGTTCAAGGCAAGACTTGCGCGATGATAGTTGATAGCGGCAGTGTTATCAACGCAGTGAGCCAGTATGCAGTTGACAAGCTTGGATTATCCACCGTGAAGCATCCAAATCCATACCGTTTGCAATGGCTTACCGAAAGAGGCGCAGTTCGTGTAACCGGTCAGGTACATGTATCCTTTTCCATTGGTCGTTATTCTGACACTGTATTATGCGATGTTATTCCTATGGATGCAGCACATATACTTTTAGGGAGACCATGGCAATTCGATAGACAAGCTGTACACGACGGACTCACGAACACCTATACAGTTAAGAAGGATGGCCGCACCACTGTGTTGAAACCTTTAACACCCAAAGCAGTTCAAGAAGAGCAAGAGATAATGCGAGCAAGATTCAAAGAAGAGCGAGAGAAAACCGCAGCCGCAGCCGTTCGAGCCGCCGCCGCCAACGGCCCTTCCACGGCCGAAATACCTTCACCGCCGCCCCCTACTTCTTCCACAACCAATGCAGCCCCTTCCACACCTCATTCCAGCCCCATTACACATGGAAAAAGCATGAGTTCAGTTTCCAAGACACAAGAGAAGAATCGAGCCCTGTTTTGCACAATTAAAGGCGTTGAGAAAGCTATTAAAGCAGGTTTGCCTTTAGTTCTTTTAACTTGTAAGAACAGTGCTACTAATGATGTTTCTTTGCCTAGTGATGTGCAGCCACTCATGAAGGAGTTCGAGGACGTATTTCCGGACGAGATTCCAAGTAGATTACCTCCAGTTCGTGGGATCGAACACCAGATTGACTTCGTGCCCGGCGCCGTCTTACCGAACCGGCCTGCATATCGGACGTCCCCTGAAGAAACAAAGGAGATAGACCGTCAAGTTAAGGAGCTATTGGAGAAGAAGCAAATCAGAGAGTCGATGAGCCCATGTGCAGTTCCAGTGATTCTAGTGCCAAAGAAGAACAATGAATGGAGAATGTGCATGGATTGCAGAGCCATCAACAAGATAACAGTTAAGTATCGTTTTCCTATTCCTAGACTTGATGATATGCTAGATGAATTAAGTGGATCAAAAATCTTTTCTAAAATTGATTTAAGGTCTGGTTATTTTCAAGTTCGCATGCATGAAGGAGATGAATGGAAAACAGCATTTAAGACTAAGCATGGTTTATATGAATGGTTGGTTATGCCTTTTGGTCTCACAAATGCACCGAGCACATTTATGAGATTGATGGACCATGTTTTACGTGATGTTATTGGGAAATATGTAGTTGTTTATTTTGATGATATCCTGATATACAGTCACAGTGCACAGGCGCACCTAGATCACCTTAGGCGCGTATTTTTGCTTTTGAGAGATGCTCGATTGTATGGCAACATGTCTAAGTGTTCTTTTTGTTTGAATGAAGTAGTATTCTTAGGCTTTGTTGTGAGTTGTAGAGGTATTGAGGTTGATCGTTCCAAAATCAAAGCGATTGAGGAATGGCCAACGCCCAAAACCGCGTCTGAAGTTCGATCCTTTCACGGCCTTGCCGGATTTTATCGTCGCTTTGTGCGCGATTTCTCTAGCATTACCGCGCCTCTTACTGAGCTAAGTAAGAAGGATCGCAAGTTTGAATGGGGTAAACAACAAGAGCATGCGTTTAATACTTTGAAATCTTTGTTGTGTTCTGCTCCTGTTTTGTGTTTACCTGATTTTTCCAAAACTTTCGAGATCGAGAGTGATGCCTCCAGGATAGGTATTGGTGCTGTTTTGATGCAGGAAAAACGGCCCATGGCGTACTTCAGTTAGAAGCTCAATGGCGCCGCCCTACGCTATTCGACGTACGATAAAGAGCTATATGCTTTGAAGCGTGCATTGGATACATGGCAGCACTATTTGTGGCCCAAGGAGTTCGTCATTCACACGGATCATGAGAGCTTGAAGCACTTGAAAGGTCAAAGCAACTTGAACAAGCGTCATGCGAGATGGGTCGAATTCATCGAGTCATTTCCATACGTCATCAAGTACAAGAAAGGAGAAGACAATGTCGTCGCCGACGCCCTCTCTAGAAGGTACACGTTGCTTAACTTAATGCATGCTAAGATGCTTGGTTTTGAGTCCATTAAATCATTGTATGCTATGGACGCCTATTTCAGCCCTATCTATGCTAAGTGTTCGAATTCTAACAAGTCATTTGATGGATTTTATGTGCATGATGGGTTTTTGTTTAGAGAATCTAAGTTGTGCATTCCTATTTGTTCTATGCGTGAGCTACTTGTTTTAGAATCGCATGCGGGAGGATTAATGGGACATTTTGGTGTGCATAAGACATTAACCTTGTTGCATGAGCATTTCTTTTGGCCGCATATGAAACGTGATGTTGAACGCATGTGTAGTAGATGTATTACTTGTCATAAGTCTAAATCTACTTCGCATCCTTTTGGTTTGTACACACCTTTACCTGCTCCATCTAGTCCTTGGATTGATTTATCTATGGATTTTATTTTGGGATTGCCTAGATCTAGATCGGGTAAAGATTCTGTGTTTGTTGTAGTTGATAGGTTTTCCAAAATGGCACATTTCATTGCATGTAGGAAAACTGATGATGCTGTTCAAATAGCCAATTTGTTCTTTGTGCATGTTGTTCGATTGCATGGAATTCCTCGTACTATTGTTAGTGATAGGGATTCTAAGTTTTTGGGACATTTTTGGCGCGTTCTTTGGGGAAAGCTAGGTACTAAGTTATTGTTTTCTACTGCATGTCATCCACAAACCGATGGTCAAACTGAGGTTGTGAATCGTACTTTAGGAACATTGCTTAGGTCATTGATTAAAAATAATGTGAAGTCATGGGAAGAATGTTTACCTTATGCTGAGTTTACTTACAATCGTGTTATTCATTCTTCTACTAACATGTCTCCATTTGAGGTTGTTTATGGTTTTAATCCACTAACGCCTAATGATTTGATTCCTTTACCTGTTGAGCATCTAACAAGTGTTAAAGGATTGAAGAGAGCTGATCTTATCAAGGAGATGCATGAGAAAGTAAGAACCCGGATCGAGCATAGAGGAACCCAAACCGCCGCCGCCCGTAATACTCATCGCAAACGTGTTGTATTTCAGCCCGGTGATCGTGTTTGGATCCATTTGAGCCCCGGAAGGTTTCCTAATCTACGGAAATCAAAGTTGTCACCAAGAGGAGATGGTCCTTTCACCGTCTTAAGCCGTGTCAATGACAATGCATACCGCATTGATCTACCTGGTGAGTATAAGTGTTCTTCAACGTTTAATGTTGCTGATTTATCTCCCTTTGATGCAGATGGATTCGATCAAGAAGAAGATACAAATTCGAGGACGAATTCTTTTCAGCAGGGGGGGAATGATGAAGAACCGGAGTTTCAATTTAGAGGACCAATCACGAGATCAAGAGCTAAGAAGTTGCAAGCTTACATGCAAGTGTTGATTAGAAGAAAGCTCGAGATTGGAGATCAAGAAGTCAAGAGAAGCAATTCCAAGATAGTTAATTTATTAACTATTGACGATCAAGATCACACCATGGAGAATTACACTTGAAGAGTTGAAGATATGAAGTGCACGTGTGCATGGATATGCATGGATGATGATCGACGTGCAAGAGGAAGAAAATTGGTCCTATAGTTATTTAATTATGGGGTTGATTTTATCTAGACTATAGTATTTAATTTATTTAATTATAGACTATAGTAGATCAGATTTTATTTAATTAATTAGGTATATTTTCGGTCATTGTGTCACAAAGTCATAGGTTTGACTAGAATTTTAATTAAGGGAAGAAACTACCTTAAATAGAATTCTAGTTTAGGGAATTTCCTAGTCCAATTGGAGATCTATTTGGACTCCAAATTTTCGGTCCTTATTAGCATAATTTTCGTCCCCCATAACACTTATAAATAGGGGATCATTGTTACATTGATACTTTAGACATTCTTGAATTAAATTGCTTTTGCATTCAATTTGTGTCTCAAATCTATTTGTCTTTTGAATACTTTTCACACGAAAATATTCATTCTTGGAGCTAGCAACTACAAGTCTTATTCAAGGGTATTGCTCAATTCACTTGAGGGATTGACCGGTATTCGCTACGAGGAACAACTTGGAGATTTCAACCTTGAAGACGTTCGAGATTCAAGGAGGCTATCGGGTTGTGAATCACCACACCAACAACACACGTCCAAGCCACATACTCGACGACATCCATCCAACACCATCGTCCATCTCGCGGCAGCCACCTTCAAGTCCAAGTTCTACACCCGTTCGTTTTATCCGTAAGTCCGTTCAAACACTAACATATCCTATCTTCTCCAAGCCCTTCTTCACCAAGCCTCACACACGATTTACCATCATAAATCCAGTCTTTATACTCGTCCAATTCAGCCCCTTGAACCTTTGGTTTGTGTTATTTAATTTGTGTCATAGTTCTAGGTATTTTGGTTGTCTAGATTAGCCGTATTTTTGTGTCGGATTGAATCCTTCTTAATTCTGACGTGTTTCGATTCTTAAGTCTTCCGCTACGTCGTTATTATCGTCCTAGTTCGTGTCTGGGTCGTATCAATTAGGCGTTAGCGGATTAAAACCATAAACAACTTCAAACGGAGACGTATTGGTAGATGAATGCACAACTCTATTATAAGCAAATTCAGCATATGGCAAACAATCTTCCCATGATTTCAAGTTGTTTTTAACTAAAGCACGCAGCAAAGTACCTAAAGTGCGATTAACTACTTCAGTTTGACCATCAGTTTGTGGATGACATGCAATAGAAAATAACAACTTGGTACCTAATTTTCCCCATAGTACACGCCAAAAATGTGCTAGAAACTTAGAATCCCTATCACTAACAATAGTTCTAGGTATTCCATGTAAACGCACAACATGTATAAAGAACAAATTGGCTATGTGTACTGCATCATCGGTTTTCCTACATGCAATGAAATGCGACATCTTGGAAAACCTATCAACTACAACAAATATGGAATCTCGACCAGACCTAGACCGTGGTAATCCTAATATGAAATCCATAGATAAATCAATCCACGGGGAAGACGGGGCTGGTAGAGGAGTGTATAAACCAAATGGGTGTGATGTAGATTTCGATTTCTTGCATGTTATACATCTACTACACACATTCTCAACATCATGTCTCATATGCGGCCAATAAAAGTGTTCATGCAGCAAGTCTAATGTTTTTGACACACCAAAGTGACCCATTAAACCTCCCGCATGCGACTCTAAAATCAACAGCTCACGCATAGAAGACTTAGGAATACACAAACAAAAACCCATCATGCACGAAAAATCCATCTCTAGCCTTAGCAAATTTCGAACATGCTTCATAAATAGGTGCAAAAAATGGATCTAATGCATATAAGCCCTTAATGTGATCAAATCCCAACAGCTTAGCATGCATTAAGTTCAAGAGAACGTACCTTCGTGAAAGTGCATCGGCTACCATGTTTTCAGCGTCTTTCTTGTACTTGATGACGTACGGAAAGGACTCGATGAACTCTACCCAACGTGCATGCCGTTTATTCAGATTTTGCTGGCCCTTTAAATGCTTCAAGCTCTCATGGTCCGTGTGAATCACGAACTCCTTTGGCCATAGATAGTGCTGCCATGTCTCCAAAGCTCTCTTCAGTGCGTACAACTCCTTGTCATAAGTCGAATAATGAAGGGCTGCATCGTGGAGCTTTTCACTAAAGTATGCGACTGGACGCCGTTCCTGCATTAAAACAGCTCCAATCCCTTTGCCCGAGGCATCACATTCTATTTCAAACATTTTATTGAAGTCCGGAAGAGCAAGAACAGGCGCATTACATAAACAAGACTTTAAAGTGTTAAACGCATGCTCTTGAACAGGACCCCATTCAAACTTTCGATCTTTCTTGCTTAACTCAGTAAGCGGCGCGGCTATGCTGGAGAAATCGCGCACAAAGCGACGATAAAAGCCAGCAAGGCCGTGGAAAGACCTCACCTCACTCGCAGACTTAGGAGTGGGCCATTCCTCAATCGCTTTGATTTTGGAACGGTCTACTTCTATACCACGTAAACTCACAACGAAGCCTAGAAAAATGACTTCATTCATGCAGAAAGAACACTTAGACAGATTACCATATAATTTCGACTCTCTAAGAAGCTCAAAAACGTGTCTAAGATGCTGCATATGTGTATGTGTCGTGTCACTGTAAATCAGAATGTCATCAAAATACACAACTACATACTTTCCAATCACATTACGTAAAACATGATTCATTAAGCGCATAAAAGTGCTCGGTGCATTAGTGAGACCAAAAGGCATAACAAGCCACTCATATAAACCATGTTTTGTCTTAAATGCAGTTTTCCATTCATCACCTTCTTGCATACGTACTTGAAAATAACCAGAACGCAAATCAATCTTAGAAAAGACACGCGAACCAGATAACTCATCAAGCATATCATCTAATCTAGGGATGGGAAAACGATACTTTACCGTGATTTTATTGATTGCACGGCAATCCATGCACATACGCCATTCGTTGTTCTTCTTTGGCACTAGAATCACTGGAACGGCGCACGGGCTCAAGCTTTCTCGAATTTGCTTCTTCTCCAACAGCTCCTTGACTTGCCTATCTATCTCCTTAGTCTCGTCGGGAGACGTCCTATAGGCTGGTCGGTTGGGAAACACGGCTCCGGGGACGAAATCGATCTGATGCTCGATTCCTCGCACTGGTGGAAGTCCTCCGGGTATCTCCTCAGGAAAAACATCCTTGAACTCATCTAGTAAGGGCTGCACATCACTAGGCAAACAATCATTAGTAGCACTGCTCTTAAATGTGAGTAGGACAAGAGGCATACCTGCTTTGACGGCTTTTTGGACTCCTTTTGCTGAAATAAACAAGCTCTGAGTGTAAGGCTTGTTTGTACTCGACTTGGACGACTTTCCTATAGCTTTGGGGTCGTCAATGGGCTGTTTTGGAGGTGAAGGGGTGGCGGCAATGGGCTGGGTACCGGTCGGTGTGCCCATACTGACTGTTTTGGGCTGAGTGCCAGTCGGTATGCCCATACCAACTGTTTTGGGCATGCCGTCAACTGGGGTCTTCGGAGCCCGTTTTGCGGCTGCTTGCTTCTCCTTCTCCTCTTTAAACTTCTCTTGCATGCGTTGCTGATCCGTAGCAACGTCCTTTGGTGATAATGGCCTTAAGGTGCTAATTCGGCCATCTATGTCGACTGTGTAAGTGTTTAGACGTCCGTCGTGGACAACACGTCAATCATATTGCCAAGGTCTGCCTAACAACAAGTGTGCCGCATCCATAGGGATAACGTCGCACAAAACAGTGTCATAAAACTTATGGATTGAGAATGAGACACTTACCAGGTGAACCACACGTATCTCACCTCTCTCTGTAAGCCACTGCAGTCTGTAAGGCTTTGCATGTTGTTGAACTGGTAGACCAAGCTTTTCAACGGCGTATTGACTAATGGCATTGATCACACTGCCACTGTCAATTATCATGGAACACGTGTGACCTTGAATCACTGCACGGGTGTAGAAGATGTTCTCCCGTTGGTGTTCTTGTTCCTCTTCTTGAATGATGCTCAAACTCCGGATTGTGACCAAACTGAGCTGAACTTCTGGATCGACTGGATTAGGGGCTGCATCATTGTCGACTTCTTCTTCAAGTGTGGCGTCGCCCACAGGCTCTGGTTCATCCTCACTGGCTGATTCGACTTCATTTGATTCCGTTAAGTATAGAATCCGCTGGTTTGGACATTGAGCTTGGAAATGGCCCCAACCTTGACACTTATGACATTGGATGTCACGAGCACGATTAGGGGTTGCATTAGGGGCTGTAACACCTTGATTTGGCCGAGTAGGGTTCGGCCTTGACTGGTTGGGCGGCATAGACTCGGGTCTACGGCTTGTCTGCGGTGTAGAACGGTCGAAACGCCGTTCGGGTGGTCCGGATAGACCTCTGGGACGTGTAGAATCAGTAGGAGGTGTAGAAAGTGATGTGGAAGGTGTACCTTTACTCCAAGATGAACGAGTAGGGGCTGCATTGTAGTGGGATCGACGGCGACCCTGATGAGGTCATACAAGGCAATGAAGAAGATGATCCGGAGCTGCAGTTTAAAGGTCCAATGACGCGTTTGCGAGCTAAGAAGTTACAAGCTTATTTACAAGCTTCTATTCGTCGCAAATTCGAAATGTATGAAGATGAAGTCAAGGGCAGCTCAAGATTGATCACCATGCTTGCCATAGATGAAGAAGAAGGAAGCATGAAGACGTGAGAAGAAGAATGACGCCATTTGGACGTGTGCATGAAAAGTTATACGCGTTTGCATGGGAAATCGGGAGATGCTGTTTTTCATGCAAAGGTGGTAATATTAATTGTACCATGGGCCACGAAATTATTCATGTTAATTCAGCCCATGATCGAGTTCTAAGGTCCAAGATGGTGTGGAAATACAGGCCCAAATCCATTGTGGGATTTATCCTTATCTAGTTAGATTTAGATAGATTTTTGTTATCTTATTTTTGGTATCTTTTGATTTTATCCTAGATTCATTAGGATTAGTTTTGGATTGATTTTTATCACTTAATTAGGTCTAATTTTCGTCCCCTATGTGTCCTATAAATAGGGCTACCATGTGACACTTTAAAAGTTAGACAATTGCAAGAATTCAAGAGTTATTTCTCAATCTGTCTCAAGATCTTTTGTTGATCGAAATTTTATCTTCAAAGTTCTATTGTTTTAGCAACTCAATAGTCCTATTCAAGTTCTTCAGGGTGCGTTCAAGTACTTGGGAGAATTGCTATCCGGAGAAGCTAGACGTGCGCGTTCGGGTTATTCAACACGGGTTCGCCGAATCTAACCTATCCTTCGACCACACCGCCGCCGCCAACACCATCAATACCGCCGTCATCCGCCGCCGTGACCATCACCACCGCCGAGTTCCAGCCACCATCCAAGTGTTCCAATCGAGTCCTAGTTCGTGTCTACGTAATTCTAGTAAGTTTTATCGTATTTTGAGTCGGATTGATTCCATTGTCTTCTAGCTGACGTAGTTCGTTCTTGAAGTCTTCCGCGTGCATAAATCTCGTGTCTTGGATACATTGTCCGGGTCACATCATAAATTTGGCATCAGAGCCACGTCAGCTCTGCTGGTCGTGGTTCAATCCGACGTGTCAAATACGTGTTAGTTTTCTGTCATACGTGTCATTTAATTTTCGTATTGTTTCGAGTCTATTGTAATCTGATTCATATTCATTGAAAACAAAAAAAAAAAAAAGAAAAGAAATCGGCCAAAAAAAAAAGAAAAAAAAAATCGCCGATTAAAAAAAAAAAAAAAAAAAAAAAAAAAAAAACGAAAATCAGATTGTTCTACTTGTTTTCAATTTTAATTCCTTGTTTTTAGATTTGTTCCATATATTTAGGGATTCTTAGATTGTGTTCACACATCCAAAATCCTTATTTCTTTATCCACTAGATTTCTTACCTTGTTTAGATAGATTTCATCCTAATCTATATCTATTCAAGATCTTTCAATCCCCATCCATATCTAATCAAGATTATCCATCCTAAACCATCAAATTTTCGTTCCTAATCATCTATAGGATTCGAAATTGCCATCTCTTTCATACATACACCCGGTTCACCTTATACACCACATAGTCCATACACCCATACACCCATACACCCGTACACCCGTACACCCGTGGTCTACATACGCCAACCCATTGAATACTCATTCCACACGCCTACTTCTACTCTTAGCAACCTTCCGGCTTGATTTTATCCGTTGGAGCTTGAAGAAGACCCAAGAGGAGCTAGTCAAGAGAAGCTGCTGAATTTTTTCGATCAACCCACCCCCATATTTCACTCCACACGTGCACTACACATATTTCATCCGCCGCCGTGACCATCACCACCGCCGAGTTCCAGCCACCATCCAAGTGTTCCAATCGAGTCCTAGTTCGTGTCTACGTAATTCTAGTAAGTTTTATCGTATTTTGAGTCGGATTGATTCCATTGTCTTCTAGCTGACGTAGTTCGTTCTTGAAGTCTTCCGCGTGCATAAATCTCGTGTCTTGGATACATTGTCCGGGTCACATCAGACCCTCTCTTAGCTGCCTTTCCACAATTGATGCGTACTGCACCATTCTTTCTACACTGGTGAAATCTCTGAGCTCGACTTCACATGCAATGTCGGGGTTCATGCCTTCAATGTACCGAATGATGGTAGCATTTAGGGTCTCTTGCTTCCCGACTCGGTTCAAAAGGGTCTCCAATTCCTTATGGTACTCTTCAATCGACCTTGTACCTTGTTTGACCCGATTGAGCTTTCTTCTCAAGCTCTCTTTCATAATGCATGGGTATAAAACGGCCACGCATAAATCCCTTCATTTCCTCCCAGTTGTCGATTGGAGGATTGTGGTTTCTGCGCTTTCTTTCTTGTTGCATTTCCCACCATGAGGCTGCATAGCCTCTAAACTCTAAGTGATGAAGCCATGGATAGCAAAGATGATGAAGAACCGGAGTTGCAATTTAGAGGACCAATCACAAGATCAAGAGCTAAGAAGTTGCAAGCTTACTTGCAAGTGTTGATTCGAAGAAAGATCGAGATTGGAGATGAAGAAGTCAAGAGAAGCTATTCCAAGATAGTAGTTAATTTATTAACTATTGAAGATCAAGAACACACCATGGAGTATTAATCTTGAAGAGATGAAGATGAAGAGTTGAAGTGCATGTGTGCATGTGCATGTAATTGCCGTGTGCATGTGTGTGCGATTTTGTGCAAGAAATCGGCCCTTAATTAATTTAATTATGGGGTTGATTTTATTTAGACTATAGTATTTATTTTATTTAATTAAGACTATAGTTGGATCAGATTTATTTAATTAATTAAGTGTAATTTTCGTCCATAATGAGGTCAAGTTTGACTAGAATTGTATTTAAGGCAATTTCCTACCTTGAATAGAATTCTAGTTTAGGGAACTTCCTAGTATAGTTAGAGATCCCTTTTGGATCAATCTTTAGGCCTTTTTTATGCTAATTTTCGTCCCCCTTAGTGCTTATAAATAGGGGAACCATGTCTCATTGTTACTTTAGACATTCTTGAATTAATTTGCTTTTGCATTCAATTTGTGTCTCAAATCTATTTGTCTTTTGAATACTTTTCACACGAAAATATTCATTCTTGGAGCTAGCAACTACAAGTCTTATTCAAGGGTATTGCTCAATTCACTTGAGGGATTGACCGATATTCGCTACGAGGAACAACTTGGAGATTTCAACCTTGAAGACGTTCGAGATTCAAGGAGGCTATCGGGTTGTGAATCACCACCACTATCACTATCGTCCAACACCATCTTCGACGCCATCCATTCAGCCACCAACGTCCATCAACACGGCCGCCATCAACTCAAATTCTACACCCGTTCGTTTTATCCGTAAGTCCGTTCAAACACTAACATATCCTATCTTCTCCAAGCCCTTCTTCACCAAGCCTCACACACGATTTACCATCATAAATCCAGCCCTTATACTCGTCCAATTCAGCCCCTTGAACCTTTGGTTTGTGTTATTTAATTTGTGTCATAGTTCTAGGTATTTTGGTTGTCTAGATTAGTCGTAATTTTGTGTCGGATTGAATCCTTCTTAATTCTGACGTGTTTCGATTCTTAAGTCTTCCGCTACGTCTTTTATTCGTCCTAGATTAATTGTCCGGGTCGTATCATAAATTTGGCATCAGAGCCACGTCAGCTCTGCTGGTCGTGGTTCAATCCGACGTGTCATTTTTATCCTACGTGTCGTCTTACGTGTCTTGTTATTTTAATTTTTATTTTATCGAGTTGTAATAGCATAGTTGCTCATTGAAAAAAAAAACGATAAAAAAAAAAAGAGACCGAAAAAAAAAAAATCGGATAAAAAGAAAAGAAAATCCGAAAATTAAAAAAAAAAGAGGTATATTCATTGTGTTACCAATTGAGTCTTGATTTATTTTGGTAAATTCCTTTTGGAATTACATCTTATTTGGTAGTTACCTTGTTAGTCTATTTTATTTTTGGAACTTTCCTTCTAAGTTCTATTTTAATTTTGGTAGTTTCCTTCTAGGATAATTCCTTAGTTGGTAACTTCCTTTAGAGTCTTATTTTATTTTTGGAACTTTCCTTCCAAGTTCTAATTCTTTTTGGTAGTTTCCTTTTGAGTCGTAATTTAATTTTGGTTCTTTCCTTTTAGAGTCTAGTCCAATTAGGATATTTAGAATTGTGTCACAATTGTGTAACACTTTCCAAATAAGCTATTCTTTCTTTCCTTTTCCTTCCTACATCTTTCCTTCTACACTTGGGGATCCATCTAAACCTAATACACCCTACCCTACTCGATTACCTACCCCACGCCACCTATACCCCACACGTCCCCCACACCTTTGCCACATAAGCCACACGCCTCCTACACATCATCATACCATCTCATCCATTGATCCTAGATAGTGATACTCGTCTACACCTTCGTGCAATTCATCCGTACCCTCGACATTCGACAAGAGTTCTACTCCTCATCATACATTATACACGACACACACACTTCACCATACACTTTGAGTGCAAACACGAGAGGTAAAATCAAGAGTGAAAACAAACGAGAGAAAGTGAGATTGTGAGGTACCATCTTGTTTTCCTTTACGTTTGTTCATCTTGTAGGTATCATGAAGAAAGGCACCCGTTCCGAGTCATCCCAGACTCCCCCAATCGGCTCCCCACCTGTAGACCCACCCCGGAATCCATCCAAAGCACCCATGGAGTCTTCCTCGGATCCACTCGCACCGTGGGATCCTAAGTATCACTTTGAAGCGCTGTCCAAACACGTTCAAAGACAACACCAGGCCCTCTCCGACAAGATAGATGATTTAGTGCATGCTCTTGAACGCACTAAAACAACGCCCGTTTTCCCTCAGGCCATTCGAGGAAATCAGCGCCTTGAGCGTCAAAACGAGCCAGATGAGGAGTACTTTGATGAGAATACTGAAGAAGTTGACCGAGGACGTCGCCCGAGATGAGGCCATAGTCGAGATGACTATGATGAAGATCGAATGCTCCACAACATCAAAACGAGCATTCCAGAGTTTGAAGGCCTTCACGATCCCGATGTCTACCTAGATTGGGAACGTAAGGTAGAGAAGATTTTTGCATGCTATGACTTCTCAGAAGCCAAAAAGGTGCAATTAGCATGTTTGGAGTTCAGAGGCTACGCAGCCACTTGGTGGGAGATGCAGCAAGAAAGAAGGCGCAGAAATCGCAATCCACCCATCGATAATTGGGAAGAGATGAAAGGATTCATGCGTGGACGCTTCATCCCAGTCCACTATGAAAGAGAGCTTGAGAAGAAGCTCAACCGGATCAAGCAAGGGACCACATCGATTGAAGAGTACCATAAAGAGCTCGAAATTGCCTTAAATCGAGTTGGGAAAGAAGAGACCTTAAATGCTACCATCATTCGGTACATTGAAGGTATGAATCCCGATATTGCATGTGAAGTGGAGCTCAAAGAATTCACAAGCATAGAGAGAATGGTGCAGTACGCATCAATCGTGGAAAAGCAGTTGCGAGAAGGCCGCCGTCGATCCAGTCAGACTTCAGCCCCCACTCGCCAATGTTGGGGCCACTTTCAGAATCAGTGCCCGAACCGACGAGTTCTATTCATCACGGACCAGAATGAGATCGAATCAGCCAGTGAAGATGACGAACCACCCAAGGCCGACCCTTCACCTGAAGAAGACGCCCAAGATGAGCTTGAAGAAGAAGAACCTGAGAATCTTCATGTCAGTTTGGTTTCTATCTGCAGTCTGAACATAAACCGAGAAGAAGAGCAACAATCGCAGCGAGAGAACATCTTCTACACGAAAGTTGCTGTTCAAGGCAAGACTTGCGCGATGATAATTGATAGCGGCAGTGTTATCAATGCAGTGAGCCAGTATGCAGTCGACAAGCTTGGACTATCCACTGTGAAGCATCCAAATCCATACCGTTTGCAATGGCTTACCGAAAGAGGCACAGTTCGTGTAACCGGTCAGGTACATGTATCCTTTTCCATTGGTCGTTATTCTGACACTGTATTATGCGATGTTATTCCTATGGATGCAGCACATATACTTTTAGGGAGACCATGGCAATTCGATAGACAAGTTGTACACGACGGACTCACGAACACCTATACAGTTAAGAAGGACGGCCGCACCACTGTGTTGAAACCTTTAACACCCAAAGCCGTTCAAGAAGAGCAAGAAATAATGCGAGCAAGGTTCAAAGAGGAGCGTGAGAAGACCGCCGCAGCCGCCGTCCGAGCCACCGCCGCAGACAGCCTTCCCACGGCCCCAACACCTTCACCGCCGCCCCCTCCTTCTTCCACAACCATTGCAGTCCCTTCCACACCTCATTCCAGCTCCAATACACTTGGAAAAGGCGTGAGTTCAGCCCCCAAGACACAAGAGAAGAATCGAGCCCTGTTTTGCACAATTAAAGGCGTTGAGAAAGCTATTAAAGCAGGTTTGCCTTTAGTTCTTTTAACTTGTAAGAACAGTGCTACTAACGATGTTTCTTTGCCTAGTGATGTGCAGCCACTTATGAAGGAGTTCGAGGACGTATTTCCGGACGAGATTCCAAGTGGATTACCTCCAGTTCGTGGGCTCGAGCACCAGATTGATTTCGTGCCCGGAGCCGTCTTGCCGAATCGCCCAGCTTACTGCACGTCCCCTGAAGAAACAAAGGAGATAGTGATGAGATCAAGCATAGCAATGAAGAAGATGATCCGGAGCTGCAGTTTAAAGGTCCAATGACGCGTTTGCGAGCTAAGAAGTTGCAAGCTTATTTACAAGCTTCTATTCGTCGCAAATTCGAAATGCATGAAGATGAAGTCAAGGGCAGCTCAAGATTGATCACCATGCTATCTATTGATGATGAAGAAGGTATCATGAAGACGTGAGAAGAAGAATCACGCCATTTGGATGTGTGCATGAAAAGTTATACGCGTTTGCATGGGAAATCGGGAGATGCTGTTTTTCATGCAAAGGTGGTAATATTAATTGTACCATGGGCCACGAAATTATTCATGTTAATTTAGCCCATGATCGAGTTCTAAGGTCCAAGATGGTGTGGAAATACAGGCCCAAATCCATTGTGGGATTTATTCTTATCTAGTTAGATTTAGATAGATTTTTGTTATCTTATTTTTGGTATCTTTTGATTTTATCCTAGATTGATTAGGATTAGTATTTTTTTATGTTTATCTAGTTAATTAGGGTTAATTTTCGTTCATAATCTCTCCTATAAATAGGAGCACCCTGTGACATTCATAATTTAGACAATTGCAAGAATTCAAGAGTTATTTCTCAATCTGTCTCAAGATCTTTTGTTGATCGAAATTTTATCTTCAAAGTTCTATTGTTTTAGCAACTCAATAGTCCTATTCAAGTTCTTCAGGGTGCGTTCAAGTACTTGGGAGAATTGCTATCCGGAGAAGCTAGACGTGCGCGTTCGGGTTATTCAACACGGGTTCGCCGATCCTGATTATCCTTCTACCTTTTCACCACCGCCGCTAACACCTCACGACGACCACCGCCATCCACACCGCCGTCCGCCGCCACTCCAAGCCACCATCGAAGTTGTCCCCGTATTCCACATCGAGTCCCGTTCGTGTCGTTTAATTCTAGTAAGTTTCGTCATTTAATTCCTGTCGGATTCTACCCTTCTTTAGCTGACGTAGTTCGAGTCCTTCAAAAGTCTTCCGCCTGCGTTCTTCGTGTCTTGGATTAGTTGTCCGGGTCACATCATAAATTTGGTATCAGAGCCACGTCAGCTCTGCTGGTCGTGGTTCAATCCGATGTGTCAAATACGTGTCAGTTTTCTGTCGTACGTGTCATTTAAATTTTGCATCGTATCTATTGTAATCTGATTATTATTCATTGAAAAAAAAAGAGTAAAAGAGCAAAGGGATCGAAATCCCTACAGCAAAAAAAAAATCGCCGAAAAAAAAAAATCGAAAAAAAAAAAAAAACGAAAATCTGATTTAATTCTTGTTATTTTCGAATTTTAATTCTTGTTTTTAGATTGTTTCCATATTTGATAGATATTTTAGGATTTGTTAGATTGTGTTCACACTTGGTCAAACTTATCCAAAGTATTCTACCTTATCTACTAGATTTCCTACCTTGTTTAGATATCTCCCATACTCATCCATATCTAATCAAGATCTTCCATCATTATCCACCTATAATTTTCGAATTCTACTCCTATAGTGTTCGAAAATTTCAGTCCACATCCATATACACCCGGTTCACCTTATACACCACATAGTCCATACACCCGTACACCCATACACCCATACACCCGTACACCCGTGGTCCACATACACCACCAGCTGAATTACTCATTCCACACGCCTACTTCTACTCTTAGCAACCTTCCGGCTTGATTTTATCCGTTGGAGCTTGAAGAAGACCCAGAGGAGCTAATCAACAAGAAGACTGTTTCGATCCACCCACCCCCATATTTCACTCCACACGTGCACTACACATACTTGAGAGTTAAACACGAGTGGAAAAATCAAGAGTGACATACACGAGCGTTTGTGAGGAATTGTGAGGTTCTACTTTACTTTTTCTTCACGTTTGTTCGTTTTGCAGGATAAATGGACCAACAGGAAGATATTTTCTACACCCGTTGCTCCATCCAAGACAAAATTGGTTCCATGATTATTGACAGTGGTAGTGTATTTAACGCCATTAGTCAATATGCAGTGGACAAGCTCGGCCTAGTACCACAGAAGCATCCCAAGCCCTATAAGTTGCAGCGGCTTACAATCACAAGTCAGGTAAGTGTCGCATTTGCTATTGGTCGATATACTGACACTGTTTTATGTGATGTCATTCCTATGGAGGCAACACACATTCTTCTAGGTCAACCGTGGCAATTCGATCGAGGAGCAGTGCACGATTGTCACGCCAACACTTATTCCTTTGCTTGGAATGGACGACCCATCAAACTGATGCCTTTGGCACCTGAGGACGTCATTAAGGATCAGAAGTGGATGCAAGAAAAATTTAAAGCCGAAAGGGAAAGGAAGGCCGCAACTATCGAGAGCGAATCAATCGCCACCGTCCCTAGCCCTACTACGACACCGTTGGAGTCTTGTTCACATCAAGACATGTCGTCTAGTTCATCCAACGCAGATCACCAGTTAAATTCAGACATAATAAGTGAAGCTACAATTCCGTCCCAACCCATATGCATTGATCCAACACTTGATTCGGGTAAGTCGGATAATCTGTTAATTTCTGAGAACAGTGCTACTAATGATTGTTTTTCTAGTGATGCGCAGATCGAGAAAAGAGAGTTTGAGATTGAGCAGCCTGGAATAGCTACATCCAACCCTGATGGCAGCTCGAAAGAAGTTTCTAACTCTCAAGAAGAGATCAACGAAGAGCTGAAGTTGGAGCATGATGATGTTCGACTTAGAGATCAGTTTGTTCTAGATAAGTCGTCCAATACCCATGTTGTTTATCTTAAGGACGTGTTACTTGAAATCGAGAGAGGTAAGTACCGTCTATACTATTCTAGTATTGATAGGTATTTGATGTGCATGGTTGAATCCATGTTTCTTTTTAGAATTAATTTAACATTTGGATTTGACTTGAAGTGCATGAAAAGGTTGGATAGTAGAGAGTCATTGTTTGTTCCAACCAAGTATAAGATGCGTGCATGGTATTTGAATTCAATTATTTTGTGTTTTTCCATTGCTCATTTGAAATCTAATTATAGTGTTGAACATGCTGAAAATTGCATAATTGTTTGTTATACCATGTTCGATCCATTATATGCTACATGTTGGATAGTTGATTGTTTTGTTGAGTGTTATGCTGCATATTTTGTGCATGAGAGGTTCTTGTTCAAGGGTTCACAGTTGTGTATTCCTAAGTCTTCTATGCGTGAGATGTTAGTTCTTGAATCGCATGCGGGAGGTTTAATGGATCACTTTGGTGTGTCTAAAACGTTAAACTTGCTGCATGAGCATTTCTTTTGGCCAAGTATGAAGCATGATGTTGAGAATGTGTGTAGTAGATGCATTGCATGTAGGAGATCGAAATCTACTTCACATCCTTCTGGTTTATACACTTCTCTACCAGCCCCGTCTTCCCCGTGGATTGATTTATCTATGGATTTCATATTAGAATTACCACGGTCTAGGTCTGGTCGAGATTCCATATTTGTTATAGTTGATAGGTTTTCCAAGATGTCTCATTTCATAGCTTGTAGGAAAACCGATGATGCAGTACACATAGCCAATCTGTTCTTTGTACATGTTGTGCGTTTACATGGAATACCTAGAACTATTGTTAGTGATAGGGATTCTAAGTTTCTTGCACATTTTTGGCGTGTACTTTGGGGAAAATTCGGTACCAAATTGTTATTTTCTACTGCATGTCATCCACAAACTGACGGACAAACTGAAGTAGTTAATCGCACTTTAGGTACTTTGCTGCGAGCTTTAGTTAAAAACAACTTGAAATCATGGGAAGATTGTTTGCCATATGCTGAATTCGCCTATAATAGAGTTGTGCATTCATCTACCAATATGTCTCCGTTTGAAGTTGTTTATGGTTTTAATCCGCTAACGCCTAATAATCTGTTGCCTTTACCTGTTGAGCATCTAACAAGTGTTAAAGGTACAAGAAAAGCGGAACAAGTTAAGGAGATGCATGAGAAGGTACGTGCGCGTATTGAAGCCGTTGGCGCACGTAATGCTGTTCAAAAGAACAAACGGCGCAAGCAAGTGATTTTCCAGCCTGGGGATCGCGTTTGGATTCATCTGAGTCCTGGACGGTTTCCTAACTTGAGAAAACCGAAATTGATGCCAAGAGGAGATGGACCGTTCACCGTGCTGAGTCGAGTCAATGACAATGCATATCGCATTGATTTACCCGGTGAGTATAAGTGTTCATCTACATTCGATGTTGCTGACTTATCTCCCTTTTCTGCAGATGATGAGTTCGAGTGCAATGATGACGAGTCCTTGAATTCGAGGACGAATTCTTTTCAGCAGGGGGGGAATGATGAGATCAAGCATAGCAATGAAGAAGATGATCCGGAGCTGCAGTTTAAAGGTCCAATGACGCGTTTGCGAGCTAAGAAGTTGCAAGCTTATTTACAAGCTTCTATTCGTCGCAAATTCGAAATGCATGAAGATGAAGTCAAGGGCAGCTCAAGATTGATCACCATGCTATCTATTGATGATGAAGAAGGTATCATGAAGACGTGAGAAGAAGAATCACGCCATTTGGATGTGTGCATGAAAAGTTATACGCGTTTGCATGGGAAATCGGGAGATGCTGTTTTTCATGCAAAGGTGGTAATATTAATTGTACCATGGGCCACGAAATTATTCATGTTAATTTAGCCCATGATCGAGTTCTAAGGTCCAAGATGGTGTGGAAATACAGGCCCAAATCCATTGTGGGATTTATTCTTATCTAGTTAGATTTAGATAGATTTTTGTTATCTTATTTTTGGTATCTTTTGATTTTATCCTAGATTGATTAGGATTAGTATTTTTTTATGTTTATCTAGTTAATTAGGGTTAATTTTCGTTCATAATCTCTCCTATAAATAGGAGCACCCTGTGACATTCATAATTTAGACAATTGCAAGAATTCAAGAGTTATTTCTCAATCTGTCTCAAGATCTTTTGTTGATCGAAATTTTATCTTCAAAGTTCTATTGTTTTAGCAACTCAATAGTCCTATTCAAGTTCTTCAGGGTGCGTTCAAGTACTTGGGAGAATTGCTATCCGGAGAAGCTAGACGTGCGCGTTCGGGTTATTCAACACGGGTTCGCCGATCCTGATTATCCTTCTACCTTTTCACCACCGCCGCTAACACCTCACGACGACCACCGCCATCCACACCGCCGTCCGCCGCCACTCCAAGCCACCATCGAAGTTGTCCCCGTATTCCACATCGAGTCCCGTTCGTGTCGTTTAATTCTAGTAAGTTTCATCATTTAATTCCTGTCGGATTCTACCCTTCTTTAGCTGACGTAGTTCGAGTCCTTCAAAAGTCTTCCGCCTGCGTTCTTCGTGTCTTGGATTAGTTGTCCGGGTCACATCAGATAGACCGTCAAGTTAAGGAGCTGTTGGAGAAGAAGCAAATCAGAGAGTCGATAAGCCCATGTGCAGTTCCAGTGATTCTAGTGCCCAAGAAGAACAATGAATGGAGAATGTGCATGGATTGCCGAGCCATCAACAAGATAACAGTTAAGTATCGTTTTCCCATCCCTAGACTTGAGCATGGTTGGTTATGCCTTTTGGTCTCACAAATGCACCGAGCACATTTATGAGATTGATGAACCATGTTTTGCGTGATGTTATTGGGAAATATGTTGTTGTTTATTTTGATGATATCCTGATATACAGTCACAGTGCACAGGCGCACCTAGATCACCTTAGGCGCGTATTTTTGCTTTTGAGAGATGCTCGATTGTATGGCAACATGTCTAAGTGTTCTTTTTGCTTGAATGAAGTAGTATTCTTAGACTTTGTTGTGAGTTGTAGAGGTATTGAGGTTGATCATTCCAAAATCAAAGCGATTGAGGAATGGCCAACACCCAAAACCGTGTCTGAAGTTCGATCCTTTCACGGCCTTGCCGGATTTTATCGTCGCTTTGTGCGCGATTTCTCTAGCATTGCCGCGCCTCTTACTGAGCTAAGTAAGAAGGATCGCAAGTTTGAATGGGGTAAACAACAAGAGCATGCGTTTAATACTTTGAAGTCTTTATTGTGTTCTACTCCTGTTTTGTGTTTACCTGATTTTTCCAAAACTTTTGAGATCGAGTGTGATGCCTCCGGGATAGGTATTGGTGCTGTTTTGATGCAGGAAAAACGGCCCGTGGCGTACTTCAGTGAGAAGCTCAATGGCGCCGCTTTACGCTATTCGACGTACGATAAAGAGCTATACGCTTTGAAGCATGCATTGGATACATGGCAGCACTACTTGTGGCCCAAGGAGTTCGTCATTCACACGGATCATGAGAGCTTGAAGCACTTGAAAGGTCAAAGCAACTTGAACAAGCGTCATGCGAGATGGGTCGAATTCATCGAGTCGTTTCCATACGTCATCAAGTACAACAAAGGAGAAGACAACGTCGTCGCCGACGCCCTCTCTAGAAGGTACACGTTGCTTAACCTAATGCATGCTAAGATGCTTGGTTTTGAGTTCATTAAATCATTGTATGAAGTGGACGCTTATTTCAGCCCCATATATGCTAAGTGTTCGAATTCTACCAAGTCATTTGATGGATTTTATGTGCATGATGGGTTTTTGTTTAGAGAATCTAAGTTGTGCATTCCTACTTGTTCTATGCGTGAGCTACTTGTTTTAGAATCGCATGCGGGAGGATTAATGGGACATTTTGGTGTGCATAAGACATTATCCTTGTTGCATGAGCATTTCTTTTGGCCGCATATGAAACTTGATGTTGAACGCATGTGTAGTAGATGTATTACTTGTCATAAGTCTAAATCTACTTCGCATCCTTTTGATTTGTACACGCCATTACCTGCTCCATCTAGTCCTTGGATTGATTTATCTATGGATTTTATTTTGGGATTGCCTAGATCTAGATCGGGAAAAGATTCTGTATTTGTTGTAGTTGATAGGTTTTCCAAAATGGCGCATTTAATTTCATGTAGGAAAACTGATGATGCTGTTCAAATAGCCAATTTGTTCTTTGTGCATGTTGTTAGATTGCATGGAATTCCTCGTACTATTGTTAGTGATAGGGATTCTAAATTTTTGGGACATTTTTGGCGCGTTCTTTGGGGAAAGCTAGGTACTAAGTTATTGTTTTCTACTGCATGTCATCCACAAACCGATGGTCAAACTGAGGTTGTGAATCGTTGATGTGACCCGGACAATGTATCCAAGACACGAGATTTATGCACGCGGAAGACTTCAAGAACGAACTACGTCAGCTAGAAAACAATGGAATCAATCCGACTCAAAATACGATAAAACTTACTAGAATTACGTAGACACGAACTAGGACTCGATTGGAACACTTGGATGGTGGCTGGAACTCGGTGGTGGTGATGGTCACGGCGGCGGATGACGGTGGTATTGATGGTGTTGGCGGCGGCGGAGTGGTCGAAGGATAGGTTAGATTCGGCGAACCCGTGCTGAATAACCCGAACGCGCACGTCTAGCTTCTCCGGATAGCAATTCTCCCAAGTACTTGAACGCACCCTGAAGAACTTGAATAGGACTATTGAGTTGCTAAAACAATAGAACTTTGAAGATAAAATTTCGATCAACAAAAGATCTTGAGACAGATTGAGAAATAACTCTTGAATTCTTGCAATTGTCTAACTTTTAAAGTGTCACATGGTAGCCCTATTTATAGGACACATAGGGGACGAAAATTAGACCTAATTAAGTGATAAAAATCAATCCAAAACTAATCCTAATGAATCTAGGATAAAATCAAAAGATACCAAAAATAAGATAACAAAAATCTATCTAAATCTAACTAGATAAGGATAAATCCCACAATGGATTTGGGCCTGTATTTCCACACCATCTTGGACCTTAGAACTCGATCATGGGCTGAATTAACATGAATAATTTCGTGGCCCATGTACAATTAATATTACCACCTTTGCATGAAAAACAGCATCTCCCGATTTCCCATGCAAACGCGTATAACTTTTCATGCACACGTCCAAATGGCGTCATTCTTCTTCTCACGTCTTCATGCTTCCTTCTTCTTCATCTATGGCAAGCATGGTGATCAATCTTGAGCTGCCCTTGACTTCATCTTCATACATTTCGAATTTGCGACGAATAGAAGCTTGTAAATAAGCTTGTAACTTCTTAGCTCGCAAACGCGTCATTGGACCTTTAAACTGCAGCTCCGGATCATCTTCTTCATTGCCTTGTATGACCTCATCATTCCCCCCCTGCTGAAAAGAATTCGTCCTCGAATTTGGGGACTCATCATCATCGAACTCATCATCTGCAGAAAAGGGAGATAAGTCAGCAACATTGAATGTAGACGAACACTTATACTCACCGGGTAAATCAATGCGATATGCATTGTCATTGACTCGACTCAACACGGTGAACGGTCCATCTCCTCTTGGCATAAGTTTCGACTTTCTCAAGTTAGGAAACCGTCCAGGACTCAGATGAATCCAAACGCGATCCCCAGGCTGGAAAATCACTTGCTTGCGCCGTTTGTTCTTTTGAACAGCATTACGTGCGCCAACGGCTTCAATACGCGCACGTACCTTCTCATGCATCTCCTTAACTTGTTCCGCTTTTCTTGTACCTTTAACACTTGTTAGATGCTCAACAGGTAAAGGCAACAGATCATTAGGCGTTAGCGGATTAAAACCATAAACAACTTCAAACGGAGACATATTGGTAGATGAATGCACAACTCTATTATAGGCAAATTCAGCATATGGCAAACAATCTTCCCATGATTTCAAGTTGTTTTTAACCAAAGAACGCAGCAAAGTACCTAAGGTGCGATTAACTACTTCAGTTTGACCATCAGTTTGTGGATGACATGCAGTAGAAAACAACAACTTGGTACCTAATTTTCCCCAAAGTACACGCCAAAAATGTGCAAGAAACTTAGAATCCCTATCACTAACAATAGTTCTAGGTATTCCATGTAAACGCACAACATGTATAAAGAACAGATTGGCTATGTGTACTGCATCATCGGTTTTCCTACATGCAATGAAATGAGACATCTTGGAAAACCTATCAACAACCACAAAAATACTATCTCGACCAGATCTAGACCGTGGTAATCCTAATATGAAATCCATAGATAAATCAATCCACGGGGAAGACGGGGCTGGTAGAGGAGTGTATAAACCAAACGGGTGTGATGTAGATTTCGATCTCCTACATGTAATGCATCTACTACACACATTCTCAACATCATGCTTCATACGTGGCCAAAAGAAATGCTCATGCAGCAAGTTTAACGTCTTAGACACACCAAAGTGACCCATTAAACCTCCCGCATGCGATTCAAGAACTAACAACTCACGCATAGAAGACTTAGGAATGCATAATTGTGAACCCTTGAACAAGAACCCATCATGCACGAAATAACCATCATAAGCACGAGATTTTGAACAACAATCAGCATATATGGGTGCGAAAAACTCATCACATGCATATAACTCCTTAATTGCATCAAATCCCAACATCTTAGCATGCATAAGGTTCAAGAGAACGTACCTTCTCGACAATGCATCGGCAACAACGTTTTCGGCGCCTTTCATGTACTTGATGACGTACGGGAAAGACTCGATAAACTCTACCCATCGTGCATGTCGCTTGTTCAGATTTTGTTGGCCTTTCAAATGCTTTAAACTCTCGTGATCCGTGTGAATCACAAACTCCTTAGGCCATAAATAGTGCTGCCACGTTTCTAAAGCTCTCTTAAGTGCGTACAACTCCTTGTCATAAGTCGAATAACGAAGGGCTGCATCGTGGAGCTTTTCACTGAAATAGGCGACTGGACGCCGTTCCTGCATCAAAACAGCACCAATCCCTTTGCCCGAGGCATCACATTCAATCTCAAAAGTTTTATTAAAGTCCGGAAGAGCAAGAACAGGCGCATTACATAAACATGATTTTAAAGTGTTAAACGCATGCTCTTGAACAGGACCCCATTCAAACTTTCGATCTTTCTTGCTTAACTCAGTAAGCGGCGCGGCTATGCTGGAGAAATCGCGCACAAAGCGACGATAAAAGCCAGCAAGGCCGTGGAAAGACCTCACGTCACTCGCAGACTTAGGAGTGGGCCATTCCTCAATCGCTTTGATTTTGGAACGGTCTACTTCTATACCACGTAAACTCACAACGAAGCCTAGAAAAACGACTTCACTCATGCAAAAAGAACACTTAGACAGATTACCATATAATTTTGACTCTCTAAGAAGCTCAAAAACGTGTCTAAGGTGCTGCATATGTGTATGTGTCGTGTCACTGTAAATCAAAATGTCATCAAAATACACAACAACATACTTTCCAATCACTTCACGTAAAACATGATTCATCAGACGCATAAATGTGCTTGGTGCATTAGTGAGACCAAAAGGCATAACAAGCCATTCATACAAACCATGCTTAGTTTTAAATGCGGTTTTCCATTCATCACCTTCTTGCATACGTACTTGAAAATAACCAGAACGCAAATCAATCTTAGAAAAGACACGCGAACCAGATAACTCATCAAGCATATCATCTAATCTAGGGATGGGAAAACGATACTTTACCGTGATTTTATTGATTGCACGGCAATCCATGCACATACGCCATTCGTTGTTCTTCTTTGGCACTAGAATCACTGGAACGGCGCACGGGCTCAAGCTCTCTCGAATTTGCTTCTTCTCCAACAGCTCTTTGACTTGCCTATCTATCTCCTTAGTCTCGTCGGGAGACGTCCTATAGGCTGGTCGGTTCGGAAGCACGGCTCCGGGGACGAAGTCGATCTGATGCTCGATTCCTCGTACTGGTGGTAGTCCTCCGGGTATCTCCTCAGGAAAAACGTCCTTGAACTCATCAAGTAAGGGCTGCACATCACTATGCAAACACTCATTAGTAGCACTGCTCTTAAATGTGAGTAGAACAAGGGGCATACCTGCTTTAACGGCTTTCTGAACTCCTTTTGCTGAGATAAACAAGCTCTTCACATGAGGCTTGTTTGAACTTGACTCCAACTCCTTTTCCATAGCTAGGGAGCTCGAATGAGGTGGTTTGGAAGGTGAAGTGGCGGTGCCAAGGGGCTGTCCGGGGGCTGAGGTCTCGGCCGTGGCCTTCGGGGCCCGTTTTGCGGCTGCTTGCTTCGCCTTTTCCTCTTTGAACCTCTCTTGCATGCGTTGCTGATCCGTAGCAACGTCTTTAGGTGATAATGGCCTTAGGGTGCTGATTCGGCCATCAATGTCGACGGTGTAAGTGTTCATACGTCCATCGTGGACAACACGTCGATCATACTGCCAAGGTCTGCCTAACAACAAGTGTGCCGCATCCATAGGGATAACGTCGCACAAAACAGTGTCAGAAAACTTATGGATTGAGAATGAGACACTTACCTGGTGAACCACGCGTATCTCGCCTCTTTCTGTAAGCCACTGCAGTCTGTATGGTTTTGCATGTTGTTGAACAGGTAGACCAAGCTTTTCAACTGCGTATTGACTAATGGCATTGATCACACTGCCACTGTCAATTATCATGGAACACGTGTGACCTTGAATCACTGCACGGGTGTAGAAGATGTTTTCCCGTTGGTGTTCTTGTTCCTCTTCTCGAATGATGCTCAAACTCCGGATTGTGACCAAACTGAGCTGAACTTCCGGATCGACTGGATTAGGGGCTGCATCATTCTCGACTTCTTCTTCAATGTTGGCGTCGCCTATGGGCTCTTTTTCATCCTCACTAGCTGATTCGACTTCATTTGATTCCGTTAAGTATAGAATCCGCCGGTTTGGACATTGAGCTTGGAAATGGCCCCAACCTTGACACTTATGACATTGGATGTCACGAGCACGATTAGGGGCTGCATTCGGGGCTGTAACCTCTTGATTTGGCCGAGTAGGGGTCGGCCGTGGCTGGTTGGGCAGCGTAGACTCGGGTCTACGGCTTGTCTGTGGTGTAGAACGGTCGAAACGCCGTTCGGGTGGTCCGGATGGACCTCTGGGACGTGTAGAATCATTAGAAGGAGAAGAAAGTGATGTGGAAGGTGTACCTTTATTCCAAGAGGGGCGTGTAGGGGCTGAATTGAAGTGGGATCGACGACGACCCTCTCTTAGCTGCCTTTCCACAATTGATGCGTACTGTACCATTCTTTCTACACTGGTGAAGTCTCTGAGCTCGACTTCACATGCAATGTCGGGGTTCATGCCTTCAATGTACCGGATGATGGTAGCATTTAAGGTCTCTTGCTTCCCGACTCGGTTCAGAAGGGTCTCCAATTCCTTGTGGTACTCTTCAATCGACCTTGTACCTTGTTTGACCCGATTGAGCTTCTTCTCAAGCTCTCTTTCATAATGCATGGGTATAAAACGGCCACGCATAAATCCCTTCATTTCCTCCCAGTTATCGATTGGAGGATTGTGGTTTCTGCGCCTTCTTTCTTGTTGCATTTCCCACCATGAGGCTGCATAGCCTCTAAACTCTAAGCATGCGAGTTGTACCTTCTTCTGCTCTGAAAAGTTGTAGCATGCAAAGATCTTCTCTACCTTACGTTCCCAATCTAAGTAAACATCGGGATCGTGAAGGCCTTCAAATTCGGGTATGCTCGTCTTGATGTTGTTGAGCCTACCATCATCGTCATCGTGATGATTTGCACGCCTATGGGGACCTCGGGGTCGGCCATGGCGTCCTCTGTGCCCTTGTGGTGGGTAATCAGCTTCATACCCACTGGCTGCATAGGAATCATATCCATATTCATAGTCATCTTCAAAGGCGGGCTCACGGGGCGGCCTTTGATCATTGTGTTGTACAGGCGGCGGCCTGTTAACGTTCCTCTGTTGCTGGCGTCGGTCAGTAGGCCCCAATTGAGGCTCAGGACGCCTCTCAGCATCATTTTGAGGCTCAGGTTGCCTCGCTGCATTGATTTGAGGCTCAGATTGCCTCGTTTCGTCATCTTGAGGCTCGAGTGGCCTCTTCTCAGGATTTCCTTGGACCGTTTGGGATGTGGTCGACTGGGCTCTGAGTCTTGCAAGCTCCTCTTGCAATTCAGCTACTTGGTTGCCAAGTTCGTCTTTCAGTAGACGATTCTGTCGTTCAAAGTGTTGAACTAGAGCTTGGTATTGGAACTTGGGATCCCACTGTGGTTCGGACGAGTAGGACTGTTCGCCTGGTGTGTTCGGCGATCTAGGCTCCTCAAGGGGTGGAGTAGTCGCCCCTTTATTGTTTCCTTTCTTCATGGTACCTGCAAAACGAACAAACGTGAAGAAAAAGCAAAGTAGTACCTCACAATTCCTCACAGACGCTCGTGTATGTCACTCTTGATTTTTCCACTCGTGTTTAACTCTCAAGTATGTGTAGTGCACGTGTGGAGTGAATTATAGGGGTGGGTTGATCGAAAAATTCAGCAGCTTCTCTTGACTAGCTCCTCGGGTCTTCTTCAAGCTCCAACGGATAAAATCAAGCCGGAAGGTTGCTAAGAGTAGAAGTAGGCGTGTGGAATGAGTATTCAATGGGTTGGTGTATGTAGACCACGGGTGTATGGGTGTACGGGTGTACGGGTGTATGGGTGTATGGACTATGTGGTGTATAAGGTGAACCGGGTGTATATGGAAGAGATGAAATTTTCGAGTCCTTTAGTGTGTAGGATCGAAAATATGGATGGATAAGGTGAAGGATTTGATTAGATATGGATGTGGATGGAAAGATCTTGAATAGATGTAGATTAGGATGAAATCTATCTAAACAAGGTAAGAAATCTAATGGATAAGGAAATAAGGATTTTGAATGTGTGAACACAATCTAAGAATCCCTAAATATATGGGAACAAATCTAAAAACAAGGAATTGAGATCAAAAACACAAAAACAAACTGAATTTTCGTTTTTTTTTTTTTTTTTTTTTTTCGGCGATTTTTTTTTTTTTTTTTTTTTGGCGATTTTTTTTTTTTTTTTTTTTTTTTTGGCCGATTTCTTTTCTCCTTTTTTTTTTTCAATGAATATCAATCAGATTACAATAGACACGATGCCAAAATTTAAATGACACGTACGACAGAAAACTGACACGTAGATGACACGTCGGATTGAACCACGACCAGCAGAGCTGACGTGGCTCTGATGCCAAATTTATGATGTGACCCGGACAATGTATCCAAGACACGAGATTTATGCACGCGGAAGACTTCAAGAACGAACTACGTCAGCTAGAAAACAATGGAATCAATCCGACTCAAAATACGATAAAACTTACTAGAATTACGTAGACACGAACTAGGACTCGATTGGAACACTTGGATGGTGGCTGGAACTCGGTGGTGGTGATGGTCACGGCGGCGGATGACGGTGGTATTGATGGTGTTGGCGGCGGCGGAGTGGTCGAAGGATAGGTTAGATTCGGCGAACCCGTGCTGAATAACCCGAACGCGCACGTCTAGCTTCTCCGGATAGCAATTCTCCCAAGTACTTGAACGCACCCTGAAGAACTTGAATAGGACTATTGAGTTGCTAAAACAATAGAACTTTGAAGATAAAATTTCGATCAACAAAAGATCTTGAGACAGATTGAGAAATAACTCTTGAATTCTTGCAATTGTCTAACTTTTAAAGTGTCACATGGTAGCCCTATTTATAGGACACATAGGGGACGAAAATTAGACCTAATTAAGTGATAAAAATCAATCCAAAACTAATCCTAATGAATCTAGGATAAAATCAAAAGATACCAAAAATAAGATAACAAAAATCTATCTAAATCTAACTAGATAAGGATAAATCCCACAATGGATTTGGGCCTGTATTTCCACACCATCTTGGACCTTAGAACTCGATCATGGGCTGAATTAACATGAATAATTTCGTGGCCCATGTACAATTAATATTACCACCTTTGCATGAAAAACAGCATCTCCCGATTTCCCATGCAAACGCGTATAACTTTTCATGCACACGTCCAAATGGCGTCATTCTTCTTCTCACGTCTTCATGCTTCCTTCTTCTTCATCTATGGCAAGCATGGTGATCAATCTTGAGCTGCCCTTGACTTCATCTTCATACATTTCGAATTTGCGACGAATAGAAGCTTGTAAATAAGCTTGTAACTTCTTAGCTCGCAAACGCGTCATTGGACCTTTAAACTGCAGCTCCGGATCATCTTCTTCATTGCCTTGTATGACCTCATCAATCGTACTTTAGGAACATTGCTTAGATCATTGATTAAGAATAATGTGAAGTCATGGGAAGAATGTTTACCTTATGCTGAATTTGCTTACAATCGTGTTATTCATTCTTCTTCTAACATGTCTCAATTTGAGGTTGTTTATGGTTTTAATCCACTAACGCCTAATGATTTGATTCCTTTACCTGTTGAGCATCTAACAAGTGTTAAAGGATTGAAGAGAGCTGATCTTATCAAGGAGATGCATGAGAAAGTTAGAGCCCGGATCGAGCATAGAGGAACCCAAACCGCCGCCGCCCGTAATACTCATCGCAAACGTGTTGTATTTCAGCCCGGTGATCGAGTTTGGATTCATTTGAGTCCCGGAAGGTTTCCTAATCTAAGAAAATCGAAGTTGTCACCAAGAGGAGATGGTCCTTTCACCGTCTTAAGCCGAGTCAATGATAATGCGTATCGCATTGATCTACCTGGTGAGTATAAGTGTTCTTCAACGTTTAATGTTGCTGATTTATCTCCCTTTGATGTAGATGAATTCGATCAAGATGAAGAAGCAAATTCGAGGACGAATTCTTTTCAGCAGGAGGGGAATGATGAAGCCATGAATAGCAAAGATGATGAAGAACCGGAGTTGCAATTTAGAGGACCAATCACAAGATCAAGAGCTAAGAAGTTGCAAGCTTACTTGCAAGTGTTGATTCGAAGAAAGATCGAGATTGGAGATGAAGAAGTCAAGAGAAGCAATTCCAAGATAGTAGTTAATTTATTAACTATTGAAGATCAAGAACACACCATGGAGTATTAATCTTGAAGAGATGAAGATGAAGAGTTGAAGTGCATGTGTGCATGTGCATGTAATTGCCGTGTGCATGTGTGTGCGATTTTGTGCAAGAAATCGGCCCTTAATTAATTTAATTATGGGGTTGATTTTATTTAGACTATAGTATTTATTTTATTTAATTAAGACTATAGTTGGATCAGATTTATTTAATTAATTAAGTGTAATTTTCGTCCATAATGAGGTCAAGTTTGACTAGAATTGTATTTAAGGCAATTTCCTACCTTGAATAGAATTCTAGTTTAGGGAACTTCCTAGTATAGTTAGAGATCCCTTTTGGATCAATCTTTAGGCCTTTTTTATGCTAATTTTCGTCCCCCTTAGTGCTTATAAATAGGGGAACCATGTCTCATTGTTACTTTAGACATTCTTGAATTAATTTGCTTTTGCATTCAATTTGTGTCTCAAATCTATTTGTCTTTTGAATACTTTTCACACGAAAATATTCATTCTTGGAGCTAGCAACTACAAGTCTTATTCAAGGGTATTGCTCAATTCACTTGAGGGATTGACCGATATTCGCTACGAGGAACAACTTGGAGATTTCAACCTTGAAGACGTTCGAGATTCAAGGAGGCTATCGGGTTGTGAATCACCACCACTATCACTATCGTCCAACACCATCTTCGACGCCATCCATTCAGCCACCAACGTCCATCAACACGGCCGCCATCAACTCAAATTCTACACCCGTTCGTTTTATCCGTAAGTCCGTTCAAACACTAACATATCCTATCTTCTCCAAGCCCTTCTTCACCAAGCCTCACACACGATTTACCATCATAAATCCAGCCCTTATACTCGTCCAATTCAGCCCCTTGAACCTTTGGTTTGTGTTATTTAATTTGTGTCATAGTTCTAGGTATTTTGGTTGTCTAGATTAGTCGTAATTTTGTGTCGGATTGAATCCTTCTTAATTCTGACGTGTTTCGATTCTTAAGTCTTCCGCTACGTCTTTTATTCGTCCTAGATTAATTATCCGGGTCGTATCACTAAGAATGCGAGTTGTACCTTCTTTTGCTCTGAAAAGTTGTAGCATGCAAAGATCTTCTCTACCTTACGTTCCCAATCTAAGTAAACATCGGGATCGTGAAGGCCTTCAAACTCGGGTATACTCGTCTTGATGTTGTTGAGCCTACCATCATCATCATCATGACGATTTGCACGCCTATGGGGACCTCGGGGTCGGCCATGGCGTCCTCTGTGCCCTTGTGGTGGATAATCAGCTTCATACCCACTGGCTGCATAGGAATCGTATCCATAATCATAGTCATATTCAAAGGCGGGCTCTCGGGGCAGCCTTTGATCAACTTGCTGAACAGGAGGCGGTTGTGGGACATTTCTCAGGGGTTGGCGTCGTCCTTGGGCTCCTGTTTGAAGCTCATGTCGCCTCTCTGTGTTGTCTTGAGGCTCGGATTGCCTCTCTGCATTGATTTGAGGCTCAGATTGCCTCGTCTCTTCGTCTTGAGGCTCGAGTGGCCTCTTCTCAGGATTCCCTTGGATTGTTTGGGATGTGGTCGACTGGGCTCTGAGTCTTGCAAGCTCCTCTTGCAATTCAGCTACTTGGTTGCCAAGTTCGTCTTTCACTAGACGATTCTGTCGTTCAAAGTGTTGAACTAGAGCTTGGTTGATGTGACCCGGACAATGTATCCAAGACACGAAGAATACGCAGGCGGAAGACTTTAAGGACTCGAACAACGTCAGCTAAAGAAGGACTCAACCCGACATGAATTAAACGGTAAAACTTACTAGAAATTCGAACAACGAAAAGAACGACGATTGAGGACACTTGGAACACTTGAAGATGGCTGGAATTATGGTGATGGTGGCGGCGGAAGGCTTTGGTGTAGATGGACTTGGCGGCGGCGATGGTAGTGTTGTGGATTGGATAGATTCGGCGAACCCGTGTTGAATAACCCGAACGCGCACGTCTAGCTTCTCCGGATAGCAATTCTCCCAAGTACTTAATTATACCCTGAAGAACTTAAATAAGACTATTGGATTGCTAATTCAATAGAATTGTAGATAAAAGTTTGATCAACCAAAGGATCGTGAGACAGATTGAGAATAACTCTTTATTTCTTGCAATTGTCTGAATTATGAATGTCACAGGGTGCTCCTATTTATAGGAGAGAGTAGGAACGAAATTTAACCCTAATTAACTAGATAAACATTGAAAAATACTAATCCTAATCAATCTAGGATAAAATCAAAAGATACCAAAAATAAGATAACAAAAATCTATCTAAATCTAACTAGATAAGGATAAATCCTAATGGACTTGGGCTTGTATTTCCACACCATCTTGGACCTTAGAACTCGATCATGGGCTGAATTAACATGAATAATTTCGTGGCCCATGGTACAATTAATATTACCACCTTTGCATGAAAAACAGCATCTCCCGATTTCCCATGCAAACGCGTATAACTTTTTATGCACACGTCCAAATGGCGTCATTCTTCTTCTCACGCCTTCATGCTTCCTTCTTCATCATTAATGGATAGCATGCACACTAAACTCAAGCTGAATCTATACGTTAATTTAATCTTCAACCAGGCAGTATGCCCATACCGACTGTATTCATGTATTATGCCCATACCGCTGGATCTTTGAACTTCCATCTTCAACTCTTCAAGTATGATCTTGATCATCATGGATTGTTCTTCAAATCTTGATTTCCAATCTTTGATGACCCTCATTATAACAATCTTCGGACCTTTGAATGATAGCTCAGAATTTGATTCTTCAAGGCATTTCAGGATCATATCATATCTCCCATACTCATCCATATCTAATCAAGATCTTCCATCATTATCCTCCTATAATTTTCGAATTCTACTCCTATAGTGTTCGAAAATTCCAGTCTACATACACCTACACCCGGTTCAGCTTATACACCACATAGTTCATACACCCGTACACCCATACACCCATACACCCGTACACCCGTGGTCCACATACACCACCAGCTGAATTACTCATTCCACACGCCTACTTCTACTCTTAGCAACCTTCCGGCTTGATTTTATCCGTTGGAGCTTGAAGAAGACCCAGAGGAGATAGTCAAGAGAAGCTGCTGATTTTTCGATCAACCCACCCCCATATTTCACTCCACACGTGCACTACACATACTTGAGAGTTAAACACGAGTGGATAAATTAAGAGTGACATAGAATTGTGAGGTACAACTTTGCTTTGTCTTCACGTTTGTTCATTTTGCAGGAACCATGAAGAAAGGAAACAATAAAGGGGCGACTACTCCACCCCTTGAGGAGCCTAGATCGCCGAACACCCCAGGCGAGCAGTCCTACTCATCCGAACCACAGTGGGATGCCAAGTACCAATACCAATGATACGACCCGGACTATGCTAGGACGAATCTTGAGAACGTAGCGGAAGACTTCTGGATACGAAACACGTCAGCGAATGAAGGGTTTCAATCCGACTCGATAAACAATGGAAAAATAGACAATCTAGATAACTAAAATACCTAGAAAAATGACACAAACTATATAACACAAATCCAAAGGTTTATGGGCTGGAAAGGAACGTGTATAGGGGCTGGAATTATGGAGGTTTTCGTGTGTGATGGCTTGTGAAGAATGGCTTGGAGAAGGTAGGATATGATAGAGTACGATTGAACTTACGGTATGAACGATACGGTGTAGAACTTGAACTCGAACACGGGCTGAATTGAGGCGTGCGTCAATGGAGTATGGATGGCGTCGAATGGTGTTGATGGATGATGATTCGTTGATGTGAATCACAACCCGATAGCCTCCTTGAATCTCGAACGTACCCAAGGATGAAATCTCCAAGTTGATCTTCGGATAGCGAATACCGGTTAATCCCTCAAGTGGATTAAGAAATACCCTTGAATAAGACTTAAAGTTGCTAGCTCCAAGAATATGAATTTTAAATCAAAACTCACAAAGATTTAAAAGGGGGTTGAGACAATATTGAAAGCAAAGCTTAATTAATCAAATATAGTCTAAAGTAACAATGTGATGTGACTCGGACAATGAATCCAAGACACGAGAGAAAACGTAGCGGAAGACTTTTAGATCGAAACACGTCAGGCGAATGAAGGATTCAATCCGACACTATGAATAAACTAAACTAATGACTAAACTCGATATTTAAGACTCGAATATGAAAGAAAAAGGGTATGGACGTATAGTATGATGATAGGGGGTGAAGAAAGGCTGGTGTAGATAGGTTATGATAAGAAAATAGGAAACTTACAATATAGGTGCTTAACTCGGCGCGAATAGCACGTATTGATGTGACCCGGACAATGTATCCAAGACACGAGATTTATGCACGCGGAAGACTTCAAGAACGAACTACGTCAGCTAGAAAACAATGGAATCAATCCGACTCAAACAAGATAAAACTTACTAGAATTACGTAGACACGAACTAGGACTCGATGTAGACACTTGGTACGACTTGAGGGGGCTGGAACTCGGCGGTGTTGGTGACGGATGGCAGCGGTGGTGATGGTAGTGGCGACGGTGGTGTTGATAGAAGGATAGGTTAGATTCGGCGAACCCGTGTTGAATAACCCGAACGCGCACGTCTAGCTTCTCCGGATAGCAATTCTCCCAAGTACTTGAACGCACCCTGAAGAACTTGAATAGGACTATTGAGTTGCTAAAACAATAGAACTTTGAAGATAAAATTTCGATCAACAAAAGATCTTGAGACAGATTGAGAAATAACTCTTGAATTCTTGCAATTGTCTAACTTTTAAAGTGTCACATGGTAGCCCTATTTATAGGACACATAGGGGACGAAAATTAGACCTAATTAAGTGATAAAAATCAATCCAAAACTAATCCTAATGAATCTAGGATAAAATCAAAAGATACCAAAAATAAGATAACAAAAATCTATCTAAATCTAACTAGATAAGGATAAATCCCACAATGGATTTGGGCCTGTATTTCCACACCATCTTGGACCTTAGAACTCGATCATGGGCTGAATTAACATGAATAATTTCGTGGCCCATGGTACAATTAATATTACCACCTTTGCATGAAAAACAGCATCTCCCGATTTCCCATGCAAACGCGTATAACTTTTCATGCACACGTCCAAATGGCGTCATTCTTCTTCTCACGTCTTCATGCTTCCTTCTTCTTCATCTATGGCAAGCATGGTGATCAATCTTGAGCTGCCCTTGACTTCATCTTCATACATTTCGAATTTGCGACGAATAGAAGCTTGTAAATAAGCTTGTAACTTCTTAGCTCGCAAACGCGTCATTGGACCTTTAAACTGCAGCTCCGGATCATCTTCTTCATTGCCTTGTATGACCTCATCATTCCCCCCCTGCTGAAAAGAATTCGTCCTCGAATTTGGGGACTCATCATCATCGAACTCATCATCTGCAGAAAAGGGAGATAAGTCAGCAACATTGAATGTAGACGAACACTTATACTCACCGGGTAAATCAATGCGATATGCATTGTCATTGACTCGACTCAACACGGTGAACGGTCCATCTCCTCTTGGCATAAGTTTCGACTTTCTCAAGTTAGGAAACCGTCCAGGACTCAGATGAATCCAAACGCGATCCCCAGGCTGGAAAATCACTTGCTTGCGCCGTTTGTTCTTTTGAACAGCA
Source organism: Perilla frutescens (assembly GCA_026008535.1). Lineage (NCBI taxonomy): Eukaryota > Viridiplantae > Streptophyta > Magnoliopsida > Lamiales > Lamiaceae > Perilla > Perilla frutescens. The sequence continues at coordinate 18,680,646 of BRKX01000004.1, forward strand.
TTACGTGCGCCAACGGCTTCAATACGCGCACGTACCTTCTCATGCATCTCCTTAACTTGTTCCGCTTTTCTTGTACCTTTAACACTTGTTAGATGCTCAACAGGTAAAGGCAACAGATCATTAGGCGTTAGCGGATTAAAACCATAAACAACTTCAAACGGAGACATATTGGTAGATGAATGCACAACTCTATTATAGGCAAATTCAGCATATGGCAAACAATCTTCCCATGATTTCAAGTTGTTTTTAACCAAAGAACGCAGCAAAGTACCTAAGGTGCGATTAACTACTTCAGTTTGACCATCAGTTTGTGGATGACATGCAGTAGAAAACAACAACTTGGTACCTAATTTTCCCCAAAGTACACGCCAAAAATGTGCAAGAAACTTAGAATCCCTATCACTAACAATAGTTCTAGGTATTCCATGTAAACGCACAACATGTACAAAGAACAGATTGGCTATGTGTACTGCATCATCGGTTTTCCTACAAGCTATGAAATGAGACATCTTGGAAAACCTATCAACTACAACAAATATGGAATCTCGACCAGACCTAGACCGTGGTAAACCAAGTATAAAATCCATAGATAAATCAATCCACGGAGAAGACGGGGCTGGTAAAGGAGTGTATAAACCAAATGGATGTGAAGTAGATTTCGATTTCTTGCAAGTTATACATCTACTACACACATTCTCAACATCATGCTTCATACGTGGCCAAAAGAAATGTTCATGCAGCAAGTTTAACGTTTTAGACACACCAAAGTGACCCATTAAACCTCCCGCATGCGATTCAAGAACTAACAACTCACGCATAGAAGACTTAGGAATGCATAACTGTGAACCCTTGAACAAGAACCCATCATGCACGAAATATCCATCATAAGTGATACGACCCGGACTATGCTAGGACGAATCTTGAGAACGTAGCGGAAGACTTAAGAATCGAAACACGTCAGAATTAAGAAGGATTCAATCCGACTCGACAAACAACGGAAAATTACGACAAACTAGACAACTAGAGTACGTAGAGAACGACACGAACTATGTAACACAAACCAAGGGCGTAAGGGCTGGAATGGATCGTGTATAGGGGCTGGAATTATGGAGAGGATTTCGTGTGTGATGTTAGGGTGAAGAATGGCTAAGGTAGATAGGGTATGATAAGGATTGGATAAACTTACGTTATATATGCTCCAAACGTCGCGTAGAACACGTATATGCAAATCTGATCCGGAACAGTTTGGAATGGCTTGATACTCGAACTATGAATTCTTGGAAGGATGTTGAGATGGACGAAGATGATGATGGATGTTGTTGAAGGCGGCTGGACGGTGGTGATTGGTAGATGCGAATCACAACCCGAAAGTTGCCTTGAATCTCGAACGTACACAAGGCCAAATTCTTTAAGTTGATCTTCAAGTAGCGAGTTTCCGACGATCCCTCGAACGTGGACGGCGAATTCCCTTTGTAAAACTTAGAGGTGCTAAATCTAAGAGTATGAATTTAATTATCTAAACTCACAAAAGATTTAAAGGGGAGAGACGATATTGAAAGCAAAGGCTTAATAATCAAATATAGTCTAAAGTAACAATGTGACATGGTTCCCCTATTTATAAGCCTAAGGGGGAACGAAATTATGCATAAAAAAGGCTTAAAAATTGATCCAAAAGGGATCTCTAACTATACTAGGAAGTTCCCTAAACTAGAATTCTATTCAAGGTAGGAAATTGCCTTAAATACAATTCTAGTCAAACCTATTTAAATAATGAACGAAAATTACATTAAATTAAATAAAAATCTGAACTAAACTATAGACTAACATAATTAAATAAATACTATAGTCTAAATAAAATTCAACCCCTTAATTAAATAACTAAGGGACGAAAATTTCATGCAATGCGAATCTGCCATGCATGCACAATTTGATGAGTTCTATCTTCATGCATTGCTCTTCAAATCTTGATCTCCAATCTTTGATTATTAACAAAGTAGCAATCTTTGGGATGCTCTCAATTCCTTTGTCATCTTCGAACTTCTTACATACAAATGCTTGGAAAAATCCTTGCAATTGTATTGCTCGAAGTCGTGTAAATGGACCACGTATTTGCAGCTCCGGATTAAGTTCTTCAAGGCTTTTCGTGGCTTCATCATTCCCCTCCTCTTGAAAAGAATTCGTCCTCGAATTCAAAGCTCCGGGATCAAAGACGAACACGAACTGGCCATCAAATTCTTTTTGCACAAGCTGCATAAAACACATCTTCATGAACATGAACGAGAACATTCCACTTGTGTTAATCATCCGAAACTCTAGCATAGATTGCCTCGGTATGGTATCCACGTTCAAACTTGGTGGTACATCAACTTCCAATGGAATTTCTTCAGCAACCTGTAAAATAAAGACATCACAAGAAAACGGTTGACAAAAAATGTTAGAACTCGATGGATTCGCCATGCTAGCTTGTTCGAGCTCTTCATGATCTTCAACCATTGTCTCACGGATATCATTCTCCTTTTCATAACAAGGTTGTATCTCCAACAACTCTTCAACTTCTTCGGCTTCTTCAACTGCATCATAGATCTCCAAATTCACAATTTGTAGTTTATCATCCATACAATCTTCAGGACTTGTCATCTCCATGGACAAAACATCCAAATTGCAATCTTCTATACTTGTCTTCTCCGGATTAGTAATTTTGAGAATGGGCACCTCTTCATCAACATGAATGGAAACCGATTCCTCTTGATTACAATCGTCTTGAACTAACTCCTCCAAAACTGGCATATTCTCATTGGTTGCTTCTATCATGTCCAACTCTGGCTTAGATTCTTCAACTATCTCATCTTCTAAGCACATAGAAACAGATGGTAATGAGATAAAAGGTACTTCAATGAAGTCTAGAATTGGTACCTTGGAAATAGAAGCATCATGGGTGGCAATGCTCGACTCTGCTTGAACCTCCTCTTTTGACTTCATCTCTAGTTCTTCTAGCCATTTTTCTATCCGGATGGCGTATTCCACCATGTCTTCCAACTCGTCGAAGCGGTACAATGCTACTCTTTCACGGATTGCTCTTCGTAGACCAGCTAGAAATCTATCCATGGTGTCTTCTGGATATTCTTCTACATCAGCTCGTCTCATGGCTTCAATCATTTTGTTGTAGTAGTCATTTACACTTCGATCTCTTTGTCTAAGCTTGTATAGCTTTTCCTCCAACTCCCATTGATAGTGGTCTGGAATGAAACGTTTCCGCATCAAATCTTTCAACTCACGCCATGTGTCGATGGGTGGAAGGCGATCTCTGTGGCACCGATTCTGCTGGAATTCCCACCATGTTGTTGCGTAGCCTTTAAACTTTGACGAAACTAGCTGCACTTTCTTTTTCTCGGGGAAGTTATAGCACTCAAAAAGTTTTTCTACTTTGCATTCCCAATCCAAATAGATGTCGGGATAGTATAGACCTTCAAACTCAGGTATGATCATGTTGTTGTTGCGGTAGAGATGGCGAGGATTTGGTGTATAGGGTGTATAGGTATACGGAGTATGATTGGTGTATGGTGTATGGACCGAATGGTACATGGGTGCATATGTGTATGGTCCAGATGGTGTATATGAGTGTGAACAGATGATATATGTGGAATAAGATGAATTTTCGATCCCCTTGATGATGGTGGACGAAAATTTGAAGGGAGGAAGTGTATGTGGAAGGTTTGGAAGGATTTGGATGGAAGAAAGCTAGAAAAGGAAAGAATTAGATGTATTTTTGAAGTTCCCAAATAGAATAGGAATCCAAAAATAAATCCCAAATGTAGAAGGAAAGAAATAGGAAAGAAGAAGGAAAGAAAGATTAGGTAATTTGGAAAGTGTTACACAATTGTGACACAATCTAAATATCCTAATTGAACTAGACTCTAAAAGGAAAGAACCAAAAATAATTTACAACTCAAAAGGAAACTACCAAAATAAAATAAAAACTTGGAAGGAAGGTTCCAAAAATAAAACAAGACTCTAAAGGAATTTACCAACTAAGGAATTATCCTAAAAGGAAACTACCAAAATTAAAATAGGACTTAGAAGGAAAGTTCCAAAAATAAAATAGACTCACAAGGTAAATACCAACTATAGAGTAGTACCAAAAGGAAAGTACCAAAATTAAAGAAACACAAAAGGAAACAATGAATATACCTCTTTTTTTTTTTAATTTTCGGATTTTTTTTCTCTTCTTTTATCCGATTTTTTTTTTCTTTTTTTTTTCGACGGCTTTTTTTTTTTTTTTTTGTCGATGCTCTTTTTTTTTCAATTGATAGCTATGCTATTACAACTCGATACAATAAAAATGAAAAAGACAGGTAAGACGACACGTAGGATAAAAATGACACGTCGGATTGAACCACGACCAGCAGAGCTGACGTGGCTCTGATACCAAATTTATGATACGACCCGGACTATGCTAGGACGAATCTTGAGAACGTAGCGGAAGACTTAAGAATCGAAACACGTCAGAATTAAGAAGGATTCAATCCGACTCGACAAACAACGGAAAATTACGACAAACTAGACAACTAGAGTACGTAGAGAACGACACGAACTATGTAACACAAACCAAGGGCGTAAGGGCTGGAATGGATCGTGTATAGGGGCTGGAATTATGGAGAGGATTTCGTGTGTGATGTTAGGGTGAAGAATGGCTAAGGTAGATAGGGTATGATAAGGATTGGATAAACTTACGTTATATATGCTCCAAACGTCGCGTAGAACACGTATATGCAAATCTGATCCGGAACAGTTTGGAATGGCTTGATACTCGAACTATGAATTCTTGGAAGGATGTTGAGATGGACGAAGATGATGATGGATGTTGTTGAAGGCGGCTGGACGGTGGTGATTGGTAGATGCGAATCACAACCCGAAAGTTGCCTTGAATCTCGAACGTACACAAGGCCAAATTCTTTAAGTTGATCTTCAAGTAGCGAGTTTCCGACGATCCCTCGAACGTGGACGGCGAATTCCCTTTGTAAAACTTAGAGGTGCTAAATCTAAGAGTATGAATTTAATTATCTAAACTCACAAAAGATTTAAAGGGGAGAGACGATATTGAAAGCAAAGGCTTAATAATCAAATATAGTCTAAAGTAACAATGTGACATGGTTCCCCTATTTATAAGCCTAAGGGGGAACGAAATTATGCATAAAAAAGGCTTAAAAATTGATCCAAAAGGGATCTCTAACTATACTAGGAAGTTCCCTAAACTAGAATTCTATTCAAGGTAGGAAATTGCCTTAAATACAATTCTAGTCAAACCTATTTAAATAATGAACGAAAATTACATTAAATTAAATAAAAATCTGAACTAAACTATAGACTAACATAATTAAATAAATACTATAGTCTAAATAAAATTCAACCCCTTAATTAAATAACTAAGGGACGAAAATTTCATGCAATGCGAATCTGCCATGCATGCACAATTTGATGAGTTCTATCTTCATGCATTGCTCTTCAAATCTTGATCTCCAATCTTTGATTATTAACAAAGTAGCAATCTTTGGGATGCTCTCAATTCCTTTGTCATCTTCGAACTTCTTACATACAAATGCTTGGAAAAATCCTTGCAATTGTATTGCTCGAAGTCGTGTAAATGGACCACGTATTTGCAGCTCCGGATTAAGTTCTTCAAGGCTTTTCGTGGCTTCATCAATAAGCACGAGATTTTGAACAACAATTAGCATATATGGGTGCGAAAAACTCATCACATGCATATAACTCCTTAATTGCATCAAACCCCAACATCTTAGCATGCATAAGGTTCAAGAGAACATACCTTCTCGACAATGCATCAGCAACAACGTTTTCGGCGCCTTTCTTGTACTTGATGACGTACGGGAAAGACTCGATAAACTCTACCCATCGTGCATGTCGCTTGTTCAGATTTTGTTGGCCTTTCAAATGCTTTAAACTCTCGTGATCCGTGTGAATCACAAACTCCTTAGGCCATAAATAGTGTTGCCACGTTTCTAAAGCTCTCTTAAGTGCGTACAACTCCTTGTCATAAGTCGAATAACGAAGGGCTGCATCGTGGAGCTTTTCACTGAAATAGGCGACTGGACGCCGTTCCTGCATCAAAACAGCACCAATCCCTTTGCCCGAGGCATCACATTCAATCTCAAAAGTTTTATTAAAGTCCGGAAGAGCAAGAACAGGCGCATTACATAAACATGATTTTAAAGTGTTAAACGCATGCTCTTGAACAGGACCCCATTCAAACTTTCGATCTTTCTTGCTTAACTCAGTAAGCGGCGCGGCTATGCTGGAGAAATCGCGCACAAAGCGACGATAAAAGCCAGCAAGGCCGTGGAAAGACCTCACGTCACTCGCAGACTTAGGAGTGGGCCATTCCTCAATCGCTTTGATTTTGGAACGGTCTACTTCTATACCACGTAAACTCACAACGAAGCCTAGAAAAACGACTTCACTCATGCAAAAAGAACACTTAGACAGATTACCATATAATTTTGACTCTCTAAGAAGCTCAAAAACGTGTCTAAGGTGCTGCATATGTGTATGTGTCGTGTCACTGTAAATCAAAATGTCATCAAAATACACAACAACATACTTTCCAATCACTTCACGTAAAACATGATTCATCAGACGCATAAATGTGCTTGGTGCATTAGTGAGACCAAAAGGCATAACAAGCCATTCATACAAACCATGCTTAGTTTTAAATGCGGTTTTCCATTCATCACCTTCTTGCATACGTACTTGAAAATAACCAGAACGCAAATCAATTTTAGAAAAGACACGCGAACCAGATAACTCATCAAGCATATCATCTAATCTAGGGATGGGAAAACGATACTTTACCGTGATTTTGTTGATTGCACGGCAATCCATGCACATACGCCATTCGTTGTTCTTCTTTGGCACTAGAATCACTGGAACGGCGCACGGGCTCAAGCTTTCTCGAATTTGCTTCTTCTCCAACAGCTCTTTGACTTGCCTATCTATCTCCTTAGTCTCGTCGGGAGACGTCCTATAGGCTGGTCGGTTGGGAAGCACGGCTCCGGGGACGAAATCGATCTGATGCTCGATTCCTCGTACTGGTGGCAGTCCTCCGGGTATCTCCTCAGGAAAAACGTCCTTGAACTCATCAAGTAAGGGCTGCACATCACTATGCAAACACTCATTAGTAGCACTGCTCTTAAATGTGAGTAGAACAAGGGGCATACCTGCTTTAACGGCTTTCTGAACTCCTTTTGCTGAAATAAACAAGCTCTTCACATGAGGCTTGTTTGAACTCGACTCCAACTTCTTTTCCTCAGCTAGGGAGCTCGAATGAGGTGGTTTAGGAGGGTTAGGGGCGACGGCAAGGGGCTGTCCGGGGGGTGAGGTCTCGGCCGTGGCCTTCGGGGCCTGTTTTGCGGCTGCTTGCTTCGCCTTTTCCTCTTTGAACCTCTCTTGCATGCGTTGCTGATCCATAGCAACGTCTTTAGGTGATAATGGCCTTAGGGTGCTGATTCGGCCATCAATGTCGACGGTGTAAGTGTTCATACGTCCATCGTGGACAACACGTCGATCATACTGCCAAGGTCTGCCTAACAACAAGTGTGCCGCATCCATAGGGATAACGTCGCACAAAACAGTGTCAGAAAACTTATGGATTGAGAATGAGACACTTACCTGGTGAACCACGCGTATCTCGCCTCTTTCTGTAAGCCACTGCAGTCTGTATGGTTTTGCATGTTGTTGAACAGGTAGACCAAGCTTTTCAACTGCGTATTGACTAATGGCATTGATCACACTGCCACTGTCAATTATCATGGAACATGTGTGACCTTGAATCACTGCACGGGTGTAGAAGATGTTTTCCCGTTGGTGTTCTTGTTCCTCTTCTCGAATGATGCTCAAACTCCGGATTGTGACCAAACTGAGCTGAACTTCCGGATCGACTGGATTAGGGGCTGCATCATTCTCGACTTCTTCTTCAATGTTGGCGTCGCCTATGGGCTCTTTTTCATCCTCACTAGCTGATTCGACTTCATTTGATTCCGTTAAGTATAGAATCCGCCGGTTTGGACATTGAGCTTGGAAATGGCCCCAACCTTGACACTTATGACATTGGATGTCACGAGCACGATTAGGGGCTGCATTCGGGGCTGTAACACCTTGATTTGGCCGAGTAGGGGTCGGCCGTGGCTGGTTGGGCGGCGTAGACTCGGGTCTACGGCTTGTTTGCGGTGTAGAGCGGTCGAAACGCCGTTCGGGTGGTCCGGATGGACCTCTAGGACGTGTAGAATCAGTAGAAGGAGTAGAAAGTGATGTGGAAGGTGTACCTTTACTCCAAGTAGTGCGTGTAGGGGCTGCACTGTAATGGGATCGACGGCGGCCCTCTCTTAGCTGCCTTTCCACAATCGTTGCGTACTGCACCATTCTTTCTACACTGGTGAAGTCTCTGAGCTCGACTTCACATGCAATGTCGGGGTTCATGCCTTCAATGTACCGGATGATGGTAGCATTTAAGGTCTCTTGCTTCCCGACTCGGTTCAGAAGGGTCTCCAATTCCTTGTGGTACTCTTCAATCGACCTTGTACCTTGTTTGACCCGATTGAGCTTCTTCTCAAGCTCTCTTTCATAATGCATGGGTATAAAACGGCCACGCATAAATCCCTTCATTTCCTCCCAGTTATCGATTGGAGGATTGTGGTTTCTGCGCCTTCTTTCTTGTTGCATTTCCCACCATGAGGCTGCATAGCCTCTAAACTCTAAGCATGCGAGTTGTACCTTCTTCTGCTCTGAAAAGTTGTAGCATGCAAAGATCTTCTCTACCTTACGTTCCCAATCTAAGTAAACATCGGGATCGTGAAGGCCTTCAAATTCGGGTATGCTCGTCTTGATGTTGTTGAGCCTACCATCATCATCATCATGATAATTTGCACGCCTATGGGGACCTCGGGGTCGGCCATGGCGTCCTCTGTGCCCTTGTGGTGGGTAATCAGCTTCATACCCACTGGCTGCATAGGAATCATATCCATATTCATAGTCATCTTCAAAGGCGGGCTCACGGGGCGGCCTTTGATCATTGTGTTGTACAGGCGGCGGCCTGTTAACGTTCCTCTGTTGCTGGCGTCGGTCAGTAGGCCCCAATTGAGGCTCAGGACGCCTCTCAGCATCATTTTGAGGCTCAGGTTGCCTCGCTGCATTGATTTGAGGCTCAGATTGCCTCGTTTCGTCATCTTGAGGCTCGAGTGGCCTCTTCTCAGGATTTCCTTGGACCGTTTGGGATGTGGTCGACTGGGCTCTGAGTCTTGCAAGCTCCTCTTGCAATTCAGCTACTTGGTTGCCAAGTTCGTCTTTCAGTAGACGATTCTGTCGTTCAAAGTGTTGAACTAGAGCTTGGTATTGGAACTTGGGATAACCCGAACGCGCACGTCTAGCTTCTCCGGATAGCAATTCTCCCAAGTACTTGAACGCACCCTGAAGAACTTGAATAGGACTATTGAGTTGCTAAAACAATAGAACTTTGAAGATAAAATTTCGATCAACAAAAGATCTTGAGACAGTGGAACTTGGGATCCCACTGTGGTTCGGACGAGTAGGACTGTTCGCCTGGTGTGTTCGGCGATCTAGGCTCCTCAAGGGGTGGAGTAGTCGCCCCTTTATTGTTTCCTTTCTTCATGGTACCTGCAAAACGAACAAACGTGAAGAAAAAGCAAAGTAGTACCTCACAATTCCTCACAGACGCTCGTGTATGTCACTCTTATTTTTCCACTCGTGTTTAACTCTCAAGTATGTGTAGTGCACGTGTGGAGTGAAATATGGGGGTGGGTTGATCGAAAAATTCAGCAGCTTCTCTTGACTAGCTCCTCTTGGGTCTTCTTCAAGCTCCAACGGATAAAATCAAGCCGGAAGGTTGCTAAGAGTAGAAGTAGGCGTGTGGAATGAGTATTCAATGGGTTGGTGTATGTAGACCACGGGTGTATGGGTGTACGGGTGTACGGGTGTATGGGTGTATGGACTATGTGGTGTATAAGGTGAACCGGGTGTATATGGAAGAGATGAAATTTTCGAGTCCTTTAGTGTGTAGGATCGAAAATATGGATGGATAAGGGTGAAGGATTTGATTAGATATGGATGTGGATGGAAAGATCTTGAATAGATGTAGATTAGGATGAAATCTATCTAAACAAGGTAAGAAATCTAATGGATAAGGAAATAAGGATTTTGAATGTGTGAACACAATCTAAGAATCCCTAAATATATGGGAACAAATCTAAAAACAAGGAATTGAGATCAAAAACACAAAAACAAACTGAATTTTCGTTTTTTTTTTTTTTTTTTTTTTTTTTTTTCGGCGATTTTTTTTTTTTTTTTTTTCGGCGATTTTTTTTTTTTTTTTTTTTTTTTTTTGGCCGATTTCTTTTCTCTTTTTTTTTTTTTTCAATGAATATCAATCAGATTACAATAGACACGATGCCAAAATTTAAATGACACGTACGACAGAAAAACTGACACGTAGATGACACGTCGGATTGAACCACGACCAGCAGAGCTGACGTGGCTCTGATGCCAAATTTATGATGTGACCCGGACAATGTATCCAAGACACGAGATTTATGCACGCGGAAGACTTCAAGAACGAACTACGTCAGCTAGAAAACAATGGAATCAATCCGACTCAAACAAGATAAAACTTACTAGAATTACGTAGACACGAACTAGGACTCGATGTAGACACTTGGTACGACTTGAGGGGGCTGGAACTCGGCGGTGTTGGTGACGGATGGCAGCGGTGGTGATGGTAGTGGCGACGGTGGTGTTGATAGAAGGATAGGTTAGATTCGGCGAACCCGTGTTGAATAACCCGAACGCGCACGTCTAGCTTCTCCGGATAGCAATTCTCCCAAGTACTTGAACGCACCCTGAAGAACTTGAATAGGACTATTGAGTTGCTAAAACAATAGAACATTGAAGATAAAATTTCGATCAACAAAAGATCTTGAGACAGATTGAGAAATAACTCTTGAATTCTTGCAATTGTCTAACTTTTAAAGTGTCACATGGTAGCCCTATTTATAGGACACATAGGGGACGAAAATTAGACCTAATTAAGTGATAAAAATCAATCCAAAACTAATCCTAATGAATCTAGGATAAAATCAAAAGATACCAAAAATAAGATAACAAAAATCTATCTAAATCTAACTAGATAAGGATAAATCCCACAATGGATTTGGGCCTGTATTTCCACACCATCTTGGACCTTAGAACTCGATCATGGGCTGAATTAACATGAATAATTTCGTGGCCCATGGTACAATTAATATTACCACCTTTGCATGAAAAACAGCATCTCCCGATTTCCCATGCAAACGCGTATAACTTTTCATGCACACGTCCAAATGGCGTCATTCTTCTTCTCACGTCTTCATGCTTCCTTCTTCTTCATCTATGGCAAGCATGGTGATCAATCTTGAGCTGCCCTTGACTTCATCTTCATACATTTCGAATTTGCGACGAATAGAAGCTTGTAAATAAGCTTGTAACTTCTTAGCTCGCAAACGCGTCATTGGACCTTTAAACTGCAGCTCCGGATCATCTTCTTCATTGCCTTGTATGACCTCATCACGTATGCTTGAAATTGACGGAATCAGCTTGGAAACTCGATGAACTTGATGGATGATGGTGATATGGACGAATTGATGAAGGATGGATGTCGTTGAAGATGGCTTTGGCGGCGGTGAAGTTTGATAGAAGGATCGGCTAGGATCGGCGAACCCGTGTTGTAAACCCGAACGCGCACGTCTAACTTCTCCGGATAGAAATTCTCCCAAGTACTCGTTGTACCCTGAAGAACTTGAATAAGACTATTGAATTGCTAGATCAATAGAATTGTGTTTGATCAACCAAAGGATCGATAAATGTGATCAACCAAAGGATCGGTGAGACAATTGAGAAATTAACTCTTTATTTCATGCAATGTCTGAATAATAAAGTTCACAACTGATCCCTTTATATAGGGTAGGGATTATGAACGAAAATTAAACCCTAAATCTAGGAGAAATCGAAAATCTAAAGGTGTTCTAGTCAAACTAGGATAAAATCAAAAGTTACCAAAAATAAAGTAAGAAAAATCTATCTAGATAAAGATAAATCCCAACAACTTGGGCCTTCATAAAACTCACCTATTTGGACTTAATTAATCACAACAATGGACTGAATTAATTGATTAAATTCGTGGCCCATGTTATAATTAATCTTGCCACCTTTGCATGAAAAACAGCATCTCCCGATTTCCCATGCAAATGCGTATAACTTTTGATGTACACGTCCAAATGGCGTCGTTCTTCTTCTCACGTCTTCATGCTTCCTTCTTCATCATCAAATGATAGCATGTTGACCAATCTCGGGCTGAATATTTGATCTTCATGGGCTGCCCAAAATATCTGAATATTTTCATGCACTTGTATTCTTCAAATCTTGATCTCCAATCTTTAACCTTGAACAACATGATTAACTTTGAAGCTCTCAATAGTATCTTTGGATTTGATTCTTTTATGCTTTTTGGATTCGTATCACAATGTGACATGGTTCCCCTATTTATAGGACATAAGGGAACGAAATTATGCATAAAAAAGGCTTAAAAAATTGATCCAAAAGAGATCTCTAACTATACTAGGAAGTTCCCTAAGCTAGAATTCTATTCAAGGTAGGAAATTGCCTTAAATATAATATTAGTCACACCTATGCTTATTATGGACGAAAATTACATCAAAATTAAATAAAAATCTGAATTAAACTATAGTCTAACATAATTAAATAAATACTATAGTCTAAATAAAATTCAACCCCTAATTAAATTAATTAAAGGGCCGAAAATCTGATCCCGTGCACGCATGCACAACTCGACGAGTTCTTCATGTTCTCTTCTTCAAACCTTGATCTCCAATCTTTAATTACTAGCAAAGTAACAATTTTGGAATTGCTCTCAACATCTTTGTCATCTTCGAATTTCTTACATACAAATGCTTGGAAATATCCTTGCAATTGTATTGCTCGAAATCGTGTAATTGGACCACGTATTTGCAGCTCCGAATTAAGTTCTTCAAGGCTTTTCGTGGCTTCATCATTCCCCTCCTCTTGAAAAGAATTCGTCCTCGAATTCAAAGCTCCGGGATCAAAGACGAACACGAACTGGCCATGAAATTCTTTTTGCACAAGCTGCATAAAACACATCTTCATGAACGTACACATCAACTTGGTGTCAATTGGCCGAAACTCTAGCTCCAAAGTTTGCCTTGACATGACATTCACGATCAAATCTGGTGGTACATCAACTTCCAATGGAATTTCTTTAACAACCTGTAGAATAAAGATATCACAAGAAAACGGTTGACAAAAAATGTTAGAAATCGATGGATTTGCCATGCTAGCTTGTTCGAGCTCTTCATGATCTTCAACCATTGCCTCACGGATGTCATTCTCCTTTTCATAATAAGGTTGTATCTCCAACAACTCTTCAACTTCTTCGGCTTCCTCAATTGCTTCATGGATCTCCAAATTCACAATTTGTAGTTTATCCTCCATACAATCTTCAGGACTTGTCATCTCCATGGACAAAACATCCAAACTGCAATCTTCTATACTTGTCTTCTCCGGATTAGTAATTTCGAGAATGGGCACCTCTTTTTCGATATGAATTGAAATCGGCTCCTCTTGATTACAATCGTCTTGAACTAACTCCTCCAAAACTGGCATCTCCTCATTCGATGTTTCTATCATGTCTACTTCCGGCTTAGATTCTTCAACTATCTCATCTTCTAAGCACATAGAAACAGACGGTAATGAGATAAAAGGTACTTCAACAAAGTCTAGAATTGGTACCTTGGAAATAGAAGCATCATGGGTGGCAATGCTCGACTCTACTTGAACCTCCTCTTTTGACTTCATATATAGTTCCTCTAGCCACTTTTCTATCCGAATGGCTTATTCCACCATGTCCTCCAACTCGTCGAAGCGGTACAATGCTACTCTTTCACGGATTGCCCTTCGTAGACCAGCTAGAAATCTATCCATGGTGTCTTCTGGATATTCTTCTACATCAGCTCGTCTCATGGCTTCAATCATTGTGTTGTAATAGTCATTTACACTTCGATCTCTTTCTCTAAGTTTGTATAGCTTTTCCTCCAACTCCCATTGGTAGTGGTCTGGAATGAAGCGTTTCCGCATCAAATCTTTCAACTCACGCCATGTGTCGATAGGTGGAAGGCGGATCTCTATGGCACCGGTTCTGCTGGAATTCCCACCACGTTGTTGCGTAGCCTTTAAACTTTGACGAAACTAGCTACACTTTCTTTTTCTCGGGGAAGTCATAGCACTCAAAAAGTTTTTCTACTTTGCATTCCCAATCCAAATAGATGTCGGGATAGTATAGACCTTCAAACTCAGATCATGTTGTTGTTGCGGTAGAGATGGCGAGGATTTGATGTATATGGTGTACGGGCCATGGGGAGCATGGTGCATGGGTGTATGTGACTAAGGTTGAAATTTTCAAACTCTATAGGGTATAGGGGACGAAAATTAATGGGTATGGGGGAGTATATGGAAGGTTTGAAAGGATTGGAATGGAAGAAATCAAGATAAGGAAAGAATTAGATGTATTTTTGAAGTCCTAAATAGTGTAGGAATCCAAAAATAAATCCTAAAGGTAGAAGGAAAGAAATAGGAAGGAAAAGGAAAGAAAGATTAGGTAATTTGGAAAGTGTTACACAATTGTGACACAATCTAAATATCCTAATTGAACTAGACTCTAAAAAGAAATAACCAAAAATAAATTACAACTCAAAAGGAAACTACCAAAATAAAATAAAAACTTGGAAGGAAAATTCCAAAAATAAAATATGACTCAAATGGAAATTACCAACTAAGGAATTATCCTAGAAGGAAATTACCAAAATTAAAATAGAACTTAGAAGGAAAGTTCCAAAAATAAAATAGACTTCACAAGGTAACTACCAAATAAGATGAAATACTAAAAGGAAATTACCAAAATAAATCAAGACTCAAATGGTAACACAATGAATATACCTCTTTTTTTTTTTTGAATTTTCGGATTTTTCGTTTTCTTTTATCCGAATTTCTTTTTTTTTTTCGGTCTCTTTTTTTTTTTACCGTTTGTTTTTCTCTCTTTTTTTCGATGCTCTTTTTTTTTCAATTGATAGCTATGCTATTACAACTCGATAAAATAAAAAATAAAGAAGACACGTAAGACGACACGTAGGATAAAAATGACACGTCGGATTGAACCACGACTAGCAGAGCTGACGTGGCTCTGATGCCAAATTTATGATACGACCCGGACTATGCTAGGACGAATCTTGAGAACGTAGCGGAAGACTTCTGGATACGAAACACGTCAGCGAATGAAGGGTTTCAATCCGACTCGATAAACAATGGAAAAATAGACAATCTAGATAACTAAAATACCTAGAAAAATGACACAAACTATATAACACAAATCCAAAGGTTTATGGGCTGGAAAGGAACGTGTATAGGGGCTGGAATTATGGAGGTTTTCGTGTGTGATGGCTTGTGAAGAACGGCTTGGAGAAGGTAGGATATGATAGAGTACGATTGAACTTACGGTATGAACGATACGGTGTAGAACTTGAACTCGAACACGGGCTGAATTGAGGCGTGCGTCAATGGAGTATGGATGGCGTCGAATGGTGTTGATGGATGATGATTCGTTGATGTGAATCACAACCCGATAGCCTCCTTGAATCTCGAACGTACCCAAGGATGAAATCTCCAAGTTGATCTTCGGATAGCGAATACCGGTTAATCCCTCAAGTGGATTAAGAAATACCCTTGAATAAGACTTAAAGTTGCTAGCTCCAAGAATATGAATTTTAAATCAAAACTCACAAAGATTTAAAAGGGGGTTGAGACAATATTGAAAGCAAAGCTTAATTAATCAAATATAGTCTAAAGTAACAATGTGACATGGTTCCCCCTATTTATAGGACATAAGGGAACGAAATTATGCATCAAAAAGGCTTAAAAAATTGATCCAAAAGGGATCTCTAACTATACTAGGAAGTTCCCTAAGCTAGAATTCTATTCAAGGTAGGAAATTGCCTTAAATACAATTCTAGTCACACCTATGCTTATTATGGACGAAAATTACATCAAAATTAAATAAAAATCTGAATTAAACTATAGTCTAACATAATTAAATAAATACTATAGTCTAAATAACATTCAACCCCTAATTAAATTAATTAAAGGGCCGAAAATCTGATCCCGTGCACGCATGCACAACTCGACGAGTTCTTCATGCTCTCTTCTTCAAACCTTGATCTCCAATCTTTAATTACTAGCAAAGTAACAATTTTGGAATTGCTCTCAACATCTTTGTCATCTTCGAATTTCTTACATACAAATGCTTGGAAATATCCTTGCAATTGTAATGCTCGAAATCG
Source organism: Perilla frutescens (assembly GCA_026008535.1). Taxonomy (NCBI): domain Eukaryota; kingdom Viridiplantae; phylum Streptophyta; class Magnoliopsida; order Lamiales; family Lamiaceae; genus Perilla; species Perilla frutescens. The sequence goes on from BRKX01000004.1 coordinate 18,697,130, forward strand.
TGTAATTGGACCACGTATTTGCAGCTCCGAATTAAGTTCTTCAAGGCTTTTCGTGGCTTCATCAATGATGTGACCCGGACAATGAATCCAAGACACGAGATATACGCAAGCGGAAGACTTTAAGGACTCGAACAACGTCAGCGAATGAAGGGATACAATCCGACTCAAATAACACGATAAAACTTACTAGAAATCAAACAACGGACGATGGACTCGATTGGAACACGTAGGAACACTCGAGGGTGGCTGGAATTACGGTGGTGATAGCGGCGGAAGACGGCGGTGAAGGTGGCTTGGGCGGCGGTGTTGTTGGTAGAAGGATAGGATAGATTCGGCGAACCCGTGTTGAATAACCCGAACGCGCACGTCTAGCTTCTCCGGATAGCAATTCTCCCAAGTACTCGATTGTACCCTGAAGAACCTAAATAAGACTATTGAAGTGCTAAAACAATAGAATTGTAGGTAAAAAACTCGATCAACAAAAGATCTAGGAGACAGATTGAGAATAACTCTTTATTTCTTGCAATTGTCTACCTTTTAAAGTGTCACATGGTAGCCCTATTTATAGGACACATAGGGGACGAAAATTAGACCTAATTAAGTGATAAAAATCAATCCAAAACTAATCCTAATGAATCTAGGATAAAATCAAAAGATACCAAAAATAAGATAACAAAAATCTATCTAAATCTAACTAGATAAGGATAAATCCCACAATGGATTTGGGCCTGTATTTCCACACCATCTTGGACCTTAGAACTCGATCATGGGCTGAATTAACATGAATAATTTCGTGGCCCATGGTACAATTAATATTACCACCTTTGCATGAAAAACAGCATCTCCCGATTTCCCATGCAAACGCGTATAACTTTTCATGCACACGTCCAAATGGCGTCATTCTTCTTCTCACGTCTTCATGCTTCCTTCTTCTTCATCTATGGCAAGCATGGTGATCAATCTTGAGCTGCCCTTGACTTCATCTTCATACATTTCGAATTTGCGACGAATAGAAGCTTGTAAATAAGCTTGTAACTTCTTAGCTCGCAAACGCGTCATTGGACCTTTAAACTGCAGCTCCGGATCATCTTCTTCATTGCCTTGTATGACCTCATCATTCCCCCCCTGCTGAAAAGAATTCGTCCTCGAATTTGGGGACTCATCATCATCGAACTCATCATCTGCAGAAAAGGGAGATAAGTCAGCAACATTGAATGTAGACGAACACTTATACTCACCGGGTAAATCAATGCGATATGCATTGTCATTGACTCGACTCAACACGGTGAACGGTCCATCTCCTCTTGGCATAAGTTTCGACTTTCTCAAGTTAGGAAACCGTCCAGGACTCAGATGAATCCAAACGCGATCCCCAGGCTGGAAAATCACTTGCTTGCGCCGTTTGTTCTTTTGAACAGCATTACGTGCGCCAACGGCTTCAATACGCGCACGTACCTTCTCATGCATCTCCTTAACTTGTTCCGCTTTTCTTGTACCTTTAACACTTGTTAGATGCTCAACAGGTAAAGGCAACAGATCATTAGGCGTTAGCGGATTAAAACCATAAACAACTTCAAACGGAGACATATTGGTAGATGAATGCACAACTCTATTATAGGCAAATTCAGCATATGGCAAACAATCTTCCCATGATTTCAAGTTGTTTTTAACCAAAGAACGCAGCAAAGTACCTAAGGTGCGATTAACTACTTCAGTTTGACCATCAGTTTGTGGATGACATGCAGTAGAAAACAACAACTTGGTACCTAATTTTCCCCAAAGTACACGCCAAAAATGTGCAAGAAACTTAGAATCCCTATCACTAACAATAGTTCTAGGTATTCCATGTAAACGCACAACATGTACAAAGAACAGATTGGCTATGTGTACTGCATCATCGGTTTTCCTACAAGCTATGAAATGAGACATCTTGGAAAACCTATCAACTACAACAAATATGGAATCTCGACCAGACCTAGACCGTGGTAAACCAAGTATAAAATCCATAGATAAATCAATCCACGGAGAAGACGGGGCTGGTAAAGGAGTGTATAAACCAAATGGATGTGAAGTAGATTTCGATTTCTTGCAAGTTATACATCTATTACACACATTCTCAACATCATGTCTCATATGCGGCCAATAAAAGTGTTCATGCAGCAAGTCTAATGTTTTTGACACACCAAAGTGACCCATTAAACCTCCCGCATGCGATTCAAGAACTAACAATTCACGCATAGAAGACTTAGGAACACACAAACAAGAACCCTTGAACAGAAACCCATCATGCACGAAAAATCCATCTCTAGCCTTAGCAAATTTCGAACATGCTTCATATATAGGTGCAAAAAATGGATCTAATGCATATAAGCTCTTAATGTGATCAAATCCCAACAGCTTCGCATGCATTAAGTTCAAGAGAACATACCTTCGTGAAAGTGCATCGGCTACCACGTTTTCAACACCTTTCTTGTACTTGATGACGTACGGAAAGGACTCGATGAATTCTACCCAACGTGCATGCCGTTTATTCAGATTTTGTTGGCCTTTCAAATGCTTCAAACTCTCGTGATCCGTGTGAATCACGAACTCCTTAGGCCACAAATAGTGCTGCCACGTCTCTAAAGCTCTCTTGAGTGCGTACAGCTCCTTGTCATAGGTCGAATAACGAAGGGCTGCATCGTGGAGCTTCTCACTAAAGTAGGCGACTGGACGCCGTTCCTGCATCAAAACAGCACCAATCCCTTTGCCCGAGGCATCACATTCAATCTCAAAAGTTTTATTAAAGTCCGGAAGAGCAAGAACAGGCGCATTACATAAACATGATTTTAAAGTGTTAAACGCATGCTCTTGAACAGGACCCCATTCAAACTTTCGATCTTTCTTGCTTAACTCAGTAAGCGGCGCGGCTATGCTGGAGAAATCGCGCACAAAGCGACGATAAAAGCCAGCAAGGCTGTGGAAAGACCTCACGTCACTCGCAGACTTAGGAGTGGGCCATTCCTCAATCGCTTTGATTTTGGAACGGTCTACTTCTATACCACGTAAACTCACAACGAAGCCTAGAAAAACGACTTCACTCATGCAAAAAGAACACTTAGACAGATTACCATATAATTTTGACTCTCTAAGAAGCTCAAAAACGTGTCTAAGGTGCTGCATATGTGTATGTGTCGTGTCACTGTAAATCAAAATGTCATCAAAATACACAACAACATACTTTCCAATCACTTCACGTAAAACATGATTCATCAGACGCATAAATGTGCTTGGTGCATTAGTGAGACCAAAAGGCATAACAAGCCATTCATACAAACCATGCTTAGTTTTAAATGCGGTTTTCCATTCATCACCTTCTTGCATACGTACTTGAAAATAACCAGAACGCAAATCAATTTTAGAAAAGACACGCGAACCAGATAACTCATCAAGCATATCATCTAATCTAGGGATGGGAAAACGATACTTTACCGTGATTTTGTTGATTGCACGGCAATCCATGCACATACGCCATTCGTTGTTCTTCTTTGGCACTAGAATCACTGGAACGGCGCACGGGCTCAAGCTTTCTCGAATTTGCTTCTTCTCCAACAGCTCTTTGACTTGCCTATCTATCTCCTTAGTCTCGTCGGGAGACGTCCTATAGGCTGGTCGGTTGGGAAGCACGGCTCCGGGGACGAAATCGATCTGATGCTCGATTCCTCGTACTGGTGGCAGTCCTCCGGGTATCTCCTCAGGAAAAACGTCCTTGAACTCATCAAGTAAGGGCTGCACATCACTATGCAAACACTCATTAGTAGCACTGCTCTTAAATGTGAGTAGAACAAGGGGCATACCTGCTTTAACGGCTTTCTGAACTCCTTTTGCTGAAATAAACAAGCTCTTCACATGAGGCTTGTTTGAACTCGACTCCAACTTCTTTTCCTCAGCTAGGGAGCTCGAATGAGGTGGTTTAGGAGGGTTAGGGGCGACGGCAAGGGGCTGTCCGGGGGGTGAGGTCTCGGCCGTGGCCTTCGGGGCCTGTTTTGCGGCTGCTTGCTTCGCCTTTTCCTCTTTGAACCTCTCTTGCATGCGTTGCTGATCCATAGCAACGTCTTTAGGTGATAATGGCCTTAGGGTGCTGATTCGGCCATCAATGTCGACGGTGTAAGTGTTCATACGTCCATCGTGGACAACACGTCGATCATACTGCCAAGGTCTGCCTAACAACAAGTGTGCCGCATCCATAGGGATAACGTCGCACAAAACAGTGTCAGAAAACTTATGGATTGAGAATGAGACACTTACCTGGTGAACCACGCGTATCTCGCCTCTTTCTGTAAGCCACTGCAGTCTGTATGGTTTTGCATGTTGTTGAACAGGTAGACCAAGCTTTTCAACTGCGTATTGACTAATGGCATTGATCACACTGCCACTGTCAATTATCATGGAACATGTGTGACCTTGAATCACTGCACGGGTGTAGAAGATGTTTTCCCGTTGGTGTTCTTGTTCCTCTTCTCGAATGATGCTCAAACTCCGGATTGTGACCAAACTGAGCTGAACTTCCGGATCGACTGGATTAGGGGCTGCATCATTCTCGACTTCTTCTTCAATGTTGGCGTCGCCTATGGGCTCTTTTTCATCCTCACTAGCTGATTCGACTTCATTTGATTCCGTTAAGTATAGAATCCGCCGGTTTGGACATTGAGCTTGGAAATGGCCCCAACCTTGACACTTATGACATTGGATGTCACGAGCACGATTAGGGGCTGCATTCGGGGCTGTAACACCTTGATTTGGCCGAGTAGGGGTCGGCCGTGGCTGGTTGGGCGGCGTAGACTCGGGTCTACGGCTTGTTTGCGGTGTAGAGCGGTCGAAACGCCGTTCGGGTGGTCCGGATGGACCTCTAGGACGTGTAGAATCAGTAGAAGGAGTAGAAAGTGATGTGGAAGGTGTACCTTTACTCCAAGTAGTGCGTGTAGGGGCTGCACTGTAATGGGATCGACGGCGGCCCTCTCTTAGCTGCCTTTCCACAATCGTTGCGTACTGCACCATTCTTTCTACACTGGTGAAGTCTCTGAGCTCGACTTCACATGCAATGTCGGGGTTCATGCCTTCAATGTACCGGATGATGGTAGCATTTAAGGTCTCTTGCTTCCCGACTCGGTTCAGAAGGGTCTCCAATTCCTTGTGGTACTCTTCAATCGACCTTGTACCTTGTTTGACCCGATTGAGCTTCTTCTCAAGCTCTCTTTCATAATGCATGGGTATAAAACGGCCACGCATAAATCCCTTCATTTCCTCCCAGTTATCGATTGGAGGATTGTGGTTTCTGCGCCTTCTTTCTTGTTGCATTTCCCACCATGAGGCTGCATAGCCTCTAAACTCTAAGCATGCGAGTTGCACCTTCTTTTGCTCTGAAAAGTTGTAGCATGCAAAGATCTTCTCTACCTTACGTTCCCAATCTAAGTAAACATCGGGATCGTGAAGGCCTTCAAATTCGGGTATGCTCGTCTTGATGTTGTTGAGCCTACCATCATCATCATCATGATAATTTGCACGCCTATGGGGACCTCGGGGTCGGCCATGGCGTTCTCTGTGCCCTTGTGGTGGATAATCAGCTTCATACCCACTGGCTGCATAGGAATCGTATCCATAATCATAGTCATCTTCAAAGGCAGGCTCACGGGGCGGCCTTTGATCATTGTGTTGTACAGGTGGCGGCCTGTCAACGTTCCTCTGCTGCTGGCGTCGGTCAGTAGGCCCCAATTGAGGCTCGGGACGCCTCCCTGCATCACTTTGAGGCTCAGGTTGCCTCGCTGCATTGATTTGAGGCTCAGATTGCCTCGTTTCGTCATCTTGAGGCTCGAGTGGCCTCTTCTCAGGATTTCCTTGGACCGTTTGGGATGTGGTCGACTGGGCTCTGAGTCTTGCAAGCTCCTCTTGCAATTCAGCTACTTGGTTGCCAAGTTCGTCTTTCAGTAGACGATTCTGTCGTTCAAAGTGTTGAACTAGAGCTTGGTATTGGAACTTGGGATCCCACTGTGGTTCGGACGAGTAGGACTGTTCGCCTGGTGTGGTCGGCGATCTAGGCTCCTCAAGGGGTGGAGTAGTCGCCCCTTTATTGTTTCCTTTCTTCATGGTACCTGCAAAACGAACAAACGTGAAGAAAAAGCAAAGTAGTACCTCACAATTCCTCACAGACGCTCGTGTATGTCACTCTTATTTTTCCACTCGTGTTTAACTCTCAAGTATGTGTAGTGCACGTGTGGAGTGAAATATGGGGGTGGGTTGATCGAAAAAATTCAGCAGCTTCTCTTGACTAGCTCCTCTTGGGTCTTCTTCAAGCTCCAACGGATAAAATCAAGCCGGAAGGTTGCTAAGAGTAGAAGTAGGCGTGTGGAATGAGTATTCAATGGGTTGGCGTATGTAGACCACGGGTGTACGGGTGTACGGGTGTATGGGTGTATGGGTGTATGGACTATGTGGTGTATAAGGTGAACCGGGTGTATGTATGAAAGAGATGGCAATTTCGAATCCTATAGATGATTAGGAACGAAAATTTGATGGTTTAGGATGGATAATCTTGATTAGATATGGATGGGGATTGAAAGATCTTGAATAGATATAGATTAGGATGAAATCTATCTAAACAAGGTAAGAAATCTAGTGGATAAAGAAATAAGGATTTTGGATGTGTGAACACAATCTAAGAATCCCTAAATATATGGAACAAATCTAAAAACAAGGAATTAAAATTGAAAACAAGTAGAACAATCTGATTTTCGTTTTTTTTTTTTTTTTTTTTTTTTTTTTTTTTTTTTTTTTAATCGGCGATTTTTTTTTTCTTTTTTTTTTTGGCCGATTTCTTTTTTTTTTTTTTTTTTTTGTTTTCAATGAATATGAATCAGATTACAATAGACTCGAAACAATACGAAAATTAAATGACACGTATGACAGAAAACTAACACGTATTTGACACGTCGGATTGAACCACGACCAGCAGAGCTGACGTGTCTCTGATACCAAATTTATGATGTGACCCGGACAATGAATCCAAGACACGAGATATATGCACGCGGAAGACTTTAAGGACTCGAACAACGTCAGCTAGAAAACAATGGAATCAATCCGACTCAAAATACGATAAAACTTACTAGAATTACGTAGACACGAACTAGGACTCGATTGGAACACTTGGATGGTGGCTGGAACTCGGCGGTGGTGATGGTCACGGCGGCGGATGACGGCGGTATTGATGGTGTTGGCGGCGGCGGTGTGGTCGAAGGATAGGTTAGATTCGGCGAACCCGTGTTGAATAACCCGAACGCGCACGTCTAGCTTCTCCGGATAGCAATTCTCCCAAGTACTTGAACGCACCCTGAAGAACTTGAATAGGACTATTGAGTTGCTAAAACAATAGAACTTTGAAGATAAAATTTCGATCAACAAAAGATCTTGAGACAGATTGAGAAATAACTCTTGAATTCTTGCAATTGTCTAACTTTTAAAGTGTCACATGGTAGCCCTATTTATAGGACACATAGGGGACGAAAATTAGACCTAATTAAGTGATAAAAATCAATCCAAAACTAATCCTAATGAATCTAGGATAAAATCAAAAGATACCAAAAATAAGATAACAAAAATCTATCTAAATCTAACTAGATAAGGATAAATCCCACAATGGATTTGGGCCTGTATTTCCACACCATCTTGGACCTTAGAACTCGATCATGGGCTGAATTAACATGAATAATTTCGTGGCCCATGGTACAATTAATATTACCACCTTTGCATGAAAAACAGCATCTCCCGATTTCCCATGCAAACGCGTATAACTTTTCATGCACACGTCCAAATGGCGTCATTCTTCTTCTCACGTCTTCATGCTTCCTTCTTCTTCATCTATGGCAAGCATGGTGATCAATCTTGAGCTGCCCTTGACTTCATCTTCATACATTTCGAATTTGCGACGAATAGAAGCTTGTAAATAAGCTTGTAACTTCTTAGCTCGCAAACGCGTCATTGGACCTTTAAACTGCAGCTCCGGATCATCTTCTTCATTGCCTTGTATGACCTCATCACAAATCCACGCCTATTTGGACCTTTAATTTACATGACATGGGCTGAAATAACATGAATAATTTCGTGGCCCATGGTACAATTAATATTACCACCTTTGCATGAAAACAACATCTCCCGATTTCCCATGCAAACGCGTATAACTTTTTATGCACACGTCCAAATGGCGTGATTCTTCTTCTCACGTCTTCATGATACCTTCTTCATCATTACTAGATAGCATGGTGATCCATCTTGGGCTGCTCTTCACTTCATCTTCATGCAACTCGAATTTGCGACGAATAGAAGCTTGTAAATAAGCTTGCAACTTCTTAGCTCGCAAACGCGTCATTGGACCTTTAAACTGCAGCTCCGGATTATCTTCTTCATTGTCTTGCACGACCTCATCATTCCCCTCCTGCTGAAAAGAATTCGTCCTCGAATTCGGGGACTCATCATCATCGAACTCATCATCTGCAGAAAAGGGAGATAAGTCAGCAACATTAAATGTAGATGAACACTTATACTCACCGGGTAAATCAATGCGATATGCATTGTCATTGACTCGACTCAGCACGGTGAACGGTCCATCTCCTCTTGGCATCAATTTCGATTTTCTCAAGTTAGGAAACCGTCCAGGACTCAGATGAATCCAAACGCGATCCCCAGGCTGGAAAATCACTTGCTTGCGCCGTTTGTTCTTTTGAACAGCATTACGTGCGCCAACGGCTTCAATACGCGCACGTACTTTCTCATGCATCTCCTTAACTTGTTCCGCTTTTCTTGTACCTTTAACACTTGTTAGATGCTCAACAGGTAAAGGCAACAGATCATTAGGCGTTAGCGGATTAAAACCATAAACAACTTCAAACGGAGACATATTGGTAGATGAATGCACAACTCTATTATAAGCAAATTCAGCATATGGCAAACAATCATTAGTAGCACTGCTCTTAAATGTGAGTAGAACAAGGGGCATACCTGCTTTAACGGCTTTCTGAACTCCTTTTGCTGAAATGAACAAGCTCTTCACATGAGGCTTGTTTGAACTCGACTCCAACTTCTTTTCCACAGTTAGGGAGTCCGAATGAGGTGGTTTGGGAGGTGAAGTGGCGGCGCCAAGGGGCTGTCCGGGGGCTGAGGTTTCGGCCGTGGCCTTCGGGGCCCGTTTTGCGGCTGCTTGCTTCGCCTTTTCCTCTTTGAACCTCTCTTGCATGCGTTGCTGATCTGTAGCAACGTCTTTAGGTGATAATGGCCTTAGGGTGCTGATTCGGCCATCAATGTCGACGGTGTAAGTGTTCAGACGTCCATCGTGGACAACACGTCGATCATACTGCCAAGGTCTGCCTAACAACAAGTGTGCCGCATCCATAGGGATAACGTCGCACAAAACAGTGTCAGAAAACTTATGGATTGAGAATGAGACACTTACCTGGTGAACCACGCGTATCTCGCCTCTCTCTGTAAGCCACTACAATCTGTATGGTTTTGCATGTTGTTGAACAGGTAGACCAAGCTTTTCCACTGCATATTGACTGATGGCATTGATCACACTGCCATTGTCAATAATCATAAAACACGTGTGACCTTGAATCACTGCACGGGTGTAGAAGATGTTCTCCCGTTGGTGTTCTTGTTCCTCTTTTCGAATGATGATACGACCCGAACTCTAGGAACGAACACACGTCGACACACGTAAGTTTTTGTGTCTTCTATGACTCAAATAATCAAAGTAAAATAAGCGGAATAATAATGGAACAAACTTAACGACTAAGACTCAACTAAAATACCTAGACAATGACACACAAAATAACACAAAATCCAAACAAGTATGGGGCTGTTTCGGATGGCTAGGACAATGGCAAGGTTGATGGAATTTCGATGGTATTGAAGGGGTTTAGAACGGCTTGAGTAGATAGGGTATGATAGAGATACGATGGACTTACGGATTGAACGGAATGACGATGAATTGGAACACGAACGGCGGCGGGGCTTGGACGGCGGTGATGGTGGCTGGAATTAGTACGGACGGCCGGTGGTGGTGGTGGCGTCGTGGATAGTAGACGGCGGTGGTGATAGTGTGGTGAATTACAACCCGAAAGTTGCCTTGAATCTCGAACGTACACAAGGCCAAATTCTTTAAGTTGCTCTTCGGATAGCGAGTTTCCGACGATCCCTCGAACGTGGACGGCGAATTCCCTTTGTAAAACTTAGAGGTGCTAAATCTAAGAGTATGAATTTAATTATCTAAACTCACAAAAGATTAAGCGGGGAGAGACGATATTGAAAGCAAAGGCTTAATAATCAAATATAGTCTAAAGTAACAATGTCACATGGATCCCCTATTTATAACAATAGGTGGATCGAAAATCTAAGGCCTAATGGACGAAAATAAGGAGTCCAATTTGAACTAGAATTGGACTTTGACTACTTCCTAAACTAGAATTCTATTTAAGGTAGATTTTGTAGATCTTGCCTTATCTAAAAATCTGGTCAAAATTCTATCTAAAATAACCGAAAATCTTAACTAAAAATCTGCCAAAAATTCGTCCAAACTATAGGATAAATTAAATAAATAAAATACTATAATCTAATAGATCAATCCCCTTAATTGGATCATTAAGGGCCGATTATTTTGGGCTTTTCCACCATGCATGCTTAACTTGGGCTGAATAGCAAGTATACACATCAAGCCCAACAAAAGCACACTTGCACGCCTCCTTCATGTATTGCACTCCACATCTTGATCTTCATCTTCCAATGTCAACAAGTTCATCATCTTCAAGCTTCCTTGTACGCCGTCTTCTTCTTCAAGCTTCTTGCGAATTGTAGCTTGCAAATAATCTTGCAACTTCTTAGCTCTTAATCTTGTGACGGGGCCTTTGAATTGAAGCTCTTCATTGACTTCCTCATTGCTATGGATGTCCTCATCATTCCCCCCCCCCTGCTGAAAAGAATTCGTCCTCGAATTTGACTCCTCATCATGGTCGAATTCATCTGCAACAAAAGGAGATAAATCAGCAACATTAAACGTAGAAGAACACTTATACTCACCAGGTAGATCAATGCGGTATGCATTGTCATTAACACGGCTTAGAACAGTGAAGGGACCATCTCCACGGGGCGACAACTTCGACTTCCTCAAGTTAGGAAATCGGCCGGGGCTTAAATGAACCCAAACACGATCACCGGGCTGGAAGATGACACGTTTACGCCTCGTGTTGCGTGCGGCGGCGATCCGTGAGCCTTGGTGCTCAATCCGGGCACGTACCTTCTCATGCATCTCTTGAATAAAATCAGCTCTTTTCATACCTTTAAACACTTGTTAGATGCTCAACAGGTAAAGGTAACAAATCATTAGGAGTTAACGGATTAAATCCATAAACTACCTCAAAAGGAGACATGTTAGTAGAAGAATGCACAACACGATTATAAGCAAATTTAGCATATGGTAAACATTCTTCCCATGACTTCAAGTTATTCTTAATTAGAGATCTAAGTAAAGCTCCTAAAGTGCGATTCACAACCTCAGTTTGACCATCGGTTTGTGGATGACATGCCGTAGAAAACAATAACTTAGTTCCTAATTTTCCCCACAAAACACGCCAGAAATGTCCTAAAAACTTAGAATCCCTATCACTAACAATAGTACGAGGAATTCCATGCAATCTAACAACATGCACAAAGAACAAGTTGGCAACATGTATAGCATCATCAGTTTTCCTACATGCAATGAAATGAGCCATTTTGGAAAACCTATCAACTACAACAAACACAGAATCCTTACCCGACCTAGATCTAGGCAATCCTAAGATGAAATCCATAGAAATATCAATCCAAGGAGAAGACGGGGCGGGTAGGGGCGAAATTTAAATGACACGTACGATAGAAAACTGACACGTAGATGACACGTCGGATTGAACCACGACCAGCAGAGCTGACGTGGCTCTGATGCCAAATTTATGATGTGACCCGGACAATGTATCCAAGACACGAAAAATACGCAGGCGGAAGACTTTAGGGACTCGAACTACGTCAGCTAAAGAAGGATTCAAACCGACACGAATTAAACGGTAAAACTTACTAGAAATTCGAACAACGAAAAGAACGACGATGAGGACACTTGGAACACTTGAAGATGGCTGGAATTATGGTGATGGTGGCGGCGGAAGGCTTTGGTGTAGATGGACTTGGCGGCGGCGATGGTAGTGTTGTGGATTGGATAGATTCGGCGAACCCGTGTTGAATAACCCGAACGCGCACGTTTAGCTTCTCCGGATAGCAATTCTCCCAAGTATTTAATTATACCCTGAAGAACTTAAATAAGACTATTGATTTGCTAGAACAATAGAATTGTAGATAAAAGTTTGATCAACCGAAGGATCGTGAGACAGATTGAGAAAAACTCTTTATTTCTTGCAATTGTCTGCTTTATGAATGTCACAGGGTGCTCCTATTTATAGGAGACATTATGGACGAATTTAAACCCTAATTAACTAGATAAACATTGACAAATACTAATCCTAATCAATCTAGGATAAAATCAAAAGATACCAAAAATAAGATAACAAAAATCTATCTAAATCTAACTAGATAAGGATAAATCCCAATGGACTTGGGCTTGCAAATCCACGCCTATTTGGACCTTTAATTTACATGACATGGGCTGAAATAACATGAATAATTTCGTGGCCCATGGTACAATTAATATTACCACTTTTGCATGAAAAACAGCATCTCCCGATTTCCCATGCAAACGCGTATAACTTTTTATGCACACGTCCAAATGGCGTGATTCTTCTTCTCACGTCTTCATGATACCTTCTTCATCATTAATAGATAGCATGGTGATCCATCTTGGGCTGCTCTTCACTTCATCTTCATGCAACTCGAATTTGCGACGAATAGAAGCTTGTAAATAAGCGTGCAACTTCTTAGCTCGCAAACGCGTCATTGGACCTTTAAACTGTAGCTCCGGATCATCTTCTTCATTGTCTTGCACGACCTCATCACAAGTTCAATGTCTTATGTACACCAAAGTGACCCATTAAACCTCCCGCATGCGATTCTAACACTAATAACTCACGCATAGAACAAGTAGGGATGCATAATTTCGACTCTTTGAACAAAAAACCATCATGCACATAATAACCATCAAATGACCTAGATTTTGAGCTACATGAAGCATATATGGGGCTGAAATAGGCGTCCTCAACATATAAAGCTTTAATAGACTCAAAACCAAGCATCTTAGCATGCATTAAGTTCAAAAGAGCGTACCTTCTTGATAGGGCATCGGCGACCACGTTTTCCTCGCCTTTCTTGTACTTAAAAGGAAACAATGTATATTTTTTTATTTTTTTTTTAATTTCGGATTTTTTTTTTTAATCCGATTTTTTTTTTTGATTTCGATCGTTTTTTTTTTGTAACAATCAAAACGGGATTAAATTACAACTCGATTCAACGTAAAATAAAATACGACACAAAAACGAACCAAAGCCGACGTGGCTTTGATACCACTTTTATGATACGACCCGGACTCTAGGAATGAACGCACGTCGACACACGTAAGTTTTGTGTCTACGATGACTCAAACAATCAAAGTAAAATATGCGGAAGATAACGAAATAAACTAGACGACTAAGACTCAACTAAAATACCTAGACAATGACACACAAAATAACACAATATCCAAACAAAGATGGGGCTGTTTTTGGACGATTATGATGATGGTGTGGAGGGTGGGATTTCGATGGTGTGTATTGGCTTAGAACGGCTTGAGTAGATAGGGTATGTTAGAGATACGATGGACTTACGGATGGAATGGAAGGGACGATGAATTGGACACGAACGGCGATGGCTTGGACGGTGGTGATGGTGGCTGGACTTAGCACAGACGGTGGCTGGTGGTGGCGGTGTAGATGATGGCGGCGGCGATGTTGAGGTGTTGTGAATCACAACCCGAAAGTTGCCTTGAATCTCGAACGTACACAAGGCCAAATTCTTTAAGTTGCTCTTCGATAGCGAGTTTCCGACGATCCCTCGAACGTGGACGGCGAATTCCCTTTGTAAAACTTAGAGGTGCTAAATCTAAGAGTATGAATTTAATTATCTAAACTCACAAAAGATTAAACGGGGAGAGACGATATTGAAAGCAAAGGCTTAATAATCAAATATAGTCTAAAAAAACAATGAAATATGGATCCACTATTTATAATAGTTGGATCGAATTCCTAAGGCTAAGGGACGAAAATAATAGTCCTAATTAGACTAGAATTGGACTTTGACTACTTCCTAAACTAGAATTCTATTTAACGTAGATTTTGTAGATCTTGCCTTATCTAAAAATCTGGTCAAAATTCTATCTAAAATAACCGAAAAATCCTAACTAAAAATCTGTAAAATTTCGTCCATAATATAATAAATAAAATACTACAGACTAATAAATCAATCCCCTTAATTGGATCATCAAGGGCCGATTATTTTGGGCTTTTCCACCATGCATGCTTAACTTGGGCTGAATAGCAAGTATACACATCAAGCCCAACAAAAGCACACTTGCACGCCTCCTTCATGTATTGCACTCCACATCTTGATCTCCATCTTCCATCTTCAACAATGTCATCATCTTCAAGCTTCCTTGCACGCCGTCTTCTTCTTCAAGCTTCTTACGGATTGTAGCTTGCAAATAATCTTGCAACTTTTTAGCTCGTAGTCTTGTGACGGGTCCTTTGAATTGAAGCTCTTCATTGACTTCCTCATTGCTATGGATATCCTCATCATTGATTTTATTTAGACTATAGTATTTATTTTATTTAATTAAGACTATAGTTGGATCAGATTTATTTAATTATTTAGGAGTAATTTTCGTCCATAATAAGCATAGGTTTGACTAGAATTGTATTTAAGGTAATTTCCTACCTTGAATAGAATTCTAGCTTAGGGAACTTCCTAGTATAGTTAGAGATCCCTTTTGGATCAATTCTTAAGCCTTTTTTATGCTAAATTTCGTCCCCCATAGTATTATAAATAGGGGATCATTGTTACATTGATACTTTAGACTATATTTGATTAATTAAGCTTTGCTTTCAATATTGTCTTAACCCCCTTTTAAATCTTTGTGAGTTTTGATTTAAAATTCATATTCTTGGAGCTAGCAACTTTAAGTCTTATTCAAGGGTATTGCTTAATCCACTTGAGGGATTAACCGGTATTCGCTATCCGAAGATCAACTTAGAGATTTCATCCTTGGGTACGTTCGAGATTCAAGGAGGCTATCGGGTTGTGATTCACATCAACGAATCATCATCCATCAACACCATTCGACGCCATCCATACTCCATCGATGCATGCCTCAATTCAGCCCGTGTTCGAGTTCAAGTTCTACACCGTATCGTTCATACCATAAGTTCAATCGTACTCTATCATATCCTACCTTCTCCAAGCCATTCTTCACAAGCCATCACACACAAAAACCTCCATAATTCCAGCCCCTATACACATTCCTTTCCAGCCCATAAACCATTGGTATTGTGTTATATAGTTTGTGTCATTTTTCTAGGTATTTTAGTTGTCTAGATTGTCATATTTTTCGTTGTTTATCGAGTCGGATTGAAACCCTTCATTCGCTGATGTATTTCGTATCCAGAAGTCTTCCGCTACGTTCTCAAGATTCATCCTAGCATAGTCCGGATCGTATCATAAATTTGGCATCAGAGCCACGTCAGCTCTGCTGGTTGTGGTTCAATCCGATGTGTCATTTTTATCCTACGTGTCGTCTTACGTGTCTTCTTTATTTTTTTATTTTATCGAGTTGTAATAGCATAGCTATCAATTGAAAAAAAAAAGAGCGTCGACAAAAAAAAGAGAAAAAGCCGTCGAAAAAAAAAAGAAAAAAAATCGGATAAAAGAAAAAGAAAAAAAAATCCGAAAATTAAAAAAAAAAGAGGTATATTCATTGTTTCCTTTTGTGTTTCTTTAATTTTGGTACTTTCCTTTTGGTACTACTCTATAGTTGGTATCTGCCTTGTGAGTCTAATTTTAATTTTGGTAATTTCCTTCTAGGATAATTCTTTAGTTGGTAACTTCCTTTCGAGTCTTATTTTATTTTTGGAACTTTCCTTCCAAGCTTTATTTTTATTTTGGTAGTTTCCTTTTGAGTCGTAATTATTTTTTGTTCATTCCTTTTAGAGTCTAGTTCAATTAGGATATTTAGATTGTGTCACAATTGTGTAACACTGCCGCAAAACGGGCCCCGAAGGCCACGGCCGAGACCTCAGCCCCCGGACAGCCCCTTGGCACCGCCACTTCACCTTCCAAACCACCTCATTCGAGCTCCCTAGCTATGGAAAAGGAGTTGGAGTCAAGTTCAAACAAGCCTCATGTGAAGAGCTTGTTTATCTCAGCAAAAGGAGTTCAGAAAGCCGTTAAAGCAGGTATGCCCCTTGTTCTACTCACATTTAAGAGCAGTGCTACTAATGAGTGTTTGCATAGTGATGTGCAGCCCTTACTTGATGAGTTCAAGGACGTTTTTCCTGAGGAGATACCCGGAGGACTACCACCAGTACGAGGAATCGAGCATCAGATCGACTTCGTCCCCGGAGCCGTGCTTCCGAACCGACCAGCCTATAGGACGTCTCCCGACGAGACTAAGGAGATAGATAGGCAAGTCAAAGAGCTGTTGGAGAAGAAGCAAATTCGAGAGAGCTTGAGCCCGTGCGCCGTTCCAGTGATTCTAGTGCCAAAGAAGAACAACGAATGGCGTATGTGCATGGATTGCCGTGCAATCAATAAAATCACGGTAAAGTATCGTTTTCCCATCCCTAGATTAGATGATATGCTTGATGAGTTATCTGGTTCGCGTGTCTTTTCTAAGATTGATTTGCGTTCTGGTTATTTTCAAGTACGTATGCAAGAAGGTGATGAATGGAAAACCGCATTTAAAACTAAGCATGGTTTGTATGAATGGCTTGTTATGCCTTTTGGTCTCACTAATGCACCAAGCACATTTATGCGTCTGATGAATCATGTTTTACGTGAAGTGATTGGAAAGTATGTTGTTGTGTATTTTGATGACATTTTGATTTACAGTGACACGACACATACACATATGCAGCACCTTAGACACGTTTTTGAGCTTCTTAGAGAGTCAAAATTATATGGTAATCTGTCTAAGTGTTCTTTTTGCATGAGTGAAGTCGTTTTTCTAGGCTTCGTTGTGAGTTTACGTGGTATAGAAGTAGACCGTTCCAAAATCAAAGCGATTGAGGAATGGCCCACTCCTAAGTCTGCGAGTGACGTGAGGTCTTTCCACGGCCTTGCTGGCTTTTATCGTCGCTTTGTGCGCGATTTCTCCAGCATAGCCGCGCCGCTTACTGAGTTAAGCAAGAAAGATCGAAAGTTTGAATGGGGTCCTGTTCAAGAGCATGCGTTTAACACTTTAAAATCATGTTTATGTAATGCGCCTGTTCTTGCTCTTCCGGACTTTAATAAAACTTTTGAGATTGAATGTGATGCCTCGGGCAAAGGGATTGGTGCTGTTTTGATGCAGGAACGGCGTCCAGTCGCCTATTTCAGTGAAAAGCTCCACGATGCAGCCCTTCGTTATTCGACTTATGACAAGGAGTTGTACGCACTTAAGAGAGCTTTAGAAACGTGGCAGCACTATTTATGGCCTAAGGAGTTTGTGATTCACACGGATCACGAGAGTTTAAAGCATTTGAAAGGCCAACAAAATCTGAACAAGCGACATGCACGATGGGTAGAGTTTATCGAGTCTTTCCCGTACGTCATCAAGTACATGAAAGGCGCCGAAAACGTTGTTGCCGATGCATTGTCGAGAAGGTACGTTCTCTTGAACCTTATGCATGCTAAGATGTTGGGATTTGATGCAATTAAGGAGTTATATGCATGTGATGAGTTTTTCGCACCCATATATGCTGATTGTTGTTCAAAATCTCGTGCTTATGATGGTTATTTCGTGCATGATGGGTTCTTGTTCAAGGGTTCACAATTATGCATTCCTAAGTCTTCTATGCGTGAGTTGTTAGTTCTTGAATCGCATGCGGGAGGTTTAATGGGTCACTTTGGTGTGTCTAAGACGTTAAACTTGCTGCATGAGCATTTCTTTTGGCCACGTATGAAGCATGATGTTGAGAATGTGTGTAGTAGATGCATTACATGTAGGAGATCGAAATCTACATCACACCCGTTTGGTTTATACACTCCTCTACCAGCCCCGTCTTCCCCGTGGATTGATTTATCTATGGATTTCATATTAGGATTACCACGGTCTAGATCTGGTCGAGATAGTATTTTTGTGGTTGTTGATAGGTTTTCCAAGATGTCTCATTTCATTGCATGTAGGAAAACCGATGATGCAGTACACATAGCCAATCTGTTCTTTATACATGTTGTGCGTTTACATGGAATACCTAGAACTATTGTTAGTGATAGGGATTCTAAGTTTCTTGCACATTTTTGGCGTGTACTTTGGGGAAAATTAGGTACCAAGTTGTTGTTTTCTACTGCATGTCATCCACAAACTGATGGTCAAACTGAAGTAGTTAATCGCACCTTAGGTACTTTGCTGCGTTCTTTGGTTAAAAACAACTTGAAATCATGGGAAGATTGTTTGCCATATGCTGAATTTGCCTATAATAGAGTTGTGCATTCATCTACCAATATGTCTCCGTTTGAAGTTGTTTATGGTTTTAATCCGCTAACGCCTAATGATCTGTTGCCTTTACCTGTTGAGCATCTAACAAGTGTTAAAGGTACAAGAAAAGCGGAACAAGTTAAGGAGATGCATGAGAAGGTACGTGCGCGTATTGAAGCCGTTGGCGCACGTAATGCTGTTCAAAAGAACAAACGGCGCAAGCAAGTGATTTTCCAGCCTGGGGATCGCGTTTGGATTCATCTGAGTCCTGGACGGTTTCCTAACTTGAGAAAGTCGAAACTTATGCCAAGAGGAGATGGACCGTTCACCGTGTTGAGTCGAGTCAATGACAATGCATATCGCATTGATTTACCCGGTGAGTATAAGTGTTCGTCTACATTCAATGTTGCTGACTTATCTCCCTTTTCTGCAGATGATGAGTTCGATGATGATGAGTCCCCAAATTCGAGGACAAATTCTTTTCAGCAGGGGGGGAATGATGAGGTCATACAAGGCAATGAAGAAGATGATCCGGAGCTGCAGTTTAAAGGTCCAATGACGCGTTTGCGAGCTAAGAAGTTACAAGCTTATTTACAAGCTTCTATTCGTCGCAAATTCGAAATGTATGAAGATGAAGTCAAGGGCAGCTCAAGATTGATCACCATGCTTGCCATAGATGAAGAAGAAGGAAGCATGAAGACGTGAGAAGAAGAATGACGCCATTTGGACGTGTGCATGAAAAGTTATACGCGTTTGCATGGGAAATCGGGAGATGCTGTTTTTCATGCAAAGGTGGTAATATTAATTGTACATGGGCCACGAAATTATTCATGTTAATTCAGCCCATGATCGAGTTCTAAGGTCCAAGATGGTGTGGAAATACAGGCCCAAATCCATTGTGGGATTTATCCTTATCTAGTTAGATTTAGATAGATTTTTGTTATCTTATTTTTGGTATCTTTTGATTTTATCCTAGATTCATTAGGATTAGTTTTGGATTGATTTTTATCACTTAATTAGGTCTAATTTTCGTCCCCTATGTGTCCTATAAATAGGGCTACCATGTGACACTTTAAAAGTTAGACAATTGCAAGAATTCAAGAGTTATTTCTCAATCTGTCTCAAGATCTTTTGTTGATCGAAATTTTATCTTCAAAGTTCTATTGTTTTAGCAACTCAATAGTCCTATTCAAGTTCTTCAGGGTGCGTTCAAGTACTTGGGAGAATTGCTATCCGGAGAAGCTAGACGTGCGCGTTCGGGTTATTCAGCACGGGTTCGCCGAATCTAACCTATCCTTCGACCACTCCGCCGCCGCCAACACCATCAATACCACCGTCATCCGCCGCCGTGACCATCACCACCACCGAGTTCCAGCCACCATCCAAGTGTTCCAATCGAGTCCTAGTTCGTGTCTACGTAATTCTAGTAAGTTTTATCGTATTTTGAGTCGGATTGATTCCATTGTTTTCTAGCTGACGTAGTTCGTTCTTGAAGTCTTCCGCGTGCATAAATCTCGTGTCTTGGATACATTGTCCGGGTCACATCATTAACACAAGTGGAATGTTCTCGTTCATGTTCATGAAGATGTGTTTTATGCAGCTTGTGCAAAAAGAATTTGATGGCCAGTTCGTGTTCGTCTTTGATCCCGGAGCTTTGAATTCGAGGACGAATTCTTTTCAAGAGGAGGGAAATGATGAAGCCACGAAAAGCCTTGAAGAACTTAATCCGGAGCTGCAAATACGTGGTCCATTTACACGACTTCGAGCAATACAATTGCAAGGATTTTTCCAAGCATTTGTATGTAAGAAGTTCGAAGATGACAAAGGAATTGAGAGCATCCCAAAGATTGCTACTTTGTTAATAATCAAAGATTGGAGATCGAGATTTGAAGAACAATGCATGAAGATAGAACTTATCAAGTTGTGCATGCATGGCAGATTCACATTGCATAGACAAGTTGCATGGAGTTTTCGTCCCCCTTAGTTATTTAATTAAGGGATTGATTTATTTAGACTATAGTATTTAATTAGACTATGGTATTTAATTAATTAGATCAGATTTTTATTTATTTATTAGTGTAATTTTCGTCCATAATAAGCATAGGTTTGACTAGAATTGTATTTAAGGCAATTTCCTACCTTGAATAGAATTCTAACTTAGGGAACATCCTAGTATAGTTAGAGATCCCTTTTGGATCAATTTTTAGGCCTTTTAAGCTTATTATTTTCGTCCCTATAGCTCTTATAAATAGGGGATCATTGTTACATTGATATTTTAGACTATATTTGAATTATTAAGCCTTTGCTTTCAATATCGTCTCAACCCATTTAATCTTTGTGAATTTAGATAATTAAATTCATACTCTTAGATTTAGCACCTCTAAGTTTTACAAAGGGAATTCGCCGTCCACGTTCGAGGGATCGTCGAAAACTCGCTACTTGAAGATCAACTTAAAGAATTTGGCCTTGTGTACGTTCGAGATTCAAGGCAACTTTCGGGTTGTGATTCGCATCTACCAATCACCACCGTCCAGCCGCCTTCAACAACATCCATCATCATCTTCGTCCATCTCAACATCCTTCCAAGAATTCATAGTTCGAGTATCAAGCCATTCCAAACCGTTCCGGATCAGATTTGCATATACGTGTTCTACGCGACGTTTGGAGCACATATAACGTAAGTTTATCCAATCCTTATCATACCCTATCTACCTTAGCCATTCTTCACCCTAATATCACACACGAAATCCTCTCCATAATTCCAGCCCCTATACACGATCCATTCCAGCCCTTACGCCCTTGGTTTGTGTTACATAGTTCGTGTCGTTCTCTACGTACTCTAGTTGTCTAGTTTGTCGTAATTTTCGTTGTTTTTCGAGTCGGATTGAAACCCTTCATTCGCTGACGTGTTTCGTATCCAGAAGTCTTCCGCTACGTATTCTCAAGATTCGTCCTAGCATAGTCCGGGTCGTATCAGGTAATCCTGATACGAACCCGAAAAGCATAAAAGAATCAAATCCAAAGATACTATTGAGAGCTTCAAAGTTAATCATGTTGTTCAAGGTTAAAGATTGGAGATCAAGATTTGAAGAACAAGACATGAATAAATTCGAATATGATGAGCAGCCCATGGAGTTAATTAATTCAGCCCATGTTTGAATTATTAGAGCCCAAGTTTGAAGGCCCAAAGTGTTGGGATTTTATCTAGATTATTTTAGATTTTATTATCTTATTTTTGGTCTTGTTTATTTTTAGTCTTTTTGATTTTTGGTCTTTTTGATTTTTAGTCTTTTTGATTTTTGGTCTTTTTGATTTTACCTTAATTAGGGACTTCTAGTCAAAATAGGATTCCTAGTTGATCTACTTAGGATTTTCGAAATCCTTTAGCTATTAGGTTTAGATTTTCAGTTTTATGCTCCTATAAATAGGAGTACCTTGTGACATTATTATTCAGACAATTGCAAGAATTCAAGAGTTATTTCTCAATCTGTCTCAAGATCTTTTGTTGATCGAAATTTTATCTTCAAAGTTCTATTGTCTTAGCAACTCATTAGTCTTATTCAAGTTCTTCAGGGTACAACGAGTACTTGGGAGAATTGCTAACAAATCGGAGAAGATCGAAGGAGCTGCGTTTCGTCTCTTGAAGTCGGGGTTCAGCTGAAGTTCCAATCCATTCTACCTATCATCTACATCTCGACGCCACTACCTTCATCCACAAGACACTATTCGTCCGCCTCCTATCTTCCACAAATTATGATGTGACCCAGACAAGATATCTAAGCCAAATCAACAGAACACGTAGCGGAAGACTTAAGGACTCGAAACACGTCAGATTAAGAAGGATTCAATCCGACTAACTATACTAAAACTCAACTAAAATAAGAATAAAAGACTCGATTAAACTAGAACTTACTAGGATAATTTGTGGAAGATAGGATGCGGACGAATAGTGTCTTGTGGATGAAGGTAGTGGCGTCGAGATGTAGATGATAGGTAGAATGGATTGGAACTTCAGCTGAACCCCGGCTTCAAGAGACGAAACGCAGCTCCTTCGATCTTCTCCGATTTGTTAGCAATTCTCCCAAGTACTCGTTGTACCCTGAAGAACTTGAATAAGACTAATGAGTTGCTAAGACAATAGAACTTTGAAGATAAAATTTCGATCAACAAAAGATCTTGAGACAGATTGAGAAATAACTCTTGAATTCTTGCAATTGTCTGAATAATAATGTCACAAGGTACTCCTATTTATAGGAGCATAAAACTGAAAATCTAAACCTAATAGCTAAAGGATTTCGAAAATCCTAAGTAGATCAACTAGGAATCCTATTTTGACTAGAAGTCCCTAATTAAGGTAAAATCAAAAAGACCAAAAATCAAAAAGACTAAAAATCAAAAAGACCAAAAATCAAAAAGACTAAAAATAAACAAGACCAAAAATAAGATAATAAAATCTAAAATAATCTAGATAAAATCCCAACACTTTGGGCCTTCAAACTTGGGCTCTAATAATTCAAACATGGGCTGAATTAATTAACTCCATGGGCTGCTCATCATATTCGAATTTATTCATGTCTTGTTCTTCAAATCTTGATCTCCAATCTTTAACCTTGAACAACATGATTAACTTTGAAGCTCTCAATAGTATCTTTGGATTTGATTCTTTTATGCTTTTCGGGTTCGTATCAAATCCACTTGGAATCTCTTCCGGGAACACATCCGCGAACTCCTCCATAAGTGGTTGCACATCACAAGGCAAAGAAACACCATTAGTAGCACTATCCTTATAAGATAAAAGAACGAAAGGTAAACCTGCTTTTAGTGCTTTTTCTACGCCTTTAACTGAGATGAACAGGGATCGATTCTTTTCTTTGCTTGGATCTGATCCGGGTGCTTTTCCACGAGCTAAGACATCATTAGAAGGTGTCTTAGGGGCTGCATCGGTCGAACTTTGTGTGGTGTTCGTCTGAGAAGTGGCGGTCGAACTGGTTCGGGCTGCGGCTGCGGCTTGTTTTGCCCGTTCTTGCTTGAATCTCTCTTGCATCCTTTCTTGATCCTCTGCAACGGCTCTAGGAGTGAGTGGCTTAAGCACAGTGGTTCAACCATCCCTAGTAATCGAGTAGGTGTTGGCTAAACCATCATGAACCGCTTTTCTGTCAAACTGCCACGGTCTTCCTAAAAGTATATGGGCTGCTTCCATAGGAATAACATCACAAAGAACAGTGTCAGAATAACGACATTTAGTAAAAGAAACGTGTACCTGACCTGTCACTCGAATGGAACCTCTATCATTGAGCCACTGCAACTTGTACGGTTTTGGATGCTTTGTTGTGGTGAGGGCGAGTTTATCAACAGCATACTGACTGATTGCGTTGATTACACTCCCACTGTCGATGATCATGGCACAAGTCTGATCTTTGATGGCAACTCGTGTGTAGAAGATGTTCTCTCGTTGCGATTGCTCTTCGTCTTCACGATTGATGTTCAGACTGCGAATAGAAACTAGGCTGACATGGAGTAGCTCGGCTTCTTCATCATCTGGCTCGACTTCAGGGACCTCAACTGCTTCAGGGGCGGCGGTCTGAGGCTCCTCTTCGTCTTCACTGGCTGATTCAAGTCCATTCTGTTCATTGAGGAACAGAACACGCCGGTTTGGACACTGGTTCTGAAAATGACCCCAACCTTGACATTTATGGCACTGGATGTCTCGGGCTCGACTAGGGGCTGAATTCGGCGTTGGAGTGGACTGATTGGGCCGTTGGAATGGTGGCCTGGGCGTAGACTCGGGTCTACGGCTTGCTTGCGGTGTAGAACGGTCGAAACGGCGTTCCGGAGGGCCGGATTGACCTCGGGGTCGTGTGGAATCAGTAGAAGGAGTAGAAGGTGATGTGGAAGGTGTACCTTTACTCCAAGATGGTCGAGTAGTGGCTGAACCTTGATTGGATCGACGGCGACCTTCTCGTAGCTGCTTTTCCACAATTGATGCGTATTGCACCATTCTCTCTATGCTGGTGAACTCCTTGAGTTCTACTTCACAGGCAATGTCGGGATTTATACCTTCAATGTACCGAATGATGGTAGCATTTAAGGTCTCCTCCTTTCCGACTCGATTGAGGGCGGTTTCGAGCTCTTTGTGGTACTCTTCAATCGAACGGGTACCTTGCTTGATCCGGTTGAGCTTCTTCTCAAGCTCTCTTTCGTAGTGGACTGGAATGAAGCGTCCATGCAAGAATCCTTTCATTTCCTCCCAATTGTCAATGGGCGGATTTCTGTTTCTTCGTCTCCTTTCTTGCTGCATTTCCCACCAAGTGGCTGCGTAGCCTTTAAACTCCAAGCATGCTAACTGAACCTTTTTAGCTTCTGAAAAATCATAGCATGCGAAAATCTTCTCTACCTTACGTTCCCAATCAAGATAGATATCGGGATCGTGAAGGCCTTCAAATTCTGGGATGCTCGTTTTGATGTTGTGGAGCATTCGATCTTCTTCATAGTCATCTCGACTATGGCCTCGTCTCGGGCGACGTCCTCGGTCAAATTCTTCAGTATTCTCATCAAAGTACTCCTCTTCAGGCTCGTTGTGACGCTCTAAGCGTTGGTTTCCTCGAATGGGTGGAGGAAAGACAGGTGTCGTTTTAGTGCGTTCAAGCGCATGCACTAAATCGTCTATCTTGTCGGAGAGGGCCTGGTGTTGTCTTTGAACATGCTTAGACAACGCTTCAAAATGGTACTTGGGATCCCACGGTGCGGGTGGATCCGAAGATGACTCCATGGGTGCTTTGGATGGGTCTTTGGATGGGTCCAAAGATGGAAAAGTCGACTGGGGGTCGAATGGTGGTGTAGAGGATGACTCGGTGTGGGTTCCTTTCTTCATGATACCTACAAAACGAACAAACGTAAAGGAAAACAAGGAAGATCCTCACAATCTCACTGTCGCTCGTTGGTTTTCACTCTTGATTTTTCCACTCGTGTATCACTCAAATATATGGGTGCATCGTGTATATGAAGGTAAGGGAATCGTGTGGTTTGTTTCGAGGAAGGACGGGAATGCTATTCTCGGAACAAGGATGAATTTGGTATGTATAGATGAGATACGGGTTGAGTATGTGTGGGTATGGGGTGGCCGAATGTTGATGTAGTATAGGGATGGGGTGGCCGATTTGTTTGTGTGTGTAGGAGTGTTGGTCGAGTATGGTAGGGTAGGGTAGGAAAGGAAAGAAGTTGAAGAGATAAGGAAAGAAGAAAGAGATAAGGTAAGTAGGGGATTTGGATATGTATCAATCTATGTGACACAATCTAAATACCTTAATTAGCCTAGACTCTAGAAGGAATGAACCAAAAATAAAATAAGACACTTAAGGAAGTTACCAACAAGAAATAGAACTTGTATGGAAAGTTCCAAAAGTAAAACAAACTTGAAGGAAACTACCAAAAATAAGAAAAGACTTATTAAGGTAATTACCAACTAACAACTAGTACCAAAAGGAAAGTACCAAAATTAAAAATTGAACAAGATGGAAATAATGAATTTTCATTTTTTTTTTTTTCGATCGGCTTTTTTTTTTTTTTTTTTGATCGTGCCTCTTTTTCCTCTTTTCTTTTTTTTTATAACAATGAACAACGGAAATTAAATTACAACTCGATCAAACGTAAAATAAAATACGACACAAAAATCGAACCAAAGCCGACGTGGCATTGATACCACTTTTATGATACGACCCGAACTCTAGGAACGAACACACGTCGACACACGTAAGTTTTTGTGTCTTCTATGACTCAAGAATCAAAGTAAAATATGCGGAAGAATAATGGAACAAACTAGACGACTAAGACTCAACTAAAATACCTAGACTTATGACACACAAAAATAACACAAATCCAAACAAATATGGCTGTTATGAACGGTATTTGGGATGGTTTTATGGAAGGAATTTCGAAGATGTTGAATGGGTTTAGAAGGGCTAGGGTAGATAGGATATGATAGAGTTGTAATGGACTTACGGATTGAACGATGAATTGGACACGAACGGCGACGGCTTGGACGGCGGTGATGGTGGCTGGACTTGGCACGGACGGTGGTTGGTGGTGGCGGTGAAGATGATGGCGGCGGCGATGTTGAGGTGTTGTGAATCACAACCCGAAAGTTGCCTTGAATCTCGAACGTACACAAGGCCAAATTCTTTAAGTTGTTCTTAGGATAGCGAGTTTCCGACGATCCCTCGAACGTGGACGGCGAATTCCCTTTGTAAAACTTAGAGATGCTAAATCTAAGAGTATGAATTTACTTATCTAAACTCACAAAAGATTAAATGGGGAGAGACGATATTGAAAGCAAAGGCTTAATAATCAAATATAGTCTAAAATAACAATGAAGCATGGATCCCCTATTTATAATAATAGGTGGGATCGAAAACTATAAGCTAAGGACCGAAAATTGTAGTCCAAATCAATCTAGAATTGGATTTGGATATTTCCTAAACTAGAATTCTATTTAAGGTAGATTTTGTAGGTCTTGCCTTATCTAAAAATCTGGTCAAAATTCTATCTAAAATAACCGAAAAATCCTAACTAAAAATCTGCAAAATTTCGTCCATAATATAATAAATAAAATACTATAGACTAATAAATCAATCCCCTTAATTGGATCATCAAGGGCCGATTATTTTGGGCTTTTCCACCATGCATGCTTAACTTGGGCTGAATAGCAAGTATACACATCAAGCCCAACAAAAATGATGAGATAGAGCATAGCAATGATCAAGATGATCCGGAGCTGCAGTTTAAAGGTCCAATGACGCGTTTGCGAGCTAAGAAGTTGCAAGCTTATTTACAAGCTTCTATTCGTCGCAAATTCGAGTTGCATGAAGATGAAGTGAAGAGCAGCCCAAGATGGATCACCATGCTATCTATTAATGATGAAGAAGGTATCATGAAGACGTGAGAAGAAGAATCACGCCATTTGGACGTGTGCATAAAAAGTTATACGCGTTTGCATGGGAAATCGGGAGATGCTGTTTTTCATGCAAAGGTGGTAATATTAATTGTACCATGGGCCACGAAATTATTCATGTTAATTCAGCCCATGATCGAGTTCTAAGGTCCAAGATGGTGTGGAAATACAGGCCCAAATCCATTGTGGGATTTATCCTTATCTAGTTAGATTTTAGATAGATTTTTGTTATCTTATTTTTGGTATCTTTTGATTTTATCCTAGATTGATTAGGATTAGTATTTTTTGATGTTTATCTAGTTAATTAGGGTTAATTTTCGTTCATAATCTCTCCTATAAATAGGAGCACCCTGTGACATTCATAATTCAGACAATTGCATGAGTTTGAGATTTATTCCTCCCTTTTGTCTCCGATCCTTTGGTTGATCACCTATCTACAAACAATTCTATTGTTCTAGCAAATCAATAGTCTTATTTAAGTTCTTCAGGGTACAATCGAGTACTTGGGAGAATTGCTATCCGGAAAAGTTAGACGTGCGCGTTCGGGTTATCAACACGGGTTCGCCGAATCTATCCAATCCACAACACTACCATCGCCGCCGCCAAGTCCATCTACACCAAAGCCTTCCGCCGCCACCATCACCATAATTCCAGCCATCTTCAAGTGTTCCAAGTGTCCTCATCGTCGTTCTTTTCGTTGTTCAAATTTCTAGTAAGTTTTACCGTTTAATTCGTGTCGGGTTGAGTCCTTCTTTAGCTGACGTGTTTCGAGTCCTTCTTAAGTCTTCCGCTACGTGTTCTGTTGATTTGGCTTAGATATCTTGTCTGGGTCACATCAAAAAGCACACTTGCACATCTTCATGTTGTGTTCTCCATGCCTTGATCTTCATCTTCCAATGTCAACAAGTTCATCATCTTCAAGCTTCCTTGTACGCCGTCTTCTTCTTCAAGCTTCTTGCGAATTGTAGCTTGCAAATAATCTTGCAACTTCTTAGCTCTTAATCTTGTGACGGGTCCTTTGAATTGAAGCTTCATTGACTTCCTCATTGCTATGGATGTCCTCATCATGGCCAATTCGTGTTCGTCTTTGATCCCGGAGCTTTGAATTCGAGGACGAATTCTTTTCAAGAGGAGGGGAATGATGAAGCCACGAAAAGCCTTGAAGAACTTAATGCCAAGCTGCAAATACGTGGTCCATTTACACGACTTCGAGCAATACAATTGCAAGAATTTTTCCAAGCATTTGTATGTAAGAAATTCGAAGATGACAAAGATGTTGAGAGCAATTCCAAAATTGTTACTTTGCTAGTAATTAAATATTGGAGATCAAGGTTTGAAGAAGAAAACATGAAGAACTCGTCGAGTTGTGCATGCGTGCACGAGATCAGATTTTTGGCCCTTTAATTAATTTAATTATGGGGTTGATTTTATTTAGACTATAGTATTTATTTTATTTAATTAAGACTATAGTTGGATCAGATTTATTTAATTATTTAGGAGTAATTTTCGTCCATAATAAGCATAGGTTTGACTAGAATTGTATTTAAGGCAATTTTCTACCTTGAATAGAATTCTAGCTTAGGGAACTTCCTAGTATAGTTAGAGATCCCTTTTGGATCAATTCTTAAGCCTTTTTTATGCTAAATTTCGTCCCCCATAGTATTATAAATAGGGGATCATTGTTACATTGATACTTTAGACTATATTTGATTAATTAAGCTTTGCTTTCAATATTGTCTCAACCCCCTTTTAAATCTTTGTGAGTTTTGATTTAAAATTCATATTCTTGGAGCTAGCAACTTTAAGTCTTATTCAAGGGTATTGCTTAATCCACTTGAGGGATTAACCGGTATTCGCTATCCGAAGATCAACTTAGAGATTTCATCCTTGGGTACGTTCGAGATTCAAGGAGGCTATCGGGTTGTGATTCACATCAACGAATCATCATCCATCAACACCATTCGACGCCATCCATACTCCATCGACGCACGCCTCAATTCAGCCCGTGTTCGAGTTCAAGTTCTACACCGTATCGTTCATACTGTAAGTTCAATCGTATTCTATCATATCCTACCTTCTCCAAGCCATTCTTCACAAGCCATCACACACAAAAACCTCCATAATTCCAGCCCATATACACGTTCCTTTCCAGCCCATAAACCATTGGTATTGTGTTATATAGTTTGTGTCATTTTTCTAGGTATTTTAGTTGTCTAGATTGTCATATTTTTCGTTGTTTATCGAGTCGGATTGAAACCCTTCATTCGCTGACGTGTTTCGTATCCAGAAGTCTTCCGCTACGTTCTCAAGATTCGTCCTAGCATAGTCGGGGTCGTATCACTTAGGAATACATAACTGTGAACCCTTGAACAAGAACCCCTCATGCACTGATGAGATCGTGCCTAGCAATGATCCAGATGATCTGGAGTTGCAATTCAAAGGTCCTGTGACGCGTTTGCGAGCTAAGAAGTTGCAAGCTTATCTACAAGCTTCAATAAGGCGCAAATTCAAAATGCATGAAGATGAAATGAAGAGCAGCCCGAGATGGATCACTATGCTAACCATTGATGATAAAGAATAAGGCTTGAAGTTAGTCGGTATGGGCATACTGACCAGATTGCATGGAGTTAGTCGGTATGGGCATACTGACCAAATTGACGTTGAAGATAACGTTTGGATTCATCTAATAATAGCCCAACACGTTATTGAAGATCCCAAGTCCATAAGTGGCGACTAAAATCAATTTGGGATTTATCTTTATCTAGATAGATTTTTATTATTTTATTTTTGGTATCTTTTGATTCTTACCTTAAAAACAGATTTTGGATAAGGTAACAATCTTTATTAGATTAGGACTAGTTATTTCGATTCCATCTAGATACCTAGGTCTAGATTTCGATCCTATTAGCTATTATAAATAGGACATCTATGTTTCATTCAAAAGTTAGACAATTGCATGAATACAAGAAGTTAATTCTCTTTTGTCTCCAAGATCCTTAGGTTGATCAAAAATTATCCAACAATTCTATTGAATTAGCAATCCAATAGTCTTAATCAAGTTCTTCAGGGTACGTTCAAGTACTTGGGAGAATTGCTATCCGGAGAATTAGTCGTGCGCGTTCGAGTTGATACAACACGGGTTCGCCGATCCTGATTATCCTTCTACCCTTCCACCACCGCCATCCACACGAACGACCACCGCCATCCACTCCGCCTTACGCTGCCGTCCAAGCCACCTTCGTCGTGTTCAAGTGTCTACATCGAGTATTCGAGTTTTCTAGTAAGTTTCGTGATGAAGCCATGGAGAACAAAGATAAAGAAGAACTGGAGTTGCAATTTAGAGGACCAATCACGAGATCAAGAGCTAAGAAGTTGCAAGCTTACATGCAAGTGTTGATGTGACCCAGACAAGATATCTAAGCCAAATCAACAGAACACGTAGCGGAAGAAGGACTCGAAACATGTCAGCTAAAGAAGGACTCAACCCGACACGAATTAAACGGTAAAACTTACTAGAAATTTGAACAACGAAAAGAACGACGATGAGGACACTTGGAACACTTGAAGATGGCTGGAATTATGGTGATGGTGGCGGCGGAAGGCTTTGGTGTAGATGGACTTGGCGGCGGCGATGGTAGTGTTGTGGATTGGATAGATTCGGCGAACCCGTGTTGATAACCCGAACGCGCACGTCTAACTTCTCCGGATAGCAATTCTCCCAAGTACTCGATTGTACCCTGAAGAACTTAAATAAGACTATTGATTTGCTAGAACAATAGAATTGTTTGTAGATAGGTGATCAACCAAAGGATCGGAGACAAAAGGGAGGAATAAATCTCAAACTCATGCAATTGTCTGAATTATGAATATCACAGGGTGCTCCTATTTATAGGAGAGATTATGAACGAAAATTAACCCTAATTAACTAGATAAACATCAAAAAATACTAATCCTAATCAATCTAGGATAAAATCAAAAGATACCAAAAATAAGATAACAAAAATCTATCTAAAATCTAACTAGATAAGGATAAATCCCACAATGGATTTGGGCCTGTATTTCCACACCATCTTGGACCTTAGAACTCGATCATGGGCTGAATTAACATGAATAATTTCGTGGCCCATGGTACAATTAATATTACCACCTTTGCATGAAAAACAGCATCTCCCGATTTAACATGCAAACGCGTATAACTTTTTATGCACACGTCCAAATGGCGTGATTCTTCTTCTCACGTCTTCATGATACCTTCTTCATCATTAATAGATAGCATGGTGATCCATCTTGGGCTGCTCTTCACTTCATCTTCATGCAACTCGAATTTGCGACGAATAGAAGCTTGTAAATAAGCTTGCAACTTCTTAGCTCGCAAACGCGTCATTGGACCTTTAAACTGCAGCTCCGGATCATCTTGATCATTGCTATGCTCTATCTCATCATTCCCCCCCTGCTGAAAAGAATTCGTCCTCGAATTCGGGAACTCATCAACATCGAACTCATCATCTGAAGAAAAGGGAGATAAGTCAGCAACATTAAATGTAGACGAACACTTGTACTCACCGGGTAAACCAATGCGATATGCATTATCATTGACTCGACTCAACACGGTGAATGGTCCATCTCCTCTTGGCATCAATTTCGACTTTCTCAAGTTAGGAAACCGTCCAGGACTCAGATGAATCCAAACGCGATCTCCAGGCTGGAAAATCATTTGCTTGCGCCGTTTGTTCTTTTGAACAGCATTACGTGCGCCAACGGCTTCAATACGCGCACGTACTTTCTCATGCATCTCCTTAACTTGTTCCGCTTTTCTTGTACCTTTAACACTTGTTAGATGCTCAACAGGTAAAGGCAACAGATCATTAGGCGTTAGCGGATTAAAACCATAAACAACTTCAAACGGAGACATATTGGTAGATGAATGCACAACTCTATTATAAGCAAATTCAGCATATGGCAAACAATCTTCCCATGATTTCAAGTTGTTTTTAACCAAAGAACGCAGCAAAGTACCTAAGGTGCGATTAACTACTTCAGTTTGTCCATCAATTTGTGGATGACATGCAGTAGAAAACAACAACTTGGTACCTAATTTTCCCCATAGTACACGCCAAAAATGTGCTAGAAACTTAGAATCCCTATCACTAACAATAGTTCTAGGTATTCCATGTAAACGCACAACATGTATAAAGAACAGATTGGCTATGTGTACTGCATCATTGGTTTTCCTACATGCAATGAAATGAGACATCTTGAAAAACCTATCAACTACAACAAATATGGAATCTCGACCAGACCTAGACCGTGGTAAACCCAAAATGAAATCCATAGATAAATCAATCCACGGGGAAGACGGGGCTGGTAGAGGAGTGTATAAACCAAAAGGATGTGAAGTAGATTTCGACTTCTTGCATGTAATACATCTACTACACACATTCTCAACATCATGCTTCATACCTGGCCAAAAGAAATGTTCATGCAGCAACTTTAACGTCTTAGACACACCAAAGTGACCCATTAAACCTCCCGCATGCGACTCAAGAACTAACAACTCACGCATAGAAGACTTAGGAATACATAACTGTGAACCCTTGAACAAGAACCTCTCATGCACAAAATATCCATCATGTGAATGAGATTTAGAGCAACAAAGAGCATAGATCGGTGCAAGGAACTCATCACATGCACACAACTCCTTAATTGCATCAAATCCCAACATCTTAGCATGCATAAGGTTCAAGAGAATGTACCTTCTTGACAATGCTTCAGCACAACACTCAACAAAACAATCAACTATCCAATGTGTAACATATAATGGATCTAACATGGTATAATAAACAATCATGCAATTTCCAACATGTTCAACACTATGAATAGCTTTCAAATGAGCAATGGAAAAACACAAACTAATCGAATTCAAATACCATGCTCGCATCTTACACTTGGTTGGAACAAACAATAGCTTTCTACTTTTCAACCTTTTCATGCAATTCAAGTCAAATCCAAATGTCAAATTAATTCTAAAAAGGAACATGGATTCAACTACACACATCAAATACCTATCAATACTAGAATAGTATAGACGGTACTTACCTCTCTCGATTTCAAGTAACACGTCCTTAAGATAAACAACATGGGTATTGGACGACTTATCTAGAACAAGCTGATCTCTAAGTCGAACATCATCATGCTCCAACTTCAGCTCTTCGTGGATCTCCTCTTGAGAGTTGGAAACTTCTTCCGAGCTGCCTTCAGGGTTGGATGTAGCTATTCCAGGCTGCTCCATCTTGAACTCTCTCTTCTCGATCTGCACATCACTAGAAAAACAATCATTAGTAGCACTGTTCTGAGAATTTAATAGATTATCCGACTTACCCGAATCCAGTGTTGGATCAATGCATATGGGCTGCGACGGAATTGTAGCTTCACTTATCATGTCTGAATTTAACTGGTGATCTGCGTTGGATGAACTAGACGACATGTCTTGATGTGAACAAGACTCCAACGGTGTCGTAGTAGGGCTAGGGACGGTGGCGATTGATTCGCTCTCGATAGTTGCGGCCTTCCTTTCTCTTTCGGCTTTAAACTTTTCTTGCATCCACTTCTGATCCTTAATGACGTCCTCAGGTGCCAAAGGCATCAATTTGATGGGTCGTCCATTCCAAGCAAAGGAATAAGTGTTGGCGTGACAATCGTGCACTGCTCTTCGATCGAATTGCCACGGTTGACCTAGAATAATGTGCGTTGCCTCCATAGGAATGACATCACATAAAACAGTGTCAGTATATCGACCAATAGTAAATGCGACACTTACCTGACTTGTGATTGTAAGTCGCTGCAACTTATAGGGCTTAGGATGCTTCTGTGGTACTAGGCCGAGCTTGTCCACTGCATATTGACTAATGGCATTAAATACACTACCACTGTCAATAATCATGGAACAAATTTTGTCTTGGATGGAGCAACGGGTGTACAAAATATCTTCCCGTTGGTCCATTTATCCTGCAAAACGAACAAACGTGAAGAAAAAGTAAAGTAGAACCTCACAATTCCTCACAAACGCTCGTGTATGTCACTCTTGATTTTTCCACTCGTGTTTAACTCTCAAGTATGTGTGGTGCACGTGTGGAGTGAAATATGGGGGTGGGTGGATCGAAAACTTCAACAGCTTCTTGTTGATTAGCTCCTCTGGGTCTTCTTCAAGCTCCAACGGATAAAATCAAGCCGGAAGGTTGCTAAGAGTAGAAGTAGGCGTGTGGAATGAGTAATTCAGCTGGTGGTGTATGTGGACCACGGGTGTATGGGTGTACGGGTGTATTGGTGTATGGACTATGTGGTGTACAAGGTGAACCGGGTGTATATGGAAAAGATGAGAAATTTCAAATCCCTTTAGTGATTAGGATCGAAAATAGGTATGGATAGGGATGGAGGATTTGATTAGATATGGATGAGGATGGAAAGATCTTGAATAGATGTAGATTAGGATGAAATCTATCTCAACAAGGTAAGAAATCTAATGGATAAAAGAAAAAGGATTTTGGATGTGTGAACACAATCTAAGAATCCCTAAAAAGATGGAAACAAATCTAAAAACAAGGAATTGAGATCAAAAACACAAAAACAAACTGAATTTTCGTTTTGTTTTTTTTTTTCAATTTTTTTTTTTTGGCGATTTTTTTTTTCTTTTTGGCCGATTTCTTTTCTCCTTTTTTTTCAATGAATATCAATCAGATTACAATAGACTCGAAATAATACGAAAGTTAAATGACACGTAAGACAGATAACTGACACGTATTTGACACGTCGGATTGAACCACGACCAGCAAAGCTGACGTGGCTCTGATGCCAAATTTATGATGTGACCCAGACAAGATATCTAAGCCAAATCAACAGAACACGTAGCGGAAGACTTAAGAAGGAATCGAAACACGTCAGCTAAAGAAGGACTCAACCCGACACGAATTAAACGGTAAAACTTACTAGAAATTTGAACAACGAAAAGAACGACGATGAGGACACTTGGAACACTTGAAGATGGCTGGAATTATGGTGATGGTGGCGGCGGAAGGCTTTGGTGTAGATGGACTTGGCGGCGGCGATGGTAGTGTTGTGGATTGGATAGATTCGGCGAACCCGTGTTGATAACCCGAACGCGCACGTCTAACTTCTCCGGATAGCAATTCTCCCAAGTACTCGATTGTACCCTGAAGAACTTAAATAAGACTATTAATTTGCTAGAACAATAGAATTGTTTGTAGATAGGTGATCAACCAAAGGATCGGAGACAAAAGGGAGGAATAAATCTCAAACTCATGCAATTGTCTGAATTATGAATGTCACAGGGTGCTCCTATTTATAGGAGAGATTATGAACGAAAATTAACCCTAATTAACTAGATAAACATCAAAAAATACTAATCCTAATCAATCTAGGATAAAATCAAAAGATACCAAAAATAAGATAACAAAAATATATCTAAAATCTAACTAGATAAGGATAAATCCCACAATGGATTTGGGCCTGTATTTCCACACCATCTTGGACCTTAGAACTCGATCATGGGCTGAATTAACATGAATAATTTCGTGGCCCATGGTACAATTAATATTACCACCTTTGCATGAAAAACAGCATCTCCCGATTTCCCATGCAAACGCGTATAACTTTTTATGCACACGTCCAAATGGCGTGATTCTTCTTCTCACGTCTTCATGATACCTTCTTCATCATTAATAGATAGCATGGTGATCCATCTTGGGCTGCTCTTCACTTCATCTTCATGCAACTCGAATTTGCAACGAATAGAAGCTTGTAAATAAGCTTGCAACTTCTTAGCTCGCAAACGCGTCATTGGACCTTTAAACTGCAGCTCCGGATCATCTTGATCATTGCAATGCTCTATCTCATCAAGTGTTGATTAGAAGAAAGCTCGAGATTGGAGATCAAGAAGTCAAGAGAAGCAATTCCAAGATAGTTAATTTATTAACTATTGAAGATCAAGATCACACCATGGAGAATTACACTTGAAGAGTTGAAGATATGAGGTGCACGTGTGCATGATTATGCATGAATGATGATCGACGTGCAAGTGTGCAATTTGAAGCAAGTTTCGGCCCTATAGTATTTTATTATAGGGGTTGATTTTATCTAGACTATAGTATTTAATTTATTTAATTATAGACTATAGTAGATCAGATTTTATTTATTTAATTAAGTGTAATTTTCGGTCCTTATGTCAATGAGTCATAGGTTTGACTAGAATTTTAATTAAGGGAAGAAACTACCTTAAATAGAATTCTAGTTTAGGGAATTTCCTAGTCCAATTGGAGATCTATTTGGACTCCAAATTTTCGTTCCCTTTAGCTATAGTTTTCGGCCCTATGATGCTTATAAATAGGTGTCTCATGTCACATTGTTACTTTAGACATTCTTGAATTAATTTGCTTTTGCATTCAATTTGTGTCTCAACTCTATTTGTCTTTTGAATACTTTTCACACGAAAATATTCATTCTTGGAGCTAGCAACTACAAGTCTTATTCAAGGGTATTACTCAATTCACTTGAGGGATTGACCGGTATTCGCTATCGAGGAACAACTTGGAGATTTCAACCTTGAAGACGTTCGAGATTCAAGGAGGCTATCGGGTTGTGAATCACCACACAACAACACCATCGTCCACACCATCTTCGAAGACATCCAATTCAACCATCAACGTCCACCTCTCGGCCGTGCCATCGAGATCCAATCCCATACCCGTTCGTTTATCCGTAAGTTCGTCGAGAAGGTATGTTCTCTTGAACCTTATGCATGCTAAGATGTTGGGATTTAATGCAATTAAGGAGTTATATGTATGTGATGAGTTTTTCGCACCCATATATGCTGATTGTTGCTTTATGATGGATATTTCGTGCATGATGGGTTCTTGTTCAAGGGTTCACAGTTATGCATTCCTAAGTCTTCTATGCGTGAGTTGTTAGTTCTTGAATCGCATGCGGGAGGTTTAATGGGTCACTTTGGTGTGTCTAAAATGTTAAACTTGATGCATGAACATCTCTTTTGGCCACGTATGAAGCATGATGTTGAGAATGTGTGTAGTAGATGCATTACATGTAGGAGGTCAAAATCTACATCACACCCGTTTGGTTTATACACTCCTCTACCAGCCCCGTCTTCCCCGTGGATTGATTTATCTATGGATTTCATATTAGGATTACCATGGTCTAGGTCTGGTCGAGATTCCATATTTGTTGTAGTTGATAGGTTTTCCAAGATGTCTCATTTCATTGCATGTAGGAAAACCGATGATGCAGTACACATAGCCAATTTGTTCTTTATACATGTTGTGCGTTTACATGGAATACCTAGAACTATTGTTAGTGATAGGGATTCTAAGTTTCTAGCACATTTTTGGCGTGTACTATGGGGTAAGTTAGGTACCAAATTGTTGTTTTCTACTGCATGTCATCCACAAACTGATGGAAAAACTGAAGTAGTTAATCGCACTTTAGGTACTTTGTTGCGTGCTTTAGTTAAAAACAACTTGAAATCATGGGAAGATTGTTTGTCATATGCTGAATTTGCTTATAATAGAGTTGTGCATTCATCTACCAATATGTCTCCGTTTGAAGTTGTTTATGGTTTTAATCCGCTAACGCCTAATGATCTGTTGCCTTTACCTGTTGAGCATCTAACAAGTGTTAAAGGTACAAGAAAAGCGGAACAAGTTAAGGAGATGCATGAGAAAGTACGTGCGCGTATTGAAGCCGTTTGATACGACCCGGACAAATAATCTAGGACGAATCTAAAGACGTAGCGGAAGACTTCTAAGAATCGAAACACGTCAACTAATGAAGGGAACAATCCGACACAAAAATACGACTAATCTAGACAACTAAAATACCTAGAACTATGACACAAATTAAATAACACAAATCAAAGGTATTAAAGGGGCTGTATAGGACCGTTTATAGGGCTGGAAATAAGGATAGAAATCGTGTGTGATGGCTTGTGAAGAATGGCTTGGAGAAGGTAGGATATGATAGAGTACGATTGAACTTACGGTATGAACGATACGGTGTAGAACTTGAACTCGAACACGGGCTGAATTGAGGCGTGCGTCGATGGAGTATGGATGGCGTCGAATGGTGTCGATGGATGATGATTCGTTGATGTGAATCACAACCCGATAGCCTCCTTGAATCTCGAACGTATCCAAGGTTGAAATCTCTAAGTTAATCTTCGGATAGCGAATACCGGTTAATCCCTCAAGTGGATTAAGCAATACCCTTGAATAAGACTTAAAGTTGCTAGCTCCAAGAATATGAATTTTAAATCAAAACTCACAAAGATTTAAAAGGGGGTTGAGACAATATTGAAAGCAAAGCTTAATAATTCAAATAAAGTCTAAAATAATAATGTTACATGGATCCCCTATTTATAGGGCTAAGATGGACGAAATTAAAGATAAAAAAAGCTTAAAAATTGATCCGAAAGGGATCTCTAACTATACTAGGAAGTTCCCTAAGCTAGAATTCTATTCAATGTAGGAAATTGCCTTAAATACAATTCTAGTCAAACTCTATCAACTTATGGACGAAAATTAATAAATAAATAAATAAAATCTGAACTAAACTATAGTCTAACATAATTAAATAAATACTATAGTCTAAATAAAATTCAACCCCTAATTAAATTAATTAAAGGGCCAAAAATCTGATCTCGTGCACGCATGCACAACTCGGCGAGTTCTTCATGTTCTCTTCTTCAAACCTTGATCTCCAATCTTTAATTACTAACAAAGTAACAATTTTGGATTTGCTCTCAACATCTTTGTCATCTTCGAATTTCTTACACACAAATGCTTGGAAAAATCCTTGCAGTTGTATTGCTCGAAATCGTGTAATTGGACCACGTATTTGCAGCTCCGGATTAAGTTCTTCAAGGCTTTTCGTGGCTTCATCATCGTTGGCGCACATAATGCTGTTCAAAAGAACAAACGGCGCAAGCAAGTGATTTTCCAGCCTGGAGATCGCGTTTGGATTCATCTGAGTCCTGGACGGTTTCCCAACTTGAGAAAATCGAAATTGATGCCTAGAGGAGATGGACCGTTCACCGTGCTGAGTCGAGTCAATGATAATGCATATTGCATTGATTTACCCGGTGAGTATAAGTGTTCGTCTACATTTAATGTTGTTGACTTATCTCCCTTTTCTGCAGATGATGAGTTCGATGATGATGAGTCCCCGAATTCGAGGATGAATTCTTTTCAGCAGGGAGGAATGATGAGGTAGTGCAAGACAATGAAGAAGATGATCCGGAGCTGCAGTTTAAAGGTCCAATGACGCGTTTGCGAGCTAAGAAGTTGCAAGCTTATTTACAAGCTTCTATTCGTCGCAAATTCGAGTTGCATGAAGATGAAGTGAAGAGCAGCCCAAGATGGATCACCATGCTATCTATTAATGATGAAGAAGGTATCATGAAGACGTGAGAAGAAGAATCACGTCATTTGGACGTGTGCATAAAAAGTTATACGCGTTTGCATGGGAAATCGGGAGATGCTGTTTTTCATGCAAAGGTGGTAATATTAATTGTACCATGGGCCACGAAATTATTCATGTTAATTCAGCATCGAGTTCTAAGGTCCAAGATGGTGTGGAAATACAAGCCCAAATCCATTATGGGATTTATCCTTATCTAGTTAGATTTAGATAGATTTTTGTTATATTATTTTTGGTATCTTTTGATTTTATCCTAGATTGATTAGGATTAGTATTATTCAATGTTTATCTAGTTATTTAGGGTTAAATTTCGTTCCTACTCTCTCCTATAAATAGGAGCACCCTGTGACATTCATAATTCAGACAATTGCAAGAAATAAAGAGTTATTCTCAATCTGTCTCACGATCCTTCGGTTGATCAAACTTTTATCTACAATTCTATTGTTCTAGCAAATCAATAGTCTTATTTAAGTTCTTCAGGGTATAACTAAGTACTTGGGAGAATTGCTATCCGGAGAAGCTAGACGTGCGCGTTCGGGTTATTCAACACGGGTTCGCCGAATCTATCCAATCCACAACACTACCATCGCCGCCGCCAAGTCCATCTACACCAAAGCCTTCCGCCGCCACCATCACCATAATTCCAGCCATCTTCAAGTGTTCCAAGTGTCCTCATCGTCGTTCTTTTCGTTGTTCGAATTTCTAGTAAGTTTTACCGTTTAATTCGTGTCGGGTTGAGTCCTTCTTTAGCTGACGTAGTTCGAGTCCTTAAAGTCTTCCACCTGCGTATTCTTCGTGTCTTGGATTCATTGTCCGGGTCACATCATAAATTTGGCATCAGAGCCACGTCAGCTCTGCTGGTCGTGGTTCAATCCGACGTGTCATCTACGTGTCCGTTTTCATTCGTACGTGTCTTTATTTTTTTCGTATTGTTTTGAGTTGTAATTTAATTTCTATTCATTGAAAAAAAAAGAGTAAAAGAGCAAAGGGATCGAAATCCCTACAGCAAAAAAAAAAATCTTCAAAAAAAAAAAAAAAACGAAAATTCAATTTGTTATTGTGTTTTGGATCTTAATTCCTTGTTTTTAGGTTTGTTCCATATATTTAGGGATTCTTAGATTGTGTTCACACATCCAAAATCCTTATTCCCTTATCCATTAGATTTCTTACCTTGTTTAGATAGATTTCATCCTAATCTACATCTATTCAAGACCCTTCCATCCTCATCCATATCTAATCAAGATTATCCATCCTAATCCATCTAATTTTCGTTCCTAATCATCTATAGGATTCGAAATTGCCATCTCTTTCATACATACACCCGGTTCACCTTATACACCACATAGTCCATACACCCGTACACCCGTACACCCATACACCCATACACCCGTACACCCGTGGTCCACATACACCACCAGCTGAATTACTCATTCCACACGCCTACTTCTACTCTTAGCAACCTTCCGGCTTGATTTTATCCGTTGGAGCTTGAAGAAGACCCAGAGGAGCTAGTCAAGAGAAGCTGCTGAATTTTTTCGATCAACGCACCCCCATATTTCACTCCACACGTGCACTACACATACTTGAGAGTTAAACACGAGTAGAAAAATCAAGAGTGACATACACGAGCGTTTGTGAGGAATTGTGAGGTACTACTTTGCTTTTTCTTCACGTTTGTTCATTTTGCAGGTACCATGAAGAAAGGAAACAATAAAGGGGAGACTACTCCACCCCTTGAGGAGCCTAGATCGCTGAACACACCAGGCGAACAGTCCTACTCGTCCGAACCACAGTGGGATCCCAAGTTCCAATACCAAGCTCTAGTTCAACACTTTGAACGACAGAATCGTCTACTGAAAGACGAACTTGGCAACCAAGTAGCTGAATTGCAAGAGGAGCTTGCAAGACTCAGAGCCCAGTCGACCACATCCTAAACGGTCCAAGGGAATCCTGAGAAGAGGCCACTCGAGCCTCAAGATAAAGAGACGAGGCAATCTGAGCCTCAAATCAATGCAGAGAGGCAATCCGAGCCTCAAGACAACACAGAGAGGCATTCCGAGCCTCAATTGGAGCCTACTGGCCGACGCCAGCAGCAAAGGACTGTCAACAGGCCGCCGCCTGTACAGCAAGATGTTCAAAGGCCGCCCCGTGAGCCCGCCTTTGAAGATGACTATGATTATGGATACGATTCCTATGCAGCCAGTGGGTATGATGCAGATTATCCACCGCAAGGGCACAGAGGACGCCATGGCCGACCCCGAGGTCCCCATAGGCGTGCAAATCATGATGATGATGATGATGGTAGGCTCAACAACATCAAGACGAGCATACCCGAGTTTGAAGGCCTTCACGATCCCGATGTTTACTTAGATTGGGAACGTAAGGTAGAGAAGATCTTTGCATGCTACAATTTTTCAGAGCAAAAAGAAGGTGCAACTCGCATGCTTAGAGTTTAGAGGCTATGCA
The DNA here is from genome assembly GCA_026008535.1 of Perilla frutescens. Classification (NCBI taxonomy): domain Eukaryota; kingdom Viridiplantae; phylum Streptophyta; class Magnoliopsida; order Lamiales; family Lamiaceae; genus Perilla; species Perilla frutescens. The sequence goes on from BRKX01000004.1 coordinate 18,739,747, forward strand.
GCCTCTTGGTGGGAAATGCAACAAGAGAGAAGGCGCAGAAACCACAATCCTCCAATCGACAACTGGGAGGAGATGAAAGGATTTATGCGTGGCCGTTTTATACCCATGCATTATGAAAGAGAGCTTGAGAAGAAGCTCAATCGGGTCAAGCAATGTACTAGATCAATCGAAGAGTACCATAAGGAGTTGGAGACGCTCTTAAATAGAGTTGGAAAGCAGGAGACCCTAAATGCTACCATCATTCGGTACATTGAAGGAATGAATCCTGATATTGCGTGTGAAGTCGAGCTCAGAGACTTCACCAGTGTAGAAAGAATGGTGCAGTACGCATCGATTGTGGAAAGACAGCTAAGAGAGGGCCGCCGTCGATCCCACTTCAATTCAGCCCCTACACGCCCCTCTTGGAATAAAGGTACATCTTCCACATTACTTTCTACTCCTTCTAATGATTCTACACGATCAAGAGGTCCATCCGGACCACCCGAACGGCGTTTCGACTGTTCTACACCACAGACAAGCCGTAGACCCGAGTCTACACCGCCCAACCAGCCACGGCCGAACCCTACTCGGCCAAATCAAGGTGTTACAGCCCCTAATCGTGCTCATGACATCCAATGTCATAAGTGTCAAGGTTGGGGCCATTTCCAAGCTCAATGCCCAAACCGGCGGATTCTATACTTAACGGAATCAAATGAAGTCGAATCAGCCAGTGAGGATGAAACAGAGCCCGTGGGCGACACCATCATTGAAGAAGAGATCGAGAATGATGCAGCCCCTAGCCAAGTCAATCCGGAAGTTCAGCTCAGTTTGGTCACAATCCGGAGTTTGAGCATCATTCGAGAAGAGGAACAAGAACACCAACGGGAGAATATCTTCTACACCCGTGCAGTGATTCAAGGTCACACGTGTTCTATGATTATTGACAGTGGCAGTGTGATCAATGCCATCAGTCAATATGCAGTGGAAAAACTTGGTCTACCAGTTCAACAACATGCAAAGCCTTACAGACTACAGTGGCTTACAGAAAGAGGCGAGACCTTGGCAGTATGATCGACGTGTTGTCCACGATGGACGTCTGAACACTTACACCGTCGACATTGATGGCCGAATCAGCACCCTAAGGCCATTATCACCTAAAGATGTTGCTACGGATCAGCAACGCATGCAAGAGAGGTTCAAAGAGGAAAAGGCGAAGCAAGCAGCCGCAAAACGGGCCCCGAAGGCCACGGCCGAAACCTCAGCCCCCGGACAGCCCCTTGGCGCCGCCACTTCACCTCCCAAACAACCTCATTCGAGCTCCCTAGCTGTGGAAAAGAAGTTGGAGTCGAGTTCAAACAAGCCTCATGTGAAGAGCTTGTTTATTTCAGCGAAAGGAGTTCAGAAAGCCGTTAAAGCAGGTATGCCCCTTGTTCTACTCACATTTAAGAGCAGTGCTACTAATGATTGTTTGCCTAGTGATGTGCAGCCCTTACTTGATGAGTTCAAGGACGTTTTTCCTGAGGAGATACCCGGAGGACTGCCACCAGTGCGAGGAATCGAGCATCAGATCGATTTCATCCCCGGAGCCGTGCTTCCCAACCGACCAGCCTATAGGACGTCTCCCGACGAGACTAAGGAGATAGATAGGCAAGTCAAGGAGCTATTGGAGAAGAAGCAAATTCGAGAGAGCTTGAGCCCGTGCGCCGTTCCAGTGATTCTAGTGCCAAAGAAGAACAACGAATGGCGTATGTGCATGGATTGCCGTGCAATCAATAAAATCACAGTAAAGTATCATTTTCCCATCCCTAGATTAGATGATATGCTTGATGAGTTATCTGGTTCGCGTGTCTTTTCTAAAATTGATTTGCGTTCTGGATATTTTCAAGTACGTATGCAAGAAGGTGATGAATGGAAAACTGCATTTAAAACTAAGCATGGTTTGTATGAATGGCTTGTTATGCCTTTTGGTCTCACTAATGCACCAAGCACATTTATGCGTTTGATGAATCATGTTTTACGTGAAGTGATTGGAAAGTATGTTGTTGTGTATTTTGATGACATTCTGATTTATAGTGACACAATACACACACATATGCAGCACCTTAGACACGTTTTTGAGCTTCTTAGAGAGTCGAAATTATATGGTAATCTGTCTAAGTGTTCTTTTTGCATGAGTGAAGTCATTTTTCTAGGTTTCGTTGTAAGTTTACGTGGTATAGAAGTAGACCGTTCCAAAATCAAAGCGATTAAGGAATGGCCCACTCCTAAGTCTGCAAGTGATGTGAGGTCTTTCCACGGCCTTGCTGGCTTTTATCGTCGCTTTGTGCGCGATTTCTCCAGCATAGCCACGCCGCTTACTGAGTTAAGCAAGAAAGATCGAAAGTTTGAATGGGGTCCTGTTCAAGAGCATGCGTTTAACACTTTAAAGTCTTGTTTATGTAATGCACCTGTTCTTGCTCTTCCGGACTTCAATAAAATGTTTAAAATAGAATGTGATGCCTCGGGCAAAGGGATTGGTGCTGTTTTGATGCAGGAACGGCGTCCAGTCGCCTATTTTAGTGAGAAGCTCCATGATGCAGCCCTTCGTTATTCTACCTATGACAAGGAGCTGTATGCACTCAAGAGAGCTTTAGAAACGTGGCAGCACTATTTATGGCCTAAGGAGTTCGTGATTCACACGGATCACGAGAGTTTGAAGCATTTGAAAGGCCAGCAAAATCTGAACAAGCGACATGCACGATGGGTAGAGTTTATCGAGTCTTTCTCATACGTCATCAAGTACAAGAAAGGCGCCGAAAACATAGTTGCTGATGCATTGTCGAGAAGGTATGTTCTCTTCAACCTTATGCATGCTAAGATGTTGGGATTTAATGCAATTAAGGAGTTATATGCATGTGATGAGTTTTTCGCACCCATATATGCTGATTGTTGCTCAAAATCTCGTGCTTATGATGGATATTTTGTGCATGATGGGTTCTTGTTCAAGGATTCACAGTTATGCATTCCTAAGTCTTCTATGCGTGAGTTGTTAGTTCTTGAATCGCATGCGGGAGGTTTAATGGGTCACTTTGGTGTGTCTAAAACGTTAAACTTGCTGCATGAACATTTCTTTTGGCCACGTATGAAGCATGATGTTGAGAATGTGTGTAGTAGATGCATTACATGTAGGAGGTCAAAATCTACATCACACCCGTTTGGTTTATACACTCCTCTACCAGCCCCGTCTTCCCCGTGGATTGATTTATCTATGGATTTCATATTAGGATTACCATGGTCTATGATACGAACCCGAAAAGCATAAAAGAATCGAATCCAAGAATGCCATTGAGAGCTTCAAAGATAATCATGTTGTTCAAGATTAAAGATTGGAGATCAAGATTTGAAGAACACAAGTGCATGAAAATATTCAGATAATTTGGGCAGCCCATGAAGATCAAATATTCAGCCCGAGATTGGTCAACATGCTATCATTTGATGATGAAGAAGGAAGCATGAAGGCGTGAGAAGAAGAACAAAGCCATTTGGACGTGTGCATGAAAAGTTATACGCGTTTGCATGGGAAATCGGGAGATGCTGTTTTTCATGCAAAGGTGGCAGGATTAATTATGTCATGGGCCACGAATTTAATTCAATTAATTCAGCCCATTGTCGTTATTAATAAGGTCCAAATAGGTGAGAATATCCAGCCCAAATCCACTTTGGGATTTATCCTTATCTAGTTAGATTTAGATAGATTTTTGTTATCTTATTTTTGGTATCTTTTGATTTTATCCTAGATTGATTAGGATTAGTATTTTTCAATGTTTATCTAGTTAATTAGGGTTTAATTTTCGTCCATATGCTCTCCTATAAATAGGAGCACCCTGTGACATTCATAATTCAGACAATTGCATGAGTTTGAGATTTATTCCTCCCTTTTGTCTCTGATCCTTTGGTTGATCACCTATCTACAAACAATTCTATTGTTCTAGCAAATCAATAGTCTTATTTAAGTTCTTCAGGGTACAATCGAGTACTTGGGAGAATTGCTATCCGGAGAAGCTAGACGTGCGCGTTCGGGTTATTCAACACGGGTTCGCCGAATCTAACCTATCCTTCGACCACACCGCCGCCACCAACACCATCAATACCGCCGTCATCCGCCGCCGTGACCATCGCCACTGTCGTGTTCCAGCCAGCCTCAATGTGTTCATCGAGTCCTCGTTCGAGTCATAGTCCGTGACGTTTAATTCTAGTAAGTTTTATCTTGTTTTGAGTCGGATTGATTCCATCGTTTTCTAGCTGACGTAGTTCGATTCTTGAGTCTTCCGCGTGCATAAATCTCGTGTCTTGGATACATTGTCCGGGTCACATCAGTCTAGGTCTGGTCGAGATTCCATATTTGTTGTAGTTGATAGGTTTTCCAAGATGTCTCATTTCATTGCATGTAAGAAAACCGATGATGCAGTACACATAGCCAATTTGTTCTTTATACATGTTGTGCGTTTACATGGAATACCTAGAACTATTGTTAGTGATAGGGATTCTAAGTTTCTAGCACATTTTTGGCGTGTACTATGGGGTAAGTTAGGTACCAAATTGTTGTTTTCTACTGCATGTCATCCACAAACTGATGGACAAACTGAAGTAGTTAATCGCACTTTAGGTACTTTGTTGCGTGCTTTAGTTAAAAACAACTTGAAATCATGGGAAGATTGTTTGCCATATGCTGAATTTGCTTATAATAGAGTTGTGCATTCATCTACCAATATGTCTCCGTTTGAAGTTGTTTATGGTTTTAATCCGCTAACGCCTAATGATCTGTTTCCTTTACCTGTTGAGCATCTAACAAGTGTTAAAGGTACAAGAAAAGCGGAACAAGTTAAGGAGATGCATGAGAAAGTACGTGCGCGTATTGAAGCCGTTGGCGCACATAATGCTGTTCAAAAGAACAAACGACGCAAGCAAGTGATTTTCCAGCCTGGAGATCGCGTTTGGATTCATCTGAGTCCTGGACGGTTTCCCAACTTGAGAAAATCAAAATTGATGCCTAGAGGAGATGGACCGTTCACCGTGCTGAGTCGAGTCAATGATAATGCATATCGCATTGATTTACCCGGTGAGTATAAGTGTTCGTCTACATTTAATGTTGCTGACTTATCTCCCTTTTCTGCAGATGATGAGTCCCCGAATTCGAGGATGAATTCTTTTCAGCAGGGAGGAATGATGAGGTAGTGCAAGACAATGAAGAAGATGATCCGGAGCTGCAGTTTAAAGGTCCAATGACGCGTTTGCGAGCTAAGAAGTTGCAAGCTTATTTACAAGCTTCTATTCGTCGCAAATTCGAGTTGCATGAAGATGAAGTGAAGAGCAGCCCAAGATGGATCACCATGCTATCTATTAATGATGAAGAAGGTATCATGAAGACGTGAGAAGAAGAATCACGCCATTTGGACGTGTGCATAAAAAGTTATACGCGTTTGCATGGGAAATCGGGAGATGCTGTTTTTCATGCAAAGGTGGTAATATTAATTGTACCATGGGCCACGAAATTATTCATGTTAATTCAGCATCGAGTTCTAAGGTCCAAGATGGTGTGGAAATACAAGCCCAAATCCATTATGGGATTTATCCTTATCTAGTTAGATTTAGATAGATTTTTGTTATCTTATTTTTGGTATCTTTTGATTTTATCCTAGATTGATTAGGATTAGTATTATTCAATGTTTATCTAGTTATTTAGGGTTAAATTTCGTTCCTACTCTCTCCTATAAATAGGAGCACCCTGTGACATTCATAATTCAGACAATTGCAAGAAATAAAGAGTTATTCTCAATCTGTCTCACGATCCTTCGGTTGATCAAACTTTTATCTACAATTCTATTGTTCTAGCAAATCAATAGTCTTATTTAAGTTCTTCAGGGTATAACTAAGTACTTGGGAGAATTGCTATCCGGAGAAGCTAGACGTGCGCGTTCGGGTTATTCAACACGGGTTCGCCGAATCTATCCAATCCACAACACTACCATCGCCGCCGCCAAGTCCATCTACACCAAAGCCTTCCGCCGCCACCATCACCATAATTCCAGCCATCTTCAAGTGTTCCAAGTGTCCTCATCGTCGTTCTTTTCGTTGTTCGAATTTCTAGTAAGTTTTACTGTTTAATTCGTGTCGGGTTGAGTCCTTCTTTAGCTGACGTAGTTCGAGTCCTTAAAGTCTTCCGCCTGCATATTCTTCGTGTCTTGGATTCATTGTCCGGGTCACATCATGCCTTTTGGTCTCACTAATGCACCAAGCACATTTATGCGTCTGATGAATCATGTTTTGCGTGAAGTGATTGGAAAGTATGTAGTTGTGTATTTTGATGACATTCTGATTTACAGTGACACAACACATACACATATGCAGCACCTTAGACACGTTTTTGAGTTACTTAGGGAGTCAAAATTATATGGTAACTTGTCTAAGTGTTCTTTCTGCATGAATGAAGTCGTTTTTCTAGGCTTCATTGTGAGTTTACGTGGTATAGAAGTAGACCGTTCCAAAATCAAGGCGATTGAGGAATGACCCACTCCTAAGTCTGCGAGTGATGTGAGGTCTTTCCACGGCCTTGCTGGCTTTTATCGTCGCTTTGTGCACGATTTCTCCAGCATAACCGCGCCGCTTACTGAGTTAAGCAAGAAAGATCGAAAGTTTGAATGGGGTCCTGTTCAAGAGCATGCGTTTAAGATGCAGCCCTTCATTATTCTACCTATAATAGAGGAGCTGTACGCACTCAAGAGAGCTTTAGAGACGTGGCAGCACTACTTATGGCCTAAGGAGTTCGTGATTCACACGGATCACGAGAGTTTGAAGCATTTGAAAGGCCAACAAAATTTGAACAAGCGACATGCACGATGGGTAGAGTTTATCAAGTCGTTTCCGTACGTCATCAAGTACAAGAAGGGCGTCGAAAACGTGGTAGCTGATGCATTGTCGAAAAGGTACGTTCTCTTGAACCTTATACATGCTAAAATGTTGGGATTTGATGCAATTAAGGAGATGCATGAGAAAGTACGTACGCGTATTGAAGCCGTTGGCACACGTAATGCTGTCCAAAAGAACAAACGGCGCAAGCAAGTGATTTTCCAGCCCGGAGATCGTGTTTGGATTCATTTGAGTCCTGGACGGTTTCCAAACTTGAGGAAGTCAAAATTGATGCCTATAGGAGATGGACCATTCACCGTGTTGAGTCGAGTCAATGACAATGCCTATCGCATTGATTTACCCGGTGAGTACAAGTGTTCATCTACATTCAATGTTGCTGACTTATCTCCCTTTTCTGCAGATGATGAGTTCGATGATGATGAGTCCCCGAATTCGAGGACGAATTCTTTTCAGCAGGGGGGGAATGATGAGGTCGTGCAAGGCAATGATCAAGATGATCCGGACCAATGTCGCGTTTGCGAGCTAAGAAGTTGCAAGCTTATTTACAAGTTTCTATTCGTTGCAAATTCGAAATGCATGAAGATGAAGTCAAGGGCAGCTCGAGATTGATCATCATGCTATCCATTGATGATGAAGAAGGTAGCATGAAGACGTGAGAAGAAGAATGACGCCATTTGGACGTGTGCATGAAAAGTTATGCGCGTTTGCATGGAAAATCGGGAGATGCTGTTTTTCATGCAAAGGTGGCAAGAATTACTCAACATGGGCCACGAAATTAATTCACTTAATTCAGCCCATGGACGTTTATTTTGGGTCCAAATAGGCGTGGAAATACAAGCCCAAATCCATTGTGGGATAAATCCTTATCTAGTTAGATTTAGATAGATTTTTCTTATCTTATTTTTTGTATCTTTTGATTTTATCCTAGTTTGATTAGGATTAGTATATTTTCGATTTTATCTAGTTAATTAGGTTAGAATTTCGTTCCTAATGTCTCCTATATATAGGAGTACCATGTGACACTTTAAAAGTTAGACAATTGCATGAATTCAAGAAGTTATTTCTCTTTTGTCTCCTGATCTTCTGTTGATCGAAAATTACACAAACCATTCTATTGATTTAGCACTTCAATAGTCTATTTAGGTTCTTCAGGGCATAATTAAGTACTTGGGAGAATTGCTATCCGGAGAAGCTAGACGAGTGCGTTCAAGTTGTTACAACACGGGTTCACCGATCTATCCAATCCACACTACCTTCATCGCCGCCAAAAAAAGCCACCTTTCACGACAACCACCGCCGCCTCCACTGCCGTTCGCCGCCGTACCAGCCCCCCATCGAAGTCCTACCAAGTGTTCCAATCGAGTCCTAATTCGTGTCTACGTAATTCTAGTAAGTTTTATCGTGTTTTGAGTCGGATTGATTCCATTGTTTTCTAGCTGACGTAGTTCGTTCTTGAAGTCTTCCGCTTGCATAAAACTCGTGTCTTGGATACATTGTCCGGGTCACATCACGCAGCTACTTCGATCTTCTCCGATTTGTTAGCAATTCTCCCAAGTACTCGTTGTACCCTGAAGAACTTGAATAGGACTTTAGATTTGCTAGGTCTAAAGAACTTGATAAATGGGTGATCAACCAAAGGATCGTGAGACAATTGAAAATAAACTTCAAAATATTATTCAACGTCTACCTAATAATGTCACAAGGTACTCCTATTTATAGGAGTGATATAGAACGAAATTCTAAGCTAGATAAGGCTAAAAATACTAGTCCTAATCAAACTAGGATTGTATCCTTAATCAAAATCTGTTTTTAAGATTCTCAAAAGATACCAAAAATAAGATAAGAAAAATCTATCTAGATAAAGACAAATCCCAAATTGACTTTGGGCCTTCAAAACTCGCCACATATGGACTTGGGCCTCTTCTTTAACGTGTTGGACTATTAATGGAGGAATCCACACGTTTTCTTCAACATCAATCCAGTCAATATGCTCATAAGCTCATACCGAGTGTCTTCATGCAATCTGGTCAGTATGCCCATACCGACTGTCTCTTCGAACTTCCATCTTCAACTCTTCAAGTATGATATCCCATGTTGTGATTTTGATAATCATGTATTGTTCTTCAAATCTTGATTTCCAATCTTTGATGGCCCTCATTCTAACAATCTTCGAACCTTTGAATGATAGCTCCGGATTTAATTCTTCAAGGCTTTTCAGGATCATATCATATTCAGACACCTCCATTATCTCACACCTTTCTTTTGTACCTCTTGGAATGCAGCCAAGCATTCGGTCTCATGGAGATGGTCGGATACTGCTTCTCTGGAAACTTATCTTGCAGTCAATATGGTGTTTTGCACAGGTGACAGGTCACTTGGTAATGTGCAGTAGCACTCAAGACTAGGACGAAAAAAACAAGTGAACAACCAATTCATTTAGGATTCAAAGTTGTAGTGAAAACCTCTAATTGTATTAGCTTCCAGAATGAAAGTCACTATTCAGATGGTATAAGCTTCAAGAATGAAAGATAGAGAAGGCAGAAACATTATCAGAAGTATTTCTTGATGACAATGAAATATGTACAACATTACTAATATTTGATCTCATAAATTCTCATGGAGGAACAAGAACAGCAAATCAACAGGAAACGAGTTTGAGAATGACTGCTGCATTTCCATAGAAAGTGGGCGTGTACTCGTGATTCTAGAATGGGCGCAAGGCTAGAAAATTTTAAAACTAAAAGCGAGGGACATTGAACAAATAAAGTGAAAACAATAGTTCAGGGCACACGATTCCGAAATTCAGCAAGCACAAGCCACAAGGATTAGTTCTCTGCCCTGATACCACAAAGCATGAGCAACGACTATACTTAATTTATCAGTTTTTGTAACAGCTTAATAAACACAGCCCAATAGAAATCAACTGTTAATGACTTTCAAAGGAAAGGAAGAACGACAGCTCAAAGGTGTAAACTAATTATTACTATGCCCTCAATATGGCTACACTTGAACTAAGCTGTTCATGAATTTCTCCGAATTTCTCTTTAAGCCTTTGTATCTGCATAAAGAGGCCACTTTTTAATGGGATAACAAAGAGTAACTAAACATTTAAACCAAGAGAAGCAATGACAACTATATACCCGTTTCAGCTCAATTTCCGTTTCTCGCCTTCGCTGTCCTAGAGAATGCCGCATGTTACTGATATCAAAGACATTATCTACATCTTCAAATGCAGAATCTAGATCTGCCCGGAGAAGTGCAGGCAACTTGTCAACAACAGGCATAAGGAGAAAACAATTGAACTGCAAGGAAAGAAGCCATGGAAAAGGAAAACAAGTCAGGCATATGGACGACTTGTCACTTTTCACTGAAACTGCCACGCCCCAATGATAACCTGCCGTGTAAGAATTTTTGCCGAGGTGGGACATAGGGTAAAGTTTGTTCTATGGAGACTGGGCTTCTATAGGTTCAAGTCAAGGCCACGGTTACGATATCCCACGTCAGAATTGTGCATATAAGCTAGGGACCCTTAACTTAACCCAAAACCATGGTCAAAGGTAAATGATTGACGACCCTTACTTATATGCCCTTCCACACTTTCATACGGAATCAATGTGAGATATCGTAACAATCCATCCCCCCTTTCAAACTGGACATTCCCGAACGGCATATGCCGGGTGTCAACCCCTGGGTGGCAACCGCGGCTCACATCCTGATAGCCGCTTTCCGCAGCCCGCCCAAATCCGTCAGACCAAATTATTAGGCATATCATATTTCATGTGGAATCGATGTGGGATATCATAACCAGTAACTGATGATCAATTGATCATCTGCTCTGCAGGGATAAAATCTTAACTTATAAAAATGTCAGTGATGGTTGTCTGAAAAAATGCATATGCAAATTTTATAAGACCTGTTTTCTTAACATCACCAAATAACCAGCAGCAAATGTATTAGGAAGCATATATACAAAGTACAAACCTTAAGCTCAGTAGACGCCAGGAAATATTCACGGATTCCATGAAATATTTGCTGAACCAAAGCATAAACGATCCTTTCAGATGAAGGGGCAAGCCTTCTGTTCCACAGCGTACTATCTAAAAGGTCCGCTAGCCTTGTCTCTGTCGTTGGAGCACTAGCTGTTAAATCATTTCCAGAAGCCAAATTATTGAGTTTCACATCTCCTTTGGACTTGACCTCTTGTCTATTATTGCTTACAAATCCAGACGATAACTCAGTAGAAACACTAGAAGAATTAACACCAACATTAGACTGTTCTGACCCACCAAATGAATCCAAGAACTGTCGTAATCCAGCCCTATTCTGCGATGTTGAAATTCTGGTCAGAGAAAAGAAAAGAAAAGAAAGGAGACTAAACAACATTAACTATTATAATCATATGCCCAGAATGATTCGATGAAGCTGCTTGCATCAAAAGCTCTTTATTTTTTAAGAGGGTTAAAGTGGGAAGAGCAGGCAAGCTGACCCACTCCACCACCATGACTAATGAAAACAAAACTAAAAATCAATTAGTAGAATATATTGCACAAGATCCTCACTGTATCTAGTGTCCCAAAATGTCAGAACTCAGAAATGAAGTGTAGCTATATATATAAAAAAAAAGAAGTAGCAATTCAAGCCCTGGCCATTCAAAAATACAATGGTTTTACGATATTAGTAATAGACATTTGCGCTGCATAAACTAATAGGAACTGCGACTCCAGAAAATACTCAACAGTCATGCAAACAAAAGTGAAAATATAGTAAAAAAACAACATTTACCAAAACTACAAGTCTACCTACCTTATTGTGAAGTGACCATGAAACATAACGTGTGGTGCTCACCAAATCCTCCATACACCTGGCAGTTCATTCGGGGATAGTTCCAAATTAGAAATTAAAACACCACTTTTAAAAGAGAAGAAGAACAAACATTTATGCAGTAATAATTCTGCGAATGTTATAAGCATAGGACAATAAAAGAGAATACACTTGAATAAACAATCAGCAACATATGCATAAAATTTTAATACAGGATGGAAAAGATTTGACACATATCCCAGCTCAATCAGGATAACTTTACAAAAGGTGTGCATAATTAACTAAATATTAGGTTACAAATGCACTGAATTTTTTCAGCATGATGCTTGTGCAATTTCAACAATTAAAAAGCTGTCAACTATAACAAGCAACATGCTTCTTTTTTCACTATGCATATTTCCATTAAACAACTAAAGATCGTTCAGAATGAAGGTGGAGCAAGCAGTTTCCATAAAAGTAGATACGTACATTTGTTGCTTGTTCTTTAAGAGTATATTAGTTAGCATCCTTATAACATCATTCCTACAAGGTTGGTCCATTTTCATGAGTAAACAAACCAAAACTCCAAGTCAGAAACAAATACTACTCAGACACCTGACACTTATTAACTCCATGGCCAAATGAATGATGAAATACCAACTTCTCTTGACCTACAATTCCTCCTTTTCTTATTGAGACAACTATAAGAAAGTGTCAAGCATTAAGAAATGAAATGAAAGAAGGGAACAGAAATCCGAAGGTTCAATTCCTCCAGCACACTAGTTTACTCATATTTACGCAGGAAAAAAGAAGTCAACAATATATCTACAAAAAAAAAAAAAAAAAAAAGAACCCCTTAAAGTTCAAGGCAAAGAGATAGCCTCTTAAACTATATTCAATTGTTAATTTGCTAGCCCCAACAGTGAGTTCAAAGAAATGTATATGGAAAAAGGTTACCTAAAAATGTAAACTATTTAAAAGAGAAATGCAAAAATGCAGGCAGTTATACTAACTTTTCACGGCATGATCGTTCAGTCGATTCAGCAAAGTTGTCAAAGGCAGACGCAGCGCGATTTAGAAAAACTTCATGGCCACTAAGATATTCACCTTCTTTCTGTTGGAAAATGTCTCGGATCATAAAAAGTAGTTCTTAGAACACAAACAAATAGAGCATGTTGCCTTAATCATGAATATTGTCTGATCACAAATGTAAACTAGTTACCAAAAATGATAACAAATGTTTCTACCTGGAGAAGGAAAACAGAGATAGGAACCAGTCTCTTTAGAATATGTAGCAGCCGGCCACCTAACTGGTACCACATAAAGAAAGAATGATCCGAGAGTCAGATAATCCAATCTAGAACTACAAGTCGAAGACCAAAGTGCAGCATTGATGAATTGAACTGGGCTCCTATTAGTGAAGTGAGCAGAATGAAACACGAATCACCTAATGAGGAAGAAGCTAAGAGGGATGTGTTTCAATGCAATGGTGATATAGCCTCAGGTCCTAAAGGCTTTCCTCTAGCTTTCTATCAAGAATGCCGAGACATAATTAAACAGAATTTGCTTTTGACTTTCCTCTAGCTTATATCAAGGAAGCGACATATAGAAGATCAAGATGATATTTGGAGGTGGGTCTTGGAATTTTCTGAAAATTTCTCTTGCAAATTCCTTTATAAATACAATCCTTCCTATGAGTTCATTATCCCCTTACTCTTTCTTTAAAGATATTTGGAAGGCTTCTGGGCCTCGAAAAGTTCAGGTCTTTCCATGTTATTGGTGTTGGGTAAGTGACTCACTTGCGATGCGTGGTGTCCCACACATTCTTCTATCCCAAACTAGTGTGTCTTATACAAGAATCTGTCTGAAGGCCTTCATCATGTCTTTATACAATGCCCTTTCTCCCTTAGACTATGGCTTGGTGTTGAATGTATTACTGAGCATACAGTGGATTCTTCCACGTTCAATTATTTGTTTGTCTAATCTTAAAAGTTTCGCATGCAAAAAGAGTAATGTGGTATGGGGGATTATTATTCCACCCTCTGTTGGTCATTGTGGTTAGAGAGGAATAGGCGAATCTTCCATGATAAAGAAGAATCCTTGGAGGAAGTGCAGGATAGAGTAAAGTTTAGAGTTGCCTGGTAGGCCTAAAATTACAAAGAATTCAAGGCCTTTTTTGTTTCTGGTGTTAGAGATTGGAGTTGTTTCAGTATTTAGGATTACATCACTTTTTGGAGGGATTACTCATCCCTTTGTAAGGGACTTACCTCATTGATTTCTTGATAAGACTTTAGTTTCTTATCCAAAAAAAAAAAAAGCATCATTAGCAAGTCCTGCAGCCACCTAGTTTCCTACTTAGAACATTCATTCAGATACCTTTTTTTTGCTACAGACCGTGGGAACATAGTAAATTTAAGCCTCTCCAGCTTTTCACGCCAATATCATTGTTAAGATTTAAGAATACCCATGAAGTACATGGAATGCACATGAAATCCAAGCATATTTTCAGATTGGCGCGATACCACCATATTATTTCAGAACTGAGACATGATGCTCCTTTAAATGAAATATGCATGCACATATGTCCAATCTAAATTAATTATACAACTCGACTATACTTAGGTCCCTGAATCAGCAATTCTTTAAAATGGTAGCACATATATGTGGGAGAAACTGTCGTAGATGTCATTGAGATCATCACCTGATGAAGAAAAGGTTCAAAAGTATCACGAGCCTTCGCAACAGCAATTACACAAGCCGTCCTGAATTTTTAAAAAACATTATTAAAAATTTGAAGTAAGAAAGTAACAAAGATCTGCTAAGGATCACCGATCACATATTTACAAATAAACCAGAAGCTCATTGATACCTTGAATAGTTAGTTCCATCATGGATGTCCTCAACTCCACAAGCATTGACAATCTCTTCACGCGTGATTGGAGGACATTTGGTTCCCCCAACAACAAAACGGAACTCAGCCATCGCACGATGATATTGAGCACCTCCATAAAGACGCATCCCCGCATTCTGCACAGCAGAGAACAGAATATCAACAAGCTTGAGTAAATCTCCAGAGAAGTACAAATATACATAAGCAATCCAATTTATTTCTAAGTGACTACTAGGTGAACCGTATGAAATCTCAAAATATTTCAGAAGCTAGAAACCAAAAACCAAAAAATATGGAAATTAAAATGGCTCCTAATTCAAAGGGGGCAATGGAATACACTACTGCGGTTGCAGAAACGGCGGATTCCTGTGCTTCATTTTAATGCGTTGCTTTGGCGTAATTTTTATACCACATGTATATTCCATTCCATTCAAAACGAAGTAGACTACGTAATGACTTCACATTTTATTTGTTTTGTAATTGAATATGGACAAGCCAAAAATATAGTAGCTAACTCTTCTTATTAAGAGTTAAGTTCAATTTTCACTATTAAGGAAAAATAGTGATGTAAAGTGAAATGTCCAAACAAAGTGCAACTACTTCAGGGATTCCATGAAATGATCTAGTCTCGTCTTCAAGGGAGGCAACTAGGGGTGAGCATTCGGTGAGTTCCGGTAGGAACATCCAAAAATGTTGAAACCGAACTCACCGACCACTTGCATGGTGGCCGACTGATCACCGAACCGACCACCGGTCAGTCGGTTTCGATCGGTTGTCAGTCGGTTACTGATCTTAAAAAAAGATTGGGCCCAGATTTCTGTCGTCGGCAACACAGAGTGAGAATTCTTGCCTATTAGAGAAGAAGGGATATGTTCTCAGTTCTGTTTCTGAGAGAATTGAGAGGCAACTCGACGAAAGCGAGAGACAAAGATGAGAGAGACTGAGAGAGACAGGCGAGAAGATGAAAGAGAGATGACTAGTGTCGTGATTGAGTTTCATAAGAGAGGAGGAAGGGGAAGAGGGTGAGGTGTGTTTCCCAAAATTGAGAGAGAGGGGGGGGGGGGGGGGATGGGGTGGCGTGTGTTCCCAAAAATTGAGAGAGAGAGAGATGGAGGGAGAGGATGCGGGTGGCGTGTGTTTCCAAAAAGTAAGAGAGAGAGAGAGAGAGAGAGAGAGAGAGAGAGAGAGAGAGAAGGGTGGGTGGAGCAACTTTTTAGGTGACAGAGTCCGGTGGGTGGGTGGGGCTCGAGGAGCTTTTTAATTTAGAGGGAGGGGATCGGTCGGTTCAGATGAACCGATCTTTTTTTTTATTGATAACCAATGACTGACCAATATAGTGTCGGGTTCCCTCCAAATCCACCGACCACCGACCGAGTGAAGCTTGGGACCGAACTGAACCGGACCGAAACCGATTGGTTCAGTTGGTTTTTCGGTTCCGGTCGGATCCCTGCTCACCCCTAGAGGCAACACACAAATTAACCAGATCTGGACACAAAAATTAGTTTTTAGAAGACAACCAGTGAAATGCATCAAATGCATACACCATAAGTACATTAAACCTTAGAAGGATGGCAAATGCAAGCTAATTACCCTCATAAGTACAATATAGGCCGAGAAGTATGAACAGCTAAGTATATTTCTACAGTTCTTTTGTAAAGGATGCTATCAATCCAAGTAGATTCATGTCATTGAAAATACAGAAGAAGAAAAGGGTGGATAAAATTTTATCTTCATGCAGTTAGAATGTATCAAGGCAAAATCTCAGAGGAAAACAAATGTTTTGGGAGTATATCTGAAGGGAAACCAATTTGCAACAGAATCTTTTGGGGAAACTGGAGCAAGAAGAAAATAATATAGATGGAAGCGCAAATGTTGTACCTTTTTTAACGCAAAGCACAAAGGCACAATACAAGAAGATATGGTATGAGAAGGATATGAGGACTCACAGGTATTAACTTGTGAGGAAATTGAAGACCATCAGTGCCAATAAATGCACCTCCATTAACCCTCTCATCTAGCAGTGTTTCCCCTGCAAAGTACATAATCCTTCATAATGAGGTGACATACCCATTTTCAGAAAGAGATATAGGTCTGTAAACAAGTCAAAGACGCCAATTTTTTAACACTTTAGGTGAAACAAGTAGTTAGGTGCTTGAAAATGAGATGGCAAATTTATAGGGAAGTGGTCTAATTTAGCATGAGTGGGAATTAGCCAGTGGAAACTTGTATTTTCAGATTAAGTTTTTATGGGCTGAAACCATTAGATGGCAACAAAGAACTTACCAAATTTATCTGGTGGTGCAAGAACTGTCCCTTTCAGTAGAAGTGATAACTGAGCAATACGAGGAACATATAATCAGAATAGATAGTTAAGAGAAAACCGTAAAACTCACCATATAATTCAGCTTAAAAATTATAATTATAATTATAATTATAATTATTGTGAAATTCTCATAATGCACTCATAGAAACAAACCTATTAGTACCCGCCACATTAATATTAATAAAATTAAACTTACTGCACAGGAGCAAGAACATAACTTGCCACGTTCTGAGTTGAAAATTCTGTTGGATTAGAGCATTGGGAATTTGAACTCATCTATCCCTTCCATCCAAATGAGCAAAAATATGCTTAAAAATTGAAATCCAGGACTAATGTAATATTTTAAAGATGGATCACATTGAGAGGCAATTAAACAACCCAAGAGATGAAAATTTTTCAAAACATCCAAGGTAATTACTCTCTATGCTAAAGGCGTAGCTTCTACTGGAGTTTAGTCATCAATCATTAAACAGCAGAAAGGTGCATAGTATGATCTTAAAGACTATCATTTTGTTCTAACAATGTGGCTTTAGAGATCTTCATCACTCCTAAAATTCAGGAAACTACTATGAAGAATATTAATCTACATATTACCTAAATAGTAAAATAAATTTTAGTTTGACAGTAAACAATATCATGTATAATGACACATCATAATATAAGCAACAGTGCTTTTAGTATAACCGAAAACCTTACTCATATTCCTCCTGCATTGAAGATCACAAATTCTTAAAAATAAAAAACATAGATGCATATTATTTCAGCCAGAACTACAGCTACTAGAAGATTATATTCAGACATAAATTATAGGAGTAATATATAATGTGACCTTGGTCAAGAACAGATCATGAAAAGCTCTTCCTTTCTCCTTCAGCTTTACTTCATCCAAAGAACTGAGAAAAAGAACAAAAGACTTAGTTGAAAAATTGTAAGCAATTAACGTAAAAGCTCAATGCATTGTGGAAGAGAATGGGAAAGGTGAAAAGGAGAAGCTTAACTAAGTCTGCTCTACAGAAATTGACGCATTTCAATGCACAATTGCACATAAGCAGAAAACCGGAGAAATTTGATAAGTAAAAAGTGAAATCTTCTCCTTCTGATCAACTCTAAATGTTAGTGTGCCAAGGGGGGAAAGGTGATTTCAACCTGAGTTCCTGATTTATTTCATTTAGCTTCCTGGTAGTGCCCCGAAACTCTTTCTCAAGAAGTGGAATGATAAGCGGAACACTGTCCATATACCTTAGCGGACAAATATATCACAAAATTGCAAATTTTTAGCATCAATGAGTAGATCATATAAGGGGAACAGTAATTCAGTAATATGCAACTTGGGTACCTTTTCTGCAGCAACTCTTCCAAGAATAACTTAAGGCTGCTAACACCTATTCTACTCCTTTCCTGTTTTGAAAGTGATCTACCCAATTTTTCCTCCAAAGCTGCTCTATCCTCCATCTCCCTCAAAGATATAGCCTGACAAAGCCTCACAGGAGACCGTTTAAAAAATATGACAAGATAAAATGGTGCATTTAGAAGGAATAAGACAAGGTTAATGGGCTGGTATATTAGCCCCATCTCACGGCTGTCACTTTGTCAAACAGGACCCTAGGGGCTGAGCTACAGAAAAAAGCATGGACAATGAAGGTTTAAACTAACCAAAGAAGAAAAAAAATGTAGGGAAGACATTTCTGCCAAACAGAAAAGGTTAATTTGAATATACCACTCTTTTTCCAATAAGATACTGTTCTTGCAATTTCAAAACCACCATTGATCATGGATCCGATATTAGTACTGTCACGCGCATCCTTTTCTATGTAGGAAGCACATTTTCAGCCTTATTCCATATGTAACAAGTGATATAACAAGTGTTTGCCGTTTGTATATTGGTGGCTCCTTGATGTACAACCATTAAAATTAGGGAGCGACTATTTGCACCACTACTTTTACTCTTTGCACCACAAAAGAAATAAAGAAAAAATAAAATAATTATGAAGTTACTTCAATACCCTTTTATTACTTGTTCATACCACTAAAATTACTCGATACACCACAAATTCAAAACTAAAAAAAAATTAAAAAAGAAAACAAATTAATCGAATTATTCATCAACTTATAATAGTTTATTAGAAGTGTTAGATGCTAGTATGGGCGTATTGATTGAAAATAATCGAGTTCAAAACTAAACAAAAATTAAAAAAGAAAACAAATTAATCGAATTATTCATCAACTTATAATAGTTTATTAGAAGTGTTAGATGCTAGTATGGGCATATTGATTGAAAATAATCGAGTTTAGAACGTGTTGTGAAGGTTTTTTTTTGTTCAGATCGCGATTCGTTCGAACTGGAAATTTCGAACATTTTGGAGTGGTTCGAACTCCATTTTTCGAACAACACTTGGATAAAAACGGAGTTCATGGCGTTCGAATTTAAGTTTTCGAACATATTAGAGTGGTTCGAACTTCAATTTTCGAATATAGTTCGTTTGGAAAATATTTTCTAACACCTTTATACCCTGAAATTTTCTAAGTGTCGTTCGAACTTTAGTTTCCGAACAAATGAGGGTTGTTCAAACTTTAGTTTCCGAACCAAATTTTTTCGAAGTATTGGAGTCGTTCGAATTAATATTCTCGAACAAGGTGAACGTGTTCGAAATTGTGCTTCCGAACATTTTTTTTTAAGTAAAACAAATATTTTTAGAGCGAAGGGTATTAATGTAAATGTGTGTGGTGCAAAAAGTAAAATCTGTAGTGCATTGAGTAAGCGAAGTGCAAAGAGTAAAATCAGTGGTGCAAATAGAAACACCCTTAAAATTAATTTAATATAAATAACAGAATGAACAGCACAGAATGAACAGCAGGAGTTAGCAATCAATCACCAAGATCATCTATTTATTGTACGACTTCATAAGGAAGTCAAACTTAAATTAGAATCATGTCATCTATTTGAAGCATTAAAAGATTAAAAAAAATATATAGACAAGAAATTACTAATTGGTGAAATATGTTAGGCATATAAGCTAGGGAGCCCCAACTTAACCCCAAAACCATGGTCAAAGGCCAAGGGTTGACCCCCCACTTTATGCCCTTCCACATTATCATGTGGGATCGTAACAATCCATCTCCAAACCGGACAACCACGGATGGCACAAGCCGGGTGGCAACCCACATCAAGGCCTACTTCCAGGTGGCAACCCACTTTGGGCCCACATCCAGGTGGCAACCCTTGGGCCCACCTCCTAGTAGTCCCTTTCCACAGCCCGCCCAAATCTTTGGCAAGTCGGACCAAATTGTTAGGCATATAAAGGAGCCCTAACTTAACCCCAAAACCATGGTCAAAGGTCAAGGGTAGACCCCCACTTATATGCCCTTCCATATTCTCATGTGGAACCCATGTGGGATCATAACAAAATATGAGTAAGGTTAGGGGTGAGCAAAAAACCAAAAAAGGAACTAAATGAGTGTTAAATCCGGATACCATGAGAAATCCGACTACCGTGGGACTATACCTATTTAATAAAAAATATGATTTCTTGGTAATTGCTTCTTCAATAAATTCAATGTCAAAATTTTTCAATAAATTTATGTTTCATCTTAGGTATTTGAAGGAATACTTAATACTCTCTTGCTTTTAGTGATTTGTGGTCAATTTTTAAAGCCAAGAGGTATTTGCATCTTTGAATATTTTGGGTTCGAGACACTTCTTATTCATTTTGTTAAGGTTTTGAAGGGATTTTAAAATGGGGAACCGGAATGCAGTTGTAATCCTTTTATATAAGCATGAAATTTACAGCCAAAATAGTTTGGCATAACCAAATAAACCAAAAACTTAGCCGTAACACTGTGTGCGGCTTGGTTCCAGTCATAAGAGAAATTCCGGGTTGTTTTAGAAGTTTAAAATGTAAATTTACTTAATTTGGTTTCGTTGAAAGTGTCAGTTAAATCACCCGAATAAACCTGAATACTCACCCCTAATTAAAGTGAATTTGATGGGACAAGTATCAAGAAAGAAAATTGTGTGTGACTACCACAAATGGTTTGGTGTTCGGTGTTCGGTGGGAGGAATACTTATCAATTCAATTTCAGTCAGCTGTAAATGTTGAAGGAAAAAATGTCAGGTTTCACCGACCGACCGAAATCGATAACATTTAAAGTAAAAATCCTAAGAGAAATCGAAAAGGCTAGGGCCGCAGTAGCGTGTTTGGTGTGGTGTTTTAAATTTTACAGGAATGACATAATGTGACTTTCAACTTTCAATTCAATTTTACATTATGTCATTCCCGTAAAATTTAAAACACCACACCAAACACACTACTGCGGCCCTAGCCTTAAGCCATCTCCTTGCGACCTCGTCGTTTGAAACAGCAGCACTCGGCGCTCCCTCGTGTCAATCCGGCACTCCCAGCAGCACTGCAGTGCAGGCTGTGCAACACGTCTAGAGAAGCGGGCAAGCCAGCTCTAAGGCCACAAACAACAATTTATTTAATCTTTTCATACTTGATGTTTTTTTTTATATTTTGGAGTTTGGAAATTGGAACAATTAAAGTAAGCTCGGTTGCTTTTTGTTTTACATTATGGAAATCTACAGAAAATATGTCGAAATGAGGAAGTTTTTTTTTTTAATTATTTTGGTGGCCGGCCATAACACCAACACGGTCAGTGGTCAGCCGGCTGGCCACGACACCTGTGGAATTTTCAGTCGGATCCTACCCGAACCGACCAAATGCTCACCCCTATGTGCGCAAAATGTGTGAACTGTGAAGGATGTAATTTCACGATTAGATGTACATTATTTGTCAATAAATTAAAGATTGGTTAAGGTCTTAGTCCTACAACTTAAAAGAAACAAGGCTTAGTTACTAGCTAAGTCGCTCGCATTAGGACATATATCAGATGAAATCATAAGTAACAGATCTCACTGAATAAATTCAGCACTATACTAATGCATTTAAAATAAGGAAGAGTCTCACCTGTTTGAACTCATCATTAGACCCATAAACAGACTCATGCCCAGATCCAACTCTTCCAGAAGGAACAGAAGTGAAAAAAGGCGAATCCCCTAACATGAGTCCATCAAGTGTGCTTGCAGGTGGTGAAAGAAAAACTTCCACATCGGAAGCTCGCGCAAACTGAGGGATTTTTGTATCAAGCTTCGTTGAGACAACTACAGTTCTCGAAAGTTCAGGATCAATCTATATGGAACCAAAAAACCAAGGAGTCCTTTACAAAAATTGCAAAGATTTCAAAACATCCAAATAAGAGATGAGATTGCAGTAGTAAAGTTAGTTGGCCAAAAAAAAAGGCACTAAATGTAAGGTTGAGGTAGCAATAGCTTCAAAACTAGAAGTGAGAAAAAGATACCCTCAAACAGATTATTCATGTGAACATTGAAGATCAACAAGAGAAATAAAAAAAGGACCATTCCTGTAAGCTTGCCTTGCAATTCTGAGTTTAAGGCCTGAGACTTAATCTATATTAATGGGCTTATTCAAGTATTACTAAAAGATTAAACTTCCTTTGAAGTGCAATGCATGAAAAAATGGGAGAATGAGTTTCAACAATACTCTTGAGTGTGATTTCTAGAGCACGGACACATACACATTACATAAGCATGTATATTCTTTCAGGAATGAGCAAAATGCGGTTTTTACTGAACCAGGAAAAATGAGAAACATACTTGCATGACAACCCTACGAGTTGTGGCATTACTCCAATCACTGCAATCTTCCAGGCATAGTATGATGAATTCCTTATGCTGCATTTTAGCCCGCACTAAAGACTCCACTGCTCGAGCTTGAGACTGCCAGATGCAGCTCCTCAACATTCACCATGCAAATGCTTCAAAACTAACAACTCTGGAACTAACTAATATACCTGCAAAGCAAGATTTTTCCGAGCTGGAGCTGGGGCGATAAGTCCAGGAGTGTCTATTATGGTAAGGTTTGGACAGTACTTGTACTCTATTCTGATTATTATCTCTTTCGAAGAAAATTGATAAGATTCTCGCTCCAGCCTCATATTTTCAGCTTCAATATAAGCCTACACCGATTGACCATAATTAGCTCTTTAAAACTGCAGCTATAAACACAAGTAAACTCCAAAGCAATTTTCCCCTCAACAAAATTTCTCAAACATCAGCCACTAAAAGAAACCCAAGAAAATGCAGTTTCCATTAATACAAAGTTATTCAAGGGAAAATCACCCGCGAACTACTCTAAAGTAAATACTTTACTATATGAACTCAAAATCTTAACACTTGAACTACTACAATTGAGTGACTGCCACAAGAAATTTCAAAATGTAGGTGGAAAAAGGGCAACTTGATATCATGGTAAAGTAAAGCGATTAATTGAAGAGGGGAATTGGAATAGTACCTGGATTTGTTGAAGAGATTTATCTTGAGGAATAGAGGGGTCGGAGTCGGACAAGAGGCGGCAGAGAGGGGTGTGGCAGTCGGGGTTGAACTTCATGTGGAGCGTGATGGGGCGACGGGTCTTGGTGCCGCCGCCGACATGGTTGAACTGGAAGCCCATCAGAGCCTCGACGAGCGCGCTCTTGCCGTCGGTCTGGTGGCCCACCACTAGCACCGCCGGCGCGTCGAACGGCGTGGAGAACTCCTGGGCGAGGCCGTGGAGCTCGTTGTAGGCCTCGTACAGCTTCCATTGCCCATCTTCCGTCTCGGCGCCGCCATTGTCGAATTGGTGTTGGTCCATCTCTTGGGAACTGGGAGCGAGTGCTTTTTGAAGGTTTTTAGATTTTTGGACATCTCGGCTCGCGCGCTTGCTTTTGGACAACAAACCACACACCCATTCGACGTGTGGATATGTTTGTCATTGTCAATATTGAAATATATGAAACCTTATTTTAACAATATTTAATGATTGAACGATTTATCCACATGTATTTCCATATCGCTAAGTCTATGTATCCAGAATTTGGATATCCAGAATAGAGTATTATGGTCATTTTCTACTAAATTTTAAAAGTAAATCATAGTAATTATCCAAAATATCCATCCCTTAAATTTCGACTAATTTTCCAATTTGAATTCAAATTTCAGATTTTTCTCTCTCTAATTTTTATTTTAATAATAATTGTTATTTCCAAGATAGTGGAGTATTGATATCATCAACCCCATTAATTACTTCATCTCCATCTACCCTAACAAAACAAATTTATCATTCATCTCCATTCTCAAAATTTCTTATCTCAAAAACCTTTCAAATAGGCAAAATTTTATCATTTGCAAGGCTTTTAGATTATCATTATCCTCATTACCAAATCAATTCAAGATGAGTATCCAGAGTAAGGCTTCAAAATTTTACGTTGTTTCAACGGTGTTCGTTCTGAAATTTACAATAACTGGTTTGAGTGTGCGCCAAATGTTATTGGCTTTAAAGAGGGAATGTATCAAGCCTATTCAACAGAGGAGGAAGCTATCGATGCATATAAGTTGTATTTGCAACGGATTAGGCGAAGTGACGGCTCAAACTCTATTTTCGAGACTTATTTTGAGTCTTCTAGTACCTGTAATGAGAAAAGCTCAAATAGTGAGACAAACTCAAGACAATGTGATGTCTGCGGTTGTGAAGATGGCTTGAAGAAACTGTTGGGGTGGATTTGGATAAAGATGTTTTTTTTTAGTAGCTTTGCTGGATTACTTGGTGGATTGATTGTTCGTTTGTTGAAGTGAAATTAAAAAAGCTTTCTCCAGTTGTTCCAAATCCAACTGTAACATTCGTTTGTTGCATTTGAAATGTAATGCGTTTATTGCATTTGAAATCAATTTATATTTGTGCCAAATCTAATTGCATTAATGTCCATTTAACCTGCTGCTAAAGAATTCTGGAATAAATATGTTTAATCTTTATGTTCAAATCTAATGAATTTGATTATTATTATTATGGCAGATATTTATTGATGAGGGCTTGAATAAATTAAGTGAGAAAATTTATTTTGATTGCAAAATAAGGTTAAGGTACCAATAAAAATAGAAATCAAAATTGATTAAAATGTTGAATATGAAAAGTCTAAGCAAAATAAAGGTGCCAACAAAAACAGAAATAAAAAGTGACTAAAATGTTGAATCTGAAAAGTCAAATATTGCATTAGATTGTGACAATAACAAGATCATGCTCATAATATGATGTGACCCAGACAAGATATCTAAGCCAAATCAACAGAACACGTAGCGGAAGACTTAAGGACTCGAAACACGTCAGATTAAGAAGGATTCAATCCGACTAACTAGACTAAAACTCAACTAAAATAAGAATAAAAGACTCGATTAAACTAGAACTTACTAGGATAATTTGTGGAAGATAGGAGGCGGACGAGTAGTGTCTTGTGGATGAAGGTAGTGGCGTCGAGATGTAGATGATAGGTAGGATGGATTGGAACTTCAACTGAACCCCGGCTTCAAGAGACGAAACACAGCTACTTCGATCTTCTCCGATTTGTTAGCAATTCTCCCAAGTACTCGTTGTACCCTGAAGAACTTGAATAAGACTATTGAATTGCTAGATCAATAGAATTGTATTTGATCAACCAAAGGATCGATAAATGTGATCAACCAAAGGATCGTGAGACAATTGAGAAATTAACTCTTTATTTCATGCAACGTCTCAATTATGAATGTCACATGGTGCTCCTATTTATAGGAGTGTATATGGACAAAAATTAAACCTAAAATCTAGTAGAAATCGAAAATCTAAGAGTTCTAGTCAAACTAGAATAAAATCAAAAGTTACCAAAAATAAGATAAGAAAAATCTATCTAAATCTAACTAGATAAGGATAAATCCCAACAACTTGGGCCTTCATAAATCTCGCCTGTTGGACCTTCAAATTAACACAATATGGGCTGCAATTTATCATAAATAATTCGTGGCCCATATCATGTATTATTCTTGCCACCTTTGCATGAAAAACAGCAACTCCCGATTTCCCATGCAAACGCGTATAACTTTTAATGCACACGTCCAAATGGCGTCATTCTTCTTCTCACGTCTTCATGCTTCCTTCTTCATCATCTATGGAAAGCATGGTGATCAATCTCGGGCTGAATATTTGATCTTCATGGGCTGCCCAAAATATCCGAATATTTTCATGCACTTGTGTTCTTCAAATCTTGATCTCCAATCTTTAATCTTGAACAACATGATTATCTTTGAAGCTCTCAATGGCATTCTTGGATTTGATTCTTTTATGCTTTTAAGGTTCGTATCATTATACGAACCCGAAAAGCATAAAAGAATCAAATCCAAGAATGCCATTGAGAGCTTCAAAGATAATCATGTTGTTCAAGATTAAAGATTGGAGATCAAGATTTGAAGAACAATACATGATGATCAAAATCACACCATGGGATATCATACTTGAAGAGTTGAAGAATGAAGGCATGAAGACAGTCGGTATGGGCATACTGACCAGATTGCATGAAGACAGTCGGTATGGGCATACTGACAAGGTTGACGTTGAAGATAACGTGTGGATTTATCCAATAATAATCCAACACGTTAAAGAAGAAGCCCAAGTCCAAAAAATTGGCGAGTTGTTCAAGCCCAAAGTTAGTTAGGATTTATCTTTATCTAGTTAGATTTTTGTTATCTTTATTTTTGGTATCTTTTGATTCTTACCTTAAAACCAGATTTTGGATAAGGTAACAATCCTAGATAGATTAGAACTAGTTTATTTTGAATTCTTCTATTATTAGGACTCTAATTTTCGTCCATTTAGGAGTACCATGTGATATTCATAATTTAGACGTGCATGGAATAAAGAGTTAATTTCTCAATTGTCTCACCGATCCTTTGGTTGATCACATTTATTGATCCTTTGGTTGATCAAACACAATTCTATTGATCTAGCAATTCAATAGTCTTATTCAAGTTCTTCAGGGTACAACGAGTACTTGGGAGAATTGCTAACAAATCGGAGAAGATCGAAGTAGCTGCGTTTCGTCTCTTGAAGCCGGGATTCAGCTGAAGTTCCAATCCATTCTACCTATCATCTACATCTCGACGCCACTACCTTCATCCACAAGACACTATTCATCCGCCTCCTATCTTCCACAAATTATCCTAGTAAGTTCTAGTTTAATCGAGTCTTTTATTCTTATGTTAGTTGAGTTTTAGTCTAGTTAGTCGGATTGAATCCTTCTTAATCTGACGTGTTTCGAGTCCTTAAGTCTTCTGCTACGTGTTCTGTTGATTTGGCTTAGATATCTTGTCTGGGTCACATCATAAATTTGGCATCAGAGCCACGTCAGCTCTGCTGGTCGTGGTTCAATCCGACGTGTCAAATACGTGTTCTGTTGATTT
Organism: Perilla frutescens; assembly: GCA_026008535.1. Lineage (NCBI taxonomy): Eukaryota > Viridiplantae > Streptophyta > Magnoliopsida > Lamiales > Lamiaceae > Perilla > Perilla frutescens. Next base: position 18,766,960 of record BRKX01000004.1, read on the forward strand.
GGCTTAGATATCTTGTCTGGTTAAGGAAAGAATCAAAAGATATGATAGGAAACTCTTTTTCTAATTCTTTTAGGATTTTATCTAGGAATTTTCGTCCATCCCTCTATTATAAATAGGGGATCATTGTTACTTTGATATTTAGACCATATTTGACTAAGAAGAATTTACCTTTCAATATTGTCTCACCCAAGATCCTCTTTTTGTTTATTTTCAGCCGAAAATACACACTCTTAAGAAGCTTGCAACTTTTTAAGTTTTATCTTTAAATCTTGTTCTAATTCTCTTGTGGAGTTAGGGTCGGATTTGCAACCGAAGAGAATTCAAGTAGCGAGACTTTTTGTGTATTGTTTTACACAGGGTGTGTCGCCCCGAGTTCAATTCATCTATCGAGGAGATTCCAAGTGAAGTACGTTTCGCGGATCAAGTGTCCACGGGGTTTGCTTTCGCGTATCAACTCATTCTATCTTCATCAACATCGCCAATCATTACCGACGTCATCCAGCAGCCATCCAACGTCCATATCATTGTTATCCATCAAGATCCAGTCGAGTTCAATAAGTGTCCAAGGTCAGTTCATTGAGTTTGCCTATACGTGCTCAATTCAGCAAGTTAAGCACATATAGATAAATTGAGTCATTCTTTGTTCTTAATTCGTTTTCTTTGTTTATTTTATCGAGTCTAAGCACAGCCATACAATATAGTCATATTTATCGTTGTTTAGTCATTTATTTTGTTCTAGTATTAGTCGGGTTGAATCCTTCTTTAGTTGACGTGTGTTTCGATTCTATAAGTCTTCCGCGTGTTTTTCCTCTCGGTGTTGATCATCATACCGGGAATCGTATCATTTGGCATCAGAGCCACGTCAGCTCTGCTGGTCGTGGTTCAATCCGACGTGTCATCTACGTGTCAAATATGTGTTATTTAATTTTCGTTTTGTTTCGAGTCTTGTAATCTGATTTATATTCATTGAAAAAAAAGGAGCAAAGGGATCGAAATCCCTACAGCAAAAAAAAAAAGTCAAAAAAAAAATCTGAAAAAAAAAAACGAAAATTCAGTTACTTATTGTGTTTTGGATCTTAATTCCTTGTTTTTAGGTTTGTTCCATATATTTAGGGATTCTTAGATTGTGTTCACACATCCAAAATCCTTATTCCTTTATCCATTAGATTTCTTACCTTGTTTAGATAGATTTCATCCTAATCTACACCTATTCAAAATCCTTCCATCCTCATCCATATCTAATCAAATCCTCCACCCTTATCCATCATAGAATTCGATTCCTACACCTTTAGGATTCGAAAATTTCATCTATTCCATATACACCCGGTTCACCTTGTACACCACATAGTCCATACACCCATACACCCGTGGTCCACATACACCAATCAGCAGATTTACCTACACCATCTATACAGCAATCCCACATCATCAAGTTAGATGGATCCGGTCCGAGTCCGCCCAAATCGATTCAAAGATACCGATGGTCTACACCGCAACAAGATAATCATCCCAGAGTTTGAGGGTCTATATGATAAGATTCCCGGTATGATGATCAACACCGAGAGAAAAACGCGCGGAAGACATATAGAATCGAAACACACGTCAACTAAAGAAGGATTCAACCCGACTAATACTAGAACAAAATAAATGACTAAACAATGATAAATATGACTCTATTGTATAGCTGTACTTAGACTCGATAAAAATAAACAAAGAAAACTAATTAAGAACAAAGAATGACTCAATTTATCTATATGTGCTTAACTCGCTGAATTGAGCACGTATAGGTAAACTCAATGAACTGACCTTGGACACTTATTGAACTCGACTGGATCTTGATGGATAACAATGATATGGACGTTGGATGGCTGCTGGATGACGTCGGTAATGATTGGCGATGTTGATGAAGGTAGAATGAGTTGATACGCGAAAGCAAACCCCGTGGACACTTGATCCGCGAAACATACTTCACTTGGAATCTCCTCGATAGATGAATTGAACTCGGGGCGACACACCCTGTGTAAAACAATACACAAAAAGTCTCGCTACTTGAATTCTCTTCAGTTGCAAATCCGACCCTAACTCCACAAGAGAATTTGAACAAGATTTAAAGATAAAACTTAAAAAGTTGCAAGCTTCTTAAGAGTGTGTATTTTCGGCTGAAAATAAACAAAAAGAGGATCTTGGGTGAGACAATATTGAAAGGTAAATTCTTCTTAATCAAATATGGTCTAAATATCAAAGTAACAATGATCCCCTTTATATAGAAGAGGGATGGACGAAAATATTAAGATAAAATCCTAAAAGAATTAGAAAAAGAGTTTCCTATCATAACTAGGATTGTTTCCTTATCCAAAATCTGTTTTTAAGGAAAGAATCAAAAGATACCAAAAATAAAATAAGAAAAAATCTATCTAGATAAAGATAAATCCCAACAACTTAGGCCTTCATAAAACTCGCCTATTTGGACCTTTAATTACACGACATGGGCTGAAATATAGTGTATAATTTCGTGGCCCATGTAATATAATCCTTGCCACCTTTGCATGAAAAACAGCATCTCCCGATTTCCCATGCAAACGCGTATAACTTTTCATGCACACGTCCAAATGGTGTCATTCTTCTTCTCACGTCTTCATGCTTCCTTCTTCAACTCTTCAAGTATGATATCCCATGGTTATGTATTGTTCTTCAAATCTTGATTTCCAATCCTTAATCTTGAACAACACGACAATCTTTGAACCTTTCAATGGAATTCTTGAATTTGATTTACTTATGCTTATCGTGCTCATATCATTCCCCTCCTCTTGAAAAGAATTCGTCCTCGAATTCGAATCTCCGAGATCAATGACGAACGCGAATGGATCATCTATCTTTCTTTGCACAATCTCAACTTTCAATGGAATAACTTCAACAACCTGTAAAATAGAGATAGCACAAGAAAATGGTTGACAAATGATGTTCGAATTTGGTAGCTCTTCCATGCTTGCTTGATCGAATTCTTTGTGATCTTCAACCATTGCTCCACTGATGTCATTCTCCTTTTTAGAACATGGTTGTAATTCCTCCAACTTTTCAACTTCTTTGGATTCCTCAACGGCGGCAAAAACCTTCATTTCTTCTCTCTCGACTTCTCCAACATCTTCACAAGTAGCAACATCTATCAATTCATCAATAGGTGCATCAACTGAAATTGTTACCTCAAAAGTAGAATCTTCTTTGATGGCAACGTTCTCAGATGGTAACTCAACGTGGATCTCCTCTGGAATGTTGCTGGCTTGGCTTGGCACATCTATGACCAACTGAACTGGTGATGCAGGCCGTGTAAGTGGTACATAGGTACGTAGAAACTCCTCGAATGACTCAGGTTCACTCCAACGAAACGGGGCTGTTTGGCGATGAGCTCTAGGTGACAACTCTACATTTGACTCTACTTGAACCTCTTCTTTTGACTTCATCTCTAGTCTCTGCAACCACTTCTCTATCTCAATGGCATATTGCACAATGTCTTTCAACTTGTCGAAGTGATACAATGCTACCTTTTCTCGGATTTCCCTTCGTAGACCAGCTAGGAATCTATCCATGGTATCTTCTAGATACTCCTCTATATCAGCTCGTCTCATGGCTTCAATCATTTTGTAGTAGTAGTCATTTACACTTCGATCTCTTTGCCTAAGCTTGTATAGCTTCTCCTCCAACTCCCATTGGTAGTGGTCTGGAATGAAGCGTTTTCGCATCAAATCTTTCAACTCACGCCATGTGTCGATAGGTGGAAGGTGATCTCTGCGGTATCGATCTTGCTGGAATTCCCACCATGTTGCTGCATAGTCTTTAAACTCCAATGTGGCTAATTGCACCTTCTTTGGCTCGGGGAAGTAGTGATACTTAAAAATCTTATCAACTCTGCGTTCCCAATCAAGGTACACTTCTGGATCATATAGACCCTCAAACTCTGGGATGGTTATCTTGTTGCGGTGTAGACCATCGGCATCTCTAAATCGATTCGGGCGGACTCGGACCGGATCCATCTAACTTGATGATGTGGGGCTGTTGTATGAATGGTGTATGTAAACCTGCTGATGGGTGTACGGGTGTATGGGTGTGGATTGGGTAATTCGAATCCCCTAGGGTGTAGGAATCAAATTAGATGTGGATAAGTAAGAAAGATCTTGAAGAGATATGGATGAGGATGGAAGAAATCTAAACAAGGAAGGAAATCTAATGGATGTGGAAAAAGGATTTTGGATGTGTTTGACCAATGCGAACACAATCTAAAGATCCCTAAAAATAAGGAAACAAATCTAAACACAAAATCGAATCCAACAAGGATTTAAATCTGATTTTTTTTTTCAGCGACTTTTTTTTTTTACTTAGCCGATGTCTTTTGCTCCTTTTTTTTTCAATGAATATGAATCAGATTACAACTCGAAACAAACGAAAATTAAATGACACGTACGAAAAATAACTGACACGTAGATGACACGTCGGATTGAACCACGACCAGCAGAGCTGACGTGGCTCTAATGCCAAATGATAAGATTCCCGGTATGATAATCAACACCGAGAGAAAAACGCGCGGAAGACTTATAGAATCGAAACACACGTCAACTAAAGAAGGATTCAACCCGACTAATACTAGAACAAAATAAATGACTAAACAACGATAAATATGACTCTATTGTATAGCTGTACTTAGACTCGATAAAAATAAACAAAGAAAACTAATTAAGAACAAAGAATGACTCAATTTATCTATATGTGCTTAACTCGCTGAATTGAGCACGTATAGGTAAACTCAATGAATTGACCTTGGACACTTATTGAACTCGACTGGATCTTGATGGATAACAATGATATGGACGTTGGATGGCTGCTGGATGACGTCGGTAATGATTGGCGATGTTGATGAAGGTAGAATGAGTTGATACGCGAAAGCAAACCCCGTGGACACTTGATCCGCGAAACATACTTCACTTGGAATCTCCTCGATAGATGAATTGAACTCGGGGCGACACACCCTGTGTAAAACAATACACAAAAAGTCTCGCTACTTGAATTCTCTTCAGTTGCAAATCCGACCCTAACTCCACAAGAGAATTTGAACAAGATTTAAAGATAAAACTTAAAAAGTTGCAAGCTTCTTAAGAGTGTGTATTTTCGGCTGAAAATAAACAAAAAGAGGATCTTGGGTGAGACAATATTGAAAGGTAAATTCTTCTTAATCAAATATGGTCTAAATATCAAAGTAACAATGATCCCCTTTATATAGAAGAGGGATGGACGAAAATATTAAGATAAAATCCTAAAAGAATTAGAAAAAGAGTTTCCTATCATAACTAGGATTGTTTCCTTATCCAAAATCTGTTTTTAAGGAAAGAATCAAAAGATACCAAAAATAAAATAAGAAAAAATCTATCTAGATAAAGATAAATCCCAACAACTTAGGCCTTCATAAAACTTGCCTATTTGGACCTTTAATTACACGACATGGGCTGAAATATAGTGTATAATTTCGTGGCCCATGTAATATAATCCTTGCCACCTTTGCATGAAAAACAGCATCTCCCGATTTCCCATGCAAATGCGTATAACTTTTCATGCACACGTCCAAATGGTGTCATTCTTCTTCTCACGTCTTCATGCTTCCTTCTTCAACTCTTCAAGTATGATATCCCATGGTTATGTATTGTTCTTCAAATCTTGATTTCCAATCCTTAATCTTGAACAACACGACAATCTTCGAACCTTTCAATGGAATTCTTGAATTTGATTTACTTATGCTTATCGTGCTCATATCACTATATGATCTAGAAGTGTACCTAGATTGGGAACGCAGAGTTGATAAGATTTTTAAGTATCACTACTTCCCCGAGCTAAAGAAGGTGCAATGAGCCACATTGGAGTTTAAAGACTACGCAGCAACCTGGCGGGAATTCCAACAAGATCGATGCCACCGAGATCACCTTCCACCTATCGACACATGGCGTGAGTTGAAAGAGTTGATGCGGAAACGCTTCATTCCAGACCACTACCAATGGGAGTTGGAGGAAAAGCTATACAAGCTTAGACAAAGAGATCGAAGTGTAAATGCCTACTACAACAAAATGATTGAAGCCATGAGACGAGCTGATATAGAGGAGTATCTAGAAGATACCATGGATAGATTCCTAGCTGGTCTACGAAGGGAAATCCGAAAAAAGGTAGCATTGTATCACTTCGACAAGTTGAAAGACATGGTGCAATATGCCATTGAGATAGAGAAGTGGTTGGAGAGTCTGCAAAATGAAGTGGTTCAAGTAGAGACAAATGTAGAGTTGTCACCTAGAGCTCATCGCCAAACAGCCCCGTTTCGTTGGAGCGAACCTGAGTCATTCGAGAAGTTTCTACGTACCTATGTACCACCTACACGACCTGCATCACCAGTTCAGCTTGTCATAGATGTGCCAAGCCAAGCCAGCAACATTCAAAAGGAGATCCATGTTGAGTTACCATCTGAGATCGTTTCCATCAAAGAAGATTCTACTTTTGAGGTAACAATTTCAGTTGATGCACCTATTGATGAATTGATAGATGTTGCTACTTGTGAAGATGTTGGAAAAGTCAAGGAAGAAGAAATAGAGATTATTGCCGCCGTTGAGGAAGTTGAAGTAGTTGAGAAATTGATGGAGATGCAGTCTTGTTTTGAAGAGGAAACCGACATCCATGAGGAAATGATCGTATATCATATGGAGCTCAATCAAGCTGGCATGGAGACGCAGTCAAATTCTAACATCATTTGTCAACCATTTTCTTGTGATATCTTTATTTTACAGGTTGCTAAAGATGTGCCCCATGTTATTAATCTTGTGCAAAAAGAGATTGATGTTCATTTCGTGTTCATCTTTGATCTTGGAGATTTGAATTCGAGGACGAATTCTTTTCAAGAGGAGGGAAATGATATGATCCTGAAAAGCCTTGAAGAATTAAATCCGGAGCTATCATTCAAAAGTTCGAAGATTGTTAGAATGAGGGCCATCAAAGATTGGAAATCAAGATTTGAAGAACAATACATCATGATCAAAATCACACCATGGGATATCATACTTTAAGAGAAGAAGAATGACGCCATTTGGACGTGTGCATCAAAAGTTATTCGCGTTTGCATGGGAAATCGAGAGATGCTGTTTTTCATGCAAAGGTGGCAAGGATTAGGCCACGAAATTATACACTATATTTCAGCCCATGTCGTGTAATTAAAGGTCCAAATAGGCGAGTTTTATGAAGGCCCAAGTTGTTGGGATTTATCTTTATCTAGATAGATTTTTCTTATTTTATTTTTGGTATCTTTTGATTCTTTCCTTAAAAACAGATTTTGAATAAGGAAACAATCCTAGTTATGATAGGAAACTCTTTTTCTAATTCTTTTAGGATTTTATCTAGGAATTTTCGTCCATCCCTCTATTATAAATAGGGGATCATTGTTACTTTGATATTTAGACCATATTTGACTAAGAAGAATTTACCTTTCAATATTGTCTCACCCAAGATCCTCTTTTTGTTTATTTTCAGCCGAAAATACACACTCTTAAGAAGCTTGCAACTTTTTAAGTTTTATCTTTAAATCTTGTTCTAATTCTCTTGTGGAGTTAGGGTCGGATTTGCAACCGAAGAGAATTCAAGTAGCGAGACTTTTTGTGTATTGTTTTACACAGGGTGTGTCGCCCCGAGTTCAATTCATCTATCAAGGAGATTCCAAGTGAAGTACGTTTCGCGGATCAAGTGTCCACGGGGTTTGCTTTCGCGTATCAACTCATTCTATCTTCATCAACATCGCCAATCATTACCGACGTAGCGGAAGACTTAAGGACTCGAAACACGTCAGATTAAGAAGGATTCAATCCGACTAACTAGACTAAAACTCAACTAAAATAAGAATAAAAGACTCGATTAAACTAGAACTTACTAGGATAATTTGTGGAAGATAGGAGGCGGACGAGTAGTGTCTTGTGGATGAAGGTAGTGGCGTCGAGATGTAGATGATAGGTAGAATGGATTGGAACTTCAACTGAACCTCGGCTTCAAGAGACGAAACGCAGCTACTTCGATCTTCTCCGATTTGTTAGCAATTCTCCCAAGTACTCGTTGTACCCTGAAGAACTTGAATAAGACTATTGAATTGCTAGATCAATTGAATTGTATTTGATCAACCAAAGGATCGATAAATGTGATCAACCAAAGGATCGTGAGACAATTGAGAAATTAACTCTTTATTTCATGCAACGTCTCAATTATGAATGTCACATGGTGCTCCTATTTATAGGAGTGTATATGGACAAAAATTAAACCTAAAATCTAGTAGAAATCGAAAATCTAAGAGTTCTAGTCAAACTAGAATAAAATCAAAAATTACCAAAAATAAGATAAGAAAAATCTATCTAAATCTAACTAGATAAGGATAAATCCCAACAACTTGGGCCTTCATAAATCTCGCCTGTTGGACCTTCAAATTAACACAATATGGGCTGCAATTTATCATAAATAATTCGTGGCCCATATCATGTATTATTCTTGCCACCTTTGCATGAAAAACAGCAACTCCCGATTTCCCATGCAAACGCGTATAACTTTTAATGCACACGTCCAAATGGCGTCATTCTTCTTCTCACGTCTTCATGCTTCCTTCTTCATCATCTATGGAAAGCATGGTTATCAATCTCGGGCTGAATATTTGATCTTCATGGGCTGCCCAAAATATCCGAATATTTTCATGCACTTGTGTTCTTCAAATCTTGATCTCCAATCTTTAATCTTGAACAACATGATTATCTTTGAAGCTATCAATGGCATTCTTGGATTTGATTCTTTTATGCTTTTCGGGTTCGTATCATAATAAGTCGACTATTACAAAATGAACCAAAAGAGAGTCGACTTAAATTAATAGATACCCAAAAAAGAGATAAAAAAAGGTATCATTGAGCAACAAAAAATCAGGCCATAAGCTTCTAAAGCTGGCTTGAGTTTGAATCTGAAATCACTACTAGAGAAACCTCCACTTCCTTCGCAGCTTCAAGGAAGAAGTCGTAAACCGTAACGAGCGGACCACCCTCGAGTACGACGTTGTTCACAACATTGCATCCAACTTCATTAACAAGCCGCCTCATGAGCTCCTTAACTTCATCCTTGAGCTCATCGTGATGCTTCCGCATATTCTGGTATAGCACATCAAGCACCTTTAGGGGTCGGACTTTCGCTCCACTCCTTACTGGAGTTGATCGTGACTTTATTGGGAGTGCTTGTCGCCATTTAGTGGGGTTAATGGGTTATTAGTGGGAGGTTTTGAATGTATGAGAATTGTGAGATGAGTGAGTGATTGTGTTAACAAAGAGTGTTTATATAAGAGTGAGAGTGACTATTGAACTTCCACTCCACCGCCCTATATGTCCAATTAGGAATTAAATGACTCTCAATTTTAATCAATTAATATATAAAATACAGAAAAATAAATAGTGATTATATAATTTGTCGCATATATATGTTAGACAAATCTAGCTTAATTGGATATATAGGGTGGTGGAGGGGAATTTTATTTCCTAATTTTACAATGGTGACTGTTGAATTAGGATCCGCAGTCTGAACATAAATCGAGAAGAAGAGCAACAGCCACAGCGAGAAAACATCTTCTACACAAGAGTTGCTATTCAAGACAAGACTTGCGCGATGATCATAGACAGTGGCAGTGTAATTAATGTCGTGAGCCAGTATGCAGTCGACAACCTTGGATTTACCACAGTGAAGCATCCAAAGCCATACTGCTTGCAATGGCTTACAGATCGAGACACAGTTCGCGTGACTGGTCAGGTACATGTTTCTTTTTCCATTGGTCATTATTCTGACACTGTATTGTGCGATGTTATTCCTATGGATGCAGCGCATATACTCTTAGGAAGGCCATGGCAATTTGATAGACAAGTTGTGCACGACGGACTCGCGAACACATATACAATCAAGAAAGATGGCCGAACACTACCCTTAAGCCATTGACACCCAAAGTCATTCAAGAAGAGCAAGAGATAATGCGAGCAAGGTTCAAAGAGGAGCGAGAGAAGGTTGCAGCCACCACTGGCCGATCAACCACCGCAGACAACCCCTCCACGACCGAGAGTTCAACACCGGCGACCCCTCCCTCTTCCTCGACCAATGCAGATCCAAAACCCCCACTTCACGGCTCCCTTGATCATGGAAAAGGCGTGAATATAGTCCCTTTACCACAAGAGAAAAATCGATCCTTGTTTTGCACAATTAAAGGCGTTGAAAAAGCTATTAAAGCAGGTTTGCCTTTAGTTCTTTTAATTTGTAAGAACAGTGCTACTAACGATGTTTCTTTGCCTAGTGTTGTGCAGCCCCTTATGAAGGAGTTCGAAGACGTCTTTCCGGATGAGATTCCAAGTGGGTTACCTCCAGTTCATGGGATCGAGCACCAAATTGATTTCGTGCCCGGAGCCATCTTACCGAACCGACCAGCATATCGCACTTCGCTTGAAGAGATGAAGGAGACCCACCAAGTTAAAGAGCTGTTGGAGAAGAAGCAAATTCGAGAGTCGATGAGCCCATATTCAGTTCCAGTGATTCTAGTGCCCAAGAAGAACAATGAATGGAGAATATGGATGGATTGCAAAGCCATTAACAAGATCACAGTTAAGTATCATTTTCCTATTCCTAGACTTGATGATATGCTAGATGAACTAAGTGGATCGAAAATTTTCTCTAAGATTGATTTGAGATCTGGTTACTTTCAAGTTCGTATGCATGGGGTGATGAATGGAAAATTGCTTTTAAGACTAAACATGGACTGTATGAATGGTTGGTAATGTCTTTTGATCTCACAAATGCACCGAGCACATTTATGAGATTGATGAACCATGTTTTACGTGATGTTATTGGAAAATATTTAGTTGTTTATTTTGATGATATCATGATATACAGTCACAGTGCATAGGCGCACCTAGATCACCTTAGGTGCGTATTTATGCTTTTGAGAGATGCTCGTTTGTATGGCAACATGTCTAAGTGTTCTTTTTGTTTGAATGAAGTAGTATTCTTAGGCTTTGTTGTGAGTTCTAGAGGTATTGAGGTTGATCATTCCAAAATCAAGGCGATTGAGGAATGGCCAACTTCCAAAACCCCGTCTGAAGTTCGATCCTTTCACGGCCTTGCCGGATTTTATCGTTGCTTTGTGCGTGATTTCTCTAGCATTGCCGCGCCTCTTACTAAGCTAAGTAAGAAGGATCACAAATTTGAATGGGGTAAGCAACAAGAGCATGCGTTTAATACTTTGAAGTCATTATTGTGTTCTGCTCCTGTTTTATGTTTACCAGATTTTTCTAAAACCTTTGAGATCGAGTGTGATGCCTCTGGGATAGGTATAGGTGCTGTTTTGATGCATAAAAAATGGCCCGTTGCTTACTTCAGTGATGTGACCCGGAATGAATCACAACACCTTGGTTTGTGGATAACCAAGATCGAACACATGTCGACAAGTAAGGGTTCAACAAGACTCAACAGACTCAATTAAATTACCTAGACTATGACACGACACCAAATAAAACACAACTAAATAGGATGGGAAAGGGGCTGTTTTGGTTTGAATCGAAAGGATATGACTATGGGCGTGTAGTATGATGTTATGTGGTGAAGAAGGGTTGTAGTAGATAGGTTATGACAAAGAAATAGGGAACTTACGATATATATGTACAACTCGGCGCGAATAACACGTATACTTGAAATCGATGGAAACAGCTTAGAAACTTGTAGAACTCGATCCAATCTTGATGTGTGATAGTGTTATGGACGAAATATGATAGGTGGGTGATGTTGATGATGATCGGTAGTGGTGTTGGTAGAATTTGAGTCGAAAACACAGCTGCAAACCCCGTGAAGATCACCTCACGAAACGTACAACAATCGGTTGTCTTCTCGGTAGCAATCTAACCCTATCCCCACAAGTGAAATAGAACGAGATTTAAAATAAAACTTGGAAGTTGCTAGGCTTTCAAGAGTTCAATTTTCGGCTGAAAATTAAGAAAAGAGGTTCTTAGGTGAGACAATATTGAAAGATAAATTCTTCTTAATCAAATATGGTCTAAATATCAATGTAACAATGATCCCCTATTTATAATAGAGGGATGAAAAGTTATGCGCGTTTGCATGGGAAATCGGGAGATGCTGTTTTTCATGCAAAGGTGGCAAGATTAATTAAGACATGGGCCACGAATTAATTCATTGATTTCAGCCCATGGTCGATTATTTTAGGTCCAAATAGGCGTGGGAATACAAGCCCAAATCCATTATGGGATTTATCCTTATCTAGTTAGATTTAGATAGATTTTTCTTATCTTATTTTTGGTATCTTTTGATTTTGTCCTAGTTTGACTAGGATACTTAGTTTTTCGATTTTATCTAGTTTTAGGACTCTAAATTTCGTTCCTAATGTCTCCTATAAATAGGGATACCATGTGACACTTTAAAAGTTAGACAATTGCATGAATTCAAGAAGTTATTTCTCTTTTGTCTCCTGATCTTCTGTTGATCGAAAATTACACAAACCATTCTATTGATTTAGCACTTCAATAATCTTATTTAGGTTCTTCAGGGTATAATTAAGTACTTGGGAGAATTGATATCCGGAGAAGCTAAACGAGTGCGTTCGGGTTGATTCAACACGGGTTCACCGATCTATCCAATCCACAACTATCCTCCACCACCGCCACTACCACCAAGTTCGACGACCACCGCCGCCTTCAACAGCATCCCTCCGAGTCCAAGTCATCCACAAGTTGTCCAAGTGTGTCCATCGAGTTCTCATTCCTTGTTCGAGTTTTCTAGTAAGTTTTATCGTTTAATTCAAGTCGGTTTGAATCCTTCTTTAGCTGACATAGTTCGAGTCTTTCTTAAGTCTTCCGCCTGCGTTTCTTTCGTGTCTTGGATTCATTGTCTGGGTCACATCATAACAAAGAGGCGTCTACTCCACCTCTTAAGGAGCCGAGATCGCCCAATATCCCAAGCGAGCAGTCCTACTCTTCCGAACCACAGTGGGATGCCAAGTAACAATATGAAGCTCTAGCAAAGCATTTTGAGCGGCAGACTCGTCTGCTGAAAGACGAACTTGGCAACCAAGTAGCTGAATTGCAAAGACCCGAGTCTACACCACGACCCCCATTCCAACGGCCCACTCTGATACGACCCAGACACGAACTAGGACGATAATAACGACATAGCAGAAGACTTTTAAGAATCGAAACACGTCAACTAAAAGAAGGGAACAATCCGACACAAAATTACGGCTAATCTAGACAACTAAAATACCTAGAAAAATGACACAAACTATATAACACAAACCAAGGGTTCAAGGGCTGTATGGGACGATTATGAGGGCTGGAATAAGGTAGGAATTTGTGTGTGAAGGTTGGTGAAGAAGGGTTTGGAGAAGATAGGATATGTTAGTGTTTGAACGGACTTACGGATACAACGAACGGTGTAGAACTTGAGTTTGATGGGCTGCCGTGTTGATGGACGTTGGTGGCTGAATGGATGGCGTCGAAGATGGTGTTGGACGTGTGTTGTTGGTGTGGTGATTCACAACCCGATAGCCTCCTTGAATCTCGAACGTCTTCAAGGTTGAAATCTCCAAGTTGTTCCTCGATAGCGAATACCGGTCAATCCCTCAAGTGAATTGAGCAATACCCTTGAATAAGACTTGTAGTTGCTAGGCTCCAAGAATGAATATTTTCGTGTGAAAAGTATTCAAAAGACAAATAGATTTGAGACACAAATTGAATGCAAAAGCAATTTAATTCAACAATGTCTAAAGTATCAATGAGACATGGTTCCCCTATTTATAAGCACTAAGGGGGACGAAAATTAGCATAAAAAAGGCCTAAAGATTGATCTAAAAGGGATCTCTAACTATACTAGGAAGTGATAAGATTCCCAGTATGATGATCAACACCGAGAGAAAACGCGCGGAAGACTTATAGAATCGAAACACACGTCAACTAAAGAAGGATTCAACCCGACTAATACTAGAACAAAATAAATGACTAAATAACGATATATGACTCTATTGTATGGCTGTACTTAGACTCGATAAAATAAACAAAGAAAACGAATTAAGAACAAAGAATGGCTCAATTTTATCTATATGATGTGACCCGGACAACTAATCCAAGACACGAACAAAACGCATGCGGAAGACTTATAGATCGAAACACGTCAGGCAAATGAAGGATTCAATCCGACAGATAACAAGACACAGATAAACGACTAAACTATGAAAAATAAGACTCGAATAAATGCTAGACACCTAAGACACGTAGAAATATGACTCAACTAAATAAAACACACACAAATAAATAGATAGATAGGCGATTTGGGACAGATTTGTTATACGTGTTAATTAAGGCGAATTGGACACGTATAGGTGATGAACGATTTATGGCGATGAATTATGGCTGGATTATGGATGAGGCTGATGATGAAACGTACGTAGGTGGTAGATGAAGGATGGTGAATGATGGAGATGAATTGAAAAGGTAGAAGAAGTAAACTTACTCGAACCCCGTCTTGCGGTGAAGACGAAACGCGATTTCTCGAATACTCCAAGTTTGATAGCAATTCTCCCAAGTACTTAATGTACCCTGAAGAACTTGAATAAGACTATTGAATTGCTAGATCAATAGAATTGTGTTTGATCAACCAAAGGATCGATAAATGTGATCAACCAAAGGATCGGTGAGACAATTGAGAAATTAACTCTTTATTTCATGCAACGTCTCCATAATAAAGTTCACAACTGATCCCTTTATATAGGGTAGGGATTATGAACGAAAATTAAACCCTAAATCTAGGAGAAATCAAAAATCTAAAGGTGTTCTAGTCAAACTAGGATAAAATCAAAAGTTACCAAAAATAAGATAAGAAAAATCTATCTAAATCTAACTAGATAAGGATAAATCCCAAAGTGGATTTGGGCTGGATATTCTCGCCTATTTGGATTTAATTAATCACAACAATGGGCTGAATTAAGTGATTAAATTCGTGGCCCATGACATAATTAATCTTGCCACCTTTGCATGAAAAACAACATCTCCCGATTTTCCATGCAAACGCGTATAACTTTTCATGCACACGTCCAAATGGCTTCATTCTTCTTCTCACGTCTTCATGCTTCCTTCTTCATCATCAAATGATAGCATGGTGATCAATCTCGAGCTGAATATTTGATCTTCATGGGCTGCCCAAAATATCTGAATATTTTCATGCACTTGTGTTCTTCAAATCTTGATCTCCAATCTTTAATCTTGGACAACATGATTATCTTTGAAGCTCTCAATGGAATTCTTGGATTTGATTCTTTTATGCTTTTCGGGTTCGTATCATTCCCCTCCTCTTGAAAAGAATTCGTCCTCGAATTCGAATATCCGGGATCAAAGACGAACGTGAATGGATCATCAATCTTTCTTTGCACAAACCCAACTTTCAATGGAATAACTTCAACAACCTGTAAGATATAGATAGCACAAGAAAATGGTTGACAAATGATATTAGAATTCGACAGCTCCTCCATGCTTGCTTGATTGAATTCTTTGTGATCTTCAACCATTGCTCCACTGATGTCATTCTCCTTTTCAGAACAAGGCTGTATCTCCATCAACTTCTCAACTTCTTTGGATTCCTCAACGGCGGAAACAACCTTCATTTCTTCTCTCTCGACTTCTCCAACGTCTTCACAAGTAGCAACATTTATCAATTCATCAAGAGATGCTTCAACTGAAATTGTTACCTCGAAAGTAGAATCTTCTTTGATGGCAACGATCTCAGATGGTAACTCAACGTGAATCTCCTCTTGAATGTCGCTAGCTTGGCTTGGCATATCCATGACTAGCTGAACTGGTGATGCAGGCCGTGTAGGTGGCACATAGGTACGTAGAAACTTCTCAAATGACTCAGGTTCGCTCCAACGAAACGGGACTGTTTGGTGATGAGCTCTAGGTGACAACTCTACATTTGACTCTACTTGAACCACTTCATTTTGCAGACTCTCCAACCACTTCTCTATCTCAATGGCATATTGCACCATGTCTTTCAACTTGTCGAAGTGATACAATGCTACCTTTTCTCGGATTTCCCTTCGTAGACCAGCTAGGAATCTATCCATGGTATCTTCTAGATACTCCTCTATATCAGCTCGTCTCATGGCTTCAATCATTTTATAGTAGTAGTCATTTACACTTTGATCTCTTTGCCTAAGCTTGTATAGCTTTTCCTCCAATTCCCATTGGTAATGGTCCGGAATGAAGCGTTTCCGCATCAACTCTTTCAACTCACGCCATGTGTCGATAGGTGGAAGGTGATCTCGGCGGCATCGATCTTGCTGGAATTCCCACCATGTTGCTGCATAGTCTTTAAACTCCAATGTGGCTAATTGCACCTTCTTTGGCTCGGGGAAGTAGTGATACTTAAAAATCTTATCAACTCTGCGTTCCCAATCTAGGTACACTTCTGGATCGTATAGACCCTCAAACTCTGGGATGGTTATCTTGTTGCGGTGTAGACCATCGGCATCTCTGAATCGATTAGGGCGGGCTTGGACTGGATTCATCTTAATGGTGTAGGTAAACCTGCTGATTGGTGTATGTGGACCACGGGTGTATAGGTGTACGGGTGTATGGGTGTATGGACTATGTGGTGTATAAGGTGAACTGGGTGTATATGAGTGGGATGAAGAATTTCGAATCCTAGAGGTGTAAGGATCGAAATCTATGATGGATAAGGATGGATGATCTTGATTAGATATGGATTAGGATGGAAGATATCTAAACAAGGTAGGAAATCTAGTGGATAAGGTAGAATATTTTTGGATAAGTTTGACCAAGTGTGAACACAATCTAACAAATCCCAAAATATCTATCTAAGATGGATTCAAGCCTATCTAAAACAATAAAATCGAATTCAACAAGAAAATAAATCTGAATTTTCATGTTTTTTTTTTTTTTTTTTTCCGGCGACTTTTTTTTTTTTTTTTTTCGGGTGACTTTTTTTTTTTTTTTTTTATCGGCGGCTCTTTCTTCTTCTTTTTTTTTGCCGAATACTCTTTTTTTTTAAATGAATAACAATCAGATTACAATAGATACGATGCAAAATTTAAATGACACGTATGACAGAAAACTGACACGTAGATGACACGTCGGATTGAACCACGACCAGCAGAGCTGACGTGGCTCTGATGCCAAATTTATGATGTGACCCGGACAACTAATCCAAGACACGAACAAAACGCATGCGGAAGACTTATAGATCGAAACACGTCAGGCAAATGAAGGATTCAATCCGACAGATAACAAGACACAGATAAACGACTAAACTATGAAAAATAAGACTCGAATAAATGCTAGACACCTAAGACACGTAGAAATATGACTCAACTAAATAAAACACACACAAATAAATAGATAGATAGGCGATTTGGGACAGATTTGTTATACGTGTTAATTAAGGCGAATTGGACACATATAGGTGATGAACGATTTATGGCGATGAATTATGGCTGGATTATGGATGAGGCTGATGATGAAACGTACGTAGGTGGTAGATGAAGGATGGTGAATGATGGAGATGAATTGAAAAGGTAGAAGAAGTAAACTTACTCGAACCCCGTCTTGCGGTGAAGACGAAACGCGATTTCTCGAATACTCCAAGTTTGATAGCAATTCTCCCAAGTACTTAATATACCCTGAAGAACTTGAATAAGACTATTGAATTGCTAGATCAATAGAATTGTGTTTGATCAACCAAAGGATCGATAAATGTGATCAACCAAAGGATCGGTGAGACAATTGAGAAATTAACTCTTTATTTCATGCAACGTCTCCATAATAAAGTTCACAACTGATCCCTTTATATAGGGTAGGGATTATGAACGAAAATTAAACCCTAAATCTAGGAGAAATCAAAAATCTAAAGGTGTTCTAGTCAAACTAGGATAAAATCAAAAGTTACCAAAAATAAGATAAGAAAAATCTATCTAAATCTAACTAGATAAGGATAAATCCCAAAGTGGATTTGGGCTGGATATTCTCGCCTATTTGGACTTAATTAATCACAACAATGGGCTGAATTAAGTGATTAAATTCGTGGCCCATGACATAATTAATCTTGCCACCTTTGCATGAAAAACAACATCTCCCGATTTTCCATGCAAACGCGTATAACTTTTCATGCACACGTCCAAATGGCTTCATTCTTCTTCTCACGTCTTCATGCTTCCTTCTTCATCATCAAATGATAGCATGGTGATCAATCTCGAGCTGAATATTTGATCTTCATGGGCTGCCCAAAATATCTGAATATTTTCATGCACTTGTGTTCTTCAAATCTTGATCTCCAATCTTTAATCTTGGACAACATGATTATCTTTGAAGCTCTCAATGGAATTCTTGGATTTGATTCTTTTATGCTTTTCGGGTTCGTATCATAAACTCGATGAACTGACCTTGGACACTTATTGAACTCGACTGGATCTTGATGGATAACAATGATATGGACGTTGGTTGGCTGCTGGATGACGTCGGTAATGATTGGTGATGTTGATGAAGGTAGAATGAGTTGATACGCGAAAGCAAACCCCGTGGACACTTGATCCGCGAAACGTACTTCACTTGGAATCTCCTCGATAGATGAATTGAACTCGGGGCGACACACCCTGTGTAAAAAAATACACAAAAAGTCTCGCTACTTGAATTCTCTTCGGTTGCAAATCCGACCCTAACTCCACAAGAGAATTAGAACAAGATTTAAAGATAAAACTTAAAAAGTTGCAAGCTTCTTAAGAGTGTGTATTTTCGGCTGAAAATAAACAAAAAGAGGATCTTGGGTGAGACAATATTGAAAGGTAAATTCTTCTTAATCAAATATGGTCTAAATATCAAAGTAACAATGATCCCTATTTATAATAGAGGGATGGACGAAAATTCCAAGATAAAATCCTAAAAGAATTAGAAAAAGAGTTTCCTATCATAACTAGGATTGTTTCCTTATCCAAAATCTGTTTTTAAGGAAAGAATCAAAAGATACCAAAAATAAAATAAGAAAAATCTATCTAGATAAAGATAAATCTCAACAACTTGGGCCTTCATAAAACTCGCCTATTGGACCTTCAAATTAATACAATATGGGCTGCAATTTATCATAAATAATTCGTGGCCTCATATCATGTATTATTCTTCAAATCTTGATTTTCAATCTTTGATGGCCCTCATTCTAACAATCTTCGAACCTTTGAATGATAGCTCCGGATTTAATTCTTCAAGGCTTTTTAGGATCATATCAGGAAGTTCCCTAAACTAGAATTCTATTCAAGGTAGGAAATTGCCTTAAATACAATTCTAGTCAACTATGACTATATTATGGACGAAAATTACTCCTAAATAATTAAATAAACTCTGATCTTCTATAGTCTATAATTAAATAAATTAAATACTATAGTCTAAATAAAATGATGTGACCCGGACAATGTATCCAAGACACGAGATTTATGCACGCGGAAGACTTCAAGAACGAACTACGTCAGCTAGAAAACAATGGAATCAATCCGACTCAAAATACGATAAAACTTACTAGAATTACGTAGACACGAACTAGGACTCGATTGGAACACTTGGATGGTGGCTGGAACTCGGTGGTGGTGATGGTCACGGCGGCGGATGACGGTGGTATTGATGGTGTTGGCGGCGGCGGAGTGGTCGAAGGATAGGTTAGATTCGGCGAACCCGTGCTGAATAACCCGAACGCGCACGTCTAGCTTCTCCGGATAGCAATTCTCCCAAGTACTTGAACGCACCCTGAAGAACTTGAATAGGACTATTGAGTTGCTAAAACAATAGAACTTTGAAGATAAAATTTCGATCAACAAAAGATCTTGAGACAGATTGAGAAATAACTCTTGAATTCTTGCAATTGTCTAACTTTTAAAGTGTCACATGGTAGCCCTATTTATAGGACACATAGGGGACGAAAATTAGACCTAATTAAGTGATAAAAATCAATCCAAAACTAATCCTAATGAATCTAGGATAAAATCAAAAGATACCAAAAATAAGATAACAAAAATCTATCTAAATCTAACTAGATAAGGATAAATCCCACAATGGATTTGGGCCTGTATTTCCACACCATCTTGGACCTTAGAACTCGATCATGGGCTGAATTAACATGAATAATTTCGTGGCCCATGTACAATTAATATTACCACCTTTGCATGAAAAACAGCATCTCCCGATTTCCCATGCAAACGCGTATAACTTTTCATGCACACGTCCAAATGGCGTCATTCTTCTTCTCACGTCTTCATGCTTCCTTCTTCTTCATCTATGGCAAGCATGGTGATCAATCTTGAGCTGCCCTTGACTTCATCTTCATACATTTCGAATTTGCGACGAATAGAAGCTTGTAAATAAGCTTGTAACTTCTTAGCTCGCAAACGCGTCATTGGACCTTTAAACTGCAGCTCCGGATCATCTTCTTCATTGCCTTGTATGACCTCATCATTCCCCCCCTGCTGAAAAGAATTCGTCCTCGAATTTGGGGACTCATCATCATCGAACTCATCATCTGCAGAAAAGGGAGATAAGTCAGCAACATTGAATGTAGACGAACACTTATACTCATCGGGTAAATCAATGCGATATGCATTGTCATTGACTCGACTCAACACGGTGAACGGTCCATCTCCTCTTGGCATAAGTTTCGACTTTCTCAAGTTAGGAAACCGTCCAGGACTCAGATGAATCCAAACGCGATCCCCAGGCTGGAAAATCACTTGCTTGCGCCGTTTGTTCTTTTGAACAGCATTACGTGCGCCAACGGCTTCAATACGCGCACGTACCTTCTCATGCATCTCCTTAACTTGTTCCGCTTTTCTTGTACCTTTAACACTTGTTAGATGCTCAACAGGTAAAGGCAACAGATCATTAGGCGTTAGCGGATTAAAACCATAAACAACTTCAAACGGAGACATATTGGTAGATGAATGCACAACTCTATTATAGGCAAATTCAGCATATGGCAAACAATCTTCCCATGATTTCAAGTTGTTTTTAACCAAAGAACGCAGCAAAGTACCTAAGGTGCGATTAACTACTTCAGTTTGACCATCAGTTTGTGGATGACATGCAGTAGAAAACAACAACTTGGTACCTAATTTTCCCCAAAGTACACGCCAAAAATGTGCAAGAAACTTAGAATCCCTATCACTAACAATAGTTCTAGGTATTCCATGTAAACGCACAACATGTATAAAGAACAGATTGGCTATGTGTACTGCATCATCGGTTTTCCTACATGCAATGAAATGAGACATCTTGGAAAACCTATCAACAACCACAAAAATACTATCTCGACCAGATCTAGACCGTGGTAATCCTAATATGAAATCCATAGATAAATCAA
This sequence comes from Perilla frutescens, assembly GCA_026008535.1. Taxonomy (NCBI): domain Eukaryota; kingdom Viridiplantae; phylum Streptophyta; class Magnoliopsida; order Lamiales; family Lamiaceae; genus Perilla; species Perilla frutescens. Next base: position 18,788,440 of record BRKX01000004.1, read on the forward strand.
TCCACGGGGAAGACGGGGCTGGTAGAGGAGTGTATAAACCAAACGGGTGTGATGTAGATTTCGATCTCCTACATGTAATGCATCTACTACACACATTCTCAACATCATGCTTCATACGTGGCCAAAAGAAATGCTCATGCAGCAAGTTTAACGTCTTAGACACACCAAAGTGACCCATTAAACCTCCCGCATGCGATTCAAGAACTAACAACTCACGCATAGAAGACTTAGGAATGCATAATTGTGAACCCTTGAACAAGAACCCATCATGCACGAAATAACCATCATAAGCACGAGATTTTGAACAACAATCAGCATATATGGGTGCGAAAAACTCATCACATGCATATAACTCCTTAATTGCATCAAATCCCAACATCTTAGCATGCATAAGGTTCAAGAGAACGTACCTTCTCGACAATGCATCGGCAACAACGTTTTCGGCGCCTTTCATGTACTTGATGACGTACGGGAAAGACTCGATAAACTCTACCCATCGTGCATGTCGCTTGTTCAGATTTTGTTGGCCTTTCAAATGCTTTAAACTCTCGTGATCCGTGTGAATCACAAACTCCTTAGGCCATAAATAGTGCTGCCACGTTTCTAAAGCTCTCTTAAGTGCGTACAACTCCTTGTCATAAGTCGAATAACGAAGGGCTGCATCGTGGAGCTTTTCACTGAAATAGGCGACTGGACGCCGTTCCTGCATCAAAACAGCACCAATCCCTTTGCCCGAGGCATCACATTCAATCTCAAAAGTTTTATTAAAGTCCGGAAGAGCAAGAACAGGCGCATTACATAAACATGATTTTAAAGTGTTAAACGCATGCTCTTGAACAGGACCCCATTCAAACTTTCGATCTTTCTTGCTTAACTCAGTAAGCGGCGCGGCTATGCTGGAGAAATCGCGCACAAAGCGACGATAAAAGCCAGCAAGGCCGTGGAAAGACCTCACGTCACTCGCAGACTTAGGAGTGGGCCATTCCTCAATCGCTTTGATTTTGGAACGGTCTACTTCTATACCACGTAAACTCACAACGAAGCCTAGAAAAACGACTTCACTCATGCAAAAAGAACACTTAGACAGATTACCATATAATTTTGACTCTCTAAGAAGCTCAAAAACGTGTCTAAGGTGCTGCATATGTGTATGTGTCGTGTCACTGTAAATCAAAATGTCATCAAAATACACAACAACATACTTTCCAATCACTTCACGTAAAACATGATTCATCAGACGCATAAATGTGCTTGGTGCATTAGTGAGACCAAAAGGCATAACAAGCCATTCATACAAACCATGCTTAGTTTTAAATGCGGTTTTCCATTCATCACCTTCTTGCATACGTACTTGAAAATAACCAGAACGCAAATCAATCTTAGAAAAGACACGCGAACCAGATAACTCATCAAGCATATCATCTAATCTAGGGATGGGAAAACGATACTTTACCGTGATTTTATTGATTGCACGGCAATCCATGCACATACGCCATTCGTTGTTCTTCTTTGGCACTAGAATCACTGGAACGGCGCACGGGCTCAAGCTCTCTCGAATTTGCTTCTTCTCCAACAGCTCTTTGACTTGCCTATCTATCTCCTTAGTCTCGTCGGGAGACGTCCTATAGGCTGGTCGGTTCGGAAGCACGGCTCCGGGGACGAAGTCGATCTGATGCTCGATTCCTCGTACTGGTGGTAGTCCTCCGGGTATCTCCTCAGGAAAAACGTCCTTGAACTCATCAAGTAAGGGCTGCACATCACTATGCAAACACTCATTAGTAGCACTGCTCTTAAATGTGAGTAGAACAAGGGGCATACCTGCTTTAACGGCTTTCTGAACTCCTTTTGCTGAGATAAACAAGCTCTTCACATGAGGCTTGTTTGAACTTGACTCCAACTCCTTTTCCATAGCTAGGGAGCTCGAATGAGGTGGTTTGGAAGGTGAAGTGGCGGTGCCAAGGGGCTGTCCGGGGGCTGAGGTCTCGGCCGTGGCCTTCGGGGCCCGTTTTGCGGCTGCTTGCTTCGCCTTTTCCTCTTTGAACCTCTCTTGCATGCGTTGCTGATCCGTAGCAACGTCTTTAGGTGATAATGGCCTTAGGGTGCTGATTCGGCCATCAATGTCGACGGTGTAAGTGTTCATACGTCCATCGTGGACAACACGTCGATCATACTGCCAAGGTCTGCCTAACAACAAGTGTGCCGCATCCATAGGGATAACGTCGCACAAAACAGTGTCAGAAAACTTATGGATTGAGAATGAGACACTTACCTGGTGAACCACGCGTATCTCGCCTCTTTCTGTAAGCCACTGCAGTCTGTATGGTTTTGCATGTTGTTGAACAGGTAGACCAAGCTTTTCAACTGCGTATTGACTAATGGCATTGATCACACTGCCACTGTCAATTATCATGGAACACGTGTGACCTTGAATCACTGCACGGGTGTAGAAGATGTTTTCCCGTTGGTGTTCTTGTTCCTCTTCTCGAATGATGCTCAAACTCCGGATTGTGACCAAACTGAGCTGAACTTCCGGATCGACTGGATTAGGGGCTGCATCATTCTCGACTTCTTCTTCAATGTTGGCGTCGCCTATGGGCTCTTTTTCATCCTCACTAGCTGATTCGACTTCATTTGATTCCGTTAAGTATAGAATCCGCCGGTTTGGACATTGAGCTTGGAAATGGCCCCAACCTTGACACTTATGACATTGGATGTCACGAGCACGATTAGGGGCTGCATTCGGGGCTGTAACCTCTTGATTTGGCCGAGTAGGGGTCGGCCGTGGCTGGTTGGGCAGCGTAGACTCGGGTCTACGGCTTGTCTGTGGTGTAGAACGGTCGAAACGCCGTTCGGGTGGTCCGGATGGACCTCTGGGACGTGTAGAATCATTAGAAGGAGAAGAAAGTGATGTGGAAGGTGTACCTTTATTCCAAGAGGGGCGTGTAGGGGCTGAATTGAAGTGGGATCGACGACGACCCTCTCTTAGCTGCCTTTCCACAATTGATGCGTACTGTACCATTCTTTCTACACTGGTGAAGTCTCTGAGCTCGACTTCACATGCAATGTCGGGGTTCATGCCTTCAATGTACCGGATGATGGTAGCATTTAAGGTCTCTTGCTTCCCGACTCGGTTCAGAAGGGTCTCCAATTCCTTGTGGTACTCTTCAATCGACCTTGTACCTTGTTTGACCCGATTGAGCTTCTTCTCAAGCTCTCTTTCATAATGCATGGGTATAAAACGGCCACGCATAAATCCCTTCATTTCCTCCCAGTTATCGATTGGAGGATTGTGGTTTCTGCGCCTTCTTTCTTGTTGCATTTCCCACCATGAGGCTGCATAGCCTCTAAACTCTAAGCATGCGAGTTGTACCTTCTTCTGCTCTGAAAAGTTGTAGCATGCAAAGATCTTCTCTACCTTACGTTCCCAATCTAAGTAAACATCGGGATCGTGAAGGCCTTCAAATTCGGGTATGCTCGTCTTGATGTTGTTGAGCCTACCATCATCGTCATCGTGATGATTTGCACGCCTATGGGGACCTCGGGGTCGGCCATGGCGTCCTCTGTGCCCTTGTGGTGGGTAATCAGCTTCATACCCACTGGCTGCATAGGAATCATATCCATATTCATAGTCATCTTCAAAGGCGGGCTCACGGGGCGGCCTTTGATCATTGTGTTGTACAGGCGGCGGCCTGTTAACGTTCCTCTGTTGCTGGCGTCGGTCAGTAGGCCCCAATTGAGGCTCAGGACGCCTCTCAGCATCATTTTGAGGCTCAGGTTGCCTCGCTGCATTGATTTGAGGCTCAGATTGCCTCGTTTCGTCATCTTGAGGCTCGAGTGGCCTCTTCTCAGGATTTCCTTGGACCGTTTGGGATGTGGTCGACTGGGCTCTGAGTCTTGCAAGCTCCTCTTGCAATTCAGCTACTTGGTTGCCAAGTTCGTCTTTCAGTAGACGATTCTGTCGTTCAAAGTGTTGAACTAGAGCTTGGTATTGGAACTTGGGATCCCACTGTGGTTCGGACGAGTAGGACTGTTCGCCTGGTGTGTTCGGCGATCTAGGCTCCTCAAGGGGTGGAGTAGTCGCCCCTTTATTGTTTCCTTTCTTCATGGTACCTGCAAAACGAACAAACGTGAAGAAAAAGCAAAGTAGTACCTCACAATTCCTCACAGACGCTCGTGTATGTCACTCTTGATTTTTCCACTCGTGTTTAACTCTCAAGTATGTGTAGTGCACGTGTGGAGTGAATTATAGGGGTGGGTTGATCGAAAAATTCAGCAGCTTCTCTTGACTAGCTCCTCGGGTCTTCTTCAAGCTCCAACGGATAAAATCAAGCCGGAAGGTTGCTAAGAGTAGAAGTAGGCGTGTGGAATGAGTATTCAATGGGTTGGTGTATGTAGACCACGGGTGTATGGGTGTACGGGTGTACGGGTGTATGGGTGTATGGACTATGTGGTGTATAAGGTGAACCGGGTGTATATGGAAGAGATGAAATTTTCGAGTCCTTTAGTGTGTAGGATCGAAAATATGGATGGATAAGGGTGAAGGATTTGATTAGATATGGATGTGGATGGAAAGATCTTGAATAGATGTAGATTAGGATGAAATCTATCTAAACAAGGTAAGAAATCTAATGGATAAGGAAATAAGGATTTTGAATGTGTGAACACAATCTAAGAATCCCTAAATATATGGGAACAAATCTAAAAACAAGGAATTGAGATCAAAAACACAAAAACAAACTGAATTTTCGTTTTTTTTTTTTTTTTTTTTTTTTTTCGGCGATTTTTTTTTTTTTTTTTTTTTTGGCGATTTTTTTTTTTTTTTTTTTTTTTTCTGGCCGATTTCTTTTCTCCTTTTTTTTTTTCAATGAATATCAATCAGATTACAATAGACACGATGCCAAAATTTAAATGACACGTACGACAGAAAACTGACACGTAGATGACACGTCGGATTGAACCACGACCAGCAGAGCTGACGTGGCTCTGATACCAAATTTATGATGTGACCCGGACAATGTATCCAAGACACGAGATTTATGCACGCGGAAGACTTCAAGAACGAACTACGTCAGCTAGAAAACAATGGAATCAATCCGACTCAAAATACGATAAAACTTACTAGAATTACGTAGACACGAACTAGGACTCGATTGGAACACTTGGATGGTGGCTGGAACTCGGTGGTGGTGATGGTCACGGCGGCGGATGACGGTGGTATTGATGGTGTTGGCGGCGGCGGAGTGGTCGAAGGATAGGTTAGATTCGGCGAACCCGTGCTGAATAACCCGAACGCGCACGTCTAGCTTCTCCGGATAGCAATTCTCCCAAGTACTTGAACGCACCCTGAAGAACTTGAATAGGACTATTGAGTTGCTAAAACAATAGAACTTTGAAGATAAAATTTCGATCAACAAAAGATCTTGAGACAGATTGAGAAATAACTCTTGAATTCTTGCAATTGTCTAACTTTTAAAGTGTCACATGGTAGCCCTATTTATAGGACACATAGGGGACGAAAATTAGACCTAATTAAGTGATAAAAATCAATCCAAAACTAATCCTAATGAATCTAGGATAAAATCAAAAGATACCAAAAATAAGATAACAAAAATCTATCTAAATCTAACTAGATAAGGATAAATCCCACAATGGATTTGGGCCTGTATTTCCACACCATCTTGGACCTTAGAACTCGATCATGGGCTGAATTAACATGAATAATTTCGTGGCCCATGTACAATTAATATTACCACCTTTGCATGAAAAACAGCATCTCCCGATTTCCCATGCAAACGCGTATAACTTTTCATGCACACGTCCAAATGGCGTCATTCTTCTTCTCACGTCTTCATGCTTCCTTCTTCTTCATCTATGGCAAGCATGGTGATCAATCTTGAGCTGCCCTTGACTTCATCTTCATACATTTCGAATTTGCGACGAATAGAAGCTTGTAAATAAGCTTGTAACTTCTTAGCTCGCAAACGCGTCATTGGACCTTTAAACTGCAGCTCCGGATCATCTTCTTCATTGCCTTGTATGACCTCATCATAAAATCAACCCCATAATTAAATTAATTAAGGGCCGATTTCTTCTTCAAAACCGCACACACATGCACGACAATTTCATGCACATGCACACATGCACTTGAGCTCTTCATCTTCATCTCTTCAAGATTAATTCTCCATGGTGTGTTCTTGATCTTCAATAGTTAATAAATTAACTATCTTGGAATTGCTTCTCTTGATTTCTTCATCTCCAATCTCGAGCTTTCTTCGAATCAACACTTGCAAGTAAGCTTGCAACTTCTTAGCTCTTGATCTTGTGATTGGTCCTCTAAATTGCAACTCCGGTTCTTCATCATCTTTGCTATACATGGCTTCATCACACTCAGCACACTACAACGCCGAATTCAGCCCCTAGTCGAGCTCGTGACATCCAGTGTCACAAATGCCAAGGTTGGGGTCATTTTTAGAACCAGTGTCCAAACCGGCGTGTTCTGTTCCTCAATGAACAAAATGGGCTTGAATCAGCCAGTGAAGATGAAGAGGAGCCCCAGGCCGCCGCCCCTGATGCCATCGAGACCCCTGTAATCGACGATGAAGATGAGGAAACCGAGTTACCTCATGTCAGTTTAGTCTCTATCCGCAGTCTAAACATCAATCGTGAAGACGAAGAGCAATCGCAGCGTGAGAACATTTTCTACACTCGAGTTGCTATCAAAGATCAGACTTGTGTGATGATCATAGACAGTGGGAGCGTGATCAATGCAATCAGTCAGTATGCCGTTGATAAGCTTGCCCTCACCACCACAAAGCATCCAAAGCCCTACAAGCTGCAGTGGGTTACAGATCGCGGTTCTATTCGAGTCACAGGTCAGGTACATGTTTCTTTTACTAAAGGTTGTTATTCTGACACTGTTTTGTGCGATGTTATTCCCATGGAAGCAGCCCACATACTTTTAGGGAGACCGTGGCAATTTGACAGAAAAGCGGTTCATGATGGTTTAGCCAACACGTACTCGATCACACGAGACGGCCGAACCACTGTACTCAAGCCACTCACTCCTAAAGCGAGAGGATGCAAGAGAGATTTAAGTAAGAACGGGCAAAGCAAGCCGCAGCCACCGCCCGGACCGCCGCCGTGAACGGCCAACTCTCGGTCGAAAGTTCACAGCCGATTTCTTCTCCAAAATCGGCCAATACAGCCCCTAAGATGCCTTCCAATGATGCCTTGGTTCGTGGAAAAGCATCCGGATCAGCCCCTACAGTTGAACAAAATCGAACCTTGTTCATCTCAGTTAAAGGCGTAGAAAAAGCACTAAAAGCAGGTTTACCTTTTGTTCTTTTATCTTATAAGGACAGTGCTACTAATGGTGTTTCTTTGCCTTGTGATGTGCAGCCCCTTATGGAGGAGTTCGCGGACGTGTTTCCGGAAGAGATTCCAAGTGGATTACCTCCAGTTCGTGGGATCGAGCACCAGATCGACTTCGTGCCCGGCGCCGTCTTGCCCAATCGACCGACGTACCGAACGTCCCCTGAGGAGACGAAGGAGATCGACCGTCAAGTGAAGGAGCTGTTGGAGAAGAAGCAAATCCGAGAATCGATGAGCCCTTGTGCAGTTCCAGTCATCCTAGTACCAAAGAAGAACAATGAATGGAGGATGTGCATGGATTGCCGCGCCATCAACAAAATAACGGTTAAGTACAGATTTCCTATCCCTAGACTTGATGATATGCTAGATGAATTAAGTGGTTCTAATGTGTTTTCTAAGATAGATTTAAAATCTGGTTATTTTCAAGTTAGAATGCATGAAGGGGATGAATGGAAAACTGCGTTTAAAACAAAGCATGGTCTATATGAGTGGTGGCATTTGGTCTCACTAATGCACCGAGCACGTTTATGAGGTTGATGAACCATGTTTTGTGTGATGTGATTGGTAAATTCGTGGTTGTAAACTTTGATGATATTTTGATTTACAGTCACAGTCCACAGGCGCACCTAGAACACCTTAGGCGTGTTTTCTGTCTCTTGCGTGATGCAAAGTTGTATGGAAATTTGTCTAGGTGTTTCTTTTGTATAGATGAAGTCATTTTTCTAGGCTTTGTCGTCAGTTCACGAGGTATTGAGGTAGACCGTTCCAAAATCAAAGCGATTGAGGAATGGCCAACCCCGAAAAACGCCTCTGAGGTTCGGTCCTTTCATGGACTAGCTGGGTTTTACCGTCGTTTTGTACGGGATTTCTCCAGTATAGCCGCCCCTCTTACTGAGCTAAGTAAGAAGGATCGGAAATTTGAGTGGGGTAAGCAACAAGAGCATGCGTTTAATACTTTGAAATCTTTGTTATGTTCTGATACGACCCGGACTATGCTAGGACGAATCTTGAGAACGTAGCGGAAGACTTAAGGATGCGAAACACGTCAGCGAATGAAGGGTTTCAATCCGACTCGATAAACAATGGAAAAATAGACAATCTAGACAACTAAAATACCTAGAAAAATGATACAAACTATATAACACAATACCAATGACAAAGGGGCTGAAAGGGAACGTGTATGGGGGCTGGAATTAATGAAGGATTCGTGTGTTTGTGGCTTGTGAAGAAGGCTTGGAGTAGATAAGATATGATATGGATGAAACGAACTTACGTGTTGAATGGAACGGTTGATGAAATTCGAACTTGGGGGCTGAATTGAGGTGTGCGTTGATGGAGTATGGATGGCGTCGAATGGTGTTGATGGATGATGATTCGTTGATGTGAATCACAACCCGATAGCCTCCTTGAATCTTGAACGTACCCAAGGATGAAATCTCCAAGTTGATCTTCGGATAGCAAATACCGGTTAATCCCTCAAGTGGATTAAGCAATACCCTTGAATAAGACTTAAAGTTGCTAGCTCCAAGAATATGAATTTTCAATCAAAACTCACAAAGATTTAAACGGGGTTGAGACAATATTGAAAGCAAAGCTTAATTAATCAAATATAGTCTAAAGTATCAATGTAACAATGATCCCCTATTTATAATACTATGGGGGACGAAATTTATCATCAAAAAGGCTTAAAAATTGATCCAAAAGGGATCTCTAACTATACTAGGAAGTTTATGATGAAGCCACGAAAAGCCTTGAAGAACTTAATTCGGAGCTGCAAATACGTGGTCCATTTACACGACTTCGAGCAATACAATTGTAAGAATTTTTCCAAGCATTTGTATGTAAGAAATTCGAAGATGACAAAGATGTTAAGAGCAACTCCAAAATTGTTACTTTGCTAGTAATTAAAGATTGGAGATCAAGGTTTGAAGAAGAGAACATGAAGAACTCGTCGAGTTGTGCATGCGTGCACGAGATCAGATTTTTGGCCCTTTAATTAATTTAATTATGGGGTTGATTTTATTTAGACTATAGTATTTATTTTATTTAATTAAGACTATAGTTGGATCAGATTTATTTAATTATTTAGGAGTAATTTTCGTCCATAATAAGCATAGGTTTGACTAGAATTGTATTTAAGGCAATTTCCTACCTTGAATAGAATTCTAGCTTAGGGAACTTCCTAGTATAGTTAGAGATCCCTTTTGGATCAATTCTTAAGCCTTTTTTATGCTAAATTTCGTCCCCCATGGTATTATAAATAGGGGATCATTGTTACATTGATACTTTAGACTATATTTGATTAATTAAGCTTTGCTTTCAATATTGTCTCAACCCCCTTTTAAATCTTTGTGAGTTTTGATTTAAAATTCATATTCTTGGAGCTAGCAACTTTAAGTCTTATTCAAGGATATTGCTTAATCCACTTGAGAGATTAACCGGTATTCGCTATTGAAGAGCAACTTAGAGATTTTATCCTTGGGTACGTTCGAGATTCAAGGAGGCTATCGGGTTGTGATTCACATCAACGAATCATCATCCATCAACCATCATCGACGACGCCAATCCCCATCGACGCACGCCTCAATTCAGTCCCCCAAGTTTGAGCAATCAACCACCGTTCGTTTTATCCGTAAGTTCGTTGCATCCCTATCATATCCTACCTTATCCAAGCCATTCTTCACAAGCCGTCACACACGATTTTCCCTACAAATTCAGCCCTCAAATCCATCCCTATTCAGCCCTTTAACCTTTGGTATTGTGTTATATAATTCGTGTCGTAGTCTACGTATTTTAGTTGTCTAGATTGTCTATTTTTCGTTGTTTATCGAGTCGGATTGAAGCCCTTCATTCGCTGACGTGTTTCGTATCCAGAAGTCTTCCGCTACGTCTCTAGATTCGTCCTAGATTATTTGTCCGGGTCGTATCAGTTTCCTAAGCTAGAATTCTATTCAAGGTAGGAAATTGCCTTAAATACAATTCTAGTCAAACCTATGCTTATTATGGACGAAAATTACTCCCAAATAATTAAATAAATCTGATTTGACTATAGTCTTAATTAAATAAAATAAATACTATAGTCTAAATAAAATCAACCCCATAATTAAATTAATTAAAGGGCCAAAAATCTGATCTCGTGCACGCATGCACAACTCGACAAGTTCTTCATGTTCTCTTCTTCAAACCTTGATCTCCAATCTTTAATTACTAGCAAAGTAACAATTTTGGAGTTGCTCTCAACATCTTTGTCATCTTCGAATTTCTTACATACAAATGCTTGGAAAAATCCTTGCAATTGTATTGCTCGAAATCGTGTAATTGGACCACGTAATTGTAGCTCCAGATTAAGTTCTTCAAGGCTTTTCGTGGCTTCATCATGTTCTGCTCCTGTTCTTTGTTTACCTGACCTTACTAAGACTTTTGAGATCGAGTGTGATGCTTCGGGCATAGGTATTGGTGCAATTTTGATGCAGGAACGCAGGCCAGTCGCCTACTTCAGTGAGAAGTTGAACGGCGCCAGTTTGAGGTACTCCACGTACGACAAAGAGCTATACGCTTTGAAGCGTGCGTTGGACACATGGCATCATTATCTCTGGCCCAAGGAGTTCGTGATTCACACAGATCATGAAAGTTTGAAGCATCTCAAAGGGTAGCAAAATTTGAACAAGAGACACGCAAGATGGGTAGAATTCATCGAGTCCTTTCCATATGTGATCAAGTACAAAAAGGGTGAAGAGAATGTCGTAGCCGACGCGTTGTCTAGAAGGTACGCACTCTTGAACTTAATGCATGCTAAGATGCTAGGTTTTGACTTCATTAAGTCATTGTATGTATAGGACGCCTATTTCAACCCCATTTATGCTTTATGTATGTCAAAGTCACGTGCTAATAATGGTTATTATGTGCATGATGGGTTCTTGTTTAGAGAGTCTAAGTTATGCATTCCTGCTTGTTCTATGCGTGAGCTACTTGTGTTAGAATCGCATGCGGGAGGTTTGATGGGTCACTTTGGTGTGCATAAGACATTAAACTTGCTGCATGAACACTTCTTTTGGCCGCATATGCGTAGGGATGTAGAGAATGTGTGTAGTCGTTGTATTACTTGTCGTCAAGCCAAGTCCACTTCACACCCGTTTGGATTGTATACGCCATTACCCGCCCCTTCAGTCCCTTGGATCGATATTTCCATGGATTTCATATTAGGATTACCTAGGTCTAGGTCGGGTAAAGATTCGGTTTTTGTCGTTGTTGATTGGTTCTCCAAAATGGCTCATTTCATTGCATGTAGGAAAACCGATGATGCTGTTTACATTGCCAATTTGTTCTTTGTTCATGTTGTTAGATTGCATGGAATTCCTCGTACTATTGTTAGTGATAGGGATTCTAAGTTTTTAGGACATTTTTGGTGTGTTTTGTGGGGAAAATTAGGTACTAAGTTATTGTTTTCTACTGCATGTCATCCACAAACCGATTGTGAAACTGAGGTTGTGAATCGTACATTAGGAGCTTTACTTAGGTCTCTAATTAAGAACAATTTGAAGTCATGGGAAGAATGTTTACCATATGCTGAATTTGCTTATAATCGTGTCATTCATTCTTCTACTAACATGTCTCCATTTGAGGTTGTATATGGTTTTAATCCACTTACACCTAGTGATTTGATTCCTTTACCCGTTGAGCATCTAACGAGTGTTAAAGGATTGAAGAGAGCTGATCTTATCAAGGAGATGCATGAGAAAGTTCGAACCCGGATCGAGCAAAAGGGTTCACAAGTCGCCGCCCATCGCAACATACTGCGAAAGAGAGTTGTCTTCCAACCCGGGGATCGTGTTTGGATTCACTTGAGTTCCGGCCGATTTCCTAACTTGAGGAAGTCGAAACTTTCACATAGGGGAGATGGTCCATTCACCGTCCTGAGTCGCGTCAATGACAATGCGTATCGCATTGATCTTCTAGGTGAGTATAAGTGTTCTTCCACGTTTAACGTTGCTGATTTATCTCCCTTTGATGCAGATGAATTCGACCAAGATGATGAGTCAAATTCGAGGACGAATTCTTTTCAGCAGGGGGGAATGATAAGAATGTGCATAGCATTGATGGTTCAAACCCGGAGTTGCAAATTCGAGGTCCAATTACAAGGTTACGAGTGATACGACCCGGACTCTAGGAACGAACACACGTCGACACACGTAAGTTTTGTGTCTTCTATGACTCAAATAATTAAAGTAAAATATGCGGAAGAATTACGGGACGAACTAGACGACTAAAACTAAATAAAATACCTAGACTTATGACACACAAAATAACACAATATCCAAGATCAAGGGCTGTTATGGACGGTAATATGGGCGAGAATTATGAAGGTGATTTGGACGTGAGATACGGTTGACGAAGGGCTTGAGTAGATAGGGTATGATGGAGTTGTGATGGACTTACGGATTGAACGGGATGATGAACGATTGGAGCACAATCTTGTGGAGGTTGTTGTGACGGACGACGGCGGCGGTGGATGGCGTCGAAGGTGGCTGGTCGGCGGTGTTGAAGGTGTTGTGAATTACAACCCGAAAGTTGCCTTGGATCTCGAACGTATACAAGGCCAAATTCTTTAAGTTGTTCTTCGATAGCGAGTTTCCGGCGATCCCTCGATCGTGGACGACGAATTCCCTTTGTAAAACTTAGAGGTGCTAAATCTAAGAGTATGAATTTAATTATCTAAACTCATAAAAGATTAAAAGGGGAGAGACGATATTGAAAGCAAAGGCTTAATAATCAAATATAGTCTAAAGTAACAATGTAAACTAGAATAGGTGGATAGAAAATAATAGCTAAAGCAAAGGCTTTATTTATAAGTATAGGTGGATCGAAAATAATAGCTAAAGGGGCCGAAAATCTAGAGTCCAAATCAATCTAGAATTGAACTTGGAAGTTTCCTAAACTAGAATTCTATTTAAGGTAGAACTTGTAGATCTTGCCTTATCTAAAATCCTAGTCAAACTATGACTTATAATAACCGAAAATTGACCCTAATTAATTAAATAAAACTGATCCAAACTATAGTATAATTAAATAAAATAAATACTATAGTCTAAAATAAAATAACTACTAGATAAAAACCAAAAGGACCGAAAATTGGTCTTCTTCAAGTCACGGCCGAAACTCTTCACTTCATGCACATGCACACGTTCATCATCCATCTTCCAATGTCAACAAGTTCATCATCTTCAAGCTTCCTTGCACGCCGTCTTCTTCTTCGAGCTTCTTGCGAATTGTAGCTTGCAAATAATCTTGCAACTTCTTAGCTCGTAGTCTTGTGACGGGTCCTGTGAATTGAAGCTCTTCATTGACTTCCTCATTGCTATGGATGTCCTCATCATTCCCCCCCTGCTGAAAAGAATTCGTCCTCGAATTTGGATCCTCATCATGGTCGAATTCATCTGCAACAAAAGGAGATAAATCAGCAACATTAAACGTGGAAGAACACTTATACTCACCAGGTAGATCAATGCGGTATGCATTGTCATTAACACGGCTTAGAACAGTGAAGGGACCATCTCCACGAGGCGACAACTTGGACTTCCTCAAGTTAGGAAATCGGCCAGGACTTAGATATACCCAAACACGATCTCCGGGCTGAAAGATGACACGTTTGCGCCTCGTGTTGCGTGCGGCGGCGATCCTTGAGCCTTGATGCTCAATCCGGGCACGTACCTTCTCATGCATCTCTTGAATGAAATCAGCTCTCTTCATACCTTTAACACTCGTTAGATGCTCAATGGGTAAAGGTAACAAATCAGTAGGAGTTAATGGATTAAATCCATAAACTACCTCAAAAGGAGACATGTTAGTAGAAGAATGCACAACACGATTATAAGCAAATTCAGCATATGGTAGACATTCTTCCCATGACTTCAAGTTATTCTTAATTAGAGACCTAAGTAAAGCTCCTAAAGTGCGATTCACAACCTCAGTTTGACCATCGGTTTGTGGATGACATGCAGTAGAAAATAATAACTTAGTACCTAATTTTCCCCACAAAACACGCCAAAAATGTCCTAAAAACTTAGAATCCCTATCACTAACAATAGTACGAGGAATTCCATGCAATCTAACAACATGCACAAAGAACAAGTTAGCAACATGTATAGCATCATCAGTTTTCCTACATGCAATGAAATGAGCCATTTTGGAAAACCTATCAACTACAACAAACACAGAATCCTTACCCGACCTAGATCTAGGCAATCCTAAGATGAAATCCATAGAAATATCGATCCAAGGAGATGAGGGGGCGGGTAGGGGCGAGTATAATCCAAAGGGGTGTGAAGTGGATTTGGCTTGACGACAAGTAATGCAACGACTACACACATTCTCTACATCCTTACGCATATGCGGCCAAAAGAAGTGTTCATGCAGCAAGTTCAATGTCTTATGCACACCAAAGTGACCCATTAAACCTCCCGCATGCGATTCTAACACTAATAACTCACGCATAGAACAAGTAGGAATGCATAACTTCGACTCTTTGAACAGAAAACCATCATGCAATAACCATCAAATGACCTAGATTTCGAGCTACATGAAGCATATATGGGGCTGAAGTAGGCGTCCTCAACATACAGTGCTTTAATAGACTCAAAACCAAGCATCTTAGCATGCATTAAGTTCAAAAGAGCGTACCTTCTTGATAGGGCATCGGCGACCACGTTTTCCTCGCCTTTCTTGTACTTGATAACATACGGGAAAGACTCGATGAACTCGACCCATCTCGCATGTCTCTTGTTCAGATTGTTTTGCCCTTTCAAATGCTTCAAACTTTCATGATCCGTGTGGATGACGAACTCTTTGGGCCACAAGTAATGCTGCCATGTATCCAATGCACGCTTCAAAGCGTATAGCTCCTTGTTGTACGTCGAATAACGCAAACTGGCGCCATTGAGTTTCTCACTGAAGTAAGCCACGGGACGTTTTTCCTGCATCAAAACAGCACCAATACCTATCCCGGAGGCATCACACTCGATCTCAAAAGTTTTGGAAAAATCAGGTAAACACAAAATAGGAGCAGAACATAACAGAGATTTCAAAGTATTAAAAGCATGCTCTTGTTGTTTACCCCACTTAAATTTCCGATCCTTCTTACTTAGCTCAGTAAGAGGGGCGGCTATACTGGAGAAATCCCGTACAAAACGACGGTAAAACCCAGCCAATCCATGAAATGATCGAACCTCAGAGGCGTTTTTCGGGGTTGGCCATTCCTCAATCGCTTTGATTTTGGAACGGTCTACCTCAATACCTCGTGAACTAACGACAAAGCCTAAGAACACGACTTCATCCATGCAAAAAGAACACTTAGACAAATTTCCATACAACTGAGCATCACGCAAAAGACAGAAAACACGCCTAAGATGATCTATGTGCGCCTGTGCATTGTGACTGTAAATCAAAATATCATCAAAGTAGACAACCACGAATTTACCAATTACATCACGCAAAACATGATTCATTAACCTCATAAACGTGCTCGGTGCATTAGTGAGACCAAAAGGCATAACTAACCTGATGAGATCAAGCATAGCAATGAAGAAGATGATCCGGAGCTGCAGTTTAAAGGTCCAATGACGCGTTTGCGAGCTAAGAAGTTGCAAGCTTATTTACAAGCTTCTATTCGTCGCAAATTCGAAATGCATGAAGGTGAAGTCAAGGGCAGCTCAAGATTGATCACCATGCTTGCCATAGATGAAGAAGAAGGAAGCATGAAGACGTGAGAAGAAGAATGACGCCATTTGGACGTGTGCATGAAAAGTTATACGCGTTTGCATGGGAAATCGGGAGATGCTGTTTTTCATGCAAAGGTGGCAAGATTAATTGTAGCATGGGCCACGAAATTAATTAAATTAATTCAGCCCATGGACGTTTATTTTGGGTCCAAATAGGCATGGATTTGCAAGCCCAAGTCCATTGGGATTTATCCTTATCTAGTTAGATTTAGATAGATTTTTGTTATCTTATTTTTGATATCTTTTGATTTTATCCTAGATTCATTAGGATTAGTTTTGGATTGATTTTTATCACTTAATGAGGTCTAATTTTCGTCCCCTATATGTCCTATAAATAGGGCTACCATGTGACACTTTAAAAGTTAGACAATTGCAAGAATTCAAGAGTTATTTCTCAATCTGTCTCAAGATCTTTTGTTGATCGAAATTTTATCTTCAAAGTTCTATTGTTTTAGCAACTCAATAGTCCTATTCAAGTTCTTCAGGGTGCGTTCAAGTACTTGGGAGAATTGCTATCCGGAGAAGCTAGACGTGCGCGTTCGGGTTATTCAACACGGGTTCGCCGAATCTAACCTATCCTTCGACCACACCGCCGCCGCCAACACCATCAATACCGCCGTCATCCGCCGCCGTGACCATCACCACCGCCGAGTTCCAGCCACCATCCAAGTGTTCCAATCGAGTCCTAGTTCATGTCTACGTAATTCTAGTAAGTTTTATCGTATTCTGAGTCGGATTGATTCCATTATTTTCTAGCTGACGTAGTTCGTTCTTGAAGTCTTCCGCGTGCATAAATCTCGTGTCTTGGATACATTGTCCGGGTCACATCATAAATTTGGCATCAGAGCCACGTCAGCTCTGCTGGTCGTGGTTCAATCCGACGTGTCATCTACGTGTCAAATACGTGTCATTTAAATTTCGTTTTGTTTCGAGTCTATTGTAATCTGATTCATATTCATTGAAAACAAAAAAAAAAAAGAAAAAAAAAATCGGCCAAAAAAGAAAAAAAAAAAAAATCGCCGATAAAAAAAAAAAAAACGAAAATCAGATTGTTCTACTTGTTTTCAATTTTAATTCCTTGTTTTTAGATTTGTTCCATATATTTAGGGATTCTTAGATTGTGTTCACACATTCAAAATCCTTATTTCCTTATCCATTAGATTTCTTACCTTGTTTAGATAGATTTCATCCTAATCTATATCTATTCAAGATCTTTCCATCCCCATCCATATCTAATCAAGATTATCCATCCTAAACCATCAAATTTTCGTTCCTAATCATCTATAGGATTCGAAATTGCCATCTCTTTCATACATATACCCGGTTCACCTTATACACCACATAGTCCATACACCCATACACCCGTACACCCGTACACCCATACACCCGTGGTCTACATACACCAACCCATTGAATACTCATTCCACACGCCTACTTCTACTCTTAGCAACCTTCCGGTTTGATTTTATCCGTTGGAGCTTGAAGAAGACCCAAGAGGAGCTAGTCAAGAGAAGCTGCTGAATTTTTCGATCAACCCACCCCCATAATTCACTCCACACGTGCACTACACATACTTGAGAGTTAAACACGAGTGGAAAAATCAAGAGTGACATACACGAGCGTTTGTGAGGAATTGTGAGGTTCTACTTTACTTTTTCTTCACGTTTGTTCGTTTTGCAGGATAAATGGACCAACAGGAAGATATTTTCTACACCCGTTGCTCCATCCAAGACAAAATTGGTTCCATGATTATTGACAGTGGTAGTGTATTTAACGCCATTAGTCAATATGCAGTGGACAAGCTCGGCCTAGTACCACAGAAGCATCCTAAGCCCTATAAGTTGCAGCGACTTACAATCACAAGTCAGGTAAGTGTCGCATTTACTATTGGTCGATATACTGACACTGTTTTATGTGATGTCATTCCTATGGAGGCAACGCACATTCTTCTAGGTCAACCGTGGCAATTCGATCGAAGAGCAGTGCACGATTGTCACGCCAACACTTATTCCTTTGCTTGGAATGGACGACCCATCAAATTGATGCCTTTGGCACCTGAGGACGTCATTAAGGATCAGAAGTGGATGCAAGAAAAGTTTAAAGCCGAAAGAGAAAGGAAGGCCGCAACTATCGAGAGCGAATCAATCGCCACCGTCCCTAGCCCTACTACGACACCGTTGGAGTCTTGTTCACATCAAGACATGTCGTCTAGTTCATCCAACGCAGATCACCAGTTAAATTCAGACATGATAAGTGAAGCTACAATTCCGTCGCAGCCCATATGCATTGATCCAACACTGGATTCGGGTAAGTCGGATAATCTATTAATTTCTCAGAACAGTGCTACTAATGATTGTTTTTCTAGTGATGTGCAGATCGAGAAGAGAGAGTTCGAGACGGAGCAGCCTGGAATAGCTACATCCAACCCTGAAGGCAGCTCGGAAGAAGTTTCCAACTCTCAAGAAGAGATCCACGAAGAGCTGAAGTTGGAGCATGATGATGTTCGACTTAGAGATCAACTTGTTCTAGATAAGTCGTCCAATACCCATGTTGTTTATCTTAAGGACTTGTTACTTGAAATCGAGAGAGGTAAGTACCGTCTATACTATTCTAGTATTGATAGGTATTTGATGTGTATAGTTGAATCTATGTTCCTTTTTAGAATTAATTTGACATTTGGATTTGACTTGAATTGCATGAAAAGGTTGAAAAGTAGAAAGCTATTGTTTGTTCCAACCAAGTGTAAGATGCGAGCATGGTATTTGAATTCGATTAGTTTGTGTTTTTCCATTGCTCATTTGAAAGCTATTCATAGTGTTGAACATGTTGGAAATTGCATGATTGTTTATTATACCATGTTAGATCCATTATATGTTACACATTGGATAGTTGATTGTTTTGTTGAGTGTTGTGCTGAATCGTTGTCAAGAAGGTACGTTCTCTTGAACCTTATGCATGCTAAGATGTTGGGATTTGATGCAATTAAGGAGTTGTGTGCATGTGATGAGTTCCTTGCACCGATCTATGCTCTTTGTTTGATGTGACCCAGATAATGAATCCAAGACACGAAGAATACGCAAGCGGAAGACTTAAGAATCGAACAACGTCAGGCGAATGAAGGATTCAATCCGACGGATAACAAGACACAAAAAATAGCACACAAAACAAAGGCAAACGGGCTGGAATGGAACGTGGGTTTAGGGATGATATATGGAACGTGTAGGTTGTGATAATTAGGTGAAGAATGGCTTGAGAAGATAGGTTATGATAGCGATAAGATGAACTTACGAATGATGTTGTAGAACTCGATGAATTGAGCACGTATAGCTGAACTCGGCTGGAATTGGATGAATGAACCTCGGACTGATCTTGGGATGACTTGATATTGATATGGACGAAATATGGAGGTGGATGAACTTGATATGGAGGGCGTCGATGTTGGTGAAGGATAGGCTAGGATCGGCGAACCCGTGTTGTAAACCCGAACGCGCACGTCTAACTTCTCCGGATAGCAATTCTCCCAAGTACTCGATGTACCCTGAAGAACTTGAATAAGACTATTGAATTGCTAGATCAATAGAATTGTGTTTGATCAACCAAAGGATCGATAAATGTGATCAACCAAAGGATCGGTGAGACAATTGAGAAATTAACTCTTTATTTCATGCAACGTCTGAATAATAAAGTTCACAACTGATCCCTTTATATAGGGTAGGGATTATGAACGAAAATTAAACCCTAAATCTAGGAGAAATCGAAAATCTAAAGGTGTTCTAGTCAAACTAGGATAAAATCAAAAGTTACCAAAAATAAGATAAGAAAAATCTATCTAAATCTAACTAGATAAGGATAAATCCCAAAGTGGATTTGGGCTGGATATTCTCGCCTATTTGGACTTAATTAATCACAACAATGGGCTGAATTAAGTGATTAAATTCGTGGCCCATGACATAATTAATCTTGCCACCTTTGCATGAAAAACAGCATCTCCCGATTTCCCATGCAAACGCGTATAACTCTTCATGCACACGTCCAAATGGCTTCGTTCTTCTTCTCACGTCTTCATGCTTCCTTCTTCAACATCTATGGCAAGCATGGTGATCAATCTTGAGCTGAATATTTGATCTTCATGGGCTGCCCAAATTATCTGAATATTTTCATGCACTTGTGTTCTTCAAATCTTGATCTCCAATCTTTAATCTTGAACAACATGATTATCTTTGAAGCTCTTAATGGCATTCTTGGATTCGATTCTTTTATGCTTTTCGGGTTCGTATCATTCCCCTCCTCTTGAAAAGAATTCGTCCTCGAATTCAAATCTCCGGGATCAAAGACGAACGCGAATGGATCATCAATCTTTCTTTGCACAAACTCAACTTTCAATGGAATAACTTCAACAACCTGTAAAATAGAGATCGCACAAGAAAATGGTTGACAAATGATGTTAGAATTCGACTGCGTCTCCATGCTAGCTTGATCGAATTCTTTGTGATCTTCACTCGTTGTGCAGCTGATGTCATTTTCTTCCTCAGAACATGGTTGTAATTCCTCCAACTTTTCATTTACTTGAACTTCCTCAACTGCAACATTGATCTCCATTTCTTCTATAGGTGCATCAACTGAAATTATTACCTCAAAAGTAGAATCTTCTTTGATGGTAACGATCTCAGATGGTAACTCAACGTGGATCTCCTCTTGAATGTTGCTAGCTTGGCTTGGCACATCCATGACTAGCTGAACTGGTGATGCAGGCCGTGTAGGTGGTACATAGGTACGTAGAAACTCCTCAAATGACTCAGGTTCGCTCCAATGAAACGGGACTGTTTGGCGATGAGCTCTAGGTGACAACTCTACAATTGAATCCAAGACACGAAGAATACGCAAGCGGAAGACTTAAGAATCGAACAACGTCAGCGAAAAAGGAAGGAACAATCCGACTTAAAAAGATAGGAATTTTGGACTCGAATTAAGATAGAACTTACTAGGATAGTTTGTGGAAGATAGGAGGCGGACGAGTAGTGATGGATGGCGGTGGTTGTCGTGAGGTGTTGGCGGCGGTGTGACAAGGTAGAAGGATAATCAGGATCGGCGAACCCGTGTTGAATCAACTCGAACGCGCACGACTAATTCTCCAGATAGCAATTCTCCCAAGTACTCGATTGTACCCTGAAGAACTTGAATAAGACTATTGAATTGCTAGATCAATAGAATTGTGTTTGATCAACCAAAGGATCGATAAATGTGATCAACCAAAGGATCGGTGAGACAATTGAGAAATTAACTCTTTATTTGACTCTACTTGAACCACTTCATTTTGCAGACTCTCCAACCACTTCTCTATCTCAATGGCATATTGCACCATGTCTTTCAACTTGTCGAAGTGATACAATGCTACCTTTTCTCGGATTTCCCTTCGTAGACCAGCTAGGAATCTATCCATGGTATCTTCTAGATACTCCTCTATATCAGCTCGTCTCATGGCTTCAATCATTTTGTTGTAGTAGGCATTTACACTTCGATCTCTTTGCCTAAGCTTGTATAGCTTTTCCTCCAACTCCCATTGGTAATGGTCTGGAATGAAGCGTTTCCGCATCAAATCTTTCAACTCACGCCATGTGTCGATAGGTGGAAGGTGATCTCGGTGGCATCGATTTTGTTGGAATTCCCACCATGTTGCTGCGTAGTCTTTAAACTCCAATGTGGCTAATTGCACCTTCTTTGGCTCGGGGAAGTAGTAATACTTAAAAATCTTATCAACTCTGTGTTCCCAATCTAGGTACACTTCTGGATCGTATAGACCTTCGAACTCTGGGATGGTTATCTTGTTGCGGTGTAGACCATCGGTATCTCTGAATCGATTTGGGCGGACTCGAACCGGATCCATCTAACTTGATGATGTGGGGATGTTGTATAGATGGTGTAGGTAAACCTGCTGATTTTGGTGTATGTGGACCACAGGTGTATGGGTGTACGGGTGTACGGGTGTATGGGTGTATGGGTGTACGGACTATGTGGTGTATAAGGTGCACCGGGTGTAGGTGTGTATGATCTAAAAATTTCGAATCCTAGGGGGTGTATGGATCGAAAATTTGGTGGATGAGGATGTAAGATTATGATTAGATATGGATAATGATGTGACCCGGACAATGTATCCAAGACACGAGATTTATGCGCGCGGAAGACTTCAAGAACGAACTACGTCAGCTAGAAAACAATGGAATCAATCCGACTCAAAATACGATAAAACTTACTAGAATTACGTAGACACGAACTAGGACTCGATTGGAACACTTGGATGGTGGCTGGAACTCGGCGGTGGTGATGGTCACGGCGGCGGATGACGGCGGTATTGATGGTGTTGGTGGCGGCGGTGTTGCTGGTAGAAGGATAGGTTAGATTCGGCGAACCCGTGTTGAATAACCCGAACGCGCACGTCTAGCTTCTCCGGATAGCAATTCTCCCAAGTACTTGAACGCACCCTGAAGAACTTGAATAGGACTATTGAGTTGCTAAAACAATAGAACTTTGAAGATAAAATTTCGATCAACAAAAGATCTTGAGACAGATTGAGAAATAACTCTTGAATTCTTGCAATTGTCTAACTTTTAAAGTGTCACATGGTAGCCCTATTTATAGGACACATAGGGGACGAAAATTAGACCTAATTAAGTGATAAAAATCAATCCAAAACTAATCCTAATGAATCTAGGATAAAATCAAAAGATATCAAAAATAAGATAACAAAAATCTATCTAAATCTAACTAGATAAGGATAAATCCCAACAACTTGGGCCTTCATAAATCTCGCCTATTTGGACTTAATTAATCACAACAATGGGCTGATTTTATTGATTAAATTCGTGGCCCATGTTATAATTAATCTTGCCACCTTTGCATGAAAAACAGCATCTCCCGATTTCCCATGCAAACGCGTATAACTTTTCATGCACACGTCCAAATGGCGTCATTCTTCTTCTCACGTCTTCATGCTTCCTTCTTCATCATTTATGGCAAGCATGGTGATCAATCTCGAGTTGCCCTTTACTTCATCTTCATGCCTTTCGAATTTGCGACGAATAGAAGCTTGTAAATAAGCTTGTAACTTCTTAGCTCGCAAACGCGTCATTGGACCTTTAAACTGCAGCTCCGGATCATTTTCTTCATTGCCTTGTATGACCTCATCATTCCCCCCCTGCTGAAAAGAATTCGTCCTCGAATTCGGGGACTCATCAACTTCGAACTCATCATCTGCAGAAAAGGGAGATAAGTCAGCAACATTAAATGTAGATGAACACTTATATTCACCGGGTAAATCAATGCGATATGCATTATCATTGACTCGACTCAGCACGGTGAACGGTCCATCTCCTCTTGGCATCAATTTCGATTTTCTCAAGTTAGGAAACCGTCCAGGACTCAGATGAATCCAAACGCGATCTCCAGGCTGGAAAATCACTTGCTTGCGCCGTTTGTTCTTTTGAACAGCATTACGTGCGCCAACGGCTTCAATACGCGCACGTATTTCCTCATGCATCTCCTTAACTTGTTCCGCTTTTCTTGTACCTTTAACACTTGTTAGATGCTCAACAGGTAAAGGCAACAGATCATTAGGCGTTAGCGGATTAAAACCATAAACAACTTCAAACGGAGACATATTGGTAGATGAATGCACAACGCGATTATAAGCAAATTCAGCATATGGCAAACAATCTTCCCATGATTTCAAGTTGTTTTTAACTAAAGCTCGCAGCAAAGTACCTAAAGTGCGATTAACTACTTCAGTTTGTCCATCAGTTTGTGGATGACATGCAGTAGAAAATAACAATTTGGTACCTAATTTTCCCCAAAGTACACGCCAAAAATGTGCAAGAAACTTAGAATCCCTATCACTAACAATAGTTCTAGGTATTCCATGTAAACGCACAACATGTATAAAGAACAGATTGGCTATGTGTACTGCATCATCGGTTTTCCTACATGCAATGAAATGAGACATCTTGGAAAACCTATCAACAACCACAAAAATACTATCTCGACCAGATCTAGACCGTGGTAATCCTAATATGAAATCCATAGATAAATCAATCCACGGGGAAGACGGGGCTGGTAGAGGAGTGTATAAACCAAACGGGTGTGATGTAGATTTCGACCTCCTACAAGTTATACATCTATTACACACAATCTCAACATCATGTCTCATATGCGGCCAATAAAAGTGTTCATGCAGCAAGTCTAATGTTTTTGACACACCAAAGTGACCCATTAAACCTCCCGCATGCGATTCAAGAACTAACAATTCACGCATAGAAGACTTAGGAACACACAAACAAGAACCCTTGAACAGAAACCCATCATGCACGAAAAATCCATCTCTAGCCTTAGCAAATTTCGAACATGCTTCATATATAGGTGCAAAAAATGGATCTAATGCATATAAGCTCTTAATGTGATCAAATCCCAACAGCTTCGCATGCATTAAGTTCAAGAGAACATACCTTCGTGAAAGTGCATCAGCAACAACGTTTTCGGCGCCTTTCTTGTACTTGATGACGTACGGGAAAGACTCGATAAACTCTACCCATCGTGCATGTCGCTTGTTCAGATTTTGTTGGCCTTTCAAATGCTTTAAACTCTCGTGGTCCGTGTGAATCACAAACTCCTTAGGCCATAAATAGTGCTGCCACGTTTCTAAAGCTCTCTTAAGTGCGTACAACTCCTTGTCATAAGTCGAATAACGAAGGGCTGCATCGTGGAGCTTTTCACTGAAATAGGCGACTGGACGCCGTTCCTGCATCAAAACAGCACCAATCCCTTTGCCCGAGGCATCACATTCAATCTCAAAAGTTTTATTAAAGTCCGGAAGAGCAAGAACAGGCGCATTACATAAACATGATTTTAAAGTGTTAAACGCATGCTCTTGAACAGGACCCCATTCAAACTTTCGATCTTTCTTGCTTAACTCAGTAAGCGGCGCGGCTATGCTGGAGAAATCGCGCACAAAGCGACGATAAAAGCCAGCAAGGCCGTGGAAAGACCTCACGTCACTCGCAGACTTAGGAGTGGGCCATTCCTCAATCGCTTTGATTTTGGAACGGTCTACTTCTATACCACGTAAACTCACAACGAAGCCTAGAAAAACGACTTCACTCATGCAAAAAGAACACTTAGACAGATTACCATATAATTTTGACTCTCTAAGAAGCTCAAAAACGTGTCTAAGGTGCTGCATATGTGTATGTGTCGTGTCACTGTAAATCAAAATGTCATCAAAATA
This sequence comes from Perilla frutescens, assembly GCA_026008535.1. NCBI lineage: Eukaryota > Viridiplantae > Streptophyta > Magnoliopsida > Lamiales > Lamiaceae > Perilla > Perilla frutescens. The sequence continues at coordinate 18,813,859 of BRKX01000004.1, forward strand.
CACAACAACATACTTTCCAATCACTTCACGTAAAACATGATTCATCAGACGCATAAATGTGCTTGGTGCATTAGTGAGACCAAAAGGCATAACAAGCCATTCATACAAACCATGCTTAGTTTTAAATGCGGTTTTCCATTCATCACCTTCTTGCATACGTACTTGAAAATAACCAGAACGCAAATCAATTTTAGAAAAGACACGCGAACCAGATAACTCATCAAGCATATCATCTAATCTAGGGATGGGAAAACGATACTTTACCGTGATTTTGTTGATTGCACGGCAATCCATGCACATACGCCATTCGTTGTTCTTCTTTGGCACTAGAATCACTGGAACGGCGCACGGGCTCAAGCTTTCTCGAATTTGCTTCTTCTCCAACAGCTCTTTGACTTGCCTATCTATCTCCTTAGTCTCGTCGGGAGACGTCCTATAGGCTGGTCGGTTGGGAAGCACGGCTCCGGGGACGAAATCGATCTGATGCTCGATTCCTCGTACTGGTGGCAGTCCTCCGGGTATCTCCTCAGGAAAAACGTCCTTGAACTCATCAAGTAAGGGCTGCACATCACTATGCAAACACTCATTAGTAGCACTGCTCTTAAATGTGAGTAGAACAAGGGGCATACCTGCTTTAACGGCTTTCTGAACTCCTTTTGCTGAAATAAACAAGCTCTTCACATGAGGCTTGTTTGAACTCGACTCCAACTTCTTTTCCTCAGCTAGGGAGCTCGAATGAGGTGGTTTAGGAGGGTTAGGGGCGACGGCAAGGGGCTGCCCGGGGGGTGAGGTCTCGGCCGTGGCCTTCGGGGCCTGTTTTGCGGCTGCTTGCTTCGCCTTTTCCTCTTTGAACCTCTCTTGCATGCGTTGCTGATCCATAGCAACGTCTTTAGGTGATAATGGCCTTAGGGTGCTGATTCGGCCATCAATGTCGACGGTGTAAGTGTTCATACGTCCATCGTGGACAACACGTCGATCATACTGCCAAGGTCTGCCTAATAACAAGTGTGCCGCATCCATAGGGATAACGTCGCACAAAACAGTGTCAGAAAACTTATGGATTGAGAATGAGACACTTACCTGGTGAACCACGCGTATCTCGCCTCTTTCTGTAAGCCACTGCAGTCTGTATGGTTTTGCATGTTGTTGAACAGGTAGACCAAGCTTTTCAACTGCGTATTGACTAATGGCATTGATCACACTGCCACTGTCAATTATCATGGAACATGTGTGACCTTGAATCACTGCACGGGTGTAGAAGATGTTTTCCCGTTGGTGTTCTTGTTCCTCTTCTCGAATGATGCTCAAACTCCGGATTGTGACCAAACTGAGCTGAACTTCCGGATCGACTGGATTAGGGGCTGCATCATTCTCGACTTCTTCTTCAATGTTGACGTCGCCTATGGGCTCTTTTTCATCCTCACTAGCTGATTCGACTTCATTTGATTCCGTTAAGTATAGAATCCGCCGGTTTGGACATTGAGCTTGGAAATGGCCCCAACCTTGACACTTATGACATTGGATGTCACGAGCACGATTAGGGGCTGCATTCGGGGCTGTAACACCTTGATTTGGCCGAGTAGGGGTCGGCCGTGGCTGGTTGGGCGGCGTAGACTCGGGTCTACGGCTTGTTTGCGGTGTAGAGCGGTCGAAACGCCGTTCGGGTGGTCCGGATGGACCTCTAGGACGTGTAGAATCAGTAGAAGGAGTAGAAAGTGATGTGGAAGGTGTACCTTTACTCCAAGTAGTGCGTGTAGGGGCTGCACTGTAATGGGATCGACGGCGGCCCTCTCTTAGCTGCCTTTCCACAATCGTTGCGTACTGCACCATTCTTTCTACACTGGTGAAGTCTCTGAGCTCGACTTCACATGCAATGTCGGGGTTCATGCCTTCAATGTACCGGATGATGGTAGCATTTAAGGTCTCTTGCTTCCCGACTCGGTTCAGAAGGGTCTCCAATTCCTTGTGGTACTCTTCAATCGACCTTGTACCTTGTTTGACCCGATTGAGCTTCTTCTCAAGCTCTCTTTCATAATGCATGGGTATAAAACGGCCACGCATAAATCCCTTCATTTCCTCCCAGTTATCGATTGGAGGATTGTGGTTTCTGCGCCTTCTTTCTTGTTGCATTTCCCACCATGAGGCTGCATAGCCTCTAAACTCTAAGCATGCGAGTTGCACCTTCTTTTGCTCTGAAAAGTTGTAGCATGCAAAGATCTTCTCTACCTTACGTTCCCAATCTAAGTAAACATCGGGATCGTGAAGGCCTTCAAATTCGGGTATGCTCGTCTTGATGTTGTTGAGCCTACCATCATCATCATCATGATAATTTGCACGCCTATGGGGACCTCGGGGTCGGCCATGGCGTTCTCTGTGCCCTTGTGGTGGATAATCAGCTTCATACCCACTGGCTGCATAGGAATCGTATCCATAATCATAGTCACCTTCAAAGGCAGGCTCACGGGGCGGCCTTTGATCATTGTGTTGTACAGGTGGCGGCCTGTCAACGTTCCTCTGCTGCTGGCGTCGGTCAGTAGGCCCCAATTGAGGCTCGGGACGCCTCCCTGCATCACTTTGAGGCTCAGGTTGCCTCGCTGCATTGATTTGAGGCTCAGATTGCCTCGTTCCGTCATCTTGAGGCTCGAGTGGCCTCTTCTTAGGATTTCCTTGGACCGTTTGGGATGTGGTCGACTGGGCTCTGAGTCTTGCAAGCTCCTCTTGCAATTCAGCTACTTGGTTGCCAACTTCGTCTTTCAGTAGACGATTCTGTCGTTCAAAGTGTTGAACTAGAGCTTGGTATTGGAACTTGGGATCCCACTGTGGTTCGGACGAGTAGGATTGTTCGCCTGGTGTGTTCGGCGATCTAGGCTCCTCAAGGGGTGGAGTAGTCGCCCCTTTATTGTTTCCTTTCTTCATGGTACCTGCAAAACGAACAAACGTGAAGAAAAAGCAAAGTAGTACCTCACAATTCCTCACAGACGCTCGTGTATGTCACTCTTATTTTTCCACTCGTGTTTAACTCTCAAGTATGTGTAGTGCACGTGTGGAGTGAAATATGGGGGTGGGTTGATCGAAAAAATTCAGCAGCTTCTCTTGACTAGCTCCTCTTGGGTCTTCTTCAAGCTCCAACGGATAAAATCAAGCCGGAAGGTTGCTAAGAGTAGAAGTAGGCGTGTGGAATGAGTATTCAATGGGTTGGCGTATGTAGACCACGGGTGTACGGGTGTACGGGTGTATGGGTGTATGGGTGTATGGACTATGTGGTGTATAAGGTGAACCGGGTGTATGTATGAAAGAGATGGCAATTTCGAATCCTATAGATGATTAGGAACGAAAATTTGATGGTTTAGGATGGATAATCTTGATTAGATATGGATGGGGATTGAAAGATCTTGAATAGATATAGATTAGGATGAAATCTATCTAAACAAGGTAAGAAATCTAGTGGATAAAGAAATAAGGATTTTGGATGTGTGAACACAATCTAAGAATCCCTAAATATATGGAACAAATCTAAAAACAAGGAATTAAAATTGAAAACAAGTAGAACAATCTGATTTTCGTTTTTTTTTTTTTTTTTTTTTTTTTTTTTTTTTTTTTAATCGGCGATTTTTTTTTTTCTTTTTTTTTTGGCCGATTTCTTTTCTTTTTTTTTTTTTTTGTTTTCAATGAATATGAATCAGATTACAATAGACTCGAAACAATACGAAAATTAAATGACACGTATGACAGAAAACTAACACGTATTTGACACGTCGGATTGAACCACGACCAGCAGAGCTGACGTGGCTCTGATACCAAATTTATGATGTGACCCGGACAATGTATCCAAGACACGAGATTTATGCGCGCGGAAGACTTCAAGAACGAACTACGTCAGCTAGAAAACAATGGAATCAATCCGACTCAAAATACGATAAAACTTACTAGAATTACGTAGACACGAACTAGGACTCGATTGGAACACTTGGATGGTGGCTGGAACTCGGCGGTGGTGATGGTCACGGCGGCGGATGACGGCGGTATTGATGGTGTTGGTGGCGGCGGTGTTGCTGGTAGAAGGATAGGTTAGATTCGGCGAACCCGTGTTGAATAACCCGAACGCGCACGTCTAGCTTCTCCGGATAGCAATTCTCCCAAGTACTTGAACGCACCCTGAAGAACTTGAATAGGACTATTGAGTTGCTAAAACAATAGAACTTTGAAGATAAAATTTCGATCAACAAAAGATCTTGAGACAGATTGAGAAATAACTCTTGAATTCTTGCAATTGTCTAACTTTTAAAGTGTCACATGGTAGCCCTATTTATAGGACACATAGGGGACGAAAATTAGACCTAATTAAGTGATAAAAATCAATCCAAAACTAATCCTAATGAATCTAGGATAAAATCAAAAGATACCAAAAATAAGATAACAAAAATCTATCTAAATCTAACTAGATAAGGATAAATCCCAACAACTTGGGCCTTCATAAATCTCGCCTATTTGGACTTAATTAATCACAACAATGGGCTGATTTTATTGATTAAATTCGTGGCCCATGTTATAATTAATCTTGCCACCTTTGCATGAAAAACAGCATCTCCCGATTTCCCATGCAAACGCGTATAACTTTTCATGCACACGTCCAAATGGCGTCATTCTTCTTCTCACGTCTTCATGCTTCCTTCTTCATCATTTATGGCAAGCATGGTGATCAATCTCGAGTTTCCCTTTACTTCATCTTCATGCCTTTCGAATTTGCGACGAATAGAAGCTTGTAAATAAGCTTGTAACTTCTTAGCTCGCAAACGCGTCATTGGACCTTTAAACTGCAGCTCCGGATCATTTTCTTCATTGCCTTGTATGACCTCATCAGATAAGGATGGAAAGATCTTGAATAGATATGGATTAGAATGAAAGATATCTAAACAAGGTAGGAAATCTAGTGGATAAGGTAGAATATTTTTGGATAAGTTTGACCAAGTGTGAACACAATCTAACAAATCCCAAAATATCTATCTAAGATGGATTCAAGCCTATCTAAAACAATAAAATCGAATTCAACAAGAAAATAAATCTGAATTTTCATTTTTTTTTTTTTCGGCGACTTTTTTTTTTTTTTTAGCCGATGTCTTTTGCTCTCTTTTGTTTTTCAATGAATAACAATCAGATTACAATAGACTCGAAATAATACGAAAGTTAAATGACACGTAAGACATATAACTGACACGTATTTGACACGTAGATAACACGTCAGATTGAACCACGACCAGCAGAGCTGACGTGGCTCTGATGCCAAATTTATGATGTGACCCAGATAATGAATCCAAGACACGAAGAATACGCAAGTGGAAGACTTAAGAATCGAACAACGTCAGGCGAATGAAGGATTCAATCCGACGGATAACAAGACACAAAAAATAGCACACAAAACAAAGGCAAACGGGCTGGAATGGAACGTGGGTTTAGGGATGATATATGGAACGTGTAGGTTGTGATAATTAGGTGAAGAATGGCTTGAGAAGATAGGTTATGATAGCGATAAGATGAACTTACGAATGATGTTGTAGAACTCGATGAATTGAGCACGTATACCTGAACTCGGCTGGAATTGGATGAATGAACCTCGGACTGATCTTGGGATGACTTGATATTGATATGGACGAAATATGGAGGTGGATGAACTTGATATGGAGGGCGTCGATGTTGGTGAAGGATAGGCTAGGATCGGCGAACCCGTGTTGTAAACCCGAACGCGCACGTCTAACTTCTCCGGATAGCAATTCTCCCAAGTACTCGATGTACCCTGAAGAACTTGAATAAGACTATTGAATTGCTAGATCAATAGAATTGTGTTTGATCAACCAAAGGATCGATAAATGTGATCAACCAAAGGATCGGTGAGACAATTGAGAAATTAACTCTTTATTTCATGCAACGTCTGAATAATAAAGTTCACAACTGATCCCTTTATATAGGGTAGGGATTATCAACGAAAATTAAACCCTAAATCTAGGAGAAATCGAAAATCTAAAGGTGTTCTAGTCAAACTAGGATAAAATCAAAAGTTACCAAAAATAAGATAAGAAAAATCTATCTAAATCTAACTAGATAAGGATAAATCCCAAAGTGGATTTGGGCTGGATATTCTCGCCTATTTGGACTTAATTAATCACAACAATGGGCTGAATTAAGTGATTAAATTCGTGGCCCATGACATAATTAATCTTGCCACCTTTGCATGAAAAACAGCATCTCCCGATTTCCTATGCAAACGCGTATAACTCTTCATGCACACGTCCAAATGGCTTCGTTCTTCTTCTCACGTCTTCATGCTTCCTTCTTCAACATATATGGCAAGCATGGTGATCAATCTTGAGCTGAATATTTGATCTTCATGGGCTGCCCAAATTATCTGAATATTTTCATGCACTTGTGTTCTTCAAATCTTGATCTCCAATCTTTAATCTTGAACAACATGATTATCTTTGAAGCTCTTAATGGCATTCTTGGATTCGATTCTTTTATGCTTTTCGGGTTCGTATCATTGTTGCTCTAAATCTCATTCACATGATGGATATTTTGTGCATGTGAGGTTCTTGTTCAAGGGTTCACAGTTGTGTATTCCTAAGTCTTCTATGCGTGAGATGTTAGTTCTTGAATCGCATGCGGGAGGTTTAATGGGTCACTTTGGTGTGTCTAAAACGTTAAACTTGTTGCATGAACATTTCTTTTGGCCACGTATGAAGCATGATGTTGAGAATGTGTGTAGTAGATGCATTATATGTAGGAGATAGAAATCTACATCACACCCGTTTGGTTTATACACTCCTCTACCAGCCCCGTCTTCCCCGTGGATTGATTTATCTATGGATTTCATATTAGGATTATCACGGTCTAGATCTGGTCGAGATAGTATTTTTGTGGTTGTTGATAGGTTTTCCAAGATGTCTCATTTCATTGCATGTAGGAAAACCGATGATGCAGTACACATAGCCAATCTGTTCTTTATACATGTTGTGCGTTTACATGGAATACCTAGAACTATTGTTAGTGATAGGGATTCTAAGTTTCTTGCACATTTTTGGCGTGTACTTTGGGGAAAATTAGGTACCAAATTGTTATTTTCTACTGCATGTCATCCACAAACTGATGGACAGACTGAAGTAGTTAATCGCACTTTAGGTACTTTGCTGCGTTCTTTGGTTAAAAACAACTTGAAATCATGGGAAGATTGTTTGCCATATGCTGAATTTGCCTATAATAGAGTTGTGCATTCATCTACCAATATGTCTCCGTTTGAAGTTGTTTATGGTTTTAATCCGCTAACGCCTAATGATCTGTTGCCTTTACCTGTTGAGCATCTAACAAGTGTTAAAGGTACAAGAAAAGCGGAACAAGTTAAGGAGATGCATGAGAAGGTACGTGCGCGTATTGAAGCCGTTGGCACACGTAATGCTGTTCAAAAGAACAAACGGCGCAAGCAAGTGATTTTCCAGCCTGGGGATCGCGTTTGGATTCATCTGAGTCCTGGACGGTTTCCTAACTTGAGAAAATCGAAATTGATGCCAAGAGGAGATGGACCGTTCACCGTGCTGAGTCGAGTCAATGACAATGCATATCGCATTGATTTACCCGGTGAGTATAAGTGTTCATCTACATTCAATGTTGCTGACTTATCTCCCTTTTCTGCAGATGATGAGTTCGAGTGCAATGATGACGAGTCCTTGAATTCGAGGACGAATTCTTTTCAGCAGGGGGGGAATGATGAGATCAAGCATAGCAATGAAGAAGATGATCCGGAGCTGCAGTTTAAAGGTCCAATGACGCGTTTGCGAGCTAAGAAGTTGCAAGCTTATTTACAAGCTTCTATTCGTCGCAAATTCGAAATGCATGAAGGTGAAGTCAAGGGCAGCTCAAGATTGATCACCATGCTTGCCATAGATGAAGAAGAAGGAAGCATGAAGACGTGAGAAGAAGAATGACGCCATTTGGACGTGTGCATGAAAAGTTATACGCGTTTGCATGGGAAATCGGGAGATGCTGTTTTTCATGCAAAGGTGGCAAGATTAATTGTAGCATGGGCCACGAAATTAATTAAATTAATTCAGCCCATGGACGTTTATTTTGGGTCCAAATAGGCATGGATTTGCAAGCCCAAGTCCATTGGGATTTATCCTTATCTAGTTAGATTTAGATAGATTTTTGTTATCTTATTTTTGATATCTTTTGATTTTATCCTAGATTCATTAGGATTAGTTTTGGATTGATTTTTATCACTTAATGAGGTCTAATTTTCGTCCCCTATATGTCCTATAAATAGGGCTACCATCTGACACTTTAAAAGTTAGACAATTGCAAGAATTCAAGAGTTATTTCTCAATCTGTCTCAAGATCTTTTGTTGATCGAAATTTTATCTTCAAAGTTCTATTGTTTTAGCAACTCAATAGTCCTATTCAAGTTCTTCAGGGTGCGTTCAAGTACTTGGGAGAATTGCTATCCGGAGAAGCTAGACGTGCGCGTTCGGGTTATTCAACATGGGTTCGCCGAATCTAACCTATCCTTCGACCACACCGCCGCCGCCAACACCATCAATACCGCCGTCATCCGCCGCCGTGACCATCACCACCGCCGAGTTCCAGCCACCATCCAAGTGTTCCAATCGAGTCCTAGTTCGTGTCTACGTAATTCTAGTAAGTTTTATCGTATTCTGAGTCGGATTGATTCCATTATTTTCTAGCTGACGTAGTTCGTTCTTGAAGTCTTCCGCGTGCATAAATCTCGTGTCTTGGATACATTGTCCGGGTCACATCATAAATTGAATGATGAGATCAAGCATAGCAATGAAGAAGATGATCCGGAGCTGCAGTTTAAAGGTCCAATGACGCGTTTGCGAGCTAAGAAGTTGCAAGCTTATTTACAAGCTTCTATTCGTCGCAAATTCGAAATGCATGAAGGTGAAGTCAAGGGCAGCTCAAGATTGATCACCATGCTTGCCATAGATGAAGAAGAAGGAAGCATGAAGACGTGAGAAGAAGAATGACGCCATTTGGACGTGTGCATGAAAAGTTATACGCGTTTGCATGGGAAACCGGGAGATGCTGTTTTTCATGCAAAGGTGGCAAGATTAATTGTAGCATGGGCCACGAAATTAATTAAATTAATTCAGCCCATGGACGTTTATTTTGGGTCCAAATAGGCATGGATTTGCAAGCCCAAGTCCATTGGGATTTATCCTTATCTAGTTAGATTTAGATAGATTTTTGTTATCTTATTTTTGATATCTTTTGATTTTATCCTAGATTCATTAGGATTAGTTTTGGATTGATTTTTATCACTTAATGAGGTCTAATTTTCGTCCCCTATATGTCCTATAAATAGGGCTACCATGTGACACTTTAAAAGTTAGACAATTGCAAGAATTCAAGAGTTATTTCTCAATCTGTCTCAAGATCTTTTGTTGATCGAAATTTTATCTTCAAAGTTCTATTGTTTTAGCAACTCAATAGTCCTATTCAAGTTCTTCAGGGTGCGTTCAAGTACTTGGGAGAATTGCTATCCGGAGAAGCTAGACGTGCGCGTTCGGGTTATTCAACACGGGTTCGCCGAATCTAACCTATCCTTCGACCACACCGCCGCCGCCAACACCATCAATACCGCCGTCATCCGCCGCCGTGACCATCACCACCGCCGAGTTCCAGCCACCATCCAAGTGTTCCAATCGAGTCCTAGTTCATGTCTACGTAATTCTAGTAAGTTTTATCGTATTCTGAGTCGGATTGATTCCATTATTTTCTAGCTGACGTAGTTCGTTCTTGAAGTCTTCCGCGTGCATAAATCTCGTGTCTTGGATACATTGTCCGGGTCACATCATAACCACTCATATAAACCATGCTTTGTCTTAAACGCAGTTTTCCATTCATCCCCTTCATGCATTCTAACTTGAAAATATCCAGATCTCAAATCTATCTTAGAAAACACATGAGAACCACTTAATTCATCTAGCATATCATCAAGTCTAGGGATAGGAAATCTGTACTTAACTGTTATCTTGTTGATGGCGTGGCAATCCATGCACATCCTCCATTCATTGTTCTTCTTTGGCACTAGGATGACTGGAACTGCACAAGGGCTCATCGACTCTCGGATTTGCTTCTTCTCTAGCAATTCCTTCACTTGGCGGTCGATCTCCTTCATCTCTTCAGGGGACGTGCAGTATGCCGGTCGGTTGGGCAAGACTGCGCCGGGTACGAAGTTGATCTGGTGCTCGATCCCACGAACTGGAGGTAATCCACTTGGAATCTCTTCCGGGAACACATCCGCGAACTCCTCCATAAGTGGCTGCACATCACAAGGCAAAGAAACACCATTAGTAGCACTGTCCTTAAAAGATAAAAGAACGATAGGTAAACCTGCTTTCAGTGCTTTCTCTACGCCTTTGACTGAGATGAACAGGGATCGATTCTTCTCTTTACTTGGGTCTGATCCGGGTGCTTTTCCACGAGCTAAGACATCATTGGATGGTGTCTTAGGGGCTGTACTGGTCGAGCATGAGGTGGAACTCGACGATGAAGTGGCGGCCGAGTTGGTTCGGGCTGCGGCTGCGGCTTGTTTTGCCCGTTCTTGCTTGAATCTCTCTTGCGTCCTTTCTTGATCCTCTGCAATGGCTTTAGGAGTGAGTGGCTTGAGCACAATGGTTCAGCCATCTCTTGTGATCGAGTAGGTGTTGGCTAAACCATCGTGAACCGCTTTTCTGTCAAACTGCCACGGTCTTCCTAAAAGTATACGGGCTGCTTCCATAGGAATAACATCACAAAGAACAGTGTTAGAATAACGACCTTTAGTGATACGACCGGGACAAATAATCTAGGACGATAATAACAACGTAGCGGAAGACTTAAGAATCGAAACACGTCAGAATTAAGAAGGATTCAATCCGACACAAAATTACGGCTAATCTAGACAATTAAAATACCTAGAACTATGACACAACTAAATAACACAAACCAAAGGTTCAAGGGGCTGAATTGGACGTGTATGAGGGCTGGATTTATGATGGTAAATCGTGTGTGAGGCTTGGTGAAGAAAGGTTTGGAGAAGATAGGATATGTTAGTGATTGATCGAACTTACGGATATAACAAACGGTGTAGGACTTTGAGTTTGATGGTGGCTGCCGTGTTGATGGACGATGGTGAAGGTATGGAGGTCGTCGAAGATGGAGTTGGACGATGGTGATTGTGGTGGTGATTCACAACCCGATAGCCTCCTTGAATCTCGAACGTCTTCAAGGTTGAAATCTCCAAGTTGTTCCTCGATAGCGAATACCGGTCAATCCCTCAAGTGAATTGAGCAATACCCTTGAATAAGACTTGTAGTTGCTAGCTCCAAGAATGAATATTTTCGTGTGAAAAGTATTCAAAAGACAAATAGAGTTGAGACACAAATTGAATGCAAAAGCAAATTAATTCAAGAATGTCTAAAGTATCAATGTAACAATGATCCCCTATTTATAAGTGTTACGGGGGACGAAAATTATGCTAATAAGGACCGAAAATTTGGAGTCCAAATAGATCTCCAATTGGACTAGGAAATTCCCTAAATTAGAATTCTAATTAAGGTAGTTTCTTCCCTTAATTAAAATTCTAGTCAAACCTATGACTCTTGACATTATAACCGAAAATTACACTTAATTAATTAAATAAAATCTGATCTACTATAGTCTATAATTAAATAAATTAAATACTATAGTCTAAATAAAATCAACCCCATAATTAAATTAATTAAGGGCCGATTTCTTCTTCAAAACCGCACACACATGCACGACAATTTCATGCACATGCACACATGCACTTGAGCTCTTCATCTTCATCTCTTCAAGATTAATTCTCCATGGTGTGTTCTTAATCTTCAATAGTTAATAAATTAACTATCTTGGAATTGCTTCTCTTGACTTCTTGATCTCCAATCTCGAGCTTTCTTCTAATCAACACTTGCATGTAAGCTTGCAACTTCTTAGCTCTTGATCTTGTGATTGGTCCTCTAAATTGCAACTCCGGTTCTTCATCATCTTTGCTATCCATGGCTTCATCAGTCGTATCACCTAATATGAAATCCATAGATAAATCAATCCACAAGGAAGATGGGGCTGGTAGAGGAGTGTATAAACCAAACGGGTGTGATGTAGATTTTGACCTCTTACAAGTTATACATCTACTACTGATACGATTCCCGGTATGATGATCAACACCGAGAGAAAAACGCGCGGAAGACTTTTAGATCGAAACACGTCAGGCAAATGAAGGGCTTCAATCCGACTCTATGAACAGATGAAAGATGAAGTATGGGATGGACTTACTTGGAATGGATGATGAATCTTGGATGATTGATGTTATGGACGTTGGATGGCTGCTGGATGATGTCGGTAATGATTGGCGTTGTTGATGAAGATAGAATGAGTTGATATGCGAAAGCAAACCCCGTGGACACTTGATCCGCGAAACGTACTTCACTTGGAATCTCCTCGATAGATGAATTGAACTCGGGGCGACACACCCTGTGTAAAACAATACACAAAAAGTCTCGCTACTTGAATTCTCTTCGGTTGCAAATCTGACCCTAACTCCACAAGAGAATTAGAACAAGATTTAAGGATAAAACTTAAAAAGTTGCAAGCTTCTTAAGAGTGTGTATTTTCGGCTGAAAATAAACAAAAAGAGGATCTTGGGTGAGACAATATTGAAAGGTAAATTCTTCTTAATCAAATATGGTCTAAATATCAAAGTAACAATGATCCCCTATTTATAATAGAGGGATGGACGAAAATTCCCAGATAAAATCCTAAAAGAATTAGAAAAAGAGTTTCCTATCATAACTAGGATTGTTTCCTTATCCAAAATCTGTTTTTAAGGAAAGAATCAAAAGATACCAAAAATAAAATAAGAAAAATCTATCTAGATAAAGATAAATCCCAACAACTTGGGCCTTCATTAAACTCGCCTATTTGGACCTTTAATTACACGACATGGGCTGAAATATAGTGTATAATTTCGTGGCCCATGTAATATAATTCTTGCCACCTTTGCATGAAAAATAGCATCTCCCGATTTCCCATGCAAACGCGAATAACTTTTGATGCACACGTCCAAATGGCGTCATTCTTCCTCTCACGTCTTCATGCTTCCTTCTTCATCATCAAATGATAGCATGGTGATCATTCTCGAGCTGCCCTTGACTTCATCTTCATATATTTCGAATTTGCGACGAATAGAAGCTTGTAAATAAGCTTGCAACTTCTTAGCTCGCAAACGCGTCATAGGTCCTTTAAACTGCAGCTCCGGATCATCTTTTTCTTTATTGCCATGCTGGATCTGGATCTCATCATTCCTCCCCTGCTGAAAAGAATTCATCCTCGAATTCGGATCCTCTGCATGCTCGAACTCACCTGCAGGAATGGATAATAAATCAGTATAATAAACCATGGAATGAAAACGTCCCATACCTTGGAGGTTAATGCCTAATGGGTTATCGTAGATACGGACAACGTCCCTTTGTCCTTGAAGTTTGATGGCTTGGTTATGCCTAGCACAACACTCAACAAGAGATATTAGATAAAACCAAATGTATATCGAATACCAACTAAGAGCATACGTTGATACACGACAACGGTGATAATGCCGGATAGGCCACTGAAACCTCAATCTATGAGTCCAAAGTAATTGATTCATCACAATCAATGGTGTGTACGACTCAATCTCAACAAAACCATGAACTATCCAACATGTAACATATAATTGATCGAACGTGGTATAACAAACAATCATGCAATTTCCAGCATGTTCAATACTATGAATAGCTTTCAAATGAGCAATGAAAAAACACAAACTAATCGAATTCAAATACCATGCTCGCATCTTACACTTGGTTGGAACAAACAATGGCTTTCTACTTTCTAACCTTTTCATGCAATTCAAGTCAAATCCAAATGTTAAATTAATTCTAGAAAGGAACATGGATTCAACTATACACATCAAATACCTATCAACACTAGAATAAGATAGACGGCACTTACCTCTCTCGATTTCATGTAACACGTCCTTAAGATAAACAATGTGGGTGTTGGACGACTTATCTAGAATAAGCTGATCTCTAAGTCGAACATCATCATGCTCCAACTTCAGCTCTTCGTTGTTCTCCTCTTGAGAGTTGGGAACGTCTCCTAGGCTGCCATCGGGGTTGGATGTAGCTATTCCAGGCTGCTCAATCTCGAACTCTATCTTCTCGATCTGCACATCACTAGAAAAACAATCATTAGTAGCACTGTTCTGAGAAATTAACAAATTATCCGACTTATCCGAATCAAGTGTTGGATCAATGCATACGGGCTGGAATGAAATTGTAGCTTCACTTATCATGGCTGACTTTAACTGGTGATCTGCGTTGGATGAACTAGACGACATGTCTTGATGCGAACAAGACTCCAACGGTGTCGAAGTAGTGCTAGGGACGGTGGCGATTGATTCGCTCTGGGTAGCTGTGGCCTTCTTTTCCCTTTCGGCTTTAAACTTTTCTTGCATCCACTTCTGATCTTTAATGACGTCCTCAGGTGCCAAAGACCTCATTCTGATGGTCTGTCCATTCCAAGCGATCCTTTGGTTGATCACATTTATCGATCCTTTGGTTGATCAAACACAATTCTATTGATCTAGCAATTCAATAGTCTTATTCAAGTTCTTCAGGGTACAACGAGTACTTGGGAGAATTGCTAACAAATCGGAGAAGATCGAAGTAGCTGCGTTTCGTCTCTTGAAGCCGGGGTTCAGCTGAAGTTCTAATCCATTCTACCTATCATCTACATCTCAACGCCACTACCTTCATCCACAAGACACTACTCGTCCGCTTCCTATCTTCCACAAATTATCCTAGTAAGTTCTAGTTTAATCGAGTCTTTTATTCTTATTTTAGTTGAGTTTTAGTCGAGTTAGTCGGATTGAATCCTTCTTAATCTGACGTGTTTCGAGTCCTTAACTCTTCTGCTACGTGTTCTATTGATTTGGCTTAGATATCTTGTCTGGGTCACATCATAAATTTGATACCAAATTTATGATGTGACCCGGACAATTAATCCAAGACACGAGAGAAAACGTAGCGGAAGACTTTTAGATCGAAACACGTCAGACGAATGAAGGATTCAATCCGACACTATGAATAGGTGAAATATATGACTAAACACAACTAAATAGAATGACAAGGGGCTGTTTAGGTTCGAATATGAAATGATATGGCTATGGCCGTATAGTATGATGATATATGGTGAAGAAGGCTGGTGTAGATAGGTTATGATAAGAAAATAAAGAACTTACGGGATATGTGCTTATCTTGGCGCGAATGGCACGTATACTCGGAATTGAACTCGAACAACTTGGAAACATGTAGATCTTCACTCGAACTTGATGATTGTGGGGCTGTTGTATGGATGGTGTAGGTAAACCGGTTGTTTTTGGTGTATGGTGTATGTGGACCACGGGTGTATGGGTGTACGGGTGTATGGGTGTATGTGTGTATGGACTATGTGGTGTATAAGGTGAACCGGGTGTATATGGGTGTGGATTGGGTAATTCGAATCCCTTGGGTGTAGGAATCAAATTAGATGTGGATAAGTAAGAAAGATCTTGAATAGATATGGATGAGGATGGAAGATATCTAAACAAGGTAGGAAATCTAGTGGATAAGGTAGAATATTTTTGGATAAGTTTGACCAAGTGTAAACACAATCTAACAAATCCCAAAATATCTATCTAAGATAGATTCAAGCCTATCTAAAACAATAAAATCGAATTTAACAAGAACATAAATCTGAATTTTCGTTTTTTTTTTTTTTTTTTTTTTTTTTTTTTTTTTTTTTTTTCGGCGACTTTTTTTTTTTAGCCGATGTCTTTTGCTCTCTTTTGTTTTTCAATGAATAACAATCAGATTACAATAGACTCGAAATAATACGAAAGTTAAATGACACGTAAGACAGATACTTGACACGTATTTGACACGTCGGATTGAACCACGACCAGCAGAGCTGACGTGGCTCTGATACCAAATGATACGATTCCCGGTATGATGATCAACACCGAGAGAAAAACGCGCGGAAGACTTTTAGATCGAAACACGTCAGGCAAATGAAGGGCTTCAATCCGACTCTATGAACAGATGAAAGATGAAGTATGGGATGGACTTACTTGGAATGGATGATGAATCTTGGATGATTGATGTTATGGACGTTGGATGGCTGCTGGATGATGTCGGTAATGATTGGCGTTGTTGATGAAGATAGAATGAGTTGATACGCGAAAGCAAACCCCGTGGACACTTGATCCGCGAAACGTACTTCACTTGGAATCTCCTCGATAGATGAATTGAACTCGGGGCGACACACCCTGTGTAAAACAATACACAAAAAGTCTCGCTACTTGAATTCTCTTCGGTTGCAAATCCGACCCTAACTCCACAAGAGAATTAGAACAAGATTTAAGGATAAAACTTAAAAAGTTGCAAGCTTCTTAAGAGTGTGTATTTTCGGCTGAAAATAAACAAAAAGAGGATCTTGGGTGAGACAATATTGAAAGGTAAATTCTTCTTAATCAAATATGGTCTAAATATCAAAGTAACAATGATCCCCTATTTATAATAGAGGGATGGACGAAAATTCCAAGATAAAATCCTAAAAGAACTAGAAAAAGAGTTTCCTATCATAACTAGGATTGTTTCCTTATCCAAAATCTATTTTTAAGGAAAGAATCAAAAGATACCAAAAATAAAATAAGAAAAATCTATCTAGATAAAGATAAATCCCAACAACTTGGGCCTTCATTAAACTCGCCTATTTGGACCTTTAATTACACGACATGGGCTGAAATATAGTGTATAATTTCGTGGCCCATGTAATATAATTCTTGCCACCTTTGCATGAAAAACAGCATCTCCCGATTTCCCATGCAAACGCGAATAACTTTTGATGCACACGTCCAAATGGCGTCATTCTTCCTCTCACGTCTTCATGCTTCCTTCTTCATCATCAAATGATAGCATGGTGATCATTCTCGAGCTGCCCTTGACTTCATCTTCATATATTTCGAATTTGCGACGAATAGAAGCTTGTAAATAAGCTTGCAACTTCTTAGCTCGCAAACGCGTCATAGGTCCTTTAAACTGCAGCTCCGGATCATCTTTTTCTTTATTGCCATGCTGGATCTGGATCTCATCAACTACACACATTCTCAACATCATGTCTCATATGCGACCAATAAAAGTGTTCATGCAGCAAGTCTAATATTTTTGACACACCAAAGTAACCCATTAAACCTCCCGCATGCGACTCTAAAATCAACAACTCACGCATAGAAGACTTAGGAACACACAAACAAGAACCCTTGAACAGAAACCCATCATGCACGAAAAATCCATCTCTAGCCTTAGCAAATTTCGAACATGCTTCATAAATAGGTGCAAAAAATGGATCCAATGCATATAAGCCCTTAATGTGATCAAATCCTGATACGACCCGGACTATGCTAGGACGAATCTTGAGAACGTAGCGGAAGACTTAAGAATCGAAACACGTCAGAATTAAGAAGGATTCAATCCGACTCGACAAACAACGGAAAATTACGACAAACTAGACAACTAGAGTACGTAGAGAACGACACGAACTATGTAACACAAACCAAGGGCGTAAGGGCTGGAATGGATCGTGTATAGGGGCTGGAATTATGGAGAGGATTTCGTGTGTGATGTTAGGGTGAAGAATGGCTAAGGTAGATAGGGTATGATAAGGATTGGATAAACTTACGTTATATATGCTCCAAACGTCGCGTAGAACACGTATATGCAAATCTGATCCGGAACAGTTTGGAATGGCTTGATACTCGAACTATGAATTCTTGGAAGGATGTTGAGATGGACGAAGATGATGATGGATGTTGTTGAAGGCGGCTGGACGGTGGTGATTGGTAGATGCGAATCACAACCCGAAAGTTGCCTTGAATCTCGAACGTACACAAGGCCAAATTCTTTAAGTTGATCTTCAAGTAGCGAGTTTCCGACGATCCCTCGAACGTGGACGGCGAATTCCCTTTGTAAAACTTAGAGGTGCTAAATCTAAGAGTATGAATTTAATTATCTAAACTCACAAAAGATTTAAAGGGGAGAGACGATATTGAAAGCAAAGGCTTAATAATCAAATATAGTCTAAAGTATCAATGTTACATGGATCCCTTATTTATAGACATAATAGGGATGAAAAAAATAAGCTTAAAAGGCCTAAAAATTGATCCAAAAGGGATCTCTAACTATACTAGGAAGATACCTAAACTAGAATTCTATTCAAGGTAGGAAATTGCCTTAAATACAATTCTAGTCAAACTTGACCTCATTATGGACGAAAATTAACAAATAATTAATTAAAAATCTGATCTAATTAATTAAATACCATAGTCTAATTAAATACTATAGTCTAAATAAATCAATCCCTTAATTAAATAACTAAGGGGGACGAAAACTCCATGCAACTTGTCTATGCAATGTGAATCTGCCATGCATGCACAACTTGATGAGTTCTATCTTCATGCATTGCTCTTCAAATCTTGATCTCCAATCTTTGATTATTAAAGGAGTAACAATCTTGGGATCCTCTAATGGCAGCTTTGAATGGACCGATTTGATGCTTACTATGGTCTTATCATTCCCCTCCTCTTGAAAAGAATTCGTCCTCGAATTCGAGCGGCTTGGATCGAAAACGAACACGAACTGATCATCAATCTCTTTTAGATCAAGCTTCAGTTTCATGGGATGCATGGACATAGTAACCACGAATAAGTCTGGTGGAACATCAATAACATGTGGTACATCTTTGGCAACCTGTAAGATTAAAACATTAAAAATACAAGGTTGACAAAAAATGTTAGAAATCAGCGGCTTCTCAATACTAGGTTGATCGAGCTCGTTATGATCTTCAACCATTGCTTCACGATTGTCATTCTCCTTTTCAAAACATGGCTGTACTTTCATCACATTTCCTTTATCTTCAGTTTCGAACTGCTCTTCATTTTTTGCCTCTTCAACTGTATCATGGATCTCCATGTTCACAATTTGTAGTTTGTCATCCATACAATCTTCAGGACTTGTCATCTCCATGGACAAAACATCCAAATTGCAATCTTCTATACTTGTCTTCTCCAGATTAGTAATTTCGAGAATGGGCACCCCTTCATCGATATGAATTGAAATCGGCTCCTCTTGATTACAATCATCTTGAACTAACTCCTCCAAAACTGGCATCTCCTCATTCGATGTTTCTATCATGTCTACTTCCGGCTTAGATTCTTCAACTATCTCATCTTCTAAGCACATAGAAACAGACGGTAATGAGATAAAAGGTACTTCAATGAAGTTTAGAATTGGTACCTTGGAGGTAGAAGCATCATGGGTGGCAATGCTCGACTTTACTTGAACCTCCTCTTTTGACTTCATCTCTAGTTCCTCTAGCCACTTTTCTATCCGAATGGCGTATTCCACCATGTCTTCCAACTCGTCGAAGTGGTACAATGCTACTCTTTCACGAATTGCTCTTCGTAGACCAGCTAGAAATCTATCCATTGTATCTTCTAGATATTCTTCTACATCAGCTCGTCTCATGGCTTCAATCATTTTGTTGTAGTAGTCATTTACACTTCGATCTCTTTGTCTAAGCTTGTATAGCTTTTCCTCCAACTCCCATTGGTAGTGGTCTGGAATGAAGCGTTTCCGCATCAAATCTTTCAACTCACGCCATGTGTCGATAGGTGGAAGGTGATCTCTATGGCACCGATTCTGCTGGAATTCCCACCATGTTGTTGCGTAGCCTTTAAACTTTGACGAAACTAGCTGCACTTTCTTTTTCTCGGGGAAGTCATAGCACTCAAAAAGTTTGTCTACTTTGCGTTCCCAATCCAAATAGATGTCCGGATAGTATAGACCTTCAAACTCAGGTATGATCATGTTGTTGTTGCGGTAGAGATGGCGAGAATTTGGTGTATACGGTGTACGGGTATACGGAGTATGATTGGTGTATGGTGCATGGACCGGATGGTACATGGGTGCATATGTGTATGGTCCGGATGGTGTATATGAGTGTGAACTGATGGTGTATGTGGACTAGGATGAATTTTCGATCCCCTTGATGATGGTGGACGAAAATTTGGGGGGAGAAAGTGTATATGGAAGGTTTGGAAGGATTTGGATGGAAGAAAGCTAGATAAGGAAAGAATTAGATGTATTTTTGAAGTTCCCAAATAGAATAGGAATCCAAAAATAAATCCCAAAGGTAGAAGGAAAGAAATAGGAAGGAAAAGGAAAGAAGGATTAGGTAATTTGGAAAGTGTTACACAATTGTGACACAATCTAAATATCCTAATTGAACTAGACTCTAAAAAGAAATAACCAAAAATAAATTTCAACTCAAAAGTAAACTACCAAAATAAAATAAAATTTGGAAGGAAAGTTCCAAAAATAAAATAAGACTCTAAATGAAGTTACCAACTAAGGAATTATCCTAGAAGGAAACTACCAAGATTAAAATAGACTCACAAGGTAAATACCAAATATAGAACTTGACTAGAAGGAAAATACCAACTATAGAAAAGTACTAAAAGGAAAGTACCAAAATTAAAAAAACACAAAAGGAAACAATGAATATACCTCTTTTTTTTTTTTAAATTTTCGGATTTTTCCTTTTTTTTTTATCCGAAATTTTTTTTTCTGTTTTTTTTTTCGACGGCTTTTTCTCTTTTTTTTTGTCGATGCTCTTTTTTTTTTTCAATTGATAGCTATGCTATTACAACTCGATAAAATAAAAATAAAGAAGACACGTAAGACGACACATAGGATAAAAATGACACGTCGGATTGAACCACGACCAGCAGAGCTGACGTGGCTCTGATGCCAAATTTATGATACGACCCGGACTATGCTAGGACGAATCTTGAGAACGTAGCGGAAGACTTAAGAATCGAAACACGTCAGAATTAAGAAGGATTCAATCCGACTCGACAAACAACGGAAAATTACGACAAACTAGACAACTAGAGTACGTAGAGAACGACACGAACTATGTAACACAAACCAAGGGCGTAAGGGCTGGAATGGATCGTGTATAGGGGCTGGAATTATGGAGAGGATTTCGTGTGTGATGTTAGGGTGAAGAATGGCTAAGGTAGATAGGGTATGATAAGGATTGGATAAACTTACGTTATATATGCTCCAAACGTCGCGTAGAACACGTATATGCAAATCTGATCCGGAACAGTTTGGAATGGCTTGATACTCGAACTATGAATTCTTGGAAGGATGTTGAGATGGACGAAGATGATGATGGATGTTGTTGAAGGCGGCTGGACGGTGGTGATTGGTAGATGCGAATCACAACCCGAAAGTTGCCTTGAATCTCGAACGTACACAAGGCCAAATTCTTTAAGTTGATCTTCAAGTAGCGAGTTTCCGACGATCCCTCGAACGTGGACGGCGAATTCCCTTTGTAAAACTTAGAGGTGCTAAATCTAAGAGTATGAATTTAATTATCTAAACTCACAAAAGATTTAAAGGGGAGAGACGATATTGAAAGCAAAGGCTTAATAATCAAATATAGTCTAAAGTATCAATGTTACATGGATCCCTTATTTATAGACATAATAGGGATGAAAAAAATAAGCTTAAAAGGCCTAAAAATTGATCCAAAAGGGATCTCTAACTATACTAGGAAGATACCTAAACTAGAATTCTATTCAAGGTAGGAAATTGCCTTAAATACAATTCTAGTCAAACTTGACCTCATTATGGACGAAAATTAACAAATAATTAATTAAAAATCTGATCTAATTAATTAAATACCATAGTCTAATTAAATACTATAGTCTAAATAAATCAATCCCTTAATTAAATAACTAAGGGGGACGAAAACTCCATGCAACTTGTCTATGCAATGTGAATCTGCCATGCATGCACAACTTGATGAGTTCTATCTTCATGCATTGCTCTTCAAATCTTGATCTCCAATCTTTGATTATTAAAGGAGTAACAATCTTGGGATCCTCTAATGGCAGCTTTGAATGGACCGATTTGATGCTTACTATGGTCTTATCAAATCCCAACAGCTTAGCATGCATTAAGTTCAAGAGAACGTACCTTCGTGAAAGGACTCGATGACGTACGGAAAGGACTCGATGAACTCTACCCAACGTGCATGCCATTTATTCAGATTTTGCTGGCCCTTTAAATGCTTCAAGCTCTCATGGTCCGTGTGAATCACGAACTCCTTTGGCCATAGATAGTGCTGCCATGTCTCCAAAGCTCTCTTAAGTGCGTACAACTCCTTGTCATAAGTCGAATAATGAAGGGCTGCATCATGGAGCTTTTCACTAAAGTAGGCGACTGGACACCGTTCCTGCATTAAAATAGCTCCAATCCCCTTACCCGAGGCATCACATTCTATTTCAAATGTTTTATTGAAGTCCAGAAGAGCAAGAACAGGTGCATTACATAAACAAGACTTTAAAGTGTTAAACGCATGCTCTTGAACAGGACCCCATTCAAACTTTCGATCTTTCTTGCTTAGCTCAGTAAGCGGCGCGGCTATGCTGGAGAAATCGCGCACAAAGCGACGATAAAAGCCAGCAAGGCCGTGGAAAGACCTCACGTCACTCGCAGACTTAGGAGTGGGCCATTCCTCAATCGCTTTGATTTTGGAACGGTCTACTTCTATACCACGTAAACTCACAATGAAGCCTAGAAAAACGACTTCACTCATGCAAAAAGAACACTTAGACAGATTACCATATAATTTTGACTCTCTAAGAAGCTCAAGAACGTGTCTTGCTGCATATGTGTATGCAGCAAAATCAAAATGTCATCAAAATACACAACAATATACTTTCCAATCACTTCACGTAAAACATGATTCATCAGACGCATAAATGTTTTTGGTGCATTAGTGAGACCAAAAGGCATAACAAGCCATTCATACAAACCATGCTTTGTCTTAAATGCAGTTTTCCATTCATCATCTTCTTGCATACGTACTTGAAAATAACCAGAACGCAAATCAATTTTCGAAAATATGCAAGCTCCAGAAAATTCATCTAGCATATCATCTAACCTAGGGATGGGAAAACGATATTTTACCGTGATTTTGTTGATTGCTCGGCAATCCATGCACATACGCCATTCGTTGTTCTTCTTTGGCACTAAAATGACCGGAACGGTGCAGGGGCTCAAACTCTCACGAATTTGCTTCTAACAGCTCCTTCACTTGCCTATCTATCTCTTTGGTCTCGTCAGGGGATGTGCGATAGGCTGGTCGGTTCGGAAGGACTGTTTCGGGTACGAAATCGATCTGGTGCTCGATCCCGCGAACTGGAGGGAGGCCGCCAGGTATCTCCTCGGGAAACACATCTCAAAACTCATCTAATAAGGGCTGCACATCACTAGACAACGACTCGTTAGTAGCACTGCTCTTATAAGTAAGTAAAACAAGGGGCATACCTGCTTTGACGGCTTTTTGGACTTCTTTTGCTGAGATAAACAAGCTCTGAGTGTATGGCTTGTTTGTACTTGACTTGGACGACTTTCCTACAGATTTGGGGTCACCAATGGGCTGTTTTGGAGGTGAAGGGGTGGCGGAAATGGGTTGAGTACCGGTCGGTGTGCCCATACTGACTGTTTTGGGCTGAGTACCGGTCGGTATGCCCATACCAACTGTTTTGGGTATGTCGTCGATTGGGGTCTTCGGTGCCCGTTTTGCGGCTGCTTGCTTCTCCTTCTCCTCTTTAAACTTCTCTTGCATGCGTTGCTGATCCGTAGCAACGTCCTTTGGTGATAATGGCCTTAAGGTGCTGATTCGGCCATCTATGTCGACCGTGTAGGTGTTTAGACGTCCGTCGTGGACAACACGTCGATCATACTGCCAAGGTCTCCCTAACAACAAGTGTGCCGCATCCATAGGGATAACGTCGCACAAAACAATGTCAGA
Organism: Perilla frutescens; assembly: GCA_026008535.1. Classification (NCBI taxonomy): domain Eukaryota; kingdom Viridiplantae; phylum Streptophyta; class Magnoliopsida; order Lamiales; family Lamiaceae; genus Perilla; species Perilla frutescens. Next base: position 18,837,892 of record BRKX01000004.1, read on the forward strand.
AAACTTATGGATTGAGAATGAGACACTTACCTGGTTAACCACGCGTATCTCGCCTCTTTCTGTAAGCCACTGCAATCTGTACGGCTTTGCATGTTGTTGAACAGGTAGACCAAGCTTTTCAACGGCGTATTGACTAATGGCATTGATCACACTGCCACTGTCAATTATCATGGAACATGTGTGACCTTGAATCACTGCACGGGTGTAGAAGATGTTCTCCCGTTGGTGTTCTTGTTCCTCTTCTCGAATGATGCTCAAACTCCGGATTGTGACCAAACTGAGCTGAACTTCTGATGTGACCCGGATAATGTATCCAAGACACGAATGAAATGCAGGCGGAAGACTTTAAGGACTCGAACTACGTCAGCTAAAGAAGGATTCAAACCGACTCGAAATAAACGGTAAAACTTACTAGAATTACGTAGACACGAACTAGGACTCGATTGGAACACTTGGTACGACTTGAGGGGGGCTGGAACTCGGCGGTGTTGGTGACGGATGGCGGCGGTGGTGATAGTAGTGGCGACGGTGGTGTTGATAGAAGGATTGGATAGATTCGGCGAACCCGTGTTGATAACCCGAACGCGCACGTCTAACTTCTCCGGATAGCAATTCTCCCAAGTACTTGAACGCACCTTGAAGAACTTGAATAGGACTATTGAGTTGCTAAAACAATAGAACTTTGAAGATAAAATTTCGATCAACAAAAGATCTTGAGACAGATTGAGAAATAACTCTTGAATTCTTGCAATTGTCTGAATTATGAATGTCACATGGTGCTCCTATTTATAGGAGACATTATGGACGAAATTAAACCCTAATTAACTAGATAAACATTGAAAAATACTAATCCTAATCAATCTAAGATAAAATCAAAAGATACCAAAAATAAGATAACAAAAATCTATCTAAATCTAACTAGATAAGGATAAATCCCAATGGACTTGGGCTTGCAAATCCACGCCTATTTGGACCTTTAATTTACATGACATGGGCTGAAATAACATGAATAATTTCGTGGGCCATGGTACAATTAATATTACCACCTTTGCATGAAAAACAGCATCTCCCGATTTCCCATGCAAACGCGTATAACTTTTTATGCACACGTCCAAATGGCGTGATTCTTCTTCTCACGTCTTCATGATACCTTCTTCATCATTAATAGATAGCATGGTGATCCATCTTGGGCTGCTCTTCACTTCATCTTCATGCAACTCGAATTTGCGACGAATAGAAGCTTGTAAATAAGCTTGCAACTTCTTAGCTCGCAAACGCGTCATTGGACCTTTAAACTGCAGCTCCGGATCATCTTCTTCATTGTCTTGCATGACCTCATCATTCCCCCCCTGCTGAAAAGAATTCGTCCTCGAATTCGGGGACTCATCATCATCGAACTTGATACGACCCGGACAAATAATCTAGGACGAATCTAGAGACGTAGCGGAAGACTTCTGGATACGAAACACGTCAGCGAATGAAGGGCTTCAATCCGACTCGATAAACAGCAAAAAATAGACAATCTAGACAATTAAAATACCTAGAAAACGACACGAACTATGTAACACAATACCAAAGGTTAAAGGGGCTGAAAGGGAACGTGTATGGGGGCTGGAATTAATGAAGGATTCGTGTGTTTGTGGCTTGTGAAGAAGGCTTGGAGTAGATAGGATATGATAGGGATGAAACGAACTTACGTGTTGAATGGAACGGTTGATGAAATTCGAACTTGGGGCTGAATTGAGGCGTGCGTCGATGAGGATGGGCGTCGTCGATGTGGTTGATGGATGATGATTCGTTGATGTGAATCACAACCCGATAGCCTCCTTGAATCTCGAACGTACCCAAGGATGAAATCTCTAAGTTGATCTTCGGATAGCGAATACCGGTTAATCCCTCAAGTGGATTAAGCAATACCCTTGAATAATACTTAAAGTTGCTAGCTCCAAGAATATGAATTTTAAATCAAAACTCACAAAGATTTAAAAGGGGGGGGTTGAGACAATATTGAAAGCAAAGCTTAATTAATCAAATATAGTCTAAAATATCAATGTAACATGGATCCCCTATTTATAGGGTTAAAAGGCACGAAAATAATAAGAAAAAAGGCCTAAAAACTGATCCAAAAGGGATCTCTAACTATACTAGGAAGTTCCCTAAACTAGAATTCTATTCAAGGTAGGAAATTGCCTTAAATACAATTCTAGTCAACCTTGACTATAATATGGACGAAAATTACATTAAATTAAATAAAAATCTGAACTAAACTATAGACTAACATAATTAAATAAATACTATAGTCTAAATAAAATTCAATCCCTAATTAAATCAACTAAGGGACGAAAATTCCATGCAACGCGAATCTGCCACGCATGCACAACTTGATGAGTTCTATCTTCATGCATTGCTCTTCAAACCTTGATCTCCAATCTTTAATTGTTAACAAGGTAACAATCTTTGGGATGCTCTCAATTCCTTTGTCATCTTCGAATTTCTTACATACAAATGCTTGGAAAAATCCTTGCAATTGTATTGCTCGAAATCGTGTAATTGGACCACGTATTTGCAGCTCCGGATTAAGTTCTTCAAGGCTTTTCATGGCTTCATCATTACCCTCCTCTTGAAAAGAATTCGTCCTCGAATTCCAAGCTCCGGGATCAAAGACGAACACGAACTGGCCATCAAATTCTTTTTGCACAAGCTGCATAAAACACATCTTCATGAACATGAACGAGAACATTCCACTTGTGTTAATCATCCGAAACTCTAGCTCCATAGATTGCCTTGACATAGCATTCATGATCAAATCTGGTGGTACATCAACTTCCAATGGAATTTCTTCAACAACCTGTAAAATAAAGATATCACAAGAAAATGGTTGACAAAAGATGTTAGCACTCGGCAGCTCCTCCATGTTAGCTTGTTCGAGCTCTTCAAGATCTTCAACCATTGTCTCACGGATATCATTCTCCTTTTTATAACAAGGTTGTATCTCCAACAACTCTTCAACTTCAGTAATGATCTCCATTTCTTCTTCTTCTTCTTCACTCAAAGGTTGATCCCACTCTTCTAGATCAAGCTCTTCAACAACCTTCTCTTCTTCTTCAACATTCTCACAAGTTGCAACATCGATCAGTTCTTCAATAGATGCATCAACTGAAATTGTTACCTCAAAAGTAGAATCTTCTTTGATGGCAACGATCTCAGATGGTAACTCAAAGTGGATCTCTTCTTGAATGTTGCTAGCTTGGCTTGGCACATTCATGACTGGCTGAAATGGTGATGCAGGTCGTGTAGGTGGCACATATGTACGTAGAAACTCCTCGAATGACTCAGGTTCGCTCCAACGAAATGGGGCTGTTTGGCGATGAGCTCTAGGTGACAACTCTACATTTGACTCTACTTGAACAACCTCTTCTTTTGACTTCATCTCTAGTTCTTCTAGCCATTTTTCTATCCGGATGGCGTATTCCACCATGTCTTCCAACTCGTCGAAGCGGTACATTGCTACTCTTTCACGGATTGCCCTTCGTAGACCAGCTAGAAATCTATCCATGGTGTCTTCTGGATATTCTTCTACATCAGCTCGTCTCATGGCTTCAATCATTTTGTTGTAGTAGTCATTTACACTTCAATCTCTTTGTCTAAGCTTGTAAAGATTGTCCTCCAACTCCCATTGGTAGTGGTCTAGAATGAAGCGTTTCCGCATCAAATCTTTCAACTCACACCATGTGTCGATAGGTGGAAGGTGATCTCTATGACACCGATTCTGCTGGAATTCCCACCATGTTGTTGCGTAGCCTTTAAACTTTGACGAAACTAGCTGCACTTTCTTTTTCTCGGGGAAGTCATAGCACTCAAAAAGTTTTTCTACTTTGCATTCCCAATCAAAATAGATGTTGGGATAGTATAGACCTTCAAACTCAGGTATGATCATGTTGTTGTTGTGGTAGAGATGGCGAGGATTTGGTGTATAGGGTGTATGGGTATACGGAGTATGATTGGTGTATGGTGTATGGACCGGATGGTACATGGGTGCATATGTGTGTGGTCCGGATGGTGTATATGGGTAAGAACAGATGATATATGTGGAATAAGATGAATTTCTGATCCCCTTGATGATGGTGGACGAAAATTTGGGGGGAGAAAGTGTATATGGAAGGTTTGGATGGAAGAAAGCTAGAAAAGAAAAGAATTAGATGTATTTTTGAAGTCCTAAATAGTGTAGGAATCCAAAAATAAATCCCAAAGGTAGAAGGAAAGAAATAGGAAAGAAAAGGAAAGAAATATTAGGGAATTTGGAAAGTGTTACACAATTGTGACACAATCTAAATATCCTAATTGAACTAGACTCTAAAAGGAATGAACCAAAATTAAAATACAACTCAAAAGGAAACTACCAAAAAGAATTAAAACTTGGAAGGAAGGTTCCAAAAATAAAACAAGACTCTAAAGGAAGTTACCAACTAAGGAATTATCCTAAAAGGAAACTACCAAAATTAAAATAAAACTTAGAAGGAAAGTTCCAAAAATAAAATAGACTCACAAGGTAACTACCAAATAAGATGAAATACTAAAAGGAAATTACCAAAATAAATCAAGACTCAAATGGTAACACAATGAATATACCTCTTTTTTTTTTTTTAATTTTCGAATTTTTCCTTTTTTTTTTATCCGAATTTTTTTTTTCTTTTTTTTTCGACGACTTTTTCTCTTTTTTTTGTCGATGCTCTTTTTTTTCAATTGATAGCTATGCTATTACAACTCGATAAAATAAAAAAAATAAAGAAGACACGTAAGACGACACGTAGGATAAAAATGACACGTCGGATTGAACCACGACCAGCAGAGCTGACGTGGCTCTGATGCCAAATTTATGATACGACCCGGACAAATAATCTAGGACGAATCTAGAGACGTAGCGGAAGACTTCTGGATACGAAACACGTCAGCGAATGAAGGGCTTCAATCCGACTCGATAAACAACGAAAAATAGACAATCTAGACAATTAAAATACCTAGAAAACGACACGAACTATGTAACACAATACCAAAGGTTAAAGGGGCTAAAAGGGAACGTGTATGGGGGCTGGAATTAATGAAGGATTCGTGTGTTTGTGGCTTGTGAAGAAGGCTTGGAGTAGATAGGATATGATAGGGATGAAACGAACTTACGTGTTGAATGGAACGGTTGATGAAATTCGAACTTGGGGCTGAATTGAGGCGTGCGTCGATGAGGATGGGCGTCGTCGATGTGGTTGATGGATGATGATTCATTGATGTGAATCACAACCGGATAGCCTCCTTGAATCTCGAACGTACCCAAGGATGAAATCTCTAAGTTGATCTTCGGATAGCGAATACCAGTTAATCCCTCAAGTGGATTAAGCAATACCCTTGAATAAGACTTAAAGTTGCTAGCTCCAAGAATATGAATTTTAAATCAAAACTCACAAAGATTTAAAAGGGGGTTGAGACAATATTGAAAGCAAAGCTTAATTAATCAAATATAGTCTAAAATATCAATATAACATGGATCCCCTATTTATAGGGTTAAAAGGCACGAAAATAATAAGAAAAAAGGCCTAAAAACTGATCCAAAAGGGATCTCTAACTATACTAGGAAGTTCCCTAAACTAGAATTCTATTCAAGGTAGGAAATTGCCTTAAATACAATTCTAGTCAACCTTGACTATAATATGGACGAAAATTACATTAAATTAAATAAAAATCTGAACTAAACTATAGACTAACATAATTAAATAAATACTATAGTCTAAATAAAATTCAATCCCTAATTAAATCAACTAAGGGACGAAAATTCCATGCAACGCGAATCTGCCACGCATGCACAACTTGATGAGTTCTATCTTCATGCATTGCTCTTCAAACCTTGATCTCCAATCTTTAATTATTAACAAGGTAACAATCTTTGGGATGCTCTCAATTCCTTTATCATCTTCGAATTTCTTACATACAAATGCTTGGAAAAATCCTTGCAATTGTATTGCTCGAAATCGTGTAATTGGACCACGTATTTGCAGCTCCGGATTAAGTTCTTCAAGGCTTTTCATGGCTTCATCAGAACTCATCATCTGCAGAAAAGGGAGATAAGTCAGCAACATTAAATGTAGATGAACACTTATACTCACCGGGTAAATCAATGCGATATGCATTGTCATTGACTCGACTCAGCACGGTGAACGGTCCATCTCCTCTAGGCATCAATTTCGATTTTCTCAAGTTGGGAAACCGTCCAGGACTCAGATGAATCCAAACGCGATCTCCAGGATGGAAAATCACTTGCTTGCGCCGTTTATTCTTTTGAACAACATTACGTGCGCCAACGGCTTCAATACGCGCACGTACCTTCTCATGCATCTCCTTAACTTGTTCCGCTTTTCTTGTACCTTTAACACTTGTTAGATGCTCAACAGGTAAAGGCAACAGATCATTAGGCGTTAGCGGATTAAACCCATAAACAACTTCAAACGGAGACATATTGGTAGATGAATGCACAACTCTATTATAGGCAAATTCAGCATATGGCAAATAATCTTCCCATGATTTCAAGTTGTTTTTAACTAAAGCACGCAGCAAAGTACCTAGAGTGCGATTAACTACTTCTGTTTGTCCATCAGTTTGTGGATGACATTGATACGACCCAGACACGAACTAGGACGATAATAACGACGTAGCGGAAGACTTAAGAATCGAAACACGTCAGAATTAAGAAGGATTCAATCCGACACAAAAATATGGCTAATCTAGACAACCAAAATACCTAGAACTATGACACAAATTAAATAACACAAACCAAAGGTTCAAGGGGCTGAATTGGACGAGTATAAAGACTGGATTTATGATGGTAAATCGTGTGTGAGGCTTGGTGAAGAAGGGCTTGGAGAAGATAGGATATGTTAGTGTTTGAACGGACTTACGGATAAAACGAACGGGTGTAGAACTTGGACTTGAAGGTGGCTGCCGCGAGATGGACGATGGTGTTGGATGGATGTCGTCGAGTATGTGGCTTGGACGTGTGTTGTTGGTGTGGTGATTCACAACCCGATAGCCTCCTTGAATCTCGAACGTCTTCAAGGTTGAAATCTCCAAGTTGTTCCTCGTAGCGAATACCGGTCAATCCCTCAAGTGAATTGAGCAATACCCTTGAATAAGACTTGTAGTTGCTAGCTCCAAGAATGAATATTTTCGTGTGAAAAGTATTCAAAAGACAAATAGATTTGAGACACAAATTGAATGCAAAAGCAATTTAATTCAAGAATGTCTAAAGTATCAATGTAACAATGATCCCCTATTTATAAGTGTTATGGGGGACGAAAATTATGCTAATAAGGACCGAAAATTTGGAGTCCAAATAGATCTCCAATTGGACTAGGAAATTCCCTAAACTAGAATTCTATTTAAGGCAGTTTCTTCCCTTAATTAAAATTCTAGTCAAACCTATGACTTTGTGACACAATGACCGAAAATATACCTAATTAATTAAATAAAATCTGATCTACTATAGTCTATAATTAAATAAATTAAATACTATAGTCTAGATAAAATCAACCCCATAATTAAATAACTATAGGACCGATTTTCTTCCTCTTGCACGTCGATCATCATCCATGCATATCCATGCACACGTGCACTTCATATCTTCAACTCTTCAAGTGTAATTCTCCATGGTGTGATCTTGATCGTCAATAGTTAATAAATTAACTATCTTGGAATTGCTTCTCTTGACTTCTTGATCTCCAATCTCGAGCTTTCTTCTAATCAACACTTGCATGTAAGCTTGCAACTTCTTAGCTCTTGATCTCGTGATTGGTCCTCTAAATTGAAACTCCGATTCTTCATCATTCCCCCCCTGCTGAAAAGAATTCGTCCTCGAATTTGTATCTTCTTCTTGATCGAATCCATCTGCATCAAAGGGAGATAAATCAGCAACATTAAACGTTGAAGAACACTTATACTCACCAGGTAGATCAATGCGGTATGCATTGTCATTGACACGGCTTAAGACGGTGAAAGGACCATCTCCTCTTGGTGACAACTTTGATTTCCGTAGATTAGGAAACCTTCCGGGGCTGAAATGGATCCAAACACGATCACCGGGCTGAAATACAACACGTTTGCGATGAGTATTACGGGCGGCGGCGGTTTGGGTTCCTCTATGCTCGATCCGGGTTCTTACTTTCTCATGCATCTCCTTGATAAGATCAGCTCTCTTCAATCCTTTAACACTTGTTAGATGCTCAACAGGTAAAGGAACCAAATCATTAGGCGTTAGTGGATTAAAACCATAAACAACCTCAAATGGAGACATGTTAGTAGAAGAATAAATAACACGATTGTAAGCAAACTCAGCATAAGGTAAACATTCTTCCCATGACTTCACATTATTCTTAATCAATGACCTAAGCAATGTTCCTAAAGTACGATTCACAACCTCAGTTTGACCATCGGTTTGTGGATGACATGCAGTAGAAAACAATAACTTAGTACCTAGCTTTCCCCAAAGAACGCGCCAAAAATGTCCCAAAAACTTAGAATCCCTATCACTAACAATAGTACGAGGAATTCCATGCAATCGAACAACATGCACAAAGAACAAATTGGCTATTTGAACAGCATCATCAGTTTTCCTACATGCAATGAAATGTGCCATTTTGGAAAACCTATCAACTACAACAAACACAGAATCTTTACCCGATCTAGATCTAGGCAATCCCAAAATAAAATCCATAGATAAATCAATCCAAGGACTAGATGGAGCAGGTAAAGGCGTGTACAAACCAAAAGGATGCGAAGTAGATTTAGACTTATGACAAGTAATACATCTACTACACATGCGTTCAATATCACGTTTCATATGCGGTCAAAAGAAATGCTCATGCAACAAGGATAATGTCTTATGCACACCAAAATGTCCCATTAATCCTCCCGCATGCGATTCTAAAACAAGTAGCTCACGCATAGAACAAGTAGGAATGCACAACTTAGATTCTCTAAACAAAAACCCATCATGCACATAAAATCCATCAAATGACTTGTTAGAATTCGAACACTTAGCATAGATAGGGCTGAAATAGGCGTCCATAGCATACAATGATTTAATGGACTCAAAACCAAGCATCTTAGCATGCATTAAGTTAAGCAACGTGTACCTTCTAGAGAGGGCGTCGGCGACGACATTGTCTTCTCCTTTTGATACGACCCGAACTCTAGGAACGAACACACGTCGACACACGTAAGTTTGTGTGTCTTCTATGACTCAAATAATCAAAGTAAAATAAGCGGAATAATAATGGAACAAACTAAACGACTAAGACTCAACTAAAATACCTAGACAATGACACACAAAATAACACAAATCCAATGAACAAGGGGCTGTTATGGACGGCTATGATGAAGGTTTTGAGGATGGAAATTTGATGTTGATGAGTTGGTTTAGAATGGCTTGAGTAGATAGGGTATGATAGAGATACGATGGACTTACGGATTGAACAAGACGATGAACGATTGGAACACGAACTAGGCACGATGGTGGAACGGACGGCGGTGGCTGGTGGTGCCGTCGTGGACGGCGGCGGCGGCGGTGTTGAATTGTTGTGAATTACAACCCGAAAGTTGCCTTGAATCTCGAACGTACACAAGGCCAAATTCTTTAAGTTGCTCTTCGGATAGCGAGTTTCCGACGATCCCTCGAACGTGGACGGCGAATTCCCTTTGTAAAACTTAGAGATGCTAAATCTAAGAGTATGAATTTAATTATCTAAACTCACAAAAGATTAAACGGGGAGAGACGATATTGAAAGCAAAGGCTTAATAATCAAATATAGTCTAAAATAATAATGTTACATGGATCCCCTATTTATAGGGCTAAGATGGACGAAATTAAAGATAAAAAAGGCTTAAAAATTGATCCAAAAGGGATCTCTAACTATACTAGGAAGTTCCCTAAACTAGAATTCTATTCAAGGTAGGAAATTGCCTTAAATACAATTCTAGTCAACTATGACTATATTATGGACGAAAATTACATAATAAATAATTAAAAATCTGAACTAAACTATAGTCTAACATAATTAAATAAATACTATAGTCTAAATAAAATTCAATCCCTCAATTAAATAAATTAAAGGGCAAAAAATCTGATCTCGTGCACGCATGCACAACTCGACGAGTTCTTCATGTTCTCTTCTTCAAACCTTGATCTCCAATCTTTAATTACTAGCAAAGTAACAATTTTGGAGTTGCTCTCAACATCTTTGTCATCCTTGCAATTGTATTGCTCGAAATCGTGTAATTGGACCACGTATTTGCAGCTCCGGATTAAGTTCTTCAAGGCTTTTCGTGGCTTCATCATTCCCCTCCTCTTGAAAAGAATTCGTCCTCGAATTCAAAGCTCCGGGATCAAAGACGAACACGAACTGGCCATCAAATTCTTTTTGCACAAGCTGCATAAAACACATCTTCATGAACATGAACGAGAACATTCCACTTGTGTTAATCATCCGAAACTCAAGCTCCATAGATTGCCTTGACATGGCATTCATGATCAAATCTGGTGGTACATCAACTTCCAATGGAACATCTTCATCAACCTGTAAAATAAAGACATCACAAGAAAACGGTTGACAAAAAATGTTAGAACTCGGCAGCTCCTCCATGTTAGCTTGTTCGAGCTCTTCAAGATCTTCAACCATTGTCTCACGGATATCATTCTCCTTTTTATAACAAGGTTGTATCTCCAACAACTCTTCAACTTCTTCGGCTTCCTCAACTGCTTCATGGATCTCCAAATTCACAATTTGTAGTTTATCCTCCATACAATCTTTAGGACTTATCATCTCCATGGACAAAACATCCAAACTGCAATCTTCTATACTTGTCTTCTCCGGATTAGTGATTTTGAGAATGGGCACCTCTTCATCAACATGAATGGAAACCGACTCCTCTTGATTACATTCGTCTTGAACTAACTCCTCCAAAATTGGCATCTTCTCATTGGTTGTTTCTACCATGTCCAACTCTGGCATAGATTCTTCAACTATCTCATCTTCTAAGCACATAGAAACAGATGGTAATGAGATAAAAGGTACTTCAACGAAGTCTAGAATTGGTACCTTGGAAGTAGGGTGGCAATGCTCGACTCTACTTGAACCTCCTCTTTTGACTTCATCTCTAGTTCCTCTAGCCACTTTTCTATCCAAATGGCGTATTCCACCATGTCTTCCAACTCGTCGAAGCGGTACAATGCTACTCTTTCACGGATTGCCCTTCGTAGACCAGCTAGAAATCTATCCATGGTGTCTTCTGGATATTCTTCTACATCAGCTCGTCTCATGGCTTCAATCATTGTGTTGTAGTAGTCATTTACACTTCGATCTCTTTGTCTAAGCTTGTATAGCTTTTCCTCCAACTCCCATTGGTAGTGGTCTGGAATGAAGCGTTTCCGCATCAAATCTTTCAACTCACGCCATGTGTCGATAGGTGGAAGGTGATCTCTATGGCACCGGTTCTGCTGGAATTCCCACCATGTTGTTGCGTAGCCTTTAAACTTTGACGAAACTAGCTGCACTTTCTTTTTCTCGGGGAAGTCATAGCACTCAAAAAGTTTGTCTACTTTGTGTTCCCAATCCAAATAGATGTCGGGATAGTATAGACCTTCAAACTCAGGTATGATCATGTTGTTGTTGCGGTAGAGATGGCGAGAATTTGGTGTATAGGGTGTATGGTTATACGGAGTATGAGTGGTGTATGGTGTATGGACCGAATGGTACATGGGTGCATATGTGTATGGTCCGGATGGTGTATATGAGTGTGAACAGATGATATATCTGGAATAAGATGAATTTTCAATCCCCTTGATGACGGTGGACGAAAATTTGAAGGGAGGAAGTGTATATGGAAGGTTTGGAAGGATTTGGATGGAAGAAAGCTAGAAAATGAAAGAATTAGATGTATTTTTGAAGTTCCCAAATAGAATAGGAATCCAAAAATAAATCCCAAAGGTAGAAGGAAAGAAATAGGAAGGAAAAGGAAAGCAGGATTAGGTAATTTGGAAAGTGTTACACAATTGTGACACAATCTAAATATCCTAATTGAACTAGACTCTAAAAGGAAAGAACTAAAAATAAATTACAACTCAAAAGGAAACTACCAAAATAAAATAAAAACTTGGAAGGAAAATTCCAAAAATAAAATATGACTCAAATGGAAATTACCAACTAAGGAATTATCCTAGAAGGAAATTACCAAAATTAAAATAGAACTTAGAAGGAAAGTTCCAAAAATAAAATAGACTTCACAAGGTAACTACCAAATAAGATGAAATACTAAAAGGAAATTACCAAAATAAATCAAGACTCAAATGGTAACACAATGAATATACCTCTTTTTTTTTTTTTTTTTGAATTTTCAGATTTTTCTCTTCTTTTATCCGATTTTCTTTTTTTTTCTTTTTTTTTTTATTTTTCGGTCTTTTTTTTTTACCGTTTCTTTTTTTTTTAATTCAATGAACAACTATGCTATTACAACTCGATAAATAAAATTAAAATAACAAGACACGTAAGATGACACATAGGATAAAATTGACACGTCGGATTGAACCACGACCAGCAGAGCTGACGTGGCTCTGATGCCAAATTTATATGATACGACCCGAACTCTAGGAACGAACACACGTCGACACACGTAAGTTTTTGTGTCTTCTATGACTCAAATAATCAAAGTAAAATAAGCGGAATAATAATGGAACAAACTAAACGACTAAGACTCAACTAAAATACCTAGACAATGACACACAAATTAACACAAATCCAATGAACAAGGGGCTGTTATGGACGGCTATGATGAAGGTTTTGAGGATGGAAATTCGATGTTGATGAGTTGGTTTAGAATGGCTTGAGTAGATAGGGTATGATAGAGATACGATGGACTTACGGATTGAACAAGACGATGAACGATTGGAACACGAACTAGGCACGATGGTGGAACGGACGGCGGTGGCTGGTGGTGCCGTCGTGGACGGCGGCGGCGGCGGTGTTGAATTGTTGTGAATTTGATGAGGTCATACAAGGCAATGAAGAAAATGATCCGGAGCTGCAGTTTAAAGGTCCAATGACGCGTTTGCGAGCTAAGAAGTTACAAGCTTATTTACAAGCTTCTATTCGTCGCAAATTCGAAAGGCATGAAGATGAAGTAAAGGGCAACTCGAGATTGATCACCATGCTTGCCATAAATGATGAAGAAGGAAGCATGAAGACGTGAGAAGAAGAATGACGCCATTTGGACGTGTGCATGAAAAGTTATACGCGTTTGCATGGGAAATCGGGAGATGCTGTTTTTCATGCAAAGGTGGCAAGATTAATTATAACATGGGCCACGAATTTAATCAATAAAATCAGCCCATTGTTGTGATTAATTAAGTCCAAATAGGCGAGATTTATGAAGGCCCAAGTTGTTGGGATTTATCCTTATCTAGTTAGATTTAGATAGATTTTTGTTATCTTATTTTTGGTATCTTTTGATTTTATCCTAGATTCATTAGGATTAGTTTTGGATTGATTTTTATCACTTAATTAGGTCTAATTTTCGTCCCCTATGTGTCCTATAAATAGGGCTACCATGTGACACTTTAAAAGTTAGACAATTGCAAGAATTCAAGAGTTATTTCTCAATCTGTCTCAAGATCTTTTGTTGATCGAAATTTTATCTTCAAAGTTCTATTGTTTTAGCAACTCAATAGTCCATTCAAGTTCTTCAGGGTGCGTTCAAGTACTTGGGAGAATTGCTATCCGGAGAAGCTAGACGTGCGCGTTCGGGTTATTCAACACGGGTTCGCCGAATCTAACCTATCCTTCTACCAGCAACACCGCCGCCGCCAACACCATCAATACCGCCGTCATCCGCCGCCGTGACCATCACCACCGCCGAGTTCCAGCCACCATCCAAGTGTTCCAATCGAGTCCTAGTTCGTGTCTACGTAATTCTAGTAAGTTTTATCGTATTTTGAGTCGGATTGATTCCATTGTCTTCTAGCTGACGTAGTTCGTTCTTGAAGTCTTCCGCGTGCATAAATCTCGTGTCTTGGATACATTGTCCGGGTCACATCATAAATTTGGCATCAGAGCCACGTCAGCTCTGCTGGTCGTGGTTCAATCCGACGTGTCAAATACGTGTTAGTTTTCTGTCATACGTGTCATTTAATTTTCGTATTGTTTCGAGTCTATTGTAATCTGATTCATTTTCATTGAAAACAAAAAAAAAAAAAAAGAAAAGAAATCGGCCAAAAAAAAAAAAAAAAAAATCGCTGATTAAAAAAAAAAAAAAAAAAAAAAAAAAAAAAAAAAAACGAAAATCAGATTGTTCTACTTGTTTTCAATTTTAATTCCTTGTTTTTAGATTTGTTCCATATATTTAGGGATTCTTAGATTGTGTTCACACATCCAAAATCCTTATTTCTTTATCCACTAGATTTCTTACCTTGTTTAGATAGATTTCATCCTAATCTATATCTATTCAAGATCTTTCAATCCCCATCCATATCTAATCAAGATTATCCATCCTAAACCATCAAATTTTCGTTCCTAATCATCTATAGGATTCGAAATTGCCATCTCTTTCATACATACACCCGGTTCACCTTATACACCACATAGTCCATACACCCATACACCCGTACACCCGTACACCCATACACCCGTGGTCCGCATACACCAACCCATTGAATACTCATTCCACACGCCTACTTCTACTCTTAGCAACCTTCCGGCTTGATTTTATCCGTTGGAGCTTGAAGAAGACCCAAGAGGAGCTAGTCAAGAGAAGCTGCTGAATTTTTTCGATCAACCCACCCCCATATTTCACTCCACACGTGCACTACACATACTTGAGAGTTAAACACGAGTGGAAAAATAAGAGTGACATACACGAGCGTCTGTGAGGAATTGTGAGGTACTACTTTGCTTTTTCTTCACGTTTGTTCGTTTTGCAGGTACCATGAAGAAAAGAAACAATAAAGGGGCGACTACTCCACCCCTTGAGGAGCCTAGATCGCCGAACACACCAGGCGAACAGTCCTACTCGTCCGAACCACAGTGGGATCCCAAGTTCCAATACCAAGCTCTAGTTCAACACTTTGAACGACAGAATCGTCTACTGAAAGACGAACTTGGCAACCAAGTAGCTGAATTGCAAGAGGAGCTTGCAAGACTCAGAGCCCAGTCGACCACATCCCAAACGGTCCAAGGAAATCCTGAGAAGAGGCCACTCGAGCCTCAAGATGACGAAACGAGGCAATCTGAGCCTCAAATCAATGCAGCGAGGCAACCTGAGCCTCAAAGTGATGCAGGGAGGCGTCCCGAGCCTCAATTGGGGCCTACTGACCGACGCCAGCAGCAGAGGAACGTTGACAGGCCGCCACCTGTACAACACAATGATCAAAGGCCGCCCCGTGAGCCTGCCTTTGAAGATGACTATGATTATGGATACGATTCCTATGCAGCCAGTGGGTATGAAGCTGATTATCCACCACAAGGGCATAGAGAACGCCATGGCCGACCCCGAGGTCCCCATAGGCGTGCAAATTATCATGATGATGATGATGGTAGGCTCAACAACATCAAGACGAGCATACCCGAATTTGAAGGCCTTCACGATCCCGATGTTTACTTAGATTGGGAACGTAAGGTAGAGAAGATCTTTGCATGCTACAACTTTTCAGAGCAAAAGAAGGTGCAACTCGCATGCTTAGAGTTTAGAGGCTATGCAGCCTCATGGTGGGAAATGCAACAAGAAAGAAGGCGCAGAAACCACAATCCTCCAATCGATAACTGGGAGGAAATGAAGGGATTTATGCGTGGCCGTTTTATACCCATGCATTATGAAAGAGAGCTTGAGAAGAAGCTCAATCGGGTCAAACAAGGTACAAGGTCGATTGAAGAGTACCACAAGGAATTGGAGACCCTTCTGAACCGAGTCGGGAAGCAAGAGACCTTAAATGCTACCATCATCCGGTACATTGAAGGCATGAACCCCGACATTGCATGTGAAGTCGAGCTCAGAGACTTCACCAGTGTAGAAAGAATGGTGCAGTACGCAACGATTGTGGAAAGGCAGCTAAGAGAGGGCCGCCGTCGATCCCATTACAGTGCAGCCCCTACACGCACTACTTGGAGTAAAGGTACACCTTCCACATCACTTTCTACTCCTTCTACTGATTCTACACGTCCTAGAGGTCCATCCGGACCACCCGAACGGCGTTTCGACCGCTCTACACCGCAAACAAGCCGTAGACCCGAGTCTACGCCGCCCAACCAGCCACGGCCGACCCCTACTCGGCCAAATCAAGGTGTTACAGCCCCGAATGCAGCCCCTAATCGTGCTCGTGACATCCAATGTCATAAGTGTCAAGGTTGGGGCCATTTCCAAGCTCAATGTCCAAACCGGCGGATTCTATACTTAACGGAATCAAATGAAGTCGAATCAGCTAGTGAGGATGAAAAAGAGCCCATAGGCGACGCCAACATTGAAGAAGAAGTCGAGAATGATGCAGCCCCTAATCCAGTCGATCCGGAAGTTCAGCTCAGTTTGGTCACAATCCGGAGTTTGAGCATCATTCGAGAAGAGGAACAAGAACACCAACGGGAAAACATCTTCTACACCCGTGCAGTGATTCAAGGTCACACGTGTTCCATGATAATTGACAGTGGCAGTGTGATCAATGCCATTAGTCAATACGCAGTTGAAAAGCTTGGTCTACCTGTTCAACAACATGCAAAACCATACAGACTGCAGTGGCTTACAGAAAGAGGCGAGATACGCGTGGTTCACCAGGTAAGTGTCTCATTCTCAATCCATAAGTTTTCTGACACTGTTTTGTGCGACGTTATCCCTATGGATGCGGCACACTTGTTATTAGGCAGACCTTGGCAGTATGATCGACGTGTTGTCCACGATGGACGTATGAACACTTACACCGTCGACATTGATGGCCGAATCAGCACCCTAAGGCCATTATCACCTAAAGACGTTGCTATGGATCAGCAACGCATGCAAGAGAGGTTCAAAGAGGAAAAGGCGAAGCAAGCAGCCGCAAAACAGGCCCCGAAGGCCACGGCCGAGACCTCACCCCCCGGGCAGCCCCTTGCCGTCACCCCTAACCCTCCTAAACCACCTCATTCGAGCTCCCTAGCTGAGGAAAAGAAGTTGGAGTCGAGTTCAAACAAGCCTCATGTGAAGAGCTTGTTTATTTCAGCAAAAGGAGTTCAGAAAGCCGTTAAAGCAGGTATGCCCCTTGTTCTACTCACATTTAAGAGCAGTGCTACTAATGAGTGTTTGCATAGTGATGTGCAGCCCTTACTTGATGAGTTCAAGGACGTTTTTCCTGAGGAGATACCCGGAGGACTGCCACCAGTACGAGGAATCGAGCATCAGATCGATTTCGTCCCCGGAGCCGTGCTTCCCAACCGACCAGCCTATAGGACGTCTCCCGACGAGACTAAGGAGATAGATAGGCAAGTCAAAGAGCTGTTGGAGAAGAAGCAAATTCGAGAAAGCTTGAGCCCGTGCGCCGTTCCAGTGATTCTAGTGCCAAAGAAGAACAACGAATGGCGTATGTGCATGGATTGCCGTGCAATCAACAAAATCACGGTAAAGTATCGTTTTCCCATCCCTAGATTAGATGATATGCTTGATGAGTTATCTGGTTCGCGTGTCTTTTCTAAAATTGATTTGCGTTCTGGTTATTTTCAAGTACGTATGCAAGAAGGTGATGAATGGAAAACCGCATTTAAAACTAAGCATGGTTTGTATGAATGGCTTGTTATGCCTTTTGGTCTCACTAATGCACCAAGCACATTTATGCGTCTGATGAATCATGTTTTACGTGAAGTGATTGGAAAGTATGTTGTTGTGTATTTTGATGACATTTTGATTTACAGTGACACGACACATACACATATGCAGCACCTTAGACACGTTTTTGAGCTTCTTAGAGAGCCAAAATTATATGGTAATCTGTCTAAGTGTTCTTTTTGCATGAGTGAAGTCGTTTTTCTAGGCTTCGTTGTGAGTTTACGTGGTATAGAAGTAGACCGTTCCAAAATCAAAGCGATTGAGGAATGGCCCACTCCTAAGTCTGCGAGTGACGTGAGGTCTTTCCACGGCCTTGCTGGCTTTTATCGTCGCTTTGTGCGCGATTTCTCCAGCATAGCCGCGCCGCTTACTGAGTTAAGCAAGAAAGATCGAAAGTTTGAATGGGGTCCTGTTCAAGAGCATGCGTTTAACACTTTAAAATCATGTTTATGTAATGCGCCTGTTCTTGCTCTTCCGGACTTTAATAAAACTTTTGAGATTGAATGTGATGCCTCGGGCAAAGGGATTGGTGCTGTTTTGATGCAGGAACGGCGTCCAGTCGCCTATTTCAGTGAAAAGCTCCACGATGCAGCCCTTCGTTATTCGACTTATGACAAGGAGTTGTACGCACTTAAGAGAGCTTTAGAAACGTGGCAGCACTATTTATGGCCTAAGGAGTTTGTGATTCACACGGATCACGAGAGTTTAAAGCATTTGAAAGGCCAACCAAATCTGAACAAGCGACATGCACGATGGGTAGAGTTTATCGAGTCTTTCCCGTACGTCATCAAGTACAAGAAAGGCGCCGAAAATGTTGTTGCTGATGCACTTTCACGAAGGTATGTTCTCTTGAACTTAATGCATGCGAAGCTGTTGGGATTTGATCACATTAAGAGCTTATATGCATTAGATCCATTTTTTGCACCTATATATGAAGCATGTTCGAAATTTGCTAAGGCTAGAGATGGATTTTTCGTGCATGATGGGTTTCTGTTCAAGGGTTCTTGTTTGTGTGTTCCTAAGTCTTCTATGCGTGAATTGTTAGTTCTTGAATCGCATGCGGGAGGTTTAATGGGTCACTTTGGTGTGTCAAAAACATTAGACTTGCTGCATGAACACTTTTATTGGCCGCATATGAGACATGATGTTGAGATTGTGTGTAATAGATGTATAACTTGTAGGAGGTCGAAATCTACATCACACCCGTTTGGTTTATACACTCCTCTACCAGCCCCGTCTTCCCCGTGGATTGATTTATCTATGGATTTCATATTAGGATTACCACGGTCTAGATCTGGTCGAGATAGTATTTTTGTGGTTGTTGATAGGTTTTCCAAGATGTCTCATTTCATTGCATGTAGGAAAACCAATGATGCAGTACACATAGCCAATCTGTTCTTTATACATGTTGTGCGTTTACATGGAATACCTAGAACTATTGTTAGTGATAGGGATTCTAAGTTTCTTGCACATTTTTGGCGTGTACTTTGGGGAAAATTAGGTACCAAGTTGTTGTTTTCTACTGCATGTCACCCACAAACTGATGGTCAAACTGAAGTAGTTAATCGCACCTTAGGTACTTTGCTGCGTTCTTTGGTTAAAAACAACTTGAAATCATGGGAAGATTGTTTGCCATATGCTGAATTTGCCTATAATAGAGTTGTGCATTCATCTACCAATATGTCTCCGTTTGAAGTTGTTTATGGTTTTAATCCGCTAACGCCTAATGATCTGTTGCCTTTACCTGTTGAGCATCTAACAAGTGTTAAAGGTACAAGAAAAGCGGAACAAGTTAAGGAGATGCATGAGAAGGTACGTGCGCGTATTGAAGCCGTTGGCGCACGTAATGCTGTTCAAAAGAACAAACGGCGCAAGCAAGTGATTTTCCAGCCTGGGGATCGCGTTTGGATTCATCTGAGTCCTGGACGGTTTCCTAACTTGAGAAAGTCGAAACTTATGCCAAGAGGAGATGGACCGTTCACCGTGTTGAGTCGAGTCAATGACAATGCATATCGCATTGATTTACCCGGTGAGTATAAGTGTTCGTCTACATTCAATGTTGCTGACTTATCTCCCTTTTCTGCAGATGATGAGTTCGATGATGATGAGTCCCCAAATTCGAGGACGAATTCTTTTCAGCAGGGGGGGAATGATGAGGTCATACAAGGCAATGAAGAAAATGATCCGGAGCTGCAGTTTAAAGGTCCAATGACGCGTTTGCGAGCTAAGAAGTTACAAGCTTATTTACAAGCTTCTATTCGTCGCAAATTCGAAAGGCATGAAGATGAAGTAAAGGGCAACTCGAGATTGATCACCATGCTTGCCATAAATGATGAAGAAGGAAGCATGAAGACGTGAGAAGAAGAATGACGCCATTTGGACGTGTGCATGAAAAGTTATACGCGTTTGCATGGGAAATCGGGAGATGCTGTTTTTCATGCAAAGGTGGCAAGATTAATTATAACATGGGCCACGAATTTAATCAATAAAATCAGCCCATTGTTGTGATTAATTAAGTCCAAATAGGCGAGATTTATGAAGGCCCAAGTTGTTGGGATTTATCCTTATCTAGTTAGATTTAGATAGATTTTTGTTATCTTATTTTTGGTATCTTTTGATTTTATCCTAGATTCATTAGGATTAGTTTTGGATTGATTTTTATCACTTAATTAGGTCTAATTTTCGTCCCCTATGTGTCCTATAAATAGGGCTACCATGTGACACTTTAAAAGTTAGACAATTGCAAGAATTCAAGAGTTATTTCTCAATCTGTCTCAAGATCTTTTGTTGATCGAAATTTTATCTTCAAAGTTCTATTGTTTTAGCAACTCAATAGTCCTATTCAAGTTCTTCAGGGTGCGTTCAAGTACTTGGGAGAATTGCTATCCGGAGAAGCTAGACGTGCGCGTTCGGGTTATTCAACACGGGTTCGCCGAATCTAACCTATCCTTCTACCAGCAACACCGCCGCCGCCAACACCATCAATACCGCCGTCATCCGCCGCCGTGACCATCACCACCGCCGAGTTCCAGCCACCATCCAAGTGTTCCAATCGAGTCCTAGTTCGTGTCTACGTAATTCTAGTAAGTTTTATCGTATTTTGAGTCGGATTGATTCCATTGTCTTCTAGCTGACGTAGTTCGTTCTTGAAGTCTTCCGCGTGCATAAATCTCGTGTCTTGGATACATTGTCCGGGTCACATCAGAATTACAACCCGAAAGTTGCCTTGAATCTCGAACGTACACAAGGCCAAATTCTTTAAGTTGCTCTTCGGATAGCGAGTTTCCGACGATCCCTCGAACGTGGACGGCGAATTCCCTTTGTAAAACTTAGAGATGCTAAATCTAAGAGTATGAATTTAATTATCTAAACTCACAAAAGATTAAACGGGGAGAGACGATATTGAAAGCAAAGGCTTAATAATCAAATATAGTCTAAAATAATAATGTTACATGGATCCCCTATTTATAGGGCTAAGATGGACGAAATTAAAGATAAAAAAGGCTTAAAAATTGATCCAAAAGGGATCTCTAACTATACTAGGAAGTTCCCTAAACTAGAATTCTATTCAAGGTAGGAAATTGCCTTAAATACAATTCTAGTCAACTATGACTATATTATGGACGAAAATTACATAATAAATAATTAAAAATCTGAACTAAACTATAGTCTAACATAATTAAATAAATACTATAGTCTAAATAAAATTCAATCCCTCAATTAAATAAATTAAAGGGCCAAAAATCTGATCTCGTGCACGCATGCACAACTCGACGAGTTCTTCATGTTCTCTTCTTCAAACCTTGATCTCCAATCTTTAATTACTAGCAAAGTAACAATTTTGGAGTTGCTCTCAACATCTTTGTCATCCTTGCAATTGTATTGCTCGAAATCGTGTAATTGGACCACGTATTTGCAGCTCCGGATTAAGTTCTTCAAGGCTTTTCGTGGCTTCATCATTCCCCTCCTCTTGAAAAGAATTCGTCCTCGAATTCAAAGCTCCGGGATCAAAGACGAACACGAACTGGCCATCAAATTCTTTTTGCACAAGCTGCATAAAACACATCTTCATGAACATGAACGAGAACATTCCACTTGTGTTAATCATCCGAAACTCAAGCTCCATAGATTGCCTTGACATGGCATTCATGATCAAATCTGGTGGTACATCAACTTCCAATGGAACATCTTCATCAACCTGTAAAATAAAGACATCACAAGAAAACGGTTGACAAAAAATGTTAGAACTCGGCAGCTCCTCCATGTTAGCTTGTTCGAGCTCTTCAAGATCTTCAACCATTGTCTCACGGATATCATTCTCCTTTTTATAACAAGGTTGTATCTCCAACAACTCTTCAACTTCTTCGGCTTCCTCAACTGCTTCATGGATCTCCAAATTCACAATTTGTAGTTTATCCTCCATACAATCTTTAGGACTTATCATCTCCACGGACAAAACATCCAAACTGCAATCTTCTATACTTGTCTTCTCCGGATTAGTGATTTTGAGAATGGGCACCTCTTCATCAACATGAATGGAAACCGACTCCTCTTGATTACATTCGTCTTGAACTAACTCCTCCAAAATTGGCATCTTCTCATTGGTTGTTTCTACCATGTCCAACTCTGGCATAGATTCTTCAACTATCTCATCTTCTAAGCACATAGAAACAGATGGTAATGAGATAAAAGGTACTTCAACGAAGTCTAGAATTGGTACCTTGGAAGTAGAAGCATCATGGGTGGCAATGCTCGACTCTACTTGAACCTCCTCTTTTGACTTCATCTCTAGTTCCTCTAGCCACTTTTCTATCCAAATGGCGTATTCCACCATGTCTTCCAACTCGTCGAAGCGGTACAATGCTACTCTTTCACGGATTGCCCTTCGTAGACCAGCTAGAAATATATCCATGGTGTCTTCTGGATATTCTTCTACATCAGCTCGTCTCATGGCTTCAATCATTGTGTTGTAGTAGTCATTTACACTTCGATCTCTTTGTCTAAGCTTGTATAGCTTTTCCTCCAACTCCCATTGGTAGTGGTCTGGAATGAAGCGTTTCCGCATCAAATCTTTCAACTCACGCCATGTGTCGATAGGTGGAAGGTGATCTCTATGGCACCGGTTCTGCTGGAATTCCCACCATGTTGTTGCGTAGCCTTTAAACTTTGACGAAACTAGCTGCACTTTCTTTTTCTCGGGGAAGTCATAGCACTCAAAAAGTTTGTCTACTTTGTGTTCCCAATCCAAATAGATGTCGGGATAGTATAGACCTTCAAACTCAGGTATGATCATGTTGTTGTTGCGGTAGAGATGGCGAGAATTTGGTGTATAGGGTGTATGGTTATACGGAGTATGAGTGGTGTATGGTGTATGGACCGAATGGTACATGGGTGCATATGTGTATGGTCCGGATGGTGTATATGAGTGTGAACAGATGATATATCTGGAATAAGATGAATTTTCAATCCCCTTGATGACGGTGGACGAAAATTTGAAGGGAGGAAGTGTATATGGAAGGTTTGGAAGGATTTGGATGGAAGAAAGCTAGAAAATGAAAGAATTAGATGTATTTTTGAAGTTCCCAAATAGAATAGGAATCCAAAAATAAATCCCAAAGGTAGAAGGAAAGAAATAGGAAGGAAAAGGAAAGCAGGATTAGGTAATTTGGAAAGTGTTACACAATTGTGACACAATCTAAATATCCTAATTGAACTAGACTCTAAAAGGAAAGAACTAAAAATAAATTACAACTCAAAAGGAAACTACCAAAATAAAATAAAAACTTGGAAGGAAAATTCCAAAAATAAAATATGACTCAAATGGAAATTACCAACTAAGGAATTATCCTAGAAGGAAATTACCAAAATTAAAATAGAACTTAGAAGGAAAGTTCCAAAAATAAAATAGACTTCACAAGGTAACTACCAAATAAGATGAAATACTAAAAGGAAATTACCAAAATAAATCAAGACTCAAATGGTAACACAATGAATATACCTCTTTTTTTTTTTTTTTTTGAATTTTCAGATTTTTCTCTTCTTTTATCCGATTTTCTTTTTTTTTCTTTTTTTTTTTATTTTTCGGTCTTTTTTTTTTACCGTTTCTTTTTTTTTTAATTCAATGAACAACTATGCTATTACAACTCGATAAATAAAATTAAAATAACAAGACACGTAAGATGACACATAGGATAAAATTGACACGTCGGATTGAACCACGACCAGCAGAGCTGACGTGGCTCTGATGCCAAATTTATATGATACGACCCGAACTCTAGGAACGAACACACGTCGACACACGTAAGTTTTTGTGTCTTCTATGACTCAAATAATCAAAGTAAAATAAGCGGAATAATAATGGAACAAACTAAACGACTAAGACTCAACTAAAATACCTAGACAATGACACACAAATTAACACAAATCCAATGAACAAGGGGCTGTTATGGACGGCTATGATGAAGGTTTTGAGGATGGAAATTCGATGTTGATGAGTTGGTTTAGAATGGCTTGAGTAGATAGGGTATGATAGAGATACGATGGACTTACGGATTGAACAAGACGATGAACGATTGGAACACGAACTAGGCACGATGGTGGAACGGACGGCGGTGGCTGGTGGTGCCGTCGTGGACGGCGGCGGCGGCGGTGTTGAATTGTTGTGAATTACAACCCGAAAGTTGCCTTGAATCTCGAACGTACACAAGGCCAAATTCTTTAAGTTGCTCTTCGGATAGCGAGTTTCCGACGATCCCTCGAACGTGGACGGCGAATTCCCTTTGTAAAACTTAGAGATGCTAAATCTAAGAGTATGAATTTAATTATCTAAACTCACAAAAGATTAAACGGGGAGAGACGATATTGAAAGCAAAGGCTTAATAATCAAATATAGTCTAAAATAATAATGTTACATGGATCCCCTATTTATAGGGCTAAGATGGACGAAATTAAAGATAAAAAAGGCTTAAAAATTGATCCAAAAGGGATCTCTAACTATACTAGGAAGTTCCCTAAACTAGAATTCTATTCAAGGTAGGAAATTGCCTTAAATACAATTCTAGTCAACTATGACTATATTATGGACGAAAATTACATAATAAATAATTAAAAATCTGAACTAAACTATAGTCTAACATAATTAAATAAATACTATAGTCTAAATAAAATTCAATCCCTCAATTAAATAAATTAAAGGGCCAAAAATCTGATCTCGTGCACGCATGCACAACTCGACGAGTTCTTCATGTTCTCTTCTTCAAACCTTGATCTCCAATCTTTAATTACTAGCAAAGTAACAATTTTGGAGTTGCTCTCAACATCTTTGTCATCCTTGCAATTGTATTGCTCGAAATCGTGTAATTGGACCACGTATTTGCAGCTCCGGATTAAGTTCTTCAAGGCTTTTCGTGGCTTCATCATTCCCCTCCTCTTGAAAAGAATTCGTCCTCGAATTCAAAGCTCCGGGATCAAAGACGAACACGAACTGGCCATCAAATTCTTTTTGCACAAGCTGCATAAAACACATCTTCATGAACATGAACGAGAACATTCCACTTGTGTTAATCATCCGAAACTCAAGCTCCATAGATTGCCTTGACATGGCATTCATGATCAAATCTGGTGGTACATCAACTTCCAATGGAACATCTTCATCAACCTGTAAAATAAAGACATCACAAGAAAACGGTTGACAAAAAATGTTAGAACTCGGCAGCTCCTCCATGTTAGCTTGTTCGAGCTCTTCAAGATCTTCAACCATTGTCTCACGGATATCATTCTCCTTTTTATAACAAGGTTGTATCTCCAACAACTCTTCAACTTCTTCGGCTTCCTCAACTGCTTCATGGATCTCCAAATTCACAATTTGTAGTTTATCCTCCATACAATCTTTAGGACTTATCATCTCCACGGACAAAACATCCAAACTGCAATCTTCTATACTTGTCTTCTCCGGATTAGTGATTTTGAGAATGGGCACCTCTTCATCAACATGAATGGAAACCGACTCCTCTTGATTACATTCGTCTTGAACTAACTCCTCCAAAATTGGCATCTTCTCATTGGTTGTTTCTACCATGTCCAACTCTGGCATAGATTCTTCAACTATCTCATCTTCTAAGCACATAGAAACAGATGGTAATGAGATAAAAGGTACTTCAACGAAGTCTAGAATTGGTACCTTGGAAGTAGAAGCATCATGGGTGGCAATGCTCGACTCTACTTGAACCTCCTCTTTTGACTTCATCTCTAGTTCCTCTAGCCACTTTTCTATCCAAATGGCGTATTCCACCATGTCTTCCAACTCGTCGAAGCGGTACAATGCTACTCTTTCACGGATTGCCCTTCGTAGACCAGCTAGAAATCTATCCATGGTGTCTTCTGGATATTCTTCTACATCAGCTCGTCTCATGGCTTCAATCATTGTGTTGTAGTAGTCATTTACACTTCGATCTCTTTGTCTAAGCTTGTATAGCTTTTCCTCCAACTCCCATTGGTAGTGGTCTGGAATGAAGCGTTTCCGCATCAAATCTTTCAACTCACGCCATGTGTCGATAGGTGGAAGGTGATCTCTATGGCACCGGTTCTGCTGGAATTCCCACCATGTTGTTGCGTAGCCTTTAAACTTTGACGAAACTAGCTGCACTTTCTTTTTCTCGGGGAAGTCATAGCACTCAAAAAGTTTGTCTACTTTGTGTTCCCAATCCAAATAGATGTCGGGATAGTATAGACCTTCAAACTCAGGTATGATCATGTTGTTGTTGCGGTAGAGATGGCGAGAATTTGGTGTATAGGGTGTATGGGTATACGGAGTATGAGTGGTGTATGGTGTATGGACCGAATGGTACATGGGTGCATATGTGTATGGTCCGGATGGTGTATATGAGTGTGAACAGATGATATATCTGGAATAAGATGAATTTTCAATCCCCTTGATGACGGTGGATGAAAATTTGAAGGGAGGAAGTGTATATGGAAGGTTTGGAAGGATTTGGATGGAAGAAAGCTAGAAAAGGAAAGAATTAACTTAGAGAATTCAACCTTGGATACGTTCGAGATTCAAGGAGGCTTTCGGGTTGTGATTCACTTCAACAATCACCATCTGTTCATCATCCACGACGATATCCACCAGCCCCCAAGTCGCACGTTCCAGCCCTTCCACAAGTCAAGATCAATTTCATCGTTCCATTCATTCTACACGTAAGTCGTTCTACCCTTAACATAACCTATCTACTCTATAGCCCTTCTTCACCAAGCTTGCCCAACATCACCATTTCCAGCCTAAATTTCATCCACAATACAGCCCCTATTCATTGGATTTGTGTTATATAGTTGTGTCATAGTTTAGGTGTCTTAATTGTCTAGTTTAGTCGTTATTTTGTGTCGGATTGATCCCTTCATTAAGTTGACGTGTTTCGTATCCTAAAGTCTTCCGCTACGTCTTTAGATTCGTCCTAGATTATTTGTCCGGGTCGTATCAACTAGGCAAAGAAACATCATTAGTAGCACTGTTCTTACAAGTTAAAAGAACTAAAGGCAAACCTGCTTTAATAGCTTTCTCAACGCCTTTAATTGTGCAAAACAGGGCTCGATTCTTCTCTTGTGTCTTGGAAACTGAACTCACGCCTTTTCCATGTGTAATGGGGCTGGAATGAGGTGTGGAAGGGGCTGCATTGGTTGTGGAAGAAGTAGGGGGCGGCGGTGAAGGTATTTCGGCCGTAGAAGGGCCGTTGGCGGCGGCGGCTCGAACGGCTGCGGCTGCGGTTTTCTCTCGCTCTTCTTTGAACCTTGCTCGCATTATTTCTTGCTCTTCTTGAACGGCTTTGGGTGTTAAAGGTTTCAAAACAGTGGTGCGGCCGTCCTTCTTAACTGTATAGGTGTTCGTGAGTCCGTCGTGTACAGCTTGTCTATCGAATTGCCATGGTCTCCCTAAAAGTATATGTGCTGCATCCATAGGAATAACATCGCATAATACAGTGTCAGAATAACGACCAATGGAAAAGGATACATGTACCTGACCGGTTACACGAACTGTGCCTCTTTCGGTAAGCCATTGCAAACAGTATGGATTTGGATGCTTCACGGTGGATAATCCAAGCTTGTCGACTGCATACTGGCTCACTGCGTTGATAACACTGCCGCTATCAACTATCATCGCGCAAGTCTTGCCTTGAACAGCAACTTTCGTGTAGAAGATGTTCTCTCGCTGCGATTGTTGCTCTTCTTCTCGGTTTATGTTCAGACTGCGGATAGAAACCAAACTGACATGAAGATTCTCGGGTTCTTCTTCTTCAAGCTCATCTTGGGCATCTTCTTCAGGTGAAGGGTCGGCTTTGGATGGTTCATCATCTTCACTGGCTGATTCGAGCTCATTCTAATCCGTGATGAATAGAACTCGTCGGTTCGGGCACTGGTTCTGAAAATGGCCCCAACCTTGGCATTTATGGCATTGGACATCTCGGGCTCGACTAGGGGCTGAAGTTGGCGCCGGGGTGGGCTGATTGGGCCGTTGGAAAGGTGGCCTGGGTGTAGACTCGGGTCTACGGCTTGATTGCGGAGTAGAACGGTCGAAACGGCGTTCCGGAGGTCCGGATTGACCATGGGGTCGAGTAGAATCAACAGAAGGAGTAGAAGGTGATGTGGAAGGTGTACCTTTACTCCAAGATTGGCGAGTAGGGGCTGAAGTCTGACTGGATCGACGGCGGCCTTCTCGTAACGGCTTTTCCACAATTGATGCGTACTGCACCATTCTCTCTATGCTTGTGAATTCTTTGAGCTCCACTTCACATGCAATATCGGGATTCATACCTTCAATGTACCGAATGATGGTAGCATTTAAGGTCTCTTCTTTCCCAACTCGATTCAAGGCAGTCTCGAGCTCTTTATGGTACTCTTCAATCGATCTAGCTCCTTGCTTGATGATACGACCCGAACTCTAGGAACGAACACACATCGACACACGTAAGTTTTGTGTCTACGATGACTCAAACAATCAAAGTAAAATATGCGGAAGAAAACTAGACGACTAAGACTCAACTAAAATACCTAGACAATGACACACAAAATAACACAAATCCAATGAATATGGGGCTGTTTTGGACGGCTAAGATAAAGGTAAGGGTGATGGAATTTCGATGGTATTGAATGGGTTTAGAATGGCTTGAGTAGATAGGGTATGATAGAGTTGAAACGGACTTACGGATTGAACGAAGGCGACACGATTTGAACTCGAAGGTGGCTGATCTTGATACGAACGTGGATGATGATGTTTGACGTCGATTATGGCTGGATGGTCGATGGTTGGTAGATGTGAATTACAACCCGAAAGTTGCCTTGAATCTCGAACGTACACAAGGCCAAATTCTTTAAGTTGCTCTTCGGATAGCGAGTTTCCGACGATCCCTCGAACGTGGACGGCGAATTCCCTTTGTAAAACTTAGAGGTGCTAAATCTAAGAGTATGAATTTAATTATCTAAACTCACAAAAGATTAAAAGGGGTGAGACGATATTGAAAGCAATGGCTTAAAAAAATCAAATATAGTCTAAAATAACAATGAGACATGGATCCACTATTTATAATAGTTGGATCGAATTCCTAAGGCTAAGGGACGAAAATAATAGCCCTAATTAGACTAGAATTGGACTTTGACTACTTCCTAAACTAGAATTCTATTTAAGGTAGATTTTGTAGATCCTGCCTTATCTAAAAATCTGGTCAAAATTCTATCTAAAATAACCGAAAATTACCAACTAAAAATCTGCAAAATTCGTCCAAATCATAATAAAATAAAATACTATATTCTAATAAATCAATCCCCTTAATTGGATCATCAAGGGCCGATTATTTTGGGCTTTTCCACCATGCATGCTTAACTTGGGCTGAATAGCAAGTATACACATCAAGCCCAACAAAAGCACACTTGCACGCCTCCTTCATGTATTGCACTCCACATCTTGATCTCCATCTTCCAATGTCAATAATGTCATCATCTTCAAGCTTCCTTGTACGCCGTCTTCTTCTTCAAGCTTCTTGCGAATTGTAGCTTGCAAATAATCTTGCAACTTCTTAGCTCTTAATCTTGTGACGGGGCCTTTGAATTGAAGCTCTTCATTGACTTCCTCATTGCTATGGATGTCCTCATCATTCCCCCCCTGCTGAAAAGAATTCGTCCTCGAATTTGAATCCTCATCATGGTCGAATTCATCTGCAACAAAAGGAGATAAATCAGCAACATTAAACGTAGAAGAACACTTATACTCACCAGGTAGATCAATGCGGTATGCATTATCATTAACACGGCTTAGAACAGTAAAGGGACCATCTCCACGGGGCGACAACTTGGACTTCCTCAAGTTAGGAAATCGGCCAGGGCTAAGGTGTACCCAAACTCGATCTCCGGGCTGAAAGATGACACGTTTGCGCCTCGTGTTGCGTGCGGCGGCTATCCTTGAGCCTTGGTGCTCAATCCGGGCACGTACCTTCTCATGCATCTCTTTGATAAAATCAGCTCTTTTCATACCTTTAACACTTGTTAGATGCTCAACAGGTAAAGGTAACAAATCATTAGGAGTTAATGGATTAAATCCATAAACAACCTCAAACGGAGACATGTTAGTAGAAGAATGCACAACACGATTATAAGCAAATTCAGCATATGGTAAACATTCTTCCCATGACTTCAAGTTATTCTTAATTAGAGACCTAAGTAAAGCTCCTAAAGTGCGATTCACAACCTCAGTTTGACCATCGGTTTGTGGATGACATGCAGTAGAAAACAATAACTTAGTACCTAATTTTCCCCACAAAACACGCCAGAAATGTCCTAAAAACTTAGAATCCCTATCACTAACAATAGTACGAGGAATTCCATGCAATCTAACAACATGCACAAAGAACAAGTTGGCAACATGTATAGCATCATCAGTTTTCCTACATGCAATGAAATGAGCCATTTTGGAAAACCTATCAACTACAACAAACACAGAATCCTTACCCGACCTAGATCTAGGCAATCCTAAGATGAAATCCATAGAAATATCAATCCAAGGAGATGAGGGGGCGGGTAGGGGCGAATAAAGACCAAATGGGTGTGAAGTGGATTTAGCTTGACGACAAGTAATGCAACGACTACACACATTCTCCACATCCTTACGCATATGCGGCCAAAAGAAGTGTTCATGCAGCAAGTTCAATGTCTTATGCACACCAAAGTGACCCATTAAACCTCCCGCATGTGATTCTAACACCAATAACTCACGCATAGAACAAGTAGGGATGCATAATTTCGACTCTTTGAACAAGAAACCATCATGCACATAATAACCATCATATGACCTAGATTTCGAGCTACATGAAGCATATATGGGGCTGAAATAGGCGTCCTCAACATACAGTGCTTTAATAGACTCAAAACCAAGCATCTTAGCATGCATTAAGTTCAAAAGAGCGTACCTTCTTGATAGGGCGTCGGCGACCACGTTTTCCTCGCCTTTCTTATACTTGATAACATACGGGAAGGACTCGATGAACTCGACCCATCTCGCATGTCTCTTGTTCAGATTGTTTTGCCCTTTCAAATGTTTCAAGCTTTCATGATCCGTGTGGATGACGAACTCCTTGGGCCACAAGTAGTGCTGCCATGTATCCAATGCACGCTTCAAAGCGTATAGCTCTTTATCGTACGTCGAATAACGCAAACTGGCGCCATTGAGTTTCTCACTGAAATAGGCCACGGGACGTTTTTCCTGCATCAAAACAGCACCAATACCTATCCCGGAGGCATCACACTCGATCTCAAAAGTTTTGGAAAAATCAGGTAAACACAAAACAGGAGCAGAACATAACAATGACTTCAAGGTATTAAAAGCATGCTCTTGTTGTTTACCCCACTCAAATTTCCGATCCTTCTTACTTAGCTCAGTAAGAGGGGCGGCTATACTGGAGAAATCCCGTACAAAACGACGGTAAAACCCAGCTAGACCATGGAATGATCGAACCTCAGAGGCGTTTTTCGGGGTTGGCCATTCCTCAATCGCTTTGATTTTGGAACGGTCTACCTCAATACCTCGTGAACTAACGACAAAGCCTAAAAACACGACTTCATCCATGCAAAAAGAACATTTAGACAAGTTTCCATACAACTTAGCATCACGCAGAAGACAGAAAACACGCCTAAGATGATCTAAGTGCGCCTGTGCATTGTGACTGTAAATCAAAATATCATCAAAGTAGACAACAACAAATTTACCAATCACATCACGCAAAACATGATTCATTAATCTCATAAACGTGCTCGGTGCATTAGTGAGACCAAAAGGCATAACTAACCACTCATATAAACCATGCTTTGTTTTAAACGCAGTTTTCCATTCATCCCCTTCATGCATTCTAACTTGAAAATAACCAGATCTCAAATCTATCTTAGAAAACACATGAGAACCACTTAATTCATCTAGCATATCATCAAGTCTAGGGATAGGAAATCTGTACTTAACTGTTATTTTGTTGATGGCGCGGCAGTCCATGCACATTCTCCATTCATTGTTCTTCTTGGGCACTAGAATGACTGGAACTGCACAAGGGCTCATCGACTCTCGGATTTGCTTCTTCTCTAGCAACTCCTTTACTTGGCGATCGATCTCCTTCGTCTCTTCAGGTGAAGTGCGGTACGCCGGTCGGTTGGGCAAGACTGCGCCGGGTACGAAGTCGATCTGGTGCTCGATCCCACGAACTGGAGGTAATCCACTTGGAATCTCTTCCGGGAACACATCCGCGAACTCCTCCATAAGTGGCTGCACATCACAAGGCAAAGAAACACCATTAGTAGCACTGTCCTTATAAGATAAAAGAACAAAAGGTAAACCTGCTTTTAGTGCTTTCTCTACGCCTTTAACTGAGATGAACAGGGACCGATTCTTCTCTTGACTTGGGGCTGATCCAGGTGCTTTTCCACGAGCTAAGGCATCATTAGGAAACGCCTTAGGGGCTGTAATGGTCGAGCATGAGGTGGAACTCGGTGTTGAAGGGGCGGCCGAGTTGGTTCGGGCTGCGGCTGCGGCTTGTTTTGCCCGTTCTTGCTTGAATCTCTCTTGCATCCTTTCTTGATCCTCTGCAACAGCTTTAGGAGTGAGTGGCTTGAGCACAGTGGTTCGACCATCTCGAGTAATCGAGTAGGTGTTGGCTAAACCATCGTGAACCGCTTTTCTGTCGAACTGCCACGGTCTTCCTAAAAGTATATGGGCTGCTTCCATAGGAATAACATCACAAAGAACAGTGTCAGAATAACGACCTTTAGTAAAAGTAACGTGTACCTGACCTGTTACTCGAATGGATCCTCTGTCAGTAAGCCACTGCAACTTGTATGGCTTCGGATGCTTTGTTGTGGTGAGGGCGAGTTTATCAACGGCATACTGACTGATTGCGTTGATTACACTCCCACTGTCGATGATCATGGCACAAGTCTGATCTTTGATGGCAACTCGAGTATAGAAGATGTTCTCTCGTTGCGATTGCTCTTCGTCTTCACGGTTGATGTTCAGACTGCGAATAGAAACTAAGCTGACATGGGATAGCTCGTCTTCTTCATCATCTGGCTCGACTTCAGGGACCTCAACTGCTTCAGGGGCGGCGGTCTGGGGATCCTCTTCATCTTCACTGGCTGATTCAAGTCCATTCTGTTCATTGAGGAACAGAACACGCCGGTTTGGACACTGGTTCTGAAAATGACCCCAACCTTGGCATTTATGACATTGGATGTCACGGGCTCGACTAGGGGCTGCATTCGGCGTTGGAGTGGACTGATTGGGTCGTTGGAAAGGTGGCCTGGGTGTAGACTCGGGTCTACGGCTTGCTTGCGGTGTAGAACGATCAAAACGGCGTTCCGGAGGGCCGGATTGACCTCGGGGTCGTGTGGAATCAGTAGAAGGAGTAGAAGGTGATGTGGAAGGTGTACCTTTACTCCAAGATGATCGAGTAGGGGCTGCACTTTGACTGGATCGACGGCGGCCTTCTCGCAACTGCTTTTCCACAATCGATGCGTACTGCACCATTCTCTCTATGCTGGTGAACTCCTTGAGTTCTACTTCACAGGCAATGTCTGGATTCATACCTTCAATGTACCGAATGATGGTAGCATTTAAGGTCTCCTCTTTTCCGACTCGATTCAGGGCCGTTTCTAGCTCTTTGTGGTACTCCTCGATCGATCTAGCTCCTTGCTTGATCCGGTTGAGCTTCTTCTCAAGCTCTCTTTCATAGTGGACTGGGATGAAGCGTCCACGCAAGAATCCTTTCATTTCCTCCCAATTGTCAATGGGTGGATTTCTGTTTCTTCGTCTCCTTTCTTGCTGCATTTCCCACCAAGTGGCTGCGTAGCCTTTGAACTCCAAACATGCTAGTTGCACCTTTTTAGCTTCTGAAAAATCATAGCATGCGAAAATCTTCTCTACCTTACGTTCCCAATCAAGATAGATATCGGGATCGTGAAGGCCTTCAAATTCTGGAATGCTCGTCTTGATGTTGTGGAGCATTCGATCTTCCTCATAGTCATCTCGACTATGGCCTCGTCTCGGGCGACGTCCTCGATCAAATTCTTCAGTATTCTCATCAAAGTACTCCTCTTCAGGCTCGTTGTGACGTTCTAGACGTTGGTTTCCTCGAATGGGTGGAGGAAAGATAGGTGTCGTTTTAGTGCGTTCAAGAGCATGCACTAAATCGTCTATTTTGTCAGAGAGGGCCTGGTGTTGTCTTTGAACATGCTTAGACAATGCTTCAAAATGGTACTTGGGATCCCACGGTGCGGGTGGATCCGAGTATGACTCCATGGGTGCTTTAGAAGGGTCTTTGGACGGGTCCAAAGGTGGTGAAGTCGAATGGTGATCGACTGGAGGTGTGGAGGATGATTCGGTGTGGGTTCCTTTCTTCATGATACCTACAAAACGAACAAACGTAAAAGAAAACAAGGAAGATCCTCACAATCTCACGTTCACTCTTTTGTTTTCACTCTTGATTTTACCACTCGTGTATCACTCAAAGTGTATGGTGCACAGTGTGTGAAAATCGTGTATATGAAGGTAAGGGAATCGTGTGGTTTGTTTCGAGGAAGGACGGGAATGCTATTCTCGGAACAAGGATGAATTTGGTATGTGTAGATGAGATACGGGTTGAGTATGTGTGGGAATGGTAGTGGTCGAATGTAGTGTGGTATGGGATGGGGGTTGGTCGAGTATGGGTAGTAGGAAAGGAAAGAAGTAGATCAATTATTGAAGTCCCAAATAGATTAGGAAATCCAAAAATAAATCTAGGTAAAAGTAGGAAAGAAATAGAATAGATAAGGAAGAAAGAAAGAGATAAGGTAAATAGGGGATTTGGATATGTATCAATCTATGTGACACAATCTAAATACCTTAATTAGCCTAGACTCTAGAAGGAAAGAACCAAAAAATAAAATAAGACACTTAAGGAAGTTACCAACAAGAAATAGAACTTGTATGGAAAGTTCCAAAAGTAAAACAAACTTGAAGGAAACTACCAAAAATAAGAAAGGCTTATTAAGGTAATTACCAACTAACAACCTAGTACCAAAAGGAAGATACCAAAATTAAAAATTGCACAAAAGGAAACAATGAATTTTCGTTTTTTTTTTTTTTTTTTTTTTTTTTTTTTTTTTAATTTCGGATTTTTTTTTTTTTTAATCCGATTTTTTTTTTTTTTTTTTTTTTTTTTTTTTGAACGATCGACTTTTCTTTTTTTTTTTTTTTTAACTGATCGTGTCTCTTTTTTTTTTTTTGAATAATGAACAAACGGAAATTAAATTACAACTCGATTAAACGGAAAATAAAGTACGACACAAAAACGAACCAAAGCCGACGTGGCTTTGATACCACTTTTATGATACGACCCGAACTCTAGGAACGAACACACGTCGACACACGTAAGTTTTGTGTCTACGATGACTCAAACAATCAAAGTAAAATATGCGGAAGAAAACTAGACGACTAAGACTCAACTAAAATACCTAGACAATGACACACAAAATAACACAAATCCAATGAATATGGGGCTGTTTTGGACGGCTAAGATAAAGGTAAGGGTGATGGAATTTCGATGGTATTGAATGGGTTTAGAATGGCTTGAGTAGATAGGGTATGATAGAGTTGAAACGGACTTACGGATTGAACGAAGGCGACACGATTTGAACTCGAAGGTGGCTGATCTTGATACGAACGTGGATGATGATGTTTGACGTCGATTATGGCTGGATGGTCGATGGTTGGTAGATGTGAATTACAACCCGAAAGTTGCCTTGAATCTCGAACGTACACAAGGCCAAATTCTTTAAGTTGCTCTTCGGATAGCGAGTTTCCGACGATCCCTCGAACGTGGACGGCGAATTCCCTTTGTAAAACTTAGAGGTGCTAAATCTAAGAGTATGAATTTAATTATCTAAACTCACAAAAGATTAAAAGGGGTGAGACGATATTGAAAGCAATGGCTTAAAAAAATCAAATATAGTCTAAAATAACAATGAGACATGGATCCACTATTTATAATAGTTGGATCGAATTCCTAAGGCTAAGGGACGAAAATAATAGCCCTAATTAGACTAGAATTGGACTTTGACTACTTCCTAAACTAGAATTCTATTTAAGGTAGATTTTGTAGATCCTGCCTTATCTAAAAATCTGGTCAAAATTCTATCTAAAATAACCGAAAATTACCAACTAAAAATCTGCAAAATTCGTCCAAATCATAATAAAATAAAATACTATATTCTAATAAATCAATCCCCTTAATTGGATCATCAAGGGCCGATTATTTTGGGCTTTTCCACCATGCATGCTTAACTTGGGCTGAATAGCAAGTATACACATCAAGCCCAACAAAAGCACACTTGCACGCCTCCTTCATGTATTGCACTCCACATCTTGATCTCCATCTTCCAATGTCAATAATGTCATCATCTTCAAGCTTCCTTGTACGCCGTCTTCTTCTTCAAGCTTCTTGCGAATTGTAGCTTGCAAATAATCTTGCAACTTCTTAGCTCTTAATCTTGTGACGGGGCCTTTGAATTGAAGCTCTTCATTGACTTCCTCATTGCTATGGATGTCCTCATCATTATGCTATGGATGTCCTCATCACTTGATCCGGTTGAGCTTCTTTTCAAGCTCTCTTTCATAGTGGACTGGAATGAAACGTCCACGCATGAATCCTTTCATTTCTTCCCAATTGTCGATGGGTGGATTGCGATTTCTGCGTCTTCTTTCTTGCTGCATCTCCCACCAAGTGGCTGCGTAGCCTCTGAACTCCAAACAAGCTAATTGCACCTTTTTGGCTTCTGAGAAGTCATAGCATGCAAAAATCTTCTCTACCTTACGTTCCCAATCTAGGTAGACATCGGGATCGTGAAGGCCTTCAAACTCCGGAATGCTTGTTTTGATGTTGTTGAGCATTCGGTCTTCCCTATAGTCATCTCGACTATTGCCATGTCTCGGGCGCCGGCCTCGGTCGAATTCTTCACTGTTCTCATCAAAGTACTCCTCCTCTGGCTCGTTTTGACGCTCAAGGCGCTGATTTCCTCGAATGGCCTGAGGGAAAACGGGCGTTGTTTTAGTGCGTTCAAGAGCATGCACTAAGTCATCTATCTTGTCGGAGAGGGCCTGGTGTTGTCTTTGAACATGCTTAGACAACGCTTCATAGTGCTACTTAGGATCCCACGGTGCGGGTGGATCCGAGGATGATTCCATGGGTGCTTTGGATGGATCACGGGACGGGTCTACAGGTGAAGTGTTGACTGGAGGGGTATAGGATGACTCGGATCGTGTTCCTTTCTTCATGATACCTACAAGATGAACAAACGTAAAGGGAAACAAGGTAGAACCTCACAACCTCACTTTCTCTCGTTTGTTTTCACTCTTGATTTTACCTCTCGTGTTTGCACTCAAAGTGTATGGTGAAGTGTGTGTGTCGTGTATAATGAATGATGAGGAGTAGAACTCTTGTCGAATGTCGAGGGTACGGATGAATTGCACGAAGGTGTAGACGAGTATCACTATCTAGGATCAATGGATGAGATGGTATGATGATGTGTAAGAGGCGTGTGGCTTATGTGGCAAGAGGGGGTGGGGGACGTGTAGGGTAGGTGGCGTAGGGTTGGTGGGTCGAGTAGGGTAGGGTGTATTAGGGATAGATGGATCCCCAAGTGTAGAAGGAAAGATGTAGGAAGGAAAAGGAAAGAAAGAATAGGTTATTTGGAAAGTGTTACACAATTGTGACACAATTCTAAATATCCTAATTGGACTAGACTCTAAAAGGAAAGAACCAAAATTAAAATACAACTCAAAAGGAAACTACCAAAAAGAATTAATTACTTGGAAGGAAAGTTCCAAAAATAAAATAAGACTCTAAAGGAAGTTACCAACTAAGGAATTATCCTAGAAGGAAACTACCAAAAATTAAAATAGAACTTAGAAGGAAAGTTCCAAAAATAAAATAGACTCACAAGGTAACTACCAAATAAGATGTAATTCCAAAAGGAAATTACCAAAATAAACCAAGACTCAAATGGTAACACAATGAATATACCTCTTTTTTTTTTTTTTTTTTTGAATTTTCGGATTTTTCTTTCTTTTTATCCGATTTTTTTTTTAAGTTCGGTCTTTTCTCTTTTTTTTTTTTGACCGTTTTTTTTTAAATGATAGCTATGCTATTACAACTCGATAAAATAAAATTAAAATAACAAGACACGTAAGACGACACGTCGGATTGAACCACGACCAACAGAGCTGACGTGGCTCTGATGCCAAATTTATGATACGACCCAGACACGAACTAGGACGATAATAACGACGTAGCGGAAGACTTAAGAATCGAAACACGTCAGAATTAAGAAGGATTCAATCCGACACAAAAATACGGCTAATCTAGACAACCAAAATACCTAGAACTATGACACAAATTAAATAACACAAACCAAAGGTTCAAGGGGCTGAATTGGACGAGTATAAAGACTGGATTTATGATGGTAAATCGTGTGTGAGGCTTGGTGAAGAAGGGCTTGGAGAAGATAGGACATGTTAGTGTTTGAACGGACTTACGGATAAAACGAACGGGTGTAGAACTTGGACTTGAAGGTGGCTGCCGCGAGATGGACGATGGTGTTGGATGGATGTCGTCGAGTATGTGGCTTGGACGTGTGTTGTTGGTGTGGTGATTCACAACCCGATAGCCTCCTTGAATCTCGAACGTCTTCAAGGTTGAAATCTCCAAGTTGTTCCTCGTAGCGAATACCGGTCAATCCCTCAAGTGAATTGAGCAATACCCTTGAATAAGACTTGTAGTTGCTAGCTCCAAGAATGAATATTTTCGTGTGAAAAGTATTCAAAAGACAAATAGATTTGAGACACAAATTGAATGCAAAAGCAATTTAATTCAAGAATGTCTAAAGTATCAATGTAACAATGATCCCCTATTTATAAGTGTTATGGGGGACGAAAATTATGCTAATAAGGACCGAAAATTTGGAGTCCAAATAGATCTCCAATTGGACTAGGAAATTCCCTAAACTAGAATTCTATTTAAGGCAGTTTCTTCCCTTAATTAAAATTCTAGTCAAACCTATGACTTTGTGACACAATGACCGAAAATATACCTAATTAATTAAATAAAATCTGATCTACTATAGTCTATAATTAAATAAATTAAATACTATAGTCTAGATAAAATCAACCCCATAATTAAATAACTATAGGACCGATTTTCTTCCTCTTGCACGTCGATCATCATCCATGCATATCCATGCACACGTGCACTTCATATCTTCAACTCTTCAAGTGTAATTCTCCATGGTGTGATCTTGATCGTCAATAGTTAATAAATTAACTATCTTGGAATTGCTTCTCTTGACTTCTTGATCTCCAATCTCGAGCTTTCTTCTAATCAACACTTGCATGTAAGCTTGCAACTTCTTAGCTCTTGATCTCGTGATTGGTCCTCTAAATTGAAACTCCGGTTCTTCATCAGACATGCAGTAGAAAACAACAATTTGGTACCTAGCTTACCCCATAGTACACGCCAAAAATGTGCCAGAAACTTAGAATCCCTATCACTAACAATAGTTCTAGGTATTCCATGTAAACGCACAACATGTATAAAGAACAGATTGGCTATGTGTACTGCATCATCGGTTTTCCTACATGCAATGAAATGAGACATCTTGGAAAACCTATCAACTACGACAAATATGGAATCTCGACCAGACCTAGACCGTGGCAAACCTAATATGAAATCCATAGATAAATCAATCCACGGGGAAGACGGGGCTGGTAGAGGAGTGTATAAACCAAACGGATGTGAAGTAGATTTCGACTTCTTGCATGTAATACATCTACTACACACATTCTCAACATCATGCTTCATACGTGGCCAAAAGAAATGTTCATGCAGCAAGTTTAACGTTTTAGACACACCAAAGTGACCCATTAAACCTCCCGCATGCGATTCAAGAACTAACAACTCATGCATAGAAGATTTAGGAATACATAACTGTGAACCCTTGAACAAGAACCCGTCATGCACGAAATAACCATCAAAAGCACGAGATTTTGAGCAACATTCAGCATATATGGGTGCGAAAAACTCATCACATGCATATAACTCCTTAATTGCATCAAATCCCAACATCTTAGCATGCATAAGGTTCAAGAGAACGTACCTTCTCGACAATGTATCAGCAACAACGTTTTCGGCGCCTTTCTTGTACTTGATGACGTACGGGAAAGACTCGATAAACTCTACCCATCGTGCATGCCGCTTGTTCAGATTTTGCTGGCCTTTCAAATGCTTCAAACTCTCATGATCCGTGTGAATCACAAACTCCTTAGGCCACAAATAGTGCTGCCATGTTTCTAAAGCTCTCTTGAGTGCGTACAGCTCCTTGTCATAGGTCGAATAACGAAGGGCTGCATCGTGGAGCTTTTCACTAAAATAGGCGACTGGACGCCGTTCCTGCATTAAAACAGCACCAATCCCTTTGCCCGAGGCATCACATTCTATTTCAAACGTTTTATTGAAGTCCGGAAGAGCAAGAACAGGCGCATTACATAAACAAGACTTTAAAGTGTTAAACGCATGCTCTTGAACAGGACCCCATTCAAACTTTCGATCTTTCTTGCTTAACTCAGTAAGCGGTGCGGCTATGCTGGAGAAATCGCGCACAAAGCGACGATAAAAGCCAGCAAGACCGTGGAAAGACCTCACATCACTTGCAGACTTAGGAGTGGGCCATTCCTCAATCGCTTTGATTTTGGAACGGTCTACTTCTATACCACGTAAACTCACAGCGAAGCCTAGAAAAATGACTTCATTCATGCAGAAAGAACACTTAGACAAATTACCATATAGCTTCGACTCTCTAAGCAATTCGAACACATGTCTAAGGTGCTGCATATGTGTGTGTATTGTGTCACTATAAATCAGAATGTCATCAAAATAGACAACAACATACTTTCCAATCACTTCACGTAAAACATGATTCATCAGACGCATAAATGTGCTTGGTGCATTAGTGAGACCAAAAGGCATAACAAGTCATTCATACAAACCATGCTTAGTTTTAAATGCAGTTTTCCATTCATCACCTTCTTGCATACGTACTTGAAAATAACCAGAACGCAAATCAATTTTAGAAAAGACACGCGAACCAGATAACTCATCAAGCATATCATCTAATCTAGGGATGGGAAAACGATACTTTACCGTGATTTTATTGATTGCACGGCAATCCATGCACATACGCCATTCGTTGTTCTTCTTTGGCACTAGAATCACTGGAACAGCGCACGGGCTCAAGCTCTCTCGAATTTGCTTCTTCTCCAACAGCTCCTTGACTTATCTATCTATCTCCTTAGTCTCGTCGGGAGACGTCCTATAGGCTGGTCGGTTGGGAAGCACGGCTCCGGGGACGAAATCGATCTGATGTTCGATTCCTCGTACTGGTGGAAGTCCTCCGGGTATCTCCTCAGGAAAAACATCCTTGAACTCCTCTAGTAAGGGCTGCACATCACTAGGCAAACAATCATTAGTAGCACTGCTCTTAAATGTGAGTAGAACAAGGGGCATACCTGCTTTAACGGCTTTCTGAACTCCTTTTGCTGAAATAAACAAGCTCTTCACATGAGGCTTATTTGAACTCGACTCCAACTTCTTTTCCACAGTTAGGGAGTCCGAATGAGGTGGTTTGGGAGGTGAAGTGGCGGCGCCAAGGGGCTGTCCGGGGGCTGAGGTTTCGGCCGTGGCCTTCGGGGCCCTTTTGCGGCTGCTTGCTTCGCCTTTTCCTCTTTGAACCTCTCTTGCATACGTTGCTGATCAGTAGCAACGTCTTTAGGTGATAATGGCCTTAGGGTGCTGATTCGGCCATCAATGTCGACGGTGTAAGTGTTCAGACGTCCATCGTGGACAACATGTCGATCATACTGCCAAGGTCTGCCTAACAACAAGTGTGCCGCATCCATAGGGATAACGTCGCACAAAACAGTGTCAGAAAACTTATGGATTGAGAATGAGACACTTACCTGGTGAACCACGCGTATCTCGCCTCTCTCTGTAAGCCACTGCAATCTGTATGGTTTTGCATGTTGTTGAACAGGTAGACCAAGCTTTTCCACTGCATATTGACTGATGGCATTGATCACACTGCCACTGTCAATAATCATAGAACACGTGTGACCTTGAATCACTGCACGGGTGTAGAAGATGTTCTCCCGTTGGTCTTCTTGTTCCTCTTCTCGAATGATGCTCAAACTCCGGATTGTGACCAAACTGAGTTGAACTTCCGGGTCGACTTGGCTAGGGGCTGCATCATTCTCGATTTCTTCTTCAATGGTGGCATCGCCCACGAGCTCCTTTTCATCTTCACTGGCTGATTCGACTTCATTTGATTCCGTTAAGTATAGAAATCCGCCGGTTTGGACATTGAGCTTGGAAATGACCCCAACCTTGACACTTATGACATTGGATGTCACGAGCACGATTAGGGGCTGCATTAGGGGCTGTAACACCTTGATTTGGCCGAGTAGGGGTCGGCCTTGACTGGTTGGGCGGCGTAGACTCGGGTCTAC
Organism: Perilla frutescens; assembly: GCA_026008535.1. Taxonomy (NCBI): domain Eukaryota; kingdom Viridiplantae; phylum Streptophyta; class Magnoliopsida; order Lamiales; family Lamiaceae; genus Perilla; species Perilla frutescens. The sequence goes on from BRKX01000004.1 coordinate 18,880,871, forward strand.
GGCTTGTCTGCGGGGTAGAACGGTCGAAACGCCGTTCGGGTGGTCCGAATGGACCTCTTGATCGTGTAGAATCATTAGAAGGAGTAGAAAGTGATGTGGAAGGTGTACCTTTATTCCAAGAGGGGCGTGTAGGGGCTGAATTGAAGTGGGATCGACGGCGACCCTCTCTTAGCTGCCTTTCCACAATTGATGCGTACTTGATGAGATCAAGCATAGCAATGAAGAAGATGATCCGGAGCTGCAGTTTAAAGGTCCAATGACGCGTTTGCAAGCTAAGAAGTTGCAAGCTTATTTACAAGCTTCTATTCGTCGCAAATTCGAAATGCATGAAGATAAAATCAAGGGCAGCTCGAGATTGATCACCATGCTTGCCATAGATGAAGAAGAAGTAAGCATGAAGACGTGAGAAGAAGAATGACGCCATTTGGACGTGTGCATGAAAAGTTATACGCGTTTGCATGGGAAATCGGGAGATGCTGTTTTTCATGCAAAGGTGGCAAGATTAATTGTAGCATGGGCCACGAAATTAATTAAATTAATTCAGCCCATGGACGTTTATTTTGGGTCCAAATAGGCGTGGATTTGCAAGCCCAAGTCCATTGGGATTTATCCTTATCTAGTTAGATTTTAGATAGATTTTTGTTATCTTATTTTTGGTATCTTTTGATTTTATCCTAGATTCATTAGGATTAGTTTTGGATTGATTTTTATCACTTAATTAGGTCTAATTTTCGTCCCCTATGTGTCCTATAAATAGGGCTACCATGTGACACTTTAAAGGTAGACAATTGCAAGAATTCAAGAGTTATTTCTCAATCTGTCTCAAGATCTTTTGTTGATCGAAATTTTATCTTCAAAGTTCTATTGTTTTAGCAACTCAATAGTCCTATTCAAGTTCTTCAGGGTGCGTTCAAGTACTTGGGAGAATTGCTATCCGGAGAAGCTAGACGTGCGCGTTCGGGTTATTCAACACGGGTTCGCCGAATCTAACCTATCCTTCGACCACACCGCCGCCGCCAACACCATCAATACCGCCGTCATCCGCCGCCGTGACCATCACCACCGCCGAGTTCCAGCCACCATCCAAGTGTTCCAATCGAGTCCTAGTTCGTGTCTACGTAATTCTAGTAAGTGTTATCGTATTTTGAGTCGGATTGATTCCATTGTTTTTCTAGCTGACGTAGTTCGTTCTTGAAGTCTTCCGCGTGCATAAATCTCGTGTCTTGGATACATTGTCCGGGTCACATCATAAATTTGGTATCAGAGCCACGTCAGCTCTGCTGGTCGTGGTTCAATCCGACGTGTCATCTACGTGTCAAATACGTGTTAGTTTTCTGTCATACATGTCATTTAATTTTCGTATTGTTTCGAGTCTATTGTAATCTGATTCATATTCATTGAAAACAAGAAAAAAAAAAAAAAAAAATCGCCGATTAAAAAAAAAAAAAAAAAAAAAAAAAAAAAAACGAAAATCAGATTGTTCTACTTGTTTTCAATTTTAATTCCTTGTTTTTAGATTTGTTCCATATATTTAGGGATTCTTAGATTGTGTTCACACATCCAAAATCCTTATTTCTTTATCCATTAGATTTCTTACCTTGTTTAGATAGATTTCATCCTAATCTATATCTATTCAAGATCTTTCCATCCCCATCCATATCTAATCAAGATTATCCATCCTAAACCATCAAATTTTCGTTCCTAATCATCTATAGGATTCGAAATTGCCATCTCTTTCATACATACACCCGGTTCACCTTATACACCACATAGTCCATACACCCATACACCCGTACACCCGTACACCCATACACCCGTGGTCTACATACACCAACCCATTGAATACTCATTCCACACGCCTACTTCTACTCTTAGCAACCTTCCGGCTTGATTTTATCCGTTGGAGCTTGAAGAAGACCCAGAGGAGCTAATCAACAAGAAGACTGTTTCGATCCACCCACCCCCATATTTCACTCCACACGTGCACTACACATACTTGAGAGTTAAACACGAGTGGAAAAATCAAGAGTGACATACACGAGCGTTTGTGAGGAATTGTGAGGTTCTACTTTACTTTTTCTTCACATTTGTTCGTTTTGCAGGATAAATGGACCAACAGGAAGATATTTTCTACACCCGTTGCTCCATCCAAGACAAAATTGGTTCCATGATTATTGACAGTGGTAGTGTATTTAACGCCATTAGTCAATATGCAGTGGACAAGCTCGGCCTAGTACCACAGAAGCATCCCAAGCCCTATAAGTTGCAGCGGCTTACAATCACAAGTCAGGTAAGTGTCGCATTTGCTATTGGTCGATATACTGACACTGTTTTATGTGATGTCATTCCTATGGAGGCAACACACATTCTTCTAGGTCAACCGTGGCAATTCGATCGAGGAGCAGTGCACGATTGTCACGCCAACACTTATTCCTTTGCTTGGAATGGACGACCCATCAAATTGATGCCTTTGGCACCTGAGGACGTCATTAAGGATCAGAAGTGGATGCAAGAAAAGTTTAAAGCCGAAAGAGAAAGGAAGGCCGCAACTATCGAGAGCGAATCAATCGCCACCGTCCCTAGCCCTACTACGACACCGTTGGAGTCTTGTTCACATCAAGAGATGTCGTCTAGTTCATCCAACGCAGATCACCAGTTAAATTCAGACATGATAAGTGAAGCTACAATTCCGTCGCAGCCCATATGCATTGATCCAACACTGGATTCGGGTAAGTCGGATAATCTATTAATTTCTCAGAACAGTGCTACTAATGATTGTTTTTCTAGTGATGTGCAGATCGAGAAGAGAGAGTTCGAGATGGAGCAGCCTGGAATAGCTACATCCAACCCTGAAGGCAGCTCGGAAGAAGTTTCCAACTCTCAAGAAGAGATCCACGAAGAGCTGAAGTTGGAGCATGATGATGTTCGACTTAGAGATCAACTTGTTCTAGATAAGTCGTCCAATACCCATGTTGTTTATCTTAAAGACGTGTTACTTGAAATCGAGAGAGGTAAGTACCGTCTATACTATTCTAGTATTGATAGGTATTTGATGTGTATAGTTGAATCCATGTTCCTTTTTAGAATTAATTTGACATTTGGATTTGACTTGAATTGCATGAAAAGGTTGAAAAGTAGAAAGCTATTGTTTGTTCCAACCAAGTGTAAGATGCGAGCATGGTATTTGAATTCAATTAGTTTGTGTTTTTCCATTGCTCATTTGAAAACTATTCATAGTGTTGAACATGTTGGAAATTGCATGATTGTTTATTATACCATGTTAGATCCATTATATGTTACACATTGGATAGTTGATTGTTTTGTTGAGTGTTGTGCTGAATCGTTGTCAAGAAGGTACGTTCTCTTGAACCTTATGCATGCTAAGATATTGGGATTTGATGCAATTAAGGAGTTGTGTGCATGTGATGAGTTCCTTGCACCGATCTATGCTCTTTGTTGCTCTAAATCTCATTCACATGATGGATATTTTGTGCATGTGAGGTTCTTGTTCAAGGGTTCACAGTTGTGTATTCCTAAGTCTTCTATGCGTGAGATGTTAGTTCTTGAATCGCATGCGGGAGGTTTAATGGGTCACTTTGGTGTGTCTAAAACGTTAAACTTGCTGCATGAGCATTTCTTTTGGCCAAGTATGAAGCATGATGTTGAGAATGTGTGTAGTAGATGCATTACATGTAGGAGATCGAAATCTACTTCACATCCTTCTGGTTTATACACTTCTCTACCAGCCCCGTCTTCCCCGTGGATTGATTTATCTATGGATTTCATATTAGAATTACCACGGTCTAGGTCTGGTCGAGATTCCATATTTGTTGTAGTTGATAGGTTTTCCAAGATGTCTCATTTCATAGCTTGTAGGAAAACCGATGATGCAGTACACATAGCCAATCTGTTCTTTGTACATGTTGTGCGTTTACATGGAATACCTAGAACTATTGTTAGTGATAGGGATTCTAAGTTTCTTGCACATTTTTGGCGTGTACTTTGGGGAAAATTAGGTACCAAGTTGTTGTTTTCTACTGCATGTCATCCACAAACTGATGGTCAAACTGAAGTAGTTAATCGCACCTTAGGTACTTTGCTGCGTTCTTTGGTTAAAAACAACTTGAAATCATGGGAAGATTGTTTGCCATATGCTGAATTTGCCTATAATAGAGTTGTGCATTCATCTACCAATATGTCTCCGTTTGAAGTTGTTTATGGTTTTAATCCGCTAACGCCTAATGATCTGTTGCCTTTACCTGTTGAGCATCTAACAAGTGTTAAAGGTACAAGAAAAGCGGAACAAGTTAAGGAGATGCATGAGAAAATACGTGCGCGTATTGAAGCCGTTGGCGCACGTAATGCTGTTCAAAAGAATAAACGGCGCAAGCAAGTGATTTTCCAGCCTGGGGATCGCGTTTGGATTCATCTGAGTCCTGGACGGTTTCCTAACTTGACAAAATCGAAATTGATGCCAAGAGGAGATGGACCGTTCACCGTGCTGAGTCGAGTCAATGACAATGCATATCGCATTGATTTACCCGGTGAGTATAAGTGTTCATCTACATTCAATGTTGCTGACTTATCTCCCTTTTCTGCAGATGATGAGTTCGAGTGCAATGATGACGAGTCCTTGAATTCGAGGACGAATTCTTTTCAGCAGGGGGGGAATAATGAGATCAAGCATAGCAATGAAGAAGATGATCCGGAGCTGCAGTTTAAAGGTCCAATGACGCGTTTGCAAGCTAAGAAGTTGCAAGCTTATTTACAAGCTTCTATTCGTCGCAAATTCGAAATGCATGAAGATAAAATCAAGGGCAGCTCGAGATTGATCACCATGCTTGCCATAGATGAAGAAGAAGTAAGCATGAAGACGTGAGAAGAAGAATGACGCCATTTGGACGTGTGCATGAAAAGTTATACGCGTTTGCATGGGAAATCGGGAGATGCTGTTTTTCATGCAAAGGTGGCAAGATTAATTGTAGCATGGGCCACGAAATTAATTAAATTAATTCAGCCCATGGACGTTTATTTTGGGTCCAAATAGGCGTGGATTTGCAAGCCCAAGTCCATTGGGATTTATCCTTATCTAGTTAGATTTTAGATAGATTTTTGTTATCTTATTTTTGGTATCTTTTGATTTTATCCTAGATTCATTAGGATTAGTTTTGGATTGATTTTTATCACTTAATTAGGTCTAATTTTCGTCCCCTATGTGTCCTATAAATAGGGCTACCATGTGACACTTTAAAGGTAGACAATTGCAAGAATTCAAGAGTTATTTCTCAATCTGTCTCAAGATCTTTTGTTGATCGAAATTTTATCTTCAAAATTCTATTGTTTTAGCAATTCAATAGTCCTATTCAAGTTCTTCAGGGTGCGTTCAAGTACTTGGGAGAATTGCTATCTGGAGAAGCTAGACGTGCGCGTTCGGGTTATTCAACACGGGTTCGCCGAATCTAACCTATCCTTCGACCACACCGCCGCCGCCAACACCATCAATACCGCCGTCATCCGCCGCCGTGACCATCACCACCGCCGAGTTCCAGCCACCATCCAAGTGTTCCAATCGAGTCCTAGTTCGTGTCTACGTAATTCTAGTAAGTGTTATCGTATTTTGAGTCGGATTGATTCCATTGTTTTTCTAGCTGACGTAGTTCGTTCTTGAAGTCTTCCGCGTGCATAAATCTCGTGTCTTGGATACATTGTCCGGGTCAGGTTGCCTCGCTGCATTGATTTGAGGCTCAGAATGCCTCGTCTCTTCGTCTTGAGGCTCGAGTGGCCTCTTCTCAGGATTCCCTTGGACCGTTTGGAATGTGGTCGACTGGGCTCTGAGTCTTGCAAGCTCCTCTTGCAATTCAGCTACTTGGTTGCCAAGTTCGTCTTTCAGTAGACGATTCTGTCGTTCAAAGTGTTGAACTAGAGCTTGGTATTGGAACTTGGGATCCCATTGTGGTTCGGATGAGTAGGAATGTTCACCTGGTGTATTCAGCGATCTGGACTCCTCAAGGGGTGGAGTAGTCGTCCCTTTGTTGGCTCCTGTCTTCATTGTACCTACAAAACGAACAAACGTGAAGAAAAAGCAAAGTAGTACCTCACAATTCCTCACAAACGCTCGTGTATGTCACTCTTGATTTTTCCACTCGTGTTTAACTCTCAAGTATGTGTAGTGCACGTGTGGAGTGAAATATGGGGGTGGGTTGATCGGAAAATTCAGCAGCTTCTCTTGACTAGCTCCTTTGGGTCTTCTTCAAGCTCCAACGGATAAAATCAAGCCGGAAGGTTGCTAAGAGTAGAAGTAGGCGTGTGGAATGAGTATTCAATGGGTTGGTGTATGCGGACCACGGGTGTATGGGTGTATGGGTGTACGGGTGTACGGGTGTATGGGCTATGTGGTGTATAAGGTGAACCGGGTGTATATGGAAGAGATGAAATTTTCGAGCCCTTTAGTGTGTAGGATCGAAAATATGGATGGATAAGGGTGAAAGATTTGATTAGATATGGATGAGGATGGAAAGATCTTGAATAGATGTAGATTAGGATGAAATCTATCTAAACAAGGTAAGAAATCTAATGGATAAGGGAATAAGGATTTTGGATGTGTGAACACAATCTAAGAATCCCTAAATATATGGAACAAATCTAAAAACAAGGAATTAAAAATTGAAATCAAATAAACAATCTGATTTTCGTTTTTTTTTTTTCCGGATTTTTTTTTTTTTGAATTTTTTTTTTTTTTGCTGTAGGGATTTCGATCCCTTTGCTCTTTTACCTTTTTTTTTAATGAATAGAAATCAGATTACAGGACTCGAAACAAAATGAAATTTAAATGACACGTATTTGACACATAGATGACACGTCGGATTGAACCACGACCAGCAGAGCTGACGTGGCTCTGATGCCAAATTTATGATGTGACCCGGATAATGTATCCAAGACATGAATGAAATGCAAGCGGAAGACTTTAAGGACTCGAACTACGTCAGCTAAAGAAGGATTCAAACCGACTCGAAATAAACGGTAAAACTTACTATAATTACGTAGACACGAACTAGGACTCGATTGGAACACTTGGTACGACTTGAGGGGGCTGGAACTCGGCGGTGTTGGTGACGGATGGCGGCGGTGGTGATAGTAGTGGCGACGGTGGTGTTGATAGAAGGATTGGATAGATTCGGCGAACCCGTGTTGATAACCCGAACGCGCACGTCTAACTTCTCCGGATAGCAATTCTCCCAAGTACTTGAACGCACCCTGAAGAACTTGAATAGGACTATTGAGTTGCTAAAACAATAGAACTTTGAAGATAAAATTTCGATCAACAAAAGATCTTGAGACAGATTGAGAAATAACTCTTGAATTCTTGCAATTGTCTGAATTATGAATGTCACATGGTGCTCCTATTTATAGGAGACATTATGGACGAAATTAAACCCTAATTAACTAGATAAACATTGAAAAATACTAATCCTAATCAATCTAGGATAAAATCAAAAGATACCAAAAATAAGATAACAAAAATCTATCTAAATCTAACTAGATAAGGATAAATCCCAATGGACTTGGGCTTGCAAATCCACGCCTATTTGGACCTTTAATTTACATGACATGGGCTGAAATAACATGAATAATTTCGTGGCCCATGGTACAATTAATATTACCACCTTTGCATGAAAAACAGCATCTCCCGATTTCCCATGTAAACGCGTATAACTTTTTATGCACACGTCCAAATGGCGTGATTCTTCTTCTCACGTCTTCATGATACCTTCTTCATCATTAATAGATAGCATGGTGATCCATCTTGGGCTGCTCTTCACTTCATCTTCATGCAACTCGAATTTGCGACGAATAGAAGCTTGTAAATAAGCTTGCAACTTCTTAGCTCGCAAACGCGTCATTGGACCTTTAAACTGCAGCTCCGGATCATCTTCTTCATTGTCTTGCACGACCTCATCAACTTCCGGATCGACTGGGTTAGGGGCTGCATCATTCTCTACTTCTTCTTCAAGTGTGGCGTCGCCCACAGGCTCTTGTTCATCCTCACTGGCTGATTTCGACTTCATTTGATTCCGTTAAGTATAGAATCTGCCGGTTTGGACATTGAGCTTGGAAATGGCCCCAACCTTGACACTTATGACATTGGATGTCACGAGCACCATTAGGGGCTGCATTAGGGGCTGTAACACCTTGATTTGGCCGAGTAGGGGTCGGCCTTGACTGGTTGGGCGGCGTAGACTCGGGTCTACGGCTTGTCTGCGGTGTAGAACGGTCGAAACGCCGTTCGGGTGGGCCGGATGGACCTCTAGGTCGTGTAGAATCAGTAGAAGGTGTAGAAAGTGATGTGGAAGGTGTTCCTTTACTCCAAGATGAACGAGTAGGGGCTGCATTGTAGTGGGATCGACGGCGGCCCTCTCTTAGCTGCCTTTCCACAATCGATGCGTACTGTACCATTCTTTCTACACTGGTGAAGTCTCTGAGCTCGACTTCACACGCAATATCAGGATTCATATCTTCAATGTACCGAATGATGGTAGCATTTAGGGTCTCCTGCTTTCCAACTCTATTTAAGAGCGTCTCCAACTCCTTATGGTACTCTTAGATTGATCTAGTACCTTGCTTGACCCGATTGAGCTTCTTCTCAAGCTCTCTTTCATAATGCATAGGTATAAATCGCCCACGCATGAATCCCTTCATTTCTTCCCAATTGTCAATGGGCAGGTTGTGGTTTCTGCGCCTTCTTTCTTGTTGCATTTCCCACCATGAGGCTGCGTAGCCTCTAAACTCTAAGCATGTGAGTTGTACCTTCTTTTGCTCTGAAAAGTTGTAGCATGCAAAGATCTTCTCTACCTTACGTTCCCAATCTAAGTAAATATCGGGATCGTGAAGACCTTCGAACTCGGGTATGCTCGTCTTGATGTTGTTGAGCCTACCATCATCATCATCATCATGATTTGCACGCCTATGGGGACCTCGGGGTCGGCCATGGCGTCCTCTGTGCCCTTGTGGTGGATAATCAGCTTCATACCCACTGGCTGCATAGAAATCGTATCCATAATCATAGTCATCTTCAAAGGCGGGCTCTCGGGGCGGCCTTTGATCATTGTGTTGTACAGGCGGTGGCCTGTCAACGTTCCTCTGCTGCTGGCGTCGGTCAGTAGGCCCCAATTGAGGCTCGGGACGCCTCTCTGCATCACTTTGAGGCTCAGGTTGCCTCGCTGCATTGATTTGAGGCTCAGATTGCCTCGTTTCGTCATCTTGAGGCTCGAGTGGCCTCTTCTCAGGATCTCCTTGGACCGTTTGGGATGCGGCCGTTTGAGATCTAAGCTTTGCAAGCTCCTCTTGCAATTCAGCTACTTGGTTGCCAAGTTCGTCTTTCAGTAGATGAGTCTGTCGCTCAAAATGCTTTGCTAGAGCTTCATATTGGTACTTGGCATCCCACTGTGGTTCGAACGAGTAGGACTGCTCGCCTGGGGTGTTGGGCGATCTCGGCTCCTTAAAGGGTGGAGTAGACGCCTCTTTGTTATTTCCTTTCTTCATTGTACCTGCAAAACGAACAAACGTGAAGAAAAAACAAAGTAGTACCTCACAATTCCTCACAAACGCTCGTGTATGTCACTCTTGATTTTTCTACTCGTGTTTATCTCTCAAAGATGTGGTGCACGTGTGTGGAGTGAAATATGGGGGTGGGTTGATCGAAAATAGCAGCTTCTCTTGACTAGCTCCTCTGGGTCTTCTTCAAGCTCCAACGGATAGAATCAAGCCGGAAGGTTGCTAAGAGTAGAAGTAGGCGTGTGGAATGAGTATTCAATGGGTTGGTGTATGTGGACCACGGGTGTATGGGTGTACGGGTGTATGGACTATGTGGTGTATAGGTGAACCGGGTGTATGGGTGTATGGGTGAAAATTTCAAATCCTACAAGGTGTATGGATTGAAATTGGAGTGGATTAGGATGAAAGATATTGTTTAGATATGGATGAGGATGGAAGATATCTAAACAAGGTATGAAATCTAGTGGATAAGGTAGAATACTTTGGATAAGTTTGACCAAGTGTGAACACAATCTAACAAATCCAAAAATATCTATCAACTATGGAAACAATCTAAAAAAAAGAATTAAAATTCGAAAATAATAAGAATTAAATCATATTTTCATTTTTTTTTTGACGATTTTTTTTTTGCTGTAGGGATTTCGATCCCTTTGCTCTTTTACTTTTTTTTAATGAATAACAATATTACAACTTTGATAAATAAACGAAAATTAAAAGACACGTGTATGACACGTAGGATAGAAAATCTGACACGTCGGATTGAACCACGACCAGCAGAGCTGACGTGGCTCTGATGCCAAATTTATGATGTGACTCGGACAATGTATCCAAGACACTAATGAAACGCAGGCGGAAGACATTTGAAGGACTCGAACTACGTCAGCTAAAGAATGGTAGAATCCGACACGAATTAAATGATGAAACTTACTAGAAAACTCGAATACTCGATGTAGACACTTGAACACGACGAAGGTGGCTTGGACGGCGGCGTACGGCGGAGTGGATGGCGGTGGTTGTCGGTGTGGATGACGGTGGTGGAAGGGTAGAAGGATAATCAGGATCGGCGAACCCGTGTTGTATCAACTCGAACGCGCACGACTAATTCTCCGGATAGCAATTCTCCCAAGTACTTGAACGTACCCTGAAGAACTTGATTAAGACTATTGAATTGCTAATTCAATAGAATTGTTGGATAATTTTCGATCGACAAAAGATCTAGGAGACAGATTGAGAATAACTCTTTATTTCTTGCAATTGTCTAACTTTTGAATGAAACATAGATGTCCTATTTATAATAGCTAATAGGATCGAAATCTAGACCTAGATTGATTGATGAGGTCATACAAGGCAATGAAGAAGATGATCCGGAGCTGCAGTTTAAAGGTCCAATGACGCGTTTGCGAGCTAAGAAGTTACAAGCTTATTTACAAGCTTCTATTCGTCGCAAATTCGAAATGTATGAAGATGAAGTCAAGGGCAGCTCAAGATTGATCACCATGCTTGCCATAGATGAAGAAGAAGGAAGCATGAAGACGTGAGAAGAAGAATGACGCCATTTGGACGTGTGCATGAAAAGTTATACGCGTTTGCATGGGAAATCGGGAGATGCTGTTTTTCATGCAAAGGTGGTAATATTAATTGTACATGGGCCACGAAATTATTCATGTTAATTCAGCCCATGATCGAGTTCTAAGGTCCAAGATGGTGTGGAAATACAGGCCCAAATCCATTGTGGGATTTATCCTTATCTAGTTAGATTTAGATAGATTTTTGTTATCTTATTTTTGGTATCTTTTGATTTTATCCTAGATTCATTAGGATTAGTTTTGGATTGATTTTTATCACTTAATTAGGTCTAATTTTCGTCCCCTATGTGTCCTATAAATAGGGCTACCATGTGACACTTTAAAAGTTAGACAATTGCAAGAATTCAAGAGTTATTTCTCAATCTGTCTCAAGATCTTTTGTTGATCGAAATTTTATCTTCAAAGTTCTATTGTTTTAGCAACTCAATAGTCCTATTCAAGTTCTTCAGGGTGCGTTCAAGTACTTGGGAGAATTGCTATCCGGAGAAGCTAGACGTGCGCGTTCGGGTTATTCAGCACGGGTTCGCCGAATCTAACCTATCCTTCGACCACTCCGCCGCCGCCAACACCATCAATACCACCGTCATCCGCCGCCGTGACCATCACCACCACCGAGTTCCAGCCACCATCCAAGTGTTCCAATCGAGTCCTAGTTCGTGTCTACGTAATTCTAGTAAGTTTTATCGTATTTTGAGTCGGATTGATTCCATTGTTTTCTAGCTGACGTAGTTCGTTCTTGAAGTCTTCCGCGTGCATAAATCTCGTGTCTTGGATACATTGTCCGGGTCACATCATAAATTTGGCATCAGAGCCACGTCAGCTCTGCTGGTCGTGGTTCAATCCGACGTGTCATCTACGTGTCAGTTTTCTGTCGTACGTGTCATTTAAATTTTGGCATCGTGTCTATTGTAATCTGATTGATATTCATTGAAAAAAAAAAAGGAGAAAAGAAATCGGCCAAAAAAAAAAAAAAAATCGCCAAAAAAAAAAAAAAAAAAATCGCCGAAAAAAAAAAAAAAAAAAAAAGGAAAATTCAGTTTGTTTTTGTGTTTTTGATCTCAATTCCTTGTTTTTAGATTTGTTCCCATATATTTAGGGATTCTTAGATTGTGTTCACACATTCAAAATCCTTATTTCCTTATCCATTAGATTTCTTACCTTGTTTAGATAGATTTCATCCTAATCTACATCTATTCAAGATCTTTCCATCCACATCCATATCTAATCAAATCCTTCACCCTTATCCATCCATATTTTCGATCCTACACACTAAAGGACTCGAAAATTTCATCTCTTCCATATACACCCGGTTCACCTTATACACCACATAGTCCATACACCCATACACCCGTACACCCGTACACCCATACACCCGTGGTCTACATACACCAACCCATTGAATACTCATTCCACACGCCTACTTCTACTCTTAGCAACCTTCCGGCTTGATTTTATCCGTTGGAGCTTGAAGAAGACCCGAGGAGCTAGTCAAGAGAAGCTGCTGAATTTTTCGATCAACCCACCCCTATAATTCACTCCACACGTGCACTACACATACTTGAGAGTTAAACACGAGTGGAAAAATCAAGAGTGACATACACGAGCGTCTGTGAGGAATTGTGAGGTACTACTTTGCTTTTTCTTCACGTTTGTTCGTTTTGCAGGTACCATGAAGAAAGGAAACAATAAAGGGGCGACTACTCCACCCCTTGAGGAGCCTAGATCGCCGAACACACCAGGCGAACAGTCCTACTCGTCCGAACCACAGTGGGATCCCAAGTTCCAATACCAAGCTCTAGTTCAACACTTTGAACGACAGAATCGTCTACTGAAAGACGAACTTGACAACCAAGTAGCTGAATTGCAAGAGGAGCTTGCAAGACTCAGAGCCCAGTCGACCACATCCCAAACGGTCCAAGGAAATCCTGAGAAGAGGCCACTCGAGCCTCAAGATGACGAAACGAGGCAATCTGAGCCTCAAATCAATGCAGCGAGGCAACCTGAGCCTCAAAATGATGCTGAGAGGCGTCCTGAGCCTCAATTGGGGCCTACTGACCGACGCCAGCAACAGAGGAACGTTAACAGGCCGCCGCCTGTACAACACAATGATCAAAGGCCGCCCCGTGAGCCCGCCTTTGAAGATGACTATGAATATGGATATGATTCCTATGCAGCCAGTGGGTATGAAGCTGATTACCCACCACAAGGGCACAGAGGACGCCATGGCCGACCCCGAGGTCCCCATAGGCGTGCAAATCATCACGATGACGATGATGGTAGGCTCAACAACATCAAGACGAGCATACCCGAATTTGAAGGCCTTCACGATCCCGATGTTTACTTAGATTGGGAACGTAAGGTAGAGAAGATCTTTGCATGCTACAACTTTTCAGAGCAGAAGAAGGTACAACTCGCATGCTTAGAGTTTAGAGGCTATGCAGCCTCATGGTGGGAAATGCAACAAGAAAGAAGGCGCAGAAACCACAATCCTCCAATCGATAACTGGGAGGAAATGAAGGGATTTATGCGTGGCCGTTTTATACCCATGCATTATGAAAGAGAGCTTGAGAAGAAGCTCAATCGGGTCAAACAAGGTACAAGGTCGATTGAAGAGTACCACAAGGAATTGGAGACCCTTCTGAACCGAGTCGGGAAGCAAGAGACCTTAAATGCTACCATCATCCGGTACATTGAAGGCATGAACCCCGACATTGCATGTGAAGTCGAGCTCAGAGACTTCACCAGTGTAGAAAGAATGGTACAGTACGCATCAATTGTGGAAAGGCAGCTAAGAGAGGGTCGTCGTCGATCCCACTTCAATTCAGCCCCTACACGCCCCTCTTGGAATAAAGGTACACCTTCCACATCACTTTCTTCTCCTTCTAATGATTCTACACGTCCCAGAGGTCCATCCGGACCACCCGAACGGCGTTTCGACCGTTCTACACCACAGACAAGCCGTAGACCCGAGTCTACGCTGCCCAACCAGCCACGGCCGACCCCTACTCGGCCAAATCAAGAGGTTACAGCCCCGAATGCAGCCCCTAATCGTGCTCGTGACATCCAATGTCATAAGTGTCAAGGTTGGGGCCATTTCCAAGCTCAATGTCCAAACCGGCGGATTCTATACTTAACGGAATCAAATGAAGTCGAATCAGCTAGTGAGGATGAAAAAGAGCCCATAGGCGACGCCAACATTGAAGAAGAAGTCGAGAATGATGCAGCCCCTAATCCAGTCGATCCGGAAGTTCAGCTCAGTTTGGTCACAATCCGGAGTTTGAGCATCATTCGAGAAGAGGAACAAGAACACCAACGGGAAAACATCTTCTACACCCGTGCAGTGATTCAAGGTCACACGTGTTCCATGATAATTGACAGTGGCAGTGTGATCAATGCCATTAGTCAATACGCAGTTGAAAAGCTTGGTCTACCTGTTCAACAACATGCAAAACCATACAGACTGCAGTGGCTTACAGAAAGAGGCGAGATACGCGTGGTTCACCAGGTAAGTGTCTCATTCTCAATCCATAAGTTTTCTGACACTGTTTTGTGCGACGTTATCCCTATGGATGCGGCACACTTGTTGTTAGGCAGACCTTGGCAGTATGATCGACGTGTTGTCCACGATGGACGTATGAACACTTACACCGTCGACATTGATGGCCGAATCAGCACCCTAAGGCCATTATCACCTAAAGACGTTGCTACGGATCAGCAACGCATGCAAGAGAGGTTCAAAGAGGAAAAGGCGAAGCAAGCAGCCGCAAAACGGGCCCCGAAGGCCACGGCCGAGACCTCAGCCCCCGGACAGCCCCTTGGCACCGCCACTTCACCTTCCAAACCACCTCATTCGAGCTCCCTAGCTATGGAAAAGGAGTTGGAGTCAAGTTCAAACAAGCCTCATGTGAAGAGCTTGTTTATCTCAGCAAAAGGAGTTCAGAAAGCCGTTAAAGCAGGTATGCCCCTTGTTCTACTCACATTTAAGAGCAGTGCTACTAATGAGTGTTTGCATAGTGATGTGCAGCCCTTACTTGATGAGTTCAAGGACGTTTTTCCTGAGGAGATACCCGGAGGACTACCACCAGTACGAGGAATCGAGCATCAGATCGACTTCGTCCCCGGAGCCGTGCTTCCGAACCGACCAGCCTATAGGACGTCTCCCGACGAGACTAAGGAGATAGATAGGCAAGTCAAAGAGCTGTTGGAGAAGAAGCAAATTCGAGAGAGCTTGAGCCCGTGCGCCGTTCCAGTGATTCTAGTGCCAAAGAAGAACAACGAATGGCGTATGTGCATGGATTGCCGTGCAATCAATAAAATCACGGTAAAGTATCGTTTTCCCATCCCTAGATTAGATGATATGCTTGATGAGTTATCTGGTTCGCGTGTCTTTTCTAAGATTGATTTGCGTTCTGGTTATTTTCAAGTACGTATGCAAGAAGGTGATGAATGGAAAACCGCATTTAAAACTAAGCATGGTTTGTATGAATGGCTTGTTATGCCTTTTGGTCTCACTAATGCACCAAGCACATTTATGCGTCTGATGAATCATGTTTTACGTGAAGTGATTGGAAAGTATGTTGTTGTGTATTTTGATGACATTTTGATTTACAGTGACACGACACATACACATATGCAGCACCTTAGACACGTTTTTGAGCTTCTTAGAGAGTCAAAATTATATGGTAATCTGTCTAAGTGTTCTTTTTGCATGAGTGAAGTCGTTTTTCTAGGCTTCGTTGTGAGTTTACGTGGTATAGAAGTAGACCGTTCCAAAATCAAAGCGATTGAGGAATGGCCCACTCCTAAGTCTGCGAGTGACGTGAGGTCTTTCCACGGCCTTGCTGGCTTTTATCGTCGCTTTGTGCGCGATTTCTCCAGCATAGCCGCGCCGCTTACTGAGTTAAGCAAGAAAGATCGAAAGTTTGAATGGGGTCCTGTTCAAGAGCATGCGTTTAACACTTTAAAATCATGTTTATGTAATGCGCCTGTTCTTGCTCTTCCGGACTTTAATAAAACTTTTGAGATTGAATGTGATGCCTCGGGCAAAGGGATTGGTGCTGTTTTGATGCAGGAACGGCGTCCAGTCGTCTATTTCAGTGAAAAGCTCCACGATGCAGCCCTTCGTTATTCGACTTATGACAAGGAGTTGTACGCACTTAAGAGAGCTTTAGAAACGTGGCAGCACTATTTATGGCCTAAGGAGTTTGTGATTCACACGGATCACGAGAGTTTAAAGCATTTGAAAGGCCAACAAAATCTGAACAAGCGACATGCACGATGGGTAGAGTTTATCGAGTCTTTCCCGTACGTCATCAAGTACATGAAAGGCGCCGAAAACGTTGTTGCCGATGCATTGTCGAGAAGGTACGTTCTCTTGAACCTTATGCATGCTAAGATGTTGGGATTTGATGCAATTAAGGAGTTATATGCATGTGATGAGTTTTTCGCACCCATATATGCTGATTGTTGTTCAAAATCTCGTGCTTATGATGGTTATTTCGTGCATGATGGGTTCTTGTTCAAGGGTTCACAATTATGCATTCCTAAGTCTTCTATGCGTGAGTTGTTAGTTCTTGAATCGCATGCGGGAGGTTTAATGGGTCACTTTGGTGTGTCTAAGACGTTAAACTTGCTGCATGAGCATTTCTTTTGGCCACGTATGAAGCATGATGTTGAGAATGTGTGTAGTAGATGCATTACATGTAGGAGATCGAAATCTACATCACACCCGTTTGGTTTATACACTCCTCTACCAGCCCCGTCTTCCCCGTGGATTGATTTATCTATGGATTTCATATTAGGATTACCACGGTCTAGATCTGGTCGAGATAGTATTTTTGTGGTTGTTGATAGGTTTTCCAAGATGTCTCATTTCATTGCATGTAGGAAAACCGATGATGCAGTACACATAGCCAATCTGTTCTTTATACATGTTGTGCGTTTACATGGAATACCTAGAACTATTGTTAGTGATAGGGATTCTAAGTTTCTTGCACATTTTTGGCGTGTACTTTGGGGAAAATTAGGTACCAAGTTGTTGTTTTCTACTGCATGTCATCCACAAACTGATGGTCAAACTGAAGTAGTTAATCGCACCTTAGGTACTTTGCTGCGTTCTTTGGTTAAAAACAACTTGAAATCATGGGAAGATTGTTTGCCATATGCTGAATTTGCCTATAATAGAGTTGTGCATTCATCTACCAATATGTCTCCGTTTGAAGTTGTTTATGGTTTTAATCCGCTAACGCCTAATGATCTGTTGCCTTTACCTGTTGAGCATCTAACAAGTGTTAAAGGTACAAGAAAAGCGGAACAAGTTAAGGAGATGCATGAGAAGGTACGTGCGCGTATTGAAGCCGTTGGCGCACGTAATGCTGTTCAAAAGAACAAACGGCGCAAGCAAGTGATTTTCCAGCCTGGGGATCGCGTTTGGATTCATCTGAGTCCTGGACGGTTTCCTAACTTGAGAAAGTCGAAACTTATGCCAAGAGGAGATGGACCGTTCACCGTGTTGAGTCGAGTCAATGACAATGCATATCGCATTGATTTACCCGGTGAGTATAAGTGTTCGTCTACATTCAATGTTGCTGACTTATCTCCCTTTTCTGCAGATGATGAGTTCGATGATGATGAGTCCCCAAATTCGAGGACGAATTCTTTTCAGCAGGGGGGGAATGATGAGGTCATACAAGGCAATGAAGAAGATGATCCGGAGCTGCAGTTTAAAGGTCCAATGACGCGTTTGCGAGCTAAGAAGTTACAAGCTTATTTACAAGCTTCTATTCGTCGCAAATTCGAAATGTATGAAGATGAAGTCAAGGGCAGCTCAAGATTGATCACCATGCTTGCCATAGATGAAGAAGAAGGAAGCATGAAGACGTGAGAAGAAGAATGACGCCATTTGGACGTGTGCATGAAAAGTTATACGCGTTTGCATGGGAAATCGGGAGATGCTGTTTTTCATGCAAAGGTGGTAATATTAATTGTACATGGGCCACGAAATTATTCATGTTAATTCAGCCCATGATCGAGTTCTAAGGTCCAAGATGGTGTGGAAATACAGGCCCAAATCCATTGTGGGATTTATCCTTATCTAGTTAGATTTAGATAGATTTTTGTTATCTTATTTTTGGTATCTTTTGATTTTATCCTAGATTCATTAGGATTAGTTTTGGATTGATTTTTATCACTTAATTAGGTCTAATTTTCGTCCCCTATGTGTCCTATAAATAGGGCTACCATGTGACACTTTAAAAGTTAGACAATTGCAAGAATTCAAGAGTTATTTCTCAATCTGTCTCAAGATCTTTTGTTGATCGAAATTTTATCTTCAAAGTTCTATTGTTTTAGCAACTCAATAGTCCTATTCAAGTTCTTCAGGGTGCGTTCAAGTACTTGGGAGAATTGCTATCCGGAGAAGCTAGACGTGCGCGTTCGGGTTATTCAGCACGGGTTCGCCGAATCTAACCTATCCTTCGACCACTCCGCCGCCGCCAACACCATCAATACCACCGTCATCCGCCGCCGTGACCATCACCACCACCGAGTTCCAGCCACCATCCAAGTGTTCCAATCGAGTCCTAGTTCGTGTCTACGTAATTCTAGTAAGTTTTATCGTATTTTGAGTCGGATTGATTCCATTGTTTTCTAGCTGACGTAGTTCGTTCTTGAAGTCTTCCGCGTGCATAAATCTCGTGTCTTGGATACATTGTCCGGGTCACATCATTGATACGACCCGAACTCTAGGAACGAACACACGTCGACACACGTAAGTTTTGTGTCTACGATGACTCAAACAATCAAAGTAAAATATGCGGAAGATAACGGAACAAACTAGACGACTAAGACTAAATAAAATACCTAGACGTATGACACACAAAATAACACAAATCCAATCAAAGATGGGGCTGTTTTGGGACGGTTATAGGGACGGTATTGAGGATGGAATTTCGATGGTGTTGTATAATAGGTTTAGAAGGGCTAGGGTAGATAGGATATGATAGAGTTGAAAACGGACTTACGGATTGAACGGTGTGAACGATGAATTGGACACGAACGGTGGATGATCTTGAGATGGACGACGGTGGACGGTGGTGACGTCGTGGATGATGGCGGCGGCGGTGTTGAAGGTGTTGTGAATTACAACCCGAAAGTTGCCTTGAATCTCGAACGTACACAATGCCAAATTCTTTAAGTTGCTCTTCGGATAGCGAGTTTCCGACGATCCCTCGAACGTGGACGGCGAATTCCCTTTGTAAAACTTAGAGGTGCTAAATCTAAGAGTATGAATTTAATTATCTAAACTCACAAAAGTATTAAAGGGGTGAGACGATATTGAAAGCAATGGCTTAAAAATCAAATATAGTCTAAAATATGAATGTCACATGGATCCCCTATTTATAACAATAGGTGGATCGAAAATCTAAGGCCTAATGGACGAAAATAAGGAGTCCAATTTGAACTAGAATTGGACTTTAACAACTTCCTAAACTAGAATTCTATTTAAGGTAGATTTTGTAGATCTTACCTTATCTAAAAATCTAGTCAAAACTCTATCTAAAATAACCGAAAATTACCAACTAAAAATCTGCAAAATTCGTCCAAACCATAATAAAATAAAATACTATAGTCTAATAAATCAATCCCCTTAATTGGATACATCAAGGGCCGATTATTTTGGGCTTTTCCACCATACATGCTTAACTTGGGCTGAATAGCAAGTATACACATCAAGCCCAACAAAAGCACACTTGCACGCCTTCTTCATGTATTGCACTCCATATCTTGATCTCCATCTTCCAATGTCAACAAGTTCATCATCTTCAAGCTTCCTTGTACGCCGTCTTCTTCTTCAAGCTTCTTGCGAATTGTAGTTTGCAAATAATCTTGCAACTTCTTAGCTCGTAGTCTTGTGACGGGTCCTTTGAATTGAAGCTCTTCATTGACTTCCTCATTGCTATGGATGTCCTCATCATTCCCCCCCTGCTGAAAAGAATTCGTCCTCGAATTTGACTTCTCATCATGGTCGAATTCATCTGCAACAAAAGGAGATAAATCAGCAACATTAAACGTAGAAGAACACTTATACTCACCAGGTAGATCAATGCGGTATGCATTATCATTAACACGACTTAGAACAGTAAAGGGACCATCTCCACGGGGCGACAACTTGGACTTCCTCAAGTTAGGAAATCGGCCGGGGCTAAGGTGTACCCAAACTCGATCTCCGGGCTGAAAGATGACACGTTTGCGCCTCGTGTTGCGTGCGGCGGCTATCCTTGAGCCTTGGTGCTCAATCCGGGCACGTACCTTCTCATGCATCTCTTTGATAAAATCAGCTCTTTTCATACCTTTAACACTTGTTAGATGCTCAACAGGTAAAGGTAACAAATCATTAGGAGTTAATGGATTAAATCCATAAACAACCTCAAACGGAGACATGTTAGTAGAAGAATGCACAACACGATTATAAGCAAATTCAGCATATGGTAAACATTCTTCCCATGACTTCAAGTTATTCTTAATTAGAGACCTAAGTAAAGCTCTTAAAGTGCGATTCACAACCTCAGTTTGACCATCGGTTTGTGGATGACATGCAGTAGAGAACAATAACATAGTACCTAATTTTCCCCACAAAACACGCCAGAAATGTCCTGAAAACTTAGAATCCCTATCACTAACAATAGTACGAGGAATTCCATGCAATCTAACAACATGCACAAAGAACAAGTTGGCAACATGTATAGCATCATCAGTTTTCCTACATGCAATGAAATGAGCCATTTTGGAAAACCTATCAACTACAACAAACACAGAATCCTTACCCGACCTAGATCTAGGCAATCCTAAGATGAAATCCATAGAAATATCAATCCAAGGAGATGAGGGGGCGGGTAGGGGCGAATAAAGACCAAATGGGTGTGAAGTGGATTTAGCTTGACGACAAGTAATGCAACGACTACACACATTCTCTACATCCTTACGCATATGCGGCCAAAAGAAGTGTTCATGCAGCAAGTTCAATGTCTTATGCACACCAAAGTGACCCATTAAACCTCCCGCATGTGATTCTAACACCAATAACTCACGCATAGAACAAGTAGGGATGCATAATTTCGACTCTTTGAACAAGAAACCATCATGCACATAATAACCATCATATGACCTAGATTTCGAGCTACATGAAGCATATATGGGGCTGAAATAGGCGTCCTCAACATACAGTGCTTTAATAGACTCAAAACCAAGCATCTTAGCATGCATTAAGTTCAAAAGAGCGTACCTTCTTGATAGGGCATCGGCGACCACGTTTTCCTCGCCTTTCTTGTACTTGATAACATACAGAAAGGATTCGATGAACTCGACCCATCTCGCATGTCTCTTGTTCAGATTGTTTTGCCCTTTCAAGTGCTTCAAGCTTTCATGATCCGTGTGGATGACGAACTCCTTGGGCCACAAGTAGTGCTGCCATGTATCCAATGCACGCTTCAAAGCGTATAGCTCTTTATCGTACGTCGAATAACGCAAACTGGCGCCATTGAGTTTCTCACTGAAATAGGCCACGGGACGTTTGATACGACCCGAACTCTAGGAACGAACACACGTCGACACACGTAAGTTTTGTGTCTACGATGACTCAAACAATCAAAGTAAAATATGCGGAAGAAAACTAGACGACTAAGACTCAACTAAAATACCTAGACAATGACACACAAAATAACACAAATCCAATGAATATGGGGCTGTTTTGGACGGCTAAGATAAAGGTAAGGGTGATGGAATTTCGATGGTATTGAATGGGTTTAGAATGGCTTGAGTAGATAGGGTATGATAGAGTTGAAACGGACTTACGGATTGAACGAAGGCGACACGATTTGAACTCGAAGGTGGCTGATCTTGATACGAACGTGGATGATGATGTTTGACGTCGATTATGGCTGGATGGTCGATGGTTGGTAGATGTGAATTACAACCCGAAAGTTGCCTTGAATCTCGAACGTACACAAGGCCAAATTCTTTAAGTTGCTCTTCGGATAGCGAGTTTCCGACGATCCCTCGAACGTGGACGGCGAATTCCCTTTGTAAAACTTAGAGGTGCTAAATCTAAGAGTATGAATTTAATTATCTAAACTCACAAAAGATTAAAAGGGGTGAGACGATATTGAAAGCAATGGCTTAAAAATCAAATATAGTCTAAAATAATAATGTTACATGGATCCCCTATTTATAGGGCTAAGATGGACGAAATTAAAGATAAAAAAGGCTTAAAAATTGATCCAAAAGAGATCTCTAACTATACTAGGAAGTTCCCTAAACTAGAATTCTATTCAAGGTAGGAAATTGCCTTAAATACAATTCTAGTCAAACCTATTTAAATAATGGACGAAAATTAACAAATAATTAATTAAAAATCTGATCTAATTAATTAAATACCATATTCTAATTAAATACTATAGTCTAAATAAATCAATCCCTTAATTAAATAACTAAGGGGGACGAAAACTCCATGCAACTTGTCTATGCAATGTGAATCTGCCATGCATGCACAACTTGATGAGTTCTATCTTCATGCATTGCTCTTCAAATCTTGATCTCCAATATTTGATTATTAAAGGAGTAACAATCTTGGGATCCTCTAATGGCAGCTTTGAATGGACCGATTTGATGCTTGCTATGCATGAAGATAGAACTCATCAAGTTGTGCATGCATGGCAGATTCACATTGCATAGACAAGTTGCATGGAGTTTTCGTCCCCCTTAGTTATTTAATTAAGGGATTGATTTATTTAGACTATAGTATTTAATTAGAATATGGTATTTAATTAATTAGATCAGATTTTTAATTAATTATTTGTTAATTTTCGTCCATTATTTAAATAGGTTTGACTAGAATTGTATTTAAGGCAATTTCCTACCTTGAATAGAATTCTAGTTTAGGGAACTTCCTAGTATAGTTAGAGATCTCTTTTGGATCAATTTTTAAGCCTTTTTTATCTTTAATTTCGTCCATCTTAGCCCTATAAATAGGGGATCCATGTAACATTATTATTTTAGACTATATTTGATTATTAAAGGAGTAACAATCTTGGGATCCTCTAATGGCAGCTTTGAATGGACCGATTTGATGCTTGCTATGGCCTTATCATTCCCCTCCTCTTGAAAAGAATTCGTCCTCGAATTCGAGCGGCTTGGATCGAAAACGAACACGAACTGATCATCAATCTCTTTTAGCTCAAGCTTCAACTTCATGGGATGCATGGACATAGTAACCACGAATAAGTCTGGTGGAACATCAATAACATGTGGTACATCTTTGGCAACCTGTAAGATTAAAACATTAAAAGTACAAGGTTGACAAAAAATGTTAGAAATCAGCGGCTTCTCGATACTAGGTTGATCGAGCTCGTTATGATCTTCAACCATTGCTTCACGAATGTCATTCTCTTTTTCAAAACATGGCTGTACTTTCATCACATTTCCTTTATCTTCAGTTTCGAACTGCTCTTCATTTTTTGCCTCTTCAACTGTATCATGGATCTCCATGTTCACAATTTGTAGTTTGTCATCCATACAATCTTCAGAACTTGTCATCTCCATGGACAAAACATCCAAATTGCAATCTTCTATACTTGTCTTCTCCAGATTAGTAATTTCGAGAATGGGCACCTCTTCATCAACATGAATGGAAACCGACTCCTCTTGATTACATTCGTCTTGAACTAACTCCTCCAAAACTGGCATCTCCTCATTCGATGTTTCTATCATGTTTACTTTCGGCTTAGATTCTTCAACTATCTCATCTTCTAAGCACATAGAAACAGATGGTAATGAGATAAAAGGTACTTCAATAAAGTCTAGAATTGGTACCTTGGAAGTAGAAGCATCATGGGTGGCAATGCTCGACTCTACTTGAACCTCCTCTTTTGACTTCATCTCTAGTTCCTCTAGCCACTTTTCTATCAGAATGGCGTATTCCACCATGTCCTCCAACTCGTCGAAGCGGTACAATGCTACTCTTTCACGGATTGCCCTTCGTAGACCAGCTAGAAATCTATCCATGGTGTCTTCTGGATATTCTTCTACATCAGCTCGTCTCATGGCTTCAATCATTGTGTTGTAGTAGTCATTTACACTTCGATCTCTTTGTCTAAGCTTGTATAGCTTTTCCTCCAACTCCCATTGGTAGTGGTCTGGAATGAAGCGTTTCCGCATCAGATCTTTCAACTCACGCCATGTGTCGATGGGTGGAAGGTGATCTCTATGGCACCGGTTCTGCTGGAATTCCCACCACGTTGTTGCATAGCCTTTAAACTTTGACGAAACTAGCTGCACTTTCTTTTTCTCGGGAAAGTCATAGCACTCAAAAAGTTTTTCTACTTTGCGTTCCCAATCCAAATAGATGTCGGGATAGTATAGACCTTCAAACTCAGGTACGATCATGTTGTTGTTGCGATAGAGATGGGGAGAGTTTGGTGTATAGGGTGTATGGGTATACGGAGTATGATTGGTGTATGGGTACATGGTGTATGGATCATATAGGTGTATGGGGGTATGGTCCGGATGGCGTACGGGTGGTGTATGTGAACTAGGGCAGATTTCCTAGGGGACGAAAATTAATGTGTATGGGGGAGTATATGGAAGGTTTGAAAGGATTGGAATGGAAGAAATAAAGATAAGGAAAGAATTAGATGTATTTTTGAAGTTCCCAAATAGTGTAGGAATCCAAAAATAAATCTAAGTAGAAGAAGGAAAGAAATAGAATAGATAAGGAAGAAAGAAAGAGATAAGGTAAGTAGGGGATTTGGATATGTATCAATCTATGTGACACAATCTAAATACCTTAATTAGCCTAGACTCTAGAAGGAATGAACCAAAAATAAAACAAGACTCTTATGGAAGTTACCAAAAAGAAATAGAACTTGTATGGAAAGTTCCAAAAATAAAAACAATCTAGAAGGAAACTACCAAAATAAGTTGAGACTCACTAGGTAATTACCAACTATGATCTAAATCCAAAAGGAAAGTACCAAAAATAAAAATTAGACAAAAAGGAATCAAAGAATTTTCGTTTTTTTTTAATTTCGGATTTTTTTTTTCTTTTTTTTTATCCGATTTTTTTTTTTTTTTTTTTTTGACAATTCGATCGGCTTTTCTCTTCTTTTTTTTTTATATGATCGTGCCTCTTTTTTTTGTAACAATGAACAATACGGAAATTAAATTACAACTCGATGAAACGTAAAATAAAATAAAAGACGACACAAAAATCGAACCAAAGCCGACGTGGCTTTGATACCACTTTTATGATACGACCCGAACTCTAGGAACGAACACACGTCGACACACGTAAGTTTTGTGTCTACGATGACTCAAACAATCAAAGTAAAATATGCGGAAGAAAACTAGACGACTAAGACTCAACTAAAATACCTAGACAATGACACACAAAATAACACAAATCCAATGAATATGGGGCTGTTTTGGACGGCTAAGATAAAGGTAAGGGTGATGGAATTTCGATGGTATTGAATGGGTTTAGAATGGCTTGAGTAGATAGGGTATGATAGAGTTGAAACGGACTTACGGATTGAACGAAGGCGACACGATTTGAACTCGAAGGTGGCTGATCTTGATACGAACGTGGATGATGATGTTTGACGTCGATTATGGCTGGATGGTCGATGGTTGGTAGATGTGAATTACAACCCGAAAGTTGCCTTGAATCTCGAACGTACACAAGGCCAAATTCTTTAAGTTGCTCTTCGGATAGCGAGTTTCCGACGATCCCTCGAACGTGGACGGCGAATTCCCTTTGTAAAACTTAGAGGTGCTAAATCTAAGAGTATGAATTTAATTATCTAAACTCACAAAAGATTAAAAGGGGTGAGACGATATTGAAAGCAATGGCTTAAAAATCAAATATAGTCTAAAATAATAATGTTACATGGATCCCCTATTTATAGGGCTAAGATGGACGAAATTAAAGATAAAAAAGGCTTAAAAATTGATCCAAAAGAGATCTCTAACTATACTAGGAAGTTCCCTAAACTAGAATTCTATTCAAGGTAGGAAATTGCCTTAAATACAATTCTAGTCAAACCTATTTAAATAATGGACGAAAATTAACAAATAATTAATTAAAAATCTGATCTAATTAATTAAATACCATATTCTAATTAAATACTATAGTCTAAATAAATCAATCCCTTAATTAAATAACTAAGGGGGACGAAAACTCCATGCAACTTGTCTATGCAATGTGAATCTGCCATGCATGCACAACTTGATGAGTTCTATCTTCATGCATTGCTCTTCAAATCTTGATCTCCAATATTTGATTATTAAAGGAGTAACAATCTTGGGATCCTCTAATGGCAGCTTTGAATGGACCGATTTGATGCTTGCTATGGCCTTATCAACGTTTTTCCTGCATCAAAACAGCACCAATACCTATCCCGGAGGCATCACACTCGATCTCAAAAGTTTTGGAAAAATCAGGTAAACACAAAACAGGAGCAGAACATAACAATGACTTCAAAGTATTAAAAGCATGCTCTTGTTGTTTACCCCACTCAAATTTCCGATTCTTCTTACTTAGCTCAGTAAGAGGGGCGGCTATACTGGAGAAATCCCGTACAAAACGATGGTAAAACCCAGCTAGACCATGGAATGATCGAACCTCAGAGGTGTTTTTCGGGGTTGGCCATTCCTCAATCGCTTTGATTTTGGAACGGTCTACCTCAATACCTCGTGAACTAACGACAAAGCCTAAAAACACGACTTCATCCATGCAAAAAGAACATTTAGACAAGTTTCCATACAACTTAGCATCTCGCAGAAGACAGAAAACACGCCTAAGATGATCTAAGTGCGCCTGTGCATTGTGACTGTAAATCAAAATATCATCAAAGTAGACAACAACAAATTTACCAATCACATCACGCAAAACATGATTCATTAACCTCATAAACGTGCTCGGTGCATTAGTGAGACCAAAAGGCATAACTAACCACTCATATAAACCATGCTTTGTTTTAAACGCAGTTTTCCATTCATCCCCTTCATGCATTCTAACTTGAAAATAACCAGATCTCAAATCTATCTTAGAAAACAACTTAGAACCACTTAATTCATCTAGCATATCATCAAGTCTAGGGATAGGAAATCTGTACTTAACTGTTATCTTGTTGATGGCGCGGCAATCCATGCACATTCTCCATTCGTTGTTCTTTTTAGGCACTAGAATGACTGGAACTGCACAAGGGCTCATCGACTCTCGGATTTGCTTCTTCTCTAGCAACTCCTTTACTTGGCGATCGATCTCCTTCGTCTCTTCAGGTGAAGTGCGGTACGCCGGTCGGTTGGGCAAGACTGCGCCGGGTACGAAGTCGATCTGGTGCTCGATCCCACGAACTGGAGGTAATCCACTTGGAATCTCTTCCAGGAACACATCCGCGAACTCCTCCATAAGTGGTTGCACATCACAAGGCAAAGACACACCATTAGTAGCACTGTCCTTATAAGATAAAAGAACAAAAGGTAAACCTGCTTTTAGTGCTTTCTCTACGCCTTTAACTGAGATGAACAGGGACCGATTCTTCTCTTGACTTGGGGCTGATCCGGGTGCTTTTCCACGAGCTAAGGCATCATTAGGGGACGCCTTAGGGGCTGCAATGGTCGAGCATGAGGTGGAACTCGGTGTTGAAGGGGCGGCCGAGTTGGTTCGGGCTGCGGCTGCGGCTTGTTTTGCCCGTTCTTGCTTGAATCTCTCTTGCATCCTTTCTTGATCCTCTGCAACAGCTTTAGGAGTAAGTGGTTTGAGCAAAAATAAAAATTGTCGCCAAATTGATTTTGGGCCTTCAAATTGTCGCCACTTATGGACTTGGGCTTCTTCAATAACGTGTTGGACTATTATTCCATGAATCCACACGTTATCTTCAACGTCCACTTGGTCAGTATGCCCATACCGACTAACTTCATGCCTTAATCTTTATCATCAATGGTTAGCATAGTGATCCATCTCGGGCTGCTCTTCACTTTATCTTCATGCATTTCGAATTTGCGCCTTATTGAAGCTTGTAGATAAGCTTGCAACTTCTTAGCTCACAAACGCGTCACAGGACCTTTGAATTGCAACTCCGGATCATCTGGATCATTGCTAGACACGATCTTATCATGTTCATTTCGTGTTCATCTTTGATCCTGGAGATTTGAATTCGAGGACGAATTCTTTTCAAGAGGAGGGGAATGATATGATCCTGAAAAGCCTTGAAGAATTAAATCCGGAGCTATCATTCAAAAGTCCGAAGATTGTTAGAATGAGGGCCATCAAAGATTGGAAATCAAGATTTGAAGAACAATACATGATGATCAAAATCACACCATGGGATATCATACTTTAAGAGAAGAAGAATGACGCCATTTGGACGTGTGCATCAAAAGTTATTCACGTTTGCATGGGAAATCGGGAGATGTTTTTCATGCAAAGGTGGCAAGGATTATATTACATGGGCCACGAAATTATACACTATATTTCAGCCCATGTCATGTAATTAAAGGTCCAAATAGGCGAGTTTATGAAGGCCCAAGTTTTTGGGATTTATCTTTATCTAGATAGATTTTTCTTATTTTATTTTTGGTATCTTTTGATTCTTTCCTTAAAAACAGATTTTGGGTAAGGAAACAATCCTAGTTATGATAGGAAATTCTTTTTCTAATTCTTTTAGGATTTTATCTAGGAATTTTCGTCCATCCCTCTATTATAAATAGGGGATCATTGTTACTTTGATATTTAGACCATATTTGATTAAGAAGAATTTACCTTTCAATATTGTCTCACCCAAGATCCTCTTTTTGTTTATTTTCAGCCGAAAATACACACTCTTAAGAAGCTTGCAACTTTTTAAGTTTTATCTTTAAATTTTGTTCTAATTCTCTTGTGGAGTTAGGGTCAGATTTGCAACCGAAGAGAATTCAAGTAGCGAGACTTTTTGTGTATTGTTTTACACAGGGTGTGTCGCTCCGAGTTCAATTCATCTATCGAGGAGATTCCAAGTGAAGTACGTTTCGCGGATCAAGTGTCCACGGGGTTTGCTTTCGCGTATCAACTCATTCTATCTTCATCAACATCGCCAATCATTACCGACGTCATCCAGCAGCCAACCAACATCCATATCATTGTTATTCATCAAGATCCAGTCGAGTTCAATAAGTGTCCAAGGTCAGTTCATCGAGTTTACCTATACGTGCTCAATTCAGCGAGTTAAGCACATATAGATAAAATTGAGCCATTCTTTGTTCTTAATTCATTTTCTTTGTTTATTTTATCGAGTCTAAGTACAGCCATACAATAGAGTCATATTTATCGTTGTTTAGTCATTTATTTTGTTATAGTATTAGTCGGGTTGAATCCTTCTTTAGTTGACGTGTGTTTCAATTCTATAAGTCTTCCGCGCGTTTTCCTCTCGGTGTTGATCATCATACCGGGAATCTTATCAGTTTTGGACGGCAATTTGAAGGGTAAGGAGGACGGGTTTCGTGTGTGATGATTAGGTGAAGAATGGCTTGGGTAGATAGGATATGTTTGTGAGGAATTGAACTTACGTTTTGAACGAGATGACGAACGATTGGAACACGATCTTGTGGATGATGGTGTGATGGATGACGGCGGCGATGGATGGTGTCGAAGGTGGCTGATCGGCGGTGGTGAAGGTGTTGTGAATTACAACCTGAAAGTTGCCTTGGATCTCGAACGTATACAAGGCCAAATTCTTTAAGTTGCTCTTCGATTAGCGAGTCTCCGGCGATCCCTCGAACGTGGACGACAAATTCCCTTTGTAAAACCTAGAATTGCTAGTTCTAAGAGTATGAATTTAATATCTAAACTCACAAAGATTAAATGGGGATGAGACAATATTGAAGCAAAAGCTAATTAATCAAATAAAGTCTAAAGTATGAATGTAACATGGATCCCCTATTTATAAGCATAGGAGGATCGAAAATAAAGGGGATAGGGGCCGAAAATAAGGAGTCCAAATAGATCTCCAATTGGACTAGGAAAATTCCTAAACTAGAATTCTATTTAAGGTAGTTTCTTCCCTTAATTAAAATTCTAGTCAAACCTATGACTCTTTGACTCCATAACCGAAAATTACTCTAATTAAATTAAATAAATCTGATCTAGACTATAGTCTAATTAAATAAAATAAATACTATAGTCTAAAATAAAATATCTACTAAAATAAAATCAAAAGGACCGAAAATTGGCCTTCTTCACTTTCAGCCAATTCTTCTCCAACTCGAGCTCATGCACACGTCCACATGCACACGTGCACATCTTCATGTTGTGTTCTCCATGTCTTGATCTCTATCTTCCAACGTCAACAAGGTCATCATTTTCAAGCTTCCTTGCACGCCGTCTTCTTCTTCGAGCTTCTTGCGAATTGTGGCTTGCAAATAATCTTGCAACTTCTTAGCTTGTAGTCTTGTGACGGGTCCTTTGAATTGAAGTTCTTCATTGAGTTCCTCATTGCTATGGATGTCCTCATCAGCTACTCTCGGAACACGGATGAATTTGGTGTGTATGGATGAGATAAGGTCGAGTACGGGTGTGTATGGGTTGTCGAACTTGGTGTGGTGGAGATAGGGTGGTGGTCGAGTATGGTAAGGGAAGAAAAAGAAAGAAATAGATCAATTAATGAAATTCCAATTAGATTAGGAAATCCAAAAATAAATCTAGGTAGAACAAGGAAAGAATTAGAATGGATAAGGAAAGGAGAAGGAGATAAGGTAATTGGGTGATTTGGATATGTATCAATCTATGTGACACAATCTAAATACCTTAATTAGCCTAGACTCTAGAAGGAATGAACCAAAAATAAAAACATACTTGGAAGGAAATTTCCAAAAAGGAAATAGAATCTAAAAGGAAATAACCAACTATAGAATTGTACCACAAGGTAGGTACCAAAAATAAAATAACACCAAAAGGAAACAATGGATATACTTCTTTTTCTTTTTGAATTTCGGATCTTTTTTTTTTGTCCGTTTTTTTTTTTTGACGATCGACTTTTTTTTTATCGAGCCTTTTCTCTTTTTTTTTGTTAAACAATGAACAATACAAAAATTAAATTACAACTCGAATAATACGTTGGAAATAAATGACACGTACGATGACACGTAGGATAAAATTGACACGTCGGATTGAACCACGACCAGCAGAGCTGACGTGGCTCTGATGCCAAATTTATGATACGACCCGGACTATGCTAGGACGAATCTTGAGAACGTAGCAGAAGACTTCTGGATACGAAACATGTCAACTAATTGAAGGGTTCCAATCCGACTCAAACTAGACGACTAAACTAACGAAAATACCTAGACTATGACACACGAAATTAACACAAAATCCAAATATATGGGACTGTTTTAGAAGGGTATAGGGATGCTAGGATGAAGGTGGCTCGATGGTGATGTATAAGGTGAAGAAGGGCTAGAGTAGATAGGGTATGATAGAGTTGTAACGGACTTACGGATTAAATGGAACGAAGATGAACTTGAACTCGATCTTGTGGACTTGTTGGTGATATGGGCGACGGTGAAGATAGATGTCGTCGATGATGGCTGGATGTTGGTGTCGAGGTAGATACGAATCACAACCTGAAAGTTGCCTTGAATCTCGAACGTACACAAGGCCAAATTCTTTAAGTTGCTCTTCAAGTAGCGAGTCTCCGACGATCCCTCGAACGTGGACGGCGAATTCCCTTTGTAAAACTTAGAGATGCTAATTCTAAGAGACAATATTGAAAGCAAAGCTTAAATTATCAAATATGGTCTAAAGTATGAATGTCACAATGAGCCTCTATTTATAATAGAATAAGGACCGAAAAACTGACTCCAAAACAGACTAGAATTAGACTAGGAAACTTCCTAAACTAGAATTCTATTTAAGGTAGAATTTGTAGATCTTGCCTTATCTAAAATTCTAGTCAAACTATGACTTAATATAACCGAAAATTACTCAAATAAATAAATAAAAATCTGACTTTGACTATAGTCTAAATTAAATAAAAATAATACTATATTTAATTCTCGAACAGGTGCATCTGGTAAATAAGACATGGTCACGCCTTATTCGCCATAACCTCCTGGAATATATCATCAACTTAAAATCTTCCAATTTTCGACCAAGTAAGCTTCAATCCTCCAAGGCTTGGTCTTCATCTTCAATTGAGAGCATTGTAATCACCTTGGGGTTGCTTTGAACATTCATCTCTTCCTCGAGCTTCTTTCGCACATATCCTTGAAAGTAGCCTTGAAGTTGCTTAGCTCGTAACCTTGTAATTGGACCTCGAATTTGCAACTCCGGGTTTGAACCATCAATGCTATGCACATTCTTATCATTCCCCCCTGCTGAAAAGAATTCGTCCTCGAATTTGACTCATCATCTTGGTCGAATTCATCTGCATCAAAGGGAGATAAATCAGCAAATGA
This sequence comes from Perilla frutescens, assembly GCA_026008535.1. Classification (NCBI taxonomy): domain Eukaryota; kingdom Viridiplantae; phylum Streptophyta; class Magnoliopsida; order Lamiales; family Lamiaceae; genus Perilla; species Perilla frutescens. The sequence goes on from BRKX01000004.1 coordinate 18,913,498, forward strand.
GGACATCCATAGCAATGAGGAAGTCAATGAAGAGCTTCAATTCACAGGACCCGTCACAAGACTACGAGCTAAGAAGTTGCAAGATTATTTGCAAGCTACAATTCGCAAGAAGCTCGAAGAAGAAGACGGCGTGCAAGGAAGCTTGAAGATGATGAACTTGTTGACATTGGAAGATGGATGATGAACGTGTGCATGTGCATGAAGTGAAGAGTTTCGGCCGTGACTTGAAGAAGACCAATTTTTAGTCCTTTTGGTTTTTATCTAGTAGTTATTTTATTTTAGACTATAGTATTTATTTTATTTAATTATACTATAGTTTGGATCAGTTTTATTTAATTAATTAGGGTCAATTTTCGGTTATTATAAGTCATAGTTTGACTAGGATTTTAGATAAGGCAAGATCTACAAGTTCTACCTTAATTAGAATTCTAGTTTAGGAAACTTCCAAGTTCAATTCTAGATTGATTTGGACTCTAGATTTTCGGCCCCTTTAGCAATTATTTTCGATCCACCTATACTTATAAATAGGGGATCCATGTTACATTGTTACTTTAGACTATATTTGATTATTAAGCCTTTGCTTTCAATATCGTCTCTCCCCTTTTAATCTTTTGTGAGTTTAGATAATTAAATTCATACTCTTAGATTTAGCACCTCTAAGTTTTACAAAGGGAATTCGTCGTCCACGATCGAGGGATCGCCGGAAACTCGCTATCGAAGAACAACTTAAAGAATTTGGCCTTGTATACGTTCGAGATCCAAGGCAACTTTCGGGTTGTAATTCACAACACCTTCAACACCGCCGACCAGCCACCTTCGACGCCATCCGCCGCCGTCGTCGTCCGTCACAACAACCTCCACAAGATCGTGCTCCAATCGTTCATCATCCAGTTCAATCCGTAAGTCCATCACAACTCCATCATACCCTATCTACTCAAGCCCTTCGTCAATCGTATCTCACGTCCAAATCACCTTCATAATTCTCGCCCATATTACCGTCCATAACAGCCCTTGATCTTGGATATTGTGTTATTTTGTGTGTCATAAGTCTAGGTATTTTATTTAGTTTTAGTCGTCTAGTTCGTCCCGTAATTCTTCCGCATATTTTACTTTAATTATTTGAGTCATAGAAGACACAAAACTTACGTGTGTCGACGTGTGTTCGTTCCTAGAGTCCGGGTCGTATCATAAAAGTGGTATCAAAGCCACGTCGGCTTTGGAAACTACCTTAAATAGAATTCTAGTTTAGGGAATTTCCTAGTCCAATTGGAGATCTATTTGGACTCCAAATTTTCGGTCCTTATTAGCATAATTTTCGTCCCCCATAACACTTATAAATAGGGGATCATTGTTACATTGATACTTTAGACATTCTTGAATTAATTTGCTTTTGCATTCAATTTGTGTCTCAACTCTATTTGTCTTTTGAATACTTTTCACACGAAAATATTCATTCTTGGAGCTAGCAACTACAAGTCTTATTCAAGGGTATTGCTCAATTCACTTGAGGGATTGACCGGTATTCGCTATCGAAGAACAACTTGGAGATTTCAACCTTGAAGACGTTCGAGATTCAAGGAGGCTATCGGGTTGTGAATCACCACCACAATCACCATCGTCCAACTCCATCTTCGACGACCTCCATACCTTCACCATCGTCCATCAACATGGCAGCCACCATCAAGCTCGAAGTCCTACACCGTTTGTTATATCCGTAAGTTCGATCAATCACTAACATATCCTATCTTCTCCAAACCCTTCTTCACCAAGCCTCACACATGATTTACCATCATAAATCCAGCCCTCATACACGTCCAATTCAGCCCCTTGAACCTTTGGTTTGTGTTATTTAGTTGTGTCATAGTTCTAGGTATTTTAATTGTCTAGATTAGCCGTAATTTTGTGTCGGATTGAATCCTTCTTAATTCTGACGTGTTTCGATTCTTAAGTCTTCCACTACGTTGTTATTATCGTCCTAGATTATTTGTCCGGGTCGTATCATAAATTTGGCATCAGAGCCACGTCAGCTCTGCTGGTCGTGGTTCAATCCGACGTGTCATTTTTATCCTACGTGTCGTCTTACGTGTCTTGTTATTTTAATTTTATTTTATCGAGTTGTAATAGCATAGTTGGTGAAGAAAGGTTTGGGTAGATAGGATATGTTAGAGATGAAACGAACTTACGGATGAAACGGAACGGCGTAGAACTTGAACTCGAACTTGTGGGCTGAATTGAGGTGTGCGTTGATGGAGTATGGATGGCGTCGATTATGGTTGATGGATGATGATTCGTTGATGTGAATCACAACCCGATAGCCTCCTTGAATCTCGAACGTCTTCAAGGTTGAAATCTCCAAGTTGTTCCTCGTAGCGAATACCGGTCAATCCCTCAAGTGAATTGAGCAATACCCTTGAATAAGACTTGTAGTTGCTAGCTCCAAGAATGAATATTTTCGTGTGAAAAGTATTCAAAAGACAAATAGATTTGAGACACAAATTGAATGCAAAAGCAATTTAATTCAACAATGTCTAAAGTAACAATGTGACATGGTTCCCCTATTTATAGGACTATGGGGAACGAAAATAAACATAAAAAAGGCTCAAAAATTGATCCAAAAGGGATCTCTAACTATACTAGGAAGTTCCCTAAACTAGAATTCTATTCAAGGTAGGAAATTGCCTTAAATACAATTCTAGTCAAACCTACTTAATTAATGGACGAAAATTACATCAAAATTAAATAAAAATCTGAACTAAACTATAGTCTAACATAATTAAATAAATACTATAGTCTAAATAAAATTCAATCCCTCAATTAAATAAATTAAAGGCCGAAACTACTCGGTATGGGCATACCGACGTGATGAGATAGAGCATAGCAATGATCAAGATGATCCGGAGCTGCAGTTTAAAGGACCAATGACGCGTTTGCGAGCTAAGAAGTTGCAAGCTTATTTACAACTTCTATTTGTCGCAAATTCGAGTTGCATGAAGATGAAGTGAAGAGCAGCCCAAGATGGATCACCATGCTATCTATTAATGATGAAGAAGGTATCATGAGGACGTGAGAAGAAGAATCACGCCATTTGGACGTATGCATAAAAAGTTATACGCGTTTGCATGGGAAATCGGGAGATGCTGTTTTTCATGCAAAGGTGGTAATATTAATTGTACCATGGGCCACGAAATTATTCATGTTAATTCAGCCCATGATCGAGTTCTAAGGTCCAAGATGGTGTGGAAATACAGGCCCAAATCCATTGTGGGATTTATCCTTATCTAGTTAGATTTTAGATAGATTTTTGTTATCTTATTTTTGGTATCTTTTGATTTTATCCTAGATTGATTAGGATTAGTATTTTTTGATGTTTATCTAGTTAATTAGGGTTAATTTTCGTTCATAATCTCTCCTATAAATAGGAGCACCCTGTGACATTCATAATTCAGACAATTGCATGAGTTTGAGATTTATTCCTCCCTTTTGTCTCCGATCCTTTGGTTGATCACCTATCTACAAACAATTCTATTGTTCTAGCAAATCAATAGTCTTATTTAAGTTCTTCAGGGTACAATCGAGTACTTGGGAGAATTTCTATCCGGAGAAGTTAGACGTGCGCGTTCGGGTTATCAACACGGGTTCGCCGAATCTATCCAATCCACAGCACTACCATCGCCGCCGCCAAGTCCATCTACACCAAAGCCTTCCGCCGCCACCATCACCATAATTCCAGCCATCTTCAAGTGTTCCAAGTGTCCTCATCGTCGTTCTTTTCGTTGTTCGAATTTCTAGTAAGTTTTACCGTTTAATTCGTGTCGGGTTGAGTCCTTCTTTAGCTGACGTTGTTCGAGTCCTTAAAGTCTTCCACCTGCGTATTCTTCGTGTCTTGGATACATTGTCCGGGTCACATCATAAATTTAGCATCAGAGCCACGTCAGCTCTGCTGGTCGTGGTTCAATCCGACGTGTCATCTACGTGTCAGTTTTCTATCGTACGTGTCATTTAAATTTTGCATCGTGTCTATTGTAATCTGATTGATATTCATTGAAAAAAAAAGGAGAAAAGAAATCGGCCAAAAAAAGAAAAAAAAAATCGCCGAAAAAAAAAATCGAAAAAAAAAAAAACGAAAATTCAGTTTGTTTTTGTGTTTTTGATCTCAATCCCTTGTTTTTAGATTTGTTTCCATCTTTTTAGGGATTCTTAGATTGTGTTCACACACCCAAAATCCTTTTTCCTTTATCCATTAGATTTCTTACCTTGTTTAGATAGATTTCATCCTAATCTACATCTATTCAAGATCTTTCCATCCTCATTCATATCTAATCAAATCCTTCACCCTTATCCATCCATATTTTCGATCCTACACACTAAAGGGCTCGAAAATTTCATCTCTTCCATTTACACCCGGTTCACCTTATACACCACATAGTACATACTCCCATACACCCGTACACCCGTACTCCCATACACCCATACACCTGTGGTCCGCATACACCAACCCATTGAATACTCATTCCACACGCCTACTTCTACTCTTAGCAACCTTCCGGCTTGATTTTATCCGTTGGAGCTTGAAGAAGACCCAGAGGAGCTAGTCAAGAGAAGCTGCTGAATTTTTCGATCAACCCACCCCCATATTTCACTCCACACGTGCACCATACATACTTGAGAGTTAAACACGAGTGGAAGAATCAAGAGTGACATACACGAGCGTTTGTGAGGAATTGTGAGGTTCTACTTTACTTTTTCTTCACGTTTGTTCATTTTGCAGGATAAATGGACCAACGGGAAGATATTTTCTACACCCGTTGCTCCATCCAAGACAAAATTTGTTCCATGATTATTGACAGTGGTAGTGTATTTAATGCCATTAATCAATATGCAGTGGACAAGCTCGGCCTAGTACCACAGAAGCATCCCAAGCCCTATAAGTAGCAGCGACTTACAATCACAAGTGGCATTTACTATTGGTCGATATACTGACACTGTTTTATGTGATGTCATTCCTATGGAGGCAACGCACATTCTTCTAGGTCAACCGTGGCAATTCGATCGAAGAGCAGTGCACGATTGTCACGCCAACACTTATTCCTTTGCTTGGAATGGACGACCCATCAAATTGATGCCTTTGGCACCTGAGGATGTCATTAAGGATCAGAAGTGGATGCAAGAAAAGTTTAAAGCCGAAAGAGAAAGGAAGGCCGCAACTATCGAGAGCGAATCAATCGCCACCGTCCCTAGCCGAGTCTTGTTCACATCAAGACATGTCGTCTAGTTCATCCAACGCAGATCACCAGTTAAATTCAGACATGATAAGTGAAGCTACAATTCCGTCGCAGCCCATATGCATTGATCCAACACTGGATTCGGGTAAGTCGGATAATCTATTAATTTCTCAGAACAGTGCTACTAATGATTGTTTTTCTAGTGATGTGCAGATCGAGAAGAGAGAGTTCGAGATGGAGCAGCCTGGAATAGCTACATCCAACCCTGAAGGCAGCTCGGAAGAAGTTTCCAACTCTCAAGAGGAGATCCACGAAGAGATGAAGTTGGAGCATGATGATGTTCGACTTATAGATCAGCTTGTTCTAGATAAGTCGTCCAATACCCATGTTGTTTATCTTAAGGACGTGTTACTTGAAATCGAGAGAGGTAAGTACCGTCTATACTATTCTAGTATTGATAGGTATTTGATGTGTATAGTTGAATCCATGTTCCTTTTTAGAATTAATTTGACATTTGGATTTGACTTGAATTGCATGAAAAGGTTGAAAAGTAGAAAGCTATTGTTTGTTCCAACCAAGTGTAAGATGCGAGCATGGTATTTGAATTCGATTAGTTTGTGTTTCTCCATTGCTCATTTGAAAGCTATTCATAGTGTTGAACATGTTGGAAATTGCATGATTGTTTATTATACCATGTTAGATCCATTATATGTTACACATTGGATAGTTGATTGTTTTGTTGAGTGTTGTGCTGAAGCATTGTCAAGAAGGTACGTTCTCTTGAACCTTATGCATGCTAAGATGTTGGGATTTGATGCAATTAAGGAGTTATGTGCATGTGATGAGTTCCTTGCACCGATCTATGCTCTTTGTTGCTCTAAATCTCGTTCACATGATGGATATTTTGTGCATGAGAGGTTCTTGTTCAAGGGTTCACAGTTGTGTATTCCTAAGTCTTCTATGCATGAATTGTTAGTTCTTGAATCGCATGCGGGAGGTTTAATGGGTCACTTTGGTATGTCAAAAACATTAGACTTGCTGCATGAACACTTTTATTGGCCGCATATGAGACATGATGTTGAGAATGCGTGTAGTAGATGTATAACATGCAAGAAATCGAAATCTACATCACACCCGTTTGGTTTATACACTCCTCTACCAGCCCCGTCTTCCCCGTGGATTGATTTATCTATGGATTTCATTTTGGGTTTACCACGGTCTAGGTCTGGTCGAGATTCTATCTTTGTTGTAGTTGATAGGTTTTCCAAGATGTCTCATTTCATTGCATGTAGGAAAACCGATGATGCAGTACACATAGTCAATTTGTTCTTTGTTAGTGATAGGGATTCTAAGTTTCTAGCACATTTTTGGCGTGTACTATGGGGTAAGCTAGGTACCAAATTGTTATTTTCTACTACATGTTATCCACAAACTGAAGTAGTTAATCGCACTTTAGGTACTTTGCTGCGTTCTTTAGTTAAAAACAACTTGAAATCATGGGAAGATTGTTTGCCATATGCTGAATTTGCTTATAATAGAGTTGTGCATTCATCTACCAACATGTCTCTGTTTGAAGTTATTTATGGTTTTAATCCGTTAACGCCTAATGATCTGTTGCCTTTACCTGTTGAGCATCTAACAAGTGTTAAAGGTACAAGAAAAGCGGAACAAGTTAAGGAGATGCATGAGAAAGTACGTGCGCGTATTGAAGCCGTTGGCGCACGTAATGTTGTTCAAAAGAACAAACGGCGCAAGCAAATGATTTTCCAGCCTGGAGATCGCGTTTGGATTCATCTGAGTCCTGGACGGTTTCCTAACTTGAGAAAGTCGAAATTGATGCCAACAGGAGATGGACCATTCACCGTGTTGAGTCGAGTCAATGATAATGCATATCGGATTGATTTACCCGGTGAGTACAAGTGTTCGTCTACATTTAATGTTGCTGACTTATCTCCCTTTTCTGCAGATGATGAGTTCGATGTTGATGAGTTCCCGAATTCGAGGACGAATTCTTTTCAGCAGGGGGGGAATGATGAGATAGAGCATAGCAATGATCAAGATGATCCGGAGCTGCAGTTTAAAGGACCAATGACGCGTTTGCGAGCTAAGAAGTTGCAAGCTTATTTACAAGCTTCTATTCGTCGCAAATTCGAGTTGCATGAAGATGAAGTGAAGAGCAGCCCAAGATGGATCACCATGCTATCTATTAATGATGAAGAAGGTATCATGAAGACGTGAGAAGAAGAATCACGCCATTTGGACGTATGCATAAAAAGTTATACGCGTTTGCATGGGAAATCGGGAGATGCTGTTTTTCATGCAAAGGTGGTAATATTAATTGTACCATGGGCCACGAAATTATTCATGTTAATTCAGCCCATGATCGAGTTCTAAGGTCCAAGATGGTGTGGAAATACAGGCCCAAATCCATTGTGGGATTTATCCTTATCTAGTTAGATTTTAGATAGATTTTTGTTATCTTATTTTTGGTATCTTTTGATTTTATCCTAGATTGATTAGGATTAGTATTTTTTGATGTTTATCTAGTTAATTAGGGTTAATTTTCATTCATAATCTCTCCTATAAATAGGAGCACCCTGTGACATTCATAATTCAGACAATTGCATGAGTTTGAGATTTATTCCTCCCTTTTGTCTCCGATCCTTTGGTTGATCACCTATCTACAAATAATTCTATTGTTCTAGCAAATCAATAGTCTTATTTAAGTTCTTCAGGGTACAATCGAGTACTTGGGAGAATTACTATCCGGAGAAGTTAGACGTGCGCGTTCGGGTTATCAACACGGGTTCGCCGAATCTATCCAATCCACAGCACTACCATCGCCGCCGCCAAGTCCATCTACACCAAAGCCTTCCGCCGCCACCATCACCATAATCCCAGCCATCTTCAAGTGTTCCAAGTGTCCTCATCGTCGTTCTTTTCGTTGTTCGAATTTCTAGTAAGTTTTACCGTTTAATTCGTGTCGGGTTGAGTCCTTCTTTAGCTGACGTTGTTCGAGTCCTTAAAGTCTTCTGCCTGCGTATTCTTCGTGTCTTGGATACATTGTCCGGGTCACATCACGACGGGTATACGCACATTCCAAGTCTTGGTCTTCACTTTTTCATGTTTTGTTCTTCAAACCTTGATCTCCAATCTTTAATTACTAGCAAAGTAACAATCTTGGGGCTGCATTTAACTTCTTTTAATTCCTCAAACTTCTTGCGAATAATTGCTTGGAAACGACCTTGCAATTTCTTGGCTCGAAATCGTGTAATTGAACCTCTAAATGGCAGCTCCGGATTTAGTTCTTCAAGGCCTTGCATGGCTTCATCATTCCCCTCCTCTTGAAAAGAATTCGTCCTCGAATTCATTTCTCCGGGATCAAAGACGAACACAAACTGACCATCGAACTCCTTTTGCACAAGCTGCATAAAACACATCTTCATGAACATACACATCAACTTGGTGTTAAATGGACGAAACTCTAGCTCCATAGTTTGCCTTGACATGGCATTCACGATCAAATCTGGTGGTACATCAACTTCCAATGGAATTTCTTCAACAACCTGTAAAATAAAGACATCACAAGAAAATGGTTGACAAAAAATGTTAGAACTCGGCAGCTCCTCCATGTTAGCTTGTTCGAGCTCTTCAAGATCTTCAACCATTGTCTCATGGATATCATTCTCCTTTTTATAACAAGGTTGTATCTCCAACAACTCTTCAACTTCTTCAACTGCAGTAATGATCTCCATTTCTTCTTCTTCTTCTTCTTCACTCAAAGGTTGATCCGACTCTTCTAGATCAAGCTCTTCAACAACCTTCTCTTCTTCTTCAACATTCTCACAAGTTGCAACATCGATCAGTTCTTCAATAGATGCATCAACTGAAATTGTTACCTCTAAAGTAGAATCTTCTTTGATGGCAACGATCTCAGATGGTAACTCAACGTGGATATCTTCTTGAATGTTGCTGGCTTGGCTTGGCACATCCATGACCGGCTGAACTGGTGATGCAGGCCGTGTAGGTGGTACATAGGTACGTAGAAACTCCTCAAATGACTCATGTTCGTTCCAACGAAATGGGGCTGTTTGGCGATGAGCTCTAGGTGACAACTCTACAGTTGACTATACTTGAACCTCTTCTTTTGACTTCATCTCTAGTTCTTCCAGCCATTTTTCTATCCGGATGGCATATTCCACCAGGTCTTCCAACTCGTCGAAGCGGTATAATGCTACTCTTTCACGGATTGCCCTTCGTAGACCAGCTAGAAATCTATCCATGGTGTCTTCTGGATATTCTTCTACATCAACTCGTCTCATGGCTTCAATCATTTTGTTGTAGTAGTCATTTACACTTCGATCTCTTTGTCTAAGCTTGTATAGCTTTTCCTCCAACTCCCATTGGTAGTGGTCTGGAATGAAGCGTTTCCGCATCAAATCTTTCAACTCACGCCATGTGTCGATAGGTGGAAGGTGATCTCTATGGCACCGGTTCTGCTGGAATTCCCACCATGTTGTTGCGTAGCCTTTAAACTTTGATGAAACTAGCTGCACTTTCTTTTTCTTGGGGAAGTCATAGCACTCAAAAAGTTTGTCTACTTTGCGTTCCCAATCCAAATAGATGTCGGGATAGTATAGACCTTCAAACTCGGGTATGATCATGTTGTTGCGGTAGAGATTGTGAGAATTTGGTGTATATGGTGTACGGGTATACGGAGTATGAGTGGTGTATGGTGTATAGGCCATGGGGAGCATGGGTACATGGGTACGTATGTGTGTGACAAGAGTGGTATGTTGGTGTAATGATCGAGTATCAAGTATGGTAGGGTGTGGACGTGTGGTTGAATGATGGGGATTAGGGTTGGATGGATCCCCAAAGGCAGAAGGAAAGAAGTAGGAAGGAAAAGTAAAGAAAGAATAGGTTATTTGGAAAGTGTTACACAATTGTGACACAATTCTAAATATCCTAATTGGACTGGACTCTAAAAGGAATGAACCAAAATTAAACTACAATTCAAAAGGAAACTACCAAAAAGAAATAAAAGCTTGGAAGGAAAGTTCCAAAAATAAAACAAGACTCAAAGGAAATTACCAACTAAGGAATTATCCTAGAAGGAAATTACCAAAATTAAAATAGAACTTAGAAGGAAAGTTCCAAAAATAAAATAGACTCACAAGGTAACAACCAAATAAGATGAAATACTAAAAGGAAATTACCAAAATAAATCAAGACTCAAATGGTAACACAATGAATATACCTCTTTTTTTTTTTAATTTTCAGATTTTCTTTTCTTTTTATCCGTTTTTTTTTTTTATTTTTTTCGGTCTTTTTTTTTACCCTTTTTTTTAATTCAATGAACAACTATGCTATTACAACTCGATAAATAAAATTAAAATAACAAGACACGTAGGATAAAAATGACACGTCGGATTGAACCACGACCAGCAGAGCTGACGTGGCTCTGATGCCAAATTTATGATACGACCCAGACAAATGAACTAGGACGATAATAACAACGTAGCGGAAGACTTCTGGATACGAAACACGTCAGCGAATGAAGGGCTTCAATCCGACTCGATAAACAACGGAAATTAGACAATGTAGACAACTAAAATACCTAAACTATGACTCGAACTATGTAACACAAGAACCGAAGGATAGGGGCTGTATAGGGACGAAATATAGGCTGGAAATTGGGTGGAAATTCGAGTGTGATATTGGTGAAGAAAGGTTTGGATAGATAGGATATGTTAGAGATGAAACGAACTTACGGATGAAACGGAACGGCGTAGAACTTGAACTCGAACTTGTGGGCTGAATTGAGGTGTGCGTTGATGGAGTATGGATGGTGTCGATTATGGTTGATGGATGATGATTCGTTGATGTGAATCACAACCCGATAGCCTCCTTGAATCTCGAACGTCTTCAAGGTTGAAATCTCCAAGTTGTTCCTCGTAGCGAATACCGGTCAATCCCTCAAGTGAATTGAGCAATACCCTTGAATAAGACTTGTTGTTGCTAGCTCCAAGAATGAATATTTTCGTGTGAAAAGTATTCAAAAGACAAATAGATTTGAGACACAAATTGAATGCAAAAGCAATTTAATTCAACAATGTCTAAAGTAACAATGTGACATGGTTCCCCTATTTATAGGACTATGGGGAACGAAAATAAACATAAAAAAGGCTCAAAAATTGATCCAAAAGGGATCTCTAACTATACTAGGAAGTTCCCTAAACTAGAATTCTATTCAAGGTAGGAAATTGCCTTAAATACAATTCTAGTCAAACCTACTTAATTAATGGACGAAAATTACATCAAAATTAAATAAAAATCTGAACTAAATATAGTCTAACATAATTAAATAAATACTATAGTCTAAATAAAATTCAATCCCTCAATTAAATAAATTAAAGGCCGAAACTACTCGGTATGGGCATACCGACGGGTATACGCACATTCCAAGTCTTGGTCTTCACTTCTTCATGTTTTGTTCTTTAAACCTTGATCTCCAATCTTTAATTACTAGCAAAGTAACAATCTTGGGGCTGCATTTAACTTCTTTTAATTCCTCAAACTTCTTGCGAATAATTGCTTGGAAACGACCTTGCAATTTCTTGGCTCGAAATCGTGTAATTGAACCTCTAAATGGCAGCTCCGGATTTAGTTCTTCAAGGCCTTGCATGGCTTCATCATTAGGTTTACCACGGTCTAGGTCTTGTCGAGATTCAATCTTTGTTGTAGTTGATAGGTTTTCCAAGATGTCTCATTTCATAGCTTGTAGGAAAACCGATGATGTAGTACACATTGCCAATTTGTTCTTTATACATGTTGTGCGTTTACATGGAATACCTAGAACTATTGTTAGTGATAGGGATTCTAAGTTTCTTGCACATTTTTGGCGTGTACTATAGGGTAAATTAGGTACCAAGTTGTTGTTTTCTACTGCATGTCATCCACAAACTAATGGTCAAGCTGAAGTAGTTAATCGCGCCTTAGGTACTTTGCTGCGTTCTTTGGTTAAAAACAACTTGAAATCATGGGAAGATTGTTTGCCATATGCTGAATTTGCTTATAATCGCGTTGTGCATTCATCTACCAATATGTCTCCGTTTGAAGTTGTTTATGGTTTTAATCCGCTAATGCCTAATGATCTGTTGCCTTTACCTGTTGAGCATCTAACAAGTGTTAAAGGTACAAGAAAAGCGGAACAAGTTAAGGAGATGATATGATCCTGAAATGCCTTGAAGAATCAAATTCTGATCTATCATTCAAAGGTCCGAAGATTGTTATAATGAGGGTCATCAAAGATTGGAAATCAAGATTTGAAGAACAATACATGATGATCAAAATCACACCATGGGATAACATACTTGAAGAGAAGAAGAATGACGCCATTTGGACGTGTGCATCAAAAGTTATTCACGTTTGCATGGGAAATCGGGAGATGCTGTTTTTCATGCAAAGGTGGCAAGGATTATATTACATGGGCCACGAAATTATACACTATATTTCAGCCCATGTCGTGTAATTAAAGGTCCAAATAGGCGAGTTTTATCTTTATCTAGATAGATTTTTCTTATTTTATTTTTGGTATCTTTTGATTCTTTCCTTAAAAATAGATTTTGGATAAGGAAACAATCCTAGTTATGATAGGAAACTCTTTTTCTAATTCTTTTAGGATTTTATCTTAGAATTTTCATCCATCCCTCTATTATAAATAGGGGATCATTGTTACTTTGATATTTAGACCATATTTGATACGAACCTGAAAAACATAAAAGAATCAAATCCAAAGATACCATTGAGAGCTTCAAAGATAATCATGTTGTTCAAGATTAAAGATTGGAGATCAAGATTTGAAGAACACAAGTGCATGAAAATATTCAGATATTTTGGGCAGCCCATGAAAATCAAATATTCAGCCCGAGATTGGTCAACATGCTATCATTTGATGATGAAGAAGGAAGCATGAAGACGTGAGAAGAAGAACGACGCCATTTGGACGTGTGCATGAAAAGTTATACGCGTTTGCATGGGAAATCGGGAGATGTTGTTTTTCATGCAAAGGTGGCAAGATTAATTATAACATGGGCCACGAATTTAATCAATAAAATCAGCCCATTGTTGTGATTAATTAAGTTCAAATAGGCGAGATTTATGAAGGCCCAAGTCCATTGGGATTTATCCTTATCTAGTTAGATTTAGATAGATTTTTGTTATCTTATTTTTGGTATCTTTTGATTTTATCCTAGATTGATTAGGATTAGTATTTTTCAATATTTATCTAGTTATTTAGGGTTAAAATTTCGTCCATATGCTCTCCTATAAATAGGAGCACCCTGTGACATTCATAAATCAGACGTTGCATGAAATAAAAGACTAATTTCTCAATTGTCTCACGATCCTTTGGTTGATCACCCATTTATCAAGTTCTTTAGACCTAGCAAATCTAAAGTCCTATTTCCAGCTCTTTTCTATTCCATCGAGTTTAGGGGGGAGTGCTATCCAACTTGGAGTTTACGAGAAATCGCGTTTCGTCTTCACCGCAAGACGGGGTTCGAGTAAGTAATCTTCTTCTACCTTTCAATTACATCTCCATCATTCATCTACCTTCATCCCTACATTACGCACGTATCACCATCATCCAACAATCATAATTTCGTCCATAGTTCACCCTACAATTCGTCCATAAATCAGTTCTGAGTTATACATGCTTAATTCGTCCTAATTAACACGTATAACCAATCTGTCCAAATTTGCCCGATCCATTGTTTATTTGATTGTGTTTTGTCTTAGTTGAGTCATATTTCTAAGTATCTTAGGTGTCTAGCGTATAATCGAGTCTTATTTTCCTTGTTCATCATTTATTTGTGTCTTGTTATCTGTCGGATTGAATCCTTCATTCGCCTGACGTGTTTCGATCTAAAAGTCTTCCGCATGCGTTCATCTCGTGTCTTGGATTACTTGTCCGGGGCACATCATAAATTTGGCATCAGAGCCACGTCAGCTCTGCTGGTCGTGGTTCAATCCGACGTGTCATCTACGTGTCAAATACGTGTTAGTTTTCTGTCATACGTGTCATTTAATTTTCGTATTGTTTCGAGTCTATTGTAATCTGATTCATATTCATTGAAAAAAAAGGAGCAAAAGACACCGGCTAAGTAAAAAAAAAACGAAAAAAAAAAAAGTCGCCGAAAAAAAAAAAAAAAAAAAAAAACGAAAATCAGATTTTATTTCTTGTTTATTTTTATTTTCTTGTTGTTTTCTAGTCTAGATAGGCTTGAATCCATCTTAGATAGATATTTTGGGATTATTTAGATTGTGTTCACACTTGGTCAAACTTATCCAAAAATATTCTACCTTATCCACTAGATTTCATACCTTGTTTAGATATCTTCCATCTTCATCCATATCTATTCAAGATCTTTCTTACTTATCCACATCTAATTTGATTCCTACACCCAAGGGATTCGAATTACCCAATCCACACCCATATACACCAAGTTCACCTTATACACCACATAGTCCATACACCCATACACCCGTACACCATACACCCGTGGTCTACATACACCAATCAGCAGGTTTACCTACACCATCTATACAACATCCCCACATCATCAAGTTAGATGGATCCAGTCCGAGTCTGCCCAAATCGATTCAGAGATACCGATGGTCTACACCGCAACAAGATAACCATCCCAGAGTTTGAGGGTCTATATGATCCAGAAGTGTACCTAGATTGGGAACGCAGAGTTGATAAGATTTTTAAGTATCACTACTTCCCCGAGCCAAAGAAGGTGCAATTAGCCACATTGGAGTTTAGAGACTACGCAGCAACATGGTGGGAATTCCAACAAGATCGATGCCGCCGAGATCACCTTCCACCTATTGACACATGGCGTGAGTTGAAAGATTTGATGCGGAAACGCTTCATTCCAGACCACTACCAATGGGAGTTGGAGGAAAAGCTATACAAGCTTAGACAAAGAGATCGAAGTGTAAATGACTACTACTACAAAATGATTGAAGCCATGAGACGAGCTGATATAGAGGAGTATCTAGAAGATACCATGGATAGATTCCTAGCTGGTCTACGAAGGGAAATCCGAGAAAAGGTAGCATTGTATCACTTCGACAAGTTGAAAGACATGGTGCAATACGCCATTGAGATAGAAAAGTGGTTGGAGAGTCTAGAGATGAGGCAAAATGAAGTGGTTCAAGTAAAGTCAAATGTAGAGTTGTCACCTAAAGCTCATCGCCAAACAGCCCTGTTTTGTTGGAGCGAACCTGAGTCATTTGAGGAGTTTCTACGTACCTATGTACCACCTACACGGCCTACATCACCAGTTCAGCTGGTCATGGATATGCCAAACCAAGCCAGTGACATTCAAGAGGAGATCTACGTTGAGTTACCATCTGAGATCGTTGCCATCAAAGAAGATTCTACTTTTGAGGTAACAATTTCAGTTGATGCACCTATAGAAGAAATAGAGATTGTTGCCGCCGTTGAGGAATCCAATGATACAGTTGAGGAAGTTGAAGTAGTTGAAAAATTGATGGAGGTACAACCATGTTTTGAAAAGGAGAATGACATCAGTGGAGCAATGGTTGAAGATCACAAAGAATTCGACCAAGCAAGCATGGAGGAGCTGCCGAATTCTAACATCATTTGTCAACCATTTTCTTGTGCTATCTATATTTTACAGGTTGTTGAAGTTATTCCATTGAAAGTTGGGTTTGTGCAAAAAGAGATTGATGTTCATTTCGTGTTCATCTTTGATCCTGGAGATTTGAATTCGAGGACGAATTCTTTTCAAGAGGAGGGGAATGATACGAACCTGAAAAACATAAAAGAATCAAATCCAAAGATACCATTGAGAGCTTCAAAGATAATCATGTTGTTCAAGATTAAAGATTGGAGATCAAGATTTGAAGAACACAAGTGCATGAAAATATTCAGATATTTTGGGCAGCCCATGAAAATCAAATATTCAGCCCGAGATTGGTCAACATGCTATCATTTGATGATGAAGAAGGAAGCATGAAGACGTGAGAAGAAGAACGACGCCATTTGGACGTGTGCATGAAAAGTTATACGCGTTTGCATGGGAAATCGGGAGATGTTGTTTTTCATGCAAAGGTGGCAAGATTAATTATAACATGGGCCACGAATTTAATCAATAAAATCAGCCCATTGTTGTGATTAATTAAGTCCAAATAGGCGAGATTTATGAAGGCCCAAGTCCATTGGGATTTATCCTTATCTAGTTAGATTTAGATAGATTTTTGTTATCTTATTTTTGGTATCTTTTGATTTTATCCTAGATTGATTAGGATTAGTATTTTTCAATATTTATCTAGTTATTTAGGGTTAAAATTTCGTCCATATGCTCTCCTATAAATAGGAGCACCCTGTGACATTCATAAATCAGACGTTGCATGAAATAAAAGACTAATTTCTCAATTGTCTGATGAGGTCATACAAGGCAATGAAGAAGATGATCCGGAGCTGCAGTTTAAAGGTCCAATGACGCGTTTGCGAGCTAAGAAGTTACAAGCTTATTTACAAGCTTCTATTCGTCGCAAATTCGAAATGTATGAAGATGAAGTCAAGGGCAGCTCAAGATTGATCACCATGCTTGCCATAGATGAAGAAGAAGGAAGCATGAAGACGTGAGAAGAAGAATGACGCCATTTGGACGTGTGCATGAAAAGTTATACGCGTTTGCATGGGAAATCGGGAGATGCTGTTTTTCATGCAAAGGTGGTAATATTAATTGTACCATGGGCCACGAAATTATTCATGTTAATTCAGCCCATGATCGAGTTCTAAGGTCCAAGATGGTGTGGAAATACAGGCCCAAATCCATTGTGGGATTTATCCTTATCTAGTTAGATTTAGATAGATTTTTGTTATCTTATTTTTGGTATCTTTTGATTTTATCCTAGATTCATTAGGATTAGTTTTGGATTGATTTTTATCACTTAATTAGGTCTAATTTTCGTCCCCTATGTGTCCTATAAATAGGGCTACCATGTGACACTTTAAAAGTTAGACAATTGCAAGAAATAAAGAGTTATTCTCAATCTGTCTCCTAGATCTTTTGTTGATCGAGTTTTTTACCTACAATTCTATTGTTTTAGCACTTCAATAGTCTTATTTAGGTTCTTCAGGGTACAATCGAGTACTTGGGAGAATTGCTATCCGGAGAAGCTAGACGTGCGCGTTCGGGTTATTCAACACGGGTTCGCCGAATCTATCCTATCCTTCTACCAACAACACCGCCGCCCAAGCCACCTTCACCGCCATCTTCCGCCGCTATCACCACCGTAATTCCAGCCACCCTCGAGTGTTCCTACGTGTTCCAATCGAGTCCATCGTCCGTTGTTTGATTTCTAGTAAGTTTTATCGTGTTATTTGAGTCGGATTGTATCCCTTCATTCGCTGACGTTGTTCGAGTCCTTAAAGTCTTCCGCTTGCGTATATCTCGTGTCTTGGATTCATTGTCCGGGTCACATCATAAATTTGGTATCAGAGCCACGTCAGCTCTGCTGGTCGTGGTTCAATCCGACGTGTCAAATACGTGTTAGTTTTCTGTCATACGTGTCATTTAATTTTCGTATTGTTTCGAGTCTATTGTAATCTGATTCATATTCATTGAAAACAAAAAAAAAAAAAAAAGAAAAGAAATCGGCCAAAAAAAAAAAAAAAAAAAAAAACGAAAATCAGATTGTTCTACTTGTTTTCAATTTTAATTCCTTGTTTTTAGATTTGTTCCATATATTTAGGGATTCTTAGATTGTGTTCACACATCCAAAATCCTTATTTCTTTATCCACTAGATTTCTTACCTTGTTTAGATAGATTTCATCCTAATCTATATCTATTCAAGATCTTTCAATCCCCATCCATATCTAATCAAGATTATCCATCCTAAACCATCAAATTTTCGTTCCTAATCATCTATAGGATTCGAAATTGCCATCTCTTTCATACATACACCCGGTTCACCTTATACACCACATAGTCCATACACCCATACACCCATACACCCGTACACCCGTACACCCGTGGTCTACATACGCCAACCCATTGAATACTCATTCCACACGCCTACTTCTACTCTTAGCAACCTTCCGGCTTGATTTTATCCGTTGGAGCTTGAAGAAGACCCAAGAGGAGCTAGTCAAGAGAAGCTGCTGAATTTTTTCGATCAACCCACCCCCATATTTCACTCCACACGTGCACTACACATACTTGAGAGTTAAACACGAGTGGAAAAATAAGAGTGACATACACGAGCGTCTGTGAGGAATTGTGAGGTACTACTTTGCTTTTTCTTCACGTTTGTTCGTTTTGCAGGTACCATGAAGAAAGGAAACAATAAAGGGGCGACTACTCCACCCCTTGAGGAGCCTAGATCGCCGAACACACCAGGCGAACAGTCCTACTCGTCCGAACCACAGTGGGATCCCAAGTTCCAATACCAAGCTCTAGTTCAACACTTTGAACGACAGAATCGTCTACTGAAAGACGAACTTGGCAACCAAGTAGCTGAATTGCAAGAGGAGCTTGCAAGACTCAGAGCCCAGTCGACCACATCCCAAACGGTCCAAGGAAATCCTGAGAAGAGGCCACTCGAGCCTCAAGATGACGAAACGAGGCAATCTGAGCCTCAAATCAATGCAGCGAGGCAACCTGAGCCTCAAAGTGATGCAGGGAGGCGTCCCGAGCCTCAATTGGGGCCTACTGACCGACGCCAGCAGCAGAGGAACGTTGACAGGCCGCCACCTGTACAACACAATGATCAAAGGCCGCCCCGTGAGCCTGCCTTTGAAGATGACTATGATTATGGATACGATTCCTATGCAGCCAGTGGGTATGAAGCTGATTATCCACCACAAGGGCACAGAGAACGCCATGGCCGACCCCGAGGTCCCCATAGGCGTGCAAATTATCATGATGATGATGATGGTAGGCTCAACAACATCAAGACGAGCATACCCGAATTTGAAGGCCTTCACGATCCCGATGTTTACTTAGATTGGGAACGTAAGGTAGAGAAGATCTTTGCATGCTACAACTTTTCAGAGCAAAAGAAGGTGCAACTCGCATGCTTAGAGTTTAGAGGCTATGCAGCCTCATGGTGGGAAATGCAACAAGAAAGAAGGCGCAGAAACCACAATCCTCCAATCGATAACTGGGAGGAAATGAAGGGATTTATGCGTGGCCGTTTTATACCCATGCATTATGAAAGAGAGCTTGAGAAGAAGCTCAATCGGGTCAAACAAGGTACAAGGTCGATTGAAGAGTACCACAAGGAATTGGAGACCCTTCTGAACCGAGTCGGGAAGCAAGAGACCTTAAATGCTACCATCATCCGGTACATTGAAGGCATGAACCCCGACATTGCATGTGAAGTCGAGCTCAGAGACTTCACCAGTGTAGAAAGAATGGTGCAGTACGCAACGATTGTGGAAAGGCAGCTAAGAGAGGGCCGCCGTCGATCCCATTACAGTGCAGCCCCTACACGCACTACTTGGAGTAAAGGTACACCTTCCACATCACTTTCTACTCCTTCTACTGATTCTACACGTCCTAGAGGTCCATCCGGACCACCCGAACGGCGTTTCGACCGCTCTACACCGCAAACAAGCCGTAGACCCGAGTCTACGCCGCCCAACCAGCCACGGCCGACCCCTACTCGGCCAAATCAAGGTGTTACAGCCCCGAATGCAGCCCCTAATCGTGCTCGTGACATCCAATGTCATAAGTGTCAAGGTTGGGGCCATTTCCAAGCTCAATGTCCAAACCGGCGGATTCTATACTTAACGGAATCAAATGAAGTCGAATCAGCTAGTGAGGATGAAAAAGAGCCCATAGGCGACGCCAACATTGAAGAAGAAGTCGAGAATGATGCAGCCCCTAATCCAGTCGATCCGGAAGTTCAGCTCAGTTTGGTCACAATCCGGAGTTTGAGCATCATTCGAGAAGAGGAACAAGAACACCAACGGGAAAACATCTTCTACACCCGTGCAGTGATTCAAGGTCACACATGTTCCATGATAATTGACAGTGGCAGTGTGATCAATGCCATTAGTCAATACGCAGTTGAAAAGCTTGGTCTACCTGTTCAACAACATGCAAAACCATACAGACTGCAGTGGCTTACAGAAAGAGGCGAGATACGCGTGGTTCACCAGGTAAGTGTCTCATTCTCAATCCATAAGTTTTCTGACACTGTTCTGTGCGACGTTATCCCTATGGATGCGGCACACTTGTTGTTAGGCAGACCTTGGCAGTATGATCGACGTGTTGTCCACGATGGACGTATGAACACTTACACCGTCGACATTGATGGCCGAATCAGCACCCTAAGGCCATTATCACCTAAAGACGTTGCTATGGATCAGCAACGCATGCAAGAGAGGTTCAAAGAGGAAAAGGCGAAGCAAGCAGCCGCAAAACAGGCCCCGAAGGCCACGGCCGAGACCTCACCCCCCGGGCAGCCCCTTGCCGTCGCCCCTAACCCTCCTAAACCACCTCATTCGAGCTCCCTAGCTGAGGAAAAGAAGTTGGAGTCGAGTTCAAACAAGCCTCATGTGAAGAGCTTGTTTATTTCAGCAAAAGGAGTTCAGAAAGCCGTTAAAGCAGGTATGCCCCTTGTTCTACTCACATTTAAGAGCAGTGCTACTAATGAGTGTTTGCATAGTGATGTGCAGCCCTTACTTGATGAGTTCAAGGACGTTTTTCCTGAGGAGATACCCGGAGGACTGCCACCAGTACGAGGAATCGAGCATCAGATCGATTTCGTCCCCGGAGCCGTGCTTCCCAACCGACCAGCCTATAGGACGTCTCCCGACGAGACTAAGGAGATAGATAGGCAAGTCAAAGAGCTGTTGGAGAAGAAGCAAATTCGAGAAAGCTTGAGCCCGTGCGCCGTTCCAGTGATTCTAGTGCCAAAGAAGAACAACGAATGGCGTATGTGCATGGATTGCCGTGCAATCAACAAAATCACGGTAAAGTATCGTTTTCCCATCCCTAGATTAGATGATATGCTTGATGAGTTATCTGGTTCGCGTGTCTTTTCTAAAATTGATTTGCGTTCTGGTTATTTTCAAGTACGTATGCAAGAAGGTGATGAATGGAAAACCGCATTTAAAACTAAGCATGGTTTGTATGAATGGCTTGTTATGCCTTTTGGTCTCACTAATGCACCAAGCACATTTATGCGTCTGATGAATCATGTTTTACGTGAAGTGATTGGAAAGTATGTTGTTGTGTATTTTGATGACATTTTGATTTACAGTGACACGACACATACACATATGCAGCACCTTAGACACGTTTTTGAGCTTCTTAGAGAGTCAAAATTATATGGTAATCTGTCTAAGTGTTCTTTTTGCATGAGTGAAGTCGTTTTTCTAGGCTTCGTTGTGAGTTTACGTGGTATAGAAGTAGACCGTTCCAAAATCAAAGCGATTGAGGAATGGCCCACTCCTAAGTCTGCGAGTGACGTGAGGTCTTTCCACAGCCTTGCTGGCTTTTATCGTCGCTTTGTGCGCGATTTCTCCAGCATAGCCGCGCCGCTTACTGAGTTAAGCAAGAAAGATCGAAAGTTTGAATGGGGTCCTGTTCAAGAGCATGCGTTTAACACTTTAAAATCATGTTTATGTAATGCGCCTGTTCTTGCTCTTCCGGACTTTAATAAAACTTTTGAGATTGAATGTGATGCCTCGGGCAAAGGGATTGGTGCTGTTTTGATGCAGGAACGGCGTCCAGTCGCCTACTTTAGTGAGAAGCTCCACGATGCAGCCCTTCGTTATTCGACCTATGACAAGGAGCTGTACGCACTCAAGAGAGCTTTAGAGACGTGGCAGCACTATTTGTGGCCTAAGGAGTTCGTGATTCACACGGATCACGAGAGTTTGAAGCATTTGAAAGGCCAACAAAATCTGAATAAACGGCATGCACGTTGGGTAGAATTCATCGAGTCCTTTCCGTACGTCATCAAGTACAAGAAAGGTGTTGAAAACGTGGTAGCCGATGCACTTTCACGAAGGTATGTTCTCTTGAACTTAATGCATGCGAAGCTGTTGGGATTTGATCACATTAAGAGCTTATATGCATTAGATCCATTTTTTGCACCTATATATGAAGCATGTTCGAAATTTGCTAAGGCTAGAGATGGATTTTTCGTGCATGATGGGTTTCTGTTCAAGGGTTCTTGTTTGTGTGTTCCTAAGTCTTCTATGCGTGAATTGTTAGTTCTTGAATCGCATGCGGGAGGTTTAATGGGTCACTTTGGTGTGTCAAAAACATTAGACTTGCTGCATGAACACTTTTATTGGCCGCATATGAGACATGATGTTGAGAATGTGTGTAATAGATGTATAACTTGCAAGAAATCGAAATCTACTTCACATCCATTTGGTTTATACACTCCTTTACCAGCCCCGTCTTCTCCGTGGATTGATTTATCTATGGATTTTATACTTGGTTTACCACGGTCTAGGTCTGGTCGAGATTCCATATTTGTTGTAGTTGATAGGTTTTCCAAGATGTCTCATTTCATAGCTTGTAGGAAAACCGATGATGCAGTACACATAGCCAATCTGTTCTTTGTACATGTTGTGCGTTTACATGGAATACCTAGAACTATTGTTAGTGATAGGGATTCTAAGTTTCTTGCACATTTTTGGCGTGTACTTTGGGGAAAATTAGGTACCAAGTTGTTGTTTTCTACTGCATGTCATCCACAAACTGATGGTCAAACTGAAGTAGTTAATCGCACCTTAGGTACTTTGCTGCGTTCTTTGGTTAAAAACAACTTGAAATCATGGGAAGATTGTTTGCCATATGCTGAATTTGCCTATAATAGAGTTGTGCATTCATCTACCAATATGTCTCCGTTTGAAGTTGTTTATGGTTTTAATCCGCTAACGCCTAATGATCTGTTGCCTTTACCTGTTGAGCATCTAACAAGTGTTAAAGGTACAAGAAAAGCGGAACAAGTTAAGGAGATGCATGAGAAGGTACGTGCGCGTATTGAAGCCGTTGGCGCACGTAATGCTGTTCAAAAGAACAAACGGCGCAAGCAAGTGATTTTCCAGCCTGGGGATCGCGTTTGGATTCATCTGAGTCCTGGACGGTTTCCTAACTTGAGAAAGTCGAAACTTATGCCAAGAGGAGATGGACCGTTCACCGTGTTGAGTCGAGTCAATGACAATGCATATCGCATTGATTTACCCGGTGAGTATAAGTGTTCGTCTACATTCAATGTTGCTGACTTATCTCCCTTTTCTGCAGATGATGAGTTCGATGATGATGAGTCCCCAAATTCGAGGACGAATTCTTTTCAGCAGGGGGGGAATGATGAGGTCATACAAGGCAATGAAGAAGATGATCCGGAGCTGCAGTTTAAAGGTCCAATGACGCGTTTGCGAGCTAAGAAGTTACAAGCTTATTTACAAGCTTCTATTCGTCGCAAATTCGAAATGTATGAAGATGAAGTCAAGGGCAGCTCAAGATTGATCACCATGCTTGCCATAGATGAAGAAGAAGGAAGCATGAAGACGTGAGAAGAAGAATGACGCCATTTGGACGTGTGCATGAAAAGTTATACGCGTTTGCATGGGAAATCGGGAGATGCTGTTTTTCATGCAAAGGTGGTAATATTAATTGTACCATGGGCCACGAAATTATTCATGTTAATTCAGCCCATGATCGAGTTCTAAGGTCCAAGATGGTGTGGAAATACAGGCCCAAATCCATTGTGGGATTTATCCTTATCTAGTTAGATTTAGATAGATTTTTGTTATCTTATTTTTGGTATCTTTTGATTTTATCCTAGATTCATTAGGATTAGTTTTGGATTGATTTTTATCACTTAATTAGGTCTAATTTTCGTCCCCTATGTGTCCTATAAATAGGGCTACCATGTGACACTTTAAAAGTTAGACAATTGCAAGAAATAAAGAGTTATTCTCAATCTGTCTCCTAGATCTTTTGTTGATCGAGTTTTTTACCTACAATTCTATTGTTTTAGCACTTCAATAGTCTTATTTAGGTTCTTCAGGGTACAATCGAGTACTTGGGAGAATTGCTATCCGGAGAAGCTAGACGTGCGCGTTCGGGTTATTCAACACGGGTTCGCCGAATCTATCCTATCCTTCTACCAACAACACCGCCGCCCAAGCCACCTTCACCGCCGTCTTCCGCCGCTATCACCACCGTAATTCCAGCCACCCTCGAGTGTTCCTACGTGTTCCAATCGAGTCCATCGTCCGTTGTTTGATTTCTAGTAAGTTTTATCGTGTTATTTGAGTCGGATTGTATCCCTTCATTCGCTGACGTTGTTCGAGTCCTTAAAGTCTTCCGCTTGCGTATATCTCGTGTCTTGGATTCATTGTCCGGGTCACATCATTGTCTCACGATCCTTTGGTTGATCACCCATTTATCAAGTTCTTTAGACCTAGCAAATCTAAAGTCCTATTTCCAGCTCTTTTCTATTCCATCGAGTTTAGGGGGGAGTGCTATCCAACTTGGAGTTTACGAGAAATCGCGTTTCGTCTTCACCGCAAGACGGGGTTCGAGTAAGTAATCTTCTTCTACCTTTCAATTACATCTCCATCATTCATCTACCTTCATCCCTACATTACGCACGTATCACCATCATCCAACAATCATAATTTCGTCCATAGTTCACCCTACAATTCGTCCATAAATCAGTTCTGAGTTATACATGCTTAATTCGTCCTAATTAACACGTATAACCAATCTGTCCAAATTTGCCCGATCCATTGTTTATTTGATTGTGTTTTGTCTTAGTTGAGTCATATTTCTAAGTATCTTAGGTGTCTAGCGTATAATCGAGTCTTATTTTCCTTGTTCATCATTTATTTGTGTCTTGTTATCTGTCGGATTGAATCCTTCATTCGCCTGACGTGTTTCGATCTAAAAGTCTTCCGCATGCGTTCATCTCGTGTCTTGGATTACTTGTCCGGGGCACATCATAAATTTGGCATCAGAGCCACGTCAGCTCTGCTGGTCGTGGTTCAATCCGACGTGTCATCTACGTGTCAAATACGTGTTAGTTTTCTGTCATACGTGTCATTTAATTTTCGTATTGTTTCGAGTCTATTGTAATCTGATTCATATTCATTGAAAAAAAAGGAGCAAAAGACACCGGCTAAGTAAAAAAAAAACGAAAAAAAAAAAAAGTCGCCGAAAAAAAAAAAAAAAAAAAAAAAAACGAAAATCAGATTTTATTTCTTGTTTATTTTTATTTTCTTGTTGTTTTCTAGTCTAGATAGGCTTGAATCCATCTTAGATAGATATTTTGGGATTATTTAGATTGTGTTCACACTTGGTCAAACTTATCCAAAAATATTCTACCTTATCCACTAGATTTCATACCTTGTTTAGATATCTTCCATCTTCATCCATATCTATTCAAGATCTTTCTTACTTATCCACATCTAATTTGATTCCTACACCCAAGGGATTCGAATTACCCAATCCACACCCATATACACCAAGTTCACCTTATACACCACATAGTCCATACACCCATACACCCGTACACCATACACCCGTGGTCTACATACACCAATCAGCAGGTTTACCTACACCATCTATACAACATCCCCACATCATCAAGTTAGATGGATCCAGTCCGAGTCTGCCCAAATCGATTCAGAGATACCGATGGTCTACACCGCAACAAGATAACCATCCCAGAGTTTGAGGGTCTATATGATCCAGAAGTGTACCTAGATTGGGAACGCAGAGTTGATAAGATTTTTAAGTATCACTACTTCCCCGAGCCAAAGAAGGTGCAATTAGCCACATTGGAGTTTAGAGACTACGCAGCAACATGGTGGGAATCGTATCATTTTCCTGACGTGTTTCGATCTAAAAGTCTTCCGCGCGTTTTTCTCTCGGTGTTGATCATCATACCGGGAATCGTATCAGGAGATGCATGAGAAAGTACGTGCGCGTATTGAAGCCGTTGGCGCACGTAATGCTGTTCAAAAGAACAAACGGCGCAAGCAAGTGATTTTCCAGCCTGGAGATCGCATTTGGATTCATCTGAGTCCTGGCCGGTTTCCCAAATTGAGAAAATCGAAATTAATGCTTAGAGGAGATGGACCATTCACCGTGCTGAGTCGAGTCAATGATAATGCATATCGCATTGATTTACCCGGTGAGTATAAGTGTTCGTCTACAGTTAATGTTGCTGACTTATCTCCCTTTTCTGCAGATGATGAGTTCGAACAAGATGAGTCCGAGAATTCGAGGACAAATTCTTTTCAGCAGGGGGGGAATGATGAGATCGTGTCTAGCAATGATCCAGATGATCCGGAGTTGCAATTCAAAGGTCCTGTGACGCGTTTGCTAGCTAAGAAGTTGCAAGCTTATCTACAAGCTTCAATAAGGCGCAAATTCGAAATGCATGAAGATGAAGTGAAGAGCAGCCCGAGATGGATCACTATGCTAACCATTGATGATAAAGATTAAGGCATGAAGTTAGTCGGTATGGGCATACTGAACAAGTGGACGTTGAAGATAACGCGTGGATTCATGGAATAATAGTCCAACACGTTATTGAAGAAGCCCAAGTCCATAAGTGGCGACAATTTGAAGGCCCAAAATCAATTTGGGAATTATCTTTATCTAGATAGATTTTTATTATTTTATTTTTGGTATCTTTTGATTCTTACCTTAAAAACAAACTTTGGATAAGGTAACAATCTTTATTAGATTAGGACTAGTTATTTTCGATTCCATCTAGATATCTAGGTCTAGATTTCGATCCTATTAGCTATTATAAATAGGACATCTATGTTTCATTCAAAAGTTAGACAATTGCAAGAAATAAAATGAATCCAAACGCGATCTCCAGGCTGGAAAATCACTTGCTTGCGCCGTTTATTCTTTTGAACAGCATTACGTGCGCCAACGGCTTCAATACGCGCACGTACCTTCTCATGTAACTCCTTAACTTGTTCCGCTTTTCTTGTACCTTTAACACTTGTTAGATGCTCAACAGGTAAAGGCAACAGATCATTAGGTGATGAGGTCATACAAGGCAATGAAGAAAATGATCCGGAGCTGCAGTTTAAAGGTCCAATGACGCGTTTGCGAGCTAAGAAGTTACAAGCTTATTTACAAGCTTCTATTCGTCGCAAATTCGAAAGGCATGAAGATGAAGTAAAGGGCAACTCGAGATTGATCACCATGCTTGCCATAAATGATGAAGAAGGAAGCATGAAGACGTGAGAAGAAGAATGACGCCATTTGGACGTGTGCATGAAAAGTTATACGCGTTTGCATGGGAAATCGGGAGATGCTGTTTTTCATGCAAAGGTGGCAAGATTAATTATAACATGGGCCACGAATTTAATCAATAAAATCAGCCCATTGTTGTGATTAATTAAGTCCAAATAAATGATCCGGAGCTGCAGTTTAAAGGTCCAATGACGCGTTTGCGAGCTAAGAAGTTACAAGCTTATTTACAAGCTTCTATTCGTCGCAAATTCGAAAGGCATGAAGATGAAGTAAAGGGCAACTCGAGATTGATCACCATGCTTGCCATAAATGATGAAGAAGGAAGCATGAAGACGTGAGAAGAAGAATGACGCCATTTGGACGTGTGCATGAAAAGTTATACGCGTTTGCATGGGAAATCGGGAGATGCTGTTTTTCATGCAAAGGTGGCAAGATTAATTATAACATGGGCCACGAATTTAATCAATAAAATCAGCCCATTGTTGTGATTAATTAAGTCCAAATAGGCGAGATTTATGAAGGCCCAAGTTGTTGGGATTTATCCTTATCTAGTTAGATTTAGATAGATTTTTGTTATCTTATTTTTGGTATCTTTTGATTTTATCCTAGATTCATTAGGATTAGTTTTGGATTGATTTTTATCACTTAATTAGGTCTAATTTTCGTCCCCTATGTGTCCTATAAATAGGGCTACCATGTGACACTTTAAAAGTTAGACAATTGCAAGAATTCAAGAGTTATTTCTCAATCTGTCTCAAGATCTTTTGTTGATCGAAATTTTATCTTCAAAGTTCTATTGTTTTAGCAACTCAATAGTCCTATTCAAGTTCTTCAGGGTGCGTTCAAGTACTTGGGAGAATTGCTATCCGGAGAAGCTAGACGTGCGCGTTCGGGTTATTCAACACGGGTTCGCCGAATCTAACCTATCCTTCTACCAGCAACACCGCCGCCACCAACACCATCAATACCGCCGTCATCCGCCGCCGTGACCATCACCACCGCCGAGTTCCAGCCACCATCCAAGTGTTCCAATCGAGTCCTAGTTCGTGTCTACGTAATTCTAGTAAGTTTTATCGTATTTTGAGTCGGATTGATTCCATTGTTTTCTAACTGACGTAGTTCGTTCTTGAAGTCTTCCGCGCGCATAAATCTCGTGTCTTGGATACATTGTCCGGGTCACATCATAAATTTGGTATCAGAGACACGTCAGCTCTGCTGGTCGTGGTTCAATCCGACGTGTCAAATACGTGTTAGTTTTCTGTCATACGTGTCATTTAATTTTCGTATTGTTTCGAGTCTATTGTAATCTGATTCATATTCATTGAAAACAAAAAAAAAAAAAAAAAAGAAAAGAAATCGGCCAAAAAAAAAAAGAAAAAAAAAAATCGCCGATTAAAAAAAAAAAAAAAAAAAAAAAAAAAAAAAAAAAAAACGAAAATCAGATTGTTCTACTTGTTTTCAATTTTAATTCCTTGTTTTTAGATTTGTTCCATATATTTAGGGATTCTTAGATTGTGTTCACACATCCAAAATCCTTATTTCTTTATCCACTAGATTTCTTACCTTGTTTAGATAGATTTCATCCTAATCTATATCTATTCAAGATCTTTCAATCCCCATCCATATCTAATCAAGATTATCCATCCTAAACCATCAAATTTTCGTTCCTAATCATCTATAGGATTCGAAATTGCCATCTCTTTCATACATACACCCGGTTCACCTTATACACCACATAGTCCATACACCCATACACCCATACACCCGTACACCCGTACACCCGTGGTCTACATACGCCAACCCATTGAATACTCATTCCACACGCCTACTTCTACTCTTAGCAACCTTCCGGCTTGATTTTATCCGTTGGAGCTTGAAGAAGACCCAAGAGGAGCTAGTCAAGAGAAGCTGCTGAATTTTTTCGATCAACCCACCCCCATATTTCACTCCACACGTGCACTACACATACTTGAGAGTTAAACACGAGTGGAAAAATAAGAGTGACATACACGAGCGTCTGTGAGGAATTGTGAGGTACTACTTTGCTTTTTCTTCACGTTTGTTCGTTTTGCAGGTACCATGAAGAAAGGAAACAATAAAGGGGCGACTACTCCACCCCTTGAGGAGCCTAGATCGCCGAACACACCAGGCGAACAATCCTACTCGTCCGAACCACAGTGGGATCCCAAGTTCCAATACCAAGCTCTAGTTCAACACTTTGAACGACAGAATCGTCTACTGAAAGACGAACTTGGCAACCAAGTAGCTGAATTGCAAGAGGAGCTTGCAAGACTCAGAGCCCAGTCGACCACATCCCAAACGGTCCAAGGAAATCCTGAGAAGAGGCCACTCGAGCCTCAAGATGACGGAACGAGGCAATCTGAGCCTCAAATCAATGCAGCGAGGCAACCTGAGCCTCAAAGTGATGCAGGGAGGCGTCCCGAGCCTCAATTGGGGCCTACTGACCGACGCCAGCAGCAGAGGAACGTTGACAGGCCGCCACCTGTACAACACAATGATCAAAGGCCGCCCCGTGAGCCTGCCTTTGAAGGTGACTATGATTATGGATACGATTCCTATGCAGCCAGTGGGTATGAAGCTGATTATCCACCACAAGGGCACAGAGAACGCCATGGCCGACCCCGAGGTCCCCATAGGCGTGCAAATTATCATGATGATGATGATGGTAGGCTCAACAACATCAAGACGAGCATACCCGAATTTGAAGGCCTTCACGATCCCGATGTTTACTTAGATTGGGAACGTAAGGTAGAGAAGATCTTTGCATGCTACAACTTTTCAGAGCAAAAGAAGGTGCAACTCGCATGCTTAGAGTTTAGAGGCTATGCAGCCTCATGGTGGGAAATGCAACAAGAAAGAAGGCGCAGAAACCACAATCCTCCAATCGATAACTGGGAGGAAATGAAGGGATTTATGCGTGGCCGTTTTATACCCATGCATTATGAAAGAGAGCTTGAGAAGAAGCTCAATCGGGTCAAACAAGGTACAAGGTCGATTGAAGAGTACCACAAGGAATTGGAGACCCTTCTGAACCGAGTCGGGAAGCAAGAGACCTTAAATGCTACCATCATCCGGTACATTGAAGGCATGAACCCCGACATTGCATGTGAAGTCGAGCTCAGAGACTTCACCAGTGTAGAAAGAATGGTGCAGTACGCAACGATTGTGGAAAGGCAGCTAAGAGAGGGCCGCCGTCGATCCCATTACAGTGCAGCCCCTACACGCACTACTTGGAGTAAAGGTACACCTTCCACATCACTTTCTACTCCTTCTACTGATTCTACACGTCCTAGAGGTCCATCCGGACCACCCGAACGGCGTTTCGACCGCTCTACACCGCAAACAAGCCGTAGACCCGAGTCTACGCCGCCCAACCAGCCACGGCCGACCCCTACTCGGCCAAATCAAGGTGTTACAGCCCCGAATGCAGCCCCTAATCGTGCTCGTGACATCCAATGTCATAAGTGTCAAGGTTGGGGCCATTTCCAAGCTCAATGTCCAAACCGGCGGATTCTATACTTAACGGAATCAAATGAAGTCGAATCAGCTAGTGAGGATGAAAAAGAGCCCATAGGCGACGTCAACATTGAAGAAGAAGTCGAGAATGATGCAGCCCCTAATCCAGTCGATCCGGAAGTTCAGCTCAGTTTGGTCACAATCCGGAGTTTGAGCATCATTCGAGAAGAGGAACAAGAACACCAACGGGAAAACATCTTCTACACCCGTGCAGTGATTCAAGGTCACACATGTTCCATGATAATTGACAGTGGCAGTGTGATCAATGCCATTAGTCAATACGCAGTTGAAAAGCTTGGTCTACCTGTTCAACAACATGCAAAACCATACAGACTGCAGTGGCTTACAGAAAGAGGCGAGATACGCGTGGTTCACCAGGTAAGTGTCTCATTCTCAATCCATAAGTTTTCTGACACTGTTTTGTGCGACGTTATCCCTATGGATGCGGCACACTTGTTATTAGGCAGACCTTGGCAGTATGATCGACGTGTTGTCCACGATGGACGTATGAACACTTACACCGTCGACATTGATGGCCGAATCAGCACCCTAAGGCCATTATCACCTAAAGACGTTGCTATGGATCAGCAACGCATGCAAGAGAGGTTCAAAGAGGAAAAGGCGAAGCAAGCAGCCGCAAAACAGGCCCCGAAGGCCACGGCCGAGACCTCACCCCCCGGGCAGCCCCTTGCCGTCGCCCCTAACCCTCCTAAACCACCTCATTCGAGCTCCCTAGCTGAGGAAAAGAAGTTGGAGTCGAGTTCAAACAAGCCTCATGTGAAGAGCTTGTTTATTTCAGCAAAAGGAGTTCAGAAAGCCGTTAAAGCAGGTATGCCCCTTGTTCTACTCACATTTAAGAGCAGTGCTACTAATGAGTGTTTGCATAGTGATGTGCAGCCCTTACTTGATGAGTTCAAGGACGTTTTTCCTGAGGAGATACCCGGAGGACTGCCACCAGTACGAGGAATCGAGCATCAGATCGATTTCGTCCCCGGAGCCGTGCTTCCCAACCGACCAGCCTATAGGACGTCTCCCGACGAGACTAAGGAGATAGATAGGCAAGTCAAAGAGCTGTTGGAGAAGAAGCAAATTCGAGAAAGCTTGAGCCCGTGCGCCGTTCCAGTGATTCTAGTGCCAAAGAAGAACAACGAATGGCGTATGTGCATGGATTGCCGTGCAATCAACAAAATCACGGTAAAGTATCGTTTTCCCATCCCTAGATTAGATGATATGCTTGATGAGTTATCTGGTTCGCGTGTCTTTTCTAAAATTGATTTGCGTTCTGGTTATTTTCAAGTACGTATGCAAGAAGGTGATGAATGGAAAACCGCATTTAAAACTAAGCATGGTTTGTATGAATGGCTTGTTATGCCTTTTGGTCTCACTAATGCACCAAGCACATTTATGCGTCTGATGAATCATGTTTTACGTGAAGTGATTGGAAAGTATGTTGTTGTGTATTTTGATGACATTTTGATTTACAGTGACACGACACATACACATATGCAGCACCTTAGACACGTTTTTGAGCTTCTTAGAGAGTCAAAATTATATGGTAATCTGTCTAAGTGTTCTTTTTGCATGAGTGAAGTCGTTTTTCTAGGCTTCGTTGTGAGTTTACGTGGTATAGAAGTAGACCGTTCCAAAATCAAAGCGATTGAGGAATGGCCCACTCCTAAGTCTGCGAGTGACGTGAGGTCTTTCCACGGCCTTGCTGGCTTTTATCGTCGCTTTGTGCGCGATTTCTCCAGCATAGCCGCGCCGCTTACTGAGTTAAGCAAGAAAGATCGAAAGTTTGAATGGGGTCCTGTTCAAGAGCATGCGTTTAACACTTTAAAATCATGTTTATGTAATGCGCCTGTTCTTGCTCTTCCGGACTTTAATAAAACTTTTGAGATTGAATGTGATGCCTCGGGCAAAGGGATTGGTGCTGTTTTGATGCAGGAACGGCGTCCAGTCGCCTATTTCAGTGAAAAGCTCCACGATGCAGCCCTTCGTTATTCGACTTATGACAAGGAGTTGTACGCACTTAAGAGAGCTTTAGAAACGTGGCAGCACTATTTATGGCCTAAGGAGTTTGTGATTCACACGGATCACGAGAGTTTAAAGCATTTGAAAGGCCAACAAAATCTGAACAAGCGACATGCACGATGGGTAGAGTTTATCGAGTCTTTCCCGTACGTCATCAAGTACAAGAAAGGCGCCGAAAACGTTGTTGCTGATGCACTTTCACGAAGGTATGTTCTCTTGAACTTAATGCATGCGAAGCTGTTGGGATTTGATCACATTAAGAGCTTATATGCATTAGATCCATTTTTTGCACCTATATATGAAGCATGTTCGAAATTTGCTAAGGCTAGAGATGGATTTTTCGTGCATGATGGGTTTCTGTTCAAGGGTTCTTGTTTGTGTGTTCCTAAGTCTTCTATGCGTGAATTGTTAGTTCTTGAATCGCATGCGGGAGGTTTAATGGGTCACTTTGGTGTGTCAAAAACATTAGACTTGCTGCATGAACACTTTTATTGGCCGCATATGAGACATGATGTTGAGATTGTGTGTAATAGATGTATAACTTGTAGGAGGTCGAAATCTACATCACACCCGTTTGGTTTATACACTCCTCTACCAGCCCCGTCTTCCCCGTGGATTGATTTATCTATGGATTTCATATTAGGATTACCACGGTCTAGATCTGGTCGAGATAGTATTTTTGTGGTTGTTGATAGGTTTTCCAAGATGTCTCATTTCATTGCATGTAGGAAAACCGATGATGCAGTACACATAGCCAATCTGTTCTTTATACATGTTGTGCGTTTACATGGAATACCTAGAACTATTGTTAGTGATAGGGATTCTAAGTTTCTTGCACATTTTTGGCGTGTACTTTGGGGAAAATTAGGTACCAAATTGTTATTTTCTACTGCATGTCATCCACAAACTGATGGACAAACTGAAGTAGTTAATCGCACTTTAGGTACTTTGCTGCGAGCTTTAGTTAAAAACAACTTGAAATCATGGGAAGATTGTTTGCCATATGCTGAATTTGCTTATAATCGCGTTGTGCATTCATCTACCAATATGTCTCCGTTTGAAGTTGTTTATGGTTTTAATCCGCTAACGCCTAATGATCTGTTGCCTTTACCTGTTGAGCATCTAACAAGTGTTAAAGGTACAAGAAAAGCGGAACAAGTTAAGGAGATGCATGAGGAAATACGTGCGCGTATTGAAGTCGTTGGCGCACGTAATGCTGTTCAAAAGAACAAACGGCGCAAGCAAGT
Organism: Perilla frutescens; assembly: GCA_026008535.1. Taxonomy (NCBI): domain Eukaryota; kingdom Viridiplantae; phylum Streptophyta; class Magnoliopsida; order Lamiales; family Lamiaceae; genus Perilla; species Perilla frutescens. The sequence goes on from BRKX01000004.1 coordinate 18,947,837, forward strand.
GATTTTCCAGCCTGGAGATCGCGTTTGGATTCATCTGAGTCCTGGACGGTTTCCTAACTTGAGAAAATCGAAATTGATGCCAAGAGGAGATGGACCGTTGACCGTGCTGAGTCGAGTCAATGATAATGCATATCGCATTGATTTACCCGGTGAATATAAGTGTTCATCTACATTTAATGTTGCTGACTTATCTCCCTTTTCTGCAGATGATGAGTTCGAAGTTGATGAGTCCCCGAATTCGAGGACGAATTCTTTTCAGCAGGGGGGGAATGATGAGGTCATACAAGGCAATGAAGAAAATGATCCGGAGCTGCAGTTTAAAGGTCCAATGACGCGTTTGCGAGCTAAGAAGTTACAAGCTTATTTACAAGCTTCTATTCGTCGCAAATTCGAAAGGCATGAAGATGAAGTAAAGGGCAACTCGAGATTGATCACCATGCTTGCCATAAATGATGAAGAAGGAAGCATGAAGACGTGAGAAGAAGAATGACGCCATTTGGACGTGTGCATGAAAAGTTATACGCGTTTGCATGGGAAATCGGGAGATGCTGTTTTTCATGCAAAGGTGGCAAGATTAATTATAACATGGGCCACGAATTTAATCAATAAAATCAGCCCATTGTTGTGATTAATTAAGTCCAAATAGGCGAGATTTATGAAGGCCCAAGTTGTTGGGATTTATCCTTATCTAGTTAGATTTAGATAGATTTTTGTTATCTTATTTTTGGTATCTTTTGATTTTATCCTAGATTCATTAGGATTAGTTTTGGATTGATTTTTATCACTTAATTAGGTCTAATTTTCGTCCCCTATGTGTCCTATAAATAGGGCTACCATGTGACACTTTAAAAGTTAGACAATTGCAAGAATTCAAGAGTTATTTCTCAATCTGTCTCAAGATCTTTTGTTGATCGAAATTTTATCTTCAAAGTTCTATTGTTTTAGCAACTCAATAGTCCTATTCAAGTTCTTCAGGGTGCGTTCAAGTACTTGGGAGAATTGCTATCCGGAGAAGCTAGACGTGCGCGTTCGGGTTATTCAACACGGGTTCGCCGAATCTAACCTATCCTTCTACCAGCAACACCGCCGCCACCAACACCATCAATACCGCCGTCATCCGCCGCCGTGACCATCACCACCGCCGAGTTCCAGCCACCATCCAAGTGTTCCAATCGAGTCCTAGTTCGTGTCTACGTAATTCTAGTAAGTTTTATCGTATTTTGAGTCGGATTGATTCCATTGTTTTCTAACTGACGTAGTTCGTTCTTGAAGTCTTCCGCGCGCATAAATCTCGTGTCTTGGATACATTGTCCGGGTCACATCATTAGGTGTTAGCGGATTAAAACCATAAACAACTTCAAACGGAGACATATTGGTAGATGAATGCACAACTCTATTATAGGCGAATTCAGCATATGGCAAACAATCTTACCATGATTTCAAGTTGTTTTTAACTAAAGCACGCAACAAAGTACCTAAAGTGCGATTAACTACTTCAGTTTGTCCATCAGTTTGTGGATGACATGCAGTAGAAAACAACAACTTGGTACCTAATTTTCCCCATAGTACACGCCAAAAATGTGCTAGAAACTTAGAATCCCTATCACTAACAATAGTTCTAGGTATTCCATGTAAACGCACAACATGTATAAAGAACAGATTGGCTATGTGTACTGCATCATCGGTTTTCCTACATGCAATGAAATGAGACATCTTGGAAAACCTATCAACTACAACAAAGATTGAATCTCGACCAGACCTAGACCGTGGCAAACCTAATATGAAATCCATAGATAAATCAATCCACGGGGAAGACAGGGTTAGTAGAGGAGTGTATAAACCAAAAGGATGTGAAGTAGATTTCAACTTCTTGCATGTAATACATCTACTACACACATTCTCAACATCATGCTTCATACGTGGCCAAAAGAAATGTTCATGCAGCAAGTTTAACGTTTTAGACACACCAAAGTGACCCATTAAACCTCCCGCATGCGATTCAAGAACTAACATCTCACGCATAGAAGACTTAGGAATGCATAACTGTGAACCCTTGAACAAGAACCCATTATGCACGAAATAACCATCATAAGCACGAGATTTTGAGCAACAATCAGCATATATGGGTGCGAAAAACTCATCACATGCATATAACTCCTTAATTGCATCAAATCCCAACATTTTAGCATGCATAAGGTTCAAGAGAACGTACCTTCTCGACAATGCATCAGCAACTACGTTTTCGGCGCCTTTCTTATACTTGATGACGTACGGGAAAGACTCGATAAACTCTACCCATCGTGCATGTTGCTTGTTCAGATTTTGTTGGCCTTTCAAATGCTTTAAACTCTCGTGATCCGTGTGAATCACGAACTCCTTAGGCCATAAATAGTGCTGCCACGTTTCGAAAGCTCTCTTGAGTGCGTACAGCTCCTTGTCATAGGTAGAATAACGAAGGGCTGCATCATGGAGCTTCTCACTAAAGTAGGCAACTGGACGTCGTTCCTGCATCAAAACAGCACCAATCCCTTTGCCCGAGGCATCACATTCTATTTCAAACGTCTTATTGAAGTCCGGAAGAGCAAGAACAGGCGCATTACATAAACAAGACTTTAAAGTGTTAAACGCATGCTCTTGAACAGGACCCCATTCAAACTTTCGATCTTTCTTACTTAACTCAGTAAGCGGTGCGGCTATGCTGGAGAAATCGCGCACAAAGCGACGATAAAAGCCAGCAAGGCCGTGGAAAGACCTCACATCACTCGCAGACTTAGGAGTGGGCCATTCCTCAATCGCTTTGATTTTGGAACGGTCTACTTCTATACCACGTAAACTCACAACGAAGCCTAGGAAAACGACTTCACTCATGCAAAAAGAACACTTAGACAGATTACCATATAATTTCGACTCTCTAAGAAGCTCAAAAACGTGTCTAAGATGCTGCATATGTGTATGTGTCGTGTCACTGTAAATCAAAATGTCATCAAAATACACAACAACATACTTTCCAATCACTTCACGTAAAACATGATTCATCAGACGCATAAATGTGCTTGGTGCATTAGTGAGACCAAAAGGCATAACAAGCCATTCATACAAACCATGCTTAGTTTTAAATGCAGTTTTCCATTCATCACCTTCTTGCATACGTACTTGAAAATAACCAGAACGCAAATCAATTTTAGAAAAGACACGCGAACCAGATAACTCATCAAGCATATCATCTAATCTAGGGATGGGAAAACGATACTTTACCGTGATTTTATTGATTGCACGGCAATCCATGCACATACGCCATTCGTTGTTCTTCTCTGGCACTAGAATCACTGGAACGGCGCACGGGCTTAAGCTTTCTCGAATTTGCTTCTTCTCCAACAGCTCTTTGACTTGTCTATCTATCTCCTTAGTCTCGTCAGGGGACGTCCTATAGGCTGGTCGGTTGGGAAGCACGGCTCCGGGGACGAAATCGATCTGATGCTCGATTCCTCGCACTGGTGGAAGTCCTCCGGGTATCTCCTCAAAACGTCCTTGAACTCATCAAGTAAAGGCTGCACATCACTAGGCAAACAATCATTAGTAGCACTGCTCTTAAATGTGAGTAGAACAAGGGGCATACCTGCTTTAACGGCTTTCTGAACTCCTTTTGCTGAAATAAACAAGCTCTTCGCATGAGACTTGTTTGAACTCGACTCTAACTTCTTTTCCACAGCTAGGGAGCTCGAATGAGGTTGTTTGGGAGGTGAAGTGGCGGCGCCAAGGGGCTGTCCGGGGGCTGAGGTTTCGGCCGTAGCCTTCGGGGTCCGTTTTGCGGCTGCTTGCTTCGCCTTTTCCTCTTTGAACCTCTCTTGCATGCGTTGCTGATCCGTAGCAATGTCTTTAGGTGATAATGGCTAGGGTGCTGATTCGGCCATCAATGTCGACGGTATAAGTGTTCAGACGTCCATCGTGGACAACACGTCGATCATACTGCCAAGGTCTGCCTAACAACAAGTGTGCCGCATCCATAGGGATAACGTCGCACAAAACAGTGTCAGAAAACTTATGGATTGAGAATGAGACACTTACCTGGTGAACCACGCGTATCTCGCCTCTTTCTGTAAGCCACTGCAGTCTGTATGGTTTTGCATGTTGTTGAATAGGTAGACCAAGCTTTTCAACTGCGTATTGACTAATGGCGTTGATCACACTACCACTGTCAATTATCATGGAACACGTGTGACCTTGAATAACTGCACGGGTGTAGAAGATGTTCTCCCGTTGGTGTTCTTGTTCCTCTTCTCGAATGATGCTCAAACTCCGGATTGTGACCAAACTGAGCTGAACTTCCGGATCGACTGTATTAGGGGCTGCATCATTCTCAACTTCTTCTTCAATGGTGGTGTCGCCTATGGGCTCTTTTTCATCCTCACTGGCTGATTCGACTTCATTTGATTCCGTTAAGTATAGAATCCGCCGGTTTGGACATTGAGCTTGGAAATGGCCCCAACCTTGACACTTATGACATTGGATGTCACGAGCACGATTAGGGGCTGCATTAGGGGCTGTAACTCCTTGATTTGGCCGAGTAGGGGTCGACCGTGGTTGGTTGTGATGAGGTCATACAAGGCAATGAAGAAGATGATCCGGAGCTGCAGTTTAAAGGTCCAATGACGCGTTTGCGAGCTAAGAAGTTACAAGCTTATTTACAAGCTTCTATTCGTCGCAAATTCGAAATGTATGAAGATGAAGTCAAGGGCAGCTCAAGATTGATCACCATGCTTGCCATAGATGAAGAAGAAGGAAGCATGAAGACGTGAGAAGAAGAATGACGCCATTTGGACGTGTGCATGAAAAGTTATACGCGTTTGAATGGGAAATCGGGAGATGCTGTTTTTCATGCAAAGGTGGTAATATTAATTGTACCATGGGCCACGAAATTATTCATGTTAATTCAGCCCATGATCGAGTTCTAAGGTCCAAGATGGTGTGGAAATACAGGCCCAAATCCATTGTGGGATTTATCCTTATCTAGTTAGATTTAGATAGATTTTTGTTATCTTATTTTTGGTATCTTTTGATTTTATCCTAGATTCATTAGGATTAGTTTTGGATTGATTTTTATCACTTAATTAGGTCTAATTTTCGTCCCCTATGTGTCCTATAAATAGGGCTACCATGTGACACTTTAAAAGTTAGACAATTGCAAGAATTCAAGAGTTATTTCTCAATCTGTCTCAAGATCTTTTGTTGATCGAAATTTTATCTTCAAAGTTCTATTGTTTTAGCAACTCAATAGTCCTATTCAAGTTCTTCAGGGTGCGTTCAAGTACTTGGGAGAATTGCTATCCGGAGAAGCTAGACGTGCGCGTTCGGGTTATTCAACACGGGTTCGCCGAATCTAACCTATCCTTCTACCAGCAACACCGCCGCCGCCAACACCATCAATACCGCCGTCATCCGCCGCCGTGACCATCACCACCGCCGAGTTCCAGCCACCATCCAAGTGTTCCAATCGAGTCCTAGTTCGTGTCTACGTAATTCTAGTAAGTTTTATCGTATTTTGAGTCGGATTGATTCCATTGTCTTCTAGCTGACGTAGTTCGTTCTTGAAGTCTTCCGCGTGCATAAATCTCGTGTCTTGGATACATTGTCCGGGTCACATCATAAATTTGGCATCAGAGCCACGTCAGCTCTGCTGGTCGTGGTTCAATCCGACGTGTCAAATACGTGTTAGTTTTCTGTCATACGTGTCATTTAATTTTCGTATTGTTTCGAGTCTATTGTAATCTGATTCATATTCATTGAAAACAAAAAAAAAAAAAAAAGAAAAGAAATCGGCCAAAAAAAAAAAAAAAAATCGCTGATTAAAAAAAAAAAAAAAAAAAAAAAAAAAAAAAAAAAACGAAAATCAGATTGTTCTACTTGTTTTCAATTTTAATTCCTTGTTTTTAGATTTGTTCCATATATTTAGGGATTCTTAGATTGTGTTCACACATCCAAAATCCTTATTTCTTTATCCACTAGATTTCTTACCTTGTTTAGATAGATTTCATCCTAATCTATATCTATTCAAGATCTTTCAATCCCCATCCATATCTAATCAAGATTATCCATCCTAAACCATCAAATTTTCGTTCCTAATCATCTATAGGATTCGAAATTGCCATCTCTTTCATACATACACCCGGTTCACCTTATACACCACATAGTCCATACACCCATACACCCGTACACCCGTACACCCATACACCCGTGGTCCGCATACACCAACCCATTGAATACTCATTCCACACGCCTACTTCTACTCTTAGCAACCTTCCGGCTTGATTTTATCCGTTGGAGCTTGAAGAAGACCCAAGAGGAGCTAGTCAAGAGAAGCTGCTGAATTTTTTCGATCAACCCACCCCCATATTTCACTCCACACGTGCACTACACATACTTGAGAGTTAAACACGAGTGGAAAAATAAGAGTGACATACACGAGCGTCTGTGAGGAATTGTGAGGTACTACTTTGCTTTTTCTTCACGTTTGTTCGTTTTGCAGGTACCATGAAGAAAGGAAACAATAAAGGGGCGACTACTCCACCCCTTGAGGAGCCTAGATCGCCGAACACACCAGGCGAACAGTCCTACTCGTCCGAACCACAGTGGGATCCCAAGTTCCAATACCAAGCTCTAGTTCAACACTTTGAACGACAGAATCGTCTACTGAAAGACGAACTTGGCAACCAAGTAGCTGAATTGCAAGAGGAGCTTGCAAGACTCAGAGCCCAGTCGACCACATCCCAAACGGTCCAAGGAAATCCTGAGAAGAGGCCACTCGAGCCTCAAGATGACGGAACGAGGCAATCTGAGCCTCAAATCAATGCAGCGAGGCAACCTGAGCCTCAAAGTGATGCAGGGAGGCGTCCCGAGCCTCAATTGGGGCCTACTGACCGACGCCAGCAGCAGAGGAACGTTGACAGGCCGCCACCTGTACAACACAATGATCAAAGGCCGCCCCGTGAGCCTGCCTTTGAAGATGACTATGATTATGGATACGATTCCTATGCAGCCAGTGGGTATGAAGCTGATTATCCACCACAAGGGCACAGAGAACGCCATGGCCGACCCCGAGGTCCCCATAGGCGTGCAAATTATCATGATGATGATGATGGTAGGCTCAACAACATCAAGACGAGCATACCCGAATTTGAAGGCCTTCACGATCCCGATGTTTACTTAGATTGGGAACGTAAGGTAGAGAAGATCTTTGCATGCTACAACTTTTCAGAGCAAAAGAAGGTGCAACTCGCATGCTTAGAGTTTAGAGGCTATGCAGCCTCATGGTGGGAAATGCAACAAGAAAGAAGGCGCAGAAACCACAATCCTCCAATCGATAACTGGGAGGAAATGAAGGGATTTATGCGTGGCCGTTTTATACCCATGCATTATGAAAGAGAGCTTGAGAAGAAGCTCAATCGGGTCAAACAAGGTACAAGGTCGATTGAAGAGTACCACAAGGAATTGGAGACCCTTCTGAACCGAGTCGGGAAGCAAGAGACCTTAAATGCTACCATCATCCGGTACATTGAAGGCATGAACCCCGACATTGCATGTGAAGTCGAGCTCAGAGACTTCACCAGTGTAGAAAGAATGGTGCAGTACGCAACGATTGTGGAAAGGCAGCTAAGAGAGGGCCGCCGTCGATCCCATTACAGTGCAGCCCCTACACGCACTACTTGGAGTAAAGGTACACCTTCCACATCACTTTCTACTCCTTCTACTGATTCTACACGTCCTAGAGGTCCATCCGGACCACCCGAACGGCGTTTCGACCGTTCTACACCGCAAACAAGCCGTAGACCCGAGTCTACGCCGCCCAACCAGCCACGGCCGACCCCTACTCGGCCAAATCAAGGTGTTACAGCCCCGAATGCAGCCCCTAATCGTGCTCGTGACATCCAATGTCATAAGTGTCAAGGTTGGGGCCATTTCCAAGCTCAATGTCCAAACCGGCGGATTCTATACTTAACGGAATCAAATGAAGTCGAATCAGCTAGTGAGGATGAAAAAGAGCCCATAGGCGACGTCAACATTGAAGAAGAAGTCGAGAATGATGCAGCCCCTAATCCAGTCGATCCGGAAGTTCAGCTCAGTTTGGTCACAATCCGGAGTTTGAGCATCATTCGAGAAGAGGAACAAGAACACCAACGGGAAAACATCTTCTACACCCGTGCAGTGATTCAAGGTCACACATGTTCCATGATAATTGACAGTGGCAGTGTGATCAATGCCATTAGTCAATACGCAGTTGAAAAGCTTGGTCTACCTGTTCAACAACATGCAAAACCATACAGACTGCAGTGGCTTACAGAAAGAGGCGAGATACGCGTGGTTCACCAGGTAAGTGTCTCATTCTCAATCCATAAGTTTTCTGACACTGTTTTGTGCGACGTTATCCCTATGGATGCGGCACACTTGTTATTAGGCAGACCTTGGCAGTATGATCGACGTGTTGTCCACGATGGACGTATGAACACTTACACCGTCGACATTGATGGCCAAATCAGCACCCTAAGGCCATTATCACCTAAAGACGTTGCTATGGATCAGCAACGCATGCAAGAGAGGTTCAAAGAGGAAAAGGCGAAGCAAGCAGCCGCAAAACAGGCCCCGAAGGCCACGGCCGAGACCTCACCCCCCGGGCAGCCCCTTGCCGTCGCCCCTAACCCTCCTAAACCACCTCATTCGAGCTCCCTAGCTGAGGAAAAGAAGTTGGAGTCGAGTTCAAACAAGCCTCATGTGAAGAGCTTGTTTATTTCAGCAAAAGGAGTTCAGAAAGCCGTTAAAGCAGGTATGCCCCTTGTTCTACTCACATTTAAGAGCAGTGCTACTAATGAGTGTTTGCATAGTGATGTGCAGCCCTTACTTGATGAGTTCAAGGACGTTTTTCCTGAGGAGATACCCGGAGGACTGCCACCAGTACGAGGAATCGAGCATCAGATCGATTTCGTCCCCGGAGCCGTGCTTCCCAACCGACCAGCCTATAGGACGTCTCCCGACGAGACTAAGGAGATAGATAGGCAAGTCAAAGAGCTGTTGGAGAAGAAGCAAATTCGAGAAAGCTTGAGCCCGTGCGCCGTTCCAGTGATTCTAGTGCCAAAGAAGAACAACGAATGGCGTATGTGCATGGATTGCCGTGCAATCAACAAAATCACGGTAAAGTATCGTTTTCCCATCCCTAGATTAGATGATATGCTTGATGAGTTATCTGGTTCGCGTGTCTTTTCTAAAATTGATTTGCGTTCTGGTTATTTTCAAGTACGTATGCAAGAAGGTGATGAATGGAAAACCGCATTTAAAACTAAGCATGGTTTGTATGAATGGCTTGTTATGCCTTTTGGTCTCACTAATGCACCAAGCACATTTATGCGTCTGATGAATCATGTTTTACGTGAAGTGATTGGAAAGTATGTTGTTGTGTATTTTGATGACATTTTGATTTACAGTGACACGACACATACACATATGCAGCACCTTAGACACGTTTTTGAGCTTCTTAGAGAGTCAAAATTATATGGTAATCTGTCTAAGTGTTCTTTTTGCATGAGTGAAGTCGTTTTTCTAGGCTTCGTTGTGAGTTTACGTGGTATAGAAGTAGACCGTTCCAAAATCAAAGCGATTGAGGAATGGCCCACTCCTAAGTCTGCGAGTGACGTGAGGTCTTTCCACGGCCTTGCTGGCTTTTATCGTCGCTTTGTGCGCGATTTCTCCAGCATAGCCGCGCCGCTTACTGAGTTAAGCAAGAAAGATCGAAAGTTTGAATGGGGTCCTGTTCAAGAGCATGCGTTTAACACTTTAAAATCATGTTTATGTAATGCGCCTGTTCTTGCTCTTCCGGACTTTAATAAAACTTTTGAGATTGAATGTGATGCCTCGGGCAAAGGGATTGGTGCTGTTTTGATGCAGGAACGGCGTCCAGTCGCCTATTTCAGTGAAAAGCTCCACGATGCAGCCCTTCGTTATTCGACTTATGACAAGGAGTTGTACGCACTTAAGAGAGCTTTAGAAACGTGGCAGCACTATTTATGGCCTAAGGAGTTTGTGATTCACACGGATCACGAGAGTTTAAAGCATTTGAAAGGCCAACAAAATCTGAACAAGCGACATGCACGATGGGTAGAGTTTATCGAGTCTTTCCCGTACGTCATCAAGTACAAGAAAGGCGCCGAAAACGTTGTTGCTGATGCACTTTCACGAAGGTATGTTCTCTTGAACTTAATGCATGCGAAGCTGTTGGGATTTGATCACATTAAGAGCTTATATGCATTAGATCCATTTTTTGCACCTATATATGAAGCATGTTCGAAATTTGCTAAGGCTAGAGATGGATTTTTCGTGCATGATGGGTTTCTGTTCAAGGGTTCTTGTTTGTGTGTTCCTAAGTCTTCTATGCGTGAATTGTTAGTTCTTGAATCGCATGCGGGAGGTTTAATGGGTCACTTTGGTGTGTCAAAAACATTAGACTTGCTGCATGAACACTTTTATTGGCCGCATATGAGACATGATGTTGAGATTGTGTGTAATAGATGTATAACTTGTAGGAGGTCGAAATCTACATCACACCCGTTTGGTTTATACACTCCTCTACCAGCCCCGTCTTCCCCGTGGATTGATTTATCTATGGATTTTATACTTGGTTTACCACGGTCTAGATCTGGTCGAGATAGTATTTTTGTGGTTGTTGATAGGTTTTCCAAGATGTCTCATTTCATTGCATGTAGGAAAACCGATGATGCAGTACACATAGCCAATCTGTTCTTTATACATGTTGTGCGTTTACATGGAATACCTAGAACTATTGTTAGTGATAGGGATTCTAAGTTTCTTGCACATTTTTGGCGTGTACTTTGGGGAAAATTAGGTACCAAGTTGTTGTTTTCTACTGCATGTCACCCACAAACTGATGGTCAAACTGAAGTAGTTAATCGCACCTTAGGTACTTTGCTGCGTTCTTTGGTTAAAAACAACTTGAAATCATGGGAAGATTGTTTGCCATATGCTGAATTTGCCTATAATAGAGTTGTGCATTCATCTACCAATATGTCTCCGTTTGAAGTTGTTTATGGTTTTAATCCGCTAACGCCTAATGATCTGTTGCCTTTACCTGTTGAGCATCTAACAAGTGTTAAAGGTACAAGAAAAGCGGAACAAGTTAAGGAGATGCATGAGAAGGTACGTGCGCGTATTGAAGCCGTTGGCGCACGTAATGCTGTTCAAAAGAACAAACGGCGCAAGCAAGTGATTTTCCAGCCTGGGGATCGCGTTTGGATTCATCTGAGTCCTGGACGGTTTCCTAACTTGAGAAAGTCGAAACTTATGCCAAGAGGAGATGGACCGTTCACCGTGTTGAGTCGAGTCAATGACAATGCATATCGCATTGATTTACCCGGTGAGTATAAGTGTTCGTCTACATTCAATGTTGCTGACTTATCTCCCTTTTCTGCAGATGATGAGTTCGATGATGATGAGTCCCCAAATTCGAGGACGAATTCTTTTCAGCAGGGGGGGAATGATGAGGTCATACAAGGCAATGAAGAAGATGATCCGGAGCTGCAGTTTAAAGGTCCAATGACGCGTTTGCGAGCTAAGAAGTTACAAGCTTATTTACAAGCTTCTATTCGTCGCAAATTCGAAATGTATGAAGATGAAGTCAAGGGCAGCTCAAGATTGATCACCATGCTTGCCATAGATGAAGAAGAAGGAAGCATGAAGACGTGAGAAGAAGAATGACGCCATTTGGACGTGTGCATGAAAAGTTATACGCGTTTGCATGGGAAATCGGGAGATGCTGTTTTTCATGCAAAGGTGGTAATATTAATTGTACCATGGGCCACGAAATTATTCATGTTAATTCAGCCCATGATCGAGTTCTAAGGTCCAAGATGGTGTGGAAATACAGGCCCAAATCCATTGTGGGATTTATCCTTATCTAGTTAGATTTAGATAGATTTTTGTTATCTTATTTTTGGTATCTTTTGATTTTATCCTAGATTCATTAGGATTAGTTTTGGATTGATTTTTATCACTTAATTAGGTCTAATTTTCGTCCCCTATGTGTCCTATAAATAGGGCTACCATGTGACACTTTAAAAGTTAGACAATTGCAAGAATTCAAGAGTTATTTCTCAATCTGTCTCAAGATCTTTTGTTGATCGAAATTTTATCTTCAAAGTTCTATTGTTTTAGCAACTCAATAGTCCTATTCAAGTTCTTCAGGGTGCGTTCAAGTACTTGGGAGAATTGCTATCCGGAGAAGCTAGACGTGCGCGTTCGGGTTATTCAACACGGGTTCGCCGAATCTAACCTATCCTTCTACCAGCAACACCGCCGCCGCCAACACCATCAATACCGCCGTCATCCGCCGCCGTGACCATCACCACCGCCGAGTTCCAGCCACCATCCAAGTGTTCCAATCGAGTCCTAGTTCGTGTCTACGTAATTCTAGTAAGTTTTATCGTATTTTGAGTCGGATTGATTCCATTGTCTTCTAGCTGACGTAGTTCGTTCTTGAAGTCTTCCGCGTGCATAAATCTCGTGTCTTGGATACATTGTCCGGGTCACATCAGGTTGGGCGGCGTAGACTTGGGTCTACGGCTTGTCTGCGGTGTAGAACGGTCGAAACGCCGTTCGGGTGGTCCGGTTGGACCTCTGGGACGTGTAGAATCAGTAGAAGGGGAAGAAAGTGATGTGGAAGGTATACCTTTACTCCAAGTAGTGCGTGTAGGGGCTGCACTGTAATGGGATCGACGGCGGCCCTCTCTTAGCTGCCTTTCCACAATCGTTGCGTACTGCACCATTCTTTCTACACTGGTGAAGTCTCTGAGCTCGACTTCACACGCAATATCAGGATTCATACCTTCAATGTACCGAATGATGGTAGCATTTAAGGTCTCCTATTTTCCAACTCGGTTCAATAGTGTCTCCAACTCCTTGTGGTACTCTTCGATTGATCTCGTACCTTGCTTAACCCGATTGAGCTTCTTCTCAAGCTCTCTTTCATAATGCATGGGTATGAAACGCCCACGCATGAATCCCTTCATTTCTTCCCAATTATCGATGGGAGGGTTGTGGTTTCTGCGCCTTCTATCTTGTGGCATTTCCCACCATGAGGCTGCATAGCCTCTAAACTCTAAGCATGCGAGTTGTACCTTCTTTTGCTCTGAAAAGTTGTAGCATGCAAAGATCTTCTCTACCTTACGTTCTCAATCTAAGTAAACATCGGGATCGTGAAGGCCTTCAAATTCGGGTATGCTCATCTTGATGTTGTTGAGCCTACCATCATCATCATCATGATGATTTGCACGCCTATGGGGACCTCGGGGTCGGCCATGGCGTCCTCTGTGCCCTTATGGTGGATAATCAGCTTCATACCCACTGGCTGCATAGGAATCGTATCCATAATCATAGTCATCTTCAAAGGCAGGCTCACGGGGCGGCCTATCAACATTCCTCTGCTGTTGGCGTCGGTCAATAGGCTCCAATTGAGGCTCGGGACGCCTCTCTGCATCACTTTGAGGCTCAGGTTGCCTCGCTGCATTGATTTGAGGCTCAGATTGCCTCATTTCGTCATCTTGAGGCTCGAGTGGCCTCTTCTCAGGATTTCCTTGGACCGTTTGGGATGTGGTCGACTGGGCTCTGAGTCTTGCAAGCTCCTCTTGCAATTCAGCTACTTGGTTGCCAAGTTCGTCTTTCAGTAGACGATTCTGTCATTCAAAGTGTTGAACTAGAGCTTGGTATTGGAACTTGGGATCCCACTGTGGTTCGGACGAGTAGGATTGTTCGCCTGGTGTGTTCGGCGATCTAGGCTCCTCAAGGGGTGGAGTAGTCGCTCCTTTATTGTTTCCTTTCTTCATGGTACCTGCAAAACGAACAAACGTGAAGAAAAAAGCAAAGTAGTACCTCACAATTCCTCACAGACGCTCGTGTATGTCGCTCTTGATTTTTCCACTCGTGTTTAACTCTCAAGTATGTGTAGTGCACGTGTGGAGTGAAATATGGGGGTGGGTTTGATACGACCCGAACTCTAGGAACGAACACACGTCGACACACGTAAGTTTTGTGTCTACGATGACTCAAACAATCAAAGTAAAATATGCGGAAGATAACGGAACAAACTAGACGACTAAGACTAAATAAAATACCTAGACGTATGACACACAAAATAACACAAATCCAATCAAAGATGGGGCTGTTTTGGGACGGTTATAGGGACGGTATTGAGGATGGAATTTCGATGGTGTTGTATAGGTTTAGAAGGGCTAGGGTAGATAGGATATGATAGAGTTGAAAACGGACTTACGGATTGAACGGTGTGAACGATGAATTGGACACGAACGGTGGATGATCTTGAGATGGACGACGGTGGACGGTGGTGACGTTGTGGATGATGGCGGCGGCGGTGTTGAAGGTGTTGTGAATTACAACCCGAAAGTTGCCTTGAATCTCGAACGTACACAAGGCCAAATTCTTTAAGTTGCTCTTCGGATAGCGAGTTTCCGACGATCCCTCGAACGTGGACGGCGAATTCCCTTTGTAAAACTTAGAGGTGCTAAATCTAAGAGTATGAATTTAATTATCTAAACTCACAAAAGTATTAAAGGGGTGAGACGATATTGAAAGCAATGGCTTAAAAATCAAATATAGTCTAAAATATGAATGTCACATGGATCCCCTATTTATAACAATAGGTGGATCGAAAATCTAAGGCCTAATGGACGAAAATAAGGAGTCCAATTTGAACTAGAATTGGACTTTAACAACTTCCTAAACTAGAATTCTATTTAAGGTAGATTTTGTAGATCTTACCTTATCTAAAAATCTAGTCAAAACTCTATCTAAAATAACCGAAAATTACCAACTAAAAATCTGCAAAATTCGTCCAAACCATAATAAAATAAAATACTATAGTCTAATAAATCAATCCCCTTAATTGGATACATCAAGGGCCGATTATTTTGGGCTTTTCCACCATACATGCTTAACTTGGGCTGAATAGCAAGTATACACATCAAGCCCAACAAAAGCACACTTGCACGCCTTCTTCATGTATTGCACTCCATATCTTGATCTCCATCTTCCAATGTCAACAAGTTCATCATCTTCAAGCTTCCTTGTACGCCGTCTTCTTCTTCAAGCTTCTTGCAAATTGTAGTTTGCAAATAATCTTGCAACTTCTTAGCTCGTAGTCTTGTGACGGGTCCTTTGAATTGAAGCTCTTCATTGACTTCCTCATTGCTATGGATGTCCTCATCAGGGTTGATCGAAAAATTCAGCAGCTTCTCTTGACTAGCTCCTCTGGGTCTTCTTCAAGCCCCAACGGATAAAATCAAGCCGGAAGGTTGCTAAGAGTAGAAGTAGGCGTGTGGAATGAGTATTCAATGGGTTGGTGTATGCGGACTACGGGTGTATGGGTGTATGGGTGTACGGGTGTACGGGTGTATGGGTGTATGGACTATGTGGTGTATAAGGTGAACCGGGTGTATATGGAAGAGATGAAATTTTCGAGCCCTTTAGTGTGTAGGATCGAAAATATGGATGGATAAGGGTGAGGGATTTGATTAGATATGGATGAGGATGGAAAGATCTTGAATAGATGTAGATTAGGATGAAATCTATCTAAACAAGGTAAGAAATCTAATGGATAAAGGAAAAAGGATTTTGGATGTGTGAACACAATCTAAGAATCCCTAAAAAGATGGAAACAAATCTAAAAACAAGGAATTGAGATCAAAAACACAAAAACAAACTGAATTTTCGTTTTTTTTTTTCGATTTTTTTTTTCGGCGATTTTTTTTTTCTTTTTGGCCGATTTCTTTTTTCCTTTTTTTTTCAATGAATATCAATCAGATTACAATAGACACGATGCAAAATTTAAATGACACGTACGATAGAAAACTGACACGTAGATGACACGTCGGATTGAACCACGACCAGCAGAGCTGACGTGGCTCTGATGCCAAATTTATGATGTGACCCGAACAATGAATCCAAGACACGAGATATACGCAAGCGGAAGACTTTAAGGACTCGAACAACGTCAGCTAAAGAAGGATTCAAACCGACTCGAATTAAACGGTAAAACTTACTAGAAATTTGAACAACGAAAAGAACGACGATGAGGACACTTGGAACACTTGAAGATGGCTGGAATTATGGTGATGGTGGCGGTGGAAGGCTTTGGTGTAGATGGACTTGGCGGCGGCGATGGTAGTGTTGTGGATTGGATAGATTCGGCGAACCCGTGTTGATAACCCGAACGCGCACCTCTAACTTCTCCGGATAGCAATTCTCCCAAGTAGTTGAACGCACCCTGAAGAACTTGAATAGGACTATTGAGTTGCTAAAACAATAGAACTTTGAAGATAAAATTTCGATCAACAAAAGATCTTGAGACAGATTGAGAAATAACTCTTGAATTCTTGCAATTGTCTGAATTATGAATGTCACAGGGTGCTCCTATTTATAGGAGAGATTATGAACGAAAATTAACCCTAATTAACTAGATAAACATCAAAAAAAATACTAATCCTAATCAATCTAGGATAAAATCAAAAGATACCAAAAATAAGATAACAAAAATCTATCTAAATCTAACTAAGATAAGGATAAATCCTAACTAACTTTGGGCCTCTTATTTTTGCCACTTTTGGACCTTTAATAACACAATATGGGCTGCAATATATCATAAATAATTCGTGGCCCATATGTATTATTCTTGCCACCTATGCATGAAAACAGCATCTCCCGATTTCCCATGCAAACGCGTATAACTTTTAATGCACACGTCCAAATGGCGTCATTCTTCTTCTCACGTCTTCATGCTTCCTTCTTCATCATCTATGGATAGCATGGTGATCAATCTTGAGCTGCCCTTGACTTCATCTTCATGCATTTCGAATTTGCGACGAATAGAAGCTTGTAAATAAGCTTGTAACTTCTTAGCTCGCAAACGCGTCATTGGTCCTTTAAACTGCAGCTCCGGATCATCTTAATCATTGCTATGCTCTATCTCATCACTACCCAAAACCATTCTTCACCTAATCCACACACACAAAACCCGTCACCCTCACCCTATCCTAGCCGTCCAAAAACAGCCCCTTGTTCTTGGATATTGTGTTATTTTTGTGTGTCATAAGTCTAGGTATTTTATTTAGTTTTAGTCGCCTAGTTTCTTCCGCATATTTTTACTTTGATTAATTGAGTCGTAGAAGACACAAAACTTACGTGTGTCGACGTGTGTTCGTTCCTAGAGTCCGGGTCGTATCAATTAGTATAAATAGGACATCTATGTTTCATTCAAAAGTTAGACAATTGCATGAGTTTGAGATTTATTCCTCCTTTTGTCTCCGATCCTTTGGTTGATCACCTATCTACAAACAATTCTATTGTTCTAGCAAATCAATAGTCTTATTTAAGTTCTTCAGGGTACAATCGAGTACTTGGGAGAATTGCTATCCGGAGAAGTTAGACGAGTGCGTTCGGGTTGATTCAACACGGGTTCACCGCTTTGACCTATCATTCTACCTTTCCACCGCCATCACCATCCACACCGACGACCACCGCCATCCACTCCGCCGTACGCCGCCGTCCAAGCCACCTTCGTCGTGTTCAAGTGTCTACATCAAGTATTCGAGTTTTCTAGTAAGTTTCGTCATTTAATTCGTGTCGGATTCTACCCTTCCTTAGCTGACGTAGTTCGAGTCCTTAAAAGTCTTCCGCCTGCGTTTCATTCGTGTCTTGGATTAGTTGTCCGGGTCGCTGAAAATATTAATGCTAATCTAACTAGGATTGTTACCTTATCCAAAATCTGTTTTAAGGTAAGAATCAAAAAATACCAAAAATAAAGATAACAAAAATCTAACTAGATAAAGATAAATCCTGACTAACTTTGGGCTTGAACAACTCGCCTATCTTGGACTTGGGCCTCATAATTAACGTGTTGGACTATTATTGGATGAATCCACACGTTATCTTCAACGTCAACCTAGTCAGTATGCCCATACCGACTGTCTTCATGCAATCTGGTCAGTATGCCCATACCGACTAACTTCATGCCTTATTCTTTATCATCAATGGTTAGCATAGTGATCCATCTCGGGCTGCTCTTCACTTCATCTTCATGCATTTCGAATTTGCGCCTTATTGAAGCTTGTAGATAAGCTTGCAACTTCTTAGCTCGCAAACGCGTCACAGGACCTTTGAATTGCAACTCCGGATCATCTGGATCATTGCTAGACACGATCTCATCATTTAATGCCATTAGTCAATATGCAGTGGACAAGCTCGGCCTAGTACCACAAAAGCATCCCAAGCCCTATAAGTTACAGTGACTTACAATCACAAGTCAGGTAAGTGTCGCATATACTATTGGTCGATATACTGACACTGTTTTATGTGCTCCACGCACATTCTTCTAGGTCAACCGTGGCAATTCGATGGAAGAGCACTTATTCCTTTGCTTGGAATGGACGACCCATCAGACTGATGCCTTTGGCGTCTGAGGACGTCATTAAAGATCAGAAGTGGATGTAAGAAAAGTTTAAAACCGAAAGGGAAAAGAAGGCCACAGCTACCCAGAGCGAATCGTAGACTACGACACGAATTATATAACACAATACCAAAGGTTAAAGGGCTGAATTGGGACGGATTTGAGGGCTGAATTTGTAGGGAAAATCGTGTGTGACGGCTTGTGAAGAATGGCTTGGAGAAGGTAGGATATGATAAGGATGCAACAAACTTACGGATAAAACGAACGGTGGTTGATTGCTCGAACTTGGGGGACTGAATTGAGGCGTGCGTCGATGGGGATGGGCGTCGTCGATGATGGTTGATGGATGATGATTCGTTGATGTGAATCACAACCCGATAGCCTCCTTGAATCTCGAACGTACCCAAGGATGAAATCTCCAAGTTGATCTTCGGATAGCGAATACCGGTTAATCCCTCAAGTGGATTAAGCAATACCCTTGAATAAGACTTATGAATTTTAAATCAAAACTCACAAAGATTTAAAAGGGGTTGAGACAATATTGAAAGCAAAGCTTAATTAATCAAATATAGTCTAAATTATCAATGTAACATGGATCCCCTATTTATAGGGTTAAAAGGCACGAAAATAATAAGAAAAAAAGGCCTAAAAACTGATCCAAAAGGGATTTCTAACTATACTAGGAAGTTCCCTAAACTAGAATTCTATTCAAGGTAGGAAATTGCCTTAAATACAATTCTAGTCAACCTTGACTATAATATGGACGAAAATTACATTAAATTAAATAAAAATCTGAACTAAACTATAGACTAACATAATTAAATAAATACTATAGTCTAAATAAAATTCAACAAGGCCGGAACTACTCGGTATGGGCATACCGACCGAAACTAGTTGGTTTGGGCATACCGACGGGTTCACGCACTTCAACTCTTGATCTTCATGTATTATTCTTCAAACTTTGATCTCCAATCTTTGATTGTTAACGAGGTAACAATCTTGGGGTTGCATTTAACTTCTTCTAATTCTTCAAACTTCTTGCGAATAATTGCTTGGAAACAACCTTGCAATTTCTTGGCTCGAAATCGTGTAATTGAACCTCTAAATGGCAGCTCCGGATTTAGTTCTTCAAGGCCTTGCATGGCTTCATCACAACGAAATCTATGGAGCTAGAGTTTCGGATGATTAACACAAGTGGAATGTTCTCGTTCATGTTCATGAAGATGTGTTTTATGCAGCTTGTGCAAAAAGAATTTGATGGCCAGTTCGTGTTCGTCTTTGATCCCAGAGCTTTGAATTCAAGGACGAATTCTTTTCAAGAGGAGGGGAATGATGAAGCCATGAAAAGCGTTGAAGAACTTAATCCGGAGCTGCAAATACGTGGTCGAGCAATACAATTGCAAGGATTTTTCCAAGCATTTGTATGTAAGAAATTCGAAGATGACAAAGATGTTGAGAGCAACTCCAAAATTGTTACTTTGCTAGTAATTAAAGATTGGAGATCAATGTTTGAAGAAGAGAACATGAAGAACTCTGATGAGGTCGTGCAAGGCAAAGAAGAAGATGATCCGGAGCTGCAGTTTAAAGGTCCAATGACGCGTTTGCGAGCCAAGAAGTTGCAAGCTTATTTACAAGCTTCTATTCGTCGCAAATTCGAACTTGGTGAAAATGAAGTCAAGGGCAGCTCGAGATTGATCACCATGCTATCCATAAATGAAGAAGAAGGAAGCATGAAGACGTGAGAAGAAGAATGACGCCATTTGGACGTGTGCATGAAAAGTTATACGCGTTTGCATGGGAGATCGGGAGATGCTGTTTTTCATGCAAAGGTGGTAATATTAATTGTACCATGGGCCACGAAATTATTCATGTTAATTCAGCCCATGATCGAGTTCTAAGGTCCAAGATGGTGTGGAAATACAGGCCCAAATCCATTGTGGGATTTATCCTTATCTAGTTAGATTTAGATAGATTTTTGTTATCTTATTTTTGGTATCTTTTGATTTTATCCTAGATTCATTAGGATTAGTTTTGGATTGATTTTTATCACTTAATTAGGTCTAATTTTCGTCCCCTATGTGTCCTATAAATAGGGCTACCATGTGACACTTTAAAAGTTAGACAATTGCAAGAATTCAAGAGTTATTTCTCAATCTGTCTCAAGATCTTTTGTTGATCGAAATTTTATCTTCAAAGTTCTATTGTTTTAGCAACTCAATAGTCCTATTCAAGTTCTTCAGGGTGCGTTCAAGTACTTGGGAGAATTGCTATCCGGAGAAGCTAGACGTGCGCGTTCGGGTTATTCAACACGGGTTCGCCGAATCTAACCTATCCTTCGACCACACCGCCGCCGCCAACACCATCAATACCGCCGTCATCCGCCGCCGTGACCATCACCACCACCGAGTTCCAGCCACCATCCAAGTGTTCCAATCGAGTCCTAGTTCGTGTCTACGTAATTCTAGTAAGTTTTATCGTATTTTGAGTCGGATTGATTCCATTGTTTTCTAGCTGACGTAGTTCGTTCTTGAAGTCTTCCGCGTGCATAAATCTCGTGTCTTGGATACATTGTCCGGGTCACATCATAAATTTGGCATCAGAGCCACGTCAGCTCTGCTGGTCGTGGTTCAATCCGACGTGTCAAATACGTGTTAGTTTTCTGTCATACGTGTCATTTAATTTTCGTATTGTTTCGAGTCTATTGTAATCTGATTCATATTCATTGAAAACAAAAAAAAAAAAAAAAGAAAAGAAATCGGCCAAAAAAAAAAAGAAAAAAAAAATCGCCGATTAAAAAAAAAAAAAAAAAAAAAAAAAAAAAAAAAAAAAAAAAAACGAAAATCAGATTGTTCTACTTGTTTTCAATTTTAATTCCTTGTTTTTAGATTTGTTCCATATATTTAGGGATTCTTAGATTGTGTTCACACATCCAAAATCCTTATTTCTTTATCCACTAGATTTCTTACCTTGTTTAGATAGATTTCATCCTAATCTATATCTATTCAAGATCTTTCAATCCCCATCCATATCTAATCAAGATTATCCATCCTAAACCATCAAATTTTCGTTCCTAATCATCTATAGGATTCGAAATTGCCATCTCTTTCATACATACACCCGGTTCACCTTATACACCACATAGTCCATACACCCATACACCCATACACCCGTACACCCGTACACCCGTGGTCTACATACGCCAACCCATTGAATACTCATTCCACACGCCTACTTCTACTCTTAGCAACCTTCCGGCTTGATTTTATCCGTTGGAGCTTGAAGAAGACCCAAGAGGAGCTAGTCAAGAGAAGCTGCTGAATTTTTTTCGATCAACCCACCCCCATATTTCACTCCACACGTGCACTACACATACTTGAGAGTTAAACACGAGTGGAAAAATAAGAGTGACATACACGAGCGTCTGTGAGGAATTGTGAGGTACTACTTTGCTTTTTCTTCACGTTTGTTCGTTTTGCAGGTACCATGAAGAAAGGAAACAATAAAGGGGCGACTACTCCACCCCTTGAGGAGCCTAGATCGCCGAACACACCAGGCGAACAGTCCTACTCGTCCGAACCACAGTGGGATCCCAAGTTCCAATACCAAGCTCTAGTTCAACACTTTGAACGACAGAATCGTCTACTGAAAGACGAACTTGGCAACCAAGTAGCTGAATTGCAAGAGGAGCTTGCAAGACTCAGAGCCCAGTCGACCACATCCCAAACGGTCCAAGGAAATCCTGAGAAGAGGCCACTCGAGCCTCAAGATGACGAAACGAGGCAATCTGAGCCTCAAATCAATGCAGCGAGGCAACCTGAGCCTCAAAATGATGCTGAGAGGCGTCCTGAGCCTCAATTGGGGCCTACTGACCGACGCCAGCAACAGAGGAACGTTAACAGGCCGCCGCCTGTACAACACAATGATCAAAGGCCGCCCCGTGAGCCCGCCTTTGAAGATGACTATGAATATGGATATGATTCCTATGCAGCCAGTGGGTATGAAGCTGATTACCCACCACAAGGGCACAGAGGACGCCATGGCCGACCCCGAGGTCCCCATAGGCGTGCAAATCATCACGATGACGATGATGGTAGGCTCAACAACATCAAGACGAGCATACCCGAATTTGAAGGCCTTCACGATCCCGATGTTTACTTAGATTGGGAACGTAAGGTAGAGAAGATCTTTGCATGCTACAACTTTTCAGAGCAGAAGAAGGTACAACTCGCATGCTTAGAGTTTAGAGGCTATGCAGCCTCATGGTGGGAAATGCAACAAGAAAGAAGGCGCAGAAACCACAATCCTCCAATCGATAACTGGGAGGAAATGAAGGGATTTATGCGTGGCCGTTTTATACCCATGCATTATGAAAGAGAGCTTGAGAAGAAGCTCAATCGGGTCAAACAAGGTACAAGGTCGATTGAAGAGTACCACAAGGAATTGGAGACCCTTCTGAACCGAGTCGGGAAGCAAGAGACCTTAAATGCTACCATCATCCGGTACATTGAAGGCATGAACCCCGACATTGCATGTGAAGTCGAGCTCAGAGACTTCACCAGTGTAGAAAGAATGGTGCAGTACGCATCAATTGTGGAAAGGCAGCTAAGAGAGGGTCGTCGTCGATCCCACTTCAATTCAGCCCCTACACGCCCCTCTTGGAATAAAGGTACACCTTCCACATCACTTTCTACTCCTTCTAATGATTCTACACGTCCCAGAGGTCCATCCGGACCACCCGAACGGCGTTTCGACCGTTCTACACCACAGACAAGCCGTAGACCCGAGTCTACGCCGCCCAACCAGCCACGGCCGACCCCTACTCGGCCAAATCAAAGTGTTACAGCCCCGAATGCAGCCCCTAATCGTGCTCGTGACATCCAATGTCATAAGTGTCAAGGTTGGGGCCATTTCCAAGCTCAATGTCCAAACCGGCGGATTCTATACTTAACGGAATCAAATGAAGTCGAATCAGCTAGTGAGGATGAAAAAGAGCCCATAGGCGACGCCAACATTGAAGAAGAAGTCGAGAATGATGCAGCCCCTAATCCAGTCGATCCGGAAGTTCAGCTCAGTTTGGTCACAATCCGGAGTTTGAGCATCATTCGAGAAGAGGAACAAGAACACCAACGGGAAAACATCTTCTACACCCGTGCAGTGATTCAAGGTCACACATGTTCCATGATAATTGACAGTGGCAGTGTGATCAATGCCATTAGTCAATACGCAGTTGAAAAGCTTGGTCTACCTGTTCAACAACATGCAAAACCATACAGACTGCAGTGGCTTACAGAAAGAGGCGAGATACGCGTGGTTCACCAGGTAAGTGTCTCATTCTCAATCCATAAGTTTTCTGACACTGTTCTGTGCGACGTTATCCCTATGGATGCGGCACACTTGTTGTTAGGCAGACCTTGGCAGTATGATCGACGTGTTGTCCACGATGGACGTATGAACACTTACACCGTCGACATTGATGGCCGAATCAGCACCCTAAGGCCATTATCACCTAAAGACGTTGCTATGGATCAGCAACGCATGCAAGAGAGGTTCAAAGAGGAAAAGGCGAAGCAAGCAGCCGCAAAACAGGCCCCGAAGGCCACGGCCGAGACCTCACCCCCCGGGCAGCCCCTTGCCGTCGCCCCTAACCCTCCTAAACCACCTCATTCGAGCTCCCTAGCTGAGGAAAAGAAGTTGGAGTCGAGTTCAAACAAGCCTCATGTGAAGAGCTTGTTTATTTCAGCAAAAGGAGTTCAGAAAGCCGTTAAAGCAGGTATGCCCCTTGTTCTACTCACATTTAAGAGCAGTGCTACTAATGAGTGTTTGCATAGTGATGTGCAGCCCTTACTTGATGAGTTCAAGGACGTTTTTCCTGAGGAGATACCCGGAGGACTGCCACCAGTACGAGGAATCGAGCATCAGATCGATTTCGTCCCCGGAGCCGTGCTTCCCAACCGACCAGCCTATAGGACGTCTCCCGACGAGACTAAGGAGATAGATAGGCAAGTCAAAGAGCTGTTGGAGAAGAAGCAAATTCGAGAAAGCTTGAGCCCGTGCGCCGTTCCAGTGATTCTAGTGCCAAAGAAGAACAACGAATGGCGTATGTGCATGGATTGCCGTGCAATCAACAAAATCACGGTAAAGTATCGTTTTCCCATCCCTAGATTAGATGATATGCTTGATGAGTTATCTGGTTCGCGTGTCTTTTCTAAAATTGATTTGCGTTCTGGTTATTTTCAAGTACGTATGCAAGAAGGTGATGAATGGAAAACCGCATTTAAAACTAAGCATGGTTTGTATGAATGGCTTGTTATGCCTTTTGGTCTCACTAATGCACCAAGCACATTTATGCGTCTGATGAATCATGTTTTACGTGAAGTGATTGGAAAGTATGTTGTTGTGTATTTTGATGACATTTTGATTTACAGTGACACGACACATACACATAAGCAGCACCTTAGACACGTTTTTGAGCTTCTTAGAGAGTCAAAATTATATGGTAATCTGTCTAAGTGTTCTTTTTGCATGAGTGAAGTCGTTTTTCTAGGCTTCGTTGTGAGTTTACGTGGTATAGAAGTAGACCGTTCCAAAATCAAAGCGATTGAGGAATGGCCCACTCCTAAGTCTGCGAGTGACGTGAGGTCTTTCCACGGCCTTGCTGGCTTTTATCGTCGCTTTGTGCGCGATTTCTCCAGCATAGCCGCGCCGCTTACTGAGTTAAGCAAGAAAGATCGAAAGTTTGAATGGGGTCCTGTTCAAGAGCATGCGTTTAACACTTTAAAATCATGTTTATGTAATGCGCCTGTTCTTGCTCTTCCGGACTTTAATAAAACTTTTGAGATTGAATGTGATGCCTCGGGCAAAGGGATTGGTGCTGTTTTGATGCAGGAACGGCGTCCAGTCGCCTATTTCAGTGAAAAGCTCCACGATGCAGCCCTTCGTTATTCGACTTATGACAAGGAGTTGTACGCACTTAAGAGAGCTTTAGAAACGTGGCAGCACTATTTATGGCCTAAGGAGTTTGTGATTCACACGGATCACGAGAGTTTAAAGCATTTGAAAGGCCAACAAAATCTGAACAAGCGACATGCACGATGGGTAGAGTTTATCGAGTCTTTCCCGTACGTCATCAAGTACAAGAAAGGCGCCGAAAACGTTGTTGCTGATGCATTGTCGAGAAGGTACGTTCTCTTGAACCTTATGCATGCTAAGATGTTGGGATTTGATGCAATTAAGGAGTTATATGCATGTGATGAGTTTTTCGCACCCATATATGCTAATTGTTGTTCAAAATCTCGTGCTTATGATGGATATTTCGTGCATGATGGGTTCTTGTTCAAGGGTTCACAGTTATGCATTCCTAAGTCTTCTATGCGTGAGTTGTTAGTTCTTGAATCGCATGCGGGAGGTTTAATGGGTCACTTTGGTGTGTCTAAAACGTTAAACTTGCTGCATGAACATTTCTTTTGGCCACGTATGAAGCATGATGTTGAGAATGTGTGTAGTAGATGTATAACTTGCAAGAAATCGAAATCTACTTCACATCCATTTGGTTTATACACTCCTTTACCAGCCCCGTCTTCTCCGTGGATTGATTTATCTATGGATTTTATACTTGGTTTACCACGGTCTAGGTCTGGTCGAGATTCCATATTTGTTGTAGTTGATAGGTTTTCCAAGATGTCTCATTTCATAGCTTGTAGGAAAACCGATGATGCAGTACACATAGCCAATCTGTTCTTTGTACATGTTGTGCGTTTACATGGAATACCTAGAACTATTGTTAGTGATAGGGATTCTAAGTTTCTTGCACATTTTTGGCGTGTACTTTGGGGAAAATTAGGTACCAAGTTGTTGTTTTCTACTGCATGTCATCCACAAACTGATGGTCAAACTGAAGTAGTTAATCGCACCTTAGGTACTTTGCTGCGTTCTTTGGTTAAAAACAACTTGAAATCATGGGAAGATTGTTTGCCATATGCTGAATTTGCCTATAATAGAGTTGTGCATTCATCTACCAATATGTCTCCGTTTGAAGTTGTTTATGGTTTTAATCCGCTAACGCCTAATGATCTGTTGCCTTTACCTGTTGAGCATCTAACAAGTGTTAAAGGTACAAGAAAAGCGGAACAAGTTAAGGAGATGCATGAGAAGGTACGTGCGCGTATTGAAGCCGTTGGCGCACGTAATGCTGTTCAAAAGAACAAACGGCGCAAGCAAGTGATTTTCCAGCCTGGAGATCGCGTTTGGATTCATCTGAGTCCTGGACGGTTTCCCAACTTGAGAAAATCGAAATTGATGCCTAGAGGAGATGGACCATTCACCGTGTTGAGTCGAGTCAATGACAATGCATATCGCATTGATTTACCCGGTGAGTATAAGTGTTCGTCTACATTCAATGTTGCTGACTTATCTCCCTTTTCTGCAGATGATGAGTTCGATGATGATGAGTCCCCAAATTCGAGGACGAATTCTTTTCAGCAGGGGGGGAATGATGAGGTCGTGCAAGGCAAAGAAGAAGATGATCCGGAGCTGCAGTTTAAAGGTCCAATGACGCGTTTGCGAGCCAAGAAGTTGCAAGCTTATTTACAAGCTTCTATTCGTCGCAAATTCGAACTTGGTGAAAATGAAGTCAAGGGCAGCTCGAGATTGATCACCATGCTATCCATAAATGAAGAAGAAGGAAGCATGAAGACGTGAGAAGAAGAATGACGCCATTTGGACGTGTGCATGAAAAGTTATACGCGTTTGCATGGGAGATCGGGAGATGCTGTTTTTCATGCAAAGGTGGTAATATTAATTGTACCATGGGCCACGAAATTATTCATGTTAATTCAGCCCATGATCGAGTTCTAAGGTCCAAGATGGTGTGGAAATACAGGCCCAAATCCATTGTGGGATTTATCCTTATCTAGTTAGATTTAGATAGATTTTTGTTATCTTATTTTTGGTATCTTTTGATTTTATCCTAGATTCATTAGGATTAGTTTTGGATTGATTTTTATCACTTAATTAGGTCTAATTTTCGTCCCCTATGTGTCCTATAAATAGGGCTACCATGTGACACTTTAAAAGTTAGACAATTGCAAGAATTCAAGAGTTATTTCTCAATCTGTCTCAAGATCTTTTGTTGATCGAAATTTTATCTTCAAAGTTCTATTGTTTTAGCAACTCAATAGTCCTATTCAAGTTCTTCAGGGTGCGTTCAAGTACTTGGGAGAATTGCTATCCGGAGAAGCTAGACGTGCGCGTTCGGGTTATTCAACACGGGTTCGCCGAATCTAACCTATCCTTCGACCACACCGCCGCCGCCAACACCATCAATACCGCCGTCATCCGCCGCCGTGACCATCACCACCACCGAGTTCCAGCCACCATCCAAGTGTTCCAATCGAGTCCTAGTTCGTGTCTACGTAATTCTAGTAAGTTTTATCGTATTTTGAGTCGGATTGATTCCATTGTTTTCTAGCTGACGTAGTTCGTTCTTGAAGTCTTCCGCGTGCATAAATCTCGTGTCTTGGATACATTGTCCGGGTCACATCAAACTCGTCGAGTTGTGCATGCGTGCACGAGATCAGATTTTTAGCCCTTTAATTAATTTAATTATGGGGTTGATTTTATTTAGACTATAGTATTTATTTTATTTAATTAAGACTATAGTCAAATCAGATTTATTTAATTATTTGGGAGTAATTTTCGTCCATAATAAGCATAGGTTTGACTATAATTGTATTTAAGGCAATTTCCTCCCTTAAATAGAATTCTAGTTTAGGGAACTTCCTAGTATAGTTAGAGATCCCTTTTGGATCAATTTTTCAGCCATTTTTTATGTTTAATTTCGTTCCCCCATAGTCCTATAAATAGGGGAACCATGTCACATTGATATTTGAGACTTTATTTGAATTATTAAGCTTTGCTTTCAATATTGTCTCAACCCCCTTTTAAATCTTTGTGAGTTTTGATTTAAAATTCATATTCTTAGAGCTAGCAACTTTAAGTCTTATTCAAGGGTATTGCTTAATCCACTTGAGGGATTAACCGGTATTCGCTATCCGAAGATCAACTTAGAGATTTCATCCTTGGGTACGTTCGAGATTCAAGGAGGCTATCGGGTTGTGATTCACATCAAGGAATCATCATCCATCAACCATCATCGATGTCTTCCATCCACATCGACGCACGCCTCAAAGTCAGCCACAAGTTCGAGCAACCTTCCACTGTTCGTTTATTCGTAAGTTCGTTACATCCCTGTCATATCCTACCTTCTCCAAGCCATTCTTCACTAGCCTACACACACAAAATCCTACATAATTCCAGCCCTATAAACCGTCCCTATTCAGCCCCTTTTTCCTTGGTATTGTGTTACATAGTTTGTGTCATTTTTCTAGGTATTTTAGTTATCTAGAGTGTCTATTTTCAGTTGTTTATCGAGTCGGATTGAAGCCCTTCATTCGCTGACGTGTTTCGTATCCAGAAGTCTTCCGCTACGTTCTCAAGATTCGTCCTAGCATAGTCCGGGTCATATCATTCTACGTTTAATGTAGCTGATTTATCTCCTTTTCTTGCAGATGAATTCAACCATGATGAGGATCCAAATTCGAGGACGAATTCTTTTCAGCTAGGGGAGAATGATGAGGACATCTATAGCAATGAGGAAATCAATGAAGAGCTGCAATTCAAAGGACCCGTCACAAGACTACGAGCTAAGAAGTTGCAAGATTATTTGCAAGCCACAATTCTTAAGAAGCTCGAAGAAGAAGACGGCGTGCAAGGAAGCTTGAAGATGATGACCTTGTTGACATTGGAAGATGGAGATCAAGACATGGAGAACACAACATGAAGATGTGCACGTGTGCATGTGTGCATGATGAAGAAGTCACGGTTGAGAGTGAAATCTAGTGGATAAGGAAATCTAGACAAGGTAGGAAATCTAGTGGATAAGGTAGAATATTTTTGGATAAGTTTGACCAAGTGTGAACACAATCTAACAAATCCCAAAATATCTATCCAAGATGGATTCAAGCCTATCTAGACTAGAAAACAACAAGAAAAATTGAAATAAACAAGAAATAAAATCTGATTTTTTTTAATCGGCGTTTTTTTTTTCGTTGTTTTTTTGCCGAATACTCTTTTGTTCTTTTTTTTTTCAATGAATAACAATCAGACTACAACTCAAAACACAAAACAAAAATTAAATGACACGTGTATGATAGAAAACTGACACGTAGATGACATGTCAGATTGAACCACGACTAGCAGAGCTGACGTGGCTCTGATGCCAAATTTATGATGTGACCCGGACAATGTATCCAAGACACGAAGAATACGCAGGCGGAAGACTTTAAGGACTCGAACAACGTAAGCTAAAGAAGGACTCAACCCGACACGAATTAAAAGACAAACTTACTAGAAAACACGAACAATGAATGGGACAACGGTGAGGACACGACGAACAACTTGAGGGGGCTGGAATACGGCGGTGGAGGCGGCGGAAGTCGGTGAAGGTGGCAGTGGTGTTGATGAAGGCGGCGGCGATGTGTTGTTGTGGATTGGATAGATTCGACGAACCCATGTTGATAACCCGAACGCGCACGTCTAACTTCTCCGGATAGAAATTCTCCCAAGTACATAATTATACCTTGAAGAACTTGATTAAGAATATTGAAGTGCTAAAACAATAGAATTGTAGGTAAAAACTCGATCAACAAAAAAACTTGGAGACAGATTCAGAATAACTCTTTATTTCTTGCAATTGTCTGAATTATTAATGTCACATCGTGCTCCTATTTATAGGAGAGGTTAAGGACGAAAATTAGAGTCCTAATAACTTAAGAATTTGATCCTAATAGATACGACCCGAACTCTAGGAACGAACACACGTCGACACACGTAAGTTTTTGTGTCTTCTATGACTCAAACAATCAAAGTAAAATATGCGGAAGAATTATTGAACAAACTAGACGACTAAGACCAAATAAAATACCTAGACTAATGACACACAAAATAACACAAAATTCAAACAAATATGGGCTGTTGTGGACGGTATTTGGAATGAGTTTATGGAAGGAATTTCGATGAGGTTGAATGGGTTTAGAAGGGTTAGGGTAGATAGGATATGATAGAGTTGTAATGGACTTACGGATTGAACGGTGTGATGAACGAACTTGTCACGAACTTGTGGATGAAGGTGAGATGGACGGCGGTGGCTGGTGGAGGCGTCGTGTATGGTGGCGGCGTCGTGGATGATGGACGGCGGCGGTGTTGAAGTGTTGTGAATTACAACCTGAAAGTTGCCTTGAATCTCGAACGTACACAAGGCCAAATTCTTTAAGTTGCTCTTCGGATAGCGAGTTTCCGACGATCCCTCGAACGTGGACGGTGAATTCCCTTTGTAAAACTTAGAGGTGCTAAATCTAAGAGTATGAATTTAATTATCTAAACTCACAAAAGATTTAAAGGGGAGAGACGATATTGAAAGCAAAGGCTTAATAATCAAATATAGTCTAAAGTAACAATGAAGCATGGATCACCTATTTATAGGACATAGGTGACCGAAAATTAGAGCTATAAGGGCCGAAAATTTCATGCCCAAATCAAACTAGAACTAGACTTGGAAGTTTCCTAAACTAGAATTCTATTTAAGGTAGAACTTGTAGATCTTACCTTATCTAAAATTCTAGTCAACCTATGACTTTGACATGACCGAAAATTACCCTATTTTAATTAAATAAATCCAAACTATAGTATAATTAAATAAAATAAATACTATAGTCTAAAATAAAATAACTACTAGAATAAAATAGCTAAAGACCGAAAATTGGTCTTCTTCAACTTGGTCGATCCTCTTCACTTCTTGAGCTCATGCACACGTCCTCTTGCACACATGCACATCTTCATGTTGTGTTCTCCATGTCTTGATCTCCATCTTCCAATGACAACAAGTTCATCATCTTCAAACTTCCTTGCACGCCGTCTTCTTCTTCAAGCTTCTTGCGAATTGTAGCTTGCAAATAATCTTGCAACTTCTTAGCTCTTAGTCTTGTGACGGGGCCTTTGAATTGAAGCTCTTCATTGACTTCCTCATTGCTATGGATGTCCTCATCATTCCCCCCCTGCTGAAAAGAATTCGTCCTCGAATTTGACTCCTCATCATGGTCGAATTCATCTGCAACAAAAGGAGATAAATCAGCAACATTAAACGTAGAAGAACACTTATACTCACCAGGTAGATCAATGCGGTATGCATTATCATTGACACGGCTTAGAACAGTGAATGGACCATCTCCACGGGGCGACAACTTGGACTTCCTCAAGTTAGGAAATCGGCCAGGGCTTAAATGAACCCAAACACGATCACCGGGCTGAAAGATGACACGTTTGCACCTCGTGTTGCGTGCGGCGGCTATCCTTGAGCCCTTGGTGCTCAATCCGGGCACGTACCTTCTCATGCATCTCTTGAATGAAATCAGCTCTCTTCATACCTTTAATACTCGTTAGATGCTCAACGGGTAAAGGCAACAAATCAGTAGGAGTTAACGGATTAAATCCATAAACTACCTCAAAAGGAGACATGTTAGTAGAAGAATGTACAACACGATTATAAGCAAATTCAGCATATGGTAAACATTCTTCCCATGACTTCAAATTATTCTTAATTAAAGCTCCTAAAGTGCGATTCACAACCTCAGTTTGACCATCGGTTTGTGGATGACATGCAGTAGAAAACAATAACTTAGTGATGAGGACATCCATAGCAATGAGGAACTCAATGAAGAGCTTCAATTCAAAGGACCCGTCACAAGATTAAGAGCTAAGAAGTTGCAAGATTATTTGCAAGCTACAATCCGCAAGAAGCTTGAAGAAGAAGACGGCGTGCAAGGAAGCTTGAAGATGATGACCTTGTTGTCATTGGAAGATGGAGATCAAGACATGGAGAACACAATATGATGAAGTGCACGTGTGCATGTGAACGTGTGCATGTGTGCGTGTGTTGCAAGTCACGGCCAAGAAGAGAAGTGAAGAAATCGGCCCTTAGTTATTTTAATTAAGGGGTTATTTTATTTTAGACTATAGTATTTATTTTATTTAATTATACTATAGTATGGATCAGATTTATTTAATTAATTAGGATGTAATTTTCGGTTATTTCAAGTCATAGGTTGACTAGGATTTTAGATAAGGTAAGATCTACAAGTTCTACGTTAAATAGAATTCTAGTTTAGGAAACTTCCAAGTCCAATTCTAGATCAATTTGGACTCTTTATTTTTGTCCCTTAGCCTTAGGAATTTCGATCCTACTATTATAAATAGTGGATCCATGCTTCATTGTTACTTTAGACTATATTTGATTATTAAGCCTTTGCTTTCAATATCGTCTCTCCCCTTTAAATCTTTTGTGAGTTTAGATAATTAAATTCATACTCTTAGATTTAGCACTTCTAAGTTTTACAAAGGGAATTCACCGTCCACGTTCGAGGGATCGTCGGAAACTCGCTATCCGAAGAGCAACTTAAAGAATTTGGCCTTGTGTACGTTCGAGATTCAAGGCAACTTTCGGGTTGTAATTCACAACAATCATCACCACCGCCGTCCATCACCCACGACGTCACCATTACCACCGCCCATCCGTACCAAGTCCAGCCACCATCGCCGCCGTTCAAGTCGTCGCCGTTCGTGTCCAATTCATCGTTCAAATCGTTCATTCCGTAAGTCCGTTTAACTCTATCATATCCTATCTACCCTAACCCTTCTAAACCTAAACTCCACCATCGAATTTCTTCCATCATCACCATCCATAATACCGTCCAAAACAGCCCTTAATCTTTGTTGGATTTGTGTTAATTTTGTGTGTCATAAGTCTAGGTATTTTATTTGGTTCTAGTCGTGTAGTTTATTCCGTAATTCTTCCGCATAATTTACTTTGATTATTTGAGTCATAAAAGACATAAAACTTACGTGTGTCGACGTGTGTTCGTTCCTAGAGTCTGGGTCGTATCACTTAGTATCTAATTTTCCCCACAAAACACGCCAGAAATGTCCTAAAAACTTAGAATCCCTATCACTAACAATAGCACGAGGAATTCCTTGCAATCTAACAACATGCACAAAGAACAAGTTGGCAACATGTATAGCATCATCAGTTTTCCTACATGCAATGAAATGAGCCATTTTGGAAAACCTATCAACTACAACTGTAATACCCCGAAATATTTTAGAGGGGTTTTACTCAACTTATGTTACCTGAGGGTAATTTAGGTAAGAAGTTGGGTCCTTAAAGGACTCAAATAAAGGAAAATCGCAGCCAGGGAAATCTATTAAAATTTTTTTTGGTCAAAAATTGCTTTAAAAATATGTTCTGATATTTTTCTTGGGTTGATAGAAAAATTTTCAAGCATCGTGCCAAACTTTGAATTTTCCAATTTCGAGTTCAAATGAACACTTGGCACAATTTTAGGGTGAAAGGTAATAGATTTGGATAACTAAGGCACATCCGTCATTATCCAATTTCTTTTTCGAAATATTATCCTATTTATTTTTCTTCTATAAATAGGAGGTTAAGGTTTCATTTTTCATTCATTTTCAAAATCGAAACGCCGAGCAGCTTCTAGAGAAGGTACGTCTCTAGTTTCCTATTTCATTTCCGAAATAGTCATTTTGAAGGTGTCAACGCATAGATCACGAATACGTGATTGAAATGATGACACGACGGACGATCACGATGGAAAATCATCGTGACCGCCGCCAAAAGTCGCCACCACCTTTCAAATCGGTGACTCTTTCGGGTCATCGAATCAAAAAGTGTCTTTAGGGTTTTATGTTCTATGTATATTTATATACATTTTCCATGTTGTCACTTTTTAATTTCGGGTATATTTTGGGTATCCGATTATTAAATTGTAGTCTTTTTCAGATCTATCCTTCGTGGATAGCCCTATCGTATTTTTAAACTCAAAAGTTGTTCCGTGTCAAAATATAGTATTTTTATTTAAAGTTTCATATTTTTCCAATGGGCAGATCTTGCGGTATGAATTTATTTGTACCGAATTAATTTTAGGATACGGGTTTGACCACCCCGTATGCCAAAACTTCCTAAACGGTTTTTCTTTATAAAAATGCCCTGAGTAAAGTTCCCTTAAGAGTCAAAATATTTTGATGATCCGGGTGCTGCGTATTAAGATAGTAGATATTATAATATTTACTTCATAGCTAAGAAAGGTTAGATTTTGACATAATGGTAGTCATTCATCGAAACTAAGTTGCCGGATAATCTTGTAGGCACAGAAGAAGGAGACTTCTAGTTGAGATCAGAATCAGAATCTAGATCTAGCTCAGATTACCAGGTGGGTTTTTATTATATAAAAATATGTTTCGGGTTATTAAGCCCTGATATTTATAAAATGAATATGATTGAATATCCAACTCATGACTGTATTTGATGTGCTCTCCTGACTCATGTAAGTCTTACTACTGTTTTTGGTGACGAAACTACAATGGTTCACGATATCGAGCCCCAAGCAAACAGGGCAGTGTCCAACCTTAAGTACTTCTTTGAACAGAAGGATTTAAACATGAGGCAGAGAAGGTGGCTAGAATTAGTTAAGGATTATGATTGTACCATTCTCTACCACCCCGGTAAAGCAAATGTTGTAGCAGACGCCCTTAGCCGAAAAACCAAAGCAGAGTTAGGTTGTTTCCTAACACAAGAAGAAAGGTTAATTGAAGAATTTCAAAGACTAGAGTTACAGTTGGTTCAACCACCAGACTCTACTAAAGGACTTATAGCTACTTTAATAGCTAAACCCGATTTAAGGAAACGAATTGTGGAGGCACAAAGAGGGGATCAATTTTTGGAGAAGATGCGATTGAAAGTAAGATCTGAGGATTCAAAAGGATTTGCTGAAGCAAATGATAATGCTCTCATGTACGAAAGAAGAATATGTGTGCCCCACAATGAAGAGTTAAAGAATGAAATCATGATGGAAGCTCATGATACTCCATATACCGCTCACCCTGGAAGTACAAAGATGTATAGAGATTTGAAGAGAAACTTCTGGTGGCGAAATATGAAGAGAGAAGTGGCCTCATTTGTTGAACGATGCTTAACTTGTCAGCAAGTAAAGGCGGTACATCAACGACCATCAGGATTATTACAACCACTTGAAATCCCAGAATGGAAATGGGAACATATCAACATGGATTTTATAGTAGGATTACCAAAGTCAGTGCGAGGAAACACTGCGATATGGGTCGTTGTTGATCGATTGACCAAATCCGCGCACTTTTTGCCAATCAAGATGACACTTGGACTAGATAAGTTGGCTCAACTCTATGTGAAGGAGATTGTGCGATTACACGGAGTACCTGTCTCGATCACCTCTGACCGAGATACCAGATTTACTTCTAGATTCTGGATAAGTCTCCAAGATGCCATGGGAACACAACTAAATTTCAGTACAGCTTTCCATCCTCAAACTGATGGACAATCAGAAAGGACAATACAAATACTAGAGGATATGCTCAGAGGAGTTTTAACTGATAGAGGTGGAAGCTGGGAAAATGTTTTACCCTTAGTAGAGTTCGCCTATAACAACAGTTATCAGGCAACCATTGGAATGGCACCATATGAAGCATTGTATGGCCGAAAATGTAGATCACCACTTTATTGGGATGAAGTGGGTGAAAGAAAGATATTAGGCCCTGAGATTGTTCAGATAAAAATCGAAATAATTGATAAGATAAGAATGAGAATGAAGGAGGCCCAAGATAGACAAAAAGCCTATGCAGATAAACGTCGAAAGGATCTGTATTTTAATGTTGGAGATAAGGTCTTTCTCAAAATATCTCCTACTAAAGGAATTATACGTTTTGGCAAAAGAGGAAAATTGAAACCACGGTATATTGGACCATTTGAAATTCTTGAACGAGTTGGAGAGGTAGCTTATAGACTAGCCTTACCGCCAAGTCTAGCCGAGGTTCATAATGTTTTTCATGTCTCAATGTTGAGAAAGTACGTGTTTGATACTACACACGTTATAAAGAATGAAGAGATAGTCCTGAATCAGGATTTATCATATGAAGAAAAACCAGAGGCTATTCTTGACCAAAAGGTCCAAAAATTACGGAACAAACAGATATCACTGGTGAAAGTCCTATGGAATAACCATGGGAGAGAGGAAGCTACCTGGGAGCTTGAAAGCAGAATCAAGGAGTTGTACCCTGATTTACCCTATAGAGGTACGCAAATTTCGGGACGAAATTTTTATTAAGGAGGGTAGAATGTAATACCCCGAAATATTTTAGAGGGGTTTTACTCAACTTATGTTACCTGAGGGTAATTTAGGTAAGAAGTTGGGTCCTTAAAGGACTCAAATAAAGGAAAATCGCAGCCAGGGAAATCTATTAAAATTTTTTTTGGTCAAAAATTGCTTTAAAAATATGTTCTGATATTTTTCTTGGGTTGATAGAAAAATTTTCAAGCATCGTGCCAAACTTTGAATTTTCCAATTTCGAGTTCAAATGAACACTTGGCACAATTTTAGGGTGAAAGGTAATAGATTTGGATAACTAAGGCACATCCGTCATTATCCAATTTCTTTTTCGAAATATTATCCTATTTATTTTTCTTCTATAAATAGGAGGTTAAGGTTTCATTTTTCATTCATTTTCAAAATCGAAACGCCGAGCAGCTTCTAGAGAAGGTACGTCTCTAGTTTCCTATTTCATTTCCGAAATAGTCATTTTGAAGGTGTCAACGCATAGATCACGAATACGTGATTGAAATGATGACACGACGGACGATCACGATGGAAAATCATCGTGACCGCCGCCAAAAGTCGCCACCACCTTTCAAATCGGTGACTCTTTCGGGTCATCGAATCAAAAAGTGTCTTTAGGGTTTTATGTTCTATGTATATTTATATACATTTTCCATGTTGTCACTTTTTAATTTCGGGTATATTTTGGGTATCCGATTATTAAATTGTAGTCTTTTTCAGATCTATCCTTCGTGGATAGCCCTATCGTATTTTTAAACTCAAAAGTTGTTCCGTGTCAAAATATAGTATTTTTATTTAAAGTTTCATATTTTTCCAATGGGCAGATCTTGCGGTATGAATTTATTTGTACCGAATTAATTTTAGGATACGGGTTTGACCACCCCGTATGCCAAAACTTCCTAAACGGTTTTTCTTTATAAAAATGCCCTGAGTAAAGTTCCCTTAAGAGTCAAAATATTTTGATGATCCGGGTGCTGCGTATTAAGATAGTAGATATTATAATATTTACTTCATAGCTAAGAAAGGTTAGATTTTGACATAATGGTAGTCATTCATCGAAACTAAGTTGCCGGATAATCTTGTAGGCACAGAAGAAGGAGACTTCTAGTTGAGATCAGAATCAGAATCTAGATCTAGCTCAGATTACCAGGTGGGTTTTTATTATATAAAAATATGTTTCGGGTTATTAAGCCCTGATATTTATAAAATGAATATGATTGAATATCCAACTCATGACTGTATTTGATGTGCTCTCCTGACTCATGTAAGTCTTACTACTGTTTTTGGTGACGAAACTACAATGGTTCACGATATCGAGCCCCAAGCAAACAGGGCAGTGTCCAACCTTAAGCAGCCGGGTTGTGTACACGAACCGACTCACCGTAAGCGTTCTAGGGGAGAGTTGCGCGCAATGATGGAACTAAAATGATTTAGTATACATGGAATTCGCAAATTTTCTACTTTAAAAGCTTTCCATGATATGCTCTCAATATGATTGGATATTCTATTTTATAAAATGATTCTGAAGGTTTTTCTCAAAAGTACCCACTGAGTGCATTAGTACTCACGCCCAAATTTTTTCAAATATTTTCAGGATGAGCTGCGGGATGGTGGACGGTTGTGCTAAGGCTGAAGGGCTATCTTTTGATGTATATGTTTCTTTTATGTGTGGAGTCCAACTGAGAACATGGTTACCTTTTGTGTCTGAATAAATGCACTGCGTTTTTGTCCGCTTACTCTGATTATTGTTATGGAGTGTTCGGTTCTCCGAATCCCATTTTATTTACTGTTATGGAGTGTTCGGTTCTCCGAATCCCATTTTCTTTACTGTTATGGAGTGTTCGGTTCTCCGAATCCCATTTTCTTTATTGTTACGGAGTGTTCGGTTCTCCGAATCCCGTTTACTTTCTGTTCCTGACAGGCGAAAGCCTGGCATTTATTTACTTTCCTTACTCAGACAGGCGCAAGCCTGGCTTTACATTGTTTTTCATGTCAAGGCAAAAGCCTGGCTTTATATTGCTTTCACGACAGGCGGGAGCCTGGCATCTCTTTACTTTAAGTATTTGGACAGACATCAGCCTGGCTTTTTTTTATGCCTAACCTATTAACAGTTAACCTTTGAACTGTTATTATTTACATTGAAGTTTGCCTTTGTTATTCTTTCTTGGGTTCATCCTAAGAGTCATGGTATCTGGTTTGAGTCATTTCATACGCTTTAAAAGCGTGGATTGATCCATTTATAGAGGTTATGCTGCCCATATTTTTAGGGCACTAACCCTATTTCTTTGATTGCTTCTGTTCAACAACCCCTTTCCCCTTTCCCCAAGTAGCGCACCGGTCCCCTGCCCTTCTCCCGGGACCGGGGCGTTACAGAGTGGTATCAGAGCAGGCTGCAACTCTGCAGGCCTGTCATATTATTGATTAAGTCTAGTTCTCAGTGTATTCTCTTAATTAATTGTCTGATAGCCCTAGCACGTCGCCTACACCGCTCTCATCTTGCTTAAAAAAAAAAGGTACGTGAGTTAAAATGTTTTTAGATTCAATTATATTTACTGATTTTTAAAAAAAAAAAAGAAATGTGGATAAGGACCATTCTCCACATTGATGGTATTTATGAAAAGTCACGCCAATGATTGTTTCGAAAGGATAATGGTATCATTTTGGACTATGTTTCCATATGATGATGGTTATGAATGAAAGGGACTTATTGTCCATGATGGTAAAAAAAAAAAAAAATTATGGGGCATTGTGCCCAGATGGTATTGAATTATTATATTTAAATGGGACTATATGTCCATGATATTATTTGAAGGAATGTGTGGTGATAGTAATTAATGCCCTATGATTAGAAATGTGATAATGTGTAAGTGATTGGAAATGTGAGAATGTTAAAGTAATTGGAAATGTGATGATGTTAAATTGATGGGAAACCGAGAATGCTTATGAAGATGAAATATGAACGTAGAATGATTTGATTGAGAATGTAGATGAACATAGCCAATTGTGACTTATACACATAGATTGGATTTTAAGTGCCTCTCTTAAGATTCATGTGGAACGTAGACTGACTAAGTGCTTTCCTTTACAAATAAGTAGACTGATTAGAATTGCATGAGAAATGTTGTTGAGTATTTAGTTTAGGAGATATCTCACATTCATATTAATTTAGCACGAAGTAGATTTTGTGATAGTTATTTCTGAAGCCTAAAATTTTTCAGAATGCCGCCTAAGAAAAGAACACAGAACCAAGAAAACCATGGACAACCTACACCAATTCCAATTCCCATACCGACATCAAGAGCAGAAGAAGCTTTTCGTAAACATCACCCACCTACTTTCAATGGGCTAGGTGACCCAATAGATGCAGAAAAATGGATTCGATCTCTGGACCGAATATTTGATTACATGTCTTGCATGAATGAGGAAAAGCTTACATGTGCTCAGTTTCAATTGATTGACGATGCAGACTATTGGTGGGAGTCTGTAAAAAGAACTATGACTTATGAGCAATGGCAGGAATTTACTTGGGAAGACTTCAAGGAAGAAGTTTATCAGAAATACATTCCTGATTGCTATCGAGAAAAGAAAGAGTCGGAATTCTGGAACCTCCGACAGGGAAGCTCTACTGTTACTGAGTATGACCGTGCCTTTAATCAACTCTCTCGTTATGCTCCACATCTCGTGGACTCGGACTGCAAGAAGGCTAAGAAGTTTAGGAAGGGCCTTAAACCAGAAATCAGCATGACTCTTATGGGGCATGATGAGATGTCGTATGCGCAAACACTGCGTCGGGCTTTGAACATAGAATCTGTTATGCCAGCTGAGAAAATCCAGCCACAACAATCTTC
Source organism: Perilla frutescens (assembly GCA_026008535.1). NCBI lineage: Eukaryota > Viridiplantae > Streptophyta > Magnoliopsida > Lamiales > Lamiaceae > Perilla > Perilla frutescens. The sequence continues at coordinate 18,988,468 of BRKX01000004.1, forward strand.
CCAAGATCTGAAGGGAAAGCGGAAATGGGAAGATAGAAATGCAGTGGGAAATAAGCAACAGTGGGCCAAGGGAAATACCAATTATGGGCAACAGAATCAACAAGGAAATAGGACTCCCTGCCCTATCTGCCGGAAGTTTCATTCAGGAAAGTGTATGAGGAATACAGATGGATGTTTCTTCTGTCATCAACCGGGACATTTTGCTCGAGATTGTCCTAGGAGTAAAGGAAATACAGGTTTTCCTCCTAGACCAGCACAAGATGGGAATATAAATCAGAGGCCTAATCAAGGGAACAATTCTAGGCCTAATCAGGGTGGAAACTTAAGGCAAAATCAGAGAGGAAATTTTAAGCCAGACCAAGGACAACGTGCCCTACAGCCAGCCAGGACTTATGCACTTCAGCAACAGCAGGCAGAGCGAGCTCCAGAAAATTTGGCAGGTATGATTAACATGGTTAATATACCTGTGCTCGCTTTATTTGATACTGGAGCTACACACTCTTTTATTTCAGAAAAGGCTAGTCAAAGATTAAAACTTAGACAAGTAGATGCTACTAATGCCTTAGAAGTTAGCATCCCTTCTGGAAAAACTGTGATAGCCAATAGAATATGCCTGAATTTGGAACTCGAGATTAACAAAAAGATTTTCATCACGGATTTATATGTAATTGACATGAAGGATTTTGATATAATCTTGGGAATGAATTGGCTAACTGCAACGTATGCAACTATACGTTGTCATGAGAGAGAAGTTATATTCCAGAAACCAGGAGAACCAAAGGTAATTTTCTTTGGAGCAAGAATGGGTTTGAAGATACCAGTTGTTTCAGCCCTGAAAGCTATAAAGCTAATGAGAAAAGAAGGTTGCCATGCTTTTCTGGTTAACCTAGTAGGAAAAGAGAAAGAGGGAGTAACGATAGATCAAGTCCCTATCGTTCGGGAATACAAGGATGTTTTTCCACAGGACCTACCAGGGCTACCGCCCGATAGGCAAACTGAATTTACCATTGACTTGGAACCAGGAGCAGCTCCAATATCTAAGGCACCATATAGAATGGCCCCTAATGAGTTGCAAGAACTGAAGGTACAACTACAAGAGCTGTTGGACTTAGGTTTCATACAACCCAGTGTCTCACCTTGGGGAGCGCCTATTCTCTTTGTTAAAAAGAAGGATGGTACATTGCGAATGTGCATAGACTATAGGGAGTTGAATAAGGTGACAGTTAAGAATAAGTATCCCTTGCCAAGGATCGATGACTTGTTTGACCAACTAAGAGGAGCTAACGTATTTTCAAAGATTGATTTACGTTCAGGTTATCACCAATTGAAGATAAGAAAAGAAGATGTGCCTAAGACAGCATTTCGAACACGTTACGGCCACTATGAATTCTTAGTGATGCCATTTGGGTTGACTAATGCACCTGCTGTGTTCATGGATATGATGAACAGAGTCTTTCATCAATATCTGGATAACTTTGTTCTTGTGTTTATAGATGATATTCTTATCTATTCCAAAAGTGAGGAACAACACCAAGAACATCTACATATAATTTTGGAAACATTGAGGAGGGAGAAATTATATGCCAAATTTAGCAAGTGTGAATTTTGGCTCAGTGAGGTAATGTTCCTTGGCCATATTGTGTCATCAGAAGGAATCAAAGTAGATCCTGCTAAGGTTGAAGCAGTAAGTAACTGGAAGTCACCTTCTAGTGCACATGAGATAAGAAGTTTCTTAGGGTTGGCAGGCTACTATAGAAGATTTATTGAAGGATTTTCTAAATTGGCAAGACCAATGACACAATTGTTGAAAAAGAAGACTAAGTTTATTTGGACTGAGGAATGTGAGAAGAATTTCCAAGAACTTAAGAAAAGACTGACCACAGCTCCAGTATTGGTTATACCAGAAGGAAATGAAGGATTTGTTATCTTTACAGATGCGTCTAAGCTAGGGCTAGGGTGTGTGCTAATGCAAGACAAGAGAGTCGTTGCTTATGCATCTCGCCAGCTCAGGCCACATGAGTTAAATTATCCTACCCATGACCTAGAGCTTGCAGCTGTGGTACATGCCTTGAAAATTTGGAGGCATTATTTATACGGTGTCAGATGTGAAATCTATACTGATCATAAGAGTCTTAAGTACTTCTTTGAACAGAAGGATTTAAACATGAGGCAGAGAAGGTGGCTAGAATTAGTTAAGGATTATGATTGTACCATTCTCTACCACCCCGGTAAAGCAAATGTTGTAGCAGACGCCCTTAGCCGAAAAACCAAAGCAGAGTTAGGTTGTTTCCTAACACAAGAAGAAAGGTTAATTGAAGAATTTCAAAGACTAGAGTTACAGTTGGTTCAACCACCAGACTCTACTAAAGGACTTATAGCTACTTTAATAGCTAAACCCGATTTAAGGAAACGAATTGTGGAGGCACAAAGAGGGGATCAATTTTTGGAGAAGATGCGATTGAAAGTAAGATCTGAGGATTCAAAAGGATTTGCTGAAGCAAATGATAATGCTCTCATGTACGAAAGAAGAATATGTGTGCCCCACAATGAAGAGTTAAAGAATGAAATCATGATGGAAGCTCATGATACTCCATATACCGCTCACCCTGGAAGTACAAAGATGTATAGAGATTTGAAGAGAAACTTCTGGTGGCGAAATATGAAGAGAGAAGTGGCCTCATTTGTTGAACGATGCTTAACTTGTCAGCAAGTAAAGGCGGTACATCAACGACCATCAGGATTATTACAACCACTTGAAATCCCAGAATGGAAATGGGAACATATCAACATGGATTTTATAGTAGGATTACCAAAGTCAGTGCGAGGAAACACTGCGATATGGGTCGTTGTTGATCGATTGACCAAATCCGCGCACTTTTTGCCAATCAAGATGACACTTGGACTAGATAAGTTGGCTCAACTCTATGTGAAGGAGATTGTGCGATTACACGGAGTACCTGTCTCGATCACCTCTGACCGAGATACCAGATTTACTTCTAGATTCTGGATAAGTCTCCAAGATGCCATGGGAACACAACTAAATTTCAGTACAGCTTTCCATCCTCAAACTGATGGACAATCAGAAAGGACAATACAAATACTAGAGGATATGCTCAGAGGAGTTTTAACTGATAGAGGTGGAAGCTGGGAAAATGTTTTACCCTTAGTAGAGTTCGCCTATAACAACAGTTATCAGGCAACCATTGGAATGGCACCATATGAAGCATTGTATGGCCGAAAATGTAGATCACCACTTTATTGGGATGAAGTGGGTGAAAGAAAGATATTAGGCCCTGAGATTGTTCAGATAAAAATCGAAATAATTGATAAGATAAGAATGAGAATGAAGGAGGCCCAAGATAGACAAAAAGCCTATGCAGATAAACGTCGAAAGGATCTGTATTTTAATGTTGGAGATAAGGTCTTTCTCAAAATATCTCCTACTAAAGGAATTATACGTTTTGGCAAAAGAGGAAAATTGAAACCACGGTATATTGGACCATTTGAAATTCTTGAACGAGTTGGAGAGGTAGCTTATAGACTAGCCTTACCGCCAAGTCTAGCCGAGGTTCATAATGTTTTTCATGTCTCAATGTTGAGAAAGTACGTGTTTGATACTACACACGTTATAAAGAATGAAGAGATAGTCCTGAATCAGGATTTATCATATGAAGAAAAACCAGAGGCTATTCTTGACCAAAAGGTCCAAAAATTACGGAACAAACAGATATCACTGGTGAAAGTCCTATGGAATAACCATGGGAGAGAGGAAGCTACCTGGGAGCTTGAAAGCAGAATCAAGGAGTTGTACCCTGATTTACCCTATAGAGGTACGCAAATTTCGGGACGAAATTTTTATTAAGGAGGGTAGAATGTAATACCCCGAAATATTTTAGAGGGGTTTTACTCAACTTATGTTACCTGAGGGTAATTTAGGTAAGAAGTTGGGTCCTTAAAGGACTCAAATAAAGGAAAATCGCAGCCAGGGAAATCTATTAAAATTTTTTTTGGTCAAAAATTGCTTTAAAAATATGTTCTGATATTTTTCTTGGGTTGATAGAAAAATTTTCAAGCATCGTGCCAAACTTTGAATTTTCCAATTTCGAGTTCAAATGAACACTTGGCACAATTTTAGGGTGAAAGGTAATAGATTTGGATAACTAAGGCACATCCGTCATTATCCAATTTCTTTTTCGAAATATTATCCTATTTATTTTTCTTCTATAAATAGGAGGTTAAGGTTTCATTTTTCATTCATTTTCAAAATCGAAACGCCGAGCAGCTTCTAGAGAAGGTACGTCTCTAGTTTCCTATTTCATTTCCGAAATAGTCATTTTGAAGGTGTCAACGCATAGATCACGAATACGTGATTGAAATGATGACACGACGGACGATCACGATGGAAAATCATCGTGACCGCCGCCAAAAGTCGCCACCACCTTTCAAATCGGTGACTCTTTCGGGTCATCGAATCAAAAAGTGTCTTTAGGGTTTTATGTTCTATGTATATTTATATACATTTTCCATGTTGTCACTTTTTAATTTCGGGTATATTTTGGGTATCCGATTATTAAATTGTAGTCTTTTTCAGATCTATCCTTCGTGGATAGCCCTATCGTATTTTTAAACTCAAAAGTTGTTCCGTGTCAAAATATAGTATTTTTATTTAAAGTTTCATATTTTTCCAATGGGCAGATCTTGCGGTATGAATTTATTTGTACCGAATTAATTTTAGGATACGGGTTTGACCACCCCGTATGCCAAAACTTCCTAAACGGTTTTTCTTTATAAAAATGCCCTGAGTAAAGTTCCCTTAAGAGTCAAAATATTTTGATGATCCGGGTGCTGCGTATTAAGATAGTAGATATTATAATATTTACTTCATAGCTAAGAAAGGTTAGATTTTGACATAATGGTAGTCATTCATCGAAACTAAGTTGCCGGATAATCTTGTAGGCACAGAAGAAGGAGACTTCTAGTTGAGATCAGAATCAGAATCTAGATCTAGCTCAGATTACCAGGTGGGTTTTTATTATATAAAAATATGTTTCGGGTTATTAAGCCCTGATATTTATAAAATGAATATGATTGAATATCCAACTCATGACTGTATTTGATGTGCTCTCCTGACTCATGTAAGTCTTACTACTGTTTTTGGTGACGAAACTACAATGGTTCACGATATCGAGCCCCAAGCAAACAGGGCAGTGTCCAACCTTAAGCAGCCGGGTTGTGTACACGAACCGACTCACCGTAAGCGTTCTAGGGGAGAGTTGCGCGCAATGATGGAACTAAAATGATTTAGTATACATGGAATTCGCAAATTTTCTACTTTAAAAGCTTTCCATGATATGCTCTCAATATGATTGGATATTCTATTTTATAAAATGATTCTGAAGGTTTTTCTCAAAAGTACCCACTGAGTGCATTAGTACTCACGCCCAAATTTTTTCAAATATTTTCAGGATGAGCTGCGGGATGGTGGACGGTTGTGCTAAGGCTGAAGGGCTATCTTTTGATGTATATGTTTCTTTTATGTGTGGAGTCCAACTGAGAACATGGTTACCTTTTGTGTCTGAATAAATGCACTGCGTTTTTGTCCGCTTACTCTGATTATTGTTATGGAGTGTTCGGTTCTCCGAATCCCATTTTATTTACTGTTATGGAGTGTTCGGTTCTCCGAATCCCATTTTCTTTACTGTTATGGAGTGTTCGGTTCTCCGAATCCCATTTTCTTTATTGTTACGGAGTGTTCGGTTCTCCGAATCCCGTTTACTTTCTGTTCCTGACAGGCGAAAGCCTGGCATTTATTTACTTTCCTTACTCAGACAGGCGCAAGCCTGGCTTTACATTGTTTTTCATGTCAAGGCAAAAGCCTGGCTTTATATTGCTTTCACGACAGGCGGGAGCCTGGCATCTCTTTACTTTAAGTATTTGGACAGACATCAGCCTGGCTTTTTTTTATGCCTAACCTATTAACAGTTAACCTTTGAACTGTTATTATTTACATTGAAGTTTGCCTTTGTTATTCTTTCTTGGGTTCATCCTAAGAGTCATGGTATCTGGTTTGAGTCATTTCATACGCTTTAAAAGCGTGGATTGATCCATTTATAGAGGTTATGCTGCCCATATTTTTAGGGCACTAACCCTATTTCTTTGATTGCTTCTGTTCAACAACCCCTTTCCCCTTTCCCCAAGTAGCGCACCGGTCCCCTGCCCTTCTCCCGGGACCGGGGCGTTACAACAACAAACACAGAGTCCTTACCCGACCTAGATCTAGGTAATCCTAAGATGAAATCCATAGAAATATCAATCCAAGGAGAAGAAGGGGCGGGTAGGGGCGAGTATAGTCCGAATGGGTGTGAAGTGGATTTGTCTTGACGACAAGTAATGCAACGACTACACACATTCTCTACATCCTTACGCATATGCGGCCAAAAGAAGTGTTCATGCAGCAGGTTCAATGTTTTATGCACACCAAAGTGACCCATTAAACCTCCCGCATGCGATTCTAACACCAATAACTCACGCATAGAACAAGTAGGGATGCATAACTTCGACTCTTTGAACAAAAAACCATCATGCACATAATAACCATCAAATGACCTAGATTTCGAGCTACATGAAGCATATATGGGGCTAAAGTAGGCATCCTCAACATACAAAGCTTTAATAGACTCAAAACCAAGCATCTTAGCATGCATTAAGTTCAAAAGAGCGTACCTTCTGGACAGGGCATCGGCGACCACGTTTTCCTCGCCTTTCTTGTACTTGATAACATACGGGAAGGACTCGATGAACTCGACCCATCTCGCATGTCTCTTGTTCAGGTTGTTTTGCCCTTTCAAGTGCTTCAAACTTTCATGATCCGTGTGGATGATGAACTCTTTGGGCCACAAGTAGTGCTGCCATGTATCCAATGCACGCTTCAAAGCGTATAGCTCTTTATCGTACGTCGAATAACGCAAACTGGCGCCATTGAGTTTGTCACTGAAGTAAGCTACGGGACGTTTTTCCTGCATCAAAACAGCACCAATACCTATCCCGGAGGCATCACACTCGATCTCAAAAGTCTTAGAAAAATCAGGTAAACACAAAACAGGAGCAGAACATAACAAAGATTTCAAAGTATTGAAAGCATGCTCTTGTTGTTTACCCCACTCAAATTTCCGATCCTTCTTACTTAGCTCAGTAAGAGGGGCGACTATACTGGAGAAATCCCGTACAAAACGATGGTAAAACCCAGTCAATCCATGAAAGGATCGAACCTCAGAGGCGTTTTTCGGGGTTGGCCATTCCTCAATCGCTTTGATTTTGGAACGGTCTACCTCAATACCTCGTGAACTAACGACAAAGCCTAGAAACACGACTTCATCTAAATAGAATGAACACTTAGACAAGTTTCCATACAACTTAGCATCACGTAGAAGACAGAAAACACGCCTAAGATGATCTATGTGCGCTTGTGCATTGTGACTGTAAATCAAAATATCATCAAAGTAGACAACCTCGAATTTACCAATCACATCACGCAAAACATGATTCATTAATCTCATAAACATGCTCGGTGCATTAGTGAGACCAAAAGGCATAACTAACCACTCATATAAACCATGCTTTGTCTTAAACGCAGTTTTCCATTCATCCCCTTCATGCATTCTAATTTGAAAATAACCAGATCTCAAATCTATCTTAGAAAACACATGAGAACCACTTAATTCATCTAGCATATCATCAAGTCTAGGGATAGGAAATCTGTACTTAACTGTTATTTTGTTGATGGCGCGGCAATCCATGCACATTCTCCATTCGTTGTTTTTCTTGGGCACTAGAATGACTGGAACTGCACAAGGGCTCATCGACTCTCGGATTTGCTTCTTCTCTAGCAACTCCTTCACTTGGCGATCAATCTCTTTCGTCTCTTCAGGTGAAGTGCGGTACGCCGGTCTGTTGGGTAAGACGGCGCCGGGTACGAAGTCGATCTGGTGCTCGATCCCACGAACTGGAGGAAATCTACTTGGAATCTCTTCCGAGAACACATCCGCGAACTCCTCCTAAAGTGGCTGCACATCACAAGGCAAAGAAACACCATTAGTAGCACTGTCTTTATAAGATAAAAGAACGAAAGGTAAACCTGCTTTTAGTGCTTTTTCTACGCCTTTAACTGAGATGAACAGGGATCGATTCTTCTCTTTGTTTGGGTCTGATCCGGGTGCTTTTCCACGAGCTAAGGCATCATTAGATGGTGTCTTAGGGGCTGCATTGGTCGAACTTGGTGTGGTGTTCGGCTGAGAGGTGGCGGCCGAACTGCTTCGGGCTGCGGCTGCGGCTTGTTTTGCCCGTTCTTGCTTGAATCTCTCTTGCATCCTTTCTTGATCTTCTGCAATGGCTTTAGGAGTGAGTGGCTTGAGCAAAGTGGTTCGACCATCTCTCGTGATCGAGTAGGTGTTGGCTAAACCATCGTGAACCGCTTTTCTGTCGAACTGCCACGGTCTTCCTAAAAGTATATGGGCTGCTTCCATAGGAATAACATCACAAAGAACAGTGTCAGAATAACGACCTTTAGTAAAAGTAACGTGTACCTGACCTGTAACTCTGATGGATCCGCGATCTGTGAGCCACTGCAATTTGTACGGTTTTGTATGCTTTGTTGTGGTAAGGGCGAGTTTATCAACGGCATACTGGCTGATTGCGTTGATTACACTCCCACTGTCAATGATCATCGCACAAGTCTGATCTTTGATGGCAACTCGAGTATAAAAGATGTTCTCTCGTTGCGATTGCTCTTCGTCTTCACGGTTGATGTTCAGACTGCGAATAGAAACCAAGCTGACATGAGGTAGCTCGACTTCATCTTCATCTGGCTCGACTTCAGGGACCTCAACTGCTTCAGGGGCGGCGGTCTGAGGCTCCTCTTCATCTTCACTGGCTGATTCAAGTCCATTCTGTTCATTGAGGAACAGAACACACCGGTTTGGACACTGGTTCTGAAAATGACCCCAACCTTGGCATTTATGACACTGGATGTCATGGGCGCGACTAGGGGCTGCATTCGGCGTTGGAGTGGACTGATTGGGCCGTTGGAATGGTGGCCTGGGCGTAGACTCGGGTCTACGGCTTGCTGGCGGTGTAGAACGGTCGAAACGGCGTTCCGGAGGGCCGGATTGACCTCGGGGTCATGTGGAATCAGTAGAAGGAGTAGAAGGTGATGTGGAAGGTGTACCTTTACTCCAAGATGGTCGAGTAGGGGCTGAACCTTGAATGGATCGACGACGACCTTCTCGTAGCTGCTTTTCCACAATTGATGCGTACTGCACCATTCTCTCTATGCTGGTGAACTCCTTGAGTTCTACTTCACATGCAATATCGGGATTCATACCTTCAATGTACCGAATGATGGTAGCATTTAAGGTCTCCTCCTTTCCGACTCGATTCAGGGCGGTTTCGAGCTCTTTGTGGTACTCTTCAATCGAACGGGTGCCTTGCTTGATCCGGTTGAGCTTCTTCTCAAGCTCTCTTTTATAGTGGACTGGAATGAAGCGTCCACGCATGAAACCTTTCATTTCCTCCCAATTATCGATGGGCGGATTTCTGTTCCTTTGTCTTCTTTCTTGCTGCATCTCCCACCAAGTGGCTGCGTAGCCTTTAAACTCCAAACATGCTAGCTGCACCTTTTTAGCTTCTGAAAAATCATAGCATGCGAAAATCTTCTCTACCTTACGTTCCCAATCAAGATAGATATCGGGATCGTGAAGGCCTTCAAACTCTGGAATGCTCGTTTTGATGTTGTGGAGCATTCTATCTTCTTTATAGTCATCTCGACTATGGCCTCTTCTCGGGCGACGTCCTCGATCAAATTCTTCAGTATTCTCATCAAAGTACTCCTCTTCAGGCTCGTTGTGATGCTCTAGACGTTGGTTTCCTCGAATGGGTGGAGGAAACACGGGTGTTGTTTTAGTGCGTTCAAGGGCATGCACTAAATCATCTATCTTGTCGGATAGAGCTTGGTGTTGTCGTTGAACATGCTTAGACAACGCTTCATAGTGGTACTTGGGATCCCACGGTGCGGGTGGATCCGAGGATGATGTGACCCAGACAAGATATCTAAGCCAAATCAACAGAACACGTAGCGGAAGACTTAAGGACTCGAAACACGTTAGATTAAGAAGGATTCAATCCGACTAACTAGACTAAAACTCAACTAAAATAAGAATACAAGACTCGATTAAACTAGAACTTACTAGGATAATTTGTGGAAGATAGGAGGCGGACGAGTAGTGTCTTGTGGATGAAGGTAGTGGCGTCGAGATGTAGATGATAGGTAGAATGGATTGGAACTTCAGCTGAACCCCGGCTTCAAGAGACGAAACGCAGCTCCTTCGATCTTCTCCGATTTGTTAGCAATTCTCCCAAGTACTCGTTGTACCCTGAAGAACTTGAATAAGACTATTGAATTGCTAGATCAATAGAATTGTATTTGATCAACCAAAGGATCGATAAATGTGATCAACCAAAGGATCGGTGAGACAATTGAGAAATTAACTCTTTATTTCATGCAACGTCTGAATTATGAATGTCACATGGTGCTCCTATTTATAGGAGACATTATGGACGAAATTAAACCCTAATTAACTAGATAAACATTGAAAAAATACTAATCCTAATCAATCTAGGATAAAATCAAAAGATACCAAAAATAAGATAACAAAAATCTATCTAAATCTAACTAGATAAGGATAAATCCCAAAGTGGATTTGGGCTGAATATTCTTGCCTATTTGGACTTAATTAATCACAACAATGGGCTGAATTAAGTGATTAAATTCGTGGCCCATGACATAATTAATCTTGCCACCTTTGCATGAAAAACAGCATCTCCCGATTTCCCATGCAAACGCGTATAACTTTTCATGCACACGTCCAAATGGCTTCCTTCTTCTTCTCACGTCTTCATGCTTCCTTCTTCATCATCAAATGATAGCATGTTGACCAATCTCGGGCTGAATATTTGATCTTCATGGACTGCCCAAAATATCTGAATATTTTCATGCACTTGTGTTCTTCAAATCTTGATCTCCAATCTTTAACCTTGAACAACATGATTAACTTTGAAGCTCTCAATAGTATCTTTGGATTTGATTCTTTTATGCTTTTCGGGTTCGTATCATTCCCCTCCTCTTGAAAAGAATTCGTCCTCGAATTCAAATCTCCAGGATCAAAGATGAACACGAAATGAACATCAATCTCTTTTTGCACAAGATCAATAACATGGGGCACATCTTTAGCAACCTGTAAAATAAAGATATCACAAGAAAATGGTTGACAAATGATGTTAGAATTCGGAAGCTCCTCCATGCTTGCTTGATCGAATTCTTTGTGATCTTCAACCATTGCTCCATTGATGTCAATCTCCTTTTTAGAACATAGTTGTAATTCCTCCAACTTTTCTTTGGATTCCTCAACGGCGGCAACAACCTTCATTTCTTCTCTCTCGACTTCTCCAACGTCTTCACAAGTAGCAACATTTATCAATTCATCAAGAGATGCTTCAACTGAAATTGTTACCTCGAAAGTAGAATCTTCTTTGATGGCAACGATCTCAGATGGTAACTCAATGTGAATCTCCTCTTGAATGTTGCTGGCTTGGCTTGGCACATCTATGATTGGCTGAACTGGTGATGCAGGTCGTGTAGGTGGCACATAGGTACGTAGAAACTCCTCGAATGTCTCAGGTTCGCTCCAACAAAATGGGGCTGTTTGGCGATGAGCTCTAGGTGACAACTCTACATTTGACTCTACTTGAACCACTTCATTTTGCAGACTCTCCAACCACTTCTCTATCTCAATGGCATATTGCACCATGTCTTTTAACTTGTCGAAGTGATACAATGCTACCTTTTCTCGGATTTCCCTTCGTAGACCAGCTAGGAATCTATCCATGGTATCTTCTGGATATTCTTTTACATCAGCTCGTCTCATGGCTTCAATCATTTTGTGGTAGTAGTCATTTACACTTCGATCTCTTTGCCTAAGCTTGTATAGCTTCTCCTCCAACTCCCATTGGTAATGGTCTGGAATGAAGCGTTTCCGCATCAAATCTTTCAACTCACGCCATGTGTCGATAGGTGGAAGGTGATCTCGGCGGCATCGATTTTGTTGGAATTCCCACCATGTTGCTGCGTAGTTTTTAAACTCCAATGTGGCTAATTGCACCTTCTTTGGCTCGGGGAAGTAGTAGTACTTAAAAATCTTATCAACTCTGTGTTCCCAATCTAGGTACACTTCTGGATCGTATAGACCCTCAAACTCTGGGATTGTTATCTTGTTGCGGTGTAGACCATCGGCATCTCTGAATCGATTCGGGCGGACTCGAACCGGATCCATCTAACTTGATGATGTGGGGATGTTGTATAGATGGTGTAGGTAAACCTGCTGATTGGTGTATGTAGACCACGGGTGTATGGTGTACGGGTGTATGGGTGTATGGGTGTATGGACTATGTGGTGTATAAGGTGAACTTGGTGTATATGGGTGTGGATTGGGTAATTCGAATCCCTTGGGTGTAGGAATCAAATTAGATGTGGATAAGTAAGAAAGATCTTGAATAGATATGGATGAAGATGGAAGATATCTAAACAAGGTATGAAATCTAGTGGATAAGGTAGAATATTTTTGGATAAGTTTGACCAAGTGTGAACACAATCTAACAAATCCCAAAATATCTATCTAAGATGGATTCAAGCCTATCTAGACTAGAAAACAACAAGAAAATAAAAATAAACAAGAAATAAAATCTGATTTTCATTTTTTTTTTTTTTTCGGCGACTTTTTTTTTCGTTTTTTTTTTACTTAGCCGGTGTCTTTTGCTCCTTTTTTTTCAATGAATATGAATCAGATTACAACTCGAAACAAATGAAAATTAAATGACACGTACGAAAAATAACTGACACGTAGATGACACGTCGGATTGAACCACGACCAGCAGAGCTGACGTGGCTCTGATGCCAAATTTATGATGTGACCCAGACAAGATATCTAAGCCAAATCAACAGAACACGTAGCGGAAGACTTAAGGACTCGAAACACGTCAGATTAAGAAGGATTCAATCCGACTAACTAGACTAAAACTCAACTAAAATAAGAATAAAAGACTCGATTAAACTAGAACTTACTAGGATAATTTGTGGAAGATAGGAGGCGGACGAGTAGTGTCTTGTGGATGAAGGTAGTGGCGTCGAGATGTAGATGATAGGTAGAATGGATTGGAACTTCAGCTGAACCCCGGCTTCAAGAGACGAAACGCAGCTCCTTCGATCTTCTCCGATTTGTTAGCAATTCTCCCAAGTACTCGTTGTACCCTGAAGAACTTGAATAAGACTATTGAATTGCTAGATCAATAGAATTGTATTTGATCAACCAAAGGATCGATAAATGTGATCAACCAAAGGATCGGTGAGACAATTGAGAAATTAACTCTTTATTTCATGCAACGTCTGAATTATGAATGTCACATGGTGCTCCTATTTATAGGAGACATTATGGACGAAATTAAACCCTAATTAACTAGATAAACATTGAAAAAATACTAATCCTAATCAATCTAGGATAAAATCAAAAGATACCAAAAATAAGATAACAAAAATCTATCTAAATCTAACTAGATAAGGATAAATCCCAAAGTGGATTTGGGCTGAATATTCTCGCCTATTTGGACTTAATTAATCACAACAATGGGCTGAATTAAGTGATTAAATTCGTGGCCCATGACATAATTAATCTTGCCACCTTTGCATGAAAAACAGCATCTCCCGATTTCCCATGCAAACGCGTATAACTTTTCATGCACACGTCCAAATGGCTTCCTTCTTCTTCTCACGTCTTCATGCTTCCTTCTTCATCATCAAATGATAGCATGTTGACCAATCTCGGGCTGAATATTTGATCTTCATGGACTGCCCAAATTATCTGAATATTTTCATGCACTTGTGTTCTTCAAATCTTGATCTCCAATCTTTAACCTTGAACAACATGATTAACTTTGAAGCTCTCAATAGTATCTTTGGATTTGATTCTTTTATGCTTTTCGGGTTCGTATTAGAGGATGACTCCATGGGTGCTTTGGAAGGGTCTTTGGACGAGTCCAAAGGGGGCGAAGTCGACTGGGGGTCGAATGGTGGTGTAGAGGATGATTCGGGGCGGGTTCCTTTCTTCATGGTACCTACAAAATGAACAAACGTAAAAGAAAATAAGGAAGATCCTCACAATCTCATGTTCTCTCGTTTATTTTCACTCTTGATTTTACCACTCGTGTATCACTCAATATATGGGTGCACAGTGTGTGGAAATCGTGTATATGGGAGTAGAAACTCGTGTGGTTTGTTCTAAGGAAGGACGGGAATGCTATACTCGGAACAAGATGAATTTGGTATGTGTAGATGAGTTACGGGTTGAGTATGTGTATGTAGGAGGGTGGCCGAATGTGGTATGGTATGGGATGGGGGTGGCCGATTGTTGTAGGAGTGTGTATGGGGGTGGTGGTCGAATTAGGGTAGGAAGAATAGTGTAGGAAGGAAAGAAGTAGATCAATTAATGAAGTTCCAAGTAGGTTAGGAATTCCAAAAATAAATCTAGATAGAAGAAGGAAAGAATTAGAATAGATAAGGAAAGAAGAAAGAGATAAGGTAAGTAGGGGATTTGGATATGTATCAATCTATGTGACACAATCTAAATACCTTAATTAGCCTAGACTCTAGAAGGAATGAACCAAAAATAAAATAAGACTCTTATGGAAGTTACCAACAAGAATTAGAACTTGTATGGAAAGTTCTAAAAATAAAAACAACTTAGAAGGAAACTACCAAAAATAAGATAAACTCACTAAGGTAATTACCAACTATGATCTAGTTCCAAAAGGAAGGTACCAAAAATAAAAATTGAACAAAAGGAAACAATGTATTTTTTTTTTTCGATTTTTTTTTTATTGATCGGCTCTTTTTTTTTCTTTTTTTTTTTTCATCGTGCCTTTTCTTCTTTTCTTCTTTTTTTTTTTTTGATAACAATGAACAACGGAAAATTAAATTACAACTCGATCAACGTAAAATAAAATACGACACAAAAATCGAACCAAAGCCGACGTGGCTTTGATACCACTTTTATGATACGACCCGAACTCTAGGAACGAACACACATCGACACACGTAAGTTTTTGTGTCTTCTATGACTCAAACAATCAAAGTAAAATATGCGGAAGAATTATTGAACAAACTAGACGACTAAGACCAAATAAAATACCTAGACTAATGACACACAAAATAACACAAAATCCAAACAAATATGGGCTGTTGTGGACGGTATTTGGAATGAGTTTATGGAAGGAATTTCGATGAGGTTGAATGGGTTTAGAAGGGTTAGGGTAGATAGGATATGATAGAGTTGTAATGGACTTACGGATTGAACGGTGTGATGAACGAACTTGTCACGAACTTGTGGATGAAGGTGAGATGGACGGCGGTGGCTGGTGGAGGCATCGTGTATGGTGGCGGCGTCGTGGATGATGGACGGCGGCGGTGTTGAAGTGTTGTGAATTACAACCCGAAAGTTGCCTTGAATCTCGAACGTACACAAGGCCAAATTCTTTAAGTTGCTCTTCGGATAGCGAGTTTCCGACGATCCCTCGAACGTGGACGGCGAATTCCCTTTGTAAAATTTAGAGGTGCTAAATCTAAGAGTATGAATTTAATTATCTAAACTCACAAAAGATTTAAAGGGGAGAGACGATATTGAAAGCAAAGGCTTAATAATCAAATATAGTCTAAAGTAACAATGAAGCATGGATCACCTATTTATAGGACATAGGTGACCGAAAATTAGAGCTATAAGGGCCGAAAATTTCATGCCCAAATCAAACTAGAACTAGACTTGGAAGTTTCCTAAACTAGAATTCTATTTAAGGTAGAACTTGTAGATCTTACCTTATCTAAAATCCTAGTCAACCTATGACTTTGACATGACCGAAAATTACCCTATTTTAATTAAATAAATCTAATCCAAACTATAGTATAATTAAATAAAATAAATACTATAGTCTAAAATAAAATAACTACTAGAATAAAATAGCTAAAGACCGAAAATTGGTCTTCTTCAACTTGGTCGATCCTCTTCACTTCTTGAGCTCATGCACACGTCCTCTTGCACACATGCACATCTTCATGTTGTGTTCTCCATGTCTTGATCTCCATCTTCCAATGACAACAAGTTCATCATCTTCAAACTTCCTTGCACGCCGTCTTCTTCTTCAAGCTTCTTGCGAATTGTAGCTTGCAAATAATCTTGCAACTTCTTAGCTCTTAGTCTTGTGACGGGGCCTTTGAATTGAAGCTCTTCATTGACTTCCTCATTGCTATGGATGTCCTCATCATTCCCCCCCTGCTGAAAAGAATTCGTCCTCGAATTTGACTCCTCATCATGGTCGAATTCATCTGCAACAAAAGGAGATAAATCAGCAACATTAAACATAGAAGAACACTTATACTCACCAGGTAGATCAATGCGGTATGCATTATCATTGACACGGCTTAAAACAGTGAATGGACCATCTCCACGGGGCGACAACTTGGACTTCCTCAAGTTAGGAAATCGGCCAGGGCTTAAATGAACCCAAACACGATCACCGGGCTGAAAGATGACACGTTTGCGCCTCGTGTTGCGTGCGGCGGCTATCCTTGAGCCCTTGGTGCTCAATCCGGGCACGTACCTTCTCATGCATCTCTTGAATGAAATCAGCTCTCTTCATACCTTTAATACTCGTTAGATGCTCAACGGGTAAAGGCAACAAATCAGTAGGAGTTAACGGATTAAATCCATAAACTACCTCAAAAGGAGACATGTTAGTAGAAGAATGTACAACACGATTATAAGCAAATTCAGCATATGGTAAACATTCTTCCCATGACTTCAAATTATTCTTAATTAAAGCTCCTAAAGTGCGATTCACAACCTCAGTTTGACCATCGGTTTGTGGATGACATGCAGTAGAAAACAATAACTTAGTGATGAGGACATCCATAGCAATGAGGAACTCAATGAAGAGCTTCAATTCAAAGGACCCGTCACAAGATTAAGAGCTAAGAAGTTGCAAGATTATTTGCAAGCTACAATCCGCAAGAAGCTTGAAGAAGAAGACGGCGTGCAAGGAAGCTTGAAGATGATGACCTTGTTGTCATTGGAAGATGGAGATCAAGACATGGAGAACACAATATGATGAAGTGCACGTGTGCATGTGAACGTGTGCATGTGTGCGTGTGTTGCAAGTCACGGCCAAGAAGAGAAGTGAAGAAATCGGCCCTTAGTTATTTTAATTAAGGGGTTATTTTATTTTAGACTATAGTATTTATTTTATTTAATTATACTATAGTATGGATCAGATTTATTTAATTAATTAGGATGTAATTTTCGGTTATTTCAAGTCATAGGTTGACTAGGATTTTAGATAAGGTAAGATCTACAAGTTCTACCTTAAATAGAATTCTAGTTTAGGAAACATCCAAGTCCAATTCTAGATCAATTTGGACTCTTTATTTTTGTCCCTTAGCCTTAGGAATTTCGATCCTACTATTATAAATAGTGGATCCATGCTTCATTGTTACTTTAGAATTGCTAGATCAATAGAATTGTGTTTGATCAACCAAAGGATCGATAAATGTGATCAACCAAAGGATCGGTGAGACAATTGATAAATTAACTCTTTATTTCATGCAACGTCTGAATTATGAATGTCACATGGTGCTCCTATTTATAGGAGTGTATATGGACGAAAATTAGAGTCCTAATACTAGAAGAATTCAAAATAAACTAGTTCTAATCTATTTAGGATTGTTACCTTATCCAAAATCTGGTTTTAAGGTAAGAATCAAAAGATACCAAAAATAAAGATAACAAAAATCTAACTAGATAAAGATAAATCCTAACTAACTTTGGGCTTGAACAACTCGCCAATTTTTGGACTTGGGTCTCATAATTAACGTGTTGGACTATTATTGGATGAATCCACATGTTATCTTCAACGTCAACCTAGTCAGTATGCCCATACCGACTGTCTTCATGCAATCT
The DNA here is from genome assembly GCA_026008535.1 of Perilla frutescens. Lineage (NCBI taxonomy): Eukaryota > Viridiplantae > Streptophyta > Magnoliopsida > Lamiales > Lamiaceae > Perilla > Perilla frutescens. The sequence goes on from BRKX01000004.1 coordinate 19,006,575, forward strand.
GGTCAGTATGCCCATACCGACTATCTTCATGCCTTCATTCTTCAACTCTTCAAGTATGATATCCCATGGTGTGATTTTGATCATCATGTATTGTTCTTCAAATCTTGATTTCCAATCTTTGATGGCCCTCATTCTAACAATCTTCGGACTTTTGAATGATAGCTCCGGATTTAATTCTTCAAGGCTTTTTAGGATCATATCACTAATTTTACTAAGACTTTTGAGATCGAGTGTGATGCTTGGGGCATAGGTATTGGTGCAGTTTTGATGCAGGATCGCAGGAGATCCACGTTGAGTTACCATCTGAGATCGTTGCCATCAAAGAAGATTCTACTTTCGAGGTAACAATTTCAGTTGATGCACCTATTGATGAATTGATAGATATTGCTACTTGTGAAGATGTTGGAGTAGTCGAGAGAGAAGATGATAAGGCCATAGCAAGCATCAAATCGGTCCATTCAAAGCTGCCATTAGAGGATCCCAAGATTGTTACTCCTTTAATAATCAAAGATTGGAGATCAAGATTTGAAGAGCAATGCATGAAGATAGAACTCATCAAGTTGTGCATGCATGGCAGATTCACATTGCATAGACAAGTTGCATGGAGTTTTCATCCCCCTTAGTTATTTAATTAAGGGATTGATTTATTTAGACTATAGTATTTAATTAGAATATGGTATTTAATTAATTAGATCAGATTTTTAATTAATTATTTGTTAATTTTCGTCCATTATTTAAATAGGTTTGACTAGAATTGTATTTAAGACAATTTCCTACCTTGAATAGAATTCTAGTTTAGGGAACTTCCTAGTATAGTTAGAGATCTCTTTTGGATCAATTTTTAAGCCTTTTTTATCTTTAATTTCGTCCATCTTAGCCCTATAAATAGGGGATCCATGTAACATTATTATTTTAGACTATATTTGATTATTAAGCCTTTGCTTTCAATATCGTCTCTCCCCTTTAAATCTTTTGTGAGTTTAGATAATTAAATTCATACTCTTAGATTTAGCATCTCTAAGTTTTACAAAGGGAATTCGTCATCCACGTTCGAGGGATCCCCGGAAACTCGCTATCCGAAGAGCAACTTAAAGAATTTGGCCTTGTGTACGTTCGAGATTCAAGGCAACTTTCGGGTTGTAATTCACAACATATTCATCACCGCCGTCCAGCCTTCACGTCAACCATCCTTCATCAAACGTCCGTTCCAAGTCAGCCCCGTTGTGTTCAAGATCGTGTTCGTCCCATACAACCGTAAGTTCGATACAACTCTATCATACCCTATCTACTCAAGCCATTCTAAACCCATCATCATCGAAATTCCATCCTCAATACCTTCATCATAGCCGTCCATAACAGCCCCCTTGTCCATTGGATTTGTGTTATTTTGTGTGTCATTGTCTAGGTATTTTAGTTGAGTCTTAGTCGTCTAGTTTGTTCAATAATTCTTCCGCATATTTTCTTTGATTTATTTGAGTCATAGAAGACACAAAAACTTACGTGTGTCGACGTGTGTTCGTTCCTAGAGTTCGGGTCATATCATAAAAGTGGTATCAAAGCCACGTCGGCTTTGGTTCGATTTTTGTGTCGTCTTTTATTTTATTTTACGTTTGATAGAGTTGTAATTTAATTTCCGTATTGTTCATTGTTACAAAAAAAGAGGCACGATCATATAAAAAAAAAGAAGAGAAAAGCCGATCGAATTGTCAAAAAAAAAAAAAAAAAAAAAAAATCGGATAAAAAAAAAGAAAAAAAAAATCCGAAATTAAAAAAAAAAAAAAAAAAACGAAAATTCTTTGATTCCTTTTTGTCTAATTTTTATTTTTGGTACTTTCCTTTTGGATTTAGATCATAGTTGGTAATTACCTAGTGAGTCTCAACTTATTTTGGTAGTTTCCTTCTAGATTGTTTTTATTTTTGGAACTTTCCATACAAGTTCTATTTCTTTTTGGTAACTTCCATAAGAGTCTTGTTTTATTTTTGGTTCATTCCTTCTAGAGTCTAGGCTAATTAAGGTATTTAGATTGTGTCACATAGATTGATACATATCCAAATCCCCTACTTACCTTATCTCTTTCTTTCTTCCTTATCTATTCTATTTCTTTCCTTCTTCTACTTAGATTTATTTTTGGATTCCTACACTATTTGGGAACTTCAAAAATACATCTAATTCTTTCCTTATCTTTATTTCTTCCATTCCAATCCTTTCAAACCTTCCATATACTCCCCCATACACATTAATTTTCGTCCCCTAGGAAATCTGCCCTAGTTCACATACACCACCCGTACGCCATCCGGACCATACCCCCATACACCTATATGATCCATACACCATGTACCCATACACCAATCATACTTCGTATACCCATACACCCTATACACCAAATTCTCCCCATCTCTATCGCAACAACAACATGATCGTACCTGAGTTTGAAGGTCTATACTATCCCGACATCTATTTGGATTGGGAACGCAAAGTAGAAAAACTTTTTGAGTGCTATGACTTTCCCGAGAAAAAGAAAGTGCAGCTAGTTTCGTCAAAGTTTAAAGGCTACGCAACAACGTGGTGGGAATTCCAGCAGAACCGGTGCCATAGAGATCACCTTCCACCCATCGACACATGGCGTGAGTTGAAAGATCTGATGCGGAAACGCTTCATTCCAGACCACTACCAATGGGAGTTGGAGGAAAAGCTATACAAGCTTAGACAAAGAGATCGAAGTGTAAATGACTACTACAACACAATGATTGAAGCCATGAGACGAGCTGATGTAGAAGAATATCCAGAAGACACCATGGATAGATTTCTAGCTGGTCTACGAAGGGCAATCCGTGAAAGAGTAGCATTGTACCGCTTCGACGAGTTGGAGGACATGGTGGAATACGCCATTCTGATAGAAAAGTGGCTAGAGGAACTAGAGATGAAGTCAAAAGAGGAGGTTCAAGTAGAGTCGAGCATTGCCACCCATGATGCTTCTACTTCCAAGGTACCAATTCTAGACTTTATTGAAGTACCTTTTATCTCATTACCATTTGTTTCTATGTGCTTAGAAGATGAGATAGTTGAAGAATCTAAGCCGGAAGTAAACATGATAGAAACATCGAATGAGGAGATGCCAGTTTTGGAGGAGTTAGTTCAAGACGAATGTAATCAAGAGGAGTCGGTTTCCATTCATGTTGATGAAGAGGTGCCCATTCTCGAAATTACTAATCTGGAGAAGACAAGTATAGAAGATTGCAATTTGGATGTTTTGTCCATGGAGATGACAAGTTCTGAAGATTGTATGGATGACAAACTACAAATTGTGAACATGGAGATCCATGATACAGTTGAAGAGGCAAAAAATGAAGAGCAGTTCGAAACTGAAGATAAAGGAAATGTGATGAAAGTACAGCCATGTTTTGAAAAAGAGAATGACATTCGTGAAGCAATGGTTGAAGATCATAACGAGCTCGATCAACCTAGTATCGAGAAGCCGCTGATTTCTAACATTTTTTGTCAACCTTGTACTTTTAATGTTTTAATCTTACAGGTTGCCAAAGATGTACCACATGTTATTGATGTTCCACCAGACTTATTCGTGGTTACTATGTCCATGCATCCCATGAAGTTGAAGCTTGAGCTAAAAGAGATTGATGATCAGTTCGTGTTCGTTTTCGATCCAAGCCGCTCGAATTAGAGGACGAATTCTTTTCAAGAGGAAGGGAATGATAAGGCCATAGCAAGCATCAAATCGGTCCATTCAAAGCTGCCATTAGAGGATCCCAAGATTGTTACTCCTTTAATAATCAAAGATTGGAGATCAAGATTTGAAGAGCAATGCATGAAGATAGAACTCATCAAGTTGTGCATGCATGGCAGATTCACATTGCATAGACAAGTTGCATGGAGTTTTCATCCCCCTTAGTTATTTAATTAAGGGATTGATTTATTTAGACTATAGTATTTAATTAGAATATGGTATTTAATTAATTAGATCAGATTTTTAATTAATTATTTGTTAATTTTCGTCCATTATTTAAATAGGTTTGACTAGAATTGTATTTAAGACAATTTCCTACCTTGAATAGAATTCTAGTTTAGGGAACTTCCTAGTATAGTTAGAGATCTCTTTTGGATCAATTTTTAAGCCTTTTTTATCTTTAATTTCGTCCATCTTAGCCCTATAAATAGGGGATCCATGTAACATTATTATTTTAGACTATATTTGATTATTAAGCCTTTGCTTTCAATATCGTCTCTCCCCTTTAAATCTTTTGTGAGTTTAGATAATTAAATTCATACTCTTAGATTTAGCATCTCTAAGTTTTACAAAGGGAATTCGTCATCCACGTTCGAGGGATCCCCGGAAACTCGCTATCCGAAGAGCAACTTAAAGAATTTGGCCTTGTGTACGTTCGAGATTCAAGGCAACTTTCGGGTTGTAATTCACAACATATTCATCACCGCCGTTGTAGCGCCCCGATCCCGAAAGACCGTGGAAATGGACGCCACGGGGGTGGGAATTAAGAAGCGGGAAAGAAATGGGGTAATTAAATTAATGACGGGGTGTTAATCCAAAAGGATTAATGTTTGGAATAAAATTTAACAATCGAGTATGCCAAAGATAGGTTATGGCTTCCGAAAAATTAGACAGCATAACCTCTGTAACTAGAGCGAATCCCCGTTTATAACGGCTTATAAGAGAAGAATGGAAGCTGTAACAATTCAATAAGCCCTTTCATAGGCCAAACGGAAACAAATAACCAGATAGCAACAATTAATAGACCCATTCATAGGTCGACAAAAGAAACAGACACCAATATGCTGAACAAATGAAGCCCTTCCATAGGCCAAAATGAATGATCAAATAGACATAACGAAAGACGGACTTCCTCCCCTTGAAATAATTATGTAGCTAAGCATATGATACATGTTAACTAGGAAGTCAACAAATGTTCAGAATCAGAGAAGCAGAATCATATCAACAAAATACCAAGATCAGAGTTCTTAGCATTTAGCAAAAGAATACCATAAGTGCGAAAACTCAATTCTTAATAGAATACTAAATAAAAGAGACAACGGAAAAAAATATGTAAATCATAATAGCCCATATCTCAGCCTCGTCACCTCCACGCTCCAGCCTACTGACCTGAAAATGTTTGAAAAGATTTGGGCTGAGTACTAATGCACTCAGTGGGCAAGTTTTATAATTCAAGTTATGCAAATCATTTTATTAAAGTAATCTATCTGTGTTCATGCAGGTAGTGAAACTTAGGAGGTTTAAAAGTTGGAAGCAACCTAAGTTCACCAAAACATTTTATCGTGAAGCGCTTAAGAGTATAACCCGTCACTGCCCGCAACCCAAACTACATCACCAGCGCATAACGTTGAGTATGGCCATAGTATACCCAAAGAGTATAACCAATAAGTGTTTCATTTTTGTCTCACCGACAAGGAGTAGGGCAGGACAAACAATGCATGCATACTGTAGCTACTCACATTGACACAGCGCTGGTTTATGAGACTCCGACAACATACAGTAGCATGTAAATATTTAACACAGATAGTCACATATGCAATTTTAACAAAGCAGAGCTTAATAACTCGAAAGATACAATTTGCAAAGATATAGTATAGCCCACCTTATACATACAGAAGTCCTTCCCTGGTTCCCCTAGGCTAAGATGCTCTAACCATCTCGAGATTCAATCCTTCACCTTCCTCGTAAGTCACGCAAATCCTACAAGGATCGATCTTCAGCTCAGAACGACTACTATATTTTCGGAAATTAATCTACTATAATCCGAGCTATTATTTAATTTTATTCTTTTTAGAAATAGATTGCGCGACTCTAGAGACCTCGAATAATTCCGACAAAGAAGGAAATAAATTCCAAAATATTATTCTTGATTTATTGGGACCAACCGATTTGACAGGGGTCTCTTTTCAAAACTTGCCATTTTAATCGATTTTTATCAGATTTGTGCCACGGCACTTTCTAACCGTTCAAAAATTATGAAAATATTCAAGGACCATCCTATATATGCCAAGACTATAGTTTGAGAGTTTTAGAATTTTTCGATAACACATGACTACAGTATAAAAATAACTGCTTATATTAAATAATCGATATTATTCAAAACTCATCCGAAAATTACGAAATTCGACGGGAGCATAGGAAATATTATTTCGAGCAACTTTCGAGAAGAAACTTTTTCGATTTGACGACCCAAAATGGGTGAAACGGGAGTTTCGGTAAGAATATTCACAGATTTTAGCTGAAAATGTATCGGTCTCGATCGAGCTCGATACTCATTGGATTTTCGCTCAAAAGTACAATTTTTGATAGTGCAGAAAATAAGGAATTTAATGGTGTAATCAGATCAAAGATCGGACGGCTAGATCATAAATTCGAAACTGGCAGATTTATAATGTAATATTCAGATCCGGATTTCAAACGACAAGAAATCAAAAATCTATTCCGGTTAACTACAAGATCCAAATGATCAAAGACTATTTATAAAAAGAAGATTTTTAATATGACTATCCAGGAAGAGTAGATCTGAGATTTACATAAAATGAAAACGGGGAAAAATACCGAAAACTCACAGCATCAAAAATCGGAATCGGTAGAATTAAAGATAATCGAAATATAAGCATATTTAGAACTTGAAATTTCTAAATTCATCGGTCTGAATGACCAGAATCGGAGAAAGTACCTTCTCCGAGGAATTGGCAGCGGTCACGATGATTTTCCATCGTGATCATCCTTCGTGTCATCATTTCAATCATGTATTCGTGATCTACGCGTTGACACCTTCAAAATGACTATTTCAGAATTGAAATAGGAAACTAGAGTTGTATATTCTCTGGAAGCTGCTCGGCGTTTCGATTTTGAAAATGAATGAAAAATGAAACCTTAAGCTCCTATTTATAGAGGAAAAATAAATAGGATAATAATGAATAAAAGAAAGAGGATAATGATGGAAAAAGAAAAGGATAATTACGAATAAGATAATCTTTTGAAAAAGAAATTGGATAATGACGGATGTGCCTTTTTCTATTAAATTTATTATTTTCCAACTTAAAGTTGTGCCAAGAGTTCATTTGAACTCGAAATTTGAAATTTCAAAGATTGGCATGATTCTTGAAACATTTTCTATCAACCCGAGAAAAATATCATAACATATTTTTAAGGCAATTTTTGACCAAATTAGATTTAACAGATTTCCCTGGCTGCGATTTTCCTTTATTTGAGTTCTTTAAGGACCCGACTTATTTTCTAACTTAGCAGAGGGTAACATAAGTTGAATAAAATTTTCTAAAATATTTCGGGGTATTACATTCTACCCCCCTTAAATAAATTTCGTCCCGAAATTTCCATATCTTGAGAAGAAGTATCAAAGTACATCCTCAGGGTTCAAAACCTCAATTTTTGTACTTGCAGCCTAGAACCGATATGGGTCTCATATTCTTTAGGTTGATTCTCAACCTTTATCCCTCTTTCCGCTTTCTTCTTGGTCAAATACTTCTTTGAAGAGTCTATACTCGCTCTTCTTTTCCACGCAAATTTATCTTTCCGAAAGCCTAAACGTTCGCCATCTTTCTCTATCCTTTATGAGAGCTATCACGATGCATCGACTTCATATAATCTCCCCATGATTCGAATGAGCTCGCCCTTGGACGGTTGGATTACAAATTCTATCAGGTTTGAACTGTGTTTTATCTCTTTCCTTAAAATGTTGAGATTCGACGTTCACGTCTTCTTGAAGCGTGCTTGAATCGTATTTCCGATGCAAATTAGTCTTATTTTCCTTGTTATACTCTTCTCTTTTCTTTAAAGTGGTAATCCGACTGTCTTGCTCCCGCTAGTGATCACCTTCGCTTGCATGCATAATAAGAATCGCATGTCTAGACTTTAATTGTAAGCTCGAAACTTGCTTGTTGACATCCATTAATCAGCTTAAACGTTATGAACTGAGAAATTACTTTAGAAATGTACTTTCAACTTTGGAGAACACTAATTGATACCGCTTCGATTCCATTCGTCATTATGGAATACTATCATTCACTCACCTGACAATATACTTAAATGAATACTTCTATAAGCTCTCTCTTCTATTTGAAGACTCAAACTTAAGTTCTATGAGTGAGATTAAAATAAATCAAACACCTCTGAGTGAGAACTTTATATGATCAACAAAAGCTGGAAAAGAGGTAACACTAGGTTATTTATACAAAAAATATTACCTTTTTAGAGGATTTATAACTCGAAGGGTTCTCACATTTTACAAAGATATATGAGAATAACAAAAGAAAATCAACGCTTAAGAGCTGAGAACCGTGCTAAAATATTTTCATAAAGGCGTCAGCATAGTCTAACAAGTAAATGCCATTGTTGATTCTTGATGATCAAAGAAGTATCATCCAAAAATTTCAAATTATCTAAGAGGATAAAATCAACGAATCCCAAATGGTATAAATGGAGAATTTCAAATAATATGAAGCTGTTGAAGGGAAATTGATTCAATTAATAAGAGAATAAATCGATTTCAAAAGAGAATGAATAAATCGATTCTATCGACACGAGAATGAATAAATAGACTCATCAAAACTTCCTATCATAATGAAACTCTCAATCTATCGAACACTAGGTCTATTTTCTTAACAATCTTCTTCGGGTTCTCCTTCCTTCTTTCTTGAGCTTCACCCATCTTGGTTTTTTTTTACGAGGTTGCTATGATAAAGCACGAGTCAGCTAGACTTTGCACTGGCTGAAAAAGTAACGTCTCGGGAATCATTTTTTTACCCATCAGAAGGATACGAGAGAACGACTTGATCTATGATACCTCCTAGACTCAAAATAATTTGACTTAACTTCTCCTGGAAGCTGAGTAGAACACCGACAAACATATCTTTAAATTAATTTGGCAGCAATCATGACGACTATCTTTACCCTCATTCTAAAAAGTAATCTAAAACAAGCTACAAATCTTGAGAATGAAACACGCCAGCGCCTCGATTAGCCATCCACTGAGGTGAAGAGCTTTCTCTTGGAGGAACGAATCTTTATTCTCTGTAATCGCAACAGGATCGTTAAACATGACTCCTAAGTTGAAAGCTTGCGTAGGGATTTCTTGAACGTGTAATAGACCTACAATCTGATAACTAGCCTATAAATCGATTACTCGTTTCTTTGCTTCTAGTTCAAAGTTAAAGCTTTATAACCTCATCTCCACATGTAGGTATAAAAGACGGTGATCGGCCAACCTCAATATTTTGCTCAGGTGACAATTCTGATGTTGAACCTTGTTTGTAGTAGCCATCATCGTCTAACATATCTACCCACAAAAATTCACAGTCTCCACATAGATCGTTGACTTATGTTTTTATATTCCTTAATGTGTCCATCTTCCTAGTAACAACGCAAATTCTTGGTCAACTTTAACACATCTCAATCTGAAAGACTTCTTCTAACCGGATGTTGACCCCCATAGAGTAGATTATTTCCCCAACGAACTTAAACACCGAATCGATCTCTTTCTTGGTATATGTACAAAATCTCATAATCCGCTCATCGTGATATACATGTGGCAGTTATTCTGAGCCGTAAGTTTATGTTCAGTCATCAAAATAAAACGTTTCCTCAGTCAAACTATGTTCTCAACAATCTCATTAGTTGTTTACAAATTCAGCCTAAGTTCAGCAACTATATGCTAAGTTAATCTTACATTCTCCCACTTTCAAGTTCTTGTACTCATCCAAGAGTATGAACAATAAACACATTTCGGCTATCAAGGTTTACAGTATGCATTCCGCACGTTCCCAACATCACAAGTATGCACAAGGCATATATAAACAAGTTCATACATATATGTAATCAACATAGTTTTTCAACAGAAACCAGTATGCTCACAGACATAATTCAAAACCAGTATGCTATCACCATAGCAACAGAGTACGCAATCAGCGCAGTTAATCAGAGTATGCTATCCGCATAGTAATCAATCTTTCGAGGAATTCCCATCAACGTGGCGAATCCTAATCTTTCATTTTCAGATAAAATTGCATAACATTTCAATAGTTAATGTAAACTTTTAAAAACTAAAATTTGCATAAAAACATGCGTACCTTTTAAGCTGTTGCGTGAGTGACGAGCTGAGGGCTTATATAATATCACACGGAATTTCAATGATAGACGAAATAAGACCTAACAGGTCTGCAGAGTTGCAAACCTGCTCTGATACCACTTTGTAGCGCCCCGATCCCGAAAGACCGTGGAAATGGACGCCACGGGGGTGGGAATTAAGAAGCGGGAAAGAAATGGGGTAATTAAATTAACAACGGGGTGTTAATCCAAAAGGATTAATGTTTGGAATAAAATTTAACAATCGAGTATGCCAAAGATAGGTTATGGCTTCCGAAAAATTAGACAGCATAACCTCTGTAACTAGAGCGAATCCCCGTTTATAACGGCTTATAAGAGAAGAATGGAAGCTGTAACAATTCAATAAGCCCTTTCATAGGCCAAACGGAAACAAATAACCAGATAGCAACAATTAATAGACCCATTCATAGGTCGACAAAAGAAACAGACACCAATATGCTGAACAAATGAAGCCCTTCCATAGGCCAAAATGAATGATCAAATAGACATAACGAAAGACGGACTTCCTCCCCTTGAAATAATTATGTAGCTAAGCATATGATACATGTTAACTAGGAAGTCAACAAATGTTCAGAATCAGAGAAGCAGAATCATATCAACAAAATACCAAGATCAGAGTTCTTAGCATTTAGCAAAAGAATACCATAAGTGCGAAAACTCAATTCTTAATAGAATACTAAATAAAAGAGACAACGGAAAAAAATATGTAAATCATAATAGCCCATATCTCAGCCTCGTCACCTCCACGCTCCAGCCTACTGACCTGAAAATGTTTGAAAAGATTTGGGCTGAGTACTAATGCACTCAGTGGGCAAGTTTTATAATTCAAGTTATGCAAATCATTTTATTAAAGTAATCTATCTGTGTTCATGCAGGTAGTGAAACTTAGGAGGTTTAAAAGTTGGAAGCAACCTAAGTTCACCAAAACATTTTATCGTGAAGCGCTTAAGAGTATAACCCGTCACTGCCCGCAACCCAAACTACATCACCAGCGCATAACGTTGAGTATGGCCATAGTATACCCAAAGAGTATAACCAATAAGTGTTTCATTTTTGTCTCACCGACAAGGAGTAGGGCAGGACAAACAATGCATGCATACTGTAGCTACTCACATTGACACAGCGCTGGTTTATGAGACTCCGACAACATACAGTAGCATGTAAATATTTAACACAGATAGTCACATATGCAATTTTAACAAAGCAGAGCTTAATAACTCGAAAGATACAATTTGCAAAGATATAGTATAGCCCACCTTATACATACAGAAGTCCTTCCCTGGTTCCCCTAGGCTAAGATGCTCTAACCATCTCGAGATTCAATCCTTCACCTTCCTCGTAAGTCACGCAAATCCTACAAGGATCGATCTTCAGCTCAGAACGACTACTATATTTTCGGAAATTAATCTACTATAATCCGAGCTATTATTTAATTTTATTCTTTTTAGAAATAGATTGCGCGACTCTAGAGACCTCGAATAATTCCGACAAAGAAGGAAATAAATTCCAAAATATTATTCTTGATTTATTGGGACCAACCGATTTGACAGGGGTCTCTTTTCAAAACTTGCCATTTTAATCGATTTTTATCAGATTTGTGCCACGGCACTTTCTAACCGTTCAAAAATTATGAAAATATTCAAGGACCATCCTATATATGCCAAGACTATAGTTTGAGAGTTTTAGAATTTTTCGATAACACATGACTACAGTATAAAAATAACTGCTTATATTAAATAATCGATATTATTCAAAACTCATCCGAAAATTACGAAATTCGACGGGAGCATAGGAAATATTATTTCGAGCAACTTTCGAGAAGAAACTTTTTCGATTTGACGACCCAAAATGGGTGAAACGGGAGTTTCGGTAAGAATATTCACAGATTTTAGCTGAAAATGTATCGGTCTCGATCGAGCTCGATACTCATTGGATTTTCGCTCAAAAGTACAATTTTTGATAGTGCAGAAAATAAGGAATTTAATGGTGTAATCAGATCAAAGATCGGACGGCTAGATCATAAATTCGAAACTGGCAGATTTATAATGTAATATTCAGATCCGGATTTCAAACGACAAGAAATCAAAAATCTATTCCGGTTAACTACAAGATCCAAATGATCAAAGACTATTTATAAAAAGAAGATTTTTAATATGACTATCCAGGAAGAGTAGATCTGAGATTTACATAAAATGAAAACGGGGAAAAATACCGAAAACTCACAGCATCAAAAATCGGAATCGGTAGAATTAAAGATAATCGAAATATAAGCATATTTAGAACTTGAAATTTCTAAATTCATCGGTCTGAATGACCAGAATCGGAGAAAGTACCTTCTCCGAGGAATTGGCAGCGGTCACGATGATTTTCCATCGTGATCATCCTTCGTGTCATCATTTCAATCATGTATTCGTGATCTACGCGTTGACACCTTCAAAATGACTATTTCAGAATTGAAATAGGAAACTAGAGTTGTATATTCTCTGGAAGCTGCTCGGCGTTTCGATTTTGAAAATGAATGAAAAATGAAACCTTAAGCTCCTATTTATAGAGGAAAAATAAATAGGATAATAATGAATAAAAGAAAGAGGATAATGATGGAAAAAGAAAAGGATAATTACGAATAAGATAATCTTTTGAAAAAGAAATTGGATAATGACGGATGTGCCTTTTTCTATTAAATTTATTATTTTCCAACTTAAAGTTGTGCCAAGAGTTCATTTGAACTCGAAATTTGAAATTTCAAAGATTGGCATGATTCTTGAAACATTTTCTATCAACCCGAGAAAAATATCATAACATATTTTTAAGGCAATTTTTGACCAAATTAGATTTAACAGATTTCCCTGGCTGCGATTTTCCTTTATTTGAGTTCTTTAAGGACCCGACTTATTTTCTAACTTAGCAGAGGGTAACATAAGTTGAATAAAATTTTCTAAAATATTTCGGGGTATTACAGCCGTCCAGCCTTCACGTCAACCATCCTTCATCAAACGTCCGTTCCAAGTCAGCCCCGTTGTGTTCAAGATCGTGTTCGTCCCATACAACCGTAAGTTCGATACAACTCTATCATACCCTATCTACTCAAGCCATTCTAAACCAACTCATCATCATCGAAATTCCATCCTCAATACCTTCATCATAGCCGTCCATAACAGCCCCCTTGTCCATTGGATTTGTGTTATTTTGTGTGTCATTGTCTAGGTATTTTAGTTGAGTCTTAGTCGTCTAGTTTGTTCAATAATTCTTCCGCATATTTTCTTTGATTTATTTGAGTCATAGAAGACACAAAAACTTACGTGTGTCGACGTGTGTTCGTTCCTAGAGTTCGGGTCATATCAGAAGAAATGAAGGTTGTTGCCACCGTTGAGGAGTATATGGGAGTGTATATGGACGAAAATGATTGAAGCCATGAGACGAGCTGATATAGAGGAGTATGTAGAAGATACCATGGATAGATTCCTAGCTGGTCTACGAAGGGAAATTCGAGAAAAGGTAGCAATGCATCACTTCGACAAGTTGAAAGACATGGTGCAATATGCCATTGAGATAGAGAAGTGGTTGGAGAGTCTGCAAAATGAAGTGGTTCAAGTAGAGACAATTGTAGAGTTGTCACCTAGAGCTCATCGCCAAACAGTCCCGTTTCATTGGAGCGAACCTGAGTCATTTGAGGAGTTTCTACGTACCTATGTACCACCTACACGGCCTGCATCACCAGTTCAGCTAGTCATGGATATGTCAAGCCAAGCCAGCGACATTCAAGAAGAGATCTACGTTGAGTTACCATCTGAGATCGTTGCCATTAAAGAAGATTCTACTTTTGAGGTAACAATTTCAGTTGATGCACCTATAGAAGAAATAGAGATTGTTGCCGCCATTGAGGAATCCAATGATACAGTTGAGGAAGTTGAAGTAGTTGAGAAATTGATGGAGATGCAGTCTTGTTTTGAAGAGGAAACCGACATCCATGAGGAAATGATCGTAGATCATATGGAGCTCGATCAAGCTAGCATGGAGACGCAGTCGAATTCTAACATCATTTGTCAACCATTTTCTTGTGATATCTTTATTTTACAGGTTGCTAAAGATGTGCCCCATGTTATTGATCTTGTGCAAAATGAGATTGGTGTTCATTTCGTATTCATCTTTGATCATGGAGATTTGAATTCGAGGACGAATTCTTTTCAAGAGCAGGGGAATGATACGAACCCGAAAAGCATAAAAGAATCAAATCCAAGAGTGCCATTGAGAGCTTCAAAGATAATCATGTTGTTCAAAATTAAAGATTGGAGATCAAGATTTGAAGAACACAAGTACATGAAAATATTCAGATATTTTGGGCAGCCCATGAAGATCAAATATTCAGCCCGAGATTGGTCAACATGCTATCATTTGATGATGAAGAAGGAAGCATGAAGACGTGAGAAGAAGAACGAAGCCATTTGGACGTGTGCATGAAGAGTTATACGCGTTTGCATGGGAAATCGGGAGATGCTGTTTTTCATGCAAAGGTGGCAAGAATAATACATATGGGCCACGAATTATTTATGATATATTGCAGCCCATATTGTGTTATTAAAGGTCCAAAAGTGGCAAAAATAAGAGGCCCAAAGTTAGTTAGGATTTATCCTTATCTAGTTAGATTTAGATAGATTTTTCTTATCTTATTTTTGGTAACTTTTGATTTTATCCTAGTTTGACTAGAACACCTTTAGATTTTCGATTTCTCCTAGATTTAGGGTTTAATTTTCGTTCATAATCCCTACCCTATATAAAGGAATCAGTTGTGAACTTTATTATTCAGACGTTGCATGAAATAAAGAGTTAATTTCTCAATTGTCTCACCGATCCTTTGGTTGATCACATTTATCGATCCTTTGGTTGATCAAACACAATTCTATTGATCTAGCAATTCAATAGTCTTATTCAAGTTCTTCAGGGTACAACGAGTACTTGGGAGAATTGCTAACATATCGGAGAAGATCGAAGTAGCTGCGTTTTGTCTCTTGAAGTCGGGGTTCAGCTGAAGTTCTAATCCATTCTACCTATCATCTACATCTCGACGCCACTACCTTCATCCACAAGACACTACTCGTCCGCCTCCTATCTTCCACAAACTATCCTAGTAAGTTCTAGTTTAATCGAGTCTTTTATTCTTATTTTAGTTGAGTTTTAGTCTAGTTAGTCGAATTGAATCCTTCTTAATCTGACGTGTTTCGAGTCCTTAAGTCTTCCGCTACGTGTTCTGTTGATTTGACTTAGATATCTTGTCTGGGTCACATCAAATTCCCACCATGTTGCTGCGTAGTCTTTAAACTCCAATGTGGCTAATTGCACCTTCTTTGGCTCGGGGAAGTAGTAATACTTAAAAATCTTATCAATTCTGTGTTCCCAATCAAGGTACACTTCTGGATCGTATAGACCCTCAAACTCTGGAATGGTTATCTTGTTGCGGTGTAGACCATCGGCATCTCTGAATCGATTCGGGCGGGCTCGAACCGGATCCATCAAACTTGATGATGTGGGGTTGTTGTATGGATGGTGTAGGTAAACCTGCTGATTTTGGTGTATGTGGACCACGGGTGTATGGGTGTATGGGTGTACGGACTATGTGGTGTATAAGGTGAACCGGGTGTAGATATGAAAGATATGAAAATTTCGAACCTAGAAGGTATATGGATCGAAAATTTGGTGGATGAGGATGGAAGATTATGATTAGATATGGATGAGGATGGAAAGATCTTGATTAGATATGGATTAAGATGAAATATATCTAAACAAGGTAGGAAATCTAGTGGATAAGGTAGAATATTTTTGGATAAGTTTGGCCAAGTGTGAACACAATCTAACAAATCCCAAAATATCTATCTAAGATGGATTCAATCTAAAAACAAGGATTAAAATTCGAAAATAACAAGAATTAAATCAGATTTTCGTTTTTTTTTTTTGACAATTTTTTTTTTTTTTGCTGTAGGGATTTCGATCCCTTTGCTCTTTTACTCTTTTTTTTTTCAATGAATAATAATCAGATTACAATAGATACGATGCAAAATTTAAATGACACGTACAACAGAAAACTGACACGTAGATGACACATCGGATTGAACCACGACCAGCAGAGCTGACGTGGCTCTGATGCCAAATTTATGATGTGACCCAGACAAGATATCTAAGTCAAATCAACAGAACACGTAGCGGAAGACTTAAGGACTCGAAACACGTCAGATTAAGAAGGATTCAATCCGACTAACTAGAATAAAACTCAACTAAAATAAAAATAAAAGACTCGATTAAACTAGAACTTACTAGGATAATTTGTGGAAGATAGGAGGCGGACGAGTAGTGTCTTTTGGGTGAAGGTAGTGGCGTTGAGATGTAGATGATAGGTAGAATGGATTAGAACTTCAGCTGAACCCCGGCTTCAAGAGACGAAACGCAGCTACTTCGATCTTCTCCGATTTGTTAGCAATTCTCCCAAGTACTCGTTGTACCCTGAAGAACTTGAATAAGACTATTGAATTGCTAGATCAATAGAATTGTGTTTGATCAACCAAAGGATCGATAAATGTGATCAACCAAAGGATCGGTGAGACAATTGAGAAATTAACTCTTTATTTCATGCAACGTCTGAATTATGAATGTCACATGGTGCTCCTATTTATAGGAGTGTATATGGACGAAAATTAGAGTCCTAATACTAGAAGAATTCAAAATAAACTAGTTCTAATCTATTTAGGATTGTTACCTTATCCAAAATCTGGTTTTAAGGTGAGATGGACGGCGGTGGCTGGTGGAGGCATCGTGTATGGTGGCGGCGTCGTGGATGATGGACGGCGGCGGTGTTGAAGTGTTGTGAATTACAACCCGAAAGTTGCCTTGAATCTCGAACGTACACAAGGCCAAATTCTTTAAGTTGCTCTTCGGATAGCGAGTTTCCGACGATCCCTCGAACGTGGACGGCGAATTCCCTTTGTAAAATTTAGAGGTGCTAAATCTAAGAGTATGAATTTAATTATCTAAACTCACAAAAGATTTAAAGGGGAGAGACGATATTGAAAGCAAAGGCTTAATAATCAAATATAGTCTAAAGTAACAATGAAGCATGGATCACCTATTTATAGGACATAGGTGACCGAAAATTAGAGCTATAAGGGCCGAAAATTTCATGCCCAAATCAAACTAGAACTAGACTTGGAAGTTTCCTAAACTAGAATTCTATTTAAGGTAGAACTTGTAGATCTTACCTTATCTAAAATCCTAGTCAACCTATGACTTTGACATGACCGAAAATTACCCTATTTTAATTAAATAAATCTAATCCAAACTATAGTATAATTAAATAAAATAAATACTATAGTCTAAAATAAAATAACTACTAGAATAAAATAGCTAAAGACCGAAAATTGGTCTTCTTCAACTTGGTCGATCCTCTTCACTTCTTGAGCTCATGCACACGTCCTCTTGCACACATGCACATCTTCATGTTGTGTTCTCCATGTCTTGATCTCCATCTTCCAATGACAACAAGTTCATCATCTTCAAACTTCCTTGCACGCCGTCTTCTTCTTCAAGCTTCTTGCGAATTGTAGCTTGCAAATAATCTTGCAACTTCTTAGCTCTTAGTCTTGTGACGGGGCCTTTGAATTGAAGCTCTTCATTGACTTCCTCATTGCTATGGATGTCCTCATCATTCCCCCCCTGCTGAAAAGAATTCGTCCTCGAATTTGACTCCTCATCATGGTCGAATTCATCTGCAACAAAAGGAGATAAATCAGCAACATTAAACATAGAAGAACACTTATACTCACCAGGTAGATCAATGCGGTATGCATTATCATTGACACGGCTTAAAACAGTGAATGGACCATCTCCACGGGGCGACAACTTGGACTTCCTCAAGTTAGGAAATCGGCCAGGGCTTAAATGAACCCAAACACGATCACCGGGCTGAAAGATGACACGTTTGCGCCTCGTGTTGCGTGCGGCGGCTATCCTTGAGCCCTTGGTGCTCAATCCGGGCACGTACCTTCTCATGCATCTCTTGAATGAAATCAGCTCTCTTCATACCTTTAATACTCGTTAGATGCTCAACGGGTAAAGGCAACAAATCAGTAGGAGTTAACGGATTAAATCCATAAACTACCTCAAAAGGAGACATGTTAGTAGAAGAATGTACAACACGATTATAAGCAAATTCAGCATATGGTAAACATTCTTCCCATGACTTCAAATTATTCTTAATTAAAGCTCCTAAAGTGCGATTCACAACCTCAGTTTGACCATCGGTTTGTGGATGACATGCAGTAGAAAACAATAACTTAGTGATGAGGACATCCATAGCAATGAGGAACTCAATGAAGAGCTTCAATTCAAAGGACCCGTCACAAGATTAAGAGCTAAGAAGTTGCAAGATTATTTGCAAGCTACAATCCGCAAGAAGCTTGAAGAAGAAGACGGCGTGCAAGGAAGCTTGAAGATGATGACCTTGTTGTCATTGGAAGATGGAGATCAAGACATGGAGAACACAATATGATGAAGTGCACGTGTGCATGTGAACGTGTGCATGTGTGCGTGTGTTGCAAGTCACGGCCAAGAAGAGAAGTGAAGAAATCGGCCCTTAGTTATTTTAATTAAGGGGTTATTTTATTTTAGACTATAGTATTTATTTTATTTAATTATACTATAGTATGGATCAGATTTATTTAATTAATTAGGATGTAATTTTCGGTTATTTCAAGTCATAGGTTGACTAGGATTTTAGATAAGGTAAGATCTACAAGTTCTACCTTAAATAGAATTCTAGTTTAGGAAACATCCAAGTCCAATTCTAGATCAATTTGGACTCTTTATTTTTGTCCCTTAGCCTTAGGAATTTCGATCCTACTATTATAAATAGTGGATCCATGCTTCATTGTTACTTTAGAATTGCTAGATCAATAGAATTGTGTTTGATCAACCAAAGGATCGATAAATGTGATCAACCAAAGGATCGGTGAGACAATTGATAAATTAACTCTTTATTTCATGCAACGTCTGAATTATGAATGTCACATGGTGCTCCTATTTATAGGAGTGTATATGGACGAAAATTAGAGTCCTAATACTAGAAGAATTCAAAATAAACTAGTTCTAATCTATTTAGGATTGTTACCTTATCCAAAATCTGGTTTTAAGGTAAGAATCAAAAGATACCAAAAATAAAGATAACAAAAATCTAACTAGATAAAGATAAATCCTAACTAACTTTGGGCTTGAACAACTCGCCAATTTTTGGACTTGGGTCTCATAATTAACGTGTTGGACTATTATTGGATGAATCCACATGTTATCTTCAACGTCAACCTAGTCAGTATGCCCATACCGACTGTCTTCATGCAATCTGGTCAGTATGCCCATACCGACTATCTTCATGCCTTCATTCTTCAACTCTTCAAGTATGATATCCCATGGTGTGATTTTGATCATCATGTATTGTTCTTCAAATCTTGATTTCCAATCTTTGATGGCCCTCATTCTAACAATCTTCGGACTTTTGAATGATAGCTCCGGATTTAATTCTTCAAGGCTTTTTAGGATCATATCACTAATTTTACTAAGACTTTTGAGATCGAGTGTGATGCTTGGGGCATAGGTATTGGTGCAGTTTTGATGCAGGATCGCAGGCCCGTCGCCTACTTCAGTGAGAAACTAAGTGGTGCCAGTTTGAGATATTCCACGTACGATAAAGAGCTATACGCTTTGAAGCGTGCATTGGACACATGGCAACATTATCTCTGGCCCAAGGAGTTCGTGATTCACACGGATTGATGAGGACATCTGATGAGGTCATACAAGGCAATGAAGAAAATGATCCGGAGCTGCAGTTTAAAGGTCCAATGACGCGTTTGCGAGCTAAGAAGTTACAAGCTTATTTACAAGCTTCTATTCATCGCAAATTCGAAATGCATGAAGATGAAGTCAAGGGCAGCCCAAGATGGATCACCATGCTATCTATTGATGATGAAGAAGGTATCATGAAGACGTGAGAAGAAGAATCACGCCATTTGGACGTGTGCATGAAAAGTTATACGCGTTTGCATGGGAATCGGGAGATGCTGTTTTTCATGCAAAGGTGGTAATATTAATTGTACCATGGGCCACGAAATTATTCATGTTAATTTAGCCCATGATCGAGTTCTAAGGTCCAAGATGGTGTGGAAATACATGCCCAAATCCATTGTGGGATTTATTCTTATCTAGTTAGATTTAGATAGATTTTTGTTATCTTATTTTTGGTATCTTTTGATTTTATCCTAGATTGATTAGGATTAGTATTTTTTTATGTTTATCTAGTTAATTAGGGTTAATTTTCGTTCATAATCTCTCCTATAAATAGGAGCACCCTGTGACATTCATAATTTAGACGTTGCATGAAATAAAGAGTTAATTTCTCAATTGTCTCACCGATCCTTTGGTTGATCACATTTATCGATCCTTTGGTTGATCAAACACAATTCTATTGATCTAGCAATTCAATAGTCTTATTCAAGTTCTTCAGGGTACATCGAGTACTTGGGAGAATTGCTATCCGGAGAAGTTAGACGTGCGCGTTCGGGTTATTCAACACGGGTTCGCCGAATCTAACCTATCCTTCGACCACACCGCCGCCGCCAACACCATCAATACCGCCGTCATCCGCCGCCGTCACCATCGCCACTGTCGTGTTCCAGCCAGCCTCAAGGTGTTCATCGAGTCCTCGTTCGAGTCATAGTTCGTGACGTTTAATTCTAGTAAGTTTTATCTTGTTTTGAGTCGGATTGATTCCATCGTTTTCTAGCTGACGTAGTTCGATTCTTGAGTCTTCCGCGTGCATAAATCTCGTGTCTTGGATACATTGTCCGGGTCACATCATAAATTTGGTATCAGAGCCACGTCAGCTCTGCTGGTCGTGGTTCAATCCGACGTGTCAAATACGTGTCAGTTTTCTGTCGTACGTGTCATTTAAATTTTGCATCGTATCTATTGTAATCTGATTATTATTCATTGAAAAAAAAAAGAGTAAAAGAGCAAAGGGATCGAAATCCCTACAGCAAAAAAAAAAAAATCGCCGAAAAAAAAAAAAAAAATCGAAAAAAAAAAAAAAAAACGAAAATCTGATTTAATTCTTGTTATTTTCGAATTTTAATTCTTGTTTTTAGATTGTTTCCATATTTGATAGATATTTTAGGATTTGTTAGATTGTGTTCACACTTGGTCAAACTTATCCAAAGTATTCTACCTTATCTACTAGATTTCCTACCTTGTTTAGATATCTCCCATACTCATCCATATCTAATCAAGATCTTCCATCATTATCCACCTATAATTTTCGAATTCTACTCCTATAGTGTTCGAAAATTTCAGTCCACATCCATATACACCCGGTTCACCTTATACACCACATAGTCCATACACCCGTACACCCATACACCCATACACCCGTACACCCGTGGTCCACATACACCACCAGCTGAATTACTCATTCCACACGCCTACTTCTACTCTTAGCAACCTTCCGGCTTGATTTTATCCGTTGGAGCTTGAAGAAGACCCAGAGGAGCTAATCAACAAGAAGACTGTTTCGATCCACCCACCCCCATATTTCACTCCACACGTGCACTACACATACTTGAGAGTTAAACACGAGTGGAAAAATCAAGAGTGACATACACGAGCGTTTGTGAGGAATTGTGAGGTTCTACTTTACTTTTTCTTCACGTTTGTTCGTTTTGCAGGATAAATGGACCAACAGGAAGATATTTTCTACACCCGTTGCTCCATCCAAGACAAAATTGGTTCCATGATTATTGACAGTGGTAGTGTATTTAACGCCATTAGTCAATATGCAGTGGACAAGCTCGGCCTAGTACCACAGAAGCATCCCAAGCCCTATAAGTTGCAGCGGCTTACAATCACAAGTCAGGTAAGTGTCGCATTTGCTATTGGTCGATATACTGACACTGTTTTATGTGATGTCATTCCTATGGAGGCAACACACATTCTTCTAGGTCAACCGTGGCAATTCGATCGAGGAGCAGTGCACGATTGTCACGCCAACACTTATTCCTTTGCTTGGAATGGACGACCCATCAAACTGATGCCTTTGGCACCTGAGGACGTCATTAAGGATCAGAAGTGGATGCAAGAAAAATTTAAAGCCGAAAGGGAAAGGAAGGCCGCAACTATCGAGAGCGAATCAATCGCCACCGTCCCTAGCCCTACTACGACACCGTTGGAGTCTTGTTCACATCAAGACATGTCGTCTAGTTCATCCAACGCAGATCACCAGTTAAATTCAGACATGATAAGTGAAGCTACAATTCCGTCGCAGCCCATATGCATTGATCCAACACTGGATTCGGGTAAGTCGGATAATCTATTGATTTCTCAGAACAGTGCTACTAATGATTGTTTTTCTAGTGATGTGCAGATCGAGAAGAGAGAGTTCGAGATGGAGCAGCCTGGAATAGCTACATCCAACCCTGAAGGCAGCTCGAAAGAAGTTTCCAACTCTCAAGAGGAGATCCACGAAGAGCTGAAGTTGGAGCATGATGATGTTCGACTTAGAGATCAGCTTGTTCTAGATAAGTCGTCCAACACCCACATTGTTTATCTTAAGGACGTGTTACATGAAATCGAGAGAGGTAAGTACCGTCTATACTATTCTAGTATTGATAGGTATTTGATGTGTATAGTTGAATCCATGTTCCTTTTTAGAATTAATTTGACAATTGGATTTGACTTGAATTGCATGAAAAGGTTGAAAAGTAGAAAGCTATTGTTTGTTCCAACCAAGTGTAAGATGCGAGCATGGTATTTGAATTCGATTAGTTTGTGTTTTTCCATTGCTCATTTGAAAGCTATTCATAGTGTTGAACATGTTGGAAATTGCATGACTGTTTATTATACCATGTTAGATCCATTATATGTTACACATTGGATAGTTGATTGTTTTGTTGAGTATTGTGCTGAAGCTTTGTCAAGAAGGTACGCTCTCTTGAACTTTATGCATGCTAAGATGTTGGGATTTGATGCAATTAAGGAGTTGTGTGCATGTGATGAGTTCCTTGCACCGATCTATGCTCTTTGTTGCTCTAAATCTCATTCACATGATGGATATTTTGTGCATGAGAGGTTGTTGTTCAAGGGTTCACAGTTGTGTATTCCTATGTCTTCTATGCGTGAGTTGTTAGTTCTTGAATCGCATGCGGGAGGTTTAATGGGTCACTTTGGTGTGTCTAAAACGTTAAACTTGCTGCATGAGCATTTCTTTTGGCCACGTATAAAGCATGATGTTGAGAATGTGTGTAGTAGATGCATTACATGTAGGAGATCGAAATCTACTTCACATCCTTCTGGTTTATACACGCCTCTACCAGCCCCGTCTTCCCCGTGGATTGATTTATCTATGGATTTCATATTAGGTTTACCACGGTCTAGGTCTGGTCGAGATTCCATATTTGTTGTAGTTGATAGGTTTTCCAAGATGTCTCATTTCATTGCATGTAGGAAAACCGATGATGCAGTACACATAGCCAATCTGTTCTTTATACATGTTGTGCGTTTACATGGAATACCTAGAACTATTGTTAGTGATAGGGATTCTAAGTTTCTAGCACATTTTTGGCGTGTACTATGGGGAAAATTAGGTACCAAGTTGTTGTTTTCTACTGCATGTCATCCCCAAACGGATGGTCAAACTGAGGTAGTTAATCGCACCTTAGGTACTTTGCTGCGTTCTTTGGTTAAAAACAACTTGAAATCATGGGAAGATTGTTTGCCATATGCTGAATTTGCTTATAATAGAGTTGTGCATTCATCTACCAATATGTCTCCGTTTGAAGTTGTTTATGGTTTTAATCCGCTAACGCCTAATGATCTGTTGCCTTTACCTGTTGAGCATCTAACAAGTGTTAAAGGTACAAGAAAAGCGGAACAAGTTAAGGAGATGCATGAGAAAGTACGTGCGCGTATTGAAGCCGTTGGCGCACGTAATGCTGTTCAAAAGAACAAACGGCGCAAGCAAGTGATTTTCCAGCCTGGAGATCGCGTTTGGATTCATCTGAGTCCTGGACGGTTTCCTAACTTGAGAAAGTCGAAATTGATGCCAAGAGGAGATGGACCGTTCACCGTGCTGAGTCGAGTCAATGACAATGCATATCGCATTGATTTACCCGGTGAGTATAAGTGTTCATCTACATTTAATGTTGCTGACTTATCTCCCTTTTCTGCAGATGATGAGTTCGATGATGATGAGCCTGTGAATTCGAGGACGAATTCTTTTCAGCAGGGGGGGAATGATGAGGTCATACAAGGCAATGAAGAAAATGATCCGGAGCTGCAGTTTAAAGGTCCAATGACGCGTTTGCGAGCTAAGAAGTTACAAGCTTATTTACAAGCTTCTATTCGTCGCAAATTCGAAATGCATGAAGATGAAGTCAAGGGCAGCCCAAGATGGATCACCATGCTATCTATTGATGATGAAGAAGGTATCATGAAGACGTGAGAAGAAGAATCACGCCATTTGGACGTGTGCATGAAAAGTTATACGCGTTTGCATGGGAAATCGGGAGATGCTGTTTTTCATGCAAAGGTGGTAATATTAATTGTACCATGGGCCACGAAATTATTCATGTTAATTTAGCCCATGATCGAGTTCTAAGGTCCAAGATGGTGTGGAAATACAGGCCCAAATCCATTGTGGGATTTATTCTTATCTAGTTAGATTTAGATAGATTTTTGTTATCTTATTTTTGGTATCTTTTGATTTTATCCTAGATTGATTAGGATTAGTATTTTTTTATGTTTATCTAGTTAATTAGGGTTAATTTTCGTTCATAATCTCTCCTATAAATAGGAGCACCCTGTGACATTCATAATTTAGACGTTGCATGAAATAAAGAGTTAATTTCTCAATTGTCTCACCGATCCTTTGGTTGATCACATTTATCGATCCTTTGGTTGATCAAACACAATTCTATTGATCTAGCAATTCAATAGTCTTATTCAAGTTCTTCAGGGTACATCGAGTACTTGGGAGAATTGCTATCCGGAGAAGTTAGACGTGCGCGTTCGGGTTATTCAACACGGGTTCGCCGAATCTAACCTATCCTTCGACCACACCGCCGCCGCCAACACCATCAATACCGCCGTCATCCGCCGCCGTGACCATCGCCACTGTCGTGTTCCAGCCAGCCTCAAGGTGTTCATCGAGTCCTCGTTCGAGTCATAGTTCGTGACGTTTAATTCTAGTAAGTTTTATCTTGTTTTGAGTCGGATTGATTCCATCGTTTTCTAGCTGACGTAGTTCGATTCTTGAGTCTTCCGCGTGCATAAATCTCGTGTCTTGGATACATTGTCCGGGTCACATCAACATCCATAGCAACAAGGATCTAAACCCGGAGTTACAATTCAAAGGTCCCGTCACTTGACTAAGAGCTAAGAAGTTACAAGAGTATTTGCAAGCAACAATTCGCAAGAAGCTCGAAGAAGAAGACCGCGTGTAAAGTAGCTCGAAGTTGATGATCTTGTTGACATTGGAAGATGGAGATCAAGACATGGAGTACGCACCATGAAGATGTGCACGTGTGCATGTGGACGTGTGCATGTATGCATGTTGAAGAGCTCATGGCCGAGAATGAAGTGATCAAGTTTTCGATCGTTAGTTATTTAATTAAGGAGTTGTTTTATTTTAGACTATAGTATTTATTTTATTTAATAAGACTATAGTCCAAATCAGTTTATTTAATTAATTTGGATGTAATTTTCGGTCATAATAGTCATAGGTTTGACTAGGATTTTAGATAAGGCAAGATCTACAAGTTCTACCTTAAATAGAATTCTAGTTTAGGAAATTACCTAGTCTAGTTCTAGTTTGATTTGGGCTTGCAATTTTCAGCCCATATCCCTAATATTTTCGGTCCACCTAATGTTATAAATAGGGGATCCATGTGACATTCATACTTTAGACTTTATTTGATTAATTAAGCTTTGCTTCAATATTGTCTCATCCCCATTAAAATCTTTGTGAGTTTAGATATTAAATTCATACTCTTAGAACTAGCAATTCTAGGTTTTACAAAGGGAATTCGCCGTCCACGTTCGAGGGATCGTCGGAGACTCGCTACTTGAAGATCAACTTAAAGAATTTGGCCTTGTGTACGTTCGAGATTCAAGGCAACTTTCGGGTTGTGATTCACCCAATCCATACCACCGCCGATCAACCACCTTCACATCAACCATTCCACTTCGTCGTCCATCACAAGTTCATCCACAAGATCGTGTTCAAGTCATTCACCGTATCATTCAAACCGCAAGTCCGTTACAACTCTAACATACCCTATCTACTCTAACCCTTCTAACTTTAAATCTTCTAATTTTCGACCAAGTAAGCTTCAATCCTCTAGGGCTTGGTCTTCATCTTCAATTGAGAGCATCGTAATCACCTTGGGGTTGCTTTGATCATTCATCTCTTCCTCGAGCTTCTTTCGCGCATATCCTTGAAAGTAACCTTGAAGTTGCTTAGCTCGTAACCTTGTAATTGGACCTCGAATTTGCAACTCCGGATTTGAACCATCAATGCTATGCACGTTCTCATCATTCCCTCCCCCCCGCTGAAAAGAATTCGTCCTCGAATTTGACTCATCATCTTGGTCGAATTCATCTGCATCAAAGGGAGATAAATCAGCAACGTTAAACGTGGAAGAATACTTATACTCACCTGGAAGATCAATGCGATACGCATTGTTATTGACGCGGCTCAGGACGGTGAATGGACCATCTCCTCTAGGTGAAAGTTTTGACTTCATCAAGTTAGGAAATCGGCCGGGACTGATGTGACCCAGACAAGATATCTAAGCCAAATCAACAGAACACATAGCGGAAGACTTAAAGACTCGAAACACGTCAGATTAAGAAGGATTCAATCCGACTAACTAGACTAAAAACTCAACTAGAATAAGAATAAAAGACTCGATTAAACTAGAACTTACTAGGATAATTTGTGGAAGATAGGAGGCGGACGAGTAGTGTCTTGTGGATGAAGGTAGCGGCGTCGAGATGTAGATGATAGGTAGAATGGATTGGAACTTCAGCTGAACCCCGGCTTCTAGAGACGAAACACAGCTCCTTCGATCTTCTCCGAATTGTTTAGCAATTCTCCCAAGTACTCAATTGTACCCTGAAGAACTTGAATAAGACTATTGAATTGCTAGATTAATAGAATTGTGTTTGATCAACCAAAGGATCGATAAATGTGATCAACCAAAGGATCGGTGAGACAATTGAGAAATTAACTCTTTATTTCATGCAATGTCTGAATTATGAATGTCACAGGGTGCTCCTATTTATAGGAGAGCATATGGACGAAAATTAAACCCTAATTAACTAGATAAACATTGAAAAATACTAATCCTAATCAAACTAGGATAGAATCAAAAGATACCAAAAAATTAAGATAAGAAAATCTATCTAAAATCTAACTAGATAAGGATAAATCCTAACTAACTTTGGGCCTCTTATTTTCACCACTTTTGGACCTTTAATAACACAATATGGGCTGCAATATATCATAAATAATTCGTGGCCCATATGTATTATTATTGCCACCTTTGCATGAAAAACAGCATCTCCCGATTTCCCATGCAAACGCGTATAACTTTTAATGCACACGTCCAAATGGCGTCATTCTTCTTCTCACGTCTTCATGCTTCCTTCTTCATCATCTATGGATAGCATGGTGATCAATCTTGAGTTGCCCTTGACTTCATCTTCATGCATTTCGAATTTGCGATGAATAGAAGCTTGTAAATAAGCTTGTAACTTCTTAGCTCGCAAACGCGTCATTGGACCTTTAAACTGCAGCTCCGGATCATCTTCTTCTTTGCCTTGCACGACCTCATCATTCCCCCCTGCTGAAAAGAATTCGTCCTCGAATTCTCGAACTCATCTTGTTCGAACTCATCATCTGCAGAAAAGGGAGATAAGTCAGCAACATTAAATGTAGATGAACACTTATACTCACCGGGCAAATCAATGCGATATGCATTGTCATTGACTCGACTCAACACGGTGAATGATCCATCTCCTCTTGGCATCAATTTCGACTTTCTCAAGTTAGGAAAACGTCCAGGACTCAGATGAATCCAAACGCGATCTCCAGGCTGGAAAATCACTTGCTTGCGCCGTTTATTCTTTTGAACAGCATTACGTGCGCCAACGGCTTCAATACGCGCACGTACCTTCTCATGCATCTCCTTAACTTGTTCCGCTTTTCTTGTACCTTTAACACTTGTTAGATGCTCAACAGGTAAAGGCAACAGATCATTAGGCGTTAACGGATTAAAACCATAAACAACTTCAAACGGAGACATGTTGGTAGATGAATGCACAACTCTATTATAAGCAAATTCAGCATATGGCAAACAATCTTCCCATGATTTCAAGTTGTTTTTAACTAAAGCTCGCAGCAAAGTACCTAAAGTGCGATTAACTAATTCAGTTTGTCCATCAGTTTGTAGATGACATGCAGTAGAAAATAACAATTTGGTACCTAATTTTCCCCAAAGTACACGCCAAAAATGTGCAAGAAACTTAGAATCCCTATCACTAACAATAGTTCTAGGTATTCCATGTAAACGCACAACATGTATAAAGAACAGATTGGCTATGTGTACTGCATCATCGGTTTTCCTACATGCAATGAAATGAGACATCTTGGAAAACCTATCAACTACTACAAATATGGAATCTCGACCAGACCTAGACCGTGGTAAACCCAAAATGAAATCCATAGATAAATCAATCCATGGGGAAGACGGGGCTGGTAGAGGAGTGTATAAACCAGAAGGATGTGAAATAGATTTTGATCTCCTACATGTAATGCATCTACTACACACATTCTCAACATCATGCTTCATACGTGGCCAAAAGAAATGCTCATGCAGCAAGTTTAACGTTTTAGACACACCAAAGTGACCCATTAAACCTCCCGCATGCGATTCAAGAACTAATAACTCACGCATAGAAGACTTAGGAATGCATAACTGTGAACCCTTGAACAAGAAACCCTCATGCACAAAACATGCTGCTAACACTCAACAAAACAATCAACTATCCAACATGTAACATATAATGGATTGAACATGGCATAACAAACAATTATGCAATTTCCAGCATGTTCAACACTATGAATAGCTTTCAAATGAGCAATGGAAAAACACAAACTAATTGATTTCAAATACCATGCTCGCATCTTACACTTGGTTGGAACAAACAATGACTCTCTACTATCCAACCTTTTCATGCAATTCAAGTTAAATCCAAATGTCAAATTAATTCTAAAAAGAAACATGGATTCAACTATACACATCAAATACCTATCAATACTAGAATAGTATAGACGGTTCTTACCTCTCTCGATTTCATGTAACACGTCCTTAAGATAAACAATGTGGGTGTTGGACGACTTATCTAGAACAAGCTGATCTCTAAGTCGAACATCATCATGCTCCAACTTCAGCTCTTCGTGGATCTCCTCTTGAGAGTTGGAAACTTCTTTCGAGCTGCCATCAGGGTTGGATGTAGCTATTCCAGGCTGCTCAATCTCGAACTCTCTCTTCTCGATCTGCACATCACTAGAAAAACAATCATTAGTAGCACTGTTCTGAGAAATTAATAGATTATCCGACTTACCCGAATCCAGTGTTGGATCAATGCATATGGGCTGCGACGGAATTGTAGCTTCACTTATCATGTCTGAATTTAACTGGTGATCTGTGTTGGATGAACTAGACGACATGTCTTGATGTGAACAAGACTCCAACGGTGTCGTAGTAGGGCTAGGGACGGTGGCGATTGATTCGCTCTCGATAGTTGCGGCCTTCCTTTCTCTTTCGGCTTTAAACTTTTCTTCCATCCACTTCTGATCCTTAATGACGTCCTCAGGTGCCAAAGGCATCAATTTGATGGGTCGTCCATTCCAAGCAATAAGTGTTGGCGTGACAATCGTGCACTGCTCTTCGATCGAATTGCCACGGTTGACCTAGAAGAATGTGCGTTGCCTCCATAGGAATGACATCACATAAAACAGTGTCAGTATATCGACCAATAGTAAATGCGACACTTACCTGACTTGTGATTGTAAGTCGCTGCAACTTATAGGGCTTGGGATGCTTCTGTGATACTAGGCCGAGCTTGTCCACTGCATATTGACTAATGGCATTAAATACACTACCACTGTCAATAATCATGGAACAAATTTTGTCTTGGATGGAGCAACGGGTGTAGAAAATATCTTCCCGTTGGTCCATTTATCCTACAAAATGAACAAACGTGAAGAAAAAGTAAAGTAGAACCTCACAATTCCTCACAAACGCTCGTGTATGTCACTCTTGATTTTTCCACTCGTGTTTAACTGTCAAGTATGTATGGTGCACGTGTGGAGTGAAATATGGGGGTGGGTTGATCGAAAAATTCAGCAGCTTCTCTTGACTAGCTCCTTTGGGTCTTCTTCAAGCTCCAACGGATAAAATCAAGCCGGAAGGTTGCTAAGAGTAGAAGTAGGCGTGTGGAATGAGTAATTCAGCTGGTGGTGTATGTGGACCACGGGTGTATGGGTGTATGGACTATGTGGTGTATAAGGTGAACCGGGTGTATATGGAAGAGATGAAATTTTCGAGCCCTTTAGTGTGTAGGATCGAAAATATGGATGGATAAGGGTGAAGGATTTGATTAGATATGGATGAGGATGGAAAGATCTTGAATAGATGTAGATTAGGATGAAATCTATCTAAAACAAGGTAAGAAATCTAATGGATAAGGGAATAAGGATTTTGGATGTGTGAACACAATCTAAGAATCCCTAAATATATGGAACAAATCTAAAAACAAGGAATTAAAAATTGAAATCAAATAAACAATCTGATTTTAGTTTTTTTTTTTTCGGATTTTTTTTTTCAGATTTTTTTTTTTTTTTGCTGTAGGGATTTCGATCCCTTTGCTCTTTTACTCTTTTTTTTCCAATGAATAGAAATCAGATTACAAGACTCGAAACAAAACGAAAATTAAATGACACGTAGATGACACGTCGGATTGAACCACGACCAGCAGAGCTGACGTGGCTCTGATGCCAAATTTATGATGTGACCCAGACAAGATATCTAAGCCAAATCAACAGAACACATAGCGGAAGACTTAAGGACACGAAACACGTCAGATTAAGAAGGATTCAATCCGACTAACTAGACTAAAAAATCAACTAGAATAAGAATAAAAGACTCGATTAAACTAGAACTTACTAGGATAATTTGTGGAAGATAGGAGGCGGACGAGTAGTGTCTTGTGGATGAAGGTAGTGGCGTCGAGATGTAGATGATAGGTAGAATGGATTGGAACTTCAGCTGAACCCCGGCTTCTAGAGACGAAACGCAGCTCCTTCGATCTTCTCCGAATTGTTTAGCAATTCTCCCAAGTACTCGATTGTACCCTGAAGAACTTGAATAAGACTATTGAATTGCTAGATCAATAGAATTGTGTTTGATCAACCAAAGGATCGATAAATGTGATCAACCAAAGGATCGGTGAGACAATTGAGAAATTAACTCTTTATTTCATGCAATGTCTGAATTATGAATGTCACAGGGTGCTCCTATTTATAGGAGAGCATATGGACGAAAATTAAACCCTAATTAACTAGATAAACATTGAAAAATACTAATCCTAATCAAACTAGGATAGAATCAAAAGATACCAAAAAATTAAGATAAGAAAATCTATCTAAAATCTAACTAGATAAGGATAAATCCTAACTAACTTTGGGCCTCTTATTTTCGCCACTTTTGGACCTTTAATAACACAATATGGGCTGCAATATATCATAAATAATTCGTGGCCCATATGTATTATTCTTGCCACCTTTGCATGAAAAACAGCATCTCCCGATTTCCCATGCAAACGCGTATAACTTTTAATGCACACGTCCAAATGGCGTCATTCTTCTTCTCACGTCTTCATGCTTCCTTCTTCATCATCTATGGATAGCATGGTGATCAATCTTGAGCTGCCCTTGACTTCATCTTCATGCATTTCGAATTTGCGATGAATAGAAGCTTGTAAATAAGCTTGTAACTTCTTAGCTCGCAAACGCGTCATTGGACCTTTAAACTGCAGCTCCGGATCATCTTCTTCTTTGCCTTGCACGACCTCATCATTCCCCCCTGCTGAAAAGAATTCGTCCTCGAATTCTCGGACTCATCTTGTTCGAACTCATCATCTGCAGAAAAGGGAGATAAGTCAGCAACATTAAATGTAGATGAACACTTATACTCACCGGGTAAATCAATGCGATATGCATTGTCATTGACTCGACTCAACACGGTGAATGATCCATCTCCTCTTGGCATCAATTTCGACTTTCTCAAGTTAGGAAAACGTCCAGGACTCAGATGAATCCAAACGCGATCTCCAGGCTGGAAAATCACTTGCTTGCGCCGTTTATTCTTTTGAACAGCATTACGTGCGCCAACGGCTTCAATACGCGCACGTACCTTCTCATGCATCTCCTTAACTTGTTCCGCTTTTCTTGTACCTTTAACACTTGTTAGATGCTCAACAGGTAAAGGCAACAGATCATTAGGCGTTAACGGATTAAAACCATAAACAACTTCAAACGGAGACATGTTGGTAGATGAATGCACAACTCTATTATAAGCAAATTCAGCATATGGCAAACAATCTTCCCATGATTTCAAGTTGTTTTTAACTAAAGCTCGCAGCAAAGTACCTAAAGTGCGATTAACTACTTCAGTTTGTCCATCAGTTTGTAGATGACATGCAGTAGAAAATAACAATTTGGTACCTAATTTTCCCCAAAGTACACGCCAAAAATGTGCAAGAAACTTAGAATCCCTATCACTAACAATAGTTCTAGGTATTCCATGTAAACGCACAACATGTATAAAGAACAGATTGGTTATGTGTACTGCATCATCGGTTTTCCTACATGCAATGAAATGAGACATCTTGGAAAACCTATCAACTACTACAAATATGGAATCTCGACCAGACCTAGACCGTGGTAAGCCCAAAATGAAATCCATAGATAAATCAATCCATGGGGAAGACGGGGCTGGTAGAGGAGTGTATAAACCAGAAGGATGTGAAATAGATTTTGATCTCCTACATGTAATGCATCTACTACACACATTCTCAACATCATGCTTCATACGTGGCCAAAAGAAATGCTCATGCAGCAAGTTTAACGTTTTAGACACACCAAAGTGACCCATTAAACCTCCCGCATGCGATTCAAGAACTAATAACTCACGCATAGAAGACTTAGGAATGCATAACTGTGAACCCTTGAACAAGAAACCCTCATGCACAAAACATGCTGCATAACACTCAACAAAACAATCAACTATCCAAAATGTAACATATAATGGATTGAACATGGCATAACAAACAATTATGCAATTTTCAGCATGTTCAACACTATGAATAGCTTTCAAATGAGCAATGGAAAAACACAAACTAATTGATTTCAAATACCATGCTCGCATCTTACACTTGGTTGGAACAAACAATGACTCTCTACTATCCAACCTTTTCATGCAATTCAAGTTAAATCCAAATGTCAAATTAATTCTAAAAAGAAACATGGATTCAACTATACACATCAAATACCTATCAATACTAGAATAGTATAGACGGTTCTTACCTCTCTCGATTTCATGTAACACGTCCTTAAGATAAACAATGTGGGTGTTGGACGACTTATCTAGAACAAGCTGATCTCTAAGTCGAACATCATCATGCTCCAACTTCAGCTCTTCGTGGATCTCCTCTTGAGAGTTGGAAACTTCTTTCGAGCTGCCATCAGGGTTGGATGTAGCTATTCCAGGCTGCTCAATCTCGAACTCTCTCTTCTCGATCTGCACATCACTAGAAAAACAATCATTAGTAGCACTGTTCTGAGAAATTAATAGATTATCCGACTTACCCGAATCCAGTGTTGGATCAATGCATATGGGCTGCGACGGAATTGTAGCTTCACTTATCATGTCTGAATTTAACTGGTGATCTGCGTTGGATGAACTAGACGACATGTCTTGATGTGAACAAGACTCCAACGGTGTCGTAGTAGGGCTCGGGACGGTGGCGATTGATTTGCTCTCGATAGTTGCGGCCTTCCTTTCTCTTTCGGCTTTAAACTTTTCTTGCATCCACTTCTGATCCTTAATGACGTCCTCAGGTGCCAAAGGCATCAATTTGATGGGTCGTCCATTCCAAGCAATAAGTGTTGGCGTGACAATCGTGTACTGCTCTTCGATCGAATTGCCACGGTTGACCTAGAAGAATGTGCGTTGCCTCCATAGGAATGACATCACATAAAACAGTGTCAGTATATCGACCAATAGTAAATGCGACACTTACCTGACTTGTGATTGTAAGTCGCTGCAACTTATAGGGCTTGGGATGCTTCTGTGATACTAGGCCGAGCTTGTCCACTGCATATTGACTAATGGCATTAAATACACTACCACTGTCAATAATCATGGAACAAATTTTGTCTTGGATGGAGCAACGGGTGTAGAAAATATCTTCCCGTTGGTCCATTTATCCTACAAAACGAACAAACGTGAAGAAAAAGTAAAGTAGAACCTCACAATTCCTCACAAACGCTCGTGTATGTCACTCTTGATTTTTCCACTCGTGTTTAACTCTCAAGTATGTATGGTGCATGTGTGGAGTGAAATATGGGGGTGGGTTGATTGAAAAATTCAGCAGCTTCTCTTGACTAGCTCCTCTGGGTCTTCTTCAAGCTCCAACGGATAAAATCAAGCCGGAAGGTTGCTAAGAGTAGAAGTAGGCGTGTGGAATGAGTAATTCAGCTGGTGGTGTATGTGGACCACGGGTGTATGGGTGTACGGGTGTATGGGTGTGTGGACTATGTGTTGTATAAGGTGAACCGGGTGTATATGGAAGAGATGAAATTTTCGAGCCCTTTAGTGTGTAGGATCGAAAATATGGATGGATAAGGGTGAAGGATTTGATTAGATATGGATGAGGATGGAAAGATCTTGAATAGATGTAGATTAGGATGAAATCTATCTAAAACAAGGTAAGAAATCTAATGGATAAGGGAATAAGGATTTTGGATATGTGAACACAATCTAAGAATCCCTAAATATATAGAACAAATCTAAAAACAAAGAATTAAAAATTGAAATCAAATAAACAATCTGATTTTCGTTTTTTTTTTTTCGGATTTTTTTTTTCAGATTTTTTTTTTTTTTTTTTTGCTGTAGGGATTTCGATCCCTTTGCTCTTTTACTCTTTTTTTTTCCAATGAATAGAAATCAGATTACAAGACTCGAAACAAAATGAAAATTAAATGACACGTAGATGACACGTCGGATTGAACCACGACCAGCAGAGCTGACGTGGCTCTGATGCCAAATTTATGATGTGACCCAGACAAGATATCTAAGCCAAATCAACAGAACACATAGCGGAAGACTTAAGGACTCGAAACACGTCAGATTAAGAAGGATTCAATCCGACTAACTAGACTAAAAACTCAACTAGAATAAGAATAAAAGACTCTATTAAACTAGAACTTACTAGGATAATTTGTGGAAGATAGGAGGCGGACGAGTAGTGTCTTGTGGATGAAGGTAGTAGCGTCGAGATGTAGATGATAGGTAGAATGGATTGGAACTTCAGCTGAACCCCGGCTTCTAGAGACGAAACGCAGCTCCTTCGATCTTCTCCGAATTGTTTAGCAATTCTCCCAAGTACTCAATTGTACCCTGAAGAACTTGAATAAGACTATTGAATTGCTAGATCAATAGAATTGTGTTTGATCAACCAAAGGATCGATAAATGTGATCAACCAAAGGATCGGTGAGACAATTGAGAAATTAACTCTTTATTTCATGCAATGTCTGAATTATGAATGTCACAGGGTGCTCCTATTTATAGGAGAGCATATGGACGAAAATTAAACCCTAATTAACTAGATAAACATTGAAAAATACTAATCCTAATCAAACTAGGATAGAATCAAAAGATACCAAAAAATTAAGATAAGAAAATCTATCTAAAATCTAACTAGATAAGGATAAATCCTAACTAACTTTGGGCCTCTTATTTTCGCCACTTTTGGACCTTTAATAACACAATATGGGCTGCAATATATCATAAATAATTCGTGGCCCATATGTATTATTCTTGCCACCTTTGCATGAAAAACAGCATCTCCCGATTTCCCATGCAAACGCGTATAACTTTTAATGCACACGTCCAAATGGCGTCATTCTTCTTCTCACGTCTTCATGCTTCCTTCTTCATCATCTATGGATAGCATGGTGATCAATCTTGAGCTGCCCTTGACTTCATCTTCATGCATTTCGAATTTGCGATGAATAGAAGCTTGTAAATAAGCTTGTAACTTCTTAGCTCGCAAACACGTCATTGGACCTTTAAACTGCAGCTCCGGATCATCTTCTTCTTTGCCTTGATATGGGCCACGAATTATTTATGATAAATTGCAGCCCATATTGTGTTAATTTGAAGGTCCAAATAGGCGAGTTTTATGAAGGCCGAAGTTGTTGGGATTTAACTTTATCTAGATAGATTTTTCTTATTTTATTTTTGGTATCTTTTGATTCTTACCTTAAAACCAGATTTTGGATAAGGTAACAATCCTAGATAGATTAGAACTAGTTTATTTCGAATTCTTCTAGTATTAGGACTCTAATTTTCATCTATATACACTCCTATAAATAGGAGCACCATGTGACATTTCGTCTCTAGAAGCCGGGGTTCAGCTGAAGTTCTAATCCATTCTACCTATCATCTACATCTCGACGCCACTACCTTCATCCACAAGACACTACTCATCCGCCTCCTATCTTCCATAAATTATCCTAGTAAGTTCTAGTTTAATCGAGTCTTTTGTTCTTATTTTAGTTGAGTTTTAGTCTATTTAGTCGGATTGAATCCTTCTTAATCTGACGTGTTTCGAGTCCTTAAGTCTTCCGCTACGTGTTCTGTTGATTTGGCTTAGATATCTTGTCTGGGTCACATCATGTCGTTTAATTCGTGTCGGATTCTACCCTTCTTTAGTTGACGTAGTTCGAGTCCTTCTTAAGTCTTCCGCCTGCGTTCTTCGTGTCTTGGATACATTGTCCGGGTCACATCATAAATTTGGCATCAGAGCCACATCAGCTCTGCTGGTCGTGGTTCAATCCGACGTGTCATCTACGTGTCAAATACGTGTCATTTAATTTTTGTTTTGTTTCGAGTCTTGTAATCTGATTTCTATTCATTGAAAAAAAAAGAGTAAAAGAGCAAAGGGATCGAAATCCCTACAGCAAAAAAAAAATCCGAAAAGAAAAAAACGAAAATCAGATTGTTTATTTGATTTCAATTTTTAATTCCTTATTTTTAGATTTGTTCCATATATTTAGGGATTCTTAGATTGTGTTCACACATCCAAAATCCTTTTCCTTTATCCATTAGATTTCTTACCTTGTTTAGATAGATTTCATCCTAATCTACATCTATTCAAGATCCTTTCATCCTCATCCATATCTAACCAAATCATCCACCCTTATCCATCATAGAATTCGATTCCTATACCTTTAGGATTCAAAAATTTCATCTCTTCCATATACACCCGGTTCACCTTATACACCACATAGTCCATACACCGGTACACCCGTACACCCGTACACCCGTACACCCATACACCCGTACACCCGTGGTCCACATACACCACCAGCTGAATTACTCATTCCACACGCCTACTTCTACTCTTAGCAACCTTCCGACTTGATTTTATCCGTTGGAGCTTGAAGAAGACCCAGAGGAGCTAGTCAAGAGAAGCTGCTGAATTTTTCGATCAACCCACCCCCATATTTCACTCCACACGCGCACTACACATACTTGAGAGTTAAACACGAGTGGAAAAATCAAGAGTGACATACACGAGCGTTTGTGAGGAATTGTGAGGTACTACTTTGCTTTTTCTTCACGTTTGTTCGTTTTGCAGGTACCATGAAGAAAGGAAACAATAAAGGGGCGACTCCTCCACCCCTTGAGGAGCCTAGATCGCCGAACACACCAGGCGAACAGTCCTACTCGTCCGAACCACAGTGGGATCCCAAGTTCCAATACCAAGCTCTAGTTCAACACTTTGAACGACAGAATCGTCTACTGAAAGACGAACTTGGCAACCAAGTAGCTGAATTGCAAGAGGAGCTTGCAAGACTCAGAGCCCAGTCGACCACATCCCAAACGGTCCAAGGGAATCCTGAGAAGAGGCCACTCGAGCCTCAAGATAAAGAGACGAGGCAATCTGAGCCTCAAATCAATGCAGAGAGGCAATCCGAGCCTCAAGACAACACAGAGAGGCATTCCGAGCCTCAATTGGAGCCTACTGGCCGACGCCAGCAGCCAAGGACTGTCAACAGGCCGCCGCCTGTACAGCAAGATGTTCAAAGGCCGCCCCGTGAGCCCGCCTTTGAAGATGACTATGAGTATGGATACGATTCCTATGCAGCCAGTGGGTATGAAGTTGATTACCCACCACAAGGGCACAGAGGACGCCATGGCCGACCCCGAGGTCCCCATAGGCGTGCAAATCATCATGATGATGATGATGGTAGGCTCAACAACATCAAGACGAGCATACCCGAGTTTGAAGGCCTTCACGATCCCGATGTTTACTTAGATTGGGAACGTAAGGTAGAGAAGATCTTTGCATGCTACAACTTTTCAGAGCAAAAGAAGGTACAACTCGCATGCTTAGAGTTTAGAGGCTACGCAGCCTCATGGTGGGAAATGCAACAAGAAAGAAGGCGCAGAAACCACAATCCTCCAATCAACAACTGGGAGGAAATGATGGGATTTATGCGTGGCCGTTTCATATCCATGCATTATGAAAGAGAGCTTGAAAAGAAGCTCAATCGGGTCAAGCAAGGTACTAGATCAATCGAAGAGTACCACAAGGAATTGGAGACCCTTTTGAACTGAGTCGGGAAACAAGAGACCTTAAATGCTACCATCATCCGGTACATTGAAGGCATGAACCCCGACATTGCATGTGAAGTCGAGCTCAGAGACTTCACTAGTGTAGAAAGAATGGTGCAGTACGCATCAATTGTGGAAAGGCAGCTAAGAGAGGGTCGCTGATACGACCCGGACTATGCTAGGACGAATCTTGAGAACGTAGCGGAAGACTTAAGAATCGAAACACGTCAGAATTAAGAAGGATTCAATCCGACTCGACAAACAACGGAAAATTACGACAAACTAGACAACTAGAGTACGTAGAGAACGACACGAACTATGTAACACAAACCAAGGGCGTAAGGGCTGGAATGGATCGTGTATAGGGGCTGGAATTATGGAGAGGATTTCGTGTGTGATGTTAGGGTGAAGAATGGCTAAGGTAGATAGGGTATGATAAGGATTGGATAAACTTACGTTATATATGCTCCAAACGTCGCGTAGAACACGTATATGCAAATCTGATCCGGAACAGTTTGGAATGGCTTGATACTCGAACTATGAATTCTTGGAAGGATGTTGAGATGGACGAAGATGATGATGGATGTTGTTGAAGGCGGCTGGACGGTGGTGATTGGTAGATGCGAATCACAACCCGAAAGTTGCCTTGAATCTCGAACGTACACAAGGCCAAATTCTTTAAGTTGATCTTCAAGTAGCGAGTTTCCGACGATCCCTCGAACGTGGACGGCGAATTCCCTTTGTAAAACTTAGAGGTGCTAAATCTAAGAGTATGAATTTAATTATCTAAACTCACAAAAGATTTAAAGGGGAGAGACGATATTGAAAGCAAAGGCTTAATAATCAAATATAGTCTAAAGTATCAATGTAACAATGATCCCCTATTTATAAGAGCTATAGGGACGAAAATAATAAGCTTAAAAGGCCTAAAAATTGATCCAAAAGGGATCTCTAACTATACTAGGAAGTTTCCTAAGCTAGAATTCTATTCAAGGTAGGAAATTGCCTTAAATACAATTCTAGTCAAACTCTATCAACTTATGGACGAAAATTAATAAATAAATAAATAAAATCTGAACTAAACTATAGTCTAACATAATTAAATAAATACTATAGTCTAAATAAAATTCAACCCCTAATTAAATTAATTAAAGGGCCAAAAATCTGATCTCGTGCACGCATGCACAACTCGACGAGTTCTTCATGTTCTCTTCTTCAAACCTTGATCTCCAATCTTTAATTACTAGCAAAGTAACAATTTTGGAGTTGCTCTCAACATCTTTGTCATCTTCGAATTTCTTACATACAAATGCTTGGAAAAATCCTTGCAATTGTATTGCTCGAAATCGTGTAATTGGACCACGTATTTGCAGCTCCGGATTAAGCTCTTCAAGGCTTTTCGTGGCTTCATCAGTCGCCGTCGATCCCACTTCAATTCAGCCCCTACACACCCCTCTTGGAATAAAGGTACACCTTCCACATCACTTTCTACTCCTTCTACTGATTCTACACGTCCCAGAGGTCCATCCGGACCACCCGAACGGCGTTTCGACCGTTTTACACCACAGACAAGCCGTAGACCCGAGTCTACGCCGCCCAACCAGCCACGGCCGACCCCTACTCGGCCAAATCAAGGTGTTACAGCCCCTAATGCAGCCCCTAATCATGCTCGTGACATCCAATGTCATAAGTGTCAAGGTTGGGGCCATTTCCAAGCTCAATGTCCAAACCGGCGGATTCTATACTTAACGGAATCAAATGAAGTCGAATCAGCCAGTGAGGATGAAAAAGAGCCCATAGGTGATGCCACCATTGAAGAAGTCGAGAATGATGCAGCCCCTAACCCAGTCGATCCGGAAGTTCAGCTCAGTTTGGTTACAATCCGGAGTTTGAGCATCATTCGAGAAGAGGAACAAGAACACCAATGGGAGAACATCTTCTACACCCGTGCAGTGATTCAAGGTCACACGTGTTCCATGATAATTGATAGTGGCAGTGTGATCAATGCCATTAGTCAGTACGCAGTTGAAAAGCTTGGTCTACCCGTTCAACAACATGCAAAGCCTTATAGATTGCAGTGGCTTACAGAAAGAGGCGAGATACGCGTGGTTCACCAGGTAAGTGTCTCATTCTCAATCCATAAGTTTTCTGACACTGTTTTGTGCGACGTTATCCCTATGGATGCGGCACACTTGTTGTTAGGCAGACCTTGGCAGTATGATCGACGTGTTGTCCATGATGGACGTCTGAACACTTACACCGTCGACATTGATGGCCGAATCAGCACCCTAAGGCCATTATCACCTAAAGACGTTGCTACGGATCAGCAACGCATGCAAGAGAGGTTCAAAGAGGAGAAGGCGAAGCAAGCAGCCGCAAAACGGGCCCCGAAGGCCACGGCCGAGACTTCAGCCCCCGGGCAGCCCCTTGCCGTCGCCCCTAACCCTCCAAAACCACCTCATTCGAGCTCCCTAGCTGTGGAAAAGAAGTTGGAGTCGAGTTCAAACAAGCCTCATGTGAAGAGCTTGTTTATTTCAGCAAAAGGAGTTCAGAAAGCCGTTAAAGCAGGTATGCCCCTTATTCTACTCACATTTAAGAGCAGTGCTACTAATGATTGTTTGCCTAGTGATGTGCAGCCCTTACTTGATGAGTTCAAGGACGTTTTACCTGAGGAGATACCCGGAGGACTTCCACCAGTGCGAGGAATCGAGCATCAGATCGATTTCATCCCCGGAGCCGTGCTTCCCAACCGACCAGCCTATAGGACGTCTCCCGACGAGACTAAGGAGATAGATAGGCAAGTCAAGGAGCTGTTGGAGAAGAAGCAAATTCGAGAGAGCTTGAGCCCGTGCGCCGTTCCAGTAATTCTAGTGCTAAAGAAGAACAACGAATGGCGTATGTGCATGGATTGCCGTGCAATCAACAAAATCACGGTAAAGTATCGTTTTCCCATCCCTAGATTAGATGATATGCTTGATGAGTTATCTGGTTCGCGTGTCTTTTCTAAAATTGATTTGCGTTCTGGTTATTTTCAAGTACGTATGCAAGAAGGTGATGAATGGAAAACTGCATTTAAAACTAAGCATGGTTTGTATGAATGGCTTGTTATGCCTTTTGGTCTCACTAATGCACCAAGCACATTTATGCGTCTGATGAATCATGTTTTACGTGAAGTGATTGGAAAGTATGTTGTTGTGTATTTTGATGACATTTTGATTTACAGTGACACGACACATACACATATGCAGCACCTTAGACACGTTTTTGAGCTTCTTAGAGAGTCGAAATGATGAGAACGTGCATAGCATTGAAGATTCAAACCCGGAGTTGCAAATTAGAGGTCCAATTACAAGGTTACGAGCTAAGCAACTTCAAGGTTACTTTCAAGGATATGTGCGAAAGAAGCTCGAGGAAGAAATGAATGTTCAAAGCCGCTCCAAGATCATTACTATGCTTTCACTTGAAGAGGAGGATCATACTTGTATGGATTGAAGCATACTTGGCCGCATATTTGAAGATTTCAATTTGATGTCAATCCAGGAGGTTATGGCGAATAAGGCGTGACCATGTCTTATTTACCAGAGGCTGTTCAAAAATTAAATAGAGTATTATTTTATTTATTTAATTAGACCATAGTATGGATCAGATTTATTTAATTAATTTGGTTGATATTTTCGGTCATATTAGTCATAGGTTTGACTAGGATTTTAGATAAGGCAAGATCTACAAGTTCTACCTTAAATAGAATTCTAGTTTAGGAAATTACCTAGTCTAGTTCTAGTTTGATTTGGGCTCTAGTTTTTCGGCCCTTATCCCTTTAATTTTCGGTCCCCTCTATTGTTATAAATAGTGGATCCATGCTACATTGTTACTTTAGACTATATTTGATTATTAAGCCTTTGCTTTCAATATCGTCTCTCCCCTTTTAATCTTTTGTGAGTTTAGATAATTAAATTCATACTCTTAGATTTAGCACCTCTAAGTTTTACAAAGGGAATTCGCCGTCCACGTTCAAGGGATCGTCGGAAACTCGCTATCGAAGAACAACTTAAAGAATTTGGCCTTGTGTACGTTCGAGATTCAAGGCAACTTTCGGGTTGTAATTCACAACACCTTCAACACCGCCCCGCCATCATACACGACGCCTCCACCAGCCACTGTCGTCCACCTCTAGCCTCGCCACCACCGTGATCAAGATCGTGTCCAATTCATCGTGCATACCGTTCCATCCGTAAGTCCGTTTCAACTCTATCATACCCTATCTACTCAAGCCATTCTAAACCATTCCATGATCATAGAAAATCCTTCCATAATACCGTCCATAATCTCGTCCAAAACAGCCCCATCCTTGTTGGATATTGTGTTATTTTGTGTGTCATACGTCTAGGTATTTTATTTAGTTTTAGTCGTCTAGTTGTCCCGTAATTCTTCCGCATATTTTACTTTGATTATTTGAGTCATAGAAGAGACAAAAACTTACGTGTGTCGACGTGTGTTCGTTCCTAGAGTCGGGTCGTATCATAAAAGTGGTATCAAAGCCACTTCGGCTTTGGTTCGATTTTTGTGTCGTATTTTATTTTACGTTTGATCGAGTTGTAATTTAATTTCCGTATTGTCATTGTTCAAAAAAAAAAAAAACAAAAGTCGATCGTTTAAAAAAAAAGGAGAGAAAAAAAAACAAATCGGATAAAATCCGAAATTCAAAAAAAAAAAAAATATCCGTTGTTTCCTTTTAGTTCAATTTTATTTTTGGAACTTTCCTTCTAAGTTCTATTTTCTTTTTGGTAGTTTCTTTCTAGGATAATTCCTTAGTTGGTAACTTCCTTTAGAGTCTTCTTTTATTTTTTGGAACTTTCCATACAAGTTCTATTTTCTTTTTGGTAACTTCCATAAGAGTCTTATTTTATTTTTGGTTCATTCCTTCTAGAGTCTAGGCTAATTAAGGTATTTAGATTGTGTCACATAGATTGATACATATCCAAATCCTCTACTTACCTTATCTCTTTCTTCTTTCCTTATCTCTTCTACTTCTTTCCTTTCCTACCCTACCCTACCTATTTCGAACACACCATCCCCTACATACTTCAAACAATCGGCCACCCCCATACTACACCTACATTCGGCCATTACCATACCCACACTTACTCAACCCGTAACTCATCTACACATACCAAATTCATCTTGTTCCGAGAATAGCAATCCCGTCCTTCCTCTGAACAAACCACATGAGTTCCTACTCCCATATACACGATTTTCACACACTGTGCACCCATATATTGAGTGATACACGAGTGGTAAAATCAAGAGAGAAAACAAACGAGTGAAGTGAGATTGTGAGGTCCTACCTTTTTTTTCCGTCACGTTTGTTCATTTTGCAGGACAAATGGCTATAGCTCAGCCACCACAGCTAGATCAACGGGAAAATATTTTCTACACCCGTTGTTCTATCCAAGACAAAATTTGTTCCATGATTATTGACAGTGGAAGTGTAGTAAACGCCGTTAGTCAATATGCAGTGGACAAGCTCAGCCTCGTACCACAGAAGCATCCCAAGCCCTATAAGTTGCAGTGGCTTACAGATAGTGACGAATTCAGAGTCACCAGTCAGGTAAGTGTCGAATTTACTATTGGTCGATATACTGACACTGTTTTATGTGATGTCGTCCCTATGGAGGCAACACACATTCTTCTAGGTC
Source organism: Perilla frutescens (assembly GCA_026008535.1). Classification (NCBI taxonomy): domain Eukaryota; kingdom Viridiplantae; phylum Streptophyta; class Magnoliopsida; order Lamiales; family Lamiaceae; genus Perilla; species Perilla frutescens. The sequence goes on from BRKX01000004.1 coordinate 19,051,477, forward strand.
GACCGTGGTAATTCGATCGAAGAGTAGTGCACGATTGTCGCGCCAACACTTATTCCTTTGCTTGGAATGGACGATCCACCAGACTGAGGCCTTTGGCGCCTGAGGACGTCATTGAGGATCAGAAGAGGATGCAAGAAAAGTTTAAAGCCGAAAGGGAAAAGAAAGCTGCAGCTACCGAGTGCGAATCAATCGCCACCGTCCCTAACCCTATGACGACACCATTGGAGTCTTGTTCACATCAAGACATGTCGTATAGTTCATCCAACACAGATCACCAGTTAAATTCAGACATGATAAGTGAAGCTACAATCCCGTCCCAGCCTATATGCATTGATCCAACACTTAATCCAGGTAAGTCGGATAATTTGTTAATTTCTCAGAACAGTGCTACTAATGATTGTTTTTCTAGTGATGTGCAGATCGAGAAGAGAGAGTTCCAGATTGAGCAGCCTGGAATAGCTACATTCAACCCTGATGGCAGCTCGGAAGAAGTTTCCAACTCTCAAGAGGAGATCAACGAAGAGCTGAAGTTGGAGCATGATGATGTTCGACTTAGAGATCAGCTTGTTCTAGATAAGTCGCCCAACACCCACATTGTTTATCTTAAGGATGTGTTACATGAAATCGAGAGAGGTAAGTGTCGTCTATCCTATTCTAGCGTTAATAGGTATTTGATGAGTATAGTTGAATCCATGTTTCTTTTTAGAACTAATTTAACATTTGGATTTGACTTGAATTGCATGAAAAGGTTGGATAGTAGAAAACCATTGTTTGTTCCAACCAAGTGTAAGATGCGAGCATGGTACTTGAATTCGATTAGTTTGTGTTTTTCCTTTGATCATTTGAAAGCTATTCATAGTGTTGTTGAACATGCTAGGATTCGCATAATTGATTATTATACCACATTAGATCCATTATATGTTACACGTTGGATAGTTGATTATTTTGTTGAGTGTTGTGCTGATGCATTATCAAGAAGGTACGCTCTCTTGAACTTAATGCATGCTAAGATGCTTGGTTTCGAGTCCATTAAAGCATTGTATGTTGAGGACGCCTACTTCAGCCCCATATATGCCTCATGTAGTTCGAAATCTAGGTCATTTGATGGTTATTATGTGCATGATGGTTTTCTGTTCAAAGAATCGAAATTATGCATCCCTACTTGTTCTATGCGTGAGTTATTGGTGTTAGAATCGCATGCGGGAGGTTTAGTGGGTCACTTTGGTGTGCATAAAACATTGAACTTGCTGCATGAACACTTCTTTTGGCCGCATATGCGTAAGGATGTAGAGAATGTGTGTAGTCGTTGCATTACTTGTCGTCAAGCTAAATCCACTTCACACCCCTTTGGCTTTTATTCGCCCCTACCCCCCCCCCCCCCTCATCTCCTTGGATTGATATTTCTATGGATTTCATCTTAGGATTGCCTAGGTCTAGGTCGGGTAAGGATTCTGTGTTTGTTGTGTAGTTGATAGGTTTTCCAAAATGGCTCATTTCATTGCATGTAGGAAAACTGATGATGCTATACATGTTGCCAATTTGTTCTTTGTGCATGTTGTTAGATTGCATGGAATTCCTCGTACTATTGTTAGTGATAGGGATTCTAAGTTTTTAGGACATTTTTGGCGTGTTTTGTGGGGAAAATTAGGAACTAAGTTATTGTTTTCTACTGCATGTCATCCACAAACCGATGGTCAAACTGAGGTTGTGAATCGCACTTTAGGAGCTTTACTTAGGTCTCTAATTAAGAATAACTTGAAGTCATGGGAAGAATGTTTACCATATGCTGAGTTTGCTTATAATCGTGTTGTGCATTCTTCTACTAAGATGTCTCCTTTTGAGGTAGTTTATGGATTTAATCCGTTAACTCCTACTGATTTGTTGCCTTTACCCGTTGAGCATCTAATGAGTGTTAAAGGTATGAAGAGAGCTGACTTTATTCAAGAGATGCATGAGAAGGTACGTGCCCGAATTGAGCACCAAGGTTCACGAATTGCCGCCGCACGCAACACGAGGCGCAAACGTGTCATCTTTCAGCCCGGGGATCGAGTTTGGGTACACCTTAGCCCTGGCCGATTTCCCAACTTGAGGAAATCCAAGTTGTCGCCCCGTGGAGATGGTCCCTTCACTGTTCTAAGCCGTGTTAATGACAATGCATACCGCATTGATCTACCTGGTGAGTATAAGTGTTCTTCTACGTTTAATGTTGCTGATTTATCTCCTTTTGTTACAGATGAATTCGACCATGATGAGGATCCAAATTCGAGGACGAATTCTTTTCAGCAGGGGGGGAATGATGAGAACGTGCATAGCATTGAAGATTCAAACCCGGAGTTGCAAATTAGAGGTCCAATTACAAGGTTACGAGCTAAGCAACTTCAAGGTTACTTTCAAGGATATGTGATACGACCCAGACAAGTAATCTAGGACGATAATAACAACGTAGAGGAAGACTTAAGAATCAAAACACGTCAGCGAATGAAGGGCTACAATCTGACTCGATAAACAACGAAAATACGACAATCTAAACAATTAAAATACCTAGAAAAATGACACAAATTAAATAACACAATACCAAAGATTATAGCGCTGTATTTGGGATGTTTAAGGGCTGGAATTTAGTAGGTTTTTGTGTGTGAAGGCTAGTGAAGAATGGCTTGGGAAGATAGGATATGTTAGAGATCAAACGAACTTACGGATAAAAACGAACGGACGTAGAACTCGAGCTTGAACACGGGGGCTGGAATTGAGGCGTGCGTCGATGTGGATGGAAGACGTCGATGATGGTTGATGGATGATGATTCGTTGATGTGAATCACAACCCTATAGCCTCCTTGAATCTCGAACGTACCCAAGGATGAAATCTCTAAGTTGATCTTCGGATAGCGAATACCGGTTAATCCCTCAAGTGGATTAAGCAATACCCTTGAATAAGACTTAAAGTTGCTAGCTCCAAGAATATGAATTTGTTAATCAAAACTCACAAAGATTTAAAAGGGGGTTGAGACAATATTGAAAGCAAAGCTTAATTAATCAAATATAGTCTAAAATAATAATGTTACATGGATCCCCTATTTATAGGGCTAAGATGGACGAAATTAAAGATAAAAAAGGCTTAAAAAATTGATCCAAAAGGGATCTCTAACTATACTAGGAAGTTCCCTAAGCTAGAATTCTATTCAAGGTAGGAAATTGCCTTAAATACAATTCTAGTCAAACTCTATCAACTTATGGACGAAAATTAATAAATAAATAAATAAAATCTGAACTAAACTATATTCTAACATAATTAAATAAATACTATAGTCTAAATAAAATTCAACCCCTAATTAAATTAATTAAAGGGCCAAAAATCTGATCTCGTGCACGCATGCACAACTCGACGAGTTCTTCATGTTCTCTTCTTCAAACCTTGATCTCCAATCTTTAATTACTAGCAAAGTAACAATTTTGGAGTTGCTCTCAACATTTTTGTCATCTTCGAATTTCTTACACACAAATGCTTGGAAAAATCCTTGCAATTGTATTGCTCGAAATTGTGTAATTGGACCACGTATTTGCAGCTCCGGATTAAGTTCTTCAAGGCTTTTCGTGGTTTCATCATTCCCCTCCTCTTGAAAAGAATTCGTCCTCGAATTCAAAGCTCCGGGATCAAAGACGAACACGAATTGGCCATCAAATTCTTTTTGCACAAGCTGCATAAAATACATCTTCATGAACGTACACATCAACTTGGTGTCAACTGGCCGAAACTCTAGCTCCAAAGTTTGCCTTGACATGACATTCACGATCAAATCTGGTGGTACATCAACTTCCAATGGAATTTCTTTAACAACCTGTAGAATAAAGATATCACAAGAAAATGGTTGACAAAAAATGTTAGAAATCGATGGATCTGCCATGCTAGCTTGTTCGAGCTCTTCATGATCTTCAACCATTGCCTCACGGATGTCATTCTCCTTTTTAAAACATGGATGTATCTCCAACAACTCTTCAACTTCTTCAACTGCAGTAATGATCTCCATTTCTTCTTCTTCTTCTTCACTCAAAGGTTGATCCCACTCTTCTAGATCAAGCTCTTCAACAACCTTCTCTTCTTCTTCAACATTCTCACAAGTTGCAACATCGATCAGTTCTTCAATAGATGCATCAACTGAAATTGTTACCTCAAAAGTAGAATCTTCTTTGATGGCAACGATCTCAGATGGTAACTCAACGTGGATCTCTTCTTGAATGTTGCTGGCTTGGCTTGGCACATTCATGACCGGCTGAAATGGTGATGCAGATCGTGTAGGTGGCACATATGTACGTAGAAACTCCTCGAATGACTCAGGTTCGCTCCAACAAAATGGGGCTGTTTGGCGATGAGCTCTAGGTGACAACTCTACATTTGACTCTACTTGAACAACCTCTTCTTTTGACTTCATCTCTAGTTCTTCTAGCCATTTTTCTATCCGGATGGCGTATTCCACCATGTCTTCCAACTCGTCGAAGCGGTACATTGCTACTCTTTCACGGATTGCCCTTCGTAGACCAGCTAGAAATCTATCCATGGTGTCTTCTGGATATTCTTCTACATCAGCTCGTCTCATGGCTTCAATCATTTTGTTGTAGTAGTCATTTACACTTCGATCTCTTTGTCTAAGCTTGTATAGCTTTTCCTCCAACTCCCATTGGTAGTGGTCTGGAATGAAGCATTTCCGCATCAAATCTTTCAACTCACGCCATGTGTCGATAGGTGGAAGGCGATCTCTATGGCACCGGTTCTGCTGGAATTCCCACCATGTTGTTGCGTAGCCTTTAAACTTTGACGAAACTAGCTGCACTTTCTTTTTCTCGGGGAAGTCATAGCACTCAAAAAGTTTTTCTACTTTGCGTTCCCAATCCAAATAGATGTCGGGATAGTATAGACCTTCAAACTCAAGTATGATCATGTTGTTGTTGCGGTAGAGATGGCGAGGATTTGATGCATATGGTGTACGGGCCTTGGGGAGCATGGTGCATGGGTGTATGTGACTAAGGCTGAAATTTTCGAACTCTATAGGGTATAGGGGATGAAAATTAATGGGTATGGGGGAGTATATGGAAGGTTTGAAAGGATTGGAATGGAAGAAATCAAAATAAGGAAAGAATTAGATGTATTTTTGAAGTCCTAAATAGTGTAGGAGATCCAAAAATAAATCCCAAAGGTAGAAGGAAAGAAATAGGAAAGAAGAAGGAAAGAAAGATTAGGTAATTTGGAAAGTGTTACACAATTGTGACACAATCTAAATATCCTAATTGAACTAGACTCTAAAAGGAATGAACCAAAAATAAATTACAACTCAAAAGGAAACTACCAAAATAAAAATAAAACTTGGAAGGAAAGTTCCAAAAATAAAACAAGACTCTAAAGGAAGTTACCAACTAAGGAATTATCCTAAAAGGAAACTACCAAAATTAAAATAGAACTTAGAAGGAAAGTTCCAAAAATAAAATAAAACTAGAAGGAAACTACCAAAAATAAGAAAAGACTCACTAGGAAATTACCAACTATGATTTAGTACTAAAAAGGAAGGTACCAAAATTAAAGAAACACAAAAGGAAACAATGAATATACCTCTTTTTTTTTTAATTTTCGGATTTCTTTTTCCTTTTTTTTATCCGAATTTTTTTTCTTTTTTTTTTCGACGGCTTTTTTCTCTTTTTTTTGTCGATGCTCTTTTTTTTTCAATTGATAAGCTATGCTATTACAACTCGATAAAATAAAAAATAAAGAAGACACGTAAGACGACACCTAGGATAAAAATGACACGTCGGATTAAACCACGACCAGCAGAGCTGACGTGGCTCTGATACCAAATTTATGATACGACCCAGACAAGTAATCTAGGACGATAATAACAACGTAGCGGAAGACTTAAGAATCGAAACACGTCAGCGAATGAAGGGCTTCAATCCGACTCGATAAACAACGAAAATACGACAATCTAAACAATTAAAATACCTAGAAAAATGACACAAATTAAATAACACAATACCAAAGATTATAGGGCTGTATTTGGGATGTTTAAGGGCTGGAATTTAGTAGGTTTTTGTGTGTGAAGGCTAGTGAAGAATGGCTTGGGAAGATAGGATATGTTAGAGATCAAACGAACTTACGGATAAAAACGAACGGACGTAGAACTCGAGCTTGAACACGGGGGCTGGAATTGAGGCGTGCGTCGATGTGGATGGAAGACGTCGATGATGGTTGATGGATGATGATTCATTGATGTCAATCACAACCCGATAGCCTCCTTGAATCTCGAACGTACCCAAGGATGAAATCTCTAAGTTGATCTTCGGATAGCGAATACCGGTTAATCCCTCAAGTGGATTAAGCAATACCCTTGAATAAGACTTAAAGTTGCTAGCTCCAAGAATATGAATTTGTTAATCAAAACTCACAAAGATTTAAAAGGGGGTTGAGACAATATTGAAAGCAAAGCTTAATTAATCAAATATAGTCTAAAATAATAATGTTACATGGATCCCCTATTTATAGGGCTAAGATGGACGAAATTAAAGATAAAAAAGGCTTAAAAAATTGATCCAAAAGGGATCTCTAACTATACTAGGAAGTTCCCTAAGCTAGAATTCTATTCAAGGTAGGAAATTGCCTTAAATACAATTCTAGTCAAACTCTATCAACTTATGGACGAAAATTAATAAATAAATAAATAAAATCTGAACTAAACTATATTCTAACATAATTAAATAAATACTATAGTCTAAATAAAATTCAACCCCTAATTAAATTAATTAAAGGGCCAAAAATCTGATCTCGTGCACGCATGCACAACTCGACGAGTTCTTCATGTTCTCTTCTTCAAACCTTGATCTCCAATCTTTAATTACTAGCAAAGTAACAATTTTGGAGTTGCTCTCAACATTTTTGTCATCTTCGAATTTCTTACACACAAATGCTTGGAAAAATCCTTGCAATTGTATTGCTCGAAATTGTGTAATTGGACCACGTATTTGCAGCTCCGGATTAAGTTCTTCAAGGCTTTTCGTGGTTTCATCATTCCCCTCCTCTTGAAAAGAATTCGTCCTCGAATTCAAAGCTCCGGGATCAAAGACGAACACGAATTGGCCATCAAATTCTTTTTGCACAAGCTGCATAAAATACATCTTCATGAACGTACACATCAACTTGGTGTCAACTGGCCGAAACTCTAGCTCCAAAGTTTGCCTTGACATGACATTCACGATCAAATCTGGTGGTACATCAACTTCCAATGGAATTTCTTTAACAACCTGTAGAATAAAGATATCACAAGAAAATGGTTGACAAAAAATGTTAGAAATCGATGGATCTGCCATGCTAGCTTGTTCGAGCTCTTCATGATCTTCAACCATTGCCTCACGGATGTCATTCTCCTTTTTAAAACATGGATGTATCTCCAACAACTCTTCAACTTCTTCAACTGCAGTAATGATCTCCATTTCTTCTTCTTCTTCTTCACTCAAAGGTTGATCCCACTCTTCTAGATCAAGCTCTTCAACAACCTTCTCTTCTTCTTCAACATTCTCACAAGTTGCAACATCGATCAGTTCTTCAATAGATGCATCAACTGAAATTGTTACCTCAAAAGTAGAATCTTCTTTGATGGCAACGATCTCAGATGGTAACTCAACGTGGATCTCTTCTTGAATGTTGCTGGCTTGGCTTGGCACATTCATGACCGGCTGAAATGGTGATGCAGATCGTGTAGGTGGCACATATGTACGTAGAAACTCCTCGAATGACTCAGGTTCGCTCCAACAAAATGGGGCTGTTTGGCGATGAGCTCTAGGTGACAACTCTACATTTGACTCTACTTGAACAACCTCTTCTTTTGACTTCATCTCTAGTTCTTCTAGCCATTTTTCTATCCGGATGGCGTATTCCACCATGTCTTCCAACTCGTCGAAGCGGTACATTGCTACTCTTTCACGGATTGCCCTTCGTAGACCAGCTAGAAATCTATCCATGGTGTCTTCTGGATATTCTTCTACATCAGCTCGTCTCATGGCTTCAATCATTTTGTTGTAGTAGTCATTTACACTTCGATCTCTTTGTCTAAGCTTGTATAGCTTTTCCTCCAACTCCCATTGGTAGTGGTCTGGAATGAAGCATTTCCGCATCAAATCTTTCAACTCACGCCATGTGTCGATAGGTGGAAGGCGATCTCTATGGCACCGGTTCTGCTGGAATTCCCACCATGTTGTTGCGTAGCCTTTAAACTTTGACGAAACTAGCTGCACTTTCTTTTTCTCGGGGAAGTCATAGCACTCAAAAAGTTTTTCTACTTTGCGTTCCCAATCCAAATAGATGTCGGGATAGTATAGACCTTCAAACTCAAGTATGATCATGTTGTTGTTGCGGTAGAGATGGCGAGGATTTGATGCATATGGTGTACGGGCCTTGGGGAGCATGGTGCATGGGTGTATGTGACTAAGGCTGAAATTTTCGAACTCTATAGGGTATAGGGGATGAAAATTAATGGGTATGGGGGAGTATATGGAAGGTTTGAAAGGATTGGAATGGAAGAAATCAAAATAAGGAAAGAATTAGATGTATTTTTGAAGTCCTAAATAGTGTAGGAGATCCAAAAATAAATCCCAAAGGTAGAAGGAAAGAAATAGGAAAGAAGAAGGAAAGAAAGATTAGGTAATTTGGAAAGTGTTACACAATTGTGACACAATCTAAATATCCTAATTGAACTAGACTCTAAAAGGAATGAACCAAAAATAAATTACAACTCAAAAGGAAACTAATTAATTACTATAGTCTAAATAAAATTCAACCCCTAATTAAATTAATTAAAGGGCCAAAAATCTGATCTCGTGCACGCATGCACAACTCGACGAGTTCTTCATGTTCTCTTCTTCAAACCTTGATCTCCAATCTTTAATTACTAGCAAAGTAACAATTTTGGAGTTGCTCTCAACATTTTTGTCATCTTCGAATTTCTTACACACAAATGCTTGGAAAAATCCTTGCAATTGTATTGCTCGAAATTGTGTAATTGGACCACGTATTTGCAGCTCCGGATTAAGTTCTTCAAGGCTTTTCGTGGTTTCATCAATATGTGCGAAAGAAGCTCGAGGAAGAAATGAATGTTCAAAGCCGCTCCAAGATCATTACTATGCTTTCACTTGAAGAGGAGGATCATACTTGTATGGATTGAAGCATACTTGGCCGCATATTTGAAGATTTCAATTTGATGTCAATCCAGGAGGTTATGGCGAATAAGGCGTGACCATGTCTTATTTACCAGAGGCTGTTCAAAAATTAAATAGAGTATTATTTTATTTATTTAATTAGACCATAGTATGGATCAGATTTATTTAATTAATTTGGTTGATATTTTCGGTCATATTAGTCATAGGTTTGACTAGGATTTTAGATAAGGCAAGATCTACAAGTTCTACCTTAAATAGAATTCTAGTTTAGGAAATTACCTAGTCTAGTTCTAGTTTGATTTGGGCTCTAGTTTTTCGGCCCTTATCCCTTTAATTTTCGGTCCCCTCTATTGTTATAAATAGTGGATCCATGCTACATTGTTACTTTAGACTATATTTGATTATTAAGCCTTTGCTTTCAATATCGTCTCTCCCCTTTTAATCTTTTGTGAGTTTAGATAATTAAATTCATACTCTTAGATTTAGCACCTCTAAGTTTTACAAAGGGAATTCGCCGTCCACGTTCGAGGGATCGTCGGAAACTCGCTATCGAAGAACAACTTAAAAAATTTGGCCTTGTGTACGTTCGAGATTCAAGGCAACTTTCGGGTTGTAATTCACAACACCTTCAACACCGCCACCGCCATCATACACGACGCCTCCACCAGCCACCGTCGTCCACCTCTAGCCTCGCCACCACCGTGATCAAGATCGTGTCCAATTCATCGTGCATACCGTTCCATCCGTAAGTCCGTTTCAACTCTATCATACCCTATCTACTCAAGCCATTCTAAACCATTCCATCATCATAGAAAATCCTTCCATAATACCGTCCATAATCTCGTCCAAAACAGCCCCATCCTTGTTGGATATTGTGTTATTTTGTGTGTCATACGTCTAGGTATTTTATTTAGTTTTAGTCGTCTAGTTGTCCCGTAATTCTTCCGCATATTTTACTTTGATTATTTGAGTCATAGAAGACACAAAAACTTATGTGTGTCGACGTGTGTTCGTTCCTAGAGTCGGGTCGTATCACGAAATTATATGGTAATCTGTCTAAGTGTTCTTTTTGCATGAGTGAAGTCGTTTTTCTAGGCTTCGTTGTAAGTTTACGTGGTATAGAAGTAGACCGTTCCAAAATCAAAGCGATTGAGGAATGGCCCACTCCTAAGTCTGCGAGTGATGTGAGGTCTTTCCACGGCCTTGCTGGCTTTTATCGTCGCTTTGTGCGCGATTTCTCCAGCATAGCCGCACCGCTTACTGAGTTAAGTAAGAAAGATCGAAAGTTTGAATGGGGTCCTGTTCAAGAGCATGCGTTTAACACTTTAAAGTCTTGTTTATGTAATGCGCCTGTTCTTGCTCTTTCGGACTTCAATAAAACGTTTGAAATAGAATGTGATGCCTCGGGCAAACGTATTGGTGCTGTTTTGATGTAGGAACGGCGTCCAATCGCCTACTTTAGTGAGAAGCTCCACGATGCAGCCCTTCGTTATTCGACTTATGACAAGGAGTTGTACGCACTAAAGAGAGCTTTAGAAACATGGCAGCACTATTTATGGCCTAAGGAGTTCGTGATTCACACGGATCACGAGAGTTTGAAGCATTTGAAAGGCCAGCAAAATCTGAACAAGCGACATGCACGATGGGTAGAGTTTATCGAGTCTTTCCCGTACGTCATCAAGTACAAGAAAGGCACCGAAAACGTTGTTGCTGATGCATTGTCGAGAAGGTACGTTCTCTTGAACCTTATGCATGCTAAAATGTTGGGATTTGATGCAATTAAGGAGTTCTATGCATGTGATGAGTTTTTCGCACCCATATATACTAATTGTTGCTCAAAATCTCGTGCTTATGATGGTTATTTCGTGCATGATGGGTTCTTGTTCAAGGGTTCACAGTTATGCATTCCTAAGTCTTCTATGCGTGAGTTGTTAGTTCTTGAGTCGAATGCGGGAGGTTTAATGGGTCACTTTGGTGTGTCTAAGACGTTAAACTTGCTGCATGAACATTTCTTTTGGCCACGTATGAAGCATGATGTTGAGAATATGTGTAGTAGATGCATTACATGTAGGAGGTCGAAATCTACATCACACCCATTCGGTTTATACACTCCTCTACCAGCCCCGTCTTCCCCATGGATTGATTTATCTATGGATTTCATATTAGGATTCCCACGGTCTAGGTCTGGTCGAGATTCAATTTTTGTGGTTGTTGATAGGTTTTCCAAGATGGCACATTTCATAGCTTGTAGGAAAACCGATGATGTTGTTCATATCACCAACTTGTTTTTTGTGCATATTGTTCGTTTGCATGGAATACCTAGAACCATTGTTCGTGATAGGGATTCTAAGTTTCTTGCACATTTCTGGCGAGTTTTATGGGGTAAGTTAGGTACCAAATTGTTGTTTTCTACTGCATGTCATCCACAAACTGATGGACAAATAGAAGTAGTTAATCGCACTCTAGGTACTTTGCTGCGTGCTTTAGTTAAAAACAACTTGAAATCATGGGAAGATTGTTTGCCATATGCTGAATTTGCTTATAATCGCGTTGTGCATTCATCTACCAACATGTCTCCGTTTGAAATTGTTTATGGTTTTAAACCGCTAACGCCTAATGATCTGTTGCCTTTACCTGTTGAGCATCTAACAAGTGTTAAAGGTACAAGAAAAGCGGAACAAGTTAACGAGATGCATGAGAAAGTACGTACGCGTATTGAAGCCGTTGGCGCACGTAATGCTGTTCAAAAGAACAAACAGCGCAAGCAAATGATTTTCCAGCCTGGAGATCGCGTTTGGATTCATCTGAGTCCTGGACGGTTTCCTAACTTGAGGAAGTCGAAATTGATGCCAAGAGGAGATGGACCATTCACCGTGTTGAGTCGAGTCAATGACAATGCATATCGCATTGATTTACTCGGTGAGTACAAGTGTTCATCTACATTTGATGTTGCTGACTTATCTCCCTTTTCTGCAGATGATGAGTTCGAGTGTGATGAGATCGTGCCTAGCAGTGATCTAGATGATCCGGAGTTGCAGTTCAAAGGTCCTGTGACGCGTTTGCGAGCTAAGAAGTTGCAAGCTTATCTACAAGCTTCAATAAGGCGCAAATTCGAAATGCATGAAGATGAAGTGAAGAGCAGCCCGAGATGGATCACTATGCTAATTATTGATGATAAAGAATAAGGCTTGAAGTTAGTCGGTATGGGCATACTGACCAGTTTGCATAAAGTTAGTCGGTATGGGCATACTGACCAAGTTGACGTTGGAGATAACGTGTGGATTCATCTAATAATAGTCCAACACGTTATTGAAGAGCCCAAGTCCATAAGTGGCGACAATTTGAAGCCCCAAAATCAATTTGGGATTTATTTTTATCTAGATAGATTTTTATTATTTTATTTTTGGTATCTTTTGATTCTTACCTTAAAAACAGATTTTGGATAAGGTAACAATCCTAGTTAGATTAGTATTGATATTTTCGGCCATATCCTAGTCTAGATACCTTAGGATTTTCGGCCATAGCTATTAGTATAAATAGGACATCTATGTTTCATTCACAAGTTAGACGTTGCATGAAATAAAAGATTAATTTCTCAATTGTCTCACGATCCTTTGGTTGATCACTCATTTATCAAGTTCTTTAGACCTAGCAAATCTAAAGTCCTATTCAAGTTCTTCAGGGTACAACGAGTACTTGGGAGAATTGCTAACAAATCGGAGAAGATCGAAGTAGCTGCGTTTCGTCTCTAGAAGCCGGGGTTCAGCTGAAGTTCTAATCCATTCTACCTATCCTCTACATCTCAATGCCACTACCTTCATCCACAAGACACTACTCGTCCGCCTCCTATCTTCCACAAATTATCCTAGTAAGTTCTAGTTTAATCGAGTCTTTTATTCTTATTTTAGTTGAGTTTTATAGTCTAGTTAGTCGGATTGAATCCTTCTTAATCTGACGTGTTTCGAGTCCTTAAGTCTTCCGCTACGTGTTCTGTTGATTTGGCTTAGATATCTTGTCTGGGTCACATCATAAATTTGGCATCAGAGCCACGTCAGCTCTGCTAGTCGTGGTTCAATCCGACGTGTCATCTACGTGTCAGTTTCTGTCGTACGTGTCATTTAAATTTTTGCATCGTATCTATTGTAATCTGATTATTGTTCATTGAAAAAAAAAGAGTAAAAGAGCAAAGGGATCGAAATCCCTACAGCAAAAAAAAAAAAAAAATCGGCAAAAAAAAAAAACCAAAATCTGATTTAATTCTTGTTATTTTCGAATTTTAATCCTTGTTTTTAGATTGTTTCCATCTTAGATAGATATTTTAGGATTTGTTAGATTGTGTTCACACTTGGTCAAACTTATCCAAAAGTATTCTACCTTATCTACTAGATTTCATACCTTGTTTAGATATCTCCCATACTCATCCATATCTAATCAAGATCTTCCATCATTATCCACCTATAATTTTCGAATTCTACTCCTATAGTGTTCGAAAATTCCAGTCCACATACACCTACACCCGGTTCACCTTATACACCACATAGTCCATACACCCGTACACCCATACACCCATACACCCGTACACTCGTGGTCCACATACACCACCAGCTGAATTACTCATTCCACACGCCTACTTCTACTCTTAGCAACCTTCCGGCTTGATTCTATCCGTTGGAGCTTGAAGAAGACCCAGAGGAGCTAATCAAGAGAAGCTGCTGAAGTTTTCGATCCACCCACCCCCAAATTTTCACTCCACACGTGCACCACACATACTTGAGAGTTAAACACGAGTGTAAAAATCAAGAGTGACATACACGAGCGTCCGTGAGGAATTGTGAGGTTCTACTTTACTTTTTCTTCACGTTTGTTCGTTTTGCAGGATAAATGGACCAACGGGAAGATATTTTCTACACCTGTTGCTCCGTCCAAGACAAAATTTATTCCATGATTATTGACAGTGGTAGTGTATTTAATGCCATTAGTCAATATGCAGTGGACAAGCTCGGCCTAGTACCACAGAAGCATCCCAAGCCCTATAAGTTGCAGCGACTTACAATCACAAGTCAGGTAAGTGTCGCATTTACTATTGGTCGATATACTGACACTGTTTTATGTGATGTCATTCCTATGGAGGCAACACACATTCTTCTAGGTCAACCGTGGCAATTCGATCAAAGAGCAGTGCACGATTGTCACGCCAATACTTATTCATTTGCTTGGAATGGACGACCCATCAAATTGATGCCTTTGGCACCTGAGGACGTCATTAAGGATCAGAAGTGGATGCAACAAAATTTTAAAGCCGAAAGGGAAAGGAAGACCGCAACTATCGAGAGCGAATCAATCGCCACCGTCCCAGCTCTACTACGACATCGTTGGAGTCTTGTTCACATCAAGACATGTCGTCTAGTTCATCCAACACAGATCACAAGTTAAATTCAGACATGATAAGTGAAGCTACAATTCCGTCGCAGCCCATATGCATTGATCCAACACTGGATTCGGGTAAGTCGGATAATCTATTAATTTCTCAGAACAGTGCTACTAATTATTGTTTTTCTAGTGATGTGCAGATCAAGAAGAGAGAGTTCGAGATGGAGCAGCCTGGAATAGCTACATCCAACCCTGAAGGCAGCTCGAAAGAAGTTTCCAACTCTCAAGAGGAGATCCACGAAGAGCTGAAGTTGGAGCATGACAATGTTCGACGTAGAGATCAGCTTGTTCTAGATAAGTCATCCAATACCCACGCTGTTTATCTTAAGGACGTGTTACTTGAAATCGAGAGAGGTAAGTACCATCTATACTATTCTAGTATTGATAGGTATTTGATGTGTATAGTTGAATCCATGTTCCTTTTTAGAATTAATTTGACATTTGGATTTGACTTGAATTGCATGAAAAGGTTGAAAAGTAGAAAGCTATTGTTTGTTCCAACCAAGTGTAAGATGCGAGCATGGTATTTGAATTCGATTAGTTTGTGTTTTTCCATTGCTCATTTGAAAGCTATTCATAGTGTTGAACACGTTGGAAATTGCATGACTGTTTATTATACCATGTTAGATCCATTATATGTTACACATTGGATAGTTGATTGTTTTGTTGAGTGTTGTGCTGAAGCATTGTCAAGAAGGTACGTTCTCTTAAACTTTATGCATGCTAAGATGTTGGGATTTGATACAATTAAGGAGTTGTGTGCATGTGATGAGTTCCTTGCACCGATCTATGCTCTTTGTTGCTCTAAATCTTGTTCACATGATGGATATTTTGTGTATGAGAGGTTCTTGCTCAAGGGTTCACAGTTGTGTATTCCTAAGTCTTCTATGCGTGAATTGTTAGTTCTTGAATCGCATGCGGGAGGTTTAATGGGTCACTTTGGTATGTCAAAAATATTAGACTTGCTGCATGAACACTTTTATTGGCCGCATATGAGACATGATGTTGATATTGTGTGTAGTAGATGTATAACATGCAAGAAATCGAAATCTACATCACACCCGTTTGGTTTATACACTCCTCTACCAGCCCCGTCTTCCCCGTGGATTGATTTATCTATGGATTTCATATTAGGATTACCACGGTCTAGGTCTGGTCGAGATTCCATATTTGTTGTAGTTGATAGGTTTTCCAAGATGTCTCATTTCATTGCATGTAGGAAAACCGATGATGCAGTACACATAGCCAATTTGTTCTTTATACATGTTGTGCGTTTACATGGAATACCTAGAACTATTGTTAGTGATAGGGATTCTAAGTTTCTAGTACATTTTTGGCGTGTACTATGGGGAAAATTAGGTACCAAGTTGTTGTTTTCTACTGCATGTCATCCACAAACTGATGGACAAACTGAAGTAGTTAATCGCACTCTAGGTACTTTGCTGCGTGCTTTAGTTAAAAACAACTTGAAATCATGGGAAGATTGTTTGCCATATGCTGAATTTGCTTATAATCGCGTTGTGCATTCATCTACCAATATGTCTCCGTTTGAAGTTGTTTATGGTTTTAATCCGCTAACGCCTAATGATCTGTTGCCTTTACCTGTTGAGCATCTAACAAGTGTTAAAGGTACAAGAAAAGCGGAACAAGTTAAGGAGATGCATGAGAAAATACGTGCGCGTATTGAAGCCGTTGGCGCACGTAATGTTGTTCAAAAGAACAAACGGCGCAAGCAAGTGATTTTCCAGCCTGGAGATCGCGTTTGGATTCATCTGAGTCCTGGACGGTTTCCCAACTTGAGAAAATCGAGAATTCAAGGACGAATTCTTTTCAGCATGGGGGGAATGATGAGATCGTGCCTAGCAGTGATCCAGATGATCCGGAGTTGCAGTTCAAAGGTCCTGTGACGCGTTTGCGAGCTAAGAAGTTGCAAGCTTATCTACAAGCTTCAATAAGGCGCAAATTCGAAATGCATGAAGATGAAGTGAAGAGCAGCCCGAGATGGATCACTATGCTAATTATTGATGATAAAGAATAAGGCTTGAAGTTAGTCGGTATGGGCATACTGACCAGTTTGCATAAAGTTAGTCGGTATGGGCATACTGACCAAGTTGACGTTGGAGATAACGTGTGGATTCATCTAATAATAGTCCAACACGTTATTGAAGAGCCCAAGTCCATAAGTGGCGACAATTTGAAGCCCCAAAATCAATTTGGGATTTATTTTTATCTAGATAGATTTTTATTATTTTATTTTTGGTATCTTTTGATTCTTACCTTAAAAACAGATTTTGGATAAGGTAACAATCCTAGTTAGATTAGTATTGATATTTTCGGCCATATCCTAGTCTAGATACCTTAGGATTTTCGGCCATAGCTATTAGTATAAATAGGACATCTATGTTTCATTCACAAGTTAGACGTTGCATGAAATAAAAGATTAATTTCTCAATTGTCTCACGATCCTTTGGTTGATCACTCATTTATCAAGTTCTTTAGACCTAGCAAATCTAAAGTCCTATTCAAGTTCTTCAGGGTACAACGAGTACTTGGGAGAATTGCTAACAAATCGGAGAAGATCGAAGTAGCTGCGTTTCGTCTCTAGAAGCCGGGGTTCAGCTGAAGTTCTAATCCATTCTACCTATCCTCTACATCTCAATGCCACTACCTTCATCCACAAGACACTACTCGTCCGCCTCCTATCTTCCACAAATTATCCTAGTAAGTTCTAGTTTAATCGAGTCTTTTATTCTTATTTTAGTTGAGTTTTAGTCTAGTTAGTCGGATTGAATCCTTCTTAATCTGACATGTTTCGAGTCCTTAAGTCTTCCGCTACGTGTTCTGTTGATTTGGCTTAGATATCTTGTCTGGGTCACATCAGAGTGCAATGATGACGAGTCCTTGAATTCGAGGACGAATTCTTTTCAGCAGGGGGGGAATGATGAGGTCGTGCAAGGCAAAGAAGAAGATGATCTGGAGCTGCAGTTTAAAGGTCCAATGACGCGTTTGCGAGCTAAGAAGTTGCAAGCTTATTTACAAGCTTCTATTCGTCGCAAATTCGAAATACATGAAGATGAAGTCAAGGGCAGCTCAAGATTGATCACCATGCTATCCATAGATGATGAAGAAGGAAGCATGAAGACGTGAGAAGAAGAATGACGCCATTTGGACGTGTGCATTAAAAGTTATGCGCGTTTGCATAGGAAATCGGGAGATGCTGTTTTTCATGCAAAGGTGGCAAGACTTATACATGATATGGGCCACGATTTTATCACTTCAAATCAGCCCATATTCGTGAGTTTTAGGTCCAAAGTGGCGAGATCTACAAGCCCAATCCATTGTGGGATTTATCTTTATCTAGATAGATTTTTCTTATCTTTATTTTTGGTATCTTTTGATTCTTACCTTAAAACCAGATTTTGGATAAGGTAACAATCCTTATTAGATTAGAACTAGTTATTTTCGATTCCATCTAGATATCTAGGTCTAGATTTTCGGTCCTATTGATTAGTATAAATAGGTACTCTATGTTATGTTCAAAAGTTAGACAATTGCAAGAAATAAAGAGTTATTCTCAATCTGTCTCACGATCCTTCGGTTGATCAAACTTTTATCTACAATTCTATTGTTCTAGCAAATCAATAGTCTTATTTAAGTTCTTCAGGGTATAATTAAGTACTTGGGAGAATTGCTATCCGGAGAATTAGTCGTGCGTGTTCGAGTTGATACAACACGGGTTCGCCGATCCTGATTATCCATTCTACCTTCCACCGCCACCACTACCACCTTCACGCCTTCACCGCCGTCCGCCGCTGTGTCAAGCCATTCCCAAGCTGTCCAATCGAGTCCCTCGCCGTATTTGTGTTTTCTAGTAAGTTTTGTCGTTTAATTCGTGTCGGATTCTACCCTTCTTTAGCTGACGTAGTTCGAGTCCTTCTTAAGTCTTCCGCCTGCGTTCTTCGTGTCTTGGATACATTGTCCGGGTCACATCAGAATCTTTACCCGACCTAGACCTAGGCAATCCCAAGATGAAATCTATAGAAATATCGATCCAAGGGGCAGAAGGGGCGGGTAATGTCGTGTACAATCCAAATGGGTGTGAAGTGGACTTGGCTTGACGACAAGTAATGCAACGACTACACACATTCTCTACATCCCTACGCATATGCGGCCAAAAGAAGTGTTCATGCAGCAAGTTTAATGTCTTATGCACACCAAAGTGACCCATCAAACCTCCTGCATGCGACTCCTAACACAAGTAGCTCACGCATAGAACAAGCAGGAATGCATAACTTAGACTCCCTAAACAAGAACCCATCATGCACATAATAACCATCAATAATGAGGACATCCATAGCAATGAGGAAGTCAATGAAGAGCTGCAATTCAAAGGACCCGTCACGAGACTACGAGCTAAGAAGTTGCAAGATTATTTGCAAGCTACAATTCGCAAGAAGCTCGAAGAAGAAGACGGCGTGCAAGGAAGCTTGAAGATGATGACCTTGTTGACGTTGGAAGATAGAGATCAAGACTTGGAGAACACAACATGAAGATGTGCACGTGTGCATGTGGACGTGTGCATGAGCTTGAATTGAAGAAGTTTCGGCCGTGAGTGAAGAAGACCAATTTTCGGCCTTGTTGATTTTATTCTAGTAGTTATTTTATTTTAGACTATAGTATTTATTTTATTTAATTAGACTATAGTCCAAATTAGTTTATTTAATTAATTTGGATGTAATTTTCGGTCACTTTAAGTCATAGTTTGACTAGGATTTTAGATAAGGCAAGATCTACAAGTTCTACCTTAAATAGAATTCTAGTTTAGGAAGTTTCCTAGTCCAATCCTAGTTTGTTTTGGACTCTAGTTTTTCGGCCCTTATCACCTTATTTTCGGCCCTCCCTATACTTATAAATAGGGGATCCATGATACATTGTGATATGAACCCGAAAAGCATAAAAGAATCAAATCCAAGAATGCCATTGAGAGCTTCAAAGATAATCATGTTGTTCAAGATTAAAGATTGGAGATCAAGATTTGAAGAACACAAGTGCATGGAAATATTCAGATATTTTGGGCAGCTCATGAAGATCAAATATTCAGCCCGAGATTGGTCAACATGCTATCATTTGATGATGAAGAAGGAAGCATGAAGACGTGAGAAGAAGAATGACGCCATTTGGACGTGTGCATTAAAAGATATACGCGTTTGCATGTGAAATCGGGAGATGCTGTTTTTCATGCAAAGGTGGCAAGATTAATTATGTCATGGGCCACGAATTTAATTCAATTAATTCAGCCCATTGTCGTGATTAATAAGGTCCAAATAGGAGAGAATATCCAGCCCAAATCTACTTTGGGATTTATCCTTATCTAGTTAGATTTAGATAGATTTTTGTTATCTTTTGATTCTTACCTTAAAACCAGATTTTGGATAAGGTAACAATCCTAGATAGATTAGAACTAGTTTATTTTGAATTCTTCTAGTATTAGGACTCTAATTTTCGTCCATATACACTCCTATAAATAGGAGCACCATGTGACATTCATAATTCAGACGTTGCATGAAATAAAGAGTTAATTTCTCAATTGTCTCACCGATCCTTTGGTTGATCACATTTATCGATCCTTTGGTTGATCAAACACAATTCTATTGATCTAGCAATTCAATATTCTTATTCAAGTTCTTCAGGGTATATCAAGTACTTGGGAGAATTGCTATCAAACTTGGAGTATTCGAGAAATCGCGTTTCGTCTTCACCGCAAGACGGGGTTCGAGTAAGTTTACTTCTTCTACCTTTTCAATTCATCTCCATCTTTCACCATCCTTCATCTACCATCTACGTACGTTTCATCATCAGCCATCATCCATAATCCAGCCATAATTCATCGCCATAAATCGTTCATCACCTATACGTGTCCAATTCGCCTTAATTAACACGTATAACAAATCTATCCCAAATCACCTATCTATCTATTTATTTGTGTGTATTTTATTTAGTTGAGTCATATTTCTACATGTCTTAGGTGTCTAGCATTTCTACATGTCTTAGGTGTCTCAAGCCCTTCTTCACCCATACCTCATGTCCAAAATACCTTCATCATCCTCGTCCATATCATCTTCCAAAACAGCCCCTTGTCCTTTGGATTTGTGTTATTTTGTGTGTCATAGTTTAGATATTTTATTTAGTTTTAGTCGTCTAGTTTGTTCCGCATATTTTCCCTTAGTTGTTTGAGTCGTAGAAGTCACAAAATCTTACGTGTGTCGACGTGTGTTCGTTCCTAAATCCCGGGTCGTATCAATCAGTAGCACGTGATTTTGAGCAATATGAAGCATAAATGGGGCTGAAATAGGCGTCCTCTACATACAATGACTTAATGAAGTCAAAAGCTAGAATCTTAGCATGCGTTAAGTTCAAAAGTGTGTACCTTCTAGACAACGTGTCGGCTACGACATTCTCTTCACCCTTTTTGTACTTGATCACATATGGAAAGGACTCGATGAATTCTACCCATCTCTCGTGTCTCTTGTTCAAATTTTGCTGCCCTTTGAGATGCTTTAAACTTTCATGATCCGTGATGTGACCCAAGATTAGGATCAAACGCACGTCGACAAGTAAGGGTTTAACGACTCAAACGACTAATGGAAATATGCAGAATAACGTAATCAAAATAACGGAACAAACTAGACGACTAGAACTAAACAAAATATCTAAACTATGACACACAAAATAACACAAATCCAAACGAAAAGGGGGCTGTTTTCGAACGGCTATATGGACGGTATTAGGGAAGGATTTTCGATGATGGTGTATAGGTTTAGAAGGGTTAGAGTAGATAGGGTATGTTAGAGTTGTAACGGACTTACGGTTTGAATGATACGGTGAATGACTTGAACACGATCTTGTGGATGAACTTGTGATGGACGACGAAGTGGAATGGTTGACATGAAGGTGGCTGATCGGCGGTGGTATGGATGGGGTGAATCACAACCCGAAAGTTGCCTTGAATCTCGAACATACACAAGCCCAAATTCTTTAAGTTGATCTTTAAGTAGCGAGTCTCCGACGATCCCTCGAACATGGACGGCGAATTCCCTTTGTAAAACCTAGAATTGCTAGTTCTAAGAGTATGAATTTAATATCTAAACTCACAAAGATTTTAATGGGGATGAGACAATATTGAAGCAAAGCTTAATTAATCAAATAAAGTCTAAAGTATGAATGTCACATGGATCCCCTATTTATAACAATAGGTGGACCAAAAATATTAGGGATAGGGGCCGAAAATTGCAAGCCCAAATCAAACTAGAACTAGACTAGGTAATTTCCTAAACTAGAATTCTATTTAAGGTAGAACTTGTAGATCTTGCCTTATCTAAAATCCTAGTCAAACCTATGACTATTATGACCGAAAATTACATCCAAATTAATTAAATAAACTGATTTGGACTATAGTCTTATTAAATAAAATAAATACTATAGTCTAAAATAAAACAACTCCTTAATTAAATAACTAAGGATCGAAAACTTGATCCTCTTCATTCTCGGCCATGAGCTCTTCAACACGCACACATGCACACGTCCACATGTACACGTACACATCTTCATGTTGTGTACTCCATGTCTTGATCTCCATCTTCCAATGTCAAAAAGATCATCAACTTCGAGCTACTTTGCACGCCGTCTTCTTCTTCGAGCTTCTTGCGAATCGTTGCTTGCAAATACTCTTGTAACTTCTTAGCTCTTAGTCGAGTGACGGGACCTTTGAATTGTAACTCCGGGTTTAGATCTAATGAGATCGTGCCTAGCAGTGATCCAGATGATCCGGAGTTGCAGTTCAAAGGTCCTGTGACGCGTTTGCGAGCTAAGAAGTTGCAAGCTTATCTACAAGCTTCAATAAGGCGCAAATTCGAAATGCATGAAGATGAAGTGAAGAGCAGCCCGAGATGGATCACTATGCTAACCATTGATGATAAAGAATAAGGCTTGAAGTTAGTCGGTATGGGCATACTGACCAGATTGCATGAAGTTAGTCAGTATGGGCATACTGACCAAGTGGACGTTGAAGATAACGTGTGGATTCATCTAATAATAGTCCAACACATTATTGAAGAGCCCAAGTCCATAAGTGGCGACAATTTGAAGGCCCAAAATCAATTTGGGATTTATCTTTATCTAGATAGATTTTTATTATTTTATTTTTGGTATCTTTTGATTCTTACCTTAAAAACAGATTTTGGATAAGATAACAATCCTAGTTAGATTACCATTAATATTTTCGTTCCTATCTAGTTATTTAGGTCATAATTTTCGTCCCCTATGTTATTATAAATAGGGATATCATGTGATACTTTGAAGGTTAGACAATTGCATGAATACAAGAAGTTAATTCTCTTTTGTCTCCAAGATCCTAAGGTTGATCGAAAATTATCCAACAATTCTATTGAATTAGCAATCCAATAGTCTTAATCAAGTTCTTCAGGGTACGTTCAAGTACTTGGGAGAATTGCTATCCGGAGAATTAGTCGTGCGTGTTCGAGTTGATACAACACGGGTTCGCCGATCCTGATTATCTTTCTACCTTCCACCGCCACCGCCATCCACACCGACGACCGCCGCTTTCCACACCGTCGTCCGCCGCCGTCCAAGCCACCTTCATCGTGTTCAAGTGTCTACATCGAGTATTCGAGTTTTCTAGTAAGTTTCGTCATTTAATTCGTGTCGGATTCTACCCTTCTTTAGCTGACGTAGTTCGAGTCCTCAAAAGTCTTCCGTCTGCGTTTCATTCATGTCTTGGATTCATTGTCCGGGTCACATCATAAATTTGGCATCAGAGCCACGTCAGCTCTGCTGGTCGTGGTTCAATCCGACGTGTCAGATTTTCTATCCTATGTGTCATACACGTGTCTTTTAATTTTCGTTTATTTATCAAGTTGTAATATTGTTATTCATTGAAAAAAAAAAAGTAAAGGAGCAAAGGGATCGAAATCCCTACAGCAAAAAAAAATGAAAATCTGATTTAATTCTTGTTATTTTCGAATTTTAATTCTTGTTTTTAGATTGTTTCCATAGTTGATAGATATTTTAGGATTTGTTAGATTGTGTTCACACTTGGTCAAACTTATCCAAAGTATTCTACCTTATCTACTAGATTTCATACCTTGTTTAGATATCTTCCATCCTCATCCATATCTAAACAATATCTGTCATCCTAATCCACTCCAATTTCGATCCATACACCTTATAGGATTCGAAATTTTCACCCATACACCCATACACCCGGTTCACCTATACACCACATAGTCCATACACCCATACACCTATTGTAATACCCCGAAATATTTTAGAAGATTTTATTCAACTTATATTACCCTCTAGTAAGTTAGAAAATAAGTTGGGTCCTTAAAGGATTCAAATAAAGGAAAAATCGCAGCCAGAGAAATCTATTAAAATTTATTTTGGTCAAAAATTGCTTTAAAAATATGTTCTGATATTTTTTTCGGGTTGATAGAAAAATTTTCAAGCATCGTGCCAAACTTTGAATTTTCCAATTTCGAGTTCAAATGAACACTTGGCACAATTTTAGGGTGAAAGGTAATAGATTTGGATAACTAAGGCACATCCGTCATTATCCAATTTCTTTTTCGAAGTATTATCCTATTCGTAATTATCCTATTCTTTTTCCATCATTATCCTATTCCATCATTATCCTCTTTCTTTTATTTGTTATTATCCTATTTATTTTTCTTCTATAAATAGGAGGTTAAGGTTTCATTTTTCATTCATTTTCAAAATCGAAACGCCGAGCAGCTTCTAGAGAAGGTACGACTCTAGTTTCCTATTTCATTTCCGAAATAGTCATTTTGAAGGTGTCAACGCATAGATCACGAATACGTGATTGAAATGAAGACACGACGGACGATCACGATGGAAAATCATAGTGACCGCCGCCAAAAGTCGCCACCACCTTTCAAATCGGTGACTCTTTCGAGTCATCGAATCAAAAAGTGTCTTTAGGGTTTTATGTTCTATGTATATTTATATACATTTTCCACGTTGTCACTTTTTAATTTCGGGTATATTTTGGGTATCCGATTATTAAATTGTAGTCTTTTTCAGATCTATCCTTCGTGGATAGCCCTATCGTATTTTTAAGCTCAAAAGTTGTTCCGTGTCAAAATATAGTATTTTTATTTAAAGTTTCATATTTTTCCAATGGGCAGATCTTGCGGTATGAATTTATTTGTACCGAGTTAATTTTAGGATACGGGTTTGACCACCCCGTATGCCAAAACTTCCAAAAGGGTTTTTCTTTATAAAAATGCCCTGAGTAAAGTTCCCTTAAGAGTCAAAATATTTTGATGACCTGGGTGCTGCGTATTAAGATTGTAGATATTATAATATTTACTTCATAGCTAAGAAAGGTTAGATTTTGACCTAATGGTAGTCTTTCATCGAAACTAAGTTGCCGGATAATCTTGTAGGCACAGAAGGAGACTTCTAGTTGATACCAGAATCAGAATCTAGATCTAGCTATTTCAGATCTGATTATCAGGTGGGTTTTTATTATATAAAAATGTATTTCGGGTTATTAAGCCCTGATATTTATAAAATGAACATGATTGAATATCCAATTCATGACTGTATTTAATGTGCTCTCCTGACTCATGTAAGACTTACTACTGTTTTTGGTGACGAAACTACAATGGTTCATGATATCGAGTCCCAAGCAAACAGGGCAGTGTCCAACCTTAAGCAGCCGGGTTGTGTACACGAACCGACTCACCGTAAGCGTTCTAGGAGAGAGTGGCGCGCAATGATGGAACTAAAATGATTTAGTATACATGGAATTCACAAATTTTCTATTTTAAAAGCTTTCCATGATATGCTTAAAATATGATTGGATATTCTGTTTTATAAAATGATTGTGAAGGTTTTTCTCAAAAGTACCCACTGAGTGCATTAGTACTCACGCCCAAAATCATTTCAAATATTTTCAGGATGAGCTGCGGGATGGTGGACGGCTGTGCTAAGGTTGAAGGGCTATCATTTAATGTATATGTTTCCTTTTCCGCTATGGAGTCTAACTGAGAACATGCTTCCTTTTGAGTCTGAATAAATGCGCTACGTTCTTTCCGCTTACTCTGATTATTGTTACGGAGTGTTCGGTTCTCCGAAACCCGTTTTCTTTACTGTTATGGAGTGTTCGGTTCTCCGAATCCCATTTTCTTTATTGTTACGGAGTGTTCGGTTCTCCGAATCCCGTTTACTTTTTGTCCCTGACAGGCGAAAGCCTGGCATTTATTTACTTTCCTTATTCAGACAGGCGCAAGCCTGGCTTTACATTGTTTTCCATGTCAAGGCAAGAGCCTGGCTTTATATTGCTTTCACGACAGGCGGGAGCCTGGCATCTCTTTACTTCAAGTATTTGGACAGACATCAGTCTGGCCTTTTTCATGCCTAACCTATTAACAGTTAACCTTTGAACTGTTATTATTTACATTGAAGTTTGCCTTTGTTATTCTTTCTTGGGTTCATCCTAAGAGTCATGGTATCTGGTTTGAGTCATTTCATACGCTTTAAAAGTGTGGATTGATCCATTTATAGAGGTTATGCTGCCTATATTTTTAGGGCACTAACCCTATTTCTTTTATTGTTTATGTTCAACAACCCCTTCCCCCTTCCCCCAAGTAGCGCACCGGTCCCCTGCCCTTCTCCCGGGATCGGGGCGTTACACCTATACACCCGTACACCCATACACCCGTGGTCCACATACACCAACCTATTGAATACTCATCCCACACGCCTAATTCTACTCTTAGCAACCTTCCGGCTTAATTCTATCCGTTGGAGCTTGAAGAAGACCCAGAGGAGCTAATCAAGAGAAGCTGCTAAAGTTTTCGATCCACCCACCCCCATATTTCACTCCACACGTGCACCACACATACTTGAGAGTTAAACTCGAGTGGAAAAATCAAGAGTGACATACACGAGCGTTTGTGAGGAATTGTGAGGTCCTACTTGCTTTTTCTTCACGTTTGTTGCAGGAACAATGAAGAAAGGTAACAACAAAGGGACAACTCCTCCACCCCTTGAGGAGCCGAGATCGCCCAACACCCCAGGCGAGCAGTCCTACTCGTCCGAACCACAATGGGATGCCAAGTACCAATATGAAGCCCTAGCTAAGCACTTTGAGCGACAGACTCGTCTACTGAAAGACGAACTTGGCAACCAAGTAGCTGAATTGCAAGAGGAGCTTGCAAAGCTTAGATCTCAAATGATCGCATCCCAAACGGTCCAAGGAGATCCTGAGAAGAGGCCACTCGAGCCTCAAGATGAAGAGACGAGGCAATCCGAGCCTCAAATCAATGCAGAGAGGCAATCCGAGCCTCAAGACAACACAGAGAGGTGACATGAGCCTCAAGCAGGAGCCCAAGGCCGACGCCAACCCCTAAGGAACGTCCCACAGCCGCCTCCTGTTCAGCAAGTTGATCAAAGGCCGCCCCGAGAGCCCGCCTTTGAAGATGACTATGATTATGGATACGATTCCTATGCAGCCAGTGGGTATGAAGCTGATTACCCACCACAAGGGCACAGAGGACGCCATGGCCGACCCCGAGGTCCCCATAGGCGTGCAAATCATCATGATGATGATGATGGTAGGCTCAACAACATCAAGACGAGCATACCCGAGTTTGAAGGCCTTCATGATCCCGATGTTTACTTAGATTGGGAACGTAAGGTAGAGAAGATCTTTGCATGCTACAACTTATCAGAGCAAAAGAAGGTACAACTTGCATGCTTAGAGTTTAGAGGCTACGCAGCCTCATGGTGGGAAATGCAACAAGAAAGAAGGCGCAGAAACCACAACCCTCCCATCGACAATTGGGAAGAAATGAAGGGATTCATGCGTGGGCGTTTCATACCCATGCATTATGAAAGAGAGCTTGAAAAGAAGCTCAATCGGGTCAAGCAAGGTACTAGATCGATTGAAGAGTACCACAAGGAATTGGAGACCCTTTTGAACCGAGTCGGGAAGCAAGAGACCTTAAATGCTACCATCATCCGGTACATTGAAGGCATGAACCCCGACATTGCATGTGAAGTCGAGCTCAAAGACTTCACCAGTGTAGAAAGAATGGTGCAGTACGCATCGATTGTGGAAAGGCAGCTAAGAGAGGGTCGCCGTCGATCCCACTTCAATTCAGCCCCTACACGCCCCTCTTGGAATAAAGGTACACCTTCCACATCACTTTCTACTCCTTCTAATGATTCTACCCGACCCAGAGGTCCAACCGGTCCACCCGAACGGCGTTTCGACCGTTCTACACCGCAGACAAGCCGAGACCCGAGTCTACACCGCCCAACCAGTCAAGGCCGACCCCTACTCAGCCAAATCAAGGTGTTACAGCCCCTAATCGTGCTCGTGACATCCAATGTCATAAGTGTCAAGGTTGGGGCCATTTCCAAGCTCAATGTCCAAACCGGCGGATTCTGTACTTAACGGAATCAAATGAAGTCGAATAAGCCAGTGAAGATGAAACAGAGCTTGTGGGCGATGCCACACTTGAAGAAGAAGTCGAGAATGATGCAGCCCCTAATCCAGTCAATCCGGAAGTTCAGCTCAGCTTGGTCACAATCCGGAGTTTGAGCATCATTCGAGAAGAGGAACAAGAACACCAATGGGAGAACATCTTCTACACCCGTGCAGTGATTCAAGGTCACACGTGTTCCATGATAATTGATAGTGGCAGTGTGATCAATGCCATTAGTCAGTACGCAGTTGAAAAGCTTGGTCTACCCGTTCAACAACATGCAAAGCCTTATAGATTGCAGTGGCTTACAGAAAGAGGCGAGATACGCGTGGTTCACCAGGTAAGTGTCTCATTCTCAATCCATAAGTTTTCTGACACTGTTTTGTGCGACGTTATCCCTATGGATGCGGCACATTTGTTGTTAGGCAGACTTTGGCAGTATGATCGACGTGTTGTCCACGACGGACGTCTAAACACTTACACAATCGATATAGATGGCCGAATCAGCACCTTAAGGCCATTATCACCAAAGGACGTTGCTACGGATCAGCAATGCATGCAAGAGAAGTTTAAAGAGGAGAAGGAGAAGCAAGCAGCCGCAAAACGGGCTCCGAAGACCCCAATTGACGGCATGCCCAAAACAGTCGGTATGGGCATACCGACCGGTACTCAGCCCAAAACAGTCGGTATGGGCATACCGACCGATACCCAGCCCAGTGCCGCCACCCCTTCACCTCCAAAACAGCCCATTGACTACCCCAAAAAGCTGTAGGAAAGTCGTCCAAGTCAAGTACAAACAAGCCATACACTCAGAGCTTGTTTATCTCAGCAAAAGGAGTCCAAAAAGCCGTCAAAGCAGGTATGCCCCTTGTTTTACTTACTTATAAGAGCAGTGCTACTAACGAGTCATTGTCTAGTGATGTGCAGCCCTCATTAGATGAGTTTCAAGATGTGTTTCCCGAGGAGATACCTGGCGGCCTCCCTCCAGTTCGCGGGATCGAGCACCAGATCGATTTCGTACCCGGAGCAGTCCTTTCGAACCGACCAGCCTATCGCACGTCCCCTGACGAGACCAAGGAGATAGATAGGCAAGTGAAGGAGCTGTTGGAGAAGAAGCAAATCCGTGAGAGTTTGAGCCCCTGCGCCGTTCCGGTCATTTTAGTGCCAAAGAAGAACAACGAATGGCGTATATGCATGGATTGCCGAGCAATCAACAAAATCACGGTAAAGTATCGTTTTCCCATTCCTAGGTTAGATGATATGCTAGATGAATTGTCTGGAGCTTGCATATTTTCGAAAATTGATTTGCGTTCTGGATATTTTCAAGTACGTATGCAAGAAGGTGATGAATGGAAAACTGCATTTAAAACAAAGCATGGTTTATATGAGTGGCTTGTTATGCCTTTTGGTCTCACTAATGCACCGAGCACTTTTATGCGCTTGATGAATCATGTTTTGCGTAATGTGATTGGAAAGTATGTAGTTGTGTATTTTGATGACATCCTGATTTACAGTGACACGACACATACACATATGCAGCACCTTAGACATGTGTTCGAATTGCTTAGAGAGTCGAAGCTATATGGTAATCTGTCTAAGTGTTCTTTTTGCATGAGTGAAGTCGTTTTTCTAGGCTTCGTTGTGAGTTTACGTGGTATAGAAGTAGACCGTTCCAAAATCAAAGCGATTGAGGAATGGCCCACTCCTAAGTCTGCGAGTGATGTGAGGTCTTTCCACGGCCTTACTGGCTTTTATCGTCGCTTTGTGCGCGATTTCTCCAGCATAGCCGCGCCGCTTACTGAGTTAAGCAAGAAAGATCGAAAGTTTTAATGGGGTCCTGTTC
The DNA here is from genome assembly GCA_026008535.1 of Perilla frutescens. Classification (NCBI taxonomy): domain Eukaryota; kingdom Viridiplantae; phylum Streptophyta; class Magnoliopsida; order Lamiales; family Lamiaceae; genus Perilla; species Perilla frutescens. The sequence continues at coordinate 19,081,477 of BRKX01000004.1, forward strand.
AAGAGCATGTGTTTAACACTTTAAAGTCTTGTTTATGTAATGCGCCTATTCTTGCTCTTCCGGACTTCAATAAAACGTTTGAAATAGAATGTGATGCCTCGGGCAAGGGGATTGGAGCTGTTTTAATGCAGAAACGGCGTCCAGTCTCATACTTTAGTGAAAAGCTCCACGATGCAGCCCTTCGTTATTCGACTTATGACAAGGAGTTGTACGCACTGAAGAGAGCTTTGGAGACATGACAGCACTATCTATGGCCAAAGGAGTTCGTGATTCACACGGACCATGAGAGCTTGAAGCATTTAAAGGGCCAGCAAAATTTGAATAAACGGCATGCACGTTGGGTAGAGTTCATCGAGTCCTTTCCGTACGTCATCAAGTACAAGAAAGGCGCTGAAAATGTGGTAGCCGATGCACTTTCACGAAGGTACGTTCTCTTGAACTTAATGCATGCTAAGTTGTTGGGATTTGATCACATTAAGGACTTATATGCATTAGATCCATTTTTTGCACCTATATATGAAGCATGTTCGAAACTTGCTAAGGCTAGAGATGGATTTTTCGTGCATGATGGGTTTCTGTTCAAGGGTTCTTGTTTGTGTGTTCCTAAGTCTTCTATGCGTGAATTGTTAGTTCTTGAATCGCATGCGGGAGGTTTAATGGGTCACTTTGGTGTGTCAAAAACATTAGACTTGCTGCATGAACACTTTTATTGGCCGCATATGAGACATGATGTTGAGAATGTGTGTAGTAGATGTATAACCTGTAGGAGGTCGAAATCTACATCACACCCATTTAGTTTATACACTCCTCTACCAGCCCCGTCTTCCCCGTGGATTGATTTATCTATGGATTTCATATTAGGATTACCACGGTCTAGGTCTGGTCGAGATTCAATCTTTGTTGTAGTTGATAGGTTTTCCAAGATGTCTCATTTCATAGCTTGTAGGAAAACCGATGATGCAGTACACATTGCCAATTTGTTCTTTATACATGTTGTGCGTTTACATGGAATACCTAGAACTATTGTTAGTGATAGGGATTCTAAGTTTCTAGCACATTTTTGGCGTGTACTATGGGGAAAATTAGGTACCAAGTTGTTGTTTTCTACTGCATGTCATGGACAAACTGAAGTAGTTAATCGCACTCTAGGTACTTTGCTGCGTGCTTTAGTTAAAAACAACTTGAAATCATGGGAAGATTGTTTGCCATATGCTGAATTTGCTTATAATCGCGTTGTGCATTCATCTACCAATATGTCTCCGTTTGAAGTTGTTTATGGTTTTAATCCGCTAACGCCTAATGATCTGTTGCCTTTACCCGTTGAGCATCTAACAAGTGTTAAAGGTACAAGAAAAGCGGAACAAGTTAAGGAGATGCATGAGAAGATATGTGCGCGTATTGAAGTCGTTGGCGCACGTGATGCTGTTCAAAAGAACAAACGGCGCAAGCAAGTGATTTTCCAGCCTGGAGATCGCATTTGGATTCATCTGAGTCCTGGATGGTTTCCCAACTTGAGAAAATCGAAATTAATGCCTAGAGGAGATGGACCGTTCACCGTGCTGAGTAGAGTCAATGATAATGCATATCGCATTGATTTACCCGGTGAGTATAAGTGTTCGTCTGCATTTAATGTTGCTGACTTATCTTCCTTTTCTGCAGATGATGAGTTCGAACAAAATGAGTCCGAGAATTCGAGGACGAATTCTTTTCAGCAGGGGGGGAATGATGAGATCGTGCCTAGCAGTGATCCAGATGATCCGGAGTTGTAGTTCAAAGGTCCTGTGACGCGTTTGCGAGCTAAGAAGTTGCAAGCTTATCTACAAGCTTCAATAAGGCGCAAATTCGAAATGCATGAAGATGAAGTGAAGAGCAGCCCGAGATGTATCACTATGCTAACCATTGATGATAAAGAATAAGGCTTGAAGTTAGTCGGTATGGGCATACTGACCAGATTGCATGAAGTTAGTCAGTATGGGCATACTGACCAAGTGGACGTTGAAGATAACGTGTGGATTCATCTAATAATAGTCCAACATGTTATTGAAGAGCCCAATTCCATAAGTGGCGACAATTTGAAGGCCCAAAATCAATTTGGGATTTATCTTTATCTAGATAGATTTTTATTATTTTATTTTTGGTATCTTTTGATTCTTACCTTAAAAACAGATTTTGGATAAGGTAACAATCCTAGTTAGATTAGCATTAATATTTTCGTTCCTATCTAGTTATTTAGGTCATAATTTTCATCCCCTATGTTATTATAAATAGGGATATCATGTGATACTTTGAAGGTTAGACAATTGCATGAATACAAGAAGTTAATTCTCTTTTGTCTCCAAGATCCTAAGGTTGATCGAAAATTATCCAACAATTCTATTGAATTAGCAATCCAATAGTCTTAATCAAGTTCTTCAGGGTACGTTCAAGTACTTGGGAGAATCGCTATCCGGAGAATTAGTCGTGCGCGTTCGAGTTGATACAACACGGGTTCGCCGATCCTGATTATCCTTCTACCTTCCACCGCCACCGCCATCCACACCGACGACCACCGCTTTCCACACCGCCGTCCGCCGCCGTCCAAGCCACCTTCGTCGTGTTCAAGTGTCTACATCGAGTATTCGAGTTTTCTAGTAAGTTTCGTCATTTAATTCGTGTTGGATTCTACCCTTCTTTAGCTGACGTAGTTCGAGTCCTCAAAAGTCTTCCGCCTACGTTTCATTCGTGTCTTGGATTCATTGTCCGGGTCACATCAAGATCCTCGTTGCTATGGATGTCCTCATCATTCCCCCCCTGCTGAAAAAAATTCGTCTTCGAATTTGGATCCTCATCATAGTCGAATTCATCTGTAAGAAAAGGAGACAAATCAGCAACATTAAATGTAGAAGAACACTTGTACTCACCTGGAAGATCAATGCGATATGCATTGTCATTAACACGGCTTAGAACGGTGAAGGGACCATCTCCACGGGGCGACAACTTTGATTTTCTCAAGTTCGAGAATCGGCCAGGACTCAAGTGAACCCTAACATGATCTCCAGGCTGGAATACCACTCGTTTGACCCTCGTGTCATGTGCGGCGACTATTCTCGAGCCTTGGTGCTCAATCTGGGCACGTACCTTCTCATGCATCTCTCGAATAAAATCAGCTCTCTTCATATCTTTAACACTCGTTAGATGCTCAACGGGTAAAGGAAGCAAATCAGTAGGAGTTAGTGGATTAAATCCATAAACTACCTCAAAAGGAGACATGTTAGTAGAAGAATGCACTACACGATTATAAGCAAACTCAGCATATGGTAAACATTCTTCCCATGACTTCAAGTTATTCTTAATTAGAGACCTAAGTAAAGCTCCTAATGTACGATTCACAACCTCAGTTTGACCATTGGTTTGTGGATGACATGCAGTAGAAAACAATAACTTAGTACCTAATTTTCCCCACAAAACACGCCAGAAATGTCCTAAAAACTTAGAATCCCTATCACTAACAATAGTACGAGGACTTCCATGCAAACGAACAACATGAACAAAGAACAAGTTGGCAATGTAAACAGCATCATCAGTTTTCCTACATGTAATGAAATGAGCCATTTTGGAAAACCTATCAACTACAACAAAGACAGAATCCTTACCCGACCTAGATCTAGGCAATCCTAAGATGAAATCCATAGAAATATCGATCCAAGGAGCTGAAGGGGCGGGTAGGGGCGAGTATAATCCAAAAGGGTGTGAAGTGGATTTGGCTTGACGGCAAGTAATGCAACGACTACACACATTCTCTACAATCTTACGCATATGCGGCCAAAAGAAATGTTCATGCAGCAAGTTTAATGTCTTATACACACCAAAGTGACCCATTAAACCCCCCGCATGCGATTCTAACACTAATAGCTCACGCATAGAACAATCAGGAATGCATAGCATCGACTCTTTGAACAGAAAACCATCATGTACATAAAAACCATCTAAGGACATAGGTTTCGAACTACATGAAGCAAATATGGGGCTGAAATAAGCATCATGCGTGTACAATGACTTAATAGACTCAAAACCTAGCATCTTAGCATGCATTAAGTTCAAAAGAGCATACCTTCTTGATAGGGCATCGGCGACCACATTGTCTTCGCCTTTCTTGTACTTTAATAACATACGGAAAAGACCCGATGAACTTGACCCATCTCGCATGTCTCTTGTTCAGATTGTTTTGCCCTTTCAAGTGCTTCAGGCTTTCATGATCCGTATGGATGACGAACTCCTTAGGCCAGAGATAGTGCTGCAATGTGTCCAACGCACGCTTCAAAGCGTAGAGCTCTTTATCGTACGTGGAATACTGATGAAGCCACGAAAAGCCTTGAAGAACTTAATCCGAAGCTGCAAATACGTGGTCCATTTACACGATTTCGAGCAATACAATTGCAAGGATTTTTCCAAGCACTTGTATGTAAGAAGTTCGAAGATGACAAAGGAATTGAGAGCATCCCAAAGATTGTTACCTTGTTAACAATTAAAGATTGGAGATCAAGGTTTGAAGAGCAATGCATGAAGATAGAACTCATCAAGTTGTGCATGCGTGCACGAGATCAGATTTTTGGCCCTTTAATTAATTTAATTATGGGGTTGATTTTATTTAGACTATAGTATTTATTTTATTTAATTAAGACTATAGTTGGATCAGATTTATTTAATTATTTAGGAGTAATTTTCGTCCATAATAAGCATAGGTTTGACTAGAATTGTATTTAAGGCAATTTCCTACTTTGAATAGAATTCTAGCTTAGGGAACTTCCTAGTATAGTTAGAGATCCCTTTTGGATCAATTCTTAAGCCTTTTTTATGCTAAATTTCGTCCCCCATAGTATTATAAATAGGGGATCATTGTTACATTGATACTTTAGACTATATTTGATTAATTAAGCTTTGCTTTCAATATTGTCTCAACCCCCTTTTAAATCTTTGTGAGTTTTGATTTAAAATTCATATTCTGTCTTATTCAAGGGTATTGCTTAATCCACTTGAGGGATTAACCGGTATTCGCTATCCGAAGATCAACTTAGAGATTTCATCATTGGGTACGTTCGAGATTCAAGGAGGCTATCGGGTTGTGATTCACATCAACGAATCATCATCCATCAACCATCATTGACGTCTTCCATCCACATCGACGCACGCCTCAAAGTCAGCCACAAGTTCGAGCAACCTTCCACCGTTCGTTTATTCGTAAGTTCGTTACATCCCTATCATATCCTACCTTCTCCAAGCCATTCTTCACTAGCCTACACACACAAAATCCTACATAATTCTAGCCCTATAAACCGTCCCTATTCAGCCCCTTTTTCCTTGGTATTGTGTTACATAGTTTGTGTCATTTTTCTAGGTATTTTATTTGTCTAGAGTATCTATTTTCCATTGTTTATCAAGTCGGATTGAAGCCCTTCATTCGCTGACGTGTTTCGTATCCAGAAGTCTTCCGCTACGTTCTCAAGATTCGTCCTAGCATAGTCCGGGTCATATCAAATACCTAAGGGAGGCGCTATTTAACTTCTCACTGAAGTATGCAACGGGTCGTTTTTCCTGCATCAAAACAGCACCAATACCTATGCCCAAAGCATCACACTCGATCTCAAAAGTCTTAGTAAAATCAGGTAAACAAAGAACAGGAGTTGAACATAACAAAGACTTCAAAGTATTAAAAGCATGCTCTTGTTGTTTACCCCACTCAAATTTCCGGTCCTTCTTACTTAGCTCAGTAAGAAGGGCGGCTATACTGGAGAAATCCCGTACAAAACGACGGTAAAACCCAGTCAATCCATGGAAGGATCGAACCTCAGAGGCGTTCTTTGGTGTTGGCCATTCCTCAATCGCCTTGATTTTGGAACGGTCAACCTCAATACCTCGTGAACTAACGACAAAGCCTAGAAATACGACTTCATCCATGCAAAACAAACACTTAGACAAGTTTCCATACAACTTAGCATCACGCAATAAGCAAAACACACGCCTAAGGTGTTCTATGTGCGCCTGTGCACTGTGACTGTAAATCAGAATATCATCAAAGTATACAACCACGAATTTACCAATCACATCACGCAAAACATGGTTCATCAACCTCATAAACGTGCTCGGTGCATTAGTGAGACCAAACGGCATAACTAACCACTTATATAGACCATGCTTTATTTTAAATGCAGTTTTCCATTCATCCCCTTCATGCATTCTAACTTGAAAATACCCAGATCTCAAATCTATCTTAGAAAACACATTAGAACCACTAAATTCATCTAGCATATCATCAAGTCTAGGGATAGGAAATCCGTAATTAACTGTTATTTTGTTGATGGCGCGGCAATCCATGCACATCCTCCATTCGTTGTTCTTCTTTGGCACTAGGATGACTGGAACTGCACAAGGGCTCATCGACTCTCAGATTTTCTTCTTTTCTAGCAACTCCTTCACTTGACGGTCGATCTCCTTCATTTCCTCGGTCGAGGTGCGGTACGCCGATCGGTTGGGTAAGACGGCACCTGGAACGAAGTCGATCTGGTGCTCGATCCCACGAACTGGAGGTAATCCACTTGGAATCTCTTCCGGGAACACGTCCGCGAACTCCTCCATAAGTGGCTGCACATCATAAGGCAAAGAAACACCATTAGTAGCACTGTCCTTATAAGATAAAAGTACGAAAGGTAAACCTGCTTTTAGTGCTTTCTCTACGCCTTTATCTGAGATGAACAGGGACCGATTCTTCTCTTTGCTTGGGGCTGATCCGGAGAGGCCTTTCCATGAGCTAAGGAATCATTGGAAGGCGTCTTAGGGGCTGTATTGGTCGAAGAAGGGGTGGAACTCGGCTGTGAAGGGGCGGCTGAATTGGTTCGGGCGGCGGTTGCAGCTTGCTTGGCCCGTTCTTGTTTGAATCTCTCTTGCATCCTTTCTTGATCTTCTGCAACGGCTTTAGGAGTGAGTGGCTTAACACAGTGGTGCGGCCGTCTCTAGTGATCGAATAGGTGTTGGCTAAACCATCGTGAACCGCTTTTCTGTCGAATTGTCACGGTCTTCCTAAAAGAATGTGGGTTGCTTCCATGGGGATAACATCACACAAAACAGTGTCAGAATAATGACCTTTAGTAAAAGAAATGTGTACCTGACCTGTCACACGAATTGAACCTCGATCTGTAAGCCACTGTAGCTTGTAGGGCTTCGGATGCTTTGTTGTGGTGAGGGCGAGCTTATCAACGGCATACTGACTGATTGCATTGATCACGCTCCCACTGTCTATAATCATCGCACAAGTCTGATCTTTGATGGCAACTCGGGTGTAAAAGATGTTCTCTCACTGCGATTGCTCTTCGTCTTCACGATTGATGTTCAGACTGCGGACTGAAACTAGACTGACATGAGGTAATTCGGATTCCTCATCATCTGGCTCGACTTCAGGGACATCGACTGCTTCAGGGGCGGCGGCCTGAGGCTCCTCTTCATCTTCACTGGCTGATTCAAGTCCATTCTGTTCATTGAGGAACAGAACACGCCGGTTTGGACACTGATTCTGAAAATGACCCCAACTTTGGCATTTGTGACACTGGATGTCACGGGCTCGACTAGGGGCTGAATTCAGCGTTGTGTTGGGTTGATTGGGCCGTTGGAATGGTGGTCGTGGTGTAGACTCGGGTCTACGGCTGGCTTGCAGTGTAGAACGGTCGAAACACCGTTCCGGAGGTCCGGTTTGACCTCGGGGTCGTGTAGACTCAGAAGAAGGGGTAGAAGGTGATGTGGAAGGCGTACCTTTACTCCAAGGTTGGCGAGTAGGGGCTGAAGTCTGACTGGATCGACGGCGGCCTTCTCCCAGCTGAAGTAGGGGTATATCAACACATCTTCCAATTAAAATAGGGGTATATCAACAATCATTTAAAAATAGAAGGTAGCGACAATCCTTTAAAATCAACAAAGAAGATCGCCGAACATGCCAAAAAAAACTTTAAGGATGTGCAGCGAGTGCAAACTATAAATAGACTATGATGCTAGGAATGTAGTTCGTGATGTTATTCGATTATCATTGTTATCTTTCTCAAATTATTAATTTGATGTAATCAGATTTTTTAGATATGTGTTATATATTGTCATTATATCTTATTATTAAAATTCATTGATATTAGCAAGTTACATTTGTCATTATAGTATTGATATGATTATTTATTAAATATTAGTAATATTTTGTTAACGTATTAAAAAAATTATATTAACATGGTAACCAATATGTTTTATGTATGGGTGACATATTATCAAATTTCTTGTTACATATGTTGAAATATTTGGTTATATACTAGCAACACTGTGTTAACATACTAACATTACATTATAGTTATACTAGCAAATTTTGCTTGATCTTCTAGCAATATTTGTTACACATATTAGCAAATAGTTGCTAATATAATTGGCACGAGATTTTAAAAGGGCATGTCCTGTGTATACTAGGTGCACATCAGGCAGTCAACGTGTTGACCAGGTCAACAAGTGTCGACCCGGTCAATGCGTTGACCAAAAAATCAATTAAAATCAGTATCATTTGTAATATTAAAAAGTATCACTCAAAAGCCAAAAGTATCACTTGTATCATTAAAAAGTATCAGTCACAAAAAAAAAAAAGTTGTCAAAATCAGTATCAATCGTAATACTAAAAAGTATCACTCAAAATTTTAAAAAAAAATATACCACTTGTATATCCCTAAAAAGTATCACATGTTTTGATGATTTTTTGGTCAACGCATTGACCGAGTCAGTATGCGTTGACCGTCTGATGTACATCTTACGTACATGAGAATTTGCAATTTTAAAATATTATTAATTCGTTACTTGCATAATTATTTTTGTAATGGCAATTTTATAACTTACGATCAAATATGTTATTTATTATAATTAGTTAATATAAAATCAAAGTATTACTACTACGTTTAAGAGAAAATCCATCCTCAAATATTGTATATTTGCACAATTAGTTTGCTAATATTAATGTATTATATTGCTAATGTTATTTAAATATGTAAACCTTAAAGTTAAATAATAGGCCCAAGTCTATTTTATTTATGATTTCATACAGCTCAAATGCCTAAATTTAGGAATTTTATTATTGAGACCCAATTTATGGGCTTTATAGCCCATTTACGTTTTTAATTATTTTCGAGACCTATAGCTATCGGAACGAGACGATCAAATATGGTAGATGATAGTGCTCGTTAATAAGAAATCATAGAACTTGATTTCATCTAAGTGAGACTTCATTTGACCAAGTTATGATTTAATTATGAATTTAATTAAATTTTAGGGTTAAGTTAGGGAGGGGTATAAATACCCATTTAACTCATTAACTATGTCATTTTTGAGGATCCATTTTTAGGTCAGCCCCCAACCCCTCTCTTTTCTCTCCCTCTCGCCTCCCCTCATCTCCGCCGCCGGCGCCGCTGTCATCATTGCTGGAGCTGCCGACCAAAAAAATTTCCGGTGACCTTTTTTGGATTCCCCTTATTCTCCCCTTTCTTATTCTTTGATTATTTTTAAGAGATTTTGAGGTTTAGGCTTCCGTTTTTCGGATATAAAAACGGGTTAATCCCTAGCCTTCCAATTCCTCATTTCTTTCTTTATTTTTCAACTTTATTTTTTATTTTAACATGTATATTTTGATTTACATGTTGTTTTGTATTTTTGACTCTAAAATATATTTTAAATTTTATTTATGGTGTTCTTGGTGTTCTTTAACACTTTAGAGGCTAAATGGTTGATTGATGAAATGAAAAAGAAAAAAAAAAGAATTGTTGTGTGTGTGTTTATTTTATTTTATTTTTATTTTTATTTTATTTTTAAAAGACCTCTTACACTATTTAATTAAAGAGCATATGTTAATATTTTCATAAGGTTGTGTAGTCTAATGGTTGATGTTTAAATTAATATTAAAAGGTCTAAGGTTCAAATCCTACTGTAGGCATTTTAAGATTTACTTTTATCGCAATTAATATCTTTTTGTTTCAATTAAAGCATGTGGTAACTTTATGCCTTATTTAACCATATCGAACATTGTATCTAGCTTAATGGATATGTTCAGATTTATTAACTAAAAAGTTAAGGGTTTGAATCCTATTAATGTAGTTTTAATTCATTTTTATCTAAGATAATTTTGAACCTTATATAATTAGTAACATCTAATAATTTTTTAAAATAGCATATGATTAAATGGTTGGTGTTCGGATTATTACTTGTGAGTTCTATATATGGTTCAAATCTTGTTGAAGTAATATTTATTCTTTTTAATCTTTATAAGAGTTTCTTGGACTATATATATAATTAATGATGGATGTTAGATTTTAAAAATGAGGCCTAGCCCAGTGGTTAAGTGTTATGTTGTATAAAATCATTTAGTATAGTGATTAAGGTCTCATTATTCCATAGTGTTTTGTGTACGTATTTAATTCAAAGCATTTATGAAATTATTTAATTAAAGCAATTTGTTTCATGTTGTATAAAATCATTTAGTATAGTGGTTAAGGTCTCATTATTCTATAGTTAAGGACATGGGCTTAAATCTTTTTTACTACGATTTTATTTATGTATTTAATTATTTTATTTCTTTTTCTATTTTGTTTAATTTTGGATTAAATTCAAATTAAGCATATTATATGATAAGTGATACTTTTAATTTTGACCAATATTAAAATCAAATAAATGGGTGGTTTAGATTTGATTCCTATTTTAACCTACCCCTGTATATGCACACACTATTTAATTATATGTTACTAATAAACATCTAGTTAGAATAAATTAGGTTTCACCTAATTAAGTCCATGAGTAAATTAAATGACTAATATAAATGCATAAAAATATGTTGTCCATATATAGATTATATATTCAGAAAATCCAAAATTTCCAAAGAGAATATGATATACGAAAACCAGGGATTTGAGAATATATTTAATACCGAATACTGTATTATTTTTTTTATCAATTTAAACGGAACTATAAAATTTTCATTCCTTATTTATAATTATATATAAATTGTTTGGTTTGTACTAATTATATATAAATTAGTTGCTCGTTTGTACCAAGGGACCCACCTCTCAAACTGCAACATAAGAACCGCGGAGAGGGAGAAGTGCAATTAATCCCACGTAATAACGCACAAAATCAGAATTAGCAGAATAATCAATCACCAGTAATCGTAAGGTCGTCTAGTCAAGCATCTAGGGTTTTTTCCCCAAAACTCTAGGGTTTTGTAATTTGTAGAATGCCCCTTCTATCTTTTACCGTAATCTAGAATTAATTAATTTGTCCCAATTAACCGTGTATCTGATATTCCCATGCATTCCCTTGAAAATTCACCAATTTACGCAAATATCCAAATATTCGCATGAAAATTCTGTAGCGAATCATTATATTTAGAGAAACTGAGAGAGATTTATTGCAAAATTTCAGCCAAAATCCAGATTTGATGATCGATGGGGAGAACAAAACATGGTAGAAGAGACGTTCGTCGCTACAACATCCGATGCACAAACAAAATAGTTCAAGGTACGTCATATATATAAATATATATACGTTTAATTTCTACAATACTGTGTGTGTGTGTGTGTATTGGTGCATGGTGAATTATATTAAATTAAATCCATGCGATTCTATATCTATGATTTTAATTTGGTGGTGTTTGAATTGTACCTGATTTCTGACATGCTTAATATGTGATTATGATTGGGTTAATTTGTGGATTTGAAGCTGGGGATTGCGTGTTGATGCGGCCCTCAGAAAAGAATTCAGCATCGTATGTAGCACGCTTTCTAAAGATTGAGACGGATAGCAATAACAATGTTTCAGTTCGGGTGAGGTGGTATTACAGGCCAGAGGAATCTGTTGGAGGGAGGCTCCAGTACCATGGAGCTAAGGAGTTATTCTTGTCTGATCACTTTGATATTCAGAGTGTTGATACCATCGAGGGAAAATGTAGAGTGCACACCTTTGAGAATTACACTAATTTAGACCATGTCTCCTCTGAGGATTACTATTCTCGATTTCAATACAGAGCTGCCACTGGAGCTATCTTTCCAAATGTTGTTGCAGTGTACGTGAGTACTAGTTATTATATATATTCCTAGCTAGCTAGCTAGCTACCTATATACGTACTAGCTAATTATTAATTAATTAAATGAAGGTACTGCAAATGTGAGATGCCGTATAATCCAGATGACCTCATGACACAATGTGAGGAATGTGACGACTGGTATGTATATATGTACATTACAAAATCATCTTAATTCAACTAGATATATATATATATATATATATATATGCAACTGGGGAAGGGAGCTGAGGGAAATTTATTACATATATATATTTTGTTTCAATATAATTCCCTTTGCAGGTTTCATCCTGGATGCATCAATAAGGCAATAGAACAGGTAAAACAGTTAGATCATTTTGTTTGCTCCGAACACACTTCTCATGAGCCTCCCAACACCAAGGTACGTAAGACTATTAATATGCTTATTCATTTGCACTTCAAACTCACACCATCCAATTAATACTTCTAAGTCAATTCAATAGCCTCCTGTAGCTACTTACATTGTAGTAGCTAGTGTGTACAATTTTTAGCTTAATATATATACATTTGTTTTAAAATTGGTAATCATATCAAGGGGAAAATATGTTGGCTTTAGCTGTCATTATGCAAAATGCAGCCGTAAAAGAATGTCAATATATACATATGTATTAAATCTATGATTTCTCTGATTTGATGTTAAAAATATCCCAAGTCATTTTCCTGTTTTTGGCGGATATATATGCAGGCAAAGCCCAAACGGCAGAAGAAGTAAATTAATCGTGTGCCCATTGGGTATTGCTTGCATCAATGTAGCACTACTAGCTAGCAAATAGATGAATTAGTGATTCAACTTGCCTGGAGGGAGGGCACTAATTATTTGTATTTCTTTCATTTTTGTTATCTTCTCTTTTTTTACTGTCAGACCTTCTCAATTACATTAATCATTACAGTTAAATCACGTTGAGCATGATTCTCGGCCTATACAGTTTTTAGTTCTCATGAAGAGAAAAGGTGTAATTACATTGAACTCTGAATTCACACCCAATCAGAGATGTTGCTGAGGAGATTAATGCTAATTATAAATTGCCAGTGAAGATTTTATTTCTTTCTCCAGAAAACGCAGTAAATATTGCAGAAGAAAAATGTAGAGAGAGAGAGAATTAAATACACACACACACTTGTTGAAGAAGACATCAGTTGTAAGTGGTGACTTAGAATACATGGAATTTGTCATTCTAACGCCTGTATAGCGTGACTAAATACACCCGAATTTTACGGAATCGAAAAGAAAGAAAAGAAAATTCAACAAACTCATGTGTCGCTCCGAAATAATTTGTTTTTTTCCTCAAGAAAAGCAGTGAAACCAATCTTTATTCACGCTAATAGCGTGTGTTTAAACAACTGGAATTATAATAGTCAGCATTTACTCATCACCAAATTTCCCTATAAACACACAACAAAAGTTCAATACCTACCTGCATCTCTTCTAAAAATTAAACAAGCCGAGATCAACATGTTGACTACAAAATTAATTCAGCAAAGCATACTTGTGATGCTGTTTGCTACCTACATAGTTTCTTGCACCGCTGAAGATCGAGACATATATTTAGTTATACTAGAAGGCGAGCCCGTCGCTTTTCACCAAGAAGCACTGTCGCGTCATCATAAACAAGCAAAGAAACATTTTTCCAACAGCAGGTAAAGTAACTACTGATGATTATCTCAAAATTAGAATAAAATTAAATGAAGATGATCATATATATATATATATATATTCTTTCAGTGAAGCGTCGAGGGCACATGCAAAATTCTTGGTGGAGTCTCACGATCATTTTCTGGAGAGCAAACTAGATGCAGGCAGCTACGATAAGCTTTATAGCTATAAGCAGATCGTGAATGGGTTCGCCGTTCACACGAGCCGTTCTCAGGTGGAGAAATTGAAAGGCGGTGGTGGCGTGAGGGTTGTGGAGAAAGATAGAGGGGCGAAATTGATGACGAGCTACAGTCCAGATTTCTTAGGGGTAGAGAGAGCTTGGAGTGAGGAAGGAGGTAATAGAAAAGCAGGAGATGGGATAGTGATTGGTTTTGTGGATTCGGGGATAAATCCAGTGCACCCGAGCTTTGCTTATGATCCACTGAATCCATGGAGTTCCAACACTAGTTCAAGATTTTCTGGATCTTGTGAGGGGGGGCCTCTTTTTCCTTCCACTTCATGCAACGGGAAGATCATTTCTGCAAGGTTTTTCGCCCAGGGGGCTCAAGCTGCTACCACACTCAATCCTTCTATTGATATTCTCTCACCCTATGATGCAGTTGGACATGGCAGGTATGTAGTATACATAGATGCATGCATGCATGGATTGTTTTAATTAATTAATTTATTGGTTATAATTAATAGTCATGTGGCTTCAACTGCTGCTGGAAATTATGGAGTTCCGGTGGTTGTGGATGGCTTCTTCTATGGTCGAGCCAGTGGGATGGCTCCTCGTGCCAGGTATTTTTACTGGAGATATAAATCGTTCTACATTCATTATATTAATCATCAATTTCAAAAACAATGCTCCCCAGTAGGATTGGTTTCTTACTTTCTTTTTTTGGCTAGGATAAAAATTTATCATATACTATTTTTTCCATTTAAATAAATTTTAAGTAATTATAAGATCCCTTTTGCATTTAATAATATTCTATGTATGGTATGTATGGTCAGATGGTTAATATACTGATTTGAAATTTAAGTGGTCAAACTAATTCAGGAATTAAAACTAGTTGTTGTTTAGCAAATCATTCAAGAAAAATAATAAATATAATGCGCAGTAATATTATATCAGCCTGGCATTAAATTATTAGAATGAGATAGTTTTATTTCATTATATAAAACGTGTAAAAACAATGAATTATCGTGTATGGCATTGCTAAATCATTAGAAAGTCTGCATGTACAACAAATATATATATACATATATATTTGCAATAATCCCCCAAGCTTTTGTAAAAGATTTCTTTTTCTTTTGAATGTTCTTGTAGAAAATGAAAAAGAAAAAAAAAAAGAGATTTCGGGGGATCCGCTCCTCATTTAAGTTCGTTTTCTGGACTACATAGTTTTCATTACATAGTTGTTCTTTCTATATGTGACGGATGTTCTTTTTTTTCTTTTTCTTTAAAAAAAAAAACTAATTCCACAGGATTGCTATGTATAAAGCCATTTATCCTACAGTGGGAACCTTAGCCGATGTACTGGCAGCAATTGATCAAGTGAGATATTTTTTTCCGACAATGTAAAAATACAAATGTGAAAACTGAAAAAGGAAGGTTTTAAATAAGATCGAAGTGAAATGGTAATAAACTGCGCAGGCTGTATTAGACGGAGTGGACATATTAACACTCTCCATAGGTCCCGACGTACCACCACAAGACACGGTCACATTCCTAAGCGCCTTCGACATATTCATGCTATCAGCACACAAGGCCGGAGTCTTTGTGGCTCAGGCCGCCGGCAACCAGGGCCCCGGTCCTTACACCGTCGTTTCCTACAGCCCTTGGTCCTATGGCGTTGCCGCCTGCAACACTGACAGAACTTACCCCGGCACTCTCGTCCTGGGGAACGGTCAAAAAATCGGTGGTGTCGGTTTGTCAGGTAGAGCAGTTACTAGTGTAGACATGGGAATCATTCAAATTTCAATGTATGTAGCAGTTCCTAACAAGAGTATTAATGCTGTCAGGACCTAGTTTTGGAAATGGAGGGTTTCAGTACAGGTTGGTGCTGGCTAGAGATGCAATTAAGGTTGATGGAACATTTCCTAGGGCTCCTCAGTATGTTGAAGAGTGCCAATACCCAGAGGCATTGGATCCTATTGTGGTCCAAGGGAGTGTTGTTATCTGCACATTTTCAGCTGGATTCTACAATGGAACGTCGAATCTAACAGCCATTATAAACACAGCAAAGGCTCTCGGGTTCATGGGATTCGTGCTCGTAGCAAACCCCACTTATGGAGACTTCATAGCAGAACCTATTCCCTTCTCAGTTCCTGGGATAATGATCCCAAGAGCTAGTGATGCTCAGGTATGTTACAGTGATAATACAAGAATCAAATTAAAGCTAGTGATGGGGAATTATATTGCCTTTGCCTGATATGTTTTTGTGTCTGATGCAGATCATATCTCAATACTATGAACAGCAAACATATAGAGATGGACAGAGGAAGGTTATAAGATACAGTGGCAAGGCAGCCATAGGTGAGGGTAGAGTTGCTTCTTACATGGAGAGAGCGCCTGTTGTCAGCCGGTTCTCTTCCAGGGGCCCCGATTACATTGACCAGAAGAGGAGTCCTGCTGATGTGCTTAAGCCTGATATTTTAGCTCCGGGCCACCAAATTTGGGCTGCGTGGAGCCCCATGAGTATCATGAACCCCATCCTATCTGGTAGTCATAGATACAGACCTGCTCTGTGTTCGTTTCTGTTGGTTGCCGCCAATATGCTGCTGTTTTGAACCTGGTCGTATCTGATTCAGGTAACAATTTTGCGCTAATATCTGGAACCAGCATGGCAGCACCTCACATTGCAGGCATAGCTGCACTTATCAAGCAAAATTACTCTACATGGACTCCATCAATGATTGCTTCAGCCATGTCAACCACGGCTACCAAGCATGACAACCGTGGTGATTCCATAATGGCTGAAGGCTTTGCTGCCTACACGATGTACCCAGCTGCCCCGTTTGGTTATGGGGCTGGCCTTGTTGATCCTACTCGTGCCTTGGACCCAGGACTCGTCTTTTCTACTGGTAATTTCCCACATGAACAACCACACCATAATCTCTGCTGTGCTCTGATCATTTTTCTGACGAATGATATTGAAGCAGGGTATGAAGATTACCTCAGTTTTTTGTGCTCTCTTCCGAATACTGATCGAGAGGAAATCAGAATTGCCACTGGAGGAACATGCGCTAGCTCTTTCAGCAACCCGTCCGACCTTAACCAACCTTCATTGACAATAACTGCACTTTCTGGAACACGAGTAACGCACAGAATAGTCAAGAACGTAGCAAACAAACCAGAGAGATACCTGTGTGCTGTGCTGTCACCCAAGGGAGTATCAGTCAGTGTGAATCCAACCTGGTTCAACATAGCTCCCGAAGAAACACAAATCCTGGAAATCAGACTTGTAGTAACACAGGTTCTTGAGGACTTCAGCTTCGGTGAAATAGTTCTGACAGGGACTTTGAATCACATTATAAGAATGCCTTTATCGGTTTTGCCCATTTCAGTCTAAGACAGAAATGAGCTTGACCTAAGCATCATCAGACAGAGGCACAGTGGCAAAATTACAAGTAAAGAAAACTATGGAATTAGAGGGAGAGACAATGTACAAGCCAGTTTGCTATACATGAATTTTACAGAATCAAGAGTTACAACTGTTTCTTGTAAAGAAAATCTAATAACTAGTCCAGCTAATAAGCTGTTCCCTTCACAAATACAACAGAAGTTATCATTAATCTACTGTGCCTAACAGAGACAACAAGTGTCTACGTATTACTTCACTGAAGTTCTCATCCATAAACAGGAGAGCTAATGTCTAGCAAATTGGGTCTAGAGGGGGAAAATGGGACCTTTTCAACGTATGTTGGTAAAAGTACAACAAAGGGACACCAAGAACCTAAGTGAATCAATGATTTTAATCGAAGAGAGAACTTTGAACTCGAGATGGTTAACATTGAAAAGCTACAGACAATGAATATGTTATCCAGCAAGCTTAATCACCACTATAGCACATACAATCTGGACATCGTGGATATCTATATACACTTCTTCCAACAGGCCGCGAAAATACTCTTTTGTTTTGCCTCACTGCCTTCCTCACTCTTGTCTCAAAAACCTTCCACTCTATAGTGTTGTTTTTTACAAAAATGTCAGCAAGCCGCCGTTTGTTTGGCCGTATTGTTGCCATTTTGCCTCCGCCATAATAGATTCGGTAACCAGCTACTAAAGAAGAAAATTGACTTCCTGAGTCTGTCATGGCAAATACATCAGCAGCAGTGCATCCTATGAAGTCAAGTGCTGCCATCTGCAAAAATATATAAATGTATAGCTTGTAAGATCATAAACCGTGCTGTTCAATCTGGGCTAACTTAAAAGTGACATGGAATAACTGTGATAATTTAGTGCTGCACTTGAAATAGAACAAACCATTACGTGAAAAACAAAACCAGAACATAAACTGTGAATCTACCACCAAGATATCTGTTGATCATTGCAGAAAGAATAAGGTAGAGTACAAAGAAAGAGCATAATACCTGAGATGAGAAATTCCTAAATGGGTCAATTTCAGTTGAAGAAAGCAAGTTTTCTTTGGTAACCAAATTAGGAAACAGGGTAGTCAAGGCCGCCAATCTTGAGCTCCCTCCATAAATATGTGCACCAGCTAGGAATACATGGGTTCGCCGGTTGAAACCAAGGCCAGCAAGCATAAGAACCGTCTCCTCTGGCATCAATGGACATAATCCTTCAGATCTTAATTCTGTTGGGGAGGGAAACCTGCACAAAAAATTCATTAAAAACATCCATGAATGTGAGTCAGGAAGAAGTACCCAATTCTATCATCTGCAGAAAATATTAGAAACAGGGAAATAATGTAGGGCGAAGAAACTCGGAGAACTTTAAGCGCAAAATGCCATTTTACATGTTAATAGCTATGCTCCCATCATAGGAAAAATGAAACTGCATCCCATAATTGGAACCAAATAACATATCCACCTTCATCTTGTCAGAACCATAATTACCTAAAATAAATTTACTAATCCCATAATTGCATAAATAAATTCAACCGTGGCCAGCACAAACTTCCATGATGAGGTATTGAAATTACAAGCATACTGAAGAAACTTACTTTCTTGTCTTCTTCAGTTCCACCAATGCAGGGAAATGGATTTCTCGGTAAGCCTCCAATTCACGCATTTCTTCTTCACCTCCACCAAATTCACACAAAGAATGAGCTACCATATCAATTTCAAACCTTAGATGTAAGGCTAGATATCTCGATTTTTTAGTTGCACGAGTTTTTTGCCCCTTCACCTTTGCCTCGGAGAATGGACCTACAAGATAATGGTCCAAATGCCCCAAACCTGTATCATTTTGACGCATCCTCTGAATAAGCAAAGCACCAGCTTCTTGTATTTTGGGGACAAATCTTAGTGCATGAAAGTTGCATCTGCATCGAAGTTTCTAGATGAAGTTCTTTAATTAGGAAGCACAGTGGAGAGATTTGCGTATGAAAATGAACATTCAAGAGTGAGGACTTAGAAGAATTTTAAAGCAATGGCACACTCATAATTAGCATTCATTAACAAAATCAAAGCTTGAAGTTACCTGTAACTGATGAGGTACCGGATCAGAGGCCAACCTGTTCCCAAATCCGACAAAATGAACTACTCTGTTAAGATGCAAAATGGGAAGAATGTATTTCAAGAAAAAACTTGGCTTAGCCTCTTTCATAATATCTGTGTCCGTAACCTGAGAGGAAAATCCAGGAAACACCAAAGCAATCAGCAGGCCACATAGCAAATTATGTGTGGGAGCTAGGTTTCTAGATTAGATAGATATAAATCTCACCATACTACCCATTGCCTCTAGATCTAGTGACTGTAACTCCATTGGAAGTTCTTTGACAATCCGGATATCGGGCTTTAAGTAGTCGATGAAATAATCCTCCTGATAAATATCGCCGAACTGGCTAAGAAATAACACAGATCATCAAGTTTTCAATCAGAACATGTTAGATGTGATGGAGAAAGACTTCAGCCATCAAATAAATGAATACCATAATTATTGAGATACGAAGTGCATGTAGTACAACATATTTGGTTGGATCAGGACAGAAAGGTTAAGAAAACATCAGATTCACCCACTCCTCCCCGGTGCTAACAGATAATATACTGGGAGTGGATGCTCAAAACCTCGAATTCTCACAAAGTTTGAATGGTACCAGAAGGTGGCAGCTGCCAGGTCATTATGAAGTCTATGTGAGCTAGGCCATAGAGTTTTTGTAAAGGTAGCAAACTTGGGTTGAACAACAAGGTGTTGATACTGCAGCACTGGAAGTGGTAAGTGGTGGGGAACAGCAAGCTGACGATGGGGTAACAAGTACTGCTGATTATTGCTTGCCATCTTTATCTGTATTTTGCTACACTTTTTATGCTTTCATCTTTAGATTTCCTAACAAGATGTCCATTTGAAACAATGCGGTTCTTTGACTTTAAGTTAATGCATAGCAGCATGGGTGACAAACATTAAACAAAGCAAAAAAAATAGCTGCCTGCTTACTACTTGTATTATGTTCTTGCCATGGACGGTACATGATGAAATGGCAGAGTAAGGGAATGGTACAAAAAAGAGCACACTGCATAAACATTAAGAAAGTTCAAGATTAAAAGTATTTCACCTAGCATCTCTCCAGACGCTGCTAAACATAAATCTGGGAAGAACGAGAGTTGCATTAAGTAATCTAGCAATAGCAACAGCATTGCATACCTGTTAGCAACACAGCCAAAAATCTAGCCATTGTCAAAATAAAATCAAAATCAGATAATTTCAAAAACTGAAGTTTCTCATCATGTTATTAAACATAGACGTACAGCCACTCGCTGCTGATTTATTCCACCATTTGCTGTGACCATTATAAAACCACTTGTACCCTCTGAAATAAGAACGACAACGTTAGTCTTGGAAACATCATACAACATCAATTAACTGCTCATCAGCCTGCACTTAAGCACATATAGGTACAAATATGCAAGCACAAATACATATAACACACACACACAGACTGACACACACACACTGAGAGAAGTCAGACCACTAGGTTTCCAATTGCGTGTATGAGAACAAGGGGTCCAGGAAGAAGCGCGAGTGTAGGGTTCCAACCACAAGTCCTTAGGCTCAGGCTTGCTCTCTCCCTAATTTAGAAGAGTCAATGTAAGAAAAAAAGGGAATGTAGAAAGAAAATCAATAGTTTCCTAAGAGATGATAGTTAACAAAATTTATTCTTAAACAAAAGGTGAGCATACCTCAGCTGATGCATGAGCAGCCTTAGCCAAAAGCCTTGCGTATATAGTTTTCTGAGGTTTTTTTCCTCTGCCAAGTTTCTGTAGTTCTTCCTACATCAACATAAACAGGCATCCACTTTAAACTGTTTGTGATGGAATTTAGAAGATGGTAAGAGAAAGTGAGTATCTTGTATCATTGCATGAGCGCACACAAATAATTGCACTAATTGCAAAATATTCAAAATGATAACTAATTCTGAACACAACAGACCCAGCAGACAAGGAGTAACACAATTACTTTAGCCCTGTATGTGTACTTAAAACATACCCAGTATTTAATCAAGAATATATATATATATATATATTTAGTTATTGATCGAAATCAAAACTATGGATGCTAGTAAAAATACAACTATGAGACATTTTTCCGTTTCATACATCAAGTTCATTTTTTTCAGGCATGCATTCAGCTACATCCTAAGAAGCTTCAAGATGAATGCATACAAATCTAAAAGAAACCACCGCAAATAATCAGAAATTGAACTCTTATGCAACTGAAAGATGCCTTTTTTCTTTCAATCTACTTAATACGTATGCAACTAGAATCACCTTCAAAAGCTAATTCACACACACGCACATTAAAAAATTGCAATAAAGTACAAGCAAACACGAGGAAAGATCAAGTCCTACCCGGATAAACACGGTGGTAGCGTTGGCTTTCAAAGACTTAACCTTGATATCCCCACGTGCCCGACCCGGTTCTTGGATCCGGAAAAGCATCCACCCATTCATCAGGAAGAATAAACCCACCAACAGCCCCAACCCAACCGTCGTCTGATTCTTGTACCAAGCCTTTCTCTTGGATTTCTTCGATTTCTTGGGCTCAAAATAGCCGTAAGCCGAAGAAGCCGGCGATGCAGGATGATGAGAAAATTGTGAAGGCGACGGCGACGCCAACGAATCACTCGGCGAAGAAAGACTCATCCGCGAGCTGATGGGATTTCGGCCGTGAATCCAATGCCCGAAATCTTTTGATCTATCCTCGTCGGCGTCGTCGGCGGATGCGTTGCCCACAACTACGTTGATTTCTGAAGAATTTGAATAAGACATGATTTTTGTCAAAGTTTTCAAAAATTGGTTTTGTGCGGGAGCTGGACAAATTACCGGAAGTATCGGCGGAAGAAGGATCAACAGAAACGTGAATGTCTCGTCTCGGCTTCTTCTTTCATTCTCGAATGTTTATATTTGGTAATAATTTCTATAGATAATTATTTTATAAATTATAGTATCCTCTGCCTCATCTTTATAGATAGTAAAGTAATATATTTTTATATATATTTGCAATTCTCTTTTCAACTTTTAACTCTCTAGCGTTCCCTCAAAAAAAAAACAAAAACAAAAACTGTGTTTAAATTTGGCGAAGGAAAGATAGTTGGAAATTTTGAATCTTTTATAATCATGATATTATATTTTGTAAATACAATATATTAACCATCAAATTACATTATGAATTTACATTGTCAACATATACAAATTATAATATATTTTAGTGAGCTATAAAACAAAAAATGTGTCACAATGTATTAACAGTTAGTAATTAAAAGGAATATAATATTACCACGACCCATACGAATTTTCTATTCCTTTTTGTTTATGCATCTTAAGAAAATGTATTTAATATATTTCAAGTAACAAGTTGATACATAATCTATATATCTATATATATATAATAACACACTCATAGAACATCTTTTTTTCCCGCCCATTTAACATCATTTAATTACATCTAATCTAACATTGATAAATTAGTCAATAAATCAATTTATATTAATTGTGTTAATAGAGTCTATCAACATTAATGAATCAAAATTAATACACCAATTAGCCATCATTTTGGTAGAGTTAATTTTATGGAGGTAATTATATAGTATATTTTAAATCTATAATAATAATAATAATCAATATATATCTACATATCTATATATGTGTGTGTATATATATATATATATATATATATATATATTATAACACACAACTCTTTTCCCTCCCATTTATATGGGTATTTTTGTCAATTTCTAATACTATAGTTTAAGATAATATTTAATAAAATTAATGCTATAACATCTATTTTCCATAGTTTTTTTACGTGAGTTAATGATAATTTATTACTACAGTTTTAAAGAATTAATCCATAAAACATGTCCTTTTAAATGGATTGTTTATGCCTATAAATACTTGGGGTTCTATAATCAAATCTTAAATCCAAGTTTAGTATTGTTGATTGTTTATCCATTTTTCATCCATAAATATTTTTATCCATTTTTTATTATTGGGATTGTTGTGGAACTTAATTTTGCTGATATAATGATGGGTTAATTACTTTTAAAGTTTACATTAAATTTGTAACTAAGTTCAAAATTCATGATTTTTAAAGCAATTAACCATATAATGATATATACGTGTAAATTTGTCGGATACCTATTTTTCTTTATGATGAACTACAGTTTAATGTTTTTTTTAAATTTTCATTATTGAACAATTATTTTATAATTATGTAGAAATATTCATATTAAATTATTAATATTGGTCCAATTATATTTTGATTTAACACTAAAATGCAAAATTATTAGTTGGACATCTATATATCATTTCTATTGATATCTATCCCAATAAAATCCACAAACCTATTGATTGCTCAATTATGCATTATGCATTTTTTTTATATATAAATTAGTTTGTGTTATTGAAGTATTATCAAATAGATGATGAAATTAATATTGTAAAGTCAAGCTTAAATGAATACATATTTGTTAATAGTTTTTTTTTAAAATAACTAATTTCTAATACAATTTCACATGATACTGGGGGTTTTAAATGTAATGAGAAATTTGGATAAATATGTTGTAGTTATTATTCTTGCACAATATAGATATGAATTCAATGAAATTAATTACTCATATTTATTTTAATATTTATTACTCTCTTCGTTTTTATATAAATGTCATTTTGGAGAATGCACACGAATTAATAAATTAATTAAATTATTTAATATACCCTTGTGTGAATACATTAAATGAGTCAAATATATATTTTTTTTAAATTCATTAAATGAGGGCAAAATGTGTGAAAAAATGTGATTTTTTTTGTCTCGAATTTCTAGAATAACACTTTTTTGAAATAAAATTAAAATGTTAGAATGACACTTATTCAGAAATGGGGGGAGTAGTTTTTAAAATTAAGAGCAATCGTCTTTTTTCGTTTGCTCTATTTATATTGTTATTTTGAGTTTAAAATTATATTAGTTTTTTTAATTAGATATGTTTATTTTTTGTATTTATTTATTTTTAATTTAAATATATATCAATTTATTATTATATACATTTAAATAATATTTCATTAATTAAATACACATAAATATACAAAAAAATCAATTAAATATATTGAAATTTTTAAAAATCTAAATGTATTTGAGTTTGCAATTTGAAATATATTTTAAATAATTAAATAAATCTTTTTTCAATAAATTATTCCACAACGAAGAAACGATAAATATTATTTTGAATGAACAAACTATAAATTTAAGAAGATAAAGAGATTAATGTTTTTTTTTATTTTTTGTTTTAATATTTCATTTTATATCCCCTTTAATAGATAATGTTTATGCTCTTCAACTACATAGTACATTATAATTATTTTATATTTATAACTACAAGCAAAATAAAAAAATCACTATATAAATTTTATCCGTGCATCGCACGGGAGTCATTCTAGTATATATATAATAACACACTCATAGAACATCTTTTTTTCCCGCCCATTTAACATCATTTAATTACATCTAATCTAACATTGATAAATTAGTCAATAAATCAATTTATATTAATTGTGTTAATAGAGTCTATCAACATTAATGAATCACAATTAATACACCAATTAGCCATCATTTTGGTAGAGTTAATTACATTTTATGGAGATAATTATATAGTATATTTTAAATCTACATATCTATATATATATGTGTGTGTGTGTGTGTGTGTATATATATATATATATATATATATATTATAACACACAACTCTTTTCCCTCCCATTTATATGGGTATTTTTGTCAATTTCTAAAACTATAGTTTAAGATAATATTTAATAAAATTAATGCTATAACATCTATTTTCCATAGTTTTTTTTTACGTGAGTTAATGATAATTTATTACTACAGTTTTAAAGAATTAATCCATAAAACATGTCCTTTTAAATGGATTGTTTATGCCTATAAATACTTGGGGTTCTATAATCAAATCTTAAATCCAAGTTTAGTATTGTTGATTGTTTATCCATTTTTCATCCATAAATATTTTTATCCATTTGTAACTAAGTTCAAAATTCATGATTTTTAAAGCAATTAACCATATAATGATATATACGTGTAAATTTGTCGGATACCTATTTTTCTTTATGATGAACTACAGTTTAATGTTTTTTTTTTAAATTTTCATTATTGAACAATTATTTTATAATTATGTAGAAATATTCATATTAAATTATTAATATTGGTCCAATTATATTTTGATTTAACACTAAAATGCAAAATTATTAGTTGGACATCTATATATCATTTCTATTGATATCTATCCCAATAAAATCCACAAACCTATTGATTGCTCAATTATGCATTATGCATTGTTTTTTTTATATATAAATTAGTTTGTGTTATTGAAGTATTATCAAATAGATGATGAAATTAATATTGTAAAGTCAAGCTTAAATGAATACATATTTGTTAATAGTTTTTTTTTAAATAACTAATTTCTAATACTTCACATGATACTAGAGGTTTTAAATGTAATGAGAAATTTGGATAAATATGTTGTAGTTATTATTCTTGCACAATATGGATATGAATTCAATGAAATTAATTACTCCTATTTATTTTAATATTTATTACTCTCTTCGTTTTTATATAAATGTCATTTTGGATGAATGCACATAAATTAATAAATTAAATAAATTATTTAATATACCCTTGTGTGAATATATTAAATGAGTCAAATATATTTTTTTTAAAATTCATTAAATGAGGGCAAAATGTGATTTTTTTTGTCTCGAATTTGTAGAATAACACTTTTTTGAAATAAAATTAAAATGTTAGAATGACACTTATTCAAAAATGGGGGGAGTAGTTTTTAAAATTAAGAGCAATCGTCTTTTTTCGTTTGTTCTATTTATATTGTTATTTTGAGTTTAAAATTATATTAGTTTTTTTAATTAGATATGTTTATTTTTTGTATTTATTTATTTTTAATTTAAATATATATCAATTTATTATTATATACATTTAAATAATATTTCATTAATTAAATATACATAAATATACAAAAAAAATATATTGAAATTTTTAAAAATCTAAATGTATTTGAGTTTGCAATTTGAAATATATTTTAAATAATTAAATAAATCTTTTTTCAATAAATTATTCCACAACGAAGAAACAATAAATATTATTTTGAATGAACAAACTATAAATTTAAGAAGATAAAGAGATTAATGTTTTTTTTTTTATTTTTTGTTTTAATATTTCATTTTGTATCCCCTTTAATAGATAATGTTTATGCTCTTCAACTACATAGTACATTATAATTATTTTATATTTATAACTACAAGCAAAATAAAAAAAATAACTATATAAATTTTATCTGTGCATCGCACGGGAGTCATTCTAGTTTTTTTTAATATATATACTTATTTTACTGGTCTAAAATAAAATCTTGTTGAGTAAAGTAATATTTTTGGCAAAAAATTGCATGCATTAGTGTATATAACTCTTATTTCAGTTGAACAGGTCAAATTCACAGGTCAATCGCTTTGACCCGGATCAACATAGGTAAACCCGTAAAAATCGGTATCAATCTTAACACTAAAAAGTATCACTCAAAATTCGAAAGAGTATCACATGTTCTTAAAAAGTAACGGATCTGCTAGTTATCTTATACGAGTTTATTTAGTTCAAATTGTGATTTTTTCCATTTCAATTAATGTTTAGAGTTTACCGTTTTGTTTAGAGTTTTTTTAGGGGTTTATTTTGTATATTGTAAGGTTTATTAATCTCAATTATGAGTTATATTTAAATTGAAAAAATTAATTGTCGAGCTCAATACACAAGCCCAAGTGTTAGTGTCGAGCGAGTGCATTGAGAGAATCGCCGGATTTTGAAAAAATCAAATTAATTCACTTTAATTTCAGGGTTCACTAATTCAATTTTAATGTATATGTTTATTTCAAAATTGAGTTTTTGTATTTCACTTATCATTTATATTTATTTCGAAAAAATTAAATTAATTGTCGAGTGCAATGTACGAGCCCAAGTGTTAGCGTCGGTCAAGTGTACTGCGCGAGTAGCCGGATTTCAAAAAAATTAAAATAATTCACTTTTATTTTAGGATTTATTAATTTCATTTTAGAGTATGTATTTATATTTATTTCAAACAAATTAAATCAATTTACTTTAATTTTAGAGTTCACTAATTTTATTTTTTAGGTATATAATTTTTGGAAAAAAAATTAAAATAAAAATAGAAAATCATAAAAAAAAAATAGACGGACTCGTGACGCCCAAACCCCAAGCGTGGTCGCCACGTGCTATATGAAATAAGGTGCATATATGTTCCTCATTGCTTAAATTCTTCAGTTTTCGAATTTAACGGTATGAATAAACTGTAAAATGTAATAAATAATTCGATCAAATATTAGAAATCAAATATTACATTTTAAACTGCAATTTTTTTAATAGAATAGAAGATCATTATTACATTTTACGTTTTAACGTGCTGTATTTCAATAATGTGAAACGCACATTATTTCGATATTACAATAAAGATCATTATTACATTTCAATATAAATTTATCTTCTATAAGAATAAAAGATCAAATAATACATTTTAAACTAAATTTTTTTTGAATTATAACTAAAAATCAAACAATGTTCAATCAAATGTAATAAATAATAATTATATTAATTTTCAATCTTTAAACTAAAAGTTATGATGAATAGTCTAAACATTTTAAAGAAAATGAGATATAATATTCGATAATATAATATTTAGACCTTAATAAGTTTATTATTAAAGTTTTAAAATTTATTAAATTTCATATAATTTACTACTTGACTTATAACTAATAAATACATCAATTTGAAATCAAATGTTATTGATAATATTTTATTCTTTTTTAAACTTTCGACTAAAAATTATGATGAATAGTAAAGAAAAATGTACTAAAATGAAATATTATATACAATATTATAATACTTAGTATGTTCATTATAAAAGTTTAGGAAAATATTATATTTCATATAATTTAATACAAAATTCCTAACTAAAAATTGAACAATGTGAAATCAGATATAATAAATAATAATGTTATATTCTTCTTTATTATTTAGACTAAATTAAAATTAAGATGAATTATCAAAAAAAATAAAATAAAATGAGATATGATATATATACAATGCTTTAATACTTAGTATATGTTCATCATAAACATTTAGGAAAATATTGTATTTCATATAATTAATATAAAACTCCTAACTAAAAACTAAACAATGTAAGATCTATTGTAATAAATAATAATCCTATATTCTTCTTTAATCTCTAGACTAAAAGTTGTGATGAATTATTGAGAAAATTAAAATTAAGTGTATTATTGAAGTGTATTGTTTAATCTATTTATGTTTATATAAATGAAGTGCATTATTGATTAATGTTTTTTTTATGCATGTATTTTCTTACTAAATATTTTTTAGTATAACGATAATTTCGATATACCATGAAATTATGTATGGTATAGACCGAAATATAGGTACAATAAAGTATACCGAACTAAGGTACGGTAAGGTATACTGAAATAAAAGTATGCATTATGTGTCATACCGAACTTAAGGTATACTGAACTAAGGTATACCAGAAGTAAATGTACATCAACGGTATGATTTTTATCATACCGTAGATTAAAATAAGGTATAAGGTATGACAAAAAAGTAAGGTATATCGTACCTTGACACTTCTAGTCTTTCCTAGTTCTTACTAATAAATTCGTTCACTTTCCATGATGTTTTGACATTGAAACAAATATATAAATTTAAAAACAAGAGATCTTGTTATAATAAAATCTAGAAATAGTTATGGGGCAAAGGTGAAAACTTGTGTATCCTCTTATAATAATTAATCTAGATTTAATGATGAGAAACATTTTTAAGCATCATCTTCCACCACAAATCATGCAGCACACACGTGATACAGCCTTGGGCTCCGATCCATCCAAGTCACGTTTTCAGTTCCACCAATCCATCGTGCATCCACCGCTTTCTATAATGCCACTCCACTGCACCATTTTATTTTTGTAATTTATTTCCTCCTTTTAGGGATAGTATTGTATTCCCAAGGTCAATTTCTATATTTTGAAATTTTAAAACTCATATATAAAAACTTAGTATAATCCGACTTCTTTGGAGTGACCTAATTTGTGGAGTTAAGAATCTGGTGACTAAAAAAGTGTTAAATTTTTGTTATCGGTTAGAAGCCAAGAATAAAGACGGGTCGAATCTCTATCGCAAATGGTGTTACATTTCTTATTGCACATCATCAATACACACCATATATATAGTAATAATGTCATCTAATACAATAGTCATGGAAGTTAATACATGTTGCAATTGGCATTGACTCATGATAATAAAATAGAAAATATAACATCATTTACAATAGGAAGAGGAGATTGGAACCGTAATTAAGGTAGTTTAAGAGTTGTAGCGTTGTAGGCAAATAATTTTGTGATGTTTAAAAAGGAGGTGGGGATTGTACATAAATGGGCTGTTTGGACTTTGGAGTGGGCCTATGAACCTCGAAAAGCTAGACTAATCTGGCCCAAGAAATACTTGCACTTCTCACTCGTCACTTGTCAGTTTCGTTCTCGACGGGGGTTGTCTCCGACAAATAATCCCTCATCACTTTTGTATTACGTTCCTCCACCATCTGCCCGCCCACACACAACATCTACATCTCATTAGAAAACAGAAACCACCTCTTCCTTTTTTCAATTAAGGAGAAAATTAGCTATTAAGGCAATATTGTTTTCACCTCTGATGCCAATCGTTTCAAGTTGTCCCATTCGAAATCAGTCTTGCAATACGCAGATCGAACCTTCATCAACATATAAATTAGTTCACAAACCGAGAATTTTATCTCAAGTTCTAGCATAAACAGCGGAATGACTCGTACTGACCTCTAATATGCGCAAAGCTGCAAGACAGCAACAGAAAAAATTAGAGATGAAATTGAAATTTTGGTGTGAAGAAAGACCGACTCAAAACAAAATGTACCTAGAGCTTTGTGATTTGATGATTCCCGCATCAAATCAGCACAGAACTTATCCCCATCACTGACCGAGTGATTTTCCAGGAATTTCATCATATCTGCATACGCCTCGGGGTTATAGCTCTGTGTCGACGGTCAAGCTACGACTGTCAATAAATTTTGCCCACAGCGTGATTTGTGTGTGTGTAGACAGTGTAGCGAATGAATTAACTGACAAATCTCAAATTGAGAAGAGCTTGGACGGTTTTATTTTCACGAATTTGAGATCTGAATGGAGAGAGAGAGAGAGAGAGAGAGAGAGAGAGAGAGAGAGAGAGAGAGAGAGAGAGGGAGAGAGACCTGAAGCTGCGCAGTGACAATTCTAACTGCGACGTAAGTGAAGAAGTCGTGAAGGTGTTTGGCCGATTTGGCTTCCGGAGAGGCTTCCCCAAACCCTGTTAAGTAGTATATTATTATTATTGAGACGAATATGAGATGATGGATAAGAAAGTGAAAATGCATGACTCACCAGGCACATACATCTTATGACATTGGAGAGTTGTGGAAGGAGTAGACCTTGAGATAGAGGGACGAACAACAGCCCTCTTTCTAATGCTGCAGCTATGGGGGAAAATTATTTTTGTGTACGACCACTCCACTCCCACGGACACCATTTCTGCTTCCACGATTTTTCTCCCTAAACTCTATTTCTTCTTTACTAAAACTAAATTAAACAATCAAAATATCTTCCACCCCACCCCAAATATCTACGCCACGTCATCAGGACCCACTATACTAGCCTACTAAGATATTTTTATTTTATTTTTAATTTAATAGGAACTTCCACGACTTTTATCAATGAAAATATGTGATTTAGAATTTTTATTTTTTATTTTTTTAATATATTCTAATTGGAATACATGCACTCTAAATAAAAAATTATAATTAAATCAAATTAAAATTTTTAAAAAATCATTATTATTTTTTTGAGAAAGTGAAGGCTTTGGCACATGAAATATAACCGGTGATCTAGTGTAATTATGAATTTGATTAAAACTCGAATCAAACCATTTATTCAATTTGTTTTCTTACTAAAATAAGTATCCAACTTTCTATATTATTTTTTTTTAAAAAAATGCCCATTATTATTATTATTATTATTATTATTATTATTATTATTATTATTATTATTATCATAAAATACTAATTATTTTTTCTTATTTCTGCGAATGAAGATTAATTTTAAAACACTATAAAAAAATGAGGATTTTAGCGATGGAACAACATATGTCGTTACTAGTGACGGACTAATGACTGACTGTCTGTCGCTAACCCTTTCACGCATAGAAAATGGCGGGAATGACTCGCGCTCAAACATAACGACAGAATACCGACAGAATATCTATCATTAGACGTAACGACATAATTATTTGTGTGAATGTATGTTTGTAGCCAATTTTAATTTACAAAATTCTTTTCTAACCAAACATTGTAGAATAGTCTTTCCTAACCAAAATAAATTTTTATGACCATTATGCCCTTGATTGACTTTGAAGCTAATAGGGCACTTGTGAAGGTGTCCTATTTGCATTGATTGATTTTGAATTTAATAAGACATTTGTAAAGATGTCCTATTTGTCTTTATTTGTTATTTCTTTGATTTATCCTAAGTTTGCCACTTGTGTATGAAAATGGTATCAGAGCCTAGGTAATTTTATTTAGGAATAATAATTTATTTATTATTGAAAGTAATATCCTAACGGAGGAGACACCCAAAAAATATGGATCCGAACAATTGTTCGAGATGTTTTTATTTCAGAAGGTACCTTCAAATTTTGAAGGAACTGGAGGAAAGTCACCAGGAGAGGCTAACCTACTGGAAAGCCCAATACGAAGAGAAATTCCTATCGGAGTCAAGTCTGGAGGAAATAGAGCAGTGTATTTCCCAAAGACAAGCTCAAATGAACTTGTTAATGGGTGAATAATCTGCTACAATGCGACTTAAGGAACCATCAACAAAGGGCACACCAAAACCACGGTTGATGGAACAAAGAAACTACGAGATAACTCACAGATTTAAAGAGATCGTGGCAGACACATCTAAAATCTCGGAGGATTTACGAGAGATCCAGAAGACGGTACAAAATTACGAAAATCACACGTATGGAGTACCACAAGAAGTAAGACGAATTTCTATAAAACAAGATGAAATTCTAACCATCTTGTTAGAACTTCAAAAGAAGATCCAGACACTAGAATTAAACCAGACATGTTCTAGTAGAAGGAAACTTATCAACTTTGGCAAAGTGAATTTCACACCAAAGGCCAAAGAAGAACCCAAGAAATCGAAGGACGAAAGGATTTGCCAATTGTTAAGACAAATCAAAGAATGACGTCCTCCGAAAGGATAGGATTAGAAGATCTACAAGAATTGGCAGAGTCATTTGCCAATATGAAGATGGTAGATCTGAAGATGAATACAGGAGACGGGGCTTTAATTCCCCGAGGATACCATCAGGTGCCCCCGGAACAACAAGTACCGCAGGTGCCACCAGCCCAACAGCAACATGAAGGAGGCCCAGCACAAGACGTTCTCATGAGAGCCCGCGAGGACTTTCATGTTGGAGATCAACACAGGAGAGAAAGGCCCAATATGAACAATCTTACAGGAACTAGGGTGAGGAAACAGATCCCTAAGTTCCGAGATACGCCTCTCGGGAAAACAAGCCTTGATCCCATACATCCGTATGGACTCATGCTCAATATCGATGATATTGACTTCAAGGACATCGATATGATTATTGATGATTGGTCATCATCGATGAGAATAGCGGCAGGAACGTTGGATCTAGAAAAGGAGGGATTCATCAAGCTGCTAGAGATGAGTTTGTTGGGTGTAGCCAAAACGTTATGGTCAAGAGTTGCACCAGCAGTCAAAGAAGAAACCTTGGAGCCAGCCTCATACACGGAGATCGTGGATAGAATGGCTTTCTGGTTTAAGCTCACCTTTTTGGGAGCAGACAATTTCAGAAGTGCAGATTCCGAAAAGAGGAAGAAATATTCTCAGGCTATTTTAAACCTGAGACTGAACAACATGGAGAAGGAGTCAATTGACCAATTCTTCAAGTTGTACCACATCTACCAATGGAATTCAGATGTGGATGAAAGGGTCTGTGTAGAGATTTTCTTCACGAAGTTCCCGAGTCCCTGGAAGGAAATGTTCATTAAAGAATACATTCCAGGAGATCCTGACAATGTTGGGAGGAGAATGTCTTTTGTCAAACAAAAGCTAGCTGAATGGTGCGGACATGCCATTCTACAAAAGAATTACAAGAGGTTAAAGAGGATGAATAAATATTCCCCTCTTGACTACACAGCCAATGATCTGCCGACCATCATTGGAGGAGAATCTCAAAGGCCACGAAAGAACAAGAAACACCGAGTTCATCCTTATGCCAAAGAAGAATTCTCAAGGAAAAAGAGCTGGAAACCGAGGAGCAGATGGACCAGGCAAAAGGCCAGATTTTACAAATCTGGACAAAGAAGGGGTCCTTCCAGAGACAGGACATCACAAAGTTCATCAAGTCGAACTCCCGCGAGGAAAACTTTCAGAAGAGCCCATACGAGGGCAAATAAAAGTTTTAAAGATTGCAACTACTGGACTTGCGGTGAAAGAGGACATATTTTGATAGATTGTCCAGAAAAGAGAGGAGTCAAAAGCTTCGAAGGTGCACCAGACATCGAGGAAGCGGTTTACTACCAAGACTTGGTACAAGTCTACCAATTTGAGGATATACCCTCAAATGAGAGTATATACGAAGAAGAAGAAGTATTTAGCAACGAAAGTATTGATGAGAGATCAGACTCT
Organism: Perilla frutescens; assembly: GCA_026008535.1. Classification (NCBI taxonomy): domain Eukaryota; kingdom Viridiplantae; phylum Streptophyta; class Magnoliopsida; order Lamiales; family Lamiaceae; genus Perilla; species Perilla frutescens. The sequence goes on from BRKX01000004.1 coordinate 19,115,799, forward strand.
GAATCCGACTGGAGCTGAGGTTTTTCATCAAGAGCAAGTGGATGAAACTGGATATTCTAGTCAAACCACTATCTCACAAAGCATGATTGACAAAATCATGAACAAGAGCCTTAATATCCAAAGATATCAAGGCTTTTCAGCCGGACAGATTGATCAATTGCTCTGCACTTTTAGTCTGAAAAGCAGGAAGCACAATGTAATCTATAAGATTACCAGAAGAGAGATGTCGCTTCCTATAGAGCTTACAGGGAATCAAGTTGAGTTACAACTGATTCCATATAGTGACGTTCAAGAAGAGTTGGGAAGGATGAGGCCAGAGATAAGGGATACCATATCCTGGATCCACATCGGGGCTGTCCAGATAGTGCTCAAATCCGCACTACCCGCAGGTGTTGATACGCCCATTGATATTGCAATATGGGATAAGCGTATCAAAAATCACAGAGATTCCTTGTTAGGAACTATATCAGGAAATCTCTGTGCTAAGCAGATTATAGGGGTAATCTATCCAAAAATATCCTATAATCTGAAAGATAGAGATTTCATTCGAGCCCTGACGCTGTACCAAGACTTCAAAAGAAAGGATATCAGCTACGAGGGAAATCGACAGTTTTCTTTAACATATCAGGTGTCTTATGCGCTTTCCAATTCACACCACACAGATTTATTTCTGGGAAAGCAGTTCATAGAGATACCGGATGTATTCTCAAAGGTGGCACAGGCAATCCACCTAGACAGATCAGAAATGCCGCTACCAAGAGAGATAAATATTCGAGTAGGAGACAAACCATTGTTGAAATACAATGAGAGTCTCAAGTTGGAAGGCAAAAGACTGTCATTCCAAGGAGATAGGATTGTGACAGAGCCATGAACTCAGTCCTCAAGAGGAAGCTTCCAAGGAGATCTCAGGTGACCAAGGCAAGTTAAAATAAAAATTAAATGCCCAGAAGGTTGGAGAGAGATCGACACAAGGTTTGACAGTACAAGATGGGAAAATAATTTTCCTTGCGACGTCCTGTACTGTTTACAGCAACCAGAAGTCGGCCACTATAAGGGAACTCTCGATATAGAGGCTATGACAATGGAAGTACAAGGAAGAGCCAGAAGAGAATCAGGAGTCCTAATCTTAGGACTTGACTTCTTAGAAAGGTTCAAGCCATGAGAGCTGAAGGAAGATGGGATGATGATCACCTTTAATGGAAAACAACTGGTGATTATATGACCAACCCATTCTCCATATACATCTCAGTAGGGATGTTATACGAGAAATATAAGGCTGAATACTTTGCAGCCTATATCGACTCAGGAGCAGGAATTTGTACTGCAAAAAGAGGAATCTTCCCAGAAGAATTGGAAGAAGATTTAAATCCAATTGCAGGAAGAGATTTCTCAAAAAGAGTCTTGCTCCTATCTAAGGGAGTGAAGCAGTCGGAAATCTTGATTGGAGGAGCAGGAGATACACCATGGTATAAGGTGAAAACTCCACCAATCTATTTTCATGATACAGGGGCAGACATTTTGTTAGGAAACAATTTCCTACAAATGTTTAGAAAGTATACGCAGGACAATACCAACCATAGACTGATCTTTACAACGATCTGTGATCATAAGATCATTGTCCAGCGGCTAAAAGGGGCATTCAATCGACAAATACCACTACAATTTCGCAGCAAGCGTGGTGATGAAGGACATCTTTGACACCCAAAAATGCAGGATAAAAGAAAATTCGGAGAAGTAGTTCTGAGTTTTCGTAGGGAAAAGGATCTTGAAGAACAGGAGATCCAAATCCTCAAGGCTTCTTTAATATCACATCAAGATATTAAGGAATAAGCAAAGATATCCCTCGAAGATGTCAAGCGGAAAATAGCTAGAAACTATAATGAAAATCTGCTGGCTTGGTGGGGAAAGAACCAACTCAAAGCAACATTGAAGGTTAAGGCTGGAAAAGAGTTTGAATTCGTTAGATACAAGCCTATCCTGATGAACATCAAAGATCAAAAGGATATGCGAGCAATAATCAAAGAACACCTTGATCTCAAGCTGATTGAACCAGGGAATTCGCCATACAGCAGCCCCGGATTCTTAGTAAGGAATCATGGTGAGATTAAAAGAGGTTAACCAAGGTTAGTCATTAATTACAAAGGGATTAATGACATTCTTGAGTTTGATGGATATTTTATCCCAAGTAGAGAACATCTTATTAACTGCATACGGAATGCTAGGATATTCTCTAAGTTTGATTGCAAGTCAGGTTTCTACCAGATTCGCATGGAAGAAGAAAGCAAAAGGTTTACGGCCTTTTCAACACCACAAGGGCATTATGTTTGGAATGCAATGCCGATGGGGTTAGCTAACGCACCCCAAATATTTTAGAGGAAGATGGATAATCTTTTTAAAGATTATTTCTCTTTTATGTTTGTCTATATTGATGATATTCTAATCGCATCAAAGAGTATAGAAGAACATCTCAAACATCTGGAGATCTTTACAGATGTTTGTCATAAAGAGGGCCTTGTGCTGTCAGAAAAGAAGGCAGTAATAGCTACTCGGAAGATGGAATTTTTGGGAATCGAAGTGGATGAATCAGGAATCATTCTGCAAAATCATATTGTAGAAAATGTGCAGAAGTTCCCTGATGTCCTTAAAGAAAAGAAGCAACTGCAGAGTTTTCTGGGAGTTGTCAATTTTGCAGGAATCTTTATAAAAAATCTTGCAAAACACAGGAAGGTGTTCAGTAACCTTCTAAAAAAGGATACCCCGTTTGTATGGACAAACGAACATCAACAAGGAATCAGAAAACTAAAGGAGATATGTAAAAATCTCCCAAAACTGGCTATACCATAAGATGAGGATGAATTGATCCTCTATACAGATGCAAGTGATCATTGGTGGGCAGCCGTACTTACAAAGATCACACCCAACGGAGAGGAGCCCTGTAGATATTGCAGTGGTCTCTTTTCGGATAGCGAGGCCATTCGATGGCATATCAATGAAAAGGAGTTCTTTGCAGTTCGGAAGGCATTTAAAAAATGGCCTCTGTTTCTCTTAGCAAAGAAGTTTACTCTAAAAGTTGATAACACACAAGTTAAAGCTTTCTTGAAAAATAAAATTGAATCTAAACCTGAGAAAGCTAGACTAATAAGATGGCAAGCTGAATGTCAATATTACTTATTTGACATTATTGTGATAAAATCTCATGAAAATATTCTTGCAGATTTCCTAACAAGAGATGGAAGCAATTGAGGTCGATGCCATCATAATTGCGCAGAGGCACTTCACTGAAAACATGGAGTTGCTTCAGTGTGAATGGAATGAGCTGGTTTTTCATGCTGAACAAGCAGGAAGAATGCAACAAGCAGACCAGAACAAGGTCAACGAGAGAATACGAGCATGTGTAAAGACTCAGGGGCAACTCTGGTCAGCTATGCATGAACCCCTCCTCCGGGCTATCAACTTATCATTGATGAAAGGAGAGTTAGCACTATCGACTTGTAAAACGGAAGTAGGGGATTCAAATACCCCTAACACGAGCTCTAAGCCGGTGATTTCTAAAGAAACACAGGCCCAAAAGAAAATTGAGGGTCAGGGATCACACTCTGAACCATCAAGTCAACCCAGCACCTCTGGGGTTAAAGAGGGAGAGATTAATCTTAGACCCATGACGGGTATCTCTAAGATTAATACTAACAAGTCTGAAGCTTCGCCTTGGCAGGTTTATCAAGCTAACTGGGAGAAGCTCTATACTAGACATGGAATCAATCTGTCTAAAATAAAGGTTGATATCTCTGGAAAGTACCCAAGGGTGTGGATGTTACCAGGAACCAATCCACACGAAGTCAAGCAATGGTATGATTTTGGGGCATTAGCTTCAATTCAGACCATGTCACCGGGCTTCCCAGAAATCAAGTGTCTGCCAAAATGGATACAGGAAGCTGTGCAAGAGTCCTGGGCTAACAATGATTTGCTTAGCCGAGGAGATGTTCTTGAGCTATACTTCATCAGTGCTGCTCCGGAACCAACAGAAAAAGGGAATCATGAGGCCTTTCACTACATAAGGCTTCAAAGGCCAGATTCCAGGAAATGGGGTGATATTAGAACCTCATCTGAAGAAATCCCACTAATCGCCTCCATTACAGAAGATCAAATATCGACTAGGCGAGCATGGGGATTATGGGTCTGTCTCACTGAGATGGACAAAGTCAAGTTCCCATTCAAGTTTTTCCACAATTCTGTGAATGGGTCATTCCTGTTAAATACCATGACAGGGAGAACAACGAGATTTGCTGAGGATCTGTTCGAGAAGAAAAGGTCCTTGATATGGGAGAACAAGCTTGCTATGGGAAAAGAAACCCATCGCCAAGTACTGCAACATGGCTCATTTTGGACAATGGGATAATCGAGTATGCTCGGATTGCCAGAACCAGAAGGAGCCAGAGTTCGGAAAAGGGTTCCGTCCAAGGATGGAACGAAAGCGAGCTGGGGAGGATAAGCATCCAATGCCGAAAGCAAGGATGCCAAGAGCCCCACCAAAAAAGTAGTTTCCCGACAAGGGAAGGTGGAGACATGTGATTATAGATCATGTGACCCAAAAGAAGAGGCCACTAGCACCAAACGACAAAGGCTGAGTGGTCCAACACAAGAGGCACATGGTGCCATTAATTGTGGGTACCTCCACCCACAACCACTTTCACTTGAGGATAAAGGGAACCGGGCCCGACCACTAATTCAAAAAGAAGTGTCGGCAGAAAGGGCCACTCACGTGAATTGCAGAGCTAAATAATGGAGTTGGTGAAATAGAAGGATCCCCCTTCTATAAAATGAGAAACTGGAAGAAACAAAGATCATCGATCATTCTCTCTTAGCTTTCTTTCAAAAAATTGTAATAGTGATAATAGTTTGAGTGTTGTATGAGAGTTGCGAGCCCAGCTACTATGAGTAGCTAAACGAGTTTGTCTCCTCCCAAAAGGAGATTTACTTATTATAATAAATGTTTTATTATTCCTAAATAAAATCCAGGCTTTTGCTCATCCCTTGTGTTCATCATATATATATACTATATACCAGAAAATTACTCTACACCCCGTGTAGGAAACGAACGTGGGTTGCGCTGTGTGTTGCTGAAGGAGTTCGTCGCTGGAAACCATAGGTTGCGATCGTGTGGTTGGCAAGGCCGTAAAATCCCAGCGAAAATACCCGGCAGCATTCCGGTCAAAAAGGTATGAATCCGGTTTATAGTATTATGTATTTGATTTACGGAAGCATGATGGGCCTGATATGGTCGTAATGGACTATTTCCATTTGATTATGAAAGTGGCATATTAAGATAAATAGAAAAGAAAATCATTTAAGGGCATACTAGTCATTTAGCCTTATATTTGGTTAGAAAAGAAGATTTTAGAATTCTTGGTTCGAAAAGAAGTTGATATTCTAAAATTGGCTACTTTTGAATTTCACCATAATTATTTTGTCGTTAAGTTTGTACTTTTTAAATAAATATTTCAAAAAAAAAAGTAACGAATGAATCATTCGGCCATTAAAAATATAATTATTTTGTTTTTTTATTTAAAATTTTTGAAAAATAGATAACGACAGAATTAGTATTTTTTATTTAAAAAATTTGGAAAAAAATATAATGACGAAATTATTCCGTTATTAATGTTTTTTTTCAATTCAATATTTCTAAAACAAATTATCGATAGAATAATTCCGTCGTTACATTAATGCTTTTTTATTTTTATTTAAAAATTGAGAAAATCATTAACGACGGAATTGGTCTGTCGTTAATTATTATTTTTAATAATTTTTTAATAGAATAAAATGTAACGACAGATTGGTCCGTCGCTAAAAATATTAACGGGACAAAATCCTAATTCCCCAAAAAAATCAAATCCCTCCTACCGACGAGCCACCCCCGCGTGATCCCACCCCCGATGAGCCACCCCCAGCGAATCCTTCCCCGGCGAACACCCCTCCTAGCCAATCCTCTACACCGGTGAACCTCCAACAATGTCGAGAATAGTCCCCGCTGCGCAGTCACCACCACGCCGAGAACAGTCCCCGATTCTCTCTCTCTCTCTCCCTCAGATTTGTTGTGTGCGTGAGTTTTTTTTCTTATTATTTTGTAATTATTTATGTATTGTTGATAGCTACTATGAATTTAAAGTTTTTTGGCATAAGCAAATCTGAAAAAATTAAGTTCCATTCACAATATTGATGTTAGGGCTTCAATAAACACATTAATTTTTAGTAGTATATATGCTATATTGAAATTGAAATTAGGTTAACAAGCATGTTAATTTTTAGTAGCATGTTAATAAGTATGTTAATTTTTTTAGTAGTATATATGCTATATTATTATTAGTTATTTATAAGCATATTGTTCAATTTATTAAATTGAAATTGAAATTATGTTAAGTATGATATAATTTAAGCTATTTGTGTTAAGTATGATTGGATTTTGGAGTTGCTATATGTTACTAGATTAGATGATTTGGTGGAGTTGAATATTTGTTTAATTTGAATGGGATGAGGGACTTTGGATCCCTATTTATTAATTGTTTAATTTGAATTGACGAAGGCCCATGGATCTCTCTTTATTAATTGTTGGTGTTGTTGGTATTGATTAATTAAGTAGTGGAACATACATCTAGACGTGTTCGGAGGCATAAATAAGAAAAAGTGTGTCTTCGGCATTGGGTCTCGATCACACATATACAACGACGACACCAGCAACAACAGTGCTCATTCTGGAGCCACCTCGCATCTCGTATTTATGGAGGAGGCCTTCACTCAGCGCGTTGATGATATGCGAGCCCAGATCCGGGATGAGGTGAGGTCCGAGATTAGGGACGCGATCCAGTAGATGGAGGCCCAGTGGCCCAGATGTATACTCGATTTGGCCATCCTCGATCCCCACCGCCCTTTGATGACTGATTTATTGATGAAGCCATGCCTAGGATTGACGAAGATAATCCGGAGCTGCAAATAATTGGACCGATCACAAGACTAAGAGCAAAGAAATTGCAAGGCTATTTCCAAGCCTATGTGCGACGCAAGTTAGACGAACAAGAGATCATGCAATGCAGCCCTAAATGGATTACCATGTTGTCTATTCAAGATGAAGAAGAAGGAAGCATGAAGACGTGAGAAGAAGAATGACGCCATTTGGACGTGTGCATGAAAAGTTATACGCGTTTGCATGGGAAATCGGGAGATGCTGTTTTTCATGCAAAGGTGGCAGGAATCATACATGATATGGGCCACGAATTATTCATCAATATTTCAGCCCATAATGGTGTGTTATAGGTTCAAATAGGCGAGATGATAAGATTCCCGGTATGATGATTAGCACCGAGAGAAAACGCGCGGAAGACTTATAGAATCGAAACACATGTCAACTAAAGAAGGATTCAACCCGACTAATACTAGAACAAAATAAATGACTAAATAACGATATATGACTCTATTGTATGGCTGTACTTAGACTCGATAAAATAAACAAAGAAAACTAATTAAGAACAAAGAATGACTCAATTTATCTATATGTGCTTAACTCGCTGAATTGAGCACGTATAAGTAAACTCAATGAACTGACCTTGGACACTTATTGAAATCGACTGGATCTTGATGGATAACAATGATATGGACGTTGGATGGCTGCTGGATGACGTCGGTAATGATTGGCGATGTTGATGAAGGTAGAATGAGTTGATACGCGAAAGCAAACCCCGTGGACACTTGATCCGCGAAACGTACTTCACTTGGAATCTCCTCGATAGATGAATTGAACTCGGGGCGACACACCCTGTGTAAAACAATACACAAAAAGTCTCGCTACTTGAATTCTCTTCGGTTGCAAATCCGACCCTAACTCCACAAGAGAATTAGAACAAGATTTAAAGATAAAACTTAAAAGTTGTAAGCTTTTTAAGAGTGTGTATTTTCGGCTGAAAATAAACAAAAAGAGGATCTTGGGTGAGACAATATTGAAAGGTAAATTCTTCTTAGTCAAATATGGTCTAAATATCAATGTAACAATGATCCCCTATTTATAATAGAGGGATGGACGAAAATTAAAGTAAAATCCTAATAGAGATCGAAAATAAAAAGCTATCCTAATCTAACTAGGATTGTTACCTTATCCAAAATCTGGTTTTAAGGTAAGAATCAAAAGATACCAAAAATAAAGTAAGAAAAATCTATCTAGATAAAGATAAATCCCAACAACTTGGGCCTTCATAAAACTCGCCTATTTGGACCTTTAATTACACGACATGGGCTGAAATATAGTGTATAATTTCGTGGCCTATGTAATATAATCCTTGCCACCTTTGCATGAAAAACAGCATCTCCCGATTTCCCATGCAAACGCGTATAACTTTTGATGTACACGTCCAAATGGCGTCGTTCTTCTTCTCACGTCTTCATGCTTCCTTCTTCATCATCAAATGATAGCATGGTGATCAATCTCGAGCTGAATATTTGATCTTCATGGGCTGCCCAAAATATCTGAATATTTTCATGCACTTGTGTTCTTCAAATCTTGATCTCCAATCTTTAATCTTGAACAACATGATTATCTTTGAAGCTCTCAATGACATTCTTGGATTTGATTCTTTTATGCTGTTCGGGTTCGTATCAGGATTTCTAAATGATAAGATTCCCGGTATGATGATCAACACCGAGAGAAAACGTGCGGAAGACTTATAGAATCGAAACACACGTCAACTAAAGAAGGATTCAACCCGACTAATACTAGAACAAAATAAATGACTAAATAACGATATATGACTCTATTGTATGGCTGTACTTAGACTCGATAAAATAAACAAAGAAAACTAATTAAGAACAAAGAATGACTCAATTTATCTATATATGCTTAACTCGCTGAATTGAGCACGTATTGAACTCAATGAACTGACCTTGGACACTTATTGAACTCGACTGGATCTTGATGGATAACAATGATATGGACGTTGGATGGCTGCTGGATGACGTCGGTAATGATTGGCGATGTTGATGAAGATAGAATGAGTTGATACGCGAAAGCAAACCCCGTGGACACTTGATCCGCGAAACGTACTTCACTTGGAATCTCCTCGATAGATGAATTGAACTCGGGGCGACACACCCTGTGTAAAACAATACACAAAAAGTCTCGCTACTTGAATTCTCTTCGGTTGCAAATCCGACCCTAACTCCACAAGAGAATTAGAACAAGATTTAAAGATAAAACTTAAAAAGTTGCAAGCTTCTTAAGAGTGTGTATTTTCGGCTGAAAATAAACAAAAAGAGGATCTTGGGTGAGACAATATTGAAAGGTAAATTCTTCTTAGTCAAATATGGTCTAAATATCAATGTAACAATGATCCCCTATTTATAATAGAGGGATGGACGAAAATTAAAGTAAAATCCTAATAGAGATCGAAAATAAAAAGCTATCCTAATCTAACTAGGATTGTTACCTTATCCAAAATCTGGTTTTAAGGTAAGAATCAAAAGATACCAAAAATAAAGTAAGAAAAATCTATCTAGATAAAGATAAATCCCAACAACCCGCCTTCATAAAACTCGCCTATTTGGACCTTTAATTACACGACATGGGCTGAAATATAGTGTATAATTTCGTGGCCTATGTAATATAATCCTTGCCACCTTTGCATGAAAAACAGCATCTCCCGATTTCCCATGCAAACGCGTATAGCTTTTGATGTACACGTCCAAATGGCGTCGTTCTTCTTCTCACGTCTTCATGCTTCCTTCTTCATCATCAAATGATAGCATGGTGATTAATCTCGAGCTGAATATTTGATCTTCATGGGCTGCCCAAAATATCTGAATATTTTCATGCACTTGTGTTCTTCAAATCTTGATCTCCAATCTTTAATCTTGAACAACATGATTATCTTTGAAGCTCTCAATGGCATTCTTGGATTTGATTCTTTTATGCTGTTCGGATTCGTATCACGAGATTTATGAAGGCCCAAGTTGTTGGGATTTATCTTTATCTAGATAGATTTTTCTTACTTTATTTTTGGTATTTTTTGATTCTTACCTTAAAACCAGATTTTGGATAAGGTAACAATCCTAGTTAGATTAGGATAGCTTTTTATTTTCGATCTCTATTAGGATTTTTACTTTAATTTTCGTCCATCCCTCTATTATAAATAGGGGATCATTGTTACATTGATATTTAGACCATATTTGATTAAGAAGAATTTACCTTTCAATATTGTCTCACCCAAGAACCTCTTTTCTTAATTTTCAGCCGAAAATTGAACTCTTGAAAGCCTAGCAACTTCCAAGTTTTATTTTAAATCTCGTTCTATTTCACTTGTGGGAATAGGGTTAGATTGCTACCGAGAAGACAACCGATTGTTGTACGTTTCGTGAGGTGATCTTCACGGGGTTTGCAGCTGTGTTTTCGACTCAAATTCTATCCTCCATCAACGCCGATCATCACCAACATCATCCATCCATTACACTATCATCCATCAAGTTCGAGTCAAGTTGTGCAAGTATACAAGCTGTTCGAGTCCAGTTCGCTCATACGTGCTCAACTCGCCAAGATAAGCATCTATTTTGTAAGTTCTTTATTTTCATGTCCTAACCTATCTACTACAGCCCTTCCTCACCACATAACATCATACTACACGCCCATAACCATATCATTTCGATTCAAACCAAAACAGCCCCTTTCCCATCCTATTTAGTTGTGTTTTATTTGGTGTCGTGTCATAGTCTAGGTAATTTAATTGAGTCCGTTGAGTCTTGTTGAACCCTTACTTGTCGACGTGTGTTCGATCTTGGTTATCCGCAAACCAAGGTGTTGTGATTCATTCCGGGTCACATCATTTATATTATTATTATTATTATTATGAATTTGTGATTGAATATTATGGATCTTTATTATTAGTATTTTATTTATAATATTACATTTTTAATTATTCATAATATTTAAATGTGAATTATTAAAAAAACACACACAACTAGCAACAGAATACAGAACTAGCGACGGACTATAGTCCGTCATTAAAACAGTCATAAACTGATTTGTAAAAAAGGCATTAAACTGAAATAACACATCATAAATTTAAGACTTTAGCTGCAAATGATAAAACCACGTAAATTTGGAATAATCATCCACAAAAATAACATAAAAATGAAAGCCAGATGCGGAATTATCTGGCGCCGATCCCATAAATCACAGTGAACAATATCCAAAAGATAAGATGAGCATTTATCATCCAAACCAAAAGGTAACCACTTACTTTTAGCTTTCTCACAAGAGTCACAAATCACAGGATGAGGTAACAAAGCAGTAACAAAGATGCTCCCAATTTTATTTAAAAAAGAAATTACATCAAAAGAGACATGACCAAGCCTTGAGTGCTATAATTCAAATGAGGCTTTAGGCCTACGAGCTGCTACCAAAGCCAACCGAGACGTATCCAATATGTAAAGACCACACCTATGTCTGCCGCAGACAATATTTCCCGATTGACTCGATGCTGAATCGTAAAATAATTATTAGTAAAAAACACCTCAACTGGTAAATCAGTAGTTAATTTTTTATTGAAAGTAAATTTTTAGTGAGTCCTGGAACAATCAATACGTCCAACAATTGGATGGAAGTATTCAAATCACAAGTTCCAACATGAGAGATAGGTGAAAAGACACCATTACCGACTACAACAGAATCCGAACTTATATAAGGTGTAGATGGGTGCAATTGTGCTAGATTAGGAGTCATGTACGTCGATGTACCTGTATCCAAGAACCAATCAGAAGCGGGTGGATATGAGATAGTGCAGGCGGCAGAAAAAGTCTTTACAATGTTAGCATTTGGAATAACAACAACAGATAATTGGTCGATAAGAAGAGGATAAATTTGACTCCACCACAACAAATAATTGGTCAATGATAACTTAATAGTGAGCATATGGATTAAAGTAGCATAGGGCAGGGTGTCAGAAGAGATGGGGAAGAGGGGGTTGAAAGAGCCATGGACAGATAAAGGTAAAAGGGTAACGTTGAGAGATTAGGATTTCGGTTGCTAATTAGGCTGATACCATATGAATGTAAATATTATATTTGAATTGATTCAATTCCATCGTACAATTTACATTATATACAAGTGGAGAAAAACTTTCCTAATCTATACAAGGAAATGATTAATGATATTGTAACACCCCAAATCTAATATAATAGAGGCCCAATGATTTTTCTAGAGCCCAAATGATAAGTTATGTCCATTTTTATTAAAAGGCCAAAATGTTGGGCTTTCTAGTCCAAATATGTTTTTAATTATTTACGGCTCAATTATGATCCGATCGAGGCAAATGAATACATTAAACGATAGTGTTCGACGATACGAATCTATAGAACCTAAGTTTTCTAAAATAAGAATTTAATTGATCAAGATATGATTTAATTTCTAAATTGAGTCCCATTTAGGGTTAATGTGAGGACTGGTATAAATACCCGCTCATCTCCATTTTAGTTCATTTTGTTGGGGAGCAAATTAGGAGCAGCCATCATTCTCTCTATTTCTCCCTCTCTTCTTCACAGCCCCTTCACCCCCCTCCCCAAGTCGCCGCTGCCGCCACCGGCCGCCGCCTCTCCTCCACGCCGGAAAATTTTCCGATGATATTTTTCACATGCAATTATATTTTTCAAATGCCCTCTTCCTCCCCTACTCGATTATTTAACTATTTTCATGATTTATCAATGGCAAGGCCTCCGATTTTCGGATCTCAAAATGGGAAAGCCCCTAGCCTTTGAAAAAATTATTTCTACTATTTCTTGAACTATTTTCGAAACTTTTTGAACTTTTCTTTTAATTTTTGAAGTTGTTTTATTTTGTTAACTAAATATATGTTGGTTGAAATAATAGTGCATGTGTGTTGATGGATTAGAACAACAAAAATGGTTTAAGCTTGTGTGGTTAATGGTGGATTTTGAAAAATGGATTTATGTATATATATTGATTGTTAAATTGTTGTGAAATTGTGAATGTGTGTGTGTGCGCGCGTCGACTGGTGTGTGAGTGTGGTTGTGTTCTTTTGTTTTTTTTTTTATTATTTTATTTTATTTAAAAAAAAGGATATTCTAGAATTAGTAATTAAATATAGTGGTTGATAATTTAATCTAAAGCTTTAGCCTAATGGATAATCTCTATTTTAATTATAAGAAAATATTTTAAGTTCAAATCTACTTGGAGAAGTTCATTATTTTAAATAATACATGTATTTTAGATTTATCTAAATAAAAGCATGGTCTTAATATCGAAAATGATACTTTAGCCTAATGGTTGATGTATAGATTTAATTTTGGGAGATCTATAGTTCAATTCCCCTTGGGGTAATTTAATATTTTAATTAATTGATGGATGTTATTATGACTTTATTTAATTAAAAGCTTGTTTTAATTTTGAAAATGAGGTTGGTGTAATGGTTTGTGTTCCAATTTAATTGTTGAATGAATCTATGGTTCAAATCTCTTTATAAACATATTTTATTCTTTTTAAGATCCATTTTATTTCATTTCAAGATTATGCTTTATTTAATTAAAATCAATATTGATAATTTCAAAAATAGTACTTAGCCTAATGGATATGTTTCAGATTTATTAATAAGAGGTTAAGGGTTCAAAACCACTTAATTATAGTTTTGTAACTCATTTTTATCTACGATAATTTTGAACCTTATATAATTAATTACATCTAATAAATTTTGAAAATGGCATTTAGTTAAATGGGTGGAGTCCAGGTTGTTGTTTGAGAGGTCTAAGGTTCAAAACCTCTTTTGAATAATTTATTTATGGATTTTATTCCAATATGATTATGCACTATATATATATATATATATATATATATCTATTGATTTTCGAAAATGGCCTTTGGTCCAATGGCTATATTCTACATTTTACTTATGATAAGTCAAAAGTTCAAAACCTTTAGAATGCACTTTATTTATTTTTATTCCAAGATAATTATGAAATTTATTTAATTAAAACCACTAATCAATTTTCAAAAATGATGCTTAGCCCAATGGTGAGAGTTTAGTTTTTATACTAGAGGTCCAAGGTTCAATCCACTTTAAAGTATTTTAGAATCCTCTTTTTACTCAAGCATTTATGAGTGTATTTAATTAAAGCAGTTTAATTAATGTTGTATAAATTCTCTTAGCCTAGTGGTTCAGTGCTTATTATTCCATTTATATTTTTGGTCAAGTGTTCAAGCCCTCTTGACTACATAATCTTATTATACCTTAATTTTATTTAGTTTATTTTGCTTAATTTAGATTAAATTTGAAATTAAGCATATGATATATTAAATTAATATTTCCATATTCTTCTATGATTTAAAATGATCATTTAAATCATATATTAAATATTATATTTTTCCTTTATGTATTTGAGGTATTTATTTGCATGATCGAGGACTCCGATATATTTTAAGTTAGGATCCCGTTTGACATTTAAGCGATGTCAGGTTACGCTCTTACTTTAGGGACTTGATCCCTAGAACCCTATTTATGATATAGTATATGTTAGATCATTATTATGTTATTAAGTCATAGTTTTTATGTATAGGTCCTAACTCGAGACACGATTAGGACGGGCAATAGATGATTAATGTTGTACCTATATTTAAGCATAAGGTCCTAATCCGACAGCTGGCTTAGGATGTGAAATCATGAATAAAGCTTCAGCTAATCTAGCTATAAGGTGGGTTTACTTACTAAAATGCTTTTGAAAATATATTTAAACTTTCGTCCGTTATGAAAAATTATTTATGCTTATGTTGCTCAATGTGGATTGACACGACTTGATGCGATCCTCGCCGGCACACGACAAGAACGGCAGTTGTTGTCCAAGACTGTATCAGATTCGCGCGGAATAATGGATGGATTGATCCAAACCCTAGCCTTTAACGATGTCTAACCTCATATACAACGTAGACGAGACCCTCGAAATATTGAAGACACGAACTCGAATTGTAATGAAGACGCCACAAATGGGAATGTGAATCCGTTTGATAAGTCGATTGAATCTCACGTTATGTTGTGAAACTCGGATAATTCTCTCAGAGAGAAAAGTGAAAACTCACGTTTAAAATTAATATCAAAGTTGTCTAATGAAAATAATGAGAGACAAGGTCTTATATAGTTGGTCCAAAACATCAAGCCCCAAAATAAAATCCTACACAAACTAGGAAACAAAATAAGCTAAAATTCGGAACCGCCCGTACAGGCGCGACACGGGCTCGGTCGCGCCGCCTTCGGTCGGGTCGTGCCTCGGTGGGCGCAAGTGAGGTCGCGCCGCGTCTGTCCCCGGGCTGCGCCTCCCTGGGTACTTTTCACCCCTCTGCATCGACGCTCGGTCACGCCGTGTCTGTCCCCGGGTCGCGCATCCTCTGTGCTCAGGCCGCGCCGCCCCTCCGTTTCACACTCACATGTGATCTTCGTCCTCCAACGACGCTCAGCTTCAACCCCTTCGACAGGTCTTCTTGACGCCTCTTGGGTCCAGACTCCTCGTATAAATCCACTGAGACTCTCCTTGAATCTCTTAGCTCTTGATCGTGTAACTGGCCCTTCCGGTACTTTGATTGGATCGGACATCTCCTTGGCTTGGGTCGTATCATTCCCCTCCTCTTGAAAAGGATTTGTCCTCAAATCCAACTCGTCACCTACATCAAAAGGACTTAAATCAGCAACATTAAATGATGAACTTACTTTATACTCACCTGGTAAGTCCAACTTGTATGCATTATCACTGATGCGTTCTACAACTTGGAATGGCCCGTCCCCTCTAGGAAGTAACTTAGAACGCCTTTGAGCCGGAAATCTCTCTTTTCTCATGTGTAACAAACCCATTCACCGGGTTCGAACACTACTCTCTTTCGCCCCTTGTTGGCTTTCTTGGCATACTGCTCAGTCCGCCTCTCAATGTTTACTCTAGCTCTTTCATGAATCTGTCTTACAAAATCAGCTTTCTTTTTCCCATCAAGATTAGTAAATTCATGCACAAGCAAAAGAATTAAATCCAATGGAGTCAAAGGATTAAACCCATATGCAACTTCAAATGGTGAAAACTGAGATGCAGAATACACAGACCTATTATATGCAAATTCAACATGCGGCAAACATTCCTCCCAGGTTTTTATGTTCTTTTTAATTAGAGCCCTCAACAAAGTAGATAAAGTCCTATTTACTACTTCTGTTTGACCATCTGTTTGTGGGTGACAAGTAGTAGAAAATAATAACTTAGTTCCTAACTTACACCACAATGTCTTCCAGAAATAACTCAAGAACTTAGCATCTCTATCATAAATAATTGTCTTAGGCATTCTATGTAGACGCACAACTTCCCTAAAGAATAAATCAGCAATGTAGGAAGCATCATTTGTTTTAGAACATGCAATAAAATGTGCCATCTTAGAAAATCTATCTACAACCACAAAAATAGAATCATGACCACGTTTACTCCTAGGCAATCCTAACACAAAATCCATAAATATATCTATCCAAGGTGATGTAGGAATAGACAAAGGCATGTATAAACCATGTGGTTGGACTCTAGACTTGGCTTGTCTACATGTAACACACTTAGCACACATACGTTCCACGTCACGTTTCATATGAGGCCAGAAGAAATGCTCATTCAAAACAGCCAAAGTCTTAGCTACCCTAAAATGCCCCATTAAACCACCACTATGTGACTCCAACAATAAAAGCTCACGCATGGAACAATTAGGCACACATAACTTATTTTCTCTAAACAAATATCCGTCATGCCTATAAAATTTTCCATCTCCAGATTCTTCACATGCAATTAAAATCATCATCATCAATGTACATGCTCTTAACATACTCAAAACCAAGCAACTTAGCATCTAAAGTGGATAGTAAAGCGTACCTCCTCGATAGTGCGTCGGCTACTACATTTTCCTTCCCTTGCTTATACTTGATGACGTATGGAAACGTCTCAACAAACTCCATCCAACGGGCATGTCTTTTGTTCAACTTGTGTTGCCTCTTCAAATGCTTCAATAATTCATGGTCGGTGTGGATCACGAACTCTTTAGGCCACAAATAGTGTTGCCACATTTGCAACGCCCGCACTAGTGCATAAAACTCCTTGTCATATGTCGGGTAGTTTGCAGTGGCGCCACCGAGCTTCTCACTGAAGTAGGCAATGGGCCAGATCTCTTGCATCAACACTGCACCAATTCCAATACCAGAAGCATCACATTCAATCTCAAACATTTTAGAAAAGTTTGGAAGAGATAATACCGGTAGATGTGTCAATTTCTCCTTAAGCGTCTGAAATGCCTTTTCTTGCGCCTCTCCCCATTGGAATTCCACATTCTTCTTGATCACTTCAGTCATGGGTGCTGCAATACTACTGAAGTGTGGAACAAAACGTCGATAGAAGCTCGTAAGTCCATGAAAACTTCGAACCTCTCCCACACTTGTTGGCGTCGGCTATTCTTGGATGGCACGAACCTTCTCTTCGTCCACCTGTACTCCATCTGCACTAATAACAAAACCAAGAAACACAACCTTATCCGTACAAAAGGTGCATTTCTTTAGGTTAGCATACAATTGTTCTTTCCTCAAAGATTGCAAAACAAATTTCAAATGCTCTACATGGTCTTCTTCATTCTTGCTATAAATTAATATGTCATCAAAATAAACCACAACAAATCTACCTATAAAAGCACGTAAGACATGGTTCATAAGACGCATAAATGTACTAGGAGCATTTGTCAAACCAAACGGCATAACTAACCATTCATACAATCCTAATTTTGTAATGAATGCCGTTTTCCACTCATCCCCTTCCTTGATGCGAATTTGATGGTACCCACTTCTTAAGTCTATCTTAGAAAATATGCGTGCACCATGTAATTCGTCTAACATGTAATCTAAACGGGGAATGGGATGTCGATACTTTACCGTAATGTTGTTGACGGCTCGGCAATCCATAGGGATGAATCCTTCTTTGGTACGAGCAAAACTAGGCTCGCACATGGACACAAACTCTCCCTGATAAGATTCCCGGTATGATGATCAACACCGAGAGAAAAACGCGCGGAAGACTTATAGAATCGAAACACACGTCAACTAAAGAAGGATTCAACCCGACTAATACTAGAACAAAATAAATGACTAAACAACGATAAATATGACTCTATTGTATGGCTGTACTTAGACTCGATAAAAATAAACAAAGAAAACTAATTAAGAACAAAAAATGACTCAATTTATCCATATGTGCTTAACTCGTTGAATTGAGCACGTATAGGTAAACTCAATGAACTGACCTTGGACACTTATTGAACTTGACTGGATCTTGATGGATAACAATGATATGGACGTTGGATGGCTGCTGGATGACGTCGGTAATGATTGGCGATGTTGATGAAGATAGAATGAGTTGATACGCGAAAGCAAACCCCGTGGACACTTGATCCGCGAAACGTACTTCACTTGGAATCTCCTCGATAGATGAATTGAACTCGGGGCGACACATCCTGTGTAAAACAATACACAAAAAGTCTCGCTACTTGAATTATCTTCGGTTGCAAATCCGACCCTAACTCCACAAGAGAATTAGAACAAGATTTAAAGATAAAACTTAAAAAGTTGCAAGCTTCTTAAGAGTGTGTATTTTCGGCTGAAAATAAACAAAAAGAGGATCTTGGGTGAGACAATATTGAAAGGTAAATTCTTCTTAATCAAATATGGTCTAAATATCAAAGTAACAATGATCCCCTATTTATAATAGAGGGATGGATGAAAATTCTAAGATAAAATCCTAAAAGAATTAGAAAAAGAGTTTCCTATCATAACTAGGATTATTTCCTTATCCAAAATCTGTTTTTAAGGAAAGAATCAAAAGATACCAAAAATAAAATAAGAAAAATCTATCTAGATAAAGATAAAACTCGCCTATTTGGACCTTTAATTACACGACATGGGCTGAAATATAGTGTATAATTTCGTGGCCCATGTAATATAATCCTTGCCACCTTTGCATGAAAAACAGCATCTCCCGATTTCCCATGCAAACGCGAATAACTTTTGATGCACACGTCCAAATGGCGTCATTCTTCTTCTCTTCAAGTATGTTATCCCATGGTGTGATTTTGATCATCATGTATTGTTCTTCAAATCTTGGTTTCCAATCTTTGATGACCCTCATTATAACAATCTTCGGACCTTTGAATAATAGATCAGAATTTGATTCTTCAAGGCATTTCAGGATCATATCATTCCCCTCCTCTTGAAAAGAATTCGTCCTCGAATTCAAATCTCCGGGATCAAAGACGAACGTGAATGGATCATCAATCTTTCTTTGCACAATCTCAACTTTCAATGGAATAACTTCAAGAACCTGTAAAATAGAGATAGCACAAGAAAATGGTTGACAAATGATGTTCGAATTCGGTAGCTCTTCCATGCTTGCTTGATCGAATTCTTTGTGATCTTCAACCATTGCTCCACTGATGTCAATCTCCTTTTCAGAACAAGGCTGTATCTCCATCAACTTCTCAACTACTTCAACTTCCTCAACTGTATCATTGGATTCCTCAACGGCGGCAACAGCCTTCATTTCTTCTCTCTCGACTTCTCCAACGTCTTCACAAGTAGCAACATTTATCAATTCATCAAGAGATGCTTCAACTGAAATTGTTACCTCGAAAGTAGAATATTCTTTGATGGTAACGATCTCAGATGGTAACTCAACGTGGATCTCCTCTTGAATGTCGCTGGCTTGGTTTGGCATATCAATGACCAGCTGAACTGGTGATGTAGGTGGTACATAGGTACGTAGAAACTCCTCAAATGACTCAGGTTTGCTCCAACAAAACGGGACTGTTTGGCGATGAGCTCTAGGTGACAACTCTACATTTGACTCTACTTGAACCACTTCATTTTGCAGACTCTCCAACCACTTCTCTATCTCAATGGCATATTGCACCATGTCTTTCAACTTGTCGAAGTGATACAATGCTACCTTTTCTCGGATTTCCCTTCGTAGACCAGCTAGGAATCTATCCATGGTATCTTCTAGATACTCCTCTATATCAGCTCGTCTCATGGCTTCAATCATTTTGTTGTAGTAGGCATTTACACTTCGATCTCTTTGCCTAAGCTTGTATAGCTTTTCCTCCAACTCCCATTGGTAGTGGTCTGGAATGAAGCGTTTCCGCATCAAATCTTTCAACTCACGCCATGTGTCAATAGGTGGAAGGTGATCTCGGTGGCATCGATCTTGTTGGAATTCCCACCATGTTGCTGCGTAGTCTTTAAACTCCAATGTGGCTAATTGCACCTTCTTTCGCTCGGGGAAGTAGTAGTACTTAAAAATCTTATCAACTCTGCGTTCCCAATCTAGGTACACTTCTGGATCATATAGACCCTCAAACTCTGGGATGGTTTTCTTGTTGCGGTGTAGACCATCGGCATCTCTGAATCGATTCGGGCGGACTCAAACCGGATCCATCTAACTTGATGATGTGGGGATGTTGTATAGATGGTGTAAGTAAACCTGCTGATTTTGGTGTATGTGGACCACGGGTGTATGGGTGTACAGACTATGTGGTGTATAAGGTGCACCGGGTGTAGGTGTGTATGATCTGAAAATTTCAAATCCTAGAGGTGTAAGGATCGAAATCTATGATGGATAAGGATGGATGATCTTGATTAGATATGGATTAGGATGGAAGATATCTAAACAAGGTAGGAAATCTAGTGGATAAGGTAGAATATTTTTGGATAAGTTTGACCAAGTGTGAACACAATCTAACAAATCCCAAAATATCTATCTAAGATGGATTCAAGCCTATCTAAAACAATAAAATCGAATTCAACAAGAAAATAAATCTGAATTTTCGTTTTTTTTTTTTTTTTTTTGTTTTTTGGCGACTTTTTCTTCTTTTTTTTTTTTAGCCGATGTCTTTTGCTCTCTTTTGTTTTTCAATGAATAACAATCAGATTACAATAGACTCGAAGTAATACGAAAGTTAAATGACACGTAAGACAGATAACTGACACGTATTTGACACGTCGGATTGAACCACGACCAGCAGAGCTGACGTGGCTTTGATGCCAAATTTATGATAAGATTCCCGGTATGATGATCAACACCGAGAGAAAAACGCGCGGAAGACTTATAGAATCGAAACACATGTTAACTAAAGAAGGATTCAACCCGACTAATACTAGAACAAAATAAATGACTAAACAACGATAAATATGACTCTATTGTATGGCTGTACTTAGACTCGATAAAAATAAACAAAGAAAACTAATTAAGAACAAAGAATGACTCAATTTATCTATATGTGCTTAACTCGTTGAATTGAGCACGTATATGTAAACTCAATGAACTGACCTTGGACACTTATTGAACTTGACTGGATCTTGATGGATAACAATGATATGGACGTTGGATGGCTGCTGGATGACGTCGGTAATGATTGGCGATGTTGATGAAGATAGAATGAGTTGATACGCGAAAGCAAACCCCGTGGACACTTGATCCGCGAAACATACTTCACTTGGAATCTCCTCGATAGATGAATTGAACTCGGGGCGACACACCATGTGTAAAACAATACACAAAAAGTCTCGCTACTTGAATTATCTTCGGTTGCAAATCCGACCCTAACTCCACAAGAGAATTAGAACAAGATTTAAAGATAAAACTTAAAAAGTTGCAAGCTTCTTAAGAGTGTGTATTTTCGGCTGAAAATAAACAAAAAGAGGATCTTGGGTGACACAATATTGAAAGGTAACTTCTTCTTAATCAAATATGGTCTAAATATCAAAGTAACAATGATCCCCTATTTATAATAGAGGGATGGACGAAAATTCTAAGATAAAATCCTAAAAGAATTAGAAAAAGAGTTTCCTATCATAACTAGGATTGTTTCCTTATCCAAAATCTGTTTTTAAGGAAAGAATCAAAAGATACCAAAAATAAAATAAGAAAAATCTATCTAGATAAAGATAAATCCCAACAACTTGGGCCTTCATAAAACTCGCCTATTTGGACCTTTAATTACACGACATGGGCTGAAATATAGTGTATAATTTCGTGGCCCATGTAATATAATCCTTGCCACCTTTGCATGAAAAACAGCATCTCCCGATTTCCCATGCAAACGAGAATAACTTTTGATGCACACGTCCAAATGGCGTCATTCTTCTTCTCTTCAAGTATGTTATCCCATGGTGTGATTTTGATCATCATGTATTGTTCTTCAAATCTTGATTTCCAATCTTTGATGACCCTCATTATAACAATCTTCGGACCTTTGAATGATAGATCAGAATTTGATTCTTCAAGGCATTTCAGGATCATATCATTCCCCTCCTCTTGAAAAAAATTCGTTCTCGAATTCAAATCTCCGGGATCAAAGACGAACGTGAATGGATCATCAATCTTTCTTTGCACAATCTCAACTTTCAATGGAATAACTTCAACAACCTGTAAAATAGAGATAGCACAAGAAAATGGTTGACAAATGATGTTCGAATTCGGTAGCTCTTCCATGCTTGCTTGATCGAATTCTTTGTGATCTTCAACCATTGCTCCACTGATGTCAATCTCCTTTTCAGAACAAGGCTGTATCTCCATCAACTTCTCAACTACTTCAACTTCCTCAACTGTATCATTGGATTCCTCAACGGCGGCAACAACCTTCATTTCTTCTCTCTCGACTTCTCCAACGTCTTCACAAGTAGCAACATTTATCAATTCATCAAGAGATGCTTCAACTTGATGATGTGGGGATGTTGTATAGATGGTGTAGGTAAACCTGCTGATTTTGGTGTATGTGGACCACGGGTGTATGGGTGTACGGACTATGTGGTGTATAAGGGGCACCGGGTGTAGGTGTGTATGATCTGAAAATTTCAAATCCTAGAGGTGTAAGGATCGAAATCTATGATGGATAAGGATGGATGATCTTGATTAGATATGGATTAGGATGGAAGATATCTAAACAAGGTAGGAAATCTAGTGGATAAGGTAGAATATTTTTGGATAAGTTTGACCAAGTGTGAACACAATCTAACAAATCCCAAAATATCTATCTAAGATGGATTCAAGCCTATCTAAAACAATAAAATCGAATTCAACAAGAAAATAAATCTGAATTTTCATTTTTTTTTTCTTATTTTTTTTCCGGCGACTTTTTCTTCTTTTGTTTTTAGCCGATGTCTTTTGCTCTCTTTTGTTTTTCAATGAATAACAATCAGATTACAATAGACTCAAAGTAATACAAAAGTTAAATGACACGTAAGACAGATAACTGACACGTATTTGACACGTCGGATTGAACCACGACCAGCAGAGCTGACGTGGCTTTGATGCCAAATTTATGATAAGATTCCCGGTATGATGATCTGATGAAGCCATGCAAGGCCTTGAAGAACTAAATCCGGAGCTGCCATTTAGAGGTTCAATTGCACGATTTCGAGCTAAGAAATTGCAAGGTTGTTTCCAAGCAATTATTCGCAAGAAGTTTGAAGAATTAGAAGTTAAATGCAGCCCCAGGATTGTTACCTTGTTAACAATCAAAGATTGGAGATCAAGGTTTGAAGAACAAAACATGAAGAAGTGAAGACCAAGACTTGGAAAGTGCGTATACTCGTCGGTATGCCCATACCGAGTAGTTTCGGCCTTTAATTTATTTAATTGAGGGATTGAATTTTATTTAGACTATAGTATTTATTTAATTATGTTAGACTATAGTTTAGTTCAGATTTTTATTTAATTTTGATGTAATTTTCGTCCATAATAAGCATAGGTTTGACTAGAATTGTATTTAAGGCAATTTCCTACCTTGAATAGAATTCTAGCTTAGGGAACTTCCAAGTATAGTTAGAGATCCCTTTTGGATCAATTTTTTAGCCCTTTTTGATGTTTAATTTCGTTCCCTATGGTCTTATAAATAGGGGATCCATGTCACATTGATACTTTAGACTATATTTGATTAATTAAGCTTTGCTTTCAATATTGTCTCAACCCCCTTTTAAATCTTTGTGAGTTTTGATTAACAAATTCATATTCTTGGAGCTAGCAACTTTAAGTCTTATTCAAGGGTATTGCTTAATCCACTTAAGGGATTAACTGGTATTCGCTATCCGAAGATCAACTTAGAGATTTCATCCTTGGGTACGTTCGAGATTCAAGGAGGCTATCGGGTTGTGATTCACATCAACGAATCATCATCCATCAACCATCATCGACGACGCCCATCCCCATCGACGCACGCCTCAATTCCAGTCCCCCAAGTTCGAGCAATCTACGTCCGTTCGTTTTATCCGTAAGTTCGTTGCATCCATATCATATCCTACCTTCTCTAAGCCATTCTTCACAAGCCATCACACACGATTTTCCCTACAAATTCAGCCCTCAAATCCGTCCCTATTCAGCCCTTTAACCTTTGGTATTGTGTTATATAGTTTGTGTCATTTTTCTAGGTATTTTAGTTGTCTAGATTGTCGTATTTTTCATTGTTTTTTGAGTCGGATTGAAACCCTTCATTCGCTGACGTGTTTTGTATCCAGAAGTCTTCCGCTACGTTCTCAAGATTCGTCCTAGCATAGTCAGGGTCGTATCATAAATTTGGTATCAAAGCCACGTCAGCTCTGCTGGTCGTGGTTCAATCCGACGTGTCATTTTTATCCTACGTGTCTTCTTTATTTTTTATTTTATCGAGTTGTAATAGCATAGCTATCAATTGAAAAAAAAAGAGCATCGACAAAAAAAAGAGAAAAAGCCGTCGAAAAAAAAAGAAAAAAAAATCCGAAAATTAAAAAAAAAGAGAGGTATATTCATTGTTTCCTTTTGTGTTTCTTTAATTTTGGTACTTTACTTTGGGTACTACTCTATAGTTGGTATTTACCTTGTGAGTCTTCTTTTAATTTTGATAGTTTCCTTCTAGGATAATTCTTTAGTTGGTAACTTCCTTTAGAGTCTTATTTTATTTTTGGAACTTTCCTTCCAAGTTCTATTTTATTTTGGTAGTTTCCTTTTGAGTTGTAAATTATTTTTGGTTCATTCCTTTTAGAGTCTAGTCCAATTAGGATATTTAGAATTGTGTCACAATTCTGTAACACTTTCCAAATAACCTAATCCTTCTTTCCTTTTCCTTCCTATTTCTTTCCTTCCACCTTTGGGATTTATTTTTGGATCTTCTACACTATTTAGGACTTCAAAAATACATCTAATTCTTTCCTTTTCTAGCTTTCTTCCATCCAAATTCTTCCAAACCTTCCATATACACTTCCTCCCTACAAATTTTCGTCCACCATCATCAAGGGGATCGAAAATTCATCTTATTCCACACATATCATCTGTTCACACTCATATATACCATCCGGACCATACACATATGCACCCATGTACCATCCGGTCCATGCACCATACACCAATCATACTCCGTATACCCGTACACCGTATACACCAAATTCTCGCCATCTCTACCGCAACAACAACATTATCATACCTGAGTTTGAAGGTCTATACTATCCCGACATCTATTTGGATTGGGAACGTAAAGTAGACAAACTTTTTGAGTGCTATGACTTCCCCGAGAAAAAGAAAGTGCAGCTAGTTTCGTCAAAGTTTAAAGGCTACGCAACAACATGGTGGGAATTCCAGCAGAATCGGTGCCATAGAGATCGCCTTCCACCCATCGACACATGGCGTGAGTTGAAAGATTTGATGCGGAAACGCGTCATTCCAAACCACTACCAATGGGAGTTGGAGGAAAAGCTATACAAGCTTAGACAAAGAGATCGAAGTGTAAATGACTACTACAACAAAATGATTGAAGCCATGAGACGAGCTGATGTAGAAGAATATCCAGAAGACACCATGGATAGATTTCTAGCTGGTCTACGAAGAGCAATCCGTGAAAGAGTAGCATTGTACCACTTCAACGAGTTGGAGGACATGGTGGAATACGCCATTCGGATAGAAAAGTGGCTAGAGGAACTAGAGATGAAGTCAAAAGAGGAGGTTCAAGTAGAGTCGAGCATTGCCACCCATGATGCTTCTACTTCCAAGGTACCAATTCTAGACTTCATTGAAGTACCTTTTATCTCATTACAATCTGTTTCTATGTGCTTAGAAGATGAGACAGTTGAAGAATCTAAGTCGGAAGTAGACATGATAGAAACATCGAATGAGGAGATGCCAGTTTTGGAGGAGTTAGTTCAAGATGAATGTAATCAAGAGGAGTCGGTTTCCATTCATGTTGATGAAGAGGTGCCCATTCTCGAAATTACTAATCCGGAGAAGACAAGTATAGAAGATTGCAATTTGGATGTTTTGTCCATGGAGATGACAGGTCCCAAAGATTGTATGGAGGATAAACTACAAATTGTGAATTTGGAGATCCATGAAGCAGTTGAGGAAGCTGAAGAAGTTGAAGAGTTGTTGGAGATACAACCTTGTAATGAAAAGGAGAATGACATCCGTGAGACAATGGTTGAAGATCATGAAGAGCTCGAACGAGCTAGCATGGCAGATCCATCGATTTCTAACATTTTTTGTCAACCGTTTTCTTGTGATATCTTTATTCTACAGGTTGTTAAAGAAATTCCATTGGAAGTTGATGTACCACCAGATTTGATCGTGAATGCCATGTCAAGGCAAACTTTGGAGCTAGAGTTTCGGCCATTTAACACCAAGTTGATGTGTACGTTCATGAAAATGTGTTTTATGCAGCTTGTGCAAAAGGAGTTCGATGATCGGTTCTTGTTCGTCTTTGATCCCGGAGAATTGAATTCGAGGACGAATTTTTTTCAAGAGGAGGGGAATGATGAAGCCATGCAAGGCCTTGAAGAACTAAATCCGGAGCTGCCATTTAGAGGTTCAATTGCACGATTTCGAGCTAAGAAATTGCAAGGTTGTTTCCAAGCAATTATTCGCAAGAAGTTTGAAGAATTAGAAGAAGTTAAATGCAGCCCCAGGATTGTTACCTTGTTAACAATCAAAGATTGGAGATCAAGGTTTGAAGAACAAAACATGAAGAAGTGAAGACCAAGACTTGGAAAGTGCGTATACTCGTCGGTATGCCCATACCGAGTAGTTTCGGCCTTTAATTTATTTAATTGAGGGATTGAATTTTATTTAGACTATAGTATTTATTTAATTATGTTAGACTATAGTTTAGTTCAGATTTTTATTTAATTTTGATGTAATTTTCGTCCATAATAAGCATAGGTTTGACTAGAATTGTATTTAAGGCAATTTCCTACCTTGAATAGAATTCTAGCTTAGGGAACTTCCTAGTATAGTTAGAGATCTCTTTTGGATCAATTTTTTTAGCCCTTTTTGATGTTTAATTTCGTTCCCTATGGTCTTATAAATAGGGGATCCATGTCACATTGATACTTTAGACTATATTAGATTAATTAAGCTTTGCTTTCAATATTGTCTCAACCCCCTTTTAAATCTTTGTGAGTTTTGATTAACAAATTCATATTCTTGGAGCTAGCAACTTTAAGTCTTATTCAAGGGTATTGCTTAATCCACTTGAGGGATTAACCGGTATTCGCTATCCGAAGATCAACTTAGAGATTTCATCCTTGGGTACGTTCGAGATTCAAGGAGGCTATCGGGTTGTGATTCACATCAACGAATCATCATCCATCAACCATCATCGACGACGCCCATCCCCATCGACGCACGCCTCAATTCCAGTCCCCCAAGTTCGAGCAATCTACATCCGTTCATTTTATCCGTAAGTTCGTTGCATCCATATCATATCCTACCTTCTCTAAGCCATTCTTTTCAAGCCGTCACACACGATTTTCCCTACAAATTCAGCCCTCAAATCCGTCCCTATTCTGCCCTTTAACCTTTGGTATTGTGTTATATAGTTTGTGTCATTTTTCTAGGTATTTTAGTTGTCTAGATTGTCGTATTTTTCATTGTTTTTTGAGTCGGATTGAAATCCTTCATTCGCTGACGTGTTTTGTATCCAGAAGTCTTCCGCTACGTTCTCAAGATTCGTCCTAGCATAGTCCGGGTCGTATCATGATCAACACCGAGAGAAAAATGCGCGGAAGACTTATAGAATCGAAACACATGTCAACTAAAGAAGGATTCAACCCGACTAATACTAGAACAAAATAAATGACTAAACAACGATAAATATGACTCTATTGTATGGCTGTACTTAGACTCGATAAAAATAAACAAAGAAAACTAATTAAGAACAAAGAATGACTCAATTTATCTATATGTGCTTAACTCGCTGAATTGAGCACGTATAGATAAACTCAATAAACTGACCTTGGACACTTATTGAACTTGACTGGATCTTGATGGATAACAATGATATGGACGTTGGATGGCTGCTGGATGACGTCGGTAATGATTGGCGATGTTGATGAAGATAGAATGAGTTGATACGCGAAAGCAAACCCCGTGGACACTTGATCCGCGAAACGTACTTCACTTGGAATCTCCTCGATAGATGAATTGAACTCGGGGCGACACACCCTGTGTAAAACAATACACAAAAAGTCTCGCTACTTGAATTATCTTCGGTTGCAAATCCGACCCTAACTCCACAAGAGAATTAGAACAAGATTTAAAGATAAAACTTAAAAAGTTGCAAGCTTCTTAAGAGTGTGTATTTTCGGCTGAAAATAAACAAAAAGAGGATCTTGGGTGAGACAATATTGAAAGGTAAATTCTTCTTAATCAAATATGGTCTAAATATCAAAGTAACAATGATCCCCTATTTATAATAGAGGGATGGATGAAAATTCTAAGATAAAATCCTAAAAGAATTAGAAAAAGAGTTTCCTATCATAACTAGGATTGTTTCCTTATCCAAAATCTATTTTTAAGGAAAGAATCAAAAGATACTAAAAATAAAATAAGAAAAATCTATCTAGATAAAGATAAAACTCGCCTATTTGGACCTTTAATTACACGACATGGGCTGAAATATAGTGTATAATTTCATGGCCCATGTAATATAATCCTTGCCACCTTTGCATGAAAAACAGCATCTCCCGATTTCCCATGCAAACGCGAATAACTTTTGATGCACACGTCCAAATGGCGTCATTCTTCTTCTCTTCAAGTATGTTATCCCATGGTGTGATTTTGATCATCATGTATTGTTCTTCAAATCTTGATTTCCAATCTTTGATGACCCTCATTATAACAATCTTCGGACCTTTGAATGATAGATCAGAATTTGATTCTTCAAGGCATTTCAGGATCATATCATTCCCCTCCTCTTGAAAAGAATTCGTCCTCGAATTCAAATCTCCGGGATCAAAGACGAACGTGAATGGATCATCAATCTTTCTTTGCACAATCTCAACTTTCAATGGAATAACTTCAACAACCTGTAAAATAGAGATAGCACAAGAAAATGGTTGACAAATGATGTTCGAATTCGGTAGCTCTTCCATGCTTACTTGATCGAATTCTTTGTGATCTTCAACCATTGCTCCACTGATGTCAATCTCCTTTTCAGAACAAGGCTGTATCTCCATCAACTTCTCAACTACTTCAACTTCCTCAACTGTATCATTGGATTCCTCAACGGCGGCAACAACCTTCATTTCTTCTCTCTCGACTTCTCCAACATCTTCACAAGTAGCAACATTTATCAATTCATCAAGAGATGCTTCAACTGAAATTGTTACCTCGAAAGTAGAATATTCTTTGATGGTAACGATCTCAGATGGTAACTCAACGTGGATCTCCTCTTGAATGTCGCTGGCTTGGTTTGGCATATCCATGACCAGCTGAACTGGTGATGTAGGTGGTACATAGGTACGTAGAAACTCCTCAAATGACTCAGGTTTGCTCCAACAAAACGGGACTGTTTGGCGATGAGCTCTTGGTGACAACTCTACATTTGACTCTACTTGAACCACTTCATTTTGCAGACTCTCCAACCACTTCTCTATCTCAATGGCATATTGCACCATGTCTTTCAACTTGTCGAAGTGATACAATGCTACCTTTTCTCGGATTTCCCTTCGTAGACCAGCTAGGAATCTATCCATGGAATTTTCTAGATACTCCTCTATATCAGCTCGTCTCATGGCTTCAATCATTCTGTTGTAGTAGGCATTTACACTTCGATCTCTTTGCCTAAGCTGTATAGCTTTTCCTCCAACTCCCATTGATAGTGGTCTGAAATGAAGCGTTTCCGCATCAAATCTTTCAACTCACGCCATGTGTCAATAGGTGGAAGGTGATCTTGGTGGCATCGATCTTGTTGGAATTCCCACCATGTTGCTGCGTAGTCTTTAAACTCCAATGTGGCTAATTGCACCTTCTTTGGCTCGGGGAAGTAGTAGTACTTAAAAATCTTATCAACTCTGCGTTCCCAATCTAGGTACACTTCTGGATCATATAGACCCTCAAACTCTGGGATGGTTTTCTTGTTGCGGTGTAGACCATCGGCATCTCTGAATCGATTCGGGCGGACTCGAACCGGATCCATCTAACTTGATGATGTGGGGATGTTGTATAGATGGTGTAGGTAAACCTGCTGATTTTGGTGTATGTGGACCACGGGTGTATGGGTGTACGGACTATGTGGTGTATAAGGTGCACCGGGTGTAGGTGTGTATGATCTGAAAATTTCAAATCCTAGAGGTGTAAGGATCGAAATCTATGATGGATAAGGATGGATGATCTTGATTAGATATGGATTAGGATGGAAGATATCTAAACAAGGTAGGAAATCTAGTGGATAAGGTAGAATATTTTTGGATAAGTTTGACCAAGTGTGAACACAATCTAACAAATCCCAAAATATCTATCTAAGATGGATTCAAGCCTATCTAAAACAATAAAATCGAATTCAACAAGAAAATAAATCTGAATTTTTGTTTTTTTTTCTTTTTTTTTTTTCCGGCGACTTTTTCTTCTTTTTTTTTAGCCGATGTCTTTTGCTCTCTTTTGTTTTTCAATGAATAACAATCAGATTACAATAGACTCGAAGTAATACGAAAGTTAAATGACACGTAAGACAGATAACCGACACGTATTTGACACGTCGGATTGAACCACGACCAGCAGAGCTGACGTGGCTTTGATGCCAAATTTATGATAAGATTCCCGGTATGATGATCAACACCGAGAGAAAAACGCGCGGAAGACTTATAGAATCGAAACACATGTCAACTAAAGAAGGATTCAACCCGACTAATACTAGAACAAAATAAATGACTAAACAACGATAAATATGACTCTATTGTATGGCTGTACTTAGACTCGATAAAAATAAACAAAGAAAACTAATTAAGAACAAAGAATGACTCAATTTATCTATATGTGCTTAACTCGCTGAATTGAGCACGTATAGGTAAACTCAATGAACTGACCTTGGACACTTATTGAACTTGACTGGATCTTGATGGATAACAATGATATGGATGTTGGATGGCTGCTGGATGACGTCGGTAATGATTGGCGATGTTGATGAAGATAGAATGAGTTGATACGCGAAAGCAAACCCCGTGGACACTTGATCCGCGAAACGTACTTCACTTGGAATCTCCTTGATAGATGAATTGAACTCGGGGCGACACACCCTGTGTAAAACAATACACAAAAAGTCTCGCTACTTGAATTCTCTTCGGTTGCAAATCCGACCCTAACTCCACAAGAGAATTAGAACAAGATTTAAAGATAAAACTTAAAAAGTTGCAAGCATCTTAAGAGTGTGTATTTTCGGCTGAAAATAAATAAAAAGAGGATCTTGGGTGAGACACTATTGAAAGGTAAATTCTTCTTAATCAAATATGGTCTAAATATCAAAGTAACAATGATCCCCTATTTATAATAGAGGGATGGACGAAAATTCTAAGATAAAATCCTAAAAGAATTAGAAAAAGAGTTTCCTATCATAACTAGGATTGTTTCCTTATCCAAAATCTGTTTTTAAGGAAAGAATCAAAAGATACCAAAAATAAAATAAGAAAAATCTATCTAGATAAAGATAAATCCCAACAACTTGGGCCTTCATAAAACTCGCCTATTTGGAACTTTAATTACACGACATGGGCTGAAATATAGTGTATAATTTCGTGGCCCATGTAATATAATCCTTGCCACCTTTGCATGAAAAACAGCATGATTTCCCATGCAAACGCGAATAACTTTTGATGCACACGTCCAAATGGCGTCATTCTTCTTCTCTTCAAGTATGTTATCCCATGGTGTGATTTTGATCATCATGTATTGTTCTTCAAATCTTGATTTCCAATCTTTGATGACCCTCATTATAACAATCTTCGGACCTTTGAATGATAGATCAGAATTTGATTCTTCAAGGCATTTCAGGATCATATCACTCCCTCACTTGTCCTTTTTCCAAGAGCTCTTGTATTTGACGTTCTAGCTCTTTTGTCTCCTCGGGGTTGCTCCGATAGGCCGGTCGGTTTGGCAATGTGGCACCAGGTACAAAGTCAATTTGGTGCTCGATTCCTCTAATTGGTGGCAAACCCGGTGGCATCTCTTCGGGAAACACGTCCTTGAATTCCTGCAAAAGAGATACAATAGAACTAGGCAAAGATGGGTCAAATTGGTTAGTACTCATTAAAACATCTTTGCGGATCATCAAGTACATTGGCTTCTCATTTTGCACAGCCCAGTTGACATCGCTAGCCGTGGCAAAACAAGCGTGTTGGATCACCTCCTTTCCAACGTTGGCCTCCTTTCCTTTCTTCCTCATGGTATCGGCCTCCTCTTGTAGCTTCACTTGGTCCTCATACACTTGGGATGGTGTTAGAGGAGCTAGTGTCACCATCTTCTTGTTAAGTACGAAAGAGTACTTATTTGTGAATCCATCATGCTTCACCCTCCTATCGAATTGCCATGGACGTCCTAGCAAAATGTGTCCCGCTTGCATAGGCACAACGTCGCACAACACTTCATCTTCATACTTGCCAATCCGAAATGGCACTCGAACTTGCTTGTTCACCTTGGTTTCTCCATTGTCGTTCAACCACTGCAGCTTGTATGGTTTAGGATGCTTGAGAACGGCAATCCTAATTTTGTCACCATCACAACACTTGCAAACAACTACCTCCATCAATAATCATACTACATACCTTATCCTTGATGTGGCATCGGGTATGGAATATGTTCTCCCTTTGTTCCTCATCGACGCTCTTGGTGTGCAAGCTAAGTGACTTGCGTGCAACCAAAATGAGAGCGTTGGGTGCTGCGTATTCCTCGTCCTCACTCAACTCGGACAATCCCGGCATCTCCGGATCAACTTCTTCTTCATCCGTCACGATCTCACCATTGTCCTTCATGATCATCACACGTCGGTTTGGGCATTGGTTGGCTATGTGACCTCTACCTTGACATTTAAAACACTTAATGTCTCGGTTTTGGTTACCGACGAGTCTTGATTACTCGATCCTGTCATTGTGGGCGCCTCGGTCTTCGGCTTAGTGAACGGCTGTTTCTCTTCCTTCTTTCCTTGATTTGTAGTCTTCCACGGGGTTGCGTTGGAATTTGAGTTCGACTTCCATGTAGAAGAACTCGCTCGATTGTTGTTACCCCTCCTCTTGAGTTGGTTCTCTACCTTTATAACCATTTGCACCATGTCCTCCATTTCCACATAATGCTGCAACTCCACCACTTCTCGGATCTCTCTATGTAAACCGGCTAGAAAGCGAGCCATTGTGGCCTCCCTTTCTTCCTCCACATTTGCTTGGATCATTGAAATCTCCATCTCCTTGAAGTATTCATCAACACTATTCGCACCTTGTCTCAAGTTTTGTAACTTGTTGTATAGCTCCCGGTAGTAATAGCTTGGCATGAATCTCTTCCTCATCACCGCCTTCATTTCTCCCCATGTCTCTATTGGTTGTTCCAGATTACGCCGTCTGTTGGATATCAACTGATCCCACCATACTATGGCATAGTCTGAGAACTCTACAGTTGCTAACTTCACCTTCTTGAGCTCAGAATAGTTGTTACAGTCGAACATCATCTCGATCTTGCGCTCCCATTCAAGGTACAAAGCTGGATCATTTTTACCTTGGAATGAAGGCACAGTCATTTTGATGTTGCCGAGGTCGTCATCTTCTCGATTCTTTGCTCTCCCATATCTCCTACCTCCAGCAGTTGAGTACCTATCCTCCTTCTCTAAATCTCCCACCTCAGTGTCATAGTATTCCGCCCTTTGTCTCTCCACATGTGGGTAGCGTCGAGCTTCTATCCGGGCTCCTCGTCCGCCTCTTCCACCTTTACCGCCACGGTTCTCTTGTGGAGCTTGTTGGGATTGCTCCTGTAATGAAGTCTCCACCTTGTTGAGTCTTTCATTCAACGTTGCCATCTCAGTCTTGAACAACTTCGTCAGATGTTGTTGAATGGCCTCCACTGTATTCTTCGGATCAAATGTAATGAGCGTCTCTTCACTCGTTCATGCTGCTTTATCTTTCGTACCTGCACCTTTGTTAGACATGTCGACTCATTTTTTTTGATCGACCTTTCTTTCGTTTTTTTTTGAACGATTTTTTCTTTCTCAACTCACGTGTTTACTCTCGTGTATCATACAATCGGCTCTTTTCACTCTAATAATCTCACACACTCTTGCCTTTTACCATTCGTTTTCCTCTCCAAAGAGAATTAACTAGCACACAAACACAACAATGAACCTCAAAAGACCAATCACAATTCACTAAAATATGTGCCGGAAAATTTTCGATAATTTGGAAATTTTCAAAAAAAAATTCGACTTCTCCCCAGGCAATATACGCGTGTCTCCAACAACCCAAATATAACGAAAACACCAAAAATTTTCCCGCATTTTTACTTTTTTTTTTTATTTCAGCGTCTTTTTTTCTTTTTTTTTTGGTGAATTCGACTTTTTTTATATCAATAGGCGAGAAATTAAAATACAAGAATTAAAGGGATAAATTGGAACCTGATATAAAGCCGAGGCTTTGATACCACTTGATGCGATTCTCGTCGGCACACGACAAGAACGGCAGTTGTTGTCCTGGACTGTATCAGATTCGCGCGGAATAATGGATGGATTGATCCAAACCCTAGCCTTTAACGATGTCAAACCTCGTATACAACATAGATGAGACCCTCGAACAATTGAAGACACGAACTCGGATTGTAATGAAGACGCCACAAACGGGAATGTGAATCCGTTTGATAAGTCGATTGAATCTCACGTTATGTTGTGAAACTCGGATAATTCTCTCAGAGAGAAAAGTGAAAACTTACGTTTAAAATTAATATCAAAGTTGTCTAATGAAAATAATGAGAGACAAGGTCTTATATAGTTGGTCCAAAACATCAAGCCCCAAAATAAAATCCTACACAAACTAGGAAACAAAATAAGCTAAAATTCAGAACCGCCCGTATAGGCGCGACACAGGCTCGGTCGCGCCGCCTTCGGTCGGGTCGCGCCTCGGTGGGCGCGAGTGAGATCACACCGCGTCTGTCCCCGGGCCGCGCCTCCCTGGGGTACTTTTCACCCCTCTGCATCGACGCTGGGTTGCGCCATGTCTGTCCCCGGGTCGCGCCTCCTCTGTGCTCGGGCCGCGCCGCCCCTCCGTTTCACACTCACATGTGATCTTCGTCCTCCAACGACGCTCAGCTTCAACCCCTTTGATAGGTCTTCTTGACGCCTCTTAGGTCCAGACTCCTCGTATAAATCCACTGAGACTCTCAATGAATCTCTTAGCTCTTGATCGTGTAACTGGCCCTTCCGGTACTTTGATTGGATCGAACATCTCCTTGGCTTGGGTCGTATCACGACTCATATAAGGAATTCTGAATATGGTACTCCGGTGCAATTACTTATGAATATAACATGTGTTATAGTTTATATGTGATCACATTAAGGTCAGTCTCCACTATGTTTATTGAGCGTATGATTTACGACATGTCAAATATGGTTTTATGGATATTCTTAATGAAAATTATTAGACGAATGTATGAGTATTCCCACGGAGTATTTTATGGCACTCAATCCCACTATTTAAAAATGTTTCAGGTAATTGATAATGGCAGGTGGCGGACGTGGACTAATAGGGACATCTTGTATGGTTGACCATATTTTTATTTTTGAAATATTGACTTTGTTTAGTCGTGGTCAACAAATATGATTATATATGCTTCCGCTGTATGTTTATGAATTATTTAAATATTTTATGGATGCGTCTGATCGTCATGTCCTTGCTGGCATAAATTAAATGTTGAATATTGGATTTTTGACTAGTCAAGGTTGAACATGTTTTAATTGGTGATTCGAAAGGTGTGATTTTGAAACGATAGATTGTTTGAAAAGTCTTATCTTGTGTGATTGGTTGTTGAATGGTAAACACCTATAAGCGTGAAATTTATTATGATTCTAAATGAAGTGATGTCCGAATTTTTATAATTCAAGAAAATGTTTTATATTAGTTTGCGAAAATTTTATTGTGATTTTCTTCCCTCGCGTGTGTTCCCATTAGACCAACTTTATCGGTCATGAATTCAGCGAACGTTCATCCGCCACGGTGGAATTTAAAAAAAAATAAAAAATTTGTCATGTTTGGTTTTGGGCGTTCGACCAAGAGCAGCCAAGCGAACGGTGGTCTCTCTCTCTCTCTCTCTCTCTCTCTCTCTCTCTCTCTCCTCTTTTATTAATTTTTTTATATTTTGTATTTTTTATTGTATTTTTTATTTCTTTTTTCTTTTTGAGGAAGTATTTTATATTTCTTTTATGTATTGTTAAAATGTAATATATCCATTTTATCTAAATCTTATTTAGATATTTAGATATAATGATTATTAAAATAAAATATATCTATTATATTTAAATTTTATTGGATATGTACATTTTATTTGGACACTTGTCTCTATTTTATTGGATATGTAAATTTTATTTGGATATCTAGATATAATGATTATTAAAAATAAATATATTCATTATATTTAAATTTTATTGGATATGTAAATTTTATTTGGACACTTGTCTCTATTTTATTGGATACATAGATTTTATTTGGATATATAGATATAATGATTATTAATAATAAATATATCCATTATATCTAAATTTTATTTGGCCACTTGTCTCTATTTTATTGGATATGTAGATTTTATTTGGATATGTAGATATAATGATTATTAATAATAAATATATCCATTATATCTAAATTTTATCTGGCCACTTGTCTCTATTTTATTTCAATCCATGTTCGGTTTATTGTTATTCATGTTCTTATTTTGTTTATTTTATATTTTATCATATTGTTTATTTTATAAAAGTTTGTTATTTTATGTTATTACAATTTTCAATACTAATAATTATTTATTTTAATTATTATTAATTATATTATATTTATCAATAAAAGAAAAGAAAAAATAATATATAATGTTGTGGTTGGGTGTTTGGGGTGGTTGCTGATAAACTATGAAATTGTATGTGGTTGGGTTGGATAAAATATTGGTGATGTGGAAGAGAGAGAAATTAATTAAATATTGAGGGTGGTTGCCCGGTTGGGGTGTTTGTCCGGTTGCTGATAATGGTAGTCTTAGCGCACTGGCTCTCCGGGTTCAGGACGCTACATATGGTATCAGAGCGGGTCTACGAATATGTAGACCTGCGGAGTGATTTTGAAATATTGTTTACAAAAAAAAAATTATTACTTACCTATGGTCCCATGTCCACGCCACGCCTCGCCCAATTAGGTACAAATTTTATGAGAATGAATCTTTGTTGAGCAAAGTATATTTTAGGCAAACGTATATTATGTTTGAGAAATTATGATAAAGAAAATGCTTGATTACAAGGTATTTCAAGCCTAAGTTATTGGAAATCTATTGGTTTTCCTTATTATGAAAATGTTTTATCCAAATACTTATGATATGATCCCACCATAGGATGAACCTAGATGGATTTAGGCATAATTAAATTGTCTGTAAGTTTTCACTTGCTTAGTGAACTATGTTGGACTATTTATGCGGTACAAGATATATTTTGAGAACTTTAGCTATGACTAAGAATCGGGTAACCCTTACTATGTTCATGCAATCGAGATAATTCGACGAGCTAGAGGAAGACACTAGTGAAGATGCTCCTACAAGACGAAACTTTCAACTTGAGCCACAGACAACCTTACTCTATTATATCGATAGTTAATTACATGGTATGAGTACTTTGATTAGATCCAAGTATGTTGTAAATTAGATGAACTATGCAACTCCTAATGATAAGTATTGACCTAATATGCGACACTTGATGTATGGACAACTATGATGACGCCGCGTGCGATATATGGACAGTTGCACATAAGTTGCGATGCAATTTCTTACGATTATGAAATTTTGTTTTTATGAGGTACCGATTGAGAACTATACGTAGTCTTACTATGTTTTACGGACTAATTATATTTTATCAGGACGTGTGCATAATGCATTGATGAGGTCATACAAGGCAATGAAGAAGATGATCCGGAGCTGCAGTTTAAAGGTCCAATGACGCGTTTGCGA
This sequence comes from Perilla frutescens, assembly GCA_026008535.1. Classification (NCBI taxonomy): domain Eukaryota; kingdom Viridiplantae; phylum Streptophyta; class Magnoliopsida; order Lamiales; family Lamiaceae; genus Perilla; species Perilla frutescens. The sequence goes on from BRKX01000004.1 coordinate 19,154,331, forward strand.
GCTAAGAAGTTACAAGCTTATTTACAAGCTTCTATTCGTCGCAAATTCGAAATGTATGAAGATGAAGTCAAGGGCAGCTCAAGATTGATCACCATGCTTGCCATAGATGAAGAAGAAGGAAGCATGAAGACGTGAGAAGAAGAATGACGCCATTTGGACGTGTGCATGAAAAGTTATACGCGTTTGCATGGGAAATCGGGAGATGCTGTTTTTCATGCAAAGGTGGTAATATTAATTGTACCATGGGCCACGAAATTATTCATGTTAATTCAGCCCATGATCGAGTTCTAAGGTCCAAGATGGTGTGGAAATACAGGCCCAAATCCATTGTGGGATTTATCCTTATCTAGTTAGATTTAGATAGATTTTTGTTATCTTATTTTTGGTATCTTTTGATTTTATCCTAGATTCATTAGGATTAGTTTTGGATTGATTTTTATCACTTAATTAGGTCTAATTTTCGTCCCCTATGTGTCCTATAAATAGGGCTACCATGTGACACTTTAAAAGTTAGACAATTGCAAGAATTCAAGAGTTATTTCTCAATCTGTCTCAAGATCTTTTGTTGATCGAAATTTTATCTTCAAAGTTCTATTGTTTTAGCAACTCAATAGTCCTATTCAAGTTCTTCAGGGTGCGTTCAAGTACTTGGGAGAATTGCTATCCGGAGAAGCTAGACGTGCGCGTTCGGGTTATTCAACACGGGTTCGCCGAATCTAACCTATCCTTCTACCAGCAACACCGCCGCCGCCAACACCATCAATACCGCCGTCATCCGCCGCCGTGACCATCACCACCGCCGAGTTCCAGCCACCATCCAAGTGTTCCAATCGAGTCCTAGTTCGTGTCTACGTAATTCTAGTAAGTTTTATCGTATTTTGAGTCGGATTGATTCCATTGTCTTCTAGCTGACGTAGTTCGTTCTTGAAGTCTTCCGCGTGCATAAATCTCGTGTCTTGGATACATTGTCCGGGTCACATCATAAATTTGGCATCAGAGCCACGTCAGCTCTGCTGGTCGTGGTTCAATCCGACGTGTCAAATACGTGTTAGTTTTCTGTCATACGTGTCATTTAATTTTCGTATTGTTTCGAGTCTATTGTAATCTGATTCATATTCATTGAAAACAAAAAAAAAAAAAAAAGAAAAGAAATCGGCCAAAAAAAAAAGAAAAAAAAAAATCGCCGATTAAAAAAAAAAAAAAAAAAAAAAAAAAAAAAAAAAAAAAACGAAAATCAGATTGTTCTACTTGTTTTCAATTTTAATTCCTTGTTTTTTAGATTTGTTCCATATATTTAGGGATTCTTAGATTGTGTTCACACATCCAAAATCCTTATTTCTTTATCCACTAGATTTCTTACCTTGTTTAGATAGATTTCATCCTAATCTATATCTATTCAAGATCTTTCAATCCCCATCCATATCTAATCAAGATTATCCATCCTAAACCATCAAATTTTCGTTCCTAATCATCTATAGGATTCGAAATTGCCATCTCTTTCATACATACACCCGGTTCACCTTATACACCACATAGTCCATACACCCATACACCCGTACACCCGTACACCCATACACCCGTGGTCCGCATACACCAACCCATTGAATACTCATTCCACACGCCTACTTCTACTCTTAGCAACCTTCCGGCTTGATTTTATCCGTTGGAGCTTGAAGAAGACCCAAGAGGAGCTAGTCAAGAGAAGCTGCTGAATTTTTTCGATCAACCCACCCCCATATTTCACTCCACACGTGCACTACACATACTTGAGAGTTAAACACGAGTGGAAAAATAAGAGTGACATACACGAGCGTCTGTGAGGAATTGTGAGGTACTACTTTGCTTTTTCTTCACGTTTGTTCGTTTTGCAGGTACCATGAAGAAAGGAAACAATAAAGGGGCGACTACTCCACCCCTTGAGGAGCCTAGATCGCCGAACACACCAGGCGAACAGTCCTACTCGTCCGAACCACAGTGGGATCCCAAGTTCCAATACCAAGCTCTAGTTCAACACTTTGAACGACAGAATCGTCTACTGAAAGACGAACTTGGCAACCAAGTAGCTGAATTGCAAGAGGAGCTTGCAAGACTCAGAGCCCAGTCGACCACATCCCAAACGGTCCAAGGAAATCCTGAGAAGAGGCCACTCGAGCCTCAAGATGACGAAACGAGGCAATCTGAGCCTCAAATCAATGCAGCGAGGCAACCTGAGCCTCAAAGTGATGCAGGGAGGCGTCCCGAGCCTCAATTGGGGCCTACTGACCGACGCCAGCAGCAGAGGAACGTTGACAGGCCGCCACCTGTACAACACAATGATCAAAGGCCGCCCCGTGAGCCTGCCTTTGAAGATGACTATGATTATGGATACGATTCCTATGCAGCCAGTGGGTATGAAGCTGATTATCCACCACAAGGGCACAGAGAACGCCATGGCCGACCCCGAGGTCCCCATAGGCGTGCAAATTATCATGATGATGATGATGGTAGGCTCAACAACATCAAGACGAGCATACCCGAATTTGAAGGCCTTCACGATCCCGATGTTTACTTAGATTGGGAACGTAAGGTAGAGAAGATCTTTGCATGCTACAACTTTTCAGAGCAAAAGAAGGTGCAACTCGCATGCTTAGAGTTTAGAGGCTATGCAGCCTCATGGTGGGAAATGCAACAAGAAAGAAGGCGCAGAAACCACAATCCTCCAATCGATAACTGGGAGGAAATGAAGGGATTTATGCGTGGCCGTTTTATACCCATGCATTATGAAAGAGAGCTTGAGAAGAAGCTCAATCGGGTCAAACAAGGTACAAGGTCGATTGAAGAGTACCACAAGGAATTGGAGACCCTTCTGAACCGAGTCGGGAAGCAAGAGACCTTAAATGCTACCATCATCCGGTACATTGAAGGCATGAACCCCGACATTGCATGTGAAGTCGAGCTCAGAGACTTCACCAGTGTAGAAAGAATGGTGCAGTACGCAACGATTGTGGAAAGGCAGCTAAGAGAGGGCCGCCGTCGATCCCATTACAGTGCAGCCCCTACACGCACTACTTGGAGTAAAGGTACACCTTCCACATCACTTTCTACTCCTTCTACTGATTCTACACGTCCTAGAGGTCCATCCGGACCACCCGAACGGCGTTTCGACCGTTCTACACCGCAAACAAGCCGTAGACCCGAGTCTACGCCGCCCAACCAGCCACGGCCGACCCCTACTCGGCCAAATCAAGGTGTTACAGCCCCGAATGCAGCCCCTAATCGTGCTCGTGACATCCAATGTCATAAGTGTCAAGGTTGGGGCCATTTCCAAGCTCAATGTCCAAACCGGCGGATTCTATACTTAACGGAATCAAATGAAGTCGAATCAGCTAGTGAGGATGAAAAAGAGCCCATAGGCGACGTCAACATTGAAGAAGAAGTCGAGAATGATGCAGCCCCTAATCCAGTCGATCCGGAAGTTCAGCTCAGTTTGGTCACAATCCGGAGTTTGAGCATCATTCGAGAAGAGGAACAAGAACACCAACGGGAAAACATCTTCTACACCCGTGCAGTGATTCAAGGTCACACATGTTCCATGATAATTGACAGTGGCAGTGTGATCAATGCCATTAGTCAATACGCAGTTGAAAAGCTTGGTCTACCTGTTCAACAACATGCAAAACCATACAGACTGCAGTGGCTTACAGAAAGAGGCGAGATACGCGTGGTTCACCAGGTAAGTGTCTCATTCTCAATCCATAAGTTTTCTGACACTGTTTTGTGCGACGTTATCCCTATGGATGCGGCACACTTGTTATTAGGCAGACCTTGGCAGTATGATCGACGTGTTGTCCACGATGGACGTATGAACACTTACACCGTCGACATTGATGGCCGAATCAGCACCCTAAGGCCATTATCACCTAAAGACGTTGCTATGGATCAGCAACGCATGCAAGAGAGGTTCAAAGAGGAAAAGGCGAAGCAAGCAGCCGCAAAACAGGCCCCGAAGGCCACGGCCGAGACCTCACCCCCCGGGCAGCCCCTTGCCGTCGCCCCTAACCCTCCTAAACCACCTCATTCGAGCTCCCTAGCTGAGGAAAAGAAGTTGGAGTCGAGTTCAAACAAGCCTCATGTGAAGAGCTTGTTTATTTCAGCAAAAGGAGTTCAGAAAGCCGTTAAAGCAGGTATGCCCCTTGTTCTACTCACATTTAAGAGCAGTGCTACTAATGAGTGTTTGCATAGTGATGTGCAGCCCTTACTTGATGAGTTCAAGGACGTTTTTCCTGAGGAGATACCCGGAGGACTGCCACCAGTACGAGGAATCGAGCATCAGATCGATTTCGTCCCCGGAGCCGTGCTTCCCAACCGACCAGCCTATAGGACGTCTCCCGACGAGACTAAGGAGATAGATAGGCAAGTCAAAGAGCTGTTGGAGAAGAAGCAAATTCGAGAAAGCTTGAGCCCGTGCGCCGTTCCAGTGATTCTAGTGCCAAAGAAGAACAACGAATGGCGTATGTGCATGGATTGCCGTGCAATCAACAAAATCACGGTAAAGTATCGTTTTCCCATCCCTAGATTAGATGATATGCTTGATGAGTTATCTGGTTCGCGTGTCTTTTCTAAAATTGATTTGCGTTCTGGTTATTTTCAAGTACGTATGCAAGAAGGTGATGAATGGAAAACCGCATTTAAAACTAAGCATGGTTTGTATGAATGGCTTGTTATGCCTTTTGGTCTCACTAATGCACCAAGCACATTTATGCGTCTGATGAATCATGTTTTACGTGAAGTGATTGGAAAGTATGTTGTTGTGTATTTTGATGACATTTTGATTTACAGTGACACGACACATACACATATGCAGCACCTTAGACACGTTTTTGAGCTTCTTAGAGAGTCAAAATTATATGGTAATCTGTCTAAGTGTTCTTTTTGCATGAGTGAAGTCGTTTTTCTAGGCTTCGTTGTGAGTTTACGTGGTATAGAAGTAGACCGTTCCAAAATCAAAGCGATTGACGAATGGCCCACTCCTAAGTCTGCGAGTGACGTGAGGTCTTTCCACGGCCTTGCTGGCTTTTATCGTCGCTTTGTGCGCGATTTCTCCAGCATAGCCGCGCCGCTTACTGAGTTAAGCAAGAAAGATCGAAAGTTTGAATGGGGTCCTGTTCAAGAGCATGCGTTTAACACTTTAAAATCATGTTTATGTAATGCGCCTGTTCTTGCTCTTCCGGACTTTAATAAAACTTTTGAGATTGAATGTGATGCCTCGGGCAAAGGGATTGGTGCTGTTTTGATGCAGGAACGGCGTCCAGTCGCCTATTTCAGTGAAAAGCTCCACGATGCAGCCCTTCGTTATTCGACTTATGACAAGGAGTTGTACGCACTTAAGAGAGCTTTAGAAACGTGGCAGCACTATTTATGGCCTAAGGAGTTTGTGATTCACACGGATCACGAGAGTTTAAAGCATTTGAAAGGCCAACAAAATCTGAACAAGCGACATGCACGATGGGTAGAGTTTATCGAGTCTTTCCCGTACGTCATCAAGTACAAGAAAGGCGCCGAAAACGTTGTTGCTGATGCACTTTCACGAAGGTATGTTCTCTTGAACTTAATGCATGCGAAGCTGTTGGGATTTGATCACATTAAGAGCTTATATGCATTAGATCCATTTTTTGCACCTATATATGAAGCATGTTCGAAATTTGCTAAGGCTAGAGATGGATTTTTCGTGCATGATGGGTTTCTGTTCAAGGGTTCTTGTTTGTGTGTTCCTAAGTCTTCTATGCGTGAATTGTTAGTTCTTGAATCGCATGCGGGAGGTTTAATGGGTCACTTTGGTGTGTCAAAAACATTAGACTTGCTGCATGAACACTTTTATTGGCCGCATATGAGACATGATGTTGAGATTGTGTGTAATAGATGTATAACTTGTAGGAGGTCGAAATCTACATCACACCCGTTTGGTTTATACACTCCTCTACCAGCCCCGTCTTCCCCGTGGATTGATTTATCTATGGATTTTATACTTGGTTTACCACGGTCTAGATCTGGTCGAGATAGTATTTTTGTGGTTGTTGATAGGTTTTCCAAGATGTCTCATTTCATTGCATGTAGGAAAACCGATGATGCAGTACACATAGCCAATCTGTTCTTTATACATGTTGTGCGTTTACATGGAATACCTAGAACTATTGTTAGTGATAGGGATTCTAAGTTTCTTGCACATTTTTGGCGTGTACTTTGGGGAAAATTAGGTACCAAGTTGTTGTTTTCTACTGCATGTCACCCACAAACTGATGGTCAAACTGAAGTAGTTAATCGCACCTTAGGTACTTTGCTGCGTTCTTTGGTTAAAAACAACTTGAAATCATGGGAAGATTGTTTGCCATATGCTGAATTTGCCTATAATAGAGTTGTGCATTCATCTACCAATATGTCTCCGTTTGAAGTTGTTTATGGTTTTAATCCGCTAACGCCTAATGATCTGTTGCCTTTACCTGTTGAGCATCTAACAAGTGTTAAAGGTACAAGAAAAGCGGAACAAGTTAAGGAGATGCATGAGAAGGTACGTGCGCGTATTGAAGCCGTTGGCGCACGTAATGCTGTTCAAAAGAACAAACGGCGCAAGCAAGTGATTTTCCAGCCTGGGGATCGCGTTTGGATTCATCTGAGTCCTGGACGGTTTCCTAACTTGAGAAAGTCGAAACTTATGCCAAGAGGAGATGGACCGTTCACCGTGTTGAGTCGAGTCAATGACAATGCATATCGCATTGATTTACCCGGTGAGTATAAGTGTTCGTCTACATTCAATGTTGCTGACTTATCTCCCTTTTCTGCAGATGATGAGTTCGATGATGATGAGTCCCCAAATTCGAGGACGAATTCTTTTCAGCAGGGGGGGAATGATGAGGTCATACAAGGCAATGAAGAAGATGATCCGGAGCTGCAGTTTAAAGGTCCAATGACGCGTTTGCGAGCTAAGAAGTTACAAGCTTATTTACAAGCTTCTATTCGTCGCAAATTCGAAATGTATGAAGATGAAGTCAAGGGCAGCTCAAGATTGATCACCATGCTTGCCATAGATGAAGAAGAAGGAAGCATGAAGACGTGAGAAGAAGAATGACGCCATTTGGACGTGTGCATGAAAAGTTATACGCGTTTGCATGGGAAATCGGGAGATGCTGTTTTTCATGCAAAGGTGGTAATATTAATTGTACCATGGGCCACGAAATTATTCATGTTAATTCAGCCCATGATCGAGTTCTAAGGTCCAAGATGGTGTGGAAATACAGGCCCAAATCCATTGTGGGATTTATCCTTATCTAGTTAGATTTAGATAGATTTTTGTTATCTTATTTTTGGTATCTTTTGATTTTATCCTAGATTCATTAGGATTAGTTTTGGATTGATTTTTATCACTTAATTAGGTCTAATTTTCGTCCCCTATGTGTCCTATAAATAGGGCTACCATGTGACACTTTAAAAGTTAGACAATTGCAAGAATTCAAGAGTTATTTCTCAATCTGTCTCAAGATCTTTTGTTGATCGAAATTTTATCTTCAAAGTTCTATTGTTTTAGCAACTCAATAGTCCTATTCAAGTTCTTCAGGGTGCGTTCAAGTACTTGGGAGAATTGCTATCCGGAGAAGCTAGACGTGCGCGTTCGGGTTATTCAACACGGGTTCGCCGAATCTAACCTATCCTTCTACCAGCAACACCGCCGCCGCCAACACCATCAATACCGCCGTCATCCGCCGCCGTGACCATCACCACCGCCGAGTTCCAGCCACCATCCAAGTGTTCCAATCGAGTCCTAGTTCGTGTCTACGTAATTCTAGTAAGTTTTATCGTATTTTGAGTCGGATTGATTCCATTGTCTTCTAGCTGACGTAGTTCGTTCTTGAAGTCTTCCGCGTGCATAAATCTCGTGTCTTGGATACATTGTCCGGGTCACATCATGCATTTACCCACTAAGTATCCCGGATTGAATTTAGAAATGACTAAGATAGGAGTTTCATGGTACTTATGAAATACGAAAGAGTTATTCTCTCCAGGTGCGAATAAAGAAGAATGAGTTCAACTCTACATGATGCTGATCAGAATCGATCTTGACGAATTTAATGCTTCATGATATACGTTAGGTGCTAAAAACTACATTAAATAACTATAAGCTCAAAACAATATATCAGTAGATTGAAACTCAGCCAACATAATATGAATCGAACATGTAACGAGACGTTATAAGCTAGATTAACAAACAATTTCAATGATACAACCGTTAATCTTCTACAATCATGGTGAACCTGAAGAAGAAGAAGAAGAAGAAGAAGAAGATATGTCATTCAGAAGTATGTAGTACGATATGTGTTGGAATATATTTAATTTTCCATGATAGTTATCTTAAGGCCGTGCATGTGATATAATTAATTAAATGCTTTGATGTTTCCCTGAGAAATGGATTAACTTAAAGATAATTGTGAAATAATATGATGTTGCGAGAATGAAATAATGCTCCAAACACTAAAGGAAGAAGATTTCACTTTTTACGAATCAAAATAAGTGCTATGGTACTCAATATATTATCTATGAAGGCAATGAAGACGATTAAGAAGAAAGAATGTCAGGTTTTGATAGCAAGTTTGACAGGCGACATGACGAATGGAAGAGTTAATCATCGAAGTAGTATTGCAATGGAACAATAAGGTTGAAATAATCAATATGATGGAGATTATGGGGAGTTCACATCGACAAATGAGTATTTCTCCACAAGCTCACAAATAATTTTGTTCATCGAAAAAAAGAGAATATGATAATGCCTAATACGAATGAAAAGAGGAAAAATATTAAAGATTTTGTATCCGCAAAATACAAATAAGAAAAAGTATATTTCATTCATAAGGAATAATGATGAGTTGGAATGAAAAATGTTACAAAGAAGTTCATATTCGAGAAAACTACTAGTGAACGATATAAGTTGCCTTACGCTAGATTTTGGCTTTCATAGCAAGAAGACCTTCATGTGCTGCAAATGAAGGATTTCGATATTATTTTAGGAACAACCTAGAAATGGTTATCCATCCAATGATTAAGTGATATGGTAAAAATACGATGTTTCTAAATCTAGGAGAATAAGAGTTACACTTCATGAAGTACAAGACAAGTACAACAATGCGAGTACGAACAACCAAGAAGAGTTTGGAGATGACTATGAAGACAAAATGCTAAGTATTCTTAGTGACCTTAGTGTTAGTTTTGTATACTAGAAGACTTGTCTTTGTATACTTTTCTGATGATATGATGATATGAAATGAAAGTTATTGCAGTCACTGTTTGCATTTAGATTATATTCTATAATTGTTTTATGCAATGTTCCATATACTTACATTGTAGATGATATGGTGTGGGGAGTCACACGGTAAGATCATATCATTAGAACCTTGCAATGTATTAAAGAGCTCACGGCTTAGATGGTCCTGAACACACCATCGGTACACCGTAGAATAATCTGATAAGTTAGTTTAACTTGACTAACTGATTATTCTAGTACACTCGTTAGTGTATTGAGGAGGATCACGATAGGATACTATTCTCTGTCTCTGACCCAGTTACTGAGAGAATAAAGATCCACAGAGTTCGGGTTCTGAACTCATGTGATATTGGCAAGCATATGTGTCCATTGTTTGTTACTTTGATTTATCAATGGGTGAGATCTTTTCATAGATCGAATTCGATATCTTCGGTAATAACAATGTATACATGATGTCTCGAGCAGTATGCATGAGCACCGTGTCCTGGTGCGCCAGGTTGATGATGTTCTCTTGAAGAAACACAAGTTCATGTTGAAACCCTGTAGGTGGAATGATGCGATCCTCGCCGGCAAGACGACAACGATAGCGTTGTTTTCCCAGGAGTATCAGGTTACACGAACAATTGGGGATGATTATCCAAACCCTAGCTTCACAATGAATTTGAACCACGAATTGATTGAATCCGCGACCCTCGATCAATTGGAAACACGAACTCGGATTGTAGTGAAGACGCCACAAACGGGGATGTGAATCCGTTTGATAAGTCAAATTGAATCTCACGTTGTGTTGTGAAACTCGGATAACTCTCTCAGAGAGAAAAGTGAAAAACTCACGTTTAAAATTAATATCAAAGTTGTCTCTAAAATTATTGAGACACAAGGTCTTATATAGTTGGTCCAAAACATCAAGTCCCAAAATAAAATCCTACACAAACTAGGAAACAAAATAAGTGATACGATTCCCGATATGATGATCAACACCGAGAGAAAAACGCGTGGAAGACTTTTAGATCGAAACACGTCAGGCAAATGAAGGGCTTCAATCCGACTCTATGAACAGATGAAAGATGAAGTATGGGATGGACTTACTTGGAATGGATGATGAATCTTGGATGATTGATGTTATGGACGTTGGATGGCTGCTGGATGATGTCGGTAATGATTGGCGTTGTTGATGAAGATAGAATGAGTTGATACGCGAAAGCAAACCCCGTGGACACTTGATCCGCGAAACGTACTTCACTTGGAATCTCTTCGATAGATGAATTGAACTCGGGGCGACACACCCTGTGTAAAACAATACACAAAAAGTCTCGCTACTTGAATTCTCTTCGGTTGCAAATCCGACCCTAACTCCACAAGAGAATTAGAACAAGATTTAAGGATAAAACTTAAAAAGTTGCAAGCTTCTTAAGAGTGTGTATTTTCGGCTGAAAATAAACAAAAAGAGGATCTTGGGTGAGACAATATTGAAAGGTAAATTCTTCTTAATCAAATATGGTCTAAATATCAAAGTAACAATGATCCCCTATTTATAATAGAGGGATGGACGAAAATTCCACTATAAAATCCTAAAAGAATTAGAAAAAGAGTTTCCTATCATAATTAGGATTGTTTCCTTATCCAAAATCTGTTTTTAAGGAAAGAATCAAAAGATACCAAAAATAAAATAAGAAAAATCTATCTAGACAAAGATAAATCCCAAAAACTTGGGCCTTCATAAATCTCGCCTATTTGGACCAATTAACACACGACATGGGCTGAATATATGTGGATAATTCGTGGCCCATGTGCAGATTAATTCTTTCCACCTTTGCATGAAAAACAGCATCTCCCGATTTCCCATGCAAACGCGTATAACTTTTAATGCACACGTCCAAATGGCGTCATTCTTCTTCTCTTCAAGCATGTTATCCCATGGTGTGATTTTGATCATCATGTATTGTTCTTCAAATCTTGATTTCCAATCTTTGATGACCCTCATTATAACAATCTTCGGACCTTTGAATGATAGCTCAGAATTTGATTCTTCAAGGCATTTCAGGATCATATCAATAAGCCAAAATTCGGAACCGCCCATACAGGCGCGACACGGGCTCGGTCGCGCCGCTGTCGGTCGGGTCGCGCCTCGGTGGGCGCGAGTGAGGTCGCGCCGGGTCTGTCACCGGGCCGCGCCTCACTGGACACTTTTCACCCCTCTGCATCGACGCTCGGTCGCGCCGTGTCTGTCACCGGGTCGCGCCCCCCCGTGCTCGGGCCGCGCCGCCCCTCCGTTTCACACTCACATGTGATCTTCGTCTTCCAATGATGCTCGGCTTCAACTCCTTCGACGGGGCTCTTTAACGCCTCTTGGGTCCAGACTTCTCGTATAAAACCACTGAGACTCTCTTTGAATCTCTTAGCTCTTGATCGTGTAACTGGCCCTTCCGGTACTTTGATTGGATCGGACATCTCCTTGGTTTGGGTCGTATCATTCCCCTCCTCTTGAAAAGGATTTGTCCTCAAATCCAGCTCGTCACCTACATCAAAAGGACTTAAATCAGCAACATTAAATGATGAACTTACTTTATACTCACCTGGTAAGTCCAACTTGTATGCGTTATCACTGATGCGTTCTATAACTTGGAATGGTCCGTCCCCTCTAGGAAGCAACTTAGAACGCCTTTGAACCGGAAATCTCTCCTTTCTCATCTGTAACCATACCCATTCGCCGGGTTCAAACACTATTCTCTTTCGCCCCTTATTGGCTTTCTCGGCATACTGCTCAGTCCGTCTCTCAATGTTTGCTCTAGCTCTTTCATGAATCTGTCTCACAAAATCAGCTTTCTTTTTCCCATCAAGATTAGTATATTCATGCACAGGCAAAGGAATTAAATCCATTGGAGTTAACGGATTAAACCCATATGCAACTTCAAATGGTGAAAACTGAGATGCAGAATGCACAGACCTATTATATGCAAATTCAACATGCGGCAAACATTCCTCCCAAGTTTTTATGTTCTTTTTAATTAGAGCCCTTAACAAAGTAGATAAAGTCCTATTTACTACTTCTGTTTGACCATCTGTTTGTGGGTGACAAGTAGTAGAAAATAATAACTTAGTTCCTAACTTACACCACAATGTCTTCCAGAAATAACTCAAGAACTTAGCATCTCTATCAGAAATAATTGTCTTAGGCATGCCATGTAGACGCACAACTTCCCTAAAGAACAAATCAGCAATGTAGGAAGCATCATTTGTTTTAGAACATGCTATAAAATGTGCCATCTTAGAGAATCTATCCACAACCACAAATATAGAATCATGACCACGTTTACTCCTAGGCAATCCTAACACAAAATCCATAGATATATCTATCCAAGGTGATGTAGGAATAGGCAAAGGCATGTATAAACCATGTGGTTGGACTCTAGACTTGACTTGTCTACATGTAACACACTTAGCACACAATCGTTCCACATCACGTTTCATATGAGGCCAGAAGAAATGTTCATTCAAAACAGCTAAAGTCTTAGCTACCCCAAAATGCCCCATTAAACCACCACCATGTGACTCTAATAATAAAAGCTCACACATGGAACAATTAGGCACACATAACCTATTTTCTCTAAACAAATATCCATCATGCCTATAAAACTTTCCATCTCCAGATTCTTCACATGCAACATATACATCCTTAAAATCATCATCATCAATGTACATGCTCTTAATGCACTCAAAACCAAGTAACTTAGCATCTAAAGTGGATAGTAAAGCGTACCTCCTCGATAGTGCATCGGCTACTACATTTTCCTTCCCTTGCTTATACTTGATGACGTATGGAAACGTCTCAACAAACTCCATCCAACGGGCATGTCTTTTGTTCAACTTGTGTTGTCCCCTCAAATGCTTCAATGATTCATGGTCGGTGTGGATCACGAACTCTTTAGGCCATAGATAATGTTGCCACGTTTGCAATGCCCGCACTAGTGCATATAACTCCTTGTCATACGTCGGGTAGTTTGCGGTGGCGCCGCCAAGCTTCTCACTGAAGTAGGCAATGGGTCGAATCTCTTGCATCAACACTGCGCCAATTCCAACACCAGAAGCATCACATTCTATCTCAAAAGTTTTAGCAAAGTTTGGAAGAGATAGTACCGGTGGATGTGTCAATTTCTCTTTAAGCGTCTGAAATGCTCTTTCTTGCGCTTCTCCCCATTGGAATTCCACATTCTTCTTGATCACTTCAGTCATAGGTGCTGGAATACTACTGAAGTGTGGAACAAAACGCCGATAGAAGCTCGCAAGTCCATGAAAACTTCGAACCTCTCCCGCATTTGTTGGCGTCGGCCATTCTTGGATGGCTCGAACCTTCTCTTCGTCCACCTGTACTCCATCTGCGCTAACAACAAATCCGAGAAACACAACCTTATCCGTACAAAAGGTGCATTTCTTTAGGTTAGCATACAACTGTTCTTTCCTCAAAGCTTGCAAAATAAATTTCAAATGCTCTACATGATCTTCTTCACTCTTACTATAAATCAATATGTCATCAAAATAAACCACAACGAATCTACCTATAAAAGCACGTAAAACATGGTTCATAAGACGCATAAACGTACTAGGAGCATTTGTCAAACCAAACGGTATAACTAACCATTCATACAATCCTAATTTTGTAATAAATGCCGTTTTCCACTCATCCCCTTCCTTGATGCGAATTTGATGGTACCCACTTCTTAAGTCTATCTTAGAAAATATGCGTGCACCATGTAATTCATCTAGCATGTCATCTAAACGGGGAATGGGATGTCGATACTTTACCGTAATGTTGTTGACGGCTCGGCAGTCGACACACATCCGTAGAGAAGAATCCTTCTTTGGCACGAGCAAAACTGGACTCGCACATGGACTCAAACTCTCCCTCACTTGTCCTTTCTCCAATAGCTCTTGTATTTGACGTTCTAGCTCTTTTGTCTCCTCGGGGTTGCTCCGATAGGCCGGTCGATTTGGCAATGTGGCGCCGGGCACAAAGTCGATTTGGTGCTCGATTCCTCTAATTGGTGGCAAACCCGGTGGCATCTCTTCGGGAAACACGTCCTTGAATTCCTGTAAAAGAGATACAATAGAACTAGGCAAAGATGGGTCAAATTGGTTAGTACTCATTAAGACATCTCTGCGGATCATCAAGTACATTGGTTTCTCATTTTGCACCGCCCATTTGACATCACTAGCTGTGGCAAAACAAGCGTGTTGGATCACCTCCTTTCCAACGTTGGCCTCCTTTCCTTTCTTCCTCAAGGTATCGTTCTCCTCTTGTAGCTTCATTTGGTCCTCATACACTTGGGATGGTGTTAGAGGAGCTAGTGTCACCGTCTTCTTGTTAAGTACGAAAGAGTACTTATTTGTGAAGCCATCATGCTTCACCCTCCTATCGAATTGCCATGGATGTCCTAGCAAAATGTGTCCCGCTTGCATAGGCACAACGTCGCACAATACTTCATCTTCATACTTGCCAATCCGAAATGGCACTCGAACTGGCTTGTTCACCTTGGTTTCTCCACTGTCGTTCAACCACTGCAGCTTGTATGGTTTAGGATGCTTGAGAACGGCAATCCTAATTTTGTCACCATCACAACACTTGCAACATTAGTACAACTACCTCCATCAATAATCATACTACATACCTTATCCTTGATGTGGCATCGGGTATGGAATATGTTCTCCCTTTGTTCCTCATCGACGCTCTTGGTGTGCAAGCTAAGTGACTTGCGTGCAACCAAAATGAGAGCGTTGGGCACTGCGTACTCCTCGTCCTCACTTGACTCGGACAATCCCGGCATCTCCGGATCAACTTCTTCTTCATCCGTCACGATCTCTCCATTGTCCTTCAAGATCATCACACGTCGGTTTGGGCATTGGTTGGCTATGTGACCTCTACCTTGACATTTAAAACACTTAATGTCTCGGTTTCGGTTGCCCGACGAGTCTTGACTACTTGGTCCTGTCACTGTAGGTGCCTCGGTCTTCGGCTTAGTGAACGGTTGCTTCTCATCTTTCTTTTCTTGATTTGTAATCTTCCACGGGGTTGCGTTGGAATTTGAGTTCGACTTCCACGAAGAACTCGATCGATTGTTGTTACCCCTCCTCTTTAGTTGGTTCTCTAACTTTATAGCCATTTGCACCATATCCTCCATTTTCACATAATGCTGCAACTCCACCACTTCTCGGATCTCTCTATGTAATCCGGCTAAAAATCGAGCCATTGTGGCCTCCCTATCTTCCTCCACATTTGCTCGGATCATTGAAACCTCCATCTCCTTGAAGTATTCATCAACACTATTCGTACCTTGTCTCAAATTTTGTAACTTGTTGTATAGTTCCCGGTAGTAATAGCTTGGCACGAATCTCCTCCTCATCACCGCCTTCATTTCTCCCCATGTCTCTATTGGGTGTTCCAGATTACGCCGTCTGTTGGAAATCAACTGATCCCACCATACTATGGCATAGTCTGAGAACTCTACTGCTGCCAACTTCACTTTCTTGAGCTCAATATAGTTGTGACAGTCGAACATCATCTCGATCTTGTGCTCCCATTCAAGGTACAAGGCTGGATCATTTTTGCCTTGGAATGAAGGCACATTCATTTTGATGTTGCTGAGGTCGTCATCTTCTCGATTCTTTGCTTTTCCATGTTTCCTCCCTCTAGTAGTTGAATACCTATCCTCCTCCTCTGAATCCCCAACCTCAGTGTTGTAGTATTCCGCTCTTTGTCTCTCCACGTGTGGGTAGCGTCGAGCCTCTATCCGGGCCCCTCGTCCGCCTCTTCTGCCACGGTTCTCTTGTGGGGCTTGTTGGGATTGCTCCTGTAATGACGTCTCCACCTTATTGAGTCTCTCATTCAACGTTGCCATCTCAGTCTTGAACAACTTCGTCAGATGTTGTTGAATGGCCTCCACTGTATTCTTCGGATCAAATGTGGTGAGCGTCTCACCACTCGTTCCTGCGGCCTTATCTTTGGTACCTGCACCTTTGTTAGACATGTCGATTTTTTTTTTTTTTTGATCGACTCTCTTTTTTTTTCTTTTTTTTTTTACTCAATGAACAAACAAGAAATAAAATTACACAATGATGTGAATTAAATACAAATGAGCAACAAAACAAGAATCCTATAAAATCTAACTCTCAACTCACGTGTCTACTCTCGTGTATCACACAATCGGCTCTTTTCACTCTAATAATCTCACACACTCTTGCCTTTTACCACTCGTTTTCCTCTCTAAAGAAAATCAATCTAGAACACAAGCACAACAATGAAATCTCAAAAGACCAATCACGATTCACTAAAATATGTGCCGGAAAATTTTCGAAAATTTGAAAATTTTTGAAAAAAAATTTTCGACTTCTCCCCAGGCAATATATGCGTCTCCAACAACCCAAATATCACAATTAAATATAACGAAAACACCAAAAATTTTCCCGCCTTTTTACTTTTTTTTTTTAACGTTTCAGCGTTTTTTTTTTATAACAATAGGCGAGAAATTAAATTACGGAAATTAAAGGGATAAATTGGAACCTAATACAAAGCCGAAGCTTTGATACCACTTGATGCGATCCTCGCCGGCAAGACGACGACGATAGCGTTGTTTTCCCAGGAGTATCAGGTTACACGAACAATTGGGGATGATTATCCAAACCCTAGCTTCACAATGAATTTGAACCACGAATTGATTGAATCCGCGACCCTCGATCAATTGGAAACACGAACTCGGATTGTAGTGAAGACGCCACAAACGGGGATGTGAATCCGTTTGATAAGTCAAATTGAATCTCACGTTGTGTTGTGAAACTTGGATAACTCTCTCAGAGAGAAAAGTGAAAAACTCACGTTTAAAATTAATATCAAAGTTGATGAAGCCACGAAAAGCCTTGAAGAACTTAATCCAGAGCTGCAAATATGTGGTCCAATTACACGATTTCGAGTAATACAATTGCAAGGATTTTTCCAGGCATTTGTATGTAAGAAGTTCGAAGATGACAAAGGAATTGAGAGCATCCCAAAGATTGTTACCTTGTTAACAATTAAAGATTGGAGATCAAGGTTTGAAGAGCAATGCATGAAGATAGAACTCATCAAGTTGTGCATGCGTGGCAGATTCACGTTGCATGGAATTTTCGTCCCTTAGTTATTTAATTAAGGGATTGATTTATTTAGACTATAGTATTTAATTAGACTATGGTATTTAATTAATTAGATCAGATTTTTATTTATTTATTTATTAATTTTCGTCCATAAGTTGATAGAGTTTGACTAGAATTGTATTTAAGGCAATTTCCTACCTTGAATAGAATTCTAGCTTAGGGAACTTCCTAGTATAGTTAGAGATCCCTTTTGGATCAATTTTTAAGCCTTTTATGATGCTAATTTCGTCCCCCCCCTTAGTTCTTATAAATAGGGGATCATTGTTACATTGATATTTTAGACTTTATTTGAATTATTAAGCTTTGCTTTCAATATTGTCTCAACCCCCTTTTAAATCTTTGTGAGTTTTGATTTAAAATTCATATTCTTGGAGCTAGCAACTTTAAGTCTTATTCAAGGGTATTGCTTAATCCACTTGAGGGATTAACCGGTATTCGCTATCCGAAGATCAACTTAGAGATTTCAACCTTGGATACGTTCGAGATTCAAGGAGGCTATCGGGTTGTGATTCACATCAACGAATCATCATCCATCGACACCATTCGACGCCATCCATACTCCATCGACGCACGCCTCAATTCAGCCCGTGTTCGAGTTCAAGTTCTACACCGTATCGTTCATACCGTAAGTTCAATCGTACTCTATCATATCCTACCTTCTCCAAGCCATTCTTCACAAGCCATCACACACGATTTCTATCCTTATTTCCAGCCCTATAAACCGTCCTATACAGCCCCTTTAATACCTTTGATTTGTGTTATTTAATTTGTGTCATAGTTCTAGGTATTTTAGTTGTCTAGATTAGTCGTATTTTTGTGTCGGATTGTTCCCTTCATTAGTTGACGTGTTTCGATTCTTAGAAGTCTTCCGCTACGTCTTTAGATTCGTCATAGATTATTTGTGATGAGGTCATACAAGGCAATGAAGAAGATGATCCGGAGCTGCAGTTTAAAGGTCCAATGACGCGTTTGCGAGCTAAGAAGTTACAAGCTTATTTACAAGCTTCTATTCGTCGCAAATTCGAAATGTATGAAGATGAAGTCAAGGGCAGCTCAAGATTGATCACCATGCTTGCCATAGATGAAGAAGAAGGAAGCATGAAGACGTGAGAAGAAGAATGACGCCATTTGGACGTGTGCATGAAAAGTTATACGCGTTTGCATGGGAAATCGGGAGATGCTGTTTTTCATGCAAAGGTGGTAATATTAATTGTACCATGGGCCACGAAATTATTCATGTTAATTCAGCCCATGATCGAGTTCTAAGGTCCAAGATGGTGTGGAAATACAGGCCCAAATCCATTGTGGGATTTATCCTTATCTAGTTAGATTTAGATAGATTTTTGTTATCTTATTTTTGGTATCTTTTGATTTTATCCTAGATTCATTAGGATTAGTTTTGGATTGATTTTTATCACTTAATTAGGTCTAATTTTCGTCCCCTATGTGTCCTATAAATAGGGCTACCATGTGACACTTTAAAAGTTAGACAATTGCAAGAATTCAAGAGTTATTTCTCAATCTGTCTCAAGATCTTTTGTTGATCGAAATTTTATCTTCAAAGTTCTATTGTTTTAGCAACTCAATAGTCCTATTCAAGTTCTTCAGGGTGCGTTCAAGTACTTGGGAGAATTGCTATCCGGAGAAGCTAGACGTGCGCGTTCGGGTTATTCAACACGGGTTCGCCGAATCTAACCTATCCTTCTACCAGCAACACCGCCGCCGCCAACACCATCAATACCGCCGTCATCCGCCGCCGTGACCATCACCACCGCCGAGTTCCAGCCACCATCCAAGTGTTCCAATCGAGTCCTAGTTCGTGTCTACGTAATTCTAGTAAGTTTTAATTTATGATGTGACCCGGACAATGTATCCAAGACACGAGATTTATGCACGCGGAAGACTTCAAGAACGAACTACGTCAGCTAGAAGACAATGGAATCAATCCGACTCAAAATACGATAAAACTTACTAGAATTACGTAGACACGAACTAGGACTCGATTGGAACACTTGGATGGTGGCTGGAACTCGGCGGTGGTGATGGTCACGGCGGCGGATGACGGCGGTATTGATGGTGTTGGCGGCGGCGGTGTTGCTGGTAGAAGGATAGGTTAGATTCGGCGAACCCGTGTTGAATAACCCGAACGCGCACGTCTAGCTTCTCCGGATAGCAATTCTCCCAAGTACTTGAACGCACCCTGAAGAACTTGAATAGGACTATTGAGTTGCTAAAACAATAGAACTTTGAAGATAAAATTTCGATCAACAAAAGATCTTGAGACAGATTGAGAAATAACTCTTGAATTCTTGCAATTGTCTAACTTTTAAAGTGTCACATGGTAGCCCTATTTATAGGACACATAGGGGACGAAAATTAGACCTAATTAAGTGATAAAAATCAATCCAAAACTAATCCTAATGAATCTAGGATAAAATCAAAAGATACCAAAAATAAGATAACAAAAATCTATCTAAATCTAACTAGATAAGGATAAATCCCACAATGGATTTGGGCCTGTATTTCCACACCATCTTGGACCTTAGAACTCGATCATGGGCTGAATTAACATGAATAATTTCGTGGCCCATGGTACAATTAATATTACCACCTTTGCATGAAAAACAGCATCTCCCGATTTCCCATGCAAACGCGTATAACTTTTCATGCACACGTCCAAATGGCGTCATTCTTCTTCTCACGTCTTCATGCTTCCTTCTTCTTCATCTATGGCAAGCATGGTGATCAATCTTGAGCTGCCCTTGACTTCATCTTCATACATTTCGAATTTGCGACGAATAGAAGCTTGTAAATAAGCTTGTAACTTCTTAGCTCGCAAACGCGTCATTGGACCTTTAAACTGCAGCTCCGGATCATCTTCTTCATTGCCTTGTATGACCTCATCATTCCCCCCCTGCTGAAAAGAATTCGTCCTCGAATTTGGGGACTCATCATCATCGAACTCATCATCTGCAGAAAAGGGAGATAAGTCAGCAACATTGAATGTAGACGAACACTTATACTCACCGGGTAAATCAATGCGATATGCATTGTCATTGACTCGACTCAACACGGTGAACGGTCCATCTCCTCTTGGCATAAGTTTCGACTTTCTCAAGTTAGGAAACCGTCCAGGACTCAGATGAATCCAAACGCGATCCCCAGGCTGGAAAATCACTTGCTTGCGCCGTTTGTTCTTTTGAACAGCATTACGTGCGCCAACGGCTTCAATACGCGCACGTACCTTCTCATGCATCTCCTTAACTTGTTCCGCTTTTCTTGTACCTTTAACACTTGTTAGATGCTCAACAGGTAAAGGCAACAGATCATTAGGCGTTAGCGGATTAAAACCATAAACAACTTCAAACGGAGACATATTGGTAGATGAATGCACAACTCTATTATAGGCAAATTCAGCATATGGCAAACAATCTTCCCATGATTTCAAGTTGTTTTTAACCAAAGAACGCAGCAAAGTACCTAAGGTGCGATTAACTACTTCAGTTTGACCATCAGTTTGTGGGTGACATGCAGTAGAAAACAACAACTTGGTACCTAATTTTCCCCAAAGTACACGCCAAAAATGTGCAAGAAACTTAGAATCCCTATCACTAACAATAGTTCTAGGTATTCCATGTAAACGCACAACATGTATAAAGAACAGATTGGCTATGTGTACTGCATCATTGGTTTTCCTACATGCAATGAAATGAGACATCTTGGAAAACCTATCAACAACCACAAAAATACTATCTCGACCAGATCTAGACCGTGGTAATCCTAATATGAAATCCATAGATAAATCAATCCACGGGGAAGACGGGGCTGGTAGAGGAGTGTATAAACCAAACGGGTGTGATGTAGATTTCGACCTCCTACAAGTTATACATCTATTACACACAATCTCAACATCATGTCTCATATGCGGCCAATAAAAGTGTTCATGCAGCAAGTCTAATGTTTTTGACACACCAAAGTGACCCATTAAACCTCCCGCATGCGATTCAAGAACTAACAATTCACGCATAGAAGACTTAGGAACACACAAACAAGAACCCTTGAACAGAAACCCATCATGCACGAAAAATCCATCTCTAGCCTTAGCAAATTTCGAACATGCTTCATATATAGGTGCAAAAAATGGATCTAATGCATATAAGCTCTTAATGTGATCAAATCCCAACAGCTTCGCATGCATTAAGTTCAAGAGAACATACCTTCGTGAAAGTGCATCAGCAACAACGTTTTCGGCGCCTTTCTTGTACTTGATGACGTACGGGAAAGACTCGATAAACTCTACCCATCGTGCATGTCGCTTGTTCAGATTTTGTTGGCCTTTCAAATGCTTTAAACTCTCGTGATCCGTGTGAATCACAAACTCCTTAGGCCATAAATAGTGCTGCCACGTTTCTAAAGCTCTCTTAAGTGCGTACAACTCCTTGTCATAAGTCGAATAACGAAGGGCTGCATCGTGGAGCTTTTCACTGAAATAGGCGACTGGACGCCGTTCCTGCATCAAAACAGCACCAATCCCTTTGCCCGAGGCATCACATTCAATCTCAAAAGTTTTATTAAAGTCCGGAAGAGCAAGAACAGGCGCATTACATAAACATGATTTTAAAGTGTTAAACGCATGCTCTTGAACAGGACCCCATTCAAACTTTCGATCTTTCTTGCTTAACTCAGTAAGCGGCGCGGCTATGCTGGAGAAATCGCGCACAAAGCGACGATAAAAGCCAGCAAGGCCGTGGAAAGACCTCACGTCACTCGCAGACTTAGGAGTGGGCCATTCCTCAATCGCTTTGATTTTGGAACGGTCTACTTCTATACCACGTAAACTCACAACGAAGCCTAGAAAAACGACTTCACTCATGCAAAAAGAACACTTAGACAGATTACCATATAATTTTGACTCTCTAAGAAGCTCAAAAACGTGTCTAAGGTGCTGCATATGTGTATGTGTCGTGTCACTGTAAATCAAAATGTCATCAAAATACACAACAACATACTTTCCAATCACTTCACGTAAAACATGATTCATCAGACGCATAAATGTGCTTGGTGCATTAGTGAGACCAAAAGGCATAACAAGCCATTCATACAAACCATGCTTAGTTTTAAATGCGGTTTTCCATTCATCACCTTCTTGCATACGTACTTGAAAATAACCAGAACGCAAATCAATTTTAGAAAAGACACGCGAACCAGATAACTCATCAAGCATATCATCTAATCTAGGGATGGGAAAACGATACTTTACCGTGATTTTGTTGATTGCACGGCAATCCATGCACATACGCCATTCGTTGTTCTTCTTTGGCACTAGAATCACTGGAACGGCGCACGGGCTCAAGCTTTCTCGAATTTGCTTCTTCTCCAACAGCTCTTTGACTTGCCTATCTATCTCCTTAGTCTCGTCGGGAGACGTCCTATAGGCTGGTCGGTTGGGAAGCACGGCTCCGGGGACGAAATCGATCTGATGCTCGATTCCTCGTACTGGTGGCAGTCCTCCGGGTATCTCCTCAGGAAAAACGTCCTTGAACTCATCAAGTAAGGGCTGCACATCACTATGCAAACACTCATTAGTAGCACTGCTCTTAAATGTGAGTAGAACAAGGGGCATACCTGCTTTAACGGCTTTCTGAACTCCTTTTGCTGAAATAAACAAGCTCTTCACATGAGGCTTGTTTGAACTCGACTCCAACTTCTTTTCCTCAGCTAGGGAGCTCGAATGAGGTGGTTTAGGAGGGTTAGGGGCGACGGCAAGGGGCTGCCCGGGGGGTGAGGTCTCGGCCGTGGCCTTCGGGGCCTGTTTTGCGGCTGCTTGCTTCGCCTTTTCCTCTTTGAACCTCTCTTGCATGCGTTGCTGATCCATAGCAACGTCTTTAGGTGATAATGGCCTTAGGGTGCTGATTCGGCCATCAATGTCGACGGTGTAAGTGTTCATACGTCCATCGTGGACAACACGTCGATCATACTGCCAAGGTCTGCCTAATAACAAGTGTGCCGCATCCATAGGGATAACGTCGCACAAAACAGTGTCAGAAAACTTATGGATTGAGAATGAGACACTTACCTGGTGAACCACGCGTATCTCGCCTCTTTCTGTAAGCCACTGCAGTCTGTATGGTTTTGCATGTTGTTGAACAGGTAGACCAAGCTTTTCAACTGCGTATTGACTAATGGCATTGATCACACTGCCACTGTCAATTATCATGGAACATGTGTGACCTTGAATCACTGCACGGGTGTAGAAGATGTTTTCCCGTTGGTGTTCTTGTTCCTCTTCTCGAATGATGCTCAAACTCCGGATTGTGACCAAACTGAGCTGAACTTCCGGATCGACTGGATTAGGGGCTGCATCATTCTCGACTTCTTCTTCAATGTTGACGTCGCCTATGGGCTCTTTTTCATCCTCACTAGCTGATTCGACTTCATTTGATTCCGTTAAGTATAGAATCCGCCGGTTTGGACATTGAGCTTGGAAATGGCCCCAACCTTGACACTTATGACATTGGATGTCACGAGCACGATTAGGGGCTGCATTCGGGGCTGTAACACCTTGATTTGGCCGAGTAGGGGTCGGCCGTGGCTGGTTGGGCGGCGTAGACTCGGGTCTACGGCTTGTTTGCGGTGTAGAGCGGTCGAAACGCCGTTCGGGTGGTCCGGATGGACCTCTAGGACGTGTAGAATCAGTAGAAGGAGTAGAAAGTGATGTGGAAGGTGTACCTTTACTCCAAGTAGTGCGTGTAGGGGCTGCACTGTAATGGGATCGACGGCGGCCCTCTCTTAGCTGCCTTTCCACAATCGTTGCGTACTGCACCATTCTTTCTACACTGGTGAAGTCTCTGAGCTCGACTTCACATGCAATGTCGGGGTTCATGCCTTCAATGTACCGGATGATGGTAGCATTTAAGGTCTCTTGCTTCCCGACTCGGTTCAGAAGGGTCTCCAATTCCTTGTGGTACTCTTCAATCGACCTTGTACCTTGTTTGACCCGATTGAGCTTCTTCTCAAGCTCTCTTTCATAATGCATGGGTATAAAACGGCCACGCATAAATCCCTTCATTTCCTCCCAGTTATCGATTGGAGGATTGTGGTTTCTGCGCCTTCTTTCTTGTTGCATTTCCCACCATGAGGCTGCATAGCCTCTAAACTCTAAGCATGCGAGTTGCACCTTCTTTTGCTCTGAAAAGTTGTAGCATGCAAAGATCTTCTCTACCTTACGTTCCCAATCTAAGTAAACATCGGGATCGTGAAGGCCTTCAAATTCGGGTATGCTCGTCTTGATGTTGTTGAGCCTACCATCATCATCATCATGATAATTTGCACGCCTATGGGGACCTCGGGGTCGGCCATGGCGTTCTCTGTGCCCTTGTGGTGGATAATCAGCTTCATACCCACTGGCTGCATAGGAATCGTATCCATAATCATAGTCATCTTCAAAGGCAGGCTCACGGGGCGGCCTTTGATCATTGTGTTGTACAGGTGGCGGCCTGTCAACGTTCCTCTGCTGCTGGCGTCGGTCAGTAGGCCCCAATTGAGGCTCGGGACGCCTCCCTGCATCACTTTGAGGCTCAGGTTGCCTCGCTGCATTGATTTGAGGCTCAGATTGCCTCGTTCCGTCATCTTGAGGCTCGAGTGGCCTCTTCTCAGGATTTCCTTGGACCGTTTGGGATGTGGTCGACTGGGCTCTGAGTCTTGCAAGCTCCTCTTGCAATTCAGCTACTTGGTTGCCAAGTTCGTCTTTCAGTAGACGATTCTGTCGTTCAAAGTGTTGAACTAGAGCTTGGTATTGGAACTTGGGATCCCACTGTGGTTCGGACGAGTAGGATTGTTCGCCTGGTGTGTTCGGCGATCTAGGCTCCTCAAGGGGTGGAGTAGTCGCCCCTTTATTGTTTCCTTTCTTCATGGTACCTGCAAAACGAACAAACGTGAAGAAAAAGCAAAGTAGTACCTCACAATTCCTCACAGACGCTCGTGTATGTCACTCTTATTTTTCCACTCGTGTTTAACTCTCAAGTATGTGTAGTGCACGTGTGGAGTGAAATATGGGGGTGGGTTGATCGAAAAAATTCAGCAGCTTCTCTTGACTAGCTCCTCTTGGGTCTTCTTCAAGCTCCAACGGATAAAATCAAGCCGGAAGGTTGCTAAGAGTAGAAGTAGGCGTGTGGAATGAGTATTCAATGGGTTGGTGTATGCGGACCACGGGTGTATGGGTGTACGGGTGTACGGGTGTATGGGTGTATGGACTATGTGGTGTATAAGGTGAACCGGGTGTATGTATGAAAGAGATGGCAATTTCGAATCCTATAGATGATTAGGAACGAAAATTTGATGGTTTAGGATGGATAATCTTGATTAGATATGGTTGGGGATTGAAAGATCTTGAATAGATATAGATTAGGATGAAATCTATCTAAACAAGGTAAGAAATCTAGTGGATAAAGAAATAAGGATTTTGGATGTGTGAACACAATCTAAGAATCCCTAAATATATGGAACAAATCTAAAAACAAGGAATTAAAATTGAAAACAAGTAGAACAATCTGATTTTCGTTTTTTTTTTTTTTTTTTTTTTTTAATCAGCGATTTTTTTTTTTTTTTTTGGCCGATTTCTTTTCTTTTTTTTTTTTTTTGTTTTCAATGAAAATGAATCAGATTACAATAGACTCGAAACAATACGAAAATTAAATGACACGTATGACAGAAAACTAACACGTATTTGACACGTCGGATTGAACCACGACCAGCAGAGCTGACGTGGCTCTGATGCCAAATTTATGATGTGACCCGGACAATGTATCCAAGACACGAGATTTATGCACGCGGAAGACTTCAAGAACGAACTACGTCAGCTAGAAGACAATGGAATCAATCCGACTCAAAATACGATAAAACTTACTAGAATTACGTAGACACGAACTAGGACTCGATTGGAACACTTGGATGGTGGCTGGAACTCGGCGGTGGTGATGGTCACGGCGGCGGATGACGGCGGTATTGATGGTGTTGGCGGCGGCGGTGTTGCTGGTAGAAGGATAGGTTAGATTCGGCGAACCCGTGTTGAATAACCCGAACGCGCACGTCTAGCTTCTCCGGATAGCAATTCTCCCAAGTACTTGAACGCACCCTGAAGAACTTGAATAGGACTATTGAGTTGCTAAAACAATAGAACTTTGAAGATAAAATTTCGATCAACAAAAGATCTTGAGACAGATTGAGAAATAACTCTTGAATTCTTGCAATTGTCTAACTTTTAAAGTGTCACATGGTAGCCCTATTTATAGGACACATAGGGGACGAAAATTAGACCTAATTAAGTGATAAAAATCAATCCAAAACTAATCCTAATGAATCTAGGATAAAATCAAAAGATACCAAAAATAAGATAACAAAAATCTATCTAAATCTAACTAGATAAGGATAAATCCCACAATGGATTTGGGCCTGTATTTCCACACCATCTTGGACCTTAGAACTCGATCATGGGCTGAATTAACATGAATAATTTCGTGGCCCATGGTACAATTAATATTACCACCTTTGCATGAAAAACAGCATCTCCCGATTTCCCATGCAAACGCGTATAACTTTTCATGCACACGTCCAAATGGCGTCATTCTTCTTCTCACGTCTTCATGCTTCCTTCTTCTTCATCTATGGCAAGCATGGTGATCAATCTTGAGCTGCCCTTGACTTCATCTTCATACATTTCGAATTTGCGACGAATAGAAGCTTGTAAATAAGCTTGTAACTTCTTAGCTCGCAAACGCGTCATTGGACCTTTAAACTGCAGCTCCGGATCATCTTCTTCATTGCCTTGTATGACCTCATCAATTTGTCCGGGTCGTATCAGCTTGTGTGGTACTACTCAAGGTTTTAGATGTTAATTAATTATAGCTGTCAGAGGCCGACATAATTAATTAATGAACATTATATCTTAGACACGGGGAATGACTGGACTAAAGGAGAAAACATATTCGTAAATATGTATTAAATTGGTAGGTCAGTTTTACTTCTTTAGTGGAATAAAAGTAAAACTTAATTTATTTAATTATATCCTAGGTTTATTGGATATTGGATATTAAATAAATTAGTGGGCCAATTTAATATTCTTCTAGATCCCTGTTGTAGCCCAATTGATACGACCTTGACAAATAATCTAGGACGAATCTAGAGACGTAGCGGAAGACTTCTGGATACGAAACACGTCAGCGAATGAAGGGCTTCAATCCGACTCGATAAACAATGAAAAATAGACAATCTAGACAACTAAAATACCTAAACTATGACATGAACTATGTAACACAAGAACCGAAGGATAGGGGCTGTATAGGGACGAAATATAGGCTGGAAATTGGGTGGAAATTCGTGTGTGATATTGGTGAAGAAAGGTTTGGGTACATAGGATATGTTAGGGATGAAACGAACTTACGGATGAAACAGAACGGCGTAGAACTTGAACTCGAACTTGTGGGCTGAATTGAGGTGTGCGTTGATGGAGTATGGATGGCGTCGATTATGGTTGATGGATGATGATTTGTTGATGTGAATCACAACCCGATAGCCTCCTTGAATCTCGAACGTACCCAAGGATGAAATCTCTAAGTTGATCTTCGGATAGCGAATACCGGTTAATCCCTCAAGTGGATTAAGCAATACCCTTGAATAAGACTTAAAGTTGCTAGCTCCAAGAATATGAATTTTAAATCAAAACTCACAAAGATTTAATGGGGGGTTGAGACAATATTGAAAGCAAAGCTTAATAATTCAAATAAAGTCTAAAGTATCAATGTAACAATGATCCCCTATTTATAATACTATGGGGGATGAAATTTAGCATCAAAAAGGCTTAAAAATTTGATATGATCCTGAAAAGCCTTGAAGAATTAAATCCGGAGCTATCATTCAAAAGTCCGAAGATTGTTAGAATGAAGGTCATCAAAGATTGGAAATCAAGATTTGAAGAACTATTCATGATGATCAAAATCACACCATGTGATATCATACTTGAAGAGTTGAAGAATGAAGGCATGAAGACAGTTGGTATGGGCATACTGACCATATTGCATGAAGACAGTCGGTATGGGCATACTGACTAGGTTGACGTTGAAGATAACGTGTGGATTCATCCAATAATAGTCCAACACGTTAAAGAAGAAGCCCAAGTCCAAAAAATTGGCGAGTTGTTCAAGCCCAAAGTTAGTTAGGATTTATCTTTATCTAGTTAGATTTTTGTTATCTTTATTTTTGGTATCTTTTGATTCTTACCTTAAAACCAGATTTTGGATAAGGTAACAATCCTAGATAGATTAGAACTAGTTTATTTCGAATTCTTCTAGTATTAGGACTCTAATTTTTGTCCATATACACTCCTATAAATAGGAGCACCCTGTGACATTCATAATTGAGACGTTGCATGAAATAAAGAGTTAATTTCTCAATTGTCTCACCGATCCTTTGGTTGATCACATTTATCGATCATTTGGTTGATCAAACACAATTCTATTGATCTAGGAATTCAATAGTCTTATTCAAGTTCTTCAGGGTACAATCGAGTACTTGGGAGAATTGCTAACAAATCGAAGAAGATCGAAGTAGCTGCGTTTCGTCTCTTGAAGCCGGGGTTCAGCTGAAGTTCCAATCCATTCTACCTATCATCTACATCTCGATGCCACTACCTTCATCCACAAGACACTATTCGTCCGCCTCCTATCTTCCACAAATTATCCTAGTAAGTTCTATCTCAATTCGAGTCCAAAATTCCTATCGTTTTAAGTCGGATTGTTCCTTCCTTTCTCACTGATGTTGTTCGATTCTTAAGTCTTCCGCTTGCGTATTTAACGTCAGCGAGAAAGGAAGGAACAATCCGACTTAAAACGATAGGAATTTTGGACTCGAATTGAGATAGAACTTACTAGGATAATTTGTGGAAGATAGGAGGCGGACGAATAGTGTCTTGTGGATGAAGGTAGTGGCGTCGAGATGTAGATGATAGGTAGAATGGATTGGAACTTCAGCTGAACCCCGGCTTCAAGAGACGAAACGCAGCTACTTCGATCTTCTCCGATTTGTTAGCAATTCTCCCAAGTACTCGATTGTACCCTGAAGAACTTGAATAAGACTATTGAATTGCTAGATCAATAGAATTGTGTTTGATCAACCAAAGGATCGATAAATGTGATCAACCAAAGGATCGGTGAGACAATTGAGAAATTAACTCTTTATTTCATGCAACGTCTCAATTATGAGTGTCGCAGGGTGCTCCTATTTATAGGAGTGTATATGGACAAAAATTAGAGTCCTAATACTAGAAGAATTCGAAATAAACTAGTTCTAATCTATCTAGGATTGTTACCTTATCCAAAATCTGGTTTTTAAGGTAAGAATCAAAAGATACCAAAAATAAAGATAACAAAAATCTAACTAGATAAAGATAAATCCTAACTAACTTTGGGCTTGAACAACTCGCCAATTTTTTGGACTTGGGCTTCTTCTTTAACGTGTTGGACTATTATTGGATGAGTTCTATCTTCATGCATTGTTCTTCAAATCTTGATCTCCAATCTTTAATTGTTAACAAAGTAACAATTTTGGGGCTGCATTTAACTTCTTCTAATTCTTCAAACTTCTTGCGAATAATTGCTTGGAAACAACCTTGCAATTTCTTGGCTCGAAATCGTGTAATTGAACCTCTAAATGGCAGCTCCGAATTTAGTTCATCGCTTCATCATTCCCCTCCTCTTGAAAAGAATTCGTCCTCGAATTCAATTCTCCGAGATCAAAGACGAACACGAACTGACCATCGAACTCCTTTTGCACAAGCTGCATAAAACACATCTTCATGAACGTACACATCAACTTGGTGTTAAATGGCCGAAACTCTAGCTCCATAGTTTGCCTTGTCATGACATTCACGATCAAATCTGATGGTACATCAACTTCCAATGGAATTTCTTCAACAACCTGTAGAATAAAGATATCACAAGAAAACGGTTGACAAAAAATGTTAGAAATCGATGGATCTGCCATGCTAGCTTGTTCGAGCTCTTCATGATCTTCAACCATTGTCTCACGGATGTCATTCTCCTTTTCATTACAAGGTTGTATCTCCAACAACTCTTCAACTTCTTCGGCTTCCTCAACTGCATCATGGATCTCCAAATTCACAATTTGTAGTTTATCATCCATACAATCTTCAGGACTTGTCATCTCTATGGACAAAACATCCAAACTACAATCTTCTATACTTGTCTTCTCCGGATTAGTAATTTCGAGAATGGGCACCTCTTCATCAACATGAATGGAAACCGACTCCTCTTGATTACATTCGTCTTGAACTAACTCTTCCAAAACTGGCATCTCCTCATTGGTTGTTTCTATCATGTCCAACTCTGGCTTAGATTCTTCAACTATCTCATCTTCTAAGCACATAGAAATAGATGGTAATGAGATAAAAGGTACTTCAACGAAGTCTAGAATTGGTACCTTGGAAGTAGAAGCATCATGGGTGGCA
This sequence comes from Perilla frutescens, assembly GCA_026008535.1. Classification (NCBI taxonomy): domain Eukaryota; kingdom Viridiplantae; phylum Streptophyta; class Magnoliopsida; order Lamiales; family Lamiaceae; genus Perilla; species Perilla frutescens. The sequence continues at coordinate 19,185,317 of BRKX01000004.1, forward strand.
ATGCTCGACTCTACTTCAACCTCCTCTTTTGACTTCATCTCTAGTTCCTCTAGCCACTTTTCTATCCGAATGGCGTATTCCACCATGTCTTCCAACTCGTCGAAGAGGTACAATGCTACTCTTTCACGGATTGCTCTTCGTAGACCAGCTAGAAATCTATCCACGGTGTCTTCTGGATATTCTTCTACATCAGCTTGTCTCATGGCTTCAATCATTTTGTTGTAGTAGTCATTTACACTTCGATCTCTTTGTCTAAGCTTGTATAGCTTTTCCTCCAACTCCCATTGGTAGTGGTCTGGAATGAAGCGTTTCCACATCAAATCTTTCAACTCACGCCATGTGTCGATAGGTGGAAGGTGATCTCTATGGCACCGGTTCTGCTGGAATTCCCACCATGTTGTTGCGTAGCCTTTAAACTTTGACGAAACTAGCTGCACTTTCTTTTTCTCGGGGAAGTCATAGCACTCAAAAAGTTTGTCTACTTTGCGTTCCCAATCCAAATAGATGTCGGGATAGTATAGACCTTCAAGCTCAGGTACGATCATGTTGTTGTTGCGGTAGAGATGGCGAGGATTTGGTGTATAGGGTGTATGGGTATACGGAGTATGATTGGTGTATGGTGCATGGACCGGATGGTACATGGGTGCATATGTGTATGGTCCGGATGGTGTATATGAGTGTGAACAGATGGTGTATGTGGACTAGGATGAATTTTCGATCCCCTTGATGATGGTGGACGAAAATTTGAAGGGAGGAAGTGTATATGGAGCCCGTGGACGACGTCACCATTGAAGGAGAAGTCGAGAATGATGCAGCCCCTAACCCAGTCGATGCGGAAGTTCAGCTCAGTTTGGTCTCAATCCGGAGTTTGAGCATCATTCGAGAAGAGGAACAAGAACACCAACGGGAGAACATCTTCTACACCCGTGCAGTGATTCAAGGTCACACGTGTTCCATGATAATTGACAGTGGTAGTGTGATCAATGCCATTAGTCAATACGCCGTTGAAAAGCTTGGTCTACCTATTCAACAACATGCAAAGCCATACAGATTGCAGAAAGAGGCGAGATATGCGTGGTTCACCAGGTAAGTGTCTCATTCTCAATCCATAAGTTTTCTGACACTGTTTTGTGCGACGTTATCCCTATGGATGCGGCACACTTGTTGTTAGGCAGACCTTGGCAGTATGATCGACGTGTTGTCCACGATGGACGTCTGAACACTTATACCGTCGACATTGATGGCCGAATCAGCACCCTAAGGACATTATCACCTAAAGACGTTGCTACGGATCAGCAACGCATGCAAGAAAGGTTCAAAGAGGAAAAGGCGAAGCAAGCCGCCGCAAAACGGGCCCCGAAGGCCACGGCCGAAACCTCAGCCCCCGGACAGCCCCTTGGCGCCGCCACTTCACCTCCCAAACAACCTCATTCGAGCTCCCTAGCTGTGGAAAAGAAGTTGGAGTCGAGTTCAAACAAGCCTCATGTGAAGAGCTTGTTTATTTCAGCAAAAGGAGTTCAAAAAGCCGTTAAAGCAGGTATGCCCCTTGTACTACTCACATTTAAGAGCAGTGCTACTAATGATTGTTTTCCTAGTGATGTGCAGCCCTTACTTGATGAGTTCAAGGACGTTTTCCCTGAGGAGATACCCGGAGGACTGCCACCAATGCGAGGAATCGAGCATCAGATCGATTTCATCCCCGGAGCCGTGCTTCCCAACCAACCAGCCTATAGGACATCTCCCGACGAGACTAAGGAGATAGATAGACAAGTCAAAGAGCTGTTGGAGAAGAAGCAAATTCGAGAAAGCTTGAGCCCGTGCGCCGTTCCAATGATTCTAGTGCCAAAGAAGAACAACGAATGGCGTATGTGCATGGATTTCCGTGCAATCAACAAAATCACGGTAAAGTATCGTTTTCCCATCCCTAGATTAGATGATATGCTTGATGAGTTATCTGGTTCGCGTGTCTTTTCTAAAATTGATTTGCGTTCTGGTTATTTTCAAGTACGTATGCAAGAAGGTGATGAATGGAAAACTGCATTTAAAACTAAGCATGGTTTGTATGAATAGCTTGTTATGCCTTTTGGTCTCACTAATGCACCAAGCACATTTATGCGTCTGATGAATCATGTTTTACGTGAAGTGATTGGAAAGTATGTTGTTGTGTATTTTGATGACATTTTGATTTACAGTGACACGACACATACACATATGCAGCCCCTTAGACACGTTTTTGAGCTTCTTAGAGAGTCGAAATTATATGGTAATCTGTCTAAGTGTTCTTTTTGCATGAGTGAAGTCGTTTTTCTAGGTTTCGTTGTAAGTTTACGTGGTATAGAAGTAGACCGTTCCAAAATCAAAGCGATTGAGGAATGGCCCATTCCTAAGTCTGCGAGTGATGTGAGGTCTTTCCACGGCCTTGCTGGCTTTTATCGTCGCTTTGTGCGCGATTTCTCCAGCATAGCCGCGCCGCTTACTGAGTTAAGCAAGAAAGATCGAAAGTTTGAATGGGGTCCTGTTCAAGAGCATGCGTTTAACACTTTAAAGTCTTGTTTATGTAATGCGCCGTTCTTGCTCTTCCGGACTTCAATAAGACGTTTGAAATAGAATGCGATGCCTCGGGCAAAGGGATTGGTGCTGTTTTGATGCAGGAACGGCGACCAGTCGCCTATTTTAGTGAGAAGCTCCATGATGCAGCCCTTCGTTATTCTACCTATGACAAGGAGTTGTACGCACTCAAGAGAGCTTTAGAAACGTGGCAGCACTATTTATGACCTAAGGAGTTTGTGATTCACACGGATCACGAGAGTTTAAAGCATTTGAAAGGCCAACAAAATCTGAACAAGCGACATGCACGATGGGTAGAGTTTATCGAGTCTTTCCCGTACGTCATCAAGTACAAGAAAGGCGCCGAAAACGTTGTTGCTGATGCATTGTCGAGAAGGTACGTTCTCTTGAACCTTATGCATGCTAAAATGTTGGGATTTGATGCAATTAAGGAGTTATATGTATGTGATGAGTTTTTTGCACCCATATATGCTAATTGTTGCTCAAAATCTCGTGCTTATGATGGTTATTTCGTGCATGATGGGTTCTTGTTAAAGGGTTCACAATTATGCATTCCTATGTCTTCTATGCGTGAGTTGTTAGTTCTTGAGTCGCATGCGGGAGGTTTAATGGGTCACTTTGGTGTGTCTAAGACGTTAAACTTGCTGCATGAACATTTCTTTTGGCCACGTATGAAGCATGATGTTGAGAATGTGTGTAGTAGATGCATTACATGTAGGAGGTCAAAATCTACATCACACCCGTTTGGTTTATACACTCCTCTACCAGCCCCGTCTTCCCCGTGGATTGATTTATCTATGGATTTCATATTAGGTTTACCATGGTCTAGGTCTGGTCGAGATTCTATCTTTGTTGTAGTTGATAGGTTTGCCAAGATGTCTCATTTCATTGCATGTAGGAAAACCGATGATGCAGTACACACATAGCCAATTTGTTCTTTATACATGTTGTGCGTTTACATGGAATACCTAGAACTATTGTTAGTGATAGAGATTCTAAGTTTCTAGCACATTTTTGGTGTGTACTATATGGGGAAAGTTAGGTACCAAACTGTTATTTTCTACTGCATGTCATCCACAAACTTATAGACAAACTGAAGTAGTTAATCGCACTTTAAGTACTTTGCTGCGTGCTTTAGTTAAAAACAACTTGAAATCATGGGAAGATTGTTTGCCATATGCTGAATTTGCTTATAATAGAGTTGTGCATTCATCTACCAATATGTCTCCGTTTGAAGTTGTTTATGGTTTTAATCCGCTAACGCCTAATGATCTGTTGCCTTTACCTGTTGAGCATCTAACAAGTGTTAAAGGTACAAGAAAAGCGGAATAAGTTAAGGAGATGCATGAGAAAGTACGTGTGCGTATTGAAGCCGTTGGCGCACGTAATGCTGTTCAAAAGAACAAACGGCGCAAGCAAGTGATTTTCCAGCCTGGAGATCGCGTTTGGATTCATCTGAGTCCTGGACGGTTTCCTAACTTGAGAAAATCGAAATTGATGCCTAGAGGAGATGGACCGTTCACCGTTCTGAGTCGAGTCAATGACAATGCATATCGCATTGATTTACCCGGTGATTATAAGTGTTCGTCTACATTTAATGTTGCTGACTTGTCTCCCTTTTCTGCAGATGATGAGTTCGAGTGCAATGATGACGAGTCCTTGAATTCGAGGATGAATTCTTTTCAGCAGGGGGGGAATGATGAGGTCATGCAAGGCAATGAAGAAAATGATCCGGAGCTGCAGTTTAAAGGTCCAATGACGCGTTTGCGAGCTAAGAAGTTAGAAGCTTATTTATAAGCTTCTATTCGTCGCAAATTCGAAATGCATGAAGATGAAGTCAAGGGCAGCTCGAGATTGATCACCATGCTATCCATAGATGATGAAGAAGGAAGCATGAAGACGTGAGAAGAAGAATGACGCCATTTGGACGTGTGCATTAAAAGTTATACGCGTTTGCATGGGAAATCGGGAGATTTTGTTTTTCATGCAAAGGTGGCAAGATTACCTAGCATGGGCCACGAATTTATCTACCTTATTTCAGCCCATGATCGAGCTTATAAAGTCCATAGATGGCGTGGAAATTGAAGGCCCAAATCCACTTTGGATTTATTTTTATCTAGATAGATTTTTCTTACTTTATTTTTGGTATCTTTTGATTCTTACCTTAAAACCAGATTTTGGATAAGGTAACAATCTTTATTAGATTAGGACTAGTTATTTTCGATTCCATCTAGATATCTAGGTCTAGATTTCGATCCTATTAGCTATTATAAATAGGACTACTATGTTACATTCAAAAGTTAGACAATTGCATGAATTCAAGAAGTATTTCACTCTTGTCTCCTAGATCCTAAGGTTGATCGAGTTTTATCTTCAAAAGTTCTATTGTTCTAGCAAATCAATAGTCCTATTCAAGTTCTTCAGGGTGCATTCAAGTACTTGGGAGAATTGCTATCCGGAGAATTAGTCGTGCGCGTTCGAGTTGATTCAACACGGGTTCGCCGATCCTGATTATCCTTCTACCTTCCACCGCCGCCACTACCACCTTTCCCGACGACCACCGCCGCCTTCACCGCCGTCCGCCACCGTGTCCAAGCCATCCACAAGTGTTCCAATCGAGCCCTTCCTCGTGTTCGTGTTCTCTAGTAAGTTTGTTGTCCAATTCGTGTCGGATTGTTTCCCTTCTTTAGCTGACGTAGTTCGAGTCCTCAAAAGTCTTCTGCATGCGTTTCATTCGTGTCTTGGATTCATTGTCTGGGTCACATCATAAATTTGGCATCAGAGCCACGTCAGCTCTGCTAGTCGTGGTTCAATCCGACGTGTCATCTACGTGTCAAATACGTGTCATTTAATTTTCGTTTTGTTTCGAGTCTTGTAATCTGATTTCTATTCATTGAAAAAAAAGAGAGTAAAAGAGCAAAGGGATCGAAATCCCTACAGCAAAAAAAAAATCGTTAAAAAAAATGAAAATTCAATTTGTTATTGTGTTTTGGATCTTAATTCCTTGTTTTTAGATTTGTTCCATATATTTAGGGATTCTTAGATTGTGTTCACACATCCAAAATCCTTATTCCCTCATCCATTAGATTTCTTACCTTGTTTAGATAGATTTCATCCTAATCTACATCTATTCAAGATCTTTTCATCCCCATCCATATCTAATCAAATCTTCCACCCTTAACCACCAAATTTTCGATCCTACACATCTCTAGGGTTCGAAATTTTCATTTTTTCCATATACACCCGGTTCACCTTATACACCACATAGTCCATACACCATACACCCGTACACCCATACACCCGTGGTCCACATACACCACTAGCTGAATTACTCATTCCACACGCCTACTTCTACTCTTAGCAACCTTCCGGCTTGATTTTATCCATTGGAGCTTGAAGAAGACCCAAAGGAGCTAGTCAAGAGAAGCTGCTGAATTTTTCGATCAACCCACCCCCCATATTTCACTCCACACGTGCACTACACATACTTGAGAGTTAAACACGAGTGGAAAAATCAAGAGTGACATACACGAGCGTTTGTGAGGAATTGTGATACGACCCGAACTCTAGGAACGAACACACGTCGACACACGTAAGTTTTGTGTCCACGAAGACTCAAATTATCAAAGTAAAAATATGCGGAAGAAAACTAGACGACTAAGACTCAATTAAAATACCTAGACAATGACACACAAAATAACACAAATCCAATGAATATGGGGCTGATTTGGACGGCTAAGATAAAGGTAAGGGTGATGGAATTTCGATGGTATTGAATGGGTTTAGAATGGCTTGAGTAGATAGGATATGATAGAGTTGAAACGGACTTACGGATTGAACGGTATGAACGATGAATTGAACTCGGACTTGAACACGTTGATGGCTGGACTTGAGGCGGACGAACGGTGGTGATGGTGGCGTCGTGAAGGTGGTTCGGCGGTGGTGGTAGTGTTGTGAATTACAACCCGAAAGTTGCCTTGAATCTCGAACGTACACAAGGCCAAATTCTTTAAGTTGTTCTTCGATAGCGAGTCTCCGACGATCCCTCGAACGTGGACGGCGAATTCCCTTTGTAAAACTTAGAGGTGCTAAATCTAAGAGTATGAATTTAATTATCTAAACTCACAAAAGATTAAACGGGGAGAGACGATATTGAAAGCAAAGGCTTAATAATCAAATATAGTCTAAAGTATGAATGTCACATGGTTCCACTATTTATAACAATAGTGGGGGACGAAAATCTATGCTATAGGACCGAAAAACATAGTCCAAATCAAACTAGGATTGTGTTTGGATATTTCCTAAACTAGAATTCTATTTAAGGTAGAACTTGTAGATCTTACCTTATCTAAAATCCTAGTCAAACCTTGACTCTAAATAACCGAAAATTGACTCCAAACAATTAAATAAAATCTGATCCTAACTATAGTATAATTAAATAAAATAAATACTATAGTCCAAAATAAAATTACTACTAGATAAAAACCAACAAGGCCGAAAATTAGCCTTATTAATTTGGGCCGAATCTCTTCACTTTCTTGGGCTCATGCACACGCCCATATGCACATCTTCATGTTGTGTTCTCCATGTCTTGATCTCCATCTTCCAATGTCAATAAGTTCATCATCTTCAAGCTTCCTTGTACGCCGTCTTCTTCTTCAAGCTTCTTGCGAATTGTAGCTTGCAAATAATCTTGCAACTTCTTAGCTCTTAATCTTGTGACGGGTCCTTTGAATTGAAGCTCTTCATTGACTTCCTCATTGCTATGAAAAAGCTTCAAAAAAAGCTTCGATCAAAAAAAAAAAGCAATCGAATTCAAAAAAAAAAAAAAATCGAAAAAAAAAAAAAAAACCAAAATTTCATTGTTTCCTTTTGTTCAATTTTTAATTTTGATACTTTCCTTTTGGTACTAGATCATAGTTGGTAATTACCTTAGTGAGTTTGTCTTATTTTGGTAGTTTCCTTCTAAGTTGATTGTATTTTTGGAACTTTCCATACAAGTCCTATTTCTTGTTGGTAACTTCCTTAAGTGTCTTATCTTATTTTTGGTTCATTCCTTCTAGAGTCTAGGCTAATTAAGGTATTTAGATTATGTCACATAGATTGATACATATCCAAATTCCCTACTTACCTTATCTCTTTCTTCTTTCCTTATCTCTTCTATTTCTTTCCTTCCTACCCTATACTTCCTACCCTAATTCGACCACCACACCCCATCCATACTACCCTACACAATCGGCCACCCCCTACCTATACTATACCACATTCGGCCACCCCCATACCCACATATATTCAACCCGTATCTCATCTACACATACCAAATTCATCTTGTTCCAAGAATAGCATTCCCGTCCTTCCTTAGAACAAACCACACGAGTTCCATACCCATATACATCTCACGTTCACTCACATACTCCATTCCATTATACACGACACACACACATCACCATACACTTTGAGTGCAAACACGAGTGGTAAAATCAAGAGAGAAAACAAACGAGAGAAAGTGAGATTGTGAGGATCTTCCTTGTTTTCTTTTACGTTTGTTCGTTTTGTAGGTATCATGAAGAAAGGAACCCACATCGAATCATCCTCTACACCTCCAGTCGATCACCATTCGAATTCACCGCCTTTGGACCCGTCCAAAGACCCTTCTAAAGCACCCATGGAGTCATACTCGGATCCACCCGCACCGTGGGATCCCAAGTACCATTTTGAAGCGTTGTCTAAGCATGTTCAAAGACAACACCAGGCCCTCTCTGACAAAATAGACGATTTAGTGCATGCTCTTGAACGCACTAAAACGACACCTGTCTTTCCTCCACCCATTCGAGGAAACCAACGTCTAGAACGTCACAACGAGCCTGAAGAGGAGTACTTTGATGAGAATACTGAAGAATTTGATCGAGGACGTCGCCCGAGACGAGGCCATAGTCGAGATGACTATGAGGAAGATCGAATGCTCCACAACATCAAAACGAGCATTCCAGAATTTGAAGGCCTTCACGATCCCGATATCTATCTTGATTGGTGATACGAACCCGAAAAGCATAAAAGAATCAAATCCAAAGATACTATTGAGAGCTTCAAAGTTAATCATGTTGTTCAAGGTTAAAGATTGGAGATCAAGATTTGAAGAACAAGACATGAATAAATTCGAATATGATGAGCAGCCCATGGAGTTAATTAATTCAGCCCATGTTTGAATTATTAGAACCCAAGTTTGAAGGCCCAATGTGTTGGGATTTTATCTAGATTATTTTAGATTTTATTATTTTATTTTTAGTCTTTTTGATTTTTAGTCTTTTTGATTTTTGGTCTTTTTGATTTTACCTTAATTAGGGACTTCTAGTCAAAATAGGATTCCTAGTTGATCTACTTAGGATTTTCGAAATCCTTTAGCTATTAGGTTTAGATTTTCAGTTTTATGCTCCTATAAATAGGAGTACCTTGTGACATTATTATTCAGACGTTGCATGAAATAAAGAGTTAATTTCTCAATTGTCTCACCGATCCTTTGGTTGATCACATTTATCGATCCTTTGGTTGATCAAACACAATTCTATTGATCTAGCAATTCAATAGTCTTATTCAAGTTCTTCAGGGTACATTAAGTACTTGGGAGAATTGCTATCAAACTTGGAGTATTCGAGAAATCGCGTTTCGTCTTCACCGCAAGACGGGGTTCGAGTAAGTTTACTTCTTCTACCTTTTCAATTCATCTCCATCATTCACCATCCTTCATCTACCACCTACGTACGTTTCATCATCAGCCTCATCCATAATCCAGCCATAATTCATCGCTATAAATCGTTCATCACCTATACGTGTCCAATTCGCCTTAATTAACACGTATAACAAATCTGTCCCAAATCGCCTATCTATCTATTTATTTGTGTGTGTTTTATTTAGTTGAGTCATATTTCTACGTGTCTTAGGTGTCTAGCATTTATTCGAGTCTTATTTTTCATAGTTTAGTCGTTTATCTGTGTCTTGTTATCTGTCGGATTGAATCCTTCATTCGCCTGACGTTGTTCGATTCTTAAGTCTTCCGCTTGCGTATTCTTGTGTCTTGGATTATTTGTCCGGGTCACATCATAAATTTGGTATCAGAGCCACGTCAGCTCTGCTGGTCGTGGTTCAATCCGACGTGTCATCTACGTGTCAAATACGTGTCATTTGATTTTCGTCTTGTTTCGAGTCTTGTAATCTGATTTATATTCATTGAAAAAAAAAGGAGCAAAGGGATCGAAATCCCTACAGTAAAAAAAAAACGAAAAAAAAAGTCGCCGAAAAAAAAAAAAAAAACGAAAATCAGATTTAAATCCTTGTTGGATTCGATTTTAGCTTGTTTCTTTAGATTGTGTTCACATTGGTCACACACATCCAAAATCCTTTTTCCACATCCATTAGATTTCCTACCTTGTTTAGATATCTTCCATCCTAATCCATATCTAATCAAGATCATCCATCCTTATCCATCATAGATTTCGATCCTTACACCTCTAGGATTCGAAATTCTTCATCCCACCCATATACACCCAGCTCACCTTATACACCACATAGTCCATACACACATACACCCATACACCCGTGGTCTACATACACCAATCAGCAGGTTTACCTACACCATTCATACAACAGCCCCACATCATCAAGTTAGATGGATCCGGTCCGAGTTCGCCCGAATCGATTCAGAGATGCCGATGGTCTACACCGCAACAAGATAACCATCCCATAGTTTGAGGGTCTATACGATCCAGAAGTGTACCTAGATTGGGAACGCAGAGTTGATAAGATTTTTAAGTATCACTACTTCCCCGAGCCAAAGAAGGTGCAATTAGCTACATTGGAGTTTAAAGACTATGCAGCAACATGGTGGGAATTCCAGCAAAGTCGATGCCACCGAGATCACCTTCCACCTATCGACACATGGCGTGAGTTGAAAGATTTGATGCGGAAACGCTTCATTCCAGACCATTACCAATGGGAGTTGGAGGAAAAGCTATACAAGCTTAGGCAAAGAGATCGAAGTGTAAATGACTACTACCACAAAATGATTGAAGCCATGAGACGAGCTGATATAGAGGAGTATCTAGAAGATACCATGGATAGATTCCTAGCTGGTCTACGAAGGAAAATCCGAGAAAAGGTAGCATTGTATCACTTCGACAAGTTGAAAGACATGGTGAAATATGCCATTGAGATAGAGAAGTGGTTGGAGAGTCTAGAGATGAGGCAAAATGAAGTGGTTCAAGTAGAGTCAAATGTAGAGTTGTCACCTAGAGCTCATCGCCAAACAGCCCCGTTTCGTTGGAGCGAACCTGAGTCATTCGAGGAGTTTCTACGTACCTATGTACCACCTACACAGCCTGCATCACCAGTTCAGCCGGATATTGTTTCGTCAAGTCTAGCATGTGATGAACAATGCCCTATCTGTCCAGTCCGTGAAGAAGAGTTAAAGCAGCCTCCGATTGATGCTAAATCTGAGGAAGAACCTGCCGAAGTCGAGGAAGAAGAAATGGAGGTCAATGATGCAGTTGAGGAATCCAAAGAAGTTGAAAAGTTGGAGGAATTACAACCATGTTCTAAAAAGGAGAATGACATCAGTGGAGCAATGGTTGAAGATCACAAAGAATTCGATCAAGCAAGCATGGAGGAGCTGCCGAATTCTAACATCATTTGTCAACCATTTTCTTGTGCTATCTATATCTTACAGGTTGTTGAAGTTATTCCATTGAAAGTTGGGTTTGTGCAAAGAAAGATTGATGATCCGTTCACGTTCGTCTTTGATCCCGGAGATTTGAATTCGAGGACGAATTCTTTTCAAGAGGAGGGGAATGATACGAACCCGAAAAGCATAAAAGAATCAAATCCAAAGATACTATTGAGAGCTTCAAAGTTAATCATGTTGTTCAAGGTTAAAGATTGGAGATCAAGATTTGAAGAACAAGACATGAATAAATTCGAATATGATGAGCAGCCCATGGAGTTAATTAATTCAGCCCATGTTTGAATTATTAGAACCCAAGTTTGAAGGCCCAAAGTGTTGGGATTTTATCTAGATTATTTTAGATTTTATTATTTTATTTTTAGTCTTTTTGATTTTTGGTCTTTTTGATTTTACCTTAATTAGGGACTTCTAGTCAAAATAGGATTCCTAGTTGATCTACTTAGGATTTTCGAAATCCTTTAGCTATTAGGTTTAGATTTTCAGTTTTATGCTCCTATAAATAGGAGTACCTTGTGACATTATTATTCAGACGTTGCATGAAATAAAGAGTTAATTTCTCAATTGTCTCACCGATCCTTTGGTTGATCACATTTATCGATCCTTTGGTTGATCAAACACAATTCTATTGATCTAGCAATTCAATAGTCTTATTCAAGTTCTTCAGGGTACATTAAGTACTTGGGAGAATTGCTATCAAACTTGGAGTATTCGAGAAATCGCGTTTCGTCTTCACCGCAAGACGGGGTTCGAGTAAGTTTACTTCTTCTACCTTTTCAATTCATCTCCATCATTCACCATCCTTCATCTACCACCTACGTACGTTTCATCATCAGCCTCATCCATAATCCAGCCATAATTCATCGCTATAAATCGTTCATCACCTATACGTGTCCAATTCGCCTTAATTAACACGTATAACAAATCTGTCCCAAATCGCCTATCTATCTATTTATTTGTGTGTTTTATTTAGTTGAGTCATATTTCTACGTGTCTTAGGTGTCTAGCATTTATTCGAGTCTTATTTTTCATAGTTTAGTCGTTTATCTGTGTCTTGTTATCTGTCGGATTGAATCCTTCATTCGCCTGACGTTGTTCGATTCTTAAGTCTTCCGCTTGCGTATTCTTGTGTCTTGGATTATTTGTCCGGGTCACATCATAAATTTGGTATCAGAGCCACGTCAGCTCTGCTGGTCGTGGTTCAATCCGACGTGTCATCTACGTGTCAAATACGTGTCATTTGATTTTCGTCTTGTTTCGAGTCTTGTAATCTGATTTATATTCATTGAAAAAAAAGGAGCAAAGGGATCGAAATCCCTACAGTAAAAAAAAAACGAAAAAAAAAGTCGCCGAAAAAAAAAAAAACGAAAATCAGATTTAAATCCTTGTTGGATTCGATTTTAGCTTGTTTCTTTAGATTGTGTTCACATTGGTCACACACATCCAAAATCCTTTTTCCACATCCATTAGATTCCCTACCTTGTTTAGATATCTTCCATCCTAATCCATATCTAATCAAGATCATCCATCCTTATCCATCATAGATTTCGATCCTTACACCTCTAGGATTCGAAATTCTTCATCCCACCCATATACACCCAGCTCACCTTATACACCACATAGTCCATACACACATACACCCATACACCCGTGGTCTACATACACCAATCAGCAGGTTTACCTACACCATTCATACAACAGCCCCACATCATCAAGTTAGATGGATCCGGTCCGAGTTCGCCCGAATCGATTCAGAGATGCCGATGGTCTACACCGCAACAAGATAACCATCCCATAGTTTGAGGGTCTATACGATCCAGAAGTGTACCTAGATTGGGAACGCAGAGTTGATAAGATTTTTAAGTATCACTACTTCCCCGAGCCAAAGAAGGTGCAATTAGCTACATTGGAGTTTAAAGACTATGCAGCAACATGGTGGGAATTCCAGCAAAGTCGATGCCACCGAGATCACCTTCCACCTATCGACACATGGCGTGAGTTGAAAGATTTGATGCGGAAACGCTTCATTCCAGACCATTACCAATGGGAGTTGGAGGAAAAGCTATACAAGCTTAGGCAAAGAGATCGAAGTGTAAATGACTACTACCACAAAATGATTGAAGCCATGAGACGAGCTGATATAGAGGAGTATCTAGAAGATACCATGGATAGATTCCTAGCTGGTCTACGAAGGAAAATCCGAGAAAAGGTAGCATTGTATCACTTCGACAAGTTGAAAGACATGGTGAAATATGCCATTGAGATAGAGAAGTGGTTGGAGAGTCTAGAGATGAGGCAAAATGAAGTGGTTCAAGTAGAGTCAAATGTAGAGTTGTCACCTAGAGCTCATCGCCAAACAGCCCCGTTTCGTTGGAGCGAACCTGAGTCATTCGAGGAGTTTCTACGTACCTATGTACCACCTACACAGCCTGCATCACCAGTTCAGCCGGATATTGTTTCGTCAAGTCTAGCATGTGATGAACAATGCCCTATCTGTCCAGTCCGTGAAGAAGAGTTAAAGCAGCCTCCGATTGATGCTAAATCTGAGGAAGAACCTGCCGAAGTCGAGGAAGAAGAAATGGAGGTCAATGATGCAGTTGAGGAATCCAAAGAAGTTGAAAAGTTGGAGGAATTACAACCATGTTCTAAAAAGGAGAATGACATCAGTGGAGCAATGGTTGAAGATCACAAAGAATTCGATCAAGCAAGCATGGAGGAGCTGCCGAATTCTAACATCATTTGTCAACCATTTTCTTGTGCTATCTATATCTTACAGGTTGTTGAAGTTATTCCATTGAAAGTTGGGTTTGTGCAAAGAAAGATTGATGATCCGTTCACGTTCGTCTTTGATCCCGGAGATTTGAATTCGAGGACGAATTCTTTTCAAGAGGAGGGGAATGATACGAACCCGAAAAGCATAAAAGAATCAAATCCAAAGATACTATTGAGAGCTTCAAAGTTAATCATGTTGTTCAAGGTTAAAGATTGGAGATCAAGATTTGAAGAACAAGACATGAATAAATTCGAATATGATGAGCAGCCCATGGAGTTAATTAATTCAGCCCATGTTTGAATTATTAGAACCCAAGTTTGAAGGCCCAAAGTGTTGGGATTTTATCTAGATTATTTTAGATTTTATTATTTTATTTTTAGTCTTTTTGATTTTTGGTCTTTTTGATTTTACCTTAATTAGGGACTTCTAGTCAAAATAGGATTCCTAGTTGATCTACTTAGGATTTTCGAAATCCTTTAGCTATTAGGTTTAGATTTTCAGTTTTATGCTCCTATAAATAGGAGTACCTTGTGACATTATTATTCAGACGTTGCATGAAATAAAGAGTTAATTTCTCAATTGTCTCACCGATCCTTTGGTTGATCACATTTATCGATCCTTTGGTTGATCAAACACAATTCTATTGATCTAGCAATTCAATAGTCTTATTCAAGTTCTTCAGGGTACATTAAGTACTTGGGAGAATTGCTATCAAACTTGGAGTATTCGAGAAATCGCGTTTCGTCTTCACCGCAAGACGGGGTTCGAGTAAGTTTACTTCTTCTACCTTTTCAATTCATCTCCATCATTCACCATCCTTCATCTACCACCTACGTACGTTTCATCATCAGCCTCATCCATAATCCAGCCATAATTCATCGCCATAAATCGTTCATCACCTATACGTGTCCAATTCGCCTTAATTAACACGTATAACAAATCTGTCCCAAATCGCCTATCTATCTATTTATTTGTGTGTGTTTTATTTAGTTGAGTCATATTTCTACGTGTCTTAGGTGTCTAGCATTTATTCGAGTCTTATTTTTCATAGTTTAGTCGTTTATCTGTGTCTTGTTATCTGTCGGATTGAATCCTTCATTCGCCTGACGTTGTTCGATTCTTAAGTCTTCCGCTTGCGTATTCTTGTGTCTTGGATTATTTGTCCGGGTCAAATCAATTGGGAACGTAAGGTAGAGAAGATTTTCGCATGCTATGATTTTTCAGAAGCTAAAAAGGTGCAACTAGCATGTTTGGAGTTCAAAGGCTACGCAGCCACTTGGTGGGAAATGCAGCAAGAAAGGAGACGAAGAAACAGAAATCCACCCATTGACAATTGGGAGGAAATGAAAGGATTCTTGCGTGGACGCTTCATCCCAGTCCACTATGAAAGAGAGCTTGAGAAGAAGCTCAACCGGATCAAGCAAGGAGCTAGATCGATCGAGGAGTACCACAAAGAGCTAGAAACGGCCCTGAATCGAGTCGGAAAAGAGGAGACCTTAAATGCTACCATCATTCGGTACATTGAAGGTATGAATCCAGACATTGCCTGTGAAGTAGAGCTCAAAGAATTCACAAGCATAGAGAGAATGGTGCAATACGCATCAATTGTGGAAAAGCAGTTACGAGAAGGCCGCCGTCGATCCAGTCAAAGTGCAGCCCCTACTCGATCATCTTGGAGTAAAGGTACACTTTCCACATCACCTTCTACTCCTTCTACTGATTCCACACGACCCCGAGGTCAATCCGGCCCTCCGGAACGCTGTTTTGATCGTTCTACACCGCAAGCAAGTCGTAGACCCGAGTCTACACCCAGGCCACCTTTCCAACGGCCCAATCAGTCCACTCCAACGCCGAATGCAGCCCCTAGTCGAGCTCGTGACATCCAATGTCATAAATGCCAAGGTTGGGGTCATTTTCAGAACCAATGTCCAAACCGGCGTGTTCTGTTCCTCAATGAACAGAATGGACTTGAATCAGCCAGTGAAGATGAAGAGGAGCCTCAGACCGCCGCCCCTGAAGCAATTGAGGTCCCTGAAGTCGAGCCAGATGAAGATGAAGTCGAGCTACCTCATGTCAGCTTGGTTTCTATTCGCAGTCTGAACATCAACCGTGAAGACGAAGAGCAATCGCAATGAGAGAACATCTTCTACACTCGAGTTGCCATCAAAGATCAGACTTGTGCCATGATCATCGACAGTGGGAGTGTAATCAACGCAATCAGTCAGTATGCCGTTGATAAACTCGCCCTCACCACAACAAAGCATCCAAAACCGTACAAGTTGCAGTGGCTCACAGATCGCGGATCCATCAGAGTTACAGGTCAGGTACACGTTTCCTTTACTAAAGGTCGCTATTCTGACACTGTTCTTTGTGATGTTATTCCCATGGAAGCAGCCCATATACTTTTAGGAAGACCGTGGCAGTTCGATAGAAAAGCGGTTCACGATGGTTTAGCCAACACCTACTCGATTCTTCGAGATGGTCGAACCACTGTGCTCAAACCACTTACTCCTAAAGCTGTTGCAGAGGATCAAGAAAGGATGCAAGAGAGATTCAAGCAAGAACGGGCAAAACAAGCCGCAGCCGCAGCCCGAACCAACTCGGCCGCCCCTTCAACACCGAGTTCCACCTCATGCTCGACCATTGCAGCCCCTAAGGCGTCTCCTAAAGATGCCTTAGCTCGTGGAAAAGCACCCGGATCAGCCCCAAGTCAAGAGAAGAATCGATCCCTGTTCATCTCAGTTAAAGGCGTAGAGAAAGCACTAAAAGCAGGTTTACCTTTTGTGCTATTATCTTATAAGGACAGTGCTACTAATGGTGTGTCTTTGCCTTGTGATGTGTAGCCACTTATGGAGGAGTTCGCGGATGTGTTCCCGGAAGAGATTCCAAGTGGATTACCTCCAGTTCGTGGGATCGAGCACCAGATCGACTTCGTACCCGGCGCAGTCTTGCCCAACCGACCGGCGTACCGCACTTCACCTGAAGAGACGAAGGAGATCGATCGCCAAGTAAAGGAGTTGCTTGAGAAGAAGCAAATCCGAGAGTCGATGAGCCCTTGTGCAGTTCCAGTCATTCTAGTGCCTAAAAAGAACAACGAATGGAGAATGTGCATGGATTGCCGCGCCATCAACAAGATAACAGTTAAGTACAGATTTCCTATCCCTAGACTTGATGATATGCTAGATGAATTAAGTGGTTCTAAGTTGTTTTCTAAGATAGATTTGAGATCTGGTTATTTTCAAGTTAGAATGCATGAAGGAGATGAATGGAAAACTGCGTTTAAGACAAAGCATGGGTTATATGAGTGGTTAGTTATGCCTTTTGGTCTCACTAATTGATATGACCCGAACTCTAGGAACGAACACACGTCGACACACGTAAGTTTTTGTGTCTTCTATGACTCAAATAAATCAAAGAAAATATGCGGAAGAATTATTGAACAAACTAGACGACTAAGACTCAACTAAAATACCTAGACAATGACACACGAAATAACACAATATCCAAGCAAGATGGGGGCTGTTTTTGGACGATTATGATGATGATGTGGAGGATGGAATTTCGATGGTGTGTATTGGTTTAGAATGGCTTGAGTAGATAGGGTATGTTAGAGATACGATGGACTTACGGATTGAACGGGATGACGATGAACTTGAACACGATGGGGCTGGTCTTGAGACGGATGTAGATGTTGATGATTGACGTTGATTATGGCTGGATGGTCGTTGGTTTGTAGATGTGAATTACAACCCGAAAGTTGCCTTGAATCTCGAACGTACACAAGGCCAAATTCTTTAAGTTGTTCTTCGATAGCGAGTTTCCGACGATCCCTCGAACGTGGACGGCGAATTCCCTTTGTAAAACTTAGAGGTGCTAAATCTAAGAGTATGAATTTAATTATCTAAACTCACAAAGATCAAAAGGGGAGAGACGATATTGAAAGCAAAGGCTTAATAATCAAATATAGTCTAAAATAATAATGTTACATGGATCCCCTATTTATAGGGCTAAGATGGACGAAATTAAAGATAAAAAAGGCTTAAAAATTGATCCAAAAGGTATCTCTAACTATACTAGGAAGTTCCCTAAGCTAGAATTCTATTCAAGGTAGGAAATTGCCTTAAATACAATTCTAGTCAAACCTATGCTTATTATGGACGAAAATTACATCAAAATTAAATAAAAATTTGAACTAAACTATAGTCTAACATAATTAAATAAGTACTATAGTCTAAATAAAATTCAACCCCTAATTAAATTAATTAAAGGGCCGAAAATCTGATCCCGTGCACGCATGCACAACTCGACGAGTTCTTCATGTTCTCTTCTTCAAACCTTGATCTCCAATCTTTAATTACTAGCAAAGTAACAATTTTGGAGTTGCTCTCAACATTTTTGTCATCTTCGAATTTCTTACATACAAATGCTTGGAAAAATCCTTGCAATCGTATTCCTCGAAATCGTGTAATTGGACCATATATTTGCAGCTCCGGATTAAGTTCCTCAAGGCTTTTCGTGGCTTCATCACTAATGCACCGAGCACGTTTATGAGATTAATGAATCATGTTTTGCGTGATGTGATTGGTAAATTTGTTGTTGTGTACTTTGATGATATTTTGATTTACAGTCACAATGCACAGACGCACTTAGATCATCTTAGGCGTGTTTTCTGTCTTCTGCGAGATGCTAAGTTGTATGGAAACTTGTCTAAATGTTCTTTTTGCATGGATGAAGTCGTGTTTTTAGGCTTTGTCGTTAGTTCACGAGGTATTGAGGTAGACCGTTCCAAAATCAAAGCGATTGAGGAATGGCCAACCCCGAAAAATGCCTCTGAGGTTCGATCATTCCATGGTCTAGCTGGGTTTTACCGTCGTTTTGTACGGGATTTCTCCAGTATAGCCGCCCCTCTTACTGAGCTAAGTAAGAAGGATCGGAAATTTGAGTGGGGTAAACAACAAGAGCATGCTTTTAATACCTTGAAATCATTGTTATGTTCTGCTCCTATTTTGTGTTTACCTGATTTTTCCAAAACTTTTGAGATCGAGTGTGATGCCTCCGGGATAGGTATTGGTGCTGTTTTGATGCAGGAAAAACGTCCCGTGGCATACTTCAGTGAGAAGTTAAATGACGCCTCTCTTAGGTACTCCACGTACGATAAAGAGCTCTACGCTTTGAAGCGTGCGTTGGACACATGGCAGCACTATCTTTGGCCTAGGGAGTTCGTCATCCACACGGATCATGAAAGCTTGAAGCACTTGAAAGGGCAAAACAATCTGAACAAGAGACATGCGAGATGGGTCGAGTTCATCGAATCCTTTCCGTATGTTATCAAGTACAAGAAAGGCGAGGAAAACGTGGTCGCCGATGCCCTATCAAGAAGGTACACTCTTTTGAACTTAATGCATGCTAAGATGCTTGGTTTTGAGTCTATTAAAGCACTGTATGTTGAGGACGCCTACTTCAGCCCTATCTATGCTTCTTGTAGCTCGAAATCTAGGTCATTTGATGGATATTATGTGCATGATGGTTTTCTGTTCAAAGAGTCGAAATTATGCATCCCTACTTGTTCTATGCGTGAGTTATTAGTGTTAGAATCGCATGTGGGAGGTTTAATGGGACACTTTGGTGTGCATAAGACATTGAACTTGCTGCATGAATACTTCTTTTGGCCGCATATGCGTAAGGATGTAGAGAATGTGTGTAGTCGTTGCATTACTTGTCGTCAAGCTAAATCCACCTCACACCCATTCGGACTTTACTCGCCCCTACCCGCCCCTTCTTCTCCTTGGATTGATATTTCTATGGATTTCATCTTAGGATTGCCTAGATCTAGGTCGGGTAAGGATTCTGTGTTTGTTGTAGTTGATAGGTTTTCCAAAATGGCTCATTTCATTGCATGTAGGAAAACTGATGATGCTATACATGTTGCCAACTTGTTCTTTGTGCATGTTGTTAGATTGCATGGGATTCCTCGTACTATTGTTAGTGATAGGGATTCTAAGTTTTTAGGACATTTCTGGCGTGTTTTGTGGGGAAAATTAGATACTAAGTTATTGTTTTCTACTGCATGTCATCCACAAACCGATGGTCAAACTGAGGTTGTGAATCGTACTTTAGGAGCTTTACTTAGGTCTCTAATTAAGAATAACTTGAAGTCATGGGAAGAATGTTTACCATATGCTGAATTTGCTTATAATCGTGTTGTGCATTCTTCTACTAACATGTCTCCTTTTGAGGTAGTTTATGGATTTAATCCATTAACTCCTAATGATTTGTTACCTTTATCTGTTGAGCATCTAACAAGTGTTAAAGGTATGAAAAGAGCTGATTTTATCAAAGAGATGCATGAGAAGGTACGTGCTCGGATTGAGCACCAAGGCTTAAGGATAGCCGCCGCACGTAACACGAGGCGCAAACGTGTCATCTTTCAGCCCGGAGATCGAGTTTGGGTACACCTTAGCCCTGGCCGATTTCCTAACTTGCGGAAGTCGAAGTTGTCGCCCCGTGGAGATGGTCCCTTCACTGTTCTAAGCCGTGTTAATGATAATGCATACGCATTGATCTACCTGGTGAGTACAAGTGTTCTTCTACGTTTAATGTTGCTGATTTATCTCCTTTTGTTGCAGATGAATTCGATCATGATGAGGATTCAAATTCGAGGACGAATTCTTTTCAAGAGGAGGGGAATGATATGACCATGACAAGCCCTTTTTCACCATCAAATTCACGTCCATATACCCTTATTCTAGCCATATTTCGAGTATTTTCAGTTCAAGTCTTCCGCTGTTTTGTGTCTTATTTTGAGTCCCGGTATTAGTATAGAACCCTTACTCCGTCGTCGTGCGTTCATTTCTGTTGTTTGCGTCTTCTGTTATTCCTTCATGTATTCGTGCATGGCGGAATCACATCAAATTGTGAGGTACTACTTTGCTTTTTCTTCACGTTTGTTCGTTTTGCAGGTACCATGAAGAAAGGAAACAATAAAGGGGTGACTACTCCACCCGTTGAGGAGCCTAGATCGCCGAACACACCAGGCGAACAGTCCTACTCGTCCAAACCACAGTGGGATCCCAAGTTCCAATACCAAGCTCTAGTTCAACATTTTGAACGACAGAATCGTCTACTGAAAGATGAACTTGGCAACCAAGTAGCTGAATTGCAAGAGGAGCTTGCAAGACTCAGAGCCCAGTCGACCACATCCCAAACGGTCCAAGGGAATCCTGAGAAGAGGCCACTCGAGCCTCAAGATAAAGAGACGAGGCAATCTGAGCCTCAAATCAATGCAGAGAGGCAATCCGAGCCTCAAGACAACATAGAGAGGCATTCCGAGCCTCAATTGGAGCCTACTGGCCGACACCAGCAGCAAAGGACTGTCAACAGACTGCCGCTTGTACAGCAAGATGTTCAAAGGCCGCCCCGTGAGCCCGCCTTTGAAGATGACTATGATTATGGATACAATTCCTATGCAGCCAGTGGGTATGAAGCTGATTACCCACCACAAGGGCACAGAGGACGCCATGGCCGACCCCGAGGTCCCCATAGCCGTGCAAATCATCATGATGATGATGATGGTAGGCTCAACAACATCAAGACGAGCATACCCGAATTTGAAGGCCTTCACGATCCCAATGTTTACTTGGATTGGGAACGTAAGGTAGAGAAGATCTTTGCATGCTACAACTTCTCAGAGAAAAGAAGGTACAGCTTGCATGCTTAGAGTTTAGAGGCTACGCAGCCTCATGGTGGGAAATGCAACAAGAAAGAAGGCTCAGAAACCACAACCCTCCCATCGAAAATTGGGAAGAAATGAAGGGATTCATGCGTGGGCGTTTCATACCCATGCATTATGAAAGAGAGCTTGAGAAGAAGCTCAATCGGGTCAAGCAAGGTACGAGATCAATCGAAGAGTACCACAAGGAGTTGGAGACGCTATTGAACCGAGTTGGAAAGCAAGAGACCTTAAATGCTACCATCATCCGGTACATTGAAGGCATGAACCCCGACATTGCATGTGAAGTCGAGCTCAGAGACTTCACCAGTGTAGAAAGAATGGTGCAGTACGCATCAATTGTGGAAAGGCAGCTAAGAGAGGGTCGCCGTCGATCCCACTTCAATTCAGCCCCTACACGCCCCTCTTGGAATAAAGGTACACCTTCCACATCACTTTCTACTCCTACTACTGATTCTACATGTCCCAGAGGTCCATCCGGACCACCCGAACGACGTTTCGACCATTCTACCCCGCAGACAAGCCGTAGACCCGAGTCTACACCACCAAACCAGTCAAGGCCGACCCCTACTCGGCCAAATCAAGGTGTTACAGCCCCTAATGCAGCCCCTAATCGTGCTCGTGACATCCAATATCACAAGTGTCAAGGTTGGGGCCATTTCCAAGCTCAATGTCCAAACCGGCGGATTCTATACTTAACAAAATCGAATAAAGTCGAATCATCCAGTGAGGATGAAACAGAGCCCGTGGGCGACGTCACCATTGAAGGAGAAGTCGAGAATGATGCAGCCCCTAACCCAGTCGATGCGGAAGTTCAGCTCAGTTTGGTCACAATTCGGAGTTTGAGCATCATTCGAGAAGAGGAACAAGAACACCAACGGGAGAACATCTTCTACACCCGTGCAGTGATTCAAGGTCACACGTGTTCCATGATAATTGACAGTGGTAGTGTGATCAATGCCATTAGTCAATACGCCGTTGAAAAGCTTAGTCTACTTGTTCAACAACATGCAAAGCCATACAGATTGCAGTGGCTTACAGAAAGAGGCGAGATACGCGTGGTTCACCAGGTAAGTGTCTCATTCTCAATCCATAAGTTTTCTGACACTGTTTTGTGCGACGTTATCCCTATGGATGCAGCACACTTGTTGTTAGGCAGACCTTGGCAGTATGATCGACGTGTTGTCCACGATGGACGTCTGAACACTTATACCGTCGACATTGATGGCCGAATCAGCACCCTAAGGACATTATCACCTAAAGACGTTGCTACGGATCAGCAACGCATGCAAGAGAGGTTCAAAGAGGAAAAGGCGAAGCAAGCCGCCGCAAAACGGGCCCCGAAGGCCACGGCCGAAACCTCAGCCCCCGGACAGCCCCTTGGCGCCGCCACTTCACCTCCCAAACAACCTCATTCGAGCTCTCTAGCTGTGGAAAAGAAGTTGGAGTCGAGTTCAAACAAGCCTCATGTGAAGAGCTTGTTTATTTCAGCAAAAGGAGTTCAAAAAGCCGTTAAAGCAGGTATGCCCCTTGTACTACTCACATTTAAGAGTAGTGCTACTAATGATTGTTTTTCTAGTGATGTGCAGCCCTTACTTGATGAGTTCAAGGACGTTTTCCCTGAGGAGATACCCGGAGGACTGCCACCAATGCGAGGAATCGAGCATCAGATCGATTTCATCCCCGGAGCCGTGCTTCCCAACCAACCAGCCTATAGGACGTCTCCCGACGAGACTAAGGAGATAGATAGACAAGTCAAAGAGCTGTTGGAGAAGAAGCAAATTCGAGAAAGCTTGAGCCCGTGCGCCGTTCGTTATTCTACCTATGACGTATGGCGTATGTGCATGGATTGTCGTGCCAAAGAAAAACAACAAATGGCGTATGTGCATGGATTGCCGTGCAATCAACAAAATCACGGTAAAGTATCATTTTCCCATCCCTAGATTAGATGATATGCTTGATGAGTTATCTGGTTCGCGTGTCTTTTCTAAAATTGATTTGCGTTCTGGTTATTTTCAAGTACGTATGCAAGAAGGTGATGAATGGAAAACTGCATTTAAAACTAAGCATGGTTTGTATGAATGACTTGTTATGCCTTTTGGTCTCACTAATGCACCAAGCACATTTATGCGTCTGATGAATCATGTTTTACGTGAAGTGATTGGAAAGTATGTTGTTGTGTATTTTGATGACATTTTGATTTACAGTGACACGACACATACACATATGCAGCACCTTAGACACGTTTTTGAGCTTCTTAGAGAGTCGAAATTATATGGTAATCTGTCTAAGTGTTCTTTTTGCATGAGTGAAGTCGTTTTTCTAGGTTTCGTTGTAAGTTTACGTGGTATAGAAGTAGACCGTTCCAAAATCAAAGCGATTGAGGAATGGCCCACTCCTAAGTCTGCGAGTGATGTGAGGTCTTTCCACGGCCTTGCTGGCTTTTATCGTCGCTTTGTGCGCGATTTCTCCAGCATAGCCGCGCCGCTTACTGAGTTAAGCAAGAAAGATCGAAAGTTTGAATGGGGTCCTGTTCAAGAGCATGCGTTTAACACTTTAAAGTCTTGTTTATGTAATGCGCCGTTCTTGCTCTTCCGGACTTCAATAAGACGTTTGAAATAGAATGCGATACCTCGGGCAAAGGGATTGGTGCTGTTTTGATGCAGGAACGGCGACCAGTCGCCTATTTTAGTGAGAAGCTCCATGATGCAGCCCTTCGTTATTCTACCTATGACAAGGAGCTGTACGCACTCAAGAGAGCTTTAGAAACGTGGCAGCACTATTTATGGCCTAAGGAGTTTGTGATTCACACGGATCACGAGAGTTTAAAGCATTTGAAAGGCCAACAAAATCTGAACAAGCGACATGCACGATGGGTAGAGTTTATCGAGTCTTTCCCGTACGTCATCAAGTACAAGAAAGGCGCCGAAAACGTTGTTGCTGATGCATTGTCGAGAAGGTACATTCTCTTGAACCTTATGCATGCTAAAATGTTGGGATTTGATGCAATTAAGGAGTTATATGCATGTGATGAGTTTTTCGCACCCATATATGCTAATTGTTGCTCAAAATCTCATGCTTATGATGGTTATTTCGTGCATGATGGGTTCTTGTTAAAGGGTTCACAGTTATGCATTCCTATGTCTTCTATGCGTGAGTTGTTAGTTCTTGAGTCGCATGCGGGAGGTTTAATGGGTCACTTTGGTGTGTCTAAGACGTTAAACTTGCTGCATGAACATTTCTTTTGGCCACGTATGAAGCATGATGTTGAGAATGTGTGTAGTAGATGCATTACATGTAAGAGGTCAAAATCTACATCACACCCGTTTGGTTTATACACTCCTCTACCAGCCCCGTCTTCCCCGTGGATTGATTTATCTATGGATTTCATATTAGGTTTACCACGGTCTAGGTCTGGTCGAGATTCTATCTTTGTTGTAGTTGATAGGTTTGCCAAGATGTCTCATTTCATTGCATGTAGGAAAACCGATGATGCAGTACACACATAGCCAATTTGTTCTTTATACATGTTGTGCGTTTACATGGAATACCTAGAACTATTGTTAGTGATAGAGATTCTAAGTTTCTAGCACATTTTTGGCGTGTACTATGGGGAAAGTTAGGTACCAAACTGTTATTTTCTACTGCATGTCATCCACAAACTGATGGACAAACTGAAGTAGTTAATCGCACTTTAGGTACTTTGCTGCGTGCTTTAGTTAAAAACAACTTGAAATCATGGGAAGATTGTTTGCCATATGCTGAATTTGCTTATAATAGAGTTGTGCATTCATCTACCAATATGTCTCCGTTTGAAGTTGTTTATGGTTTTAATCTGCTAACGCCTAATGATCTGTTGCCTTTACCTGTTGAGCATCTAACAAGTGTTAAAGGTACAAGAAAAGCGGAACAAGTTAAGGAGATGCATGAGAAAGTACGTGCGCGTATTGAAGCCGTTGGCGCACGTAATGCTGTTCAAAAGAACAAACGGCGCAAGCAAGTGATTTTCCAGCCTGGAGATCGTGTTTGGATTCATCTGAGTCATGGACGGTTTCCTAACTTGAGAAAATCGAAATTGATGCCTAGAGAAGATGGTGAGTCGAGTCAATGACAATGCATATCGCATTGATTTACCCGGTGAGTATAATAAGTGTTCATCTACATTTAATGTTGCTGACTTGTCTCCCTTTTCTGCAGATGATGAGTTCGAGTGCAATGATGACGAGTCCTTGAATTCGAGGACGAATTCTTTTCAGCAGGGGGGGAATGATGAGGTCATGCAAGGCAATGAAGAAAATGATCCAGAGCTGCAGTTTAAAGGTCCAATGACGCGTTTGCGAGCTAAGAAGTTATAAGCTTATTTACAAGCTTCTATTCGTCGCAAATTCGAAATGCATGAAGATGAAGTCAAGGGCAGCTCGAGATTGATCACCATGCTATCCATAGATGATGAAGAAGGAAGCATGAAGACGTGAGAAGAAGAATGACGCCATTTGGACGTGTGCATTAAAAGTTATACGCGTTTACATGGGAAATCGGGAGATGCTGTTTTTCATGCAAAGGTGGCAAGATTACCTAGCATGGGCCACGAATTTATCTACCTTATTTCAGCCCATGATCGAGCTTATGAAGTCCATAGATGGCGTGGAAATTGAAGGCCCAAATCCACTTTGGATTTGTTTTTATCTAGATAGATTTTTCTTACTTTATTTTTGGTATCTTTTGATTCTTACCTTAAAACCAGATTTTGGATAAGGTAACAATCTTTATTAGATTAGGACTAGTTATTTTCGATTCCATCTAGATATCTAGGTCTAGATTTCGATCCTATTAGCTATTATAAATAGGACTACTATGTTACATTCAAAAGTTAGACAATTGCATGAATTCAAGAAGTATTTCAATCTTGTCTCCTAGATCCTAAGGTTGATCGAGTTTTATCTTCAAAAATTCTATTGTTCTAGCAAATCAATAGTCCTATTCAAGTTCTTCAGGGTGCGTTCAAGTACTTGGGAGAATTGCTATCCGGAGAATTAGTCATGCGCGTTCGAGTTGATTCAACACGGGTTCGCCGATCCTGATTATCCTTCTACCTTCCACCGCCGCCACTACCACCTTTCCCGACGACCACTGCCGCCTTCACCGCCGTCTGCCACCGTGTCCAAGCCATCCACAAGTGTTCCAATCGAGCCCTTCCCCGTGTTCGTGTTCTAGAGTAAGTTTGTTGTCCAATTCGTGTCGGATTTTTCCCTTCTTTAGCTAACGTAGTTCGAGTCCTCAAAAGTCTTCCGTCTGCGTTTCATTCGTGTCTTGGATTCATTGTCCGGGTCACATCATAAATTTGACTTCAGAGCCACGTCAGCTCTGCTGGTCGTGGTTCAATCCGACGTGTCATCTACAAGTTTGTACTTGAACAGGTTTGTCCTCAGAAGCCAGATGAGGGTTCTGACGAAGCCCAAAAGGTTGCATATGATAAGTGGGTTAGATCTAATGAGATATCGCGCTGTTACATCTTGGCATCTATGTCAAGTGTGTTGCAACATCAGCACGAGCCTATAAAAACTGCTTATGATATCATGTACAACCTTAGGCAGCTATTCGGTCATCAGAACCGCTCGGCACGCCATTTGGCAATGAAGAAGCTAATGGATGCGAGAATGTCTGACTCCACACCTGTTAGGGATCACGTTCTTATGATGATGGGGTATTTATCTGAGATCGAGACCTTGGGTGGAGAACTAGATGGCGATTCTCAAATCGACATTGTTCTTCATAGCTTGTCCTCGAAGTTTGAGCAATTCAGGCTGAATTTTAACATGATTAAAAGGGATGTCAGCCTGACTGAACTGCACATAGATCTTCAGGCGGCTGAATTGCTCCAAAAGAGCGATCCTCAGGCCCACATAACTGAAAAGGGCGCGTCTTCTTCTGGTGAAAAAAGGAAGAAGAGAAACGCACCTAAGAAGGCTGCAGATGAGGCGCCTAAGGCGAAGAAGCCAAAGGCAAAGATTCCTCCCGAGGAGTTCAAGTCGAAGACTAAGTGCTTCAAGTGCGGCTAACCAGGTCACTGGAAGGCAGCGTGTCCTAACAAGAAGAAGAAGAGAGGTATATCTCACACTCTGGTTGTGGAAACATGTTTAGCAACTTGTTCTACCCAGTCATGGGTAGTAGATACTGGAGCTACTGATCATGTTTGCATGTCTTTACAGGGGATCCTGGTAAAAAGACAGCTGAGTGAGGACGAGATCACCGTCTACATGGGCAATGCTATGAGAGCGGCGGCTGTTGCAGTGGGAGACGTTGTTTTACCTTTCAGTAGTGATAGAACTTTGGTTTTGAAAGATTGTCTTTATGTGCCTGGTTTTAGGCGAAACTTGATTTCAGTTTCTAAATTGATTATGGATGGATATTCTGTTTCTTTTGATAACAAAGTAGTTATCTTTAGTGGTAAACATTTTATCTGTTCTGGTACATTGGATGGACACTTATACTTTTTTAAACTAATTGAAAACACTACGCAAAGACAACTGTTGAATACATCGATCATAAACCCTAACAAGAGAAAAGAACCTTCGGAATTGAATCAAACCTATCTTTGGCATCTAAGGCTAGGTCATATTAACCTTAAGAGGATACAAAGGCTTATAAACGATGGACCATTGTCTTCTTTGGTACTAGAATCGTTTCCTTTGTGTGAATCATGTTTGGAAGGTAAAATGACCAAGCGTCCTTTCCAGTCAAAAGGAAATAGATCTGAAGGGCTATTAGATTTGATTCACTCTGACCTATGCGGCCCTATGTCAGTTCAAGCTCGAGGAGGGTTCGAGTATTTCATCACTCTCATTGATGATTACTCTAAATATGATTATATTTACCTGTTACGTCGCAAGTCTGAATGCTTTGAGAAATTCAAAGAATTTAAGGCGGAAGCGAAGAAACGAACAGACAGAAGTATCAAGTCACTATGTTCTGATCATGGTGGCGAGTACCTCTCAAGCGAATTTAGGGATTACATGGCAGAGAGTGGGATTACATCCCAGTTGACTGCGCCTGGAACGCCACAGCAGAATGGCGTGGCAGAAAGAAGGAATCGTACATTGTTAGAGATGGTTAGATCGATGATGAGTTATTCTGAGTTGCCCATTTCATTCTGGAGATATGCCCTAGAAACGACAGCCTATATTCTTAACTTGGTTCCATCAAAATCAGTTCCTGCTACACCCACCGAACTATGGACTGGACGAAAGCCCAGTTTGAACCATATTCAGATTTGGGGTAGCCCAGCATATGTGTTGGACAAGGAAGCTGATAAGCTAGCACCCCGTACTGATGTAAGGCTGTTCGTTGGATATCCGAGAGGAACGAAAGGTGGTTTATTTTATAGTCCTAAGGATCAGAAGATCATTGTTAGCACCAATGCTCGATTCTTAGAGGAAGACTATGTCATAAACCACAAACCAAGAAGTCACATCATCCTTGAGGAGTTAAGGAGAGGATCGAATCCTACACCAGTTGTACAAGAAGAGGAACCACCAAACACTGCACAATGTGTCACAGAAGTACAGGAACTGCCTCGTCGTAGTAGGAGGGTGGTACGCCAATCTGATAGATTCATTAGTCTGGGAGAGGCTTCAGATTTCCCAGAGGGTCTCAATGAATTGGATCACAGGACCTATGACGAGGTAATTCAAAATAAAGATGCAGATTCTTGGAAAACTGCCATGGAGTCTGAGATTGGATCTATGGATCACAATCAAGTCTGGGATCTTGTAGAACCACAAGATGGGGTAAAACTCATTAGCTGTAAGTGGGTCTATAAGCGCAAGAGAGGATCTGACGGGAAGGTTGAAACCTTCAAGGCAAGATTGGTGGAAAAAAGGTATACTCAGAAAGAAAGGATCGATTATGAGGAAACATTTTCGCCGGTAGCTATGCTTAAGTCAATCCGGATTCTCTTTTCTATTGCTGCTCATTTGGATTATGAGATCTGGCAGATGGATGTCAAGACAGCTTTCCTAAATGGAAGTCTTGAGGAAAACATCCACATGAAACAACCAGAGGGATTCATTGCTAAGGGCCAAGAGCACTTGGTGTGTAAGCTTAAGAGATCTATTTATGGACTTAAGCAAGCATCGAGATCTTGGAACATCCATTTTGACGAGGTTATCCAGTCATATGGATTCATGCAAAGTCCGGATGAGAGCTGTGTGTACAAGAAATGTGATGGAAATGTGGTGGCATTCCTCGTACTTTATGTTGATGACATCTTGCTTATTGGAAACAATAAGAAGACGTTATCAAACATTAGGGTGTGGCTGTCCAAGCAGTTCGATACGAAGGATCTGGGTGAAGCCGGACATATCCTTGGCATCAAGATTATTCGAGATCGCCAGAAAAGGATGTTATGTCTGTCCCAGGTGACTTATATCGATACAGTGCTAGCTAGATTTGGCATGCAAGATTCCAAGAAAGGTTTTATACCTTACAGGCATGGAATTCATCTATCCAAGGAAATGTGTCCCCAAACACAGTCTGAGATAGAGGAAATGAAGAAAGTACTATATGCTTCGGCTGTGGGAAGTTTGATATATGCTATGCTATGCACTAGGCCTGATATATGCTATGCCGTTGGCATGGTAAGCAGATATCAGTCTAACCCTGGACAAGGTCACTGGACTGCGGTCAAAAATATTCTCAAGTACCTTAAACAGACTCGAGATTATATCTTGGTTTTCCGCTCTGATAGTCTAGTACCTTTAGATTACACGGACTCAGATTTTCAATCCGACAAAGATCAGAGTAAGTCTACCTCGGACTATGTGTTTACATTAGGAGCTGGAGCCATCGCATGGAGGAGCATTAATCAGAAATGCATTGCGGATTCCACCATGGAAGCCGAGTATGTAGCTGCCTCTGAGGCTGCAAAAGAGGTTGTCTGGCTCCGCGGGTTCCTAGTGGGCTTGGGCGTGGTTTCTGATTTGCCTAAGACTATCACGATATACTGTGATAACTCTGGTGCAGTGGCAAATTCGAAGGAATCCAGAGCCCACAAGGTAAGTAAACACATAGAGAGAAAGTACCATCTTATACGAGAAATCGTTAAAAGAGAAGACGTGGCGGTGGTCAAGATTGCATCGGAGGACAACCTGGCTGATCCATTCACGAAAAGTCTGCCGGCTAAGACCTTTGATGGTCACGTGGAGAAAATGGGAGTGAGATGCAGACCTGGTGGCGCTGTTTGAGTTGATAGTTTAGATTGGAGAGTTTGCCAGTTAGTTATTATGCTTGAAAGACATGCTTCAAGTATAAGTGGGAGATTGTTAGTTTTGTATACTAGAAGACTTGTCTTTATATATTTTTCTGATGATATGATGATATGAAATGAAAGTTATTGCAGTCACTGTTTGCATTTAGATTATGTTCTATAATTGTTTTATGCAATGTTCCATATACTTACATTGTAGATGATATGGTGTGGGGAGTCACACGGTAAGATCATATCATTAGAACCTTGTAATGTATTAAAGAGCTCACGGCTTAGATGGTCCTGAACACACCATCGGTACACCGTAGAATAATCTGATAAGTTAGTTTATCTTGACTAACTGATTATTCTAGTACACTCGTTAGTGTATTGACGAGGATCACGATAGGATACTATTCTCTGTCTCTGACCCAGTTACTGAGAGAATAAAGATCCACAGAGTTCGGGTTCTGAACTCATGTGATATTGGCGAGCATATATGTCCATTGTTTGTTACTTTGATTTATCAATGGGTGAGATCTTTTCGTAGATCGAATTTGATATCTTGGGTAATAACAATTTATACATGATGTCTCGAGCAGTATGCATGAGCACCATGTCCTGGTGCACCAGGTTGATGATGTTCTCTTGAGGAAACACAAGTTCATGTTAAAACCCTGCAGGTGGAATTTATTCCGTACATGAATAAAGCTTGTGTGGTACTACTCAAGGTTTTAGATGTTAATTAATTATAGCTGTCAGAGGCTTACATAATTAATTAATGAACATTATATCTTAGACACGGGGAATGGCTGGACTAAAAGAGAAAGCATATTCGTAAATATGTATTAAATTGGTAGGTCAGTTTTACTTCTTTAGTGGAATAAAAGTAAAACTTAATTTATTTAATTATATCCTAGGTTTATTGGATATTGGATATTAAATAAATTAGTGGGCCAATTTAATATTCTTCTAGATCTCTGTTGTAGCCCAATTGACTGATAGTAGACTGGATATTGAACTTGAGATAGAGTGGGCCCAATAGGGATGGAACATGAAATTTTCACCCCTCCCTATATATATAAGGGGAGTGGGGCATGAAAATTTGGAGATAATAATCATAAGAATTCAGCCCCTCTTTGTCTCTCAAAGTTATCCATAGATTTCACAATTCTATCTAGTAGATTTCAGCCCACTCTGAATCTAGATACAGTCCGGAAATGCAACAGAAGATCTTGGAGTGGAATATTGTGGTGCACGTTTTTGAGGTCATAGGTGGTGCCATTACTGTGCTCATTCAACAGCAAGATTAGATCTTTAATCTTGTCCACCGACCGTTTATCGATTTGTAAGTAGATTCATTTCTATGTCTTCCACTTTATTAGATTCGAATCTGCTTTGCATGCTTTTTGATTAGACTGTGATAAACATGCATGTTACATAAAATTATGATTTGCATGAACACGGATTAAAGAACAACCAAATGATCCTGCGGTGATTTAATTCGAAAAAATCCCAACACTTAGGAAGAAGGAAGACCGGTAATGTATGATAATTGATGTACCGTCGTAAGCAAGTCTAAGGATGTAATTTTGAAGATTTCTCCAGAATGTCCCCCAAATTAAAGAATGGATTACACTATAGATCTTACACCGACAATCACGTTCGTGTCAAAGGCATTATGAAGTGTGACGTTAAAGTGATCACAAGAATAGAAGTACGACTATACGAATTCCTAGACCAAAGATTTATAAAGTCAAGTAAAATTCCGAAACTGCATCAATATTGTATGTTATGAAAACTGTTAGATTTCTCCGAATGTTATTGATGACCAAGAGTTGAGCATGTTAACAAGTAAAGGCAAACAACGACTATCTAGGATTGGCGATCTGCTCAACTAGTTAGAATGGTAAGCGTTTTATCAAGGATTATCTTGAGATCCAGATGCTAATAGTTATACTCATGAGGAGAATGCACACAAGACCATTTACAGATTCGTTATGGCCGTTATGAGTTTGTAGTAATGTATTTTGATTTGAACAATGCTCATGTAGTATTTATGGACTTCAGGAATGATAAGATTCCCGGTATGATGATCAACACCGAGAGAAAACGCGCAGAAGACTTATAGAATCGAAACACACGTCAACTAAAGAAGGATTCAACCCGACTAATACTAGAACAAAATAAATGACTAAACAACGATAAATATGACTCTATTCTATGGCTGTACTTAGACTCGATAAAACAAAGAAAACGAACTAAGAACAAAGAATGGCTCAATTTTATCTATATATGCTTAACTCGCTGAATTGAGCACATATAGGTAAACTCAATGAACTGACCTTGGACACTTATTGAACTCGACTGGATCTTGATGGATAACAATGATATGGACGTTGGATGGCTGCTGGATGACGTCGGTAATGATTGGCGATGTTGATGAAGATAGAATGAGTTGATACGCGAAAGCAAACCCCGTGGACACTTGATCCGCAAAACGTACTTCACTTGGAATCTCCTCGATAGATGAATTGAACTCGGGGCGACACACCCTGTGTAAAACAATACACAAAAAGTCTCGCTACTTGAATTCTCTTCGGTTGCAAATCCGACCCTAACTCCACAAGAGAATTAGAACAAGATTTAAAGATAAAACTTAAAAGTTGCAAGCTTCTAAGAGTGTGTATTTTCGGCTGAAAATAATCAAAAAGAGGATCCTGGGTGAGACAATATTGAAAGGTAAATTCTTCTTAGTCAAATATGGTCTAAATATCAAAGTAACAATGATCCCCTATTTATAATAGAGGGATGGACGAAAATTCCAAGATAAAATCCTAAAAGAATTAGAAAAAGAGTTTCCTATCATAACTAGGATTGTTTCCTTATCCAAAATCTGTTTTTAAGGAAAGAATCAAAAGATACCAAAAATAAAATAAGAAAAATCTATCTAGATAAAGATAAATCCCAACAACTTGGGCCTTCATAAAACTCACCTATTGGACCTTCAAATTAATACAATATGGGCTGCAATTTATCATAAATAATTCGTGGCCTCATATCATGTATTATTCTTCAAATCTTGATTTCCAATCTTTGATGACCCTCATTATAACAATCTTCGGACCTTTGAAGGATAGCTCAGAATTTGATTCTTCAAGGCATTTCAGGATCATATCATAATGGTTTAACCCGTGTAAGACAATTTTATCTATGTAATTTATGGACGATATTATAGATTATGTTAGAAATAACCAACAACTTAGTAAACGTATAAGGACAGTGTTGGAAACTTTTTGAAGGAAGAGACTATATAATAAGTTGACAAGTGAGAGGTTTACCTTGATGGAGATAGATTCCACGGTCATATAGTAATTACCTAATGGATCAAGATGGATTCATCTATGGTAGAAAAAAAAGGGGATTTGGTGGTGAGGAATAATTAATCAAAGTGAATGAGATGATTAGTGTTTTAAGTGTATCCGTGTTATACATATAATTCATTGAAGAATTCTCCATAGCAACCATGATTTTGCTATTAAAGATCAGTAAAGGTTTCACTAGATAAAAGGGTGTGAAGAGATTGTTTAAGAGCTCAAAAAGAGGTTAGTCACCACCTGAATGTGGACTATGTTGGAAGGATACAAAGGAATAGTCATCTACAATTATGTTTTGAAAATAAGATTTTGATATGCGTTCGTGTTAGTGTTAGTGAAAATGATAAGTGATTGCAACTACATCCCAGCAATCGAGATCACATGAGACCAAAATATGATATAGAGTTTGATATCATACTTTACACATTAAGAATTCAGATGCTTGACCTCCACGACAATATGCGCAAGATCTACGCTGATCAAATAGTTTAAATGTATTTACTCAAAAAAAGAAGTTCTACATGATGTAGAAGAACGATTGAAGTTAGTGAGGACTACGATCACATTATCATATGCCACGTAGTAAAGATGGATATTGTAGCAAGCTCTTAAAGTCGAAAGACCCAAGAAACGTCTAATTGCATAATAACCTAATAAGGATAACTACTCAAGGATATTATGGGATTGAAGATCGAAGTGGTGGTAGTACCAAGCAAAATGAAAGTAAGAATGATGAGAAATATGAGAGCTAGTTTACGAAGTCAAATCATAAAGTCTCAACCATAAGAAGCTTAGAAGACTTCATAAATTCTAAAGTTGAAATAAGAACACATTTTGATGAGCTTTATTATTGGATTGATAGGACGTATTCTACTTGTTTTTATTACCATCTTTTGATACATTTTCTCCTAGTTAATTGCCCTATATCTGTGTATATTTGTAGAATGATGTGTTTGTTGAGTGGTGTAGGGATATGTTTCAAAGATGGAGAAAAGGGCATTTTTTTTGTGCAAAAAGATTTAAGTGAAGAAAGAGCAAAGTTTGAGCCTGAGTAGATCCGGCCGTAAGGGCTTGCAGCTGGAAGATTGGAGCGAAGTTCTAGAACCTGGGCCTCTACACGCGTTTTGGGCTTGCAAGATACACCTCTCGGCCCCAGTCTAGACCTGGACTCGGAAATACACTTCTTAACCGCCTCTAGGAGTCTTTTGCATGGGATTTACCATATTTATCTAGACTATGATTTTATTTCCTATTAGAACTCTATCTTTTATAGGTTGTAGATATATATTAGGATTCTAGTTTTAATTAGAGACACACGTTCCAGACATAAAAAAAACGCACCAAGTTGAACGATTTTAATTCAGTTTTCAATTCCTTCTTCTTTTCGATACAATTATTGCACAGTTATACACGTTTTTGCTTCTCAGTTCAATTATGCAAGATAGCTAATTTAATCGTATTCTGGTGACGACGACAAAGCTCCACTTATACAAACTGTGAGATCTAATCTATTCGTTCATAATTAATGAATGCATGCATCTGTTGTTCTTGGATTTCGAATTGATAATTATTCTAAGTCTATCGAATAGTTGCAAATATTTTTGGTAGGTTGAGATTAATTACAAGCCAGTTAAACCATCCATACGTAATTGTGGAATAGGTTTAAACAGTGGTAAAACGATTGCTCAAAACTAGGGGAATAACAAAGTTAATTTCACAGTCCTGTGTCAGAGTCTCTAAGATTAAGAATCGGGTCTCTCTTTTGCTCATTGCTATCGGTTCATTAAAATCATAGAGCGTCTCTTACAGTTGTCAACCGATTATGGAATAATTAATGAAGCGTCTTCTTAATTATCGAAACCATATGGAGAGATTAGGTCATGTTAGAAGCGTCTTCGATGACTATAACTGATTTACATGGTTTGATTAATTAATTCTTGTATCTGTGATCGGTTGTTATAAGTGGAGTGGAGTTTGTTGGATCCGGAATACCCTTTCGTTATTAATTTAAATTTGTTTCCTTTGCACAATTATTTTCGCTAGTTGTTCATTTAATTCTTTAATTTATTTTGCTGTATAATTCACACAAAACACTTTTCTGGAGTTTGGTCACGCAGACTGAAGGTCAAGAGTAATTGATATGAACCCGAAAAGCATAAAAGAATCAAATCCAAGAGTGCCATGCAGAGCTTCAAAGATAATCATGTTGTTCAAGATTAAAGATTGGAGATCAAGATATGAAGAAGATTAAGGCATGAAGACAGTCAGTATGGGCATACCGACTGCGTATTTTCATCCACAAATTTATCCACTTAATTCAGCCCATTGTCGTGAATTAGAGGGTCCAAGATGGCGAGATTTGAAGCCCAAATCCACTTTGGGATTTATCTTTATCTAGATAGATTTCTCTTATTTTATTTTTGGTGTCTTTTGATTCTTTCCTTAAAAACAGATTTTGGATAGGGAAACAATCCTAATTAGATTAGGATATCTTTATTTTTTTTATTTCTCTTAGGATTTTACTTAGAATTTTCGTTCATAATCCCTACACTATATAAAGGGATTAGTTGTGAACTTTATTTTTCAGACGTTGCATGAAATAAAGAGTTAATTTCTCAATTGTCTCACCGATCCTTTGGTTGATCACATTTATCGATCCTTTGGTTGATCAAACACAATTCTATTGATCTAGCAATTCAATAGTCTTATTCAAGTTCTTCAGGGTACAACGAGTACTTGAGAGAATTGCTAACAAATCAGAGAAGATCGAAGTAGCTGCGTTTCGTCTCTTGAAGCCGGGGTTTAGCTGAAGTTCCAATCCATTCTACTTATCATCTATATCTCGACGCCACTACCTTCATCCACAAGACATTATTCGTACGCCTCCTATCCACAAATTATCCTAGTAAGTTCTATCTCAATTCGAGTCCAAAATTCCTATCGTTTTGAGTCGGATTGTTCCTTCCTTTCTCGCTGACGTTGTTTGATTCTTAAGTATTCCGCTTGCGTATTTCTCGTGTCTTGGATTATTAGTCCGGGTCACATGAGTAATTCTCGCCGGTCCTTTGGGAGACGATCCTGCTCGCCACTGTACTCTGCAGTGTGGGCTTGCTAACGAAAGTCGGAACATTTATTTTTGGTGAAAAACGACGCACCATGGATTACCTAAGATGATCTGTGTAGATCACGCAGTACGGATAATTATGGATAAACAGAGTCAGCACACATTTACGAGGCACATATTGAAAAGATTGTAAGATTATTATAGATTCATATTATTGATAGTAATATACCCTGCTACGGGTCCCACGTAGGTTCAAGAAAAAAGTTACGAGATGTTATGGATAATGAATCGATCTTAGTATGATTTTCCACCCTCGCACGAGTAATCAGATATGATAGCACACACGCGTAAGTGTATGTTAAAAACTATATCATGGATCGAGGTGAAGACTAGAAGGAATGTTTACTAACGATAGAATTACCTTTTATAAATAGCTACCAAGGAGCAATTGAAATGATATCACATAAGGCATGTACCGTTTGAATTATAGATATCCTCTTTACAAGGATTAAACAAGTGAAAGAAATATCGTATGGTCGAATTAGAACCAATTGTGATAGTAGTCTTCGATTGAGTATGAGAAGAATCAAAGATGCCGAGATAGAAACAAACCTATGCTTGCAAGCACCGTACGAGCTTATGATTCAAAGTTGAAGAAAACGGTTTCTCAAGTTGTCTTCTACAAGGAATATTTTGATGAAAGACATGCTTCGATACTTAGTAACAATCCAATGGTGCATATGAAATCCTTAAATCGCATAGTGAGACAACCTAAGTTTTTCCCTCACTGGTAAAGTTAGTAACAATCATGTATTCACGTTTCAATACTCCATGAATTTGAATTTGACCCAATCCACATCGTCCACGAAGAGGAAGTAAAGGTGGATCTAGATCATTCGTCCAAAAGAAAAATTTTGTAATTGTGAAATGAATCAACAATTGTGGTAAGAGGTTGTGGAGCTGATACAAATATGGTGAAAGTTATATGAAATATCGGATAGGAGATCATGAGACAATACTTAAACCTACCGATATCAAATATGTGAATTTCGGGACGAAATTCTTTTAAGGAGGGTAGATTTGTTACACCCCAAATCAAATAATAGAGGCCTAATGATTTTTCTAGAGCTCAAATGATAAGTTGTGTCCATTTTTATTAAAAGGCCAAAATGATGGGCTTTCTAGCCCAAATATGTTTTTAATTATTTACGACTCAATTATGATCCGATCGAGGTGAACGAATACATTAAACGATAGTGCTCGACGATACGAATCTATAGAACCTGATTTTAATAAAATAGAAATTTAATTGATCAATATATGATTTAATTTCTAAATTGAGTCTCATTTAGGGTTAATGTGAGGAGTGGTATAAATACCCCCTCATCTCCATTTTAGTTCATTTTGTTGGGAACTAATTAGGAGCAACCCCCATTCTCTCTATTTCTCCATCTCTTCTTCACAGCCCCTTCACCCCCCCCCCCTCCCCAAGCCGCCGCCGCCACCATCGACCGCCGCCTCTCCTCCACGCCGAAAATTTTTTCGGTAATATTTTTCACGTGCAAATATATTTTCCAAATACCCTCTTCCTTCCCTACTCGATTATTTAACTATTTTCATGATTTATATATGACAAGGCCTCCGATTTTCGGATCTCAAAATGGGAAAGCCCCTAGCCTTTGAGAAAATTATTTCTACTATTTCTTGAGCTATTTTCGAAACTTTTTGAACCTTTCTTTTAATTTTTGAGGCTGTTTTATTTTGTTAACTAAATATATGTTGGTTGGAATAATGGTGCATGTATGTTGATGGATTAGAACAACAAAAATGGTTTAAGCTTGTGTGGTTATGGTGGATTTTGAAAATTGAATTTATGTATATATATTGATTGTTAAATTATTGTGAAATTGTGAATGTGTGTGTGTGTGTGCGTCGACTGGTGTGTGAGTGTGGTTGTGTTCTTTTTTCAATTTTATTATTATTTTATTTTATTTTTTAAAAAAAGGATATTCTAGAATTAGTAATTAAATATAGTGGTTGATAATTTAATCTAAAGCTTTAGCCTAATGGATAATCTCTATTTTAATTATAAGAAAATATTTTAAGTTCAAATCTATTTGGAGAAGTTCATTATTTTAAATAATACATTTATTTTAGATTTATCTAAATAAAAGCATGGTCTTAATATCGAAAATGATACTTTAGCCTAATGGTTGATGTACAGATTTAATTTTGGGAGATCTATAGTTCAATTCCCCTTGGGGTAATTTAATATTTTAATTAATTGATGGATGTATTTATGACTTTATTTAATTAAAAGCTTGTTATAATTTCAAAAATGAGGTTGGTGTAATGGTTTGTGTTCCAATTTAATTGTTGAATGAATCTAGGGTTCAAATCTCTTTATAAACATATTTTATTCTTTTTAAGATCCATTTTATTTCATTTCAAGATTATGCTTTATTTAATTAAAATCAATATTGATAATTTTGAAAATAGTGCTTAGCCTAATGGATATGCTTCAGATTTATTAATAAGAGGTTAAGGGTTCAAAACCACTTAGGGGGGTGTATTGGATTGGGATTTTGATGGATTTTGTTGGACTTTAAAATGTCCATGGATTTCTATGGATTTTATAAATCCATAGACTCCACATGGAGTCTCCCAAAACTCCACATGGAGTCTCCCAACTCCACGCAGAGTCTGGCGGATTTCGGACTGATTTTGAACGATTTCAATGGATTTCAAATCCATCTCGCCAGCACTCGTTGTAACACAACGATCGGTGTATCCAGCAAGAAAAATTGAACCCAGCGGCCGCTGGAATCGAGCGGCCTTGATCCCAGCGGCCGCTGCAGTGCCATCATCGGCAAGGCCAGCGGCCGCTGGGGTCAGGTGACGGTTGGGGTGCCCGATTTCAACTCCTCACCGGCCGCTGGGACACCGCGCTCGCTGGGTTTTCCAAATCCATCGAAATCTCGTGTCTGGAGGTCGGATTTCATCCTTCATAATTTTCACGTGAAATTCAGCCGAAATCCAACGAAGTCAATGACTTTTTAAAGTCCGTGAATTGTTGAATACCTCAGAATTTTAAAGGACTTTTAAAAGTCTGGATTGAATACACCAGGATTTCATTGGACTTTTAAAAGTCTGGATTGAATACACCAGGATTTCATTGGACTTTTAAAAGTCTGGATTGAATACACCCGAATTTTAAAAGTCCAATAAAATCCATCAAAATCCACAACCAATACACCCCCCTTAATTACAGTTTTGTAACTCATTTTTATCTAAGATAATTTTGAACCTTATATAATTAATTACATCTAATAAATTTTGAAAATGGCATTTAGTTAAATGGGTGGAGTCCAGGTTGTTGTTTGAGAGGTCTAAAGGTTTAAAACCTCTTTTGAATAATTTATTTATGAATTTTATTCCAATATGATTCTGCACTACAT
Organism: Perilla frutescens; assembly: GCA_026008535.1. NCBI lineage: Eukaryota > Viridiplantae > Streptophyta > Magnoliopsida > Lamiales > Lamiaceae > Perilla > Perilla frutescens. Next base: position 19,226,261 of record BRKX01000004.1, read on the forward strand.
ATATATATATATATATATATATATATATCTGTATTGATTTTTGAAAATGGCCTTTGGCCCAATGGTTATATTCTACATTTTACCTATGACTAGTACAGTGCCCGCGCGTTGCGCGATGGAAGTAACGCGGGATGTGAGACGTACGTTGCATGGTGGAAGCGAATTGTTATTTCACTGTTGCGTTATTTGCAACACAAATATATTTAAAATTAAAATTATGTTATATTTCTCTGTAATTTTACATATATTGGTATTTAATTTTTTTTATAAAATTGATCGCTAATAATTATTAATTTTACCAAAATAATTATTAACACAAATTGTACATGACACACACACACACACACACACACATATATATATATATAATAGGTACTTATATAATTCTTAACATTTTAAATGAATATTAATTCATATTTAAATTACATACACTTTATGTTATGAAAAATCAAAGTTACTATTAAAAAAAAAACAATAAAAGCAGGAATTTTACAAATTCTGAAAAACTTCTCTATATACAACATTTGTGGTGGTATTTGTATCATTATCATCAAGTAAGATCTTCAATCCACCACGACTTCTAACCCTTGAAACAGCAACATAGAATTGTCCATAAGTGAACACTGGCTTCTGCAACAATAAACCAACGTGAGACAGTGATTGTCCTTCGCTCTTGTTTATCGTCATTGCATATGAGGGCATCAGAGGAAATTGCCTTCTCTGAAACTTAAATGGCAATCTGGGATCAGCAGGCGTAAGAGACATTCTTGGAATTAGTACCATTTGCTGTGCATTTTGTCCACTGATAAATCTTGCTTCGACAACATGTTTGCCAAGCCTTGTGATCATCAATCGAGTCCCATTACATAAACCATTTGCATGATCTATGTTTCTGAACAACATAACAGGAGTACCTACTTTCAAAAATAATTCATGATTCGGAACCCCTGAGCATCTGATACTGTTTAAGAATTCCGGAGTATGAACTTCTTGCAGCAAACCCGTATTGTTATCTGAGTTGCATGTCGAGTCACAACTTAAATACAATCTGCCCTCACCCTTGTTCAGACAAAGCATGTATTGATTTACAAATTCAACTGTATTTAAAGTTGGAGCAAGAATTGCTCGTTCTTGTAGATAAGTTGTATCTTCAATATCAGTATCATATGATGGAAAAGTACTATGAACAATTGTTGAAATTGGATCTCCTGACCATTTCAACACAATATCATCAGGGATGTCAATATTCACATGTCTATCATTTGGGCCACCGATTGTACCGTCTCCAATACCAGCAATCCAATTTGCAAATTGTTCAACCTCAGCAGCTACATCATTAGGCCCCAAATTCGACAATCTTAAATTTTTTGTTAATCTTAAGACTCGACAATCTTTCCACAGATAAGAAGAATTTATTGTGGCATTAACAATATCCTGTCTGCTTCCTTTGGATTAACTGGTAAGATCTGTCGAAAATCTCCTCCAAAAATGATTGTTTTTCCTCCAAAAATTCTACGTGCATTTGAAGAATCAGATACACTCATTATATCTCGAAGTGTTCAATCTAAAGCTTCAAAGCAGTATTTGTGCATCATAGGTGCCTCATCCCAAATTATCAGCTTGCATCTAAGAATCAGTTCTGCTAGCGGACTTCCTTGAATAATATTACAGGTGGAATCCTCATTTGGATTTAACGGTATCTTAAATCTTGAATGCGATGTCCATCCACCTGGTAATAATATAGAAGCAATACCACTTGATGCAACATTTAAAACTATTTCTCCTTTTGATCTCAACGCTGCTGATAATGTTTTCCATATGAATGTCTTTCCAGTACCTCCGTATCCATACAGAAAGAACATGCCCCCTGATTCCGATGATATAGCATCCAATACAATTCGATACACATTGTGTTGTTCATCTGTTAATTTGCTAACAAACACTTTGTGATCATTTTCCAATTCCGTCCTATCATATCTCATTTCATCATTTATCAATCTATTTTCCTGAGACTGAAAAAAGTCTGAACTTGGAAATGGCATACCTTTAAATTCTCGTAAAGTCCTTCCAAAACTCTTGATCAACTTTTCAATTTCCACCAGACAATAACTTTGAATTTGTTTATCAGTCAAGTGCAATTCTGTACATTTATAAGAATAGTTAATAATGGAAGTTAATATATATTATGCAAAAATTAAACAAAGATTAAACAATTATAATTTGAAGTACCAGGATGTTGCAGTATTGATCGTTGCTTATATAATATATCATCTGCTAAATACATCCAACAATTATTCCACACAACTTCTGGACGTTCAATTGAATCAGAGGCTAACAATGTAACAAATAACTTTCTCAGAGATTCAGCAGATGACCAATAACTTGCTTCGACAATCCCATCAATAAATTCTTTATCGTCATCTAACAATCCCAAAGCATAACATGCATCTCTGAATGAAGCATACTGCACACCGTTAATTTTTCTGATGTCTTCATAACACGTAGGTCCCCGCACAACATTAAGCAAACACCTCAAATAATACATCTCCCCACTCCCCGGAGGAACAAAGAAAATTCTTCCAATTGAGAAATTTTGTTTCCTCGGTACCCATTCTTTTTTAGCTTGTTTCCAAACAAATTTGGTTGGAAATTGAACATAAGTAAGTTTCCGCGCTTCCGGATACTTCTTATTTGCTTCAAACCAAGTTAAAAACATACTTTCATGGACAGTTGGTCTATTGAGGACATCATCCATTGAATTAGAATCTTGAAAGAAAACTGTCTGTTCATTTTCAAGATGAAAACTTAATCTCTCAACGGGAGGGTATTTGTATTGAATTTGAAATCCAAATATTCTCCATGCAGCCTCGCAGGGGGAAATATATCTGCAATCGTAATACATACTTATTTCATCAATATTTTTCCCACTTTCATCATCTTGAGTGCTCTGATAAAATGCTGCGGTGACACGATCATGACCTTTGTTCACATATTTGAACAAATATTTTATTGATCTTGACTGATTGCACCATTCCACATTTATATGGGCAGCATACTTCATTAGAAGGAATCGATTGTGGGGAACCACATCTATTATCCATCAGCATTCCATTCTTCAAAATTGTTCTTCCATTGTCTCTGCGTCTATAGATTGGATATCCCTCTTCATCTGTGGTTGTTGTCTCAGTAAAATTTTTTGAAAAATATTTACTGCAGCGACCATTTCTTATGCAGGGTGAATTTTTTTTCGCAACACCACATGGACCATGAATCATGAAATCTTGTACAGCTGTGTAATATTGTGGATCCAGATCTTTATCAGGTATTTCAGCTGATATAATTTGATTAATCACTTCTGATCCTCGATTTTGATCTTCTTTTGATATGAAAAGCAAGATATGCACATGTGGAAGACCCCTCTTTTAAAATTCAATAGTGTACACAACTATAATTCAAAGTAAAAATAATTAAATTATATTAAAATAAAACTTTGAAAGAATAATTTGAATAAAATTAAGACGTACCTGCTTTAACATTTCCAAATACATTGTTTTGGAGCAGATCGTAAATCAAATTGTCCAACTTCATTTTGAACACTCGACAAACAATATCGGGACGATCTTCAGGTTTCAATCCTTTTTCTTGCACATATCTTACAATTTCTGGCCACCTTGGATTACATGTGAATGTGATGAATAGATTTGGATATCCAGCCCACTGACAAATAGCCATAGCATCTTGGTAATTTTGAATCATGTATCGAGCTCCTCCAGTGAATGTTGAAGGTAGGATAACTGGTTTTCCTTGATTTGCGGGATTTCTCTCACCTCTTGTTAGAGCCTCTTCTAAACCCTTGTACACATGACATCTCAATGATTGTTGATGTGTTCGTATGTATAAAAGTCTAGCAGATTCAACCATTGTGTAGGCATCAACAATAAATTGTTGAAATAATCTCCTTGAGCTTATAATGGTTTTTGCATCACAATCTCTTTCATGCAATCGATATGCAAAATATTCTCTCATGTTGACCATCTTTCTGCCCTTAGTTGCTGAAGAATGCAAATATGAAAATGGTATATCTTCTCTATAACCGTCTTCACCATATGGAAACAGAAGAGGATATTGTAAACCCAAATAGGTTGTATTTAACTCATTAATGCGTTTTAATTCTCCAGTTTAAGTTTCCAAGATTATGTCTCTATCTCCAAAAGACTGATCAAAATCTCCAACAACTAACGCAGCAACTTCAGACACAGTTGGAAGATTATACATTCTAGCATCGCCTCCACGTCTACCAATAAGTTTCAACTTAATATCAGATTGACCAAGATCTACAATGTTGTGCTTTACCATCCTAAATGACTTTGCAAAAACATTATATTCATCCAACATGCTTTTAAGTTCATAAACAATCTCTGCATGAAGTGTACTTAGACTTCTTTTGTTCCTATATAAACAAAAAATATAAAATTGAATTACAACGAACGTACATAATATTAAGAGATATGTTAAAAAAATTATAATAATAAATATAAATTACCTCACATAAAGCATTCTATTTGCAACTTCGTTTTCAGTATCATAAATATATAACTGAGCAAACTTTGGTGTAGAACCTTGCGGTGGCAATAGACTTCCAATCATATGATAATTCTGACCATGCAGTCGGAATGTCGGTGGAGAATTATCAATATTTAAACTTAAATCTATCTTGCATCCCATTGATGTAAAAGAAAACATACTATTGTAGGAACGAATATTATCAAGAAAATGTTTACTCTTATGATCATTTTTGTAGAGCAAACTTTCCAAAACTTTTGGAGGCCTTTGAACAAGCGGCAATTTAATTTTTCCTCCAACACAGCACAATGAGTATTTCGTAATTCGTGAATTTGAATTTTTTCCCAACCTCTCATCATACTAAAAATGTGCTCCACAAAATTTACAAATAAAAACGGCATCACCAAGATCGGAGTAGTCTGAAACTGTTATGAATGTTAAAGGTTAAATAAATATTTAATCTTATTCATACTTATATTCATAATAATTGTAGAGTCATAAATTAGGTAAAAAAATAAATAAATTTAGATAACTTAAATTTTAAAAAAATATATACTTAATTTACAAATAGAAGTATGATTCTCATTTTTATTTATTTTGCGTTGCTATAAATATTGAGAAAATAACAAATTTAATACAAATACATTATTAAAAAAATCAAATTAAAATTAGCAAAATTATTAACTCACCAGTACAATATTGATTCCAATCATGATCATATTGTTCACCTAATGAGCAAAAAAAATTATTGACATCAGATTCATATAATTAATATTATTAATTATTATTTAATTTGTAATTAACATATAATGAATTTAGTACCTATATCAGACATTTGTGTAACATGTATATCAATCAATTGGTCATCCTCAAGTGATTCATTGATTGTTAAATCAAACATCTGTTCAATTGTTCCTTCACCTGTATTTTATTAATTTAAGAATTATTTTAGATATGTAAAGTAATATAAAAAAATAATACTTTTATAAAAATAAATTATAATATTGCAAACATACAAATCCGAAATATAATAAATTTACCAATAGAAATGTGATTCCCAATTATATTTCTGAAACTGTTATGAATGTTAAAGGTTAAATAAATATTTAATTTTATTCATACTTATATTCATAATAATTGTCGAGTCATAAGTTAGGTAAAAAAAAATTAATTTAGATAACTTAATTTTTAAAAAATTATATACTTAATTTAAAAATAGAAGTACAAAAAATCAAATTAAAATAGGCAAAATTATTAACTCACCAGTACAATACTGATTCCAATCATGATCATACTGTTCACCTAATGAGCAAAAAAATTATTGACATCAGATTCATATAATTAATATTATTAATTATTATTTAATTTTTAATTAACATATAATGAATTTAATACCTATATCAGACATTTGTGTAACATGTATATCAATCAATTGGTCATCCTCAAGTGATTCATTGATTGGTAAATCAACCATCTGTTCAATTGTTCCTTCACCTGTATTTTATTAATTTAAGAATTATTTTAGCTATGTAAAGTAATATTAAAAAAAATACTTTTATAAAAAAAATTAATAATATTGCAAACATACAAATCCAAAATATACTAAATTTACCAATAGAAGTGTGATTCCCAATTGTTTTTATTTACAATAAATAATTAAAAAATAACAAATTAAATATAAATAAATTATTAAATAAAAAAATAATTAAAATTGCACATAATTATTAACTTACCAGTACAATATTGCTGCAAATTATGATCATAATGTTCACCTAATAAGGCAAATAAATTATTCAAATCAAATTCATATAATCAATATTATAATTTCATATTTACTTTATAAATAACATATAATGCATTTATTACCTATATCAGACATTTGTGAAACATGTATATCAATTAATTGGTCAATCTTCAGAGATTCATCAATTGTTATATCAACAATCTGTTCACTTTTACTTGTTCTTTCACCTGTATTTGATTAATTTAAAAATTATTTTAGGTATGTAAAATAAAACAAAAGATATAATAATAATATTTTTTTAAAAAAATATACATTATTGAATTGCAAACTTACCAATCCAACATATCTAAATACAACAATAGAAGTGTGTTTACAAATTTTTTTTATTTGATATTAATATTTTAAAAAAATTATAAATTAAATATAAATAAATTATTCAAAAAAAAATAATTAAAATTGAAATTAATTTTTAACTTACCAGTACAATATTGCTGCAAATTACGATCATACTGTTCACCTAATGAACAAACAAAATTATTAACAGCAGATTCATATAATCATTATTATAATTTGATATTTAATTTTTAAGTAACACTAGTATACTACCTGCGCATTGCGCGGCAACCGCCAGGCAACAAAATATGCGATGATATTATTTAGTTCTACTAACCGAGGCGTCTCTTAATGTCTCATTTCAATTATGTAATTTTTATAATAATATTCATTTTCAATGAAATTTATTTCGTAGAATTATAAATTTCAAACCACAAAATTAGACACACAATGTCAGTACGAACACCAATAACAATAAAAGAATTCCAATGTTGGGCACATAAATTTAGAAAATAGGAGTATAATATTTTTTTTTACAATTAGTGGCACATAAGTTTAGTATTATTATTATCTTTTAATATAATAATTATTAATAATTCTATTTAATTGGGCTAAAATTTGTAAAATATTACCATAATTATCACATTTATACACATAATTATTAATACAATCTATATATTATATATAATATTTAATTATTAATAATGTATAGAATTATGTTAATTTGAATTTACATTCGGGGATTATCTATTCATAATTGATCAATTTATATCCTTTTATATATTATATAGAATTGAAACCTTCATAAACAAATTAAAATAAACATATTTCTACACTAAATTTGCAAGGTTAGTGCATTCTCTAGATGCCACCTCTAAATTATGATATTCCATACTTTGTATTCTTTGGTGTGCGCGCGATATATAATTATTAATTAGATTATTGAATAATGAATCTAATAAGGAATTTTTTATTGAAAAAAATTGAGAACAATTTATTATTAATATACATAATGGTTCTTACTATGAGCAATGGCTTTGAATTTATATGGTACAGTGTATGACAATCTTTCCATGATAGCATCGAATGCCTCTTTATAGTATCCATTAACATTGGTTTCTTTATTATAGTATAGAAGACGTTCTGTATGCTGATTCGATGACTCGACCCGGTGCCCTCGTCTACGGGGAGCAACGGTGTGAGCCCCGGAGAAGAGCCGGAGAAGTTGAGTTGTGCAGCAAACACACCAAATTCGAGAACACTTTTAGATTTCATGGGGTGGGGCATCAAGCCTCCCGAGACACGGGTCAAATAGAAATGTTGTGACAGATTTTGATGTTGATGATGGAATAGGAGTAGTAGATGTGGTAGTTCATCTTCATTTGCTGAGGTGAAGCAGATCATAGGAGATTAATTACTTGGAAAATGTTTTATAACAAAGATTGCTATAAAAATGTTAAATAATATAGATAGGATGATGCTGTAGATATCATAGAGTTAGGAAAAACAAATGCTATTTAGGATGATTGTGAACTTCTCTGGAGGGCTGTTTCATAACTACAAATATGTACCTCTTCTTCGATCAAACACATTTTTAACATCACGCTGTTTTTAAATGAGAATGTGGTATTTTTGAAACATATGAAGCTCATAACTTATTTTTTAACCTCACAATAGTCATCATAAATTATCAAACCGGTTATCATTTATGCATCTAAATAATTATCCTCATAGTTCTTATAACTAAACTAAATTTCGCAAAAACTTATTTAGCTACTAATTTTATTATATTCCGCACGAATTTAGGGGGAAAAAAGTAACATCAAAAGTATGGAAATGAGAAATACTATTGAGGTGGAACCATAACAATACAAAGCCCTGATATCCAGTTCAAGTAGAGATGTCATTCAAATCAATCTCATGGTCTACATCTACCAAATCCCATTTCAGCGTATTCAACAAAACACTAAAACATGTAATCGGTGTCTCAAAATCGATCGAATGTTCTATGCAGCTTTGGTAACAGCAGCATGTATAGCATCTGCAAGATGAGGAATTGTTCTTGAGCTAAGACCTGCCATACTAATTTTCCTGCAAACAAAATGACGGGAGCGAAAGAAGAAAAAGTTAGGCCATGCATCGTAGATGATGATAGAGGTTTAACTCTCAAGAATCAAGGTGGATATATGCAAGTACTTTACATTGCAGTCAATTACAAGCCTATATACTTGAATAAAACGTTATCAAGGCCGATAAACCTTTACATGCTCAAGCATATCGACCAAATATATAGCTATAATAGTACACAAAAGTGTTGGTGCAAGAAGACAAGTTTCGCGATTTGTTTTTCCATGGAGCACTCAATAGCAAAATGTTCATTAGAAGAATTAGAGATGCATAAAATATGGTGACTGCAGTTTACAAAGAGTAAGTTGACGCAAGTTTGGATTGGTGAGACCTTGCAAAATATAACTATATAAAGCATGTCACATACCATGAGAGATACATCAACTTAAACTTCCAATTTGCACCATAGTAGCTTCTCCCACACAAATTACCTCTGCCCAGCCCCAAAATTTAAGCAATAACCAATTATCAGGTGTAGCTCGAGAATCGAATTTCCTTACCCGTCAAATGTCATGTAAATATGGTATTCCTTTGTCATGAAAGCAACTTGATCGCTATTCAGTCCTGTAAATGTGAACATCTCTATCTACTTAATGATATGGCTCCAGTCACCTAGTGTACCTGCCATTACAATAGAACACCACTTGCATCAGCCTAGAAACCACCAGTGGGATTAAAAAGAAAAAAAAACATCAAGATGCACAAAATAAGACTGATATTATGTGGTCCCTGTATCTAAAATCAGTGACCAACTTCACTAATATTTAGTAATGATAGCACAATACATATAGCAGTCGAGGTTCTGATCGAATATCTATTTATTTTAAATTTCTATTGGTGAAGAGAAGTTAAAAGCAAGAAGCCAAGAACAATAACACTGGATGATCAGAACCTATTAACATTCTGGACATGGGAACTTGAGATCGTAATTGCTAGAAAGAAAAGAGGAGATAGATGCAAGAACATAAGGTGATCAGGCATCAAAACTTTATGGCTTGCAAGTGTAACATAAAATCATATAAACATCAAGGTTCACAAACATATCAATAGCATCCTTGAGTATAACAGCTTGTTCGACATGGTACTTTCATCTAGTTCAAGAATGGATAAAAAATTCACATCTGTTGTAAGGTATGGATACTAATGGCATGGAAATAAGAAAGATGCATAGGCTTGGTATAGAACACAGTATTATAATAGGTTTCTATCCATTCTCTAAACAATAATGATCAGCCAACACAATGTTCTCATTTTTTAAGAGCCTCGTGACTACAACTGTAAAGCTGAGAACTTCACCATTTTTAATACATCATCAGTATTTCATTCCACACCAAGATAAACAAAACCAAGCACCATCAGAAGCACCCACATCTGTACAAATATGTTATGTTAAATTGTTGAGTATGTGACAAAATTCAACCACTATGAATCATAGCAGGATAGAAAATCATCATACAAATAGAAACGACAAACCAAATTACCCTCCTCTTTCACCGTTTCTAGATGAAAAAAATGAATTAAAAAGATCGAAAAAGCAACAAACATTACTCACATCTTGAAGTTTCTGAACTTGTTTTCAAAACCTGGTTAGCTCATCGCCAAAATTCAGATGCAGTGGATCGATTCGCAACTGAATGTCATCGGAATTGCGACCATATCCCTCCGATGGTGTACTGAAACCATCTCTGTTGCAATCCACGAACAATAGATCAAATTCAAAGCGAAGATCAAACCACAATGGCACCACCAATTCCGTAAAGACTCGGTCTCAGATCCATAACTATTTGCAGCATCAATTGAAACTATACGTAGTGAATTGTGAGACAGAGAGTGTTCGAAAGCAGCGTCAGGTTTTGAAGTAACCTACTGAACGTGTTGCCGATATTTTCTCGATGAACCACGAGAAAGAAAAAACTGCTAAATAGATTGATAATATTCCCCTCAAAATCAATAGAAAACACAAAATTGCAGTGGAATCAGAATTATTTTGGTAGAAAATCCAATGTTAGAGTTTTTTCAGTGAAAGATTTAAGGAGAATATCATGAATTAAAATGTGAAATTAATATTCTCACACAATTTTTCAGATTACTGAAATAATATTGTAAAAATATGCGTACCTTTCGTGAATTTGATAAACATGATGTAGGAAGAAGAATTAAAATCAGGCATGGATGGATACGATCCCCGTAGTTGGACATAGACGGCTCTTCGTCTTTTCCCGTCTCTCTCTCTTCTCTTCAAAATTGAAAGAAGCATCTTTCATCGTTTGTTGTTTTCATCTCAGTGCTCCGGGAATTATCGCTATTCTGATTTGTAGAATTTGAAGGAAGATACAAAAAGTTTCTATGTTAAATTCTGAAGAAACCGATAGATAAAATGTGGGTGTAGAGTTTTTGTTCAGATAACCGGAGAAAAACTATAGACAATGTTCATTAATGACAATATTACCCTCGAAATTAGTAAAATATACAAAATTGCCATCAACTTTGGAGGCAAAATTAGATTTTTTCTGCTTTTATATATAGTATAGATAGGTCAAAAGTTCAAAACCTTTAGAATGCATGATGAAGCCATGCCTAGGATTGACGAAGATAATCCGGAGCTGCAAATGATTGGACCAATTACAAGACTAAGAGCAAAGAAATTGCAAGGCTATTTCCAAGCCTATGTGCGACGCAAGTTAGACGAACAAGAGATCATGCAATACAGCCCTAAATGGATTACCATGTTGTCTATTCAAGATGAAGAAGAAGGAAGCATGAAGACGTGAGAAGAAGAATGACGCCATTTGGACGTATGCATTAAAAGTTATACGCATTTGCATGGGAAATCGGGAGATGCTATTTTTCATGCAAAGGTGGCAAGAGTAATACATGATATGGGCCACAAATTATTTATGATAAATTGCAGCCCATATTGTGTTAATTTGAAGGTCCAATAGGCGAGATTTATGAAGGCCCAAGTTGTTGGGATTTATCCTTATCTAGTTAGATTTAGATAGATTTTTGTTATCTTTATTTTTTGTATCTTTTGATTCTTACCTTAAAACCAGATTTTGGATAAGGTAACAATCCTAGTTAGATTAGGATAGCTTTTTATTTTCGATCTCTATTAGGATTTTACTTTAATTTTCGTCCATCCCTTTATTATAAATAGGGGATCATTGTTACTTTGATATTTAGACCATATTTGATTAAGAAGAATTTACCTTTCAATATTGTCTCACCCAAGAACCTCTTTTCTTAATTTTCAGCCGAAAATTGAACTCTTGAAAGCCTAGCAACTTCCAAGTTTTATTTTAAATCTCGTTCTATTTCACTTGTGGGAATAGGGTTAGATTGCTACCGAGAAGACAACCGATTGTTGTACGTTTCGTGAGGTGATCTTCATGGGGTTTGCAGCTGTGTTTTCGACTCAAATTCTATCCTCCATCAACGCCGATCATCACCAACATCATCCATCCATCAAATTTCGTCCATTACACTATCATCCATCAAGTTCGAGTCAAGTTGTGCAAGTATACAAGCTGTCCGAGTCCAGTTCGCTCATACGTGCTCAACTCGCCAAGATAAGCATCTATTTTGTAAGTTCTTTATTTTCATGTCCTAACCTATCTACTACAGCCCTTCTTCACCACATAACATCATACTACACGCCCATAGCCATATCCTTTCGATTCAAACCAAAACAGCCCCTTTCCCATCCTATTTAGTTGTGTTTTATTTGGTGTCGTGTCATAGTCTAGGTAATTTAATTGAGTCCGTTGAGTCTTGTTGAACCCTTACTTGTCGACGTGTGTTCGATCTTGGTTATCCGCAAACCAAGGTGTTGTGATTCATTCCGGGTCACATCATAAAAGTGGTATCAAAGCCACGTCGGCTTTGGTTCGTGGTTTATCCGTTTGAGTTGTTTATTTTGTTTATCGAGTTGTAATTTTCATTTTTGATCTTTCATAGTATAAAAAAAAGAGCAAAAGGTAGAACAGCCGACCAAAAAAAAAATCCGAAAAAAAAAATCCGAAAAAATAAAAAAAATCAGTTTGTTATTTTCGAATTTCTTGTTCTTTCCTAGTTAGGATAGACTTCCACCATCTAGATTAAGTTATTTAGATTGTGTCCACATTGAATAGATCTCAACTAAATCTTTTAACCTTATATAGATCATATTCTTTCCATACTAGCTTGTTTCCATCCTAATCTCTTCCTACCTTCCATATACCATTCCTACACCTCATAAACCACCCCCACACCCTAAATTTCGTTCTCCCACCTAAAGGGCACGAAATTTTCTGACCTTGCTCCATCTACACCCTTTGATACACCCGTACACCCACACACCCAATCCGGTGCATACACCACGCACCTACACCATACACCATACACCATACACCATACACATACACCCTACACCTGTGCACCCAAAACCTACGACATACACCATCCGTTCAGATTATCGAGAGCATCCATCCTACACACACGGTGCAACTAGTTCGTGATCAAGAAGAAGACTTGCAAAGGAGCAGCTTTCATCTCCAGTTTTCGGCACTTTTTTTTACACTATTACACACGTGCACCACCCATATTGAGTGATACACGAGTGGTAAAAAACAAGAGTGTCAAAATCGAGTGACTTGTGAGTTGGTGAGGATCTCTTTATTCTTCACGTTTGTTCATTTTGCAGGTACCATGAAGAAGGGCAACAAAAGTGAGTTGCCCAAGATCAGTGAGGACGACCCGAAGTCACCCCTCACACCGGGAGAAGAGGCGTCCTTTTCCAACATGCCGACATGGGATACCAAGTACCATTTTGACGCACTGACCTCCTACGTCAACCGTCAAAATCGTGAAATGGAAAATAGACTTGGTGAACAACTAGCCAAGTTAGTTGAGCAGATTGGGAGCCTCAAAACCCAATCAACTGAAGCTCAGACAGTTCAAGGACCTCCTGAGAGGCCCAATGAACCCCCAGGCGCAGTAGAGAGGCAAGTTGAGCCTCAAGGAGCCGCAACACCGCCCAGAGCTGCCAACCGACTCCCCCAGCCGCCACCTGAGCCAGAGGATGATGATTTCGGACCCGAGTCAGATTATCATGAGGAGTTCGAAGATAATTTCGAACCTCCCCAAAGGGGAAACCGCCGAGATCGTCCCCGAGCCCCATACAAACGTGCATTCCGCGTCGATAGACCTAGATTCGAGGAAGACAACTCAATGGTGAACAACATCAAAACTACCATTCCAGAGTTCATGGGATTGCACGATCCTGATGTATATCTCGATTGGGAAAGGAAGGTCTACAAGATCTTCGAATGTTATGAGTTTCCAGAGCTGAAGAAGGTACAGCTCGCTTCCTTAGAATTCAAAGGATACGCCGCCACTTGGTGGGAAAATCAGCAGCAGAGAAGGCGTCATGATCGATATCCACCTATTGATACATGGCGCGAGATGAAGGATATCATGCGAGGGCGATTCATTCCAGTTCACTATGAACGAGAATTAGAAAAGAAACTGAACCGGATCAAGCAAGGTACTCAATTGATTGAAGAGTATCATAAAGAGCTTGAAACCATGCTCAATCGAGTGGGCAAAGAGGAGTCGCTAAATGCCACCATCATCCGGTACATTGAAGGGATGAATCCGAATATAGCCTATGAAGTTGAACTAAAGGACTTTCACAGCATTGAAGAGATGGTGCACTACGCCACTATAGTAGAAAGACAGTTACGAGAAGGACGGCGGCGCAACCATCATAGTGCCGCCACCCCTAGACCTTCATGGAATAAAGGTACGTCCTCTACTCCTCCATCTGATCCCACACGACCCCGAGGTCAGCCTGGACAGCCCGATCGCCGTTTTGATCGCTCTGCGCCGCCAAACAACAGTAGACTCGCTTCTACTGCACCCGCACCCGTGAGGCCACCGTTTCAATGGCCAAATCAGCCCTCACAACCTCCAAATTCAGTCCCTAACCGTGCTCGAGATATCCAATGCCACAAATGTCAAGGTTGCGGCCATTTTCAGAACCAGTGCCCAAACAGGCGCGTTTTGATCATCACAGATCAAAATGAGATCGAGTCAGCCAGTGAGGATGAACAAGAGCAGCCCGTAGGCGTCCCTAAGGCTGAGGAGACATCCACAGTTGAACCTGAAGAAGAGGAGCCCGAGACTCCTCGAGTTAGCCTTGTCTCTATTTGCAGTTTGAGCATCACTCGCGACGAGGACCAGCAAAATCAGCGAGAAAATATTTTCTATACCCGAGTTGTGATCAAAGACAAGACATGCTCAATGATAGTTGATAGTGGCAGCGTGATCAATGCCATTAGTCAGTATGCTGTAGATAAACTAGCACTGACTGTGATGAAGCATCCCAAGCCATATAAACTGCAATGGCTTACTGATCGAGGCAAGATTCGCGTAGGTGGCCAGGTAAGTGTCGATTTTTCAATTGGTAGATATTCTGACACTGTTATCTGCGATGTTATTCCTATGGATGCAGCCCATATACTCTTAGAGAGACCTTGGCAATTCGACCGCCAAGCAGTTCACAACGGCATCGCGAACACTTACACTGTTACGCGAAACGGTCGAGCCACTATTTTAAAGCCTTTGTCCCCTAAAGTTGTAGCCGAAGATCAACAAAGTATGCAAGAGAAGCTCAAAGAAGAACGTGAAAGGGCAGCCGCAGCAGCCCGTAGATCCGCCGCCACCACCGGTGAAGTTTCGGCCGATTCCACCTCAACGACCGCCGTTCTTCCATCTCCTTCTAACAACACTTCAAGGCAGCCCCCTAAAGGCCCCAATGCAGCTGGAAATTCATCCAACATAGCCAAAAATCGCAGTCTTTTTATTTCAATGAAAGGCGTGGAAAAAGCAATTAAAGCATACGTGTTTCCGGAGGAGATTCCAAGTGGTTTACCTCCAGTTCGAGGGATCGAGCACCAGATCGATTTCCAGCCCGGTGCCGTTCTTTCCAACCGTCCAGCCTACCGTACCAGTCCCGAAGAGATGAAAGAGATCGATCGTCAAGTAAAGGAGCTGTTGGAGAAGAAGCAAATCCGTGAATCGTTGAGTCCGTGCGCCATACCTGTCATTCTAGTGCCAAAGAAGAACAACGAGTGGAGAATGTGCATGGATTGTCGCACCATCAACAAGATTACGGTAAAGTGTCGTTTTCCTATCCCTAGGTTAGATGACATGTTGGATGAGTTATCTGGTTCGAAAGTTTTCTTTAAAATTGACTTGAGATCCGGATATTTTCAAGTAAGAATGAAAGAGGGGGATGAATGGAAAACAACCTTTAAAACTAAACATGGTTTATATGAATGGTTAGTTATGCCCTTTGGACTTACTAATACGCCTAGTACATTCATGAGATTAATGAACCATGTCTTGCGTGATGTTATTGGAAAATTTGTGGTTGTTTATTTTGATGACATATTGATTTATAGCCGCAGCACACACGCACACCTTGAGCACCTACGCCATGTTTTTATGCTCTTACGTGATGCTAAGTTGTATGGAAATTTGGCTAAGTGTTCTTTTGCATGAATGAAGTCATTTTTTTAGGCTTCGTTGTTAGTGAACGCGGTATAGAAGTAGACCGTTCTAAGATCACTGCGATCGAAGAATGGCCAACTCCTAAATCAGCGTCAGATGTTCGATCATTCCACGACTTAGCTGGATTTTATCGTCGCTTTGTGCGCGATTTCTCCACAATAGCCGCCCCTCTTACTGAGCTAAGTAAGAAGGATCGACCATTCGAGTGGGGTAAGTTACAAGAGGAGGCGTTTACACGCCTAAAGTACCTCCTGTGTCATGCACCTGTTTTATGTTTGCCCGATTTTTCTAAGACTTGTGAAATTGAATGTGATGCCTCGGGCAAGGGTATTGGTGCTGTTCTTATGCAGGAGAGGAGGCCCGTCGCCTATTTTAGTGAAAAGCTCAATAATGTAGCCCTCAAGTATTCTACATACGACAAGGAGTTGTACACGCTAAAACGAGCTTTGGAGACGTGGCAGCATTATTTGTGGCCAAAGGAGTTCGTGATTCACACCGATCATGAGAGCTTAAAGCATTTAAAGGGCCAAAATAATCTGAATAAGAGACATGCGAGATGGGTCAAGTTCATCGAGTCCTTCCCGTATGTCATCAAATACAAGAAAGGTGAGGAGAACATAGTAGCCGACGCATTATCTCGAAGGTACACGTTTCTAACCTTAATGCATGCTAAATTGTTGGGTTTTGAATCGATTAAGAGCTTGTACAAATCTGATCCATTTTTCTCGCCCATATATGATGCATGTTCCGTCAAGTCACGTGCTATTGATGGTTTTTATGTTAGTGATGGCTACTTGTTTAAAGAGTCTCAATTATGCATTCCTGTTTCATCTATGCGTGAGCTATTGGTTTTGGAATCGCATGCGGGGGGTTTAATGGGACATTTTGGTGTTACTAAGACATTAAACTTGCTGTATGAACATTTTTATTGGTCGCATATGAGAAAGGATGTTGAGAATGTGTGTAGTCGTTGTATTACATGTCGTAGAGCTAAGTCGACTTCACACCCATTTAGACTGTACACGCCACTACCCGCACCTTCGTCCCCTTGGATTGATGTGTCTATGGACTTTATTTTGGGGTTACCTAGGTCTAAAACGGGTAAGGATTCTGTTTTTGTGGTAGTTGATCGGTTTTCTAAGATGGCTCATTTTATTGCATGTAAGAAAACTGATGATGCTGTGAATGTTGCTAACTTATTCTTTCGTGAAGTTGTGTATGGATTTAACCCTTTAACTCCTTCGGATCTTATACCTTTACCTGTTGAGCTTTTATCAAGTGTAAAAGGTCTGAAGCGAGCTGATTTCATCAAGGAGATGCATGAAAAGGTAAGAGCTCGAATTGAGCAAAAGGGCGTGAATACCGCCGCCGCAAGGAACCAACATCGAAAGCAAGTCATTTTCAAGCCCAGTGATCGTGTTTGGATTCCTCTGAGTCCCGGCCGGTTTCCAAACTTGAGAAAGTCTAAGCTTAATCCACGAGGAGATGGTCCATTCACCGTGATCAGCCGCGTGAACAACAATGCGTATCGCATTGATTTACCCGGTGAGTATAAGTGCTCTTCCACGTTTAATGTAGCTGACTTATCTCCTTTTCCTACAGATTCGTTTGACCAAGAAGACACCTTGACTTCGAGGTTGAATTCTTTTCAGGAGGGGGGGGATGATGAAGCCATGCCTAGGATTGACGAAGATAATCCGGAGCTGCAAATGATTGGACCAATTACAAGACTAAGAGCAAAGAAATTGCAAGGCTATTTCCAAGCCTATGTGCAACGCAAGTTAGACGAACAAGAGATCATGCAATACAGCCCTAAATGGATTACCATGTTGTCTATTCAAGATGAAGAAGAAGGAAGCATGAAGACGTGAGAAGAAGAATGACGCCATTTGGACGTATGCATTAAAAGTTATACGCATTTGCATGGGAAATCGGGAGATGCTATTTTTCATGCAAAGGTGGCAAGAGTAATACATGATATGGGCCACGAATTATTTATGATAAATTGCAGCCCATATTGTGTTAATTTGAAGGTCCAATAGGCGAGATTTATGAAGGCCCAAGTTGTTGGGATTTATCCTTATCTAGTTAGATTTAGATAGATTTTTGTTATCTTTATTTTTTGTATCTTTTGATTCTTACCTTAAAACCAGATTTTGGATAAGGTAACAATCCTAGTTAGATTAGGATAGCTTTTTATTTTCGATCTCTATTAGGATTTTACTTTAATTTTCGTCCATCCCTCTATTATAAATAGGGGATCATTGTTACTTTGATATTTAGACCATATTTGATTAAGAAGAATTTACCTTTCAATATTGTCTCACCCAAGAACCTCTTTTCTTAATTTTCAGCCGAAAATTAAACTCTTGAAAGCCTAGCAACTTCCAAGTTTTATTTTAAATCTCGCTCTATTTCACTTGTGGGAATAGGGTTAGATTGCTACCGAGAAGACAACCGATTGTTGTACGTTTCGTGAGGTGATCTTCACGGGGTTTGCAGCTGTGTTTTCGACTCAAATTCTATCCTCCATCAACGCCGATCATCACCAACATCATCCATCCATCAAATTTCATCCATTACACTATCATCCATCAAGTTCGAGTCAAGTTGTGCAAGTATACAAGCTGTTCGAGTCCAGTTCGCTCATACGTGCTCAACTCGCCAAGATAAGCATCTATTTTGTAAGTTCTTTATTTTCATGTCCTAACCTATCTACTACAGCCCTACTTCACCACATAACATCATACTACACGCCCATAGCCATATCCTTTCGATTCAAACCAAAACAGCCCCTTTCCCATCCTCTTTAGTTGTGTTTTATTTGGTGTCGTGTCATAGTCTAGGTAATTTAATTGAGTCCGTTGAGTCTTGTTGATACGACCCGGACAAATAATCTAGGACGAATCTAGAGACGTAGCGGAAGACTTCTGGATACGAAACACGTCAGCGAATGAAGGGCTTCAATCCGACTCGATAAACAACGAAAAATAGACAATCTAGACAATTAAAATACCTAGAAAACGACACGAACTATGTAACACAATACCAAAGGTTAAAGGGGCTGAAAGGGAACGTGTATGGGGGCTGGAATTAATGAAGGATTCGTGTGTTTGTGGCTTGTGAAGAAGGCTTGGAGTAGATAGGATATGATAGGGATGAAACGAACTTGCGTGTTGAATGGAACGGTTGATGAAATTCGAACTTGGGGCTGAATTGAGGCGTGCGTCGATGAGGATGGGCGTCGTCGATGTGGTTGATGGATGATGATTCGTTGATGTGAATCACAACCCGATAGCCTCCTTGAATCTCGAACGTACCCAAGGATGAAATCTCTAAGTTGATCTTCGGATAGCGAATACCGGTTAATCACTCAAGTGGATTAAGTAATACCCTTGAATAAGACTTAAAGTTGCTAGCTCCAAGAATATGAATTTTAAATCAAAACTCACAAAGATTTAAAAGGGGGTTGAGACAATATTGAAAGCAAAGCTTAATTAATCAAATATAGTCTAAATATCAATGTAACAATGATCCCCTATTTATAATAGAGGGATGGACGAAAATTCCTAGATAAAATCCTAAAAGAATTAGAAAAAGAGTTTCCTATCATAACTAGGATTGTTTCCTTATCCAAAATCTGTTTTTAAGGAAAGAATCAAAAGATACCAAAAATAAAATTAGAAAAATCTATCTTGATAAAGATAAATCCCAACAACTTGGGCCTTCATTAAACTCGCCTATTGGACCTTCAAATTAACACAATATGGGCTGCAATTTATCATAAATAATTCGTGGCCCATATCATATATTATTCTTCAAATCTTGATTTCCAATCTTTGATGGCCCTCATTCTAACAATCTTCGAACCTTTGAATGATAGCTCCGGATTTAATTCTTCAAGGCTTTTCAGGATCATATCATTCCCCTCCTCTTGAAAAGAATTCGTCCTCGAATTCAAATCTTCGGGGTCAAGGACTACCATGAATGGATCATCAAACTCCTTTGTGTGCACAACTAAATCATATGGAACATTCTCAACAATCTGTAAAATAAAGATATCAAAAGTACAGGGTTGATCAAAAATGTTAGAACTCGGTAGCTCCTCCATGCTTGCTTGATCGAATTCTTTGTGCTCCACAGTCTTCACTCCATTAATGTCAATCTGCTCTTGAAAACATGGCTGCATTTCCAACAACTCTTCAACTGTTTCGAACTCCTCAGCTTTGAACAGCTCTTTAATGATTCCGATCTCCTCTACGGCGGTAACAACCTTCATTTCTTCTCTCTCGACTTCAACGTCTTCACAAGTAGCAACATTTATCAATTCATCAATAGGTGCATCAACTGAAATTGTTACCTCAAAAGTAGAATCTTCTTTGATGGCAACGATCTCAGATGGTAACTCAACGTGGATCTCCTCTTGAATGTTGCTGGCTTGGTTTGGCATATCCATGACCAGCTGAACTGGTGATGCAGGCCGTGTAGGTGGTACAGAGGTACGTAGAAACTCCTCAAATGACTCAGGTTCGCTCCAACGAAACAGGGCTGTTTGGCGATGAGCTCTAGGTGACAACTCTACATTTGACTCTAATTGAACCACTTCATTTTGCAGACTCTCCAACCACTTC
This sequence comes from Perilla frutescens, assembly GCA_026008535.1. Taxonomy (NCBI): domain Eukaryota; kingdom Viridiplantae; phylum Streptophyta; class Magnoliopsida; order Lamiales; family Lamiaceae; genus Perilla; species Perilla frutescens. The sequence continues at coordinate 19,247,213 of BRKX01000004.1, forward strand.
TCTATCTCAATGGCATATTGCACCATGTCTTTCAACTTGTCGAAGTGATACAATGCTACCTTTTCTCGAATTTCCCTTCGTAGACCAGCTAGGAATCTATCCATGGTATCTTCTAGATACTCCTCTATATCAGCTCGTCTCATGGATTCAATCATTTTGTAGTAGTAGTCATTTACACTTCGATCTCTTTGCCTAAGCTTGTATAGCTTTTCCTCCAACTGCCATTAGTAGTGGTCTGGAATGAAGCGTTTCCGCATCAAATCTTTCAACTCACGCCATGTGTCAATAGGTGGAAGGTGATCTCTATGGCACCGGTTCTGCTGGAATTCCCACCATGTTGTTGCGTAGCCTTTAAACTTTGACGAAACTAGCTGCACTTTCTTTTTCTCGGGGAAGTCATAGCACTCAAAAAGTTTTTCTACTTTGCATTCCCAATCCAAATAGATGTCGGGATAGTATAGACCTTCAAACTCAGGTATGATCATGTTGTTGTTGCGGTAGAGATGGTGAGAATTTGGTGTATAGGGTGTATGGGTATACGGAGTATGATTGGTGTATGGTGTATGGACCGAATGGTACATGGGTGCATATGTGTATGGTCTGGATGGTGTATATGAGTGTGAACTGATGGTGTATGTGGACTAGGATGAATTTTCAATCCCCTTGATGATGGTGGACGAAAATTTGAAGGGAGGAAGTGTATATGGAAGGTTTGGAAGGATTTGGATGGAAGAAAGCTAGAAAAGGAAAGAATTAGATGTATTTTTGAAGTTCCCAAATAGAATATGAATCCAAAAATAAATCCCAAAGGTAGAAGGAAAGAAATAGGAAAAAAAAGGAAAGAAATATTAGGTTATTTGAAAAGTGTTACACAATTGTGACACAATCTAAATATCCTAATTGAACTAGACTCTAAAAAGAAATAACCAAAAATAAATTACAACTCAAAAGAAAACTACTAAAATAAAAATAAAACTTGGAAGGAAAGTTCCAAAAATAAAATAAGACTCTAAAGGAAGTTACCAACTAAGGAATTATCCTAGAAGGAAACTACCAAAATTAAAATAAGACTCACAAGGTAAATACCAACTATAGAGTAGTACCAAAAGGAAAGTACCAAAATTAAAGAAACACAAAAGGAAACAATGAATATACCTCTTTTTTTTTTTTTAATTTTCGGATTTTTTTTTTCTTTTTTTTTATCCGATTTTTTTTTTCGGTCTTTTTCTCTTTTTTTTTTACCGTTTGCTTTTTTTTTTCAATGAGAAACTATGCTATTACAACTCGATAAAATAAAAATAAAGAAGACACGTAAGACAACACGTAGGATAAAAATGACACGTCGGATTGAACCACGACCAGCAGAGCTGATGTGGCTCTGATACCAAATTTATGATACGACCCGGAAAAATAATCTAGGACGAATCTAGAGACGTAGCGGAAGACTTCTGGATACGAAACACGTCAGCGAATGAAGGGCTTCAATCCGACTCGATAAACAATGAAAAATAGACAATCTAGACAATTAAAATACCTAGAAAACGACACGAACTATGTAACACAATACCAAAGGTTAAAGGGGCTGAAAGGGAACGTGTATGGGGGCTGGAATTAATGAAGAATTCGTGTGTTTGTGGCTTGTGAAGAAGGCTTGGAGTAGATAGGATATGATAGGGATGAAACGAACTTACGTGTTGAATGGAACGGTTGATGAAATTCGAACTTGGGGCTGAATTGAGGCGTGCGTCGATGAGGATGGGCGTCGTCGATGTGGTTGATGGATGATGATTCGTTGATGTGAATCACAACCCGATAGCCTCCTTGAATCTCGAACGTACCCAAGGATGAAATCTCTAAGTTGATCTTCGGATAGCGAATACCGGTTAATCACTCAAGTGGATTAAGTAATACCCTTGAATAAGACTTAAAGTTGCTAGCTCCAAGAATATGAATTTTAAATCAAAACTCACAAAGATTTAAAAGGGGGTTGAGACAATATTGAAAGCAAAGCTTAATTAATCAAATATAGTCTAAATATCAATGTAACAATGATCCCCTATTTATAATAGAGGGATGGACGAAAATTCCTAGATAAAATCCTAAAAGAATTAGAAAAAGAGTTTCCTATCATAACTAGGATTGTTTCCTTATCCAAAATCTGTTTTTAAGGAAAGAATCAAAAGATACCAAAAATAAAATTAGAAAAATCTATCTAGATAAAGATAAATCCCAACAACTTGGGCCTTCATTAAACTCGCCTATTGGACCTTCAAATTAACACAATATGGGCTGCAATTTATCATAAATAATTCGTGGCCCATATCATATATTATTCTTCAAATCTTGATTTCCAATCTTTGATGGCCCTCATTCTAACAATCTTCGAACCTTTGAATGATAGCTCCGGATTTAATTCTTCAAGGCTTTTCAGGATCATATCATTCCCCTCCTCTTGAAAAGAATTCGTCCTCGAATTCAAATCTTCGGGGTCAAGGACTACCATGAATGGATCATCAAACTCCTTTGTGTGCACAACTAAATCATATGGAACATTCTCAACAATCTGTAAAATAAAGATATCAAAAGTACAGGGTTGATCAAAAATGTTAGAACTCGGTAGCTCCTCCATGCTTGCTTGATCGAATTCTTTGTGCTCCACAGTCTTCACTCCATTAATGTCAATCTGCTCTTGAAAACATGGCTGCATTTCCAACAACTCTTCAACTGTTTCGAACTCCTCAGCTTTGAACAGCTCTTTAATGATTCCGATCTCCTCTACGGCGGTAACAACCTTCATTTCTTCTCTCTCGACTTCAACGTCTTCACAAGTAGCAACATTTATCAATTCATCAATAGGTGCATCAACTGAAATTGTTACCTCAAAAGTAGAATCTTCTTTGATGGCAACGATCTCAGATGGTAACTCAACGTGGATCTCCTCTTGAATGTTGCTGGCTTGGTTTGGCATATCCATGACCAGCTGAACTGGTGATGCAGGCCGTGTAGGTGGTACAGAGGTACGTAGAAACTCCTCAAATGACTCAGGTTCGCTCCAACGAAACAGGGCTGTTTGGCGATGAGCTCTAGGTGACAACTCTACATTTGACTCTAATTGAACCACTTCATTTTGCAGACTCTCCAACCACTTCTCTATCTCAATGGCATATTGCACCATGTCTTTCAACTTGTCGAAGTGATACAATGCTACCTTTTCTCGAATTTCCCTTCGTAGACCAGCTAGGAATCTATCCATGGTATCTTCTAGATACTCCTCTATATCAGCTCGTCTCATGGATTCAATCATTTTGTAGTAGTAGTCATTTACACTTCGATCTCTTTGCCTAAGCTTGTATAGCTTTTCCTCCAACTGCCATTAGTAGTGGTCTGGAATGAAGCGTTTCCGCATCAAATCTTTCAACTCACGCCATGTGTCAATAGGTGGAAGGTGATCTCTATGGCACCGGTTCTGCTGGAATTCCCACCATGTTGTTGCGTAGCCTTTAAACTTTGACGAAACTAGCTGCACTTTCTTTTTCTCGGGGAAGTCATAGCACTCAAAAAGTTTTTCTACTTTGCATTCCCAATCCAAATAGATGTCGGGATAGTATAGACCTTCAAACTCAGGTATGATCATGTTGTTGTTGCGGTAGAGATGGTGAGAATTTGGTGTATAGGGTGTATGGGTATACGGAGTATGATTGGTGTATGGTGTATGGACCGAATGGTACATGGGTGCATATGTGTATGGTCTGGATGGTGTATATGAGTGTGAACTGATGGTGTATGTGGACTAGGATGAATTTTCAATCCCCTTGATGATGGTGGACGAAAATTTGAAGGGAGGAAGTGTATATGGAAGGTTTGGAAGGATTTGGATGGAAGAAAGCTAGAAAAGGAAAGAATTAGATGTATTTTTGAAGTTCCCAAATAGAATATGAATCCAAAAATAAATCCCAAAGGTAGAAGGAAAGAAATAGGAAAAAAAAGGAAAGAAATATTAGGTTATTTGAAAAGTGTTACACAATTGTGACACAATCTAAATATCCTAATTGAACTAGACTCTAAAAAGAAATAACCAAAAATAAATTACAACTCAAAAGAAAACTACTAAAATAAAAATAAAACTTGGAAGGAAAGTTCCAAAAATAAAATAAGACTCTAAAGGAAGTTACCAACTAAGGAATTATCCTAGAAGGAAACTACCAAAATTAAAATAAGACTCACAAGGTAAATACCAACTATAGAGTAGTACCAAAAGGAAAGTACCAAAATTAAAGAAACACAAAAGGAAACAATGAATATACCTCTTTTTTTTTTTTTAATTTTCGGATTTTTTTTTTCTTTTTTTTTATCCGATTTTTTTTTTTCGGTCTTTTTCTCTTTTTTTTTTACCGTTTGCTTTTTTTTTTCAATGAGAAACTATGCTATTACAACTCGATAAAATAAAAATAAAGAAGACACGTAAGACAACACGTAGGATAAAAATGACACGTCGGATTGAACCACGACCAGCAGAGCTGATGTGGCTCTGATACCAAATTTATGATACGACCCGGAAAAATAATCTAGGACGAATCTAGAGACGTAGCGGAAGACTTCTGGATACGAAACACGTCAGCGAATGAAGGGCTTCAATCCGACTCGATAAACAATGAAAAATAGACAATCTAGACAATTAAAATACCTAGAAAACGACACGAACTATGTAACACAATACCAAAGGTTAAAGGGGCTGAAAGGGAACGTGTATGGGGGCTGGAATTAATGAAGGATTCGTGTGTTTGTGGCTTGTGAAGAAGGCTTGGAGTAGATAGGATATGATAGGGATGAAACGAACTTACGTGTTGAATGGAACGGTTGATGAAATTCGAACTTGGGGCTGAATTGAGGCGTGCGTCGATGAGGATGGGCGTCGTCGATGTGGTTGATGGATGATGATTCGTTGATGTGAATCACAACCCGATAGCCTCCTTGAATCTCGAACGTACCCAAGGATGAAATCTCTAAGTTGATCTTCGGATAGCGAATACCGGTTAATCACTCAAGTGGATTAAGTAATACCCTTGAATAAGACTTAAAGTTGCTAGCTCCAAGAATATGAATTTTAAATCAAAACTCACAAAGATTTAAAAGGGGGTTGAGACAATATTGAAAGCAAAGCTTAATTAATCAAATATAGTCTAAATATCAATGTAACAATGATCCCCTATTTATAATAGAGGGATGGACGAAAATTCCTAGATAAAATCCTAAAAGAATTAGAAAAAGAGTTTCCTATCATAACTAGGATTGTTTCCTTATCCAAAATCTATTTTTAAGGAAAGAATCAAAAGATACCAAAAATAAAATAAGAAAAATCTATCTAGATAAAGATAAATCCCAACAACTTGGGCCTTCATTAAACTCGCCTATTGGACCTTCAAATTAACACAATATGGGCTGCAATTTATCATAAATAATTCGTAGCCCATATCATATATTATTCTTCAAATCTTGATTTCCAATCTTTGATGGCCCTCATTCTAACAATCTTCGAACCTTTGAATGATAGCTCCGGATTTAATTCTTCAAGGCTTTTCAGGATCATATCATTCCCCTCCTCTTGAAAAGAATTCGTCCTCGAATTCAAATCTTCGGGGTCAAGGACTACCATGAATGGATCATCAAACTCCTTTGTGTGCACAACTAAATCATATGGAACATTCTCAACAATCTGTAAAATAAAGATATCAAAAGTACAGGGTTGATCAAAAATGTTAGAACTCGGTAGCTCCTCCATGCTTGCTTGATCGAATTCTTTGTGCTCCACAGTCTTCACTCCATTAATGTCAATCTGCTCTTGAAAACATGGCTGCATTTCCAACAACTCTTCAACTGTTTCGAACTCCTCAGCTTTGAACAGCTCTTTAATGATTCCGATCTCCTCTACGGCGGTAACAACCTTCATTTCTTCTCTCTCGACTTCAACGTCTTCACAAGTAGCAACATTTATCAATTCATCAATAGGTGCATCAACTGAAATTGTTACCTCAACGATCTTCTTTGATGGCAACGATCTCAGATGGTAACTCAACGTGGATCTCCTCTTGAATGTTGCTGGCTTGGTTTGGCATATCCATGACCAGCTGAACTGGTGATGCAGGCCGTGTAGGTGGTACATAGGTACGTAGAAACTCCTCAAATGACTCAGGTTCGCTCCAACGAAACAGGGCTGTTTGGCGATGAGCTCTAGGTGACAACTCTACATTTGACTCTAATTGAACCACTTCATTTTGCAGACTCTCCAACCACTTCTCTATCTCAATGGCATATTGCACCATGTCTTTCAACTTGTCGAAGTGATACAATGCTACCTTTTCTCGAATTTCCCTTCGTAGACCAGCTAGGAATCTATCCATGGTATCTTCTAGATACTCCTCTATATCAGCTCGTCTCATGGATTCAATCATTTTGTAGTAGTAGTCATTTACACTTCGATCTCTTTGCCTAAGCTTGTATAGCTTTTCCTCCAACTCCCATTGGTAGTGGTCTGGAATGAAGCGTTTCCGCATCAAATCTTTCAACTCACGCCATGTGTCAATAGGTGGAAGGTGATCTCTATGGCACCGGTTCTGCTGGAATTCCCACCATGTAACGCCCCGGTCCCGGGAGAAGGGCAGGGGACCGGTGCGCTACTTGGGGAAAGGGGGAAAGGGGTTGTTGAACAGAAGCAATCAAAGAAATAGGGTTAGTGCCCTAAAAATATGGGCAGCATAACCTCTATAAATGGATCAATCCACGCTTTTAAAGCGTATGAAATGACTCAAACCAGATACCATGACTCTTAGGATGAACCCAAGAAAGAATAACAAAGGCAAACTTCAATGTAAATAATAACAGTTCAAAGGTTAACTGTTAATAGGTTAGGCATAAAAAAGGCCAGACTGATGTCTGTCCAAATACTTAAAGTAAAGAGATGCCAGGCTCCCGCCTGTCGTGAAAGCAATATAAAGCCAGGCTTTTGCCTTGACATGAAAAACAATGTAAAGCCAGGCTTGCGCCTGTCTGAGTAAGGAAAGTAAATAAATGCCAGGCTTTCGCCTGTCAGGAACAGAAAGTAAACGGGATTCGGAGAACCGAACACTCCGTAACAATAAAGAAAATGGGATTCGGAGAACCGAACACTCCATAACAGTAAATAAAATGGGATTCGGAGAACCGAACACTCCATAACAGTAAAGAAAATGGGATTCGGAGAACCGAACACTCCATAACCGTAAATAAAATGGGATTCGGAGAACCGAACACTCCATAACAGTAAATAAAATGGGATTCGGAGAACCGAACACTCCATAACAATAATCAGAGTAAGCGGACAAAAACGCAGTGCATTTATTCAGACACAAAAGGTAACCATGTTCTCAGTTGGACTCCACACATAAAAGAAACATATACATCAAAAGATAGCCCTTCAGCCTTAGCACAGCCGTCCACCATCCCGCAGCTCATCCTGAAAATATTTGAAAAGATTTGGGCGTGAGTACTAATGCACTCAGTGGGTACTTTTGAGAAAAACCTTCAGAATCATTTTATAAAATAGAATATCCAATCATATTGAGAGCATATCATGGAAAGCTTTTAAAGTAAAAAAAATTTGCGAATTCCATGTATACTAAATCATTTTAGTTCCATCATTGCGCGCAACTCTCCCCTAGAACGCTTACGGTGAGTCGGTTCGTGTACACAACCCGGCTGCTTAAGGTTGGACACTGCCCTGTTTGCTTGGGGCTCGATATCGTGAACCATTGTAGTTTCGTCACCAAAAACAGTAGTAAGACTTACATGAGTCAGGAGAGCACATCAAATACAGTCATGAGTTGGATATTCAATCATATTCATTTTATAAATATCAGGGCTTAATAACCCGAAACATATTTTTATATAATAAAAACCCACCTGGTAATCTGAGTTAGATCTAGATTCTGATTCTGATCTCAACTAGAAGTCTCCTTCTTCTGTGCCTACAAGATTATCCGGCAACTTAGTTTCGATGAATGACTACCATTAGGTCAAAATCTAACCTTTCTTAGCTATGAAGTAAATATTATAATATCTACTATCTTAATACGCAGCACCCGGATCATCAAAATATTTTGACTCTTAAGGGAACTTTACTCAGGGCATTTTTATAAAGAAAAACCGTTTAGGAAGTTTTGGCATACGGGGTGGTCAAACCCGTATCCTAAAATTAATTCGGTACAAATAAATTCATACCGCAAGATCTGCCCATTGGAAAAATATGAAACTTTAAATAAAAATACTATATTTTGACACGGAACAACTTTTGAGTTTAAAAATACGATAGGGCTATCCACGAAGGATAGATCTGAAAAAGACTACAATTTAATAATCGGATACCCAAAATATACCCGAAATTAAAAAGTGACAACATGGAAAATGTATATAAATATACATAGAACATAAAACCCTAAAGACACTTTTTGATTCGATGACCCGAAAGAGTCACCGATTTGAAAGGTGATTACGACTTTGGCGGCGGTCACAATGATTTTCCATCGTGATCGTCCGTCGTGTCATCATTTCAATCACGTATTCGTGATCTATGCGTTGACACCTTCAAAACGACTATTTCGGAAATGAAATAGGAAACTAGAGACGTACCTTCTCTAGAAGCTGCTCGGCGTTTCGATTTTGAAAATGAATGAAAAATGAAACCTTAACCTCCTATTTATAGAAGAAAAATAAATAGGATAATATTTCGAAAAAGAAATTGGATAATGACGGATGTGCCTTAGTTATCCAAATCTATTACCTTTCACCCTAAAATTGTGCCAAGTGTTCATTTGAACTCGAAATTGGAAAATTCAAAGTTTGGCACGATGCTTGAAAATTTTTCTATCAACCCAAGAAAAATTTCAGAACATATTTTAAAGCAATTTTTGACCAAATTAAATTTTAATAGATGTCTCTGGCTGCGATTTTCCTTTATTTGAATCCATTAAGGACCCAACTTCTTACCTAAATTACCCTCAGGTAACATAAGTTGAGTAAAACCCTCTAAAATATTTCGGGGTATTACATTCTACCCTCCTTAATAAAAATTTCGTCCCGAAATTTGCGTACCTCTATAGGGTAAATCAGGGTACAATTCCTTGATTCTGCTTTCAAGCTCCCAGGTAGCTTCCTCTCTCCCATGGTTATTCCATAGGACTTTCACCAGTGATATCTGTTTGTTCCGTAATTTTTGGACCTTTTGGTCAAGAATAGCCTCTGGTTTTTCTTCATATGATAAATCCTGATTCAGGACTATCTCTTCATTCTTTATAATGTGTGTAGTATCAAACACGTACTTTCTCAACATTGAGACATGAAAAACATTATGAACCTCAGCTAGACTTGGCGGTAAGGCTAGTCTATAAGCTACCTCTCCAACTCGTTCAAGAATTTCAAATGGTCCAATATACCGTGGTTTCAATTTTCCTCTTTTGCCAAAACGTATAATTCCTTTAGTAGGAGATATTTTGAGAAAGACCTTATCTCCAACATTAAAATACAGATCCTTTCGACGTTTATCTGCATAGGCTTTTTGTCTATCTTGGGCCTCCTTCATTCTCATTCTTATCTTATCAATTATTTCGATTGTTATCTGAACAATCTCAGGGCCTAATATCTTTCTTTCACCCACTTCATCCCAATAAAGTGGTGATCTACATCTTCGGCCATACAATGCTTCATATGGTGCCATTCCAATGGTTGCCTGATAACTGTTGTTATAGGCGAACTCTACTAAGGGTAAAACATTTTCCCAGCTTCCACCTCTATCAGTTAAAACTCCTCTGAGCATATCCTCTAGTATTTGTATTGTCCTTTCTGATTGTCCATCAGTTTGAGGATGGAAAGCTGTACTGAAATTTAGTTGCGTTCCCATGGCATCTTGTAGACTTATCCAGAATCTAGAAGTAAATCTGGTATCTCGGTCAGAGGTGATCGAGACAGGTACGCCATGTAATCGCACAATCTCCTTCACATAGAGTTGAGCCAACTTATCCAGTCCAAGTGTCATCTTGATTGGTAAGAAGTGCGCGGATTTAGTCAATCGATCAACAACGACCCATATCGCAGTGTTTTCTCGAACTGATTTTGGTAATCCTACTATAAAATCCATGTTGACATGTTCCCATTTCCATTCTGGGATTTCAAGTGGTTGTAATAATCCTGATGGTCGTTGATGTACCGCCTTTACTTGCTGACAAGTTAAGCATCGTTCAACAAATGAGGCCACTTCTCTCTTCATATTTCGCCACCAGAAGTTTCTCTTCAAATCTCTATACATCTTTGTACTTCCAGGGTGAGCGGTATATGGAGTATCATGAGCTTCCATCATGATTTCATTCTTTAACTCTTCATTGTGGGGCACACATATTCTTCTTTCGTACATGAGAGCATTGTCATTTGCTTCAGCAAATCCTTTTGAATCCTCAGATCTTACTTTCAATCGCATCTTCTCCAAAAATTGATCCCCTCTTTGTGCCTCCACAATTCGTTTCCTTAAATCGGGTTTAGCTATTAAAGTAGCTATAAGTCCTTTAGTAGAGTCTGGTGGTTGAACCAACTGTAACTCTAGTCTTTGAAATTCTTCAATTAACCTTTCTTCTTGTGTTAGGAAACAACCTAACTCTGCTTTGGTTTTTCGGCTAAGGGCGTCTGCTACAACATTTGCTTTACCGGGGTGGTAGAGAATGGTACAATCATAATCCTTAACTAATTCTAGCCACCTTCTCTGCCTCATGTTTAAATCCTTCTGTTCAAAGAAGTACTTAAGACTCTTATGATCAGTATAGATTTCACATCTGACACCGTATAAATAATGCCTCCAAATTTTCAAGGCATGTACCACAGCTGCAAGCTCTAGGTCATGGGTGGGATAATTCAACTCATGTGGCCTGAGCTGGCGAGATGCATAAGCAACGACTCTCTTGTCTTGCATTAGCACACACCCTAGCCCTAGCTTAGACGCATCTGTAAAGATAACAAATCCTTCATTTCCTTCTGGTATAACCAATACTGGAGCTGTGGTCAGTCTTTTCTTAAGTTCTTGGAAATTCTTCTCACATTCCTCAGTCCAAATAAACTTAGTCTTCTTTTTCAACAATTGTGTCATTGGTCTTGCCAATTTAGAAAATCCTTCAATAAATCTTCTATAGTAGCCTGCCAACCCTAGGAAACTTCTTATCTCATGTGCACTGGAAGGTGATTTCCAGTTACTTACTGCTTCAACCTTAGCAGGATCTACTTTGATTCCTTCTGATGACACAATATGGCCAAGGAACATTACCTCACTGAGCCAAAATTCACACTTGCTAAATTTGGCATATAATTTCTCCCTCCTCAATGTTTCCAAAATTATATGTAGATGTTCTTGGTGTTGTTCCTCACTTTTGGAATAGATAAGAATATCATCTATAAACACAAGAACAAAGTTATCCAGATATTGATGAAAGACTCTGTTCATCATATCCATGAACACAGCAGGTGCATTAGTCAACCCAAATGGCATCACTAAGAATTCATAGTGGCCGTAACGTGTTCGAAATGCTGTCTTAGGCACATCTTCTTTTCTTATCTTCAATTGGTGATAACCTGAACGTAAATCAATCTTTGAAAATACGTTAGCTCCTCTTAGTTGGTCAAACAAGTCATCTATCCTTGGCAAGGGATACTTATTCTTAACTGTCACCTTATTCAACTCCCTATAGTCTATGCACATTCGCAATGTACCATCCTTCTTTTTAACAAAGAGAATAGGCGCTCCCCAAGGTGAGACACTGGGTTGTATGAAACCTAAGTCCAACAGCTCTTGTAGTTGTACCTTCAGCTCTTGCAACTCATTAGGGGCCATTCTATATGGTGCCTTAGATATTGGAGCTGCTCCTGGTTCCAAGTCAATGGTAAATTCAGTTTGCCTATCGGGCGGTAGCCCTGGTAGGTCCTGTGGAAAAACATCCTTGTATTCCCGAACGATAGGGACTTGATCTATCGTTACTCCCTCTTTCTCTTTTCCTACTAGGTTAACCAGAAAAGCATGGCAACCTTCTTTTCTCATTAGCTTTATAGCTTTCAGGGCTGAAACAACTGGTATCTTCAAACCCATTCTTGCTCCAAAGAAAATTACCTTTGGTTCTCCTGGTTTCTGGAATATAACTTCTCTCTCATGACAACGTATAGTTGCATACGTTGCAGTTAGCCAATTCATTCCCAAGATTATATCAAAATCCTTCATGTCGATTACATATAAATCCGTGATGAAAATCTTTTTGTTAATCTCGAGTTCCAAATTCAGGCATATTCTATTGGCTATCACAGTTTTTCCAGAAGGGATGCTAACTTCTAAGGCATTAGTAGCATCTACTTGTCTAAGTTTTAATCTTTGACTAGCCTTTTCTGAAATAAAAGAGTGTGTAGCTCCAGTATCAAATAAAGCGAGCACAGGTATATTAACCATGTTAATCATACCTGCCAAATTTTCTGGAGCTCGCTCTGCCTGCTGTTGCTGAAGTGCATAAGTCCTGGCTGGCTGTAGGGCACGTTGTCCTTGGTCTGGCTTAAAATTTCCTCTCTGATTTTGCCTTAAGTTTCCACCCTGATTAGGCCTAGAATTGTTCCCTTGATTAGGCCTCTGATTTATATTCCCATCTTGTGCTGGTCTAGGAGGAAAACCTGTATTTCCTTTACTCCTAGGACAATCTCGAGCAAAATGTCCCGGTTGATGACAGAAGAAACATCCATCTGTATTCCTCATACACTTTCCTGAATGAAACTTCCGGCAGATAGGGCAGGGAGTCCTATTTCCTTGTTGATTCTGTTGCCCATAATTGGTATTTCCCTTGGCCCACTGTTGCTTATTTCCCACTGCATTTCTATCTTCCCATTTCCGCTTTCCCTTCAGATCTTGGGAAGATTGTTGTGGCTGGATTTTCTCAGCTGGCATAACAGATTCTATGTTCAAAGCCCGACGCAGTGTTTGCGCATACGACATCTCATCATGCCCCATAAGAGTCATGCTGATTTCTGGTTTAAGGCCCTTCCTAAACTTCTTAGCCTTCTTGCAGTCCGAGTCCACGAGATGTGGAGCATAACGAGAGAGTTGATTAAAGGCACGGTCATACTCAGTAACAGTAGAGCTTCCCTGTCGGAGGTTCCAGAATTCCGACTCTTTCTTTTCTCGATAGCAATCAGGAATGTATTTCTGATAAACTTCTTCCTTGAAGTCTTCCCAAGTAAATTCCTGCCATTGCTCATAAGTCATAGTTCTTTTTACAGACTCCCACCAATAGTCTGCATCGTCAATCAATTGAAACTGAGCACATGTAAGCTTTTCCTCATTCATGCAAGACATGTAATCAAATATTCGGTCCAGACATCGAATCCATTTTTCTGCATCTATTGGGTCACCTAGCCCGTTGAAAGTAGGTGGGTGATGTTTACGAAAAGCTTCTTCTGCTCTTGATGTCGGTATGGGAATTGGAATTGGGGCAGGTTGTCCATGGTTTTCTTGGTTCTGTGTTCTTTTCTTAGGCGGCATTCTGAAAAATTTTAGGCTTCAGAAATAACTATCACAAAATCTACTTCGTGCTAAATTAATACGAATGTGAGATATCTCCTAAACTAAATACTCAACAACATTTCTCATGCAATTCTAATCAGTCTACTTATTTGTAAAGGAAAGCACTTAGTCAGTCTACGTTCCACATGAATCTTAAGAGAGGCACTTAAAATCCAATTTATGTGTATAAGTCACAATTGGCTATGTTCATCTACATTCTCAATCAAATCATTCTATGTTCACATTTCATCTTCATAAGCATTCTCGATTTCCCATCAATTTAACATCATCACATTTCCAATTACTTTAACATTCTCACATTTCCAATCACTTACACATTATCACATTTCTAATCATAGGGCATTAATTACTATCGCCACACATTCCTTCAAATCATATCATGGACATATAGTCCCATTAAAAAAAAAATAATAATTCAATACCATCTGGGCACAATGTCCCACAATTTTTTTACCATCATGGACAATAAGTCCCTTTTATTCATAACCATCATCATATGGACAGATAGTCCAAAATGATACCATTATCCTTTCGAAACCATCATTGGCGCGACTTTTCATAAATATCATCAATGTGGAGAATGGTCCTTATCCACATTTCTTTTTTTAAAATCAGTAAACATAATTGAATGTAAAAAAAACATTTTAACTCACGTACCTTTTTTAAGCAAGATGAGAGCGGTGTAAGCGACGTGCTAGGGCTATCAGACAATTAATTAAGAGAATACACTGAGAACTAGACTTAATCAATAATATGACAGGCCTGCAGAGTTGCAGTCTGCTCTGATACCACTCTGTAACGCCCCGGTCCCGGGAGAAGGGCAGGGGACCGGTGCGCTACTTGGGGAAAGGGGGAAAGGGGTTGTTGAACAGAAGCAATCAAAGAAATAGGGTTAGTGCCCTAAAAATATGGGCAGCATAACCTCTATAAATGGATCAATCCACGCTTTTAAAGCGTATGAAATGACTCAAACCAGATACCATGACTCTTAGGATGAACCCAAGAAAGAATAACAAAGGCAAACTTCAATGTAAATAATAACAGTTCAAAGGTTAACTGTTAATAGGTTAGGCATAAAAAAGGCCAGACTGATGTCTGTCCAAATACTTAAAGTAAAGAGATGCCAGGCTCCCGCCTGTCGTGAAAGCAATATAAAGCCAGGCTTTTGCCTTGACATGAAAAACAATGTAAAGCCAGGCTTGCGCCTGTCTGAGTAAGGAAAGTAAATAAATGCCAGGCTTTCGCCTGTCAGGAACAGAAAGTAAACGGGATTCGGAGAACCGAACACTCCGTAACAATAAGAAAATGGGATTCGGAGAACCGAACACTCCATAACAGTAAATAAAATGGGATTCGGAGAACCGAACACTCCATAACAGTAAAGAAAATGGGATTCGGAGAACCGAACACTCCATAACCGTAAATAAAATGGGATTCGGAGAACCGAACACTCCATAACAGTAAATAAAATGGGATTCGGAGAACCGAACACTCCATAACAATAATCAGAGTAAGCGGACAAAAACGCAGTGCATTTATTCAGACACAAAAGGTAACCATGTTCTCAGTTGGACTCCACACATAAAAGAAACATATACATCAAAAGATAGCCCTTCAGCCTTAGCACAGCCGTCCACCATCCCGCAGCTCATCCTGAAAATATTTGAAAAGATTTGGGCGTGAGTACTAATGCACTCAGTGGGTACTTTTGAGAAAAACCTTCAGAATCATTTTATAAAATAGAATATCCAATCATATTGAGAGCATATCATGGAAAGCTTTTAAAGTAAAAAAAATTTGCGAATTCCATGTATACTAAATCATTTTAGTTCCATCATTGCGCGCAACTCTCCCCTAGAACGCTTACGGTGAGTCGGTTCGTGTACACAACCCGGCTGCTTAAGGTTGGACACTGCCCTGTTTGCTTGGGGCTCGATATCGTGAACCATTGTAGTTTCGTCACCAAAAACAGTAGTAAGACTTACATGAGTCAGGAGAGCACATCAAATACAGTCATGAGTTGGATATTCAATCATATTCATTTTATAAATATCAGGGCTTAATAACCCGAAACATATTTTTATATAATAAAAACCCACCTGGTAATCTGAGTTAGATCTAGATTCTGATTCTGATCTCAACTAGAAGTCTCCTTCTTCTGTGCCTACAAGATTATCCGGCAACTTAGTTTCGATGAATGACTACCATTAGGTCAAAATCTAACCTTTCTTAGCTATGAAGTAAATATTATAATATCTACTATCTTAATACGCAGCACCCGGATCATCAAAATATTTTGACTCTTAAGGGAACTTTACTCAGGGCATTTTTATAAAGAAAAACCGTTTAGGAAGTTTTGGCATACGGGGTGGTCAAACCCGTATCCTAAAATTAATTCGGTACAAATAAATTCATACCGCAAGATCTGCCCATTGGAAAAATATGAAACTTTAAATAAAAATACTATATTTTGACACGGAACAACTTTTGAGTTTAAAAATACGATAGGGCTATCCACGAAGGATAGATCTGAAAAAGACTACAATTTAATAATCGGATACCCAAAATATACCCGAAATTAAAAAGTGACAACATGGAAAATGTATATAAATATACATAGAACATAAAACCCTAAAGACACTTTTTGATTCGATGACCCGAAAGAGTCACCGATTTGAAAGGTGATTACGACTTTGGCGGCGGTCACAATGATTTTCCATCGTGATCGTCCGTCGTGTCATCATTTCAATCACGTATTCGTGATCTATGCGTTGACACCTTCAAAACGACTATTTCGGAAATGAAATAGGAAACTAGAGACGTACCTTCTCTAGAAGCTGCTCGGCGTTTCGATTTTGAAAATGAATGAAAAATGAAACCTTAACCTCCTATTTATAGAAGAAAAATAAATAGGATAATATTTCGAAAAAGAAATTGGATAATGACGGATGTGCCTTAGTTATCCAAATCTATTACCTTTCACCCTAAAATTGTGCCAAGTGTTCATTTGAACTCGAAATTGGAAAATTCAAAGTTTGGCACGATGCTTGAAAATTTTTCTATCAACCCAAGAAAAATTTCAGAACATATTTTAAAGCAATTTTTGACCAAATTAAATTTTAATAGATGTCTCTGGCTGCGATTTTCCTTTATTTGAATCCATTAAGGACCCAACTTCTTACCTAAATTACCCTCAGGTAACATAAGTTGAGTAAAACCCTCTAAAATATTTCGGGGTATTACACACCATGTTGTTGCGTAGCCTTTAAACTTTGACGAAACTAGCTGCACTTTCTTTTTCTCGGGGAAGTCATAGCACTCAAAAAGTTTTTCTACTTTGCATTCCCAATCCAAATAGATGTCGGGATAGTATAGACCTTCAAACTCAGGTATGATCATGTTGTTGTTGCGGTAGAGATGGTGAGAATTTGGTGTATAGGGTGTATGGGTATACGGAGTATGATTGGTGTATGGTGTATGGACCGAATGGTACATGGGTGCATATGTGTATGGTCTGGATGGTGTATATGAGTGTGAACTGATGGTGTATGTGGACTAGGATAAATTTTCAATCCCCTTGATGATGGTGGACGAAAATTTGAAGGGAGGAAGTGTATATGGAAGGTTTGGAAGGATTTGGATGGAAGAAAGCTAGAAAAGGAAAGAATTAGATGTATTTTTGAAGTTCCCAAATAGAATATGAATCCAAAAATAAATCCCAAAGGTAGAAGGAAAGAAATAGGAAAAAAAAGGAAAGAAATATTAGGTTATTTGAAAAGTGTTACACAATTGTGACACAATCTAAATATCCTAATTGAACTAGACTCTAAAAAGAAATAACCAAAAATAAATTACAACTCAAAAGAAAACTACTAAAATAAAAATAAAACTTGGAAGGAAAGTTCTAAAAATAAAATAAGACTCCAAAGGAAGTTACCAACTAAGGAATTATCCTAGAAGGAAACTACCAAAATTAAAATAAGACTCACAAGGTAAATACCAACTATAGAGTAGTACCAAAAGGAAAGTACCAAAATTAAAGAAACACAAAAGGAAACAATGAATATACCTCTTTTTTTTTTTTTTAATTTTCGGATTTTTTTTTCTTTTTTTTTTATCCGATTTTTTTTTTCGGTCTTTTTCTCTTTTTTTTTTACCGTTTGCTTTTTTTTTTTCAATGAGAAACTATGCTATTACAACTCAATAAAATAAAAATAAAGAAGACACGTAAGACAACACGTAGGATAAAAATGACACGTCGGATTGAACCACGACCAGCAGAGCTGATGTGGCTCTGATACCAAATTTATGATACGACCCGGACAAATAATCTAGGACGAATCTAGAGACGTAGCGGAAGACTTCTGGATACGAAACACGTCAGCGAATGAAGGGCTTCAATCCGACTCGATAAACAACGAAAAATAGACAATCTAGACAATTAAAATACCTAGAAAACGACACGAACTATGTAACACAATACCAAAGGTTAAAGGGGCTGAAAGGGAACGTGTATGGGGGCTGGAATTAATGAAGGATTCATGTGTTTGTGGCTTGTGAAGAAGGCTTGGAGTAGATAGGATATGATAGGGATGAAACGAACTTACGTGTTGAATGGAACGGTTGATGAAATTCGAACTTGGGGCTGAATTGAGGCGTGCGTCGATGAGGATGGGCGTCGTCGATGTGGTTGATGGATGATGATTCGTTGATGTGAATCACAACCCGATAGCCTCCTTGAATCTCGAACGTACCCAAGGATGAAATCTCTAAGTTGATCTTCGGATAGCGAATACCGGTTAATCCCTCAAGTGGATTAAGCAATACCCTTGAATAAGACTTAAAGTTGCTAGCTCCAAGAATATGAATTTTAAATCAAAACTCACAAAGATTTAAAAGGGGGTTGAGACAATATTGAAAGCAAAGCTTAATTAATCAAATATAGTCTAAATATCAATGTAACAATGATCCCCTATTTATAATAGAGGGATGGACGAAAATTCCTAGATAAAATCCTAAAAGAATTAGAAAAAGAGTTTCCTATCATAACTAGGATTGTTTCCTTATCCAAAATCTGTTTTTAAGGAAAGAATCAAAAGATACCAAAAATAAAATAAGAAAAATTTATCTAGATAAAGATAAATCCCAACAACTTGGGCCTTCATTAAACTCGCCTATTGGACCTTCAAATTAACACAATATGGGCTGCAATTTATCATAAATAATTCGTGGCCCATATCATATATTATTCTTCAAATCTTGATTTCCAATCTTTGATGGCCCTCATTCTAACAATCTTCGAACCTTTGAATGATAGCTCCGGATTTAATTCTTCAAGGCTTTTCAGGATCATATCACTTGTTGAACCCTTACTTGTCGACGTGTGTTCAATCTTGGTTATCCGCAAACCAAGGTGTTGTGATTCATTCCGGGTCACATCAATGCACTTTATTTATTTTTATTCCCAGATAATTATGAACTTTATTTAATTAAAACCACTAATCAATTTTTGAAAATGATGTTTAGTCCAATGGTGAGAGTTTAGATTTTATACTAGAGGTCCAAGGTTCAATCCACTTTAAAGTATTTTAGAATCCTCTTTTTACTCAAGCATTTATGAGTGTATTTAATTAAAGCAGTTTAATTAATGTTGTATAAATTCTCTTAGCCTAGTGGTTAAGTGATTATTATTCCATTTATATTTTTGGTCAAGTGTTCAAGCCCTCTTGACTACATAATCTTATTATACCTTATTTTTATTTAATTTATTTTGCTTAATTTAGATTAAATTCGAAATTAAGCATATGATATATTAAAATAATATTTTCATATTCTTCTATGATATAAAATGATCATTTAAATCATATATTAAATATTATATTTTTCCTTTATGTATTTAAGGTATTTATTTGCATGATCGAGGACTCCGATATATTTTAAGTTAGGATCCCGTTCGACATTTAAGCAATGTCAGGTTACGCTCTTACTTTAGGGACTCGATCCCTAGAACCCTATTTATGATATAGTATATGTTAGATCATTATTATGTTATTAAGTCATAGTTTTTATGTATAGGTCCTAACTCGAGACACGATTAGGACGAGCAACAGATGATTAAGGTTATACCTATATTTAAGCATGAGGTCCTAATCCGACAGTTGGCTTAGGATGTGAAATCATGAATAAAGTTTCAGCTAATCTAGCTATAAGGTGAGTTTACTTACTAAAATATTTTCGAAAATATATTTAAACTTTCGTCCGCTATGAAAAATTATTTATGCTTATGTTGCTCAATGTGGATTGACACGACTCATATGAGGAATTCTAAATATGGCACTCCGGTGCAATTACTTATGAATATGTTCATGTTATGAATATGTTATAGTTTATATGTGATCACATTAGGGTCGGTCTCCACTATGTTTATTGAGCGTATGATTTATGACATGTCAAATATGGTTTTATAGATATTCTTATTGCAAATTATTGGACGAATGTATGAGTATTCTCACGGAGTGTTTTCTGGCACTCAACCCCACTATTTAAAAATATTTCAGGTAATTGATGACGGCAGGTGACGGACGTGGACTAATAGGGACATCTTGTATGGTTGACCATATTTTAATTTTTGAAATATTGACTTTGTTTAGTCGTGGTCAACAAATATGATTATATATGCTTCCGCTGTATGTTTATGAATTATTTAAATATTTTATGGACGCGTCTGATCGTCATGGCCTTGCTGGCATAAATTGAATGTTGAATATTAAATTTTTGACTAGTCAATGTTGAACATGTTTTAATTGGTGATTCGAAAGGTGTGATTTTGAAACGATAGGTTGGTTGAAAAGTCTTATCTTGCGTAATTGGCTGTTGAATGGTAAACACCTATGAGCATGGAATTTATTATGATTCTAAATGAAGTGATGTCCGAATTTTTATAATTCGAGAAAACGTTTTATATTAGTTTGCCAAAATTTTATTGTGATTTTCTTCCCTCGCGTGTTTTCCCGTTAGCACACTGGGTCTCCGAATTCGCGGTGCTACAGATATCATCCTAAATGATAGACATAATATAATACAATCAAAGACTGAATATGTGGATTTATTTTATGATATTAGCCCCCATTTTAATCTTTATAATCCCTACCATTTTATAAAATATAAATATGATAATATATTTCTGCCCTTATCTCCCATACCTAAAATTCTATCATAGCCCTACTCATTTTCTACTACTGGAAAAAATAAAAATAAAAAATAACCAGACATAAAATCATAGCCCCATCCTCGACCTTGTATACTTTTATAACTACAAAATCTAGAGGACACAACTGAAAAAAAAATCAAGAGAACAAATAGAAAAAAAGAAAAGCGGGAGAAATGAACTTCAATTTTGTGTTGTTAAGACTACCCTCATTCACAACCACCACCAACCCAATCTATCAATAAAATAATCAGTCATCTCTCCTCCACCTACACAATCAACTCAACAAATCTAAAACCACAATCTTTCAACTTTATCGACAACCTTCTCCAATTCAAAAAAAAATTATTTTTTTTATTCTTTATAAATATCTATGAATAATAATAATTATTTTTTATTATATTTTAAAGTTATTAAATTATTTTATATTTTAAATAATTAATTACAATAATAATAACATATTCCTCATACACTTAAATTAAACAATAAACTCAATAATAATGTGAAGATTACGATAGATGAAATACAAATATTAAGTCGCGTTTGCATTCAGTCATTGCTAACGACCTTTTATTGAATCTTTATTTCTATCACCGAGTTGTTGTTCTGGATTTTTTGCTCGATATTGAAGGAAAATTTTGCGCACTTTTTCCCATATAGAGACACTCTTTTGATTTTTTCCACAAGCCTCATCTTCATTAATGAAACACCATGCTTGCATTAGAGCTACATCTTCTTTCACAAACCAAATATTTTTTGGTGTCTTTCGATTTGTGGTTGGCTATGGCACATCTTGAAATAAATTATGGGAGATATTTTGTGATGGTTGGACTTCTTCAGAAATTGGATTTTGGTTGAGATTCGGAGAAAAATGTGAGTTTTGATCAGGGTCGGGCCTGATATTTCGGGGGCCCATGGCGAAATGAAAAAAAGGGGCCCTAATTTTTTTTGTCCAGAGCATCTTGGATCAAATATATTCAAAACATAAATTTTTGCATATCCATTCAAATCATCATGCTCATTCAAAGCGACGTTCTCATTCAAATCATCAAACTCATTCAACTCATCATTCTTATTCAAATCAACAAGCTCGTTCAAATTATTATTTTCATTCAAATCGTCAAGCTCATTCAAATCATTATTCTCATTCGAAGAAATCATTATTCAAAATGATTGTTGATTAGTCCAAATTTTCGATCGAGTCGAGTGACTGCCGCTACCAATGTCTAAATTGTAAACTCCAAGTCTCCAATCTGCAATTAACAAAACAAATTAAAATTAAAATTGTTATTTTTTATTAATTTTTGAATAATCACTCTACTACAGTCTACAAAACTCCAATTTGCAATCTCCAAATATCCAATCTGCAGCAAAAAAAAAATCCAATCAATATTACTCTACTAGAAAACCAACCTTGGGCAGTAGCACAACACTTCAACAAAATCAAGAGTGAAGACAGGCGACAGCCGTAGCACCCCTAAAATTTTTCAAGATAGCCGCAACGCAACCCTCAGCACCCCAAAACTTTATTTGATTTTTTTTGCACTTTTGTATGCTAATTTAATTGATAAACCAACAGTGAAGAGACCCGTATAATTGAAGAAGAGAGAATTGTGAATACAAAGAATCTTTGGCAAAGATTATAATGCAGAACAGAAGAGAGGGAAGGGAGGAAGAGAGGAAAGAGCAGTTGAGGTAAGGTTGAGAAAGAATCTACAGTCCCGCTGAGCGTCAATATGTTGAGTTCTGGATTTCAGCTAGGGTATAATACAATTTTTTTTTGGGCCCCTAAAATTCGGGGGCCCATGGGCAACGGCCCACCTCAACAACCATTTGGGCCAGCCCTGGTTTTGATAATATTGATATTTTGGGAGTTTGGAATTTGGAAATTTGAAAAATACTTTGGATCATTTGGATCTATAATTTCAAATGAGAGAAAATAGGTGAGAATTGATGGTTTTTTAGTATGATTCAAAATATGTAAAATTTGAGCTCATTTTATAGACAATGAAAAAAATATGAATCATGATATAATTTTTATATTTTTTTAATACATTATTATCCAAAATAATAACCATATAAAATTTTGTCCAATAAAAATATGATTGACTAATGAAACTAGCATTACACCCGTGCGATGCACGGGTTGTCATATTTTAAAATTTTGAAAAATTGAATAATTCAATATGAGAATAGTGACGGTAAAAGGAGATAATATATATAATATATAATCATTTAACAGTTATAGAATCAATTAAAATCAAATATATCAATAGTTCAAATATAAAATCAACAAACCTATCAGTTATGTGGTCAAATTTATTAAGTTTCATGTAGATATGGATTTTAATTCATCTATAAGAGTACTTGTATTGTCAATCCGAAATATGATGAGAACGTGCAAGGCAATGAAGAAGATGATTCGGAGCTGCAGTTTAAAGGTCCTATGACGCGTTTGCGAGCTAAGAAGTTGCAAGCTTATCTACAAGCTTCAATAAGGCGCAAATTCGAATTGCATGAAGATGAAGTGAAGGGCAGCTCGAGATTGATCATCATGCTATCCATTGATGATGAAGAAGAAAGCATGAAGACGTGAGAAGAAGAAGGAAGTCATTTGGACGTGTGCATGAAGAGTTCTACGCGTTTGCATGGGAAATCGGGAGATGCTGTTTTTCATGCAAAGGTGGCAAGATTAATTCACAACATGGGCCACAATTAATTTAATTAATTTGCAGCCCATTGTCGTGTGTAATGAATCCAAATAGGTGACAATAATCAAGCCCAAGACCATTGGGATTTATCTTTATCTAGATAGATTTTTCTTACTTTATTTTTGGTATCTTTTAATTCTTTTCTTAAAAACAGATTTTGGATAAGGAAACAATCCTAGATAGATTAGGACTAGTTAGGATTGGCCTTATCACTTCTATAGGCCCTAGGTTTCGAATTTCTAGCTATTATAAATAGGAGTATTTTGTGACATTCAAAAGTTAGACAATTGCATGTAATAAAGAATTTATTCTCAATCTGTCTCATGATCTTATGTTGATCGAAATTATCACCAAACAATTCTATTGATTTAGCAAACCAATAGTCTTATTTAGGTTCTTCAGGGTACAATCGAGTACTTGGGAGAATTACTATCCGGAGAAGCTAGACGAGTGCGTTCGAGTTGCTACAACACGGGTTCACCGTTCTATCCAATCCACAACACCTCAATTCCGCCGCCACTACCACCAAGTCCGACGACCATCGCCGCCTTAGCCACTACCACCGTCGTGCCTCTACAGCCCCAAGTCATCCTTCGTGTGTTCATCGAGTCCTAGTCCGTGTCTACGTAATTCTAGTAAGTTTTTTCTTGTTTTGAGTCGGATTGATTCCATTTATTTTTAGCTGACGTAGTTCCTTCTTGAAGTCTTCCGCGTGCATAAATCTCATGTCTTGGATACATTGTCCGGGTCATCTTCTTCATTGCCTTGCACGTTCTCATCATTCCCCCCCTGCTGAAAAGAATTCATCCTCAAATTCGGGCACTCATCAACATCGAACTCATCATCTGCAGAAAAGGGAGATAAGTCAGCAACATTAAATATAGACGAACACTTATACTCACCGGGTAAATCAATGTGATATGCATTGCCATTGACTCGACTCAACACGGTGAACGGTCCATCTCCTCGTGGCATAAGTTCAATTTTCTCAAGTTAGGAAACCATTCATCCTTCGTGTGTTCATCGAGTCCTAGTCCGTGTCTACGTAATTCTAGAAAGTTTTTTCTTGTTTTGAGTCGGATTGATTCCATTTATTTTTAGCTGACGTAGTTCGTTCTTGAAGTCTTCCGCGTGCATAAATCTCATGTTTTGGATACATTGTCCGGGTCATCTTCTTCATTGCCTTGCACGTTCTCATCATTCCCCCCTTGCTGAAAAGAATTCATCCTCGAATTCGGGAACTCATCAACATCGAACTCATCATCTGCAGAAAAGGGAGATAAGTCAGCAACATTAAATATAGACGAACACTTATACTCACCGGGTAAATCAATGTGATATGCATTGCCATTAACTCGACTCAACACGGTGAACGGTCCATCTCCTCGTGGCATAAGTTCAATTTTCTCAAGTTAGGAAACCGTCCAGGACTCAGATGAATCCAAACACGATCTCCAGGCTGGAAAATCACTTGCTTGCGCCATTTGTTCTTTTGAACAACATTACGTACGCCAACGGCTTCAATACGCGCACGTACTTTCTCATGCATCTCCTTAACTTGTTCCGCTTTTCTTGTACCTTTAACACTTGTTAGATGCTCAACAAGTAAAGGCAACAGATCATTATGCGTTAGCGGATTAAAATCATAAACAACTTCAAACGGAGACATATTGGTAGATGAATGCACAACGCGATTATAAGCAAATTCAGCATATGGCAAACAATCTTCCCATGATTTCAAGTTGTTTTTAACTAATGAATGCAGCAAAGTACCTAGAGTGCGATTAACTACTTCAGTTTGTCCATCAGTTTGCGGATGACATGCAGTAGAAAATAACAATTTGATACCTAGCTTACCCCAAAGTACACGCCAGAAGTGTGCTAGAAACTTAGAATCCATATCACTAACAATAGTTCTAGGTATTCTATGTAAACGCACAACATGTATAAAGAACAAATTAGCAATGTGTACAGCATCATCGGTTTTCCTACATGTAATGAAATGAGACATCTTGGAAAACCTATCAACTACAACAAAGATGGAATCTCGACCAGACCTAGACCGTGGTGAACCAAGTATGAAATCCATAGACAAATCAATCCACGGGGAAGACGGGGCTGGTAGAGGAGTGTATAATCCGAATGGATGTGATGTAGATTTCGACCTCTTACATGTAATACATCTACTACACACATTCTCAACATCATGCTTCATACCTGGCCAAAAGAAATGCTCATGTAGCAAGTTTAACGTCTTAGACACACCAAAGTGACCCATTAAACCTCCCGCATGCGATTCTAGAACTAACAACTCACGCATAGAAGACTTAGGAATACATAACTGTGAACCCTTGAACAAGAATCCCTCATGCACGAAATAACCATCAAATGACCGAGACTTAGTGCAATAAGTAGCATAGATCGGTGCAAATAACTCATCACATGTATATAACTCCTTAATTGCATCAAATCCCAACATCTTAGCATGCATAAGGTTCAAGAGAACGTACCTTCTCGACAATGCATCAACAACAACATTTTCGACGCCCTTTTTGTACTTGATGACGTACGGGAAGGACTCGATAAACTCTACCCATTGTGCATGTCGCTTGTTCAGATTTTGCTGGCCTTTCAAATGCTTCAAACTCTCGTGATCCGTGTGAATCACGAAATCTTTAGGCCATAAATAGTGCTGCCACGTCTCTAAAGCTCTCTTGAGTGCGTACAACTCCTTGTCATAGGTGGAATAACGAAGGGCTGCATCATGGAGCTTCTCACTGAAATAGGCAACTAGACGTCGTTCCTGTATCAAAACAGCACCAATCCCTTTGCCCAAGGCATCACATTCAATCTCAAAAGTTTTATTAAAGTCCGGAAGAGCAAGAACAGGTGCATGACATAAACAAGACTTTAAAGTGTTAAACGCATGCTCTTGAATAGGACCCCATTCAAACTTTTGATCTTTCTTTCTTAACTCAGTAAGTGGCGCAGCTATGCTGGAAAAATCGCGCACAAAGCGACGATAAAAGCCAGCAAGGCCATGGAAAGATCGTACATCACTCACAGACTTAGGAGTGGGCTATTCTTCAATCACCTTGATTTTGGAACGGTCTACTTCTATACCATGAATACTCACAATGAAGCCTAGAAAAATGACTTCACTCATCCAAAAAGAACACTTAGACACATTACCATATAATTTCGAATCTCTAAGTAACTCAAAAACGTGTCTAAGGTGCTGCATATGTGTATGTGTCGTGTCACTGTAAATCAGAATGTCATCAAAATACACAACAACATACTTTCCAATCACTTCACGCAAAACATGATTAATCAAATGCATAAATGTGCTTGGTGCATTAGTGAGACCAAAAGGCATAACAAGTCATTCATACAAACCATGTTTTGTTTTAAATGCAGTTTTCCATTCATCACCTTCTTGCATACGTACTTGAAAATAACCAGAATGCAAATCAATCTTAGAAAAGACATGCGAACCAGATAACTCATCAAGTATATCATCTAATCTAGGGATGGGAAAATGATACTTTACCGTGATTTTGTTGATTGCTCTACAATCCATGCACATACGCCATTCGTTGTTCTTCTTTGGCACTAGAATCACTGGAACGGCGCACGGGCTTAAGCTTTCACGGATTTGCTTCTTCTCCAACAACTCTTTGACTTGCCTATCTATCTCCTTAGTCTCGTCAGGAGACGTCCTATAGGCTGGTCGGTTGGGAAGCAAGGCTCCGGAGATGAAATCGATCTGATGCTCGATTCCTCGCACTGGTGGAAGTCCTCCGGGTATCTCCTCAGGAAAAACATCCTTGAACTCGTCAAGTAAGGGCTGCACATCACTAGGAAAACATTCATTAGTAGCACTGCTCTTAAATGTGAGTAGGACAAGGGGCATACCCGCTTTAACGGCTTTCTGAACTCCTTTCACTGAAATAAACAAGCTCTTCGCGTGAGGCTTGTTAGAACTCGATTCCTTCTTCATTTCCACAGCTAAGGAGTCCGAATGAGGTTGTTTGGAAGGTGAAGTGGAGACGGCAAGGGGCTGTCCGGGGGCTGAGGTTTCGGTCATGGCCTTCGGGGCCCGTTTTGCGACTGCTTGCTTCGCATTTTCCCTTTTGAACCTCTCTTGCATGCATTGTTGATCCATAGCAACGTCTTTAGGTGATAATAGCCTCAAAGTGCTGGTTTGACCATCAATGTCGATGGTATAAGTGTTCAGACGTCCATCGTGGACAACACATCGATCATACTGCCAAGGTCTGCCTAACAACAAATGTGCCGCATCCATAGGGATAACGTCGCACAAAATAATGTCAGAAAACTTATTAATTGAGAATGAGACACTTACCTGGTGAACCACACGTATCTCGCCTCTATCTGTAAGCCACTGCAATCTGTAAGGCTTTGCATGTTGTTGAACGGGTAGACCAAGCTTTTCCAGTGCGTTTTGACTAATGGCATTGATCACACTGCCACTGTCAATTATCATAGAACACGTGTGACCTTGAATCACTGCACAGGTGTAGAAGATGTTCTCCCGTTGGTGTTCGTGTTCCTCTTCTCGAATGATGCTCAAACTCCGGATTGTGACCAAACTGACTTGTTGAGCTTCCGGATTGACCACTGCATGGGGTGCATCATTCTCGACCTCTTCTTCAAGTGTGGTGTCGCCCATGGGCTCTTTTTCATCCTCACTGGCTGATTCGACTTCATTTGACTCCGTCAAGTATAGAACTCGCCGGTTTGGACATTGAGCTTGGCAATGGCCCCAACCTTGACACTTATGACATTGAATGTCACGAGCACGATTAGCGGTTGCATTAGGGGCTGTTGTACCTTGGTTTGGCCATGTAGGGGTCGGTCGTGGCTGATTTGGTGGCGTAGACTCGGGTCTATGGTTGGACTGTGGTGTAGAACGATCGAAATGTCGTTCGGGTGGTCCGGATGGACCTCTGGGTGTTGTAGAATCAGTAGAAGGGGTAGAAAGTGATGTGAAAGGTGTACCTTTATTCCAAGAGGGACGTGTATGGGCTAAATTGTAGTGGGATCAACAGTGACCCTCTCTCAGCTACCTTTCCACAATCGATGCGTACTGCACCATTCTTTCTACACTGGTGAAGTCTCTGAGCTCGACTTCACATGCAATGTCAGGATTCATACCTTTAATGTACCGAATGATGGTAGCATTTAAGGTCTCTTGCTTTCCAACTCTATTCAAAAGCGTCTCCAACTCCTTGTGGTACTCTTCAATCGATCTAGTACCTTGCTTGACCCGATTGAGCTTCTTTTCAAGCTCTCTCTCATAGCGCATTGGTATGAAACGGCCGCGTATGAATCCTTTCATTTCTTCCCAATTGTCGATTGGTGGATTGTGGTTTCTGCGCCTTCTTTCTTGTTGCATTTCCCACCATGAGGCTGCGTAGCCTCTAAACTCTAAGCATGTGAGTTGCACCTTCTTTTGCTCTGAAAAGTTGTAGCATGCAAAGATCTTCTCTACCTTACGTTCCCAATCTAAGTAGACATTGGGATCGTGAAGGCCTTCAAACTCGGGTATGCTCATCTTGATGTTGTTGAGCCTACCATCATCATCATGATAGTTGACATGCCTATGGGGACCTTGGGGTCGTCCATGGCGTCCTCTTTGCCTTTGTGGTGTGTAATCAGCTTCATATCCACTGGCTGCATAGGAGTCGTATCCGTAATCATAATCTTCTTCGAAGGCAGGTGGCGGCCTCTGAATGTCTTGCTGTACAGGCGGCGGCCTATTGACGGCTCTCTGATGCTGAGGTCGGCCAGGGTGCCCTGCTTGAGGCTCATGTCGCCTCTCTGCTTCATTTTGAGGCTCAGGTTGCCTTGCTGCATTGATTTGAGGCTCAGATTGCCTCTCTGTATTGTCTTGAGGCTTGGGTTACCTCTCAGGCTCTCCTTGGACTGTTTGGGACGTGGTCGACTGGGTTTTGAGCCTTGCAAGCTCCTCTTGCATTTCAGCTACTTGGTTGCCAAGTTCGTCTTTCAGTAGAAGATTTTGTCGCTCAAAATGCTTTACTAGGGCTTCATATAGGTACTTGGCATCCCAGGGTGGTTCGGATGAGTAGGACTGCTCGTCTGGTGTATTTGGCAATCTAGGCTCCTTAAGAGGTGGAGTAGACGCCTCTTTGTTGGCACATTTCTTCATTGTACCTGCAAAACGAACAAACGTGAAGAAAAAGCAAAGTAGAACCTCACAATTCATCATAAACACTCGTGTATGTCACTCTTGATTTTTCCACTCGTGTATGTCTCTCAAAAGATGTGGTGCACGTGTGGAGTGAATTTTGAGGGTGGGTGGATCGAAAATCAGCAGCTTCTCTTGACTAGCTCCTCTGGGTCTTCTTCAAGCTCCAACGGATAGAATCAAGCCGGAAGGTTGCTAAGAGTAGAAGTAGGCGTGTGGATGAGTAATTCAGCTAGATGGTGTATGTGGACCATAGGTGTATGGTGTACGGGTGTAGGGTGTATGGGTGTATGGACTATGTGGTGTATAGGGTGAACTGGGTGTAGATAGAAAAGAGATGATGATTTCGATCCCTTTAGGTGTTTGGATCAAAAATAGGGTGAATTAGGATGAAAGATCTTGATTAGATGTGGATGAGGATGGAAAAATCTAAATAAGGTAGGAAATCTAATGGAAAAGGGAAAGAGACTTTTGGATGTGTTTGACCAATGTGAACACAATCTAAGAATCCCTAACTATATGGAAACAAACCTAAAAACAAGGTAAAAATCGAATCCAACAAGAAATAAACTGATTTTCATTTTTTTTATCGGCGATCTCTTTTTTTTAATTTTTTTTGCCGAATACTTTTTATTTTTTTTTCAATGAATAACAAACAATTACAACTCGAAACAAATGAAAATTAAATGACACGTACGATAATTAACTGACACGTAGATGACACGTCGGATTGAACCACGACCAGCAGAGCTGACGTGGCTCTGATGCCAAATTTATGATGTGACTCGGATAATGTATCCAAGACACGAGATTTATGCACGCGGAAGACTTCAAGAAAGAACTACGTCAGCTAAAAATAAATGGAATCAATCCGACTCAAAAGAAGAAAAAACTTACTAGAATTACGTAGACATGGACTAGGACTCGATGAACACACGAAGGATGACTTGGGGATGTAGAGGCACGGCGGTGGTGGTGGCTAAGGCGGTGATGGTCATCGGACTTGGTGGTAGTGGCGGCGGAATTGAGGTGTTGTGGATTGGATAGAACGGTGAACCCGTGTTGTAGCAACTCGAACGCACTCGTCTAGCTTCTCCGGATAGCAATTCTCCCAAGTACTCGATTGTACCCTGAAGAACCTAAATTGACTATTGGTTTGCTAAATCAATAGAATTTTTTGGTGATAATTTCGATCAACATAAGATCATGAGACAGATTGAGAATAAATTCTTTATTACTTGCAATTGTCTAACTTTTGAATGTCACAAAATACTCCTATTTATAATAGCTAGAAATTCGAAACCTAGGGCCTATAGAAGTGATAAGGCCGATCCTAACTAGTCCTAATCTATCTAGGATTGTTTCCAAACGTGCAAGGCAATGAAGAAGATGATCCGGAGCTGCAGTTTAAAGGTCCTATGACGCGTTTGCGAGCTATGAAGTTGCAAGCTTATCTATTAAGTGTTAACTAATTTATTAATAAATTTCAGAATATTTATTATTTTATTAATCATTAACCATAATTTATCAATTTGTAGGAGTTTTGGTTAATTGTAAAATTATAAATAAAAAGTATGTGAAAAATCTTAGTGTGTGTAAAAAATGTGTGTTTGTTAATGGTGTTAACTTTCCATCCATAGAAGGGGCAATGTGAACCATTTTATAGAGTCGAAGGGGCTAAATGGACCAAATAGTCAAATAGGGGGCAATGTGACCCTTGTAGAATAGTCGAGGGGGCTATGTGACCCTTAACCCTATTTTTTTTTTTTTTTGCCTTTACAAATTATTCAAATAACTTTTGATGTGCCATGCATTTGTTCATAATTTCATTCCATAATATCATGCGATTAACTAATATTTATCTAACTAGTATTACCTCCACGCGTTGCGTGGCCAACTATGAATCTATATTATTTGGTCGAAAGCAAAAATTCATTGTTAGATATAGATCAACTTATTGAAGAATTTTTCACATCTATAGACAAATACTTTAGGAGAAACTTATTCATAATATATTATTATAAAAGATAACACAAACATTTTCGATATTATAATATCTAACTTATTTGACATAAATAACTATTATTAAATAAATTATCCATCTTCCACAAAATTTTTTAAAAAAAGTAATAATAAGACTAATAAATATTAATAATGGATAATTAATAAGCTTTCATAAAGCTTTGTAAGAATGTTAAATAATATGAAAATATTTTGTAGTTTTACTTGATGTAATTGAATCGAAATTTCAATCACTGTTTCATGCGATGTTTAATTGATAAGGTTATTATATAATTTATTATTAGGGTTGAGTAGTACTTCATTATTAGGATTTTAATTTTTGTATTTTTGTTTTTGTTTTATAATTAGATATTGATTATGGATTACTAATTTCTTTTTATAATAACTATTATAATCATCATAAATTTGATAGTGAACATAGGATAAACACAATTTGGAAATAAAGAATTTCATCCATATTAATTATAAATGGCACAAAAATATAAAAGTGAAATTTAAATTCAAGCAAAAGAAGTATTATCAGTTGAATACACTCAAATTTATCAGAGGGTGAAATAAAATTATTGATTTCTTAAACTCCAAAATTAATATTTCTCCATCTTTTTGCCCATCTTCCTTCTACCTTGATGTACGGCTCCATTATTCAAGATTTATTTCTGTTGCGCTCCAAATCTTTATCTTCGATCATGCATATCATGAGTTACATATTTATTATTATTTTATTTATTTATTTGTGTTAGTTATTAATTCTCACTATTATAGTATGCACATTTTATATTGTTAATTAGTTATATTAACTTTCCTAGTTTTATTAATTTACTTATTCGTTAATTTCATATATAGTTATATTATAATGATTAAAATTGTCTTTGGATTTTTATTCTCAAGTCTATATAAGGTTTGTTATTTATTCATTTAGGGAAGGGGTTGAATTTTGGATTAATGTTTAAGAATTTATCCTTATTGTTAAATATAAATTTGAGTTTTGAATTCTTGACTTGTTATTCGCTAGTTCATAGCTTCCGCTTGCATCAATACCTCAAAGTCTCAAACCCGACGACCACCTACCATAAGTCGCATCAAACTTTATTTTTTCAAAGTCATAACTCATGAGCGTCCAGGTAAACTTTCATCAATTAAAGTTTTTTAGACGACAAAAAATAATTTATTTCTCTGGAAACAAATATATATTGTGCTCTACGATTAACAACATAATTAGTTATTTGTATTTTAACTTTACACATATCACATTATATGTTTAATTAAACTATATAAGACATTTTGTCCAAATAAAAACTAATATATATACAAAAACTCATTTGCATTTGATAATACAATCCAGTTTCGACATAAAGTAATATCTTGTGCATGTAGCATAATTCTCTTCTTTAATTTGTCAGTGAATTTCTACGTTCTAGAAAGTTAATTACGTGCCTATTCGTATGAGCAAATCCTTATTAATTGTTCAATTAATTTCTTAATTACTTTGTTATCTCTAAACAAATATTTTTTTCAATTTTTAAATTCCTATTATTTCTCAGATGCCGGCCAGCTAAATGTTGTGACATTCCTCTATACATATAATATTATTTACATTTAATTTAAAATTATTTATATTAATTTGGTTGACTCATTTAAATATGGGAAGAGATCCTATATCCAACGTTCTAGGTACCACTATCGATCGAATTTATTATTTCAATTATAGAGGGAACTAAAAAAAAATTAGCCATTTTACAAATATTTGTCTTGTCCTATTTGCACTCACAAGTATTCGTCATTATATAAGTAATCATATTAAATTAACTAAAGTTGGTTTAAAATTATATATGTTTGTTTTAATTTATATAAAAAGACTAAGTAATTTCATGTTTTAAACACACATGCATAAATTTCAATTTAATAAAATTAAAAAAATAAGGAATTTTAACAAATGAGCATGTGAAAAATAATATGTTCAAAATAAGAACATAGATTACATGTGATGGATGAAATAATCTAAGTAACAATACAAACTATCGAAATTGGCTCAAACAAATATGAAACTCCTACTTTAGAATTGTTTGAGCTCAATTTAAACACAGCATAAAAAACACCAAAGTTTTGAATAATGGGCATACATTTGGGTTTTAAAATACAATGGCCATTTCACACAATTAGTCTCAACGCCATCCCTCCATTCATCTTCCTCTCTGCATGGCCTTTGTCTTGATGGTGGAAATCTTAGAGCTTGTTTGGTTTTATTTACACGTGGAAATTTTTAATTTTTTACTATTCAAAACACTGAAAATATATTTATTTTACTCATTTTCAATTTCAGTTTTCACTTTTTCCAATTCTATACAATCTATTCAATCATATAAATATTATTACAGTGGTACCATCATTCAAATATTCATCAATTTATCTCAACCACACAAATATTTATCTTTTCATCTCAACCACATTTAAATTGAAAACAATAATCAAATAAACATATTTCCATTTTCTAAACCTATAACTCTAACCATTAAATCATTTATCATAACAAAATCATTAGATTTTTTCAAAAATCAACACACCTTCTAAATTGAATTGAAATCATTACATTTTCTCACCCTGAATTCATTTTTCTACCGATTAAACTCTTCTATTCTTGATTCTCAATTTTATTAATTTGATTGAACATACCAGTGAAAAATAAGTTTTGGAGACAAAATTTTAGTAACATTCCAATCAATAACTCGAATTTTTTTATTCGAAAAGCTCAAGAAGTGATAAATATACATTGAAGAACTCGTGACTGAGATTAATTACTTCAATAAGATATATTTTAATTTAATGCATTTGCTTTTATTACATTGTATTGCATGTGTATTGCATTTGCGATTCTGATCTGAGCTATCATTTCATAGACAATAATTAAAGAAGAGTATTTTCTAACCATTCTTAAAAATTACTTAAACGAACAGATCTAAATTTGAACTCAAAAAAATTATACAAAAATCGGGATTTTTTTAAAAGAAAAATGTTTATTGCGAGATGTAGGAAAATGGTACTTACAGACCACTTGTGATAGTGGATGGGATGCAGATTTATGGCTAACAGAAGATCTGCGCATTTTTACACTGTTAATAATTGATGTAATTTTATAATGAATGCAATCCAGAATACACAAAAACATAGAGAATAAATGGTAGCTAGGTAGATTACAATTGGAAATATGAATGCATACACAGAAGCACAATATCAACTATGAAATTAAAAATGAACACAAACACAAACACAAACACAAACACAAACACAAACACAAAGAATAAATAGTAAGTAGAACACTATTGTGAAACTATGAGCTATGAAAGTAATGTAAAACCTGCGAAAGGAGATGTTAGAGGCAACTTGCAAACAAAAAATCATATCATATATACAGGGAAATGACTACAGCATTCCACAATTTGAATCAATTTTATATTAATTAGGTTCATAATACTAAGCCGCAATTGTAGGCTAAGTAGATCAATATATATTTATGTATAATTATTGCAATCATAAAACAATAATATAGACATCCGAATATCTTCTAATATTAGTTTAATTATCTTTGGAAAATTTTAGGCCATCAATCCAATTGTAGCCGGATTTTACTTCTGTTTATATATGGTAAATTAGACTGATTAATTTGACTAAATAACATGGCTGGATATTAGTGTAAATCACGTGATGACCTTAATTAGTGACTATCTATATATTACTGTATTAATTAAGATTTTTTTAATAATTATTATTTTGATTTAATATTATCGATTTAATATTAATGCGACAAAAATTATGCAATCAAATATACGGTAACTATTATATTATATTATATTATATTATTATGTATTATATATACATGTGTGTATTATATAATTTCATTGTTTGTATATGAGCTATGAGATTATATATATATTAACATCTAGATATAAATTATTAAATTATATTATATATAATATATGATATAAGTTTAGATATATATATATATATATGTATGTATTATAATATCATATAATAGTTAACGTATAATTTAATACAAACTATTATATTATATTAAATTAAAGATATATATAATATATTATATATAATTAAATCAATATATATTTAGTCAGCTTACTATTTTTGGGTTAAGTATTTTGGCAGGAAAAATGGAGTTACTATTTAAGGCATAACTATTCACTTTTATATATATTAAGATTAAGATAAGATGATGCCATGTGGCAATACACATGGCAAAAAAATGGGTGAGCATGGGGCCGATCCATAGGTTGGTTGACCAACCAATTCAGCAATCAATTGCCGGCTGATCATTAAAGTTGGGCTTTTTTTTTGTCTTTCTTGATGATCGATCGGCCCGATTGTTGCTGGGAGTAGTCTAAGGGCGTTACCAATCATTATTTTTTTAGGGACTGTTGTCGTCAAATTCTAATTCTCAAAATAAAACTTCATTCATGTGCTTCTCTGATTTGGCTAATACGTCTATGATGCTCAACAAGCATGATTTTATTTATTTATTTTTTGTTGAGGAGAAACGAGTATGATTTGAGATGGACAAGTTTGCTTGCTTCGTTTAATGCAGTCTCATGTGAATAAACTAAATTTGAATATAAATTATTTTCCTTAGAATGATTGTGTTTCTCCTCTGCCTCCTGGTTGATTTCCCATCTCATCTCATATACTACTTCAGTTCATCCATCACTACATTTAAGTTCTATACCAAGTCGCCATATTCATCACATCGTGATCTGAAGAGAAGAATGATAAATAGCTATTAGATTATTTTTTTATTTGTTAGAGAAATTCATTCAAATTCTTAGTCAAAAAGCAAGAACGTGAAATAGACTTATTTGGGGAAAAAGCTTGAAATCTGTAGTCGGAGCAAACATATATATATGAAACAATGTTTTCTTTAGTTTTTTTTTTCACAATGAAGATCGAAGAAAGGTGGGCGTTGATTATACATTAGGAGACTATATTTTTTTTATCTTGTTAGGATTTTAATTGTGGAGGCTATAGGCTATAGCACTGAGGATTAAGGGGTAAAAAAAATCTTACTTTATTAATATTTATATTTTATAAAAATAATGAGATTATATTGAGAAAAAAGGGGGATGTGTAAAAGAAACAATTTTCTCTGTATTGGATTTGGGGGGTACAACTACAGTGATACTTACTGCTTCCCCACGTCTTATATTATTATTAGGTGAGAAAGTCAGGATATATTCTGTTTGGAAATAAATTAAAAGCCCAAAACTGTATGTATGTATGTTAAATGCGGTCAGCCTTATCAAAAGTGAGCCCTACTTTTCTGTGGTTTACAATTAAGATGGCCAGCATTGCTTAATTCTTCTTCACAAAAACTAAAATCAGTTTTGGTTTACTTTTATCTGTCCCAATCTCTACTCTACCCACAAAATTTGTCACAATATAATTTTGCAAAAACGTGGGGCCGACTCGCTTGTCCGGAGCGATTATGTCTAGCGACGTTTTTTAAATAATGGTACCACTTTTAGGGTCAATTATTGACGCCACAGCGCACAAGACTTCAACTCCAAGCGAAAATACTAATGTTGTATTTTAATTAAATATTCCTAAATTGTATATATTTTGGTAGGTAGTAACGTAGCTTTTTTTTTTGGACCTTTTCACACAAATTATTTACTAATATCTTTATTTTTCTAATATTCGCCTACAGGTTGCAATCTTCTCAAAAACAAACATATATGCTGCACTTGTATGATAATTGATACAAGTTGTATCAGTGCATTGATTTTTATTTTCTGCATACGACTTATTGAATTTTGATAAATGATAGTAATTGATATGTATGTATATATATATATATATATTAATAAATTATGTGTCGAGTTGATATGAATCTGCATATATCAACACATTTCAAAAGGGTAAATTATCTTAAAATTTACAATTTCAATTTAAACTTAATTTTCAATTTTTTTGTGAACAAAAATGCTGTCATTAAACTTAATTTATCGCAACAAAAACAATGTTGTTTCCCGCTAAGTTGAATTATTGTACAAATTACATCAGTTTTACCATATATTTGATTGATATTATTATAAAAATAAAAATAAAATTATATAACTATCTCTTAATTCAAAAATCATATTATAATGGCAAGATCAACAAACCTTCATAATTTTGCATAATGACAAAGGGTATTTGAAATGACAAATTAATTAATTATTTAATCAAATAACAGAGACCCCACCGCCCCCCAAACTTTAAATAATTCCCCACCCACTACGTTTGAAAGAGAAACAAATAACACCATACAATTTAGACAAAGCAATTTTCTTTTATTGGAAGGTCCCCTTTATTTCATTTAAAGCTACTCAACTCAAAACTTTTCTTTTTTCTTTTTTTAGCAATACTCAACTCAACACTTGACTGTTTAGGCACGCAGGCCCATCTAATGATCTAATTTTTTTCATATCATGTGTTTTTATTTTATACTTAATTTTATTACGTACCTCATATATTAAATCCTTCATTTCCATACATGTTAAGTAAAAAATAAAATCACCAAAAAATTATCTGAACAATCGCATTTTCACAAACAATAACCGGACCCTCAATAATTGCATATAAATTACCAATATTTGTATTTATTAACAAAATTAAGATCCCATTGAAAATTCAACAACTGCCTTAAAAGGCATTTAATAGCCGAAGCGTATTTGTTTTGCGGTGAGAGGTTCCCTCGACTCGGCTTGCCGAAATCTGCTTCAAGTTCCAATTTGTCTAAATTGTTTCATTTCAGTTTATTATATACACTTATTTAAAGAGAAGAATGCTATCCCCTCACACACAAAAAAAAAAGGAGAGAAAACATTGATCAAATAAAAATGTGAGAGCTGAAGTGATACGACCCGAGCTGAGGAGATGTCCGATCCAATCAAAGTGCCAGAAGGACCGGTAACGCGGGCAAGAGCTAAGAGGTTCAAGGAGAGGCTTAATGGATTCATGCGAGAGGTCTGGAACCAAGAGTCACATAAACGACCCGTGGAGGGAGAAGATCCCGAGCCCAAGTGGAGGACGGTGATCTCGAGCTGCGGAACAGACGGGCACGGGCTACAGCACGAGTCAGGACGCGAGCAACTGGTCGCGCCATTTGACGCGAGCTACAGCGCGAGAGGACGCGCGAGTGCACCCGGCCGCGCCATTGAAGCTTCGGGCAACGAGACTGGCGCGACTTACAGCACGACCTGAGGCGCGAGTGAAGCCGGTCGCGCCACAGCACGACCTACAGCGCGAGTGGAGGCGCGATTGACCCCGTGTCGCGCCCATCTGGAGCGTGTCCGGAATTGCGCGATTCTATGTTTTATTTCCTAGTTTAATTAGGTTTTGGAACAACTATAAAAGGCTTGTAAGACCTTTATTTTTGACACAACTTTGATATCATTAATTTTATTTGTGAGTTTTCACTTTTCTCTCTGAGAGAGTTATTCGAGTTTCACAACACAACGTGAAATTCAATCGACTTATCAAACGGATTTCACATCCCCGTTTGTGGCGTCATCAACCAATCCAAGTTCGTGTTTCCAATTGATCGAGGGTCTCGTCTACATCGTGATCGAGGTTTGACATCTTTGAGAGGCTAGGGTTTGGATTTTAATCCCCAATTGTTCGTGTAACCTGATACTCCTGGGAAAACAACGCCATCGTCGTCGTCTTGTCGGCGAGGATCGCATCAAGTGGTATCAAAGCTTCGGCTTTGTATCAGGTTCCAATTTATCCCTTTAATTTCTTAATTTAATTTCTCGCCTATTGTTATAAAAAAAAGGGAAAAGTCGAAATTCAGCAAAAAAAAAAAAAAAAGGAAAAGACGCTGAGTTAAAAAAAAATAAAAAATAAAAAAAAATAAGTAAAAAGGCGGGAAAATTTTTGGTGTTTTCATTACATTTGATTTTGATATTTGGGTTGTTGGAGATGCGTATATTACTTAGGGAGAAGTCGAAAATTTTTCGGAAATTTTTAAATTTTCGAAATTTTTCCGGCACATTTTTCGTGAATCTGTGATTGGTCGTTTGGGATTTCATTATTGTGATTGTGTTTCTGGTTTAATTCTATTTGGAGAGAATACGAGTGGTAAAAGGCAAGAGTGTGTGAGATTATTAGAGTGAAAAGAGCCGATTGTGTGATACACGAGAGTATACACGTGAGGTTGAGAGCTAGATATTTGTTAGGTTTGTTTCATTTCATTGTCACATTAGTAGTTTGTTTTCTTTATCTAGTTTAGTATTTGATTTGTTCTTTGTTAAAAAAAAAAAAGAAAAAAAAATCGTACAAAAAAAAAAGTCGATCAAAAAAAAAAAAGAATCGACATGTCTAACAAAAGTGCAGGTACCAAGGGAGCAGCAGCAGGATCGAGTGATGAGATGAACATTACTTTTGATCCTAAGAGTACAGTGGAAGCCATTCAACAACATCTCACGAAGTTGTTCAAAACTGAGATGGCGTCGTTGAATGAGAGGCTAAACCAAGTAGAGAGTTCAATACAGGGGCAATCTCAACAAGCTCCTCAAGAGAACCATGGCAGAAGAGGTGGAAGAGGCGGACGCGGAGTTCGGATAGAGGCTAGACGCTACGGGCATATAGAGAGACAACGGAATGACTATTATGACACTGAGATGGGAGATTCAGAGGAGGAAGACAGAAATTCAACTGCTGGAGGTAGAAGACACGGGAGAGCAAGGAATCGAGAAGATGACGATCTCGGAAACATCAAAATGAATGTGCCTTCGTTCCAAGGTAAAAATGATCCAACTTTGTACCTTGAATGGGAGCGCAAGATTGAGATGATGTTTGATTGCCACAACTATTCTGAGCTGAAGAAAATGAAGTTAGCAGCAGTGGAGTTTTCAGATTATGCCATAGTTTGGTGGGATCAGTTGACATCCAACAGGCGGCGTAATCAAGAACACCCAATAGAGACGTGGGGAGAGATGAAGGCGGTGATGAGGAAGAGATTCGTGCCAAGTTACTACTATCGAGAGCTGTACAACAAGTTACAAAACTTGAGGCAAGGTACGAATAGTGTGGATGACTACTTCAAGGAGATGGAGATTTCAATGATCCGAGCAAATGTGAAGGAAGATAGGGAAGCCACAAGGCTCGATTTCTAGCAGGTCTACATAGGGAGATCCGGGAAGTAGTAGAGTTGCAGCACTATGTAGAGATGGAAGACATGGTGTAAATGGCTATAAAGGTAGAAAACCAAATCAAGAGGAGGGGTAACAACAATCGAGCGAGCTCTTCTATATGGAAGTCGAACTCCAATTCCAATACAACCCCATGGAAGGCTTCAAATCAGGGAAAGAAGGATGAGAAGCAACCGTTCACCAAGCCGAAGACTGAGGCGTCAACAATGACGGGATCCAGTAATCAAGACTCGTCGGGTAACCAAAACTGAGACATTAAGTGTTTTAAATGTCAAGGTAGGGGTCACATAGCCAACCAATGCCCAAACCGGCGTGTGATGATTTTGAAGGACAATGGTGAGATTGTGACGGACGAAGAAGAAGTTGATCCGGAGATGCCGGGATTGTCCGAGTCGAGTGAAGATGAGGAGTACGCAGCACCTAATGCCCTCATTTTGGTTACACGCAAGTCTCTAAGCTTGCACACCAAGAGCGTCGATGAGGAACAAAGAGAGAACATATTTCATACCCGATGCCACATCAAGGATAAGGTATGTAGTATGATTATTGATGGTGGTAGTTGTACTAATGTTGCAAGTGTTGTGATGGTGACAAAATTAGGATTGCCGGTTCTCAAGCATCCTAAGCCATACAAGCTGCAATGGTTGAACGACAGTGGAGAAACCAAGGTGAACAAGCAAGTTCGAGTGCTATTTCGGATTGGCAAGTATGAAGATGAAGTGTTGTGTGACGTTGTGCCTATGCAAG
Source organism: Perilla frutescens (assembly GCA_026008535.1). Lineage (NCBI taxonomy): Eukaryota > Viridiplantae > Streptophyta > Magnoliopsida > Lamiales > Lamiaceae > Perilla > Perilla frutescens. Next base: position 19,288,956 of record BRKX01000004.1, read on the forward strand.
CGGGACACATTTTGCTAGGACGTCCATGGCAATCGATAGGAGGGTGAAGCATGATGGCTTCACAAATAAGTACTCTTTCGTACTTAACAAGAAAACGGTGACACTAGCTCCTCTAACACCATCCCAAGTGTATGAGGACCAAGTGAAGCTACAAGAGGAGGCCGATACCATGAGGAAAAAAGGAAAGAAGGCCAATGCTGGGAAGGAGGTGATCCAACACGCTTGCTTTGCCACAGATAGCGATGTCAAATGGGCGGTGCAAAATGAGAAGCCAGTGTACTTGATGATCCGCAGAGATGTCTTAATAAGTACTAACCAATTTGACCCATCTTTGCCTAGTTCTATTGTATCTCTTTTGCAGGAATTCAAAGACGTGTTTCCCGAAAAGATGCCACCGGGTTTGCCACCAATTAGAGGAATCGAGCACCAAATTGATTTTGTGCCCGGCGCCACATTGCCAAATCGACCGGCCTATTGGAGCAACCCCGAGGAGACAAAAGAGCTAGAACGTCAAATACAAGAGCTGTTGGAGAAAGGAGAAGTGAGGGAGAGTTTGAGTCCATGTGCGAGTCCAGTTTTGCTCGTGCCAAAGAAGGATTCTTCTCTACGGATGTGTGTCGACTGCCGAGCCGTCAACAACATTACGGTAAAGTATCGACATCCCATTCCCCGTTTAGATGACATGTTAGATGAATTACATGGTGCACGCATATTTTCTAAGATAGACTTAAGAAGTGGGTACCATCAAATTCGCATCAAGGAAGGGGATGAGTGGAAAACGGCATTCATTACAAAATTAGGATTGTATGAATGGTTAGTTATGCCGTTTGGTTTGACAAATGCTCCTAGTACATTTATGCTTCTTATGAACCATGTTTTACGTGCTTTTATAGGTAGATTTGTTGTGGTTTATTTTGATGACATATTGATTTATAGTAAGAGTGAAGAGGACCATGTAGAGCATTTGATTGCAATCTTTGAGGAAAGAACAGTTGTATGCTAACCTAAAGAAATGCACCTTTTGTACGGATAAGGTTGTGTTTCTTGGCTTTGTTGTTAGTGCAGATGGAGTACAGGTAGACGAAGAGAAGGTTCGTGCCATCCAAGAATGGCCGACGCCAACAAGTGTGGGAGAGGTTCGAAGTTTTCATGGACTGGTGAGCTTCTATCGGCGTTTTGTGCCACACTTCAGTAGTATTGCAGCACCCATGACTGAAGTGATCAAAAAGAATGTGGAATTCCAATGGGGAGATGCACAAGAGAAAGCATTTCAGACGCTTAAGGAAAAATTGACACATCCCCCGGTACTATCTCTCCCAAACTTTTCTAAAACTTTTGAGATAGAATGTGATGCTTCTGGTGTTGGAATTGGTGCAGTGTTGATGCAAGAGATCCGACCCATCGCCTACTTCAGTGAGAAGCTTGGCGGCGCCACTGCAAACTACCCGACGTATGACAAGGAGTTGTATGCACTAGTGCGGGCGTTGCAAACATGGCAACACTATTTGTGGCCCAAAGAGTTCGTGATCCACACCGACCATGAATCATTGAAGCATTTGAAGGGGCAACACAAGTTGAACAAAAGACATGCCCGTTGGATGGAGTTTGTTGAAACATTTCCATACGTCATCAAGTATAAGCAAGGGAAGGAAAATGTAGTAGCTAACGCACTATCGAGGAGGTACGCTTTACTAACTACTTTAGATGCTAAGTTGCTTGGATTTGAATGCATTAAGAACATGTACATTGATGATGATGATTTTAAGGATGTCTATGTTGCCTGTGAAGAATCTGGAGATGGGAAGTTTTATAGGCATGACGGATTTTTGTTTAGAGAAAATAGGTTATGTGTGCCTAATTGTTCCATGCGCGAGCTTTTATTGTTAGAGTCACATGGTGGTGGTTTGATGGGGCATTTTGGGGTAGCTAAGACTTTAGCCGTTTTGAATGAGCATTTCTTTTGGCCTCATATGAAACGTGATGTGGAACGTGTGTGTGCTAAGTGTGTTACATGTAGACAAGCCAAGTCTAGAGTCCAACCACATGGTTTATACATGCCTTTGCCTATTCCTACATCACCTTGGATAGATATATCTATGGATTTTGTGTTAGGATTGCCTAGGAGTAAACGTGGTCATGATTCTATTTTTGTGGTTGTGGATAGATTTTCCAAGATGGCATATTTCATAGCATGTTCTAAAACAAATGATGCATCCTACATTGCTGATTTATTCTTTAAAGAAGTTGTGCGTTTACATGGTATGCCCAAGACCATTATTTCTGATAGAGATGTTAAGTTCTTAAGTTATTTCTGGAAGACTTTGTGGTGTAAGTTAGGTACGAAGCTTTTGTTTTCTACTACTTGTTACCCACAGACTGATGGTCAAACGGAAGTAGTAAATAGGACTTTATCTACATTGTTAAGGGCAATAATTAAAAAGAACATCAAAACTTGGGAAGAATGTTTGCCACATGTTGAATTTGCATATAATAGGTCTGTGCATTCTGCATCTCAGTTTTCTCCATTTGAAGTTGCATATGGCTTTAATCCTTTAACTCCGTTGGATTTGATTCCTTTGCCTGTTCATGAACATACTAACCTTGAAGGGAAAAAGAGAGCTGATTTTGTTAAATAGATCCATGAGAAGGCTAGAGCAAACATAGAGAGGCGAACTGAGCAGTATGCCAATAAAGCCAACAAGGGGCGACGGAAGGTGGTGTTCGAACCCGGAGAATGGGTTTGGCTACATATGTGTAAAGAACGGTTTCTAGTTCAAAGGCGTTCTAAGTTACTTCCTAGAGGAGATGGACCATTCCAAGTTATAGAGCGCATCAGTGATAATGCATACAAATTGGACTTGCCAGGTGAGTACAAAGTGAGTTCCTCATTTAATGTTGCTGATTTAAGTCCTTTTGATGTAGGTGACGAGCTGGATTTGAGGACAAATCCTTTTCAAGAGGAGGGGGATGATACGACCCGAGCTGAGGAGATGTCCGATCCAATCAAAGTGCCAGAAGGACAGGTAACGCGGGCAAGAGCTAAGAGGTTCAAGGAGAGGCTTAATGGATTCATGCGAGAGGTCTGGAACCAAGAGTCACATAAACGACCCGTGGAGGGAGAAGATCCCGAGCCCAAGTGGAGGACGGTGATCTCGAGCTGCGGAACAGACGGGCACGGGCTACAGCACGAGTCAGGACGCGAGCAACTGGTCGCGCCATTTGACGCGAGCTACAGCGCGAGAGGACGCGCGAGTGCACCCGGTCGCGCCATTGAAGCTTCGGGCAACGAGACTGGCGCGACTTACAGCACGACCTGAGGCGCGAATGAAGCCGGTCGCGCCACAGACGCTTTACGGAATGAGACTGGCGCGACCTACAGCGCGAGTGGAGGCGCGATTGACCCCGTGTCGCGCCCATCTGGAGCGTGTCCAGAATTGCGCGATTCTATGTTTTATTTCCTAGTTTAATTAGGTTTTGGAACAACTATAAAAGGCTTGTAAGACCTTTATTTTTGACACAACTTTGATATCATTAATTTTATTTGTGAGTTTTTACTTTTCTCTCTGAGAGAGTTATTCGAGTTTCACAACACAACGTGAAATTCAATCGACTTATCAAACGGATTTCACATCCCCGTTTGTGGCGTCATCAACCAATCCAAGTTCGTGTTTCCAATTGATCGAGGGTCTCGTCTACATCGTGATCGAGGTTTGACATCTTTGAGAGGCTAGGGTTTGGATTTTCATCCCCAATTGTTCGTGTAACCTGATACTCCTGGAAAAACAACGCCAACGTCGTCGTCTTGTCGGCGAGGATCGCATCATGAAGTATCATCACAAACAAAGAGACTCGATAGCTTTTTAGACAATTAATTTATTGTTTGTAGGTAGGAAGCAAAAAAGTATAAATTGGGCCCTAACTTATACTGGGGCCTAATATAGTACTTGTTTAGACCTTTTCCATTTTGTTTTCCTAAACATTTAAACTCCTCTTCAAAAATAATTAAATGTCGTATTGACATTTCCATTAATGTAGACTTGAGGATCCTACAATACTAACCCCAATCAATCTTGTAAATTTTGATTATTATTTTCTTTTTGTAAATAAAAAAGAACGAAAAGAGTACAACAAATTAAAGGCGTAGAAATTATTTGTATATAAATTATTGATTAATGATCTCCATATATCTGATTTACTTTGGATAAAAAACGATTCCAGAGTTCATACTATTGCTCAGCCGCAATTATTTCACCATTTATTATTCGACAAAAAAAAGATTTTATTTTTGATAGATGAAATGATAGAAGTATTAAGGAAATTAACGCACAAGTTCATTTCATATATACCTACAAAAAAAATTATCCATTAGATTTTTCTTTTCACGAATATGTTAGTTATGAAGTATAAGTATTTTTTTTTGTATGTATTGAGGATTTACTCTATATTATATGAAAGGGAAAATGTGTAATTGGATGAAAGAAAAAAAAGTTTAGTAACCCATTACTTGGCACGTAAGGGAAAATTTAGACATTTTCCCTTTATAAGAAATACAAGTTAATTGAGGAAGTAATAAAAAAATGAAGATCGACACAAGATTGAGATTTCTAATTACATTCTACAATCTATTAAAATTGAACTAAATACATAAATTAATAAACAATAAATCAAAGGGAGTTTCTATTTGCACCACTACTTTACTCTTTGCACTACATCTACTCTCTGCACTGCATCTACTCTCTGCACTATAATTTTTACTCTTTACACCATCAATATTGACAATAATAATCTCCCACCTAAAATATATTTTTTACATAAAAAAAACCTTAAAAATAATAATTTAACTTTATTTAAAAAAAAATAGAATCTTTTCTTCCGTGCAACCTACCGCCGCCGCCCTCCCTCTCAGCCGCCGCCGCCCCCTGGCCCGCCACCCGTCTGCTCCAGAATCCCCCCAACCCCTCAGTCAACTCTTCTGCCGTTCTCCGCCTCCTCTCCTCCGGCGACCTGCAGCTCCTCCCCTCCGACTCCTCCACCACTCCCCTCTGGTCCTCCGCCACCGCCAATCTCGGCGTCACCGCCGCAGCGCTTGAAGAATCTGGCAACTTTGTGCTCAAGAACTCCTCCGGTGCTGCCGTGTGGTCGTCATTTGACCACCCAACTGACACCATTGTTCCCACGCAGCAGTTGAATGCTAACCGCACTCTTAAATCTGGGCTTTACTCGTTCAAAATTATGCAAAATGGGAACTTGACGCTGTTGTGGAACAACAACATCACCTTCTACAATTCAGGTTTGAATTCTACCGCGAGTTCCAACTTAACAAGTCCAGTTCTTGAAATTCAACCAACTGGGATTCTCACTCTCTCTGATCCCACGCTTTCCGACGATCTGTTTTTGGCTTACAGTAGTGATTATGCAGCAGAAAGTAATATTTTCAGGATTGTCAAATTAGATAATGCTAGGAATTTGAGGATTTATAGCTTTGTGCAAGGTAGTGGAACTTTTACTTCTGTTTGGGCTGCTGTGAGTGATCAGTGCCAAGTTTATGGATTATGTGGGAATATGGGGATATGTAGTTACAATGAGACTTCTCCCATATGTTCTTGTCCTTCGCAGAATTTCGATTTGATTGATGCAAAGGGTACTAGGAAAGGCTATAAGAGAAAAGTGGAGCTTCAAGATTGCCCTGGGCAGGTGGCTATGCTGCCGTTGGATCATACGGAGTTCTTGACTTTTCAGCCTGAATTGGCGTGGAGGTTTACTACATGTGCTGTTGATGTTTTTTTTCTCTTTTTAATATTTTATTTTATTTTTATTTAGTAAGGATATTTATGTAATTTTATAATTATTTATTTTTTACTTATGTAATTTAGTGGTGCAAAGAGTAAACTAAGTGGTGCAAATAGAAACTCCCTAAATCAAATTACTTTTCAGGTCATATTTCATGCTAACCAAACAAAGTTATGACTTATGAGATACAAATTATAATTTTTTTCCTTCTTCTAAAACATTCAAAAATTGAGTTTCCATAGTCATGCATATTCTTTAAATAATTGTTGGGTTGATTTTACAACTATCGTCTATCAATTATGTTTAATTTTATAGTTTATTGTACATTAGTATAGTAGACATGTGAAATTTTAAATGTATTGATGTAAGGAAAATAACATATGTAACACGAAAGCTTAAATATCAATTAAAAAATTACATTGACAAAAAAAATATGCCGTCACTAAATGATGCCGTATAACTAACTGTTCGCACTATTTTGTTAAATGTCATTTTTTTCATTTAAATTATGATACTTGCATTTATAATTTATAATGACATTTCCCCCTTCATTACCAAAATTAAACTTATAATAATGGGTAAATTATTCGGTTGAATTTACGTTTGTCTGAAATGGCCTTCCTGCCTGCTGCCTGCTAAGTTGTGTTTTTTATTCCAATTTCCAACCCATACATTGGAACAAAAAATACGTGTTCATTATTGTGTCACAATTTATCCAAGTCAAGGGAATTTTTATTTGGTTGAGAGTCAAAAGAAGCGCATTGGCAAAAAGTTGCAAATTGGCATTTAGATAGGCCAAAAGTAGGCATTAGAGTAGCTCCTTTTCTTTGGGATAAATGATAATGCAAGGCTGCATTATCATTTACAATTTACAAACTTTAGAATCTAGCTAGAAAAGTATTTTTCCTCCTATCTAAACGTGCCATTTGCCAAACCTAACATTTGTTAAAATATATATCAGCCAAACCTAACATTTGTTAAAATATATATCATGCCAATTAGACTTCCTTGTCACGGATTATTGGCGTTCAAATTAAATCATATCTTATGTAAAATAGGGTAAACTCGACTTCATAAATCCTGAACAACTGATGATGCTAATATTCCATCTTTAGTCATTAATACGTTATTATTTTGTATAGTCTCTCTCTCGTGTTTTTAGTTAGTAGTGGGAAAAACAATTGTTACTTAATATAGTTCACTCCAAATAATACTTCGTTTTCATAATATTTGATGTTTTATCTTTTTAATTTTGTCCCAAATTGTTTGAGGGTGTAGACTCTTTTAACACACTTTCTCTTAATTTTACCATATCAAAACACTATTAATATATATGATGAAAATAGTGTTTCCAAAACAAGATATATTATGAAAATATAATTTACTATAATTTGATATAGGTGGAGAAAGAAGATGGTATATTTGTCACATTTTTTACTTCTTGATTTTTGTGTAAAAAACTTATAAAAGATTATATATTAATTATAAAATGGAGGGAATATAAATTAGCAAAATAAACAATGTTTAAAGGAATTCAAACTTGAGACTAGTTCAGACCAATCAAAAGTTTCAAAACTCAATATACCAGGCAACAACGAAGGATAATCATGAATCTTTTCTATTTTAGAAATTATGCATGTTAATGCATTTAGCAAACAGAAAATGGTAAAATGCGTGAAAATCATCTGTGTTATGTAAATGTGGCATGTAATCCAATTGTTTTAAAGTGATTTTGTCAAATTCCATTATATTTTTTTAGAAAATACGCACCCGCTCCAAGTGAAGGGCATTTTCAAGCAGAAATTAGAAGAAATGAAACAATGGCATATTTTTTTTTAAATATTAGGGGACTTGATCACTTGATGCAATTATTTTAACACGAGTGGATGTGGATCCACATATTACAGGAGATTTTCATGCGGTTTACTTAAAGAAATGTCATTTTTACTGCTTAAAACTGCTCCTTCAATTTTATTTAATACTCCATATTTAATTATTTTTAGTATCATGCAGGATATTTCAAACTAGGTTTTAAAATTAAAATGATTTTCTTGTAATTTATTACCTTGGGTAATTTGAATAAGAAATTGAGGACACAACGCGAATACACAATCTCCACCCGCCAAATCAGCGCGTCACAACTGTGCCCCTTCACCTTGGGCCTTATCCGCTGGCAAAGGAAAGTAAGATAGCCGTTGCACAATAGCAATAACAATAACAATATGATGGCCTTGCCGACATCACAGCTCAAGCGTGTTTGCTTCGTCATCGATTGAAACCGCGCAATAAAAACAAAATATATTTAATTTAATACATTTGCCAAAAATAAGCTCTCTGGTAACGATTTAGATCATTAATTGCAAACTTCACATCTGGGAAAACGGAAAACGTAACCATCACAGTTCAATAATCAGTGAAGAAGAGTTTCACTACCCAACAAATCTCACTCAAAATCTCAAAAGAATCTCCATTGTTGCTGACAGTATTTGCTTTTGTCCAGTTTCAACCGAAACGGACGCGCACACCACACTCTCTCTCTCTCTCTCTCTCTCTCTCTAGATGCTCTAATTATATGTAGGTGTATATATTGTGTATGTAGATGCGAGTGGCTTCTAGTTTACTTCTTCTCCGAGGGATTGTGGGGAATGTTCTTTGTCTTTTGTTCCACCCCGAAGCAATTCCATTCACTCTCCGATCCGCAACGCTCCACCTTCTGAGTTAATTATTTTTGGTTTTTTTCTTCACGGTTTTCAGAGTCTGTACAACTGCATCATTAATTATCGGGACGGTATGATTTCCTTCTTTTCTGAACAACTTTTCTCGTTAGTTTGTAGCGCTTTTCTTTACTCTGATTTCTTTTGATTTGCCGAATTCGGATGAAAATTTTCTGTTTTGAGATACGTGATGATTGTTCGTCGTGAGGTTTAGGTAATATGTGAATTTTTTTCTGCTTTTTACCGGTCACTGTGTTTTTTTTTTCTCTATTTTTCGGTGGAAGTGCAACATAATTTTGATCTTGAGGATTCTCGATATTGTTAAAGGAAACTATAGGATATATTACTTTGTATTTATTTGAAAATTTTGTCCAATATAGTTGGCAGTTAATACTAGTTTTAAGTGTGATTCTTCTTTTTTTTTTTTACAATATATTTGGAGTTTTGGATATGAACATAACAACATACATTAGTCGTTATTGCAATGATTTATGCCAAACAATCTGTCCTAACTTAATTTTTGGCTATTTTTTTTATCTGTTCATACTACAGGAGATGTATTTGATTATAAAACTGTGAAGTTTTTTACTTATCTTGCAAAACTGTTAGATGGCAGAATTGGCTGCATTATGTGGTAATATGACAGATGCTGTGCATGAAATTTACATGTTATGGTGTGGAAACAGGATCAGATATTTCACTAGAGGTGCTCCATGGCGACATTTGAGGATATATTGGTCTCAGCTGGATTTAATATTGTCAGTGCATTGGTTTTTCTTATAGCATTTGCCATCCTAAGGCTTCAGCCATTTAATGATCGAGTATATTTCCCGAAATGGTACCTCAAGGGATTGAGAAGCAGTCCCAGGCACTCAGGTTCATTCGTGACCAAATTTGTCAATCTGGACTGGAGATCATACATTAGATTTTTGAATTGGGTGCCAGATGCACTGAAGATGCCTGAGCCAGAGCTAATTGATCATGCAGGACTGGATTCAGCGGTCTATCTGCGAATTTACTTGCTCGGGTAGGCTTACATATTATATTTCCTTGACTTGGTGTAGTATGCTTTATCATATAGTCCACAAAGCAGCCAAACAAGGGGGATTTGTGAACAGAAAATGATCCCATAGATCCTGACTGTCAGATATGACCGTGTTTGGTACAGAGTTCATGTATATGTGTTTGGAGTTTTAAAATACACTAAAGTAGCAGGTCATCCTTGGGTACTGATTCCGCATTTTGGTGTGTGCAGACTTAAGATTTTTGTTCCAATGGCATTGCTTGCATGGGCCATCATAGTGCCTGTCAACTGGACGAATAACACCTTGGAAAAATTATCTCAAGGAAGTGCTAAAGTACAGTATACTGAAATTGACAAGCTCTCCATTTCAAACATTCCACAAGGATCACCCAGGTTAGTGGCTTTGGGCTTGTGGAAGGACCACCTTTTTGAAGAAATTAAAAAGTTATGTTCTCAGTATGGTTAGATTTTAGGTATGGTAGTAAGTTCTCCTTTTCAACTTATTATTTTTTGCATATAAGCTGTCTTTATGACATTGAATCTGTTGCCGTGTTTGTTCTAGTGTCTTTAATAGCTTTTGCATTGAAATTTTGAAGGCACCCTAGTTGCGAGGTGGTGATTAAATTTCTGATAGCATTTTGAGTTCTGAGTGAGTAACAGGAAAACAGTGTTTCCTGCTGATATTAGAAGATTTGGAGGTCATTGTCTCCAATTTTTAATTCAGCTTCTAAAAGTTGACATTTGAATCCCTCTAAATCTAATTAATCCAATGTAGTTGAGATCATTTACTGACATATGGAAATTTTCTTCTTGGACAGAGAGACCTCTAGTTTTCAATCTGCTCTCATTGACTAGATTTCTATTTGATTTGTTTTGTTTTGATAAACTAGTGATAACATTCATGACATAGTTGTCTCCCCTTTTGATATGGTGTCAAGTTCAATAGTTAATGGGCACTTTTCACTTTACATAAGCATGTGATTGGAATAGGACTGATGCTTTATACGTCTAATCACAGGTTTTGGACTCATGTAGTAATGGCCTATGCCTTTACTTTCTGGACGTGCTATGCCTTGCTGAAGGAGTATGCAACAATTGCTACAATGCGCTTACACTTTCTTGCTTCAGAAAAACGTCGTCCTGATCAATTCACGGTAAGAAGTAATGTCTTGTTGACTATTAAAAGTCAGTCGGCTAAACCTACTTAAAAGGCAAAATAGATTCTAGAGCTTATATGCTCCTGGGTTTTATTTAAAAAATTAGTACTGGAGTCAATAAAATAAAATCATCTTTCAGATATTTATCTATGAATTTTGTACAGAGGTTGTGTTTAGAATTGATGGATTTGATCTGAAATGAATTTGGATGGATCCATCCAAATCCCTCAAAAGACACTTTAAAATGAGGATGATGGATTTGATATCCCAGCCCTCAAATCTTTCATTCCAAACAATCACATTGGAATTGCTTCCAAGCAAGCATTTATTGAATTGTTATCAGGATATGTCTGGATGTTTAAGCCTTATGTTTTCATGCACAACTTTTTCCTTTCTGTTTCTAATTTTCAGGAATGGTCAAACTTGTTTTTGTAGGTTCTTACCAGAAATGTGCCACCAGACCCCGATGAATCTGTGACTGAATGTGTGGAGCATTTTTTCTTGGTCAATCATCCAGATCACTATCTAACTCATCAGGTTTTCTTAGTGCTAATATTTACTGCAAATCTTGTTTTCAGGTGTATATGTTACTTCAGAGTAGTAGGAATCTCTGCAGGAACTTTCATTGTCTATTGTCTTCTTTATTCAGAAAAATAACTCCCCTGCCCTTCCCTCTCTCTTATAAATTTGAAGTAATTCTGTTGTTTTCTTACCAAAGTTTATGCCTGCCTGAGAATAATTCTAGGAAGCATAGCATTCAGCTCAGGATACAGTAGGCAAAGGAAATTGCCTCTATATATGTTCTGTCACCCCACATGCTTCTTAAATTCTTAACCTTTGTTAGTTCTATTTTTTCTACCACTGAGATTATGTTGAACTCTTGGACTATACGGATTAGAACAAATTGACTGGACGTGAAAATTCTAAGAGTGTTTAGCGTCGTTGCTCGTCAGTTTTTTTTTTTTTTTTTAATTTCAGTCTAGTTGTCCAGTTCATACCATGTCAAGCATTGGTCTTGTTGCGTCATAATATGGTTAATAACTATAGGCTAATTTACATATCTATCTGACTTTGTATATATTTACAGGTTGTAATCAATGCCAATAAACTTGCAAAACTTGTCGAGGAGAAGAAGAAAAAGCAAAATTGGCTTGACTATTACCAACTAAAATATTCAAGGAATCAAGCACAAAGACCTACGACAAAGGTACTGTTGCTTTGTTTCTTTGAGTCATCTCTCTTCTATGTCAACAGTTCGGAACTTTATCTTCATTTTAATATTATGATCCAATCATGAGTAAAGGTGGTGCTATTTACTTCTTCAAACTCGCAGACTGGTTTTCTTGGCCTTTGTGGAGATAAAGTGGATGCAATTGATTATCAGACAGCTGAAATAGAGAGACTGACAAAAGAAGTGAGTACAGCAGTGTTGCGCTTAAAAATACCTAGAAATATTTCTTCCTTGCCATATGAATATTGCATTTGAGCTGGAGCATTTCTTTGATTCTTTACGGCATTTCACAATCTCGGCCATATTTAAAACCGTAGTTTCGTTGATAATAGCAGTGCTTGTGACCTTACGGTTTTCATATCTTCATGGTTTGTGAGGTTGCTTCAGATAAATAATATACCCTTTTACTTTGATGATGTTTAATTCATGATGCTTATCAAATCTTGTTTACTTTTTCAGAAGTGTCATGTATTATTAGAACATACAGAATAACGTCTTCAGGAAATGGTTGATTAAAATAACTGTTTATTCATCTAAATATTTAAGATGTGTTTTCTTTTATTGGCAATTTCTATCTTTTTAGGCTTTAACAGTATAGATCATATTGAATGATTTAAGAATTTCTTCCTGGTAACTTCTTGTTTTCTAGTTGTACGCTTTGATATGTTTTATGGATTTACTAGATCTTAATTGTCTGATGTCTAGAATTATCTTGCTTAGTCTTGCTTACTACATATGGATGAATTCTTAAAGTTATTTTGGTTATAATCTTGGCATCTTATTCATATGTAGATAGCCGAAGAGCGGGAAAGGGTAAAAACTGATCCGAAGTGTATCATGCCAGCAGCTTTTGTCTCATTCAAAACTCGGTGGGGTGCTGCTGTGTGTGCTCAAACTCAGCAGTCCAGAAATCCGACATTGTGGTTAACTGAGTGGGCTGCAGAGCCGCGTGATGTATACTGGGCTAACCTGGCAATTCCTTATGTTTCACTAACTATTAGAAGGCTTATTATTGCTGTTGCTTTCTTCTTCCTTACATTCTTCTTTGTGATCCCTGTTTCTGCCGTGCAATCTATTGCAAATATTGATAGTATCGAGAAGAGGCTACCTTTTCTGAAACCAGTTATTGAACAGTGAGTATTGCTTCTAAAGCTATTTACTTCATCATAAAACCTCAGTTTGTGTAGGAATTACAAGTTCGAGTCTGTTGGTCTATTTGATTGTATGATGATGTGAACTGCAATCTCATCATCCTTTTTAATTTGTGTTTCATTCCCCAAAACATCGAGTATTGTGAAACAGAGGAAGTAATATACTAATTTGAATTTCTGCAATGATCCTCGTGCTTTAAGCCTTAGCTAAAGCTTGCAGTAGTTCTATCTGAATAGTGTACTCTTGTTTATCTTCTGTACAATGATGGCAACACATATAGCTACTTTTTGTCGGTTATCACATTAATATATATGTGATATTTGTCGTGCAGGAAATTTATTAAGTCTTTCATCCAAGGTGTTTTACCGGGGCTTGCTTTGAAGATTTTTCTTATAGTGCTACCAACAATATTGATGATGATGTCCAAATTCGAGGGCCTTCTATCAATATCATCTTTGGAGAGGAGATCTGCCTTCAGATATTATCTATTCAACTTTGTAAATGTTTTCCTAGTGAGCGTAATAGCAGGAAGTGCATTTTCACAACTTGATGCTTTTCTTCATCAGTCACCAAAGGAGTATGTCACTTGAGTACAAACCACTATGACTTAGTTTATCTTATGCTTTTGATTGTGAAAATATTGTGATTCGTCTTCTGAAGTTATTTTTATTACAAATGCATTCATTTATCAGTAGTATTTCATTATAGGCATGTTTTCCTGTCAGCCAGTGGATTGAATTTTGGTTATGTTCCCCGTATCTTGTCTGTAGTGGTATATACTTCTGAGAATAGAGGCTAATGTTCTTGTTTTCTAATGCAGACTTCTTTATATATTAATTGTCGAAATTATATGTGAAGTCATTGAAAAGGAAGTCCTTTTGTCCATTTTTCTATAAAATAATTGCCATTTCCTATCTGATTGAGTTATTGTTCAGAAACATAAGAACATTGTACATTGAGTTGAAGTTCCATCTGTTCATCTTATATGTTACCGTTCATTGCAGATTTCCCCAAACAATCGGTGTTGCAATCCCTATGAAAGCAACTTTCTTCATCACTTATGTAATGGTTGATGGATGGGCTGGTACTGCTGGAGAGATCTTAAGACTGAAACCGCTCATATTCTTCCATTTGAAAAATTTCTTCCTAGTGAAAACTGATAAGGACAGAGAGGAGGCGATGGATCCAGGAAGCATTGGTTTTAATACCGGTGAACCTCAAATACAATTATATTTTCTTCTAGGTCTTGTCTACGCTGTGGTGACACCAATTTTCCTTCCGTTCATACTGGTTTTCTTTGCTATGGCATATGTGATATTCCGCCACCAGGTAGAACCTCCCCCCCCCCCCCCCGAATGGACCTTTCCAAATTAAGGAATACAGACACAGCTGACATTATATTCCCGTCTTTGTGCAGATCATAAATGTATACAACCAAGAATATGAAAGTGGTGCAGCATTCTGGCCAGACGTACATGGACGTATAGTCTATGCCCTGATCTTCTCACAGATAGTTCTGATGGGATTAATGGGTACGAAAGAGGTAGTCGAAACGCCGATGGTCCTTCTCGTGCTTCCAGTGTTGACAATCTTTTTTCATATCTACTGCAAAGGCCGTTATGAGCCAGCTTTTGTTAAATATCCTCTACAGGTTTGTAGCACACTTCTGAATTTCTGGTTAAGAACCTCTCATATAAGACAAATTATTTCAGTCAAATATTTATATTCAATGTATCATTTTGGTTCCAGGAAGCAATGATGAAAGACACACTGGAACGAGCAAGGGAACCTAACCTGAATTTGAAAGGCTATCTCCAGAATACATATATCCACCCAGTTTTTAAAGAGGACGAGGATGATGAAGATGAAGGCATGGATGGGAAACTTAATGACCAAGTGATAGTACCCACGAAAAGACAACAGTCTCGAAGAAATACACCAGTTCCCAGCAGATTCAGCGGTGCATCCTCACCAGATGTTCACCCAGACTCTCAGTCTTGAAAAAAAAAATACAAAAACTTCATCCCACGTCGTAACTGGTACTTGCAGCGAAGCTGGTATAGGGATCCTGTAAATTAAACGAGAGAGAAGTAGCTAAAGTTCCATGGAAGATACCGGAAGAAAGTCATGCAGCGTGTAAAAGGCATCCAAAATGAGGGTATGCACTACGATCTGCATTGAAACCTCTAGTTTGCATGTCTGAGGAAGACTTGGAGCTTGTTTTATTCGATAGGAAAGAGAAATATACGCCCTCCTGTCTAAATCTTATTGCTTTTAATATGGATTCATGACTACTATTGCATATTTTATTGTGTTTTTTTTTCTTTTTTAATTGAGCTTGTTTTGGTGTGGTGACTTACAGGTGTTGCAGTGACCTACGGGATAAATTTAAATTTATTCATCAATGGCAATCTACGCTCTACCTCAAGGCATTAAAAGAAACATAAAAGACCGGAAAATTAGAGACTAGAGATTAAACTATATCATTCCTTATAATCTATGATAATTTGTTCATAGTTGCGAAACAATAAAATCCTATCCAAGCATAAATATGATAGATATATATCCAAACAAGTGTTAAAAGAAATTACGACGCATAGGCCTCCATTTCCTGCGCCAAGTTGTCTGTTTTCACTGTCGTAGCAATTTTATTTTTCTTCTAATCTTCGACAAGATATATTAGTCTTACATACACATCAAAACTAGTCAGCAAAGTTATTAGTCTGTAAGACAACTTTTTTAATAGTTACATGGTCATATATACTACTACCATTATCGTTCAATATATAAATTAAGGCAAAAACTTGTATGAGACCGTCTAACGGGTCGCTTACGTTAGACGGCTCAAATAAAACCCAAACCTACCCAAAACCTGCCCCCAAGCCTATTTTCGCGCGCAGGCGCGTGTTTTACCCGCGCCCCCACGTGCAACCACTGAAGTATCTCTAGGTATAAAGTAAAGTTAGGTATAAAGTAAAGAATCACTAACTGTGAAGTGAAGTATCATTAGATATAAATTTGGCGAAATATCATTAACTATTAAGTGAAGTATCATTAGATATTAGATATAAATTTGACAAAATATCATTAACTATTAACTGAAGTATCATTAGATATATATCTGATGAGTATCATTAAATGTCTGTGAAGTATCATTAATTATGAGATGAAGTATCATTAACTCAAGTATCATTATTAATGGGTTAAGTATTATTAACTCACATGTGAGTATCATTATTTATGGGGTGACGTATCATCACCTATGAAGTGGAGTCTCATTACTATAGAAAAAAGTATCACTAATTACAAAAGAAAGTACCAATAATTAGAAAGAAAAATGTCAGTTTAAACATAATCTCAAATTGAGAATCGAGTCTATGAATACAATAAAAACTCATTCTTGAGTAAAAAAATTTATTTCATTATCATAGAGAAAAATATTATTGATTACAAAATAAAGTATCACTAATTACAAAAGAAAGTAACACTAATTACAAAAGAAAGTAACATTAAAAATCTTCAACAACATCTCGATCTTCCACCTTGTAAGACCAACAATGACATCTCCCAACGCACCTGTGACAATAGCTCGGTTACAAACTCAAAACCCAGAAATAGATCTAAGAATTACTCAAAACAACACAAATCTTCATACACGCACACGACTACAAACTCAAAACCCAGAAATAGATCTAAGTATTATTCAAAACAACACAAATCTCCATACACACACTAAAATTCGTGAAAAAGAGAGGAAGGGGATCTTTGTGGTCCAAAAATCGTCACTGCTTCAGTATTCTTCAGTAGACTTATGGCTGCAATGAAAGGACAAACTCAACATTATAGATAATAAAAATTAAAAACTCAATTCTTCAATCCATCTGTAGAAACAATTCTTCAAATTTTCAATAAATAAAAATTTAATTTCTGGACTGTATCAAAGATGATTAAATAATATACATCAATCTTAATCACAAGCCACAATTGAGAATTAACGATGAAACATATTTCCAAACATTCAACTTCTTCACAAACCCAGATCGACGAAGAAGACCAAGAAAATTTCATTCCTTCCGGCCACATCTCGAAACACAGAGTTGGAAATAACTGCAAGAAAATCTCAATTTCGTGGCTTCTGTTGTTCGAATCACATTGTCGTCTCATTAGCTCAACCGGAATCTAATATCAAGATTATGTCGGAAGGGCGACTCTTGCGAGGGCGGGTCTTCATGTGATGCTTGGACGCCTTCTTCTGTGGCCTGGAAGAGCACTCTATCATCAGCCCCCTTCCCCGCCCCGCCGCCGCCAATCACTAGTCTCGGTGGTGGTGATGCTGCCGTGGTGGGAGGCGAAAACACCGGTCTCTCAAAAATTCAGAAACATAGGGAATTGAATCCATGGTTGAGAGAGAGAGAGAGCATAGAGGGAAAGAGCAGACGGTTGTGCTCCATTATCTGTATTTTTTTTCAGTAGTTATTTTTTATATTTTATTAGATCTGAATCAACGTAAGAGATTCGTTAGACGGTCTCACACAAATGTGCCCCATAAATTAATTGGTTATTCTTCAAAAGTCAATTGATTTTGGAACCGTTGTTGATGTATGATCCATGATTAATTGCACATGGTCATACTACTACCATTATGGTTCAACATGTAAATTATGTTTTACATTACAATAATATGAATATTATTATTCACACTTATCTCATTTTCTAAGAATTTGGATTTCTTCTTCATTTCCACTTTCTATTCTTTTGATTCACAATACAATTACCTGAATAGTTTATACATTTCGGGGATCTATTTTAACTATAATTTCTTCAACAATCAAATTCAGTTTTAACAACGAGGCCAAAATGAAGAGAATGGTAGAAGTAGTTTGGCTTACTTAATTATATCATGTAATCAAATTTAAACTAACAATCTAAACAAGCAACTTCAATAACAAGTGATCATATTCAAATGTTAATTTCCTAACCCTGCACCTAATAGCATCTCCGGTGATTCTAACTGATTTCAAGTGCTCTCACCGTCACACCACCAAACATCTATCTAATATTTATCTAACATTTATCATTAAAATCATGCTACAAATATATATCTAAAAAGAGGCATGGAGCCCGCGTCACCCCACTTACACCTTTCTACCTAGATATTTTACATTCGTAAGTTCTTCAATGTTGGCTGAATTTTGTTTGAAAAATTAATATATAAGTTTTAATTATTAAAATATATTTAAATTTGACAATTTTAATATATTAACTTCAAAATTTAAAAATATTTCACATTAAATTGATAAGTTCAATTAATACATTTAATTTTAAAATTGAAATATATTTAGTTAACTTAAAATTTTAAAATATTATAAATTAATATATTAGAATAATAATAATAATAATAATAATAATAATAATAATAATAATAATAATAATAATAATAATCATCATCATCATCATCATAATCAACAACAACATAAAATTATGGTCCATCATAAAGAAAAAAGAGGCAACTTTTTTTTATCCACTTAAACTTTTAAAAAACATATTTTACCCACTAACTTTTTGTTAAACTAAAACAAAGATGGAGAAATAAGCCATTGTTGAAGAATAAGATAAAAATAGATTGTATTGAACACTAGTGTATTGCACAAAGCTTACAAAGGGGTGAATGGTGGAAAGTGAGTCACCAAACAAATACAATCTAAGATAAAAGAAGGGAGCTAGGGTTAGAGGGAAATGACCAAAATACCTTAACAACTAAATACGTATTATTATTCTAACATCCTCCCTTAAACTCAAGATGCTGCTGCAAGGAACATCGAGAGTTTACCAACTAGAGAGCGGAAATGTGGAAGCGGAAGAGAAGGAAGTGGTGAAGGCATGTGGATAGGAAGAGTGAGCAAAATCAGGTAAATGAGTGGACTTATTGATGCAGGTAGAAGCGTGTATAATCCGTTGATTCTGAGAATACTCGGAAGAACACAAAGAATAATATCGTTGATTCTCGCAAGAATGCCGAATTGCACTTAAATATCACACTTTTTTTATTAAATTTCAACTCCTCTAATAATAATCTAGATTTATCTATTTTTAATATAGAAAAACTTGGAAGACAAGAAACATAAAACCTAATTTAGATAAAATTCATAATTAATAATGCAATCTAAATAGATAATCAAATCTAAAATATAATCTAAATAATATATCAAGATCTATTCTTTATATATATCTCCATCATTCACCCGGGATTTAACATGATTCATTCTCGAATCGGAAGTCAGAAGAGCACACCGAAAATGATCTGCAACAACATACTCAGAACATGTATAATTGAGATAATACATTGATGCATCGCTTATCAAATAATTAATATGTTTGTTGTTAGAAGAAAACACAAGCATGAAACCAGTATAAATAATGGCACTCTTGAACAACTGCGAAAGATCATCAAGCACCAGAGAAAGTTGAGTTGACGGTGGCACATCCATTCTTGGTACAACCACGATAGGAGACACTTTTTTAGAGTCATAACATATCAACGCAACATCATCACAGGGCAGGACCATCATCTCATCATTAAAGATCAAAGGACTATCGTAGTCACCACCCATAGACCTCAAATCATCAAGAAGATGAGTTTCACCGGAAAAGATATCCACCTCTTCATCAAAAATCGGTGGACCATCATAGCCGTCGTTAACAACATTGTCTGAAAATGAAAAATTGTCAGAAAACAAACCATGAAAAATATTAGTAACCATGGAACCTTCAACCACATGAATCGGCATATCAGGATTAATGAACGAAGCATAGACTGACTCTGGATACCAACTGATGTAGGTAGAAACGTGTATAATTCGTTGATTATGAGATTAACAAAAAATAATATTGTTAATTCTCACAATAATACTGAATTGCACTTAAATATCACACTTTTTATTAAATTTCAACTCCCCTAATAATAATCTAGACCTATATATTTATAATATAGAGAAACTTAAAAGACAAGAAACATAAAACCTGATTTAGATAAAATTCCTAATTAAAAATGCAATCTAAATAGATAATCAAATCTAAAATATAATCTAAATAATATATTAAGATATATTCTTTATATATCTCCATCACTTACGAACATGTGTGGAGCAATGAAGAGTGAGATCCACAATCTCTGAAGGTGGAGAGGATGTCGTAGGAGTGGGAGGCCATAATATCATTGGAATAATCACGATCAATATCTACATGGTTAGTTTCCGTGTCACTAGCAAATGGGTCAGTATGAATAAGGTCAGATCTAGACACATTATGAGAATTAGATGGAATGGAATGGGATATGCTCAAGGAAGAAAATGTGACAAGACACATAAAGTTTGTGAGTAACAGGGTCAAAACAACAATACCCTTTTTGACCATCCCCATATCCTAAGAAAACACATAGAGCCGAACGAGAAGAGGGTTTACTGTGTTTAACATGACGACAAAGAACGAAACAAGTGCAACCAAAAACTCCCAACGAAGAATAGTCTGGGACATGACCAAGCAACTTCTCGAAGGATGACATACCTGAGGTAAGAGTAGAATGAATTCTGTTAATTGAATGAACAGCTATGAGAACAACCTCTCCCACTACCAAAAAAACGCTCATAGATAACGGATTTTATCCGTTATGTATGTAAAAAAAGCTCTGTTACGTATACTGGTGTTATCTATGCTGCGCTCATACATAACGGAATAATATCCGTTATCTATGTTATTAAACATAACGGTTGTAGCAACAAACATGACATCGGATATTACGTTATCTATAACTTTCATACATAACGGTTTCTTCCGTTATGAAAGTTTAACTATCTCCGTTATCTATGAACGTTTACATAACGGTTTTTTTTCATACATAACACTCTTCATTGTGTGATCTATTACTGTTATATATAACGGTTTTTACCGTTATGAAAATTCATTTTTCTCTGTTATGAAATATACCACATGGATTAATACATAACGTTGTTTGTAGTTTAGATAACACTTTTTTACGTTATGTATGTTTTGATACATAACAAATTTTTACCGTTATTAAATATTTTTAGCTTTCGTTATCTTTAGGTCTTATACATAACGGTCTTATAGATTTTCAGCAATTAAAATAATTCTAAAATAATAAAAATAACTGAAATTCCCATAGATCATCGTATATCTAATTCAAAAAATATCCATACATTCATCCGAATATAATCAGCATTCTACACATGTTTATACCGTAGTAATGTCAAAACAAAGATAACATATATATTGCAACTAGCTAGCTAGCCATTTTGATCAGAACAACTTCTTTTTCGGTGATTGAGAGGCGCCCATTCAACTCAACTGCTCAACTATAAACCTGCCGCAGTTGGAGAAGTAAGTGATAACAATTAATCAACATAATGCTCAACAACAACCCAATCTCAACTAAGATGACATAAAATATATTCCTCAAGAAATTATTAGATATATCGAGTTCTCCAACACTGCCAACAAGCATATACAAATGGAAGATGGATAGAAGTTCATAGAAGCTACCTCTGCTGGATTCTTCTTCAAACACAGAGAGACAAATTCTTTCAGAGGACGAGAGAAATGGTCATCTAGCTAAATAACAAAGAAAATTATTAATTCTACAGGTCAAGAGAGAATATGTGATTAGCTAACAATCTGAATTTAAGGTGAAGATTATGATAGTACACCTGTGGTGGATTTTCTCGAGGAATGATGAAAAGCACTCTCATAGGGTGGAGGTCAGCAAGTGGAGGTTCACCATTTGCCATCTCAATTGCAGTTATCCCTAGAGACCATATATCTGCCTATTTCAAACAAAGTTCCCAACATTATCAAGAAGAGTAGGGGATTTACTGTGAAGCATATTCACAAATAATTCTGCAATGAAACGAAGATAAATTTAAAGGCACGATAGTGTCAGACAGAGGACATACCTTCTGATTGTATCCTTCAGAGTTTTGAATAACTTCTGGAGCCATCCAAAATGGCTCTTTGGATAGTTCCACCTTAATTAACAAAGAGCATGAGTTGGACCATTTTGCATTTCAACCTCATTATACAAAGAAAATAATATTATGTGCCCTGTCCATTCTGGTCATAGAAACTAAGGGCATGATTAAAGAATATGGTAAGTAAATGAAGAAAGTTGGAAATGCGGTCAGGGATGAAATCATTGTAGCATAAAGCAAAGGCACCACAGTGATCATGTCAAACATTCCAGATAGGTAAGTTTAGGCAAATAAGTCTCCAATCTAGTAGAGAACATAATGAGCATAGACTGGCACACATATAAAATTAAACCAGAGTAAAGTAAAGAAAGAAGTTTAAGTTGTTATATTTAATTCCCCGGCAAAAGTCACAAAATTAAGAAAATATACCTTTCTTCTTGAAATTGTTCTAGTCAATTGAGCAGAAACACCAAAATCTGCTATCTGTATTTGTGGGTACTTAAGAAGTTCCTTTGCACTGGCCCTCTAAGATCAAAAATTGAGAGAAGAACGGAAGTATAAGAGTAGGCAAGGTTTCTCACCTTCAGAATAAACAACCATACAAATTACAAAGTGAAGATACAATCACCAATCTAGAATGAAGAAAAATAACTTCAAAAGAATTATACCAATCTAGTTTCATCAAGAAGACAGCAAAATAACATTCCAATCACCACACCAATAATAATTCAAACATTTAGTTGACTTAGATATGTTGTTTCATCATAATATAACAGTTCATGTGGATCCCCTCCATCAACTGTATCCCATGCCCCCCCCCCCCGATTGCCATCAGGGAACTATTCTTTTTCAGAATAGCAAATCTAAGCATATTGCATATTCTAATGTATTTTTAAAAATGTTGAATCCAACTTTCATAGTGAATTCAATCACTATTATTCTTATATATAAGTGGTCAAAATGTGAATTTCTATTATTCTATATACAAGTGGAAAATGCATTAACATTATTTCATTATAATATTCTGTATGTATTGTTCATAGTCTATATATATATATTTATGTGTACATATAGACTGTTCGTGCATTTACAAGTTTCAGCCTTCTACTAAAATTGAAGCACATGGTATCCACAACTTTATAGGGCTTTATAAAGCTTTAAAAATTAAACTGGTATGCAGATCCAAAGGAGTTTACAACAAATAGATCCATTGAACCTCCCTGCCATCAGTACAAGAAATGTCGCGTTGATATCATTGAATCTTTAAATATGTAAAATCAGAAATCAGATTCTTATATGCTTGTTATTTGAAGTTCAACTGGTTACTTTTTCTAATTTATACCAACTCAAGATTCCTAGAAAAAATCGGAGACAATCTGAATGCAACTAATGCTGCATGTTTCATCTAACGTATTTTGCAGGTTCGGATTAAGGCCTTTAGTTACCTAGAGATATAGTAGCTAAACGACTAGCTAAAACTTATACTGAGCAATAACCAACTCAAACACAATAATAAATAGCTAATGCATAAAGTATCTGGGTGTATAAATCATGTCATTTTTGTTCTATCTATAAATTTGTATAAGGTGAAGAACTTATTGACATGTGTACCTTTAATCTTTAGGCAACATCCAAAAATATTGTTTCCTGTCAAAACAGAACATGTTGAGTAAGAGAAATTACACAACACAACAAAATCAGATCATCTTATTGCCCAAAATGAAAGTTAACCACCTTCAAGACTGTATCAACAGCTTGTAATAAGAAAGAAATAATCATTAAAATACTCCAAAATAATTCTGTTGTCATCATGGATCCAGTTCCTAATACGCTGCAAATGCAAATGGTATATATATAATATTAATATATAATTGATGATACATAAAAATTAATAGAGTTGGCTCCAGAATTATCAAGTAGCGCTTAATAAAGATAAGTGGCCAATTCTTCCTATATATTTTAAGGCATCTAAGATACGACGGGAGGCATCTATTATTCACTTCATACTATGAGTGAAGTTAAAACAGATATATATATATATATATATATATATATAAGTACACCCAAAAAGAGAAAGTAATAGATTATAGTGGGAGTAATAAATTATAATTTGATAAAATAATCCTCAAGGCCTAAGTTATTTAAAGTTTATTTATAACCACTTCTCCAGGTGCTTTTTGAGGTTACTTGTCTATATATTTTAAGTATTATATACTTCCTAATCTAACAGAACAAAATGAATTACCTTGCAACAGTTACTAGAACTCCAGCTGCTACCAGAAAGCAACCAAACAACTGGTTGAATCGATATTTCCTCTTAAGAAATATATATGAAAGGCCAAGTTGCCATACAAGAAAGCTCTGAAATCGACAATACAATTTATACAAACACTAAAACATAATTAATTAAGTGTAGATGAGCCACACTCGTATTTAGCAGATTAAAGATAAGTAGATGAAGACATAACACCACATTACGTCTGGTAATGAAAGTATTCAACTCAAATTTACGCAGCATAAATCTGAGCCAAAATTAACAAAATTATGCTATAAGCAAAGAAGCAATTCCAGATACCCAGTAATATACTCCTATGTTTTTTTAATCCAAAATCCTCGCGTAAATCGAATATAATAGACTATATTTAGTCTGGTAGCCAGTAATCCAGTAATCCAGTATCCAGCTCTATATTAAATCAGATCAGTCAACATTAATTCTGCTATTGTAAAAAGATGGAATTGTATTTTTTCTTTAATAATTTTTAGACAGTGGTGGATTAGGATATCACTAATTAATTGACTTGGATTTAATAAGTTAATTATGTTTTTTAAGATGATAATTATACAATAATGTGATGAAAAAATAACAAATATTCCAGCCATATAGATATCAGTTTAACTGTTCATAATATATATAATTATTTAACTGTTCTGCCATTCTCACATTATATTACTTTTTTACCCTTAAATTATGGTTTTTAGTATTTAATTTTTAAATAAAAAATTAGTTTGGTTGATTTTATAAATTTGATTTATAGTTTTTTAAATTCCAATTATGTTGATAATGTGACTTGATCAATTATGTTATAATTAATTTTTTATCTTTACGGAATATCTGTATATTATTAAACCCATAAATTTGACTTTAAAAACAAGATGAAATATGAAAGTCAACAAATTTAACAGATACATAGATATATGTATGTATATATATAGACAGTAAACTCCAAACCAGTAATCATAGGTAATGTAAAGTCAAATTATTCCTCATTTGGAAAGAAGACAAGGAGAAAAATATGAAGCGGTAAACTTTTATATTATACTGCAAATTAAAAAGCAAAACAGAATATTTACTATTGTTCTCTCAGCAAACAGGTCTATAACTGAAATCAGAGGTAAAAAAACACCACCACCTTGGAAGAAAAGATGGGCTGTGACATCACACACGCCATTAACAAAAATAAAAACAACAAGCCTTGATCAATTACAAACTGAACCTACAAATATATACTATTTAACATAGAGCTAGAAATTAATTAATGATTTGTGGAGAGATAATAGTATTAAATATATATAATTCGATGGGGAAAATATCCAACCATACATTTCTTTTATTTAGTTGGAGTAATATTCCACACCTAAGGAGCAAAGTATGTATATGTATAGCTATATATATATATATAGATGCGTCTAATCTAAACGATGGGTCATCATTATCATAAAAATTTGATCATTCTCATCAGTTAGTTCCCACATCTACCCACATATACATAAACAGTAGAAAAACCTCACAATTCTTTCAGAATAATTCATCTAAGTTTCCTATTATTCCTCTTCCATGTATTATTACATAATTTACATTGGGAGCAACCAAGATCATGGATGCACGATTATTGGAGAGAGAGAGAGAGAGAGAGAGAGTGGTTATGCCTTTAGTCATGATTTCACATGAAAATATAAAGGAAGAAAAAGAACAGGAACACTTACCAAAAGAGGATTGTTAGCTTTCAAAAATTTGTTATCCACAATTACTTTGGTTCCATCAGACCTGCAACAAGTATGAAAAGCGTGTTCATTATAGCAGAGGAAGGATTTATTAAATAATTGTTCATTATCCCTTTGTAATTAAATAACATATTAAAAATTCAGTAGTGCCTGAGAAAAACTGGTCTCCTGAACAAAAGAGTGCTAAATGTCTCTGTAAACATATTAGAAACGTTAGCAATCAGCAAGATTTTCCCACTTGTTGCAAAATTGGACTCAACTGACAAATGAGGCACTGATTTGTAGCTTTCAGGCATATGGTAAAACAACAAAACATGCTTATAATTATTGCTGCTCATGAGAATGCATCGAACGATGAGCTATACAAGTTTTTTTCCTCTAAAAGAAAACCTTTTCTTAAGATAGGTCATAAGGATAAAGATTCAATACATGATGATCAGGTTTCACACTTCTATCAGAAACCGAAGTTTTTCTTTAGCCAAGGCCGCCAAGTCCATGGTTCGAATTTCAACTTCGATATAGATTCATTTAGATCGGGCTAAATACGGATGAAAAGGGGCTTCAGTGTGATACGCCAGTACCCTAACCCTAACCCTAACCCTAACCCTATCCCTATACCCATCCAAAAAAGAGATGGAATCCCATCTCCACTAAGGTTGGTGCCAAAGGGATGATCTACAAGGCTACAAGAATGAGGAAAAAAAACCAGAGTTTAGAGGTCTTACATGGTGTCTATCAAGAGGTGTCCCAAAGACTCGTTATAACTAGGTATTTTAGCCTCTGAGACAGGATCGTAGTTAAGGCTTGCTTCAGAAAGACATAAAGAAGCAATAGATCTCCAGGATAACTTCACAGCAGGTTAGAAAAGTGCTAAGGTGAAGATGACAGATTCCAAGGTTTATATATAGAAATCCTCCCCACTCCACCTGTCGACCCATCTTTCTTTTGTTCCGACCCAAAAACTCACCATTGATGCTAGAATGTACCAAGTTTCATTATGGAAAATAAGGCATTAATCCAGCAAAAAGAATCTATCAAGAAAGTTACAACTAGAACCCTCATCCTCTACACACCTCCAGAAAACCAAGCTATATACTTGAAGATAATGTCTGCGTAATAAAATAAAATAATTCTGCCCGAGTTTTCCACACGCACAGTGGTTTAATTTCTTAAACAATGGACTAAATTAAGCAACAATGAATGGGTAATGACAATATAGTTAGAGTTTAGAGAAAGAAAGCGAAGAGAGAGAGAGAGAGATATTACCGGCGGCAGCGGCGGAAGTAGGGTTTCCGTCGTGATTATTCAGCCTCCGAAGCTTGTTTTTCTTGAAGTGACCCCTACCAGTTGAATTCTCTCTCAATTTTTTTCGAACAATTTTCTTGAAGTTTCATTTTATGAATTCAACGGCAGCGCTGGAGAATATGTGAATAAATTGGGCAAATTTACGAAGGGCTTTTCAACGGCAGCACTGGAGAAGAGAAGAAATATGCACTGAAGAAGGGAAGAAGAGGGCTTTTCTTTTCAGATTAAAATTTGGGGATCTCTTTGAATAATTTTTTTAAAGTAAAAAAATTACTTCTTATTTTTATTAAAATTTGGGAATCAATTTTGCCTGAATGTAAAAAAATAAAATTTTATGTTTGGTGGGAAATAGTGGCGGGTGAGAGGAAGAGCAGCGGGAAAATTAAAAAAATTTCAGTGTAGGACAATTTTATTTTAAATTAAAAAAATTATAATTAACATATATACATAACGGATATTCATAACGGTAAATGTTACCGTTATATAATGTGTTTAAACATAACACAACGCATAACGGTACCAAATGAGCATTATAATTGTGAACAATATGTAACACTCATAGATAACGTAAGACTAAAAAACGTTATGTATGATCGGAGATAACACTTCTCTCATAACGGATTTTTGAAATATGCGTTATCTATACCAAAAAGGCGCTCATACATAACGGATATTTAAAATATCCGTTATGTATAAAGTGTTATGTATGAGAGTTTTTTTGGTAGTGTCCCCATAATTCACTAGGAACAAAGACAGCTATAAGAAGGGATTTGGTATCCATGATATACCGATGTTTTCTCTCAGCAACACCATTTTGTTCTAGAGTATCAGTGCAAGATTATTGATGAATGGTGTCATCTGTAGCAAGAATCTCATGAAAACTATTAGGTATATACTCCCCACCCAAATCACATCTAAAACATTTTATAGTAGCAGAAAATTGAGTTCTCACAAGGGCTCAAAATGAAGTATAAATACCCAAAAACTCATAACAGTGTTTCATAAGATAAACCCGACAATACTGAGTATGATCATCAATAAAGTAAACATAATATCATGATCTTCCCTTTTGTAGTGACAGGAGAGAGACCACAGACATCAGAATGAACCAAATCAAAGAAGAAGTAGAAACATACATGATTTTACAAAAAGGTAAAGCCGAAAACTTAGCAAGTTTACAACCACTACAATTAGAGATATTATGACTTTGAAGTTTTCCTAAAAATCCAGTGGATGCTAAATAGTTCAATTGAGAAGAAGAGACATGACCAAGGTGAGAATGCCCGACACGCTATTTATTAACAAATAAGTGAACTGCAAGTGCATGTCATTATTGTAATACTTAGGTGAGCAAGAGTATCATATCCCACAAGGACTACTACCTTCTCATTCTTAAACACAAGCCCCTAATTAATATCTAAACACTGAATAAACAGGTAAAAAGGAATTAAATAAAATAGCACAAATAAAAGCAGAGAATAAAATACTGGACTAATTAATTAAATGAAACCTAGGATTTAGGAAAACTGGATTATTATATCAATTATTAATATTCATTAATTTTTGCAACCCGACTTTTGTCTTTAATTTATCAATGGTGTGGAATCACTAGTTTGTTATCAAGTTGCTTTTAAAGGCATAAATTATAACATAGATACAATGAGCATGCACTTCACTGTGTTCGGTTCTTCACATATGTCATTACTCCCAATCTAGCACACGAAGATTTATTCAATCCTATGTGGTACTTGTTCACTTGGTCAGTCCTTCCAAGCACACATAATTTGATTTCTATTTTTCCATCACTAATTCTTCTCTGGTCAGTACTTCAAATTAATGACTAGCATGCATAAATGGTGATCAAGCATCCATACAAGATATAAATAAGCACATAAAAATTAAGCCCCGAGAGATAGCAGGAAGAAAGTAATTAAATCATATTATAAAATCCATAACATCCAATCCCTAAAACCTAGCTATGAATTTAGCTAGACATAATTAAATAAATAATAAAAACTAGAGTACAAGTGTTCATGATAAAATTAATAAAAGAACCGAATAACACGAAAAAATCCAGTGGTCTTGTCTCTTCTGTAATAGCACTCCGTCTCTAGCAACCTTCTCAACTCCTCTCAAGTAGACGGCAAACCTCTATCTTCTTCTCATCTCTCTTGGTGTATTCTAAGTGTATGGTGTATTATTGGGCAGCGTCCTCTCGTGTATCAAAATAAGAGCTTTTATATCTAGGTTTAAAACCCTGAATTGGAGATAAAAATCACATTTCGCAGACCTGCACACATGGATCGACCGATTTAGCTGGGTCGACCCAGAGGCCTATTTTTGCATTTGGTCAACCCAGGTGAAGTTGAGTCAGATCGACCCAAGCCTTAACAATTTGTAGTGGGCTAGGTCGTCCGACACTTTCCGGGTCGACCCAATCCTTTTTTCACTAGGCTTCGGATTTCTTCGAGTTTTGATCATTTAATTCAGTCCATTAGGCTTTAATTTAGTATTTAATTAAGCCCAATAGTCTAATTAAATCCCTCTTCAACTCATCTTGTCCATATTTAACTGTTTTGCTTCAAATATGCAACGAAATCATAATTATTACTACAAAACTAGCAAACACATTAAAAACTTCAAATGATAACAATATAAGCACAAAAGGTATATAAAATACACAACTTCATATGATAAATATCATCAATTTATATCCAAAAGTTGTGTAAAATACACAGCTATCAATGCCACAAATAAAAGTCAGATGAAGAAGGGTTTAAACAAAAAGAAGAAAAATCAACACCAAAGACAGCAGCATCAGACACAAGAACTTGGATATGATCCATGACATATAGCCCTCCCTACCTACGACCTATCCCAATCTGCTTATGGGAGAGTGGATCCTACACATGACAAGAATTAGCAGAAAATGAGACACGATAACCAGAGTCACAAAGTTGACCAACATAGCTAAATTTAAAGTAAGTTGAGGAATATGATAAAACACTAGAGAGAGAAATGGTCGATGATTTAACCGAACTAACACCTGCTAATGGCATAGAAGTGTCATCTACAGTCATAACAGTAATAGAGATCGAAGGAACAAGAGAAACAAATGATTCAAGGTTGGGTGACATATGGTGAGATGCTCCAGAGTCCAAAAACTAAGAGGATAGAGATATACATGTGGAACTCAGAGAGGAAAAACCTGCTACAGCAGACATAGCATGTGGCTGGGAATTGAGAAATTTCTGAAATTGTTCAAGGATGGGTGAATCTATTGTAGGGATGGAGGAGGAAGAGGATCCTGAGTTCACAACATCAAATGGTGGCATGGCAACAACAGCAGCATTATGCAAGCTGTCGATTACCGAGTCTGTAGAAAATTAGGACCACGTGAACCTGATGGTGCAGATTTGTTCATTAGAAGTGGACATTGAGCCTTCCAATACCCAGGTTGATAACAAAAGTTACACTCATTTGGCGTTGTAAGCTTTGACTTCGACCTATTTTGATTCTTGAGAGATGGACTATGCAGAGGTCGAGAGTGAGCGGCCAAAACGCATAGGCTTGATTATGGAAGGTATCTTGATGGTCCCGGGCGAGTCGATATCAATTTAGAGGGGGGTGAATAAATTGATTAAAACTTTTGCTTCAAATGCAGAATAACATGGCCCTTTGACTCGCTTAGTAAAACTTATCTATGCACAAACTTATTGATCAGTTAAGACAGTTTGAGTGCAGCTTGTGTGATATTGTGTGCAGTTCAGAGATATGCAATAATCAAAATATTACAGCACACAAGCAAGTTATAGAGGTTCGAAGTCTCAAACTTCTACGTCCTCTCTTCCTTCCGCAGAAGGCAACTTCACTATATAACTTGAGTTTCTTTACAAATTATACAATGAAGGATAGTTGGCTAAACCTGGTAACTGCTCGCTACCTCAGCGGGTCGACGGCTCACACTTGAAGTCCCTAACTGCTCGCTAGGAAGGTAGGTGATATTGTCATCTTTACAAGGTTTTAGATCTCTTTCGATCTTCAAGAGATTAGTCTTGAACAGGGGTTATCAACTGATGTGCTCCTTCAATCGAGCTGAGTAGTTGATCGTTGTGTAGCTGAAATTGAGAAGACTGCCCTGGCTGGATTGTCAACAGCTGGCTGATTATCTTGACTCTGTGAATTTCTTCTTCTCAGTTGGACTCTCGCAGTTTCTATCAAATGCTGAACTTGAGCTTGAGTGGGAGGGAGAAAGAAAAGCTCTTGCTTGTATATGCGAAAGTTGTGTAGGCGAAGGATTCTTCTTGGCTCTCTGCACGAAGTTATTTTAAACTCTGATTCACTCATCTTTTATAGAGGAGTGATTTTATGACCGTTGAGTTCCATTGTCCATTGATCGGTGGCTCTGTTGGCTCATCAATAGAAGATGATCGGTTGGAGCTTTTGGTTGAAGTAGCCGTTACTCTGCCAATCGATCTTTATTGGATATTTAATTCTAGGATCTTTGTTGAAGCATTTATTCCAAGATTCAGCGGTTTGAGCAATAAACTCCAGGGTTCTTTGGCTTCAGCTTTCTTGGCAGTTTTGAGTTCTAGTTGGCAGTTCTGGACTTGTCAGCTGAGTTTGAATATTGCTCCAGTTGGCAGTTTTGAGCTCGTCAGCTGAGTTTGGCTATTACTTCAATTGGCAGTTTTGAGCTCGTCAGCTGAGTTTGGCTATTGCTCCAGTTGGCAGTTTTGAGCTCGTCAGCTGAGTTTGACTATTGCTCCAGTTGGCAGTTTTGAGCTTGTTTCTCCAGTTTGACTGATCTCAAGTTCTCAACTATCTTGTCAGCTTGACTGATTTCACTTGAGCCTTCTTGTCAGCTTGACTAATTACAAGCTGGCTGACTACAGTTCTGGCCTTCAGCTGATCTGTCTTGCTTACTTCAGTTTGGTCATCAGTTGGATACTTCCAGTCTTCAGTCTAAACTGATCTTTTATCAGTTCCTTTAGTTGACTCTTTTCTCCCTCAGCTCAGCTGACTTTAGTTGTTAGTTTGTTTCGACTGATTCGACTTCTTGACTTCTCAGTTGAGTTGACTTCTGACTGAATGACGTATCCTTCAGCTTGCAGACCATACTCTTGATTGGTTGACTTTGACTTTGCTTGATTTCCTTTCTGATGATGCCCTGGATTGATCAGCTCCGATCTGCAACTTGAATTTTAGTCAGTTTTTCATAAATAATTTTAACATCTCATCAAAACCTAATCTAGGGGTTCCTTGATAGTTTTTCCTAACATATCTTTTCATCACCCTAGACTTATGTAAAACTTCCTCAGCAAGAAGCTCGCTAACCACATAATTAATAGAGGGAAGGGGGCTGCGATGTAAGGTATTCCCTCGCAGAGCTTCAAAATCATCACAAATAGCCATAAGAAACTGAACTAAACGTTGTTCTTCCCTTCGAGCAATATATACGGGAAAAGATCTAAGCTCTGTAGATTCAGTAAGAGCGAGTTGGTCCGAGAGGTTGGTCATAGCTGAGTAGAAATCTTGCACACTTGTGTCCTTTTGATGGAGAGACCTACTGTCCATCTCCAACTGGTACTGCTTTGCAAAATTGAATTGAGTGTGCAGTCTCTCTAAATGATCCCATACTTCCTTAGCAGTATCATACTTTGTCAATTGCATACCAATCGAATTCACAACTGGATTTTTAATCCAGGTAATAATTTTAGAATTATTAACCTCCTAAATATCCATATGCTCAACAAACTTCTCATTATCAATTTAAACTGGCTTCAACAGAGTTACCCATATATATTCCCACATTTTTTTACTTCTCAAGAAATTTTTCATAACATAATTCCAATAAGAATAATTCTTCTCATTCAAACGATCACTAATCGATTGCAAAGAGTCATCTCTTTCAGTTTCCATATTTGAAAACCCAACAAATACCAATACTTAAAACCAAAGTGAAACAACAAATGAAAACCTAACAAGGGCTTGAGGGAACATAGGGTTACCCTGTAAGATCCGTAAATCGGCACATAATTTTATCCACCCAGCATTGGAGGCCTTCAATTCACTGCGTGCTAACGCCCGCTAGATGAGTCTGCAACACGGCCTACCCAGCGCCAATTGGGTGTCTTTGGTCGAGACGGTAGCCCAATGATGGCTAAAGGTGAGCAGCAGCTGGCTGGGTGCTTAACTGAATCCTCAGTCTCAACTAAATGCCTAGTGGCCGCTAATGACCAAAAAATTTGGAAACCGATGAACTAAGGAACGGTTGGATCCACGAGAATGAGTTCAAGGATTTTAAACCCGCTCGGATATCATGTTAAACTAAAGTAAAGATGGAGAAACAAGCCATTGTTGAAGAACAATGTAAAGACATATTGTATTGAACATTAGAGTTTTACACAAAGTTTACAAATGGATGAATGGTGAAAAGTGAGTCACCACGCAAATACAATCTAAGATAAAAGAGGGGAACTAGGGTTAGAGGAAAAATACCAAAATACCCTAACAACTAAATACATATTATTATTCTAACACTTTTAAATATACTTTTTTACCTACTTTGAACCAAAATGCTCTCACTTAAAAAAAATTAAAAAAAATTGAAAAACAAAAACCACCATCTGCAATTATGCATCATCTCTTCCCCACCCTACCATCTATCATCTTCTTCCCCTCTTTCCCACACCACCATCTTCCCCCTCGCCACGTCTCCACCCCGCCCTCTTTCCCCTCCCCGACGTCTCCACCACATCCTTTTCTCAGGCACCCTCCACCTCTACCATCTCATCGGAGTCATCACTCCACCACCATCATCTCATCAGAGTTTGACAACAATAATCGGGTTACAGTTTGATGATTGACGATGGCAATCAGGTTCTCAATCAAATTCTAATAACGGCGCAAAGCTAGGGAGGGAAGAGAGGGCAGAGGAGAGGAGGGTGACTGCTCGCAAAAGATGTGCATCAGAGCAGCGAGTCGAAGATGTGAGCGCAGAGGCATGTGCCACCAGGAACTGTTGGCTACGCGCCAAGCTTGCATGCAATCGGGGTTGCACGCAGGTATAAACCTCTATCCAAACCATATTTTGATAGCCAAGCTTCATGCGATCGGGCTGCGCGCAGGTATATACCTCCATCTAAACCATTTTTTCCTGCTATGTATTTTTTTTTCGACATGACCATTCTCTTCAGAAGAAAAATAAAGGCTACATTCGTCTTCTTCCCCAGTATCTATCTTTCAACTATCTTTTCGAGTCAAACATTGCAAGTTCCTGACCAATACCATTTTTCTGGGGAAAACGAAGGGCATCAACAGTGGATATGTTGCAGGGGAAGGGGCAATGGTTGCTGGAGTTTGATCAAGAAGGCGGAGCCGTAGCAGTGGATGTGAGTGGTGGTGGTGGTGGTGGTGATGGTTGTGGAGTTAAAGCTAATGGACAGCGGGAAAGAGAGAAGAGGGAGGAGAGATGAGATGTGTTCAAGGAACGCGAAACATGTTTGAGATTTAAAAAAATAATAAAAAATTATATAGTATTTATATATAAAAAATTAAAATCTTGAAACATTTACTTTTATTATTTAAAATGAAATAATTTTCATATTATTAGGAAATCTAAATAACATTCAAATTGTTCCAATTTTGAATAATGAAAATAAATTAAATATTAAATAGTTAAAAAAATAATTATTAAAAAAATATAAAAAGGAATAAAATGTGTGCGTGAGATTGTGTTCATGTGTATAGATGTAGTTGTGTTTGTGTGCGTATAATTGTGTTTGACACGTTTCATTCCTTCAAAAAAAATTATTTTATTTTTTAATTATTAATTTATTTTATTTATTTATGAATTATTAACAGAAAATCTAAAAAAATTAAAATAACATTCAAATTGTTTCATTTTGGATAATAAGAAACCTAAATAAATCCAAATAATAATCAAATTGTTTTATTTCTAATAATGAGAAATCCAAATAACAATCAAATTGTTTCATTTTGGATAATGAGAAACCTAATTTGGATTTATTATAATATTATTTATTCGTATTTGATAATAAAAAACAAAAGAAGAAATAAAAAAAAGTGTGACACGTTCAAAATTTTGGAAATTTTAACTTTATATTATCTTTTAGTATTTTCTTTACAAATGAATGTGTGACACATTCATTTGAACGTATCAATTATTGATGCAAAATTTTTTTTTTCTTTTTTTTTTTATCAATTTATCATTTTGTATTTAAAAAAAATAAAAGTGTGATACGTTCAAATGAATGTGTCGTTGTGTCATCCTTCACAGTTGCTAATTTACCCAAATAGATTTAGATTTTCTAGTTATTTATCCAAAATGATATCCATTTAGGTTTCCCGGCTATTATTTATTTAGATGTTATTTATATTTATTTAGGTTTGTATAGTCAAAATGAAACAATTTCAATATTATTTGGATTTAGGTTTCCTATAATTCAAAATTGGAACAAGTGGAATGTTATTTAGATTTATTTAGGTTTTCTACTATCCAAATGACACCATTTGAATATTATTAGTATTTAGGTTTCCTGTCAATTTGTCATTTAAAAGTAAAACAATTCGAATGCTATTATGATTTGGATTTCCTATTATTTAAATATTGAACAACTTTAATGTTATTTGGATTTAGATTTCTCATCATTAAAAAATTGAAACAATTTGAATGTTATTTGAATTTAGAAACAATTTAATTACACGTTTTTGAAACTATTTGGATTTCCTATTATTTAAATATTGAACAGCTTTAATGTTATTTGGATTTAGATTTCTCATCATTAAAAAATTGAAACAATTTGAATGTTATTTGGATTTAGAAACAATTTGATTACACGTTTTTGAAAACGTGTTACATGTTTCATTCCTCCAAAAAAATGTTTTTATTTTTTCAATTATTAATTTATTTTGTTTATTTATTAATTATTAACAGGAAACCTAAGTAAATCCAAATAACATTCAAATTGTTCCAATTTTTTAATAATAGAAAATATAAATCAAAATAATGTTCAAATTATTTCATTTTGGATAATGAGAAACCTAAATAAATCCAAATAATAATCAAAATGAGAAATCTAAATAAATCCAAATAATAATCAAATTGTTTCATTTTGGATAATAAGAAATTTTATTTGGATTTATTTATATTTCCTAGTATCTAAAATGAAACAATTTGAATATTATTTGGATTTAGTTTTCATATTATTCAAAATTGGAACAATTTGAATTTATTTAGGTATCCTATTATTAAAAAATGAAATAATTTGAATACTATTATTTATTTAGGTCTTCTATTATTTAACATGAAATCATTTGCATATTATTAGGAAACCTAAATAAATTCAAATAACCTTCAAATTATTCAAATTTTGAATAATAGAAACAAATTAATTATTAAATTATTAAAAAATTAATTATTAAATAAATAAAAGTTTAGAAAATGAATCAAATGTGTGCGTGTGATAATATTTGTGTGCAATTGTGTTTGTGTGCTTATAATTGTGTTTGTGCGCATGTTGTGTGTGTGTGTAGTGTAGTATGTGCGTGCAGTCCCCACATTTTCATTTGATTTTTTTAAATTTTAAGTAAGGTAAATAAGACTTTCGCACTTATCTTTGATTAGAAAAGAATATTCTACAATTTTTAGTTAGAAAGGAAGTTTGCAACTTGCTTTTGGCTATATAAAATTTCCTCTCCATTAATTATATGAAATATATTTTTAATCAAATTAACTATTTTTGCAATTTTGTTATCCAAAATTACTAGTTTTGTATATCAACACTTATTAATAATTTAGAATCACAAGTTAAAACAAAAAATCATTCTTTATTTCAAAATTAGAATATAATATAATAGAAGAAGAAAAAACTTGTGATAAATTATTTAATGAGTCTTTTACGTTAGACGGGTCAAATAAAACTCACACCCGCCCAAAAAAACCCTCCCACCACCCACACGAAAACCCATTTTCCCGCTCATGCGCATGTAGCCCATGCGCTTGTGGTTTTAAGAAAGAAAAATAAAATCGTCTGGGTGGGCGCTACTGCTCTTTCTTTTGCTTTTTTTTTAAATTTTTTTTAAATCATTATTTTGTATCGAACGCAATGCACAAGCATACATATTGGTGTCGGGCGAGTGCATTGGGTGAGATGACGTATAAAAAAATTAAATTAATTCAATTTAATTTTAAGGTTCACTAAATACATTTTATGGTGTATATTTATTTGAAAAAATTAATTATCGTGCGCGAGACGCTGGATAAAAAATATTAATTAAAAAAATTAAATAAATTCAATTTAATTTTAGGGTTCATTAATTACATTTTAAGGTATATAATTATTTCAAAAAATATTAATTATCGATCGCAATGCACGAACCTGCGCGTTAGTTTCGGATAAAAAAAATAAATTAATTTAAAAAATTTAAAAGTGAAAAAAAAACTAGAAGGGAATGAAAATGGGAGGGAGGGGGGAGAGGGGATCATTGAAAACGAAAAAAGAGAGAGAAGAAGAAGAAGATTATCTCATGATTCAAATAAAAATTCGTCTAATATAATATAAGAAATCTGTTAAACAATTTCACATATGCGTGATTTATACAACGAGTATTGATGTCATACAGTTCGGTCCCTTACATATCCGAGATGACAATCTCGTTAAAGATTGTCTCCTCCAAAAACACAAAACAAACTTTAGGTGCATTCTCATATAACACGATTTGCTTGAGATACCATCCCGATTCCCAAGTACCCAAAGCATGATCAAATGAAATCCTATAAAGCATGCAATATTTTTAGTCATAAAAGAAAACAAAA
Organism: Perilla frutescens; assembly: GCA_026008535.1. NCBI lineage: Eukaryota > Viridiplantae > Streptophyta > Magnoliopsida > Lamiales > Lamiaceae > Perilla > Perilla frutescens. The sequence goes on from BRKX01000004.1 coordinate 19,327,155, forward strand.
TCCACCATCCAAAATATTACACCAACATATATCTGCATTAAATTTCTAAATTTCTAATAATACAAAACATGCCATATTTTTACAATCTCACATTTATTTACTATATACCTAAAATAGATTTATAATCCAATCCAATTGAATAATACTTTCCTTAACTCGCCTATCGACTAATTTTACCCCTTTTAAAACGAAAGAGTTGGTAAACATTTACTGTAAATCCACACGAGGTCAAGTTTTTATTGTATTGTTTGCGCAGCCCACAGCTTCACTACAATAGTCGTATATATACGACTATACGCATGGCCGCTTTCTACACCTATCTGCGTTTTCCGTTAATTTCCCTCTTATGTATATTCTCTCTCTCTCTCTCAAGATTTATATATTGATGATGCGTGTTCTGTAAATAAACGTATTTGATATCAATTTTGTCTTGGATTCTTGATTCTTCCACATCGCAATTGCAGTTTGCTTTCAATACGCAATCCGTTTTCATCGCCGGCGGAATTCGATGAACTAGCGGCTGCTAAATTAATTGGATTTTTGGAAGGAAGGCTCCGATTATATTGATAAGGGGTTTTTGCAGTTGTTCATCAATGCGTATGTGATTTTCTTATTTTTTAATTTCGGTTGATTATCTCGTGAAATTGTTTTTTTCTTCTTTTTTGAGTGTACGTGAGTTATTGTTTGATGAGACGATTAATGTGATTGAATAATCTGTGGGTTTTCATTGTGAGAATTGGTTTTGTGGTAAGTTTTGGTGATTCACATCTGTAGTGATGATGTAGTGACGTAGATTAAATGCATTGACTCGGTATAGATGACTCCGTATCACCTTTTTGTGTTCTTTTTATCTTGAAATCTGGAATTTAATATTTGATGCCATCAATTCAATTTTTTTAGCAAATGCTCCATCAATTGCGATGGAGTTGAATTGAATAATTTGTTTCAGATAGATAACTTATCATAATCTTGATCCGGTGGGAGCATGGTAAAAATTCACCTGCTTTCTGATTGAGCATGCTAGGCATTTTTCACCTTGGTTATGGGCGTATGGGATACACTCTCTCTTCCTCTTCCTGATTTAGGCCAGTTTTTGTGTGAGAATGATGCCATGTTCTGTTGCTTTTATTGAACAGTTTTGTCTTTTACAACTGGATTTGTGGAATTTGTTAATGAACTTGACACCATTCGAAAAGCAAGACCGGCAGATGTTAGGCACTGTTGCCGCTCCCGCTTTGTAACACTGTTTAAGAACATTACCTATTCTGCCCTTGCCTTTTAGTTTGTTCATGATGTCTTGACGCTCTTGCCTATTTTGTTCTGATTGTCATGTGCATCAACAGTTTGGTGATGGCAGTATTAATCACAAAACAAGAACAGCATAGTCGATGCGCAAACAACAAAATGCCAGCAATGCCAAGAAGCCTGAGACATGTGCCTGAAAGGAAGAGGAAGTTTATCATTGATCTGGAGGATGAGGATGAGGAAGAATATGAAGAAAATGTAGAATTATTGCCTGCAGAACCCGGGGATTTGTCAAATCAGAGGGCAACAGTATCTGAAAGAAGTAGTATCTCATGCTCTGTTATATCAGAGACCACACATCAGAGGGATTCAATCATAAAAGAAGTACCAAAGGCGAAGAGAAGTCGCTCCACAAGCAAAGGAATGAGAACTCAGAGAGTTGAAGATGCAAAGGCTGGGAGCTCATCCTCAGACAAATTTGTCCGTCCTAAGAAGACATGCCAACCTCTTTCTTTTGGTAAATTGGAGTATGATAGTCTAGATGAGAAAGATGAAGGTCGTTATAGGTCCCTTAGAAAGTTATCAAGAAAAGAAGGTACAATGAAACACAGAATGGCTGCTCTTGAAACAAAAGGCTTCCTTGAGAAAAGACACTCGGGTAAAGTTTGCAAGATGTTAAATGAGAAAAAATCCTGCAGGAATAAACTTAAAAGGAAAAAAGGTGAAAGTGACAGTGAAGAAGAGTGGCAGGAGCACAAGGAGAAACAAAGTGGGATGATTGATCTATCCAGGAACCAGGAAAAACAAGCAGCAGATGTTAATTACCAGAGACAATCGAAAAGGCGTTGTGTTTCTTCAAACAAGTTTTTAGAAGCAAATTTCATTTTATGCGATTGGATCGATGATGAAGAAGATGTGGTTTCAATTATAGAAACAGGGATGGAAGGAAGTGATTCAATTGATGTTTCAAGAATCCAAAGTAGTGATGATACAACTAACGCCAAACATGATTTGTTTAACTCATCATCATCCCCCTCCTGCTCTTCCTCCTCATCAGCTAGTTTGTCAATTTCAAAACTTGATGTAAAGTCAGTAAAAAGGTCTTCATTTGAAAATATAAAGGTAGATTCTTCTTTTCAAAATTGAAGTAGTTCATAGTGCTTATTTGTTTTCTTGTGATATGATACTTTCTTTTCTCATAAGCAGGTAAATGAAAAGAAATCCATCAGGTGTCATCAGTGTGGCAGAGAGGACCGACGGATTGTTGTTCCATGCACAAAGTGTAAAGAAATTTTCTATTGCATCCAGTGTATTAAGCAATGGTGATAATTCTATCTGTTTACTCTGGCTCTGGCTCTGGCTCTGGCTTTCTTAAATAAATGAAATTATATATTAATTTTACTAACTTTTATACAGGTATCCCACATTGTGTGAAGAGGAAGTCTCAGAGGGTTGTCCATACTGCCGAAGGACTTGCAACTGCAATTTGTGCTTGCATTCACCTTCCAAGCTGAAGGTTTCTTAATTTGTTCAAACAATAATATTATATTATTGGCTGTTCACCTTCTAAAATCTTGTTAATGTTCTCAGACATCAAAAAGAGATATCAACAATCATGAGAAGATTAGGCATCTGCACTATCTACTCGATGAAATTTATCCGTGCCTAGAACATATGCATCAAGAACAAATTAAAGAGATTGAGATAGAGTCTACAATTCAAGGTGTGTTTTCCTTTAATTCATGAGGTTACGTTTTGAGGCCATTCTATTTTTATTAAAAGGATATTTTACATTTGGCAGGGATACCATCTTCTTCAGTTGAAGTAAAAAGTGCAATTTTCTATAATGATGAGCGTGTGTATTGGTAACTGATTCTTTCCTTAGTCTCCTTTGCATTTTGTACTAAGTATTCTCATATGCATAACATTTTTTATTGTCTTGGTTTTCAAACAGCAACCACTGTTCAACTTCAATTGTTGATCTTCACCGGAGTTGCCCAAGTTGCTCTTATGAGCTTTGTCTTAGGTGTTTCCAGGAGATCCGTGCTGGTCAGTTGCCAGGAAATTCCAACAAAGCAATCTTTCAGTATGTGTATAGGGGCTCCGATTACATGCATGGTAAAGGACAAGTAACAGAATCTTGTCATGCAGATCCTGTAGGCACAGGTTCTGGAATGCCTGTTGAGTGGGCTTCCATCAAAGACGGGAGCATTGTTTGTCCTCCCAAAGAAATGGGTGGGTGTGGTGGTTGCAAGTTAGAACTCAAGTGTCTCCTTCCGGAGCATTGGATATCAAGCTTAAAAAAAAGAGCTGAAAAAGTCATGAGCAAATGTAAAGCTAAGAAAACTGTTTTTCAGCCCACAGTCTTCGATGGTGAGTCTGAAGACGTATGCAAGGCAGCTTCTAGAGAAGGCTGTAAAGATAACTACTTATATTGTCCAGATTCGAGGGACATCTTGAATGAGGAAGAGCTTCTTCGCTTCCGCAGGCATTGGGCCATGGGAGAACCAGTGATAGTTAGAAATGTACTAGAGCAAACAAGTGGGTTAAGTTGGGAGCCAATGGTCATGTGGCGTGCATTGTCTGAGCTTACAGATGGCAGTATCAGTTCGAGAATGTCCGAAGTGAAGGCTATTGATTGTCTGGCTGGTTGTGAGGTTATTTCTGTTTTGATTTTTTAAAGATTACACTCACAAAATAGCTCATCTCTCCCAGCTAATTCGAGTAAAACCATGTCATTGTTTTGTTTTTAAATTTGTCATCCTACTGGTGAACATTTCTGTGTATTTCCTGTCCTGTGTTTTATAAAATTCTTTCTAACTGGTATGTGAATTGCATAAGCAACTATTGACTTTTTACTCTGTTATTCTTTGCAGGTGGAGATCAGTACTCGAAAATTCTTCAAAGGTTACACAGAAGGGAGACGATATGCAAACTTCTGGCCAGAGATGCTTAAGCTCAAGGACTGGCCTCCATCGGACAAATTTGAGGATTTATTACCACGCCATTGTGATGAGTTCATTCACGCTTTGCCATTCCAAGAATATACTGATCCAAGGGCTGGAATTCTGAACCTTGCTGCAAAGCTGCCTGCAAGTGTCTTGAAACCTGATATGGGTCCAAAGACATATATTGCATATGGGATTGTAGAGGAACTCGGAAGAGGGGATTCTGTAACTAAGCTCCACTGTGATATGTCAGATGCAGTACGAACCCAAGTTGCCCCCATATAGTTTGCAAATTTCATAACTTTGATGCACTCTTTTCTCAGATAAAGAAAGTATTTTTCTTGTTTTGTGCCATGACAAGCTCAAAATCTAACTGCTACAGGTGAATATATTGACACACACAGCAGATGTGGCTTTAAGTGAGGAACAGTACGAAGCTATTCAATTGTTGAAAGAAAAGCATAGAGCACAGGATGAAGAAGAATCCGAGACCAGAAAGAAAAACAAAAATGCATGCTTAAGTGATCACGCTGATAGTGACAAAGCTACTTTTCATTCATGTAACCTTCAACAAACAGAAGGGCCTTCAGATGTAAGAGGAGGTGCTCTGTGGGATATTTTCAGAAGGGAAGATGTGCCAAAATTGCAAAAGTATCTAGCAAAGCATTCAAGTGAATTTAGACATACTTATTGCTGCCCAGTTGAAAAGGTTATTTATAATAGTTACATACTTTTGTGGTTTGCTGGATTATTCTGTGCTAATCTGTCTATTTTCTTTGCTTGATCTAGGTCATTCATCCAATTCATGACCAAACCTTCTATTTGACTTCAACACATAAGGCCAAGCTGAAGGAAGAGTTCGGTATGCACATAATACAATACTAAGAGTCGCATCCTAGAACCTTTTCTTGTCTCTTTATTACTGAAGCAAGGTTTCAACAATTCAGGCGTAGAACCTTGGACATTCGAACAGAAACTCGGGGAAGCTGTTTTCATTCCTGCAGGATGCCCACACCAAGTGAGGAATCTGAAGGTAAAAAAGTGTAAAGGGCATTTCATGAAGTCACGATTTACACATAATGCAAGGATGTCTCAGTGACCTGCTTCATGCTTTTGTAGTCATGCACCAAAGTTGCTGCGGACTTTGTTTCTCCAGAAAATTTACACGAATGCCTTAAGCTAACCGAGGAATTCAGGAAGCTTCCAAGGGATCACAGAGCCAGAGAAGACAAATTAGAAGTGGGTTTCTATATTCTCGTGCTTACCGGTTGAACAAAACATCAGATAATGCTTACCGGTTTTTGTATTGGGCAGGTTAAGAAGATGATCCTTCATGCTGCAAACCAAGCCGTTGAAGATCTTGAAAAACTGGTAGCTTTAGAAGGATAGGCACATGATCGAATGCTGCCGGCCAGAATAGTCTTCCCCTGTCCATTCTTGCCAGAAAATGGCCCTGCCCTGCTGTTCTTCTTCTCAAACAAATAAACCAGAGGAAATTTCTGTTGCCATAGTAGAATCAATTTTTTTGTCTGAAAACTGAAATAGATAGCTGAAGACTTGTACATACTGATTAAGGATTTGAACACAGCTGCATAACTATTTTTCAATTTGGAGCTGATCTTCATTTGCAAGAATTAAAACACATAGTACCAGTACAAGCATCAGATGTAGATAAACAAGAACGCTTTTACAGAAATGCAACTTATTTGGACATTTTGACTCTTCATAGATATATATGTCGAGCAAAAGAATCTTTAGTATCTACTTACATGAGGGTGTTTACAAAACTTATGCTTAGTTTTGTTAAAGTACGAGAAAAGTAGTTGAGTAGAAGCTTGGTTTAAATTCTTAACTTGCAATGATAATAGGTATTTATAATGAGATAATGATTCATTCATTTTATTTTTGTGGTAAACCAAAATGTACACAATTCTAAGTATTAATCCATCCGTTTCATAATGTTTGTTGTTTTAAAATTTTAATTTAGAATTAACAATTAATTTTTAGGACTAATATATCTCTTACTTTTATATTATATAAAATCCTATTCACTTATATTTTCCTAAAAAGTTGAAAAATCTCTCTCTCTCTCCATATATTTGTAAGGTTAAATTTGAAAGATAGTGAAAATATTTAAAACAACAAACATTTTGACACAAAATAAAATTCTTAAAACAACAAATATTATGAAACGAAATGAGCATATTTTATTCAACTTTTAAAAAATATTCTTTTAGATCCATTTAAAAAAGAAAAAACTTTTTTGGACGATAATATCCTTACATGATTTTTTTAAATTTTTTTATGATACAAATTGATGTAAATCCAATAGGTTGATTTTAATTGGTAAAATTGGTGTGGTTGGCACATCATAGAAACAAAATAGGTTAAATTAGATATAGAGGAATATTATCTACAAGTTGGATGAAAAATAATTTGTTGTTATAAGTACGAACTCATCTTTTTTTGGGACCCCACTTAACAAAATTATTAATTAGAAGATTGAATTCTTTGGCTTGAGTGGATACTTCCACTTACTATATAATAGTCTATAAATCAAATTTGAAAAATTAAGTGTAAATTTATTATATAATAATAAACAAATCATATTTAAAAAAATCAGGTATAATAAGCTCACATCTAATGTTATTGGTATTGGAGTCCTGTCACACCTAATGTTATTGATGGTGGAATTCAAACTTGAAAACAAACTATACCCGATACCTGAAAAATCAAGTGTGACAAGCTCGCATCTAGTGGTATTCGTGATGGAATCATGTCACACCTAGTAGTATTGATGATGGAATTCAACTTGAAAGCAAACCAAATTTGAAAAATTAGGTGTGAACTTGCTATATAATAGCAAGCAAACCAAACTTAAAAAATCAAGTGTGAGCTTCGTGGTATTGGTGATGGAATCATGTCACGCCCTTGATGATGAAATTAGAACTTGAAACCTTTGACCACAAACTTACACCACTAAATCATCTTTAAGGAAACACGTGTTATGATGTACTTTTTTTTATGTCGAGAGTAACCTGCAGTCGCTACCGAAGTGCGTGGGTAAACCCCGTCCCCTGTTTAATAGCCTGCAATGCAAACTACACAGGGGCTACCGAAGTGCGTGGGTAAATTCCGTCCCTGTTTAATAGTCTACAATGCAAACCACACAGGGGAGATGGTGAGATTCAAACTTAAGACCTTTGACCTCAAAATAACACTATTGGATCATTCCCAACAAAACCATACTATGGTGTACTTATGGCTATGTATAGATGTTATCCTACAAATTTTTTGTGAGTATAGGTCCGAATTGCTACGTGGTATGGGATAATATTTGATATGCTTGACAGGAATACCTTAGATCATAGAAGATACACATATTATATTTACTTGAATGTATTAAAATATCTGCAACATATATATATATATATAGATATAATAATCTATTGTGTTGGTTAAATATATTAAAATTTTCATAAAATTACAAATCTTAAAATATTATTTAATTAGGTACTATATATTGTGTACATGTTCTATAATAATAATAATAATAATAATATATGAGTGTATTTTAGTCTAATATTTTTAATCATTATCAATAATGTTACACATCACTAGTATTATATATCAAATCTTAATTAAGGATATGTGATTAGTATATGACATGCTCTTGCCTAATAAATTATTATATTTTACAAGAAAAAAAATATTAAGTTGTCATATGTATCTATAACTTTCTCGTGCTATCTAGCAAACAAACTTAAAAATAAATTTAAAATTTGATTGATTTAGAATATGAGATATAGATTATTTATCAATTGATAAATTAAAAATAAAAACTATTAATTCAAAACCTGAAATATAAAAATATTAATCTAGGATTACTAAAATTATGTATTCCAATTCCCTTTTATTTTCAACTATTCATGATAAATTATTATCATTGCACTATGCCAAACACCTCATAATAGTTTTCATTTATTTTATTTACAAAATAGCACAAGAAAAATTTACAATCTATCTAAGTTTGACATAAAACAAACAATATATAACTAGACTACAATCATCATCATAATTCTAAATTTTAAAAAGAAAACCCCTACAAAGAATTTTAAAAAGAAAACCCCTACAAAGAAGAGAACTTACCTATGGACTCTTATTAGACCTGATGGCTGAATATTTGAATCTACTAAGTGAACTTCTTTATCTTCCACACTTGGCCATCAGAATTTGAATGAAAATACAGTTCACTAAAATTTCTCACTCTCTCAGCCAAATATTCAGAGAGAGAAAGAGATGAGGCAGAAGTATAAGATCAACCCATTTAGCCTTTTATAGTCTGCATAAAGTTATCCCTGGGCCTCGCTAGGGCTTCGCTTGTGAAATTACGGAATTACCCTTCGGGTGCAGAATCATTGATCGGATCACGTGTTTTTTTAAGGTTACCCAAATCCCTGATATTTAGCGAGTGGTTACTAATTCTAGTTTTTAAGATTTTTTATATTTTTTAATTTTTTAGCGTAGTTCTAAGTCTAAAAAAATCTCTAATTTTTTATATTTTACAGAGTTAACTGCTTTAAAAGTTTTTTGGTTCAAAAGGGCTCATATTACTTTCGTCTTTATTTCTTTTTTTTCTTTGAGATTATATTTTTGCAAAGCTATATTTTACTATTTATTAGGTTCATTTTTCATTTTTTATTTTTTATTTATAGTTTTAGTTGATTTTCTTCATATTTTCTTTTTTTTTTCTCCCTAATTTTCTTATTTTTCATATTTTCAATTTAAATTATTTGCTTCAAAATCACTCATATTACCTTGGCAAACACTTCCATGCACCTGTTGTAAATAGTGCTGTTTAAGACGGGTCGGGTCAAACCCGCGCTTTGACCAGGGTCAACGTGGGTCAACCCGCAAAAAAGTAGAAAAAACGGTTAAATCAGTATCAACAGTCTCATTAAAAAGTATCACCAAAAATTCGAAAAGTATGATCTGTATCATTAAAAAGTAAGAGGTCTGCTAGTTATTTTATACTTATTTATTTAGTTCAAATTGTGATTTTTTCCATTCGAATTAATGTTTAGAGCTTAGTAGTTTAGAGTTTTTTTAGGGTTCATGGTTTTTTAAAGGGTTCATGTTTTTTAGGGGTTTTTTTAGGGTTCATGAATTTTTAGGGGGTTTTTTTAGTTTTTTTAGGAGGTTTTTTTAGGGTATATTTTGTGTTTTTTAGAGTTTTTTGGGGGGTGTTTTTAGGGGTTTATTTTGTGTTTTTTAGGGTTTTTTTAGGGGTGTTTTTAGGGATTTATTTTGTATTTTTTAGGGTTTTTTGGGGTATTTTTAAGAGTTTATTTTGTATTTTTTAGGATTTATTAATTCTATTTAATACTCATTTCAAACAAATTAAATCAATTTATTTTAATTTTAGGATTCACTAATTTTTTTTAGGGAATATATTTTGGGAAACAAATAAAATTGATAAAAAAAGACAAAAAAACATACCAGAATAATGGAAAAAAAATAAGGAAAAAAGGGTCAGTAAAAAAAAAAAAAAAGACGTGCGCGTGACGCGCTGTCTAAAATAGCAGTGATTGCATGGAATACCTTCTCCATTACCTTTGTTCTTTTTTTTTCTTTGAAACTACGTTTCTTGTGAAGTTATATTTTTTTTATTCACTCTCAAATTTAATTATTTTGTTGTTGGAAAATGATAATGGAAGTCTTGTAAGACGCATAATTGTCCGTTGAAAAATCATGATGGAGCAAAAATTTGAAAAATTATAATAATATTTTATCGTTGAAGAGAAGAAAAGAGATGACAGTGCCCAAAATTTCCTACAACAACAATCGAAAAATTAACGGAGATCAAATGAGCATAAACTTTAAACTTTTATACTAACATGCATAAATTTATCTTAGTTCGAGTATTTTCAACAAAACAAAATAACTACTAGACTTCATAACGAAAAGCAGATCAACCAAATAAATTGGAACTGTAGCATTTTATTAGTGAAATTAATTAATAATAATTGGTAATTGGTTGGAATTTTTATAAAATCATCTATTGTTATCTATTAATTTATTTATTTATTTGGAAAATTAGATTATATTCGATCTAATCCTAATTTATTGGAGTTAGCTAGATCATGTATAATTGTACTTCCATTCAAATTATTGTTATAAAAAGGAACTATGTTGAGAAATTACACATACTCTCCGTTTCATTTTGTTTGTTATTTTAGGTTTTTTCTTTTGTGTCAAAATGTTTGTTGTTTTATATATTTTGACACCTCCTCCCTCAAATTTAATCTTACAAATATATTTAATCTTACAAATATATGGAGAGAGAAAAAAATTTCAACTTTTAAGAAAATATAAGTGAATGTGATTTTATGTAATATAAAAAGGAGAGATATATTAGTCCAAAAAAATAATGGTTAATTTTAGATTAAAATTCTAAAACAACAAACAAAATGAAACGAGGAGAGCATATCATATACCAATAAATTACAATAACTTTACAAAATTCTTCAAATGCAAAATATGAACAAAATTTTAACATTATAATTTATAAAATTGATATTTGTGAATCAAGCGGAAGATGTGCTAGTTTTGTTATTAATGCGCATCCTCGCGTGTGTGTACATTTTGATGACTTTTTTTAATAATAAATCTTATTCTACAAAACTTTCTTTTCAACGCGAAAAAAGACAAACTCAAACATAATATTGTCTAGAAAATTTACTTTTTAATTCAGGAAAAGATCATTTTTTTTTAGGGCACACTCCTGTGAGACGGTCTAACGGATCCCCTTACGTTAGACGGATCCCATGACCCGATCCGGATTTAATCCGACCCGTTCATATATATATTAAAAAAAAAATTCTCCATCAGATTACGATTTCTCCCCAACTCGCGCGCCTAGGGTTTCTTCGCTCGAGTTCGCCGCGTGATTCTCTCCCACCTCGCAATATCCGACCATTCAACGCCGTGAATACCATCTGACCCTAGCTAATCGAGATTAAAACCACCGGCGGTTCACGCTCTAGCGATTTGTGAAGGATTCAATGAATAATTTGGGAAAATTAAGTAATGTTCCTTCCGGTGGAATTTCGGCTAATTCTGGCAAAGAAACCATAGCAACGACAGGTATGTGTTCTTATTTTGGATGATTTGTAATTTTGTTTCAATTTTTCACCAATTATTAGGTATATCAAATTCTGCATTCAAACTGTTTGATAATATGCTACTAAGAACTGATTCAATTAACTATTGATTTAGTAATCTATTAGTGTTATAGTAGTTCTAAAAGTGATTTAAATTTTGTAAATTTTAGTTATTGTTATACTTGATAATGAAGACAATGTTGAAGATGTAGAAACAACATCTATCAACGAGGACGAATCTGTTATGTTGCAAATTGAGAGTTAGCACTACTTTATTTCTATTCTTTGATTTTGTAACCCATCTGCAAAATGTATTTTGTAAATTAGTGATACTTCTACAGTATTTAGTGATACTTTATCTCGTGATAGTAATCCTTCGCTTAAAACGTAATTAAGATTCGCTGCATAGTAATGATACTTGAACAGTAGTTATTTCTGCCTGAATAAATCAAGAAAAGTGTGTATCACAAGCATATATTGACTTTTGAACACTAATAATACTTCTATGGTATTTAATGATACGTTTCACACATTTATTTACAATATTTTTTTCTGCCTCAATAAATCAAGAAAAGTGCATATCACACGTTATATTATATTATATTATATACAGTAGTGATACTTCTATGGTATTTAGTGATACTTGCTCTCATGATAGTAATCCTTCGCTAGGTATTATTGATATGTTGCAACTGTTTTGCTTAAAAAATAATTATGATTCACTCAATAGTAATGATACATCAACAGTATTTTTTGATATTCCACTAGTACTTATTGACACTATTTTATTTGTTACTAATATGTTGTAGATGATTCTTTTGATGTAAGATGTTACCTTCTTGGTTTGAAAAGGAAGAACATCAATGATATATATGCCTTATATTGCAGTGATTCTTCTGTGGGGGATACGGATGTTTCAAGTTGTTTTATTCAAATATTGGATCATGCACGTTCAACCACAAAGGGTAGGGGAAAAAGAATCAAAGGGCACCTTCAAAAAAATCAGGAAGAAGAATACAAGTGTCACTTCAATTTCAAAGGAGTTTGGTTCCAAAACCCCTAATCCCAGATTGTTTTGAGATTGTATTCAGAATCTTATAATATTATTTGAGACACTGTATACTCATGTACTAAGTTTCTTGTTTCATTATAATTGATATCAAATAGTGTTACTTTACGGTTTGCTTAATGATACTTTATTCATCAGTATTGATACCGTAATTTCCCTCATCATAAAACTTGTGATTTTCTTATTATTTTATTGTTAAATCACATAACATGTTACATTATTATTGTAGCATGTTACTTAAAAAAAGAAACAAAATGCTATGTGTTAATTTATTCGTGCAACATATAGTGTTACTTAATGGTATGCGTAATGATACTTTCTTCATCACTAATGATACCGTACATATAATTTATCAATTTCTTACTTTTGATACTTGTTACATTATTATTTATATCAAAATATGAAAAAAATACTTGATACATTATTTTAACAACATGCTTCGCATTAAATTATCCATGCAGCAAATAGTGTTACTCCATAGCATAAATAGTGATACTTTCCTCGTAAGTATTGATACAGTAACGCATAACTATGATTTCCTTCTTATGTTATTGATACTTGTTACATTATTATTGATATAAAATATGGAAAAACATGAATAACAATGTTGTATTAAATAATTCATGAAATATAATACTGTTACTTCCCTGCAAACGTAATGATACTTCCTTTATAAATAGTGATACATATTATCTAGAATATGAACAAAATATATATATTCAAAACATATTTCATGAGCTAGAAAATATGTATCTTGAAAACATCACTTTCATTAACTGTTATTTGATATTCTTGAATATTGATGAACTTCATGTCAAATTGCAAGGTTAAATAATAGAAATGTTTCCATCTAAATACCCTCTTTTTCATTACCAAATAGTGACATTTTATCATTTCCATCATCCATTTTTTAGGTTTTAACAGCTGTTTAACTAAAAAAAACACCCCACAAGCATAAGAATGACATTATAAATGTACATACGACACAGTGTCCACAGCACCTTATCCATTAACACAGCTGAAACTTCACCCATTTCCCTCCATTGAAAATCCTTCAACATTAATAGCAGAGAGCAGAAGCCATGTTTTTATGTTAACAAACCTTATAATTTTCTGGAAATGCAACTCAGCTCATTTATATATATACATATATATATATATATGCGTGTGTGTGTGTGTGTGTGTATGTGTGTGTGTAGAGAGAGAGAGATTAACCACAGTGTCTATCAAAGGCAAAATGAGTGGATGTTCAAGTATCAAACCTCTTCGTCATTCTGTTTTCTTCCATTTCCCATAATTAATCTGAGAAATCGTCCAAAACAATAGACCCGCAAATACGATTGTTTATTTGAAATTCGAATAAACATAATAAGATTCATGAGATTAAAATGCCCTAAAACTCTAAAATCAAAAATCCTAAATTACACTGCCCTAATTTGAAAATCATAGATAAACTTACAATTGAAATTTGAACTCTGCGCCCAAAAGCCGTTTCGGATATCCAATGCCACGCTGGAGGTCTGAAAATTGGTGATAGTGGTGGTGGTCCTCGCAAAAATTCCGGTGACTGATCTTTTGATAACTATTTCGATTCGGTTGTGGGGAAAAATCAAAAAGATATATACTGACAGAGAAGATGGAGGATGGTGCGGTTTTGAAGAGAAGTTGCGGTTGTGGGGGGTGATTCGCCGGTGGTTGTGCGGAAGAGACAATCGAGAGAATTGCGGGAGAGAGCGGAGCGAGCGAGCGATTTCTGCGCTCTGTTTTTTTTTTTTAATATATATATCACCGGGTCGGGTCGGAACCGAATCGGGTTGGAGAGATCCGTCTAACGTAAGAGACCCGTTAGACGGTCTCATACAAGTTTTTGTCTTTTTTTTTTATTCGAGAAAAGATCAATCGTGATCTTGAATAATTTACAGACAGATCTAAGTAGCCACTCAAATTCTTTTTATTGATTTAGAAAAATCCTCAAATTTTTAAAATGAACCAACTGAGAGTTTGAGACCCTTTGTTATTCAATGGTCCAATCAATTTATCATTTTAGTATAAAAGGACGAAGTACTGTAGGGGCTCATTTGCTAGGCTGTATAGTATAAGGTTGGATGTGTTTGACATATGATGTGTTTCACCGTATAAGATATCAATATCATGTTTATTTTGGTGTATTAAAATATATGTATTAATAATATATTGTTTGTTTAGATGTATTAGATTCTTTATAAAATTTCAATTCCTAAAATATCCTTTAATTAGTTACCATATATTGTGTGAATATTTTATAATAACATTTTAAATTAATATCTACAAGGTTATTTTAGTCTAAATTTTTAATAATTCTGTAAGGTATTAAATATCCCACCAGCAGGATGTGATGTGTTATACCATATAAATTGTTAACATATATCGGGCTCTTGCATAATCATAGGCTTTAATATTGCTAGCAAACAAAGTATTAGGGTATCATAGGTATTTATCCCACCCTTATACTACCTAGCAAACAAACCCTAATTGGATGTGAAAATTTAAAAGATAAATGTTTATATTCGTTGTGTAAATTTAAATTTTCGACATCAAATATTCAAGTTGAAAGAAATATTTGAAACTTCGAGAGTGTCATCTAACTAGAGGTGGCGACGCTTTCGGAACTGCCGGTTACGGTTTCGGAACCGCCGGTTCCAAATATGTGGAACCGGAATTGAGCCGTGAAAACACGGTTACGGGACGGTTACAGAACCGACAGTTCTATGGTTCCAGACGGTTCCAACCGTTTAAAAATTTTATTTTTTTAAAAAAAATAATATTTAAATTTCATTTATAAAATAATTACAAATTTGAGTAGAAATACCCACAAATTAAAAAAAACATCCAAAATTATGAGATTATGAGTATTCTCTGAGAAAAATCAGTGTAATGATAACTAAAAGTTCACTATCATTTTATAGGATAAATCAAACTATTACCTTTCATAAAAAAATTCGATGTGAAAAATTTGGTTTGAGAGTTGGGACATTTTTTTTTTGTCCCATATTGGTTTGTATCAAAGACAATTAATTAAATTTTCTTATAAATTGATATTAAATCTTTGTTTATAGTTGCGCTAAAAATAAAAGGTTAATCTCAAGATAATATGGTCACATAAATTATTAAAATAACACTACAACTTCTAATTTTGAGGGATTTTATTCCCATTATAATTGAATATAATAAATAAATATAAATAAATTATTTTTTACAGAGTTGATGTACCCACAAATAAGAAATTAGAAATTAGAAATCTCAACAAATAATGAAATTTCTAAAAAGATAAATTAGTGTAATGATAACCAATAACCTAATATCTTTTTATAGAATAAATCAAATCATTACTTTTGATAAAAATCGATGTGGGACATTTGGTTTGAGAGTTGAAATATATATTTTTTATCCCACATCGGTTTCATATCAAAGCAATGAGTTAGACTTTTCTTATAAAAGAATATTATTTTTTAGTTCATTTCACAAAGTTTTTTATTTTTATAATAATATATGGTTATGAAAATCTCATATTATTTTTTGGATTTCTAATTTATGGGTATTTTTATTTAAGTTTGTACAAGTTTAACATTAACAAAAAAAAAATTAAAAAAAAATTGGCGGTTCACGGTTAGAACCGCCGGTTCCCCATTCCAAAAATTTGGAACCGGAACCGAACCGTCAAATAACGGTTCCAGTTATAGTTCAAAACCGTCGACCACGGTTCCGATTTCAGAACCGCTAGTTCCGGTTCTGATTACGGTTTTAACCGCCAGTTCTGGTTCCGATTGCCACCTCTACATCTAACTGTGAAGCTAATTTATCCGGATGACAGTTAGAGACAACAAAATTGACTTTGGAATTTCATACACAATTTCATAGGTATCAATATCCAATAATAACGAAAGGTCCTCATTGGTCATTTCCCTTTTAATTTTAAACACATATATATTCTTAATTTCTACTCTTAAAATTATCTTACAATACCCAACACGTTCAAATATTCTCTCATGTTTATTTCGGGGTATATGTATTTTTTAGTGTTTAACTGTTTATGCACAGAAAGATAATTTATTTAAGTAATTTTGCTATAAATACATATATATGTGCGTGTAGAGATATATATACAGGAAATTATTCAAATAAAAACTCAATCCCCCGTGAGAATCTAGGAATCAATCCTAACCTTAAGGGAGTGTATTCAATTGGAATTTTGTTAGATTTTAATGGATTTTAAAAAGTATATGGATTTTATAAATCCATAGACTCCACATGGAGTCTGCCTGACTTTGGGTATGGATTTCGGATCGATTTCAGATGATTTTAATGGATTTAAAATCCTTATTTCCAGCGCTCGATGGAACACAGTGATCGCTCGATGCGTACACCAACGACCGGTGGGAGCCAGCCGCGGACCAAATTGAACCCAGCGGCCGTTGGGAATAGGGGCCGTTGGGGCCAAAATAAACCTAGCGACCGCTGGGAGCCAGAGCAACGGTTGAGAAGAGAGAGAGAGAGAGTGCCGTGTGGAACCAGTCTCTCTCTACTTGCGACTAAATTCAAGATTGGGCATTCAGATTGATTTTCTCGATCAGGTAAACCTTTTGCATTTCAATTTCTATTTTTTTTCTCTTTCTTACAGTGAATGTCTATTTACAGTGGAATTCATGTTATGTGATTGATTTTGGAGCTGTATGTTTGATTGGGAAAATGGTTGTCAATATTTGTCGTCCATTGTGAAAAGTTATTTTAGATTATTGTGCTACAATATCTGCTAATCAAGGTTGGGTGCTAATAATTGTAGTCCAGTTTCATTTTTCTGAAGAAATCGTTGTTGTTGTCTGTTACCTATCATCTCTAAAAAATTAGGACTTTCATGTTCTTTAATAAATCACTTGATACTGTTATTGTTCTGCAATGATGATAACATGATCATTTTATGCACAGGTCTTTAGCTTTGAATATGCTAAAAATCTGACTTTAGGTAGGAAATTATTAAAAATATGTTTGGGTCATCTTATCTCATGTTCAAAGTAATAATCTTAAGCCCAACGTACGCTGGGCCTCAGCGGTCGCTGGGAACCGACCGCCTTATTCCCAGCGACCGCTGGAGTACCATCATCGGTTACTCAAGCGGCTGCTGGGGTCAGTCGCGCGCTGGGGTGCCCGAGTTCAACTACTCAACGGCCGCTGTATTGCACCGCGCTCCGGGTTTTTCAAATCCATGAAAATCTTGTGTCCAGAGGTCGGATTTCATCATTTGTATTTTTAACGTGATTTTGAGGTGAAATCCAATAAAATCCATGACTTTTTAAAGTCCATAGATTTTTGAATACACCCAGATTTTAAAAGACTTTTAAAAGTCTGGATTGAATACACCTGGATTTTAAAAACTTTTAAAAGTCTGGATTGAATATACCCGAATTTTAAAAGATTTTTAAAAGTCTGGATTGAATACACCTGGATTTTAAAACTTCTTTAAAATTCATCAAAATCCGGATTGAATACACCCCCTTAGATTTAATTAGATCTAATGATCATAATTTAGTCAAAGTAAGGTGACAAACTTGTAATATTTGAGAACTTAATGATGGCGATATTATTTTCATAATTTAGAAATTAGGTTATGTTTTTTCGGATTTTGGGCCCAATTCTCGGAATTAAATAGACAACACTTTAAAACCGTTGTCTTTTCTGACGTTGTATTAATATGCTAATATAAGAGATTTATATTGCTAACATCAAGAGATTATGTTGCTAACATGAGGTAGACTCATATTGTTTACTTGACGAGATCATAATATTAAATTGACACGTATTAAACACCACACATATAACATTGGACCACATTTAAAATAATATTGTGTAACATGTGTAACATCATTCATACATACTGCTAATATGTTAGAAATATACACACTGCTAATATGTGACTCGTAATTTGCTAATATGTTAGTAACATGTTGCTAATATGTGAATAATGATATGCTAGTATGACTTAAATTCTCAAATATTACAAGTTTTCAAAATAATATTAAGTATTGATAAAGTTATAATTGTTTATGAACTTAACTATATATAGCTCATACTTTAACTATTTTCTCATGAAAGCAATTTAAGATTCAAAGTCGTGCAAAAAAAATTTTATGTTAGCAATATAAAAACAAGATATGAGCAATATTGTGATATCATATTAGCAATATCTGACAGTTACGAGTTGAATATACGTAAAAAAAAGTTTTTTGTATTTTTCATCATTTTTTGCTCAAATAAACATATGCACTATGATCTTAAATGATAGAGCATGAAAAAATCTTTAATTTGATATATTTTTTTGCGTAAATTGGATAAAAAACGAGTAAGTTATGATTATTTAAAGTTTTTAAGAATTTTTTAAAAGATGATGACATCACTTTATAAAAAAAATCTGGAATTATCCCTTATATTTCGAATTTTACATATTTACAACTATGCCACCGTCTTTTTATCCGTCATATCATCAAAATCCTTGAATTTGATTGATTCCCAGATTCTCACGAGGGGATTGGTTCCTATTTGAACCCACCCCTACACACACAAACGCTCCTCGACCTAGCTAGAAGTGTTTTTGCATGTTATCCCTTATAAATTTAATGGTCAAATACTTTTAAAATCATATGTAGACGGATGAATATTTATGGCTAATTTAATTATGCCACATGGAAATATAAATAATTAAATATCAAAGTTATTTAATTTATATGTATTTTAGGAATTTAATTAAATTAATTTCTAAATTAAATAAATAGATATTGATATTTAATGCATGGAGATAAAGATTTAAATATTAAAGTATATTATTTATTTATATTTTATGAATTTACTTCAATTAATTCCTAAATTCAATAAATACATATTCATATTTAAATACACGGATATTCTCGATCAATAAAAAGTTGACATGTGTCAAATATGTGCGGAAAATCAAAGATTTGATGATTATAAATCCAAATATTGGGGAGTCAATCATATTGCGTGATCTCAGTCCTAAATCCTCCAACTTCTCCCTCATTGCAGCTATATATAGGGATCATATAGGAGACGAAAATCACACCATAAATCATAATTGAAGAGCTCAAGAAATTAAAGAAAAATTATTTACGAAGTTTTCTCCATCATTCAAGACGTTCAACATTCTGTTGGGATTTTATCGAATTACACAAAACAGGAACTAATCGGATAATCTATTAATTCTATTAGCATGTATATCATAATTTTATGTGTGAGTTCATTAAACATGCCATGTTGAATATTCATGTAAGACAGTCGAATAACACGCAGCGAAAAAAAATGATTCGACAGAACTACTTACAACGTTTGTAGGGTTGACGACGAGATTACAGGTCTAATCTCGTTGCTGTAGAAGAACAGTTGAACTTGGCCTTTTCTTCATTGTATTCGACCACCACCAAGGCGGCAGAGATACTCCTTGATCTTCTACTGTATTCTCGATACCCGTTTAGATGTAGAGTGGGTTACAATCTACTAAACTGTTTGGATAACCTAGGGAAATAAGTGAGCTAGAGAGGGGCTGATCGTGTATCACTAATACATGCCTCCTCCCTCTTTAAATACAGAGGGAGGCGTGTATTTTGGCTCCCAACCCTGATGGGTTTGGACCTCTCCACTTATTCCATTCCCACAGTCCATTAAGGTACTAATTGGGCTACAGTAGGGATCTAGAAAAATATTAAATTGGCCCACTAACTTATTTAATATCCAATATCCAATACCTAGGATATAATTAAATAAATTAAATATTATTTTTATTCCACTAAAGAAATAACACTGACCTACCAATTTAATACATTTTATTCAATGCATTCTTCTTTAGTCTAGCCATTCCCCATGTTTAAGATATAATGACCATTAATTAATTATGTAAGCTCTGACAACTATAATTAATTAATTAATTCTTCCATTCCTAGAGCAGTACCACACAAGCTTTACCATGTACAGAATAAATTCCACCTGCAGGGTTTCACATGTACTTGTGTTTTACTCAAGGGGACATCATCAACCTGGCGCACTAGGACATGGTGACCAAACACAGTGCATGACCCATCATGTGTGAATATGTTACTGCCTAAAATATCGAGATTATTGACCCTATCAAGAATCTCACCCATTGATAAATCAAAACAATAATCATAACACACATATGCCCGTCACTGTGCAAGGCTTAAGAACCCGAACTCTGTGGATCTTTATTCTCTCCTTTTAGGGTCAGACCAGAGAATAGTATCCTGTCACGATCCTCCTCAATACACGCGTCAGTGTATCAGAATAATCAGTTAGTCGAGATAAACTAACTATCAGATTATTCTACAGTCTACAATGGTTGGTTCAGGACCATCTAAACTGCGAGCCTTTTAATACTTTACAAGGAACCCGATGATATGATCTTCACCGTGTGTTTACCCACACCATATCATCTACAATACAAGTATAAGGAAACATGCATATATAAACGTATAACACAATAAATAGATGCACAAACAGTGACTACAATAATAACCAATCTATATCATCAAAAACCATTGTTAATAGTATACAAAGACAAGCTTTCAGTATACAATCCTAAAATATTCAACATTCTCTTCATGGAAGCAGCGCTCTCAAGCATTCTCTTCATGGAAGCAAAGCATTCTTCCCCAGAATTATCACAAATCCAATGTCCGGTCCAGAATCAATGTTCTAAAGCATTCTCTTCGTGGAAGCAATGCGTTCTTCGTCAGAACCATCTCAAATCCAGTATTCAATATTCAGAATTAAGATTCTCAACCCTCCAAAAGACATTATAAATCTCAATATTCAAGGTGTTCTAACAAGATCCAAATCCATTGTCCGATTTAGAATTGAGATTCTCAACCTTCCAGAAAATATTATAAAGTCTCAATATTAAAGATGTTCTAACAAGATCCAAATACAGTGTTTGATCTGGAATTAACTCAATCATCCACAAGATCCAAGTCGTTCTTCGTGGAAGTAATGCGTTTTTCATCAAAATCATCTCAAATTCAGCATTCAATCTGGGATCAAGGTCGTCAGTCCCCGATTAATGTTATCAAAGTTCAAGCATCAAGTCTACCAAGAGACACGTTTCCTCTGAAAATTTTAATAGACCATTTGAAGATCAAGTTTTGAAAAGAAGAATTAGAGCAAGAATAGAGACTGATCTGTATAAATACATTTTGATCTGAAAATTATTTTATTTGTACACATTTTATGTTTTACAAAATTAAATACAAAAATTTGTGTTACACTATGAACTTTACATGATTTTGTACTTTTAACATAAACTTTAAATTATTATCCCAAAAATAAGCGCTCGACACATTTTGTAAATTTAACATCGATTCTAATTTTTGTAAAAATTTAAAACTGACATTTGTATATTAAGGGCCTGTTGGCTAAACAATATGATATAAAGTTGGATATGTTTGACTGAGATGTCTTGCACCATATAAGATATCAATAATATATTTTTTTGATGTATTAATAGTATATTGTTAAGTTAGATGTATTAAAATTCTTGATAATTCATAAAATATCATCTAATTAGTTACTATATGTTCTCATATTTTAATTAATATATGTAAGATTATTTTAGTCTAAAATTTTAATAATAATACACTCTAATTTTGCAAGCAAAAAAAATATTAGACTGTCAATATCTATCACCCTCTTATAATACCTAGCAAACAAATCCTAAAAAGAAACCATATTTTAAAATCTAAAAACCAAATATATAAATTTAAAAATATTAAATCCAAAATTTAACCTTCCCAAAAAATTAGAAGGCGAATTAGAGTGGTGATAAGGGGGTGGGCTGAACAAAAATAGCCCCAGTAATAATATTTGCCGCGAAGCCCAACTGAACTTATCTATATATTTCTCACCACCACCACATTCGCAATTTAATCCTCACTCAACGGTTTTCCAAACTCCGGCGACGCCGATGTTCACCCAAATTCAACCCGCCGCGCGGCTTCAGTTCGCGCCACCGTCACTTCCGCCGAGTTATTCTCTACGCCGCCGCCAACCCCTTCTCCGGCGCCGATGTTCTCGCTTTTCCTTTCCCCGCCTCCGGATACTCAATTGCTCAAAGGTCACGAAAGATGGTAGAGAAACTAGTTCTAGCGAAGTAAGTGAAGTATATAGCGGCAGTGGAGAAGATGAAGTGAGGAGAGCGTATCCATTTCACGAAATAGAGCCCAAGTGGCAGCTCTACTGGGAGGAGTTGAAGACTTTTCGGACCCCAGATGACATCGATACTTCCAAGCCTAAATTCTACGTTCTCGACATGTTTCCTTATCCCAGGTCCCTTTCTCTCCCATTTTCCTTTATTCTTCATTTACGTAACATGTTCCCTGATCCCAGGTTACTGTTCTGTGGAAGAAAAAAAATCACTGTTCTCGACATGTGTCTTGGATTCTCGGTTTTGCTTATGATTTTCTATGTTAAAATCTTGAATACTTGATTGGCGTTCGCTGATTTTTTTTTTGTAAGCCAGTGAATAATAATGGGTAGTAGAGTTCATGCCATGTGTATGGTTTATTGCCAGTGCTGAAGCCTGAGGGCGAGGTTACTGTTTTTATTCGGGGGTAAAGGAATTTTCCACCATGAGTGAGAAGAAAGGACAATTAGAATGCTGAAATAGTTGCGGTAGTTTTAGTATAGCAATTGAGATGAGTTCTAACACATAAACAAACAGATAAACTTCTCTTTCGAAGTCATTTGGCTTAAACATCAGTCTTTAAATTTGTAATTTCATTGTTTCAGTGGGGCTGGTTTACATGTGGGGCATCCTCTTGGTTATACAGCCACGGATATCCTTGCTAGACTTAAACGCATGCAAGGTTTCAATGTGTTGCATCCAATGGGTTGGGATGCATTTGGTTTACCTGCAGAGCAATATGCAATTGAGGTACTTTCTCCTTCCTCAATATGATTTCTTACCCCTCTCTCTTTGTCTCTCCCTTTCTCCTCTTAAATATCATCACTTCTTGTTGACAGACGGGGACGCACCCGAAGTTCACAACATTCAGAAACATTGATCGATTCCGCTCTCAGGTCAAGAACATATCTTTCCTAGATGAATAATAATTGATGCATATTTTTTTCAAGATCAGATTTCTATCAAGATTATGCAACCCATAAGCTTAACAACCAAACCAAGTAATTCAATACTTGACTCGTGACTGTTCATTAAAAGCTCGTTTGAGCATGGTTTGATTAGCATATCAAACAAGCTTTAAATATAATACTCAACTCGAGCTCCATAAATATAAATTGTTATAACAAGTAGAAAAATATCAAGCTACTCAGCTTGATTCTTCTTCGGCTCGATTAAAACTCACTCAAGCTTATTTGACGAGGTAATCAAACAAGCTCTATCATAATTTTTAAAGATTGATATCATTTCTAACAAATTTGAATAATTGTGGGTTTTAGGAGATGGATTTAAAATTGATAAGAACAGATCTAGTTTTATGGTTTGAATCCCACCAGCCGACAACTGTTTTGATCTCTTCAATTGTTTTAGTTGTTTTTATACTGACATCAGTAGTTGTTTCCAGCTTAAATTGTTGGGCTTCTCATATGACTGGGACCGTGAAATTTCTACTACCGAGCCAGATTATTACAGATGGACGCAGTGGATATTTCTGCAGCTTTTGAAGAGAGGATTGGCATATCAGGTATAGAGTTCTCTTGAAAATAATCTTGATCAGTTCATTACTTCAGTATGTACGACCATTCTCTGAGAAGTTTTATTACACAGGCTGAAGTTCCTGTCAACTGGTGCCCTGCACTGGGAACTGTTTTGGCAAATGAAGAAGTAGTAGATGGAGTTAGCGAGCGTGGGGGACACCCAGTTATTAGAAAAGTATGTTCTAGTTAGATTATCCAATTATTTCTAGTGTTCTGCAACATTTCTACGTGTCAACTTTTTGCTACATTCCTTATTTTCATTTATTGGATGGTTTTATGATTTTACAGTTCATTGTTTATTGCCGAGCAGCCTATGCGGCAATGGATGCTGAAGATTACTGCATATGCTGACCGTCTTCTTGAAGATTTAGATGGCCTTGACTGGCCTGAAAGTGTTAAGGAAATGCAAAGGAACTGGATAGGGAGGTCAGAAGGAGCAGAGCTGGAGTTCAGTGTCATGGATAGTAATGGTCTGGAAAGTGACATTAAAATTACTGTTTACACCACGAGGCCTGATACGATATTTGGTGCAACGTACATGCTTAACTTTTATTATGCCTCATTTCTGTTACCTTTTGCAACAACTATGATTGCTGATTACTTTTCACTGACTTTACAGTTACTTAGTCCTAGCACCTGAACATGGACTATTGCCAGCCATTATTTCTGATGCCCAAAGACAAGATGTACGTCTCCATCATGTCTTGTACTTTATGAAATCTGAGATAAATAGGCATTATAAACAAATACTCTTTTTAGTGCAGGTCGAAGAGTACAAAGAACTTGCCTCCAGAAAGAGTGATCTTGAGAGAACTGAGCTCCAGAAGGAAAAAACTGGAGTCTTTAGTGGCAGCTATGCAAGAAATCCAGCTAATGGATCAGCTATTCCAATTTGGGTAGCTGACTATGTTTTGGGAAGGTTAGCTGATGCCTTTTTTTAGTTCACAACCTTAGCATTCAGTTATCCTATTGACTATGAAGGAGGTGCATCTATAATGAAAAACTTTTTTCTCTTTACAAGAACTTTGGTTGATATTGTGATGTTTTCAATTTGATATGACAGCTATGGTACGGGAGCAATTATGGCTGTACCTGCACATGACACACGAGACCATGAGTTTGCTTTGAAATACAATATTCCAGTATGTGGGGTTGTGACTCCAGAAAATGGAAGTTTCAGTTACTTCGAGAAGGCTTACACTGGCGAAGGTACCATGATAAATTCATCAAGTCCAACATCAGGACTTGACATTAATGGCCTACCTAGCAAAGTTGCTGCTTCTAAGGTCATCGAGTGGCTTCAGGAAACTGAATATGGGATGAAAAAGGTACTTTTCCTGCATTCCGGATGTGGAACATTTCTTTAACCACATTGCTAAAAAGTTAGTGGCTTTGTTTTGTTTTCACTTGATTTTCACCCTGGACAAATTTACAAGCTGTGGAAATTTATATTTCTATAGGTGAACTATAAGTTAAGGGATTGGCTATTTGCACGGCAGCGTTATTGGGGAGAGCCTATCCCTGTCATTTTTCTTGATGATACAAGTGAATGTGTTCCAGTTTCTGAAGATGACCTGCCTCTTACCCTTCCTGAGTTGGATGATTTTACCCCAACCGGGACTGGGGAGCCACCATTGACAAAGGCCCTGTCTTGGGTATGTTTATTTTCTTTTTAGAGTTAACATGAGTCAAAGTTATGCAGAGATCTGTTCCCTGTAATGTGGTATAGTTAGACGAGTACATAACTTGGCATATTTTCTTGCTGTATTTTTTTCTTCATGAAGCATATTGATGGATGATGTTTTTCAGGTGCAAACAGTTGACCCAATCTCTGGGAGATCTGCTCGGCGGGAGACAAACACTATGCCTCAGTGGGCTGGTTCTTGCTGGTGTGACTTATTTCTATGGCTAAGTAGTTTAAATAATATTGGCCCTGTTTTGTGTTTGTTATATCTGGTTTGACAAGGAAACATGAATTAGCATTATCCTACGCTTCTTAGTGGCAAACCAATAAACACATATTTGCTGCATTTGTGAATTTCTAAACATTGTGAGCATATTGATGACATTTAAAATAGTTTTCATGCTTGGCACATTAAAGATTTAATTTTTATATTAAAAATTCAGGTACTACCTGAGGTTCATGGATCCTAGAAATTTGAAGGCATTGGTCGACAAGGAAAAAGAAAGGTACGTTTAGCATCTACTTTTGCACATCTTTGTATAATAATAAGAATGGGTGTTCATTTTGTACTTCATGCTCGGATGACTTTTGTCTCTTTGACATTTATTCTGTTAAATATCTGGTAGAAATGGATATCGGACCTAACTCACCCTCACAAAACCGGCTTGTAAGGGGAGGGTTGCCGGTTGCCCTCACCTTAATAAGTGGCACATGCCACTTTCCCCAACCAATGTGGGATGTTTAACATATTCTTTTCGCAGGTATTGGAGCCCTGTTGACGTGTATGTTGGTGGTGCTGAACATGCAGTTCTTCACTTGCTCTATGCTAGATTCTGGCACAAGGTACACTTTTTCTAGCTTCAGGGAGTAAGAGAGCTTGTCTTCCTTTTTTTTTGGAGAATGATCAATTTCACCACCTTTTTTCAACTATTATTTGTAAATTATGTTGTTCCAGTACAGGTGGAGTTTATTATTTAATGTGAGAACTGAGAAATAAGGACCTGTAAGACTTCAAAGTCTGGAAAGCCTTATCTTGGAATATTCTGTACCGTCACCATGAGGTTAAAAAGGCTTATCTTCTGTCTGTGAGCTAACTTTGTGGATTTAATCAATAATCAAATATCACAAATCTGAAATTTGTATTTATAGTAGTTGGGTGAGGGTCCTCTGATTCTTGGGCTTTAACACAATTACCTTAAAATAAGGGGATGCTAGTTGCCTAATTCGTGAGATGCAAGTCATAAAATTTAGAAAGCTAGTGTAATACTTCTGTTCTTCAAATTGTTTGTTTTTGTAATAATGACCGTTTACTTTGTTTCAGGTTCTTTATGATGTTGGTGTTGTGTCAACTAAAGAACCTTTTCAATGTGTCATAAACCAGGGAATTATTCTTGGAGAAGTAAGTATATATTTGCTTAATACTTGTTTAATAATATTGCAGTTGTGCTAATTTATAATTGCTCGAGTGGCAGGTTCAATATATGACTTTCAGGGACTCAGATGGTAATCTAGTTTCTGCTGATTCTGTCGATGAAATGGGGAACTTCATTCAAGAAATTGTACCCGCAGAGAAGGCATGTCATTCTATGTGCTTAAAACTTCTCTCTTATTTATGCTGGAATGATGCAGTAGTTCAGTATTTCTATATTATTTCCACCGTAACTTAAACTGGAATTGTTCCAATTCAAATGTTTGTAAAAGCCATAGTTTTATGATATCTGTCACATATGTTCTGAAACAGGTCACAAAATCTGGTGATTCTTTTGTGCTGAAAGACAATCCTGATATCCGCTTGATTGGCCGTGCTCACAAGATGAGTAAGAGTAGGGGAAATGTTGTTAACCCAGATGATGTTGTTTCACAATATGGTGCAGATTCTCTTCGCTTATATGAAATGTTCATGGGTCCATTCAGGTTTTTCCCATTTTCCCGTTTATCATCTTCCTGATATATTGATGGTTTAGTCCTTGTATGTTTGGCGATGAGAATTTCTCACTTAAATCTGCCTTATTATTTTATTATTTCCTTTGACAATAATTGACTTCTATATTCCACTTATAGAGACTCCAAAACTTGGAGTACAAGTGGTATTGATGGTGTTCATCGCTTTCTAGCAAGAGTTTGGAGATTGGTTGTTGGTTCACCAACAGTTGATGGTAAATTCAAAGTTGGAATGGTGGATCTCGATGGGGAGCCTTCTCTTGAACAGCTTCGTTGTCTTCATAGATGCATTAGTAAGGTAATTGTTTCTGTTTTAGATTTTGATTTTTTTTTTTTTTTTTTTTTTTTGTGTCCAACACCCGTGCCATACAAAAAAAATATATGTGACTAAAATGAAAGGTCGTATATATCGCAGTATAACCCTTCTCTCGATAAACTTATAAAATTGAAAAGTTTAGTGTTTTTCATATAGTTATTACATTATCAAAGTTGAAATCTTTTGTTTATGAGGGCAACTGGATTTTGGATGTTCTATTTGATCACTCCTGAAATGGTAGTCTTTGATCCCTTCTCTAGTTATAAGTAAACATTTCTGGTGCTACAATTTTATAAGCACTCTAATATGCATATGATTTATTGTCGCAGGTAACAGAAGAAATTGAAGGAACAAGATTTAACACTGGAATTTCTGCAATGATGGAATTCATAAATGCAGCATATAAGGTAGTCACCTCCCCCCCCCCCCCCCCCCCCTTTCTTATCCACAGTTAGCCTCCCATCAATCCTCTCTCTCTCTTTTTCACTGCTCGAGTGCACACACAGTTCAGAAGTTTAAATATGTTTTTCCTTTGTTTTCTTTAGTGGGAGAAACTTCCAAGATCTGTCATCGAACAATTTGTTTTGTTGCTCTCACCTTATGCACCTCACATGACTGAGGAGCTGTGGTCTCGCCTTGGACACTCAAGTTCTCTGGCTTACGAGCCTTTCCCCAAGGTATGAGTTTTCAACCTTTAGTATTCTTCCCAGCAACCTTTGCAAGACTGCGTTGGGGAACATTTAAGTACATCTTTTCTAGAGAAGATCTTATTGTCATGTTACTATTTATAGAACTCGGGGGAAAAAGAAAAAAAGAAAAAGAAGCAAAACTGAATGCTTACATTCTACTCCATCAAAATATAAATCAAATAAAACAAAATGAAGGTATTGCACGTGGATCAACTACAATGTCTCTAGCATGTTGGTGATGTGTAGCTATTGCAGGTGAACCCTGATTACTTGAAGGAGTCAATGGTGGTTTTACCCGTCCAAATCAACGGGAAGACGAGGGGCACCATAGAGGTCGAGAAACAATGCACGGAGGAGGAAGCTTTCAGGCTTGCTTCATTGGATTCCAAAGTGTCCAAGTTTCTGGATGGAAAAGCAATCAAGAAAAGAATTTTTGTTCCTGGTAAGATTTTGAATATAATTCTAGACGCGCAGAGTGTCAAGGTGGCTCAAAGGTAGCCTCCTAACGCCTCCCCGATTCGAGTCTACGTCAGGCATGCATCTGCAGAGAAGGTTGTACTGTTCATCTAGCTTCTTAGTTTAAGATTTTTTTATGATTTTCGTAGACTTTATATTTTGAATGATTTTGTACAGGCGAACTCTCATCCAGATAAAATGCATATGCTTTTATTGTTTTGCTTTATATATATATATATATATAGGGTTGGGTTCCAGAAGGAACCATACCCCATATGAGAATCGAGAACCAATCTCAGCCATAGATTGATCCAATTTGGACGGTCAAGATCATATCAAAATTGAAAAAAAAGCGGTGGCATTATTGTAATAAATCACAATTTCGGTGCCCCTGAAACTCGGCGAGGGTAGAATCATAAATTTGAACATATTCAAATTCTAAAGCCATTTTTCAGAGAAAATTCTATAGCACGAACTCGCGCAAAAACCAGAACACTAAAGATTTGAAAGATAAGCTGAAAATCCTTAGAAATCAACCGTCAAAAACTCCCAAACAATCAACAAAATCCCCAGAAAAACATGAACACTAAGGTAATATGTATTTCATTCTTATTTTAAGAAATTTCGTTTGTTTTTTTAGCGGTTATACTGTGTTGATTTATCAGTTTACGTTTGCTATAAACATCCATTTAGCGTTATGTTATGATAATTTAACAATGTATTTTGTATTTTTCTAAGCACAACACGTACAAAAACCTAATCTTGCACAAACTGTATTTATTTTTATTGCATGTAAATTTTTCTATTTCATTTTGTACTGTTAAATGACGAATAACTTGTATAAACATGTTAAACCTAACAATGTTTGCAATATATATGTGATTTACATGTATATTTTTTATTTTAGGGTTTTAGCATTCTCATTCTCCTATTTTAGCAATATCATGACTTATTTTAGTACTCTCGTGATTTATTTTAGAGCTCATTTTTTAGCAGTCTCGTGATTTATTTTAGCATGGCACTTGTTTCAAACATTAGCATGAAACACTGTTATATGTTTGTTTAATTTTAGCATTCAGTTTCTGTTTCTTTAGCATTGCAATTGATTTTGGGAGTTTCATATTTTGCTTCTTTTTTTGTCAACATACATAACGCCTTTGTCTATCTGTGATTCAACTGCACATTTTCTTGATTTTAGCACTCTAGTTTATAGTTTAAGCACTGTGATGTGATATTTTAGCATTCAGATTCTGTTCTTTAGCATTGTAATTGATTTAGGGGTTTCATATTTTGTTTCTTTTTTATAAAACTAACACCTTTGTCCATCTGTCATTCAATTGCACATTCTCTTGATTTTAGCACTCTAGTTTAGAGTATAGCACTGTCATGTCATATTTTAGCATTCATATTCTGCTTCTTTAGCATTGCATATTTTGTTTCTTTTTCTGTAAACATAACACTTTTGTCCATTCTGTAATTCAATTTCGCATTTCCTTCATTTTAGCACTCTAGTTTACAGTTTTAGCACTGTGATGTCATATTTTAGCATTCAGTTTCTGTTTCTTTAGCATTGCAATTGATTTTGGGAGTTTCATATTTTGCTTCTTTTTTTGTCAACATACATAACACCTTTGTCTATCTGTGATTCAACTACACATTTTCTTGATTTTAGCACTCTAGTTTATAGTTTAAGCACTGTGATGTGATATTTTAGCATTCAGATTCTATTCTTTAGCATTATAATTGATTTAGGGGTTTCATATTTTGTTTCTTTTTTGTAAAACTAACACCTTTGTCCATCTGTGATTCAATTGCACATTCTCTTGATTTTAGCACTCTAGTTTATAGTATTAGCACTGTCATGTCATATTTTAGCATTCATATTCTGCTTCTTTAGCATTGCATATTTTGTTTCTTTTTCTGTAAACGTAACACTTTTGTCCATCTTTAATTCAACTGCTCATTTTCTTGCCACTCTAGTTTAGAGTTTTAACACTATCATGTAATATTTTAGCATTCAGATTCTATTTTCTTTAGCATTGCAATTGATTTTAGGAGTTTCATATTTTGTTTCTTTTTTTGTAAATATAACACCTTTGTCTATCTGTGATTCAACTGCACATTTTCTTGATTTTAGCACTCTAGTTTATAGTTTTAGCACTGTCATGTCATATTTTAGCATTCATATTCTGTTCTTTAGCATTGTTATTTCTGTCTACTTAACAGAATTATACATAAAAATTACAGGTGCTAAAAGAACTGGAGAAGGTGAAACTAGCACACACCAAATAATAAAAACAGCCCCAAACATTGATAGAAATAACAGATATCCACAATTACAAGCAACAACATTTCCATCAATTCTATCACAGGCTGTTATGGAAATGAATAAAGCACAAGAGGAGGCAGTGAGACAACTGGGGTTCGGCAGCATTCTTCATTTGGATATAAACCAATTTCCACAAAAGATAACATACTGGCTGCTTGAAAACTTCGACCCAGTATCAAGAGAACTTCAACTGCAACATGGGAGAAGGTTGAGGATTGAGGTCTCTGATGTGTCTGTGATCTTCGATTTTCCCAGAGGACCACACAAGATACAAAAGAGTGTTAGAGGCTAGATATGCCAGGTCATGCAGAAGGATGAGTTACTCACTAGCATACTCTCAGATACAACATCAGGAGAATGGTTCAAGATGAACTTCATGATTCTGGTAATTACTTCCATGATCGAGAACTATGAGGATGGACATATTTACAAAAACTTGATGGACTGCCTGCAAGAGATTGACAACGTTAGTCTTGAGATCATTGGTGAACCACATTATCAAGTGGAAGAGCAACAAAACCATGCCCTTCACAGGTCCCATTCTGTTTTTGTTGGTAAGTCCTATTAATTATTTATTTTTTATTGTAGTTCTTGTATAATAAACAGAAAGTGTTTATAGTTCTTGTATAACCACTGCAACCATTTATCTACATACATTACTAAAAAAAACTGTCAACTTCAAACAGATGATGTACTTGGATAGAGTTGAGGTGTACTTCCGGGAGGTGCCGAGGTACATCCCAGCATTCCATGGATGGAATGATACTTTGCTTGCTGAGAAGGAGTTAACAGAGCTTGCTACTGGAAATTTCGGAGGTGGCTACCCTTGGCTGAGTTCATACAAGAAAACAAAGAGAGAGGTCGTCAGGTAGAAGAAGTTCGACAGAGAGAAGTCGAACAAGAACAGATTCCAACTGTGAATGAGCAAGACATCGCGTCAGCTCATAAGGTCACATACCATCACTAATATATTTTTATGTTCCTAATTTCTTTGTTTAGAATCATCACCGAATTCTATTTTTATAAATAACTATTTACTTATCTGATTTGAACAAAAAATATATC
This sequence comes from Perilla frutescens, assembly GCA_026008535.1. Lineage (NCBI taxonomy): Eukaryota > Viridiplantae > Streptophyta > Magnoliopsida > Lamiales > Lamiaceae > Perilla > Perilla frutescens. The sequence continues at coordinate 19,359,829 of BRKX01000004.1, forward strand.
AGAATCAAAGAGAAGATTTGGTAGAGGAGAGACAGCAGCAAGAGAAAGGGAAGAGATTAGCTGTTGAGATCCCTGAGACAGAGAGATGCAGTTCAAACACTCCAGTAAGCATTCACTAATTATATAATTTAGCATTCTTCATTCATTGTTTAGCATTGTCATCAAGTTTAGTAATGCTCTTCAGAACAAAATTTACAATATTATAAAATGATTGCTAAAATAGACAATCAAAAGACCCAGAGTCAGCAAGAAAAAGGTGTTTACCACATAATATTACATATATGATAACTTATATTGTTAACAGGTTTTTAATTCCAATTAACATCTAAAAATATACAGAAGGCAGTGATCCAAACAAGCACAATCTCCACAAGGTCAAGGGCCATAATGAAGCAACCTGACCATTTTAGAAACCTTGTGGACACAAGAGAGACACTGACACATTCTGACTGTGAGCTGCACTATTGGGCGATGGAAAACAAGAGTGATGATGAAAGGTACTTTTATAATACATTACTATTAATATAAATAGAAATTATAAGTACCATTTTGTTCTGCCAGACTGCGCTTTACACTAAAAAAAGAAATTTATCCAAAATTAGGGAGGTTGTCTTGTATTCTGATGAGCGGACAGAGTTGAGGAGAGTTGAGATGCTGAGTTTGAACAAAAAAACATACATAAGTTCTGCTGTCATTGATGTATGGAGTAGCATATTAAACTATGCTCAAGCAAAGATTCCTGAACAACAGACTCCCAGGAGATTTTTCCTAACGACTAACGTTTCTGTAAGTGAATAATTTCATAGTTACTATTTATAATTAACTCACTTTATTCTGTTTGAAAAAACACTACACATTCATGATCAAAAAATCTTCATTTTGTCCTTATAGAACTACACAGTTGTTGCACCTCCAGAGGGATGGAATGACCAGAAGATTTCAAAGCTGTTTGTTGACAACATACTCCATGAATTAAGAAAATATCCAAATGTGGAAGTAGATAAGATGTACATGGTACGTATTCATTATAAAAATTGTAAAAAGTTATCATGAAAATAACTAAATGTACACTATTTTGTTTGCAGTTTTTCTTTCCAATAATCCAATCAGAACACTTCTACATTATTGTCATTGATACAAAAAGAATGGTGGCTGAGATCATTGACAATTCAAATTCCATGGAAGGAGAGCATGACGACCCCCTATTGAAATATGAGCATATCCCTGCAAAACTGGTAAGAAAACATATCTATTTATTGATTTTTCCACTAGTGAAACAAATTAAAAAAAACACATTCAATTCAATAATAAAAATGAACTAACTTTAATCATAAATTTTAGATCAAGCTCTTCGTTTACTTCTTGAAGATGACTAGGTTTCAAAAACTAACAAAAGAAGTGTCTGAAAATATCAAGGGCATGAACCGTCTTCAAATGCCATGGAGAACTTCAACAAACAAGACTGATTGTGGGGTCTTTGTAATGCGTCATATGGAGATGTATATGGGGGATGCTGTGAGGAATTGGGGGAGTGGATTAAGTGCCAAAAATGAAATGCAGCTGAAATACTTAAGGATCAAGTATTGTGCTGCCATTCTTACTGCAGAATGCAACATCCACATGTAGAGGAACATCAGAGATTCAAGACTCTACTTCCGAGCATCTTCTAAAGACAACCCAATCAGTTTTGAAAAGCTTTACCTAGAAGATGATAATCAGTGAACAAATGTTATATATGTAACAAATTCTCTAAATGCTTCGACAACTTTTAAATTTCATATTTTTGGATTATGGAATGTTTATGGATTCACATAATTATTTCAATACCATGATATTAGAAAATTTATGAAAAAGTTTCACAGTTTTGCATGCTAAAATTGTGAGTAACAGTGCTAAAAATAAAACTAGCAGAGCTAAAATATATTGCTTCAAATTAAATACCTTTCATTCTATATCTTGGTTGTACACATTAAACGCAAAATTCAATTTAGTAAATCTCATACAAATCAAAATCGCATATGCTAAAACTTCAACACACTTTTCTAAAGTAGAACCCACTAGTGCTAAAAATCAAAATACGAATCCTAATAATATAAACAATCATTCTAATGCTAAGACAAATAATACTGAAGAAAATACAATTTTTTTTCTCAAATAAACAAAGTAAAAACCATATATGCTAAAGTAGAAACTACAAAGTGCTAAAATACAAAATACTAGTGCTAAAATACAAAACACTAGTGCTAAAATATGAAATATCAGTGCTAAAGTATAAAACTATTGTTCTAACGCTAATACTAAATTTTATTCAATTAAAATACATTTCACCAAAAAAATATTGCCATGTGGCAAAGATATGCTCTTTTATTCAAATTTACGAGGCTAAAACCATAAAGGCTCCTTTTTCTCTAGTAAAAAAAATTCAAACGTGCAACTCTTCAACTTCTCTCCATTATCTCCCAAAAAAAAAAATGAATTGGTCACGAGACACTGAGGAATTTTTTTATTGATCTTTTACATACTCGAGTTGGGATGGTAGATGTATTTGACAACTACGAGGTTGTAGATTCTCTGGATGATATTTCAATGACGATGACGATGGTTCTTAATCAAAGAGTTAGATTGATACAACTCGTGCTGAAATTAAACGAGTTAAAGGAGAAGATATGGAGTTTCCATCTTTTCATACGACACCCGGGAATCCATTACAACAAATACCGAAATCTAGTCATAGCGGGAGACGAGTATTTTGAGCGAGTGGGACAGAATGTAAGTATGATTTATTTTTCACATTTTAATTTTACTACCCTAACACAATATTTTTTTTTGTCGAATTTTATGACACTAGGAGAGTCCGAGGTGGAGGGACTTTAGGCTACATGGAATGCCATACTTTGAAGAACTTCGTGAGATCATGGACGGCGCCGGTGGTTTCGGCGGTGTGGATTTCGACTGGTTGGCTTCCTTTGTGGCTTGATACCAGAAGCCACATTAAGCAACTACTTGTCGATTTTGCATTTCAGAAGGATTTTAGGGTTTTGTAATTATTTTAAAAAATTACACTTGTTGCATAATTTTTTGATAATTTAATCGTGTACTAATTATTATTAATTTCAGTGTTTTTTCATTTTGTTTGAAACTACAAGTGCTAAAATACAATGTACCAGTGCTAAAGAAGAAACTTCCAGTGCTAAAATAATTAAGACTTAAGAATGGTAACTATGCAGGGTTATGATTTATTACAATTTTTAAAATTCATGTGTTTTTGATAATGTATTCTTTAGCATTGATATTTCATACCTTGAGGGCTTGATAGTTATAATTTTGATTCCACTTCTGTACCTAAGTAACTGTATTATACATATATTCAAGCATCTATGCAAATCATTAAAAAGAAAAGAAGACTAGCAATATGCACATGCCTTGAAATGATGATCTCACTATTAGTCCAAAAATAGTTGTTTCTCAAGTGCTAAAATATGAAATATCAATGCTAAAGTAGAACCCACCAGTGCTAAACTAAGCATAACCCTACATAATCCCACTCATGCGGCTAAAGTAGAAACTACAAGTGCTAAAATACAATCTACCAGTGCTAAATAAGAAACTTCCAGTGCTAAAATATGAAATATCAATGCTAAAGAATACACTATCTTTCTAACGCTAACACAATAAAAATTAATATATAACTATAAATTTTATATTAAAAAAATATAAATTTATAAATACTTTATAATTGAAGAAAATATAAAAAACTTTTTTTCCAAAAAAAAAAAAACAAAAAAACTGATAATAAAAAAGAAAAGAAAATAATAATAATAATAATAACCCGCCATGTATTCAATTATCAAAACATAACTTTTGCAAAAATATACACACACAAACACGCAAAAGCTTTTCGATTCAAAGACTTCAAACACAAAATATAAACGATTATGGTTTTATCAACATTTTAATTCAAAAACTTCAAACAACAAAATCATCAATATGGGAAAAACACCGAGCACAGAGCTGGTAAAACGGAAGAACCGAAGCGACTCTTCGAAAAAGAAGAGAAAACCTGAAGAGATGCCGATTGAAAAAGGTACGTAACACATTCTTTTTTCGTTCATCATAAAAATAAAGTATGTGTGTTTCATTTTGGTTCTAACAAAAAAAATATGCAGAAAGGAACAGTGCTAAAACCCTGACAAAACCTCATATATCACGAAATAAACACTTACAAAATCTAAATATGTAAAATGTTGTCGTTTACTGATAATAATCACATGTATACGAAATCAAAATATTTGGAAATGTATATGCATTTTGCACACTGTGTTGCATGTCATGATTTCCTTTTCAATGATCTCAAACAGTAACATCGTGAATGATTTATGTCTTAATGTGTAGCATCACTATATTAGAAAATGAATTAGCATCAAGGAGATCAAACTCTAAGCATAAGACTTCTTATCTTTATAAACATGAACACAAAATCTCTCCGGCACATGTTTCAGAAAAAATGCAGGAAGATAAAGCTGGTGGAAAATGGTTCAAGATACATTTTATGGTTCTGCTTACAAATAACCTCATTGAATCAACGGGGAATGGATATGTACATCCACAGCTGGTACACATCTTCGATGATGTTGACAGAATATGTGAGTACAACTGGTGTAGGGCTGTAAATGAACCGAATCGAAGCGAATATCATCAAGTTCGAATTCAAATTCATTTAGAAATTTCAAGTTCGAGTTCGACTCGAACTTCGAAATGGGATTCGAATTCGAGTTCGATAAAAAAATTTATGGTTGAATTCGATTCGATAACAAATTCGACAAACTGTTCGATTAATGTTCGACAACAAATTCATGATCAAGTTCGACAAATAATTTGATACACCTCATATCGATAAAATTCGATAACTATTCGACAAAAGTTCGATAAGAAGTTCGAAAAATATTAGACAAAAATTCGATAGTTTATAATCATCTCCATGTTCGAAAGTTTAATAGGCAAAAAATAATAAAACAATCAAGATCAATATAAGTTCTTGATTTTCATGCACCTACACAATTTGAAAATAATATACAAATTAGTGGAAATAAATTAGTTTAAATCAACGTAGTATATGTTTTTGAAACATGTTAATAAATTAAAAAAATGTATGTATATGTTCAAAATTAGTAATTTACTTAATTACTTATAAGTTATATCAATGGACAATATGCATTATTTTTAGACTAATCATTTAATTATAACTTAGTATTATCATACTATGTAAAATAATTATCTATGGAGATAATAAAAAAAATTATATTATCTAATATTAATGTTAAATTGTCAAATTGATTATAAAGTCCTATTAAAATTTTATTTCTATTGCAAATTTGCAATATTTGTAATAATCTTTAAATGTATGTTTTAGATACATTTTTTTAAACATGTTAATAAATTAAAAAATGTACATATATGTTCAAAATTCGACATTTACTTAATTATTTATATGAGTATATCAATAGACAATATGTATCAATTTTAGATTAATCATTGACTTTAACTTATTATTAATTTATTATCATATTATGTAAAATAATAGTCTAGTATATATTATAAATAAAGGATAATAAAAAGAAAGTAATTTATATTATCGAATATTAACATTACATTATCAAAATTGATTATAAAATCCTATTAACTTTTATTCCAATGCAATATTTATAGTAATCTTGTTTTATTTTAAAAAAAATTGGAGTTTTAGATATATATTAGATATTAAAATAACACTCTAGTATATATTATAATTTATAAATAAAAGATAATAAAAAGAAAGTAATTTATATTATCAATATTGAATAGTCAAATTTAATTTTAGGGGAGTATACAATATTTTATTCTTGATAGATCAATCATACTTAAGAGCCGTTTTAAATTTTTAATTTGATCGAGGTTAAATATTGCTTTGGGGCCAACATAAATTTATATATTTTGAAAATTTTAATGTAAGTTTGATTACAAGTTCGTGAACAGATTCGTGATCGGATTCGTAAACAGATTCGTGAAAAGATTCGTGAACAGGTTCGTGACCAAGTTCGAGAACTAAGTTCGTTTACATTCGAATTCGAACTATTCGTGAACTATTCGCGAACTATTCGAATTCGGTTCGTTAAGATAGTCGAATTTAAAAAAATTATCGAATTCGGTTACTTTGTTTCACGAATTGAATTTTGATCGAATATTTTTCGAATCGACAGCCGAATAGATCACGAACTATTTGGTTTGTTTACAGGTCTAAACTGGTGTGAGTACACTATAAGGTGTCTGGTGCAGAAGACAATACTTTGGAGAAAGAAGAATGATAAATACTATAATGGACCAATCATGTTCTTAATGGTTAGTTTAGCAATTAGCATACATTATTAAAATCAACTCTGAATTTCCATGCTCATGCTAACGTGCATAATGCATAACATTTACCCCCCACAGATGTTTTATATGGACAGAGTAGTGTCCTATAATAGAAGAGTTCAACGATCAATTTGTTGGGGTTTTTTTCGAATTGAACCACCGCAGGATCTAATTGGATGTTCATTAATTCTAATGTCATGTAGATCATAATTTTATGCAGCTCATATGTTTTAATTAACCGAGTTTAATTAACATGCAAATCCGATTTTCGATTCTACTAAAGCGGAAACATAGAATACAAAAAAATGACTTACAAATTAAACGACGGGTTGATGACAAGATTAAAGGTCTAATCTTGCTGTTGTATGAATGATAATAGGCGCCCCCTTGATGCTATTCCACTCCTTGATCTTCTGTTGTATTCCCGGACTGAATCTAGTTTCAGGGTGGGCTCAAATCTACTAGATCGGTATTGGAATCTGTGTAGATCAAGAGAACACAAGAGGGTTGATATATATGACCTAAATTTCGTGCCTCCACCCTCTTATTTATAAGGGGGTGGACAAAATTGGTGTCCCAGTTGGACTGGAATTCTATCTCTATCTCTTGTTCTATCTCCAATTCAATCCAGTCTCTTTTTGGGCTACAACAGGGATTTAGAAGAATATTAAATTGACCCATTAATTTATTTAATATCCAATATCCAATAAACTTAGGATATAATTAAATAAATTAAGTATTATTTTTATTCCACTAAAGAAATAATACTGACCTACCAATTTAATACATATTTCTGAATATGCTTTCTCCTTTAGTCCAGCCATTCCCCATGTTTAAGATATAATGTCCATTAATTAATTATGTAAGCTTCTGACAACCATAATTAATTAATATCTTTTCCTTGAGTAGCACCACACAAGCTTTACTCATGCACGAAATAAATTCCACCTGCAGGATTTCAGCATGAACTAGCATTTTCTCAAGGGGACACCATCAACCTGGAGCACCAGGACACGGTGCCCCTACATATTGCATGACCCATCATAAGTGTAAATGTCACAACCCAAGATATCGAGATTATTGATCTTATGAAAGAATCTCACCCTTTGATAAATCAAAGCTGCAAACACTACACGTATATGTCCGCCAACATATAGGGGTTAAGAACCCGAACTCTGTGGATTCTTATTCTCTCATTTAAGGTCGAATAGAGAATAGAATCCTAAGTAGATCATCCTCAATACACTCGTTCGTGTATTAGAATAATTAGTTAGTCAAGACAAACTAACTATCAGATCATTCTACGGCGTACGGATAGCGGGTTCAGTGCCATCTAGACCGTGAGCCTTTTAATACATTACAAGGAACCGATGATATGATCTAACCGTGTGTTTACCCACACCATGTCATCTACAATGTAAGTATAATGAACATACATGTAAATATAATAATTTAAATACAAACAGTGACTGCAATTGTATTCATTCTATATCATCATAAAACCATCATCAATAATGTATACAAAAGACAGGTCTTCTAGTATACAAAACCAACAATCTCCCACTTATACTTGAAACATGTCTTCCAAATATAAAACAAACTGGCTAACTCTCCAACTCTAACTAAAATCTCAAACGGTAACCCCGGGTCTGCATCTCACTCCCATTTTCTCCACGTGACCATAGAAGGTCTTAGCTGGAAGGCTCTTCGTGAATGGATCAGCTAAATTGTCGTCCGATGCAATCTTGACCACTGCCATATCTCCTCTCTTAACGATTTCTCGTATAAGATGGTACTTTCTCTCTATGTGTTTACTTGCCTTATGGGCTCTGGGTTCCTTTGAATTTGCCACTGCACCCGAGTTATCACAATATACTGTGATACTGTTGGCAAATCAGGAACCACGCTCAAGTCCAACAAGAAGCTCTTGAGCCAAACGACCTCTTTTGCAGCCTCAGAGGCAGCTACATATTCGGCCTCCATGGTGGAATCCGCAATGCATTTCTGCTTTATGCTCCTCCATGCAATGGCTCCGCCTCCCAAGGTAAACACATAGCCTGAGGTAGATTTACTCTGATCTTTATCGGATTGAAAATCTGAGTCCGTGTAACCTAAAGGCACTAGACTATCAGAGCGGTATACCAGCATATAATCTCGAGTCCTTTTCAGGTACTTGAGTATATTCTTAACCGCAGTCCAGTGACCTTGTCCAGGGTTAGACTGATATCTGCTTACCATGCCGACTGCATAGCATATATCAGGTCTAGTGCATAGCATAGCATACATAAGGCTTCCCACAGCTGAAGCATATGGAATGCCTTCATCTCATCTATCTCAGCCTGTGTGTGGGGACACATATCCTTAGATAGATGAATTCCATGCCTGAAAGGTATAAAACCTTTCTTGGAATCCTGCATGTTAAACCTAGCTAGCACTATGTCGATATATGTCACCTGGGATAAGCACAACATCCTTTTCTGGCAATCTCGAATTATCTTGATGTCAAGAACGTGTCCGGCTTCTCCTAGATCTTTCATATCGAACTGCTTGGACAACTACACCCTTATATTAGATAATATTTTCTTACTATTTCCAATAAGTAAGATATCATCAACATATAGCACGAGGAAAGCCACTACGTTTCCGTCACTCTTCTTGTACACACAACTCTCATCCGGACATTGCACGAATCCATATGACTGGATAACCTCGTCAAATCGGATGTTCCAAGACCTTGACGCCTGCTTAAGTCCATAAATGGATCTCTTAAGCTTGCACACTAAGTGCTCTTGGCCTTTAACAATGAAACCCTCTGGTTGCTTCATGTGGATGTTTTCCTCAAGACTTCCATTCAGGAAAGCCGTCTTGACATCCATCTGCCAAATCTCATAATCCAAATGAGCGGCAATAGACAAGAGAATCTGGATTGACTTAAGCATGACTACCGGCAAGAAGGTTTCCTCATAATCGATGCCTTCTTTCTGAGTGTACCCTTTCGCCACCAATCTTGCCTTGAAGGTTTCAACCTTCCTGTCAGCTCTTCTCTTGCGTTTGTAAACCCACTTACACCCCATTGGTTTTACCCCATCTTGTGGTTCTACAAGCTCCCAGACTTGATTGTGATCCATAGATCCAATCTCAGACTCCATTGCAATTTTCCAAGAATCTGCATCTTTGTCTTGGATCGCTTCGCATAGGTCCTGGGATCCAATTCATTTAGTCCTTCAGGGAAATCTGAAGATTCACCCAAACCAATGAATCTATCAGGTTGGCGTACAACCCTCCCACTGCGACGAGGCAATTCCTGTACTTCTGTGACACGTTGTGCAGTAATTTGTGGTTCCTCTTCTTGTACTGTTGGTGTCAGATTCGAATTTTCTCCTCGAAGTTCCTCGAGTACTATCTCACTTCTTGGCCTGTGATTTATCACATAGTCTTCCTCTAAGAATCGAGCATTGGTACTCACAATGATCTTCTGATCCTTAGGACTATAAAATAAACCACCTTTCGTTCCTTTGGGATATCAACAAACAGTCTAACATCTGTACGTGGTGCCAGCTTATCAGCTTCCTTATCCAGCACATGTGTTGGACTACCCCAAATCCGAAAATGTCCAAGACTGGGCTTTCATCCAGTCCAAAGTTCTATAGGCGTAGATGAGACTGATTTTGATGGAACCACATTAAGAATATAGGCTGCCGTTTCCAAGGCATATCCCCAGAACAAAATGGGCAGATCTGAATAGCTCATCATCGATCTAACCATCTCTAACAATGTTCTGTTTCTTCTCTCTACCACGCCGTTCTGCTGTGGCATTCCCGGCGCAGTCAACTGAGATGTAATCCCATTCTCTGCTAAGTAGTCCCTAAATTCATTCGAGAGGTACTCACCACCACGATCAGACCGTAGTGATTTGATACTTTTACCTATACGTTTTTCCACGTCCGCTCTGAATTCTTTGAAAGTCTCAAAGGATTCTGACTTGCGGCGTAATAGGTATATGTATCCATACCTTGAGTAATCATCAATGAACGTGATGAAATACTCGTACCCTCCTCGAGCCTGAACTGACATAGGGCCACATAAGTCAGAGTGAATCAAATCTAGTACCTCTTCAGATCTATTCCCTTTATCCTTAAAGGGTCGCTTGGTCATTTTACCTTCCAAACAGGATTCACACAAAGGGAACGATTCTAGGACCAATGAAGACAAGGGCCCATCGTTTACTAGTCTTTGTATCCATTTAAGGTTAATATGGCCGAGCCTAAGATGCCAAAGATAGGTTTGATTCATTTCCGAAGGTTCTTTTCATTTGTTAGGGTTTATGACCGATGTATTCAGTAAATGCATTTGTGTAGTGTTTTGCATAGGATTAAGTAAATAAAGATGCCCATCCAATGTACCAGAACAGATAAAATATTTATCACTAAAGATAACAACCTTGTTATCAAAAGAAACAGAATATCCATCCATAAAAAGTTTAGAAATTGAAATCAAGTTTCACCTAAAACCAGGCACATAAAGACAATCCTTTAAAACTAAAATCCTATCACTACTAAAAGATAAGGTTACGTCTCCTACTGCAACTGCCGCCACTTTCGTAGCATTGCCCATGTAGACTGAAATCTCTCCATCACTCAGCTGTCTTTTTACCAGGAACCCCTGTAAAGACATGCAAACATGATCAGTAGCTCCAGTATCTACTACCCATGACTGAGTAGAACAAATAGCTAAACATGTTTCAACGATAAGAGATTGAGACGTACCATTTTTCTTCTTTTTGTTAGGACAATCCGCCTTCCAGTGACCTGGTTGGCCGCACTTGAAACACTTTGTCTTTGACTTAAATTCCTTGGGAGGAATCTTAGTCTTGGACTTCTTCACCTTATGCGCCCCCTCTGCAACTTTCTTGGGTGCGTTCCTCTTCTTCCTTTTAGTACCGGAAGAAGACGCCCTATTTTCAGCTAGGTGTACTGATATGATCCTGAAATGCCTTGAAGAATCAAATTCTGAGCTATCATTCAAAGGTCCGAAGATTGTTATAATGAGGGTCATCAAAGATTGGAAATCAAGATTTGAAGAACAATACATGATGATCAAAATCACACCATGGGATAACATGCTTGAAGAGAAGAAGAATGATGCCATTTGGACGTGTGCATTAAAAGTTATACGCGTTTGCATGGGAAATCGGGAGATGCTGTTTTTCATGCAAAGGTGGCAAGAATTAATCTGCACATGGGCCACGAATTATCCACATATATTCAGCCCATGTCGTGTGTTAATTGGTCCAAATAGGCGAGATTTATGAAGGCCCAAGTTTTTGGGATTTATCTTTATCTAGATAGATTTTTCTTATTTTATTTTTGGTATCTTTTGATTCTTTCCTTAAAAACAGATTTTGGATAAGGAAACAATCCTAGTTATGATAGGAAACTCTTTTTCTAATTCTTTTAGGATTTTATAGTGGAATTTTCGTCCATCCCTCTATTATAAATAGGGGATCATTGTTACTTTGATATTTAGACCATATTTGATTAAGAAGAATTTACCTTTCAATATTGTCTCACCCAAGATCCTCTTTTTGTTTATTTTCAGCCGAAAATACACACTCTTAAGAAGCTTGCAACTTTTTAAGTTTTATCCTTAAATCTTGTTCTAATTATCTTGTGGAGTTAGGGTCGGATTTGCAACCGAAGAGAATTCAAGTAGCGAGACTTTTTGTGTATTGTTTTACACAGGGTGTGTCGCCCCGAGTTCAATTCATCTATCGAGGAGATTCCAAGTGAAGTACATTTCGCGGATCAAGTGTCCACGGGGTTTGCTTTCGCGTATCAACTCATTCTATCTTCATCAACAACGCCAATCATTACCGACATCATCCAGCAGCCATCCAACATCCATAACATCAATCATCCAAGATTCATCATCCATTCCAAGTAAGTCCATCCCATACTTCATCTTTCATCTGTTCATAGAGTCGGATTGAAGCCCTTCATTTGCCTGACGTGTTTCGATCTAAAAGTCTTCCGCGCGTTTTTCTCTCGGTGTTGATCATCATACCGGGAATCGTATCATTTGGCATCAAAGCCACGTCAGCTCTGCTGGTCGTGGTTCAATCCGACGTGTCATCTACGTGTCAGTTATTTTTCGTACGTGTCATTTAATTTTCATTTGTTTCAAGTTGTAATCTGATTCATATTCATTGAAAAAAAAAGGAGCAAAGGACATCGGCTTAGTAAAAAAAAAAAACCGAAAAAAAAAGTCGCCGAAAAAAAAAAAACGAAAATCAGATTTTATTTCTTGTTTATTTTTATTTTCTTGTTGTTTTCTAGTCTAGATAGGCTTGAATCCATCTTAGATAGATATTTTGGGATTTGTTAGATTGTGTTCACACTTGGTCAAACTTATCCAAAAATATTCTACCTTATCCACTAGATTTCCTACCTTGTTTAGATATCTTCCATCCTCATCCATATCTATTCAAGATCTTTCTTACTTATCCACATCTAATTTGATTCCTATACCTAAGGGATTCGAATTACCCAATCCACACCCATATACACCCGGTTCACCTTATACACCACATAGTCCATACACACATACACCCATACACCCGTACACCCATACACCCATACACCCATACACCCGTGGTCCACATACACCAAAATCAGCAGGTTTACCTACACCATCTATACAACAGCCCCACATCATCAAGTTAGATGGATCCAGTTCGAGTCCGCCCGAATCGATTCAGAGATGCCGATGGTCTACACCGCAACAAGATAACCATCCCAGAGTTTGAGGGTCTATATGATCCAGAAGTGTACCTATATTGGGAACGCAGAGTTGATAAGATTTTTAAGTATCACTACTTCCCAGAGCCAAAGAAGGTGCAATTAGCCACATTGGAGTTTAAAGACTACGCAGCAACATGGTGGGAATTCCAGCAAGATCGATGCCACCGAGATCACCTTCCACCTATTGACACATGGCGTGAGTTGAAAGATTTGATGCGGAAACGCTTCATTCCAGACCACTACCAATGGGAGTTGGAGGAAAAGCTATACAAGCTTAGGCAAAGAGATCGAAGTGTAAATGACTACTACCACAAAATGATTGAAGCCATGAGACGAGCTGATGTAGAAGAGTATCTAGAAGATACCATGGATAGATTCCTAGTTGGTCTACGAAGGAAAATCCGAGAAAAGGTAACATTGTATCACTTCGACAAGTTGAAAGACATGGTGCAATATGCCATTGAGATAGAGAAGTGGTTGGAGAGTCTGCAAAATGAAGTGGTTCAAGTAGAGTCAAATGTAGAGTTGTCACCTAGAGCTCATCGCCAAACAGTCCCGTTTCATTGGAGCGAACCTGAGTCATTTGAGGAGTTTCTACGTACCTATGTGCCACCTACACGGCCTGCATCACCAGTTCAGCTGGTCATGGATGTGCCAAGCCAAGCTAGCAACATTCAAGAGGAGATCCATGTTGAGTTACCATCTGAGATCGTTGCCATCAAAGAAGATTCTACTTTTGAGGTAACAATTTCAGTTGATGCACCTATTGATGAATTGATAAATGTTGCTACTTGTGAAGACGTTGAAGTCAAGAGAGAAGAAATGAAGGTTGTTACCGCCGTAGAGGAGATCGGAATCATTAAAGAGTTGTTCAAAGCTGAGGAGTTCGAAACAGTTGAAGAGCTGTTGGAAATGCAGCCATGTTTTCAAGAGGAGATTGACATTAATGGAGTAAAGACTGTGGAACACAAAGAACTCAAAGAAGCAGTCATGGAGGAGCTACCGAGTTCTAACGTTTTTGATCAACCCTGTACTTTTGATGTCTTTATTTTACAGGTTGTTGAGAATGTTCCTTATGATTTAGTTGTGCACATAAAGGAGTTTGATGATCCATTCATGTTAGTCCTTGACCCCGAAGATTTGAATTCGAGGACGAATTCTTTTCAAGAGGAGGGGAATGATATGATCCTGAAATGCCTTGAAGAATCAAATTCTGAGCTATCATTCAAAGGTCCGAAGATTGTTATAATGAGGGTCATCAAAGATTGGAAATCAAGATTTGAAGAACAATACATGATGATCAAAATCACACCATGGGATAACATGCTTGAAGAGAAGAAGAATGACGCCATTTGGACGTGTGCATTAAAAGTTATACGCGTTTGCATGGGAAATCGGGAGATGCTGTTTTTCATGCAAAGGTGGCAAGAATTAATCTGCACATGGGCCACGAATTATCCACATATATTCAGCCCATGTCGTGTGTTAATTGGTCCAAATAGGCGAGATTTATGAAGGCCCAAGTTTTTGGGATTTATCTTTATCTAGATAGATTTTTCTTATTTTATTTTTGGTATCTTTTGATTCTTTCCTTAAAAACAGATTTTGGATAAGGAAACAATCCTAGTTATGATAGGAAACTCTTTTTCTAATTCTTTTAGGATTTTATAGTGGAATTTTCGTCCATCCCTCTATTATAAATAGGGGATCATTGTTACTTTGATATTTAGACCATATTTGATTAAGAAGAATTTACCTTTCAATATTGTCTCACCCAAGATCCTCTTTTTGTTTATTTTCAGCCGAAAATACACACTCTTAAGAAGCTTGCAACTTTTTAAGTTTTATCCTTAAATCTTGTTCTAATTATCTTGTGGAGTTAGGGTCGGATTTGCAACCGAAGAGAATTCAAGTAGCGAGACTTTTTGTGTATTGTTTTACACAGGGTGTGTCGCCCCGAGTTCAATTCATCTATCGAGGAGATTCCAAGTGAAGTACGTTTCGCGGATCAAGTGTCCACGGGGTTTGCTTTCGCGTATCAACTCATTCTATCTTCATCAACAACGCCAATCATTACCGACATCATCCAGCAGCCATCCAACGTCCATAACATCAATCATCCAAGATTCATCATCCATTCCAAGTAAGTCCATCCCATACTTCATCTTTCATCTGTTCATAGAGTCGGATTGAAGCCCTTCATTTGCCTGACGTGTTTCGATCTAAAAGTCTTCCGCGCGTTTTTCTCTCGGTGTTGATCATCATACCGGGAATCGTATCATGTACCTCCGGATTTCCCTTTTGAAGTAACTCAGCCGCCTGAAGATCCATGAGTAGTTCATTCAGGCCGACATCCCTTTTAATCATGTTAAAGTTCAGCCTGAACTGCTCAAACCTCGAGGACAAGCTATGATGAACAATGTCGATTTGAGAATCGCCATCCAGCTCTCCACCCAAGGTCTCAATCTCAGATAAATACCCCATCATCATGAGAACGTGATCCCTAACAAGTGTGGAGTCAGACATCCTCGCATCCATTAGCTTCTTCATTGCCAAATGGCGTGCCGAGCGGTTCTGATGACCGAAGAGCTGCCTAAGGTTGTACATGATATCATAAGCGGTTTTCATAGGTTCATACTGATGTTGCAACACATTCGACATGGATGCCAGAATGTAACAGCGTGCTATCTCATTAGACCTAACCCACTTATCGTATACAACCTTTTGGGCTTCGTCAGAACCCTCATCTGGCTTCTGAGGACATACCTCTTCAAGTACGAATTTATATCCTTCCGCAGTGAGAACAAGATTAAGGTTTGGAATCCAGTCATTGTAATTTTCACCGATTAACTTGTTTTCTTTGAGAATAAAGGACATGTTGGAGAGTGCCATGATGATATAGAATAGCTGAAAAATAAACATGCAGTACAGTCACAAACTTTAGGATACTCACATATAATCGTATACCTTAAAAAATTATATGTAATCCACCGACATTTTAAAAATATTTCTTATAAGCCACGTCAGTGTGGACGTTTATAAGATTCATCCTTAAACAGGTAAAACCACCTATAATTTACCTCCAGTCAAATTTCCTTATGACAAGTAAATTAATAGTCGGAAATAACCACGGTCATGTAACCTTCCAATTAATAAGCCACGTTAGTGTGGACGTTTATTAATAAATTACACCTAAGTGTGAACACTATCATCTTAGCACCAAGTCCACTTTTTTGAACTCCCTACTCCAGTTGGAGGAGTCAGTTTGTTCTTAGTAGTGTTCTACAGCTATCTTGATAAAGAAATTTAATTTCTAGAGATAACAGTGATATGACACATCCGTTATGGAGGAAGACCTATTGTTAACTCGCATGTCTATCACATTTCAATTAAACCAAATTAATGGAGACTGTTTGAGATTTCTACATACTTTGGTATGAATCTCTCCCACTTAGTTATTTAAGATTGAGGTTTCATTTTATCCCATTGTAAAACATGGCTTATATCTCATGTTGCTGATTGAGGTTTCATTTTATCCCATTGTAAAACATGGCTTATATAATGATAAAAACTAAATACACAATGCTAATAATTCGTATTGTGATGCTAATAACTCTACATATATATAGAAAATCAAAACACACAATACACAGCCCTAAAAACACATGTTGATCGTCAAAAATTCAAAATAAGCTTCGTAAAACTTGTCAACAAAATGTATAAAAAAATCGTAGTAAAATTACAGAATTTTTTTTTTACCTGTCATATTCGTAAAATAAAAGTGAATAACACAAACTCCAGTAAAAAATCACGTGAACACCGATTCAGGTGAATAAAATTCGAAGAGAATCGACTGAAATTTCGATTATATAAGCACAAAGGAATTTGATATATACAAGGAAAGAGATTTCGAATCGAAAAGGAATTACAGACCGAAATACATTCTTTCCAAACATAACGGAATTAATAAATTACAAAAATGCCCTTGGTTCATTAAAAAATCGCTGATATTACAATAATGCCATCGCGGTTTTTTTAATTTTGGGACAGATCTTGGCCGTCCAAATCAGAGCAATCTGTGGCTGAGATCGGTTCTCAGTTCTCACATGAATGTCTAGTTCTCACATGATCCCATATCTCTCTCTCTCTCTCTCTCTCTATATATATATATATATATATGGATGGGATCTGGTGAAAATCGGTCACCAGGTGGGAATCGGGAACCGATCCCATCCGTCCATCCTGAAAAATCAACGCCCTAGATCAATCCAGATTTTCGGTGGCATTACTATAATTATCACGAAAATTTTCAATTGGCGCGTCTCATTAAGGGCAAAATCGGAAAAAAAAAATACTGTAAACATTGGTATCTTTTTGCGAAGAACAGAAATAAAAAACTGTTGAGATTCAATTTCTTTGCTGCGAAACTGAAATCATCAACCAAAAAACGAGATTCAAAGTGAAGAAATCGAAATCTACGACGCTTCGAATTAAAATCGAACTAAGCAAAGTAAAAATGGCGGAGAAGAAAACCGATTCATGTTCAAAACTGGAGAAAGGTACAAAAAAGAACCTTACCTTTTCAGATTTCATTACTCTTTAATCGCAAATTCAGAAAAAGTTGTAAAAACAGTTTTTCGCATTGCTCATTCATTGATTTCCGAAAAAATACAGGATATAGTATCAATATGTGTAGTAGTTAAATTCATTGAACTGGTTTCGAAAAATTTATGTTGTTTTAACTGTATAAGAAACTTTGATTTTAGCATACAGAGAACACGAATTTCCCTGTACATGATTTTAAGGCGTGTTTGCAAAATTCTCATTTTAGCATTTTGTGTAATATATTTTAGCATGTTGTAGAACACATTTTAGCATTTTGTGTAATAAATTTTAGCATTGTTTAAATTGAGTGGGATTGTCTTGAGCATTGTTTTCAGCGTTTCCTCTAATACATTTTAGCGTTATGTGTAATAAATTTTAGGAAACTCAATAATACATTTTAGCATTGCTCAAATTTATTGGGATTGTCTTGAGCATTGTTTTGAGAGATCTATTACTAAAATTGCATTTTAGCATTCCCTGTCATATATTTTAGCATTCTGTCCGATACTTTTTAGCATGTCGTATTATGCAGATACAAGAAGAAGAAAAGCAAGAGTTGTTAAGAAAGATCAAGAAAGAACAAAAAATGCAAGGAATGAAGAAGATATGAAAAAAGAAGAAGCTACAACTGAACAAGACTGTACTTGTTGAAGATGGCTACCCACTTCTGACAAGCAGAGCAATCCCATCCCCACTGACTAATGCAATCAAAAATTTCAATGAGGCACAAAGAGAAGCAATGATCAATATGGGATTTGGTGAAATCCTAAAACTACAAGTTAAAGAGTTACCACACAAGATGACGTACTGGATTTTAAACAACTTCAATCCAAGAAGGTGTGAAATAGAACTTGCTAACAATGGAGGGAGAGTGCACTTAGATGAAGATGATGTGCTATTGGTTCTTGGATTGCGGAAGGGCAGAACCTTGATAAGCAAAAGGACTAGAAACACAACATGTCAACTGACTGAAACTTGGAGGAAAAGATTTGCTAGGCACAAATATAGGATTGTGCCTTCAAATGTTGTGACGGATATGCTTGAAGATGTTGAAGGAGGAGATTGGTTTAAGAGACAATTCATTGTGCTTCTGACATGTTGCTTGATTGAAAATGGTGGCAATGGATACATATATCCTAACATCATGCACCATTTGCAAGATATTGACAACGTGTCAGAACTAAATTGGTGTGAGTTTGTAATCCGATGTCTGGTGGAAACTTCGCTACGGTGGCAAAAAAACAAAGCAATGGATTTCAGAGGACCAATACTATTCCTCACGGTAAAAATCCTCACAATTATTGTACTCTTATCATTTTAGCATAGATTTACAATAATTTTAGCATATTTATATGTTGGGGTTTTTTCGAATTAAACCACCACAGGATCATTTGGTTGTTCTTTAATCCGTGTTCATGCAAATCATAATTTTATATAACATGCATGTTTATCACAGTCTAATAAAAAAGCATGTAAAGCAGATTCGAATCTAATAAAGCGGAAGACATAGAAATGAATCTACTTACAAATTGATAGACGGTCTGTGGACAAGATTAAAGATCTAATCTTGCTGTTGAATGAGCACAGTAATGGCGCCACCTATGACCTCAAAAACGTGCACCACAGTATTCCACTCCAAGATCTTCTGTTGTATTCCCGGACTGTATCTAGATTCAGAGTGGGCTGAAATCTACTATGATGCGATCCTCGCCGGCACACGACAAAGAAAGCTTTTGAACTTCCCAGGACTTGTATCAGTTTCGCCGATTTGGATGGATGGATCCAAACCCTAGCCTCACAATGATGTTGAACCACGAATTAGTAGAATTCGTAACCCGCGATCAATTGGAAACATGAACTTGGATTTGATGTAGACGCCACAAGCGGGGATGATGAACCCGTTTGATAAGTCGAATTTGAATCTCACAAATATTATGAAATTCGGATAAAAGTTCTCCAGAGAGAAAATAAACTCACAAGTTTATAATTGAATTCAATAATGGTGTGTTGAATAATGTTCACAATGGATCCCTATTTATAGTGTAGGGATGGACGAAATCTAATGCTAAAAGGACTTAAAAATCTGCTCCAAAAAGAATTCTATCTAGACTAGGAAACTGCCTAACTAGAATCCTATCCAAAGTAAGAAACTACCTTAAATAAATCCTAGTCAAACTATGACTCTTAAAAATCGAAAATTAAGAAATAAAATAAATAAAAATCTGACTAAATAAATGCTATAGTCTAATAAACCAATCCCCTTAATTAAAATATTAAGGACCGATATTACTCCTAGTCAGTATGGGCATACTGACTGTCGCGCGGTATGGGCATACCGACTGATTTCCATCTTCATGCAATACACTCTAACTCCAACCCTTGATAACCTTGTGCCGATATCAACACCTTCCAGCTTGGTTCCCCCTCATTAGTTTGTTCCATGGGTTTCCTTGACGCCTCTTGTTCCCAAACCTCTCGTATGAACCCGTTGAGGTTTTCCTTGAACCTCTTAGCTCGCGATCGCGTCACGGGTCCTTCAGGCACCTTGATTGGATCCGACACCTCCTTAGCTCGGAGCGTATCATTCCCCTCCTCTTGAAAAAGATTTGTCCTCAAATCCAGCTCATTACCTACATCAAAAGGACTTAAGTCAGCAACATTAAATGTAGAACTAACCTTGTACTCACCGGGCAAGTCCAATTTGTAAGCATTGTCACTAATGCGCTCAAGGACTTGAAATGGTCCATCGCCTCTAGGTAACAACTTGGATCTCCGTTGAGCCGGAAACCTTTCCTTCCTCATGTGCAACCAAACCCACTCACCGGGTTTGAACACGACCTTTCGCCGCCTTTTGTTGGCTTTCTCGGCGTACTGCTCGGTTCTCCTTTTGATGTTTGCTCTAGCCTTCTCATGAATCTGTTTAACAAATTCAGCTTTCTTTTTCCCATCCAAATTAGTGAATTCTTGCACAGGCAAAGGAATTAAATCCAAAGGAGTTAAAGGATTAAAACCATATGCAATTTCAAATGGTGAAAACTGAGATGCAGAATGAACAGACCTATTATATGCAAATTCTACATCATGCTTCATATGAGGCTAAAAGAAATGTTCTTGCAAAACAGATAAAGTCTTAGCTACTCCAAAATGCCCCATAAGACCCCCACCATGTGATTCCAACAATAATATCTTACGCATGGAACAGTTAGGCACACATAATTTATTCTCCCTAAACAAATAACCATCTTGCCTATAAAACTTTCCATATCCATATTTCTCACATGCAATATAAATATCCTTAAAATCATCATCATCAACATATAATGATTTAATGCACTCAAAACCTAGTAATCTAGCATCCAAAGTAGAAAGCAACGCGTACCTTCTAGACAATGCATCGACTACTACATTTTCCTTACCTTGCTTGTATTTGATGAGGTATAGAAATGTCTCGATGAATTCCATCCATCTTGCATGTCTTTTGTTCAACTTATGTTGCCCCCTCAAATGCTTCAACGACTCATGGTTGGTATGGATCACGAACTCCTTGGGCCATAAGTAATGTTGCCACGTCTGCAATGCCCGCACTAGTACATACAACTCCTTGTCATACGTCGGGTAATTTGCAGTGGCGCCTCCTAACTTCTCACTGAAGTATGTAATTGGTCAAACCATTTGCATCAAAACTGCACCAATACCAACACCGGAAGCATCACACTCAACCTCAAAAGTTTTAGAAAAGTCAGGAAGAGATAGTACCGGTGGGTGTGTTAATTTTTCCTTGAGTGTTTGAAAAGCTCGTTCTTGAGCTTCCCTCCATTTGAACTCCACGTTCTTTTTTATCACCTCAGTCATTGGGGCTGCAATGCTACTGAAGTGTGACACAAAACGACGGTAGAAACTCGCCAATCCATGAAAACTCCGAACCTCTCCAACATTGGTAGGCGTCGGCCATTCTTGGATGGCTCGCACCTTCTCTTCGTCCACCTGCACTCCATCTGCACTCACAACAAAGCCAAGGAAAACAACTCTATCGGTGCAAAAGGTGCACTTTTTAAGGTTAGCATACAATTGTTCTTTCCTTAAAGCTTGTAAAACATTCCTCAAATGATCTTCATGCTCATCCACAGTTTTACTATAGATCAATATGTCATCGAAATAAACCACAACAAATCTACCTATGAAAGCACGTAGAACATGGTTCATAAGACGCATAAAGGTGCTAGGAGCATTTGTTAAACCAAACAGCATAACTAACCATTCATACAATCCAAGTTTAGTAATAAATGCCGTTTTCCATTCATCCCCCTCTTTAATTCTAATTTGATGGTACCCACTACGTAAATCAATCTTAGAAAATATACAAGCACCATGAAACTCATCAAGCATGTCATCAAGACGGAGTATAAGATGTCGATACTTTACCGTGATGTTGTTGACGGCTCTGCAGTCGACATACATACGAAGGGACGAGTCTTTCTTGGGCACGAGCAAGACCGGGCTCGCACATGGGCTCAAACTCTCCCTCACTTGACCTTTTTCCAATAGCTCATGGATTTGTCTTTCGAGCTCCTTTGTCTCCTCAGGGTTGCTTCGGTACACCGGTCGGTTGGGTAAAGTGGCGCCGGGCACAAAATCAATTTGGGGGCAAATCGGGTGGCATCTCCTCGGGAAACACATCATCAAATTCCTGCAAGAGAGATAAAATAGGACTTGGCAAAGACTTGTCAATTTTGTTAGTTTGTAGCAAATCTCTGCGGACCATCAAATACATGGACTTCTCATTTTGCACGGCCCACTTGATGTCACTTGCCATGGTAAAACAAGATCTTTGGGCTTTCTCCTTTGTCTCAACATCCGTTGCCGCATATGACTGTAGAATCTTTCCCTTGTCGTCTCCTAAATCCGGTATCTCCAAGTTTGCGAACAGTTGTTCGTCCACCATAGATTCTTCAAGAGTTGATTCTTCTACAGCTGGAAACTCCATCTTGCCGTCTCTTAAATCTGGCTCTTCAAGATTGTGTTCTTTCAAGACTGGCATCTCTAACTCGATTATTTCTAGCTCATCCATGTCCAGTCTAGACTCTCCAACTACTTCCTTGATTTCTTCAACACCTTGGCATATAGAAACAATTGGTACCTCATCAATGGATGCTTCATCGACCACTGGAATGGGAACCTCAGAAACAACTTCCTCAACGACCTCCATCTTTCTAGCTTCAGTCGCACTCCGGTGCTCTACTTCCTTCGCCTCCACAAATGACGTCAAAAGACTTTCCAAAGTACTCCAATCTGACTTCCATGAATAGGAATATGACGGGACTTTCATGTTCTTTCTTCGAAGCCGATTCTCCACTTGTAGCTACCATGTTCCTTTTGTACCATGTCTTCAAGCTCCTCATAGTACTGTAACTCTACAATATCTCGGATCTCCTTGTTTAGCCCTACTAAAAATCGAGTCATTGTAGTTTCTTGATCTTCTCGTACGTCAGCTCGAAACATGTACTTGTTCATCTTCGTGTAATAACCTCTTACACTGCTATCTTCTTGCTTCAAACCTTGCAATTCCCTATACAACTCCCGATAGTGAGAATTGGATAGAAATCGCTTACTGTTTCCTCGGCCATCTCTACAACCCCCATGAACTCGGGAATGTAAGATAACATCCACTCGCTCACGTAACATCCCCATCTCCGTCTTTATTGTTCGACTCATGTCATGCTGAAAAGATTCCCACATGGCGTCGAATTCTAATTTGTTACAAGTACCTATATCTTTAGACTTTTTTTTTTCATCCACTTTTTCTTTTCTTTTTTTTTCTTTTTTTAATATATATCACAATGAACTAAAAAAAATATATTACAACGAAAGTTTAAATGAAAATCCGAACAAATTAATTCCTACCAGGTTTCTATGCAATAAAACTCCTACAATTATCTATGCACTCAGTTCCTACGGATGTCTAAACTCTCAATTTCCTCTCCAAAGAAATCAAATCCAAAAATCAAAAAATATCCGAATCAATTCAAACGACCTATCTAAGGTTCAACAACCAAATAACGGAATGCGTCTCCAAAATCCAACAAGAACGAAAAATTAAGATCGAACAACAATTTTTTTTTACTGTTCACGTGTACTGTTCACGCCTCTTTTTTTTTTTTTGGTGAACGGCTTTTTTTTATAAAGAACGAAAATTTAAAGACAAAATTTAAAGGATAGATGGAACCTGATACAAAGCCGAAGCTCTGATACCACTTGATGAGATCCTCGCCGGCACACGACAAAGAAAGCTTTTGAACTTCCCAGGACTTGTATCAGTTTTGCCGATTTGGATGGATGGATCCAAACCCTAGCCTCACAACGATGTTGAACCACGAATTAGTAGAATTCGTAACCCGCGATCAATTGGAAACACGAACTTGGATTTGATGTAGACGCCACAAGCGGGGATGATGAACCCGTTTGATAAGTCGAATTTGAATCTCACAAATATTATGAAATTCGGATAAAAGTTCTCCAGAGAGAAAATAAACTCACAAGTTTATAATTGAATTCAATAATGGTGTGTTGAATAATGTTCACAATGGATCCCTATTTATAGTGTAGGGATGGACGAAATCTAATGCTAAAAGGACTTAAAAATCTGCTCCAAAAAGAATTCTATCTAGACTAGGAAACTGCCTATCTAGAATCCTATCCAAAGTAAGAAACTACCTTAAATAAATCCTAGTCAAACTATGACTCTTAAAAATCAAAAATTAAGAAATAAAATAAATAAAAATCTGACTAAATAAATGCTATAGTCTAATAAACCAATCCCCTTAATTAAAATATTAAGGACCGATATTACTCCTAGTCAGTATGGGCATACTGACTGTCGCGCGGTTTGGGCATACCGACTGATTTCCATCTTCATGCAATGCACTCTAACTCCAACCCTTGATAACCTTGTGCCGATATCAACACCTTCCAGCTTGGTTCCCCCTCATTGGTTTGTTCCATGGGTTTCCTTGAAACCTCTTGTTCCCAAACCTCTCGTATGAACCCGTTGAGGTTTTCCTTGAACCTCTTAGCTCGCGATCGTGTCACGGGTCCTTCAGGCACCTTGATTGGATCCGACACCTCCTTAGCTCGGAGCGTATCATACTAGATAGAATTATGAAATCTATGGATAACTTTGAGAGACAAAGAGGGACTGAATTCTTATGATTATTATCTCCAAATTTTCGTGCCCCCCTCCCCTTATATATAGGGAGGGGCGAAAATTTCATGTTCCAGCCCTATTGGGCTGAGCCTCTATCTTAAGTTCAATATCCAGTCCACTATCAGTCAATTGGGCTACAACAGGGATCTAGAAGAATATTAAATTGGCCCACTAATTTATTTAATATCCAATATCCAATAAACCTAGGATATAATTAAATAAATTAAGTTTTACTTTTATTCCACTAAAGAAGTAAAACTGACCTACCAATTTAATACATATTTACGAATATGCTTTCTCCTTTAGTCCAGCCATTCCCCGTGTCTAAGATATAATGTTCATTAATTAATTATGTCAGCCTCTGACAACTATAATTAATTAACATCTAAAACCTTGAGTAGTACCACACAAGCTTTATTCATGTACGGAATAAATTCCACCTGCAGGGTTTCAACATGAACTTGTGTTTCCTCAAGAGAAATCATCAACCTGGTGCACTAGGACACGGTGCTCATGCATACTACTCGAGACATCATGTATACATTGTTATTACCCAAGATATCGAATTCGATCTACGAAAAGATCTCACTCATTGATAAATCAAAGTAACAAACAATGGACACATGCTCGCCAATATCACATGAGTTCAGAACCCGAACTCTGTGGATCTTTATTCTCTCAGTAACTGGGTCAGAGACAGAGAATAGTATCCTATCGTGATCCTTCTCAATACACTAAAGAGTGTACTAGAATAATCAGTTAGTCAAGATAAACTAGCTTATCAGATTATTCTACGGTGTACCGATGGTGTGTTCAGGACCATCTAAGCCGTGAGCTCTTTAATACATTACAAGGTTCTCATGATATGATCTTACCGTGTGACTCCCCACACCATATCATCTACAATGTAAGTATATGGAACATTGCATAAAACAATTATAGAACATAATCTAAATGCAAACAGTGACTGCAATAACTTTCATTTCATATCATCATATCATCAGAAAAGTATACAAAGACAAGTCTTCTAGTATACAAAACTAACAATCTCCCACTTATACTTGAAGCATGTCTTTAAAGCATAATAACTAACTGGCAAACTCTCCAATCTAAACTATCAACCCAAACTGCGCCACCAGGTCTGCATCTCACTCCCATTTTCTCCATGTGACCATCAAAGGTCTTAGCCGGCAGGCTCTTCGTGAATGGATCAATCAGGTTGTCCTTCGATGCAATCTTGACCACCGTCACGTCTCCTCTCTTAACGATTTCTCGTATAAGATGGTACTTTCTCTCTATGTGTTTACTTGCCTTGTGGGCTCTGGGTTCCTTCGAATTTGCCACTGCACTAGAGTTATCACAGTATATCGTGATAGTCTTAGGCAAATCAGAAACCACTAGGAACCCGCGGAGCCAAACAAGTAAATATAACCGTATCTAGAGTAATCATCAATGAGAGTGATGAAATACTCGAACCCTCCTCGAGCTTGAACTGACATAGGGCCGCATAGATTAGAGTGAATCAAATCTAATAGCCCTTCAGATCTATTTCCTTTTGACTGGAAAAGACGCTTGGTCATTTTACCTTCCAAACAGGATTCACACAAAGGAAACGATTCTAGTACCAAAGAAGACAATGGTCCATTGTTTATAAGCCTTTATATCCTCTTAAGGTTAATATGACCTAGCCTTAGATGCCAAAGATAGGTTTGATTCAATTCCGAAGGTTCTTTTCTCTTGTTAGGATTTATGATCGATGTATTCAACAGTTGTCTTTGCGTAGTGTTTTCAATTGGTTTAAGAAAGTATAAGTGTTTATCCAATGTGCCAGAACAGATAAAATGTTTACCACTAAAGATAACTACTTTGTTATCAAAAGAAACAGAATATCCATCTATAATCAATTTAGAAACTGAAATCAAGTTTCCCTAAAACCAGGCATATAAAGACAATCTTTCAAAACCAAAGTTCTATCACTACTGAAAGGTAAAACGTCTCCCATTACAACAGCCGCCACTCTCGTAGCATTGCCCATGTAGACGGTGATCTCGTCCTCACTCAACTGTCTTTTTACCAGGAACACCTGTAAAGACATGCAAACATGATCAGTAGCTCCAGTATCTACTACCCATGACTGGGTAGAACAAGTTGCTAAACATGTTTCCACAACCAGAGTGTGAGATGTACCTCTCTTCTTCTTCTTGTTAGGACACACTGCCTTCC
This sequence comes from Perilla frutescens, assembly GCA_026008535.1. NCBI lineage: Eukaryota > Viridiplantae > Streptophyta > Magnoliopsida > Lamiales > Lamiaceae > Perilla > Perilla frutescens. Next base: position 19,387,048 of record BRKX01000004.1, read on the forward strand.
AGTGACCTGGTTGGCCTAAAATTATATTCGATGCCAGTCTTTTTCACTGAATATGTTTTAGCACAATCTTTGTTTGGATTTTGGTGTTTCATTATAGATTGCTATATTATACAAGATGAGCAGTCTGAATTAATTTTAGCTTCATAGTCCTTTCATTTCAGCATTATAGTCGTTCCATTTTAGCATCACTAAAAACCAATTGGGAAATAACGAATCAAGAACGAGAATGTAATGTTGAGCGGTCTAAATTAAATTTAACAACATATTCCTTTAAGTTTAGCATAATAGTCCTCTCATTTTAGCACAATCTTTGTTTGTTTTTTGAATGACACAGTTCTCAGAACTGCTTCTTATGGAGATGAAGAGCTTCAAACACTTGAACATAGATGACATAGATCTGGTAAAATAATACTTATTCTAGCATGAAGAAATTCTAGGATAACCATAACATCTTACATTTTAGCATCTTATTTAATCTATTTTAGCATCTTATTTAATTCATTTTAGCATCTTATCTAATACATTTTAGCATGTTCTTTTGCAGTACCTATTCCCAATATACTGCTCACAACATTTCTTCATGATAGCAATTGATGTTGAGAAACAAAAAGCAGAAATAATTAACAATTCTTCAGCCATGGATGGTGATGAGAATGAAGTGAAATATGGTAGCATCCCACAAACTTTGGTAAGCATATAATTACAACATGATTGTACATTTCAAACCACTTAAAACTAATATGAAGAAACACAATGCAGGTTGAATTTTTAATTGATTTCCTCTACAACAACGGCCAAAAGAGAAGAGCCACAAAAATGTCAAAGCAGATGAAGCCTGCTGAAAGACTGAAGATGCCATGGAGAGATGATACAAACAAATATGACTGTGGGGTATATGTGATGAGACATATGGAGACGTACAATGGGAATGGGTGGCAGAATTGGAACTGTGGCATAAATCTAAACAATTTGAAGCAGTTGAAATACATGAGAGCCAAGTACTGTGCCGCAATACTTGTTGCAGACAGTAACATTGAAAAGGAACGAATCATAGTTGAGGCAAAAATCCACTACAATCCTTCAGTTGACATTGACTCTATTATTCTGAACAAGAAAAATTAGTTTGTATTATGTTGTTTTTTGTATGAATATGTTTTAGTACAATCTTTGTTTGGATTTTGGTGTTTCATTATAGATTGCTATATTATACAAGATGAGCAGTCTGAATTAATTTTAGCTTCATAGTCCTTTCATTTCAGCATTATAGTCGTTCCATTTTAGCATCACTAAAAACCAATTGGGAAATAACGAATCAAGAACGAGAATGTAATGTTGAGCGGTCTAAATTAAATTTAACAACATATTCCTTTAAGTTTAGCATAATAGTCCTCTCATTTTAGCATCAGTGAAAAAGACTGGCATCGAATATAAAAATACATGAACCAGAGTATCGTATTCAGCATTCTAAATTAATTTTAGCATCATAGTAGCATAATTTTAGCATTACAGTATTCTCATTTGAGCATGTTAGACCCTGAACTGTAATAGTGTAATAATGTAATAAACACGAGTATTAGAAGCTTAAGATTAAATATAAAAATTCCTAAAAATATTACTATGTGATGGAGAAATTAATCTAAAGAAATAAAAAATAATTAGTACGTTAAAATACTTATAAATTATCGAATAAAATAATTAGTATGTTAAAATATTCTATCCCGCCTATATTATGAAGGACAAAAATGTAATTTTAATTAAATTTAGTAAACAGTTAACATATTCAAATTAAAAGTTGTGTCTGATCAGAAACCTGCAACTGCAACACGCATATATTGATTGTTTTGAAATTCCGCTTTTCACAGAAGAATCATTCACGGAAGAAAAAACAGAGTGAAGAAATCTAAAAAAAAACCCGCAACCTCTAATCGCAAAAAATGGCAGACAAGAAGAAACTTGAAGCCTCTACCAACAAAAAAGGTACACTTTTCATTTCTGTAACAAGAACATATATTCAAAGCTCTGAAAAAAAAATTAGGGTTTGAACATATTTTAAACTTGTTGGAGGTTTTTTTTTAACACTAGGAAAGCAAGCATAAACTTGCTTATAATTCTAGCATGAGTCTCGTAATGTAATACCATACGTGTGCTGAATTTTTAAATGGTGAAAAAAGTAAGACAGTAAAGTTAATTTTTTTTAAATGCCATAATAATCAAGATACCATGTTTAACATAGAATAGAGAAGCCCCAATTTTAGCATGTTGTAAAACCTAGTTTTAATATAGTTTTAAAGGTATATTTAAAATATTTTTTCTAGTGTACTCTTTAATGGTGTTTTAAATGATATATTTAACATTGCAAAGCGTAGACCAAATTTTAGCATGTCCTAAAACTCCAGATTTAACATATTTTTACAGTTATATTTAAAATAATTGTTTTACCATAGTCTATAATGTTGTTTTAGCATAATTAATTTCCAGTTTTAGCATCTCTCTGTGAGTCTTTTATATTGACAATGTTGAGTGATTGTGTGTTAAACGTATGTAGATACTTTGAAGCGTAAAAATACAGACACAAATTCATCTGGACAAACTGATGCAACAAATGCTGAAAGAAGAATGAAAGCAAGGAATGACAAGGACAGACAAAAACAAATTAAATCTCAATTTCTTGCTCGCATTCTTGAGGAAGAACTTGATTCTCAAAAAGATAAAGCTCAGTGTTCATCATTGAAAGTTGAGATGGTCATGGAGAAGAATACAAAGAAGCCAGAAGTTTGGCCAACACTGAAGAGCAGAGCACTCCCAGCAGCTCTGACTAAAGCAATTATGAGAATGAACGATGCACAGAAGGAAGCTGTCATTAGTATGGAATTTGGAGATATCCTATACTTGAATGTGTTCAACATGCCTCAAAGGTTAAGCTTCTGGATTCTAGATAATTTCAATCCAATGCGCTGCCAGATTGAACTTCCAAATAATGGAGGTAGTGTTCCAATTACTGAGGATGATGTTGCAATCGCATTTGGGTTTCCACAAGGTAAAACACTTGTCGAAAGAAGGAAAATGAATCATCCATGTAAGCTTATGGATAGCTGGAGAGAGGAGGTGACGAAACAAAAGTACAAAATCCTACCATCTGACATTGTTACAAAGATGATCGAGGACGTTGAAGGTGGAAGGTGGTTTAAGATACATTTCATGGTCTTGCTGACAAGTTTCCTTATAGAAAATGGAGGCAATGGTTATTTAGCTCCGAAGATCATGCATTTGTTAGATGATATTGACAACGTGTTAAAGTTCAACTAGTGTGAATTCACACTTAGAGCCTTGGTTGAGCATGCAAGTACCTGGCACAGAAATAAGGAAAAAGACTTCACAGGCCCTATCTTATTCTTGACTGTAAGACTCCATATCTATATTTCATTTTAGCAAATATTTGTATAAATTTTACACTATTTTTTATTATTATCAATACTAATTAGTACAATAATTGAACAATGCAATAGCTTGTGTATGTCGATAGGGTAGTCATGTACACCAGGTATGTACCCAGATCTGTGCCGCTCATACGAGAATGGGGAAATGTTTTGTTAGTTGATAGAGAAGAACTCGAAGAGAGTGCAGGTGGATTTGGGTTAGGGTCAGTTTCTGAACCTTATTATGGTAAGGAGGATGAGACAGATGAAGATGAAGGAGAGGAAGTTGAAGAAGAGGAAGATGAAGGAGAGGAAGATGAAGAAGATGAGGAAAAGAAAGAGGATGTGACTCATTATTCTGATCCCAGTCCGAGCTGCTCCCAACAACCTATTGAGCAAATTCGGAAAGGGATAATGAAGAATGCAAAGATAGCTGTTGCAGCTATCGAAAAAATAATTACTATTGTTAATGATGCTCCGCAAGAGATGCTGAGAAAAAAAGAATTCAAGAGGATGGTTCAAGCAGCACTTCTGCTGACAAAGGCAGAATCATCTCAGCAAAATGTAAAGACAACACCAGAGCTTGATGATGATTTCCGGGCCTGTCCAGAGCACATTGCTACGATTGAGGAGTTAGAGAAAGCTGCATTGAGAAGAGATGATGTCAAGAGGAAGTTAGATGGTTTCCCTACTCTGAGCCTCGATGATAACTATGAGAGATGGGACGCAGTCCTCAAAGTTGCTCAGGAGAATGAAAGGATGATGACAGATGAAAATGAAGAAAGAATTGCTGGAGAGAATGAGCCATTGGTACCTCTTCACACTCAAGATGAAGATGAATATGTTTCTCCTATTCATTTTGGACCAACTATGAGTGATGAAGAGCTACCTGAGAAAGCTACTCCTGAGGAAGGAGATGAAGGAGAACAGACTGAGAAGATACCTGAGGAAGAAGGTGAAGGAGAACAAACTCAAAAGAAAGATGATGTAAGTAACATTCTGCCATTGATTTTGCCATGAATATCTTGCTCAGATTATTGTGATCTTAATATCAGAAGCATTGATACGCTCCGAGCTAAGGAGGTGTCGGATTCAATCAAGGTGCCTGAAGGACCCGTGACGCGATCGCGAGCTAAGAGGTTCAAGAAAAACCTCAACGGGTTCATACGAGAGGTTTGGGAACAAGAGGCGTCAAGAAAACCCATGGAAGGAACCAATGAGGGAGAACCAAGCTGGAAGGTGTTGATAGCGGCACAAGGTTATCAAGGGTTGGAGTTAGAGTGCATTGCATGAAGATGGAAATCAGTCGGTATGCCCATACCGCGCGACAGTCAGTATGCCCATACTGACTAGGAGTAATATCGGTCCTTAATATTTTAATTAAGGGGATTGGTTTATTAGACTATAGTATTTATTTAGTCAGATTTTTATTTATTTTATTTCTTAATTTTCGATTGTTAAGAGTCATAGTTTGACTAGGATTTATTTAAGGTAGTTTCTTACTTTGGATAGGATTCTAGTTAGGCAGTTTCCTAGTCTAGATAGAATTCTTTTTGGAGCAGATTTTAAGTCCTTTTAGCATTAGATTTCGTCCATCCCTACACTATAAATAGGGATCCATTGTGAACATTATTCAACACACCATTATTGAATTCAATTATAAACTTGTGAGTTTATTTTCTCTCTGGAGAACTTTTATCCGAATTTCATAATATTTGTGAGATTCAATTTCGACTTATCAAACGGGTTCATCATCCCCGCTTGTGGCGTCTACATCCAATCCAAGTTCGTGTTTCCAATTGATCGCGGGTTACGAATTTGACAAATTCGTGGTTCAACATCGTTGTGAGGCTAGGGTTTGGATCCATCCATCTAAATCGGCGAAATTGATACAAGTCCTGGGAAGTTCTATATCTTTCTTTGTCGTGTGCCGGCGAGGATCGCATCAAGTGGTATCAAAGCTTCGGCTTTATATCAGGTTCCATCTATCCTTTAAATTTTGTCTTTAAATTTTCGTTCTTTAAAAAAAAAAAGGCGTGAACAGTACCGTGAACAGTACACGTGAACAAAAAAAAATTGTTGTTCGATCTTAGTTTTCGTTCTTGTTGGATTTTGGAGACGCATTCCGTTATTTGGTTGTTGAACCTTAGATAGGTCGTTTGAATTGATTCGGATATTTTTGATTTTTGGATTTGATTTCTTTGAAGAGGAAATTGAGAGTTTAGACATCCGTAAGAACTGAGTGCGTAGATAATTGTAGGAGTTTTATTGCATAGAAACCTGGTAGGAATTAATTTGTTCAGCGTTTTCATTTAAATTTTCATTGTAATATATCTTTTGAGTTCATTGTGATATTAAAAAAAAAATGGCCAGAAAAAAAAAATGTCTAAGAAAAATGCAGGTACTGAAGGTAACACCGCTGGAGGTTCAGAAGGAGAATTAAACCCGACATTCGATTCAAATACCGTGGAGGCCCTACAGCAGCATCTATCAAAGCTGCTTAAAGCCGAAATGGAAGTGTTACATGAGCGGATCGACAAGATGGAGGAGTCAATACAGGAGCAATCACAACCAGTTCCCCGAGAGAACCGTGGAGGTCGAGGTGGAAGAGGTGGACGTGGAAGAATAATCGAACCACGACGTTATCCACACGTCGAACGACAAAGAAGAGAATATGAAGAGTTCGAGGAAGATGAGGATGAGGAAGATAGACAGTCGGCGACTGGAGGCCAAAGGAGAGGCAGAGCCTGAGAAGATGAAGACTTGGGCAACATAAAAATGAATGTACCTTCGTTCAAAGGTACAAATGATCCAGCCGCGTATCCAGATGTTATTTGACTGCCACAACTATTCAGAGTTGAAGAATGTCAAATTAGCGGTAGTGGAGTTTTCTGATTATGCCATCAATTGGTGGGACCAATTGACCATCAGTCGACGGCGCAATCGGGAAAGGCCATTGGAGACGTGGGATGATCTGAAATCGTTGATGAGAAAGAGATTCGTGCCTAATCACTACTACAGAGAGCTTTACAACAAGCTCCAAACCTTGAGGCAAGGTACGAATAGTGTGGATGAGTACTACAAGGAAATGGAGGTGACGATGATTCGAGCAGATGTGGAGGAGGATAGAGAGGCCACCATGGCTCATTTTCTTACAGGTTTGCATAGGGAGATCCGGGAGGTGGTGGAGTTGCAACAGTATGTGGAGATGGAAGATGTGCTGCAAATGGCGATAAAAGTAGAGAATCAACTCAAGAGGAGGGGTAACTCGACTCGAGGAAATTCATCTACATGGAAGTCTAACTCGACTTCTAATTCTACCCCATGGAAGTCGGCAAGCCAAGGCAAGAAAGAGGAGAAGTAGCCGTTCACCAAGCCGAAGCAGGAAGCGGCAGCAGTGACTACAACCAATCATCAGGAGACACCCGGGAGCCGAAACCGAGACATCAAATGCTTCAAGTGTCAAGGTCGAGGTCACATAGCCAATCAATGTCCAAACCGGCGTGTGATGATTTTGAAGGATAATGGGGAGATCGTGACGGATGATGAGGAGGTTGATCCGGAGATGCCAGGATTATCAGAGTCAAGCGACGAGGAGGAGGAGTATACAACACCCGAATCACTTGTTTTGGTTTCACGCAAGTCTCTAAGCTTGCACACCAAAAGTGTTGACGAGGCGCAAAGAGAGAACATATTCCATACCCGATGCCACATCAAGGATAAGGTATGTAGTATGATTATTGATGGTGGAAGTTGTACTAATGTAGCTAGTGTTGTGATGGTAACCAAGCTAGGATTGCCGATTCTCAAGCATCCTAAGCCATACAAGCTACAATGGTTGAACGACAGTGGAGAGACCAAGGTGAACAAGCAGGTTCGAGTGCCATTTCGGATTGGCAAATATGAAGACGAAGTGCTTTGTGACGTAGTACCCATGCAAGCCAGACACGTCTTGTTGGGACGTCCATGGCAATTCAATAGGAGGGTGACTCACGATGGCTTCACAAACAAGTATTCTTTCGTGCTTAACAAGAAGACGGTGACACTAGCAACTCTAACACCTTCACAAGTGTATGAGGACCAAGTGAAGCTACAAGAAGAAGCCGAGACCATGAAGAAGAAGGAGCGGGCAGCGTCGACTGTTGAGCCGAAGGAGAAAGCCCGAAGATCTTGTTTTGCCACAGCAAGTGACATCAAGTGGGCCGTGCAAAATGAGAAGTCCATGTATTTGATGGTCCGCAGAGATTTTCTACAAACTAACAAAATTGACAAGTCTTTGCCAAGTCCTATTTTATCTCTCTTGCAGGAATTTGATGATGTGTTTCCCGAGGAGATGCCATCCGGTTTGCCACCAATAAGGGGAATCGAGCACCAAATTGATTTTGTGCCCGGCGCCACTTTACCCAACCGGCCGGCGTACCGAAGCAACCCTGAGGAGACAAAGGAGCTTGAAAGACAAATCCACGAGCTGTTGGAAAAAGGCCAAGTAAGGGAGAGTTTGAGCCCATGTGTGAGCCCGGTCTTGCTCGTGCCCAAGAAGGACTCGTCCCTTCGTATGTGTGTCGACTGCAGAGCCGTCAACAACATCACGGTAAAGTATCGACATTCTATACCCCGTCTTGATGACATGCTTGATGAGTTGCATGGTGCTTGTATATTTTCTAAGATTGATTTACGTAGTGGGTACCATCAAATTATAATTAAAGAGGGGGATGAATGGAAAACGGCATTTATTACTAAACTTGGATTGTATGAATGGTTAGTTATGCCGTTTGGTTTAACAAATGCTCCTAGCACCTTTATGCGTCTTATGAACCATGTTCTACGTGCTTTCATAGGTAGATTTGTTGTGGTTTATTTCGATGACATATTGATCTATAGTAAAACTGTGGATGAGCATGAAGATCATTTGAGGAATGTTTTACAAGCTTTAAGGAAAGAACAATTGTATGCTAACCTTAAAAAGTGCACCTTTTGCACCGATAGAGTTGTTTTCCTTGGCTTTGTTGTGAGTGCAGATGGAGTGCAGGTGGACGAAGAGAAGGTGCGAGCCATCCAAGAATGGCCGACGCCTACCAATGTTGGAGAGGTTCGGAGTTTTCATGGATTGGCGAGTTTCTACCGCCGTTTTGTGCCACACTTCAGTAGCATTGCAGCCCCAATGACTGAGGTGATAAAAAAGAATGTGGAGTTCAAATGGGGGGAAGCTCAAGAACGAGCTTTTCAAACACTCAAGGAAAAATTGACACACCCACCGGTACTATCTCTTCCTGACTTTTCTAAAACTTTTGAGGTTGAGTGTGATGCTTCCGGTGTTGGTATTGGTGTAGTTTTGATGCAAATGGTTCGACCAATTGCATACTTCAGTGAGAAGTTAGGAGGCGCCACTGCAAATTACCTGACGTATGACAAGGAGTTGTATGCACTAGTGCGGGCATTGCAGACGTGGCAACATTACTTATGGCCCAAGGAGTTCGTGATCCATACCAACCATGAGTCGTTGAAGCATTTGAGGGGGCAACATAAGTTGAACAAAAGACATGCAAGATGGATGGAATTCATCGAGACATTTCCATACGTCATCAAATACAAGCAAGGTAAAGAAAATATATTAGCCGATGCATTGTCTAGAAGGTACGCATTGCTTTCTACTTTGGATGCTAGATTACTAGGTTTTGAGTGCATTAAATCATTATATGTTGATGATGATGATTTTAAGGATATATTGCATGTGAGAAATATGGATATGGAAAGTTCTATAGGCAAGATGGTTATTTGTTTAGGGAGAATAAATTATGTGTGCCTAACTGTTCCATGCGTGAGTTATTATTGTTGAAATCACATGGTGGGGGTCTTATGGGGCATTTTGGAGTAGCTAAGACTTTATCTGTTTTGCAAGAACATTTCTTTTGGCCTCATATGAAGCATGATGTGGAAAAACTGTGTGCTAAATGTGTTACATGTCGACAAGCTAAGTCTAGAGTCCAACCACATGGTTTATACATGCCTTTGCCTATTCCTACATCGCCTTGGATTGACATATCTATGGATTTTGTGTTAGGATTGCCTAGGAGTAAACGTGGTCATGATTCTATTTTTGTGGTTGTTGATAGATTTTCTAAAATGGCGCATTTTATTGTATGTTCTAAGTCTAATGATGCGTCGTATATAGCTGATTTGTTCTTTAGGGAAGTTGTGCGTTTGCATGGTATGCCTAAAACAATTGTGTCTGATCGTGATGCTAAGTTCTTGAGTTATTTCTGGAAGACTTTGTGGTGTAAGTTAGGGACTAAATTGTTGTTTTCTACTACTTGTCATCCACAAACTGATGGTCAAACGGAAGTAGTAAATAGGACTTTATCTACGTTGTTGCGGGCATTGATTAAAATGAACATAAAAACTTGGGAAGAATGTTTGCCGCATGTGGAATTTGCATATAATAGGTCTGTTCATTCTGCATCTCAGTTTTCACCATTTGAAATTGCATATGGTTTTAATCCTTTAACTCCCTTGGATTTAATTCCTTTGCCTGTGTGATACGACCCGGCTATGCTAGGACGAATCTAGAGAAACGTAGCGGAAGACTTAAGAATCGAAACACGTCAGAATTAAGAAGGATTCAATCTGACTCGACAAACAACGGAAAAATGACAATCTAGACAACTAAAATACGTAAACTATGACAAAAAATACGTAACACAAATTCAAGGAATTGGGGGCTGTATAGGGACGGTTTTATGGCTGTAATGAGGGTGTTTGAATCGTGTGTTTAGGGTGAAGAATAGCTTGGAGTAGATAGGATATGATAGAGATGAAACGAACTTACGGTATAAACGAAACGGCGTAGGACTTGAACTCGAACACGGGGGCTAAAATTGAGGCGTGCGTTGATGGGGATGGGCGTCATCGATGATGGTTGATGGATGATGATTCGTTGATGTAAATCACAACCCGATAGCCTCCTTGAATCTCGAACGTACCCAAGGATGAAATCTCTAAGTTGATCTTCGGATAGCGAATACCGGTTAATCCCTCAAGTGGATTAAGCAATACCCTTGAATAAGACTTAAAGTTTCTAGCTCCAAGAATATGAATTTTAATATCTAAACTCACAAAGATTTAAAAGGGGGTTGAGACAATATTGAAAGCAAAGCTTAATAATTCAAATAAAGTCTAAAATATCAATGTGACATGGTTCCCCTATTTATAAGACATAAGGGAACGAAATTTGCATAAAAAAAAGGCCTAAAAATTGATCCAAAAGGGATCTCTAACTATACTAGGAAGTTCCCTAAACTAGAATTCTATTCAAGGTAGGAAATTGCCTTAAATACAATTCTAGTCAACCTTGACTATAATATGGACGAAAATTACACTAATAAATAAAAAAAAAATTAATCTAATTAATTAAATACCATAGTCTAATTAAATACTATAGTTTAAATAAATCAATCCCTTAATTAAATAACTAAGGGGGACGAAAACTTCATGCAACTTGTCTATGCAATGTGAATCTGCCATGCATGCACAACTTGATGAGTTCTATCTTCATGCATTGTTCTTCAAATCTTGATCTCCAATCTTTGATTATTAACAAAGTAGCAATCTTTGGGATGCTCTCAATTCCTTTGTCATCTTCGAACTTCTTACATACAAATGCTTGGAAAAATCCTTGCAATTGTATTGCTCGAAGTCGTGTAAATGGACCACGTATTTGCAGCTCCGGATTAAGTTCTTCAAGGCTTTTTGTGGTTTCATCACTGTGCAAGAATTCACTAATTTGGATGGGAAAAAGAAAGCTGAATTTGTTAAACAGATCCATGAGAAGGCTAGAGCAAACATCGAAAGGAGAATCGAGCAGTACGCCGAGAAAGCCAACAAAGGGCGGCGGAAGGTCGTGTTCGAACCCGGCGAGTGGGTTTGGTTGCACATGAGAAAGGAAAGGTTTCCAGCTCAACGGAGATCCAAGCTGTTACCTAGAGGCGATGGACCATTTCAAGTCCTTGAGCGCATTAGTGACAATGCTTACAAATTGGACTTGCCCGGTGAGTACAAGGTTAGTTCTACATTTAATGTTGCTGACTTAAGTCCTTTTGATGTAGGTGACGAGCTAGATTTGAGGACAAATCCTTTTCAAGAGGAGGGGAATGATACGCTCCGAGCTAAGGAGGTGTCGGATCCAATCAAGGTGCCTGAAGGACCCGTGACGCGATCGCGAGCTAAGAGGTTCAAGAAAAACCTCAACGGGTTCATACGAGAGGTTTGGGAACAAGAGGCGTCAAGGAAACCCATGGAAGGAACCAATGAGGGGGAACCAAGCTGGAAGGTGTTGATAGCGGCACAAGGTTATCAAGGGTTGGAGTTAGAGTGCATTGCATGAAGATGGAAATCAGTCGGTATGCCCATACCGCGCGACAGTCAGTATGCCCATACTGACTAGGAGTAATATCGGTCCTTAATATTTTAATTAAGGGGATTGGTTTATTAGACTATAGTATTTATTTAGTCAGATTTTTATTTATTTTATTTCTTAATTTTTGATTTTTAAGAGTCATAGTTTGACTAGGATTTATTTAAGGTAGTTTCTTACTTTGGATAGGATTCTAGTTAGGCAGTTTCCTAGTCTAGATAGAATTCTTTTTGGAGCAGATTTTTAAGTCCTTTTAGCATTAGATTTCGTCCATCCCTACACTATAAATAGGGATCCATTGTGAACATTATTCAACACACCATTATTGAATTCAATTATAAACTTGTGAGTTTATTTTCTCTCTGGAGAACTCTTATCCGAATTTCATAATATTTGTGAGATTCAATTTCGACTTATCAAACGGGTTCATCATCCCCTCTTGTGGCGTCTACATCCAATCCAAGTTCGTGTTTCCAATTGATCGCGGGTTACGAATTTGACAAATTCGTGGTTCAATATCGTTGTGAGGCTAGGGTTTGGATCCATCCATCCAAATCGGCGAAACTGATACAAGTCCTGGGAAGTTCTATAGCTTTCTTTGTCATGTGCCGGCGAGGATCGCATCAAGCATACTCCAAACTTACAGGTTGTTGAGACAAATACTGAAAAGGCTGAAAATGTTGTCACTCAAGAAGAAGAACATGAACATGAGAAAGAGCACGATGTAAGTATTTTAGCATGACATGTAACTCATTTTAGCATGATCAATTACATATTTTAGCATCAATCTGTAATTGAATTTAGCATTACCTGAAAAACTAATAATAACACAATAATCCAAACTTGCAGGCTGTTGATAAAAACACAGGGAAACAAAGTCAAGCTGTGGAGCAAACTGTTGACACTCCACATGAAGACGAACAAGTTTGTAATGCTAAAGAAGAATCTGTAAGTTACATTTTAGCATGCTGTATAAATCATTTTAGCATGGTCAATTACATATTTTAGCATCAGTCTGTAATTCAATTTAGCATTACCTGAAAAACTAATAATCACACAATAATCCAAACTTCCAGGGTGTTCATAAAAGCACAGACAAAGAAGATCAAGCTGTGGAGCAAACTGATGACACTCCATATGAAGAGGAGCAAGTTTCTACTGCTGAAGAAGAATCTGTAAGTTACATTTTAGCATTCTGTATAAATCATTTTACAAATTTATCCAAATTTACTTTAGCATGCACTACCTTTCCAAGCAAAACATTGATAACATATTATATAAAATTTTCAGCGTTGTCGCGCTGTGAGAAAGGATAAGAAAAAGATTGTTGAGAAGGATTCTGAGTCTGAGGTAAATAAATATTAAATAATTTACATATCATTATACGTCATAAAATTTTATCATGATAACCAATCTTGGCATAACCACTATGATTTCATATAATCGTGTAGGGATACACAAGGATGGTCACAAAGAATAAATCATCTTTGAAAAAAACTGAGAAGATGGTATCTCCTTACCAAGAGAGAGCCATAACAGCAAATGAAAAGTTGACCAAGATTGAGAAGGAATTGTATATGTGGTTGATGATGAATGAGGAAGCGAATGAGTAATTTTCATATATGGTCTTTCAATATTTTTTCATATTGTAAAACAAAATTATTTTTGAAAACATCTCACAAAGAATTGATTTTTGCATAAATGATTTTCTTTATTCAGATGAAGATGTCTTCATTGGAAGGAATGAAATGAAGACATTAGCTCCTGGCACATACATTAGCTATGCCATTATCGATGTGTGGAGCACCATCCTGAATCATAAAGAAAACTTGAGAGCTCCAAACTCCCCGAGAAGATTCTTCAGTTTAACGGACACAACTGTAAGTGATTTGGAGATCTTCAGTCCAATGCTAAAATGTGTATATCTATATGCTAATATGTGCATTCCGCGGTGCTGAAATTGTTATACTGAGGCTTTTTTTGTATACTGTACAGTGGAAACGAATTTCAGAGCCTGTTGCAGCATGGGATGAGGAGAAAAGAATGTCCAAATTCTATGAGACACTGCTTGGAGAGATTTAGAGGATCAAAACGCTCAACATTGCAGAAATTGAAATGGTAAAACAAATATATACATGAGATTTTTAATTATAGAAAAACAAAACTCACATAATCTTACTATTCATGTGCAGTTCCTCTTTCCCATATACAATTCGAACCATTACTATATTGTTTCCATCTGTCTTCGCAAAAACAAAGTCGACATACTCGACAACTCTTCAGTGCTAGATGGTGAAGAAAGAGTCAAGTATGGCGACATCCCCAACCTCACGGTATGAACAACTAAATAAATACAAATGTTAAATATTCATTAGAACACCACTAACAATAAAAAATATACAGGTCAAATTTCTGGTAGAATTCCTAAGGAATAATGGACACAGTAGAAAAGCAGCACAATTGTTGAAGAATTTCAACTCTGCTGAGAGACTGAAGATGCCATGGAGGAATGAAACCAACAAAATTGACTGTGGGGTATTTGTGATGAGGCATTTGGAAACATACAAGGGAGACGGGCTCAAGAATTGGAAATGTGGAATAAAGCCAAACAATCTCAAATAGCTCAGGTTTATGAGAGCCAAATACTGTGCTGCAATTCTCAGTGCAGACAGTAATATCCGAGCTATGAAGAACAAAGCAGAGGCAAGCTTATTCTACAAGGTGTTATGTCAAGATGCTCTGATCAGTGCTGAAGAATTTCTTCTCTCTCAGTGATTTGTAATCTAAAACAAATTCTACTATTCTCAAGACAAAATTTATCATCACCATTATGTTTATAAATATTAGATTAATTGGATAATAGTTAGTTTAGGTTGATGAATATTAGTATTAGTATTAGTATTAGGTTGATGGATATTTTCTGTGATGGATATTCGCAAGTCTTACTCTTAGTATGTAAGCCGTTTGTACCAACATGGCATTGTTCTTTTGATTTTGGCATCATAGCATTTTAGCGTTCTAATTTAGCATCCTACTTCGCTCGTTTTAGTCTTATTGATTACACATTTTAGCATGAGTTTATAAACAAAATATGCAACGATGATTTAACTTGAATGTGACACAATACACCCTATTTGGGGACGGTGAACCCTAATGGGAATCTCATAGTTACTAGTTGGCATCAGATCAGAATTAATTGGAATGTAATAAATCCTAATTCGAAACAGTGAACCCTAGCGTAAAATATCACACCAAATTTAGCCTCATACGTTTCACATTTTAGCATGTTCTCATGAACTGTGATTTCGTTGGAATGAAACCCAATATACCTTATTTGGGGACGGTGAACCCTAATGGGAATCTCACAACTACTAATTGAGATCATATAATCCCTAATTCGAACATAATAAACCCTAATTGGGAAAGGTGAGCCCTAGTAAAAAATATCACACAAAATTTAGCCTCATACGTTTCAAATTTTAGCATGTTCTCATGAACTGTGATTTCATTGAAATGAAACCCAATATACCCTATTTGGGGACGGTGAACCCTAATGAGAATCTCACAACTACTAATTGAGATCATATAATCCCTAATTCGAACATAATAAATCCTAATTGGGAACGACGAACCCTAGTAAAAATATCACACCAAATTTAGCCTCCCACTTCGATAGTTTTAGCCTCACGCGTTTCACATTTTAGCATAATAAACCCTAATTGGGAACGGCGAACCCTACTGGAAAATGTCACACCAAATTTAGCCTCCTATTTGAATAATTTTAGCCCCATGCATTTCTCATTTTAGCATGTTCTCATGAACAACATATGCACAAGGAATCTGACAACATATTCTGCACAGTAACTGTGATTAATAAACTTAATAGCAATACAATTACTGCAAAGGAAATGTAATAAACACTTTTATTAAAAATCATATATATTGTTCAAAATGAATGTGCTGAAAATAATTCACAAACATGATAAAACATCAAATCACTATAATAACATCAAAATGGACAGTTCCTAGCATCGTGATCTGACAAGTTGTGGCAATTGCTGCACATTCTAGGTGCTTTGTTCTCCTTTCTCTTCCTCGCCTCAATTTTAGATATCAAACGACTGCCGCTACCTTTTATTTTAACTGGAATTGGTGGATGAACAACAACTTCAGAAGGCGCATGTAAACTGTAGAATTGCTCAAACATCACTATCTTTCTATGTGAAGTAGAACCCTCCATATCAATACACTGAAACAAAGCTTTCAACTTCTACAAGCCAGCTAAAAATGAATTCATCTTCTCCATATCACGCTCAACATAGCCCAAACAAGAATAAAACTCTGAAAACAACTGATTTAGCAAACTCCTATTATTATCCGAGGCAACAGATTTACCAAATACCTCAGCACCACCACCATGAATATGCTTAACTAATGCAGTTCTTGTCCAACGGGAAGCAATATATTTAGATGGTATTGAAACTATTTTCAGATGCTTTAACAAGAGGAAAACATGAGAACACAATATGTCATCCCTAATAAATTTCTTACAGCTACATTCAACAGTATCTTTTTCTTTGTTGTATGTCACCCTGTGAGTAATCTTACTCCCATCATCAACATCATACAGCAACCGAGAATCACAGTGATTAATTCCTGCAACACTGCATTTAAAACACGAAGCAATAATTTGTTCTTGCACCTTCTTAAAAATTTCAAAAGTGTAAATACTAGCTGCATGTTTTTCAATTTGTAATGGAGTCTTTGTTATTGGAACAGTTGATTCGTCAAGACTCTCTTGCAGATCATATGCATGTCTCTGTGCATCAATAGCACTATCAAAATGCATAAAAAATTCAACTAGATTTGATCTGAAATTGATGTAGCGGTTGAATAGACTGTTAGAACTCTCTGAAATTGAAGTTGTTCTACAGACACCACTCATTGATAGTTCTCTAAAATAGGCATGAATCCAATATTCTCGAATGCTGAAAATAGAATTGAACCAACTATCATTAGTCAAACAATAGTCCACCATGATATTATTCTATTTCAAATCAAAATCTGAAGGTTCATTGTAATCTGACCAAACATCATCACTTAATCTCTTCATGAACGATTCATCTTTCCTCAGCGTATGAGGAGCCTTTTCAGGAACCTTCATCATGATATGCCACATACAGAGCATATGCCTAGAATCAGGAAAAGATTGTTCTACTGCAATCTTCAATGCAGGGTCTTGATCAGTGATTATCATACCAGGAGAATTCCCTATACATTTCAGAAACTTTTCAAATACCCAAGAATATGACTCATTATCTTCACCTGACAGCAAACTAGCACCGAAACATACACATTTACCATGGTTGTCCTTCCCAGTAAAAGGAGCAAATATCATGTTAAAACAAAAGAGAAAACACTAAGTACTACTGGAAGAAATAAAATACATCATGGGATCAATGGTAACATATATGGAACAGAATGCTAAAACTTTATATCCGAGATGCTAAAACTATGTTATACCTCATTTTATATATATAATGTTAAAACTAGAAAAGAATGCTAAAATGGTATAACCATAATGCTAAAACTCTATACCCAAAGATGCTAAAATTAGAAAACATGACATACCTCTTCAAACTATATGTTGAATCGAATGAAACAACATCACCAAAAACAGCATAATTTCTCCTTGACAGAGCATCAACCCAAAAAATGCGTGTCAGTCTGTCCTCTTTGCCAACACAATACTCAAAAAAGAACCCAGCATGTGATTGTTCCCTTAAATGAAACTTATCCAATACCATTTGAGCATCAGCCCCATGAATGTATGCTCTCAAGTCACTAGCATAATTCTTGAAATCAACTCCAGTGCAACCTACATCAGAATAGCTCCCAACACCTTCCTTAAAAAGCCTATAACATCTCATTGCACCTATGTTTGCTCTAGCACAATTCAAAACAAAATTCTTGTGCACATCATCTAAATTTCTATTCACCTTCATAAATCTTTTGAAATCATCCGAAACTAACGGGTGAGAATGACGTTCTTCAAACAATTTAACAATGTATCCTTTCTCACAACAAAACCTGAACACAATACGAGCCCTACAATTAGATCTCTTAGAGACTCTACGCTTCTTTGTTTTAACTGCATCACTTGAATCACCAATCTTAACTACTGCATTCTTCTCACCCTCTCGACTACAGTAAACGCATTTCCATATAATTGTACCATCTTTAGATTTCTTCTCTGATCCAAGACGAATGTCAAAACCAGATGATTCTGCATAGATCCTATAAAATTTCACACCCTCATCCAGAGTTTTAAAACTTTGTTCAACAGTTGGCTTCAATTCACAATGTGGTATAAAATATTCTGTCATGCCAGGAGATATCTCTACAGTCATATTACTATGCTCATTTGAAACAGAAGACGCTGACACATTAAAATAAAAAAAAATTATAAACTGAACAAGGTAAAATAATAATACAATCACATCAAGAGATATTCAGACACACGAATTGAATTTTAGCATTAGCTATGTAACATTCTAGCATCGTTCAACATACATTTTAGCAACAAAGTATTCTAATGTTTGCATGGTGTGTGTAAAATTATATAGCCAAGTCACAACATGTTTTGTACATCATGTTTGAGAGAGTACGATATAAAACCAGCATCTTATCATGCTAAAACATATGTCACGACATGCTAAAATAAATACATTAACATGCTAAAATATCTTATATTACGTACTCAATAAACAGATCAAATTGATGCATCTGTATATTCTCGAACTAAACCCTAGCATTTCTAACAATTAGAAAACGAATGATACAACACAAAACTGAACAAAAACAGATCAAACCAATCAAAAATAAAAACGTAAATAAACAACCGTAATGAACTCCAATAGAACGAATTGTAGAATCAATATGATACAACGAATTTGAAATTAATCACCATTAAAACTAAATCAAACAATGCAAAATTAAAAACATACCTGGAGTCGCCATAGAATCAGAGATGTAGAAACTTCACGACAAATTGATTTTCAACAATTACAAAAATAAAACGATCTTCACAAATCAAAAATCGTGATATAGTTTTTGATCTTCGCTGCAAATTACGAACGAAGAAGATCGAACACGATCGAAGATAAGATTTAAGGAAAGAATTTCGACTGAGATTGACTCCAAAAAAAGCGGAAGGATTAAGATGGAAATAAAAACAGAACAAAAGGTAAGAATTATTAAATTACTATATTACCCCTCCGTCCACAAAGTTGCCGAAAATTACAGCAATGCCACCGCCCGATCACTTAAATCTGTTTTAATCTGGGCTGTCCAGATTTACTCAAACAAGGGCTAGGATTGGTTCCTAGTTCCCACCTAGGGGGAGGGTTCTCATTTCATCCTGATCCTCTCCCTATATATATATATATATAAGTGGGTTAAAATGAGAACCAACCCCCTGTGTAGGAACTAGGAACTATTAATAGCCATTCATCCACCTAATTTGAATGGTCAAGATTCAATTAGATAATTAGGGGGCTAAATGCAAAAAAATCAATTTTTAAAACCCTATCTGATTTTATAGGGGTAAATATGTAACAAATAGATCTGCAAATTAATAAATCCCGATCTTTCGGTTAAAAGATGCTATAAACGACGGCTCCTCCATAGAAGAAATAGAGAAAAACGCTGCTGCCTCCACTCTCCGCCCTCTTTCTCGTCGCCGCCTCCGCCCTTCTCCACATCGTCGAACGCCCCGCCTCTGCCCTCGTCTAGATCGCCGCCTCCGCCCTCCTCCACGTCGCCGAACGCCCCGCCTCCGCCCTTGTACAGACGCCGCCTACCGCTGTCCTGACCGAGGCGCCGCCCTACGCAGCAGATGCCGCTCGCACTCCCTACGCCGCCAAACGCAGCCAGCCGTCGCCGCCAGACACCGGCAGTCCTTCGCTGCCGGAAGCTCGCCCTTCGTCGCTGCACGCTCGCCAAAACAACAATGAAGGGGGTGAAGGTCGTACAAATTGGGTTTCTTTATAGCATATTTATATTTTATTTATAGCAAATTGTTAATATATGATTAGCAATTTGAGAGGCTGGATGATTATAGAGGTTAATATAAACCATTTTTTTAAATTTTTTTGTGATAATTTGATTTGATGTATTTAGCATATTTTTTGTATATTATTAGCGATATTTAAGGTTATTGGGTGTTGAATAATTTACTAGTTTAGATTTGTTTTGGTTTGAGTATTGGCAAATAAAATGGATATGATTAGAAAATTAAATGTTTATACTTAGCAAACTTGATCGGTATTCCTTTTTGTTTTATCATTTTTTTTATTGATTCTGATTTGATTTGTCTTGATATATTTAGCAAATTAGTAGGTTGTGATTAGCAAGTTATTTATGTATGTTTAGCATAGTAACTTGATAGGGTGTGGTTTTATGAATATTTGTTATTTATATCAAATTGGGTTTGTTTATAACATATTTATATTTGGTTTATAGCAAATTTTTAATATATGATTAGCAATTTTAGAGGTTGGATGATTATAGAGGTGAATAGAAACCATTTTTTCACATTTTTTTGTGATAATTTGATTTGATGTATTTAGCATATTTTTTGTATATTATTAGCGATATTTAAGGTTATTGGGTGTTGAATAATTTACTAGTTTAGATTTGTTTTGGTTTGAGTATTGGCAAATAAAATGGATATTATTAGCAAATTAAATGTTTATACTTAGCAAACTTGATCGGTATTCCTTTTTATTTTATCGTTTTTTTTATTGATTCTGATTTGATTTGTCTTGATATATTTAGCAAATTAGTAAGTTGTGATTAGCAAGTTATTTATGTATGTTTAGCAGATTAATTTGATAGGGTGTGGTTTTATGAATATTTGTTATTTATATATATTAAATTGGATTTGTTTATAGCATATTTATATTTGGTTTATAGCAAATTGTGAATATATGATTCGCAACTTGAGAGGCTGGATGATTATATTGGTGAATAGAAACCATCCAGACTTGCATTCAAGCAACTTAGTACGATTTGACCAGCAAATGTTGTATCTGTGGAATTTTACTACTGAGATTCGTGTTTTAGCAAATTATTAAGACATGATTAGTAGATTTGTTAGACATGCTTTTATGCTTATTGGTTATTAATAGCAAATTGTGTTCTTTATATCAAATTTTCATTATATCTGTAGCAGATTGGTATTGGTTTATAGCAACTTAGTAAAATGGGATTATCAATATTTGCAAATCTATATCTTCTTTTTAGCAATTTGATAATTTATTTATAGCAATTTGACATGTTGTTTAAACTATTCACAAATTTCTCTTGCATTTTGAGTAGATCTTCTAATTGATCTCCCTTATCATAAAAAAAAAACTATTATGTGAGACCACAGTCTACAGTGTTATTTGACTTTTTTTCATAAAAAAACAAATCATATTTTTCACATAAAAATATTACCGATTTGCTATTAACACATCTATAATGTGCTACTTACAATTAAACAATTTGCTAAACGTCGTACATACGCGTTACAAACAGATTCTGTCCATATCCCTACACCTACAAAGATACATTAATGAATAACCATCAAAATAACAACACCATCCATCTTTTTTTTTTTCCGATTCAAACCGAATATTGAAACCATCTGCTTGACCATAAATCCGATAAAAGGTAGTTGCTTCTTCGAGATTTTTAAACATCTGACCAACAAATGACTTCAAAGATTGATTACATTCTGATATGTAGCTTCCACAATGACCCAAAACTGAATCATCATTAATTTCTGCTATATAAAATAATGTTATAAGCACGTACAGTATATGCTATACACGAGTATATAATATGTTATAAATAATTTCATACTTTAAAAGTAATCATGCATACGCTATTTTATTTTCTTAATAACTTCAAAAATTCCACAACCAAATACGAAAAGCATCTATCAAAAATTCCACAACCAAATACAAAAATCATCTATAATAAATATGAAATGCCCATTCACTACGAACATATCAATAATAAATATGAAATGCCCATTCACTACGAACATATCAATATCATGCAAAGCACGTTGAAACCATTAAAAAAACACAAAAGACCATCCTATCATAAAAAAGAAACAAATCGTTTGTTCACATAAAGTATTCGCGATTTGCTATTAACACATATATAATTTGCTACATATACATAAAACATTTGCTAAACATCAGACGTACGCGTCCATAACAGAACATGTCCATATCTCTACACCTACAAATATACATTAATCGATAACATAATACCTGTATCTTCCATAATCAGACGATGACGAGAGTGATGATAATATACGATGGAGTAAGAACTTATGGAAAAAAATACATTCTTATTTTGCACACAACAATTCATGTCATTTTAACTATTTTTCTTAATAACTTTAAAAAGTCCACAACCAAATACGAAAAGCATCTATCGTTTATAATAAATATGAAATGCCCATTGTCTGCGAACATCTCAATATCATGAAAAACACGTTGAAACTATTTTTTAAAAAAAAACAAATCATATTTTCACATAAAAGTATTCCCGATTTGCTATTAACATATCTATAATTTGCTAATTATGAAGACAAAATTTGCTAAACGTCAGACGTATGCGTCCATAACAGAATATGTCCATATCCTTACACCTACAAAGATACATTAATTGATAACATAATACCTGTATCTTCCATATTCAGATGATGACGAGAGTGATGATAATATACGATGGAGTAAGGACTTGTGGAAAAAAAATATATATTCTTATTTTGCACACAACAATTCATGCCATTTTAACTATTTTTTTAATAACTTCATAAATTCCATAACCAAATACGAAAAGAATCTATCGTCTATAATAAATATGAAATGCCCATTGTCTGCGAACATCTCAATATCATGTAAAGCATATTGAAACCATTTAAAAAATCGTATTTTCACATAAACGTATTTCCGATTTGCTATTAACATATATATATAATTTGCTAATTATGCATAAAAAATTTGCTAAACGTCAGAAATACGCGTCTGTACCAGATTCCACCCATATCTCTGTACCTAAAAAGATACATTAATGGAGAACATAATACTTGTATCTTCCATAATCAAACGATGACTAGAGTGATGACAATATACGATGGAATGAGAACTTGTGGAAGCCGATAATAAAATTCTCCGGAACGACTTCTTCAACCATAAGAGAACGCAATCAATATATGAAACACCGATAGATACAACTCTGTAAAAAATGAGTTATGAAAACCGTCCAAAAAAAAAAAAACCGTTCCATATAAATCCCACTATATATGGAAGAGATATATTTACTGCAGATTTTTAATATGTATTACAATGACATATATACCCTCAACTTAATATAATTCTTAAGATATTGCATTTTTTACCCCATTTTTTTGAGATTGATCTGAGCTTTAAAAAATCATTGATCCAACGCACCATATTAGTTACTAGTTCCTACACAGGGTATTGATTCTCATTTGATCTCTATACTATATATATATATATATATAGAGAGAGAGAGAGAGAGAGAGAGAGAGAGAGAGAGAGAGAGATGTGGGTTGTTGAAGAGAACATGCGGGATTGAGCGTGTGGCCATATTGGCAGAGATAAATTAGGTTAAGAGCATGCATCTAGTACCTTAATCACAAATTCACAACCAACTTTGCCGTGTTCCATTAGGAGTATTCTACTCTTAAATTTTTATTCTATTATATTCTTTTTATTCGTATATATAAACTATATAATAATGGTATCACCCAAGATAAGTATGTATTAATAAACAAGTAAACATTCAATAAGTGATTTGTGACCCAAAAGTCACGACCATGAATCATGTAAGCACCGTGTTTTTCTTCTTTTATTAAAGTGTAACTATAAATGAAGAACTATAAAAACTAAGGAGATATTTTAAGTCGAGCGATCCTTTTGTAAATGGTAAGATCTAAGATTTCAATTCTATCCATACTTATTTCAAGAAGTTTTATTTTTAATAAATTCTTTATTATACTTAAAAATAACTCGTGAATAAATTTGTATTAAAAATTAATTAAAAAGTAAAGAATAATTAAAATAGATAATTTTTTAGGCCTTAAATTGATAGCTTCCACTTTCAATCATTTGGGATCTAAATTAATAGTACTAGTGTTTATCTTGACCTTTGAATTGATGGCAACATATGTTTTGAGTTCCAAATTGATAAAAATTGTTATGTCAATTAATAGTTTCACTTACTATATTAATAACAAATCATGATTATGCTCTGATAATGAAGAGTGACCGAATTAATTATAATGTTTAATGTAAAAAAAATACTAATGTTTAATGTATTAGGTGTTGATTAGTTAAGATGATTGTGCAGCAATTGTCAAAAATCAGTTGAAAAGGCAAAAGAGGCACGACGTCGTTTGGAGTCGTCCTCCTCTCCGCTTCAACGCCACAGCAAAAAGAAACAAACCAACTAAATCACCGCCAGAAACCTTCCGTTTCAAACCAAGCTTTCCTTTTCTTTTCTTTTTTTAATTTCCCCTCAATTCTTTATTCGAATTTATAAAATTTCTTTGCTTAACCCATCAATCGCGATGTACATGTACTCCTCTCTCTCTCTCTCTCTCTCTCAAACTCACCTTCCATAAATCCACTTCTCATTTGTTGATTTAGCTACTGGTTTTGCTATTTTGAACTACAGGAAGAGAAGAAGAGGAAGGAGTAGGATTAAAAGAATAATATTGTAGCAGAATTTTTGTGTATATGTGAGCGGCGGCGATGACGAAGAAGGCACAGCCATCGATGAAACCGGGGCTGCCGATGCGCCACGTGCTGTGTCTAGGGTGGAAGCTGGTGATTCTAGTTTCCGTCGCTCTGTGCATCTTTGCATTTTTCAGAATCCAGCACTATTCTCAGTCCATGGCTGCTCTGCCGCGGAAATCTCGTTCTCTCAGCTACGAGTTCAGCGGCAATCCAAAGATCGCGTTTCTGTTTCTGGTTCGGAGAAATTTACCCCTTGATTTCCTTTGGGAGAGTTTTTTCGAGGTTGGTGCAATTTCTGTTTGCTGCTGGGAGACAACGGGGAAATCTATTGGCTTTGTGGTTTTCAATTGTTTTGGTATTTTAGTTTTGAGCTCGTTTCTCCTAGTAGGATATTAGTATTTAGAAGGGAATTCGATCTTGTTCGTTTTAACATGATCTTCTTGCTTTGATCGTTTGAAACTCTTTTTTCTCGTGATTCAACTATGTCCTTCTATTCTGCGAGGAAATGATTTAGCTTTCCATTTTATTTGAGTTTTTAATTGCAAGTTTCGTCCTTCTTCTGCAGAATGTTGATAAGGCAAAATTTTCCATATATATACATTCGGAGCCTGGTTTTGTGTTTGATGAATCTACTACAAGATCGACAATCTTTTTCAACCGGCAATTGGTGAACAACATTAAGGTAACATCAGCACTTTATTCATTGTTTGGAAGAGGAGATGTGTGTGGAAATTTGGTTAATGATAAACATAGATGAGAAGTTCAAGAAATTATGGTTTTCTTATAAGTTTCGTGAACAATTGTGTTTAAGTATCCTTGATAACTCTAGAATGTAACCTGGAGGACAGATAACCTCCTGCTGCTAACTGAAGTGTTCTTTTTTCTAGCCACAATAGATTGATATTCGGGATAATGATGTAGGTAGCATGGGGAGAAGCAAGTATGATTCAAGCTGAGAGGATACTTTTTGAAGAAGCCCTTCAGGATCCTGCAAATCGAAGATTTGTACTCTTATCAGACAGGTCATCTTCCTTATAGCCCAGGAACAGTGCTCTTAGCAAATAAAGTTTCATGCTTACGTTTTTGTATCATCTCAATACAGTGCAGTAAATGGCATACGATATTAGTTGAAAAAAAAAATCTTAAGTGGACAAGCTGGCAAATATTCCAATATGCGATTGAGGTTCTGGATAATTGAGTATCCCTTACAATATTATTAGATTTCATCCATAGCTTTGTGGTGCTAGTAAAACATAGAACAAGTGAAAGTGCTGAGATACAGCATTAGAACAAGTCTGTTCTTTGCAATGGGAGCAATGTTATTTCTTATTAGAGGGTGGAGAAAGAGAAAATATAGTTAGCAGTTTAAGGGTGAATTGGAGTATATATGTTCCTTCCGATTCTTAAAGGGGGAGGAGTTATGGACTTTACAGCTCATTCATGGGATAATGATTGCTTAAACTTTAGAGCCAGAGTAAATATTGATCGCTGCAACCAATATCAGAATTAAGTTCTGTTTATTTAAGGTATCCTGGTTGGGCCTTTTTTAGCCTTTCCTTACGAAAAACACATATTCTTCCCCATTTACATTCACCTTTTTTACTTCTTAGATTTTTGCTCTTATACTTTTCTTTATTAATCTCTGTTTAAGACCTCATCCTCGCTTTAAAATGGGAAGAGTAAAAAAGAAAGAAAGAAACTATGCGGTGGCAACGGCGCAAAGTTTACAATTTGATGTATACAGAGCAGAAGTCAGAAACAGTTGCAAGTACAACAAGCAAAAGCTGCATTTTTCCTATCACATTGGACTTTGGATATCATTTTATGAGTATCAACACCTAATTTTTAGAATTGTTACATGCAGTTTGTGCTAAATTTTCTTTGCATATCAGTTCAGTTAATGTTTTCTGCATAGGCTCAGCATTGATAATTATCTAACATTAGATGTTTCAAATCAAACAGTTGTGTCCCTTTGTACAACTTCAGCTATATTTACGACTATCTGATGGGTTCTCCAAGAAGTTTTGTGGACAGGTAGTCAATAAAATTTCATTGAGGTTTCACTGGATTTCCATTTGTCTTGGCTGCTTGAATTAAAACTTCTGTTATAGATTTTGGGTGCTTGAATGGTTTTCATTTATAACATAGCTAAATGTGAGTTTTTTTTGGTCAGCTTTCTTGACAAAAAAGATACTCGCTATAACCCAAAGATGTCACCAGTTATACCCAAGTCAAAATGGCGGAAAGGTTCACAGGTAATTCTTTGTCACCAGTTAAACTGGCTGCTATTAACTTTACCTATCCTTGACTGATCTGGTGTCTCCATGCTCTTCGATGAATACCAACTTGCTCATATAAATCGAACACTGAGCATGGATTCAGAGTGGATGTTCATTTACCCTTAAAGACAATGTGTTTATCAATGTATGCTTGTTTTTTCAATCTTAAAAAAAATCCACGAAATCTATCTACTAGGTGATTGTGCCATTCTTATGGTAGGGGCGCTAATCTTGTTTAATAGTTACCTTTGAAATATTATGCTGTGTGTGTATCTGATTAGTTATCTACTTCAGTGGGTCGCCTTGGTTCGAAGACATGCTGAAGAAGTTGTCGATGATGAAATTGTTTTTCCTATCTTCAGAAAGTTCTGTAAGGTACTTTTTTTTTGTGAGTATTTATTTGCTTGGACAGTTTTGATAAACTTAATAATCTTTTTTTGTTTTTATTTTGTGGTTGCAGAGACGTCCGCCAGTTGATGCAAGTAAGGGCAAGAAGAATCTTGTAAGTTACTTTTTTTCTGCCTGCACTGATGTGAATATAATCATAAACCTTGAATATCTGAAAATCATTCCCCAATTTTTTGATATGATTATTATCGCCAGTATTATAGCTTTTCTCATTCATATATGCTGCATTTCAATTTCTATCATTGTTTGATAATTTAATAGTTAATTGGTGCAGAAGCTTCGGAAACAGCACAACTGTATACCAGATGAGCATTATGTGCAGACCTTACTAGCAGTAAGCAAAAATCTCTTAGCATGCATATACCACCACATTTTGCTCATGTTTGGTCAAACTATATCACTTTGCTTTCTACTATAATTGCGGGTAATATTTGGCTATTCTCCCTTTTTTCGGTATATAGATGAAAAATCTTGAAACTGAGCTCGAAAGAAGAACAGTTACCTACACTTTATGGAACCAATCCACAACAAACACGGATAACGGGGCTTGGCATCCTTTCACATTTAGCTATGCAGATGCAGGGCCACACCAATTAAAAAGAATAAAGGTTTGTTTATTTTATCTGCTCTGTGTCCCAGATACAATTTGTTCACTTTTTATTTTATTTATTATTTTTTCTTAGTTTCATTATGTTGTAACTTGTTTTGGTCTGTATGTATTTTCAGGATATCAACCACGTATACTATGAAACGGAGTATAGAACCGAGTGGTGCAGTAACAATTCTACATCTGTTCCCTGTTTTTTATTCGCAAGGAAATTCTCTCAAGGAGCTGCTATGCGCTTTTTGAGTCAAGGAGTAGTTGGTAACTTTGATGTATCTGCATTACTGGAGGCACCACCATGAATTTTGCCAGGATATGATCCCTGTTTTTTAGTATTACTCGCAGAAATCACGTTATACTTTATGTGAGCTAGGGATACGGTTCAGCAGAGTAAATGTCTCAGGAAGTTTTGTACACTTTACATTCAGGCGGAGGCACATTATGATATATATGTAGATAGAGAGAGAGAGAGAGAGAGAGAGAGAGAGAGAGAGAGAGAGATTGTTTAGCCTGGACATTGATAGTGAAAATAGTTAGAATAGGCTATTTTTTAGACATTGATACCACTGTGAAGCCCGATATGTGCTGAGCATTATTGACTGTAGAAGAGTGTGGAGGGCAGCATTTGTATGACCGTCTCTTACATATGGATCTACTGGAAAGTAACACTATTGCATTCTATAACACTGAATTATAGGAAAATTAACACAGGGGAGATCTTCTAGATGGTCGGAATGTGCTGTCGGATAAAAGCATGTTAATAATGTTCAAGTGAAATTTATTGCAAACTCATGTATTGAACTGATGGTTTGACTTTCCTTTATTGAATGCTGATATAATAAAATTGCAGTAGCATCACATTTTTAGCCAAGCTATTTCCTCCTAGGCTAGGGAGAAATCCCTTTGCCAAGGGTTTATTGTCTTCATTTTTTGAAGGGATTAGATGGGAAAATATGGTAAATTTCAATGTGGAACATAACCCGTTGCGCACCCTATGTAGGATTGTGACAAGTGTCCCATAGCTATAATGTTTAATTTGTTCATTAAAAATTAATTAAAGTGGCTTTGCTTAATCTTTTTTTGGTCAGACCATCAAAAGATTCTCCAAATCTTTTTTGAATCATTGGCAAGTCATGACATATGTTATCGGTGAAATTATCATTTCAATATTTCAAATCATTTTTGAACCGGCAAAATTGCTATGTGATTGAAATTATATATTTAATTAGTTTAGAATTTTCGGCATATAATTTTCGAGTTATATTGTAATTATTCAAAATTTATTTGTATCCCATGGAAAATATTAGGCATTTAATGCCTAGTCACATCACATTAATCCCCCAATCACTCAAATGACAATTTAAATTTGAATGTTATTTTTATTCACAACTTTTTATCCCAAAAAAGAAAAAAAGAAATGATCCTAATTTATTTATCTCTAAAGAAAAATCTAGTTTTTATTTTACTTTGGTGATAAAATAAAAATCAAATGATTATTTTCAGTTTCTCAAAGAAATTAATAAAAAAAATATAGTGGTGGAAAATTGAAAAACCCTCCAAAACCCTTGCATAGAGCCCGATCTCTCAAGTTGTCTCAGCTTCTTCATCTTCTTCCTTCATTTCTCACATTTGTAGAAATGTCCATTGCTATTTTTTCGACCCATTTTTTCTCTTGCTAAAGTATCATCATCACGCCGAAAATTCGATCGATTAAAAAGTTCATTGTCTTCTGGGACGGGCTCGAAGTGACGCCTCCTCTAACTTATTGCCATGGCCAAGAACAAGAACAAGAAAGAACAAGAAACAAAATATCCAATAGGAGGTTTACCCTACCCAACCTTCGATACATTGCATGCAAGGTTGTTAAATATTTTTCCTCTCGGGTGTAAAATCTCCCCGTATCTAATGTCTTACTTTTCCTTTCGGGAGTAAACTCTCTCCGTAGGCTACAGTTGTTATGTTCTTCGGGTGTAAAATCTCCCCGGATATTTTTATCGGGTGTATAATTTCCCCGTAGCTCGTAGTTAATATGCCCATCGGGTGTAAAATCTCCCCATAGCTCGTAGTTAATATGCCCGTCGGGTGTAAACTCTACCCATAGCCTAAATTTGGTTTTCCCATCGGGTTTGCAATCACCACATTTCTCTTTTTATTGGATCTAGCGAATGAAAAAATCTCCACCTATATTTGATTTTTAGGTTCCATCGGGTGTAAAATCTCCCCGGATCTGATATGTTTTATTTTTATCGGGTGTAAAATCTCCCTGTCGCTCGTAGTTATATGCCCATCGGGTGTAAAATCTCCTCGTAGCTCGTAGTTCATATGCCCGTCGGGTGTAAACTCCACCCATAGCCCACATTTGGTTTTCCCATTGGGTTTACAATCACCCCGTTTCTCTTTTTATTAGATCTAGCGAGTGACAAAATCTCCACCTATATTTGATTTTTAGGTTCCGTCGGGTGTAAAACCTCTCCGTATCCTATATTTTTAATCCTGATCAGGTGCAAAATTCATTCAGTATGCTTCATTTATCACCTGATATGTATGTTCTAGAGAGAAATCGGGTTCAAATTCACATACTAAGCACTATTTATCACCCGGTAATCTTAAAGTGATATTCGATCTAAATTTTGTGTTATGTTTGAAAACTTTGAAATAAGTTCACCGGTCTCTTGTCGTTGCTATTTGGAGCGATGTGTGGAAGGATTGACAAGTAAACTAGATAGGGAGAATTGTAGCCGTATGGAAAAGTCATGCTTTGGTAGTTTTTTAAGCATTTATCCAAAGGTGAAGTTTCAAGGACAACTAGTTTACCATCTGATGCTTCATTTGGATCCAAAACTAGCCCATTGTGGTTCCTTGAGATTTATATTGAACGGTCGTGAATATCTTTTCGGTCCAAATGAGTATTTCATCATGACGGGTCTATCTTTTTCCCCTGGTGGTGAACTACTGAGATTTTCAGATATGCACGAATACATTTTCCAGAAAAAGAAGACATTGAAGTTTATTGATATTGAGAAGGCATTTGATACACTAAGTGATGCGAGCAATGGCAGTGGTGATTTGACCCTGAAGCTTGCTCATCTGATGATTCTGTATGGGATGTTGTTATGTTGGGATTCGACGTGTAAACACATCAATCTTCGGTACTTGTATTTGGTAGATCATCTGGATAGGTTTGATGCATATCCGTGGGGTCTGGTTTCATATGATTTCTTTGTATCCAATTTGCTTACATCAAGGAAGTTCATGGAAGTTTGCCTAAAAAAAGAAGACTCAACCTAAGTTCGACGTGTACGAGTACGCATTCACACTTCAAACATGGATCTATAAGGTGTTCAACAAAATTGGGTTGTACTGTGCAACCTAACAATCTGAAGAGATGACACCACGCATCATGCGATGGGTGGTGCCCAATTTTTACCGATACGGAGATATGCGGACATTTTTTGATACTGGAAACTTAAATATTTGGGTGCGTTCATCTTTCGTAAGCTATTAATAATCCACTCCTATATTTCCTGAATTATATTAATTTAAATTTTTGCTAAGTTATTTATACTCTCACAATCATTGCAGCAAGATTTCAACCTATCGGAGGAGGAGGAGAAGAAATCTTCCGAAGCCGCTCGTATATACTAGCCAGGAACGTCGAACCCGGGTGAAGTGGAAGATTGACTACGTCCCCTGTGAGGGGCAGAACTTGTCCTCTCATAATCAACGGTATGCACTGAGGTCAGCTGGGCAAATCAAAGAGGATATGGCTGCACAATCTTCATCTCATGCTTCTCCGGGTGCAGTTTCTGAAGGTGCCGTGGCTGCATGCATCACGGAGTATGTTTCTGCAATATTGCCCTCCCTTGTCGAACAGATGTTATCCAAAAAGTTAGCTGTATCTCAAGCATTCGAAAAGGCAGTATTGAAGCGGTTGGGTGACTTGGAGAAGATGGCATGAATATAGGATCTAAACTGAACGTGTTTGTTTGTGATGGAGCCCTCCACAAGAGCATGATGAATGTTGGACATGCCGCAGGTATGACAGTGAATAATGACGTGGCATCTTCACCGTATAAGGCAGATAGTGAAGGAGTTGAAATGGGTAAGGTGGGATGGCAGGTGAAGAGGGTGAAGATGCTGATTGCAGTCTCCCCAATTCTCCAACAAGTACATTTCAAAATGCACTCAATGTTGTTGAACATGACCCATCCATCCTTGACCTCACTTTGGTCTCTCGTGAGGATGTAGTTGTCACATGTGATCCAAAAAAAAAAGGTGCAGTCATCGAAATATCCTCAGCCACTGAATTGTCAACACTGAATCCGATTGCCCCCGGATTGTGTACTCCCAGGAGATACGTGTGCTCTCCACATGTTAAGAAATGCGTAAGTGATATGCTTGGGAGTAAGTTTGATCCGATGGAACCCTACCACAAAGAATTGCTGCATGGTTTCAGAGTTTGGAGGGCCGAGAGTAGGTATGTCCCTAAACCCTTCTAAATTAATGCTACAACCCTACCAAAAAGTTTGAAATTTTGGTCATTATCAAATTAAAATTGCTTTCATTCAGTCTTGGTGAACGCCTATCTTTGCCGGTTGCTTGTTTGGACTATGTATCAAGTGTATGGTTTGAGACCATTTGGGTCTGTGAACATTGGCTGACAGATGGGGTATGTCAATGATTTTGCTTGCATTTAATAATCATTATCTATAAGTTGATTATTTAGAATTTAGAATTCTGAATTGATGTCTATATCATTTTTTCATTTGATAATTTTGCAGAATTTAGACGTGTTGCTGGGCTTATTGATGCTTAAGCCGACTGTTAGGCCATAATTTTTTCTTAAAAGTTGGGGGATCATGGAGGTAATTTGTTGGGTAATATTTCTTGGAAGAATGTTACTGATTGTACATTAGTTTCGTCTCACGAGTTGTGCTAAATTTTCACCATTTGTCATTGAAAATATACAAGTGAAATTGGGCCTTGAAGATTTTGAAAGTGCTTCTACCCTGTTGCTGAAATATGTTCATGGGGAATTGCCATTGCAGCGTCGTATGACATGGCACTTAGTTGATAGAGTTTATGTGATTGCTCACGTCTTGGAGAATCATTGGGTGGCATATCAGATTGATCTTCAAAAGAAAACCATCAAGGTTATGAACTCACTCTATTCCAAAAGATCTTGGAAGAAAATTCTACCATAATTCAAAACTCTTTCAAGGTTCATACCATGGCCATGCAGAAGAGGGCTCCTGTGGACGCGTAAGGGAGTTGCAGAAGATCTGAGTGAAGAGTGACCGGTCCGTTCCACATCACGGCACACCCAAGCGACCAATGGTAGCAATTGTGGGATCATGTCTGTGAAAGTCATCGAGTGTAAGGTGAGTGATAATCCACTAGATCTCATTGTTTCGAGTAAGTGCGATGATTTCCGTCAATTCTACTGTGCTCAGTTGTTCAATTGTGGACATGTGGTGAGGAGCAATGTCGCTGCGGAACCATAGTGCTATTGCCATTGGGTGCCTTACTTATTTTTGTCTAAAACTCCATGCTCTTAGTAGCCTTCTTTTGAACAAAAATATTTTGTTGAGGCCTGTAAACTACAAATAATGAAACAGTGCACTCTTTGCTACTATTATAGTACTGGTATTTCTGGCTCTATGCAATCGAACTCTCCAAAATTTGTTCAGCCGTTTCCCCTGTAGGTCATTTAATTTTGAACCCATTATGATGCATTTTCCTTATTTAATATCCCATTTTGTTAGAGCTTGATTGATTTTGAACCCGGTTTAACAGAATATTTCACAAAAGGTGTCCAAATCGACCCGGTGTATGATAATTTGAAGATGATGGGTCTAAGTGAACCCGTACTATGAGAATGATCCATAAAACATGTTTAAATGAACCCGTCAAAATTCCCTCCAAGTTAACCCATTTCATGCGAATGTTTTACAAAGCCGAGTCCATCTTAACCCATTACACGAGAATGTTTCACAAAATTGGGTCCAAATTGACCCGTCAAAATGCATCCAAATTTACTCGGTGTATGAGAATCTTTCACAAAACGGGTCTACGTGAACCCGTTCTAGGAGAATAATTAATAAAACAGGTCCATATGAACCCGTCAAGATTCACTCCATGTTAACCCGTTGCATGTGAATGTTTCACAAAATGAGTCCATCTTAACCTGTTACACGAGAATGTTTCACAAAACTGGGTACAAATCGACCCATCAAAATGCGTCCAAATTTACCCGGTGCAAATCGACCCATCAAAATGCGTCCAAATTTACCCGGTGTATGAGAATCTTTCACAAAATGGGTCCACGTGAACCCATTCTAGGAGAATGATTAATAAAATGGGTCTATATGAACCTGTCAAGATTTGCTCCAAGTTAACCCGCTGCATGTGAATATTTCACAAAACGAGTCCATCTTAACCCGTTACACGAGAATGTTTCACAAAATTGGGTCCAAATCGACCCGTCAAAACACGTTCAAATTTACCCGGTGTATGAGAATCTTTCACAAAATGGGTCCACGTGAACCCGTTCTAGGAGAATGATTAATAAAACGGGTCCATATGAACCCATCAAGATTCGTTCCAAGTTAATCCGTTGCACACGAACGTTTCATAAAATGAGTCCATCTTAACCCGTTACACGAGAATGTTTCACAAAACTGGGTCCAAATTGACTCGTCAAAAAGTCTAAATTTATCCGGTGTATGAGAATCTTTCACAAAATGGGTCCACATGAACCCATTCTAGGAGAATGATTCATAAAACAGGTTCAAATGAACCCGTCAGATGTCCCTCCAAGTTAACCTGTTGCATGCGAATGTTTCACAAAACAGGTCCGTCTTAACCCGTTACACGAGAATGATTCATAAAACTGGGTCTAAATTGACCCGTCAAAAAGCATCCAAATTTACCCGGTGTATGAGAATGTTTCACATAACGGGTCCACATGAACCCGTTCTAGGAGAATGATTCATAAAACTGGTTCAAATGAACCCGTCAAAATTCCCTCCAAGTTAACCCATTGCATGCGAATGTTTCACAAAATGAGTCCTATAAATGACTTGAACCCTAAACTTTTTTCATCACCATCCAATCCTAAAACATTCAAATGGCATTATCGGTGCCAATCTCTCAAGACGCGGTGTTCTACAACATCGGATTGTGGAGCCGAACGCTAGAATTGTTTTGTATGAGAGAGCTGTACTTCTTTGTTCATAGAGGGCTTGTGGATCCTGGCCGACCCAGAAACCCACTGCACTTGCCTTGTGTATCTGCAATGAGAGATTTACCAGCAATGTGAGCGTGAAGTGATAATGGAACAACTTGAGACATGCCTTGCACATTAGCG
The DNA here is from genome assembly GCA_026008535.1 of Perilla frutescens. Classification (NCBI taxonomy): domain Eukaryota; kingdom Viridiplantae; phylum Streptophyta; class Magnoliopsida; order Lamiales; family Lamiaceae; genus Perilla; species Perilla frutescens. The sequence goes on from BRKX01000004.1 coordinate 19,422,361, forward strand.
TGGTAGGTATGAACTATTTGGATGGTTACTTAAATTTGTAGGGTCGGAGCGGATGAACGCCAGGGATAAGTGGCTTGATCTTAACATGGACGTGTGGTAATGGATTTCCGAGGTATTCAAATTGTTCCTTCACATAGTATGACCAATTTTTTGCGGCCAACAATGAAGACATTTATATTTGTTGTCCTCTACATAATTATATACAGATTCACCCTGAGGCACTCATATACATGAATGAGGGTGAAAGTTGTTGGAACTTTTTGAAAATAATGTTCGATCTTGAGGGGAATCCAAATATAATTGGGAAAGATGAACAAATGGATAATGTCGGGCCACCACCGATCGACTCTGAAGATGATGAGTAAAGAGATGTCATGAACTGAAAATTGCGACATTGTTAATGGATTCATCTGCAAGTTCAATGAATATTGCTTATGATTTTTTATTTCGGGAGGAATTTAATTCAAATTTGACGACATTGTTTGAAACTGGAGAGGCGCATGTGGGCACAAGTGACAGTTTCTATCCGTTTTAGTCGAGCAATGGTGAGAGTGATTGAAATGATGAACTTGAATGTAATATGCATGTTTGTATGTTCGATAAGTTTCTACCCTAATGCGATGAATGAATTATTAATAAAACGGGTCCAAATTTACTCCGTGTATGAGAATGTTTCACAAAATGGGTTCACGTGAACCCATTCTAGGAGAATGATTCATAAAACGGGTCCATATGAACCCATCAAGATTCTCTCCAAGTTAAACCCGTTGCATGCGAATGTTTCACAAGACGAGTCCAACTTAACCCGTTACACGAGAATGTTTCACGAAATAGGTCCAATGACCCGTAAGGACGCGTCCTAATTAAGAAACCATTACATGCAAATGTTTCACTAAATGGGTCCAAGTGAACCCGTTTTGAAGATTGATTCAGAAAACAGGTTCAAATTAACCCGTGAAATTCCCTCCAAGTTAACCCGGTGTATGATATTGTTTCACAGAATGGGCCCAAATTAAAAAATCATCATTTTATGATTAATTTACCCATTAGTTATGAAAAAATCGAACCCAAATTAAAATTTCATCATTTTGTAATTAATTTTCCGATCCCACATTCACAATATTAACACCCGCTGAGCGACATTGAACCCGTTATGATGCATTTAACTTATTTTTTCACCCATGTTTTGCAGATTGATTAATTTTGAACCCGTTTTGTCTATTTGGAACTATTAATTAGCATGAAATTGATTCTTCATAAAAGATCATATCGTTTAATAATCAATAAACCAAAATTAATAAAAAAAATAAAAAGTTTGCGTTTCATCGCAGCATACCCATATATTTACACAGAAAATCAATAAACAAATTTGAATTAAAGTACTCCTCCCCTACCCGCTCTAGCAAGGAGCTGCATTCCCTTACCGTCATCCATCTTCAGAACTTTTACAACATTGAAAGAGATGTATTGAAATAATAGAATATCTCCCATGACAAAGTTGTTTTCAAGTATAAACCCCATCCATCTATCCATAATAGAGTACCTCACACCAGACTGATTATTTCTCCGAGTTCTTAGATATATCGTCCACTGACGCCCTTGCTCATTCTCCAGTTGAAAACTGCCTTCACCCATTTCGATGCCAATGGCGGCAGCCAACCTCTTTGGCACGTCCTGTGGACATTTGAACAAAATTTAAGATGGAAAAATGCAGAGATCATAACTGAATTAATTTGTACGATTATGTTTTGAGGTCCATTCAGACTCACAACACGTTTCCTACTGGCGTTAAAGTCATTTAATTTGAGTAGGAACTTCAGCTCAGTAGCTGCGGGTGTAGATGGGTCGGCATCCCCCTGATTATTACCATGTTCATCTGCAAAGAAAACTGTAGAGCTCAAATACATTGATAACACCTCCTGAAGAATTGTATGTTTCTTAGGCTACTTAATTAAGTAATTAAAAATGAAGAACAATGACACTAACACGTATGATGATGATCTCCATATTCTTCCCAATGTGAAATGTCTGTGGGGACCCCGTCTGTACCGTAGATAGATCAAGGAAAGTTGTCGACTCCGAAAGAAAATGGAATATCAGAAACTCTTCGTGGGTAATCTCATTATCTTGTACAAATTCCATCCAACCATCTGTTAGGAATAGATCATCACCAAATCGTGGTCTTTTAAGCTTCACATCCCAACTTTCTCCATCACTAGTTTGCAAGGTTATGGAAACAATCCTTTCGAATTCTTCGTGTTTCCTCTCAAAGGCAGAGGTACATGCTATGAAACAGAGCAAATATAGTAATTAGTTTATTAGGTTTCTTCTTATAAGATCAACAACTGAAACGAATTGTGATTACATTTCTTGCCATCCATGAGATAAAACTTTCCAGGTATATACCCCAGAAGGATATAGGTTGATCTAACAAGGTGAAATAATCAATAAAATCAAGTCCAAAAGATAGGCAAGTCTGCTAACAATTTTAAAATAGTCATCAAATTTGGAGGTAATCATACACAACAAGGTAACGAGGCTAACCTTTGGGACCCATTGAATGTGATGAAGCCATGCAAGGCCTTGAAGAACTAAATCCAGAGCTGCCATTTAGAGGTTCAATTACACGATTTCGAGCCAAGAAATTGCAAGGTCGTTTCCAAGCAATTATTCGCAAGAAGTTTGAGGAATTAAAAGAAGTTAAATGTAGCCCCAAGATTGTTACTTTGCTAGTAATTAAAGATTGGAGATCAAGGTTTGAAGAACAAAACATGAAGAAGTGAAGACCAAGACTTGGAATGTGCGTATACCCGTCGGTATGCCCATACCGAGTAGTTTCGGCCTTTAATTTATTTAATTGAGGGATTGAATTTTATTTAGACTATAGTATTTATTTAATTATGTTAGACTATAGTTTAGTTCAGATTTTTATTTAATTTTGATGTAATTTTCGTCCATTAATTAAGTAGGTTTGACTAGAATTGTATTTAAGACAATTTCCTACCTTGAATAGAATTCTAGTTTAGGGAACTTCCTAGTATAGTTAGAGATCCCTTTTGGATCAATTTTTGAGCCTTTTTTATGTTTATTTTCGTTCCCCATAGTCCTATAAATAGGGGAACCATGTCACATTGTTACTTTAGACATTGTTGAATTAAATTGCTTTTGCATTCAATTTGTGTCTCAAATCTATTTGTCTTTTGAATACTTTTCACACGAAAATATTCATTCTTGGAGCTAGCAACTACAAGTCTTATTCAAGGGTATTGCTCAATTCACTTGAGGGATTGACCGGCATTCGCTACGAGGAACAACTTGGAGATTTCAACCTTGAAGACGTTCGAGATTCAAGGAGGCTATCGGGTTGTGATTCACATCAACGAATCATCATCCATCAACCATAATCGACGCCATCCATACTCCATCAACGCACGCCTCAATTCAGCCAACAAGTTCGAGTTCAAGTTCTACGCCATTCCGTTTCATCCGTAAGTTCGTTTCATCCCTAACATATCCTATCTACCCAAACCATTCTTCACAAGCCTTCACACACGATTTACTCCCATAATTTCCAGCCCATATTCGTCCCTTTTCAGCCCCTCTTTCCTTGGTATCGTGTTACATAGTTTATGTCATCGTCTACGTATTTTATTTGTCTAGATTTGTTTGTTGTATTCGTCTAGTTGAGTCGTTTTGAAACCCTTCATTCGCTGACGTGTTTCGTATCCAGAAGTCTTCCGCTACGTCTCTAGATTCGTCCTAGATTATTTATCCGGGTCGTATCATAAATTTGGCATCAGAGCCACGTCAGTTCTGCTGGTCGTGGTTCAATCCGACGTGTCATTTTTATCCTACGTGTCGTCTTACGTGTCTTGTTATTTTAATTTTTATTTTATCGAGTTGTAATAGCATAGTTGCTCATTGAAAAAAAAAAGAAGCAAACGGTCAAAAAAAAGAAAAGAAAAGAAAAGACCGAAAAAAAAAAATCGGATAAAAAAAAAAGAAAAAAAAATCCGAAAATTTTAAAAAAAAAGAGGTATATTCATTGTTTCCTTTTGTGTTTCTTTAATTTTGGTACTTTCCTTTTGGTACTACTCTATAGTTGGTATTTACCTTGTGAGTCTTATTTTAATTTTGGTAATTTCCTTCTAGGATAATTCCTTAGTTGGTAATTTCCTTTGAGTCTTGTTTTATTTTTGGAACTTTCCTTCCAAACTTTTATTTCTTTTTGGTAGTTTCCTTTTGAATTGTAGTTTAATTTTGGTTCATTCCTTTTAGAGTCTAGTCCAATTAGGATATTTAGAATTGTGTCACAATTGTGTAACACTTTCCAAATAACCTATTATTTCTTTCCTTTTTTTTCCTATTTCTTTCCTTCTACCTTTGGGATTTATTTTTGGATTCCTATTCTATTTGGGAACTTCAAAAATACATCTAATTCTTTCCTTTTCTAGCTTTCTTCCATCCAAATCCTTCCAAACCTTCCATATACACTTCCTCCCTTCAAATTTTCGTCCACCATCATCAAGGGGATCAAAAATTCATCTTATTCCACATATATCATCTGTTCATACTCATATACACCATCCGGACCATACACATAAGCACCCATGTACCATCCGGTCCATACACCATACACCAATAATACTCCATATACATGGCCTATACACCAAATCCTCCCCATCTCTACCGCAACAACAACATGATCGTACTTGAGTTTGAAGGTCTATACTATCCCGACATCTATTTGGATTGGGAACGCAAAGTAGAAAAACTTTTTGAGTACTATGACTTCCCCGAGAAAAAGAAAGTGCAGCTAGTTTCGTCAAAGTTTAAAGGCAACGCAACAACATGGTGGGAATTCCAGCAGAATCGGTGCCACAAAGAGCGCCTTCCACCCATCGACACATGGCGTGAGTTGAAAAATTTGATGCGGAAATGCTTCATTCTAGACCACTACCAATGGGAGTTGGAGGAAAAGCTATATAAGCTTAGACAAAGAGATCGAAGTGTAAATGACTACTGCAACAAAATGATTGAAGCCATGAGACGAGCTGATGTAGAAGAATATCCAGAAGACACCATGGATAGATTTCTAGCTGGTCTACGAAGAGCAATCCGTGAAAGAGTAGCATTGTACCGCTTCGACGAGTTGGAAGACATGGTTGAATACGCCATTTGGATAGAAAAGTGGCTAGAGGAACTAGAGATGAAGTCAAAAGAGGAGGTTCAAGTAGAGTCGAGTATTGCCACCCATGATGCTTCTATTTCCAAGGTACCAATTCTAGACTTCGTTGAAGTGCCTTTTATCTCATTACCGTCTGTTTCTATGTGCTTAGAAGATGAGATAGTTGAAGAATCTAAGCCGGAAGTAGACATGATAGAAACATCGAATGAGGAGATGCCAGTTTTGGAGGAGTTAGTTTAAGACAATTGTAATCAAGAGGAGCCGGTTTCCATTCATATCGATGAAGAGGTGCCCGTTCTTGAAATTACTAATCCGGAGAAGACAAGTATAGAAGATTGCAGTTTGGATGTTTTGTCCATGGAGATGACATGTCCTAAAGATTGTATGGATGATAAACTACAAATTGTGAATTTGGAGATCCATGAAGCAGTTGAGGAAGCCGAAGAAGTTGAAGAGTTGTTGGAGATACAACCTTGTTATGAAAAGGAGAATGATATCCGTGAGACAATGGTTGAAGATCATGAAGAGCTCGAACAAGCTAACATGGAGGAGATGCCGAGTTCTAACATTTTTTGTTAACCATTTTCTTGTGATGTCTTTATTTTACAGGTTGTTGAAGAAATTTGATACGACCCAGACACGAACTAGGACGATAATAACGACGTAGCAGAAGACTTTAGGATACGAAACACGTCAACTAATTGAAGGGAACAATCCGACACAGAATACGGCTAATCTAGACAACTAAAATACCTAGAACTATGATACAAAATATAACACAATCAAAGGTTTAAGGGGCTGAATATGAGCGAGATATAGGGCTGGATTATGGAAGGAATTTCGTGTGTGAAGCTTGGTGAAGAAGGGGAGAAGATAGGATATGATAGTGTTTGGACGGACTTACGGATAAAATAAACGGGTGTAGAACTTGATCTTGATGGGGCTGCCGTGAGATGGACGATGGTGTTGGATGGATGTCGTCGAGTAGGTGGCTTGGACGTGTGTTGTTGGTGTGGTGATTCACAACCCGATAGCCTCCTTGAATCTCAAACGTCTTCAAGGTTGAAATCTCCAAGTTGTTCCTCGATAGCGAATACCGGTCAATCCCTCAAGTGAATTGAGCAATACCCTTGAATAAGACTTGTAGTTGCTAGCTCCAAGAATGAATATTTTCGTGTGAAAAGTATTCAAAAGACAAATAGATTTGAGACACAAATTGAATGCAAAAGCAATTTAATTCAACAATGTCTAAAGTATCAATGAGACATGGTTCCCCTATTTATAAGCACTAAGGGGGACGAGAATTAGCATAAAAAAGGCCTAAAGATTGATCCAAAAGGGATCTCTAACTATACTAGGAAGTTCCCTAAACTAGAATTCTATTCAAGGTAGGAAATTGCCTTAAATACAATTCTAGTCAAACTTGACCTCACTATGGACGAAAATTACTCCTAAATAATTAAATAAAATCTGATCTACTATAGTCTATAATTAAATAAATTAAATACTATAGTCTAAATAAAATCAACCCCATAATTAATTACTATGGGACCGATTTTTTCACTAGAAACCGCACACACATGCACGATAATTTCATGCACATGCACACATGCACTTGAGCTCTTCAACTTCATCTCTTCATGATTAATACTCCATGGTGTGTTCTTGATCTTCAATAGTTAATAAATTAACTATCTTGGAATTGCTTCTCTTGACTTCTTGATCTCCAATCTCGAGCTTTCTTCTAATCAACACTTGCATGTAAGCTTGCAACTTCTTAGCTCTTGATCTCGTGATTGGGTCTCTAAATTGCAACTCCGGTTCTTCATCATCTTTGTTGTCCATGGCTTCATCATTCCCCCCCTGCTGAAAAGAATTCGTCCTCGAATTTGCATCTTCATCTTGATCGAATTCATCTACATCAAAGGGAGATAAATCAGCAACATTAAACGTTGAAGAACACTTTTACTCACCAGGTAGATCAATGCGATATGCATTGTCATTGACATGGCTTAAGACGGTGAAAGGACCATCTCCTCTTGGTGACAACTTCGATTTCCTAAGATTAGGAAATCTTCCGGGGCTCAAATGGATCCAAACACGATCACCGGGCTGAAAGACAACACGTTTGCGACGTGTGTTACGGGCAGTGGCGGTTTTAGACCATTTGTGCTCGATCCGGGCTCTTACTTTCTCATGCATCTCCTTGATAAGATCAGCTCTCTTCAATCCTTTAACACTTGTTAGATGCTCAACAGGTAAAGGAATCAAATCATTAGGTGTTAGTGGATTAAAACCATAAACAACCTTAAATGGAGACATGTTAGTAGAAGAATGAATAACACGATTGTAAGCAAACTCAGCATAAGGTAAACATTCTTTCCATGACTTCACATTATTCTTAATCAATGATCTAAGCAATGTTCCTAAAGTACGATTCACAACCTCAGTTTGACCATCGGTTTGTGGATGACATGCAGTAGAAAACAATAACTTAGTACCTAGCTTTCCCCAAAGAACGCGCCAAAAATGTCCCAAAAACTTAGAATCCCTATCACTAACAATAGTACGAGGAATTCCATGCAATCTAACGACATGCACAAAGAACAAATTGGCTATTTTAACAGCATCATCAGTTTTCCTACATGCAATGAAATGCGCCATTTTGGAAAACCTATCAACTACAACAAACACAAAATCTTTACCCGATCTAGATCTAGGCAATCCCAAAATAAAATCCATAGATAAATCAATCCAAGGACTAGATGGAGCAGGTAATGGCGTGTACAAACCAAAAGGATGCGAAGTAGATTTAGACTTATGACAAGTAATACATCTACTACACATGCGTTCAACATCACGTTTCATATGCGGCCAAAAGAAATGCTCATGCAACAAGGATAATGTCTTATCACACCAAAATGTCCCATTAATCCTCCCGCATGCGATTCTAAAACAAGTAGCTCACGCATAGAATAAGTAGGAATGCACAACTTAGATCCTTTAAACAAAAACCCATCATGCACATAAAATCCATCAAATGACTTGCTAGAATTCGAACACCTAGCATATATGGGGCTGAAAAATTCATCCATTGCATACAATGATTTAATGGACTCAAAACCAACCATCTTAGCATGCATTAAGTTAAGCAACGTGTACCTTCGAGAGAGGGCGTCGGTGATGACGTTGTCTTCTCCTTTCTTGTACTTGATGACGTATGGAAACGACTCAATAAATTCGACCCATCTCGCATGATGCTTGTTCAAGTTGCTTTGACCTTTTAGATGCTTCAAGCTCTCATGATCCGTGTGAATGACACGTCGGATTGAACCACGACCAGCAGAGCTGACGTGGCTCTGATACCAAATTTATGATACGACCCAGACACGAACTAGGACGATAATAACGACGTAGCGGAAGACTTTAGGATACGAAACATGTCAACTAATTGAAGGGAACAATCCGACACAGAATACGGCTAATATAGACAACTAAAATACCTAGAACTATGACACAAAATATAACACAATCAAAGATTTAAGGAGCTGAATATGGGCGAAATATAGGGCTGGATTATGGAAGGAATTTCGTGTGTGAAGCTTGGTGAAGAAGGGTTTGGAGAAGATAGGATATGATAGTGTTTGGACGGACTTACGGATAAAACGAATGGGTGTAGAACTTGATCTTGATGGGGCTGCCGTGAGATGGACGATGGTGTTGGATGGATGTCGTCGAGTAGGTGGCTTGGACGTGTGTTGTTGGTGTGGTGATTCACAACCCGATAGCCTCCTTGAATCTCGAACGTCTTCAAGGTTGAAATCTCCAAGTTGTTCCTCGATAGCGAATACCGGTCAATCCCTCAAGTGAATTGAGCAATACCCTTGAATAAGACTTGTAGTTGCTAGCTCCAAGAATGAATATTTTCGTGTGAAAAGTATTCAAAAGACAAATAGATTTGAGACACAAATTGAATGCAAAAGCAATTTAATTCAACAATATCTAAAGTATCAATGAGACATGGTTCCCCTATTTATAAGCACTAAGGGGGACGAAAATTAGCATAAAAAAGGCCTAAAGATTGATTCAAAAGGGATCTCTAACTATACTAGGAAGTTCCCTAAACTAGAATTCTATTCAAGGTAGGAAATTGCCTTAAATACAATTCTAGTCAAACTTGACCTCACTATGGATGAAAATTACTCCTAAATAATTAAATAAAATCTGATCTACTATAGTCTATAATTAAATAAATTAAATACTATAGTCTAAATAAAATCAACCCCATAATTAATTACTTTGGGACCGATTTTTTCACTAGAAGCCGCACACACATGCACGATAATTTCATGCACATGCACACATGCACTTGAGCTCTTCAACTTCATCTCTTCATGATTAATACTCCATGGTGTGTTCTTGATCTTCAATAGTTAATAAATTAACTATCTTGGAATTGCTTCTCTTGACTTCTTGATCTCCAATCTCGAGCTTTCTTCTAATCAACACTTGCATGTAAGCTTGCAACTTCTTAGCTCTTGATCTCGTGATTGGGCCTCTAAATTGCAACTCCGGTTCTTCATCATCTTTGTTGTCCATGGCTTCATCAAAATTCCATTGGAAGTTGATGTACCACCAGATTTGATCGTGAATGCCATGTAAAGGAAAACTATGGAGCTAGAGTTTCGTCCATTTAACACCAAGTTGATGTGTATGTTCATGAAGATGTGTTTTATGCAGCTTGTGCAAAAGGAGTTCGATGGTCAGTTCGTGTTCGTCTTTGATCCCGGAGAAATGAATTCGAGGACGAATTCTTTTCAAGAGGAGGGGAATGATGAAGCCATGCAAGGCCTTGAAGAACTAAATCCGGAGCTGCCATTTAGAGGTTCAATTACACGATTTCGAGCCAAGAAATTGCAAGGTCGTTTCCAAGCAATTATTCGCAAGAAGTTTGAGGAATTAAAAGAAGTTAAATGCAGCCCCCAAGATTGTTACTTTGCTAGTAATTAAAGATTGGAGATCAAGGTTTGAAGAACAAAACATGAAGAAGTGAAGACCAAGACTTGGAATGTGCGTATATACGTCGGTATGCCCATACCGAGTAGTTTCGGCCTTTAATTTATTTAATTGAGGGATTGAATTTTATTTAGACTATAGTATTTATTTAATTATGTTAGACTATAGTTTAGTTCAGATTTTTATTTAATTTTGATGTAATTTTCGTCCATTAATTAAGTAGGTTTGACTAGAATTGTATTTAAGGCAATTTCCTACCTTGAATAGAATTCTAGTTTAGGGAACTTCCTAGTATAGTTAGAGATCCCTTTTGGATCAATTTTTGAGCCTTTTTTATGTTTATTTTCGTTCCCCATAGTCCTATAAATAGGGGAACCATGTCACATTGTTACTTTAGACATTGTTGAATTAAATTACTTTTGTATTCAATTTGTGTCTCAAATCTATTTGTCTTTTGAATACTTTTCACACGAAAATATTCATTCTTGGAGCTAGCAACTACAAGTCTTATTCAAGGGTATTGCTCAATTCACTTGAGGGATTGACCGGCATTCGCTACGAGGAACAACTTGGAGATTTCAACCTTGAAGACGTTCGAGATTCAAGGAGGCTATCGGGTTGTGATTCACATCAACGAATCATCATCCATCAACCATAATCGACGCCATCCATACTCCATCAACGCACGCCTCAATTCAGCCCACAAGTTCGAGTTCAAGCTCTACGCCGTTCCGTTTCATCCGTAAGTTCGTTTCATCCCTAACATATCCTATCTACCCAAACCATTCTTCACAAGCCTTCACACACGATTTACTCCCATAATTTCCAGCCCATATTCGTCCCTTTTCAGCCCCTCTTTCCTTGGTATCGTGTTACATAGTTTATGTCATCGTCTACGTATTTTATTTGTCTAGATTTCTTTTTATTCGTCTAGTTGAGTCGGATTGAAATCCTTCATTCGCTGACGTGTTTCGTATCCAGAAGTCTTCCGCTACGTCTCTAGATTCGTCCTAGATTATTTGTCCGGGTCGTATCAGAATGTGAGATGTTCCGATTGCAGCCATTGCATCCGTAAATGACCATATCGAACATTGAGTTAGAAACTTGCGTGAATACACAAAATTCACGCAATTGCAAATTTGTTTAACCTACGAAAAGGTTCCACCCATCAGTGAACCAGTAGTAATCATCGTCGTCATCGCCGGCGGCATATTTCTCAAATTTGACTCTTCATATTCTTCGAGGGAGAGTTGACCCATAATCTCTTGAGAAATGCGGTGGCATCAACTGCAGGAAAATTCAGTGAATATTCATTAATTTGAAATTACATGTAGGTTAAAATTCGATAAATTCATATTTGAAATAACTTACGAGTCGTTGAAAATTGCTCATTATGATAACTTTGAAGAACTTAAGTTTATCATTGAACGTGACTGAAAATATTGCAACCGGTTATCCCTCTTCTACTGCGACCGGCAAGGTACCTTCTTTGCAAGATAAGGGTCTGTGCAAGGAGCGGCGGAGAGGGTTGGTCTTTCAGTTTTAGAGACCCAAAGATCTATTTTTTAATGTTTTAAATCTGCTTAATCCTATATCGGGTCAATATTGACTCGACTGCATCGTAACGGGTCCTACTAGACGGGTCCATAACACACAATTTTCAGGTTTCTGGAGGGAAAAAATGAAACATTTGGAGGGAAAAATATTTAACACGACCCATGAATAGTCATTCTTTTTTAACCCGCATAAAATTATAAGTCACCCATTTGGACCAGTCTTATTTTTTAAATGGTCCTTGAGCACGTTTTGTAGCATAATTTATCAAAGGCATTCTTAATTTTTAGACTAAAATGTATTACTCACATTATCTTACCAAATTTGATACGCCCATTATATTTCTCAAAAAAAGTATTTAATTATTTTCAAGATAATATTTTGATTATCATAAATTTACATTTAAGTTTATAAGTAAAGTTCATATTATTTATTTAATAGTTAATTAGAAGTGTAATCATATTAGCATCACATTCACATGCATTTAAATTGAAATGTAACTACTATTAACAAAATGTAGGTCGTACTTTATCTAATAGTCTTCATCGTACATAAATTTATTTATAAGCCAGGAGAGAAAAGTCAACCTTTTGAGGGGAAAATTGGACTTGATAACGGGTGCAATCTGCTATCAGATCAATCTTCTTGGACCCGCATTAAATAATAACTCATCATCTAGACACGATTTATTTTTTTAATGGTCTTTTAGCACATTTTGTTGCATAATTTATCAAAAATACTTTTTGATGTTAAGACTAAAACAAGAGTGTTCCCCACAACAAGAGTCTTCCCCTTTAAAAAACATACAAAAGACTATGATAAAAGGAAAATATATAAATCGATAGTTGAACTAGATAGTTGATCTCGAATTAGATACAATGCTAAAATATATCTATTATTAATAATCAGAGTCCCAATCACAATCATCAAACCCTGGGTTTGGCGGAGATTGGGGTTCATAATGAAACAATTCTTTCATGACAAAGAAATGTGGCTCGCCAGTCTTCTCGTATGCTCGAACACAAGGCTTGTTGAACAACTGTGGTGGGCGGGACGACATATTTAAGGATAAAAAACTATTAACTTAATTAAAGATTAAAAAAAATATATATATAACATACCCGTGCTAGCCCATCTCAAATGCAGTGACATGAGTGCAATATCTTTGACTCTGGATCCCACCTCAAATGCTTGTCATCTATGATCACTTTGAACATGTAGTACCGATCCTTGAGAAATTGCACCTTAGAACGGTAGAATTCTGTAATACCCAAGCTTCTCAGAATTCACTAGTTGTTACAATTTATGTGTTTATATATATTTCATATATGTTTATTTTAATATCAAGATACAATAATATATATTTGTGCCAACTTAACTATGCTTACTTATTTATTTGATATAAGTTAATGATATATAGATTTAAAGTTCGATTAATGTAAAAGATGATATATACAATAAATAGAACAAAATATATATATGTTAAAGGATATACACGCAAATTAATTAAGAAATGAAGGGTGTGGCATAAATTATTCAAATGTGATGTGACCCAGACAAGATATCTAAGCCAAATCAACAGAACACGTAGCGGAAGACTTAAGGACTCGAAACACGTCAGATTAAGAAGGATTCAATCTGACTAACTAGATTAAAACTCAACTAAAATAAGAATAAAAGACTCGATTAAACTAGAACTTACTAGGATAATTTGTGGAAGATGGGAGACGGATGAATATTGTCTTGTGGATGAAGGTAGTGGCGTCGAGATGTAGATGATAGGTAGATTGGATTAGAACTTCAGCTGAACCCCGGCTTCTAGAGACGAAACGCAGCTACTTCGATCTTCTCCGATTTGTTAGCAATTCTCCCAAGTACTCATGTACCCTGAAGAACTTGAATAAGAATATTGAATTGCTAGATCAATAGAATTGTGTTTGATCAACCAAAGGATCGATAAATGTGATCAACCAAAGGATCGGTGAGACAATTGAGAAATTAACTCTTTATTTCATGCAACGTCTGAAAAATAAAGTTCACAACTGATTCCTTTATATAGATATAAGGGATGGACGAAAATTGGAGTCCTAATATCTAAAGAATTCGAAATAAACTAGTTCTAATCTATCTAGGATTGTTACCTTATCCAAAATCTGGTTTTAAGGTAAGAATCAAAAGATACCAAAAATAAAGATAACAAAAATCTAACTAGATAAAGATAAATCCTAACTAACTTTGGGCTTGAACAACTCGCCAATTTTTGGACTTGGGCCTCAAATTAACGTGTTGGACTATTATTGGATGAATCTACATGTTATCTTCAACGTCAACCTAGTCAGTATGCCCATACCGACTGTCTTTATGCAATCTTTCTTCTTCAAATCTTGATCTCCAATCCTTAATCTTGAACAACACGACAATCTTCGAACCTTTCAATGGAATTCTTGAATTTGATTTACTTATGCTTATCATGCTCATATCATTCCCCTCCTCTTGAAAAGAATTCGTCCTCGAATTCGAATCTCCAGGATCAAAGATGAACACGAAATGAACATCAATCTCTTTTTGTACAAGATCAATAACATGGGGCACATCTTTAGCAACCTGTAAAATAAAGATATAACGAGAAAATGGTTGACAAATGATGTTAGAATTCGACTGCGTCTCCATGCTAGCTTGATTGAGCTCCATATGATCTACGATCATTTCATCATGGATGTCGGTTTCCTTTTCAAAACAAGGCTGCATCTCCATCAATTTCTCAACTACTTCAACTTCCTCAACGGTGGAAATAATCTCTATTTCTTCTTCCTCGACTTTTCCAACATCTTCACAAGTAGCAACATCTATCAATTCATCAATAGGTGCATCAACTGAAATTGTTACCTCAAAAGTAGAATCTTCTTTGATGGCAACGATCTCAGATGGTAACTCAACATGGATCTCCTCTTGAATGTTGCTGGCTTGGCTTGGCACATCTATGACTGGCTGAACTGGTGATGCAGGCCGTGTAGGTGGTACATATGTACGTAGAAACTCCTCGAATGACTCAGGTTCACTCCAACGAAATGGGGCTGTTTGGCAATGAGCTCTAGGTGACAACTCTACATTTGACTCTACTTGAACCACTTCATTTTGCAGACTCTCCAACCACTTCTCTATCTCAATGGCATATTGTACCATGTCTTTCAACTTGTCGAAGTCATACAATACTACCTTTTCTCGGATTTCCCTTCGTAGACCAACTAAGAATCTATCCATGGTATCTTCTAGATACTCCTCTACATCAGCTCGTCTCATGGCTTCAATCATTTTGTGGTAGTAGTCATTTACACTTCGATCTCTTTGCCTAAGCTTGTATAGCTTTTCTTCCAACTCCCATTGGTAGTGGTCTGGAATGAAGCGTTTCCGCATCAAATCTTTCAACTCACGCCATGTGTCAATAGGTGGAAGGTGATCTCGGCGGCATCGATTTTGTTGGAATTCCCACCATGCTGCTGCGTAGTCTTTAAACTCCAATGTGGCTAATTGCACCTTCTTTGGCTCGGGGAAGTAGTAGTACTTAAAAATCTTATCAACTCTGCGTTCCCGATCTAGGTACACTTCTGGATCATATAGACCCTCAAACTCTGGGATGGTTATCTTGTTGTGGTATAGACCATCAGCATCTCTGAATCGATTCGGACGGACTCGGACCGGATCCATCTAACTTGATGATGTGGGTTTGTTGTATAGATGGTATAGGTAAACCTGCTAATTGGTGTATGTAGACCACGGGTGTATGGTGTATGGGTGTATGGACTATGTGGTGTATAAGGTGAACTGGGTGTATATGGGTGGGATGAAGAATTTCGAATCCTAGATGTAAGGATCGAAATCTATGATGGATAAGGATGGATGATCTTGATTAGATATAGATTAGGATGGAAGATATCTAAACAAGGTAGGAAATCTAGTGGATAAGGTAGAATATTTTTGGATAAGTTTGACCAAGTGTGAACACAATCTAACAAATCCCAAAATATCTATCTAAGATGGATTCAAGCCTATCTAAAACAATAAAATCGAATTCAACAAGAAAATAAATCTGAATTTTCGTTTTTTTTTTTTTTTTTTTTTTTTTTTTTTTCCGGCGACTTTTTTTTTTACTGTAGGGATTTCGACCCCTTTGCTCTTTTACTCCTTTTTTTTTCAATGAATAAAAATATTACAACTTGAAAAACAAACGAAAATTAAAAGACACGTGTATGACACGTAGGATAGAAAATCTGACACGTCGGATTAAACCACGACCAGCAGAGCTGACGTGGCTCTGATGTCAAATTTATGATGTGACACAGACAAGATATCTAAGCCAAATCAACAGAACACGTAGCGGAAGACTTAAGGACTCGAAACACGTCAGATTAAGAAGGATTCAATCCGACTAACTAGATTAAAACTCTACTAAAATAAGAATAAAAGACTCGATTAAACTAGAACTTACTAGGATAATTTGTGGAAGATGGGAGACGGATGAATATTGTCTTGTGGATGAAGGTAGTGGCGTCGAGATGTAGATGATAGGTAGATTGGATTAGAACTTCAGCTGAACCCCGGCTTCTAGAGACGAAACGCAGCTACTTCGATCTTCTCCGATTTGTTAGCAATTCTCCCAAGTACTCATGTACCCTGAAGAACTTGAATAAGAATATTGAATTGCTAGATCAATAGAATTGTGTTTGATCAACCAAAGGATCGATAAATGTGATCAACCAAAGGATCGGTGAGACAATTGAGAAATTAACTCTTTATTTCATGCAACGTCTGAAAAATAAAGTTCACAACTGATCCCTTTATATAGATATAAGGGATGGACGAAAATTGGAGTCCTAATATCTAAAGAATTCGAAATAAACTAGTTCTAATCTATCTAGGATTGTTACCTTATCCAAAATCTGGTTTTAAGGTAAGAATCAAAAGATACCAAAAATAAAGATAACAAAAATCTAACTAGATAAAGATAAATCCTAACTAACTTTGGGCTTGAACAACTCGCCAATTTTTGGACTTGGGCCTCAAATTAACGTGTTGGACTATTATTGGATGAATCTACATGTTATCTTCAACGTCAACCTAGTCAGTATGTCCATACCGACTGTCTTTATGCAATCTTTCTTCTTCAAATCTTGATCTCCAATCCTTAATCTTGAACAACACGACAATCTTCGAACCTTTCAATGGAATTCTTGAATTTGATTTACTTATGCTTATCGTGCTCATATCAAAATGTATCAATTAAATGGATGTAAACATCACAAATTATTTTTGGTGGCTACACGTGTCTTCAAAATGTGATAGGTGTAAGGCTATAATTCCATGTGTATATACTATAAATACACGAGTATTTGAGAATTGTAGTGTGCACTTTTTAGATAATTATATAGGAATTGTTAGTGTAGTCATTAGTTTAATAATAAAATTAATACAATGCGAGTTCTTTATCGGCAATTGAGCTGAAATAAACATAGAAATCTTGTGCGGATTGATGGTTAGTGTTCTACCGAAATGTTTAACTGTGCTTTTAATTTAGTTTTACATTTTTGTTGCAATTATGAAGGAAAAAACATCATGTGTACTATCTCTATATTGTAAATTTATTTTCAATAGAGTTTTAAAATCATTTCAAATTATTTCAACTAATTCTAATAGTATTTAGATAGTTTGATTGTATAGAACAAAAATGAGAAAGAAAGAATTATTTCATTTGTCGATCAATTAATTTATGGAATAATGGTTATTTTGTTATTTTCTTAGGTAATAAAGTTAAGTTATCCTCATAAATATTAGGAAAAGTAAATCGAGTACTTCTATTTCATATATTTAAATTTAGTAATGCATAGTGTTAATTTAATAATAAATATAATTTTTATTTGCAATTTCATTAGTGTACCTATCATAGTTTCTTTATTCTGCCAACTATTCGAAAATACTAGTGAATTAAAGTTGGAATACTTTTGTTATCATTTGTATCATATAACCTCAACTAGTAACAGGAAATGATAAATTAAGATTTTAATTTATTAAATATATGAATATTAGTATATTGTTGACAAGGATAATTGAATATTTGAATAAAGAAAGAATAATTGTTTATTCCATTTTATCTTACAGACTTGTTATAATTGTGGTATTTATTTATTTATTTATTTATTTATTTATATGATCTATTTTAATTAGATTTTTCTTGAATAAGCACGCAATTTATGGTTTCAGATACGATAAGCCTTGGACTCAAAGTAAGTAGAAATCCATCCTCAACTACAATGCATGAACATAGTATTATTTGACTATTTATTTATTATTCATTATTCATTATTTATTATTGTGTTATATTGTATGATTGTGTGATACAATATACTTGTGGTATTGTATTTCTTTGCATTAAATATCTTGTACATGAGCACGAGCATATGCATGCACGTCATGTAGATATTGTCGAGGTTACATGCATGAAATGATTTTCAGAGAGAGAAAATGTTTTGTTTGGGATTGGTCACCACCAGCACGTGTTGTGCTGTGTTGATATTTGTGCCTCGAGTGGGATGACTTCCATGTGGGATCAAAGAGAACAGGCAGGGGGCGTGTCCCTTGGGGTCCAGGGAGGATGGTCCACTTCGACTGCACCTTTGAGGTGATGAGTAACTGATGTGGGATGACTTTCATGTGGGATCAAAGGGAATAGGCAGGGGCGTGTCCCTTGGGGTCCAGGAAGGATGAGCCACATGAGTGCACTAATCACATTCTGGCCAAGTAATATTGATTATATTATGAGCTCATGACTCATGTTGGTGTCTGGTGAAGGGAGCCAAGTTCCTAAACGTTGAAAATACTTTTGAGATGGCATGAACATTTATACACGAGTATTTCACATTTGTGGTGTGTTGTGTCTTGCACGTGTTGTGATGCTAGTGAACATGCATGTGCATGATTTCTGCTTACTGAGCTTTAGCTCATGTAGTTCATGCATTGTAGGTGAAAATGATAACGTGTGGTGCCTCGATGCATGAATATTTAAAGCTCTGACAAGTCCTAAGAGCTGTATACATGGATGACGACCTGTGAGGAGGGCAAGGGCTTATATTATTATATTTTAATTTGCTGCTTAGATATCGTAGGTTTGAACTCAAATTTATTTGTATATTCTTGGAATTGTTTCTACAAAGTGAGCAATGATTTCTTTACATTCTTTAGTAAATTATATTTTTATAATTATTTATAACTTTAAATGCACTACATGTTAACCTAACTTTTTAACGTTAATGTTTTTTAATAGACAACGTAACTCACCCAAATTTTTACATTACTTTATAGTTTACATTTATTTTATTGGGGTGGGTGTTACAAATTCTGCCTCTTCGTGGATGTTGAATTCTTCATTGATGGCGTAGCCTGTGCACCCGACAACGTCATCATTTTTTATCAGACCAACGACCCAATCTCCCCAATCTTTCCATTGTAGCAGAAGTTCAACAACTCTAGCTTCCATTCTTTTGGTTCAAACATCGTCGTAGAACCACTCTTCTTGTGTCTTGGAGCGGAAATCTGCAGAACTCATGCTATTGAAGAAAATTTTAAGAAATTACCAGGCATGTAAACATTATATTATTTATAGATATATACATATATATCTATGAATATATATATATATATATATAATAGATGGTCTTGCCTCGATTCAACAATGTTTATTGGGAAGTTTGAATTTTTCGTGCTTGGGTTCAATTTCAAATTAACGGGAGGATTGCGACATATTTGGGGGATTTAAATTTACATTAATTCTCGCCCACTATGTAAATATTGTTGGTGAAATTATCCCATTTATTTGTAAAGGATCCGGGTGCATATTTGTTTAAATCTATTCGGGTGTAAATTTATTTATCCCGTTTCCATGAGACGGGTACATTAGGGTATAGATCCCGACACATAGTGCACGGTGGGTCCATAGTGCATGGTGAAATCGGTTCCAGAATCTAGAAAACGGGGTCCAAATTGCTTATGGCCATGCTCGATTAGAACATGTTTAAAATTATGTGCGGGGAATTTTCTAAACCTATAATGATTTCTTTATTAAAATTTGGGTGAAATTGTCTCGTTTATTTGTTTAAATATATAATAATTTACACTCAAATTCAAAGCTCAAATTGTTTTTTCTTATCCACTTGATTAAATTGGTATGAAAAAAAAAACACTTTTGGATCAAATGAACTAAGCAACGTATCGATACTATTAATTGTTTGATGTTAGTTTTGATGAATTATGATGATTTAAACTATGTTGTAATAATGTTTTGTTGATATCATAGGTAGTCAAATTCATTCTACTCAATGTTTGATTCCCAAGTATCGATTCCTAATTATAACTATACTTACATATTCTAATGTTTTGTTTAACATCCTAAGTTTAACTCAATAGTTGTAAATATCATTATTTGATTCTACTTTGTTTGATTATCAAGTATGAATTCTTAATTACAACTGTTAAATCGAAATTGTCCATTATATCCATATCTGAGTTGTTAGATCTGATTCGCATCAGGTTCAAAATTCAAAAATCGTGACAATTGAGAGGTTAAATTGTCGTGTTTCCATGAGATGGGTACATTAGGGTATAGGACCTGGCACATAGGAGGTGGGTCCATAGTACATTGTGAAATCGGGTCCAGAATTCGGAAAATCGGGTCCAAATTACTTATGACCATGCTCGATTAGAACCCATTTAAAATTATGTGCAGGGAATTTTCTAAACCCGAAATGATTACCTTATTAAATTTTAGGTAAAATTGTCCCGTTTATTTGTTTAAATATATAATAATTTGCACTCAAATTCAAAGCTCAAATTGTTTTTTTCTTATCCACATGATTAAATTGGTATGAAAAAAAAACTGTTAGTGAAACATTCCATGGAGAAGAAGAAGAAGAAGACTTGGAGACAGAAGAACAAGAAGTTGCTTCTTCTAAGAAATCAAAAACTCAAAGTCTCACTATCCAAGATCTATTGAAGGAAGCAGCACGATCATACGACGTAAACAAGAAGTCTACTGCAAAGAAGCCAAGAACAAAGGAAACAACAGTCAAGAAATCAAAGAAGACTGCCATCCCTTCAACAAAGAAAGTCATCACAGCACCTACTGCCCAAGCCCTTCAGAAAGAGAAATAATCTGTTGTTGATGATACAGTTGTGCCTGAAGATGTTCCTGCACATGTCGAGGAACATGTTGCTGCAAAGAGTACTGCAGAGACTTCTACTCCAGCGAGTGCTACAAAGAAGTCATCAAACCAACCTTCTGTCACAGAAGGTGATGGTGTTTCAAGGGAAGACGATATTCCCTTAAGTTTGAAGATGAAAGCCATTGCTGATGCCATTGCAAAAGGGAAGAAAAAGGTCATTAAGAGACCTTTATTTGCTGATCCTACTGAGAAAGAAGATGTTTAGAGTTCATCTTCAGAATCTGCTGAGAAGACATTCAAGGGTATTCCTTAATTCACTTGAGGGATTAACGGGTATTCGCTATTCGAAGATCAACTTAGAGATTTTAGCTTTGAATACGTTCGAGATTCAAAGAGACTATTGGATTGTGAATCACATCGACGACATCCTCTGCACTCCATCAACTCGACAACGACCATCAAGACATCAACGTCTGCCGCCTTTACTCCATCAAGTTCGAGTTCATCATCAAGATTCATCCATACTGTAAGTTCTTTCATACTTAACATATTTTATCTACTCCAAACCCTTCTTCACCAAGCCATACACGATTCCTACCCCAAATGGCTATCCTTACCTTCGTCCTGTCTTATCCGTGATATTTGTTTTGTGTTGCATAAGTTGTGTCATACTTTAAGTGTCTTAGTTGTCTAGATTAGTTCGTATTAACTCGACTATTTAGTCTATTCTTGTTGAGTCGGATTGAAACCCTTTTTTAGTTGACGTGTTGAGTTCCTTAAAGTCTTCCGCGCGTATTCATTTGATCTAGATTAATTATCCGGGTCGTATCATAAATTTGGCATCAGAGCCACGTCAGCTCTATTGGTCGTGGTTCAATCCGACGTGTCGTATTTTATCTTACGTGTCTTTATTTTCCATCTACGTGTCTATGGAGTTTTAATAGCTAGAGTGCATTGAAAAAAAACAACAAAAAAATCGGTTAAAAAAAACTAAAAAAAAGTGTTCGGATAAAAAAAAGATATATCCGAAATTTAAAAAAAACAAAAGAGGAATATTCATTGTGTTTCCAATTGAGTCTTGTTTTATTTTAGTACTTTCCTTCTAGTTTTATTTCATAATTGGTAGTTTCTTTTTTAGTTGTATTTTAATTTGGTTCTTTTTTTATAGAGTCTAGTTCAATTAGAATATTTAGATTGTGTCACAATTGTGTAACACATTCTAATTTACCTAATCTCTTTTTCCTTTTTCTTCCTACTTCTTTTCTTCTATCCATTAGGGATCTAATCCACCATAATCTATACCACCATACACGCTGTAATACCCGGGATTTTCATTACTCAATGATTATCTCAATATATGAGATTATTTACATGTTAACTGTGTTTATGTATCTATATGTGTAAATATAATTATGTGTACATATTTGTTTGTTTAGTATATAAAATGATTCTACGTATATAGGGAATAGAACAAATTAATATGTGCCTATGCAATCATATATTGGTTAAATTAATATTTTATTATAAGTGGATAAAATATATACTTGTATATTTGTATATATCCTCATACAAGTATGAGGCTAGCTAATAGATAAGCAAATAATTAAAAAAAAAATGAAATATTAATGAGTTGATTCCTATGCTAGTTAGCTCACACGTAGGCTTAGAGGATTGATAAGTGGAAGGTCTTGGTTACATGTGAATCTTATGTGCACGTGTCTTTCTATAAATTAAAGCAATTGGATTGTCATGATATAAAATAGCTATACATAAAGAATGAGATTTGATAGTTTTTATATCTAATCATAAGGAAAAAGAAAAATGAATTTCACCCAAAATGAATTCGCATATATGTTTACGAAAGTTTACAGTTGGAGGTTAGTGTTCTGATTAATTTATATTTCATACGGTATAAAATTCGTCATAAAAGTATGAATGATTGGAGTATAATATATTGCGAATTTATTATATAAAATGGATTTCATTATAATTCTTATGTTATTAAAAAAAAAACATGTCAGAAGAATGCTTAATTAAATGAGATAATTTTGTTATTAACTGTATTGAAAGTTCTTAATCCCATATTGACTTTAGTTGAATTTATGAGAACATTATGCTTTTATTTTGATTAATTAGGCTATGTATATTTAAAAGAAAGAATTTACAATTGATTCACATCATGTAATAAGATTAGCTATTATTAAAACAAATGCGGAGGTTTGATTAGGGATAAGTTTTATTAATTTATTGTAGTTCAAATTTATTATTATTATTATTATTATTACTAGAGAATTGTATAGTAAGCATCCAAATAGTTGGTTCAGTAACTAAAATCAAGTGACTAAAAGATAATATTTAGATTTCTAATTGTAAACGGATGAATTGAGTAGAGAATACATAGTTAATTTGATTATAAAGCTTAATTGTACAACAATAGCTATCACTATTTTGTTTCATAATTTGTATATTAAATTTTGTAATATATTTTGAATAGACTTAATCAAGAAAGTGCTTGGTCTAGGATTTCAGATAGCATAAGCTGCAGGCTCAAGGTAAGTAGAAATCCATCATCAACTACAATGCATGAACATATTATTATTTGATTATACATGTTTATTATATATTATTGTGATATTGTATTATTTTGCATTGAATATCTTGTACATGAGCACGAGCATATGCATGCACGTCATGTAGATATTTATCGAGGTTGCATGCACGAAATGGTTTTCAGAGAGAGAAAATGTTTTGTTTGGGATTGGTCACCACCAGCCCGTGTTGTGCTGTGTTGATATTTGTGCCTCGAGTGGGATGACTTCCATGTGGGATCAAAGGGAACAGGCAGGGGGCGTGTCCCTTGGGGTCCAGGGAGGATGGTCCACTTCGACTGCACCTTTGAGGTGATGAGTGACTAATGTGGGATGATTTTCATGTGGGATCAAAGGGAACAGGCAGGGGGCGTGTCCCTTGGGGTCCAGGAAGGATGAGCCACATGAGTGCGCTAATCACATTCTGGCCAAGTGATATTGATTATATTATGAGCTCATGACTCATGTTGGTATCTGGTGAAGGGAGCCAAGTTCCTAAACGTTAAAAATGCTTTTGAGATGGCGTGAAAGGATTTTATACATGAGCATTTCACATTTGTGGTGTATTATGTCTTGCACGTGTTGTGATGCCAATGAACATGCATGTGCATGATTTCTGCTTACTGAGCTTTAGCTCATGTAGTTCATGCATTGTAGGTGAAAGTGATAAAGTGTGGTGCATCAATGCATGGATGATTAGAGCTCTGACAAGTTCTGAGAAGTGTATACATGGATGACAACCTGTGAGGAGGGCAATGGCTTATTTTATTATATTTTGCTGCTTAGATGTCATAGGTTTGAATTCAAATTTATTTGTATATTCTTGGAATTGTTTCCACAAAGTGAGCAATGATTTCTTTACATTCTTTAGTAAATTATATTTTTATAATTATTTATAACTTTAAATACACCACATGTTAACCTAAATTTTTAAGTTTAACACTTTTTATATGAAAATACATATTTATATTTTTAGAAGAGACCCCTCATCCTAATTTTTTTGCATTACTTTATATTTTACATTAATTTTATTTGGGGGGGGGGTGTTACACACGCCCCTTTTCATATCACCATACTCCTACATCACTTTGCCACGTCCTCCATACGTGAATCACCACCACTCGGCCACCTCATCAAGGCCGCATACCACCATTGATCTGACATAACAATTCCAATCGACTCTTCGTGCAATTAAGTTGTACCATCAACATTCGACCATGAGTGCTACTTCTCACTACCTATACACGACACACACACACACATTACACTACATACTTGAGTGCAAGCAAGAGAGGTAAAATCAAGAGAGAAAATACGAGTGAATGTGAGATTGTGAGGATTATTCCTTATTTTCTTTTACGTTGTTCATTTTGCAGGTACAATGAAAAAGGGTAACACCAATCCGGAATCATCTACACCACCACTGAAGGAGCCGAAATCACCAAATACTCCAGAAGAGCTGTCCTATTCATCCACTCCAGTGTGGGACGCCAAGTACCACTTTGATGCTATGGCATCATACTTTGAGCGACAGAATCACCAATTGAAGGAAGAACTTGGTAACCAATTAACCAAGTTAACGGAGCAACTTGCACAGCTTAATACTTAGCTGACCGGGTCAAAAGTTGCCCAAGGAGCTGCAGAGAAGCCAGTCAAGCCTCAAGAAGGTTCACTACAGCAAGAGCCTTAAGGAAACGCAGCAAGGCAACCCGAGCCTTAAGAAAACACAACGAGGTAACCCGAATTCCGAAGGGCTGCACCGAGGCAGCTTGAAGTACCGGTGTTCGATGCACATGATGTGGCGGGACATAAGTCCTTTACAGATAGTGAATACAAATCTGATTTTGTACCACAGAGAAGGGGCAATCACCGTGATCGACCCCGAGTACCTTATAGGTGCGCATTCCGCGTCGATAGACCCCGATTCGAGAAAGACAACTCCATGGTGAACAACATTAAAATCACCATTCCAGAGTTCAAAGGATGCCATGATCCAGACATGTACCTCGATTGGGAAAGGAAGGTCGATAAGATCTTCGAGTGTTATGATTTTCCCGAGTTGAAGAAGGTGCAACTTGCATCACTTGAGTTTAGAGGATATGCAGCTGATTGGTTGGAGAATCAACAAAAGAGGTGAGACTGTGATCGATACCCACTTATTGATACATGGCAAGAGATGAAAGATGTCATGCGAGGATGTTTCATTCCAGTGCACTATGAACGGAAGTTAGAGAAGAAATTAAACCGCATCAAGCAAGTAACCAGTTCCATTGAAGAGTATCACAAGGAGCTTGAGACAATGCTCAACCGAGTTGAAAAAGAAGAGTCCCTCAACACCACCATAATCCAGTACATTGAAGGCATGAACCCAGATATTGTATGTGAAGTCGAGCTCAAAGACTTTGATAGTGTAGAAGAGATGGTGCATTATGCATCGATTATGGAAAGATAGCTTCGAGAAGGTCGATGACAATCCCATTTCACATTTGTGCCATCTTGACCCTCTTGGAACAAAGGTACACCTCTCACATCATCTTCTACCCCTTATACCGAGTCCGCATGACCCCGAGGTCAACCTGGACCACCCGAACGGTGTTTCGACCGTTCCGCACCGCAACCGAGTCTTAGAGCCAACCCTACACCCACCGCCGTCCCTGCTAGGCTGAATTTCACATGGCCCAATGTTCCAAATATGGCACCCAATGCAGCCCCCAGTCGAGCCTGTGACGTTCAATGTCACAAGTGTCAAGGTTGGGGTCATTTTCAGAACCAGTGTTCGAACCGGCGTGTTTTGTTCCTCAATGTTTAAAATGGACTTGAATCCGCCAGTGAAGATGAAGAACAGCCCCAAGGCGAGTCCACAGCTGCAGTAGACGTCACCCAGACCAATTTTGAAGAAGAGGAACCTGAGATATCTCATGTTAGTTTGGTTTCTATCCACAGTCTAAGCATAAATTGAGAAGAAGAGCAACAATTACAGCGAGAGAATATCTTCTATATGAGAGTTGCTATTCAAGACATGACTTGTACGATGATCATTGATAGCGGCAGTGTGATCGATGCAATTAGCCGATATGCTATTGACAAGTTGAACCTCACCACAGTGTAGCATCCAAAGCCATACCGATTGCAATGGCTTACGGATCGGTAAACCAAGATGAGGGGTATGAGTGTGTTTATTTCACACTCAGCAGGAAAGAACCATTCCTGCACAAAAGGGATTGAACATTCCTATAAATGTTCATCATAATGTATATAAACAATTTTTAAAATCTTGTATACATTCTTGTCAAAGGCTAGTTCTGACTCGCAAACACCATCTCTGAATTTTTGAAATTTCCTTCCAATTTCTCTGTCTAACGGATACCCGGAATACGTATAGAATGGAGTTCTCTCTTTTATATACATTTAGCCATTTTGAGATATCATCATTCAGTTCAGAATTCCAAAATTCGAGTTCTCTTTCAAACATTCTGATATCTCTTTTTTTGAGTTCTTCTCTTCTTTCTGCCATTGTCATCCCCTTGATCATTCACAGAAAAATTCTATTTTCTTTCAATGGCTCTGGCATATCGTCGTTTTGATGTGCAAAATACACTTGCGGGCAAATAGTCCACAAATGCTTAATCTGCCCTCAACGGCTTGTATAGCTGATGAAGACGGATGTCGATCCCACTAGGAGTGTTCATAACCTTCTGTCTTTTCTTAGTTTTGGTTTGGGTCTTCAGTGTCACTCTAAAAACCTTGCTAATAAACTTAAACTAACTAAATGTTGAAAAGGAAATCACAAGAGAAAATATCAGTAATAAAAGTTGCTCAAGTCAAAGCACCGAGTCATTCAGTAGGTATGCGCAATCCCGGGTAAAACATATGTAATTACCACTACTACCTGTTGTGCCCATACTAGCAGAAAGGTCAAAAACCGAATCCCCATGGCCAAATATGGGTAATTGTCACTTTAAGGGTTAACCGGTTACGGAAATGGATACGATCAGCCACTCCCCAATCACTTCTTACATTATATCGTCTAGATGATGCGATCGGCACCTAGGGACCTAACTATACAGGAACCTAAGGAGAGAATCACACAAAGGTTTTGCAAGTATAGCAGCTTTGAGGGCGAAAGTGACCCGATTCTAGTAGGTTTGACACGGTCTTGTGCCTGCATATACTACTCAATCTTAACTACCAAGGCTGTCACCCCCGGACTTGTTACTATGCGGGTATCGAGGCATGGTCACCTATACACTCCCACGTAACTAACACTAGTACCGGTTAATTAGAAATGCGCGCTTTCATCTCCAAGCATCCTTTACCTATGTCTAAGTGAAAAACAAGTTATGATTGTGAACCCTTAAGGCGTTAAAGTCCGATCACCTCATGCACATATTCTACCCTTAGACCATTACTTTGACCTGAACAGTGGATACTTAGCCACTAAACATAGAAACGAAAGTAAAAGAAATAATAAAAGGCATCTTACTTGGAAAGGAAATAACTAGATGAACTTCTGGGCCCAACCCCAGTTTTGCCAATAGAACAACTGAACTACCTCTCTGCGGGCAAATCGCCAGCTTCAGGTAGACAGAATATCCAGAAAATAAACTAAGTATGAAAACGGGAAATTGTATCTTCGGGGTGTAAAACGTGTGTTTTGAATGAAAAATAGATAAAAGTATTTATAGCAAAATGAATTAAGGCTTCAAGCAGCCCAGATTTCACCCACGCAGGGGCTCTTGCACTCCTCCACTTCATCACGTTCATGCTCCATGTTCTTCCTTTATTTTAGGAGTGATAGCAACAAACCCTAGCACCTCCAGTAACTTCCTGATGTCTCCACTTCCTTCCCAACGTGTCTGGACCTCCCTAGGGCTCGGAACTGACCGCCACATCGCTTCCACGTGCATAAAGGAGCTGGCCCGCGATTCTGTTGCGTAATTCTCGCAACAACTTTGACTTGGTCCTCGGTAGGCAAATTGGTCCTTTGTGCCCTCAGCATAAATAGCACCTGTCTGTGCCTGTTGTGGTGGTTTTGTGCCCTCATCCTCCTGTAATCAGTTTTACCCCCAAAACTAGACTAGACTCTATACTAAACACTTACAAAGGGTGTAAAAAGATAAAGGAAAAAGCGCGAATATGAGTCTTCATCACACCCACACACTTGGACCATACTTGTCCTCAAGTATGAATGCAACTTTAACTCGAAATAACAACAAACAGAAGACTCAAATGACTCAAAACAAAACAATACAACATATGAATCATAAGTTGATAAAGGGCATAACAGTTGAACATAATGATGCAGGCAAATCAAGTCAATCAAACAGAGGCTAGTACAACTATTGAAGTGTGCACTCAGCTTACCTTTTTCTCGAGTGTTTAGGTTAAGTGTTTACTCTCAACAATTCCACCAAATCATCATCAACAAACTTGCAAACACCCTGTATAAACAATTTACGATATTCACATGCATGTATATCAAAAAGGTCTTGTGAGGGTTGTAATGGGGTATGCGGATCAAGGTTGGAAATATATAGGAATTGGCTACCTTCAATAGTATTCGGGCAAAATCAGCACTGGCAGCTCTGTGCCCACATAACAACCTAGGAAATCATAAAAATTCAAACACTTAATGCCAAGCAATCATTCACACCTTTTTTTTTTCTTTCTTTGTGCCCAATTCTGGCACCCTGTCACTATTTGGCTTAAACATACTACCAATATGAGCATAAAAGGTTTCATTCCCAGTTATAAGATACTCTTTAAAGAGAGATTTTTGGAACGCGGGTTATGAACAAATAAGCAGGCTCAAATAATGGTAGCAATGAGAAGCATTTATCAGTGAATAATATGGCCAAATAACGACGAAAGAAAATGCCTTAATCATCTAAGCATACATGAGAACATGAAATCAAGTTTAACAGGGCACAAACAAGTAAGCATCAAATGAGGTGGTGGAAATCAAACACACAGAAAGACGTCGCAAATGTTAATTTGGGCTCAAAGCTCACTGGGTAGTTATATATTGCTTTCACATGCGATTGATTAATTCCATCTGCCTAACAATAAATTTATGTCTATATATGCCCAATGTCAATCTATGACTCATATGCTATAGACTCAACATGCACACACAAAATAAAAACAAAACATACAAACACAACAACCTAGGCATATCCCTCCAACACACTTGCTGTGCAAAGTACCCTTGCGGGCACAAGCAGTAATGTGGGTTAGATATGCCCAAAACAGACTCTATATACACAGACGCAAATTTACAAAAACAAAAATAGACGCTAAACACAAAAATAAAAAACAAACAAATCCTGAACTACTGGGGGTAAAACATGATTTAAGGAGAGGAGGGGTAGTCTAACCCGAGGTGAACACAAATGATCTGCTGGGCTTTCTCAACTCTTCCGAGCTTCTTTGAATCTGCACTGCTCTGTGCCCTGCTCGGTCCTGCTTGTGCTCGGGGTGATCCTCCTTGTGCCTTGGGGGCCTTTCTCTTGTCAAAGTACGTTGGTTCTTCAAAAGGGAGGAAGTATGGTGTGTTCTCTTCAGTGAACCCAACTAGCTGCATCCGCTCCAGCCTCTGGGCATCGAGATACTCTGTCGCTTTGTCATGCTCTGGGTACCTCTCAAAGATATCGTCGAGGTCGCTACCTTTCAAACCTTCAAACAGCCTAGCCACAAACATGCCCAAAGCTACAACAGTAGCTCTGGTATTGCTGGTCTGAGCCTGCAATTGGAGCACCAGAATGTAGCCGAGGTTGACTTCCGTTTGTGCACCATATTACATAATAGGAATGCCTCCTGCTGCGTCACTTGGCCTGTACCATCCTTGCGCCCATAAAGGTTGAATGCCATCCATCTATGGTAAATCTGGAGGGCGTGGTCAGAAAGGTGCTTGTCCTTGCTTGAGCCCGAAAGATAGAAGCCTTTGCCTCCAATTTCCTCCCACCGTTGCTGAATGTTTGGACTCCAGTCATCGCCGGCGCTAGTTGCTGCTTCTTTGTACCACTTCGCATGCACATCTTTTGGTTGGATGAAATCTAATAGCTGATTCAACCCTGAGATTGACATGCTATAGCTCTCTCCAGCTACATAGAAGTTCACAACTCCGGGTGTCTCCAGACCGAATCCCTGCACTGGTTTAAACTCATACGAGGAAAAAAGTTCAATGGTTAAAGAAGGGCGTACCGTGTTCCTCCAGCCGAGTACTTGCTCCCAACTGATTTTCGCAAAGTATTCATACACTTGGTCCATGACTCCAAGTGCATTTAGCATGCTGTCATGAAGAACGTACATGGGCAGATGCTTCTTCTTGTTCAGTCTCTCGACAATTCCTTGTCTTGAGCTGCTTGAATCCTCCTTCTCCTCCTTCACCAAGCGGCGGGGGAGGGTTCTGAGTGGCACCCTGCTTTTTGTGCCCTTTTTCACCCTTGCGGGCACATAGGAATGAACCGGAGCTGGGATGATTTGGATATTCGGTTCCACTTCCTCACTGTGCACCGACTTCTCTTCCTCTTCTTTGTTAGACTGCTCTACATCTAGCCTTCTCTTGGTGGGGGGCTTCTCTTGTCTCTTCGACTCCCTGCTGACTGACTTCCTTGACTCCTTGCTGGTTGACTTGGTTCCCTTTGACTTGCTCTTAGAATTTTTTGGCACATCGGAACCCTTGCTTTAACTTGGTTCCCTATGTGCCTCCTTCGAGACCTCCTGTGGTTTTACCTTCTTCGACTTCTTTTTCTCTACGGGTGGATCAAGTTGTGCCTGTTTCGGTTGCTCAGACTGGCTGTGGGTATTCTCAGAGGTAGATCCCTCTGAGGTCACTTTCTCTTCCTCCAACGATTCATCTTTCTCTTTTTCCGGTTCTGGTTCTTTCTTCTTCTCCTCTTAATGATCTTGCTCTGGTTTCTCCGCCTCTTTGTCTTCTTCTTCCATGCTCTCACCTTCAGATTCATCATCGCCTTCTTCTTCATCACCGCTGCCGTTTTATTTTTCTTCCTCCGCCTCATCTTCTTTCTCTGGTCCACCATCGTCCTCCCCGTCCTTCTCTGGTTCCTTCTCAGGCTCAGAATCACCTGATTCTTCACTGGGTTGGGGTGTCGGTGGTGATGTGACCAGGACAATATATCCAAGACACGAATGAAACGCAGGCGGAAGACTTTTGAGGACTCGAACTACGTCAGCTAAAGAAGGGAAACAATCCGACACGAATTAAACAACAAACTTACTAGAAAATAAGGACACGAACTAGGACACTTGGTACGGTTGTGAAGGTGGCTTGGTACGGCGGTGGATGGCGGTGGTCATCGGTGGAAGGTAGAAGGATAATCAGGATCGGTGAACCCTTGTTGTATCAACTCGAACGCACACGACTAATTCTCCGGATAGCAATTCTCCCAAGTACTTGAACGTACCTTGAAGAACTTGATTAAGACTATTGGATTGCTAATTCAATAGAATTATTTGGATATTTTCGATCAACCTAAGGATCTTGGAGATAAAAGAGAATTCACTTCTTGTATTCATGCAATTGTCTAACTTTTGAATGAAACATAGATGTCCTATTTATACTAATAGCTATGGCCGAAAATCCTAAGGTATCTAGACTAGGATATGGCCGAAAATATCAATGCTAATCTAACTAGGATTATTACCTTATCCAAAATCTGTTTTTAAGGTAAGAATCAAAAGATACCAAAAATAAAATTGATAAAGCCACGAAAAGCCTTGAAGAACTTAATCCGGAGCTGCAAATACGTGGTCCATTTACACGACTTCGAGCAATACAATTGCAAGGATTTTTCCAAGCATTTGTATGTAAGAAGTTCGAAGATGACAAAGGAATTGAGAGCATCCCAAAGATTGCTACTTTGTTAATAATTAAAGATTGGAGATCAAGATTTGAAGAACAATGCATGAAGATAGAACTCATCAAGTTGTGCATGCATGACAGATTCGCGTTGCATGAAATTTTCGTCCCTCAGTTGATTTAATTAGGGGTTGAATTTTATTTAGACTATAGTATTTATTTAATTATGTTAGTCTATAGTTTAGTTCAGATTTTTATTTAATTTAATGTAATTTTCGTCCATATTATAGTCAAGGTTGACTAGAATTGTTTTTAAGGCAATTTCCTACCTTGAATAGAATTCTAGTTTAGGGAACTTCCTAGTATAGTTAGAGATCCCTTTTGGATCAATATTTGAGCCTTTTTTATGTTTAATTTCATTCCCCATAGTGTTATAAATAGGGGAACCATGTCACATTGATATTTTAGACTTTATTTGAATTATTAAGCTTTGCTTTCAATATTGTCTTAACCCCCTTTTAAATCTTTGTGAGTTTTGATTTAAAATTCATATTCTTGGAGCTAGCAACTTTAAGTCTTATTCAAGGGTATTGCTTAATCCACTTGAGGGATTAACCGGTATTCGCTATCCGAAGATCAACTTAGAGATTTCATCCTTGGGTACGTTCGAGATTCAAGGAGGCTATCGGGTTGTGATTCACATCAACGAATCATCATCCATCAACCATCATCGACGACACCCATCCCCATCGACGTACGCCTCAATTTCAGCCCCCGTGTTCGAGTTCAAGAAATCCACCGTTCGTTTATTCGTAAGTTCATTACATCCTTATCATATCCTACCTTCTCCAAACCCTTCTTCACAAGCCATCACACACAAAATTCCATCCAAAATCCAGCCTATAATTCTTCCCTAGTCAGCCCCTAAAAACCTCTGGTATCGTATCGTGTTACATAGTTCGTGTCGTTTTCTAGGTATTTTAATTGTCTAAATTGTTGTTTTTCCGTTGTTTGTCGAGTCGGATTGAATCCTTCTTAATTCTGACGTGTTTTGATTCTTAAGTCTTCTGCTACGTTGTTATTATCGTCCTAGTTCGTTTGTCTGGGTCGTATCATAAATTTGGCATCAGAGCCACGTCAGCTCTGCTGGTCGTGGTTCAATCCGACGTGTCATTTTTATCCTACGTGTCGTCTTACGTGTCTTGTTATTTTAATTTTATTTTATCGAATTGTAATAGCATAGTTGCTCTTTAAAAAAAAAAGAAACAAACGGTCAAAAAAAAAGGAGACCGAAAAAAAAAAAAAAAAAAGTCGGATAAAAAGAAATGAAAATCCAAAAATTCAAAAAAAAAAAAAGAAGAGGAATATTCATTGTGTTACCATTTGAGTCTTGATTTATTTTGGTAATTTCCTTTTAGTATTTCATCTTATTTGGTAGTTACCTTGTGAGTCTATTTTATTTTTAGAACTTTCCTTCTAAGTTCTATTTTAATTTTGGTAGTTTCCTTCTAGGATAAATCCTTAGTTGGTAACTTCCTTTAGAGTCTTGTTTTATTTTTGGAACTTTCCTTCCAAGGTTTTATTTTATTTTGGTAGTTTCCTTTTGAGTTGTAATTTATTTTTGATTATTTCTTTTTAGAGTCTAGTTCAATTAGGATACTTAGATTGTGTCACAATTGTGTAACACTTTCCAAATTACCTAATCCCTTTTTCCTTTTCCTCTCTAATTCTTACCTTCCATACTTTTGGATTTATTTTGGGATTCCTATTCTATTTGGGAACTTCAAAAATACATCTAATTCTTTCCTTTTCTAGCTTTCTTCCATCCAAATCCTTCCAAACCTTCCATATATACTTCCTCCCTTCAAATTTTCGTCCACCATCATCAAGAGGATCGAAAATTTATCCTAGTCCACATACACCATCTGTTCACACTCTTATACACCATCCGGACCATACACATATGCACCCATGTACCATCCGGTCCATACACCATACACCACTCATACTCCATATACCCATACACCCTATACACCAAATTCTCGCCATCTCTACCGCAACAACAACATGATCATACCTGAGTTTGAAGCTCTATACTATCCCGACATCTATTTGGATTGGGAATGCAAAGTAGAAAAACTTTTTGAGTGCTATGACTTCCCCGAGAAAAAGAAAGTGCGGCTAGTTTTGTCAAAGTTTAAAGGCTACGCAATAACATGGTGGGAATTCCAGCAGAGCCGGTGCCATAGAGATCACCTTCCACCTATCGACACATGGCGTGAGTTGAAAGATTTGATGCGGAAACGCTTCATTCCAGACCACTACCAATGGGAGTTGGAGGAAAAGCTATACAAGCTTAGAGAAAGAGATCGAAGTGTAAATGACTACTATAATAAAATGATTGAAGCCATGAGATGAGCTGATGTAGAAGAATATCCAGAAGACACCATGGATAGATTTCTAGCTGGTCTATGAAGAGCAATCCGTGAAAGAGTAGCATTGTACCGCTTCGACGAGTTGGAAGACATGGTGGATTACGCCATCCAGGTAGAAAAATGGCTAGAGGAACTAGAGATGAAGTCAAAAGAGGAGGTTCAAGTAGAGTCGAGCATTGCCACCCATGATGCTTTTACTTCCAAGGTACCAATTCTAGACTTCGTTGAAGTACCTTTTATCTCATTACCGTCTGTTTCTATGTGCTTAGAAGATGAGATAGTTGAAGAATCTAAGCCGGAAGTAGACATGATAGAAACATGGAATGAGGAGATGCCAGTTTTGGAGGAGTTAGTTCAAGACGAATGTAATCAAGAGGAGTCGGTTTCCATTCATGTCGATGAAGAGGTGCCCGTTCTTGAAATTACTAATCCGGAGAAGACAAGTATAGAAGATTGCAGTTTGGATGTTTTGTCCATGGAGATGACATGTCCTAAAGATTGTATGGAGGATAAACTACAAATTGTGAATTTGGAGATCCATGAAGTAATGGAGGAAGCCGAAGAAGTTGAAGAGTTGTTGGAGATACAACCTTGTTATGAAAAGGAGAATGACATCCGTGAGACAATGGTTGAAGATCATGAAGAGCTCGAACAAGCTAGCATGGCAAATCCATCGATTTCTAACATTTTTTGTCAACCATTTTCTTGTGATATCTTTATTCTACAAGTTGTTGAAGAAATTTCATTGGAAGTTGATGTACCACCAGATTTGATCATGAATGACTGGAGCTAGAGTTTCGGATGATTAACACAAGTGGAATGTTCTCGTTCATGTTCATGAAGATGTGTTTTATGCAGCTTGTGTAAAAAGAATTTGATGGCCAGTTCGTGTTCGTCTTTGATCCCGGAGCTTTGAATTCGAGGACGAATTCTTTTCAAGAGGAGGGGAATGATGAAGCCACGAAAAGCCTTGAAGAACTTAATCCGGAGCTGCAAATACGTGGTCTATTTACACGACTTCGAGCAATACAATTGCAAGGATTTTTCCAAGCATTTGTATGTAAGAAGTTCGAAGATGACAAAGGAATTGAGAGCATCCCAAAGATTGCTACTTTGTTAATAATTAAAGATTGGAGATCAAGATTTGAAGAACAATGCATGAAGATAGAACTCATCAAGTTGTGCATGCATGACAGATTCGCGTTGCATGGAATATTCGTCCCTCAGTTGATTTAATTAGGGGTTGAATTTTATTTAGACTATAGTATTTATTTAATTATGTTAGTCTATAGTTTAGTTCAGATTTTTATTTAATTTAATGTAATTTTCGTCCATATTATAGTCAAGGTTGACTAGAATTGTTTTTAAGGCAATTTCCTACCTTGAATAGAATTCTAGTTTAGGGAACTTCCTAGTATAGTTAGAGATCCCTTTTGGATCAATATTTCAGCCTTTTTTATGTTTAATTTTGTTCCCCATAGTGTTATAAATAGGGGAACCATGTCACATTGATATTTTAGACTTTATTTGAATTATTAAGCTTTGCTTTCAATATTGTCTCAACCCCCTTTTAAATCTTTGTGAGTTTTGATTTAAAATTCATATTCTTGGAGCTAGCAACTTTAAGTCTTATTCAAGGGTATTGCTTAATCCACTTGAGGGATTAACCGGTATTCGCTATCCGAAGATCAACTTAGAGATTTCATCCTTGGGTACGTTCGAGATTCAAGGAGGCTATCATCTTTGTGAGTTTTGATTTAAAATTCATATTCTTGGAGCTAGCAACTTTAAGTCTTATTCAAGGGTATTGCTTAATCCACTTGAGGGATTAACCGGTATTCGCTATCCGAAGATCAACTTAGAGATTTCATCCTTGGGTACGTTCGAGATTCAAGGAGGCTATCGGGTTGTGATTCACATCAACGAATCATCATCCATCAACCATCATCGACGACACCCATCCCCATCGACGTACGCCTCAATTTCAGTCCCCGTGTTCGAGTTCAAGAAATCCACCGTTCGTTTATTCGTAAGTTCATTACATCCTTATCATATCCTACCTTCTCCAAACCCTTCTTCACAAGCCATCACACACAAAATTCCATCCAAAATCCAGCCTATAATTCGTCCCTAGTCAGCCCCTAAACCTTTGGTATCGTGTTACATAGTTCGTGTCGTTTTCTAGGTATTTTAATTGTCTAAATTGTTGTTTTTCCGTTGTTTGTCGAGTCGGATTGAATCCTTCTTAATTCTGACGTGTTTTGATTCTTAAGTCTTCCGCTACGTTGTTATTATCATCCTAGTTCGTTTGTCTGGGTCGTATCAAAAAT
Source organism: Perilla frutescens (assembly GCA_026008535.1). Taxonomy (NCBI): domain Eukaryota; kingdom Viridiplantae; phylum Streptophyta; class Magnoliopsida; order Lamiales; family Lamiaceae; genus Perilla; species Perilla frutescens. The sequence goes on from BRKX01000004.1 coordinate 19,459,502, forward strand.
AATAAAAATCTATCTAGATAAAGATAATTCCCAAATTGATTTTGGGCCTTCAAATTGTCGCCACTTATGGACTTGGCCTCTTCAATAACGTGTTGGACTATTATTAGATGAATTCACACGTTATCTTCAACGTCAACTTGGTCAGTATGCCCATATCGACTAACTTCATGCAATCTGGTCAGTATGCCCATACCGACTAACTTCAAGCCTTATTCTTTATCATCAATGGTTAGCATAGTGATCCATCTCAGGCTGCTCTTCACTTCATCTTCATGCATTTCGAATTTGCGCCTTATTGAAGCTTGTAGATAAGCTTGCAACTTCTTAGCTCGCAAACGTGTCACAAGACCTTTGAACTGCAACTCCGGATCATCTGGATCATTGCTAGGCACGATCTCATCAGGTGGCTTCTCAGGAGTTGGTAGCTTCTTAGATGCGGGCGTCGGGTCAGGGTTTTGCCCAGCTTGTGGCGGGCTCTGAGGTTTGTCCTTATTAGTCTCACTCTTCTTCTTCTTCGACGCACCACCCTTAGCCTTCTGCGGTGCTCGTTTCTTTTTCTCTACTTGCGGCGGCATAGCCTTCTGCGGTGCTCATTTCTTTTTCTCTACTTACGGCGGCGGGAGCGGTGGGTATTGTGGCAGAATGGTCTGGGTCGGTGAGGGGTTGAGAACGGGCCCGGTACTCTGTTTTGGCTGCTCTGTCTGGGTCAACTGGGTGGTTTGAGTCGTCTCTTGCGACGATTCGCCGGCATTGCGGGCACTGCGATGTGTGCCTTGCTTAGTAGGGTTTCCGTTTTTCTTCGCATTCACCCTTTTTCTCGACAAGGGGTTGGGAAATTTGGGAGGTAGGGTTCGCTTTGCTCGATTTGTGAGAAATCGAGAGTGGGGGGAAAGTATTTGAATGCTTCTGGGAACGTGGGGTGTTGTGAGGGTGGTGGGTTTGTGCAAGGAGATCGTGGGCGAGAATTTAGGAAGAGGTTTTGCCTAATTTTGAAAGATTTGGGGGAGTTTGAAATGGAGGAGAAATATATTTGTAATTCAAAATAAATATCTGAATATATCATCTCTCACTCACTCCCCTTTAATCGGCCTCAATTTTCAATGATCATCAACTCTGCATGGGGAAAACCAACCACCTCTGCAGATGCTGTCCTTGCCCAATCAGTCAAATCTGCTACAGTCCCCACCCACACACTTAAACCTTGCTGTGCCCTGAACATTTAATTTGCCCACAGTGATGCGTTTCCAGTCTTTGCCTTCCTGCAGCGTTAATTCACAAACAAAATACAAATAACAAACATAATTGAAATTAAAGCAAGTAAACAAACCGGGTTGCCTCCCGTCCAGCCCTTTGTTTAAGGTCTTTGGCTCGACCATGTTGTGCCTTCAGTAGTACTCAGGAATGCTCAAAACTTGGGTTTCTGCCCAAGTTTCCTTCTCTTGCTCGAAATATGGTTTCACCCTCTGGCCATTGACTCGAAATTCGCACCCATCTTTTGGATTCACCAGATCGATTGCTCCACTTGGGTGTTGATGTTGCACCAGATAGGGTCCCATCCATTTTGACTTCAATTTGTCTGCATGCAATTTGAGCCTTGAGTTGAACACGAGTACCTTTTGCCCACAGAGCAACTGTTTGCCCCTTGCGAGTGCATCGTGGTATCTCTTGGTCCTTTCCTTATACATCACAGCATTATCATAGGCCTCGGACCTTAACTCTTCCAATTCTTGGATCTGCAGCTTTCTCTCAATTCCAGCGCATTCATCATTGAAATTCAACCTCTTGATTGCCCAAAATGCTTTATGCTCCATTCCCACGGGCAAATTGCAATACTTTCCAAAAACCAGCCTATAAGGAGACATCCCAATAGGTGTCTTGTAGGCTGTGCGATATGCCCACAGAGCATCTTCTAAGTGATTGCTCCAGTCTTTGCGCCTTGGTCCAACAACTTTCTCCAGAATATTTTTGATCTCCATGTTTGAGACTTCTGCTTGTCCATTTGCCTGGGGGTGATATGCAGTAGTAACCTTGTGTGTGACCCCATACTTTGCCATCATCTTCTTTATGACTGAGTTGCAGAAATGAGTCCCTTGATCACTGATCAGGACTTTGGGCATTCCGAAGCGACAGAACACATTTGCCCTCAAGAACTTCACCACTGTATTTGCATCATTCGTTGGAGTGGCTTTTGCCTCCACCCACTTGGACACATAATCTACAACCAGGATAATGTAGAGATTATTATCTGACTTGGGAAATGGTCCCATGAAATCTATGTCCGATATGTTGAAGACTTCCACGGGCATGATAGGTGTTTGTGGCATGGCCGCCCGAATAGAAATATTCTCAGTCATCTGGCAATTCTTGCACTTCTTCACAAATATATAAGCATCCCTGAATAATGTAGGCCAGTAAAATCCTCCATCTAATACCTTCCTTGCTGTTCTACGTTGACCAAAATGACCTCCACGTGCATTGTTATGGCAGAACTTCAAGATGTTTAGACCTCATCATCACTGACGCACCTTCTTATGACTTGATCAGTTCCAATTTTCCAAAGAGCTGGTGCTTCCCAGATATAGAACTTGCACTCACGCTTCATCTTATTCTTTTGATAGTCACTCAAACCAACTGGAAACTGCCTTGCGACCAGGTAGTTCACTATGTCGGCAAACCATGGCTCCTTTGCTGTTTTGCCCGCAACCTCATACAAGTGTTCATCTCGAAAATTCTCAGTGATTTCCTCTTTGCTCTCAACCATCAAACAGCTGAGATGGTCTGCAACCAGGTTTTCTGCCCCAGTCTTGTCTTTGATCTGCACATCGAACTCTTGTAAGAGCAATATCCACCTTATGAGTCTCGGCTTTGACTCCTTCTTAGACAGTAGGTACTTCAGAGCTGCGTGATCCGTGTAAACAATCACTTGTGCCCATAGCAGATAGGAACGGAACTTCTCAAAAGTGAACACTACTGCTAACAACTCCTTCTCCGTGGTGGTATAGTTGTGTTGCGCGGCATTTAATGTCTTGGAGGCATAATAGATAACATAGCTCTCCTTGCCTCTTTTCTGGCCCAAAACTGCTCCGACGGTAAATCCACTGGCATCACACATCACCTCAAATGGCATTCCCCAATCCGGAGGTTGGATAATGGGGGAAGACACTAACATATTCTGCAATGTATGAAAAGCTTCTTTGCAGTCATCATTAAAGTCAAATTTTACCTCCAGTTGTAGCAGCTTTGTGAGTGGTTGAGCAATCTTTGCGAAGTCCTTAATGAATCGACGATAGAAACCCGCATGGCCTAGAAATGCCCGAATCTGCTTAACATTGATGGGATAGGGTAATTTGGCAATGACCTCCACTTTTGCCCTGTCCACCTCAATTCCTCGCTCGGATACTACATGTCCCAGCACGATTCCTTCTCTTACCATAAAGTGACACTTCTCATAATTCAACACCAAGTCTTTTTCCACACAGCGGCTCAGTACCTTGCTCAAATGATCAAGGCATTGATCAAAGCTACCTCCATAAACTGTGAAGTCGTCCATAAAGATCTCAATACAAGTCTCAAGCATATCAGAAAATATACTCATCATACACCGTTGGAATGTGCCTGGAGCGTTGCAAAGGCCAAAAGGCATCCTTCTGTAGGCAAATGTGCCAAAGGGGCAAGTGAATGTCGTTTTGCCTTGATCGTCTTGGGACACCACGATCTGCATATAACCAGAATACCCATCCAGAAAATAGAAGTACGATTTTCCCACAAGCCTCTCCAATATTTGATCGATGAAAGGCAAAGGGAAATGATCCTTTTTTGTGACTGCATTCAACTTGCGGTAGTCAATGCAAACTCTCCATCCGGTCTGCAGTCTCACCTGAATAAGTTCCTTGTTTTCATTCTCCACCACCTGGATTCCAGACTTTTTGGGCACAACGTGAATAGGACTCATCCACTCACTATTGGGCACAGGGAAGATAATGCCCATATCGAGCAGCCTTAGAATCTCTTTTAACATAGCTTCCTTCATCAAGGGGTTTAGCTTCCTTTGGGGATCTTGCACTGGTTTTGCCCCTTCTTCCAACTGGATCCGATGCATGCAAATGGTGGAACTTATGCCCTTGATGTCGGCCAAGGTCCATCCAATTGCTTCCTTGTGTATCTTCAATAGTGCTATCAACTTGACTTCCTGCTTCATGGTCAAAGATGAACTGATTATAACTGGCAAATTCTCTCCTTCACCCAAATAGGCATATTTGAGGTGATCGGGCAACTCCTTTAACTCCAGCTTGGGTGGCTTGATGATAGACCGCACCAGTTTATCACCCTGCCTTGTTGTGGGCAAAGGCAGATGTTTATCTTTTGGAAGAGCGGCTTCGATGCGATACAATTGCAGAATTGCCTCTTTGATTTTCTTATCTCGTTCATCTTCAGCATCCCAATCGGTCTTACTATTCTGAAGTACCCAATCAAGTGGATCCTTTGCCAGCAGCTTTGGCACTTCTTCTTGGATCATAGGCTCAAAAACGTCGATCATATATATACCCTTAGTGTCATTGGGGTACTTCATTGCCTCCATGATGTTGAAGGTAACTCTGTCTCCATCGAACTCGCACGTCAATGTACCCTTATCGACATCAATCTTCGTATGTGCTGTCTTCATGAATGGTCTGCCTAAAAGTATACAGGCAGCCTTTGGATTGGTTTTGCCCATATCCAGCACATAGAAGTCTGTTGGGAAAATCAGACTCTCCACTTTGATTAGGACATCTTCAAGTACTCCCTCGGGGTAAACACTTGAATGGTCAGCCAATTGAATAATTGTCCTTGTATCCTTGAGCGGTCCTAATGTCAGCTCTTCAAAAATACTTAAGGGCATAACATTGATCGATGCCCCTAAGTCCAGCATAGCTCTCTCAACTCGAAGTCCTCCAATTTCACAGGGAATAAAGAATATCCCTGGGTCTCTACACTTTTCAGGCAGCTTCTTCTGCAATAATGCTGACACATTTTCATTCACAACCACTTGTGCCTCCTCTATGAATCTCACCTTCTTTGTACATAAGTCCTTCAGGAAATAGGCATATCGGGGCACCTGTCTGATTGCGTCCAGTAGGGGAACATTGATTTCCACTTTCTTGAAGATGTGCATTAGATCCCTATCCTCTGCTTCTTTCTTGTTCCGCTTCATCCTTCCTGGAAATGGTAAAGGCACCTCGATCTCTTTTGGAATATTACTCTTCAGGATGGGTTTGGGCACAACTGCTTCTGGTTCGTCATTTGCCCTCAACTCTGGTTTCTCCTTTGTGGGCTCATCATCGTTGTGGGCATCATCCTCTGCAGTCTCTGGATATGGTGCAGGCAGTTATCTTCCACTCTTCAGTGTTATTGCATTTACCCCAGCCTTTTTTGGTGGTTCTGTCTGTGAGGGCATAATTCCTTTAGCTTTCTCCATCCTTCCATCACTAATTTAGGATATTTGTCCTCCCAAATAGCTCAGTCCATTCCTTGTCTCCTGCTCGAAGGCCTCTTATTTCTTTTGTACCTCCACCGTTTTATTCACAATCTTATGAACCATGTCTGATAAAGACGGTCCTGCTGCGGGCGCAGGATAGTATTGTGCTGTCTGCCTCTGATTGTAGTTGGGGAAAAGATGATTGTGCCTCCTCCTTTGCCCTCCATCAATAGCGTTGACCATTTCTTCCTTCTCCTTCACTTGTGGACACTGGTTAGAGTGGTACCCCATCAATTCACATACCCCACAAATTCGCAAGGTAATAGCGGAAAACATAGTGATCATCTTCTCCATCTTGTTGCAGAGTTATTCGATTCGGTTATCAGTTTCAGGCACAGAGATAATTTTGCCCGCAGCGACAACACTTGTTCTTTCATATGAATCGTCTCTGTTCTCCTCGGCCATTTCTCCAATAAGTATTAGAGCTTCAGCTGCCCTTTTTTTCAGGATAGATCATCCGCATGCTGCATTCAGTAGGGCTCGGTCCTCGCTTCTCAACCCCGAGACAAAATAGTTCACCAGGTCATGATCTGGAATCTGGTGATGTGGGCATTTCGAGAGTATTTGCTTGAAACACTCCTAGTAGTCGTAAAAGCTCTCGTTGGAACCAGCCTTTGCGGTTGAGATCTTCTTCCTCATGTTCTGCACTCTTGATGTGGGGAAGTACTTCTCCAGAAACTTTTGCTGGAGTTGACTCCAGTTGGTTACACTCCTGGCAGGAATAGTGTATAACCATTCTCGAGCTCCGTCCTGCAAGGTGAAAGGAAAAGAAACCAGGCGAATGTATTCACCTATCCCATTAGCTCCTGTGCGTTGCGTCTCACATGCCATCTTGAAATCTTACAGATGTCGTTGTGGATCCTCCCCTGGATGGTCATGGAATTTGGGCAAAATCGAGATGAAGTTTGCCCTCAGCTCCCAGTTACTAGTAGTTGTGGGCAAAACGATGCCCGTGGGACGCATGTTCATGGTTTGAGGGAAACTCAGCTGCCTCAAAGTAAGGGTGTGCGGTGGTGTTCTTTGTTGTTCTTCTTCCTCGTGGTTTGATATCTGGTCGTCCTCTATCTCTTCTTCGGAATAGAGTGGATTGATGTTGCTTGTCTCAGCTTGTTCGTTGCTTGCCTGACTTTCTCCGCCTGAGGTCAAATCGTCACTGGATTCTTCAATTTGATTATCCTCCTGCAGCCTTTTCAAAAATGCCCTAGCTTGTGCCCTTCTTGCCCTCGCTGACCTCTCTATCTCCGGATCGTAGAGTAAATCTCCTGCGCGGTTAGAACGACGCATATACTAAGGTAAAACAGTAAATAGACAGAAAAGTGTGCTTACACTCCCCGACAACGGCGCCAATTTTGGCACACCATCGTTTTGATGTGCAAAATACACTTGCGGGCAAATAGTCCACAAATGCTTAATCTGCCCTCAACGGCTAGTATAGCTAATGAAGACGGATGTCGATCCCACGAGGAGTGTTCATAACCTTCTGTCTTTTCTTAGTTTTGGTTTGGGTCTTCAGTGTCACTCTAAAAACCTTGCTAATAAACTTAAACTAACTAAATGCTGAAAAAGAAATCACAAGAGAAAATATCAGTAATAAAAGTTGCTCAAGTCAAAACACTGAGTCATTCAGTAGGTATGCGCAATCCCGAGTAAAACATATGTAATTACCACTACTACCCGTTGTGCCCATACTAGCAGAAAGGTCAAAAACCGAATCCCCATGGCCAAATATGGGTAATTATCACTTTGAGGGTTAACTGGTTACAGGAAATGAATACGATCAGCCACTCCCCAATCACTTCTTACATTATATCATCTAGATGATGCGATTGGCATCTAGAGACCTAACTATACAGGAACCTAAGGAGAGAATCACACAAAGGTTTTGCAAGTATAGCAGCTTTGAGGGTGAAAGTGACCCGATTCTAGTAGGTTTGACACGGTCTTGTGCCTGCATATACTACTCAATCTTAACTACCAAGGCTGTCACCCCCGGACTTGTTACTATGCGGGTATCAAGGCATGGTCACCTATACACTCCCACGTAACTAACACTAGTACCAGTTAATTAGAAATACGCGCTTTCATCTCCAATCATCTTTTACCTATGTCTAAGTGAAAAACAAGTTAAGATTGTGAACCTTTAAGACGTTAAAGTCCAATCACCTCATGCACATATTCTACCCTTAGACCATTACTTTGACCTGAACAGTGGATACTTAGCCACTAAACATAGAAACGAAAGTAAAAGAAATAATAAAAGACATCTTACTTGGAAAGGAAATAACTAGATGAACTTCTGGGCCCAACCCCAGTTTTACCAACAGAACAACTGAACTACCTCTCTGCGGGCAAATCGCCAGCTTCAGGCAGACAGAATATCCAGAAAATAAACTAAGTACGAAAACAGGAAATTGTATCTTCGGGGTGCAAAACGTGTGTTTTGAATGAAAAACAGATAAAAGTATTTATAGCAAAATGAATTAAGGCTTCAAGCAGCCCAGATTTCACCCACGCAGGGGCTCTTGCACTCCTCCACTTCATCACGTTCATGCTCCATGTTCTTCCTTGATTTTAGGAGTGATAGCAACAAACCCTAGCACTTCCAGTAACTTCCTGATGTCTCCACTTCCTTCCCAACGTGTCTGGACCTCCCAAGTGCTCGGAACTGACCACCACATCACTTCCACGTGCATAAAGGAGCTGGCCCGCGATTCTGTTGCGTAATTCTCGCAACAACTTTGACTGGGTCCTCGGCAGGCAAATTGGTCCTTTATGCCCTCTGCATAAATAGCACCTGTCTGTGCCTATTGTGGTGGTTTTGTGCCCTCATCTTCCTGTAATCAGTTTTACCCCCAAAACTAGACTAGACTCTATACTAAACACTTACAAAGGGTGTAAAAAGATAAAGGAAAAAGCACGAATATGAGTCTTCATCAGGCTCCCAAAAGGAAACGTGTTCATCCAAAGAAGGTTGTAAAACCAAGAATAAGGTATGGAAAGGTGACTTATTCCAAACCTCAAGATCAGTTCTATGAAGAAGATGATTTTGACAGATAAGTTCGCGGTGAATCTTCATTCAAAAAACTAGACTATCACGTTGAAAAGATTAGGGAACAACTTCTAGCTATTACAAGAAATCACAAACCAACGACTCTTAAACACTTGATATAGAGAATCAAATATGTTGGGGGTGAACTTAATTAAGTCTACACCGATTGTTACAATGAATCGGTCTTCTTATAGCTTCACTCCTTAGATTGACGTCAATCTTCAATCACCGGCAATATGGTAATTGAATAATGGTTTGTGATCTTTCCAAACGTATGTAGATGCTTTCCTTGAGTAAGAGGGTTATTTTCAGTACGTCATCTACTCCACAAGACAGTCAAACGAACGTATCTTGACCTCCCAAACCGGATCGGTGCAAGATCTTCATAATATGGAAACTACTATAATTAAACTATTTCTGGGTATGTCGGGAACATCAGAGGGAACAGTTCACCAACTGTTATTCATTACTTGCACAGCGGAATCAGCACTTTAACTTCAGGAACATACATCTGCCAGGCACACACGAAGGTACACATCACAAAAGACCATGAAACACTTGGTCACTTCTTTTTCTCTGTACATATATCACTGACCAAGACTGTATAGAGATACTTCTCGCAAATGAGAAGTTCAAAGAACATAAAGACCCAATGAGGATCGAAGTGTCTCAAACCTTCCATTCTTAAGTGCCTTGGTGAAAATATCTACAAGTTGAGCATCTGTTCCAACATACTCAATGACAAGTGATCCATCTTCAACTAACTCTCGAATAAAGTGATGATGAATATCTAGGTGTTTCCTCCTTGAGTGTTACACTTGATTCTTTAAGATATTTATGGTGCTCATGTTGTCACAGAAGATGGTAAGCATAGTCTGTGGAACACCATAGTCGAGCGGCATCTGCTTCATCTATAAAGTTAAGTACAGCAACTTTCAGCTGCAATATATTCGGCTTCAGCTGTAGATAGCGAAATACAGTTTTGTTTCTTGCTGAACTAAGAAACCATGTTATTTCCAAGAAAAAAACATCCTCTGGAAATACTCTTCTAATCTTCAATGCATTCAGCCCAGCTAACATCATAAAACCCAACCAAACTAAGGTTTGTATCATAGGAGAACCATAATCCAAATTCTGGAGTACCTTTTATGTACTTGCTTATGTTCTTGACAGACTTTAGATGGCTTTCTTTAGGATTGGATTGGTATCGAGTGCATACTCCAATACAATAGCAAATATTCGGGTGACTTGCAGTTAGGTAGAGAAGACTACTTATCATACTCCGGTATAAGGTTTGTTTAGTAGATACACCCACTTCATCTTTTGACAACTTCAGATGTATTCCCATAGCTGTTCTCGTCGTACTATAGCTCTCCATTCCAAACTTGCTGATCAAGTTTCTTGCATACTTTGTTTGAGAAATAAAGATTCCATCATTTTTTTACTTCACTTGAAGCCCCAAAAAGTAGGTTAATTCACCCACTAGACTCATCTTAAATTCGGATGTCATGTGCTTGACAAATTCATCCACCGTACTATTTGAGACAGATCTAAAGGCAATATCATCGACATAGATCTGAACGATGGTCACATCAGATTTTTCTCTTTTGACAAAGAGAGTTCGATCAGATCCACCGCGAACATAACCTTTCTCAAGAAGGAACTTGGTTAGTCGTTCATACCAAGCATATGGGGCTTGTTTGAGACTGTAAAGTGCTTTCTTCAGCTTGTACACAAATTCAGGGTGATGAGGCTCTTCAAAGCCTTTGGGTTGGCTAACAAAAACATCTCCCGATAAGTAACCATTTAAGAAGGCACTTTTCATGTCCATTTGATATAGTTTGAACTTCATCCAAGTAGCCATGGCAAGTAACAAATGAATAGACTCAAGCCTTGTAATGGGGGCAAACATCTCGTCCAAATCAATTTCCTCAACGTGGGAATATCTTTGGGCAACCAGTCTAGTCTTGTTCCTGGTTATGTTACCCTCCTCATCAGTCTTATTTTTGAAGATCCATTTTGTGCCTATCACATTTGCATCTTTGGGATGTGGAACAAGGTCCCATACTTCATTTCTTTCGAATTGCAAGAGTTTTTCTTGCATGGCATGGATCCAACTTTCGTCCTTCAAGGCTTCTTTAATATCCTTGGGCTCAGTAGTGGATGTGTAGCACACATTGGCAATCAGTTTACGATAGTTCTTGCAAACTCCTCTTGTTCGAACTCTTTCACTCATATCTCCAATAATATCAGCTGCTGAATGGTTTTTACGAGCATCATTGCTCTTGGATCTTGGTTCAATCAAACCATAGTTCTCGCTGCTGTTAGGCATATAACCCAGCACACTTCCAGTAACTTCTTCAAAACTGGAACAGTCATCTTCAATAAGGACAGCTGCTGGTTCTTGATCATCAATCACAACATTGATTGATTCTATAATGACATTGGTTCTCTTATGATACGACCCAGACACGAACTAGGACGATAATAACAACGTAGCGGAAGACTTAAGAATCGAAACACGTCAACTAAATGAAGGGATCAATCCGACACAAAGTACGGCTAATCTAGACAACTAAAATACTTAGAACTATGACACAAAATATAACACAACCAAAGGTTCAAGGGGTTGAATTGGACGGTTTTATAGGGCTGGAAATTGGAAGAATTTCGTGTGTGAAGGTTGGTGAAGAAGGGCTTGGAGAAGATAGGATATGTTAGTGTTTGAACGGACTTACGGATACAACGAAGGTGTAGAACTTGAGTTTGATGGGCTACTGTGTTGATGGAAGTTGGTGGCTGAATGGATGGCGTCGAAGATGGTGTTGGACGTGTATTGTTGGTGTGGTGATTCACAACCCGATAGCCTCCTTGAATCTCGAACGTCTTCAAGGTTGAAATCTCCAAGTTGTTCCTCGTAGCGAATACCGGTCAATCCCTCAAGTGAATTGAGCAATACCCTTGAATAAGACTTGTAGTTGCTAGCTCCAAGAATGAATATTTTCATGTGAAAAATATTCAAAATACAAATAGATTTGAGACACAAATTGAATGCAAAAGCAATTTAATTCAACAATGTCTAAACTATCAATGTGACAATGATCCCCTATTTATAGGACTATAGAGGACCGAAAATTAAGCTTAAAGGGGACGAAAATAATTGGATCCAAAAGTGATCCAACTAGACTAGGAAATTCCCTAAACTAGAATTCTATTTAAGGTAGTTTCTTCCCTTAATTAAAATTCTAGTCAAACCTATGACTATTCAACCTTGTGACCGAAAATTGCTACCAAATTAATTAAATAAAACTGATTTACTATAGTCTATAATTAAATAAATTAAATACTATAGTCTAGATAAAATCAACCCCATAATTAAATAACTATAGGGCCGAAACTTGCTCCAATTTGCACACTAGCACGTCGATCATCATCCATGCATACTCTTGCACACGTGCACTCTATATCTTCAAATCTTCAAGTGTAATTCTCCATGGTGTGTTCTTGATCTTCAATAGTTAATAAATTAACTATCTTGGAATTGCTTCTCTTGACTTCTTGATCTCCAATCTAAAGTTTTCTTCGAATCAACACTTGCAAGTAAGCTTGCAACTTCTTAGCTCTTGATCTTGTGATTGTCCTCTAAATTGTAACTCTGGTTCTTCATCATCTTTGCTATCCATAGCTTCATCATTCCCCCCTGCTGAAAAGAATTCGTCCTCGAATTTGGATCATCATCTTGATCGAATTCATCTGCATCAAAGGGAGATAAATCAGCAACATTAAACATTGAAGAATATTTATACTCACCAGGTAGATCAATGCGATATGCATTGTCATTGACACGGCTTAAGACAGTGAAAGGACCATCTCCTCTTGGTGATAACTTCGATTTCCGTAGATTAGGAAACCTTCCGGGGCTCAAATGAATCCAAACACGATCACCGGGCTGAAATACAACACGTTTGCGACGTGTGTTATGGGCGGCGGCGGTTTGAGTGCCTTTGTGCTCGATCCGGGCTCGAACTTTCTCATGCATCTCCTTGATAAGATCAGCTCTCTTCAATCCTTTAACACTTGTTAGATGCTTAACAGGTAAAGGAATCAAATCATTAGGCGTTAGTGGATTAAAACCATAAACAACCTCAAATGGAGACATGTTAGTAGAAGAATGAATAACACGATTGTAAGCAAACTCAGCATAAGGTAAACATTCTTCCCATGACTTCACATTATTCTTAATCAATGATCTAAGTAATGTTCCTAAAGTACGATTCACAACCTCAGTTTGACCATCGGTTTGTGGATGACATGCAGTAGAAAACAATAACTTAGTACCTAGCTTTCCCCAAAGAACGCGCCAAAAATGTCCCAAAAATTTAGAATCCCTATCACTAACAATAGTACGAGGAATTCCATGCAATCTAACAACATGCACAAAGAACAAATTGGCTATTTGAACAGCATCATCAGTTTTCCTACATGCAATGAAATGCGCCATTTTGGAAAACCTATCAACTACAACAAACACAGAATCTTTACCCGATCTAGACCTAGGCAATCCAAAAATAAAATCCATAGATAAATCAATCCAAGGACTAGATGGAGCAGGTAAAGGCATGTACAAACCAAAAGGATGTGAAGTAGATTTAGACTTATGACAAGTAATACATCTACTACACATGCGTTCAACATCACGCTTCATATGCGGCCAAAAGAAATGCTCATGCAACAAGGATAATATTTTATGCACACCACAATGTCCCATTAATCCTCCCGCATGCAATTCTAAAATAAGTAGCTCACGCATAGAACAAGTAGGAATGCACAACTTAGATTCTCTAAACAAAAACCCATCATGCACATAAAATCCATCAAAAGATCTAGTAGAATTCGAACACTTAGCATAAATGGGGCTGAAAAAATCGTCCACTTCATACAAAGATTTAATGGACTCAAAACCAAGCATCTTAGCATGCATTAGGTTAAGCAACGTGTACCTTCGAGAGAGGGCATCGGCGACGACGTTGTCTTCTCCTTTCTTGTACTTGATGACGTATAGAAACGACTCGATGAATTCGACCCATCTCGCATGACGCTTGTTCAAGTTGCTTTAACCTTTCAAGTGCTTCAAGCTCTCATGATCCGTGTGAATGACGAACTCCTTGGGCCACAAGTAGTGCTGCCATGTATCCAATGCACGCTTCAAAGCGTATAGCTCTTTATCGTACGTCGAATAGCGTAAGGCGGCGCCATTGAGCTTCTCACTGAAGTACACCATGGGTCATTTTTCCTGCATCAAAATAGCACCAATACCTATCCCGGAGGCATCACACTCGATCTCAAAGGTTTTAGAAAAATTAGGTAAACACAAAACAGGAGCAGAACACAACAAAGATTTCAAAGTATTAAACGCATGCTCTTGTTGTTTACCCCATTCAAACTTGCGATCCTTCTTACTTAGCTCAGTAAGAGGCGCAGCAATGCTAGAGAAATCGCGCACAAAGCGACGATAAAATCCGGCAAGGCCGTGAAAGGATCGGACTTCAGACGCGGTTTTGGGCGTTGGCCATTCCTCAATCGCCTTGATTTTGGAACGATCAACCTCAATACCTCTACAACTCACAACAAAGCCTAAGAATACTACTTCATTCAAGCAAAAAGAACACTTAGACATGTTGCCATACAATCGAGCATCTCTTAAAAGCAAAAATACACGCCTAAGGTGATCTAGGTGCGCATGTGCATTGTGACTGTATATCAGGATATCATCAAAGTAAACAACTACATATTTCTCAATAACATCACGCAAAACATGGTTCATCAATCTCATAAATGTGCTCGGTGCATTTGTGAGACCAAAAGGCATTAGCAACCGTTTATATAAACCATGCTTAGTCTTAAAAGCTGTTTTCCATTCATCTCCTTCATGCATGCGAACTTGAAAATAACCAGACCTTAAATCAATTTTAGAAAAGATTTTTGATCCACTTAATTCATCTAGCATATCATCAAGTCTAGGAATAGGAAAACGATACTTAACTGTTATGTTGTTGATGGCTCTGCAATCCATGCACATTCTCCATTCATTATTCTTCTTGGGCACTAGAATCACTGGAACTGCACATGGGCTCATCGACTCTCTGATTTGCTTCTTCTCCAACAGCTCCTTAACTTGACGGTCTATCTCCTTAGTCTCTTCAGGCAACGTGCGGTAAGCTGGGCAATTCGGCAAGACGGCTCCTGGCACGAAATCAATCTGGTGCTCGATCCCATGAACTGGATGTAATCCACTTGGAATCTCATCCAGAAATACGTCCTCGAACTCCTTCATAAGTGGATGCACATCACTAGGCAAAGAAACATCGTTAGTAGCACTATTCTTACAAGTTAAAAGAACTAAAGGCAAACCTGCTTTAATAGCTTTCTCAATGCCTTTAATTGTGCAAAATAGGGCTCGATTCTTCTCTTGTGACTTAGGGGCTGAACTCACACCTTTTCCAAGTGTGTTGGAGCTGGAATGAGGTGTGGAAGGGGCTGCAATGGTTGTGGAAGAAGGAAGGGGCAACGGTGAAGGTGTTTCGGCCGTGAGGGGGCTGTCCACGGCGGTGGCTCAAACGGCGGCTGCGGCGGTCTTCTCACGCTCCTCTTTGAACCTTGCTCGCATTATTTCTTGCTCCTCTTGTACGGCTTTGGGAGTCAACGGCTTCAAGATGGTCGTTCGGCCGTCTTTCTTCACTGTGTAGGTGTTCGTGAGTCCGTCGTGTACAGCTTGTCTATCGAATTGCCATGGTCTCCCTAAAAGTATATGTGCTGCATCCATAGGAATAACATCGCATAATACAGTGTTAGAATAACGACCAATGGAAAAGGATATATGTACCTGACCGGTTACACGAACTGTGCCTCTTTCGGTAAGCCATTGCAAACGGTATGGATTTGGATGCTTCACAGTGGAAAGTCCAAGCTTGTCGACTGTGTACTGGCTTACTGCATTGATAACACTGCCGCTATCAACTATCATCGCGCAAGTCTTGCCTTGAACAACAACTTTCGTGTAGAAGATGTTCTCTCGCTGCGATTGTTGCTCTTCTTCTCGGTTTATGTTCAGACTGCGGATAGAAACTAAACTGACATGAAGATTCTCGGGTTCTTCTTCTTCAAACTCATCTTGGGCGTCTTCTTTAGGTGAAGGATCGGCCTTGACTGGTTCATCATCTTCACTGGCTAATTCGAGCTCATTCTGATCCGTGATGAATAGAACGCGTCGGTTTGGGCACTGATTCTGAAAATGGCCCCAACCTTGGCATTTATGGCATTGAACATCTCGGGCTCGACTAGGGGCTGAAGTTGGCGCCGGACTGGGCTGATTGGGCTGTTGGAATGGTGGCCTTGGTGTAGACTCGGGTGTACGGTTTGATTGCGGAGTAGAACGGTCAAAACGGCGTTCCGGAGGTCCGGATTGACCACGGGGTCGAGTAGAATCAATAGAAGGAGTAAAAGGTGATGTGGAAGGTGTACCTTTACTCCAAGATGATCGAGTAGGGGCTGCACTTTGACTGGATCGACGGCGGCCTTCTCGTAACTGCTTTTCCACAATTGATGCGTACTGCACCATTCTCTCTATGCTTGTGAATTCTTTGAGATCCACTTCACATGAAATATCAGGATTCATACCTTCAATGTACCGAATGATGGTGGCATTTAAGGTCTCTTCTTTCCCAACTCGATTCAAGGCAGTTTCGAGCTCTTTATGGTATTCTTCAATCGAACGGGTTCCTTGCTTGATCCGGTTGAGCTTCTTCTCAAGCTCTCTTTCATAGTGGACTGGAATGAAGCGTCCATGCATGAATCCTTTCATCTCTTCCCAATTGTCGATGGGTGGATTGCGATTTCTGCGCCTTCTTTCTTGCTGCATCTCCCACCAAGTGGCTGCGTAGCCTCTGAACTCCAAACATGCTAATTGCACCTTTTTGGCTTCTGAGAAGTCATAGCATGTGAAAATCTTCTCTACCTTACGTTCCCAATCTAGGTAGACATCGGGATCGTGAAGGCCTTCAAACTCCGGAATGCTTGTTTTGATGTTATTGAGCATTCGGTCTTCATTATAGTCATCTCGACTATAGCCACGTCTCGGGCGACGGCCTCGGTCGAATTCTTCAGTATTCTCATCAAAGTACTCCTCTTCAGGCTCGTTTTGACGCTCTAGGCGCGTATTTCCTCGAATGGCTTGAGGAAAAACGGGCATTGTTTTAGTGCGTTCAAGAGCATGCACTAAATCATCTATCTTGTCGGAGAGAGCCTGATGTTGTCTTTGAATGTGTTTGGACAGCGCTTCAAAGTGATACTTAGGATCCCACGGTGCAGGTGGATCCGAGGAAGACTCCATGGGAGCTTTGGATGGATTTCGGGGTGGGTCTACAGGTGGGGTGTCAGCTGGGGGAGTCTGTGATACGACCCGAACTCTAGGAACGAACACACGTCGACACACGTAAGTTTTTGTGTCTTCTATGACTCAAGAATCAAAGTAAAATATGCGGAAGAATAATGGAACAAACTAGACGACTAAGACTCAACTAAAATACCTAGACTTATGACACACAAATATAACACAAATCCAAACAAATATGGCTGTTATGAACGATATTTGGGATGGTTTTATGGAAGGAATTTCGAAGATGTTGAATGGGTTTAGAAGGGCTAGGGTAGATAGGATATGATAGAGTTGTAATGGACTTACGGATTGAACGATGAATTGGACACGAACGGCGACGGCTTGGACGGCGGTGATGGTGGCTGGACTTGGCACGGACGGTGGTTGGTGGTTGCGGTGAAGATGATGGCGGCGGCGATGTTGAGGTGTTGTGAATCACAACCCGAAAGTTGCCTTGAATCTCGAACGTACACAAGGCCAAATTCTTTAAGTTGTTCTTCGGATAGCGAGTTTCCGACGATCCCTCGAATGTGGACGGCGAATTCCCTTTGTAAAACTTAGAGATGCTAAATCTAAGAGTATGAATTTAATTATCTAAACTCACAAAAGATTAAATGGGGAGAGACGATATTGAAAGCAAAGGCTTAATAATCAAATATAGTCTAAAATAACAATGAAGCATGGATCCCCTATTTATAATAATAGGTGGGATCGAAAACTATAAGCTAAGGACCGAAAATTGTAGTCCAAATCAATCTAGAATTGGATTTGGATATTTCCTAAACTAGAATTCTATTTAAGGTAGATTTTGTAGATCTTGCCTTATCTAAAAATCTGGTCAAAATTCTATCTAAAATAACCGAAAAATCCTAACTAAAAATCTGCAAAATTTCGTCCATAATATAATAAATAAAATACTATAGATTAATAAATCAATCCCCTTAATTGGATCATCAAGGGCCGATTATTTTGGGCTTTTCTACCATGCATGCTTAACTTGGGCTGAATAGCAAGTATACACATCAAGCCCAACAAAAGCACACTTGCACGCCTCCTTCATGTATTGCACTCCACATCTTGATCTCCATCTTCCATCTTCAACAATGTCATCATCTTCAAGCTTCCTTGCACGCCGTCTTCTTCTTCTAGCTTCTTACGGATTGTAGCTTGCAAATAATCTTGCAACTTCTTAGCTCGTAGTCTTGTGACGGGTCCTTTGAATTGAAGCTCTTCATTGAGTTCCTCATTGCTATGGATATCCTCATCATTCCCCCCCTGCTGAAAAGAATTTGTCCTCGAATTTGACTCCTCATCATGGTCGAATTCATCTGCAACAAAAGGAGATAAATCAGCAACATTAAACGTAGAAGAACACTTATACTCACCAGGTAGATCAATGCGGTATGCATTATCATTAACACGGTTTAGAACAGTGAAGGGACCATCTCCACGGGGCGACAACTTGGACTTCCTCAAGTTAGGAAATCGGCCAGGGCTAAGGTGTACCCAAACTCGATCTCCGGGCTGAAAGATGACACGTTTGCGCCTCGTGTTGCATGCGGCGGCTATCCTTGAGCCTTGGTGCTCAATCCGGGCACGTACCTTCTCATGCATCTCTTGAATAAAATCAGCTCTTTTCATACCTTTAACACTTGTTAGATGCTCAACAGGTAAAGGTAACAAATCATTAGGAGTTAACGGATTAAATCCATAAACTACCTCAAAAGGAGACATGTTAGTAGAAAAATGCACAACACGATTGTAAGCAAATTCAGCATATGGTAGACATTCTTCCCATGACTTCAAATTATTCTTAATTAGAGACCTAAGTAAAGCTCCCAAAGTGTGATTCACAACCTCAGTTTGACCATCGGTTTGTGGATGACATGCAGTAGAAAACAATAACTTAGTACCTAATTTTCCCCACAAAACACGCCAGAAATGTCCTAAAAACTTAGAATCCCTATCACTAACAATAGTACGAGGAATTCCATGCAATCTAACAACATGCACAAAGAACAAGTTGGCAACATGTATAGCATCATCAGTTTTCCTACATGCAATGAAATGAGCCATTTTGGAAAACCTATCAACTACAACAAACACAGAATCCTTACCCGACCTAGACCTAGGCAATCCTAAGATGAAATCCATAGAAATATCAATCCAAGGAGATGAGGGGTCGGGTAGGGGCGGGTAAAGACCAAAGGGGTGTGAAGTGGATTTAGCTTGACGACAAGTAATGCAACGACTACACACATTCTCTACATCCTTACGCATATGCGGCCAAAAGAAGTGTTAATGCAGCAAGTTCAATGTTTTATGCACACCAAAGTGACCCATTAAACCTCCCGCATGCGATTCTAACACTAATAACTCACGCATAGAACAAGCAGGGATACATAATTTCGACTCTTTGAACAGAAAACCATCATGCACATAATAACCATCATAAGACCTAGATTTCGAGCTACATGAAGCATAGATGGGGCTGAAATAGGCGTCCTCAACATACAGTGCTTTAATAGACTCAAAACCAAGCATCTTAGCATGCATTAAGTTCAAAAGAACGTACCTTCTTGATAGGGCATCGGCGACCACGTTTTCCTCGCCTTTCTTGTACTTGATAACATACGGGAAGGACTCGATGAACTCGACCCATCTCGCATGCCTCTTGTTCAGATTGTTTTGCCCTTTCAAGTGTTTCAAGCTTTCATGATCCGTGTGGATGACGAACTCCTTAGGCCAAAGATAGTGCTGCCATGTGTCCAACGCACGCTTCAAAGCGTAGAGCTCTTTATCGTACGTGGAGTACCTAAGGGAGGCGCCATTTAACTTCTCACTGAAATATGCCACGGGACGTTTTTCCTGCATCAAAACAGCACCAATACCTATCCCGGAGGCATCACACTCGATCTCAAAAGTTTTGGAAAAATCAGGTAAATATAAAACAGGAGCAGAACATAACAACGATTTCAAAGTATTAAAAGCATTCTCTTGTTGTTTACCCCACTCAAATTTCCGATCCTTCTTACTTAGCTCAGTAAGAGGGGCGGCTATACTGGAGAAATCTCGTACAAAACGACGGTAAAACCCAGCTAGACCATGGAATGATCGAACCTCAGAGGCATTTTTCGGGGTTGGCCATTCCTCAATCGCTTTGATTTTGGAACGGTCTACCTCAATACCTCGTGAACTAATGACAAAGCCTAAAAACACGACTTCATCCATGCAAAAAGAACATTTAGACAAGTTTCCATATAACTTAGCATCACGCAGAAGACAGAAAACACGCCTAAGATGATCTATGTGCGCCTGTGCATTGTGACTGTAAATCAAAATATCATCAAAGTAGACAACAACAAATTTACCAATCACATCACGCAAAACATGATTCATTAACCTCATAAACGTGCTCGGTGCATTAGTGAGACCAAAAGGCATAACTAACCACTCATATAAACCATGCTTTGTCTTAAACGCAGTTTTCCATTCATCCCCTTCATGCATTCTAACTTGAAAATAACCAGATCTCAAATCTATCTTAGAAAACACATGAGAACCACTTAATTCATCTAGCATATCATCAAGTCTAGGGATAGGAAATCTGTACTTAACTGTTATCTTGTTGATGGCGCGGCAATCCATGCACATTCTCCATTCGTTGTTCTTTTTAGGCACTAGAATGACTGGAACTGCACAAGGGCTCATCGACTCTCGAATTTGCTTCTTCTCTAGCAACTCCTTTACTTGGCGATCGATCTCCTTCGTCTCTTCAGGGGACGTGCGGTACGCCGGTCGGTTGGGCAAGACTGCACCGGGTACGAAGTCGATCTGGTGCTCGATCCCACGAACTGAAGGTAATCCACTTGGAATCTCTTCCGGGAACACATCCGCGAACTCCTCCATAAGTGATTGCACATCACAAGGCAAAGAAACTCCATTAGTAGCACTGTCCTTATAAGATAAAAGAACGAAAGGTAAACCTGCTTTTAGTGCTTTCTCCACGCCTTTAACTGAGATGAACAGGGATCGATTTTTCTCTTTGCTTGGGTCTGATCCGGTTGCTCTTCCACGATCTAAGACATCATTAGAAGGTGTCTTAGGGGCTGCATTGGTCAAACTTGGTGTGGTGTTCGGTTGAGAGGTGGCGACCGAATGGGTTCGGGCTGCTGCTGCGGCTTGTTTTGCCCGTTCTTGCTTGAATCTCTCTTACATCCTTTCTTGATCCTCTGCAATGGCTTTAGGAGTGAGTGGCTTAAGCACAGTGGTTCGACCATCCCTAGTAATCGAGTAGGTGTTGGCTAAACCATCATGAACCGCTTTTCTGTCAAACTGCCACGGTCTTCCTAAAAGTATATGGGCTGCTTCCATAGGAATAACATCACAAAGAACAGTGTCAGAATAACGACCTTTAGTAAAAGAAACGTGTACCTGACCTGTCACTCGAATGGAACCTCTATCAGTGAGCCACTGCAACTTGTACGGTTTTGGATGCTTTGTTGTGGTGAGGACGAGTTTATCAACAGCATACTGACTGATTGCGTTGATTACACTCCCACTGTCGATGATCATGGCACAAGTCTGATCTTTGATGGCAACTCGAGTATAGAAGATGTTCTCTCGTTGCGATTGCTCTTCGTCTTCACGATTGATGTTCAGACTGCGAATAGAAACTAGGCTGACATGAGGTAGCTCGACTTCATCATCATCTGGCTCGACTTCTGGGACCTCAACTGCTTCAGGGGCGGCGGTCTGAGGCTCCTCTTCATCTTCACTGGCTGATTCAAGTCCATTCTGTTCATTGAGGAACAGAACACGCCGGTTTGGACACTGGTTCTGAAAATGACCCCAACCTTGACATTTATGGCACTGGATGTCTCGGGCTCGACTAGGGGCTGAATTCGGCGTTGGAGTGGACTGATTGGGCCGTTGGAATGGTGGCCTGGGCGTAGACTCGGGTCTACGGCTTGCTTGCGGTGTAGAACGGTTGAAACGGCGTTCCGGAGGGCCGGATTGACCTCGGGGTCGTGTGGAATCAGTAGAAGGAGTAGAAGGTGATGTGGAAGGTGTACCTTTACTCCAAGATGGTCGAGTAGTGGCTGAACCTTGATTGGATCGACGGCGACCTTCTCGTAGCTGCTTTTCCACAATTGATGCGTATTGCACCATTCTCTCTATGCTGGTGAACTCCTTGAGTTCTACTTCACAGGCAATGTCGGGATTCATACCTTCAATGTACCGAATGATGGTAGAATTTAAGGCCTCCTCCTTTCTGACTCGATTGAGGGCGGTTTCGAGCTCTTTGTGGTACTCTTCAATCGAACGGGTACCTTGCTTGATCCGGTTGAGCTTCTTCTCAAGCTCTCTTTCGTAGTGGACTGGAATGAAGCGTCCACGCAAGAATCCTTTCATTTCCTCCCAATTGTCAATGGGCAGATTTCTGTTTCTTCGTCTCCTTTCTTGCTGCATTTCCCACCAAGTGGCTGCGTAGCCTTTAAACTCCAAGCATGCTAACTGAACCTTTTTAGCTTCTGAAAAATCATAGCATGCGAAAATCTTCTCTACCTTACGTTCCCAATCAAGATAGATATCGGGATCGTGAAGGCCTTCAAATTCTGGGATGCTCGTTTTGATGTTGTGGAGCATTCGATCTTCTTCATAGTCATCTCGACTATGGCCTCGTCTCGGGCGACGTCCTCGGTCAAATTCTTCAGTATTCTCATCAAAGTACTCCTCTTCAGGCTCGTTGTGATGCTCTAAGCGTTGGTTTCCTCGATGGGTGGAGGAAAGACAGGTGTCGTTTTAGTGCGTTCAAGCGCATGCACTAAATCGTCTATCTTGTCGGAGAGGGCCTGGTGTTGTCTTTGAACATGCTTAGACAACGCTTCAAAATGGTACTTGGGATCCCACGGTGCGGGTGGATCCGAAGATGACTCCATGGGTGCTTTGGATGGGTCCAAAGATGGAAAAGTCGACTGGGGGTCGAATGGTGGTGTAGAGGATGACTTGGTGTGGGTTCCTTTCTTCATGATACCTACAAAACGAACAAACGTAAAGGAAAACAAGGAAGATCCTCACAATCTCACTGTCGCTCGTTTGTTTTCACTCTTGATTTTTCCACTCGTGTATCACTCAAATATATGGGTGCACAGTGTGTGAAAATCGTGTATATGAAGGTAAGGGAATCGTGTGGTTTGTTTCGAGGAAGGACGGGAATGCTATTCTCGGAACAAGGATGAATTTGGTATGTATAGATGAGATACGGGTTGAGTATGTGTGGGTATGGGGTGGCCGAATGTTGATGTAGTATAGGGATGGGGTGGCCGATTTGTTTGTGTGTGTAGGAGTGTTGGTCGAGTATGGTAGGGTAGGGTAGGAAAGGAAAGAAGTAGAAGAGATAAGGAAAGAAGAAAGAGATAAGGTAAGTAGGGGATTTGGATATGTATCAATCTATGTGACACAATCTAAATACCTTAATTAGCCTAGACTCTAGAAGGAATGAACCAAAAATAAAATAAGACACTTAAGGAAGTTACCAACAAGAAATAGAACTTGTATGGAAAGTTCCAAAAGTAAAACAAACTTGAAGGAAACTACCAAAAATAAGAAAAGACTTATTAAGGTAATTACCAACTAACAACTAGTACCAAAAGGAAAGTACCAAAATTAAAAATTGAACAAGATGGAAATAATGAATTTTAGTTTTTTTTTTTTCGATCGGCTTTTCTTTTTTTTTTTTTTTTTTTGATCGTGCCTCTTTTTCCTCTTTTTTTTTTATAACAATGAACAACGGAAATTAAATTACAACTCGATCAAACGTAAAATAAAATACGACACAAAAATCGAACCAAAGCCGACGTGGCTTTGATACCACTTTTATGATACGACCCGAACTCTAGGAACGAACACACGTCGACACACGTAAGTTTTTGTGTCTTCTATGACTCAAGAATCAAAGTAAAATATGCGGAAGAATAATGGAACAAACTAGACGACTAAGACTCAACTAAAATACCTAGACTTATGACACACAAAAATAACACAAATCCAAATAAATATGGCTGTTATGAACGGTATTTGGGATGGTTTTATGGAAGGAATTTCGAAGATGTTGAATGGGTTTAGAAGGGCTAGGGTAGATAGGATATGATAGAGTTGTAATGGACTTACGGATTGAACGATGAATTGGACACGAACGGCGACGGCTTGGACGGCGGTGATGGTGGCTGGACTTGGCACGGACGGTGGTTGGTGGTGGCGGTGAAGATGATGGCGGCGGCGATGTTGAGGTGTTGTGAATCACAACCCGAAAGTTGCCTTGAATCTCGAACGTACACAAGGCCAAATTCTTTAAGTTGTTCTTCGGATAGCGAGTTTCCGACCATCCCTCGAACGTGGACGGCGAATTCCCTTTGTAAAACTTAGAGATGCTAAATCTAAGAGTATGAATTTAATTATCTAAACTCACAAAAGATTAAATGGGGAGAGACGATATTGAAAGCAAAGGCTTAATAATCAAATATAGTCTAAAATAACAATGAAGCATGGATCCCCTATTTATAATAATAGGTGGGATCGAAAACTATAAGCTAAGGACCGAAAATTGTAGTCCAAATCAATCTAGAATTGGATTTGGATATTTCCTAAACTAGAATTCTATTTAAGGTAGATTTTGTAGATCTTGCCTTATCTAAAAATCTGGTCAAAATTCTATCTAAAATAACCGAAAAATCCTAACTAAAAATCTGCAAAATTTCGTCCATAATATAATAAATAAAATACTATAGACTAATAAATCAATCCCCTTAATTGGATCATCAAGGCCGATTATTTTGGGCTTTTCCACCATGCATGCTTAACTTGGGCTGAATAGCAAGTATACACATCAAGCCCAACAAAAGCACACTTGCACACCTCCTTCATGTATTACACTCCACATCTTGATCTCCATCTTCCATCTTCCATCTTCAACAATGTCATCATCTTCAAGCTTCCTTGCACGCCGTCTTCTTCTTCAAGCTTCTTACGGATTGTAGCTTGCAAATAATCTTGCAACTTCTTAGCTCGTAGTCTTGTGACGGGTCCTTTGAATTGAAGCTCTTCATTGAGTTCCTCATTGCTATGGATATCCTCATCAGTCTGGGATGACTCGGATCGTGTGTCTTTCTTCATGATACCTACAAGATGAACAAACGTAAAGGAAAACAAGGTAAAACCTCACAACCTCGCGTTCACTCGTTTGTTTTCACTCTTGATTTTACCACTCGTGTTTGCACTCAAAGTGTTTAGTGATGTGTGTGTGTCGTGTATAATGGATGGTGAGAAGTAGAACTCTTGTCAAATGTCGAGGGTACGGATGAATTGCATGAAGGTGTAGACGAGTATAACTAACTAGGATCAATGTATGAGATGGTATGATGTTGTGTAGGAGGCGTGTGGCTTATGTGGCAAGGGGTGTAGGTGACGTGTAGTACTAGGTAGCGTGGGGTAGGTGGGGTCGAGTAGGGGAGGGTAGCTTAGGGTTAGATGGATCCCCAAGTGTAGAAGGAAAGATGTAGGAAGGAAAAGGAAAGAAAGAATAGGTTATTTGGAAAGTGTTACACAATTGTGACACAATTCTAAATATCCTAATTGGACTAGACTCTAAAAGGAATGAACCAAAATTAAAATACAACTCAAAAGGAAACTACCAAAAAGAATTAAAACTTGGAAGGGAAGTTCCAAAAATAAAACAAGACTCTAAAGGAAGTTACCAACTAAGGAATTATCCTAGAAGGAAACTACCAAATTAAAATAGAACTTAGAAGGAAAGTTCCAAAAATAAAATAGACTCACAAGGTAACTATCAAATAAGATGAAATACTAAAAGGAAATTACCAAAATTAATCAAGACTCAAATTGGTAACACAATGAATATACCTCTTTTTTCTTTTTCTTTTGAATTTTCGGATTTCTTCTCTTTTTTTTATCCGATTTTTTTTTTCGGTCTTTTTTTTTTTTACCGTTTGTCTTCTTTTTTTTTTTAATGAACAATTATGCTATTACAACTCGATAAAATAAAATTAAAATAACAAGACACGTAAGACGACACGTAGGATAAAAAATGACACGTTGGATTGAACCACGACCAGCAGAGCTGATGTGGCTCTGATGCCAAATTTATGATACGACCCAGACACGAACTAGGACGATAATAACAACGTAGCGGAAGACTTAAGAATCGAAACACGTCAACTAAATGAAGGGATCATTCCGACACAAAGTACGGCTAATCTAGACAACTAAAATACCTAGAACTATGACACAAAATATAACACAACCAAAGGTTCAAGGGGTTGAATTGGACGGTTTTATAGGGCTGGAAATTGGAAGAATTTCGTGTGTGAAGGTTGGTGAAGAAGGGCTTGGAGAAGATAGGATATGTTAGTGTTTGAACGGACTTACGGATACAACGAACGGTGTAGAACTTGAGTTTGATGGGCTGCCGTGTTGATGGACGTTGGTGGCTGAATGGATGGCGTCGAAGATGGTGTTGGACGTGTGTTGTTGGTGTGGTGATTCACAACCCGATAGCCTCCTTGAATCTTCGAACGTCTTCAAGGTTGAAATCTCCAAGTTGTTCCTCGTAGCGAATACCGGTCAATCCCTCAAGTGAATTGAGCAATACCCTTGAATAAGACTTGTAGTTGCTAGCTCCAAGAATGAATATTTTCGTGTGAAAAATATTCAAAATACAAATAGATTTGAGATACAAATTGAATGCAAAAGCAATTTAATTCAACAATGTCTAAAGTATCAATGTGACAATGATCCCCTATTTATAGGACTATAGAGGACCGAAAATTAAGCTTAAAGGGGACGAAAATAATTGGATCCAAAAGTGATCCAACTAGACTAGGAAATTCCCTAAACTAGAATTCTATTTAAGGTAGTTTCTTCCCTTAATTAAAATTCTAGTCAAACCTATGACTATTCAACCTTGTGACCGAAAATTGCTACCAAATTAATTAAATAAAACTGATTCACTATAGTCTATAATTAAATAAATTAAATACTATAGTCTAGATAAAATCAACCCCATAATTAAATAACTATAGGGCCGAAACTTGCTCCAATTTGTACACTAGCACGTCGATCATCATCCATGCATACTCTTGCACACGTGCACTCTATATCTTCAACTCTTCAAGTGTAATTCTCCATGGTGTGTTCTTGATCTTCAATAGTTAATAAATTAACTATCTTGGAATTGCTTCTCTTGACTTCTTGATCTCCAATCTAAAGTTTTCTTCAAATCAACACTTGCAAGTAAGCTTGCAACTTCTTAGCTCTTGATCTTGTGATTGGTTCTCTAAATTGCAACTCCGGTTCTTCATCATCTTTGCTATCCATGGCTTCATCATCTTATTAAACACACGATAGGGTCGGCTATTTCTTGAGTATCCAAGAAATATACATTCGTCTCCTTTAGCATCAAATTTAGTTAGATAATCTCCATCTCTCAACATGTAGCATGTACTCCTAAAAATGTGAAAGTATTTCACATTTGGTTTCTTCCATTTCCACAGCCCATAAGGAGTAATTCTTGTCTTGGGTCTGAAATACACCCGATTTATGACATGATATGTAGTGTTAACTGCTTCTGCCTAGAGGTTGTCAGGCACAGATTTGGCCTTCATCATTACACGACTCATTTCTTGCAGAGTCTGATTTTTTCTCTCAACAACACCGCTTTGTTGTGGTGTTTTAGGTGCAGAAAATTCTTGACTGATGCCTTTTTCTTCACAAAATAGTTTGAAGAATACGTTTTCAAACTCTCGACCATGGTCACTTCTTATCTTCACAACATTTGTTCATTTCTCGTTGAGAAGATAGTAGTTGTCCCGTGATCTATCACCGTCCATCAGTAGAATACTTATTTTATCTTTGACCAGACATTTGTCTCTTGTAAAGTGAACAAAGAGACCTTGGTCACATAACTGGCTAATGCTAATTAAATTAGTTTCTTCATAAGTGGTCTGCAGAATGTCCCACACATCCTTAGCTTTGTCACAAGTGGAGATAAGTTTGAAGACATTCATGTCTACAGTCGAAAAAATAGCATTCATAGCCTTAGAATTCAGTCCCATAATCTGGTAATCATCATTGTTCCATTCTTCTTTCGGCTTCTTTATAGTATCTCCGTTCTCAACTTTCTTTGTGGGAGGCTTTCCACCATCAGTCACCATCTTCCAAGCACATTCATCAATAGACCGAATGAACACAGTCATCCTAGCCTTCTAGTAGGCATAATTATTGCCATCGAGGAGCGAGGGTCGCATAGTTGATGTTCCTTCTTTCATCATATCCATCTCGGTAAAATAAACACAAAACACGGATTAATAAACCCAAGATCACACCTGTGTAACTGGTGACCCGCTCTGGTGCCAATTGAAAAACTACAATCTGTGCTAAGTGTGTTTTAATGATACTACATGCATGTGTTCTTTGATATGTTGGGAACAGATGCAAGAACAATAAATAAAAAACAGTAAAAGAACGCACGAGATTGGTAACCCAGTTCGGTTAATCAACCTACTCTAGGGGGACTTCGCCCAAACTTGAAGATTCATTCACTACTCCTTCATGAAGTGTATTGAGGAACTTACACATACAGGACTCCCTCCTTATGCCGCCCGTTCTTCTTCATGAACACTTTTACCGAACAAAAACTATGAGATCCCTTCACAATCATGACACTAGACTCCTTTTATCTAAACACAACTTCAACTTACAATCTCTCCTGAGATTGCGTACAAAAGAATTAAACCAACCCCTCACGTGTTTCACTCAAAACACTCAAATGCTCTATCACGTTGAATAGTTTAGGATAAAACTTCTAGCTATTACAAGAAATCATAAACCAACGACTCTCAAACACTCAATATAGAGAATCAAATATGTTGGGGCGAACTTAATTAAGTCGACACCGATTGTTGCAATGAATCGATCTTCTTATAGCTTCACTCCTTAGATTGACATCGATCTTCAATCGCCGGCAAAATGGTAAGTGAATAATAGTTTGTGATCTTCCCAAATGTGTGTAGATGCTTTTCTTGAGTAAGAGGGTTATTTTCAGTACCTCATCTACTCCATAAGGCAGTCAAACGAACATACCTTGACCTCCCAAACCGGATCGGCGCAAGATCTTCATAATATGGAACATCAGAGGGAACGGTTCACCAACTGTTCTTCATCACTTGCATAGCGGAATCAACACTTTAACTTCATCAACATACCCACGAACACATTGTCAAACATATCTCGCTAAAACAAACTTAGTGCATAGTGATGGCACCAACAATATAGATATATATTTCTATAGATATATAGTTTATTAAGTATTACTTTTTCTTATGATAGATATTATATCATGTATATGGATCAACGTATTATGAAAATGTATAAATATGACATTTTGATATACTTTTGCATCAACTGTGCAAATCACCTTCTTTTGTTAAAATGGGTCCAATTAAACCTGGTGTATGAGAATATTTGACAAAACGGGTCCAAAATAACTCACCAAAATACGTATAAGTGTACACAGTCTATGAGAATGTTTGACGAAACGGGTCCAAATGATCCCGTTAAAATGCGTCCCAGTGTACCCGTTATATGAGAATATTTGACTAAACGGGACCAAGTTTACCCGTGAAAACACGTCCAAGTGTACACGGTCTATGAGAATGTTTCACAAAATGGGTCCAAATTAACCGTGAAAACGCGTGCCAGTATACTCGGTCTATGAGCATGTTTTTGGAAATCATATGGTATGTTGCAGTTAATTTAAGCTCTGAATTGAAATTTAGATGCATATAATAATTCTTCTGGTTGCTTGGGAAAAACATGTCCAAATCAACCCGTTTTACGAGAAAGTTTTCTAAAGCGGGTCTAATGTAACCTTTTCTATGAGAATGTCTCAGAAAACAGATCCAAATTAACCCGTGCAAACACATTCCAGTGTACCCGTTCTATGAGAATGTCTCAGAAAATGGGTCCAAATTTGATACGTCCACGAAAAGCCTTGAAGAACTTAATCCGAAGCTGCAAATATGTGGTTCAATTACACGACTTCGAGCAATACAAGTGCAAGGATATTTCCAAGCATTTGTATGTAAGAAATTCGAAGATGACAAAGATGTTGAGAGCAACTCCAAAATTGTTACTTTGCTAGTAATTAAAGATTGGAGATCAAGGTTTGAAGAAGAGAACATGAAGAACTCGTCGAGTTGTGCATGCGTGCACGAGATCAGATTTTTGGCTCTTTAATTAATTTAATTATGGGGTTGATTTTATTTAGACTATAGTATTTATTTTATTTAATTAAGACTATAGTCAAATCAGATTATTTTTAATTATTTGGGAGTAATTTTCGTCCATAATAAGCATAGGTTTGACTAGAATTGTATTTAAGGCAATTTC
The DNA here is from genome assembly GCA_026008535.1 of Perilla frutescens. Classification (NCBI taxonomy): domain Eukaryota; kingdom Viridiplantae; phylum Streptophyta; class Magnoliopsida; order Lamiales; family Lamiaceae; genus Perilla; species Perilla frutescens. The sequence goes on from BRKX01000004.1 coordinate 19,489,967, forward strand.
CTCCCTTGAATAGAATTCTAGCTTAGGGAACTTCCTAGTATAGTTAGAGATCCCTTTTGGATCAATTTTTTAGCCTTTTTTATGTTTATTTTCGTTCCCCATAGTCCTATAAATAGGGGAACCATGTCACATTGTTACTTTAGACTTTATTTGAATTATCAAGCTTTGCTTTCAATATTGTCTCAACCCCTTTTAAATCTTTGTGAGTTTTGATTTAAAATTCATATTCTTGGAGCTAGCAACTTTAAGTCTTATTCAAGGGTATTGCTTAATCCACTTGAGGGATTAACCGGTATTCGCTATCCGAAGATCAACTTGGAGATTTCATCCTTGGGTACGTTCGAGATTCAAGGAGGCTATCGGGTTGTGATTCACATCAACAAATCATCATCCATCAACCATCATCGACGTCTTCCATCCACATCGACGCACGCCTCAAAGTCAGCTACAAGTTCAAGCAACCTTCCACCGTTCATTTATTCATAAGTTCGTTACATCCCTATCATATCCTACCTTCTCCAAGCCATTCTTCACAAGCCATTACACACGAAAACCTCCATAATTCCAGCCCCTATACACGTTCCTTTCCAGCCCATAAACCTTTGGATTTGTGTTATATAGTTTGTGTCATTTTTCTAGGTATTTTAGTTGTCTAGATTGTCGTATTTTTGTTGTTTATCGAGTCGGATTGAAGCCCTTCAATTAGTTGACGTGTTTCGTATCCAGAAGTCTTCCGTTACGTTCTCAAGATTCGTCCTAGCATAGTCCGAGTCGTATCATAAATTTTGGACCCGGACTATGCTAGGACGAATCTTGAGAAACGTAGCGGAAGACTTCTGGATACGAAACACGTCAACTAATTGAAGGGCTTCAATCCGACTCGATAAACAACAAAAATACGACAATCTAGACAACTAAAATACCTAGAAAAATGACACAAACTATATAACACAAATCCAAAGGTTTTATGGGCTGGAAAGGAACGTGTATATGGGCTGAAATTATGGAGGTTTTCGTGTGTGATGGCTTGTGAAGAATGGCTTGCAGAAGGTAGGATATGATAGGGATGTAACGAACTTATGAATAAACGAACGGTGGAAGGTTGCTCGAACTTGTGGCTGACTTTGAGGCGTGCGTCGATGTGGATGGAAGACGTTGATGATGGTTGATGGATGATGATTCGTTGATGTGAATCACAACCCGATAGCCTCCTTGAATCTCGAACGTACCCAAGGATGAAATCTCCAAGTTGATCTTCGGATAGCGAATACCGATTAATCCCTCAAGTGGATTAAGCAATACCCTTGAATAAGACTTAAAGTTGCTAGCTCCAAGAATATGAATTTTAAATCAAAACTCACAAAGATTTAAAAGGGGTTGAGACAACATTGAAAGCAAAGCTTGATAATTCAAATAAAGTCTAAAGTAACAATGTGACATGGTTCCCCTATTTATAGGACTATGGGGAATGAAAATAAACATAAAAAAGGCTAAAAAATTGATCCAAAAGGGATCTCTAACTATACTAGGAAGTTCCCTAAGCTAGAATTCTATTCAAGGGAGAAAATTGCCTTAAATACAATTCTAGTCAAACCTATGCTTATTATGGACAAAAATTACTCCCAAATAATTAAAAATAATCTGATTTGACTATAGTCTTAATTAAATAAAATAAATACTATAGTCTAAATAAAATCAACCCCATAATTAAATTAATTAAAGGGCCAAAAATCTGATCTCGTGCACGCATGCACAACTTGACGAGTTCTTCATGTTCTCTTCTTCAAACCTTGATCTCCAATCTTTAATTACTAGCAAAGTAACAATTTTGGAGTTGCTCTCAACATCTTTGTCATCTTCGAATTTCTTACATACAAATGCTTGGAAATATCCTTGCACTTGTATTGCTCGAAGTCGTGTAATTGAACCACATATTTGCAGTTTTGGATTAAGTTCTTCAAGGCTTTTCGTGGACGTATCAAAATTAACCCTTGAAAACGCATCCCAGTGTACCCGCTATATAAGAATGTTTCAGAAAACGGGTCCTAATTAACCCGTGAAAACGCCTCCAAGTGTACCCGGTATATGAGAACGTTTCACAAAACGGGTCCAAATGAACCCATGAAAATGCATCCCAGTGTACCCGGTATATGAGAATGTTTCAGAAAATGGGTCCCAATAAACCCGTGAAAATGCATCCAAATTAACCCGTTTCATGAGAAATTTTTCCAAAACGGGTCCAATATAACTCGTTCTATGAGAATGTTTCAGAAAACGGGTCGAAATATAAAACGTCATCATTTCATGATTAATTTACCCATCAGTTATTCTGAATCCAATATAAAATATCGTCGGTTTAGGATTAATTAACCTATCAATTATTAAGAAACCGAATCTAGTATAAACGACGTCGCTTCAGGATTAACTCACCAATCGGTTATCAAGAAACCATTTCAAATCTCTATCAAAATGCCATTGTTTTACAGTTAATTTACCAATCACTTATTTAAGAAACCCTTGGAATCTAATCGAAACTTTAAAACAAAAAAAACCCAACCGATCCCGCATTCACAATTTTACACCCACAGAGCAACGTTTAACCCGCTTCTCCCCCGTTCAAAATCTTTTACCGCTTCCACTCCAAGCAAATTTGAAGATGGAGCAAATACAGGAGATACGTATTTTATTTGTTCAAATAGTATAATGACTATCAAATTTTTAGGGAGAATGAATTTGCGTCTAATTGATAATTGTTCTAAGGTTCCGCGTAGGGTATGGATGAGGGAGTCGTTGCAAGATACTTCTTGCCAGATCAACATATACTGGAAAAATTACATCAAGGATATCATCAAAGTGTTGGAGGTTCTTGGAGACATAGAGGGGGCGATTTAGTTCAACAATTTAGAGATGGGTGTTTTGGAAAATTTATTGATTATGTGGGAGGAAACACTAATAATGCTGCATTACATGCCCTGATAATGAAGGAGATCATCATAGAAGGTGCACTGGAAAATGAACGCTGGTTCAATGTTGGCGGTACCAACATTAGATTTTCCCCGATGGAGTTTGCATTAGTCACCGGTCTTCTACACAGGTAACCTCTACACCTCTACACCTCTACATCTCTCCTTCTTGGGGATTAAACACCCATTTCTTGTTGTTTTGGAAACTAGGGTTTGTTATCCAAATTTGAGGGTTTTCGATTTTGTTGATCTTCTTGCTTTGACATCTCAAACATATAGTTTATTTACCTCCTTGAGGCTATATGTGAAGTTATATCTAATTCCTATGGTTCATTGTTGCTAGGGTTTAGATTTTTGCCCTAATTTCCCTTTTGTTTTGTTGATAATTGTATGGGGATGTTATGAGGGTTGTATGGGGTTGAGTTTCATGTATGTTAGAGCCCTAGGGTGAAGGTGTTTGTATTTGAAATGTTGGGTCTAAAGGATTTAAAATGAGTCATGAGCATGTGGTTTAAATGTGTGCCCGTAATGTGTTCGATCAAATGCTTCAAAGAGCTTTAATGTGTATTTCGAGTCTAAAATCATAGTATGAGCTTGTTTATCCATGGTTGTGTATGTGAAAATGTTTGAAGACTTTAAAGTAAAGTATAGTATGAGTTTGGTCTAAATTATGATTTAATTGAATAACTCGACGTCTAAAATGAAAAGAGAATTGAAAGGTGCTAGGTGACGTGTTGGGGCTCGAGGTGGACAACTTGTGGACGGCAAAGGAGTATTTCAAGGTTAAAAGGATTCAAAAGCGTCTCTTAAGGTGGGGTAACTCTAAACTGTGAACACGTGTAAGGTTATAGTTACTGTTGTGCTTTGATTGTATATGTATGAAGGGTCTTCGGACCGGTGAATGAAAGAGATCCTTCGGGGTCGACAAAGAGATCCTTCGGGATCGATAATAGACTCGTTAATGTCCTCCCTGGGGGGTAGGATGTCTGCGGACATCCCTACAGGGATAAAGATGTTCATTAACGGGGGCATCATGATGTTTAGACCTACGGGGTTGAGACTAGTCTCAACAAAGTAAAGAAAAGTCCATATGTTATATTTTCACTTGTGCAATTAGCTATAACTGTTTACAGTGTTCCCCACTGAGTATGTTGTTAAATACTCACCCCATTCATTCAATGAATTTCAGATTGAGGAGTCGAGGCCGGAGTAGGAGCGTTGTGAACACAAGAGAACCCCACAAGCTTGTGTTTATCTTTTGCATGCTCTTCTTTTGATAACACTCATATTATTATTGTTATTATTACATTGATCACTCTTTTTGCCTTATGATCGATGATTATTGGGGATGGGAATAGCCCGATCTTTTGTATGCCATGATGTATATAACTTGATATTATGTAGAACGACTTAAAGGCGGGTCGTTTGACCTTGGAGCCTTCTATGTGCGAATTTTGTCGATGAACCCCTATATTATGTTTGTTAATTTAGGGTGGTAGACGGGCGGGTTGTGTAAACCTATGAGCCCGATAGGTTAGATAATTGCATGTTAATAGGACAAAATTTATATTGAAAATTTGACGTCTTACCTCATCATGCTATGTATATTATCATATTTTGACCTAAGCTTCCGCTCATATTAAAATAAGTGTTGGTTTTGTATACTAGAAGACCTGTCTTTTGTATACATTATTAATAATGGTTTTATGATGATATAGAATGAATATTATTGCAGTCACTGTTTGCATTTAAATTGTTATATTTATATGCATGTTCACTATACTTACATTGTAGATGATATGGTGTGGGTAAACACATGGTTAGATCATATCATCGGTTCCTTGTAATGCATTAAAAGGCTCACGGTTTAGATGGCACTGAACCTGCTATCGGTACGCCGTAGAATAATCTGATAGTTAGTTTGTCTTGACTAACTGATTATTCTAATACACGGTCAAGTGTATTGAGGAGGATCTACTTAGGATTCTATTCTCTATTCTGACCTTAAATGAGAGAATAAGAATCCACAGAGTTCGGGTTCTTAACCCCTATGTGTTGGCAGACATATACGTGTAGTGTTTGCAGCTTTGATTTATCAAAGGGTGAGATTCTTTCATAAGGATCAATAATCTTGATATCTTGGGTTGTGACATTTACACTTATGATGGGTTGTGCAATATGTAGGGGCACCGTGTCCTGGTGTGCCAGTTTGATGGTGTCCCCTTGAGGAAATGCAAGTTCATGCTGAAACCCTGCAGGTGGAATTTATTCCGTGCATGAGTAAAGCTTGTGTGGTACTACTCAAGGATAAGATATTAATTAATTATAGCTGTCAGAAGATTACATAATTAATTAATGGACATTATATCTTAAACGCGGGGAATGGCTGGACTAAAGGAGAAAGCATATTCAGAAATATGTATTAAATTGGTAGGTCAGTATTATTTCTTTAGTGGAATAAAAATAATACTTAATTTATTTAATAATATCCTAAGTTTATTGGATATTGGAAATTAAATAAATTAGCAGGCCAATTTAATATTCTTCTAGATCCCTGTTGTAGCCCAATATGACTTTAATGGACTGGAGATAGAAAAAGGGATAGAGGCCCAAACCCAGTAGGGTTGGGACACTGAAATTTCGACCACCTCCCCTATAAATAGGGAGGTGGGGGACGAAATTTTGAGAGTAATAATCAGCTCCTCTTGTGTTCTCTTTATCTCCACAGATTCCATACCGATCTAGTAGATTTCAGCCCACCCTGAAACTAGATTCAGTCCGGGAATACAACAGAAGATCAAGGAGTGGAATATCACAGTGGGCGCCGATCATCATCATACACAACAACAAGATTAGACCTTTAATCTTGTCCTCCACCCGTCGTTTGATTTGTAAGTCATTTTTCGATTCTATGTTTCCGCTTTAGTAGAATCGTTTAAACCGGATTTGCATGTTAATTAAACTCGGTTAATTAAAACATATGAGATGCATGAATTTATGATCTACATGACATTAGGATTAATGAACATCCAATTAGATCTTGCGGTGGTTCAATTCGAAAAAACCCCAACAATAAGCACACAAAATATGTAAGTAAATTGTATGTTAAGTGACGTGGCCAAACGGAGTAGTTTGGGGCGTTACAGAGAGTCTAGACCGGACATGGATGAGCTAGAAACAATCGAGTTAGAGATGCCAGTTTTGGAGGAACCCAATCTTGAAGAGCCAGATTTAAGAGACTGCAAGATGGAGTTTCCAGCTGAAGAAGAATCAACTCTTGAAGAATCTATGGTGGATGAACAACTGTTTGCAAACTTAGAGATACCGGATTTGGGAGACGACAAGGGAAATATTCTACAGTCATATGCGGCAACGAATGTTGAGACGAAGGGGAAAGCCCAAAGATCTTGTTTTGCCACGAAATTTGATGATGTGTTTCTCGAGGAGATGCCACCCGGTTTACCACCAATAAGGGGAATCGACCACCAAATTGATTTTGTGCCCGACGCCACTTTACCCAACCGGCCGGCAAACCGAAGCAACCCCGAGGAGACAAAGGAGCTCCAAAGACAAATCCACGAGTTGTTGGAGAAAGGCCAAGTGAGGGAGAGTTTGAGCCCATGTGCGAGCCCGATTTTGCTCGTGCCCAAGAAGGACTCGTCCCTTCGTATGTGTGTCGACTGCAGAGCCGTCAACAATATCACGGTAAAGTATCGACATCCTATACCCCGTCTTGATGACATGCTTGATGAGTTGCATGGTGCTTGCATATTTTCTAAGATAGATTTGCGTAGTGGGTACCATCAAATTAGAATTAAAGAGGAGGATGAATGGAAAACGACATTTATTACTAAACTTGGATTGTATGAGTGGTTGGTAATGCTGTTTGGTTTGACAAATGCTCGTAGCACTTTTATGCGTCTTATGAACCATGTTCTACGTGCTTTCATAGGTAGATTTGTTGTGGTTTATTTTGATGACATATTGATCTATAGTAAAACTGTGGATGAGCATGAAGATCATTTGAGGAATGTTTTACAAGCTTTAAGGAAAGAACAATTGTATGCTAACCTTAAAAAGTGCACCTTTTACACCGATAGGGTTGTTTTTCTTGGCTTTGTTGTGAGTGCAGATGGAGTGCAGGTGGACGAAGAGAAGGTGCGAGCCATCCAAGAATGGCCGACACCTACCTCTGTTGGAGAGGTTCGGAGTTTTCATGGATTGGCGAGTTTCTACCACCGTTTTGTGCCAGCCCCAATGACTGAGGTGATAAAAAGGAACGTGGAGTTCAAATGGGGAGAAACTCAAGAACGAGCTTTTCAAACACTCAAGGAAAAATTGACACACCCACCGGTACTATCTCTTCCTGACTTTTCTAAAACTTTTGAGGTTGAGTGTGATGCTTCCGGTGTTGGTATTGGTGCAGTTTTGATGCAAATGGTTCGACCAATTGTATACTTCAGCGAGAAGCTGGGAGACGCCACTACAAATTACCCGACGTACGATAAGGAGTTGTATGCATTAGTACGGGCATTGCAGATGTGGCAACACTACTTGTGGCCCAAGAAGTTCGTGATCCATACCGACCATGAGTCGTTGAAGCATTTAAGGGGGCAACACAAGTTGAACAAAAGACATGCCAGATGGATGGAGTTCATCGAGACATTTCCATACGTTATCAAATATAAGCAAGGTAAAGAAAACGTAGTAGCCGATGCATTGTCTAGAAGGTACGCACGCATTGCTATCTACTTTGGATGCTAGATTACTAGGTTTTGAGTGCATTAAGGCATTGTATGGAAATGATGATGATTTTCGAGATGTTTATATTGCATGTGAGAAATCTGGATATGGAAAGTTTTATAGGCAAGATGGTTATTTGTTTAGGGAGAATAAATTGTGTGTGCCTAACTGTTCCATACGTGAGTTATTATTGTTGGAATCACATGGTGGGGGTCTTATGGGACATTTTGGAGTAGCTAAGACTTTATCTGTTTTGCAAGAACATTTCTTTTGGCCTCATATGAAGCATGATGTGGAAAAATTGTGTGCTAAATGTGTTACATGTCGACAAGCTAAGTCTAGAGTCCAACCACATGGTTTATAAATGCCTTTGCCTATTCCTACATCGCCGTGGATTGACATATCTATGGATTTTGTATTAGGATTGACCAGGAGTAAACGTGGTCATGATTCTATTTTTGTGGTTGTTGATAGATTCTCTAAGATGGCGCATTTTATTGCATGCTCAAAATCTAATGATGCGCCACATATAGCTGATTTGTTCTTTAGGGAAGTTGTGCGTTTGCATGGTATGCCTAAGACAATTGTGTATGATCGTGATGCTAAGTTCTTGAGTTATTTCTGGAAGACTTTGTAGTGTAAGTTAGGTACTAAACTATTGTTTTCTACTACTTGTCATCCACAAACTGATGGTCAAACGGAAGTAGTAAATATGACTTTATCTACGTTGCTGCGGGCATTGATTAAAAAGAACATAAAAACTTGGGAAGAATGTTTGCCGCATGTGGAATTTGCATATAATAGGTCTGTTCATTCTGCATCTCAGTTTTCACCATTTGAAATTGCATATGGTTTTAATCCTTTAACTCCCTTGGATTTAATTCATTTGCCTGTGCAAGAGTTCACTAATTTGGATGGGAAAAAGAAAGCTGAATTTATTAAACAGATTCATGATAAGGCTAGAGCAAACATCGAAAGGAGAACCAAGCAGTATGCCAAGAAAGCCAACAAAGGGCGACGGAAGGTCGTGTTTGAACCCGGCGAATGGGTTTGGTTGCACATGAGGAAGGAAAGGTTTCCTGCGCAACGGAGATCCAAGCTGTTACCTAGAGGCGATGGACCATTTCAAGTCCTTGAGCACATTAGTGACAATGCTTACAAATTGGACTTGCCCGGTGAGTACAAGGCTAGTTCTACATTTAATGTTGCTGATTTAAGTCCTTTTGATGTAGGTGACGAGCTGGATTTGAGGACAAATCCTTTTCAAGAGGAGGGGAATGATACGCTCCATGCTAAGGAGATGTCGGATCCAATCAAGGTGCCTGAAGGACCCATGACGCGATCGCGAGCTAAGAGGTTTAAGGAAAGTCTCAACGGGTTCATACGAGAGGTTTGGGAACAAGAGGCGTCAAGGAAACCCATGGAAGGAGCCAAGGAGAGGGAACCAAGCTGGAAGGTGTTAATATCGGCACAAGGTTATCAAGGGTTGGAGTTAGAGTGCATTGCATGAAGATGGAAATCATTCGGTATGCCCATACCGCGCGACAGTCAGTATGCCCATACTGACTAGGAGTAATATCAGTCCTTAATATTTTAATTAAGGGGATTGATTTATTAGACTATAGTATTTATTTAGTCAGATTTTATTATTTAATTTAAGGTAATTTTCGTCCTTTTTAGAGTCATAGTTGACTAGGTTTTATTTAAGGCAGATTCTTATCTTGAATAGGATTCTAGTTAGGCAGTTTCCTAGTCTAGATAGAGTTCTTTTTGGAGCAGATTTTTAAATCCTTTTAGCATTAGATTTCGTCCATCCCTACACTATAAATAGGGATCCATTGTGAACATTATTCATGAGACCATTATTGAATTCAATTATAAACTTGTGATTTTATTTTCTCTCTGGAGAACTTTTATCCGAATCTCATAATATTTGTGAGATTCAATTTTGACTTATCAAACGGGTTCATCATCCCCGCTTGTGGCGTCTACATAAAATCCAAGTTCGTGTTTCCAATTGATCGCGAGTTACGAATTCTACTAGTTCGTGGTTCAACATCGTTGTGAAGCTAGGGTTTGGATCCATCCATCCAAATCGGCCTGGGAAGTTCTATAGCTTTCTTTGTCGTGTACCGGCGAGGAACGCATCACAATCCAATACACCCCCCTAAACCCGATTTCCCAATAGCTATTAACTTGTATCAATTAATATTTTTCTTTCTTGAGGTGATTAATTAATGTTATTATTTTTGGTTGTAATCAATTAGTTGATTCTTTTTTTAAAAAAAAAAAAGCTTCACAAATGGAGGAATATTACGAAATAGATGTGATTGTCGTGTGTCCAAAAGAATTTGTAAAAGAAGTGGCTGTGAGGAATGGGAAGAATCTGTGGTTGATCAAGTAGGGATGTGTTAATTTAGATAAAGGTTAGTGGTGATTGCAGATTTACACACCTGAACTCAACTCACCACCTTCTACTTGGGATCCCAGAATTGAAAAGGACAGATCTTATATTAACATAGAATTAAACAATATTTGGGTTTGGGTGATACTAATTAAATTCACATTTGATATGGATGGAGTCAAAGAAGACGTGGACAAAATATATGCAGCAGAAGTCAACCCTGATAGCTTCTATACAGTGAAGGATTAATCCCATGGAAGAAATGAAGCCCACTTTGCCCAGAGGGAACTTTTCCCATCTCCATCATTTGTAAGGTGTGGATGTTTTCTTTTTTACAAACATCTTCTACTTCTTCCTTTCATCCAGCCAAAGAATATACAGTCGCCGCCACTGCCACCGCCGGATCTTTCCTTCCATCTCTCATACATTCCACTATTTACGTGTTCGACAAAAAAAGATACTTTCCTTTTATACAGGGATCACCACGTCTGCGCCTTGACTTTCATCACACGTCAAAATAAGGCCTTCAATGTATGTGGGGAGAAGACAGCATGGCCAACGACAGCCTGTTGAGATGGGCTCCGAGGGGGGAACTATCATCAGCACGTTTTCATGTCGTCGAACCACACCCATTACACTCACGGTACTTCCTTCTTTTATATAGCTGCACCAAGAAAAATATGCCAACATTAAATTCAGATTGTGCTTTACTGGTCCACATTCATATCCTTATAACTGAAATCTGGAAATCCATATTATCAACTCTATATCAAGGTTTTATGTAGTGTTAGGAAAAAAGAAACTGAAGTTCAATAAATATAAGCTAGAGAGTTGATATTTGGAATTGCGTTTCGTAGCTGATTTTAAGGGTGATCATTCAGTTTTCTGATCTATATGTAGATCTACAGTACTTGTTTTCACATCTTTCATGCATATGCAAAAACATAATCTTCACTGGACTTGGAGGAGGGTGGTCTTATAGAGAACTACACAGATTGCAAATGCCAGGCATTAATATAATGCAAATAAGTATCTCACCCTTCTTTAAGCCGCATTACACGGTCATCGCTCGACAGGCTTCGATCAGAAAGCCAGCGTAGAAAGTTTGGAGATAATTTTTTGGAATCCTTGGTGATATCAACAACTACAGTTGGTTTAATAAATGGGGCAACCTTCGCACCATAGCCTGCTTTAACAAGAGCTCTCAAACCAGACTGAAAATCTGATATATAGAAATCCGCAACATACTTCTGTTAACACAAAGAAGCAAAGGCAATAAATTACTTCAATGGGTAATTGTCCACTTAGTCAAAAGATAAGACACTAAACATAGTCATAACTGGAGCATCCGAAGAAGGTGGTGTCTCATGAAGATGTGTGCTTGAAAATGCAATGAATGATTTTGAGTTAGTGTAGCAGCATTTTCTCCTATATATATAATTCTCATCTGGTGCCACAAAAATCAACACTAACCTCTGAATATCGGCATCCCCAAGAGAACCATCGTTGTTTGTTATTAGCTGGTTTTCCGCCAAAACCTCTGTATTCATATAATTCTGAGGCGGCATACACACATCTTGGTACCCTCTGGAATGAAGTTTCAAGGGGTATGCTCCCACAAGTGACGACCTACACGAAAAGAAAAAAAATCAATATTTTGAGAGTGAAAAAATAGTTTAGGCAAATCATTGCAATTAACCAGATATTTATTCCATTACTCTGCACAGAACCATTTTTTGCTTCTATACTATTCAGACCCTGACAATACTCTTCTCTGCTATGAATCTATGATTCCCAAAATCAGAAATAAATTGAGAAAAATGCTTTCTTTTTCATCCCTACTATTATCATCTGAACATCCATAGAGAAAAATGATATTGTGTAAACCTTCTAATTTTCCATCCCAAACTACACTCTCAAGCAAGATCTAGCTTATTCTTCAAGCCTGAATACACTGCACAAACTTCTCAAGCTAACAAAGCAGTGTAGTTAGGTTGAGTTGTAACCGCAAAGCACGTTACAACTGAAAAAAGAGCTGCTGCAGAGGAGCACTGCCTTGGGATTATTGTCCTTTCGTTTAAATGGTTTTATGTTCTGTGGAAGAAATATGGTCCGGAAATAAATCTATTATCATTGACTCCGAAGAATTCAAATCTCCACTGCCATGAGCATATCAATAGGAAAGAAAATAATATCAATATCACAGCCCTCAGCTATTTCTTTGTTCAAACCTAAATTACAGCATTCAGGAAATCCCTCCATATTCCTAGCTCGCACAGATCCAAAATCCAAATCTGAACAACCAAATAGGAAAAGGTAAAACGACCAATTCACGCCCATTTGTACTGAAATGAGCCCACACTTGCAGATCATACTATAAATAGTTTACCAAGTCAATTTAAACAAGTTTTATAATCCAAATAAAACCCTTATTCCGTAGATTGCTGATTTTCTATCCAATAGTCAAACTGGTCCCCGAGAATATATATATATATATATATATATATAGAGAGAGAGAGAGAGAGAGAGTTCCACTGAGTGCCAGAGTTAACTTACTAGCCTACAGAAGGGAGAAAAAGAAGTTTGAATTTAGAAAAAAAAAGTTCTCATTAGGCATAATTAAATATTAATGTTCCAGAAAATTCTCCTAATAGTTTTAGAGCAGTTGACACTATTCAAACGCAGAAAAAGAGAGGAAAAAAGAACGGAAAAACAAATTTGCAGCAGGCGCAATTACCCCGGTGACCTTGACGAACTGCCCATCAACGGCGCCCCTCAGTTCAGCATCGGGAAACTTCTTCAAGAATCCCAACACGCCGCGATTCCTGTAGGCGTAATTCCATAAAAAAATCACGACAACCGGTATCAACACCGCCGCCACCGCCACCAAAATCAGCGGCTTCTTGACGGCGGCCATAAGAAACACCCCCACCACCAGCCCCATCACCACCACCACCAAAAACATCCACATTGCCACCCTGGAAACCCTAAACCCTAGTTTCACCTCGCCGTTCAAACTGGTAACAGCTGAGCCGTAAACAGCCTTGTTGAATGAGGTCGGTGCCGACGGAGTGTCCAGCTGCCCGGACCTCCGGTTTGAGCTGGAAGAGCCCAGAGGGCCCGAGGTGATGAGCCCGGTGGGCTGAATCGGCGTCATCGGGCCGGAGAAGGAAGAGGATGAGGACTTCTTGCTCATGGGCCCGGAATTCTTCCCCATTTGGCCGGAATTCGGGCCGGATCTAGCAGATCCGCTGTTGTGCTGGGAAGACGAGGGCTGGCGCGAGGGGAGCTTCGGGGGGACGGCTGGCGGAGGGTGATGGTGATGGTCCCCAGTGGAAAGGTCGACGCCGTACATTCTGCCGAGCTCACCGGATTTCTTGACGTCGCCGCCGGTGTAGGGAACGGCGCGTGAGCCCATTGTAGGCTGGCGCTCCTTGAGCTGCTGCTCGGGGCGGCCCGAGACCATGAGGCCATTACTGAGCTGGTGCGACCCACTTCGGGCACTCATTTTAGGAAGCGTGGTTTCTTTAGAGAGAGGAAATGGAAGTGAATGAGAGAGAGAAGATGAAGAAATGTTTTTTCTAGCTGAAGGGGAGTGAGAGTGTAGGTGGGAAAGAAAAGAAGGGGAATGACGAAAAAGGGCCTACTGTCAATGGGAATTGACGTCGCTCTCCTTTGTCTCTGTGTTAGGGGTACACTTTGCTCTGTGATTTGCTGTCCATGCTGTGTGTCACTGTGTTGTTTTGGGATTCTTCTATTTTCAAAATAATAATAATAATTATGACGTCACCTTCTCACTCTCCTCATTTGCTAGCTATTCCTTATAAAATTAGAAATAGATTGAAAATCATAAATTAACGATTACAGAAAATGATTCAATACTTAATATGTTCAATCAATGAGCGTAAAACAGCTATTTAATTCTTCATAATTAAAAAAATATTTTAATTTTCACAATGCTTAAACTATGTTTTAGCCTATTTTTTTAATAAATATTTTTTTAGTTTTTTATAAAAATTGATTTTTATAAGCAAAATCGAAATAATTGTCGCGCCATCTTATTTTAGGCTGATTTGGTTTATTAAAATCCGAATAAAATAAAATGTTTAAAAAATAGTCAATGTAGATAAAATTGGAAACTGAAATGAAATTTAATTTATATTGGTGATAATTATGTGTCAAAAAACACGAACCTTGATAATAAATTCAATTATTTTACTAAATTAATAGTAATTAAATATATTAATTTACTATATCTCTATAGTAAACTTTAATGTTTTGGTATCAAACTAAATTCACTTTCATTTGACAAAAGCAAATAATATTGTATACCCGTACGTATATATGTCCGTCAAGGCTGAAGAAATTAGACAATCCAAACATATATATATATATATATATATATATTTAGCATTATAATTAGATTTTAATCTTTAATATGTAGAAATAGAGATGTTGTTGTGGGCAATAATATATTATCGATGTTAAATTATATCGAAGCATTGCCATAAAATCATTTAATTAGATGACTTTATATTTTGCATTTGAAATATACTGTATATAATAAACATATATACACGTATATTGAGCATTATAATTGCATTTTGAAGGATATCTATTTGAAGCTAAAGACATTTTAAAATACAAATATTGAAACAATTTATTCTAAACGCTCTTAATTTGGAAGGATTCCTAAGAGACTTTCGCAGTGAGATTTTAGGAGTAATTCATAAAATTAGTAAATGAAGGTGAAGCAGCATCCCGTTGAGTATTTATTGAGATGAATAAAATGTTATGAATTAATTTTGGCGAGAGTGTCGGTAGCAATAAGGTATGGGATCTGAGTGGGCCCCCATCCACAACGAAAACGAAATCCCGTTGGGTGCGAGCGACATATTATTATCATAAGATTGGAAGTGACCAAAACTAAATTTTGTTGTTAGTTTTGTAAGATTAGTTAACAGATAACAATATTAACAATTTAACATACATGCATGTTTATGAATAGACTGCCCATCTCCATTTATGGGATTGTGGGACCTCTTACTTCTCAAGCTTTGCTATTTAGCCTTTCATATCCTTTAATTTTTATTGCAATACGTGGATTTTATTTCATTATCATAAATTGACTAAACTTCTCATTCAATTCTACCAGCAACTAAATTACAATTGACCAAAATAATAATTTTCTTCTTCTTTTCTTGTGAATTTCGGAATATGTGGCTCTAATAGGAGTTATGTTTGTGTGCAATATTAAGATTAATTAATATAAATCGTACTTTAATGTTATGTTTGGTTGGATAATTGAGTATTCGATAATCTTTTTTAAACAACTATACACGATACTCCATCACTCAACTGCACTTGAAATCTACTTATATAGGCTAGTAAATAAATAAATTAATGTCACAAATAGCATTTTTTATGTTATATATATATATATATATATATATATATTCTCAATTTCTACTACGTAGGCACGATTCACAAATATAGTATAACTAGCTAGTACAAAATTACAAAAAAAAAAGAGTTCTAAACATGCGTGATTATCACATTTACTATATATATGACTTAATATTAATATAACCGTATCAACAATAACCAAACAATATAATTAATGGTATAAAAAAAAAACCAAAACTGGTTAATTCCTTTAACATGTGATGTGAGTCACGATCATATATAATTCAACTATAAACGTTATATTCATATTATATTCGCAGATAAATAATTATGAAGTGCAAAAGTCGGTCGATAATTTAATTAGTGGAAGTGACTTAGGTCAAAAGCGTGTTTAGTGTGAAGTTATTACAATCGCTTTTCAACATCTTACGTCCAAGGAAGGGTAGGTGGCCTTTTGCTTTCTTAAGCTAATCTCACAATTAATGCTAATTTGTCGTAATGCATGCCGTTCCATCATAGTATGTTACAAAAAGTCACTTCTTAATTAAGGATCATTTACGTCAAAATATTTGCTCAATCATTGTTTGTATTATTTTATTAAACCTTTACTATATATTAAGATTATGGCAATGATGAAGGGGATCAACCATTATATTACTATATTGAGGGAGAATCAATGTTAGAAGTGGCCTATTTAAACATTTGAAAGATTCGATGGGGTCATAAAATTTATACTACCACGCTACTAAATTTGTCTATAAATTACATGAAGAGATTAATAATTCGGAGATCCGCCCATATCATTTTTATTGATAACAATTCAAGTTAGTATTAGTAATGCACATCGGAGCTTAATTCAAAATAAAAATTAAAATAAAACGTGCATTACTCATATATTTGCTAATAATGCTTTTGCAATAAATGGTTTCAAAAAAAGGTCATAAATCATGTAAACAAAATTAAAGACTTTGGATGTCAACTCGAGTTCTTAATTCATTAGTAGACTCTTGTTTGCAGCAGGAACGAATGCACAAATTTTATCATGCTTGACTTGTGCTTTAAGTCTTAAATTGATAATTTCACTAATTCAAGTCCCAAATTGATAATTTTTTATCTTTCAAATTTATGAATGAATAGATAAAACTCGAAGGATATTATGCTTGAAAATAAATGGGTCAGTTCTGAAGTCATCCCAAAGTGTAAATGTGGCGTATAGAGCCGAACCTGTATAGGAGCCCAGCCAATTTTGGATGACGATGATGTAATTTTATTGACTTTAAGCCCGAAAACAAATTTGGGTTGGACCCAAACCAGATTTCTAAATAAATTGCCAACTTTGGAATTAATTTCGATAACACCACAAAATTTTCTTTATTTTTTCAATTGAATCGACAGACTTTATGATTTATGCTTGGTGGAGGGCCGGTCAAGTTGTGCGAAAGGCACACACCGTACATGCCACTAAAATTTTGTAATTGTGGGATCTACATGATGGTTTATGTTTTTTGTTTGTAACTATTTGGATATGAGAAAGAAGAAAAACAACAAATAACCCGTTTGATTGGTTAAAAATTTGACTTCATTTGAGTGATAATTAATAACTCATGACTTGTTTATTTTGAGGATATATAATTGGATGGGTAGATAGTTTAAAAATTATAAAGATAAATTAATCATATCCACCTTTTAGGTGAAATATATATATAATCCATATAAGTACTCAAAACTCATTTATTACGGAGATTCGATCATCCACATATTTAATATTATGTAAAGGCACCAAATCAAGCCCCTAATAGCGACCTAACATTTGAATATATTCCAAAAAAAAAAAAATCCAAACCGATCAACTGTAATTGAATATTTGGATAACGTGAAATAATAAATCATGGCAATTACGAATTAACCAGTAGTTTGGGGAACTGTCATCTTATTACAGTAATAATTAAACCCCTACATATACAACAAAAAGTTCAAGTACTAATACATTTATTTTAATGACTCCTCATCACTTGCTATTTGTGGATCATTGTACACACGAGAGACGGACTTAATCTAGACGTTGGTAGTTAACAAAATTAATCTTTATTTAAGAACTAATTATTAACATTTATTTAGACATACAAATTATACTTATAGTTTTATATTTTGTCCCTAAAAAACAAACAAAAAGGCCACACGTGAAATTCTCGATTTTGTAGTAAGGCCCAAATTTAAAATATAAAGTACTCATACAATCTTGAAGTAATCGTTTTCTTGCAAAATATTGCTGAGTTCCATATAAATATTAGTTATTTCTATGGTGATGATTATTTTATTTCTCTCAAACATGAAACCGCTCTTCGTCACACTTTAATATTGGACATGCACCACTAAGTGTATCCACGACCCGACGATCCAGACAGCCGATCCGCCGATTCGCTCCACGACCTGACCGTTTCTATGCCGTAAAACTGGAAGCCCACGTACGCCTAAAGTCCAAGTTTGAGGACGAGGACGAGCACGAGCCGGGCACCGGGTGCGCGCGTGTGGACTCATGGCCCACATCCTTGTGCACTTAATTACTTCACTTAAGTATTAATACACTTAAATAGTACACTTCTTAACTTGATTAAGAAATCAATGTGGAATCATTTAATGTGTCTTAAACACATTATCCCACACACCATAAATGCCAAATCGTGTGACCAACGTCAACCACTTATTTCTCACTCATCGAAAATCGGATTTGAGCAAATAAAAATATTATGATTATCTACTAAAATCATTGAACAATCGTACGGTATTTAATTCCTCCAAAATTAAATAACCCGGTCACAAAAAAATCGAATAAAATGAGTCAAAACTCAATTTAATAAACCCGATTTTCCAACAAATAGATAGATATAGGTAAAAGTAAATAGTAATTGTGAAAAAAAGTAACTTTTAAGAATAATGAGTTATTTAGGCAATTTGGAGTGTAAAAGTCTCAAATATCCCTATAACACACTTGTTCCCACACCCCAATCATTATGTAAGTGTACTTATTACTGACAAACTATCAAATATAATAAGATTATAAGCTATGGTTGTGTGTACATATATATACTAAATTTTTCAAAATTTAAATATAATCAAAGCTATACGATTAATTTTATTTTACATACGATTAATGTAGTCAAGATATACGATTAAATTTATTTTACATATGATTAATGTAGTGAATGCCTACATTTTTTTTATATTTACCTACGATTATTTAGTGAAGGCCTACGAATATTGAAGGCGTACGATTATTTTGTGTATTAACCTACGATTATTTATTGAAGCCGTACGATTATTTTAATTTGACCTACGATTATTTTTGTATATTACCTACGATTATTTATTGAAGCTGTACGATTATTCTAATGCGACCTACGATTAATTTAGTGAAGACCTAAGATTATTTTTTTATTTAAGGCCTACGATTAAGTCATAACTATTTATGCAAGGCCAACTCAAGGCATACGATTGTGATATTCCTGGCTATTTATGCAAGGCCTAGTGAAGGCATATGATTGTGACATTCAATTCAATTTAATACATTTTGATGCGATCCTCCCAGGAGTATCAGGTTACAATGGTAGAATTGGATGGAGATCCTGAACCCTAGCCTCACAATGACTTGAACCTCGACGATGAACACAAAGTAACCCGCAGACAATTGGAAACACGAACCCGAAATTAATGGTGACACCACAAATAGTTATGGAATGGTTGTTTGATAAGTCGGTAGAAGTCTCACGGTGTGTGTGCGTGAAACAGAGAGAATTCTCCAGAGAGAAATAACTCACAAAATAATTTCAATAATAATAATGATCTGTTCTGGAACACAATAAGACAACCCTTATATAGTTGGGTCTAAAAATAAATAATCCAAAAATAATATCCTAAAAGAAATAGGGTATAAAACACAAAACACGCCAATCCGGAACACGCCCTATTTGGGCGCGACACGGGGTCAGTCGTACCCCGAGTCGCGCTGTAGCTCATGCCCAGTCCAAAGCAAAACACGTCTCGGGTCAGAGCGGTTCACTCATGCCCTGGGTCACGCTGTAAGTCGTGTCCAGCCCAAAGCAGAACACGTCTCGGGTCAGAGTGGTTCACTCGCGCCCTCATTCGCGCTGTAACTCGCGCCCACGGGTGCGACGGCTGCTCGTGACCTAACTCACGCTGCAACTCGCGCCAGTCCATTCTGCAACTCGAGATCATCGCCTTTCATTTGAGCTCGGGTTCCACTCCCTCCACGGGTCTCTTGGATGACTCTTAGCTCCAGACCTCTTGAATAAATCCATTGAGGCTCTTCTTGAACCTCTTAGCTCTGGATCTTGTCATCGGTCCTTCAGGCACTCTAATTGGGTCAAGTCCTTCCTCGACTCAACTCGAGTCGTATCATTCCACTCCTCTTGAAAAGGATTTGTCTTGAAATCCAGCTCATCACCTACATCAAAAGGGCTCAAGTCAACAACATTAAATGAAGTACTTACATTATACTCACCTGAAAGATCCAATTTGTAGGCATTGTCACTTATGCGCTCCACCACTTGAAATGAACCATCGCCTCTGGGTAGTAACTTGGATCGCCATTATGCTGGAAATCTCTCCTTCCGCATATGCAACCAAACCCAATCACCAGGTTCAAACACAACTTTCCTTCGCCTATTGTTGCCCTTCATGGCATACTGCTCAGTTCGCCTTTCAATGTTTTCCCGTGTCTTCTCATGAATATGTCTAACAAAATCAGCTCTATTTTCTCCATCAAGGTTAGTATGCTCTTGAACATATAAAGGAATTAAATCCAAAAGAGTCAAAGGATTAAAACCATAAGCCACTTCAAACGGAGAAAATTGGGATGTAGAATGAACAACCCTCCCTATTATAAGCAAATTCAACATGCGGCAAACATTCTTTCCATGTTTTTATGTTCTTCTTGATCAAAGCACGCAGCAAGGTAGACAAAGTCTTATTAACTACCTCAGTCTGACCGTCAGTTTGGGGGTGACAAGTAGTAAAAAACAAAATTTTAGTACCTAACTTACACCATAAATTCCTCCAAAAGTAGCTCAAAAACTTTGCATCTCTATCAGAAACTATAGTCTGAGGCATGCCATGCAATCTAACAACTTCCTTGAAAAACAAATCAGCTATATGGAATGCATCATTAGTTTTATGACATGGAATAAAATGTGCCATCTTTGAAAACCTATCAACAACCACAAAAATAGAATCTCGACCACGTTTACTCCTAAGCAGACCTAACACGAAATCCATAGAAATGTCAATCCAAGTACACGTAAGAATTGGCAATGGAGTATACAAACCATGTGGTTGAACTCTAGACTTAGCTTGACGACAAGTAATGCATTTACCACAGATACGTTCCACATCACGTTTCATATGAGGCCAATAGAAATGTTCATACAATACAGCCAAAGTTTTAGCAACACCAAAATACCCCATCAAACCACCACCATGGGCTTCCAACAATAACAAATCACGCATAGAGCAATTAGGCACACATAATTTATTTTCTCGAAACAAAAATCTATCATGCCTATAGTACTTGCCACTACCTGTTTGTTCACATGCAATATAAACTTTCCCAAATTCATCATCCTCCACATACAAGTGTTTCATATCCTCAAGACCAAGTAACTTAGCATCAAGAGTAGCGATCAAGGCATACCTTCTAGAAAGTGCATCAGCTACTACATTTTCTTTGCCTTGCTTGTATTTGATGACATAAGGAAATGTCTCGATAAACTCAATCCAACGAGCATGCCTTTTGTTCAGCTTATGTTGCCCCTTCAAGTGCTTCAGCGATTCATGGTCAGTGTGGATTACAAACTCCTTCATCCATAGATAGTGCTGCCATGTATGCAGTGCTCGAACCAAGGCATATAGCTCCTTATCATATGTTGGGTAGTTCAATGCTGTACCACCCAATTTTTCACTAAAATACGCAATCGGACGAACCTCTTGTGTCAAAACTGCACCAATTCCAACACTAGAAGCATCACACTCAACCTCAAATGTTTAAGAAAAATTAGGGAGAGATAATACCGGGGGATGCGTCAACTTCTCTTTAATAGTCTGAAATGCCCATTCTTGTTCTTCACCCCAGTAGAACTCCATGTTCTTTTTTATGACTTCAGTCATTGGTGCGGCTATGCTGCTGAAATGTGGCACAAATCTCCGGTAAAATCTCACAAGTCCATGGAAGCTACGGACTTCTCCAGCATTAGTGGGACTCGACCATTCTTGGATAGCCCGAATCTTCTCTTCATCCACCTGTACTCCATCTACACTAACAATAAAGCCAAGAAACACAACCTTATTTATGCAAAATGTGCATTTCTTAAGGTTAACATACAAATGTTCTCTTCTCAAGGCATCTAATACACATCTTAAATGCTCAATATGCTCCGTTTTATTCTTACTATAAATCAAGATGTCATCAAAGTAAACCATGACAAATCTACCTATGAAATCTCATAAACATGATTCATCAGACACATGAAAGTACCAGGGGCATTATTTAATCCAAACAACATCACCAACCATTCATAAAATCCCAATTTTGTTATAAATGTTGTTTTCCATTCACCCTCTCTTTAATTCTAATCTGATGGTACCCATCCCTCAAGTCAATTTTAGAGAACACATAAGCACCATGCAATTCATCTAGCATATCATCTAATCGGGGAATAGGGTGTCGATACTTTATCATTATGTTGTTGACGGCTCGACAGTCGACATACATTCTTAGGGAAGTGTCCTTCTTGGGCATGAGTAAAACAAGACTCGTATAAGGACTCAAACTTTCCCGTACTTGGTCTTTGTCCAACAGCTTATGAATCTGCCATTCTAGCTCTTTAGTCTTATCGGAATTACACCGGTAAGTGGATTGATTTGGTAAGGTGGCACCTGGAATGAAATTAATTTGGTGCTCGATCCCACGAATTGGTGGTAAACCCAGTGGTATCTCTTCGGGAAAAACGTCTTCATATTTCTGCAAAAGAGACAAAACAGAACTAGGCAAAGATTGGATAAGTTGGTTAGTGTTTAAAAGGACATCTTTGCGAACCAACAGATACATCAGCTGCTCATTTTGCACGGCCCACTTCAGATCACTAGTCATTGTAAAATAGAAATGTTGGACTAACCCATTTCCAACATTTCCTCAATTTTCTTATTTTTTCATCTGATCGGCCTCCGTCTGCAGTTTCACTTGATCCTCATACATTTGGGATGGTGTAAGAGGTGTTAGTGTCACCGTCTTCTGATTAAGTACAAAAGAGTACTTATTGGTGAAGCCATCGTGCTTCACACGCCGATCATACTACCGTGGATGTCCTAACAGAATGTGCCCAACTTGCATTGGCATGACGTCGCACAGTACCCCATCCTCATACTTCCCAATTCTGAATGGGACTTGGACTTTCTTATTCACCTTCATCTCTCCATTGTCATTCAGCCACTGCAACTTGTATGGCTTCGAATGCTTCAAAACTGGAAATCCCAGTTTGGTCACCATCACCACACTTGCTACATTGGTGCAGCTCCCTCCATTGATGGAATATGTTCTCTCGTTGCTCCTCCTCCATGCTCTTGGTATGCAAGCTCAATAATTTTCTTACCACCAAAGTAAGTGCTGCAGGTGCTACGTACTCCTCATCACTCGACCCTCCTGACAAAGCGGACATCTCATTTTCTGACGCTTTATCTTCGGTTACGGTCTCACCACTATCTTTCAAAATCATCACCCTCCGATTTAGACATTGGATGGCTATATGTCCTCTACCTTGAAACTTAAAACACTTGATGTCCTGATTTTCACTTGCAGACGACTCCGGGTTGTTTGAATTAGGTGTGATAGGTGTCTCAGTTTTCAGCTTGGAAAAAGGTTGTTTCTCCTCTTTATTTCCTTGGTTCGTCTTCCATGAAGGTGTGTTGGTACTTTGGTTTTGCCTCCAATTAGATGAACTGGCACGGTTCTGGCTACCCCTCCTCTTGAGTTAGTTTTCCACTTTGATCGCCAGCTGCACTACGTCATTTAGGTCCACATATGGTTGCAGCTCTACCGTGTCTCGTATATCTTGGTTTAGTTGTAATATCCCAGAATTTCAAAATATCTTAGTGAGTTTTCTAAATATATTTAAAAGACTAAAGAAAATAATTGGAGCTAAAATAAAGTAAAACGGATGTAAGTCG
The DNA here is from genome assembly GCA_026008535.1 of Perilla frutescens. Lineage (NCBI taxonomy): Eukaryota > Viridiplantae > Streptophyta > Magnoliopsida > Lamiales > Lamiaceae > Perilla > Perilla frutescens. Next base: position 19,513,718 of record BRKX01000004.1, read on the forward strand.
CGACTTTTTGTGTCTTTTATGTGAAAATCGATTATGAGGTTTTGCGTTTGCCGCCGAAAGATAGTCAATATTGGTCTTTTATGGAATATAATGACCTAAAGGAAGCCGTTGGTGCTTTGAGAATTTTATTATAACCTCTACAAGAGTTCCGTAATTGAAAATATTAAGGGAAAACCTGTGAATAGTAATTTATGAGTGCGTTCGTGATTCGAAAAATTTACGAAATCCTCCTCATTGATCTGAGACTTGTTCTATCAAGCCTATCTTATGGAAAATGACCCAAGGAATCCATTCATGTTCATGGATTGCCAATCCGAGGTCAATCGAATGCTCGAGAGAAAAATCTGTCAGTCGAAAGGAATAGTAAAAGTAATTTTTAAAGAGAATCTTATCTCATTTCTCTTCAGACGACTTCCATGCCATCCCAAGTCGGGTTGGCTCAATAATACTCGAGCCAATGAGTGTCCCGGTATTTTTAGATTTTGTGTTGGAGGTCATTTGAACCTCGTCATTGAATAAAACAATTTTAATTGAATCCGCAAATTACTTTATCAGTATTTTATAAGTGAAAAGTACAATCGAGATTAACTGAGTAAAATTTGATTAAAATGGCAAGTTACGGAAAGTGACCTCTGTCAAATCTTTTAATCCCATTAAATCAGAAATTATATTTTGGAATTTATTTCCTTCTGTGTGGTGGTTTCACGAAGTTTTTAGACTCGCGCATTCTTAGTTGAAATATATTTAAAGTAAATAAAAGCTCCAATTAAATTAAAGTCGAGTTCTGAAAATTAGAATAACAATCCTAAAATAAGGTTTGACCTTGTAGGACTTATTGAGCCAGTCAGAAAAGCTGGCAGATGAATATCGAGAAGTTTGATCACCTGAGTTGATCTAATTGAGGTGGGTTTATTTGTGAAACCTATCTATATTTGAGTTATTAACTCATAAATGTGATAGTTATAGTTAGAATATCCAAATAAATATTTGAGAAATTATCTGATCAAGTCTCTGCTAGAGTAATAGTATTATATTGTTGTATAATTATTGAGAACATAGATTATGTTGTGCCATAATTATTGAGAACATAGATTATGCTTTGCCATAATTACTGAGAGCATAGATTATGCTTTATCATAATTATTGAAAATATAGATTATGATTTATCATAATAAGAGAATATAGATTATGCTTTGACATAATAGAATAGATTATGCCTGGTCATAATTAAAGTTTGTGGGTTAAAAGTTAAGGTTAGAGTTTAAAGTTCATAGTTTATAGATTAAGGTTAGAGTTTATATTTAAAGTCTAAAAGTCATAGTTTAAAGTTACAGTATATTAAATGTTTATTGTGTATTGATTATACTTGTGTATAATGAGTTATAATTTTTAGCTTGTCCTTTTAGTATTAAACTCAAGCTAAAGAATGATTTCCGTTTAAGGAATAAGAAGCATAATTGAACTAAGTTGATAGAGTAATTAAAGGTTAGCATAGTTGCTATATTAAGAGGATGACATAGTTTTTGTGCTTATGTCATATTATGCGCTTTATAAGAGAACATAGAACAAAGGATAGACATGAACTGTGATTCTTGCAGTTGTGATGTTAATCACTAAAGGTGTCACTGTGAGGTAACCCCTGCACATACACATGATCTGGGCATCACTACAAGAGTCAATGCTAGGTAACCCCTGGTATACTTAGGGTCAATGCTAGGTGACCCCCGGTATACTCTTTTCGGATTAGCGAGGTGACCCCTCACTTTTCCTATCAATGACATGTCATAGAGTGCCGTAAGCGACAGAATGAGCTACATGGTACCAAAGAGAAGTAAAGGTTTGTAGAAATGGGAAGGGCTTTGATGAGGACATCCATAGCAATGAGGAACTCAATGAAGAGCTTCAATTCAAAGGACCCGTCACAAGACTACGAGCTAAGAAGTTGCAAGATTATTTGCAAGCTACAATTCGCAAGAAGCTCGAAGAAGAAGACAGCGTGCAAGGAAGCTTGAAGATGATGACCTTGTTGACGTTGGAAGATGGAGATCAAGACATGGAGAACACAACATGAAGATGTGCATGTGTGCATATGGACGTGTGCATGTGCATGAGATGAAGAGAAGATTCGGCCAAGTGAAGAAGAAGAGACCAATTTTGGTCTTATTGATTTTTATCTAGAAGTTATTTTATTTTAGACTATAGTATTTATTTTATTTAATTAGACTATAGTCTAGATCAGATTTTATTTAATTAATTAGGTGCAATTTTCGGTTATTTAGAGTCAAAGTTTGACTAGGATTTTAGATAAGGTAAGATCTACAAGTTCTACCTTAAATAGAATTCTAGTTTAGGAAACTTCCAAGTCTAGTTCTAGTTTGATTTGGGCTATAGATTTTCGGCCCTTATCCTTCATATTTTCGGTCACCTATGTATTATAAATAGGTGATCCATGCTTCATTGTTACTTTAGACTATATTTGATTATTAAGCATTTGCTTTCAATATCGTCTCTCCCCTTTTTAATCTTTTGTGAGTTTAAATAATTAAATTCATACTCTTAGATTTAGCACCTCTAAGTTTTACAAAGGGAATTCGTCGTCCACGTTTGAGGGATCGCCGGAGACTCGCTATCCGAAGAGAACCTTAAAGAATTTGGCCTTGTATACGTTCGAGATCCAAGGCAACTTTCGGGTTGTGATTCACATCGACAAAATCACCACCACCACCGCCGTTCGACGTCAACCACCGCCACCACCGAACGCCTCAAGTTCAGCCACCATTCGTGATCAAGATCGTGTTCATTCCATTCAATCCGTAAGTCCGTCACGACTCTATCATACCCTATCTACTCAAGCCCTTCTAAACCCATCCATCATCATCGAAACTTCACCCATAATACCGTCCCTAATACCGTCCAAAACAGCCCCTATCTTTGTTGGATTTGTGTTAATTTGTGTGTCATAAGTCTAGGTATTTTATTTTGTTTTAGTCGTCTAGTTTCTTCCGCATATTTTTACTTTGATTGTTTGAGTCATCGAAGACACAAAACTTACGTGTGTCGACGTGTGTTCGTTCCTAGAGTCCGGGTCGTATCATAAAAGTGGTATCAAAGCCACGTCGACTTTGGTTCGTTTTTGTGTCTTTATTTTATTTTACGTTTGATCGAGTTGTAATTTAAATTCCGTATTGTTCATTGTTAAAAAAAAAAGAGCTACGATAAAAAAAAAAGAAAAGAAAGAAGCGATCGTGATAAAAAAAAAATCGGACAAAAAAAAAAAGATCCGAAATTAAAAAAAAAGAATATTAATTGTTTCCTTTTAGTCCAATTTTTATTTTGGTACTTTCCTTTTGGAATTAGATCATAGTTGGTAATTACCTAGTAAGTCCCATCTTATTTTGGTAGTTTCCTTCTAAGTTTGATTTTATTTTTGGAACTTTTCCATACAAGTTCTAATTTCTTTTTGGTAACTTCCATAAGAGTCTTGTCTTATTTTTGGTTCATTCCTTCTAGAGTCTAGGCTAATTAAGGTATTTAGATTGTGTCACATAGATTGATACATATCCAAATCCCCTACTTACCTTATCTCTTTCTTCTTTCCTTATCTCTTCTACTTCTTTCTTTCCTACCCTATTCGACCACCTCTCCTACACACCTCAACCAATCGGCCACCCCCATCCACACTACTACTACATTCGGCCACCCCCATACCTACACATACTCAACCCGTATCTCATCTATACATACCAAATTCATCCTTGTTCCGAGAATAGCATTCCCGTCCTACCTCTGAACAAACCACACGAGTTCCTACTTCCACATACACAATTTTCACACACTGTGCACCCATATATTGAGTGATAAACGAGTGGTAAAATCAAGAGTGAAAACAAAAGAGTGAACGTGAGATTGTGAGGTCCTACCTTGTTTTCTTTTACGTTTGTTCATTTTGTAGGTACCATGAAGAAAGGAACCCGCACCGAATCATCCTCTACACCACCAGTCGACCTTGACGCCTTTGGACCCGTCCAAAGATCCATCCAAAGCACCCATGGAGTCATCCTCGGATCCACCCGCACCGTGGGATCCCAAGTACCACTTTAAAGCGCTGTCCAAACACGTTCAAAGACAACACCAGGCTCTCTCCGACAAGATAGATGATTTAGTGCATGCCCTTGAACGCACTAAAACAACGCCCGTTTTTCCTCCACCAATTCGAGGAAATCAGCGCCTTGAGCGTCAAAACGAGCCAGAAGAGGAGTACTTTGATGAGAATACTGAAGAATTCGACCGAGGCCGTCGCCCGAGACGTGGGAATAGTCGAGATGACTATGATGAAGACCGAATGCTCAACAACATCAAGACGAGCATCTCAGAGTTTGAAGGCCTTCACGATCCCGATATCTATCTTGATTGGGAATGTAAGGTAGAGAAGATTTTCGCATGCTATGATTTCACAGAAGCCAAAAAGGTGCAATTAGCATGTTTGGAGTTTAAAGGCTACGCAGCCACTTGGTGGGAGATGCAGCAAGAAAGAAGACGAAGAAATAGAAACCCACCCATCGACAATTGGGAGGAGATGAAAGGTTTCATGCGTGGACGCTTCATTCCAGTCCACTATGAAAGAGAGCTTGAGAAGAAGCTCAACCGGATCAAGCAAGGCACCCGTTCGATTGAAGAGTATCACAAAGAGCTCGAAACCGCTCTGAATCGAGTCAGGAAGGAAGAGACCTTAAATGCTACCATCATTCGGTACATTGAAGGTATGAATCCTGACATTTTTTGTGAAGTAGAACTCAAGGAGTTCATCAGCATAGAGAGGATGGTGCAGTACGCATCGATTGTGGAAAAACAGTTGCGAGAAGGACGCCGTCGATCCAGTCAGACTTCAGCCCCTACTCGACAACCTTGGAGTAAAGGTACACCTTCCACATCACCTTCTACTCCTTCTGTTGATTCCACACGACCCCGAGGTCAACCCGGTCCTCCGAAACGCCATTTCGACCGTTCTACACCGCAAGCAAGCCGTAGACCCGAGTCTACACCCAGGCCACCATTCCAACAGCCGAATCAACCCAATCCAGCGCCGAATTCAGCCCCTAGTCGAGCCCGTGACATTCAGTGTCATAAATGCCAAGGTTGGGGTCATTTTCAGAACCAGTGTCCAAACCGGCGTGTTCTGTTCCTCAATGAACAAAATGGACTTAAATCAGCCAGTGAAGATGAAGAAGAGCCTCAGGCCGCCGCCCCTGAAGCTGTTGAAGTCCCTGAAGTCGAGCCAGATGATGAGGAAGTCGAGCTACCTCATGTCAGCTTAGTGTCTATTCGCAGTCTGAACATCAGTCGTTAAGAAGAAGAACAATCGCAACGAGAGAACATCTTCTACACTCGAGTTGCCATCAAAGATCAGACTTGTGCGATGATCATCGACAGTGGGAGTGTAATCAACACAATCAGCCAGTAGGCCGTTGATAAACTCGCCCTCACCACAACAAAGCATCCAAAACCGTACAAGTTGCAGTGGCTCACAGATCGCGGATCCATCAGAGTCACAGGTCAGGTACATGTCTCCTTTACTAAAGATCGTTATTCTGACACTGTTCTTTGTGATGTTATTCCTATGGAAGCAGCCCATATACTTTTAGGAAGACCGTGGCAGTTCGACAGAAAAGCGGTTCATGATGGTTTGGCCAACACCTATTCGATCACTAGGGATGGCCGCACCACAGTATTGAAGCCACTCACTCCTAAAGCCTTTGCCTTGTGATGTGCAGCCACTTATGGAGGAGTTCGCGGACGTGTTCCCGGAAGAGATTCCAAGTGGATTACCTCCAGTTCGTGGGATCGAGCACCAGATCGACTTCGTACCCGGCGCCGTCTTGCCCAACAGACCGGCGTACCGCACTTCCCCCGAGGAAACGAAGGAGATCGACCACTAAGTGAAGGAATTTCTAGAGAAGAAGCAAATCCGAGAGTCGATGAGCCCTTGTGCAGTTCCAGTCATCCTAGTGCCAAAGAAGAACAACGAATGGAGGATGTGCATGGATTGCCGCGCCATCAACAAGATAACAGTTAAGTACAGATTTCCTATCCCTAGACTTGATGATATGCTAGATGAATTAAGTAGTTCTAACATGTTTTCTAAGATAGATTTGAGATCTGGTTATTTTCAAGTTAGAATGCATGAAGGGGATGAATGGAAAACAGCGTTTAAAACAAAGCATGGTTTATATGAGTGGTTAGTTATGCCTTTTGGTCTCACTAATGCACCGAGCATGTTTATGAGGTTAATGAATCATGTTTTGCGTGATGTGATTGGTAAATTCATGGTTGTATACTTTGATGATATTTTGATTTACAGTCACAGTGCACAGGCGCACCTAGAATACCTTAGGCGTGGATTTTGCTTATTGCGTGATGCAAAGTTGTATGGAAACTTGTCTAAGTGTTCGTTTTGTATGGATGAAGTCGTGTTTTTAGGCTTTGTCGTTAGTTCACGAGGTATTGAGGTAGACCGTTCCAAAATCAAAGCGATTGAGGAATGGCCAACCCTGAAAAACGCCTCTGAGATTCGATCCTTTCATGGATTGGCTGGGTTTTACCGTCGTTTTGTACGGGATTTCTCCAGTATAGCCGCTCCTCTTACTGAGCTAAGTAAGAAGGACCGGAAATTTGAGTGGGGTAAACAACAAGAGCATGCTTTTAATACATTGAAATCTTTGTTATGTTCTGCTCCTATTTTGTGTTTACCTGATTTTTCTAAGACTTTTGAGATCGAGTGTGATACCTCCGGGATAGGTATTGGTGCTGTTTTGATGCAGGAAAAACGTCCCGTAGCATACTTCAGTGAGAAGTTAAATGGCGCCTCTCTTAGGTACTCCACGTACGATAAAGAGCTCTACGCTTTGAAGCGTGCGTTGGACACATGGCAGCACTATCTCTGGCCTAAGGAGTTCGTCATCCACACGGATCATGAAAGTTTGAAGCACTTGAAAGGGAAAAACAATCTGAACAAGAGACATGCGAGATGGGTCGAGTTCATCGAGTCTTTCCCGTATGTTATCAAGTACAAGAAAGAAGAAGATAATGTCGTCGCCGATGCTCTATCAAGAAGGTACGTTCTTTTGAACTTAATGCATGCTAAGATGCTTGGTTTCGAGTCCATTAAATTATTGTATGTTGAGGACGCCTACTTCAGCCCTATCTATGCTTCATGTAGTTCGAAACCTAGGTCTTTTGATGGTTATTATGTGCATGATGGTTTTCTGTTCAAAGAGTCAAAGTTATGCATCCCTACTTGTTCTATGCGTGAGCTATTAGTGTTAGAATCGCATGCGGGGGGTTTAATGGGTCACTTTGGTGTGCATAAGACATTGAACTTGCTGTATGAACATTTCTTTTGGCCGCATATGTGTAAGGATATAGAGAATGTGTGTAGTCGTTGCATTACTTGTCGTCAAGCCAAATCCACTTCACACCCATTCGGATTGTACACGCCCCTACCCGTTCCTTCAGCTCCTTGGATTGATATTTCTATGGATTTCATCTTAGGATTGCCTAGATCTAGTTCGGGTAAGGATTCTGTGTTTGTTGTAGTTGATAGGTTTTCCAAAATGGCTCATTTCATTGCATGTAGGAAAACTGATGATGCTATACATGTTGCCAACTTGTTCTTTGTGCATGTTGTTAGATTGCATGGAATTCCTCGTACTATTGTTAGTGATAGGGATTCTAAGTTTTTAGGACATTTTTGGCGTGTTTTGTGGGGAAAATTAGGTACTAAGTTATTGTTTTCTACTTCATGTCATCCACAAACCGATGGTCAAACTGAGGTTGTGAATCGCACTTTAGGAGCTTTACTTAGGTCTCTAATAAAGAATAACTTGAAGTCATGGGAAGAATGTCTACCATATGCTGAGTTTGCTTATAATCGTGTTGTGTATTCTTCTACTAACATGTCTCCTTTTGAGGTAGTTTATGGATTTAATCCACTAACTCCTACTGATTTATTACCTTTACCCGTTGAGCATCTAACGAGTGTTAAAGGTATGAAACGAGCTGATTTTATTCAAGAGATGCATGAGAAGGTACATGCCCGGATTGAGCACCAAGGCTCACGAATTGTCGTCGCACGCAACACGAGGTGCAAGCGTGTTATCTTTCAGCCCGGAGATCGTGTTTGGGTTCATTTAAGCCCTGGCCAATTTCCCAACCTGAGGAAATCCAAGTTGTCGCCCCGTGGAGATGGTCCCTTCACTGTTCTAAGCTGTGTTAATGATAATGCATACCGCATTGATCTACCTGGTGAGTACAAGTGTTCTTCTACATTTAATGTTGCTGATTCCGGGTCGTATCAGGCTTTCACGTTTTGCTTTCCATTATCTGTATTTATTTTTGGATATTCTGTTACAGTTTTAATTAAAGATTGAGTTAAAAGTTTAACCCACTGAGTGCTTTAGCACTCACGCCCAAAATATTTTAAAAATGTTTTTCACAGGTTGATGCTGAAGGTGATGACTCGATGTACTATTGTGGGTTGATCATACCTTGTTGTCTCGTTCGGACTAAATTATTACTCATGAGTATGTTGTTATGTCATACAATATTACTCCATTATTTTCTGCTTAAATTCTGATAGAGTTGCCCCATAGTATGATTGCATGGTATGTTTTATTAGGCTTATTTGAATTGTATACCTTAATTGAATCATGATAAATAAAGTCCCATCTCTTTTTCATAGATCCAAGCATGTCTCTTTACAGTTTTCGACCTATGGATAGGTCATATTTGGTTGAGTTTTGGATTCTGTTTATTTTCCAGTTGACCTATGAATGAGTCTTAACTTGTTTAATTGCTTCTGTCCTATGAATGAGACATAAAATAGTTTATTTGCCTCTGACCTATTAATGGGTCTTAGTTGTTGTGACTTATGAAGAGGTCTTGTTTATTTGAGGAGTCAGAGTCCGATTCATTGATTGTTGGATTCTGCTTAAATTCGATTGGCTTATGAATCGGCATTCTTTTGACTTGATTGAATCAATTGGCTTAATTGATACGTTGAAAGGCATGGATTTCTTCCAGTTACAGAGGTTATGCTGCCCAAATTTCTGGGGAATATAACCTATTCTTGTTCTAAAGCCATTTCATTTGATTATTTTAAATAGTACTTCCTTTTTTAGTAACACTCCGACCCTCATTTATTATTTCTTTTGGGACCGGGACATTACAGAGGACCCTCTGAATTTTGGATTATGCTACCTTTTTCCTTGTATTTTTCCCGTAATATCCCCGTCCTAATTCTCGGGACAGGTGTTACATTAGCCTGGCCAAAAATCTAGCTGTGGTCGCCTCCTTATCTTCTACCACATTAGCCCGAATCATGGCTATCTCCATTTCTTTGAAGTACTCATCTACGCTACTTGAGCCTTGCCTTAGAGTCTGAAGCTTAGTGTGTAGCTCTCAGTAGTAGTAGCTAGGTAAGAACCTTCTTCTCATCACGACCTGCATCTCGTTCCACGTGTTGATCGGTGGCTCTCCATTATGTCGCCTAGAGGTTGTTAATCGTTCCCACCACACTAGGGCATAATCTGAGAACTCAACAGCTGCCAACTTCACCTTCTTGAACTCCGAATAGTTTTGGCAGTCAAACACCATCTCCACTTTGTACTCCTATTCAAGATACGCGGTCGGATCATTTTTCCTATGGAATGATGGAATGTTCATCTTGATGTTTCCTAGATGATCATCTTCTCGATTCCGGGCTCTTCTATGTCTCCGTCCTCCTACTGCAGAAGCTCTATCTTCCTCCTCATAGTCTTCACTATCGAATTCATAATATTCTCCTATCTCCCTCTCTACATGTGGATATCACCTAGCTTCCACTCGGTCGCCTCTGCCTTCTCTTCCACCTCGTCCACCATGGTTTGCACGAGGAGCTTGCTGATTTTGCTCCTGTACTGAATTCTCCAAGTTATCCAGTCTCTTGTTCAATGTAGTCAACTCAGTTTGGAACAACCTTGTCATGTATTGTTGTATGGTCTCCATTGTAGATTTGGGATCGATGTTCTGGACTGCATCCCCTCCGGACTCCTCCGTCTTATCTCCGGTACCTGCAGATTTGTTAAACATAATCGACTTTTTTTTACTCAAATACAAACTGATGTAATAAAAAATTACAGAACAAAAAAAATAATCGAAATAAATACAACACAAAAGAGAAAATCCACCTACACAATGCTCTACACTCTCAACTCACGTGTATACACTCGTGTATCACTCAATTTGGCTTTTTTTACTCGATCGCACTCACCTTTCTGTCTTTTACCACTCAAATTTCACTCTACAGAAATCACCAATCTCACGACTACACCAATAAGTCTAAAACGACTTATCCAAAACTAAACCAAATCAACACCAGCAAATTTTCATTTTTTTTCTCAGCAATACCAATATTCCTCAACTCACTCCCAACACCAAAATACAGCTCCCTAAACAACTCCTATCAATACCACAACAATGCCTAAAATTTCCTACCGAAAATTAAATTTTTTTTGAAATTTCCCGAAAAATTTTCGACTTTTCTACGGACAATATATAAGCCTCCGGGAACCCAAATAACAAAATGAAAATTAACAAAACAGCAAGAAAATTTCCCACCTTTTTACTCATTTTTTTGCAACTTTCTCTTTTTTCTTCTTGTTGTGCACCGCTGTTCTCTTCCTTCTCTTTTTTTTAAATTGGTGAGAAAAATTTAAATCGAAATGAAAATACGGGATAGGATTGGAACATGATACAAAGTCGGAGCTTTGATACCATTTGATGCAATCCTCCCAAAGTATCAAGTTACAACGATGGAATTGGATAGAGATCCCAAACCCTAGCCTCACAATGACTCGAACCTCGACGAAATCCGCATACAATTGGAAACACAAATCTAAAATTAATTGTCACACCGCAAACAATTATGGAATGACTGTTTGATAAGTCGGTAGAAGTCTCACGGTATGTGTGTGTGAAACAGAGAGAATTCTCTAGAGAGAAATAACTCACAAAATAATTTCAATAATAATAATGATCTGTTCTGGAACACAATAAGACAATCCTTATATAGTTGAATCCAAAAATAAATAATCCAAAAATAATATCCTAAAAGAAATAGGGAATAAAATACAAAAACACGCTAATCTGGAACACTCCCTATTTGGGCGTGACACAAGGTCAGTCGCGCCCCGGGTCACACTGTAGCTCGCGCCCAGTCCAAAGTAGAACACATCTTGGGTTAGAGCGGTTCATTCATACCCTGGGTTGTGCTGTAAGTCGCCACCAGCCTAAAGCAGAACACGTCTTGGGTCAGAGCGGTTCACTTACGCTGTAACTCACGCCCACGGGTGTGATCGGCTGCTCGTGTCCTGACTCGTGCTGCAACTCACGCCAGTCCATTCTGCAGCTCGAGATCACCGTCTTCCACTTGAGCTTGGGTTCCACCCCCTCCACAGATCTCTTAGACGACTCTTGGCTCCAGACCTCTTGAATGAATGCATTGAGGCTCTCCTTGTATCTCTTAGTTCTGGATCTTATCACCGGTCCTTCAGGCACTCTAATTGGGTCAAGTCCTTCATCGACTCGGGTCGTATCACATTTATTTATTATGTAGGAGAAACATAAGATAGGTGAGTGTTTTGACCAAATTAAATTTTGAATTAATGCATTTATTATTGTGTAAGAAAGGTAGGTAAAAATTTACAAATGAATACACATCAACAAATAAGAATCATTTCACTACCAAAATTAGATCAAAAAACCTAGAGCAAATATTCGTTAACAAAAGATCGAGCAAGGCGAGAGTGAAAGACGAGTGAGGCGAAAAGGAAAACAAAGCAACTTTGATCTTTAAAGGTGAAATTGCTCACCCATATGAGAAGTATCTATCTACATAATGTTCATAGAAAAGTTGCTGAACGTTATACATATGTTCACAATAAAATTCAAGAACGTTATTGTGAACGTTTATGTTGCTTGCAGAAAGTAAAGTACACAGAGGTTTGGTAACCCTGTTCGATCAACCGATCTACATCAGAGGGACTTGTCAGGTCCGTGGAAAATAATTCACTACTCCGGTGTCACGTTTACTAAGGATTTTACATGCAGCTGACCTCCCGTCACTCGCTACCCTTTCTACCCATACACCTTCTTTCACTGAATTGAATCATGAGATCCCCTCACAACCTAGATGTCAAACCTATCTAGTTCCTACAGAAAATATCTCTCGAGACTTCTTTTCACAGTGTATGAACAAGTGTGTTTCAATACACGATGACTAGAACACTAATCTCTAGTCTAAGACACTACCGATGCTATGTGGCTCAAAACAATTAAAGCACTAAAATAATCTCTGCAGTTCTTCTAATCGGTGTGTTTTCTTCTTTTCTTTGCACATCTAACATATCTGATCCCTTGGCTATTTATAGATGAAAAGAGATAGCCTAAACAAGGGAACAGAAGTCGGAATTTGATTCCGATATAAACAAGAAAACATTCCTTATTTAGAACTGAGATCAAACTCGAACCATGTTAGGAATTCTTCCATGAATAGAACTCTGCCTTTGACTTCAGTCTTGAACTCTTCTTGTAGCTTCTAGATAATCTCTGAATCTTCTCTTAGTTGAAAACCTTGAATAGCTCCATCGAACTTTGGAAGAATAATCTGGACAAGGATGTTCCTATAAATGTTCAAGAACATTACAGTGAACATTGTTGATCTTTGAGTATTCTCTTCAGATGCAGACATCCATGTACTTTGCAATGTATATTGTTGATCTTGAATCTTCTCATCAGGTAGCACAGCGGAATCTTTTGTATGTTCACATACTGTCTTAAGACTATCACTCAAGCTAGCTGGCAGTATACAACATGTTGAACTATCTTTTGTTATGTCACGATGCACAATAGTCTTTTTCTCAGCTTAATCCAAACTTCTTGCTTTGAGCTATTTTCAGAAAGTTTCAAATCATGTTCACGTAAATTGTGATAAACATTCTCCAGAACAGTGACATGTACTTGGGAAAAACTAAATACAAAACTGATTTATGAGTTTCCATAAAGATGAATGACAATCAACCACTTATAACAAGAGCAATGTAGAGCTCTTGATAAAAAAACATAGTACTTGTGACACTGTTGAATCCATCTTAATAGATTGATGTCACAAAGGCACTAACAATCCCCCCTTTGTCTTTATCTGTTGGCAAATCTGCTCCTTTGTTTTTCTAGGTGCAACTCCTTCATGTTTCCTTGAATGTCTTCAGCAGTAGCAAGGACGATCACCTAGATCTTCTTAAACTTTGCAATGAATCTTCAGCTCTGTTTATATTTCTTTTTCTTCATATTTTTCTTTTTATTTTTATCAGAGCAATTTTTTTCTTTTTAGACGAACATTAGTAGTTTAGAGACAAAAGTGACAAAGATGGAGGATTGCAGAATGATGTAATTTAAGGTGATGTGATTACAGATCAATTACATCAATGATTGACGCTCAAAGTAAAGAGCTTCACAAAAAATAAAGACTCAGTGTAGCGCTCCGGTCCTGAAAGACCGTGGAAATGGACGCCACGAGGGTGGGAATTAAGAAGCGGGAAAGAAAGAGGTAATCTGATTCACAATAGAAGACTCAAAACAACCAAACACACTTTATAATTACATATACTTATCCATAATACCAAGATCAGGGTCCTTGGTATTTAATGAAAGAATATTATCAGCGCGAAAGCTCAATTCTCAATAGAATACTAACAAAAAAAGATAATGGAAAATAGGTAAATAACAAAAGCCCATCTCTCAGCATCGTCACATCCACGCGCCAGCCTAATGACCTGAAAATGTTTGAAAAAATTTGGGCTGAGTACTAATGCTAGTTTTTTTCACATCATCAGTTAGATTTCTCAACGTAGAGATAATTGTCTCATATTCAGGATGAGAACTATGCTGCATGAAAAATGGGGCGATTGTACTGTGCATTTGAACAATACTCCAATCCGGAGCTTTCCTCAGACCAAGAGATTTCATTCGAGCCCAAGCTTCTCCAACTCCATCCCACTTGGCAATGAAGAGCTTGGGCACGCATTGCTGAGGAAATTTCTGAATTCGAGCCTGCAGATGCTGGTAGGTATGTGCAGTTGGCTCAAAGGTTGCCTTGCACGTTCTATCAGGTTTGAAGCTTGCTTCAGGTTGTTCTTTAAAACCTTAAGGTTCAAATTTTTTGTGCTTTGCAAATGTTCTCGGAGTTTCTGCAAAGTGGTATCAAAGCAGGTTTGCAACTCTGCAGACCTACTGGGTCAACTTATTTCATTTTTTATTAAATTCCTGTGTGATATTATATAAGCCCTCAGCTCGTTACTCACGTAACAACCTAAAAGGTACACATGTTTTTATGCGGATTTTAGTTTTTAAAAGTTTACATTATTTGTTGAAATGTTAAGTCTGTCTGAAAATGAAAGATTAGGATTCACCGTATTGACGAGAATTCCTTGAAAGATTGATATTTATGCAGATTGCATACTCTGATTAACTACGCTGAATGCGTACTCTATGCTATCACTGGTTATGAAATATGCCTGTGAGCATACTGGTTTCTGTCGAAAAACTATGTTGATTACATATATGTATAAACTTGTTTATCTATGTCTTGTGCATACTTGTGATGTTGGGAACGTGCAGAATACATACTGTAAACTGTGATAGCCGGAAACTGTTTGTTGTATATACTCTAGAATGAGTACGAGAACTTGAAAGCTTGATAACGTAAGATTAACTTAGCATATAGTTGCTGAACTTAAGCTGAACTTGTGAGCATTAATGAGATTGCTGAGAACATAGTTTGACTGAGGAAACGTTTCATTTTGATGACTGAACATAAACTTATGGCTTAGAAGAACTGCCACATGTATATCATTATTAATTAGTGGATTACGAGATTTCATACGTATAAAAAAAAGAAAGAGATCAATTCGGTGTTCGAGTTTATTAGAGAAATAACTTACTCTATGGGAGTCAACATCTGGTTAGAAGAAATCTTTGAGATTGAGATTGTGTCAAGATTGACCAAGAATTTACGTGGTTGCTAGGAAGATGGACACATTAAGCAATAAAATATTTTGAAAACAAAAACGTAAGCCAACGATCTATGTGGAAACTGGAAATTTTCGTGGGTAGATATGCTAGACGATGATGGATGCTACAAACAAGTTTCAACATCAGAATTTTCACCTGAGCGAATTATTGAGGTAGACCGATCACCGCCTTTTATACCTCATTGTCGAGATGAGGTTATAAAGTTTACTCAGCAAGTGATAACGAGTTCTAAGGAGAACTAAATTTCTTCCGGAAACGTTATTGGATAACTTTGGCACCATCATTTGAACTTGTTGCTGATGTATTTTGCATATGTTGTGTTCGAACCTTATCATTGGAAGCCACTGGGCAATGAGCAGATGGACGGTGATGAACGTGCGATGGATATAGACGATTGTGTGATATTGTTGGATCAAGTTTGACAATTTGTTATTAGATTAACTTGGTACTTTTTGTAGATCTAGAATGTTGTCTTCTTTTGATAAGTTTATCCTAATGACACGTGCAAGAAGAGATCGAAATCTACCACCCTGGGGAAACTAACAAGATAACAAGTTCTATAGCGGAAAAAGAGCAAGAAATACTCGAATACTTTATAGTAGAACAAGAGATTTTTGTGGGCAACAATATGTCATACCAATCAAGATAAAAATGGTCGACACGATTGCAGCCAAATTAATTTAAAGATATGTTTGCCGGTGTTCTACTCAGTTTTCAGGAGAAGTTAAAGTCAAACTATTTTGAATCTAGGAGGTATCATAGATCAAGTCGTTTTCTCGTACCACTTTCGGTAGGTAGGAAATGATCTCCAAATGTCACTTTCCCAGCCAGACGCAACCATTTAAAGTCCAGTCGACTCACGTTATTTCATAGCAACCTCTTAAAGATGAAAGTGCAAGATGCTCTAGAAAGAAAAAGAACCCGAGGAAAATCGTTGAGATGATAGATCTAGTGGTTGGTAGGTCGAGAGCGTCAGTATGATAGGAAGGTTTGACAAATCTATTTGTTCATTCCCATCGATCACCTTTCAATAACCTCATTTTATTTAAAACTTCTCGATCAAATCCTCTTGGATAATTTGTAATCTTTTGATGATACTTCTTTGATCATAAAAAAAAATCGGTAATAGCACTTTCTTGTTAGGCTACACTGACACCTTCGTGAAAATTTTTGAGCACAGTTCTCAGTTGCTAAGTGCTGATCTTTCTTCCTTTATTCCTATATATCTTTGTACTGTGCGAGAACCTTTTGAGTTTATGAGTCCTCTAAAAAGGCAATATTTTTAAATAAATAATCTAGTGTTATATATCTTTCAGTTTTTGAACTTGTTAAAGATTATTGATCAGATAAAGTCCTCACTCAGAGACGTTTGTTTTCTTTTAACTTTCACTCATAGAACTCGAGTGTGAGTCCTCAAAAAGGAAAGAGAGTTTATAGAAGTATTACTTTAGGTGTATCATCGGAGAATGAGTGATAGTATTCCATAGTGGGGAATGAAACCGAAGTAGTACCAGTAAGTACTCTCCAAAGTTGAAAGTACATTTCTAAAGTAATTTCTCAGTTCGTAACGTTTAAGACAATCCAATAGATGATGGCAAGTAAGTTCTGAGCTTATAGATAAAGTCTAGATGTGCGATCTTTATGCAAGCGATAACCAATGAGAACAGGATAGTCGGATTACCACCTTGACGAAATGAGAAGAGTACAACGAGGAATTTAAAGATTGAGTTGCATCGAGAATATGTTTCAAAGCACAAGAAAGTCGAACCTTAAGGTTTAAAAGAACAACCTGAAGTAAGCTTCAAACCTGATAGAACGAGCAAGGCAATCATTCAAGGATGTGCCTTTTCAAAATGCGAAATCATGGGAAGATTTTAAACAGTGCATCGTGATAGCTTTCATAAAGGATAGAGAGAGGTGACCAATGTTCAGGCTTCCGAGAGGATAAATCTGCCAGTAAAAGCAAAACGAGTATAGACTCTTCAAAGAAGTATGTAATCAGGAAAAAAAAAGCGGATAGAGGGCTAGAGGTTGAGAATCAATCTAAACTATGAAAACCTTAATGGTTCCAGGTAGACAAGTGAAGAAAGTGGGGTTTTGAACCCTAAGGATGTACTTGATACTTTTTCTCAGGGATATGGAAATTTCAGGATGAAATTTTTTTTAGGAGGGTGGAATTGTAACACCCCGAAAATTATAGGTTGGAATTTAGTTTAGAATTTATTTAAGTATTTTATTTAAATAATAAATATTGAAATTTAGACAGTAAAATGGAAGAAGACGTCGAGAGAATTATTTTGACACCAAGAACATTAAAATCAAATATTATTTGAGTACTCGATGTAATTTATTTCATTTAAATATTTTGAACCCAATTTATTTCATGTCAAGTTTAATATTACAACCCAAAATCCAAGTCCATTTTAGCTCAAACCACACTAGCCACCTAGCTCATTTGCATGAGAGACACGTGAGTATATGAGTATGCAAATTTATTTACAACTGTTGAATTAGCAGAAGATCGAGAGAGAGAAGCAAAGTGAAGAAGATCAGAAGAGAGAGAGGAGCAGATTGAAGGAGAGAGAAAGCGAAGAGAAAGAAGAAAGGGGAGAGAAGAGAAGAGAGATCGAGAGAAATTGAGGGTGAGAGAGAGATTACCAAGAGAGGGAGAGAGAGAGGGAACGGGAGGCAGCTACCTCTGCCATCCGCCACCACCGGCGCCGCCCTGCCTTAGCCGTCCAGCTACCAGCGCCACCGCCGTCGCCGGAGAAAGAGGCCGCAGCTACTGCCCATCATCACCTCCGTTCAGCTGCCATCTTCGTCGGCATCATCCTAGTTCGTTTCTCATTCTTTTCGCTTGATTTTCGGATATGTCGAGTAACTATATGTGCTCTTCGTTTCATCTTTTGATGTCGTTGTCATCCGATGGCCGAAAATCGGCCAAATCGCCGGAAAACAGAATCAGTTGCATTTTCCGGACAGTTTTCTTACTCCAGCTTAATTGGACTTTTTAGCCCTTTTAATGTCGAAATCTGGGAATGTGTATTTGAGGAACGTTTTTAGGTGTATGTCTTGGGGTTCTGCAGAACTTGGAATTTCTTTATTTGGAGTTTTAGTTTGTGAGATATGATTTATTTAGTAAAACTGCTACACAGGGAAATGAAAACGAAAGCGAAAACCATCAAAAGGAGCTGCCCCACCACCTTGTCCCGCAGCCAACTTGCGGTACGATTTCCCGCTGATCCGACCGTCGGATTTGCCCCAACTTTATACCGTTTTGAAGATTTTCTTATATGCTATTCATATCTGGCTTCTGATCGTGAATCAGAAGTCGTTTGCTCTACCGAAATCATGCCAAAAGATATCGTAAAACTGCTATCAACATCAGGTGCGCAGCTACTGCTGCTAAGACAATCCTTCTACAACCTTTCCGGTGATCAAAACCCATCATTCCATACATGGTAGAAACCTCTCTTCATAATCTACAATTGCATGTATTCGGTTCTTATTCTCGATAGATGTTCGACGAATAAAAAGTAGGTCAAAGTTGAGGGCTCTCAATTTCTAAAAAATCTGAAAATATTGACTTATTTTGCTTCAAAATCCTCATTTAAATCTGGTCCTAAGTTATTTATTTAATGATGTTTAAGTATTAGATATATGGTTGAGAGTTGAAGCTAGCATGGATTGTGTTATGTTTTGAATGTGATTAGAAAGAGTTTTAAAATAAGGTGGAGTTGGTCGTGAGTTTTGGTTAAGTTAATCTTGTATTTTCCTTAAATTTGGAGAGGATATTTTGATGTATTTCTAAAGTAATTGGGGAATGTGATATATTTTAAAGGGGTGGAAGGTGATCATTTGATAGTTTAACAAGGATATAGATTAAAATATAAGTGACAAAATACCAACCTTAGTCCCCAATATTTGGAAAATGTATTATGTTACCCAAAATGTTTTAATCATTGAATGATACTACGATTAAAGTCCACTAACCTTATATGAGTAACCTAGAAACTTGATTTACGTTCTTTTAGGTATTCGAGCTCGATCGATCCTAATGTTTATGGATATATATTTATTATTGTTCTAAATCGACATTAGCTATTAGTTAAATAGTCAAGACGAATTCCCAAAGTAAGAATCTTGTTGATTTGTAGGCCAAAGATTGCCTGGGGCGATTTATGATTCTTAGTTCAGTTCATCATTTCGTAAGCAAGGAGATCGATCATCAAGGTGGGCTATACTATCTTTGTAAATTGTATCTTTCGAGCTATTAAGCTCTGCTTTGTTAAAATTGCATATGTGACTATCTGTGTTAAATATATACGTGCTACTGTATGTTGTCGGAGTCTCATAAACCAGCGCTGTGTCAATGTGAGTAGCTACAGTATGTATGCATTATTCGTCATGCCATACTCCTTGTTGAGATGACTAAAATGAAACACTTATTGATTACACTCATGGGTCATTCCCATAGACTTTACGCGTTGGTGATGTAGAAGGGTTGCGGGCAGTGACTGGTTATACTTTTAGCACTTTCACTACTACTAAGAAGATCCTTCTACAACCTTTCCGGCAATCAAAACCCATCATTCCACACATCGTAGAAACCTCTCTTCATAATCTACAATTGCATGTATTCAGTTCTTATTCTCGATAGATGTTCGACGAATAAAAAGTAGGTCAAAGTTGAGGGCTCTTAATTTCTAAAAAATCTAAAAAAATTGACTTATTTTGCTTCAAAATCCTCATTTAAATCTGGTCCTAAGTTATTTATTTAATGATGTCTAAGTATTAGATATATGGTTGAGAGTTGAAGCTAGCATGGATTGTGTTATGTTTTGAATGTGATCAGAAAGAGTTTTAAAATAAGGTGGAGTTGGTCGTGAGTTTTGGTTAAGTTAATCTTGTATTGTCCTTAAATTTGGAGGGGATCTTTTGATGTATTTCTAAAGTAATTGGGGAATGTGATATATTTTAAAGGGGTGGAAGGTGATCATTTGATAGTTTAACAAGGATATAGATTAAAATATAAGTGACAAAATACCAACCTTAGTCCCCAATATTTGGAAAATGTATTATGTTACCCAAAATATTTTAATCATTGAATGATACTACGATTAAAGTCCACTAACCTTATATGAGTAACCTAGAAACTCGATTTATGTTCTTTTAGGTATTCAAGCTCGATCGATCCTAATGTTTATAGATATATATATATATATTTATTATTGTTCTAAATCGACATTAGCTATTAGTTAAATAGTCAAGATGAATTCCCAAAGTAAGAATCTTGTTGATTTGTAGGCCGAAGAGTGCCTGGGCGATTTAAGATTCTTAGTTTAGTTCATCATTTCGTAAGCAAGGAGATCGATCATCAAGGTGGGCTATACTATCTTTGTAAATTGTATCTTTCGAGCTATTAAGCTCTGCTTTGTTAAAATTTCATATGTGACTATCTGTGTTAAATATTTACGTGCTACTGTATGTTGTCGGAGTCTCATGAACCAGCGCTGTGTCAATGTGAGTAGCTACAGTATGCATGCATTATTCATCATGCCCTACTCCTTGTTGAGATGACTAAAATGAAACACTTATTGATTACACTCATGGGTCATTCCTATAGACTTTACGCGTTGGTGATGTAGAAGGGTTGCGGGCAGTGACTGGTTATACTCTTAGCACTTCACGATAAATTATTTTGGTGAACTTAGGTTGTTTCCAATTTAAAATCTCCTAAGCTTCACCACCTGCATGGATATAGATAGATCACTTCTAGAAAATAACTTGCATAACTTAAATTGTGAAACTTGCCCACCGAGTGCATTAGTACTCAGCCCAAATTTTTTCAAACATTTTCAGGTCATTAGGCTGGCGCGTAGACGTGACGATGCTGAAAGATGGGCTTTTGTTATTTACCTATTTTCCATTATCTTTTTTTGTTAGTATTCTATTGAGAATTGAGCTTCCGCGCTGATAATATTCTTTCATTAAATACCAAGGACCCTGATCTTGGTATTATGGATACGTATATGTAATTATAAAGTGTGTTTGGTTGTTCTGAGTCTTCTGTTGTGAATTAGATTACCCCCTTTCTTTCCCGCTTCTTAATTTCTACCCCCGTGGCGTCCATTTCCACGGTCTTTCGGGACCGGAGCGCTACACTCAGACAATGAGTCTTTTTGAAGGATGAAAGAAAAAAAAACAGATCATATTTTTCAGAAAAACTAATTCTTTTTCCTCTCCAGTTTCATCACCTCCAGCATTCTTACCTTCTTCCTCAGTACTTTCTCCTTTGCAGCCTTTCCTTACTCCTCTTCATGCACAACCTTAGATGATTTCTTTTCAGAGCAGGCTGATGTGCTAAGGCGGCCTTCTTTTCTTTGAGTGTCTTCACACTCCTTGACTGTAGTTTCAGCAAGGGGTGTAAAGAGATATCCTGAACAACTCGTTTAAAGCAGAAGACAGGTCTGAAGAGACCTTGATGCCAAGAGATTTCTTGGGTTTGATAACAGAATCCATTCTTGTGGCGACATTCTTTCTCTGTCTTTTGATGATGTTGTAGATCAGCATAGGATAGACTATTGGAGCCTTGATGAGCTTACTTTCTACCAAGCTCACCACCTTATTGAAAACAAATTCACCATAGTTGAATTTCGTTCATGTTCCAATGTGAAATATGAACCTTCCTTGATTTTGATTAACACATGTTCTGTATGTGGTCGGCACCTAATTGTGTATGGCAATTCTGAATAGGATCTTGTAGGTTGATGTTAGCTTGCTTGTTGGAACGGTCTGGGGATTGGTCGGCCAATAATCATACTCACTTCCTGTCACACCTACCTCAATAAAATAAATTAAAATATAAAGTAATGTAAAAATATGGGTTGGTTGTCTTCTTTTTAAAAAATGGAAATATGTATTATCTATTAAAAAGCGTTAACGTTAGAAATTTAGGTTAACATGTGGTGCATTTAAATTGATCAATAATTTTAAAAGTATAATTTACTAAAGAGTATAAAGAAATTATTATTTTCCTTGGTAGAAAAAGTTTTAATAATATTCAGATACACGGGGATTTAAACTTAAGACACCTAAGAAGCAAAACATAGTAAAATAAACCCTTGCCCTCTTCACAGGTCGTCATCCATGTATATACTTCTCCGGACTTGTCAGAGCTTTAAGCATTCATACATCAATGCACCACGCGTTATCACTTTCACCTACAATGCATGAACTACTTGAGCTAATGCTCAGTAAGTAGAAATCATGCGCATGCATGTTCACTAGTAGTCACAACACATGCAAGACATAACACACTACAAACGTGAAATGCTCGTGTATAAAATCCTTTCATGCCATCTCAAAAGCATTTTCAACGTTTAGGAACTTGGCTCCGTTCACCAGACATCAACATGAGTCATGAGCTCATAATATAATCAATATCACTTGGCCAGAATGTGATTAGTTGATACGACCCAGACACAAACTAGGACGATAATAACGACGTAGCGGAAGACTTAAGAATCGAAACACGTCAGAATTAAGAATGATTCAATCCGACACAAATTTACGACTAATCTAGATGATTAAAATACTTAAAACTATGACACAACTATATAACACAAATCCAAGGCTTTATGGGCTGTATTGGACGTGTATGGGGTTGGATATTAGGATAGGGATTCGTGTGTGAAGGTTGTTGAAGAAGGGCTCGGAGAAGATAGGATATGTTAGTATTTGAACGGACTTACGGATAAAAATGAACGGATGAAGATATCTCAAACTCGGACTTGGTTGCTGCCGTGAAGATGGACGACGGTGGAGGGTGGTTTGACGTCGGTGAGAGTGTTGGACGGTGGTGGTGGTGAAGTGATTCACAACCCGATAGCCTCCTTGAATCTCGAACGTCTTCAAGGTTGAAATCTCCAAGTTGTTCCTCGTTAGCGAATACCGGTCAATCCCTCAAGTGAATTGAGCAATACCCTTGAATAAGACTTGTAGTTGCTAGCTCCAAGAATGAATATTTTCGTGTGAAAAGTATTCAAAAGACAAATAGATTTGAGACACAAATTGAATGCAAAAGCAATTTAATTCAACAATGTCTAAAGTAACAATATAACAATGATCCCCTATTTATAAGTGTTAAGGGGGCCGAAAATTAAGCTAATAAGGACCGAAAATTGGAGTCCAAATAGATCTCCAATTGGACTAGGAAATTGCCTAAACTAGAATTCTATTTAAGGTAGTTTCTTCCCTTAATTAAAATTCTAGTCAAACCTATGACCATGTGACACTATGACCGAAAATTCCTACCAAAATAATTAAATAAATCTGATCTACTATAGTCTATAATTAAATAAATTAAATACTATAGTCTAAATAAAATCAACGCCATAATTAAATACTATGGAACCGATTTCTTCACTAAAACCGCACACACATGCACACGGCAATTACATGAACATGCACACATGCACTTGAACTCTTTATCTTCATCTCTTCAAGATTAATACTCCATGGTGTGTTCTTGATCTTCAATAGTTAATAAATTAACTATCTTGGAATTGCTTCTCTTGACTTCTTGATCTCCAATCTCGAGCTTTCTTCTAATCAACACTTGCATGTAAGCTTGCAACTTCTTAGCTCTTGATCTTGTGATTGGTCCTCTAAATTGCAACTCCGGTTCTTCATCATCTTTGTTGTCCATGGCTTCATCATTAGTGCACTCATGTGGCTCATCCTTCCTGGACCCCAAGGGACACACCCCCTGCCTGTTCCCTTTGATCCCGCATGGAAGTCATCCCACTCGAGGTACAAATATCAACACAGCACAACACAGGCTGGTGGTGACCAATCCTTGATGTGACCCGGACAATGTATCCACGACACGAGTTTTATGCACGCGGAAGACTTCAAGAAAGAACTACGTCAGCTAGAAAACAATGGAATCAATCCGACTCAAAACACGATAAACTTACTAGAATTACGTAGACGCGTACCAGGACTCGATGTAAACACTTGGTACGAATTGAGGGGGCTGGAATCACGGCGGTGATGGTGATAACGGCGTCGAATGGCGGCGGTCTTGGTGGTAAAGACGGTGGTGTTGATTGTAGAAGGATCGGCTAGGATCGGCGAATCCGTGTTGATAACTCGAACGCGCACGACTAACTCCTCCGGATAGCAATTCTCCCAAGTACTCGATTTTACCCTGAAGAACTTGATTAAGACTATTGAGTTGCTAAAATAATATAATTTTGAAGGTAAAATTTCGATCAACAAAAGATTTGGAGACAGATTGAGAATAACTTGTTTATTTCTTGCAATTGTCTAACTTTTAAAGTGTCACATGGTACTCTTATATATAGGAGTGATTATGGACGAAATTCTAAGCCTAAACAACTAGAAAAATCGATCAAACTAAGAGTTCTAGTCAAACTAGGACAAAATCAAAACATACAAAAAATAAGATAAGAAAAATCTATCTAGATAAAGATAAATCCCATAATGGATTTGGGCTTGTATATCATGCCTATTTGGACCCAAACACATGACCATGGGCTGAATTAATGATATTAATTTTATGGCCCATCTGTGGATAATTCTTGCCACCTTTGCATGAAAAACAGCATCTCCCGATTTCCCATGCAAACACGTAGAACTCTTCATGCACACGTCCAAATGGCGTCATTCTTCTTCTCACGTCTTCATGCTTCCTTCTTCTTCATCAATGGATAGCATGGTGATCAATCTTGAGCTGCCCTTGACTTCATCTTCATGCATTTTGAATTTGCGACGAATAGAAGCTTGTAAATAAGCTTGCAACTTCTTGGCTCGCAAACGCGTCATACTATAGTCTAATTAAATAAAATAAATACTATAGTCTAAAATAAAATAACCCCTTAATTAAAATAACTAAGGGCCGAAACTTTGTGGTGTTCTTCACTCGGCCGAAACTTGCATCACTTGCACACATGCACACGTGCACTTCATCATGTTGTGTTCCCCATGTCTTGATCTCCATCTTCCAATGTCAACAAGGTCATCATCTTCAAGCTTCCTTGTACGCCGTCTTCTTCTTCGAGCTTCTTACGAATTGTCGCTTGCAAATAATCTTACAACTTCTTAGCTCGTAGTCTTGTGACGGGTCCTTTGAATTGAAGCTCTTACGAATTGTCGCTTGCAAATATGTATTATCTATTAAAAAGCGTTAACATTAGAAATATAGGTTAACATGTGGTGCATTTAAAGTGACCGATAATTATAAAAGTATAATTTACTAATAAGTATAAATAAATTATTATTTTTCTTGGTAGAAAAAGTTTTAATAATATTCAGATACTCTGGGATTTAAACTTAAGACACCTAAGAAGCAAAACATAGTAAAATAAACCCCTGCCCTCCTCACAGGTCGTCATCCATGTATATACTTCTCAGGACTTGTCAGAGCTTTAAGCATTCATGCATCAATGTACCACGCGTTATCACTTTCACCTACAATGCATGAACTACTTGAGCTAATGCTCAGTAAGCAGAAATCATGCGCATGTGTAAGACACATCACACCACAAACATGAAATGCTCGTGTATAAAATTCTTTCATGCCATCTTAAAAGCATTTTCAACATTTAGGAAATTGACTCCCTTCACCAGACACCAACATGAGTCATGAGCTCATAATATAATCAATATCACTTGGCCAGAATGTGATTAGTACACTCATGTGGCTCATCCTTCCTGGACCCCAAGGGACACGCCCCCTACCTGTTCCCTTTGATCTCACATGAAAGTCATCCCACATTAGCCACTCATCACCTCAAAAGTGCAGTTGAAGTGGAACCATCCTTCCTGGACCCGAAGGGACACACCCCTTGCCTGTTCCCTTTGATCCCGCATAGAAGTCATCCTACTCGAGGCACAAATATCAACACAACACAACACAACACGGACTGGTGCTGACCAATCCCAAACAAAACATTTTCTCTCTCTCAAAACCATTTCATGCATGCAACCTCAACAATATCTACATGACGTGCATGCATATGCTCGTGCTCATGTACAAGATATTTAATGCAAAGAAATATAATACCATAATTAAGTATATTGCATCACACAATCATACAATATAACATAATAATAAATAATAAATAATAAACACATAGTTAAATGATACTATGTTAATACATTGTAGTTGTGGATGAATTTCTACTTACCTCGATTGAGTCCAAAGTTTATGCTAATTGAAATCCTAGATCACGCACTTTCTCAAGGAAATCTATTCAAAATATGTTATTGGGTTTAATATACCGATAAGTCCATTTATTTCATATTTTTCTGGGCATTTTAGTCGCTCTAAATGTCCTTTTTAGTATCTTTTATGTTAGAAAAGAACTAGGAAAGTAGTTTGGGCATGACAGGAGTGAAATCTGGTGAAAGAGGCATTTTGGCCTTCAATTTAACTAAAATGGATGAAATGGGCATATCAGATGAAAATCAACCTGAGCAGAAGATGTTGTGCCCACAGTACTCGCGCAGATTAAGAGGAGGTAGTGAAGAGGGCATTCGCAGAAAAAGCGGGATTCTGTTGAAAGAAGATAAAGTTGGTGTTGAAACTTGATTGATTTCGAAATCTGAATAGAAGAAGGAAATGTTGTTCATAGGTGGACTCTTGGGAAGCAATTTGGAAGATAATGATGACATTCCTAAAATATCAGGATTCATTCCACCATTTAAGGAAGTTTCTTTATTCAGTCAGAGTCCAGCGGGCATAGAGATTCAGCAGATAAGGAAGTTTCCTTATCTAGACAGATTCCAGCGGGGCATAGTGAATCCGGCAGATATTGAACACCCCATTTTTTGGGGATTTTAATTGATCTTTGTACTATTTTAAATGCTAGTTTTGATTGTTAGAGAGGACACACTTCGTACCATAATATTTCTGCACTTTTATTTTCTGCAATTAGTTTATTTTTAACGCTGCTTCGGCAGCAAGCCAATCTGAGCCCTTATATCCACAGGGATTAGGATAAATATTTAATGTTGTTGGTGTTCATCGTTGGTGTTGGATGAGTTTTAATTCAATTCTAGTAAGTTTTTCCTATTTATCATGTCTTTATTTTATGTCTTTACAGTTCTTTGCAATATGAGTAGCTAGATCTATATTCCGGAATTTGAACTAAAGATGAAAGTTTAACAAAACACTTAAATACTCGTGAGGCTGTGTGGACACATTACTGCACGATTAGGTTTCTGCTGATTTTTGTTCTTATTCCAAGTGAGCGTGTGATATGCTCCATGCTAAGGAGATGTCGGATCCAATCAAGGTGCCGGAAGGACCGGTGACGCGATCGCGAGCTAAGAGGTTCAAGAAAAGCCTCAATGGGTTCATACGAGAGGTTTGGGAACAAGAGGCGTCAAGGAAACCCATGGAAGGAGCCAAGGAGGGGGAACCAAGCTGGAAGGTATTGATATCGGCACAAGGTTATCAAGGGTTGGAGTTATAGTGCATTGCATGAAGATGGAAATCATTCGGTATGCCCATACCGCGCGACAGTCAGTATGCCCATACTGGCTAGGAGTAATATCGGTCCTTAATATTTTAATTAAGGGGATTGATTTATTAGACTATAATATTTATTTAGTCAGATTTTATTATTTAATTTAAGGTAATTTTCGTCCTTTTTAGAGTCATAGTTGACTAGGTTTTATTTAAGGCAGATTCCTATCTTGAATAGGATTCTAGTTAGGCAGTTTCCTAGTATAGATAGAACTCTTTTTGGAGCAGATTTTTAAGTCCTTTTAGCATTAGATTTCATCCATCCCTACACTATAAATAGGGATCCATTGTGAACATTATTCATGAGACCATAATTGAATTCAATTATAAACTTGTGAGTTTATTTTCTCTCTGGAGAACTTTTATCCGAATCTCATAATATTTATGAAATTCAATTTCGACTTATCAAACGGGTTCATCATCCCCTCTTGTGGCGTCTACATCAAATCCAAGTTCATGTTTCTAATTGATCGCGGGTTACGAATTCTACTAGTTCTTGGTTCAACATCATTGTGAGGCTAGGGTTTGGATCCATCCATCCAAATCGGCTAAACTGATACAAGTCTTGGGAAGTTCTATAGCTTTTTTCGTTGTGTACCGGTGAGGAACGCATCAGCGTGAGTTTAATATATCTAATGTGGCTGATCACTCTTTAGTTGTAGAGGGCACATCAGGGTTAATTGGATTAGCGAATCGTGACTGTGTGTTAATTCAAACGGTAACTAAGAAATCGGTGGGTTGTTGTGGGTACATGAGGAATCAGTAAACACAACAAACTTGGGTTCATCTAGGGCACACCGCTTCCTATTCATTTACATCTCTTTGGAAAACCGGGGGTGGGTGATAGGTTAGGGGTTTAATAGACGAGAAATAACTTTTAAACCTACTCTGAAAGGATGAATAAGGAGATGTAGCAAGGAATCCGGTCTCTATAACTAGGTGACTTAATTTTGTAGGAAAATCACTGTGCCCATGATCGAGTGAGTATAAGTTAAACTGGATTCTAGTTTAAGTTCCGGAACCTTTTATTATTTGATATTTCTCTAGTTTATTTTTGCAGATTTAATTTCCATTATTGTGACCACAATACCAAACCCCCTTTTGTGATTGGTGACTCGAAAGTAAGATCGCAACAACTCTCTATGGGATTGACCCTTACTCATTGCTAGCTACGCTCGCTGTGTGCCCATGAGCATACAAATTCATTTTAAACGCGAGACGACCACGCGTCAATAATTGGTGCAGTTGCCGGGGAGCTGATTTCCAGTAATTTTACTTTCCAAGCTGGTGTGCCTGGAAGTTGATGCCTAGAAGCTCGTCAGAAGAAACTCTATTGTACGATCTGGAGATAGAGAAGACTTTGAGAAAAAACAAGGCCGCAGTGAAGAGGGTACGCCGAGCTGCAAACTGACCTCGTGAGCCCACACCACTACCAGAAGATCAAGGAGACACAGGGCGTGAGGAGGAAGAACCTTTTTAGAACGGCCATATCCACAACATGGCCGCAGCAAACGTAGAAGACAACCGAACTCTAAGGCATTAGTCTTTCCGACTAACATGAATCTACGCCCAATGGGCATTACGCTCCTAGTAGTAACTCAGAACTGGGATATTCATGCAAATTTCATCCAAATCTTGCCGAAGTTCCACAGAATGCCCGAAGAGGATCCACAAAGACACTTGTAAGATTTTGAGATGGTTTGCCAGACTCAACCATCCGACCATGGATGAGAGGAGTGTGTGCGGTTGGTCTCGTTCTCTTTTACTCTTCAAGATAGGGCACGGGACTGGCTCTACACATTGCCGACTGGTGCTGTGACCACATGGAGACAACTTCAGTAGAAGTTTTTGGAGAAATATTTCCCAACATCCAGACTGCAAGA
Source organism: Perilla frutescens (assembly GCA_026008535.1). Taxonomy (NCBI): domain Eukaryota; kingdom Viridiplantae; phylum Streptophyta; class Magnoliopsida; order Lamiales; family Lamiaceae; genus Perilla; species Perilla frutescens. The sequence goes on from BRKX01000004.1 coordinate 19,543,283, forward strand.
AATGAGAAGATGGATAGGAAGCTTGAAGATGGGAACTAATGAGAGTTTCTATGACTACTGGAAAAGATTCCAGGTGATGCTGGCGAAATGCCCACAATACCAAATTACTGAACACGATCTGATTCAATATTTTATTGGAGGATTGAGACCACATGAGAGGACGATCGTGAATGCCTGATGTAGAGGGTCCATACTGAACAAGCAGCATATTGAAGCATTCAGAATTCTTATGAAGATGGCTGAAGATAATCGAGACTTCGGAGGAGAGGGCATTCGAGTTGTCAGTGAATCAGAGAGGGCACCGGACCAAGACAGCAAGATTGACAGATTGTGTGACAAAATCAAAAATATCTTGTCTAGTGTGAGCATGGCGAAAAAGCCCAGACCTTGTGGAGTATGCAAGAGTGTGTTGCATTTCACTGATGAATGCCCAACTCTACAAGATGCAGTGGAAGAAGTAAATGCTATAGGTGGCTAGAATGGGCATTCCAGAAGATATGATGCCAATTCCCAGACTTATAACCCTGGCTGGAGAGACCATGAAAACTTCAGATGGAGAAGACCAGAGGATGGGCATCCTGTACGCCCATTACCGCCACCAGAAGAGAAAAGAAAGCAAAGGCTGGAAGATCTTGTCTATGCCATGGCTGAGGTGAACGAAAAATTCAAGCAAGAAACCCGAGCTGGTTTCTCGCACATGGGCAAGCAAATTGCTCAATTAGCACAATCCATGCACAAGATGGAGGAGAAAAATGGGAAGCTGCCTTCCCAAGTTGAAAACCCAAGAGAGCAGGTGAATGCAGTAGCATTGAGGAGTGGAAAAGAGCTTCCGGAGATGGTCAGGCCAAGAGAAGAGAAGGACGATGTGCCCTTGGAAGAAGAAGTGGAAAAGATTCCCACAGAGGACGAGGCACAAGAAGCTCAAAAGATTGATCCTGTACCCATCCCAAAAGTCAAGTAGCCTGCTAAAGTGCCCATTCCAGAAAAGCGAAAACATCCATTTCCAGGGAGATTGGCACAAAAAAGAAGAGAAGAGAAAACCAAAGAGATGCTGAAGGTATTCAGTAAAGTGGAGATCAACATTCCACTAATCGAAGTAATCAAGCAAGTACCACGGTATGACCGATTTCTAAAGGAACTCTGCACCAGAAAGGTGAACTTCAATGATGATGTAAGGTTCCTAGTTGGGGAGAATGTATCGGTTGTGATACAAAGGAAGCTATCCAAGAAGTGTGATGATCCAGGGATGTTCATGCTTCCCTGCATTATCGGAGACAAGAAAGTTGAAAAGGCCATGCTAGATTTGGGGGCATCAATCAACGTAATTCCCTTGTCGGTGTTCAAAGAATTGAAGATTGAACCTCTAAAGGAGACCTGTGTGGTCATTCAGTTAGCTGACCGATCTAATGTTTATCCAGAAGGCCTGATCGAAGATGTATTGGTCAAAGTAAACAAGTTTATATTCCCAGCAGATTTTTATGTGCTTGACATGGGCACATCGACTTCAAAATCTTCAGTTTTATTATTGGGAAGGCCCTTCATGAAGATAGCTCGTATCAAGATTGATGTGGACAAGGGCACACTAATGTGTGAATTGATGGGGAGAAGGTGACATTTAACATTTGTGAAGCCATGAAGCACCCCCCGGATACCAAAAATTATAATTTTGTTAACACATTTCAGTCCTCGAGCTGTTCTACTTTATCCATAGTGAGCAGCAGAGAGCCATTGGAATGGGCATTGTGGGATGAACTAACTGACCAGGATGCCCTGGAGGAGGATAATGACATAATGAATGGAATTACGATGTTGTACTCATTGGAAGAAATGCCATACGGATGTGTGGACTATGGTGTGCCCATTCAGAGAAATGATGATAGGATGATGTCTTCTATTGTTAGAGTGCCCACACTAGAGTTGAAGGCATTGCCAAGGCATTTGAAGTATGCTTACTTGGGGGATAATGAGACACTCCCAGCGATAATTAGTGCGAGGTTGAATCAAGCTAATGAAGATCACCTTTTGAGATTGTTGAAGCTGTACAAAGAGGCACTCGAATGGACGTTGTCTAATATAAATGGCATTAGCCCAGTGGTTTGCATGCACAATATATTGTTGGAAGATGATGCAAAGCCTGTTCATGATCCACAAAGGAAGCTAAATCCGGTGATGAAGGATGTGGTGCTAAAAGAGATAATTAAGCTGCTAGACCAGGGCATTATATACCCAATTTCAGACAGCAAGTGGGACAGTTCAATCCATGTTGTGTCTAAGAAGTCGGGTATTCAAGTTTTGAAAAATGAGAAAGGAGAGCTTGTGCCTACACGACTGCAAACTGGCTGGAGAGTTTGCATTAATTATCAGAAGCTGAACATGGTCACGCGGAAGGATCATTTCCCACTTCCGTTCATTGACTAGATGTTGGAGAGACTCGCAGGAAACAAGTTTTTTTGTTTCTTGGACGGATATTCTGGATACATGCAGATAGCAGTCAATCAAGAAGATCAAGAGAAAACAACATTCACGTGCCCATTCGGCACCTTTGCCTATCGCAGAATGCCCTTTGGTCTCTGCAATGCTCCGAGCACATTTCAGCGTTGTATGATGAGCATATTCTCTAACCTACTTGAGAACTACATTGAGATGTTCATGGATGACTTCACGGTGTATGTGAGATATTTTGATCGATGCTTGGATAATCTAGAGAAGGTGTTACAGCAGTGTGTGGACAAATGCCTGGTGCTGAATTATGAAAAATGTCATTTTGTGGTCAGAGAGGCATTGTACTGGGGCATGTGATTTTCGAGAGGGGCATTGAGGTCGATAAAGCAAAAGTGGATATAATTGAAAAATTGTCATACCCCACTTCGGTGAAACAAGTGAGAGGCTTCGTAGGGCAAGCTGGATTCTACAGGAGGTTCATAAAAGACTTTGCAAAAATTGTCCAACCCATTACTCATTTGTTGCAGCAAGATGTCCCGTTTGATTTTGATGAAGACTGCAAGAGGGCATTCGATACCTTGAAAAAGCAAGTTGTAACGCCCCGATCCCGGGAGAAAAGTAGGGGATCGGTGCGCTACTTGGGGAAAGGGGAAGGGGTTGTTAAACAAAAGCAATCAAACCAGATACCATGACTCTTAGAATAAACCCAAGAAAGAAAACTTCAATGTAAATAATAACAGTTCAAAGGTTAACTGTTAATAAGTTAGGCATGAAAAAGGCCAGACGGATGTCTGTCCAAATACATGGAGTAAAGAGATGCCAGACTTTCGTCTGTCGTGAAAGCAATATGAAGCCAAGATTTCGCCTTGACATGGAAAGTAATGTAAAGCCAGGCTTGTGCCTGTCTGAATAAGGAAAGTAAATAAATGTCAGGCTTTTTCCTGTCAGGAACGGAAAGTAAACGGGATTCGGAGAACTGAACACTCCATAACAGTAAAGAAAATGGGATTCGGAGAACCGAACACTCCATAACAGTAAAGAAAATGGGATTCAGAGAACCGAACACTCCATAACCGTAAATAAAATGGGATTCGGAGAACCGAACACTCCATAACAATAATCAGAGTAAGCGGACAAAAACGCAGTGCATTTATTCAGACACAAAAGGTAACCATGTTCTCAGTTGGACTCCACACATAAAAGAAATATGTATATCAAAAGATAACCCTTCAGCCTTAGCACATCCGTCCACCATCCCGCAGCTCATCCTGAAAATATTTGAAAAGATTTGGGCGTGAGTACTAATGCACTCAGTGGGTACTTTTGAGAAAAACCTTCACATTCATTTTATAAAACAGAATATCCAATCATATTTTAAGCATATCATGAAAAGCTTTTAAAGTAGAAAATTTGTGAATTCCATGTATACTAAATCATTTTAGTTCCATCATTGCGCGCCACTCTCCCCTAGAACGCTTACGGTGAGTCGGTTCGTGTACGCAACCCGGTTGCTTAAGGTTGGACACTGCCCTGTTTGCTTGGGGCTCGATATCGTGAACCATTGTAGTTTCGTCACCAAAAACAGTAGTAACACTTACATGAGTCAGGAGAGCACATCAAATACAGTCATGAGTTGGATATTCAATCACATTTATTTTATAAATATCAGGGCTTAATAACCTGAAAATACATTTTATATAATAAAAACCCACCTGGTAATCTGAGCTAGATCTAGATTCTGATTCTGATCTCAACTAGAAGTCTCCTTCTTCTGTGCCTACAAGATTATCCGGTAACTTAGTTTCGATGAATGACTACCATTAGGTCAAAATTTAACCTTTCTTAGTTATGAAGTAAATATTATAATATCTACTATCTTAATACACAGCACCCGGATCATCAAAATATTTTGACTCTTAAGGGAACTTTACTCAGGGTATTTTTATAAAGAAAAACCGTTTAGGAAGTTTTGGCATACGGGGTGGTCAAACCCGTATCCTAAAATTAATTCAGTACAAATAAATTCATACTGCAAGATCCGCCCATTGGAAAAATATGAAACTTAAAATAAAAATACTATATTTTGAGACGGAACAACTTTTGAGACTAAAAATACGATAGGGCTAACCATGAAGGATAGATTTGAAAAAGACTACAATTTAAAATTCGGATAACCAAAATATACCCGAAATTAAAAAGTGACAACATGAAAAATGTAAATAAATATATATAGAACAAAAAATTCTAAAGGCACATTTTAATCCGACGATCCGAAAGAAGTCGCCGGTTTAAAGCGACTATGAGTGGTGGTGTGGGAATTAGTGGCGGTGATGGTGTTGATTAATTTGGCGGGAGAGGGGGGCTGTGGTAATTAACATGGGGTGGGGTGGTTATTTATGATGGTTGGCTGTGGGGTAATTAATTATGGTGATGATGGTGGCGTGAGGTGGGGGTTGGCGGTGGTGATTGAATGGGGCGGCGATGGTTGGTTAACCAAATTGACGGTGATCACGCGGATTTTCCATCGTGATCGTCCGTCGAACTATCTTTTCAATCATGTATTCATGATCTACACAATGGCAACTTCAAAATGACTATTTCAGAATTGAAATAGGATACTAGGGACGTACCTCCTCAGGAAGTTGCTCGGCGTTTCGATTTTGAAAAAGAATGAAAAATGAAACGTTAACCTCCTATTTATAGAGGAAAAATAAATAGGATAATAACGAATAAGAAAAAGAGGATAATGATGGAATAGAATAATGATGGAAAACGAATAGGATAATTATGAATAGGATAATCTTTTGAAAAAGAAATTGGATAATGATGAATGTGCCCTTTCTATTCAAATCTATTACTTTTCAGCTTAAAATTATGCCAAGTGTTCATTTGAACTCGAAATTTGAAAATTCAAATTTTGGCACGATGCTTGAAAATTTTTCTATCAACCCGAGAAAAAATCAAAACATTTTTTTTTAGCAATTTTTTTGACCAAATTAAATTTAACAGATTTTCCTGGCTGCGATTTTCCTATATTTGAGTCCTTTAAGGACCCAACTTCTTATCTAAATTACCCTCAGGTAACATAAGTTGAGTAAAAGCCTCTAAAATATTTCGGAGAATAACAAAGAATAACAAAGGCAAACTTTAATGTAAATAATAACAGTTCAAAGGTTAACTGTTAATAGGTTAGGCATGAAAAAGGCCAGACTGATGTCTGTCCAAATACTTGAAGTAAAGAGATGCCAGGCTCCCGCCTGTCGTGAAAGCAATATAAAGCCAGGCTCTTGCCTTGACATGGAAAACAATGTAAAGCCAGGCTTGCGCCTGTCTGAATAAGGAAAGTAAATAAATGCCAGGCTTTCGCCTGTCAGGGACAAAAAGTAAACGGGATTCGGAGAACCGAACACTCCGTAACAATAAAGAAAATGGGATTCGGAGAACCAAACACTCCATAACAGTAAAGAAAACGGGATTCAGAGAACCGAACACTCCGTAGCAGTAAAGAAAATGGGATTCGGAGAACCGAACACTCCGTAGAAATAATCAGAGTAAGCGGAAAAGAACGCGGTGCCTACAAGATTATCCGGCAACTTAGTTTCGATGAAAGACTACCATTAGGTCAAAATCTAACCTTTCTTAGCTATGAAGTAAATATTATAATATCTACAATCTTAATACGCAGCACCCAGGTCATCAAAATATTTTGACTCTTAAGGGAACTTTACTCAGGGCATTTTTATAAAGAAAAACACTTTTGGAAGTTTTGGCATACGGGGTGGTCAAACCCGTATCCTAAAATTAACTCGGTACAAATAAATTCATACCGCAAGATCTGTCCATTGGAAAAATATGAAACTTTAAATAAAAATACTATATTTTGACACGGAACAACTTTTGAGCTTAAAAATACGATAGGGCTATCCACGAAGGATAGATCTGAAAAAGACTACAATTTAATAATCGGATACTCAAAATATACCCGAAATTAAAAAGTGACAACATGGAAAATGTATATAAATATACATAGAACATAAAACCCTAAAGACACATTTTGATTCGATGACCCGAAAGAGTCACCGATTTGAAAGGTGGTGGCGACTTTTGGCGGCGGTCACAATGATTTTCCATCGTGATCGTCCGTCGTGTCATCATTTCAATCACGTATTCATGATCTACGCGTTGACACCTTCAAAGTGACTATTTCGGAAATGAAATAGGAAACTAGAGTCGTACCTTCTCTAGAAGCTGCTCGGCGTTTCGATTTTGAAAATGAATGAAAAATGAAACCTTAACCTCCTATTTATAGAAGAAAAATAAATAGGATAATAACAAATAAAAGAAAAAGGATAATGATGGAATAGGATAATGATGGAAAAAGAATAGGATAATTACAAATAGGATAATATTTCGAAAAAGAAATTGGATAATGACGGATGTGCCTTAGTTATCCAAATCTATTACCTTTCACCCTAAAATTGTGCCAAGTGTTCATTTGAACTCAAATTTGGAAAATTCAAAGTTTGGCACGATGCTTGAAAATTTTTCTATCAACTCGAGAAAAATATCAGAACATATTTTTAAAATAATTTTTGACCAAATTAAATTTTAATAGATGTCCCTGGCTGAGATTTTCCTTTATTTGAATCCGTTAAGGACCCAACTTATTTCTTAGATTACCCTCAGGTAACATAAGTTGAGTAAAACCCTCTAAAATATTTCGGGGTATTACATTCTACCCTTCTTAATAAAAATTTCGCTCCGAAATTTGCATACCTCTATAGGGTAAATCAAGGCACAGCTCCTTGATTCTACTTTCAAGCTCTCATGTGGCTTTCTCTTTCCCATGGGTATTCTATAAGACTTTCACGAGAGATATCTGCTTGTTCTATAATTCTTGGACCCGTCGGTCAAGAATAACCTCTGGTCTTTCCTCATTAGATAAATCCTGGTTCAGGACTATCTCCTCATTCTTTATAACATGCTTAGGATGCAACTTACACTTCCTCAACATTAAGACATCAATCACGTTATGAACCTTTGCTAGAATTAGCAATATGACTAGTTTATAAACTACCTCATCATTCCTAGCTAAAACACTATTTATCTCGAGTTGTAAATCTTACTAAGACGTATACTCTGCCTTGGTCCACTTTAACTTGATGCGCATAACTCTTCATACGTTCTTCTCTGCATCATTCTTCGAATATTCTTTAGCATCATTCTTTGAGTTGAGAAAAGAGAGAGAGAGAGAGAGAGAGAGAGAGAATAGATATCGATCCACCTGAATCAAAGCATATTATCTTGATCATTGTATACGTCATGCTGAACTTGAGAGATCCAGTCTTGCACTTGTCCTTACTCCTCGATCAAAAACGTATAAAAGTAGATGTAGCGAGAACGGATCTATCTATCGCGATTCTTCATAGACATTCGAAATTCTCCCAACATGCTCCTCAAATGCGCATATGCACGCGAACGAAATTTCCTAGAAATCCATATAACTCAAGCCATCTAAAAGAATATACTTATCCATTCTAAGTTCTTTCTACGTTCAAGTCTACAAACCACTACATAATTGTTCCCACCTTGTTAGTCAATTGAAACTGAGCACATGTAAGCTTTTCCTCATTCGTGCAATACATGTAATCAAATATTCGGTCCAGAGATCAAATCCATTTTTTTACATCTATTGGGTCACCTAGCCCGTTGAAAGTAGGTGGGTGATGTTTACGAAAAGCTTCTTCTGCTCTTGATGTCGGTATGGGAATTGGAATTGGTGCAGGTTGTCCATGGTTTTCTTGGTTCTGTGTTCTTTTCTTAGGCGGCATTCTGAAAGATTTTAGGCTTCAGAAATAACTATCACAAAATCCACTTTGTGCTAAATTAATATGAATGTGAGATATCTCTTAAACTAAATGCTCAACAACATTTCTCATGCAATTCTAATTAGTCTACTTATTTGTAAAGGAAAGCACTTAGTCAGTCTACGTTCCACATGAATCTTAAGAGAGGCACTTAAAATCCAATCTATGTGTATAAGTCACAATTAGCTATGTCCATCTACATTCTCAATCAAATCATTCTATGTTCACATTTCATCTTCATAAGCATTCTTGGTTTCCCATCAATTTAACATCATCACATTTCCAATTACTTTAACATTCTCACATTTCCAATCACTTACACATTATCACATTTCTAATCATAGGGCATTAATTACTATCACCACACATTCCTTCAAATCTGTAATACCCCGAAATATTTTAGAGGGTTTTACTCAACTTATGTTACCTGAGGGTAATTTAGGTAAGAAGTTGGGTCCTTAACGGATTCAAATAAAGGAAAATCGCAGCCAGAGACATCTATTAAAATTTAATTTGGTCAAAAATTGCTTTAAAATATGTTCTGATATTTTTCTTGGGTTGATAGAAAAATTTTCAAGCATCGTGCCAAACTTTGAATTTTCCAATTTCGAGTTCAAATGAACACTTGGCACAATTTTAGGGTGAAAGGTAATAGATTTGGATAACTAAGGCACATCCGTCATTATCCAATTTCTTTTTCGAAATATTATCCTATTTATTTTTCTTCTATAAATAGGAGGTTAAGGTTTCATTTTTCATTCATTTTCAAAATCGAAACGCCGAGCAGCTTCTAGAGAAGGTACGTCTCTAGTTTCCTATTTCATTTCCGAAATAGTCATTTTGAAGGTGTCAACGCATAGATCACAAATACGTGATTGAAATGATGACACGACGGACGATCACGATGGAAAATCATCGTGACCGCCGCCAAAAGTCGCCACCACCTTTCAAATCGGTGACTCTTTCGGGTCATCGAATCAAAAAGTGTCTTTAGGGTTTTATGTTCTATGTATATTTATATACATTTTTCATGTTGTCACTTTTTAATTTCGGGTATATTTTGGGTATCCGATTATTAAATTGTAGTCTTTTTCAGATCTATCCTTCGTGGATAGCCCTATCGTATTTTTAAACTCAAAAGTTGTTCCGTGTCAAAATATAGTATTTTTATTTAAAGTTTCATATTTTTCCAATGGGCAGATCTTGCGGTATGAATTTATTTGTACCGAATTAATTTTAGGATACGGGTTTGACCACCCCGTATGCCAAAACTTCCTAAACGGTTTTTCTTTATAAAAATGCCCTGAGTAAAGTTCCCTTAAGAGTCAAAATATTTTGATGATCCGGGTGCTGCGTATTAAGATAGTAGATATTATAATATTTACTTCATAGCTAAGAAAGGTTAGATTTTGACCTAATGGTAGTCATTCATCGAAACTAAGTTGCCGGATAATCTTGTAGGCACAGAAGAAGGAGACTTCTAGTTGAGATCAGAATCAGAATCTAGATCTAGCTCAGATTACCAGGTGGGTTTTTATTATATAAAAATGTATTTTCGGGTTATTAAGCCCTGATATTTATAAAATGAATATGATTGAATATCCAACTCATGACTGTATTTGATGTGCTCTCCTGACTCATGTAAGTCTTACTACTGTTTTTGGTGACGAAACTATAATGGTTCACGATATCGAGCCCCAAGCAAATAGGGCAGTGTCCAACCTTAAGCAGCCGGGTTGTGTACACGAACCGACTCACCGTAAGCGTTCTAGGGGAGAGTGGCGCGCAATGATGGAACTAAAATGATTTAGTATACATGGAATTCACAAATTTTCTGTTTTGAATGCTTTCCATGATATGCTTAAAATATGATTGGATATTCTGTTTTATAAAATGATTGTGAAGGTTTTTCTCAAAAGTACCCACTGAGTGCATTAGTACTCACGCCCAAAATCTTTTCAAATATTTTTCAGGATGAGCTGCGGGATGGTGGACGGCTGTGCTAAGGCTGAAGGGCTATCGTTTGATGTATATGTTTCTTTTTCCGCTATGGAGTCTAACTGAGAACATGCTTCCTTTTGAGTCTGAATAAATGCGCTACGTTCTTTTCCTTCTGAAGGTTTTTCTCAAAAGTACCCACTGAGTGCATTAGTACTCACGCCCAAATCTTTTCAAATATTTTCAGGATGAGCTGCGGGATGGTGGACGGCTGTGCTAAGGCTGAAGGGCTATCTTTTGATGTATATGTTTCTTTTATGTGTGGAGTCCAACTGAGAACATGGTTACCTTTTGTGTCTGAATAAATGCACTGCGTTTTTGTCCGCTTACTCTGATTATTGTTATGGAGTGTTCGGTTCTCCGAATCCCATTTTATTTACTGTTATGGAGTGTTCGGTTCTCCGAATCCCATTTTCTTTACTGTTATGGAGTGTTCGGTTCTCCGAATCCCATTTTATTTACTGTTATGGAGTGTTCGGTTTTCCGAATCCCATTTTCTTTATTGTTACGGAGTGTTCGGTTCTCCGAATCCCGTTTACTTTCTGTTCCTGACAGGCGAAAGCCTGGCATTTATTTACTTTCCTTACTCAGACAGGCGCAAGCCTGGCTTTACATTGTTTTTCATGTCAAGGCAAAAGCCTGGCTTTATATTGCTTTCACGACAGGCGGGAGCCTGGCATCTCTTTACTTTAAGTATTTGGACAGACATCAGTCTGGCCTTTTTTATGCCTAACCTATTAACAGTTAACCTTTGAACTGTTATTATTTACATTGAAGTTTGCCTTTGTTATTCTTTCTTGGGTTCATCCTAAGAGTCATGGTATCTGGTTTGAGTCATTTCATACGCTTTAAAAGCGTGGATTGATCCATTTATAGAGGTTATGCTGCCCATATTTTTAGGGCACTAACCCTATTTCTTTGATTGCTTCTGTTCAACAACCCCTTTCCCCCTTTCCCCAAGTAGCGCACCGGTCCCCTGCCCTTCTCCCGGGATCGGGGAAATATTTCGGGTTTTACTCAACTTATGTTACCTGAGGGTAATTTAGGTAAGAAGTTGGGTCCTTAACGGATTCAAATAAAGGAAAATCGCAGCCAGAGACATCTATTAAAATTTAATTTGGTCAAAAATTGCTTTAAAATATGTTCTGATATTTTTCTTGGGTTGATAGAAAAATTTTCAAGCATCGTGCCAAACTTTGAATTTTCCAATTTCGAGTTCAAATGAACACTTGGCACAATTTTAGGGTGAAAGGTAATAGATTTGGATAACTAAGGCACATCCGTCATTATCCAATTTCTTTTTCGAAATATTATCCTATTTATTTTTCTTCTATAAATAGGAGGTTAAGGTTTCATTTTTCATTCATTTTCAAAATCGAAACGCCGAGCAGCTTCTAGAGAAGGTACGTCTCTAGTTTCCTATTTCATTTCCGAAATAGTCGTTTTGAAGGTGTCAACGCATAGATCACGAATACGTGATTGAAATGATGACACGACGGACGATCACGATGGAAAATCATCGTGACCGCCGCCAAAAGTCGCCACCACCTTTCAAATCGGTGACTCTTTCGGGTCATCGAATCAAAAAGTGTCTTTAGGGTTTTATGTTCTATGTATATTTATATACATTTTCCATGTTGTCACTTTTTAATTTCGGGTATATTTTGGGTATCCGATTATTAAATTGTAGTCTTTTTCAGATCTATCCTTCGTGGATAGCCCTATCGTATTTTTAAACTCAAAAGTTGTTCCGTGTCAAAATATAGTATTTTTATTTAAAGTTTCATATTTTTCCAATGGGCAGATCTTGCGGTATGAATTTATTTGTACCGAATTAATTTTAGGATACGGGTTTGACCACCCCGTATGCCAAAACTTCCTAAACGGTTTTTCTTTATAAAAATGCCCTGAGTAAAGTTCCCTTAAGAGTCAAAATATTTTGATGATCCGGGTGCTGCGTATTAAGATAGTAGATATTATAATATTTACTTCATAGCTAAGAAAGGTTAGATTTTGACCTAATGGTAGTCATTCATCGAAACTAAGTTGCCGGATAATCTTGTAGGCACAGAAGAAGGAGACTTCTAGTTGAGATCAGAATCAGAATCTAGATCTAGCTCAGATTACCAGGTGGGATTCGGTTCTCCGAATCCCGTTTTCTTTACTGCTACGGAGTGTTCGGTTCTCCGAATCCCGTTTTCTTTACTGTTATGGAGTGTTCGGTTCTCCGAATCCCATTTTATTTACTGTTATGGAGTGTTCGGTTCTCCGAATCCCATTTTATTTACTGTTATGGAGTGTTCGGTTCTCCGAATCCCATTTTATTTACGGTTATGGAGTGTTCGGTTCTCCGAATCCCATTTTCTTTACTGTTATGGAGTGTTCGGTTCTCCGAATCCCATTTTATTTACTGTTATGGAGTGTTCGGTTTTCCGAATCCCATTTTCTTTACTGTTATGGAGTGTTCGGTTCTCCGAATCCCATTTTCTTTATTGTTACGGAGTGTTCGGTTCTCCGAATCCCGTTTACTTTCTGTTCCTGACAGGCGAAAGCCTGGCATTTATTTACTTTCCTTACTCAGACAGGCGCAAGCCTGGCTTTACATTGTTTTTCATGTCAAGGCAAAAGCCTGGCTTTATATTGCTTTCACGACAGGCGGGAGCCTGGCATCTCTTTACTTTAAGTATTTGGACAGACATCAGTCTGGCCTTTTTTATGCCTAACCTATTAACAGTTAACCTTTGAACTGTTATTATTTACATTGAAGTTTGCCTTTGTTATTCTTTCTTGGGTTCATCCTAAGAGTCATGGTATCTGGTTTGAGTCATTTCATACGCTTTAAAAGCATGGATTGATCCATTTATAGAGGTTATGCTGCCCATATTTTTAGGGCACTAACCCTATTTCTTTGATTGCTTCTGTTCAACAACCCCTTTCCCCCTTTCCCCAAGTAGCGCACCGGTCCCCTGCCCTTCTCCCGGGACCGGGGCGTTACAGAGTGGTATCAGAGCAGGCTGCAACTCTGCCGGCCTGTCATATTATTGATTGAGTCAAGTTCTCAATGTATTCTCTTAATTGATTGTCTGATAGCCCTAGCACGTCGCCTGCATCGCACTCATCTGCTTCAAAAAGAAAGGTACGTGAGTTAAAATATTTTTGAGATTCAATGATGTTTACTGATTTCAAAAAAAGGAAATGTGGATAAGCACCATTCTCCACATTGGTGGTATTTATGAAAAGTCGCGCCAATGATGGTTTCAAAAGGATAATGGTATCATTTTGGGACTATGTGTCCATATGATGATGGTTATGAATGGATCAGACTCTTGTCCATGATGGTAAAATTGTGGGACTTTATGCCTAGATGGTATTGAATTATTATATTTAAATGGGACTATATGTCCATGATATGTTTTGAAAGAAAGTGTGATGATAGTAATCAATGCCCTATGATTAGAAATGTGATAATGTGGAAGTGATTGGAAATGTGAGAATGTTGAAGTGATGGAAATCCAGAATGCTTATGCAGATGGAATGTGAACATAGAATGATTTGATTGAGAATGTAGATGAACATAGCTAGCTGTGATTTATTCACAAGATTGGATTTTAAGTTGATGGTTGTTAAGATTCTTGTGGAACATAGGTTGATTAAGTTTTTTTCCACGTTCAGGATTATGAGCCCACATGGATTGGTTCCACTGAAATGTGTCAATTTGTTATGATGTGAAATTTCAAAAGAATGTATTATGTCATGTTTGGATTTAATCCTACATGAAAGAGGGTTCACGGCAAGGCCGTGGTTCGCCTATGGTTTTAATGGGATGTCTGGGACATCTGGATTCCGGTTCAACCGAGAATCTAATGAATGATTATAAAGAACAAATTGACTAAAAAGGTGGGAACGATTATGTAGTGCCTTGTAGTCTTGAATGTAGAAAGAACTTAGAATGGATAAATATATTCTTTTAGATGGCTTGAGTTATATGGATTTCTAGGAAATGTCGTTCGCGTGCATATATGTATTTGAGGAGCATTTTGGGAGAATTTCAAATGTCTATGAAGAATCGCGAATGATAGATCCGTTCTCGCTGCACCTACCTCTATACGTTTCTAATCGAAGAGCAAAGATTAGTTCAAGACTAGATGTCTCAAGTTCAGAGTGATGTATACGATGATCGAGATAATATTCTTTGATTCAGGTGGATCGATATCTATTCTCTCTCTCACTCTCTCTCTCTTCTCGACTTAAAGGATGATGCTAAAGAATATTCGAAGAATGATGCAGAGAAGAACGTATGAAGAGTTGCGCATCAAGTTAAAGTGGACCAAGGCAGAGCATACGTCTTAGTAAGATTTACGACTCGAGATAAATGTGTTTTAGCTAGGAATGAGGAGATAGCTTATAAACTAGTCATATTGCTAATTCTAGCTAAGGTTCATAACGTGATTGATGTCTTAATGTTGAGGAAGTGTAAGTTGCATCCTAAGCATGTTATAAAGAATGAGGAGATAGTCATGAACCAAGATTTTTCTTATGAAGAAAAACCAGAGGCTATTCTTGACCAAAAGGTCCAAAAATTACGGAACAAACAGATATCACTGGTGAAAGTCCTATGGAATAACCATGGGAGAGAGGAAGCTACCTGGGAGCTTGAAAGCAGAATCAAGGAGTTGTACCCTGATTTACCCTATAGAGGTACGCAAATTTCGGGACGAAATTTTTATTAAGGAGGGTAGAATGTAATACCCCGAAATATTTTAGAGGGTTTTACTCAACTTATGTTACCTGAGGGTAATTTAGGTAAGAAGTTGGGTCCTTAACGGATTCAAATAAAGGAAAATCGCAGCCAGAGACATCTATTAAAATTTAATTTGGTCAAAAATTGCTTTAAAATATGTTCTGATATTTTTCTTGGGTTGATAGAAAAATTTTCAAGCATCGTGCCAAACTTTGAATTTTCCAATTTCGAGTTCAAATGAACACTTGGCACAATTTTAGGGTGAAAGGTAATAGATTTGGATAACTAAGGCACATCCGTCATTATCCAATTTCTTTTTCGAAATATTATCCTATTTATTTTTCTTCTATAAATAGGAGGTTAAGGTTTCATTTTTCATTCATTTTCAAAATCGAAACGCCGAGCAGCTTCTAGAGAAGGTACGTCTCTAGTTTCCTATTTCATTTCCGAAATAGTCATTTTGAAGGTGTCAACGCATAGATCACAAATACGTGATTGAAATGATGACACGACGGACGATCACGATGGAAAATCATCGTGACCGCCGCCAAAAGTCGCCACCACCTTTCAAATCGGTGACTCTTTCGGGTCATCGAATCAAAAAGTGTCTTTAGGGTTTTATGTTCTATGTATATTTATATACATTTTTCATGTTGTCACTTTTTAATTTCGGGTATATTTTGGGTATCCGATTATTAAATTGTAGTCTTTTTCAGATCTATCCTTCGTGGATAGCCCTATCGTATTTTTAAACTCAAAAGTTGTTCCGTGTCAAAATATAGTATTTTTATTTAAAGTTTCATATTTTTCCAATGGGCAGATCTTGCGGTATGAATTTATTTGTACCGAATTAATTTTAGGATACGGGTTTGACCACCCCGTATGCCAAAACTTCCTAAACGGTTTTTCTTTATAAAAATGCCCTGAGTAAAGTTCCCTTAAGAGTCAAAATATTTTGATGATCCGGGTGCTGCGTATTAAGATAGTAGATATTATAATATTTACTTCATAGCTAAGAAAGGTTAGATTTTGACCTAATGGTAGTCATTCATCGAAACTAAGTTGCCGGATAATCTTGTAGGCACAGAAGAAGGAGACTTCTAGTTGAGATCAGAATCAGAATCTAGATCTAGCTCAGATTACCAGGTGGGTTTTTATTATATAAAAATATGTTTCGGGTTATTAAGCCCTGATATTTATAAAATGAATATGATTGAATATCCAACTCATGACTGTATTTGATGTGCTCTCCTGACTCATGTAAGTCTTACTACTGTTT
Source organism: Perilla frutescens (assembly GCA_026008535.1). Lineage (NCBI taxonomy): Eukaryota > Viridiplantae > Streptophyta > Magnoliopsida > Lamiales > Lamiaceae > Perilla > Perilla frutescens. Next base: position 19,559,610 of record BRKX01000004.1, read on the forward strand.
TTGGTGACGAAACTACAATGGTTCACAATATCGAGCCCCAAGCAAACAGGGCAGTGTCCAACCTTAAGCAGCCGGGTTGTGTACACGAACCGACTCACCGTAAGCGTTCTAGGGGAGAGTTGCGCGCAATGATGGAACGAAAATGATTTTGTATACATGGAATTCACAAATTTTCTGTTTTGAAAGCTTTCCATGATATGCTCTCAATATGATTGGATATTCTATTTTATAAAATGATTCTGAAGGTTTTTCTCAAAAGTACCCACTGAGTGCATTAGTACTCACGCCCAAATCTTTTCAAATATTTTCAGGATGAGCTGCGGGATGGTGGACGGCTGTGCTAAGGCTGAAGGGCTATCTTTTGATGTATATGTTTCTTTTATGTGTGGAGTCCAACTGAGAACATGGTTACCTTTTGTGTCTGAATAAATGCACTGCGTTTTTGTCCGCTTACTCTGATTATTGTTATGGAGTGTTCGGTTCTCCGAATCCCATTTTATTTACTGTTATGGAGTGTTCGGTTCTCCGAATCCCATTTTATTTACGGTTATGGAGTGTTCGGTTCTCCGAATCCCATTTTCTTTACTGTTATGGAGTGTTCGGTTCTCCGAATCCCATTTTATTTACTGTTATGGAGTGTTCGGTTTTCCGAATCCCATTTTCTTTACTATTATGGAGTGTTCGGTTCTCCGAATCCCATTTTCTTTATTGTTACGGAGTGTTCGGTTCTCCGAATCCCGTTTACTTTCTGTTCCTGACAGGCGAAAGCCTGGCATTTATTTACTTTCCTTACTCAGACAGGCGCAAGCCTGGCTTTACATTGTTTTTCATGTCAAGGCAAAAGCCTGGCTTTATATTGCTTTCACGACAGGCGGGAGCCTGGCATCTCTTTACTTTAAGTATTTGGACAGACATCAGTCTGGCCTTTTTTATGCCTAACCTATTAACAGTTAACCTTTGAACTGTTATTATTTACATTGAAGTTTGCCTTTGTTATTCTTTCTTGGGTTCATCCTAAGAGTCATGGTATCTGGTTTGAGTCATTTCATACGCTTTAAAAGCATGGATTGATCCATTTATAGAGGTTATGCTGCCCATATTTTTAGGGCACTAACCCTATTTCTTTGATTGCTTCTGTTCAACAACCCCTTTCCCCCTTTCCCCAAGTAGCGCACCGGTCCCCTGCCCTTCTCCCGGGACCGGGGCGTTACAAAATCATATCAAGGACATATAGTCCCATTTAAAAATAATAATTCAATACGATCTGGGCACAATGTCCCACAATTTTTTTACCATCATGGACAATAAGTCCCTTTCATCCATAACCATCATCATATGGACAGATAGTCCCAAAATGATACCATTATTCTTTTGAAACCATCATTGGCGTGACTTTTCATAAATACCATCAATGTGGAAAATGGTCCTTATCCACATCCCTTTTTAAAAATTAGTAATCATCATTGAATCTCAATATATTTTAACTTGCTTACCTTTTTTAAAGCAAGATGAGAGCGGCGCAGATGACATGCTAGGGCTATCAGACAATCAATTAACAGATAACACTGAGAACTAGACTCAATCAGCAATATGACGAGCCTACAGAGTTGCAGTCTGCTCTGATACCACTTTGTAACGCCCCGATCCCGGGAGAAGGATAGGGGATCGGTGCGCTACTTGGGGGAAGGGAAAAGGGGTTGTTGAACAGAAGCAATCAAATAAATAGGGTTAGTGCCCCAAAAATTTGGGCAGCATGACGTCTATAAATGGATCAATCCACGATTTTAAAGCATGTGGAATGACTCAAACAAGATACCATGACTCTTAGAATAAACCCAAGAAAGCAAACTTCAATGTAAATAATAACAGTTGAAAGGTTAATTGTTAATAGGTTAGGCATGAAAAAGGCCAGACGGATGTCTGTCCAAATACATGAAGTAAAGAGATGCCAGACTTTCGTCTATCGTGAAAGTAATATAAAGCCAGGCTTTCGCCTTGACATGGAAAGTAATGTAAAGCCAGGCTTGTGCCTGTCTGAATAAGGAAAGTAAATAAATGCCAGACTTTTGCCTGTCAGGAACGGAAAGTAAACGGGATTCGGAGAACCGAACACTCCATAATAGTAAAGAAAATGGGATTCGGAGAACCGAACACTCCATAACAGTAAAGAAAATGGGATTCGGAGAACCGAACACTCCATAACAGTAAAGAAAATGGGATTCGGAGAATCGAACACTCCATACTAGTAAAGAAAACGGGATTTGGAGAACCGAACACTCCATAACCGTAAATAAAATAGGATTCGGAGAACCGAACACTCCATAACAATAATCAGAGTAAGCGGACAAAAACGCAGTGCATTTATTCAGACACAAAAGGTAACCATGTTCTCAGTTGGACTCCACACATAAAAGAAACATATACATCAAAAGATAACCCTTCAGCCTTAGCACATCCGTCCACCATCCCGCAGCTCATCCTGAAAATATTTGAAAAGATTTGGGCGTGAGTACTAATGCACTCAGTGGGTACTTTTGAGAAAAACCTTCATATTCATTTTATAAAACAGAATATCCAATCATATTTTAAGCATATCATGGAAAGCTTTTAAAGTAGAAAATTTGTGAATTCCATGTATACTAAATCATTTTAGTTCCATCATTGCGAGCCACTCTCCCCTAGAACGCTTACGGTGAGTCGGTTCGTGTACACAACCAGGCTGCTTAAGGTTGGACACTGCCCTGTTTGCTTGGGGCTCGATATCGTGAACCATTGTAGTTTCATCACCAAAAACAGTAGTAAGACTTACATGAGTCAGGAGAGCACATCAAATACAGTCATGAGTTGGATATTCAATCACATTTATTTTATAAATATCAGGGCTTAATAACCCTAAAATACATTTTTTATAATAAAAACCCACTTGGTAATCTGAGTTAGATCTAGATTCTAATTCTGATCTCAACTAGAAGTCTCCTTCTTCTGTGCCTACAAGATTATCCGGCAACTTAGTTTCGATGAATGACTACCATTAGGTCAAAATTTAACCTTTCTTAGCTATGAAGTAAATATTATAATATCTACTATCTTAATACGTAGCACCCGGATCATCAAAATATTTTGACTCTTAAGGGAACTTTACTCAGGGTATTTTTATAAAGAAAAACCGTTTAGGAAGTTTTGGCATATGGGGTGGTCAAACCCATATCCTAAAATTAATTCGGTACAAATAAATTCATACCGCAAGATCCGCCTATTGGAAAAATATGAAACTTTAAATAAAAATACTATATTTTGAGACGTAACAACTTTTGAGACTAAAAATACGATAGGGTTAACCATGAAGGATATATTTGAAAAAAACTACAATTTAAAATTCGGATAACCAAAATATACCCGAAATTAAAAAGTGACAACATGAAAAATGTATATAAATATATATAGAACATAAAATTCTAAAGGCACATTTTAATCCGACGATCCGTAAGAAGTCGCCGGTTTAAAGCGACTATGAGCGGTGGTGTGGGAATTAGTGGCGGTGATGGTGTTGATTAATTTGGTGGGGGAGGGGGGCTGTGGTAATTAACATGGGGTGGGGTGGTTATTTATGATGGTTGGCGGTGGGGTAATTAATTATGGTGATGATGGTGGCGTGAGGTGGGGGTTGGCGGTGGTGATTGAATGGGGCGGCGATGGTTTGTTAACCAAATTGACGGTGATCACGCGGATTTTCCGTCGTGATCGTCCGACGAACTATCTTTTCAATCATGTATTCATGATCTACACAATGACACCTTTAAAATGACTATTTCAGAATTGAAATAGGAAACTAGGGACGTACCTCCTCAGGAAGCTGCTCGGCGTTTTGATTTTGAAAAAGAATGAAAAATGAAACGTTAACCTCCTATTTATAGAGGAAAAATAAATAGGATAATAACGAATAAGAAAAAGAGGATAATGATGGAATATGATAATGATGGAAAAAGAATAGGATAATTATGAATAGGATAATCTTTTGAAAAAGAAATTGGATAATGACGAATGTGCCCTTTCTATTCAAATCTATTACTTTTCAGCTTAAAATTGTGCCAAGTGTTCATTTGAACTCGAAATTTGAAAATTCAAATTTTGGCACGATGCTTGAAAATTTTTCTATCCACCCGAGAAAAAATCATAACATTTTTTTTAGTAATTTTTTTTGACCAAATTAAATTTAACAGATTTTTCCTGGCTGCGATTTTCCTTTATTTGAGTCCTTTAAGGACCCACCTTCTTACCTAAATTACCCTCAGGTAACATAAGTTGAGTAAAACCCTCTAAAATATTTTGGGGTATTACACAAGTGGTCACAACACCAGTTATTCAACCACCAGATTGGGGAATGCCCTTTGAGATAATGTGTGACGCCAGTGGCTACGCTGTGGGCGCTGTACTGGGTCAGAAAAGAGGAAAAGAAAGTCATGTAAGTTACTATGCTTCCAAAACTCTGAATGGGGAACAGTGTAATTATACCACTACTGAAAAGGAGCTGCTAGCAATAGTATTTGCATTCAAAAAGTTTCCGTCTTATCTCTTGGGAACGAAGAGCATTGTCTACACAGATTACGGTGCGCTACGGCACTTGATAGCCAAGAAGGAGACAAAGCTGAGATTAATTAGATGAATCCTGCTCTTGCAGGAGTTTGATGTCGAGATAAAAGATAAGAATGTGACACACAACTTGGTAGCTGATCATCTGAGCCGGGTGCTGAATGAAAAAGGTGATGAAATGCCCATTACGGATCATTTTCCTGATGAGCATCTGTACTCAGCACGGGGCATACGAGAGCCCTGGTGTGCAGATATAGTGAATTATTTAGAGTCAGGAGAGCTGTCGACTGGGTACTCGAGGTACCATAAGAATAAATTAAGGCACGAGAGTAATTTTTATGCATGGGATAGTCCTATTCTATGGAGGAGATGTGCTGATCAGATCATAAGAAGATGTGTCCCTGACAATGAAATTGAGGATATTTTGACTCATTGCCACAACTTTGCTTGCGGAGGGCATTTCAGACCAAACTGAACAGCAAAAAGAATTCTGGACTGTGGGTTCTTTTGGCCCATGATTTTCAAGGATACCCACAACGTATGCAGGAGATGTGATCAATGCCAGAGAGTTGGGAACATCATAAGGAGGAATGAAATGCCCATGTGTAACGCCCCAAACTACTCCGTTTGGCCACGTCACTTAACATACAATTTACCCACTTATAATTGTGTACTTATATTTAATTGAGTGGAAGCTAAGGTCAATTAGCATGATAAGGCACAATGTCATAATTCTCCATGTAAATTTTTCGCAATTATAACATACAAACTATCGGATCTAATTTGTCACACAACATAGTATTTAATGGAAGCATTGCATAAGCCCATCCACATCAATCATACAATCATCTAACCTATCGGGCTCATAGGTTTTACAGAACCCGCCCATCTAGCATCCTAAATTAGCATACATAACATAGGGGTTCACTGACATATATTTAAATGTCATAGGCTCCTAGGTCGAACGACCCGCCTTTAAAATGCATACATAATATATCAAATTAACATTGCGTATCTACAAAAATCGGGCTATTCCCATCCCCAATGATCATTGATCATAAAGATAAAGAAGAGTGATCAATGAAATAATAATAATATGAGTAATTCAAAAGAAGAGCATGCAAAAATAAACACAAGCTTGTGGGGGTTCTCTTGTGTTCACAATGCTCCTACTCAGGCATCAACTCCTCAACCTGAAATTCATTAGATGAATGAGGTGAATATTTAACAACATACTCAGTGGGAAACACTGCAAACAGTTATGGCCAATTGCACAAGTGAAAATATAACATGTGGATACTTCTTTACTTTTGTGGAGACTAGCCTCAACTCAGTAGGGCCTAAACATCATGACGCCCCTGTTAATGAACGTCTTTAGCCCTGTAGGGATGCCAGCAGGCTTATTATCCCCCATTGAGGACATTAACAACTCTACATCGATCCCGTAGGACCTCTTTGTCGACCCCGAAGGATCTCTGTTTTGCCCTGAAGGGTCTCATTCTTTTAATCAGTCTGAAGACCCTTCATACTTATACAATCAAAGCACAACAATAACTATAACTTTACACGTGTTTAAAGTTTAGAGTAACCCCACCTTATGAGACGCTTTCAAAATCCTTTCAACCTTGAAATACTCCTTTCATGTGCCCAAGTTGTCCACCTCGAACCCCAATATGTCACGTAGCACCTTTAAATCCCCTTTTTCATTTTAGATGTCGAGTTATACAATTATTTCATAATTTTGACCAAACACATGCTATACATGCTTTAAGGTTTTTCATACATATCCACATACTCAACCATGGATATACAAGCTCATACTATGATTTTGGACTCAAAATACACATTAAAACTCTTTGAGACATTTAATCGAACACGTTACGTGCACTCATTTAAACCACAAGAACATGACTCAATTTAAATCATTTGAACTCATAATTTTCAATACATGAACCTCTATCCTAGGGCTCTAACATACATGAAAATCAACTTCATACAACCATCACAACACCTCCAACCAAATACCAACATATAAAGGGGAAATTAGGGCAAAAATCCAAACCCTAGCAATAATAAACCATAGGAATCTCAATTTAACAACACATATAGCTTCAAGGATGTAAATAAACCATATGTTCAAGATATCAAGGTAAGGGGATCAATGAAATTGAAAACCCTAAATTTTGGGTATAAACCATAGATTCAAATCAACATGAAAATAGTGTTTAATCACCAAGAAGAAAAGGGTATAAAGTTACCTTGGTTGATGGAGGATGATGAGAGAATTTACTCCCAAAACTTGAAGAATTCCTTGAGATAATTTGGAAGGAAATCGCCCAAGTAGATGAAGAAAATGAAAAGGAATGGGTGAAGTGTGGTATTTAAAGGATGCAATTTTCGAAACGAGACGCGGCCTAGGGGGGTCGTGCCTGGAGGTCGCGCTCGAGCCAAAGGAAAACAGCTCCCTGAACTGGTGTTACACGACCCAACGGGTCGCGCCTTGAGGTCGTGTTGCAGATCTCTTGGCATGAGACTTGGAGAGGGGTCACGCCTCTTGGTCGTGTTGCAGACTGCCTGGCACACAACCTAGAGGAGGTCGCGCCTCTTGGCTGCGCCAGTCCCATACCCCACACACTGGAGGAGGTCACGCCTCTTGGCACACGACCAGCGAGACCCCCGATCAACTCAGCATTAGAGTGTTCAAGGTATGGCAAACATAACATTAAATGTAATCACATTCATTATCATATAACTCGACATCTTAGTTTTATAATAAAACTGTATTATACACTCAGTATAATATCACCGTGCTATGACGTATCGGCTCGAGTGGAACAACCTGCATTGAAACAACGACATAAAATACGAACATACTATCATAATTAATATTCAAACAATATTAATTCAACATCATTTTCTAAAATTATAATTTAGAATTTGTCTAAAAGGGTCGGGGTATCACACCATGACACCCATCATGCCAGTAGAGATTTTCGATGTTTGGGGAATAGATTTCATGGGACCCCTCACAAACTCTAGGGGGAACCACTACATCATCTTGGCAGTAGATTATGTGTCTAAATGGGTGGAAGCCAAGACTACTCCTACAAATGATGCAAGAGTAGTCACTGCATTTTTGAAATCTCACATTTTCAGCCATTTTGGTGTGCCCAGGTCCATCATCAGTGATCAAGGAACACATTTTTGCAACCAAACTCTAGAAAAAATGTTGAAGAAATATGGGGTGAATCATCGTGTGACAACAGCCTATCACCCACAGGCGAATGGCCAAGCTGAAATCTCAAATCGAGATATAAAAGCCATTCTTGGGAAAGTAGTTAATCCAAGTCGAAAGGATTGGAGTCAACATCTAGATGATTCCATGTGGGCATACCGAACTACTTTCAAGACTCCGATCAGGATGTCTCCATATAGGATGTTGTTTGGGAAATGCTTCCATCTGCCAGTAGAGCTGCAACACAAGGCATGATGGGCACTTTAGAGATTGAACATGGATAAGGATGCAGCAGGGCATGCAGAAAATTTCAGATTTAAGAACTGGAAGAAATAGAATGGAAGCCTATGATAATGTTGTGCTTTACAAGGAAAAAATGAAGAGGCTCCATGATCAAGTGATTAGAAGGAAGAGATTCACTCCGGGGTAGCAAGTTCTTTTGTACCATTCAAGGTTCAAAATCATGGGAGAGAATCTGAAAACCAAGTGGGTTGGTCCATTTGAAGTGTACGCGGAATGCCCCAATGGAGCAGTTGAGCTGAAGAATCCAGATACTGGAGGGCGTTTCACGGTTAATGGCCACAGACTAAAACCTTACCTGGGGCAGCAGACCAGGATGTCAGAGTGGTCTGGCTCGTGGAGCCCATCTATATCTGAATTTGAAGGTGTCGTGCCCATAACAGTAAATAGGGCGCTACTGGGAGGCAACCTAGGTTTTTAATTTATTTCTTTTTTATTAATTTTAATAAGTATTTTTCTGATTTATCAAACTAGACTAGAAGAGTTTTCTATTATCTGTCTGAAAAAAAATATGTAAGATGTAGTTAAGGATGGAGAGGGTCACCTTGTTTCTTATGTGCCGAGGGAAGACCCTTCGAGCATTCTGTTTTCATTTTCTACAGGAACAAGTAGGAAGATACCATATGGAAAGGCACAGCAAGAAGAGAATGCTTCCAGAATGACCATGAAGAGGCTGGATTGCATTGAGAATGCCCTGTATCAGACTGTTGATACCCTATTGAGGAAGATTGAGCAAACCCTCACTGCATATTTCAATATATTGGGATCACTTACCCGACATCCGCCCCAAACTAACCTGGTTCAATTCCTTTTCTTTTTAGTTTTTTTATGTTCTTTTGATTTTCAATTTTTTTATATTTTTTTAGGTGTCGCCCTTATTCTACCCACTTTGCCTCAAGCAAAGTGTGTGGGTGGGGGCATTTGGGTTGTTGTCTTTTATTGTTGAGTCTGTTTGAACACTTTGCCTTGTGCAAAGTGTGTTGGTGGGTCATTTGAGTCAGCATGCTATCTGTTAAGATTTGGGGAGCACTAATTATTGGTTTCTAGATGTTGATAAAATTGCTAATCGAGTCAGCATACCCACACTAAAAGCAGGGATGATGAATGAGTTGAGCATTAACCTGGTGAGATTTGAGCCTACGCTGATATGCCCATTTTACAGCATTCTCTTTTCATGTGTGTACATTCTATGCTTAGAATTTCTAGAACTTGCTTTTTCTCTACTTTAAAATCAGAAAGTTTAAAAGCATGTGTAGATAGTTTAGGCATTTTCTTGCTTGAGCCCACTAAGCCAAATAAAAACCAACCTTTGACACAACTTTGCAGCCCTTTTTCAGCCAATAAAATGCCCTGACAGTTTTGTTGATATACCTCTAAAGCTAGGGCATTACAAAAACCAGAAGTAGAAAGAGTCTCTGGACGGTTTTAAAGAATTGAAAATACAAGAAGAAAGATAGGGAGAACAAAAAAAAAGAGAAGAAAAAAAATATATATATTTATAAAAAAAAAAGAACAAGTTTCCCCCTAGTCTGAATGTTAAGAATGCCCATGATGAAAAATTTTATAATCTGAACGATAAATGAGGGCATGAGGAAGTAAGTTGAAAATAAATGGTGGTATGTCCAGTGAACGCTCCTGAGAGTTTTAGCTCAGTACCTAAAGAACCCTACCTTACCTAAAGAGCCCCATTACAATCCATAAAAGTCCTTTTGATACTTTTGCATTTTTTCCACTTAATGAAATTGAAGAAAGAGCACTAGCAAGCTTATGGAATGAATAAGTATAGAATGACTGAATTTGAGTATAAACACTAAGCCTAAATACTATGTGAAGAGAGTGTGGGAGGACCTATATGCTGAATTCAATTTTGACTTGCTAGGGCATGTTGATTACGCAATTAATTGGAAAAGTTGGTTGTTGAAACGTTGTGCCCACATGGATTAACAGGTTGCATGTTTTGTTTATTTCGTATCTGTTTCTTTTCCTTTCCTTTTTTTTCTTTTTCTAGGTTCTATGTACCCCATGCTTGAAGACAATCATGACTAAAGTGTGTGGGTGTGATAAGTCCATTTATTTCGTATTTTTCTGGGCATTTTAGTCTCTCTAAATGTCCTTTTTAGTGTCTTTTGTGTCGGAAAAGAACCAGGAAAGTGGTTTGGGCATGACAGGAGTGAAATCTAGCGAAAGAGGCATTTTGGCCTTCAATTCAACTGAAATGGATGAAATGGGCATATCAGATGAAAATCGACCTGAGTAGAAGATGTTGTGCCCACAGTACTCGCGCAGATTAAGAGGAGGTAGTGAAGAGGGCATTCGCAGAAAAAGCGGGATTCTGTTGAAAGAAGATAAAGTTGGTGTTAAAACTTGATTAATTTCGAAATCTGAATAGAAGAAGGAAAGGTTGTTCATAGGTGAACTCTTGGGAAGCAATTTGGAAGATAATGATGACATTCCTAAAATATCGGGATTCATTCCACCACGTAAGGAAGTTTCTTTATTCAGTCAGAGTCTAGCGGGCATAGAGATTCAGCAGATAAGAAAGTTTCCTTATCTAGACAGATTCCAGCGGGGCATAGTGAATCCGGCAGATATTGAACATCCCGTTTTTTGGGGATTTTAATTGATCTTTGTACTATTTTAAATGCTAGTTTTGATTGTTAGAGAGGACACACTTCCTACCATAATATTTCTGCACTTTTATTTTCTGCAATTAGTTTAGTTTTAACGCTGCTCCGACTGCAAGCCAATCTGGGGCCTTATGCCCACAGGGATTAGGATAAATATTTAATGTTGTTGCTATTCATCGTTGGTGTTGGACGAGTTTTTATTCAATTCCAGTAAGGTTTTCCTATTTATCATGTCTTTATTTTATGTCTTTATAGTTCTTTACAATTTGAGTAGCTAGATCTATATTCCGGAATTTGAACTAAAGATGAAAGTTTAACAAAATACTTAAATACTCGTGAGGCTGTGTGGGCACATTACTGCATGATTAGGTTTCTGCCAATTTTTGTTCTTATTCCAAGTGAGCGTGAGTTTAATATAACTAATGTGGTTGATCACTCTTTAGTTGTAGAGGGCACACCAGGGTTAATTGGATTAGCGAATCGTGACTGTGTGTTAATTCAAACGGTAACTAAAAAATCGGTGGGTTGTTGTGGGCACACGAGGAATCAGTAAAGACAACAACCTTGGGTTCATCTAGGGCACACTGCTTCCTATTCATTTACATCTCTTTGGAGAACCGGGGGATGGATGATAGGTTAGGATTTTAATAGACAAGGAATCACTTTTAAACCTACTCTGAAAGGATGAATAAGGAGACGTAGCGAGGAATCCAATCTCCATAACTAGGTGACTTAATTGTCTAGGAAAATCATTGTGCCCATGATCGAGTTAGTGTAAGTTAAACTGGATTCTAGTTCAAGTTACGGAACCTTTTATTATTTGATATTTCTCTAGTTTATTTTTGCAGATTTAATTTCTATTGTTGTGACCACGATACCAAACCCCCTTTTGTGATTGGTGACTCGAAAGTAAGATCACATCAGCTCTCTGTGGGATCGACTCTTACTCATAGCTTGCTACGCTCGTTGTGGGCACATGAACATACAAATTCATTTTGAGCGCGAGACAACCGCGCGTCATATACTAATACGCTAATAAAAGAGTGATAATTATTTTGACACAACTAATCTCTTTAATTAAATAGATTTGTTCTCCACTCCATTCAACTCTTACAAATTAATGTCCCAACAACACTATTTTAGTCATTCTATCTTAGTTACTGAAGCAACTTTACTATTTTAACGAAACTAACAATACATTAATACAAATATAAAATCTTAGTTTCCTTTAACAATAATAATGCTAAATATGAAATACCTTAAATTAATAAAATTGATTACTAATTTTACAATAATTGATAATAATTATTCCAAAATAAAAAGCAATTATAAACTGTCATTAAAAAATATAGTTAAATTAATTTAAACAAAACCATCATTGTCGTAAATTTAACTAATAATACTAATATATGATTACCACTTTCAATCCAATTACAAAAATATCATTCAATTAAGCATGCTTTTGTCGTGAATTTCATTTTATCCAATTTCATCCACTTTAATAACATATTAACGATCACAAGGAAATCCATTTTATATCCATTTAAACCATTTTATACTCTACATACATATATCTTAATAACCGAACTCTAATCTATACTTATAATACTAATTTATTATTATTGTTTTTAAAAATTATGTTACCACAATAAAATTATATACTAGTTAATTAAATATAACAACTAGGTAAATAATTACCATCAAGCATCAAAATCTCAGTTTCTTGGATCATTTTCTTGATCTTAATTATTCACATAATTAAACAATTAAATTATGTTCTTTAGCATTAAAATAATTAATTAAAAGTACAATTAAATTAGATGATACATTTGTTTCCAACTCGATCACCCTTCTTCTCTTTCTCAATATTATTATTATTTTTTTCCCTTATAACTCGTTCTGTAAGGTTAATAATATAGACACATGATAGGTATATATATATGTATATTATAATTCTTATCTTGTAATATTTATAGATACGCATACACATACTTGTAATATTTATAGATAAGCATAAGCATACACTACTACTACCACCACCACTACTACCACTACCACTACCACTACCACCACCACTACCACCACTACCACTACTACGACTACCACCACCACCACTACTACCACCACCACCATTACTACTACTACCACTATGACTACTACCACCACTACTACTATTACCTACTACTACCACCACCACTACCACCACTACTACAACCACTACTACCACTACTACCACCACCACTACTACCACTACGACTACTACCACCACTACTAACACCACCACTACTACCACCACTACTACTACTACGACTACCACCACCACCACCACCACTACTACTACGACCACTACTACTACCACTACTACTACGACTACCACTACTACCACCACGACTACGACCACCACTACTACGACCACCACTACTACTACTACCACTACCACTACCACTACCACTACCACTACCACCACCACCACTATTACTACTACTATTATTATTACTATATAAAAGTATATATTTATTTTATGATACATACTAATCTCCATATTAAAGCTCTTGAATCTATATGCTCTTTTAGAGAATACATCTATTTCTTACAAAATACTATTTAGACATTATATGCATCTAACTTTTATTTGATATTGAAATCTTCTTTTATTTCTAAATAAACCTTAGATGTACTTAAATAACTTAGATACCAATTAAGTAACCAAACACCATCACCTTGACAAACTTATATATAAATTCAATTGGCACTCAAATATACATATAATACTTATACAAAATATAAATCAAGATAGCATCGAGTAGTGAGAGGCCCGAGTATTACACTTTCTGTGAGTTTAGCAACAATATAACCCCAGTCTTCAACTTCTTCAAACCCCCCCCCCCTCAACAGTTGATCCAATTATCTGGTTGATCAACCTTGGAGAGAACTCCACCATCTAACCTCTAACAAAAACTTTCTCAAAGTTCCTTAAGGCAGCATCATCCATATCCTTCGTCATGTTATAGTAGAACTCACTGACAACCATTGGAACATACTCACCAACCTTCAACACGGTTTGTAATAAACTGACAGCCTCAATCAAGGAATAGATACCAGCCTCCACCAACACAGTGGTATCTACCCTCATCTCAGGCATAACATTTCTCTTTTTCACTTTATCCCATAGAGAAGCATGAAAAACTGATCTAAATAGATGATAAGAAGTACCTTCTTCTTGAATAACTTCCAGCTCACTAAAATGCCCACCAACTTCTTCGAGAACTTTTTTCTTCTCAGCAGCAGCCTTGGATCTGGTCTCCTTGCTAGCAGTAGATTTCTTCAGAAAGCTTCCTAGAATTTCTTCTGAAGCTTGGTTTCGAGTCATTGGAGACCGGGTGGACACAGGTACAGATCCCTTGGTAGACTTTCTCAGGATTTTCTTCTTTGTGGATACTCCTGGAGATAGAGATCCAACAATAAAAGGCTCGATAGTGTACTGAGCACTAGTGAGCAGCTTCTCGACTTGCGATGTGGGGGCTTCCTTTTCAGAAGAAGAAGAACTCTGAATCTCTTCTTCTGGATCTTCAGCGACCATAGATCTATGAATGATCATGGCCTTTCCCTTCTTGATAACAGCTTTCTTAGCAGATAACTTGTACTTTTGAGCAAGAGGAATATGCCCATCTTCATCAGTAGGTTCAGGAACACATTCTTGAACATCTTTGGTTGGTTCTGCAACAACTTTAGGTGTAGCTTCTTCTTCAGCAGCAGAAACTTTACTAGCTTCACGATCAAGGTTTTTGGAAACCTCTTCCACTAACTTCTTTGATTTCTTTGTAGTGGTCTTCTTCTTGATACTTCTTCGGGCTTTAGCAGTAATAGCGGGTTTGTAGGTCTGAGATACTTGCTTTATCAGATCATCAAGCTTTAAGGGCTTGCTCTTATTGACCTTTTTTAAAGCAGCAACCTCTAATTTTTCTTTCTTTTCAGAGATGATCTCATCATCACTTTCGTGATATTCTTCAATGTAGTGGTCTTCAGAATCTCCAGATTTGTCTTCTTCATCACGTAGTCTTCTGGACACCTTCTACTTCTTGGAATCAAGTCCCATGACTTATCTATCAAAATCATCAAGACCCGTGTCTTCATCCCAAGTTCTTCCGACATATGTAACCTTTCCAGGTCTCTTTCTTGGTTTGGAAAGAGCTTTTCTTTTAGGAGCCATATGATAAATAGAAAGAAGGAAGTAAAAATAATAGAAAGTAAAGAAATTTTTACTGGCAATGGTAAATTTCAGAGAGTGAGAGAAAGAGATGAATAATGGCAGAAATTCAAGTACAAAAAAGTGAATTTCTAGACAGGAATCGTGTCATTTGAAGGAGATGATCTCTTCTCTCTAGTGATGTCAATCAAATAGTTCCGTTAGACAGAGAAAATTTGGAGGAAAATCTGTATTTTCCGGTCCTGAAGTTGCAGAAACGCCAACTAGTAGCCGTTACTAACAACATGCATGATTATCTTCTGGAAGGTGCTCATGAACATCTACGGTGAACTTTATTCACAGATTTTCCAATTCAGCTCATCATTTTTGCAGGTTATTTTTGTGACCTGCTGAGTGTGAAATAAACACACTCACACACACTATTAGGCTGATTAATGGTGAATGCAAAGACCCAATGATGATCTAAGCTTCTCAAATCTTGCAGTATCCAAGCCTTTAGTGGACACATCTGCTAGTTGATCTCCTATGTTGACATGCTCGATCTTCAGAACTTCTTTTTCAACTAGACTTCTGATGTAGTGATGTCTGATATCAATGTGTTTAGTCCTTGAGTGTTGTACTAGATTCTTTGATATGCTGATTGCACTTATGTTGTCATAGAATAGAATTAGAACATCATGAGCAGCTTCATAGTCCTTCATCATCTGTAGAATCTACACAATCTGAGTACTACTGCTTCCTGCTACAATGTACTCAGCTTCAGCTGTGGAGAGAGATATACTGTTTTGTTTCTTGCTGAACTAGGAAACAAGATTGTTCCCTACAAAGAAACAAACACCTGATGTGCTTTTTCTGTTATCTGGAGAACCTGCCCAATCAGCATCACTATATGCCACAATGCTTGAATTTGTATTAGTGGAATACCAAAGACCATACTTAGTTGTTCCATTGACATATTTGATGATGTTCTTCACAGCATTCGGATGACTTTCCTTTGGACATGCTTGATATCTGGCACAAACTCCCACACTGTATGCTATGTCTAGTCTGCTAGCTGTTAGATATAGCAAACTTCTAATAATGCTTCTACAGAGAGTCTGATCAATTTCAGTTCCAGCATCATCCTTTGTGATCTTGGTTGTTGTCCCTATAGGAGTCATCTCGCGCTTGCTGTTCTCAAGTCCAAATTTCTTGACAAGACCTTTAGCATATTTAGACTGAGATATGAAAATACATTCTTCTGTTTGCTTGATCTGTAGTCCTAAAAAGTATTTCAGATCTCCTACTATGCTCATCTCGAATTCAATTTCCATGTCCTTGACAAAGTTCATGACCATCTTATCTTACCTTGATCCAAATATGATGTCATCAACATATATCTAAAAAATGATCATAACATTATTCTCCTTTCTGATGAATAGAGTCTTGTCATGTCCCCTCCCCCTTCTGTATCATTTGCTTAGCAGATAGTTTGCAAGCATTTCATACCATGCTCTAGGGGCTTGTTTCAGAACATATAGAGCTTTCTTGAGCTTGTAAACATGATATAGATAGTGAGAATCTTCAAACCCTTTTGGTTGAGCAACGTACACATGTGTTTGTTGATCTAGGGTTATAAAAATAGCTCGTGATTCAATATCTTTGCCAAAAGTTTAAAGCTATTAATCATCAGTATGTGATCAAGAACTGCATGCATTATCCATGCAGTTGCATTTCAGCAGATAACTCCTTCAAGTCAGTTGTGTTAACTACCAAGCTCAAGTAAGAAAGCAGCTAGGATTGGTTAGTAGCACTTATATCTGGCTTACCACATGGGTTTTCAGTTGGAGACAGTTTTCTCCGTTGAAGGGTTTTAAATAAGCTGTGATCTGCAGCTAAGTAGAGATCATCAGAAAATGAGAGAAAAGAAGTAAGAAAAAGAAGAAGAAAGCTTGCAGCGAGAGAAAGAGAAAATCTGAGAGATTATTCATATGTTTCATCTCAGATTTGTAGTTTGTATTTTCATTCTATTCTTGAGTGAATTTATAATGAAGTGCTGTAATCTTGTATTACATATTAATAAAAGAAGCAAACTTTTTCCATAGTGGATGTAGATCTATCAAAATCGAACCACTCTAAACCTTGTGTTCTTAATTCATTGTTCTTTATTTCTTGATTGTTGTTGTGTGATTGTTGATCGGATCCAACATGTTTGTTGACAAAACCTTAAGAAAGACACTCTTCACATCCATCTGATGCAGCTTGAACCTCAGTTGACATGCTATGGTAAGAAGGAGTCTTACAGATTCCAGTCTTGTCACAGGAGCAAAAGTCTCATCGAAGTCAATTCCTTCAACCTGCAAGTAACCTTGAGCAACCAACCTTGCCTATGTGGGATGACTTTAGCACAATTATGTTTGAACTAATTGTGAGAATTTGGTTAAAGCTACCATCTATTTATTATTGTATTAGAAGTGAAATTGTTTGTTATAACCAAATAATATTTTGTTATTAATTTTGGAGTTGATGATAATTAGTAAATTTTAATTAAATTCATATTAATTTTCTATTAATCTTTGGTTTATCTTAATTAGATTATCTTGAGAAAGCACACTTTAAGATTTCAAATATCGTAAGCTTTGAACTCGAGGTAAGTAGAAATCCATTTGCAACTACAATGCATGAATATATTATTATTTGATTATATGTGATTATTATTCCCTATTGTGTTGTTATAATTTATTACCTTATAAATGTGTGGTGTAATATACTTGTGGCATTCTATCTATTTGCATTGAATATCTTATACATGAACACGAGTATATGCATGCACGTCATGTAGATATTATCAAGATGGTAGGCATGAAATGATTTTAAGAGAGAAAATATTTTGTTTGGGATTGGTCACCATCAACCCGTGATGTGCTGTGTTGATATTTGTGCGTCGAGTGGGATAACTTTCATGTGGGATCAAAGGGAATAGATAGGAGGCGTGTCCCTTGGGATCTGGGGAGGATGGTCCATTTTGACTGCACCTTTGAGGTGATGAGTGGCTAATGTGGGATGACTTTCATGTGGGATCGAAGGGAACAGGTAGGGGGTGTGTCCCTTGGGGTCCAGTAAGGATGAGCCACATGAGTGCACTAATCACATTCTGGCCAAGTGATATTGATTATATTATGAGCTCATAGCTTATGTTGGTGTCTGGTGAAGGGAACCAAGTTCCTAAACACTGAAAATTCTTTTGAGATGAAAATATTTTGTATCATGAGCATTAGTCATGGTGTGGTATCATCTTTATGCTTTGCATATAAGATCACGTGCATGATTTCTGCTTACTGAGTTTAGCTCATATAGTTCATGTATTGTAGATGACTCTGATGAAGCATGAGAATGCATGGTGCGGGACGTGGAGTTCCTACAAGTTCCTGTGGCTCTATGTATATGGATGATGACCTGATGGACTTTTGTTTATAAGCTTTCCGTACCACCTTTTGACTCTATTTTTGTTCAAGTGTGAAACTTCTTCGAAGTTCACTGTTTTGATTATATAAAAGCTTTTATTTTCCATGTTGTACTCTTTTGACTTCAGAGTACTCTTTCTTCCCT
The DNA here is from genome assembly GCA_026008535.1 of Perilla frutescens. Lineage (NCBI taxonomy): Eukaryota > Viridiplantae > Streptophyta > Magnoliopsida > Lamiales > Lamiaceae > Perilla > Perilla frutescens. Next base: position 19,578,157 of record BRKX01000004.1, read on the forward strand.
TAATATATTTATATAAATTATTTGTGAAAGTAAGTCTTATTCTGTCTCGAGTGATCCAATACTTTTCTTTCTATTTCAAAAAAAAAATGCAAGGTATGCTCACATTGTTAGTCGATTCTTCTACATCCATTTTAGACTATCAGAAAGTCGTATTAGAGCCCAGGTCATACTTCTGTAGACTGTCCATATACATGATCTCTGGACTTTGGAGCAACACGCACCCGTAAGTTTTATTTGAATGATTGTTTTTATGTTTATTGTAAGATTATGTCTATTGTGTTTGTATCAGACTATATATATAAGTTATTGCACCATGGTGAGAGGTCGAGATATGGGTGGTAGTGGTGAGAGAGTACCTGGTGAGGGAATCTCTAATTCTAGTATGGACAGATATGCTATTATCAATCGACTTACCGAGCTTGTGGAAAGGCAGTCTGGACAAATTCAGGAGCTTATCTAGCAAAGAGAGGCAAATCGACAAGTTGTGGATGATGAAAATTGGGCATGCCATCAAGCTGAGCATGTGGAAATGGTTGGGGAAAGATTTAGGAAACTAAATCCACCGACTTTTGAGGATACGTTGGATCCTACCTATGCAGAAGATTGGTTGAGAACATTAGAGAACATGTTCAAATATAGTAGAGTTCCTGAAGATGAAAAAGTTATATATGCCACTTTTATGCTACGTGGGAGTGCATGGCACTAGTGGGATACTGTAACAAGCATTGAAGATGTTGCTGCCATGAATTGGGAAAGATTCAAGGAGTTATTCAGGAATAAATATTTCATGGCCCCTATTTGAACAACTGTCTAGGTTTGCTTCGCATATGATTAATGCTAAAGCACTAAAAGCTGAGACATTTCTTGAAGGACTGAAACCAAAATTGTATAGAGATGTGAGTATGATAGGAGTGCAAGGAGCAACATACTCGCAAATTGCCGAACAAGCTCTAGTTGCTGAACAAGCTGAACTCAGGATTTTTCGTGCTCAAGAAATGCAACGTCAGCTTAGACAAGGGCAAGGTCAAAGGTGGGCTGGAGGTGAAAGATACCTCAGGGCCAGAGGCCTAAGTTTCAACCAAGAGAGGGGCAACAATCATGGGATCAAAACAAATGCCAACGAACAGATCAGGTTAAGGCACCAACAGTGCAACCTACATGTCCGGTATGTGGTGAACAACACTCAGGAAAATGTTATGCAGAATCCCGTAACTGCTTCAAGTGTGGAAAACCTGGTCATGTTGTCAAAGCTTTTCCCGAGTCTAATCCTAATGCGCAAAAGAAGGTACAGGCTAAGGCGTATACTATCACTAAAGATGATGCAGGGGCGAACCCATCTATTATTACAGGTAAAATTTCTATCTTTGGAATTCTAACATTTGTATTATTTGATTCGGGAGCCACACATTCATTTGCATCCACTGAGTATGTGAAAAGGTTGGGTAGGATACGTGATATTGCTGCAACTAGTTATAACATAATGATACCTTCTGGTGAGTTAAAGCAAACTAGTCAAATTTTGAGGGCTTGTTCTATTGCCATAGGAAATAGGGAGTTATATGCAGATTTGATAGTTTTTATGATGAATGACTATGATGTCATCTTGGGAATGGATTGGTTATCAAAATATTGTACGAGTATAAACTACTAGAAGAAAGAAGTAATATTCTAACCACCCGGAGAAGAGCCATTTTCTTTTGTTGGGATTCCAAAGAAACTAAAATTTTCTCTAATCTCAGCAGTGAAAGCACATAAGCTTTTAAATAAAGGATGTGAAGGGTATTTGGTAAGTGTTATGAATATTGAGGATTGGGGCCATTCCCTACCTAGTGAGGTACCGATTGTTCAAGAATATCTTGAAGTGTTTCCCGATGACCTTCAAGGATTACCACCTGATCAGGAGATAGAGTTCGTTATTGACCTTTTTTATGAAGCCACGAAAAGCCTTGAAGAACTTAATCCGGAGCTGCAAATACGTGGTCCATTTACATGACTTCGAGCAATACAATTGCAAGAATTTTTTCAAGCATTTGTATGTAAGAAATTCGAAGATGACAAAGATGTTGAGAGCAACTCCAAAATTGTTACTTTGCTAGTAATTAAAGATTGGAGATCAAGGTTTGAAGAAGAGAACATGAAGAACTCGTCGAGTTGTGCATGCGTGCACGAGATCAGATTTTTGGCCCTTTAATTAATTTAATTATGGGGTTGATTTTATTTAGACTATAGTATTTATTTTATTTAATTAAGACTATAGTCAAATCAGATTTATTTAATTATTTGGGAGTAATTTTCGTCCATAATAAGCATAGGTTTTACTAGAATTGTATTTAAGGCAATTTCCTACCTTGAATAGAATTCTAGTTTAGAGAACTTCCTAGTATAGTTAGAGATCCCTTTTGGATCAATTTTTTAGCCCTTTTTGATGTTTAATTTCGTTCCCTATGGTCTTATAAATAGGGGATCATTGTGACATTGATACTTTAGACTATATTTGATTAATTAAGCTTTGCTTTCAATATTGTCTCAACCCCCTTTTAAATCTTTGTGAGTTTTGATTTAAAATTCATATTCTTGGAGCTAGCAACTTTAAGTCTTATTCAAGGGTATTGCTTAATCCACTTGAGGGATTAACCGGTATTCGCTATCCGAAGATCAACTTAGAGATTTCATCCTTGGGTACGTTCGAGATTCAAGGAGGCTATCGGGTTGTGATTCACATCAACGAATCATCATCCATCAACACCATTCGACGCCATCCATACTCCATCGACGCACACCTCAATTTAGCCCGTGTTCGAGTTCAAGTTCTACACCGTATCGTTCATACCGTAAGTTCAATCGTACTCTATCATATCCTACCTTCTCCAAGCCATTCTTCACAAGCCATCACACACAAAAACCTCCATAATTCCAGCCCCTATACACGTTCCTTTCCAGCCCATAAACCATTGGTATTGTGTTATATAGTTTGTGTCATTTTTCTAGGTATTTTAGTTATCTAGATTGTCATATTTTTCGTTGTTTATCGAGTCGGATTGAAACCCTTCATTCGCTGACGTGCTTCGTATCCAGAAGTCTTCCGCTACGTTCTCAAGATTCGTCCTAGCATAGTCCGGGTCGTATCATAAATTTGGCATCAGAGCCACGTCAGCTCTGCTGGTCGTGGTTCAATCCGACGTGTCATTTTTATCCTACGTGTCGTCTTACGTGTCTTCTTTATTTTTTTTATTTTATCGAGTTGTAATAGCATAGCTATCAATTGAAAAAAAAAGAGCATCGACAAAAAAAAGAGAAAAAGCCGTCGAAAAAAAAAAAGAAAAAAAAATCGGATAAAAGAAAAAGAAAAAAAATACGAAAATTAAAAAAAAAAAAAGAGGTATATTCATTATTTCCTTTTGTGTTTCTTTAATTTTGGTACTTTCCTTTTGGTACTACTCTATAGTTGCTATCTACCTTGTGAGTCTAATTTTAATTTTGGTAATTTCCTTCTAGGATAATTCTTTAGTTGGTAACTTCCTTTAGAGTCTTATTTTATTTTTGGAACTTTCCTTCCAAGCTTTATTTTTATTTTGGTAGTTTCCTTTTGAGTTGTAATTATTTTTGGTTCATTCCTTTTAGAGTCTAGTTCAATTAGGATATTTAGATTGTGTCACAATTGTGTAACACTTTCCAAATTACCTAATATTTCTTTCCTTCTTCTTTCCTATTTCTTTCCTTCTACCTTTGGGATTTATTTTTGGATTCCTACACTATTTAGGACTTCAAAAATACATCTAATTCTTTCCTTTTCTAGCTTTCTTCCATCCAAATTATTCCAAACCTTCCATATACACTTTCTCCCTTCAAATTTTCGTCCACCATCATCAAGGGGATCAAAAATTCATCTTATTCCATATATATCATCTGTTCACACTCATATACACCATCCGGACCATACACATATGCACCCATGCACCATCTGGTCCATGCACCATACACCAATCATACTCCGTATACCCATACACCCTATACACCAAATTCTCGCCATCTCTACCGCAACAACAACATGATCATACCTGAGTTTGAAGGTCTATACTATCCCGACATCTATTTGGATTGGGAATGCAAAGTAGAAAAACTTTTTGAATGCTATGACTTCCCCGAGAAAAAGAAAGTGCAGCTAGTTTCGTCAAAGTTTAAAGGCTACACAACAACATGGTGGGAATTCCAGTAGAACCGGTGCCATAGAGATCACCTTCCACCTATCGACACATGGCGTGAGTTAAAAGATTTGATGCAGAAACGCTTCATTCCAGACCACTACCAATGGGAGTTGGAGGAAAAGCTATACAAGCTTAGACAAAGAGATCGAAGTGTAAATGACTACTACAATAAAATGATTGAAGCTATGAGACGAGCTGATGTAGAAGAATATCCAGAAGACACCATGGATAGATTTCTAGCTGGTCTACGAAGAGCAATCCGTGAAAGAGTAGCATTGTACCGTTTCGATGAGTTGGAAGACATGGTGGATTACGCAATCCGGGTAGAAAAATGGCTAGAGGAACTAGAGATGAAGTCAAAAGAGGAGGTTCAAGTAGAGTCGAGCATTGCCACCCATGATGCTTCTACTTCCAAGGTACCAATTCTAGATTTCATTGAAGTACCTTTTATCTCATTACCATCTGTTTCTATGTGCTTAGAAGATGAGATAGTTGAAGAATCTAAGCCAGAGTTGGACATGATAGAAACAACCAATGAGAAGATGCCAGTTTTGGAGGAGTTAGTTCAAGACGATTGTAATCAAGAGGAGTCGGTTTCCATTCATGTTGATGAAGAGGTGCCCATTCTTGAAATTACTAATCCGGAGAAGACAAGTATAGAAGTTTGCAGTTTGGATGTTTTGTCCATGGAGATGACATGTCCTAAAGATTGTATGGAGGATAAACTACAAATTGTGAATTTGGAGATCCATGAAGCAATTGAGGAAGCTGAAGAAGTTGAAGAGTTGTTGGAGATACAACCTTGTTATAAAAAGGAGAATGATATCCATGAGACAATGGTTGAAGATCCTGAAGAGCTCGAACAAGCTAACATGGAGGAGCTGCCGAGTTCTAACATTTTTTGTCAACCGTTTTCTTGTGATGTCTTTATTTTACAGGTTTTTGAAGAAATTCCATTGGAAGTTGATGTACCACCAGATTTGATCGTGAATGCCATGTCAAGGCAAACTATGGAGCTAGATTTTTGGCCATTTGACACCAAGTTGATGTGTACGTTCATGAAGATGTGTTTTATGCAGCTTGTGCAAAAAGAATTTGATGGCCAATTCGTGTTCGTCTTTGATCCCGGAGCTTTGAATTCGAGGACGAATTCTTTTCAAGAGGAGAGGAATGATGAAGCCACGAAAAGCCTTGAAGAACTTAATCTGGAGCTGCAAATACGTGGTCCATTTACACGACTTCGAGCAATACAATTGCAAGAATTTTTTCAAGCATTTGTATGTAAGAAATTCGAAGATGACTAAGATGTTGAGAGCAACTCCAAAATTGTTACTTTGCTAGTAATTAAAGATTGGAGATCAAGGTTTGAAGAAGAGAACATGAAGAACTCGTTGAGTTGTGCATGCGTGCACGAGATCAGATTTTTGGCCCTTTAATTAATTTAATTATGGGGTTGATTTTATTTAGACTATAGTATTTATTTTATTTAATTAAGACTATAGTCAAATCAGATTTATTTAATTATTTGTGAGTAATTTTCGTCCATAATAAACATAGGTTTTACTAGAATTGTATTTAAGGCAATTTCCTACCTTGAATAGAATTCTAGTTTAGGGAACTTCCTAGTATAGTTAGAGATCCCTTTTGGATCAATTTTTTAGCCCTTTTTGATGTTTAATTTCGTTCCCTATGGTCTTATAAATAGGGGATCATTGTGACATTGATACTTTAGACTATATTTGATTAATTAAGCTTTGCTTTCAATATTGTCTCAACCCCCTTTTAAATCTTTGTGAGTTTTGATTTAAAATTCATATTCTTGGAGCTAGCAACTTTAAGTCTTATTCAAGGGTATTGCTTAATCCACTTAAGGGATTAACCGGTATTCGCTATCCGAAGATCAACTTAGAAATTTCATCCTTGGGTACGTTCGAGATTCAAGGAGGCTATCGGGTTGTGATTCACATCAACGAATCATCATCCATCAACACCATTCGACGCCATCCATACTCCATCGACGCACGCCTCAATTCAGCCCGTGTTCGAGTTCAAGTTCTACACCGTATCATTCATACCGTAAGTTCAATCTTACTCTATCATATCCTACCTTCTTCAAGCCATTCTTCACAAGCCATCACACACAAAAACCTCCATAATTCCAGCCCCTATACACGTTCCTTTCCAGCCCATAAACCATTGGTATTGTGTTATATAGTTTGTGTCATTTTTCTAGGTATTTTAGTTGTCTAGATTGTCATATTTTTCGTTGTTTATTGAGTCGGATTGAAACCCTTCATTCGCTGACGTGTTTCGTATCCAGAAGTCTTCCGCTACGTTCTCAATATTCGTCCTAGCATAGTCCAGGTCGTATCACTTTTTCCAGGAACTGCTCCAATATCTAAAACTCCCTATAGAATGGCGCCGACTGAGTTAAAAGAATTGAAGATACAGCTTCAAGATCTACTTGAAAAAGGTTTCATAAGGCCTAACTTTTCACCATGGGGTGCTCTAGTATTATTTGTTCGAAAAAAATATGGTACTTTAAGAATATGTATAGATTATCGAGAACTGAATAAAGTTACTGTAAAGAATAAATATCCTTTGCCCAGGATTGATGATTTGTTTGATCAGCTCCAAGGAGCATCTGTGTTCTCAAAGATTGACTTACGTTCAGGGTACCATCAATTGAAGATAAAAGAGGAAGATATTCCCAAAACAACATTCAGCACCAGGTATGGCCATTACGAGTTTTTGGTTATGCCTTTTGGACTAACCAATGCTCCTGTAGCATTCATGGATTTGATGAACAGAGTATTCAAAGACTATTTGGATAAATTTATTATAGTCTTTATCGATGACATCCTAATATACTCTAGAAATAAAGAGGAGCATGTGGTGCATTTAAGGTCGGTGTTGGAGATGTTGGAAGCAAAATAATTGTACGCAAAATTCAAGAAGTGTGAATTTTGGTTAGACCAAGTGATATTCTTGGGACATGTCATATCAGGTATGGGAATATTGGTGGATCCAAGTAAAGTTGAAGGATTCTCAAAGATTACTTCTCCTATGACACAATTAACTAGAAAAAAGTGTGGCATTTAAATGGACGAAGCTTGTGAGCAAAGTTTTCAGGAGTTGAAGAAAAGGTTGACAACGACACCAATTCTATCAATTCCAACTGACACTAAAGGTTTTGTGGTGTATAGTGATGCCTCAAAGAATGCTCTAGGTTGCGTATTGATGCAAAATGGCAAAGTAATAGCATACGTGATTGGACTATATTTACATATATATTAAAGGCCATTTTCGGTATAGTTTTATTGTGTTAATTGCCTCATGATCATGTTTTGTGGAGGAAAGTGTGTTTTGTGAATGTTTGCAGGTGATTAACACATATATGAAGGAATTGGCCAATTTTGTGGAGATTTTGCAGCCGAGATAAGTGAAGAAAAATTGGAAGAGTCTGGGAAGTATGCAGTATGGGCATACTGCCTGGAAGGGGTACCGAGATGACAGCTGATGGGCCTGTGCGTGCGCGAAATTGGGCTGGAGCGCTGGTTTACTCATGTTTTTGGGCCTGGACATGATTTGCTGGATATTTTATCATTGTGGGACTCTATATTTATCTCTTTCCTTGTTAGATTAGGGTTAGGACTCTATTTCCTTAATTAAACTATTGTATTTAAGAAATATTATAGAGAGTAGGAAACATCCATATCACACGCCATAGACCAGACGTGTTTTCTTGGCAGCAAATTTTATCTTTTAAACATCGTTCCTTTCCATCGCTACTGCTTGACAATTATTGAAGTTCAGTTCCGATTATGAATTCGAGCTAAGCTCGCTTTATTCCGGTGAAGATTAACGAAGCCCTGGCGTAATTATTCTGTGAGATCTAATCGTTCCTTTTACTTTAATTAATTACATGCATCTATGATTCTCTGTGTTTAAAGTTGTTAATTGTTTCGACTCTGCTAGGTAGGTGCACATATTTAGTAGATCGGAATTAATTAGTAGCCAATTAAACCGATCATCGGTAATTGTGGTTTAAGTTTAATTAGTGGTACAACGATTCTTTAGAATCGAGAGAAGAACAGTCTTAATTCAACGGTGCTGTGTCAGAGTCTGTTGGTTTTGAATCGGGTTTCTCTAGTGCTCAAAGATGTCGGCTCATTAAATCTATAGATTGTCTCTTGCTGTAACACCCCAGTCCCGGAAGAATAGTGACAAGGGACCGGTGTGCTACTGGGAAAAGGGGAAAGGGGTTGTTGCATAAAGACAATGATATAAGTAGGGTTAGTGCCTCAATAGGCAACATAAGCTCTATAACTGTAATAGAACCACGCACTAAGGCATTCAGAAGGAACTTGAATAAATTATCAATCATCAAAGGGAACTTATCCCATCAATCAATTGTAAAGGCACATCTCAACAATAAGATCAAAACATAATAAGATTCAAACAATTTATGACAACCTATATCAGAGTAAATGGAACAAGCGCAGAACATCTTTATTAAACTTAAGCAAATTATTTCAAACTATTTCATTGTTTTAGAGTATTTAGGATCTCTAAACAACACAAAAAGAGCAGGCATGCAACAAAAAGCTAGCCCTTGCCTCAACTCCATCATCTTCCAACCACCTCTCAACCTGAAATTATTTAGAAAAGATTTGGGCTGAGTACTAGTATACCCAGTGGGAAATTTTGATAAACACTTCATAATCATTTTATAAATATGAATATCGTATCCACACAAGCTTCTTTTAACCTTACTTGCACTCTCTATCTCAACTGTCCCTTCCTACAGTGTATTAATTTATATACACGTCCTCCAGCCCAGCTGTCTAATAAAAGATAGTGTATCCCCCAATGCTTTAAAGGATCCGAACTCGAGTCTAGTTAAAAGCACTCAATGCTTTCGTAGGATACTGGCGAACGCGAATAGTGAGCTAAATCATTTTGATACAGATATTCATGTTTCACAGTTGATAAACAGTTGAGCTTATTAGCTGAACATAACTTGAGAAAGATATATAACCCACCTAGATATCAGATTTGCTTTCAAATTTTGGATTGATTTTACTTGATTTCTGTTACTTCCTCTGACCCCACAATAACCAGTCTTGGCTTAGTTTAATCAAATGGTCCCTATTAAAATTCAATCCCTAATCTTCCATTTAATATACATATATATATATATTATATATATATCATAACTAATATTCAAATTGGAAAGAAGTGAGTATATAAATGTTTAGGTAGCAGAAATATAATCTGAACATGTAATTAATTACATAACCTATATATATATATATATATTTTAGATCAACTATTACCACAATATTCTTAAAAAATTTCACCTCAAATAAAATTAAGAAAATAAATCTTATTATTATTGCCCTTTCTTTTTCCTTTAACTCCGTTCCAAATATTGATATTCCAAATGGCTTATTTTGAATGTTTGAGGTCCATAATAATATTGAAAATTTAGATATGTATACAATTATATGAGTTGAGCAGATAAAAACTTTGAAATTGAAATTAGTTCAAAAACATGAACTTAATTGCTAAACCATGAGACATATAATTAATATATGCATGAGTTAGTGCTATAATAAATCATCAATTGAAAATTTCGTATATATATACCTTGGAAAGAAAGAATCAATTGAAAATTGCGTGTATATATATATATATATACCTTGGAAAGAAAGAAATCGGATGAACCCTAGCTAGTTTCCGTGAATGAAACTTATGTTGCGCTAATATATTTTGATAGATTGAAGTTTAATGAATCAAGATTTAATTAAAGTACATATACATCTCCTTATTATTTTAATAATAAAAAAAATACTAGTCACCATCTACTTGTAGTATAATGAGGACACATATATATTAGTTCTATTTAGTGCACGACACGTAGGGAATATAAGATATATGTTTTTTTTTTAATAATATATATATAATTAACTTTGTAAATAAATAATAAAAATATACATATAATGTATGTGTTATATATACATGCACGCAATTCAAGATTGCAAAAATATTTAAAACAACTAATTAAGGCTATCTATATATATATATATCGTTTCTTTTTTTTCTTTTTTTTAAATGATATGTATATATATACATTGGAGAGACAACAAATGGTAACAAATACATATATTATATTTAAATTGACTATGTATATATAAAATTTTATTTCCATTTTCATGGTAAGTGTATGTATATATACATTTATATATATATATATATATATATTGAGTGCATTAGTACTAGATGGTGCATTTTTATTTTAGAACTTATATGCGTATCTTTGTGTGCAAATAAAAATCACACTAAATCTATTTGCACTCAATATATAAATTTCTAATTAATCAAACTAAGCTTAAATCTAGGGTTCCGAATAAAGATATGAAAATATCCCGAATATCGCTAACCCACTCAAGGGGTGCACTTCATTTAAAAAGAGATCTACAAGGGTCTATTTTCTTTCCTAGCTTACCACTATGATTATCATAGGGCTATTATTTTAATATTAAAAAGTTTAGGATATTACATTCTACCCCCTTAAAATAAATTTCATCCCGAAATTTGACATACCTCTAAATAGCAAGTCAGGGTATTGCTCCTGGATCTTATCTTCTAGCTCCCATATAGCTTCCTCGATTCCATGGTTGCTCCATAAAACTTTCACCAGTTGTATCTGTTGATTTCTCAATACTTGCACCTTCCGGTCAAGTATAGCTATTGGTTTTTCTTCATAGGTTAAATCCTCGCTTAGGACCACTTCATGATGTTTAATTACATGTTTAGGATCAAACACATATTTTCTTAATATAGATACATGAAACACATCATGTACCCCTTCTAGACTTGGCGGTAATGCCAATCTATAAGCAACTTCTCCAATCCTCTCAAGGATTTCAAAGGGTCCTATATACCTTGATCTTAATTTGCTTCTTTTGCAGAATCTTACAACTCCCTTTATCGGAGATATTTTCAAGAATACTTTATCTCCAACATCAAAATGCAAGTCAGTACGATGTTTGTTTGCATAAGCCTTTTGTTTGTCTTGGGCCTCAACTATTCTTTTCCTTATTTTATCGATTATTTCCACCGTCGCCTGAACAATCTCTGGGCCCAATATTTTTCTCTCACCCACTTCATCCCAGTAAAGTGGTGATCTACACTTTCGGCCATACAAGGCTTCATATGGTGCCATCCCTATTGAAGCCTGGTAACTATTATTGTAGGCAAATTCTACTAAAGGTAGAATATTCTCCCAGCTTCCTTCTCCATCAATTACTACTCCTCGAAGCATATCTTCAAGTGTTTGTATGGTTTTTTCTGACTGCTGATGAGGTCGTGCAAGGCAATGAAGAAAATGATCCGAAGCTGCAGTTTAATGGTCCAATGACGCGTTTACGAGCTAAGAAGTTGCAAGCTTATTTACAAGCTTCTATTCGTCGCAAATTCGAAATGCATGAAGATGAAGTTAAGGGCAGCTCGAGATTGATCACCATGCTTTCCATTGATGATGAAGAAGGAAGCATAAAGACGTGAGAAGAAGAATGACGCCATTTGGACGTGTACATGAAAAGTTATACACGTTTGCATGGGAAATCGGGAGATGCTGTTTTTCATGCAAAGGTGGCAGAATTAATCATAGCATGGGCCACGAATTTATCCACTTAAATCGCAGCCCATGTCGTGAGTTTGAGGGTCCAAAAGTGGTGAGATTTATGAAGGCCCAAGTTGTTGGAATTTATCTTTATCTAGATGGATTTTTCTTACTTTATTTTTGGTATCTTTTGATTCTTACCTTAAAAACAGATTTTGGATAAGGTAACAATCCTTATTAGATTAGGACTAGTTATTTTCGATTCCATCTAGATATCTAGGTCTAGATTTTCGTCCCTATTGATTAGTATAAATAGGACATCTATGTTATGTTCAAAAGTTAGACAATTGCAAACAATAAAGAATTTATTCTCAATCTGTCTCATGATCTTTTGTTGATCGAAACTTTACCAAAAAATTCTATTGTTTTAGTACTTCAATAGTCTTATTCAAGTTCTTCAGGGTGCGTTCAAGTACTTGGGAGAATTGCTATCCGGAGAAGCTAGACGTGCGCGTTCGGGTTATTCAACACGGGTTCACCGAATCTAACCAATCCACAACAACACATCGCCGCCGCCTTTATCAATACCACCGCCACCTTCGCCGACTTCCACTGCCTCCACCACCGTATTCCAGCCACCCTCGAGCTATCTTGCGTGTTCCAATCGAGTCCATCATCCGTTGTTCAATTTCTAGTAAGTTTACTGTTTAATTCGTGTCGGGTTGAGTCCTTCTTTAGCTAACGTAGTTCGAGTCCTTCTTAAGTCTTCCACCTGCGTTCTTCGTGTCTTGGATCCATTATTCAGGTCACATCATAAATTTGGCATCAGAGCCACGTCAACTCTGCTGGTCGTGGTTCAATCCGACGTGTCATTTACGTGTCAGTTTTCTATCATACGTGTCTTTTAATTTTCATTTGTTTTGAGTTGTAATCTGAATTATTATTCATTGAAAAAAAAGAGAAAAAAAAGATCAAAGGGTCGAAGCCCTACAGCAAAAAAAAAATCCGAAAAAAAAAATCAGATTGTTCATTGAATTTTCGATTTTATTCCTTGTATTAGATTTGGTTTCCATATTTTTAGGGATCTTTAGATTGTGTTCACATTGGTCAAATACATCCAAAATCCCTTTTCCTCATCCATTAGATTTCCTACCTTGTTTAGATATCTTTCATCCTAATCCATATCTATTCAAGATCTTTCCATCCTCATCCATATCTAATCAAATCCTCCATCCTTATCCATTCCTAATTTCGATCCTAATCACTAAAGGGATTCGAAATTTCCATCTCTTTCCTACCTACACCCGGTTCACCATATACACCACATAGTCCATACACCCATACACCTGTACACCCGTGGTCCACATACACCAACCCATTAATTTACTCATCCACATGCCTACTTCTACTCTTAGCAACCTTCCGGCTTGATTCTATCCGTTGAAGCTTGAAGAAGACCCAGAGGAGCTAGTCAAGAGAAGCTGCTGAAGTTTTCGATCCACCCACCCCCATATTTCACTCCACACGTGCACCACACATACTTGAGAGTTAAACACAAGTGGAAAAATCAAGAGTGACATACACGAGCGTCTGTGAGGAATTGTGAGGTTCTACTTGCTTTTTCTTCACGTTTGTTCGTTTTGTAGGTACAATGAAGACAGGTAACAACAACGAGACGACTACACCACCCTCTAGATCGCCAAATACACCAGGTGAGCAGTCCTACTCGTCCGAACCACAGTGGGATGCCAAGTACCAATATGAAGCTCTAGCAAAGCATTTTGAGCGACAAACTTGTCTACTGAAAGATGAACTTGGCAACCAAGTAGCTGAATTGCAAGAGGAGCTTGCAAGACTCAGAGCCCAGTCAACCGCATCCCAAATGATCCAAGAAGATCCTGAGAAGAGGCCACTCGAGCCTCAAGACGAAGAGACGAGGCAATCTGAGCCTCAAACTAATACATAGAGGCAACCTGAGCCTCAAAATGAAGCAGAGAGGAGACATGAGCCTCAAACAGGAGCCCAAGGAAGACACCAGCATCAGAGAGCCGTCAACAGGCCACCTCCTGTACAGCAAGATGTTCAAAGACCGCACCATGAGCCCACCTTTGAAGAAGACTTTGATTACGGATATGATTCCTACACAGCCAGTGGTTATGAAGATGATTACGTACCACAAGGGCGAAGAGGACGCCATGGCCGACCCCGAGGTCCCCATAGGCGTGCACATTATCATGATGATGATGATGGTAGGCTCAACAACATCAAGACGAGCATACCTGAGTTTGAGGCCTTCACGATCCCGATGTTTACTTAGATTGGGAACATAAGGTAGAGAAGATCTTTGCATGCTACAACTTTTCAGAGCAAAAGAAGGTACAACTCGCATGCTTAGAGTTTAGAGGCTACGCAGCCTCATGGTGGGAAATGCAACAAGAAAGAAGGCGCAGAAACCACAATCCTCCAATCGACAACTGGGAGGAGATGAAAGGATTCATGCGTGGGTGTTTCATACCCATGCATTATGAAAGAGAGCTTGAAAAGAAGCTCAATCGGGTCAAACAAGGTACTAGATCGATCGAAGAGTACCACAAGGAATTGGAGACCCTTTTGAACCAAGTCGGGAAGCAAGAGACCTTAAATGCTACCATCATTCAGTACATTGAAGGCATGAACCCTGACATTGCGTGTGAAGTCGAGCTCAGAGACTTCACCAGTGTAGAAAGGATGGTGCAGTATGAATGGATTGTGGAAAGGCAGCTAAGAGAGGGTCGCCGTCGATCCCACTTCACTTCAGCCCCTACATGTCCTTCATGGAATAAAGGTACACCTTCCACATCACTTTCTATCCCTTCTACTGATTCTACACGATCCAGAGGTCCATCCGGACCACTCGAATGGCGTTTCGATCGTTCTACACCGCAGTCAAGCCGTAGACATGAGTCTACACCGCCCAACCCGCCAAGGCCGACCCCTACTCGGCTAAATCAAGATGCAACAGCCCCTAATGCAGCCCCTAATCGTGCTCGTGATATTCAATGTCATAAGTGTCAAGGTTGGGGCCATTTCCAAGCTCAATGTCCAAACCGGCGAGTTCTATACTTAACAGAATCAAATGAAGTCGAATCAGCTAGTGAGGATGAAACAAAGTACGTGGGTAATGCCACCATTGAAGAAGAGATCGAGAATGATGCAGCCCCTAGCCAAGTCGATCCGAAAGTTCTACTCAGTTTGGTCACAATCCGGAGTTTGAGCATCATTCGAGAAGAGGAATAAGAACACCAACGGGAGAACATCTTCTACACCCGTGCAATGATACAAGGTCACATGTGTTCTATGATTATTGACAGTGGCAGTGTGATCAATGCCATTAGTCAATACGCAGTTGAAAAGCTTGGTCTACTAGTTCAACAACATGCAAAGCCTTACAGACTGCAGTGGCTTACAGAAAGAGGCAAGATATGCGTGGTTCACCAGATAAGTGTCTCATTCTCAATCCATAAGTTTTTTGACACTATTTTGTGTGACGTTATCCCTATGGATGCAACACACTTGTTGTTAGGCAGACCTTGGCAGTATGATCGATGTGTTGTCCACGATGGACGTCTGAACACCTACACCGTCGACATTGATGGCCGAATCAGCACCCTAAGGCCATTATCACCTAAAGACGTTGCTTTGGATCAGCAACGCATGCAAGAGAGGTTCAAAGAGGAAAAGGCGAAGCAAGCAGCCGCAAAACGGGCCCCGAAGGCCACGGCCGAAACCACAGCCCCCGGACAGCCCCTAGCCATCACCCCTACCCCTTCTAAGCAACCTCATTCAGAGCCCTTAGCTGTGGAAAAGAAGAAAGAATCGAGTTCAAACAAGCCTCACATGAAGAGCTTGTTTATTTCAGCAAAAGGAGTTCAGAAAGCCGTGAAAGCAGGTATGCCCCTTGTCCTACTTACATTTAAGAGCAGTGCTACTAATGATTGTTTGCCTAGTGATGTGCAGCCCTTACTTGATGAGTTCAAAGACATTTTTCTTGAGGAGATACCCGGAGGACTCCCACCAGTGCGAGGAATTGAGCATCGGATTGATTTCGTCCCCGGAGCCGTGCTTCCCAACCGACCAGCCTATAGGACGTCCCCTGATGAGACTAAGGAGATAGATAGACAAGTCAAAGAGCTGTTGGAGAAGAAGCAAATTCGAGAAAGCTTGAGCCCGTGCGCCGTTCCAGTGATTCTAGTGCTAAAGAAGAACAACGAATGACGTATGTGCATGGATTGCCGTGCAATCAACAAAATCACGGAACGGCGTCCAGTCACCTATTTCAGTGAGAAGCTCCATGATGTAGCCCTTCATTATTCTACCTATGACAAGGTGCTGTATGCACTCAAGAGAGCTTTAGAGACGTGGCAGCACTACTTATGGCCTAAGGAGTTCATGATTCACACGGATCACGAGAGCTTGAAGCATTTGAAAGGCCAACAAAATCTGAACAAGCGACATACACGATGGATAGAGTTTATCAAGTCTTTCCCATACGTCATCAAGTATAAGAAAGGCGCCGAAAATGTGGTAGCTGATACATTGTCGAGAAGGTACGTTCTCTTGAACCTTATGCATGCTAAGATGTTGGGATTTGATGCAATTAAGGAGTTATATACATGTGATGAGTTTTTCGCACCCATATATGCTAAATGTTGCTCAAAGTCTTCTATGCGTGAGTTGTTGGTTCTTGAATCGCATGCGGGAGGTTTAATGGGTCACTTTGGTGTGTCTAAGATGTTAAACTTGCTGCATGAACATTTCTTTTGGCCACGTATGAAGCATGATGTTGAGAATATGTGTAGTAGATGTATCACATGTAGGAGGTCGAAATCTACATCATACCCATTCGGTTTGTACACCCCTCTACCAGCCGCGTCTTCCCCGTGGATTGATTTATCTATTTTATACTTGGGTTACCACGGTCTAGGTCTGGTCGGGATTCTATATTTGTAGTAGTTGATAGATTTTCCAAAATGTCCCATTTCATTGCATGTCGGAAAATCGATGATGCGGTACACATAGCCAATATGTTCTTTATACATGTTGTGGAATACATAGAATTATTGTTAGTGATAGGGATTCTAAGTTTCTTGCACATTTTTGGCGTGTACTATGGGGTAAGTTAGGTACCAAACTGTTATTTTCTACTGCATGTCATCCACAAACTGATGGACAAACTGAAGTAGTTAATCACACTTTAGGTACTTTGCTGCGTGCTTTAGTTAAAAACAACTTGAAATCATGGGAAGATTGTTTGCCATATGATGAATTTGCTTATAATCGAGTTTTGCATTCATCTACCAACATGTCTCCATTTGAAGTTGTTTATGGTTTTAATCCGCTAACGCCTAATGATCTGTTGCCTTTACCTGTTGAGCATCTAACAACTGTTAAAGGTACAAGAAAAGCGAAACAAGTTAAGGAGATGCATGAGAAAGTACGTGCGCGTATTGAAGCCGTTGGCGCACGTAATGCTGTTCAAAAGAACAAACGGCGCAAGTAAGTGATTTTCCAGCCTGGAGATCGCGTTTGGATTCATCTGAGTCCTGGACGGTTTCCCAACTTGAGAAAATCAAAATTGATGCCAAGAGGAGATGGACCATTCACCGTTTTAAGTTGAGTCAATGACAATGTGTATCGCATTGAATTACCCGGTGAGTATAAGTGTTCGTCTACATTTAATGTTGCTGACTTATCTCCCTTTTCTGCAGATGATGAGTTCGAGTACAATGATGATAAGTCCCTGAATTCGAGGAAGAATTCTTTTCAGTAGGGGGGAATGATGAGGTTGTGCAAGGCCATGAAGAAAATGATCCGGAGCTGCAGTTTAAAGGTCCAATGACGTGTTTGCGAGCTAAGAAGTTGCAAGCTTATTTACAAGCTTCTATTCGTCGCAAATTTGAAATGCATGAAAATGAAGTTAAGGGCAGCTCGAGATTGATCACCATGCTTTCCATTGATGATGAAGAAGGAAGCATGAAGACGTGAGAAGAAGAATGACGCCATTTGGACGTGTACATGAAAAGTTATACACGTTTGCATGGGAAATCGGGAGATGCTGTTTTTCATGCAAAGGTGGCAGAATTAATTATAGTATGGGCCACGAATTTATCCACTTAAATCGCAGCCCATTTCGTGAGTTATAGGGTTCAAAAGTGGAAAGATTTATGAAGGCCCAAGTTGTTGGGATTTATCTTTATCTAGATGGATTTTTCTTACTTTATTTTTGGTATCTTTTGATTCTTACCTTAAAAACAGATTTTGGATAAGGTAACAATCCTTATTAGATTAGGACTAGTTATTTTCGATTCCATCTAGATATCTAGGTCTAGATTTTCGTCCCTATTGATTAGTATAAATAGGACATCTATGTTATGTTCAAAAGTTAGACAATTGCAAGCAATAAAGAATTTATTATCAATCTGTCTCATGATCTTTTCTTGATCGAAACTTTACCAAACAATTCTATTGTTTTAGCACTTCAATAGTCTTATTCAAGTTCTTCAGGGTGCGTTCAAGTACTTGGGAGAATTGCTATCTGGAGAAGTTAGACGTGCGCGTTCGGGTTATTCAACACGGGTTCGCCGAATCTAACCAATCCACAACAACACATCGCCGCCGCCTTCATCAATACCACCGCCACCTTCGCCGACTTTCACCGCCTCCACCGCCGTATTCCAGCCACCCTCGAGCTATCCTACGTGTTGCAATCGAGTCCATCATCCGTTGTTCAATTTCTAGTAAGTTTACCGTTTAATTCGTGTCGGGTTGAGTCCTTCTTTAGCTGACGTAGTTCAAGTCCTTCTTAAGTCTTCCGCCTGCATTCTTCGTGTCTTGGATCCATTATCCGGGTCACATCAACTGCCCATCAGTTTGAGGATGGAAAGCTGTGCTGAAATTCAATTTAGTGCCCATAGCATCTTGCAAACTTTTCCAGAATTGAGATGTAAACCTTGTATCACGATCAGATGTGATAGACACAGGTATCCCATGCAATCTGACAATCTCCTTAACATACAATTGTGCTAACTTGTCCAGTCCTAAGGTCATTCGCATTGGAAGAAAATGTGCTGATTTGGTTAGTCGATCAATAATAATCCAGATAGCGGTGTTCCCACGTGCTGTTTTTGGTAAACCAACAACAAAGTCCATGTTGATTTGGTCCCACTTCTATTCGGGAATCTCTAATGGTTGTAAAAGCCCTGATGGTCTTTGGTGTATTGCTTTTACTTGCTGGCATGACAGATAACGTTCTACAAATGAAGCTATTTCCCTTTTCATATTTCTCCACCAGAAATTTCTCTTTAGATCTCGATACATTTTTGTACTCCCAGAATGTGCTGTATAAGGAGTATCATGAGCTTCACTTATTATCTCTTTCTTTATCTCTTGATCGTGGGGCACACAAATTCTTCTTTCAAACATAAGAGCGTGATCACTTGCCTCAGCAAAACCTTTAGGATCATCTGATCTTGCTTGTGAGCGCATCTTCTATAAGAAACTATCTTTCTTCTGTGCCTCTACAATCCTTTCTCTCAAATCTGGTTTAGTTGTTAAAGCAGCTATACAACTTTTTGTAGAGCTTGGTGGTCATACCAGCTCTATTCTTAGATTCTCAAATTCTTGCACAAGTTTCTCTTGTTGGGTCAAGAAACATCCCAAATTTACCTTGGACTTTCGACTGAGGGCATCTGCAACTACATTGGCCTTTCCGAGGTGGTACTGAATCGTACAATCATAATCCTTCACCAACTCTAACCACCGTCTTTGTCTCATGTTCAAGTCCTTTTGCTCAAAGAAATACTTAAGACTCTTATGATCTGTGTAAATCTCACTCTTTACACCATACAAATAGTGCCTCCAAATTTTTAAAGCATGCACTACTGCTACTAGCTCGAGGTCATGTGTAGGGTAATTTAGCTCATGTGGTCTTAGTTGATAGGATGCATAAGCAATAACTTTTCCATTTTTCATGAGAACACAACCCAAACCTTGTAAGGATGCATCAGTGAAGATGATAAACCCCTCATTTCCTTCTAGTATGGCTAGTACCGGTGCTGTGGTTAACTTCTCTTTGAGTGTTTGAAAACTCTTCTCACATTCTTCAGACCATGTGAATTTGATCTTCTTTTTCAACATTTGGGTCATTGGTCTTGCTATCTTAGAGAATCCTTCAATAAATCTTCTGTAGTAGCCAGCCAATCCTAAAAAGCTTCTTATTTCATGCACACTAGTAGGTGACTTCTAGTTACTTACTGCTTCAATCTTGGCAGGATCTACCTTAATCCCTTGTACTGACACAATATGACCAAGAAACATTACTTCTTCAAGCCAGAATTCACACTTGCTAAAATTGGCATATAATTTTTCCTTTCATAATGTTTCCAACACTATCCGTAGATACTTTTGGTGTTCGTCCTCATTCTTGGAACATAAAAGAATATCATCTATAAACACAAGGACAAAATTATTCAAATATGGATGAAATATTCAGTTCATCAAATCCATAAAGATTGTCGGTGCATTTGTTAACCCAAACGACATTACTATGAACTCATAGTGGCCATAACATGTTCGAAATGCAATTTTTGGAATATCCTCCTTTTGAACTTTAAGCTGATGGTATCTAGATCTTAGATCAATTTTCGAGAACACACGTGCCCCCTTGAGCTGGTCAAATAAGTCATCTATCCTTGGAATAGGGTATCTATTCTTTATAGTTAACTTATTTAGTTCTCTGTAATCGATACACATCCGCAACGTCCCATCCTTCTTCTTAACAAACAATATAGGTGCTCCCCAAGGCGAAACACTAGGTTGTATGAAACCTAAGTCCAGTAATTCTTGTAATTGCACCTTTAATTCTTGCAATTCTTTGGGAGCCATTCTATATGGTGCTTTAGAAGTTGGTGCAGCTCCCAGCTCCAAATCAATTGTGAATTCAACTTGTCTATCCAGTGGCACTCCTGGTAGATCTTGTGGAAATACATCTTTAAATTCTCAAACCTTAGGGACTTGATCTATCATTATGTTGTCCTTTTCCTTTCCTGTTAGATTCACCAAAAACATCTGACAAGTTCCCTTTTTCAATAGCTTTGCAGTTTTGAGTGCTGAAATGATTGGTACCTTTGTACCTATCCTTGCTCTGAAAAATTTAACTTATTTTTCTCCTGGTTTCTTAAAAATAATGTCTCTCTCATGACAACATATTGTTGCATATACCGTGGTTAACCAATCCATTCCCAGAATTAGGTCAAAATCATTCATCTTGATAACATGTAAGTCTATTTTGAATTTCTTGTCACTTATATCAAGATCTATGTTCAAGCACATCTTCTCTGTTATCAAAATTTTTCCTGAGGGAATGCTAACTTCTAAGGCATTAACAACTTCATCTTACCTTAAATTCAATCGTTCACATGTTTCTTGCGATATAAAAGAATGTGTTGCTCCTGTTTCGAACAATGCTAATGCAGGTATATTAAGCAAGTTAATTATACCTGCTAGGTTTTCTAGACTTTGTGCAGCTTGCTGCTGGTTCAGTGCGTAAACTCTAGCTTGTTGCTGACCGCGCTGTCCTTGGTTTGGTGCAAAATTTCTTCCTTAGTTTGGCTTAGGGTTGCTACCTTGATTAGGCCTGGGATTTCCCCCTTGTTGTGGCCTAAAGTTGTTTCCTTGATTCGGCCTAGGGTTGTTTCCCTGATTTGGTCACTAAGGAGGTCGATTATTTCTAACATTGTTACGACAATCCCTAGCCATATGTCCTGGCTTTCTACAGATAAAACATCCATCATTTCCCGTCATACATCTGCCTGGGTGGTACCTATGGCATCTTGGGCAAGGCTTGTTGTTTCTCTGTTGATTGAACTGATTATTCTGATTGTTTCCCTGCCATGACTGTCTTCTTCCTTGGAAATTTCCTCTACTGTTATCCTCCCATTTCCTTTTTCCTTTTGGGTCTTGAGTTTGTTGTAGTGACTGTTGTGGTACTCGATCTGCTGGCATTATGGATTCTATGTTCAAGGCCCTACTCAAAGTCTGTGCATACGTCATCTCATCCTGACCTGCTAGACTCATCCCAATTTCTGGTCTCAAGCCCTTTCAAAACTTGTTTGCTTTCTTCTTATCGGTATCCACAAGATGTGGGGCATACCTTGATAGTTGGTTAAAATTTCTATCATACTCTGTGACAGTAGATTTTCCTTGCCGAAGATTCTAAAATTCTGATTCCTTCTTCTCTCTAAAGCAGTCTGGAATATACTTTTGATATATCTCAGCCTTAAAATCTTTCCAAGAAAATTGTTTCCATTGTTCTTTTGTCATTGTTCTACGTACAGACTCCCACCAATAGTCTGTATCATCTGTCAGCTGAAATTGAGCACAAAATAATTTTTCTTCATCGGTGCAAGCCATGAAATTAAAGATTCATTCTAAAGCACGAATCCACTTCTCAGCATCCATTGGATCACCCGTTCCATTAAACATAGGTGGATTATGTTTCTGAAAGTCATTTTCAATTCGTGACAGGCGAATAGGTATTTCTACCTCTGGTATTTCTTCTCAGATTTCTGGGATTGGCAATCTCCTACGTGGCGGCATCCTAGGTATAAATCGAAATCATAATTTAATAAGTATTATTTTATTTTCTTGGAATTGAAATAATAAGAAATAAACTAGATTAAAATAAAATATACATTAGTTGCCTCATAAAAATGGCTTCTATACACACATACATTAAGGCCATAAACAGTAATAGCCATATATGAACATTAAAGGAAAAGTACCTCCAAAAGAGGACTTTTATATATACAATGATCACTGCTTATGTACATACATCATACATCATATATATAATACATATATGTACGAACCTATACAATACAAACTACTGTACCAGCAAAAAGATATCAGGTCGGTCTGAGCAAAAAGACTACTAGACCCATGATACAGACAAAAAGAACTATCTAGCCATCCTAGCTACATGCTATCATCATCAATCCACATATTGATAACCAGTCAGATCCGCTGCCTCATTCTCATCAGGATCCTCCTCATCAGTCTCCTCATCATCTGTATCTTGCTCCATCATGTCGCACCTCATATCCTGATCATCCTGAGCTCTAAGTGGTACTGACCCATCAATCTGGTCAGCATGCGTGCCTGATGGTCCAGCCTTGGCATTGTTAGTACCTACATGAAGAATGAAACTAGAGACATGCATACCAACATCTACCTCTACACCCTGCTGCACGGAAGAATCTGGTGGACCGTGGCTGTGCGAGGGTACTACCATGTCTACTGGAGGACATCCTCTATAAAGTGCCCAGATCCTTAGAATCATACTACAATATCTAGGAAAATCTCCGATCTCGGCCATGGTATCAGGGTCACGCTCAACCGTATCACCCAACACCTGTAGCGCTCTCTGCCTCTAACAAGGTGGTAAACCATAAGCCAACCTGAAAGAGGCCTCGAAGTCTAAAACTCCTCCCTCGGCTCCACTGGCACGTCGCCAAAGCGACATAAAATGCTTAATGTACTTGGGGACAGTATCGGAGCGATCTCTAACATATGTACGAAATCTCTTAATGTGCTCCTCAAAAGTATAGAAATTTCGAGTACACTTCCGTGCTATCTTAATCACCCTGGCCATCTGAAGAATTCCACTAAATTAGTCTAAGTTTTCAAGAGCATCAAGATAACTTAATGGTCAATGATAGGTTCAACCTACTATCATCTAAATGCTTTGCTATGTTCAATCTAAAAACCATTCATAACTTATTCTCATCACTTAAGGTGATTATGTTCTCTTTTAATTATTACTATCTTTTGGTCAAAACCAAAATCTAGATGTTTTAAAACCTCTAAATAACTTTAAACAAATCCTAAACTCCTATCGTGAAACCTTAACATAAATTAGAATCATGATACCTTATCATGAAACCTAAAGACAATTCTTTATAGATGAATCACAACCTCTTGTCGTGAAACCTAGAAATAACTTTTATTCAAATGAATCACAAAATTTAATCATGAAACCTAAGATATTATAAATAATCGATTCAAGATATTTTATCACGAAACCTGAAAAAATATATATATTTTTTAAATAATTGAATCATGATATACAATCATGAAACCTGTAAAAGATTTTCAATAAACGAATCATGATTACTGATCATGAAACCTGAAAAATATTTTTCAATAAACGAATCACGATATCTGATCGTAAAACCTGAAAATATCTGAATCATGACCTCTTATCATGAAACCTGAAAATAGAATAATAATCTCTCATCATGAAACCTGAAAATAGATTTTGAATCATGATCTTTGGTCATGAAACCTAAATAGAATGAATCACATTTTCTTATTGTGAAACCTGGTTATAATTTTGATAAATGAATCATGACATATAATCATGAAACCTGGAAAAATATATCATGTATCTAACTGCGAGCTCATATGTCTTAATTTTATAAAACTTGCATACCTTTTTATTGAGAGCGGCGTAGATGACGTGCTGAGGGCTGCTGAATAAATAGTTTAAGAGACTAGACTTAATTCTAGGTTCAAAGAATAATGCTGCAGGTCTACAGAGTTGTAAACATACTCTGATACCAATCTGTAACACCCCGGTCCCGGAAGAATAGTGACAAGGGACCGGTGTGCTACAGGGGAAAGGGGGAAGGGGTTGTTGCATAAAGACAATGATATAAGTAGGGTTAGTGCCTCAATTATTTATGCAACATAAGCTTTATAACTGTAATAGAACCACGCACTAAGGCGTTCAGAAGGAACTTGAATGAATTATCAATCATCAAAGGGAACTTATCCCACCAATTAATTGTAAAGGCACATCTCAACAATAAGATCAAAACATAATAAGATTCAAACAATTTATGACAAGCTATATCAGAGTAAACGGAACAAGCGCAGAGCATCTTTATTTAACTTAAGAAAATTATTTCAAACTACTTCATTGTTTTAGAGTATCTAGCCCTTGCCTCAGCTCCGTCATCTTCCAACCACCTCTCAACCTGAAATTATTTAGAAAAGATTTGGGTTGAGTACTAGTGTACCCAGTGGGAAATTTTGATAAACAGTTCACAATCATTTTATAAATATGAATATTGTATCCACACAAGTATAACAATGAAAAAGGTTTCAAATCTAAAAAGCATTCCATGTATACAAAGCTTCTTTTAACCTTACTTGCACTCTCTATCTCAACTGTCCCTTCCTACAGTGTCTTAACTTATAAACACGTCCTCCAGCCCAGCTGTCTAATAAAGAATAGTGTATACGGGTCCCAAAGCTTTAAAGGATCCGAACTCAAGTCTAGTTAAGCACTCAATATTTTCGTAGGATACTGGCGAACGCGAACAGTGAGCTAAATCATTTTGATACAGATATTCATGTTTCACAGTTGATAAACAGTTGAGCTTATTAGCTGAACATAACTTGAGAAAGATATATAACCCACCTAGATATCAGATTTGCTTTCAAATTTTGGATTGATTTTACTTGATTTCTGTTACTTCCTCTGACCCTACAATAACTAGTCTTAGCTTAGTTTAATCAAATGGTCCCTATTAAAGTTCAGTCCCTAATCTTCCATTTAATATACATATATATATATATATATATATCTCGTAACTAATATTCAAATTGGAAAGAAGTGAGTATATAAATGTTTAGGTAGCAGAAATATAATCTGAACATGTAATTAATTACATAACCTATATATATATATATATATATATATATATTAGATCAACTATTACCACAATATTCTTAAAAAATTTCACCTCAAATAAAATTAAGAAAATAAATCTTATTATTATTACCCTTTCTTTTTCCTTTAACTCCGTTCCAAATATTGATATTCCAAATGGCTTATTTTGAATGTTTGAGGTCCATAATAATATTGAAAATTTAGATATGTATACAATTATATGAGTTGAGCAGATAAAAACTTTGAAATTGAAATTAGTTCAAAAACATGACCTTAATTGCTAAACCATGAGACATATAATTAATATATGCATGAGTTAGTGCTATAATAAATCATCAATTGAAAATTTCGTATATATATACCTTGGAAAGAAAGAATCAATTGAAAATTGCGTGTATATATATATATATATATACCTTGGAAAGAAAGAAATCGGATGAACCCTAGCTAGTTTCCGTGAATGAAACTTATGTTGCGCTAATATATTTTGATAGATTGAAGTTTAATGAATCAAGATTTAATTAAAGTACATATGCATCTCCTTATTATTTTAATAATAAAAAAAATACTAGTCATCATCTACTTGTAGTATAATAAGGACACATATATATTAGTTCTATTTAGTGCACGACACGTAGGGAATATAAGATATATGTTTTTTTTAATAATATATACATAATTAACTTTGTAAATAAATAATAAAAATATACATATAATGTATGTGTTATATATATATATATATATATACATGCACGCAATTCAAGATTGCAAAAATAGTTAAAACAACTAATTAAGGCTATCTATATATATATATCGTTTCTTTCTTTTCTTTTCTTTTTTTTAAATGATATGTATATATATACATTGGAGAGACAACAAATGGTAACAAATACATATATTATATTTAAATTGACTATGTATATAAAAAATTTTATTTCCATTTTCATGGTAAGTGTATGTATATATACATTTATATATATATATATATATATATATATATATATATTGAGTGTATTAGTACTAGATGGTGCATTTTTATTTTAGAACTTATATGCGTATATTTGTGTGTAAATAAAAATCACACTAAATCTATTTGCACTCAATATATAAATTTCTAATTAATCAAACTAAGCTTAAATCTAGGGTTCCGAATAAAGATATGAAAATATCCAGAATATCGCTAACCCACTCAAGGGGTGCACTTCATTTAAAAAGAGATCTACAAGGGTCTATTTTCTTTCCTAGATTATCATAGGGCTATTATTTTAATATTAAAAAGTTTGGGATATTACACTTACGGTTGTCAGTCGATTAGGGAAATAATTGGTGAAGTGTCTTCCTGATTATCGAGAAACTAAGGAGAAATTAGGCCGCATCAGAAGTGTCTTTGGTGGCTATAACTGGTTTGCATGCATTAATTGGAAATATCTTTGCATCAAGGATCGGAATAATTAATCTATGGTGGAGTTAATTGGAAGCCGTAATACCTTTAAATCTGTTAAGAAAACTACTCTCTGTTTATTTACTTTATTTTAGTTTTTACGTTATAACAGCAAAATTCATGTGGAAAGTTTGGTTACTGCAGGCTGAAGTGTTGAATAATTCTCACCGATTCTTTGGGAGACGATCTTGTTTGCCACTATTCTGGGTAGTGTGGGCATACCGACTGCTGGTCGGATTATTTTTGGTGAAAAACAACGCACCAAATTTTAGCGTCATTGCCGGGGATCAGTTTTAAGCAGTGATTATTCTAGTATTTTAGTTTGCCATTTTTCTTTATTTTTTTTTTGTTTTTTTTAAGTGCATGACTCGATCCTCACAAAAAGGAAGTCTAGTGTTTGATCCAGAATTGGAGAGAACTTTACGAAGGTTAAGGACGCTTGCAAGAGAGTCTAAAGAGGCGTCTACATTTGAACCAGCAAGTTTTGATATTGATCAGCTTTTTGAAGAAGACATGGCTCTCAATCAAGTACCTGAGCAAGAACTTCAAATTAGGGAGTTTGGTCACCACAAAAATAATCGCCCTATTTGCATCGTGCTTCCTACAATTGCAAATAACTTTGAGATACGACCTGGTTTCATTCAGGTTTTACCCAAGTTTGGTGATTTGCCTGGAGAGAGTGCACATAAACACTTAGCTGAGTTTGATTTAATTTGCACTACTCTTCGCCCTCAAGGTTTTTCTTCTGATAACTTGAGATTACTAACTTTTTCTCATACTTTGCAAGGCAGAGCTAGAGATTGGCTATTTGATCTTCCATTTGGCTCGATCACCACCTAGAATGAGTTGGAGGAACAATTTCTGCGCAAGTTTTTTCCGGAGTCCAGGGCTGCAAATTTGAGAATGGTGATCAGCAGCATCAAGCAAAAGCAAAATGAAAGTCTAGCAGACTACTGGGAGAGATTCTAACAACTGTGCCGCAAATGTCCAGACCATGGCTTCTCTGAATATCAGTTGCTCACTAACTATTTTTATCGTGGCATGTCAACTTTTGATAGGAAAATTGTTGATGCTGCTAGCGGAGGATCTCTCACCAACAACACTCTGGCCGAGGCAAAACAACTCATCATCGATATGGTCTCTATTGGTCAACAATATGAGGATGAGAATGAAGATAGATATCGACCTGTGAAGGGAGTTGCGCGAGCAGAAAGCTCCGATGTCAACGAGAAGATCGACACTCTGACTTCTCTGGTTAGAGGTCTAGCTGTGGCGCAAGCTCAAAATATTCGATGTGGAGTCTGCTCGGAGAATGGCCATTTCACTGATGCTTGTCCTACTTTGCAAGATTCGTTAACCGAACAAGCATGCTACGGATCCGGAGATGCACATCAAGACGCCCTTAGACAAAGGAATTATGATCCGTACTCGTACACCTATAACCTAGGCTGGAGGGACCATTCTAATTTTGGTTGGAAGCAGCTGGATCAGAAGATTCTGGAAGTTTTACCTTAAAGGCAGCCGCAGGGTGGTCAGTATGCCCATACCGATCGTGCTGCGCCAAGCATGAATGACATCATGAAGTGTTTGGAGCAGAGTAATGCCCTTGTGAACAGTTTAGCACAGAGCCAAAAAGCCTTACCGCAAGAGACGCAAGCCGCTCTGGGGAGTATGGGCACACAGATCACCCAACTTACCACTTAAATGAACAAGATACAGGCGAATCAGGGCAAACTCCCATCCCAAACTGAAATGAATCCAAAAAGGCATGTTTGTGCTATCACTTTGAGAAGTGGGAAGGAGTTAGCTGAGTTGGAGGCTAAGAAGAAAGAAAAAGAGTTGGAAGAGCACTCTGACGTGTAAAAGAAAGAGTCCATGGCAGAGGAGAACCAACTTGCCGAACCGCTTCATCCCAAGGTATGTATGGAACCAAAAGTTTCTAATTCTCGATCGCTTATTGCAGCTCCTTTTCCTTCAAGGTTGGTTCAAAATAAGAAGGAGGATGATGATAAGAAGATCCTTGAGCTGTTCAAGAAGGTAGAAATCAATTTGCCTTTGATTGATGCTATTAAGCAAGTTCCCAGGTACGCAAAATTCTTGAAAGAATTGTGTGCTAAAAAGATGAGATATGGGAAAGATGCGACGATTAAAGTGGGTGAAAATGTTTCTGCTATCATTCAAAGAAAGTTACCACAAAAATATAGGGATCCTGGTATGTTTACTATTTATAGCGCCACGGTCCGGGAGAAGGGTAGGGGATCGGTGCGCTACTTGGGGAAAGGGGGAAGGGGTTGTTGAACAGAAGCAATCAAAGAAATAGAGTTAGTGCCCCAAAAATTCAAGCAGCATAACCTCTATAAATGGATCAATCCATGCTTTTAAAGAGTATGAAATGACTCAAACCATATACCATGACTCTTAGGATGAACCTAAGAAAGATTAACGAAAGCAAACTTCAATGTAAATAATAACAGTTCAAAGGTTAACTGTTAATAGGTTACGCATGAAAAAGGCCAGACTGATGTCTGTCCAAATACTTGAAGTAAAGAGATGCCAGGCTTCTGCCTGTTGTGAAAGCAATATAAAGCCAGGCTTTTGCCTTGACATGGAAAACAATGTAAAGTCAGGCTTTTGCCTTGGCATGGAAAACAATGCAAAGCCAGGCTTGCTCCTGTCTGAAGAAGGAAAGTAAATAAATGTCATGCTTTTTCCTGTCAGGAACAGAAAGTAAACGGGATTCGGAGAACCGAACACTCCGTAACAATAAAGAAAATGGGATTCGGAGATAACAGTAAAGAAAATGGGATTCGGAGAACCGAACAATCCTTAGTAGTAAAGAAAATGGGATTCGGAGAACCCAACACTCCGTAGCAGTAAAGAAAATGGGATTCGGAGAACCGAACACTCTGTAACAGTAATCAAAGTAAGCGGAAAAGAACGTAGTGCACTTATTCAGACTCAAAAGGAAGCATGTTCTCAGTTAGACTCCATAGCGGAAAATGAAACATATACATAAAATGATAGCCCTTCAGCCTTAGCACAGCCGTCCACCATCCCGTGGCTCATCCTGAAAAAAATTTGAAAAGATTTGGGCGTGAGTACTAATGCACTCAGTAGGTACCTTTGAGAAAAGCTTCACAATCATTTTATAAAACAAAATATCCAATCATATTTTAAGCATATCATGGAAAGCTTTTAAATCAGAAAATTTGTGAATTCCATGTATACTATATCATTTTAGTTCCATCATTGCGCGCCACTCTCCCCTAAAACGCTTACGGTGAGTCGGTTTGTGTACACAACCAGTAGTTGCGTCACCAAAAACAGTAGTAAGACTTACATGAGTCAGGAGAGCACATTAAATACAGTCATGAGTTGGATATTCAATCACATTCATTTTATAAATATCAGGGCTTAATAACCTGAAATAAATTTTTATATAATAAAAACTCACCTGATAACCTGATCTGGATAGCTAGATCTAGATTCTGATTCTGGTCTCAACTAGAAGTCTCCTTCTTCCGAGCCTACAAGATTATCTGGCAACTTAGTTTCAATGCAAGACTATCATTAGGTCAAGATCTAATCTTTCTTAGCTATGAAGTACATATTATAATATCTACTATCTTAATATACAGCACCCGGGTCATCAAAATATTTTGACTCTTAAGGGAACTTTACTCAGGGCATTTTTATAAAGAAAAACCCTTTTGAAAGTTTTAGCATACGGGGTGGTCAAATCCGTATCCTAAAATTAATTCGGTACAAATAAATTCATACCGCAAGATCCGCCCATTGGAAAAATATGAAACTTTAAATAAAAATAGTATATTTTGACACGAAACAACTTTTGAGCTTAAAAATACGATAGGGCTACCCACGAAGGATAGATCTGAAAAAGACTACAATTTAATAATCGGATACCCAAAATATACCCGAAATTAAAAAGTGACAACATGGAAAATGTATATAAATATACATAGAACATGAAACCCTAAAGACACTCTTTGATCCGGCAACCTGAAAGAGTCACCGATTTGAGAGGGTGGTGGCGACTTTTGGCGGCGGTCACGACGGTTTTCCATCATGATCGTCTGTCGTGTCATCATTTCAATCACGTATTCGTTATCTACATGTTGACACCTTCAAAATGACTATTTTGGAATTGAAATAGGAAACTAGAGACGTACCTTCTCTAGAAGCTGCTTAGCATTTCGATTTTGAAAATGAATGAAAAATGAAACCTTAACCTCCTATTTATTCCTCTATAAATAGGATAATAACGAATAAAAGAAAGGGGATAATGATAGAAAAAGAATAGGATAATTACAAATAGGATATTATTTTGAAAAAGGAATTGGATAATGACGGATGTGCCTTTTTCTATTCAAAGTTGTGCTAAGAGTTCATTTAAACTCCAACCTCGAAAATTCAAAGATTGGCACGATGCTTGAAACTTTTTCTATCAACCCGAGAAAAATATCAGAACTTATTTTTAAAGCAATTTTTGATCAAAATAAATTTTAACAGATTTTCCTAGCTGCGATTTTCCTTTATTTGAGTCATTTAAGAACTCAACTTATATCTTAGATTACCCTCAGGTAACATATGTCGAATAAAACCTTCTAAATATTTCGGGGTATTACATTATACCCTCCTTAATAAAAATTTCGTCCCGAAATTTGCGTACCTCTATAGGGTAAATCAGGATATAACTCCTTGATTCCGCTTTCAAGCTCCCAGGTAGCTTCCTCTCTCCTATGGTTATTCCATAGGACTTTCACTAGTGATATCTGTTTGTTTCGTAATTCTTCGACCTTTTGGTCAAGAATAGCCTCTAGTCTTTCTTCGTATGATAAATCCAGGTTCAGGACTATCTTGACATTCATTATAATGTGTTTAGGATCAAACACGTACTTTCTCAACATTAAGACATCAATCACGTTATGAACCTTAGCTAGAATCAGCAATATGACTAGTTTATAAGCTATCTCATCATTCCCAGCTGAAACTCTATTTATCTCGAGTCGTAAATCTTACTAAGACATATAGTCTGCCTTGGTTCACTTTAACTTGATGCGCATAACTCTTTATACGTTCTTTTCTGCATCTTTCTTCAAATATTATTTAGCTTCATTCTTTGAGTCGAGAAAAGAGAGAGAGAGAGAGAGAGAGAGAGAATAGATATCGATCCACTTGAATCAAAGCATATTATTTCGATCATCGTATACGTCACCTCGAACTTGAGACATCCACTCTCGAACTTGTCCTTGCTTCTCGATTAGAAATGTATAGAGGCAGGTGTAGCAAGAACGGATCTATCATTCACGATTCTTCATCGACATTCGAAATTCTCCCAATATGCTCCTCAAATGCGCATATACACGCGAACAACATTTCCTAGAAATCATATAACTCAAGCCATCTAAAAGAATATACTTATCCATTCTAAGTTCTTTCTACTTTCAAGACTACAAGGCACTACATAATCATTCCCACCTTCTTAGTCAGTCTGTTCTTTATAATCATTCATCAGATTCTCGGTTGAACCGGAATCCAGATGTCCCAGACATCCCATTAAATCATAGGCGAACCACGACCTTGTCGTGAACCTTCTTTCATGTAGGATTCAATCCAAACATGACATAACACATTCTTTCGAAACTTCACATCATAACAAATTGACATATTTCAGTGGAACCAATCCATGTAGGCTCATAATCTTAAACGTGGAAAAACACTTAATCAACCTATGTTCCACAAGAATCTTAACAAACATCAACTTAAAATCCAATCTATGTGAGTAAATCACAGCTAGCTATGTTCATCTTCATTCTCAATCAAATCATTCTATGTTCACATTCCATCTGCATAAGCATTATGGGTTCCCATCACTTTGACATTCTCACATTCCAATCACTTACAAATTATCACATTTCTAATCATAGGGCATTGATTACTATCATCACACTTTCTTTCGGAACATATCTTAGACATATATATAGTCCCATTTAGAACATCACATTTCATTTCAAACATAATGGACATATAGTCCCATTCAAAATAATCATTCAATACCATCTTGGCACAAAGTCCCAAAATTTTACCATCATGGACAGTAAGTCCCTTCCATTCATAACCATCATCATATGGACTCATAGTTCCAAAATGATACCATTATCCTTTCAAAATCATCATTGGCGCGACTTTTCATAAATACCATTAATATGGAGAATGGTTCTTATCCACATTTCTTTTTTTAAAATCAGTAAATATAATTGAATCTGAAGAACATTTTAACTCACGTATCTTTATTTTTGAAGTAGATGAGTGCGGTGTAGGCGACGTGCTAGGGCTATCAGACAATCAGTAAATAGACTACACTGAGAACTAGACTCAATCAATAATACAACAAGCCTGCAGAGTTGCAGCTTGCTTTGATACCACTGTAGTGCCCCGATCCCGGAGAAGGTCAGGGGACCGGTGCGCTACTTGGGGAAGGGGGAAGGGGTTGTTGAACAGAAGCAATCAAAGAAATAGAGTTAGTGCCCCAAAAATTCGAGCAGCATAACCTCTATAAATGGATCAATCCACGCTTTTAAAGCGTATAAAATGACTCCAACCAGATACCATGACTCTTAGGATGAACCTAAGAAAGATTAACGAAAGCAAACTTCAATGTAAATAATAACAGTTCAAAGGTTAACTGTTAATAGGTTAGGCATGAAAAAGGCCAGACTGATGTATGTCCAAATACTTGAAGTAAAGAGATGTCAGGCTTCCACCTATCGTGAAAGCAATATAAAGCCAGGCTTTTACCTTGACATGGAAAATAATGTAAAGCCAGGCTTTTGCCTTGGCATGGAAAACAATGTAAAGCCAGGATTGTGCCTGTCTGAATAATGAAAGTAAATAAATGCCATGCTTTTGCCTGTCAGAAACGGAAAGTAAACGGGATTCAGAGAACCGAACACTCCGTAACAATAAAGAAAATGGGATTCGGAGAACCAAACACTCCATAACAGTAAAGAAAACGGGATTCGGAGAACCGAATACTCCTTAACAGTAAAGAAAACGGGATTCGGAGAACCGAACACTCCGTAGCAGTAAAGAAAATGGGATTCGGAGAACCGAACACTCCGTAACAGTAATGAAAGTAAGTGGAAAAGAATGTAGTGTATTTATTCAGATTAAAAAGGAAGCATGTTCTCAGTTAGACTCCATAGTGGAAAAGGAAACATACACATCAAATGATAGCCCTTCAGCCTTAGCACAGCCGTCCACCATCCCGCAGCTCATCATGAAAAAAATTTGAAAAGATTTGGGAGTGAGTACTAATGCACTCAGTAGGTACCTTTGAGAAAAGCTTCACAATCATTTTATAAAATAGAATATCCAATCATATTTTAAGCATATCATGGAAAGCTTTTAAATCAGAAAATTTGTGAATTCCATGTATACTAAATCATTTTAGTTCCATCATTGCGCGCCACTCTCCCCTAGAACGCTTACAGTAAGTCGGTTCGTGTACACAACCGGCTGCTTAAGGTTGGACACTGCCCTGTTTGCTTGGGGCTCGATATCGTGAACTATTGTAGTTTCATCACCAAAAACAGTAGTTAGACTTACATGGGTCAGGAGAGCACATTAAATGCAGTAATGAGTTGGATATTCAATCACATTCATTTTATTAACAACTGGGCTTAATAACCCGAAATACATTTTTATATAATAAAAATCCACCTGATAACCTAATCTGGATAGCTAGACCTAGATTCTGATTCTGGTCTCAACTAGAAGTCTCATTCTTCTGAGCCTACAAGATTATCCGGCAACTTAGTATCAATGCAAGACTATCATTAGGTTAAGATCTAATCTTTCTTAGCTATGAAGTAAATATTATAATATCTACTATCTTAATACGCAGCACCCGGGTCATCAAAATATTTTGACTGTTAAGGGAACTTTACTCAGGACATTTTTATAAAGAAAACCCCTTTTGGAAGTTTTAGCATACAGGGTGGTCAAATCCTTATACTAAAATTAATTCGGTACAAATAAATTCATACCGCAAGATCCGCCCATTGGAAAAATATGAAACTTTAAATAAAAATATTATATTTTGACACGGAACAACTTTTGAGCTTAAAAATACGATAGGGCTATCCACGAAGGATAGATCTAAAAAAGACTACAATTTAATAATCGGATACCCAAAATATACCCGAAATTAAAAAGTGACAACATGGAAAATGTATATAAATATACAAAGAACATGAAACCCTAAAGACACTTTTTGATCCGGCAACCTGAAAGAGTCACCAATTTGAGAGGGTGGTGGCGACTTTTGGCGGCGGTCACGACGGTTTTCCATCGTGATCATCCGTCGTGTCAGCATTTCAATCACGTATTCGTGATCTACGTATTGACACCTTCAAACTGACTATTTCGGAATTGAAATAGGAAACTAGAGACGTACCTTCTCTAGAAGCTGCTCGGTGTTTCGATTTTGAAAATGAATGAAAAATGAAACCTTAACCTCCTATTTATTCCTCTATAAATAGGATAATAACGAATAAAAGAAAGAGGATAATGATAGAAAAAGAATAGGATAATTACAAATAGGATAATATTTTGAAAAAGAAATTGGATAATGACGGATGTGCCTTTTTCTATTCATAGTTGTGCTAAGAGTTCATTTAAACTCCAAACTCGAAAATTCAAAGATTGGCACGATGCTTGAAACTTTTTCTATCAACCCGAGAAAAATATCAGAACTTATTTTTAAAGCAATTTTTGATCAAAATAAATTTTAACAGATTTCCCTGGCTGCAATTTTCCTTTATTTGAGTCATTTAAGGACCCAACTTATTTCTTAGATTACCCTCAGGTAACATATGTCGAATAAAACCTTCTAAATATTTCGGGGTATTACACTATTCCTTACATCATTGGCACTAAGAAAGTTGAAAGAGTCATGCTAGACTTAGGCGCATCCATTAATGTTATGCCTTTGTCTATGTATAAGGAATTATATTAGGACCTATGAAAGAAACTCGTGTTGTCATTCAGTTAGCCGATAGGTCTAATGGATATCCTCAAGGTGTGGTTGAAGATGTTCTTGTTAAAGTTAATTATTTGATTTTTCCTGTAGATTTTTACATTGTTGACATAGATGATTCTTTCTCTGCACATAGATCTTTGATTCTTTTAGTAAGGCCATTCATGAAAACGGCAAGAACAAAAATTGATGTTGATAAGGGTATGCTTAGCTTTGAATTCGATGGTGATATTGTCAAATTTAACATTTTTGAATCTATGAATCATGTTGAGGATCCTGAAGCTTTGTATGTGATTAATATCATTGACCTGTTAGTTGACGATTTTATTGAGAACCATTTCAGGGAAGATAGGTTGGAACATGTACTCTTTGGTGGGCTGACTGAAATTGCTGTAATAACAGATGAAGACAAGGAGATTCGAGATGTCATCATGCGGCTGTACACCACCAGTGAATTTCCAACTCGGAATCTGACGGGCCGTATGCCCTTACCGACCAACTCGGAACCAATTTTACCATCTCATGTGAAGGCCCCCGTACTGGAGTTGAAGGTCCTTTCTGAGCATCTAAAATATGCTTTTCTGGAAAGACAAGGCACGTTTCCCTTAATCATCAGTAATGATCTTTGCAAAGGGCAAGAAGCAAGGTTGGTCGAGCTTTTGAAGAAGCATAAAGGTGTGGGGATGGAGATGACTACTTTCGACAAGGGTAGATCTGCTATCCCCAAAATTGTCTCTTGATCATGCTTCCCCACGTCGAGCCTCGGATGTTAAATAAGGGTGCTTCTCGGAGGCAACCCGAGTCTTTTTCCCTGCTCTCTTTTTATTTCGTTAATTTCCTTTTATTTATTTTTTCTTTGTTTGTTCATTTATGTTTTTTTATATAAAAAAAAAGTGAAGAGAGACCCTCTGTGCCCACATTCTAAGTGGGGGGGGGGGGGAAAACACTGTTCTAACAGAAGGCAGGGGCTAAATTGCAAATTTTAAATTTCCAATTTGGGGATTCAATTATTACACCCTAATTTTGCCTTCCTAATTCTTTTAAATCCCCACTTTGACTATTTCTGCTGTTGTACATCTCGCAGGTTAACCCTCCCTCTTCACAGCTTCATCGGCGATCTCAATTCTCGTCAAACTCCCACCGATCTCATCATTGCCCCTACCCTTGCCGAGCTCAAGGAGTTTTTTTTGTCAACATATGCCGAGTTGGGCGAGCCGAATCGAACAGGCTGTCATCCACGTCTCCCGCTCTCCATGATTGTCACAGTTTGCTCTTTCTACCCTCTCTACTTAGTTTGTTTTCCTTTATGCTTTCCTATTTTGATTTGTGTGACTCCCCTTTTCTGCACAGTGAGGACATTGTGTTGTCTAAGTGCGGGGGGAGAGTTATTGTTATTCTGGTTTTTGCAAGTAAAAAATAAAATCTTATGTTCGTTTATTTCTTTGATTTTGTCAAGTCATTGGCTGCTTGAGACTAGATTACATGAGAAGGAGGGGTTATAACATGGATTGACTTGGTTTGACTGGTTGATGCTCTTGTGATTGAAATTGTGCTATTGCTCGTATGTTTTTCTGGGATGATGAAATATGCAGAATTGATCAACTCTTTTGAGCTCTGTAAATTGTGAGGTTTGAGCCTGTGAGCATGTCATATATATATATATATATATATATAGAATGCTCAATTTTGTTTTTTTTATGAGTGTGTCTCACTTGATTGCTGAATTTCTGATTTGCCTTGTTGTCATAGTCATACTGCTTATGAGTTTCCTTTTGCATGAAAATGATAAAGGCATCTAGGATTAACCATTTCTTTGGCCTGAATAAATTATCCACACCTGAAATTTTCCATTAGTGAGCTCGGTTGTGCCTGAATCCTTTCTTTCTTATTAACAGCCACTAAATGATTCAGCCTTAGCCCTTTTTAGCTTGCTCTTTTTCCATGAAAACATGTAAGTAATATTGTGTTGTGTTGAGCTAAGTTCGGACTTTACTTGAGATAGTTGGTGCTGGAAGATTGAAAAAGAAAAAATGAGCAATAAACTCCTATCATATTCCATAAAAAAAGAAGAGAACTCAATGAAAAAAAAAGAAAAAAAAAAGAGAAAAATAAGGAATAGGGGGGTCGTGGAAGAAATATGGCCTGTACCTGATTGATGTTATTTTTGTTGCCCTGTATTGTTTATGAAGACCAGCACTCCACTTGGAATTCATTGAGCTATTTTAGAAGTTGCAGCTGAACTTGATAGTGTGCTCTGCTATGCTTACATGTTTTCAATTATTTTAAGCCACTTTATCCAAATTATCCTACCTGTGCACCCTAGCCCCATTACAACCTGTTTCAAAGACCTTTTGATTTGTGCATAGCTCTCACTTGTTTGGTAATGTTTTTGACATATGGGAAAATCTTTTTTTGAAGGCAACAAGTCACGACTTGTGTGAATTGAAAATCTGTCCTTACTTTCTTTTGAGAGAAATTGAGCGAATCTTAGTGAGGCAGGATTGAGTTTGCCTATTTTTGACTTGAATGAAAAGCATGTGTACAGTCTTATTAACAAGAGAAAGGTTGGTGGACTGTGGATGATTGTGTTGTAATCCTAACTTTGAGTGTCTTTAGTTTAAGGCAGCCGATGCTTGACTTTTCCTTTCTAAGTTTTACTTTGAGTCTGTTTTCTGTTTAGAGATGCTCGAGGACGAGAATTTTCTAAGTGTGGGGGGTTTGATTGGGCTATATTTACATATATATTGAAGGCCATTTTTTGTATAGTTTTGTTGTGTTAATTGCCTCATGATCATGTTTTGTGGAGGAAAGTGTGCTTTGTGAATGTTTGCAGGTGATTAACACATATATGAAGGAATTGGCCAATTTTATGGAGATTTTGCAGTCGAGATGAGTGAAGAAAAATTAGAAGAGTCTGGAAAGCATGCAGTATGGGCATACTACCTGGAAGGGGTATCGAGATGACAGCTGCTGGGCCTGTGCGTGCGCGGAATTTGGCTGGAGTGCGGGTTTACTCACGTTTTTGGGCCTGGACACAATTTGTTGGATATTTTATCATTGTGGGACTCTATCTTTATCTCTTTCCTTGTTAGATTAGGGTTAGGACTCTATTTGCTTAATTAAACTATTATATTTAAGGAATATTAGAGAGAGTAGAAAACATCCATATCACACGCCATAGACCAGACGTGTTTTCTTGGCAGCAAATTTTATCTTTCAAACATTGTTCCTTTTCATCGCTACTGCTAGACAATTATTGAAGTTCAGTTCTGATTATGAATTCGAGCTAAGCTCACTTTATTCCGGTGAAGATTAAAGAAGC
Source organism: Perilla frutescens (assembly GCA_026008535.1). Taxonomy (NCBI): domain Eukaryota; kingdom Viridiplantae; phylum Streptophyta; class Magnoliopsida; order Lamiales; family Lamiaceae; genus Perilla; species Perilla frutescens. The sequence continues at coordinate 19,617,590 of BRKX01000004.1, forward strand.
CCTGGAGTAATTATTCTGTGAGATCTAATCGTTCCTTTTGCTTTAATTAATTACATGCATCTGTGATCCTTTGTGTTTAAAGTTGTTAATTGTTTCGACTCTGCTAGGTAGGTGCACATATTTAGTAGATCGGAATTAATTAGTAGCTAATTAAACCGGTCATCCGAAATTGTGGTTTAAGTTTAATTAGTTGGTACAACAATTCTTCAGAATCGAGAGAAGAACAGTCTTAATTCAACGGTCATGTGTCAGAGTTTGTTGGTTTTGAATTGAGTTTCTCTAGTGCTCAAAGTTGTCGGCTCATTAAATCTATAGAGTGTCTCTTACGGTTGTCAGTCGATTAGGGAAATAATTGGTGAAGTGTCTTCCTGATTATCGAGAAACTAAGGAGAAATTAGGCCACGTCAGAAGTGTCTTCGGTGGCTATAACTGGTTTGCATGCATTAATTGGAAATATCTTTGCATCAAGGATCAGAATAATTAAGCTATGGTGGAGTTAATTGGAAGCCGGAATACCTTTAAATCTGTTAAGAAAACTACTCTCTGTTTATTTGCTTTATTTTAGTTTTTACGTTATAACAGAAAAATTCGTGTGGAAAGTTTGGTTACTGCAGGCTGATGTGTTGAATAATTCTCGTCAATCTTTTGGGAGACGATCTTGCTCGCCACTGTTCTGGGTAGTGTAGGCATACCGACTGCTGGTCGAATTATTTTTGGTGAAAAACGACGCACCAATACGCATCCAAACAATTGAAAAAATATGAGAAGAATTTTCCAACGCATGATTTAGAGCTAGCCGCAGTGGTATTCGCACTGAAAATTTGGAGGCATTATCTTTATGGAGAACGGTGTGAAATCTATATTGACCACAAGAGTTTAAAATACTTCTTCACCCAGAAATAGTTGAACATGAGGCAAAGGAGATGGTCAGAGTTGGTGAAAGATTATGACTGTGTGATCAACTACCATCTTGGTAAAGCGAATGTGGTAGTTGATGTGTTGAGTAGAAAATCTATTCAAAGTGGAGCAACTACGACCATAAGTTCTATGCAGAAATAAGAGTTAGCTGATTTGCAGAAGATGAGTGTGGAAGTTTTGAACCATGAATCAATTGAGGCTAGATTCACAGCCTTATCAATTCAACCCACTTTAATTGATAAGATACGAGAAGGTCAACCAGATGATGAGTGCTTAGAAAAAGAAATGAAGAAGGTTATGTCTGGAATATGTTCTGACTTTACATTATCTAAAGATGGCGTGTTACGCTTTAAAAGTCGAATTTGTGTACCTGAGAAGAAGGAAATTCGAGAAGAAATTTTGAAAGAGGCGCATTCAACACCGTATTCAGTCCATCCTGGTGCTACCAAGATGTACAGAGATTTGAGAAGCCACTATTGGTGGCCAGGTCTAAAGAGGAATGTTGCTCAGCATGTTGAACAATGTTTAACATGTCAACAGATAAAAGCAGAACACCAAAGACCAGCAGGAACTTTGCAGACACTGCTAGTTCCGGAATGGAAATGGGAGAGAATCACAATGGATTTTGTAGTAGGATTACCAAAAATAGTGAAAGGTTATGATGCTATTTGGGTTATAATTGACCGATTAACCAAATCAGCTCATTTTCTTCCTATGTCCTCAACCTACCCTATGGATCGTTTGGCCTATATATATATATACAAGAAATAATGAGACTTCATGGAGTACCACTATCAATTGTCTCGGACGGGGATTCAAGATTTTTATCTACTTTTTGGAGAATTTTACAAAGGGCTCTAGGGACACAATTATCTTTCAGCACTGCATATCATCCACAGATAGATCGACAATCAGAACGAACTATACAGACCTTGGAAGATATGCTTAAAGCATGTGTTCTAGATTTTCATGGTCAGTGGAGTAAGTTTTTACCCTCGACATTCAACCTTCCTGAATTAGCCGATTCATCTTTTAGAATCTGAAAGATGCGATCAGACTTTCCTTATAAGTTCCTCTTTCCTTCGGCTACTAGTGTGCACTACTCCTGCTCCAGCTAGTAATTGTTACCCTTATGCCTAGTCTCATCTTCTTCTTTTGTCAATCACACTGGGTTTGTCTTGGGCACGATCATGAACTTCTCCTTCAGCGATGCTGGAATGGTGGACATTTCTGCCAGGCTTGAGAGAGAGCTTTCCATTGAGAATTCGTTGCCCATCTATGGTATCATTAGCATCTAAATGCCTTCCAGATGTGATTATGCTGCATCCTGCACCCTTTGTGCCCACACTGGCTCTTTCCGACTCAAAAAAAGAGAAAAAACAAAAGATAAAAGAACGAGAAAAAGGCACAAAAACACGAGAGAATTTGGACTTGTCATGGTCGACCTCTACCTTTTCAAATGGTTTTGGTCGGCTTTACTTGAAAATATATCCTGAATTTAATCCCCCAAAGCGTTGAGTTGAGAATGACACTCTAGTGTTGCATATTATAGCCTAAATCCACTTTTATTAGTTTAGAATATTTGTATTATTTTTAGTTTGACTTAGAAAATTCTTGTAGGAGTCCTAAGTCTAAGCTTATAATGTGCGGACCTATTGAGCTAGAGAGAGTGAGAGAACTAATATAGAGTGTTGTTGTAACATATCCCTAGATACCCAAGCAAGGTTGGTGTTTTCTTATTATAAAACTATATCTTTGAGTTATATAAACTTTGTTTATGCAAGTGAAAGTTATATCTATATGAAAAAGATGTTTTAGCTTTAACCAGTGTCTCTAAATGAGTATTATACGATTAGCTCCCTTGCCCAAGTTAGCTCGCTGGGGTATGTACAGCAGATGATACGATGGACAGTCTATTAAGAAGATCTATAGCCAGTTTTATGATTTTAGATTGAAACTAATGCCAGATAAGAGAGAGCACTCCAAAAGAAAAGAAGATTTGGCATAAGCGAAATCAGTTTTATCTTTTCAATATTTTGTTATGTGATGTTCACTTGATTGGATATGTTTGCTCAAATGATTTATCAAATGCTTTATAAAACTCTTCACCCTCTGAGTGCATTAGTACTCACACCCAAACTCTTTTCAAATATTTTCAGGTTGAAGATGTTTGTAGCGGTGGTGCGAGTAGCTGTAGTAGGTAGACTGGGCTTTCTTTGTGTCTTTGTGATGCTGGTCTTTGTTTATGGTTCTTTTACTTTAATATTCAAACAATGTAACCTGTTTCCATTTTAACTCTAAATATCCTAGCCCATAACATGTTTCATGTTATGATTTTTGTTGGGCTTTGAACAGTATTCTCGCAGCTTTTTCCAGAGATGAAATTGTGTTGTTTATACCTATAATAAGCATATGTTTGCGATCAGATGTACTGATCTTTTTATTTGTTTGGATCATATTTGTCTTTTTTGTGTATTTGAGCCAAATCGCATTCTTATAATATGTTTAAAAATGTGAATTCGCTCAAGTTATGGAGGTTATGCAGCCTAAATATCCAGCATAACCTATTTTTCTGAAGTATATAATTAAGAATTCATATTTCCACGAGCTTAATAGTAACAATACCTTCCTCCTTCCCCCTTCCCCCTTCCTCGAGTAACGCATGTATCCATTAATTCCTATTTTCTTGGGATTAAGGCATTACACTTTGCTAACATCATTAAATGTATTAGGAAGTCTATTTGCCATGTACTGTAAATGGATGAGTTTTCTTACTTCATTTCACATTCAGATGTGCGTGGATCTAAATAACATAAACATGGCTCATTCTAAATGAGATTTACTATGGGCCATTGTCTGTTTTTATTATTATCATCTTTACCAATTGATGGAAACTTTGCTTCATCAAAATGGAAAATTGCAAATCTAGTAGCAAACAAATCACAAGTTGATGGTTCTAGGTATCTGATGATTGATGGGGAATCAAACCCAACATATATACCAAGTGTTCGTTTTGTATGGATGAAGTCGTGTTTTTAGGCTTTGTCGTCAGTTCACGAGGTATTGAGGTAGACCGTTCCAAAATCAAAGCGATTGAGGAATGGCCAACCCCGAAAAATGCCTCTGAGGTTCGATCATTCCATGGTCTAGCTGGGTTTTACCGTCGTTTTATACGGGATTTCTCCAGTATAGCCGCCCCTCTTACTGAGCTAAGTAAGAAGGACCGGAAATTTGAGTGGGGTAAACAACAAGAGCATGCTTTTAATACTTTGAAATCATTGTTATGTTCAGCTCATGTTCTTTGTTTACCTGATTTTTCTAAAACTTTTGAGATCGAGTGTGATGCCTCCGGGATAGGTATTGGTGTTGTTTTGATGCAGGAAAAACGTCCCGTAGCTTACTTCAGTGAGAAACTCAATGGCGCCAGTTTGCGTTATTCGACATACGATAAAGAGCTATACGCTTTGAAGCGTGCATTGGATACATAGCAGCACTACTTGTGGCCCAAAGAGTTTGTCATCCAAACGGATCATGAAAGCTTGAAGCACCTGAAAGGGCAAAATAATCTGAACAAGAGACATGTGAGATGGGTCGAGTTCATCGAGTCTTTCCCGTATGTTATCAAGTACAAGAAAGGCGAAGATAATGTCGTCGCCGATGCTCTATCAAGAAGGTACGCTCTTTTGAACTTAATGCATGCTAAGATGCTTGGTTTCGAGTCCATTAAGCCATTATATGTTGAGGACACCTACTTCAGCCCTATTTATGCCTCATGTAGTTCGAAACCTAGGTCTTTTGATGGTTATTATGTGCATGATGGTTTTCTGTTCAAAGAGTCGAAGTTATGCATTCCTGTTTGTTCTATGCGTGAGCTATTAGTGTTAGAATCGCATGCGGGGGGTTTAATGGGTCACTTTGGTGTGCATAAGACATTGAACTTGCTACATGAACACTTCTTTTTGCCGCATATGCGTAAGGATGTAGAGAATGTGTGTAGTCGTTGCATTACTTGTCGTCAAGCCAAATCTACTTCACACCCATTCAGATTGTACACGCCCCTACCCGTTCCTTCAGCTCCTTGGATCGATATTTCTATGGATTTCATCTTAGGATTGCCTAGATCTAGGTCGGGTAAGGATTCTGTGTTTGTTGTAGTTGATAGGTTTTCCAAAATGGCTCATTTCATTGCATGTAGGAAAACTGATGATGCTATACATGTTGTCAACTTGTTCTTTGTGCATGTTGTTAGATTGCATGGAATTCCTCGTACTATTGTTAGTGATAGGGATTCTAAGTTTTTAGGACATTTTTGGCGTGTTTTGTGGGGAAAATTAGGTACTAAGTTATTGTTTTCTACTGCATGTCATCCACAAACCGATGGTCAAACTGAGGTTGTGAATCGTACTTTAGGAGCTTTACTTAGGTCTCTAATTAAGAATAACTTGAAGTCATCGGAAGAATGTCTACCATATGCTGAATTTGCTTATAATCGTGTTGTGCATTCTTCTACTAACATGTCTCCTTTTGAGGTAGTTTATGGATTTAATCCACTAACTCCTACTGATTTGTTACCTTTACCCGTTGAGCATCTAACGAGTGTTAAAGGTATGAAGAGAGCTGATTTCATTCAAGAGATACATGAGAAGGTACGTGTCCGGATTGAGCACCAAGGCTCACGAATTGCCGCCGCACGCAACACGAGGCGCAAGCGTGTGATATTCCAGCCCGGTGATCGTGTTTGGGTTCATTTGAGTCCTGGCCGATTCCCGAACCTTAGGAAGTCAAAGTTGTCGCCCCGTGGAGATGGTCCCTTCACTGTTCTAAGCCGTGTTAATGACAATGCATACCGCATTGATCTACCTGGTGAGTACAAGTGTTCTTCTACGTTTAATGTAGCTGATTTATCTCCTTTTCTTGCAGATGAATTCGACCATGATGAGGATCCAAATTCGAGGACGAATTCTTTTCAGCAGGGGGGGAATGATGAGGACATCCATAGCAATGAGGAACTCAATGAAGAGCTTTAATTCAAAGGACCCGTCACAAGACTACGAGCTAAGAAGTTGCAAGATTATTTGCAAGTTACAATTCGCAAGAAGCTCGAAGAAGAAGACGGCGTGCAAGGAAGCTTGAAGATGATGACCTTGTTGACGTTGGAAGATGGAGATCAAGACATGGAGAACATTACATGATGAAGTGCACGTGTGCATGAGGATGTGTGCATGTGTGCAATTGTCACAAGTCACGGCCAAGTTGAGTAGTGAAGAAATCGGCCCTTAGTTATATTAATTAAGGGGTTATTTTATTTTAGACTATAGTATTTATTTTATTTAATTAGACTATAGTCTAGATCAGATTTTATTTAATTAATTAGGTGCAATTTTCGGTTATTTAGAGTCAAAGTTTGACTAGGATTTTAGATAAGGTAAGATCTACAAGTTCTACCTTAAATAGAATTCTAGTTTAGGAAACTTCCAAGTCTAGTTCTAGTTTGATTTGGGCTATAGATTTTCGGCCCTTATCCTTAATATTTTCGGTCACCTATGTATTATAAATAGGTGACCCATGCTTCATTGTTACTTTAGACTATATTTGATTATTAAGCCTTTGCTTTCAATATCGTCTCTCCCCTTTTACTCTTTTGTGAGTTTAGATAATTAAATTTATACTCTTAGATTTAGCACCTCTAAGTTTTACAAAGGGAATTCGTCGTCCACGTTCGAGGGATCGCCGGAGACTCGCTATCGAAGAACAACTTAAAGAATTTGGCCTTGTGTACGTTCGAGATTCAATGCAACTTTCGGGTTGTAATTCACAACACCATCACCACCGCCGTTCATCAACTCACGACGCCACCAACCACCGTCGTCCACCTCAACTTCAACCACCGCCACCACCGTACGCCTCAAGTTCAGCCACCGTTCGTGTCCAAGTTCGTGTTCATCTCGTTCCATCCGTAAGTTTGATACAACTCTATCATACCCTATCTACTCAAGCCCTTCTAAACCCATCCATTATCATCGAAAATCCTTCATCCTTACCTTCATTATATTCATCCAAAACAGCCCCTTTCACCCCTTGGATATTGTGTTAATTTTGTGTGTCATAGTTTAGGTATCTTATTTAGTTCTAGTCGTCTAGTTAATTCCGTTGTCTTCCGCATATTTTACTTTGATTGTTGAGTCGTAGAAGACACAAAACTTACGTGTGTCGATGTGTGTTCGTTCCTAGAGTCCGGGTCGTATCAAATGTGGAAAACGTTTTTTCTTATTTGTCATATTCTGACAACTTTGTTCCACAGAGAGTCAGTCATGACTCGATTTTGAATAAAGCTGAGTTATACTCGGCAATGGATTTGAAATCTTGTAATCTTAGATGTTGTCAATCATATTGTGCTTGAGGCAGCGCCACACTTCTGGTGTGGCCAAATCTCTCATTGAGTCTTTGCTATATATTATAGGGTCTTTTGATCTGTATATATTCATCTTTCAGGTCATCTGAAAGATGATGGCATATGAAAATTATTGCGTTTGCCTCATCCTTCTTGTTTGTTAGTGCAATATCCACATTTTTTTATGATTTTTTCAAGTCCCAACCCTTGTAAGTATAGTTCCACATCAATCTTCCAGATTAGATAGTTACTTCCGGTAACATCTAAAATTTGAAATTTTTGCATTTTGATATTCGTCATATCTACAAGAAAAAAAACAAGATTAATACTAATAAAATTTAAACTTAATTTTACATACGTTGAAACTTGAGCAAAACTCGTGTTGATAACGTCTTATATAGCTTATAGTAATATTAAGGTGTTGAATTGAAATTAGAGAAAGAGATAAAACTATTGTTCATAGAAATTAGGCATACATAATGTATTTACTAATCCACCTATTTATACTAAATACTTTACACCATAAGTTGACAAGTGTATAGTGACTAGGATTTTTACATACATTGTTAGCAAAATATAGTTGCACACTCATGCTATAAATTGACAATTGGATATTATGTCCATATCCTGTAACAATTTGGAGAATTGATATTAGTTAAAATACGTGGAGATAGCTAGTATCGTAAAAGTCCAACTACACTAAGCCAAATTGTCAAGAAAATAAAACATCAATTCTTCTCTACGTAAGGTGCATATCAGATGATCTCAATTAGTTATATTTATTAATCTCAATTAGAGGTTATATTTATTTTGAAAAAATTAATTGTCAAGTTCAAGGCACGAGTCCATGTGCTAACACTAAGTGAGTGCATTGCGCGAGTCACCAGATTTTAAAAAATAAATCACTTTTATTTTAGGGTTCATTAATTTCATTTTAAGGTATATATTTATTTCAAAATTAGATTTTTTTTTTATTTTCAATTACAGTTTATATTTGTTTGAAAAAAATTAAATTAATTGTCGAGCACAATGTACGAGTCACCGAATTACAAAAAAAAATCATTTTAATTTTAGAGTTCACTAATTCCATTTTAGAATTAGGTTTTTTTTATTTCAATTAGCATTTAGATTTGTTTTGAATAAATTAATTATTGAGGAGAATGTACTCGCTTGACGCTAACACATGGGCTCCTACATTGCGTGAGTCGCCAAATTTTAAAAAATAAAATAAAATTAATTCACTTAAATTTTAGGGTTCATTAATTTCATTTTAGGATATATATTTATATTTTTTTCAAAAAAATTAAAATAATTCACTTTAATTTTAGGGTTCACTAATTTTATTTTACAGTATATAATTTTTGGGAAAAAACTGAAAAAATAGAAAATTCGGAAAAAAAATATATATGTTTGGGCGCTTGTACCCAAGCAACCTTTTTTAACATTTTTTTCTCCCCCTCCCCCCCCCCCCCCCCAAAAAAAAAAAAATAGGTGAATTAAACAATGTCACTATTATCCCTATATAATGTAATCTATATACTATATAAAAATAAAATAGTGGGGGTAATTTAGGTAATTCACATTTTATTATATTTTTTTAAAAAAAAATGAAAATTATTCAAGGTATGCATCGATAAAGTATAGGGACGTCTTCTCAAAAACCAAAAGAGTTAGGACGCGAACAGAGTTGGAGGATTGAAGCAATTTCAAATATCTATAAAATCCATCCCGGAAGAAGAAATCTATGGCTCTCAAATTTCAGTCGGTTTTCTCTTGAACAGTAAAATTGTGGATGCAAAAGAAAGATGTAAATAATCTTCTTTCTATATATATATATATATATATATATATATTCTTTCTCACCTAATGGTAAATTTTCTTACTAATTATATTTTCCTATTTAATAGCATTGTTGCTGTTTTACCCTCTTGATCGATTGGTGTTTAAATGAACATGTGTTTTGGGATTTGTTGTTCGGGTTTTTTCCCATCAATTTTATAGTTTTCTCGAGCAGTTTTTCCTACCTTTTTTCTAGGGATAAAAAAATCCATTTTTTCCTTCAAATTTTGATCCGTAATTGGCAAGTGATCTGGAGCAGGGTTAAAATCATCATCATCCACATCATTTTTTTAACTATTCTCAATCGTGGCCTGTTACAATAAAACATATGACAGTACATGGATTTGAAAATATTAAAGGACGTGCCTAAGTCCTTAAAGAGTGTTTGTGATGTCCGATATTGATGTTATTTTTTAGAGATTCGGAGATATATGGGCAATGAAATTTTTGTGAGTTATGAGAAGTGATGTCGTAAGTTTACGGTTAAGTTATGTTGATGTTTTTTCATGACTTTTTGTAGTTTCCGTTGGCTATCATTTAATCCAAGGAGGATTTTGGTGTTTTTAGACCAAAGGTTGTAATATGGCCAGAGGCTCTGTACTATTTGAACAGAGTCTGAATTTGACCATTCGAAGAGCCGGAATCCAAAGTGAAGGTATTTACTACACAATATACCAGATTATTGATTTTTAATTCAAGTAATTACACCCAATGGTGTTTATGCGTGATTTAGTTGGTGTTTTTTGAGGAAGTAGCAGGTGCTTGAAAAGTATGAAAAAGAGGTTTAAAATTCGTTTACTTATGTTTCTCATCTTACCACATCAATCCACACCAGGTAATAGGTTCCAGAGAAACATGCCATCATTGATCCAACTGAATAACGTGAGCACAAGGTTTAATATCATCGGATTCTGTAAGGTAATTTACAACTTCTTTCATTATGTTCTTGATTCTTCACCATTATGTTCTTGAAAAATGATAATCCGTGCTCTTAACGTGCTTAATCAATACTGCTTGTAAACTGTTCTACGATATGTGTGGGACAGATGTAAGAACATAAAATATAAAGCAGTAAAATACTCACAAGATTGGTAATCTAGTTCGGTTCAACAACCTACTCTGGGGGGATTGCTCCCAAACTTGAAGATTCGACTGTTACTCTTTCATGAAGTGTATTAGGGTTCTTACACATACAGGACTCCCTCCTTGTGTCACCCGTTCTTCTCCACGAACTCTTTTGCTAGCCGAAAGCTGTAAGATCCCCTTACAACCATGACACTAGACTCCCTCTAGCTACCCATGACTTCAACTTACAATCTCTCCCGAGATTGCGTACAAAACAGGTATTAAAAACCCCTCACGTGTTTCACTCAAAAACACTCAAAACTAGTCTATCACGTTAAACTGTTTTAAGGAACAACTACTAGTAAATACATGGGACGCAAACCACAATGACTCTCAAAAATATGCTAAGAGAATCTAATACATTGTCCACCGATTGTTGTAAAGAATCGGCCTTCATATAGTCTTCACTTCAAGATTGGCGTTGGTCTTCATCCGCCGTCAATATGGAAAGTGGATTGATGGTTTGTGATCTTCCCAAACATGTGTAGATACTTTCCTTGGATAGGAGGGTTATTTGCAGCTCGGTATCTACTCCACAAGGCAGTCAATCGAACACATCTTGTCTTCCATGAACGGATCCGCGCAAGATTTTCTATTTATGGAAACTGCCATATAAAAGTGTCCCTGGTTCTGTCTGGGACATCAGAGGGAACAGTTTGCCAACTGTTCTTCTTTTTCTCGTACAGCGGAATGAATAGCTTTAGTGACATACCCAAGCACACTTTGTCGAACATATCTCGCCAACAAAACAACACGAACACTTAATGCATAACGGTGGCACTAACAATCTCCCCCTTTGGCGTTTATGGTCGACAATTATCATCTTAATCTGCACAACACTTGAATCAACTTCGCAGATCAAAAATATATAAAAACCAGTGATATATTTAAAAATTGTCTGGGACAGTTTCAAGCACACTCCCCCTGAGTCTGATCTAGGAGTGCCTTCAAATATCACGTACATTGTTTTCGCTCTCAAGACTGCATTATTTGGCGTGTTAAAAAATTAAGTACAGACTAAAAAACCGGGGAAACATACTTCCCAAAATAAAATTGTTCAGTGAAAGAAAACAAAGAGCACATAATCTCTTATCAGCAGTAGGCAGCGGACAAATAGCAACAATGGGGCATGACCTTCACTCCCTCTTTCTTCCAAACTCCTCCCTTCTTCTTCTTCCCCTTAATTGTTGCCAAAAATGGCAAAAGCTTTTAATGCGGGGACGCATCATCATCTGCATCATCATCGGCAGGAGCAGCATCAGCATGGGTAGAAGGCTGATCAGCAGCAGATCCAGCACCAATAGCATCAAAAGGTGAGGCAAGGCTAAGAGCCCGAGCTCGAAGATCAACCAGGAGAGACTCCAACTCCTGTTCTCGAGTTTTGAAGGTCCTGATGGACTTCTTCAGCATCTGCACTTCGCGCTCCAGATACTTTATGTGCCTGTCAAAGAAAACAGAAGTTACAGACAGAGCAGGAGCAGATCTGTGAGGGACAGAAGGTGGCACACTTCCAGAGCCACCAGCTTCTTCTCTGGCAGGAATATCCTGGGCATGTTGGGAGGAGAACAGCTTCTGGCTGATTATGAGCGGCAACGCCTCTGGCTCATATACATCTTCCATAGACACCACATCATGCTTATCCATGATCAAGCTAAAAATCATCCCGGGAAAACCAATTGGTTGCTGACTCCTAGAAGACTCTGCATGGGCCACAACATGCTCAAAGATAAGCTGGCCTAGGTTGAACTCCAGCCGAGTTCCAACCTTAAACAACAACAAACCCAGAGGCTTTACAATCATGGAGTTGTGAGTGATGGGCATCCAATTGCGAATAGCTATCTTATGAAGTATTGAATACATTACACTTAAATCCGACACCATCAAAGAACGGTCGGACGGCCAAGCACAATGACTGCCTCTAGTAAATTCGGCAGCAAATTCATCCAACTCAAACACCGGTGCAGGAGCAACCACATGCTTACGACCCAGGTATCCATTTATCACAGACGGAGAAAACGGAATCCAATGACCCCACGCAAATACATAAAACGCATGCTCATATGATCCATCACGAATAGATTTAGAGAGGTTGGCATAAAATCCATGCACTATTGCAGCAACAAAGGAAGGTGCAGTATAGGCAGACTTCTCCAATCTTAAATCATGCAATATTTCAATCACCCCAGTACCCTCAACATCAGCCTTAATCAACTTTCGCTTAGACACAAGAGAGTGACCAACAACCAACTTATACTGACTTTGGTGAAAGGCAGAGAGAAACTTACTTGAATCATAGGCTTCATATTCGGAACCAGATCTGTCAGGGACATCTTCAGTGACATTCTCTACTTCATCATCAGAGGGAGAAGGCGCTCTGGCTTGCTTCATCAATAGGTGGTGATGACCCGACACCAGTCCCATCCTCTGCTCAGACAGACTCCGAGTAACACGGTGAGCAGAAACAACAGCAGGCTTCCTAGCTGGAGAATTTTTACCAGAAGACTTCACCGATTTGGGGGCTTTGGACGAAGTCCCCTTCTTTGCAGCAACCTTCTTAGACTTGGAGGTTTTAGAAGAAGGATTCTTCTTCGCAGCAACTTTCGCCAGAACTTTAGATTTGAGATTGGCGATAGGCGTGTCATCGTCATCATCAGACACCAGAGGGGTGACTGGAATATCACGCAACTCCAGCTTATGTTTGGTCCCTCGAGCTTTCATTGAAGATGGAACAGATCCAAACTCAGTCATAGGCGAATCATCATCCAAGAAGGAGATGTCAACATCTTTTTCTCCTTCCCTTGTGAAAAGGGTTTCAATAGTAACAGAGGGCGAAGCTTCACCAATCGGCACTTGAATGGTGACTATAAGAGAGTCACCCACCAGTGGAGTAGAGGCAAGAACAGAGGGTTCTTGAACAAACTTCAAAGCATGAATTGATGCTACAAATTTGTAACAGCCCGGTCCCGAGATAGGGATTAACGAATGGGGACGGGGTGTTATTAAGGGATTAATGAATAAGACGGAAGATTAACAAAGAAGGTTTGGGAATAAAGATATACTTTTGAAAGATAGGCGATGATACTCGGGTTTACTTAATTAAAAAGGAAACATGCTTTAGCGGAATAAAACGGCTAACTAATCAGATACCAACAAGCATAGACCCATTCATAGGTTAAAGCGGATAAACAGATACCAACATGAACAAGCCTCTTCATAGGTGAAAGGAAAATATACACGAGAAGCAGGAATAAAACTTATAATGCATCTTTATATATAGATAACCATGTCTGGGAAATATTCTTAGAATCTCGATAAACCTAATAGAACTTTGAACGGAATTAAAAAGAGTGTATCAGAGTTGCAGAACACATAATGGGATTTCAAAAGAACTTAGATTATAGCAAAACAATCTTGGCAGCCAACCCACATCCACAGCCACCATCATCCTCAGCATCTCAACCTGAAAATATTTGAAAAAGAGGGTACGTGAGCACTAATGTACTCAGTGGGTTTTCATAAAAGCTTCTTTAATGACTTGAGAAATATCCAATAATAAACTGGCGGTATATGGAGAGCAAAACACAAAAGCCCTCTCCATATCCGCAAAACCTTTTCTTTACTTTTGGGCCCAACCTTGGCTCAAACCTGATGTCAACTGCACCCTTAGGCATGCCATAGGATAGAAGAGGGGTTACCTCAAATATCCAAACGAGTTTGAGAGGGAATTAACCTAGCAGTGACTCACTTTAATGATCAAAGATCATGAATTCTGAGCTTAATCCTGGTTATAAAAGCTATATTCTTCCTTTCTTAACATAGCCTTCCTTTCTCAACCTTAATCATTAATTCCTTAGCTTCCTTAACCTTACTAAAATTATCAAGCTTAGAGCAACGTCTAAGGCTAATCCTTTATTTAAGCATGACTTCGGCCTATAAGGGATTTATCACTACCCAAAAAGGCAATGCTTAATTAGCTAAATAAACTTTAGCAAAATCCAACATTCAGATATGAGGAAATAAACGTACATAAATATGAATTGTAACCAAAGACAATACTTTAATATTTCTAGCATTTCTAGACATGCTCGAGAGCTCAATCAACATATAATATTTTTCCTTTCCTTCCTTCCTTGTACAGAGATCAATCAGGCAGAGCAAAATATTTTATTGGATATCTCATTTGCCCTATATGCTTCTAGAGCTTATTAACTCAAACTTTAGATGAGTATAGATTTACCCACCTCGACTACTGGAAAGAAGGTAAAGCAATGAGTTGACGATCCTTCTCCGGATTTCCACGGGGCTCACTTCCTCCTACGAAAGTCGAATCATCGACTTAGCGACCTCTTTTGAAGAAATCGAACATCTAGAATGAGAAATAGTAATAACTAACCCAGAGACCTAAATCTAAGACTTAAATACTGATTGCACGACTTAATGACTTTATAAAATTCGAGAAGAATTTATTTGGAGAAATCATACTTTGATACTCGAATTTTAGACGAAAATAACTTAAGATGCGTACTCAAAATAACTCGGAGATAGCTTGAAAATATTTTTAAATTAAACTTGGAAATAACTCGGGAAAAACACGACTCGAAAAGCTCGAAAAGAGGATACAAAAATAGCCGGAAAAAATCAGCGCGGAACAACACCGGGGGGGCACCGCCGCGGCGCACACTGGCGGCTGCGGGCAGCCCCCACCGCGGCGTAGGGGTGCACCAGCAGGCAGCTCCCCGGCACAGCGCCCCCTAGCGCCGGCGGGCATGCCTTTGGCCGTGGCGGCGCACCCCCCCACCTCGGTGGCCTCTCTCTTTCTCTCTCTTCCGCCCAATTTCTGGGCAACCTCTTCTGAGTTTATTCAGTGTTCATCGATTCCTTCTATGAACACGAAGAACACTTATAAAATTTTAAAAACATGTTTCAATAATTTAAATTAACATGAAACGGCATGTTTTAACTTTAAAAGAAATCGGCATTATAACGGCATAAACACGATAATCCTCTTTTAAACATTTAGAATAACAACGAAATCTTTAAATATAACTTGAACGGGACTTAAATGGAATAAACGAGACTAATTACAAGAATTAATAATGAGAATCATAACGACAGGAATAAAGCGAGCAATATAACGTAAACGTTATTAACTTGGAACTTCAATAAAAATTGAAATACTAACTTTAGATGGAAATAAATGAATAATAACGAAGAACATGAAGAACGCAAAGAACATGAAGAATGGAAAATAAATGCGGAATTGAAAGACAGAAAAGAAATGGAAATCGAGACCGACGAACAAGAATGGACGGGGTTAGGTGCGTCGAAGGAAGGTGGCTAGCTCGGCGTCTCGTCGAGTTGCAACGGTGGCAGAGCCGCCTGCTACAACCCAACGGCACCCCTAGCACCTTCCCTCACCGCATCCCTTCCACGCCACTCCGCTCATCGTCTTGCAGAACACTCATGAAGAACACTTTTTACTTCGACAGAACTTTCTCGGCTCTCAAAGCTTTCTCACTCTATCAACTTGGAAGTGAATGAATAGGAAATGAGCAAAATGAATGGAGGGGTTGCCTTGTATTTATAGGAAAAGCTTTGGCTTCCAAGGGAAGCCATTTCAGTGCAAGAATACTGTAAAAGTTACCCCGGATTCGGTTAAAAGCTGTTTTATTCGATATCGAGGTCCAAATGACCTCAGACACGAAATCTAAAAATATCGGAAGACTTGTTGGCTCGAATACTAGTGAACTAACTTGATTCGTAATGAAGACGAGGTCATTAGAAGAAAGACGAGCAAATATTCCCTTTTTGGAATTACTTTTTACTATTCACTCAGACTGACAGATTTTGCTCCCGAGCGTTCGATTGACCTCAGAATGGAAATCCGTGAATGCCAATGGAATCCTTGAGTCGTTTCCCATAAGAGGGGCTTGACAGAACAAGACTCGGATCAATGAGGAGGATTTCGTAAATTTCTCAAAACACAAACGCACGCAAAAGATACTATTCATTCATCTTTTAAATACGTTTTTCATCACCGGGAACTAAAATGACTTCAGAATTAAAATCCGAAAACACCGGAATACTCCTTGATTTAAAACCTTCCTAACGAGACTACGAATGGCCATAAAAGAATTAAGATCAAATTTTCTGAAAAGACAATTTCACGAAAACTGACCCCTAAAGTCGTGACTGACATCTGACCTTAAATAACCTTAATTAAATTTCTTCCTTAACTTCTTAATTATCATTAAGAATCCTCTAAACCTTAATCGAAAATCTAGGGTGTTACAAAATTCCTCAATTGATGTAGACACATCACCAACAGCAGAGGTAATCAAGGCTTCCACCGATTCAACATTCTCCAGAGACGGTGAAGAAGGATCATCAGAAACCCTAGGAGAGGGTATAGGAACTTGATCTGTCTCAAACATATATCTTTCACTTGCTTCCACAAAAGATGCCACAGAAATATACACATGAGGAGGGACATTAGGAACGGCTTTAACTGGCTGTTCCGAGGCAGGGACAGATGACCCAAAGGGAGCAAACACCAACGGTTTTGAGAGCTCACCTAATTTCTGCCACAACTATTGCGTAGAAATTTTGGACTTCTTGAATAGAGAGGGCTTGGAAGACTCAGATTTGTCTGCCATTGATTTCTGAGAATGAAGAGTCTTGAGAGTAGAAAATTCAAGAGAAAGGCTTGAGGAGAATTTTGAAAAAAAATTCCGCTGCCTTAAAAAATTTGAACAATAGATTTAAGCCCTTAATAAGAGAATTTTAATAAAAAAATTCCCATAACTGTCACATCCCATAAACAACACCCCTCTGCTTGTTCTTGGGAAGTGGAACCGAACTCGGTGCGGAAAACAAGGATCCATTAGCAGTTGAGAAAAAACTGTTCAAACTGTCTCAACATCTATCTGAGACAAACTTCGGCACACAATGCATTGACCACACCAACTTGGTCATTTTACTCTCTCTGTACACACATCATTGACTAAGACAGTACAAAGAGGCTTCTCTTCAGAGGAGAAGTTCAGAGAACACAGAGACCCAAAGAGGATCTAAGTGTTTCAAACCTTGCAGTTCCAAGTGCCTTCGTAAAGATATCCACAAGTTGGGCATCAGTTCCAACATATTCAATCACAAGCGATCCATCTTCAACAAGCTCACGGATGAAATGGTGATGAATATCTATGTGTTTTGTGCGTGAGTGTTGGACGGGATTCTTTGAAATATTAATCGCACTCATATTGTCACAGAAGATGGTAAGGACAGATTGTGGCACACCATAATCAATCAACATTTGCTTCATCCAAAGAAGTCGAGTACAACAACTTCCAACCGCAATATATTCCGCTTCTGCAGTAGATAAAGAGATCGAATTTTGCTTCCTACTTAACCATGAAACCATGTTATTTCCAAGGAAGAAACATCCTCCTAAAGTACTCTTCCGATCTTCATTACAACCAGCCCAATCTGCATCACAAAACCCCACCAAACTAGGGTTTGTATCATAAGGAAAACCAAAGTCCTAACTCAGCAGTACCTTTTATGTACTTGATTATGTTCTTGACAGATTTCAGATGACTTTCTTTGGGATCAGATTGGTACCGAGCACAAACTCCCACGCTATAGCAAATGTCTGGCCTACTTGCAGTAAGGTAGAGTAGACTGCCAATCATACTCCGGTACAAGGTTTTCTCAATAGACACATCGGCTTCATCTTTTGACAACTTTATAGTTTTTCCCATCGGTGTTCTTTTCGGGCTGCAACTATCCAGGCCAAACTTGCTGATCAAGTTTCTTGCATACTTCATTTGAGACACAAAGATTCCATCATCTTTTTGCTTCACTTGAATCCCTAGAAAGTAGGTTAGTTCACCTACAAGACTCATCTCAAATTCAGAAGTCATGTCCTTCATAAACTCATTTACCATTTTGTCTGAGACAGATCCAAAGACAATATCATCAACATAAATCTAGACGATGATTACATCAGATTTTTCTCTCTTGATGAAGAGAGTTCTATCCACTCCACCACAAACATATCATTTTTCCAGAAGGAATTTGGTTAGCCATTCGTACCAAGCTCGATGAGCTTGTTTAAGGCCGTAGAGGGCCTTCTTTAAGTTGTACACATACTTAGGATTAGGATGGTACGGGTCTTCAAAGCCTTTGGGTTGGCTGACAAACACGTCTCCAGACAAGTACCCATTCAAGAAGGCACTCTTCACGTCCATTTGGAATAATTTGAACTTCATCCAAGCAGTCATGGCAAGGAGCAAACGTACCGATTCAAGATGAGTAATGGGAACAAAGGTCTCATCAAAATCCATTCCTTCAACTTGGGAGTAACCTTGGGCAACAAGTCTTGCCTTATTTCTGGTTATGTTCTCTTCTTCATCGGTTTTATTCTTGAAGATCCATCTTGTCCCGATAACATTAACATCTTCAGGTTGTGGAACAAGATCCCACACTTAATTTCTTTCAAATTGCAAGAGCTCTTCTTGAATGGCTTGAATCTATCAGTCATCTTGCAATGCCTCCTTTACACTCTTAGGCTCCACAGTTGAGGTGTAACACACATTAGCTATCAATTCACGATAGTTTTTTCAAACTCCTCTTGTTCGAACATCTTCACTCATATCACCGATGATATCTGATGCAGAATGATTCTTCTGAACCCCTTTTGAAGGTTTGCAAATGTCCAGTTTCTCACTTTTTGCTTTTGTCGGGATATTGTGTTCCGAACTGTCTGGCACATGGATAGTATCATCAATGCTTTCCTCATCAATCTGGTCAGTAGATTCTTCCAGATCATCAACAACAATGTTAATGGACTCCATCACAGTCTTGGTCCTTTTGTTCAAGACACAGTAGGCCCGACTATTTCTCGAGTACCCGAGAAACATACATTCATCTCCTTTTACATCAAACTTGCCAAGCTGCTCTTGGTCTCGCAACATGTAGCATGTACTTCCAAAGATATGAAAGTACTTCAAATTGGGTGGTGCGTCATTTTACACCAAAAACAAATTTCCCAACAGTAGTCGGTATGCCCTTACTGCACAGTACAGCGATGAGCGAAATCGTCTTCCAAAGGACCGGCGAGAATTACTCTATACTTCCAACCTGTATAACCAAACTTCCAAGGGGGTTTTTGTGATTATAATAAAATGAACGAAGTTAATAAACAAATAGAAAATAAATGCATGAGTGAATAAAGCGAACGGTTTTAAAATATGAGAAGAAGTATTCCGGATTCCAATTAACTCCACCCTAGCTTACCTAAACCGATCCTTGACGCAAAGATAGTTTCAATTAACACATACAAATCAGTTATAGCTACCGAAGATGCTTACTGACGTAGCCTAATTCCTCCGTAGTTTCTCGATAATCAGGAAGATGCTTCACCAATTATTTTCCTAATCAACTGACAACCATAAGAGACGCTCTATAGGTTTAATGAGCCGACAGCCTTAAAGTCTAGAGGAACCCGATTCATAATTAACAGACTCTGATGCAGGACCGTTAAATTAAGATTGCTATTCTCCCTGGTTCTGAAGAACTGTTTCGCCACTAATTAAACTTAAACCACAATTACGGATGGCCGGTTTAATTGACTACTAATTAATTCCGACTCACTAAATATTTGCAACTATCTAGCAATATCGAAATAATTAATGACTCGAAATACAGAGAATAACAAATGCACGCAATTAAATTGAATGATAAATGAACAATTAGATCTCACAGTTTAGCTAGGCCAGGGCTTCGTTAGTTGTCACCGGAATAAGATGAAATTAGCTCGAACAAATATTATAATTGAATCGCAAAAAATATTAAAGAAATGAATACCATGAAATAATCGAAGAAGGTGGAATAAATCTGCTCCAGAGAAAATGTCTCTTTGGTTTTCATTCTTACGTGATTCTATGGAATATCGAACGAGCCCCAAAATAGAGATAGGTCCTAATCTATATATAATATCCTTAATCAAATAGTATTAAACAAGGAAATAGAATCCTAATCTAATCCAACTAGGTAATTAGAAAAAGAAGGACTCTTAGAGGCGGTGGAGATCCTCTCGCGCGCGTCCAGACCATGGGCCTAAGTAACTTCCACCTATAAACCCAAAAACGCACGCTCAGGCCCAGTTTCTGATTTCTCGGCCCGGCTTTCCTGTAGTATGCCCATACGGCATGGCTTTCCAGAGCTTCCAGTTTTAACTTTCCTTGCACAGCTTGTTCTCTCACCAAAAGCATGCCACGTCCTCTAACTTCGTGTTAATCACCTGCAAAACTCTAAAGGCACACCATTATTCCAAAATGGCATCATTATACGGTAATCAACACAATTAAATCACATCAAATTGACCCAAAATATTAAGTAGAATTAGCCCGATCAAATCCCCTCACACTTAGACAACGCTCGTCCTCAAGCATATCTAAGTACACAAAAAGAAACACAAACTCCAAAAGACAAACACAGACAATACAAGCTGCCTTGATCCAAAAAGTGCTCACAGGCGGAAACCATGACTTATCCAACGACAACCACCAACATGTTCTATTTCAAAGAGTAATCCAATGCTTCTCATTCAAGTTAAAAGTGTGCATATTGATCAACCCTCACCAGGGTTCACTCTAGATCTCTCAAAAAGTAGGGATATATAGAAATTCACACAAGTCGTGATTTGTTGCTCTCAGCATAGATTTTGCCCTTATGTCACTGGTATCACCAACAAATAAGATCAAAAATGAATCAAAAGGTCTTTCTTCAAAGGTTGTAATGGGGCTTTGGTTTTAGAGGTAAGATATGTTTGGATGAAGTAGCTTAATACAAGGAAAATATGCAAGTCTTTCAAAGTGCAGATCTCGAACATAGCTGCAATTACTCAACAATTTCAACTCAAAGCTGCCTTTCTTGAATCATATAAACACAGGGCATGTTTATTTACTTATTATTTTTTTATATATTCTTTTTTCTGAAGCTTTGCTTCTTCTTTCTGCTCCCCTTTTCTCTTCTTTTTTGTTTCTTCTTTTTTTTCTAAAATAGGAGCACATAATAGCCCTTTTATCCTTCCAGCATCACTTCTCTCATTATTACAGCTCAACAACTTAGAAAATAACTTGCATATTCTCAAGGTCAAAAGCAGGCTAAACATGGCTATGGCTTCATGTATAGTGGCTATAAGCAATAAGAATTAGGATGTTAAAGCTCAAACAGGCTTACTAAGTGGCGATTGAAAGGTAGGAATTTCTCTTTTAGGCGAAAGCTCGGTTAATTCCTAAATGCCTTTATCATTTTCATGCTTGAGACTCAAAAGAAGTGAAACAGTGGCAACAAGGCAAAGCAAGCATTAAGCAAACATAATCCGACACTCTCACAACAGAAAATTGAGCTTTTTATAGATCATTCATGCTCACAGGCTCAAAAACTCATGTTTATAGGCTAAAAGAAATTATCAAAAGCACAATTCATCATTCCAGAATTCATCAAAGAATGGTATATCCCTATCACAGAACAACAACCATCAATCCATTCAAACCAAATCATAGCCCCTCCTCCTCATACTCATCAAATCATGGCAGCCAATACTTATCCCAAAAAGCAAACAAAAACTGAAAAGAAACAGAAACATCATTCTTTTTTTTATATATATGACTCTAAAAAAACTAACAATCTCCCTCCCCCCTCCACACACACTTAAACACCACAGTGCTCTCACTATGTAGAAGAAGGAGTACCCAAAAAAAATAGAAACCAAACAACGCACTAGACATCACGAAAATAAAACAAAAATGAAAACAACAAAAAGGAGTAGAAGAGGGCAAACTCTCAATCAGCGAGATGGCGAAGGGCCTGCTCCATGGCGGTGAGGCACTCCTCAATGGAATCCAACCTATGCCCAAGGCGATCCTCCAAGGCCCGTGTACCTTCAGTGAAAAGTGCTTCGATCTCAGAGATGAGAGAAGCATGGACAGCAAGGGCAGCAGATGAAGAAGAGGGACCTGCACTAGGAAGACGACTCGGGCCTTATATGTCCGGTCGGGTGAGCTGGTATTGCCCTTGAGCATCAACACAAATAAGCTTCATGGCTGCAAAATCAGCCACAGTAAACAAATTAGCAGGCAACGGATTTGGATCATCAAGAGCAATGTGTAAATGCTGAGCAAGCACAGTCACAAAATAGCCCAAAGGAGCTTGACACAGAAAATGGTTAGCACTGTATTGCCACTGTCGGGCTAACCAAAAGCCAAAGTTCAATTTGTCACCGAAAATCATGCAATCAAGGATAAAGAGCTCCTGCAACATGACTACATTCATCATATCAACTCGACCAAACTAGTTAGCCACTAAAAACCTATGGCAGAGACATAAGGCATCATCACAAATATGGGCACTCCGAGATGAACGAGCAGCAAAATCAGACTCAATAGGCAACAAAGCCCAATGTTTAGAAGCACAAGCAGAGAATGACTCAGGGATATCACAGTGAGTAGACGCATACGATTCATCACAAAGGGACTCATCAGTCTCAAAACCCAACACCACATTCAATGCATTAATCGACATATGAAAATTCTAACCCCGTAAAGAAAAAAGGACAACATGCGTATCATCGAGCCCCTTTGATGGATCGAAGACGTAAGAAGATAAAAACTCGAGATAAAGAGCACAATGAACAGGCATATCTATCTCTAACATGCGAGACCAACCAACATGATCAAAATGCGCACGAATGCCCTCATTTACTCCTAAAATTGAAATGTCATTGCAATCAAAGACACGCGTGCCGAGCAGAGCACGATTGGCATTTCTCTCAGCGTGGTGTTGTACCTGATCGGGGTGCCGGAACGGTGGCCGTGGAAGGGAACTGCAGCGGCGAGATGAAGCAGCAGGGGTTTGGTCCTCTGGAGAAGTCTGCGGAGCGGATGGGCCGGCGGAGGTCGATTTAGAGCGGATTCGGCATCGGAGTGTGGGCGGTGTGATGGCAGCGGCCGGGCTAGTGACAGACGGAAAAAGAGGTATGGGTGTCGATACTCGCGGCGGAGATGATGAGGGTGCGGCAACACGCGGAGATGGTGGAGAGCCTGGTAGAGTGGGAACGTCTTCCACCGAGGTGGTGGCGGAGGCAGCCTCAGGTTGATTTGGCGGAGAGGGCAAGGCATCGGCTGGAGGAGAAATCGTTAAGAGTGAAGCAACAGGTTCACCAGCGGTGAGATCAACGAAGAGTGGTGGCTTGGTCCGGTGTCATTTTTCGACAGACGGGGCGGCAGATTCCGACCTCTCGGAATGGCGGTGAGAGCGGCGGAGGAACGGTGGTGGCTCATTTAACTCTTAAAGAGTGACAGGAGTGGTTGGAGGTGGAGAGGACTCTGCCGTTGGTGATGTGGCGACAGAGGTATCTACCGAAAAGAGTGCCGGTGAAGGTGGAGAAGCGGCCACTGGAGAATGTTGCGGTGGGGAAAAGGCTACGGGCGGTGGGGAGTGTTCGGCGGAAGCAGAGGCGGCCTTGACGGCCTTCTTAGCACTACGTTTCTTGCCCATGGCGGTAAGTTGTCAACGGCGATCGGAGTTAAGGACGAAGGCGCGGGAAGCGGAGAGCGGTGAAAATCTGAAAAATCACAAGGGGAAGAGTAAGAAGGAGCGGTGAAAAAAAATTGACTAGGGGGTTTAAACTGAGGAAAAAATTAGGGCTTAGGGAAAGAAAATCCCCAAATTGAAATAAGCACACTTTGCATTGCAGTCCCTAAGAATCTCAAAATTTGCGACCCCCCCCCCACACTTAGAGTGGGAGCCCAGTCCTCCTCCTATTTGTATATTGGTCTTTTTGTTTTTTTTTATAAAAGCTAAATATATAACTATAAAAAGAAAAAAAAGAAAACAACAAGGCAGGAAAAACAAATACGGGAAAGAAATCGGGTTGCCTCCTGAAAAGCGTCCTTATTTAACGTCGGAGGCTCAATGAAAGTAGCAGGATCAAGTTATGAGAACGGGAGTGGCCAAATCGACCCCATCAAAACTGGAAAATTCCATCTCATCACAATATGGCTTGAGCAATTGACCATTTACGTGCAACAGCTTCTTAGTAGCTAGACTGTGAATTTCCACAGCTCCGTGTGGACTGACATGTACAACCTCAAAGGGTCCAATCCAGCGAGACTTCAAATTACCCGGCATGAGTCGGAGGCGGGCATTAAAAAGAAACACCTTTTGGCCAACTTCAAAAGTTTTTCACCGGATGTATTTGTCATGTAAAAACTTAGTGCGGTCTTTGTACGCACTTGCACTGTCATAGGCTTCTAATAGAATTTTCTCCAGCTCTTGCAATTGATAACGTCTTTCAAAACCAGCTAACTGAGGGTCTAGATTGCATTGCTTCACAGCCCAAAAGGCTCGATGCGTCAGCTCAACCGGAAAATGGCATTGCTTCCCAAAGATCAACCGATAAGGGGACATCCCGATGGGAGTTTTAAATGTTGTGCGGTATGCCCATACGGCATCGTCCAGATACAGACTCTAGTCCTTGCGGTTTGGGCATACGGTCTTCTCTATAATATTCTTGATCTCTCGATTCGAGACTTCAGCCTGCCCATTGGACTACGGGTGATAAGCAGTGGCAATTTAATGGTGAATCCCATATTTCTTGAACAAGGCTTCCAACGTGCGATTATAAAAATGCGTGCCTTGGTCGCTAATCACAGCTCGAGGGACACCAAATCGTTGGAAAATCTGAGTCTTGAGAAACTTACCAACCACTTTGGAATCATTGGTCAGAGTGGCCTTAACCTCGACCTACTTGGAAACGTAGTCGACGGCTAATAAGATGTAGGAATTACCGAATGAGCTCGGAAAGGGACCCATGAAGTCCATGCCCCACACATCAAATATTTCGCACGCCAGAATAGGCACTTGAGGCATCTCATTTCTTGAAGAAATGTTACCAAGTCGTTGGCAGAGATCACAATTCTTGCAAAAGTAATAAGCATCCTTGAAGATCATTTCCCAATAAAAACCACAATCGAGGACCTTACGGGCTGTTCTCCGCGGCCCAAAGTGGCCTTCACACGCATGAGCATGGCAAAAGGTCAGAATGGACTGAATTTCATCATCGGGGATACAACATCGAATCACTTGGTCGGCACAAGTCTTCCACAAATAAAGATCGTCCCATATGAAGTATTTGGCTTGACTCCTCAACTTGTTCTTCTTGGCAGTTTTTGTACCTTGTGGAAACATTCTAGTGGTGAGAAAATTCACCAAATCCGCATACCAAGGGGCCGTACCCGCAGCTGCGAGTAAAAGTTCATCTGGGAAATCATCCGGTATGGGCATACCGTCGGACGTTGTCAGCAGTCTGCTCAAGTGATCAGCGACATTATTTTCAGCTCCTTTTTTGTCTTTAATCTCCAAGTCGAACTCTTGCAGTAGCAAAACCCAGCGGATGAGGCGAGGCTTGGATTCCTTCTTGGAGATAAGTATTTCAGAGCGGCGTGGTTTGTAAACACCACTACTTTCGAGCCAACAAGGTAGGATCTAAACTTCTCACAAGCGAACACCACAGCTAAAAGCTCTTTCTCTGTTATTGTGTAGTTTCATTGAGCCGGGTTGAGGGTCTTGGAAGCATAATAGATAACATGGCTCTGCTTCCCACTCTTTTGTCCAAGTACCGCTCCAACCGCAAAGTCACTGGCGTCGCACATCAGCTCGAAAGAGAGGTCCCATTGTGGCGGCTGAATAATGGGAGCAGAAGTGAGTTTTTCCTTCAAAATATCAAATGCTTCCTTACACTTATCATCAAAATCAAACAGAGCATCCTTTTGCAACAACTTGGTCATTGGTTGAGCTATCTTGGAGAAGTCTTGAATGAAGCGCCGGTAGAAACCTGCGTGCCCTAAGAAGGCTCGAATTTCCTTCTCATTTGAGGGATAAGGCAGCTTCACGATCAAATCCACTTTTGCTCTATCAACTTTGATGCCCTTAGCAGAGATGACATGCCCGAGTATAATGCCTTGTTGCACCATAAAGTGACACTTCTCAAAATTCAGCACCAATTCAGTTTCAACACATCTTTGAAGGACCTTGTCCAAATGCTCCATACATTGCTCGAACGAGTCTCCATGCACTGTAAAATCATCCATAAAAATTTCAATGCAGCTTTCAATCAAGTCAGAAAAGATACTCATCATACATCATTAGAAAGTGCCAGGTGCGTTGCACAATTCAAATGGCATTTTTCGGCAGGCAAATGTTCCAAACGAGCATGTGAAAGTCGTCTTTTCTTTGTCTTCCTGGGCTACATAAATCTGAAAATAGCCCGAGTATCCATCGAGGAAGCAGAAGAAAGATTTTCCCACCAGTCGTTCAAGCATCTCGTCAATGAACAACAAAGGAAAGTGGTCGTTGCATATGGCATCATTAAGCTTCCGGAAATCAATGCACATGCGCCAACCTGTCTGCAACCGCATCAAAATTAACTCGTTATTCTCATTCTTGACAAGCTGAAAACCGGATTTCTTAAGGACCACATGCACTGGACTGACCCATTCACTGTCGAAGATAGGGTAAATGATCCCTAGCCGGAGTAGTTTGAGGATCTCCTTGAGAACCACCTCTTTCATCACCGGATTCAATTCTCTGTAGATCTCGAGAGGGCTTGCAATCTGGCTCAAGAAAAATTCGGTGCATGCATATATCTGGGCTGATTCCTTTGATATCGGCTAAGGTCCAACCGATAGCTCCCTTGTGTTTCTTCAACACCTCGATCAATCAGCTTTCCTGATCTGATGAGAGATCTTTACTAATGATGACGGGTAGTGTATCGTGTTCCCCCAAGTAGGCATACTTCAGATGTTTAGGGAGGACCTTCAACTCAAGAATGGGGGCCTTCACATGAGACAGTAGAATTGGTGCCGTGTCCGTCGGTAAGGTTATAGGGCCTGTCAGATTCCGAGTTGGAAACTCACCGATTGCAAATAGCTGCTATATGATCTCCCTTATTGTGGTTTCTTCTTCTGAATTTGTGGTTGTTTCAGTCACTCCACCGAAAAGGACCTGTTCTAATGTATCATCCCTGAAATTATGCTCAATAAACTCGTCAACTAGAGAATCAACTACATCAACCATATAAAGAGCTTCAGGATCCTCAACATGCTTCATAGCTTCAAATATATTAAATGTAACAATGTCACCATCAAATTCAAAACTAAGCATGCATTTATCAACATCAATCTTGGTTTGTGCAGTTTTTATGAATTGACGTCCTAACAAAATCAGTGATCTATGTGCAGAAAAAGAATCATCCATGTCAACAATGTAGAAATCCACAGGAAAAATTAATTCATTGACCTTGACAAGAACATCTTCGACTACACCCTGAGGATATGCATTAGACCTATCAGCTAACTGAATAATGACTCGAGTATCTTTCATAGGACCTAATTGCAAATCTTTGTACATAGATAAAGGCATAACATTTATAGATGCGCCTAAATCTAGCATGACTTTCTCGACCTTCTTACTCCCAATGATGCAAGGGATAGTGAACATACCTGGATCCCTACATTTTTGTGGCAATTTTTGCTAAATCACGGCAGAAACATTTTCATCAACCTTAATTCTTGTATCTTTCCCGTACCTGATCTTTTTGGCGCACAATTTTTTTAAGAATTTCGCATATCGGGGAACTTGCTTGATGGTATCAATCAGAGGTAAATTGATCTCAACCTTCTTGAACAGCTCAAAGATCTCCTTCTCGTCATCCTCTTTCTTGTTTCTAATCAATCTGGAAGGAAAAAGAGCTGTAACGACAGAGTTAGAAATATTGGAATCAATTTGTACCTCAGTAGGGGCAGACTTGACAGGTTCAGTCGGATGGTCTTTTTTTGGGCCGGGTTCATCTTTAGTTTGTGCATTATGCCCATACTGCACATGCTTCTCTTTCTTAGCCTCCACTTCAACCATTTCCTTCCCACTTCTAAGAATCACGGCACTCATATTCCCCCTGGGATTTTGCTCAGCTTGGGAGGGCAGCTTCCCTATATGCCCTTGCATCTTGTTCATTTGAGTGTCTGGCTGAGTGATCTGTGTGCCCATACTGCCGAGGGCAGCTTGTGTTTCTTGCTGGAATATCTTCTGATTCTGTGTCAAACTGTTCACCAGAGCATTACTTTGCTCCAGACACTTCATAATCTCACTCATGCTCGGTACTGGTTTGTCCGTATGGGCATACGGACCATCTTTTGGTGGCCTCGGAGGTGACTCTCTAGGTGGTCTCTGATCTCCCGGCTGCTTCCAACGGAAATTTGGATGGTTTCTCCAACCTGGATTGTAAGTGTTGGAATAAGGATCATAATTCCACTTCCTTCTGAAAGCATCTCCCTGTGGGGCATCGTAGTGTATTTCTCTGAGGGCATCTTGTTGTGCATCGCCCGATCCATAACAAGCTTGCTCAGATGGGGGCTCGTGCAAAGTGGGGCAAGCATCTGTGAAATGCCCATTCTCCGAGCAAACTCCGCAACGAACATTCTGTGTATGCGCCACAGCCAATCCTTGAACTAGAGAAGTAAGCGCATCAATCTTGTCGTTCACCCCAGAGTTCTCAGCCCGATCAATCCCTTTTACTGGCCTGTAGAGATCATCATCTTCGTCTTCATATTGATGTCCTCCAGAGACCATGTCGATGATGGGCTGTTTTGCCTCATCCAAAGTTTTATTGATGAGGGATCCTCCACTGGCTGCGTCTATAATTTTCCTGTCAAAGGAAGACATGCCACGGTAAAAGTAATTGGTGAACAATTGATAATCAGAAAATTCGTAGTCTGGGCATTTGCAACATAGTTGTTGGAATCTCGCCCAGTATTCGGCTAAACTTTCATTTTGTTTCTGCTTGATACTGCTAATGGCCATCCTCAGATTCGCAGCTCGGGATTCTGGAAAGAATTTACGCAAGAACTGCTCTTTCAACTCTTCCCATGAGGTGATCGAGCCAGATGGTAAATCAAAGAGCCACTCCCTGGCCCTGCCTTGCAGTGTATGTGAAAATGTCAGTAATCACAAGTTGTTAGCATAAAAACCTTGAGGACGCAATGTGGAACAGATTAGATCAAATTCTGCCAGATGTGTGTGTGCACTCTCTCCAGGAAAATCACTGAACTTTGACAGAACTTGTATGAACCCAGGCCGTATCTCTGCATTATTTGCAATGGTAGGTAACACGATGCAGATGGGTCTATTATTCCGATGGCGACCCAGCTCTCGAATCAGAGGAGCAGGTTCAGCGGGGTCGGCAAGGGCTCAATTTTCGTTGTTGTTGTCGTTAGCCATGCCCTCGTCGAACAATTGATGAAGATCAAAAGTTCTTATTTCAGATGTGGAACTTCCCTAAGATTCCTTAGCAGCCCTCCTCAACTGATGTAGAGTTCTTTCTGGCTCTAGATCGAACAACAGCTCTTACTTTTGCGAGGAACGGGTCATACACTAGAAAGAAAAAATAAAAAATAAGAAAAATAACAAACTAAAAATATGAGAGTAATTACTGCTTTAGAACCGATCCCCGACAACGACGCCGAAATTTGGTGCGTCATTTTACACCAAAAATAAATTTCCCGACAGCAGTCGGTATGCCCTTACTGCATAGTACAGCGATGAGCGAGATCATCTCCTAAAGGACCGGCGAGAATTACTCTATACTTCCAACCTGTATAACCAAACTTCCGAGGGGGTTTTTGTGCTTATAATAAAATGAACGAAATTAATAAACAAATAGAAAATAAATGCACAAGTGAAAAATGCGAAAGGTTTTAAAATATGAGAAGAAGTATTCCGGATTCCAACTAACTCCATCCTAGCTTACCTAAACCGATCCTTGACACAAAGATAGATTCAATTAACACATACAAATTAGTTATAGCTACCGAAGACGCTTACTGACGCAACCTAATTCCTCCGTAGTTTCTCGATAATCAGGAAGACGCTTCACCAATTATTTCCCTAATCGACTGACAACCGTAAGAGACGCTCTATAGGTTTAATGAGCCGACATCCTTAAAGCCTAGAGGAACCCGATTCATAATTAACAGACTCTGACATAAGACCGTTAAATTAAGATTGCTATTCTCCCTGGTTCTGAAGAACCGTTTCACCACTAATTAAACTTAAACCACAATTACGGATGGCCAGTTTAATTGACTACTAATTAATTCCGACTCACTAAATATTTGCAACTATCTAGCAATATCGAAACAATTAACGACTCGAAATACAGAGAATAACAAATGCATGCAATTAAATTGAATGATCAACGAACAATTAGATCTCACAGTTTAGCTAGGCTAGGGCTTCGTTAGTTGTCACCAGAATAAGATGAAATTAGCTCGAACACATATTATAATTGAATCGCAAAAAATATTAAAGAAACGAATACCATGAAATAATCGAAGAAGGTGGAATAAATCTGCTCCAGATAAAACGTCTCTTTGGTTCTCATTCTTACGTGATTCTATGGAATATCGAATGAGCCCCAAAATAGAGATAGGTCCTAATCTATATATAATATCCTTAATCAAATAGTATTAAATAAGGAAATAGAATCATAATCTAATCCAACTAGGTAATTAGCAAAAGAAGGACTCTTAGAGGCGGTGGAGATACTCTCGTGCGCGTCCAGACCATGGGCCTAAGTAACTTCCGCCTATAAACCCAAAAACGCGCGCTGAGGCCCAGTTTCTGAGTTCTTGACCCAGCTTTCCTGTAGTATGCCCATACGACATGGCTTTCCAGAGCTTCCAGTTTTAACTTTCCTTGCACAGCTTGTTCTCTCACCAAAAGCATGCCACTTCCTCTAACTTGGTGTTAATCACCTGTAAAACTCTAAAGGCACAACATCTTCCAAAATGACATCATTATACGGCAATCAACACAATTAAATCACATCAAATTGGCCCAAAATATTAAGTAGAATTAGCCCGATCATTGTGCTTTTTCTCTTTCCACAACTCATAGGGAGTAACTCTTGTCTTGGGTTTGAAGTACACCCGATTAATGACATGACAAGTTGTATTCACCGCTTCAGCCCAGAGGTTGTCAGGGACAGATTTCACCTTCATCATGACTCGGCTCATCTCTTGAAGCATTTGATTTTTCCTTTCAAGAACACCGTTTTGTTGAGGTGTTTTTGGTGCAAAGAACTCTTGATCGATTCCTCTTTCTTCATAGAAGCATCTGAAGAAGGCATTTTCAAACTCACGACCATGATCACTTCTTATCGTTACAACATTAGTTCATTTCTCCACTTCAAGTTTGAGACATAATTTCTTGAATGTCTCGAAGGTTTCTCCTTTATCTCTTAGGAATTCTACCTATGTGAATCTTGTATAGTCATCCACACAAACAAATATGAATTTTTTCATCTAATACTCTCAACTCTCAGTTTGGACAGGCCCCATCAAGTCCATATGCAACAACTCCAAGGCGTTTGAAGTAGAAATCTTCTTAACAGATTTGTGAGATCTGTGAATCTGTTTTCCAACTTGACATGGTCCACAAATTTTCTCTCGATCGATACTCAATCTTGGCACACCAATCACAGCTTCAGTCTTCATGAGTCTGTGAAGGTTTCCAAAACTGATATGGCCAAGCTTTTCATGCCATAAATTTGCTTCACAAATCTGAGATCTGAAGCAAGTCCCCTTCATGTTAAGGAGATAACAGTTGTCCCTCGATCTGTCCACATCCATCAGAAGAACACTCTCTTTGTTCTTGACAAGGCATTTGTCTCTAGTGAAATGCACCAAGAGACCTTGGTCACACAACTGACTAATGCTAACTAGATTAGCTTTCAGTCCTTCTACCAGCAGCACGTCCTCCAGGTTGGGCATTCCATGCACATTGAGACATCCACGGCCAAGCACTCTACCTTTAACACCATCTCCAAAGGTAACCGTTTGGTATGAGCAATCTTTCTGAATGTTGCTCAGCATGCTAGCATCTCCGGTCATATGACGAGAGCATCCACTATCAAAGTATCAGCTACCCTTGTCATGAATATTGAGGGCAGTGTGAACCACATAATTTCTGTGGTTGTTCCTGGATCTGTTCCAGACATTTCTTCTGGAAAACTGATCGGATTCTGCAAAACTCCTTTTCATTCTTTGGAAGTCATTGATAAAGTTTCTGCAATGTGGTCAAACATGACCAGGTTTCTCACAATAGTGACACACAACATGTGTCTTTTGAGGTGACTTCCTTCGCTGCTGCTTCTTCGTTGGTTCAGCTCTAGGTTCTGGAACTATTGAATCTTTTGTTCTAGAGGATTGTCCTTGACAGAATCTGCCATAAGTATGACCACTATTGTATCCGAGCCCAGAATGATCCAGAGGGCTCTTTCCCTTGGAAAGAATCTCATCTAGCTGAGATGATCCAGAGTTCATCATCGTCACAAGCTTCTTCAGATGTTGAAGCTCACCAGTCTGAGGGTGACTGTTGTTTCTGGACTGCAGCAAGTCACTTTGCACTTCCTTGAAACTAGTGGCAAGACTATCTGTTTCTTTCAAGATATCAGCATTCTCTTTCATCAACCCTTCATTGGCTTGAGCCACCATGATCCAACTCGTATGAAGTTTTTTATATGCTTCCATGGCAGATTCTTCAGTGAATTCTTCACCATCACTGCATTCAGACACCTTATCATCCTGACTGTCAGGAACAGACGCAGACACAGTTTCTTTGACAGACTTTGTCATGAAAGCAATATGATTGCTCACACATTCTTCATCACTTTCGCTATCATCAGCATCATCACTCTCACTGAGAGTAGAACAGTAAGACTTGTTTTTCTTTTTAAGAGTATTGGCACACTCGGCTTGGTAGTGACCAAAACCACTACACTCTCTACACTTTACATCTTTATGTTTGTCTTCATTTGAGTCTTCATCTTTTGATCTCAGAAGTTTAAAAACCTTATTTTTGCCAGAATTTTTTTGTGAGAACTTCTCATAGCGTTTGGCAAATCTTGAGAAGTTCTTCAACAACATAGTAATTGTCTTGACAAGATCAGTTTTGTCAGGGACATTGTTTGGCACATCAGAACTGGAATCTGCCTAAAAAGCTATGCTTTTCTTCTGCATTGTCTCATTATCTGTCAGCCCCATTTTAAATGTTCGCAGAGACCCCATCAGCTCTTGTAACTTCATCTTGCTCACGTCTTTAGCCTCTTCAATGGCCGTGACTTTATACGTGAATCTTCTAGGCAGAGATCGCAAAACCTTTCACACAAGTTTCTCTTCAGAGATCGCATCTCCGAGGGCAAAGATTTCATTAGCGATGTCACAAATCTTGGCGTTGAAATCAGCAAGTTTTTCACCTTCATACATCCGAAGGTTCTCAAATCTGGTGGTAAGCAGTTGCATTCGAGAGGCACGAACACTGCTTGTTCCTTCAAACGTGGTCTGCAAGATATCCCATGGCTTTATCGCAGGTGGATATAAGCTTGAAGAAATTCATGTCAACAGCAGAGAAGATAGCGTTCATGGCTTTAGCATTTAGCCTCATGACATGGTAGTCAGCATCCTCACATTCTTCTTCCGGCTTCAGCACTACTTTGCCTTTGTCATCCTTCTTGGTGGGAGGCTTCCAGCCTTCAATCACCATCTTCTAGGCACGTTCATCAATCGAACGTATGAAAGTTATCATTCTAGCTTTCTAGTAGGCATAATTGTTGCCATCCAGGAGCGGAGGTCTCACTGTCGAGACTCCTTCTTTCATTATGTCCATCTCGGTAAAACAACACAAAATACACGGATTAAAAACTCACGATCACACCTTAAGAAAGGTGAACTGCTCTAGTGCCAATTGAAAAATGATAATCCATGCTCTTAACATGTTTAATCAATATTTCTTGTAAACTGTTCTACAATATGTATGGGACAGATGTAGAAACATAAAATATAAAACAGTAAAATACGCACAAGATTGGTAACCCAGTTCGATTCAACAACCTACTCTGGGGGGATTGCTCCCAAACTTGAAGATTCGACTGTTACTCATTCATGAAGTGTATTAGGGTTTTTACACATGCAGGACTCCCTCCTTATGTCGCCCGTTCTTCTCCACGAACTCTTTTGCTAGCCGAAAGCTGTAAGATCCCCTTACAACCGTGACACTAGACTCCCTCTAGCTACCCACGACTTCAACTTACAATCTCTCTCGAGATTGCGTACAAAACAGGTATTAAAAACCCCTCACGTGTTTCACTCAAAAACACTCAAAACTAGTCTATCACGTTGAATTGTTTTAAGGAACAACTACTAGTAAATACATAGGACACAAACCACAATGACTCTAAAAAATATGCTAAGAGAATCTAACACATCGTCCACCATTGTTGTAAAGAATCGGCCTTCATATAGTCTTCACTTCAAGATTGGCGTCGGTCTTCATTCGCCATCAATATGGTAAGTGGATTGATGGTTTGTGATCTTCCCAAACGTGTGTAGATACTTTTCTTAGATAGAAAGGTTATTTGCAGCTCGGTATCTACTCCATAAGGCAGTCAATCGAACACATCTTGCCTTCCATGAACGAATCCGCGTAAGATCTTCTATTTATGGAAACTGCCATATAAAAGTGTCCCTGGTTCTGTCTGGGACATCAGATGGAACAGTTTGCCAACTATTCTTCTTTTTCTCGCACAGCGGAATGAATAGCTTCAGGGACATACCCAAGCACACTTTGTCGAACATATCTCGCCAACAAAACAACATGAATACTTAGTGCATAACGGTGGCACTAACAGTTCTTTTAGTTGTGTGTTAAATTTAGGTATTGGTTTGATGTAGTATGCATATTTGTGTCTATTTTTATGGCTCATTGAATTAATTTTGTACGTATCGGATGATGATGCAACTTAGAAAGAGGTAGATGATTGAACAAATTATCATTCAACTCGGAAAGAGATTAGAAAGAACCACCCAGGTGCTGGAGCTTCTCCGATAACGTCTTTGTTCATGACCAATCTTATTAGATGCCATCATGGCCCATCTTTCAGAAAGGTGTTTTTTTGCTTCCCTGCAAACTGAAGATTTTGGATAATAAAATTGCCAAACAAAAGGTGAGGTTAAGTAAGAACTAAGCCTATTAACACACAAGAAAAAAAGTGTTTCCAGCGGAATTATAGTGATTAACATACCAAGAGTGCCTAGACACATGCAACATGACTTCTGAATCACTGAGATTACCGTCTACATACCCTTGTGATTTATTAAAAGAACTTTCATCACCTACATTGTCATTTAATAACACATACAAACGAAAACAAGGTTTCATATTTGCCATGCTGGTAAACTTTGTCGTGTATTTATTGAGTGGCTTCCTTCTTTTGCTACTTCTCTTGATTATATTTTGGTGAATATTTAAAGATATTTTTAGAAAGCTTGTGCCTTGGTGAATATTTAATTATGAGAAGAGATAAAGCTATATTTCCCGTACACTAATCATCTCATTTTTATATTTGAAAGGAGAAAATAATTTCTTTAGTTATTAAATTTAATTATGAGAAGAGATGAAACTATGTTTCCCAACACCAATCATCTCTCTTTTTTTTTTTTCGAGATAACCAGTAATCTCATTTTTATATTTGAAAGGAGAAAATAATTTCTTTTGTCAATAATATGTGAACTTCATTTATGTGGAGAGCTTATTGTGAATGTTGGATCAACTTATATTACAACAACATTCAGGAGGCAATGTTTACTTATAAAAAATGTTTCGGTGAATTTGACTTGCAACAACATTCAGTAGGCAATGTTTAGTAATAAAAATTATTTCGGTGAATTTTTTAGAGTAAAGATAAATTAAATGCAATTCACTAAAAATGCATAATTCTTTTAAGATAAAACCACAAATTCAGCAAGTAATTTAACTTTTGCTTGGCATTTAAGGGGATTAATACTCTCATATAGCATGAGATTTTTTATTTTATTTTTTTATAGATAAAATGTTGAAACTTTCAAGATGTTACACAATTTCTCTCAGATGTTAATTATTATTTTTCTTCGCTTGATTCGGTCTTATAATTTCGTAATTCAATTTGAAATAAGTTTTGCTGCCCTTTCATATTTTTTATAATGCAATTTTCTTTTTTCCTTTTTTAACTATTTCCCAATTTTTGGGATACGCCCAACAACTACATAGTATTGTGTTCAGTAATGTCTCTAATTGCAGAAGAAATTTTATATGAAGCTGTCAATGTACATGTGTGAATAAAATAATTTGTTATTAAATTAAAACTATCAAATTAAAAACTAAAAGCGATAAAATATTATACGATGCACGGGTAATGCACTAATTTAAGTAAAAATATAATGTTATCAATACAACATGTCAAACTGTGAGTGAATAAATTAAACAACCATATACTATAAGGATAAACCTAATTCTATTAAAGCATAAACCTAATGCTATCAATACTACATGACAAATGGCCAAACTAAATACAGACACTGTTATAGTATTTTACTTAATGGATGTTTATATTATTTAAATTTCGCTATATACAACTTATTATTATATTTAGGTCCATACATCTATAAAATAAGACAAAATATACTGTTATAATTATTAGTGAGGCTCAACCAAATTGACATATATATATATATATATAACTAAGCAGAGCACAATTTTCAACTAATGTGGTAGCAAAATGCCACTATCATATATATCAGTCCAATGTTAAACTATAACTACCCAAATTGACGAATTCGCCCCATTTTATACTCGTAAATGAATTATTGGACAAACAGAGTTGTAGTGTTTTTAGGGGAAAATAGAGTAAAGAAAGAGTCAAATAATTAGTAGTCACTGTCTGATGAGAGCAAAGCCCCAAAATGTTATTTGAATTTCAATTCAAAATCGTGTTGTATGCATTGTTGTTGACTTACAGTATAACCCAACGTCGTAAGTCAAATTCTATGATATTCCTATTCTGCAGTTGAATCGTTCAACACTTGTAAATATATATATATATATCACTATCACTTGATTGATTCAGACATTCAGTTGAAAGGGTCGGAGATAACAGATAATTATAAATGTGGGATTTCTTTTTATGAGAGTACGATATAGTTATGGGAAGATCTCAATTAAGCAACCAACGAATTCCATGAATAAATGAGACATATAAGAAAGAGAGATCTTTAACTATTTTTAAATGCATGCTTCACGCGATCGATCAAATGTAAATCCACTATTACATATAGAATATTCAATCGTTTTAGGTTGTATTCTTTTTAATACGCGTCCAGTGATATGGATTGCCGTAGCCCGGAAAAAGGAATAAAAATTGTTAGCAGCGTACATATATTTAACAATAAAAATAGGTACATTAACTACAGGAAAAAAGGTTATAGACGACGCGAAATCTGCGTCATCTATTAAGAAATCAAACATTGTCTATATCAGTATAGTCTATTGTGGGGCGGTTAAAGACAACGTTGAAAGCGCGTCATCTATTTCAACATAGACAACGCTCGAGCAAATAAAGACGACGTGGAAAATACGTTGTCTATAGTATCATAGGCAACGTTCGTGCGGTCAAAGACAACGTCGAATGCATCTTCTATTTAGTCAAAGACCACGTCGAAAACGCGTCGTCTATTCGAAGTTCTAGTTCTAGAGAAGAAGGCAAATTCCTAATCAGAAACGACATTGTTTGAATTAAATTGAAAAAAAAAACGGCTATAGACAATGTGAATATATAGCATGTTGTCTATATAATGATAGACAACACCACACAATATAAAAAATTAAAAATAAAAATAAAAAGAGCGGCTATAGACAACATTTTTTGTGTATATGCGTCGTCTATTCTGTAATAGACAATTTCTGCATCAATTCGCATTGTTTATCTTGTGTCGTCTATTGCTATTTTTCTTTTAGTGATTATTTGTCATACAATATGCAAATATATGTAACTATAATTGATGTTAAATGATATTTAAATTTATATGACAAAAACTTTTGTATGACCGTCGAACGAATATTTTAATACGGATTCAATAAAAGAAGGTGGTGAATTTTTCGTAATTATTTGATTCGAAAAAATATCATTTATAATTTTGAAAAGTATTAGTAATTATTAATTTTGCACAAAAAAAATGATAATTTTATAATTATTTGAATCAGCAAAAGGACGGTGACATTCATATAATTATTAGGATCGAAAAATGGTATCATTCCTAATAATAATTATAATATTGAAAAATCTTTTTTTTAGATCGAGTTGGGTGAGAGGATCCCTCTTATGGACTAAGTGTGTGAGTATGTCTCACATATAATAAGTATGTCTCAATATATACAAGTATTAATTAGATTAATTGCTAAAAAAATCACCACCTTTAAATGAATTTGCAATTTAAACATGACTTTTAAAATGTTGCAATAATAACACGAACTTTTAATTTGTGACAAAATAGACACCTAAAAAAAATCGACTATTAGAAAAATAACGTTGCACAATAAAAATCACTCATATATAGATACGCGCCTAGTTGGGATGCCGATGATCAAGTTCGAAAGTTCAAGGAGGTGCAGCTCGAGCAATGAGCGTGAGCTCCAGACTCGCGCCACATGGCGCGACCTAGAGATGTGAGTGCAAGGTGTAACCCACACTCCAGTTTAGACGGGTGTTTTTCTTTGATCGAGGTGCGACTTGCCGGCACGAGTTGTGCGCCCGCACCAATCGATGTGATTGGACGCGCGACCCGAGGCGCGATTGATCCCATCTCGTGCCCTGTGCGTGTTCACGGATTTATCCTTTTTTATGCTTTATTTTATTCCTTATAGGTTTAGAATTTTATTAGGGTTTAATTATTTTATCACTATTTAATTTTATTTTTAATTAATAATTAATTATTTTCTTAAAAAATAATTATATATCCTAACTGTAAAAAATGAACTCTAATTAATAAGTGTAAAATTAAATTAAAGTAGAATCAATTGAAATTGAAAAAAAAAATTAATACTTTTAAATGTTTAGTTTGAAGTGTTGTACAGAATTTAGGAAATGATTTCATTCGCTATAAAAGTATTTAGCTATAATAATTAATAACGAAACATATGATGCATTATAAAATAATTAAAATAGTGCTCATCCCCGAAAGGTCTACCCTTTTTCATTGATCCATTAAAAAAAATGTTTTTGGGTCAACTTTTTGTGTATTCTATTCTTGTAGTCTTTTGATCCAATACTTTTACCAATTGCTTTTATATATATGGCGATAGTTACTTTCTGACCAAGTTCTACAAAATTCGAAGTTTGACTGAAGTTCAAAGCTATTATCGGCTCGTGATTATATATAGTTTCAGATATCTTTTATTTTTACCTCGTGTTATTTTCCATATTGCACATAAATTGCAAATTAAGAAGATAAAAAAAAATCTGAAAAAAATAATAATATAACCGCAGGACATTAGGTCATAGAAGTTTGTGCATTTTTACCATAAATGGTTTTGAATGGTCTAAAAGTATTTAGAGTCGACCATTGGAAAAATTTAGCATTAGATGCCAATCAAATAATACCATCACTATTTTTTTTTATTATATGCATTAATTCCTTCTTATTGTGAAGTGGGGTGCAGTGCATTAATTCCATGCTAGCTGTAAATTTCCCAGGATAGCCAAACTGCATTAGATAGAGCAATTTTAATGGACAGAGATACAGCAAGGTAATGTCCCCAAAAAAAGTTCACCATTTTTACCAATCAACTCTCATTTTAAGCATGTGATTGTTTTAGTTAGTTATGGACGAGCTCAATTTAATTGGAAGTAGTACTATGTACGATTTAGATTATATAATATATAAATGTTAGTTTTATACTTTTATTCGATGACGAATGAGTTTTGAGTCTTTTGACTCGATAAGCACAAATCCAATTTGAACAGCGCTTAATAATTCCGTATGTATTCTTCTATAATAATAATAATAATAATAATAATAATAATTCTGTATGTATACAACCAAAATGCTACATTACTTCGACATCACTCTTTTTATAAAAACAAAAGGAAAAAAGAAAAATAATATATGTGTGTGTGTTGTGGGAGGGGGTGGGGGGTCATGCCATAAATGCCAGATTTAATAATGTCCAATTTGAGATAATATACTGGCACCTCTTCAATTTATGAGAGAATAAAATTAACTTTTCACACTTAGCAATCTCATGATTCATATATATAATTTCATTACTATTGCATTATAAATGAAAATTAAAAAGAAATTGATAGATAATTAAGTGTAACCAAAATAGATGAGAAACTGCAAAATATATTGAATTAATAGAAAATCACAATTGACCTAATATGACACTCCTACGTGTCAAGTGTCATTCTTTTTATGTGTAAATATGTTTTTGTTATATCAATTCTACGGCGCACCCATGTATAGTAGGCGTGTGTCAGACACATAGAAATATCATATTAAATCTATTGTATCTATTGTGTCACAAGGACGTAGGTTCATCATAGAATTTTCTTAGAATTGATATAAAAAAAACATATTTACACAAAAAGAATAAAGACTTTTGGCTTTGCGTAGGCTGTAGGGGGGAGTTGAGCACAAGTCATTGGCTCAAAATAATAATGCCTTAAGTGGCACAATAAACCTATTATGACACCTCAATCTATTGTGTCACTTAGAGATATTACAATAGGTCTATTGTACCGCTTAAGGCCCTATATGAGTAGCATAGTATTTCTTCTCAAAACATGCCTTTTCCTCGGTTTTTATCGAAAAAGACAACCAAACAAATCTCCCATTTCCCATTTAATTATGACACTCCCATTCCCATCAAATTCATTCCTCCTCTTTCCTCTTTTTAATCTAATTGAGATTAGTGATGATAATCCAATACTACCGCTACAAAGTGGGAATCCTTATCCGCCTAATTTAATTATTACTCCATTTTTGCAACAAACTTTAACAAGCATTACTTTGTCCTTAAAAATAGTGTTTTTAATCAAAAGGAAAAGGCATGTTTGGCATCAGCCCTGCCATAAAACAAGGAACCTTTTCCTCAAATTAAGCTGATTGTTTTTATGTATGGACTGAATTCTTGATTATTTGAACATGGTGTTCAGTTTGCAGAGTACGAGAACACTTATATTTACGATAAATCAGACAAATTCTGCAATGAAATAGCAATGACAAGCATCAAAATTTCTGCACACGCTATCTGACTCTGTTTCTCCCAACACTTAAATGAGCTACTATTTGACGATGGTCAGAAGCAAGAGTCATTGAATTGAGATTGCTGTTCACTAATTTGGAGGGAATATTAAAAAGAATGAAGAAAGTAAAATTATGAAGCAGTTGAGAGAAGAAAATAGAAGAAACGGACAAGGGGAAAATAGGGGTCATCAAAGAGGTACAAATAATGCAGGGGAGAAAACAAAGAGTGTCGAAGGTGAAAGCGAGAAAACAACAAGAATGTGTCACACCTTCACGTACTCAACTTGCAAATAATTCCAAGAAATGGCCACACCATTACATTATATCAACCAAAATATATGCAGTGCACCAGAATTCCAACCAGTCACAACTCCAAGCACAAAAATTTAAGGATTGGATTGGAGGAAAAAGTATAAAAAAGAGAACTTTTTTCTGAAATCGCAAGAATTTTTTGCAGGAATTAATTAAGGTAAGAGTGAT
Organism: Perilla frutescens; assembly: GCA_026008535.1. Classification (NCBI taxonomy): domain Eukaryota; kingdom Viridiplantae; phylum Streptophyta; class Magnoliopsida; order Lamiales; family Lamiaceae; genus Perilla; species Perilla frutescens. The sequence continues at coordinate 19,659,581 of BRKX01000004.1, forward strand.
GATATAAATGCTAGATATAATTTACATTGCAGATGAGGTGTTCGACATGCCAAAAACAGATATGATTGCTACAAAAATGAAATATTTTTTTGGTAGGATTGTATAAGCAAGAGAGCGAAAAGCTGAACCAACCAACCAACCGTTAAAAATTTGTTTGTTTTTCTTCCAAATATTTGATCAACCCCAAACGCTCCATATCCTCTCCCCAAGAAAACTAACAAACCTCCTCACCGACCCCTTCTCGAATTCCTCCTCTTCCTCCTCCTCCTCCCGGCAGCCTCCGTTATCACCACCGCTCTCAGCCGCCGTGTTTGACTCGCCAAAACCAAAATCATCTCTGGTCAAACTCACTTCGGCATTCTTGGGCTCATTCAAAATAGTTGGTTTTACGGTTTTACCCTTCCTCCTTTCCTTCTTGTTCTTCTCTTTCTTGCTCTCCTTCAAAAGGCTCTCTTCAAAAGCATCTATTACCTCGTGTATGAGCTGCCGGTTCGGCGATGAATCCCACTTCGCCCAATAGCTCATATAGCAACGGAAGCAGTTGCAGTTGAAGCACGCCGCGTGGTCGTCGCCGCCTTTGGAGCCCCCCGCCGCCGCCGCCGCTTTCGGGGCGGTCTTGCGTTGGCTGCTGGAGAAGTTAGCGGAGGAGCAGGATATGAGGTAGGCCAGGACTTCCCGGTCAGCCGGAGATAGAGCCGCGGTCAAAGTCAATATAGCCGCCGGCAGAAAAGAGAGCAGGTGCTCTGACACAACCGACGGCGTCGGATGCACCGTACTTTTCCTGTAAAGCTTCTTCATGGCCGTATACTCTCAGTCTTGCACTGTGTATGTGTGAGAGAGAGAGAAGGGGGATATACTTTATATATATTGCAGTGTTGTTCTAGGTTTTTACAGAGTAGAGAGAGAGAGGGGGTGGGGGATTTGATAAATGAAGTCTTGATGCTCGAGCATAGAAACTGGTGACGTATATTTGGGCTGGGTTGGGGAATGATCACATGCGACGCAAGAGTTCGTGTAGGGTCATTGGTGAACAGTGTTATTGGGGGAAGGATGAGATTTGATTGGTTAGAGAGCAGCGCAGTAGGCAATATGATAGGGGGGCCCGCAGCGAATCTCTTGGTCATATCTACTTTTCAGAAATTATCACTCTCTGTCTGTTTCAGCGCAACATCTATGCAAATTTCAAGGACATCCTCGGATTTTGGGCCTCATCAGGGAGGCCCAAACTCTATTTGGGCCTTTATTATTATATAATAATAGTAATTAACTGATGTTTGAGTAATATGGTAATTTTGTTTCTTAGATTATTAAGTTAAATAAAGAGTTATGACTTATGAGAGTTTGTTCTTATCTCTTCTCCTTTTATGATTTGGTAGCGCAACTACTTGCCTAGATTTGGTGAGGAACCCAATTTGTTTGATGTTTTACATTTTTCATAATGTAATAATTAGAAAGATCTAATTGCTCTTAAAAATGAGAAACTAAGGAGACTAACCAACTCATCAATCTGTTATTGGTTAGCTCCTAATTCGTAGCAATTAGATCAAGTTCATTCGATAATTGTATTTCCAACTTCCTATCCCGTGATACAGTATTTGGAGTCTAACTCGGCCATGCAATATTACACAATGATCAACTCATGTGAGATTTTTCTCTAATGGCCATGCAATCATGGGTTATAATTGATAATTATCCCTTCTGACGAACCTTTATCTTTTGCGTAATGATCACAAGTAAATAATATTGCTAGTTAACTACAATAAAATTCTTGAAATTTATGATTTGACACAATTTTGAAATCACAAATCCACTTCCTAGAGCACTCTATATTCAACAATACATTCATTGCTTTTCAATATGATTTATTCAAACAATCAGGTCAACAAGTAGGCTATAAATTTCATTTCACAAATGGCATCCAAAACAGAGGACACCAGTTGGCAGCACAAATGAAACCTTGTTTCTTTATAAATGAGTTCTAACACAAATTCACCTGTTATCTTGAGATATCAATGTTACAGTCTCCATGTCTCAATAAACCATCATATAGCATGTTAAATGAGTCATCTCGATCCTTTACAAGGCAACTAAGCGATTTCTGGGAGCTTCAGGACGAACTCTGGAGACGGGATTTGATCCAAGATTCCAGACAACGGAGCTCCTCATTGCTTATGGAGTGACCAAGACCAGGGTAAGCCTGAAGTAAGAAGCAAGCAGTCAAACTTTAATACTTAGCCAACATTTGGACAAGTTGCTCAGTTTCGAGTTTTTCTATTTTCACAGCAATACTACATACGAGTACAATAATGCGGATTTATAATTAAGACTAACTAGAGAACAAGGGCACACTGCAAAATCAAGAAGAATCGTGATTATTCAAAGCCTGCATAACATAGTATATATGAGAGGGAGAATTTATTTACCTTGAATTCACAGCTTACACCAGCTTTTTCAAGAAAGGGCGAACCAGCTTGTCCAGCTTCGAAGAGTACGGTTCTATCAGCCATGCCATGGGACCACAGGATAGGAGTCTGTATGTGTATTCTCATATATTAGATAACTGATTCTTTATCTCTACACCAAAATACAGATAACTTCAAACTAGGGTAGGTTTGAAATAAAGGGAAAACATTTAACAATGTATAAATGACTGCACTTACAACACTGTCATCCAAAACGGGGTGAATAGCCTACAATAGGATACATACACACGTGCGCAAATGCACATAATAGCATACATGCAGATTTGGAGTCCGTGTGGTTCAAGAAATTAGAAGCTATGTTGGTCTGCAAATTTATATAGTTTTAAGTTTTCTGAAGCTCAAATATGATCTGTGCAACTAGTTAACATATCAAAAGAGTCAAAACTGTCATCCCGACACCAAAAATAACTACTTTATGTACTTTAAAACATTAGTCCAACAGTTTGGTGTCCACTCAACACAGTCTAGATTAAAAAAAAAAACAATTCGAGATTTTAACAAACATAAAACATAATTAATGAAAAGCATTAGCATGCACATCAGGGATGTTCGACTAATAGGATAAGAAATGCCTGCGAGGAAAAGATGAAATAACCTTTTTTGCATCTTCTGTAACCCTTTCTAAAATCGAAGAGTTCAATGGAACCCACCCACTAAACACTGCACCTCCACCCAGGGTTTTGGGGTAGAGCAGAATGCTTGCCAATGTTAAGGCACCTAGAAAATTAGAGTTTTTTTTTTAATTACCAGAAGAATCAACACCAATTAGACATGATTCATTTACAATAGATAGACAGCTTTGGGAGAGCAGATGGACAGACCTCCTTGACTGAACCCACATACGAAGACATTGTTAGGACTGGTCCCTGCCGCTATCTCTTTGTCAATCGCTGCATGTACATTTTGAACTGCTTTCAGCACACTACCTTCATCTTGTGGAGAATCCTGGTATATGATATTAGATCAAGTAAAATATAGAATATTGGTAATCATGTCCTAGTTATAAGCAGGTATTGCACAAATCTCATTTCAGAGCAATGATACACAGGCAGAAAACAATGACTCACATCATCTGTTTGTTGATATAAGAACAAGAGAGTTCACAGATCAAAGACCAACAAACTATTGAACAACCATGAAGCATTAAACCATCAGGTTTGTACACACACAGAAGTTGGAGGAGCCTGGTCAATTAGATTCCCAACTTCCAGGTATGTAGGTCAAAACAATCAAAATAAAATTGCTTTGATGTGGTTAAAGAACAACTCATTAAAGCTCAGCTAAAATAAAACTTGGATACACAACTTAAATTAAACAGAAAAAATAGAGGCATAACTTACAGCTGTCACTGGTATTTCGTGAATGTCAAACCATGAAGGCATCACAGAACCATCTACAAGAAGAAATTAAGTTAACGCATGTTAAAACGTGTGCATCAGATGAAGTACTTTAATTGACATCAGGAAATATAAGTAGGCAACAATCAAGCAAACTCCACCTACACAATGCTCACTTCGATAAGATGCTTCTCAAATGACTTCGACCCCCAAAATTGGTATAGTAGGAATTCATAGATGAGTTAGAGCAAGCTCGATTACTGATAAGAAGATTAGTGAAGATAGCTATCATGTAAAAGAGAAGAAAGCAAATGCAGTAGAGCTTCCGTTTTAGGGGATCACTGATCAGTATTAGTATGGAACTAGGATCAACAAGTACTGCAGGAAGACAATTGGTGGGTTTCCAAGACTTTAGTTCATCAAGTTCCCTATATTAGAGAGATTCCACATAAAGTTGTGTTTGAAGAATATAATTTGAATTAGACCATGCCAACTTGAAAACAAAATGAATTAAACCAAATGCAGCAACACATAACAATCCAGGTAAGCTAAATAGAATGAATGTCTTCATTTTGAAGTCATAATAGAACGGAATTCTTCACTCCCAAATCATTTAAACCAAATGTAACCAAGGAGATAATTATTTATCCCTTTTCGATTGCCTCTTTTCTCAGGATACAACTAGTAATATAATACAAGATGCATATAATTAGCAATTCCAGGAAAGCAATTGTGCATTGAATAATAAAAAGGGCAATACTAATCGATGATGAAGATATGAAATAGGGAAAAAACCCTATTCCCGTACACCTCAAAACAAGATTTTGGTAACACAACACCAAATACATTCAGTTTCCGACTTACAATTACAGGTGACAGGATTATCGGGAGCGGAAGGGAAGGCCCACTTGGTGTTGGCGAAGACGGCGGAAGTGAAGAAGGTCTTGATGGGTTCGTTGGCGGGGCCCGAATCGCCCAGCCCATGCAGCCATAATACGAAGCTACGGGCCATCGGGTCGGGCCTAATCGTAGACAGGTTTTCGTGATTGAGAATCAGCAAGGAAATGGTGATGCCGAGAGTGAGTGCGAACAACGCTATTGACTTGGCAAAAACTGCAGTTGGTCTCATCACCCCCGCCGTCTTATACAATTTTCGTTTGTTTTCTGCTTTCAGCTAAAAGCGTGCCAACTCAACCTACGTTTCCTCTCTCCATAAATCCCCCTTTGCTCTTGCCACTTTACTAATTAATAATTAATTATAAAAAAAATCAAAACCAAAAAATATCCCCTTTGTTTGGTTACAAATAGTTTTTTTTTTAATTATTATTATACTGGTATTAACCTATTTGAATTATGTTATATTCTTTATTTTTTTAGGTGATGTGAAAACAATATACGTATTTAAATGATGAAGATGACTTATAAAGTTAAGAAATTATTATAAAATTTGAAATAATTTTCAGTTATCAAACTAGATGTAGATTGTTTTTCAGTGTGATTATACATGAAAAACATAGGACGTGCAACATTTTCATGAAGTTAATTTACTTTATATATAGAATAATATACTTCCAATACTTTATACCAATGTGTGTAACATTATTTATTATATAATTGTAGATTACGTAGTTTGTTACCGTATATTATGAGAGTGCTTTGTAATAAGTTTTAAACTCGCATGATGAAATTCTTCCGAAAAAAAAAATAGCATGATGAAGGTTAGTTCAGTCTAATATTCTTAATAATTGTTTTTTGGATTACATATCACTCTTTCCTGTTGTGACGTATAATGAAATAAAAATGAAAAATAGATATCGGGTCTTAACTTTTTCAGGGTTTGGATTAAAAATTGATTGTCCAGCAAATCTATATCTATACTATATATAAAAACTGAAAAAATCTGATTTTGACGGTAAAATTGATGGCAATTTTATAATAATAATTGAAAATTGAGGTTATTCATTTTCCCTTTTTTATGCATTTAAATTATATAAATAATTTTAAAAAATTCAATTAGTTTCCAAAGCGGGAGAACGTGTTATGGATCAACTTTTGCATGTTTTAATATATACCGGTATTTTGTGCTCAAAAAAAATAAATATATCCGTATTTTATTTAGGCAATCTGCATTTTTTTTCTAATTTTACATAAAATCATATTTTATACATATTTAAATGTATTTAATTTCATTCATTTCTAAAAGAGTTATGGGTATTCAAAATTAATTATTTTTGCAATCAGATTATCTATACTATATATAAAAGCAGAAAAAATCTGATTTTTCCTCTAAAATTGATGGCAATTTTGCAATAAAATATCTGAATTGAGGGCAATAATTTCGTATTTTATTTATATTAAAAATTATGTAAAAATATATCTGCACTGGAGAACGTGTGTTAGGCACATTTGTAAATTTTATCGAAATTAATTTTAATTTCAATTTTTTTAAATGTGAATTCAACAGAACGTGTACAGCAACTTAATTTATTTTTTATCATTTTTATTTCCTTTCTTATATATAACAAAATATTATTCGCTTTATCTATGGGAGATGTGTACTTTATATAATTTTGCAATCAACAATATTTTAATCTTATTTGTCCTGTGCAATAATAATTTTATAATTTTCATAAAAAAAAAATGTTTAATGCTTATTTAATTGTATTCAAATTAATTCAGTACAAAAATAGTTGCGCATTGTAAATTTTTTTCATTTTATCATTCAGATTAACTTTAAAATTTAAAATAAAATTAAATTTGTAATATAATTGTGAAAACAGTTCAGCACGAAAATAAAAAAATAACATACATTGGAATATTAAATAGGTAACTCCCCACTAAAGACACTTCCCCCTACTACGTTGGTAACCATAAAAAAAAACTGAACAAAAAATATTAAAATTGATCTATATTGCATTCTCTCTATTTTCTTTCAAGCTGTCCAACGATCGATCGACTAATTTCATTCTGCAAATTGTGGAGCAATTTTCTATTTGAACATTCTGTAGCACAGAAGAAATGGCTCCAGTCTTTGGAACTATATGCTCAAACCTGGAAGAAGTGTATTTGGCTTGGAACTTCGATTGATAAGATGCTACAAGAACTCAAACTCTGGTGCCATTGAATGTGTTTTTCATGATCGCCAGGTAAAATAATAACTATGTCTATCGAAATTTTTTCCAACATTTTTTTAAATCAAATATTCTGACACATTAAACATTTTTTTTTTTAATTTTTTGTAGGCTGCAAGAATTCATGTGACAATTGGGGGATCCAACACTGAAAAATTTAATCACCGGCTTATCGAAGGCAGTGTTTACGCACTTATTGATTTTGTCATTGGGCTAAACATTATGAAATACAGGACCACGTCTTGTATTCATAAAATTATCATATTCAAACACAGCCGATTGTTTGAAGTTTTCCATGAAGAATTCCCCAAGAGTTTATTTGAGCTCAAGACATTCAAAGATATTGCAAACATGGATATTGTAGGCGAATCTGCAATGTTTGGTAAGATATCATCTTTCACCGAAAATTATTAATGTATATCACATAATATCTTACTTTTTGTAATATTTTTTTTTTCCAGATGTGATGGGTACTATAGTTTCACACTATAGACCACAACATAAAGAGATAAATGGAAAGATTACAAAACTCATGGACGTAGTCTTGGAGGATTTGGAGTAAGATTATTCATGTTCAGCTTTTGTAATTTTTTTTTCGAAATTATTGTTTTATTTTCGAGTTTGTATTTTTTACATATTTGGCAAATATCTTATGTCTTAAATAATTATTTCGTTTTCATAAATATTTTTCTAAGGGGAAATACAATTACTTGCACACTTTGGGAAAACTATGTTGATGAGATGATAAAGTTTCTGGATTCCAGACCTGAAGCGCCAGTTGGAATCATAATCCAACTATGCAGACCAAATATTTTTAGAGGTATGAAATACATGTATTCTGGATTATGCAATTATGAGGACCAAATTATGTTGATTAAGTTTCTGGATTATGGATACTGTATTTTTAATCTGTATTTTGAATCTGTATTTTTTATCGTGTTATTTTAATATTTTTTACATGTATGAAATACATATTTCTTTCTGTATGTTTTATGGCTTTATACCAAATATTTTTAGAGGTATGAAATACATGTATTCTGGATTCTGGATTATGAAAACATGCAGACCAAATTATGTTGATTAAGTTTCTGGATACTGTCTGTTTTTATCACATTATATCAAATATTTTTACATGTATGAAATACATATTTTTTTATGGCATTATACCAAATACTTTAAGAGGTATGATGTACGTGTATTGTGGATTCTGTAATTGTCTATTCTGGATTATACAATTATGCATAAAAAATTATGTTGATTAAGTTTTTGGATTCTGGATGATGTATGTTTCATCGCATTATACCAATATTTTTGTTTTAGTATGTGCTTTAGTATGTGTTTTAGGATTATGCTTACTATTAATTTCGAAATATGTTAGATAGCATTATACTTATTATTATTCTTTTAGTATGTTTTTTACAGCAATATTATTGTTTAAGTATGTGTTTTATAACATTATACTTATTATTAATTTTATATCACAATAGATGAGGTCAGGATATCAACATTATTTAATGTTACAAAGATTCTAACTGATCAGAAGCTGGAGGACATAGCAGAGTTCACTTTCAGGTAATATAATTCATTTAAAATGTGAAAGACAACAAAGTTTGTAGTATGCAGTTTTACTTGGAGTATGCATTATGTAGTATGCAGTTTTACTTGGAGTATGCAATAAATTTGGATTGCAGCATTCAGTTTTCTAAAGTATATTTATTATTCCATATAGATTATGGAATTTTTTTTATTGTTAATTATTTAACTATCATATTTGCAGTTATCTCACTACTGGAAAAGTAAGATCAACTACCATTTCTACTTTGACATCATCATCATCAAGGACATTAAATGATGAAATAAAAGATGGTGATTTTGAGCTGAAAACCATATCACAAATTCTATCTGATGGAAAGGTATTATGAAATCTTATATTAAAAATAAAAAAATAGATAATTTAATAATCAGAATATCTAATCTGAATTTCTTTCAGATTGAAAATTTCTAGATATATGCAAGTATATTATGTGTGGAGACAGTAGGAGAGTGGTCATATTTAGCTTGCAAAAGATGTCAAAAGAAACTGAAGGCAAGTGGCACCCAATTTTTCTGTGAAAAATGTCAATCATATGACATTTCAGGGAAACTAAGATAAATTAAAATAAAAAATTTATATCTAATATTTTCTTAAAGTATGCATTATTTTGTTAATTTTATATTTTATATTTTATGTTATAGGTACAAATTAACAGTAAGAGTGGTTGATGAAACTGGAACAACGACGTTCCTACTTTGGGATAAAGAAAGCATTGCTCTTCTTGGAAAAACTGCTTCAGAATTGACTGCGGTAAAAGTTATTAATTTAAAATTCAAAAATTAAAAGATTAAAATATTAAATCAATTTATGTATAGGGTCGAAGTTTTGAGGGAATTCCAGCAGGAATTGAAATGTTAGCAAACAGAAAAGCATTGTTCAATGTCAGTGTACAACCTGGACAGACAAGAAATTACACTGGATCATTCAGTGTGGCACGGATCTCTTGTGATAGAGAAATAATTGAAAAAGTTTGTGGAAAAAGATTTTCAATTGAGGTAAATCATAAAATAACTCATATTATATTTATTTAATTAGATAAACAGTATAATTTTTTAATGGAAGAAGTTTGTTTGGTAATAGGAGGAAGAATCAGTTTCCAAAATTGGAGCAGAAAAGGTTGAAGAGATAGCGTGTTCATTAATGTTTTGTCTTTATTATTTAAAAATTCAGATAATGTTTAAAAACTCAGATTATTTTTTTTGTTTGCTGTTTTTGTTTCAGGTTGATTCCACGGAAGACCCTATATCATCTTTCAGATCAGTTGATGGGAAGATAGATTATGTTGCCATACAAAAAACAATTCAGCAATTGATTGATGAGAAACAGGTTAATATAAGTGTATGCAGATTTTTTATTTTTACTTTATTAATTAATTTTAACATATGATGTGACAAAAAACAGAGTGGAGAGTTCTGGATTCATGCCACAGTTAACAACATTGAGACAATGAGTAGATTTTCATTTCTTGCATGCAAAGAATGTTTGAAAGAATTGCAACCAGATTATGAGCTTAAATTTTTTTGTGAACCATGTCAAACATTCGACATATGTGGAAAATCAAGGTGATGACTAAATATTTAAGTAAAATTATATATTACTTTATAAATTAAAAATAACTAAAATTAAATTATTTTGACTTATGCAGATACAAATTGGATGTTGAAGTTGGCGATGGAACTGGAACAACAACAATTAATATGTGGGATATTCAAGGATTGGAATTAATTGGGAAAAAACCAGCAGAAGTGAGTTTAACAAAAAATTGTAATATATTTTTTTTCTGCTCAATCAAACAATTGATTTATAAAGTTTTTTTGCAGGATCAAATTCTTGACATACTACCTACTGAAATTGATGAAATAGTGGGTGCAAAAGGCTTCTTCAAAGTAATAGTGATGCCTGAAAAGATGAATGAACCTTTCACAGTTGTTAAGGTAACAACTGATGAGAAGATGAATTCATTGATTGAGCCAAGTTATTCAGGAAACATAGTTTTTATTTAAAGTTTTTATAAAAAGTGGCAAAAAATTTAAAACTGTAATTAATGAAAAAAAAAATTCAGGAGACTGTATCCAAATCAAAGGGGAAGAGAAAGATGCATGAAAATGCAAATGAGGTACTTTATTTATAAAAATGTTGAATATGTATAATATAGATATGTATTCAGTCTAATGGTTTTAATTTTTTTTCAGGTTGCTCTCATATCTGATGGATTAGAGACACCACCTTCAATGAAATCAACAACTGACACAATCAATCAGGCAGATCTCATGAATGATGATCAAACAAATCGGAAATTGATTGATGAGTTCTCATCAAATGCATTGAAGAAAAGGCTGAAAAGGAATGTGAGGAATTTTACTTTTATGTCTGATTTCTTTTACTTTGGATAGTATTTATACATGTGTTGGATAGTATTTATACATGTGTTGGATTTTAAATGCTTTTTTATTAAATGCTTTTTTATTGAGACAATTTTACTTTTATGTCTGATTTCTTTTACTTTGGATAGTATTTATACATGTGTTGGATTTTATTGTTCCACATTTTTGTTCCACATTATGTAACAGGTTTTAATGTTTTTGTTAAATTATGTTGAACTATTTTTTCAGTTAAACATTAAACTTTATTATTATGCTAAACAATTAAACATTTAATGAACGTGTGATTTTTAAACAAAAATATCCAACAAAAACATATTAAAAAGTTCGTTTATATCACAAATATTTATAAAGAAAAAATCCAAGCATACACATAACATAAAACTCATAGAGCACAATTAACAGAGACCACAAATTAAATATAAACATAACAAGAAAATATAAACATAAGATTCAAGATAATTACGCAACAGTTTAATAATATACAACAACAATTCATCAATTTAAGACCAGGATCATTTAATAATCTTATAATAGATTGAAGAGCAATAAAATATAAACTGAAAGACTGCGAAAGATCTGGATCATCGATTATTAACCATTCAAGAACCATATAGGAGTAAGTGGATTGCCCAGTTCACAATCACCCGTTTGAACGGGGGCGCAGGGGGTCACACAAAGTCCATGATCCCATCCGGTTAAACACAATGACACAGACCAAAATCTCTCACGGAGAGATTTCGCAGAGACTGTTCTAAAAAAGAACAATCACAGATCATACAAATCTGCTATATTGTTGCACAGAGCATAGCATACAATTATTAATGCATACATATATCATATCAGTATTAAATCATATATATATAACAAATAAATTATCGACCATTGAAGTATAAAAAAAATTAATAGTGACAATAAATTAAATTAAATGACACTAACAGAGTCACATACAATTAAAATTACATAACATTAACAGATTTGTATATAACAGAAACAGGTGTTAATTAAATTCAAAGCACTTAACATTAACTTTCATATTAAAATTAAGAATACACAATAACAGTAAATTATCAAACATTCAAGCATAAAACAAATTAATAGTAACAATAAATTAAATTAATCCACATTAACATGTTTAATGACGGGAACAGTAAATTAAGTGTAAAAATAAGAGGCACAGACAATTAAAATTACATTAAAATTACATAACATTAACAAATTAACAAATTTATATATAACAGAAACATGTGTTAACTAAATTCAAAGCAATTAACATTAACTTTCACATTAAAATTAACAATAAACAAAAACTGTAACATTCAAGCATATATAAATGAAATAACAGATTTTAACCTATAAAATTCAACCATACAGGAACAGTTTATTATAATAATTTATTTGTTAAAATAAATTATAAATGAAATACACATTATTTATAATTTTTATAGGACATGTTACATACATATAGTAAATAAATATGCTGATTCAACTACAGCAATACTTAATTGATAATTATCATATTAAATACGACAAAAGTAATTCAGAAAATAATTAATTAATAACTAAATGTCAAGAGGATATAAACTCAGAAAATATAAATTCGGAAAATATAAATAAATTGTTCACTTTAAATTCAGAAAATATACGTAATCAACATATAAATTAGGGAAAATAATCATGTTAGTGGGCAGACAAAATTTTAAAAAATTATTAACCCAGGGAAATAAATTATTAATAAATAATATAAAATAGGAAACATCATGGTAGTGGGCAGACAAAAAAAATGTAAAACTGCCACTACTTATAGAATTTGAAAATTCAAAAATCACAACAGTCAAAATTTTTAACCTCTGTGAACATGAAGAAGATGGACAGAGAGCCTCCATTTTCTCCTGAAAGAGATGAACAAATAAAACGGCTCCGTGTATGTCAGAATCATTATCAGGTAATGAATATCATACATCTATGTTTTCATTCAAGCAAAATATTTCATAAATTTTTCATTATGAAGGAGACAGAACCAATAATATAAACATAGACGATTTCTTCATAAAAAAATTGAAGATATTTATACCTTTTTGTAGATGCAGTTTTAAATTTACTCAGTTGTATTAAATGTATAATTGAAGCATCTCCTTAGATCCGTTGACCTCTTTCTTACTGCACTGCAATTTCAGATAAATAGAAAGTTAAATTAAAATGATATGTTCAGGATATGTGAGTGTGTTAGACATTCAAATAGGATATGTGAGATACAATTGTTGGAGAATGAAAATTAATATATATTAATTTTAACCAAAAGTAAAAAAAATGAATATAATTTAGTTATAAATACAAACATATACATAAATTAAATAAGTAATATATTAATTTTTTTTATTTTTCATACAACAACAGTTAAAATTATATTAACACCATAAACAACTAATACTACAGCAACATTACCAATTAAAAGAAAAAATACTATTAAATAGAGAATGCATAAAATTCATGGAATTCAATGAATTCATTTATTTTTTAAAATTTATTAACTGAAATAAAAAAATTAATAAATAGTCTAAAATAGGTAAAAATGATCATGTTAGTGGGCAGAGAAAAAAATATCAAAACTGCCACCACTTCCAGAATTCAAAAATTCAAATATCACAACACATCGAATTATTGTTCACCTCTGTGAAAATGAAAAATACACACCAAAATTGTCTATTTTCTGAAGAAACAGATGAACAAATAAAACGGCTTCGTATGTCAGAATCGATATCAGGTAAGAATATCATACATTTATGTTTTAATTCAAGCAAAACATTTCACAAATTTTTTCGCATGTTGAAGAAAACAAAGACAATAGTCTGAACAGACAGTTTTTTCAGAGAAAAAAATGAAAATATATATACCTGTAGTAGATGCACTTTAAAATTTAATCAGTTGTATTAAATATAGAATTGACCCATCTCCTTAGATCCGTTGCTCTGTATTTAGATGATCTGCAATTTAATTTAAATTGAAAGTTAAATCCAAATTTTGAATTCAGTATATGTCAGTGTGTTATACATTCATATACATATATATTGTAAGAATTACTCATCTTTTTTTTTGGGATTCGTATGAAGCCTCATCTATCTGCCTCCTGATATATATGAAAAACAACAGGATTAGTAAAACTTTAGCATCACATATACATAAACACTCAATAGTTTTACAAATATCTGAACTACAGTTTTATAGAGATTCATGTGTGTTAGTGATTCAGAAAAGTAAACATATTTACAGTGACTAACTTAGTTTTTTTTTTTTATCACTGAGAAGACCGAACATGTTCAAAATTGATCCCAACATCTGAAAATAAAAATGTATGAATGGAGAGGTGGATAGAACATATGTTTTTTTAGACAGAGAGATGGATAGATAAAAAAATAAAAGCTTATCTTTTTTTGTCTTCTTCACAAGCTTCTGGGGCTTCAACCACATGCAACATGTTGTTAAAATTCCTCAACGAAACTTTACATCCACTAAGTTCTTCATGACCCTACTGTCAAGCCTTTAATCTGCAAACTGAAAATTATTAACAAATATAAAAATATTAGACGATTATATACATTTATCAGAAAATAATGAAACATACAGAGAAGTATAAATCTGAAAAAAATTATAGATCTGTGAATATCTGAACCCTTCGTGTGTGCTACTGATTTAGTACAACTCAGATACTTAGCTTTTACAGTGGAGAATGTTGAAGCTCAAGAAGATCTGAAGAAGGACCTGTAGATCTAAAAATTTTTGGAGAGAATTTCGGCCGACAAATATAGGGAGGAGAGATCGGTGGAAATTTACGGAGATGGTGTAGAAGTTCTTAATCATGTGAAAACCAAACCCTAGATCTAAAAAATATACATACAATTTTCGGCAGAGAAATAGAGTGGGGTGTGTGAAGTGTAGAAGATAAAATGAATATTCTCGAAATTTTTACTCAGAATCTGAAAATGGAGGAACAACAAACCCTATATCTAACAAAATATGCAGAGAAATGGGGAGTAGAGAGAGGGTGAGAAGATAGCTTTGACTTTCAAGTGTTTGAAGCTGAAAATGAAGCTTCTACAAAATTTTAACCAGAAACAGATCTTCATATGAAGAAGAAAAGCTACATCTAAATTTTTTTCAGAGATATGCGTTATAGAGAGAAAGAGAGAGAGAAGAAAAAGAGAGCTGCGTGTGTGGATGAAGCTGAAATGAAGCTTCTCGAAATTTTGCCACACAAGCTGCAGCTATATAAAGTCGGCCCCACTAATTACTGTCCGAAAACCCTAAGGGTTGAAGAGGGCTGGGCCTTAATAAATCGACATTAATACAAAAAAATCAAAGCCCAAATGAACATTTAATCTGAAATGATAGGAAATAAATAAATTATGGCCCAAATTATAATTATGTTAAATAATATTATAGATAATCAAAGATGATTAATTTAGATAATTTATATAAGCATTTGTTATATGTAATATAGGTAATTAAATATTAGATAATTTTAATTTATAAATTTTCGGACAATTAAATATTAGTAAATATATATAATATAGTTATTAAAAAATTTTGAATGATACTGATTTTTTTTAAATATTAGTAAATATATATAATATAGTTATTAAAATTTTTTGAATGATACTGATTTTTTTTAAAAATGATCACAAAGTGTTTGTTAGCAAACTTACAGATGAACAACATAATGTGTATCAAATTGTTTTGGATGCTATATCATCAGAGTCAGGTGGTATGTTTTTTCTGTATGGATATGGAGGTACTGGAAAGACATTTATATGGAAGACATTATCAGCAGCATTGAGATCAAAAGGAGAAATTGTGTTAAATGTTGCATCAAGTGGTATTGCTTCTATATTATTACCAGGTGGACGGACAGCACATTCAAGATTTAAGATACCCTTAAATCCAAATGAGGATTCCACCTGCAACATTATCCAAGGAAGTCCGCTAGCAGAATTGATTGTTAGATGCAAACTTATAATTTGGGATGAGGCACCTATGATGCACAAGTACTTCTTTGAAGCTTTGGATCGTACACTTCGAGATATAATGCGTGTTTCTGATTCATCAAGTGCACATAGAATTTTTGGAGGAAAAACAATCATTTTCGGAGGAGATTTCCGACAGATCTTACCAGTTATTCCAAAAGGAAGCAGACATGATATTGTTCACGCCACAATAAATTCTTCTTATTTGTGGAAAGATTGCAGGGTACTGAGATTAACAAAAAATCTGAGATTGTCAAATTTGGGTCCCAATGATGCAGCTGATGAGGTTGAACAATTTGCAAATTGGATTGCCAGTATTGGAGATGGTACAACCGGTGGCTCAAATGATGGACATGTAAATATTGAGATCCCGGATGACATTTTATTGAAATGGTCAGAAGATCCAATTTCAGCAATTGTTGACAGTACTTTTCCATCATATGGTATTGATATTACAGATACAACTTATTTACAAGAACGAGCAATACTTGCTCCAACTTTAAATGCGGTTGAATCTGTAAATCAATACATGCTTTCTTTGAACAAGGATGATTGCAGATTGTATTTGAGTTCTGACTCAACATGCAACTCAGAAAACAATACAGGGTTGTTACAAGAAGTTTATACTCCAGAATTCTTAAACAGTATAAGATGCTCAGGGATTCCGAATCATGAATTATTTTTGAAAGTCGGTACTCCTGTTATGTTGTTGAGAAACATAGATCATGTAAATGGTTTATGTAATGGGACTCGATTGATGATCACAAGGCTTGGCAAACATGTTCTCGAAGCAAGATTTCTCACTGGCAAAAATGCACAGCAAATGGTACTTATTCCAAGAATGTCTCTTACGCCTGCTGATCCAAGATTGCCATTTAAGTTTCAGAGAAGACAATTTCCTCTCATGCCCTCATATGCAATGACAATAAATAAGAGCCAAGGACAATCGTTGTCACATGTTGGTTTATTGTTGCAGAAACCAGTTTTAACTCATGGCCAATTGTACGTTGCTATTTCAAGGGTTAGAAGTCGTAGTGGCTTGAAGATCTTACTTGATCATAATGATAGAAACACCACTACAAATGTTGTGTATAGAGAAGTTTTTCAGAATCTGTAAATTTCATACTTTATTTTTTTTAATTATTCAGTATTATTTTTCATAATATATACTTATAGATTGTGTATGATTTAATTGAGAATTAATATCATTTTTAATTTGTTAAGAACTATATAAATACTTTTTATATATATGTTAATAATTTTTTGTATACATTTAATAATTATGATAGTCTTACAAGTAATTTTATACAATTTAAATACTAAGCTATGTAAAATTACATAAAATTTAACATAATATTAATTTTAACTAATTTTTTTTCGTAAAACGCATTAGGGAAATAACAATACGTTTCCACCATGCAACGCACGGCTCACATACCGGTTTACTTCCACCGTGCAACGCACGGGCTGCGTACTAGTTTATTTAATATCAAGAAAAAATTATAATTCTTAAATTTTTCGAAATGATGTGAGTATATATTGGAAAGTATAATTTAAATGTATAGTGGTAGAAATTTAATTTTTGTGTGCGTGAGTACATGGATATATATAAAAAAAAATACAGAAATCATATTCAACTGCAAATAAGGCATACTCCCAATCAACTACAACTTCTGCTCCACTTCCCACTACTTTTAAATTAACAAAAAACTGAACCATAACTAATTAAATTAACAGCATTGAAACTACATAATTCACTCACACGTTTCCTCCTTCTGTTCATTTTCTCTCAAACCGCCCAAAACTTTCTCTGAATTTTTTCGATCTGTCGTCTTAATATTTCAACAAAAATGGCCCCGATTTTTGGAACAGTACAGATGTTGAAACCCGAAAGAAGTACGTTCGGTATAGAATTGCGGTTGATTCGATGCTACGAAAACACAAATTCATTTGCCATGGAATGCATTTTCCATGATCGAGAGGTACAATGAGTTTATAAATGTAATAGCCCGGTCCCGAGGATGGGGACGGGGTTGTTGTGCGTAAAATAGTATGAAAAGTTGGAAAATCCAGGGGGGTGTTTTTAGAATCAAACTAAGTTCGCGCCTCAAAAATTTAGGTAATTTAACTTTATGACTTGAAGAAAATATCATTTTCAACAAATCAATAAGGGTCAAAGGATTCAATCGAGATAAAAGAACGCCATATCATAGGCCAATCAAGATTTAAACAGAATCCAATGATAAGCAGATAGGAATTCGACTTTTTAAATAAACAAGACCTCTTCATGGGTCACAACGAGAAGGACTCATTAATAAGTCGGAGTCAACTATATCATACCGTTCCATTCATAGGAGGAAAGCAAGAAAAACAACTTAAGACTAACTAGAGATGAGCAGAATCATGCTTGGAAAGAAAAGCCCCTTCACAGGCAAACACACAACAGCAAGCATGCAAAACTTATACACAAGTCAACTGAAAATGAACAGATACCAATATGTTCAACAATAGGACTTTTCAAATATCTCGGAATCAATAAAGGAATACTGGTATGTCAAAATAACACGCTTCAAAGACTTTATTGATAATTAGGAATCATAGCATTTAAAATATGCTATTATCAAGAATCAAGTTACATAAAATCAAGACCAAATACTAACATCAGAGTACTTAGCAGAAGAAAAATATGTAACCATACAGAACAACAAACTTGAAACCTCAGAGAACTCAGACAACCCCACAAGCAGCACATCACCGGCCTCAGCATCTCAACCTGCTAATGTACTCAGTGGGGTTTTATGAGAAAACTCTTGATAAACTTTAGAAATATCCAATTAATAACTGGCGGTATATGGAGAGCAAAACGCAAAAGCCCTCTCCATATACGCAAAAACCTTTTACTTCCTTTTCTGGCGCCTTTACTTGGCTCAAACCTATTATCTACTGCACCTTGAGGCATGCCTTGGAATAAGAGAGGGGTTACCTCAAGTATCCTTCTGAGTATGTGAGGGGGTTACCCAGTAGTGACTCCTTTTACTTTCAAATGTTCAACTCGGTGACTTGAAGGTCACAGCATGATAATGCAAATAAACTGTTCTTTGAGCTCGATAACCTGCTTACAACAGAAACTATATCCTTCCTTAACCTCCTTCCTTACTTAACCTTAACCTTCCTTACTTAACCTTAACCTTCCTTACTTACTTAACCTAGCTAGCAGTACCAAGCCTAGAGCAATCATCTAAGGCTAATTCTTTAATTGAGCATGATCTCGACCTATAAGAGATTTATAACTTACCCTAAAAGGTAATACTTAGCTAAATAATCTTTAGCAAAATCCAGCATTCCAATTACGAGAAAATGACTGCGGATAAATATCGATTGCAATTAAAAGCAATTCTAAGATCTCATGCTAGAATAAATTGTATTTAAACAATTCTAGCATATCTAAACATGCTTGAGAGCTTACTTAACTTATAATAACTTCCTTTACTTTATCAAACTCAAGTAACAATTTAACAATATCATGCATATAAATTTCTTTACTTTCTTTTCTTAACTTTGCACAGAGACGAACCAGGCAGAGCATAAAATATTTTTATTGGATATTTTCCTTGCCTTAACATGCTTCTAGAGCTTACTAGCTCAAACCATATATTTGGTTTAGAATTACCCACCTCAATGACGAGCACCTTGATCACGAGCACATGGACGAAGCAACGAGCCAAAAATCCTTCATCGGGCCTCCTCGGGATTTATCTCTGCTACGCGGTCATCACGCGCCCAAAATAACTGCTCTTCCAAATGCCCAGCAAGGGTGTAGTAGGTGGAAAATACAGGTCGAATCCACAGGGAACGGTGTATTCTTTCTTTCAAAGGTAACTTTGGTGGTTTTGAGAGAGTTTAATTAACTAATGAAACAAAACAGAAGAGAAAAGAATCAATATGATAAAAACCCGGATGAGATTGTAAATAAAAGTGATATGATCATATTGTTCATCGATGCATTGATTTTAATTCATAATTCTTATAAATTAGTTATAGAATACCGGAACCCCTGACATATTCCTTATTCCTCCTTACGAATCATTGAACAAAAGAACCTTTATTATCCAAAATCTTATTAATTAACAACCCGTAAGAACCCTTAACAAATTTAATTAATTAATAGCATTAAGAATTAGAGGAACCCAATTATGTTATAAGCATTCGAACCCGTATGCCCTTAACATCCCCGTATGCCCACTGACAAAGATAGTCAGTTTTACCACATATAGAATTGAATCGACAATTACAGATCTTACAATTCTATTGGCTTTAGAAATTAATTAACAAACTATATATTGGCCACTATATAATTAATTAATTAAGAACTAAACGTGTTATCGCAGAACATAACAGAGTATAAGAATATGAATCATATAAAAACTAATTTGACCTCACGATATGGGCATATCAACAATTATCACAACCTCATTCCGGAAAATAAACTTAGCTACTCATATTAAGATTAAACCAAACGGTAATCATAACATAAACAACCATTGAATTGAAATAAATTTACGAACAAGTTCTCCAAAGTATTCTTGCAATTCTTAACAAATAAATTAACTAAAAGTAAAACGTGAAATTAAAACTACTTGTGGAATCCAGAATGCCTCTTCCAAATGACCTCACAACTTTATATAGGCAAACAATAATTTAAGAGTCATCAAGGCGTATCGTGATTTTTGCTAAGCAATCGCCGGTTTCTTTCTTCAGAACCGATCATTCTCTCTTTCATCATCTTTTTATTAATTTATTTCCTTATTCTTCTGATTCTTTCATAAATGTGAATGTTCCTTCCTTTCTCATATTTTTCCTGCAATAATCATAAAAATAATATGTTAAGTCTCAAATATATAAAAATATAGATAATAAAGAAGCAATATTTGTGACTTATCATCTCCCCACACTTAAACTCATGCTTGCCCCAAGTATGAAGAACGGAACGAAAAGAAAAGAAAGAAAATAAGAAATTAAAAGAAAAATAAAACAACGATAATTTTAATTGCCAATCATAAACTTGTGAATCAATTAAATCAAAATAGAGTTATGATCCATCAATCCTCAATCCCAAAATTATTGCATTTTCCATCCAATTAGTTAAAACAGTCAAATAGCAATAAGAATCACACATATCTCACAACTCTCAAGTGTTTTAATATTGGGACGTGTTTGCTCTCAAAGTCATTCCACAAGTTGTTATCAACCATAAGTTTGCAGACACTCTCTTTTCATCACCATTGTAGACATATGACATGCAATCATCAAAAGGACTTTCTTTTGGTTGTAACGTGGCTGGTTTAATAGGTAGGAAACATTTTGGAACGAGGCTAGAATCATAGAAAATCAGTGGAGTTATACATTGAATAATCAATCAAATAAAAAACTCAACACCATTTTTAATATGCCCAAATGACTTTATATGCCTTGTTTTCCCATATGTCCAAAATTGCTTCATATGCCCCATTTAATTCGGCATTTTTTTTTCTTTTTTTTTTCACAACCACAACGAGAGCATTTTTTTTTCTCTTTAAAAATAAACATAACACCACCATATCTATGATTAAGGACAATTTACATTTTTTGTAATGTGTGGTAGAGTGATTTTGTAGGTATTTGAACAAATTAGCTCATATAAAGCTCCAAGAGGCTCACAAAATGATAATCAATAATTGGGTAGGCTCTTTAGGCTTCATGTGGCTAAAAAGAAGAAAAATGTGCCTTTATCATATAAATACATGCATAATGTCAATGTTGTCTTGAATAAGAACGAAAGCAAATTCTAGAGAAAAACAGACTCGGGACGAAAATCACACTTGAAAAGAATTGAGATTTTAAAGTGAATTAATCTCATAAAGCTCAAATCTCACCAGTTTTTAGCTATTTGAAAGTTCATCATACTAATTGTCATGTGGAGAAAACAAAAATTTTCAACCAGTCAATCCATAACCAACTCTAATCTTAATTCAATTAAAATCACAAATTCATAATTTGGCAATTAAATTGACTCAAACTAAACATATAAAAAACACAAAAAACAAACGAAGTTCTCCCTCCCCACACTTAAAATTTACATGGTCCTCCATGTTCAAATAAAATAGAGAAAGGAAGAAAATCAAACAACTTGACAAGAAATTAAAATAAAATAAAATAAAGATAAAATAAAGGAAAGAACCGTCCTTAAATGGGGTGGAAATTGGAGAAATATTTGAAGCTGTTTCCATCCAGTCCTTACGCCGATGATCAGATTCAACCTACAAAAACTTGTGAAAAGTTGGAAGAAACGTTTATTGAAAATAAAACAACCAAAATAAAAATAAAAATCGACTAAAAATAAAATTAAATTAGGTTGCCTCCCAGTAGCGCCTTCATTTATAGTCTTTGGCTAGACATGAAATAGGATCAAAATAGTTCTCAAATACGAGGTGGAGTGTCACCACCGTGCCATTTGTTGCGCCATTTAAATGATCCATATGGGCATACTGAAAATTTGTTCATGACCTGATCTTGATTGTGGCTCATGTCCATATGATCTATAACTCTCCATCTCATGGCCAACTCATCTTCATATGCCCATTTTTCATTTTCGCTCATCCTCACAGAGAATGTCGAATCTTGCGAAACGTTCACTTGTCTAAATTCATCAAAAATTCCCAAAAAATTAACATGCTCATAATCAGAAGAAAATTTCATATTATCAAAAATATTAAATGTCGCAATTTCCCCATCAAATTCACATGTTAATTTTCCTTTGTCCACATCAATCTTTGTCTTTGCCGTTTTCATGAACGGTCTCCCTAACAAAACAATAGACGAGTTAGAATTCACAACTCCCATGTCCAATATATAAAAATCAACTGGAAAAATCAGTTCATCTACTCTTACCAAAACATCTTCAACAATTCCAATAGGATACACATTAGATCGGTCCGCCAATTGAATTATAACTTGAGTTTTCTTTAAAGGACCCAGATCTAATTTCTCATAAATTGATAAAGGCATAACATTGATTGCTGCACCCAAATCAAGCATAGCTCTTTCGACTTTTTTATCTCCTATCACACATGGAATTGAGAACATACCCGGATCTTTGCATTTCTGGGGCAATTTACGTTATATTACCGCTGAAACATTTTCTCCAACCAAGAGTCTTGCATTATCTTCATACTTGATCTTCTTCATGCATAACTCTTTAAGAAACTTGGCATACTTAGGCACTTGGCGGATTGCATCAAGAAGAGGAATGTTGATTTCCACCTTTCTAAATACCTTGAGCATGTCTTGATTTTCATCATCTTTCTTCTCCCTTGCAAATCTGCCAGGAAAAGGCGGTTTCAGTACAACTTTAGGTTTAACAGGTTTAGATTTTACCTCAGTTTCTGCACTTTCTTTTTCTGGATTTTCTGATATTGTGGGCATTTCCTCCTGCTTGGGCATATCGGCTTGGTTGGGCACGCTGTCAATCTTCTTGATTGGATCAGGCAATTCTTTTCCACTCCTTAATGTGATGGAACTCACATTCTCCCGTGGGTTTATCTCGGCTTGTGAAGGAAATTTACCTTCGGAAATAGTTGCCTTCAATCGGGAAATCTCTTGACCCATTTGAGTTATTTGCGTTCCCATATGATTAAATCCTGCTCGAGTTTCTTGTTGAAACTTCAAACTATTTTCTGCCAATTCTACAACAATTTCTTCCAAAGGTCTTCTTGGTTTCTCTTGCGGTGCTTGTGCATGTTGTTGCACCCAATATTGCCCACGTTGTTGAAAACCTTGTTGCGGTATGCCCTGCTGATGTGGTATGCCCTGTTGTGTTGACTGCTTGAAACTCGGATTTGGATGATCCTACCATCGAGAATTATAGACGTTAGAAAAATGATCATAATATCCTTGCTGTGAATTGTAACCTCCAACGACATTGACTTGTTCAAGATTATCTTCTTGCAAAGTTGGGCACATGTCTGTGGGATGCCCATGAACACTGCATATGCCACATGCCTTGACTTGTTGTGTTGTGCCCATTCCACTAAGTAATTTGTCCAATTTTTCACATAATGCGTCAAATCGTGTATCTTTGGCGGTCTGGACATCAGCCACTTTTCTCGATCCGTCTGCTCCAAATTGTTGTTTGTTGTCTGCAATATTTCCTATCAACGTTATTGCTTCATCTGGAGTCTTATTCATCAACGCTCCACCACTTGCTGCATCCACCATACTCCTATCACTCGGCTGCAAACCTTCATAAAAATATTGAATCAGTAATAGACTAGGAATTTGGTGTTGTGGGCATTTAGAACACAATTTTTTAAATCGATCCCAATATCTATCAAAAGACTCTCCAAACTCTTGTTTAATTCCACAGATGGCTTTTCTAATGGAAGCTACTCTAGAGGCCGGAAAATATTTTTCAAGGAATTTTTGTTTCATAATTCTCCAAGTTGTTATAGATCCCGGTGCTAAACTAAACAACCATTCACGTGCATCATCTTGTAAAGAAAATGGAAATGCTACAAGCCTAACATATTCAGAATTATCAACATTTCCCTGATTTTGCACAGTAGAGCAAGCAAGTTGGAAATCTTGTAAATACTTATGTGGATCATCTCCAGGATAATCATGGAATTTAGGAAGTATATGCATAAAACCAGATTTTAATTGAAAATTTCCATGAGCTTGGGGAAGTGTTATGCATAATGGTCCAAAATCCATTTCTGGCGGATTAGCCAATTCACGCAAAGTAGCATTGTTTGCATTATTTTCTCCATTGTTGGCTGCATTATTCCCTTGATTATTAGCCATATTGGATTCTGCAGATGATGTTGTATCTTCAAACTCGTGTTCCTCGGCACATTCAGATATGGGAGTGAAATTGGATGTTGAAGAAGTTGCTTGTTTTGCCTTTTCTGTTTCTTTCCTTCTTTTCCGTGCAGATTTCTCAACTTCAGGATCAAAGATGAGTTCACCTGTACGAGAAGATCGGGGCATAAACAAAAAATAGACAAATTAAACAATAAAATGAAAGAAAGATTACTATTGTCATTCCCCGACAACGGCGCCAATTTTGCTACGCGGTCGTCACGCGCCCAAAATAACTGCTCTTCCAAATGCCCAGTAAGGGTGTAGTAGGTGGAAAATACAGGCCGAATCCACAGGGAACGGTGTATTCTTTCTTTCAAAGGTAACTTTGGTGGTTTTGAGAGAGTTTAATTAACTAATGAAACAAAACAGAAGAGAAAAGAATCAATATGATAAAAACTCGGATGAGATTGTAAATAAAAGTGATATGATCATATCGTTCATTGATGCATTGATTTTAATTCATAATTCTTATAAATTAGTTATAGAATACCGGAACCCCTGACATATTCCTTATTCCTCCTTACGAATCATTGACCAAAAGAACCCTTATTATCCAAAATCTTATTAATTAACAACCCGCAAGAACCCTTAACAGATTTAATTAATTAATAACATTAAGAATTAGAGGAACCCAAGAGAATGACATCAGTGGAGCAATGGTTGAAGATCACAAAGAATTCGATCAAGCAAACATGGAGGAGCTGCCGGATTCTAACATCATTTGTCAACCATTTTCTTGTGCTATCTATATTTTATAGGTTGTTGAAGTTATTCCATTGAAAGTTGAGTTTGTGCAAAGAAAGATTGATGATCCATTCACGTTCGTCTTTGATCCCGGAGATTCAAATTCGAGAATGAATTCTTTTCAAGAAGAGGGGAATGATACGAGCATGATAAACATCAACAAATCAAATTCAAGAATGCCATTGAAAGGTTCAAAGATTATCGTGTTGAAGATTGGAGATCAAGATTTGAAGAAGATCAAAGCATGGAGAACACAAGTGTTTTGAAGAAACGAGTTAACAAACAGCTTAGGCATCAAAGATGGATCAAGTTTACGTCCATTAATGATGAGAAAGCTTGTTCAAGAGCTTAGGAAGAAGTTCGAGTCAATTTGGGCGTGTGCATGAAGAGTTCTACGCGTTTGCAAGGGAATTCGAAAGATGCTGTTTTTCATGCAAAGGTGGTGGATATTTTGAACACATTATGGACGAAATTATGCAGCCCATATCATGTTAATTAAAGTCCAAATTGGCGAGATTTTGAAGGCCCAAGTTGTGGGATTTTATCTAGATTAGTTTAGATTTTATTATCTTATTTTTGGTCTTTTTGATTTTTACCTTAAATAGAATTCTAATTAAGGTAGGAATCCTAATTAGATTAGGATATCTTTATTTTTTGATTTCTCTTAGGATTTTATCTTTAATTTTCGTTCATAATCCCTACCCTATATAAAGGGATCAGTTGTGAACTTTATTTTTCAGACGTTGCATGAAATAAAGAGTTAATTTCTCAATTGTCTCACCGATCCTTTGGTTGATCACCCATTTATCATGTTCTATTGTTCTAGCAATTCAATAGTATTATTCAAGTTCTTCAGGTTACAATGAGTACTTGGCAGAATTGCTATCCAGAGAAGTTAGACGTGCGCATTCGGGTTTACAACACGGGTTCGCCGATCCTAGCCAATCCTTCTATCAACAAACATCGCCAATCATTACCGACGTCATCCATCTTCCATACAACGTCCATATCATTCCAATATCATCCCAAGTTAGATCGAGTGCCATACATCGAGTTTCCAAGCCGTTTAAGCCATCACAAGTTATACGTGCTCCGTTCAGCCCGAACAACAACTATACCGTAAGTACTTCAAATCCCTATCATAACCTATCTTCTCGAAGCCATTCTTCACATTCCTTATACATACTACACGCCCATAGCCATATCCTTTCATATTTGAACCTAAATAGCCCCTAGTCATTCTATTTAGTTGTGTTTAGTCATATATTTCACCTATTCATAGTATCGGATTGAATCCTTCATTCGCATGACGTGTTTCGATCTAAAAGTCTTCCGGTTGCGTATTTCTCATGTCTTGGATTATTTATCCGGGTCACATCACCCCCTTTGTGCGCTGGAGGCCCCCTTGCGCGCCTGCACACCTCCTTGGCCGAGGGGGCTCCTGCGCCGCCGCAAGAACCTCCGTCGCCGCGCTCCCTGCTCCGCTCTCAACTGTGAGGTACGCTCACGAAGAGCGCTCCTGAATCTCTCTCTCTAAAATATAC
This sequence comes from Perilla frutescens, assembly GCA_026008535.1. Classification (NCBI taxonomy): domain Eukaryota; kingdom Viridiplantae; phylum Streptophyta; class Magnoliopsida; order Lamiales; family Lamiaceae; genus Perilla; species Perilla frutescens. Next base: position 19,686,714 of record BRKX01000004.1, read on the forward strand.
TGAATAAGGAAATGTGATGAGAACGTGCATAGCATTGATGGTTCAAACCCGGAGTTGCAAATTCGAGGTCCAATTACTAGGTTACGAGCTAAGCAACTTCAAGGTTACTTTCAAGGATATGTGCGAAAGAAGCTCGAGGAAGAGATGAATGTTCAAAGCAACCCCAAGGTGATTACGATGCTCTCAATTGAAGATGAAGACCAAGCCTTGGAGGATTGAAGCTTACTTGGTCGAAATTTGGAAGATTTAAAGTTGATGCTATTCCAGAAGGTTATGGCGAATAAGGCGTGACCATGTCTTATTTACCAGAGGCACCTGTTCGAGAATTAAATAAACGTGACTATAGTATTTTATTTATTTAATTTTGGACTATAGTCAAAGTCAGATTTTTTTATTTATTTATTTGTGTAATTTTCGGTCATGTTGAGTCATAGTTTGACTAGGATTTTAGATAAGGTAAGATCTACAAATTCTACCTTAAATAGAATTCTAGTTTAGGAAGTTTCCTAGTCCAATTCTAGTTTGATTTTGAGTAGTATTTTTCGGCCCTTATCTTAGTAGGATTCGGCCACCTCTATTATAAATAGAGGCTCATTGTGACATTCATACTTTAGACCATATTTGATAATTTAAGCTTTGCTTTCAATATTGTCTCAACCCCGAATTAATCTTTGTCAGTTTAGATTTTAAATTCATACTCTTAGAATTAGCATCTCTAAGTTTTACAAAGGTAGTTCGCTGTCCACATTCGAGGGATCGTCGGAGACTCGTTACTTGAAGATCAACTTAAAGAATTTGGCCTTGTGTACGTTCGATATTCAAGGCAACTTTCGGGTTGTGATTCGCATCTACAATACACCATCCACCAACGCCGTTCGACGCTATTCACCATCATCATCGTCCGCCTCAAGTCCAGCCCCGTTCGAGTTCAAGTTCATCTTCGTGCCATTCAAACCGTAAGTTCGTTACAACTCTATCATACCCTATCTACCCTAGCCCTTCTTCACCTATACATCACCATCGAACCACCTTCATCCTAGCCGTCCCTATACCCTTCTAATATAGCCCATCTATTTGGATTTTGTGTTAATTTCGTGTGTCATAGTCTAGGTATTTTTCGTTAGTTTAGTCATCTAGTTTGAGTCGGATTGGAACCCTTCATTCACTGACGTGTTTCGTACCCAGAAGTCTTCCGCTACGTTCTCAAGATTCGTCCTAGCATAGTCCGGGTCGTATCATAAATTTGACATCAGAGCCACGTCAGCTCTGCTGGTCGTGGTTCAATCCGACGTGTCCAATTTATCCTACGTGTCATTTATTTCTGACGTATTGTTCGAGTTGTAATTTAATTTTCGTATTGTTCATTGTTTAAAAAAAAAATCTTCGGTTATTAAAAAAAAAGATCGAAATTTTAAAAGAAAAAACAAAAGTCGATAAAAAAAAAGAAATCGACAAAAAAAGAGAAGTATATCCATTGTTTCTTTTTGTGTTATTTTATTTTGGTACCTTCCTTATGGTACAAGTCCATAGTTGGTTATTTCCTTTTAGATTCTATTTTCTTTTTGGAAATTCCCTTCCAGGTTTGTCTTATTTTTTGTTCTTTCTTTCTAGAGTCTAGGCTAATTAAGGTATTTTGATTGTGTCACATAGATTGATACATATCCAAATCACCCAATTGCCTTATTTCATTCTTCTTCCCTTTTCCTATTCTATTTCTTTCCTTGTTCTACCTAGATTTGTTTTTGGATTTCCTAATCTAATTGGGACTTCAATAATTGATCTAATTCCTTCCTTTTCCTACCTCCACATACTCGACCACCACCCTATCCCACTACACCAATTCGGCAGCCCCCTTACCACACATACTCGACCCGTATCTCATCCATACACACCAAATTCATCCGTGATCCGAGAGTAGCTTTTCCGTCCATCCTTAGTACAAGGCAACCAATTTCCCTACCTTCATATACACGATTTTCACACACTGTGTACCCATATATTGAGTGATACACGAGTGATAAAATCAAGAGAGAAAACAAACGAGTGACGTGAGATTGTGAGGTCCTACCTTGTTTTTCTTTACGTTTGTTCATTTTGTAGGTATTCTGAAGAAAGGTACCCATTCCGAGTCGGCCTCGACTCCACCCGTCGACCCCCAGTCGACCATACCACCTTTGGATCCATCCAAAGCATCCATGGAGTCTTCTTCAGATCCACCCGCACTGTGGGATGCAAGATACCATTTTGAAGCGCTTTCAAAGCACTTCCAAAGACAGCAACAGGCGCTTTCTGACAAGCTTGATGATCTAGTGCATGCTCTTGAACGCACTAAGACTACTCCGACCATTACATAGCCTGTTCGTGGTCAAGCCTGATACAACGAACATCAAAATGAGCCCGAGGAGGAGTACTTTGATGAGAACACTGAAGATGTTGATCGAGGTCGCCGCCAGAGGTGTGGAAACAGCCATGATGACTATGGTGAAGACCGAATGCTCAACAACATCAAAACAAGCATTCCGGAATTTGAAGGCCTTCACAATCCCAACATCTATCTAGATTGGGAACGTAAGGTTGAGAAGATTTTCGACTGCTACGACTTCACAAAAATAAAAAAGGTGCAGTTAGCATGTTTGGAGTTTAGAGGCTACGCAGCCACTTGGTGGGAGATGCAGCAAGAAAGAAGGTACAGAAATCGAAATCCACCAGTTGATACTTGGGAAGAAATGAAAGGATTGCTGCATGGACATTTCATTCCAGTCCACTATGAAAGAGAACTTGAGAAGAAGCCCAACCGGATCAAACAAGGCACCCGTTCGATTGAAGAGTACCATAAAGAACTCGAGACTGCCTTGAACCGAGTGGGGAAGGAGGAAATCTTAAATACTACCATCATTAGGTACATTGAAGGCATGAATCCCGACATTGCGTGTGAAGTCGAGCTCAAGGACTTCACCAGTGTAGAAAGTATGGTGCAATACGCATCGATTGTGGAAAAATAGCTACGAGAAGGCCGCTGTCGATCGCACCACAGTGCAGCCACCACTCACCCCTCTTGGAACAAAGGTACACATTCCACATCACCTTCTACACCTTCTTCTGAGTCCACACGACCCTGAGGTCAGCCCGGACCACCTGAACGGCGTTTCGACCGTTCTACATCGGAGTCCAGCCGTAGACCCGAGTCTACACCGGTGATGACCCCACGGCCCCCATTCCAATGGCCCAATCAGTCCAATACGATACCGAATGCAGCCCCTAGTCGAGCCCGTGACATCCAGTGTCATAAATGCCAAGGTTGGGGCCATTTTCAGAATCAGTGCCCAAACCGTCGTGTTATGTTCCTCAATGAACAGAACGGACTTGAATCAGCCACTGAAGAGGAGAAGGAGCCCCAAGCCGACGCCATTGATGCCATCGATACCCCAAAAATCGACAATGAAGATGAGAAACCCGAGTTACCTCATGTCAGTCTAGTTTCTATCCACAATCTGAACATCAATCGTGAAGACGAAGAACAATCGCAGCGTGAGAACATCTTCTACACTCGAGTTGCTATCAAAGATTAGACCTGTGTGATGATCATAGACAGTGGGAGCGTGATCAATGCAATCAGTCAGTATGCCGTTGATAAGCTCGCCTTCACCACCACAAAACATCCAAAGCCCTACAAGCTGCAGTGGCTTACAGATCGCGGTTCTATTCGAGTTACAGGTCAGGTACACATTTCTTTTACTAAAGTTCGTTATTCTGACACTATTTTTTGTGATGTTATTCCCATGGAAGTAGTCTACATACTTTTAGGAAGACCGTGGCAGTTTGACAGAAAAGTGGTTCATGATGGTTTGACGAACACTTACTCGATCACTCGAGATGGCCGAACCACCGTGCTCAAGCCACTCACTCCTAAGGCTATTGCATAGGATCAAGAGAGGATGCAAGAGAGATTTAAGCAGGAACGGGCGAAGACAGCCGCAGCCGCCACCCGATCCGCCGCCGTGAACGGCAGCCATTCGGCCGTGACTTCACCACCGGCCCCTTCTCCAAAATCGGCCAATACAGCCCCTTTGATGCCTTCCCATGATTCCTTGGTTCATGGAAAAGCATCCGGATCAGCCCTAAAGTAGAGCAAAATCGGTCCCTGTTCATCTTAGTTAAAGGTGTAGAAAAAGTACTAAAAGCAGGTTTACCTTTCGTACTTTTATCTTATAAGGACAGTGCTACTAATGGTGTTTCTTTGCCTTGTGATGTGCAGCCCCTTATGGAGGAGTTCACGGACGTGTTCCCGGAAGAGATTCCAAGTGGATTACCTCCAGTTCGTGGGATCGAGCACCAGATCGATTTCGTGTCCGACGCCATCTTACCCAACTGACCGGCATACCGTACATCCCCTGAGGAGACGAAGGAGATCGACTGCCAAGTGAAGGAGCTGTTGGAGAAGAAGCAAATCCGAGAGTCGATGAGCCCTTGTGCAGTTCCAGTCATCCTAGTGCCAAAGAAGAACAACGAATGGAGGATGTGCATGGATTGCCGCGCCATCAACAAAACAACAGTTAAGTATAGATTTTCTATCCCTAGACTTGATGATATGCTAGATGAATTAAGTGGTTCTAATGTATTTTCTAAGATATATTTGAGATCTGGCTATTTTCAAGTTAGAATGCATGAAGGGGATGAATGGAAAACTGCATTTAAAAGAAAGCATGGTCTATATGAGTGGTTAGTTATGCCTTTTGGTCTCACTAATGCACCGAGCACGTTTATGAGGTTGATGAACCATGTTTTGCGTGATGTGATTGCTAAATTCATAGTTGTATACTTTGATGATATTTTAATTTACAGTCACAGTACACAAGCGCACCTAGAACACCTTAGGCGTGTTTTCTGTCTTCTGCATGATGCAAAGCTGTATGGAAATTTGTTTAAGTGTTTGTTTTGCATAGATGAAGTTGTTTTTCTAGGCTTTGTCGTCAGTTCACGAGATATTGAGGTAGACCGTTCCAAAATCAAAGTGATTGAGGAATGGCCAACCTCGAAAAACGCCTCTGAAGTTCGATCCTTTCATGGATTGGCTGGGTTTTACCATCATTTTGTATGGGATTTCTCCAGTATAGCCACCCCTCTTACTGAGCTAAGTAAGAAGGACTGGAAATTTGAGTGGGGTAAGCAACAAGAGCATGCGTTTAATACTTTGAAGTTTTTGTTATGTTCTACTCTTATTCTTTGTTTACCTGACTTTACTAAGACTTTTGAGATCGAGTGTGATGCTTCGAGCATAGGTATTGGTGCAGTTTTGATGCAGGATCGCAGGCCAGTCGCCTACTTCAGTGAGAAGTTGAACAACGCCAGTTTGAGATATTCCACATACGACAAAGAGCTATACGCTTTGAAGCGTGCGTTGGACACATGACAGCATTATCTCTGGCCCAAGGAGTTCGTGATTCACACAGATCATGAAAGTTTAAAGCATCTCAAAGGGCAGGAAAATTTGAACAAGAGACACGCGAGATGGGTAGAATTCATCGAGTCCTTTCCATATGTGATCAAGTACAAAAAGGGCGAAGAGAATGTCGTAGCCGACGCGTTGTCTAGAAGGTATGCACTTTTGAACTTAATACATGCCAAGATGCTAGGTTTCGACTTCATTAAGTCATTGTATGTTGAGGACGCCTATTTCAGCCTCATTTATGCCTCATGTTGTTCAAAATTACGTGCTAATAATGGTTATTATGTGCATGATGAGTTCTTATTTAGGGAGTCTAAGTTATGCATTCCTGTTTGTTCTATGCGTGAGCTACTTGTGTTAGAATCGCATGCGGGAGGTTTGATGGGTCACTTTGGTGTGCATAAGACATTAAACTTGCTGCATGAACACTTCTTTTGGCCGCATATGCGTAGGGATGTAGAGAATGTGTGTAGTCGTTGCATTACTTGTCGTCAAGCCAAGTCCACTTCACACCCGTTTGGATTGTACACGCCATTACCCGCCCCTACAGCCCCTTGGATCGATATCTCCATGGATTTCATCTTGGGATTACCTAGGTCTAGGTCGGGTAAAGATTCGGTGTTTGTTGTTGTTGACCGGTTCTCCAAAATGGCTCATTTCATTGCATGTAGGAAAACCGATGATGCTGTTTACATTGCCAAATTGTTCTTTGTTCATGTTGTTAGATTGCATGGAGTTCTTCGTACTATTGTTAGTGATAGGGATTCTAAGTTTTTAGGACATTTTTGGCGTGTTTTGTGGGGAAAATTAGGTACTAAGTTATTGTTTTCTACTACATGTCATCCACAAACCGATGGTCAAACTGAGGTTGTGAATCGTACATTAGGAGCTTTACTTAGGTCTCTAATTAAGAACAATTTGAAGTCATGGGAAGAATGTTTACCATATGCTAAATTTGCTTATAATCGTATTATTCATTCTTCTACTAACATGTCTCCATTCGAGGTTGTATATGGTTTTAATCCACTTACACCTAGTGATTTGATTCCTTTACCCATTGAGCATCTAACGAGTGTTAAAGGATTGAAGAGAGCTGATCTTATCAAGGAGATGCATGAGAAAGTTCAAGCCCGGATTGAGCAAAAGGGTTCACAAGTCGCCGCCAATTGCAACACACGGCGAAAGAGAGTTGTCTTCCAACCCGGTGATCGTGTTTGGATTCACTTGAGTCCCGGCCGATTTCCTAACTTGAGGAAGTCGAAACTTTCACCTAGAGGAGATTGTCCATTCACCGTCCTGAGCCGCGTCAATGACAATGCGTATCGCATTGATCTTTCAGGTGAGTATAAGTGTTCTTCCACATTTAACGTTGCTGATTTATCTCCCTTTGATGCAGATTAATTCGACCAAGATGATGAGTCAAATTTGAGGACGAATTCTTTTCAGCAGGGGGGGGAATGATGAGAACGTGCATAGCATTGATGGTTCAAACCCGGAGTTGCAAATTCAAGGTCGAATTACTAGGTTACGAGCTAAGCAACTTCAAGGTTACTTTCAAGGATATATGCGAAAGAAGCTCGAGGAAGAGATGAATGTTCAAAGCAACCCCAAGGTGATTACGATGCTCTCAATTGAAGATGAAGACCAAGCCTTGGAGGATTGAAGCTTACTTGGTCGAAATTTGGAAGATTTAAAGTTGATGCTATTCCAGGAGGTTATGGCGAATAAGGCGTGACCATGTCTTATTTACCAGAGGCACATGTTCGAGAATTAAATAAACGTGACTATAGTATTTTATTTATTTAATTTTGGACTATAGTCAAAGTCAGATTTATTTATTTATTTGTGTAATTTTCGGTCATGTTGAGTCATAGTTTGACTAGGATTTTAGATAAGGTAAGATCTACAAATTCTACCTTAAATAGAATTCTAGTTTAGAAAGTTTCCTAGTCCAATTCTAGTTTGATTTTGAGTAGTATTTTTCGGCCCTTATCCTAGTAGGATTCGGCCACCTCTATTATAAATAGAGGCTCATTGTGACATTCATACTTTAGACCATATTTGATAATTTAAGCTTTGCTTTCAATATTGTCTCAACCCCAAATTAATCTTTGTGAGTTTAGATTTTAAATTCATACTCTTAGAATTAGCATCTCTAAGTTTTACAAAGGGAATTCGCCGTCCACGTTCGAGGGATCGTCGGAGACTCGCTACTTGAAGATCAACTTAAAGAATTTTGCCTTGTGTACGTTCGAGATTCAAGGCAACTTTCGGGTTGTGATTCGCATCTACAATACACCATCCACCAACGCCGTTCGACGCCATTCACCATCATCATCGTTCGCCTTAAGTCCAGCCCCGTTCGAGTTCAAGTTCATCTTCGTGCCATTCAAACTGTAAGTTCGTTACAACTCTATCATACCCTATCTACCCTAGCCCTTCTTCACCTATACATCACCATCGAACCACCTTCATCCTAGCCGTCCCTATACCCTTCTAATACAGCCCATCTATTTGGATTTTGTGTTAATTTCATGTGTCATATTCTAGGTATTTTTCGTTAGTTTAGTCGTCTAGTTTGAGTCGGATTGGAACCCTTCATTCGCTGACGTGTTTCGTACCCAGAAGTCTTCCGCTACATTCTCAAGATTCGTCCTAGCATAGTCCAGGTCGTATCAAAATGGGATGAAAAACAATGAAGGGGAGGGCTGCTATTTATAGCCAAAAATATGGCTTCCTCGAGAAGCTTCTGTAGTGCAACAATACTGCTTTAAAAATATCGGGTTCGGTTAAAAGGCGCTTTATTCGATAGCAAGATCCAAATGATCTCATTCACAAAATCTAAAAATACCGGGAGGTTCGTTAGCTTGAGTATTATTGAACCAACTTGACTTGGGGTAAAGAACGAGTCATCTTGAAGGAAAACGAGAAAAGATTCTCTTTACAAAAATAAAATTACTATTCCACACAAGGGACATACAAAATTCCCGAGCGTTCAATTGACCTTAGAATGAAAATCCGGGAACGCCAACGGATTCCTTGAGAAATTTTCTATAGGATAAGCTTGAAAAAACAAGGCTCGGGTCAACACATGAGATTTCACAAATTTCTAACGATCACGCTCTTACGGAAACACACTATTCACGCTCTTACTTAATACGATTTTCCTCACCGGGACCTCAAATGACCTCGGATTGGCAATCCGAAAATACCGGCATGCTCCTTGGGTCAACACCTTCCAAACGTGATCAAAATCGGTCAGGACTGAACTTGAATCGAAATTCTCAAAAAGTTGATTCGATGAAAAAAATAACTCCTAAAATCGCGGTTTAGAACCGAAACATCCTTATCTAGGCTCTAATTAATTTCTTTAATTTTCTAAATAAACTTAGAAAATCTGGGATGTTACAGACTACACCCCTTAAAAAAAATTTCGTCCCGAAATTTACTTCCCCTCAAACGGAGATCTGGATACCTCTTTAAGAATCTATAGCCTTACTGAAACGACATAGGTTCAAAACCTTTACTATACGGCTAAGAATAGCCTAGAGCCTTCCTTTATAAATTAGTCCTTACGCAGGGCTAATACTTCTATAATCGTTCTTCTTTCTTCCTCAAAGCTTGAGCATCTTTTATCTTTCCTTCCTTATGAAATCTCTCTCGAAACATCGCTTCACACGAGCTTCCTATGATCTTGCATTCGAGCGGACCTCTAGAAACTATTTGAGCAACGAAATAAATAAAAGAAAAAAAATTCGCTAAACTTGCTCCTCGAGCACGGGCGATCTCAACGAGTCCATCCTTCTTTTATCTTGCTTGGCTTTGCTTTTACTTCTGACTTTACTCCTCGCAGCTTTGAAAAACTTTAATGAATTCGAACTAGATAATAAACTCGAATCAATCGAGCACCTCCTTCGATGGTTCCTTGCACACTTTATCACGTTCGAAAACTCGCTTTATCTTCATCTTTAACTTCTTGAGATTTGACTTCTTCGTATTCTTGGGGCGTACATTGTGATGCGCTCCAAACTTAAATTCTTGACGCAACTTAAATCTAAACTCCTTCGTCGCAGTCGTCTCTTTTTCTTGAAGCAATCGTCTGACTTCATGGCTCCTGTTGGCGATCACCATTACTTGCAGGCGTAACGATCGCACGTCTAAATTTTAACTGCACGCAAACTTTCTTGCTGACGTTCCTTAGATCGCCTTCAAACGCAACCAGCTGAGAAATCTTCTTAGAAATGCGCTTCCTAACTTCGGAAAATACTATATGGCGCTTGCTTAGATTCTACTTCCTACTAAGAAATACTATCTCTTATTCCTCCAACCCTGACTAAAAGGAATACTGCTATAGCTCTCTGCTCTATTCCAAGATCCACACTCAAGTACTATGAGTGGGAGCAAAATAAACGAATGCCTATGAGTGAAGACTTTATCTTGGTCAACAATTCTTTAACAAGCTTAAAAATTGGAAGAGATATAACACTAGGTTATATATGTCAACAATATTGCCTCTTCAGAGGACTTTCGAACTTGAAGGATTCTTGCACATAACAAAGATATGGAAGAAATCAATGGTTAGCAACTGAAAACCGTGCGGAAATATTTTCACAAAGGTGACAGCATAGCCTAACAAGGAAGTGCTATTATTGATTCTTGATGATCAAGGAGTATCATCCAACAAGATTTATAATTTATCCAAGAGGATATAATTAATGAATTTCAAATGGTACAAATGAAGAATTTCAATTGATGTGAAGCTATTGAAGGGTAATTAATTCAATTAACACGAGAATAAATAAATCGATTCCAAAAGAGAATGAATAAATCAATTTAGAATGAGAATGAATAAATCGATTCTATTGACAAGAGAATAAATAGACTCAACAAAAACTTCTTATCATACTGAAACTCTCAATCTATCGAACACTAGGTCTATCTTCTTAACAATCTTCTTCGGGTCTTCTCTTTCTTTCTTGAGCATCACGCACCTTCTTCCTTACGAGGTTGCTATGAAATAGCACAAGTTGAATGGACCTCAATTAGCTGCACTTGGCCGGGAAAGCAATATCCAGGGATCTCTTCCTATCTATTGGAATGGGATACGACAAAACGACTTGATCTATGGCATTTTCTAGACTCAAATGATCCGACTTCAACTTCTCCTGGAAATGCCGACGAATGCGTCTTCAAACTATCTTGGCTACAATCGTAATGACAATTTTCATCTTCATTAATCGACTTGAAACAAGCGACAACTCGGGGCATCAAATGCGACGTGACCTTGAATGTCCATCCATTGAATTAACGAGCCCTTATCGAAAGAAATGAATCTTCATTCCTTGTAGCCACAATTAGATCTTCAATCGAGACGTTTCTTGAGTTGAAAGCTCTTGCGTAGGGAATCCTTAAACATGCGTTAGATTCACGATCTGATAACTTGCGTTTAACTTGACTGCTCATCTTCTTGCTCCTTGCTCGAAACTGAACTTCATGACCTTTTTCTCGATTCTACTATAATCTCAGAATCCTTCATCCTTCTTATGAACGCTCTATAAATGTTCTTTCGAATCGCTTCTACTTAGCTCCTCGAGAGGAAACTTAATCAATCTAGGCTCTTGAGAGAACCTAAAGAGAATTCTAGAAATCCTTCTTAATTTAAGTTCGCTATAGTCTATGTTCTAACTATATTCTCTATGCCTCATTCATCTTTAACTCATCCTCAAATCCTTTCTTTATGGGCAGTAGACAAGACTTTTAACAAAAGAAGATTTTCAAATCAACTTTCAAACTTTATAACTCTACTTAAAAATTTTAACGGTCCAAAATAACCGAAATAGTTTGAGTATTTGCAGAAATAATATTCTGAAAATATTTGCTTCTTGCTTGAGTCCTTAATGGCTCAAAACTCTTTAAAACATTGATCTAGAACTTAGTTCAATAAGTTCCACCTTAAACTTTGGTATAACCAAAAATTTTATTTCGAAAAGAAATAATATTCGACTTTTAAAAATCGACTAACCTTGTCTTGCTCAAACTTTTCTCCTGATCATGTACTTTCAAAAAGTTATACCAAATATAATCAAAATACTTTAACTCAATCATACCTTAACTTTGTTGAAGATGCGAGGGTGATGATGAGCTGGGGGTTGCTGATTAATACCTTAGAACAATTCAATATTCACATAGAACTCAATCAAACTTTAAGAAGAGACAGGTCTGCAGAGTTCCAAGCCTGCTCTGATACCATCTGTAACAGCCCGATCCCGAGGATGGAGATGGGGTTCTTGTGTGTAAAATAGCACGAAAAATTGGAAAATCCAGGGGGGGTGTTTTTAGAATCGAACTAAGTTAGCGCCTCAAAAACTTAGACAACTTAACTTTATGACTTGGAGGAACTATCATTTTCAACGAATCAATAAGGGTCAAAGGATTCAATCGAGATAAAAGAATGTCATATCATAGGCCAATCAAGATTTAAACAGAATCCAAGGATAAGCAGATAGGAATTCAACTTTTTAAATAAACAAGACCTTTTCATGGGTCACAATGACAAGTACTCATTTTCGGAGTCAACTATATCATACCATCCCATTCATAGGAGGAAAATAAGAAAAATAACTTAAGACTAACTAGAGATGAGCAGAATCATGCTTGGAAAGAAAAGCCCCTTCATAGGCGAACAACAACAGCAAGCATGCAAAACTTATTCACAAGTCAACTGAAAATGAACAAATACCAATATGTTCAACAATAGGACTTTTCAAATATCTCGGAATCAATAAAGGAATACTGGTATGTCAAAATAACATGCTTCAAAGACTTTATTGATAATTAGGAATCATAGCATTTGAAATATGCTATTATCAAGAATCAAGTTACATAAAATCAAGACCAAATACTAACATCAGAGTACTTAGCAAAAACTTAGCGAAAGAAAAATATGTAACCATACAGAACAACAAACTTGAAACCTCAGAGAACTCAGACAACCCCATAAGCAGCACATTATCGGCCTCAGCATCTCAACCTGAAAACATTTGAAAAAGAGGGTGTGAGCACTAATGTACTCAGTGGGATTTTATGAGAAAACTTTTGATAAACTTTAGAAATATCCAATTAATATATAACTGGCGGTATATGGAGAGCAAAACGCAAAAACCCTCTCCATATCCGCAAAAACCTTTTACTTCCTTTTCTGGCGCCTTTACTTGGTTCAAACATGTTGTCTACTGCACCTTGAGGCATGCCTTGAAATGACAGAGGGGTTACCTCAAGTATCCTTCTGAGTATGCCCGGGTTACCCAGCAGTGACTCCCTTTACTTTCAAATGTTCAACTCGGTGACTTGAAGGTCACGGCATGATAATGCAAATAAACTATTCTTTGAGCTTGATAACCTGCTTACAACAGAAACTATATCCTTCCTTAACTTCCTTCCTCACTTAACCTTAACCTTCCTTACTTAATCATAACCTTCCTTACTTAACCTTAACCTTCCTTACTTAACCTTAACCTAACTAGCAATACCAAGCCTAGAGCAATCGTCTAAGGCTAATTCTTTAATTGAGCATGATCTCGACCTATAAGGGATTTATAACTTACCCTAAAAGGCAATACTTAGCTAAATAATCTTTAGCAAAATCTAACATTCCAATACGAGGAAATGAATGCGGATAAATATCAATTGCAATTAAAAGCAATTCTAAGATCTCATGCTATCATAAATTGTATTTAAACAATTCTAGCATATATAAACATGCTTGAGAGCTCTATTACGTACAGTTCTTGATTTTTATTTCTACTTTTTGGCTCCATCTTTTCGGATGGGAATCATGGGATCGTCTATTATAGATTTTGATATTCCAATATGTGTTATATAATTAAATTTATTTATATTTCATTAATTTTTTCATTGAGTTCAATTTATTATCTTTTACTTTAATTTTATAATTTTTAATTAGTATTGATTCCCCCCAATTAGAATATATAGTTATCTATTTTTAATTTTTTAGTTAATAATTGATTATTATAATTGATTAATTTATAATTATGATAACGTCTTGAATTTCAATCTTTTGTTGAAAAATGTGGATTTAGTTTATTCATGTATATGTTATAATTAATTTTTATTTTTGTAATATCTATTATTAAAATTATAATTGATTGTGGATTGTGCGTTGAAATATCACATCTTTTTCACAAAGGAATTTATTTTCTGAGATATGGAATGATGAACTCGATATATTTTGGGGTTCATCTCCTCTTTATGAAAGTCGATCAACGACTTAGCGGCCCTACTAGAGATCCTAATAAGAATTCGAAATGATATCTAAACTATCGACCCTAACTATAACGTAAAGCACGAGAATTTAAACAATTTTAAATGCTCGAAAGTTACCGAAAAGGGGACGGAAAATCTAACTCGAACGATCGAGATTCCAGATGATTGGCCATTTCTGTTCGTACATCTTCGAAAGAACTTCGATTTGAGTACTCATGGGCCTCGTGGTTCCAACCGAGTCGAAAGTTATGGCATCCGGATGAAAACGTGTCGGAGCTGCCTCACTGCAATGCGCCGCCGCGGGGGAAGGGGGGGATGCGCGTCGACGGCCCCCTTGCACCCCGGCAGCACCACATGCGCGCCGGCGGCCCCCCCTTTGCGTGCCGGCGGCCCCCTTGCGCGTCCGCGCACCTCCTTGGCTGAGGGGGCTCCTGCACCGCCGCGGGAACCTCCGCTGCTGCGCTCCCTGCTCCGCTCTCAACTGTGAGGTGCATTCACGAAGAGCGCTCCTCAATCTCTCTCTCTAAAATATACTGAATAAGGAAATTGGATGAAAAACAATGAAGGGGAGGGCTGCTATTTATAGCAAAAAATATGGCTTATTCGAGAAGCTTCTATAGTGCAATAATACTGCTTTAAAAATATCGGATTTGGTTAAAAGGCGCTTTATTCGATGGCGAGATCCAAATGACCTCATTCACAAAATCTGAAAATATCGGGAGGTTCGTTGGCTCGAATACTATTGAACCAACTTGACTCGGGATAAAGAACGAGTCTTCTTGAAGGAAAATGAGAAAAGATTCTCTTTGTAAAAATAAAGTTACTATTCCACACGAGGGACAAATAAAATTCCCGAGCGTTCAATTGACCTCAGAATGAAAATCTGGGAATGCCAACAAATTCCTTGAGAAATTTTCTATAGGATAGGCTTGAAAAAACAAGGCTCGGGTCAACACACGAGATTTCACAAAATTTCTAACGATCACGCTCTTACGGAAACACACTATTCACACTCTTACTTAATACGATTTTCATCACCGGGACCTCAAACAACCTCGGATTGGGAATCCAAAAATACCGGCATGCTCCTTGGGTCAATACCTTCCAAACATGACCAAAATCGGTCATGACTGAACTTGAATCGAAATTCTCAAAAAGATGATTCGATGAAAAAAATAACTCCTAAAATCACGGTTTAGAACCGAAACATCCTTATCTAGGATCTAATTAATTTCTTTAATTTTCTAAATAAACTTAGAAAATCTGGGATGTTACAATAAAATTTTTGATTTTTTTTCCTTTAAGAAATCCAACGTTATACGAGTTAAATTTTTTTTTGTAGGGTTAACGAATTCATGTGACTATTCTGAAAGCAAATATCGAAAAATTTAAAGATCGCCTTATTGAAGGCAATGTTTATGATGTAATCAATTTTCTTATTGGATTAAATGTCATGAAGTACAAGACAACAACGTGTGTTTATAAGATAATCGTCTTTAAACACACGCGAATTTTTGAAGTATTCCACGGAGATTTTCCACAGCATTCATATGAGATAAAGACGTTCATCGATATTGCAAATATGGAGAACATAGGAGATGCAATAATGTGTGGTAAGATTTTTGCATACATACGAAAAATTATGTAATATTTCATATTCATCTATTAAATTTTTAATTTTTTTTTGGCAGATGTAATGGGAACTATAGTCTCACACTATAGACCACCTACAAGAGAGATAAATGGGAAGCTGACGAAGTTGATGGATCTGGTGTTGGAAGATTTAGAGTAAGTTCTTTTTAATTTAAACTACATATTTTTATAGTTTGTAAGTAGATTTATAAACGATTTTATTTTTAAAATTAGTTAACAGATTATTCGAAGTTGTAAAATTTAAAGTTTTTAATTGTTCTCTAATTATGTATTTACTAACTTTTTCTGAATATTTGTAGTGGCAATACGATTACTGCCACACTTTGGGAAAACTACGCAGATCAGATGATCAATTTTTTGAATTCTCGCCCGAAAGCACCACTGGGTATAATTCTACAGTTTTGCAGACCTAACATATACAGGGGTAAGAATTATTCTTTTGTCCTATAACTTTGAATTATGTGCGTGATTCTTATTAATTAAATATTACAATAGGTGAAGTACGAATTTCTTCTTTGTTTAATGTTGCAAAGATTGTGACGGATCAGAAGATTTCAGAGATAGCAGATTTCACTTTAAGGTAAAATAATTCATTTATTTTATTATGCACGGTTTAGCTATTTTAGCGTACAATATTATTATGTAGTATTTCAGATTTAGTTACATATCTTTTTTGAGCATTCAGAACATATTACATCTTGGTTTTTGTTGTTATTTTGATTTATTTATTCAATATACATAATTTTATTAACATTTATTATTTTATATTTTTTTAGAGGTATCTCACTATTGGAAAAGTGAGATCAACCACTATCTCTACTCTCACATCATCATTATCAAGGACGTTAAATGATGAAATTAGAGATGGTGATTTTGAACTGAAAATCATATCTCAAACTATGACAGAGGGAAAGGTATTTTAAATATTTGGAATACCATTCAGAATATTTTTATATTTTAAATATATTTAACTAATTTTATTTTAATTAGACAGGCAATTTCTAGATATTTGCAACCATACTATGTGTAGAGACCATTGGAGATTGGTCCTACTTGGTTTGCAAACGATGTCAAAAGAAAATTAAACCAAGTGAGAATCAATTTTTCTGCGAAAAATGTCAGTTATTTGACATTGCAGGAAAACTGAGGTACTTTATATTTAAATTAAATTTTACATTTTTGAGAAAAATTATAATATTTTTAAATTTTAAATTATAGGTACAAGCTAACTGTGAGGGTTATTGATGACACTTGAACCACCACCTTCCTACTGTAGGATAAGGAAAGCATAGCACTTATCGGAAAAACGGCTTCAGAAATGAGTGCGGTAAACAATTATTTTTTAAAATTCCTAAAATTAAACAAGATAAATGCTAATTAAATTTTTTTTATAGGGTCGAAGCATTGAGGTTATTCCAGAAGGCATCGAAGAATTAGCTAACAAAAAAGCTCTGTTCAATGTTACTGTTCAACCTGGGCAGACAAGAAATTACACTGAATCTTTCAGTGTAGTAAGGATATCTACTGATAGAGAAATAATTCAAAAAATGTGTGGAGAAAATGTTTCTATTGAGGTACCAAAAAAAAAAAACACATACGATATTTTTTATTACATGAATATCTTTAAATATTTGATGACAAATCATTTTTATTGTATAGGAGGAAGAATCCATTTCAATAAATGGAGCAGAAATGATTGAAGAGATGGTAGGTTCATTCGAACCTTTTTTCTAATATTTTTTTAAGTAAATGATAATTATAAAATAATAATTATTTTAATTACATGTAGGTTCATCATCTTGAAAATCTGTTGTTGAATCAAGAAGTTGTGATGTTATCAATAAAACAATTCAGCAAATAATAGAAGATGGGTAGGTAAACTTTATTGTTATTATAATATCTTTTTCCTTGAAAATAAATAATTTTATATTCCATTAACATAACAAAATTATGATAAAATTCAGAGTGGAGAGTTCACAGTGTTTGCCACTGTGAACTGCATTGAAGACATTACTGGCATGCCATACCTTGCATGCAAAGTATGTCGGGAGGAACTAGAGCCACAGGATGAACTCAAATTCTTTTGCCAAAAATGTCAATCATTTGACATATGTGGAAAAACAAGGTTATTGATTAATTTATATTTTCAGTATTTAATTTATTTTTTATCTTAAAAAATTAAATCATAAATTTTTTTAATAAAATATAGATACAAATTCACTGTGGAAGTGAGTGACAGTACTGTAACAACAACATTTCTTATGTGGGATATGAAATGCATTGAATTAATTGGACAAAAATCAGCAGAGGTATGTCACCCAGGTTTTAAAAAATTTATAAATTTTTGGAAACATAAATTAATTCACTGTTTTTTTATAGGATGAGATATTTGATGTACTTCCAACTGAAATTGAAGGCATATCAAATAAGAAAGGTCTCTTTAATATAATTGTCCTGCCTGAGCAGGTCAATAATTATAAGGGGACCTTTTAATGTTGTTAAGGTTACATGTGAGGACAGAATAGTGAGTGCAAGTTCAGGAAATCAGGTGGATATTTTACTAATAAAAAAGTATTTACGAAATATAAAATCATTACTTAAATAGCTATTCATTTTGTAGGAAACATCATCCAAATCAAAGAAAAGGAAAGAGTAGATTGATGAAAATGTGGATCAGGTATACTATTTTCCACATAAGAATGACATTTTATGTTTATAACAAGCATACAATAAAGTTAATTTCATACATTTTGTCTTTTTAACTATTTTAGGTTAATTTGATAAGTGACGCATTACTGACACCAAGAAAGATGAACTCCAACACAAGTAATGCAGTCAATTTTATGGACGATGATCATGTAAAGAGAAAATTGATTGACGAGTTTTCATCAACTACTCAAAAGAAAAACAAAAGATTGGTGAAGAAAGGAAAATAGTGAGCAGAAGGAAAAAGCATGCAGAAGTTTGACAAATAGATCAATTGAAGGGGATCGAATTAAATTATTTATATGCTTTCTATATAAAGACAATTTAGTTTTTTACATAGAGATTTTCAGACATTTTGGGATGTTTTACATCATTTATTCATGTTTCCCTTTATGTTCAAAACTTACTTCGATTTTGGGATGGTTTATTTAATGTTAGATTGCAATTTTAATATAACTAAAAAATAATTCAACATAAACCATAATTTATAAACAATTCGAATTAAATAAACCATATTTTATAAACATGCATAATTAATTATTGTGTTGCTTTTTGTTTAGAACATATTATATATTTTTTTTACATTATTATTTCAATTAAACCTGAAGTTTTATCATAATACAACACGCAAACATTTAAATGAAAAGATGAATTAAACATTCCATAATGTCACAATATTTAATTTATAAATATTGTGACTAATTTTCATGCAATTTAAATATGCGAGACTGTATAAAAAAAGAATAATTAAAAATTAAATTCAGAACATAATTAACTAATTCTGCAACACAAATATTTTAAAAACAAACATTCAAGCATACATATAACATAAAAGAGTCTTAAATAAACCATAATTAACAAAGAAGTCGAATTAAATTTTAACTAAATATTAACCATGATTTAAAAAGTTCCATGCAATTTAAATATGCCAAACTTTAATAAAATACAGGAACAATTAAAAAAAAAATCAGAACAGATTCAAGTAATGCTGCAAACAGGAAACTCAAGAACTGCGAAAGATCTGGATCACAGATCATTAACCGTTCAAGAACCCTTCAGGAGTAAGTGGATTCCCCAGTTCACAATCACCCATTTGAACGGGGGCGCAGGAGGTCACACAAAATCCAAGGCCCAATCGGGTTAAACACTATGGCTCAGATCAAAATCTTTGACCAAGAGATTTCGCAGAGACCGTTCTCAAACAGAACAGTCACAGATCACACATATCTGACAGAGGAACACAAAATCCAAGGCCCAATCGGGTTAAACACTATGGCTCAGATCAAAATCTTTGACCAAGAGATTTCGCAGAGACCGTTCTCAAACAGAACAGTCACAGATCACACATATCTGACAGAGGAAAGCACAGAGCAGAGCAGAACAACGAAAAGAAGCCCAAGATCTTAACACAGAGAACCCTAGATCTTAAGCCACAGAGAACAGATCTAAAGGAAAAGACAACTCGACAGATAAGGAGAAGAGAAATAATACCAGATCGGCGCCCTAGAAGAGGAGAACAGATTTTTACCTATAACATTCAAGCATACATATAACAGAAAAGATTATTAAATAATAGAAAAAAATTCAAGCATAATTTACAAACAGATCGAATTATTAGTAAAATAATTAATAATTTAATATAATAATCTAAATGCAGCAGCAGTAAATAAAAAAATTAAGTAATATACTTATGTAAATACAGTAACAGTAAATATATATACTTATGTAAATACAGGAACAGTAAATTGTAATAACTTATAAAAAATTTCTTTGTTAAAAAAATTATAAATAAAATACTAATTTTCATAATTTTTATAGCATAGATTATATACATATAATAAATAACTAATAAATAAATATGCTGATGTAACTACACTAATAGTACATTAATATATTGTATTAAATACACCAAAAGTAAAAGATAAATAATAAATAATTATAAATAGAAACATATATAATGATTAAATTATACATTTACATAATTTTTATACAACATATATATACATATAATAAATACTAATAAATTAATTTATTAATTTAAACAGTAAATTAATATACTGTATTAAATAAACCAAAAGTAAAAGATAAATAATAAGTGCTATGCTGATATAACTAATAAATAAATATGCTGATGTAACTACATCAGCAGTAAATTAATATATTGTATTAAATACACCAAAAGTAAAAGATAAATAAGAAATAATTATAAATACAAATATATATAATGATTAAAATATACATTTTTCATAATTTTTATACCACATATATATACATATAGTAAATAACTAATAAATTAATTTAATAATTTACATACAACTACTTATTTAAGGATACATATATGCAATTGTAATACTCTAAAATATATTATTAATAATTTAAGGATACTTATTTAGAGAGAGACCCAGACTGATTTAAATACATTAAAAAAAATAATTCAAGCATATATATAACACAAAAGGATATTACATAAAAAAATCCAACTAAATAATAAAACGATAATCTATACTATATATAAATAAAAAACAAGTCGAATTAAATTTTAAAAATAAAAACCATAATTAACATGTCCAAAGTAAGAAAAAATTAAACATAAACATGAAAATGAAAATTACATATTTCTTATAACACATACAAATATCATTTATAAATATATACTGCAAATATTTTTTATTAGAAAATATTTAAATAAATTATTACTGCGGTTATTTTTTATTAAAAAAAATTAAATGATACCATAAAGATTAAATAATGCAGCTACCTTAAGCATAAAAAATAATACTTAGATAAAGTAGCCGAAAATATACACAAATCCATGTTAGTGGACAATTTAAAAAAGTAATTATCTATAAATATGCATAAAAACCGATAATAGAATAAACTAGGAATAAAAATATACAAAAAATAAAAATGTTAGTGGGCATTGGAAAAAAATTTAAAACCGCCAGTAATTTTCAAACAAATTTAAACATTCAAATTTCAGATTACCACAAATTTTAAACAAAAACGAATATGAAAAACACAGAGAAGCATCATCCATTTTCAGATGGAACAAATGAAAAAAAAAAGACGCATGTCACAATCATGTCCAGGTATGATTATGGCAGAATTATGTTTTAATTCTATGATAAAAAAAGATATCAATTTTTCAAAATTTGGAATATCAGCAAACAAAAATATGAACATACATTCATGCTTTTGTGAAAGACAAATGCAAGAATTTGTATATATCTAGTTATTATATTTTTCATAGATTAAGAGATTTAATTTGGAAAAGATCCGTTCCCCCCGCGTCTTCCACTAACCGATCAGTTTCTTTTTGTAAGTGTTGGAGCAAAAACATTCGAATCAACGACGTTTTTTCAGAATTCACGATGGAAGATTCAGGTTTTGTATCATGTTCATCTATAATATGTATGTTTTTGGAGGTTAAAATAATTAAGTCAGCACAATAATAAATTTAAAATATTAGGATTTTGATATCTTTGTGGATTTTTACAAGTCCTTTTTCAGAGGTTGGATATTTTTTGCAGTAGTTTACTTTAATGGCTGCTGGAAGAATTCTCTCCGATGAAATCGTGTCTTTATCATCGTTATGTATGGTCAACATAAAAAGCATTTGTTATTTGGTTACGAAGCATTAGATGTAAGCCACGTTTAGTACCAGTCCACTGGAATATGTCGGTGTGTCGTGAATATCAAAACGTTTATGGTTTTAATTTGTATTATTTGTCTTCAAGGAATTGAACTATGAATCTATACCGGAGAAATACATAGTTAGTCGATGGACAAAACAAGCATTGTCGAACCCGTGAAATGATGTTGGTGGCGATGTCATGGGTTCTTGTGCTTCTATGGAAGATAATAGATTTATCATGTATGATATTATCTCTGAGTTTTATAGCTGCTTGAGTTAGGTCGAGGGGGACTCCAATAAATCTAATTCATTGTTGGAAGCTATTAGAGGCGTGAAAGATGCTATAAAACCAAATGAAGGCAATGAAGGTCCTGAGAATGCTAAGAAGAGATTGTTTGATGATTACTATCAATCAACAGTGCTGAATGAAGTTACTATTCGGCCACCAGCTCAAGTGAAGACAAAAGGGAGCGGAAACCGTATAAAATCAGGGAAGGAGATATTAGGGGAAAAGAAAGATAAACCATTGAGAACGTACAGGGCATGTGGACAAAGGTCTCATCATGATTCGCAGAATTGTCCTCAGAAAGAATGTGATACTTTCAATTTGTAGTTTAATGTTTTTTTTAACATTTTTAGAACTCCCACGTATACTTTTAGTTTTATATTACTAATACATTCTTTTGGAATTGATATCACATTTATTTTAATCATTACTTAACATGTTGATGTGCCTATTTAGGATTGATCAAGTCACAATATTTACAACAATTAATTCAAAGTTAATTTTGCAGATATTATGGCTTTACAAAATCATTACGAAAGCACTAAGTTTGATATTAGGTAGCATTTCAAGTAATTAATTCAAAGTAAATTTTGCGGATATTGTAGCATTAGAAAATCATTACGAAAGCACTCAGTTTGATATTAGGTAGCATTTACTCTAAATATTTGAAAGTTAATTTCTTGGCGGTTATTTTACCTTTAGAAACTCATTACGAAAGCACTAAGTTTGATATTAGATGGCATTTTTAATACAATAATCACTAGTTACTATTTACTGCTTTCATTCATCAATATATTAATATGAAAGCATCGTCATGCTTGTTTCAAAGCATTACTCGTCAAATCAAACAAGTCCATTGAACCAGAACAAAAACAAGTACTTTCTCACATACGAAATCATTAACATATCTCTACTAAATAAACTAAAAAAAATGGAGTGGGTTAGTTATAATAGGATTGGACTTCATATGAGCACTCGTGGGGGGTGGTTGTTTAATTTACTCATACTTATGTTCGTATGGTATTTTGATTCTAAACCTATTAGCACTAAAATACAAGAAGAAAAGCATCACAACAATCCATAGATAAATAACATCAAAACTCTGTAAGTCAAGCACTAGCAGATTAGTTAAAAAACAGTGAATAATACAGCGCGGCTACTGAATACGTCCATGACAACATAAGTTTTCATAACTTAGCCAGTATTGTTCGACAAAAAAAACATCACCAACTAGCAACAAAAACCACATGTCCAGAAATATCCCATAAGCCTATTGATAATACGAATCAAATAGTGAATATCAAAAGATTTGCACCAGGTGTATACCCACAATCTTTCAAAACAATAAAAGATTCACATATTCACTTCTCACTACACATCCTTCAACAACTCATTCAAGAGAGTATCTTTCTGTGCACAGGCCATCGCGTAGGTAGAGCGAGCGTCATTGGCAATATTCCCTGCATGAACATTCATATAAGAGGTTAGGATGGCTCACAGTATTTGATGCGGAGGTGCTTCATTCTTCTGACATTCCCCTTCTCAAGGCCGCAATTCCAAAATTTTATGGCTTGTCCCATATATGTCTCCATATGTCGCATAGCATATATGTCACAGTCATTGTTGTTAGCCCCATCCCTCCATGGCATTTGCAACCTATCAATGCATGCTCGTCTCACAGCTGTAGCTTTTACCTTGATTCCATCAGCCTCCAAATAATTTCTGAAGACTCTTTGTTGTATCATTTTCAAAAAAAAATTGTAACACAAAATGACCACCACATCATTAATGTAGGATTACTATATGTGAGACACATTGAAAAAGTTTAATATGTTTCACTTATTCTCATTCGGTGCTTTCATTATACTGCGTTGATGCTTCCTAAATAGTTATATATTTATTTTGTCCATTGTCCTTCATTATATTAAATTAGTGCTTCTCACTCTACATGTTGATGCTTCACAAGTTAAAAATGCAATATGATGCTTCTTATTGAATTCATTGATACTTTCAATATATTATATTGATGCTGCATATCTTCATTACATAACATAATATCAATTTTGTCTACGTTCTTTCATTGTATTCAATTAGTGCTTCTCACTTTACATATTGATGCTTCATAAGTAAAAAATGCAATCAGATGCTTCTTAATGAATTAATTGATGCTTTCAATATTGGATATTGATGATGCATACTACAAAAACTCTAAGCAAACCAACATATTTCACATATATACGCTCCTAATTGTCGCAACATACTACAGATAAATTCAATCGTTGCACCATCAAAAACGCACGAAAATTGAACTTGCTGACCACCATTATATAGCAAAAAATTAGACAATGCTAAAAACAATTAATAATTAAAAAACCCACAGTTTCGCCTACAATTACCCATCAATAACCACTGATGAACACATATATAAACAAGCATCAACAAATCCACATTCAGAAATAACAATCTGTGCAAACAAAAAGGAATAAAACTTAAAAACCCCAAAATCGCAAAAAAAAATGAAAAAAAAAAACATCACACCGATTCTCACATGAAGCATCAGAAAAAGCTTCTAAAATACGATCGATTCTAGTACCTTTTTTCGTTCTCGCCATGTTTCGTCAGTTTGAACACTGATTCAACTTCCCAATCGTCGTCTTTACTGTAAAGAAGCACGAACCCCCAATCTGTGGTGGCGTCGCGGCGGGCTGGTGTGATCGAGAAATAGAGTCTTTCTTGGATTGTGAGATTGATGCTAGGGTTTAGGGGCAACTTATCGATTGATATAGGTTATTGATTATGGATAGATATAAATCCCAAAAATATAGCAATCTACTGCCATTTTTATTGCATGCTTCCATATGAAATGATGTTTCAAATTTACAAATCTACCCCCATTCGACTATAATACTAGATGATATTGGATAAATTATTATTTTTTCCTATTTAATATGAACCATCCACATAACAAATGTAAGGCCTAGATTTGCTCTTATTTCTCACATAGGGACTAGTCCCTAGAATAACCAACCTCTATATATATATATATAACAGATTGAGACTCATCTTTTTTTAGGCTCATCGGCCAGTTTATGGGAGCTATTACCACACGTAGATGAATCAGTAGACGCACAGTGAGGATAGATCCTGCAAATTAATATACAAACACATCAGATATAAACACTAACATAACCAGACAGAGAATTAAGTTAAAAAATATAACATAAATATGAACTCAACACTTCAGATCTGCTTATATATGAAGTCTTACTTTCACAATGTGTGTGTCTGTGGTACTCAGTGGTATAGACATCGTTAAAAGGAGTAAAACTCATCTTTTTTCGCTGGATCCTTTGCCTGAAAATCTGATATGAGAGCTTCCAGATTTGATCTACTTAGATCAAGATCTGATCTACTTAGATCCAATAAAGGGGTACATCCTATATGTAGTAGTGGTAGTAGAATCAGATATGTGCTTAGATCCGAAAATCCTCAGTCGATCTGTCATATAAGAGTAAACAAAATTATTATTAATAAAATTATTTTTATGTATGTTATAAAGAGAAACAAAGAGAGAGAGAGAGAGAGAGAGAGAGAGAGAGAGAGAGAGAGATACTTATCTAGATAGAGAGAGAGAGACAGAGAGATACCATTATGCAACAGTTTCCTCTCCCTATACAGAGCTGTACACCTACGAACCTGTCCAAGTAACTCATCAAAATCTATACTATTAACATAAAAAATACAAGAAATAAAGAAAAATGTAACCCTTCAGCTGAAAATAAAAACAGTCTCTTACTCATGAAGATGGATATTGACAGTCAGAGAGAGATCGAGACTTAGAGTGAAAGATCCGGTGATTTACAGTTAGTGAGACGGTGGATTAGTGGTGGTGAATAGCTCATTGAGAGACTGAGGACAGTGTGGCCGAAAAGAGACAGTGAAGATGGAGGTGGCAAAAGCTTAACATTGAAACCCTAAATCAGGGCTGAGAGATAGTGATAAAGGATGCGACGGATAACTAATGAGGAGAAAAAAATTTCAGACAGGGCGGAGATATAGTGAGGATGAAGGCGGCGGATAACTGATGGTGAGAAAAAAATTTCAGACATGGCGGAGATAATGGCGGAAGAGAGGGAGTGAGGGGTGAGGCGACGGAAGAGAGTGAGAATGGAGGTGGAAGTGTAAACTCAGCTGAATGTAAAAAACCCTAAAGATATCCGCCTATATATATGTAAGAATAATATTATGATATATATAAAACCTAACTATATTATTAAAAGGGCCGGGCTAATTAAAATGTTAAACAATTTATATTGTGGCCTAAATAAGTGTATTGCTCAATGTTACAAAATATTTCTGGCCCAATTAATTATTTAGATAATTAAATATTACAGATTTTAGATAGTGAATTATTTTAGTTAATTAATTATTTAGATAATTTAGATAGTTAATTTAGATAATTAAATATTTAATATGTGTAGATAATTAAATATTACGTTATTTAGATAATTTAGTTAATATTTAAATATTTACTTAATTATTAAATAATTATTAACTAATTATCTAAATAAATAGTTAATTTTGATATTTATTTAATATTTAATATTAATTAGTTAATTTATATAATTTATTTATTAGTTATTTATAGTTACTTAAATATTAGATAAATATTTATTTACATCTTCTTTTCATTTTTTATTTTATCAATAGTTAATCAAAAAAATATTGAAAATCATATTTCATTAGAAAAACCTAATTTGATTTTTTATAACTACAATTACATTAATAATTCAATTTTTTATTTTACTAAAACATTAAATTAAAATAATTTAAAATTTCAACTTTAAAATAATTTATTTCTAAAATATTTTAGAAATTTAAAATATTAACATAAATTTGCATAAATTATTACCTTAATTTAATTTTTACAATATCTACCTTTCACAGCTACCTCATAAATTAAAATTTTCGGGGTTCAACCTACATTTATTAACATGATTTATCAAAAAATTATTATAATTATGTGCACAATTAAAATTGTATAATATTTAGAATATAAATTAAAAATTTCTTCATTAATTAATAGTATATAAATAAGTATTTCTCATTTGTAATAAATATATTTAAAAAAACTATATTAAATATTTAATGTGTATAGTATTGGATTAATTTAATTATACTACATTTTTTACTATAGGTTATTCAATAACGGAGGAACAACTACATAATACAAGATTAATTGACATACATGTTCAACAAATTTCTAATACATGTATTAATTTTTTTATTACATTTAATTTTGAAATAATAGATTATGATATTATAAATCAGATTTATATTCGTTCTAATATTTAAATCATTCATATTGATCCATAAATTATTGTGTTATTTAACCAGTCTTCAAAGAAACTGATTTTAGTGATTCTCTAAATCGGATTGGTAAGTTTGCAATTCAATACTGTATATTTTTTCTTTGAAGAAATATTATTACTATGTTTTTTCATATTAGTTTAGATACCTAAAATTATTATTAAATTATTCAAATACAGCTGAAGGAACAAGTAAAGCTGAAGAGATTGTTGATTTAACAATTAATGAACCACTGGAGGATGACCAATTAATTGATATACATGTTACACAAATGTCTTATATAGGTACTAAATGCATTATATGTTAATTAAAAATTAAATATCAAATTATAATAATAATTATATGAATCTGATGTTAATAATTTTTTTTGCCCATTAGGTGAACATTATGATCGTAATTGGCGGCAATATTGTACTGGTAAGTTAATAATTATATGCAATTTTAATTAGTATGTTTATTTAATAATTAATTTATATTTAATTTTGTTATTTTTTTAATATTTATAGCAATGCAAAAAAAATTATTGGGAATCACACTTCTATTGGTAAATTTAGTATATTTTTATTTTTAATTGAGTTATTTAAATAATTTTTGATTACTAATATATGATTTTACAACAATTATGAATTATATTAAATATTTAATTAAAATTTAATATTCATAACATTTTCAGATTATTCAGATCTTGGTGATCCAGTTTTTATTTATGAATTTTGTGGAGCACATTTTTGGTATGATGAAAGATTGGGAAAAAATTCAAAATCACGCACTACGAAATACTCATCATGCTATCTCTGAGGAAAAATTAAATTGCCACCTGTTCAAAGGCCTCCTAAAGTTTTGAAAAGTTTGCTCTACGAAAATGATCATAAGAGTAATCATTTTCTTGATAACATTCGTTCATACAATAGTATGTTTTCTTTTACATTAATGAGAGACAAGATAGATTTGAGTTTAAATAATGGTAATTCTCCACCGACATTCCGACTGCACGGTCAGAATTATCATATGATTGGAAGTCTACTGCCACCTCAAGGTTCTACACCAAAGTTAGCTCAATTATATATTTATGATACTGAAAACGAAGTTGCGAATAGAATGATATATGTGAGGTAATTTATATTTATTTTTACATTTTTTAAATACATAACTCTAAATATCATGTGTTTTTTTTAATTTGATTTTATATATTATGTTTATGTAGGAACAAAAAAGGTATAAATACACTTCATGTGGAGATTGTTTTTGAACTTAAAAACATGTTGGATGACAATAATGTCCTTGTGAAGTCATTTAGGATGGCAAAACATAACATTGTTGATCTTGGACAATCTGATGTTAAGTTGAAACTTATTGGTAGATGTAGTGTACCCTACAACTATTTATGTTTATAACTGTAGCTTTAGTGTGATTATGGAATAGTAGATCAGAGAATGTATTTAGGAGGAGAGAGTAGAGATAGAGGGAGAGCAGCTGAGAGAGAGATGAGGAAGGGAATTAGAAAATAACTTTTTCCATACCATTTGCATATCTGATAATGGGTTTATATACCACCCTTACATCGGTCCCACACAAAAGAAACCCTAAATGATCAACATAATAAAAGATAGCATATGCTAAATTTAAATATAATTCATCTTTCCATTTAACTCCATTAGCCACTATCTGTTTCGGCCTATTCTTCGTTGCGGCCCAATAACCCACGGCCCGCTTTACTCGGATCTCCACTGACCCACGATGAACTCGGCAGAGGAACCCAATCCTCTACTTCAGAATTTCCCCCATCTTTCAGCCCTAATTCAATCAAGATCCCATTTTTATCGCCACACTTCATTTCCTCTGCAAGCCCATCAAATTCCACCGAATCAGCCGAGCAATTCACAACAATACCCCTAGGATCAGTCGATTCTCGTTCCTGAGAATCGAAAGACCTGAACTTACGGTGGAAGAAAGATTCATCTTCCCAAGAGCAGATGGTTGGATCCTGCGGATGCCACAAGACGAAGACCTGGTGGGTAGATCGTCCCTGCCTTTCAATACTCTGGCGAGAGGTAACAGCTGCTGGTAGAATAGTGAAGTGGCTGTTTTCATCAGTAGACGGAAGGTCCGACAAAGGTACAATCTTCTTACTCACACATTTCTTTAATAGCAAGATGTGGAAGACCGGATGGATCTTCGAATGAGCAGGAAGATCTAGCCGGTAAGCCACTATGCCTACACGCTCCAAGATGGTGTAGGGACCATAATACTTGGCGGAGAGTTTCTGGTTCCGCCGAAGGGCTACAGTCGTCGGCCGGAACGGCTGTAGCTTGAGGTAGACTTGCTCCCCCACTAAAAAGGTCCGGTCTTATCACTTTCGATCTGCGAACCACTTCATCCGGGTCTGGGTTTGGATGTGGTTTTCTATGAGTGTCTGTAGCATTTGTCTTCTCTAAGTCAAGAAGTCCGTTGCTTCTGTATTGTTAGAGTCTAAATAGGAAGAGATTGACAGTATATGTAATACCCCGAAATATTTTAGAGGGTTTTACTCAACTTATGTTACCTGAGGGTAATTTAGGTAAGAAGTTGGGTCCTTAAAGGACTCAAATAAAGGAAAATCGCAGCCAGGGAAATCTATTAAAATTTATTTTGGTCAAAAATTGCTTTAAAAATATGTTCTGATATTTTTCTTGGGTTGATAGAAAAATTTTCAAGCATCGTGCCAAACTTTGAATTTTCCAATTTCGAGTTCAAATGAACACTTGGCACAATTTTAGGGTGAAAGGTAATAGATTTGGATAACTAAGGCACATCTGTCATTATCCAATTTCTTTTTCGAAATATTATCCTATTTATTTTTCTCCTATAAATAGGAGGTTAAGGTTTCATTTTTCATTCATTTTCAAAATCGAAACGCCGAGCAGCTTCTAGAGAAGGTACGTCTCTAGTTTCCTATTTCAATTCTGAAATAGTCATTTTGAAGGTGTCAACGCATAGATCACGAATACGTGATTGAAATGATGACACGACGGACGATCACGATGGAAAATCATTGTGACCGCCGCCAAAGTCGTAATCACCCTTCAAATCGGTGACTCTTTTGGGTCATCGGATCAAAAAGTGTCTTTAGGGTTTCATGTTCTATGTATATTTATATACATTTTCCATGTTGTCACTTTTTAATTTCGGGTATATTTTGGGTATCCGATTATTAAATTATAGTCTTTTTCAGATCTATCATTCATGGATAGCCGTATCGTGTTTTTAAGCTCAAAAGTTGTTCCGTGTCAAAATATAGTATTTTTATTTAAAGTTTCATATTTTTCCAATGGGCAGATCTTGCGGTATGAATTTATTTGTACCGAATTAATTTTAGGATACGGGTTTGACCACCCCGTATGCCAAAACTTCCTAAACAGTTTTTCTTTATAAAAATGCCCTGAGTAAAGTTCCCTTAAGAGTCAAAATATTTTGATGATCCGAGTGCTGCGTATTAAGATAGTAGATATTATAATATTTACTTCATAACTAAGAAAGGTTAGATTTTGACCTAATGGTAGTCATTCATCGAAACTAAGTTACCGGATAATCTTGTAGGCACAGAAGAAGAAGACTTCTAGTTGAGATCAGAATCAGAATCTAGATCTAGCTCAGATTACCAGGTGGGTTTTTATTATATAAAAATGTATTTCGGGTTATTAAGCCCTGATATTTATAAAATGAATGTGATTGATTATCCAACTCATGACTGTATTTTATGTGCTCTCTTGACTCATGTAAGTCTTACTACTGTTTTTGGTGACGAAACTACAATGGTTCACGATATCGAGCCCCAAGCAAACAGGGCAGTGTCCAACCTTAAGCAGCCGGGTTGTGTACACGAACCGACTCACCGTAAGCGTTCTAGGGGAGAGTGGCGCGCAATGATGGAACTAAAATGATTTAGTATACATGGAATTCGCAAATTTTCTACTTTAAAAGCTTTCCATGATATGCTCTCAATATGATTGGATATTCTATTTTATAAAATGATTCTGAAGGTTTTTCTCAAAAGTACCCACTGAGTGCATTAGTACTCACGCCCAAATCTTTTCAAATATTTTCAGGATGAGCTGCGGGATGGTGGACGGCTGTGCTAAGGCTGAAGGGCTATCTTTTGATGTATATGTTTCTTTTATGTGTGGAGTCCAACTGAGAACATGGTTACCTTTTGTGTCTGAATAAATGCACTGCGTTTTTATCCGCTTACTCTGATTATTGTTATGGAGTGTTCGGTTCTCCGAATCCCATTTTATTTACTGTTATGGAGTGTTCGGTTCTCCGAATCCCATTTTATTTACGGTTATGGAGTGTTCGGTTCTCCGAATCCCATTTTCTTTACTGTTATGGAGTGTTCGGTTCTCCGAATCCCATTTTATTTACTGTTATGGAGTGTTCGGTTTTCCGAATCCCATTTTCTTTACTGTTATGGAGTGTTCGGTTCTCCGAATCCCATTTTTTTTATTGTTACGGAGTGTTCGGTTCTCCGAATCCCGTTTACTTTCTGTTCCTGACAGGCGAAAGCCTGGCATTTATTTACTTTCCTTACTCAGACAGGCGCAAGCCTGGCTTTACATTGTTTTTCATGTCAAGGCAAAAGCCTGGCTTTATATTGCTTTCACGACAGGCGGGAGCCTGGCATCTCTTTACTTTAAGTATTTGGACAGACATCAGTCTGGCTTTTTTTTATGCCTAACCTATTAACAGTTAACCTTTGAACTGTTATTATTTACATTGAAGTTTGCCTTTGTTATTCTTTCTTGGGTTCATCCTAAGAGTCATGGTATCTGGTTTGAGTCATTTCATACGCTTTAAAAGCGTGGATTGATCCATTTATAGAGGTTATGCTGCCCATATTTTTAGGGCACTAACCCTATTTCTTTGATTGCTTCTGTTCAACAACCCCTTCCCCCTTTCCCCAAGTAGCGCACCGGTCCCCTGCCCTTCTCCCGGGACCGGGGCGTTACAGTATACCCTGAAAATTTTATTATCTACATTTAATTAGAAATATATATATATATATATCT
The DNA here is from genome assembly GCA_026008535.1 of Perilla frutescens. Lineage (NCBI taxonomy): Eukaryota > Viridiplantae > Streptophyta > Magnoliopsida > Lamiales > Lamiaceae > Perilla > Perilla frutescens. The sequence goes on from BRKX01000004.1 coordinate 19,719,137, forward strand.
AATAGTTAAAATAAGTGAAATATCCAAACTTCTTGGTATTAAAAAAAAATACATAAATAGCATATGCTAACCATAAGGATAATCTAGGAAAGAAAATGGACCCTTCTAGGTCACTTTTTAGTTGATGTGTGCTCATTGAGTGTGTTAGAAATACCCTTAGAATATTTTTGTATTTAATTTACAACCCTAGATATGCACTTAATTTGATTAATTAAAATTTATTTACTAAGTATAATAGATTTATTGTGATAAATATATATATATATATATATATATATATTGTATGTACGCATATCATTTATATATTTATAATAATAATAATAAAAAATATATATTATTACGTGTATATATATATAAGTATATGTATAATGGTAATTTATATATATAATAATATAATCTATATAGTAGTAATGATTAGTAATGAATATAATAATAAAGAATTAGTTAGGAATAATAGTGAAAGATATAACATGGCAAAGATGCACAATACCTATCCATATAGTTACACGTGTGAATATTAAAGATGATTTGGAATGCCTATTATTACAAGGTAAGAAGCTTGCATATATATAAAAACAAATTATGCAAATTTGGGAGCTAGGTTCTGCACTTATATAACTTAATTGACAAAATTAGGAAGGTATGATTTTTTCTCTCTCTAATTAATTCCGTATTAATTTGATTCATTTGATTAACATAAAATATTTGGGTATTAAAATATTTAGTCATTTCGGATTTTAATTACTAGTTTTAAATGATAGACGCATCAATAAAGATTAGGCTTTAAAATTTATATTTATATTTCATAATTAAAATTTGATTGTTTTCTTATCGAGTAATTAGAAATAATAACAAATTGATTATGTTCTAAAAATTTCAATTGTTGTAGATAATAGTTATTTTTTTTGTTATGAAAACGAGAATTGTTGATTTGGCAGCAAATCATAAGCTTAAGCTAATTTCAAAAGTTATTGAATAAAATTTAACACTTCTCCGATAGATGATTGACAACTACTAGTACTATTTATTTTATAGATTATAGGGTGGTTATGAGTTACTTTATAATATTTAGATTGCATGATTTTCTCTAGTAAGTCTCCAAATAACTGGCAGCTAAATAATTAGTGAATAAATGATATAATCAATTATCAATTAAATGGTAGTGTTCCACTTAGTTAAGTCACACCACTTGTATGATATACTAAAATTTCAAGTTTACTTTATACAATTTGTTCTATTTTATAATTTGAAAATTATATAAAAATAATTGGAAAATATAGGATTAATTGATAACAAAAATTTAACAGAAAATTATAAAGGAATTTAGGCGTTAAGTTTTAGATATAGGATCCATTCAGTTAAACTAAGCGAAGATCGGTTATTGCAGTCTCGGAAGAAGTAAAAGAACCTAAGCTAGACCAGCCTTGAATCTGAAAGCTTATCTGTGTTACAGATTTTTATCCAGGTGGGCTACTATACTATCTTTGCAAATTGTATCTTTCGAGTTATTAAGCTCTGCTTTGCTAAAATTGCATATGTGACTATCTGTGTTAAATATTTACGTGCTACTGTATGTTGTCGGAGTCTCATAAACCAGCGCTGTATCACTGTGAGTAGCTACAGTATGCATGCATTGTTTGTCCTGCCCTACTCCTTGTCGGTGAGACTAAAATGAAACACTTATTGGTTATACTCATTGGGTATACTATGGCCATACTCAACTTTATGCGCTGGTGATGTAGTTTGGGTTGCGGGCAGTGACGGGTTATACTCTTAAGTGCTTCACGATAAAATGTTTTGGTGAACTTAGGTTGCTCCCAACTTTTAAAACCTCCTAAGCTTCACTACCTGCATGAACACAGATAGATTACTTTAACAAAATGATTTGCATAACTTAAATTATGAAAACTTTCCCACTGAGTGCATTAGTACTCAGCCCAAATATTTCCAAACATTTTCAGGTTAGTAGGCTGGCGCGTGGACGTGATGATGCTGAGACATGGGCTTTTGTTATTTACCTATTTTTCACTGTCTCTTTTTGTTAAGTATCCTGTTAATAATGGAGCTTCCGCATTGGTAATATCCTTTTGTTAAACACTAAGAACTCTGATCTTGGTGTTATGAATAAGTATATATTATCATAAAGCATGTTTGAATATTCTGAGTCTTCTGTTGAGATTTTGTTAATCAGATTACCCCCTTTCTTTCCCGCTTCTTAATTCTAACCCCCGTGGCGTCTATTTCCACGGTCTTTCGGGATCGGGGCGCTACAGAGTGGTATCAGAGCAGGTTTGCAACTCTGCAGACCTGTTGGGTCAACTTATTTCATTTTTATTAATTTTCTATGTGATATTATATGAGCCCTCAGCTCGTTACTCACGCAACAGCCTAAAAGGTACGCATATTTTTATGCGGATTTTAGTTATTAAAAGTTAACATTAATTGTTGAAGTGTTAAGTTTGTCTGAAAAACAAAAGATTAGGATTCACCGTGTTGACGGGAATTCCTCAAAAGATTAATTTTTATGCTGATTGCATACTCTGATTAACTACGCGGGTTGCGTACTTTTTTGCTATGTTGATAGCATACTGATTTTCAATTATGCCTATGAGGATACTGGTTTCTGTCTAAGAACTATGTTGATTACATATACGTATAAACTTGTTTATCTATGCCTTGTGCATACTTGTGATGTTGGGAATATGCAGAATGCATACTATTGAGCTGTGATAGATGAAAAGTGTTTGTTATATATACTCAAGAATGAGAACGAGAACTTGAAAGCTTGATAACGTAAGATTATTAACCTAGCTAGTTGCTGAACTTAGGCAGGACTTGTAAACACTTATGTGATTGCTAAGAACATAGTTAGACTGAGGAAACTTTTCATTTTGATGACTGAACGTACGATGGCCATAGACGATTGTGCGATGTAGTTGGGTCAAATTTGGCAATTTGTTGTTAGATCAACTTGGCATTTTTTTTATAGATGTGGAATATTATCTTCTCTTGATATATTTATCCCAATGTCACGTGCAAGAAGAGATCGGAATCTACCACCCTGGGGAGCTAAGGAGATAGCATGTGCTATGAATAGAAAAAAGGCAAGAAATACTCGAATATTTTTATAGTGGAACAAGAGATTTTGTCGACTGATATATCATAACAATTAAGATAGAGATGGAGTCAAACAAGCTAGCTTAGCTCTACATATGAGTTATGGTGCATCTATGTGGAATACTTATCTCGATCACAATGGATCGAGAAACCTGATTCACATCAACATTCAGTCAGAAAACTATGAATACAAAATTGAGCTTCACACTTAAACAAATGGCTAAATCGAACGAGTGATACAAAATAAGAGATACAGGCTTCAAGGAGTCATCTTAGATGAGAACACAAGTAAGAAAATGTTCTACAATTATCTATAGGCAATGAGAAAAGTGCAGTGAAAATAAAGGATGCATGATGTGTTAAATGTATCGATCCTAATGAAGTATGTGTTTGTCCCAGACCATATGCTCAAGAACGGTTAGTTAATCTTGTGTGTACATATAACATACGATAGGAGCCTCACTAGATAGAACCGTCAAGATCAAGCAACATAGGAACTTGGAAACAAGGTGTGATGATGTCTTGATATTATGGGTTGACATAAGACTTTCACAATATAAGTCATTCTGATAGGTGCTCTAAGTGTATTATTTTTACTTGTTTGCCTAGCTTCTGTGCATTCCTGCAGACTTTGATCGAGTATTTTGATTAAGCTTTGTTTCTTTGATAGTTAAGGGGATGAATCCCTGCTTCTTTTGAGATATTCTCCATTACCTTAAGTCTCAATCTATGGATGGGTCTTATTTGTTTATCTGTTCATTTCTATAACTTTCAATCATCCTATGAAGGAGTCTAGTTGTTATTTGTTTGTTCCGTCCTATGAAGAGGACTTAGTTGGTTTTCTTTTGGCCTATAAAGAGGTCTATTTTCTTGTTGATATCAGTTTACCTCTTTCTTTATCTATAAATGAGCATCTTGATTCATTCTAGGTTTCATTTCCTTCTTATAAGCCATTATTAGATGGAGATTTGCTCTAGCTACATAATTTATGCTGCTTGATTTTCCGAAAGGCATAACCTCCTCTTGGATCTATAGGCTTTCTGTCATACTATTCTTGATGCCTTTCCATTAATTTATGTCTCCGAATTCATTTCTCTTTTTAATTAACACCCTATCCCTCATTTATTACCTCTTTTTCGGGATTGGGTCATTACACCAAACAAAGTCGAAGCCATTAATAATTGCTCTCAACCAACAAATCTTTTAGAAGTACATAGTTTTCTAGACCTTACAGGAGACTATCGTAGATTTTTGAAGAATTCTCAAAGATAGCCTCTCCTATGATACACTATTTAGAAAGACGTAGTCTTTAAGTGTACTTAAGCTAGTAAACAGATATTTCAAGAGTGTAAGAAGAAGTTGACAATGACTCCCGATATAGACTCAATTCTATTCTTAAAATCATGCCATCCTCTAAATTTTTCTTGGTCACATATCTTGTTCCTCGTGATAAGATATTTCCATCATTTTATCTCATTCTTCATTTGAACGTTTATTGAATCTTATGTGTCCTGATTATTGAAAGACCATCTTTTCATCCTTAAAAATTCTACCATTTTATTTTAAACTATAAAGTTGATTTCATCCTTGATTAGGTGTCTCAAATCTTTTCATTATCATGTGGTCACCAATTTCATTAAAAATGCAGTTTGCTTGACCTTCCAATGAAATTTTATTCGCTCTCTATTTCAACCTAATACCATTTATTAAAATACATTACAAATTGATTGCCACCACTCAATCTTATCTTGCTCTATGTGTCACCATACATGTTAAGGTTGGGGGCAGCTGAACATCCTCAACCATGAAAATAATGAGCAAATATAATGAAGCATCATTCATTTATCTTCTCTATCTATCTATCTATCTATCTATCTATCTATCTATCTATCTATCATCTTGGCCCTCTTCTTCCCAAGAAGCAATTTTTCTTTCAATCTTTTGGGAATAAAACCAGTTGAGAAAAATTCAGAAACTTTGTACACACATTTATTTGTCATAATAGAACAAAATTTATTTTGATGTTGTTTCCAACCGGCACCTGAAAAGTTGAGAAAATGGGCCTAGAACCTCAGTAGTGTTGCCGGTCACCGAGTTGTGTTGCAGTCTCATTGCGACATCTTTTTGCATTAATCTAGCCACTTTATTTCCCCAAGGTTTACGTCATTGTAAACTTAACACTTCAAGCTTTTCATAACAAGTCTCAGATCATCAATATTATATCATTTGGTCTATCAAAGGCACGTCACAAATCGACGTGTCAAATCTGCCATATAAATCATTGTGTTGCGAGTGCAACTTCAGAGGTTGTTTTCTGTCATTTTCTCCAATGTATGGACTTGATTTTTGGTCTAGAGAAACTCCTCTTTGCATTCTTTCAATCTTGTGTGTCCGATCTAAGATCAAATATCATTTGATTCTCTATATCCAAACTGTAATTTTTCTTGAAAACCACACTCTTTTCTGGCATATTTTACCTATGTTGAAGATGTTATATTCCTTGCTCATTTCCAGACATTGTAGCCATTTTATTGTTGATCCAATTATTTCATCAAAATGCTTATCTTCCATACTATGAAAAATTATACTTTTGATCGAAAATCCGTTGAGTATCGAGCTTGATCCAGACCCAAACTTTTTGTTGATTAATCTGTTTGGGTGAACAATTATAGTTGCCTTTACGGCCGATTTTACGCCAAGGTGATTGGAATTTATCTCCGACTCCTTTTGACCGATTTTAGGTCCTTTTGTAGCGGACACGTGACCATTGACCGTGTCTCAATCATATTTGAATTGAATTTTCTATGATTTTTTTTGAAGTTGTTGCCCTATTTTTAGGTTGTTCCATTTTTTTTCATCAGATTTATTTCAAGTTAATTGAAAAGTATTGTAAGAACCTATTATCAAGTCATGTTGGGTTTAAAACCCGAGTATTGCGCTTTCCTAGTCGAAGTAAAATTAATAAAGCTTTAATTAAATTAAAGTAAATATTAAATTAATTCCGGAAGTTATTTTATTAATCCTTGTAGGACTTGAAATAATATTTCCGATGGAATAATATGAAAAGAGAGATAGTAGCATTTGTAGAGAGACGTGTAACAGGTCAGCAAGTGAAAGTCATACAACGAACTTCAGGTTTATTGTAGCCGTAGGAAATACCGGAGTGGAAATAGGAGCATATAATGATGGATTTTTTTGATAGGCTTAACAAGATCAATGAAAGAGAACTCAATAGTGTGGGTATCGTGGATCAATTGAAGAAAGCAACACACTTCATGTCGATCAATACAACAGTAGAGTTAAGTAAATTAACATAGATTTATGTAAAAGAAATTATTTGGTTGCATAGAATTCCAATTTCTATCATGTCAGATCGTGATACTCGTTTCACATCAAGGTCTTGGAAGAGTCTGGAGATTGTACAAACCACTGTCGAGATAACCGACCAAATTTGAACAAGAATGAAGAAGCACAGAGCAGACAGAAGGCTTATGCAGATAAGCGCGGAACAAAGCTACAAATTCAAGTAGGTGAAAAAGTCTTTTTAAAAGTATCTCCAACACGAGGTGTTGTGAGGTTCCAAAAACAAGCCAAGTTAAGACTAAGATTTATTGGGCCATTCGAGATACTAGAAAGAATTGGTGAGGTTGCTTAACGATTAGCTCTACCGCCAGACCAGTCACAAGCTCATGATGTACTTCATGTTTCAATGCTCAAGAAATACGTATTTGACCCAGAACACGTTATCAAAGAAAGTGAGTTAGTTTTACGTTCCGATATGACGTACGAGGAAAAACCTCACGAAATTCTTGATAGAAAAGTTCAAGTCCTAAGAAATAAGAAAATTCCATTGGTGCCTGTGTAATGGAATCATCATGATCGAACTAAAGAAACGTAAGAACTAGAAAGCAAAATGAGACAACAATATCCTGAATTATTCGAAGGTACATGAATTTCGGGATGAAATTCTTTTAAGGGGGGAGGAGTGTAATACCCCGAAAATTTTATTATCTACATTTAATTAGAAATATATATATATATATATATATATATATATCTAATAGTTAAAATAAGTGAAATATCCAAACTTCTTGGTATTAAAAAAAATACATAAATAGCATATGCTAACCATAAGGATAATCTAGGAAAGAAAATGGACCCTTCTAGGTCACTTTTTAGTTGATGTGTGCTCATTGAGTGTGTTAGAAATACCCTTAGAATATTTTTGTATTTAATTTAGAACCCTAGATATGCACTTAATTTGATTAATTAAAATTTATTTACTAAGTATAATAGATTTCTTGTGATAAATATATATATATATATTGTATGTACGCATATCATTTATATATTTATAATAATAATAATAAAATATATATATTATTACGTGTATATATATATAAGTATATGTATAATGGTAATTTATATATATATAATAATATAATCTATATAGTAGTAATGATTAGTAATGAATATAATAATAAAGAATTAGTTAGGAATAATAGTGAAAGATATAACATGGCAAACATGCACAATACCTATCCATATAGTTACACGTGTGAATATTAAAGATGATTTGGAATGCCTATTATTACAAGGTAAGAAGCTTGCATATATATAAAAACAAATTATGCAAATTTGGGAGCTAGGTTCTGCACTTATATAACTTAATTGACAAAATTAGGAAGGTATGATTTCTTCTCTCTCTAATTAATTCCGTATTAATTTGATTCATTTGATTAACATAAAATATTTGGGTATTAAAATATTTAGTCATTTCGGATTTTAATTACTAGTTTTAGATGATAGACGCATCAATAAAGATTAGGCTTTAAAATTTATATTTATATTTCATAATTAAAATTTGATTGTTTTCTTATCGAGTAATTAGAAATAATAACAAATTGATTATGTTCTAAAAATTTCAATTGTTGTAGATAATAGTTATTTTTTTTGTTATGAAAACGAGAATTGTTGATTTGGCAGCAAATCATAAGCTTAAGCTAATTTCAAAAGTTATTGAATAAAATTTAATACTTCTCCGATAGATGATTGACTACTAGTACTATTTATTTTATAGATTATAGGGTGGTTATGAGTTACTTTATAATATTTAGATTGCATGATTTTCTCTAGTAAGTCTCCAAATAACTGGCAGCTAAATAATTAGTGAGTAAATGATATAATCAATTATCAATTAGATGGTAGTGTTCCACTTAGTTAAGTCACACCACTTGTATGATATACTAAAATTTCAAGTTTACTTTATACAATTTGTTCTATTTTATAATTTGGAAATTATATAAAATTAATTGGAAAATATAGGATTAATGGATAACAAAATTTAACAGAGAATTATAAAGGAATTTAGGCGTTAAGTTTTAGATATAGGATCCATTCAGTTAAACTAAGCGAAGATCGGTTATTGTAGGCTCGGAAGAAGTAAAAGAACCTGAGCTAGATCAGCCTTGAATCTGAAAGCTTATATGTGTTACAGATTTTTATCCAGGTGGGCTACTATACTATCTTTGCAAATTGTATCTTTCGAGTTATTAAGCTCTGCTTTGCTAAAATTTCATATGTGACTATCTGTGTTAAATATTTACGTGCTACTGTATGTTGTCGGAGTCTCATAAACCAGCGCTGTGTCACTGTGAGCAGCTACAATATGCATGCATTGTTTGTCCTGCCCTACTCCTTGTCGGTGAGATTAAAATGAAACACTTATTAGTTATACTCATTGGGTATACTATGGTCATACTCAACTTTATGCCCTGGTGATGTAGTTTGGGTTGCGGGCAGTGACGGGTTATACTCTTAAGCGCTTCACGATAAAATGTTTTGGTGAACTTAGGTTGCTCCCAACTTTTAAAACCTCCTAAACTTCACTACCTGCATGAACACAGATATATTACTTTAACAAAATGATTTGCATAACTTAAATTATGAAAACTTTCCCACTGAGTGTATTAGTACTCAGCCCAAATATTTCCAAACATTTTCAGGTTAGTAGGCTGGCGCGTGGACGTGATGATGCTGAGACATGGGCTTTTGTTATTTACCTATTTTTCACTGTCTCTTTTTGTTAAGTATCCTGTTAATAATAGAGCTTCCGCATTGGTAATATCCTTTTGTTAAACACTAAGAACTCTGATCTTGGTGTTATAAATAAGTATATATTATCATAAAGCATGTTTGAATATTCTGAGTCTTCTGTTGAAATTTTGTTAATCAGATTACCCCCTTTCTTTCCCGCTTCTTAATTCCAACCCCCGTGACGTCTATTTCCACGGTCTTTCGGGACCGGGGCACTACAAGAATACAATTATTACTTAGCATACAATTATTAATTAGCATACGGTTATTTAATTAGTAAATAGTGATAAAAAAAACTTATGATTATTTAATTATTATATGATTGATATATATGATTAATTTGAAGGTATACGATTATTTGTTAGCATATGGTTGGTTTATATGAATTAAATGGCTTGCGATTAATTGTTGATTAAGGCCTACGATTGATTTATATGACTAATTTGAAAGTATACAATTAAGGCTTGCGATTACTTGTTAGCATCAAAGATTAAGGCCTAAAATTTTAAGTGAACTTCCACTATTAAGGATTTGACCTACGATTATTTATTCAATTCAATGTATTTATTTCTTGTATAAGTTATGTAAATGTTGTATTGACCAAAATTATTTTATTTTCATTTAATTCATTTATTGTTGTGTAAGAATTGTAGGTAAAAATTTGTAAATAAATAGACATGAACATATGATGAGAATTGTCGCACTAGAAAAATTAGATCCAAAAACTTAGATTATATATCTAAGCAGAAAACGTTGAGCAAGGCGCGCGATGGTGCAAAGGTGAACACGGCGAGAGAAAAGCAAATAAGAAACTTTGATCTTTAAAGGTATGTTTTCTAAAATATATTTCTTACGGTGTAATTTTGAAATTTACGTTTCAATTAAAAGCATTAAAAGCATAATAAAATTGGGTATTTCTAAATACACCACTCTTTTTTTCTTATATACCACCTAATAAAATAATTAAAAAAATAATTATTTAGAAAATTATTTAAATACCCCCACTAAATAAAATTAAAATTTGTTAACTAAATAAAAAAATAAAACATAAAGATTATGTCGTCTTCCCCGTCTCCCCCTCTCCTCCCCGTCTCTCATCTCTTCTCCCCATCAATTCTTTGTCTCCTATCTCACCTCTTCTCCATGAAAAACTAAGGGAAGAAAAACCAATCCCTCCTCTCCCGCCTCCTCCCCCTTATCTAGTTTCAAAAACCATTTTGCGAAGGTGTTGTACTGGAAGAGATCTCGTTGGCATTGTGGTCGGAGAAGGTGAAGCGGATGCTGCAGCAGGGGTGGCGACAACCATGGTGAATCGAGATGTGTTTTCCATTGTGGGCAGCGGAGATGGGCTGCCGGAGTTAACGGTGCTGGGGAGGAGGGCCGGCATGGCACTCGTCGGGGGAGGCTCTACAACTTTTATTTATTCTTCTTCTTTTTTTTATCTTTTATGTTTTAATTTTGTTTTGAAAGTTTATGATTTAACTAGTAAAGGGTATAAATGACATTGTTTGTGGTGTGTGAAGAAAAAATGTTAAAAAAATAAAAGTGATATGTGGTGTATAAGTAAAAGGGGTGTATATTGAAAAACTAGCTTTTTCTCACATGCGATGCACGAAAATTATTTTATATTTATAATTTTTAAATAATATATTGTTAAGATTTTTATATTTATTTTTAATTGGAAATATTTTACTTTAATTTAATGACAAAAAGTCATGTAAGATTCTCTTATGGATTGAAAATCATAAGATTTGGATCCAAACTCATATTCATTGGTATATTTATATACTTTTATTCATATTTGATTGTATGCTGATCCGAATTTAAGCTCGTTTTACGAATTTTAATTTGTTCCATAAGGCGATCTCACATAAAATTCCTTTTAATTTAGTTTGACATGTATGTTTCTTACACTTCTCAACCTATATCGATATTAGATTGAAAGAAATAATTGATAACAGTTATGTAAAATGTAGACAATGGATACGTAGTATAATTACAACTCCAACATATATATAAGAAAAAATCTTAAACTTTTTTAATACTTTTTTCATAAGCAATCTCATTGTGTTCAGAAATTTGTTTATTCTTCTTCTACAAACTTTTCACCATATCATCTTCTCTCATAAACATCTATTTTTGTCAAAAATTTGCTGAAAGTTGTCATTGTCGAATTAACACTTGAAAATAACATATATATATTTTCACACTAATTTGTGGCAAGTATCAGATTGTATAATTCCAAAAATATCTTGAGCAATAACTTTATAACATCATACTGTTTTATATTTACGTTGTATGTACATCTAACAAACCATGTAAATTTTGGAATATTGAATAACTTTTTCTTAAAAAGAATAAGACAATAATACTAAAAGACGATGAATAACTACATGAGTTGATGGGCATGTTTGAGATGTTTTAAATTATTTTATAAAATAATATAAAAATTTACTACATTATCATAGCAAAAATCATTGTCCAACAAAATTATCTTGCGGCAATGTAAATAAAAATCGGTGCAACCAAAATACATCCCTATAACAATGTACAAAAACAATATATTACTTCTTCAGACATCACTATAGATTAAAGTTTCATTTACTATACATTAAAGTTCATTTTTTTGCATAGCTTTCTAGCTTCTAAATTTTCAAAGTTCTCCCTCGTTGAGATGACGGCAAACATTCACAGGCCAAATCATCAAGATCGATGATGCAAGGGAGCAATAGGGAAAGAGACCATAACCTTGAACAATCACATTCATATACTTTTCCACACAATTTTTTATAGATGTATTTATATGTGATGTATAAGAAGAAAATTAGGAAGTTAAATTAGAATCGATGTCATAAAGATTTTAGTTAAATTGGGATGGTGAATTGAGTGCTATTAATTCGTGAATTTAATCACAATAAGAAAAATGCCAACTAATTGACACCTTATTTGTGGATTCATTAATGATAATTGACAATTAACATAATTATTATTCATATCAAATGGGCAAATAAAAAAAATTGTTATTATATAAATATATATAGACTATATAATTAAATTGACGTGATTACTGATAAAGTTAAAAATGCATTAACAAATTGAAATAAATTAATTAATGTATAGTTACTGATAATTTTATGGTAACAAATTGATATATATTCCAATCTATATGTTGGAGAATGGCCCATCAGGCCGTAGGCTTCATCCATGGGCCTCATCTACCCAGTCCAGTACCTCTGGAAGGCCCATGTCCCTCAAACCCTACTAGCACCGACCATATAAATAGTCTATCACTCTCTGAATGAAGGATGAGTTCATTCTGAGTGTTAAGCGGCTAGGATTTCCTCTAGAGAGAGAGAGAGAGATTAGCGATCCATTTTTCGTGTGTGTTCGTGTGCCTTTGTGGTATCTTTTCTATGTGAGAGTCTCTCGCTTTTGGTATGTGTGTGGGGACTGACGGCGTGGTACAACAGAGGCTGACCGCTGGTGGAAAGAGCCTAACCACCGGTGATCTTGGCGTGGCTACCTGCTGTGGAGAGAAGTACTGCTGAGGCTATCTGAGCCTTAGTTCCTTCGGCTTAATCTTGTTCTTGTTGTTGTAATATTCTCTATGAATATTTGGTATATGAAACCACAACAGTGGTATCAGGAGACATTGAGGTCTTCGTACGCTGCCGTTCATCAAATGTCCACCTAGATTCACCGTCTTCTCCGGACAGACGGCAAGGTAACACGGTGTTCCTCTCTCCTAGGGTACCGATCTGGTATTAATTCTTCTTCTTCCTATTTTTTCGTGTCTTTTTGTGGTAGATCTGCCCTCCGTGGTCCCGATCTGGGGTTTTTTCTTTTTCTGAGATTCGATCTTGGTGTTGTCTTTCGTTGTGGTCTTTCTCTGTGTTCTTTGCTTTGTGCGCGGTTGTCAGATCTGTGAGATCTGCTTCTGTTCCATAGAGGACCGTCTTAGGTGAAATCTCTGGGTGAGATTTCTGGTTTGTGTCATAGTGTTTCAACCCGATAGAGCCTTGGACTTTGTGTGACCTTCTATGCCCTCGTTCAAACGGGTGATTGCGAACTGAGAAATCAACTTACTCCTGTGGGGTTCTTGACCGGTTGATGATCTGTGACTCAGATCGTTTGTGATTCTTTTTTTCCTGCTTCTTCTTGTCTCTGTGGGTATGTTTTGTGTTCTGTATTGGTTTAAAATGGTTGCTAATATGTATGGCATGCTTCCTTTCAATGGCAAAAATGATTTTAATATTTGAAAATAAAAAATTAAATGTGTGTTGATTCAACAGCGTGTTGTTAAAGCCATTATTGGTGATTATTCTGATGAAGATACTGAACCCAAACATGATGAAATGAATGAATTAGCCTGTTCTACTATCATGTTAAATATAAGTGATTCTGTGATAAGAAAAATGGGTGAATCATCATCTGCTAAAGATCTGTGGGAAAAATTGGAATCTACCTATACTGAAACTTCATTTGCTAATCGCATGCATCTGCTTGAAAAGTTGTTTAAATTCAAACTTGATATGTCTAGGGATATTGATGAGAATATGGATTTTTTCACAAAATTGGTCCAGGATATCAAGTTGTCTGGAGACACTACTATAGATCACTATACTAATATTGCCCTTTTGAATGTCATTCCTGGTACTTTTTATAACAGGCTGGTACCGAGAAAGGGATTAACAAATGGGAACGGGGTGTTATTAAGGGATTAATGAATAAAGTCAGAAGATTAACAAAGGGGTTTAAGAACAAAGACATGCTTTGGGAGATAGGTGGTGATGCTCGGGTTTACTTGAGTTAAAATGGAAACATGCTTAAGCGGAATAAAACGGCTAACTAATCAGATACCAACAAGCATAGACCCATTCTTAGGTCAAAACGAATAACAGATATCAACGTGACTAAGTCTCTTCACAGGTGAACGGGGATCATACTCGAGAAATGGAAATAAACATAATATGCATCTTATAAATATTTAATCATGTCTGGGGATATTCTTAGAGTCTTGACGATCATAGCATCTTATAAATATTTAATCATGTCTGGGAATTAGAAAGAGTGTATCAGAATAGCAGAAACATCATGGGATTTCAAAAGAAATTCAGATAATAGCAAAACAATCTTGGCAGCCAACCCATATCCACAGCCACCAACATCCTCAGCATCTCAACCTGAAAACATTTGAAAAGAGGGGGCATGAGCACTAATGTACTCAGTGGGTTTTAGCAAAAATACTTTAATAACTTCAAAATATCCAATAATTAACAGAAGGTATATGGAGAACAAAATGCAAAAGCCCTCTCCATATCCGTAAAATCTTTTTCTTTTCTTTTGGGCCCAACTTGGCTCAAACCTGATGTCAACTGCACCCTTAGACATGACATGGGATAGAAGAGAGGTTACCTCAAATATCCGAATGAGTTTGCGAGGGAAATAACCCAGCAGTGACTCCCTTAAGAGTTCTGAACTTAAATCCTGCCTAAGTGAAATGCTAAGTCCCTTTCTTCCTTAACCTTGCTATCAAAACCAATCCTAGAGCACGTCTAGGTACTAATCCTTTGATATAACATGATCTCGGCCTATAAAGGATTTTACGCTACCTTAAAAGGCAGTCCTTAATCCTTAACTGTACGAGCTTTATCAAGGCATAAACATTCGAATACAAGAGATGAATGTAAATAAATACGAATTGTAACTATAGACAAATCTAAATATCTCATGCTAAGTATAAACAAAAGTTTAACATTTCTAGCATTTCTATTCATTCTAAACATGCTTGAGAACTCAGTTATAACATAATATCTTCCTTTCCTTTGTTCCTGGTACAGAGATCAATCAGGCAGAGCAAAAATGCTTTATTAGATATCTCATTTGCCCTATATGCTTCTAGAGCTTATTAGCTCAAACTTTAGATGAGTATAGATTTACTCACCTCGATCATGGAGCAGAAGATGAGGTAACGAGTTGATGATCCTTCTTCGAATTCCCACGAGGCTCACTTCCTCCTACAAAAGTCGAATTATCAACTTAGCGGCCTACTACGAGGATTTCTAGCTAATAACATGGAATTAAATAATACCCATCTTAAATATTTCTAATTAGGACTTAATCACGGATAGCACGACTTTATGACTTTATAAAGATCCGAGAAGGATTTATTTTAATTAAGGAACTTCTCAATTTGATTTCTCAATTTTTAGATGAAAATAACTTTGAATAGCTTATTCGAATTAAATCGGGAATAATTTGAATGCTTTTCTAAAATTTAAACTTGAAAATAGCTTGGAAATAACAT
The DNA here is from genome assembly GCA_026008535.1 of Perilla frutescens. Classification (NCBI taxonomy): domain Eukaryota; kingdom Viridiplantae; phylum Streptophyta; class Magnoliopsida; order Lamiales; family Lamiaceae; genus Perilla; species Perilla frutescens. Next base: position 19,734,657 of record BRKX01000004.1, read on the forward strand.
GATTTGAAAAGCTCGAAAAACTCGGAAAGAGGGTACAAAATAACCGGAAAAGAAATGGTGAAAAACAACACGGAGAAGGGGAGGCGCTGCGGTGCACCTGGGCGCCGGCGGGCAGCCCCCCGCCGCGGCACATGGTGCGCCGGTGGGGCACCCTAGTCCCAACGGGCTGCCCCCCGCCGCGGCGCATGGTTCGCCGGCGGGGCGCCCTAGCCCCGGTGGGCTTGAAGGCCGAGGGGGGTGTGGCGCGGCGGTGCACCCCCCCCATGGGGCTCTCTCATTTCTCTCTCTTCAACCCAGTTCTGGGCGATCATCAACTGGGTTCTTCGTGTTCGTTGATTCTTTCGACGAACATGAAGAACACTTAACCCGAAATTTCTTAAAAACAACATACTTGAAATTAACATGCAACAACATGCTTTAACTTAAAAAGAATTTTGGCATTATAACGGCATAAACACGATAATCCTCCTTAATAATTAGAATAACGACGAAATCTCTTAAATATAGTTTTGAACAGAATTTATCGGAATAAATGAGGCTAATCTTAAGAATAATAATGATAGGAATAAAGCGGGAAATATAATGTAAACGTTATTATCTTGGAACTTCAATAAAAATCGAAATACAATTTAGACGAGCAATAATGAAGAACGCGAAGAATGTAAAGAACGGAAAGTAAATGCGGAATTTAAAAGACGGAAAAGAAGTAGAGTCGAGACCGACGAACAAGAATGGACGGGGCTAGGTGCGTCGAAGGAGTGTGGCTAGCCCGGCGTCTCGTCGAGTCGCAATGGTGGCAGAGCCGCCTGCTACGACCCAACGGCGCCCCTAGCACATTCCCTCACCGCATCCCTTCCACGCCACTCCACTCGTCATCTTGAAGAACACTCACGAAGAACGCTTTTTACTTCGACAGAACTTTCTCGGCTTTCAAAGCTTCTCACCCTCTCAATTTAGAAGTGAAATTGATGAATAATGAACAATAAAATGAAAAGGGGTGGCCCTCTATTTATAGGAGAAGCTTTGGCTTCCCTTGGAAGCCATTGCAGTGCGGAAATACTGCAAAAGTTACCCCGGATTCGGTTAAAAGCTATTTTATTCGATGTCGAGGTCCAAATGACTTCAGACATGAAATCTAAAAATACCGGAAGACTCGTTGGCTCAAATACTAGTGAACCAACTTGATTCATGAAGAAGACGGCGTCGTCAGAAGAAAGACGAGCAAAGATTCCCTTTTTGGAATTACTTTTTACTATTCACTCAAACTAACAGATTTTGCTCCCGAGCGTTCGATTGACCTCAGAATGGAGATCCGTGAATGCCAACAGAATCCTTGAGTCATTTCCCATAAGAGAGGCCTCACAGAACTGGACTCGAATAAATGAGCAGGATTTCGTAAATTTCTCAAAACACGAACGCACGCAAAAGTTACTATTCATTCGCCTTTTAAATACGTTTTTCATCACCGGGAACTCAAATGACTTCAGATTTAAAATCCGAAAACACCGGCATACTCTTTGAGTTAAAACCTTTCTAACGAGACCACAAATGGTCATAAAATAATTAAGATTATATTTTTCAAAAAGGCAATTTTCACGAAAACTGACTCTTAAAGTCGAGACTGACATCCAACCTTAATTAACTTATTTAGATTTCTTCCTTAACCGATTGATTAAAATTAACAATTATCTTAAACCTAATCCAAAAATCTGGGGTGTTATATCCTACCCTCCTTAAAGAAAATTTTGTCCCGAAATTTACTAACCATGATAAACGATATCAGGGTACTTCTTAAGCAGCTCGGATTCAAGCTCCCAGGTTGCCTCTTCTGAACCATGATGGTTCTAGATTACTTTCACAAGATCGATCTCCTTGTTTCTCAGCTTCTGGATCATTCGATCCACGATGGCCTGGGGATTTTCTTCATAGACTAAGTCCTCATTCAGGACTATTTCTTCTTTGCTAATCACGTGCTTTTGATCAAACACGTACTTCATCAACATTGAGACATGAAAGACGTTATGAACGTTACTCAGGTTGGGTGGTAAGGCCAACCTGTAGGCTACTTCATTCACCTTCTCTAATATCTCAAAAGGTCCAATAAATCTGGGCCTTAACTTGCTTCGTTTGCCAAAACGAACTATTCCTCTTGATAGGTCACCTTCAAGAACACTTTATCTCCAACGTTGAAACTGAGCTTCGTCCTTCTCTCATCCGCATAAGCCTTCTATCTATCTTGAGCCTCCTTGATTCGTTGATGAATAAGCTCGATTTTCTGGACAGTTTCCTGGACCATTTCAGGTCCGAGTATCCTTCTTTCTCCAACTTTATCCCAATATAGGGGCGATCTACACTTCTTTCCATACAGGGCTTCATAAGGGGCCATGTCGATCGATGACTGGTAGCTGTTGTTATAAGCAAACTCTACCAAAGGAAGTAATTCCTCCCAACTGCCTCCTTGATCGATGACTACTCCTCTGAACATGTCTTCCAGAATTTGGATACTCCTTTCAGACTGGCCATCCGTTTGGGGATTGAATGCCATGCTGAAATTGAGCTTTGATCTCATTGCATCTTATAGGCTCCTCCAGAATCTTGATGTAAATCTTGTATCACGGTCTGATGTAATCAAGACCGACACTCCGTGCAAACTCACAACTTCCTTAACGTATAGCTGGGCTAATTGATCTAGCACATTCGTCATTTTAACAACAACAAAATGTGCTGATTTAGATAATTGATCAACGATTACGCAAATAGCGGTATTCCCCCGCTTAAACTTTGGCAAACCTACGACAAAATCCATATTGATATGATCCCACTTCCATTCAGGAATTTCTAAGGGTTGAAGCAAACTAGAAGGTTTTTGATGCAAAGCTTTTACTTGTTGACAGTTTAAACACCTTTCCACGAAGGCGGCTATCTCTCTTTTCATGTTATTCCACTAAAAGTTCTTCTTGAGGTATTGGTACATCTTGGTGCTTCCGGAATGTGTTGTATAAGGCATGTCATGTGCTTCGCACATGATTTCCTCCTTTAGTTCTTTCTTAATCAGCACACAAAGCCTTCCTTTAAATAAGAGCGCATTATCGGTGGCTTTCATGAAATCTTGCGAGCTATCAGATCGTGCTTCTAGTCTTTTCTTTTCGAGAAACTCGTCTCCTCTCTGGGCTTCAATTATCCTTTGCCTTAGGTCGGGATGAGCGACTATCGTGGCGACTTGAGCTTGAATGGTCTCGGGTGGTGTTAGCACCTCGATCCTTAAATTTTTGAATTCCTTGCGAAGACCCTCCTGGACTAGAATGAGTCCTAATTCTATCTTCTCTTTCCTACTTAGGGCATCTGCTACCACATTCGCCTTGCCTGGGTGGTAATGAATCATGCAGTCATAATCCTTTACAAGTTCTAACCATCTCCTCTGCCTCATGTTAAGATCCTTTTGCTCGAAGAAATACTTCAAGCTCTTGTGATCTGAGAAGATCTCACACTTAGCTCCGTAGAGATAGTGTCTCCAGATCTTCAGCATATGAACGACTGCTGCTAGCTCTAGGTTATGCGTAGGGTAGTTCTGCTCGTGATCCTTAAGCTGTCTTGAAGCATAAGCAATCACCTTTCCTCTCTGCATCAGCACGTAACCTAATCCTTTCTTCGATGCATCCGCATAAACCACGAAATCTTCATTCCCTTCCGGGATGGCCAATACAGGGGCTGTGGTTAGCATCTTCTTCAAAGTTTGGAAACTTTCCTCACATTCGGGCGTCCATTTGAACTTGGAGTCCTTCTTTAGAAATCGCGTCATGGGCTTAGATATAATCGATAATCCTTCAATGAATCTGCGATAATATCCAGCGAGTCCTAGAAAACTTCTTATCTCGTTCACACTTCTTGGAGACTTCCAGTTGCTTACGGCTTCAATCTTGGCTGGATCTACCTTGATTCCTTCTACCGAAACTATATGACCTAAAAACATAACTTCTTTGAGCTAAAACTCACACTTTCTGAACTTAGCATAAAGCTGTTCTCTTGTTAACGTCTCCAGCACCACTCTTAGGTGTTCTTGATGCTCCTCTTCATCTTTGGAATAGATGAGGATATCATCTATGAAAAATAGAACAAACTTATCTAGATACGGGTGAAAAACCTGGTTAATTAAATCTATGAACACTGCTGGGACGTTGGTCAATCCGAATGGCATTACCACAAAATCGTAATGCCCATAGCGAGTTCTAAAAGCAGTCTTAGGGATATCCTCCTTTCGAATCTTCAATTGATGATACCCAGATCTTAAGTCTATCTTGGAGAAGACACTTTCTCCCTTGAGCTGATCAAAGTGATCGTCTATTCTTGGGAGAGGGTATTGATTCTTGATGGTTAGCTTATTGAGCTCCCTATAGTCGATGCACATTCTCAATGTGCCATCTTTCTTCTTTACGAACAAGATTGGAGCTCTCCAGAGCGACACACTAGGTTGGATAAAACCTAGGTCTAATAACCCTTGTAGTTGAACTTTGAGTTCTTGCAACTCCTTAGGCGCCATTCTGTAGGGGGCTTTCGAAACTAGGGTGGCTCCTGGTTCTAACTTAATAGCGAACTCTACCTGCATGTCTGGAGGCAGTCCTGGCAGCTCCTTTGGGAATACGTTGGGGTATTCTCTTACGATTAGAACGTCTTCGATTGAAAGCTCTCCTTCCTCCTTCCTTAATAGATTAACTAAAAAGGCTTGGCATCTATTCTTCTTTATCATCTTAGTAGCCTTCAGGGCGAATATCACTGGGATTTTGGTTTCCAGCCTTGATCCGTAGATTTTCACCTCGGGTTTCCCAGGTGGTCGAAACACTACCTCCCTCTCAGAGCAGCTTATGGAAGCATAAGTTGAGGCTAACCAATCCATTCCTAGGATTATATCGAAGTCCTGAATCTTTATCACATAAATATTTGACTTAAAGTTTTTCCCTTCTATGTTCAATTCTAGGTTAGAGCAGACCTTCCTAGACATCATTCTCTTTCCAGAGGGGATACTTATCTCAAGAGCATTCTCAGCATTCTCGGGTTTTATCTTCAGTTTCTTACAAACAGACTCAGCTATAAACGAATGCGATGCTCCAGTATCGAAGAGAGCTAAAATTGGCGTCTCGAGGAGGGTAATCATACCTGCTAGATTACCTGGGGCCTTAGCAGCTTGCTGCTGATTGAGAGCATAAGTACGAGCGGGCTGAGGCGGCCTTTGCCCTTGGTTAGACCTTTGATCTCGTCCTTTGTTCGGTCTTTGGTTCATTCCCGGCCTTTGACCCTGAGGTCCTCCTTGCTGCAGCCTTGGCTGATTTCCAGGAAGTTGCTGAAGTGATTGCGGGTACATGGGTTGTTGTGGTGTTTGAGATCGTCTGTTGTTTCCTTTAGGACACTCTCTCTTGAAGTTCCCCTCTTCACCACAGTTGTAGCACCCAGTTTGATTTGCTTGGCAAACTCCAGGATGCATCCTTCCATACCTTTGACACGGCCTAAAGCTAGGGGTGTTGCCAAGCTGACTACGAGGCACTCTTGATTCTCAGTTTTGCCAGTGGGGTTTCTTTCCTCTGTCATCTCTTCTTCCTCCTTCCCATTTTCTTTTTCCTTTTGGATCGTTAGATGGCTGAGGGGGGTGAACTTTCTCTCGAGGGAGAATGGCTTCTATGCTTAAGGCTTTGGCTAAGGTTCAAGCATAAGACATGTCTTCTTGCCCAGCGAAGGCTATACCAATCTCGGACCTAAGTCCTTTCTTGAACTTGCGTGCTTTCTTCTCATCTGTGTCCACTAGATGTGGAGCATGCCTTGACAATTGATTGAACTCCCTATCGTATTCTGACACTGCCTTATTTCCTTGCTTTAGGTTCCAAAACTCCACTTTTCTTTTACCTCTCGATAACAATCCGGAATGTACTTCTGATATAAGTCGTGCTTGAAATCTTCCCAACTATAGTCCTCACATTGCTCTGGGGTTATGGTCCTTCGAACGGACTCCCACCAGTAGTCCGCATCATCCGTCAGCATGAAAAGAGCACAACTTAACTTCTCTTCTTCTAAACAAGCTATGAAATTGAAAATTCACTCCAAGGAGCGAACCCATTTTTCGGCATCCATTGGATCTCCTAAACCATTAAACGATGGAGGGTTGTGTTTGAGAAACACACTTTCGGCTCTTGGACCAGGGTTTGGGACTTGCTCGGGTTCATTCTCATCTTCGTTCTCAGTTTGACGTCTTCGGGGTGGCATCCTAAAGAACTAGATATTAGCGATGTTTGATTGAATTCGCACAAAGTAAGGATGCCTTTCGATAAGGTCATTAATTTAAAATAGATCAAATAAGGAGAAAATTTAAACGTCATTCAAACATAATGGGAAAATTACCTCATTATGAGGACTTTGGCATCGATAACATAACGGAAGTTATGGGTTACAAACGGAATAGGGCAGTCTCCTGGAAAATTCACTGCCGCTATTTGAGTCTAGAGAGGTTAAAGCATATATTACATATTAGAGTCTTGGTTAAAGCGAATTAAACGGACATCAGAAATACAGACAGACAGCAGATAGATCAGACAACCAGGTGTTTTAACAGAAACACCTCCTACACTTTCTACTAACGCTCAATCATAAGCCGGGCCCTTCCCTTTCTCCTTGCATGGCGATCCTACTTCCTCTTCGCCCTCCTCCGGGTCCTCGTCTTCTTCTTCCTCGTCTCCAACATCAACTGTTTCTGGGACGGTGAACTTGAATGTTCTCATGCGGACGCTCCCTTCGGGATAGTGATGGGGCATACACTATCCCAGACCCTGAGAAGCGGACCCAGGGGTCCACTGGTTCATTTGAGGAGTGCAGAAAAATAGGGACTCGGTGTGGTTCACAATCCGAACATTTGAGGGTCCCACTCCTGAGGTTCCTTCATCGTGAGGGCATGGCGCTTGAAATCTAAGGGGACTGTTGAGAGTCGCCCTTTGCAGTTCTAACTCGACCATGAGATAGGGGTTTTGCTCATCTGCTTGCTGCTCGGCTAAGGCGTGCACGTGGCCATATCCGATACCCAACAAGCCATCAAGGCTGATGAAAACTCTGTCAGATTTCTGATCTCGGTGTACGTTTCGAGATCATGGATGATCGTGCTTTGCAGGATACGGTACATTGTAGGCCTCCAAGCAGGTGGTGCATGCTCACACATGCGGATACACGTTTGCAAGTCAGATACACTTTCGGGCTCTCCTCCGTAGCCGTTCGTCCAAGCCCACCTTTCGAGGTATCTTGCCATATAGGACAACAACTGCTCATTGCCATTCCAGGTTTCCTTTCTGAACCTCTCAACCCTCTCTTGCACAGGGCGAAAAAGAGGCACGCTTTTCCTAGCTGTCGAACGACGATTAACCATCTAGAAGAGAATAACTTAATCAGTCTAGATTATAAAAGGGAGACCTAAGGTCCTCCTGAGATCAAACTAACGTCTCGATTAATCTTGCATGCATAGATCCTTTTTAATAAGCAGTTGGTAATTTTATAAAAATTTTGGTGCCCAAAGTCATACATGTTTACCTTTTCTTTGAGTCAAAATTTCGAGAAATGAATTTAAGCCCTTTTTTTTATCGAAAAATCTTTTCACAAACTTTCCATCTGGGAAATCATCTTACCCGAACACCTTTTACCTGGAATTTCATTCTCACGGTTTTTCTCTTATCCATAAAACAGGTATGCTTGCTCAAATCTGTTCTTTTCCTGTATTCCAAAATCATGAATCCAACATCCAAAATTTCTATACTATCATACCTTGATTTTTGGTTGAGGATATGAGGGTGATGGCGAGCTGTGGGTTGCTGCTTTAACTTATCAAAGAACAACTTATATTCACATAAACATTTTAGCTTAACTTAAACAAAGAGACAGGTCTGCAGAGTTGCAAACCCGCTCTGATACCATCTGTAAGAGCCCGGTCCCGAGATAGGGATTAACAAATGGGGACGGGGTGTTATTAAAGGATTAATGAATAAAGTCGGAAGATTAACAAAGGGGTTTAAGAACAAAGACATGCTTTGGGAGATAGGTGGTGATGCTCGGGTTTACTTGAGTTAAAATGGAAACATGCTTAAGCGGAATAAAACGGCTAACTAATCAGATACCAACAAGCATAGACCCATTCTTAGGTCAAAACGAATAATAGATATCAACGTGACTAAGCCTCTTCACAGGGGAACGGGGATCATACTCGAGAAATGGAAATAAACATAATATGCATCTTATAAATATTTAATCATGTCTGGGGATGTTCTTAGAGTCTTGACGATCATAGCAGAACTTAACGGAATTAGAAAAAGTGTATCAGAGTAGCAGAAACATCATGGGATTTCAAAAGAAATTTAGATAATAGCAAAACAATCTTGGCAGCCAACCGACATCCACAGTCACCAACATCCTCAGCATCTCAACCTGAAAATATTTGAAAAAAGGGGGCATGAGCACTAATGTGCTCAGTGGGTTTTAGCAAAAATACTTTAATAACTTGAAGATATGCAATAATTAACAGACGGTATATGGAGAGCAAAACGCAAAAGCCCTCTCCATATCCGTAAAATCTTTTTCTTTTCTTTTGGGCCCAACTTGGCTTAAACCTGATGTCAACTGCACCCTTAGGCATGCCATGGGATAGAAGAGGGGTTACCTCAAATATCCGAATGAGTTTGTGAGGGAAATAACCCAGCAGTGACTCCCTTAAGAGTTCTGAACTTAAGTCCTGCCTAATTGAAATGCTAAGTCCCTTTCTTCCTTAACCTTGCTATCAAAACCAATCCTAGAGCACGTCTAAGTACTAATCCTTTGATATAACATGATCTCAGCCTATAAGAGATTTTACGCTATCTTAAAAGGCAGTCCTTAATCCTTAACTGTACGAGCTTTATTAAGGCATAAACATTCGAATACAAGAGATGAATGTAAATAAATACGATTTGTAACTATAGACAAATCTAAATATCTCATGCTAAGTATAAACAAAACTTTAACATTTCTAGCATTTTTATTCATTCTAAACATGCTTGAGAACTCAGTTATAACATAATATCTTCCTTTTCTTTCTTTCTTGTACAGAGATCAATCAGGCAGAGCAAAAATGTTTTATTGGATATCTCATTTGCCCTATATACTTCTAGAGCTTATTAGCTCAAACTTTAGATGAGTATAGATTTACCCACCTCGATCACGGAGCGGAAGATGAGGCAACGAGTTGATGATCCTTCTTCGAATTCCCACGAGGCTCACTTCCTCTTACAAAAGTCGAATTATCGACTTAGCGGCCTACTACGAGGATTTCTAGCTAATAACATGGAATTAAATAATACCCATCTTAAATATTTCTAATTAGGACTTAATCATGGATAGCACGACTTTATGACTTTATAAAGATTCGAGAAGGATTTATTTTAATTTAGGAACTTCTCGACTTGATTTCTCAATTTTTAGATGGAAATAACTTTGAATAGCTTATTCGAATTAAATCGGGAATAACTTGAATGCTTTTCTAAAATTTAAACTTGAAAATAGCTTGGAAATAACATGATTTGAAAAGCTCGAAAAACTCGGGAAGAGGGTACGAAATAGCCGGAAAAGAAACGGTGAAAAACAACACGGAGAAAGGGGGGCACCGCGGCGCACCTGGGCGCCAGCGGGCAGCCCCCCCGCCGCGGGCATGATGCGCCGGCGAGGCTACCGGCGGGCTGTCCCCCACCGCAGCGCATGGTGCACCGGCGGGGCGCCCTAGCCCCAGCGGGCTTGAAGGTCGAGGGGGGTGTGGCGCGGCGGCGCACCCCCTCCCCCACGGGGCTCTCTCCTTTCTCTCTCTTCAACCCAGTTCTGGGCATTCTTCAACTAGATTCTTCGTGTTCGTTGATTCTTTCGATGAACATGAAGAACACTTAACCCGAAATTTCTTAAAAACAACATACTTGAAATTAATATGCAACAACATGCTTTAACTTAAAAAGAATTTTGGCATTATAACGGCATAAACACAATAATCCTCCTTAATAATTAGAATAACGATGAAATCTCTTAAATATAGTTTTGAACGGAATTTATCAAAATAAACGAGGCTAATCTTAAGAATAATAATGACAGGAATAAAGCGGGAAATATAACGTAAACGTTATTATCTTGGAACTTCAATAAAAATCGAAATACAATTTAGACAAGCAATAATGAAGAACGCGAAAAATGTAAAGAACGGAAAGTAAATGCGGAATTTAAAAGACGGAAAAGAAGTGGAGTCGAGACCGACGAACAAGAATGGACGGGGTTAGGTGCGTCGAAGGAATGTGGCTAGCTCGGTGTCTCGTCGAGTCGCAACGGTGGCAGAACCGCCTGCTACGACCCAACGGCGCCCCTAGCACATTCCCTCACCATATCCCTTCCACGCCACTCCACTCGTCGCCTTGAAGAACACTCACGAAGAACGCTTTTTACTTCGACAGAACTTTCTCGGCTTTTAAAGCTTCTCACCCTCTCAATTTAGAAGTGAAATGGATGAATAATGAACAATGAAATGCAAAGGGGTGGCCCTCTATTTATAGCAGAAGCTTTGGCTTCCCTTGGAAGCCATTGCAGTGTGGAAATACTGTAAAAGTTACCCTGGGTTCGGTTAAAAGCTGTTTTATTCGATGTTGAGGTCTAAATGACTTCAGACATGAAATCTAAAAATACCGGAAGACTCGTTGGCTCGAATACTAGTGAACCAACTTGATTCGTGAAGAAGACGGGGTCGTTAGAAGAAAGACGAGCAAAGATTCCCTTTTTGGAATTACTTTTTACTATTCACTCAGACTGACATATTTTTCTCCCGAGCGTTCGATTGACCTCAGAATGGAGATCCATGAATGCCAACGGAATCCTTTAGTCATTTTCCATAAGAGGAGCCTGACAGAACTGGACTCGAATAAATGAGGAGGATTTCATAAATTTCTCAAAACACAAACGCACGCAAAAGTTATTATTCATTCGCCTTTTAAATACGTTTTTCATCACCGGGAACTCAAATGACTTCAGATTTAAAATCCGAAAACAACAGCATACTCCTTGAGTTAAAACCTTCTAACGAGATCGTGAATGTTCATAAAAGAATTAAGATTATATTTTCTGAAAAGGCGATTTTCACGAAAACTGACTCTTAAAGTCGTGACTGACATCCAACCTTAATTAACTTATTTATATTTCTTCCTTAACCGATTGATTAACATTAACAATTATCTTAAACCTTATCCAAATATCTAGGGTGTTACACTTTTTCTGATGTCAAAGCTGCCATTAAGTATGGCATGGATAATGCCTCTGTTGATTTGATTATTAGTGCTCTAACGTCTAAGGAGTTGGAGGTGTTAGCATCTGGGGAGGGAGGCAGTCAGGGCAATAGGGCTATGGATGCTAGAGGGGGGGAGAGAACCAGAACCTCAAATCAAAATAAAAATGGCAATATTAAGAAGAAGGGTAAGTCTAGGTCTAGGCAGGTGAGAAAATGTTATAATTGTGGGGAAACCAATCACTTTATCAAAGATTGTCCTCTGCCTAAAAAGAACAATAGGAAAAAGGGCAAAAATGATTCTGATCATGCTAATGTTACTTCTGGTGAGGCTCTGGGTGATTGTTACATGGTTATTCATGCTTCTCATGCTGCTATTCCTTGTGCTACTCCTGCAATGTATGAAAATGAGTGGCTTATAGACTCTGGTTGTACCTTTCATATATCTCCTTTTAAGAATGGTTTCTCTTCTTTTAAGGATTCTGATCATGGTTATGTGTCCACGGCTAATGAGAAAAAATGTAAGATAATGGGAATTGGTGATGTATGCCTGAAGTTTAAGTCTGGTTCTAAAATTACTTTGAAAAATGTGAGATATGTGCATGAATTATACTATAATTTGATATCTTGTGCTGCTCTTGAAGATGATGGTTTTGAGGGCAAATAGGGGAATGGGCAAATGAAAGTCTTAAAGGGCTCTTTGGTGATGTTTAAAGCTCTTAAGCATAATAATCTGTATATTTTCCACTCTGATCATATTCCCTCTGTGCATGTTGTCACAAGATAAAACTATTTTATGGCATAATAGACTAGGTCACATGAGTAACAAAGGCTTAACTATTCTGAAAAATGCTGGCATGTTTGGCTCTGATATTGTAAATATTGTGCCTTTCTGTGATGCATACATTTTTGGTAAGCAGCATAAAGTCCAGTTTCATGTCAGCATGTCCCCTACTGAAATTAAGAGTCATGATATTCTTGAATATATTCATGCTGATGTCTGGGGTCTTTCTTGTTAGTTAAGAAACATTACACTTGACTGGAATTGGTTACAACTGAAGTGCAAGAGGAACAGAAGGAAATGAAAGATTACAATAAACAACTGAATTGAAACAATTAAGTAAACTGGAACCTGAGTGCAGATTCCGACAAGCCGAGTCGAGGGAACCTCTCTCCGCAAGACAAATTACACCCCAGCTAGTGCTCACGGTCTGGCGATTTGTCTCTCAAAGATGAAATGGCTTTTCATCCTTCCGGCAGTAGCACCACAAGTCCAGCAAGGTTCCGGTGAACTAGACAACATCGAGACACTTGACTGGAATTGGTTACAATTGAAGTGCAAGAACAATAGAAGGAAGTGAAAGATTACAATAAACAACTGAATTGAAACAATTAAGTAAACTGGAACTCGAGTGCAGATTCCGGCAAGCCGAGTTGAGGGGACCTCTCTCTGCAAGACAAATTAAGCCCCGGCTAGTGCTCACGGTCTGGCGATTTGTCTCTCAAAGATGAAACGACTTTTTACCCTTCCGGCAGTAGCACCACAAGTCTGGCAAGGCTCCGACGAACTAGACAACGTCGAGAACTAGTATGCAACAAAATGATGAGTTTCGTTTATGCAGAATGTAGCATTTTTAGACCATGCAGGATGTCATATTTATAGGCACATCTCCACTGCAGGGGACAACAACTAGGGTTTGAGGGCATTCAAACCAGGTGTTGTAACTGCCAGGAGTTATAGCTCTGTAATTAAGCCCTCCAGGAGTTACCTTCTGCAGATCCCGACAGGTGTCCCATGTCGGCTCGGATCTCAACACGTGTCCAAGGCAGTTGCAGATGCAGATCCTGACAGGTGTCCCATGTCGGCTCAGATCCCAATATGTGTCTAGACAGCTGCAGACTTTGACTCCCGACAGGAGTTACATTCCAGCCCACTAACTCCACTAGCTCCAGGTGGGAGTTACACATTTGAATTTCAATTGAAGCCACTTAACTTAGCTAGGAGTTACACACTTCAATGCTGGACATGCACCACTAAGTGCACCCACGACCCGATGATGCATATAGTCGATCTGCCGACCCGCTTCATGACCCGACCATTTCTGTACCGTAAAACTGGTACGGCTAAGCCCCGGAAGCTCACGTACGTCCAACGTCCAATTTCCAAGATCCAAGTCCGAGGACGTAGACGAGACGAACCGGGCACCGAACATAGGCAAGGGCACAAGCTCGGGTACGGGCTCGGGCACGGGCACGGGCTCGGGCTTGGGCACTGAAACGGACGGGCGCGCTCGTGTATGTGCGTGTGGGCTCATGGCCCACATTCTTGTGCACTTAATTACTTCACTTAAGTGTTAATACACTTAAATACACTTCTTAACTTGATTAAGAAATCAATGTGGGATTATTTAATGTGTCTTAAATACATTATCCCACACACCATAAATGCCCAATCGTGTGACCAACTTCAACCACTTATTTCTCACTCATCGAAAATCAGATTTGAGCAAATAAAAATACTACGATTATCTACTCACGACATAGAACAATTGTATGGTATTTAATTCCTTAAAAATTAAATATCTTTGTCATGAAAAATCAAATAAAATAAGTCAAAACTCAATTTAATAAATCCAATTTTTCAACAATCCCCCACATGAGTAGAAATAGTGCATGCATGTATGCAGACATGTAGCCCAGTTCTGTAGAAACACAACTGCAACAAGATATGTAGCTTGTGACTTTGAACCTTTCATATTCCAATACTATCGAGTATACCGGCTATTTAGTGGACATGATGCCTTGAACTATATATCCTTAGTGTATACTGAGACAATAGTATTGAAAATAGCTATGTCTCACACATTATTTGTTCTCACATTTGTATCCGTTTCAGGCCATGCACAACCTTTTTGAATTCATAAGTATCTCTTAGAAGCGGTCCCCACTTCTCACTTATATAGGTGATCTCCTCTTCCGAGTTTCCTTCCATACTCAACCTCATTAGGTTTAGGAATCATTAAAAGTCATCGGACTTATCCTCACCACATTGACAGGTGTGCACTTGGTTTGCTCATAGGGAACTGTTCACTTATAAGTTTCCAAGTGCTACTAGACCGAACATTTGTGCTTAGTTTTCCCACTGAACCAAGTTTTTGGAATCTCCAGTCATCATGGTTGGGTTACCGCTACAAGCATTCTTAGATTGTGGATTTTAAACCCATTCCCTCTAACAACTTAGCCTTTTGATATCGATTTAACCCTTTGGTTAGCGGATCCGCTAGATTGTCTACGAACTTCACATAGTCAACTGAGACAACTCCACTTGAGATCATATGCCTCACAGTATTATGTCTCCGACGTATATGTCGAGACTTACCATTAAACATAGCATTATGTGCCCTCCCGATAGCCGCTTGACTATCACAGTGAATCATCACTGACGACACTGGTTTTTTCCAGCATGGAATATTCTCTAGAAAGTTACAAAGCCATTCCGCTTCTTCACAAGCTTTATCCAAAGCGATAAACTCAGATTCCATGGTAGAACGGGCTATACAAGTCTCTTTCATGGATTTTCATGACACTGCTCCACCACCGATAGTGAAAATAAATCCACTAGTCAAGAATGAGTCTTTTGTGTCTGATATCCAATTCGCACCATTGTACCCTTCAAGTACAGGAGGAAACCTTGTATAATGCAGCCCGAAGTTCAAAGTATACTTCAAGTATCTTAGAACTTGTACTAGAGCTTTCCAATGCTCTTTGCTTGGATTGCTCATGTACCGACTCAACTTGTTCACAGAACATGCAAGATCAGGTCTAGTGCAGTTAGTGATATACATCAAACTCCCAATGACCCTTGCATACTCTTCTTGAGCTACCGATTCTCCCTGGTTTTTACTCAAGTGTACATTGAGTTCCAACGGGGTCTTAGCCGGTGGACTATCAAAAGCGTTGAATTTCTTAAGCACTTTCTCTACGTAATGAGATTGTGTTAAGACAATTCCACCACTTGTCCATACTTTCAGCTAAGCCCATATCTTTCATGTTGAAATTTCGTTTCAACATTTCTTTCATTTCAACAATCACTTGGTGGCTACTGTCCATGATTAACATGTCGTCTACATAAAGACAGACTATGACATAGCCATTAGAACTGCTCTTTATATACACATTTATCACACTCATTGATTTTGAAACCATTTGATAACATCATGTTATCAAACTTCAGGTGCCACTGAATAGGTGTTTGTTTCAGACTGTACAACGATCTAACAAGTTTACACACCTTTCGTTCTTACCCTGGTGCAACAAACCCTTCAGGTTGTTCCATGTATATTTCATCCTCCAGCTCACCATTCAGAAACGCGGTCTTTACATCCATCTGATGAATTTTAAGATTGTGCAAAGCAGCAATCGCTAAAAGCACCCCGAATAGATGTAATACTTGTTATTGGTGAGTAGGTATCGAAGAAATCATACCCCTCTTTTTGTCTAAAGCCTTTGGCAACCAAACGAGCTTTATACTTATCAACAGAACCATCTGCCTTATATTTTCATTTTAGGATCCAGTTGCATCCTAATGGCTTACACCCACTTGGGAGATCTGTCAACTTCCAAATGTGATTTTTTGCATGATGGAATCGATTTCACTATTGATAGCTTCTTTCCAGAACGCAGCATCTGGACTGGATAGAGCTTCTTTCAAAGACTTTGGCTCATCATCCAACATATAGGTGATGAAATCCAGACCAAAAGTCTTTGCCGTCCTAGCTCGCTTGCTACGTCTCGGTTCTTCATCCACAGGATCAAAACTAGTAGCAGCTTCAGAAGTTCATTTCTCAGAACTACCTTCTGCCCTATCCTTATCTTTACAAGGATAGATGTAACGCCCCAATTCCTAGTGAATAAGAATGCTACTAAAAACCATTTCTTCGTATCAAATATTTTAAAATACAATGCGGAATCTTGAAAGTAGTTAAGAATGAAAAATAAAAATTAAAATAAAAATATCTATCAATATTTATGTCATAATGGAGTGGAAGAGAACCTGCCTAACCTGCCTAATAGATGTCATATAAATCAAGAGAAATTTTGAAAATTAAAATTCATCTAGTAATTCATAATCCCTTAATAAATTTTGCAAAATAAAATATATATTTTTTGGTTGGGTAACAACCTTTCACAACATTAAGCAAGAAAAAGCATAAAACTTGGGTCACAGCCCACCATAATAATCAAAGTTGGTCAAATTATCCAAAATACGATCAAGATAAGTTAGTAATAGCAAATGTTATAAATGCGTGTAACTGGGAGAACATAGTGGTTATTTTCCGCCTGCTCTGCCTCTCGACTCCTTAACCTGAAAGCATAAAAATAAATAGGGTATGAGCATTTAAAAATACTCAGTGGGGAATACACTGCAAGCAGCTATAACCAATTGTGTAATGCATCATACAAATGAACACATAAACGTAGTTGACACATTGAGACTAGCCTCGGTCCCTTGTGGACCTGACCCCTTGTGGGCCTACCCCTTATGGGTAATCAACTTCGTCGATCCCTTGTGGATCATGAACCCCTTGTGGGCCACATTAGTTCAATAGCATGATACACGACACAACAGTGATTATAACCATGTAAAAACTACGCTTACAGATTGAAGTAAACCCCACCTAGAATAAAGATCAATGCAAACCTCTTAAAGCTTCAGGTTGTTGTCCGTCTTCGAGCTCCGATTGCGCCGCTCCTAGCACTTTAGAATTATTTCTTTAGTTACTGGGCCCTTAAGATAATTATTTGAGCAAAGTTTATCATTTTTATGAATTTAAACCATCTTAGATCATTTGGATATTTTAAGGCCCTTTAAACAAAATTAAGGGTCTCAATTAAACAATAACATAATTTAAGCTAATATTGAACTCATTAGAAGCATTTGACATATTTATAAATTTAAGTTAGGTGCAATAACATAGACACATCTTCTAAAAAAACTTAAGTCTTATATTCATTCTCAATGAATTTTAAGCTTAACTTTAATTATCTCAAAATTATGAACTTAATGGATATTTTTATAAAATTTGAGAGGTCATAACACAACTTATTAAAATTTAGGACTTAGATATAAAAATTAAAATAATTCATGATCATACAAATGGTGATTATACATTGTCAAAATCCTTAAATTCGACCAAAAATCAACATAAATATTTCAAACCCCAATTTAAGCACTTGAAAGCATCTCCCCTGTTTTTCTTCTCATGTACCAGTTTTAGTAAATCGCCCATATCTCACCAACTAAAAATCCAAATCAAGTAATTCCAAGCTCTGTAGAATCCTAAGAGGTATATCTAAAACTGTTACTGAAATAGGCATTCCTAGATTCTGACTTTAAAAGGGCTAAAAAGTCGAATTAAATTAACGAAATAAACCTGTTCGGAAAAACTGACAGGTTTTGGTAAATCGATTGTAACTTCGTCTACAAAATTCGTATTAACCCAATTCAAGTTTCAAAGGAAAGCTAAGACGATAACCTAGAACTATGTTGTGCTCTAGATGTCCAGAAACAACTCCAAGAAATCAGATTTTCAATCGAAGTAGGTGTTACGAGCTGTCCAAAAACAAATTTGGGTGGAATGTTTCCCCTTGGATTTCTACAATTAAACCCTTATGTTCTTCAACAATCAAGCACTTTTATGTGTTATATATCAAACCCAAGATACAAAATGTTTAATTAATTAGTTCATGCTCTTAATTCCAAGAAATTGAAGAAGATAAAGTGAGGTATCCTACAACAACCCAATATCAAAGTGACTAGAAAAGCTAATAGGAGGAAAAGAGGAGAAAGAAGATTACCTTTTGGAGAAGAGAGCTCAACTTGAGGGAGCTTGTGTGTGTCTAACTTTACTTCAAGAATTTGGGAAGAGAAAGAGAGAGATGGATCGAAAGTGTGTGTGGGAGAGGGAGAGATCGATCGTGAGAGAGTGTGAATGAGAGAAATGAATTTACCCTTTTTTTTCTATTTGTTTTGAGAGATGGAGAGATTTTTCTAGAAAAATGGAGATATTGGTAGAGAGAGAGAGAGAGAGAGAGAGAGAGAGAGAGAGAATGTGCAATATTTATTCTTTTCAATTTATGATGAAAATATCTATGATATTTTTGCTCAAAATTAATATTTTATTTACCTACCTAATCATTCCATTTCCTCATTTATCTATACTACATGTAGTAGAATATCTACAACATTTTGTTAAAATATAGTTTTTATATTTATTTAATCACTCCTACAATTATCATTACTAAAATTAACTTTAGTAAATCCCAAATTTTGAATATTTATGATTTAAATTATGAAATTTTATTTATCTAGGCAAGGTACTCAATCTATTCAAAGTTTTTAAATTTCTTTCTCTATATTGAATCATTTTTCTTCCATTTATTCTTCACTAGGGGCACATCGTTGCTCCGAATTGGACAACCTATAAACATTTAAATCATAAGCAACAAATATTACAAAATAAATAATTTAATTTTGCAAATAATAATTTAAATTTAAAAAAAGATTCGGGGTATTTCAATAGACATTCTCGAAGAATATAGCATTCTTCGACTCCATCATCATTCCTTCAGTCAACTCAGGAATCTCCGATTTGTGAATAAGAAAATGATATGCACTACTGTTAAGTGCATACCCAACAAAGATACAATCAACCGTTTTAGGGCCGATTCTAACTTGTTTACGAAGTGGCACTTTAACCTTAGCCAAACACCCCCACACTTTGAGGTATTTATAAGACGGCGTGCGTTCTTTCCACAACTCGTAAGGCGTCACATCCTTACCTTTAAGTGGAATCTTGTTCAGGATATAGTTAGCTGTCAACACAGCTTCCCCCCCACAAGTTCTGTGGTAATCCCAAACTTATCAACAAAGCATTCATCATCTCCTTAAGAGTTTGGTTTTTGCGTTCAGCAACACCATTAGACTGTGGTGAATAGGGAGTCTTAGTTTGATGAATTATACCCGCCTCTACGCATAACTCTTCAAATAGGGCAACATATTCTTCACCTCTATCACTTTGAATTGCTTTAATTCAACCGCTTAGTTGATTTTCGGCTTCATTCTTGAAGTTCTTAAAAGCTTCAATAGCCCCATCTTTACTTCTCAAAAGATAAAGATAACAGTATTTTGTGCAATCGTCAATAAAAGTAATAAAATACTTTCTACCACCTCTAGTTTGCACAAAATTTAAGTCACACACATCTGTGTGAATTAGATCTAGAGGTTTAGTGCTCCGTTCAACTGAATGAAATGGTAACTTTGCCAATTTTGCCTCGACACAAACTTCACATTTGTTTCGAGTATTTAATTGGTTCACTTTTAGCAAATCTAAGTTTACTAAACATTTTATAGCATTTAGATTAACATATCCTAATCTACAATGCCATAAATTCGAGCACTCAACAAGCAAGTAAGCAGAAGAATTCACTTTATTAGAACTTTCTTTGGTAACATGGTGCATGGCCATTACATTCATTTTGAAGAGTCCATTGGCTAGTAAGCAGAAGAATTCACTTTATTAGCACTTTCTTCAAGAGTCATCTCCTTTCGTTTGTGCTTGAGATAGCTCTTGAAGTCCTTCCAACATGGTGGCAACTTCTCAATCACCGCAGCAATGGTGAAAAAGTCGGAAAGGACCATCCCTTCAGCATGAACATCGTGCACAATGAGGTAAAGCTCTTGCACTTGATCCATCACTGACCAGGTGTCCACCATTTTGTAATCGAGGAACTTTTCCACCATGAACTTTTTAGTTCCGACATCTTCCATTTTGTACTTCTTTTCTAGAGCATCCCATAGTTCCTTAGCACTTGTTACATTTCCGTATACAGAATATAAACTATCTACTAAGCCATTAAGAATGTAATTTTTAAAAAGGAAATCACCATTAATCTATTGGTCATACGTCGTTCGTTTGTTGACGTCCGGCTCATTTTCCTCGACCACTGGAGCATTTTCTTTGATGTAGCCAGCAACTCCCAACGTGGTTAGGTAGAAGAGTATCTTCTGCTACCACCTCTCGAAGTCCAATCCGGAGAACTTCTCCAGCTTCTCAGCTTGGCCATGGGGAATGGTTCTTGCAGCAACGGTAGTGGATGATGACGCCATTCCAGCAAAAGTAGTTGTTTCTTTTAGTTAATTTATCTTGCGATTGTTAGTTAAGCAACGTTACACTTGACTGGAATTGGTTACAACTGAAGTGCAAGAGGAACAGAAGTAAGTGAAATATTATAATAAATAACTGAATTGAAACAATTAAGTAAACTAGAACCCGAGTGCAGATTCCGGCAAGCCGAGTCGAGGGGACCTCTCTCCGCAAGACAAATTACGCCCCGGCTAGTGCTCACGGTCTGGCGATTTATCTCTCAAAGATGAAACGGCTTTTCATCCTTCCGGCAGTAGCACCACAAGTCTGGCAAGGCTCCAGCGAACTAGACAACATTGAGAACTGGGAAGCTGAGACTCGAAGAGAACTTGTATCCAACAAAATGATGAGTTTCATTTATGCAGAATGTAGCATTTTTGGACCATGCAGGATGTCCTATTTATAGGCACATCTCCACTGCAGGGGACAACAGCTAGGGTTTGAGGGCATTCAAACCAGGTGTTGTAACTGCCAGGAATTATACCTGTGCAGTTAAGCTCTCCAAGAGTTACCTTCTGCAGATCCCGACAGGTGTCCCATGTCGGCTCGGATCCCAACACGTGTCCAAGGCAGCTGCAGATGTAGATCCTGACAGGTGTCCCATGTCAGCTCGGATCCCAACACGTGTCCAGACAGCTGCAGACTTTGACTCCCGACAGGAGTTACATTCCAGCCCACTAACTCCACCAGCTCCAAGTGGGAGTTACACATTTGAATTTCAATTGAAGCCACTTAACTTAGCTAGGAGTTACACACTTCAACGCTGGACATGCACCACTAAGTGCACCCACGACCCGACGATCCAGATAGTCGATCTGCTGATCCGCTCCATGACCCGACCATTTCTAAACCGTAAAACTGGTACGGCTAAGCCCCGGAAGCCTACGTACGCCCAAAGTCCAATTGTCAAGATCCAAGTCCGAGGATGAGGACGAGATGAGATGAGCACCGGACACCGGACATCAGGCACCGGGCATGGGCACCGAACACGTGCACAGGCATGGGCTCGGGCACGGGCACGGGCTAGGGCTAGGGCTCAGGCTCGGACATGGGCACGGGTGGGCGAGCGCGTGTGTGCGCGTGTGGGCTCATGACCCATATCTTTGTGCACTTAATTACTTCACTTAAGTGTTAATACACTTAAATACACTTCTTAACTTGATTAAGAAATCAATGTGGGATTATTTAATGTATCTTAAACACATTATCCCACACACCATAAATGCTCAATCGTGTGACCAACTTCAACCACTTATTTCTCACTCACCGAAAATCAGATTTGAGTAAATAAAAATACTACGATTATCTACTCACGACATAGAACAATCGTATGGTATTTAATTTCTTCAAAATTAAATATCTCGGTTATGAAAAATCAGATAAAATGAGTCAAAACTCAATTTAATAAATCCAATTTTCCAACACCGCTACTGATGCAACTCATGGTGACAGTAGATATTTTCTGTCTGTAATTGATGATTATTCTAGGAAGGTGTGGGTTTTTCTTATGCATAATAAGTCTCAAGTATTTGAAAATTTTAAAACCTGAAAAATCATGATTGAAACTCAAACTGGTAAGCAGATCAAAGCTCTAAGAATTGATAATGGTCTTGAATTCTGTAATGCTCAATTGGATACTTTATGTACTCAATCTGGAATTAAGAGGCATAAGATTGTTCCTTATACTCCTCAACAGAATGGGGTTGCAGAGCTAATGAATAGAACCCTATTGGATAGAGTGAGGAGTATGAGGCAACTCTCTGGGCTTGATAAGCCATTCTGGAGTGAAGCCCTTTATACTGCTGCTTACTTAATTAACAGATCCCCTTCTATTCCTTTGAAGGGGAAATGCCCTGAATCTGTGTTCACTGGAAAGCATGTTGATATTTCAAACTTAAGAGTTTTTGGTTGTGCTGCATATATGCATGTTAAAGGTGATAAACTTGAACCCAGATCCAAAAAATATGTTTTTTTGGGCAATCCTAAAGGGGTTAGGGGTACAGGTTATATAGAAATTGAAAATGATTATATTTTATGTAATTAAATTACAGTATGGGAGATACACTCCTTTTATACAACCAAAGCCGTAAATATCTAAAATAATAGGATAGGAACAAAAGGGAAGAAAAGATAAATACAACAATTCAAATAATAACAGAATGAGAGATATCATTTGGGACTTATATCTCTATCACGCCCCCTCAAGATGGAGAGTGATAGAACTCCAATCTTGGATCGAGCAGCGGGAAGTCGAGCTGCCGTGATAGGTTTGGTCAATGCATCAGCTAGTTGATCGGCAAAGGAGACATGAGAGATGCGCAACAGTCCATTTTGAACCATATGACGAACAAAATGAAAGTCAAGAGCGATGTGTTTCATCTTTGAATGAAAAATTGGGTTTGCACAAATGTAAGTTGCGCCAATGTTGTCACAATATATTGGTGTAGGCAAGGAAATAGAAATACCTAGTTCATTTAATAGAGATTTGAGCCAAGTGACTTCTGCCGCAGCAGATGCGACAGCGCGATATTCAGCTTCAGTGGATGATCCAGCAATACCGCGTTGGTTCTTTGAGGACCATGAAACTGGATTAGCTCCTAGGAAGGCAACATGAGCAGAAGTAGAGGTACAGTCATCCAGATTTCTAGCCCAATCGGCATCAGAATATATATAGAGTTGAAGTGGAGATGAGCGACGATGGAGAAGTCCATGATCAGAGGTGCCTCGGAGATAACAAAGGACCCGTTTCGCCGCCGTCCAATGGTCATTGGTTGGTCTATGCATGAACTGAGATAACCTATTAACAGCAAATGTAGTGTCCGATCTCGTGAGAGAAAAGTATTGTATACTACCAACAATGGACCGATATTCACTCGGATCAGAGAGGACTGTCCCCGACAGAAGAGAGAGTGATGGAGATGAAGCCATTGGAGAGCCTACTGATTTAGCATCAACCAATTTTGCTCGTTGGAGGACGTCAAGAATATACTTGCATTGTGAGAGCAAAATGCCGATGGTGTTGTAGTGCACTTCAACTCCTAAAAAATATGAGAGAGGGCCAAGATCTTTTACAGAAAATTTTGCAGCAAGCTTCTTGATGATGTTGTCGATGAAGGAGTAAGAGTTTCCTGTCAAGATTAAATCATCAACATAAACAAGAAAATATACCACAAAGTCGCCTTGGTTTAGCACAAATAATGAGTAATCAGACTTTGTTTGAGAAAAGCCAATGGAGAGAAGAAAGTCTCGAAGAGCTGAATGCCAAACCCTCGGTGCCTGTTTTAATCCATAAAGAGATTTTCTAAGCTTGCAGATATAATCCGGGTGTTGAGATTCTACAAATCCAGGGGGTTTTTTCATAAAAACATCATCCTCAAGTGTGTCGTGTAAAAATGCATTATTCACATCGAGTTGGCGAAGAGACCACCCATGATGAACAGCAAGAGTAAGAACAACACGAACATTAGTAGATTTGACTACAGGGCTAAAACTTTTAGAGAAGTCAAGCCCAGGTCGTTGATGAAAACCTTTAGCCACAAGGCGAGCCTTGTATCGATCCACGAAACCATTAGGGCGCTTTTTAATTCAAAAAACCCATTTGCAACCTATAAGATTAACAGAAGGGTTAGGTGGAATGAGCTCCCAAGTACCATTTTTAACCAGAGCATCGAACTCGATGGACATGACCCGACGCTAAAGAGGATCCTTGATAGCTTGGGACACACATGTGGGTTCAAGAGGTAGTGAGAGAGCAGTGAGCGAGAGTTTGGTAGCGGTTTTAAGGGAATTTGTTTTAGATCTTGTAACCATGGGGTGGATATGAGAAAGATTTGGATGAGAAGGATTTGAAGGTTGTGGAGAAGGTGTTATCGGGATTTGTGGAGGTGTTGGATGTGAAGAGAGTGTTGTCGAAGTTGGTGGTGGTATTGGAATAGTTTGTAGGGGTGAGTTTAATAGGAGTTTGAGCAGAAACGTTGAGAGCAACGAGAGTGGAACTGGGAGACGTGATGGCAGCCATGGAGGATCAGAAAAAAAAATCGTCTCTTTAGAGAGAGAACTCTAATACCATATAGAAATTGAAAATGATTATATTTTATGTAATTAAATTACAGTATGGGAGATACACTCCTTTTATACAACCAAAGCCGTAAATATCTAAAATAATAGGATAGGAACAAAAGGGAAGAAAAGATAAATACAACAATCCAAATAATAACAGAATGAGAGATATCATTTGGGACTTATATCTCTATCAGGTTATGGGTTGTATCTGAACCTGGATTCAAAACCATTATCAGTAGGGATGTGGTATTTAATGAAACTACATTTCCCTATGTGCATGATAATGTCCCTTCTGTTCATATTTCTTCTTCTAATACGGTTTCTTTTGAGGTGGAGCCTCTATTTCCTCATGTTCCTTTGCATGATGATGTTCATTCTGGTAGTTCTTCAAGTAATCATACTGCATCTGACCAGTCTAGAGTGTCTGAAATAGAAACTGAAACTGAAACTGAAAATAATACTGAATATGCTCCTGACTCTGTTGACCAATATACTGGAAATGAATACTTACAAGAATATCAACTGGCAAGAGATAGAATTAGAAGAACTATTATTAGACCTGTTAGATATGCTGACTGCAATTTGTTTGCCTTAGCTTATCATGTGCATGAATCTCTTGATAATAGTGAACCTAAAACTTACAAGCAAGCTATGAACAGCTCTGAGTCTATTAAGTGCCTCACTGCTATGCAATAAGAGATAAGATCCTTACAGGTTAACAACACGTGGGTGCTGGTTCCAAGACCTGCACATTGTTCTATAGTTGATTGTAAATGGTTATATAAGGTCAAGTCAGAAGTAAATTCTGTCAGGTATAAGGCCAGATTAGTGGCCAAAGGTTTCACTCAAAGGGAGGGAGTAGATTATTCTGAGATTTTTGCTCTTATGGTTAAGTTTACTATTGTGTGTATTATGTTAGCTTTAGTTGCTCAATATAACTGGGAAATGAAACAAATGGATGTGATAACTACTTTCTTGCATGGATAAGCCCATTTACATGAAACAACTAGAAGGTTTTGTGGACTTTAATAACCCTGAATATGTTTGCTTATTGAAAAAGTCTTTATATGGGTTGAAGCAGTCCCCAGGCAATGGAATATAAAATTTGACAATTGCATGAAGTTTTTTAAGTTCACAAGAAGTGCTTATGACCATTGCATGTACTTTAAAGATATTAATGTCAAGCTTATGTTTCTGTTGATTTATGTAGATGATATGCTCTTAGTTAGCCACTGTATTGAGACTATAAAGCATGTGCAAAAATGTCTAAGTGACAACTTTGAGATGAAAGACTTAGGGGATGCTAAGAAGATTCTTGGCATGAATATTATAAGAGATATAAAGTATAACAAACTGGTGTTGAGTCAGTCTACTTATGTTGATAAAATTTTGACTAAGTTTGCTATGGTTAATGCTAAACCTGTTTCTGTTCCTCTTGCTTCTCACTTTGTTTTAAGTAAGGATCAGTCACCCAAAACTGATTCTGAAATGAATTCTATGACTAAGGTGTCTTACTCCAATGCTATAGGATCGGCCATGTATCTCATGGTAAGTACCAGGCATGATATAGCATATGCAGTCAGTTGTTTGAGCAGGTATATGTCTAATCCTGGCCTGCCTCATTGGGAGGCTCTTAAGTGGTTACTAAGGTATCTGAAATAGACTAAGCATGTGGGGTTATGTTTTACAAAGCATGTTCATGGTACTGTTTTGTCTAGTTATGTGGATTCCAACTATGCCAATGATAGAGATAATAGAAAGTCAACCACTTCTTATGTGTTCACTCTGTGTGGACCTTGCATTAGTTGGAAGTCTCAATTACAGCATATAGTTGCATTATCTACCACTGAATCAGAATATGTTGCTATAACTGAATGCATGAAGGAAGCCATTTGGCTCAAGGGCATGATGTCTGAAATTGGTTTTCTTAATAATCATGTGACGGTGTACTCTGATAGTCAATCTACCATTCAGCTATGCAAAAACCCTGTGTTTTATGATAGGACCAAACACATTGATGTTAGGTTTCATTTCATTAGGGATGCAGTAGATAAACAACTTATCTGTCTTGAGAAAATCCACACTGACCTAAATCTTGTTGATATGGGAACTAAGTAGTGTCTTCCTCTTGAGAAGCATGTTTGTAGTATGAAGATTTTGAATCTTGATCCTGGTTAACTTTGTCTTTTGTTTTGTAGGTATTCCTATTCTAATTTGGCAGACCTAAATCTCTAACAGAGTGTGTGTTAGTTATTGAGGTGTTGATTATTATTGAAGTTCCACCTTCTCTATTAGTTATAAGAGGGAGATCCTTTACTCCTTGGTGTCTATTACTCCTTATTGTGTGTAAGATAGTAATGGCTGCTAAGAAGTAAAGTGTAGATGTTACAGGTTATTTGCCTGGTTAGTTACCTTGGTGGTTATCCAGTGCTCTTGACTTTGTGTTAGAGCTAGGCCATGACTTTGTGTCTGGTCACGACCCTTAAGTAGTTTTCTTTGTGAACTCTACTAGTGGGGTCAATAGGCGATGATGAAAACACCCAACAGTCATCTACAGCTGTGCAGGAGCCTTGAATGCCAAATGTGCCAGGTGGAGAATGTTGGAGAATAGCCCATCAGGCTGTGGGCTTCATCCATGGGCCTCATCTACCCGGCCTAGTACTTTTGGAAGGCCCATGTCTGAGAAAATATTGATTTTGGTCCCATAGGACATCGGGTATTCTAATTTTGGTCCCGACACTATCATTTTTGGTCCCAAACAGAGTTAGTATTGATTTTGATCCCCTTTTTTGCCTTGAAATCATGGGACCAAAAATAATATTCTTAAACCTATGGAACTAAAACTGGGTGATTTTTTTGAAAAAGGACCAAAAATGATAGTGTCGGGACCAAAATCAAAATACCCGATGTCCTATGGGATCAAAATCGAAATTAACTCGCCCATGTCCCTCAAACCCTACTAGCACCGACCATATAAATAGTTTATCACTCTCTGAATGAAGGATGAGTTCATTCTGAGTGTTGAGCGGCTAGGGTTTCCTCTAGAGAGAGAGAGATTAGAGATCCATTCTTCGTGTGTGTTCGTGTACCTTTATGGCATCTTCTCTGTGTGAGAGTATCTCGTTCTTGGTGTATGTGTGGGAACTGACGGCATGGTGCAACCGAGGCTGACCGCTGGTGGAAAGAGCCTAACCGCCGGTGATCTTAGCGCGGCTACCTGTTGTGGAGAGAAGTACTGCTGAGGCTATCTGAGCCTTAGTTCCTTCGGCTTAATCTTGTTCTTGTTGTTGTAATATTCTCTGTGAATATTTGGTGTATGGAACCATAACACTATAATATTCACAGTATATTGATTTTTTAAGTAGTAGTAGTAGTAGTAGTAGTAGTAGTAGTAGTAGTAGTAGTAGTAGTAGTAGTAGTCGTAGTGGTAGTAGTAGTAGTAGTAGTAGTAGTAGTGGTAGTGGTGGTGGTGGTGGTGGTGGTGGTGGTGGTGGTGGTGGTGGTCGTGGTGGTGGTGGTCGTAGTGGTAGTGGTAGTGGTAGTGGTAGTAGTAGTAGTCCATTTTTATAGAAATTAGTAACGTATAAACTATCAATTATTAACCTTTTCCAATATATTAATATCAATCTATATGTCTAATTTGGATTGAAAAGTCAACCATTTGAACTGAAGAGAAGGCAAGAATGATCGCAATCTATGTATAAATTATTTTAGAAATTATAATAGAAATTAATTTAATTATAGAAACGTTAAATATAGAATATAATTTAATTATATTAAATTGAATGATAGCATTAAAAAGTTTATTAAATCAATATATTAGTAATTGACAAAATTACCCTTGGAAATGGGAGGGAAAATGTGTGATGCTGAAGTGTGTTATAATATATATATATATATATATATATATATTAGTGGTGTATTTAGAAACACCAATAAAATTAAGGTTACATTTAGTAGAAATATATTAGATTGAAGAAGTTATTCCGAAATTAATCATAGGCACATAAACTTCATCACATGAAGACCTAAATAAATCGTAGGTACACCTTAATGTTAATCATATGAGAAATTAATCTTATGAAAAAATTTAATATAATAGTTGAATTAATCATAGACATTGAATACCTATCATTTTTAATCGTAACCCTTGATTAAATAGCATTTTTAAAAATAAACAATCGTAGGCATACTTTTATAAAAAAAAAAAAAAAAAATCAGTCGTATGATATAGTAAATTAATTGTATGCCTAGGTTTTTTTTTAATTGAATTAATCGTATGTGAAATTGAATTAATCGTAGGCTATTTGTAATTAATCGTACACATGATTTTTATTTTTGAAATAATAGTATGTATACGATTTTTTTTAATAAATAAATTGTATGATATTAAGTATTTAATAAATCAATCGTATATCTCTTTGCAATAATCGTAGACCTCTTTACATTACATATGTGTTTAAAATGAATCGTGTGCCATATAAATTAATCGTATACCTTGTTATTAATCGTATGCCTACGTATTCTTTTAATAAATAAATCGTATGCTTATAACATTAATTGCATGCTTATTTGCATTAATCTTATGCTTATGTTTAAAATGCAGATGACAAGACGACATATTATTGTACGCCACAGTGGTCGGTGGGAGATATCGGAATACGTAGACAATGACAAGCAGCATATGTTGATGTCAGTCAACAAGCTGTGTTTTAGCTAACTAGTGAGAGAGATGATGATCCACAAGTTGTTACAGATTGGTCTGAGTACGATATAGTATCCGTTGTTTTACATGACAAGCACCAACAACGGCAGACTGATCAGGGCCCTCGCTTGCCGGCGGGATGGGCCTACTGACGCCTGCAGCATCAGTAGAACAACAAGATGCTACATTTACAAGCATCTTCTTCTTGTTCCCCCCTCTAAGTGAGAACATACCTCACTCCAAGAACGTCATCCTATTGCATGCTCTGGTAGTATGTTGTCATTATCTCATCTGGTAATGGCATCAAAGAAGCCACCTTTAGCTGCATCAAATTCATAGTGTCGTTAGCATTAACACAAACAAAATTTATATATTAAATTAATAAAAAACTTAGAACCGTACTGCTCCTTGCAATAACATGTACATGTCAATGGTGGGAGCTCTGAATGACCACCTTAAATATCGAGGCATGGTAAATTGCTCACCCCGATGCCAATCTCCCGTACCAACTGAGAAACAACATCATAACCCACATCTGAAAGATAAATTAATAGATCAGCTATGATGATGATGATGATGATGATGATCATAATAATAATAATAATAATAATAATAATAATAATTACCTGGAGTGTTCATATCGGGCCGTAAAAATGGTATGTCCCGTCGTCTGCGCCGTCCATAGCTCCACGAGTCCTCCGGAGGAAACTGATGAAGTGCATCAGCATTTGATATGAATACGCTCCCCACGAAAAAGAATTCCATCTGTCGACATCCTCAACGAGAGTTCACATCCAATGATCAACGGGTCAGTCCTAATTGAGGCAGAAACCATCCAGTACACGAACAACATATTCGCAACCTTCGCATAATCCCGGGGGCTCATTCGTCATCCTCTGCTTTCTCGAATCACTCCTGCATCTCTTTCACGGTCGTGCTCTTCCCTTGAAATAATCTATAAATATGTCTCGATCTGAAATCGTGTGCGTTGTATTCGGATCGAATGTAGAAGTGCCGAAATGTAAACCTGAAATGATTCAAAACTCAGAGGGACTAAAGCGGAGTTCGGATCGACCAATGTATAATCTACACTATCATCCCTCCAATGCAGCATCCGGCACACGCACCTCCTTAGCTATCAAGGCCTGAATGGTCTTCTTTTGGACATCACCGCCTCTGAAGTCCAAAAAGTATCCGAAACACCTGGATCTAAATATCTGGACTGCATCATCACCATCGATCTCAGATAATATCAATCTAATCACCTGAAGTACTACCGACCTAACATAGACCAACATAGACGGCCTAAGTCTCGTCTAATCCAATCAATCTAACAAAAATTTAATAAAAAAATCAGTCCCACTTAATTATAAATTAAAATAAATAATTAAAACAATTAGAGTAGGCTTACGACTAATATTTCAATTTAATCATAGGCCTATAATTAAATTGGAAAATTAATCGTAGCACACAATTAAATTGAAATATTAATATCAATCATACTATTTTAATACTTAAACATAAACATGCTATGATTATATTTAAATGACCTACGCTTAATTTTAATAGGCCTTTGATTAAAAATAAACGCATACGATTACATTCTAATGGCTTATGATTATGTTTAAATGACCTACGATTACGTTTCTATGCTTGCGATTAATTCAACTTTCACTCTGCTGCATACTACGATTAAAATTTCTCAAGCCTACAATTAATAAAATTCATACAATTAACATTATCAAGCTTACGATTAACCTATCATTCCTACGATTAAAATTCTCTGAAGTCTACTTACGTTTAACAACGTGTATCGATTGTAAGGTTAAAAAATAACAATGTGTATTTAACAGCTTACAAATATTTTTAAAAATAACATGATAAACAAACATTAATGGTTAACGATTATTTTAAAAGATTAATAACAAGACTACGATTAATTTTTAAAACTAATCATAGGCTTGCAATTAATATTTAAAACAAATCGTAGGCCTATGATTGATACACATTTTAAAAATAAATGGCCTAAGATTCATTTGAAAAATTAATCGTATACTTTTTCAAATGAATCGTAGGTCTACGATTCATTTTTCAAATGAATCGTAGCCTAAGATTAATTTGAGAAATTAATCGTATGATGAAACCCAGACAGATAAATCGGTACAGGATACAAAAGACGTGCGGAAGACTTCTAGATCGAACAGGTCAACTATGGAAGGATTCAATCCTAATCTAAAGACTCAAATAAAATCAAACGAACTGAATTAAATAATCTAAGACTCGAAAACAAAAGAACAATTAACCTAGACCTAATCACGATAACTAGACGATGACACAAAACTAGCACACAAATCCAACGAAAGAGGGCTGATTTAGATCGTTGGTTTATGGGATGAATAAGGGACGTATGGAATGAATGGATAGGGTCTAGAATGGTTGAGTAGATAGGGTATGTTAAGGCTAGGATGTACTTACGGTATAGGCGAAGAACACGATGAATTGAACTTGTATTGCTCTCGAACTCTTGGTGATTAACACACGATCAGGTCTTGGTGGCTTGGTGATGATACGGACATTGATGGTTGATGTAGGACGTCGGTTGATGATGGTCGAAGGTGATAGTGTTGTGATTTACAACCCGATTAATCCCCGGCGTATCTTGTACGACGAAAATGAATCTTCAAGTTACTCCTCGGTAGCAAGTTCACCCTAATTCCTCGTGTGAATTAGAATGTTCCCTTGATGTAAGACTCAAATTTGCTAGGCTTCAAAAATGTGTATTTTCAAAAAAATAAAGAAAAGCTTTAATGGTTGAGTCACAATTGTATGCAAATGCAAATTTAATTCAATAATGTCTAAAGTAACAATGTATCAAAGGACCCCTATTTATAAGACATATAGGGCCGAAAATAATAGCTAAGGGACCGAAAATTCATGGTCCAAAAAGACTTCTACTTGAACTAGGAAATTACCTAAACTAGAATTCGATTTAAGGTAGGAAATTGCCTTAATTAAAATTCTAGTCAAACCTCTATGACTATGAACAAAAATTACTTAAATAAATTAAATAAAAACTGACCTAAACTATAGTCTAAATTAATTAAATAAATACTATAGTCTAAATAAAATTCAACACTTAATTAATTGGACTAGGGCCGAAAATCTTCATGCACGCACACACGCGGTTCACGTCCTCATCTTCATGCACACATGCACACGTGCACTTCTTAATATCTTGCTCTTATCTTCAACTCTTCAAGTGTGATACTCCATGGTGTAATCTTGATCTTCAATAGTTAATAAATTAACTATCCTTGAGCTGCCTTTAACTTCCTCTCCTTCAATCTCGAGCTTTCTTCACATTGTCACTTACAAGTATGCTTGAAGCTTCTTAGCTCTTGATCGAGTTATTGGACCTCTAAATTGCAGCTCCGGGTCTTGATCTTCATCTCCTATCTTAGCCTCATCATCGTATCGTGAGCTTACGATACATTTTAAAATGGCTACGGTTAATAACTAAACGGCTACGACTAGTTTCATAATCCAACAACTAACATTTAAACAAAAATCCAACCACATCTCGTGATTTGTGAAATTATCAAACAAGTATATGAACAACTCATACAATAAATCATACATGAAAATATCTCAAAATTGAAAAACTAGCTTGAGGATTCGACCGTTGGGCCCGGCGTTCAAGTCTTGTGTGCTCCTCCTCTCTGTGTTCAGATCCCGAAGCCATTGCAAACGGTGAGAGGCGGCGATATATATTTTTTCGACGGCGAGAGGATGAGAGCAGTTTAGTTTTTTTGTTTTTTTTTTTTTATACAGACTGTAGTTGTGTGTTTTTAGAGACGGGATGAAGGGCAAAAGTTTTTCCTTTTTTCTTCTCACAGTTTATAATAAGCCCTAATAATGATATTCTTTTAGGTAGTTGAAATTTAAATCAAAATTTATTATAATAAGCCCTAATAATGATATTCTTTTTGGTAGTTGAAATTTAAATCAAAATTTATTCCTTTGGCAGTGTTGTGTCATAACTTTTTCAGAAAATAAAATAGATTTTGTGGGCCATAAAGGGTTTATTTAAAACACATACAAATTGTCCAAATAACTCTTTACTTTTAAATTTTACCTAACCACCCCAATTTTTACTTAAAATTGTCTATATATATTTTTAACCCAAAAAAATTAATGTATAACCGACCAAATATCGTAAAAAGGATGTTATCAGGAGGATTATAATATACTAAAAATATATTATATTACATTTTAAAAATAATTTTTATGTTAGTCCCATTATTTAGCTCGGGCCACCTGATTCTTGAGTGCTCACCTACACGATAATAATATTACCTTTCTTGGGTGCCCAAAAATTTATTAAAAAAAAGAAAGAAAAAAGAAAACTAAATTACGATATCAAAAAAACATTAGTGTACTAAATCAGTTTTTTATTATTATTTTTTTTTTATGTTGAGGGTAACTCGTAGCCGATATCGAAGTGCGCATTTAGTAAACCCACTCCTCCGCACTAGCCAGCAAATCAGCTTTTCTTTTCAGTCACTGGTGGATTCCCTCTTTTGAAATCCAACAGGACAGAACACAACATATTCACAAAAAAAGACTTGAAAAATCATTCAGAAATTCGTGACAACACCACCTCCCATTAAATTATGGCGAATGCAACAGCTAAATACCATATAAAACCTGACAGATAGATGTGTAATAGTGTATAACAATGAAACCGAGTCAGTATGCAAAAAATTCACCATCAGCATGGGAGTGTCACCTATTTGAACTTTTTTTCTCATTAACTTGTTACCAAATTTGCCATATACATGTATATCTGAACAGTTTTGCAAGAGAGAGCATCCAAATTACAGTATAGCCAAATAGATTGCGATACTTGTTACAATGGCTACTCTGAGACTCAGCCACATCATTCAAGTCCTGCTGATATGCTCCCTCTTGCTTCATGCAGCCACTGCAAAAAGATATATCAGCTACGATGCCCTGCGAAAAAGGGATCCACCACTGAAAGGGTCCGCAGTTGACAGCAACAGCAGCCGGAAGATGCGCCATGCAGATGCAAGAATGGGAATGGAACTGCAGACTGATGATTCGGCGCCTGTTAAGAAATTCAGAAAAGAATTTGCGTAAGCAAAATTGATTTTTTATCATCAGAGACTTAGAATGCAAAATTGTTTCATTCAATTAAGTTGATGCTTATCATTTGTGCATCAACCAGTGTTACTGGAAGTGATCTGATCATTTTTTTCTGAGATTTCTTTTTTCCTGCTTTTCTGCATGGTGAATTTTTCTACACTCCACAGCCAGAAATATAATAACACATAACAGAATATGCATCAAAGAGAATAAATGACAACTTTCACCATCGAAAGCCACTTCTCAGTGCGCTAACATGCAAGTATGCGGCACACAGAGAAAATATCCCTTGAAATACTGTGGAGTTATTGGTCAATGATTAAATGTAAAATTGAAGAGCTAAATTAAGCCACTCTTATAATGGAAGAGGATTATATATGAGAATTGATTAAAATACATGGAACTAGAAGCAGAATATAACATCAACTGATGGCTTAACTTCAGCCAATGAGGGATATAAGTAGCACTCTGAAATACAGTCAAAATCGTATCTATGACTTAAACACAGCACGATTCTCATTATTCATGAGCTAAAGAAACAATAATCCCATTTATCTACTACATCACAGAGAATAACTAGTCATAAGGAACCTTTGAGCTATGGCCCAACAAAGAAATGAACAATTTATAGAAAAATAGAGTTCATACCAAAAAAACCTTTTTTTTAAAGGCAGCCGGTGAGATGATATCAACTGTCTTTATGGCCCTGACTAAGAATCTGATAATCCAAGATTCATGAGAGGTGCAGAAAGCAGCTGACGAAGATAGAAGGAGATCATAAAATAAATATCCCATGATTCCATCATTCGCATCGCAAGAATCAAATATCAGATATACACCATGGAAAGACAACAACAGCAGCCATTCAACAAAGGCATCAAAGGGAAAGATGACTAAAGCAGCTTCTCAACACAGACATAAGAAATAGACTATGAATATATCTTCCATGACAGCATAGGAGCTAAGGTAAATATGGATGCATGAGATTGCAGCCTGCAGAGCAGTAGATAGCATCATTCCTTCCTGCATTCAAATTTTGCTGAGTACTTAGGATAAAATACAGTGATAAGAATTTTACACAGCATGCCCTACCAAGGGGACTTGAATCATAAACATATCTTCATAAATGCAAATGAAATGCAAAGAGTGAAGAGGGCACAAGAACATTGAAGAAAAATAAAATTCATTCCCTTCGTTTTCTAGGTAAAATGGATTATCATCTCAATAAAATCAGAAACGATTCGTGATACATTTTCCCAGGACAACCCATTCGAGCAACAAACACACGAGCTCAATACTGATTCTAATAGCACTAGCATGCTTAAAGCCTCTAGGCCTCAAAGCGGGCAAAACTGACAGTTCTACGGATCAATGCAGCCAGCTCTATACAACACAGTCACCCATCCAGATATCCTAAACATATATAGTTAAAAATCCCCAAGGTGCACAATCTCAAGCTGCATCTCCATATTCCTCAATTGTTTGCTTCATCTCATCTAGTTGTGCAAGGACATATTCCAGTTTTTTGCAACAAATCTCGTTCGATATTCTTGGAACATAATCACACTTCTCAAAAGGGCGATACTCGCATGCGCTCTTGATTTCATCTCGGAGCGTCATCTGAATATCCTATTAATTGCATCGAACAGAAACACGAGCAACAACTGTTCTTAAACCCCAAAAATACTGAAAATCCTTAAATGAAACCCAATTAAATCCCTAAAATTGGACACTATCGCTTTGACATAAACCAAAACAGAGTAATACCTTGACTGATTGCATGAACTCACTGCAATGGCTGTTCACAAGCTCCTTTCTAGGTCCACTAGGGTTTGCCATTTCCTCCATTACTCCGCCGGCTAACTCTAATACCCTCACTATTCTCTGCATACAAAAATACCACAAAACTTCATATATTTGTAATTGGGTAAATTTCGGGTACTGATATTAACACCGCACCGGTTGAAGAATTTACCTTTTCAACGTTTTGGAGCCGTTGCAGTGAAGTAGTCTGGCTCTGTGGATCCATGGCGGCAGAGATTGGGGGTTGCCCGTGGCTCTTTTCTCCACTCCTAAAAAGTATTTTAGAAAGCTTCTAAATATTTCAATTTATACCACCGTCTCAATACATTTTTATTTTATTTTTTAGAAACTCAATACAGTTTCAACAATTTACGACTTTTTCTAGAGAAGGGATCCCTGTCAAATTTATTATTTTAATATTTATTTTTAAAATAAAAAATAATGATATATATTGTAATTAATATTTTATTATTATAGGTTTAAATTTGTAAGAACATGGTATGTTTTAATTAGGATTAATTGCAAAATTTAACACAATGTTTGTCCCATTTTGTAATTTTCGCACAACGTTTAAAAATTTACAATTCATATCACAATGTTTAATATTTTTGCAATTATAACATCCCCAATATTAATCTGATAGATCTATCCTACGTGTCCGATTAGTGATACACGTGTCTGGCTACTAAACAACGTCGTTCAGAATGTGAATGAGTTGTCATTAAACTACATCGATTTAGGGTAGATTTCATCCAAAAATCAATTTTCTAACCTAATCAAGCAATGGTTTCTAGTTCTTTGTCCACAATCAGATTTCCACTTTCAAGGTCTTCCTTCAGCAAGAACAAGAAAAATGGAGATGTCAGGGTCGAATTCTTCAACATCCTTCCCGAGTTCGATCACTTCATTAAGAACAAGAAAAACGGAGATGCGCAGTTCTTCGACATCCTTCTAGAGTTAAATTGCACCAAAAATGTGTCATCATTTTGCACGAGTTGAATGATTTACTTCAATGACAGATTCAAACTTATTCTGGAGATTCTACCGATGTCCAAATAGGAAGGTTAGTGTAACACCCCAGGTCTTCTAAGCATAATTAAGGCATTCCTAATTAAGATTATAAATTATTCTGTCATAACTTGACTAATAATTAAAAGAAATGGATGTGAGTCACAACTTTAGGAGTCCTTCTGGTTAAAATCGTCTTTTTAAATTTTGTTTCAGATATCAGAAAATAGCCGATATTAGGCTCGCTTGAAAGATAACGGCCTAAAGAGTATGTCAGTGTTTTTAAAATTTTAATTTGAGGTCTATAAGAGTCCCGGTGTTGAAAAACATAAAAGTTTAACTTGTGAATAGTGTTTTTTCGAGAAGACGTGATTTTCGAATTTTTACAAAATCTTGCGTGTTGACTTGGGTCTTGTTTTGACAAGCCGTCCCCATGGAAAATTACACAAGGAATCCATTCGTATTCTCGGATTTTCAATCAAAGGTCAAACGAACACTCGAGAGCGTTTTCAGTAAAAAGTGCGGAATAGTAAACTTTCATTTCAAAAAGTAAATCATTCTTCGATTTTCTTCGAGCGATCTCCTTATGTTTCCACGATTGATTGGTTCAATAGTGTTCGAGCTAATGAGTCTCTCGGTATTTTTGGATTTTATATTGAAGATCATTTGACCTCGCCATTAAATAAATCAACTTTAATCAAATCTGAAAAAACATTTTATCAAATTTTATATTCAAACTTTCTTGTCCAGTATCCTAATTTTTCTCAAATAAATATGCTATCACCCCTCCCTCATTCTTTGCTCCTCATATACGCGAGAGAGAGAGAGAGGGGTTGCTGCCACATTCCCCTACCACCCGTCCCCGTCTGAAGCTGTCAGAGTCTGGCCGCTGTCACCGGAGCAGCTGGCCAACCCACGCGCCTCCCCGCAGTTGCTGCCTTCTGACAACTCCTATCAGTTCGTTTCTTATCATTTTCACTTGATTTTTGGATATGCCGTGTATCTTTAAATACTCTACGTTTCTTATTTTGAAGTCGTTGTCATCTGGTGGACAGAAACTGGCTAGATCGCCGGAAAATAGAAATTGTTACTATTACCGATCAGATTCAGTATTCAATCATTTCAGGGATTTTTAAGGTCCCGAATCAAAAAAGTTTCTACTAGAAAGCTGTTCGGAATATTATTTTACATTAGAATAGAATGTCGTTGAATTTTATTTTTGAATATCCCATCATTTGGATTTTTGCCTAAAATGTGAAAGTTGTTTGAGTTTTATTTTGAAATCAAAGATTGTCGAAAAATTCCAAATTTATAGGATTGAAATCTGTTATGATAAGGGTTGTGTAACGACCCGGCTACCGGACTGACGGTTGTCCCCACAAATCAACACGAGTCTTTCCAGCGTGTTTTGTCCTCACTCGCACGCTCCCTGAGAAACTTCACAGGGGGTCACCCATCCCACCATTGCTCCAGGTCAATCACGCTTAACTTTGGAATTCTGATGGAACGAGCGCCAGAAAAGAAGATGCACCTTGTTAGTATGAGTAGCACCAATCAAATCCTTTAAGCTCTCCTCAACTATACAGTCTCATTCCTGTATAGCCTCAGAATCCCTCTCTTTCGGGTGAATTCGGTTCATTCATGTGCCCCTTCGCTTGAAAGTCTTATAGGAGCCGCTCTTTGTCCGTGCCTTGCACCAGCGATCACTCCATACTTCAGCCCCGGGCGTCACAGGTTGTCCTTGAATTATTTCATAATTTTTTGGATAAAAATAAAATATCATTGGATTTTGATAAAAATGTCGAAAAGGGGTAAAGACAACGGGGCATCTTTCACCAATCTTCACTTGGTTGATCTTAAATTATCATTTTAAGCTTGTTTCATGTTCATGCCGAGTCGATTAGAAGTATCTAAATAATCAGGCATCTAAGGGCAAGATAGCAGGTGAATCTTTATTGGAAAGCTTCAACTACAAAATATTTACAGTATTTGTTTTTTATTTGAAATTTTATAATTGATTATCATTTGCTTTAATAAATTAATAAAAATAAGGGCAAATTACGCTTTAATGTCTAACCTTTTAACTTTTTAACAAAAATGTCATGGTCTTTAAATATTAATAGTTTAGTGTCTGACCTTGTAAATTTTTATAAAATCTATCCTAAAGTCAATTTTCTAGTATCATATTGCCTACGTGGATAGCCGAAAATCTGAGGTGGATTTTTATAACGCACATCATCAAATGAAAAAAATTAAAAATATAAATTTAAACCATAAAACAATGCGTTCTCAAATAAAAATAAATATAGGAACATTCTCAATTTTAACTATACCTAGTCAGCCCTCTTTAAAGATTAAAATTGTCTCCTAAAGATTAGGACCCATTATCTTGAATTTGTAAGTAGAATTTAGTTGTGATCATGACCATTATTGATTGAAAATTAAATTAAAAATATTTCATACTTAATTTTTTTAAAACATTAATATTGACAAGAATATGAAAATATACAATAAATAAATATGTTGAAATATTCGACATCATTCTACACCAAAATATTATTTGTTGATGTCATCTAATACCATATTTCCCAAACACAAAATGGCCACTAATACCATATACTTCAATCTCCAAGTAAACTAGAATATTGTTGTGATCTCAGCAGAAGATCAACACCAGAAGAGAAACGCGCGGAAGTCTTAGGAACAAACATGACAGCGGTGGAAGGATTCAATCTAATGAATATATGATATGGATGGTAATATGGACGAATTTGATGAATAAAACAGGTATTTTGGGCGATTTGGGTTATACGTGCTATTTAGCTCAAACCGGACACATATAGAATCTGAATTTGGAACTGACTCGAAAATGACTCTAACAACCTGGAAAACTAGAGATGGACAAATTGTGGCTGGAAATAAGTGATATGGGCATGTATGATGATGTGTGGTGAATAATGGCTGGTGTAGATAGGATATGATAGGGATAAGAACGAACTTACGGTATTAGTGAAGAACGCAGCGCGATAAGCAAGTATGAACAAAACTGAATAGAACGGCCTTGAACACTTGTTGATCATGATCTGAATCTTGGTGGATGATTGTTGATATGAATGTTGATGATGGTGAGTGTTGGTGAAGGCGGATTGGCGTTGATGATGTAGTCGAATGAGTTGACACACGAAAGCAAACCCCGTGAAGATAACTCCACGAAACATACTTCACTTAGAATCTCCTCGATAGCAAGTTCACCCTAATCCCTCGAGTGAATTAGAACGTTCTCTTGAATTAAGACTTAAAGATGCTATCCTCTAAGAATGGTGATTTATGACTAAATCAACAAAAGTGTTTGGTTGATCAACAGAAGATCATGAGACAATTGAGAAAATAACTCTTTATTTCATGCAATGTCTAAGTAATAATGTCACATGGAAGTCCTATTTATAATGCTAGGATCTACTAAACTAGTTAGGAAAAGTATCCTAACTAGACTAGGAAATCTGCTTTAATTAAACTAGGAATCATATCTAAACTAGAATTCTAACTAGGAAAGAAGTTTCCATGATTAAAACTCTAATTACCTAATTAATGAGACCTTCTAAAAAATTCCCTTATTAAAAAAACGAAAATAAATAAAATAAATACCAAAAATCAAATAATAAAATCTAACTATGGATAAAATAAACCCAACAACTTTGGGCCTTCAAACTTGGGTTCTAATACTCGAACATGGGCTGAATTAATTAAGCTTTCATGGACTGCCAACATGCTCGAATAAATCCATGCACGCGTGTTCTTCAAACCTTGATCTCCAATCTTTAATTTTGAACAACATAACAATCTTTGAACCCTTTAATGACATTTTTGGATTTGATTCTTTGATGTTTATCGTGCTTTTATCATTTCCCTCCTCTTGAAAAGAATTCGTCCTCGAATTCGAATCTCCGGGATCAAAGACTAACATGAACTGATCATCAAAGTCTTTTTGCTCAAGCTACATACGACACAACTTTTTGATCATGAATGCGCACATCCCGCTTGTGTCAGACAACCGAAACTCCAACTCCTCCATAGAATTCTTTGACATGGTATCCGTGAGCAAATCTGGTGGTACATCAACATCTAATGGAACATCTTTAACAACTTGTAGAATATAGACATCACAAGAAAATGATTGGCAAATAACGTTAGAACTCAGCAGCTTCTCTTGTTGGGGTTTTTTCGAATTGTACCCCCACATGATCTAATCGAATGCTCATTAATTCTACAACATTTAAATCATATTTTTTGTGTGATATTAATTATTAAAAATGTTGAATTAGCATGCAAGAAAATCAGTTCTAACACAGGCGAAAAGATAGAATTTTTCCTGCACGCGTGTTCTTCAAACCTTGATCTCCAATCTTTAATTTTGAACAACATAACAATCTTTGAACCCTTTAATGGCATTTTTGGATTTGATTCTTTGATGCTTATCGTGCTTTTATCATTCCCCTCCTCTTGAAAAGAATTCGTCCTCGAATTCGAATCTCCAGGATCAAAGACTAACATGAACTGATCATCAAAGTCTTTTTGCTCAAGCTACATACGACACAACTTTTTGATCATAAATGTGCACATCCCGCTTGTGTCAGACAACCGAAACTCCAACTGCTCCATAGAATTCTTTGACATGGTATCCGTGAGCAAATCTGGTGGTACATCAACATCTAATAGAACATCTTTAACAAACTGTAGAATATAGACATCACAAGAAAATGATTGGCAAATAATGTTAGAACTCAGCAGCTTCTCCTGTTGGGGTTTTTTCGAATTATACCCCCACATGATCTAATCGGATGCTCATTAATTCTACAACATTTAAATCATATTTTTTGTGTGATATTAATTATTAAAAATGTTGAATTAGCATGCAAGAAAATCGGTTCTAACACAGGCGGAAAGATAGAATCGATAAACCACTTACAACGCGTAGTAGGGTTGCAGATGGGATTAAAGGTCTAATTCCGTTGTTGGAGACGAACATATATTGACACCCTCTCCTTAAAGGATGTATTCGAACCACTCCAAGCATAAGATTCCACTCCTCGATCTTCTGTTATATTCTCAAACCTTGTTTAGATGCAGGGTGGGCTGCAGACCACTAAACTGTGTGGGAACCCTATGGAATCAAGTGAGCACAAGAGGGGCTGTTCTTGGCTTGCTTAATTTCGTGCCCCCCCTCTCTAACCCCCCCCTCTCTAATTAACAGAGAGGGGGATGAAAATAATCTCCCTAAACCTTATTGGGTTTGGGTCTCTCCACTTGTTCCATTTCCCAGTCCACTTAGGTGTTAATTGGGCTACAACAGGGATCTAGAAGAATATTAAATTGACCTACTAATTTATTTATTTTCTAATATCCATAACATGGATATAAATAAATAAATTAAGTATTATTTTTATTCCACTAAAGAAATAATACTGATCTACCAGTTTAATACATATTTGCGAATATGCTTTCTTCTTTAGTTCAGTCATTCCCCATGTTTAAGATATAATGTCCATTAATTAATTATGTATGCTTCTGACAGCTATAATTAATTAATATCTTAATCCTTGAATAGTACCGCACGACTTCCATATCATGTAAAGAATAAATTAATATTCTTCATGCAGGGTTTCCCATGATCTGCGTGCTTCTTCAAGAGGACATCATCAACCTGGCGTACCAGGACATGGTGACCATATATAATGTACAACCCATCATATATGTAAATAACACTACCCAAGATATCGAGGTTGTTGATCCTATCAAAGAATCTCACTCATTGATAAATCAAAGCAGTCGACATAACATATATATGTCCGCCAATATATGTGGGTTAAGAACCCGAAATCTGTGGATCTTTATTCTCTCACTTAAGGTCAGAACAGAGAATAGTATCCTATCAGGATCCTCCTCAATACACAAGCCAGTGTATTAGAATAATCAGTTAGTCAAGATAAACTAACTATCAGATTATTCTACGGTCTCCAATAGTTGGTTCAGGACCATCTAAACCGTGAGCCCTTTAATATTTAGCAAGAAATCCGATGATATGATCTTTACTGTGTGTTTAACCACACCATATCATCTACAATGCAAGTATATGGAAACATGCATATAAATATATAACGATAAATAAATGCACAAACAGTGACTGCAATTATTATTCAATCTATATCATCGTAGTATTGTTTGATGTATACAAAGACAAGCTTTCCAGTATACAAATTCAACATCTCCATGCTTGCTTGTTTGAGTTCTTTGTGATCTTCAAACACTGCCTCACTGATGGCATTCTCCTTTTCAGAACATGGATGTATTTCCACCAACTTTTCAACTTCTTCGGCCTCTTCAACTGCATCATCATTCTCCAAGTTCACAATTTGTAGTTTGTCCACCATAAAATCTTTAGGACTTGTTGATAACATCATATTTTACATGTATTTTGAGGTACATTTGAGTGGTATTTGATGGACATTGCATGCATGAAGTGTTGAGTTTTGCATAGTTTTCTATGTTTTGTGCAATGTCACGTCTTTGTTCATTGTGAAGGGAATTAATGCCATTTTTTGTGTGGACTTCAAATGAGCATGGAAAGGCCCTAGAAAGATAGGAAATCAAGTTAGGAACGCGTTGCAAAAAGAATCGGGTCAATCGGACGAGAAACGAGTGAGAACGAAGCAAAACAGTGAGAGGCTGCCGGAGCTGACGTGGACTCGCGACCGGA
The DNA here is from genome assembly GCA_026008535.1 of Perilla frutescens. NCBI lineage: Eukaryota > Viridiplantae > Streptophyta > Magnoliopsida > Lamiales > Lamiaceae > Perilla > Perilla frutescens. The sequence continues at coordinate 19,778,663 of BRKX01000004.1, forward strand.
GTCGCCACCGCGGTCGCGAATCCTGGTCTAGACTGATTTCTGCACGCGCGCGACAGAGAGGGGGTTCTCCTTTGAAATACCCGCGACCCGGTCGTGAATTTGGGCATCTGGTCGCGAATTTTGGCCACATCAGCGCCACGTGGACTCGCGACCCGAGTCGCGGGTGACTGGGTCGCAAGCGAGGTCACGAGCGAAGCCCTGGGAGTCCGATTTTTGGCCTATTTTGGCCCGTTTTCTTTTCTTTTTCGACTGGGATACTTCCAACACCATATATATCTCCTCAAACACGAAAATTAGGATATCAAAACCCTACCATAACACCAAAAACCACAACAACACACACCATATTCCTCTCTTAAACACAGAGATAGAGAGTTGCAGAGAAGAACACGGAGAGCAAGACCAAGAGATTCAAGCCAAGCAAGAATAGAGACAATAATTACTTCCGGGTTTTATTTATCTTTATTTCTGTTAGACATGATTTCTTGTTGGATTTTAGTTTTCTATATTTATATGGATAGCTAAACCCTAGTTTTCTAGGGTTGGATGATGAATTGTTTATGAAGTTTATTTTATTGGTTTTATTATATTTCCTATGACTTTATCTTGATCTTTGATTACTCTTGTTTTTATCTGTATTGTTTAACTGATCACTAAATGATACAATTTGATGTGTTAATTCATAAATCGAGAGAGGAGTTTTAACACGTGATCTGGAGTAATTAACTCATTAATCAATAACACTCGAGAGGGTTGAGGTTAATTGAGAGAACAATAGACCCTGGGAGCCATTAGGAGTTGCATGCTAGGCATTGAACGGAGACGTTAATACTAGTTGTGTGATCCATGCTTTAGGCACTTCGAGAGAAGGTTCAAGGTATAATTGTGGTTGTTCTAGCTAGATTTATGTCCCTACATAGGTGTGTGATGCAACAAGTAAATAAATGGATTAGATAAGGATTCTCCAACTCTATAATTCATCTTTCTCCGTTGTTTCTTCTTTACTCTTTCTTCTCTGTGTTTCCATTTATATTATATGTTTAAGTACTTTAATTAGTTCAAGCACTTTAATCGGTTGTCTAGATAGCATTTAGGAGTTAAGTTCTAGTACTTAGTTAGTTAAATATTAAATCTCTGTGGATACGACCTTGTTCACCGCTATCCTATAAGCCTCGCTGTACACTTGCAGTTTAGGTGAAAATAAATACCGAACAAGTTTTTGGCGCCATTGCCGGGGATTTAATTTTTAATTTCTAATATTAGAATAAAATTTCTTGTGCTAATTTAGACATTTTTTTTATTTGTTTGTTTTTTATTTTCTTTTTAATTTCGTTCAGTATCTTTTGGTGTTTGTAGGAACGTGAGACATGCTACCAGCAGTTATCTGTGGCATGGAAACTATCAATTCCAATACCTGAGAGATGCTGCAGAGATTCATGAGATAAACGCCATCTCGAGATTGGCGACTCAGCTGTCTACCCTAACTTCAACAGTCAGCAAATTTGATGCACTTTATCCAATCAAGATCTATGGCGTGCACGATTCAACCTTGGGAAAGTGTGAACCATGGAATTCCAAGGACTTTTGGTAATAATTACCAAGGTGGCGGTCTATACCACCAAGGCAATACACCAACTATGGATGAGTTGCTGATGGAGTTTATGGAAAGAACTGAGAAGTACATGGGGGAGACAGAAGCTCGATGTGAAAAGCTGGAGAGCATAATTGGATCTATGGGAACACAATTCAAGATAATGGAGATCCAAATACGATAACTATCTAACATCATTGAATGCCAACGACAACATGTTCAACTTCCAAGGACTACAAATGAACGCCCTCCCTTGCTCTTAGAGGACGACGAACATGTGAAGATTTCAGAAGATAGTTCGGGGAAGCCGGAGGAAGTAAACATGCCATCCGCACCAGCTCCTATAGTCCTTCAAGACACTTCAATTTTATCTTCTCAAAGAAGACAACTGACGGGGGAGTATGATGTGCTGCAAATGCCGGAGACTTGTAATGTCATAATTTCAAGGAAGTTACAGGCCTACCAAACAATGGGGAAGTCTCACTTGGCACCATATTTCTTTTCTTCTCCTAATCTAAATTCTCTTTATGTGAACTTTTCTAATTTGGAGTATTATGACTCTTGTGATGAGAGTTTTGTGATGCAGGATATTCCAAAGAAGAAAGATAAATTCTACAATTGGAGAGATTGGAAAGAAAAGGATGTGATAAAGGTTAGCCGAAGAAAAGTGCATTCTAGCTCTGAGCACCAAAAGACAATGGCCGCCGTCCAGCTGGCGGATCCGTGATTTCAAATAGGTCGTCTGGCTAAAGACGTTAAAATAAGCGCTTGTTGGGAGGCAACCCAATGTTTTAGTTTCTTTTTCTTTTGTTTAGTTTTTTTTATTATTTATATTTTTTTCACTTCTGTTTCTGAGTTGTGCAGGTAAAGAACGGATGGATTCTGAAATATGGGGGATAGCACATTAACCAACTTATCTTTCGACAAGTTTGGGGGAGGACGTTGAACCCAAACGGACATCCATGTGATCGTTGTAAGTGGTCGACGACACCTACATGCATTTCTGCAAACTTATTCCATCCCGTGGATTTGAATAAGTTTGGGGGGATGTATGCTTGTGGTGTCTAGACCTTTATTTTATTTTACCTGCTTTACGTGTTTAGTTTTTGTTTTTGTTTTTTCAGAAAGTTTGAAAATTTTTGAATTTTGGTCTTGAATTTTACTTGGGATTTTGATGATATATGTTTTATGGTTTATGGTTTAGTACTTATAATTAAGATATTTGATTGGGGATGATTTGAGCACGTATAGCATGATTTGAAAGAGCATGTGTTTTAGAATTCATCGAGCTTTTATTTTGGCCAATGTTGAGCTGTGAGATTTTGAGCCTATAAGACTATTGTCTTAATTTTTGTTCTCGTGTGTTGGTTGTCTATGCACTTGTTTCTCTAGAACTTGCATGTTGTCTTGCTTGAGATTGAGTTTCTGTGCTTGAAAATAGGAGATGATAGTAGGCCACTTTTCTTTAGCCATTTATCCCATACACTGTCCTAGATTCATTATATTCCCTTGCGAGCCCTCTTGTGCCTAATTGCCTTTTCTTTGGAAGCCTATTTGGGATGTCATTTGTTGATTCTTGTGGAGAAATAGGAAGAAGGGTAAGAAATTATGGAGTTGGGATGGAAAAATGGTGATAATTGGTGAATTTTTATTGGTGCACAAAAAAAAAATGCTTTGTGAGTGTTGAAAAGAAGAAGAAAAAATGAAAAGAGCACAAAAAGAAAAAAAAATGAGAAAAGTGCCAATGAAAAGAAATAAAGAAAAGAGACCAAAGGTCCATGAGTTGAAAGAAAGAAAAAATATGGATGACTTAAGGTGGTGTAGGAGAAAGTTAGAAAAATTCCAACTAGTGTTTGAATGTGATAAGTAGTGAGAGTAGAAAGTAAAAGTGGTGGATTGTGTTGCAATTGTTGAGTCACTTGAGCCAAATATTCCTAACCTTAACCCGAGCCTATATTACAACATTAATAAAGCCCTATTTGATCTTAATTTTGAGCACATTTGTTTGTCAGTGGAGAGTTGAGATTTCATGCAAGCTTATGGTAGATCAAGTGTATAGTGTTTCGATGAGTGCTTACTCTTATTTTATCACACTTTGAGTGTTTGAGCGAAACACATACCGGTGAGGATCATTGGCCTGATACTTGTTCGTTAAAATCTATTGCATGTGTTCATGATTTGAGTGTTGTGCTTGTTCGTGTTTTTTTCCTGATTAGATTTTCGAGGTTGTAGATGCTAGATTATAAATTGTGGAGTTATGTATTGTTTGAATTCCATGTTTGCTTTTGTTCTTTGTTTGGGGACAAACAATGTTTTAAGTTTGGGGGAGTTGATAACATCATATTTTACATGTATTTTGAGGTACATTTGAGTGGTATTTGATGGGCATTGCATGCATGAAGTGTTGAGTTTTGCATAGTTTTTTATGTTTTGTGCAATGTCACGTGTTTGTTCATTGTGAAGGGAATTAATGCCATTTTTTGTGTGGACTTCAAATGAGCTTGGAAAGGCCCTAGAAATATAGGAAATCAAGTTAGGAATGCGTTGCAAAAAGAATCGGGTCAATCGGACGAGAAACAAGTGAGAACGAAGCAAAACAGTGAGAGGCTGCCGGAGCTGACGTGGACTCGCGACCGGAGTCGCGACCGCGGTCGCGAACGGGGTCGCGAATCCTGGTCTGGACTGATTTCGGCACGCGCGCGACAGAGAGGGGGTTCTCCTTTGAAATACCCGCGAACCGGTCACGTATTTGGGCATCTGGTCGTGAATTTTGGCCACGTCAGTGCCACGTGGACTCGTGACCCGAGTCGCGGGTGACTGGGTCGCGAGCGAGGTCCTGGGAGTCCGATTTTTGGCCTATTTTGGCCCGTTTTCTTTCCTTTTTCGACTGTGATACTTCCAACACTATATATACATCCTCAAACACGAAAATTAGGATATCAAAACCCTACCATAACACCAAAAACCACAACAACACACACCATATTCCTCTCTTAAACACAGAGATAGAGAGTTGCAGAGAAGAACACGGAGAGCAAGACCAAGAGATTCAAGCCAAGCAAGAATAGAGACAATAATTACTTCCGGGTTTTATTTATCTTTATTTCTGTTAGACATGATTTCTTGTTGGATTTTAGTTTTCTATATTTATATGGATAGCTAAACCCTAGTTTTCTAGGGTTGGATGATGAATTGTTTATGAAGTTTATTTTATTGGTTTTTATCATATTTCATATGACTTTATCTTGATCTTTGATTACTCTTGTTTTTATCTGTATTGTTTAACTGATCACTAAATGATACAATTTGATGTGTTAATTCATAAATCGAGAGAGGAGTTTTAACACGTGATCTGGAGTAATTAACTCATTAATCAATAACACTCGAGAGAGTTGAGGTTAATTGAGAGAACAATAGACCCTGGGAGCCATTAGGAGTTGCATGCTAGGCATTGAACGGAGACGTTAATACTAGTTGTGTGATCCATGCTCTAGGCACTTCGAGAGAAGGTTCAAGGTATAATTGTGGTTGTTCTAGCTAGATTTAAGTCCCTACATAGGTGTGTGATGCAACAAGTAAATAAATGGATTAGATAAGGATTCTCCAACTCTATAATTCATCTTTCTCCGTTGTTTCTTCTTTACTCTTTCTTCTCTGTGTTTCCATTTATATTATATGTTTAAGTACTTTAATTAGTTCAAGCACTTTAATCGGTTGTCTAGATAGCATTTAGGAGTTAAGTTCTAGTACTTAGTTAGTTAAATATTAAATCTCTGTGGATACGACCTTGTTCACCGCTATCCTATAAGCCTCGCTGTACACTTGCAGTTTAGGTGAAAATAAATACCGAACACTTGTCATTTCCATGGACAAAACTTCCAGATTGCAATCTTCTAGATTGGGCACCTCCAGGATAATTTCATCGATATGGATGGAAACTGAATTTTCTAGAACTGGTCCCTCAAGTGTGGATTCTCCAACGTCTAAGCACATGGGAACATATGGTAATGAGATAAAAAAATACTTCAACGAAGTCTAGAATTGGTACCTTGGGAGCAGAATCGTCATTGGTGGCAATGAACTCAGATGGTAACTCAACGCTCGACTCTACTTGAACCTCCTCCTTTGACTTCATCTCTAGTTCCTCCAGCCACTTTTCTATCTGAATGGCATATTCACCATGTCCTCCAACTCGTCGTAGTGATACAGTGCTATTCTCTCACAGATTGCCCTTCGTAGACCAGCTAGAAATCTATCCATCATATCTTCTAGATATTCCTCCACATTAGCTCGTCTCATGGCTTTAATCATTTTGTTGTAGTACTTCTCTACGCTGTTTTTCCCTTACCTTAGATTTAGTAGCTTTTTCTCCAGCTCTAGTTGATAGTGGACTGGAATGAAGCGTTCTCGCATAAAATCTTTCATCTCTTGCCACAAATTGATGGGTGGGTGGCGTTCTTGGCGGCACCGGTTCTGCTAGAATCCCCACCATGTTGCTGCGTAGCCTTTAAACTCCAATGAGGCTAGCTGCACCTTCTTTAGCTCGGGAAAGTCATAGCACTCAAAAATTTTATCTATTTTTCATTCCCAATCAAGATATGCATCGGGATCGTGTAGACTTTCAAACTCAGGTATGGTTATTTTATTGCGGTGTAGACCATCTGCATCTCTGAATCAATTCGAGTGGGTTTGAACCGGATTCATCTTAATGGTGTATGGTGAATGGAATTATGTGGTGCATGGGTGTATGGTCTATGGTGTATGGGTGTAGGGACCGTGTGGTGTACGGGTGTAAAGTCTGGATGGTATATGTGGGTGTACGGGTGTAGTCAAGTGGTGTATGAAACAATGCAGCAATTTTTCGAACCTCTAAAGTGTAAGGAACTAAAATTTATAGTTTGGTGGAGGTATATGTGATGTAGGAAAGGATTAGAAAAGATAAAGATAGAAAGAAACTAGATAGGAAAAAATAAGAGCTAGATAAGGAAGGTTGAATTTGATGTGTTTCACTAGTGTGGACACAATCTAAATAACCTAAAATATCTAATAAAGATAGAAAGAGTCTAAACTAAGTAGGAAATAAAGATAAAAATCGAACATCAGATCGGATTTTTTTTTCGGTTTTTTTTTTCAGAACTTTTTTTTAGAACAATTTTTTTTTCAGAATAGTTTTTTTTTCAATGGACAACTAATCTATTACAACTCGATTGACACGGCACAAAATTAAATAACACGTTGGATTGAACCACGACCAGCTATGCTGACGTGGCTCTGATGCCAAATTTATGATGTGATCTCGGCAGAAGATCAACACTGGATAAAAACGCGCGGAAGACTTAGGAACGAACACGTCAGCTAAGGAAGGATTCAATCCAAATAATTGACTCGAAAATAAACAAAATAAATCCCAAAAATCAAATAATAAAATCTAACTATGGATAAAATAAACCCAACAACTTTGGGCCTTCAAACTTGGGTTCTAATACTCGAACATGGGCTGAATTAATTAAACTTTCATGGACTGTCAAAATGCTCGAATAAATCCATGCACGTGTGTTCTTCAAACCTTAATCTCCAATCTTTAATTTTGAACAACATAACAATCTTTGAACCCTTTAATGGTATTTTTGGATTTGATTCTTTGATGCTTATCGTGCTTTCATCAAATATCATATTTATCAGACAAAAAAATGGCCACTAATGCCACCATAAAGCATGAAAAATATATCTAAAATATGTGAGTAATTTCTCAGTATGTCAGATTTGGTATGATAGTGACAATTGTTGATGAACTCTGGCTACTACCATGTGTTTGAGAAATATGACATTCAAATTTTCATTTTGGCGTATTATGATGTCAAATATTTCAATATATTTATTTATTGTATATTTTCATATTCTTGTCAATATTATTTTGTTTAAAAAAATTAAGTAGGAAATATTTTTTATTTAATTTTCAATCAATAATGGTCATGATCACAATTAAATTCTACTTACAAATTCCAGATAATGGGTCCTAATGTTTAGAAGACGCTTTTAATCTTTAAAGATGAGATGATTAGGTAGAGTTAAAAACTTAAAATTGAAAATGTTCATATTTTTATTTCTATTTGTAAACACATTGTTTTATGTTTTAAATTTATATTTTTTTTTATCTGATGTGGCATTATAAAAATCCACCTCAGATTTTCGGCGATTCACATAGACAACAGGATACTGAAAAATTAACTTTAAAATAAATTTAATAAAAATTTAGAAGATCGAGTACTAAACTGTAAATATTCAAAAAATTGAGATATAGTTTGCCCTCAAAATAAATGTCAAAGAGCAATAAGAGCGGTAAAATATCGAACTGGTGGGCCAATAAACAAACCGGAATCTCTAGCACATTATTCAAAGATTGAAAGCCTGAAGGGGCAACATCTTATTCAGCTCATCGGCAGGAGAAGAACCCGCGCCTCTTAGCTAGAGAGAGAGAGAGACTCAATGGCGACATCGAAACTGCATGCCCTATGGAATCATCCTGCTGGTCCTAAAACCAGTCAGTCCTATTACTAATTTATTCTGTCAAGTACTAATTTCATGCCTAATCATATTGCGAGATTCATCAAAAATATTATCAGTGGACGGATTATTGATTTTGATTTCGTGTGTTTGTGCGCGCGCGCCGCCCTCTCTTCATTATGGTTGTGAAAGGAGATTGCAATTTACAAATATTTATTGAGTTGTGGTTTGCTGGTAATGATAATTTTAAGATGACATGAAGAGGTAGTCAAATCTAAGATGAAGAAAATTGTTTTGATACGACGAATTATTAATGCTCAGTAGATTGTCTGTGTCCAAAAATCCATCATGTCCCACTTCAAATGCCACCGATAGATGGAAGCAGTGAACAATTTAAGTATTTTGCCGGTTATGATCAGTTGAATACTACATGTAAAATGGAGGAGTTTACAACATTTTTCTATCTGAAAATGTTATAGCTACCTCATTCATGAAGTTATTTGGTTCCCAATTATTGGATAATTTTTCTATATGGAGTATTGAGTTTGCTTTATGTTCCTTTCAGAGCCCTTGACTGATGTTGCCGTTTATATGTAGATGACTTGTGTTTTATTTTTTTATACTGCAGTTCATTTCTGGGCACCAACCTTCAAATGGGGCATTAGCATAGCCAATCTTGTTGACTCTAGTAAGCCCCCAGAGAAAGTTTCATATCCCCAGCAGATCGGTAAGCGATGATTGTTGATTGTTCCGGTTCTGAGTTTCCTTAGATGATCTAGGCAGTTTATTTTGTGGGCTGCATACATGGGATAAAGTGAACCTAAGATGATCTATGTTTAAGTGGTATACATTGTTGGTAAACACATACATCAGGGGATTTTTCTCCTTTGATCTTCGTGGAAATGATATTGTTTACTCATCTGAAATTCTTTTACAGCTGTCACAGCAACTGGAGTTATTTGGTCGCGTTACAGCACAGTTATTACTCCTGTAAGTTTATTTGTTGATGTAATATGTTTGAACTGGTTAGTAAATGTTGTTTTTCATTCATATTTGGTATGCTGCGAGTAAATACTCTGTGCATCATTCCAGATAACTTGTGTTTGATGTAAAACTTTTAACTGTAAGGCACCGCTTGTCCAGACTTCTATCTCAAGATCTCTTTTGTACGCATGGCTAACAAAAGAGTATAAAATTGTGGAGAATGTAGACTAGAAAAAGCAGTATCCCGATTCAGAGTTGCATTTGCCCCTTTTTTAAATTTTGTAGCTATATGAATCGTGTTAATTACATCAAAGCTAGAATAACATCACCGGACAAAAGAATTTAGCTCAGATATATTGATGTCTACTCCATCTACCCCTTTTAGAATTTCTTTTTGGGTTTTGTTTTGTGATGAGAAATGCCTTCTTTTTTCTCTCATTTTTCTAATATTGAAAGTTCCATGTGTAAGTTGACCTAAGATTTTATCTATTAAGCCAAACTTAAGTATCTGTAGTAGCCAGCATGGATCTTTTTATTTTTCCTCTCCGGTTTGCTCCTCGTCATTTTTTTCTCCTTGAGTATATCACAGATCATCCCCCCTTTCCCAGCGAGTGTGTATGTCTGTTCTTTTTTTCTATGAGTTTTTATATGTGAAGGGAATTGGGAATCTGGTTATCAAGGCGAGGGAGATGGAGTCATGGAACTTCAATTGTTTTACGGTTTTTATCCTGCCAGAAGGCAGAGGGGAAAGATCCTCAACCTTGTTACGAGATATAGTATAAAACGATGGTGGGAGGAAGAGTTTCTTATTGTTCTGAATTATTCCAATAATTATTTTTTGGGCAAGAAACAATTTTTTTCTGCATGGTTGATGATGAATTAATGAGAGATGGGGCATGCAAACAGAAATCTGTAAATTTTCAGTATTATGTGCATAGAATCCTTGGATTAATTAACTTTCACTAGCGTAGCTTCTTGGTCTCTCAATGCTGAACTATCTAACAACAATTGATCTTCTTATGGAGTGCAGAAGAACTGGAATCTCTTCAGTGTAAACATTGTAAGGCATTTATCAACTTGCTCGAAAAATTCGGTGAGTCCGTTTGCAGTACGTGTTAACTAGAGTACTGTAAATTGAAGCTTGCTAAAGATGATAACCTATCCATTTTATGCTAACAGGCACGACTACTTTAGCGACGATCAAGCTGCTGTTGCCAAAGAATGAGAACGGAAATCTCCTTGCTAGCTAGATATTTTGCCTCATTGGTCATGGCTTTCTTGAGGAGCTATTTCATTCCTTGAGTCTAAACTCATCTTGGGTTGTTTAATATGTTCCTGATGATAGCAGATAACTACAACAACATTTCGTCTTTTTTCAACATTGCATTCAAAATGTATGATCATGAGAATGTCAATATTGCAGAGTTAAATCTCTCTCTCTCTCTCTCTCTCTCTCTCTCTCTCTCCAACATTGTATTCAAAATGTATGATCATGAGAATGTCAATATTGCTGAGTTAAAGCTCTGCGTGTGTGTGTGTGGATATGAGGCGGTCGAGTCAGGTGTCTCATGTCATACATTATAATGATCAATGGTAGGGATCTTTATACATATTGATGTTATATCTTCCATAACACAATTCTGATGATAATTCAGTTGTGTAACTTTCGACAATGAGGTTACAAAGGAAGATCACAAAAAGAAACTCACGAATTGACGCACGCTCACACAAACATGAAAAATCCAATAAACAAACGAGGAAAATATAATACAATAGAATTCATATTATTCTGGAGTTTTAAAACCTTTACTATCTACATTACATCAGTGACATTCATCTAATCCAACCTTCAAATAAAATATTAATTTTTCTCTTCCCCATATCCACAACCCCCAATATTTTAAAATTTGCACTTCATCAGTGACACTCATCCAACCCGATATTCAATTAAAATATTAATTTCTCTTTCTTCCAATCTACATAAAATATTTATCATTTTATTTTTTAAATAAAATGATATTAATAATAATTTTTACTATATTTAAAAAATTGTAATTAATTTATTAGATATATTTTTAAAATTCTTAATTAAAAAAATACCCATACAATTATGAAATAAGATATATGTGAAAAGGAGAGTTTAATTATTTGTAAAACTTGAGAAATTGATGAAATAAGATATGTGAGAAAAAGAGGGGTTAGTTGTTTGTAAACATATCAATATTGGCTCTATTTATAGATAAAAAAACTATGAATATTGATATTTTTTTCATAATTATATAAATTATTTAAATTTTAAATTAATATATATATATAAATTAAATGACATCCAATCAGAGGGTGCCACGTGTACAAGAAATTGATTCAACCTAAAGGTTGGATGACCCATTCGGTCATGAATTTAGATGACTTTATCCTTTTTTTTAAAAAAAAAAATACTTTTATCTTTTATGGTGGTACCCGGGAGGGTGTTAACGATGAGAGTGGTCTTATGAGCATTCGATATCCTGTAAATTGTTTTGAGAATATGATTGATTGATTTATTTTTCCTTTTAAAATCTGAAGTATATAGTTGGGCCCAATTCCGAAGCCCAGTATAATTTCGTGGACTGTCTTAGCTAGGGTTTCCGCTAACGGTAGGGTCTATAAAATGATAGGGTTCTTCGCAGCAAAAACCATGCGTTCACTGCAGTCCTCTCTATGAAGATGAACTGCTCATGAAATCTCTCTCTCTCATCTGCTCATGAAATCTCTCTCTCTCATTCAGCTTTTTAAATTTTGCCTATCGATCTCTTTTTTGCCTATCATATATTTCTATTTAAAATTTTGGGAGAAGTAAAAGAAAGCTACATGTACTCCAAGGAAGGGTGAAAATGAATACCCTTAGATCTTGAATTGCCGTAATCGGCTGTAGCTATATTTATTCGAGAAGTTATCTGGCCGGTTGTTGTTTTTCGTCGACATATCTGCTTACCGAATTTCTCACAATTTTTTTCGATTTTTTATTCTCTTCTGAATCTCTCTCTCTCTCTCTCTCATGCGTTTTCTTGGAAACAATTTTTAATAAAGAAAAATGACTAGGAGAAAAGCCAATTTGCAGAGCAAGAACGGCGATTTTATTATCAATGACGAATTACTTGCATTGAAGGTTGGCAATATTCAAGCGATTCTCCGTGCCTTTCAAATCTCATTTTGGTTTTGATTACGGCCTCGAACAAATCGCAATATTTCTTATTTTTTACTGATTGTTTATGGCCCATAAAAAAGGATGCTCTCCCTACAGTTCTAGAGCAAAAAATGGTAAATAGTAATTAGATTTGAAAATCTAACAAAATAATTCGGCTCGAGATCTTTTCTTAAGTTTATTGACTTCGGTTCCGTTGAACTTCTAAAATAGAATTTAACATCATTAAATTATTTCATCCTCAATAATTTCAAAACATAATGTTGATTATCAAACATAACTGTTAGAATAATGTCTACATAATTCTTAAAATCCAATATTTATTTTTTGAGTTTATTGATTTTTTTTTTAATTCCAAAAAAAGAGTTAAAATTCCTTAATCTAACTAATAATATAACATAGTAACATTTCATAATAATATTCCAAAGAACAAGAATTACATACTAATATTTTGAAGAATAAAAATTACAGATTAATATTATTAGAAACTAATATTGCAACATAGAAAAATAATAATAATATTGCACAAAAAAAAATACAAATTATGTACTATTTTTTCCAATTCTATGAAATAGAATATTCTTTCCATAAATGCTCGGTTAATGCCTTTTGAAGTCCCAAATGATCATCATTCCGAGGTTACACCATGATTATCATATTAACTGCTTCAATTTGAGTAGAGAATCACAATGTGGATGAGTGTGCTAATTGCGTGTACCTAATATCAAAACAATTTCAATAAAATCATTTGGGCCAATTTTAATTTCAATAAATTTGAAAGTTAGAAATTTATGATCTTAAATAAAGAGATTAAGCTAGATCTGGAATTTAGGGAAATTTTATGACTAAACATAATTCTAAACTATTTGTAAAGTTTTAGAAATATCTATGAAAAATCTAAATTTACATAAAAATATTAAAATATAATAATCTAAGTTATGGATTCAAACTCTTAATTAACTATTTAAAATTCATGGGCTAGTCAATCAATTATTAGACTAAGATAAAATATAAAGGCCCAAGCCAAAGCCCAACACCTCACATGTCACAACTCTTATCTCTCCCTCTCGTAATTATGTTCAGAATTTTAACAAAGAGCAGGGAAGAGAGTCAAATTCCCAACTTAAAATTCTAATTCCCTAGCTTACTCCCACATCTTCCTTTTCCTTCTTCTACTTCTTCCCCAACTCTAGCGATTAAGCACCACCACCCCGATGGCACCACTCATGGATTGACGTTAAAGAAAACTCAACACAGATCCAGTTCCGGCTACAACCCAAACCCGACACGAACTCTACCAAGACTCGATGGAGAATAGCCCAGACTTGACAAAGACATGACATGAGTACAGCCGCAACAACGACTTGCAGGTGACTTGACTCACTGCCCAGACTTGATGATACTCAACAAATCAGGACCAGAGCAGATCAACGTGAACCCAACCCAGACGACGACCCTACACTCCCCTGCTTCAACTCCGACTTGACTCAACCCAACTAAAGCTTAACTTGGCAATCTGTAACTCGGACTCGACACCACACACACCGGACCAAGACTCTTCTCTTCTATTTTTTTTATTTATGTATTTCTATTTATTTTTCTGATTTTCTATAATTTCCAAATTTTGAAACTATTACTTTGTTCATACACGGAGTTTACGTGTGTGTACTTGAAAATGAATTTAATCAAATTACATGCTTTGTGAATTATGAACTAGAGTAAAGCATTTTTGATACTCTTGTGCGTATTAATTAGGAACTAACTAGTTGTGGACTTGTGGTGGAGTATCTAGAATTAGAAAAAAATGAACTTTACAAAATTAGAAAGTAATTGAGATAAATTCCGGAGAAGAGTTAAACCTTGTTTGGTGAATATCGTTGGTCTTCCTTTTTTGAAAATTACTTCAGAGATCTAAGGATAAAGTGGTGGTTATGTGGGTTAAATTATTTGGGAAGCTTGCTCATTTTCATGAAGAAGAAGATGTATGAGAGTTTTACTTTATTCTATAAATAAGAGTAGGAAGCTTCTAGGTGTACGATAATAATAAAAATAAGATTAGAGGATAATCATAAATTTTATTTTATTTTATTTTTTGGATAAATTTTAAGAATAAAAAGATAAGCATTGAAGATAAATTTGAAGGATAATATTTTCATTTTCACCTCATATTTACCCGTAACTAAAATAAATTCTTTGCATTTCAAAAGAATATAAGAAATAAGTTTGAAAGTATTTAATAAGCTCAAATAATAATTCTACGGTCCAAATTTAAGTTCTAAAATTTCTCTTCTAAATTAGGGGCGCAATATCAGACTTTTTCAAGTCCATTTAATTTTATTGAACATTATCAATAAATTCAAATTCAAATTTAAAGTAATTAAATAAGTAAATAATTTAAATCCAGTAGAAATGGGTTGTTACAATGTCATTTTAATTTGATGTACAATTTTGTATTTCAAATAACAAATAAATAAGTAAAGAAGGAATAGTAAATAGGAAATAAAAAAAATGTGAATAATTGTGCCGCGCTACAATGTTGCTCCACCAGAGCGATTCTCAGTTTGCAAAATATGCAACCCAGCCGTTAAGGCATTTTTTCCCATTTTTTGCTCCAGATTTAGCATTTGAAGTTGCTTAGAGATGCCTCTAATAAGATAGTATTGTGATTTAATTGGATTAAATCTTTTTGAATTGAATATATTTCATATAAAAAGCTTGTTTTACTGTCAAATTCCCCCCTTTTTTTAATTGCTGCAACTTGTGATTTATAAATAAATGAGTATATGCCTTTTAGTTACCACTTGAACTATCAAAAATATTATTTTATCCTTGGCTGTTAAACAAAAATTAGAAAATTAGAACAAAAAAATAAATTAATCGTCTTCTTTATGACCCTTTCCCACTCACTCCACACTCTTCCTGGTTCTCGGTCTCTCATATGGAGCAAGTGCAGTTGATAAACAGAGATTTTGCACTAGTTTTCGTATTATTTAACTATGTGCTTTAATCTCAGTCTAGTCAGATTTCACTCGATTTTGAAGTTTGATATGTTTTGTGATTCTTTGTAGGTTTGTTCTTGTTTTTGGTGTATTTTGGAGAGAAGAGACTATTAATGATGTCCCGAGATTGCATGTTGAAGAAGTCGAGTCGAGAACGGGACGAAAACAACGTAGAAGAGGACTCGCGAGTTCAGTCGCAAACCGAGTCGCGAATGAGCAACAGATCGTCTTCTGGAAGCTCGTTACCAGGAGGTGGTTTGCTGTAGAAAAGTCACGAGTACAGTCACGAATTTCATGCCATATCAGTGCCACGTGAACTCACGACCCGAGTTGCGAGTGACTGGGTTGCGAGCGAAGTTGCGAATTACGTGGGCTAGTTCGAGTTTGAGTTGGTTTTAGGCTTGATTTTACTAGGTATTTAAGGCTGGATTTGGATGAAATTTGCACACTTTTTTCATACCATAAATTTACCAGCATAAAGAATATAGCAGAGAAAACGGAATGCGAAAAACAAGACCAAGGGATTCAAGTGTTTTCAAGATCAGAAACATATATAATCTTACGGATTTTATTTTCTTTAATTCTTGTCAGGCAATGAATACTTTGTGGATGTTTTGATTTGTTTATTTTACGATGAACAACTAAACCCTAATATTCTAGGGTTGTTTGTGATTCAATTATGAAGTTCATTTATTTAATTCTGTTATTGTGCCTATGACTTTATTATGTTTTAATTATTCTTGTGCTTAATTTTGTATTGTTTAACTGGCCATTAAATAGTTTAATTTAATGTATTAATTCATTAAAAGAGGAGTTTTATCACAAGATTTGGAATAATTAACTTGGTAGTCAATATCACTAGAGAGAGTTGTGTTATTTGAGAGAGCAATAAACCTAGTGAACATTTATGAGTTGTATGTTAGATAACTAATAGACACATTGTTATTTAATATGTGATCTACACCTTATGCACTTCGAGAAGAGGTTTAAGATAGATTAGTGGTTGCTCTATCATAACTAAAGTCCAAACATAAGTACATAAATGGAATTGGTTAAAAGAATAGATTAATTGATGATTATATAATCCTTGAATATGTCTGTCTTTCATTGTTAATTTTCCTATATGATTTAATCAGTGGTTATATTTAGTACTTTAATTTGTTTAGTTCTTTAGTTAATTTAACATTTTCAACCTATTGAGTTATAATACCCCAAAAACTTGTAATTGGATCATACTAGTAAATCGGCCCAATTTGTCTGGATAAATATAATTTTTGACTTCGAGCCCAATCTAGTCTAGTGGGCCTGACACGAATTAACTAAAAGAAGGCCAATTTTAAAATAATTTTAGCCCTTGGGCTTTAAGCCCAATTCTGAGAAAATATAAATTACATTTTTATTATAATGTGAACTTATTTTTCTTCACCTACTTCAAAGAAGAACTCATTTCTTCTCCTTCATCTTCTTCAGATGATTTTCGGCAAAGTGGCCGGAGGCGGAGTGCCGCCGCCAGACCACCGTGGCAGTCGCCAGAATTTTCATTTTCAGCTAAGAATTTTTCAAAAATATGTTCTACACTCCTCCTTCCATTTTAAAAGTAATGGTGTAATTCTTGTAAGGAAATGAAGGCTGATATGGCCGGAAAATGCTCATCTTGGCCGCACGTCGGTGCGTCGCCGGTGAAATTTTCGGGTGGCCGGATCCGACATACAATGACACCATCCTCTTTATATCTTCTTCCTCTATCTTTTCCCCTTATTAGTTTTGAGATCTATGAAGATTTGAGGGTTCAATTTCGAGTTTCAACTCAAATGACCTTAATATTTGAAAAACTCATAAACCACCATTGTTATTTGATTTTCTTGTTCCTAGTGTTTCACTTCATGAGAGAACTATTACATACAAATCTAGGTGTATGAGAGTTGTTACATGTGTGAAATATAGTGAAAGAAAAATATAGAAATGGGGTTTGGTTGTGTTCAATGGTTGACGAGTTTATGGTGGTGAAAGAAAGAAAATAATGGGTTTGTATCTATTATTTTGTGTAAGTGTGTTGTATCTATACGGGTTGTAGAAGGAGGGAGAGTTTTTGTTGGTTTATTTTTATGTAAGTACAATAAAGAGAGAAAGTATTATTTTATTTTTGAGATTATATGTGTGTGTACGTGTAAATGGTTGGGAGAGAGAGAGAGAAAATAGTGTGCTTTAATTTGTGTAGATGAGTTCTAAGAGAGAGAGAGAGAGAGAGAAAAAAAAAATAGTTGACTTTATAATAATGTTAATTTAATTAGGTTTGAATTTGCACATGGTTTTTGGATTGAGAAAAGACAAATGAAAATTATTTGACTATTTTAATGGAGTGCAGTTAGACATGTCAAAACGAGCTAGCGGGGTGGGCCACATGCTCGGAAAGCGGCGCGGGTAAGCTCGCCTAGGAGGTGGGCCTGAAAAATCAGGCCCTGCCCGTCCCCGTCGATGCCCGCGGGTTGACGGGCCAGCCTGCGGGCTTTCTGTTTTTTTTAATCCACTTGGCTTGTTTGTGAACTTGTAATCCTATTTATGCATGTGTTATTCAAATATTCATGTACTAAGACGCATTGAATGGGAAAATGAACAAATGAATACACATGATTGGAAAAAAAAAATCACATTATATATTAAAGCTTATGTTACAAAATAAAATGGTGGTTCTTTTCTTATAAGAAATTTATATGCGGTTGAGAAATTTATTATGAAATTGAAAGACAACAGATACCACCATGTGATAGAAGAAGAAGCAAAGATGCACAGGTCAAGGGGTTGGCTCCAGCAACAATCTTCAAAATCTCTCCGATGATCTTGGTCGGACGCTGCTAGTTATAGACCCTCCACAAATTCTGGATTGTGCTAGATTTTGGTGGATGTTGTTGATGATTATTTGGGAGGGACTGAGAAGTTGGGATTTGAATTGAAAGGAGAGGGCAGAACGGTTGAAGAGGGAAGATTTGGGGGTGGCCACATTATTATTATTAGATTAGGTCATATTCATATTTTATTTGTATCATTAATGAGCGGCCTACTCGCCCCGCCACGAACTTACTTGCCAAAGCCCGTTCCTCTGCGGTGTCACAGGACGCCACCTTTATCCTATCCCAATACACAGGATACGTCGGGACAAGTCCATTCCCCTATCCTGATTCTCAGGATAGGCAACGATGGGCTGATTACTGCCGAGACCCGTTGGGCTCTCGGGACTGGCACCTCAGCACACCCTGAGCCACCCACACCCGCCTGGATGGCCAACACTAGCACTCAAGACCGTCTGGGTGAATGCCCGCCAAACACCCCGCCCGAAGCTTAAATATTGCTATAGTGCTAGTTTTCTTATTGTAATGTACATAGTGGTAGCCATGGCCTTGCACGACCATTTTGTTGCGTTTTCTAGCTTTTAGTATCTAGTGTTGTCACTAAGTCTTTTTTTCTTAAACTATTTATAAGGAGAATGTGCTAACTAATTGTCTGATGAGTGAGTGTTGCAAGGAGTGTCTCCCTCTCCAATCAACGCGTGCTGTAATTGCTGCCAAGCCATAATGTACATGCGATTACATTAATGAAGATTTCCTTTCAATCAATCGTGATTTTGTGTTGCTTGATATGCCGAGACCACTAAAAGCACCAGAGAGTATGAATTGTGTTGTCATCGTGTATCAAGCTTTGCAAGTAAAGCTTATGACAGTGAGGTGAACGTAGTCTAGGACAGACTACTAGCCGCATGATGTGCTCTTATACTAACTACTACAAGTGTTTCGTGACAGGTGGTATCAGAACCTCAGCTCCTAATCCACAGATCGAGGTAGGTTACTATGGAAGCTGCTACTACGTTAAACGTAGGGGATGGCCAAGCGGGCTACGAAGATGAGCCTCTACCCCAAAGAGCCCCAAACAAAAATGAACAGATCAACCACTTAGAAAATGAGTGTGCTAGCGTGGCATACATGGTCGAGACCCTCAAGACGGAGAATATGGACCTCAACAATCAACTAAACGATAGTTAAGAGGCATGGATGTCAATGCGAAGCACCGTTGTGGGAGATACACAACAAGCTATTGAGAGATTGGAGATGTAAGTTGCACTACTCTAACAAGCCGTTGTCAATAGAGAGCCTACATGCTACATGGAAAATATTGGTGCCGGTGGAGGATCGAAGAAGCAGATCTCCAAGCCACAACTATACAACGGTGTATGGAACGCAAATGAAGTTGACAACTTCCTTTTTGACATGGAATAATATTTTCTAGCGGCCGACATCCACGATGAAGTATAAAAGATTTCCACGGCCACAATGTATTTGACTAGAGATGTGAAATAATGGTGGCGAGAGAAATACCAAGATATATGGGATCGACGCGAGTGGCTCGATACGTGGGATCTCCTTCAAGCAGCCATTCAAAAATAGTTCTTCTCGGAGAATGTTAGGTATAATGCTCGCAAGGCACTCCGTGAGCTTAAACAAATAGGCACCGTCAGCTAGTACACAAAGACATTTCCCTCCATCTTATTGGATCTCTTGAAAATGGATGAGAAGAGTAAGGTCTGCCAGTTCATGTAGAGATTGTGACCCTGGGCTCGTGTCGAACTTCAATGCCAACGAGTGTCCAACATTCATGACACAATAGCAGCGGCAGAGTGCCTCATGAACTATCACACAGAGACGCGGGAGAAGAAGTCACCAACATCTAGTGGTGGCCAACAGAAGGGGGGTAGGAAAAAATCTTTCCGCCCCACTTACAACAAGGGTGGAGGAGAAAGGTCCTCTCATTCCCAAGAGAGTTCCCAAAGAAACACTGACAGAGGCCGCCCTAAAGGGGCTAACAAAGCTACGGAGAAATCAAGATTTGACGGATACTTTATGTGCAACGACTCCCACATGGTTAAAGACTGTTCGAAGTGACATCTACTTAATGCCTTGTAAGAAGGCATCTACTGGGACAAACATATGCCCAAAGTAAAGGGAAAAAAGCCCGCGCCCGCTCCAGAAGAAAGGGATGAGGACTTCGAGAGTAAGGGGGAAATTCTCGGGCCTTCTCTCATAGATGTAATACCTTGTCGAGGACAGCAGCACGGAATGGTAAAGCATTACCTAAGAATATGAAGACTGCCCTTGCAATGGAGGGCAAAGCAGCTGGAGAATCTTCAGCAAAATCTACCAAGGAGAAAGGGTTGATGTTTATCGATGTAAAGATCAACGGGAAGCCCATCCAGACAATGGTGGACATGGGCGCCATGCACAACTATCTCAATAGTACCGAAGTCGAAAGACTTAGGCTAGTATTGGAGAAATGAGTATGCCGAGTGAAGGCCATTAATTGAGAAGTGTGTGCATACATGTGTTGATTAATGGTGAGGAAAAATAACATGATTTTGAAAAATGTGTGTTGTTTCCAAAAGCATTAAAGGGAGTATAATTCTCTTTTTGGTTTGAAATAAAAAGTTTTGGAATAGGTGTACATACGTGTGTAGTGGATCAAGAGATGATGAGGAGAAAGAAACTAATTTTAGTTTTCTTAAAATTATATGTTATGTCTTCGCAATTTAGGTGTGTGCTTAATTTTATTTAACTTTAATTATTTTAAGTTTTAAATAAATAAGGTTTATAAAGGTGAATAAAATAATTATGAATTTATTTTGGGGAAAGCTACAATTGTATATACTTATTGGATAATTTCATTTATTTCAAGAGTTTATTCTTAAATGTCTTGAATGACCAAGATTCTAATTGGGCTTTATGGGCCAATTTAAATATATCCAATTTTCGAGAGTGGTTCGTTTGAGCCCAAATTTCGAGAGCTCTTCTCTTAAGCTTAAACTTACCTCATGTTATAGTTTAAAGGCTTATCATAATACTAATAGGGAGTTTGCCTTTGTAGGCCTGAACCCGAGACCTCAGGCTTATGATTTACAGGATACGTGAAATTGTAAAGCTTCAGCTATTTTAGCTATAAGGTAGGGTTTGCTAACTAAAACCTTTATTTTATAATGATTTCGTCCATATATGATTTACAACTGTTTTCGCTCATCGTGGATATGATTTGACCTGCATGAAGAATTATGTCATAGTTAATTATATTGAAAGATATTTATGTGATCATATAGGGTCTGTATCCACGCATGGTTAATTGAGCGCTTCAACTTTTGAATAAATATATTTTCTTAAGTGCATTGACATGTGAATGAATAATGAATTGTTCGCTTTTGAAAAAATATTCTTAAGCACATTGATATGAGAATGTGTATTGTATTGTTCACTTTTGAATAACTATTCTTAAGCGCATGAGAATGAGAATGAATATGTGAATATTGGCTTTTGATATGATAAATTTTTACATGTGTTTGGACGAACACGATAAACCCACTAAGTGTTTTCTAGCACTCAGCCTATGTTTTTTAAAATATTTTTCAGGTACGAGATGATGCAGGTAGCTGACATGGACATATAATTTGTCTAAATTTTTAACTACGTCGAAAATTCTCTTTTGAAAGTTGAATGTTGACTTTGGTTAATATTTTATCGTATTATACTTCTGCTGAATATTTTGAATATTTAAGAATATTAAAATCTTACATGTTCGCTGTTATTTTAAACTCGTTCAAATGTTAGACTTTCAACACTGACTGATCGTTTATGAAATATGACTGTGATTGGTTGTTTGAAAAGTCTTCCCAAATGATGATTGGTGAATTCAATTTATAGAGAAGTTACCATAAAAATATTTTCTTTTTAAAGGTCAAATGGATATGAAATTAGGGACTTTATTTAATCTTTTGTTAGCACCCAGAATTTCAAGAATTGGGGCGTTACATGAGTAGTCTAGATAATGTAGGTGATTTAATTTATGTAATAGTAGCTTGAATTATTAAGTCTATGTCGATTCGACCTTAGTCATTGCTATACTAAAAGCCTCAATGTACACTTGCAGTTTAAGTGAAAATAAATACCGAACATGCACGACGGGGATTGGTCGTAGGGATTGAAAGATCTAAAATTCTGCAATTGATTTTGTACATATCATAGTTTGGGCACCAAACAAACAAAGAAATCGTGAGATTGAAGGACCGTCAGAAGTTCGACGATCGAACTGATTGCGATATTCAAGTCGGAAAGGGAAAAAGAAACAAAAAAAGAAGAATACATCAAAAAATGAAGAGTAATGCTAAGATTGAGGGAGTTTTTGTTAGTTTTGTATACTGAAAGACATGTCTTTGTATACTTTTCTGATAATATGATGATATAGATTGATTATATTGCAGTCACTGTTTGCATTTATATTATTATATAACTTTTTAAGCATATTCAATATACTTACACTGTAGATAATATGGTGTGGGTAAACACACAATTAGATCATATCATCAGATCCTTGTATTGTATTAAAAGGCTCACGGCTTAGATGGTCCTGAATACACTATCGGTACACCGTAGAATAATCTGATAGTTAGTCTGTCTAGACTAATTGATTATTCTAATACACTTGTTAGTGTATTGAGGAGGATCACGATAGGATACTGTTCTCTACTCTGACACTTTCAGTTAGAGAACAAAGATCCACAGAGTTCGGGTTCTTAACTTATATTTATTGGCAAACATATATATGCTTTGTTTATTGCTTTGATTTATCCATGGGTGAGATTCTGTTATAGAATCAATAGACTCGATATTTTGGGTAGTGACATTTGCATATATGATGTGTCGTGCAATATATATAATTAAGCACCGTGTCCTGGTGCGCTAGGTTGATGATGTTCTCTTGAGGAAACACAAGTTCATGTGAAACCCTGTAGGTGGAATTTATTCCGTACATGAATAAGGCTTGTGTAGTACTACTCAAGGTTTTAGATGTTAATTAATTATAGCTGTCAGAGGCTTACATAATTAATTAATGAATATTAGATCTTAAATACGGGGAATGGCTGAACTAAAGGAGAAAGTATATTCGCAAATATGTATTAAATTGGTAAGTCAGTATTACTTCTTTAGTGAAATAAAAGTAATATTTAATTTATTTAATAATATCCTAAGTTTATTGTATATTAGAAATTAAATAAATTAGCAGACCAATTTAATATTCTTCTAGATCCCTGTTGTAGCCCAATTAGACTGAAGTGGACTGGAGATGGAACTTGAGATGGAGGCCCAAATTCAGTAAGGGCTAGGGCTGCAATTTTTGCCACCTTTCCTATTTAATTAAGGGGAGGGGACGAAAATTATTATGTAATTTTTCAGCTCTCCTTTTGCTCTATAGTTCTCCATAGATTCCACACCCGTTTCAGTTGATTACAACCCATCCTGTATCTGAGACACAGTCTGGGAATACAGCAGAAGATCTTGGAATGGAATTGCAATCAAGGAGGCGCCGATGACAGTGCTATTCAGCAGCAAGATTAGATCTTTAATCTTGTCCTCAACCCGTCTACCGATTTGTAAGTTATATTTGATTATATGGTTCCACTTTATTAGATTTGAATTTGTCTTGCATGTTAATTGAGCTAGGCAATATTAATACATGCACGCTACATAAAATTATGATATGCATGAACATGGATTAATGAACAACCAACGATCTTGCGGTGGTTTAATTCGAAAAAACCCCAACAATTGATATCAGAGCGGGTTTTGGCTCTCTTCTAGTTTTAATCCTAGGATTATTTTTGACACATTTATTTGAATTTGTAAAATTTATAGTTCTTAAATTTTCAGATTTAAGTATGTGTATGTGTCGATTTTAATGTATTCAAAACTTAGATGAATTTTTTGTTTTAGTTCGAAAATCCTAGTTTTGAGGTTGCTTGAATTTTTGGTCCTCATGATATAAAATTTGGAATGATATTTGATGTTCTTCAAATTTCCAGATTTTATTTTGTGATGTTCGAAAATTTTGCAGATCAATTTTCGAAAAATTGATGTTCTAAAATTCCCTAATTTGTTGCTTGAATTTTCGGTCCTATAGAATTAAGTTTGGATGGATTTCTGATCAACATCAAAATTTTCAGATTTAATTTTTGATAGGGTCGAATTTTTGGGGATGAGATCATCTATTCCAGATTTGGTGTTTCAACCCGCATTCCACGATCAAATTCACAAGTTTAATAATAGATATTACAAAAATAAAAATTAATTATAAAATAATCGATCTAGTCACACTTATCAACAAAAGATTGAAATATTAAAAATTATAAATCATATTTTTAAAATAATCAACCATAATAATCTTTTCTTTGAAAATTAAATACTAAAAAATAATTATAAACCCTAATTGGGTGGGGTGAACCCTAAAAATAATTATAAATATTTGCAAGGCATTGAAGGCCTTGAACCCGAGCTGCAATTTAAAGGTCCAATGACGTGGCTTCGAGCGAAGAAATTGCAAAGTTATCTACAAGTGTTTATTTGTAAGAAGTTCGAAGAATTGGAAGATGCAAAGGGCAGCCATGTATTAGTTAATTTATTAACTAATGATGATCAAGATAACACCATGGAGAATATAACTTGAAGAGTTGAAGATCTTCAGCAAAGTGGACGTGTGCAAGTGTGAAGAAATCGGCCCTTGATTTATTTAATTAGGGGTTGTATTTTATTTAAACTATAGTATTTAATTAGATTATAGTATTTATTTATTTTAGATCAGATTTTATTATTTTTATTAAGTAATTTTCGTGCATAATATCATTAGGTTTGACTAGAATTATATTTAAGGCAAATTACTACCTTGAATAGAATTCTAGTTTAGGTATTTTCTTAGTATAGTTGGAGATCCTTTTTGGATCAGTTTTTAGCCCTTTTTAGCTTATTATTTTCGTGCCTTTTAGCCCTATAAATAGGGGAACCATGTTACATTGATATTTTAGACATTATTGATTAAATTTGCCTTTACATTCAATTTGTGTCTCAACCTTTCAAAGCTTTTTGATTATTTTCTCGAAAATACTCATTCTTGAAGCCTAGCAAATTTTGAGTCTTACATCAAGGGAATGTTCTAATTCACATGAGGAATTAGGGTGAACTCGCTACCGAAGAACAACTTGAAGATTTATTTTCATCGTACAAGATACGCCGGGGATTAATCGGGTTGCAATTCACAACACTGCCACCTTCGACCTTCAGCAAATAATGTCCTCCATCCTTCACCAATGTTTATGTCACTCCCAAGCCATCAATACCTGATCGTGTGTCGAACATCAAGGGTTCGGTTCCATACTCGTTCAATTTATCGTGATATTCACTGATACTGTAAGTATATAATAACCTTATCATATCCTATCTATTCCTAGCCATTCTTCACCATATTGCACGTCCAAAACACCCCCTTTCCCAGCTATATTAATCGCCCCAAAACAGCCCCCTTTCCGTTGGATTTTGTGTATCATTTTTGTGTCATCGTCTAGGTGTCGTAATTAGGTCTAGATTAATTATTTCATTGTTCTCGAGTTATAATTCATTCAATTCAGTTTATTTTCATTTATTAAGTGTTTAGAGTAGGATTGAGTCCTTCCACGTTGACGTGTGTAATACCCCAGATTTTTGAATAAGGTTTAGAGAATTGTTAATACTGTTGATACCGTTTTGAAGTGTGTATCATAGATTTAGGAATATTTGTTTATATTGTATTTTTGGAGTTTTTGTCTTTCTTGCAGGATTAAATCTGTTGAGAAGAAATAAGAGCATGTGGGATTTGACCAAGTCCAACGATCTGCTGAAGCCACGGTTGTTCCGGAAGTTGCGCCGGAAATATAGGAGTGCAGTTCGTGGAGATCAAGGCTTAGTGGATCGGTTGCTTTGAGTAGGGATCAAGCAACGAGCTGTGTATATATAGGGTTCAGATTGTTAGTGTTAGATAACGAGTTTTTAATACAGCTTTTCAGATATTGTAAAGTTTTGAGTTCTCGTATTTATCCGTTTCTACTAGATATAGTTAAGACAACTTTAGTCCCAACCTTCTATGAAAGAAGAGATAAAGTGTCTTAATATTTAGTGAGAGTTTATCTGGTAGTGTTTTTGTAATTCACATATTTCATATAGTGAAGATTTCGCCCTGAGGCACTTCGCGAGATTATAGAAATATAATCTCGTGAAAATTCCAATCCATTGTTTCTGTTTTATATTTCCGCTGCGTATGCAAAGTTGTCTCAACTTTATACACAACTTTGTACACAACTCTTTCAGAACCGAGACTTCGGTTTCTTCAATTGGCATCGAGAGCAGACACTTGATACACTAAGTGGTGATCCTGTTTTCGTAAGCACAATGGATTGCACGAACCCGCTGTTCAACAAACCTCCCGTTCTAGATGGTATGAACTATTCCTTTTAGAAAGTTCGGATGAGATCATGCATCAAGTCGATTGATACAAGAGCATGGAATACAGTTCAAAAAGGATGGACACACCCCAAGACCGTGGATGCTGAAGGAGATACATGCCGTACACCACAGTCAGAATGGACCAGAGAGCAAAATGAAGAAGCCACCTTTAATGACAAGGCGCTCAACGCGATTCAATCCTCCCTAGATGTTCAGATGTTCAAACTTATAAGAAATTGTGAGACGGCTAAGGAAGCTTGGGATATACTCCAGCAGCATTGCGAAGGTGATGTTGGAATTAAAGAATCAAGGCATCGGATTCTCACCACAAAGTTTGAAAACATGAAGATGGAGGATGATGAGTCCGTAGGAGACTACTGCAACAAACTACTGGAGATTGCCAATGAGTGCAATGATTTGGGTGATCCAATTACTAATAAGAGGTTAGTTTCAAAAACTTTGAGGACTCTAACTTCTCGTTTTGACATGAAAGTGGTTGCAATTGATACTGCTACAACTACTGGAGCTCTGGATTTCACCAAACTGATGAATGATCTAAAGATATTCGAGATGGAACTAAATGAAAAGGGTGGACAGAAGAAGAAGGGAATCGCCTTGACTGTCGGGACAACTTCTAAGACAACTTCAAAAACAACTTCGGCCTACGTTGAAGAAGAATATGAAGATCTTGAAGAAATCACTGAGAAGGACCCAGATTATGCTCTTCTCACCCGAAGAGTTAATTCTCTCATTCGAGCCAACAAAGGAAAACAACAAGTGGGAGGTAGAGAACAACGAAAGCCTCGAAATGATGCCTCCGGATCTTTGGTTCTTTATGACAGACTTATCTCACCAGGAAAGGAACAAAAAATCATTAGGCGTACTGCATCTGATCACTTTCGACCTAAGGAAGTGACGGACTTCTCTACAGTTCAATGCTATGAATGCAAGGGCTTCGGACACTTTGCCAACGAGTGTCCCAACACATTTCGTAAACTGGGAAAGCATGTCAACTTTCTATCCCTTAGGGATAGTGAGCTTGACACCTCAGGAATTTATGTAGAGGAGATTCCTAATGATCCACCAACTGAGCAGGCAGCCTTAACTGCAGTATGTGTTGAAGAGGACAAGTCAAACTACACCGAAGTTGAGATAACTTCAGATAGGTATGATGAATCCTACTATAACACTCTTTTCTGCTTCAACACTGTTGTGTCCACTGCAGAAAATGAGGAAAAAGTCACGGAAGAGGAAACTCTGGAGTTACTGATAAAGATGCAGGAACTTTATAAGGAACTGTACGTCAAATGGTCCAAACAGTGCAAAGTGGTGGATTCACTAACTGAGGAAGTTACTGTACAAAAGGCCTCACTACAAAAGCTGGAAGTCATGCTGACAAAGAAGGATGCTGAGTTGGACAACATGAGAATTAAACTCAATCATGCTGATGAAACTTTTAAAAGACTCAACACGGGAACCTCAAAACTAGATGAAGTTCTATCTCAAACTCAGATAACTTCACATGGCCTTGGGTATGATTTGAGTGCAAGACCAGCCTTCACTCAGATTTTGTCTACTCATGGCAAACCATTTGTGAAAGCCAAGGAAGTTCCCACAACTTCGTCAGCAAAGAAAAAACGTATGAGGTACATTTGTCACTTCTGTTTTCTTCCTGGACACATTAAGCCTTTCTGTCATAAGTTTTTGCAGGAACACCATAAGGAGATGCATCTGAAGAACCAAGCATCAAACTCTGTCCTCTCAAACGAAAGTAACAAGTCCAAGAAACTGGTATGGAGACCCAAAGTTACGCCAACAGTTACCTGCCAAGTGGTCTTCACTGCATCGACAGATAATGACTCGACCACATGGTACTTTGATAGTGGATGCTCACGTCACATGACAAGCTCCAGATGTTATCTATCAAATTATCAAAGAATCAATGGCAGTGAAGTAACTTTTGGAGGAGGGTCAAATGGCAAGATTGTTGGACGAGGAACCTTGGACAGTCCTGGACTCCCAAAGCTGGCCAATGTATCACATGTTGAAGGGCTAACTGCAAATCTTATTAGCATTAGTCAACTATGTGATGACAACTTCAGTGTCATCTTTGATAAAGAAAGGTGCACTGTGATGGACAGCAACGGAAATCATGTGATCTCAGGGGTAAGATCTTCCAATAATATTTATGAGACTAGCAAAAACAGTTGTCTAAGTGCGCAGGTAAATGAAGTGCAGCTTTGGCACCAAAAATTGGGACACATCAATTTCTGAAATATGAAGAATCTTCAAAGACTAAATGCTATTCTAGGAGTTCCCAAGTTGAACATTTCAAGTCCTAGCCTTTGTGGAGATTGTCAAAAAGGAAAACAAGTCAAAGCGTCGCACCCAGTTGTGACTACTTCTGAGAGACCTTTCACAACTCAAAGCTGCTTCGAACTACTTCACATGGATCTTATGGGACCAGCTGAAGTTGAAAGTCTTGGAGGTAAATGGTATTCCTTTGTGATTGTAGATGATCTATCTAGGTATACTTGGGTAAAATTTTTGAGAAACAAGGGTGAAACATATGATTCCTTCTTTGAGTTATATGCCATGATCAAAATTTTTTACCATGCTTGTGTCAAAAGACTAAGATCAGATCATGGGAGGGAGTTTGAGAATATTTAACTCCTCAACTTTTGCATGAAGGAAGGAATTTATCACGAGTACTCATCTCCAAAGACACCCCAGCAAAACGGTATGGCCGAGCAAAAGAATAGAACCCTACAAGAGATGGCCATGGTGATGCTGCATTCAAAGAAGTTGGCTAAACAGTTTTGAGCTGAAGCTTTAAACACTGCATGTCATGTAAGCAACCGAGTGAACTTAAGAACCGGAACCATCATGACGTCATATGAGATTCTTAATGGTAAAAAACCCAATCTTAAATATCTACATGTTTTTGGTTGTGTTTGTTACATTTTAAATGATAGGGACTATCTATACAAGTTTGACCCTAAAAGTGACAAAGGTGTGTTCATTGGTTATTCCCTCAACAGTCATGCTTACCGTGTGTATAACCTCAGGACCAAAACTGTAATAGAGAGTGTGAATGTGAGGTTTCATGATTTAGCCAGTCTTTATACTCCTGTTGATGATACTGATGGTTTGATTGAGATACAGGGTAGAAGTAGAACAAGTGACACAGAAGTGGAAGAAAGAGTGTACCCTGAAGTTGAACCCACTTCAACGGCAACCGAGGATACACCAACAAATGAACCTGAATCTGATTATGAGCAAGACGATTCAGATATCCCTGTACAAGGCAGTGCAAGAAGGGACCCACCGAAAAGAATTCGCAAAGATCATCCAATAGACCAAGTCATTGGAGATGTTCACGAAGGGGTCCGAACTAGAGGTAACTCAGTTGTCAACCACAAGGAAATGGTAAGGATGGTGTGTTTGTCATGTGTCATAAATGAAGTTGGGATAATTGTGTTCCTGTCTTTGATTGAACCTAGGAATGTAACTGAAGCCTTAAAAGATGAATTTTGGATTAGTGCAATGCAAGCCGAGTTACTTGAGTTCGTGAGGAACAAAGTCTGGACTGGAGTTAATGTCATCGGGACTAAGTGGATATTCAAAAATAAAACTGATGAGTTTGAAAACATCATTAGAAATAAGGCTCGCTTAGTTGCCCAAGGATACACTCAAGTAGAAGGCATAGACTATGATGAAACTTTTGCTCCAGTTGCACGAATAGAGTCTATCAGGCTTTTGTTTGCCATTGCATATTATCTTAACATCACTCTTCACCAGATGGATGTTAAGGCAGCTTTTCTCAATGGAATCTTGGAAGAGGAGGCATATGTGGAACAACCCAAAGGATTCGAAGATCCTTCAAAGCCCGATCATGTGTACAAACTACACAAGGCTTTATATGGACTAAAGCAAGCTCCTAGAGCTTGGTATAGTCATTTGACCGATTTTTTGCTTGATTGTGGTTTTTACAGGGGACATACGGATAGGACACTTTTTCTCAAAAAGGAAAACAACTTTCTAACCATAGCTCAAATTTATGTCGATGACATAGTGTTTGGGTCAACAAGTGAGAAAGCCTTGAAAGAATTTGTGGAAGCCATGTCAACCTCCTTCGAGATGAGCATGGTTGGGGAACTTAGCAACTTCCTCGGCCTTCAAGTCAAGCAAAAAGAAAATGGAGTTTTCGTCTCACAGACGAAATATGCAAAGAACCTTGTGAAGAAGTTTGGTCTAGAAAGTGCAAAATACATGAGAACCCCCATGAGCACAACGGAGAAACTGTCGAAGGATGCAGTTGGGCCTGAAGTTGACCCAACGTTGTACAGATCGATGATCGGAAGTCTTCTGTATTTGACTGCAAGCAAGCCATATATAATGTACAGTGTTTGTGCATGTGCTCGATTCCAATCCTGTCCAAAGGAAGAGCACCTGAAAGCTGTCAAGAGAATCATTCGATATATTGCTGGCACCTGTGAACTGGGACTTTGGTTCACAAAGGACACAACGTCAGAGCTTGTGGGATACAGTGATGCTGACTGGGCTGGAGAAACTGATGATCGAAGAAGCACAAGTGGAGGATGCTGTTACCTAGGCAATAATCTCATCTCCTGGCACATCAAAAAGCAAAATTGCATCTATTTATCCACAGCTGAGTCGAAGTATGTAGCAGCCGGAAGTTGTGCAACACAACTGATTTGGTTGAAGTCAATGTTGGATGACTATGGTTTGGAGAGCAATTCCCTAGTGATGCTTTGCGACAACACAAGCGCAATCAACCTTGCGAAGAACCCCGTCCACCACTCAAAGTCCAAACACATCCACTTAAGGTATCACTTTATTAGAGATTTAGTCGAAAAGAGGTTATTAAAGTTGGAGTACATTAGTACAGATTCTCAACTGGCTGACATTTTCACAAAAGCTCTTAGCTATGAGAGATTCTCATCTTTGAGAAAATCTCTTGGCTTATGCTCTATATGATTTCAAAAGTTGAATCAATTGTTGCCATAACTTTCGATATATCATAGTTGACTGTGAAGTTGAGCAGATTCGAGGATGTAAAAGCCTGTAAAAGGTGAAATCATGATTGTTCTTAAAAAACCATATAACTGGGTCAAAGACCTCAGATAAGTGGTTTTTATGAGATTCTCTTGATTATACATCTATTCACCATCTGCTCTCTTCTTGAAAAGTCTTTTATGATGTGTCAAAAGTGTTCTGAATATTACATTCTCTATGACAACAGTTGTTAATAATAATAATAAAAAAAAATAATTTTTTTTTGAAGTCAGTTGAGTGAATCCGGAAGTGTACCTTACCCTATCTTTAATTTCATCTTTGACTATATCTTTATTTTATTTGATCCCTATTTTTGTGGCGGGATGAATCTGTTTGTTAGACTACTCATTTAAAATTCCCGTCTTTATTCTAAGTCTGTTGCTCCACTATTCACAAAATCCTCATTTTTCTTCACTCTTTCAACCATTCATCTTCCAAAAACTCACGCTCTCTCTCTTGAACTTTCCCCAAGATGACGCCGGAAAAAATGAAGCAATTACAGGAATTTATGGCGGATCCTGAAGCTTCCGCTTACCTCCGCCACCTCTCGATGTTTCCACCGCAGCCGTCTCCTCCCCGCTCCATCGCACCTAATCCTTTTCGTCTACTTTCACCGGACACCACCCCTCTTCTCTGACCTAGCATTTTACTTTCATCTTCTCGAGGGAATGCACCAATGGAGATCTCTCCAGAGGTGGGAAGCTCGGAGATCCAGTCCCAACCACCACTTCCTCTCCCGGCACCACCGTCAATGCCGTCCTCTGTCCTGACGCCGACGGCCGAGCAGGCGATTATCGTTGCTCCAAGCGGCATAGTGATGCCGTCGTTCGATTTCCCGGAGCTCGACACTCCAATTTTGGCCGAAGACCAAGAGGACCCAACTCCTCCGTCTGAGGAAGCCGCTCAACAAGGTGGTAGCCCTATTGCCATTTCGTTCTCCCCTGCCGAGGCGGAACCACAGCCGGAAGAAATGCCTTCACCGACCCCTTCTCCTCCGACGAAGAAACCCTCTAAAACTCCTAGGGGTCCTCCCTCTCGTCATTCAAAGTGTATATCTCGAACAAGTCGTCCCTCTCAAGCTCCCGAAGAACCCATCCACATCGACAGTGATGCCGAGGGTGAGGATCAATTAGGTGCTTCCTCTGACGAATCTGCTGAAAAATCGGCCTCTCACCAACCTTCAAAAGCCGAGGAGGACGAAGAGCTTGAAGAGGAGGTTGCTGCCTCTCGGAAAGGGAAGAGGAAATTGCCTTCCTCGTCACCGTTGAAGTCGAAGGGCAAGATAGTTAAGAAAGTCAAGCGGGAAGTTTCTCTGACCGAGACCGACACCGATTCTGACTCTGAGCTTGAGGTAAATAAAGCTTTGAATGAATGTTTTTACAATGAGGTTGCTAAGAAGAATTGGGATAGTTTTAGGAAAAGGGAGTTCATTCATGATAGGGCCGTTGATTTGAAGGATTTTGCACAATATAATTTGGTTGATTTTCTGCATAAAAGGAATGTTTTTAGAAGTGTTACTTATGTGAAACCCTATGTTGCTGAGATTGTGAAGCAGTTTTATTCAAATCTGTCTGTTGATTTTGCTAACCCCTCCTCTAAGATGTTTGGTAAAGTGTATGTCCGTGGGAAAATTTACTCTTTCACTCCTTCTCGCATTAACAAATTTTTAGCCGCTCCAAATGTTGTTGAATCTGATGTTGAAACTGATGAGGAGCTAGAAGTTGAGATGGAGAATCTGCTTACGGGGTGGCCGTACAGATGTGTGGACAGTGAACAGAAGGCCTAACCGTATAACTTCGGTTCTTACTTCTCTATTTGCAACTTTGCACAAGATTTCTGTGTCAAATTGGATTCCTACATCCAATACAACAGTTGTGCCATTTGAGCATGTGTGCCTACTCTACAAAGTCTTCAAGGAAGAAAAATTCAACTTAGGCACTCACATTTTTAATGCTGTTGCTGAAGTTGCTGTGGCGAAGTCTACCAAGAAGTTGATCGTACCCTCTCTCATCTATAGCATGCTTGTTGAGCAAGGGTTGAAGCTGAAGAAGAAAGATGTCCTCACATCCAAGCTCCCTCTCCAAACTGTGCAACCTGCCTTCTTGAGTGAGAAGAGGCACAGAGATCTCCCGTGGATTGATGCCTCAACTGAAGAGGATCCCTCGGTCGAGTTAATGTGTTCATTACCTGTCTTTGTTTTGCAGGAGCAAATAGCTTTCTTCTCCTCGCAGATTGCTCTCCTTGAAGGTCAACGAAGGATTTTTCAACGAATCCTTTCTTCCCAAAAAGGGGGAGAAGGCCCTAGCCGTCGCCACAGATCAAGTGATGAGGGAGATGAAGATGAGGAGTGAGGGGGAGAAGCATGAAGAAGGAGAAGCATGAAGAAGGAGAAGCATGAAGAAGTAGAAGACTGCAGTGTGTTGCAGTAGTTTGTTGATGTTGATTGGATGAAACAAACAAACAACTATTTTATTTGTTGCAGCACAACTTTCTGAACAACTTTTATTTTCTGCCTAACTTTTATATATTTTTGATTGCATGCAGATATGTATGCATTTGCTGTGAATATATTATGGTTATGGTTGTTTTATGTGTTGTGATGATATTGTGTAGATTCTGTTTTTATCACAGTCGTGTTGACAGGGGGAGTAACTGTTTAGCTAACATTTCTCTAATCTTTTCATGGTTGTTGTGATTTGATTGTGTTGCTTCAGGGGGAGTAAATATAACTCTTGATTTTTGTTTGGTTTTGGGAAGAAAGCCAAAAAAGGGGGAGATTGTTGATACCGTTTTGAAGTGTATAATAGATTTAGGAATATTTGTTTATATTGTACTTTTGGAGTTTTCGTCTTTCTTGCAGGATTAAATCTGTTGAGAAGAAATAGGAGCATGTGGGATTTGACCAAGTCCAACGATCTGCTGAAGCCACGGTTGTTCCGGAAGTTGCGCCGGAAGCCACGGTTGTTCCGGAAGTTGCGCCGGAAATATAGGAGTGCAGTTCGTGGAGATCAAGGCTTAGTGGATCGGTTGCTTTGAGTAGGGATCAAGCAACGAGCTGTGTATATATAGGGTTCAGATTGTTAGTGTTAGATAACGAGTTTTTAATATAGCTTTTCAGATATTGTAAAGTTTTGAGTTCTCGTATTTATCCGTTTCTACTAGATATAGTTAAGACAACTTTAGTCCCAACCTTCTGTGAAGGAAGAGATAAAGTGTCTTAATATTTAGTGAGAGTTTATCTGGTAGTGTTTTTGTAATTCACATATTTTATATAGTGAAGATTTCGCCCTGAGGCACTTCGCGAGATTATAGAAATATAATCTCGTGAAAATTCCAATCCATTGTTTCTGTTTTATATTTCCGCTGCGTATGCAAAGTTGTCTCAACTTTATACACAACTTTGTACACAACTCTTTCAGAACCGAGACTTCGGTTTCTTCAAATACCAATTAATTAACTAAAGAAGGAATTTATTTAAGGTTAGCTATGTTTGGATGTTAGTCACGACTTTAGGAGTCAGTTTTCGTAAAGATCGTCTTTTCAGAAAATGTGATTTTAACTATTTTATGACCATTCGTGGTCTCGCTAGAAAGGTTTTAACTCAAAGAGTATGCCGGTATTTTCGGATTTTAATTCTGAAGTCATTTGAGTTCCCGGTGATGAAAAACGCATTTAAAAGAAGAATGAATAGTAACTTTTGCGTGCGTTCGTGTTTTGAGAAATTTATGAAATCCTTCTCGTTGATCTGATTTTAGTTCTGTCAGGCCCCTCCTATGGGAAATGACTCAAGGATTCCGTTGGCGTTCACGGATTGTCATTCTGAGGTCAATCGAACACTCGGGAGCCAAATCTGTCAGTCTGAGTGAATAGTAAAAAGTAATTCCAAAAAGGGAATCTTTGCTCGTCTCTCTTCAGACGACCCCGTCTTCTTCACGAATCAAGTTGGTTCACTAGTATTCGAGCCAATGAGTCCCCCGATATTTTTAGATTTCGTGTTTGAAGTCATTTGGACCTCGACATCGAATAAAGCAACTTTTAAATGAACCCGGGGTAACTTTTGCAGTATTCCCACACAGCAATGGCTTCCAAGGGAAGCCAAATCTTTTCCTATATATAGGGGACCACCCCTTTAGCATTTCTTGCTCATTTTACTCTTTCCCTTTAACTTCTAAATTGAGAGGTGAAAAGCTTTGAAAGCCGAGAAGGTTCTGTCGAAATAAAAAGCGTTCTTCATGAGTGTTCTTCAAGACGACGAGCGGAGTGGCGTGGAAGGGATGTGGTGAGGGAATGTGCTAGGGGCGCCGTTGAAATCGTAGCAGGCGGCTCTGCCGCCGTTGCGACTCGACGAGACGTCGAGCTAACCACATTCCTTCGACGCACGTGACCCCGTCCATTTGCGTTCGTCGGTCTCAATTCCATTTCTTTTTCGTCTTTAAATTTCCGCATTTACTTTCTTTACATTCTTCGCGTTCTTCATTATTGCTCGTCTAAAGTTACATTTCGATTTTTGTTGAAATTCCAAGATAATAACATGTACGTTATATTTCTCATTCAAATTCCGTTATTGTTATTCTAAGAAGATTAATCTCATTATTCCGTTAAATTCTGTTCAAGCCACATTTAACGATTTTGCCGTTAATCTAAATTAAAGGAGGATTATCATGTTTATGCCGTTATAATGCCAAAATTCTTTTTAAGTTAAAGCATGTTATTGCATGATAAATTCAAGCACGTTGTTTTTAAGAAATTTCAGGTTAAGTGTTCTTCGTGTTCGTTGAAAGGATCAACGAACATGAAGAACCCAGTTGAAGATCACCCAGGAAGAGAGAGAAAGCAGGTCCCACGACCGCGGGAGGTGCGTGGCCGCGCGACATCCCCCTCGGCCCAGAACCCCGCGGGCGCGGGGCTGCGCGGACGCGTGGGGTGCCGCCGGCGCGCGATGCTTCCCGTGTCGTCTGGCGCTAGTTCTTCCATCTTTTTGAGTTTTTCTTCGAGTCATGTTTCTCCGAGTAATTCTTATGTTTAGATTAAAAAGATTTTCAAGCTTCTCCGATTTATTTCGAGAAAACCATTCAAGTTCTTTTCCGTCTAAAAAGTTGGGAAGTCAAGTCGAGAAGTTCCTTAAATAAAATAAATCCTTTTCGGACCCTTATTAAGTCAAAGTCATGCTATCCATATTAAGTCCTAGCTAAGGGGTTATTAGTTGGGTGTTGTTTAATATCATGTTATTAGAAATCTTCGAAGGAGGCTTCTAAGTCGACGATTCGACTTTTGTAGGAGGAATCGAGCCTCGGAGGAATACTAAGGAAGATCACCAGCTCGTTGCCTCATCTTCCGTCCCGTAACCAAGGTGGGTAAATCTATACTCATCTAAAGTTTGAGCTAATAAGCTCTAGAAGCATGTTAGGGCAAATGAGATATCCAATAAAGTATTTTTGCTCAGCCTGTTTGATCTCTGTACAAGAAAGGAAAAAATGAAGATATTATGCTTTACTTGAGCTCTCAAGCATGTTTAGAAATGATAGAACTACTAAAGTCTGGTTTATGCTTATCATGAGATGTTTGGAATTACCTTTAGCTCCGATTCGTGCCTTTTTACGTGCTTCTCCTGTAATTTAATATTTATGCTTGTTAAGCTCGCAGAATTAAGAGTTAAGGTTTGCCTTGTTAGGGTAGCATTAGCCCTTTGTAGGCAGAGATCATGTAGTGTTAAAGGATTAGCATTAGACATTGTTCTAAGCTTGGTATTGCTAGCAAGGATAGGAAAGGAAAGAGCTTAGCTTCCACTTAAGCAGTATATGAGCTCAGAATTATTAAGGAAGTCACTGCTGGGTTTTTCCCTCACAAACTCGTTCGGATATTTGAGGTAACCCTTCTTCTATCCCATGGCATGCCTAAAGGTACAGTTGACAACAGGTTTGAGCCAAGTTGGGCCCAAAAAGAAAAGAAAAGGTTTTTACGGATACGGATAGGGCTTTTGCGTTTTGCTCTCCATATACCGTCTATTAATCATTGGATATCTCGAAGTTATTAAAGCATTTTCGCTAAAACCCACTGAGTACATTAGTGCTCATGCCCCCTCTTTTCAAATGTTTTCAGGTTGAGATGCTGGTGGTTGTGAATGTGGGTTGGTTGCCAAGACTATTTTGCTATTATCTAATGTTCCATGAAATCCCACTTTGTGATCTGCTACTGTGATACACTCCTTTCAATTTTGTTTAAGTCCTATTATGTTTAGCAAGACTCTATGATTAATCTCCCCAGAAATGATTTAATACCTATAAGATGCATATTATGTTTATCTCTGTTTTTGAGTATGACTTCCGTCCACCTGCAAAGAGGCCTAACAAATTGGTATCTGAATAGTTAGCCGTTTCATTCCGCTTAAGCATGTTTTCTTTTAACCCAAGTAATCCCGAGCATCACCATATAACTTCTAAAGGCATGTCTTGATCCTTAAACTTCTTGGTAAATTTTCCAACCTTATTCACTAATCCCTTAAGGAAAAAAGGAAGATATTATGCTTTACTTGAGCTCTCAAGCATGTTTAGAAATGATAGAACTACTAAAGTCTGGTTTATGCTTATCATGAGATGTTTGGAATTACCTTTAGCTCCAATTCGTGCTTGTTTACGTGCTTCTCCTGTAATTCAATATTTATACTTGTTAAGCTCGCAGAATTAAGAGTTAAGGTTTGCCTTGTTAGGGTAGCATTAGCCCTTTGTAGGCAAAGATCATGTAGTGTTAAAGGATTATCATTAGACATTGTTCTAAGCTTGGTATTGCTAGCAAGGATAGGAAAGGAAAGAGCTTAGCTTCCACTTAAGCAGGATATGAGCTCAGAATTATTAAGGAAGTCACTGCTGGGTTTTTTCCTTGCAAACTCGTTCGGATATTTGAGGTAACCCTTCTTCTATCCTATGGCATGCCTAAGGGTACAGTTGACGACAGATTTGAGCCAAGTGGGGCCCAAAAAGAAAAGAAAAGGTTTTTACGGATACGGAGAGGGCTTTTGCATTTTGCTCTCCGTATACTGTCTATTAATCATTGGATATCTCGAAGTTATTAAAGAATTTTCGCTAAAACCCACTGAGTACATTAGTGCTCATGCCCCCTCTTTTCAAATGTTTTCAGGTTGAGATGCTGGTGGCTGTGAATATGGGTTAGCTGCCAAGACTATTTTGCTATTATCTAATGTTCCATGAAATCCCACTTTGTGATCTGCTACTCTGATACACTCCTTTCAATTCTGTTTAAGTCCTATTATGTTTAGCAAGACTCTATGATTAATCTCCCCAGAAACGATTTAATACCTATAAGATGCATATTATGTTTATCTCTGTTTTTGAGTATGACTTCCGTCCACCTGCAAAGAGGCCTAACAAATTGGTATCTGAATAGTTAGCCGTTTCATTCCGCTTAAGCATGTTTTCTTTTAACCCAAGTAATCTCGAGCATCACCATATAACTTCTAAAGGCATGTCTTGATCCTTAAACTTCTTGGTAAATCTTCCAACCTTATTCACTAATCCCTTAATAACACCCCGTCCCCACTCGTAAATCCCTATCTCGGGACCGGGCTGTTACAGTTGGTATCAGAGCGGGTTTGCAACTCTGTAGACCTGTCTCTTTGTTAAAATAAATTAACAAGTCTATGTGAGTATAAGTTGTTCTCTGATAAGTTAAAGCAGCAACCCACAGCTCGCCATCACCCTCGTATTCTCAACCAAAAATCAAGGTATGATAGTATAGAAATTTTGGATGTTGGATTCATGATTTTGGAATACAGGAAGGGAAAAGATTTAAGCAAGCATACCTGTTTTATGGACAAGAGAAAAACCGTGAGAATGAAATTCCTAGTAAAAGGTGTTCGGGTAAGATGATTTCCCAGATGGAAAGTTTGTGAAACGATTTTTCGATCCTAAAATGGCTTAAAATCATTTCTCGAAATTTTGACTCAAAAGAAAAGGTAATCAATGTATGTTTAAAGAACTTTGGGCACCAAAATTTTTATAAAAGTTGTCAACTGCTCCATAAAAAAAAGCTATGCATGCAAGAGTAATCCAGACATTTGGAGGACCTTAGGACTCCCTTTTATAATCTAGACTGATTAAGTTATTCTCTTTTAGATAGTTAAGCGTCGTTCGACAGCTAGGAAAAGCGTGCCTCTTTTTCGCCCTGTGCAAGAAAGAGTTGAGAGATTCAGAAGGGAAACCTGGAATGGCAACGAACAGTTGTTGTCCTACATGGCAAGATACCTTGAAAGGTGGGCTTGGGCAAATGGCTACGGAGGGGAGCCCGGAAGTGTATCCGACTTGGAAACGTGCATCCACATGTGTGAGCATGCGCCACCCGCTTGGAGGCCTACGATGTACCGTAACCTGCAAAGCACGATCACCCGCGATCCTGAGACGTACGCTGAAATCAGAAATCTAACGGAATTCTCGTCAGCCTTAATGGCTCGTTGGGTATCGGAGTATGGCCACGTGTACGCCTTAGCCGAGCAGCAAGCAGATGAGCAAAACCCCTATCTCGTGGTAGAGCTAGAACTGCAAAGGGCGATCCTCAACAGTCCCCCTGGATTTCAAGTGCCACGTCCTCACGATGAAGGAACCGCAGGAGCAGGACCCTCAAATGTCCGAATCGTGAACCACACCGAGTCCCTATTCTCCTGCACTCCTCAAGTGAACCAGTGGGCCCCTGTGTCCGCTTCTCAGGGTCTGGGACAGTGTATACCCCATCAGTATCCCGAAGGGAGTGTCCGCATGAGGACATTCAAGTTCACCATCCCGGAAACAGTTGATGTTGGAGATGAAGAAGAAGAAGACGAGGACCCGGAAGAAGGTGAAGAGGAAGTAGGATCGCCATGCAAGGAGAAGGGAAAAGGCCCGGCTCATGATTAAACTTGGGAAGGAGGTGTAAGAGGTGTTGCTGTTAGAACACCTAGATATCTAATCCATCTGTTTGTCTATCTGTAATCTAATATCCGCTCTGACCAAGACTCTAATATGTAATAAATGCTTTAAGATTTCTAAACCCAATAGTAGCAGTGAATTTTCCAAGAGACTGCCCTATTCCGGTTGTAACCCATAATTTATTATATCGATGCCAAAGTCCTCTAAATGAGGCAATTTTCCCATCATGCTTGAATGACGTTTAAATTTTCATCTTGTTTGATCTATCTTGCGCAAATTAAAAAGACCTTATCAAAAGGCATTCTTGCTCTGTGTAAATTTAATCAAGCCTCGCTAACATTTAGTTCTTTAGAATGCCACCCCGAAGACGTCAAGCCGAGAATGAGGATGAAAACGAACCTGAGCATGCCCCAAACCCCGATCCAAGAGCCGAAAGTGTGTTTCTCAAACACAACCCTCCATCGTTTAATGGTTTAGGAGATCCAATGGATGCCGAAAAATGGGTTCGCTCTTTAGAACGAATCTTCGATTTCATAGCTTGCTCTGAAGGAGAGAAGCTAAGTTGCGCTCTTTTCATGCTAACGGAAGATGCGGACTACTGGTGGGAGTCCGTTCGAAGGACCATAACTCCGGATCAATGGGAAGACTATATTTGGGAGAATTTCAAGCACGATCTGTATCAGAAGTATATCCCGGATTGTTACTGAGAGGCAAAAGAGATGGAGTTCTGGAATCTAAAGCAAGGGAACAAGATAGTGTCAGAATACGATAGAGAATTCAACCAATTGTCAAGGCACGCTCAACATCTAGTGGACACAGATGGGAAGAAAGCACGCAAGTTCAAGAAAGGACTAAGGTCCGAGATTGGCATAGCCCTCGCTAGGCAAGAAGACATGTCTTATGCCCGAACCTTAGCCAAAGCATTGAGCATAGAGGCCATCCTTTCTCAGAAGATTCAACCCTCTCAGTCATCTAATGATCTAAAGGGAAAAAGGAAGTGGGAAGGAGGAAGAAGGGATGACAGAAGGAAGAAACCCCACTGGCAAAGCCGAGAGTTAGGGGTGCCTCGAAGTCAGCCTGGCAACGCCCCTAGCTTTAGGCC
This sequence comes from Perilla frutescens, assembly GCA_026008535.1. NCBI lineage: Eukaryota > Viridiplantae > Streptophyta > Magnoliopsida > Lamiales > Lamiaceae > Perilla > Perilla frutescens. The sequence continues at coordinate 19,820,354 of BRKX01000004.1, forward strand.
ATGTCAAAAGTGCGGAAGAATGCACGCTGGAGTCTGCCGAGCAAATCTAACTGAGTGCTACAACTGTGGTGAAGAGGGGCACTTCAAGAGGGAGTGTCCTAAAGGAAATAACAGACAATCTCAAACACCACAACAACCTATGTACCCGCAACCACTTCAGCAACTTCCTGGAAACCAGCCAAGACTGCAGCAAGGAGGACCTCAGGGTCAAAGGCCGGGAATGAACCCGAGACCAAGCCAAGGAAGAGATCAAAGGTCCAATCAGGGACAAAGGCCACCTCAGCCAGCTCGTACTTATGCTCTCAATCAGTAGCAAGCTGCTAAGGCCCCAGAAAATCTAGCAGGTATGATTACCCTCCTCGAGACGCCAGTTTTAGCTCTCTTTGACACAGGAGCATCGCATTCATTTATAGCTGAGTCTGTTTGTAAGAAACTGAAGATTAAACCCGAGAATGCCGAGAATGCTCTTGAAATAAGTATTCCCTCTGGAAAGAAAATGATGTCTAGGAAGGTCTGCTCTAACCTAGAATTGAACATAGAAGGGGAAAGCTTTAAGTCAAATCTTTATATAATAAAGATTCAGGACTTCGATATAATCCTAGGAATGGATTGGTTAGCCTTAGCTAATGCTTCCATAAGCTGTCCGGAGAGGGAGGTAACGTTTCGACCACCCGGGAAACCCAAGGTGAAAATCTACGGATCAAGGCTGGGAACCAAAATCCCAGTGATATCCGCCCTGAAGGCCACCAAGATGATAAGGAAAAACAACTGCCAGGCATTTTTAGTTAACCTAATAAAGAAGGAGGAAGGAGAGCTCTCTATCGAAGACGTTCCAGTCGTGAGGGAATACCCAGACGTATTTCCAAAGGAGCTACCCGGACTGCCTCCGGATAGGCAGGTAGAGTTCGCCATCAAGTTGGAACTAGGAGCCGCCCCAGTTTCAAAAGCCCCCTACAAAATGGCGCCTAAGGAGTTGCAAGAACTCAAAGTTCAACTACAAGAGTTACTAAACCTAGGTTTTATCCAACCTAGTGTGTCGCCTTGGGGAGCTCCAATCTTGTTCGTAAAGAAGAAGGATGGTACATTGAGAATGTGCATCGACTATAGAGAGCTAAATAAGCTAACCATCAAGAATCGATACCCTCTTCCAAGAATAGATGATCTCTTCGATCAGCTCAAGAGAGCAAGTGTCTTCTCCAAGATAGACTTAAGATCTGGGTACCATCAGTTGAAGATCCGAAATGAGGATATCCCTAAGACCGCTTTTAGAACTCGCTATGGGCATTACAAGTTTGTGGTAATGCCATTCGGATTGACTAACGCCCCCGCAGTATTCATGGATTTAATGAACCGAGTTTTTCACCCATATCTAGACAAGTTCGTTCTAGTTTTCATCGATGATATTCTCATCTATTCCAAGGACGAGGAAGAACATCAGGAACACCTAAGAGTGGTGCTAGAGACATTAAGAAGAGAAAGACTTTATGCTAAGTTCAGTAAGTGTGAGTTTTGGCTCAAGGAAGTCATGTTTCTAGGTCATATAGTTTCGATAGAAGGAATCAAGGTGGATCCGGCCAAGATCGAGGCTGTAAGCAACTGGAGGTCTCCAAGAAGCGTGAACGAGATAAGAAGTTTTCTAGGACTCGCTGGATACTATCGCAAATTCATTGAAGGCTTTTCGACTATATCCAAGCCTATGACGCGATTGTTAAAGAAGGACTCCAAGTTCAAATGGACGCCTGAGTGTGAGGAAAGTTTTCAAACTTTGAAGAAGATGCTAACCACAGCCCCCATTTTAGCCATTCCGGAAGGGAATGAAGATTTCGTGGTTTACGCATACGCATCGAGTAAAGGATTAGGATGCGTACTAATGCAGAGAGGAAAGGTGATTGCTTATGCTTCTAGACAGCTTAAGAATCATGAACAGAACTACCCGACACATGACCTGGAACTAGCAGCGGTCGTTCATGCGCTGAAGATCTGGAGGCACTATCTCTACGGAGCCAAGTGTGAGATCTTCTCAGACCACAAGAGCTTGAAGTATTTCTTCGAGCAAAAGGATCTTAACATGAGACAAAGAAGATGGCTAGAGCTCGTAAAAGATTATGACTGTACGATTCACTACCACCCAGGTAAGGCAAATGTGGTAGCAGATGCTCTAAGTAGGCAAGAAAAGGCGAAGTTAGAACTCATTTTAGTCCAGGAAGATCTTCGCAAGGAGTTCGAGAAGTTAAGAATCGAGGTGCTAACACCACCCGAGACCATTCAAGCTTAAATTGCCACGATAGTCGCTTAGCCCGACCTAAGGCAAAGGATAATTGAAGCCCAGAGAGGAGACGAGTTTCTCGAAAAGAAAAGGCTGGAAGCACGATCTGATAGCTCACAAGATTTCGCGGAAGCAGCTGACAACGCGCTCCTATTCAAAGGAAGACTATGCGTACCATGCAAGGAAGAACTAAAAGAGGAGATCATGTGCGAAGCACATGACACGCCTTATATAGCACATCCCGGAAGCACCAAGATGTACCAAGACCCCAAGAGGAATTTCTGGTGGAACAACATGAAAAGGGAAATAGCCGCCTTCGTGGAAAGGTGTCTGAACTGTCAACAAGTGAAAGCTTTGCATCAAAAACCTTCTGGTTTGCTTCAACCTCTAGAAATTCCTGAATGGAAGTGGGATCATATCAACATGGACTTTGTCGTAGGATTGCCAAGATCCAAGAGGGGAAATACCGCTATTTGGGTAATGATTGATCGATTAACTAAATCAGCACATTTTGTGGCTGTTAAGATGATGGACGGACTAGAACAACTAGCCCAGTTGTATGTTAAGGAAGTTGTGCGTTTGCACGGAGTGCCGGTCTCGATTACATCGGACCGTGATTCCAGATTTATATCAAGATTCTGGAGGAGCCTACAAGATGCAATGGGATCAAAGCTCAACTTTAGCACAACATTCCATCCTCAAATGGATGGCCAGTCTGAAAGGACTATCCAGATTCTGGAAGACATGCTTAGAGGAGTCGTCATCAATCAAGGAAGTTCAGGATAGACAGAAGGCCTACGCAGATGAGAGGAGGACGAGGCTCAGTTTCGACATTGGAGATAAAGTGTTTCTGAAGGTGTCTCCATCAAAAGGAATAATTCGTTTTGGCAAACGAAGCAAATTAAGGCCTAGATTTATCGGACCTTTTGAGATCTTAGAAAAGGTGAATGAAGTAGCCTACAGGTTGGCCTTACCACCCAACCTGAGTAACGTGCATGATGTCTTTCATGTCTCAATGTTACGAAAGTACATGTTTGATCCAAAACACGTGATTAGCAAGGAAGAGATAGTCCTGAATGAAGACTTAGCCTATGAAGAAAAACCCCAAGCCATCGTGGATCGAAAAATTCAGAAGCTGAGAAATAAGGAGATCGATCTGGTGAAAGTAATCTGGAACCACCATGGTTCAGAGGAAGCAACTTGGGAGCTTGAATCCGAGCTGCTCAAGAAGTACCCTGATATCGGTTATCATGGTTAGTAAATTTCGGGACGAAATTTTTTTTAAGGAGGGTAGGATGTAATACCCCAGATTTTTGAATAAGGTTTAGAGAATTGTTAATACAAATTAATTAACTAAAGAAGGAATTTATTTAAGGTTAGCTATGTTTGGATGTTAGTCACGACTTTAGGAGTCAGTTTTCGTAAAGATCATCTTTTCGGGAAATGTGATTTTAACTATTTTATGACCATTCGTGGTCTCGCTAGAAAGGTTTTAACTCAAAGAGTATGTCGGTATTTTTGGATTTTAATTCTGAAGTCATTTGAGTTCTCGGTGATAAAAACGCATTTAAAAGAAGAATGAATAGTAACTTTTGCGTGCGTTCGTGTTTTGAGAAATTTACGAAATCCTCCTCGTTGATCCGAGTTTAGTTCTGTCAGGCCCCTCCTATGGGAAATGACTCAAGGATTCCGTTGGTGTTCACGGATTGTCATTCTGAGGTCAATCGAACGCTCGGGAGCCAAATCTGTCAGTCTGAGTGAATAGTAAAAAGTAATTCCAAAAAGGGAATCTTTGCTCGTCTCTCTTCAGACGACCCCGTCTTCTTCACGAATCAAGTTGGTTCACTAGTATTCGAGCCAATGAGTCCCCCGGTATTTTTAGATTTCGCGTTTGAAGTCATTTGGACCTCGACATCGAATAAAGCAACTTTTAAACGAACCCGGGGTAACTTTTGCAGTATTCCCACACATCAATGGCTTCCAAGGGAAGCCAAAGCTTTTCCTATATATAGGGGACAACCCCTTTAGCATTTCTTGCTCATTTTACTCTTTCCCTTTCACTTCTAAATCGAGAGGTGAAAAGCTTTGAAAGCCTAGAAGGTGCTATCGAAATAAAAAGTGTTCTTCGTGAGTGTTCTTCAAGACGACGAGCGGAGTGGCATGGAAGGGATGCGGTGAGGGAATGTGCTAGGGGCACCGTTGAAATCGTAGCAGGCGGCTCTGCCGCCGTTGCGACTCGACGAGACGTCGAGCTAACCACATTCCTTCGACGCACGTGACCCCGTCCATTTGCGTTCGTCGGTCTCAATTCCATTTCTTTTTCGTCTTTAAATTTCCGCATTTACTTTCTTTACATTCTTCGCGTTCTTCATTATTGCTCGTCTAAAGTTACATTTCGATTTTTGTTGAAATTCCAAGATAATAACACGTACGTTATATTTCTCATTCAAATTCTGTTATTGTTATTCTAAGAAGATTAATCTCGTTATTCCGTTAAATTCCGTTCAAGCCACATTTAACGATTTTGTCATTAATCTAAATTGAAGGAGGATTATCGTGTTTATGCCGTTATAATGCCAAAATTCTTTTTAAGTTAAAGCATGTTGATGCGTGATAAATTCAAGCACGTTGTTTTTAAGAAATTTTGGGTTAAGTGTTCTTCGTGTTCGTCGAAAGGATCAACGAACATGAAAAACCCAGTTGAAGATCGCCCAGGAAGAGAGAGAAAGCAGGTCCCGCGACCGCGGGGGGTTCGCGGCCGCGCGACATCCCCCTCTGCCCAAAACCCTGCGGGCGCGGAGTGTGCGCGGGTGCGGGGCTGCGCAGGCGTGCGGGGTGCCGCCGGCGCGCGATGCTCCCCCGTGTCGTCTGGCGCTGGTTCTTTCATCTTTTCGAGTTTTTCTTCGAGTCATGTTTCTCCGAGTAATTCTCATGTTTAGATTAAAAAGATTTTCAAGCTTCTCCGATTTATTTTGAGAAAACCATTCAAGTTCTTTTCCGTCTAAAAAGTTGGGAAGTCAAGTCGAGAAGTTCCTTAAATAAAATAAATCCTTTTCGGACCCTTATTAAGTCAAAGTCGTGCTATCCATATTAAGTCCTAGCTAAGGGGTTATTAGTTGGGTGTTGTTTAATATCATGTTATTAGAAATCTTCGAAGGAGGCTTCTAAGTCGACGATTCGACTTTTGTAGGAGGAATCGAGCCTCGGAGGAATACTAAGGAAGATCACCAGCTCGTTGCCTCATCTTCCGTCCCGTAACCAAGGTGGGTAAATCTATACTCATCTAAAGTTTGAGCTAATAAGCTCTAGAAGTATGTTAGGGCAAATGAGATATCCAATAAAGTATTTTTGCTCAGCCTGTTTGATCTCTATACAAGAAAGGAAGAAAGGAAGATATTATGCTTTACTTGAGCTCTCAAGCATGTTTAGAAATGATAGAACTACTAAAGTCTGGTTTATGCTTAGCATGAGATGTTTGGAATTACCTTTAGCTCCGATTCGTGCTTGTTTACGTGCTTCTCCTGTAATTTAATATTTATGCTTGTTAAGCTTGCAGAATTAAGAGTTAAGGTTTGCCTTGTTAGGGTAGCATTAGCCCTTTGTAGGCAGAGATCATGTAGTGTTAAAGGATTAGCATTAGACATTGTTCTAAGCTTGGTATTGCTAGCAAGGATAGGAAAGGAAAGAGCTTAGCTTCCACTTAAGCAGGATATGAGCTCAGAATTATTAAGGAAGTCACTGTTGGGTTTTTCCCTCGCAAACTCGTTCGGATATTTGAGGTAACCCTTCTTCTATCCTATGGCATGCCTACGGGTACAGTTGACGACAGGTTTGAGCCAAGTTGGGCCCAAAAAGAAAAGAAAAGGTTTTTACGGATACGGAGAGGGCTTTTGCGTTTTGCTCTCTGTATACCGTCTATTAATCATTGGATATCTCGAAGTTATTAAAGCATTTTCACTAAAACCCACTGAGTACATTAGTGCTCATGCCCCCTCTTTTCAAATGTTTTTAGGTTGAGATGCTGGTGGCTGTGAATGTGGGTTGGCTGCCAAGACTATTTTGCTATTATCTAATGTTCCATGAAATCCCACTTTGTGATCTGCTACTCTGATACACTCCTTTCAATTCTGTTTATGTCCTATTATGTTTAGCAAGACTCTATGATTAATCTCCCCAGAAACGATTTAATACCTATAAGATGCATATTATGTTTATCTCTGTTTTTGAGTATGACTTCCGTCCACCTGCAAAGAGGCCTAACAAATTGGTATCTGAATAGTTAGCCATTTCATTCCGCTTAAGCATGTTTTCTTTTAACCCAAGTAATCCCGAGCATCACCATATAACTTCTAAAGGCATGTCTTGATCCTTAAATTTCTTGGTAAATCTTCCAACCTTATTCACTAATCCCTTAATAACATCCCGTCCCCACTCGTAAATCCCTATCTCGGGACCGGGCTGTTACAACGTGTTTTTTCCTAGAAGTCTTCCGCGCGTTCTCGTATCCTGTACAATTCGTCCGGGTTACATCATAAATTGACAAAAAAAATGAAAAAAAATTTCATAAATTTGATCATGGTACACGGGTTGAAATATCAAATTTGGAATAGAGGATCCCATCCGAAATTTTTGGAGTGATTAGAATGAGATTAGATAATTTTTTGTGTATATCAAAAGTTACCTAATTCTAATCTAAATAGGTTTGGAAATAGAATTATAAGTTTGGTAATTTTTGAAAGGGATCAAAATTTCCAGATTTATTTTTCTTGTTATTTTCGAAACATATGCTAAAATATTTGGAATAGTTTTTTGATTAATATCAAAATTTCCAAATATGTTTTATTGTGTAATTTTCAATTTTATTAAATTAATTTGGAGAAGATTTTGATAAAAATTAAATTTTCAGATTTATTTAATGAAGGTGGTAAAAAATTATGTGAGTTGGAGTTTGATATGGTATTATTTCATGTATATCTTGTTTTACCTTATTTTAATCTAAATAGAGTTTGGAATTAAATTTTAAATTATGGAAAGTTTGAAGTGAATCAAATTTTCAGATTTATTATTTGGTTATTTTCGATATCTACATGATTAAAATTGGATAAGGTAGTTTTTGATATAAATAAATAGTTATCAAAGTCTAATTTGAATAGGATTTAAAATTTGAATATAATTTGGAAAGAGTTTGAAGTGGATCAAATTTTCAGATTTTATTCTTTGATATTTTCGATCCTCAATAGATATTTGGGATAGATTTTTGATATATATCATGATTTTCAAATATTAATTAATTAAGGTGTATTCGAAAATTAAAATTAAATTTGGTGGATAATTATAATTAATTTCCAGATTTAATTTTATGGAATTTTCGAGAATAACAAGATTTAATTTGGTAGATAATTATTTTAATTTCTAAATTATATCTTGTGGTATTTTTGAAATTATTAATTCTATTAATTGGATTTTTCGAAAATAATAATTCATGCATGGATATTATATGTTATTTTATGTATGTCTTTTGAATATGATTGTTGGTTTTGTAGACTATTTTTTGTTTGCAGGTTGTACCAACTATCATGGCTCCTATGAATGTTTTAATTTTATGCTGAATGTGTGATGGGCCGTATGCCGGTTTGGCTACGTGTTTTTTTTTAATCCATGAAAAAATCAATGGATTAGGTCTAGGTTTTATTTTACGTTGTTTTAATATAATAAAAATAAAATGGTTAGACCAAGTTATTGAGCTTGAAGTTACATAAACTGTGCCGTCATATTCAAAATCATGTACTTGAACATTGTTGTGAACATGCAAGGTCAGAATGTAAAAACTTGAGCAAATAAAGAACACGAGGTTGGTAACCCTATTCAATCAACTGATCTACGTCAGGGGGACTTATCAAGTCCCTAAGAAAAAGTTTACTACTTCGTTGAATGGTTACAAAGGTTATTACATTAAGACTCCCATCACTCGACCCCTTTCCTACCCGATTCAACCTCTTTCACTAAACTGAATTGTGAGATCCCCTCACAACCTAGAATCCCTCTAGTTCCCACAGGAAATCTCTCCCGAGACTCCTCTAAGTATGTATGAAAGTGAGTTTCAAACACAGACTAGAAACACAATGATCACGCGGATCAAACCTAGTCTACACGAATCTATATGCTTCTAATATGAAGTCTTTTGGACTCTACCCTTTGAGTATTCGTAAAACTCGTGTCTCATAAACTAGTCTGATTCCCAGGCTATTTATAAACAACAGATATAGCCTTAACAAGGTAATCAGAAGTCCTATTTAGACAAGGATTTAATAAGGAAACAATTTCCTTAAATAAATCGGACTTTCCTAGTTTAGATGTCTTCCTTGAATAGAACTCCTTCTTTCCTTCTTGATCTTCATCACGAACAAGGCAGCTTCTATTTTGAAACGTCCATCTTGAATCTGCAGCACTATCTCTTTGATTTCAGGATGATACGTCTCTTGTAAACTCTCTGGACAACCATGTACATAATCATGTTCCTGATCATGACTAAGTACATGTCTTGATCTTCAATCAGATTGGCAGCGAAATGTTCACAGAATTGTCCAGAACATGGTTTTCAAACTTGAACAACCAAAACCTTTTGTGTTCTTTTGAAATTGCCATAACATCTTAAATAGATAATGACAATCCCAAACACCTAAGTGCAGATGGCACTAACAATCTCTCCTTTTGTCTTTATCTGGTTGCATATCAGCTCCATGTTTTAAAAGAACACAATCCCTTGAACAATAGGATCATGTACTCAAAAACATACTTGAATATTTGGAAGAACATTATATGATTTAGCTGTTTTTCACTTTCTTATCAGCTTGTACCTGCTCTGCTATATTCATTTTTTTATATTTTGATAGCATTTTCAATTTTTTTTTTAGCATATATGAATAATAAAGGGAAGAAAAATATGTTCCTTAACAAAATAGCTAATGCAAGATATCAAAGGAAAAACAAAAGATCTTGCAAAACATGATGCAAGATAAGTAGAACAGAAAACAGAAATAAAATAAAAACTTAGATTGCATTACTCCCCCTATTTGCCACCGAGAAAGGCAAATGAGTAATTTTCAGAAACTACTCGGATTTGTCAGAGTCTTATGCATCATCATCTCCTTCTGATCCTCCTTCTTCCGAACCTGCTTCAGTATCTTCCTCAGCCTCCTCTTCATCATCCTCATATTCAACAGTCTCTTCTTCATGGACCTCCTCTGCTGTTTCCTCTGCAGGCTCCTGTTGGACAGTTTCTGATTCCTTAGCTTGTGCAGCAGGCTGTGCTTCATCTTGCTTTTGTGCTGGAGTAGACTTCTTCTGAGCAGCAGCTTCGGCAGTACTTGCAAGCTTGTGCAAGTTATGAATATTTTCAAGAACATCTGCTGCTGGGGAGGCAAACTCTTCTCCTGATGAAAGATCAACAATCATTGCTTAGATCTTCTTCTTCTCAGAAGTATGCTCAGAAATCAGACGAGCATGAAATTCCAGGCTTTTCTCTAAGAATCTCAGCACTGCACTCTTTGGAGAGGGTTCTGCAACAGTATCATCTATGCCTTTCTTGGATGACATGAACTGCTTAAACTGGAGACGAAGATGAGGATCTCCTATTTCAGGAGCAACCTTGATCACTAGAGGCTTGTGAAGAGGAATACTTTTATCTTTCTTTGAAGAGACATTCTCCTTTTGCTGCTTGATGATGCTGTAGATCAATGATGGATAGCATAGTGGACTTTTGACCACTGTAGACTCTGCACTGCTGATGATCTTGCTGAAGACAAACTCACCATAGTTGAACTGCTTCCCAGTTCCAAGGTGAAATAGGAACCTTCCCTAGGCTTGAGTCACTGCTGCCCTGTGCTTAGTTGGTATCCAATTGTGGATCAGGATTCTGAACAGGGTGCCATACTTGTGAGTCAGCTTGGAGGTTGGAATAGTCTGTGGATGAGATGGCCATGTGCTGTAGATGCCCTGGGTCAGCTCCTCTGCAACCATCCCCCAGTCATCTATTTCTTTATACTACCCCTCAGATGAACATCCCAAGAACTCATTAATGAGATCAGGGGAAAACTGGACCATTTCTTATCTCACAAAGACTTTCTGGTAGTCTTCAGACTCTGGATCATCAATTTCTTTTATCAAATTACAGTAGAATTCTGTAACAACTTTGGGAACAAACTCCTGAACCTTCTGTACTGTTCCCAACAAACCAGCTTTCTCCAGTAATGTAAACACCCCAGTAGCCAACAATGTATCCTTATCCACCTTCTTTTCAGAGATCATGGACCTCTGCTTCACTTTCTTCCATAACTCAGCATGCTTAAGAGAACGAAAGATGGATTGGCTAGATGTACCTGGAACACGGACAATCTTCTTGTGAACTTCAGACACATGTTCACTTGAATGCAAGTGAACATCTTCAGGTACATGAGTTGGCTGGGCAGCTTTCTTGACCTTCTTAGAAGGACCAGTTGATGCAATGACCTTCCTCTTCTTTGTGGATGTAGCAGTAGATGGTGGAGTAGCAGATGCTCGACTTCTGGTCATAGGAGTTCTTAGAACCAGCTGCACCGTGGTAGTAGATGCCTTCTTCCTCGGTGTTTTCTTCTTGACTAGAGATCTCGCAAAAGGATCATATTGAGCAGAGCCCAACAACTTTTCCTGTTGTGGAACAGGAGTCTTCTCAGCAGATTCAGAGGATGAACTCTGAATGACTTTCTTCTCTGCTGGATCAGCGACTAACGGTCTGTGAATGACTTTCTTCTTTCCTTTAGCAAGAGCAGCAGCTATAGCCTTCATCTTCAAGCTTAAGGGAATGTCATCTTCCCTATCTTCATCATCACCTTCTGTAGTAGAAGGTTGCACAGGTGATTTCAGAACAACATCAGCTGGAGTAGATGTCTCAGCAGGGCTTTTCTCTGCAACATGTGCCTCAACATATTCAGGCACATCTGAAGGCTTAACATGATCATCACCAGCATATCCCTTCTCTTTCTGAAGGGCTTGGTCAGCAGGTACTGTGTTGATCTTCTTCGTTGAAGGGGCTGTAGTCTTCTTGGATTTCTTGACGACGGTTCCCTTTGTTCTGGCCTTTTTTCTGTTGACATCATATGACTTTGCAGCTTCTTTCAACAGATCATCAATCAAAAGACTCTGGGTCTTTATTTTCTTTGCAGAAGGAGCAATTTCTTGTTCTTCTATATCTTCTTCTTCTTGTTCTTCGTCTCCATAGAATGTTTCAGTTAATTCCTCTGTATCTTTGCTAGAAGATTCATCGCGAAGCTCCCTCTGAACCCACTTCTTATAGTTTGATTCTCCACGAACTTACCTACCGAACTCATCTTCTTCATAGAACTGATCTTGAGGTTTGGAATATGTAACCTTTCCATACCTCATCCTAGGTTTTACGACTTTCTTAGGACGAACGAGCTTTCTTTTCAGAGCCATTGAAAGTGAATGGGTATATGAAGAGATGAAACAACAAGAGAATTAATGATTAACAATGGAAGAAACTTAGAATATGCAGAGGATTTATCAAGAAAGAAGAGTGTTTTGATTTCAGAAAATTTGAAAAGTGAACGTTCTCTCAAAACGGCTAAACATATATATAAAAGAATATTTCGTTCTCAGGTTTTCGTTAGACTAAGAAATTGGAGGGAAATCTCGGAAAATCAGAGATGTTGATAGCACATCAAAACTAGCCGTTGACAAAGATGTACTCAGCGTTTGAATCATGAACATGTACATCCGTATGAACATTGGTGGGATGTTCAGTCCCTTTGTGCATGAATGGTTCTTTCCTACTGAGTGTGAAATAGTCACACTCATACCCTTCTTTTTGGTTTTACTGAACCAAGCACACCCCAAGGGCTGCTCTAAGTTTCTCAAATTGAGCTGAAGCCAATCCCTTGGTGAACAAATCAACTAGTTGATCTTCTGTCTTCATGTGTTAAATCTTCAGAACTTCTTCTTTAACCAGCTCTCTGATGAAGTGATGTCTGATGTCTATATGTTTTGTCCTTGAATGCTGCACTTGATTCTTTGAGTGTTGATAGCACTTATATTATCACAGTACATAATTGGGGTATCATGACTGACTTCATAGTCTTTCATCATCTGCATCATCCAGATGATCTGAGTAGAGCTGCTCCCTACTGCAATGTACTTTGCTTCTGCTGTAGAAAGGGATATGCAGTTCTGCTTCTTACTAAACCAAGAAACAACATTGTTTCCTAAAAAGAAACAAGCACCTAAAGTGCTTTTTCTATCATCTGGAGATCCAGCCCAATCAACATCACAGTATGCGGTGATACTTGTGTTTGTATCTGAAGTATACCACAGACCATAATCAGCAGTACCATTAATGTACTTGATGATGTTCTTAACAGCCTTCATATGACTCTCCTTAGGACAGGCCTGATACCTGGGACACACTCCCACACTGTATGCTATATCTGTTCTGCTTGCAGTCAGATATAGGAGACTACCAATCATGCTTCTGTAGAGAGTTTGATCGACTTCAATCCCTGTATTATCTTTTGCAATTTTGACTGTAGTGCTGATAGAAGTTCGTTTGTGTTTTGAATTCTCAAGTTTGAAATTTTTCACCAGATTTCTGGCATACTTAGATTGAGAGATGAATATTCCTTCTTCTGACTGCTTTATCTGAAGTCCTAAAAAGTATTTTAGATCTCCAATAAGGCTCATCTCAAACTCAGTTTCTATGTCCCTAATGAAGTCCTTGACCATCTTATCAGACACTGAACCAAACACTATATCATCCACATAGACTTAAACCACAATTACTTGTGCTTTTTCCTTCCTGATGAACAGTGTTCTGTCTTCTCCTCCTCTGTTGTATCCCTTGCTTACCAGGTATGTAGCCAGTCTTTCATACCACGCCCGATGAGCTTGCTTCAAACCATATAATGCCTTTTTTAGTTTGAACACAAACTCTGGATGATGTAGATTTTCAAATCCTTTAGGCTGTGCAACAAACACATCTTTCTTCAAGAATCCATTTAAAAATGTACTCTTGACATCTATCTAGTATAGTTTGAACTTCATGATGCATGCCATGGCTAGAAAAAGTATGACTGACTCAATCCTTGTGACTGGAGCAAAGGTTTCATCAAAATCAATGCCTTCTATCTGAGAATATCCTTGTGCAACCAGTCTTGCTTTGTTTCTTGTAATATTTCTAGCTTCATCAGTCTTGTTCTTGAGAATCCACTTGGTTCCAACAATATTGACTCCTTCAGGCTTCTGCACCAGATCTCAAACATCATTCTTTTTGAATTGAAGAAATTTTTCCTGCATGGCTTCTATCCGGTAGTCATCTTTAAAAGCTTCTTGGATGTTCTTGGGTTCAATCTTGGAAGTGAAACAGATATAGGATATTTCATCATACATCCTTTTTCTCAGAGTGCTTCTGGTCATCCTTCCTTCATGAATGTCTCCTATTACTTCTGAAGTAGGATGATTCTTGATGATTTGCTTTGAAGGCTTTCTATGCCTTACAGTCTGTTCTTCAGCTTCTCTGTCTGTATCATTATGTACTTTAGGATGCTCAAACATATCCATGTGAACATCATCTTCAGGAGTATTGACAATATTATCCTGATCATCAAATCTGACATTGACTGTCTCAATTACTGCTTTTGTATCTTTGTTGTAAATCCTGTAAGATTTACTGTTCCTGGAGTATCCAACAAAAGATCTCTTCAACTCCTTTTTTGTTCATCTTGCTGAGATACTCTCTATTATTGAGAATATAAGATGTGGTTCCAAACACATGAAAGTACTTCACTATTGGCTTCTTTTCATTCCAAATCTCATATGGAGTAGTGAAAGTACCTGGTCTGAGATGAACTCTATTGCTGATATGGCATGCTGTATTGATAGCTTTTGCCCAGAACATTGCAGCAACTCCTTTAGCAGCAATCATGGTCCTGACCATCTCCTGGAGAGTTCTGTTTTTCCTTTCCACCACTCCATTCTGCTGAGGAGTTTTGGGGGCAAAGTACTCATGACTGATGCCATTCTTACTGCAGAATGTATCAAAGTACTGGTTCTCAAATTCCTTGCCATGATCACTTCTGATTCTGATAATCTGATCATCCTTCTCAACTGTGATTTTGCAGGCTAATCTCTTAAATGCTGTAAAAGCTTCACTCTTGTCTCTGAGAAAATCAACCCAAGTAAACCTTGAGTAATCATCAATGCAGACTAGTACATACTTCTTTCCTCAATAGCTTTCCACAGCCATAGGCTCCATTTGATCCATATATATGAGATCTAGAATTCTCTTAGAAGTTCTGTCTTAAACTTCTTTATGTTGAGATCTGGACTGTTTCCCAATCTGGCATGGACCACAGACTTTGTCTCTGTCAATTCTGATCTGAGGTAGCCCTCTAACAATCTCCTTGCTGATGATCTTCTAGAGATTTCTGAAGTTGATGTGTCCAAGTTTCTGATGCCAGATCTATGACTCTTCAATAGATGTTCTTTGATATGTTAAAGAACATTGTACAGGAACATGTAGCTGATAACAGTTATCAGCTGATCTCTTCCCTTCCATGAATAAGTCATTGTTCTTATTCATAACTTTGCAGCTTTCCTTAGTGAAGACTACAGTCATGTCATCATCACATAGTTGACTAATACCAATCAGATTAGCTTTGAGTCCATCAACTAGTATAGCTTTCTTGAGTTTGGGCATTCCTTCAACAGTCAGTTCTCCTTTTCCCATAACTTTACCTTTCGTTCCATCTCCAAAGGTAACAAAATCTGATGAGCAAGCTTTCAGATTCTGCATCACAGCGCAGTCTCCTATCACGTGTCTTGAACAGCCACTGTCAAAGTACCAGCTTCCTTTATCTTCAACTCTCAACGAAGTATGAGCAATTAGACTGGTCTGCTTGATGACCCATTGCTTTTTCTGTGCAGGCTTTTTCTTCTATTGAGTAGTTTCTTTCTTTTGAGTGTTGCTGGAATGCTGAGCCACAAATCTTCTCCTCATTCTTTTCAGATTAAAGAGATACTTCTCACAGTGTGGTCGAATGTGGCCTTTTTCTTCATAATAGTGGCAGATAATTCTTTTCCTGTAGCCATTATTGGTAGTCATCTTTTTGTGAATGTTCTTCTGGATGGCCTGAACATTATTTTGTACATGTGCTGTCTGGCTTGTATTGGCTTTGACAAAAAATGTCTTGGATTCTCCACCATTGTATCCAAGACCTGGATGACTTTTCCCAGAATGTCCTGGATTGGTAAGAATCTTATCAAGATTCTTAGCTCCATTGTTCAGCATGTTGACATTCCTTTTGATGGACTTTAGCTCTGTAGTCAGTTCTTCAACTCCTTCTTCTGCTGTTAGATAATGGCCTTATGTTCTCCATTAGATTTGATCAAATTCTCCTTTTCTTTAAGAAGATCTTTGTTGTGAGATTGAAGAGTTTTGTTGATCTCAGCAACTTCAAGCTATTTTTCATACATCTCCTTGTATGTTTGCATAAACTCCTCATTACAGACATCATCATTGTCTAAGTCTTCATTTTCATCTGTAAGTTTGAAAGGATCCTGGAACTGTGAGACTTTTGCTGTAAATGCATAGTTCTCTTCTTCAGATTCACTGCTACTTTCAGAATCATTATCACTCAGAGAAGCATTGTGGTTCTTTTTATTCTTCTTCAGAGTGTTGGTACATTCAGCTTGAATGTGTCCAAAACTATCACACTCTCTGCACTGAATTCCTCTCTTTGTGTTTGATGGTTGCAACTCTTTTTGCTCACCATTGGAGTTTCTTTCTATCTTGCTGAGCAGTTCTAGGTTGTTGTCTCCTATTGTTTGACCTTCTGAAGGACTATCTATTCACTCTTTTAAGCATTCGACTGAAATTCTTGGTGATAAGGACCACATTATTCATTATTTCTGAATCAAGTACAGGTTTTTATTTCTGCACATGTTCAGGAACATCCTCAGAAACTTCAACTTTCAGAGCAATACCTTTCTTCCTTGAGTTGTTGTCATCATCTTCAAGATTCATCTCGAATGTCCTCAATGATCCCATCAGTTCATCAAGTCTCATACTCTTGATGTCCTTGACTTCCTCTATGACAGCAACTTTGTAGGTAAATTTCTTTGGAAGAGATCTGAGAACCTTTCTTACAAGTTTTTCATTGCTGATAGGTTCTCCTAGAGCAAAAATTTCGTTTGATATGCTCCTTAATTTGGCATTAAACTCACCAATGGATTCAGATTCTTCCATTCTAAGATTTTCAAACTTTGAAGTTAGATTTTGAAGTCTTGATAACCTCACAGAACTAGTCCCTTCAAAGGTAGTTTCCAGAATATCTCATGCAACTTTAACAGTCTCACAGGTTGAGATTAAGCTGAATGTTTCAAGATCTACTGCATAGAATATTGCATTGAGAGTTTTAGAGTTGACATTGTACTAGTTCTTCTATGGCACTGTCCATTCTCCTTCTTCAATTTCCACATACCTTCCTTCTTTGGAAACAGTTGGCTTTTCCCATCCTTCAGTGACACTCTTCCATGCGAGTTCATCAAGTGATCTCATAAAGGCCCTCATCCTTGCTTTCCAGAAGGGATAGTTGTTGCCTTCTAGTAGTGGTGGTCTAACCGTGGATCCTCCCTCTTTGATTGCACTCATAACTAGAATGTAACCAAAATCTTCACGCAAATATGTAGCTTTTAGGATTCTTTTCGCACTAACACCAAAGGCAATCCATTCTGATACCAATTGAAGTTATATAAACTGTGCGGTCATGTTCATCATCATGTACTTGAACATTGTTGTGAACATGCAAGGTCAGATATAAAAACTTGAGCAAATAAAGAACACGAGGTTGGTAACCCTGTTCAATCAACTGATCTACGTCAGGGGGACTTATCAAGTCCGTGAGAAACAGTTTACTACTCCGTTGAATGGTTACAAAGGTTATTACACGAAGACTCCCGTCACTCAACCCCTTTCCTACCCGATTCAACCTCTTTCACTAAACTGAATTATGAGATCCCCTCACAACCTAGAATCTCTCTAGTTCCCACAGGAAATCTCTCCCGAGACTACTCTAAGTATGTATGAAAGTGAATTTCAAACACGGACTAGAAACACAATGATCACATGGATCAAACCTAGTCTACCCGAATACTATATGCTTTGAATATGAAGTCTTTTGGACTCTCTACCCTTTGTGTATTCATAAAACTCGTGTCTCATAAACTAGTCTGATTCCCAAGCTATTTATAAACAACAAATATGGCCTTAACAAGGTAATCATAAGTCCTATTTAGACTAGGATTTAATAAGGAAACAATTTTCTTAAATAAATCGGACTTTCCTAGTTTAGATGTCTTCCTTGAATAGAACTCCTTCTTTCCTTCTTGATCTTCATCAGGAACAAGGCAGCTTCTATTCTGAAATGTCCATCTTGAATCTGCAGCACCACCTCTTTGATTCTAGTATGATACGTCTCTTGTAAACTCTTTGGACAACCATGTACATGATCATGTTCCTGATCATAACTAAGTACATGTCTTGATCTTCAATCAGATTGGCAGCGGAATGTTCACAGAATTGTCCAGAACATGGTTTTCAAACTTGAATAATCAAAACCTTTTGTGTTCTTTTGAAATTGCCATAACATCTTAAACAAATAATGACAATCCCGAACACCCAAGTGCAGATGGCACTAACAGAGTTGTATTTTTGTATTCTAGATATATTAGATTTTTTCTTTTAGAAATAGATATTCTGTATTGAATAAAGAACGGAGATCAACTCAAAGAAGGTAAGTAGTGCAGCTCAAGAAGGAATGATCACTGCTTCATGCCCTGAAACCCTAATTGGAGCTAGGGTTCTGGTGAGGCGTGGTGATGAGGGACGGCGGCCCAGTCTCTGTTCCGGAGCTGACTTTCTAGTTTTATCTCATCAATCAACATGAGATATAAGCCATGATAGTTGGTTTATTATTATTACTTATTCTGTTGTTTGAAGCATGCAATGTATGTTTATCATTTTATGTGATGTTTACATGTTTTAAAATGGGATAAAATGAAACATCAATCATAAATAACTAAGTGAGAGAGATTCATACCAAAGTATGTAGAAATCTCATACGGTCTCCATTAATATGGTTTAAGTGAGAAATGATGGGCATGCGCGTTGACAATAGGTCTTTCTCCATATCGGATGTGTCACATCATATAATTCTCTAGATATTAAACATCTTTAAAAAGATAGCTATAGAACACTGTTAGAACTAACTGACTCCTCTATCTGGAGCAGTTAAATTCGAAACATGTGTACTTGGGGAAAATATGATAGTATTTACACTTAGATTTAATTTATTAATAAACGTCCACACGATCGTGGTTTATTAATTAGAAGATTACATGACCGTGCTGGTTTCCGGCTATTAATTTGCTTATTGTAAGGAAATTCAACTGGAGGCAAATTAAAGGTTTGATAACCTGTTTAAAAATGAATTTTATAAACATCCACACTATCGTGGCTTATAGAAAACATTTTTAAGATGTCGGTGGAAAAGTATATAATTTTTTATGAGGTTTTCAATTATATATTGTCTATCCTAAAGTTTGTGACTGTACTGCATGTTTACTTTTCAGTTAATCTATATCATCAATGGCACTCTCAAATCTGTCCTCTATACTCAAAGAAAACAAGTTAATCGGTGAAAACTACAATGATTGGATTCGTAATCTTAACCTCGTCCTAACTGCTGAGGGACATAAATTCATACTTGATGAGGAATGTCCTCAGAAGCTAGATGAGAATTCTAGCGAAGAGTAAATGTTGGCCTATGCTAATTGGGTCAAGTTTGATGAGGTTGCACGCTGCTACATTTTGGCTTCTATGTCAAATGTGCTGCAACACCAACATCAGTCTATGAAGATTACTTATGATGTCATGTACAACCTTAACGATCTTTTCGGTCACCAGAACCGCTCAGCACGCCATTTGGCAATGAAGAACTTGATGAATGTGAGAATGGCTAACTCTACACCTGTTAGGGATCACGTTCTCAGTATGATGAGTTATCTTGCTGAGATCGAGACCTTGGTAGGAGAACTGGATGCCGAGTCTCAAATAGATATCATGCTTCACAGCCTGTCCCTGAAGTTTGAGCAGTTTAGATTGAACTTCAACATGATAAAGAAGGATGTCACCTTGTCTGAACTACTCATGGATCTTCAGGCGGCTGAGTTACTTCAGAAGAGAAATCCGGAGGCAAATCTAGCTGAGAATATGGCGTTTTCTTCTGGTTCTAAAAAGAAGAAGAGATACGCGCCTAAGAAAGCTGTAAGTGGGATGTCTAAGATGAAGAAGCCCAAGGCAAAGATTCTTCCCGAGGAGTTCAAGTCGAAGATAAAGTGCTTCAAGTACGGCCAGTCAGGCCACTGGAAGGCGGTGTATCCATACAAGAGAAAGAAAGGTATGTCTCACACTCTTTTCGTTGAAACATGTTTAGCAACTTGTTCTACTAAGTCTTGGGTAGTAGATACTAGAGCTACTGATCATGTTTGCGTGTCTTTACAGGGGTTCCTGGTAAAAAGGCAGCTGAGTGATGGGGAGACCATCATCTACATGGACAATGCTACCAAAGTGGCGGCTATTGCAATGGGAGATGTTACCATTGTTTTTAGTAGTGATAGGATTTTAGTTGTGAAAGACTGATACGACCCGGACTCTAGGAACGAACACACATCGACACACGTAAGTTTTGTGTCTTCGATGACTCAAACAATCAAAGTAAAAATATGCGGAAGAAACTAGACGACTAAAACTAAATAAAATACCTAGACTTATGACACACAAATTGATGAGGACATCCATAGCAATGAGGAAGTCAATGAAGAGCTTCAATTCAAAGGACCCGTCATGAGACTAAGAGCTAAGAAGTTGCAAGAATATTTGCAAGCTACAATCCGCAAGAAGCTTGAAGAAGAAGACGGTGTGCAAGGAAGCTTGAAGATGATGAACTTGTTGACATTGGAAGATGGAGGTCAAGACATGGAGAACACTACATGATATTGTGCACGTGTGCATGTGTGCATGTTGAAGGAGTTTCGGCCATGAAGTGAAGAGAAGCCAATTTTCGGCCATTAGTATTTTTTATTAAGGGGTTATTTTATTTTGGACTATAATATTTATTTTATTTAATTATACTATAGTATAGGTCAGATTTTATTAAATTAAAAAGGTTAATTTTCGGTTACAATAAGTCATAGTTTGACTAGGATTTTAGATAAGGTAAGATCTACAAGTTCTACCTTAAATAGAATTCTAGTTTAGGAAACTTCCAAGTTCAATTCTATATTGATTTGGAATCAATATTTTCGGCCCTTAGCTATAGTATTTTCGGCCCTCTATTGTTATAAATAGGGGATCCATGTGACATTGTTACTTTAGACTATATTTGATTATTAAGCCTTTGCTTTCAATATCGTCTCTCCCCTTTTAATCTTTTGTGAGTTTAGATAATTAAATTCATACTCTTAGATTTAGCACCTCTAAGTTTTACAAAGGGAATTCGTCGTCTACGTTCGAGGGATCGCCGGAAACTCGCTATCGAAGAACAACTTAAAGAATTTGGCCTTGTGTACGTTCGAGATTCAAGGCAACTTTCGGGTTGTAATTCACAACACCATCACCGCCGCCGTTCAACCTCTACAACGCCACCAACACCACCGCCGTCGTCCATCTCACCTTCACCCACAAGATCGTGTTCTCTTCGTTACATCCGTAAGTCCGTTATAACTCTATCATATCCTATCTACTCTAGCCATTCTAAACCCATCAACACCATCGAAAATCCTTCATCCTCACCATCATCATATCCGTTCCAAAACAGCCCCATATTTGTTGGATTTGTGTTATTTTGTGTGTCATACGTCTAGGTATTTTATTTGGTCTTAGTCGTCTAGCTTGTTCCATAATTCTTCCGCATATTTTACTTTGATTATTTGAGTCCTAGAAGGCACAAAAACTTACGTGTGTCGACGTGTGTTCGTTCCTAGAGTTCGGGTCGTACCATAAAAGTGGTATCAAAGCCACGTCGGCGTTGGTTCGTTTTTGTGTCGTATTTTATTTTACATTGAATCGAGTTGTAATTTAATTTCCGTATTGTTCATTGTTAAAAAAAAAAAGAGCTACGATAAAAAAAAAAGAGCAAGCGATTGTTCAAAAAAAAAAAAAAATCGGCAAAAAAAAAAGAGATATCCGATAAAAAAAAAAGAAAAAAAAAGAGAATATCCATTGTTTCCTTTTGTTCAATTTTTATTTTTGGTACTTTCCTTTTGGTACTAGATCTTAGTTGGTAATTACCTTTGTGAGTTTATCTTATTTGTGGTAGTTTCCTTCTAAGTTGTTTTTATTTTTGGAGCTTTCCATACAAGTTCTATTTCTTGTTGGTAACTTCCTTAAGCGTCTTATTTTATTTTTGGTTCATTCCTTCTAGAGTCTAGGCTAATTAAAGTATTTAGATTATGTCACATAGATTGATTCATATCCAAATCCCCTACTTACCTTATTTCTTTCTTCTTTCCTTATCTATTCTAATTCTTTCCTTCTTCTATCTAGATTTATTTTTGGAATTCCTAAACCTATTTGGAACTTCATTAATTGATCTACTTCTTTCCTTTCCTACCACCCCCATACTCGACCAACATCCCTACATACACAAACAATCGGCCACCCTCATTCCTTTACCTTACCACATTCGGCAACCCCCATACCCACACATACCTAACCCGTATCTCATCTATACATACCAAATTCATCCTTGTTCCGAGAATAACATTCCCGTCCTTCCTCAACACAAGACACACGATTCCTACCTCCATATATACACGATTTCCACACACTGTGCACCCATATATTGAGTGATACATGAGTGGTAAAATCAAGAGTGAAAACAAACGAGAGAAAGTGAGATTGTGAGGATCTTCCTTGTTTTCTTTTACGTTTGTTCGTTTTGTAGGTATCATGAAGAAAGGAGCCCGCCCCGAATCATCCTCCACACCACCATTCGACCCCTAGTCGACCTCACCATCTTTGGACCTATCCAAAGACCCATCCAAAGCACCCATGGAGTCATCCTCGGATCCACCCGCACCGTGGGATCCCAAGTACCACTATGAAGCGTTGTCTAAACATGTTCAAAGACAACACCAGGCCCTCTCCGACAAGATAGACGATTTAGTGCATGCCCTTGAACGCACTAAAACAACACCCGTCTTTCCTCCACCCATTCGAGGAAACCAACGTCTAGAGCGTCACAACGAGCCTGAAAAGGAATATTTTGATGAGAATACTGAAGAGTTTGATCGAGGACGTCGCCCGAGACGAGGCCATAGTCGAGATGACTATGAAGAAGATCGAATGCTCCACAACATCAAGACGAGCATCCCAGAGTTTGAAGGCCTTCACGATCCCGATATCTACCTAGATTGGGAACGTAAGGTGGAGAAGATTTTCACATGCTATGATTTTTCAGAAGCTAAAAAGGTGCAGCTAGCATGTTTGGAGTTTAAAGGCTACGCAGCCACTTGGTGGGAGATGCAGCAAGAAAGAAGACGAAGAAATAGAAATCCACCCATTGACAATTGGGAGGAGATGAAAGGATTCTTTCATGGATGCTTCATTCCAGTCCACTATGAAAGAGAGAGCTTGAGAAGAAGCTCAACCGGATCAAACAAGGCACCCGTTCGATTGAAGAATACCACAAAGAGCTCGAAACAGCCCTGAATCGAGTCGGGAAGCAAGAGACCTTAAATGCTACCATCATTCGGTACATTGAAGGTATGAATCCTGACATTGCCTGTGAAGTAGAACTCAAGGAGTTAACCAACATAGAGAGAATGGTGCAGTACGCATCGATTGTGGAAAAGCAGCTACGAGAAGGTCTCCGTCGATCCAGTCAAGGTTCAGCCCCTACTCGATCATCTTGGAGTAAAGGTACACCTTCCACATCACCTTCTACTCCTTCTGTTGATTCCACATGACCCCGAGGTCAGTCCGGTCCTCCGGAACGCCGTTTCGACCGTTCTACACCGCAAGCAAGCCGTAGACCCGAGTCTACGCCCAGGCCACCATTCCAATGGCCCAATCAGTCCACTCCAACGCCGAATACAGCCCCTAGTCGAGCCCGTGACATCCAATGTCATAAATTCCAAGGTTGGGGTCATTTTTAGAACCAGTGTCCAAACCAGCGTGTTCTGTTCCTCAATGAACAGAATGGACTTGAATCAGCCAGTGAAGATGAAGAGGAGCCTCAGACCGCTGCCCCTGAAATAGTTGAGGTCCCTGAAGTCGAGCCAGATGATGATGAAGTCGAGCTACCTCATGTTAGCTTGGTTTCTATTCGCAGTCTGAACATCAATCGTGAAGACGAAGAGCAATCGCAATGAGAGAACATCTTCTACACTCGAGTTGCCATCAAAGATCAGACATGCACCATGATTATAGACAGTGGGAGTGTAATCAACGCAATCAGCCAGTATGCCATTGATAAACTCGCCCTCACCACAACAAAGCATCCAAAACCGTACAAGTTGCAGTGGCTCACAGATCGCGGATCCATTCGAGTGACAGGTCAGGTACACATTACTTTTACTAAAGGTCGCTATTCTGACACTGTTCTTTGTGATATTATTCCTATGGAAGCAGCCCATATACTTTTAGGAAGACCGTGGCAGTTCGACAGAAAAGCGGTTCACGATGGTTTAGCCAACACCTACTCGATTACTCGAGATGGTCGAACCACTGTGCTCAAGCCACTCACTCCTAAAGCCGTTGCAGAGGATCAAGAAAGGATGCAAGAGAGATTCAAGCAAGAACGGGCAAAACAAGCCGCAGCCGCAGCCCGAACCAGTTCGGCCGCCACCTCTCAGTCGAACACAATCCCAAGTTCGAGCAATGCAGCCCCTAAGACACCTTCTAATGATGTCTTAGCTCGTGGGAAAATGCCCGGATCAGCCCCAAGTCAAGAGAAGAATCGATCCCTGTTCATCTCAGTTAAAGGCGTAGAGAAAGCACTAAAAGCAGGTTTACCTTTTGTTCTTTTATCTTATAAGGACAGTGCTACTAATGGTGTTTCTTTGCCTTGTGATGTGCAGCCACTTATGGAGGAGTTCGCGGATGTGTTCCCGGAAGAGATTCCAAGTGGATTACCTCCAGTTCGTGGGATCGAGCACCAGATCGACTTCGTACCCGGCGCAGTCTTGCCCAACCGACCGGCGTACCGCACGTCCCCTGAAGAGACAAAGGAGATCGATCGCCAAGTGAAGGAGTTGCTAGAGAAGAAGCAAATCCGAGAGTCGATGAGCCCTTGTGCAGTTCCAGTCATTCTAGTGCCCAAGAAGAACAACGAATGGAGAATGTGCATGGATTGCCACGCCATCAACAAAATTACAGTTAAGTACAGATTTCCTATCCCTAGACTTGATGATATGCTAGATGAATTAAGTGGTTCTCATGTGTTTTCTAAGATAGATTTGAGATCTGGTTATTTTCAAGTTAGAATTCATGAAGGGGATGAATGGAAAACTGCGTTTAAGACAAAGCATGATTTATATGAGTGGTTAGTTATGCCTTTTGGTCTCACTAATGCACCGAGCACGTTTATGAGGTTAATGAATCATGTTTTGCGTGATGTGATTGGTAAATTCGTGGTTGTCTACTTTGATGATATTCTGATTTACAGTCACAATGCACAGGCGCACATAGATCATCTTAGGCGTGTTTTCTGTCTTCTGCGTGATGCTAAGTTGTATGGAAATTTTTCTAAGTGTTCTTTTTGCATGGATGAAGTCGTGTTCTTAGGCTTTGTCGTTAGTTCACGAGGTATTGAGGTAGACCGTTCCAAAATCAAAGCGATTGAGGAATGGCCAACCCCGAAAAACGCCTCTGAGGTTCGATCCTTTCATGGATTGGCTGGGTTTTACCGTCATTTTGTACGGGATTTCTCCAGTATAGCCGCCCCTCTTACTGAGCTAAGTAAGAAGGATCGGAAATTTGAGTGGGGTAAACAACAAGAGTATGCTTTTAATACTTTGAAATCTTTGTTATGTTCTGCTCCTGTTTTGTGTTTACCTGATTTTTCTAAGACTTTTGAGATCGAGTGTGATGCCTCCGGGATAGGTATTGGTGCTGTTTTGATGCAGGAAAAACGTCCCGTAGCTTACTTCAGTGAGAAACTCAATGGCGCCAGTTTGCGATATTCGACATACGATAAAGAGCTATACGCTTTGAAGCGTGCATTGGATACATGGCAGCATTACTTGTGGCCCAAAGAGTTCGTCATCCACACGGATCATGAAAGCTTGAAGCATTTGAAAGGGCAAAACAATCTGAACAAGAGACATGCGAGATGGGTCGAGTTCATCGAGTCCTTTCCGTATGTTATCAAGTACAAGAAAGGCGAAGAGAATGTTGTCGCCGACGCCCTATCAAGAAGGTACGCTCTTTTGAACTTAATGCATGCTAAGATGCTTGGTTTTGAGTCTATTAAAGCATTGTATGTTGAGGACGCCTACTTCAGCCCCATATATGCTTCATGTAGCTCGAAATCTAGGTCATTTGATGGTTATTATGTGCATGATGGGTTTCTGTTCAAAGAGTCGAAGTTATGCATCCCTACTTGTTCTATGCGTGAGTTATTAGTGTTAGAATCGCATGCGGGAGGTTTAATGGGACACTTTGGTGTGCATAAGACATTGAATTTGCTGCATGAACACTTCTTTTGGCCGCATATGCGTAAGGATGTAGAGAATGTGTGTAGTCGTTGCATTACTTGTCGTCAAGCTAAATCCACTTCACACCCCTTTGGTTTATACTCGCCCCTACCCGCCCCCTCATCTCCTTGGATTGATATTTCTATGGATTTCATCTTAGGATTGCCTAGGTCTAGGTTGGGTAAGGATGCTGTGTTTGTTGTAGTTGATAGGTTTTCCAAAATGGCTCATTTCATTGCATGTAGGAAAACTGATGATGCTATTCATGTTGCCAATTTGTTCTTTGTGCATGTTGTTAGATTGCATGGAATTCCTCGTACTATTGTTAGTGATAGGGATTCTAAGTTTTTAGGACATTTCTGGCGTGTTTTGTGGGGAAAATTAGGTACTAAGTTATTGTTTTCTACTGCATGTCATCCACAAACCGATGGTCAAACTGAGGTTGTGAATCGCACTTTAGGAGCTTTACTTAGGTCTCTAATTAAGAATAACTTGAAGTCATGGGAAGAATGTCTACCATATGCTGAATTTGCTTATAATCGTGTTGTGCATTCTTCTACTAACATGTCGCCTTTTGAGGTAGTTTATGGATTTAATCCGTTAACTCCTATTGATTTGTTACCTTTACCTATTGAGCATCTAACAAGTGTTAAAGGTATGAAAAGAGCTGATTTTATTCAAGAGATGCATGAGAAGGTACGTGCCTGGATTGAGCACCAAGGCTAAAAAATTGCTGCCGCACGCAACACGAGGCGCAAACGCGTGATATTTCAGCCTGGAGATCGAGTTTGGGTACACCTTAGCCCTGGCCGATTTCCTAACCTGAGGAAGTCCAAGTTGTCGCCCCGTGGAGATGGTCCCTTCACTGTTCTAAGCCGTGTTAATGACAATGCATACCGCATTGATCTACCTGGTGAGTATAAGTGTTCTTCCACGTTTAATGTTGCTGATTTATCTCCTTTTGTTGCAGATGAATTCGACCATGATGAGGATCCAAATTCGAGGACGAATTCTTTTCAGCAGGGGGGGAATGATGAGGACATCCATAGCAATGAGGAAGTCAATGAAGAGCTTCAATTCAAAGGACCCGTCACGAGACTAAGAGCTAAGAAGTTGCAAGAATATTTGCAAGCTACAATCCGCAAGAAGCTTGAAGAAGAAGACGGTGTGCAAGGAAGCTTGAAGATGATGAACTTGTTGACATTGGAAGATGGAGGTCAAGACATGGAGAACACTACATGATATTGTGCACGTGTGCATGTGTGCATGTTGAAGGAGTTTCGGCCATGAAGTGAAGAGAAGCCAATTTTCGGCCATTAGTATTTTTCATTAAGGGGTTATTTTATTTTGGACTATAATATTTATTTTATTTAATTATACTATAGTATAGGTCAGATTTTATTAAATTAAAAAGGTTAATTTTCGGTTACAATAAGTCATAGTTTGACTAGGATTTTAGATAAGGTAAGATCTACAAGTTCTACCTTAAATAGAATTCTAGTTTAGGAAACTTCCAAGTTCAATTCTAGATTGATTTGGAATCAATATTTTCGGCCCTTAGCTATAGTATTTTCGGCCCTCTATTGTTATAAATAGGGGATCCATGTGACATTGTTACTTTAGACTATATTTGATTATTAAGCCTTTGCTTTCAATATCGTCTCTCCCCTTTTAATCTTTTGTGAGTTTAGATAATTAAATTCATACTCTTAGATTTAGCACCTCTAAGTTTTACAAAGGGAATTCGTCGTCCACGTTCGAGGGATCGCCGGAAACTCGCTATCGAAGAGCAACTTAAAGAATTTGGCCTTGTGTACGTTCGAGATTCAAGGTAACTTTCGAGTTGTAATTCACAACACCATCACCGCCGCCGTTCAACCTCCACGACGCCACCAACACCACCGCCGTCGTTCATCTCACCTTCACCCACAAGATCGTGTTCTCTTCGTTACATCCGTAAGTCCGTTATAACTCTATCATATCCTGTCTACTCTAGCCATTCTAAACCCATCAACACCATCGAAAATCCTTCATCCTCACCATCATCATATCCGTTCCAAAACAGCCCCATATTTGTTGGATTTGTGTTATTTTGTGTGTCATACGTCTAGGTATTTTATTTGGTCTTAGTCGTCTAGCTTGTTCCATAATTCTTCCGCATATTTTACTTTGATTATTTGAATCCTAGAAGGCACAAAAACTTACGTGTGTCGACGTCTGTTCGTTCCTAGAGTTCGGGTCGTACCATAAAAGTGGTATCAAAGCCACGTCGGCGTTGGTTCGTTTTTGTGTCGTATTTTATTTTACGTTGAATCGAGTTGTAATTTAATTTCCGTATTGTTCATTGTTAAAAAAAAAAGAGCTACGATCAAAAAAAAAAAAAAAGAGCAAGCGATCGTTCAAAAAAAAAAATCGGTAAAAAAAAAAAAAAAGATATCCGATAAAAAAAAAGAGAGAATATCCATTGTTTCCTTTTGTTCAATTTTTATTTTTGGTACTTTCCTTTTGGTACTAGATCATAGTTGGTAATTACCTTAGTGAGTTTATCTTATTTGTGGTAGTTTCCTTCTAAGTTGTTTTTATTTTTGGAGCTTTCCATACAAGTTCTATTTCTTGTTGGTAACTTCCTTAAGTGTTTTATTTTATTTTTGGTTCATTCCTTCTAGAGTCTAGGCTAATTAAAGTATTTAGATTGTGTCACATAGATTGATACATATCCAAATCCCCTACTTACCTTATTTCTTTCTTCTTTCCTTATCTATTCTAATTCTTTCCTTCTTCTATCTAGATTTATTTTTGGAATTCCTAAACCTATTTGGATAAGGAAAGAAGAAAGAGATAAGGTAAGTAGGGGATTTGGATATGTATCAATCTATGTGACACAATCTAAATACCTTAATTAGCCTAGACTCTAGAAGGAATGAACCAAAAATAAGACAAGACTCTTATGGAAGTTACCAAAATGAAATTAGAACTTGTATGGAAAGTTCCAAAAATAAAATCAAACTTAGAAGGAAACTACCAAAATAAGATGGGACTTACTAGGTAATTACCAACTATGATCTAATTCCAAAAGGAAAGTACCAAAATAAAAATTGGACTAAAAGGAAACAATGAATATTCTTCTTCTTTTTTTTTAATTTCGGATTTTTTTTTTGTCCGATTTTTTTTTTTGATCGTAGCTCTTTTTTTTTTGAACAATGAACAATACGGAATTTAAATTACAACTCGATCAAATGTAAAATAAAATAAAGACACAAAAACGAACCAAAGCCAACGTGGCTTTCATACCACTTTTATGATACGACCCGGACTCTAGGAACGAACACACATCGACACACGTAAGTTTTGTGTCTTCGATGACTCAAACAATCAAAGTAAAAATATGCGGAAGAAACTAGACGGCTAAAACTAAATAAAATACCTAGACTTATGACACACAAATTAACACAAATCATGCAAAGATAGGGGCTGTTTTGGACAGTATTAGGGATGGTATTATGGGTGAAGTTTCGATGATGATGGATGGGTTTAGAAGGGCTTGAGTAGATAGGGTATGATAGAGTCGTGACGGACTTACGGATTGAACGGAATGAACACGATCTTGATCACGAATGGTGGCTGAACTTGAGGTGTTCGGTGGTGGCGGTGGTTGACGTCGAACGGCGGCGGTGGTGGTGATTTTGTCGATGTGAATCACAACCCGAAAGTTGCCTTGGATCTCGAACGTATACAAGGCCAAATTCTTTAAGTTGCTCTTCGGATAGCGAGTCTCCGGCGATCCGTCTAACGTGGACGACGAATTCCCTTTGTAAAACTTAGAGGTGCTAAATCTAAGAGTATGAATTTAATTATCTAAACTCACAAAAGATTAAAAAGGGGAGAGACAATATTGAAAGCAAAGGCTTAATAATCAAATATAGTCTAAAGTAACAATGAAGCATGGATCACCTATTTATAATACATAGGTGACCGAAAATATGAAGGATAAGGGCCGAAAATCTATAGCCCAAATCAAACTAGAACTAGACTTGGAAGTTTCCTAAACTAGAATTCTATTTAAGGTAGAACTTGTAGATCTTACCTTATCTAAAATCCTAGTCAAACTTTGACTCTAAATAACCGAAAATTGTACCTAATTAATTAAATAAAATCTGATCTAGACTATAGTCTAATTAAATAAAATAAATACTATAGTCTAAAATAAAATAGCTTCTAGATAAAAATCAATAAGACCGAAATTGGTCTCTTATTCTTCACTTGGCCGAATCTTCTCTTCATCTCATGCACATGCACACGTCCATATGCACACATGCACATCTTCATGTTGTGTTCTCCATGTCTTGATCTCCATCTTCCAACGTCAACAAGGTCATCATCTTCAAGCTTCCTTGCACGCCGTCTTCTTCTTCGAGCTTCTTGCGAATTGTAGCTTGCAAATAATCTTGCAACTTCTTAGCTCGTAGTCTTATGACGGGTCCTTTGAATTGAAGCTCTTCATTAAGTTCCTCATTGCTATGGATGTCCTCATCAAAGACTGTCTTTATGTGCCTGATTTTAGGCGAAACCTTATTTATGTTTCTAAACTTTTTATGGATGAATATTCAGTTGATAACAAGGTTGTTATCTTTAGTGGTAAATATTTTATCTATTCTGGCACATTGGATGGACATCTTTACTTACTTAATCCTATGCAAAACACTACGCAAAAGCAATTACTAAATACATCGATCACAAACCCTAACAAAAGGAAAGAACTTTCATAATTGAATCAAACTTATCTTTGGCATCTAAGGCTAGGTCATATTAACCTTAAGAGGATACAAAGGCTGGTAAATGATGTACCTCTGTCTTCATTGATCCTAGAATCATTTTCTTTGTGTGAATCCTATTTGGAAGAAAAAATGACCAAACGTCATTTTGAGTCTAAAGGAAATCGATCCAAAAGGATATTAGATTTGATTTACTCTGACTTATGTGGCCCTATGTTAGTTTAAACTTGAGAACGGTATGAGTATTTCATCACACTCATTGATGATTACTCAAGATATGGATATATCTACCTATTGCATCGCAAGTCTGAATGCTTTGATAAATTCAAAGAATTTAGGGTGGAAGCGGAGAAGCATACATGTAGGAATATCAAGTCACTACATTCTGATCGTGGGGGTGAGTACCTCTTAAGAGAATTTAGGGACTACCTAGCAGAGAATGGGATTACATCCCAGCTGACAGCGCCAGGAACGGCGCAGTAGAATAGCGTGGCGGAGAGAAGGAATAGAACCTTGTTAGAGATGGTTAGATCAATGATGAGCTATTCAGAGTTGTCTATTTCGTTCTGGGGATATACCCTAGAAACAGCAGCCTACATTCTTAACTTGGTTCCATCAAAATCAGTTCTTTTTACGCCCACAGAACTTTGGACTGGATGAAAGCCCAATTTAGATCATGTTCGGATTTGGGGTAGCCCATCACACGTGCTAGACAAGGAAGCTGATAAGCTGGCATCTCGTACTGATGTGAGGCTGTTTGTTGGATATCCTAGAGGAACGAAAGGTGGTCTATTTTATAGTCCTAAGGATCAGAATATCATTGTTAGCACCAATGCTTGATTCTTAGAAGAAGACTATACTATAAACCACAAACCAAGGAGTTAAATCATCCTTGAGGAGCTAAGAGTGGAAGAATTGAATCCTACACTAGTAGTACAAGAAGAGGTACCACAAGAAACTGCACAATGTGAACTGCCTCATCATAGTGGAAGTGTTGTAAGCCAACCTGATAGATTTATTAGTTTGGGAAAATCTTCGGATTTCCCTGAAGGACTGAATGAATTGGATTCCAGGACCTATGACGAAGCGGTCCAAGATAAGGACACAGATTCTTGAAAATCTGCAATGGAATCTGAGATTGGATCTATGGATCACAATCAAGTCTGTGAGTTTGTAGAACCACAAGATGAGATAAAACTCATTGGGTGCAAGTAGGTCTACAAACGAAAGAGAGGACCTGACAAGAAGGTTGAAACCTTCAAAGTAAGACTTGTGGTGAAGGGGTATACTCAGAAAGAAGGGATCGATTATGAGAAAACCTTTTCACCAGTAGCCATGCTTAAGTTAATCTGGATTCTCTTATCGATTGCCACTCATTTGGATTATGAGATTTGGCATATGGATGTCAAGATAGCTTTCCTGAATGGAAGTCTTGAAGAAAATATCCACATGAAGCAACCAGAGGGATTCATTGCTAAAGGCCAAGAGCACTTAGTGTGCAAGCTTAAGAGATCCATTTATGGACTTAAGCAGGCATCAAGGTCTTGGAATATCCAATTTGATGAGGTTATCCAGTCATATGGATTCGTGCAAAGTCTGGATAAGAGTTGTGTGTACAAGAAATGTGATGAAAATGTGGTAGTTTTCCTCATACTATATGTTGATGATATCTTACTTATTGAAAACAATAAGAAGGCATTATCAAACATAAGGGTGTGGTTGTCCAAGTAGTTCGATATGAAGGATCTGGGAGAAGCCGGACACGTCCTTGGCATCAAGATCATTTGAGATCGTCAAAAAAGGATGCTTTGCTTATCCCAGATGACTTATATCGATACAGTAGTGGCCAAGTTTAGCATGGAAGATTCCAAGAAAGGTTTTATACCTTTTAGGTATGGAATTTATCTATCCAAGGAAATGTGTTCCCAAACACAGTCTGAGATAGATGAGATGAAGAAAGTTCCATACACTTCGGCTGTGGGAAGTTTGATATATGCTATGCTATGCACTAGGCCTGATATATGCTATGTTGTTAGCATGGTAAGCAGATATCAGTCTAACCCTAGACAAGGTCACTGGACTGCGGTTAAGAATATTCTCAAGTACCTGAAAAGGACTCAAGATTATATGCTGGTATACCGCTCTGATAGTCTAGTACCTTTGGGTTACATAGACTCAAATTTTCAATCCGATAAAGATCAGAGTAAGTCTACCTCAGGCTATGTGTTTTCATTAGGATGTGGAGCCGTTGCATGGAGGAGCATCAAGCAGAAATGCATTGCTGACTCTACCATGGAAGCTGAATATGTAGTTGCCTCTGAGGCTGTAAAAGAAGTTGTCTGGCTCCGGAGCTTCCTATTGGACTTGAGCGTGGTTTCTGATTTGCCTAAGAGTATCATGATATACTGTGATAACTCTGGTACAGTGGCAAATTCGAAGGAACCCAGAGCCCATAAGGCAAGTAAACACATAGAAATTAAGTACCATCTTATACGAGAAATCGTTAAGAGAGGGGATGTGGCGGTGGTCCAGATTGCATCGGAGGACAATCTAGCTGATCCATTCACAAAGAGCCTTCAAGCTAAGACCTTTGATGGTCATGTGGAAAGAATGAGAGTGAGATGCAGACCCGGAGATGCATTTTAAGTTTTATTGTTTTTCAATTTGAGAGTTAGCCAGTTAGTTATTATGCTTGAAATTTATGCTTCAAGTATCAAATAAACTGAATATTATTAACCTTCCAAAGAAAAGAAAAGAAAAATATTACATGAAAAAACAAAATAAAATCCCATGAAATGCGGACGATGGAAAGAACCAGCAAGAATAACAGATTAAAACAAACACATATAATCAATCCTTATCGCTGAGCCTAAAATAACATCTGCCGAAAAAATCTGTCTCTACCAGAGCATTTATTTCCAGGATAGAATACCTCCACCATCCAACTGGAAGAGAAGTGCTAGCAAGCTTATCCGCCACCTGGTTTCCTTCATAATAAATGTGTGATACTCTGAATTGAATCCCTTGAAGAAATCTAAAAACTCTCATCAATCGCGCCTTGACCCTCCAAGGAATAAGATTAATATCCCTTGCGAAAATTCCCGATACTAATGTAGAATCCACCTCTAGCCATATATGAGACATACCTTGACTAGCAGCAAATTCTAAAGCTAAAATTGCACCCCACAACTCTGCTTCATATGAAAAACCCATCCCCAGATTCTCATGAAAGCATGCGAACACCGAGCTTAGATGGTTTCTATAAACACCCCCACAGGCTAAAATACCCGGAGCACCCACTGCTGATCCATCTGTGTTAATTTTTATCCAGCCCTTAGGAGGAGGCTTCCACACCACCGAAATAGTGACCTTCGGACGAGGAACCCTTCCCGAAACCTCAGCTGCTCTAACAATCAACAAATCATTCAAACTGTTACTCATAAAACCCATCTTTACCGAGATCGAAGCAGACTCCTTAAGCACCAGCTTAACTGTGACCATCAAGCTTTGAAATGAATGTTTAAAATCTTCATAGGTTGCACGATTCCTTGCATTCCAAATTCCCCACACCAAAGAAATAACCCCAATCCTCCATAAAATTAGTATTTGAGAGCTGAAATTGCAATTGATGCAAAACAAAATTAATTTGTTGAAAGAGGTGAAATCACGATCTTCCAAGTTAAAAACTTGTAGCAACCACTTCCACACCTTCTTGACCATCGAGCAGAAATAAAAAAAGATGATCTAATGACTCCTCTTTAGCTCGGCATAACACACAGAAAAGCGGCCCCGAAAAACCAAAATGCCGAGACTTCTCTATCGTAGGCAGCCTGCCAAGAATGGCCCTCCAGCATGTGATTGATCTCCGGATAGGGATCGCCCGATGCCATAGCCATTTCCTCCATTTTACAGTTGCAAAATGCTTCATGTTGCAAAGCTTCGCCACTTTCATCGTCACTTCTCCATAAACCGATCTCTTCCACAGCCTTTCATCCTCCTGTTGTGTAATAGGGACCTGTAAAATGTCCCAAACAATGTCTGTATGATATAACAAAAAGCTGTCTGTGAAAATCCACACTCCTTTAAAAAAATCCGCAACCGAGTCGAGCAAGTTGGCATGAGCAGCTTCGGGAATATTCAATCTGTCAACAATTCTATAACCCAACCAATTATCCAACCAAAACAATATCTTCTTTCCATTCCCCAGAATAAGATGTGAGCCCTCAACCAAATCAATAATCTCATCTTTAATATGCATCCAAATAGAAGAACCCGTTTTTTTCTTGACAACATGACACGAGTGATTGAGATATCATTTTCGAAATAAAGAGTATACCTCCGTTGAATCCGTAAGAACCTTCCAAGCAAGCCTCATCAACAGACTCTTACTCAATGCAGCCAAGGAAGTCACCCCTAAACCACCTTCCTCCTTTAACGCACAAACTCTCTCCCATGCAACTGAAGAGCGAGAAGTCACATGAATATCGCCCGTCCAAATAAAGTTCCTGCAAGCTCTCTCAATGGAACTTATAAGAGTAGTAGGCCATTTGTAGATTAATATAGAGTAGAGCGTTGAGCTAGCAATAACCGAGTTTACAAGGCAGACTCTCCCAGCCATCGAGAGAAGACGTCCCTCCCATTTAGAAAACTTTACAAGCACTCTATCGGCTGCCTCTTGAAACACCCCTACTTTAGGAGAATTTTCGAAAATCTTAACACCAAGATATCGAAAAGGAATTGTTCCATGAGTAAATCCCAACTCTCTGGATACCCTAGCCTTCACAACTCTAGAAACTCCTCTGCCAAAATAAGCACGCGATTTTGCAGGATTACAGCACTGCCTCGAGCATGCAGCATACTTCTCTAATAGATTCAAGAGACATCTGATATTTCTCCATGTTGCCTTACAAAAAATCATCACATCGTCGGCGTAAAGAATGTGTGTAGGAAATTCCATTGCACGATCATAACTCATGGGGACCAAGCTTTTATTGAAAACAGCTAACGAAAGCGCTCTACTCAGTGCCTCTTCCGCAATGCCAAATAGTAAAGGTGAGAGTGGGTCTCCTTGCCTAACCCCTCTAGTACATCCAAAATATCCTTGTGGAAAACCATTAATCAAAATAGAAAGCCTTGCTGAGCCAAGAATATGAGCGATCCACCTCTGAAATTGTATTGGAAACCCAAACAATTCCAACACTTTCTCCAAAAAATCCCAATGTAATGTATCAAAGGCTTTTCTAATATCCACCTTAATCACCAAATTATTAGACTTTCCCGTTCTATTCAAACAATTCACTCCTTCCGAAGCAAGCAGAATAGCATCATGAATTTGACGGCCTTCAATAAAACCAAACTGATTCTTCGAAACAATTGTAGCAGCCACCGAATTTAATCTTCGTGCCAAAATTTTTGAAAAAATCTTAAATAAGAAATTTCCCAGCACAATAGGGCGGAAATCCTCCACCCTACTTGCTCTTTCCTCTTTTGGGATTAAAACCACAAAAT
The DNA here is from genome assembly GCA_026008535.1 of Perilla frutescens. Lineage (NCBI taxonomy): Eukaryota > Viridiplantae > Streptophyta > Magnoliopsida > Lamiales > Lamiaceae > Perilla > Perilla frutescens. The sequence continues at coordinate 19,856,705 of BRKX01000004.1, forward strand.
TTGAGTTTAATCCAGAAGGAAAATGGCCATATGTAAAAAATTCACCAACTGCTCTATAAATGTCCTCACCCACTATCCCCCACGCAGCCTAAAAAAATTTCACATTCTATCCATCAGGGCCTGCTGCACTATGAATATCCATAGAGAACACCACCTCTTTCACCTCTTCTCTTGTCGGCAATGTGATTAAATCAGAAACTTGCTCCTGTGAAACAATTCTAGGAATAATTCCCTCCAACCAGCCGAGCTCCACAGTTCCTGAACTCTCAAGGTTAAACAATTTCGAAAAATAATCCACCACATGAGCTTTGATCCTATCCATATTCACCTCCAAATTACCATTAATACTCATGGAAGACATTTTCACTCATGCTTGACCAAACTGCAAAGCCCGATGAAAATATGCCGTACTCCTATCTCCATCGTTGAGCCACCCAATCCTGCTTTTCTGCTGAAGAAGACTTGATTGAGCTGATAATTTTTCATTAACTCTCAACTGTATATCAAATTCCCTTTCCAACAACACATCTGAATAGCCTTCATTGGATATTTTCTCTTGCACAACCAATAACTCCTCCTGCAGCGCTTTGACATCCATTTTCACATGCCCTAAAGAGTTTAAATTCCAATGCTTAAGTACTAATTTTAGACGCTTAAGCTTATTCATGACCTTGCGTATTTTGCTCCTTGATTCTTCTTTCTCCACCCAAGAATCCCTGACCACACTAAAGAATGAATTGTGCTCCGTCCACATAGAGAGAAATCTGAAAGGTCGGGGGCCCTGCAAACCCTCTACCACACAGTTAATCACAAGCGGAGAATGATTCGAGCTAATTCTTGGCAGCAGCGTAGCATTCACCGTGTCCCATCTATCTCGAAAAGATACTGAAACTAGAGCCCTATCCAGACGATTCTCTACATGCTCTGGAAGTAAGCGTCTACTAGACCAAGAGAAAAACAGACCTGAAAAAGGCACCTCCAACAAACCCTTCTCATCAATAAAATTTTGAAAATCCGCATAAGAAATTTTATTTGGAGCCTTAGAGCTGGAACGCTCATGTGCTCTAATGATTACATTAAAATCTCCTAAGAAGAGCACCTCTCCCTGAAATCTTGCCAAATCCAACCATAGTGCACGTCTAGTAATATAAGAATTACTTGCATGCACAAACGCCACTTTCCCCGAATGATCATCCTTCTCAAAGGAAAGAACCACACATTGCGAGGAGGAAAACAAAACATCCGCCTTCACTGCAGGGGCTGAGAAAACCCAAATATTCGAATTTTTAGCATCTCTCACGTTTTGAAATAAAGGAACAAGATGCAACTCTCTCCAGAACGAATCAAAACGCTTCGTGAACCTCGTCTTAGGCTCCAAAATTCCTAACAAATCAGGCTTGAATTTTTGACAGTGCTCTCTCAACATATCCCGGGATGAGTCATTAGAAGTCCCGCATATATTCCAAGAGATAAAATTCATAAATTATATAGAAGGTGACTGAGAACTAGAGTTCTCCGATTCAGATATATGTGAGTTTGTATCCTCCTCATCCACCAGACCCCATTCAGTAGAAACTCTCACCATATTTCTGAGAGCCTCAGTCTCTGAAGACGAGATCTCAAAATTAGCTATAGTTTTACCCTCTGCTCGAGCCAACTCTGACTTGGAATTAATCTCTTCAATCTTCCCATCTATTGCCCGCTTTAAAGAAGTGTCCCCCTCACGTCTGACTGGAGATCCACCCCTATTATTTAAAGAAGAATAACCCTTGTCCTTTTCCATAAGCCTTGAAGACTTTCTCACCGGCTGCAACACTTGCACTTTTTGCATTTTATTTTTTCATCTCTGAACTGCAGATTCCGGATGGTCTGCCATGTCCACAGCTGCTGATGGCATATTAACTACCTCCCTAGAATCAGGGATCACCATTACCTCAACCTATTTTTTTTTCGAGACGATTGCCAACTTTTTCACCACATTCTTCACGTCCTCTCCCACAATAGACTCCTTCTCATGCTCACTCTCTGAGGCATCTTCAACCATTACCTCTTCTATCTGAACATCATTCCCATTATTCTCGCTATCCCTCTCACCTCCTTGCAAAAGGGAATATTTGTTAGCAGTCTCAAGATGAGCATTATCCTTAGACATATCCACCTGCCTCAGCAACAACTGCTCCGGTTCCTTCGCCACCTCATCCAGTTTCCCCTCCTTTTGAATCCACCCCTCATTAGGCAAAGAACCCACATCCTTCTTAACAGCCGGTGTTGGTTTCTCAAAAATAACTTTGCTTTCTCCCCCAGCCATATCCTTATTCTTAACCTTCCTGCATTTCGACACAACATGACCAACCACCTGACATGCTCCATAAAAAGGAGGAAGGTTCTCATAATCAAGGTTCACAAAAAATGAAGCATCTCCTCGATCAATCATTACCGAGTTTTGTGGCTGCTGAGACATATCAATTTCGATCAAAATACGAGCGAAATGGCCAACTGCTCCCTGCACTGAATTTCCATCAATTTTAAGTGGGGTTCCAACCGCCCTGGTGATCCTAACCAACACCTCATTGTGCCAATATTCAAACGGTAAATTATAAACCCTAACCCATACTGGAGCAGACGTGGATTGAACTTTATAGGGCATAAAATCCGGCACCCAATCCCTAATCCTTATAATCCCTGGATTAACATTCCAAGCCAGCGAACCCTTGACCTTTTTCTGATCTACTTCACAATTGAATTGCATGGTATAAAAACCCTTACCTAATGAAACCAGACGCCAAGGCTCCGACGTATCCCAAATCTTGATTAGAGTTGCATGCAGATCTTTGATAGACCATGGCTTATCCCTCTTTGATAACATTAGTCGACCGATCAATGCAAATTGAAACTTTGACAATTGATTTTGATACAGATCCTCAGGAATTGATATAGAGCAGAAATCCCCCCGCTTCATGGGCTGAATTCTTGTAAGTGATGTTGTGAACACGTTTGGATATCGGGGAGTGATATTGCGATTGACCATAGAGGCATAGGAACGGCCATGCAACAGCGTATCTGATTTTTCCTTAGAAACCCTAGCCGCTAGGTTAGGGTTCATGGCTTGTTTTTCCAAAACTCGAGAGGAGTCATTGTGTGAATTGCCTAACGCTCGAGATGAATCATTAGAAGTTTTTGCAAGGTTCAAACGTGAGGCCTGAATGCGCGAAGATTGGTTAAACGATGGCGGAATCTCCATGTTTCAGGTGAAAGAAACGGAGGAGGGAGAAGAGAGCATTTTTCAAATATTTTTCAAATATAAAACCAATATTGGAGATTGTTACATTTGTATACTGGAAGATATGTCTTTGTATAGTTTTCTGATGATATGATGATATAGATTGATTATATTGCAGTCACTATTTACATTTACAAAATTATATAACTATTTATGCATATTCAATATACTTACACTGTAGATGATATGTTGTGGGTAAACACACAGTTAGATCATATCATTAGATCATTGTATTGTATTAAAAGGCTCATGACTTAGATGGTCCTGAATACACCATCGGTACACCGTAGAATAATCTGATAGTTAGTTTGTCTAGACTAATTGATTATTCTAATACACTTGTTAATGTATTGAGGAGGATCACAATAGGATACTATTCTCTACTCTGACACTTTTAGTTAGAGAACAAAGATCTACAGAGTTCGGGTTCTTAACTTATATTTATTGGTGAACATATATATGCTTTGTTTATTAATTTGATTTATCCATGGGTGAGATTCTGTTATAAAATCAATAAACTCGATATTTTGGGTAGTGGCATTTGCATATATGATGTGTCGTGCAATATATAAGCACTGTGTCCTGGTGCGCCATGTTGATGATGTTCTCTTGAGGAAACACAAGTTCATGTGTAACCCTACAGGTGAAATTTATTCCGTAAATGAATAAGGCTTGTGTAGTACTACTCAATGTTTTAGATATTAATTAATTATAGCTGTCAGAGGTTTACATAATTAATTAATGAAAGAGGCTTGGAAGATTGTTTTTCTCCTTTTTCGGATTCTTCGTTCGGCACTTTCGTGTGCTCTTCCGGCTCCCTTTCTGTCTTTTTAGCCTCCAGCTCGGCTAATTCCTTCCCACTTCGCAAAGTGACAGCGCTAACATTCCTTTTTGGGTTCATTTCAGCCTGGGATAGAAGTTTGCCTTGATTTGACTGTAGCTTGTTCACTTGAGTGGCGAGTTGGGTGATTTGAGTACCCATACTCCCCAAGGCAGCTTGTGTCTCCTGCTGGAATGCTTTTTGATTCTGTGCTAGACTGTTCACGAGTGCACTGCTCTACTCCAAACACTTCATGATGTCATTCATGCTCGGTGCAGCACGATCGGTATGGGCATACTGACCACCCTGTGGCTGCCTCTGAGGTAAAACTCCTGGCATCTTCTGATCCGGCTGCTTCCAACCGAAGTTTGGATGGTCCCTCCAGCCTGGGTTGTATGTGTTTGAGTATGGATCATACTTTTTCCGTCTAAGGGTATCTTGCTGTGCATCTCCGGATCCATAACATGCATGTTCGGTTGATGAATCTTGCAATGTAGGACAAGAATCAGTATAATGCCCATTTTCTGAACACACTCCACAACGGATGTTTTGCGTCTGTGCTACAGCTAGACCTCGAACCAGAGAAGTCAGAGCATCGATCTTCTCATTGACACTGGAGCTGTCTGCTCGCTCAATTCCCTTCACAGGTCGGTATCGGTCATCATCTTCATCCTCATATTGCTGACCTCCAGAAACCATGTCGATAATGAGCTGTTTTGCCTCTGCTAGAGTCTTATTAGTCAGTGATCCTCCGCTAGCAGCATCGACTATTTTCCTGTCAAAGGTAGACATACCACGGTAAAAATAGTTAGTGAGCAATTGATATTCAGAGAACCCGTGGTCTGGACATTTACGGCACAATTGCTGGAATCTCTCCCAGTAATCAGCCAAACTCTCATTTTGCTTCTGTTTTATGCTGCTAATCGCCATTCTCAAATTTGCAGCTCTGGACTCTGGGAAGAACTTGCGCAGAAATTATCCTTCCAACTCATTCTAAGTGGTAATCGAACCAGATGGAAGATCAAATAGCCAATCTCTAGCCCTGCCTTGCAAAGTATGAGAAAAAGTAAGTAGCCTCAAATTATCATCAGAAAAACCTTGAGGGCGAAGAGTCGAGCAGACTAGATCAAATTCAGCTAAGTACTTATGTGCACTTTCTCCAGGCAGATCGCTGAACTTAGGCAAAACCTGGATGAAACCAGGTCGTATCTCAGAATTATTTGCAATCGTAGGCAGCACAATGCAAATGGGTCAATTGTTTCTGTGGCGACCCAACTCCTTGATTGGAGGTTCAGGCTCAGGTACATTCTCGAGAGCTCGATTTCCGTTGTTAGCCATGTCTTCCTTGAACAAATGATGAAGATCAAATGTTCCCAGATCAGATGTGGAAACTCCTTTAGATTCTATTGCAAACTTCATCGATCGTCGTAAAGTCCTTTCCGGTTCTGGATTGAATTCTAGACTTCCTTTTTGTAAGGATCGAGTCATGCACTAGAAAAACAAAACAAAATAAAAAGAAATGGCAAACTGAAAATATTAGAATAATTACTGCTTAAAAACCGATTCTCCGGCAACGGCGCCAAAATTTGGTGCGTCATTTTTCTCCAATAATAATCTGACACGCAGTCGGTATGCCCAAACTACCCAGAATAGTAGCAAGCAAGATCGTCTCCCAAAGGACCGGTGAGAACTATTCGAACCTTCAGTTTGCAGTAACCAACTTTCTAGACGAATATCTTGATTATAATGTAAAAACTAAATGTAAAAATAATTAAACAAATGTAGTTTTCTTAACAGAATTAAAAGGTATTCCGGCTTCCAATTAACTCCACCCTAGTTTAATTATTCCGATCATTGACTCAATGATATTTCCAATTAATGCATGCAAACCAGTTATAGCCACCGAAGACACTTACTGACGCAGCCTAATTTCTCCTTAGCTTCTCGATAATTAAGAAGACACTTCACTAATTATTTCCCTAATCGACTGACAACCGTAAGAGACACTCTATAGATTTAATGAGCCAACAACTTTATGCACTAGAGAAACTCGATTCAAAACCAACAGACTTTGACACAGGACTATCGAATTAAGACTGTTCTTCCCTCGATTCTGAAGAATCGTTGTACCACTAATTAAACCCATACCACAATTACGGATGACCGATTTAATTGGCTACTAATTAATTTTGATCTACCAAATATTTGCAACTACCTAGCAGAATCGAAACAATTAACAACTTTAAATGCAGAGAATCACAGATATATGCAATTAATTAAAGCAAAACGAACATTTAGATCTCACAGAATAATTATACCAGGGATTCGTTAATCTTCACCGGAATAGAACGCGTTTAGCTTGAATTCATACTTGGATTTGCAATTCAGAAATTAATTGAAAAGAAGAAATATGAAAAGAAGAATGAAAACTGGAATAAAATCATGTACTGCAGGAAAAGAATTCGTTTCTGGCGTCTCCCTCTGTGTATCTAACGATGGGAATTATTGTACTGCAATGGATACTGATATATTAGAGTCCTACTCTATCTAGAAGTCTTTTATCCAAATCCTTAACTAATTAATTAATAAAAGAAATTTAATCCTAATCCAACTAGGAAAATAATAAAAATAAAGTCCAACAGTAATAAAAATAGCCCAAAAATCGTCCATGGCCCACAGCTGGTGGATATCCACTATTTCCAGTCCAAATATTCGCCCAGTCCACCAGTCGGTATGCCCATACCGACTGTTTTCTAGACTCTTCAGCTTTCTTCAATCTAACTGTGTCCAAACCCTTCAAAACCATGTCATTATCTCCACTTCCATGTCAACCACCTGAAATCAACCACAAGACACAAATTCTTCCACAAAACTTGACCAAGGGGTGAGTAACTACGCAAAAATACACCAAAAATGACTCAAAATATATACGAAATAACAACCTAATTAGATACTATTCTCTACTCTGACACTTTTAGTTAGAGAACAAAGATCTACAGAGTTCGGGTTCTTAACTTATATTTATTGGTGAACATATATATGCTTTGTTTATTAATTTGATTTATCCATGGGTGAGATTCTGTTATAAAATCAATAAACTCGATATTTTGGGTAGTGGCATTTGCATATATGATGTGTCGTGCAATATATAAGCACTGTGTCCTGGTGCGCCATGTTGATGATGTTCTCTTGAGGAAACACAAGTTCATGTGTAACCCTACAGATGAAATTTATTCCGTAAATGAATAAGGCTTGTGTAGTACTACTCAATGTTTTAGATATTAATTAATTATAGCTGTCAGAGGTTTACATAATTAATTAATGAAAGAGGCTTGGAAGATTGTTTTTCTCCTTTTTCGGATTCTTCGTTCGGCCCTTTCGTGTGCTCTTCCGGCTCCCTTTCTGTCTTTTTAGCCTCCAGCTCGGCTAATTCCTTCCCACTTCGCAAAGTGACAGCGCTAACATTCCTTTTTGGGTTCATTTCAGCCTGGGATAGAAGTTTGCCTTGATTTGATTGTAGCTTGTTCACTTGAGTGGCGAGTTGGGTGATTTGAGTACCCATACTCCCCAAGGCAGCTTGTGTCTCCTGCTGGAATGCTTTTTGATTCTGTGCTAGACTGTTCACGAGTGCACTGCTCTACTCCAAACACTTCATGATGTCATTCATGCTCGGTGCAGCACGATCGGTATGGGCATACTGACCACCCTGTGGCTGCCTCTGAGGTAAAACTCCTGGCATCTTCTGATCCGGCTACTTCCAACCGAAGTTTGGATGGTCCCTCCAGCCTGGGTTGTATGTGTTTGAGTATGGATCATACTTTTTCCGTCTAAGGGCATCTTGCTGTGCATCTCCGGATCCATAACATGCCTGTTCGGGTGATGAATCTTGCAATGTAGGACAAGAATCAGTATAATGCCCATTTTCTGAACACACTCCACAACGGATGTTTTGCGTCTGTGCTACAGCTAGACCTCGAACCAGAGAAGTTAGAGCATCGATCTTCTCATTGACACTGGAGCTGTCTGCTCGCTCAATTCCCTTCACAGGTCGGTATCGGTCATCATCTTCATCCTCATATTTCTGACCTCCAGAAACCATGTCGATAATGAGCTGCTTTGCCTCTGCTAGAGTCTTGTTAGTCAGTGATCCTCCGCTAGCAGCATCGACTATTTTCCTGTCAAAGGTAGACATACCACGGTAAAAATAGTTAGTGAGCAATTGATATTCAGAGAACCCGTGGTCTGGACATTTACGGCACAATTGCTGGAATCTCTCCCAGTAATCAGCCAAACTCTCATTTTGCTTCTGTTTTATGCTGCTAATCGCCATTCTCAAATTTGCAACTCTGGACTCCGGGAAGAACTTGCGCAGAAATTGTCCTTCCAACTCATTCTAAGTGGTAATCGAACCAGATGGAAGATCAAATAGCCAATCTCTAGCCCTGCCTTGCAAAGTATGAGAAAAAGTTAGTAGCCTTAAATTATCATCAGAAAAACCTTGAGGGCGAAGAGTCGAGCAGACTAGATCAAATTCAGCGAAGTACTTATGTGCACTTTCTCCAGGCAGATCGCTGAACTTAGGCAAAACCTAGATGAAACCAGGTCGTATCTCAGAATTATTTGCAATCGTAGGCAGCACGATGCAAATGGGTCGATTGTTTCTGTGGCGACCCAACTCCTTGATTGGAGGTTCAGGCTCAGGTACATTCTCGAGAGCTCGATTTCCGTTGTTAGCCATGTCTTCCTTGAACAAATGATGAAGATCAAATGTTCCCAGATCAGATGTGGAAACTCCTTTAGATTATATTGCAAACTTCCTCGATCGTCGTAAAGTCCTTTCCGGTTCTGGATTGAATTCTAGACTTCCTTTTTGTAAGGATCGAGTCATGCACTGGAAAAACAAAACAAAATAAAAAGAAATGGCAAACTGAAAATATTAGAATAATTACTGCTTAAAAACCGATTCTCCGGCAACGGCGCCAAAATTTGGTGCGTCGTTTTTCACCAAAAATAATCCGACACGCAGTCGGTATGCCCAAACTACCCAGAATAGTAGCAAGCAAGATCGTCTCCCAAAGGACCGGTGAGAACTATTCGAACCTTCAGTTTGCAGTAACCAACTTTCTAGACGAATATCTTGATTATAATGTAAAAACTAAATGTAAAAATAATTAAACAAATGTAGTTTTCTTAACAGATTTAAAAGGTATTCCGGCTTCCAATTAACTCCACCCTAGTTTAATTATTCCGATCATTGACTCAATGATATTTCCAATTAATGCATGCAAACCAGTTATAGCCACCGAAGACACTTACTAACGCAGCCTAATTTCTCCTTAGCTTCTCGATAATTAGGAAGACACTTCACTAATTATTTCCCTAATCGACTGACAACCGTAAGAGACACTCTATAGATTTAATGAGCCGACAACTTTATGCACTAGAGAAACCCGATTCAAAACCAACAGACTCTGACACAGGACTATCGAATTAAGACTGTTCTTCCCTCGATTCTGAAGAATCGTTGTACCACTAATTAAACCCAAACCACAATTACGGATGGCCGATTTAATTGGCTACTAATTAATTTCGATCTACCAAATATTTGCAACTACCTAGCAGAATCGAAACAATTAACAACTTTAAATGCAGAGAATCACAGATATATGCAATTGATTAAAGCAAAACGAACATTTAGATCTCACAGAATAATTATACCAGGGATTCGTTAATCTTCACCGGAATAGAACGTGTTTAGCTTGAATTCATACTTGGATTTGCAATTCAGAAATTAATTGAAAAGAAGAAATATGAAAAGAAGAATGAAAACTGGAATAAAATCGTGTACTGCAGGAAAAGAATTCGTTTCTGGCGTCTCCCTCTGTGTATCTAACGATGGGAATTATTGTACTGCAATGGATACTGATATATTAGAGTCCTACTCTATCTAGAAGTCTTTTATCCAAATCCTTAACTAATTAATTAATAAAAGAAATTTAATCCTAATCCAACTAGGAAAATAATAAAAATAAAGTCCAACAGTAATAAAAATAGCCCAAAAATCGTCCATGGCCCACAGCTGGTGGATATCCACTATTTCCAGTCCAAATATTCGCCCAGTCCACCAGTCGGTATGCCCATACCGACTGTTTTCCAGACTCTTCAGCTTTCTTCAATCCAATTGTGTCCAAACCCTTCAAAACCATGTCATTATCTCCACTTCCATGTCAACCACCTGAAATCAACCACAAGACACAAATTCTTCCACAAAACTTGACCAAGGGGTGAGTAACTACGCAAAAATACACCAAAAATGACTCAAAATATATACGAAATAACAACCTAATCAGATACTGTTCTCTACTCTGACACTTTTAGTTAGAGAACAAAGATCTACAGAGTTCGGGTTCTTAACTTATATTTATTGGTGAACATATATATGCTTTGTTTATTAATTTGATTTATCCATGGGTGAGATTCTGTTATAAAATCAATAAACTCGATATTTTGGGTAGTGGCATTTGCATATATGATGTGTCGTGCAATATATAAGCACTATGTCCTGGTGCGCCATGTTGATGATGTTCTCTTGAGGAAACACAAGTTCATGTGTAACCCTACAGATGAAATTTATTCCGTAAATGAATAAGGCTTGTGTAGTACTACTCAATGTTTTAGATATTAATTAATTATAGCTGTCAGAGGTTTACATAATTAATTAATGAACATTAGATGTTAAACACGGGGAATGGCTGAACTAAAGGAGAAAACATATTCGCAAATATGTATTAAATTGGTAAGTCAATATTACTTCTTTAGTGGAATAAAAGTAATATTTAATTTATTTAATAATATCCTAAGTTTATCGGATATTGGAAATTAAATAAATTAGCAGGCCAATTTAATATTCTTCTAGATCCCTGTTGTAGCCCAATTAGACTGAAGTGGACTGGAGATGGAACTTGAGATGGAGGCCCAAACCCAGTAAGGGCTAGGGTTGCAATTTTCGCCACCTCCCTTATTTAATTAAGGGGAGGGGACAAAAATTATTATGTAATTTTTCAGGTCTCCTTTTGCTCTATAGTTCTCAATAGATTCTACACCCGTTTCAGTTGATTACAGCCCACCCTGTATCTGAGACACAGTCCGAGAATACAGCAGAAGATCTCGGAGTGGAACTGCAATCAAGGAGGCGCCAATGACAGTGCTATTCAGCAGCAAGATTAGATCTTTAATCTTGTCCTCAACCCGTCTACCGATTTGGAAGTTATATTCGATTCCATGGTTCCGCTTTATTAGATTCGAATCTGTCTTGCATGTTAATTGAGCTAGGCGAGATTAATACATACACAATCATAAAATTATGATATGCATGAACATGGATTAATGAACAACCAATGATCCTGCGGTGGTTTAATTCGAAAAAGCCCCAACAGTTTTGAGGTTGGAATTGAGGTCTAAAATTCGTATTAGAGCTCATTAGGCCCCCTTCCTCGATTCTCATTATAGAGAGGTGTTTTATGTGTTATCTTTTTTTTAGAATTGTTATGAGTTGATCTTTTTTAATGTTTTGATCATGTCTCCTCTTTGCAAATGTTAGGTTTTGACACAATCTCCTCTTCTGGTGGCTGCTAATCTTAGACTTCCCTAATCTTACATTTTTCCTTCACTAATGACCGATCGTATCGTTCAACCTCATTACCATTGGGCTACATTTGGACCTACGGAAAATGACGTCTACAATATTCCTTTATTAGGCACCAATATATTCATTATTCAACATATGGGCCTAACCAAAGGAAAATGCATGATTGGAATATGGTTTAATTTCTGGTCCCTACAAATCATTTCTTTGCAATGACTTTTTTTTAAAAAAAAAGTGAAAATGAGAAAATAATTGTGGAAATGGGCCAAACTAGCCACTCAAACTTTTAAAAAACTTATTTTAGCCAGTAACTTTTAAATATTTTTTTTTAGCCACAATTACTATATTGCCCAGATTAATTAATCAGCCCAAAAAAAAAGAAAAATTAGTAAATTCTTAAACTTTATCTCTATTCCTCCTAAATTCAAAAAACCGTAATTCCTCTCTCTCTCTCTCTCTCTCTCTCTGCAAAATTGAACAGTTAAATCCGATGACTGCTAAAATCCGGCAACTGCTACATCCTCATCACACTTTGTTGAGCAAAGGTGAGATTTGAGTAGCCGATTGAGTTGCATAGGATTTGGGTATTTGATTGGATTGGGGGTTTGCGAAATTGAATGAGTTTTAAGGTGTTAGGTCTAGTTTCTTACTACATTACTTCATGGATTTTGTTTATATTAACATTAATAAATTGTTGCTGTTGTTCTATTTTGAAATCTGATTTTTAAGAAAAATGTCAAATACTGAAGAACGTCATGAAAAAGGTCCTCCGCGTAAGAGACGACGTGTAACGGTGTTAGAGGTATCTGAAAACATACTCTATTGAAGTTGATCTGTGAAAAAATGGAACAATTTACGGTTTTTTTTGAAGTAGACAGAAAAATCTGGAAATGTGAAGTACTTAGGTGCGCGCTCACGCACGTTGAATTTTCGTGTGTTTGTAGTGCACATTTTCACTCTCGCCTAGTTGTGCATGTTGGGGTTTTTTTGAATTTTACCCCACATGATCAATTTGGATGCCATTAATTATAAGCTCATGTAAATCATAATTTTATGTGTGACATTAATTATCCTATATTGAATTAACATGCAATTTTCAATTTCGAATCTATTGCAGCAGAAAAAAATAGAATATATCGAAACGATACTTACAAACGTTGTCAGATTGCTCACGGGATTAAAGGTCTAATCTCGTTGTTGATGAAGAACACATGGATGATGAATTTCCTCTCCATGGTGTTCGAACTCTCCAAAGCTCCAATATTCTACTTCTTGATCTTCTGTTGTATTTCCGGACCTTGTCTAGATGCAGGGTGGGCTACAGACTACTAAACGGTTGTGGAAACCCTAGGAATTAAGAGAGCACTTAGAGGGGTTGTATTGTTGTTATAATTTTCGTACCCCCGCTTATTAAAGGGGAGGGGGCGAAAATCAACTCCCCAAACCCTAATGGGTTTGGGCCTCCAACTCTTGTTCTATTCCTAGTCCACTTAGGCCATATTGGGCTACAACAGGGATCTAGAAGAATATTAAATTGGCCTACTAATTTATTTAATTTCTAATATCTACAAGAAGGATATAATTAAATAAATTAAGTATTATTTTTATCCCACTAAAGAAATAATGCTGATCTACCAATTTAATACATATTTACAAATATGCTTTCTCTTTTAGTCTAGCCAAACCCCATGTTTAAGATATAATGTCCATTAATTAATTATGTAAGCTTCTGATATCTATAATTAATTAATATCTTGTTCCTTGAATAGTACCACACAACTTCCGTTTATCATGATAAGAATAACTTAATATTCTGTCTGCAGGGCTTTCCATGATCCTTGTGCTTCCTCAAGGGGATATCATCAACCTGGCACACCAGGACATAGTGACCATATATATTGCACGACCCATCATATATATAAATGATACTGCCCAAGATATCGAGGTTGTTGATCCTATCTGAGAATCTCACTCATAGATAAATCAAAGCAATAAAATAATATATATATGTCTGTCAATATATATAGGTTAAGAATCCGAACTCTGTGGATCTTTATTCTCTCACTTAAGGTCAGAATAGAGAACAGTATCCTATCGTGATCCTCCTCAATACACAAGCCAGTGTACTAGAATAATCAGTTAGTCAAGATAAACTAACTATCAATTTATTCTACGATATACCGATGGTGGGTTCAGAAATCTGATGATATGATCTTTACCACGTGTTGGCCCACACTATGTCATTTACAATGCAAGTATATGGAACGTGCAATTAAACATAAAAATAATTGAATGCACATAGTGGCTGCAATTATTATTCAATCTATATCATCTTAATATTGTTTAATGTATATAAAGACAAGCTTTCTAGTATACAAAACCAATAGTGTGGAAGGTTGATTGAGTGTGAATGTTGTAATAGGCTGTGCGTAGAAGTTATGCACGCACCAATTGTGCTCGCAGGATTGCACGCAACAGTTGTGCGCACATAGGTGTTGCGCGCAGATTACTGCGCTCCTTAGTTTTGTGTGCAGCCGATGCGCGCATTAATGGCAAGCATCGGCATGCCTCTTTTAACACATCGACATCTACTTGCCCAGCATTCCATTACATCGGCACAAAATTTTCTTTAGTCTTACACACACATATACAATTTTAGCTAGGATAATCTTACATATTTTTAGTTCATTTATGTATTCACAAAATTTTTGTTTCATTAATGCGTTGACTTTTATTTTATATGTAGGATGGATGGGCATGGAAAATGAAGGAAATGATGAATACGCAGTACGAGATCAGTAACAATGATCGTACAACCTATATTGGTGAAATCAAAACTATATTGACTCGTTATGGTGAGGATATATATAGCCAATTGCGAAATTTGTGCATTGGTTCATTGTTAGAAATTCTAAGTAAGGTAGGAAAAGTAGGACAATATGATGCCGACACACTTTCAAATCAAACTGATTGGGATGTGCATGTATTAACTAATTTACTAGAGTATGAACAATGCAGAAGTGTAGTATAATCAAGGCCGATACGTTTATATTTTTGTTTGCGGGTATGATTATATATTTTGTATGGCATAACATCAATGCCGATACAATTATTAATCAAATTAATTCGCCGACGATGTTAAAAATGAAATTGTCGATGCCCTTTGCCGAGTGCAGAAAGCTTCCGTGAAAATGCTGCGTGCATTGACTATGCACGCAATCTTTTGCGCACATTCTTTCCGTGTTTGGCAAAGTGCATCACCTATTTTGTTTATACCATCGGTGCATAATCTAAACATTTAATCCGTTTATTTTATTTGCGGGTATGATTATATATTTTGTATGGCATAACATCAAGCCGATATAATTATTAATCAAACCGATTCAGTGGCGATGTTAAAAATGAAATTGCCGATGTCTTTTCCCGAGTGCAAAAAGCTTGCCAATAATTTAATAAACTTAGAGAAAATTCAAGTTAATCTATACAACAAACATTAGATTAATCCACATAAAACAAAACAACAATTATGTTGTCCTGTTCTGACATGTTGTCTGAGTATGACCAGATCCACGACATATGCCGCAATGGTGTAGTCTGCGTGCATGACTGGTACTTGCTGCGTTAAAATCGTTACTACTGAATTAGATCTTCATCGAAAATTCCTACAACTTCATCAAATAATTGAGAGTACGTCATACCACCCGGTGGAACATGCACATATTCTTTGATCCCATTTATGTAAGTGTTGTCTCTCCAAAACCCTCCATGATACAAAACAATATTTGTGTCACTTATATATACGCAAACAAATAAAAATATAAATATTCCTTAATCCCATTAATGTCAAATGTGGTCTCTATGATTGCCGATGTCAATTCAAGAATCACGGACCTGGGAGTACGCGCATAAATATTTTTAAAATTTATTTTTCGGTATGTTTAAGAATTTTAATGGTTTTATGTTGATGCCTATACACATTATATTTAAACCGATGCAATGACGATGTTGTACACACATCTGCCAATAACCTTGACCGAACATAGAAAGAGTGCACGTAAAAGGTGCGCGCATACTCTCTACGCGTATCACAGTGTGTACACAGGCCCGCGCGCACTCCCTCGCTCCGATGCGTGCGCGGTGTTGGTGTGATACAATACACGCGGTATATTGCGCGTAAGATCAAGCGCGCTTAACGAAACGCGCAGCAGTCCGGAAGTGCCAGAGTCATCATGCGTGCACTCATCTGCGTGCCAAGTCTTGAGCACACTTAAGAACAACCCGACCCGTAATTAAGAACATTTTTTTGGGGTTTTCGGTTTAGTATGAAAATGTGATTGAACTGAAAACAATACCTTCCATATCAAAGCTCAGAAAATTAAATGAGGCATTATGCCACAGTCATGATTTCTCCTAATTACTAATACCTTTCAAATTATAGGTCAGAAAATTGAAGTGAAAATAATACCTTTCAAATTAAAGCTCAATTTCGTCTTCTTCGTGCCTCTTTGAATGCGTGAGCAAGAGAGAGAGAGAGAGAGAGCAGTTGAGAGAGAGTACCTCGGAGAGGGAAATTTTCGTTCAAATTTTTGAGGAGAGAGAGAGGAAATAATTTTCAAGTCTTGGAAAGTTACGTCTTTCCATAAATAAATATATATGTACTTATATGTATTTTTCCTTGAATAAAGGATAAAATGGCATTTTGGTACAAAGTGGCTAAAAAAATATGTTTAAATCTTACTAATTAAAATAAGTTTTTTTTAAAGTTTAAGTGGTTAGAATAAAAGTTGCCTCAAAATAATTACTAAATGTCAATGAGTAATGACGCAATTAAAATTACAATTGTAAAGAAACAAACTATGAAGTTATTGTAAAAATCAAAATTGAATTTTTGGTGTATTTATTTTATATATAAACAAGTGTTAATATGAGAAAATAGCCATTATTACTTTTTAAATAATGTGAATAGCCACTTTTTAAAAATATAATGTTTCTAGCCTTTTAGGATGAGAATATACATCTATACTCTTAGTAATAATAAATAATTTTTAACATTAATTATTTCTTAACATAAAAACACCCTAATATATTAACAAAAAAAATTATGGGCAATGATTTCGGAATCTATTTTTTGCACCCTAAAAAAATATATCTTTCACCATCGTTCCACATCAAAGTCTTAGAAGTCATACTACCGGGTTTTTGTTACCGTCTTCTGTTGTTATAATTATCGTCTTGTTGTTGTTGTTGTTGTTGTCGTCTTCTGCCACTGATGGAGACGAAAATTACAAGATTCGACCGACGTCTCTGTCAAGTTTCAAACACCCTCATCCTCATAATGAATACACGAGTACAGGAGTGCAACAACACGGGTAGTCCAAGTCGTGTTCTCATGCATTAGTTCAATAATGATTTAATACACATTCATACAACTAGTTCAATATGGCACTTCAAAAATAACTTATGCACGAAAACACAATTAGGATCGTTCGTGTATATGTGCAGCAGTTGATCATTAAATTGATACACAACTGCATGAGTATACCTATGCGTGCACTCGTGCACTAGTTAAAAAATGATAGATAAACGAGTGTATGAATTTGCTAATTCGTGTCCTCGTGCAACAATTAACAATAAGATATTGCACGAGTTCACAAATAAATTATTGCACGAATAAACTTCAATACTCGTATACCAAAAGAAATTGATTCGTGCACCAAAAAATATTCAATTTTTTTCACTCATTCTAAAGAAAGATTCAAAAAACTTAAATATCTAGATCGATAAAAAGAGTGCATATCCATAAATATCATATACCTTATTGCCGCAAAAAAAACACGCACAATGTCAACAAAAAATTAAAAAATCTCAAATTCGCAAAGAATCTCTAACTTTTGATATTGCAACAGATAATTTATTATTGAAACAGGGATTAGAGAGAGGAAGAATCGTGATAATTTTTAAAAATCATAGCTTGATGATCTTCACAAATGGTAGTTTTGTTTCAATTAATAAAACAGAGATTAAAAAATGAGAGAGACGAGAGAACGGCGTTTGTAGAGGAAAGAGAGAGAAAATCAGATCTTTTTCCTAATAGTATTGATATATGAATATATAGATATACATAAATAATAAATCTTAATAACAAATATGAAATTAAAGGTATTACTACGTCCGTTTCATAATGTTTGTTGTTTAAGGGTTTTTTTTTAGTTTCAAAATATTTGTTGTTTTATATAATTTGACATCCTCTCTCCCAATTTTAACCCTCTCAAATCCTACAAGATTTTTTTATTCTAACTTACCTATAATATATGAAGAGAGAAAAATATATGGAGAGAGAAAATATTGTTATTTTTTAGGAAAATATAGATGAATTAGATTTTATGGCATATATAAGGGATGAGTATATTTGTCCACAAAATTAATTATTAATTCCAGATAAAAAAACAAAACAAGAAACATTATGAAACGGAGGTAGTATATTACTTTTTTATAATAATGGCTAGAAACATTACTTTTTTTAAAAAGTTACTATTTACATGATTTACTAAATAATAATTGCTATTTAAAAATTTCATTCTATAAACAATCACACAATTTATATCTACATATCTAAAATCAAGGGAAAGAAAACTACAATCTGATGGTCGAAACAAAATCAGGAAGCTGTCCTTGCGTCATTTGAGCAGGACTGGAAAATTAGTAATAAAATATCTAATCTAGAGAGCTGCAGGCAGCAATATTTCCTCATGCTTGAAAGTTGAAAGCCGCCGCCAAATTACCAACTCTAACGCCACGTGTGGCTGCAAAACTGTCTCTGCAGAACAACGAAACAGCCGTCACCTTCTCCGGCGCAAAACCCACAAATCTCTCTCCTCCCAAATCCTCGTACGCTTCCGCTCTCGGAATTTCATTAGTCGTTCGTTTATACGACCCAAACCACTTCGCCTGCAAGTAGGCCAACCGCCGCCATGGCGGCACGTTTAGCCCAGCGCTCTTCAACGACTTCCTAATCGCCTTCGACATTCGCCTCACTATTTGTTTCAGTTCCTCTGGTTTGCCCACAAAGATCGTCGGAAAACGGTCCAGCAATGTGCCGTAGCTGCTCGTCGGCCGCGCGATTGTGAACTCTCCGGCGAGAAAAACTTCGACTATGTAGCGGCTGCCGCCGGCATTCACGTCTACGTACTCGTTATTCCCCGACGGGCTGCTGCCGCTTTTCTCCCACTTGGATTTGCAAAGGCCTGTTTCATGGTTGGAGAATATATATGGGACTTTAGCGTATAACTCTTTCAAACTAGTAGAATTAAAGAATCAAATTTCAATTCATCAATAGTTAAATACTACTCCATTAATAAGTCAAAGGGCAATATAAAATGACGAGGAAATTCATAAAGAAACTCACCAGCATCAAAGCCACTGCTACGCAACCGGGACATTAGCCGCCGCTTGAATTCCGGCAACGAATTCTTGTCGCCGACTTCTTTTAAGGCCTTCTCCACCGCAGCAGAAATGCTACTTTTGACGGTGTCGTCATCGCGATAAAACAATTTTCTCAAACAATCTTGGACCTGGAAGTCTTGAGAGTTACTTTCAGATTCATCATCATCATCATCATCAATCTCAATATTCTCATTAATTCTATCCTGATCATCATCTCCACCGGTTCTTTGTTCTCTAATTTCTCTCTCAAAGAAGGAGTTCACGAGATCAGACAAATCGGCCGAGTGTTCGCTGCCGCTGCTCTCGCTCTCGCATGACCCAGCCTTAGACATCTCGTCGAAGGCATCAGCCACCCTTTTGAACTTGATCACCGGAATATTCACCATTTCTGAGATTCAGATTTTCTACTCTCAATTTGTATCTTTGTAAATATATCTGTTTCTAGCTACCACTTTAGAGAGAGGGCGATGGAATGGAAGACGATGCTTATGGTTGCTTTATGCTTTTATAGAGAGAGAAATTGCTATACTATGGAGTCAAAACGAAAGCTGCAGCTATATATATGTGTGTGTGTGTGTGTGTGTGTGTGTGTGTGTGTGTGTGTGTGTCGTGATTATGGTAGAAAGATGCTTACATTAGTGTAGAACAGTAGAAGAAGTGGAGTCATTTCAGTGTATGGATGAAGACATACTGTTGATATATATATATATATATTGTATTTATATGCGCATATGTGGTGATACGTCCACGGGAAAATCATTTTTGGAGCTTAATTGTTATAAGTAGAAGCCAATGTACCTGAACTGAGAAATCTGACCAGGTTCAATATGTGATCCAAATTATAAGAGAAAAAAAATAAATAAACAGGAATCGGTAAAATTATAAGAAATTACGTGTGCCAGATTCAAAGGTGGATAAACTCATTGAGCCATACCCGGACTGGTCAATAGTAATTATATATTTTGGTTGGTTAGATGGAATCACGACTCCCACTTTTTCACATTTCTTATTTAAGATTATAGATACCATACTTTTAGACTTTCATCATTTCTATTCGTTTTTATCTTCTTCTTTGACAGTTTTCGTTCTTTTTTGCTTTCAAATATTGATCATGAGAAACATGCATGAAATCGTAATAAATTAACAAGAACTTGACTGTGCGTGGTGCGTTTATGAATAAACAACCATCATTCTGATTACTCCATTATATGTCAATTAAGGACACACAATTAAATACGCTTTAACATTAGCATTTGAGCATTTCCAACACACTAAGGTCTTGTTTACTTTGATGGATAATGATGGATTAATAAGTTATCCTATGTTTACTTTGCATGATATTAAAATGGTAGATAACTCAAGCCCGTGATAAATGAGCTTTGTGTGCCTATTTGTAGGATATATATATCCCACCTAAAAAGGTGGGATATGATTTACGCATCCTCTCATCCTCTAAACTATTTATTCACTCAATTGTAAATCCTTGAAGTAAACAAGCCCTAAAACAATTAATAAATACGAAATTCTAGAATTACTTTGAATTTGGCCGGGAGTTTGTTTCGGTGGAGTAGAGATCTAATCCCAACTTTGTGTGTCAATCATGTGTCAACATTAAAATTATATATTATTAATAATTTTTTTATAAAAATAAAATTTATTATATTATAACTAATCACAATTAATATTTATTGCTAAAAATTAAAATTTTAAAAAAAATTATATTATACCCTAAGTTTGGAATAATCAACTCCAAAAATCAATGATATTAACAAAAAAATAAAAATTAAATATTTAAAAATAATTATAAATCCTAACTGGGTGGAATAAAACCCTAAATAATAATGTAAAATTATAGTAAACCAAAAATAAATTAAAATTGAAGAAAAAATGAAAGAAAAAATAATAATTTTGAGGTTTGATATGCGGTTGGTACACAAGTTGGGATTAGAGAACCTCAAGTGATTTCGGGGAGGAAGAAGGATCAACCGGGTAGTACGGATGAATTTGTTTATAAAAGGGAAGTTTGAGTAATTACATAATCGATCGACATAATTTGATTGGGCGATCGATCGCTCAATCTTTTCTTTGAGTTATTCAAATGGAGAAGCACTAGATCCTTTGTTGCTATTTTTTGTTCATGCGGCTAATTGCTTTTTTTTTTTTTTTATGAATGTATTATATATATATATATGTGTGTCATGTGTGTGTGTGACTAATACACACACACACACAATACTTTAAACTTTTATTTTATGTACGTTGTGAAAAATGACTATATATCCAAATAAATTTACCCTCATGTTTTTTTTTTCTCTCTAGAGTTGGAACTTCCCCAATGTTAAAAGCTACACGATTTTAGTAATAATTAATTTTGTTTTGCAGTTCAAGTTCATAATTCACTGCAAATATGATTTAGGACTCCTATTTTGAGTTAATAAAATAGGAATAATTGAAGTTATTATATTAATTAGCAATTGGATTCGCCATCGTACTTTGGTATAATTGTATGTTATATTGCATTATTCCACGTACTGAGTATAATTTAATTATTGGAACTGAGCTAGACAGAAAAGAAGAGAGGGGTAACTGGTAAGGCAAATATATTAAAGACAAGAACATGCACTAAAATATGGTTTAATTGTTTTTTTATATATATGTTGTTCTGATCATTCTTGTAATATTTTAATATTCTTAGTAGTATTTTAATATTTAATCATTATGAATGTAAAATAACAATAAAATTTTAATGTTATAATTACAAAATCAGCCAAAATGAATTAATTTTACAATTAATTCAAACATGTATGCTAGTAAAATATTTTCCTGTATTATATTCGTTTGACCACCACATTTGGGCAAGGGATTAATTCAGGTCAATCTAGTAGCTAATTTCATCGAGCCAAAACCAAAATCATGCATGTCCACATTCATTGAATCTGTCAGGATTAATTACAAAAAATGCTAGGCACCTAGTTATTACACAAGTCTGCCCCGCCCCCAACTCCAAAAAAAAAAAATGTATAAGGCGGTAAAAGGGTAACAAAAAATATGTACTATGAGGTTGGGTTCGCATTAGTCATTTACGGATAGATACATTTTAATGAAATATTAGATCTACATAAATGAAATAATATTGACATATCCACAAATAGAAGGAAAAACAAGCTATGAACATGGCCAGGTACCTGTCTAGATACAAAAATCGTTGGTGGTATATATGATAAGTAGCAGCCAAAACTAGTAATATTCTCAAGGTATATACATTCTTCACCCAATAATGATTGAGTAGTAAATTACTAATAATTTTTCTATTTAAAAATTCTGTAAAATTTCACAATAAGGCTAATTGCGTGAGAGATTTAAGCCAAAAGCTACTAAAGACAAAATAGAAGATTCAATCGTGGGTCAAGTAAACTAGCCGAACCAATATAATTCTTTTTACACTCTTCTATTTATTTTGATGAATGTATACGAAGTCGACGTTACTTCGAGGTGGATTATTTTTTTAATTTAATTTTAAAAAAAAAACAGTCGTTATTCATAATTATACTCCATATAGTTAGATTTTAAAACATTAATTAATAATTTGTTAGCTTTTCATCACTCGTATTGTGTTGGGTTATTGAAAAATACCAAATAAATGATTAATCTTTTTTTAGCTTTCGCTAATATATAGATATTTTATATTTTCAAGGTCTCTAGCCTTATTCATAATTCCATGTACTGTATATCCTAATATGATCCAATGAAATAATGTTTTCTTAGTGTACGTTGAAGTTCCGTGGGCCTCATTCTGTTGAGCCATCATAGCCCACATCCAGGTTTAGGCCTATCCGTATAAAAATCTCAATTCTCAGACAATGCAATATACGTTTTAGTATGATAGTTATTAAGGTTAATTGTTTTAAAATACCTAAATTTGGAGGTGTTTTTATTTTTCAGAAGTTGTAAAAAATGTAGTTTTAATAATATAAATTTAGTTTTTGTTTGTTTTTTTACATGCATGATTTTCAAATTTCGGCCAATTGAATCTGATGTGATAGCCATAGACTGCCACGTATATATCTATCGGACACCAAATTGCTTTAAAATACACGAATTTTGGACTAATTTTATTTTTCACACAAATTAAAAAAGACCAATTCTAGTGTGTTTTTTTTAATTTTTTTTGTGTAA
This sequence comes from Perilla frutescens, assembly GCA_026008535.1. Taxonomy (NCBI): domain Eukaryota; kingdom Viridiplantae; phylum Streptophyta; class Magnoliopsida; order Lamiales; family Lamiaceae; genus Perilla; species Perilla frutescens. Next base: position 19,880,069 of record BRKX01000004.1, read on the forward strand.
TGCGGCAAACGTGATATAAATACTTCAATTTATATTTTCCAAAATTAATTATAGAACAAGATATAAATGTTAATTAACATCATTTGACAATTGTGATGTTGTTGATCTTATATTATTATGTAATTCATTCAATATGCACGAATATCATAATATGGCTTTAGGGTGCGTGTGATGTGTATATTTATCACTATGACGTTTGGGAGGATTTGAGTCGTTATATACTTATATTATTAATAGGTTTAAAGAATAATAAAATAGACGAATTAAAAATTTATTCAATAATATTAATGGAAATGTTTAATTATAGAATTAGTAGAGACAGTGCCCGAGAATAACTTGGTCACAAATAATTTCTTTAGCACGAAGAATTGTTGAGTGGTATGTGATTACCTATAGAGAAGACTGACTGTTGTTTCAGAAATTGCATGATCTATTGGGCACAAGACAATGGACTGTTAGAATGTAAGTTGCGTGGCCACCCTCTGTAAGCAATGAAATTTTCATCACCAATCAAACTATGCCACATGGAAATTGAATAATTAAAATATCCAAATTATACTATTTATTTATATTTTAGGAACTTTAATTCCTAAATTAAATATTTAATAAGTGGAAAAATCTCGGCCAATAGAATTGCGACAAATGGCGAGCTCACACAAATGATCAATACATTAGTGTAGAGAATCATGAAATACAAAGCTCCAATGAACTTGTGCCACACAAACCTTAGAGAGAGCACCGATAGAAATGTGCCACATAAGCCCTAATGAAGATACCAATGAGATGACGCCACATAAACCCTAAATGCACCCCCTTTCTCTTATAAATATAGGGATTGACCAAAGGAAATCACACACAATCAAAGAGATCAAGACTTGAAGGAATTTTGCTCGAAGAAATTCTCTCTCAACTTTCAAGGCATTCGTGTAAGATTCAATGTGTTCTTCGCCAAAATCATCCCAAATTCAACATTTGATCCGGAAGCCAACGTGTTCGACCCTTCGATCGGCGTTATCAAATCCAAATCTTCAAGTTGTTCTTGAAGATTCAAGACGTTCTTCATCAATCATCCTGAAATCTATGTTTGATTCGAAATCAAGGTGAAAACCATTCGAATCAATGTTATAAACCTCCAAACATCAAGTTTGTGCAGATCGAAGATTTGGCAAAACTCGGCATCTGAACCTGTCAGAATGACACTCACTTTTCTCTTATCATGTGGGCTCATCCCAAAGTAATTCTGAAAATTTTTCCTCGTGAATGGCTCACCCTATTCACCTGTATTCTCAAAATATCTCATTTTCTCAAAGCTTTAAAACTTTCATACCTCTGAAAACTGTCGAGGATGTGGAGTGGCGATTGGCTGCGGGTTTCTGTACAACTTATTACAAAAATGAATTCACAAAAGACTTTATCAAACAGTGCACATGTTTGTAGAGTTACAAACTCGTGCTATGATAGCATTCTGTAGCGCCCTAGTCTCAGGATGACAGGTATTAAGGGATCGACGCGTTATTAGGGGAAGAGGAAGGTGTTAGGCTTGTATACTGAAAAGCTTATCTTTGTATACATTCTATAATGTTTTGACGATATGGATTGAATATTAATTGCAGTCACTATTTGTACATTTAGTTATTGTTATATATCTATATGCACGTTTCCATATACTTGCACGTAAATAATATGGTGTGGGTGAACATACAATAAAGATCATATCATTGGATTACATGCAAAGTATTCAAAGGCTCGCGGTTTAGATGGTCCTGAACCAACCATTGTACACCGTAGAATAATATGATAGTTAGTTTATCTTGACTAACTGATTATTCTGATACACTGACATGTGTATTGAGGAGGATCACGATAGGATACTGTTCTCTATTCTGACCCTAAAGGGAGAGAATAAAGATCCACAGAGTTCGGGTTCTTAACCCATATATAGTGACAGATATATATATATGTTATGTCTACTGCTTTAATTTATCAATGAGTGAGATTATTAATAGGATCAGTAACCTCGATATTTTGGGCAGTAACATTTACATATATGATGGGTCGTGCATTATATATAGTCACTATGTCCTGGTGAGTCAGGTTGATGATGTCTCCTTGAGTAAATACAAGTACATGTGAAATCCTGCAGGTGGAATTTATTCCGTACATGATAAAGCTTGTGTGGTACTGCTCTAGGAATGGATATATTAATTAATTATAGCTGTCAGAGCTTACATAATTAATTAATGGATATTATATCTTAAACATGGGGAATGACTGAACTAAAGGAGAAAGCATATAAGCAAATATGTATTAAATTGGTAGGTCAGTGTTATTTCTTTAGTGGAATAAAAATAACACTTAAATAAATTATATCCTAGTATTGGATATTAGAAATTAAATAAATTAGTGGGCCAATTTAATATTCTTCTAGATCCCTACTGTAGCTCAATTACTGCTTAAGTGGACTGAGGGAATGGAACAAGTGGAGCCCAACCCATTAGGGTTGGGAGCAAGGATTTTTTTTCCCCTCCTTATTAATTAGGGAGAGAGGAACGGAAATTTTAGACAACACAATCTGCCCCTCTCTTGCTCACTTGATTCCCTAGGTTATCCACACAGTTTAGTAGTTTGTAGCCCACTCTACATCTAAACAAAGCACGAGAATACAATAGAAGATCAAGGAGTTTTATTGCTGTCTCTGGAGGATTCGAACATCATCAAAGGAGGCCCTGTGTTCGATTGAATCTCCTAAAACAACGAGATTAGATCCTTAATCTGTGAGCAACCCTACTATTCATGTAATTCAGTTCATCTATTTAATTTTTCCGCTGCATTAAACTCGATGTTCTTGCACTATTCGTCCAACATGTTTGCGTGATAAACTCACACATAAAACATGATATAAATGCTAATTAATTAATGAATATCTGATCAGATCCTGTGGGGCATAATTTGAAAAAACCCCAACAATTGGTATTAGAGCAGGTATCGGCTATGTTCTAGAATTAATTCTGTAATTATGTTCGAAAATTTCATTAATCTTGTAGATAAATTTATGTGCTTAAATTTTCAGATTAATGTGTTATATTTTCGAAATTCTATTTTAATTTGTTTAAGATTTTTGCCCAACATGAAATAAAATTTTGGATTGGTATTTTGATGTTCATCATAATTCCCAGATTTTATTATATGTGTTCTTCGAAAATTTGGTGTTCAAATTTTTGAAAATTATGGTATAATTTTGTCCCTTAATTTGATCCATTATTTTCAATAATTTGGAGTTGGAATGAGAATAGATTTTTGTTGTTATCAAAATTTCCATATCTAATTCTAAAGGGGGTCGAAAATTTTGGGAATTAAAATTGGTATAAGGTAATTTTTAGTATATATCAAAAGTTGCTTAATTTTAATCAAAGTAGGTTTCAAATTAAAATTTTAATTTTGGTAAGTTTTTTAAGCGGGTCAAAATTACCATAATTGTAATTCTTGCAATTTTGATGCCTATTACACAATTTGGAAAGTATTTTGACTAGTATCAAAATTCCAAATTGGTTATTTAAATTAAAGGGGGAGAAAATTTAGGGTTTTAATTTGGAGGATTATTTTGATTTATTTCAAAATTTCCAAATTTAATTCTAGGTGTATTTTTGAAAAATTAAGATATAATTTGGTAGATAATTGTAATCAATTTCCAAATTCTATCTTAAGGTAATTTTTGAAAATTTTAAGATATACTTTGGTAGAAAATTTTAATTAATTTCCAAAGTTAATCTTAAAGTAATATTTCGATTTAAGATGTATTTGGTAGATAATTTTTTTGGTAAATTTCCAAATATGATCTTATGGTATATTCAAAATTATTAAATTTAATTTGGTAGAAAATTATAATTAATTTTCAAATTTAATCTAAGTGTAATTTTCGAAAATCTTTAATTAATTAAAGGAGTAATTTTTGAAAATTGGCATGTATGGATATCATGTCATATTTTATGTCTAACATTTAATTATGATAGTTGTATCTGTAAATGGTTTATTTTGCAGATGATACCAACTATCATGGCCTTTAATTATTTATTTATGTGATGTTTATTTTATGTTGAATGTATGGTTGGTCATATGCCGGTTTGGCTACGAGATTTTTTATACATGAGAAATCCATGGATTAAGTCTAAGCAATTTATTTTATTATGTTGGTTTCATGTAATAGGAAAAATAAATTGTTAGATTTAGAGATGATTTTCGAAAATCATCTAGTCTTGAGTTGCATTATATTTTTCTTTGTTGTTCTAGATATATTAGATTTTTTTCTTTTGGAATAGATATTTAATATAGAATAAGGGAAGGAGATCAACTCAAAGATGGAAAATGGAGTGGCTTAAACAAGGATATCCTGAACACGTCCCGAAACACTAGATGAGCTAGGGTTTCATCGAGATGCTTGAAGGGGTGACGACAACGGGGTCCGGATTTCCAAAGCCGATTTTCCAAGATTATCTCATGAAGCAACATGAGATATAAGCCATGATAGTTGGTCTTTATTATGCTTATTGTGTTGCTTTGCATGCAATGATTTTAATCCTTTTATGTGATGAATTGCATGTTTAAAATTGGATAAGATAAAACCTCTTAATAGATAATTGTAGGACACTGTTAGAACTAACTGACTCCTCCATCTGGAGCAGTTAAATTTGAACCAGTGCCCTTAGGGTGAAGATAATGGTGTTCCCACTTAGATGTAATTTATTAATAAACATCCACACTATCATGGCTTATTAATTAGACAATTACATGGCCGGGTTAATATCCGACTATTAATTTACTTGTTATAAGGAAATTTAATTGGAGGTAAATTAAAGGTTAGCTTAACCTATTTAAAAATAAATTTTATAAATGTCCACACTATCGTGGCTTATAAGAAACGTTTTTAAAGTGTCGGTGGATATGCATATAATTCTTTTTTGAGGTTTTCTAATTATATGATACTGTTATCCTAAAGGTTGTGACTGTGCTGCATGTTTATTTTTTAGTTATTTCTATATCGTCATGGCACTCTCCAACTTATCCTCGATTCTCAAGGAAAATAAATTAGTCGGTGAAAATTACAAAGATTAGATTCGAAACTTGAACATTGTCCTTACTGCTGAAGGCTTTAAATTCGTACTTGATGAGGAATGCCCTCAAAAGCCAGATGAGCATTCTAGTGAAGCGCAGAGAGCAACTTATGATAAGTGGATTGAACTTATGAGATGGCGCGCTGCTACATTTTGGCTTTTTAGTCAAATGTGTTGCAATATCAACATCAGCCTATGAAATCTGCTTATGACATATGCTGAATCTCAATGAGCTCTTCGGATACCAGGATTGCTAGGCTCAACATTTGGCTATGAGAAAGTTGATGCGCACAAAGATGTTGGATTCCACACCGGTAAGGGATTACGTTCTCCAGATGATGGGTTTCCTGTCGGAGATTGAAACCCTGGGTGGCGAGTTGGACGTTGAGTCCCAAATTGACATTGTGCTTCACAGTCTGTCACCGAAGTTTGAGTAGTTCAGGCTGAACTTCAACATGATAAAGAAGGATATAACTTTATCAGAACTGCTCGTGGATCTTCAGGTAGCCGAGCATCTCTAGAAAGGAAGCTCGGAGGCACACCTAGCTAGGGCGTCTTCTTCGGGGTCCAAGAAGAAGAGATACATACCTAAGAAGACGGCAAAGGAGGCGCCTAAATCAAAGAAATTCAAAGCCAAGATTCCTCAAGAGGACTTCAAGTCCAAGTCAAGGTGTTTCAAGTGTGGTCGGCGTGTCCCAAGAAGAAGAATAAGAAGAATGGTACGTCTCACTCGTTTGTTGTAGAAACATGTTTAGCTACTTGTTCTATCCGGTCTTGGATAGTAGATACTGGAGCTACTGATCATGTTTGCATGTCCTTACAAGGGGTCCTGGTGAAAAGACAACTGAATGAGGGCGAGATTACCATCTACATGGGCAATGCTATGAAAGTTGTGGTTGCTGTAGTGGGAGACGTTACTTTACCTTTCAGTAGTGATAGGATACTAGTTTTAAAGGATTGTCTTTAAGTGCCGGATTTTAGGCGGAACCTTATTTCTGTTTCTAAATTGTTTTTGAATCGATCATCTGTTGCTTTTGATAGCAAGGTCATTATCACAAGTGGAAAATGTTTTATCTATTCTGGCACATTGGATGAACATCTTTATATACTTAATCCTATGCAAAACACTACACAAATGTAATTACTGAATACATCGATCACAAACCCTAATAAGAGGAAAGAACTTTCGAAATTGAATCAAACCTATATTTGGCATCTTAGGCTAGGTTATATTAACCTTAAGAGGATACAAAGGTTGATAAACAATGGACCACTGTCTTCATTGGTCTTAGAAATATTTCCTTTGTGTGAATCCTATTTGGAAAGTAAGATAACCAAGCGATCCTTTAAGTCAAAAGGGAATAGATCCGAAGAGGTATTAGATTTGATTTACTCTGACTTATATGGCCCTATGTCAGTTCCGGCTCGAGGAGGGTACGAGTACTTCATCACGTTCATTGATGATTACTCAAGGTATGGATATATTTACTTGTTACGTCGCAAGTCTGAATGCTTTGAAACTTTCAAAGAATTTAGGGTGAAAGCGGAGAAACAAACAGGCAAAAATATCAAGTCACTACATTTTGATCGTGCTGGTGAGTACCTCTTAAGTGAATTTAGGGACTACTTAGCAGAGAATAAGATTACATCCCAGTTGACTGTGCCTAGTACACTACAGCAGAACGGCATAGCAGAAAGAAAGAATATAACATTATTAGAGATGGTTAGATCGATGATGAGCTATTCGAAGTTGCCTATTTTGTTCTGAGGGTTTTCCCTTGAAACTGCAGCATACATCCTTAAATTGGTTCCATCAAAATCAGTTCCTATTACACCCACAGAACTTTGGACTAGACGAAACCCAATTTGAGCCATGTTTGGATTTGGGATAGCCCAGTACATGTGTTGGACAAGTAAGCTGATAAGTTGGCACTTTGTACAGATGTTAAGTTGTTTGTCGGGTATCTAAGGGGAATGAAAGGTGGTTTATTCTATAGTTCTAAGGATCAGAAGGTCATTGTGAGTACCAATGCCCAATTTTTAGAAGAAGACTATGTAATAAATCACAAGCCCAGAAGTGTGATCATTCTGGGGAAGCTTCGAGGTGGGAATTTGAATCCTACACCAGTTGTACAAGAAAAGGTACCACTAATAACTACACAACGTGTCACGGAAGTACAAGAAATGCCTCCTCGCGGTGTGAGGTTGTACATCAACCTAATAGATTCATTAGTTTGGGAGAAGCTTTAGATTTCCCAAAAGGACTAAATGAATTGGTTCCCAGGACCTACGATGAGGCAATTCGAGATAAAGATGCAGATTCTTGGAAAACTGCAATGGAGTCTGAGATTAGATCTATGGATCACAATCAAGTCTGGGAGCTTATATAACCAAAAGATGGGGTCAAACCCATTGGGTGTAAGTAGGTCTACAAAAGAAAGAGAGGATCTGATGGGAAGGTTGAAACCTTCAAAGCTAAATTGATGGCGAAAGAGTATACTTAGAAAGAAGGGATCGATTATGAGGAAACCTTATCACCGGTTGCCATGCTTAAGTCGATCCGGATTCTCTTGTCTATTGTCGATCATTTAGATTATGAGATTTAGCAGATGGATGTCAAGACAGATTTCCTAAATGGAAGTCTTGAAGAAAACATCCACATGAAGCAACCAGAGAGATTCATTGCTAAAGGTCAAGAGCACCTAGTGTGCAAGCTTAAGAGATCCATTTATTGACTTAAGCAGGCATCGCGGTCTTGGAACATCCGGTTCAATGAGGTAATCTAATCATATGGATTCATTCAAAGTCCGGATGAGAGCTGTGTGTACAAGAAGAGTGACAGAAACTTGGTAGCATTCCTCGTACTGTATGTTGATGATATTTTGCTTATTGGAAATAATAAGAAGGTCTTATCAAACATAAGGGTGTGGCTATCCAAGCAATTCGATATGAAGGATTTGGGAGAAGCTGGACACGTCCTTGGCATAAAGATCATTTGAGACCACCAGAAAAGGATGTTGTGTCTATCCCAAATGACCTATAGTGATACAGTGCTAGCTAAGTTTAACATGCAAGATTCTAAGAAAGGTTTTATACCTTTCAGGCATGGAATTCATCTATCCAAGGAAATGTGTCCCCAAACACAGACTGGGATGGATGAGATGAAGGGGATTCTATATGCTTCGGTTGTAGGAAGCCTCATGTATACTATGATATGAACTAGGCCTAATATATGCTATGTGGTTAGCATGGTAAGCAGATATTAGTCTAACCCTGGACAAGGACACTGGACTGCAGTAAAGAATATTCTCAAGTACCTAAAAAGGACTAGAGATTATATGCTGGTATATTGCACTGATAGTCTCATGCCTTCGGGTTATACGGACTCAAATTTTCAATCCGATAAAGATCAGAGTAAATCTACCTCGGGCTATGTGTTTACTTTGGGAGGCGGAGCCATTGCATGGAGGAGCATCAAGTAAAAAATGCATAGATGACTCCACCATGGAAGCTGAATATGTAGCTGCCTCTGAGGCTGCAAAGGAAGTTGTGTGGCTCCGGAGCTTCTTGTTGGACTTGAGCGTGGTTCCTGATTTATCTAAGAGTATCACGATATACTGTGACAACTCTGGTGCAGTGGCAAATTCGAAAGAGCCCAGAGCCCATAAGGCAAGTAAACACATAGAGAGAAAGTATCATCTTATACGAATAATCATTAAGAGAGGAGATGTGGCAGTGGTCAAGATTGCATCGGAGGATAACTTGGCTGTTCCATTCATGAAGAGCCTATCAGCTAAGACCTTTGATGGTCACGTGTCGAAAATAGAGGTAAGATGCAGACCCGGGATTGCGTTGGAGTTTTAGATAGAGCTGGAGAGTTTGCCAGTTTTGTTTTTATACTTGAAAGACATGCTTTGAGTATAAGTGGGAGATTGTTATGATTGTATACTGAAAAGCTTGTATTTGTATACACTCTACAATGTTTTACCTATATAGATTGAATATTAATTACAGTCACTATTTGTGCATTTATTTATTGTTATATATCTATATGCACGTTTTCATATACTTGCACTGTAAATGATATGGTGTGGGTGAACAGACAATAAAGATTATATCATTGGATTCTTTGCAAAGTATTAAAAGGCTCGCAGTTTAGATGGTCCTAAACCAACCATTGTACACTGTAGAATAATCTGATAGTTAGTTTATCTTAACTAACTAATTATTATGATACACTGACATGTGTATTGAGGAGGATCACGATAGAATATTGTTCTCTGTTCTGACCCTAAAGGGAAAGAATAAAGATCCACAGAGATCGGGTTCTTAACCCATATATAGTGACGGACATATATATGTTATGTCTAGTGCTTTTCATTTATCAATGAGTGAGATTCTTGATAGGATCAATAAACTCAATATTTTAGGTAGTAACATTTACATATATGATGGATCGTGCATTATATATGATCACCATGTCCTGGTGAGTCAGGTTGATGATGTCCCCTTGAGTAAACACAAGTACATGTGAAACCCTGCAGGTGGAATTTATTCCGTACATAATAAAGCTTGTGTGATACTGCTCTAGGAATGGAGATATTAATTAATTATAGTTGTCAGAGCTTACATAATTAATTAATAGACATTATATCTTAAACATGGTGAATGACTGAACTAAAGGAGAAAACATACAAGTAAATATGTATTAAATTGGTAGGTCAGTGTTATTTCTTTAGTGAAATAAAAATAACACTTTTAATTATATCCTAGTATTGGATATTAGAAATTAAATAAATTAGTGAGCCAATTTAATATTCTTCTAGATCCCTATTATAGCTCAATTAATGCCTAAGTGGACTGAGGGAATGGAACAAGTGGAGAGGCCCAACCCATTAGGGTTGGTAGCAAGGATTTTTGTCTCCCTCCTTATTAATTAGGAAGGGGGGGATGAAAATTTTAGACAACACAATCAGCCCCTCTCTTTCTCACTTGATTCCCTAGGTTATCCACACAGTTTAGCAGTTTGTAGCCCACTCTACATCTAAACAAGGTACGAGAATACAGTAGAAGATCAAGGAGTGTTATTACCCTCTCTGGAGGATTCGAACATCATCAAAGGAGGCCCTGTGTTCGATTGAATCTCCTACAACAACGAGATTAGATCTTTAATCTCGTGAGCAACCCTACTGTTCATGTAAGTCGGTTCATCGATTAAATTTTTCCACTGCATTAAACTCGATGTTCTTGCATGATTCGTTTAACGTGTTTGCATGATAAACTCACACATAAAACATGATATACATGATAATTAATTAATGAATATCCGATCCTGTGGGGCATAATTCAAAAAAAACCCCAACAGAAGGGATTGTTATACTACACTTACAGAATTTGAGATTCTTAATTATAGACTTAAGAATAACAGGTTATGCTTTCCAGAAATTTGGGCAGCATAACCCTCTGTAACTGGAGCAAAATCACGTTTTTACACGTATTATAAAAGAGTGATTTTGCTCATAATACGATCACGAAGACAAATAGGATCGAGACATCTAACAAGATCAGTACATATGATCGCAAACATACATTTTATTAAGATATAAACAATAGGACTTCATCCCTAGCAAAAGATACGGAACATTGATCAAAGCCTAACAAAAATCATAACATGCTACATGTTATGGGCTAAATATTCAAAGCTAGAACGAAAACATAGTATACTATTAGATGATCAAAGCAAAAGAACCATAAGCGAAGAACAACAAAATGAAGACACAAAGAGAGTCCACCCAACCCACTGTAGCCACTCGCACCACTACCACCAACATCTTCAACCTGAAAACATTTGAAAAGATTTAGGAGTTAGCACTAATGTACTCAACGGGTGAAGAGTTTTATAAAGTATTTGATAACTCATTTTAGCAAACATATCTAATCATCTCAGGAACATAACAGAACGTTTAAAAGATAAAATTGATTCTGCATGGCCAAAATTTCTTTTATTTTGGAGCGTTCTCTCTTATCTGATGTTGGTTCCAACTTAACTCATACAACTGACTGTAGATCTTCTTGCTAAACCGTCCAGTATATCATCTACTGTACAGAACCCCAACGAGCCAACTTGGGCAAGGGAGTCGATCGAATAATACTCATATAGAGAAGCAGATAAGAGCTAAAACATTTTTTGATTGGTGCAAAATGATCAATTAAAGTTATGGATCACTAAATAATGGTCTAATTAATTAGGCTTTGGGCTTAATTAATTACTTAATTAAAGCATATTGGACGGATTAAATGATCAAAGCTCAGTAAAACCCGAAGCCCGACTCGAAAAGGGAGCGGGTCGACCTGGAAAGCCTCGGTCGACCCACTCATGTGCAATTTATAAAGGCCTGGGTCGACCCTGTGCATAAATAGCTCTCTGGGTCGACCCAACTTTCTCACTCGACCCATGTCAATGGCTTCACAGATTAACGAGTTTTTCATCTATAATTAAGGTTTTAAACCTAAAATATAGAGACAACTGGTGATACACGAAGGAGAGACGCCACACACACCTAGAACCACTCCCAATACACTATTCACACCATTGATACACTTCTACATATCCTGAGAAGACAGGGGAGGCTATCGGTACCATCTATACTCATGGAGAACATCAAACCATTGGAGATGAGCATTCCAATGATGTTTGAGAGAGAATTCATCATAGAAGACGATTTGATGCTACCGAGGATTATCGGTATCATCTTTATTTATTTTATGATGTTTCAAACTTTGTCTTATTTCATTTCATTTATGTCTAGCTAAATTTCATTAGGGATTCTAGGGTTTGCAAATATTATGGATTGAATGATTTAATTTATTAAATTATGTTTTCTATTCATTATTGGGCATTTGATTACCTAGTTTGGATTTCTCATATGTATGTTGATGGCCACATTATGCGTATGCAAGCTAATTAATTAGAAAATTCTAGTCATGACTGATTAATTAGTGGGATGAAATAAGTTAATCATTTTATGTGATGCTTGGAAGAACCACTATAAGAAAAATATGAAATGGTGATGGAATTTTCTGTCGCCTTATACCCGATTTTAGTCACCAATTGAACGGACGATGAAAAATGTTCATCTCCTAAATCTGGTCGCTAAAAAAAGAAGGCGACGGACTTTTCCATCGCCAATTATAGCGACGGACCTAGCGACAAAATTTTCCATCGTCAAAAATTATCGTGTAAAATGGTTGCCAATTTAAGGTGACGGATCAGGCAACAGACCAAGTTTGTCGCCTTTAGTGGCGATGGACAAGGCGACGGAATTATTCCGTCACCAAATAAAAATTATTTTAATTTAAAAATATAAAAAATCGGGCGATAGAACATTTTCGGCGCCATTTTTTTATTTTTAATTCACTTTTTTTTAATTTCTTTTTCTTTTTAAATATTTATCGATACCCAAATATAATAAAAGATCATAAAATAAAATATATATATATATATATAATTGTACATAATTTAATACAAATGTATAATACATATATATACATATATATATGTATACACTAAAAGTGTAGCATAATAATCGTAATACATACAACTAAGACCCCGACCTGCCATCAAGGACTTCGGATCCGTCACCAGACCCTCCAGATCCGTCACCAGTACCACCCAACTGCTGACTGAGAAGGCGCTCGAGCAGAGACTCCATCCTGGCCTGCTTCTTCAGCACCTGCTGCAGAGTCGCCTGTTGGGCACTCAGCCTCTCATCCATCTGTGCATGCAGCTCAGCCAGTCTCGCATCGAGCTCTGCTTGGGTATACAGTGACCCGGATCCCTGGCTCGATGACGATGAGGATCGTCCAGCTGCAGAAGGGTGACGAATGACAGGGGTCATGTTCCTCAGCCCGATAGCACGCCCTTTCCTGTTAGACGTCAGCACCTGGCGGAAAATCTCACCTATGTCCACCTCCCTACCCTCAGCTCTCCACTCTGTAGGTAAGGCGTCACACTTATCCTGTATTTATCAGGATAAATGTAATTAATTTTTCAACATAAATTATTTATATATATATATGTACATATATATATATATATATTAAAATATTAGTAAAAACTTACTTTGTTCTCATTCTCCTTGGTTGTGATCCAATGGTCGTCCGGGCAGTGAGTTTGAGGTAGGTTTGGTAGTGCGCCTCTCACTCAGATGGATGCTGCTCTCTAGCCTGATTAAACAAAATAAAACAAAATCCATTAGAAAGTGTTAATTTATAATGCTATAAACTTGAATAATTATTATAACTCGTACCAGATCGTGCATATGATCCACGCCACATCTGGCGCCTTCGTGGTAAATCTGGTTGTACGATCATGGGCCATTAGGCTCTGTTAGGTGGTTCCCTTTGGCCAATCGAGTCTTCTCCTGAGTCTTCTCCTCAAGTCTAACAAAATCAGGCTTCTTGTCCGCAAAGTAGTCGTCCTTCTTCATATGGTACACCATGTCCCTGTACCGGTCCTGGCACTTCTTCCAGAAGAGCGGAAGCACATCATCATCTGTGTGAGTCCAGCTAAACTCCTTCTGTATTAACACATAAATAAACAACGCCGTTAGTAACAATATTAGATAACATAAATACATATAAATCAACAAATATCTTGAACTCAACCCAATATAGCATCCTCCTATCCATGGGCACCTTCTTCGAAGCTAAAGCCCGTAGGATGAATATATCTCTTGAAAATAGATGTAATTGCCCTCGAAGTGGCGTTCGAGGGTACCATGACTCTAAAAATGTAACTTATAGTGAATTATAATATACATAAAGTAAATTACCTAAATATATATCAATATATATATATCTCAACATACCTCTCCCTACCCACTGTCTCGAGCCCAACCTCATGTCTCGATTCAACTGTACGGGACTCCTCTCCCATAGCATCGGTCCCATCATGACCGACGCTATCATTAATGGTACTGCCGGTGAATGTCATGGATGACATTGCCCGGGACCTAGCATCGTGAGATCCACCACCTCTAGTCATCTAACAAAAACAACTCAAAAGATATATATATATACACATGATGATGTGACCCGGAAAATGTATCCAAGACACGAGATTTATGCACGCGGAAGACTTCAAGAATGAACAACGTCAGCTAGAAAACAATGGAATCAATCCGACTCAAAACACGATAAAACTTACTAGAATTACGTAGACACGAACTAGGACTCGATTGGAACACATAGGATGGCTCGAGGTTGGCTGGAATATGGCAATGTGGATGGCGGATGGCGGCGATGGTGATGGTATTGGCGGTGGTGACGATGTGTTGTGGATTGGTTAGATTCGGCGAACCAGTGTTGAATAACCCGAACGCGCACGTCTAGCTTCTCCGGATAACAATTCTCCCAAGTACTTAATTATACCCTGAAGAACTTAAATAAGACTATTGATTTGCTAGAACAATAGAATTGTAGATAAAAGTTTGATCAACCGAAGGATCGTGAGACAGATTGAGAATAACTCTTTATTTCTTGCAACTGTCTAACTTTTGAATGTAACATAGTGGTCCTATTTATAGGGACCTAGGGGGACGAAAATCTAACCCTAAATAACTAGATAAACATTTAAAAATAATAATCCTAATCAATCTAGGATAAAATCAAAAGATACCAAAAATAAGATAACAAAAATCTATCTAAATCTAACTAGATAAGGATAAATCCTAACTAACTTTGGGCTTGAACAAATCCATGCCATCTTGGACCTCCAATACTTAATCATGGGCTCAAATAATGGTATTAATTTCGTGGCCCATGTGGATGTAATTTTTGCCACCTTTGCATGAAAAACAACAACTCCCGATTTCCCATGCAAACGCGTATAACTTTTCATGCACACGTCCAAATGATGTCATTCTTCTTCTCACGTCTTTATGCTACCTTCTTCATCATCAATGGATAGCATGGTGATCAATCTTGAGCTGCCCTTGACTTCATCTTCACCAAGTTCGAATTTGCGACGAATAGAAGCTTGTAAATAAGCTTGCAACTTCTTAGCTCGCAAACGCGTCATTGGACCTTTAAACTGCAGCTCCGGATCATTTTCTTCATTGCCTTCCACGACCTCATCATTCCTCCCCTGCTGAAAAGAATTCGTCCTCGAATTCAGAGCTCATCATCATCGAACTCATCATCTGCAGAAAAGGGAGATGAGTGAGCAACATTAAATGTAGACGAACACTTATACTCACCGGGTAAATCAATGCGATATGCATTGTCATTGACTCGACTCAGCACGGTGAACGGTCCATCTCCTCTTGGCATCAATTTTGATTTTCTCAAGTTAGGAAACCGTCCAGGACTTATATGAATCCAAACGCGATCTCCAGGCTGGAAAATCACTTGCTTGCGCCGTTTGTTCTTTTGAACAACATTACGTGCGCCAACGGCCTCAATACGCGCACGTACTTTCTCATGCATCTCCTTAACTTGTTCCACTTTTCTTGTACCTTTAACACTTGTTAGATGCTCAACAGGTAGAGGCAACAGATCATTAGGCGTTAGCGGATTAAAACCATAAACAACTTCAAACGGAGACATATTGGTAGATGAATGCACAACGCGATTATAAGCAAATTCAGCATATGGCAAACAATCTTCCCATGATTTCAAGTTGTTTTTAACTAAAGCACGCAGCAAAGTACCTAAAGTGCGATTAACTACTTCAGTTTGTCCATCAGTTTGTGGATGACATGCAGTAGAAAACAACAATTTGGTACCTAGCTTACCCCATAGTACACGCCAAAAATGTGCTAGAAACTTAGAATCCCTATCACTAACAATAGTTCTAGGTATTCCATGTAAACGCACAACATGTATAAAGAACAGATTGGCTATGTGTACTGCATCATCGGTTTTCCTACATGCAATGAAATGAGACATCTTGGAAAACCTATCAACTACAACAAAGATAGAATCTCGACCAGACCTAGACCGTGGTAATCCTAATATGAAATCCATAGATAAATCAATCCACGGGGAAGACGGGGCTGGTAGAGGAGTGTATAAACCAAACGGATGTGAAGTAGATTTCGACTTCTTGCATGTTATACATCTACTAGACACATTCTCAACATCATGTTTCATACGTGGCCAAAAAAAATGTTCATGCAGCAAGTTTAACGTCTTAGACACACCAAAGTGACCCATTAAACCTCCCGCATGCGATTCAAGAACTAACAACTCACGCATAAAAGACATAGGAATGCATAACTGTGAACCCTTGAACAAGAACCCCTCATGCACGAAATAACCATCAAAGGACCGAGACTTAGTGCAACATTCAGCATAAATCGAAGCAAAATATAGATCACTCGAATACAGCTCTTTAATCGCATCAAATCCCAATATCTTAGCATGCATAAATTCAAGAGAACGTACCTTCTCGACAATGCATCAACAACAACGTTTTCAGTGCCCTTTTTGTACTTGATGACGTACGGAAAAGACTCGATAAACTCTACCCATCGTGTATGTCGCTTGTTCAGATTTTGTTGGCCTTTCAAATGCTTCAAACTCTCGTGATCCGTGTGAATCACGAATTCCTTAGGCCATAAGTAGTGCTGCCACGTTTCTAAAGCTCTCTTGAGTGCGTGCAGCTCCTTGTCATAGGTAGAATAATGAAGGGCTGCATCATGGAGCTTCTCACTGAAATAGGCGACTGGACGCCATTCCTGCATCAAAACAGCACCAATCCCTTTGCCCGAGGCATCATATTCAATCTTAAAATTTTTATTAAAGTCCAGAAGAGCAAGAACAGACGCATTACATAAACAAGACTTTAAAGTGTTAAACGCTTGCTCTTGAATAGGACCCCATTCAAACTTTCGATCTTTCTTGCTTAACTCAGTAAGCGGCGCGGCTATGATGGAGAAATCACACACAAAGTGACGATAAAAGCCAGCAAGGCCATGGAAAGACCTCACATCACTCGTAGACTTAGGAGTGGGCCATTCCTCAATCACTTTGATTTTGGAACGGTCTACTTCTATACCACATAAACTCACATCGAAGCCTAGAAAAACGACTTCATTCATGCAGAAAGAACACTTAGATAGATTACCATATAATTTTGACTCTCTAAGCAATTCGAACACATGTCTAAGGTGTTGCATATGTGTGTGTATTGTGTCACTATAAATCAGAATGTCATCAAAATACACAACAACATACTTTCCAATCACTTCACGTAAAACATGATTCATCAAACGCATAAATGCGCTTGGTGCATTAGTGAGACCAAAAGGCATAACAAGTCATTCATACAAACCATGCTTAGTTTTAAATGCAGTTTTTCATTCATCACCTTCTTGCATACGTACTTGAAAATAACCAGAACGCAAATCAATCTTAGAAAAGACACGCGAACCAGATAACTTATCAAGCATATTATCTAATCTAGGGATGGGAAAATGATACTTTACCGTGATTTTATTGATTGCACGGCAATCCATGCACATATGCCATTCGTTGTTCTTCTTTGACACTAGAATCACTGGAACGGTACACGGGCTTAAGCTCTCTCGAATTTGCTTCTTCTCCAATAGCTCCTTGACTTGCCTATCTATCTCCTTAGTCTCATCGGGAGACGTTCTATAGGCTGGTCGGTTGGGAAGCACGGCTCCGGGGATGAAATCGATCTGATGCTCGATTCCTCGCACTGATGGAAGTCCTCCGGGTATCTCCTCAGGAAAAACGTCCTTGAACTCATCAAGTAAGGGCTGCACATCACTAGGCAAACAATCATTAGTAGCACTGCTCTTAAATATAAGTAGGACAAGGGGCATACCTGCTTTCACAGCTTTTTGAACTCCTTTTGCTGAAATAAACAAGCTCTTCACATGAGGCTTGTTTGAACTCGACTCTAACTTCTTTTCCACAGCTAAGGGCTCTGAATGAGGTTTCTTAGAAGGGGTAAGGGTGACAGCTAGGGGCTGTCCGGGGGCTGTGGTTTCGGTCGTGGCCTTCGGGGCCCGTTTTGCGGCTACTTGCTTCACCTTTTCCTCTTTGAACCTCTCTTGCATGCGTTGCTAATCCATAGCAACGTCTTTAGGTGATAATGGCCTTAAGGTGCTGATTTGGCCATCAATGTCGACGGTGTAGGTGTTCAGACATCCATCGTGGACAACACGTCGATCATACTGCCAAGGTCTGCCTAACAACAAGTGTGCCGCATCCATAGGGATAACATCGCACAAAACAGTGTCAGAAAACTTATGGATTGAGAATAAGACACTTACCTGGTTAACCACACGTATCTCACCTCTTTCTGTAAGCCACTGCAATCTGTATGGTTTTGCATGTTGTTGAACAAGTAGACCAAGCTTTTTAACTGCGTATTGACTAATGGCATTGATCACACTGCCACTGTCAATTATCATGGAACACGTGTGACCTTGAATCACTGCACGGGTGTAGAAGATGTTCTCCCATTGGTGTTCTTGTTCCTCTTCTCGAATGATGCTCAAACTCCGAATTGTGACCAAACTGAGTTGAACTTCCGGATCGACTTGGCTAGGGCCTGCATCATTCTCGATCTCTTTTTCAATGGTGGCATCGCCCACAGGCTCTGTTTCATCCTCACTAGCTGATTCGACTTCATTTGATTCTGTTAAGTATAGAACTCGCCGGTTTGGACATTGAGCTTGGAAATGGCCCCAACCTTGACACTTATGACATTGGATATCACGAGCACGATTAGGGACTATATTAGGGGCTGTTGCACCTTGATTTGGCCGAGTAGGGGTCGGCCGTGGCTGGTTGGGCGGCGTAGACTCGGGTCTATGATTTGTCTGCGGTGTAGAACGGTCGAAATGCCGTTCGGGTGCTCCGGATGGACCTCTGGGTCGTGTAGAATCATTAGAAGGGGTAGAAAGTGATGTGGAAGGTGTACCTTTACTCCATTAAGGGCATGTAGGGGCTGCACTGTAATGGGATCGACGGAGGCCCTCTCTTAGTTGCCTTTCCACAATCGATGCGTACTGCACCATTCTTTCTACACTGATGAAGTCTCTGAGCTCGACTTCATAAGCAATGTCGGGGTTCATGCCTTCAATGTACCGAATGATGGTAGCATTTAAGGTCTCTTACTTTCTGACTCGGTTCAAAAGGGTCTCCAATTCCTTGTGGTACTCTTCGATCGACCTTGTCCCTTGTTTGACCCGATTGAGCTTCTTTTCAAGCTCTCTTTCATAATGCATGGGTATGAAACGTCCATGCATGAATCCTTTCATTTCTTCCCAATTGTCGATTGGTGAATTGTGGTTTCTGCGCCTTCTTTCTTGTTGTATTTCCCACCATGAGGCTGCGTAGCCTCTAAACTCTAAACATGCTAGTTGTACCTTCTTTTGCTCTGAAAAGTTGTAGCATGCAAATATCTTCTCTACCTTACATTCCCAATCTAAGTAGACATCACGATCGTGAAGGCCTTCAAACTCAAGTATGCTCGTCTTGATGTTGTTGAGCCTACCATTATCATCATCATGATGATTTGCACGTCTATTGGGACCTCGGGGTCGGCCATGGCGTCCTCTTCGCCCTTGTGGTATGTAATCATCTTCATAACCACTGGCTGTGTAGAAATCGTATCCGTAATCAAAGTCTTCTTCAAAGGCGGGCTCACGGGGTGGCCTTTGAACATCTTGCTGCACAGGAGGCGGCCTATTGACGGCCCTTTGGGCTCCTGTTTGAGGCTCATGTCGCCTCTCTGCTTCATTTTGAGGCTCAGATTGCCTCTCTGCATTAGTTTGAGGCTCAGATTGCCTCGTCTCTTCGTCTTGAGGTTCGAGTGGCCTCTTCTCAGGATCTCCTTGGACCGTTTGGGATGCGGTCATTTGAGATCTAAGCTTTGCAAGCTCCTCTTGCAATTTAGCTACTTGGTTGCCAAGTTCGTCTTTCAGTAGACGAGTATGTCGCTCAAAATGCTTTGCTAGGGCTTCATATTAGTACTTGGCATCCTACTGTGGTTCGGACGAGTAGGACTACTCGTCTGGGGTGTTGGGCGATCTTGGCTCCTTAAAGGGTGGAGTCGATGCCTCTTTGTTATTTCCTTTCTTCATTGTACCTGCAAAATGAACAAACATGAAGAAAAAGCAAAGTAGAACCTCACAATTCCTCACAAACGCTCGTGTATGTCTCTCTTGATTTTTTTTCCACTCGTGTTTAAATCTCAAAGATGTGGTGCATGTGTGGAGTGATTTTGGGGGTGGGTTGATCGAAAATAGTAGCTTCTCTTGACTAGCTCCTCTGGGTCTTCTTCAAGCTCCAACGGATAGAATCAAGCCGGAAGGTTGCTAAGAGTAGAAGTAGGTATGTGGAATGAGTATTCGATGGGTTGGTGTATGTGGACCACGGGTGTATGGGTGTACGGGTGTATGGGTGTATGGGTATATGGATTATGTGGTGTATAAGGTGAACCGGGTGTATGGATGTAAAGGGTGAAAATTTCGAATCCTACAAGGTATATGGATCGAAATTGGAGTGGATTAGGATGAAAGATATTGTTTAGATATAGATGAGGATGGAAAGATCTTGATTAGATATGGAATAGGATGAAAGATATCTTAACAAGGTAGGAAATCTAATGGATGAGGAAAAAGGATTTTGGATTTGTTTGACCAATGTGAACACAATCTAAAGAATCCCTAAAAATAAGGAAACAAATCTAAACACAAGGTAAAATCGAATCCAACAAGAAAATAAATCTGAATTTTCATTTTTTTTTTCGACGATTTTTTTTTATCTTTTTTTTTTACTGTAGGGATTTCGATCCCTTTGCTCTTTTCACCTCATTTTTTTTCAATGAATAACAATATTACAACTCGAAAAACAAACGAAAATTAAAAGATACGTGTATGACACGTAGGATAGAAAATCTGACACGTCGGATTGAACCACGACCAGCAGAGCTGACATGGCTCTGATACCAAATTTATGATGTGACCCGGACAATGTATCCAAGACACGAGATTTATGCACGCGGAAGACTTCAAGAACGAACAACGTCAGCTAGAAAATAATGGAATCAATCCGACTCAAAACACAACAAAACTTACTAGAATTACGTAGACACGAACTAGGACTCGATTTGAACACGTAGGATGGCTCAAGGGTGGCTGGAATACCGCAATGTGGATGGCGGATGGCGGCGGTGGTGATGGTATTGGCGGTGGTGACGATGTGTTGTGGATTGGTTAGATTCGGCGAACCCGTGTTGAATAACCCGAACGCGCACGTCTAGCTTCTCCGGATAGTAATTCTCCCAAGTACTTAATTATACCCTGAAGAACTTAAATAAGACTATTGATTTGCTAGACAATAGAATTGTAGATAAAAGTTTGATCAACCGAAGGATCGTGAGACAGATTGAGAATAACTCTTTATTTCTTGCAATTGTCTAACTTTTGAATGTAACATAGTGGTCCTATTTATAGGGACCTAGGGGGACGAAAATCTAACCCTAAATAACTAGATAAACATTGAAAAATACTAATCCTAATCAATCTAGGATAAAATCAAAAGATACCAAAAATAAGATAACAAAAATCTATCTAAATCTAACTAGATAAGGATAAATCCTAACTAACTTTGGGCTTGAACAAATCCACGCCATCTTGGACCTCCAATACTCGATCATGGGCTCAAATAATGGTATTAATTTCGTGGCCCATGTGGGTGTAATTCTTGCCACCTTTGCATGAAAAACAGCAACTCCCGATTTCCTATGCAAACGTGTATAACTTTTCATGCACACGTCCAAATGGCGTCATTCTTCTTCTCACGTCTTCATGCTACCTTCTTCATCATCAATGTATAGCATGGTGATCAATCTCGAGCTGCCCTTGACTTCATCTTCACCAAGTTCGAATTTGCGATGAATAGAAGCTTGTAAATAAGCTTGCAACTTCTTAGTTCGCAAACGCGTCATTGGACCTTTAAATTGCAGCTCCGGATCATTTTCTTCATTGCCTTGCACGACCTCATCACATGATCTTAAACAAAACATAAAGTTCAAAATGATAAAGTCATGAGACATTCAAGACGATCAATTCTTCAATACTAAACAATTATAAAATTAATTAGGAAAAAAATTCGGCAGCATAACGACGTGAAAACTATATTTTGACCAAGTCATCGACGTAACTTAACTAGGTTCATCAACTAGCAGATATTAAACACCAGAGGAATCCAGGGGCCCTCGTCCCAACATAACTACGTATAATTAAAATAGAGGGATCCAGGGGCCTCGTCCCAATCTAATTACGTACAATTAATATAGAGGGATCTAGGAGCCCTCGTCCTATTTAACTAACATGCTTTAATAAATAATTAAAGTAACAAGTTTGACATGCTAAATTCTTCAATAGCTACATAATTAAAATAAAAATAAACTAAACTTGGATGAAATGTAACACAACATTTTGTATATATCATACTCCCTCCGTCCCAATAGCAAGGTCCACATTGCCTTATTTGGTTGTCCCAATAGCAAAGTCCACTACCATATATGAAAATAATTAATGTCAATATCAAAGTGGATCCTACTTACTTTATATTACTTTTTATTATAATACTCCTTAAAGAAATGGACCCCACCTACTTTACCCACTACTTAACCAACTAATTCATTTCTTCTTAATCTCCGGGCCCAATAGCAAGTGGACCTCGCTATTGGGACGGTGGTAGTATTAATTTTCATATTTTTATGGCACATATTTTCTCAATCAAAGTAGTTATCATTCAAGGGCATGAATGCAATGAATTTATTCTTTAATTAATTACACAGCTTGTATAAGTAATTAAAATTAATTTGGGCAATACTTTTTTGTAATCTACAAAGTGGAGTTGTTTTTTTTCTTTCTTTTTTTTTAATATAAATAATTTATCCAGACTTCACAGTTCATGGCATTGGTGAATGGCATGAAAAATAGATATTGGAGAGGGTGATGATTATTATTTGATAACTGTTGTAAACTAGAGAGAGACGAGAGAAAATATCAATTGTATGTATTCAATATGAGGACCAAATACCTCTATATATAATAGTACAAGGGATAGGGTTTCAGAGTTAGTAACTTGGCCATCACTCATATCATATATATCTATTAGATATATTTACAACACTCCCCCTTGAGTGACCAATCTCTAAAACAAATGTTGCCTCATTAAAACCTTGCTAGGAAAACCTAGTGGGACAAAACCTAGTTGAAGGAAAACGAGTACAACTGCTCCCCCTGATCTTGAGATCACTGTAGATCTTTGAGTCGGCGCATGCCGATCTTGTGTACCAACTTTCTGAATGTTCATGTTGGTAATGCCTTTGTGAATAAGTTTGCCAAATTGTCACTTGAGCGAATTTGTTGAACGTTGATATCGCCACTCTTTTGGAGATCGTGTGTGTAGAATAACTTGGGAGAAATGTGCTTCGTCCTATCACCTTTGATATATCCTTCCTTGAGTTGCGCGATGCAAGCAGCATTGTCTTCATACAAAATAGTTGGATTGATCTTTGATGAAGCTAATCCGCACGACTCTTGGATGTGACTTGTCATATTTCTCAACCATACACACTCTTGACTTGTTTCATGGATTGCAATGATTTTAGAATGATTTGAGGATGTTGCAGTTAAGGTTTGCTTCATAGACTTCCATGATATAGCAGTTCCACCACATGTGAAAACATAGCTAGTTTGTGACTTGGCTTGATGTGGATCGGATAAAAATCCTGTATCCGAATACCCTACCAGAGAAGAATCAGAATTTTCCGAATAATATAATCTAAGGTCTATGGTACCCTTCAGATAACGTAGAATGTGCTTAACACCATTCCAATGTCTCAAAGTGGGCGCAGTGCAGATTTACAGAAAAAGCTATATCTGGCCTAGTATAATTAGCCAAATAAGTTAATGCTCCAATTGCACTTAGATATGGTACTTCAGGACCAAGTATCGTTTCACCATCTGTAATAGGTCGGAATGGATCTTTCTTCATATCAAGAGATCTAACGACCATTGGTGATGCTAATGGATGTGCATTATCCATGTAAAAGCGTTTTAACACTTTTTCTATATATGTGGATTGGTGAATAAACGTTTCTCCTCGAACACGTTCAATTTATAAACCAAGATAAAATTTTGTCTTTCCCAAATCTTTCATCTCAAATTCTTTCTTCAAATATTCAGCAGTTTTATTGAGCTCTTCAGGAGTCCCAATTAAATTCAAATTATCAACATAAACTGCTATAATTGCAAATCTACTTTCGGTTTTCTTTATGAAAACACAAGGACAGATATCATCATTCTTGTATCCTTTTTTCAATAGATACTCGCTCAGTCTATTATACCACATACGGCCAGATTGTTTCAGCCCATACAACGATTTTTGCAGTTTAATCAAAAACATGCTTTTGGGTTTTGACTTTAATGCTTCATGCATTTTAAATCCTTCAGGGATTTTCATATATATGTCATTATCTAATAACCCATATAGATAGGCAGTTACTACATCCATAAGGCGCATAGCAAGCCTTTGTGACACAGCCAGACTAATCAGAAATCTGAAAGTAATCACATCCATTACTGGAGAGTATGTTTCCTCATAATCAATTCCTGATCTTTAAGAGAAACCTTGCGCTACGAGTCTTGCTCTATATCTCGTAACTTTATTTTTCTCGTTTCTCTTTCTAACGAATATCCATATGTATCCAACAGGGGTTTCAGATTCTGAACTTAGAACTATATGTCCAAATACTTTCCGGTTATCACAGAAATTTAATTCCCTTTCCATAGCTCTTTTCCACATTGGCCAATCATTTCTCTGTTTACATTTTGTAACAGATTTTGGTTCAGGATCCTCATTTAAAATTTGATAAGCTATATGAAAGGCGAATATATCATCTACAATGATATGTTCTCTCTCCAGTATCTGATTGGAAGATAAATAATTTATTAAGATCTCATGATTTTCAGATACTTGTAATTCTTCAGGAATTACATCACTTTCATTTGATTGATTAATTATTTTCATCATTGTTTGGTTTCCATCTTGCCCCTTTCTTTTCCTAGGCATAGAATTTTTAGAACCAACTGGTCGACCACGTTTTTGACGAATTTTAGACTCATTTACTGTCAAAGCTATTTGTCCTTCAGGGACATCAATTTTGGCTGGAGTATTTGCAGCATGTATGTGAGATTGTGTCACTTTTCTTTGTATCTACAAAAGTATCGGGAAGTTGGTTTGCAATCATTTGCAAATGAATAATCTTTCCAACTTCTTGTTCACATTGATTAGTTCGAGAATCAAAATGTGACAAGCTTTTCTCATTCCAAGATATTTCCTTGTGCTTTTCTGGATGTAGATTCGTTCCACCTAATGTTGAAAATGTCATTTCATCAAAATGACAATATGCAAAACGTGCAGTAAATAAATCATCCGTTAAAGGTTCAATATACCTTATAATCGAAGGTGAATCAAATCCAATATATATCCCAAGCCTTCATTGGGGACCCATTTTTGTTCGTTGTGGGGGTGCAATTGGGACTTGAACCGCACAACCAAAAGTTCGTAAGTGAGAAATATCTGGTTCTCGATCAAAAATAATTTGCATTGGGGAGTATTCATGGTTGGCCGATGATCTAATACGAACTAATGTTGCCGCATGTAATATGACATGACCCCAAGCAGTAGTTGAGAGTTTTGACTTCATAAGTAACGGTCTAGCAATAAGTTGAAGACGTTTAATAAACGATTCTGCTAAACCATTTTGAGTATGGACATGAGCGACTGAATGTTCAATCTCAGTTCCAATAGCCATACAATAGTTTTCAAATGCTTGAGATGTAAACTCACTAGCATTATCAAGATGAATTCTTTTAATTGAATTTTTTGGGAATTGAGTTCGTAATTTTATAATTTGAGCAAGTAGTCTAGCAAATGCTACATTTCTAGTAGAAAGCAAGCATACATGTGACCATCTAGAAGAAGCATCAATCAATACCATAAAGTATCGAAAAGGGCCCCATGGTGGATGTATAGGTCCACAAATATCTCCTTGAATTCTCTCTAAGAAAGATGAAGATTCAATATTAACCTTCGTATATGGAGGTCT
This sequence comes from Perilla frutescens, assembly GCA_026008535.1. Classification (NCBI taxonomy): domain Eukaryota; kingdom Viridiplantae; phylum Streptophyta; class Magnoliopsida; order Lamiales; family Lamiaceae; genus Perilla; species Perilla frutescens. Next base: position 19,906,349 of record BRKX01000004.1, read on the forward strand.
AATGACTAACTTGCCTTGCGCACAAGCATCACATGGGAATTCATTTGTCATAAGAATCTTTTGATTCTTCATGTTGTGCCCATATGAATTATTGATTATTCGACGCATCATAGTTGATCCAGGATGTCCAAGCCTATTATGTCAAAGCATAAAGCTTTTTGTGTCATTGAACTTCGGGTTCATGACATGATTTGTCTCAATTGCCTTTATGAATGTGTAATACATCCCAGAAGGTAGTGTTAATAATTTTTCTTTTGTTCGCTTATGGCCGGATACAAAAGAATTTATGCAGAGATATTATTTTCCACCTTCTGATATAGTCTCGATGTGGTATCCATTATAGCGAATATCCTTAAAACTTATTAAGTTTCTTTTGGGATTACTAGAATACAGGGCATTTTCAATATCTAATTTAGTATCATTTGGTAAAATGATACAAGCTCTTCCGGAGCCTTCAATGATGTTTGCCATTCGTGCAATTCTGCATAAAGAATCAAGGATATATTATCCACATGTTTAATTTATTTGCTCTTTAGAGCATGTAATATTCTTCAGGAATATTACTTGTACTACTTTAATAGCATCAATTTATGATCTTGAATGTAATATTCTTCATGAATATTACTTGTGCTACTCGAATAGCATCAATATTTAATTTTCCAAGATTAAATCGAAAAAGACCGATTGTTATAACAATAAGAAAAACAGACATAATATATTAAAGCCAATAAACATGATGTAAAAAAAATGTACCTTCTAAGATTGATGGACTTCTAGAATTGAAGGAGAGGGTAGAACAATCGTGATGATAATGTGTTGTAAACTAGAGAAAGACGAGAGAGAATATCAATTGTATATATTCAATATGAGGACCAAATGCCTCTATATATAATAGTACAAGGGATAAGGTTTTAGAGTTAGTAACTTGGTCATCACTCATATCATATATATCTATTAGATATATTTACAACAATAACGAATTTTATCAACATTTTTTAAATAAAAATATATAATGTATATTGAATTAGAATTGTTGTAGGCATTTAAAAAGAAAAGCTGTAATTTTTTTTTTTTTGAAATTATGAGTATTTAGAGGTACTAAAATACTCATTGGTGGTTTTATAATTATTGTAAAACAAATCCTTAAATTGACCATCAATTTGTAAAATTAGTAGAAGAATTAAGTGGCTTTTTACAAATTATGATTTTTCTAATAATTGGCTTCATCTTGCATTGTCATATTATTTTTAATATGTGAAGCTGGATACAGAAATAGTGAATACATCTAAATTTCCTACTCAAAACCAGATTAACATCCCAGAAATTTGCATCTAAATTTCCTACTCAAAACTAGATTAAGTCAGCTATTGCTAGCAAAACCATGTAGCCTACATTTTATCTTTTGAAAACTAGACAATTAATTAATTAACAGAAATACAACAAACACTTAATTATCTATAAATTACCAATCTAACATTGCAACCTCTTCAATAATTCAAGTATCTAAAGCAGAAATTAAAAAAAAAAGGAAATGAAGACTTACCGGCGGCAGATGTGTCTGCGGGCGGCGGCGGCAGGGGGTAGCTAGGGCGGAGAGAGAGAGAGAGAGAGAGAGATTGTCGGGGGAGGGGGCTCGCGGGCATCAGAGGGTTAGGGCGGGGGGCTCGGCGGCGGGGGCGGCAAATTCAAATTTGGGGGGAAAATGAGGGAAGAAGGTCTGTTCCCGATTATTAAAAGACCGGGCGACAGAAATGATGATGGACCGTTCCATCACCCGATAAAATTATATTAAAAAAAATAAGGCGATAGAATATGTTCGTCGCCTCATTATTCCGGGAAAAAAAATAAAAAATTAAAATTAGGCGACGGAATAGTTCCGTCACCTAATTTTTGCAGAATTAAAAATAATAAAAAAAATTAAAAAAAAATAAGGCGAGGGAAACTGTCTGTCCCCCCGTTTGGCGACGACAGTTCCGTCGCCAAATTATTTCATCACTAAATCCGTCGTCTTTTCATCGCTCGTGTTGACGGAATGTGTTCCATCCCCATTTTCGTCGCTATATCTATGTTTTCTTGTAGTGAACTGATCCAATGAACAAGTGTTGCATAGGAATTTAAGTTCAAGGAACATGGTTGTGAATAATAACGTGTGCGAAGAACCGACCCAGTGAAGTACATGCTTATTATTTATATGTTATGATATGTGTTCCATGAATAGTCTGATAACGAATTAGTTATTTTCCACCTTTAATGAATTAAAGAAGGTTAAATAAACAATAAGTCAATCTGAAATCTGTTGTATGCACATTATCCCTGTGATACCCCGTTTCTATTATTTGTTAAGTCCTAAGTTTTATTTACTGAGTTTTATGTTATTGTTTTGGTTACATTTTATTACCTCTTTCCTACTTTGAATTCAGAGTCTAGATATTGATAAGTGAGGATGTTGGCCCAATGATTCCTAAATGGGCTCATTTAATTCTTTGATAGCCCATATTCACTAATTAGCACAAATCCCTAATTATGCCCTAATCTCTTTCTTCTTCACCATAAATTGAGAGAGAACGGCTACTATTTTGATTAAGCTTGATATTACATCACTTGAGAGAGGGCTCTGCTATTCCCATTCTCGTCTCTTCGTCGGATTCCTGTGCTTCGGGTCTCCTGATTGGCGTTGAGAGTGCAAGCTTCGTGAGAGAGAAAGCATCTATTGTCTTGTCCGATTCCTGCCTTTCATCTCTTAGACGTGCTCTGTTCTTGAGCTGTTCATAGTTGGGCTTGATTGATCGTTGTTGTTACCGGAAGAGGACGCCGCCACCTATTTGGATCCTGAGCCAACCCATCTCTTCTTCAATCCACCGATTTCTATTCTATCATTCTCTCTTATTTTTTCTTTTATTATTTCTATATTGCAGAGATATATATATATATATATATCATTATAGATACATATTGATTGGAAAGTTACATATAGATATATACATTCATATATCTACATATATATATATATATTCATGATTTGGGAGTTAGTTGCAGTCGTATTCTTCCTCTGATAAAGCAATAAGAGTATTTCATGTTTTCAGCCATATAGCAGTTCGCCGGAGCTACGAGTTGCTGTTGTTCGCTACTGTAATTCTGCTCGCTGGAGAAGTGAACCGACACTTCTGCTCGACTGCCTGAATCTGTCCATAGCTGTCCTCTGCCGAAGAAGACACTACTGCAGCAATATTATTGATCGAATAAGGGCTGCAACGCTGCTGCTCTTGAATCTGCAGTGATTGATAGCTGATTACATATATATTCAGATATCTCTATATTTACACTTTTCTCCAACAAGCTCTGCTCTTTAATCTGCAATTAAGTGCTATCTCACTAAACATGTTGTAGTTGTGCAGTTCGCTAAAGAAGATCGTCGAAGTATTTGCCTCGACTGCAGGAGATCGATGACATTACCGTGTTACTGTCCTAAGTATCCTTGTTGTTGTGCAGTCGAGAAACCGAAGATCTTTGTTGCTGTTGTGTGCTATTCTTGTTGCTGTTTAATTGAAGGAGAGTTAACTAAAAGTTACTGCCACGTCTCTTGTTGAAGCTTAGGCGACCGTGTGGCTGACTCCGACGAGTCGGGAAACAAGACGGTGAACCCCGGCAGGGCATGGATACCCAACAGTGGTATCAGAGCCACGGGGACCCTTGCCGGGGCACCCTCCGACTCGCACCAGCGCACCCCGCCGCCATTGGCTGCGCCGTTTTGCTCCCAACGAGCAAGGAACACGGTAGGTCAGATTTCTCCCCTTCCCAGGAGGATCTGCTCTGGTAAAGTGGCGAAACTCTAAGCTTCTAGATCTTAGGCTTGGGTTATTTGCTATTTGCGCTAAATATTGGTGAATTGTGGAGTTTGGGAGATTATTGGAGTTTTGGTGGTGTTTTTGGAGGATTTTTTGGAGTATTGTGGTGATTTTTTGGGAGAATATTTGATATTTGTGGCTATTTGTGATAATTTAGTTGATTTGTGTTGATTTGTGTTGATTTGGGAGAATCTGGAACTTTTTGTTGAATTTTTTGGGTAAAATTTGAGATATTCTGCTCTGAAAAGATTTATTTGTTGTATCTCTGTTTTTGTTCGGTATCTTGCGATCCTATACCTTGCTTCCGCGTTCTTTTATTTTTTTCTGTGATATCTCTGTGAGTATTTTGGTTGTGTTTGGTGGTGAAAACCTGGTGAAACTCCAAGTTTTGTGAGTTTCTAAGAAACTGACTCCGGTATTTGAGTCAGTTGCTGGTGAAACAAGTTTTGGGGTTGTCCTGAGTGAATCCTTGTTCCACAGATAAATCTGTGCTGAGAACTGGGCTAGCCTCAGCACTTTATCCCCCGTGTGTACTTGTTTCTGTGTGTTGGAGGTGTTCCCTCCCAGTTTTGTGATCGTTCTGTTGTGTTCTTTGATATTCTGGTGATTATTTTGCCTTCCTGTGACTCCTGTGTCTGCATATAATCATGAATAACCTTCATATGGCGCCTTTTGATGGTAGAAATGATTTTCAAGATTGGAAAACTAGAATTGAGTGCAATTTGACAAAAGAAAAGATTCATAAAACAATTTTCACTAAAATTGATAAATCTGTGGATGATGAGAAGTTGCATGATATGAATGATAGTGCTAGGGCTACCATTTTATTGAATTTGAGTAGTACTGTTCTTAGGAAAGTGTTTCATCATCGATGTGCTAAGGATTTGTGGGATGATTTGAATTCTCTATATACTGCTACTTCTGAAGAGTCTGTATATGCTTTACAAGATCAATTTATGAATTATCAAATGGATGCTTCAAAAGATGTTGATGCCAATATGGATGAATTCAATAAATTGTTTCAAGACTTGAAACTTGCTGGTGATGATGCGCATGAAAAATATGCTGCGCAAATTCTATTAGGTGCTATTCCTGAGTCATTTTCTGAGGTCAAATCTGCTTTGAAATATGGTGGGTCAAAAGTTACTTGCAATATGATTGTAACAGGCTTGAAAGCTAAAGAAAATGAGCTTAAAAAGTTAAAATCCAAACCTTTGCATAATGAGATAATGTATGTGAATAGGAATAATAATAGAAATCTCCCACATGGCTTTGATAAACCTCCTAACCCTGAAAATCCTAGTGTTCTTGTTGCAGAAAGACATAGGAGAGAAATGAACATTGCTCACAATCTTCCCCCTCATACTAGACACCATAACCATGCTCAAATTTATTCCCAAAGCTCTACTCAACCTGCTGGCAGAAACCAAGATTTTACCCATCAACCCCAAAACCAAAATTCTGATATGAGACCTAGGAAAACTTGCTGGAATTGTGGTAAACCTGGTCATTTTTCTAACAGATGCAAAATGCCTAAAAAGAATAAAGTTTTTGGGAATTATGATCATCGTGCTAATCATGTTTATGAAGGTGCAAATAATGTGCATGAAGATACTGTGAATTATGACTATTATGAGAGAGATGGCATTTATATGGTCCACACTGCATATGATTTTCAATTTATCAATTACTCCAATGCAGTTTCTAAAGATATGCATGAAAATGAATGGTTAATTGATTCAGGATGCACTTTCCATGTCACTCCTCACAAGCACATGTTTCACAACTTACAATATCTGAATTCTGGTCATGTGGCTTTGGTTGATGGGCAACACTGTGAAATTATTGGTAAAGGAGATATATGTTTGAAATTTGAAAATGGGAGCATGCTTATATTAAGTGATGTCAGATATGTGCCTCAATTGAAATTCAATTTGTTATATGTGTCCAAAATGGCTGATAATATGCTTGATGGTTCTGTGAATTCTTTGAGATTCAAATTTGAGAAAGATTCAGTACTTTATTTCATTGCTCCCCGAAAGGGTGATTTGTATGCTGTCCAAGCTGAGTCTGTGCCTCTGCATGTTGTTAATGTGATTCAAGAAGATAAGATTGCATTATGGCATGCTAGACTAGGACATATGAGCAATAAAGGTCTTTCAATTTTGCATAAAAATGGTGCATTTGGCAAAGATAAAGTGTCTGCTATACCTTTCTGTGAACCGTGTGTAATGAGCAAGCATCATAAAGTTCATTTACTTGTCACTATGCCTTATCTTAGGAAGCATGTTAGTTCTGAAATCCTTGAATATTTGCATGCCGATGTTTAGGGCCCAGCAAAAGAGCCCACCCATGGTGGAAACAGTTTTTTCTTGTCTATTATTGATGATTTTTCGAGAAAAACATGGGTGTTTTTAATGAAAAACAAATCTGATGTGTTCATGCATTTTTCTAAATGGGCTACTGAAATTCAAAATCAAACAAAAAGGAAAATTAGATGCATCAGAACTGACAATGGGCTTGAATTCTGTAATAATGCTATGGATAATTGGTGTTTTGATCAAGGTATTAAAAGGCATAAAACTGTGCCTTACACTCCACAGCAAAATGGAGTGGCAGAGAGAATGAATAGAACTCTCCTTGAGAGAGTTAGGAGCTTTCTTGTTGCATCTGGTATGTCTAAACGTTTTTGGGGTGAAGCTCTCATGACTGTGACTTATTTGATTAATAGATCTCCAGCTGTGCCCCTGCTTGGTAAAATACCTGAATCTGTCTTCTTGAATAAGCCTGTTTGTTTGTCTAATTTGAGAGTATTTGGGTGTGCTGCATATGTTCATCAAAAGTTGAGCAAACTTGATTCTAGAGCAAGGAAGTGTGTGTTTCTAGGATACCCTGAAGGTGTGAAAGGGTATAGATTATGGGATAGAAGTGTGCCTGGATTTAAAACATGTGTTAGTCGTGATGTTATATTCAATGAGCATGATTTTCCCTGTTTACCTGAATCCTCACCTTATGTTGCTCCAAGTGAGGTGGAAAATTTGAAAAAATTAGATAATAATGTGTTTGAGTTTATGTTTGCTCCTCTTGTTGCTCCAAGTGAGGTGGAGGATAATGTGGAGAATGTGACTCCTATGCCATCTGAATCTGAAAATGTGTCTAATGATTTACCTGTCACTGGGCATGAGTCTGATAATCATAATATGGATGAGTCTGTGTCTGAGCATGAGGCTAATGATGAGCCTATTAATAATATGCATGTGTCTGATTCTGAATCTAGTTCTAGCTCTGAAAATGAAACTGAGACTATTCCTGAACCTGAGAATTTGAACAATTATCAACTTGCTAGAGATAGGGTAAGAAGGAATGTGAGATTACCTGTTAAATATGATGATTATAATCTGTCTTTATATGCATTTAATGTATTTAGCAATGTTGATCAATTTGAGCCTAGAACCTATAATGAAGCTGTCAAATCTAATGAATATGATAAATGGCTTACTGCAATGAATAGTGAAATGAAATCCTTGCATGATAACAATACATGGATACTTGTTAAAAAACCTGATGATTGTTCTATTGTTGAATGCAAATGGTTATTTAAAATCAAGCATGAAATTGATAATGTGAGGTATAAAGCAAGATTGGTAGCAAAAGGTTTTACACAAAAGGAAGGTGTTGATTATAATGAGATATTTGCTCCTGTTGTTAAGTTCACTACTGTGCGAATAATGCTTGCTCTTGTTGCTCACTTTAACTGGGAACTTAAGCAAATGGACGTTACTACCGCTTTCTTGCATGGTGAACTTGAGAACAATATTTATATGAAACAGCCCGAGGGCTTTGTTGATAAAAACAAACCTGAGCATGTGTGTCTGCTAAAGAAGTCCCTATATGGTTTGAAACAATCCCCTAGGGAGTGGAATATTAAGTTTGATCAATGCATGAAAAGCATGAACTTCACTCGTTCTAAATTTGATCATTGCTTATATTTTATGGAGACTGATACTCCTATGTTCTTGCTTTTATATGTGGATGATATGTTGCTCATTAGTCCTTGCATTAAAATTGTGAAATATGTTCAAAAATGCTTTTGTGATAATTTCGATATGAAAGACCTAGGTGATGCTAGGAAGATTCTCGGCATGAACATTGATAGGAATAGAGCAAAATCCACTCTTGTGTTACATCAAACTACTTATGTGGAACAAGTTCTTAAGAAATTTAACATGGAAGATTGTAAGCCTGTTAATGTGCCTCTTGCTTCTCATTTTGTGTTAAGTAAGGATCAGTCCCCAAAGACTGACTCTGAAATGTTTGAAATGCAAAATGTGCCTTATGCCAATGCTATTGGTTCTGTGATGTACTTGATGATTAACACGAGGCCTGATATTGCATATGTTGTGTCTTGTTTGAGTAGATACATGGCCAATCCGGGATTACCTCACTGGGAAGCACTTAAGTGGCTTCTCCGGTATTTAAAATCCACTATGAAGAGTGGTCTAACTTTTGGCAAGTCAGCAAATGGTGTGAAATGTGTTGGTTATGTGGATTCAAACTATGCGAATGATAGAGATAATAGGAAATCCACAACATCTTATGTGTTTACTTTGTGCGATTCATGCATTAGTTGGAAATCTCAGCTTCAATCAATCGTTGCTTTATCTACAACTGAATCAGAATATATTGCTGCAACTGAAGCTATGAAAGAGGCTATATGGTTAAATGGTGTGTTGTCTGAGATTAAATTTATTGAAGATAAGCCTATGCTCTATTCTGATAGTCAATCTGCTATTCAACTGTGTAAAAATCCTGTATTTCATGATCGAACTAAGCATATTGATGTGAGATTCCATTTTATTCGTGATGTTGTTGAAAAAGGGGAAGTGTTGCTTGATAAGATCCCCTCTGAATTTAACCCTGTGGATATGGGCACTAAGTGCCTTCCAGTTGCAAAGCTATTATCCTGCAAGAGATCTTTGAACTTTGATCTTGGTTAAATTATTCTATGTGAGCTTTATGTGATGGTATTCTAGTCTTTTGGTTGGATACCTTATTTGTTTCTGTGTTTTTTCTCTACTTGTTTTTGTGTGTTGGTTAGTTTTTCCCGTTGGTACTGTGCTAGGTTGCATCTCGATCAAGGATAGTCATCAAGTGACTTGAGATGATTTGCAAAAGGGTTGGTCTCTAGTGTTGAGATTGAGTTCAAATACGCATAGTATTGTTCTCTCCCGCTCTTGTCTTGTCTTCGTGATAGACGTGAGTAAAAATAGGCGATGATGTTATCCATATTAAGGTGTGCGGTGTTTTCTTCCCTGGCGACTTAATGATCAATGGGCCAAAGGTGGAAATATGGATGTTGGCCCAATGATTCCTAAATGGGCTCATTTAATTCTTTGATAGCCCATATTCACTAATTAGCCCAAATCCCTAATTATGCCCTAATCTCTTTCTTCTTCACCATAAATTGAGAGAGAACGGCTACTGTTTTGATTAAGCTTGATATTACATCACTTGAGAGAGGGCTCTGCTATTCCCATTCTCGTCTCTTCATCGGATTCCTGTGCTTCGGGTCTCCTGATTGGCGTTGAGAGTGCAAGCTTCGTGAGAGAGAAAGCATCTATTGTCTTGTCCGATTCCTGCCTTTCATCTCTTAGCCGTGCTCTGTTCTTGAGCTGTTTATAGTTGGGCTTGATTGATCGTTGTTGTTACCGGAAGAGGACGCCGCCACCTATTTGGATCCTGAGCCAACCCATCTCTTCTTCAATCCACCGATTTCTATTCTATCCTTCTCTCTTATTTTTTCTTTTATTATTTCTATATTGCAGAGATATATATATATATATATATATATCACTATAGATACATATTGATTGGAAAGTTACATATAGATATATACATTCATATATCTACATATATATATATATATATATATTCATGATTTGGGAGTTAGTTGCAGTCGTATCCTTCCTCTGATAAAGCAATAAGAGTATTTCTTGTTTGCAGCCATATAGCAGTTCGCCGGAGCCACGAGTTGCTGTTGTTCGCTGCTGTAATTCTGTTTGCCGGAGAAGTGAACCGACACTTCTGCTCGACTGCCTGAATTTGTCCATAGCTGTCCTCTGCCGAAGAAGACACTACTGCAGCAATATTGTTGATCGAATAAGGGCTGCAACGCTGCTGCTCTTGAATCTGCAGTGATTGATAGCTGATTACATATATATTCAGATATCTCTATATTTACACTTTTCTCCAGCAAGCTCTTCTCTTTAATCTGCAATTAAGTGCTATCTCACTAAACATGTTGTAGTTGTGCAGTTCGCTAAAGAAGATCGTCGAAGTATTTGCCTCGACTGCAGGAGATCGATGACATTTCCGTGTTGCTGTCCTAAGTATCGTTGTTGTTGTGCAGTCGAGAAACCGAAGATCTTTGTTGCTGTTGTGTGCTATTCTTGTTGCTGTTTACTTGAAGGAGAGTTAACTAAAAGTTACTGCCACGTCTCTTGTTGAAGCCTAGGCGACCGTGTGGCTGACCCCGACGAGTCGAGAAACAAGACGGTGAACCCCGGCAGGGCACGGATACCCAACAATAAGGTATTTGTGTTTTAGTTTGGTAATTTATTCGAGCTTCAATCCTTATGGATACGACACTCTTACTCACCACATATTGCAATAAAACACCATCCACTTGCGGCCACTTATTTATTAATAAATAGCGTGTCAATAGCAATATGTTCTAGTATCAAGATTCAGGTGTTACAAATAGAGAACTAAATTATTATTTTATTTTTTCGAGTGTGAATTTTATATATTAGATTAACTAAGAAAATTCAAACAAATTTCATTATATGTATTTGCTTATTTTGTAGATTAGGTTATCATTAATTATTAATTTTAGACGGAATAATAATAATAATAATAATAATAATAATAATAATAATAATAATAATAATAATAATAATAATAATAATAATAATAATAATAATTCATTGTACACATATTCAAAATGAATATAATTATGATTCATTGTACACACATTCAAAATGAATATAATTATGGTCCTCATGGGGATGGTCTAGTGGTGAAGTGAGATTGCTTAGTGACCAAAGGTCACGGGTTCAAATCTCCTCAATACCACAGGTTGGGTGTGTGAGTTAAAAAATATGAATATAATTATTATAAGCAACATATCGAATGATAAAATACAATATATGCTACAACAATTCTATAGTAATAATTGATGAATTTGTCGCATTACACCAAAAGGCGGAAAAAAAAACTAAAATTAGTCATTTTGAATTCATGTGAAAAACAAAATCAGTCCAACGTTCATATACTTTAAGGCAATTTGGTGTCCATGTAGATATACATATGACGGTCTCCGACTACCACGTCAAATTCAATTAGCCGAAATTTGAAAATCATGTGAAAAAATAAACAGGGACTAAGTTTATATTATTAAAACTTAGTTTTAGTAGTTTTTTAAAATGCGTGAAAACTAAAAATTAATACCCCAATATTTATATATTTTAAGGCAATCAACCCTCGATATTATTGAAACTTTAGAGCTTTCTAACTACACATATATCGAACAATATTATCGTTGAAATTTGGCTGTAGAACCTTTGCACGCACGTCCATTTTGTTTGAGGCAATTATATAAGCCCCCAAAGAAAGTTTAATTACTATTGAAATTTCTTGTTGTATTTTTCATATTTTACTCCATGTTTCACTATTAAATTCATGAATTTATTATAAATTAAAAATTAATTATAACATAAATAATCATAGTCAATATTTATCAACAAAAAAAATTAAAAATTTATAAAATATAATTTTGAAAAAATCAACCACAATAATGAATTATTAATTGAAAATTAAATAATAAAAAATAATTATAAACTCTAATTGGATGGGTGAACCTTAAGAAACAATCATACAATTAAACTAAATTACTAAAAAAAATTGAAAAAAAAAGAACTCATAATTTATAAATACGACACTAAATATAACACAAAGTGTGTAACATGAAATTTCATATGGTTTAATTAACCGACCCCAATTAAACCAGAAGCACACTTGCTCGATCCCTTGAAATAGTTTGGAGTCTATTTAGACATTTTTCAAAATTTAAATGCCATTAATTGCAAATTTTCTCTATCTATATTCCGAAAGGAACTCATTAACTAGATTCTTGAATCAAACTCTTCGATTCATAAGATATGGATAACAAGAAACAGCTGAGCCACCGATGTTTACAAATGCTCTAATTAATTTAAGTATGAGGTGTTTGCCAACATATATTTATACTACATAATCTATAATTAATTACTTTGCTTTCCAATAATTTTTTTAAAAAAAAAAAAAAAAAACAGAACTCTATATATATAGATGGATCTAAAAATTAACTTTTCTAATGTTTGAGTGATATAAGATATAACTCGTTGGAATTTACAACTTTAAATTAAAAATATTTGAAATCATAAACATATTTTTTATCCAAATAATTTCTCATCAAATATAAAACCCTGATCAGCCTGTGTATATGCTTTAGTTAGATTATATCGCCCCTGTTGTCTGATTCAAGTTTGAAGTTTATAGAAATCATTGTCAGCTATTATTGTCTAGAAGATAAGAAAAATATAATTAATGAGTTTAATTAGCAACATTAAGTATTCGAAGTAAACTGATCAACCTATATATTGCTCAAAGATATATAATTAGAGATTGAACAGCAAGACAGACAGCAGTTTTTAGGTAGTGCCGAATAGTAAGACAAACAAATTAACATAGAGTATCCAACATGGATTCCACCGTCAATAATTAATTTTAGCTTTAAATAATTGAACTCCGATCCACCAATTCGCCCATTAACGAATTTCTCATGGAATTAGCAGGCAATTAATATATTATCATATTATTTTGTCAGTTAAATCTTAATTGTGTTTTAAGTTAGATGAAGGAATTAGAATTATGGGACAAGCGATGTGTTGCTCGAGGCCATTGGCTGTAGATGAGAAAGCGCATTTTCCCAGCAGCAACTCCAAATCCAAAACAAGGAAGAAGAATTTAAGAGAGGATATGTCGACGCTGGAGGAATGTATGAAGATTAATTCACCTGAGTGCATGCATATGATGAAGGGGGCAGCGGCCGCGGTGGCGCAGCCCAAAAAGAAGGTTTATCCTTCGTCGTCGCCAGCATTTTACACGCCAAGAATGAGTTTCTCGTCGGAAACAAATAATGACGAAGAAGCCAAGCTCAACAACAACAAGAAGAGGGTCACTTCTAGGTTGCCGGAGGAAGATCATGATGATATTATCGTATTCTACTCACCAAACCAAGACTTTGATAGCATAACCACTGCACTTTCTTGATCATTATATCTATCTATCTATATATATATATATATAGGGAAAGGATCAAATGAGAACCCTTCCCTCAGGTGAGAACTAGGAACCAATCGTAGCCTTTGTTTGACTCAATCTGGACGGTCCAGATTAAATCAGATTTAAGTGGATGGGCGGTGGCATTCCTGTAATTTTCGGCAACTTTCTGGACGGAGGGGTAATATAGTAATTTAATAATTCTTCACTTTTGTTCTGAGGCTAAAATGAGAATCGCATGAGGCTAAAATGAGAATCGCATAATGCTAAGATTATCGAAGTAGGAGGCTAAAATTGATGTGACATTTTCGACTAGGGTTCACCGTTCCCAATTAGGGTTTATTAAGTTCCTGATCCCAACTAGTAATTATGAGATTCCCATTAGGGTTCACTGTCCCCAAATAGGGTGTATTGCATTTCATTCCAATGAAATCATCGTTCCATTTTTGTTTATCAACACATGCTAAAATGAGAAATCCATGAGGCTAAAATGTGCAAAGTCGGATGCTAAAATTGAATCTGGGCAATTTCTGAGTTCAGTTCCGATTTTACCCTTAATGAGACGCGCGAATTGAAGATTTTCGCGATAATTACAAAAATGCCACCGAAAATCTGGATGGATCTGGGGCGTCGATTTTGCAGGATGGACGGATGGGATCGGTTCCCGGTTCTCACCTAGCGACCGGTTCTCACCAGATCTCATCCCTATATATATATATATACATGTTCTCGTTTTAGCAATGCAGGGTGTATGGATTCAGTATATATATGGAATTAATAATAAGATATGTAACTTCGGAAATTAAACTGCAAAACTAGCTAAAATTGGGATTCTTTCTAGATTCACGTGGCCTCTTTATTCCGACTTTGTAAAAAGGTGGCACATGTCTTGTTCCATGTGTTTTTAATCTTCTTGGAGAGTAAGAGAGATTCAATTCTTTTATTTCTCAAGATGAGTCGATACAATTAAAGGTAAGGAATATCATTGAATTATAGTCTCGAAAGGACTCGATTTTTTGAATATACGTAATTGTCTTTCATTTAGTATAGGTTTGTTTTATGTTATAAAATTTGAAAAGGAATATGGATTGTAAATGCAAAAATAAAAAACTAAAGAAATTACTGTATAACGAGGAGGGCTCTGTATAAAATGTCCCGGTAAGAATTCCCCATATGATAATTGATACCATTTCCTTATATATTTAATTTTTTTGGCCCAATTACTCCGGCCCAAACGACCATCACTACATTGGTCATTAAAAAAGAGGAGATTCTAAACAAAATTCGGATTATACTTTTTATAGCCCATAATATTAATTTAAATTCAAATATTTTTAAATATCCTATTTTGTCCTTATAACCTCCATCCAATTTTATTTATTTATTTATTTATTATCTTGAATAAAACATTGTCTAGCCCTATAACCCTAGATCTCACAATTTTCTTTTTTAATACGGGAATGTGTAGGCTCTTCCCAGCATTTTAAGAAAATTAAATTCTTCTCGCTGTTCATATTTCCTTCAACATGTTGATTATGTGTTACTGCGTAGAGCATCCCTCCCCAACCTCAACTGTTCGTGTCTTCTTTGTTAATGATAGAGAAAAATATTGGGTTGTGGAGCAAAATATATAATCCATTCATGTAAAATAATATCATTCTACTTGTCAAAAAAAAAATTATATCATTCTGGGAATGATGTATAAATGTATGTATTACCCTAATATATTCTAGTATTTTTCTTCTTCAATATTCTCTATGCATTCGTAGAATATAGATTGTTAGTTATGTGCTTGGCCCTGAACGGAGATACACCGTTAAGGAGGATTGTTAGTGCCATGCTTTGCACTAAGTCTATTTATCAAGTGCTCTACTTTGCACTTGTTACGGTGATTGATTGTCATTAATCTGTATGGCATTAAAAAATCACTAAACATTTGGTTTTTCCAAGTACATGTTTTCTGTTCTAGACAACGTTCATAAAGATGTACATGAACGTGATCTGAATTTCCGGAAGACAGTTTAAGCAAGGAGTTTGGATTGAGCTGATTGCTGAAGATGAAGACGGTTGTGCATCATGCAACAACTGAGATTGTTCAATATACTGAGTACTGCCAGCTAGCTTAAGTTATAGCAAGAAGTCAGTTTGTGAACATACAAGACATTCCGTTATACTACCTGATGTGAAGGTTCAAAGATCAACAATGTTCATTGCAACATTCGTGAAAGTTTGTATGAACATTATTTGTCTAGATTGTTCTTCCAAAGATCGTTGAAGTTGTTCGAAGTTACCAACTAAGAGGAGATTCAAGATCATTCTAGAAGATGCCTTATCCAGCTTGAAGAGCACACGATTGAAGACAAGGCAGAATTCTAAAGATGGAAGAAGTTCTAACTGTTGGTTTTGTATACTAGAAGACCTGTCTTTTGTACACATTATTGATGATGGTTTTATGATAATATAGAATGAATACAATTGCAGTCACTGTTTGCATTTAAATTGTTATATTTACATGCATGTTCACTATACTTACATTGTAGATGATATGGTGTGGGTAAACACACAGTTAGATCATATCATCAGTTCCTTGTAATGTATTATAGTCTAGATGGCACTGAACCTGCTATCAGTACGCCGTAGAATAATCTGATAGTTAGTTTATCTTGACTAACTGATTATTCTAATACACGGTCAAGTGTATTGAGGAGGATCTACTTAGGATTCTATTCTCTATTCTGACCTTAAATGAGAGAATAAGAATCCACAGAGTTCGGGTTCTTAACCCCTATATGTTGACGGACATATACATGTAGTGTTTGCAGCTTTGATTTATCAAAGGGTGGGATTCTTTCATAGGATCAATAATCTCAATATCTTGGGTTGTGACATTTACACTTATGATGGGTCATGCAATATGTAGGGGCACCATGTCCTGGTGCGCCAGGTTGATGGTGTCCCCTTGAGAAAATGCAAGTTCATGCTGAAACCCTGCAGGTAGAATTTATTCCGTGCATGAGTAAAGCTTGTGTGGTACTACTCAAGGATAAGATATTAATTAATTATAGCTGTCAGAAACTTACATAATTAATTAATGGGCATTATATCTTAAATACAAGGAATGGCTGGACTAAAGGAGAAAGCATATTCAGAAATATGTATTAAATTGGTAGGTCAGTATTATTTCTTTAGTGGAATAAAAATAATACTTAATTTATTTAATAATATCCTAAGTTTATTGGATATTGGAAATTAAATAAATTAGCAGGCCAATTTAATATTCTTCTAGATCCCTGTTGTAGCCCAATATGACTTTAATGGACTGGAGATAGAAAAAGGGATAGAGGCCCAAACCCAGTAGGGTTGGGAAACTAAAATTTCGCCCACCCCCTTATAAATAAGGAGGTGGGGGATGAAATTTTGGGGGATAGATCAGCTCCTCTTGTGTTCTCTTTATCTCCACAGATTCCATACCGATCTAGTAGATTTCAGCCCACCCTGAAACTAGATTCAGTCCGGGAATACAACAGAAGATCAAGGAGTGGAATAGCATTAGTGGGCACCGATTTCATCATACACAACAACAAGATTAGATATTTAATCTTGTCCTCAACCCGTCGTTTAATTTGTAAGTCGTTTTTCGATTTCTATGTTTCCGCTTTAGTAGAATCGTTTAAACCAGTTTTGCCTGTTAATTGAACTCGGTTAATTAAAACATATGAGATGCATGAATTTATGATCTACATGACATTAGGATTAATGAACATCCAATTAGATCGTGTGGTGGTTCAATTCGAAAAAACCCCAACAACTGGTATCAGAGCGGGTTTTGGCACTGTTCTAGATTTAATCCTATGATTAATTCAAAAAATATGTTTAAATTTGATGAAATATTTAAGTTGCTTAAATTTTCAGATTTATGTGTTCATATTTTCGAATTGGTTGTGTTCAAAACTTGGATGAATTTTTGATCTTGATCGAAAATTTTAGTTTTGAGTATATGTGTAATTTTCGGTTCTATGAAAATTATATTTGGAATAGGTTTTTGAGATATTAAAATTTCCAGATTTATTTTGATAGGTTTCAAAAATTATGGTACCAAAGTTTTCGAAACTTTGGGGTTTAAAATTCCCTAATTTTGCCTATGTAATTTTCGATTCTATCAAATTAATTTGGATAAGTTTTTGATGAAAATCAAATTTTCAGATTTATTTGGTGGGGGTTTTCAAAAATTCTGTGTATTAAAATTAGATTTTGTATTTTTGATGTTTATCTTAAAATTACCTAATTCTAATCTAGATAGATTTGAAAATAGAATATTAGATTTGGATAGAATTTGAAGTGGATCAAATTTTCAAATTTAATCTTCTTGAGATTTTCGAAATCTACAAAGATTTGAATTGGATAAGGTAATTTTTTATATATATCAATAGTTATCTAATTCTAATCCTAAAAGATTTGAAAATAGATTTTAAATTTGGAAGAATTTGAAGTGGATCAAATTTCCAGATTTTTTATCTTGAAATTTTCGAAATTCTTGTAGATAAGAATTGGAAAAGTAATTTTTGATGTATATCATAAATTACTTAATTCTAATCTAGATAGGATTGAAGATAAGATTTAAATTTGGATGGAATTTGAAGTGGATCAAATTTCCAGATTTTATCTTTGTAATTTTCGATCCTAGCCTATCCAAATATTTGGGATAGATTTTTGATTTATATCAAGATTTTCAAATATTAATTAATTAGGGTGTTATCCGAAAATTAAGAAATAAATTTGGTGGATAATTATAACAAATTTCTAGATTTATTCTTAAGGGATTTTCAAGATTTATCAAGATTAAATTTGGTGGATAATTATTTTAATTTTTAAATTAAATCTTGAAGCTATTTTCGAAATTAATTAATTTAATTAATTGTAATTTTTGAAAATCATGTCATGTGTGGATATCATATGTTATTTTATGCTAATCATGTAATTGTGATTGTTGGATTTGTAGACTGACTTGTTTGCAGGGTTACCGACTATCATGGCTCCTTAATTATATGATGTATGTTTTAATTTATATTGGATGTATGATGGGTCGTATGCCGGTTTAGCTATGTGTTTTTAATCCATGAGAAAATCCATGGATTAGGTCTAGGTTTTATTTTATATTGTTTTAATGTAATAGAAATAAAATTGTTAGACCAAGTTATTGAGTTGTAATTTTATTCTAGATATATTAGTTTTTTCCTCTAAGGAATAGAAATTCTATATTGAATAAAGTTTGAAGATCAACTCCAAGAAGGAGAGTAGTACAGCTCAAGAAAGGAAGTATCACTGATTCACGTCCCAAAATCCTAATTGGAGCTAGGATTTTCGGCGAGGCGCAGTGATGGGGGCGGCAGCCATGCCCGAGGTTCTGGAGCTAACTTTCCAGTTTTATCTCACTCAGCAACATGAGATATAAGCCATGATAGTTGGTTTTTTATTATTATTGCTTATTATGTTGTTTGAAGCATGCAATGGTGTTTTATCATTTTATGTGATGTTTGCATGTTTTACCATGGGATAAAATGAAACCTCAATCTTAAATAACTAAGTGGGAGAGATTCATACCAAAGTATGTAGAAATCTCAAACGGTCTCCATTAATCTGGTTTAATTGAGATGTGATAGACATGCGAGTTGACAATAGGTCTTCCTCCATAACGGATGTGTCATATCACTGTTATCTCTAGAAATTATTATTGTTTATTATGTTGTTTGAAGCATGCAATGGTGTTTTATCATTTTATGTGATGTTTGCATGTTTTACAATGGGATAAAATGAAACCTCAATCTTAAATAACTAAGTGGGAGAGATTCATACCAAAGTATGTAGAAATCTCAAACGGTCTCCATTAATCTGGTTTAATTGAGATGTGATAGACATGCGAGTTGAGAATAGGTCTTCCTCCATAACGGATGTGTCATATCACTGTTATCTCTAGAAATTAAATTTCTTTATCAAGATAGTTGTAGAACACTACTAGCACAAACTGACTCTTCCAACTAGAGCAAGGAGTTCGAAATAGTGGACTTGGTGCTAAGATGATGGTGTTCACACTTAGGTGTAATTTATTAATAAACGTCCACACTAACGTGGCTTATTAATTGGAAGGTTACATGACCGTGGTTATTTCCGACTATTAATTTACTTATCATAAGGAAAATTGACTGGAGGTAAATTAAAGGTGGTTTTACCTGTTTAAGGATGAATTTTATAAACGTCCACACTAACGTGGCTTATAAGAAACATTTTTAAAATGTCGGTGGATTACATATAATTTTTTGAGGTATATGATTATATGTGAGTATCCTAAAGTTTGTGACTATACTGCATGTTTACTTTTCAGTTATTCTGTATCATCATGGCACTCTCCAACCTGTCCACTATCCTCAAAGAAAACAAGTTAATCGGTGAAAATTACAATGATTGGATTCGAAACCTTAATCTTGTTCTCACCGCGGAAGGACACAAATACGTACTTGAAGAGGTATGTCCTGAGAAGCCAGATGAGGGTTCTGACGAAGCCCAAAAGGTTGGATATGATAAGTAGGTTAGGTCTAATGAGATAGTTCGCTGTTACATTCTAGCATCCATGTCGAATGTGTTGCAACATCAGCATGAACCTATGAAAACCGCTTATGATATCATGCATGTACAATCTTAGGCAGCTCTTCGGTCATCAGAACCGCTCAGCACGCCATTTGGCAATGAAGAAGCTAATGGATGCGAGAATGTCTGACTCCACACCTGTTAGGGATCACGTTCTCACGATAATGGGGTATCTGGCTGAGATCGAGACCTTGGGTGGAGAGCTAGATGGCGATTCTCAAATCGACATTGTTCTTCATAGCTTGTCCCCGAGGTTTGAACAGTTCAGGCTGAACTTTAACATGATTAAAAGAGATGTCGGCCTGAATGAACTGCTCATGGATCTTCAGGCGGCTGAGTTACTTCAAAAAGGAAATTCGGAGGCACACCTAGCTGAAAATAGGGTGTCTTCTTCCGGTACTAAAAGGAAGAAGAGGAACGCACCCAAGAAAGCTGCAGAGGGGGCGCCTAAGGTGAAGAAGTCCAATACTAAGATTCCTTCTGAGGAATTTAAGTCAAAGACAAAGTGTTTCAAGTGCGGCCAGCCAAGTGACTGGAAGGCGGATTGTCCTAACAAAAAGAAGAAAAAGGGTACGTCTCAATTTTTTGTCGTTGAAACATGTTTAGCTACTTGTTCTACTCAGTCATGGGTAGTAAATATTGGAGCTACTGATCATGTTTGCATGTCTTTACAGGGGTTCCTAGCAAAAAGACAACTGAGTGATGGAGAGATTTCAGTCTACATGGGCAATGCTACGAAAGTGGCGGCAGTTGCAGTGGGAGACGTAACCTTATCTTTTAGTAGTGATAGGATTTTAGTATTAAAGGATTGTCTTTATGTGCCTGGTTTTAGGCGAAACTTGATTTCAGTTTCTAAACTTTTTATGGATAGATATTATGTTTCTTTTTATAACAAGGTTGTTATCTTTAGTGATAAACGTTTTATCTGTTCTGGCACATTGGATGGGCATCTTTATTTACTTAATCCTATGTAAAACACTACGCAAATGTATTTACTGAATACATCGGTCATAAACCCTAACAAACGAAAAGAACCTTCGGAAAAAAAATCAAACCTATCTTTGGCATCTTAGGCTCGGCCATATTAACCTTAAATGGATATAAAGACTAGTAAACGATGGGCCCTTGTCTTCATTGGTCCTAGAATCGTTCCCTTTGTGTGAATCCTATTTGGAAGGTAAAATGACTAGGCGACCCTTTAAGGATAAAGGGAATAGATCTGAAGAGTTACTAGTTTTGATTCACTCTGACTTATGTGGCCCTATGTCAGTTCAGGCTCGAGGAGGGTACGAGTATTTCATCACGTTCATTAATGATTACTCAAGGTATGGATACATATATGTGTTACGCCGCAAGTCAGAATCCTTTGAGACTTTCAAAGAATTCAGAGCGGAAGTGGAAAAACGTACAGGTAAAAGTATCAAATCACTATGGTCTGATCGTGGTGGTGAGTATCTCTCAAATGAATTTAGGGACTACTTAGCAGAGAATGGGATTACATCACAATTGACTACACCGGGAACGCCACAACAGAATAGTGTGGCGGAGAGAAGGAACATAACATTGTTACAGATGGTTAGATCGATGATGAGCTATTCAGATCTGCCTATTTCGTTATGGGGATATGCCCTGGAAACGGCAGCCTATATTCTTAATGTGGTTCCATCTACACCCACAGAACTTTGGACTGGACGAAAGCCCAGTCTTGGACATTTTCAGATTTGGGGTAGTCCAGTACATGTGCTGGATAAGGAAGCTGATAAGCTGGCACCACGTACGGATGTTAGACTGTTTGTTGGATATCCCAAAGGAACGAAAGGTGGTTTATTTTATAGTCCTAAGGATCAGAAGATCATTGTGAGTACCAATGCTCGATTCTTCGAGGAAGACTATGTAATAAATCACAAGCCAAGAAGTGAGATAGTACTCGAGAAACTTCGAGGGGAAAATTTGAATCTGACACCAATAGTACAAGAAGAGGAACCACAAATTACTGCACAACGTGTCACAGAAATACAGGAACTGCCTCGTCGCAGTGAGAGGGTTGTACGCCAACCTGACAGATTCATTGGTTTGGGTGAGTCTTCAGATTTCCCTGAAGAACTAAATGAATTGGATCCCAGGACCTACGATGAAACGATCCAAGACAAAGATGCAGATTCTTGGAAAATTGCAATGAAGTCTGAGATTGGATCTATGGATCACAATCAAGTCTGGGAGCTTGTAGAACCACAAGATGGGGTAAAACCCATTGAGTGTAAGTGGGTTTACAAACGCAAGAGAGGAGATGACGGGAAGGCTGAAACCTTCAAGGCAAGATTGGTGGCGAAATGGTACACTCAGAAAGAAGGGATCGATTATGAGGAAACCTTTTCGCCGGTAACCATGCTTAAGTTAATCTGGATTCTCTTATCTATAGCCGCTTATTTGGACTATGAGATTTGGCAGATGGATGCAAGACAGCTTTCCTTATTAGAAGTCTTGAGGAAAACATCCACATGAAGCAACCAGAGAGTTTCATTGCTAAAGGCCAAGAGCACTTAGTGTGCAACCTTAAGAGATCCATTTATGGACTTAAGCAAGCGTCAAGGTCATGGAACACCGATTTGACGAGGTTATCCAGTCATATGGATTCGTGCAATGTCCGGATGAGAGCTGTGTGTACAAAAAGAGTGACGGAAATGTGGTGGCTTTCCTCGTGCTATATGTTGATAATATCTTACTTATTGGAAACAGTAAGAAAGTATTATCTAACATAAGGGTGTGGTTGTCCAAGCAGTTCGATATGAAAGAGCTAGGAGAAGCCGGACACGTCCTTGGCATCAAGATAATTCGAGATCACCAGATAATGATGTTGTGCTTATCCCAGGCAACATATATCGACACAGTACTAGCTAGGTTTAACATGCAGGATTCCAAGAAAGGTTTTATACCTTTCAGGCATGGAATTCATCTATCCAAGGATATGTGTCCCCACACACAGGCTGAGATAGATGAAATGAAGGGCGTTCCATATGCTTCTGCTGTGGGAAGCCTTATGTATGTTATGCTATGCACTAGACCTGATATATGCTATGCAGTCGGTATGGTAAGCAGATATCAGTCTAATCCTGGACAAGGTCACTGGACTGCGGTTAAGAATATACTCAAGTACCTGAAAAGAACTCGAGATTATATGCCGGTATACCGCTTTGATAGTCTAGTGCCTTTGGGTTACACGGACTCAGATTTTCAATCCGATAAAGATCAGAGTAAATCTACCTCAGGCAATGTGTTTATCTTGGGAGGCGGAGCCATTGCATGGAGGAGCATAAAGCAGAAATGCATTGCGGATTCCACCATGGAGGCCGAATATATAGCTGCCTCTGAGGCTGCAAAAGAGGCCGTCTGGCTCAAGAGCTTCTTGTTGGCCTTGAGCGTGGTACTTGATTTGCCTAAGAGTATCACGGTATATTGTGATAACTCGAGTGCAATGGCAAATTCGAAGGAACCCAGAGCCCATAAGGCAAGTAAACACATAGAGAGAAAGTACCATCTTATACGAAAAATCATTAAGAGAGGAGATGTGGCAGTGGTCAAGATTGCATCGTAGGACAATTTAGCTAATCCATTCATGAAGAACCTTCCAGCTAAGACCTTCTATGGTCACGTGGAGAAAATGGGAGTGAGATGCAGATCCGGGGTTACCGTTTAAGATTTTAGTTAGAGTTGGAGAGTTAGCCAGTTTGTTTTATATTTGAAAGACATGCTTCAAGTATAAGTGGGAGATTGTTGGTTTTGTATACTAGAAGACCTGTCTTTTGTATATATTATTGATGATGGTTTTATGATGATATAGAATGAATACAATTGCAGTCACTGTTTGCATTTAAATTGTTATATTTACATGCATGTTCACTATACTTACATTGTAGATGATATGGTGTGGGTAAACACACAGTTAGATCATATCATCAGTTCCTTGTAATGTATTACAGTCTAGATGGCACTGAACCTGCTATCAGTACGTCGTAGAATAATCTGATAGTTAGTTTATCTTGACTAACTGATTATTCTAATACACGGTCAAGTGTATTGAGGAGGATCTACTTAGGATTCTATTCTCTATTCTGACCTTAAATGAGAGAATAAGAATCCACAGAGTTCGGGTTCTTAACCCCTATATGTTGGCGGACATATACGTGTAGTGTTTGCAGCTTTGATTTATCAAAGGGTGAGATTCTTTCATAGGATCAATAATCTCGATATCTTAGATTGTGACATTTACACTTATGATGGGTCGTGCAATATGTAGGGGCACCGTGTCCTGGTGCGCCAGGTTGATGGTGTCCCCTTGAGAAAATGCAAGTTCATGCTGAAATCCTGCAGGTGGAATTTATTTCGTGCATGAGTAAAGCTTGTGTGGTACTACTCAAGGATAAGATATTAATTAATTATAGCTGTCAGAAGCTTACATAATTAATTAATGGACATTATATCTTAAACACGGGGAATGGCTGGACTAAAGGAGAAAGCATATTCAGAAATATGTATTAAATTGGTAGGTCAGTATTATTTCTTTAGTGGAATAAAAATAATACTTAATTTATTTAATAATATCCTAAGTTTATTGGATATTGAAAATTAAATAAATTAGCAGGCCAATTTAATATTCTTCTAGATCCCTGTTGTAGCCCAATATGACTTTAATGGACTGGAGATAGAAAAAGGGATAGAGGCCCAAACCCAGTAGGGTTGGGACACTGAAATTTCGCCCACCCCCTTATAAATAAGGAGGTGGGGGATGAAATTTTGGGGGATAGATCAGCTCCTCTTGTGTTCTCTTTATCTCCACAGATTCCATACCGATCTAGTAGATTTCAGTCCACCTTGAAACTAGATTTAGTCCGAGAATATAATAGAAGATCAAGGAGTGGAATAGCATTAGTGGGCGCCGATTTCATCATACACAACAACAAGATTAGATCTTTAATCTTGTCCTCAACCCGTCGTTTAATTTGTAAGTCATTTTTTGATTTCTATGTTTCCGCTTTAGTAGAATCGTTTAAATCGATTTTGCATGTTAATTGAACTCGGTTAATTAAAACATATGAGATGCATGAATTTATGATCTACATGACATTAGGATTAATGAACATCCAATTAGATCATGCGGTGGTTCAATTCGAAAAACCCAAACACTAACATAAAAAGTCCTAAGGTTTAGTTCCTATAAGGAAAGTTCCCTTATCAGTTTCAGATTAGGATTAGGACTTCTATTTTCTTATTAAGACTATGTTGTTAATCTATAAATAGTCTGGGATACAGACCTATTAGAAACACATCGAAGGATTGAATACACTGAAGTTATCTATCTGCACAAGAGCTCTAAATTGTTTAAGAGTCGCATAGGTTTCGGTTGTCATTGTTAGGCTAGAGATTAGTGTTCTAGTTAGAGTGTAATGAAACACTTTTCATACACTGTCAAAGGGTTCTCGGGAGAGAATTCACGTGGGAACTAGATAGACTAAAATCTAGGCTGTGAGGGGAGCTCATAGTTCAATCAATTGAAAGAAGGTGTTCGGGTAGAAAGGGTATTGAGTGACGTGAGGTCAACTGCATGTAAGATCCCAAGTAAACGATACATCGGAATAGTGGATTGTTTCTCACGGACTTGACAAGTCCCCCTGACGTAGATCAGTTGATCGAACATGGTTACTAATCTGTTGTGTGTTTTACTTTCTGCAATTTACATTAAGTTCATTATAACGTTCGTGAACATTATAGTGAACATTATCTTACAACGTTCTTGAATATTGTTAAGAAGGTTTGCAAACATATATTTTTCACAGGGTATGCATTTTCATAGATCAAATATTGCAGTATAAACATTTTTTATTATTGTCTCTGATTTGTTGATTATTTAATTTTCTTCTTATATTGAGCAAAGACTACTGTGAATTCTTGAAGAGATAGGAAATAGACTATCAAATTGCACTTTATTGTGATTTCTTCCAGAGTTGTGAAATTAAGGAATGATGAGAGAATTGAATGTCAAGATGATTTTCAGCAATAGAGAATTACTGGCATAGTAGAGACTGGTAGTACAAGAATTATCAACAGTGAGATGTTTTTATTATCTTAGAAGGATGGGGCTATACATTATTTTATTTAAGGATAAAAATAATGAGTGGAGGTTATAAGGCCAAAATAGGTGATTTGTGAATATTTTTAATTAAATTAATTTTGGGGGCTATAAAAAGAAAATTGGGGGTTATGATTAGAATTATCCTAAAAAAGGGGGAAAAAACTGGCCGGGGTAAAACTAAAACTAGATCAGATCTTTTGTAAATCACTACATCCCATAAGGGTTTTTTTTATGTAGGGTATAGTTGGAGAAAGATAAACCTCAATAAAAATTCAAAATTGAACTAAGTCATAATAAATTTAAAAAAAGAAATTAGCACAAGAGATATTATAGATAATGACACAGAAGATTTAAAATCACTACATTTGGGGAAATATACCGAAATAGCCAATGTTTGAGTGATTTGTCCCGGTGGGGATGGCCTAGTGGTGGAGTGAGGTTGCTTGGAGATCAAAGATTACGAGTTCGAATCTCCTCAATACCATAGGTTGGGTGTGTGAGTACAAAAAAAAACAAAAGTGATTTTACAGAAATTAATCAATTGAACGAGGATAACAGAAAAGAAAAATACTAATTGTATCATCTTTTTTAACAATCTTGAGTGGAAAATTACTCACTTACACGGTTATACCGCATCAAAACGAGGTCGTTTTGACCTAATAATTTTGTATCCAAATTTTGTGGTGTTATTCCCTCTTAAGAAATTATTGCATAACTTTCCCCATACATTATATAGTTAACTAGTTCCCAAAGTATAACAATATCGAAGAAAAAGAATCTTGGCATCTCACAACACTTTAATATGGGATTTTCTTGAAATCTTAAGCAATTTTGTAGCTGGTGAAATGTTGATTTTAAAAATCAACGATTGTCGCGTTTATGTTGAGAAAATGTGGACACGTTTCCAGAGTGATGTTTACCTAGGAAATATCAACATGCAACTTTCTCAAAAATATAAAATAAAATATCCACGTGCAATTTAAGCTGTTCGTGCACGTGTCATCTTAAAAACAAATAACTGAACATACGACCGCCGGAAACGGAGAACATATTAACATGCAACCTGATATATGATATATCTATCATCTATCCATCCATATTCATGAATATTATATTGCTGGAAATACGTATATATGAGTTAAATGTAGAGAAATATTCAAAGTTAAATTTGTCAATATGTATTATTTAATGTATTTTTAGCTTGGGAAATGGGAAAGGAACTTCGATTTTTCATTCTGAAATCAGTGAAAAATATCAACTAAATTACAAATTTATTTTTCTTTCGAAAAAAATAAATTAAATTAGGCGAATTGTATGTGTTATACTCCCCCCATCCCATTTATATAGTCTCTATTACTATTTTGAGGTGTCCCAATTATATAGTCATATAACTATAAATAGTATTAATTATGATGGTAATATATAAATATACCCTTGCTATGTATTGAAAATTAAAATTCAACCATTTAAATTTTTTAGAGTCATTAATTTTAAGTAAGGGTAATAATGGAAGTTAAGCTTTAATATCTTGTTTTCATAAATATTTTTAATTTACGTGCGAAGATAAAGTGGACTATATAAATGGGACGGAGGGAGTACTTGTTAGTAACTTGGTACTGATCGTCCTATAAAAACTGCCACGTTGGTCCGGATAAATTTGATATTTCCAATATTACCGTAAAAACTTTAGCAATATAAAATAGTGAAATGCTATTTTCGAATAATAATAATAATAATACTAAATTATTAATAATAAATGCCATATTCGCAGTTCCCACGAAGTACACAATTAATAAATGCGACCCACCAATTTCTAGTTTATCTTATATTCTTATGCTTAATACTAATTTAATTTTTGACGTTTAGATATTTTAATATAAATGATTCAAAATTTTAATAATTATAATTTGAATTTTAATGTTTAAATATTGTTTTAACAGAAATAATTTAATATTTTAATAATTAAAATTTAATTCATAATATTTGAACATTTAACATAAATTATACATTATCAGCAAAAATCATGCTTTGATCGATTTCATACACCTTTGTCAAGTGAACTTATCAACCGATATAACATAATGATATTTTTGTAGAAAAATAATTAAAATAATTTTTTGCTGAAAATGTCGAGTGTTTTATGTTAAGATATCTGAAATTGTTTGTAACTACTCCCTCCGTCTTCAATTAAGTGTCATTTTAGATTAATGCATAAAGATTAATAAATTAATTGAGTTATCTAATACATCCTTTTATGAATAAATTAAACAAATTAAAAATTAGATGTATGAATGCATTAAATGAAGATAAATATGTGAAAAATGTGAATTTTCTGTCTCGAATATGTAGAATAACAGTTTTTTTAAATAAAATTTAAATATTAGAATGACACTTATTTAGAAACGGAAAGAGTATGAAATACTAAGTTATGTTATAACATGGAAACATATAGAATTAATTTATAATTATTAAAACGTTAGATTGTTTTTATTATAAATATGAAGAAATTTTAAATCGCAATTAGGGGTGTATTTGTTTGGGATTTTGATGGATTTTAATGAACTTTTAAAATGCGGGTGTATTTAATTCAGACTTTTAAAAGTCCTTTAAAATCCAGAGGTATTCAATCCAGACTTTTAAAATTCCTTTAAAATCCGGAGGTATTTAATTCAGACTTTTAAATTTAAAAGTCTTTTAAAATCCGGAGGTATTCAAAAATCTATGGACTTTAAAAAGTCATTGACTTCGTTGGATTTCAACTCGATTTCACGTTAAAAATGTGAAAGTTGAAATCCGACCCCTGGACACGAGAGTTTGATGGATTTGAAAAACCCCGCGGCCGGTGCAAGATAGCGGCCGCTGGAATCCGAATTCGGGCACCCCAACAACCGTTGGCATCCAGCGGCCGCTGGAGTAGCATGTGGGTTCTCTCGGCTAGCCTCCCAGCGACCGCTGGATTCCAGCAGTCGCTAGGTTCTCTCGACTCGACTTCCCAGTGGCCGCTCAATTCAAGCGGTCGCTGGGTTCAATTATTTTTCGGGTCCACCGATCGTTGTGTTCCATCGAGCGCTGGCAAGAAGGATTTGAGATCCATTGAAATCATTCAAAATCGGTCCGAAATCCATGCACGAAATTCACTAGACTCTGCGTGGAATTAGGAGACTTCATATGGAATCTATGGATTTTATAAATCCATAGACATTTAAAAATCTATCAAAATCCATCAAAATCCCAAACGAATACAACCGAAGTCTCTACCCTCAAATAAAACCGGTTGAAGAGGGTAAAAGTGCAAGCGGTCGGTGAAAGTGGGTTGGGAGTAATAGGCACGTGGCTGCGCGCCACACTGAGAGGTGGAAGCATCTCCACCCCTACTTCTACCAAAATTTTATTTAAAACAAAAAAGGCAAAAAGAGAAGTGAAAGTAGGAGTATTCACGTTTCACACGTATGAGGTTATTTATGGGAAACTCCACCTACAAAGCTTGAAGCACGCTACACTCTTTTCTTTTCGCTCTTTTTATAGGTGACTGGTGAGTGTTGCGTAGAGTTTGTAGAACATCAGATAAACCACATATATATGGCTGCTGCTGTGCTGAAGGTATTGGCGGTTGCGTTTGTGGTGGCCGTGTCTCTGGCCGGCGCCGGAGTCTCGGCCCAGAAACACCACGTTATCGGCGGGGGACCCGATTTCAACGTCACTGCTTGGCTGTTGGACCGCCGCTTCACCGTTGGTGACAAAATACGTACGTGGCCTTCTTCTTTCCGCCGCTGCATGTTAATTTTTCTGTTCTTTTTGGTTGGTTGGGTTTTGTTTTTTTTTTTGGGGGAGGGGGGAAGCTAGGTTCTGCCGTGTGCGTGTGTGTGTTACTGAAAGATCAAAGATGGTATTAGAGTATGATGGGGTACGCATCGATCTGCGTTATAGTTTTATAAGTTGAAATGCTCTTGCAGTTGGCTGTTGAAACTTTTTAAAGAAAAATATCAGAGAGTCCATTAATTTTATTCATTTCGAAGCCGTCAACCACTTGAAGAAAATATGAACATAAATTATCAAGAAATGTATTTGTGATGCATGAATTCATTCCATTTTTTTGTGGTTTAGTTAAAAATATTTTTGATTTGTGTTTGGTGATGATACGGAGCAGGGTTGGAGTATTCAGGAGGCGATGAGAGCATGGTGGAGGTGCGGGGGGCGGAGGAATTGGAGTCGTGCAATGTGAACAACCCAATCAGCATGTACACGGAGGCGGTGGCGCTGGATGAGGAAGGCACCCGCTACTTGACGAGCAGCAACCCAGACAAGTGCAGGGAGGGGCTGAAGCTGGCCGTGCCCGTCGAGCGCTCCCATGAATACGACCCCTCGCCTCCCTACGACCCCTATAAGCCTGATGTGCCCTATCCTCCACACCCGTCCGCCGCCACCCCCACCCCCACCCGTCTCAACGGCTTGTGGTTCCTGTTTTCTGCTGCTGCGCTCTCGATTTACTACTACATACGCATCTAGACGCAGCCGCTTAATTTTAATTAGCCTGTGTACGTTTTCATTATTACTGAACTAATAATACTATCGCATTAGCATTAGGTAGTAGTGACTAGTGACTAGTGCGGTTAAGTTGATGAGAGAGAGACTCACTAAAGAAAGAAGCTGTTGTGTGTTTTGTGCCGTCAAGACACTTGCTGGTGTCTTAATTCAGTTTTCACACTTTTCTCTTTATATTTCACAGCTTAAAACTTTTTGTAATACCCCGAACCCTTGCAATTGGACTGTATTATGTAGTCGGGCCTTTTTGTTAGATTATTACAACTTTAAACTTAAGAGTCCAAACTTACTCCATTGGATTTAGCTCGAAACTTATTATTTAAGCCCAAATCGTTTTTATTTTCAGCCTTTGGGCTTCTAGCGCAACATGAAGAAAATATATATCATTTTATTACAAGTTTAAGCTTATTATTGTACAATTAAGAATTTATTTCTTATTAAGTAAATCAAGAAAAAACTTAAGTTCATGTTAGGTTAATTATTATAGTCAAAATTTACTTGATCCTACACGTAAACTTTTTTCAAAGTTTATTTTTTTTCAAAAAAAAAAAAAACTAAATTTTTGTGTGCATTAATATTTGCTTTGCTTAGGTGTTGCATGGAAGAAAAAAATACTAATAGATATCATCTCTCAAACTCACCACCTAAACTAGTTAACTTGTAGGATTTACACGTATCAATGCTAGTGTGTATGCGTGTATGCGTAGGTGCAGCTGTTGGAGCATCAAAGAAAGAAAGAAATCAGCAAGATAATCCATGGCCAAGTAATCTTCTCATTTTCTAAAACCTCCGCCGGCAGCCAACAATTCCTTTTCTATTTTCTATCAACAAATCACAACCAAAAATTATGAAATATATACCATTATCTTTCTCTTGTTGAGTATATTGCAGCTATAAAAGATTACATACGAATATGAATTCGGAAGTTGAAAACAAAGGCAAAAACCGCGTAGAGCTGCTGTCCACCCACCTTTCTCTGCAACCAACTTGCAGTTAGATTTCCCGCTAATTTGACCATCAGATTTGTCTCAACTTTATACCGTTTCGAAGCTCTTCTTACAGGCTACATATAACTAGCTCCTGATCATAAATCAGAATTCATTAGATCGGCCAAAATCGCGCTGAAAGGTGGTGTAAAATTACTGTCAAACGTCAAAGTGTGCTGCTATTGCTACTTCGATTGCGCGTTTCTAGTATTTTCGATTATCAAAACTTATCATGCCCTAGACGGTAAGAAACCTCTTCTTATGATACTCATTCAAGGTTTCAGTTCATAATTTAGACATTATTTAATCTATCATTTTTAATCAAAAGTTGACGGAATATCTTGGTAGGATGTCATTGGCCGCAGCTGCTGCTGCACGTTTTTAACACTTTTCTCCAACTAAAACTCTTCAATTATAATCTTATTTAGATGTTAACGATATTTGGGGGCTGAAGCTTGAAACATACAGGATGTGTATTGATAGAATGTGATTTGAATGGATTTAAACTAAAAAATTATTGGCCGAATGGTGGAATCGGCTGTGAGTTTTGGTCAAGTAAATTTTGTATTATCCTTAAATTTGGGAGGTTGTTTTGATGTGTTTTCAAAGTAATTGGGGCTGTTATTTATTTTAAATAGGTGATGGGTGATTATTTGATAATTTAACAAATTTATGAATTGAAACACAAGTGGTGAAATACCAATTTTAAATCCCCAAACTTTGGAAAAAGTATTATCTTGTCCAAAATGTTAATTAGACCGTTAGGTTTGAGTCCAAGTTTTATGAGAAGTTTATTCAGGCTTGTATTTACATTATAGATCCAATTTTTAGGTTGTTATGACAATACTAAGAGGTAGCCCTCCTTATAGGCCATGTACGAGAAATTCCGACTTAGAAACTATAAGGATCGTGATAAAGGTTTCAGCTATTTTAGCTATAAGGTGGATTTTGCTAACTAAAAACTTGTGTTTTTAAAATGCTTTCGTCCATATATGGTTTACGACTATTTTCGCTCATCGTGGATATGATTTGACCTGCATGATGAATTCTGGCATGGTCAATTATATTGATATATAGTTATGTAATCACATAGGGTCTGTATCCACGCATGGTTGATTGAGCACATCAGCTTTTGAATGAATATATTCTTAAGCGTATTGATATATGAATTGATATTGAATTGTTCGCTTTTGAATAAATATTCTTAAGCACATTGATATTATCGGCTTTTGAATAAATATTTTTAAGCGCAGGAATGATTTTTAAAACAATGGATTGTTGGATTTTGATATGAAAAAACCTTGTATGTGTTTGGACGAACACGATAAATCTACTGAGTGTTTTCTAGCACTCAGCCCACGTTTTCTAAAATGTTTTTCAGGTACAAGGTGATGCAGGCAGCTGACGTGGACATATGGGTTCTATAAGTTTTTGACTATTCAAAATTGTATTTTGAATGTTGAATGTTGATTCTGGTCAATAATTTAACGTATTATGCTTCCGCTGAATATTTTGAATATTTACGAATATTAAAATAGTACGGGTTCCACCGTTATTTTTGACTTGTTCAAATATTAGACTTTCAACGTTGGCTAGTCGTTTGTGAAATATATTTGTGCTTGGTTGGTTGAAAAGTCTTCTAAAACGATGAATGGTGGATTTTATTTCTAAAGAAATTATAATAAAATGTTTTCTTTTTAAAGGTAAAATGGTTATGAAAATAGGAATTTTATTTTAATTTTGTGTAGCACCTCAGATTTCCGGAATTGGAGCGTTACAGTATGGTATCAGAGCGGGTCTACGAATATGTAGGCCTGCGGGGTCAACGTGGAAAATCAAACACTGAAGAAAAGACGCATTTTAGGATTGGATACTCATTATTTAATCCATTCTCTTAATCAATTCATTTAGTGTCTATGTTGGAATTTGAATCATGCTAGAAAAATCACTCATGTATTCTAAACCTTCTCTCGAAGTGCCTAGATTGTAGATCACATAACAAATATCAACGTGTCCGTTCAATACCTATTATGCAACTCCTAATGATTTCAAAGATTTATTATTCTCTAAATTAATCGCAACTCTCTCAAGTGATATTGACTAACCAGTTAATTATTCCAGATCTTGTGTTAAAACTCATCTCTCGAATTATGGATTAACACATCAGATTGCATCATTTAGTGATCAGGTAAATAATACAGAGAAAAGCAGGAATAATCAAATCATAGACACCAAATAAAATGAATTAAAAAAACTTCATAAATAAATCATAATCCAACCCTAGAATACTAGGGTTTTAGCTATCCATGTTAAAATAAATAACTAAAATAATCCACAAAGTAAACATTGAAATTCTAAGAACAGAGTAAATAAAACCCGGAGATTCTATTATGGCTTTGGTCTTGAACACTCTTGAATCCTTTGGTCTTGTTCTTCGCGTCTTCTTTTCTCTGCAACAAACCTCTGGTGGCAACTTTTGGGTAGGTGGAATTGTGTGGAATTTTCGTGCATCAAACCCTTAAATACCAAGTAAAGTAAAGCCCAAAATTAGATCAAAAATGGGACAGACCCGCTCGACTCACGACCAGATTCGCGACCAGGGTGCCCGCGACTCGGGTCTCGAATCCACGTGGCATGATGTGCCATAACGTGGCAGAAAATTCACGACCAGTGTAAAATTCACAAGTGGGGTCGCGAATAATACATACAAAGGAGAACCCCCTCCCTGTTGCAACATCGCGGAAAATGGGAAGAAGGTGATTCACGACCCTGAGGGTCGCGAGTCCGGTTGCGGGTACTTTCTTGCTTCTACAGTCTCTCACTGTTTTGCTTCGTTCTCACTCTTTTTTGTCCGATTGACCCGATTCTTTTTGCAACGCGTTCCTAATTTGATTTTCTATCTTTCTAGGGTCTTTCCAAGCTCATTTAAAGTTCACACAAAAAAATGACAGTAATTCCTTCACAATGAACAAACACGTGACACTGCACAAAACATAGAAACTATGCAAAACTTATCACTTTATGCATGCAATGCCCATCAAATACCACTCAAATATACCTCAAAATATATGTAAAATATGAGGTTATCATGAGTCCAAATCCTATTGATGAAATCCTGAGCACTGCTTAGTGATACATATTTCACGAATGTTGAACAAGTGGTTAGAAGTTAAAGAAATACTATAAGGCATGAATGACTACGAATCTACAATCTCTTGGATCGTTACTTGATAGATGAATGAGCACACTAGAGGAGAAAAATGTTTGAGAAACAAGTGAAAGTAAATCCATGGACCGGGACGCTCGAGATTAACTACCATGACTTCTCGAAGAATCTTTTTATTTATTAGGTGAATATCATGTTATTTCATCGACACTCGTATATTATATGGTTGTATCGGTCACTAACGATTTAATCTGGAGCAAAGAAAATTCCAAATGAAACTCAAGATCATGAATTTTTAATTGAATATCACTGTGGAGGTGCATGCGAACTGGTGAAGGAAGAAAAGCACGAGGGAAGGGAAATAAAAAAATATATTAATTTAGGCAAACTAGATAAGAAATGAGAATCGCATTAATAGTGTAGCTAAAAAGAAGAAGTCGTTGTGACAAGCATGTGAAAAAGAATACATTGAAGAAAATCTGAAAGGAAATAATATATGTTCAAGATGCGAGGAGCCAGATAATTATATCCAAAATTTCCAAGAAATAAGTGTGACTAAGTGAACAACTAAGGAAATAATTAAAAAAAACGGGAGACAAAGGACTAATTAGCGACCAAGATGAACCTAGATAGATCTTACAAGCGGGTTAAGAATGGAGAAAATACATATAGTGGAAGTCAACGGGGTTCTGCAAAATTTCGCAATAAGAGATGCAATGAAGGAAGTGTGTTGTGGATGTAAATCAACTTTATACAAGGATGAACTCGGAGGAAGAAAATTCCCGAAATCTAAATTTGCGCGACCAACAGAGGAAGCTGCCAACAAAATTAAAATGATGATAATAAAAAAAAACCACAAAATATATACGTGATTCTTATACATCTAGATGCTTGATGGATTTATATTTTGAAATCAGGGATAAAATATGTCGTAATTTATCTCCGTCAAGAGGAGAAGTTCATTTTCAAGGAGAGTGAAGTAAAGGTCACGACTCTCTGGACCATAGAAAATTCTCGGTGAAATCGGGAAATTACTTATATGCTTGCCTTACCATCAAAG
The DNA here is from genome assembly GCA_026008535.1 of Perilla frutescens. Classification (NCBI taxonomy): domain Eukaryota; kingdom Viridiplantae; phylum Streptophyta; class Magnoliopsida; order Lamiales; family Lamiaceae; genus Perilla; species Perilla frutescens. Next base: position 19,942,098 of record BRKX01000004.1, read on the forward strand.
CTTGATGGTATACGTGACATATTTCACATGACGATTGTTCAAAAATATGTGTTTGTTTCACCCAGGTCATGCCGTGCATATCAAAATTATCAAAGTAAGTCCAGACCCTACTTATGAACAAATACCAGAGGCAATCTTTGATCTCTAAGTCCACCACAATTGAAATAAAGAGCTACTGTTAGTCAACGTTCAGTAGAGCTGACATGGGAAGGATGAAACTACAGGGCAAATAGAAGATGAAAATCATGGAGAGGTACCCTAATTTACTGTTTAGAGATATGTGAATTTCGGGACGAAATTCTTTTAAGGGGATAGGGATGTAATACCCCAAAACCTTGCAATTGGACTATATTATGTAGTCGGGCCACTTTGTTAGATTATTAGAACTTTTAACCTAGATGCCAAACTTACTCCATTAGGTTTAACTCGAAATTTATTATTTAAGCCCAAATCATTTTATTTACAGCATTTGGGCTTCTAGCCCAACATGAAGAAAATATATATCATTTTATTACAAGTTTAAGCTTATTATTGTACAATTAAGAATTTATTTCTTACTAAGTAAATCAAGAAAAAAATTAAGTTCATGTTACGTTAATTATTATAGTCAATATTTACTTGATCCTCCACGTAAACCTCTTCCAAAATCTATATTTTTTTTCAAAAAAAAAACTAATTTTTTATGTACATTAATATTTGCTTAGGTGTTACATGGAAGAAAAAAAATACTAATAGCTATCATCTCTCAAACTCACCACCTAAGCTAGTTAACTTGTAGGACTTACACGTATCAATGCTAGTGTGTATGCATAGGTGCAGCTGTTGGAGCATCAAAGAAAGAAAGAAATCAGCAAGTTAATCCATGGCCAATTAATCTTCTCATTTTCTAAAACTTCCGCCGGCAGCCAACAATTCCTTTTCTATTTTCCATCAACAAATCACCAAAAATTATGAAATATATACCATTATCTTTCTCTTGTTGAGTATATTGCAGCTATAAAAGATTACATACGAATGAGAATTTGGAAGTTAAAAAAAAGGAAAAAACCGCGTAGAGCTGCTGTTCCGCCACCTTTCTCTACAACCAATTTGCAGTTAGATTTTCCGCCAATCCGACCATCGAATTTGCCTCAACTTTATACCATTTCAAAGCTCTTCTTACAGGCTACATATAACTAGCTCCCGATCATAAATAAGAATTCATTAGATCGGCTAAAATCGCGCTGAAAGGTGGTGTAAAATTACTGTCAAACGTCAAAGTGTGCTGCTATTGCTACTTCGATTGCGCGTTTCTAGTATTTTCGATTATCAAAACTTATCATGCCCTAGACGGTAAGAAACCTCTTCTTATGATACTCATTCAAGGTTTCAGTTCATAATTTAGACATTATTTAATCTATTATTTTTTAATCGAAAGTTGTCGGAAAATCTTGGTAGGATGCCGTTGGCCGCAGCTGCTGCTGCACGTTTTTAACACTTTTCTCCAACTAAAACTCTTCAATTATAATCTTATTTAGATGTTAACGATATTTGGGGGCTGAAGCTTGAAACATACAGGATGTGTATTGATAGAATGTGATTTGAATGGATTTAAAATAAAAAAGTATTGGCCGAATGGTGGAATCGGCTGTGAGTTTTGGTCAAGTAAATTTTGTATTATCCTTAAATTTGGGAGGTTGTTTTGATGTGTTTTCAAAGTAATTGGGGCTGTTATTTATTTTAAAGAGGTGATGGGTGATTATTTGATAATTTAACAAATTTATGAATTGAAACACAAGTGGTGAAATACCAATTTTAAATCCCTAAACTTTGGAAAAAGTATTATCTTGTCCAAAATGTTAATTAGACCGTTAGGTTTGAGTCCAAGTTTTATGAGAAGTTTATTCAGGCTTGTATTTACATTATAGATCCAATTTTTAGGTTGTTATGACAATACTAAAAGGTAGCCCTCCTTATAGGCCATGTACGAGAAATTCCGACTTAGAAACTATAAGGATCGTGATAAAGGTTTCAGCTATTTTAGCTATAAGGTGGATTTTGCTAACTAAAAACTTGTGTTTTTAAAATGTTTTCGTCCATATATGGTTTACGACTATTTTCGCTCATCGTGGATATGATTTGACCTGCATGATGAATTCTGGCATGGTCAATTATATCGATATATAGTTATGTAATCACATAGGGTCTGTATCCACGCATTGTTGATTGAGCACATCAGCTTTTGAATGAATATATTCTTAAGCGTATTGATATATGAATTGATATTGAATTGTTCGCTTTTGAATAAATATTCTTAAGCGCATTGATATTATCGGCTTTTGAATTAATATTTTTAAGCGCATGAATGATTTTTAAAAAAATGGATTGTTGGATTTTGAAAAACCTTGTATGTGTTTGGACGAACACGATAAATTCACTGAGTGTTTTCTGGCACTCAGCCCACGTTTTCTAAAATGTTTTTCAGGTACAAGGTGATGCAGGCAGCTGACGTGGACATATGGGTTCTATAAGTTTTTGACTATTCAAAATTGTATTTTGAATGTTGAATGTTGACTCTGGTCAATAAGTTAACGTATTATGCTTCCGCTGAATATTTTGAACATTTACGAATATTAAAATAGTACAAGTTCCACCGTTATTTTTGACTAGTTCAAATATTAGACTTTCAACGTTGGCTAGTCGTTTGTGAAATATATTTGTGCTTGGTTGGTTGAAAAGTCTTCTAAAACGATGAATGGTGGATTTTATTTCTAAAGAAATTATAATAAAAATGTTTTCTTTTTAAAGGTAAAATGGTTATGAAAATAGGAATTTTATTTTAATTTTGTGTAGCACCTCAGATTTCCGGAATTGGAGCGTTATAGTATGTTATCAGAGCGGGTCTACGAATCTGTAGGCCTGCGGGGTCAACACGGAAAATCAAACACTGAAGAAAAGACGCATTCTAGGATTGGATACTCATTATTTAATCCATTCTCTTAATCAATTTATTTAGTGTCTATGTTGGAATTTGAATCATGCTAGAACAATCACTCATGTATTCTAAACCTTCTTTCGAAGCGCCTAGATTGTAGATCACATAATCAAATCATAGACACCAAATAAAATAAATTAAAAGAACTTCATAAATAAATCATAATCCAACCCTAGAATACTAGGGTTTTAGCTATCCATGTCAAAATAAATAACTAAAACAATCCACAAAGTAAACATTGAAATTCTAAGAACAGAGTAAATAAAACCCGGAGATTCTATTATGGCTTTGGTCTTGAACACTCTTGAATCCTTTGGTCTTGTTCTTCGCGTCTTCTTTTCTCTGCAGCAAACCTCTGGTGGCAACTTTTGGGTAGGTGGAATTATGTGGAATTTTCGTGCATCAAACCCTTAAATACTAAGTAAAGTAAAGCCCAAAAATAGATCAAAAATGGGACAGACCCGCTCGACTCACGACCAGATTCACGACCAGGGTGCCCGCGACTCGGGTCGCAAATCCACGTGGCATGACGTGGCATAACGTGGTAGAAAATTCGCGACCAGTACAAAATTCGCGAGTGGGGTCGCGAATAATACAAAGGAGAACCCCCTCCCTGTCGTAACATCGCAGAAAAATGGAAAGAAGGTGATTCGCGACCAGATTCGCGACCCTAAGGGTCGCGAGTCCGATCGCGGGTACTTTCTTGCTCCGACAGCCTCTCACTGTTTTGCTTCGTTGTCACTCGTTTCTTGTCCGATTGACCCGATTCTTTTTGCAACGCGTTCCTAACTTGATTTTCTATCTTTCTAGGGTCTTCCCAAGCTCATTTGAAGTTCACAAAAAAAATGATATTAATTTCCTTCACAATGAACAAACAGGTGACACTGCACAAAACATAGAAACTATGCAAAACTTATCACTTTATGCATGCAATGCCCATCAAATACCACTCAAATGTACCTCAAAATATATGTAAAATATAAGGTTATCATGAGTCCAAATCCTATTGATGAAATCCTGAGCACTGCTTAGTGATGCATATTTCATGAATGATGAATAAGTGGTTAGAAGTTAAAGAAATACTATAAGGCGTGAATGACTACGAATCTATAATCTCTTGGATCGTTACTTGAGAGACGAATGAGCACACTAGGGGAGGAAAATGTTTGAGAAACAAGTGAAAGTAAATCCAAGGACCGGGACGCTCGAGGTTTGAATGAATATATATTCTTAAGCACATTGATATATGAATTGATATTGAATTGTTCGCTTTTGAATAAATATTCTTAAGCGCATTGATATTATCAGCTTTTGAATAAATATTTTTAAGCGCATGAATGATTTTTAAAAAAATGGATTATTGGATTTTGATATGAAAAATCCTTGTATGTGTTTGGACGAACACGATAAACCCACTGAGTGTTTTCTGGCACTCAGCCCACGTTTTCTAAAATGTTTTTCAGGTACAAGGTGATGCAGGCAGCTGACGTGGACATATGGGTTCTATAAGTTTTTTACTATTCAAAATTGTATTTTGAATATTGAATGTTGACTCTGGTAAATAATTTAACGTATTATGCTTCCGCTGAATATTTTGAATATTTACGAATATTAAAATCGTACAAGTTCCACCGTTATTTTTTACTTGTTCAAATATTAGACTTTCAATATTGACTAGTCATTTGTGAAATATATTTGTAATTGGTTGTTTGAAAAGTCTTCTAAAACGATGAATGGTTGATTTTATTTCTAAAGAAACTATCATAAAAATATTTTCTTTTTAAAGGTAAAATGGTTATGAAAATAAGAATTTTATTTTAATTTTGTGTAGCGTCTCAAATTTCCGGAATTGGGTCATTACACATTTGGTTGTAGTAATGTCGATCAACTTCATTTCGATCAGAAATATGTACACGTGATAATCATGTTGTAATGCAAGCCTCTGAATGCCCAAGGACACTTTACTGAATAATTTATAACAGATAAATGACATATTTCAGTACGACAAGCTGGGGATCAATCAACAACATACAAGCGCTAGCAGTTGCATTTAAGACCCGATCTCTTATTTAGTTGTCACTAAAATCTGGGGTAATACAAAGTTTCGCCCGTCCCTTAATTAGCTGACAACTCCTCAGAGCTTGGAATTGGATTGGAGTGTTGAGGGGTACGGAACATCGGTCAACTTCTCTCTCTAAGGACTACAAAGTTTGCACCGTTTGTCTTTTGAATCTTTGATATCCTCCTCAATATAGCAGCAAAAGCATCTTTGTCCTGCATTGCATTCCACACATACTCGGCTGTCACAACCTATAGTACGTAAATGTATTGCATAAACACGATCCACATACTTGGGATTGACTTGAGATAAACGTGTATCACCTTCAGAATTCCAACCATCACACACACACACACACCATAACCAAGCAAGAAATGAACATGAAAATCAATTTCTTCCCATTATTAACCACCATCTCGGAGCCACCACAAAACAACAGCTCAATTGAAAAACAACAATCAAAGATGAAATTCTTTACCTCTTTCAACTTCAGTCTGGATTTAAATTTGGCCACAAGATCCTGTGTGGTCACTGGTGTCTTCTGTAGTAGAACAGTCCTAATTTCATCTTCAGTAACCGGTCCAGTCGATGGTGTTGGTGTACTTTTTGATGATGCCGGTGCTGGTGCACCTTTACCAGGTGCAGCACTTTTTGAGGATGAAGCATTCTCATCTTTCACAGGTTTTAATTCCTGTATCCCAATGAAAGATTTCACTCAATAAACCTACTAGGCAACTACAGACTGACCTACAGAGAGCTGAAGACCCGAATAAAGTATATAAATGATGTTACGCCAAACCAATCTCACATTTTCTGTTTTCACTTTCTTCAAAGGTGCACTGTTTGGTGTTTTTGATTCCTCCCCACTGCTTTTTCTTTTCCCCTTTGATGACTTCGAATTAGATGGTGTCCCACGACCAGCTGCAGAAGTTGCTGCTTTGAGGGGACTGCTGTTATCAACTGGCTCTTCTTTTGGAGCTTCCTTCTTTGGGGCAAGCACTGGAGATATATCTTCTTCCGTCTAACATAGGCAGAAATAATTAAATCTAATGGATCAGCTACGATATGAACCTTCATTCGAACAAATAATAATTTAAACTTTCTAAGATACATGGACACGGATACACGGAACGACCCTTTCTTGTTAAAAAACAAAATCGACTTTTTTAAAAAAAGTTTCCAGTTTCCAGAAGTTGTAAATAGGTAGTTTCTTAGAAACCATGTCGAGTCCTATGGAGTTCCTTAACAGGTATTGTAGTACTGGAAATTAACACAGGACCATGATTTTTCTCAAGACTAAAGACATTTCTAAATCCAAAACACCGTGTGTGTGTGTGTGTGTGTGTGTGTAACATCTTGAGATAAAATCAACAAACTGGCATGTGGCGTCAGAGAACATACATCATCATCATCATCATCATCCTCTGCGTCAGAATCATTCAGCCCATTAGCTCGTCCGAGCAGCTTCTTCAACTCTTTCCCAGATTTACTCAGCCCTCCCTCTCCCTCTTCTTCATCAGCTTCATCCTCATCCTCATCATCCTGAAATAAAAGAAATATAGCCAGAACAATACCATCATTCAACCTGTGGCTTACCTGAGTTGGTAATCGACCATTTGTCATAAGAGGTTTCTTCACTTCAGAAGAACAGATAAATGGAACTCAGCTAAGTTCTAAATGTAGTAGAAGCATAAATTATGACCTGCTTAATTTCTGGAGGCGCAGGGATTTCGGGGGCCAAATCTTCCCGCTCCTCAGGATCAATTCCAACAGCTTCATCATCATCAGTGAAAATCTCTTCATGCTCCCAATCATCACCTAAAGACAATAAAAAGGTTGTAAATTGACATTTTTCTGGAGAATAGCTACTCCATTCCAGTCTCACAATTATGAATTTCATTTACAACATATGGCAGGTGCAGTGAGAGTTAATAGATAGTTTTTTTTTTTTTTTTTAAATCTTTACAGTATGTCTCAGAAAAGATGTGTGGCTTAGAAGGCATAATTTCTCTCACGATATATTCCAGTGAAAACTTTCAATTTTCAAAATCTTCAATCTTATTGCAAAATGTGTTGTAATTGTAAAGGGAGAAGCATAGAGAGCACTGTATATGATGCACGAACCTGCAGGGTATATAGCAGAAAACTAACATTGATGATGTATAAAATAAAATCAAGGGACTGAGAAATGTCCATGGGATGACATCACATGTCATTGCAAACTGACAACATGATACATAACCATGAATAGAATCGGATGTCATAAACCAGAATACCAGATCCAGTTCTCCTACCAAGCCCAAACCATCAAATGCACATGGACAATATAGTAACAGAGTGACGATTGAAGAGAAAAACAGATCAATTCTCACCCTTCTCAATATCATCATCATCAAAGTCAAGGTCACCACCTCGTGGACCTTCTTCATCATCATCCCCATTTTTCTTGTTGAGCCCCAACCTGCTTTTTCTTGCTGCCTCGTCTTCTTCATCTTCATCTCCTCTATCTGAAGCATTAGCTTCATCCTCGTCCCCTGTGGTTTTTTTGCGCCCCTTCCCACCACCACCTGCACCTTCCCGGTCGTCAAACTTCTCTACTTCACCAAAGGCTGCAGCGCCATTATGTGCTGCTTTCATCATCCATCTCTGGTAGCCATCAGCTGTTCTTCTCCGATTTTTCATCTTTTCTTCAGCTTCCTCCAAAGTGAGCTGCTTATATTGTGCCACTTTACTAAAATTGTACCTATAACCAACAAGTATGAATCGGATATTCAACAAGCAATAATGTGGGTGACAGACAAGCAACACTGATTACCAGGAACCAGCAGGAATAGCCACAAACTCCTTTCCCTGAAGCATTAGAAGATAATATGTGGCTGTTTGCGTGCCCTCAAGGTGACCATGGTATTGAAACTGGCCAGTTTCGTCTTCCAGTAGCCAAGGTTTATTCTTGAACTTCTCCTACACAGCAAAATCAGACAATGGTTGTAATAGGTTAATAAATAAAGATAAATAAGATCTATAGAATGTTGCTGAGAAAGAGTAAATCTGTAAATTAAAATTGAATGCTGACGCTTCTCAAAAAACATCAATCCAAGAAAAACATCACATAAACCTTGTTCTATCGAAATCAAAACTCAGAAGGACATGTGGAGACTCCACCCTGTTAATCAACAAACAAGATCCAACTGTCGAACTGGAAATAGAAGGTACACATGCATGGCAGGACTCTTTCACAAGAAAAACATAATGTGTGCAGCAAGCTTTAACAAATGAGAACTGGAACATATTTCAGTACAAACAGTACCCTCAAGGTATCAGTCACTTGGCGCCCCTGCAGACCTTCTTTCTGCAACGACCATTTATTCTCATTCTTCTTCTTAAAATTTGGTAATCCTGAGGCAAATCTTGCAATGAAGTAATTTTTGTCGTTGCTGGAACTAGCACGTACATTGTATTCCTACAGTCATCAGATAATAACTACTTTTCAACATACGTCAGGGAAAAAGTTCATTGATGCAAGCATAAGAACAAAATATTGTACACAGTTTATATAATCCATCACAGACATTCACCTTCTCGAGGCCAAATGTGAACAAGTACGAGTTATTTAGCATCTATAATATCTTCCAAAAATTGCTTTAGTTAAACACATGAAAGTACTTCTATTTTTGGTAATTTAACGCACGTCTTGTAACATCTAAAACCTGGCAGACTATAGACGCAAACCTCGTTTCTGGGCGAAGCTAACAAAAAATGGTCCTTATGACTTCAACTGCTAAAGCACACCAACTAACTGGCTCATTCCAACCAACCGCCACATTTTAGTTCAGGAAAAAGTATATTCAACAGAACAAAATAATTCATTCTCTTAACACCTTCGATTGACAAAAGTCCACCAAAAGAGTAACAATGCTAGAAAAATCTTTGCAAGACTCAATTTTGGCCAAAACTTTTGAGCCATTAAATTCATATTCAACATTCCTAATTGTTATAGGTACTACAGATATTACAATATGCAGTCAAATTGACATCCAACGATATTCAGTTTGGTTGCCTTCAGTTTATACGCAGATTTAACTGATATTCATGTAATGATAGGTATACATGTGGAAGCATGCGGGTTCACATCAAATTATTGATGCAAAATTTCAGTATGTTTTTTTACTTGTGACGAACCCTAATCAGGCGAGTGATAGGGGTGCCACACTCGTAGCACTTGGAACGCTTCTCAGCCATAGATTTGCCACAATTCACACAGAGCGTCAGGTGCTTGCACGTGCTGCCGTAGAGCTCCACCGTCGATCCACAACCGCCGCAAGACGGCTTCAATATCAAATCAAACGACATCGTATTCTGTTCCTAATTTCCTGTATTAAAATCCACAATTATGAATGAGGGCACGAAAACTGAAGGAGTGAATAGTGATTGAAAATCAAGGGGAAATACTAGGGTTTTAACATATTGGTGTTAAAAATCAGTCATATCCGAGCGGGAAAAACTGGAATTGAACCTTCGCGATCAAAGATAAACGCTTTTCTTTCAGACACAAATCAGAATTTAGATTTTGGAGTATCGATTCACTTGCAGATCGCGTGTTTTTCTTGCAAACTAACCTTTAATAATTGTTGGCCCAGGCTGGGCATACGGTCTGCGGATCCCCTTTATATTGAGGCTGAATAGGGCTGAATTAGTCATTTCGTCCAACCGACTTCAGTTAAGTTGCTCGCTTTAGCTTGGTCTCGCCCTTCGGAAATTTTGGGTGATGTTAGGTTGGTTTAGAGAAAATTTCGATTTTAGTTTCATAGGACATGGGTTAGTTTGATTTTGGTTTCATTCCTATCACTTTTGGTCCCAAATCGATTGAATTATCAATTTTAGTCCCGTCGTAACATTTTCTGTTGAAAATGTTGAGGTTTTTCGAATTGAACCACCGCAGGATCTAATTGGATGTTCATTAATCCTAATATCATGTAGATCATAATTTTATGTAACACATACGTTTCAATTAACCGAGTTTAATTAACATGCAATTCCAGTTTTCGATTCTACTAAAGCGGAAATATAGAATACCGAAAAACGACTTACAAATTAAACGACGGGTTGAGGACAAGATTAAAGGTCTAATCTTGTTATTGTATGAATGATAATAGGCGCCCCTTGATGCTATTCCACTCCTTGATCTTCTATTGTATTTCCGGACTGAATCTAGTTTCAGAGTGGGCTGAAATCTACTAGATCGGTATGGAATCTGTGGAGATAAAGGGAACACAAGAGGAGCTGATCTATCCCCTAAAATTTCATCCCCCACCTCCTTATTTATAAGGGGGTGGGCGAAATTTCAGTGTCCCAACCCTACTGGGTTTGGGCCTCTATCCCTTTTTATAATCTCCAGTCCATTAAAGTCATATTGGGCTACAACAGGGATCTAGAAGAATATTAAATTGGTCTGCTAATTTATTTAATTTCCAATATCCAATAAACTTAGGATATTATTAAATAAATTAAGTATTATTTTTATTCCACTAAAGAAATAATATTGACCTATTAATTTAATACATATTTCTGAATATGCTTTCTCCTTTAGTCCAGCCATTCCCCGTGTTTAAAATATAATGCCCATTAATTAATTATGTAAGCTTCTGACAGTTATAATTAATTAATATCTTATCCTTGAGTAGTACCACACAAGCTTTACTCATGCACGGAATATCTTATTCTACGACGTACTGATAGTAGGTTCAGTGTCATCTAGACCGTGAGCCTTTTAATACATTACAAGGAACTGATGATATGATCTAACCGTGTGTTTACTCACATCATATCATCTACAATGTAAGTATAGTGAACATGCACGTAAATATAACAATTTAAATGCAAACAGTGACTGCAATTGTATCCATTCTATATCATCATAAAATCATCATCAATAATGTATACAAAAAGACAGGTCTTTTAGTATACAAAACCAACAATCTCCCACTTTATACTTGAAGCATGTCTTTCAAATATAAAACAAACTGGTTAACTCTCCAACTCTAACTAAAATCTCAAACGGCAACCCCGAGTCTGCATCTCACTCCCATTTTCTCCACGTGACCGTAGAAGGTCTTAGCTTGAAGGCTCTTCGTGAATGGATCAGCTAAATTGTCCTCCGATGCAATCTTGACCACTGCCACATCTCCTCTCTTAACGATTTCTCGTATAAGATGGTACTTTCTCTCTATGTGTTTACTTGCCTTATGGGCTCTGGGTTCCTTCGAATTTGCCACTGCACCCGTGTTATCATAATATACCGTGATATCTTAGGCAAATCAGGTACCACGCTCAAGTCCAACAAGAAGCTCTTGAGCCAGAATGCCTCTTTTGCAGCCTCAGAGGCAGCTACATATTCGGCCTCCATGTTGGAATCTGCAATGCATTTCTGATTAATGCTCCTTCATGCAATGGCTCCGCCTCCCAAGGTAAACACATAGCCTGAGGTAGATTTACTTTGATCTTTATCGGATTGAAAATCTGAGTCCGTATAACCCAAAGGCACTAGACTATCAGAGCGGTATACCTAGAGGCGCCCAAAAATAACCGGACCGGCGGTTTGTAACCGCCGATTACACGGTTTTCCCCGGTTCTGGTTTGTACGGACGGTTACGGTTTGTAAACCGTAACCGTCAACCGTCAAATGAAGGTTCGGTTACGGTTTGGGGGGCGGTTTTGCACAAACCGCCGGTTAGAAACCGGCGGTTTGGCGGTTTAACCGCCGGTTTGGGGTTTTTTTTTATTATTATCCCCTCTATACTCCATTCATGTATTGTAATGATAAATTTGACTTTCATATATGATTGATTATTCTATTTTTCATTTATTTTGTCTCTGTAGTAAAAGTTAATAATTTTGGTAATACTAAATTTTAATATACATATGCAAATGATCGATTACCTGTCTCGGGTAACTGCACAAATATTCACTAACTCTTATAATTAATTTATCGTGTTTAGTTTTGGTAATAATAAATTCAATTGTCATTTAGAAAAAAAAAACTATATACCTTCCATTGACACATGTAACATTTGATAAATTATTTCCAAATAAATAAAAAAGTAATCCAGTGAGACGAGTGTTTTCTTCGATCGTACTGTTTTATGATTTAATTTAATTTCATGATTGTTTATTAGGGTTCAAATCACCCAATTAGTGTTTATAATTATTTTTTAGTATTTAGATTTTAATTTTTATTAATAATTCCTTATTATGGTTGGTTATTTTAAATTAAATTTTATAATTCATTTTTGTTAATAAATGTTGACTATGATTATTTATGTTATAATTAATTTATATTTTTTAATGAATATATTAAAATCATGATAATAAATTATAATTTAATGTTAAATTGTAATTTGTTAATTTGTAATTTCATAGTTTGATTTACAATTTGTAATTTTATAATGTCGTATTATTTATCAAATTAACTTGTATTCTTAATATTCTTGTAAGTTGTAAATTGTATGTTATAAGTTGTAAATTGTAAGATATAAATTGTTAAATGTTAATTCTAATTTGTAAATTGTAATTTAGTGTTAAATTGTAACTTGTAAATTTATAAATTGTAATTTCATATTTTCATAGTTTGATTAATTTATAATTTTGTAATGTCATATTATTTATCAAATTAAATTGTATTATCATTTCTCAATATTCTTGTAAGTTGTAACTTGTAATTTGTAAATTGTAAGATATAAATTATAAAGTTATATAATAATATCAAAATTTAAATAAACTTGTGTTTTGTCATGCCTCTTAGTTTTTAACTTATAAATTTATAATTTTGTTGATTTAATTCGTCCAATCGTCCGTTAAAAAAAAAACTGGAAACCGGCGGTTAACCGGATAACCGCCGGTAACCGGCCAAAACCGGCCGTGGTCAAAACCGGCGGTTCCGGTTGACAAACCGGAACCGTCAACCGTCTAGGCACGGTGCGGTTCCGGTTCCGGCATTCCCGAACCGCCTAACCGGCGGTTTCTAACCGGAACCGTAGGCATCTCTAGGTATACCAGCATATAATCTCGAGTCCTTTTCAGGTACTTGAGTATATTCTTAACCGCAGTCTAGTGACCTTGTCCAGGATTAGACTGATATCTGCTTACCATGCCAACTGCATAGCATATATCAGGTCTAGTGCATAGTATCATACATAAGGCTTCCCACAGCCGAAGCATATGGGACACCCTTCATCTCATCTATCTCAGCATGTGTGTGGGGACACATATCCTTGGATAGATGAATTCCATGCCTGAAAGGTATAAAACCTTTCTTGGAATCCTGCATGTTAAACCTAGCTAGCACTGTGTCGATATATGTCGTCTGGGATAAGCACAACATCCTTTTCTGGCGATCTCGAATTATCTTGATGCCAAGGATGTGTCCGGCTTCTCCTAGATCTTTCATATCAAACCGCTTGGACAACCACACCCTTATGTTAGATAATACTTTCTTACTGTTTCCAATAAGTAAGATCTCATCAACATATAGCACGAGGAAAGCCACCACGTTTCCGTCACTCTTCTTGTACACACTGCTCTTATCCAGACATTGCACGAATCCATATGACTGGATAACCCCATCAAACCGGATGTTCCAAGACCTTGACGCCTGCTTAAGTCCACAAATGGATCTCTTAAGCTTGCACACTAAGTGCTCTTGGCCTTTAGCAATGAAACTCTCTGGTTGCTTCATGTGGATGTTTTCCTCAAGACTTCCATTCAGGAAAGCCGTCCTGACATCCATCTGCCAAATCTCATAATCCAAATGAGCGGCAATAGATAAGAGAATCTGGATTGACTTAAGCATGGCTACCGGCGAGAAGATTTCCTCATAATCGATCCCTTCTTTCTGAGTGTACCCTTTCGCCACGAATCTTACCTTGAAGGTTTCAACCTTCCCGTGAGCTCTTCTCTTGCGTTTGTAAACCCACTTACACCCAATGGGTTTTACCTCATCTTGTGGTTCTACAAGCTCCCAGAATTGATTGTGATCCATAGATCCAATCTCAGACTCCATTGCAATTTTCCAAGAATCTGTATCTTTATCTTGGATCGCTTCGTCGTAGGTCCTGGGATCCAATTCATTTAGTCCTTCAGGGAAATCTGAAGATTCACCCAAACCAATGAATCTGTTAGGTTGGCGTACAACCCTCCCACTGCGACGAGCCAGTTCTTGTACTTCTATGACACGTTGTGCAGTAATTTGTGGTTTCTCTTCTTGTACTGTTGGTGTCAGATTCGAATTTTCCCTTCGAAGTTCCTCGAGTACTATCTCACTTCTTGGCCTGTGATTTATCACATAGTCTTCCTCTAAGAATCGAGCATTGGTACTCACAATGATCTTCTGATCCTTAGGACTATAAAATAAACCACATTTCGTTCCTTTGGGATATCCAACAAACAGTCTGACATCCATACGTGGTGCCAGCTTATCAGCTTCCTTATCCAGCACATGTGCTGGACTACCCCAAATTCGAAAATGTCCAAGACTGGGCTTTCGTCCAGTCCAAAGTTCTGTGGGCGTAGATGGGACTGATTTTGATGGAACCACGTTAAGAATATAGGCTGTTGTTTCCAAGGCATATCCCCAGAACAAAATGGGCAGATCTGAATAGCTCATCATCGATCTAACCATCTCTAACAATGTTCTGTTCTTTCTCTCCGCCACGCCGTTTTGCTGTGGCGTTCCCGGCGCAGTCAACTAGGATGTAATCCCATTCTCTGCTAAGTAGTCCCTAAATTCATTCGAGAGGTACTCACCACCATGATCAGACTATAGTGATTTGATACTTTTATCTGTACGTTTTTCCACTTCCGCTCTGAATTCTTTGAAAGTCTCAAAGGATTCTGCCTTGCGGCGTAACAGGTATATGTATCCATACCTTAAGTAATCCGAACTCTGTGGATCTTTATTCTCTCAGTAACTGGGTCAGAGACAGAGAATAGTATCCTATCGTGATCCTCCTCAGTACACTAACTAGTGTACTAGAATAATCAGTTAGTCAAGATAAACTAACTTATCAGATTATTCTACGGTATACCGATGGTGTGTTCAGGACTATCTAAGCCGTGAGCTCTTTAATACATTACAAGGTTCTAATGATATGATCTTACCGTATGAATTCCCACACCATATCATCTACAATGTAAGTATATGGAACATTGCATAAAACAATTATAGAACATAATCTAAATGCAAACAGTGACTGCAATAACTTTCATTTCATATCATCATATCATCAGAAAAGTATACAAAGACGAGTCTTCCAGTATACAAAACTAACAATCTCCTACTTGTACTTGAAGCATGTCTTTCAAGCATAATAACTAACTGGCAAACTCTCCAATCTAAAACTATCAACTCAAACTGCGCTACCGGGTCTGCATCTCACTCCCATTTTCTCCACGTGACCATCAAAGGTCTTAGCCGCTAGGCTCTTCGTGAATGGATCAGCCAGGTTGTCCTCAGATGCAATCTTGACCACCGCCACGTCTCCTCTCTTAACAATTTCTCGTATAAGATGGTACTTTCTCTCTATGTGTTTACTTGCCTTGTGGGCTCTGGGTTCCTTCGAATTTGCCACTGCACCAGAGTTATCACAGTATATCGTGATAGTCTTAGGCAAATCAGAAACCACGCCCAAGCCCACTAGGAACCCGCGGAGCCAGACAACCTCTTTTGCAGCCTCAGAGGCAGCTACATATTCAGCTTCCATGGTGGAATCCGCAATGCATTTCTGCTTAATGCTCCTCCATGCGATGGCTCCACCTCCTAGTGTAAACACATAGCCCGAGGTAGACTTACTCTGATCTTTGTCGGATTGAAAATCTGAGTCCGTGTAACCCAAAGGTACTAGATTATCAGAGCGGAAAACCAACATGTAGTCTCGAGTCCGTTTAAGGTACTTGAGAATGTTTTTGACCGCAGTCCAGTGACCTTGTCTAGGGTTAGACTGATATCTGCTTACCATGCCAACGGCATAGCATATATCAGGCCTAGTGCATAGCATAACATATATCAAACTTCCCACAGCCGAAGCATATGGTACTTTTTCCATTTTCTCTATCTCAGACTGTGTTTGGGGACACATTTCCTTGGATAGATGAATTCCATGCCTGTAAGGTATAAAACCTTTCTTGGAATCTTGCATGCCAAATCTAGCTAACACTGTATCGATATAAGTCGCCTGGGACAGACATAACATCCTTTTCTGGCGATCTCGAATGATCTTGATGCCAAGGACATGTCCGGCTTCACCTAGATCCTTCATATCGAACTGCTCAGACAGCCACACCCTAATGTTTGACAACGCCTTCTTACTATTTCTAATAAGCAAGATGTCATCAACATAAAGTACGAGGAATGCCACCACGTTTCCGTCACATTTCTTGTACACACAGCTCTCATCCGGACTTTGCACGAATCCATATGACTGGATAACCTCATCAAATCGGATGTTCCAAGACCTCGATGCCTGCTTAAGTCCATAAATGGATCTCTTAAGCTTACACACCAAGTGCTCTTGGCCCTTAGCAATGAATCCCTCTGGTTGTTTCATGTGAATGTTTTCCTCAAGACTTCCGTTTAGGAAAGCCGTCTTGACATCCATCTGCCAGATCTCATAATCCAAATGAGCGGCAATAGACAAGAGAATCCGGATTGACTTAAGCATGGCTACCGGAGAAAAGGTTTCCTCATAATCGATCCCTTCTTTCTGAGTATACCCTTTTGCCACTAATCTAGCTTTGAAGGTTTCAACCTTCCCATCAGATCCTCTCTTGCGCTTGTAGACCCATTTACAGCCAATGAGTTTTACCCCATCTAATGGTTCTACAAGTTCCCAGACTTGATTGTGATCCATAGATCCAATCTCAGACTCCATTGCAGTTTTCCAAGAATCTGCATCTTTATCTCGAATTGCCTCGTCATAGGTCCTGGGATCCGATTCATTGAGACCCTCTGGGAAATCTGAAGCCTTTCCCAGACCAATGAATCTATCAGGTTGGCGTACAACCCTCCCACTGCGACGAGACAGTTCCTGTACTTCTGTGACACGTTGTGCAGTGTTTGGTGGTTCCTCTTCTTGTACAACCGGTGTAGGATTCGATCCTCCCCTTAACTCCTCAAGGATGATGTGACTCCTTGGTTTGTGGTTTATGACATAGTCTTCCTCTAAGAATCGAGCATTGGTGCTAAAAATGATCTTCTGATCCTTAGGACTATAAAACAAACCACCTTTCGTTCATCTAGGATATCCAACGAACAGCCTTACATCAGTATGAGGAGCCAGCTTATCAGCTTCCTTGTCCAACACGTGTGCTGGGCTACCCCAAATCCGAACATGGTTCAAACTGGGCTTTCGTCCAGTCCATAGTTCTGTAGGTGTAGCAGGAACTGATTTCGATGGAACCAAGTTAAGAATATAGGCTGCTGTTTCCAGGACATATCCCCAGAACGAAAAAGGCAACTCAGAATAACTCATCATTGATCTAACTATCTCTAACAATGTACGATTCCTTCTTTCCGCCACGCCATTCTGCTGTGGCGTTCCAGGCGCAGTCAACTGGAATGTAATCCCACTCTCTGCCATGTAATCTCTAAATTCGCTTGAGAGGTACTCGCCACCACGATCAGAACGTAGTGCTTGATACTTTTGCCTGTTCGTTTCTCCGCTTCCGCCTTAAATTTTTTGAATTTCTCAAAGCATTCAGACTTGCGACGTAACAGATAGATATAACCGTATCTAGAGTAATCATCAATGAGAGTGATGAAATACTCGAACCCTCCTCGAGCTTGAACTGACATAGGGCCGCACAGGTCAGAGTGAATCAAATCTAATAGCCCTTCGGATCTATTTCCTTTTGACTGGAAAGGACGCTTGGTCATTTTACCTTCCAAACAGGATTCACACAAAGGAAAAGATTCCAGTACCAAAGAAGACAATGGTCCATCGTTTACAAGCCTTTGTATCCTCTTAAGGTTAATGTGACCTAGCCTTAGATGCCAAAGATAGGTTTGATTCAATTCCGAAGGTTCTTTTCTCTTGTTAGGGTTTATGATCGATGTATTCAACAGTTGTCTTTGCGTAGTGTTTTCAGTTGGTTTAAGAAAGTATAAGTGTCCGTCCAATGTGCCAGAACAACTAAAATTTTTACCACTAAAGATAACTACTTTGTTATTAAAAGAAATAGAATATCCATCCATAATCAATTTAGAAACTGAAATCAAGTTTCGCCTAAAACCAGGCACATAAAGACAATCTTTCAAAACCAAAGTTCTATCACTATTGAAAGGTAAAACAACGTCTCCTACTGCAACAGCCGCCACTCTCGTAGCATTGCCCATGTAGACGGTGATCTCGTCCTCACTCAGCTGTCTTTTTACCATGAACCCCTGTAAAAACATGCAAACATGATCAGTAGCTCCAGTATCTACTACCCATGACTGGGTAGAACAAGTTGCTAAACATGTTTCCACAACCAGAGTGTGAGATGTACCTCTCTTCTTCTTCTTGTTAGGACACGCCGCCTTCCAGTGACCTGGTTGGCCGCACTTGAAGCACTTAGTCTTCGACTTGAATTCCTCGGGAGGAATCTTTGCCTTTGGCTTCTTCACCTTAGGCGCCTCATCTGCAACCTTCTTAGGTGCGTTTCTCTTCTTCCTTTTTCCACCAGAAGAAGACGCTCCTTTTTCAGCTATGTGGGCCTCAGGATTGCTCTTTTGGAGCAATTCAGCTGCCTGAAGATCTATGAGCAGTTCAGTCAGGCTGACATTGTTCGGTATTTATTTTCACTTAAACTGCAAGTGTACACCGAGGCTTATAGGATAGCGGTGAACAAGGTCGTATCCACAGGGATTTAATAATTAATCTGCTAATTATTCAATTTAACCCCTCGCAGTTATCTAGACTATCAAACATGGTTGAATTTAACTAATTAAAAACTTAAAGATAATAAATAAAATAAATCACGACAGCAGAAATCAACACAGATAAATCAAACACTGAAGAAAACGACGCATTCTAGGATTGGATAATCATTATTTAATCCATTCTCTTAATCAATCCATTTAATGTCTATGTTGGGATTTAAATAATGCTAGAACAATCACTCATGTATTCTAAACCTTCTCTCGAAGCGCCTAGATTGTAGATCACACAACAAATATTAACGTCTCCGTTCAATACCTATTATGCAACTCCTAATGGTTCCAAAGATTTATTATTCTCTAAATTAATCGCAACTCTCTCGAGTGATATTGACTAACCAGTTAATTATTCCAGATCACGTATTAAAACTCATCTCTCGAATTATAGATTAACACATCAAATTGCATCATTTAGTGATCAGGTAAATAATACAGAGAAAAGCGGGAATAATCAAAGCATAATCAAATCATAGACACCAAACAAAATGAATCAAAAGAACTTCATAAATAAATCATAATCCAACCCTAGAATACTAGGATTTTAGCTATCCATGGCAAAATAAATAACTAAAATAATCCATAAAGAAAACATGAACAATCCTAAGAACAGAGAAAATAAAACCCGGAAGAATTAATTTGTCTCTAATCTTGAAAGCTCTTGAATCCCTTGGTCTTGTTCTTCGCGTCCGTTTTTCTCTGCAGTAACTCTCTGTTGGTAACTTTTTGGTAGGAGGAATTGTGTCTAATTTTCGTGCATTGAATCCCTTAAATACCAAGTTAAGAAAAACCCAAAATAGGTCAAAAATCGGACAGACCCGCTTGATTCGCGACCTCGCTCACGACCCAGTCACCCGCGACTCGGGTCGCGAGTCCACGTGGCATGACGTGGCGCTGACGTGGCGGAAAATTCGCGACCAACCATGAAATTCGCGACCGGGTCGCGAATAAACCAAAGAAGATCCCTGCCTTTGTCGCGAACGTACAGTAAAATGGAGAAGAGGTGATTCGCGACCTCGCTCGCGACCTCCCCGGTCGCGAGTCCGGTCGCGAGTATATTTCAGCTCCGGCAGCCTCTCACTGTTTTGCTTCGTTCTCACTCGTTTCTCGTCCGATTGACCCGATTCTTTTTGCAACGCGTTCCTAACTTGATTTCCCATCTTTCTAGGGTGTTCCCACACTCATTTGAGGTCCACATAAAAAATGGCATTAATTCCCTTCACAATGAACAAACGCGTGACATTGCACAAAACATAGAAAACTATGCAAAACTCAACACTTCATGCATGCAATGCCCATCAAATACCACTCAAATGTATCTCAAAATACATGTAAAATATGATGTTATCAACTCCCCAAACTTAAAACATTATTTGTCCCCAAACAAAGAACAAAACCAAACTTAGAATTCAAACAATACATAACTCTACAATTTATAATCTAGCATCTACAACCTCGAAAATCTAATCGGGAAAAGACACGAACAAGTACAACACTCAAATCATGAACGCATGCAATAGATTTCAACAAGCAGAATTCAAGCCAATGATCCTCACCAGTGTGTGTTTCGCTCAAACACTCAAAGTATGATAAAATAAGGGTAAGCACTCATCGAAACATTGAACTATACACTTGATCTACCATAAGCTTGCATGAAATCTCAACTCTCTACTGACAAACAAATGTGCTCAAAATTAAGATCAAATAGGGCTTTCGTTAAGGTTGTAACGTAGGCTTGGGTTAAGGTTAGGAATATTTGGCTCAAGTGACTCAACAATTGCAACACAATCCACCACTTTTACTTTCTACTCCCACTACTTATCACATTCAAACACTTGTTGGAATTTTCCAACTTCCTCCTACACCACCTTAAGTCATTTATATTTTTTCTTTCTTTCAACTCATGGACCTTTGGTCTCTTTTCTTTATTTCTTTTCATTGACACTTTTCACATTTTTTTTCTTTTTGTGCTCTTTTCATTTTTTTCAACACTCACAAAGCATTTTTTTTTCTTTTTTTTTTCGTGCACCAACAAAAATTCACCAATTATCACCATTTTTTCCATCCCAACTCCATAATTCTTTACCCTTCTTCCTATTTCTCCACAAGAATCAACAAATGACATCCCAAATAGGCTTCCAAAGAAAAGGCAATTAGGCACAAGAGGGCTCGCAAGGGAATATAATGAATCTAGGACAGTGTATGGGATAAATGGCTAAAGAAAAGTGGCCTACTATCATCTCCTATTTTCAAGCACAGAAACTCAATCTCAAGCAAGACAACATGCAAGTTCTAGAGAAACACGTGTACAGACAACCAACACACAAGAATAAAAATTAAGACAAAAGTCTTATAGGCTCAAAATCTCACAGCTCAACATTGGCCAAAATAAAGCTCGAAAATCTCCAAAACATATGTTCTTTCAAATCATGCTATACATGCTCAAGTCATTCCAAATCAAATATCTTAATTATAAACACTAAACCATAAACCATAAAGCATATATCATCAAAATCCCACAAAAATTCAAGACCAAAATTCCAAATTTTTCAACTTTCCGGAAAACAAAACCAAAACAAAACAAGTAAAGCAGGTAAAAACACAAAAAAACACAATAAAGGTTTAGACACTACAAGCATACATCCCCCCAAACTTATTCAAATCCACGGGATGGAATAAATTTGCAAAGATGCATGTAGGTGTCGTCGACCACTTACAACGATCACATGGATGTCCGGTTGGGTGCAACGTCCTCCCCCAAACTTGTCGACAGACAAGTTGATCAAATTGCTATCCCCCAAAATACAACATCCAAGTGTACTTTACATGCAAAACTCAGAAAAAGAAATGAAAAACATAAATAAGAAAAAAAAACTAACTGAAATAAAAAAAAAAACATATTGGGTTGCCTCCCAACAAGCGCTGCATTTAACGTCGACAGCCAGACGAATTTGGGAACTCAAGTTCCCACAAGCGGGGAAACGGGTATCCCCCATTCTCTTCCCCGAGCATCCATCTCCATGCCTCCATCATCAAACAGGAACTGAATGTGTTCATCTTCAAACCGGAGAGTGAGAATCCCCGTGTCTAGGTCGATGTTGGCCCGTCCGGTGCGCAAAAATGGGCGTCCCAAGATGAGAGGAATGCTCTTGTCTTCCTCCATGTCCAGCACCACAAAGTCCACCGGGAATATGAAATCCTTCACTTCAATCAACACATCCTCTAGAATTCCCTCGGGATAGACCACAGATCGGTCAGCCATCTGCAAACACATGGTTGTAGGCTTGAGTTTTCCACAGTTCAATCTCTTGAAAAAGGAGAGCGGCATCAGATTGATGCTCGCCCCCAAGTCACATAATGCTCGATCACCTATCTTGTCTCCAACAGTAATGGGGAGCGTAAAACTCCCCGGATCCTTCATCTTAGCAGGAAGCTTCCTTTGGATGATGGAACTGCAATTTTCAGGGAGGTGCACAGTCTCAAACTCCTCTATCTTTTTCTTCTTAGACACAGCATCCTTGAGGAATTTTGCATACTTGGGCATGTGCTGCAGTGCCTCCACCAAAGGAATGTTGATTTGCACATTCTTGAATATTTCCAAAAATCTGGAAAACTGTGCCTCAACTTTATGTTTCGAGGTCCTTTGTGAGAATGGGATAGTCACTGTGGGGGAAACTATAGGACCCTTTTGAGGACTCCTGATGGTGGAATCCGGCTTGTCGAAAGGCATTTTGGAAGGAATGACTTTGGCGACAGCAATAGGCGCAGGGACCTCAGTGTGCAGATGGATTGCATTGCACTGTTCCTTGGGATTCACTGTGGTGTTGCTAGGAAACTGTCCCGGTTGGTGCTGAGTTCCTACAACTGTAGCTAGCTGACCCAGTTGCTTCTCGAACATTTTCATTTGCATACTCAAGGCACCCATAGTATTTTCCAGTTTCTCCATTCTAGCTTGTGACTCCCCCATGAATTTATCGGTTTTCCCTATGAACACCATCAATAGATCATCCATCTTTGGCTTCTTCTCATCATTGATTACTCCATTTGTTACAGAGAAGCTAGGAGGGGGCTGCAGTGCATCGTTGGGATTTCTATATGAGAGGTTAGATCGGTTACCTTGGTAGAATTGATTTCCACATCGGTAATTATTACCATCATAACCACCTCTCTGATTGATGTAGTTGACATCTTCAACTGTATTTCCCATGGCGTTATCTACACCCGGTCGCGCCATAGCATCAAATCTGCTATTGATCGTGGCATTCAGAGTAGTCAGCTGGGCGGCAAGCTTGGCAATCGGATCACTATCATCAACTGCTGCAGCTCTTTTCAAAATCTTCACTTGTCGATCCCCAGACCACTGATAGCTGTTGGTTGCCATGTCCTCTATGATCGTCACAGCTTGATCGTGACTCTTATTTAACAAAGAGCCGCCAGCAGAGGCATCCAGAAGCCTCTTCAATTCCATGTCACACCCATTGTAGAAGATGCAGACTTGATGATCTACCCCAAATCCATGGTTGGGGCACTTCCTCAGCATATCTCGAAACCGTTCCCAAGCCTCATATAATGTCTCATCCTCATATTGACGAAATTGTGTAATTTCGCCCTTCAGCTTGAGAGTCAAACCAGGTGGAAAGAATTTGTGCAGGAACTTGTGCGCAAGACTTTCCCAGCTGTCCACAGACCCAGCGGCTAGAGATTGGTACCATTGCTTAGCCGTATCTCGTAAAGAGAACGAAAATAGGCGTAAGCGAATGGCGTCATCGGGGACTCCATTCATCTTCACTGTACTACAGATCTCCAAGAACTGTGTCAAGTGTGCATTCGGGTCTTCAGTGGCCCGTCCTCCATATTGCTTTTGCTGAACCATGGAGACCAATCCCGATTTCAACTCGAAGTTATTCGCATTGATCTGGGGACCAGGAATGTCTCCATGGTTAAGTACTGGAACAAAGAGTTCATTAATTGGAGGTGGCTCTACAGCTCGAGCATCATCTTGCTCTTGCATTCTCCGCTGCATTTCCTCTAACTGTCTCTGCATTTGACGCATCTGTTCGACCGTAACAGGAGCTTGTTGTTCTGCCATCTCTCTTCTTCTTCTTGCGTTGTTATGCCGAACGGTAGCTTCAATCTCAGGATTGAATTCTTCTAGAGATCCTCCCTGAGATCGTGTATGCATACACAACCTAATCACAATAAAAAGAAGATTATAAAATTTTAAAAGAAAATAGACTAAAGACGGAAAAATAAATTTCTAGATTAACACAAGAAATTAAATCTAAATAATAGCAAATAAAAATTAAATCCCCGGCAACGGTGCTAAAAACTTGTTCGGTATTTATTTTCACTTAAACTGCAAGTGTACAACGAGGCTTATAGGATAGCGGTGAACAAGGTCGTATCCATAGGGATTTAATAATTAATCTGCTAGTTATTCAATTTAACCCCTCGCAGTTATCTAGACTATCAAACATGGTTGAATTTAACTAATTAAAAACTTAAAGATAATAAATAAAATAAATCACGACAGCAGAAATCAACACAGATAAATCAAACACTGAAGAAAACGACGCATTCTAGGATTGGATAATCATTATTTAATCCATTCTCTTAATCAATCCATTTAATGTCTATGTTGGGATTTAAATAATGCTAGAACAATCACTCATGTATTCTAAACCTTCTCTCGAAGCGCCTAGATTGTAGATCACACAACAAATATTAACGTCTCCGTTCAATACCTATTATGCAACTCCTAATGGTTCCAAAGATTTATTGTTCTCTAAATTAATCGCAACTCTCTCGAGTGATATTGACTAACCAGTTAATTATTCCAGATCACGTGTTAAAACTCATCTCTCGAATTATGGATTAACACATCAAATTGCATCATTTAGTGATCAGGTAAATAATACAAAGAAAAGCGGGAATAATCAAAGCATAATCAAATCATAGACACCAAACAAAATGAATCAAAAGAACTTCATAAATAAATCATAATCCAACCCTAGAATACTAGGGTTTTAGCTATCCATGGCAAAATAAATAACTAAAATAATCCACAAAGAAAACATGAACAATCCTAAGAACAGAGAAAATAAAACCCGGAAGAATTAATTTGTCTCTAATCTTGAAAGCTCTTGAATCCCTTGGTCTTGTTCTTCGCGTCCGTTTTTCTCTGCAGCAACTCTCTGTTGGTAACTTTTTGGTAGGAGGAATTGTGTCTAATTTTCGTGCATTGAATCCCTTAAATACCAAGTTAAGAAAAGCCCAAAATAGGTCAAAAATCGGACAGACCCGCTTGATTTGCGACCTCGCTCGCGACCCAGTCACCCGCGACTCGGGTCGCGAGTCCACGTGGCATGACGTGGCGCTGACGTGGCGGAAAATTCACGACCAACCATGAAATTCGCGACCGGGTCGCGAATAAACCAAAGAAGATCCCTGCCTCTGTCGCGAACGTACAGTAAAATAGAGAAGAGGTGATTCGCGACCTCGCTCGCGACCTCCCCGGTCGCGAGTCCGGTCGCGAGTATATTTCAGCTCCGACAGCCTCTCACTGTTTTGCTTCGTTCTCACTCGTTTCTCGTCCGATTGACCCGATTATTTTTGCAACGCGTTCCTAACTTGATTTCCCATCTTTCTAGGGTATTCCCACACTCATTTGAGGTCCACACAAAAAATGGCATTAATTCCCTTCACAATGAACAAACGCGTGACATTGCACAAAACATAGAAAACTATGCAAAACTCAACACTTCATGCATGCAATGGCCATCAAATACCACTCAAATGTACCTCAAAATACATGTAAAATATGATATTATCAGACATCCCTTTTAATCATGTTAAAATTCAGCCTGAACTGCTCAAACTTCGAAGACAAGCTATGAAGAACAATGTCGATTTGAGAATCGCCATCTAGCTCTCCACCCAAAGTCTCGATCTCAGATAAATACCCCATCATCTTGAGAACATGATCCCTAACAGATGTGGAGTCAGACATTCTCGCATCCATTAGCTTCTTCATTGCCAAATGGCGTGCCGAGCGGTTCTGATGACCGAATAGCTGCTTGAGGTTGTACATGATATCATAAGCGGTTTTCATAGGCTCATGCTGATGTTGCAACACACTTGACATAGATGCCAAGATCTAACAGCGCGCTATCTCATTAGACCTAAGACACTTATCATATGCAACTTTTTGGGCTTCGTCAGAACCCTCATCTGGCGTCTGAGGACAAACCTCTTCAAGCACAAACTTGTGTCCCTCAGCAACAAGAACTAAATTAAGGTTACAAATCCAGTCATTGTAGTTTTCACCGATAAGTTTGTTTTCTTTGAGGATTGGGGACAGATTGGAGAGTGCCATTGATGATATGAAATAACTGAAATTAAACATGCAGTACAGTCACATAACAAGTTTAGGATAAACAGTATATAATCGAAAGCCTCATAAAAATTATATACTTTTCCACCGACACTTTAAAAACGTCTTTTATAAGCCACGATAGTGTGGACGTTTATAAAAAACATCTTTAAATAGGTTAAACCTTTAATTTGCCTCCAGTTGAGTTTCCTTACAACAAGCAAATTAATAGTCGGATTAAACACGGTCATGTAATCTTCTAACTGATAAGCTACGATCATGTGGACGTTTATCAATAAATTACATCTAAGTGTGCACACCATTATCTTCGCACCAAGAGCACTATTCGAATTTAACCGCTCCAGATGGAGGAGTCAGTTAGTCCTAATAGAGTTCTACAACTATCCATTTAGGAGATTTAATTTCTAGAGAAATCTGTGATATGACACATCCGATATGGAGGAAGACCGATGTCAACGCGCATGCCCATCACTTCTCAATTAAACCAGATTTTAATGGAGACCGTATGAGATTTCTACATACTTTGGTATGAATCTCTCCCACTTAGTTATTTATGTTTGAGGTTTCATTTTATCCCATTATCGAACATGCAAACATCACATAAAATGATAAACATCCATTGCATGCTTCAACATAATAAGCAACAGTAATATTCCAACTATCATGGCTTATATCTCATGTTGATTGATGAGATAAAACTGGAAAGTCAGCTCCGGAACAGGCTAGGAACCGCCGTCCCCTTCACCGCGCCTCGCCGAAAATCCTAGCTCCATTTAGGATTTCGGGACGTGAACCGGTGAACCTTCCCTTTTGGTGCTGAACCACTTTCCTTCTTTTGAGTTGATCTCCGATCTTTATTCAATACAGACTATCTATTCCGAAAGGAAAAATCTAATATTACTAGAATAAAAATTACAACTCAAAAACTTGATCTAACAGCTTTATATCTATTACATTAAAATAACGTAAAATAAAACCTAGACCTAATCCATGGATTTTCTCATGGATTAAAATCACGTAGCCAAACCGGCATACGGCCAAACATTCATTCAACATAAACATACATCACATAAAATAAAGGAGCCATGATAGTTGGTAAACCTGCAAACAAACACAGTCTACAAATCCAACAATCATTTATTATATGATCCACATAAAATAGCATATGATATCTATGCATGAATATTAAATAATAATCGAATTTTACAATTAAATAAATTAATTAATTCGATATTATCCACAAGATAAAAATTGGAAATTAAAATAATTATCCACCAATTTTAAACTTGTATATTTTGAAAATAATTACAAAATAAATCTGGAAATTATTAATAATTATCCACCAAATTTATTTAATATTTTCAAGCCACCCTAATTAAATAATAATTGGATATATTGATATAAATCAAGAATCTAATCCAAATATTATCCATAAGAATCTAAATCTTCTAGGATAAGGTTTGAAGATTTGATTCCTATCCAAAATCTTCCAAAACCTATCCAAAATCAAATTCTTATCACAATTGGATTTTGATAATTATTTATATACATCCAAAATCACCTTATCCAATTTTTTAACCTATAGATTTCGAAAATTACTAGATTAATAAATCTGGAAATTTGATCCACTTCAAATTCTTCCAAATTTAAAATTCTATTTTCAAATCCATTTAGATTAAAATTAGGTAAATTAAGATATACATCAAATAACATCAAATCTTAATCCAATCTTCATAATTTTCGACCACCACTATTAAATAAATCTGCAAATTTAATTTTTATTAAAGTTTCCTCCAAATTTAATTAATAAAAACGAAAATTACATTAAATAACACATTTGGAAATTTTGACATTAATCAAAAAACTATTCCAAATAAAATAACATAGGTTTCGAAAATTACACAAATAATAAATCTGGAAATTTGATCCACTTCAAATTATTCCAAATTTAAAATTTATTTTCAAACCTATCTAGATTAGAATTAAGTAACTTTTGATATACACCAAAAATTACATATCCTAATTCTAATCAACTAAAATTTCAAACCCTATCCAAATTAAATCTGGAAATTTTGATGTTGATCAAAAATCCATCAAAATTTAATTATAGTGTTCGAAAATTTAGATAACAAATTAGGGAATTTTAGAACATCAAAATTCGAAAATTCTGACAACTAAATTTTCGAAAATTATGAAAAATAAATCTGAAAATTTGAAGAACGTCAAATATCATTCCAAATCTATATTCATAATCATCGAAAATTTTAAACCACTCAAAACTAGAATTTTCGAATTCTACATCAAAAATTCTTCCAAGTTTTGAATACCATAAAATCAAAATACATAGCCAATTAAATCTGAAAATTTAAACACTATAAATTCATCATCAAATTTAATTATGCAATTCGAATTTATGCTCGGATTAATTCTAGAACAGTGCCAAAACCCGCTCTGATACCAGTTGTTGGGGTTTTTTCGAATTAAACCACCGCAGGATCGATTTGGTTGTTCATTAATCCGTGTTCATGCAAATCATAATTTTATGTAACATGCATGTTTATCATAGTCTAAACAAAAGGCATGCAAAGCAGATTCGAATCTAATAAAGCGGAAGACATAGAAACGAATCTACTTACAAATCGATAGACGGTCTGTGGACAAGATTAAAGATCTAATCTTGCTGTTGAATGAACACTGTATGGCGCCACCTAACACCTCAAAAAATCGAGCACCACAGATTCTACTCCAAGATCTTCTGTTGTATTCCCGGACTGTATCTAGATTCAGAGTGGGCTGAAATCTACTAGATAGAATTGTGAAATCTATGGATAACTTTGAGAGACTAAGAGGGGTTGATTTCCTATGATTTTCATCATCAAAATTTCGTGCCCCCCTCCCCTTATATATAGGGAGGGGCGAAATTTCATGTTCCAGCCCTACTGGGCTTGGGCCTCTATCTCAAGTTCAATATCCAGTCCACTATCAGTCAATTGGGCTACAACAGGGATCTAGAAGAATATTAAATTGGTCCACTAATTTATTTAATATCCAATATCCAATAAACCTAGGATATAATTAAATAAATTAAGTTTTACTTTTATTCCACTAAAGAAGTAAAACTGACCTACCAATTTAATACATATTTACGAATATGCTTTCTCCTTTAGTCCAGCCATTCCCCGTGTTTAAGATATAATGTTCATTAATTAATTATGTAAGCCTCTGAAAGCTATAATTAATTAACATCTAAAACCTTGAGTAGTACCACACAAGCTTTATTCATGTACGGAATAAATTCCACCTGCAGGGTTTCAACATGAACTTGTGCTTCCTCAAGAGAACATCATCAACCTGGCGCACCAGGACACAGTGCTCATGCATACTGCTCGAGACATTATGTGTACATTGTTATTACCCAAGATATCGAATTCGATCTACGAAAAGATCTCACCCATTGATAAATCAAAGTAATAAACAACACACACATATGCTCGCCAATATCACATGAGTTCAGAACCCGAACTCTGTGGATCTTTATTCTCTCAGTAACTGGGTCAGAGACAGAGAATAGTATCCTATCGTGATCCTCCTCAGTACACTAACTAGTGTACTAGAATAATCAGTTAGTCAAGATAAACTAACTTATCAGATTATTCTACGGTGTACCGATGGTGTGTTCAGGACCATCTAAGCCGTGAGCTCTTTAATACATTACAAGGTTCTAATGATATGATCTTACCGTGTGAATTCCCACACCATATCATCTATAATGTAAGTATATGGAACATTGCATAAAACAATTATAGAACATAATCTAAATGCAAACAGTGACTGCAATAACTTTCATTTCATATCATCATATCATCAGAAAAGTATACAAAGACGAGTCTTCCAGTATACAAAACTAACAAATTTGATGCTCCAATTTTCGAAACACACATCTAATTAAATTTGGAAATTTTGATAAATCAAAAATCTATTCCAAATCTAATTAAGATATGACCGAAAATTACAATCCATCCAAAACTAGAATTTTCGAAACACCATAAAAAATTCATCCAAGTTTTGAACACAACCAATTCGAAAATATGAACACATAAATCTGAAAATTTAAGCAACTTAAATATTTCATCAAATTTAAACATATTTTTTGAATTAATCCTATGATTAAATCTAGAACAGTGCCAAAACCCGCTCTGATACCAGTTGTTGGGGTTTTTTCGAATTGAACCACCGCAGGATCTAATTAGATGTTCATTAATCCTAATATCATGTAGATCATAATTTTATGTAGCACATATGTTTCAATTAACCGAGTTTAATTAACATGCAATTCCAGTTTTCGATTCTACTAAAACGGAAATATAGAATACCGAAAAATGACTTACAAATTAAACGATGGGTTGAGGACAAGATTAAAGGTCTAATCTTGTTGTTGTATGAATGATAATAGGCGCCCCTTGATGCTATTCCACTCCTTGATCTTCTGTTGTATTCCCGGATTGAATCTAGTTTCAGGGTGGGCTAAAATCTACTAGATCGGTATGGAATCTGTGGAGATCAAGAGAACACGAGAGGGTTGATATTTTATGACATAAATCTCGTGCCTCCACCCTCTTATTTATAAGGGGGTGGAGGAAATTGGTGTCCCAGTTGGACTGGAATTCTATCTCTATCTCTTGTTCTATCTCCAATTCAATCTAGTCTCTTTTTGGGCTACAACAGGGATCTAGTGATGTGATCCGGACAATGAATCCAAGACACGAGATATACGCATGCGGAAGACTTTTAGATCGAAACACGTCAGGCGAATGAAGGATTCAATCCGACACTATGAATAAACTAAACTAACGACTAAACTCGATATTCAAGACTCGAATATGAAAGAAAAAGGGTATGGACGTATAGTATGATGATATGTGGTGAAGAAGGGCTGGTGTAGATAGGTTATGATAAAAAAATAAAGAACTTACGGGATAGGTGCTTATCTTGGCGCGAATAGCACGTATACTTGGAATTGGCGGCAACAGCTTGGAAACTTATTGATCTTGATATAAGATGGTGGAATTGACGAAATTTGATAGATGGGTGATGTTGATGATGATCGACATTGATGATTGGTAGAAAGATAATTAATAATAATAAATAATAAATAAATCATAAATAATAAATAAATAAATAAATCATAAATAATAAATAATAAATAAATCATAAATGGTAAATAATGCATGCTTAGACCTAACAACACTCTTGACCCATTTAACCACCCTAGCCCAATTTCAATTAAAAAATCCCAATTGGCATACTAAGATAAAAAAAAACAAAGAAACAATAATCTCTCTCTCCCAATCTTTGCAACTCATGGCCATCAGCATAAAAAAAGATAATAATTTCATTTCTCTCTATCTCTCTCGCTTTCCTAAGTCACGCCTAGAACTCCAAAAAACAGAACCACTATTCCTTCCTCCCAATTCTCTCGGCCACCGTCAGTAGAAACACAAATAACATTTTCTCTCCCTCTCTAACCTTCTCTCCTCCCCGACAACAACCTTAACAACCTAGAGAATCATTGCAATTAGTTTATTCTCCCTCTATCCATCGACGACAACACGAGAAACCGCCGCCACCGTCGCTGATTTGCATCAACTTCTACCACCTCTCAACTCCCTCAATGAAATGCAAAACACACACACACACACACACACACACTTTCAATACCTTTAGGGACAGAAATACTACTGCTTTTGAAAATGTTTTAGAAAATGGATTTTGTTTTTGGTGTGTTTTGAATGAACTATTTTGTCCCCTTTTATAGTGTGAGATTTGCAGATGAACAGATTGGGATTAAATTGAGAAATAAATTCTCGATATGGTGGAGAGATAGTGAAGCGGCTCATTGATCTCAAGGGACAACCGTTTTAGAATTTTTGATCGATGAATGATATATGCAGAACTGTTATCTCCTTTAGGAAGAAGACAACCAAAATGGGCCAAAAATCTTGGGCTAAGATATTTATATATTTTCAGGCTCAAAGTATAAATATTGGGCTAGAATAAATGTTCGGACTTGAAAATGAATCACTAGAATAAACATTTAAACTTTTAAGGAAATAAAAGTTTCACTAAGCATAAATAATAATAATAATAATAATAATAATAATAATAATAATAATAATAATAATAATAATAATTTAGGTGCGACTAACGTAACCAAAAATAATAATATAACATGCATTATATAAAAAGTCTTTTTTTTTTGGAAATAAAATGTAGCAAATTTTCTAAAAGTTTCGGGTCGCTACATAGGTGATCGGATCTTTGATAAGTAAGCATATGCTCTTTTGTTTCTTGCAGATACCTCAGTACCTTCTTTGCAGCTTTCCAATGATCCATTCCAGGATTGCTTTGGTAACGACCAAGCATGCCAACAACAAAGCTGATGTCAGGCCTAGTACAAGTATGTGCATACATCAAGCTACCAACAATTGATGCATAAGGAATATCTTTCATTTGTTCACATTCTAATTCATTCTTTGGACATTGCATAAGGCTGAACTTGTCTCCCTTCTGGATTGGAACGATGCTTGATGAGCACTTTTCTATCTGAAATCTCTCAAGAATTTTATTAATGTAAGCTTTCTGAGACAACCCTAACATTCCTTGTGATCTATTACAGAATATTTATATTCCAATCACATAAGTTGCCTCTCCCATATCTTTCATTTCAAAATTATTCGAAGAGAAATATCTTGGTTTCATACAATAATCCAAGATCATTAGTTGCAAGCAAGATGTCATCAACATACAAGATTAGGAAAATTAACTTGCTCCTACTGACTTTCAGATATATACACCGATCAACTGTGTTTTCCTTGAATCCAAAAAACGTAATGGTATCATTAAACTTAAGATACCACTGGCGGGAAGCTTGTTTAAGCCTGTATATTGATTTCTTGAGTTTACACACCATGTGTTCTTTTCCTTTAATGGAAAAACCTTCAGGTTGATCCATATAAACATTTTCCACTAAATTCCTATTCAGAAAAGCAGTTTTAACATCTATTTGATGTAACTCCATATCGTAATGAGCCACCAAAGCCATAATAATTCTAAGAGAATCTTTCTTAGATACAGGTGAAAATGTCTCCTTATAATCAATGTCATCTCTCTGGGTAAAACCCTTAGCAACGAGTCTAGCCTTGTATCGTTCGATATTGCCATTAGAGTCACGTTTGGTCTTAAAACCCCATTTACATCCAACTCTTTTATAATTTTCTGGCAATTCTACAAGGTCCCAGACTTCATTGTGAGCCATTGATTTCATTTCTTCTTTCATCGCATCTAACCATTTTGTAGAATTATTATTTACCATGGCTTAAGGGAAGGAAACTGGATCATTATCATCAATTCCAATGTTAAATTCTGACATTTGTAGATAAACCATATAATCATTAGAAATAGTAGGCCTTCTTAGTCTTTCTGACTTTCTTAAGGCTATTAGATTTGATTAACCTACATCATGTTCATTGATAATTGGTTCATTATTGAGAGATTGATCATCTATATGTTGTTCTTGTACAACAACTGTAGGAACAACAACATGAGAAGAAGTTTTGCACAAAGGTATCTCCACCCTAACTTCTTGAATGTCCACATTTCGTGGTTGTTCACTCCCACTGATTTCACCATTTTCAATGAATTTGGCATTTCCAATTTCAACAATTCTCATACTATGGTTAGGATAGTAAAATCTATACCCTTCAGACTTTTCTGGATAGCCAATAAAGAAACCACTTATGGTTCTTTGATCCAATTTCTTTTCTTATGGATTGTAAATTCTTAATTCTGCCGGACAACCCCAAACATGCAGGTGTCTTAAACTGGGTTTCCTACCCGTCCACAGTTCAAAAGGTGTTTTAGGAACTGCTTTGCTAGGAACCCTGTTTAACAGATACATAGCAGTTTCAAGTGCATTCATCCACAATGAAATGGGTAAAGAAGAGTTACTTAACATGCTCCTAACCATATCCATAAGAGTACGATTACACCTTTCTGCTACACCATTTTGTTGTGGTGTACCTAGCATAGTGTATTGAGCACATATACTGCGCTTTTCAAGGAATTTAGCAAATGGATCTGGGCATTGCCCTGATTCATCATATTTTCCATAATATTCACCACCTCTGTCAGACCTGATGATTTTCACTTTTCTATCTAATTATCTTTCAACCTCATTAATAAACACTTCTAAAGTATTTACAGACTGAGATTTTTCTCGTAATAGATAGATATAACTGTAATGTGAAAAATCATCAATAAAAGTGATGAAATTTTTTTTCCTTCCCAAAAGAAGGAACATCAAAAGGCCCACAAATGTCAGTGTGTATTATTTCAAGAAGTTGTGTGCTTCTTGTGGCTTCTTTCTTTGTGTGTTTTGTCTATTTTCCTTTAATGCAATCCACACAAATACCAAGATCAGTAAAATCTAAATTGGGAAGAATTTCATTCTTTACTAATCTTTATAATCTTTCTTTGGAGATGTGCCCAAACATTTATGCCACAAGTAAGCAAAATTTCCATTAGCTAAACCACGTTTAGTTCCAACATTATGATGCAGGGTCAAGAGAGTCTCAGCAAAAAGATGATCAAGTTTTAATTTATATAAGCCATCATACAGAATACTAGAACTGATAAAAAGATTTTGTTTGAACAAACTGAAACATCCATTACCGAATTTAAAGGAATATCTAACAGAATCAAATTTGGATAAATAAACTAAGTTACGAGAAACATAAGGGACATAGAGAGTTTCAAGTAAGTCTAAGTGATGTCCAGTATCTAGAATCAAACGAAAGATTCCAATGGCTTCACAAGAGTTTTGACTCGATTTCCCATATAAACGAAGTTTTCATTTGGATTTATGATTCGGGTCGAAAGGAATCCTTGCATCGTATTTGAAACGTGAGTGGTACAGCCAGAATCAAGCCACCAAGTGTTATTAGGAACTTCAACTAAATTAGATTCGAAACATACAAAAACATTATGTATACTTTTCTTTTCGAACCATGCTTTACGTTTTAGACAATCTCTTTGAAAGTGTTCAAGCTTTCTACAAAACCGGCACTTAAGATTATCAAGTTCTTTTTTATGAATTTGGACAGATGAATCATTCACTTTATGTAGTCCATGCTTGCCATTTCCCTTCTTTCTAATGACTTTTTTTACCAACTCCTTGATTAATTACAAGATGAACAGAATGAGTTCCTTGATTCTTAAGCCTCATTTCCTCCTGAACTAACATTCCATGAAGTTCATTCACATTCCACTTATCTTTCATGGTGTTATAGTTCATTTGGAATGGACTGTACTCAGAGGGAAGCGAGTTTATGATAAGCTGCACAAGGAATTTTCATCCACACTCACCCCTAATGACTTAAGTCTTGCTGCAAGGTTTGTCATTTCAATGACATGTTCATGCATGCTACGAGAACCATCAAATTTCATGGTGGTTAAAGTAGCCATTAAAGTCCCAACAACAGATTTATCAGCGGTTTGGGAACGTTCTTTCACAAATTTCAGAAATTACTTAACACTTTCAGTGTTAGGAATGGTAGACTTTATATTGTCTGCTACACTCATTCGCATAAACATAAGGCTTAGTTGGTTTGATTTCACCCAAGCATCATATATAGACTTTTTCAGCAGCACTGCTTGTGTCAGTAATAACAGACTTTTCAATATTAGGTTCAGCTTAAGGCTTATTCATATTATATAATGTTTTTTTTTTCTTTATTGAGCCCGTTC
Organism: Perilla frutescens; assembly: GCA_026008535.1. NCBI lineage: Eukaryota > Viridiplantae > Streptophyta > Magnoliopsida > Lamiales > Lamiaceae > Perilla > Perilla frutescens. Next base: position 19,978,291 of record BRKX01000004.1, read on the forward strand.
TTATTGCAAATTAAATTGTATATTTTGTGTTTTTTGTGTGTGAATGTGGCTATTGAACTAAAAATATTCTTGTATGTGTGTGTGAAAATAAAATAGTTTGTTATTAAAAATTCAAATTTCAATTAAAAATATTCAGTTCCTACTAATAAAAAGACTTGAGAAACAAATTTGGTTTGCTCAAAATAATAAAATATGATCCCACCAATAAAAAGACTCAAGAAACAAATTTGATTTGCTCAAAATAATAAAATATGATCCCGTGCACACGGGAAGGTAGTGCACTAGTTATAATTAAAAACAAATTGTTATGAGTTTTGTTTACAAACTTCCCTAAAAAGATTTTGTTACAGAGTCATTATTAAAAAAGTTAATATAATATGATATACTAGTATTTCGTAGTTAGCATTACACGAATTTATAAAAAAATGAACTATATCTTTATATGTGCATTAAATATAATAATATTAAGTAAAATTTATAGCAACATATACACCTAACGATCTAATTTATTTCCCTTGAAAAAGGTTCTGATTTATTAACAGGTAGTAGCAGAGACAGTATAACTATAATCATAATATTTAGTGAAAATAATAATGTTGCTGAAATATTATAATTAGCTAGCAAGCCTAGCATACTAACATTAAAATAAAATTAGGAGACCAAAATGTCACGGATTCGAATCTTGTCAATACTATCAGGTCGGGTACGTGAGTTTGAAAAAAATAAAAAATAAAAAATAAAAAATAAAAAATAAAATTAACACCAAACAGTACTGTATTGAATTCGTAACGAATTCACGCCTCTAGTTCTACCAAACACCCAGACTTGAAAGGTAAAACTGCAAAGCATCGCGTCATCCACTTTTCACCAAGGGAACAACCTCATATATAGCAGCGTATCCGACTAAAAATCCGCTTTCATTTACTTCAAATCATACATACCTTCTTCCAATCTCGCTCTTCACTCTCTCTCTCTCTCATCTCCAGTTGCTCCCGACGACCTCGTTTCATCCATCACTGGTTGGCAATGTTGCTCAAGTCATTCATCGAAGTTCATCCGGACTCACACTTCCCGATTCAGAACCTGCCGTACGGCGTGTTCAACCGCGAACCCGGTTCGGAGCCCAGACCGGGTGTTGCCATCGGAGACTATGTGCTCGATCTCTCCGTCGTTGCGTCGGCCGGTCTTTTCGACGGTCCGTATCTCAGAAACTCCGATTGCTTCTATCAGGCATGCTTTCTTTTCTTTCCTATTTTTGTTCGAGCTTCCGATTTGAACGTTGAATCAGAGTGCTATTGGAAATTCTATTTTGTCAAGTATGAGGATTTTGTGCATTTTGAGTTGACCTTTCTGCTGTGATAACGGCATGCTTCGTTTATGCCCGAATTTTGGGCATTGGCCTCATCATGCAGCCGGTAAGTGATTAGTGATTTGCATCGTCAAAGAAGCTGCCAGAGCTCAGAGGAGAAGTGAATCCAGTTGATTAAAAAAAAAAACTACAGGAATAACTCTCGAAATTAAATTGAACTAGAATAACTCACGAAATTAAATTAATTTAATTTATGTGGCCCTAAATTCGAGAAATAGAAGTTAAACCATTGAAAAATAATTACACAACATGCTTGAGTGATTGAACTCACTTGTCATGACTTATGACTGGGTGGAATGGAATTGTTTCAGAATTATTATTTATTTCCCTAAAGTTTGTGCAATAAATTATAATACACAACAATATGAAGATTTTTGAGAATTTTGCTGTATGGCATATGATACAGCCTAATCTCAATAAGTTGCTGGAATTGGGACGTCCAGCATGGAAGGAAGCTCGTATAACATTACAAAAGCTACTGTCAGGTGGGCTGCTCAAATTGCTTCGTTCATACATATCATGGATTCCTAATCATCATACACTCATAGTAGATTTAATTTTCTAATTTTGCTTGGACATAATGCAGCTGCGGAACCAATATTGCGAGATAATGCTAGTTTGAGGGAGAAAGCACTTGTGCCTATGGTACTTTGTGCATACATTTTTGAATTTGCACGATTTATCCAACTTTTGTTTCGGTTTTGACATTTGATCCTTGCTGATGTGCCAGGGCAAGGTCCAAATGCTTCTTCCCATTGCAATAGGGGATTACTCGGACTTCTTTGCATCCAAACATCACGCAAAGAACTGTGGAGTTATATTTCGAGGTCCAGAAAACCCAATCAACCCAAACTGGTATGCAATTTAGAATGTCATAAAGCTGAATCATCTCTCTCCTCTCTTACGCGTTATGTTCCTGTGCTGGCTTCATATATTTCAGGTTTCACATCCCTATTGCTTACCATGGGCGGGCATCATCTGTTGTCATCTCTGGCACTGATATAATAAGACCAAGGTTATAGAAGAGAAATCATTGCTAATTTTCAAAGCTCAATTGTTTCCACTGTTCTAAGAGCTTCCCTTTACGTTGATTGGAAAATCTGTATCTTAATAGTTTGAAATAGTTATTCCCCAGAGTTGGGGAGTGTGCAGCAAATTTGTAATGACTAGCATCACTAAAACTCTGAAACTTATGAATCCTCAGTGGATAATTCTTCCACAATAAGAAAACTTATCCTCTGCTAAATTCATGTTTCCATCTGTAACACCCCCGGTAACCTAATTGCAGGACTATAATGTTACATTTTTATTTAGCGCCTGCAGTTAGGCTAGGGGGCATTACACCATCCATACTGAAGGGGAAAATGATTTGATATGTTCTTCCAGTTTCTTGTCTGCTAATGAAGTTAAATTGCTTTAGATACTTTTGTGGAAACCATGTTTAATTTATCCTTTCCTGTGCAAATGCATTGTACATTGTGTAACTTGAGAAGTTTTTGTTTATTCCAGAGGGCAGGGCCATCCAGCAGGCAATTCTTCTCCGTATTTTGGACCTTCTCGCAAGTTGGATTTTGAACTGGAAATGGTAAGTTATTTGACAGAAATAGGATAACTTATTTTGGGTCTAAATAGCAAGTCCATCTCTGTTTTTCTTTATTGTTCTCTGCTAGATATAATTACAAAGACCTACTGGTATCTAAAATCAATTACCATATCGCATTCTTGTTGCAAAATGCATATAGGCTACTGTAGTTGGTCCTGGAAATGAATTGGGGAAGCCTGTGGATGTCAATGAGGCTGCGGACCATATCTTTGGACTTGTCTTGATGAATGACTGGAGTGGTACGAACAGATATTTCCTATCATATTAATTCACATAGAAGTATATGGCTCAATTTATGACGCCCTTAAGATGCTGCTTTTGACAGCAAGAGATATTCAGGCATGGGAGTATGTGCCTCTCGGTCCTTTTCTGGGCAAAAGTTTTGGTAAGAAATCATTCCCTTTGCATACAGTGAATTTAACTGAAAATGTTTTCAAACTTGTATATGGCCAGTAAATGTAAATAATCTAGTTATACTATCATGGTAGTCAGCTTCTGCAATCTGACTGTCGATAATCACATTTATACTCATGAGGGAAACTTTGCCCCAGACTGAACGTAGCTGAAGCTTAATTTTTTGTTTTGGATCCACTGCAGGCACAACTCTTTCCCCATGGATTGTGACCTTAGATGCTTTGGAACAATTTTCTTTAGATGCTCCTGAGCAGGTACATATTAATTGTTGTAGCATTGTTGGCCTGTTCTTTCCATACATATTAATTGTTTGCATCATCACAATTGCAGAATCCTCCTCCCTTGCCGTATCTTGCGGAGAAGAAATCCAAAAACTACGATATTGCCTTGCAGGTGCTGCTTTTTGTAACTCTGCAGAAGATACTTCTTATTCTCTCTCCTTCACACACACACACACGCGCGCGCGCACACACACGTTAATGCGAACTATGATCAACTTTGGCCTCCTTAGTCCCTTTGGGGACATCCAAGCGTTGGACCTCCCATGTGTGAAGGGAGAGGTCTCGGGTAATCGGGTTCAATCGACATTGACCCCCCTCCCCCAACTCAGAAAAGAAAAGAAAATTTTATCCCCCCTACCTTCTCATGCTTATGAAACCCCGTCGAGTATTTGTATAATTAAAAAAAAGTATGGCTTCTCCTCCCTCAGGTTTCCATTATACCAGCTGGACAGAAAGATGCACATGTTGTTACAAGAAGCAACTTCAAACACCTGTATGAAGTTATCCACTTTAGTTTTAGTTTTTGATGATCTCTCTCTCTTGATCAATGGAAGTAGACCTTTTGTGATGGGATAACGGGAATCTGTTTGCTGGTGCAGATATTGGACGATAACTCAGCAACTTGCCCATCAGACTATCAATGGTTGCAACTTAAGGCCTGGTGACCTCCTTGGAACTGGAACTATAAGTGGCCCTGTAAGATTTTCTCCTGAATGGCCTTGAATTCAGTTTGATGCTTGTTTCTTTGACCCCTTGTAGCACTAGTTGATGAGTTAGCGGCACCGGTAGAGAAAATTCTTACGCTGTCTTAATTCATGTGCAGGAACCTGATTCTTATGGATGCCTACTAGAGCTAACCTGGAATGGGCAAAATCCTTTATCTTTAGGTGGAACTAGTCGTACGTTTCTGGAGGATGGAGATGAAGTGATTTTCACTGGCTGCTGCAAGGTTAAGTTTCTTTAGATATTTACTACCCTCAACTGTTGTTTTGTACCCCCTTTAAACAATAACTTAGTCTGATTCAATTGCAGGGCGATGATTACTACGTTGGCTTTGGAAAGTGCTCAGGGAAGATTCTTCCATCGCCTCCTTGAGATGAGAACCTGTTTTTGTTTTGCCAAACTCATTGTTTTGCTGCAAATGTTTCTCTCTCATCTTTGTATTGCATACTTATGTTTGGCTGCCTTATGGCCTGTTTCCCGAATTGTATCACTAGGGAAATAATCCTCGTTGAGCACTCGAAATAGAAAAGTTTTTTCATATTGATATTTGACAGTGCGTAGTAGAGGCTATTTACTATTTTTCATATTTCGAGTAAGCGACTTTTCGTCAGTTGGCAACTTTTTGAATGTTCGTTATATAAATATTTAATAATAATTTTGTCTAATACAATACAAACACTATTAAATAATTATACATTTTTTAAATAATTGCATTTAAAAAAAAAATAACAAATATGTAATCTGGCATAGAGTGGCGAGTGGGATACCAAATATGGATCGTTATCTTCTTATCCTAACCAATTTCTAACGATGATCAAATACATATGATATGAGATGTATGTAAATAAATTAATCCGACAGCTTACCAGGGAGGTCCCGCTAATAACGGGCAGTGCTGAAGCAGAGCCCATGCGTAATAGGCGGCAAGATAAATTTTTAGAAACGTCTACATTCCGCAACGTCACTTAATCTTTACTATCTTTACTCTTTCCTCCTCTCTTTCCTTTTTCATTCCCTGCTCCGCCCTCCGCTTCAGGTAAATATGAAGTCCTCCCACAGACACCGATTTTCCTCTTCCGCCGCCACCACAGTTGTCTACACTTTTCAGAATGACAACTCTGCCTCCGAACCCGACTCCAAAATTGCCGAAATCCCAATCGCCTCCGCCCCTAACGGAACTGTTCACCAATCCCTAGACTCCTCCGCTGCTACTAAGATACAGGCGGCCTACAGATCTCACGTGGTCCGCACTCTTATCAGGAAGATCTCTTCCGTCAATTCTGAAGCCAATCGCTGGCAGAGACTCATCCAACGCCAGGCATGATTTCAAATTCTTATCCCCCTCATCATTCTACTAGTTCTGATCGCAAGTATTTCACCTCAGTTTGCAGAAATTCAGGATTGCATTGTGCATTATCATCATAAAAAAACAATAAATTTGCTAGAATTTAATTGAGATTACCTCTTCCAGCTACCTGCGATTTTTTCAATCCGTCTAATTATTGCCTAATTTTATGCTTATCTTGTGCAATTGAATGTTTACTATCAGCAGCAGAAGTATCTACTTATCTCTAAGCACAAAATTTAGAGCCTAGGAACATATATACTAGATTGAAAAATTGATGCAAATATAACCATGCCATCGCATCAGTCAGTTTGTTGAAGAAGGAATCATATAATTTATTTTGGATATCAGACAAATTGATTTATAATTATATCTGGCATGCAGGAGACAGTTGATGCAGTACGTAGCAGTGCACGGGAGAGGATGAAGATCAATGAGGCGTTGATGGGGTTGCTATTCAGGCTCGATTCGGTGCCTGGAGTTGATCCGAATGTAAGGGAGCTGAGGAGGCATGTAAGTCGCAAGATTGTGGGGTTGCAAGAGATACTGGATGCTGTTTCAGATACCAGAGTTGAGCATTGGGATGGATATTTGAGGGATTGGGACGACATTGTTGCAGGGCTCGAACAAGAGGTTTGCAAAGAAAGAGGCGGTGGGAAGGAAATGGAGATGTTCTGCGCTCAGCATTTGGGTTTCCAGTGCCTGCAGAGATTTCTTCGCGATCAATAACCTAGGTACACTATACTGATACTGATGCTGATACACACGTCTAGAGTTAATCTGTACACATAAACTAAATGATGTTACTAATCCGTACGTTGCTTCTCTCTCTCTTCAATCTCTCTCTATATATATAGTGCTAAGTTGTTGTTTCCCTCCCTTCCTAAACTATCATTTTGCCGTTAATGCATAGATGAAGACAAATTACTTGAAATTGGAAGGCATTTTTGTATACGAGTTTGTAAATTCCAATTAGATGATTTACAACAATGTTTGACTCCTCACGAGAAGGTAAACTCAAGAACAAAAATTAGTGAAAAATGTAATGGAGAATATGCTGTAAGGTCGTATGATTGCCTGTGTGGAACCTCACAATTCATATTCGTATTTCCCTCTCGTAATTTATGTTCTCAAATATATGTTGTCACGTAAACATATATCCTATATATGTATGCTCATAGTGTGTGTGTGTGTGTGTGTGTGTGTGTGATACTAGATTGTAATGCCACAGAAAATAAAGAAACGTAGATTTGCCAGTTAAGTTGTAGGTCTTGCAACTTCATTTGGTTGTCAAACTTCAGTAGCTAATGGATTTTGTTCATTATTCGTCCATGTTAGTCAATCATCTTGTTTAATCACTCTGGAATAGCTTGTGAGGTTTCTGAGACTTTGAAATACATATATATTACTTTTTTTTTTTCAGGCAATATTACTTCTATATATTTTATATTAAAATTAATGTCCAGTCATAATATACCAATACAATTTATAATACATATTTTTTTATGAAATGATTACTGATCAAAATTCAAGGGCAAAGACGCATTTACCACGTGAGATTCTCTAGTTCAAAGTTGTGTATGTTAACCGTGTCCCAAATATCAAAATTGTTAGTTTTTTTTTCATTTTTTCTTCAATTTTAATTTCTTTTTATTTAGTATAATTTTACATTATTATTTAGAGTTTATAATTATTTTTAATATTTAATTTTCATTTTTTAATTAATGTAATTGATTTTTAGAGTTTTTTTTAATTGATTTTTGGAGTTTATTATTCCAAACTTAGGGTATATAATTTGTTCAAATTGAAATTCTTATAAATAAATATTAATTAGAATTAATTATAATATATTAAATTTTATTTTATGAAAAACATTATTAAAATTACATATTTTTTTATGTTGGTACAAAGATAGAATTCACGATTTGAACAAGAGAATCTCATCCAACCAACCACTTACGATTTTCCCATAATCGAGCTGATTCGCGGTTGATATAGTAAATCTAAGTCGATGGTGATGTGACATTTTAACCGAGTCTCCCTCTCTAACAATAAAATATATTTTATAATAGTTTTATATTTTTAAAAGGTTGCCTTCAACAAATGACTAATGATGAATAACACACACACTGACACACACACACACACACATATATATATATTTATATATAAATAAAGCATTGAACAAATATTAAAATGTTGCCCAAAACCTTTTAGAAATGAAGAATGCCATTAAATAATATTTTAATATTAAAAGGTTGTCTTGAATGGTCAATGGATGAAAGTTGCAACAAATGACTAATGATGATCGACACCACATATTAAACATGGAAGTTTATTGAAACCCATATTAAACATAGAATTACTTGCATTCATATTCAAAAAAAGAAGACGTGACGACTGAAGAGCAAGGAAAAAAGAAATAAAAATAATGATTTGGCCTCCCGAACATGATGAAAAGTTAAAAGCAGCAGCGAGCAGCACAACAAACTACTGACTTTTACCGACAAAACTTAAGGGCAACTCCAACCGCTGCGGCATTTCATTATTTTGCAGTGGAATTGGTCTCCAAAGGCGGCTGCATATGAGACCCTATTTTGGGGGAATATGCCTTCCCTCTCTCCTCGACGGCATCTTGATTTAATTTTTTTTTTTTGTTATATTTTATTTTTTATGTATGTTATTTGTATTGTATTTTAAATAATGTGTTATAATTAATATTAATATATATGATAAATTTAATTAAAATACAAATGTTGATACATAAAATTAAATTAAATAAAAATTAGGTTAACAATAAGAAATACTAAAATAAATAAAATTACACCAACAATAAAACTACATAAAAATATTAAAATAGATAAAAGTACATGAAATAAAAACATTAAAATGTGCATAAAATAAAATAAAAGGATACAAATATTTCCCTAATAATACATAAAAATACTAAAATAGATAAAAAAAAAATTTCATAATTATTATGAAAATTTGAATTTAAATATAGATATTCATTAAATAAAATTTTATAAATCATTATATGTTATCAATTATAAAATAATAGTTGAAAATGAAATAAAAGAAATATTCTGGAATATTCTCTTTTGGTGTAGAATTATAGTGCAAACGGTTGGATATGAAATTGAAAATCTGCTGCATTTTAGTAATAGTGATGCAGTATTATAGTGCAAACTGTTGGAGATGGCCTAAGGAAAACGACATACACTTTACCCAATTGTCGGCACAGTGGGCATTTTCTGCCTTTTGTACCTCAATTTCTTCTACGATCATCTGGATTTCGAGTTCCCGGTGGTGTTATGGTGGCTGCCGGAGATGGGATTCGTGGGGGTGAACGGCACCAGATTCGTGCTCCTCCAAGAGCAAGAGGGTGGGGCCCACAAAGAGTTGTACGTGAATGGATGGAATTCCTATTGGTTGATGCAGGAGAGCATAGCGGGACCATCGCGGCGCAGGGTATCTGAGATGCTCAACAGAGGCGCTCAAATGGGGCTCACCCTTTGCAGGACTTGGGCTTTCAGTACGGCCCGGGCCCTAATTCTCTTCAGCTCCGCCCCTCTCTCTTCAACCAAAGTCTTTTCAAGGTTTTCTACCTACCTACTACTCTTTTTCTTTTTTTTCTTTTCATTTCCGGGATGATAATTTCATACCAAAGTTTTCTATTTATTTAATTTCCTCTGTGATTTTATTTCTTCAACATATATATATATGTATATAGGCGTTAGATTATGTATTGTTTGAAGCTAGAAGAAATGGGATAAGAGTAATCCTGAGCCTTGTAAACAATTTGAATGCATATGGTGGAAAAGAGCAATATGTTCGTTGGGCAAAAGAAGCTGGGTTCAATGTCTCTTCTTCTACTGACTCATTTTTCTCTAACCCAATTATAAAAGGTTATTACAAGGCTTATGTTAAGGTATGCCTATCCTCGATTCTCTTTAGATATCAGCATATATGCTTCAATCATTCACTAATTTTGATTGAATATGGATCATCTTATCAACTATTGTAGGCCATATTATCTAGAAAAAATTACTTCACTGGAGTCAAATATTCCGAAGAACCATCCATATTTGCCTGGGAACTTATCAATGAGCCTAGGTGTGAATCCATTTCATGCTCTTCTGCTCTTCAGGTAACACCAAAACACGACTCTTTCCTTTTGCTTCGTTAAGGCATCTTGGCCAGCATAAGATATCAATGTAATGAAGATACATGTGATCCTCATTTAGCTAATACTTACAATGCCACACCTTCATTTGGTTATCTTCAATGGCACTTGTCTCTAGGCTTGGATTACAGAGATGGCTGCTTTCGTGAAAAGTTTGGACCAAAAACATCTCGTAACAGTCGGGCTTGAAGGGTTTTATAGCTTAAAATCAAATGAGAATTACGGAGCAAATCCGGGGAACTGGGCAGCAACACTTGGATCAGACTTCATAAACAATTCTGCTGTTAAAGACATAGATTTTGCTTCAGTCCATGCATACCCTCACAGCTGGTTTGTAACTCATATTAATACGAACTTGAAGAGTTCTTTTAGCACGGTATATTTGCATTATTGAATACTTATTGGGGTGGGGGGGGGGGGGTTAAATAATATACATAGAATTGACTGTATAGATTGGTATGCTACAGGATCCCGGAGTCAGATTTAACAGCTAAAATCGAGTACCTTACAAGATGGATAGATGCTCATATAAGTGATGGTGAGAATGTGTTGAAGAAGCCAGTCCTTTTTACAGAAGTGGGTGCCCCTTCGAGTATTCAGACAGGAGGAGCGAGCGTATGAGAGAGACATTTTATTGAAGACTGTCTACAACAAAATTTACAAGTCTGCAGAGAAAAGAGATGCAGGTGGTGGAGCTCTAATTTGGCAGTTGTTGGTTGAAGGTGTTGATGAATACAAAGACCAATTCTCCTTCATAGCCTGGAAGTATCCTTCGAGGTATAAACTGATCTTGGAGCAATCATGCAGGCTAAGAAATATGTCTTCGGAGGAGGCGTATACAAGGAATAAATTTCACAAGAAAGATCCTTGTTTCAGCCACATCAGTTAATATATATATATATATATATAAGGTTGCTGGATTTGGATACCCCATTTTTTTTTTTCAATTTCAAAAGTTGATAAAAAAAAAAATTCCCGGAAAAAAGCCAGTTGAAAATTAGAGAGGCAGAAGCAAATGCTTACTGTGATGATGTCATGATTTAATTTTTTTAATCGTGTTTTAATTTTCATAAATAAACAAATGCATACTGTGATGATGTGTTTTCAAATCGAGAGGGAAGCAGGTAGGCAGTTATGCATCATTAACATCTGCTGCTGTTATTCACTAGCCAAGGCTGTTCCTGAGGTGATCAACAATGACCCGACTAGGTCTCCAAAATTTTCCAAGGCACTAATCGTAATATACTAATATACCATATGGATCTTGACCCATTAGACGGAAAAAAATTGCTAATTAACGCCCTAGACCGAGTAGTTACCGTGGGCCCTGGGATCATTGATTGCATTTATTGATTTCAATAGCAAATTAAAAGGGACTACTTTTTTGTTTATCATCGACATGTAAGAAAAAAAAACATACAAAAATCAGAAGCAGATCAAAGTATCAAACAGCTATGCTAATTGCCTTACACCTTGCCTAAAGGCCAGATCGTGAATATCTAATACAATAACATGCTAAAATGTTGGATAACTAGCTAGAAATTCAATGTAGCCCACAAAATTAAATATTAATCATTTATATATGATAACAATTAAATGATAATTCTTACTTCCATTCCATTTCCATGTACACGTTCGTTTTTCAGAGGAATGGACACGTGAGCTGAGTCGGGCTAACGAGTTGGCGAGTCTTCACAAACTCCATGAACGCTAGAGTCTCGGTGCATCCCTTCACATCAGCCCCGGCCCGAATAAACGGCGGAAAGAAAAGCCAAAAACTGCTTATTATCACATACGCCACCGTCAGCGGCCCGCTAACAAATCCTGGCAGCCAAAACTTTCTTGGCAGCATTTTCTTGACGACGATCTCCACCGACAGCGACGCACCATGCAACACGAAGAACCCCATCATCTCTCCACTGGGCCTCACCCTTCCGAAGTTATACACCACCAGTTCGTGCATAAGGCCCGAAACAAAGAAAGTCGACATGACCGCAGGAATCGCGGCCCATTTCCTTCCCATGAGTCGGGCCAAGACCGACCTCACGGGCTGGAACACCGTGGGGTGTAAAATTTTAGGGACCATCAAGTTCCACCTTCTTCCCCAGAAATCCTGCAGGGAGGTAGCTAGGTAAGGCTCGTTGAACTGCGGCTCGAGCTCGACTTGTGTTAGGGATTTAGCGATGGCGCCGAAGAGAGATAGGAGCATCTCGAGCATGAAGTATATGTGAATGCAATAGCAGAACCATATGATTTTTGGATGGAGATGGTCTTTGTAGCCGTAGACGCGGATGAGAAGAGCTAAGATGATGATTTTGGTGGCGAAACTTATACGTGATTTGTTGGCGGGTTGGTCGAGTTCGGTGTCGGATTTTTGAATTTTGATGGGGAAACAAGCGAGCGGAATGAAGTGAGAGAGAGGGAGGGGAGGGTTTGAATGTAAGGGGCCGGTGTTGAAGGCGAAGAGAATGAGTTTGAAGGTGGCGAGCCAGGCGATGAAGAAGGAGGTGACGGCGCCGAGATGTATGGTGGTGAGTTTGAGGGGAAGAAGCAAAAATAGGCATGTGATTGGGAATATCGAGAGACGTCGCAGACTGCCTGAGGGGAATATTTTGCCCGCCGTCTGGCAGTAGCATAACGATGCTACTATTGTTGTCCATACAAGAATCAAGTTCTTGATTTCGCCTTCCATCTCTCTCTCTCTCTCTGTCGGTAAATCCGTCTTAATTATTATGTATGGTTATAAAGCAATATTGAAGCTAGCTAGTGGACATCATACATTCATACTATTAGTATTTTCCTGTATTTAAGTCCAAACTATTAGGGGGAATATAAAACGCAAGTTTATTTATTCCAAGCAATATCTGGCTTAAATATCACAATTGTTTTCAACTATTTGACGGTGGCACACAATGACACGATTGGACTAAGATATCTGCAGATTTCTTTACCTTTTACTTTGAACTTTATTTAACTGCAATTTGAGATGTGTATAAATAACGCCTTTTGACCGGCAATGAGAGATAGTGTGATGCATAGGTATGGAAATAGACTAGGCTATTCGACAGGGATCTATAATTTCGATCCGGCCTGCGTTATGCCTACATAAGCTCGGCTTATTTAGTAAAGGGTTAATTGCCTTAAAAGTCATGAACTTTGAGCTTAGTTGCAAATTTAACATGAACTTTAAAAGTAGGCAATTAAAACACCAATTTTTAATTTGCATGTTATTCAGCATCCCCATATTTTTATAAAATAAATTGACCTCCAATCCAACATATAATTGGGGCCACTTTGATGTCATTAGCTAAATTTGATGGTCGAGTCATGGCGGGTTAGAAGAGACGATCAAATTGTATGTTGGATTGGAGATCAATTTATTTTATAAAAAAAATGGGGATGTTGAATAACATACAGATTTAAAGTTGGTGTTTTAATTGCCTACTTTTAAAGTTCATGTTAAATTTGCAACTAAGCTCAAAGTTCATGATTTTTAAGGCAATTAACCCTTTATTAAATAGGCCTAAATGAATTGTATAAAAAGAAAAGGAAAAAGCTCCAATCTAGAAATCCCGAATATCACAATATGATAACTAAGGGGACCGGGGCCTCATCAAAACCCACATGGAAAATCCGTTGTGGGAAAAACCATATGAGAAAAAGAGTACCCTTCTAATTAAAACGGAAAAAATCAGGACATAAATAGGCCACAATAAAGCTCTTTAGAAAGTCTCTTTACATAAATAAGCCAGGCCAAGGCTTTTGAAAAAGCCCATCAAGCCTAATAGGTCGACCTATTTATGAAATTAAATAAAAATAAATATTTTTTTATAAAATTTATTAGTACACTTTGTTAGTTAAATAATTAGTTTAACAAATATTATATTTATATTTAACAAGAAGACATATTTATATTTATAAATCATTAATTTGATTTATCACTTGAAAAAATTTATGAAAAAATAAATTGTATGTATATATGCATATCTTTTTTTTAATAAAAATATAAAATTTATTTTAAATAGACTTAAACAGATTTTATAAAAGCTTAAGACCCAAGTCGTTAAATTAAATAGGCCAGGCCTAGGCCTATATAAAAATATTAAATAGATAATGGGTCAGACCCAGGCCTATCATTGCTAAGATAGGCCCAGGCCTTCCAAGCCAAAGCCTGGCCCAGCCTGACCTATTTCCACTGAAACATATTAAAGTCTATCACCACACACCACTGCAATATGAGCCATATTTCTGAACATAATTAAATTCTTATCTACACTCTCGCTTAAATCCTCAAAATATATTTAGGGTGAAAAATTTATCTAGACAAAAATATATTAAAATTGATAAAAAAAGCAAGCTTTAAAACTAGAGAGTTTCTTGGGCAATTTGTATTTACCTTACACAGTATTCAGAAAATGGAGCCCACCAAATCAGAATTTTTGTACTTATATTCTGATAAAAGTGGCTTGTAACTGCCACACATGAGAGAGAGAGAGTATTAATGAGTTAGGGTTTGAAACCCCCAACCACACGTCCTCGACTTAATTTAAAAAAAACTGCTCTCGATTGAATTTATCACTTCCCAACCACGATTGAATTAAAAAAAACTGCTCTCGATTGAAATTAAAAAAAAAAACCCCCTCCCCGTCTCTCATCTCTCTCTCTCTCTCAAAGCCACGGTTCTGAAAATCCCCTCTCTCTTGCCCGTCTCTCATCCCCCCCCCCTCTCTCTCTCTCTCAAATCCACGGTTGTTGTCAAGAGATTGAAGAATCCACTATTAATTTCTTCGACATTCAGGTTGCTCTCTCTCTCTCTCTCTACAACTCACGATATTCATATCTCTCAGTTGAACACTCACGCCGGCGCCGGAGATGGAGCGAGGAACTGGAGAACCACCGGAGACGTCATCTTCTCAAGTAGGCTTCTCAATTAAACTTGTGCGGTTTATTTTCATAGTTTATGGTTTATAATCATGTGACCCTAATTTAACGAAATTAGGGGTTTTAAAATTAATCGAGGCTAGGCTTATTATGTTAATCGATTGATTTGTATGTTAATCGTGACTTATTAGGCTAATCGAGGCTTGTATTATGTTAATTGTGGCTTTTGAATTTAATCGAGGATCACTTAAAATTAATCAAGGCTCATGTTGAAATTAATCGAGGCTAGGCTTATTATGTTAATCGATGAATTTGTATATAAATCGTGACTTATTATGCTAATCGAGGCTTGTATTATGTTAATTGTGACTTTTGAATTTAATCGAGGATCACTTAAAATTAATCGAGGCTCATGTTAAAATTAATCGAGGCTAGGCTTATTACGTTAATCGATGGATTTGTATGTTAATCGTGACTTATTATGCTAATCGAGGCAAGTATTATGTTAATTGTTGCTTTTGAATTTAATCGAGGATCACTTAAAATTAATCGAGGCTCATGATAAAATTAATCGAGGATCACTTACAATTAATCGAGGATCGGTGAAATTAATCAAGGCAATTTTAAAAATAATTGAGGCTCATTTGAAAATTAATCGAGGCTCGATTTAATTAATCGATGCAACTTTTAAAATCAATCGACGCTCAATTAAAAATTTCCTCGATTGATTTTAAAAATTTCCTCAATTAATTAAATCGAGCCTCGATTAATTTTAAAATGGGCATCGATTAAATTTAAAAATTACCTTGATTAATTTAAGAGAGTCTCGATTAAATTTGAAAATGCCTCGATTAATTTTAAAAGTACCTCAATTAATTTTAAACATGCCTCGATTAATTTTAAAAGAGACTCGATTAATTTTAAAAATGCCTTGATTAATTTAAGAGAGCCTCGATTAAATTGCATTTAAGAGAGCCTCGATTAAATTGCATTTAAGAGAGCCTCGATTAAATTTCATTTTCTCAGATTAATTTAAATTTCACAAATTTCCAATTTATATGAAATATTTATTGTATTTATTTTAATTGTAATTTTGAAAATGTTATTAGATTGATTGGCTTAGACTGCCGTTACGGAGCCTGAGGCCTTCGGTCGTGGTGTATGCCAAATCGGAGATTGTTGATCTGATCAGAGCCACACTGCATACGATAGGTGGTGACGACGCTGTCCGATTGTTTAGATTCAGATGTTTTGGATATTTTCTGGACTACAGGGGTGGTAACATCTAGAAGAGGGTGACGCACGCATTGATGACGCACGAGGTGCACGTGTCAGATCGTGCACGAATGAGACGGGAGGCATGGTTTTATATTCATCGCTCCGAGCTACGTTTTGGTCCGAGTGAGTACAACCTGGTGTCAGGTTTACGATTCGGCAGCTCGATATTCGATCAGAATGTCGATCATATTGTTCCGCCGAGATCTGTGTACCATCGTTTGTTCGAAGAGAAGTGCACGACCGTCCGTGAGATGGAGGACAGGTTTGGACAGATGAGGATGGCCAGAGACGCTCCGAGCTATGTGAAGGTTGCAAACATATTGTTCGTATACCGGATAATTCTATGCCTAGATCAGCACCGGATCGTGGATCCATGGGTGTGGGCGCTAGCAGAGGACTCGAAAGGCTATGGGCGGGAAAGAATCCGGGCAGTATCATTTTTACGAGCCGATCTGGGCACTTTAGGTAGTTAGTTTAAATTTTATTGTTTAAAATTAGTGATGCATAGTGAATCAAGTGAGAATGTAACTAATCTATTAATCCACTTTACATGTATGGGCTTGTGAGGTGATACCGGAGTTAGCCCGTGAGACTGGTGTATATAGTGGACAGCTCACTCTGCCTCGATGTTTGAAGTGGACATTCATTCCCTCTGCCACTGACCCAACCACCTTATTACAGCGTGTGGTACGTTTTGAAGTTTCTTGCTCTATTTTGAATATCAAATCTATATTTGTTAATTCATCTTAATGATATTGTTATTAATTCCATGCAAGTCACGTGTGGTTATGTTGATACCATCTCCCAAGGAGACGGGGACTCCATATTACCTGAGCATGCAGTTGGAGGTCGGTGCTCAGAGCGTGAGATTTGTTCCCACTCGAAAGGGGAACAAGAAGAAGATGCTTGCAAATGCATCATCCTGTTGTTCCATTTCAGCAGAGGAGGTTGTCCCCCCATCAGCCCGAGGCACTAGAGCTGCTCGGACACCACAGAAGGGTCAATAGGCGATCAATCAACCCTCGAGCCGGGCATTGAGGGACGAGTTAGATGATGAGATCTCCGATCTCCACCCCCCACAGACGAGGCAGCAGAGCACACAACAGATCCGGATCATAGATTGAGCCCTCCTCGAGCATGGAGAGCAAAGCGTTCGAGGAGGGATCGATCTCAGAGTAGTGGGGAGCATGAGCGGGCTAGACGAGGTGCCTTGGAGCCCTTAGATAGTTTTAAGAAGTGCTGGCTCGGGAGGATTGTGGCAGCTGTGACGGAAGAGATGATGCCCCGTGTGAAGGAGTACGTGGACCAGGCTGTTGAGAGGGCTATAGCCAGCCTGTGGAGTGGCCCTCGGAGGTCACCCACGCCTAATATGGGCCACCACGGCCCAGAGCTGAGCGACCGTAGTACAGCTCATCGGGCGCCCACCCCACATTCAGAGTCCTCTACAGCCCACTATAGTGCAGGAGGGTACCAGCACATCGGCTCCACGCCCTGCTGGATTTAGCTCGACCCAGCAGCTCATGAATGGCATTGATGATGGAATCCTCACGACGGCCTACGCATTGGGTCCCGATGCGAATATTCAACTCTATGTCAACGACTTAAACTTATGGCAGAAGTGGTTTGACAAGCTTGAGGATCCGAGTAAGGAGCTGCGTGAGATTCACATTAGCTACTTCTTGACCGTGACGTGTTGACGACTACGGAGAGATACTAGGTGTCCGACAGTGGTGGCTAATACTAGTGTATATGTGAGTTCAAATACTTATTTGAACTTTTTTTACAAAACATTGTTAGTTAGTCTTTTTTTACACCACGATTAACCATAATTCATTTTTACAGGAGGTCCTTGTCAGAGAATGGAAGAGACTTCATCCTCTTGACCCTGATTGCATACATGCATACTGGGATGATGACTACCAGCGGTGGACACCTCCAGAGAGACTGATATATCGGATCCATGGCAGTGATGGGCGGTATCAGGTGTCATGGATAGGGCGTGATTATGTAAGTTAACTTCACGAGAAAATAATATATTATTATATATCATTTGCTAACATTGTACTTGATATGATCCCTATCTTATGTTGTAGGCAATCGTGGTATGTAACGTTCTGCAGCAGCACTAGATAATGGTCTGTATCCTCTTTTCTAACTGGATAGTGGAGTTGTACGACTCATTCCTGTTTTACATGGACAATCCAAGTGATCGTGTGCTCTACGAGAGGCGAGATAGAGAGTTGATGCCCCTACTCCATCTACTTCCATGCCTACTCACATATGCCAGATTTTGGGAGGGTCGTCAGATGCCACCCCGATGTGCTTTTGCGATGACCCTGGACAAGTCTATATCAGATCAGTACATGCAGATAGATGGCACCAGCTGTAGAGTATATGCCTGCATGTACGTGGATCGTCTATTGGGTAGAGCCCCCTGTTCACTGTAACAAAGGAGGAAGTACATGTGTATTGGAGAGTTATAGGGGCTAGGATATACTCGTTGAATTATACAGGTAGGCCTACCATTTGACATTGACATTACATTTTTATGGATGTACTTTTGATATTATATTATCATTTACTGTTATATTATGATTGCTTGCAGACATTTATCAATATTAGTTCAATAGATTTCACATAAGATCCAAATATCAAGAAATTCAATAAACTTCACATAAATCCTAGATAATCAGTCGATATCCGCCGCCAAACAGACCGGACAGGTCGGGCGAGTATGTGCCATACTGCCACATATGCTGCACTTCTTAGGCGCTCTCCTGCGTACAGACATGTCCTCTGCTGGAGTATTTAGATCCACACCAGAAATAAGTGTTGGGGTTTTTTCGAATTAAACCACCGCAGGATCATTTGGATATTTATTAATCCCATGTTCATGCAAATCATAATTTTATGTTCATGCATGTTTATACACGTCAAGCACAAAACCATGCAAAATGAATCTAATAAAGCGGAAAATATAGATTCGAATTTCTTACAATTGTCAGACGTTCTGAGGACAAGATTACAGATCTAATCTTCCTGTTGAATCAAGATGAAATATGCGCCCCTTTTCTCTTCTGGATCGACCACCATAATATTTTACTTCGAGATCTTCTGTTGTATTCCCGGACTGAGTATCAGATACAGAGTGGGCTGTATACTACTGATAGGGTTGTGAAATCTGTGGATATCTTGAGAGACAAAAGATGCGCTGAATTATATCACTAAATTTTCGTCCCCCTCCCCTTATTATATAGGGAGGTGGGTGAAAATACAGTTCCCAACCCTACTGGGTTTGGGCCTCTTTCTCAAGTTCAATATCTAGTCCACTAACAGTCATATTGGGCTACAGTAGGGATCTAGAAGAATATTAAATTGGCCCACTAATTTATTTAATATCCAATATCCAATAAACTTAGGATATAATTAAATAAATTAAGCTTTACTTTTATTCCACTAAGGAAGTAAAACTGACCTACTAATTTAATACATATTTGCGAATATGCTATCTCCTTTAGTTCAGTCATTCCCTGTGTTTAAGATATAATGTTCATTAATTAATTATGTCAGCCCCTAACAGCTATAATTAATTAATATCTAAAACCTTGAGTAGTACCACACAAGCTTTACTCATGTACGGAATAAATTCCATCTGCAGGGTTTCAACATGAACTT
The DNA here is from genome assembly GCA_026008535.1 of Perilla frutescens. NCBI lineage: Eukaryota > Viridiplantae > Streptophyta > Magnoliopsida > Lamiales > Lamiaceae > Perilla > Perilla frutescens. The sequence continues at coordinate 19,998,046 of BRKX01000004.1, forward strand.
GTGTTTCCTCAAGAGAACATCATCAACCTGGCGCACTAGGACACGATGCTCATGCACATTGCACGACGCATCATGTATACACTATTATTACCCAAGATATCGAGTTTATTGATCCATGAAAGGATCTCACCCATTGATAAGTCAAAGCAATAAGTAATGTACACATATGCTTGCCAACAAACATGAGTTCAGAACCCGAACTCTGTGGATCTTTATTCTCTCACTATTAGGGTTAGAGTAGAGAATAGTATCCTATCGTGATCCTCCTCAATACACTAACAAGTGTACTAGAATAATCAGTTAGTCAATATAAACTAACTTATCAGATTATTCTACAGTGTACCGATGGTGTGTTTAGGACCATCTAAACCGTGAGCTCTTTAATACAATACAAGATTCTAATGATATGATCTTATCGTGTGTCTCCTCACACCATATCATCTAGAATGTAAGTATATAGAACATTGCATAGCACAATTATATAAAATAATCTAAATGCAAACAGTGACTGCAATAACTTTCAATTCATATCATCAGAAAAGTATATAAAGACATGTATTTCCAGTATACAAAACTAACAATCTCCCACTTATACTTGAAGCATGTCTTTCAAGCATAAAAACTAACTGACGTACTCTTCAATCTAAACTATCGACTCAAACTGCACCACCAGGTTTGCATCTCACTCCCATTTTCTCTACGTGACCATCAAAGGTCTTAGCCAGCAGGCTCTTCGTGAATGGATCAGCCAGGTTGTCCTCCGATGCAATCTTGACCACCGCCACATCTCATCTCTTAACGATTTCTCATATAAGATGGTACTTTCTCTCTATGTGTTTACTTGCCTTGTGGGCTCTGGGTTCCTTCAAATTAGCCACTGCACCAGAATTATCACAGTATATCGTGATAGTCTTAGGCAACTCAGGAACCATGCCCAAGCCCACTAGGAAACTGCGGAGCCATACAACCTCTTTTGTAGCCTCAGAGGCAGCTACATACTCAGCTTCCATGGTGGAATCAACAATACATTTCTGCTTTATGCTCCTCCATATGATGGCTCCGCCTCCTAATGTAAACACATAGCCCAAGATAGATTTACTCTGATTTTTGTCAGATTGAAAATCTGAGTCCGTATAACCCAAAGGCACTAGACTATTAGAGCGGAAAACCAACATGTAATCTCGAGTCCTTTTAAAGTACTTGAGAATGTTTTTGACCGCAGTCCAGTGACCTTGTCTAGGGTTAGACTGATATCTGCTTACCATGCCAATGGCATAGCATATATCAGGCCTAGTGTATAGCATGGCATACATTAAACTTTCCACAGCTGAAGCATATGGTACTTTCTTCATTTCCTCTATCTTAGACTGTGTTTGGGGATACATTTTCTTGGATAGAAGAATTCCATGCCTGTAAGGTATAAAACCTTTCTTGGAATCTTGCACACCAAACCTAGCTAACACTGTATCGATATAAGTCACCTGGGACAGACATAACATCATTTTCTGGTGATCTCGAATGATCTTGATGCCAAGGACATGTCCGACTTCACCTAGATCCTTCATATCAAACTGCTCGGACAACCACACCCTAATGTTCGACAACACCTTCTTACTGTTTCCAATAAACAAGATGTCATCAACATAAAGTACGAGAAATACCACCAAATTTCTGTCATATTTCTTGTACACACAGCTCTCATTCGGACTTTACACGAATCCATATGACTGGATAACCTCGTCAAACTGAATGTTCCAAGATCTCGATGCCTACTTAAGTCCATAAATTGATCTTTTAAGCTTGCACACCAAGTGCTCTTGGCCCTTAGCAATGAATCCCTCTGGTTCCTTCATGTGAATGTTTTCTTCAAGACTTCCATTAAGGAAAGTTGTCTTAACATCCATTTGCCAGATCTCATAATCCAAATGAGTGGTTTTACCCCATCAAGTGGTTCCACGAGCTCCCAGACTTGATTGCGATCCATAGATCCAATCTCAGACTCCACTGCAGTTTTCCAAGAATCTACATCTTTATTTTGAATTGCCTTGTCGTAGGTCAAGGGATCCAATTCATTTAGACCCTTTGGGAAATCTGAAGCCTCTCCCAGACCAATGAATATATCAGGTTAGCGTACAACCCTCCCACTACGATGAGGCAGTTCCCGTACTTCTGTGACATGTTGTGCAGTTTTTGGTGGTACCTCTTCTTACACAACTGGTGTAGGTTTCGATCCTTCCCCTCTTAACTCCTCAAGGATGATTTGACTCCTTGGTTTGTGGTTTATAATATAGTCTTCTTCTAAGAATCGAGCATTGGTGCTAACAATGATCTTCTAATCCTTAGGACTATAAAACAAACCACCTTTCGTTCCCCTAGGATATCCAACGAACAGCCTTACCTCAGTACGAGGAGCTAGCTTATTAGCTTCCTTATTCAATACGTGTGCTAGGCTACCCTAAATCCAAATATGGTTCAAACTGGGCTTTCGTCCAGTCCATAGTTCTGTGGGTGTAGAAGGAACTGATTTTGATGGAACAAAGTTCAGAATATAAGCTGCCGTTTTCAGGGCATATCCCCATAACGAAATAGGTAACTAAGAATAACTTATCATCGATCTGACCATCTCTAACAGAGTTCTATTCCTTCTTTCTACCACGCCATTCTGCTATGGCGTTCCAGGCGCAGTCAACTGGGAGGTAATCCTATTCTCTGCCATGTAATCCCTAAATTCACTTGAGAGGTATTCTCCACCATGATCAGAACGTAGTAACTTGATACTTCTGCCTGTTCGTTTCTCCACTTCCGCCTTAAACTCTTTGAATTTCTCAAAGCATTCAGACTTGAGGCGCAATAGGTAGATATATTCGTATCTGAAGTAATCATCAATGAGAGTGATGAAATACTTGAACCCTCCTCGAGCTTGAACTGACATAGGGCTGCACATGTCAGAGTGAATAAAATCTAATAGCCCTTCGGATCTATTTCCTTTTGACTAGAAAGGACGCTTGGTCATTTTACCTTTCAAACAAGATTCACACAAAGGAAACGATTCCAGTACCAAAGAAGACAATGGTCCATCATTTACAAGCCTTTGTATCCTCTTAAGGTTGATATGACCTAGCCTTAGATGCAAAATGATGCGATCCTCACCGGTAAGACGACGACGATGGCGTTGTTTTCCCAGGAGTATCAGGTTACACGAACAATTGGGAATGAAAATCCAAACCCTAGCCTCACAATGAAATTGAACCACGAATTTGATGGAATCCACGACGCTCGATCAATTGAAACCACGAACTCGAATTGTATGGATGACTCCACAAACGGGGATGTGAATCCGTTTGATAAGTCGTTTGAATCTCACGTTGTGTTGTGAAACTCGGATAATTCTCTCAGAGAGAAAAAGTGAAAACTCATGTTTAAAATTTAATATCAAAGTTGTGTTCCAAAATAATTAGAGACAAGGTCTTATATAGTTTGTCCAAAACATCAAGCCCCAAAATAAAATCCTACACAAACTAGGAAACAAAATAAGCAGAAATTCGGAACCGCCCGTACAGGCACGACACGGGCTCGGTCGTGCCGCCTTCGGTCGGGTCGCGCCTCGGTGGGCACGAGTGAGATCGTGCCGCGTCTGTCCCCGAGCCGCGCCTCCTTAGGTGCTTTTCACCCCTCTGTATCGATGCTCGGTCGCGTCGTGCCTATACTCGGGTCACGCCTGGGTCGCGCCTCCTCTATGCTCGGGCCGCGTCCTTCCGTTGTCCCGCACTCGCATGTGATCTTCGTCTTCCAATGATGCTCGGCTTCAACTCCTTCGACGGGTCTCTTTGACGCCTCTTGGGTCCAGACTCCTCGTATAAATCCACCGAGACTCTCCTTGAATCTCTTAGCTCTTGATCGTGTAACTGGCCCTTCCGGTACTTTGATTGGATCGGACATCTCCTTGGCTTGGGTCGTATCATTTCCCTCCTCTTGAAAAGGATTTGTCCTCAAATACAGCTCGTCACCTACATCAAAAGCACTTAAATCAGCAACATTAAATAATGAGCTTATTTTATACTCACCTGGTAAGTCCAACTTGTATGCATTATCACTGATGCGTTCTACAACTTGGAATGGTCCGTCCCCTCTAGGAAGTAACTTAGAACGCCTTTGAGCCGGAAATCTCTCTTTTTTCATATGTAACCAAACCCATTCGTCGGGTTCGAACACTACTCTCTTTCGCCCCTTGTTGGTTTTCTCGGCATACTGCTCAGTCCGTCTCTCAATATTTGCTCTAGCTCTTTCATGAATCTGTCTCACAAAATCAGCTTTCTTTTTCCCATCAAGATTAGTATACTCATGCACAGGCAAATGAATTAAATCCAATGGAGTTAAAGGATTAAACCCATATGCAACTTCAAATGGTGAAAACTGAGATGCAGAATGCACAGACCTATTATATGCAAATTCAACATGTGGCAAACATTCCTCCCAAGTTTTTATGTTCTTTTTAATTAGAGCCCTTAACAACGTAGATAAAGTCCTATTTACTACTTCTGTTTGACCATATGTTTATGGGTGACAAGTAGTAGAAAATAATAACTTAGTTCCTAACTTACACCACAATGTCTTCCAGAAATAACTCAAGAACTTAGCATCTCTATCAGAAATAATTGTCTTAGGCATACCATGTAGACGCACAACTCCCATAAAGAATAAATCAGCAATGTAGGAAGCATCATTTGTTTTAGAACATGCAATAAAATGTGCCATCTTAGAAAATCTATCCACAACCACAAAAATAGAATCATGACCACGTTTACTCCTAGGCAATCCTAACACAAAATTCATAGATATATCTATCCAAGGCGATGTAGGAATAGGCAAAGGCATGTATAAACCATGTGGTTGGACTCTAGACTTGGCTTGTCTACATGTAACACACTTAGCACACAAACGTTCCACATCACGTTTCATATGAGGCCAGAAGAAATGCTCATTCAAAACAGCTAAAGTCTTAGCTATCCCAAAATGCCCCATTAAACCACCACCATGTGACTCCAACAATAAAAGCTCACGCATGGAACAATTAGGCACACATAACTTATTTTCTCTAAACAAATATCCATCATGCCTATAAAATTTACCATCTCCAGATTCTTCACATGCAACATATACATCCTTAAAATCATCATCATCAATGTACATGCTCTTAACATATTCAAAACCAAGCAACTTAGCATCTAAAGTGGATAGTAAGGCGTACCTCCTCGATAGTGCGTCAGCTACTATATTCTCCTTCCCTTGCTTATACTTGATGACATATGGAAACGTCTCAACAAACTCCATCCAATGGGCATATCTTTTGTTCAACTTGTGTTGCTCCTTCAAATGCTTCAATGATTCATGGTCGGTGTGGATCACGAATTCTTTGGGCCATAGATAATGCTGCCACGTTTGCAATGCCCACACTAGTGCATACAACTCCTTATCATACGTCGGGTAGTTTGCGGTGGCGCCGCCAAACTTCTCACTGAAGTAAGCAATGGGTCGAATCTCTTGCATCAATACTGCATCAATTCCAACACCAGAAGCATCACATTCTATCTCAAACATTTTAGAAAAGTTTGGAAGAGATAGTACCGGTGGATGTGTTAATTTCTCCTTAAGCGTCTGAAATGCTTTTTCTTGCGCTTCTCCCCAATGGAATTCTACATTCTTCTTGATCACTTCAGTCATGGGTGCTACAATACTACTGAAGTGGGGAACAAAACGCCGGTAGAAGCTCGCAAGTCCATGAAAACTTCGAACCTCTCCTACACTTGTTGGCGTCGGCCATTCTTGGATGGCTCGAACCTTCTCTTCGTCCACCTGTACTCCATCTACACTAACAACAAAACCAAGAAACACAACCTTATCCATACAAAAGGTGCATTTCTTTAGGTTAGCATACAATTGTTCTTTCCTCAAAGCTTGCAAAACAAATTTCAAATGCTCTACATGGTTCTCTTCGTTCTTACTATAAATCAATATGTCATCAAAGTAAACCACAACAAATCTACCTATAAAAGCATGCAAAACATGGTTCATAAGACGCATAAATGTACTAGGAGCATTTGTCAAACCAAACGGCATAACTAACCATTCATACAATCCTAATTTTGTAATGAATGCCGTTTTCCACTCATCTCCTTCCTTGATGCGAATTTGATGGTACCCACTTCTTAAGTCTATCTTAGAAAATATGCGTGCACCATGTAATTGGTCTAACATGTCATCTAAATAGGGAATGGGATGTCGATACTTTACTGTAATGTTGTTGACGGCTCGACAGTCGACACACATCCATAGGGATGAATCCTTCTTTGGTACGAGCAAAACTGGACTCGCACATGGACTTAAACTCTCCCTCACTTGTCCTTTCGCCAATAGCTCTTGTATTTGACGTTCTAGCTCTTTTGTCTCCTCGGGGTTGCTCCGATAGGCCGATCGGTTTGGCAATGTGGCGCCGGGCACAAAGTCAATTTGGTGCTCGATTCCTCTAATTGGTGGCAAACCCGGTGGCATCTCTTCGGGAAACACATCCTTGAATTCCTGCAAAAGAGATACAATGGAACTAGGCAAAGATGGGTCAAATTGGTTAGTACTCATTAAGACATCTCTGCGGATCATCAAGTACATTGGCTTCTCATTTTGCACAGCCCATTTGACATCGCTAGCTGTGGCAAAACAAGCGTGTTGGATCACCTCCTTTCCAACGTTGGACTCATTTCCTTTCTTCCTCATGGTATCGGCCTCCTCTTGTAGCTTCACTTGGTCCTCATACACTTGGGATGGTGTTAGAGGAGCTAGTGTCACCGTCTTCTTGTTAAGTACGAAAGAGTACTTGTTTGTGAAGCCATCATGCTTCACCCTCCTATCGAATTGCCATGGACGTCCTAGAAAAATGTGTCCCGCTTGCATAGGCACAACATCGCACAACACTTCATCTTCATACTTTCCAATCCGAAATGGCACTCGAACTTGCTTGTTTACCTTGGTTTCTCCACTGTCGTTCAACCACTGCAGCTTGTATGGCTTAGGATGCTTGAGAACCGGCAATCCTAATTTTGTCACCATCACAACACTTGCAACATTAGTACAACTACCTCCATCAATAATCATACTACATACCTTATCCTTGATGTGGCATCGGGTATGAAATATGTTCTCCCTTTGTTTCTCATCGATGCTCTTGGTGTGCAAGCTGAGTGACTTGCGTGTAACCAAAATGAGAGCGTTGGGCGCTGCGTACTCCTCGTCCTCACTTGACTCGGACAATCCTGGCATCTCCGGGTCAACTTCTTCTTCATTCGTCACGATCTCACCATTGTCCTTCAGGATCATCACACGTCGGTTTAGGCATTGGTTGGCTATGTGACCTCTACCTTGACATTTAAAACACTTAATGTCTCGGTTTCGGTTACCCGACGAGCCTTGATTACTCGATCCCGTCACTGTAGGCGCCTCGGTCTTCGGCTTAGTGAACGGTTGCTTCTCTACCTTCTTTCCTTGATTTGTAGTCTTCCACGGGGTTGCGTTGGAATTTGAGTTTGACTTCCATGTAGAAGAACTCGCTCGATTGTTGTTACCCCTCCTCTTGAGTTGGTTCTCTACCTTTATAGCCATTTGCACCATGTCTTCCATTTCCACATAATGCTGCAACTCCACCACTTCTCGGATCTCTCTATGTAAACCGGCTAGAAAGCGAGCCATTGTGGCCTCCCTATCTTCCTCCACATTTGCTTGGATCATTGAAATCTCCATCTCCTTGAAGTATTCATCTACACTATTCGTACCTTGTCTCAAGTTTTGTAACTTGTTGTATAGCTCCCGATAGTAATAGCTTGGCACGAATCTTTTCCTCATCACCGCATTCATCTCTCTCCATGTCTCTATTGGGTGTTCCAGATTATGCCGTCTGTTGGCTATCAACTGATCCCACCATACGATGGCATAGTCTGAGAACTCTACAGCTGCCAACTTCACCTTCTTGAGCTCGGAATAGTTGTGGCAGTCAAACCTCATCTCTATTTTGCGCTCCTATTAAAGGTACAATGCTGGATCATTTTTACCTTGGAACGAAGGCACATTCATTTTGATGTTGCCGAGGTCGTCATCTTCCCGATTCTTTGTTTTTCCATGTTTCCTTCCTCCAGTAGTTGAGTATCTATCCTCCTCCTCTGAATCTCCCACCTCAGTGTCGTAGTATTCCGTCCTTTGTCTCTCCACGTGGGGGTAGCGTTGAGCCTCTATCCGGGCTCCTTGTCCGCCTCTTCCACCTTTACCGCCACGGTTCTCTTGTGGAGCTTGTTGGGATTGCTCATGTAATGAAGTCTCCACCTTGTTGAGTCGGTCATTCAACGTTGCCATCTCAGTCTTGAACAACTTCGTCAGATGTTGTTGAATGGCCTCCACTGTATTCTTCGGATCAAATGTAGTGTGCGTCTCATCACTTGATCCTGCGGTCTTGTCTTTAGTACCCGCACCTTTGTTAGACATGTCAACTCTTTTTTTTTTATCGACCTTTTCTTTTTTGAACGATTTTTTTTTTCGTCCCTTTTTTTTATACTCAATGAACTAAACAAGAATTAAAATTAAACAATAAAGTGAATTAAATAAATTAAGCAACAAAAACAAGAATCCCTATAAAGTCTAGCTCTCAACTCACGTGTTTACTCTCGTGTATCACACAATCGGCTCTTTTCACTCTAATAATCTCACACACTCTTGCCTTTTACCACTCGTTTTCCTCTCCAAAGAAAATTAAACTAGAACACAAACGCAACAATGAAACCTCAAAAGACCAATCACAATTCACTAAAATATGTGCCGAAATTTTTTTGAAAATTTTCGAAAAAATTTTCGACTCCTTCCCAGGCAATATACGCGTCTCCAACAACCCAAATATCACAATCAAATGTAAAGAAAGCACCAAAAAATTTTCCGCCTTTTTACTTTTTTTTTTTGAAATTTTCAGCGTCTTTTTTTTTTGCTAAATTCGACTCTTTTTTTTTTGAACAAGAGGCGAGAAATTAAAATACAAAAATTAAAGGGATAAATTGGAACCTGATACAAAGCCGAAGCTTTGATACCACTTGATGCGATCCTCGCCGGCAAGACGACGACGATGGCGTTGTTTTCCCAGGAGTATCAGGTTACACGAACAATTGGAAATGAAAATCCAAACCCTAGCCTCACAATGAAATTGAACCACGAATTTGATGGAATCCGCAACCCTCGATCAATTGGAACCACGAACTCGGATTGTATGGATGACGCCACAAACGGGGATATGAATCCGTTTGATAAGTCGTTTGAATCTCACATTGTGTTGTGAAACTCGGATAATTCTCTCAGAGAGAAAAAATGAAAACTCACGTTTAAAATTTAATATCAAAGTTGTGTTCCAAAATAATGAGAGACAAGGTCTTATATAGTTGGTCTAAAACATCAAGCCCCAAAATGAAATCCTACACAAACTAGGAAACAAAATAAGCCAAAATTCGGAACCGCCCGTACAGGCGCGACATGGGCTCAGTCGCGCCGCCTTCGGTCGGGTCGCGCCTCGGTGGGCGCGAGTGAGATCGCACCGCATCTGTCCCCGGGCCGCGCCTTGCTGGGTGCTTTTCACCCCTCTACATCGACGCTCGGTCGCGCCGTACCTGTACTCGGGTCACGCCTGGGTCGTGCCTCCTCTATGCTCGGGCCACGTCCTTCCGTCGTCCCACACTCGCATGTGATCTTCGTCTTCCAACGATGCTCGGCTTCAACTCCTTCGACGGGTCTCTTTGACTCCTCTTGGGTCCAGACTCCTCGTATAAATCCACCGAGACTTTCCTTGAATCTCTTAGCTCTTGATCGTGTAACTGACTCTTCCGGTACTTTGATTGGATCGGACATCTCCTTGGCTTAGGTTGTATCACCAAAGATATGTTTGATTCAATTCTGAAGGTTCTTTTCTCTTGTTAGGGTTTATGATCGATGTATTCAACAGTTGTCTTTATGTAGTGTTTTCAATTGGTTTAAGAAAGTACAAGTGTCCATCCAATGTGCCAGAACAGATAAAATGTTTACCACTGAAGATAATTACTTTGTTATCAAAAGAAACAGAATATCCATCCATAATCAATTTAGAAACTGAAACCAAGTTTCGCCTAAAACCAGATACATAAAGGCAATCTTTCAAAACCAAAGTTCTATCACTACTAAAAGGTAAAAACACGTCTCCCACTGCAACAGCCGCCACTCTCATAGCATTGTCCATGTAGATGGTGATCTTATTCTCACTCATCTGTCTTTTTACCAAGAACCCCTGCAAAGACATGCAAACATGATCAGTAGCTCCAGTATCTACTGCCCATGACTGGGTAGAACAAGTTGCTAAACATGTTTCTACAACCAGAGTGTAAGTTGTACCTCTATTCTTCTTCTTGTTAGGGCACACCGCCTTCCAGTGACCTGGTTGGCCGCACTTGAAGCACTTAGTCTTTGAATTGAACTCCCCAAGAGGAATCTTTACCTTTGGCTTCTTCACCTCAGGTGCCTCATCTACAGCCTTCTTAGGTGCGTATCTCTTCTTCCTTTTCACACCAGAAGAAGACGCACCTTTCTCAGCTATGTGGGCCTCAGGGTTGCTCTTTTAGAGCAATTCAGCCGCTTGAAGGTCTATGAGCAGTTCAGTCAGGCTGACATCCTTCTTGATCATGTTGAAGTTTAGCCTGAACTGCTCAAACTTCGAGGACAAGCTATGAAGAACAATGTCGATTTGAGAATTGGTGTCCAGCTCTCCACCCAAGGTTTCGATCTCAGCCATATACCCTATCATCATGAGAACGTGATTTTTAATAGGTATGGAGTCAGCCATTCTCACATCCATTAACTTCTTCATTGCCAAATGGCGTGCCGAGCGGTTCTGATAACCGAAAAGCTCCTTAAGATTGAACATGATATCATAAGCGATTTTCATAGGCTGATGCTGATGTTGCAACACATTTAACATAGATGCCAGAATGTAACAACACGCTATCTCATCAGACTTAACCCACTTATCATATGCAGCATTTTGGGATTCATCAGAACCCTCATCTGGCCTCTGAGGACATACCTCTTCAATTACGAACTTGTGTCCCTCAGCAACTAGAACGAGGTTAAGGTTACGAAACCAATCATTGTAGTTTTCACCGACGAGTTTGTTTTCTTTGAGGATTGAAGACAGATTGGAGAGTGCCATTGATAATATGAAATAATTGAAATTAAAACATACAGTACAGTCACAAACTCTAGGATAAATAGTATATAATTGAAAGCCTCACAAAAATTATATACTTTTCCACCGACACTTTATAAACGTCTTTTATAAGCCACGATATTATGGACGTTTATAAAATTCATTTTTAAATAGGTTGTTAAACCTTTAACTTGTCTCCAGTTGAGTTTCCTTACAACAAGCAAATTAATAGCCGGATAATAAATAAGGTCATGTAATCGTCTAACTGATAAGCCATGATCGTGTGGACGTTTATCAATAAATTACATCTAAGTGTGCACACCATTATCTTCGCACCAAGATCACTATTCGAATTTAACCACTCCAGATGGAGGAGTCAGTTAGTTCTAATAGTGTTCTACAGCTATCCATTTAGGAGATTTAATTTCTAGAGAAATCTGTGATATGACACATCCAATATGGAGGAAGACCGATGTCAATGCGCATGCCCATCATTACTCAATTAAATCAGATTTAATGGAGACTGTATGAGATTTCTATATACTTTGGTATGAATCTCTCCCACTTAATTATTTATGCTTGAGGTTTCATTTTATCCCATTAAAGAACATGCAAACATCACATAAAATGATAAACATCCATTGCATGCTTCACAACAACATAATAAGCAACAGTAATATTTCAACTATTATGGCTTATATCTCATGTTGATTGATGAGATAAAACAGGAAAGTCAGCTCCAGAACAGGCGATGGCTGCCGCCCCTCCTCACCGCGCCTTGCCGAAAATCTAGCTCCAATTAGGGTTTCAGGACATGAACCGGTGAACTTCCTTCTTGGTGTTGTACTACTTTCCTTCTTTCAGTTGATCTCCGATCTTTATTCAATACAGACTATCTATTCCAAAAAGAAAAAAATCTACTATTTCTAAAATAAAAATTACAAGTCAAAAACTTGGTCTAACAATTTTATTTCTATTACATTAAAACAACATAAAATAAAATCTAGACCTAATCCATGGATTTTCTCATGGATTAAAATCACGTAGCCAAACCGGCATACGGCCAAACATTCATCCAACATAAACATACATCACATAAATAAAGGAGCCATGATAGTTGGTAAACCTGCAAACAAACACAGTTTACAAATCCAACAATCATATTTATATGATACACATAAAATAACATATGATATCTATGCATGAATAATAATATTCGAATATTACAATTAATTAAATTAATAAATTCGATATTATCCACAAGATAAAAATTGGAAATTAAAATAATTATCCACCAATTTAAAATCTTGTTATTTTTGAAAATTACCCAAAATAAATCTGGAAATTAATTAAAATTATCCACCAAATTTATTCAATATTTTCGAACCACCCTAATTAAATAATATTTGGATATCTTGATATAAAAAAAAACTAATCCAGATATATCACATAAGGACCGAAAATTTAAGGGATAAAGTTTGGAGATTTGATCCACTTCAAATTCCTCCAAATTATATCCTAATTTAAATCATTGGATTTTGATAATTATTTATCTATATCCAAAATTACTTTATCCAATTTTAAATCTATAGATTTTCAAAAATTACACAAATAATAGATCTGGAAATTTGATCCACTTCAAAGTCTTCCAAATTTAAAATTCTATTTTCAAATCTATCTAGATTAAAATTAGGTAAACTAAGATATACATCAAATAATATCAAATCTTAATCCGATACCATAATTTTCGAACCACTTAATAAAATAAATCTGGAAATTTGATTTTCATCAAAATCCTCTCCAAATTAATCTATTAAGACCGAAAATTAACCTATATTTCATATTTAGAAATTTTGACATTGATCAAAAAACTATTCCAAATAATATAGATAGGTTTTGAAATTTTCAAAAATTACCAAATTCATAATTCTAATTTAAAACCTATTTAGATTAGAATTAGGTAACTTTAAAATAAACATCAAAAATACCAAATCTAATCCCAAACACCATAATTTTCGAACAACACCTAAAATTAAATCTGAAAATTTTGATATTGATAAAAAACCATCCAAGATTAAATCCTAAGTGCCGAAAATTATAGACAAAAATTAGGGAATTTTTAAACATCAAATTTCGAAAAATTTGATCTTCAATTTTCGAACACCATCATAAAATAAATCTGAAAATTTGAAGAACATCAAATATCATCCCAAATTAATCTTATGATAATTGAAAATTCCTAGAACCTTCAAAACTAAAATTTTCGAATTGCATCAAAAATTTATCCAAGTTTTGAATACCATATAATCGAAAAACATGCACAATTAAAGCGAAAATTTAACCACAATAAATTTATCATCAAATTTAATAATGTATATCGAAAAATATGCCTGGATTAATCCTAGAACAGTGCCAAAACCCGCTCTGATACCAATTGTTGGGTTTTTTCGAATTAAACCACCCAGGATCATTTGGATGTTCATTAATCCCATGTTCATGCAAATCATAATTTTATGTTCATGCATGTTTATACACGTCAAGCACAAAACCATGCAAAATGAATCTAATAAAGCGAAAAACATAGATTCAAATTTCTTACAATTGTCAGACAGTTTGAGGACAAGATTACAGATCTAATCTTGCTGTTGAATGAAGATGAAACAGGCGTCCCTTTTCTCTTCTGGATCGGCCACCACAATATTCTACTCCGAGATCTTCTGTTGTATTCTCGGACTGAGTATCAGATACAGAGTGAACTGTATACTACTGATAGGGTTGTAAAATCTGTGGATATTTTGAGAGACAAAAGATGCGCTGAATTATATCACTAAATTTTCGTCCCCCCTCCCCTTATATTATAGGGAGGTGGACGAAAATACAGTTCCCAACCCTACTGGGTTTGGACCTCTTTCTCAAGTTCAATATCTAGTCCACTAACAGTCATATTGGGCTACAGCAGGGATCTAGAAGAATATTAAATAGGCCCACTAATTTATTTAATATCCAATATCCAATAAACTTAGGATATAATTAAATAAATTAAGCTTTACTTTTATTCCACTAAAGAAGTAAAACTGACCTACCAATTTAATACATATTTGCGAATATGATGTCTCCTTTAATTCAGCCATTCCTTGTGTTTAAGATATAATGTTCATTAATTAATTATGTCAGCCCCTGACAGCTATAATTAATTAATATCTAAAACCTTGAGTAGTGCCACACAAGCTTTACTCATGTACGGAATAAATTTCACATGCAGGGTTTCAACATGAACTTGTGTTTCCTCAAGAGAACATCATCAACCTGGCGCACCAGGACACGGTGCTCATGCACATTGCACGACACATCATGTATACACTATTATTACCCAAGATATCGAGTTTATTGATCCGCGAAAGGATCTCACCCATTGATAAGTCAAAGAAATAAGTAATGTACACATATGCTCGTCAACAAACATGAGTTCAGAACCTGAACTCTGTGGATCTTTATTCTCTCACTATTAGGGTCAGAGTAGAGAATAGTATCCTATCGTGATCCTCCTCAATACACTAACAAGTGTACTAGAATAATTAGTTAGTCAAGATAAACTAACTTATCAGATTATTCTACGGTGTACCGATGGTGTGTTCAGGACCATCTAAACCGTGAGCTCTTTAATACAATACAAGGTTCTAATGATATGATCTTACCGTGTATCTCCTCACACCATATCATCTACAATGTAAGTATATGGAACATTGTATAACACAATTATATAAAATAATCTAAATGCAAACAGTGACTGCAATAACTTTCAATTCATGTCATCTTATCATTTGTAACAGCCCGGTCCCTTAAACGGTCATTTTGATGGGGACGGGGTTGTTGGGCGTAAAAGCCGAAGAAAATAGGTAGATTAATCAGAAATCCAAGGGGTGCTTTTAGAATTAAAACTAAGTTAGCGCCTTAAGAACTTAGGCAACTTAACTTTATGACTTGGAAGGACTATCATCTTTAACGAATCAAAGGGGTCAATGGATACGATCGCGTCAAAGGAATGCCAAATCATAGGCCAACCGAAATTTAAACAGAATCCAAATACAAACATATAAGAATTCGACTTAATAACTAAACAAGACTTCCTCAAAAGCCACAATGGCTAAGACCCATAAAAAGGTCGGAGTCAAATAAATCATACTGTCCCATTCATAGGACCAAACAAGAAACTAACTCAAAACTTAACTTGAACGAACAGAATCATGCTTGAAAGGAAAAGCCTCTTCGTAGGTGAACAATAATAACAAGCATGAAAGACTTATTCACAAGTCAACTGAAGATGAATAGATACCAGAATGCTCAACAGGTATGACTATTCAAATAACTCGGAATCAATAAATGAACAACTGATATATCAAAGAACATGCTTCAAAGACTTTATTGATAACTAGGATTCATAGCATTTAAAATATGCTACTATCAAGAATCTAGTTACACATATCAAGACTAAATACTAACATCAGAGTACTTAGCAGAAACTTAGCGGAAGAAAATCATGGAACCATATAGAGCAACAAACTTGAAACCTCAGATAACTCAGACAACCCCACCAGCAACACATCACCGACCTCAGCATCTCAACCTGAAAACATTTGAAAAAGAGGGAGTGAGCACTAATGTACTCAGTGGGGTTTTATGAGAAAACTCTTTAATAAACTTTGGAATATCCAATTAATAACTGGCGGCATATGGAGAGCAAAACGCAAAAGCCCTCTCCATACCTGCAAAACCTTTTACTTCTTTTTCTGGCGCCTTTCCTGGCTCAAACCTGCTGTCTACTGCACCCTTATGCCTTAGGATGAGAGAGGGGTTACCTCAAATATCCTCTAATTATGCGAGGGGGTTACTCAGCAGTGACTCCCTTTACTATCAAATGTTCAACATTAGTGACACGAAGGTCACGGCATGATAATGTAAATAAACTGTTCTTTGAGCTCGATAAGCTACTTACAACAGAAGCTATATCCTACCTTAACCTCCTTCCTTACCTAACCTTAACCTTCTTTACTTACTTGACTTAGCTAACAATACCAAACCTAGAGCAATCGTCTAAGGCTAATTCTTAAATTGAGCATGATCTCGGCCTATAAGGGATTTAACGCTACACTAACGAGGCAATCCTTAATCCTTAACTATACGAGCTTTTAACAAAGCATAAACATTCAAATACGATGAAATGAACACGGATAAACATCGATTGCAAATAAAGTAATTCTAAACACCTCATACTAGCATAAATTGTATATAAACAATTCTAGCATATCTAAACATACTTGAGAGCTCACTTAACTTATACTAACTTCCTTTACTTTATCTAACTCAAATAACAATTTAACATAATCATGCATATAACTTTCTTTATTCCTTTCCTTTCCTTGTACAGAGACTAAACAGGCAGAGCATAAAATATTTTAATTGGATATTTCCCTTGCCTTAACATGCTTCTAGAGCTTAATAGCTCAAACCTTATACTTGGTTTAGAACCACCCACCTTGATGATGAGCATTTTGATAACAAGCGCGTAGACGAAGCAACGAGCCGAAAATCCTTCCTCGGGCCTCCTCGGGGTTCACCTCATCTTTACAAAAGTCGATCAATGACTTGAATCCTTATTCGAGGTCCTAATAAGACATCGTAACGATATTTAAACCCTTGACCCTTAGCTATAACTTAAAATGCGAGAATTTAAAAGATTAAGGCACCCGAAATTACCACAAAAGGAGACGGAAAATCTGATTCGATCAATCGAGATTCCGGATGATCGGCCACTGCTACCTTGTAGATCATCGAAAGAGCTTCGATTTGAGTACTCATGGGCCTCGTAAATCCAACTGAGGTGAAAGTTATGTCCTCCGCACGAAAACGTGCCGGAACTGCCGCAACAGCCCCTCGCCCGCGGAATCCCTGCGCTCGCGCATCTCCGCGCCGAGAGGGCATCCCCGCGACCGCGGGAGCCCCCGCGACCGCGGGAACCTCCGCGACCGCGCCACCTGGGCGAATTCTGGCGGCGGAAACTCCTCCTCCGCTCCTCCGCGCTCGACTCGCCGAACAAAAACTACTCGTCTCAGAGGTGCGCTCACGAAGAGCGCTCCTCGCTCGACTTTAGAAATGGAGGTGAAAGAAGTGAGAAATGAGCAAATGGGAATGAAGGGGGGGCTCCTCTATTTATAGGGGAAATCCAAGCTTCTCCGAGAAGCTTCTTCAGTGCAACAACACTGCTTTAAAAACATCGTGCTCGGTTAAAAGGCGTTTTATTCGATGTCGAGGTCCAAATGACCTCAGACACGAAATCCAAAAATACCGGGAGGTTCCTTGGCTCGAGTACTATTGAACCAACTTGACTCGGAATAAAGAACGAGTCATCTTGAAGGAAAACGAGAAAATATTCTCTTTTCAAAAATAAAGTTACTATTCCACACAAGGGACAAATAAAATTCTCGAGCGCTCGATTGACCTCAGAATGAAAATCCAGGAATGCCAACGGATTCCTTGAGAAATTTCCTATAAGATAGGCTTAGGTCAACACACAAGATTTCGTAAATTTCTAACGAACGCGCTCCTACGGAAAAAATATTATTCATATCTTCTTTAAACGCGTTTTAAATCACCGGGAACTCAAACGACTTCCGATTCAAAATCCGAAAGCACCGGCATGCTCCTTGGGTCAACACCTTTCAAACATGACCAAAATCGGTTATAATTGAGCTCGGATCAAAATTCTCAAAAAGACGATTTTACGAAAATAAATCCTAAAATCGCGGCTTAGAACCGAAACATCATAATTATGCTCAAAATTCCTTTTAATATTTCCTAATTAAAATTAGGAATTACTTAATCATATTCTGAAAATTCGGGTTGTTACATCATTAGAAAAGTATACAAAGACATGTCTTTCCAATATACAAAACTAACAATAGGTAGATAGGATGTGCATGCATGTCTGTTGTGCCCTGATCCATGATATCTAGTGCAAAACTGTCTTCGTGCATTGGAGGATGCGTCGAATGGTGCTCAAGCTCAGGACATAAGTGGATGACCAACACGACGTGTAATCTTTGGCACCATCACCACTCGATCTCTGTAGGCATCAGGCACAACCCATTCTTCTAGATGAGGTAACCCCATGATGACCGAGTCATACATGCCAACTAAGCTCTCCACCTTATAACATCTATCCACATAATCATATATGACCCCACCAGTGCAACTACGAAAGGGAAAAATAAAGTTACAAATAGGTGACTATGTTCATGTAAAAAGGTGAGAATAAAAAGGAAAAATGAAATGCAATACCAGATGACTGCAGCCGCATGAGAGCAGGATATCAAATCCAACTCGAACTCACAACAATCACAGGTGCGGTGCTGGAGATCGACCATGTAGCTGTCCCTTCCGACCTCTACTTTTCATAAATACGCTAATGTCGTGGCACGCACGGCATAACATCGTCCCAGCTCGACATTCCCGATAGTTTTTTTACGGCTTCATCAGTCAACACATGATTCGAGCCCAGTGCGGCCGCACGTCGCTCGACAAACCAGTGCTTAACAATTGATCTAAAGATCTCAAGAAGTGAGCAAACTGGTAACCTTCTAGCCCACAACAAGTGAGCATTGAGACTCTCCGCCACATTAGACGTCATGAAACCGTAATGCCGTACGGGACACTGTGAACGGGACCAATGCACTGGGCCGATATTGCATAGCTTCTGGTATGTATTTGGACACACCTACTCCAACGCTGACATGCTCACCTAAAATGCGTCTATTCGATAGCTGTAGGCGACATCCTTAAATAGTGCGGTCATGTGTTTTCCTCTCTTCGTCATCTTATTCTTCAAATGATAATAGCACAATCCGTGCGTCGCTCTCGGGAAAATAGCCGCTACAACATTTTTAATGCTCTGATGCTGATCCGATACGATGAGAAGGTCATCTATATCACCCAGAGCCATGTGCACTCGGCCCAAGAACCACAACTAAGATTCATCATTCTCTATCGGTCCGAGCCCTACTGCAACAGATAAGAGTTGTTCGTTGCCGTCCTTCATCACAGTAACAAACAGAACTCCCTTGTTCTTTCCCTTAAGGTGTGTCCCATTAATAACAAGTACTGGACACGCATAATGGAGAAATGCCCTGACACACGGTCCGAGAGCAAGAAACATATGCTTCAACCTATCCTCACCCATGATCTGCATGTCAATCAAAGTCCCTGGATACAGTAATTGTAAAATGTGTAGAAATGCAGGCAACTGCTCGTAGGACTTGTCACAATCTCCATATATCATCTCGATGGCAATGTTCTTCACACGCAGAGCGAAGCTGTAATTGATATGGATACCAAACTCATGAACAAGCTCCGCCATCATCTCTTTCGGCTTTAGAACCATCCTCTCATCGATCAATTTATGCGTGAAATATTTCGCAAGAACTCGTGTAGGAACCTGGTGCGGAGCAATTCGACTCATATCAAGATGGCACGTGTGAGCTCCGTTGAACTTGTAGATTCTCCACATATGTCCATCAACAATGGCAAAGCACTTGAATGGACAATCACTGCTACACTTGCAGATATAGCCCAGTCGTGTCCTGTTTGATCAATACACGATGTACTCAACTTGATTCTACATGTGATAAATTCCGACAGCCAGAGCCAGATCATTCTTCGTACGGAAAATTGCTCCCTCATGCAGTGTATCTGACTGTGCTGCTGGTCCTCATCCCAAGACAGTGGGTCCGTAATGTCTAAATCCACAAGGGGAATCACCCAATCACTCGAAGCCCTGTCAGCTCTATGCAGAAGACCGGTAGTAGATGATGATACGGCTCCCGTTAGTCCCAACAATCTATCTGTGCGATCAGAGGAACGAATCGACTCCAGAACCCCTCAGATGTCTTGAAATCACGTCCACGGCTATCTCGGCAATCTGTTCGTGAAGCAGATCCAGCAAATCTCCATCATCTTGCAAATAAGCTCTGATCCATCTACCGGTATTAGTGCTCGTCAGGTAAAATAATTCATACTCCACCGTGCTTGGGTCAGCCCGCAACAACTTGTGAACCTCCCTCACCAGTGAGCTAAAACACAGCTTATCAGATGACATCATCATGAGTTGCTCGTCCCCATCTATATATTCTGATCTCTCCCATCATCCACTGTGTCATACAATAATGCGATGTCTAACCATCTGCAATTTATAAACAATGCTACATGAGGCCACAATTAAACCCTAAACCCTAAAACCTATTGAACCCTATTAAACCTTAAACCCCAAAACCTATTAAACCCTAAACCATAAAACCTTATTAACAGTTCAAATAGCATCGATTAATCTTATTAATTCTATGCCTCGATTAAGTTAAAATAGCATCGATTAATTCTATTAATTAATATCATCGATTAAATTTAAAATTAGCCACGATTAATAGTTCAAATAGCATTGATTAATTCTATTAATTCTATACCTTGATTAAGTTAAAATATCATCGATTAATTCTATTAATTAATGGCATCGATTAAATTTAAAATTAGCCATGATTAATAGTTCAAATAGCATCGATTAATTCTATGCCTCGATTAAGTTAAAATAACATCGATTAATTCTATTAATTAATAGCATTGATTAAATTTAAAATTAGACACGATTAAGAGTTCAAATAGCATCGATTAAGTTAAAATAGCATCAATTAATTCTATGCCTCAATTAAATTTAAAATTAGCATCGATTAATAGTTCAAATAGCATCAATTAATTCTATTAATTCTAAAATTAGTATCGATTAAAAATTAGCATCGATTATAGTTCAAATAGCCACGATTAAAAATTAGCATAGATTATACCAAAGCCTCTATTAAGTTAAAAAAAGTCACGATTAATAGTTCAAGTAGCCACGATTATTTCTAAAATAAGCCTCAATTAATTTAAAGGAACATCAATTAAATTTATAATTAACCTCGATTAAATTAAAAATGCCTCGATTAATTATAATAGCCTCGATTAATTTTAAACTATGCATCGATTAATTATAATTTAAATTATGCCTCTATTAAATTTAAAATAAGGCCTCAATTAAGTTAAAAAGTCACGATTAATAGTTCAAATAGCCACGATTATTTCTAAAACAAGCCTCAATTAATTTAAAAGGAGCATCAATTAAGTTAAAATTAGCCTCGATTAATTTAAAAATGCCTCGATTAATTTTAAACTTTGCCTCGATTAATTGTAATTTTAAATTATGCCTCTATTAAATTATCCTTGATTAAGTTTAAATTATCCTCGATTAAGTTTAAATTATCCTCGATTATTTTCAAAGTCTACTATTAATGTAACTAAAGGCTACGACATGCAAATATCTCCTCTCGCCTATTTTCTAACAACACACATGTAATATAATCAAAACAAGAAATATTTACAAAAGAATTTCACGAAAATGGACAGTACAAAATGTACCTTTCAAATGATAGAAATGAAGCACTGCTTTCTTCATGATGAATAAAACTTTCGCACTCTTGCTCCAAAGGAAAAAAATTCCCCCCTTGCTAAACAAAAAGATTTCTGTAAATTTTATTATATTGTGAATATGCTCGAATGTTTTTGTCTATTTATTCAAAAAATTTACCTACCACCGTATACAGTAATAAAACCATGTATTGAATTCGGTTAATAAATTACTACCTTCCCCTACTTTTTATTTAATGAAGCTCAGTAACTTCTCCTTCTTTTTATTTAATAAATATCAGTAACTACCTCACTTACACAAGAAATAAATGCATTCAATAAAAGCCAATCGTGGATCAATCAATTTAATCGTGGATCATAAAGAAGCCACACAATTAATCGAGGCCTCTTCATCTCAATTAATCGAGCCTTTAATTAAACTTAATCGAGGCCTCGATTATTCAAAGTTAATCGAGGCCTTCATTTCATTTAATTGAGGCCTCGATTAACTTTGAATAATTGAGGCCTTAATCATGGGCTTCTTTTATTTAATCGAGGCCTTCTTCAAAATTAATCGAGACATTCTTGACAATTAATCGAGGCCTTCTTTTATTTAAGCGTGTCTTATTTTCGATGCTAATCTCCCCATCACTCAGCTGCCTTTTCACCAGGAACCCCTGTAAGGACATGCAAATGTGATCAGTAGCTCCAGTATCCACTACCCAAGACCGGGTAGAACAAGTAGCTAAACATGTTTCAACAACAAAAGAGTGAGACGTACCCTTTCTCTTCTTCTTGGTAGGACATGCAGACTTCCAATGTCCCTGCTGACCGCACTTGAAATACTTTAACTTCAATTTGAAGTCTTCAGAATGAACCTTGGCTTTGCCCTTCTTATCCTTAGGGTCTTTAGGCACCTCATTTGCAGCTTTCTTAGGTGCGTATCTCTTCTTCTTAACTCCCAAAGAAGACGCCCTAGCTAGGTGCACCTCCGAGCTTTTCTTTTGGAGATGCTCGGCTGTCTGAAGATCCATGAGCAGTTCTGATGAAGTAACATCCTTCTTTATCATATTAAAATTCACCCTGAACTGCTCAAACCTCAGTGACAAACTGTGAAGCACAATGTCAATTTGGGACTCAGCATCCAATTCGCCACCTAGGGTCTCAATCTCCGATAGGAAGCCCATCATCTGGAGAACATGATCCCGTACTGGTGTAGATTCTGACATCTTAGTGCTCATTAGATTTCTCATAGCCAAGTGTCGCACCGAGCGATTCTGGTATCCGAAGAGTTCCTTAAGGTTGAGCATTATGTCATAAGCCGTTTTCCTTGATGTTGATATTGCAACACACTTGACAAAGAGACAAGCATGTAACAACGTGCCATCTCATCAGCTCTAACCCACTTACCATAAGCTGCCTTTTGCTCTTCACTAGAATTCTCATCTGGCTTTTGTGGACATTCCTCATCAAGTACAAACTTAAAGTTTTCAGCAGTGAGGACAATATTTAGATTTTGAATTCAGTCTTTATAGTTTTCACCAACTAGTTTATTTTCTTTGAGAATCGAGGACAAGTTGGAGAGTGCCATGACAATATAGAAATAACTGTAAATAAACATGCAGCACAGTCACAATATTTAGGATAAAAACACATATAATTCGAAAATCTCAAAAAGAATTTATATGCATATCCACCGACATTTAAAAAATATTTCTTATAAGCCACGTAGGGTGGACGTTTATAAAATTTATTTTTAAACAGGTTTTACCTAACCTTTAATTTACCTCTATTCAAGTTTTCTTATGACAAGTAAATTAATAGTCGGATATAATCCCGGTCATGCAACCATCTAATTAATAAGCTACGTAGGGTGGATGTTTATTAATAAATTACATCTAAGTGTGATTACCATTATCTTCATTCTAAGAATATTATTTCAAACTCCTCGCCCTAGTAGTAGGGTTGATTTGTTCTAGTAATATTCTACAGTTATCCGTTGAGAAGTTTAATTTCTAGAGAATCCAGTAATATGAACCCTCCGTAGGGAGGTTGCCCATCACTTCTCAATTAAACTAGATTAATGAAGA
This sequence comes from Perilla frutescens, assembly GCA_026008535.1. Taxonomy (NCBI): domain Eukaryota; kingdom Viridiplantae; phylum Streptophyta; class Magnoliopsida; order Lamiales; family Lamiaceae; genus Perilla; species Perilla frutescens. Next base: position 20,021,869 of record BRKX01000004.1, read on the forward strand.
CCGTTTTGAGATTTCCACATACTTCGGTATGTATCTCTCTCACTTAGTTATTTAAACTTGAGGTTTCATCTTATCCTATTTAAACATGCAATTCATCACATAAACGGATTAAAACCATTGCATGCAAACAACATAATAAGCATAATAAGTGGGACCAACTATCATGGCTTATATTTCATGTTGTTAATGAGATAATCTTGGAAAACAGCTTTGGAAACCCAGACTCCCATTGCCGCCACCTCTCTTGCATCTCGCCGACACCCTAGCTCCCCTAGGGTTTCGGAACGTGTTCGGGATGTCTTTCCTTTTTGAAGCTGCTCCATTTTCCATCTTTGAGTTGATCTCCTTCCCTTATTCTATATTAAAAATATATTCCAAAAGGAAATTCTAATATATCTAGAATAATAAAGGATAATAAAAATACAATTCAAAAACTAGGTAATTTTCAAAAATCATCTCTAAAACTAACAATTTATTTTCCTATTACATTAAACCAATGTAATAAATAAATTGCCTAGACCTAATCCACGGATTTTCTCATGGATTAAAAAACTCGTAGCCAAACCGGCATATGGCCAACTATACATTCAACCTAAAATAAACATCACATTAACATAAAATTAAAGGCCATGATAGTTGGTGTCACCTGCAAAATAAACCATCTGCAGATACAACTATCATAATTAAATGTTATCCATAAAATATAACATGATATCCATGCATGCATAATTTTTGAAAAATATCACTTTAATTAAATTAAAGATTCTCGAAAATTATGTCTTGATTAATTTGGAAATTAAAAAAAATTATCCACCAAATTAAAACAATTATTTTGAATATATCCATAAGATTCTTATTTAGAAATTAGCCAAAATTATCTACCAAATAATATCTTAAAATTCAAAATTTATCTCTTAAGATTAACTTTGGAAATTAATTAAAATTATCTACCAAAGTATATCTTAATATATCTGAAAATTTCCATAAGATTATATTTGAAAAATGATCACAATTATCTATCAAATCATACCTTAAATTTTCGAAACATATTAGGGAAATAAATCTGGAAAGTTTGAAATAAATCAAAATAATCCTCCAAATTAAAATCCCCAAAATTTTCGCTCACCCCTTAATTAAATAACCAATTTGAAATTTTGATACAAGTCAAAATACTATCCAAATTATATTATTAGGTACCAAAATTACAAGAATTAAAATAATGGTAGTTTTGATCCTCTTCAAACACTTACCAAAATTAAAATTCTATTTTTGAAACCTAATTGGATTAAAATTAGGTAACTTTTGATATACACCAAAAATTACCATAAACCAATTTTAACCTCCATAATTTTCGACCCCCTTTAGTATTGGATGTGGAAATCTTGATAACATCAAAATTCTATTCCAATTCCAATACTAAAACACTCGAAAATAATGGATCAAATTAAGGGACAAATCAAACACAATATTTTCAAAAATTACAACACTAAATTTTCGAAACACACATGAAATAAATCTAGAAATTAATGAAGAACATCAAATACCATTCTAAGTTCATATTTCATGTAGGTCGAAAATTATCATGCAATTAAAATAAGAATTTTTGAAACACACATAAAAAATTCATCCAATTCTAATTACAACATGCTCGAAAATTACAATCAATGAATCTGAAAATTTAAGCACATAAATTTATCATCAAATTTAATGAAATTTTTGAAACATACATAGAATTAATCCTATATTAACGCCAATACCTGCTTTGATACCGGTTGTTGGGATTTTTTCGAATTACGCCCCACCGGATCTAATCGGCTAATCTATAATTCTATAGCCATGAAAATCATGATTTTATGTGTGATGCTAATAAACAAACATGTTGAACATATCATGCAAGACGATTAAACTAATGTAGCGGAATAAATTAATTCGATAGAACTATTTACACGAGTTGTAGAGTTGCTCACGAGATTACAGGTGTAATCTCGTTGTTGTAGAAGACATGGGCAAACTTGGCCTTTTCTCCACCATGTTCGAACCACACCAAGGCTGCAAAGATACTCCTTGATCTTCTATTGTATTCCCGATACCCGTTTAGATATAGAGTGGGCTACAAGCTACTAAACTGTATGGATAACCTAGGGAATTAAGTGAGCACTGAGAGGGGCTGATCGTGTGTCCCCTATTCACACCTCCCCTTCTCTAATTAATAGAGAGGGGATGAAATTTAGGGCTCCCAAACCTAATGGGTTTGGGCCTCTCCACTTATTCCATTCCCTTAGTCCATTAAGGTATTATTTGGGCCACAGTAGGGATCTAGAAGAATATTAAATTGACCCACTAATTTATTTAATATCTAACATCCAACACTAGGATATAATTAAATAAATTAAGTGTTATTTTTATTTCACTAAAGAAATAACACTGACCTACCAATTTAATACATTTTTACTCAGTGTTTTCTTCTTCAGTCCAGCCATTCCCCATGTTTAAGATATAGTGTCTATTAATTAATTATGTAAGCTCTGACAGCTATAATTAATTAATACTTCCATTCCTAGAGCAGTACCACACAAGCTTTACCATGTACGGAATAAATTCCACTTGTAGGGTTTCACATATACTTGTGTTTACTCAAGAGGACATCATCAACCTGGTGCACCAGGACATGGTGACCATACACAGTGCATGACCCATCATGTATGTATATGTTACTGCCCAAGATATCGAGATTATTGACCGCATCAAGAATCTCACTCATTGATAAATCAAAGTAGTAGACATAACACACATGTCCGTCACTGTGCATGGCTTAAGAACCCGAACTCTGTGGATCTTTATTCTCTCATTTTTAGGGTCAGATCAGAGAACAGTATCCTATCGCGATCCTCCTCAATACACATGTCAGTGTATCAGAATAATTAGTTAGTCAAGATAAATTAACTATCAAATTATTCTGCGGTGCATAGTAATTGGTTCAGGATCATCAAAACCGCAAACCTTTTAATACTTTACAAGGAATCCGATAATATGATCTCTACCATGTGTTTACCCATACCATATCATCTATAATGCAAGTATAATAAAACATGCATATATATATATAGCAATAAATAAATGCACAAACAGTGACTGCAATAATATTCAATCTATATCGTCAAAACTATTGTTAATAGTATACAAAGACGAGCTTTCAGTATACAATCCTAACAATATGGCCACTGTGTCCTAGTGCACCATGTTGATTATGTCTCCTTGAGGAAGCACAAAGATCATGGGAAGTCCTGCAGACAGAATATTAATTTATTCTTAACATGATATGGAAGTCGTGCGTAACTACTCTCGGAACAAGATATTAATTAATTATATCTGTCAGAAGCTTACATAATTAATTAATGGACATTATATCTTAAACATGAGGAATGTACTACAAGAAAAAAGGACATAGACAACAGGTAAAAAACATTATCTTTCGGATATTAAAACCGTTGTGCTTGATGGTGTTGTCTATAGAGGCAGTTACAGATAATGGGTAAAAACCATTGTCTTAAGGTCTTAAGACAATGGTTTTGTTCTAATGACAATAGTTTATACCCCTTGTTTTAACACCTTATGACAACAGATTACATCTGTTATAATAGAGTTAAAACCGTTGTCTTAAAAGCCTTAAGATAACGATTTTGCTCGTATGACAACGTGTTTAACGCCTTGTCTTAGGTTCTTATGACAATGGTGTTTATGTGTGTAGTAATAGAATTAAAACTGTTGTTTTAAGGACTATGGACAACAGTTTTATTCTAAAGACCCTTTGTCTTAGGGTCTTAAGACAACCTTGTTTATATGTTGTCATGATGGCTTTTCACAACAGTTGATTTTGTTATTAAAATCTATAATATTGTTCTAATAATAATGCTTTATACCATTAAATCAACAATCCATCCAAAATACAAATTATAAAAATAATGCTTTATACCATAAAATTAACAATCCATACAAAATACAAATATAACGATCTATCCAAAATACAAACTATAACAATCCATCCATCCAAAAGATTCATTGTTTTCTTACAATAATACATAAAATATTCCTCCAAGAAAATCTCCAACCTCAGTCATGGATGATAAATAAGCAAATCTCCAGCTTCTGCATCAAATCAAGATTTACTACTCAAAAGTCATTCAACACAATCTCACTTTAAATTCAAGAATACAAGCACAACCATATACATACATATTGCCAAAATGATCTATGAAGCTAAAAAAAAATCATACCTTGCATTGTTCTATATATCATGCACACAATTCACCCACTCAACATGAACATCATCAATCTCCTCTTTAGAATATTTCCTTTTTTTCAAACTAAGAAATATAATATATTAGCATGTAGCATAATTATTTCATTTCCAAATTACTTAAAAAAATTCAAAACATTTTATCTTAAAGATTGCTTACATGTGATCTCAGGGAGATGAAGCCAATCGATTTAAGTTATTCAACGATTTTTTTCATGTAACGCATTATGAAATATCCATATTGATTGGAATCGGGTTGAAAAGGAGCCTATGAGAAAATAAATAAACCTTAGTGGTTAAAATATAAATATATAATATTTAATGTCAATTGTGCATAGACCTTTAGACACAACCTCCACTATAAGAAAGTTGAGATTTAATGAGAGGAAATTTTGTCATTGAATGTCCAAAAACCCCCATTGAAAACTTTTAGTGAGGGGAAATTATTGCCTCTCTAGTTAAAAGTAAATAATGAGGGTAAAACATTCCTCTCATCAATATTGCAATACTTTTAGTGATAATATTATACCCTCACTAAAAATAAATTTGAATAATGACTTTTTTCATTATATTAAATACTACTCATTAATTAATTTTTTTATTGCATAAATCACTCACATTAGATCATTATACATGTGTGTATACATATATAAATATTGCAAAATATAAAATAGAACCCCATTTATGAACAACATTTTATATAAATAAAACAATACAATATCCATCTGAATACATAAATTAAAAATATGTTGTACTTGAGCTACACACAAATTCAAGTGATGTACAAAGCATTTCCTATATCTAATATGGTTAGGGGTGCAAAACTACCAGCAGGCATTCCGAATAAAGATCCTTGATTGCTTCAAAATGAATTGCAATCAATATACACTTGAATTCTTCTTGAAGTGACACCTATAAAAGAGTTAAATAAGAATAATTAATCTGAATAGAAAATAATAAATTTTAAAGACAAGAAAAGAAGTTAATTAATAATCAAACTCATTAATTTGATCCCAACAATAAACAATAAGAACAGTAGGTGAATATGTTCAGGTTTAAACTATCAACCAAAACTAATGGGCTAATGGAAGGTCATTAAGTCACATAATTCATGTATGAATATTATACACACAAGCATTAATGTCACCTCTAGATTTCTTGACTTGCATGAAATTATCTCCATCTATTTATTTCATCTTCAGATTTCCTTCTGACTTTATCTCTCGAGCTAGAGTTACAAATATTCAAGCTACAAGAAAAATTGAAGGTAGATGCAATTATAATGCAACATCAATACAAGAAAGTACATAGGAGTTCTACAAAATATAATCTCTTATCAATATAAACATAACTAATATGTGGCATTAAAAAGAACAAGTACAAACCTAAGCAAGAGCACCTATGTTCTCATAAAACGTTTCCATGACTAACCTCACTAGTTTTCTGCAAAATATTAAGCACAAGAGGAATATGAAACTATATTTTTAGAAAAAAATAATCATAAATTATTACAAGAGAACATAAAAATTATTATGGAAGAAACACTGCAACTAATTTCTTGATTCATCCATGAAAAATCATTAGGAAACAAGTAAAAAACATACATTCATTGGACTTAAATTCCTATGCAACACTTATTCATTTGGTTGGTTCTTCTAAGCATCACATAAATTGATTAACCTATTTTATCCCACCAATTAATCAGTCGCAGTTGAGAATCTTTCAATTAATTAGCTTGCATACACATGCTGTGGTCATCAACCTACATATGAGAAATCCAAACTAGGTAAACAAATGCCCAATAATAAATGAAAAATATAACTTTATAAATTAAATCATTCAATCCATATTACTTGCAAATCCTAGATTTCCTAAAGTAATTTAGCTAGTCATAAATGAAATGAAATAAAACAGAGTTTGAAACATCATAAAATAGATATAGATAACACTGATTATCCTCTTTAGCATTCAATCGTGTTTTATGATAAATTCTCTCTCCAACACTGTTGGAATTATCATCTCCTGTAATATCCCGAAATATTTTAGAAGGTTTTATTCAACTTATGTTACCCTCTGGTAAGTTAGAAAATAAGTTGGGTCCTTCAAGAATTCAAATAAAGGAAAATCGCAGCCAGAAAAATCAGTTAAAATTTAATTTGGTCAAAAATTTGCTTTAAAAATATGTTCTGATATTTTTCTCGAGTTGATAGAAAAAGTTTCAAGGATCGTGCCAAACTTTGAATTTTTCAATTTCGAGCTCAAATGAACTATTGGCACAACTTTCAATAGAAAAAGGCACATCCGTCATTATCCAATTTCTTTTTCAAAATATTATCCTATTCGTAATTATCCTATCCTTTTTCTATCATTATCCTATTCCATCATTATCCTCTTTCTTTTATTCATTATTATTCTATTTATTTTTCCTATATAAATAGGAGCTTAAGGTTTCCTTTTTCATTCTTTTTCAAAATCGAAACGCCGAGCAGCTTCTTGAGAAGGTACGTCCATAATTTCCTATTTCAATTCTAAAATAGTCATTTTAAAGGTGTCATTGTATAGATCATGAATACATGATTGAAAAGATAATTAGATGGACGATCAGGACGGAAAATCCACGTGACCACCGTTAATTTGGTTAACCAACCATCGCCGCCCCATTCAATCACCACCGCCAACCTCCACCTCACGCCACCATCACCACCATAATCAATCACCCCACCGCCAACCATAAAAAATAACCACCCCATCCCACGTTAATTACCACAACCCCTCCCCCCAAATTAATCAACACCATCACCGCCACCAATTCCCACACCACCGCTCATAGTCGCTTTAAACCGGCGACTTCTTCCGGGTCACCGGATCAAAATGTGCCTTTAGGGTTTTATGTTCTATATATATTTATATACATTTTTCATGTTGTCACTTTATAATTTTGGATATATTTTGGGTATCCGAATATTAAATTATAGCCTTTTTCACATCCATCCTTCATGGATAGCCCTATCGTATTTTTAAGCTCAAAAGTTGTTCCGTCTCAAAATATAATATTTTTATTTAAAGTTTCATATTTTTCCAGTGGGCGGATCTTGTGGTATGAATTTATTTGTACCGAATTAATTTTAGGATACGGGTTTGACCACCCCGTATGCCAAAACTTCCTAAAGGGTTTTTCTTTATAAAAATGACATGAGTAAAGTTCCCTTAAGAGTCAAAATATTTTGATGACCCGGGTGTTGCGTATTAAGATAGTAGATATTATAATATCTACTTCATAGCTAAGAAAGGTTAGATTTTGACCTAATGGTAGTCTTTCATCGAAACTAAGTTGCTGGACAATCTTGTAGGCACAGAAGAAGGAGACTTCTAGTTGAGACCAGAATCAGAATCTAGATCTAGCTATCCAGATCGATTACCAGGTGGGTTTTTATTATATAAAAATGTATTTCAGGTTATTAAGCCCTGGAATTTATAAAATGAATGTGATTGAATATCCAACTCATGACTGTATTCGCTGTGCTCTCCAGACTCATTTAAGTCTTACTACTTTTTTGGTGACGAAACTACAATGGTTCACGATATCGAGCCCCAAGCAAACAAGGTAGTGTTCAACCTTAAGCAGCCGGGTTGTATACACGAACCGACTCACCGTAAGCGTTCTAGGGGAGAGTGGCGCGCAATGATGGAACTAAAATGATTTAGTATACATGGAATTCACAAATTTTCTATTTTAGAATCTTTCCATGATATGCTTAAAATATGATTAGATATTATGTTTTATAAAATGATTGTGAAGCTTTTCTCAAAGGTACCTACTGAGTGCATTAGTACTCACGCCCAAAATCTTTTCAAATATTTTCAGGATGAGCTGCGGGATGGCGGACGACTGTGCTAAGGCGGAAGGGCTATCTTTTGATGTATATGTTTCTTTTATGTGTTGAATCTAACTGAGAACATGGTTACCTTTTGAGTCTGAATAAATGCACCACGTTCTTTTCCGCTTACTCTGATTATTGTTATGGAGTGTTCGGTTATCCGAATCTCATTTTTCTTTACTATTAAGGAATGTTCAGTTCTTTGAATCCCATTTTCTTTACTGCTATGGAGTATTCGGTTCTCCGAATCCCATTTTCTTTACTGCTATAGAGTGTTCGGTTCTCCGAATCCCATTTTCTTTACTGCTATGGAGTGTTCGGTTCTCCGAATCCCGTTTACTTTTCGTTCCTGATAGGCAAAAGTCTGGCATTTATTTACTTTCCTTATTCAGACAGGCACAAGCCTGGCTTTACATTACTTTCCATGTCAAGGCAAAAGCCTGGCTTTATATTGTTTTCACGACAGACGAAAGTCTAACATCTCTTTACTTTATGTATTTGGACAGACATCAGTCTGGCCTTTTTTATGCCTAACCTATTAATAATTAACCTTTGAACTGTTGCTATTTAAGTTAAACTTTCCTTAGTTATTATTTGATGATTTTATGTCATAAGTCTTGGTATCTAGTTTGAGTCATTATAGATGCTTTAAAAACGTGATTTGATCCAGTTATAGAGGTTATGCTGCCCAAATTTTTGGGGCACTAATCCAGGTTCTTTGATTACTTCTGTTCAACCACCCCTTCCCTTTTTCCCAAGTAGCGCACCGATCCCCTGCCCTTCTCCCGGGATCGGGGCGTTACATCTTCAATGGTTTATGACTCTCCCTGAGTATATAGATGGTGTTGTCAGCCTCTTCTAGGGTTGGGAATTTTGGCCCGACCCGCATTTCAGGCCGAGTTGTGCCAAAAAAATTTTGGTGTAATTTAGCAGAGTGATTGACACACAGTCATTTCGTGATCAAAATAAATTTATTCCCTTTTGTGCACAGCGAGCGTAGCTAGCTATGAGTAATAGTCGATCCCATAGAGAGCTGATGCGATCTTACTTTTAGGTCATAAATCACAAAAGGGGGGGTTCGGTTGTATTATCACTTTATTGGAAATTAAATATGCAAAATTAAATTAGAGAAATATCAAATAACAAAAGTTTCTGAAATTTAAACTAGAATCCAATTTAAATAACACTCACTCGATTATGGGCACTCAAGTCTTTCTACACAATTAAGTCACCTAGTTATGGAGACCGAATTCCTCACTACATCTCCTTATTCATCCTATCAGAATAGATTTAAAAAGTGATTCTTCTTCGATTAAACTCCTAACCTATCACCACCTCCTGATTCCCCCTAAGAGATATAAATGAACATGCAGCCTTTTGCCCTAGACGAACCCAAGTTTATTGTGTATACTGATTCCTCGTGTACCCACAACAACCTACCAAATTCCCAATTACCATTGGATTAACACACAGTCACAATTTATTAATCTGTTTAACTCTGGTGTACCAATTATAACTAAAAAGTGATTAGCCACATTAATCATATTAAACACATACTCACTTGGAACAAGAACAAAATTTGGCAAAAATTTATTCATGTAGTATTATGCCCATACGACGTCATGAGTGTTTGAGTGTATCTAAATCTTTATCCATTGTTAATTTCTGTAATTAAAGATCTAGCTACTTATGCTAGATAGAATTGGAAATGCAGAATTTAAAGACATAGTGTAGAATAAAACTTACTGAATTAAATTAGAATTCAATCAACACCAACGTTGAACATCAAAAATTTCTACGTCCTGTGGGCATAAGGCCTAAGATTGTTCTTACTGCCGAATTAGCTTTAAAATAGAAAAATAATAGTGCAGAACTTAAAGTGCAAAAAATGAAATATATGAAGTGTGTTGTTTCCAAAACCAAATTGGTTTAAATAGAAGAACATTCAAATTCAAATTCCCCCACATGCGGGGTCTTCAACTGCTTCCGAAATTGTTGTACCCACTTCAGTCTTTACTGGATAAGCCGTATCTTCAGGTTTGTTGGCTTGATCCTGATATTTTCAGGGATTCACCTCATCTTCACTCGCTGATCTCTATCTCTATCTTTAATGATCCTTATTTGCTTTAAACAGCCTCCAACCTTGATCCAATCATCTCCAACAAATGCCCTTCCTGGTGCCTTAATCGAATCTGCATGAGTATTGTGGGTATGACATCATCTAGTCAGCTAATCCTTATCTGATATGCCCACATTGCTTCCCTTCTGTATGGATCTTACCAAAGAAGTTCCCAGGTGCCCTTTAAAGCTTTGATTTCTTTGAAATATGTAGGCAAAATACCCCTTTCATCAGAGACGACTCTTGACATACCCAATTTACCTCCCTGGTTCTTTTTTGACACAAAATACACTAAAAAGATATTTAGAGAGACTAAAATGCCCAGCAAAACATGAAATAAATGGACTTATCAGTGACTTATCCCCAACTCCCATGATAAAACTTTTAAAACTAAACTTTGTTTAGCTCCATTCTCTTTTTCCAATATAAAGTACAAATTACCAACAATACTCATGCTGAAATTTATAGGTAACTGGAACAAAGTGCTGAATGGGCCTTTTATGCTTTTTAAATTTTCTTTTAAAAAAACGGAGCTTATAAGATACCATAATAGTCTTCACAACACAATTAATATTTTTCAACATGAAAGCAATTTTACACTACTAATCAATACCAAAAATTCTCATGCATCTAAACATGAAATTCCTCAATCTTCCGGCTATCAAAGAAAAGGCTAAAAGCTTAAACGGGCTGCAATGAAATCTTTTAGAGATATGTAAAAATTAGGGAAAAAATCAAATGTTAACAAAAATAGCCTAAAATCATTTGTCCAATTCAAGCGGACTACATAGCTTCAAAACAATTCCGGAGCAAGTAGAAGGGAATGACTACATTAACTGATTCACTCAAACAACAAACCATGTTATGTAAGAAAAATAGTGATCAAGGCTCAAAATCTCGCATGTTCATTTTTCATAATTCCAACAAAATATCAATCTATGTTGTTAATTCCCACTATCAACAATCACCATAGTTAATCATCAACACATGAAGTAAAAATTATTTGTGTTTACCTCATAATGAAGAACATCAAGAGGTTCACATCCTCATTGGCAACCAAATTCATCAACAATGTAATTCTTATCCTCAACCATCATTGCTCAATCAAATCAACAACTAAAGAATAAAACTGAAATAAACATTCTCATAAATTGGAGAAAAACTAAACCATAAAAAAAAATCTAATGAGTTCCAACAAAACAGAAACAGAAAAGGAGCAAAATAATAGAACGAATCTACGAGTTCTGAGAAGAAAAGATAGAAAAAACCAAACCATCTTCATCACCTCAACCTGATCATCATGCAGCATGCCTACGTTCTCTCGTATCTAGCATATATCAGCACGAATGGCAGAAATATCTCTCTCAATAGCGGTAACTTTCCAGTAAAGTCAGACATCCTTAGGGCTTGATGCCCATTCTCGACTGCAGTGTCCACTTGGATGTCTAGGACAATGTCGCAATCCTATGCAAGTCCTGGCCAAATTAGCTCAAGATAGTCACGATCTCCAACTCATGCTCCAGTCCTCTCCTCTCAGCATGATGTACAGCTCTCTCATCCTCAGTCGAGTGAGTGTGCATGTGTGAATCCGAGGACTCCCTCTCGAAATGAAAAGAGCCCGTGCTGGACCTATTCATAATGCCTATACAATACCACTCAAAGAACAAAGAGATTAGTAGAAACATGAGGTTGTGAAAGCCCACAGTTAAACCAAACCCTAGCTAGGAAGAAGTTATGAGAACTATGCAAAGCCATTAAGAAGTAAATCAACACATAACATATGATCTCCACACTAAAAACAAAACACTTGAACGTAAAATGGTATAAGCTTGATGAACCCTAACCTATCATGCACAAGAACAAGGTAGAACTAAAATTGCAAAGAGTTCCAAACTTTGGCCACAAAATAAACAAATCCCAAACAAGGTACGTATGGAAAACCATTGTAGATCCCTAAATTTATAATCTATCAAACCCTAGGAAAAGAGCAAGATGAACTTGAGAGAAAAGTAAAAAATCAAATAAGACCATGCTATAACTTCAACATCCCAGGTAGTTTATGATCAAGAAAACATACCGAAGCTTGAATTTGAACACCTCTAAAGTAAGGAGAAGATAAATTTTCAGGTGAGAAATAAACATGGTGTATTTATAAATCCCATGGGTCGGGTTGAGTGACAGGTCGACCCACCAATCAACCCACCGGTTGACCCATCCCTTAACAATTTCTTTTGGGATGGGTCGACTGGCACTGGCTAGGTCAACCCACCCTTTTGTAATTTGTACTAGAATGGGTCAATCGAGCCCGCATGGACTTCAAAATGCATTGTCTTTCTTTGGTTACTTTCTCTTGCCTTCTTGGACTCTCTTAACTATTATAAGCTCCAAAATATAAATAAAAAATAATGAAAACAAAACATAAACAAAAACAAAACAACATTGATTTAACTCCCAACTAGTGCTTGATTTAACATCATAAGCCGGTCACTTTTCATTTGATCAAGGATCCTTGAGTGCAATGATAGAAATGCTTCCCACTTAATCAATTAAGAAATATTTCTTCACTCTCTGTGCATTAACCATGAATATGCTACCCGTTTTATCAAATAGTTCAAAGGAACCATTCCAATTAACTTTGCTAATAAGATACGGGCCCATCCACCTTGATTTTAACTTCTTGGGAAATAGTTGAAGTCGAGAGTTGTAGAGAACTTTATCCCCTACTTTTAGCTCACGCTTCTTAATATGAAGGTCCTGGAATTTTTGGATTTTTTTCTTTATACAACACTGCGTTTTCGTAGGTCTCATTCCAGAACTCTTGTAGCTCGTTTAAAAAATAATCTACAATCATACCCGGCCTTCTGAAAATCACAATTGATCTTTCTAAGCACCCAGTGCGCTTTGTGTTCCAACTCCACGGGCAAATGGCAAGACTTTCCAAATAATAATTGGTAGGGTGACATGCCAATGGAGGTCTTATACGCAGTACGGTAAGCCCATAAAGCATCATCCAAATGATTCGCGCAGTCTTTAGTGGTGGTGATTGACTTTTCAATAATTTGCTTGATTTCTATGTTCGCTAACCCCACTTGCCTATTTTCTTGTGGATAATATTGGGAAGTTACTTTGTGCTTCACTTTATACTTAGCCAACAGTTGGCCAAGCCATTTGTTGCAAAAGTGTGTTCCCATGTAACTGAGCAATGCTCTTGGACAACCAAAATAGGTAAGAATATTATGTTGTAGAAATTTTATCACTACATTTGCATCATTTGTAACTATAGGAATGGCTTCAACCCATCTTGAGAGATACTCGACATCTAGCAAAATATTGAAATCCATTCGACATAGGAAATGGATCCATGAAGTCTATCCCCCATACATCAAACAATTCCACCTCTATCATCAGCTGTTGTTGTTAGGATTGTATACTGAAAAGCTTGTCTTTATATACACTCTACAATATTTTGATGATATAGATTGAATATTAATTGCAGTCACTGTTTGTGCATTTATTTATTGTTATATATTTATATGCATGTTTCCATATACTTGCATTGTAGATGATATGGTATGGGTAAACACATAGTAAATATCATATCATCGGATTCTTTGCAAAGTAATAAAAGGCTCGCGGTTTAGATGGTCCTAAACTAACCTTGGATACCGTAGAATAATCTGACAGTTAGTTTATCTTGACTAACTGATTATTCTGATACACTAGCTTATGTATTAAGGAGGATCACGATAGGATATTATTCTCTGTTCTGACCCTAAAGGGAGACAATAAAGATCCACAGAGTTCGAGTTCTTAACCCATATATAGTGACGAACATATATATGTTATGTCTACTGCTTTGATTTATCAATGAGTGAGATTCTTGATAGGATCAATAACCTCAATATTTTGGGTAGTACATTTACATATATGATGGGTCGTGCATTATATATGGTCACCATGTCCTGGTGCGCCAAGTTGATGATGTTCCCTTGAGTAAACACAAGTGCATGTGAAACCCTACAGATAGAATTTATTCCGTACATGATAAAGCTTGTGTGGTACTACTCTATGAATGAAAATATTAATTAATTATAGCTGTCAAAGCTTACATAATTAATTAATGGATATTATATCTTAAACATGGGGAATGACTGAACTAAAGGAAAACACATATAAGTAAATACGTCTTAAATTGGTAGGTCAGTGTTATTTCTTTAGTGGAATAAAAATAACACTTAATTTATTGAATTATATCCATGTATTGGATATAAGAAATTAAATAAATTAGTATGTCAATTTAATATTCTTCTAGATCCCTACTGTAGCCCAATTAATACCTAAGTGGATTGAGAGATTGGAACAAGTGGAGAGGCCCAGCCCATTAGGGTTGGGAGACATAATATTCATCCCCTCCTTATTAATAAGAGAGAGAGGGATGAAAATAAAACATAAAAAATCAGCCCCTCTCTTGCTCACTTGATTCCATAGGTTATTCATATAGTTTAATAGCTTGCAGCCCACTCCACATCTAAACAAGGTACGAGAATACAGTAGAAGATTAAGGAGTGTTATTACCATCTCTAGAGGGTTCAAACACTGTGTGGGAAGGGCCAAGTTTGATCGGTTCTCCTACAACAACGAGATTAGACCTTTAGTCTCATGTGCCAGTGCAACCCTACAACATCATGTAAGTCGGATCATCATTTATATTTTTCCGCTATGATATATTTGATGTTCTTGTATGTTCATTCAATGTGTTAGAATGATTAACATCACGCATAAAGTATGATTTAGATGTTGTTAGAATTAATGAATATCCGATTAGATCATGTGGGGCATAATTCAAAAAATACCCCAACAGTTGCAGCATTTCATCTATGTTTGAAATGTTTCCCACCTTCAAGCATTAATAACATGTAATTGTATACCCCGTGTAAAGGTATCTATCTACAAACGTTCACAACAAAGTTTACGAACGTTGTAGGATAAAGTTCACAATAATGTTCAAGAATGTTATAATGAACTTAATGAAAACTACAAAAAGTAAAGCACACAATAGATTGCTAACCCTGTTCGATCAACTGATCTACGTTAGGGGGAGTTGTTAAGTCCATGAGAAATAATACACTGCTTCGATGTATCATTTACTTGGGATCTTACATGCAGCTGACCTCACATCACTCAAACCCTTTTTATCCGAACACCCTCTTCTTGGGCAGTTTATTTGTCAAAATATATATATAGCCAAAAATGCCTGTAACAATCCAATTAGTTCTCCCGGTGAAAGAACATTAGCCATTAGTCAAACAACTATTCAGAGTTCCAAGAGCTCCTTGCAAGGCTTGTTGGAAGGATGAAGCTTGGGTGAAACTAAGTGGAGGTCCGAATTGACTGAACTATGAGCTCCCCTCACAGCCTAGATTTCAACCTATCTAGTTCCCACAGGTATTCTCCCCTGAGAACCTTTTTGACAGTGTATGAAAAGTATTTTAATACACGAAGACTAGAACACTAATCTCTAGCCTAACAATGACAAATGCTGCTCTTAAACACTTTAGAGCTCTTGTGCAGATAGATAACTTCAATGCAGATAATCGTTCAATGTGTGTTTCGGTGTGTGTCTAATAGGTTTGCATCCCAAACTATTTATAGATGAATAGCATAGCCTTTACAAGGAAATAGAAGTCCTAATCTTAATCTGAAATGAATAAAGAAACTTTCCTTATTGAAACTGAAACCTAGGACTATCCATGTTAGAATATCTTCCATCTTTAGAACTCTGACTTAACTTCAATCACGTGCTCTTGAAGCTAGATAAGACATCATCTAGAGTGATCTTGAATCTCTTCTTGCTTGTAAACTTCGAACAACTTCAACAATCTTTGGAAGAACAATCTGGACAAAGGATGTTCATGCAAATGTTCACGAATGTTGTAATGAACATTGTTGATCTCTGAACTTTCACATCAGGTAGTACATCAGAATGTATTGTATGTCCACAAATTGACTTCTGGCTATCACTCAAGCTAGTTGGTAGTACTCAGTATGTTGAACAATCTCAGTTATGGTACGATGCACAATTTTCTTCATCTTTAGGTCAATCCAAACTCTTTGCTTAAGCTGTCTTCAGGAAGTTCAAATTACGTTCATGTATATCTTTATGAACGTTATCCAGAACAACAAATATGTACTTATAAAAACCAAATACTTAGTGATTATAAAAATGCCATATATATTAATGACAATTAATCACTGTAACAAGTGCAAAGTAGAGCACTTGATAAAAAACTTTAGTACACCGCATGGCACTAGTAGTTCTCCTTGGCATTGTATCTCTATACATTGCTAGGTATATCATTAACAATTTTGATGACTATGTCAGCACATCTTCTGAAGAGGTATGGATCATCCCAATAGTAGAACTTCACCTCGTATAAAACTTCTTTTTTCTAGTAGAATGATAGGTCAGGCGGTATAATTTGAGCAACCAGATAATTAACTATATCTGCATACCAAGGTCATTGGTTAGCAAGATAGAAAATTCTCTCATCTATAAAGTTCTCATTAATACCAATTTTTAGATTGTCACCTTTCACTAGCTTCTCTAAGAGTGATAGATGATGTGCTATCACATTTGCTTATCCTTTACTATCGCTTATCTCTATATTAAATTATTATAATGAAAGAATCTATCGAATTAATCTTGGTTTGGCATCCTTCTTTTTAAACAAATATACGATTCCTGTGTGATCGGTGTACATAATTAATTTAGTTCCAATAAGATAGGCTTGGAATTTGCCAAATGTATAGTAGCAAGCATCTCCTTTTCAATAGTAGTGTAGTTGGTCTATGTTGGAATCAACATTTTGCTTGCATAGTGAATGACTCTAAAGATCTTATCACATTTCTGTCCCAAAACAACTCCTATGGCTACATCACTAGCATCACACATAGTCTCGAATGGTTGAGTCCAATCAGGCATAATTAGCACAGAAGCACTGATTAATGCTTTCTTCAGAACATCAAAAGCCTCTAAGTAATTCTTCATAAAAATTAAGGTTGTATCTTTTTCGAACAACGAGCATAGAGGTTTGGTAATCTTTGAAAAGTCTTTGATGAATCTTCTACAAAACTATGCATGTCCTAGAAAACTTCTCACTACTTTGACACTCGTTGGGGATGACAATTTTTCAATGGCCACGATCTTTACACTGTCCACTTCTAACCTATTAGCTGAGACTTTGTGACTTTTTATTTTTTTATTTTTTTAGAAGAACACCCCTAAAAGGGGTGGGGCATTCGGCACCATGCCCAACCTGTATATAAATCACAAATCATCTCGTACAAAGTCATAGGTGGTATGTGTCCCAAAAGTGAACACACCCCTAACCAAGTACTCGAACTGGAAATAAAGCAGCAAATAAAAGAGGATGCAACCACAGACCGGATGCTAACCCCAAAAGTCAAATGAAAAATAGAAAGTGGAGCACAGCCCAAGACTGACTGCAACTCCAAACTAGAACTAATAAAAAACAAATATAATACATAAATGTGGAACATCACCATCTAACTATATCTAAAACAAAAGTTGGGATATCCCAACTGATCCATCCTCACCAGGGAGAGCAAATATCGAGGAGCAGATCCCGGATCATAGAAGGTAAGCGTAGAGGTCTGAACCCCCCTACCAGCTAGAAAATCAGCTGTCCGGTTCCCCTCACGATGGATGTGTGAGAACTGAACATGTCGTCTGTGGCACAATATACGAATGGACGTCAATATATGCCGAGTCACAACCGAACCGGGCTGGCCCGACTGCAACACTGACACCACTGAAGCAGCATCCATCTCAATCCAGATATGATCTGAATACTGCACAACGAGTCTCAGTCCATGAAGCAGTGCCTGGAACTTAGCATCAAAACTCGATGCAGCCCGAAGGGGCGCGCAGAAACCTGCCAAAAAAGAGCCAGTGTAGGCACGAACCGATCCGCCACCGCCTGCCGCCATTTGGAGATCAGTCGAGTAGGACCCATCCATGTTGAGCTTTACCCACGGCGCCTCAGGAGGTCGCCATGACACCGTTCGAGACCGAAGAGATCTCAGAACAGGATCTACGACGGGCATGAAAGGCACCTGCGGATAGCAACCCAACCAATGTTGTGGAAGGAGCTTCCCAGCCGAAACCAAAAGGTGGAGGTGGCGCTGAACCTGCCAAAAAATGTGAGACATAAGAAAAGAAACACCGCGATGCTTGCGGCTGTTCCTCTCCGTCCAAATAAACCAAAGTGCAAGGCAGGGAATCAAAAAACTGATGTGCTTCGAAGAGGATCGTGGGAACAATCCCCTCCAAAACCCAAGTGCCTGTGTGACTGTATGTGCATGTGGTGCAGTGATGTGAAACCAAGACGCAACAAATACCCAAACCGATTTTGCAGACTCAGACCAAAGAAAGACATGCTCTAAGGACTCGACCTGCGGATCACGACAACACTGACACCGAAAAGCAAGATAAAATCGATGACACTGGAGATGCACATCAACAGGGACTCTATTATGTAACAGATGCCAGAGAAAAATAGAAATGGTGGGAGTAATGCAATCATGCCAAATGGACCCGAAAAGAGACCGATCGGGTCGCCGGTACCTGACCTGATCCCATGCAGAGGTCAAAGAGAACTCACCAGTAGAAGTCAAATCCCATCGCATGCTATCCCTCTCCCCCCACAGCACAGGAGTCCGGCTTAGCGAATCAATCAACTCATCAGATAAAGCATAATGGTCACATAAAGCAAGAAAACGACGCACAGACCAAGACTCACCATCAAAATACCAATCAACAGAGAGGTGATCAAAAGCAGAAGTAGGACAGTAAGCAGATAAATACACATCATCAAACCACACATCATCCCAGAAGCTTACCTGACCGGCCCCCAAGGACCACCTGATATGCTCCTGAGCCTGTGCACAAACTCAGATAAGCCTCTTCTACACCCTGCTATCAGACTTGCACAACGGCACCCTCTCCGGATAACACGGGCCACAATACTTCTGCCGAATATATCGGGCCCAAAGAGAATCCTGAGCTCTAAACCTCCACCACAGCTTCCAACCAAATGTTGTAACCAGATCCTCAAAACGGTGAATACCCAGGCCACTCTCAGCCACCGGCAAGCAGATAGTCTCCCAGTTGATCCAATGTGTCCTCCTCTACTCGCCTACCGATCCCCAGAAGAACAGAGCGATCATCTGCTCAAGCTGATGGAGCACCCTCTTAGGTGGATCCATCACCTGGAAGATGTGGAGAGGGAGAGTGGCAAGAATGCTTTTGATGAGAGCCAATCTGCCGCCAAAGGAAAGACGCCGATGGGACCAACCAAGCATCCTGGCACTCAACCGCTGCCGAAGGGGCAAGAAAAGGGAACACTTCATCTGGCCTTTATAGATCGGGACACCCAGATAAGTGAAAGGAAACGAGCCACGCCGGTACCCACAGACTGCCTGAATCTGTTGCTGCCAGGTCGGAACGAACTTCTCAGTGATATAGAAGCTGCTCTTATCTCGGTTCACAATCTAACCCGAAACTTCCACATAATGATCAAGACACCCCATCAATCTACCCAAACAGTCCGGTAAGGCTCTTGAAAAGATAATGATGTCATCAGCGTACAGTTGATGAGAAATAGGGAATCCCCACTTCAATGTCTTGAAAACCATGCCTGGATCTCCACAAATTAAACGGTCCAAAGTCCTCGACAAATAATCCGCAGCCAGCACAAACAAAGATGGGGATAGAGGATCTCCCTGTCTCAACCCTTGAGAAGAAGGAAAAAATCCCGTCGGCACCCCATTTATAAGAACCGAGAACTAGCAATCTCTGATGCACCTGCTGATCATGTCAATCCACATCGCAGGAAATCCCATATGCCGAAGAACGTCCAGAAGAAAAGGCCACTGCACTCAATCATAAGCCTTCGCCATGTCCAACTTTAGAGCAATATTTGGGACCTTACCACCGAGGTAAAGATTGCAAATCATCTCCTGTGCAAGTAGGACATTATCACTGAGCAACCGACCCTTGACAAAGCCACTCTGATTCGAAGCTAACACGGTAAGCAAGAACGGAGCCAGCCGGACAGTCAGAATCTTCGTGATGATTTTATTGGTCACGTTGTACAGAGATATCAGGTGATAATCCATCCAAGCAGCGGGCCTCTCCTTCTTAGGCAGAAGGACAATGGTCATGGCAGTGAAGCTGCGCGGTATAGGGGACCCCGAGAAAAAGTCCTCCACCGCCCCCACAATATTTCTTCCAATTCAAAACACTATTCCTTCATGTACCATAAAATGACATTTCTCCCAATTCAAAACAAGGTCGCATTCATCACATCATTGCAAAATAAGAGTTAGGTTATCTAGACAATGATTAAAAGATGAACCAAAAATAGAGAAGTCATCCATAAATACCTCCATTATAGTTTCTATCAAACCATGAAATATGGCCATCATGCATCTCTAGAATGTGGCAGAGGCATTGCACAGTCTAAATAACATTCGGCGATAAGCATAAATGATATAAGGATAAGTAAATGTCATCTTAGCTTGGTCTTCAGGTGCTATCATGATCTGATTGTAACCTAAGTAATCATCCAAAAACTAATAATATTTATAGTTTGCTAACCTATCTAGCATCTGGTCGATGAATGGTAATGGAAAGTGATCTTTTCTTATGGCTACATTCAGAGCTCTATAGTCAATACAAACTCGTCATCCTGTGATAACTCGTGTTGCAATAAGCTCGTCACTTTTATCTTTGACAACAGTGATGCCACCTTTCTTTGACACCAACTCAGTTGGCTCACCCATTCACTATCAGAAATAGCAAATATGATTCCAGTATCCAATAGCTGTACCACTTCTTTCTTGACTACTTCTTGCATTGCTATATTTAATCTTCTTTGTGGTTACACCTTTGGCTTGTAATTCTCTTCCATACAAATTGAAGGACTGATTCTCTTGATATTTGTAATTATTCATCATATTACAGTCTTATATCTTCTCAGGACCTTAAGTAGCTTTGCATGTTGCTCTACATCCAAATAAGAAGACAGTATTACCGAATAAGTTCCATTATCTCCAAAAAAGCATATTTAAGATGTTTGAGTAATGGTTTGAGCTTCATTTTTAGTGGATCCGGAGATAGGGTCGACTGAACCAGGTCAGGCAATTCCAGTCGACTAGGTGAATGTGGATGGACTGACCAGTCGACCCAATCCCTTAACAATTTTTTCTTGGTTGTGTCGACCAAGGCTCAACTTGTCTCTTTTCAACTTTTTTTTCTCCCAATTTGCTTGTTTGGCTATTCTATTCATCTTTTGTATCTATAACCTGCATGGTTTTGATACGAACCCGAAAAGTATAAAAGAATCAAATCCAAGAAAGCCATTGAGAGCTTCAAAGATAATCATGTTGTTCAAGATTAAAGATTGGAGATCAAGGTTTGAAGAAGATCAAGGCATGAAGAACACAAGTGTTTGGAAGACTCCAGTGAACGACGAGCAACCTAGCATCAAAGATGGATCAAGTTTACGTCCATTAATGATAAGGAAGCTTGTTCTAGAGCTTAGGAAGAAGTTCGAGTCAATTTGGACGTGTGCATGAAGAGTTCTACGCGTTTGCATGGGAGTCTGAGAGATGCTGTTTTTCATGCAAAGGTGGTAAAGAGTTCGAACACAACATGAACGAATCCAACAGCCCATGTCATGTGATTTGGAGTCCATTATGGTGAGATTTGAAGGCCCAAATCTATTTGGGTTCTAATTAAGGTAGGAATCCTAATTAGATTAGGATATTTTTATTTTTTTTATTTCTCTTAGGATTTTACTTAGAATTTTCATCCATCCCTTATATCTATATAAAGGGATCAGTTGTGAACTTTATTTTTCAGACGTTGCATGAAATAAAGAGTTAATTTCTCAATTGTCTCACCGATCCTTTAGTTGATCACATTTATCGATCCTTTGGTTGATCAAACACAATTCTATTGATCTAGTAATTCAATAGTCTTATTCAAGTTCTTCAGGGTACGACGAGTACTTGGGAGAATTGCTATCCGGAGAAGTTAGACGAGTGCGTTTGGGTTGATTCAACACGGGTTCACCGCTTTGACCTATTCTTCTACCACACCACCGCCGCCCTCACCACCTTCACCGCCGACTTCCACCACCACCACCGCCGAAATTCCAGCCATCTTCAAGTATTCCAAGAGTTCTTCATCGCGTTCGAGTATTCTAGTAAGTTTTATCGTGTTATTTGAGTCGGATTGTATCCCTTCATTCACTGACATTGTTCGAGTCCTTAAAGTCTTCCGCATGCGTTCATCTCGTCTTGGATTAGTTGTCCGGGTCACATCAGGTTTCGAGTAAAGAAACATTATCTTATGATTCATCATAGTCATAAAGTAAATGAAGATCTGAATAAATAGAGTTTTGGATACAATGCTCTAATGAATCTCCTTTACTCAGCATTTGGGTTGAAATAGAGAACACGCCCTCATAAGTAGTGTACTCTTCTTCCTTTTTCTCATAATGCAACATTGTATTCACCATCGACAAAGTAATCTCTTCATCATCAATTTTCAATGTCAACTCCCCATTTTTGACATCAATCATAGCTTCTCCAGTTGCTAGAAAAGGTCTTCCAAGAATCAACGATGCATGGCTATCCTCTGGTACATTGAGAACTACAAAATCTGTAGGAAAAATAAAATTATTAACTTGAACAAGCACATCTTCAAGAATTTCTGTCGAATGAGTAGTGGAGTGATCCACCATCTAAATAGCTATGAAAATTTGCATTAGATAACCAATAACTAGTTTTTGGTAAATATGCAATGGCATTAGATTGATATTAGCTCCAGAATCACAAAAAGCTTTATCAATTGTCATGTTTCCAACTATGCATGTGATCGTGAATCTTCCGGGATCTTTTATCCTTTTAGGTAGCCTTCTTCTATTCTTGACTCCTCCAATCTCTGATAAGTGAACAATTTCAAGCCCGCCATCTTTTCTTTTCTGAGATACTAATTCCTTCAATGACTTTACATATCTCAGCATCTACTGTAGGGCTTCAATAAGTGGAATACTAATCTTTATTTTCTTAAAAACATTCAAGAAATTAGAGAATCTTTCTTCCAACTTCTTCTTAGCTAATCTCTATGGGAATGAGACCTCATCAAGGTTTGGTTGAGTCCGCTTAGGTTTTGGTCTTCTGCCACCTTCATCTTGTGGATTGTTATCTTTATTTTGTGCTGCCGATTCTTATTTTTTTTCCTTATTTTGAACAGTATCGGCTCATCATCAGTTGGCATCTATGGTTCCAGATATGAAGTTACATTCCTAAGATTTATTGCATAGCAGTCTCCTTGTAGAATCATCACTCTCTTGTTTCTACTCACATCTGCTTGCAACTGAACCAATTATTGACTTGCCATTTTAATTTTAACTATTGACGACTTGCTTAAGCTCTCATATCTCTGCTTCTACTTTTTCAAGATGTGTAGCGTTCCTCATGGTGAATTGCTCAAAGTGTTCAGAAAGTCCTTGATTTGTTTATGTTCCATAAGAATGTGAAGTTGCAAAATGAGTCTTAACATAATTTTTCATGCCTAGCTGGGTTGTGAATAACCTTGAGTATTGTTCAAGTAGTCAATCTCTTCCAAGCAACTCATTTGTTCTTGTATTTCGCTGAATGAACATAGCTCTTTTCGTAGTGCTGCAGGAGTAGATTATGGCTCTTGCATATATACTTCTTATACTACTACAACTTTCTAACATACTTTCCTTTCTGAAGGCCACTGATAACTATTTGAAGCCACCTCTTCCAGAATTCTCAGTACATTATGTTAGTGCCATCATTTAACACTAAGTATTTTTAGATTTCCATGATCCTTATGGCAAATCAAGAACACAAAGATTTTGGTTTTTCAACTATTGAATACCATGTTCTGGACATGATAACATGAACATTTCTCTGCCAATCTGATTGAAGATCGAAGAATATACTTGATCATGTTATGAACATGATCATGTACATGATTATCTAGAGAGTTTCTAAGAAACGTACCGAACTGATTTCAAGGAGATAAAATTTTCTATTGAAGATGGACATTTCAGAATAGAAGATGCCTTATTCAAGATGAAAATCAATATGGAAGAAGGTGAGTTTTATTCAAGAAATACTTATAATTAAGGTAGTTCGGATCAAAATATGAAAGTTTCCTTATTAGAGTTCGATTCAAATTAGGACTTTCTGATTACCTTATTTAGGCTATACTTTGTTCTTATAAATAGCCTAAGAATCAGACTAGTTAGTTATCGAGGATTTTTGGTATACATAAGATTTAGAGAGTCTAAAAAGACTTCAAGTTTGAAGCATTTAGTATACAGTTTAGACTAGATTTGATCATTGTTATCATTGTGTGTCTAGTCGGTATTTGAAATTCTTTCATACACACTTAAAGGTATCTCAGAAGAGATTGTGCGAACATGATGGAGCCTGGGTTGTGAAGGGATCTCACAATTCAGTCCATCGAAAGAGGTTGTAATGGGTAGAAAATGGGTCGAGTGACAAGAGGTCTTCATATAATAGCATTTGTGACCTTGAAATGGAGTAGTGGATTGTTACTCACGGACTTGAGAAGTCCTGCTGATGTAGATCAATTGATCAAATAGGGTTACCATCCTCATGTTATTTATTACTTAAAGTTTTATCATTCTGACCTTGCATGTTAACAACAATGTACATGTACATGTTTGTGAATATGTGTATCTACGCACATTTTATGTAACTTTAATTGGTACCAGAGTGGGTCACCTTTAGTAAAAAGTAAAAAGAGTCCTGAAAAGTACATAATTGTGTAAAGATTTTGGTTGATTTCAAGTTATGAACACGATCAAGAAAGGGCGATCCACAATCACACTACCACTTCTTGAAGACAAAAATTATCCTTACTAGAAAGCAATGATGATGGTGTCTCTCAGATCAATAGATGAGCTTTCATGGAAAAGCATCACTAAAGGATGGATGAAACCAACTATTGCCAAAGAAGGAAAGAACGTGGAGATTGAAGAAGAAGAAGAATGAATCGTGCCATAGAAAAAATGGTACGATGTTAATTCTAAAACTCTCAATGCTATATTATCTGTAGTTGATTCAAAGACATTCAGTTTGATCTCAACATGTGAGACTGCCAAAGCTATATGGGATATTCTAGAGACTACCTTTGAAGGGACCTAATCTGTTAGATTATCAAGACTTCAGAATCTTACTTCTAAGTTTGAAAATCTTAGAATGGAAGAAACTAAATCAATTAGTGAGTTCAATGCCAGACTAAAGAGCATATCTAATGTTTTTACACTCGAAGAGCGCATGAACAATGAGATGCTTGTAAAAAAGGTGCTCAGATCCCTTCCAAAGAAGTTTGCCTACAAAGTTGTTGTAATAGAAGAAGCCAAGGACATTAAGAGTATGAGGCTTGATGAACGGATGGGGTCTTTAATGTTATTCGAGATGAACCTCGAGGATAAAGTCATCAGTTCAAAAAAGAGAGGAATTGCTCTTAAAGATGAAGCTTCAGAAGATATACCTGAAAAAAGTATGGAACAAGATTTTTGTACTTGATTCAGATATAATGAACTCAATGGTTCTGATTACAAGAACTTCAACAGGATGTTTAAAAGTGCTAACAAGCATTTTTCAAGAAAGTTCAACAATAGAAGACAAACATATGGGAGCACATCACAAGAAAGAAACTCTAACAATGATCAGAATGAGTATCAATAGCCCAACCAAAGAAGAGGAATTCAATGCAGAGAATGTGATGGATTTGGTCACATTTAAGATGAATGTGGAAACACTCTGAAGAGAAATAAGAAGAACTATAATGCATCTCTCAGTGGGGATGATTTTGAAGAGAGCAATAGTGATTCAGATAAAGAGACCATGTTATTCACAGCCAAGGTATCATAATTTCAAGATCCCTTCACTCTTGCAGAAGAAGATGAATCAGATAATGAAGACTTTAGCCAAGAAAAATTTGTGAAAACATACAAGGAGATGTACACAAAGTGGCTAGAAGTTGTAGATATCAACAAGGCTCTTCAGTGACAAAATAAAAGTCTTGCGAAGGAAAAGGAGAAGCTGATCAAGTCTGATTCAGATCAGAAAGTCATCATTCAATAGCAAAAAAGGAGATTGCTGAGTTATCTTCTGAGCTCAAATCCATCAAGAAGAATATCACTATGCTGAACAATGGAACAAAGAATCAAGAGAAGATTCTGACTAGTTTAGGACATTCTGGAAAAAGTCATCCAGGTCTTGGATATACTGGAGGACAATCAATGGCAGTCTTTATCAAAGAAAGAACAAGTCAGTCAGTACATGTACATGAGGATGTTCAGTTCAGTCAGAAGAACATCACAAATAGAAAAAAGTCTGATAATCAATTTAATGGCCACAGGAGAAGAATGACCTGCCATTACTGTGAGGAGAAAGGCCACATTAGACCACATTCTGAGAAGTATCTCAGTGATCTAAGAAGAAGAAGAAGAAGAAGAAGAAGAAACCTGCTCAGACAAACCAATGGGTTGTCAAACAGAAAACTCATGACTGTTTGATTGCTCATATATCTCTTCAAGTGGAAAACAGTTGCAATTGGTACTTTGACAGTGGTTATTCTAGACATATGACTGGAGATTATTCAGTTGTGCATAACTTAAAGGCTTGTTCTTTAGACTTTGTGACTTTTGGAGATGATAAGAAAGGCAAAGTCATAGGAAAAGGAGAAATGCCCAAGCTGAAAAGGTAATGCTGGTAAATGGTCTGAAAGCCAATCTTATTAACATCAGTCAGCTTTATGATGATGACATGATATTCACCAAAGACAATTACAGAATACTGAAGAAGAATAATGAATTGTTCATATAAGGCAAGAGATCAGCTAACAACTATTATCAGCTTCATGTACCTACATAAAGTACAATAACATGCCAAAGAACATCATTAGAGGAATCAGAGATTTGGCATAAAAAACTTGGTCACATTTACTTCAGAAATCTCCAGAAGATCATTAACAAGGATATGGTTAGATGAATCCCTCAGATTAAAATAGAACGTGATAGAATATGTGGTCCTTGTCAAATTAGAAAGCAGATTAGGTCTCAGCACAAAGAAGTTCAGCATAAAACTTCACAAGAAATTTTAGATTTACTTCATATGGATCTAATGGGACCTATGGTGGGAAGAAATATGTCTTTGTTTGTGTTGATGACTTCTCAAGATTCACTTGGGTGGAATTTCTCATAGACAAGACTAAGGTATTCATGGCATTCAAGAAGCTAGTTTGGAAGATCACTGTTGAAAAGAATCTACAAGTTGTTAGAATTCAAATTGATCATGGAAAAGAATTTGAGAATCAGTCATTCAATGACTTCTGCAATGAGAATGAGATTAGGCATGAGTATTCTGCACTAAAGACTCCATAGCAGAATGGAGTTGTTGAGAGAAAAAAACAGAACACTATAGGACATGGCAAGAACAATGATTGCTGCTAAAGGAGGTGCTTTCATGTTTTGGGCAAAAGCCATCAACACAATGTTCATCCCAGGCCAGGTACTTTTACTACTCCATATGAAATTTGGTTTAAGAAGAAGCCTACTATGAAGTATTTCCATATTTTTGGATCTACTTGCTATATCTTCAATGATAGAGAGTATCTAGTAAGATGAACAATCGTGGAGTAGAATGTATGTTTTTGGGATATTCCAGAAACAGTAAATCATACAGGATTTACAATAAAGAGACCAAGGCAATTGTTGAGTGTGTAAATATCAGATTTGATGATCAGTATGACTTTACAAGATCTATCGAAGATAATGTACATACAGATGTTTGTGGACATCCTGATGTATATTTCAATTTAGAAAGTGAATGAGAAGATCAATGTGACTCAAAGAAAGCCTTCACGATAGATCATCAAAGATCATCCAACTAGTGAAGTTATTGGTGATATCAATAAAGGAAGAATCACTAAAAGAAGATTCATAAAGAGACTTCATGAAGAGATATCCAATGTCTACTTCACATCAAAAAAATGAGCCAAAGAATGCTCGAAAAGCTTTGGAGGATGCTTACTGGATTGAAGCAATGCAAGAAGAATTACTTCAGTTTAAGAATAATGATGTTTGGGATTTAGTGCAGAAACTAGAAGGAGTAAACATTGTGGAGACAAAATGGATATTCAAGAACAAAATAGAGGAATTTGAGAATTTCACAAGGAATAAAGCAAGACTAGTTGCTCAAGGATATTCACAGATTGAATGAATAGATTTTGATTAGACGTTTGACCCTGTTACAAGAATTGAATCTGTGAGATTACTTCTTGCCATGTCCTGCAGGATGAAATTCAAGCTCTATCATATGGATGTTAAGAGTGCTTTCCTGAATTTATTCTTGAAGATGGATATGTATGTTGCACAACCAAAAGGATTTGAAGATCCACACTATCCAGATCATGTTTACAAACTGAAGAAAGCTTTGTATGGTTCGAAACAAACTCCTTGGGCTTGGTATGAGAGACTATGATCATGCTTGGTAAGAAAAGGATACAATAGAGGAGGAGAAGATAGAACACTATTCATCAGAAAGGACAAATCACAAGTGATCGTGGTACAAGTATACATTGATGATATAATGTTTGGATCTGTATCCGACAAGATGGTCAAGGACTTTATCAAGGACATGGAGACTGAGTTTGAGATAAGCTTAGTTGGTGATCCGAAGTACTTTCTTGGACTTCAAATAAAGCAATCAGATGATGGAATTTTCATCTCTCAGACTAAGTATGCAAGAAACTTAGTTAAAAAGTTTGAGCTAGAAAACTCCAAGTACAAAAGGATTCCAATAGGCACTACTGTAAAGATTGGAAAGGATATTACATGGAAAAAAGTGAATCAAACTTTATATAGAACATGATTGGAAGTTTTATTTATCTTACTGCAAGCAGGCCAGATATATACTATAGTATAGGAGTCTGTGCAAGATATCAATCATGTCCTAAAGAAAGTCACTTGAAGGCAATGAAGAACATCATCAAGTATGTCAATAGAACTACTGATTATGGATTGTGATACACTTCAGACATGAATTCAAGTCTTATAGCCTATAGTGATGCTGATTGAGTAGGATCTCTAGATGATAGAAGAAGTACATCAGGTGCATGTTTCTTTTTAGGAAATAATCTTGTTTCCTAGTTCAACAAGAAACAAAACATCTCTCTATCCACTGTTGAAGCTGAATACATTGCAGTAGAGAGTAGTCATACTCAATTAATATGGATGATGAAGATGATGAAAGACTATGAAGTTGCTCATGATACACGGACACACTATTTATTAACAAATAACTGTACCACAAGTGCACGGTGCTATCGTAATACTTAGGTGAGCAAGAGTATCGTATCCTACAAGGACTGAAGCTCAATAAAATTACCAGATTAAAACACAGGTAAAATATGAATATCTAGACTTAAAAAATCAATAAGAGTAAAGAATATGGAAAATAAAATAAACAAGAGTATGAAATCACACAAAAACAAATGAACAAATAACAAATGATGGAAACGGAGGATTCTAGGGATCATGCACCTACAATAGATATCAGATTGATTTATCGCTTACTTAACCTTCGTTACTTCATTAGAGGTAGGAAATCACTAATATGCTATCAGACTGTTCATAGAACACATGTCATAACATATATATAATAAACATGTACTTCACTGCGGTCAGTTCTTTGCACACGTTATTACTCACAATCACGTTCTTTGGACTTAAATCCCCATGCAACACTAGTTCACTTTGTCGGTCCTTCCTAGCATCAGATAAAATTATTCGTCTATTTTATCCCACTAGTTAACCAGTCATGACTAGAATTTTCCAGCTAACTAGCTTGCATACACATGCTGTGGCCATCAACATACATATGAGAAATCCAAAATAGATAATCAAATGCCCAATAATGAACGAAAAAGATAATTCAATAAATCATAACATTCAATCCATAGTATTTGCAAACCCTCGAATCTCTAAAATAATTTGGCTAGACTGTTAGGAAAAACTATCAAGAAAACCTAATGATGGTTTTGATGAAATGTCAAAACATGTAGAAATTGTTTCTAAAAAAATGCAGGAGTTCTAAGATGGAAAAAGTAAACTGACCAAATAGAGACTCCAAAAACAGCTCAGCTGAAGCTAGAAGTCAACTGCTTTGGAGCATGGTCAACCCAGCTAAAGAGATGCATCAACCAGTCAGGAAATAACCTAACTAAGATTTAAAACTCAAAAGACAATTCAACTTAAATCAAACTGACAGCCAAGTCAGTCGAGCTAGAAGATGAATCAAGCTGATTGAAGAAACCGACATCAAGATGGTTTAACTGAAGACTGGAAACCTCCAACTAATGGCCAAAAATCAAATATCAGCTGAACTGAAACCTAGAGACAAGTCAACTGATAATGGTTAGAACTAGAGTCAGCCAGCTCAGAACTTGAACATGATATAAACTACTGACCAAGTTCAAAGTAAGACCAGTCAAGCTGATAAACTATTCATCAGTTTGTGATCAGTTGAACTGGCAAAAGAGCTCAGAAGTTCAGCCAACTGAAGCCATAGCCGAACCAAGCTGTCCAGCCCAGAACTGAAAGATAAGCAGCTGGAGAACTACCAACTGGACCAAACCAGAACTGAAAGTTGAGCAGCTGGAGAACTGCCAACTGGAGTTCTGAACTGAAAGCTGACCAACTGATGAGTTTGCCAAATTGAAGCTTCCCGCAGTTAATGCTCAACCAGAGATCTTGATATTAATGAAGAAGATCTTGGAGTAAATACTCTGCAGAGATCAACTGGCTGAGCAACGGCTAAATTCAAAAAGACTTCAACGGCTACAAGAATCAACTACCATCGGTAGTCCAGCAGAATCAATGATTGGTGGATCCTAACAGTCACATAGATCACTCTTCTATATAAGAAGAGTGAATCTCATTTGAATCGAGACTTTCGCCTCTACACCTTTAGTTGCAAAACTCTCGCTATACTAATTCTTGCTATATTGCAGATACTGAGCTTTCTTTCTTCCCCCCCATAGCTCAAGGGTTAATCACTGACAAGCTGCGAAAGTCACAACTGTGAAGAACATCCTAAAGAGCCAATCAGCTAGCTCTTAAAGAATTCCAATAAGAGCAAGCTTCTCAGTTCATGAAAGTCAACGATCAACTACTCAGCTCAATACAAAAAGCACTACAGTTGATACCAGTTTCAAGACTGTATTCTTGAAGATTGAAAAAAATCTAAAACCTTGAAAAGATGAGCAATAGCACCTTATCTCTCTAGCGAGCAGTTGGGGATCGCAAGTGTGAGCTTGTTGACACCGGCTGAGGAGACCGCAGATCGACGGAACTACAGTTTCCAGGACAGCACCAGTTGAAAAGGAGACCATAACTGTGTGAAAGTTGTCATCCACCAGGTTCAACAATTGTCTTCATTGTGTAATTGTAATAAAGGAACTTTACCATTACATAGTAAATTACCCTTTTCAGTAAGAAAGAGAGGACATAGAAGTTTAAGCTTCGAACCTCTATAAAATGCTTGTGTGCTATATTTATTGCTCTATCTGCATATCTTAAACTGCACACTCTACTCACACAAGCTGCATTTTTTAGTCAACTGATCATCTCAACTGACTATGTGTATTGATAAGTCATACGCGAGTCAAGGGCCCTATCTATTCCGTATTTGTTTTAAAGAATGTGAATTAGTTTATTCACCCCCCCTCTAAACTAACTTCAACTTGTCCAGGACCAACAAGTGGTATCAGAGTGGTTGATTCTAAGGATCAGCCATTTCTGCAGATTAACTGAATCAGATCTACTTATCTGTGCTAATCTGTCAGCTATGGGAAACTATAAGCTACCTATCTTTTCAGTTGAGAACTACGATAACTGGAGCAGGAGAATAAAGGCTCACCTCTGCTCGAGTCACGAGAATATGTGAGAAGTTATCGAAGAAGGTCCAATCACCATCATAATGGACACTGAGGCTCACATTGTTGATGTCAACCAACTAGTCAGGATTCCGAAGCCAACTCATCTTCTCACAAGCGAAGAGAAGAAGTTGAAGAACCTAGAGTTTGTAGCTCAAGCTGCACTTTTTCAAACTCTAGATGAGGATCGAATAAAGGACATAAAGAACTGCCAAACCGCCAAGGAGATATGGGACTTGCTAGCAGACTTGTGCAAGGAGTCCAAAGCAATCAAGGGAAACAAGCTCCAACTGACAGTAGATAAATATGAGTCCTTCAAAATGTAGTCAGAAGAAACCATCTCAAGCCTTAAAATGAGATTTCTAGGCATTATCAGTAAGATGAACAATCTAGGAAGAAATTATCCCAACTGTGAGATGAATTCCAAAATCCTGGATAATCTTATAGAGGAGTAGGATATGAAGGTGATAACTATCAAGGAGTCAAAAAACTTCAACATATCACTCCCAGATAACTATTTGGTTCTCTCAAAACTCACGAGTACAGCCTAAACCGAAAAAGAGAAGCATCCACATCATCAGCAAAGGATACGACATTCTATGGAGAAAGAAATCAGTTTAGAGAGGCTCGAGGAAGAAATAGATTCAGACCAAGAAGCTCACCAGCCAGAGAGAATCAAGGAGGATCGACTGATCGTAGAAGAGAAGCAACCTAGAAAAAAGAGAACCTGACTAAAGATATCAATGACCAAATTCAGTCAGTTACAAGGTTTCTAGAAAGGCTGAAGAAAGTCAAGGACCAACAATCAGCTCTACCTCAGACTGATGAAGTCCCAAGAGAAGAAAGAAACTAGCAGCCAACTGAACAGCCTAGGGGAGCCAGCCGAAGCATAGGAGAATGCTTCCACTGCCATAAACAAGGACACTATAGATATGAGTGTCCAGAGCTCTCTGAAGATAAAAAGGTCAGAGTAAAGAAAAGCTTTTTCAAAAGAAAAGTGATGATGGACAACTCTGAGAACGCTATACTGGATGACTCAGACTACCCATCTGGATTGACTTGGATGGCTACAGCTCAGACAATGAGGCACTATTTTGTCTCATGGTAGACAAAGATGAAGAGGTTAGTACATCTAATTCTCTAACCTCATTCTATCATATTCATGAAACTTCCATCTCTAGCAACGAACTAAATGAAGAATTGAAACTACTATAAGATTAATTAGCTTCAATATCATGCATGCATATTGAACTAAAGGAAGAAAATGATGAACTTAGAGATAAAGTTAGAAGACTGAGCATAGATCATGAAAGAATGAAATTCTTAGAGGCTCAGTTAATTTAATTTGAAAAATTAAAGCTTTGAAATGTTGAGTTAGAAACTGAGAATGGTAAGCTCAAGCAAGAGATCCGTGAGAAAGAAGAATTCTCTTAAATTCAAGAAAGGATCTCAAACTCTTGATGAAATCTTGAGTTATCAAAGATTTGAATCTGGCAGTCCAGGGCTAGGGTACAACAAGTTCATTGCCACATAGAAAGGTAAGGCAGTTGCCTAGAGTAGTGACAAAGGAATCCTAAAAGGATTTACCAGACCAGCTGAATCATATCCAGTTGAGCTATCAAAAGACAAAGGAATTTTGAGAACCCCTCAAATCCAACCTAGGCAACTCAGCCAATCCTTTCATCCCAGATCATCAACTCAAATGAAACCAACCCATTAGCCAAGACCATCAGTTTGATCTAAAAACTCAGCTTATCAAAGGCCACCAGCTCAGTTCAGGCAACCTGCCTATCAGCAAAGGCCATCAGTTCAACCAAGACCTCCAGCTCATCAGAGACCATCAATTTAATACAAATTACTAGTCACCTAAGGCCTCAAGCACAACCCAGGTCACTAGTGAATAGAACTGACAGGCCAACTGGAGTAAGAAGAAATACTCAGTTTAGACCTCAGTCTCATCAAGCATCAAGGTATAATCAGCAACAAAGGTATCAGAATTCTTAGAGAAGAAATTAAAGAAGTACCTTTGTGGGCCAGTATGATGAGTATCTGGACTCAAGAGATGAACCAAGAGTTAATCTAAGAGGGATTAACTGGTTATATACGAAAAACTGGCCTTATGGGAAGGCTAGACAAGCTCAAAACCAGAGAGTTCACTACTACAAAAACGCACATACGTAACGGTTATTGGCCGTTACGTATGCCATTTCAAAACCGTTACGTATAGTGGTGTTGCGTATTCTACCCAGTATACGTAACGGTTATTAACCGTTATCTATACTCACTTTACGTAACAGTTTATAACCGTTATCTATACTGAATGAAGCGTTGCGTATTATGATCTTTCGTAACGGTTTTTATAACAAATCGTTACCTATTATGTATTATACGTAACGGTTTCTTATGAAACCGTTACGTATTATATTTTTTAGATAACACTCTTTAAGGAACCGTTACATATTCCATAACATAGATAACGCTTTTTTTTAGAAACCGTTACATATTCCATATAATAGATAACGCTTTAATGAAAAAGCGTTACATATTCTTTCAATTAAATAACTATTTTTTAAAACCGTTACGTATTCTTGTATTTAGATAGCGCTTTTTATTTAAAACCGTTACGTATTCTTATATTTAGATAACACTTTTTTTAAAACCGTTACATATTTTTATATTTAGATAACGCTTTTTTTTTAAAACTGTTACATATAATATTGTTCTGCACAATTTTTATAAAAATAAAATTATATTTTCAAATTGCAAATAATCTAAAAAAATATTTCAAATTAAGCACCAAAACATAAAATAATTATAATAATGATACATTATCCAAATATCAATATTTAAATACAAAGGAAAATTCAACACTGATTCAATCCTAAAATCAATACATAATAAAAAGAATTTATCCAAGTACCAATATTTTAAACAAAAAAGAATTAACCATCATATTTTTTAGTGTGACAGGTAATGGAAGAATTGAGCCAGCTCAAACCCTCCAGTTTTTCCACAAATTCAGCATCTTAAAACCTTCCTGCAATAATACAGCACATATAAAATCTTAACTTAAATAACATAAATGAATGAATAATTAGCATCATAAATCATCTAAATACAATAGAAAGTGAAGGAAAAGATTTTGCGATTCCCCACAATTCCAACCATCATTAAATAATATAAATAAATAACTTAAAAACATCTCTAAAAATATTAAGACAAAACCAAATGCAAAGAGAAGTTGCAGCTTGTTTCACAAGCATATATTTACTTGTAAAAATGGGGCTATTTGTAGTTTGAATCTTTAAGGCTGCACAAAACATCGACACACACACACACACACATTATATATATATATATATGTATATATCAATGATCCATGTACAACAATAAGCACAGGAGAATGAATAAACCTGATGGCCTTTTTTGACAAGGAGTCTGGACATTCTTACATCACAGTAGGAAGTTACTATACCACATATGCAAATCAATAAAATTCACCCATTAAAGAACTGAATGCGACAATAAGCTATGTCCAAAAGAAATTTAATAGGCTGCTGACACTCCATTTTTTCATTTGACAGATTCCATTTCGAATAATACTTAACAATCTCATACACACTTTTTGAGTTTGGTTTCAACAACAGGATATCTCAACCTACACAGAGTTTGGTTAACATGAAAATGTCAAACACCAAAGTATGGGAGGATTACAGTAGAAATAGAGGCTCACCACGCTCCTCTAGAAACCTAAGAGCCTTCTCTAAGAAGGATGGAGTGCCATCTCTTCCAGGGCAAGTAAAATTGGTCTCCCAATCACTAAGGATTTAGCTGTTTGTCTGTCTTTCACTACAAAAAAAAGGGAGGCAAGATAATAACATTCACGGTCAATAAGCAAAGTTGAAACACAGAAAAACAAAGGCTACTGCAGTGCTATGACATCCCACGTGATGTAATCAGACTCAAGGTCTGCAGTTTCAAGCCCATGACATACCAAACCTAGAACATGATGGCTCCTCTAGGCTGGGTAAAAGCTAAACGAATCACATCAAAAGTTCTATTGTAGGGAAAACACAAGAAGATGATAGGAAATTACTATTATTGAAAGATATATTATACTCAATCTAAAAGCAAAGGAAACACAAGGGAGGGTACTCTAGCAGATAGAATCTAATATTGTGGCTTTTCTTACTTCAGAACTGATTTAATTCCTATTTAAAAAAAAATTCAGACTGTCTGTTGTTCTGCTGAAACTTGCATTGAAAAAAAAAGAAACATGTAAATCATGCATCAAATAGCTATTGTATCTAGGACATAGCAGTTGCTCACCTTCTCTGTTGTTATAACAGTAGCCTACCACTAATGGGACAATATTTTAGAAACATCAGAAAATAGCATATTAGAATGGTTAGAAAAATACCTTGATCTGAAGAAGCATTGCCTGCATTTAACTGATCATTCTTGAACATGCCATTCTATCCCGTAACAAGAGCAGCATTAGGGGCATTTGATAGGGCTTCTTCAAGTGCAACTTCCATTCATGCAAATCCTCCAGTGTTTCTGCCTGCATTGCAAACAAAATGAGGCGCATGGCCATAATAAAATCTTAGGTACTAGGTGAATGTATGGAGGATGATCACGGTCGCAGCAGAAAACCGACAGAAATTTATCCTAGCTATGAAACACATGCTGAAGATAAATCTATTATATACCATGTGGAGGAATATCAATATTTCAATTATCATTTTCAAACAATGGTATCTTTAAAGAAACTTAAGCAGAAATGGACATAAAGCCGTAATATGATAAGCTCTTCCATTGCTGATACGTACCGTCATCAAAATTCAGTTATCCACTTTACCATAATGAATTAGACACTAGAAGTTGAAATCTAATAAGACATCACCTTGAGTGTGAAAGCTCGTCCATCTCGACCATCAGGGAAGAGCACAGTGAGCAGTTTCTTGTCTTCTTTGACTACCACACTGGAAATGGATCAAAAAGTCAATATCTCTTGTGGTTTGATCGCAAAAATTGGCCAAAATGATACACAGGCAGAAATAAAAAGCCCGACAATTAAAGATAAACTAATTAAAAGAATAAAAGCCAACCTGCCTGAACTGTTGAGATCAATGCCTCCGAACTGAAAAGAAGTGATAAAAAAATGGCATACCACCGAAACAGGCTGTACGCGGAGCTCGACTGCAGCCGCCACTACCCTGACTGCATTTCATCTCTCCCTCCCTCTTTTCTTCACCACCTCCAGATGTATGTGTTTCCAGGTTCCTTGATTTCATTTTGTGAAATGGGTTAAACACTAGCTTTTGCTGCTCCATCTAATTCCAATTGGAACACTTGTCCTCCACCGTCATGAGTGCGTTTCATGGTACTCACGAAATAGTAGAGCTGACAGAAAGCTACAATCTTGAATCTAAAAATAGTAGAGACATTGCAAAGCAGCATTTGGGGAGATCTTTGAAGAAGCCTAGTATTGCGGATGACATTAACAAGATTTTTGAAGCAATTGAGATTAGGAGCTCTCGTCGAGGTATTGGACATTCTGAATGACATGTTAGAAAGGCTTTACACAAAAGTGCCATGAAAAGACATAAAAGCATGCCAGTCAGATTTAGCAACCATATCTTCTCAGTTCTTACCTCAAACAAGGTTAAGAGAGACATAAAACAGCGTTGCTGAAATAAATATTGAACTTTCAAACGATAAGAACCAGAAATTATATGTAACATGGTTAATACCTTGAAAAGTTCTCCTTCAGTATAAGCTGTTCGATTATCTTTTTGGTTTCACTCCCCTACGCACTCAATTGAGACTTTGGCTTGTATCGCATCATCTCTGAAAAAGTCACATTTTCCTAACACAAATAAATTAAGCCAAAATGATTGTTAATCGTGAACAGGTGAAGAAAGCATTCAGTAGAAAACAATTAGAGAAATCCTATTTTCTAGAAAAAGCAACCAAACAAAAATGATGAATCTTGTTAAGAGTTTTCTTCCCACCATAGGTGCCCACTAAGAGTTACATTTGAAAGTGCTCTCCCTAGTAAATCACAACTTTCATCAGAAGAAGTCGCAGATGCATATAATGAAAATGAAGAATCTCTACCTGAAATCATCACCGCAGACTTAATATCGACGACCCCTGCATCATTCGAAGAGGGTTCCGATAAGGATAGGCTCTCCATCGCTCGCGTGCTGGCCTAGAAATATCGAGACTCATCAGTCTCTGCTTTGGACGCCATAGCCGCTCTCCTTGCAGAAAAACAACCGTCGCCGGAGTCCTCTTTTCCGTTAAGTTTAAACGATGGAGCGGCTCCTACTTCTCACCTTCCATCGCTTCGTTTTCACTCCCTCCTGTCAAAAGTTTCAGAAAGAAGGCAAGAGATGCCTTCGTTCCTCAGATCGCGGCCTCGCGACCACCGCCGCCTGTTTCCCGAGGAAATTCACGCCGCCGATCGGATTCCTGCCCTCCATCTCCTTCAACGTTGGTGAGATATATGAGAGAAGATCTAGGGTTCGTGCGTGGTGGTGACGAGGTCTGAGGTGGCGAGGGTACGAGAAGAGGGAGAAATTCAGGATTTTGGAAAAGTTACGAAAAAAAATTGAATTTTTTCAATCTTTTAGTTATAAAACCAAATAATAGTATTTACAACGGTTTATAAACCGTTATTAAAAAAAATATGCACATATGTAACAGTTTATTATTAAACCGTTACATATAGTCTCTTAAAAATACACACATATGTAACGTTTATATTGAAACCGTTACGTATAATACACAAATACGTAACAGTTTAGTAGTAACCGTTACATATATCAGTGATTACACGCATATACGTAACGGTTTTTTCGGTTTTTTGAAAAACCGTTACATATGCTTCGTTCGTAACGGTTTTAACAAAAAACCGTTACATATCTAGTGTTATCTATTTATGTTTTTGTAGTAGTGGTTATGATTGAAGTGTTTTATCCTATTAACTCTCATCATAGGTACAAGTCAACTGATTCAACTCACAGAAGAAGAGTTGAAAAGAAGGCAAAAAAGATCAGGCAATCAATGACTGAAAGTTCTTTACCTGTTGATAAGCCAAAAACTTGGCAAATTTGGATTCCAAAACATTTAATTAATCAACAAGGACCCAATATTATATGGGTTCCTAAACACTAATCATTGTCTTTGCAAGAAAAGAGCATCATATCTAAGAAAAAGACCAAAGATATTTGGTATCTAGATAGCGGGTGCTCCAAACACATGATTGGAGATAAAGAAGATATAGAAGGATACAAAAATGTCAAAGGCCCACTTGTTATATTTAGAGACAACTCAAAGAGCCAAACCGTTGGAGAAGGGTTCGTGGTCAAGGAAAAAGTAGTAGTCAATGGAGTGTCTCATGTGGATGGATTCAAGCACGAATTGTTGAGCATCAGTCAACTGTGCAATAATGGGTACTCAATCGACTTCAGCAAAAGCTCATGTGACATTAGAGAAAAGTCAATCGGAGAAATTCTCCTAACTGGTGTAAGAAGAGGCAATATGTACATTGTTGACTGGTCAACCGGCTACTCAGAAGCTTGCTTTCTCTCTAAAGGTTCAATTGAAGTAAACTGGCTATGGCATCGATGACTGAACCATCTTAACTTCAAAACTATCAACTATCTGGAAAAGAAAGAGCTAATTGAGGGGCTTCCCAAGGAGATATAAAAGAAAACTGGTGTCTGAGGGACCATACCAAAAACGAGAAGCAAGTGAAGTCATCTTTCAAGAACAAAAGCCATCCTTATAGGGATTTGTTTGGGCCAGTCAAGCCACCGACTCCCAGAGAAAAAAGATTCACTCTTGTAGTAGTTGATGATTACTCAAGATACACTTAGGTGGAGTTTCTGAGAAGCAAAGATTAAACTTATGCCAAGCTGCCAGTGTTGATCAAAAGGTTGCAGACTGAAAAAGGAAGATCAGTTTAAAGGATTCCATCCGACAATAGAACTGAATTTGTCAATCAGCAAGTGATCAACTTTCTCAGTGAACTGGGCATCACACATGAACACTCAGCTGTAAGAACTCCACAACAGAACGGTGTAGCTGAACGGCGAAATCGAACACTCAAAGAAGCAGCTCGAGCAATGGTAGCTGATGCCAAAATAGCCGAAATCTATTGGGCCGAGGCAGTCAACACAGCCTGCCACATTCAAAATTGGAGTGCCATCATCAGTACATATGACAAAAGAAATTATGAGCTATATGAGGGTCGTAAGCCTTCTATCTCATACTTTAAAGTGTTTGGTTGCAAATGTTATATTCACAACAATGGCAAGACTCAACTGAAAACCTTCAGTCCCAAAGCTGATGAGGGAATATTTCTTGGATATAACTCTCCTCATTCACAAGCTTATCAAGTGTTCAATAAATGAACTCTTGTTGTGGAAATGATATGACCCGGACTATGCTAGGACGAATCTTGAGAATACGTAGCGGAAGACTTCTGGATACGAAACACGTCAGCGAATGAAGGGTTTCAATCCGACTCGAAAAACAATGAAAATTACGACAAACTAGACAACTAGAGTACGTAGAGAATGACACGAACTATGTAACACAAACCAAGGGCGTAAGGGCTGGAATGGATCGTGTATAGGGGCTGGAATTATGGAGAGGATTTCGTGTGTGATGTTAGGGTGAAGAATGGCTAAGGTAGATAGGGTATGATAAGGATTGGATAAACTTACGTTATATGTGCTCCAAACGTCGCGTAGAACACGTATATGCAAATCTGATCCGGAACGGTTTGGAATGGCTTGATACTCGAACTATGAATTCTTGGAAGGATGTTGAGATGGACGAAGATGATGATGGATGTTGTTGAAGGCGGCTGGACGGTGGTGATTGGTAGATGCGAATCACAACCCGAAAGTTGCCTTGAATCTCGAACGTACACAAGGCCAAATTCTTTAAGTTGATCTTCAAGTAGCGAGTTTCCGACGATCCCTTGAACGTGGATGGCGAATTCCCTTTGTAAAACTTAGAGGTGCTAAATCTAAGAGTATGAATTTAATTATCTAAACTCACAAAGATTAAATGGGTTGAGACGATATTGAAAGCAAAGGCTTAATAATTCAAATATAGTCTAAAGTATCAATGTAACAATGATCCCCTATTTATAAGAGCTATAGGGACGAAAATAATAAGCTTAAAAGGCCTAAAAATTGATCCAAAAGGGATCTCTAACTATACTAGGAAGTTTCCTAAGCTAGAATTCTATTCAAGGTAGGAAATTGCCTTAAATACAATTCTAGTCAAACTCTATCAACTTATGGACGAAAATTACATCAAAATTAAATAAAAATCTGAATTAAACTATAGTCTAACATAATTAAATAAGTACTATAGTCTAAATAAAATTCAACCCCTAATTAAATTAATTAAAGGGCCGAAAATCTGATCTCGTGCACGCATGCACAACTCGACGAGTTCTTCATGTTCTCTTCTTCAAACCTTGATCTCCAATCTTTAATTACTAGCAAAGTAACAATTTTGGAGTTGCTCTCAACATCTTTGTCATCTTCGAATTTCTTACATACAAATGCTTGGAAAAATCCTTGCAATTGTATTGCTCGAAATCGTGTAATTGGACCACGTATTTGCAGCTCCGGATTAAGTTCTTCAAGGCTTTTCGTGGCTTCATCATTCCCCTCCTCTTGAAAAGAATTCGTCCTCGAATTCAAAGCTCCGGGATCAAAGACGAACACGAACTGGCCATCAAATTCTTTTTGCACAAGCTGCATAAAACACATCTTCATGAACATGAACGAGAACATTCCACTTGTGTTAATCATCCGAAACTCTAGCTCCATAGATTGCC
Source organism: Perilla frutescens (assembly GCA_026008535.1). Lineage (NCBI taxonomy): Eukaryota > Viridiplantae > Streptophyta > Magnoliopsida > Lamiales > Lamiaceae > Perilla > Perilla frutescens. Next base: position 20,064,133 of record BRKX01000004.1, read on the forward strand.
TTGACATGGCATTCATGATCAAATCTGGTGGTACATCAACTTCCAATGGAACATCTTCATCAACCTGTAAAATAAAGATATCACAAGAAAATGGTAGATAAAAAATGTTAGAACTCGATGGATTCGCCATGCTAGCTTGTTCGAGCTCTTCATGATCTTCAAACATTGTCTCACGGATATCATTCTCCTTTTTAAAACATGGTTGTATCTCCAACAACTCTTCAACTTCTTCGGCTTCCTCAACTGCATCATGGATCTCCAAATTCACAATTTGTAGTTTCTCATCCATACAATCTTCAGGACTTGTCATCTCCATGGACAAAACATCCAAACTGCAATCTTCTATACTTATCTTCTCCGGATTAGTAATTTCGAGAATGGGCACCTCTTCATCAACATGAATGGAAACCGACTCATCTTGATTAAAATCGTCTTGAACTAACTCCTCCAAAACTGGCATCTTCTCATTGGTTGTTTCTATCATGTCCAACTCTGGCTTAGATTCTTCAACTATCTCATCTTCTAAGCACATAGAAACAGATGGTAATGAGATAAAAGGTACTTCAATGAAATCTAGAATTGGTACCTTGGAAGTGGAATCGGCATTGATGGTGATGAACTCAGATGGTAACTCAACATTAATTTCCACTTCTTCTTTCTTGACTTCAACTGGCTTTTCCTTCGGTTTGGCATCGGTTGGGGGCTGCATTGATGGTGTAGGCCATGTAGGTGGTGTAGCAATAGGTGGTCGAACAATTGGTGTAGGCCGAGCATATACGGGTGTTGTAGGGTTGGGCCTATAGCTAGACTGTTGTGCAACACGTCCCAAATGTTTCTCAACTTGTTTAGCATACACCATGTCTTCTATCTCCTCGTAGTGATATACTGCGACCTCTTCTCGAATTGACCGTCGTAGACCAGCTAGAAACCTCTCCATTGTATCCTCTAGATACTCATCTACATCAGCTCGTCTCATGGCTTCAATCATTTGGTTGTAGTAATCATCTACAGTATGGCCTCCTTGTCTAAGCTTATGTAGCTTTTCTTCCAACTCCCATTGGTAGTGGTCTGGAATGAAGCGTTTCCGCATCAAATCTTTCAACTCACGCCATGTGTTGATAGGTGAAAGGTGATCTCTATGGCACCGGTCTTGCTGGAATTCCCACCATGTTGTTGCGTAGCCTTTAAACTTTGACGAAACTAGCTGCACTTTCTTTTTCTCGGGGAAGTCATAGCACTCAAAAAGTTTTTCTACTTTGCATTCCCAATCCAAATAGATGTCGGGATAGTATAGACCTTCAAACTCAGGTATGATCATGTTGTTGTTGCGGTAGAGATGGCGAGAATTTGGTGTATACGGTGTACGGGTATACGGAGTATGATTGGTGTATGGTGCATGGACCGGATGGTACATGGGTGCATATGTGTATGGTCCGGATGGTGTATATGAGTGTGAACTGATGGTGTATGTGGACTAGGATGAATTTTCGATCCCCTTGATGATGGTGGACGAAAATTTGGGGGGAGAAAGTGTATATGGAAGGTTTGGAAGGATTTGGATGGAAGAAAGCTAGATAAGGAAAGAATTAGATGTATTTTTGAAGTTCCCAAATAGAATAGGAATCCAAAAATAAATCCCAAATGTAGAAGGAAAGAAATAGGAAAGAAGAAGGAAAGAAAGATTAGGTAATTTGGAAAGTGTTACACAATTGTGACACAATCTAAATATCTTAATTGAACTAGACTCTAAAAGGAAAGAACCAAAAATAATTTACAACTCAAAAGGAAACTACCAAAATAAAATAAAAACTTGGAAGGAAAGTTCCAAAAATAAAATAAGACTCTAAAGGAAGTTACCAACTAAGGAATTATCCTAGAAGGAAACTACCAAAATTAAAATAGAACTTAGAAGGAAAGTTCCAAAAATAAAATAGACTCACAAGGTAACTACCAAATAAGATGTATTACTAAAAGGAAATTACCAAAATAAATCAAGACTCAAATGGTAACACAATGAATATACCTCTTTTTTTTTTTTTAATTTTCGGATTTTTTTTTCTTTTTTTTTCCGATTTTTTTTTCTTTTTTTTTCGACGGCTTTTTCTCTTTTTTTTTTACCGTTTGCTTTTTTTTTTCAATGACAAACTATGCTATTACAACTCGATAAAATAAAAATAAAGAAGACACGTAAGACAACACGTAGGATAAAAATGACACGTCGGATTGAACCACGACCAGCAGAGCTGACGTGGCTCTGATGCCAAATTTATGATGTGACCCGGACAATGAATCCAAGACACGAAGAATACGCAAGCGGAAGACTTTAGGACTCGAACAACGTCAGCTAAAGAAGGATTCAAACCGACTCGAATTAAACAGTAAAACTTACTAGAAATCGAAGATACGAACTATGACTCGATGAACACACTTGATACGTCTAAGGGTGGCTGGAATCTGATGGTGAACGACGGCGGATGGCGGTAGAGTGTTGGCGATGGCGGCGGTGGTTTGGTAGAAGGATAGGACAGATCGGTGAACCCGTGTTGAATCAACCCGAACGCACTCGTCTAACTTCTCCGGATAGCAATTCTCCCAAGTACTTAATTATACCCTGAAGAACTTAAATAAGACTATTGAAGTGCTAAAACAATAGAATTGTAGATAAAGTTTGATCAACCGAAGGATCGTGAGACAGATTGAGAATAACTCTTTATTTCTTGCAATTGTCTGAATTATGAATGTCACAAGGTGCTCCTATTTATAGGAGACATTATGGACGAAATTTTAACCCTAAATAACTAGATAAACATTGAAAAATACTAATCCTAATCAATCTAGGATAAAATCAAAAGATACCAAAAATAAGATAACAAAAATCTATCTAAATCTAACTAGATAAGGATAAATCCCAACAACTTGGGCCTTCATAAATCTCGCCTATTTGGACTTAATTAATCACAACAATGGGCTGATTTTATTGATTAAATTCGTGGCCCATGTTATAATTAATCTTGCCACCTTTGCATGAAAAACAGTATCTCCCGATTTCCCATGCAAACGCGTATAACTTTTAATGCACACGTTCAAATGGCGTCATTCTTCTTCTCACGTCTTCATGCTTCCTTCTTCATCATTTATGGATAGCATGGTGATCAATCTTGAGCTGCCCTTGACTTCATCTTCATGCATTTCGAATTTGCGACGAATAGAAGCTTGTAAATAAGCTTGTAACTTCTTAGCTCGCAAACGCGTCATTAGACCTTTAAACTGCAGCTCCGGATCATCTTCTTCATTGCTATGCTTGATCTCATCAGGAAATAACTTGTCATGTGATATTTGATGAATTTATTGATGAGTACAGGAATAAAGAACTAAATGATACATCAGTTCAAGTACTGCCTAGTGAAACTGAAAACTCGCAGGACTATGTTGATCACATTGTTCCAAAGCAGTTTGAAGCTTCACTAGAAGAAAGCAATGAAACTGGCTCTAGACCAGCTGAAATGTTTTGTTGAGAAAAACTATCAAGAGTTTTCCTTACTGGGGTTTTGATGAGATGTCAAAACATGTCAAAGAGCCTTGAAAAACTAAAAGAAATCGAGTAGAAAACCAAGGTTGATCAAAATAAAAATTTAAGCTATCAAGCCTGAGAATGATCAATCCGAAAAGAAAAACAAAAACAAAAAAAAAAGAGAAAAATAAAAAGAAAATAAAATAAAAAGAAAGAGAAAAAAAGAAAAGAAAAAAATCCAGCCATGGGCTGAGAAAAGAAAAAAGTTGTAGCTTGATTGCTAGATCAGTTAGCAAGTCAGGTAAACTGAAAATACAGGTACTAACAAGTTCGAAGTACCAACTATCATCAGAATATACATGCCAAAAGGAGCTTTTCAGTCTACAGTTATGAACTGAAGAAAATACCAGTTCAAGGCACTAGTTCAAAAGTGCTAACTAATCATCAAAGATCAAGAATTTCAGCTGAAGAAGAATACCAGCTGAAGGACATACCAGTTCAAGGTACGAACTGAAGGATAGGCCAACTCAAGAAAGCACCAGCTCAAGAATGAAGTTCCAGCTAGAGAACGTACCAGTTCAGGCGATATCAGCTGAAGACACAACAATTCAGAATACCAGCTGAAGACGCCAGTTCAATATCAAAACTGAAGATACACCAGTTCAAGAAGTTCCAGCTGAAGGGACATCAATCCAAAGTACCAGCTGAAGAAACACTGGTTCAAAACTGCCAGCTGAAGCAAACCAAACTGGAGCTTAGAAAGCATCAAGCCATAGCCCAAAACTGCCAGCTGAAGATGATCAAAACTGGAGCTTGCAAAACTGCCAACAAGATGTGCATAACTGACAGCTTGCAAAACTGCCAAATTTATTTTGAGCGTGAAATGACCACACGTCAACATTCCAAATAGATCAGATATGCTTCCAAAGTTGGAATAATGTGACCTTACACAATATGTAAGGTACTTATTACACGATGATGGTGAGTCTGCCGAAGATTTGAAGTCCGTAACAGCAGCATTATTAGGAACTTGAGCAGCAACAAGGGAAATTTAGAAAAATTCACATTTAATTGAATAACAATCTGTTGGTAGATTGTGTTTAAGCTCAATGCGATAATATTGCAAAAGTTTTTATGGGATACTTATGTATGTGTATATGTGTGTGCGTGTATAGTATCTTTTTCCCCTTTTCTTAATGAAGTTCTCTGAAGCTTGAAGGAACTAAGTGTAGTGCCTTCCTTGAATTCCTTATGGCTACATTGGGGAATGTAGTTTAATTGTATCCTGGAGAACTCTTGTGATCTTAATAATGTCACAAAGTTCTAGAAATTGGATCAGATGATCATGTGGGTCTTTTGTGTGCTTTTCTCCAAACTTATTTTTCTTAACTATATGGATTACATTAGCTTTAAGCTCAAATTGTGCAGCAGTGACTTTAGGACCTCCCATAGTACATTGTTCCTCAGTAGCTTGAAACATGTCTTGCACATTCTTCTGTGGGTTTTGATTCAATCTTTCTTCATATTGATGCATCATCAATTGCATCTTAGCTACTTATTTCTGGAGTGCCTCCACTGCGGCATTTTCTGCTATTCCTTGGTTCTCCATAGGTTGCTATTTCTCAGAAAAAAAAAAACAACACAAATTAAAACAAAAGAAAATAAAATAAACTGTCTAGCCAACTGACTCAATACCAAAATTAATAAAGCAATTTAATCTTTCAGTTTCCGGCAATGGCTCCAAAAACTTGACACGCTATGTATTAACAAATAAGCGACCGCAAGTGCACGGTATTATTGCAATATATAGATGAGCAATAGTATCGTATACACAAGGACTAAAGCTCGAATAAATCACCAAACTAAAACACAAATACCTTATTAATATCTAGACTTTGAAATTAAAGTAGAGAAGGGGTAATTAAATGAAAAACGGAACAATAGTATAAAATTCAGTAAAATCAAACAAATAACTTAGCAATTAATGGAAACAGGGGTTCTAAGGAAATCACTCATACAATGGACTTCAGATTGATCGATTGATTACTTAATCTTCATTAATTTATTAAAGATGGAAAATCACTTATTTGTTATCAAATTGTTCATAGAACACATGTCATAATATAGAAATAATAAACATGCACTTCACTGGGTTAGTTTTTATGAGATACTTATGTATGTGTATATGTGTGTGCGTGTGTAGCATCTTTTTTCCCTTTTCTTAATGAAGTTCTCTGAAGCTTTAAGAAGCTGAGTGTAGTGTCTTCATTGAATTTCTTATGGCTGCATTGGGGAAAGTAGTTTAATTGCATCCTGGGGAACTCTTGTGATCTTAATAATGTCATAGAGTTCTATAAATTGGAGCAGATGATCATGTGGGTCTTTTGTGTGCTTTTCTCCAAACTTATTTTACTTAACCATATGGATTAGACTAGCTTTAAGCTCAAATTTTGCAGCAGTGACTTCAGGACCTCCCACTGTACATTGTTCCTCAGTAGCTTGGAACATGTCTCACACATTCTTCTGTGGGTTTTGATTCAATCTTTCTTCATATTGATGCATCATCAAATGCGTCTTAGCTACTTATTTCTGGAGTGCCTCCAACGCTGTGATACCCCGACCCCTTTTGATAAATTATAAATTATAATTTTGGAAAAATGATGTTGAATTAATATTGTTTGAATATTAATTATGATGGTATGTTCATATTGTATGTCGTTGTTTCAATGCAGGCTGTTCCACTCGAGCCGATACGTCTTAAGCACGGTGATATTATACTGAGTGTATAATACATGTTAACATTTTAATATTAAAATTGTCGAGTTATATGTTAATAAATGAGTGTAATTATATTTAATTTTATGTTTGCCATACCTTGAACACCCTAACGTTGAGCCGGATGGGGGTCTCGATGGAAATGTCCGGGAGTCGAACCGAATTCGAAAACCAAATCGGGTCTGAAGCGCGACCCATAAGCGCGAGTACACCGAGTCATGCTTCATAATGAAGCTGAGACGTGATTGGAAAACGCGACCACCTTCAAGTCGCGTTCCGAGAGGTCTACAATGCGACCTTGAAACGCGACACCTCTGGTCGCGTGTTAACAGCTTCAGAGAGCCATTTTTCTTCGGCTAAAATGCGACCCCAAAACGCGACCACCTTGGGTCGCGCCTCACAGTGTTTTTCAAGCGCAACCCCTTTCAGGTCGCACCCTGCTTTGGAATTTTCATCCTTTAAATATCACACTTAACCATTTCACCCTCATTTCTTTCTTCTTGGGCGATTTTCTCCCAAAGCTCTCTCAAGAAATTCTTCAACTTTTGGGAGTGGATTCTATCATCATCATCTATCATCTAAGGTAATCTCATACCACTTCCCTCTTGATGATTAAGCTCCATTTCCTGTTGTTTTGAACTTAGGGTTTATGTCCAAAATTTAGGGCTTTTTGATTCTATTGATCCTCATGCTTTGGTATCTCAAACATATGGTTTATTTACTCCATTGAAGCTATATGTGTTATTAAATTGAAATCTCTAGGGTTCATTGTTGCTAAAGATTGGACTTTTGCCCTAATTTCCCCTTAATATGTTGATAGTTGGTTGGAGGTGTTATGATGATTGTATGGAGTTGATTTTCATATATGTTAGAGCCCTAGGATGGAGGTGTTTGTATTTAAAATATTGGGTTTAAAGGATTTAAATTGAGTCATGATCATGTGGTTTAAATGAGTGCACACAACATGCTCGATTAAATGTTTCAAAGAGTTTTAATTTGTAATTTGAGTCCAAAATCATATTGTGAGTTTGTATATTCATGGTCATGAATATGGATATGTATGAGGACTTTGGAGCAATGTGATGTTTATGTTTGATCAAAATTATGATATAATTGTATAACTCGACATCTAAAATGAGAAAAGAAAATTTAAAGGTGCTTGGTGACGTATTGGGGCTCGAGGTGGACGACTTGTGCATGGCTAAGAAGTATCTCAAAGGTTAAGGATTTTTGAAAGCGTCTCATAAGGTGGGGTAACTCTAAACTGTGAACACATGTAAAGTTATAGTTATTGTTGTGCTTTGATTGTATAAGTATGAAGGGTCTTCAGACCAGTTATAAGAATGAGACCCTTCGGGGCAAAACAGAGATCATTCGGGGTCGATAAAGAGGTCCTTCGGGATCGATATAGACTCGTTAATGTCCTCCCTGGGGGATAATAAGTCTGCGGGCATCCCTACAGGGATAAAGACATTCATTAACGGGGGCATCATGATGTTTGGACCCTACAGGGTTGAGGCTAGTCTCCACAAAGTAAAGAAGTATCTATATGTTATATTTTCACTTGTGCAATTGGTTATAACTGTTTACAGTGTTCCCCACTGAGTATGTTGTTAAATACTCACCCCATTCATTTAATGAATTTCAGGTTGAGGAGTCGAGGCTCGAGTAGGAGCGTTGTGAACACAAGAGAACCCCCACAAGCTTGTGTTTTCCTTATGTGCTTTTGAAATACTCATGATATTATTATTACATTGATCATTCTTTTTTCTTTATGATCAATGATTATTGGAGATGGGAATAGTCCGATCTTTTGTAGGTACGCTATGTTAACTTGATATATTTTGTATTCATATTAAAGGCGGGTCGTTTGACCTAGGAGCCTATGATGTTCAAATATATATCGTCGAATTCCTATGCTATGTTTGTTAATTTAGGGTGCTAGATGGACGGGTTGTCTAAGACCTATGAGCCCGATAGGTTAGATGATTGTATGAATGATGTAGATGGGTTTATTCTATGCTTCCGTTAAATACTATGTTGCGTGACAGGGTAGATTTCGATAGGTTGCATGTTATAATTATGAAAAAAATTTATATGGGATTTATGATGTCATACCATATTATGCTTTTTGACCTAAGCTTCCGCTCATTTTAAAATAAGTGCATAAAATTAAGTAAGTAAATTGTATGTTAAGTGACGTGGCCAAACGGAGTAGTTTGGGGCGTTACAAACGCGGCATTCCCTACTATTCCTTGGTTCTCCATAGGTTACTATTTCTCAGCAAAAAAATAGCACAAATTAAAATAAAAAAAAAATAAAATAAACTGTCTAGCCAACTAACTCAATACCAAAATTAATAAAGTAATTTAATCTTTCAGTTCTCTAGCAATGACTCAAAAAACTTGACACACTATTTATTAACAAATAAGCAACCGCAAGTGCATGGTGTTATTATAATACATAGATGGGCAAGAGTATCGTATAGACAAGGACTAAAGCTTGAATAAATCACCAAACTAAATCACAGATACCTTATCAATATCTAGACTTTGAAATTAAAGTAGAGAAGGGGTAATTAAATGTAAAACAGAACAATAACATAAAATTCAGTAAAATAAAATAAATAACTTAGCAATTAATGGAAACAGGGGGTTCCAAGGAAATCACTCATACAATGGACTTCAGATTGATCGATTGATTACTTAATCTTCTTTAATTTATTAAAGGTGGAAAATCACTTATTTGTTATCAAACTGTTCATAGAACACATGTCATAACATAGAAATAATAAACATGCACTTCACTAGGTCGGTTCTTCGCACACATTATCACTCACAATCACATTTTTTAGACTTAAATTTGTATGCAACACTTATTCACTTGGTTGGTTCTTCTAAGCATCACATAAATTGATTAACATATTTTATCCTACTAATTAATCAGTCACAGTTGAGAATCTTTCAATTAATTAGCTTGCATACACATGATGTCGCCATCAACATACATATGAGAAATCCAAAATAGGTAACCAAATGCCCAATAATGAATGGAAAACATAACTCAATTGAAGTTACACAAACTGTGCGGAGATAATCATGTTCATGAGCATGCACTTGTACATCATAATTAACATGCAATGTCAATTTGATAAAAAAAATAGAAGCTGTAAATAACATGGGGATGGTAACCCTATTTGAAAAATTAATCTACGTCAGGGGACTTCTCAAGTCCATGAAAAATAATTCACTACTCCGTTGTAAGGTTACAAAGGCTATTACACGAAGACCTCCAATCACTCTACCCCTTTCCTACCCACTACAATCTCTTTCGATGGACTGAATATTGAGATCCACTCACAACCTAGACTCCCTCTAGTTCCCACAGAAAATCTCTTCCAAGACTCCTTTAAATGTGAATGAAAGAATTTCAAACACGGACTAGACACACAATGATCATAAGGATCAAACCTAGTCTAACCGTATACTAAATGCTTCAAATTTGAAGTCTTTTTAGACTCTCTAAATCTTGTGCATACGACAACTATCCTCGACCTCTAACTATTTTGATTCACAGGCTATTTATAAGAACAAAGTATACCCTGAATAAGGTAATGAGATTGTCCTAATTTGAATCAAACTCTAAGAAGGAAACATTTGTAGTTTGATTCGGAATACCTTAGTTAGAAGTCTACCTTGAATAGAACTCGCCTTCTTCCATCTTGATCTTCATCTTGAACAATGAATCTACTATTCTGAAATGTCCATCTTCAATAGAAAACTTCAACTCCTTGAAATCAGCTTGGCATGTCTCTTGAAAACTTTCTGGACAACCATGTACATGTTCATGTTTAAAACATGCTCAAGTACATTCTTTCATCTTCAATCAGATTGGCAGTAGAATGTTCATGTTATCATGTTCAGAACCTGGTCTTCAATACTTGAAAAATCAAAACCTTTATATTCTTAATTTACCATAAGAATCATGACAATATAAAAATATGTAGTGCTAAACGATGGCACTAACATCAATAAATTAAATCATTCAATCCATAGTACTTGTAAACCCTATAATCCCTAAAGTAATTTAGCTAGATATAAATGAAATGAAATGAAATAAAGTAGCGTTTGAAATATCATAAAATAAATATAGATGATACCGATTATCCTCTTTAGCATCCAATCATGTTCTATGATGAATTATCTCCCCAACACTGTTGGAATTCTCCTCTCAAATGGTTTATGACTCTCCCCGAGTATATATGGAAGTGTATCAATGGTGTGAATAGTGTATTAAGGATGTTACTAAGTGTGTGTGGCATCTCTTCACTTCTCTCATTCGTGTCTGTCTCTATCATAGGTTTTAAACCCTAATTATAGAGAAAAACTCGTCATTCCATGAAGTAATTAGTTTGAATCAAGTGAGATATTTAAGTCGAACCAAAGAGAAGTTTTTACATTGGGTTGACCTAAGTGAACTGGGTCGGGTCAATCCCTGGCTTCACATTTTGTTCACAGGTGGGACCAAAGATTTTTTACAGTCGAACCAAAGAGAAGTTTTTACATTGGGTTGACCTAAGTGAACTGGGTCGGGTCAATCCCTGGCTTCAGATTTTGTTCACAGGTGGGACCAAAGATTTTCGGGTTGACCCACACTCTTTTCATGTTGAGCTTCAGACTTCAACAGGCTTTGATCATTTAATCCAGTCCAATAGGCTTTAATTAAGTAATTAATTAAGCCCAAAGCCTAATTAGACTATCATTTAGCTCTCCACAACTTTAATTGATCATTTTACGCCAATTATTCAACATATTCACCACTAGGGGTGTGCATTCGGTTTGAACCTAACCAAATCGAATCTAGAAAACTGAAGTGCACCGAAACCGAACCAAGCTAGACCGAAGCCGAACTGGTGATGTTCTGGGTCGAACCAAACCGAAACCGAAGTTATCAGTTTGGTTTTGGTCGATGATAAACCCTTATTTTTCAATGGTTTTTATGCATTTTAAGGTCTAGTTGGATGATAATTGATGAGCATTGCATGTATGAATTAACAAGTTGCGTATAGTTTTTCATATTTTGTGCAGTGTCACGTATTTGCTCATTTTGAAGGGATTTGATGCCATTTATTTTATAAGAATCAATTGAGCTTGAAAACTACCTAAGAAGATAGAGGATCGAGTGAGTAGCGCGATGTAGCTTGAATCGGGTTAATCGAATGAGAAAGGAGTGAGAACAGAGCAAAATAGTGAGGAGTGTCAGGCGGCAGAAGCTGGCGCACGGCCCGTACAGGAAGAATCCTTAGTGCATGGACCGTGCGCGTCTAGGAAAAATTGGATTAGCGATTTACGCACGGCCTATGCGCAAGAGAACCCTTGGCACATGGATCGTGCACCGTGAGGTGGTTTGTGGCGGATTTTTCTCTCTTTCCTTGTTCGACTCCAACACTCATCCAAACTCGCCCAACTATTTAAGGTTTCTTTGAGCACAAAAATTACACAACTTTTACCCTATAAAGAGAGCAGAGAACATCGTGGAGCGTAGAGAAGACGGAGAAGAGACTACAGAGAGATTGAAGAAGCGCATCATAGACTAAGTTTATTTTATGTTTTATTCGATTAGAACTATCATATTGACTACTTTTGTGTATTTATTCTCTTTGAATTTTAAATATGACATGAGTAGCTAAATTTCTAGAGATTCTAGGGTTGTTAGATGTTGATAGATTTATGGTTTGAAGTAATTTATTGTTCCATTCTATTTCTTGTTTATGCATCCTTGATTATTGTTGTCTTTTGTGAATGAATTGATCAGCATTTACATTTGTGTAGTTAATTTATTATTCACTCAAGAGAGGTTAATAGATTAGTGGATTAGGATTGCATAACACGAGCTTGCTCAATTGAGAGATTGGTAGGTGTCATGAAGAGAATAAATCTGAGGTGTTATCTGGGTTAGATAATAATTCGAGATCGAGAGATAAGAATTAGAATCTAATCTATGTCTAGAACTTACTCGAGAGAGAGGGTCTATATAATTTAGTGATTCTCCTACAAGATTTAGAATTAAATTGGTTTAATAAATTATCTAAAAATCAGGAAATTCATTTAGCAGCAACACCCTAGGATCCATTTCTTCATCTGTTTATCCAGTTTTTTGTGCTTGATTTATTTATTTATTTTACAGCATTTAGTTAAGTAAAATCAATCCTTTAATTCGGTTCTCTAGATAATGTGAAACAACAGAATTGGCTACTTAGTCGAGTTTCATAGCCAGTCTCTGTAGATATGACCTTGTTCACCGTTACTTTACTATAATTTACCTCATTCTCTTGTGAGTAGTATTTTAGGTGAAATAAAATACCGAACAGTCGGTTTCACAAAACCGATTGGAAGCAATTTTTAGCATATTTTTCCCCTTACTTTATTCACCAAAATGAATAGATTCGGTGATTGTGCAATTCCAAATTTGCTCCCTAATTATTAAAGAAGATACATGAGTGAGAGCCAATTTTCTAAGTCATATTAAACAAATAGAATTTGTTGAATCTCAAGTTTCTTCCTCATGTTTCTTGTATGAATATAGGTATATTTATTTGATTGTAGTCCTTCAAAGTTGGGGCAATGGCAGACTAATGGTGCACTTAAAATCAGCTATTGTCAAATAAATATTCCAACTAACACAATTATGCATTATGGAGGCTTAATGGCGGCTTACCTTTGCAGCTGCTCAAGATAGGTAGGTTCGAGATGAGAGCTTTTGTTGTTGTCGCTACTGTGAGACCGGGAAATGAGAGTTGCTGCAGCTGAGATGGTGGAGTGGTCGACGTAGACACGGAGTTGCTGTTGTTGTTGCGCATTGTTGGAGATCGGCGCTAGCAAGAACTTGTTCACATCAGAATAGTCTAGAGATGATTGGGAGTTGGAGGCAATGCAAGAGCCAATTTGGGATTTTTTTAGAATTAGGTTTATGTTTTCAGAAATAAGAAATTAGTCAACTAGATTTGAACATGTGATGCGTAAGACGGATTGGGCTTAGTTGGCTACTGGGCTACCCTCAATTAATTTAAATATGTGATGGGTTGGGTTTGATAGGAAGTTTTTTTAAAATCATTGTAATACATTCGGTTCGGTTCGGATTTGTTCAGTTTTTGGGAGCCCAAACCGAAATCGAACCAAACCCTAATTGGTTTTCAAAATAAAAATAGAAACCAAACTAATGTCAACATTTATCAAATCGAACCGAACCGAACTTGACGATTCGGTTCGGTTTTTCAGTTGCGGTTCAGTTTTACTCAGCCCTATTCACCACTTTCATTGCAAAACTTACAAACACATCAAAAATACCAAATAATAGAAAATTAAGCACAAAAGCTAATAAATCACACAACTTATCAAGATAAACGATATCAATTCATGTCCAAAAATTGTGTAAAATACATAGCTGTCACTATTCATGAATGATAGACTTGAAAAGACTACAATTTAATATTTAGATATACAAAACATAGCTAAATAAAAAGGTTACAATATGAAAAATGTATAGGGACACAGATAGAAACTAAAACCCTAAAGGCATTTTTTGATTCGGCGACCCGAAAGAGATCACTGATTTAAAGCGGTTGTGAGGTGGTAGTGTGAGAATTGGTGGGGCTGGTGATTGTTGGTGATAGTTGGCATGGAGGCGTGGTGGTAATTAGTTGGGGGTGGTTGGCGTGGGGTGGGGGTAAGGTGATTGTGATCGGAGAAAGTCATGGTGGCGGTGATGATGTTCTTTGGTGGCGGTCACTGTGATTTTTCATCGTGATCGCCCGTCGAATCATCTTTTCAATCACGTATTCATAATCTACGCATTGACAACCTTCAAAATGAGCATTTCAAAATTAAAATATGAAACTAGGAACGTACCTTCTCTAGAAGCTGCTCGGCGTTTTGATTTGAAAATAAATAAAAAAGAAACCTTAAGCTCCTATTTATAAAGGAAGAATAAATATGATAATAATGAAAGAGGATAATGATGGAATAGAATAATGATGGAAAAAGAATATGATAATTATGGAATAGGATAATGTTTGAAAAAGAAATTAGATAATGACGGATATGCCTTTTGCTATTCAAATCTATTATTTTTCAATTTAAAGTTGTGCCAAGAGCTCATTTAAACTCGAAACTGGAAAATTCAAAGTTCGACGCGATCCTTGAAACTTTATCTGTCAACAAGAAGAATCAGAACATATTTTTAAAGTAATTTTTTACCAAACAAAATTTAACAGATTTCTCTAGCTGTGATTTCCTTCATCCGAGTCCTATAAGGACCCAACTTCTTTTCTAACTTACTCGAGGGTAATATAGGTTGAATAAAACATTCTAAAATATTTTATGGTATTGCAGAGAAACTAAGGGGGGGTGTATTGGATTGGGATTTTGATGGATTTTGTTGGACTTTAAAATGTCCATGGATTTCTATAGATTTTATAAATCCATAGACTCCATATGGAGTCTCCCAAAACTCCACATGGAGTCTCCCAACTCCACGCAGAGTCTGGCGGATTTTGTGTATGGATTTCAGATCGATTTTGGACGATTTCAACGGATTTGAAATCATTTTTTTCAGCGCTCAATGGAACACAACGATTGGTGGGCCCCGGAAAAAAAGGAACCCAGTGACCGCTGGAAGCCACCGGCCTTGCTCCCAGCGGCCGCTGTAGTGCCATCATCGGCAAAGACAGCGGCCGCTGGGGTCGGGTGACGGCTGGGGTGCCTGATTTCAACTCCTCACCGGCTGCTGGGACACAGCGCTCGCTGGGTTTTCCAAATCTATCGAAATCTCATGTCCAGAGGTCGGATTTCATCCTTTGTAATTTTCACGTCATTTCCTGGTGAAATCCAATGAAGTTAATGACTTTTTAAAGTCCATGGATTTTTGAATACATCCGCATTTTAAAATACTTTTAAAAGTCTGGATTGAATACATCAAGATTTTAAAGGACTTTTAAAAGTCTGAATTGAATACACCAGGATTTTAAAGGACTTTTAAAAGTTTGGATTGAATACATCCGGATTTTAAAAGTCCTTTAAAATCCAATAAAATCCCAATCCAATACACCCTCCTAAGAATCCAATATTTTGAGCACTCACTTGAAACTAAAAACTACCAAAATTGAAACAAGTGCCCATTTGTTAATTGCCTTCCTCTGAAGACAGACTAGGACGTCGGAATCTCTTGGAAATCATTTCCGCTATCCATTTATACCGATTTTGAAATTTAACCACAATTGAACTCCTTTATTTGTAAACTTTGTACGATTTTTCCACCCAAACTTGAACCCCATCAATTTACTTGTAATGGAAGGCAGTTTCGAGAAGTCACCGACGACGGGGTTCACATGAATCAAATAGTTGATTTTGGTAGGAGTGAAAGGGGTTGATGAGATCTGGAATTATGATAATGTAGTTGATGATAGCTAGACTAAATATTTCAAAAATAGTAAAAAATGTATAGTAAAGGAATTGTTGACATTTCAAACCCAAAATGACTAAAATAATTTTTTTATAAAATTTGAGGTTAAAATAAATTTTCTATAATATGAAAGGGCTAAAACAATATTTGCCCTCTATATGAAATGTCTGATAAATCAACTTAATCTATTAATTAAAAAAAAAAAAAAAAAAGGCGAGATGATTTCCACGGATAAACTAAAGGTTTGAGTTGAGTAGCGTACAGCATATATAGCTGGAGAAAAGTTAACAATCAATGGTGGTCATCAGGCTTCAACGTTCAACTAAAACTGTACTAAAATATCAACTCCTATTAATATCGTGGTGGGGTTCTAATTTATTTCTCTCTCTTTTATTTTATTTTTATGTTTTTTAGTTTGGTCTTCGTTTACTTTCATAAAAAATATCGAATTGCTAAAATTTCCAACAGTATTTATTATTAATTATTTGATCCTTTTTTATTTTAAACATATGGATAATCAAGGTTCTTTATTTAATTATTATATCGTGTTTGAGTTACTAATTGTGTCCTCCGCCGTCTTAAATATTTACGGATTCCTGTGCTAATTATAAAAATTAGGGCCTATTAGTGAAAAAAAATATTTAATTTTAATTTTAGTAATAAATATTTAAATATTAACATATTTCAATTATTTTTTGACACAAAAAAATTCAAAATACTTTATTGATATTGTTGATAACATCCAAATACAACCTCAAAGTAATATAAACAAAGATAGATCATTTTGTCAACTGTCCACTGAAAAGGAGAGAAAAGGAGAGTTTATATATATATATATATATATATATATATATATATATATATATAGAGAGAGAGAGAGAGAGAGAGAGAGATAGTTTTATTCATTTGTGAACACATCTCCCATGTGTAATTTGTGAACAAATCCTATCCATTAATATTTTCAGATCAATGGACACTATTAATCATTGGTGAAATGTATAATAATGCTATTTTTCCAATTTCATATGCACTCAAGGTTAAAATTGTACAATCAATTTTTATTGTATTTGGTAGCAAAGATTTTAATGGGATTAAATATGGCAAATTTAGTAAGCTTTATGATCACAAACTGTTACTATTTAATTTATTTAAAAGCAACTACGGATCTGAAACACATATAAATATGACATGTAGTACACTAATCAAACACAATTACAAAAAAAAAAAAAAAAAAAGAACAACAACATAGAATTGACGCTTCGCTCTAAACTAACGCCATATATAAGATTATGAAAAATAATGATTTACACATATTCAAAAATCATTGACAGCACTATACCACCGGAGAAAAAACAAAACAATACATAATGCCTAAAAATCATTCATTAAAAATATTTTTGTTTATGGGTGAATTATATGGACTAATGATTATACTCGTTCTTAATTCGAAAAAAAAAATCCAGTGACAGCTCTATACCATTGGAAAAACAACAATGCAAATATCATAAAAAGCACTGTAAAAAAAAATTCTAATTTTATCTAGATCAATATCAACATTTAAAGGTGAGAAAAAAAAAACAGAAAAACAAGGGCAACACCATAACATAGGTAAAAAATCAATACAAAAGGCATAAATATCATAAACTTGAAATATTTTGTGTTGAGTTAATTATAAATATTAAGGATTATGCTTGTTCTTAATATCGGAAAAACGATTGTAGCGCGCACTACACCAGAGCAAAAAAAAACATTGCAAATTGCATAAACAGCGCCGTCAAAATTATTGTGCGCGAAATTTAAATATTTAGAGTAATGATGCATCATAATTCTCCACTCCAATAAATCAATACGAGCAGTAAAAAATTTTAAAAAAGCTCCACATAAATCTAAAATAGCATTCATCAAAACTATTGTGAATTGACTAAATTTTAATGATAAATTTTACCAGATTTATATAGCGTGTCACAGTAACTATATAATATAGAAAGGGGTTTCCATTACTAGCAATCATCAAAACTATATATAACTAGCAAAAATGAACAACAACAATATAAAAGATGAAAGAAAGCAATACAAAAGTCATAAATAGCATTCGTCAAAATATTTTGAATTTAGGTGTGTATGTAGATTACACAATCCATAATCAATGTTAATCACAAACAATCCATAATCAATGTTAATCACAATCAAACAATAAAAGCACTATAAAACTTAAAAACCAACAATGCAAACGACATAAATAGCATTAGTCGAAACTATTACGGTTTTATTTATATATAAATATGAATGTGCTATCCCCATTATTAAATTTCTAAACTAATATTGTCGAATTTAAATAGATAAAAGGTTTAATTACATACGAAAAAAAAAATCATAATCAATAGGAGTACAAATTTCTCAATTGTGATATGAGAGTGTATGTAATTTCCCTTTCCAAATTCTTTAAAACTGATGCTACCAAAAATAAAAAAAAATATGATTGTACAACTTTACCCCATATGCATTCGAAATTTGAAAAAAAAGCAATATCATAACTTCAACTCTTAATTAATAATATCCATTGATCTTTTCAGATTAACGGTTATGATTTGTCCACAAATTACACATACACCCTATGTTCACATCTTAAAACTCCCCCCCCCCCCTCCCCCACACACACACACACACACACACACATATATATTACACATGGATTTAAAAAATTCAAAAAAGTGGGCCCCTGTAAATGGAAAGGCCTTGTATGCAGAGGCTCACTTTGAGTTGCCTCATTGCCGAACCTAATTGTGTCGTGTGTGTATATATATATACACCCTTTAATGGTTTCTGCTAAACCAACATATTTCCCTGGAGAACTAGTAAATACCCCGATTTCCTACTCTACCCCCACGTCTCTATATTTTAATTCGAATTTGAACCTAGGTACTACAACTGGTATTTTTGTGATCGGTTTAATAGGCATTTTCTTTGAAACTGGCTAGAATTCAGTTACCTATAGATCATTTTCTGCAGGCATAGAATGAAACTCGAAGTTATCGATAAAAAAAAATTTCGGAATAGTTCGCTTCGTTGGTATATTTAGTGCTACACAATTAAAGTTATTAATTTTTCTTCAATTTTTTAATTCAATTTCAATTTAGTATGCTTTAGTTTAATTTTACACTTATTAATTAGGGTTCATCTTACCCAATATTGCACCAAATATCGAATAAAAAATCAAAGAAAAATTAATAAATTAAATTATATAGCATCAAATATTAGACAAAGTGTAATAAATGATTTCATCCCATTGTCAAGTACGTGCATCCACGTTTTCTTATCTTCTAGATGAGTTCAATGGCACCATATATTGACTATGTTTGTGGACGTACGTGTGTGTGGGTATCACATTTGATCATATGATTATTTGCATTTGATATCATAGTATTTATGCCATTTTACAATCAGGACAAGATCTTGTAATTATTGCAAATATATAAAACATAACGATTGACGGTTTTTATAATTACAATACACTCAATTATTTTTCACCAATTCACAACCCAAGTTCAATTTCATATAAGGTATGTTCGTATTTTTTGTAAAATGGTTCAATACGTGAATTTGGGGTTAAAACCCATAATTTTAATAAAATAAAGATTGGAATAATAAATCAAATTGTATTAGTCAAATACTCCTCCCTCCATGCTAAAAATATGTGTTGTTTTAGGAGGTCTAGCTCTCATAGCATTAAATCTTATTCACTTATATTTTTTTAAAAATTACAAATTTATTTCTCTCTCTTCGTATATTTGATAGGGTTAAAATTAGGAGAGAGATTGGAAAAAACCTTAAACTACTAACATTTTGACTCAAAATAAAACTCCTAAAATAAATTATATTTTAATTTTGACATGGGGGAATATGATAACTAGAAGAGTTGACTTTTCTATTATGTGGCATCTCCACACATTTGAGGTTAGCACGATGAATAGGTGAGCAATTCTCTTTTACAGCGGTCTACAATAATATTGACATCACATTTAAAGGTGTGTTATCCATGTGAACATAATGTTGTAGATGTCATCATTTCAATGTTTATAACATTTATGATTTAGTAAAGTATCATAGATGTCACACATGTGCGAGCATTCATCCATTATATCATGCCACAACAGAATATTTAACATCTAAACATGTGCCCGTCTTCCTAAAAACATGTTCCCCATCTTTCCATTATTGAGAAATAATATGTAAAGGAATATGCTTATTTAAATTATCTGCATACCTGTATATGAACTTTCTTGATATTGATAATCAAATCGAAAAGGAGGGAAGTTTATTCGAGATTAGCAAAAGGAACTTAGAGTTGTATTTGTGAAGAATCTAAAATATAGGAATCTTATATTACAATTAATTTTAAAAGTCTATATATATATATATGATATAATAAAAAAATCATAAAAAGAAAAGAGGTTCGGGCCAGGTATTTCCCACCGTGCTAGCTCCCTTCCCTCTAAAAAATATATATATATATATAAAATCAAAATTCATAAAGAATATTTAAAGTTGACAAACATTTATGTTAGACGGATCAAATAATACTCAAATCCGCCAAAAACTCATTCCATGCGCCCCCACGCGCGGCGCGTGTATCTCACGTGTGGCGTGCCTGTGCAATTTTTTTTTGTGTTTTTTAAGGTTTTTTGGGAAGTGTTTTTAGGGTTTTTTGGAAGGTGTTTTTAGGGTTTTTTTTTTTTTGGGGGGGGGGGTATTTTTAGGGTTTTATTTTGTGTTTTTTAAGGATTTATTAATTTTATTTTAGGGTATAAATTTTGTTGGGAAAAATTAAAAAAAAAAGACAAAGAAAATCGGAAAAAAATTAAAAAATTCGCTAGAAAAAACTAAATATATATTTTTTTAAAAAAAGAAGAAATTAAAAATTGAAAAAAATATTGAAAATAAAAGAAAAGAGTGGAAGGGGAGGGAGACCACTAAAAGAAAAATAAAAAAGAAAAGGAAAATGGAGGGGGACCATTTTGTTGGGTCAAATAATATCCGTCTAACATAAGTGTGCCATTTTAAAGTTTTATTGTGATCCAAATATATGAATAATCATATAGGTTTTATATATTCTTATAATTTATACTCTTGTTATATTTTGTTAAAACTAGTCAAGATAATTAATTTAAATCTACCAAATAAATTTAAATATTGACAAGTAGTTGCAAAGAAGAACGCTAAAGAAAAAGTGTTGGATATTAATCACAGAGCAGATGATGCATGAAATGAAAAGTCCAGGGTTAATTTGTAAACGACTACGTGTCTCTATTAGAAATTTAGAATCATACATACAAAATTGGAAATGAAATTGGGATATAACTCCAGTCATTTTACAAATACTAAGTCAATACTGGCTACTTAAATAATCAGCTATTCGACGTTACTGTCGCTACATTGTAGCACTTTTATTACAATAATTCTCATTAATTTCCGCAACAAAACTACATTCCTCATTCGACTCTGACCGGAACATAATTGAGAATAATATATTTATATGTTGCTTTTTAATCAATTCAGAAAAATATTTTCGTCATAGCTAAATTAGGCTATTGGGCTGCAAATTGAATATGAAAAGGCCCGCCCATTGTAACACAAGCTAGGCCCAAATCCTTAAGGAAGGCAGCCATTGCTGCATATTCTTCAAGAACTCTATCATCAATTCTGTGCTCTAGCAATTCTGGTAGGGCAAGCCACATAAATGTGCTAAGCATAAATCCAAATATTAAGGGGCCCATTATCTTTTGGGGTAGTCTCCATTTACCATTTATTTTCTTCTTCAATATGCTCTCGATCACAACACAAATTCCTTGGAAAATGAAGAACATTGCGATGCCCCCTCCCAACCTCACCCGGCCCATATAATAAAATATGATCTCATGCACCAAGTCCGACACGATAAATGTAGTCATCAAGGCTAGAATGGCGGCCCATTTTCGGCCCAAAACCCGACTCGTGCCGTTTAAGATGGGATAAAATATGGTGGTTTTTAGACTACTCGCAGCCACACGGTTCCACTTGCGGCCCCAAAAATCTCGTACCGAGGTCGAGTGGTAGGGGTGATCAAACGGTCGGTCCACCCCAATCCCTAGTGAGATTTGAGCCATGATGGCGCTTGCCACTAACGACATTTCTAGGGCGAGGTAAACATAGATGCATATCAAGAACTCAACAAGTTTTTGGGGAAGTTTGTGCTTGTAATACCCCAATATTGTCAAGAAAATGAAAATGAATCCCTTTTTAATATAGTGCAAGAGGTAACCTAGGTCAATATTGAGGGTGTCACCATAGTAAGTCTTGTTGAGCCTCTTTTCTTTTGTTGGACTTATGGGCTTTTGGAGCTTAATGGGCAAACAAGCAATTGCGAGAAAATGCATGAGAGAGAGAGATGGGCTAGATAGTGGGCCACTGTCAAAAACCAAGAGTAGAAGCTTGAATGAGGTTAGCCATGTTACAAAGAAAGCAGTTGGAACGGTAAAGGTGAGAGTGTTTAAATAGAGGGGAAGAATGAAGAAAAGGCACAGCACAGGCAGGAACATCAAGAATCTGATTGTACCTTTTGGGACCAATTTGGTTGTACCATAGCAATAGCATAATGACATAACAACTGTGGACCATACCATGATCAAATTGTTGATCTCTCTCTCCATCTGCATCTCCTTCTCCATGTCTCTCTCTCTCTCTCTCTCTCTCTCTGTGGTTCTGTCTATGTTGTTACACAGAAATTAAGAAAATTTGTGGCATTTGGGATCTAAAATAGAGTAGATGAGTAGATGTAAAACAAGTCATGCATGCAATGTTTGAGTGGCCTAAATTTCTGCAAGTTGTTTGGTCTAATTCAGGCAAGAATGCTACCTAACCATTGCGTGTATTATTGCACCCGGATATTATTTTCTATATATTTGGATCGTGTTTTAATATTGCAAACTATTTTATCAGTTTGTATCAAATTAGGCGGGTAATGCTTGCTTATAAATGAAAATAGGCGATGAGATTGTAATTAATTATATATAAACGACACTAGCTATGACAGGAGATGTGGACGGTTCAGTTAGTCCTCCTTTGATGTTTCTGTTTAGATTAAAGTAGGAAAAGTTAAGAATATATATTCTGAACCAAACAACACGCAACACATCGATCAGTTCTCGTTTTCATTCGGACAGATTCAAAGTGTGTGATGACTGCAAATTAATGCTGCGAAATTGGAAGTAGTCTTGAATTCTTTTTGTTTTGAAACTTAGCTTGGCCAGTCATAATTGATCTCATTTATTTATTTAATTTACTCTTAATATAATATATATTTGTTCATTGATATTTCCATCGTCCATATATTTCTTAATAAAACTCTCCAATATAATATGCATATCCATACACCAATATATTTTAATTTTTAAGGCGATTGTATTTGATTGCTTCGCGTTTAATAATTTATTAAAGTAATCTGGAAGAATGCGGCCATTTCATCAATTTCGTATTTCCATGTATAATTTAATTTGGAAAATTATATGAGCTGTCGACATTAAGTGATCTAACAACTTATGAATAAATAAAGATACTAAGACCAACCTTTTTTTTTTAAATAAATATTTATACGAATTTGAGTTTTGTGTAAAGTCTTCTGAACATATACTTCAGTCCTAATTATATAGTTCCTATAACTATTTTGGGATGTCTCAATTATATAATCTCATTACGTACTATAAAAATTAGACAAAAATTTATATGAGACGGTCTAACGGATCCCCTTGCATTAGACGGATCAAACCCGCTCAAACTCATCCAAAAACCACCCAAAACCCACTAATCCGCTGGGCCCGGCAGATTTAAAAAAAAAATGTTTGCTTTGGGCTTGGGGCTGCTGGGCCTATTCCCTTTTTGTCTTTTTCTTTTTTTGTCTTTTCCTTCTTCTTCTTTTGTTTTTTTTTTCTTTTCTTTCTTCTTCTTTCGCTTTTTTTTTTATTTTTCTTCTTCTTTTATTGTTTCTTTCTTCTCCTTTTTTTTCATTTCCTTCTTTTTCTTCTTTCTTCTTCTTTTTTTTTTCTTTCTTCTCTTTTTTTCGTTTCTTTTTTTTCTTTTTTTTTAATAATTATAATATAGTTTTCTCAGAGTATACATTTATTTTTAAAAAAATATTTTTTTTTCCTTGTGGTTGACTAATTATTGAGCCAAAAAAAGAAGTATCATTAACTATGAGTGGAGTATATCATTAACCAAAGTATCATTATTTATGAGGTGAAGTATTATTAACTCACATATGAGTATCATTATTTATGGGGTGAAGTGGAGTCTCATTACTATGGAAAAAAGTATCACTAATTGCAGAAGAAAGTATCACTAATTAGAATAAAAGTATCACTAATTGTAGAAGAAAATATCACTAATTGCAAAAAAAAATATTACTAATTAGAAGAAAAGTATCACTAATTGCAAAGAAAATATCACTAATTGAAGAAAAGTATCACTAATTGCAGAATAAAGTATCACTAATTAGAAAGAAAAGTATCACTAATTGCAGAAGAAAGTATCACTAATTGCAGAAGAAAGTATCACTAATTAGAAGAAAAGTATCACTAATTGCCGAAGAAAGTATCACTAATTATAAAGAAAAATATTAGTTCAAACATATTGCAATTCAAAAATTGAATCATTGGCTACATAAAAGAAAATGTTGCAATTCAAAAATTGAACATGATAGTGAGTAGTAACTACTCATTATATTAGTGATGCTTCATTTTTTATTAATAGTGATACTTACTTCATAATTAATGATACTTCTTTATTGTTAATTTAATAATTAATGCTTAATCATCGGTAATTTTCATTTTAATGAAAATATAACTTTTATCTGGTAAAGTATCATTAACATTTATGTGAAGTATCATTAATTATGGATGAAGTATCATTAATAAAATCATTACAATAAAAACACACAACTTCTAACTCTTCATAGTGAAGCGTGAATTGGAGTCGAAAAAAAAAAGAAAAAAAAAGTGTTGAGCTGTGTGTGAGTTTGTGTTAGAGAGAGGGGGAGGGGGTGGGGGTGGGGGTAGGGGTGGGGTGGGGGTGGCAGTTTTTGCCTGAAAAAAAAAAAGAAAAAAAAAAAGAAAAGAGTTAGATGTAAAAAAATAAATTGAATATCAAAGAAAAGAGGGGATGGGGGGACCATTAAAAAAATAAAAAAGAAAAAGAAAAAGGAAGGGGACACTTTGATGGGTCAAATAATATCCGTCTAACATAAGGGAATCCGTTAGACGGTCTAACAGGAGTGTGCCCCTAAAAATTATTATTTTCATAGTAATAAATGTATGAATACACCCTTGTTAGATATTGCAAATTAAAAAATTAATCATTAAAATTTTGAAAGTCATAAATATTAAATAAGGATAATATTGGAAGTCATAGTGAACATTATCACCAAATCTTCAGCAATTATCATGATTACTATCATACAACCCATCACTAATAATACACTTTTTTTATGTGATTATTATTTTTTGTTTATTTTATCGCTCAAATATTCTAACTTCACTTTCACTAAATTAACAGGGTTTTGTGGAGGGTAATGTGCAATTATGGAATGAAATTAAGAGGGGAGTTATGTATACATATATTAAAGTAAAATTGTATGATAGGTTGTTCAGCTATAAACCATTGTCTTTTTTTTTAATGAAATGTATAAATAAAAAGAAAACAACCTAAAAAAACCTAAAAATCCTAGATATCACAAGTCGATAACTTAGGGGATCAGAGCCTCATTAAAACTTATATGGAAAAGCCAAAGTAGGAAAAACCATATGGGAAAAAGAGTACTCGTCTAAGCAAAATGAAAAAACCCGGACCACAAAAGTCCTGTTTAACAGCGTCCCAAATACACGGAAGAGCAAAAAACCAAAGACCAGAAGGAGCAACAGAAGATGCAAACAAATCAACAACTCTGTTACCCTCTCTGTATATATGAGAGACACAAAAATGTATACTATCAATATACTCTAGCACCTTACTCCAACGAGTCTTTAAAAACCAAGGCACCTGTAGATAGGGGTGGGTTGGTACGGCATACCGAAAATTTCACGTCGTACCGTATACCGTACCGAAATTTCAATATTGAAAAATCTCATACCGTTCTCATACCGAAACTTTCGGTATACCGAACTTCGATATATCGAAGTTTCGGTATACGCCGTAATAGATATTGATATCGTACCGATATTTTCGGTATACCGTACCGTACCGATATTACACGGTATACCGAACATACCGAACTTTCAAGGTATATCGAAATTACCGAAATTTTAAGGTATACCGAAAATACCAAATTTCACATACCATACCGATACACCGAAATATCGATATATACCGAAATATCGATGTATACCGATGTACCGACATACCGGTATATACCGAACTATCGGTATATACCAAAAAATTCGGTATATCGAATACCGGTATATATCGAAAATATCGGTATATACCGAATACTGCGGTATACTGAATTTTCGGTATACCACGGTATACCGAAAATTTTCAAATTTCATATCGATATCTTACCGAAAATTATCGATACGGTATCATACTGTACTGAAAATTACAGTATACCGAAAATTCAACATTTTCGATATTTTTTCGGTACGATAAGTGCGGTATTTCGATATTTCGGTATTTTTCCCCACCCCTACCTGTAGACTACGAGAGGAAAGCAAAGAAACAACATAAATAGAGTCTGCTTCTAGCCAAATAAAAGCTAAAGATAGACGTTTAGCCATTTCCAAAGCAAAAATCACGGCCAGAAGCTCAGCAAGAAACGCAAAACCCACACCTTCCTCCGAATGAAAACAACATACCACCTCTCCATCAGAGCGTCGAAATACCCCACCGATTGCCATAGAACCTGCAGCACCCTGTGAAGCACCATCAATGTTAAATTTTGACCCATCCAGAAGGCGGAGGCCGCCAGAAAACAAAGATAACCATCTTCGGAGGAGCCAGCCAAGGAGTAATCTTTAAAGTCTTCAAAATCATCAAATCATCCACAGTATTATGCATGAAACCCGACTGCCATGAATCCAAGAAATCTCCTGGAGAGCCACACGGATCGATGAAATAAGCAAATACGGAGTAGGAACTAACTCTTCATAAATAGCCTTATTTCTAAACGTCCAAATACCCCAAACAGTGGTCACCATGGCCACTTTCCAAAGCAATAAGAGCTGGGAGCTGAAGTAAAAGTTCATAAACTGCACATATGCTTCATGTATAGAAGCCACAAAAATCTCCTTAAGATGAAAAGCATAAAAAACCCATCTCCACACAATGACTGCAAGGGGACAATGCCAAAATAAGTGATCAAGAGTCTCCATTGCCCCCTTACGCATAGCACAAATTCCTGGACCAATGAATCCATGCAAACTATCAAATGTTGGTAACCGAGAAAGGAGCAGGTGCCAATTAATAAGAGATCGACGGACCGGAATACGCGAATCCCAAATCCATTTCCCCATTTCACCGAAGAAAATGTTACCCTAGTATGAAGATGTGCTAAGCGTGCTGTAACATTACCATGTAAAGATCTTGTCCAAACACGTTCATCTTCTCCTGTGACAAGTTGAAGTTTTAAGATATCCCATACCACTTCCGGAAAAGCCCGAATAAAAGATTCCGTGAATTGCCAAACTCCATCAATTAAGAAATCCCCAACTTTATCATCAAAGTTGTCATGCACGTGAGAAGGGACTTTCAAACGATCAACCAGCACGTAACCAAGCCAGTTATCATGCCAAAAATCCACGACCGAACTCGTACCAACAATACAATAAGATTCACGAACAAGCTCCCGCACATGAGGTCGAAGTCCCGGCCAAATTGTAGAGAAAGCAACACGTTTATCTTGATGTGGATTAGACAAAAATCGTGTTCTAAAAATAGACAATGCATGAGCCTTTGACGTAATTACTTTCCATGCAAGTTTCATAAGAAACCCCCTGTTAAGATCTTTAAAAGATGTGGCACCGAGGCCTCCTTACTCAAAAATGGCACCGGTGCGTGCCCAACTAACTGCTGTGTAAGATCGAACACTAATATCCCCTTTCCACAAGAAGTTTCGGACTGCTGTGTCTAATTGTTGAACCAAAGAAACCGGCCAGCTATACACCATCATCGAATGTATAGCCGAACTCATGATAACTGATTTAATCAAACATAAACGTCCAGCCATCGACAAAGTGTTCCCACGCAATCTATCAAATTTAGCTAAAATCTTATCTGCAAGGGGTTGAAGATGGCAGACTTTAGGTGCCCCAACAAAAAGAGGAACACCTAAATACAAAGTAGGAAAGGATCCGATCGTGAACCCAATCAAGGAAGCCAGAAGAGCCTTAACTCGTCTTTTAGTTCCTTTGCCATAATAAACCCTGGACTTCACGCGACTACAAACTTGTCCAGACAATGATGCATACACATCCATAATTTTTGCCAAAGTTTTAACATTCCTCTTTGTGGCTTGACAAAATATAAAAATGTCATCAACATAAAGAATATGGGTAGGGAAAAACACTTCATGACCATAAGACATAGGAATCAACCGCCCCGTATCCACCGCATGCAATAAACCATTGTCTATCACACAATTTAAAAATTATATTTTAGATAATAGATTTTATTTAATAGACAGCAGGTTTGAATTAATAGACGACAATAGTGGTATTTACTGTTGTAATTTTTTTTTAACTTTTTTTATTTTTTTCACGAAAGTTTAGATTACAATCTTAGCTATTGTTTATTTTAATAATTTTTTTACAATCTTAGTTATTGTTTATTTTACTTGGAAATTTGAGATTTCTAACATTTTTTTTATGCATAGATTTGTAATACTTTACATTTGTCACCTAAAAAATAGTTTTCATTTGTATAATAATAATAATAATAATAATAATAATAATAATGATATGAGTATAGCATAATTTGTAGTGGTTTATTATTTTTCTATTTCAATTTCATCATTTAAAATAATTAAATAATTATATATTTTTTAGGCATATCATATATTCAAAGAGATCAAATGTTCTTTAATCGTGAGCAATTATACATTGCTATTTATAAAATGTGTCATTTGAAGTATTCCAATCTAATCTTCCTAACATGAATTTTCATTTAGTTCATAAAATTTAATTTTCTTTTTGTTTGTTGTAACTACACAAAATTGAACTTCTTATCTAATTAATTAATATATGTGCATATTATTTTATTAATTTTTAAAAATTTAACACAACATATAGAATTTAAAAATAATCATACACAACATATAGAATTAAAAAATAATCATAATATTACAAATCAAAAAAATAATAATTATTTGTGCATCGCACCGAAGAAATAGTAGTTATTCATTATACTATAACCGTACAAGAAATGAAAGTATCATCAAAACAATTGCTAGATAAATTCCTTCAAAAAAAAATTGTTAGAAAATTGTGTGTGGACTATGCAGTATATATGAACACGCTATATATATATATATATATATAGGATATAGATCAAATAGGGACTAACCCTTGGTGTGAAAACTAGGGACAATTTACAACCTTTGGATCCGATGAGATGGACGGTTAGATTTAGGTATATTTTCTTTTTTTTTTACATGTTTTTTTAATTTAAAATTAGTGGTAAGACTAATGATGTAATTTATTAAATAACCTGTACATCCCATATCTTTCAAAATCATAACCGTCCTTGGAAAACGGTTTTTAAATATGGACAGTTAATATATCTATTGATTTCGGAGATTCAGCAGATTTCTTTTCATAGACGCGTAGATTAAGTTTTCTTTTAACAATTTCTTGGTTCAGGCGCGAAGATTCAGACGATTTTTTTCATAAAAAAGACGCTAATTCTACAGGGGAAGACGACTTTGACGGGTTTTTTTCTTAATTTTAGTTGGTGTAGAGACAATGGAAGATTTAGGTTTATGATCGTTTTCTTTTTTTTTTCTTCGATTTTGTCTGCAATCTGGATGAAGTGGTTATTTTATATGCTGTAAATTGATGGATAGAATGTTCAATGTTAGTTCCTTTTACGTATAGAGTGTATGTAGTTGTTATTGTTGTTATTTAGTATATATATGTTCTTTATGTTCTTCTTCTTCTTCTTCTTCTTCTTCTTCTTCTAACTCATAGATCGATGATGGCGATGATGCGTCACTCACACAGCGATTCTAGCGGTGACGGCGGTTGTTGCGCGGCACTCACATGGTGATTCTCGGCAGCGGCTCGACTATGGCAATTCTGGGCAGCATATTGTATTAGTGTAGCATGTTTGTCTGTTGTAGGAAGCATTAACAATACGTTTATATAGCATTGATTATTTGGCGGTTTTTTTTTCCAGGGCTAATTCACTCTAGTCAAGATATTTTTTTCTCTTGTTCCATTTTTTGCTTAATTTTATTTTTAGTTTACTTATATTTTCTCGTGCTGTTTTGTATGGTACAGTTGGGGTATTTCAATTTTTTTTCGTTATATTATTTCAATGCTTGCGGTAAAAAATGCCACCATGATGCTAGGAATTGTCCAGGTAAAAAATGATTTATGTCTAGTTTTTTTATAAATGTTTCATTTTGTGTTTTGTTTTGTTTCTATTTTATATAGTCTTTCTTGTGATGTTTTGTGTGGTACAGTTAGAGTATTCCATTTTTTTTATTTGGGTACATTATTTGTGGTACATTACAATTCTTTGATTTAGGTTGGTTGATATTACGAAGCATTTATTCGATGAATACATAGCACTAACTGTAGCATTCACATAATCCTATGCAAATGAATATGTTTATGAAGCACCAACCACAGAATATAAATATATTTATGTTACTTACGAAGCATTATTCTGAAGTGTACGAAGCACTGTCTTTACATCTCTCACTGTAACATGAACTAATCATTTACAACATTGCAGACAATCATAAGTAGCATCGATGATATACATATATAGCATAACAAATATGCTTAAATAGCATTAAAGATGTACATGAGTAGCCTATCAAATTAAATTGGGCAAAAGCGCCAGAGGTATGCATAGGTAGCATCAACAAGCCTAATTCAAAGCAATAACTCACACGTTATTTTTACCAACTTAAACACTTAGTAGCACAGATATTTATAAATATCATCCAAGAGGTGTATAATTAGCATTACAAATTTTGTTTTGTCCAAAACACCACAGGTGCGCATTAGTAGCATCAACATTAATAATTCAAAGCTCCAAATTGTACAAGGTCATTTACCAAGTTTAACAATAACTAGCACATTAATTCATAAGTACCATCAACGTCATGCATAAGTAGCACAACAAATATGCTTAATTAGTGTCACAAAAAAAAACTGACTTTACCAACGTTCAACAAAAAGATATTGAAACATTTTCTTGGTGAACAATAGTCACACATCTCCACTCAGAACATCATTCACAATTGGATTTTTCTTCACAGAGTTAGTTATCGTATGCTAGATGGCCTAAACACCTCTTCTTTTCTCGTGTTTATTTTTTTATCTAATTTCCTTGTCTTGGTCAGTTGTGTCATCACTCGGATTGTGCAACCGCATATCCTCCTCAAAATCAGAGTCGTCTGCATGAACCTTAGACTTACCTGAAACCCAACATAGAAATCATCCAAATAAGTATTAGGTAGCATTCAAATTTCAAAGTAAACAAATCAAACATTTATCAAAAATATCTGTTTACTTATTATTAAGCACTATATGTTATGTATCAAATCAAAAATCGAATTAAAAAGCATTGATGATACTCGGAAACACTAGGAAAAATCATCAAAAGCATTCATTCACTTATTATTAAGCACTACATGTCACATACCAAATCAACAACAGGATTAGACGGCTTCATAAGAACGGTGTCACAATAAAGTTACCAACTCAGAGGTTACACAACATCAACTAATATTTATACAAGCACCAACTTCATAAGAACGGTGTCACAATAAAGTTATTTCAAACATCATTGATTTTTTAGGCTGACAAACCATTTTTCTACTAAATCAAACAAGTGTAATATTTTAAGTAAATCGAACCACATATTACACTTAAAATCTCTCACACAAGAATAAACACTATAAAACATTAGATTAATTGTTATTATCAATAATTACCTTAAAAAGCACCAAACTTGCATGTACAAAGCACCAATTCACACATAAAGTGTTACATTTAAGATTTATTACTTATCAGTCCCAATAACAAAATAAAGCACCAACCGAAAGGTTACACAACTGTAATACCCCGAAATATTTTAGAAGATTTTATTCAACTTATGTTACCCTCTGGTAAGTTAGAAAATAACCTGGGTCATTAAATGACTCAAATAAAGGAAAATCGCAGCCAGGGAAATCTGTTAAATCTAATTTGGTCAAAAATTACCTTAAAAATATGTTATGATATTTTTCTCGGGTTGATTGGAAATATTTCAAGAATCGTGCCAACCTTTGAAATTTCAAATTTCGAGTTCAAATGAACTCTTGGCACAACTTTAAGTTGGAAACTAATAAATTTAATAGAAAAAGGCACATCCGTCATTATCCAATTTTCTTTTCAAAAGATTATCTTATTCTTAATTATCCTATTCTTTTTCCATCATTATCCTCTTTCTTTTATTCGTTATTATCCTATTTATTTTTCCTCTATAAATAGGAGTTTAATTTTTCATTCATTTTCAAAATCGAAACGCCGAGCATCTTCCAGAGAATGTACGACTCTAGTTTCCTATTTCAATTCTGAAATAGTCATTTTGAAGGTGTCAACGCGTAGATCACGAATACATGATTGAAATGATGACACAAAGGATGATCATGATGGAAAATCATCGTGACGGCCGTCAATTCCTCGGAGAAGGTACTTTCTCCGATTTTGGTCATTCGGACGGATGAATTTAGAAATTTCAAGTTCTAAATATGCTTATATTTCGATTATCTTTAATTCTACCGATTTCGATTTTTGATGTTGTGAGTTTTCGGTATTTTTCCCCGTTTTCATTTTATGTAAATCTCAGATCTACTCTTCCTGGATAGTCGTATTAGAAATCTTCTTTTTATAAATAGTCTTTGATCATTTGTATCTTGTAGTTAACCGGAATAGATTTTTGATTTCTCGTCGTTTGAAATCCGAATCCGAATATTATATTATAAATCTGCCCAGTTCGAATTTATGTTCTAGCCGTCCGATCTTTGATCTGATTACACCATTAAATTCCTTATTTTCTACACTATCAAAAATTGTACTTTTCAGTGAAAATCCAACGAGTATCGAGCTCGATCGAGACCGATACATTTTCAGCTAAAATTTATGGCGGGAATTTCCGCCAGCCAGCTTTTCGGCCGGTGTGGCCGGAATTAGCCTTTGATCCCTTCTGACCGATTGTGGTACCCGTCGAGATTGACGTGTGGCCGTAGACGGTGCTCCGTTTCGTGTTGAATGAATTTAATATGATTTTTCGAAGTTAATGTCTCATTTTCAAAAATTGCATTTTAGTTAGAATTGCTTCAAAATGTTTGTTAGATCTGTCCTAGCAAAAATGTTCCTTCAGCATTTATTCTCTATGGTGGATTCTCTACTTAGCTATAGATTCCATTTTTATCCAGGCGGATTTTTGAGTTTACCCAATTATTCAAATCGTGTATTTAAATTCGTATCTTTTTCATGTGTCGTCTGAAAATCATGAAATTTTCACACTTGCATTGTTATATGTGAAGTATGTTATCAATTAAATTTGGTAATTTTCTGAAAGCCAGAAAGACTCGTAGATTAAATTTGATCAGAATCGAGTAAAATGGCAAGTGATCGACCTCCACCTTTTCCAAATGTTTTTGGACGGCTTTACTCGAAAATATTCGCTGAATTTAATTCCCTAAAGTGTTGAGTTGAGAATGAAATCCTAATGTTGCGCATTGTAGTCTGAAGCCGTTTTATTAGTTTAGAATATTCGTATTACATTTAGTTTAGCTTAGAAAAAAAATCATTTATCTATCCTAAGTTGAAGCTTACCTTATGTTATAGTTTCAAGGGCTAGCATGATGCTAATAGGTAGTTTCTCCTTTGTAGGCCCGAACCCGAGACCCATACTTAATTAGGATTTGCAAGACACGTGTAAAGCTTCAGCTACTATTAGCTAACCAGGTGGGTTATACTACTATATCTTTGCAAATTGTATCTTTCGAGTTATTAAGCTCTGCTTTGTTAAAATTGCATATGTGACTATCTGTGTTAAATATTTACGTGCTACTGTATGTTGTCGGAGTCTCATATACCAGCGCTGTGTCAATGTGAGTAGCTACAGTATGCATGCATTGTTTGTCTTGCCCTACTCCTTGTCGGTGAGACTAAAATGAAACACTTATTGGTTATACTCTTTGGGTATACTATGGTCATACTCAACGTTATGCGCTGGTGATGTAGTTTGGGTTGCGGGCAGTGACGGGTTATACTCTTAAGCGCTTCACGATAAAATGTTTTGGTGAACTTAGGTTGCTTCCAACTTTTAAACCTCCTAAGTTTCACTACCTGCATGAACACAGATAGATTACTTTAATAAAATGATTTGCATAACTTGAATTGTAAAACTTGCCCACTTAGTGCATTAGTACTCAGCCCAAATCTTTTCAAACATTTTCAGGTAAGTAGGCTGGAGCGTGGAGGTGACGAGGTTGAGATATGGGCTATTATGATTTACATATTTTTCCGTTGTCCCTTTTTGTTAGTATTCTGTTAAGAATTGAGCTTTCGCACTTATTGTATTCTTTTGCTAAATGCTAAGAACTCTGATCTTGGTATTTTGTTGATATGATTCTGCTTCTCTGATTCTGAACATTTGTTGACTTCCTAGTTAACATGTATCATATGCTTAGCTACATAATTATTCCAAGGGGAAGAAGCCCGTCTTTCGGTATGTCTATTTGATCATTCATTTTGGCCTATGGAAAGGCTTTATTTGTTCAGCATATTGATGTCTGTTTCTTTTATCGACCTATGAATGTGTCTATTAATTGTTGGTATCTGGTTATTTGTTTCCGTTTGGCCTATGAAAGGGCTTATTGAATTGTTACAGCTTCCATTCTTCTCTTATAAGCCGTTATAAACGGGGATTCGCTCTAGTTACAGAGGTTATGCTGTCTAATTTTCCGGAAGGCATAACCTATCTTTGGCATACTCGGTTGTTAAATTTTATTCCAAACATTAATCCTTTTGGATTAACACCTCGTCATTAATTTAATTACCCCATTTCTTTCCCGCTTCTTAATTCCAACCCCCGTGGCGTCCATTTCCACGATCTTTCGGGATCGGGGCGCTACAACAACATTAACTATATATTTATACAAGCACCAACTTCATAAGAACGGTGTCACAATAAAGTTGTTTCAAACATCATTAATTCTTAGCATTAAAATACAAGCTCCTTAGCATCAAACTACATAGATCACTAACATAAAAAAATTAATTCTTAGCATTAAAATACAAGCTCCTTAGCATCAAACTACATGGATCACTAACATAAAAAAATTATTTAAACTGAATCTAAGAGTTACCAACTACAAAACACCCAAATCTTATTCAAACAACCCATCCACAACAAAAGCATCGCCAGCACTAGTATCTAGCATCCACTCTCTTCATATTTACCACCTCAATATACAACAAACACAAATATTAATTAAATTAGTTGAATAGAATATTATTTAGCCAGAAACTACATTATCATTAGCATCGAATATTTGCTCCAGAGCCAAATGATCAACAACAAATTCATGAACAAGCATCAACAAAATTGTATTCAAGAAACCTAACTGATCGAGATTGTTACCTGCCTTTCATCGTCCCATTGTTGTTTCGATCAAAGCCCTTGTATTGTTCAGTTAAATTGTCCCGTCGTCGTTGCCCAGAATCGCCGTTCAATTTCCGCACACCAAACTCACCGCCGCCGCGTGATATTCATTTTTGCTAGACAGTTGTTGTCGCCTCAGCCTGCCGCCGATGCTTTTTGGCCCAAAAAAAAACCTATTTTCTAAATATATTTTTTTAATCAATCACAAGTATTAATCAGATTTTAATTAGTACGATTTTTTTTCCAAAATCATCGTTAAATTCGATTGAAAGCACTGAATCTTACCCGATTTCTTCCGACCCATGTTTATTTTTTACTTCTCGTTCGAAAGCGCCGCTGTCGGAGGGGAGAAAATCCGCCGTCTTCTTTACTGTTCAAGTGGCTGTGCACGACAAAACCGCCGAGCTATGCCGGAATCCTTGTCGGTTCTCAAGAATGTCACCGCCGGTTCTTGCGTTGGCCTAGGTTTTCTGATTTTAGAGGATGAAATTTTGATTTCTAGACGTAACCGTTCCTTCTATGTGGAATTTGTGTTTGCAGATTTTCAGGGATTTAATTTTCACGTACCATATGAAATTAAGTTGGGATTTGACAATAATACCCCTATACGTTTTAATATTAATTAAAAAATCAGAAATTACCATTAAAAATCCGTATAATCTGATCCATCCATCTTATATATGTGTAGGATTCAGATTTGTCCCTAATTTTCACACCAACACTTGTCCTCAATATAACCAACCCCTATATATATATATATATATATATATATATATATATATATATATATATATAGGGAAATGATCAAATGAGACCCCTTCCCCCAGGTGGGAACTAGGAACCAATCCTAGCCCTTGTTTGACTCAATCTGGATGGTCCAGATTAAATCAAATTTAAGTGGATGGGCGGTGGCATTCGTGTAATTTTCGGCAACTTTCTGGACGGAGGGGTAATATAGTAATTTAATAATTCTTCCCTTTTATTCTGAGGCTAAAATGAGAATCGCATGAGGCTAAAATGAGAATCGCATAATGCTAAAATTATCGAAGTAGGAGGCTAAAATTGATGTGACATTTTCCACTAGGGTTCACCGTTCCCAACTAGGGTTTATTAAGTTCCTGATCCCAACTAGTAATTATAAAATTCACATTAGGGTTTACTGTCCCCAAATAGGGTGTATTGCATTTCATTCCAATGAAATCATCGTTCCATTTTTGTTTATCAACACATGCTAAAATGAAAAATGCATGAGGCTAAAATGTGCGAAGTCGGATGCTAAAATTGAATCTGGACAATTTTTGAGTTCAGTTCCGATTTTACCCTTAATGAGACGCGCGAATTGAAGATTTTCGCGATAATTACAAAAATGCCACCGAAAATCTGAATGAATCTGGGGCGTCGATTTTGCAGGATGGACGGATGGGATCGGTTCCCGGTTCTCACCAGATCTCATCCCTATATATATATATGTGTGTGTGTGTGTGTGTGTGTGTGTGTGGGGAGGGAAAGAGGGGGAGAGAGAGAAAGAAAGAACCGAGTCGGATTCGGGTCTATGGGATGATAGTCAAATTTAGAGCCCGAACGACATCCTTGACAAAAGCTGCGACGGCCGCCATCTCGGACAAGCCCCTCTCATGCCCTTTACACCGCAGCAGCAGCGGGAAAAACAGCCAGGATGACGTCATCAACACGAATCCAACGGTGAGGATGGTCCCGACGGCCCTCGGCAACCGCCACCTGCCGTTGACCGCCTTCTTCACAACAATCTCAGCCGCCAAACACGTTCCGTGGAGCAGGAAAAACCAAGTGATCTCCCACGTGGGCTTCACGCGGCCCAAATAGTAAAATATAAGCTCGTGCATAAAGCCCGAAACAACGAAAGTCGACATCACGGCAGGCAGCGGGGCCCACTTTCTGCCCACGATCCTCGCCGACCAGTGGAGCGCCGGGAGGTATACAGTGGGGCGCAGTATGCGCGTTACCATGAGGTTCCACCTGCGCCCCCAGAAATCTTGCAGCGACGTCGACAGGTACGGCTCGTTGAACTGCGGCTCCAGCTTCGCGCCGAGCAAGCCGCGAGCCATGGCCGCCGCAATGGCTAGTATGATCTCCAAGCACAAATATATGTGAAAACTAAATATTACCATTAAGATTGTTGGGTGAATGTAGTCTTCGTAGTCGTAAATCTTGAGCAGCAAAGCAAACGAAACACCCTTAACGGCGTAATTCAAGACCGATTTAGAGGATAATTTTTCTTTGGATTTTGGATCTTCTTGTTGGAGTTTGACTGGGAGACAAGCGAGAGCTAAAAATCTTGGAAGAGAGAGAGTGGGAGTGGAGAGGGGTCCTTTATGGAAGGCGAAGAGGAGGAGTTTGAAGGTGGCGAGCCAGGCGAGGAAGAAGGCGGTGGGGCCGCCGAGGTTCATGGAGTTGAGCTGAAGGGGGAGGAGGAGGAAGAGGCCGATCACCGGGAGGAAGGCGGATAGCCTGGCGGCGCCTTTGGGGAACATCTTTCCGGCGAGGTAACAATAGGTGAGAGATAAATAAGCCGACAGCCATACTTAGATGAAACTGTTGATTTCCCCCTCCATCCAATACATAATCACCCTCATCAGCTCTCCCTCCATTTCCAAGAGACCTATCTGATCTTTTCTTGTTGGATGGTTTTATCGTTGATGTTGAATTGTATTTCTACAAGTTGAAAAAAATTAAAAATAGTTAATGTACGTATTAGATTCATTTACACCGAATGAAGGCATGTGAATATCTGACTTTCAATTTATTCAACGTTGAGGAAGCATCGTTTTCGTGTTGATGGGAACACACACACACACGTATATTATATATTTATTTCGTCACACACGCTCACCGCTGTAAAAAAATTACCGGTTTGATTACTACTGTTGCCAGGTGATGGGAATATGCAAACGACCTATTAATATACTATTGAGTCAACTCTTTTCTTACCTACTTAATCTTTCAAAAAACTTATTTTACCAACAATCTTTTAAACGAGTAGAGATCCTCTAGTTCCACTTGTGTGTGCCAACCATGTGCCACCATTAAAATTATATATTGTTAATAATGTTTTTTATAAAAATAAAATTTGTTTTATCATAACTAATTATAATTAATATTTATTGTAAAAAAATTAAAATTTTAAAAAATTATATACCCTAAGTTAGGAATAATCAACCCCAAAAATCAATTATATTAACTAAAAAATGAAAATTAAATATTAAAAAATAATTATAAACCCTAATTGGGTGGAATAAACATAAATAATAATGTAAAATTATACTAAATCAAAAGAAATTAAAATTCAAGAAAAAAATAAAAGAAAAAGTAATAATTTTGAGGTGTGGCACACAGTTGGCACACACAAGTTGGGACTAGAGGATCTCAAGTGCTTTTAAACATATTTATTTGAATAAATTACACTTTAACACCCGACTTTTGAACCTTTTAATAAAAATATATCAATCTTTCAATATTTACACTTTAATATCTGATCCTGTAAACTTTTATCAATGTATCTATTTGATACCATATAGCTTATGTGGACCGCTGAAAATCTGATGTGAAAATTTATAATTCCACATCAGACCCAAAAATAATTTAAAAAATATTAAAATTTATATTTTTGAATTTCATGAATCAGTATATTTTTAAACTTATATTTTTAAGTTGCTATCTCAATATTTTTTAAGTCGGAATTACGATTGAAGTTGCAATCAAGATTTTATTTTAGTTGAACAAAAATAATTTTGGCGTATTATGATATCGAATACTTCAACATATTTATTTATAATTTTAGTTTATGGCTTACAACAAGAAGATGGCGTCGAATCACAAATTAAAAAAATTAGTATGAAATTTTTTTGTTTAATTTTCAATCGATCGTGATTATTTTTTGTTTAGTTTTCTTATAGATTGTATTTTGAAAATATTGCCTTGACAATCAGGGAAAAATGATTAAAATGCATATATAAATTTAAGTTCTTAATTTTTTTATCTGATGTGGCATTACAAAAATCCATATCAAATTTCCAGCAGTCCACATAAACTATATGGTATCGGATAGTTGATCATGAGAGAGATTTGATAAACGTTTAGAAGTTCGGATATCAAAGTGTAAATATTTAAAAATCGGGACATTTTTGTTAAAAGGTTGAAAGGCCGGGTACCAAAGTGTAATTTACCCTATTTATTTTACCCACTTTGGACCAAAATATCCTTAGTTATAAAAAATTTGAAAAACAAAAATAAGAAAAATATAAAAGAAAATTAAAACAAATTAAACAATTTTGCAGTTGCTTCTTCTTCTACTTGCCCCCTAATACACTAAATATTATGCAATTATCTGCAACTAACACAGGTCACTGCAATATAGTAAGTGAATCGAGTATCGTATACATAGGGATTGTAAATTCGACCACACTAAGTACCAAGCTAACAAGTTTATATTATTCAGGCTACCTAATTTTGGGATGAGTTAATCATAGACAAAAAAATCTAAATCAAACTAAAATAAATAATTAAGAAAGAGACAAAATAAAATCACAAAACTAAAATACTTAAAAGAATCCGACAATCAATTAAAAGATTAATCCTAGGGAATGCAATGCACATATATCCGTTATGTATTAATTCAATCCTAAAAATGCTCACTTTTAATCTGATTATTGGTGGGGGGGGTCAGAAATGTTGCTACCTATCTTCGCCAGGTCTCAAGGTAGTCGTGGATTAACAAATTAACTATCACTCTCGTCGCTAGATTAATTGTTAACTCTCAATAGATCAACAGATTTAAAACCCCCTATAGATACCACAGAACGTGTATCAAATCATTCAATTAATCTCACTACTTAATTATCTCCGTCAGGACTCAAATTAAATAGCTAGCATACAATGACTATGGCCTTAATCATGAATGAGAAATCTAAACTTGAATATTTGAACATAATAAT
Source organism: Perilla frutescens (assembly GCA_026008535.1). NCBI lineage: Eukaryota > Viridiplantae > Streptophyta > Magnoliopsida > Lamiales > Lamiaceae > Perilla > Perilla frutescens. Next base: position 20,104,756 of record BRKX01000004.1, read on the forward strand.
TAGGAGGGAAAAGTAACAGAATTAAAATCAATTAATAACTTCAACATGTTTGCCAGCCCTAGAATTAATAGGAGCCCAGCCGCTCATGATAAAATTATAATCCAATGAAAAGAAAGAACGAATTACAAAAGCCATAACGAAATTAAACTAAAAACATAAAACACTTATGCCAGATGTTGGATCTTCAGTCTCTGTCTTCTTCTGTCTTCAAACCTCTTCTTTGATAAAATTGTAACAGCCCAGTCTCGAGAATAGGGACGGGGTTATTATGAAGAAAAATAGAAGGAAAAAGGTAATATAATTGGAAATCGATGGTGGTGTTTTTAAAATCGAACTAAGTTAGCGCCTCAAAAATCTAGGCAACTTAACTTTATGAATTGAAAGAATTATCATTTTCAACGAATCAAGGAGTCAAAGGGTTTAGTCAAGTCGAAGGAATGCCTAATCATAGGCCAATCAAAATTTAAACAAAATCCAATGATTAGCAAGTAGGATTTTGAATCTTTAAATAAACAAGACCTCTTCATAGGTCACAATAGCTAAGACCCATAGGTCAGAGGCAAATAAATCAAGATGTCCCATTCATAGGAAGAAATAAGAAATCAACTTAAGACTAACTGGAAGATAAGCGGAAACATGCTTGAACAGTAAAGCCCCTTCATATGCAAACAACAAAAATAAGCATGCAAAACCCATTCATAGGTCAACTGAAAATGAATAAATACCAAAATGCTCAACAAGTATGACTTTTTAAATATCTCGGAATCAATAAAGGAACAATTGATATGTCAAAAGAACATGTTTCTTCTTCTCAAAGACTTTATTGATGTTTAGAGATCATAGTGTTTAAGACATGCTATTATCATGAATCAAATCACCTATATCAAGACTAATACTAACGTCAGAGTATTCAGCAGAAACATAGCGGAAGAAAATCATGTAACCAGCTAGAGCAGCAATTCAGACAACCCCACCAGCAGCACATCACCGCCTCAGCATCTCAACCTAAAAAACATTTGAAAAAGAGGGCATGAGCACTAATGTACTCAGTGGGGTTTTACTTTAGAAATATCCAATTCATAACTAGCAGTATATGGAGAGCAAAACACAAAAGCCCTCTCCATATCCGCAAAAATCCTTTCATTTCTTTTCCTGGCGCCCTTCCTGGCAAAAATCTAATGTCTACTGCACCCTTAGGCATGCCTTAGGATAAGAGAAGGGCTACCTCAAATATCCTCCTGAGTATGCGAGGGGGTTACCCAGCAGTAACTGATATGATCCTAGCCGGGGTGCCGATGATCGAGTTCGAGCGTTCGGGGAGGCTGGCGCGAGTGGCAGTGCGAGACCTGGCGCGAGTGAACCGATCGCACCCATGGACGCGAGCTACAGCGCGAGTTGAGGTGCGAGCGGACCAGTCGCACCCGCGGCGTGTTCTGCTTTGGACCAAACGCGAGCTACAATGCGACCCGGGGCGCCAGTGGGCCCGAGTCGCGCCAATTTGGACTGTTGCGGATTTATCTGATTTTTATTTATTTATTTCCTTTTTAGATTAGGATTTGACTTTTAGGGTTGTTTTATTTTGTCCACCTATATAAGGGCTTGCAATATATTTCATTAGACAGCTTTTGATATATTAAATTTGAGAATTCTCTTTGGATATTTTATTAAACCGTGTGTCGTGTTCATTCGACTTATCAAACAGTAGATCACAACTGTTTGTGGCGTCTTCATCTTTCATCCGAGGTTCTTATTTCCAATCATTGTTGGGTTATAGATTTCATATACCTATAGTTCGTCGTGTTAGTTTTGTATACTGGAAGACTTATCTTTGTATACTATTCTGATGATATGATGATATGAAATGAAAGTTATTGCAGTCACTGTTTGCATTTAGATTATGTTCTATAATTGTTCTATGCAATGTTTCATATACTTACATTGTAAATGATATGGTGTGGGGAGTCACACGGTAAGATCATATCATTAGAACCTTGTATTGTATTAAAGAGCTCACGGCTTAGATGGTCCTGAACACACCATCGGTACACCGTAGAATAATCTGATAAGTTAGTTTATCTTGACTAACTAATTATTCTAGTACACTCGTTAGTGTATTGAGGAGGATTACGATAGGATACTATTCTCTGTCTCTGACCCAGTAAGTGAGAGAATAAAGATCCACAGAGTTGGGGTTCTGAACTCATGTGATATTGGCGAGCATATGTGTGCATTGTTTGTTACTTTGATTTATCAATGAGTGAGATTTTCGTAGATCAAACTCGATATCTTGGGTAATAGCAATGTATACATGATGTCTCGAGCAGTATGCATGAGCACCGTGTCCTGGTGCGCCAGATTGATGATGTTCTCTTGAGGAAACACAAGTTCACGTTGAAACCCTGCAGGTGGAATTTATTCCTTACATGGTAAAGCTTGTGTGGTACTACTCAAGGTTTTAGATGTTAATTAATTATAGCTGTCAGAGGCTGACATAATTAATTAATGAACATTATATCTTAAACACGGGGAATGGCTAGACTAAAGGAGAAAGCATATTCGTAAATATGTATTAAATTGGTAGGTCAGTTTTACTTCTTTAGTGGAATAAAAGTAAAACTTAATTTATTTAATTATATCCTAAGTTTATTGGATATTAAATAAATTAGTGGGCCAATTTAATATTCTTCTAGATCCCTGTTGTAACCCAATTGACTGATAGTGGACTGGATATTGAACTTGAGATAGAGGCCCAAATCCAGTAGGGCTGTGGTTGAATTTTCGGCCACTCCCTATATAAATATAGAGAGGGGGTTCGAAAATTTCAGTGTTAAGATCAGCTCCTCTTTTATCTCTCAAAGTTATCCATAGATTCCACAAACCTATCTAGGAGATTTCAGCTCACTCTGAATCTAGATATAGTCCAGGAATACAACAGAAGATCTTGGAGTAGAATTGTGGTGGCTGATTATTTTGAGAAAAAGGGCGCCAATTCTGTGTTCATTCAACAACAAGATTAGACCTTTAATCTTGTCCACAGACCGTCTATCGATTTGTAAGTAGATTCGTTTCTATGTCTTTCGCTTTATTATATTCGAATCTGCTTTGCATGGTTTTCTGTTAGGCTGTGATAAACATGCATGTGACATAAAAATATGATTTGCATGAACATGGATTAATGAACAACCAAATGATCATGCGGTGGTTTAATTCGAAAAAACCCCAACAACTGGTATCAAAACGGGTTTTGGCACTGTTCTAGGATTAATCCAAGCATATATTCGAATTACATAATTAAATTTGATGATGGATTTATGGTATTTAAATTTTCAGATTTAATTGGCTATGTATTTCGATTTTATGGTATTCAAAACTTGTTTATTAATGAGGATCGAAAATCATGGGGATCTTTAAATTAAAGTAATAAACAACACACACATATGCTCGCCAATATCACATGAGAGATCGAAAATCATGAGGATCCTCATTAATAAACAAATTAAAGTAATAAACAACACACACATATGCTCGCCAATATCACATGAGTTCAGAACCCGAACTCTGTGGATCTTTATTCTATGAGTAACTGGGTCAGAGACAGAGAATAGTATCTTATCATGATCCTCCTCAATACACTAACGAGTGTACTAGAATAATCAGTTAGTCAAGATAAACTAACTTATCAGATTATTCTACGGTATACCGATGGTGTGTTCAGGACCATCTAAGCTGTGAGCTCTTTAATACATTACAAGGTTCTAATGATATGAACTTACCGTGTGACTCCCCACACCATATCATCTACAATGTAAGTATATGGAACTTTGCATAAAACAATTATCGAACATAATCTAAATGCAAACAGTGACTGCAATAACTTTCATTTCATATCATCACATCATTAGAAAAGTATACAAAGACAAGTCTTCCAGTATACAAAACTAACTACAAGAAGAAGAAGAGAGGTACATCTCACACTCTGGTTGTAGAAACATATTTAGTAACTTGTTCTACCCAGTCATGGGTAGTAGATACTGGAGCTACTGATCATGTTTGCATGTCTTTACAGGGGTTCCTGGTAAAAAGACAGCTGAGTGAGGATGAGATCACCGTCTACATAGGCAATGGTACGAGAGTAGCGGCTGTTGCAGTGGGAGACACTATTTTACCTTTCAGTAGTGATAGAACTTTGATTTTGAAAGATTGTCTTTATGTGTCTGGTTTTAGGCGAAACTTGATTTCAGTTTCTAAATTGATTATGGATGGATATTCTGTTTCTTTTGATAACAAAGTAGTTATCTTTAGTGGTAAACATTTTATCTGTTCTGGCACATTGGATGGACACTTATACTTTCTTAAACCAATTGAAAACACTACGCAAAGATAACTGTTGAATACATCGATCATAAACCCTAACAAGAGAAAAGAACATTCAGACTTAAATCAAACCTATCTTTGGCATCTAAGGCTAGGTCATATTAACCTTAAGAGGATACAAAGGCTTGTAAACGATGGACCATTATCTTCTTTGGTACTAGAATCATTTCCTTTGTGTGAATCCTGTTTGGAAGGTAAAATGATCAAGCGTCCTTTCCAGTCAAAAGGAAATAGATTCGAAGGGCTATTAGATTTGATTCACTCTGGCCTGTGTGGCCCTATGTTAGTTCAAGCTTGGGGAGGGTTCGAGTATTTCATCACTCTCATTGATGATTACTCTAGATACGGTTATATCTACATGTTGCCTCGCAAGTCTGAATGCTTTGAGAAATTCAAAGAGTTTAGGCGGAAGCGGAGAAACGAACAGGCAGCCAGGTCTTATCCGCTAGGCTCTTCGTGAATAGATCAGTCAGGTTGTCCTCCGATGCAATCTTGACCATCGCCACGTCTCCTCTCTTAACGATTTCTCGTATAAGATAGTACTTTCTCTCTATGTGTTTACTTGCCTTGTGGGTTCCTTCGAATTTGCCACTGCACCAGAGTTATCACAGTATATTGTGATAGTCTTAGGAAAATCAGAAACCACGCCCAAGCCCACTAGGAACCCGCGGAGCCAGACAGCCTTTTTTGCAGCCTCAGAGGCAGCTACATACTCGGCTTCCATGGTGGAATCCGCAATGCATTTCTGCTTAATGTTCCTCCATGCGATGGCTCCACCTCCTAATGTAAACACATAGCCCGAGGTAGACTTACTCTGATCTTTGTCGGATTGAAAATCTGAGTCTGTGTAACCCAAAGGCACTAGACTATCAGAGCGGAAAACCAACATGTAATCTCGAGTCCTTTTAAGGTACTTGAGAATGTTTTTTACTGCAGTCCAGTGACCTTGTCCAGGGTTAGACTGATATCTGCTTACCATGCTAACGGCATAGTATATATCAGGCCTAGTGTATAGCATAGCATACATCAAACTTCCCACAGCCGAAGCATATGGTACTTTCTTCATTTTCTCTGGGTGAAACCGGACATGTCCTTGGCATCAAGATCATTCGAGATCGCCAGAAAAGGATGTTATGTCTGTCCCAGGTGACTTATATCGATACAGTGCTAGCTAGGTTTGGCATGCAAGATTCCAAGAAAGGTTTTATACCTTACTGGCATGGAATTCATCTATCCAAGGAAACGTGTCCCCAAACACAGTCTGAGATAGAGGAAATGAAGAAAGTACTATATGCTTCGGCTGTGGGAAGTTTAATGTATGCTATGCTATGCACTAAGCCTGATATATGCTATGTCGTTGGCATGGTAAGCAGATATCAGTCTAACCCTGGACAAGGTCACTGGACTGCGGTCAAAAACATTCTCAAGTACCTTAAAAGGACTCGAAACTACATGTTGGTTTTTCACTCTGATAGTCTAGTGCCTTTGGGTTATACGGACTCATATTTTCAATCTGACAAAGATCAGAGTAAGTCTACCTCGGGCTATGTGTTTACATTAGGAGGTGGAGCCATCACATGGAGGAGCATAAAGCAGAAATACATTGCTGATTCCACCATGGAAGTCGAGTATGTAGCTACCTCTGAGGCTGCAAAAGAGGCTGTCTAGCTCCGCGGGTTCCTAGTGGGCTTGGGCGTGGTTCCTAATTTGCCTAAGACTATCACAATATACTGTGATAACTCTAGTACAGTGGTAAATTCGAAGGAACCCAGAGCCCACAAGGCAAGTAAACACATAGAGAGAAAGTACCATCTTATATGAGAAATCGTTAAGAGATGAGACATGGCGGTCGTTAAGATTGCATCAAAGGACAACCTGGCTGATCCATTCACGAAGAGCCTACCGGCTAAGACCTTTGATGGTCACGTGAAGAAAATGGGAGTGAGATACAGACCTGGTGGCGTAGTTTGAGTTGATAGTTTTGATTGGAGAGTTATCCAGTTTGTTTTTATGCTTGAAAGACATGCTTCAAGTATAAGTGAGAGATTGTTAGTTTTGTATACTGGAAGACTTGTCTTTGTATACTTTTATGATGATATGATGATATGAAATGAAAGTTATTGCAGTCACTATTTGCATTTAGATTATGTTCTATAATTGTTCTATGAAATGTTCCATATACTTACATTGTAAATGATATGGTGTGGGGAGTCACACAGTAAGATCATACCATTAGAACCTTGTATTGTATTAAAGAGCTCACGGCTTAGATGGTCCTGAACACACCATCGGTACACCGTAGAATAATCTGATGAGTTAGTTTATCTTGACTAACTGATTATTCAAGTACACTCGTTAGTGTATTGAGGATGATCATTATAGGATACTATTCTCTGTCTCTGACCCAGTAAGTGAGAGAATAAAGATCCACAGAGTTCGGGTTCTGAACTCATGTGATATTGGCGAGCATATGTGTGCATTTAGATTATGTTCTATAATTGTTCTATGAAATGTTCCATATACTTACATTGTAAATGATATGGTGTGGGGAGTCACACGGTAAGATCATATCATTAGAACCTTGTATTTTATTAAAGAGCTCACGGCTTAAATGGTCCTGAACACACCATCGGTACACCGTAGAATAATCTGATAAGTTAGTTTATCTTGACTAACTAATTATTCTAGTACACTCGTTAGTGTATTGAGGAGGATCACGATAGGATACTATTCTCTGTTTCTGACCCAGTAAGTGAGAGAATAAAGATCCACAGAGTTGGAGTTCTGAACTCATGTGATATTGGCGAGCATATGTGTGCATTGTTTGTTACTTTGATTTATCAATGAGTGAGATTTTCGTAGATCAAACTCGATATCTTGGGTAATAGCAATGTATACATGATGTCTCGAGTAGTATGCATGAGCACCGTGTCCTGGTGCGCCAGGTTGATGATGTTCTCTTGAGTAAACACAAGTTCATGTCATGCAGGTGGAATTTATTCCTTACATTGTAAAGCTTTAGTGGTACTACTCAAGGTTTTAGATGTTAATTAATTATAGTTGTCAGAGGCTGACATAATTAATTAATGAACATTATATCTTAAACATGAGGAATGGCTGGACTAAAGTAGAAAGCATATTCGTAAATATGTATTAAATTGGTAGGTCAGTTTTACTTCTTTAGTGGAATAAAAGTAACTCTTAATTTATTTAATTATATCCTAAGTTTATTGGATATTAAATAAATTAGTAGGCCAATTTAATATTCTTCTTGATCCCTGTTGTAGCCCAATTGACTGATAGTATAACAGCCCGGTCCCGAGGTAGGGATTAACGAATGGGGACGGGGTGTTATTAAGGGATTTAACGAGTAAAGTCAGAAGATTAACGAAGAAGTTTAAGAATAAAGGTACGCTTTGAAGATAGTTGATGATACTCTGGTTTACTTGAATAAGAAGAAAACATACTTTAGCGGAATAAAACGGCTAACTAATTAGATACCAACAAGCATAGGCTCTTTTATAGGCGAAAGGAAAACATACTCGGAAAGCGGAAATAAACTTAGTATGCGTCTTATATATATGTAATCATCTGGAAATATTCTTAGAATCTCGAATAATCATAATAGAACCTTGAACGGAATTTAGAAGGAGTTAATCAGAGTAGCAGAACACATAATGGGATTTCAAAGAAACTTTTATAATAGCAAAACAATCTTGGCAGCCAACCCACATCCACAGCCACCATCATCCTCAGCATCTCAACCTGAAAACATTTGAAAAATAGGGCGTGAGCACTAATGTACTCAGTGGGTTTTTAATGAAAGCTTCTTTAATAACTTGAGAAATATCCAACAATGAACTGGCGGTATATGGAGAGCAAAACGCAAAAGCCCTCTCCATATCCGTAAAACCTTTTCTTTACTTTTGGGCCCAACCTTGGCTCAAACCTGATGTCAACTGTACCCTTAGGCATGCCATGGGATAGAAGAGGGGTTACCTCAAATATCCAAACGAGTTTGCGAGGGATTTAACCCATCAGTGACCCCCTCTAAAAGTTGTGAGCTCAATTTCTGCTTAAGCGAAATGCTAAGTTCCTTTCTTCCTTCATCTTGCTAGCAAAACCAATCTTAGAGCAACGTCTAAGGGCTAGTCCTTTAGTAAAGCATAATCTTGGCGTATAAGGGATTTAACGCTACCCTAACAAAGCAATCCTTGATTCTTAACTTAAGAGCTTTAACACAGTATAAACATTCAATACAAGGAGATGAACGTAAATGAATACGAGTTCCAACTAAAGGCTATTCTAAACATCAAATGCTAAGCATAACAATACTTTAATATTTCTAGCATTTCTAAACATGCTCAAGAGCTTAATTAGAACATAATATCTTTCTTTCCTTCCTTCCTTGTACAGAGATCGATCAGGCAGAGCAAAAATGCTTTATTGGATATTTCATTTGTCCTATATGCTTCTAGAGCTTATTAGCTCAAACTTTAGATGAGTACAAATTTTACCCACCTCGATTACTGGATAGAAGATGAAGCAACGAGCGGAAGATCCTTCTCCGATTTCCTATGAGGCTCACTTCCTCCTACAAAAGTCGAATCATCGACTTAGCGACCTCCTTTGAAGAAATCGACTATCTAAAGCGAGAAATAATGACATTTTACTCGAAGACTAAAATCTAAGATTTATTTACAGATTGCACGACTTTACGACTTTATAAATTTTGAGAAGAATTTATTTAAAGAACATCTCGACTTGATTTCCCAATTTTTAGACAAAGAATAACTTGAATGGATTACTCAAAATAAATTGAGAATATCTTGATTGCTTCTCTAAAATTTAACTTGAAAATAACTTGGAAATAACACGACTTGAAAAACTCGAAAAGATGGAAGAATCAGCGTCGGATGACACGGGGGGCATCGCGCGACGGCGTCACCCCGCGCGCCCGCGCAGCCTCCGCGCCCGTGGGGTTCTGGGCCGAGAGGGATGTCGCGCAGCCGCGCACCCCCCCGCGGTCGCGGGACCTGGTTTCTCTCTCTTCTTGGGCGATCTTCAACTGGGTTCTTCGTGTTCGTTGATTCTTTCGACGAACACGAAGAACACTTAACCCGAAATTTCTTAAAAACAACGTACTTGAATTTATCATGCAACAATATGCCTTAACTTTAAAAAGAATTTTGACATTATAACGGCATAAGCACGATAATCCTCTTTAAATATTTAGAATAACGATGAAATCTTTAAATATAGCTCGAACGGAATTTAAACGGAATAAACGAGGCTAATCTCAAAAATAATAACGACAGGAATAACGCGAGAAATATAACGTAACGTTATTAACTTGGAACTTCAATAAAAAATGAAATATAACTTAGACGGAAGGTAAACGAGCAATAATGAAAAACGCGAAGAACGCAAAGAACGAAAAGTAAATGCGGAATTTAAAGACGGAAAAAGAAATGGAGATCGAGACCGACGAACAAGAATGGACGGGGTTAGGTGCATCGAAGGAAGGTGGCTAGCTCGGCGTCTCATCGAGTTGCAACGGCGGCAAAGCCGCCCGCTACAATCCAACGGCGCCCCTAGCATCTTCCCTCACCGCATCCCTTCCACGCCACTCCGCTCGTCGTCTTGCAGAACACTCACGAAGAATGCTTTTTACTTCGACAGAACTTTATCGGCTCTCACAAGCTTTCCCACTCTCTAGAAATGAGGAATGGGTGAAATTGGTGTGGAAAAAGTGAAAGGGGTGATGCTTTATTTATAGAAAAAGCTTTGGCTTCCAAGGGAAGCCACTTCAGTGCAAGAATACTGCAAAAGTTACCCCGGGTTCGGTTAAAAGCTGCTTTATTCGATGTCGAGGTCCAAATGACCTCAGACACGAAATCTAAAAATACCGGGAGACTCGTTGGCTCGAATACTAGTGAACCAACTTGATTCATGAAAAAGACGGGGTCGTCTGAAGAAAGACGAGCAAAGATTCCCTTTTTGGAATTACTTTTTACTATTCACTCAGACTGACAGATTTTGCTCCCGAGCGTTCGATTGACCTCAGAATGGTAATTCGTGAACGCCAACGGAATCCTTGGATCATTTCCCATAAGAGAGGCCTGACAGAATTAGACTCGGATCAACGAGGAGGATTTCGTAAATTTCTCAAAACACGAACGCACGCAAAAGTTACTATTCATTCATCCTTTAAATACGCTTTTCATCACCGGGAACTCAATTGACTTCAGAATTAAAATCCGAAAACACCGGCATACTCCTTGAGTTAAAACCTTTCTAATGAGACCACGAATGGCCATAAAAGAATTAAGATCAAATTTTCTGAAAAGATGATTTTTACGAAAACTGGCCCTTAAAGTCGTGACTGACATCTGACCTCAATTAACCTTAATTAATTTTCTTCCTTAACTTCTTAATTATCATTAAGAATCCTCTAAACCTTAATCGAAATTCTGGGGTATTACAGATAGTGGACTAGATATTGAACTTAAGATAGAGGCCCAAGCCCAGTAGGGTTGGGAGTTGAATTTTCGGCCACTCCCTATATAAATATAGGGAGGGGGTTCGAAAATTTCAGTGTTAAGATCAGCCCCTGTTTTATCTCGCAAAGTTATCCACAGATTCCACAAATCTATTTAGTAGATTTCAGCCCACTCTGAATCTAGATACAGTCCGGGAATACAACAGAAGATCTTGGAGTAGAATTGTGGAGGCCGATTATTTTGAGAAAAAGGGCGCCAATTCCATGTTCATTCAATAACAAGATTAGACCTTTAATCTTGTCCACAGACCGTCTATCGATTTGTAAGTAGATTCGTTTCTATGTCTTCCGCTTTATTAGATTCGAATCTACTTTGCATGGTTTTCTGTTAGGCTGTGATAAACATGCATGTGGCATAAAAATATGATTTGCATAAACATGAATTAATGAACAATCAAATGATCCTGCGGTGGTTTAATTCGAAAAAACCCCAACACGTCGTGTTGTGAAGTTCGGGTCGAGGATTCCGTTCTCTGGCAATCTGATACAAGTCTTGGGGTTCCAGAATCACATCACTAACTCCCTTTAACCTTATCATAGATTCAACTTTAGTGACACAAAGGTCACAACATGATAATGATATGAAACTATTCTTTGAGCTCAATAACCTGCGTAGCAATAATTGAATCATAACATTCAATATCAAAACCTTAACCTTGAATTCTTAATACTTAATCCTCAATATTGAATTCTCACATTCAATCCTTAATATCAAAGCCACAATGCTAAATCATGCTAGCATAAAACATAACCTAGATTGCATTCATTAATACTATAGTCTTAACTCCTATAAGGGATACAATAATCAACCTCAAATGCATCATTTATCTCAACAACCTTTCTTAACAATAATATCGATACAAAACTTAACTTATGATCATGATCGTCTACACCTCATATAAATCAACTATAAGATATTATATCAAATCATAACATCCTTTACTTAATCAAGAGCTCAAACAACAATAAACAATATCATATTATCACTTCCTTCATTTCCTTTCCTTTCCTTTCATTTTCTTCCTTTGTACAGAGACTAATCAGGTAGAGCATAAAATATTTATTGTATATTTCGCCTTGCCCTATTATGCTTCTAGAGCTTACTAGCTCAAATCATATATTTGGTTTAGAATTACCCACCTCGATGACGAGCACGTGGTTGCATGATAACTTTCAAAAATATCTTCATTTATCCCGACAAGCTCTGCGAGTCCTACAAGCGTTGATCTTTGACTCAGAACAACCACTAAATTTTCGAGATTTAATCTACTATAAATGGAGCTATTATTTAATTTTATTCCTTTCAAAAATAGATTGCGTGACTTTAGAGACCTCGAATAAATTCGACACGGCAGGAAATAAATTCCAAAATGCTATTCTTGATTTAATGGAACTAACTGATTTGACATAGGCCTCTTTCCATAACTTGCTATTTTATTCAGCGGACCTCGAATCCACTTTTTACTTGCCCAAAAATTACGAAAATAATACAGAATAGTCTTATATATACGAGGACTCAATACTGAGACTTTGAGAATTTTTCGATAACTCAAGCTTCTGGCACAAAAATAACAGCTCAATTTAAATAATCGAAATAATTCAAAACTCGATACGAGATCATAAAACTTGGCAGGCTTATAGGAAATAAGTTTTGGAACAACTTTCCAAAAGAAACTTTTTCGATTTGACGACTCAAAATAGGCAAAAACAGCCAAAAATCGAAACTGATAGGTACCGGTAGCAGTTTCTATCTTCCAGCGATCTGACCATTTTCTGGTCACCGGATGATGACGGACTCAACATACAAAATCTAGAGAACTTCAAGATGCACAACATATTAAAATTTCAGCTTAAATAGGAAGAAACGAACCGAAACGAGGTGTCGAAAGACAGCAGCTGCGCGGGGGTGGGGGCTGACCGGTGGCGGTGGCTGCTCCCACAGCACCCCCTCAAACAAAACTTAACCTAGGCCCGCATGCTTGATTTACTCGGCGCAAGCCCGAATTTTTCTCGTTCGTCAACACGAACGAGAGAAAGAGTGAAGAGAAGAAAGGAATGAGCAATCCAAATGAATGGGAGAGGCCCCTATTTATAGGAAAAAGCTTGGCTTCCCCCACAAGACAATGCAGTAGAAAAATACTGCTAAAGTAATCCGGACTCGATTAAAAGTTGTTTTATTCAATGGCGTGGTCCAAATGACCTCAGACACGAAATCTGAAAATACCGAGAGACTCCTTGGCTTGAGTACTATTGAACCAACTCGACTCGGGATGACAAAGGAGTCATCTAAAGAAAAACAAAGAAAGATTCCCTTTTAAAAAATAGAATTACTATTCCACACAAGGGACAAATAAAATTCACGAGCGTTCGATTGACCTCTGATTGAAAATCCGAGAATGCCAACGGATTCCTTGAGAAATTTCCTACAGGGATGGCTTGACAAAACAAGGCTCGGGTCAACACACGAGATTTTGTGAATTTCTGAAAATCACGTCCTTACGGAAAAACACTATTCGCACTCTTACTTTATACATTTTTCATCGCCGAGATCTCAAATGACCTCAAATTAAAATTCTGAAAGTACCGGCATACTCCTTGAGTCAATACCTTTCAAACAAGACTAAAATTGGCTATATTCGAATTGACATCGATAAATTTTAATAGATGATTTTCGAATAAAACACACCTAATGTCGCCACTTACATCCGAAATATCTTTATTTAAGCTCTATTTATTTCCTTTAATTTCCTAAATAAATTCTGAAATTCTGGGGTTTTACAGACTACACCCCTTAAAAAAAATTTCATCCCGAAATTTACTTTCCATCGAATGGAGATCTGGATACTTCTTCAAGACTTCATAGCCTTATTAGAACCATATTTGTTCAATCCCTTTTCCTGATTACATAGTTCTATAATCGTTCTTCTTCTCCTCCTAAAAGCTTGAGCATTTGCCATCTTTTTATTCCTTATGAGATCTCTCTCAATATATCACTTCATACGAGCTCATTATGATCTTGCATTTGATACTCGTTGCAGCTTTTGACTCCTTTTACCCCTCTTCAAAACTTCAACGAACTCAAAATAGACGACAACCCGAATTTATTGGACACCTCCTTTGATGGTTTCATACACGTTCTATCAGGTTTGAAACTCACTTTATCTTCATCTTTAACTTCTTTTGGTTCGACTTCCTCATCTTCCTGGGGCGTACTCGTGATGCACCTCAATCTTAAATTCTTGTCGCAGTGGTCTCTTTTCCTTGAAGCAGTAGTCTGACTTTATAACTTCTGTTGGTGGTCACCATCTTGCAAGCTTAAAGATTGTACATCTAGACTTTGATTGTAAGCTCAGAACTTACTTGCCAACATTCATTAGATCGCTTCCAAACATAACCAGCTGAGAAATTACTTTAGAAATGCGCATCCAACCTTGGAGAGCACTAACTGGCACTACTTGGATTCTAATTTCTATTAGGAACTACCATATCTTATTCTTCCAACGATGAATAAAATGAATACTGCTATATACTCTCTGCTCTATTCCAAGATCCACACTCGAGTTCTATGAGTAGGATTAAAAGGAAACAAATGCCTTTGAGTGAGGGCTTTAATAATTCTTTAACAAGATCAAAAGATAGAAATGATATAACACTAGGTTATATATGCCAAAAATATTGCCTTTTTCAGAGGACTTATAAACTTGAAGGGTTCTTATACCTAACAAGAATAACAGAAGAAAATCAACGGTTAGCAACCGAGAAATGTGCTAAAATATTTTCACAAAGGTGTTAGCATAGCCTAACAAGGAAGTGCTATTACTGATTCTTGATGATCAGGGAGCATCATCCAAAAGATTACAAATTATCCAAGATGATATAATTAAAGAATTTCAAATGATATGAAGCTATTGAAGGGCAATCGATTCCATTGATATGAGAATGAATAAATAGACTCATCAAAACTTCCTATCATGCTAAAATTCTCAATCTACCGAGCACTAGGTCTATCTTCTTAACAATATTCTTTGGGTTCTCTTTTTATTTCTTGAGCATCATGTACTTTCTTCCTTACGAGGTTTCTATGAACTAGCATGAGTCGGCTGGACCTCAATTGGCTACACTTGACTAGGAAAGCGACATCTGGGGATCACCTCCTACTTATCGAAAGGGATACGACAAAGCGACTTGATCTATTGTACTTCCTGGACTCAAAATAGTTTGACTTCGACGTCTCCTGGAAGCTTAGTGGAACACTGATAGAAATTATCTTCAAATTATTCTGGCTGCAGTCATGATAACAATCTTTGTCAACTTGAAACAAGAGACAATTCCCGGGCATTGAACGTGGCATGACCTTCAATATCCTTCCTTTGAATCAACGAGCTTCTATTGAAGGAACCAAATCTTCATTCCTTGTAACGCGATTGGATCTTTAGACAAGACTTCTCTTGAGTTGAAAGCTCGCATAGGGATTCCTCGAACTTGCGTTAGATCCGCAATCTGATAACTAGCATTTAACTTGACCGCTCCTCTTCTTGCTTCTGGCTTTAACTTCATAACCTCATTCCTAATTCTACTATAACCTAGGAACTCCTTTAACCTCCTCATTACATCATTGCGATAAAATATTATTTTGAACAACTCTACTTAACTTAGCTCCTTGAAAGAGAACTTATTCAATCTAGGCTCTTAAGAGAACCTAAAGGGAATCCTAGAATTCTCCTTAATTCAAGATTGCTATAGTCTATGTTCTAACTATATTCTCTATGTCTCACTTATCCTCTACTCATCATTAAATCCTTTCCTTATGGGCAGTAGACAAGCCTTTTTAAAAGAAGATTTTTAAATCACATTTCAAACTTTATAACTTACTCAAAAATTTTGACGATCCAAAATGACCGAAATATTTTGAGTATCTGCAGAAAATAATATTCTGAAAAGATTTACTACTTGCTCGAGTCCATAATGACTCAAAACTCTTTACAGAATAATTGATCTAGAACTTACTTCAATAAGTTCCACTTTAAACTTTGGCAATACCAAAAAATTTATTTCATAAAGAAATAATGTTCCATTTTCATTTAAGAAAAATCGATTAACATTGCCTTTGCTCAAAACTTTTCTTCTTATCCTTTACTTTTAAAAAGTATAACAAATATAATCAAAATACATTAACTCGATCATACCTTAACTTTGTTGAAGATGCGATGGTGATGGTGAACTGGGGTTGCTGATTAATACCTTTGAACAATTCAATATTCACATAAGATTCAATCAATCTTTTCAAGAAGAGACAGGTCTGCAGAGTTGCAAACCTGCTCTGATACTATCTGTAACAGCCCAGTCCTGAGAATAGGGACGGGGTTATTATGAAGAAAAACATAAGGAAAAAGGTAGTATAATTGGAAATCCAGGGGGTGTTTTTAAAATCAAACTAAGTTAGCGCCTAAAAAACATAGGCAACTTAACTTTATGACTTAGAAGAATTATCATTTTCAATGAATCAAGGAGTCAAAAAGGGGTTTAGTCAAGTCGAAGGAATGCCTAATCATAGGCCAATTGAAATTTAAACAGAATCTAATGATTAGCAAGTAGGATTTTGACTCTTTAAATAAACAAGACCTCTTCATAGGTCACAACAGCTAAGACCCATAGGTCAGAGGCAAATAAATCAAGATGTTCCATTCATAGGACGAAATATGAAATCAACTTAAGACTAACTAGAAGATAAGCGGAAACATGCTTGAACAGTAAAGCCCCTTCATAGGCGAACAACAATAATAAGCATGCAAAACCCATTCATAGGTCAACTGAAAATGAATAGATACCAAAATGCTCAACACGTACGACTTTTTAAATATCTCAGAATCAATAAAGGAACAATTTGTATGTCAAAAGAACATGCTTCTTCTTCTCAAAGACTTTATTAATGTTTAGAAATCATAGCGTTTAAGACATGTTATTATCAAGAATCAAATCTCCTATATCAAGACTAATACTAACGTCAGAGTATTCAGCAGAAACATAGCAGAAGAAAATCATGTAACCAGATAGAGCAGCAATTCAGACAACCCCACCAGTAGCACATCACCGGCCTCAGCATCTCAACCTGAAAAACATTTGAAAAAGAGGGCGTGAGCACTAATGTACTCAGTGGGGTTATACGAGAAAACTTCTTTGATAAACTTTAGAAATATCCAATTCATAACTAGCGGTATATGGAGAGCAAAACGCAAAAGCCCTCTCTATATCCGTAAAAAACCTTTTACTTCTTTTCCTGGCGCCCTTCTTGGCTCAAACTTGATGTCTACTGCACTCTTAGGCATGCCTTAGGATAAGAGAGGGGCTACCTCAAATATTCTGCTGAGTATGTAAGGGGGTTACCCAACAGTGACTCCCTTTAACCTTATCATATATTCAACTTTAGTGACACGAAGGTCACAACATGATAATGATATGAAACTGTTCTTTGAGCTCAAGCATGTGTAAATATTTGAACTTGTAAGCATGAAGTCTAGGGTCTTGTGACCATAAGACAAGCATGTGTAAATATTTGAACTTGTAAGCATGAAGTCTAGGGTCTTGTGACCATAAGACAACATATTTTACTTTAATTTCATTTCAGTATGCCCATGCTACTGCTTATATGATGAATGAACTAAATACCTTGTGAGGAATTGAGCCTAAATTCACAATGCATGTGATTATCTTTCTTGTGTGATTTCTGCATTTTTAAATTTAGGTAAATTAGAACTTGCTTTTACTCTATTCCGAGGTCACAAGAAATTCTGGGTATGCTACTGAACTGATTAGGAAAATTTTCCTTCTAAACCCACAAAGCCAAATAAAACCACCCTGATGTTATCCCTTGCAGCCCTTTTTGAGCCAAAAATAAATTATACCCTGGTCATGTTCTTTCTTGAAAAAACACAAAAAGACCATGGGCACTAGGGAGGATAAATCTGGTGTGTTACAAGGTATAAAATGCCAAGGAAAAGAAAGAAAAGGAAAAATGAAGAGGTCGAAATAAAAGAAAAAAATGAAAAAGAAAAAAAAAGAGAAACCCCAAGAAAATAAAAGTACAAGATGTCCACAAAATAAGAAATCTGGGATATGTGCTTCAAAAAATGGGCACAATGACAAAGGCCAGTAAGAGTCAAAAGAAGTCTCCCAAAGGAAAAATTCAACTAAATTTTGAGCCAGAACCAAATATTTCCTACCTCGAACACATAGCCCCATTACAACCTTTAAGTCCTTAGCATAAGTGTACCATTGTTCCAACAGTTGGTGGAGGAACAAGAGCAATTGCAAGCCTATAGTGACCCTTGGTTCAATTATATTTTTCCTTGAGCGTAAACACTTAGCCAAATACTTGAGGGAGGAAAGCATGAGAGAACCAATCACTTAGTCACTTTGATTTACAGTAGGTATTATGTATGTTTTACTATTTGTATATTGTTGGCTGTGATCAGATGCATAGGTCTATGTGCCCGCAAGGGATTTTACTTTACATGCTTAATTTGTCGTGTCTTTATCCTTGAGTCTGTCTTTTCCTCCTTTTTTCTATTTTTTTTCTTTTGGGCACATTGTACCCTCATACTTGAGGACAAGTATGTCTAAAATGGGTAGGTGTGACAAGTCAAAATTCTCTCATGTTTTTGTGTTTTTTTCTTGTTCTTTTATCCTTTGTTTTTTCTTTTTTTAGAGTCGAAAAGAGCTAGTGTGGGCACAAGGGGGCAAGAGGCAGCAGAATCACATTTGGAGGGCATTTAGATGTCAATGATACCATAGATGGGCAACGACTTCTCAACGGAAAGCTCTCTCTCGAGCCTGTCAGAAATGCCCACCATTCTAGCATCGCTGAAGGAGAAGTTCATGATCGTGCCCACAACAAACCCAGTGTGATTGATAGGAGAAGGAGAGGAGACTGGGCACAAGGGTAACAATTACCAACTGAAGCAGGAGTAGTGCACCCTAGCCGCCGAAGGAAAGAGAAGCTTACAAAGAAAGTCTGATCGCATCTTCCATATTCTAGAAGGTGGAACGTCTAATTAAGGAAGGTTGAATGTCGGCTACCTAGGGCATGGCGAGTACAAAATCTGCGAGACATATCTTTAAATAAGGAAAGAATCTGCCAGATATGGAAAGTCTTGGGCATAATGACTGCGACATGGGCTGAAGATCCCCCGGCCTATGGGGAAAGTTACCTTGTGTGTTTTTGTACTCCTATATAAGTAGTTTTCATTGCAGAGGCCGAATAGACTTGAACAATTCGTACCACAACACTTACAATTTATTTTTACTTTTAATATTATTTTATTTTCTGTATTCCGTCTCGGGCCTTATGCCCGCAGGCATTTAGGATTTCTAGTTTATGTACTTAAATCCAATGTTGGTGTTGGATCATTTTGCTTTTTAATCAAGTAAGTTTTTTGTTTAATTTATGTCTTTATTTACTTATAATTATTGTTGTTCTAAGTCTAGCATGAGCGGCTAGACTCATTATTCTGGATTGAACAAAGATAAGAACTTAATGAATACGTAAGAACCGTAAGGCTTATGGGCATAAACTATGTGAATTTGGTTTCATCATGTAATCATTTTCTTTGTTGCATTATAGTGGGCTAAGCTAGTTAATTGTGGCTGATCACTCGTTAATTAGAATTGTGTTCACTACCTTTATAAATGGTCAATGAATCGTAGTCGTGTGTTGGTCATAAAGGGATGGGATACATCACGGGTACTGAGGGCGTCTGAGAGATCAGTGTCTAGGTAAATTTGGGTCTATCTAGGGCATAAAGCTGCTTTGTTGTTTACAATCATATGAGAGATCGGGGTTAGGTAACAGGTTAGGGGTTGGGGACGAGAGATCACCTCTAGTCTATACTGAAAGGATAGATTGGGTACGTTGAGAGAGATCCGGTACCTTTAACTAAATAAATAGATTCACATAAGTAATCAACGTGCCCATGATCGGTCAAATGTTTGTTAAGTTCGAAATCTAAGTTCTAATCCGAAATACATTACTACTAATATTTTTCTTTCTTTTCTATTGTTTTGCTATCTTTTACTTTACAGTATTTACATTAAGAAGTACGGAGACCACAACAACCCTCAAACCTTTGGAAATAGTGACACTGAAAGATAGAATTCACAACTCCTTATGGGATCGACCTTTACTCTCGTTGCTAGCTACGCCTTGCAGTAGACATAAGGATAAGTCTCTCTTGAGATTTATTCTGACTGCAAAATGACCGTGTGTCACTCATCGTATTGATTTCTTGGTTCAAACCTGTTCTTCTAATTTCTTCTGTATGTGTCTTGGTTGAACCTTTGAGGGGAGTGAAATTGTGGCCTGGGCTGAACATTTTTTCTAGGGTTGACTGATCTCCTCGGTTGGTTTACAGGTGGTCGTTGTTGATCTTGTGCCCTTGTATAGGCTGATGGTCTTAGTTGAACTGATGACCTTGAATGAACTAGTGGCCTTTGTTGAAAAACTGGCCTTGGATGAACTGTTGACTTTGACTGGAGGGTTGACTTCAGTTGAACTGGTGATTTTGGCTGAGAGGGTTACCTGAACTGTCTAGGCTGAGCTTGAGAAGTTCTTAATATGCATTTGTCTTTGGATATCTCAACTGGCTGAGTTTGGGCTGATCTAGTGAATCCTCTTAGGATTACATTATCACTTCTTTGAGCAATTGTCTTTCCCTTTTCTAAGGAAGTAAACTTGCTATAGCATAGCCCTGTACTACCAGTTTTAGTTCTCTGATGACTCAAGATTTCATCTAGAGTTTGAGACCCCTTTCTAAACTTGAGAGATACTTCTTCTCTATCATGGATCTCTTGCTTGAGTCTTTGGTTCTCAGCTTCTAGATCATTAGTTCTCACTTTCAACTTTTCAAATTCCACTAACTGAGCTTCAAGAAAGTTCATTCTTTCATGATCAATGCTCAGTTTTCTGACCTTATTTCTCAGTTCATCATTTTCATCTTTCAGTTCAACATGTAAACAGGATATTGGAGCTAATTAATTTTCTAGCAGTTTTAGTTTCTCATCAAGTTCATTGCTAGAAATAGATGCTTCATGAATGTGATAAAAAAGAGGTTTGAGAGTCGAATGTACTGACCTCTTCTTCGTTGTCAGCCATGAGACAGAATAGTGCTTCATCATCTGAGCTGTAACCGTCAGAGTCAATTTCAGATGGGTAGTCTGAATTATCTAGCACGACATTCTTGGAATTGGCAATCATTGCTTTCCTTTTGAAGAAGCTTCTCTTCACTTTAGCCTTCTTATCTTCAGGGAGTTCATGACATCCATATCTATAATGTCCTTGCTTGTGGTAGTGAAAGCATTCATTGCTTGTGGCAGTGAAAGCATTTAATCATGCTTCGGTTGCCATCCCTAGCTGGTTCAGCTGATCGTTCAGCTTGTTGCTTACTCCTTTAAGCTCTTGGGATTTCTTTAGTTTGATGTAAAACTGATTGTTGATCCCTGAATTTCTTCAATTTTTCTAACAACCTTATCACTGACTGGATTTGAACATTGATGTCTTCAGTCAGGTTTTTCTTCTTTTCGGTTGTGTTTCGCCTTCGATCAGTTGTTGATCCTCCTTGGTTCTCTCTGGCTGGTGAACTTCTTGCCCGGAAGTTGTTTCTTCCTCGAGTGTCTCTAAATCGATTTTTTCACCATAGAAAGCTGCAACTTGAGCTGATGATGTTGATACTTCTATTTCTGATTTAGGCTATACTCATGAGCTTTGAGAGAGCCAAATAGTTCTCTAAGAGTGATGCTATTTAGATTTCTTAATTCTTTTGTATCTATCACTTTCATATCCCATTCCTCTGTGAGATTATCTAAAATTTTAGAATGCATCTCAAAGTTGGGATAACTTCTTCCCAGGTTGGTCATCTCACTGAGCTTCAGTTGGCAGTTCTGAGCTTGGCTGCTCAGTTTGGCTATCGCTTCAGTTGGCTATCTTTCTGAGCTTCTTTGCCAGTTTAACTGACCACAAATCGTTGACAGGTTTGACTGGTCTTTTTCTGAGTTTAGTCAGTAGTTGGTTTGTCTTGAGCTTCAAGTTGGCTAACTTCAATTCTGGCCAGCAGCAGTTGATTTGTCTTTATGCTTCAGTTGGGCTGATTTTAATTATGGCCATCAGTTGGATGCTTCCAGTCTTCAGTTAAACCGACTTGCTTATCAGTTTGTTAGTTGGTTGACTCTGCTTCTCCAGTTCAACTGACCTAGCTGTTAGTTTGATCCTTAACTGGTTCGACTTGTTGGGCTTAACCCTTAGTTGGGTTACCTTCTGATTGGTTGACACATCCTTCCAGCTGGGTTGACCATACTCCAGTTTAGTTGACTCTTGCTTCAGCTAAATTCTCTTTGGAGCCTCAGTTGGTCAACTTAGATCTCCAGCTTGATTCTTCCTTCAGTTTTTCAGGAAATTTTTTGACATGTTTTGACATCTCATCAAAACCATGTTCAGGGATTTACTTGATAGTTTTTCCTAACAGTTCCCATATTTCTTAACACCCACTATGCAGACATTTATATTGGTTGTTTTTTATATATATATTCACCCTGAGGTACTTATTTATATGAACAAGGGCGAAAGTTCTTGGACATTTCTGAAAGTATTTTCAATGTTAAGGGGATCAAGATGAAATCGAGAATGACGAAGAAGCTGATGTTGTCGGGCCACCGCCAAATGACTCTGAAGACGATGAGTAAACTATTGTATCATGTTTGAACTTTAATGTTTGGAGTGTTATCTATTTACTTTTGACCAAGATTGTTTTCCAAGAAGGGGTAAACCATTTCCCCAAAGTTAACTTTGCGCAGGGAATATATTCCATTTACAAATACCGCACCTTGTATATGTAAGGTTATGTGGACTACTGTTCCATTTAAGCTGAGATTTGCCAAAGCCCCTAACTATTCACTTTAGATTTTTCCCTAAAATATCGCCTCCTCAAGCTGCTTACTTCTATGACTCCTATTGGACAGAAGGATTTGAAGACCGTGTGGTGGAAGAACTTCTCCACCAAAAAGAGACTGGATTTTGGGTCGTGGGTTTCGACGACAAAACCCAGGCCATAACAAATGTTATGGCAATTGTCAATGCCATATTCTCCATCCCAGAATCTGGCGTCAATTGGTACAAGGCTCATGTGGACATGCTCACTACACGCTATGAGACATTAAAGTTGCTATGGGATTATACTCCCAGGGTGTTTCACTGGCATCGTAAGGAGAACAAGTTTTTTACACCGGAGAAGACATGGAAAAATTTAAAAAGGTCAGATCTCTCGGCCAAGAGGTACCCTTTTGTATACTAAATATATTAACATTCAGTATTTATTTATTTTGCAGATGAATCCATTAATGGTGGTCTATCGAGATGGGGGTGAGCCACACTTTCGGGCTTTAACCACACTATTTGAGACTGAAGAGGTGCATGTGAGGGCCAGCGAGGACTTCATTTGATTTCAATTGAGTGACAGTGAAACTGATTGATATGGTAGTTACTTAAGAGTTCTACTATCTGCGATGCATGTAATATTTATGTCTACTTGTAATCTTTATTTCCTACCCTAATGACATGAAGTATTTATTAGTAAGAAGATGGTAATGTGCACATTATCACAATTGCAAATGACTATTAATTAATATGCCGAAGAAAATGTCATTATGGTCTAAATATGATATAATATTAATAGTGTTCTAAAATGTCATAATGTAGATAATATCTGATATTCAAATCTACTTGCAAACAAAATATCCAACAGTGGCCAATTTCTACAAAAATATATACGAAATTCAACCCAACAAAAATATACATCCTATGATATGCATATATCAATCATACAAAAGCTAATTTACTGGCCACTTTCTATTTCTACGAGGGATATTTCATGCATCATTCCTACAAATACTAATTACAAACAAATGAAGTTAGTTATATAACATATCCAAATTATCCACATCCCATCACATATGCTGACTACGCGCAAACAATTCGGCACAAAAAGCACGCCTATAAAAGGGACCCTTTAGACAAGGTCTTTAAAATATGTACCTGTGAGCATACACTCTAATATCTTCATGCACAATACACCACAGTCGGAGTTATTCAACTGTTTTGGGCGGTGTTCAAATCTCATCAAGGGCCATACAGATCGGGTAGGCTCGCTGAGAGGCTTATGCTTAAACACACCACTGTGCTGACACAAGATTGGCACATTCTTGCACACATGATGGAACGCTTCTTTGACATCGCTCCAATCTTACACCTTTTAGACATCGGATTGAAGACCATAATGACCTGCTCCGAAAAAAGTATCGTGTATAGCACCTAGTGATCCTTAGAGACATGCTCTGATGAAGCCAAGACAAGCAATGAAGAATCAAATCCAGAGCTGCCATTAAAGGGTCCAATCATACGCCTTTGAGCTAAACAATTGCAAGGATATTTCCAAGCATTTGTGCGCAAGAAGCTTGAAGAAGAAGAAGGAGTTGAGTGCAGCCCCAAGATTGTTACTTTGTTAACAATTAAAGATTGGAGATCAAGGTTTGAAGAATAATACATGAAGATAGAACTCGACGAGCTGTGCATGCATGACAGATTCACGTTGCAGGGACAAGTTGCATGGATTTTTGAAGGCCGAATCCCTTATGTTATTTTAGTGAACAAAATTTAGGCCTTAGTATTTTATTTAATTAGTTGTTAGATCAGTTTTTTTTATTTATTTTCATTTTTTATTTAGATAGGCATTAGAGTTTTAATTAAGGAAACTTCTTTCCTAGTTAGAAAAATATT
The DNA here is from genome assembly GCA_026008535.1 of Perilla frutescens. NCBI lineage: Eukaryota > Viridiplantae > Streptophyta > Magnoliopsida > Lamiales > Lamiaceae > Perilla > Perilla frutescens. The sequence goes on from BRKX01000004.1 coordinate 20,129,511, forward strand.
TAAGGTAGATTTCCTAGTCCAGTTAAGGTAGTATTCCTAGCCTAGTTAGGATCGATTATTAGCATTATAAATAGGACTAGTTTGTGACACTTTATTCTTAGACTTTGTTGGATATTTGAATTAAATCACATTGTCTCCTAAACCTTTTGTTGATTTTGAATTTTATCATTCTTAAAGATTAGCACCTTTAAGTCTTATTCAAGGATATCGCTCTAGTTCTCAAGTTCTAGGGTGGTCTCGCTACAATTTGAGAAGCTACTTCAAGACACGCGTTTCGTAGTATATAAATTACGGGGTTCATGCCGGGTTGCAACTCAACATCATCTACATCTAAGAAATTGCTTTAAGGTGTGTGTTTCGCTTCATCAAAGAATCGGGGTTCACATTGGGTAAGTTCTCACAGCATAAATTCATTTCATATATCATATCTACTCCACCCCTTCGTCAAAACATCCATCTCACTTATCCCCACCTTCACCCCACGTTTTCCAAGTATCCCCAAGTCATTAGAAGTGTCATCGAGTCGATTCCAAGTCAGTTTCACATTCAGATTCTATACGTGTTCAGTTTGAGCTAAATAGCACGTATAACCCAAATCGCCCAAAAATACCTGTTTTATTCACCAAATTTCATCCATATCACTTATACATTGGATTGAATCCTTCCACCACTGTCGTGTTTGTTCCTAAGTGTTCCGCGCGTATACTTATCCGATGTCGATCTCCTGTTGAGATCACATCATGCCCTATCCCGTACACTTGTCAACCGCCGACCACGGTTTCCCACCTTGTTGAGGGTAATTACCCTCAATGTACGGCACAATTCTATCAGCGACAAGGTCTATATTTTCCAACACCGATGTTTGCTGGAACGTAATCACAATCACGAGAAATAAGTTATTACATTCACTCTAAATAACAAGTATCCAGGAGAGGGAGAAGGAATATTTACCCAGCCGAGACACTCTATCAATGTCCAATCATGCTTAAATTGTGCTGAAAAATCCCGTGGGTACATGATCAACAAATTAAGTAGGACATCACAACGATGTAACAATTTGTTCCAAAATAAAGAATACATTTGGTCAGCACAATTAATACATTTGGTCCACAGAGCAGTCAATTAATACAGCAAATACAAACACAATTGTTACACAAAAAATAAGACAAGTAATGTTGACTTACATCATTATCTAGCCAACCTCTCAACGTATACAGCCCTCGTAACCACTTTGGATCAGTCTGCCCTTTGCATTCTATCGGCAACTGAATTTTTGGCTGTCTGCACATAATTCATACGTTCATAGGAATTTTTTACATATACATTATGATATAGATTGAACTTAAACATGCATTATATTAGGGTGTTTGAACTTACGATTCGGCCAAGAGTCCCTGAGTATACCAATCATGGAAAGGCTTCACAACTTTTCAATCATATTCTCTAGCCACCACATACACTTCAGACATGATTGACTATAATGGAGCTACCCAATGTGTCCTCTTCACCCTCGTGCATGCAGTCTTTGATTTTTTGGCTTCTGGTTGCTCGCTCTCAGAAGAACTTACCTCGGGAATGAATAGGGCTGGCAAAATTGGCCTGGCCCATACACCATTTTTTAGCCGGGCTGGGCCTGCATAATAGTGAACCGAAACAATTTTGGGCCTAAATGACCTGGCCCATCGGGCCAACCGGCCAATCAGGCTGCGGGCCAAAAAATCCCAAAAATTCGGGTAAAAAAGCCCGATATTTTAATTTTTTAATTCATAACCTAATTTAACATACACACTTTCTCTCTATCAGATTTAGACTCACAGATACGCACGCCGTCCCCTCTCGGCTCTCAATCTCCATTCTCCACCGCCCCATCTCAATCTCCATTCTCTCATCTCAAGACTTCCAAGTCCCAACAGTCGACGACCACTGCCCGATGCCGGACCACTACGCAACCACCGTTGACATCATCGTCCATTATACAGTGGCTGGCCTTCTCAATCTCTCGCATATAGCAGCACCCCAGCTACTTTTTGTTTCAACTTTCAACTCCAATCTTCATTAGCGGAGAGATGTCGAACTCAAAGACCATTCAACCAGACCTAGGTATAAAATATTTTTCTGAAATCTAATTAGATTTAGTCGATTGCTACTTGCTAGAAATTGGAAACTATAAGCTGACCTAATTTACAAACTTTAATTAAAATGTAATTTGATTATTTAAATAAGTGATTATTTCCAGCTATTATGATGTTGAATTGCTGATTTTCAGATTTGCATCTCCCTTCTTAGTTCTTAAGCTTTCATATTTCTGTAGACTAAATATGGATTGTAGAGAGAGAAAGAGAGAGAGAGAAAACAGAGCATGTGCAAATGATTTTATTTTGTTGAACTAATTTTATTTATGAGAGACTAGAAATTGATTTTGTGTCATTGACAAGCACGGCTAGAAGTTAGAATACATCAAGTCAACAAGTATCTGCAATCTGCACTCTTGCATTTCATTTGTAAACTTTTGTATTTTTTGTTAAATGTTGATTTAGTAGATAACTACAATTCTAGATTCTTGATATACGCATATAGTGGATTAATTATTTAATTTAGTGGATTTATAATTTATTTAACATATTTAGATAAAAGCAACAAGATTTTAATTTCAACATTATTATAATTATTTACTAGTTTATTACAGATTTACATAGTTACAGTAGCAAGATTTGGCGTGGCATTTAATTATTTTTTATATTTTTTCAATCTTATTGCAGAATTTGTGGATATTGATGATGACATATTAGAGGATCAACTATTGGAGGATCAAAAACTGGATGATGGAATTTTGGATATAGATGACATTGGAACTCCTGCTACTCTTAAGAGCACTATAGCAGGTATTAATCTTTCCACTAATCGTAGTAGTGAGGTTAATAAGGTTAAGAATTTGAAGGATAAGGGCAAAAGAAAGATTGACAGTAGACTCAGTAGTGCTAGTACTACATAGGATACTGAGCATGTTGAAACAAAAAAGAATAAATCTAAAGTGTGGAATAACTTTGTGAGGGTTGGCCTTGTAGATGGGGTAGAAAAAGCTCAATGTAAGTTTTGTGATAAATTTTACACTTGTCCGAGCTCGTATGGCACGACTCATTTAAAGTGTCATAGTGAAAGTTGTCACAAAACTCCTTAGTTTAAAAATGTGGGTGTTATGTTGGATAATCAAGCTACTTTATTGAAGAAGTGAAAATTTGATAATAAGACATATCGAGGTGCATTGTCTAGATGTATTATTCAACATGATCTTCCATTTAGTTATGCAGAGTATGGTGGTGTTTCTGTTGTGAATAAGATATTGAATCCTGAATTTAAACCCATTACTAGAAATACGGCCAAAAGTGATTGTTTGAAAGTGTTTAAGTTTGAAAGGGAAAAATTAAAGAATGTGTTAGCTACTATTTCTGGAAGAATCTGTTTGACATCTGATGTGTGGACTGCTATGAGTACTCAAGGTTATATGACTGTCACTGCACATTATGTTGATGATCAATGGAAGTTAAATAGTAAGCTACTTGCATTTTGTGAATTAGATCTCCCACATACTGGATTTGAGTTATCTGGTAAATTGCTTGGAATGCTTAAGGATTGGGGCATAGAATCCAAAATATTTTCTCTTGCATTGGATAATGCCACTAACAATGACAACATGATAAAAATCTTGAAAGATAGGATAAATTTGCATAATGGTTTGTTATGTAAAGGTGAGTTCTTTCATGTGAGATGTTCTGCTCATATTTTGAACTCAATTGTTCAAGAGGGTTTAAAGGCGTCAGAAGAGGCTTTGAAAAAAATAAGAGCAAGTGTTAAGTATGTGAAATCTTCTGAGGGGAGGTTGAGAGAATTTAAAAAATGTCTGGAGGAGGTGTACTTGAGTGATGCTGGTGGGAGTTTCTTGAGGTTGGATGTGTCGACTAGATGGAATTCTACTTATTTGATGCTTGAAAGTGTTATCAAGTATCGTCATGCATTCACAAGTTTGAGTTATAATGATAGAAACTACAAGCATTGTCCTTGTGATGAAGAGTGGGATAGAGCAGAAAGAATGAAGACTTTCTTGGCCCCATTTTATGAGATTACTAATTTGATATCTGGGTCTACCTATTCTACCTCAAATTTGTACTTTAGACAAATTGCTTTCATAGAAATGAAGTTGAATGATCTTATGAAATCTAAGGATGAGGTAATCAAAGATATGGCGCCGAGGATGAAAGTCAAATTTGATAAGTACTGGGATGATTATTGTGAAACACTTGTATTTGGAAGTATTCTTGACCCTCATGCTAAGTAGGGATTCTTGAATTTTTGCTATAAGAAACTTTACCCACAAGATTATCGAGAGAGAGTGAATAAGGTCAAAAGTGATTTGTATAAACTCTTCAGTGAATATGAATGAGGTGGAGGAAGTTCATTTCCTACTGCCTCATCCAAAGAGGGCTTACATTGAGATTCATTATCTACTGAAGTTGATGAACTTGATGTAAGTATAATCTTGAATTGTATTATAATTATATATATTATTCAATTTTCAGATTTCATTATATATCTCTAATTTTATTTTTTATATTGTGTTTCTTCAATTGCAGGAATATCAAGTAGAATTGATGAGTTCAAATTCAGGTAAATTGGAGCTTGATATATACTTGGAGGAGATTTGCAATGTTAAAAGACCGAAAATGTCATAGAATATTGCTATACACATAAGAGTCGATTCCCACAGCTTGCATTAATAGCTTGTGATATTTTGAGTATTTCAATCACAACAGTTGCTTCAGAATCCACATTTAGCATTGGTTGTCGCATCTTGAACAAGTATAGGAATTGCTTGCTTCCTCAAATTGTACAAGCTCCCATTTGCACTAGAAATTGGTTGCATGGGTTTAAACAAGAAGAAGTTGAAGGTAATATTAATTCTATAGTTTTTTTTCATTAATATAATTATTTACTATTTACTTTAATTTGCAAATACATATGTGGTGGAGGTGGAAGAGATACACATCTCCAAAGAAGATATTGGGGACAATGTGATTGATGAAGTCGATATTGATGATGATGAATGATGATTCATGATTGATTATGAATTGATGATTGATGGCATGGACTTTGTATTTTAAATTTAAGGATTGATTTGTTGAACTTTGTATTTTAAATTTAAGAATTTTTGTGTTGATTGTGAAGATGGTGGATGACTGGATTCAGACATGGAGAGATCATGTAAAGACTACTCATCTTGGTGAACCCACTCTAATTTAATTCTGATTTTTTTTTGTACCAGTCATTTTTATTCACTGTTGGAACTTGGAAGCAGGTTGTATATTTATGTGCTTTTTTTTTGTATCATTCATCTTAATTCACAGTTTAGAATTGGATGAGGAAATTTGAAAATTTATAAAATTTGAGAAAATCATAAAATCTGAGAAAAAACAATTTTCGAGCAAAAAAGGCCCGAAAACCCACATAGGGCCGGGTCGGGCTGAGAATGAACAGGCTCAGGCCATTTCGAGCCGGGCCAGGCCGACCCCCTGTATGACAAAAAACCCACCGAGCCGGGCCGGGCCGCCCGAATTGCCAGCCCTAGGAATGAATAACCTTCTTTTCACTGATGTCTTCTTACATGATGGGGCATCTTCTCCCTTCTTTGCAATAATATCAGACATGGCACAATAAACTTGAATAAGGGCAGCAATATAATCATAGATGATAGAAATTTAAGCAATGTGTACCATTTTCTTCTTCTCTTTCTCAGCACTCGTTAAGACAAACGATGCATGTTAAGAAAGTATCACAACCTAATTAAATATGCAAATTTTAATGATAAGAGATAAATGACAATTAGGTGAAGAAAGTACCGTCGAAATCTGACTGTGATGATGCGAAAAACGGTGCTAAAAGAGAATATTTGAAGAATTGATCGGTAGATCAATGCATGAATCTTAAGAACAACGTCCCAGGAAGTCTGTTTGCGCAGCGCATTTCTAGTCTTGACATCACCTTAAAGACAAAGAGTTATAAGATGAGTGAGAATCCATAAATATCTGTCGAAGGCCTCGATGAGGAATACCTCAATCGGGGGATGTTCCCGCGGGCAGTATGCGTCCAACGAACTAGAAAATGGTAAGCAACCTTCTCCCAAGGGTAATTGTTGAAACTATCCAAGTCATCAACTAGGTGCATGTACCCTGTCTATCTTCTTCGACAGTTGGTCTCTATTCAATAGTAGATCGTAGACGACGTGGAGCAGCACCAATTTCAGTATCAAGTTACCATTACCCTTGTGTAAGGCATTGTAATTGTCGAACGCTTCCTCAATATGTTGGGCCTTGAGGTTATGACTGCCTTGAAAAATGTCTCTGTGCATAGATGAGGACATTAGTGGATCCTCAGCTTCATTAAATTTGAACCCACTCAGGCAAAAGAATTCCTTGGGACCTAACTCCAATCGACTACCATTGATAGAAAAGCACAACCGATTCTTGACTTCTGATTCGGGTTCAAGCGCATTCAATAACAAGAAAATTAGTTTCCCTTGATATTGAATGTCGAGCACATCAATGAGATGATCAAAACATGTACGACGGAATTCATCGAGATTTCTCCGACTTAAACGCCCATGAACTTGGTTAATTATAACATTAAACTGCCCCCTCATAGATATTTGGCCACCTACAACTACATATTATCAATTAACTGAAAATGAAAATGCTTCACATCATATAAAATAATTTTGAGACATAATTCTGATAAAAACAATTAATTAAAACAAAATATGAACATACATGCATTCCAACAGATTTCTACCAAGATCATAATTAACCTCATGAAATGAAGCACAACAGTATATTAAGTATTAACCACAACAATATATTAAGAATAACTCCATAACCACAACAAATAAAGTGTCGACAAATGAACCGTCATTATCAAGCCATTAAATTGAAAATCAGATGAATTATCACAATCTGCTCATTCTACAAGTTTCAAACTTCTCAAAAATCTACATAAACAAAATAACCTTAAATGACGTATCTTTACTAAACTACCATGCTCATGCCATTAACACAAAATCAAAGGGACGACGTTATCATGGAGATCGATGAATTCAAACTTTACTACAACTTCACAAATAATGCATATTCTCAACCAATTTCATGAAAGTGTTCATGTATATACAGGTTTTTGCATAAAACCCTTCCCCAACTCAAAAATATAAATATCGTTATTCCGAACAAAAATTAATTAAAAAACTCATCCAAACATCACAATTTACGCATAGTTCATATTTTAACTTAAAAAAAACGGACTAACCTCTAACACCGCCTCTTTGGCCCCTTCTTCGCTCGGCCGACGCCGCTTCAGCCTCCAGCAGCGCATTTTCATGACGAGCCGACATATTGACGAGCTACTTCTTTCAAACAATGAAGAGTGAGCAAAGGAAATTCTTAGATAATTTCTATAAAATGTAAAATGGTTGAATGTCACGAGAAATGGATAAAGCCCACATTATAAACATACCTCACCAAGTTTCAACTGACGCGATGGGTCTTCGAGTACCGATTTTTCGGACGGCGGTTAGTAACCCCTCTAGCGAAGAGTTTTCAAAAAATGATGGGTGTCCGTTCGTTTCCTAAAATGAATTTTACCCGCGCGCGATTCTCAATGAAAAGTGATGCCTCTTTTCTTTTTTGTACTATTATTTAATTTTAATTTCATATCGATTAATAAGAAATTGTGAGAAAATTATATATCTTCATATTTTAAATCTAAAATATTTCACCGACGTTAATTTTGCCCATAAAATAAATTTATAACAACAATAAAAATATTGCCAATAAACAATATTTCGTAAAATTACATAAATAAATACTGCTAACGTATGTAACGATAAGTAAAAAATATTTATTTTCAAAAGCCTAATTTAACTCAGATATTAGCAAATTTTAACTTATTAAATACTATTTAAACAAAATTACATTTTATAAAATTATTTCATTTAATTTAGAGTCAATTAATAAGCAATTGATTCAAACTATATATCTAAACTATAATTTTTCTATTGCCGATGTCATTTTCTCAAATCACATATATTTTTCACAACAATAAAATTTTTGCCGATGCAAAATATTTCATAATAAAAACAAAAACTGAATTATCGACGTATTTCCCAAATGTACAAATTATTTATTCTCCAAACGCCTAAATTAATTTTCAAACCAAATTTTGGACTTTTTACTTACTACATAATATTTAAACATAATTACATTTAAGGAAATTACGATTATTTTTTACGTAACCAAAAAAAAAACAAAAATCCAGTTAATTCATCTTCTCGAAAAAAAATGTTGCAGACCAAAATATTTATAATTTACAAGACAATTTTTATTCACCATTTTATTTTCTCCCCATAAAAATTATTTAATACAAACAATTAAAATGTTGTCTATACATCGTTCAGATTAATATATTTTTTAATAAACTTATAATCCAAAAATAATATAGTGATACAATTCAAAATGTCAATAAATCAAATAAAATGTACAATTACTAGAAAATAAAATGTACAACAAAAAAATATTTCCTCAAGCTATACATCGGTAAGGTAAAAAGTGATACTCGGGAACTATGTACTTAATGATGAAGGAAAAGTGTCACAATAGCTAAAAGGAACATATTGCTGCAAAGATATGCCGTATTTCGATCGGTTTTAACGATTAATTTTAATTGGGCATATTTTGAGACCGCAGGTTACGTGGCTGCATCCTAACAAACTCGGGTAATATCTGGGGGAGCGTGGAATTTGCCCGTCAAGACCCAAGTCTCTGAGTGAATCAGTCATTGCTTTCGAGTGGTTGTGGGGAAAAAAAAAACAGTCGTGTAGTCAAATCACTCGATTGAGAAGTCTACCAAATATACAAACTAGTTCTCTTTTTTATTTTTAAGTAAATTGAAGCAAGTTTGTTTCTTTTTTTTTTATTTGAAGACTTCAAATTTGTATTATGTATTACATAAGGGCAGACAGTAATAGAATATGTTTTTACCAATTAAGTGATCCACTAATGACAATATTCCCTTTGTCCACTTAACAGCAAACCTCATCGCATTGCATCTTTTATCTACTTAACAGCAAAAAAATAACAATTTAAAACTTAACCTTGTGGGCTGCTCCAAAAGGCATATGACTCCGCTTGAATTAATTTTGGTTAAAAATACAAACCCACGTTTCTTTCTGAAAGTGATATCCTATTCACCGGGACATATCCCGCAATTTAGAGCGTGGAGTCTGGGTCAGATAAATAGAAATATGAACAACCGGCCAATTAGGACCAAGCAAGCGATTATTAAGACCAGCGGACATGATTGAACGAATACTTGAATGGCCTTATTCAGTGATTCATTTATCGTTTATATTATTCCAAATAATGATGACCTTCAATGAGAGAGGCTACGTTTTTGAAATCCCTTTATATACGGTCAGACTATGAAAGCAGCAGCTACTGATTTTTATTCCGACTTCGCTTTTTTATCTTTCTTGGTCATCGCCCAGCATCGTCAATGGTTTTATTCCAAATGGTGGGTTAATTACAAGAACTGGCCTCAAATTTAAACTATTTACCTACTCGGGAGTTCTTTTTAATAAAAGGAAAAAAAAAACTGTAAAATATGATATAACCCTCTTAACAGTCCTGTCGGGGACGTCACCCTTTTCCCTAACTCAATACAATAATAACATTTTTTATAAATTGCACCAGTTGTAAGAATATTTCTAAGAAAAATTTAGCCCTACTGTAACATCTCGAAGGGATTTTCCATCTCAAAAGACGGATGTTATACTATAAATGACCGACCCACAAGGGTGAGGTCGTTACTTGGAATTCCCTCAAATTGAATGGTCATAGCTCATATCGTAATGGTTGTCATCAATTTCATACAACATAATTCACAAATACAAGCGGAAAATCTCCAAAAGCATTTTTACACTATTTCCGGACAACAAACAAGAAAAACAAGACAAAACTCAGATGTTCGAAAAGTTACCTTTTTTCAGATTCCATTACTCGGTATCTCTAATCATGCATGATAGACTGAAGTTTAGAACCTCTCAGGGGGCTCTCATTAAATATGAGTCATTGCTACTGCTACTGCTGCTGCTGCTCATATATCTGCATGTATGCCTCAGAGAGGGCGACCATCTGGGGCAATGTCTCCGATACGTGGAGGTCCTGCATCTCATACCTGGTGAAGGACATGTGATTAAGGTAATGTGATTAAAATGCTGCTACTCTGAATCTGAATTATATTGCAAGTGAAAAAGCCATTCAAGTATTTACCATAGCTCTTCTGACTTCCGCTGCACAAATACTCTATATGATCCTTCACCAGGTTTACCATCATGAACCATATTCGCAATCAAATCGTATTTTGATCGCAACTTTTCCTTTCCCTTTGGTGCAGGAAGGGGAATGTAATCCTTCAGTTCAAGATTCTTCACAGGGAAATTAACTACGACAAAACAAAATACTCCATAAACAAACAGATAAATAAACAAATCAAGCAGCAAATAGCACACTTTCAGGATGTAAAAAGAACAGAGCTAATGAGTAAAACATAAAACAAGAAACATCATTTATCGTTACCAAAACAGAAAGACAGCATTTGGTTCAATAACATGTCAAAATCAATACCTAATTTCTGCAGCCCTAGAGGCAGGAATCATGTGCCAAAGTACATGGACTAAATAAATGGAAATATCATCCGTACTGCAATTTAATTACAAACAAGTGTGTGCCTGATCATCACTTTCTCCTTAAGCAGAAGTAGTATTGCCAGATATAGCATTGATTTAGCTCACTTTCTACATGACAATTATGTAAATTATTGGAGAATCAAAATGCATGTCCTGACTGACCACTAGAGAAAGTATTCTACTTCATAACAGGTAATAGTTACCGAGTGTAGGATTCTTCTCGACAAAAAAGTTGTTTTTCGTAAACCGACGCATGAAGAGGATAAGATATCGAGGCAGTTTTGTGACACGATATCTAATCCTTGCTGGATTAGGCCGAACAACTTCAGTCACAGTTTCCCCATCAAACTTCTTGAGTATGTTGAAAAGTGGAACCTAGACATATCCATTGAGTTAACTTCATAAGGATCATATATTCAAGGAAGAGGAATACCAAATTAATGTAACATAAAATAAGGTCATGCAAAGTGGATTCTCCCTTAATTTGTCAAATGGGCAAACATGCAAGTGACATATATAAGCTAGAATGTTCACACACCAGTGTGGTCACATATGGAAAGCGAACACCCAGTATAACCCTTATATTAACCAAAAACTAAAGTAAGCAGCATAGAGACCCTAACTTTTATTGATCATTGTACTTTGACAAGCTAAAAGGGAAAAATGCCTTCCGTCTCTAGCCTTTTTAGAAAGAACCACCAGTAGAAGGATATGCGAAGACCAGAGGAAATGAAGAAAACAATGTCCTAGCATAAGAGTTCCTAGGTATGCATCCAAACTTGATAACATGAAACATCCTCTAAACCAGGAACAGGTAGATTATTCAAAAGGTTTGTTAAGGAACAATTATGTAATTCCAAATTCTGAGGGAAAAAAAATACCTGCGGAATAATGTTTTTCTCCATAATGTCCTTAAAAAGAGGAGGTGGTGGCAAATCCAACCCAAGCATTAAGAATTTTATTTTGGTCCCCTGTGTGATTCCATCCACTTCGCTTCCATCATCTCCATTCTCATTGCTCGGGTTGTCAATATGCATGTTATGGATCTCATTGACGACCTCCAGCTCGCCCTGTAGACACAATCATGCACAAAATTTTTAGCCGAAGAATAAAAAGGAAAAAAACAGATGCATACATATGTCACTGAGAATAAAAATGATAGAGAAAAGGAGGAGGGGACCTGAAAGCATTGGTGAATGATGCTTGTGCCCTTTTTGGAACTTTTAAGATCTCGGTGCAATTTATTAAGAAGCCATCTCATAAATTCAACTGGATCTGATTGAGCACCTATTCGGAATTTCTTATCACTAGCCTTCATAACTGCCTGGAGAAATTCATGTGGACTGACCTGCAATACCCTTTGCATCAGAATATGAAGGTCAAGAACCAAATATAAAATTTAAGATTAGGTTTGATATCCAACCTGTCCTTTAAAGTTCCTTTGATGCCAGATCTTTCGAGTGAGCTCTCCAAATCGAAGAACAAGTTGGGATTTGCAATGGGCATAGTTCTCAGGAATAAGAAAGAAGTTCCTCAGGGGAGTAACACGCATCAAAGATTGAATGGTAACATTGACGAAATCAGTCTCTTTAATGTTATTTAACCCCACCTACAAACATTTCAACGGAGAAGATCATCAAAATTAGTACGTTTCTGCATGCTTGACAAGCAGAATTGTGGAATTAAGACAGCTGTAACACAAAAAGGGCTCAATTAAGTACCATTCCAGGAAGATAATCAGAACCATCAAGTGCCCTGGACCATTGACGAATCTGGTCAATCTGCATGACCTGTTCTCTTGAAAACCTGTACAATTTACAAGACAAAACCTGATAAATCCACAAGGAACTTAACAGAATAAAACAAGACAATCATGAAAACAATAAATGACAGTATAAAGATAAAAAGAAAACATCAATTTAACAAAAATGTAAATTAACCATAACAACAGCCCTGGCCACTTAGATGATGTTCCATCTTCATAAGAACCACACACAAGGGATATTGCAAGAGAAAGTGAAAAATCTAAATACTGATAATTCAACAGATAAATCACACAAAGGACGTGCCTTGGGTTGAGTACATGCCGGATGTCATCTAATGATGGGTCGATAACTTCATATCCATCAGGAAGACAGTAAACTTTTTCAGTACGGAGATTAATGAAGACATGGTGATCAGCTTCGAGACTATGGGTATATGCATGTGATTTTGGTCCTCTTCCCTGGAAATACTTCCCACACACCAAACATGCATAGACGTTCAAGTTTGAAAGAGAAACTGAGCAAAATTTCTCGAAATCAAAATCTAAAACCTGAAAAAGATAAACACAACATGGTATCAGAAATCGAAATGTGATCATCAATGAGAAAAGTATAGCTGTCCATAATTCGTATTTGTATTTAGTCATAGTCTCACACCTCAGTTACCAAAGAGAGCAAGAGTTCTTATGATTGACTATTCTTATAAGTTGCATAAGAGGAGAAATGTTGTCAATGCAAAATCAGTAACAAAGTATTCTGAAGCATGTTTGTTAGATAATACCCTCATTTATGGTTTCAATCAAACAAAGTTTGAAATTTTTCCAAATTTATATAAAACACTTCAGATAAACCAAATGATATAGGTGTGCTTCTTTATGGGTAAGTCACTGGTAGACCAATCAAATGAGAAAAGAGTTATTAGATACTATTTCAGTCTCATCAGCTTATTCCCGAATATCTTTCAACATGGAGAAGCAGAACTAGACTACTGCACCATTAGATTCGCTACATAATATTTGTGAAGATGTTCTTACATATATCTCATTCAAAATATAGCAAATAACAAGGTGACCATGAATAGTCACTTCAAAGGTGAAAATAAGATGAGGAAATTAAATTCAAATCAGAATATTGGAGCCTCTGAAACGCAATTGAAAATCATTGCCACAAATAAGATGAAGACATGAAAATATTAATAAACAGTGAACTCAATATTTAAAGAGCGAAAAATACCTGTCTATTAACAGTATCGAGATACGGGCAGTCCCGTCTTACTTCAATCGAGCGACTGCGCTTTCCCTGCCCAGCTTTACTTTCTTCATCCTCATCCTCATCCTCATCGACATCTTCATCTTCAATACGCCCATTTTGACCTTCCCTCCTGCCATTATTTACGTCTCTACCCCTTCCGGCGTATGTCCTCTCTTCCTCTTCTTCCTCGTCATCGTCGTAGGAAGTCAGCGGAAGGAGAGAATTTTCGACGGCAAGCTGCGGCAAAGACTGATCGTGTAGCTTCTTCCTCTTCGCCGTGACCTCTCCGCTCGCAGCATTCTCGGATTCTTCTCGTGCTGTTTTCATGGCTTCTAGGGTTGCCGATGCCGATTCGGAACGAAAATTTCCCAAATTATGACTGTTCCGTAATTTTCGTAAACTTCACAAATCATAATAATTACAGTATATTATATTATACTGTATGTAAATTTAAATATAAATTGGGAATATCAGATAAAATAGTCGGTTATAGAGTTTTTATTTTATTTTAATCTTTTTTTATTGTCGAGGTAACCAGGATTTCATGTTCACATCACTTAACCAGACCATCCCAATATTATAGTAAATCTTTTATTATTATTATTAGTATTTTAGGGAAGTCGGTTAGACCTTGCTTGGGCCTATATGAGGGGATGGATCCATATTGGAACGGATCAGATCGTTGTTGCAATTCCTATTTCATTTGGTGTTGCATAACTAGAATTTTTTTTAATTTTTTTTAAAAAAATATTAATATACCTTAATTGGGGATGGATGAACCTAAAGGAAAAATTTTAATTAAATAAAATCATAATAAATTAAAAATTAAAAAAAAAATTATAAATGAAGGCTTGGAACAGGAAATATAATAGGAAATGCAACAGGTGATCTGGTGTGATATTGGAAGGTCACCCCGAGTCCCAAACTAAGGACTAATTTTTTTCCCAACTCTCAATTTTCTTTTTATAGTTTTCATAAATCATTTATAACTTAAATATAAAAAGTGTTTTATTTGATTTTCTTAAAATTAAATTGTTTTAATTGTAAATTAATTATAGTACAAGCTCTATATCACTAGAAACCCATATGAAGCTGTTTTTAACTATAAAAATGGACGTTCAATTCCTATTTCATCATAAAGTAACATAACTTAATTTCCAATAAAAATGAAAATAAAAATAAGAAACCGAGCTAGAAAATAACGTTTCTAAAAAAAGTTGTGATTATTTTACTAAAATTTGTGATGATATTTTGTACGACAGTTTGAAACATTCAACAAACTTTCAATCAAATTTATAAATTAAACTATTTTATTTAGAAGGGAATTAAACTTTCCAAAAAATGTTACCCTTATTTATTTATTTATTCTAATAAGGGCTGGACCACTCCTATTACAATACTAAAAACATAACTACGGAGGAAAAACAAATTGCACTGAACAAATTTTATACTCCCTCCGTCCTATAATTGTAGTTCATTATTCATTTTTGGAATGTCCCAAAATTATAGTCTTATTCTAAATTGAGATTGTGTTAAAATATTCTTTTATTAATATAACCTTATTTAATATAGTATAAATGAAATTAATAGAGTAGAAAATAAGGGCAATATAAGATAGGGATAAGGGCCAAATTGGCCATTAAACTTATTTGGGGCTCAATTGGCCCACTACAACTTTTTTGGGCTCAATTGAGCCACCGCGTTGTTAAAATTGGCTCAATTGGGCCACCGACTAACGGAGCTTTAATGGGCTCCGTTAACTGAACCTAAAACGACGTTGTTTTGCTCCTTCTTTTACCCGACCCACAGCTAACCCCTAACCCGACCCACTTTTTAACCCTAACCCGACCCATTGATCTAAAATGCATAAAATCGGATTTGTTAATTTGGGGATTTCAAATCCCTAATTCTACAGTTAGGGTTCTTTGTGAAATCCCCAAAACCACCACTCCGATCAAGGGCAGAAGATCAAGTCCGGCTTCAAATCATTCAATTACGGCAAGCAGCGATTCTTCTGGTGGAAGCGGCCCTAACGCAGAGGATCTCCGGCCTCTTTCCGCCTTCGTGAGCTCCAACCTCGAAGGGTTCATTGGCGATCTCCGCTGTGGAGATGGCGAGAGAGAGCAAGTCTCATTCCGGCGAAGAGAGGGGTTTCTCAAATTCTGAAGAGTGATAAGGAGTGGCTGGTTTTGTAGTTGGATTTTTTTGTTGATTTTTTGGTTGATTTGCTTGCGGGATGGGAGAGTTGGGTAAGGAGGAAAGGTTGGCTTGAGATTTAGATTTTTGATAGGATTTGAGTGTTTGTGATCTGGTTTGAATCCCAGATTTGGATTTTAGTTGGTTAATTTTTGAAGGTGATTTTTGCTTGTTTTTAATTGATTTTTTGGAGCTACAGCTGGAAAGGTCACCGGAATCTGGTGAAGTTTTCCGACAGCAGCTATTTTCCGACCCATAATAAAGAATTTTGAAATTTCAGACCCAAAACATGGCTGAAAAATGGTTTTTGATACAAGAATACAAAAATGACGAAAATAAAAATTAAAATAAAAAATTGGGTCGGGTTAGGGGTTAAGGGTGGGTTGGGTTATGGGTTAGGGTAAAAAAAAATACATAAAACGACGTCGTTTCGATCCCACTTAACGGAGCTCATTAGGGCTCCGTCAGTCGGTGGCCTAATTGAACCGATTTTAACAACGTGGTGGCCCAATTGAGCCCAAAAAAGTTGTAGTGGGCCAATTGAGCCCCTCAAATAAGTTTAGTGGCCAATTTGACCATTATCCCTATAAGATAAGTTGTAAATTGTGTATTTCAAATACATATTAAATATGATTTTCTTAATATGTGTGTAAATGGGAAATGAACTATAATTATGATGAAGTATAATTAGAGCCGTCAAAATGGGCTACGCCCGTCGGGCCGACCCGTCCCCGCCTCTATTTTAGGCGGGTAGGGCTTTAAATTCGAGGCCCTTTTAACTGGCGGGCTTCAGCGGGTAAGCCCGCGGCGGGGTGAGCTTTTGGCGGGTAAAGCCCGCGGCGGGGCGGGTAAGCCCGCCTATAATAGTTTTTTTTTTTTTTGGCATTTGTTTATGTTTGCAAAATTGAAAACCCTAGATTGCTAATTCCTTTCGCCGACTCTCAAGCCCAGCAGCCCCACAATTTCGCAGACCACACCCAACTCACACTCACATGTTACAGCCCCAATTTCGTGGCAGCAGGCCAGCAGCGTGACAACGTCTCACGCCCAACTCTCATTCTCATCCTCTCTAAGTGCTTGAACAAGAGGCGGCAGCTGTAAGCGTCTCAAGTCTCAACCTTTTTGCTCATATTGTAAACAGTAGTGTGGATTCAAACGAGGCTGGGAAACTTTGCTTCTATGACTCTGAATCTCTGATAGATTTTTGTTCTCGTTTTAACTGACTCTGAATTTTTGGTTTAGCTCATCTCTTTAGTTCTGTTTAAATGTAACAAAGTCGGAAGCAAGAGAAATTAAGATAGAATGGAATGGTCTTCTAGAGAGAGAGATGAAGTCGCTGACTTGTGATATATAAAACATCTCTATTACATACACAACCAAGAGAGAGAGAACTGTGAACAAGTTGATAATCTACTATTGTAATTACATGGTTTTGAGCTGGTTTGGAATATTATAATGATGAAAATTAAGACATCAAAAGGGTCAAATCTATGCAACTGTTTCTATTAATTTAAAGACTAATATTTTAGCATATTTGTGTTCTTCAATCCGCACCATCTCTATCCATCTAATCTCCCTAAATTGGTTTAACAATCTGTAATATTTTAACAACTTGATGTGGATTGGGCTTTAAAAAAAAAAAACCCGCGGTCGGCCTGCCAGCCCGCGAATATAGACTGGGGCGGGTAGGGCCTTGTTTTTCAGGCCCGTCACCCAGGCGGGCTTACCCGCCCCGCCCCGCCAAGAGGCGGGCTTTTCAAGCCCGCTACCCGCCCCGCCCCGCCAGCCCGTTTTGACAAGTCTAAGTATCATGAAATCAATGTCAGTGAACTCATGATATTTCAATCACAAATTCACCCAATTATATATATATATATGTATATATATATTTTCAAATTCACCCAATTACTAAATAGGCCACCATGTGTTATATTTATTTTGTTTCCCTTCATTCATTTTTATATATCCAACGTGTTATATGCCATATTTATCTATGTGAACAATTGGATTGGGATTTTGATGGATTTTGTTGGACTTTAAAATATTCATGGATTTCTATGGATTTTATAAATCCATAGACTCCACATGGAGTCTCCCAACTCCACGCAAAGTCTGCCGGATTTCGTATGGATTTCGGACCGATTTTGAACGATTTCAATGGATTTTAAATCCATCTCGCCAGCGCTCGTTGGAACACAACGATCGGTGTACACGGCAAGAAAAATTGAACCCAGCGGCCGCTGGAATCGAGCGGCCTTGATCGTGCCAGCGGCCGCTGGGGTCGGGTGACGGCTGGGGTGCCCGATTTCAACTCCTCACCGGCCGCTGGGACACCGCGCTCGCCGGGTTTTCCAAATCCATCGAAATCTCGTGTCTGGAGGTCGGATTTCATCCTTCGTAATTTTCACGTGAAATCCAGCCGAAATTCATCTAAGTCAATGACTTTTTAAAGTCCGTGGATTGTTGAATACCTCAAAATTTTAAAGGACTTTGAATACCTCAAAATTTTAAAGGAGTTTTAAAAGTCTGGATTGAATACACCAGGATTTCATTGGACTTTTAAAAGTCTGGATTGAATACACCAGAATTTTATTGGACTTTTAAAAGTTTGGATTGAATACACCCGGATTTTAAAAGTCCAATGAAATTCATCAAAATCCACAACCAATACACCCCCTTATTTGTTTTTGGGTGGGTGCAATAGGAACTTGATGGAATAAGCAATCAACTATCATCTCCAATGTTATTTGCTTAAGTATGGTAATGAATTGAACAAGTTATATTTTGATACCTGTATTTTGGGTCTATTTTTAAAAAATAGTTTATGTTTTTTAAAATTAACCAAATAAACTGAGTAAACACTTTTTCAAAAAAATTGCAAATCTAACTTTTAACTAGTTTTACTCCCGTGCGATGCACGATAATTATTGTGTATTAATCAAAATAGTTAAAGACAATCCATATTATGAGTTTATATAATAAAAAAATAATGGAAATAAAGAAAATGAATATTATGAGATTGATTTTCATCTTTAAATTAATATTATTTGCAATCAATCAGTTAAAAGTCTATCAGATGTTTTTTTCAATCAATTAAAGAGAACTTCTGTATCTTTCAAAACGCCAAGGGTGTAATCATAATTAATAGGTATATTATCAATCTTTTGTCTATCATAAGATTAGGTATTATGCAAGAATTAACTCATTTGAAATAAAAACAAATATTGAAAGATAATAATAATATCGTACTTATATATTTAATATTGTCGGCCAAGTATAGCAATCAAACACTCATAATTTTCCTAAATGAAGAGCTCTATATATCAACAATAATTCTATAAAAATCACGAGGAAGACAAATGCTAGCTACTGGTCAGTCTTTTCAAAAATAAAACTCAATAGAAGAAACATAGGTAACACTTAAATTGATTTTATAAACTGATTGTATCTAAAGTTACAAATAACTGCAAATATAACCGTAAATTTGGCTGGAAAAAAGAGTGAAAACTGTGTTTTTATATATTATTATATAGATTATATAATTTTTTTAGCTCTATATTAGTAATGATGATGATGATGATGATGATGATGGCCCGTATAGATTAAATACATTAATAAATTATATTTAGTCATATATAGCACAAAATATGACAATATATATATATATAACCATAATTTGTCTTAATATTACTAAAAAAGTAATAATTTGAACAAAAAAAATATAAGAGAGAGGTAGCAAGATTACTAACCATTTGTTCAAGAGGTGATCTAGTCAACGTAATGAGACGTTTGAGTTTTAAAATGGCGGTTAAAATATATAAAAATATTTAGAATCTGTTAGTAATATATAATTTTGCAATTATATTAGTGATACAAATTAGCTGTCATTTAAGTTTAAGGTAAAATTAAATATAATTGAACATAATTAATAATATACGAATTATTCGATTGTAAATAGATTTTGTTCAAGTATAGATGCATTATTTTATTTCTAAAATAAACTTATATTCTTAACTATTTTTCATTAGATTGATTGGTAATCTTCTTTTGTAATATCAAAGCAAAAAATTATAATAGCATGTAACACATGTTTCCCTTTCCTTCCTAGGCATATTATATTCTCTCACTTTGGTCTACGGTCTAATAGGAAGGATAAAATGTGAAAACCTTGAGATTAAATGATAATTTCAAATGGATCCATAACAACAATGTAGCATCTAACCAAATTCTATTTTAAAAAAAAATCCAAGAAATGTACTGAGAAAGCGTAGAATCATTGCACCGTATATAAACATTATCATGAAGCAATTAAGAAAGTTAAAAAAAAAATCTTGACTTTATAATTGAAGAGAAAATAATAAATAACACTAAAACTAAAAATAAAAATAAAAGTGTACGTACGTAACCGAACCTTATTAATTAATTTGCAATATCGTACCACAACTTCATGTCAATATTTTTTTTCTTGCATCAACTCATTCACCACACAAACACAAGATCCATGCGTAAACATCAGTAATTAGCAAAAAAAAAAAAACTATTAGGATTCTACAAAAATGACGCAACATTAAAAGTAGTGCAGAATTCATAAAAAGAAAAAAAAAAAAAAGTAGTGCAGAATTTGGATTTTTACTAAATTAGAATAATTTCAGAATCTATCTACTTCTACTCTAAATTAGTGGGACAAAATTTGCACCATCTTGGAAAGTAGAAAATAATAAATATGAAGAAAGAAACTGTTTCTAATTTCTTCCCATAAAACTTAATCTCCCGGAGCAGGAGCCACCGATTGTAGGCATGAAAGAGCAAATGATATGATGTATTATGAGAGGATTTGAGAAATGAATAACTGAAGGGAAAAAGGATAGGGAGATTTACCAATGAAATTAAACTTTGAAGGCGTCGGCGTAGATGCCCCAGTGAGGGTACCGATCATGTCAATATGAAGAAAGTAGAACAAAATCAACAAAAGTAGCAGAGGTATGATAATATATATCACGTGTGTTTGGTGGAAATATATATGTGGGCTTAGGAAAATTGTACACCATATATATTATGTTTTATAGTTATTTAAGGTTTAAATTAATAATTGCCATGGAATTATCTGTCCCTAAAGTAAAGCTCTCTGCATGCACATTTAAAACAAAAATGCTAATAATTGATGCGGCAAGAAACTGTCTAAAAAACTGCAAAAAAAACTAAAAATGGCGCCAAAAAAAAGTGTCAAAAACTGTGTTTTTATATATTATATAGATTAATTATATGGTCTGAGAAATGTATGAAATTGATTATTTTTTAAGATTTATTAATTGGATTATTTTATTTTTACGCGGCTAGAAAAATAGAAATATTAAAATACAATAATTACGTACGCTTTTTCGGGCGTAAAATTGATCACAAATAACGGCTTATAAATTTTGAAAAAGTAATCCATTTTTAAAAAAATCTCGAAATGTAAATATCAAAGTGTAATTAATTACACCCTAATTAATGGACAATGCTCCGCAGTTTCATCTAATTTAAAATGACAAAAGGTCGAGTTCTTCACTTCTATCCCAGATATTCTGACATTACATCAAAGTTCTTATCTTATCAAACAAAGATAAAAATTAAATAAATAGCAGATCGAATATCCAGGTCATGTATTAGTAACCATGCAAACAAATATGTCGGTTTACTGCATCACAATCAACAAATCAGATATACTGCTAAAATTCATCAACTTTGCCATCTCAACAACCAATCTCATATCATCTCATCCCATAACATACCGACAATCCAAAAAAATACTTAAAAATCACTGAAACAAGATACATTCTCGGGGCACAGAAAATATGATGTTTCTAATGTTTATGTCTACTGCCAGTCTTTCTTGATCTCGAAATAATAGTTCAGCTCCAGGTAGCTTCTCTTGTCGTCATCAAGGAACTGCAACCATGTAAACACGGGGTTAAACGATCATATACTCTTCTAAATCTTTCAGCACACAAACAGAAATGAACAATTTGTTCAAGACCTTGCTCTAGGTATTTTTACACAGCTAAGAAAGTCTATCCAATTAGTTTGAAGCCTTATATCGAAAGATCAAGACACAGTCAGTTACATTTCATTATCCGTGGCCATAAGAGGTGGTCCTTCTGGACCTGTTTCTGTATATATCTTATAGAACGTAGCAAAGCCAAACAAACACATTCAATGAACATGTATAATTGTAAATTTATTTACCATAAGTTCTGATTGGGTAGTGTGTACCTCAAAATGACTAACTGACTGGAAATATACTGAATATTCTAAAATGCGAGCATAAATTTGTTGCACAGAAAATAAGAGAATATGTTAACCATCTTTTATTGCATTTCAACAAACATCTATGTCACTCGAAAGTTTTGTGAGAAACGTTGAATGGTTCAGTTACCTGAGTTCTTGCTGAATATGATCCTCTAGCAAAAATTCCAGCAGGGGTAGTCTCTTCAGGCATTACATGTATATAAGGTTCTGCCTGGGGACTGAAGGTTCCGATCATCTCTTTCGTGTTGTCCACTGAAAATAAATATTGAAAAACAACCAACTTTAATGTTGCTATTTGGCTAAATGGCAGTGTCACGGACAATATGAACTAACCTTTAATGCCAGTTTTCCAGACATTGTTCTTATACTTGAAGCCGGAAACAATATTGTTGCTGACCCGGAATGTAAACACGAGGTTATAACGGCTTCCCTCTTTCAGTACGAACCACGGGCTTTTTGGGTTTCCATCCTCAGGTATTGGAAGGACAATATCATCCCTACCAGCTGTTTTAATTGTGAGGCTCAGGATTTTCACTTCTGGATCAAGTGTCTCTACAAAACAGAATCAGAGGAAGAGTATGTCAAAAACCTCCATAAGTTCCATATGTTTCCACTGCTGACTAGAAAGATATTAGATTGCCTAACAGTGGTATGCAATATTGTGCTGGGAAAAAAAGGATTTTTACAGCAATGGTGATACAGTGATAACTGAATAGAACTTGTGCCAACAATTTACTAGCAAACAACCAATTGAACAACTGCCAACGTCTGTATGAAAACTAAGCCTTACTAAGCCCAAGTCCGTATCCAGAAATTGTTGGATGAATAGGATAAAAGACAACCAGCCCATCCACT
Organism: Perilla frutescens; assembly: GCA_026008535.1. Taxonomy (NCBI): domain Eukaryota; kingdom Viridiplantae; phylum Streptophyta; class Magnoliopsida; order Lamiales; family Lamiaceae; genus Perilla; species Perilla frutescens. The sequence goes on from BRKX01000004.1 coordinate 20,152,647, forward strand.
GCCACTGGATCAAGGAGGAGCAGCTGACCCTCCTATGTCTAGATATATACAGAACCCGATATCTATGCTAGACCTACTTTTATATATCAGGGTTCGAAGTCTTCCAAAAGACCATCCGATATAAAAGTAAAATTCGTTAGAAAGTTGACAGGCAACACATTTGACAACGGGTCTTAAATAAGTTTATGTCCCTAAATGCACAGTGAAGAAGAAGTAGAATATAATGTAGTGAGAGAGGCTGAGAATGTGATCGAATTTGAAATTCTTTTTCAACAGAAATGACTGCATGATCACAGTGGGGGCCTCGATGTGCCAATATGACATTTTCTAGACACAGATCAAATCAATGAGGCAAAAAATCTCAACTAGTTCTTAGTTCAACTCTTAAGTCCAGTACTCGAACCTCTCTCATTTCATCCACTTAACGGCATCTCGACCGCTATAGCAAGATCTACAAGAATTTTGAGTTTAATATCACATAATTGAGCAAGAACAGAAACGCAGAGGTTTCAGACAATTCTTCGTTTGTAACAGCTGTAACGACACTAGGCATTATCAATCAAATATATATATATATATATATATATATCACCTCCAACAGAATTTATATCCACGCTTCCAAGAAGCTGTTCCTTCCATCTTCTCAAACTCTCATCATCCTAAATTCTCAAAGCAAAACAGGACATAATCATAAGTTGAGGGCAAGATCCTTAAAAAAAGCAGAATCTTTAATCTTTATCCTAGATAAGGTAGTAGAAGACAAACCTTGTCCTTTTCAGACAACTCTTTGAGAGTGCACTGAGGCCCCAACTGAATCTTGGCCTCAGCATCATCGTCATCTTCTTCCTCGGTTTCCGGGTCTGGGTTCACCTTAGTTTCAGTGTGGTTACCCTCTTCCCCATCACCCTTGTTATCATCGAATCCCATGCCTTTAGAACTCGTAGCAACTCCAACAGCCAAAGACATCAACAAGAAATTCACACAATTTTGGTTCAAGAACGGAATCCCAGAGAGAACTGTGATTCTTCCCCCCAACAAAATGTAACAAGAACACCGAGAGCTGGAAAAAGAGACCAAGACGGGGGGGGGGGGATACTAGACAAGGCACGCAGAAAGCAAAAGAATGAATTTTTATATAGATCAAAGCATTCAAGGATAAAGATAAATAAGATAAACGCAGTAATTTTTTAAGAATGAGAATGCAGAATCCAATAAAGGATAAAGAAAAAAACAAAAGGAAAAAAAACACGCCCCACCAGGATAACGCCCCCAAAGAACTAACTAGAAACTGACATCAAGAACGCAACAAAGGAACAAAAACTAAAAGATGTGTGTGTGTGTGTGTGTGTGAGAGAGAGAGAGAGAGAGAGAGAGCGAGATTTTCTAGGATGCTTCAAATTGGATTAAGAAACAGTCATGCGGTGATCCGGGATTGATAATAAATGAGGAACAAATGTATGAAATAATTTCCATTCCAAAATTTTAAAAAGAAAAGGAAAGAAATTTATGTGTGTTTGTGTGTGTGTGTGTGTGAGAGAGAGAGAGAGAGAGGGTGGGAAGATCGTGAAGGTCACTCAGCAGCACTTACTCCAAAGGAAACATTCAACGTATTATACGATACAGCCTAGGGTTGGGTGGACTTTTGAGTTTTGAGTACCTTTGACCTGTGGTCGATTGGCCAATGATTGAGTACTGCGTACGTGCACCTACTAGTAGTCTGTAATAACTCATCGTCTTTGTTGAGAGAGTATCCCTTGGCCCCCTTGCTTTCTTTAATATCACATGCCCATCAACCATCATTATGATTTATGTTTTGACCAACCCGGTTTTTACTGTTTCTATGGATAAAATGTCTTGCTGTCGAGCAGTCAAAAGTTTCAGTTTTACTGTGAAATTTAAAGAAAGGTTGTCTTGTTTTGTTGCCTCTTCAAAGTTCAAACTGGATGTGGGGTGTTTTTGTTTTTGGCCCAATGTTGACTTTGTCATATCATAACATTTGCCAACTTTTTGCAGTCAGTCAATCCGTTGTAGGATCGATATAATTTTTTATTTTATTTTTTTGCCAATTGAAATTCAATAATTCATGTAATGGTGAATATTTAAGAAATATTATGAGGCCAATTATTTGCATTTGTGAGGCTGTGACACGAGGCGTCCTGCCAAAATACAACAGACATAACTCTTTTTTTTTTGCCCTTTTGTTTTATCATAATATATACTGTTGGAGTATTTTAGATTAGTATTTATGTTATTTGCTTGTTAAAGGTAGTTTAATCTTTTAGCTTTTTAGGATTTTGAGGTCCTCCTATCCCTTATTTGCTTTCTACTTTGGTCGATGATGTTTTCAATATCTTGCACTCTTGGTTTGAGAGAGAGAGAGAGAGAGATTTTTTAAGGATCGCAATTCACAGACACTAAATAACTCGTGTTAGCAAATTAGGAAAATGGAAGAATCACCTAAAACAAATAAAATTGAAGAAAAAAAAAGTAAAATTACTTAAAATGAATGTGCGGGAACAATATACAATGAACACCATTACTCAATTACATTTATGGATGTTGATACGAGGACTTGGTGCGAGGAATTCAAAGTTAATACCAATTATTGCATTAATTAACGGGGGCCCATATAATAATTTCGATGCATGTTCAACGTTTGGACATTTCTAATCCATGATTTGATAGTTGAGCATTGATAATTGAGAATGCTGTGTTGCACTGTTGCTGTACAAACAAGGTTTATGTAGGTGTAATGGGCGCACGATCATGCCAACATATGTCGCACAAAACAAAACTGCGGACCAAAACATTGTCATGACAAGGATATATCTCGGTCATCATGCAAGACCATACATAAACCTCAAAAATCAACTTCACCTAAATTAGAAATCAAAACAAGAAAGAGCTTACGATCTCATAATCCAAACTATTCTTCTTCTTGATCTCGGTTTAGAGCGCCAATATTTAGCAACAACGGAACGGTGTGTACTCGTCAGAAAGATCTTCACCAGCAGCACCTATAATCAGTTACCTGGTTAGAATAGAGAAAGAGATTCAGATACAAGTCAAGCAAACAATGGTGTTTTTCAACCATAACTAAGCTAGAATCTGTCAGATTAATATTTAAGATACAATTGTAGGAGCCATTAATAGCTTCAAAACCAATTACTATGGTAAAAGATCATTACAGCATATCCATAAATCAATTATTCTGATTTTCTTTATTAGATAAGGTTTTACTTGAGAGCATAATTACCCTCTTATCTTAGTGATTCTCCAATGTAAGTAAGTGCTCAATGTAAACACACATAGACAATACTGCACCAAAGTCATTCCTTCTAACCATACACAAACTAAAAATATTTGGTGTGTACAAGTTCCAGTGAACATTCAACAAAACTGTGAACAAACGAAACACAACAGTAGTACCCATACTCAAGTGTTGAATACAATCAAACAAAGCTTGGTGGAAATATAGTGATCACACCAAATCAGAGGAATCCAAGACCTTCCAAAGTGCAAGGCTTCTATCACATACTATGCATCTAAACGTGTAATCCTGCTAACTAAGTTTAAAAGGATACAAAACAAAAAAAGGTTTGGTAAGAAAGAGCCCTTTATATTATGAAGGAGACATGACATACTATTTCACCTGGAATAAAATCAATTGCTTCCCCATTTTCCCACCACCCGCTCTTTTGCAGAAACATGTACAGCCACATCCTCTTGTGGTGTACCAAAATTTTGCCCATTTTGATATATCCGATTTGTAATCTTTGATGTCAAGAAGGCAAATGCACACCGTGTCCCTCGCAAAGCAAACAGTAGAGGATTGAAAATGACAGCAAGCATCACATCCCCTTTTGCCACGATCAGGTACTGTATCAGTGAAACTATATAAGATGATGTATATGATCACAAATATATAGTGTCAGACAGTCAGAAGAGCAGAATAATCGTAGAATCTACGGGGAAAAAAATGATTTGGAATGATAGTGTGAAGCTGTTTACCACGACAAGAATGCCTAAAATGGTAAGACTTGCTTGTTGTGCTTCCTGCCAGAAACGACCCTCATCAGATCCACCAAACCATCTACCCCATCCAAACCAACCACCTCCCCCAGAATTTCCTCCTCCACCTGCTTCCTCTCTCCTTTTAATTTCTTTATCCCATTTCTCCAATTCCGCTTTCTTTCCACCAAGGGCGCTTTCTAAGGCTTTTCGAGCCTGTTCCTGTAATTAACACACATATCACATTTGATAAGTGAACAGTAGGCCACAAACGAAAAGTGCATCTGAAATTTATGCTCACGACTATGCAATCTAAAAGTATCATTGGAAGTCCTCTAATCCTCACATGGATTACAGACTTCCTTCCCAGGTATGGATGCATTCCCCAGATATTCAAAATGCAAAAACTAATTACTCTTTTTTTGTTTAGGTAATATTTGAATTATCAAGCACCTTAACAAGAAGTAAAACAAGTTTTCCTTCAAAAAAGGATAATTTAAACTAACAAAATGAATTCCACAAGCAGAATTCCTCTAGAAAATTAAACATCAAGTCCTTTATGTTATGTTTGGATTGAAGAATTTAACTTAAGATGACTCGTGGAAGGATTTCAAGTGACTCCATATTAAGTGGAATTTAATTCCATCAACCTCACTTCAAAAACAGTTAACAAAGAATGTTAAGGATTTGTTAATAAATATGTCCTCCAAATTTTTCAATCAAAGTAAAACCATAGGCTTTCTGTTAATAATTAAATGCCTAATGTGTGTAGTTAGCAGGTACTAAATTATCATTTAAGTTCTTTTTCAGAAACATATATATACAAAAAGGAATAATTTGGCCACCAAATTAGCCAAAAGAGCTTGACAAAGTCATTGAATTCAGTAGCAGCCTGAATCCTCCATTCATTTGTTTAAAAACTAAAGATTAAAAATATAAAAAACAACAAGGATTCAAAGAACACAAAAATTGTAAATGTTAATGAGCTAAGAGTAAGAAAACAGCATAGAAGTTGAATATAAGTAAACTTCAAGTTTAAAGAAAGAGAGGAAAGAATAATGAAGTGACTAGTAACTATGCTATAACAACTCGAGCAACATCTGTGCATACTTGTGCAAAGAGGCAGAAAATATTAATAATTGGAGCTCTTAAGACATGGATTCACCCAAGCGCAACAAGCGATGCCCTATCACACAACTATACCAATTAGATGGAGTTTTTTTGTTCAGCTCATCTGCACAAAAGAAGGCCAAGTAGGCGTGATTAAGAATGCCAATTGAAGTTGATTTAAAAAAAATCGGTGAAAGGGTTTGAGGCTTGAAAGCTGATTCAAATGTAACTTTCTAGTTCTAGTTTCAACAAGAGGAATCCCACGATATGCACTAAAATTTCGCCATCTTAGTAAGATAACCTTAATTTTTTTTATAGGTAAACCATATTGCCAGTCACCACTAGCAACATTTATTTACTTCACCCATTAAAATTAATTTCATGTATAAATCACATCTGCTGCAAATTCTTCGTTATGTTCTCCTCGCTATCCTATTTTGTCTTTGCTCGTATTTTTTTATTTAATTCCAAATAACAAGTCCAATATCTTGGTTTCGACTTTCGATTATCCAATGAATCCAGCCAAATTAGGGGCAAACTAAAACGGCAAATCGATTCTCCATTTATCCCAAACATTCCATTTCCTCCATTTTGGAACTAATAGCTAGTTTCGACACGAATAACAAAAAAGGCAAAAAAAAAAAAAAGTGGAGAAGAACCTGTTTGCGATTGTCCGAGAAAAGGCAAGAAAACCTGCCGTTGCAATTGAGGGAACGTGCGAGAGAGGTCCAGTTGTGAGTTGAACTGCCGGAAGCAACGAGTTTCGGTAGAGTTGCAGTGCGCCGAGTTTGGGTTTTGTGAGCTGGGATTAGTGGCGGAATACACAGAATTTGCGCCATCATTCCTAGTTCCGTCAATTCTCAGGCTATAATCTACGTCTCATGGCGACTTGTGATTGTAGGAGCTAGGAGGAAAAAACGGGTACGGATCGCCCACGAGTCCGGGCCTTCAAACCCAGTATGTTTAATTTAATTCTAAAGATGGGTTAATCTTGCGGGTTGGGCTGCCTGGCCCTATAATAACCTTGTACAGCTTTGGGTAAATCTATTTACAAATAATCGCGTAGTGATTTTCTATCACAAAGTAGACGAGCAAGAAGACATACTCAGCGTCGAAGATATCACCAATTTTCAACCCGTTTGGTTGGCAGGAAAGTAAAGTTGTTTGGGAATATGATTTCTAGGAATGTGGTTTTGAGAAAAATAAATCCAATTAGATTTTTATCCTGTGTTTGGAACACAATTTAAAAGTGTCTGGATTCTCATTTTAATATTTGATTTAAATTAAATAAATAGAAAATGAAATACCTAAAATATCTCTTATCATTTCCGTATTACTAATAATTTTTATAACGTTTAATATATTAACAATTAATATAGTTTATAATTCTCTGTACACAAATAATTATATATATACATATATATATATATATTGTCGAAGTAATTTGAAAACATGTTATTTAAATTTAAATCAAAATAAATTATATGAGTATCAAAATAATTATATTCAAGATAATTATTCATTATTTTAGGTTAATATAAAAAATTTATTTTCAGTTTTACAACCGAGTTGCTCAATGTCTTTAGTCTGGCATTCTTCCTATCATCAAATTCTAAAAAATGGTTGTTAGCATGATCACATTTTAATTGGAATCTTATTGACAGAAAAATACAATTTTTTCCAAATTTTTCGAAAAAAAAAATATTTTTGAAATTCAAAATTATCAATCCAAAATTAATAATAATTCGTAAAAAATAAAATAATGAAAATCCAAAAATTTTCAAAATTGAGGAAGAAATTGGAAAATAAAGTTGTCATTTACAAGATTTCTATAGTCAAGTAATCAGAATACCTACATGGAGTAGGTATTCATAATTCAGGAAAGTTGCATCATTTTTTTTTATTTTGAGGAATCTGATTACTTTCTCCAGAGTTCATTAAAATTGAACCAAATACAGAAATTTAAAAATAAGGAATCAGATTACTTTTCCAGGGCAGATTCCATGTTAACCATACAGACCCTTTTTTGATTGGAGGGGCAAATGGGTTGTAAGAAGGCGTTGAGGAAGAAAATGATGAGAAATTAACAAGGAAATTGGATCTTTATTTAATTTTAGATGGAATTATATGTTGTGGGGCTACAATGGTATATGTGTCTAATAAAATAATATTTTTAGGTTGTTCAAAAATTGATTTTAATAAAGTGAGTCATGACTTATATTGTTGGGATTTTTTTGAATTGAACCACCGCAGAATCTAATTGGATGTTCATTAATCTTAATGTCATGTAGATCATAATTTTATACAGCACATATGTTTTAATTAACCGAGTGTAATAAACATGCATAGCCGATTTTCGAATCTACTGAAAGCAGAAACATAGAATATCGAAAAACGACTTACAAATTAAATGACGGGTTGAGGACAAGATTTAAAGATCTAATCTTGCTGTTGTATGTATGAAATCGGCGCCCCCACTGTGATATTCCACTCCTCGATTTTCTGATGTATTTTCAGACTGAATCTAGCTTTAGGGTAGGCTGAAATCTACTAGATCGATATGAAATCTATGGAGATCAAGATGACAAAAGAGAGCTGATTTGTGTGTGTGTAATTTTCGATCCCCACCCTCTTATTTATAAGGGGGTGGACGAAAATTACAAGTCCCAAACCTACTGGGCTTGGGTCTCTTAAGTCTGGTTCCATCTCCAGTCCATTAAAGTTATATTGGGCTACAACAAGAATCTAGAAGAATATTAATTTGGCCTGATAATTTATTTAATTTCCAATATCCAATAAACTTAGGATATAATTAAATAAAGTAAGTATTATTTTTATTCCACTAAGGAAATAATACTGACCTACCAATTTAATACATATTTCTGAATATGTTTTCTCCTTTAGTCCAGCCATTCCCTGTGTTTAAGATATAATGCCCATTAATTAATTATGTAAGCTTCTGACAGCTATAATTAATTAATATCTTATCCTTGAGTAGTACCACACAAGCTTTACTTATGTACGAAATAAATTCCACATGCAGGGTTTTAACATGAACTTGTGTTTTCTCAAGGAGACACCATCAACCTGGCGCATCAGGACACGGTGCCCCTACATATTGCACGACCCATCATAAGTGTAAATGTTACAACCCAAGATATCGAGATTATTGATTCTATGAAAGAATCTCATCCTTTGATAAATCAAAGCTGCAACACTACACATATATGTCCGCTAACATATAGGGGTTAAGAACCCAAACTCTGTGGATTCTTATTCTCTCATTTGAGGCCAGAATAAAGAATAGAATCATATAGTGATTCTCCTCAATACACTTACACGTGTACTAGAATAATCAGTTAGTCAAGATAAACTAACTATCAGATTATTGTAGCGTACCGATGGCGGGTTCAGTGCCATCTAGACCGTGAGCTTTTTAATACAATACAAGGAACCAATGATATGATCTAACTGTGTGTTTACCCACACCATATCATCTACAATGTAAGTATAGTGAACATGTATGTAAATACAACAATTTAAATGCAAATAGTGACTGCAATTGTATTCATTCTATATCATCATAAAACATCATCAATAATGTATACAAAAGACAGGTCTTCTAGTATACAAAACCAACACATATTTTATCCGATTTTTAGTGGTCAAGATATTTAATTTTGGAGGAATTAAATAGTATATGATTGATTTATGTTTATTGTAGATAATCGTAATATTTTTATTTTTTCTCAAAATTAATTTTCGGTGAGTTAGAAATTAATTATAGAAGTTGGTTACTCGATTGGGCATTTATAAAATGTGGGGAAATATGATGAAGCACATTTACTGAATCCCACATTTAATTCTTAATTAAGTTAATATGTGTATTTAAGTGTTTAATCACTTAACTGTAATATCTAATATGCACGGGAATGTGGGCTCTGAGCCCATATGCGCCCGTCCGCCCGTGGCTGTGCTGGTGCTAGTGTCGGGGTCTGGACCAGTGCCAGTGCCAGTGCCGTTCTTGGTTCTCGGTTCTTGATAATTGAACTTTGGGTTGTACGTGAACAGACTTGGGCCTAGAGGTGAGCAAAAAGTCCCGAAACTCGAGAACCTTCGGCTCAGTTCTTTTCAAATTTCGGTTTGTTTTCTAGAAAAAATTCGGTTTTCGGTTTCGGTTCGGTCCAGAGAGAAAATACCCGAACTGAACCGAAAAACTAAATTTATATATATTAGTAATAAAAATACTCAGCTTTGTTGAACTTTATAGTTTATTCAATTTTGCTTTATTGGAGTTTACACTTTTTTAGACTTTATTCAATTGTTTATTAGTATTTTTTGAACATGAATCTTGATAATTAGCTAATTCATACTTGTACGTATTTAATTATATCGAATGAGGAGAATTTAAAGCAAAAAAAATCAAAAAATTAGAAAAAAAATTTAGTTCAAAACCGAACTGAACTGAAATATTTCGGTCTTGTTCGGTTCGGTTCTATTTTTTAAAAATTCAGTTTTTTTCAATTTTAACATTTTCAGGACCCAAATGAACCGAATTCTCACCCCTACTTGGGCCTAGCCGAGCTCCAGTTTTAGAACATGAAAACATATGGAATGAAAAGAGTACGCATTCTCGGTTCTCAGTTCTTGACAATTGGATGGGTTGTATGTGGGTGAACTTGGGCCTGGCCGAGCTCCAGTTTTAGAACATGAAAACAGACGGAATGAAAAGTGGTGCTACTGTTGGAAGGACGAAGTCGGACCCTGAACCAGTGCCAGTACAAGTTCTCGGTTCTTGACAATTAGATTTTGGGTTGTATGTGGGCGGACTTGGGTCTGGCCGAGCTCCAGTTTTAGAACATGAAAACAAACGGAATGAGAAGTGGTGCTACTGCCGGAAGGATGAAGTCGTTTAATCCTTTAAAGACAAAATATCAAACCATGAGCATTAGCCGAGGCGTAATTATCTTATAGAGAGGGTCCCCTCAACTCGGCTAATCAAGTTTGAGATTCAATCTGAATCTCTCTAGTTTGTTCTTCTTCTTATTGTTTCCCAGTATTTCCGGTTATTGTATTTGTAGCACTATTCTCGTTTTGTTATTTTCTTCTGTTTCCCAATATTTTCAGTTATTGTATTTGCAGTACTATTCTCATTTTGTTGTTTTCATCTTATCATTTCCCAGTATTTCCGATTATTGTATTTGTAGTACTATTCTCATTTTGTTATTTTGTACTCCAGCTCATTGTTAGATTCTGAAGCATTGTGATAAAATTACAATAGCAAGATAATTACCAAAACCCAACATTGTCTTTGCTTTGGAATGACGAGCTCATATGCATCTAGACTATCCTCCATGGCCAAGTTAAGACATCCCAACCAGCCAGTGAATGTCCTACAAAAATCGCGAATCACCCGAAAAAACATTATAGAAGTTAAATGTCTTTCTACGCTTTGAACTTAGAAATAACATATACGTAGAAGCTTGAACATAGGATGAATTTTAAGAATCACTTTGAACTTAAACTAAACAAGCGGTCCATTTTCTTATAGTTGTGAGTCATTCAAGTTGCGACGAAGCATGGGTTTCAAAAGACGCGATAATGAGTTTCATGCGACTGTTAAAATAAAGATGTACGAGACAAAACTAGTATGTGATGAAGCCATGCAAGGCCTTGAAGAACTAAACCCGGAGCTGCCATTCAAAGGTCCAATTGTGCGTATACAAGCCAAACAAATTCAAGGTTATTTTCAAATGTTAATGCGAAGAAAGAATGAAGTTGGAGATCAAGAAATTGGACGCAGTCCCAAATGGATTTTAGCATTATCAATTGAAGATGAAGATCAAGATCACACCATGGAGAATTTAACTTGAAGAATTGAAGATGAAGAGCTCAAGTGAACGTGTGCATGTGCATGTAAATTAACGTGCATGTGTGTGCGATTTTGGAGAAGAATTCGGCCCTATAGTAATTTAATTATGGGGTTGATTTTATTTAGACTATAGTATTTATTTTATTTAACTTAGACTATAGAAGATCGGATTTTTATTTAATTATTTGGGTAATTTTCGTCCATAATGAAATTAGGTTTGACTAGAATTGTATTTAAGACAATTTCCTACCTTGAATAGAATTCTAGTTTAGGGAACTTCCTAGTATAGTTAGAGATCCCTTTTGGATCAATCTTTTGAGCCTTTTTTATGATTAATTTCGTTCCCTATAGCTCTTATAAATAGGGGAACCATGTCATATTGATACTTTAGACTTTATTTGAATTATCAAGCTTTGCTTTCAATATTGTCTCAACCCCTTTTAATCTTTGTGAGTTTTGATTAAAAATTCATATTCTTGGAGCTAGCAACTTTAAGTCTTATTCAAGGGTATTGCTTAATCCACTTGAGGGATTAACCGGTATTCGCTATCCGAAGATCAACTTAGAGATTTCAACCTTGGATACGTTCGAGATTCAAGGAGGCTATCGGGTTGTGATTTACATCAACAATCATTAACTATCTACCATACACGACGTCAAGCATCTTCATCAACATCCGCCACCCATCAATTCACAAGTTCGTGTTCGAGTTCTACACAAGATTCATCCATACCATAAGTCGTTTAATCCTTAACATATACTACCTACCCAAGCCTTTCTTCACCATAAACACCCACGGCCTACACCATAATTCCAGCCCTTATACGCCACCTTTCACCCCTCAATATCTTGGTTTTGTGTTACTTAGTCGTGTCATAATTTAAGTGTTTTTAATTGTCTAGATTAGCTTGTTTATTTCGTATTGTTGAGTCGGATTGAAGCCCTTCATTCGCTGACGTGTTTCGTATCCAGAAGTCTTCCACTACGTTCTCAAGATTCGTCCTAGCATAGTCGGGTCATATCAATATGAGAAAATCTGCTAGCTATGTTAGGGTTTTTCGAATTAAACCACCGCATGATCTTATTGGTTGCTCATTAATCCATGTATAATGTAAATCATAATTTTATGTAACATGTATGAATATAATAAACCGAGTTCAATTATCATGCCGGACAATTTTTGATTCTACTGAAAACGGAAACATAGATATCGAAAATATACTTACAAATCAAATGACGGGTTGATGACAAGATTAAAGATCTAATCTTGCTGTTGAGTGCACTATGATCGGCGCCCCACTATGCTATTCCACTCCTTGATCTTCTGTTGTATTCCCGGATTGTGTTTAGATACAGGGTGGGCTGTAATCTACTGAGATGAGTGTAAATTCTGTGGGGATCAAGAAAATGAAAAGAGGGTTGATTTCTTGTGCTATAATATTTGTCCCCCTCCCCTATATTTATAGGGAGGTGGGTGAAAATTACAAGTCCCAAACCTACTGGGCTTGGGCCTCTAGCTCTTGTTCCATCTCCAATCCACTTCAGTCATATTGGGTTACAACAAGGATCTAGAAGAATATTAAATTGGCCTGCTAATTTATTTAATTTCTAATATCCAATAAACTTAGGATATATATTAAATAAATTAAATATTATTTTTATTCCACTAAAGAAATAATACTGACCTACCAATTTAATACATATTTGCAAATATGTTTTCTCCTTTAGTTCAACCATTCTCCATGTTTAAGATATAATGTCCATTAATTAATTATGTAAGCTTCTGAAAGCTATAATTAATTAATATCTTACTCCTTGAGTAGTACCACACAAACTTTATCATGTACGAAATAAATTCCACCTGCAGGGTTTTACATGAACTTTGTGTTTCCTCAAGAGGACATCATCAACCTGACACACCAGGACACAGTGCCCATATATATTGTACGACTCATCATATATGTAAATGTTATCACTCAAAATATTGAGATTATTGATTCTATCAAAGAACCTCACTCATTGATAGATCAAAGTAATAAACACAACATATATATGTCTGCCAATATATACGAGTGTGGATCTTTATTCTCTCACTTAAGGTCAGAACAGAGAATAGTATCCTATCGTGAACCTCCTTAACACACTAACAAGTGTATCAGAATAATCAGCTAGTCAAGATAAACTAACTATCAGATTATTCTACAGTGTACAATGGTTGGTTCAGGACCATCTAAACTGCGAGCCTTTTAATACTTTGCAAGGAATCCGATGATATGATCTTTACCGTGTGTTTACCCACACCATATCATCTACAATGCAAGTATATGGAAACATGCATATAAATATAACAATAAATAAATGCACAAATAGTGATTGCAATCATTATTCAATCTATATTATCTTAATATTGTTTATTGTATACAAAGACAAGCTTTCCAGTATACAAAACTAACAAATGGTACAAAAGAACTTGTTGTCCCGAAGAGAATCTCTTCCTTCTAATCACTTGATCATGGAGCCTCTTCATTTTTTCCTTGTAAAGGACAACATTATCATAGGCTTCCATCCTCATCTCTTTCAGTTCTTGAATCTGAAATTTTCTGGCATGCCCTGTTGCATCCTTATCCATGTTCAGTCACTAGAGTGCCCATTGTGCCTTGTGTTCTAGCTCTACTGGCAGATGGCATCATTTTCCATAAATCAGCTTATATGGGACATCCTAATTGGAGTTTTGAACGCAGTTTGATATGCCCATAGGGCATCATCCAGATGAATACTCCAATCTTTCCGACTTGGATTTACTACCTTTCCAAGGATGGCTTTTTTTCTCGATTTGATACTTCATCTTGGCCATTTCCTTGTAGATGATAGGCTGTTGTGACTATATGGTTCACCCCATATTTCTTCAGCAACTTTTCTAGCGTTTGGTTGCAAAAATGGGTCCCTTGATCGTTGATGATGGACCTGGGCACACCAAAATGACTGAAAATATGAGACTTCAAAAATACAGCGACTACTCTTGTATCATTTGTAGGAATAGCCTTGGTTTCCATCCATTTGGATACATAATCTACCGCCAAGATGATGTAGTGGTTCCCCCTAGAGTTTGCGAGGGGACCCATGAAATCCATTCCCCAAACATCAAAAATCTCCACTGGCAAATAGGTGTCATGAGCATTTCATTTCTTCTTGTGATATTTCCAACTCTCTGGCACTGATCACATCTCCTGTATATGTTGTGGGCATCCTGGAAAATCGTGGGTCAAAAGAACCCACAGTCCATAACTCTTCTTGCTGTTCGGTTTGGTCTGAAATGCCCTCCGCAAGCATAATTGTGACAATGCTTCAAAATCTCCTCAATTTCATTGTCAGGGACACATCTTCTTATGATCTGATTAGCACACCTCCTCCATAGAATAGGGCTATCCTATGCATAAAACTTGCTCTCATGCCTCAGTTTATTCTTTTGGTACCTCAAGTACCCAATAAGCATCTCCCCAGACATCAAGAAATTAACCACATCTGCATACCAGGGCTCCCGTGTGCCCCTTGTTGAGTACAAATGCTCATCAGGAAAATGATCCGGAATGGGCATTTCGTCGCCTTTTTCATTCAGCACCCGACTCAGATAGTCAGCTACCAAGTTCTGTGCCCTACTCTTATCTTTTATCTCAACATCAAACTCCTGCAAGAGCAGGATCCATCTTATTAGTCTCAGCTTCATCTCCTTCTTGGCCATCAAGTGCCGTAGGGCACCGTGATCTATATAAACAATGCTCTTCATTCCCAAGAGATAGGACCAAAATTTCTCGAATGCAAACACTACTGCTAGCAACTCCTTCTCAATAGTGGTGTAATTACACTGTGTCCCATTCAGAGTTTGGAGGCATAGTAAATTACATGGCTTTCTTTTTCTCTTTTCTGACCTAGTACAACACCCACAACGTATCCACTGGTGTCACACATTATCTTAAAGGGCATTTCTCAATCTGGTGGTTGAATAACTGGTGCTATGACCAGATGCTTTTTTAGGGTATCAAATGCCTTCTTACAATCTTTATCAAAATCAAACGGGACATCTTGCTGCAACAAGTGAGTAATAGGCTGGGTAATTTTTGCAAAGTCTTTTATGAACCTTCTGTAGAATCCAGCGTGTCCTAGGAATCCTCTCACTTGTTTTACTGAAGTGGGATATGACAATTTTTCAATTATATCCACTTTTGCTTTGTCGACCTCAATGCCCCTCTCGAAAATCACATGGCCCGGTACAATTCCCTCTCTAACCATCACTACAAAAAAATCGTTGTTTAGTGATGGAATTATTCGTCGATAAATCCCACTTTTTCATCGTTAGTCTCAGCTAACGACGGACTAACGACAAAAATCATCCGTCGGTAAAGGCTTCATCGGCAAATTAATCTAACGACGGATATTGACGGTTGTTAATGTTAACGATGGACTTAACTACAGTCTAGTCCATCATTAACACTTGCTGTCGTCATTATTCATATTTAGAATTAACGACGTCACTAACGACGGATGTGTCCATCGTTAATATTGCTGACATCATTAGTCGCCTTGAAGAGTAACGGCGGACCTAATGACGGACACTGTCCATCATTAGAAAAGTCAAAGTTGACCATCGTATTCTAACGACGGATGTGTTCATCATTAAGTCCGTCGTTAAATTTAATTAATTATTTTTTTAATTATTATTTTTATTGCATTTTTTTGTAATATTCGATTTAATTTCGATTTTTGTTTATAAATTTCAGAAGAACATAAATAAACACGTAAAATAATATATATATATATATATATATATAAATCTCTAATAAAATACGTACAATGTCATAAAATATCATTATGGATACACAAGTATATGAAATACAAATAATAATATTATGATGAAGATGGAGGAGGGCCCCTAAACTGCGTTCGCATCTGCTCGAACATCTCAGCCTGCTACTGTATCATCTCCTGCTGCAGACGTATCTGTTCTTGCTGGGCTTGGAGAAGCGCTGTCTGTGCGTCCATCTTCTCCTGTAACTCCCGGATGGCTGCCTGAGTGTCGGGCTCTGGAGGAGCTGCAGAAGATACACTGGCAGTTGAATAACTCCGTGAACGACTGCTGAGCCTAAAAATTTAGTTCTTCTTGGAGTGCTGGCGGGCAGTGTTGACATACACAACGCTCATGTCAACATGTGGCTCCTCATCTATGCCAGGAGTCGCTGGCTCAACTCCTCAACCCGAGCCAATACATCAGCCTATTCACAAAATCAAATAAGAATGTTTAAATATATATTTATATCTAAAATAAAAATTTATAAATATTTATAAAGTCACTTACAGCGATACGAGTAGACTTTCCATCTGAATATAATCCATCAGCGGTGTCGTGCAATCTCTTGAATGTCTCCCACGTCACGTCATTTAGCCCGACACCTTTCTCCTTAGCCTATTAGATAGAGATGTGTTAGCACACACATATTAAAAATAAATAAATTAGTTAATAAAATATTTAGTACAAACCAAAGCTGCAGCATGTGCAACTGCACTCCTAGACCATCATCGATGCTTCACAATGCCGGTGCCAGGACCATCGGGCTCAGTGAGATGATTCTTTGATGCGACGGTAGACTTGGCCTTGAAGGACCACTGTCCCAATGCTGCTTGAAACCTTCCCACATCTCAGTATGCATGAATGGAGGGCAACTCTTGGTCCTATTCTTCTTAAAGCTATAGACCGTGTCCCTATATCTATCAGCAACCTTGATAGACCACTTTGCCCAGATGGCATCCTCCATAGCGGGATCCCAAGAAAACTCCTTTTGCAACATATTGAAAACATATGACAATGTTAAACTTAAAAAAAACTCAAAATAGAATATATATTAATAAAGATACCCGAAACTCCTCTATATAGTGCTGCCTCCTCTCAGCGGACACTATCTTCCAATTGAAGCCTGTCGGATACAAAAACTTCTTGAAGTTTCATGTGATGGCAGATGCAACCTGATGAGCTGGCATCAAAACACTTCCAAATGCACAAAATAATTAAGATATTAGAATATTAGAATAATAAAAATAACAAAATATAAAATGATATTGAATTATATAATTCAACATACTCATCCTCAATCCAACAAATCCAACATCCCTCTGCATCGAATGTAGGACGTGACGATCCCTCTAGTGATATATTACCAACTGGACCACTAAGGCCCATAGATGACAATGATGACGATCCAGATCGTCTAGCTCCCCCACTTGTAGCACCGCCTTAATACATCTGAAAAATAAAAAAATATTAATTTAGAAAGGTAATAAATGCCAACGATACTAATTAGTTGAATTATAAAACATCTAATTAGTTGAATAATAAAACATCTATCAAATTAAAAATAAACATTAATTTAGAAAACCTGACACACTAATCATCTATTTCATCATCATCATCATTGATATTATCATCTGATAAATCAATCTCTGGTTCAATATCTTCTTCATCCTCTTCGTCTTATTCAATGTCTATTACCCCACCATTTGGATGATTTGGTATCAGATCGTCATCTATTGTGAGAGTATACAAAACCATCAACTTCATCCTCTTGAAAGGGTGAGGTTATGATTGTATTATCATCTTGCGATGATACTTCAACATTAGATCGGGCCTTTATTTTACAAACTGCCCACCAATCACTTCGAGAGCGATTTAAACTTGAGTATTCATAATAACAAACTTGGATTGCTTGTTTAGCAACCACAAATGGATCAGATCCTGAATACTTACACTTATGCTTTATAGAAACCATTTTGTAGTCGGGATGCACATTTGTTTCGTGTGTTGATGTATCAAACCACTTACATTTGAACAACACTATCTTCTTAATAGGCAGACTAGCATATTCTAGCTTAATAATCTCTACCAACTGCCCGTAATACTCATAGTGTGTGCCTTTAATGCAGACTTCGCTGTTCATTGTAGCTCGCGTCGTGTGGAATTTGTATCCATTAATAAAATACACAGGATAGACATTAACGGAATGAGAAAGCCTTTTTGAAAGATCACGCATGATTTTGTTGACATTATTAGTTGGATCTTGTACCTGTTATAACAAAAAATTCTATATTATGGTACAGTTGACCATGTACAAATATATTAACATTTTGTACTATCATACACTTACATATTTGGCAAACCAGCTTGCGAATTCTTTATCCATTTGTTTATCAATATCTTCCATTGAGATATTCGAGCACATTGCTTTCAATTGATCAACAAACACACTTCAAAAAATTGAGCAGGGATTAAAATTTTGTGGAGAATAATATTACACACTATAGATCTGTGCTTACAGTGTATTGCATACTTACGTTGTGTACGGTTTAACTTCAGGATAGTTAAGTAACACGTAGATCTATGCTGCAGCGTACTCGTTTTGTGTTAAATATCTCTTAAGATATTTTTCCAAACGGTTGACCGTGATGCTTGAAGATTGACAGATTTGCTGCATTATCATCTATTAAGTCTCCAAGACCCTCATAATTACGAGGCATATTTCTATGTCTCCTTTTTACAAAATCCTTGAAATAATATGAACAGAATGTTGAAGTTTTCTCCACCAAGTAAGCATTGCAGATTGAGCCCTCAACTCGTGCTTTGTTTGGCACGTTGTTTTTCAACTTCCTCAAGTACCGTTCGAATGGATACATCTATCGATATTGTATAGGCCCAACAATTCTAGCTTGATCAGCTAAGTGTACAGGTAGATGCTCCATCGAATCGAAGAAACTTGGTGGAAAAATGCGTTCAAGTTTACATAATATGATCAGAATACTTTCATACAACCGACACACATCATCAACAGTGATTGTTCTGGAAGTCAAATCTTTGAAGAATAAACTCAACTCCATGATTGCCTTCCAAACATTAGATGATAGAAGTTCAACAAATGCTATCGGAATGAGACGTTGCATGAACACATGGCAATCGTGGCTTTTCATGCCAAACATTTTAAGTTTTCTCATATTCACGCATCTACTCATATTTGACACATACCCATCTGGAAATTTTAACTCTCAAATCCATTCAAATAAGACATTTTTCTCTCTCTTGTCTAACATATAACAAGCTTTTGGATACTTGCCGGTCGACTCATTCTGTTTTAGCTCTAGTCTTGAACAATATATATTCAACTCTTCTTTGGATTTGGATGTATCTTTCATTTTCCTCTGCACATTCAACACGGTGTTGAATAGATTGTCAAACACATTCTTTTCAATGTGCATGACATCCAAATTATGTCGAATCAATAGTGAGCTCCAGTATGAAAGATCCTAAAAGATGTTTTTCTTTTTCCACCCACAACCTTTAGAAATTGTCACATTATCATTGTTCTCAGTCACTTTTTTAAGACCCAATGCTTCTATGTGAGCCAAAATTTTAGTGCCCGATCTCATTTATGGAGGTCCTCCATTCACAACTTTGTTTCTCATGAATGTTTTTTTATTTTTACAGAAGGGGTGGTTTGCAGGTAAGAATTTTCGATGGTTATCAAACCATGATTGTTTACCACTATATGATAAAGTGAAGACATTAGTGGACTCCATACAATGTGGACATGCCAATCTTCCAGTAGTACTCTACCCAGATAACATGGAGTAAGCGGGAAAATCACTAATTGTCCATATTAATGCTACTCGTATTTGAAAATTATGTTTCAATGAAACATCATAAGTAGGCACACCTACCTCCCATAAGTTAATCAATTCAGATATCAAGGGTTATAAGAATACATCCAATTTCTCTTTTGGATTGCGTAGACCTGTGACAATACAATTAGAAATATGTACTGTTCTTTCATACACATCCATGGAGGCAAATTGTAAGATGTAATGATGACAGGCCACGAAGAATACTGCTGGCCTAATTGCCCAAATGGCTGGAACCCATCATTAGATAGACACAACCTAACATTACGTTCTTCTGAAGCGAATTGAGGAAAAGTTGTGTTCAGGTGTTTCCAGGTAGGAGAGTCTGCTGGATGTCGCATTACTCCATCATTAACAAATGATGCATGACAACGCATCTCCTTTGCTGTTGCATTAGATACATACAACCTCTGTAACCTTGGAGTAAGTGGAAAGTAGTACATCTTTTTGTATGCAATTGTGGTCTTCTGTCATTTTTGCGAACAACGACTTGTTTCCTTGAAACATGGATGACCGCAGAATTTGCATTCCAACAATTCACTATCAACATCCCAATAAATCATACAGTTGTTGAAGCAGCAATCGATCTTCTCTGCGGGTGATCCCATACCACGTAGTAATTTCTTTGTTGTGTAGAAATTATCAGTTACCAAATTATTCTCAGGAACAATCTCTTTCATTAATTGGGCTATCTGATCAAAACACTTCTCTGACATATTGTTCTTAGATTTTAAGTTCATCAAGTGAGCAACTAGTGACAATTGAGAATGGTTTTGACAAACCGTCCACAATTCTTTGTATGCGGCCCTCAACATGTCATAAAATCGTTGCGCTTTAGGATTTGAGGCCTCCTCGGTATGATCATCGATATCCATGTAGATTTGCAGATTAGCAGCATCCATTACCATGTTCTGGTACGTATTCAGTCCATCCTGACCACCCAAATTCTGCTCGGTAGCTGGACGCATTTGTTTTTCGCCTTAATACATCCATACATGATAATTGAAAACAAATCCATTCTTTGCCACGTGTAGTCGAACAGTAGATGACGTTTGAAATGACACGTTCTTGCACTTATAACAGGGACACTAAATCTTATCTATACTCATGAACGACGGTTGGTTGCAAGAAAACTCGATGAAAGATTCAAGTCCATTCAGGAAGTCCAGATTTAAACCACCGTTATTAAGATATCGCTGGTACATCCATTCACAATCTAGACTCATTGTAGAAGGCCAATTTCTAAAATATTTGATCGTTAAAAACTCACTAATTATCGTTCAATTAAATATAAAAATAATTCATAAAAAAATAAATAGCTAATTGTTTTTTAAAATTTCGACAGCACCTATGTGAATTTTCTAGTTCCAAGTTCTCGACTCTACGCTAATTGATCTATGTTCTTCTAATCGATTCAGAACAACAATACCAACAAACACCAACAATTCAATAATTAACATATATAAAAGTAAATGCTATAATCCATGAATTAAATATAAAAATAAAATACATAATTTTTTTCGAAATTTCGGCAGCACCTATGTGAATTTTCTAGTCTCAAGTTCTCGACTCTACGCTAATTGGTCTATGTTTTTCTAATCGATTCATAACAACAAAATCAACAAACACCAACAATTCAATAATTAACATATATAAATATAAATGTTATAATCCATCAATTAAATATAAAAATAAAATAGCTAATTTTTTTTTTCAAAATTTCGGCAGCACCCATGTGAATTTTCTAGTCCCAAGTTCTTGACTCTATGCTAATTGATCTATGTTCTTCTAATCGATTCATAACAATAAAATCAACAAAGACCAATAATTCAATAAAGAGGGATCCAGGGGCCCTCATCTCATTCAAATTCCACCAAATAATAAAGAGGGATCCAAGGGCCCTCATCCCATAAAATAATTAAATATACACCATTCAATGATAATTATCAAAGATGCTCTCATACTGGACATAATTAGCAAAAAATTTGCATGAACATCGAATTTTCGAAATTTGATTTCCAAATTTTCGAAAACCATTAAATAAAATCTGGAAATTTTGATGAATATCAAAATAGCATTCCAAATCTTATTTCATATGGATCGAAAATTACAAATAAACATAAAATTGGATTTTTCAAATTTAATAAAAAAATTCCTCCAATTTTAAAACAACACATTCAAAATTAAAGCTTAATTAAAATCTGAAAATTTAAGCAAGTTAAATTCATCTACAAATTTAATTAAAAATTTCAAATTTTACATAGAATTAATTCTAGAACAGTTCGGATTCCTGCTTTGATACTAATTGTTGTGATTTTTTTGAATTGTACCCCCACAAGATCTAACCGGATGCTTGTTAATTCTACAACATGTAAATCATATTTTATGTGTGATTCTAATTATTACCTATGTTGAATTAGCAAGTAAGTAAATCGATTCTCAAGCAGCGGAAAAGATAGAACTGATAAAGCACTTACATCGCATAGTAAGGTTGAGGACGGGATTAAAGGTCTAATCTCGTTATTGGAGCAAGACAAAATCGATGCCTCCTTTCTTCTTGGTGATGAACGAACAATCTCCAAGTTGATATTCCACTCCTTGATCTTCTACTGTATTCCCGAACCTTGTTTAGATGTAGGGTAGGCTGTAGACTACTTGGTGCGTCGTTCTTCACCAAAAATAATCCGACCAGCAGTCGGTATGCACACACTACCCTAAACAGTGGCGAGCAAGATCATCTCCCAAAGGACCGATGAGAATTATTCGAACCTTCAGTCTGCAGTAACCAAACTTTCCACATGAATTTTGTTGTTATAATGTAAAAACAAAAATAAAGCAAATAAACCAGAGAGTAGTTTTCTTAACAGATTAAAAGGTATTCCAGCTTCCAATTAACTCCACCCTAGCTTAATTATTCTGATCATTAACGCAGTGATAACTTCAATTAATGAATGCAAACCAGTTATAGCCACCGAAGACACTTCTGACGCAGCCTAATTTCTCCTTAGCTTCTCGATAATTAAGAAGACACGTCACCAATCATTTTCCTAATCGATTGACAACCGTAAGAGACACTCTATAGATTTAAAGAGCCGACAACTTTATGCACTAGAGAAACCCGATTCAAAACCAACAAACTCTAACACAGGATTGTCAAATTAAGACTGCTCTTCCCTTGATTCTGAAGAATCAATGTACCACTAATTAAACCTAAACCACAATTACGGATGGCCGATTTAATTGGCTACTAATTAATTCCGATCTACTAAATATTCGCGACTACCTAGCAGAACCGAAACAATTAACAACTTTAAACACAGAGAATCATTGATGCATTCATATAATTAAAGTATAAGAACATATTAGATCTCACAGAATAAATACGCCAGGGATTCGTTAATCTTCACTGGAATAGAATGCGCTTAGCTTGAATTCATAATTGGATTCGCACTTCAGAAATTAATTGATAGAAAGAACGATGAAGAAAGAATGAAATTGAATAGTGAAAATATCTACAGAGAAAAAAAAATCGTTCCTCCCATGTTTCTGGCATCTGGAATAATTTGTACTGCAATGGATAGAGTCCTACTCTATCTAGAAGTATTTTTATACAAATCCTTAATTAATTAATTAAAAAACATCATAATCCTAATCTAACTAGGAAAATAATAAAAACAGAGTCCAACAGTAATAAAAGAGGCCAGTATTTTCGTCCATGGCCCACAACTGGTGCAGATCCACTATCTCCAGCCCAAATACTCTCATAATCCATCAGTTAGTATGCCCATACCGACTGCTTTCCAGATTCTTCAACTTTTCTTCAATCCAATTGCGTCCAAACCCTTCAAAACAATGTCATTATCTCTACTTCCATGTCAACCACCTGAAATAAACCACAAGACACAAATTTTTCACAAAACTAGACCATAGGATGAGTAACACTGCAAAAATATACCAATATTAACTCAAAATATATACGAAATAACAACCTAATCACTACTAAACTGTGTGGGAACCCTATGGAATCAAGTGAGCATAAAAGGGGTTGATTTGTTATGCATAAATTTCATGTCTCCCTCTCTAATTAATAGAGAGAGAGGTGAAAATTATGTCCCCTAACCCTAATGGGTTTGGGCCTCTCCACTTGTTCCATTCCTCAGTCCACTTAGGTCTTATTTGGGCTACAATAGGGATCTAGAAGAATATTAAATTGCCCTACTAATTTATTTAATTTCTAATATCCATAATATTGATATAAATAAATAAATTAAGTATTATTTTTATTCCACTAAAGAAATAATACTGACTTACCAATTTAATACATATTTACAAATATATTTTTTCCTTTAATTCAGCCATTCACATGTTTAAGATATAATGTCCATTAATTAATTATGTAAGCTTTTAACAGCTACAATTAATTAACATCTTCATTCTAATAGTAGTACCACACAAGTTTTATCGTGTAGGAAATAAATTCCACCTGCAGGGTTTCACATGAACTTTGTGCTTCCTCAAGGGGACATCATCAACCTGGCGCACCAGGACATGGTGACCATACATAATGCACGACCCATTATATATGTAAACGCCACTGCCCAAAATATCAAGATTGTTGATCCTATTAAAGAATCTCACTCATTGATAAATCAAAGCAGTCAACGTAACATATATATGTCCTTCAATATATATGGGTTAAGAACTTGAATTCTGTGGATCTTTGTTCTCTCACTTAAGGTTAGAATAAAGAATAGAATCCTATCGTAATCCTCCTCAATACACACGCCGGTGTACTAGAATAATCTATTAGCCAAGATAAGCTAATTATCAGATCATTCTGCAAGGTACCGATGATGGATTCAGGACTATCTAAGTTGAGAGCCTTTTAATACATTGCAAAGAAATGATGATATGATCTTTACTGTGTGTTGACCTACAACATATCATCTACAATGCAAGTATATGGAACATGCAGATAAATATAATAATAATTAAAAATGCACACAATGACTGTAATAAATATTAAATCCATATCATCAAAAACAATGTTAAATGTATACAAAGACAAGTCTTCTAGTATACAAAACTAACAATACGTTTATTATGATAAAGCATAATCTATATTCTCATTAATTGACAAAGCATAATCTTTACTCATTAATTAATTACAACAGTATAATACTATGTTCTAATTAATTATATAGCAGTATAATATGAAAGTGTACACCCGTGTGAGAAGTGTATGTCTGCACAACGTTCACAGAAAAGTTGTTGAACGTTATAGAGGTGTTCTCAATAAAGTTCAAGAACGTTATTATGAACGTTGTGTTGTTTGTAGAAAGTAAAGCATGCAGAGATTTGGTAACCCTGTTCGATCAATCGATCTACGTAGGGGAGACTTGTCAAGTCCATAAAAAATAATTCACTACTCCGGTGTCATGTTTACTGAGGATTTTACACGCAGCTGACCTCTCGTCACTCGCTACCCTTTCTGCCCGTACATCATCTTTTGTTAAATTGAATTGTGAGATCCCCTCACAACCTAGATGTCTAACCTATCTAGTTCACATAGAAAATCTCTCCCAAGACTCCTTTTGATAGTGTATGAATAAGTGTGTTTCAATACACGATGACAAGAACACTATTCTCTAATCTAAGACATAACCATAACTAAGTTGCTCAAAACAGTCAGAAGTCTTAACAATACTTGTGCAGTGCTTTTGTTGGATGCATTATCTGCACTCTAACCTATACGTGTCCCAGGCTATTTATAGATGAACAGAGATAGTGTAACGCTCCGGTCCCGAGGATTAGGATGGGGATATTATGGGAAAAATACAAAGAAAAAAGTAGCATGATCCAAAATCCAGGGGGTCCTCTGTAATGTCCCGGTCCCAAAAGGAATAATAAATGAGGGTTGGGGTGTTACTAAAAAAGGAAGTACTATTTAGGATAATCAAATGAAATGGCTTTAGAACAAGAATAGGTTATATTCCCCAGAAATTTGGGCATCATAACCTCTGTAACTGGAAGAAATCCACGTCTTTCTACGTATCAACGAAGTCAAATAATTCAATCAAGTCAAAAGAATGCCTATTCATAGGCTAGTCAAATTCAAACAGAATCCAACAATTAATAGATAGGATTTTGACTCTTAAAATAAACAAGACCTCTCCATAGGCCATAACAACTAAGACCCATCAATAGGTCAGAGGCAATTAAAATATTTTATGTCCCATTCATAAGACAGAAGCAATTAATCAAGATGAGACCCATTCATAGGTCAACTGGAAAATAAACAGAATCCAAGACTCAACCAAATATGACCAACTCATAGGTCGAAAACTGTAATGAAACATGCTTGGATTTATGAAAAGAAGTGGGACTTTATTTATCATGATTTAATAAAGAATACAATTCAGATAAGTCCAAAATTAAAACATAGCATACAATCATACTATGGGGCAACTGTATCAGAGTTTAAGCGAAAAATAATGAAGTAATATTGTATCACATAACAACATACTCATAAGTAATAATTTAGTCTGAACGAGACCGCAAGGCATGATCAACCCACAACAGTACATCGAGTCATCACCTCCAGCATCTCAACCTGTAAGAAATATTTTGAAAATATTTTGGGTGTGAGTACTAAAGCACTCAGTGGGTTAAACTTTTAACTCAATCTTTAATAAAAACTGTAACAGAATATCCAAAATATAAATACAAATAATGGAAAGCAAAACGCGAAAGCCCTTCCCATTTCTACAAACCTTTACTTCTCTTTGGTACCCTGTAGCTCCTTCTGTCGTCTACTGCACTCTATGACATGTCGCTGATAGGAAAAGGGAAGGGTTACCTCGCTAATCCGAGAAAAGTGTACCAGGGATCACCTAGCATTGACCCTTGAGTATACCAGGGGTTACCTAGCATTGACTCCTTATAGTGATGCCCAGATCACGTGTATGTGCAGGGGTTAGCTCACAGTGACACCTTTAGTGATTAACATCGCAACTGCAAGAATCACAGTTCCTGCAATCCTTTGCTCTATGTTCTCTATAATGCGTGTAATATGACATAAGCACAAAAACTATGTCATCCTCTTAATATAGCAACTATGCTAACCCTTAAGTCCTCTAGCAAACTTAGTTTAATTATGCTTCCTATTCCTTAAACGAAAACCATTATTTAACTTGAGTTTAATACTAAAAGAACAGGCTAAAAAGTACAACTCATTATACACAAGTATAATCAATACACAATAAATATTTAATATACTGTAACTTTAAACTATAACTATTAGACTTTAAATATAAACTCTAACCTTAATCTATATACTATGAACTTTAAACTCTACACCTTAACTTTTAATCCATAGACTTTAGTTATGTCGAGTCATAAGCTATTCTATTTAATTATGTCAAAGCATAATCTATATTCGCTTATTGTGATAAATCATAATCTATATTCTCAATAATTATGATGAAGCATAATATATGTTCTCAATAATTATGACAAAGCATAATCTATGTTCTCAATAATTATACAGCAGTATAATACTATGTTCTCATTAATTATACAACAGTATAATACTATTGCTCCAGCAGAGACTTGAGCAGATAATTCCTTAAATATTTTATTTGGATATTCCAACTATGACTATCACATTTATGAGTTAATAACTCAAATATAGATAGGTTTTGCAAATAAACCCACATCGATTATATCAACTCAGGTGATCAAATTTCTCGATACTCATCCGTCAGCTCCTCTGACTGGCTCAACAGGTCCTACAAGGTCAAACCTTATTTTAGGACTGTTGCTTTAATTTTCAGAACTCGGCTTTAATTTAATTGGAGCTTTTATTCACTTTAATTATATTTCAACTAAGAATGCGCGACTCTAGAGACCTCCTACAACCTTCACACAGAAGGAAATAAATTCCAAAATATAATTTCTAATTTAATGGGACCAAAAGATTTGACAGATGTCAGTTTTCGTAACTTGCCATTTTACTCATTTTTTTCACAGCAAACCTCGATTGCACTTTTTATGTGTCCAAAAATTATGAAAATAATCAGGCATGACTCCACATATATCTTTATTAAACTATACAATTTTTGGAATTTTCTGAAATCACATGCTTTAATTATAAAAATAACCGCCTGATTAAAATAATCGACTTTAATCAAAAACTTATCGGAAAATTATGAAACTTGCCAGTCCTATAGGAAATATTTTTTCGAGCAACTTTACAGAAGAAACTTTTTTGATTTGACGACGCGAAATGGGCGAAAATGGGCAAAAATCGAAACTGATCGGCGCCCTTTATTTTTCACGTTTTCCAGCGATTTGGCCGGTTTTCCGGACGACGACGCACTCAACATACAAAATGAAGCACTATTTAAAACACACAACATATTAAAATTTCAACTATAAAGGATAAGAAATGGACCGAAACGAGACATTCGAAGCGGCGGCGCGACGGCGGCACGACGACAGCAATTTTCGGCTATCCACGGCAGTGGCGGCGGCTCTCCGGCAGCCTTCCAGCGCTCGACAGCTGCTCCCGTAGCAGCACCCCTCCCTCCCAAATATAACTTAACCTGGGCCCGCATGCACGATTTACTCGGCGCAGGCCCGGGTTTCATGAACGAGAGAGAAAGAGAGAGAAGAGAGAGAATGAGCAATTGCAAATGAATCCAAGGCCTCCTATTTATAGGAAAAAGGCTTGGCTTCCCGGATAAGCCACTCCGGGTATAAAATACTGATAAAGCATTTTCCAGATTCAATTAAAGTTGTTTTATTCGATGTCGAGGTCCAAACGACCTCAGACACAAAATCTGAAAATACCGAGAGACTCATTGGCTCAAGTAATATTGAACCAACCCAACTCGGGATGATGAGGAAGTCGTCTGAAGAGAAATGAAAAAAGATTCTCTTTCAAAAATTACTTTTACTATTCATTTCGATTGACATATTTTGATCACGAGCGCTCGATTGACCTCAGATTGGCAATTCGTGAACGCGAACGGATTTCTTGGGTCATTTCCTATAACATAGGCTTGATAGAATAAGTCTCAGATCAATGAGGAGGATTTCGTGAATTTTTCAAATCACGAACGCACGCAAAAATTACTATTCACTGGTTTTCCCTTTACGATTTTCAATTCCGGGACTCCTGTAGAGGTCAGAATAAAATTCTGATAGTGCCAACAGCTTCCTTTAGGTCATTACGTTCCAGAAAAGACCAATATTGACTATCTTTCGGAGACAAACGCAAAATATCATAATCGATTTTCACAGAAAATAGTCAAAAAGTCGCAACTTACATCTGTTTTACTTTATTTTAGCTCCAATTATTTTCTTTAGTCTTCTAAATAAATTTAGAGAACTCTCTGAAATTTTGGAATGTTACAGACTACACCCTTTAAAAAAAATTTCATCCCGAAATTTACTTTCCCTCAAACGAGGTCTGGATACTTTTTCAAGAATCCACAGCCTTATTGGAACCATATTGGTTCAAAACCTTTACTAGGTTTACAACTCTAGACCTTATAGCCAAGAATAGTCTGAGGCTTTTTTTTTTGTTCTTATTCAGAACTATCTCTTTTCCTTTGGTAACATGTATTTATCTCAAACACATATTTTCATAGCATTAGGACGTGAGACACGCCACGCACAACAATAAGGTCTGGAATCAAAGCCGACCTACGGTCTATATCTTTATCCCCTTTGAGGATTTCCCATAGGTTCATTGAACCTTTTACTTTAACCTCTTAGTGAAATGAACTCTTCCATTGGTTGAAGATACCTTTGAGAATACAATGTCTTCCACCTGGAACTGCTAATCATTCCTTCGATCTTTCGAGTCCTTTCTTGGTGGCCGAGCTATCTTGATGAACTTTGGTTGATCCTTTATCTTAGTTCAACTTTCTTTACTTTCAATCGTACATGTAATTGTCTTTTACCCGCATACTATACGTTCCGAGTTTTTATTCACCTTGATCAAACTTTGTCTATGCCTAGATTGATCAGTAGCTCTCAGCTTTTTTCGTACTAGCTTTATCTCGAACTTCTTCACTTTAACTATCGCATGAGACTCCTTGCCATGCCTTTTAAAATTCGTGCTTCATTGCTGCTCGAACGACTCGCAACTATAAGAAAGGGGATTACTTATTTAGTCTATGTTCAAAGTGATTCTTAACAAAGGATAACTTAAAGTTCACCCTATGTTAAAGCTTCTATTGTCTATGTTCTTTCTAAGTTCAAAACCTAGAAAGGCATTTAACTTCTATAACGCTTCATCAGGTCTTCTGAAATTCTATCATGCATTCATCGGTTGGTTGTGATGTGTTCACTTCTATAATGCTTCTTTGATGATTTCACGATTAAGGTGGACATCCCTCATTGCTTGGAACTTCTTTAGCTCTACATGCTTGTCTGTAGTGAAACTCTTTCTTTTCTTTCAGGTTGAACAAGACTCGTCTTGTGTCAACAGGTCCAGAGGACCTGAAATTGCAATGATGCACCCTTGATTGTTGCTTTCTTCATTGTACCGGCTTGCCTGAGATAACTATACTCTTCTGGTCTGATAGGTTGAACTCTTGCGATCAATCTTTACAATTTGTAGGATTTTCTTAAAACAACAAAGCTTCTTCTCTCTACCATGATTCCCACACAGTGTGAAGGGCTCACCCAACCACACGCCTCTTAAACTCTCTAGCTATGGAACTTAATTCATAAAGCCTCTTTAATCATACAGGAAAAACTTAGAGTTCTTCTAAGTTCAAGCATCTATAGTCTATGTTCTCGACTAAGTTCTATCTTTAGATTATCTATCCTTGATCCTTTATCTTAGACATTCTCTATCATAATATTTCCTAGCAGTAGATAGTCCTTTTTCCCAAAGATAAAACTTTTTAATCAAAATGATTATATCTTTAAAATCCTTTTTGAAAAGAATAACTATAAATTAACTTTTGTCTTTTAAAATAACTTTAGACTATCTTTTGGATTCACCTAAAATTACTTTCACTCTTTAAACTTTTAGATATATGACTTACCTGAAATCAACATTCTTTAATTTTCCTTACCTCGCTCAAAGCTCACTTATGAATGACTTACCATTCACCTGTACTTTAAAAAGTTATAACACAATATAACAAAAGATTTTAAAATTTTCCATACCTTTGAACTTTGTTGAGGATGCGAGGTGATGATGTACTGTGAGTTGCTGTGTAGAAATCCTTTAAGAATATAACTCAAATTCACATAATCACTTTAAGCAAACAACTTAAGAGACAAGTCGCAGAGTTGCAACCTGCTTTGATACCATTCTGTAACGCTCCGGTCCCGAGGATTAGGACGGGGATATTACAGGAAAAATACAAAGAAAAAGGTAGCCTGATCCAAAATCCAGGGGGTCCTCTGTAATGTCCCGGTCCCAAAAGGAATAATAAATGAGGGTCGGAGTGTTACTAAAAAAAGAAGTACTATTTAGGATAATCAAAT
Organism: Perilla frutescens; assembly: GCA_026008535.1. Classification (NCBI taxonomy): domain Eukaryota; kingdom Viridiplantae; phylum Streptophyta; class Magnoliopsida; order Lamiales; family Lamiaceae; genus Perilla; species Perilla frutescens. The sequence continues at coordinate 20,183,869 of BRKX01000004.1, forward strand.
GAAATGGCTTTAGAACAAGAATAGGTTATATTCCCCAGAAATTTGGGCAGCATAACCTCTGTAACTGAAAGAAATCCACGTCTTTCAACGTATCAACGAAGTCAAATAATTCAATCAAGTCAAAAGAATGCCTATTCATAGGCTAGTCAAATTCAAACAGAATCCAACAATTAATAGATAGGATTTTGACTCTTAAAATAAACAAGACCTCTTCATAGGCCATAACAACTAAGACCCATCAATAGGTCAGAGGCAATTAAAATATTTTATGTCCCATTCATAGGACATAAGAAATTAATAAAGATAAGACCCATTCATAGGTCAACTGGAAAATAAACAGAATCCAAGACTCAACCAAATATGACCAACTCATAGGTCGAAAACTGTAATGAAGCATGCTTGGATTTATGAAAAGAAGTGGGACTTTATTTATCATGATTCAATAAAGAATACAATTCAGATAAGTCCAAAATTAAAACATAGTATACAATCATACTATGGGGTAACTGTATCAGAGTTTAAGCGAAAAATAATGAAGTAATATTGTATCACATAACAACATACTCATAAGTAATAATTTAGTCTGAACGAGACCGCAAGGCATGATCAACCCACAACAGTACATCGAGTCATCACCTCCAGCATCTCAACCTGTAAGAAATATTTTGAAAATATTTTGGGTGTGAGTACTAAAGCACTCAGTGGGTTAAACTTTTAACTCAATCTTTAATAAAAACTGTAACAGAATATCCAAAATATAAATACAGATAATGGAAAGCAATACGCGAAAACCCTTCCCATTTCTGCAAACCTTTACTTCTCTTTGGTACCCTGTAGCTCCTTCTGTCGTCTACTGCACTCTATAACATGTCGCTGATAGGAAAAGGGAAGGGTTACCTCGCTAATCCGAGAAGAGTGTACCAGGGATCACCTAGCATTGACCTTTGAGTATACCAGGGGTTACCTAGCATTGACTCCTTATAGTGATGCCCAGATCATGTGTATGTGCAGGGGTTACCTCACAGTGACACCTTTAGTGATTAACATCGCAACTGCAAGAATCACAGTTCCTGCTATCATTTGCTCTATGTTCTCTATAATGCGCGTAATATGACAGAAGCACAAAAACTATGTCATCCTCTTAATATAGCAACTATGCTAACCTTTAAGTCCTCTAGCAAACTTAGTTCAATTATGCTTCCTATTCCTTAAACGGAAACCATTATTTAACTTGAGTTTAATACTAAAAGCACAAGCTAAAAAGTACAACTCATTATACACAAGTATAATAAATACACAATAAATATTTAATATACTGTAACTTTAAACTATAACTATTAGACTTTAAATATAAACTCTAACCTTAATCTATATACTATGAACTTTAAACTCTACACCTTAACTTTTAATCCATAGACTTTAGTTATGTCAATACATAATCTATTCTATTTAATTATGTCAAAGCATAATCTATATTCGCTTATTGTGATAAATCATAATCTATATTCTCAATAATTATGATGAAGCATAATATATGTTCTCAATAATTATGACAAAGCATAATCTATGTTCTCAATAATTATACAGCAGTATAATACTATGTTCTCATTAATTATACAACAGTATAATACTATTGCTCCAGCAGAGACTTGAGCAGATAATTCTTTAAATATTTTATTTGGATATTCCAACTATGACTATCACATTTATGAGTTAACAACTCAAATATAGAGAGGTTTTGCAAATAAACCCACCTCGATTAGATCAACTCAGGTGATCAAACTTCTCGATACTCATCCGTCAGGTCCTCTGACTGGCTCAACAGGTCCTACAAGGTCAAACCTTATTTTAGGACTGTTGCTCTAATTTTCAGAACTCGGCTTTAATTTAATTGGAGCTTTTATTCACTTTAATTATATTTCAACTAAGAATGCGCGACTCTAGAGACCTCCTACAACTTTCACACAGAAGAAAATAAATTCCAAAATATAATTTCCAATTTAATAGGACCAAAAGATTTGACAGATGTCAGTTTCCGTAACTTGCCATTTTACTCATTTTTTTTTACAGCAAACCTCGATTGCACTTTTTATGTGTCAAAAAATTATGAAAATAATCAGGCATGACTCCACATATATCTTTATTAAACTATACAATTTTTGGAATTTTCTGAAATCACATGCTTTAATTATAAAAATAACCGCCTGATTAAAATAATCGAATTTAATCAAAACTTATCGGAAAATTATGAAACTTGGTAGTCCTATAGGAAATAATTTTTCGAGCAACTTTACAGAAGAAACTTTTTTGATTTGACGACCCGAAATGGGCGAAAACGGCCAAAAACCAAAATTGATCGGCGCCCATTTATTTTTCACGTTTTCCGGCGATTTGGCCGGATTCCGGGACGACGACGCACTCAACATACAAAATGAATCACTATTTAAAACACACAACATATTAATAATTCAACTATAAAGGATAAGAAATGGACCGAAACGAGACATCCGAAGCGGCGGCTCGACGGCGGCACGACGACAGCAATTTCGGGCTATCCACGGCAGCGGCGGCGACTCTCCGGCAGCCTTCCGGCGCTCGACAGCTGCTCCCGCAGCAGCACCTCTCCCCCCCAAATATAACTTAACCTGGGCCCGCATGCACGATTTACTCGGCGCAGGCCCGGGTTTCTCTCGTTCGTCAACACGAACGAGAGAGAAAGAGAGAAAAGAGAGAGAATGAGCAATTGCAAATGAATCCAAGGCCTCCTATTTATAGGAAAAAGGCTTGGCTTCCCGGATAAGCCACTCCGGGTATAAAATACTGATAAAGCGTTTTCTAGATTCAATTAAAGTTGCTTTATTCGATGTCGAGGTCCAAACGACCTCAGACACAAAATCTGAAAATATCGGGAGACTCATTGGCTCGAGTAATATTGAACCAACCCAACTCGGGATGACGAGGAAGTCGTCTGAAGAGAAACGAGAAAATATTCTCTTTCAAAAATTACTTTTACTATTCATTTCGACTGACATATTTTTCTCCCGAGCTCTCGATTGACCTCAGATTGGCAATCCATGAATGCGAACGGATTTCTTGGGTCATTTCCTATAAGATAGGCTTGATAGAACAAGTCTCAGATCAATGAGGAGGATTTCGTGAATTTTTCGAATCACGAACGCACGCAAAAATTACTATTCACAGGTTTTCCCTTTACGATTTTCAATTCCGGGACTCCTGTAGAGGTTAGAATAAAATTCTGATAGTGCCAACAGCTGCCTTTAGGTCATTACGTTCTAGAAAAGCCCAATATTGACTATCTTTCGGAGACAAACGCAAATTATCATAATCGATTTTCACAGAAAATAGTCAAAAAGTCGCGACTTACATCTGTTTTAGTTTATTTTAGCTCCAATTATTTTCTTTAGTCTTCTAAATAAATTTAGAGAACTTTCTCAAATTCTGGAATTTTACAGATAGCCTAAACATAGGAACAGATGTCCTAATTTGATTCGGAATAAACAATGAAACTTTCCTTGTTTAGAACCGAGATCTAACTCGAACCATGTTAAGATTTCTTCCAACAATAGAACTCTGCCATTAACTTCAGTCTTGAATTCTTCTGTTGAATATTGCAGCTTCTGGTGTTGGGGTTTTTTCATTATTAAACCATCGCAGGATCATTTGGTTGTTCATTAATCCATGTTCATGCAAATCATATTTCTATGTCACATGCATGTTTATCACGTCATGCATGAAACCATGTAAAACGAATCTAATAAAGTGGAAGATATAAACCCGAATTACTTACAATTGTCAGACAGTCTGTGGACAAGATTACAGGACTAATCTTGCTATTGAATGAATGCAGAAACAGGCGCCACCTACACCTCAAAATCGGCCACTGCACAATTCCACTCCAAGATCTTCTGTTGTATTCCTGGACTGTATCTAGATTCAGAGTGGGCTGAAATCTACTAGATATGCTTGTGAAATCTGTGGATAACTTTGAGAGACAAAAAGGGGCTGAATTATTATGCTACAATTTTCGAACCCACTTCCTCTATATATAGGGGAGGTGGCCGAAAATTGGTCTCCCAACCCTACTGGGTTTGGGCCTTTATCTCAAGTTCAATATCCAGTCCACTATCAGTCTATTTGGCTACAACAGAGATCTAGAAGAATATTGAATTGGCCCACTAATTTATTTAATATCCAATATCCAATAAACTTAGGATATAATTAAATAAATTAAGTTTTACTTTTATTCCACTGAAGAAGTAAAACTAACCTACCAATTTAATACATATTTACGAATATACTTTCTCCTTTAGTCCAGCCATTCCCCGTGTTTAAGATATATAATGTTCATTAATTAATTATGTCAGCCTCTGACAGTTATAATTAATTAACATCTAAAACCTTAAGTAGTACCACACAAGCTTAAGAAATAAATTCCACCTGCAGGGTTTCAACATGAACTTGTGTTTTCTCAAGAAAACATCATCAACCTGGCGCACCAGGACACGGTGCTCATGCATACTACTCGAGCACACATATGTTCGCCAATATCACATGAGTTCAGAACCCGAACTCTGTGGATCTTTATTCTCTCAGTAACTGGGTCAGAGACAGAGAATAGTATCCTATCGTGATCCTCCTCAATACACTAACGAGTGTACTAGAATAATCAGTTAGTCAAAATAAACTAACTTATCAGATTATTCTACGGTGTACCGATGGTATATTTAGGACCATCTAAGCCGTGAGCTCTTTAATAGATTACAAGGTTCTAATGATATGATCTCACCGTGTGACTTCCTACACCATATCATCTACAATGTAAGTATATGGAACATTGCATAAAACAATTATAGAACATAATCTAAATGGAAACAGTGACTGCAATAACTTTCATTTCATATCATCATATCATCAGAAAAGTATACAAAGACAAGTCTTCCAGTATACAAAACTAACAATCTCCCACTTATACTTGAAGCATGTCTTTCAAGCATAATAACTAACTGGCTAACTCTCCAATCAAAACTATCAACTCAAACTGCGCCACCAGGGCTGCATCTCACTCCCATTTTCTCCACGTGACCATCAAAGGTCTTAGCCGGCAGTCTCTTCGTGAATGGATCAGCCAGGTTGTCCTCCGATGCAACCTTGACCATCGCCACGTCTCTTCTCTTAACAATTTCTCGTATAAGATGGTACTTTCTCTCTATGTGTTTACTTGCCTTGTTGGCTCTGGGTTCCTTCGAATTTGCCGCATCACCAGAGTTATCACAGTATATCGCGATAGTCTTAGGCAAATCAGAAACCACGCCTAAGCCCACTAGGAACCCGCGGAGCCAAACAGCCTCTTTTGCAGCCTCAGAGGCAGCTACATACTCGGCTTCCATGGTGGAATCCGCAATGCATTTTTACTTAATGCCCCTCCATGCGATGGCTCCATCTCCTAATATAATGTAAACACAGAGCCCGAGGTAGACTTACTCTGATCTTTGTCGGATTGAAAATCTGAGTCCATGTAACCCAAATGCACTAGACTATCAGAGCGGAAAACCAACATGTAACCATGCCAACGACATAGCATATATCAGGCCTAGTGTATAGCATAGCATACATCAAACTTCCCACAGCCGAAGCATATGGTACTTTCTTCATTTCCTCTATCTCAGACTGTGTTTGGGGACACATTTCCTTGTATTGATGAATTCCATGCCTGTAAGGTATAAAAACTTTCTTGGAATCTTGCATGCTAAATATAGCTAGCACTGTATCGATATAAATCGCCTGAGACAGACATAACATCCTTTTCCGGCGATCTCGAATGATCTTGATGCCAAGGACATGTCCGGCTTCACCCAGATCCTTCATATCGAACTGCTCGGACAGCTACACCCTAATGTTCGACAATGCCTTCTTACTGTTTCCAATAAGCAAGATGTCATCAACATAAAGTACGAGGAATGCCACCACATTTCCGTCACATTTCTTGTACACACAACTCTCATCCGGAATTTGCACGAATCCACATGACTGGATAACCTCGTCAAATCGGATGTTCCAAGATCTCGATACCTGCTTAAGGCCATAAATGGATCTCTTAAGCTTACACACCAAGTGCTCTTGGCCCTTAGCAATGAATCCCTCTGGTTGCTTCATGTGGATGTTTTCTTCAAGACTTCCGTTTAGGAAAGCTGTCTTGACATCCATCTGCCAGATCTCATAATCTAAATGAGTGGCAATAGACAAGAGAATCCGAATTGAATTAAGCATGGCTACCGGTGAAAAAGGTTTCCTCATAATCGATCCCTTCTTTCTGAGTATACCCTTTTGCCACCAATCTTGCCTTGAATGTTTCAACCTTCCCATCAGATCCTCTCTTGTGCTTGTAGACCCACTTATAGCCAATGGGTTTTACCCCATCTTGCGGTTCTACAAGTTCCCAGACTTGATTGCGATCCATAGATCCAATCTCAGACTTCATTGCAGTTTTCCAAGAATCCGCATCTTTATCTCGAATTGCCTTATCATAGGTTCTGTGATCTAATTCATTGAGACCCTCTGGGAAATCTGAAGTGTCTCCCAGACCAATGAATCTATCAGGTTGGCGTACAACCCTCCCACTGCGATGAGGCAGTTCCTGTACTTCTGTGACACGTTGTGCAGTGTTTGGTGGTTCCTCTTCTTGTACAACCGGTGTAAGATTCGATCCTCCCCTTAACTCCTCAAGGATGATCGGACTCCTTAGTTTGTAGTTTATGACATAGTCTTCTTCTAAGAATCGAGCATTGGTGCTAACAATGATCTTCTGATCCTTAGGACTATAAAATAAACCACCTTTCGTTCCTCTAGGATATCCAACAAATAGCCTTATATCAGTACGAAGAGCCAGCTTATCAACTTCCTTGTCCAACACGTGTGCTGGGCTACCCCAAATCTGAATATGGTTCAAACTGGGCTTTTGTCCAGTCTATAGTTCTGTGGGTGTAGCAGGAACTGATTTTGATGGAACCAAGTTAAGAAAATAGGCTGCTGTTTCTAGGACATATCCCTAGAATGAAATGGGCAACTTAGAATAACTCATCATCGATCTAACCATCTCTAACAATGTACGATTCCTTCTTTCCGACAGGCCATTTTGCTGTGGCGTTCCAGGCGCAGTCAACTGGGATGTAATCCCATTCTCTGCCATGTAATCCCTAAATTCGCTTGAGAGGTACTCACCACCACGATCAGAACATAGTGACTTGATACTTCTGCCTGTTCGTTTCTCCGCTTCCGCCTTAAATTCTTTGAATTTCTCAAAGCATTCAGACTTGCGACGCAATAGGTAGATATAACCGTATCTAGAGTAATCATCAATGAGAGTGATGAAATACTCGAACCCTCCTCGAGCATGAACTGACATAGGGCCACACAGGTCATAGCTTGAACTAACATAGGGCCGCACAGGTCAGAGTAAATCAAATCAAATTCCACCTGCAGAGTTTCAACATGAACTTGTGTTTTTTCAAGAGAACATCATCAACCTGGCGCACCAGGACACGGTGCTCATACATACTGCTCGAGACATCATGTATACATTGTTATTACCCCAGATATCAAATTCGATCTACGAAAAGATCTCACCCATTGATAAATCAAAGTAACAAACAACGCACACATATGTTCGCCAATATCACATGAGTTCAGAACCCGAACTCTGTGGATCTTTATTCTCTCAGTAACTGGGTCAGAGACAGAGAATAATATCCTATCGTGATCCTCCTCAATACACTAACGAGTGTACTAGAATAATCAGTTAGTCAAGATAAACAAACTTATCAGATTATTCTACAGTGTACCGATGGTGTGTTCAGGACCATCTAAGCCGTGAGCTCTTTAATACATTACAAGGTTCTAATGATATGATCTTACCGTGTGACTCCCCACACCATATCATCTACAATGTAAGTATATGGAACATTGCATAAAACAATTACAGAACATAATCTAAATGCAAACAGTGACTGCAATAACTTTCATTTCATATCATCATATTATCAGAAAAGTATACAAAGACAAGTCTTCCAGTATACAAAACTAACATCTGGATAGATCTCTGAATCTTCTCTTGGTTGTAAACCTTGAACAACTCCATCAATCTTTGGAAGAATAATCTGGACAAAGGATGTTCATGTAAACATTTAGGAACGTTACAATGAACATTGTTGATTCTTTGAGTTTTCTCTTCGATGCAGACATCTATGTACTTTGCAATGTACATTGTTGATCTTGAATCTTCTCTTCAGGTAGCACAGCGGAAACTTTTGTATGTTCACATGCTGACTTCAGGCTATCATTCAAGCTAGCTGGTAGTACTCTGCATGTTGAACAATTTCTGTTGTGGCACGATGCATAACAGTCTTCTTTTCAGCTCAATCCAAACTTTTTTCTTTGAGCTATCTTCAGAAAGTTCAATTCATGTACACGTACATTGTTATGAACGTTGTCCGGAATAGTAGTAATGTACTTGGAAAAACTAAATACTGAAGTGATTTATGAATCTCCATAAAGATGAATGACAATCAATCACTTATAACAAGAGCAATGTAAAGCTCTTGATAAACAAACATAGTGTAGTGATAGCATTGAATCAATCTGAACCAACTTCAATGATTGGTGTCACGAAAGGCGCTAACATAATACTATTCCTTCTCTCCACCACGCCATTCTGCTACGGTGTTCCCGACGTAGTTAACTGGGATGTAATCCCATTCTCTGCTAAGTAGTCCCTAAATTTGCTTGAGAGATACTCGCCCCCACGATCAGAACGCAATGACTTGTTACTTCTATCCATACATTTCTCTGCCTCCGCCCTAAACTCTTTGAATTTATCAAAGCATTCAGACTTGCGACGTAATAGATAGATATATCCATATCTAGAGTAGTCATCAATGAGTGTGATGAAACACTCGTACCCTCCTCGAGCTTGAACTGACATAGGGCCATATAACTCAGAGTGAATCAAATCTAATACCTCCTTGGATCGATTTTCTTTAGACTCAAAATGACGCTTGGTCATTTTACCTTCCAAACAGGATTCACACAAAAGAAATGATTCTAGGATCAATGAAGACAGAGCTCCATCATTTACTAGCCTTTGTATCCTTTTGAGGTTAATATGACCTAGTCTTGGATGCCAAAGATAGGTTTGATTCAATTCTGAAGGATCTTTCCTTTTATTAGGGTTTGTTATCGATGTATTTAGTAATTGCTTTTGCGTAGTGCTTTGCATAGAGTTAAGTAAATAAAGATGTCCATCCAATGTGCCAGAACAGATAAAACGTTTACCACTAAAGATAACAACCTTGTTATCAATAGAAACTGAATATCCATCCATAAAAAGTTTAGAAACTAAAATAAGGTTTCGCCTAAAACCAGGCACATAAAGACAGTCTTTTAAAACTAAACTCCTATAACTACTAAAATACAAGGTAACGTCTCCCATTGCAACTGCTGCCACTCTCGCAGCATTGCCTATGTAGACGATGATATCCCCATCACTCAGCTGTCTTTTTACTAGGAACCCCTGTAAAGACATGTAAACATGATCAGTAGCTCTAGTATCTACTGCCCAAGACTGAGTAGAACAAGTTTCTAAACATGTTTCAATGAAAAGAGTGCGAGACATACCCTTCTTCTTCTTGTTCGGACACACCGCCTTCTAGTGACCTGGCTGGCTACACTTGAAGCACTTTGTCTTCGACTTGAATTCCCCGGGAGGAATCTTTGCCTTGGGCTACTTCACCTTAGGCGTCCCACTTGCAGCTTTCTTAGGCGCGTATCTCTTCTTCTTTTTAGTACCAGAAGAAGATGCCCTATTTTCAGCTAGGTGTGCCTTCGGATTTCCCTTCTGAAGTAACTCAGCCACCTGAAGATCCATGAGCAGTTCAGATAAGGTAACATCCTTCTTTATCATGTTGAATTTCAATCTAAACTGCTCAAACTTCGAGGACAGACTGTGAAGCACGATGTCTATTAGAGACTCGGCATCCAGTTCTCCTCTCAAGGTCTCGATCTCAGCAAGATAACTCATCATATTGAGAACGTGATCCCTAACAGGTGTGGAGTCAGCCATTCTCGTGCTCATCAAGTTCTTCATTGCCAAATGGCATGCCGAGCGGTTCTGGTGACCGAAGAGATCCTTAAGGTTGTACATAACATCATAAGCAGTCTTCATAGACTGATGTTGGTGTTGCAGCACATTTGACATGGAAGCCAAAATGTAGCAGCGTGCAATCTCATCAGACTTGACCCACTTAGCATAGGACAACATTTGATCTTCGCCAGAATTCTCATCTGGCTTCTGAGGACATTCCTCTTCAAGTACGAATTTGTGTCCTTTAGCAGTTAGGACGAGGTTAAGGTCACGAATCCAGGCCATTGTAGTTTTCACCGATTAACTTATTTTCTTTGAGTATTGAGGACAGATTTGAGAGTGCCATGATGATATAGAGTAACTGAAAAATAAACATGCAGTACAGCCACAAACTTTAGGATAAACAGTATATAATCGAAAACCTCATAAAAATTATATACTTTTCTACCACATTTTAAAAATGTTTTCTATAAGCCACGATAGTGTGGATGTTTAAAAATTCATTTTTAAACAAATTATCAAACCTTTAATTTACCTCCAGTTGAATTTCCTTACAACAAGCAAATTAATAGCCGAAAACCAACACGGTCATGTAATCTTCTAATTAATAAGCCACGATCATGTGGACGTTTATTAATAAATTACATCTAAGTGTGAACACCATGATCTTCACCCTAAGAACCTCAGTTTTGAATTTAACTGCTCTAGATGGAGGAGTCAGTTAGTACTAACAGTGTTCTATAGCTATCTTTTCAAAGAGGTTTAATATCTAGAGAATTCTATGATATGACACATCCGATATGGAGGAAGACCTATTTTCAACGCGCATGCCCATCATTTCTCACTTAAACCAAATTAATGGAGACCGTATAAGATTTCTACAAACTTTAGTATGAATCTCTCCCACTTAGTTATTTATGATTGATGTTTCATTTTATCCCATTATAAAACATGCAAACATCACATAAAATGATAAACATACATTGCATGCTTCAAACAACATAATAAGCAATAATAATAAACCAACTATCATGGTTTATATCTCATGTTGTTTAATGAGATAAAAATGAAAAGTCAGCTCTGGATCTTGGACAGGATGGCCGTCCACCTCACTGTGCCTCGCCGAAAACCTTAGCTCCAATTAGGGTTTCGGGATGTGAATTAGTGATACTTCTTTTCTTGAGCTGCACTACTTTCCTTCTTTGAGTTGATCTTCAAACTTTATTCAATACAGAATATCTATTCCTAAAAGAAAAAAACTAATATATCTTGAATAAAATTACAAATAAAAAACTTAGTGATTTTCAAAAATCACTACTAGGTCTAACAATTTTTATTTCTATTACATTAAAACAACATAAAATAAAATCTAGACCTAATCCATGGATTTTCTCATGGATTAAAATCACGTAGCCAAACCGGCATACGGCCCATCATACATTCAACATAAAATTAAAACATACATCACATAATAAAGGAGCCATGATAGTTGGTAAACCTGCAAACATGTTAGTCTACAAAATCATCAATCATAATTACATGATTAGCATAAAATAACATATGATATCCATACATGACATAAATTTCAAAATTATCATTTAATTAAATTAAAAATTTCGAAAATTACCCTACAAGATATAATTTAGAAATTAAAATAATTATCCACCAAATTAAATCCAAGTAGATCTTGAAAATTCCATAAGAATAAATCTAGAAATTTGTTAAAATTATCCACCAAATTTATTTCTTAATTTTCGGATAAACCCTAATTAATTAATATTTGAAAATCTTGATATAGATCAAAATCTATTCCAAATATTAGGATAGGATCGAAAATTTCCAAAGATAAAATCTGAAAATTTGATCCACTTCAAATTCCTTCAAAATTTAAATCTTATTTTCAACCCTATCTAGATTATAATTAAGTAATTTATGATATACACCAAAAATTACTTTTCCAATTCTTATCTACCAAGATTTTCAAAAATAACAAGAATTAAATATGGAAATTTGATCCACTTCAAATTTTTTCCAAATTTAAATTCTATTTTCAAAACTTATTGTATTTAGAATTTCATAATTATTGATATATATCAAAATTATCTTCTCCAACTCTATTAAGCATAAAATCAAAAATTACCAAATAATAAATCTGGAAATTTGATCCACTTCAAACGTTCCAAACTTAATATTTTATTTTCATCTTTTATGTATATTAGAATTAGTAACTTTGTGATACACATCAAAAATACCATATCTAATTCTTCAACACCAAATTTTCAAACCACCTAATTAAATAAATCTGGAAATTGGATTTTTATCAAAAATTTCTCCAATTAATTTAATAGGACCGAAAATTACACAAGAAAAATTAGGAAATTTAATACATTAAATTTTCCTAAAATCAACACTGTATTTTTTGATATCACATGTAGCATAAATTTGGAAATTTAATTTTAATTAAAGTCTTCTCCAAATTAATCTAACATGATCGAAAATATCATAGAACAAATTAGGAAATTTAAAACACCAAAGTTTCGAAAACTTTGGTACTATAATTTTTGAAACCTTATCAAATTAAATCTGGAAATTTTGACATCATCAAAAATCTATTCCAAATCTAATTTTAATAAAATTGAAAATTACATGGATCTTCAAAACTAGAGTTTTCGAACAAGATCAAAAATTCATCCAAGTTATGAACACAACAAAATCGACATCTATACATATTTAAATCTAAAAATTTAAACACCATAAATTTAACATCAAATTTAAATATATATATATATATATCAAATTATTCCTAGGATTAATTCTAGAACAATGCCAAAACCCGCTCTGATACGAATTGTTGGGGTTTTTTCGAATTAAACCACCACGGGATCTATTTGGTTATTCTTTAATCCTAATATCATGTATGTCATATATTTATGTAGTACATACGTTTTAATTAACCGAGTTCAATTAAACATGCAATCCGGTTTATCGATTCTACTAAAAGCGGAAACATAGATAATCGAAAATCACTTACAAATGAACATCGGGTTGAGGACAAGATTAAAGGTCTAATCTTGCTGTTGAGAGTATGATGATTGGTGCCCCTAGCTCAGTAATTCAACTTCTCAATCTTCTGTTGTATTCCCGGACTGTATCTAGATTCATGGTGGACAGAAATCTACTAGATAATTATGGATACTGTGGAGATCAAGAGATTACTGAGGGGCTGATTTTTCACTTAATATTTTCGATCCCCCACCTCCTTATTTATAGGGAGGTGGGCGAAAATAATACAGTCCAAACCTACTGGGTTTGGGCCTCAATCTCTTTTTCTATCTCCAGTCCATTAAAGTCATATTGGGTTACAACAGGGATCTAGAAGAATATTAAATTAGTTCACTAATTTATTTAATTCCCAATATCCAATAAACTTAGGATTTATTAAATAAATTAAATATTACTTTTATTCTACTAAAGAAGTAATACCGACTTACCAATTTAATACATATTTGTGAATATGTTTTCTCTTTTAGTTCAGCCATTCCCCGTGTTTAAGGTCTAATGTTCATTAATTAATTATGTAAGCCTCTGACAACTATAATTAATTAATATCTAAAACCTCGAGTAGTACCACACAAGCTTTATCATGTACGAAATAAATTCCACCTGCAGAGTTTCACATGAACTTGTGTTTCCTCAAGAGAACATTATCAACCTGGCTCACCAGGACACGGTGCTTATATATATTGCACAACACATCATGTATGCAAATGCCATTACCCAAGATATCGAGTTTATTGATTCTATGAGAGAATCTCACCCATGGATAAATCAAAGTAATAAACAAAGCATACATATGTTTGCTAATAAATATAAGTTAAGAGCCCGAACTCTATGGATCTTTGTTCTCTAACTTATAGTGCCAGAGTAGAGAACAATATCTTATCGTGATCCTCATCAATACACTAATACGTGTATCAGAATAATCAATTAGTCAAGATAAACTAACTATTAGATTATTCTACGATGTACTGATGGTGTATTCAGGACCATATAAACCATGAGCCTTTTAATACAATATAAGGATCTGATAATATGATCTTACTGTGTGTTTACCCACACCATATCATCTACAATGTAAGTATTTTGAATATGCATAAACAGTTATATAATAATGTAAATGCAAACAGTGGCTACAATATAATCAATCTATATCATCATATCATCAGAAAAACTGAAAACAGTGAATGAAAGCATGAAGAAGTAAGCTGAAATCAAATGGTGGTAAGTCCAGTGAACGCTCTTGAAAGTTTTAGCTCAGTACCTAAAGAGCCCCACCTTATCTAAAGCCCCATTACAACCTATAAAAGTCCTTTTGATACTCATGCATTTTTCCACTTAATGAAATTGAAGAAAGAGCACCAGCAAGCTTATGGAATGAATAAGTATAGAATGATCGATTTTACTATAAACACTGAGCCTAAACACCGTGTGAAGAGAGCGTGGGATGACATATATGCTCAATTCAATTTTAAATTGCTAGGGCATGCTGATTACGTAATTCAATTTTAAATTGCTAGGACAAACTAACTATTAGATTATTCTACGGTGTACTGATGGTGTATTCAGGACCATCTAAACCATGAGTCTTTTAATACAATATAAGGAGCTGATGATATGATCTTACTGTGTGTTTACCCACACCATATCATCTATAATGTAAGTATTTTGAATATGCATAAACAGTTATATAATAATGTAAATGCAAATAGTGGCTGCAATATAATCAATCTATATCATCATATCATCAGAAAAGCTGAAAACAGTGAATGAGGGCATGAAGAAGTAAGCTGAAATCAAATGGTGGTAAGTCCAGTGAACGCTCCTGAGAGTTTTAGCTCAGTACCTAAAGAGCCCCACCTTACCTAAAGCCCCATTACAACCTATAAAAGTCCTTTTGATACTCATGCATTTTTCCACTTAATGAAATTGAAGAAAGAGCACTAGCAAGCTTATGGAATGAATAAGTATAGACTGATTGATTTTACTATAAACACTGAGCCTAAACACTGTGTGAAGAGAGTGTGGGATGACATATATGCTCAATTCAATTTTAAATTTCTAGGGCATGCTGATTACGCAATTAATTAGAAAAGTTTGGTTGTTCAAATGCTGTGCCCACACGGATTAACAGATTACGTGTTTTATGTCTTTCGTGTCTGTTTTTTTTCCTTTCTCTTTCATTTTTTCTTTTTCTGGGTTCTTCATACCCCGTGCTTGAGGAATAAAGTGTGTGGGTATGATAAGTCCATTTATTTCATATTTTTCTAGGCATTTTAGTCGCTCTAAATGTCCTTTTTAGTGTATTTTATGTCGGAAAAGAACCGGGAAAGTGATTTGGGCATGACAGGAGTGAAATATGATGAAAGAGACATTTTGGCTTTCAATTTAACTGAAATGGATGAAATGGGCATATCAGATAAAGATCGAGCTGACTAGATGATGCCGTGCCCATAGTACTCGCGCAGACTCAGAAGAGGCAGTGAAGAGGGCATTCACGGAAAAAGCAGAATTCTGTTGAAAGAAGATAAAGTTGGTGCTGAAGCTTGAATGATACTGAAATCTGAATGAAGGAGGAAAGGTTGTCCGTAGATGGACTCTTAGGTAGCAATTTGGAAGATAAGGACAAGATTTCTGAAATATCGGGATTCATTCAACCACCTAAGGAAGTTTTCTTATCTAGTCAGAGTCCAGCAGACACAGGAGATCTAGCAGATAAGGAAGTTTCCTTATCTAGTCAGAGTTCAGCATGGTATAACAGATCTGGCAAATATGGAAATTTCCTGCTTTTGGAGGATTTCTAATTGATCTTTGTACTCTTTTAAATACTAGTTTGGTTGTTAGAAAGAGGAGGACACACTTCGTACCTTATAATTTATGTACTTTTATTTTCACAATTAGTTTAGTTTTAGCTCTACCTTGGCAGCAAGACAATCTGGGGCCTTATGCCCATAGGGATTAGGTTTTATATTTAATGTTGTTTACGTTCAGCGTTGGTGTAGGATGAGTTTTAATTCAATTCCAGTAAGTTTTTCTTATTTATCATGTCTTTATTTTATGTTTTTGCAGTTCTTTATAGTATGAGTAGCTAGATCTATATTTCGGGATTTGAACTAAAGATGAAAGTTTAACATACACTTAAATACTCGTGAGGCCGTGTGGGCACATTACTGCATGATTAGGTTTCTGCTGATTTTTGTTCTTGTTCCAAGTGAGCGTTAGTTTAATATAACTGATGTGGTTAATCACTCTTTAGTTGTAGAGGGGATACCGGGGTTAATTGGATTAGCGAATCGTAACTGTGTGTTAATTCAAACAGTAATTGGAAAATCGGTGTGTTGTTGTAGGCACACGAGTAATCAGTAAATATAATAAACTTGGGTTCGTCTAGGGCACACTGTTGCCTATTCATTTACATCTTTTAGGGGAACCGGGAGATGGGTGGTAAGTTAGGGGTATAATCGACGAAGAATCACTTTTAAACATATTCTGAACGGATGCATAAGGAGACGTAGCGAGGAATTCGGTCTCCATAACTGGGTGACTTAATCATGTAGGAAAATCACTGCGCCCATGATCGAGTGAGTGTGAGTTAAACTGGATTCTAGTTCAAGTTCCGAAACCTTTTATTATTTGATATTTCTCTAGTTTATTTTTGCAGATTTAATTTCCATTGTTGTGACCATGATACCAAAACTCCATTTTGTGATCGGTGACCCAAAAGTAAGATCGCATCAGCTCTCTGTGGGATCGACCCGTACTCATAAGCTAGCTATGCTCGCTATGGGCACAGGAGCATAAAAATTTATTTTGGGCACAAAACGACCGCGTGTCACCATTTTTTCTTTAGCCATTTATCCCATACACTATCCTGAGTTCATTTTGTTCCTTTATGAGCCCTCTTGTGCCCAAATGCCTTTTCGTTGAAAACCTATTTGGGATTAAATTGCTGATTCTTTTGGAGAAATAGGAGGAAGGGTAGGGAATTTTGGAGTTGGGATGGAGAAATTTGAAAATAAAATGTATGGTGATAAATTGATAGTTTTTATTGGTATACAAAAGAGAGTGCTATGTGGGGTGTTGAAAAGAAGAATTATGAGAAGAGCACAAAAGAAAAAAAACAAAAAAAAATATGAAAAATATGCCAATGAAAATAAATAAGAAAAGAGACCAAATGTCTATGAGTTGAAAAAAAAGAAAAAAATTCTACAAAGACGCGAAGAGTCTAATGTTAAGTGGATGACTTAAGGTGGTGTAGGAGGAAGTTGGAAAAATTCCAACTTGTGCATGAGTTGAAAAGTAGTTGGGAACAGAAATTAAAAGTGGTGGATTGTTTGAGTCACTTTAGCTAGATATTTATAACCTTAACCCAAGCCTACATTACAACTTTAACAAAAATCCTATTTGATCCTAATTTTGAGCACATTTAATTGTCATTGGAGAGTTGAGATTACATGCAAGCCTATGGTAGATCAAGTGATGGTTCAACGATTTGATGAGTGCATACCCGTTATTTTATAACACTTTGAGTGTTAGAGTGAAACACACACTGGTGAGGATTATTGGCTTGATATTTGCTCATTGAAATCTATTGCATGTGTTTATGATTTGAGTGTTGTGCTTGTTCTCGTCATTTTCTAGTTAGGGCATCTCCAATGGTCAGGAACATGTTGACTTGGCACCCAATATATTCCTACTTTTGAGAAATTTTCTGTTGTGAGCAAGGAATTTTTGGTAGAGAAAGTTTGATGGAGAAGTTGCTGCAAGCACCTAGGAATATTTGATTTTAGGCAAGTGGAAAATGAGAAGGTGTGGAACACTCTCCTTCTTTGCAAAGCTAAAAAGGTGCGCGTGTGTGCAATTGAGAGTGGGGGGTGGGCACACATGTGGGTCCTTACCTGCAAAAGGCCTGCCACTATGTTTTATTTCTTCTTTTTTAGTTTTTATTTTGTATTTTTTTTATTGTATGTGTATATATATGTATGTATTTTGGGAGGAATTTTACTTTTGACGTGGCGCTTACGTGGCAATAAAATACCTGAAAATGGAAAAGTATTATTGGAGGTGCTCTTAGATTTTTGAGGTTATAAATGCTAGATTGTAGATTGTGGGAGTGTGTATTATTTTGAATTCCAAGTTGGTTTTTGTTCTTTGTTTGGGGACAAACAAACTCTTAAGTTTGGGGGAGTTGATAAATTGAGATTTTGCACTTGTTTTCGTGTTATTTAAGTGTACATTTTATATGATTTACTCGTGCTTTCATCTTAGTTTATTCGGATTTCATTGGTTCTTGGAGTTGGGCGTGTTATTGGATTTTACAGGTTTTGTCCCGAGATTTGCTGTATTTTGATCAAGAAATGATTAATGATGTCCTGGGGTCGTACATTGAAGAAACCGAGTCGAAAACAGGATGAAAACATCGCAGAAGAAAACCCGCGAGCCAGGCCCGTGAGCATGGTCGCGGATGGAGTCGCGGTTTGACAAGAGGTGGCCGACTGTTCTCTTGCAACTGAGGCAGGGTACGAGTGAGGAAAACCCGTGACTGTGGTCGCGGGTATTGGAAGAGCTCGCGGATATTGAGCCACGTCGGGTCGTCTAGGTCAGTCCGATTCTTAGTTGGTTTTGGGCTTTATATTACTAAGTATAAATAGGATTTTGCGCAAAAATTCCACACAATTGACTAGACCCTAAAGTTATCACTAGAGAAAAATAGCAGAGGAAAAGAACACGAAAAACAAGACCAAAGATTTCAAGAGTTTTCAAGACTAGAGACAAATTAAATCATCCGGGTTTTATTTTCTCTATTCTTAGAAATACAATGTTTTCTTTGCGGATTATTTTAGTTATTTATTTTGCCATGGATAGCTAAAACCCTAGTATTCTAGGGTTGGATTATGATTTATTTATGAAGTTTTTCTGATTTATTTTATTTGGTGTCTATAATTTGATCATGTTTTAATTATTCCCATGTTTATCTATATTATTTACCTAATCACTAAATGATGCAATCTGATGTGTTAATTCATAAGTCGAGAGGGGAGTTTTAACATGAGATTTGGAATAATTAACTGATTAATCAATATCACTTGACAGAGTTGCGATCAATTTAGAGAATAATAAACATTTGGAACTATTAGGAGTTGCATGATAGGTATTAAAGGGACATGTTAATATTTGTTGTGTAATTTACAATCTGGGCACTTCGAGAGAAGGTTTAGGATACAAGAGTGGTTGTTCTAGCATGATTTAAATCCCAACATAGATGCTAAATGAAATAATTGGAAGAATGGATTAAATAATGAATTTCCAATCCTAGAATGCATTTCTTCTTCATTGTTTACTTCATCTGTGTTTATTTATGTGGTGACATTCACTTTTTCAGTATTTACATTTATTTAGTTATTAAATTCAATCATGATTGGTAGTCTAGATAACTGCAGGAAGTTAGATTAAGATAATTAGTAGATTAATTATTAAATATCTGTGGATACGACCTTGTTCACTGCTATACTAGAAGCCTCATTGTACGCTTGCAGTTTAGGTGAAAATAAATACCGAACATGGGGACCAACCGATGGTAGGTAATCAGGGAAGGGAATGATTGTAGAGGTGGCCATACACCAGAGATGTGTCATCCTATGTGCTTGTGATCGGGAAATCTGCACATGAATCTCGTATCTTTACCGAACACTTGTTATTTTTTGATTACTTCTAACATTTATTGCAGGTCATTCCACATTATTTATTTACATACTCAGCTCGTGCCAACAAAAAATTCAACCCTCCCCCCCTCCCCCGATTACTGGTTTCTTTAAAGAAGAAGTTTAATTCGATACTTGTGGGAATGAACTCTGCTTGCCGCACTAGGCTACGCTTTGCATCAAGCAATTAAAGCTTCATAAGCCGATCTGAGCTGTGATGTATTTTATGTGCTGAAACAATAGCACGCCGTAGTACTATTCTTGTTTTGCTATTTTGTACTCCATCTTGTAGTTAGATTCTGAAGCATTGCAATACGGTTACATATTTTAATTAATATTGGGGGCTATGAAGAGAAAAATGTGGATTGTGTTTAGAATTTTCCCTTGATGTAACCCGGACAAATTGAACAGGATACAAGAACGCGCGGAAGACTTCTAAGAACGAACACGCCAACTAAGGAAGGATTCAACCCTACTCTAATGACTCAAATTAACACAAATAAACTGATTTTAATGACTAATAACTTAAAAAAAATAAATTAACAATTCTAGACCTAACCACGATACCTAGACAATGACACAAAAATAATACACAAATTCCAAATACCAAGGGCTGTTTTGGATGAGAATTATGGCTGGGAAAGTGGTGTATTTGGGACGTGATTTGTGGTGAAGAAGGGCTAGGAGTAGATAGGATATGATAATGATGAGGATAACTTACAGGTTAAGATGTAGAACACGATTACGGCTATGAAATCGAACTCGAACTCTTGTTGAACAGCTCACGATCAGGTCTTGTGACTTGGAAGGATCTCGAACAATGATGAAATGATGGAAGACGTCGATTGATGATGGTCGAAGGTGGTAGTGTTGTGATTTGCAACCCGATTAATCCCCGGCGTATCTTGTACGATGAAAATGAATCTTCAAGTTACTCCTCGGTAGCGAGTTCATCCTAATTCCTCGTGTGAATTAGAATGTTATCTTGATGTAAGACTTGAAATTACTAGGCTTCAAGAATGATAATTTTCGAGTGAAAACAATCAAAAGACTTTAATGGTTGAGACATAATTGGATGCAATAGCAAAAATCTTAAATAATATCTAATTTATCAATGTGACATAGTTCCCCTATTTATAGGGCTAAGGGAGCACGAAATTATGAAGAAAAAAGGCCTAAAAATCTGATCCAAAAAGGTCTTCGAACTATACTAGAAAATTGCATAAACTAGAATTCTATTCAAGGTAGGAAATTGCCTTAAATACAATTCTAGTCAAACCTACTCATTAATGAACGAAAATTAACATAAAAATTAAATAAAATCTGATCCAAAACTATAGTCTAAAATAATTAAATTAATACTATAGTCTAAATAAAATCCAACCCTTTAATTAAATTAAATGGGCCGAAATTCTTCATGCAATTCACGTCGACTTGGGCTTCAATTATTTGACAACAATGGGGTTGCCTCATGTCGACTTGTAGTGTCCATGCACACGTCCTCTTCTCCTCTTCATGCACTTGATCTTCATCTTCAATTGATAACATTGAAATCCATTTGGGGGCTACATCCAATTCCTTCTTCTCCAACTTCAATCTTTCTTGGAATTAACATTTGAAAATAACATTGAAGTTGTTTGGCTCTTATACGCGCAATTGGACCTTTGAATGATAGCTCTGGGTTGAGTTCTTTAAGGCCTTGCACGGCTTCATCATTCCGCCCTGCTGAAAAGAATTTGTCCTCGAATTCAAGGCTTCATCTTGGGCGAACTCAACCGCAGAAAAAGGAAAGAAATTAGTGACATTAAAATTGGGAGAACTCTTATACTCACCGAATAAATCCATGTGAATTAAATCAGGTCATCGTCCATGCGATGCAACATACGTCCCTTGCAGACAAAACTGGACTGATTGATCATTCTCTTTCATTTCTTCGGAACTCGTGTAGGAGGCTGGATGTTTTTGCAAAGTTACTCCGGGATGGAATTTGTTCACTACCTCGAACTTATCTCTCATTGGCTGTACAATACTAGGCAAAGAAAAATACATTAGTAGCACTATTCTTCTATGTTATTAGCACAATAGACATACCTGTGTTAATTGCCTTGTCGACTCCTTTGATAGAAAATAAGGCTGCGAATTTTATCTTCATTTGCGGCTGATTTGGATGTTTTTCCATGTGCTAAGGGATCAATATAGAGCTGTTTAGGAGGGGTCTTGGTGATGGAAAAGGCATGGGCCGTTGGTGAAGGCTCGGTCGAAGGTGGTGTAGTGGGGGCGGTGGATTTGGTGGTTGCGGGGGCTACTTTTACTCTTTCTTCCGTGAAATTCTCTTGCATCCTTTGTTGATCCTCGGCAACGGCTTTAGGGGACAGTGGCTTAGGTATTAATGTTCGGCCATTTCGTGAAACAGTGTAGGAGACGCTCTTTGTCCGTGCCTTGCACCGGCGATCACTCCACGCTTCGGCCCCAGGCGTCACATGCCCACCAGCTTCCGCTTGGTTCGTCCCCGAACCACACCTTACTACGAGAGGTTCAGCTCTGACACCACCTGTAATGACCCGGCTACCGGACTGACGGCTGTCCCCACAAACTAACACGAGTCTTTCCAGCGTGCTTTGTCCTCACTCACACACTCCCTGAGAAACTTCTCAGGAGGTCACCCATCCCACTATTGCTCCAGGTCAAGCACGCTTAACTTTGGAGTTCTGATGGAACGAGCGCCAGAAAAGAAGATGCACCTTGTTAGTATGAGTAGCACCAATCAAATCCTTTAAGTTCTCCTCAACTATACAGTCACATTCCTGTATAGCCTCAGAATCCCTCTCTTTCGGGTAGATTCGGTTCATTCATGTGCCCCTTCACTTGGAAGCCTTATAGGAGCCGTTCTTTGTCCGTGCCTTGCACCGGCGATTACTCCACGCTTCGGCCCCGGGTGTCACAGCTTGGTTCGGGGCTGAAGTTGGTGATGGTGAGGGCTGATTAGGCCGTGTGGATGGTGGCCTCATGGAAGCGGACTGTGTAGACTCGGATCTACGACTGGACTATGGTGTAGAATTGTCAAAATGCCGCTCGGGTGATCCAAACTGACCTCGGGGTCGAGTAGGATCCGTAGAAGGGGTAGAAGGTGATGTGGATTGCGTACCTTTGTTCCATGATAGACGAGTAGGGGCTGAACTGTGGTGCGATCTACGTCGTCCCTCTCTAAGCTGTCTCTCCATAATTGATGCGTAGTGCACCATCTCTTCTACATTGTCGAAGTCCTTGAGTTCGACTTCACAAGTGATGTCAGGATTCATACCTTCAATGTACCAAATGATGGTAGCATTTAAGGTCTCTTCTTTTCCGACTCGATTCAAAGCGGTCTCTAACTCCTTATGGTACTCTTCGACTAAACGGACACCTTGCTTGATCCGATTGAGCTTCTTCTCAAGCTCTCTCTCATAATGCACCGGAATGAAGCGGCCTCGCATCAAATCTTTCATTTCTTGTCAAGTATCCACGAACGGATACCTATCTCTGCGCCGTCTCTCTTGTTGCATTTCCCACCATGAGGCTGCGTAGCCTCTAAACTCCAAGCATGCTAACTGGACCTTCTTGATCTCGGGAAAGTCGTAGCATGTGAATATCTTGTCTAGCTTACGTTTCTAATCCAAGTAAAGATCAGGATCGTGAAGGCCTTCAAACTCTGGAATGCTCGTCTTGATGTCTTTGAGTAAACCGTCTCCATTGCCATGTCTGGTTGGCTCGGTACGAATAGCATGCCTAGGAGGTACTTGTGGTCGGCCACGACCTCTTTGCGGAGGCTTATACTCAGCTTCTGAGCTCTCGTCTGCATAGTGTTCCTCTTTAGGCTCTTCTTGACGCTCGTTACGTCGAGCTGGTCCTCGAACAGCTTGTGTGATGGTAGGATGTGTGTTAGTGCATTCAAAGGCATGCACTAAACTGTCGATCTTGTCAGATAGAGCCTAATGCTGCTTCTGGAAATGCTTGGAAAGCGCTTCGTATTGGTAATTTAGATCCCACTGTGTTGGCGGATCAGATAATGACTCCATGGGGGCCTTGGATGGATCCAAGGTGCTTTGCGTCGATTTCAGGTCGACGGGTGGAGTGGTAGATGGCGCAGGAATGTCACCTTTCTTCATGATACCTACAAAATGAACAAATGTAAAGAAAAACAAAGAAGAACCTCACAATCTCACGTCACTCGTTTGTTTTCTCTCTTAATTTTACCCCTCATATATCACTCAAGTATAAGTGGTGCACAGTGTGTGTAAAATCGTGTATATGGTGGTGGTGGTGTCGAACAACTAGCAAAAAACGAGTAGTAGTCTTACTTCGTGATTCCGGACTAATTGCACAAGGTAGGAAAGTGAATAGCTAATTTGGAGTGTATGGAATGTGGTTGCAATGTATAAGTGTAGATGGGGTGGATCAAGTATGTATGTGTGTCGTGTATGTGTGGAACTCGAATGGTACATGTGGTATGGTAGGGGGTCGAGTATGGTGTAGGAAAGGAAAGATTAAGATGTATTTTTGAAGTCCCAAATAGTGTAGGAGAATCCAAAAATAAATCCTAAGGTTGGAAAGAAAGGATAAGAAAAGAAAAGGAAAGAAAGAATTGAAAAGGAAATAGGTGATTTGGATGTGTGTACCACTAATGTGACATAATCTAAATACCTTAATTAGACTAGACTCAAGATGGAAAGAACCAAAATTAAATTACAACTCACTAGGAAATTACCAACTAAAGACTTAGCACTAGAAGGAAAGTACCAAAAAATAAAACAAGACTCAAAAGGTAACTACCAGCTATGGACTAGTACTAAAAGGAAAGTACCAAAAATAAAAAGAGGACTCAAAAGGAAACACAAAGAATTGAATTTTCAATTTTTTTGCTTCGGATCTCTTTTTTTTATATCCGATTTTTTTTAACAAACGGTCTTTACTCTTTTTTTTTACCGAATATCACTCTTTTTTTTTTGAATGAACTCTCTTTTTTTTTTAATGAACACTAATTATTACAACTCGATAGATACGTCAATTGAATCGTAAGCAATAAATTGACATGTAGGATTGAACCACGACCAACTATGTTGATGTGGCTCTGATGCCAAATTTATGATGTAATCCGGACAAATTGAACATGATACGAGAACGCGCGGAAGACTTCTAGGAACGAACACGCCAACTAAGGAAGGATTCAACCCTACTCTAATGACTCAAATTAACACAAATAAACTGATTTGAACGACTAATGACTCAAACAAAGTAAATCAACAATTCTAGACCTAACCACGATACCTAGACAATGACACAAAAATATTACACAAATTCCAAATACTAAGGGCTATTTTGGACAATAATTATGGCTGGAAAAGTGGTGTATTTGGGACGTGATTTGTGGTGAAGAAGGGCTAGGAGTAGATAGGATATGATAATGATGAGGATAACTTACGGGTTAAGATGTAGAACACGATTACGGCTATGAAATCAAACTCGAACTCTTGTTGAACAGCTCACGATCAGGTCTTGTGACTTGGAAGGATCTCAAACGATGATGGAAGGATGGAAGACGTTGATTGATGATGGTCAAAGGTGGTAGTGTTGTGATTTGCAACCCGATTAATCCCCGGCGTATCTTGTATGACGAAAACGAATCTTCAAGTTACTCCTCGGTAGCAAGTTCACCATAATTCCTCGTGTGAATTAGAATGTTCCCTTGATGTAAGACTTAAAATTGCTAGGCTTCAAGAATGATAATTTTCGAGTGAAAACAATCAAAAGACTTTGATGGTTGAGACACAATTGGATGCAATAGCAAAAATCTTCAATAATGTCTAAAATATCAATGTGACATGATTCCCCTATTTATAGGGCTAAGGGAGCACGAAATTATGAAGAAAAAAGGCCTAAAAATATGATCCAAAAAGGTCTTCTAACTATACTAGGAAATTGCCCAAACTAGAATTCTATTCAAGGTAGGAAATTGTCTAAATACAATTCTAGTCTAACCTACTCAATAATAAACAAAAATGAACATAAAAATTAAATAAAATCTGATCCAAAACTATAGTCTAAAATAATTAAATTAATACTATAGTCTAAATAAAATTTAACCCTTTAATTAAATTAAATGAGCCGAAATTTTTCATGCAATTCACATCGACTTGGGCTTCAATTATTTGACAACAATGGGGCTGCCTCACATCGACTTGTAGTGTACATGCACACGTCCTCTTCTCTTCTTCATGCACTTGATCTTCTTCTTCAATTGATAACATTGAAATCCATTTGGGGCTGCATCCAATTCCTTCTTCTCCAACTTCAATCTTTCTTCGAATTAATATTTGAAAATAACATTGAAGTTGTTTGGCTCTTATACGCGCAATTGGACCTTTGAATGGCAGCTCCGAGTTTAGTTCTCCATGGCCTTACACGGCTTCATCATCCCTTTAATTGCCTTGAATCTTATGGCCCATGGCAAACTTTGTTTTGGGAAAATTTTAAACACATCTCAATTTTTTTCTTTGTAGCCCATACTATTTCATAAAATATAAATATTAATATGACAATACGTATTTACTCATTAACCTCCCATACTTAAAAACACTATCATAGCCCCTCCACACTTATAGGCTATAGCCCCTTCAAACTATTTTTTTTCATTCAACCGAAAATAATTCCTTTTTTTCCCTCTCTAATGTGAACATCGATTGCCACAATTTAAAACTTCAACAATAATTTAATTGTTTGTTATATCGCATGTCTTTCTATCAAACTCCATCTTCTGAATTCTTTTTTTTTTTTAAATTTAGTCTTTAAATCAACAGTTATCAATTTATAACAGTGGCATATGCTCTAATGTCCATAGACCCACAAAAATCAAGAACATATGTAATTTCAATTTCAGTCAAGGGAGAATGGATAGTGAAATAATAGAAATATATTATCAAACATAAAATTGTAGATGTATAAAGAAAAGTATAAAAGATAAATAATAATTGTTGTTCGATGTTGGAGAATGAAGAAATGTATTATTTTGGGTTAGAATTTAGTTACTTTAATGGTGAAATAAAAATCATATGTCCATGTAGTTTGATTGGGAAAGACGAGATTGTATTCGAATAAAATAGAGAAAGAAAGTAGGCTCTTGGATTTGTTCTATATATTGAAGTCCTCAATTCATAACGAAGAAAGTTGCAGGGTAAATTTAAGTACAGCACTGCCGCGAGGCTATGATTTATGTAGTTTTTTTAGTTTAATTTTAGAAAAAGGGATAGAGGTTATGATAAACTTTTAGGTGTTGGATTAAGGGATAAAAATATCTTATTACATTAATATTTATATAATTTAAAATAGTAGAGTCTTTAAAAAGAAAAATGGGAGTTGTGTTTAGAATTTTTTTTTTTTTAAGTTTTCACAAGTCTAAATGTATAAATATAAGCAAAAATAAATAGTGATTGATAAATAAAAATAAGATATAAGAATAGGAAGTTATTTAAAGAATGAGATAATTTCACTTTTAGTCCCACTAGAATAGGATCAAAATACTTTTGGTCTCATATCTTTCATTTTTGGTCCCATAGTTTATTAGCTCGACACTTTTGGTCTCAAATATTTTTTTTCGACATTTTTAGTCCCAAGTGTAGTGTGTGTGTGTGTGTCTTTATTCAAAGGACATTTTGGCTTCATTTTTTCAGCAAACCATTAAGAAAAAAAAGGAAAATATTTAGCAAAAAATTCAGCATAAGAACCAACAAAATAACATAATATCTCAAAAAATTTCAGCAAAATATCAAGCAAAATGCCCAACAAATATCCAACAAAATGCCTAACAAAACCATTTCAACTTCTTGCCAATATACAGTTTTTGTTTAGCAAAATTCTCAACAAAATATATGGAAAAAACGTCGAAAAAATATATTGTTAATTTTAAGACTAAAAATGTTGGAAAAAAACACTTGGGACCAAAATTGTCGAGATAATAAACTATGAGACCAAAAATGTAAGATTTAAGCTAAAAGTGTTTTGATCATATTCTAGTGGGATTAAAATTGAAATTATCCCTTTAAGGAATTTACAGTGTATATGTCTCAAATATACCCTTATGACACACTTGGTCCCCATACTCTAATCATTGTGTTATTGTATTTTAGCATTTATTACTAACTACACAATAAATCTACACATATCTAACATATTAAAGTAAAGATTTCATGTACTTTAGAAAAAATGGATCAAAATGTGTAACGATTAGTTTTTTAAAACTAACGTTATAATATTTTAAAATTAGCGTTACATTATTAAATGCATAATGATTCCACCAAATTAGTAATGTTAATTTTGTGAAACTAACATTACAATTATGCATTATTAAATGCATAACGATTCACCAAATGAGTGATGTAAATTTTGTGAAACTAACGTTATGGTATAACGATTATAGGTTTTAATTATTTAACGTTATGGTATAACAATAACACTAGGCATAACAATAACTTTATTGTATTGAAGCATAGTGTTGACTTAAGGCATAACCGATATATACTTTTAGGCATAACAATAACTTTATTTTATTGAAGCATAACATTAACATTAATGTTTACTAGGTATAACGATAACTTTAGGTATAACGATAACTTTATTGTATAAAAGTATAACGTTGGCTAAAAGTATACTGATAACTTTAGTTTATTTACGCATAATGTTGACTAAAGGCATAATGATAACTTTAATGCATAACTATAACTATGACGATAACATAAGTTGCATTGAATTATGATAATTAAACAAAAAGCATAACGATAAAATAAATAGAAGACATAACGATAACGATAACAATTATGAAATTAACAATAACGTTAGCTTAAAACATTTTGCTCAATAAAATGCATAACAATATTTATATGGATAATATATAAATTATTGCATAGTGATAATTAAAAACAACATAACGATAATAGAGCCGTGACAACCAATTTTTCAAATTAGAGACAAAATTCAGTCGTTATGGGCATAACGATATCAATTTCTATACCATAACGGTAATTATACTATACATGCTTATAGGCATAACTATAACAATATAAATTCAATCATTATGGACATAACGATAATCATTCAAATAATAACGATACTAAAAGAAACTGATTTTTTGTATAATATAATTACGTCTCTTAAAATAGAGCCAAATAACTATCGTTATGCTATCAATCAACTAATGTTATGCTACAAGCAAACTATCGTTACCTCGGATCTGGAATGGATGAGAGAGAGATGGAAGTGACTTTTAATTCCAAAATCCTGCACTTATTTAATTATTTTGCAGTTGAAAGTACAAAAGGTGTAAGATTTTTCAAAAATTATTTTTTAATTTGAATTATGTGGACCCATTACAAAAGTAAAGATACAGAATAAGTACACATTGCTCATATTTCTCATATCTATTAAATCTTGTTTAACTACCTAAATTTTAAATTAAAGTTACATATTTAAATTTTTCACCATTTCGAATATATGCTACCCCAATGACATTGCACAAAATGTGACCTAACTAAATTTGGTGAACCTTTTTTTTTATAAACAACCAAACTTCATAGAATTATCTTAAAATGTCAGCGTTGGCCATATGATTAGGCCAAGTCGGAAAGTTCAACAACCAAAAACTCGGAGAAGAAAAAAAAGAAGCATGGAGAGCTAAAGAATGAGCTACTTCATTTGCACTTCGATACATGTGGAAAAAGTCATAAACAAGACTTTCTTGAACACTATTGAAAATTGCTCGATGTTCTTGAGGTGATATTAAATATTGTAAGATTAGTAATCGCGTTTTGGATGTAACAAGCCTAGAAAAGACAATAATTGGCTATTGAATAAAAATATTTATAATGCTTGCAATTTTGAATTTTCAAATTTCTTCTTATTAATATATAGGTGATATGACTACATTGTGCATGAACATTTACTATTACATTGTGCCGATTTTTTTTTTTAACCAATTTATATTCCTCGACAGATTTTACATTATTTTCATATTTAATCATGACATGAACACAAGAAAAATACACAAGCAACTTAAATCTGTGGAACCCACTTTTACGCGATTTAAATTATTAAATTGCTTTAAGTTTGAGTTTTAATTTATATGATAATGCTCAATAGAATTAGACGGACTTGAGGGAGTCCGACATTGCGCCCCTAGTATAGAAAAGAAAATTTAGAACTTAAACTTGAGTCTTATAATTATTATTTGAACTTGTTTAAATATTTTTTTTGAATTTATTTCAAAATAGAAAGAATTTATTTTACACTTGAATTTTGGGCTAGTATATTTATTCTATCAGGCTTTTCCTTAAGAGTCTCGAAATTGGAGTCTTGATATCCAAATATCATATCTTTGAAATAAGTCTTGTTCATGGGTGAAAACATTTAAAATAATAATAATAATAATAATAATTAAATAAATAAATATCATATATATATCCTCATCTAAATGCTAGAAGTTTCCCAATCTCTCTAGCTCTCTCTCGAAACAAAAATAGAAATAAAAAGGGGACATTTATTCATTTCTTTCTTTCACTCTCTCTCTCACGATCCATCCCTCTCTATTGATCTCTCTCTATTCTCCTCAAGCCCTCTCACACATAAACACAAGCTCTCAATCTCCCTCCCGTCAGTTTTCTCCTAAGAAAGGTAATTCTTCTTTCTCTCTTTTCCTTTCTTGTTCTTTGGATATTGGATGGTGATTGTCGAATGATTAAGGAAGTTGGTTGTTTTGGTGGTAGGAGTAATGAGAGTTTCATAGAAGTGACAATTGATGGAGGAATTAGTGTTCTTAATTAGGTTGTTGTAGCATACTAAGTTTTATTTTCTTTAATTTCTTGAAGGTTTGAGCATGGGTTAATTATGAGTTATATCACTTTGTAGCTTGGGGTTTTGATATATATATATATATATATATATATATATATATATATATCATGTGTAAGTCCTTGACTATGGAAGAACATGAGAATTTAATTGTATAAATCAAAGGGAAAACATACAACCCAAATCTATTTTTGGACAGCTCGTAGCCCCTACTTTGATCGAAAATCTGACTTCTTGGAGTTGTTTCTGGACGTCTACAGCATATCATAGTTGTAGGTTATCGTCTTAGCTTTCATTTGAAACTTGAATTGGGTTAATATGAATTTTGTAGATGAAGTTATGATTATTTTACCGAAACTTGGCAGTTTTCGGAACTGTTTCGATTCACCTAACTAATCCGATTATTTAGCCCTTTTAATGATGAAATTTGGGAATGTGTATTTGAGGAACATATTTAGATATATGTCTTAGGATTCTGTAGAACTTCGAATTTCTTGATTTGGAATTTTCGTTTGGAAAATATGATTCAATTACTGGGACTGCTGCAGTGGGTAGTGTAGCAGGGGATGGAAGTTAGAATTCATGTTTTGCTTTTGTGGATTCTAAATTGAATTTTTAGTCATGAGTCTTATGATGAAGTTGAAGAGGGTTGTTTCTTTTTCAGATTAGCCAATTCCTTTTTCTTAAGGCTTCATTTTCAGAAAATTTAACACTTCACCTATATTAATGTACATATTCGTGTTTAATCCTTAATCTATTTAATTAGAAATTAATCCCATAATCTTTATCTTAATTTAAAATTTTAGTCAAGACCTACATAAATTAAATTCTTCGTATTCGAAACTTCTGATTTTTCCGATTTAATTAAATTAGAAATGTCCCAAATTATTTAATTAAGATTATTTTTGATACTAGGTGCGGCGCAATTAGGACCCTCGTCCAGTTTGTGATTCTCTGTTCAATCTTACGTGTTCTTTACTCTCAGGTGGGTAAGCTATGCTTTAAAGTTGTATTATGACATGGGTCATTATTATTATTTACGAAAGTATATGATATGTGCGTTTTTCTTTTAAAGAAAAATGTTTTAATTCTACTTGAATTTGTCGTCGATGGAATATGGATAAGAATAGCGTTTCGTACGCATTAGAATAGTGTAACGCACGTACCGAGAGCGTGACTTACACAACAGAGAGGTATGTCCTGTGCACAGTGTGATATATCCGAGAAGAAGAAGAAGTACCCTAAATCCATTATTCCTGCGATTTAAATTCAGTAGGATAAATAGAAAGAAATGCCCATGATCCCCACCACCGAGTACGTTTTAAGAGTGCTCACCCCACATTTTTACATGTTTTCAGGTCAATAATTTTGGAGCAGCGTGAAGGAAATGGGAGGGTGGACCTTCTCTAGACGTTTGATTAGTTGATCATAACTTTTGCACTTGTTGTATGAAGTAAACTGTTTTGGACTTGATATTATGTGCATGTTTGATGATTTTTGAACTAACCTAATGTAGTGATTGAATATTATGGTTTTACCAATGTTTCAAGTTTGAATTTTGATATTTTAGAACTTATGAGTTATATTTCGATATGATCTAGGAATATAAATTTTGGAAAATATAAATATTGTGTTCAATTTTCTTCTTAGAGTTTCTAGCATGGTTATTTTAATAAAAAAAAATTACTTGAACTATTATTATTAGAATTGTTTTCCACTTTAGAGAATAGAAAGAGTAACATCTTAAATTAAAGAATTTAGGGTGTTATAAAATCCGTGCATATTGAGTTATTTAATCACCCAATAAATAAAGTCAAAATGCATAAAATTCGACAAAAGTAAATAAGGATTGGGAAAAAGTAACAGGATTTAAATTTAGGGAGTTTTATAGGTAATTTGTCCTTTAAAACAATTGGTCCCCACACCCAATCATTGGCTCAGTGTACTTTTGTCTATTTTTTATACATTTCCATACAAACTATATTTATATATGTATATATATATTTGAAATGCCACGATAAACTGTATACATAGTCACAATTAATTTAAATGAGCCACGATTAATTATCCACATGGCCACGATTATTTTGAAGAAGCCACGATTAATTTTTTTTAAACAAAGGCCACGATTAATTTTCAAAAGAAGTCAGGATTAATAAAAAAGCCACGATTAATTTTTTTTAAACAAAGGCCACGATTATAATTTTCCAAAGAAGTCACGATTAATAAAAAAAAAAGCCACTATTAAGTTTAAAAAAAGCCACGATTATTTTGAATAAGCCACGATGAATTTTCAAATGAGCCTCGATGAATTAAACATGGGAATGTACAAATAATCATTCCAATTTCAATTTGAATTAATCGAGTCTTGTATTATATTAATCGTGACTTTTAAATTTCATCGAGACAATTATTTTAAATTAATCAAGGCATGTTTAAAATCAATCGTGGTCTTTAATATTAATCGTCGCAATTTTAAATCAATCGAGGTCATTTTAAAATTAATCGTGGCAATTTTTAAAGTTAATTGAGGAAATTTTTAAAGTTAATCGAGGGTCTTATGAACTTAATCGAGGTCATTTTAAATTCAATTTTAAATCAATCGAGGCCATTTACAATTAATCGTGATAATTTTTAAAGTTAATCGAGGCAACTTTAAATTAATCGGGGTCAATTTAAATTAAAATTTAAATCAATCGAGGTCATTTACAATTAATCGTGGTAATTTTTAAAGTTAATAGAGGCAACTTTAAATTAATCGAGGACAATTTAAATTCAATTTTAAATCAATCGAGGTCATTTAGTAAACTAATAAACTAATGTGGCCTCCATTATTTATTAATAAATTAATATACATGATTAATAAACTAATATACATTTCATCGATTAGCCATTGTTAATGTGGTCATGATTAGCCATGATTAATAAATCAATAAACTAATGAGCCTCGATTAGCCATGATTAATTTTAAACATTTTCACGATTAATATAATAAGCCTCAATTAATTTTCTAAAAGCCACGATTAATTTTTTAAAAGCCACGATTAATTTGAACAAGCCACGATTAGAGCCAAAATTAATATCAAAGTGATCCTCACAAGCAAAATCCTGATACAACACATACACTATAGTGTAATCAAATTCATTATCGATTATGAATTCCCGAAACAACATATACACTATAGTATAATCAAATTGATTCTTGATTATGACTTCTCGAAACAACCTATACACTATAGTATAATCAAATTGATTCTCACACGTGAAATCACTATACAACCTAAACACTATAGTATAATCAAATTGATTATCGATTATGAATTCTTGAAACAACTTATATACTATGGTATAATCAAAGTGATTCCCGCAAGTGAAATCACGATACAACTCATACATTGTAGTATAATCAAATTGATTATCGATTATGAATTCCCGAAACAACATATACACTATAGTATAATCAAATTGATTCTCACATGTGAAATCACTATACAACCTAAACACTAAAGTATAATCAAATTGATTATTGATTATGAATTCTCGAAACAACTTATATACTATGGTATAATCAAAGTGATTCCCGCAAGTGAAATCCCGATACAGCACATACATTGTGTAGTATAATCAAATTGATTATCGATTTTGAATTCCCAAAACAACCTATACACTATAGTATAATCAAATTGATGACTTCTCGAAACAACCTATACACTATAGTATAATCAAATTGATTCTCACACGTGAAATCATTATACAACCTAAACACTATATTATAATCAAATTGATTATCGATTATGAATTCTCGAAACAACTTATATACTATGGTATAATCAAAGTGATTCCCGCAAGTGAAATCCCGATACAAGACATACATTGTAGTATAATCAAATTGATTACCGATTATGAATTCCCGAAACAACATATAGACTATAGTATAATCAAATTGATTCTCACATGTGAAATCACTATACAACCTAAACACTATAGTATAATCAAATTGATTATCAATTATGAATTCTCAAAACAACTTATATACTATGGTATAATCAAAGTGATTCCCGCAAGTGAAATCCTGATACAGCACATACATTGTGTAGTATAATCAAATTGATTATCAATTATGAATTTCCGAAACAATTAACCTATACACTATAGTATAATCAAATTGATTATTGATTATGACTTCTCGAAACAACATATACACTATAGTATAATCAAATTGATTCTCATATGTGAAATCACTATACAACCTAAACACTATAGTATAATCAAATTGATTATCGATTATGAATTTTCGAAACAATTTATATACTATGGTATAATCAAAGTGATTCCCGCAAGTAAAATCCCGATACAACACATACATTGTAGTATAATCAAATTGATTATCAATTATGAATTCCCGAAACAACCTATACACTATAGTATAATCAAATTGATTTTCACATGTGAAATCACTATACAACCTAAACACTATAGTATAATCAAATTGATTATCACAAGTGAAATCCCGATACAAAATATATACCTCGATTAACAAAATAAGCCACGATTATTATAATTTAAGCCTCGATTAACATCAAAAGCCACGATTAGCATACCATATGCCTCGATTAACATCATAATCCACGATTAACATAATTTAAGCCTCGATTATCTTCAAAAGCCACAATTAACATACTATATGCCTCGATTAAAATCATAATGCACGATTAACATAATTTAAGTATCGATTGATTTTAAAAGCCATGATTAACATAATCTAAGCCTCGATTAACATAATAAGCCACGATTAACAAAATGTAACCCTCGATTGATTTCAAAAGTCACGATTAACATAATATATGCCTCGATTAACATAATAAGCCACGATTAACATTATTTAAGCCTCGATTGATTTCAAAAGTCACGATTAACATAATATAAGCCTCGATTAGCATAATAAGCACGATTAACAAAATGTAAGCCTCGATTAATTTCATAAATCACGATTAACATAATATTATTCTCGATTGATTTCAACAAGCCACACTTAATGTTTTAATTAACTAGAATAAGCAACAATTACTATTTCAAACTCTACGATTATTTTAAGTAAGGTCACAATTATTAACATAATAAGCCACGACTAACAAAATGTGAGCCTCGATTAATTTCAAAGGCCACAAATAATATGACCACATTAGTTTATTATGTTTATTAGTTTATTAATCATGGCCACAATAATAATCGAGGAAATGTATATTAGTTTATTAATCATGGCTAATCGAGGCTAATAGTTTATTAGTTTATTAATCATGGCTAATCGAGGCGCATTAGTTTATTAGTTTATTAATCGTGGCCTTTGTTTAAACAAAATTAATCGTGGATCATTTAACTAATCGAGGCTCATTACTTTTTTAAAAATTAATCGTGGCCTTTGTTTAAACAAAATTAATCGTGGATCATTTAAATTAATCATCACCATATAGATTAATTGTAAATGACCTCGATTGATTTAAAAATTGAATTTAAATTGACCTCGATTAATTTAAAGTTACATCGATTAACTTTAAAAATTACCACGATTAATTGTAAATGGCCTCGATTGATTTAAAATTGAATTTAAATTGACCTCGATTAATTTAAAGTTGCATCGATTAACTTTAAAAATTACCACAAATA
Organism: Perilla frutescens; assembly: GCA_026008535.1. Classification (NCBI taxonomy): domain Eukaryota; kingdom Viridiplantae; phylum Streptophyta; class Magnoliopsida; order Lamiales; family Lamiaceae; genus Perilla; species Perilla frutescens. The sequence continues at coordinate 20,220,319 of BRKX01000004.1, forward strand.
ATATGGCCAACAATTATTGGGGGATTAATTCAAAAGAAAGTGGGAGAAATTTATTCCCTTTTGCAGCTTTGTCCAGAATGTTGTCAATTTTTAAGAATAAAAACTGATTTTGTGGGACCTTTTGTATGAATATTGTATAAAATAAGTACAGATTGCCTAAAAAACTCTCTATTTTTAAATCTTATTTTTTTTCCAACTTTTATTTACTTTTGTCTAAAAAACATTTCCCCCATAAATAAAATTCCACTAAACATTTTGGTTGTTGAACAAACCTGACCATATTATATCGCGCGTTACCGCCAAAGCTTCACCAAGTATGTCTAGTTCCCACTTAGACTAGAATTATCGGTTGCCACAATGGCAACCGTTCGAACGTCACGTATAAAAAAAAGAAAAGAAAAAATGTTGTTGTTCGGTTTTGCACGTTCGACCGAGGGAGGCCAGCCGAACGCTGGTCTCCCTCTCTCCTCCCCATTATTTTAATATTTTTTTATATTTTGTATTTTTTTTATGTTTTATTAAAATAAATATATTCATTATATTTAAATTTTATTAGATATGTAAATTTTATTTGGACACTTGTCTCTATTTTATTGGATATGTAGATTTTATTTGGATATGTAGATATAATGATTATTAATAATAAATATATCCATTATATCTAAATTTCATTTGGACACTTGTCTCTATTTTATTGGATATGTAGATTTTATTTGGATATGTAGATATAATGATTATTTATAATAAATATATCCATTATATCTAAATTTTATTTGGCCACTTGTCTCTATTTTATTGGATATCTAGATATGCAATAATTTTGGAAGCAGTTGCATCGCAAGACCTATGGATCTGGCATGCATTTTTCGGAACTCCAGGTTCGAAAAATGATATCAATGTACTTGATCAATCTCCTCTATTTGATGATATTTTGGAAGGTCGAACACCAAAGGTCAATTATGTTGTAAATGGCAAAGAAAAAAATATGGGATATTATTTGACTGATGGCATATATCCTCAATGGGCAGCATTTGTCAAATCTATTCCTGCTCCACAAATTCGAAAGCATCAATTATTTGCTCAACATCAAGAGGCAGCCCGTAAAGATGTTGAGCGAGCATTTGGTGTTCTACAAGCTCGTTTTGCTTTTATCAAACGTCCATGTCTTATTTGAGATCGTGACATTATTGGAAAAATAATGATTGCTTGCATCATCATGCATAATATGATAGTGGAGGATGAAAGGAGCACTTACCTAAACTATCATGATCCGACCGAATTTATAGAAGATCGATGTAGACAGAATAATCAACGAAGTGAAGATCAAGAAGAATAAAACGGTCTCATTTATTCTACGGAGAGGATTGCTAGCTTGTCGAGCTATATGAAAACTAGGTCACAACTTCGCAATCGAGAAGCTCACGCCATTCTTCGTGACGACTTGATCGAGCACATATGGCAAAAATTCGGCCATCAGTACTAAATTTATATTTTTTTCATCTATTTTAATCGTCGTTTGTTTATTTCAATTCATGTTCGGTTTATTGTTATTTATGTTCTTGTTTTGTTTATTTTGTATTTTATCATATTGTCTATTTTATAAAAGTGTGTTATTTTATGTTATTACAATTCTCAATAATAATAATTATTTATTTTAATTATTATTAATTATATTATATTTATTAATAAAAGAAAAGAAAAAATAATATATAATGTTGTGGTTGGGTGTTTGGGGTGGTTGCTGATAAATTATCAAATTGTATGTGATTGAGTTGGATAAGATAATGGTGATGTGGAAGAGAGAGAAATTAATTAAATATTGAGGGTGGTTGCCCGATTGGGATGTTTGCCCGGTTGCTGATAATGGTGGTCTTAGCCCCAGAATCCCCACACATAAATTCAATTATTCAATAAAAAGACAAGGGCACGACGGTCATTTCGTCAAAACTTAAAATCGAGCGCTTATAACCAAAACCGAGACACTTTTGTTTCAGCCCACCCTCTCATTTGACCTTTTGTCTTTATCTTTTGAATAGTATTTCCTTTTCCTTTTTTTTATATAAAAATAATCCCACTGCAGCCCGAAATCCCAATATCACCCTTAACCATTGAAGATATTTCAAGGTTACTCCGGTCATTTGCCATTACTCTGGAACGAGGACATTTTCGTGATTAGATGATAACGTAATATATTTCAGGAAGAGAGAGAGAGGAGAGAGAGTTACTTTGAAGCGAGACAGAGAGAGGGAAGAAGAAGAGAGGGAAGAAGCGTTCGAGCGTCCGTTAACTTTCCGTTAGAGAGAGCAGAGAATATATGAGTTGAGAAGCATAAGCAGAGCATAGCCATGGTGTCGGACCAAGAGATAGCGAAAAGCGTGGAGTCAGTTCTCCGTCAGTCAGACCCGAATGCCGTGACTTCTCTGAACAGCGTCGTGCAGCAGCTGGAAGCGAAGCTAGGGTTGAGCCTCGCCCACAAAGCGGAGTTCATTAGAGATCAGATCACCTTCCTCCTCCGCTCCCACCCCGTTCCCAAAGACCAGCTGCCCCAGCAACCCCTCCCCCCCCCTCAATACCTTATTCCTCAGCCATTTCACCAACCCCATTTCGCCCTCCAGCACCAAACTAACCCTTCCTATCAGTCTCCTCCGACGCCGCAAGTGCAACACCCGCAGCCGCCGCGGGTAAAAGAAGAGAATGCGGCTTCCGAAACGCCCAAAGGAAGGTGTGGGTTGCCTTCCTGATTTCATGGACTTTAAAAGTTTGTTTTTTTTAAGTGGGTTTACATGGAATGCTCTAACTGTTTACTATGCAGGAACCGTTAGTTGGTCTGTTTCGGCTTATATGGTTGATTATGGTCTTTGGTAGTGACATAGGGTTAGGGTTAGGGTTAGGCTTTGTTTTAAGTGGAATTTTATTAATTAGTAGCTTTTTTTGTGTATTTGCCCGGAGACTTCCTATTTAACGTTACTATCGGGGTTGTGTGTGTGTGTTGATGTGGGGTTAAAATTGGGGTTAGTTCTTTGACGTAACGTTATTATTGATAGTTATAAGTTATTTAACTATGAAATTTACTTGTTTAAATTTGGGGATATATTTTTAAATTTTGGTAAATAACGATTTTCAAGCTGCCATGGTCTTATAACCCTCAATTGTTGCCTCCTGATATAAGTTTAAGCAAATGGTATAGATACTAATCTTCGTTCTTCTATCCCAGACTGTAATATATGATAATAACCATTAGATGTTTAGGGATATTAAAGCTAGAGGAAACTGTGGATTCCCGAAATGATATGTTACCTGCGATTTCCAAATTTCCACTGCATAGTTTTGTCATCTTTTAAGCATGCAAATTAGTTGTTGTTTGCCATTTAACATGCAAAATTATTTATAGTTGTGCATTTTCTCCCTCCTTTGGTAGGGCACTTCCATATCAAGAAACTTAATGTTGACATATGATTTCTTCCGAAATTAATTATTAGTTGTAATCTGAAAAAAACCTTCACCGTGTAGTTTGTATGACACTCATGATCATGTTTCGAATATAATATTATTAATGTACTTTGTTTGCAGGCCCCCAGCCGGAACCAAAAGAAGGGGTGGTCCAGGAGGTCTAAACAAACTATGTGGTGTTTCACCTAAACTACAGGCGATTGTTGGGCAGCCAGCACTACCAAGGACAGAGGTTCGAATCTCAAGAGCTAGCAGCTTAACTTGTTGCAGTATCACACCTGATCTAATATTTATCTTTATCTAGTTTATGCACAATGCATTAGATGTTGCTTTGTTGTCAATACAGATAGTGAGGCAGCTGTGGGCTTATATTAGGAAACACAACCTTCAGGATCCAGAAAACAAGAGAAAGATTATCTGTAATGATGCTCTGCGATTGGTTTTTGAGACAGACTGCACTGACATGTTCAAGATGAATAAGCTATTGGCAAAGCACATTTTACCACTTGATCCAACAAGTATGCAAGATGAACTTGGGGCCACTCTCATGTATATAATCTTATCAACAAATATCTATTTCTCACAATATGCCTTAACTGTTTGCAGAAGAATCAGTTCAAGCCAAGAAATCCAAAATTGAAGATGATTCTACAAAGCAAAGTTCCGATCCCAGTCTTCTTCCTGTGATAATATCAGATGCGCTAGCAAAATTTTTTGGAACTGGAGAAAAAGAGATGCTTCAGTCGGAGGCTTTGGGGCGTATCTGGGAGTACGTAAAGGCTAACCAACTAGAGGTTAGTCTAGTTTTAAATGTCCTATGTTGAGAGAACCATATGGTTTACAACCTTTCTTTTATATGTGAAAAACACAACATAAAGCAGCGTATTACCGTGCATTTGGAACACTGAAGTAGCATAGTAAATCACTTTTAGAAACTGTCAATTTCATGTTGAAATACACTTGGGCCTTTTGATTATCTTCTCTCTCCATTGTCTGACGGTAGTAAGGTGTAGGTTTTGTGGATATGTTGCATATTCGTGCTACTTTTCAGAATCTAAATAACAGATAATACCCTAATGTAACTCACTAACTTGGGTGATGTTAATAATGATTAAATTACTGCAGTTTCTTGTGTAAGAATGATCTAGATTTGTATTTTAGTTTGCATTTGATGTAATTTGTGCTTGTCTATAGGCATATTCTATTTCATTTTAGGAAAAGTCATGATCCTATATATATATATATATATATATTGGTACCAAAGTTTGTATGGCCAGGCCCTATAGTTTCAAGAGTGACCTGGTTAAATGACCATTTCATAACCATGGTTAACACTGGTTTTGCCAACATGTGATGTGAGAGAACCTCTGCTTCTGGAATTCATATCTATAAATTCAAACCTCTTAGGTACGGTCATGTAATGTTGGTCAATAGGGCAATAATCTCAAACTTAACTGGTTTCAACTGGGTAATGTGTTCATTTCTCTTGAGCAATTGTAACTTTGGTCTGCGCATTTGATGCTCCCATGTATATGCTATATCACCTGCCTGTAAATTTGCTCCGCAGACTGTTGGTTTAGTCTATGTTGTGTTTGTTTCTGTATGGTAGCAAAATTGATTTCTTGGTCCTTTGCTTGAAAATTATTGCATATTTGGGTTTGTTACTGCCATAGTACCATTTTAAGTTTTTCTTGACCTGGATTCTCTTTATAGGATCCACTGAGTTCTATGGTTATTCATTGTGATGCAAAGCTTCAGGAGCTTTTGGGGTGTGAAAGCATTTCTGCTTTGGGGATTCAGGAGATGCTTTTGCGCCATCATTTATTGAAGCAAAGTTAATATTTTCTTTTATGTGAATGGTAAGCAATAAGTTGCCTTGCATGTGCCTGTCACACATAAATTTGGCATCTTTATTTTTTACTGATTTGCCTGCACATTTGTTACTCCTTTTGGGGACCTTGGTATCATTATCAGACTGGTTTTTCCTTTTCTCCCTGCCATTTCTTTCCTTCTTTCCTTTTTTCGTTTGCATGTTTCCATATGATTTACAGTTGAAAGGTATTATTTAGTGACTTCATCTAATTGATAGTGATGATCTTGTTGCACTCAGCTCTCATCCTTTTGTTTTGGTAATATATGGCTGTTGTTCATTAGTTTTTGGCTTCTAGAGTAACATAGGTTGAACTTTTTTTGGCATGGTAGAAGTGGTTTCTGTGTATCAGTAATCTACTTTTGGTGATCATGGTATCAGTGGCTTGATCTCATTTTATTCTTACTTTTCTCCCTTTTGTTACAGATGGTAGTTGGATTTGCAAGGTTTAGATATGGTATTTTGTGAACATATAAAGTTGATAAATTCATGACTGATAGTTGCTTATATTAAATGTTAACAATTTCAATTAATGATGATTACGTCAACCAAAAAGATTGTTTACTCATATGATAGCATTTGGATGGCATACGCTGTGATCCTTGTTAGATTCTAATGAGGTGATTATGCTACTTCATCTTTGGTTGAAGTAAATAATATGATCATAATGTTTTGGAATATGACGTGCATTAGAGTTGTGTGTATCTATGAGGAGGATTTTGAGGAAAAGAATAATAATAAAATTATTGAGCTAGTGGTGCGTGTATTTAAAATTCATCACTTGAGTTACCGTGAAGCTAATTTTAATTCGTTTTTTTTTTGGCTTAAAATGTTTGTTTACGTGATGGAATTTGTAGATACGAAGTAAGCCTCCATTTGGTTGCCTACACCATAATTGACCAACCATTTTCCTCTACTTTTGCAGGTATCTTGATGTTGTAGCTTGCTAGATGTTTATGATGACACTACTAATACCAAATGGAGATGTAATTGTAGTTTCTTTTGATTTATCTAATGTTTAGATGCTATGGTGTTACTCACAGATCGCGACTATGATCACAGCATGACTTACTACCCCTGTCTTGCTGTGGGCTAGAATTGTTTTGTAATTATGCTGCCGTAGCTTGTTTGGGGTGTTCCTAATCAATTTGGCTTTATTTCTACTGACTGATGATTTTGTAATGGATAGGACAAGCTAGATTCATGACTGACTGTGAACGCCTTTATGATTGGTGTACAAATGCCACTCGTATCATACATGGCAAAATTGTTTTGCTGCCGTTTGTATCTTAGGAGTTTTAATGCCTTGTTTCTTCTTGATGGAATCATTGTGTTGTCTATATATTTCATTTCATGCAAACGCTAGACAGTGAGAGTTGAAAGTATACAAGATATGTGCTGAAATAGTTAGTATAGAAAATGAGAGATGTTATGATAAATGCAGAAGCTAGAATGTGAAATTGAAACATCTGATCTCTGCTGCTGCAGGTTGTTGAATTTTTGTGTAATAAGTAGTGAATTATTGACACTTGACATCTTGTTAGGGATGAGAATGGTGGAGTATGGGCAAGTTGGTGTCGCTGTCTATTTGAATAAGCATACGACTGCAGCAAGGAAGAAGAGGAAGAAAATGAGTATGGCCTTTCTTGCCCTATTCTTGAAAAGAGAGTGGGGATGAAGCTTTTCCATGGCAGCCATGACCAGAGACATCAATTCCTGCACATCCATCAAATGTAAACATGGATGGTCTAAGGAGATGATTATTTCATCAAAATAAATGATTACTTGAATCTGGATCATCACCAGTCTTAGTGGTTCCATGTGAAGTATTGGCTCCAGGAACATCTCCACATTCCTAGATGAAGAAATATACAAGTTGAGTAGGTGTGGTGTTTGGTGTTGTGTTAATATCAAACTGCAAATCTGCACCGACTACTTACCTTATCATCACCTTCCCATGGTAGACATGGCATGTGTAGAAGCTGAATCCCTTTCCCAGATGAATCGGAACCTTTTTCCATTCTGAGGAGAAAGAGTAAAGACTAGACAAGATGAACAACTACGTAATGACGAAGACAACAGTTATAGATAGGGTGGGAGGGGGAAGAAAGAAGAGAACCTAGTTTCCATGATACACCAACCACCATCCCATCATCTAAGGTTTGTTGCACCACAAATTCTATGTTATTTCCCATGTATTTCATCAGAGATGAGAAGAAAGCCATCACTTGCTGCAATGGGGAAAAAATAAAATCACTGTAGTAACATGATTTTTTTTTTTATTGATAATTTTGCAACATTTAGAATTGGATTTATATTTACCTTCTTACCAAGAAAAGGTTGGAAGGCAGAAACAAAGTTGGAAATACACGAGCATTCCTCTGCTATTATATCAGAAAGTAGGTGAACATTTTTATGCTTGATCGCTTCATAGAGCTTAAGCACCGTTTCCAGAGCCCTGTGCTCCTCTGGTGGCCCCGACGATTGGGGGTGGTCGGGGCCACGGGCCACCGCCGTGTGGGGTGTTCTCGTGGAGCCATTGCAGTTGAAAAAACTTTTGTGGGGTGGAATATGATGAGACAATTTTGCATGGCGTAGCTTCAGTTTTGGTCCAGAATTATGAGCAATATTTGGTGCACGGAGAGATGGAGTGGAATTTGTCAACATTTTGCAGAAATGTAAGGGGGAGGGGACTGGAGTTGAGGCCATCTAAACCATCGAGAGAGAGAGAGAGAGAGAGAGATGAATGTTGGGGTGGTGGTGGCGTCGACGGAATAAAGGTAGAAGCTCCAGTGCAAGCAAGCTTAGTATCTTGGCAGCTGCTGACAAGTTTTGCTGGGATAGAACAATCTATGCCTTTCCTAACGTTATTCATCAACTGCTTTGGAACAATTATTTGACACGCTCATTTGTTTTAATTTATATGCTAGTAAAATAAGGATCAACTCTCTTAAAAGTATGTATTTTTACTCACTTTGAAATTGAGTCAATATTATGGTTGTTTTATTATATCGTTAGATTTTACCGAACTGTGATTGATGTTTTAATTACAAAGAATTAGAATTTATGTTGCAATTATATTTGGGTATAAGTTCATGGTTCTTTAAGCTATTAAACATTAAAACAATAATTTGGATGAACTTTAGACATGGTAAGTAACAGACTCTAATTTTGTATGAAAATAAAGATATCATATGCAAGTATGGTGTAGGTTCAAGTTTGTGAGTTCTTTAAAGTAAGGGTGTTTTTAAATACACTACTAATTTTTCTATATACACCACTTTTACTTTATACACCACATATTATTATAATTTTTTCTTATTTTTACTTTATACACCATAATAAATATCATATTTACCCTTCTATTTTTTTCTACATAAAAAAAAGAAAAAAAAAATAGAATGAGAAGAGAGAGCAGCGAACCGTCGTCCCCACCCTCCCCATCTCTTCTTCCTCCTCCACTGCCCAAGCCACCTCTCTTCTGCTGTAATTTATTTTTTTTGCTCTTGCCCTTCTTTAACCCTACCCACAAAATTCTTATCAATTTTGTCATCAAAATTTGGGAATCTTTTGCCCAAGGAAACTGCTGCAACACTCCACCACACCATCTCTCAACCGAATATGGCAGAGCCTTCCAACTCCGGCGGCGGTGGTGTGATTGTCGGTGCTCTGTGGAAATTTTGATGATGAGAGAGATGAACTTTACTTGATAGAATGCTCACGCATAATTCTGACAAATTCTCATCAACTTTGTCTTCAAAATAATAATGATAGAATGTCATTATGGTTAATACATTTTCTAAATTTATTTTATTTTATTCTATAGTTATTTTTATTTAGACATGGTTAATGAATTATTATTTTTGAGTTATCTTAGTTAATGGTGTATAATGAAAAAATGATGGTTGTAGATCCGAAAATCTGCAATTAATCGTATAAGTCTGGAGCAGCGGCCAATCTGTGAAACAAAACCAGAAAAAACCGTAAGAGCCAAAGACCGTCGGGGGTGACAATCGTTGGGCCTCCGATGCTCAAGTCAGGAAAAGAAGAAGAGTAGAAAGAGATAAAATATGAAATAATTGAATAATTAAAGGACTAAATAACGTAATCTCTAGCCAGAATGTGACTAGAAATCAGGGAGAACGTCGTTCAATCTTGGAAAAACGTAGGAAAGAAGTCTGAATGTTGAATCGCTTGAATGAAATTAATTCAGAAAATGGCGAACTCGATGTTCTTAGGGTGTGATATGAAGCTTGTGGGTATTTCCGTGTAGTCGCCAAATGAGAAGGGGGGGGTCTCCTTTTAAAGGTGGATATAGCAGCTAGGGTTCACGTGAATCGCAGAGGTGGTTGAAGGACGTGCCAACTCCTCTAAACCCATCAAGCCTTCCAGATAAGGCAGAACTGCAACGTTAATTCAAATTTAAAATTGAATTGTTATCCATTGATATACTGATTGAACGACGTCATTCAACCCTTTTGGGCGAGCGTATCGGGTTGACAAAAAATGACCACTACAATTAGCCCCTTATTATCTAGGTTCTATCATGGGAGCTGGACAATGAATCATAATGCAAATAAATAGGTAAGGACATAAGACGTTCACCGTGAGGCCGAACATCGAGCCCAAGAAAAGATTAGAAATGAACGCCCCAATAGATGAAAATGACCCTATAGGTCAAACGCCAAAGCTTTGAGCGCAAACTATAAGGCAGGACGACCGAAGCTTTGAAAGCAAACCATAAGATCGAACACCGAAATCCCAAGTATGGGCTATGAAGCTGAACGACCAAGTTATAAAATAACCTGGAGGTCGAACGCCTAAGCTTTGAGTGCAAGCTGTAAGGTAGGACGATCGAGGCTTTGAAAGCAAACCATAAGATTGAACACCAAAACCTCGAGTATGGGCTATGAAACTGAACGACCCAAGTTATAAAATAACTTGGAGGTCGAATGCCTAAGCTTTGAATGCAAGCTGTAAGGTATGACGACCGAGGCTTTGAATGCAAATCATAAAGCTGAACACCGTAAATCTAATATTGTTTGCCATAAATCACCATTGTTTGCATGACACATATGAGGGTCTCACTGCACATAAGACCATCACACGAATATAAGAGCTGTCAGCCCTGGGGTCGATAATTTATGGAGAAAATCACACCAAGGTCGACTTTTAATCAATAAACCCCAGGGTCGATAATTTGAGGAGAAAATCACACCAAGGTCGACTTTTAACTAATAAACCCTGGGGTCGATCATTACTTCTTGCAAAATAGTCGACCCTAGGGTCGATTATTTAATTTTTATTTTTTTACATATTATTTGTAACAGAATAAGTGTGGTAGTTAAGAATCCTTACGCAACTCAAATTCCTATCCGGACTGGACTTTGAAATAAGGATTTTCTTCTTGCTTGGGGATCAAGACTCTACTCTAGCTGCGTCACCTGCTACTTCTATAAGAAGGAGAAATTTTTTCTTCTGATGTAGACGCTCAAAACCCTTTTTCATCATTATTTCCCGAGTTTCAAGCTTGCAGCGACATCAAGATAATTGGTAAGTTGCTCCTCTTTTTTATTCTTGATCTTGATTTGTGTGAGTTTATTTATTTTCTGCATTGTGAATATGAGAATAAATGGAAAAAGTCGATCCTCAAAATAAAAAACAAGATGATGGATATCTGCAGCGCGATATGGAGATGCCTAAGATTGGGAACCCTAAGGCAGGAAGTTCGAAAAAAAATCAAAGACTCTAAAGAAAAATTCAGGGTTTATGGAATGCGGTGAGATCTGGAACTTTAGAGATGTATCAGAATCTGAGGATAAGGGCTCAGGTTTAGGGTCTGACAGTACTGATGACACCGATCGTACAGTTTCTGAGGGTGATGACATGGTCATTTATCAGATGGAGAACTCCAGTGAGAAGGTCGATGGTTTTGACAATACAGATGAAATCGTAGATGGCTCCCATAGATCTTTAAGGTTCAAGGCAGAAGCAGTGCCGTCTACAGTCAACCAACGATATCTAAAACACTTAATACAATCTTATGGGGTTGCTTGTCAACTGAAGGTGAGGGTCCCAAAGTCTTCGGAAAGAGCTTGTTGGCCTCCACAGGATTCTGTTGCGTTTTATGCTGATGTTTTTAAGAGAGGGGTTCGATTACCCTTACATAACTTCTTTAGGAAGGTCGCAGCTAGTTATGGAATTTCTCCAGCCCAAATTTCTCCTAATGGTTATGGTCATATGGTGGGTATGCTATTGATATGGTATGACCTAAAGTTTGGTGAATCGACGTTGGGGAATGGCATTCGTTGTATAGGATCAGCAAAGTACTAGATAATTTGGGCTTCTATTACTTCACTAGATGGACTAGCGGGTTCCTGGGACTTGTGAAAGATTACATCTCCTCTTCTAGTGAATGAAAGCCTAAATGGTTTTGGGTGACATGTGGTTAATCCAGTGAAGAATGCCCACCTCGATCTTTTGAACTGGCTTGTGCGTTTTTTCTTCATTAATTTGTGGGGAATCGTATTTCACTTCTTCTTATCATTTTTAACTATCTTTATTTGTTTCTTCTGTAGCATTTCCCGAGAAACCCACACCGCAGAGTGTCTCACTTGAGCGAATTGAGAGAGCCCTCCAAGTTCCCAAAGCCTATCGTTCATTGAATATCTCGCGAGCTAGAAGAACTGTTAGTGCTATCATGATGCCTCCTCGTAGTGCTCGTACCCTTCGATTGACATAGATCAAAGCTAAGGTTGATGAAGTCAAGGATAAATCAAGTAGGAAAGACGCTTCGGGGTCTGCAGCCCCGTCTGGGGGTCGGTTTCCCTTTGATGTCCCCCAAGTAAGAAGGCGAGGACATCAACCCCAACTCCTAATCCTACCCCACATGCCACACCTGCTTGAGAAAAACTAGATTCAGTGGTAGTTGAGGTGGGATTTAGTTCTCCTTCTCTTGCTGATGGGCCAGTGGGCCCGATGCTCGATGAATTAGGGAATGAGATAGTTCCTTGAAATTCAGCTACATTCGATCTCTCCAGCATTGTTTGGTAAAAAATACAGAATGAGATGATGGCGGTCGATATTAGCAATCTACAAGCGGCTGGATTGAAGTCTCAGATTGCTCATGCACTTAATCATTCTGTTCAGATATGTATTCGATTTTCATAATTTATATTTTTTTTACATATAGATCGATGTATTAATTTATTTTAAGTCTTGTGAATGTAGGCTACCATGGCACTATCGTGTGCTCGGGCAAATCTTGAAGCTGAGTCATCTTCAACCTCCAAGCTTGATGCTGAGGTAGCTGCTTTGAAGACTGAGGTAGAAAAAGTTAGGAGGAGGAAAGCTGAGGCTGAGAAGAAGGCGACAATGGCATTGGAAAACTTCGAAACATACAAGAGTCGTCTGAGTAAAGTGAAGGTTTCTCATGCCAAGCTGCAGAAGGAGTTTGATGTTGCCAAGAACCATTATAAATTTGAATTGGCGGTTCGTGATAAGGCCCTTGACGCTGCTAAAAAAGGTGAGGGGATCGACCTCTAGAAAATAGCTGATTCTGAAGCCTGTTAATCCATTCATGCTCACATGGAAATGAAGATAGCTGAAGGCTTAGTAGGGATGATCAAGAAAAAGAATCCCGATCTTGATTTGTCTTTCCTTTATGGTGACGATGCGACGTAGGGTGATGGAGCTATACAGCGTGTGGCTGATTTTCTATATTTTTTATTATTTGCATATTTTATCGTTCATTTAGACTTCTTGTTGTTTCTGCCGGCTTCGGTGTTGCTGTATGTAGTGACCCAAACCTGAAGGCCCAGATGCTAATGAAAATACACACCAAAACAATTGACAATAAAAATTTTAGCAATTTAAAATTAATAATTTTTTTCTTTGATATAAAAATTTGGACAACATTTCATTTAAAATATTTAAAATATCCACGCTCACAGGCCTTTACCATTCAAACATGTACAACCAAGACTAGTCAAAATTCAACATTCAACATTTAAAATGTGCCAAAAGACAACAACATTCACAAATGTCTATAAAATAGTTAAATATTTCATGATCATAAAGCGGAAGCATACAAATTTATACTTATTGACCACAAAGTATACATAATCAATAATTAAAAATCATAAAAGTGGTCAACAAAATAAGAAATCCCCATCGATCCACATCAGCTGCCATCTGTCATCAAATACCTGAAAATAATATGAAAAATAGATGGGTTGAGTGCCAGAAAAGACTCAGTGGGATTTTAAAATTTTTAAATATACTTGATCATTCAATAAATAGTTTGCATATTAAACATATTTACTATAATACCCATAAAACATTATATGCTCATTAACATACAAAATGTTAACTCAATATGGTTCCCTATCATATAAATTTTACTGAAGTGACATATTTGTACCGTAGTACCATAATTGCACCATTGTGCCACACCGCACCGAAGTGATATATCATACCACACCGAAGTGCTCATACTATATTGAAGTGCTATATCATACCTCACCGAAGTGCCCATACCCACCAAAGTGCTATATACCGGGAACCATAGAGTTTAGTATCTTCCGATAAGCCATAAAAATATATTTTGCACTTTGAAGCAACTTTAACATAAACATATTTTATCATAAATAGAACACATTTTTGAAATATAAGTCACGTGTTAGTTAGAAATCACTAAGCCATAAAAAGTATTTTGAAGTATGTTTTAACATAAACATATATTTTCATATTTGACGTGTCATAATCCATACGCTCAATAATTGTAGTAGAGACCGACCCTAATGTGATCACATATTCTATCATATTCATAAACATACCGGAATTCCTCATATGAGTCATGTCAATCCACATTGAGAAACATAAGCATAATATATTTTCATGATTGGACGAAAAGCTTGTAAATGTAGCTAAATAGAATCGTAGCTATATTCACTAACTGCTCATCCGAAGCTTGTCGTTGTGATAAGGACACGACGCGTCTCAACAAATGGAAAGGTTGGAAACATGTAGCTTAAGTCAGCAACTATAGCACATAGAGGAGTTCGACTTGTGGTTTTCCGCCAGCTCTCGGCACAAAAATGAAAGGGCAAATGAGGTCGAATTCGAAATCTAAAAGCATAACTGAGTAGGTTGTTAGGGAAAGCTTCTTATAGTCAAAATTATGATGTCTTTTGACCTCCGGTAAGGCTGGAAAAGGGCAGCCGAAGTAGCAGCAGCAACTCAGCTCCGTCCGGCAATGGTTTCAAGCAAACTTGTGAAGTGAAAATGACCCACCAAACGACATCAAACATCAGATCTGAAATGGTGAAGGTGAAGACCCCAGTATGAGGTTTCCATCAGTATGAATTTGTGGCAGATCGGATGGGGAAATTGACCGAAAATGGTCTCATAAGATGGCAGCAATGAACAGCGATGAGGCAGCAGCTCCAAGCTGTATTTTGCTTCATTTTCAATTTTCGAGCACCGATTTGAAAAATCTACTATACACTCACACTCCACTTTACAAGAGGATCTTTTAGCTGAAATTTCATGTTTTTTTTTGGCCAAAGATTTGAGGTACAAAATGAGAAGAAGGATGGGGGTTTAGAGAGAGAAAGAAAGAAAGAAGATAAGAGATGAGAGAATAACTTCACTTGTGGTGTCTGATTTTTCTTAACTCAACCATAGGATAACATATATTAAATAATCACCACTTTCAATTAGGCTTGGGTTACTAAGGGTGGGCCACATTTAAAATCAATTGGGCCACATTTACTAAGGGTTTGGCTCAATAATTGGGCTCAAAATAAATGGGCTCAATAATAATCTTGAAATGGGCTGAGTACTTTGGCCAAAATCGGGTTTCGACAAGAACTATCATCTAATGTTTTTTATTTATATCGATCAATAATAATTGGGCTGAAAATAAATTTATTTATAGATGTGCTCAAAGTGGGCTCAAAGCCCAATACTTGTCTATTTTTAAAATAAAAGAACATGTTATAACAATCGGGCTTTAAAAAAATTGGACTCGAATTTGGTTTGGGGCGTTACACAGTATATTTGTGATGATTCTCCACTTTATTTTATCAATGCTGAACTCCCATTTGGGGTAGTGACATTCTGAATGACATTTCATACTTGAGCTTTGTTTTTCTTCAACTTCGGTGTTTGGAAGTTATGTGTGCAAGTGCATGGCATATATTTGAACGAGAGAAGCTTAGAAACACACACGAAAAAATATATATAAATTGATTGTTTTACATTTAATCTGATCAGTAGATTACAATTCTAGGATCTAAGGCTAGCATATACAAATATGCAAGTTGTCTAAATTACAATTTATCTTGAATCGAGGCTGAACTTACATTGAGGTTGAACCATACCTTAGAGATGTTGGTATTGAACATCGTTTAAGAATTTTGACGTTGAATGCATATCAAGATTAACATTGATGATATTTCTCAACTTTGAAGCGTGAAGCCATTTTTTTTGCTCTTTGTTATATTCAATGTTGACCCTAGCGCGTGTTCAAGATTTGCAGGGTCGTTCTTGTCTGACTTGAGTTGTCAACATTGATTTTTAACCTATAGGCAA
Source organism: Perilla frutescens (assembly GCA_026008535.1). Lineage (NCBI taxonomy): Eukaryota > Viridiplantae > Streptophyta > Magnoliopsida > Lamiales > Lamiaceae > Perilla > Perilla frutescens. The sequence continues at coordinate 20,236,235 of BRKX01000004.1, forward strand.
TAGGGTTAGATGGTCAACTCAACTCCATAACTGAAGTAGGGAATAAGTTTGAAAATAACTGAAAGCAGTAAAAGAAAATAAATAGAAATATGCAAACTCATTTTTTAGAATCGATGTCTACCCTAAAGGGCTGCAGGGTCAACCTTGAGGGGCTTCTCTATTGAACCTCGGTCATCAGAGTTGAGTTTCAATCTATACATGGCACAACTAGATAGTCGATGGAATAGCCATCAACCCTCCAACGCTCAAGTCAGTGACGAGTTTAAAAAATAAACAAGAAAAAATTTGAAAAATTTAGAAGGGTTTAGAAATGATACTGCTTGAGGTAAGTTGCATTCCAGCTATTTGCGAATTTCTCTGCCTTCAATAGTTTGTATCTTGTAAGCCCCATTTCCTATTACCTTGGTGACTAGGTAGGGACCTTCTGAGTTAGGGCCTAGTTTACCAGTCCCGACTTCCTCAGTATTTTGGAAAACTTTTCTAAGGACCCAGTCTCCAACCTTGAAGGTGCGGAGCTGAATCTGAGTGTACCCAGAGAAGGCATCCATGAAGCTCATCATCTCATGTCCCATTATTACATTGACAAGCGTGTCGATGTGAGGGAGTGAAAATGGATCCTTTAGGCAGGCCTTATTTAAATCGGTGAAGTCGATGCACATTCTGTTCTTTCCGCTTTTCTTCTTTACTACCACAACATTAGCTAGCTAATCAGGACACTGCACCTCTCGAATTAAACCATTATCGATTAGCTTTTGAACTTCTTCCTCTGTCGCTTGATTTCGTTCTGTTGTAATTTTTCTCCTTTTTTTGTTTAATCGACGCGTGATCAGGATCGACCTATAACCTGTGAGTTATGATATATGGATCGATACCTATCATGTTGGCGTGCAACCATGCAAAACAATCATGGTGTTTTGATAGAAATGCAATTAGCTCTGCTCGCATTTCAGAATTCAACCTCGACCCAATTTGAACGACGTGGTCTGGGTAATCGGGACGGATCTGTACTTTATCGAGATCTTCTATCTTGGGTTCGATGTAAGAGGTCGACCTTGAACTTTCTCCATGCTCATACTTTGAATTTGAGTTTTCTCCACATTCATACTTTGAGTTTGACATCTGTTAGTGCCATCTGCACTAAGGTGTTCGAGATTGTTATGATCTGTATGGCAATTTCAAAAGAACACAAAGGTTTTGGTTGTTCGAGATTGAAGACCATGTTTTGAACATTATACTATGAACATTCCGCTGCCAATCTGATTAAAGATCAAACAATGTACTTGATCATGTTTATGAACATGATCATGTACATGGTTGTCCAGAGAGTTTACAAGAGATGTGCCATGCTGGATTTAAGGAGTTGAAGCTGCTGATTCAAGATGGAAGTTTCAGAATAGAAGCTGCCTTGTTCGTGATGAAGTTTAAAGAAGGAAAGCAGGAGTTCTATTCAAGAAAGACGTCTAAACTAGAAGAGTCTGAATCAATTAAGGAAAGTTTCCTTATTGAATCTAAGTCAGATTAGGACTTCTGATTTCCATGTTAAGGCTATATCTCTCATCTATAAATAGCCTGGAATCAGACTAGTTTTTGTGACAACCAAGTGGCACATACACGAATACACAGAACTAATTAAGAGAGTAAAAAATACTTCACATCTGAAGCATTAGGTATTCAGTATTGTTAGGTAAGAGTTGATCTTTTGATCATTGTTTTTCTAGTCTGTGTTTGAATCTGTTTCATACACACTTAGAGGAGTATTGGGAGAGATTTTCTGTAGGAACTAGAAGGAGTCTAGGTTGTGAGGGGAGCTCAAAATTCAGTTCATCGAAAGAAGTTATAGTGGGTAGGAAAGGGGTTGAGTGATGGGAGGTCATCGTGTAAAAGCCTTTGTAATCATACAATAGAGTAGTGGATTATTTCTCACGAACTTGTGAAGTCCCCCTGACGTAGATCAGTTAATTGAACAGGGTTATCAACCTCGTGCCATTTATCTGCTTTCATTATTATTTTCTGACCTTGCATGTTCATAACAATGTACGTGTACATGATAATGAACATGATTGCACAATTTATGTAACTTTAACGTTGATGCCTCATTGATTTGTTTTACTTCTTATACCTGTACGTGGTTAGTCTTGAAAGCCGATCTGTAGCAGTCTCTTGACGTAATTTGCTCTTCATGGATCTACCTAATTCCCCACGGGATTAGGAAGCGTATGACTTGGTGGTAGGTTGAAGGTACAACTCTTAGCTCGTGAATCCAAGGTCTCCCGAGGATGATGTTATATGCTGAGGGTGCATCGATAATTTAAAACTTGGTGTGCAGGTTAACTCCTTCCGTATACACAGGTAGTGTAATTTCATCTATGGTGGCTTTGTGCTCACCGCTGAACCCAATCAAGGTCATTGATTTGTTGATGATGTTAGCCTCGGGGACCTGCATTTCCTTCAAAGTAGATAAAAAAAATAACATTAGTCAAACTCCGACCATCGATGAGAGTAACTCTTGATCATACAGTTAGAAATAAGGACAGAAATAACAAGTGTATCGTGGTGCAAGTGTGAGAGTTCAGAAGCTTCACTGTTGGTGAAACTCAAAGTTATGAGTTCTATTTCGGTGTCGAGCTTTGGTATCATAGGCGTGTATTTGAGAGATCTGCAATGCCGTTTTGCTGATGCTTGGGACACTCCGCTAACCTCAAATCCTCCAGTTATGTAATTAAGCAATGCTTAATTGGTGGAGGCTTTAGCAGATCCCCCAGGATCTCATCATTTTTGCCGAAGGTCTGCTTCCCCTTATCAGTTAGAAATTTTTTTAAATGGCCTCGCTTAAGTAGGTCGATGACTTCATGATGCAATGCAATGCAACCATCTGTTCTATGGTCATGGTCTTTGTGGAATTCGCAGTACTTTGTTCTATCACGTTCATGATCTGGACTCCTCATCTTGGATGATCACTTCATTGTACTACCGAGTTCTTTCAAGGCATTGATGGCTTCTGAGGGTGTGATACACAGATTGTATTCTGGCAAGCGAAAATCATATGGATCTTAAATATCCTCTCAATCTTGAGGTTTATAGTGATCATTGAGAGGGTAAGGGTCAGCTCTCCTTCTATCATTTCTGCGGGAGTCTCTTCCTTCATCTCGACCTCTTGGCTTGGGTCGATAATACTGGTCTTTGTCTTTTTCCCACTTAATTTGTGCCCATGTCTTCGCTAATGTCATCCATTGTCTTGCATGGGTACTTTGTGAGTTTTTTTGTAGAGGTCTGAATCCCTCTTGAGCCCCTTTCTGAAGACTGATATGGCAGTGCCAGTGTTGCAGCCTGGTATCTCTACATTCTCTCTATTGAACCTTGCAATGTAATTCCTAAGTGTTTCATTTGGGTACTGGATAATGGCGTAGAGGTCATCGGAATGTTTCTCAATTTTTTGACTACTGGTGAACTGTTCTACGAAAAGATTTATGAGTTGTGCGAATGATCCGATCGAAGCATTAGAGAGGTTTGTGAACCACTGCAGTGCAGCTCCTGATAAGCTTGACCCAAAATCTTTGCACATGCAGGCTTCTCTGAGGTACTTTGGTATTACTGCGATCAACATCTTCTGCTTGTATTGTGCGATATGGTCATCCAGATTTGAGGTTCCATAGAACAGCTTCATAGATGGTAGGGTAAACTTCAAAGGCATCCCTGTTCTAATTTCATCCACAAATGGTGAGTCAGTTGTTTAGTGTTTATTTGTGATGTTTTATTATAGGAATTTTGTGTCTTTAGTGTGTGTGTTTCCGTTATTTTTGTGTTGTTTTTATGTTGTTATCTTCACTTTTGCTCTTTTGGTGAATTATGCCAGATTTGCGCAAACTTCATGTTTTTGTTCTAAAAATAGTGATTTAATAGCATAAAAGGTGGAAAACCGGAAGCCTAAATGGAAAGCGAACTGGAGACACATGTAAATTGACACCAATTGAAGCCTCAACTGATGAACCAAGCTGAAGCTCCGAACTGATAGCCGAACTTCAACTCCAACTGAACTGAAAAGTCAACTAAATTCATTAACTGAATGCCCAAACTGAAGGCTCAACTGAACCATCCAGTTGGAGCTCGAACTAAGTGATGAACTGATCAGTTGAGCCCGCACCGTGCCTGAACTGGAGTAAAAAACCAGAGGCACGAACTGGACAGACCAACCTCCACTAGGCATGCCTCTCGGTGAGGAAAGCCTAGTGGGTGCTGGCCTCCTAGCCGGCGCTGGGCTCCCATGCCCTGCCGGTGCTAGCCTGCTCTTTTGAATATCCATCCGGTGCTGGTGTCCAAATCGGCGCTGGGGTGTTCCACTTTCAAGGGTATTTTCAGGAATTTAGTGAATCACTTTTGGGTTTTTAGTTCTCAAAAGCCATCCAACTACCTCACCTAGAGAGAATTGAATTCCACACGGAGAAAGAGAGCCCCTTATCAGTTGGGGAGTTTGAGAGTTGAGGATTATTATCATTCTTCTCATAAAATACCATTCACCATCATTCATTCATGACCAGTTCGCAAGAGATGGAGAGAGAGATGATCAGTTTGAGGGACGTGACACCCTCAAACTGATTAATTGGAGAATTTCACCGTCTGTTCTTGGAAGAGAAGACAAGTGAGGAGAAACCTGAAGCAAAGAAAAAAGATTGAGAAAAAGGGATCCAAAGCTCAAGCCGGGGCTAGTTAGCTAGGCTTGCTCGAAGATCTCCATTTCTTTTGTATTCTCTTCCGATTTTAGTTCCATTTCTGGGGATTTGTCCCAAACATTATCGAGATAAACAATATTGTGTAAGTTTGTATTTCATTTATCTTTTAGTTTATGATATGAAGAACTTGTGTGATTCTTGTTTGGTATCTTACATGATGAGGGGTTAGTTCCATACATTAGAGAGTATATAATCGATTTGGTTTCGATCCATGCTCGTGATTGTTGGTTTCCCGTTGTAACGCCCCGATCCCAGGAGAAGGGCAGGGGACCCGTGCGCTACTTGGGGGAAGGGGGAAGGGGTTGTTGAACAGAAGTAATCAAAGAGCTAGGGTTAGTGCCCTAAAAATTTGGGCAGCATAACCTCTATAAATGGATCAATCTACGCTTTTAAAGCGTCTAAAATGACTCCAACCTGATACCATGACTCTTAGGATGAACCCACGAAAAGAATAACGAAGGCAAACTTCAATGTAAATAATAACAGTTCAAAGGTTAACTGTTAATAGGTTAGACATGAAAAAGGCCAGACGGATGTCTGTCCAAATACATGAAGTAAAGAGATGCCAGACTTTCGTCTGTCGTGAAAGTAATATAAAGCCAGGCTTTTGCCTTGACATGGAAGGTAATATAAAGCCAGACTTGTGCCTATCTGAATAAGGAAAGTAAATAAATGCCAGGCTTTTGCCTGTCAGGAACGAAAAGTAAACGGGATTCGGAGAACCGAACACTCCGTAACAATAAAGAAAATGGGATTCGGAGAACCGAACACTCCATAACAGTATAGAAAACGGGATTCGGAGCACCGAACACTCCGTAGCAGTAAAGTAAATGGGATTCGGAGAACCGAACACTCCGTAACAATAAAGAAAATGGGATTCGGAGAACCGAACACTCTATAACAGTAAAGAAAACGGGATTCGGAGCACCGAACACTCCGTAGCAGTAAAGAAAATAGGATTCGGAGAACCGAACACTCCGTAGCAGTAAAGAAAATGGGATTCAGAGAATCGGACACTCCGTAACAGTAATCAAAGTAAGCGGAAAACAACGTAGTGCATTTATTCAAACTCAAAAGGAAGCATGTTCTCAGTTAGACTCCATAGTGGAAAAGGAAACATATACATCAAAAGATAGCCCTTCAGCCTTAGCACAGCCGTCTACCATCCCACAGCTCATCCTGAAAATATTTGAAAAGATTTTGGGCGTGAGTACTAATGCACTCAGTGGGTACTTTTGAGAAAAACCTTCACAATCATTTTATAAAACAGAATATCCAATTATATTTTAAGCATATCATGGAAAGCTTTCAAAACAGAAAATTTGGGAATTCCATGTATACTAAATCATATTAGTTCCATCATTGCGCGCCACTCTCCCCTAGAACGCTTACGGTGAGTCGGTTCGTATACACAACCCGGCTGCTTAAGGTTAGACACTGCTCTGTTTGCTTGGGCTCGATATCGTGAACCATTGTAGTTTCGTCACCAAAAACAGTAGTAAGACTTACATGAGTCAGGAGAGCACATCAAATACAGTCATGAGTTGGATATTCAATCATATTCATTTTATAAATATTAGGGCTTAATAACCCGAAGCATATTTTTATATAATAAAAACCTACCTGATAATCTGATCTGGATAGCTAGATCTAGATTCTGATTCTGGTCTCAACTAGAAGTCTCTTTCTTCTGTGCCTACAAGATTATCCGACAACTTAATTTCGATAAAAGACTACCATTAGGTCAAAATCTAACCTTTCTTAGCTATGAAGTAAATGTTATAATATTTACTATCTTAATACGCAGCACCTGGATCATCAAAATATTTTGACTCTTAAGGGAACTTTACTCAGGGTATTTTTATAAAGAAAAACCCTTTTAGAAGTTTTGGCATACGGGGTGGTCAAACTAAATTCATACCGTAAGATCCGCCCATTGGAAAAATATGAAACTTCAAATAAAAATACTATACTTTGACACGGAATAACTTTTAAGCTTAAAAATACGATAGGGCTATCCACGAAGGATAGATCTTAAAAAGAATACAATTTAATAATCGGATACCTAAAATATACCCGAAATTAAAAAGCGACAACATGGAAAATGTACATAAATATACATAGAACATGAAACCCTAAAGACATTTTTTGATCCGGCGACGCGAAAGAGTCACCGATTTGAGAGGGTGGTGGCGACTTTTGGCGGCGGTCACGATGATTTTCCATCGTGATCGTCCGTCGTGTCATCATTTCAATCACGTATTCGTGATCTACGCATTGACACCTTCAAAATGACTATTTCAGAAATGAAATATGAAACTAGATTCGTACCTTCTCTAGAAGCTGCTCGGCGTTTCGATTTTGAAAATGAATGAAAAATGAAACCTTAACCTCCTATTTATAGAAGAAAAATAAATAGGATAATAACGAATAAAATAAAGAGAATAATGATGGAATAGGATAATGATGGAAAAAGAATAGGATAATTACGAATAGGATAATATTTCGAAAAAGAAATTGGATAATGACGGATGTGCCTTAGTTATCCAAATCTATTCCCTTTCACCCTAAAATTGTGCCAAGAGTTCATTTGAACTCGAAATTGAAAAATTCAAAATTTGGCACGATCCTTGGAACGTTTTCTATCAACCCAAGAAAAATATCAGAACATATTTTTAAAGCAATTTTTGACCAAAATAAATTTTAACAGATTTTCCTGGCTGCGATTTTCCTTTATTTGAGTCCTTTAAGGACCCAACTTCTTTCCTAGATTACCCTGAGGTAACATATGTTGAATAAAACCTTCTAAAATATTTCGGGGTATTACACCCGTTGATTGAATTGTACTTGTTTATGTTGAGTGTCTGGCCAATATTCAACATTGCTAGGTAATAGATGAGATCGATAGAAGATTCTATTGCCCGACTAGGGTTTTTTCAACATTAGGCTAACTGGGTTCATATGCCTAATTGTTAGTCTTTCTTGTATAATGTAGCCTTAAGGGTTTAATGGATTAATGTGAGAGTAAGTGAAGTTAATCATCTTGGTGGGTCGATTATATATTTAATGTTAATGAAATCAACTTGAATCGAGCAAGGAGAGAAACCAAAGAGAGAATCTATACCCTAATGTTCATTTTACAATCGTTTAATTCATCTTCATTGTGTTGTTATTGTCTTGTTATTTCTTGCTTGATTTAGTAGACTTTAGTAAAACCCTTCAAACCTTTGGCTTAGAATGTTTAGGTTCATATCTAAATTCATGCATATATTCACGTGTGTAACATGAGAAGGACAATCGCTCTGTTAAGCTTTCCTTGAGAGACACAACTCGGGTTGAGTCACCATCCTATAATCGATCCCGTCCTCTTACGGGTCGGTTCGTAGTTCTTTTGAGTAAACTCAGACACGAGAACCGAACATCAGCAAAGCTATTTGGTGCATCCTTGTGGATTGGTAGAGGTACACTAAGAATTCATGTTATCATTGCCTCGATACTAGCCAGTGGTTGCTCCAATTCACTTGGGTGATCGATCATTCTCTGATCGAATCCCTGGTTGAACTTGCGCTGCTGTTCAACCCTCTTTTGCTTGAGGGTCTGATGTCGGAACCTTTCTTGCTTAAAAGCATGATATTCAAACCCTAGGAGTGGCCTTAGCGAGCTCTCTTTCATTTATTTTCTGGCGTCCACCTTTTGTGCTGACACACTAGTACCTGTATTAAATGGATCAGTAAAAGTAATAGAATGACGGCGCTTAGAGTATACCAAATTTGGTTTGCCGAACAGTTTGGTGGGTTTGATGTAGTTCAGATAGCGTGTGCTGTCATTGATGGTCTAAACTTTAACTTTAAGCTCAGAACTTACTTGCCAACATCCATTAGATCGCCTCCAAACATAACGAGCTAAGAAATTACTTTAGAAATGCACGTCCAACTTTGGAGAGCACTAACTGGCACCGCTTGGATTCTACTTCCTACTAGGAACTATCATTACTCGATCTTCTGATGATGAACAAAAGAAATACTGCTATACGCTCTCTGTTCTATTCCAAGATCCACACTCGAGTTCTATGAGTGGGATTAAAGGGAAACAAATGCCTCTGATCTGATAAACAATTCTTTAACAAGTAAAAAGCTGGAAGAGATATAACGCTAGGTTATATATGCCAAAAATACTGCCTTTTCAGAGGACTTATAAACTCAAAGGGTTCTTGCACATAACAAGAATAACGAAAGAAAATCAATGCTTAGCAACTGAGGATCGTGCTGAAATATTTTCACAAAGGTGTCAGCATAACCTAACAAGGGAGTGCTATTACTGATTCTTGATGATCAAAGAAGTATCATCAAAAGATTACAAATTTCCACGAGGTTATAATCGAAGAATTTTAAAATGATGAAGTTATTGAAGGGCAATTGATTCAATTGACACGAGAATGAATAGATAGACTCATTAAAACTTCTTCGTATACTGAAATTGTCAATCTACCAACCACTAGGTCTATCTTCTTAATGATCTTCTTTGGATTATCTTTCTTTCTTGAGCATCACTCACTTCATCTCTACTAGGTCGCTACGAAATAGCACGAGTCGGCTGGACTTGCACCTGGCTAGGAAAGTGATATCTGGGGATCACTTTCTATCTATCAAAAGGGATACGACAAAGCAACTTGATCCATGGTACCTCCTGGACTCAAAATAATCTAACTTCAACTTCTCCTGGAAACACTGACAAATATATCTTCAAATTATTTTAATTGCAGTTGTGACGACAATCTTTATCTTCTTTGCAAGAATCGACTTGAAACAAGCGGAAATTTCTAGGCATTGAACGCGACATGACCTTGAATGTCCCTCCATTGAATCAACAAGCTTCTATCGAAGGAAACGAATCTCCATTCCTTGTAAACGCGATTGGATCTTTAGACAAGACTTCTCTTGAGTTGAAAGCCTTCGTAGGGATTTCTTGAACTTGCATTAGATCTACAATATGATAACTAGATTTTAAGTCGACTACTCATTTTCTTGCTTCTTGGTTTGAAGTCAAAGCTTCATAGCCTCGTTCTTGATTCCACTAGAATCTCAGAACTCTTTAATCTTCTCATGAACACCCTTGAAATAAAATATTCTTTCGAACAACTCTACTAATCTTTAGATCCTTGAGAGGGAGCTTATTCAATCTAAGTTCTTGAGAGAACCTAAAGGGAATCTTAGAATTCTCCTTAATTCAAGCTCACTTTAGTCTATGTTCTAACTATATTCTCTATGCCTCATTCATCCTCAACTCCTCCTCAAATCCTTTTCATATGGGCAGTAGACAAGCCTTTATCATAAAAAAGATTTTAAAATCACCTTTCAAACTTTATAACTTACCCAAAAATTTTAACGGTCCAAAATTACCAAAATATTTTGAGTATCTGAAGAAAATAATATTCTGAAATTTTTTTTTGCTTGCTCGGGTCCATAATAACTCAAAATTCTTTACAAACTTGTTGATCTAGAACTTACTTCAATAAGTTCCACCTTAAACTTTGGTATAACCAAAAATTTTATTTCATAAAGAAATAATCTTCGATTTTCTTTTAAGAAAAATCAGCTAACTTTGCCTTGCTCTAATTTTTTTTTTCCTCATCCTGTACTTCAAAAAGCTATGCCAAATGTGATCAAAATATTTTAACTCAATCATACCTTCACTTTGTTGAAGAGGCGGAGGTGATGGTGAGCTGTGGGTTGCTGATTAATACCTTTAAACAATTCAATATTCACATAATAGTTCAATCAATCATTTCAAGAAGGGACAGGTTTGCCGAGTTGCAAGCCTGCTCTGATACAATCTATAATAACCCGGTCCCGAGAATAGGGACAGGGTTGTTATGAAGAAAAATAGAAGGAAAAATGTAGTTTAATCAAAAATCCAATAGAGTGTTTCTAGAATCAAACTAAGTTAACGCCTAAAAAATTTAGGTAACTTAACTTTACGACTTGGAAGAATTATCATTTTCAAAGAATTAAAGAGTCAAAGGGTTCAATCAAGTTGAAGGAATGCCTAATCATTGGCCAATCGAAATTTAAACAGAATCCAAAGACTAGCAAATAGGAATTTGGCTCTTTAAATAAATAAGACCTCTTCATAGGTCGCAACAGTTAAGACTCGTTAATAGGTAAGAGGCAAATAAATCATACTGTCCCATTCATGGGACGAAACAAGAAAACAACTTAAGACTAACTGGAAGATAAGCAAAATCATGTTTGAATAGTAAAGCCCCTTCATAGGCGAACAATAATAACAAGTATGCAAAGACCCATTCATAGGTCAACTGAAAATGAATAGATACCAATATGCTCAATAAGTATGACTTTTTAAATAACTCGGAATCAATAAAGGAATAATTGGTATGTCAAAAGAACAACCTTCTTCTTCTCAAAACTTTATTGATATTTAGGAATCAGAGCATTTAAGACATGCTATTATCAAGAATTAAATCACATATATCAAGACTACATACCAGACTTCAGAGTATTCAGCAGAAACATAGCGGAAGAAAATCATGTAACCAGATAGAGCATCACTTAGGGAACTAAGACAACTCAATCAACCCTACAAGCAGCACATCAACGACCTCAGCATCTCAGCCTAAAAAACATTTGAAAAAGAGGGCATGAGCACTAATGTACTCGGTGGGGTTTTATGAGAAAACTCTTGAAACTTTAGAAATATCTAATCAACAACTGGCAGTATATGGAGAGCAAAATGAAAAAGCCCTCTCCATATCCGCAAAAACCTTTTACTTCATTTCCTGTGGGCCATTCCTAGCTCAAATCTGATGTCTACTTGTAACAACCTGAATTTTCTGAACATGATTAAGGAGTTCCTAATTAAGATTAGGAATTATTAAGAGGACTTTTGAGCATAATAAGGATGTTTCAGTTGTAAATCGTGATTTTAGGAGTTATTTTTTTCATGAAATTATCTTTTTGAGAATTTTGATTCCAACTCAGTGATGACTGATTTTGGTCACGTTTGGAAGGTGTTGACCCAAGGAGCATACCGGTACTTTCGGATTTTGAATATGAGGTCGTTTGAGGTCCTGACGAAGAAAATCGTATTAAGTAAGAGCGGGAATAGTGTTTTTCCGTAGGAACGTGATCATTAGAAATTTGCAAAATCTTGTGTGTTGATCCGAGCCTTGTTTCTTCAAGCCTATCCTATAGAAAATTTCTCAAGGAATCCATTGGCGTTCCCGGATTTTCATTCTGAGGTCAATTGAACGCTCGAGAATTTTATTTGTCCCTTGTGTGGAATAATAATTTTATTTTTTAAAAGAGAATCTTTTCTCGTTTTCCATTAAGATGACTCGTTCTTTACCCCGAGTCAAGTTGGTCCAATAGTATTCGAGCCAATGAACCTTCCAGTATTTTCGGATTTCATGTCTGAAGTCATTTGGACCTCGATATCGAATAAAACACCTTTTAACCGAATTCGGAATTTCGTAAGAAGTATTGTTGCACTGCAATAGCTTCCAAGGGAAGCCTTAATTTCCCCTATATATATATATATATATATATATATATATATATATATATATCAGCCCCCCCACCCCACATTTTGGATCCCCATTTCCTAATCTAGAGAGAGAAAGCAAGATAGAGAAGAGAGAAAGCAAGAGAGAGAAGGGAGAGAGGGTGAGATCGAGAGAGATGAGAGGCCAAGAGGGCGAGATCGGAAGAGAGGGGAGGCTTCCAGCCAGAGGGTTACTGGAACAGCAGCTAGCAGGTGCCTGGGAAGGTGTCAGGTCGCCAGAAATCCGTCGAGGTGCAGCTGCCGTCGCCGGAGAAGAAGCCCGCAGCTGTTGCTCGTCGTCGTCTCCGTTCAGCTGCCATCTTCCGACGTCTCGTTCTGGTTCGTTTCTTCTCCTTTGGAGTTGAAATTTTAGTATATCGTGTATCTTTAAGTGGTCTACGTTTCTTCTTTTGATGTCAATGTCATCCGGTGGCCGGAAATTGGCCAGATCGCCGGAAAATGGGGACTGCTCTGGTTACCGATCAGATTCGGTATTCGGCAATTTCAGGGTGTTTCGGAGTCCCGAATCGAAAAAGTTTCAACTGGAAAGTTGTTCGGAATATTATTTTACGTTGGGGTAGCCTGACGTTGAGTTTTATTTTTGAGTATCCTGTCGTTTGGAATTTTACCTAAAGCGTAAAAGTTATTCGGGTTTTATTTTGAAATCAAAAGTCATCGAAAACATCTCGAATTTATATATATGGCTGATGTTATGATATGGAATATACTCGATTTATTTCATAATTTTTGGATGATTATAAAGTGTCGTTGAAATTTCAGTAAAAACGTCGAAAAAGGGTAAAAGCATCAGGGCGCCATCTTTTGTCAATCTTTTGGCTTGGACAACCTTAAACTATTGTTTTAAGCATAATTCATGTTAAGGCGAGTCGATTAGAGGTGTCTAAAGTCGTGCAATTCGTAGAGGATTCATAGTTAAGGAATTCTGTTTTTATGATTTTGGGTTCTAAGATCTTCGAATAGATCGCGAAGTCGATAATATCCTTTTTTAGGACAAGCCGAACCCCGAAGGAATCAAGGAAGGGAGTTGCAGCTCGTTGATCTACCTCAAGAACAATGATCAAGGTGGGTGATACTATACTCATCTATCATTTGAGCTAGTGAGCTCTAGGAGCATGTTAGGAAAAATTGAAATATCCAATTAAATGATTTTATGCTCTGTCTGATTAGTCTCTGTATCGGGAATTATTATGCTATGGGAATTGATGATATGAATTGTTATTTGAGCTCTTGTGCATGATATGTTATGGATGCTAGCATGGGGTGTTATATGACTTATTGATTTGAGATATACATAGATGATCATGATCATAGGTTGACTTTGGTATTGATATTGTTGATGAGGATGTGTTTTTTTTTTTTAGAAATGATGCCTTGTAGGTTGATTATAGTATCCCTTATAGGCTTTTAGGCTATGGAATTGATTGAGGAATTAGACTTAGATGACTTATTCTAGGTTATGATCAATGCTAGCATGATTGAGTATTGAGGATTAAAGGATGAGGATTGAATATCGATGATTGAATGTTGAGATTAAATGATTGTTAAACATGATATTGAGCTCAAGGAATGATGATTATCGTGTTGTAACCTTCGGGTTACCAAGTTGTGGTCTTTGGATCACTAGGGAGTCACTGCTGGGTAACTCCCTCGCATACTTAGAGTCACTGTTAGGTAATACCCTCGCATACTCATGGATTGTAACCTTCGGTTTACCAGGTCGTGGCCTTTGGGTCACCAGGTTGTGATCTTTTGATCACTAGGGAGTCACTGCTGGGTAACCCCCTCGCATACTCGGTGGGATATTTGAGGTAACTCCAATAATTTTCGTCCATTATGTCTCCTATAAATAGGAGTACCATATGTTACATTAAAAGTTAGACAATTGCAAGAAATAAAGAGTTATTCTCAATCTGTCTCAAGATCCTTCGGTTGATCAAACTTTTATCTACAATTCTATTGTTCTAGCAAATCAATAGTCTTATTTAAGTTCTTCAGGGTATAATTAAGTACTTGGGAGAATTGCTATCCGGAGAAGCTAGACGTGCGCGTTCGGGTTATTCAACACGGGTTCGCCGAATCTAACCAATCCACAACACATCGTCACCGCCGCCAATACCATCACCACCACCGCCATCCGCCATCCACATCACCATTTTCCAGCCACCGTCGAGTTATCCAAGTGTTCCAATCGAGTCCTAGTTCATGTCTTCAGATTCTAGTAAGTTTTATCGTGTTATTTGAGTCGGATTGTATCCCTTCATTCACTGACGTAGTTCGAGTCCTTCTTAAGTCTTCCACCTGCATTCTTCGTGTCTTGGATTAGTTGTCCAGGTCACATCATAAATTTGGCATCAGAGCCACGTCAGCTCTGCTGGTCGTGGTTCAATCCGGCGTGTCAAATACGTGTCCTTTATCTGTCATACGTGTCATTTAATTTTCGTATTATTTCGAGTCTATTGTAATCTGATTGTTATTCATTGAAAAAAACAAAAGAGAGCAAAAGATATCAGCAAAAAAAAAAGTCGCCGATAAAAAAAAAACGAAAAAAAAATCAGATTTAATTCTTGTTGGATTCGATTTTTATCTTGTTTTTAGATTAAGTTTCCATATTTTTAGGGATTCTTAGATTGTGTTCACATTGATCAAACACATCCAAAAGTCTCTTTCCTTATCCATTAGATTTCTTACCTTGTTTAGATAGGTTTCATCCTAATCTACATCCATTCAAGATCCTTCCATCCATATCTAATCAAATCCTCCACCCTTATCCATCATAGAATTCGATTTCTACACCTCTAGGATTCGAAATTTCCATCTCTTTTTCATATACACCCGGTTCACCTTATACACCACATAGTCCATACACCCATACACCCATACACCCGTACACCCATACACTTGTGGTCCACATACACCAACCCATTGAAAACTCATTCCACACGCCTACTTCTACTCTTAGCAACCTTCCGGCTTGATTCTATCTGTTGGAGCTTGAAGAAGACCTAGAGGAGCTAATCAAGAGAAGCTGCTGAAGTTTTCGATCCACCCACCCCCATATTTCACTCCACACGTGCACCATACATACTTGAGAGTTAAACACAAGTGGAAAAATCAAGAGTGACATACACGAGCGTCTGTGAGGAATTGTGAGGTCCTACTTGCTTTTTCTTCACGTTTGTTCATTTTGCAGGTACAATGAAGAAAGGAAATAACAAAGAGGCATCTACTCCACCCTTTAAGGAACCGAGATCACCTAACACCCCAGGCGAGCAGTCTTACTCGTTCGAACCACAGTGGGATGCTAAGTACTAATATGAAGCTCTAGCGAAGCATGTTGAGCGACAGACTCGTCTACTGAAAGACGAACTTAGCAACCAAGTAGCTGAATTGCAAGAGGAGCTTGCAAAACTAAGGTCCCAGTCGACCGCATCCCAAACGGTCAAAGGAGATCCTGAGAAGAGGCCACTTGAGCCTCAAGATGAAGAGACGAGGCAATCCAAGCCTCAAACTAATGCAGAGAGACAAACCGAGCCTCAAGACAACACAGAGAGGCGACATGAGCCTTAAACAGGAGCCCAAGGCCGACGCCAACCCCTGAGGAATGTCCCACAGCCGCCTCCTGTTCAGCACAATGATCAAAGGCCGCCCCGTGAGCCTGCCTTTGAAGATGACTATGATTATGGATATGATTCCTATGCAGCTAGTGGGTATGAAGCTGATTACCCACCACAAGGGCACAGAGGACGCCATGGCCGACCCCGAGGTCCCCATAGGCATGCACATTATCATGATGATGATGATGGTAGGCTCCACAACATCAAGATGAGCATACCCGAATTTGAAGGCCTTCACGATCCTGATGTTTACTTAGATTAGGAACGTAAGGTAGAGAAGATCTTTGCATGCTACAACTTTTCAGAGCAAAGGAAGGTACAACTCGCATGCTTAGAGTTTAGAGGCTATGCAGCCTCATGGTGGGAAATGCAACAAGAAAGAAGGTGCAGAAACCACAATCCTCCAATCGACAACTGGGAGGAGATGAAAGGATTCATGCGTGGGCATTTCATACCCATGCATTATGAAAGAGAGCTTGAAAAGAAGCTCAATCGGGTCAAACAAGGTACTAGATCAATCGAAGAGTACCACAAGGAGTTGGAGATGCTATTGAACCAAGTTGGAAAACAGGAGACCCTAAATGCTACCATCATTCGGTACATTGAAGGTATGAATCCTGATATTGCGTGTGAAGTCGAGCTCAGAGACTTCACCAGTGTCGAAAGAATGGTACAGTACGCAACGATTGTGGAAAGGCAGCTAAGAGAGGGCCGCCGTCGATCCCATTACAGTGCAGCCCCTACACGCACTACTTGGAGTAAAGGTACACCTTCCACATCACTTTCTACTCCTTCTACTGATTCTACACGTCCCAGAGGTCCATCCAGACCACCCGAACGGCATTTCGACCGTTCTACACCGCAATCAAGCCGTAGACCCGAGTCTACACCATCCAACCAGCCTCGGCCGAATCCTCCACAGACAAACCAAGGCAAAACAGCCCCTAATACAGCCCCTAATCGTGCTCGTGACATCCAATGTCATAAGTGTCAAGGTTGGGGCCATTTCCAAGCTCAATGTCCAAACCGGCGGATTCTATACTTAACGGAATCAAATGAAGTCGAATCAGCCAGTGAAGATGAAAAAGAGCTCGTGGGCGACGCCATACTTGAAGAAGAAGTCGAGAATGATGCAGCCCCTAACCCAGTCGATCCGGAAGTTCAGCTCAGTTTGGTCACAATCCGGAGTTTGAGCATCATTCGAGAAGAGGAACAAGAACACCAACAGGAGAACATCTTCTACACCCGTGCAGTGATTCAAGGTCACACGTGTTCTATGATTATTGACAGTGGTAGTGTAATCAATGCCATCAGTCAGTATGCAGTAGAAAAGGTTGGTCTACCCGTCCAACAACATGCAAAACCATACAGATTGCAGTGGCTTACAGAAAGAGGCGAGATACGCGTGGTTCACCAGGTAAGTGTCTCATTCTCAATCCATAAGTTTTTTGACACTATTTTGTGCGACGTTATCCCTATGGATGCGGCACACTTGTTGTTAGGCAGACCTTGGCAGTATGATCGACGTATTGTCCACGATGGACGTCTGAACACCTATACCATCGACATTGATGGCCGAATCAACACCTTAAGGCCATTATCACCTAAAGACGTTGCTATGGATCAGCAACGCATGCAAGAGAGGTTCAAAGAGGAAAAGGCGAAGCAAGCAGCCACAAAACGGGCCCCGAAGGCCACGGCCGAGACCTCAGCCCCAGGGCAGCCCCTTGCCGTCACCCCTAACCCTCCCAAACCACCTCATTCGAGCTCCCTAGCTATGGAAAAGAAGTCGGAGTCGAGTTCAAACAAGCCTCATGTGAAGAGCTTGTTTATTTCAGCAAAAGGAGTTCAGAAAGCCGTTAAAGCAGGTATGCCCCTTGTTCTACTCACATTTAAGAACAGTGCTACTAATGATTGTTTGCCTAGTGATGTGCAGCCCTTACTTGATGAGTTCAAGGACGTTTTTCCTGAGGAGATACCCGGAGGACTTCCACCAGTGCGAGGAATCGAGCATCAGATCGATTTCATCCCTGGAACCGTGCTTCCCAACCGACCAGCCTATAGGACGTCTCCCGATGAGACTAAGGAGATAGATAGGCAAGTCAAGGAGCTATTGGAGAAGAAGCAAATTCGAGAGAGCTTGAGCCCGTGCACCGTTCCAGTGATTCTAGTGCCAAAGAAGAACAACGAATGGCGTATGTGTATGGATTGCCGTGCAATCAATAAAATTACGGTAAAATATCATTTTCCCATCCCTAGATTAGATGATATGCTTGATGAGTTATCTGGTTCGCGTGTCTTTTCTAAGATTGATTTGCGTTCTGGTTATTTTCAAGTACGTATGCAAGAAGGTGATGAATGGAAAACTGCATTTAAAACTAAGCATGGTTTGTATGAATGGCTTGTTATGCCTTTTGGTCTCACTAATGCACCAAGCACATTTATGCATTTGATGAATCATGTTTTACGTGAAGTGATTGAAAAGTATGTTGTTGTGTATTTTGATGACATTCTGATTTATAGTGACACAATACACACACATATGCAGCACCTTAGACATGTGTTCGAATTGCTTAGAGAGTCGAAATTGTATGGTAATCTATCTAAGTGTTCTTTTTGCATGAATGAAGTCGTGTTTCTAGGCTTCGTTGTGAGTTTTCGTGGTATAGAAGTAGACCGTTCCAAAATCAAAGCGATTGAGGAATGGCCCACTCCTAAGTCTGCAAGTGATGTGAGGTCTTTCCACGGCCTTGCTGTCTTTTATCGTCGCTTTGTGCGCGATTTCTCCAGCATAGCCGCGCCGCTTACTGAGTTAAGCAAGAAAGATCGAAAGTTTGAATGGGGTCCTGTTCAAGAGCATGTGTTTAACACTTTAAAGTCATGTTTATGTAATGCGCCTGTTCTTGCTCTACCGGACTTTAATAAAACTTTTGAAATTGAATGTGATGCCTCGGGCAAAGGGATTGGTACTGTTTTGATGCAGGAACGGCGTCCAGTCACCTATTTCAGTGAGAAGCTCCATGATGCAGCCCTTCGTTATTCCACCTATGACAAGGAGCTATACGCACTCAAGAGAGCTTTAGAAACGTGGCAGCACTATTTATGGCCTAAGGAGTTCGTGATTTACACGGATCACGAGAGTTTGAAGCATTTGAAAGGCCAGCAAAATCTGAATAAGCGACATGCACGATGGGTAGAGTTTATCGAGTCTTTCCCATATGTCATCAAGTACAAGAAAGGCGCCGAAAATGTAGTTGCTGATGCATTGTCGAGAAGGTACGTTCTCTTGAACCTTATGCATGCTAAGATGTTGGGATTTGATGCAATTAAGGAGTTATATGCATGTGATGAGTTTTTCGCACCCATATATGCTGATTGTTGCTCAAAATCTCGTGCTTATGATGGTTATTCATGCATGATGGGTTCCTTTTCAAGGGTTCACAGTTATGCATTCCTAAGTCTTCTATGCGTGAGTTGTTAGTTCTTGAATCGCATGCGGGAGGTTTAATGGGTCACTTTGGTGTGTCTAAAATGTTAAACTTACTGCATGAACATTTCTTTTGGCCACGTATGAAGCATGATGTTCAGAATGTGTGTAGTAGATGTATAACATGCAAGAAATCGAAATCTACTTCACATCCGTTTGGTTTATACACTCATCTACCAGCCCCGTCCTCCCTGTGGATAGATTTATCTATGGATTTCATTTTGGGTTTACCACGGTCTAGGTCTGGTTGTGATTCCATATTTGTTGTAGTTGATAGGTTTTCCAAGATGTCTCATTTCATTACATGTAGGAAAACTGATGATACGGTACACATAGCCAATTTGTTATTTATACATGTTGTGCGTTTACATGGAATACCTAGAACTATTGTTAGTGATAGGGATTCTAAGTTTCTTGCATATTTTTGGCGTGTACTATGGGGTAAGTTAGGTACCAAACTGTTATTTTCTACTGCATGTCATCCATAAACTGATGGACAAACTGAAGTAGTTAATCGCACTTTAGGTACTTTGCTGCGTGCTTTAGTTAAAAACAACTTGAAATCATGGGAAGATTGTTTGCCATATGCTGAATTTGCTTATAATAGAGTTGTGCATTCATCTACCAACATGTCTCCGTTTGAAGTTGTTTATGGTTTTAATCCGCTAACGCCTAATGATCTGTTGCCTTTACCTGTTGAGCATCTAACAAGTGTTAAAGGTACAAGAAAAGCGGAACAAGTTAAGGAGATGCATGAGAAAGTACGTGCACGTATTGAAGCCGTTGGCGCACGTAATGCTGTTCAAAAGAACAAACGGCGCAAGCAAGTGATTTTCCAGTCTGGAGATCGCATTTGGATTCATCTGAGTCCTGGACAGTTTCCTAACTTGAGAAAGTCGAAATTGATGCCAAGAGGAGATGGACCGTTCACCGTGTTGAGTCGAGTCAATGACAATGCATATCGCATTGATTTACCCGGTGAGTATAAGTGTTCATCTACATTCAATGTTGCTGACTTATCTCCCTTTTCTGCAGATGATGAGTTCGAAGAAGAAGAGACTGTGAATTCGAGGATGAATTCTTTTCAGCAGGGGGTGAATGATAAGTTCGAGCTAGGCAATGATCCAGATGATCCGGAGTTGCAGTTTAAAGGTCCAATGACGCGTTTGCGAGCTAAGAAGTTGCAAGCTTATTTACAAGCTTCTATGCGTCGCAAATTCGAACTTGGTGAAAATGAAGTCAAGGGCAGATCGAGATTGATCACCATGCTTGCCATAGATGATGAAGAGGGAAGCATGAAGACGTGAGAAGAAGAATGAAGCCATTTGGACGTGTGCATTAAAAGTAATACGCGTTTGCATGGGAAATCGGGAGATGCTGTTTTTCATGCAAAGGTGGCAAGGATTATATTACATGGGCCACGAATTATACACTATATTTCAGCCCATGTCGTGTAATTAAAGGTCCAAATAGGCGAGATTTATGAAGGCCCAAGTTGTTGGGATTTATCCTTATCTAGTTAGATTTAGATAGATTTTTGTTATCTTATTTTTTGTATCTTTTGATTTTATCCTAGATTGATTAGGATTAGTATTTTTCAATGTTTATCTAGTTAATAAGGGTTTAATTTTCATCCATTATGTCTCCTATAAATAGGAGCACCCTGTGACATTCATAATTCAGACAATTGCATGAATACAAGAATTATTTCTCTTTTGTCTCCAAGATCTTTTGTTGATCGAAAATCCTACAAACAATTCTATTGAATTAGCAATCCAATAGTCTTATTCAAGTTCTTCAGGGTACATTCGAGTACCTGGGAGAATTGCTATCCGGAGAAGTTAGACGAGTGCGTTCGGGTTGATTCAACACGGGTTCACCGCTTTGACCTATCCTTCTACCACATCGCCGCCGCCAACACCATCAATACCGCCGCCATCCACCGCAGTGACCATCACCACCGCCGAGTTATAGCCACCATCCAAGTGTTCCAAGTGTTCCAATCGAGTCCAAGTTCGAGTCGTTGTTTTCTAGTAAGTTTTATATTGTTTTGAGTCGGATTGAATTCCATTTATCCTAGCTGACGTAGTTCGATTCTTGAGTCTTCCGCGTGAATAAATCTCGTGTCTTGAGTTTTATATTGTTTTGGCATCAGAGCCACGTCAGCTCTGCTGGTCGTGGTTCAATCCGACGTGTCAAATACGTGTCCTTTATCTGTCATACGTGTCATTTAATTTTCGTATTATTTCGAGTCTATTGTAATCTGATTGTTATTCATTGAAAAAAACAAAAGAGAGCAAAAGACATCGGCAAAAAAAAAAGTCATCGATAAAAAAAAATGAAAAAAAAAATCAGATTTAATTCTTGTTGGATTCGATTGTTATCTTGTTTTTAGATTAAGTTTCCATATTTTTAGGGATTCTTAGATTGTGTTCACATTGGTCAAACACATCCAAAAGTCTCTTTCCTTATCCATTAGATTTCTTACCTTGTTTAGATAGATTTCATCCTAATCTACATCTATTTAAGATCCTTCCATCCTCATCCATATCTAATCAAATCCTCCACCCTTATCCATTATAGAATTCGATTTCTACACCTCTGGGATTCGAAATTTCCATCTCTTTTTCATATACACCCGGTTCACCTTATACACCACATAGTCCATACACCCATACACCCATACACCCGTGGTCCATACACACCAACCCATTGAACACTCATTCCACATGCCTACTTCTACTCTTAGCAACATTCTGGCTTGATTCTATCCGTTGGTGCTTGAAGAAGACCCAGAGGAGCTAATCAAGAGAAGCTGCTGAAGTTTTCGATCCACCTACCCCCATATTTCACTCCACACATGCACCACACATACTTGAGAGTTAAACACGAGTGGAAAAAATTAAGAGTGACATACACGAGCGTCTGTAAGGAATTGTGAGGTCCTACTTGCTTTTCCTTCACGTTTGTTCATTTTGCAGGTACAATGAAGAAAGGAAATAACAAAGAGGCATCTACCCCACCCTTTAAGGAGCCGAGATCGCCCAACACCCCAGCTACTTGGTTGCCAAGTATTTTATCCTAGATTGATTAGGATTAGTATTTTTCGATGTTTATCTAGTTAATTAGGGTTAAATTTCATTCCCTACTCTCTCCTATATATAGGAGTACCATGTGACATTCAAAAGTTAGACAACTGCATGAATTTATGTGACCCGAACATTGTATCCAAGACACGAGATTTATGCACGCAGAAGACTCAAGAATCGAACTACGTCAGTAAGGATAAATGGAATTCAATCCGACTCAAAACAATATAAAACTTACTAGAAAAAAACGACTCAAACTTGGACTCGATTGGAACACTTGGAACACTTGGATGGTGGCTGGAACTCGGTGATGGTGATGGTCACGGCGGCGGATGGCGGTGGTATTGATGGTGTTGGCGGTGGCGGTGTGGTAGAAGGATAGGTCAAAGCGGTGAACCCATGTTGTATAAACCCGAACGCACTCGTCTAACTTCTCCAGATAGCAATTCTCCAAAGTACTCGATTGTACCCTGAAGAACCTAAAAATATGGAAACTTAATCTAAAAACAAGATAAAAATTGAATCCAACAAGAATTAAATCTGATTTTTAGAATGATGAGGTCGTGCAAGGCAATGATCAAGATGATCCGGAGCTGCAGTTTAAAGGTCCAATAACGCGTTTGCGAGCTAAGAAGTTGCAAGCTTATTTACAAGCTTCTATTCGTCGCAAATTCGAGTTGCATGAAGATGAATTGAAGAGCAGCCCAAGATGGATCACCATGCTATCTGTTGATGATGAAGAAGGTAGCATGAAGACGTGAGAAGAAGAATCACGCCATTTGGACGTGTGCATGAAAAGTTATACGCGTTTGCATGGGAAATCGGGAGATGCTGTTTTTCATGCAAAGGTTGTAATATTAATTGTACCATGGGCCACGAAATTATTCATGTTAATTCAGCCCATGATCGAGTTCTAAGGTCCAAGATGGCATGGAAATACAAGCCCAAATCCATTATGAGATTTATCCTTATCTAGTTAGATTTAGATAGATTTTTCTTATCTTATTTTTTTGGTATCTTTTGATTTTATACTAGATTGATTAGGATTAGTATTTTTCAATGTTTATCTAGTTAATTAGGGTTTAATTTTCGTCCATTATGTCTCCTATAAATAGGAGTACCATATGTTACATTAAAAGTTAGACAATTGCAAGAAATAAAGAGTTATATTCTCAATCTGTCTCACGATCCTTCGGTTAATCAAAGTTTTATCTACAATTCTATTATTCTAGCAAATCAATAGTCTTATTTAAGTTCTTCAGGATATAATTAAGTACTTTGAAGAATTGCTATCCGGAGAAGCTAGACGTGCGCGTTCGGGTTATTCAACACGGGTTCGCCGAATCTAATCAATCCACAACACATCGTCACCACCGCCAATACCATCACCACCGCCGCCATCCGCCATCCCCATCACCGTTTTCCAGCCACCGTCGAGTTATCCAAGTGTTCCAATCGAGTCCTAGTTCGTGTCTTCAGATTCTAGTAAGTTTTATCGTGTTATTTGAGTCGGATTGTATTCCTTCATTCGCTGATGTAGTTTGAGTCCTTCTTAAGTCTTCCACCTGCGTTCTTCGTGTCTTGGATTAGTTTTCCGGGTCACATCATAAATTTGGCATCAGAGCCACGTCAGCTCTGCTGGTCGTGGTTCAATCCGACGTGTCAAATACGTGTCCTTTATCTATCATACGTGTCATTTAATTTTCGTATTATTTCGAGTCTATTGTAATCTGATTGTTATTCATTGAAAAAACAAAAGAGAGCAAAAGACATCGGCAAAAAAAAAAATTCGCCGATAAAAAAAAAATGAAAAAAAAAATCAGATTTAATTCTTGTTGGATTCGAATTTTATCTTGTTTTTAGATTAAGTTTCCATATATTTTAGGGATTCTTAGATTGTGTTCACATTGGTCAAACACATCCAAAAGTCTATTTCCTTATCCATTAGATTTCTTACCTTATTTAGATAGATTTCATCCTAATCTACATCTATTCAAGATCCTTCCATCCTCATCCATATCTAATCAAATCCTCCACCCTTATCCATTATAGAATTCAATTTCTACACCTCTAGGATTCGAAATTTCCATCTCTTTTTCATATACACCCGGTTCACCTTATACACCACATAGTCTATACACCCATACACCCATACACCCGTGGTCCACATACACCAACCTATTGAACACACATTCCACATGCCTACTTCTACTCTTAGCAACCTTCCGGCTTGATTCTATCCGTTGGAGCTTGAAGAAGACCCAGAGGAGCTAATCAAGAGAAGCTGCTGAAGTTTTTGATCCACCCACCCCCATATTTCACTCACATGCACCACACATACTTGAGAGTTAAACATGAGTGGAAAAATCAAGAGTGACATACACGAGCGTCTGTGAGGAATTGTGAGGTCCTACTTGCTTTTCCTTCACGTTTGTTCATTTTGCAGGTACAATGAAGAAAGGAAATAACAAAGAGGCGTCTACTCCACCCTTTAAGGAGCCGAGATCACCCAACACCCCAGCTACTTGGTTGCCAAGTTCGTCTTTCAGTAGACGAGTCTGTCGCTCAGTTAGATTTAGATAGATTTTTGTTATCTTTTGATTTTATCCTAGATTGATTAGGATTAGTATTTTTCGATATTTATCTAGTTAATTAGGGTTAAATTTCATTCCCTACTCTCTCCTATATATAGGAGTACCATGTGACATTCAAAAGTTAGACAACTGCATGAATTTATGTGACCCGGACATTGTATCCAAGACACGAGATTTATGCACGCAGAAGACTCAAGAATTAGACGAATGCGTTCTGGTTTATACAACACGGGTTCACCGCTTTGACCTATCCTTCTACCACACCGCCGCCGCCAACACCATCAATTCAGACTATTGCATGAATACAAGAATTATTTCTCTTTTGTCTCCAAGATCTTTTGTTGATCGAAAATCCTACCAACAATTCTATTGAATTAGCAATCCAATAGTCTTATTCAAGTTCTTCAGGGTACATTCGAGTACTTGGGAGAATTGCTATCCGGAGAAGTTAGACGAGTGCGTTCGGGTTGATTCAACACGGGTTCACCGCTTTGACCTATCCTTCTACCACACCGCCGCCGCCACCACCATCAATACCGCCGCCATCCGCCACTGTGACCATCACCACCGCCGAGTTCCAGCCCCCATCCAAGTGTTCCAAGTGTTCCAATCGAGTCCAAGTTCGAGTCGTTGTTTTCTAGTAAGTTTTATATTGTTTTGAGTCGGATTGAATTCCATTTATCCTAGCTGACGTAGTTCGATTCTTGAGTCTTCCGCGTGCATAAATCTCGTGTCTTGAGTTTTATATTGTTTTGGCATCAGAGCCACGTCAGCTCTGCTGGTCGTGGTTCAATCCGACGTGTCAAATACGTGTCCTTTATCTGTCATACATGTCATTTAATTTTCATATTATTTTGAGTCTATTGTAATCTGATTGTGATTCATTGAAAAAAACAAAAGAGAGAAAAAGACATCGGCAAAAAAAAAGTCACCGATAAAAAAAAAATGAAAAAAAAAATCAGATTTAATTTTTGTTGGATTCAATTTTTATCTTGTTTTTAGATTAAGTTTCCATATTTTTAGGGATTCTTAGATTGTGTTCACATTGGTCAAACACATCCAAAAGTCTCTTTCCTTATCCATTAGATTTCTTACCTTGTTTAGATAGATTTCATCCTAATCTACATCTATTCAAGATCCTTCCATCCTCATCCATATCTAATCAAATCCTCCACCCTTATCCATCATAGAATTCGTATCAGAGCAGACTTGCAACTCTGCTGACCTGTCTCTTCTTGATATGATTGATTGAACTGTTTTAGTGAATATTCAATTGTTCAAAGGTATTAATCATCCACCCACTGCTCACCATCACCCTCACATCGTCAACAAAATCAAGGTATGATTGAGTTAAAGTATTTTGATTATATTTGGTATAACTTTTGAAGTACAGGATGAGGAGAAAATCTTTGAGCAAGGCAAGGATTGTTGATCTTTCTTAAAAGAAAATCGAAGGTTATTTCTTGGTAAAGAAATTTTTGGTTATACCAAAGTTTAAGGTGGAACTTATTGAAGTAAGTTCTAGGTAAATCATTTTGTAAACAATTTTGAGTCATTATGGACTCGAGCAGGCAGAAAATCTTTTCAGATTATTATTTTTGCAGATATTCAAAATATTTCGGTCATTTTGGATCGTCAAAATTTTGGGTAAGTTATAAAGTTTGAAAGTTCATTTAAAAACTTTCTCTGTGATAAAGGTTTGTCTACTGCCCATAAGAAAAGGATTTGAGAATGTGTTGAGGACAAATGAGGCATAGAGAATATAGTCAGAACATAGACTATATAGTAAGCTTGAATTAAGGAGAATTCTAGGATTCCCTTTAGGTTCTCTTAAGAACCCAGATTGAATAAGTTCCCTCTTAAAGAGCTAAAGTTTAGTAGAACAGTTCGAAAGAGCATTTTGTTGCAAAGGTCTTCATGAGAAGATTAAAGGATTTCGAGATTCTGGTAGAATCAGGAATGAGGTTATAAAGCTTTCCCTTCGAGCTAGAAGCAAGGAAATGAGCAGTCGACTCAAAGGCTAGTTATCAGATTACGGATCTACTGCAAGTTTGAGAAAGCCCTACGTAAGCTTTCAGCTTAAAAGTCGTGTCTAATGATCTAATCGTGTTTTTAATGAATGGAGATTCGTTCCCGCAGATAGAAGCTCTTTGATTTAGTGGATGGCCAATCGGGGCCATGGCATGTTTCATGCCTAGGATTTATCGTTTGTTTAAAGTTGAATTTTTAGAATAAAAGGAAGGATGATCACCACGACTACAGCTGAAATAATTTGAAGACATGTCTGTCGGTGTTCTACTGAGCTTCCAGGAGACGTTAATGTAAAACTATTTTGAGTCCAGAAGATACCATAGAGCAAGCCATTTTATCATACATGCTTTCAGTGGGAAGAGAGTGATCCCCAGATATCGCTTTTCCTAGTCAGGCGCAACCAAGTAAAGTCCAGCCGACTCGTGCTATTTCATAGCAACATCTTAAAGACGAAAGTACAAGATGCTTCAGAAAAAAAAAAGAACTGAAGAAGATCATCAAGAAGATAGGCCTAGTGGTGGGTAGATTGAGAGCGTCAGTATTATATGAAGTTTTGACAAATCTATTTATTCATTTTCATGGATCGATTGCTCTTCAATAACTTCATTTTCATTATTGAAAACTCCTTAATTAAATCCTCTTGGATAACTTGTAATCTTTTGATGATACTCCTTTGATCATCAAGAATCAGTAATAACACTTTCTTGATAGGCTATACTGACACCTTTGTGAAAAATTCAGCACGGTTCTCAATTGCTAATCGTTGATTTTCATTCGTTATTCTCAAATGTCTTTGTAATGTGCGAGAACCCTTCGAGTTTATATGTTCTCTTAAAAGACAATATCTTTGGCATAAATAACCGAGTGTTATATCTCTTCCAGCTTTTGAATTTGTTAAATATTATTGATCGGATAAAGTCCTCACTCAAAGGCATTTGTTTTCTTTTACTCCCACTCATAGAATTCGAGTGTGGGCCTTCAAATAGAAGATAGATCTTATATAAATATTCATTTAAGTGTATCATTGAGAGAATGAGTGATAGTATTTCATAGTGAGGAATGGAACCGAAGCAGTACCAGTTAGTGCTCTTCAAAGTTGAAAGTATATTTCTAAAAGTAAGTTTCCAGTTCGTGAAGTTTAAGATGACCCATTGGATGCCAACAAGTAAGTTCAAAGCTTGAGATAAAAGTCAAGATGTGCGATCATTATGCATGCAAGCGATGGTGATCACTAGTGAAAGCAGGACATTCAGACTACCACCTTGAAGAAAATGGAAGAGTACAAGGAATACATTGCAAGCTCGAAGAGGTCGAACCTAAAAGATTTTAAAGAAGAAGACATAGCAGGCTTCGAACCTGATAGAGAGTGCAAGGAAACCGTCCAAGAACGTGCCTATTCAAATGTGAAATTATGATGAGATTATATGAAATGGTGCATCACGATAGTTCTCTTAAAGGGTAAAAAGAGGTGGCCAACGTTCAAGCTTTCGGGGAGAGAAATCTGTCAGCAAAAGAAGAACGAGTATAGACTCCTCAATGAAGTATTTTAGCTAGAAAGAGAACGGAAAGAGGGCTAGAGGTTGAGAATCAACCTAAAGGATAAAAGAACCATATTGGTTCCAAGAAGGCAAGGGCAGAAAGTAGGGTTTTAAACCCTGAGGATGTACTTTGATACTCCTTCTCATGGATAAGGAAATTTCGGGACAAATTTATTTAAGGGGAGTAGAATGTAACAACCTGAATTTTCAGAACATGATTAAGGAGTTCCTAATTAAGATTAGGAATTATTAAGAGGAATTTTGAGCATAATAAGGATGTTTCAGTTGTAAATCGTGATTTTAGGAGTTATTTTTTTCATGAAATTATCTTTTTGAGAATTTTGATTCCAACTCAGTGATGACTGATTTTGGTCACGTTTGGAAGGTGTTGACCCAAGGAGCACGCTGGTACTTTCGGATTTTGAATCTGAGGTCGTTTGAGGTCCCGACGAAGAAAATCGTATTAAGTAAGAGCGGGAATAGTGTTTTTCCGTAAGAACGCGATCATTAGAAATTTGCAAAATCTTGTGTGTTGATCCGAACCTTTTTTCTTCAAGCCTATCCTATAGAAAATTTCTCAAGGAATCCGTTGGCGTTCCCGGATTTTCATTCTGAGGTCAATTGAATGCTCGAGAATTTTATTTGTCCCTTGTGTGGAATAGTAATTTTATTTTTTAAAAGAGAATCTTTTCTCATTTTCCATCAAGATGACTCGTTCTTTACCCCGAGTCAAGTTGGTCCAATAGTATTCGAGCCAATGAACCTTCCAGTATTTTCGGATTTCATGTCTGAAGTCATTTGGACCTCGACATCGAATAAAACACCTTTTAACCGAATCCGGAATTTCGTAAGAAGTATTGTTGCATTGCAATAGCTTCCATGGGAAGCCTTAATTTCCCCTATATATATATATATATATATATCAGCCCCCCACCCCACACCACATTTTGGATCCCCATTTCCTAATCTAGAGAGAGAAAGCAAGATAGAGAAGAGAGAAAGCAAGAGAGAGAAGGGAGAGAGGGTGAGATCGAGAGAGATGAGAGGCCAAGAGGGCGAGATCGGAAGAGAGGGGAGGCTTCCAGCCAGAGGGTTACCGGAACAGCAGCTAGCAGGTGCCTGGGAAGGTGTCAGGTCGCCGGAAATCCGTCGAGGTGCAGCTACCGTCGCCGGAGAAGAAGGCCGCAGCTGTTGCTCGTCGTCGTCTCCGTTCAGCTGCCATCTTCCGACGTCTCGTTCTGGTTCGTTTCTTCTCCTTTGGAGCTGAAATTTTAGTATGTCGTGTTTCTTTAAGTGTTCTACGTTTCTTCTTTTGATGTCAATGTCATCCGGTGGCCGGAAATTGGCCAGATCGCCGGAAAATGGGGACTGCTCTGGTTACCGATCAGATTCGGTATTCGGAAATTGCAGGGTGTTTCGGAGTCCCGAATCGAAAAAGTTTCAACTGGAAAGTTGTTCGGAATATTATTTTACGTTGGGGTAGCCTGACGTTGAGTTTTATTTTTTAGTATCCTGTCGTTTGGAATTTTACCTAAAGCGTAAAAGTTATTCGGGTTTTATTTTGAAATCAAAAGTCATCGAAAACATCTCGAATTTATATATATGGCTGATGTTATGATATGGAATATACTCGATTTATTTCATAATTTTTGGATGATTATAAGGTGTCGTTGAATTTTCAGTAAAAACGTTGAAAAAGGGTAAAAGCATCAGGGCGCCATCTTTTGTCAATCTTTTGGCTTGGACAACCTTAAACTATTGTTTTAAGCATAATTCATGTTAAGGCGAGTCGATTAGAGGTGTCTAAAGTCGTGCAATTCGTAGAGGATTCATAGTTAAGGAATTCTGTTTTTATGATTTTGGGTTCTAGGATCTTCGAATAGATCGCTAAGTCGATAATCAACTTTTTTAGGACAAGCCGAACCCCGAAGCAATCAAGGAAGGGAGTTGCAGCTCGTTGATCTGCCTCAAGAACAATGATCAAGGTGGGTGATACTATACTCATCTATCATTTGAGCTAGTGAGCTCTAGGAGCATGTTAGGAAAAATTGAAATATCCAATTAAATGATTTTATGCTCTGCCTGATTAGTCTCTGTACCAGGAATTATTATGCTATGGGAATTGATGATATGAATTGTTATTTGAGCTCTTGTGCATGATATGTTATTGATGCTAGCATGGGGTGTTATATGACTTATTGATTTGAGATATACATAGATGATCATGATCATAGGTTGACTTTGGTATTGATATTGTTGATGAGGATGTGTTTTTTTTTAGAAATGATGCCTTGTAGGTTGATTATAGTATCCCTTATAGGCTATGGAATTGATTGAGGAATTAGACTTAGATGACTTATTCTAGGTTATGATCAATGCTAGCATGATTGAATATTGAGGATTAAAGGATGAGGATTGAATATCGATGATTGAATGTTGAGATTAAATGATTGTTAAACATGATATTGAGCTCAAGGAACGATGATTATCGTGTTGTAACCTTCGGGTTACCAGATTGTGGTCTTTGGATCACTAGGGAGTCACTGCTGGGTAACTCCCTCTCATACTTAGAGTCACTGTTAGGTAATACCCTCGCATACTCATGGATTGTAACCTTCGGTTTACCAGGTCGTGGCCTTTGGGTCACCAGGTTGTGATCTTTTGATCACTAGGGAGTCACTGCTGGGTAACCCCCTCGCATACTCGGTAGGATATTTGAGGTAACTCCTCTTTTATCCTAAGGCATGCCTCAAGGTGCAGTAGACAACAGGTTTGAGCCAGGAAGGACGCCAGGAAAAGAAGTTAAAGGTTTTGCGGGTATGGAGAGGGCTTTCGCGTTTTGCTCTCCATATACCGTTGGTTATGAATTGGATATTTCTAAAGTTTTTCAAAGAGTTTTCTCATAAAACCCTACTGGGTACATTAGTACTCACGCCCTCTTTTTCAAATATTTTCAGGTTGAGATGCAGAGATCGATGGTGGCTGTGAAGTGGGTTGGCTGCTCGGATCATGTTTTACTATTACAGTATTATTCCCACTATGTTTCTTGCTACTCTGATGACTTATGGTATTTTCTTGATATGATTCCGCTTCTCTGATTATGAACCATGTTGTAGTCTAGTTATAGCATGTCCTTTTGCTTTAACTATACGATGCCTTTATCATTAATCTAAGGGAAGATAGCCTCATTCTTTGTTTTGTCTACTTGCGTTTTGGCCTATGGAAGGGCTTTATTTGTTCAGCGTATTGGTGTCTATTTCTTTCGTCGACCTATGAATGGGTCTATTGACTGTTGGTATCTGTTTATTTCTTCCATATGGCCTATGAAAGGGCTTATTGAATTGTTACAGCTTCCATTATTCTCTTATAAGCCGTTTATAAATGGGGATTTGCTCTAGTTACAGAGGTTATGCTGTCCGATTTTCCGGAGGGCATATCCTATCTTTGGCCTACTCTGTTGTTAAATTGTATTCCAAACATTAATCATTTTTGGATTAACACCCCGTCCCCATTTAATTACCCTTTTCAGGACCGAGCTGTTACACTACTACACCCTTAGACATGCCTTAGGATAAGAGAGGGGTTACCTCAAATACCCTCCTAAGTACGCGATGGGGTTACCTAGCAGTGACTTCTTTAACTTTATCAAAGTTTCAACTTTAGTGACTAGAAGGTCACAACATGATAATGTAATGAAACTGTTCTTTGAGCTCAAAATCCTGCTTAACAAATGATACAATCCTTCCTTCATTCCTTAATCTTGCTAGCATAATCAAAGCCTAGAGCAAAACATCTAGGACCAATCATTCAATCACCAACGTGATCACATAGCTTATAAGGGATCAAATGACAAATTCCTTCCTTCATTCATTAACTTTAATTGAATCTCATCATTCAATTTTCAACATTCAATCCTCTATATTATCTCGTTAGCATAGATCATAACCTAGATTAAATCATTTATATCGCATTCCTCAATCAATACTATAGTCTTTATGCCATAAGGGATACTATAATCAACCTACAAGGCATTATTCATCTAAATAACCTTCCATAACAATAATATCAATAACAAGCTTAACTTATGATCATGATCATCTATACCTCATTTAAATCAACTATATGATATCATACAAAATCATATCATCCTTTATTTATGCAAAAGCTCAAACAAAAATTAACATTGTCATGTTATGATAATAATTTCCCTCCTTCCTTTCCTTTTCTTCCTTTGTACAGAGACTAATCAGGCAGAGTATAAAACATTTATTGGATATTTCATCTTGCCCTATCATGCTTCTAGAGCTTAATAGCTCAACTATATATTTGGTTTACAATTAGCCACCTCGATCACGGAGCGGGGGTCGAAGCAACGAGCTGAAAATCCTTTTTCAGGTCTCCTCGAGGTTTGCCTCTTCTATAAAAGTTGACAATCAACTCAGCATCCTTATTCGAGATCCTAACAAGAAATTGATATAAAATCTAAACCATTGATCCTAATCACGACTTAAAACATGAGAAATAAAGGTTAAACATCCGAAATTGCCAAAAATGGACTCGTAAATAAGGCACCCGATGCTGGTGGAGAGGCCCAGCGCCAACGGGCCTTGAAAGGGACCTCTCCGCGCTGACGGGAGGCTCCGCACCCGCGGGCTTCTCCTGGCCGAGGGGGCACTCCAATGGTGGCGGCTCCTCGGCATTGACGACGGCAGTGGCAGATCCTCCCTCTCCCTCCCTCTTTCTCCTCCACTCCTCTCTCCACTCGTCATCTCAGAGGTACACTCAAGAAGAGTGCTCTTCGCTCGACTTCGACACTCACTCGACTTCCCCTCTCATTTAATAATGAAAATGAAGATGAAATGGTGCAAGAATGGTAAGGGAGAGGGGCTGCTATATATATGGGAAATTATGGTTTCCCCAAGAAGCTACTACAGTACAAAAATACTGCTAAAGAAATTCTGGGTTCGGTTAAAAGGTGCTTTATTCAATGGCGATGTCCAAATGACCTCCAACACAAAATCTGAAAATGCCGGAAGATTCGTTGGCTCGATTACTATTGAACCAACTCGACTCGGGGTGAAAAAAGAGTCATCTTGAAGAAAAATGAGAAAAGATTCTCTTTTTAAAAATAGATTTACTATTCCTTACAAGCGACAAATAAAATTCTTGAGCATTCAATTGACCTCTGATTGAAAATCTGAGAACGCCAACGGATTTCTTGAGAAATTTTCTACAGTGACGGCTCAACAAAACAAGACTTGAGTCAATACACGAGATTTCATAAATTTATGAAAATAACACCCTTACGGAAAAACAGTATTCTCGCTCTTACTCTTTACACTTTTCATCGCCGGGACCTCAAATGACCTTGGATTAAAAATCTAAAAATACCGTCACGCTCCTTGGGTCAACATCTTTCAAACAAGACCAAAATCGGTCATAACTAAGCTAGGATTGAAATTCTTGAAAAGACGATTTTACGAAAGATGACCCCTAAAGTCGCGGTTATAATCGAAACATCCTTATTTAAGCTCCATTTATTTTCTTTAATCTTCTAAATAAATTCAAAAAATTCCTAAAATATTCTGAATTTCTGGGGTGTTACAGTTTTCCATTTGATGTTGTATATTCCTCAGAACATCAGCCAGCGACAGATCAACATCAGATGAAGGCGTAGCGGTTCTCCCATTTTGCTGGGGTCCTTTTCCATCTCTGCGACTCTCATTAAGCATTGCCATTTTATTTCACGAATAGATCACTGCCCCACAGTGGGCACCAAATTGTAGATCCAAAAATCTGTAATTAATCATATTAGTCTGGAACAATGGCCAATCTATAAAATAAAACCACAAAAAACCATGAGAGCCAAAGACTATCGGGGGCGTGATGATCGTTGGGCCTCTGACGCTCAAATCAGTAAAATAAGAAGAGTAGAAAGAGATAAAAAAATGAAATAATTGAATAATTAAAGGGCTAAATAACGTAATCTGTAGCCAGAATGTGACTAGAAATTAGAGGGAACGTCGTTCAATTCTGGAAGAATGTAGAAAAGAAACCCGAATGTTGAATCACCTCAGTGGAATTAATTCAGAAAACGGCGAACTCGCTGTTCTTAGGGTGTCATATGAAGCTTGTGAGTATTTCCGTGTAGTCTCCAAATGAGGAGAGGGGCCTCCTTTTAAAGGTGGAGGTAGCCACTAGGGTTCACGTGAATCACGGAGGTGGTTGAAGGACGTGCTGACTCCTTTGAACCCGTCAAGCCTTCCGGATAAAGCGGAACTGCAATGTTAATTCAAATTTAAAATTAAATTGTTATCCATTGGTATACCGATTGACCGACGTCATTCAGCCCTTTTGGGCCAGTGTATCAGGTTGACGAAAATGACCACTACATTGATGTATTTAAAAACACCCTTAAAATAAATTGAAGTTCATCATCATCATCATCATTAAGAACAACCGGCAACCAGAGTTTATAAAATTACACTTGTGATAGATACTTATTATAGAGGTCAAAACTCTATGGTTAATCGTACTTCGAGTTTGGGCTCCGGCGACCTACAAGATAAAGAAATACGTGAAGCCGAAGGACCGTCGGGGGGTTGACGATCGAACGGACTCTGACACTCAAGTCAGAATTGAAACTAGGAAAATCGAAGAATTAAATAAAGTAACGAAATTAAATGATGTTTCAGAGCTGAATTCTGTGATTGTAGAGTAATTGCGCCGTGTTGCTCGAGTGTTCATGTGTCCCTCTCTTCTTTATCCCATGATATATATATATATGGGATTCTCAACTTATTCCCGATTTTTGGGGGATCTCTCTTATCCCTTTTAGGGTTTTGACGGAGTCTCCCTTATCCTCAACTAGTCTTTAACCTGGTTGCTTATTTTGAAATTCGTTTGGCCTCAGTTTCTTCCTTAAGCCTTCGACCTTTTTGACCTCTGTTACCTATCCCTTGATCTCTTAACCTCGAGTGATCATGGGCCTGGTCTCTGGGCCTATACGGAAATGAGGCCTCTACAGTTAGCTCCTAATTACCTGATTCTTGTATTTCAAGGATTAGGTAATGAATGTTAGCGTTCAACTGTCATAATCTTGGCTCAACCCCACGCTTAGATGTTGATTCTTCGTTAGCTTTGAAGGCATACTCGGAAGTAAATTTTGAAAAGATTTTACCGAGGCTATGAAGGCTGACCTTGTGGAGCTCCAGACCTGAAGGCAGGTCCTGGGGGAGCTTCTGAGGTCATGAGTGCAGACCTCGTGGAGCTCCAGATCTGAAGGTAAGCCCTGGAGGAGCTTCGGAGGTCATGACTGCAGACCTCGTGGAGCTGTAGACCTGAAGACAGGTCCTGGGGAGCTTCTGAGGTCGTGAGAACAGACCTCGTGGAGCTCCAAACCTGCAATACGTAATTACGTTTCCCATTCCCTAGGTCAATGTCCATTGTTCGATCAAAACACGTGGCTTAGATCGCATTGTCCCTTTTTCCCGTATTTCAAATATCGAGGGAAGCAGTTCCCTCTTCTTCAATTTTTCCTTTTCATTAAAGGTTTTTAGCTTCAAACTAAATTCTTTACAAAAAATCTTATCCGCCCCGCAAATCTTCACAAAAAATCATGTTCCGTGTTTTCCGCCAACCGCCTCCACTTTTCTCGCGTTCGAAACTGCCTGTGGACTCTGCTGCGAATATCGTCGGCCTCTTAAGTCACAATTTTCAGGTTATCTTCTAGTCTCCCTCTTTTTAATTTTTGCGTTGTAGATATGTTGTTTTGAGATTTCTTGTATAGTTTTCTGGAATATTTGAGATGTTACTTGGGTGATTTTTAGAATCACAGTGGATTTGTGGTGTCTTTTGGGTTTTTAAATTTATTTGATTTCTGAGTTGTGTTTGAAGGGCTTTGCGGTCACTTAGGGTTTGTTAAATTTTTTAGGTTATTGTGTTGATTTTCTGGCAGGTTTTTCAGTGGATTTAGGGGATTCAGGCTGGAGACTGTTAGGATTACGATAGTATTCTTGGTTTTAGGCTGGTTTAGGGTTTGTTGGATTTGTTTAATTTATGGTTTTTTCGGATATAATGAGCGCGAGTGAGGATTCGAATGCCGGAGAAGAAGGGAGAAACTATGGTGGCGGAGCGAAGGAAAATCTTTCCGGGTCGGAACGGTCTGGCAGCTCTGATTCTCCCATAATCATCAAGGTTTCGAGAAAGGGTAAAGACAGGTGGCTTGGTGGGCCGAGTAGTGATTAGTAAACGACAGGCTGTGGCAGCGACTGGCAACCTGCCAGAGGGGCGAAAAATACATATACGTGAGGTTAAGGCTATGGGAGAGAGGTTTAAGGCCTCTCAGATTGCTTCGAAGGTGAGCGATGAGCTCTTGAAGAGGTTAGCTTCGCCATCAATTTCTGGAGCTGGGGTTAAGATTCAATCTCCTCACCTTAACGAACGAGCACACCGACCTCCACCGAGATTTATGGCCTTTTACCTGCTGGTCACCGAGAAGGGGGTCAGTGTAACACCCTAGATTTTTGATTAAGGTTTAGAGGATTCTTAATGATAATTAAGAAGTTAAGGAAGAAATTTAATTAAGGTTAATTAAGGTCAGATGTCAGTCACGACTTTAAGGGTCAGTTTTCGTGGAAATTGTCTTTTCAAAAAAGTTGATCTTAATTCTTTTATGGCCATTCGTGGTCTCGTTAGGAAGGTTTTAACTTAAGGAGTATGCAGGTGTTTTCGGATTGTAATTCTGAAGTCATTTGAGTTCCCGGTGATGAAAAACATATTTAAAGGATGAATGAATAGTAACTTTTACTTGCGTTCGTGTTTTGAGAAATTTGCGAAATCCTCCTCATTGATCCGAGTCTAGTTTTGTCAGGCCCCTCTTATGGGAAATGACCCAAGGATTCCGTTGGCGTTCATGGATTACCATTCTGAGGTCAATCGAACGCTCGAGAGTAAAATCTGTCAGTCTAAGTGAATAGTAAAAAGTAATTCCAAAAAGGGAATCTTTTCTCGTGTTTCTTCTGACGACCCCATCTTTTTCACGAATCAAGTTGGTTCACTAGTATTCGAGCTAACGAGTCTCCCGGTATTTTTAGATTTCATGTCTGAAGTCATTTGGACCTCGACATCGAATAAAGCAGCTTTTAACTGAACCCGGGGTAACTTTTACAGTATTCTTGCACTGAAGTGGCTTCTCTTGGAAGCCAAAGCTTTTCCTATAAATACAAGGCCACCCCTTTGCATTCATTTGCTCATTTTCCATCCATTTCACTTCATAGAGAGTGGGAAAGCTCGTGAGAGCCGAGAAAGTTCTGTCAAAGTAAAAAGCGTTCTTCATGAGTGTTCTGCAAGACGACGAGCAGAGTGGCGTGGAAGGGATGCGGTGAGGGAAGGTGCTAGGGGCGCCGTTGGGTTGTAGTGGGCGGCTCTGCCGCCGTTGTAACTCGACGAGACGCCGAGCTAGCCACCTTCCTTTGACGCACCTAACCCCGTCCATTCTTGTTTGTCAGTCTCGATCTCTATTTCTTTTTCTGTCTTTAAATTCTGCATTTACTTTCCGTTCTTTACATTCTTCGCGTTCTTCATTATTGCTCGTTTACCTTCCGTCTAAGTTGTATTTCAATTTTTATTGAAGTTCCAAGTTAATAACGTTTACGTTATATTTCTCACTTTATTCATGTCGTTATTATTCTTGGGATTAGCCTCGTTTATTCAGTTTAAATTCCGTTCAAGCTATATTCAAAGATTTCGTTGTTATTCTAAATATTTAAAGAGGATTATCGTGTTTATGTCGTTATAAAGCCAATTTTAAGTTAAAGCATGTTGTTGCATGTTAATTTCAAGTACGTTGTTTTAAAGAAATTTCGGGTTAAATGTTCTTCGTGTTCGTCGAAAGAATCAACGAACACGAAGAACCCAGTTGAAGTTCGCCCAGAACTGGGCTAGAGAGAGAGAGGAAAGAGAGCCCCGCGGGGGGGAGTGCGCCGCCGCGCCACGCCTCCCTCGGCCGCCCGAGCCCGCCGGGGCTGAGGAGCCCGCCGGGGCAAGGGCAGCCCGCCGGCGCACCCTGCCCCGTGGCGGGGGGGAGCCCGCCGGCACCCATGTGAGCCGCGACGGCCCCCCCTTTCCCGTGTTGTTTCACGCTGATTCTTTTTCCGGCTATATTTGTACCCTCTTTTCGAGCCTTTCGAGTTGTGTTTTTCCCATCTAATCCCGAGTTATCCCAATTTTAATTTAAGAAGATTTTCAAGTTAATTCCGAGTTATTTCAAATAAACTTTTCAAGTTAAATCCGTCTAAATTCGAGTATCGAAAAATAAATTCTCCAAGTAAATTATTCTCGAATTTTATGAAGTCATTAAGTCGTGCAATTTGTATTTAAGTCTTAGATTTTAGTCTTCATGTTAGATGTCGTTATTTCTAGCTTTAGATAGTCGATTTCTTAAAAAGAGGTCGCTAAGTTGATGATTCGACTTTTGTAGGAGGAAGTGAGCCTCATAGGAAATCGGAGAAGGATCTTCAGCTCGTTGCTTCATCTTCTGTCCAATAATCGAGATGGGTAAATCTATACTCATCTAAAGTTTGAGCTAATAAGCTCTAGAAGCATATAGGGCAAATGAAATATCCAATAAAGCATTTTTGCTCTGCCTGATCGATCTTTGTACAAGGAAGGAAGGAAAGAAAGATATTATGTTCTAATTAAGCTCTTGAGCATGTTTAGAAATGCTAGAAATATTAAAGTAATGTTTATGCTTAGCATGTGATGTTTAGAATAATCTTTAGTTGAAATTCATAATTATTTACGTTCATCTCCTTGTATTGAATGTTTATGCTGTGTTAAGGCTCGTAAGTTAAGAATTAAGGATTGTCTTGTTAGGGTAGCGTTAAATCCCTTATAGGCCAAGATTATGCTTTATTAAAGGACTAGCCTTAGACCTTGCTCTAAGATTGATTTTGCTAGCGAGATTAAGGAAGAAAGGAACTTAGCATTTCGCGTAAACAGGAATTGAGCTCACAACTTTTAGATGGAGTCACTGCTGGGTTAATTCCCTCGCAAACTCATTTTGATATTTGAAGTAACCCCTCTTCTATCCTATGGCATGCCTAAGGGTACAGTTGATATCAGGTTTGAGCCAAGCTTGGGCCCAAAAGTAAAGAAAAGGTTTTGCAGATATGGAGAGAGCTTTTGTGTTTTGCTCTCCATATACCGCCAGTTCATTGTTGGATATTTCACAAGTTATTAAAGAAGTTTTCATTAAAACCCACTGAGTACATTAGTGCTCATGCCCTCTTTTTCAAATATTTTCAGGTTGAGATGCCGAGGATGATGGTGACTGTGGATGTGGGTTGGCTGCTAAGATTGTTTTGCTATTATATAAGTTTCTTCGAAATCCCATTATGTGTTCTGCTACTCTGATTAACTCTTTCTAAATTCCGTTCAAAGTTCTATTATGATTATTCGAGACTCTAAGAATATTTCCAGACATGATTACATATATAAGACGCATATTAAGTTTATTTCCACTTTCTGAGTATGTTTTTCTTTCGCCTATAAAAGGGCCTATGCTTGTTGGTATCTGATTAATTAGCCGTTTTATTCCACTAAAGCATGTTTCCTTCTTAATCAAGTAAACCCGAGAATCATCACCTATCTTCAAAGCGTACCTTTATTCTTAAACTTCTTCATTAATCTTCTGATTTTACTCGTTAAATCCCTTAATAACACCCCGTCCCCATTCGTTAATCCCTATCTCGGGACCGGGCTGTTATAGTCGGGCTCCCTATGCAGCCGTTTTTCATAATGTCGCCCACTTCTATAGCATAGCTCCTGCCCAAATCATCCCGATAGGGTGGTTTCACATGATGGGCATGTACTACTTATGGGAGGAGCTAGGCTTTTTTGATCCCTCTAGTGTCGGTGAGTGGCATGCGGCGTACCTGTGATACCCCGACCCTTTTTGCTAAATTATAAATTATAATTTTGGTAAATGGTTTTGAATTAATATAGTTTGAATATTAATTATGATGGTATGTTCGTATTTTATGTCGTTGCTTTAATGCATGTTGTTTCACTCGAGCCGATACGTCGTAGCACGGTGATATTATGCTGAACGTATAATATAGTTTAAATTTTATTACCAAAATGTCGAGTTATGTGATGATGAATGTGATCCCATTTAAATTCAATCATTTTATCATACCTTGAACACCCTAATACCCTAACATTTCAATAAGTATTAAATGTGTTTTGAAAGTTATATGGAGTTGGAAACGTCTGGGAGTCGAACTGTATTCGAAAATAGCAAATAGCCTGAAATGCGACCCTGAAACGCAAGCACACCAAGTCGTGCCTTGCAGTGAAGCCAAGACGCGACTGGGAAACACGACCCCCTTCAAGTTGCGCTCTGAGAGGTCTGCAACGTGACCTTGAAATGCGACATTTTGGTCGCGTGTCATGAGCTTTAGAGAGCCATTTTTCTTCGGCTCAAACTCGACCTTCAAACGCGACCCCCCTAGATCGCGCCCTGCTTCAGAATTTCCATCCTTTAAATACAACACTTCACCCATTTCCTCTTCATTTCTTCTTCACTTGGGCGATTTTCCTCCCAATCCTCTCAAGAAACTCTTCATGTTTTAGAGTGGATTCTCTCATCATCATCCATCAACCAAGGTAACTTCATACCCTCTTCACCTTAGTGACTAAACACCATTTCCATGTTGATTTTGAATCTAGGGTTCATACCCAAAAGTTAGGGTTTTCGATTTCATTGATCCCCTTACCTTGATATCTTGAACATATGGTTTATTTACATTCTTGAAGCTATATGTGTTGTTAAATTGAGATTCCTATGGTTTGGATTTTAGCCCTAATTTTCCCTTAATATGTTGGTGTTTGGTTGGAGGTGTTGTGATGGTTGGGTGGAGTTGATTTTCATGGATGTTAGAGTCCTAGGGTGAAGGTTCTTGTATTGGAAATCATGGGTTTAAAGGATTAAAATTGAGTCTTGTTCTTGTGGTTTAAATGGGTGCACGTAACGTGTTTGATTAAATGTCTCAAAGAGTTTTAATGTATATTTTGAGTCCAAAATCATAGTATGAGCTCGTATATCCATGGTTGTGTATGTGGATATGTATGAGAACCTTAAAGCAATGTATAGAGTGTGTTTGGTTAAAATTATAGAATAATTGTATAACTCGACATCTAAAATGAAAAAGGGGATTTAAAGGTACTAGGCGGTGTATTGTGGATCGTGGTGGACAACTTGGGCACGACAAAGAAGTATTACAAAGGTTGAAAGGATTTGAAAGCGTCTCATAAGGTAGGGTACCTCTAAACTGTAAACACGTGTAAAGTTATAGTTATTGTTGTGCTTTGATTGTATAAGTATGAAGGGTTTTCGGACCGGTTATAAGAATGAGACCCTTCGGTGTAATACAGAGATCCTTCGGGATCGATAAAGAGGTCCTTCGGGATCTATATAGACTTGTTAATGTCCTCCCTGGGGGATAATAAGTCTGCGGGCATCCCTACAGGGCTAAAGACGTTCATTAACAGGGGCATCATGATGTTTGGACCCTACGGGGTTGAGGCTAGTCTCCACAAAGTAAAGAAATTTCCATATATTATATTTTCACTTGTGCAATTGGCTATAACTGTTTGCAGTGTTCCCCATTGAGTATGTTGTTAAATACTCACCCCATTCATTTAATGAATTTCAGGTTGAGGAGTTGGGGCCCGAGTAGGAGCGTTGTGAACACAAGAGAACCCCCACAAGCTTGTGTTTATTTTGCATGCTCTTTTATTGAA
This sequence comes from Perilla frutescens, assembly GCA_026008535.1. NCBI lineage: Eukaryota > Viridiplantae > Streptophyta > Magnoliopsida > Lamiales > Lamiaceae > Perilla > Perilla frutescens. The sequence goes on from BRKX01000004.1 coordinate 20,278,702, forward strand.
ATACTCACAATATTATTATTTCATTGATCACTCTCTTTTGTTTATGATCGATGATTATTGGGGATGGGACTAGTCCTATTTTGTAGTCATGATGTATATAACTTGATATTATACAAAACATTTTAAAGGTGGGTCGTTCGATCTTGGAGCCTTCTATGTGCGAATTATGTAAATGAACCCCTATGCTATGTATGTTAATTTAAGGTGCTAGACGGGCGAATTGTGTAAAACCTATGAGCCCGATAGGTTAGATGATTGTATGATTGATGTGGATGGACTTATGCAATGCTTCCATTAAATACTATGTTGTGTGATAGTGTTGTAGATTCGATAGGTTGCATGTTGTAATTGCGAAAAATTTATAATGAAAATCATGATGTCTTACCTTATCATGCTATTTGACCTTAACTTCCGCTCAATTTAAAATAAGCACACAAAAATAAGTAAGTAAATTGTACGTTAAGTGACGTGGCCAAACGGAGTAGTTTGGGGCGTTACAGTACCGACTGGTGGCCAATGTCGAGCAGCCAGGTTTTTACTATTTTACGAAGTGGGTGGGGGATCAGCCCCCTCTGATAACAAAGTTGTCTTCTTCTTCGGGCGATTGGAAGCCAAAGTTTGTCTTCGTCCCTGCCCGAACCTCTACGATATGATTGCTCCTGCCAAGTTCTGCGAAGCTCGTGGGTCCTCAAACCGAACTCCTATGTTATTTTCTTTATTCGTAACTTATGAATTTCCTTGTTTATGCAGGCTTTCCTCCGCGCCGTGAGCCTATTGGGGTCGAAGCCGCCCACATCGAGGAAGTCTTTCTCCTTCCTAACGAACTTCGAGAGTTTGAGAAGGTTCGCAATGGTCAGGTCTTACTTGATGAGATGGGGAAGCTCAATATCAAGCCTTCGGATGCAAAGGTCAAGGCACTGGCGGCTGCCAAGAAAGAGAGTTCTTCACCTTCAGGTGTCAAGAGCTCTACCGACGATAGGCCTTTGGCCTCACCACTGCCCAAAAAAATCAAAGGGCAATGCTTCTGCCCTTATAGTCATCTCGCAACCTCCAGCTCCCGCAGAAGTTGTTGATGTTAAGGTTGCTCATGCTTCGCGCAAGGTCCCCGCCGACTCGAGTTCTTAGGGGGTTTCACTGAGGCCCTTCATAATGGACATTCAAAAGTCCATCACCGGCTAGAGCACCCCCGAGGACTATGAGAAAGAGAGCCTTGAGCAGCAGGCTTTCCTGTCCTTCAATCAGATGGCGTAGGTAAGTTCACCGGAAACTTATATCTTTATTTTCTTAACTTTCACTAATTGTTTTAATTCTCTATTTTAGGTTCTATAAAATCAATATCTTCTGAGGAAGTGCATCTCCGACCACGCGGAAAGCCTTGAGATGAGGGGTTTGGAGCTGTCAGAAGAACTGGAAAGGATTGCTGAAGAGAGAAGTGATATGGCGGCTAGAGAGTCCGCCTTGACTATTGAGAGGGATGCGGCATGGGCCACGGCGGCAGGCGCCCAAGTGCAATTGGAGATAAGCCTCGACCTCTAAGCTAGGTCGGAGCAAGAGAAGGCAGGTCTGCTGTCCAAGCTGGCTACCTCATAGGCGAAGGTGAAGGAGCTCGAGGCCTCACTCAGGGCTGGGACGTTAACTGACGAGGCCCCAAATTTCGACACATGGGTCGACTCTGCTGAGTTCGGCCCTTATAAGGAGGCCTTCTACCAGGAAAAAGGGGCTACAGTGGTTGAGGCCATCAGGGAGAAGATGCCAGATCTCGATCTATCTTTTCTAGAGGTTGAAGCTCGAGCGGAGGATCGTGCTGCCAAGGTCGTCACTGAGTCCGTGAATGAGGCCATGGTTTGGGCAGAGGTTGATGCCGTTGAGGACGTTGTTAAGGCTAAAAATGAGGCCACTACTGATTTACCATAGATGAACTTTATCTGAACACCTTTTCTTTCTTCAGACTGATTTATGTATATATTTTTTGATTCGCCTTACTTAGAGGCGATTATGACATGAACAAACATCCTTTCTTTTTATTTCTCTTAATTTAATTTACTTTCTGGTCTGCTTCGTTGTTTATATGCCTTTGTGTTGCATGCTTTTCCTTATTCTGATGCTTTGATGTGAGGTGAGTTCCACTGATCGGAGCACCTATAGAGTTGAGATTAGGTAAGAGAAATAGTACAAGTCTAGGGAGTACCTTTCAAAGTCATAGTCAGGGTTCAAGGGTTGCCATATACTTGAGTGTACTGTCTTGAGTGTCGAGACCCTCGCGGTCGGTTCAGAAATCGGGACCATTCTCAAAGTCAAGCTTTTCATCTGGAGGGTCAAGACACCTGTGCTTGGGGTTCTTGGGATCGGAGCCCCGTTATCTTATTGGGGGTCGGGACCCCTGTGCTTGGTGTTCTGTTAGTTACTCCGACACTCAAATCAATAAACTAAATTTTAAATAAAAAGGATTTACAAAATAAATAAACAAATGCAATACTCTTTGGCCATGAAGCTAGCCTTGTGGTTGGAACCCCGTTGTCTTCTTGAGGGTTGCAACCCCTATGCTTGGGGTTCTGTTAATTACTCCGATGCTCAAGTCAGTAAACGAAACTTAAAAATAGGTCAAACTAAATAATAAAAATGAGTTTTGGAGTTCTAGAAATGATATTGTTTTAAATGTAGTGCGTTCCAGCTGTTGGCTATGGGTCAACCTTCCTTAGTTCAGAGTTTGTAAGCTCCATTCTTGATGACCTTTTCGACCTGGTAGGGCCCTTTCCAATTTGGTGCCAATTTTCCGGCTCCACTTTCCTTTGTATTTTGGAACACCTTTCTGAGTACCCAATCTCTAATTTGAAAGGTCCATAGCCTTGTGTTTTTGTCAAAATGTCGGCTTATCATTTGTTGCTACGTAGCTATCCTCATTGTTACCTGATCTCGGAGCTCGTCGATCGAATCGAGGTTCATCTCGAGCTCTTTATTGTTCGATTGATTTGTCCACTCCGTCCTGGCGGTGCAGATCTCAACTTCTACAGGCAGCACTATTTCTGAGCCATATGTCAGAGCAAATGATGTTTCCTTCGTGCTAGTTCTCGAGGTCATTCTATAAGACCATAGAACTTTCGGGAGTTGTTGGACCCATTGACTTTTGTGTTTAGATAACCTTTTCTTTAGGATATTCAGGATTGTCTTGTTTGTGGCTTCTACTTGACCGTTTGCTGCGGGGTATCTCGGGGTGGAGAACGAGAGCTTAACGTTCCATTCTTTGCAGAAATCTTAGAATCTTGTACTTATGAATTGGGAACCGTTGTCTGTGACGATTTCTTTGGGGACTCCGAACCTGCATAAGACATGTTTCCATAAAAAAAATTGTACCTCTATGTCTCTGATCCATGCGAAAGCTTCGGCCTCGACCCACTTGGTGAAGTAGTCTGTTAACACCAAAATATAGCATTTCTGATTTGAACCCTTTTGGCAGTAGGCCTACGATGTCCATTCCCCATTTCATGAATGGCCAAGGGATGGTCGTTGTGTGTAGGGGTTCTGGAGGCATATGGTTTGTTTGGGCAAACCTCTGACATTGATCGTAGGTTTTGGCGTAGTTCTTTGCATCTGTCCTCATGGTCGGCCAATAGAATCCTGATATTAGAGCTCGGTTGTCCAAGCTTCTGTACCCTGAGTGGTTTCCATATTCGCCTTCATGGAGTTCAGTTAAGATATATTTAGCCTGTATGGGGCTGACATATTTTAAGTAAGGCCCGGAGAAAGATTTTCTGTATAGGGATCTGGAAATCATGGTGACCTTTGGTGCTATTGCTTTGATTCACCTTGCCTCAATGAGGTCTTCGTGGAGTTCATTTTCTGTTATATACTTGTAGAGTGGGGTCATCCAATTTGTACTGTTCTCGATTAGAAGGATTTCAGGGCCGTCCTCTTTCCATATGGTGGGCCATTTTGTGTAAAGAACTGGGATGTTTTTAGCTTCAGTTGTTTCAATTGCCGATCCCAAATTGGCTAGGGCGTCGGTGTGCCTATTGTCCTCTCTCGTGATGTGTTGGGCTTTGATCTTTTCAAACTTCGTAGCTGTTTCTTTTTCTACGGCAAGGTAGGCGATCATTCTTGAGTCTTTTGTTTGGAATTCTCATTGGAATTAGTTTATTATTATCTGGGAGTCGCTTTGGATTCAAATTTTTCTGGCTCCGAGGTCACTGGCTAAGTTCAGCCCTGCAATGAGGGCTTCATATTCGGCTTCGTTATTGGTTGCTTTGAATCTGCATCGGATCGAACGCACTGTACTTTTACCTGTTGGGCTTGTTAGAACCATGGCTAGACCACTCCCCTTCGAAGTGCTGGAGCCATCGACTTGAAGGGTCAAGAACTTTGAATCTTTTTTTTCTTTGATGCTCAAAGGCCCTAGAGGACCTGAAAGAATATCTGGCGAGCCCTCCTTTACTTTCAAAACCCCACGACGGAGAGGTACTTCTCATATATTTATCTGTTTCTACTAACTCTGTTAGCGCATTTTTAATCAGGAAAGACAAAGGGAGACAACACCCGATCTACTACACCAGTCGATTACTACTAGATACCGAGACCAGATATCCGCAGTTGGAGAAACTAGCATTGGCTCTCATCATGTTATCGAGAAAAATAAAGCTCTATTTCCAAAGTCATTCGATCAAAGTGGTCACAGAATTCACGCTCAGAACAGTGCTAAGGAAACCAAACCTCGTAGAAAGACTCTCTAAATAGGCCGTCGAGCTCGGGGAGTACGACATCCACTACGTCCCCTGAACCTCGATAAAATCACAAGGACTCTCGAACTTCATTATGGACTTCTCTTACGTCCATTCAAACTTTTTGTTCTTAAGTAGCGTCTTGAAGAAGACATGGCTTTTTCAGAATATTTTGAGATAAAGCGGTTGAGGGCCGCGAGTCGTCCGATTAGCTTTTGGACCTCCTTGATGCTTCGAGGTTGTTGTATATTTCTGACGGCTCTGATCTGACTGGGATCGGCCTCTATGCATCTCTTTGTAACGAGGTATCCTAGGATTTTTTCTGAGATCACTCCGAATGCGCATTTTGCGGGATTCAGCTTCATGTTGTAGCGGTGAAGGACCTTGAAGGTTCGACAAAGGTAGTCAACATGATCATGAGCTCTAGATGACTTCACGAGCATGTTGTCGATATACACTTCCATGGTGTCCCCAATCAGTTCCTCGAACATTTGATTCACTAGTCTCTGGTATGTCGCACCTGCATTTTTTAGTCCGAAGTGTTGGGGTTTTTTCGAATTAAAGCACCACATGATCATTTGGTTGTTCATTAATCCATGTTCATGCAAATCATAATTTTATGTCACATGCATGTTTATCATAGTATAACAGAAAAAGCATGCACAACAGATTCGAATCTAATAAAGCGGAAAGATAGAAAAGAATCTACTTACAAATTGATAGACGGTCTGTGGACAAGATTAAAGATCTAATCTTGCTGTTGAATGAATGCAATACTGGCGCCACCTAGCACCTCAAAATCGGCCATTGCACAATTCCACTCCAAGATCTTCTGTTGTATTCCCGGACTGTATCTAGATTCAGAGTGGGCTGAAATCTACTAGATAAGTTTGTGAAATCTGTGGATAACTTTGAGAGACAAAGAGGGGCTAAATAATCATGCTGGAACCCCCCCTTCCCCTTTTATAGAGAAGTGGGCAAAAATTGCTTCTCAAACCCTACTGGGTTTGGGCCTCTATTTCAAGTTCAATATCCAGTCCACTATCAGTCAATTGGGCTACAACAGGGATCTAGAAGAATATTAAATTGGCCCACTAATTTATTTAATATCCAATATCCAATAAACTTAGGATATAATTAAATAAATTAAGTTTTACTTTTATTCTACTAAAGAAGTAAAACTGAACTACCAATTTAATACATATTTACGAATATGCTTTATCCTTTAGTCCAGCCATTCCCCGTGTTTAAGATATAATGTTCATTAATTAATTATGTCAGCCTCTGACAGCTATAATTAATTAATATCTAAAACCTTGAGTAGTACCACACAAGCTTTATCATGTAAGGAATAAATTCCACCTGCAGGGTTTCAACATGAACTTGTGTTTCCTCAAGAGAACATCATCAACCTGGCGCACCAGGACACGGTGCTCATGCATACTGCTCGAGACATCATGTATACATTGTTATTACCCAAGATATTGAATTCGATCTACGAAAAGATCTCACCCATTGATAAATCAAAGTAACAAACAACGTACACATATGTTCGCCAATATCACATGAGTTCAGAACCCGAACTCTGTGGATCTTTATTCTCTTAGTAACTGGATCAGAGATAGAGAATAGTATCCTATCGCGATCTTCCTCAATACACTAACAAGTGTACTAGAATAATCAGTTACTCAAGACAAACTAACTTATCAGATTATTCTACGGTGTACCGATGGTGTGTTCAAGATCATCTAAGCTGTGAGCTCTTTAATACATTACAAGGTTCTAATGATATGATTTTACCGTGTGACTCCCCACACCATATCATCTACAATGTAAGTATATGGAACATTGCATAGAACAATTATAGAACATAATCTAAATGCAAATTGTGACTGCAATAACTTTCATTTCATATCATCATATCATCAGAAAAGTATACAAAGACAAGTCTTCCAGTATACAAAACTATCAATCTCCCACTTATACTTGAAGCATGTCTTTTAAGAATAATAACTAACTGGCTAACTCTCCAATCAAAACTATCAACTCAAACTGCGCCACCAGGTCTGCATCTCACTCCCATTTTCTCCACGTGACCATCAAAGGTCTTAGCCGACAGGCTCTTCATGAATGGATCAGCCAGGTTGTCCTCCGATTCAATCTTGACCACCGCCACGTCTCCTCTCTTAACGATTTCTCGTATAAGATGGTACTTTCTCTCTATGTGTTTACTTGCCTTGTGGGCTCTGGGTTCCTTCGAATTTTCCACTACACCAGAGTTATCACAGTATATCATGATAGTCTTTGGCAAATCAGAAACCACGCCCAAGCCCACTAGGAACCCGCGGAGGCAGACAGCCTCTTTTGCAGCCTCAGAGGCAGCTACATACTCGGTTTCTATGGTGGAATCCGCAATGCATTTCTGCTCAATGCTCCTCCATGGGATGGCTCCACCTCCTAATGTAAACACATAGCCCGAGGTAGACTTACTTTGATCTTTGTCGGATTGAAAATCTGAGTCCGTGTAACCCAAAGGCACTAGACTATCAGAGTGGAAAACCAACATGTAATCTCGAGTCCTTTTAAGGTACTTGAGAATGTTTTTGACCGCAGTCCAGTGATCTTGTCCAAGGTTAGACTGATATCTGCTTACCATGCCAACAACAAAGCATATATCAGGACTAGTGCATAGCATAGCATACATCAAACTTCCCACAGCCGAAGCATATGGTACTTTCTTCATTTCCTCTATCTCATACTGTGTTTGGGGACACATTTCCTTAGATAGATGAATTCCATACCTATAAGGTATAAAACCTTTCTTGGAATCTTGCATGCCAAATCTAGCTAGCACTGTATCGATATAAGTGGCTTGGGACAGATATAACATCCTTTTCTGGCGATCTCGAATGATCTTGATGCAAGGACATGTTCGGCTTCACCCAGATCCTTCATATCGAACTGCTCGGATAGCCACACCCTAATGTTCGACAACACCTTCTTACTGTTTCCAATAAGCAAGATGTCATCAACATAAAGTACGAGGAATGCCACCACATTTCTGTCACATTTCTTGTACACACAGCTCTCATCCGGACTTTGCACGAATCCTTATTACTGGATAACCTTGTCAAATCGGATGTTCCAAGATCTTGATGCCTATTTAAGTCCATAAATGGATCTCTTAAGCTTGCACACGAAGTGCTCTTGGCCCTTAGCAATGAATCCCTCTGGTTGCTTCATGTGGATGCTTTCTTCAAGACTTTCATTTAGGAAAGCTGTCTTGGCATCCATCTGCCAGATCTCATAATCCAAATGAGCGACAATAGACAAGAGAATCCGGATTGACTTAAGCATGGCTACCGGTGAAAAGGTTTCCTCATAATCGATCCCTTCTTTCTAAGTATACCCTTTTACCACCAATCTTGCCTTGAAGGTTTCAACCTTCCCGTCAGATCCTCTCTTGCGCTTGTAGACCCACTTACAGCTAATGGGTTTTATCCCATCTTGTGATTCTACAAGTTCCCAGACTTGATTGCGATCCATAGATCCAATCTCAGACTCCATTGCAGTTTTCCAAGAATCCGCATCTTTATCTCGAATTGCCTCGTCATAGGTCTTGGGATCCAATTCATTGAGACTCTCTAGGAAATTTGAAGCCTCTCCCAGACCAATGAATCTATCAGGTTGGCGTACAACCCTCCCACTGCGACGAGGCAGTTCCTGTACTTCTATGACACGTTATGTAGCGTTTGGTGGTTCCTCTTCTTGTACAACTGGTGTAGGATTCGATCCTCCCCTTAACTCCTCAAGGATGATTTGACTCCTTGGTTTGTGGTTTATAACATAGTCTTCTTCTAAGAATCGAGCATTGGTGCTAACAATGATCTTCTGATCCTTAGGACTATAAAATAAACCACCGTTCGTTCCTCTAGGATATCCAACAAATAGCCTTACATCAGTATGAGGAGCCAGCTTATCAGCTTCCTTGTCCAACACGTGTGCTGGGCTACCCTAAATCTGAATATGGTTCAAACTGGGCTTTCATCCAGTCCATAGTTCTATGGGTGTAGCAGGAACTGATTTCGATGGAACCAAGTTGAGAATATAGGCTTTCGTTTCTAGGGCATATCCCCAGAACAAAATGGGCAACTTAGAATAACTCATCATCGATCTAACCATCTCTAATAGTGTACAATTCTTTCTTTCCGCCACGTCATTCTGCTGTGGCGTTCCAGGCGTAGTCAAATGGGATGTAATCCTATTCTCTGCCATGTAATCCCTAAATTCGCTTGAGAGGTACTCAGCACCACGATCAGAATGTAGTGACTTGATAATTTTACCTGTTCATTTCTCTGCTTCCGCCTTAAATTCTTTGAATTTCTCAAAGCATTCAGACTTGCGACGCAATAGGTAGATATAATCGTATCTAGAGTAATCATCAATGAGAGTGATGAAATACTCGAACCCTCCTCAAGCTTGAACTAACATAGGGCCACACAGGTCAGAGTGAATCAAATCTAATAACCCTTCGGATCTATTTCATTTTGACTGGAATGGACGCTTGGTCACTTTACCTTCCAAACAGGATTCACACAAAGGAAATGATTCCAGTACCAAAGAAGATTGTTCCATCGTTTACAAACCTTTGTATCCTCTTAAGGTTAATATGACCTAGCCTTAGATGCCAAAGATAGGTTTGATTCAATTCCAAAGGTTCTTTTCTCTTGTTAGGGTTTATGATCGGTGTATTCAACAGCTGTCTTTGCGTAGTGTTTTCAATTGGTTTAAGAAAGTATAAGTGTCCATCCAATGTGCCAGAACAGATAAAATGCACTAAAGATAACTACTTTGTTATCAAAAGAAACATAATATCCACCCATAATCAATTTAGAAACTGAAACCAAGTTTCGCCTAAAACCAAGCACATGAAGACAATCTTTCAAAACCAAAGTTCTATCACTACTGAAAGGTAAAACAACATCTCCCACTGCAACAGCCGCCACTCTCCTAGCATTACCCATGTAGACGGTGATCTCATCCTCACTCAGCTGTCTTTTTACCAAGAACCCCTATAAAGACATGCAAACATGATCAGTAGCTCTAGTATCTACTACCCATGACTGGGTAGAACAAGCTGCTAAACATGTTTCTATAACCAGAGTGTGAGATGTACCTCTCTTCTTCTTCTTGTTAGGACACGCCGCCTTTCAGTGACCTGGTTGGCCACACTTGAAGCGCTTAGTCTTCGACTTGAACTCCTCGGGAGAAATCTTTACCTTTGGCTTCTTTGCCTTAGGCGTCTCATCTGCAGCCTTCTTAGGTGTGTTTCTCTTCTTCCTTTTTCCACCAGAAAAAGACGCTCATTTTTCAGCTATGTGGGCCTGAGGATCGCTCTTTTGGAGCAATTCAGCCGCCTGAAGATCTATGAGCAGTTCAGTCAGGCTGACATCCCTTTTAATCATGTTAAAATTCAGTCTGAACTGCTCAAACTTCGAGGACAAGCTATGAAGAACAATGTCGATTTGAGAATCGCCATCTAGCTCTCCACCCAAGGTCTCAATCTCAGATAAATACCCCATCATTGTGAGAACGTGATCCCTAACAGGTGTGGAGTCAGACATTCTCGCATCCATTAGCTTCTTCATTGCTAAATGGAGTGCCGAGTGGTTCTGATGACTAAATAGCTGCCTAAGGTTGTACATGATATCATAAGCGATTTTCATAGGCTCATGCTGATATTGCAACACACTTGACATAGATGCTAAGATGTAACAGCGCGCTATCTCATTAGACCTAACCCACTTATCATATGCAACCTTTTGGGCTTCGTCAGAACCCTCATCTGGCTGTGGAGGACAAACCTCATCAAGCACAAACTTGTGTCCCTCAGCAACAAGAACTAAGTTAAGGTTACGAAACTAGTCATTGTAGTTTTCACCAACAAGTTTGTTTTCTTTGAGGATTGAGGACAGATTGGAGAGTGCCATTGATGATATGAAATAACTGAAATAAAACATGTAGTACAGTCACAAAACACGTTTAGGATAAACAGTATATAATCGAAAAACCTCACAAAAATTATATACTTTTCCACCGACACTTTAAAAACGTCTTTTATAAACCACGATAGTGTGGACGTTTATGAAATTCATTTTTAAATAGGTTAAAACTTTAATTTACTTCCAGTTGAGTTTCCTTACAACAAGAAAATTAATAGCCGGATAATAAACACGGTCATATAATCATCTAACTGATAAGCCACGATCGTGTGGACATTTATCAATAAATTACATCTAAGTGTGCACACCATTATCTTCGCACCAAGAGCACTATTCGAATTTAACTGCTCCAGATGGAAGAGTCAGTTAGTTCTAACAGTGTTCTACATCTATCCATTTAGGAGATTTCATTTCTAGAGAAATCTGTGATATGACACATCTGATATGGAGGAAGACCGATGTCAACGCGCATGCCCATCACTTCTCAATTAAATCAGATTTTAATGGAGACCGTATGAGATTTCTACATACTTTGGTATGAATCTCTCCCACTTAGTTATTTATGTTTGAGGTTTCATTTTATCCCATTATCGAACATGCAAACATCACATAAAATGATAAACATCCATTGCATGCTTCAACATAATAAGCAACAGTAATATTCCAACTATCATGGCTTATATCTCATTTTGATTGATGAGATAAAACTGGAAAGTCAGCTCCGGAAATAGGCTAGGAACCGCCGCCCCCTTCACTGCGCCTCGCCGAAAATCTTAGCTCCATTTAGGGTTTTCGGGACGTGAACCGGTGAACCTTCCTTTTTGGTGCTGAACCACTTTCCTTCTTTTGAGTTGATCTCCGATCTTTATTCAATACAGACTATCTATTCCAAAAGGAAAAATCTAATATTGCTAGAATAAAAATTACAACTCAAAAACTCGGTCTAACAGCTTTATATCTATTATATTAAAACAATGTAAAAAAAACTTAGACCTAATCCATGGATTTTCTCACGGATTAAAATCACGTAGCCAAAACCGGCATACGGGCAACATTCATTCAACATAAACATACATCACATAAAATAAAGGAGCCATGATAGTTAGCAAACCTGCAAACAAACACAGTTTACAAAATCAACAATCATATATTATATGATCCACATAAAATAACATATGATATCTAAGCATGAATATTAAAAAATCGAATTTAACAATTAATTAAATTAATTAATTCGATATTATCCACAAGATAAAAATTGAAAATTAAAATAATTATCCACCAATTTATAACTTGTATATTTTCGAAAATATCACTTAAAATAAATCTGAAAATTAATTATAATTATCCACCAAATTTATTTAATATTTTCAAACCACCCTAATTAAATAATAATTGGATATCTTGATATAAATAAAAAAACTAATCCAAATATTATCCATAAGAATCTAAATCTTTCAGGATAAGGTTTGAAGATTTGATCCACTTTAAAATCTTCCAAAACCTATCCAAAATTAAATTTTTATCACAATTGGATTTTGATAATTATTCATATATATCCATAATCACTTTATCCAACTTTTAATCCATAGATTTTGAAAATATCACAAATAATAAATCTGAAAATTTGATCCACTTCAAATTCTTCCAAATTTAAAATTCTATTTTGAAATCTATCTAGATTAAAATTAGGTAGATTAAGATATACATCAAATAATATCAAAACTTAATCCAAAGTTCATAATTTTCGAACCAAACATTAAATAAATCTGGAAATTTGATTTTCATCAAAATCTTCTCCAATTTTATTTAACAAAATCGAAAATTATCACTATATTTCACATTTGGAAATTTTGACATTAATCAAAAAACAATTACAAATAATATAGTATAGGTTTCGAAATTTTCAAGAATTAAAATCTGGAAATTTTGATCCATTTCAAAAATTACCAAATTTAAAATTCTAATTTCAAACCTATCAAGATTAGAATTAGGCAACTTTTGATATACATAAAAAAATCACCATTATCCAATTCTAATCACTCAAATTTTCGACCCCTGCTAGGAAATAAATCTGAAAATTTTGATGTTGATCAAAAATCCATTCCAATTTTGATTCCATAGGACCGAAAATTCATAGCTCAAATTAGGGAATTTTAATCCTCAATTTTCAAAAAAATTGAGCACCAAATTTTCAAACACTCATCAAATTAAATCTGGAAATTTTGATACATAAAAAAACTATTCCAAATCCAATTAGATGAGGACCGAAAATCTAGGTCATAAAACAAGAATTTTCGAAACACCACAAAAATTCATCCAAGTTTTGTACAACATAAAAATCGAAATCCATACATATTTAAATCTGAAAATTTAAGCACCATAAATTTATCATCAAATTTAAATACATATTTCGATATTATCCTAGGATTAAATCTAGAACAGTGCCAAAACCCGCTCTGATACCAGTTGTTGGGATTTTTTCGAATTAAACCACCGCATGATCATTTGGTTGTTTATTAATCCATGTTCCTGCAAATCATAATTTTATGTCACATACATATTTATCACAGTCTAACAGAAAAACCATGCATAGCAGATTCGAATCTAATAAAGCGGAAAGATAGAAATGAATCTACTTACAAATTGATAGACGGTCTGTGGACAAGATTAAAGATCTAATCTTGTTGTTGAATGAATGCAATACTGGCGCCACCTAGCACCTCAAAATCGGCCACTGCACAAATCCACTCCATGATCTTCTGTTGTATTCCCAAACTGTATCTAGATTCAGAGTGGGCTGAAATCTACTAGATAAGTTTGTGAAATTTGTGGATAACTTTGAGAGACAAAGAGGGGCTGGATAATCATGCTGGAATTTTCACCCCCCCCCCTTCCCCTTTTATAGGGAAGTGGGTGAAAATTGCTTCTCAAACCCTACTGGGTTGGGGCCTCTATCTCAAGTTCAATATCCAGTCCACTATCAGTCAATTGCGCTTCAACAGAGATCTAGAAGAATATTAAATTGGCCCACTAATTTATTTAATATCCAATATCCAATAAACTTAGGATATCATTAAATAAATTAAGTTTTACTTTTATTCTACTAAAGAAGTAAAACTGACCTACCAATTTAATACATATTTACGAATATGCTTTCTCCTTTAGTTCATCCATTCCCCGTGTTTAAGATATAATGTTCATTAATTAATTATGTCAGTCTTTGACAACCATAATTAATTAATATCTAAAACCTTGAGTAGTACCACACAAGCTTTATCATGGAAGGAATAAATTCCACCTGCAGGGTTTCAACATGAACTTGTGTTTCCTCAAGAGAACATCATCAACCTGGCGCACCAGGACACGGTGCTCATGCATACTGCTCGAGACATCATGTATACATTGTTATTACCCAAGATATAAAATTCGATCTACGAAAAGATCTCACCCATTGATAAATTAAAGTAACAAACAACGTACACATATGTTCGCCAATATCACATGAGTTCAGAACCCGAACTCTGTGGATCTTTATTCTCTCAGTAACTGGATCAGAGACAGAGAATAGTATCCTATCGCGATCCTCCTCTATACACTAACAAGTGTACTAGAATAATCAGTTAGTCAAGATAAACTAACTTATCAGATTATTCTATGGTGTACCGATGGTGTGTTCAAGACCATCTAAGCCGTGAGCTCTTTAATACATTACAATGTTCTAATGATATGATCTTACTGTGTGACTCCCCACACCATATCATCTACAATGTAAGTATATGAAACATTGCATAGAACAATTATAGAACATAATCTAAATGCAAACAGTGACTGCAATAACTTTCATTTCATATCATCATATCATCAGAAAAGTTTACAAAGACAAGTCTTCCAGTATACAAAACTAACACGAAGGGCATTACTTTATAACAAAACATACCTCGGTGAGTGATGAATGTAGTTTTCTCTCGTTCCTCTGGGTGTATAAGCATCTTATTGTATCCAGAAAAGACATCCATGAAACTCATCAACTCGTGTCCTACCGTCGTGTTGACTAATGCATCTATATGAGGTAGGGGTAACTAGTTCTTGGGGCAGGCTTGGTTGAGGTCGGTGAAGTCTATGCAGAGTCTGTTCTTCCCATTCTTTTTCTTTACTACCATGACGTCGGCTAACCATTCAGAGTACTGCACTTCTCTTATGTGTCTGTTCTTGAGCAATTTATTGACTTCTTCATCCACGATCTTGTTTTATTCAGGGGTAAATTTTCATCTCTTTTGCTTCACTGGAGTCTTGTCTGGGTCAACCTGCAATTTATACGTTATAATTGAAGGGTCGATACCTGTCATATCTTCGAATGACCATACGAAGCAGTCGTGATGCTTGATGAGGAATCTTATCAGTTGTTCTCGTATATCTGTAGTCAGCCTCGACTCGATCGGTACCTTATCGTCGGGAAAATCGGGGTGTATTTGTACTTCATCGAGGTCTTCTACTTCGAGTTCTTCGTAGCTATGATTTTCGATGCCAGTTGAGGATGACCCGACTTCGATTTGATTGACCTCAATTGCTCATTTATGTTTGAAGGTGAAGACATAGCATTCTCGTGTCGTGATTTGTTCATCCCGAACTTCGTGAAATCCCCAAGGGGTAAAGAACTTCATAAGTTGGTGATAGATTGATGGTACTGCTTGGAGTTCGTGGATCCAGGGTCTCCCCATTATGACATTGTAAGCTGAGGGGATGTCAATTACTTGAAATTTGGTGAAGATATTCATCCCCTCGATATAGGTGGGAAGTGTGATTTCTCCCATCGTGGCTTTGTGTTCCCCGCTGAAGCTGATCAATGTGGTTGACCTTTTGACGATATCAGTTTCTTTTACCTGTATTTCTTTTAGAGTACTCAGAAAGATCACGTTAGAGGAGCTCGCATTGTCAATGAGAATACGTTCAATCAAATAGTTGGAAATTAATATAGAAATAACTAGTTCATCGTGGTGCGGGTGTGAGAGTTCAGATGATTCTCTGTTGGCGAAGCTAAGAGTGATAAGATCGTCTTGCTTTGCTTCTTTGGAGATGTTTCCATTGTATTTGATTGAACGGCAGTGTCTCTTTGCCGAGGACTGTGAAATCCCGCTTACTTCCAAACCTCTAGTTATACAGTTTAAGGTACGGTCAATTCTTGTGGGTTCAGGTGGTTGTACTTCTTTGTGACTTTTCCTTCGTGACCAGTTCTCTTTTCCTTTGGGGGTTAGAAGGTTGGTAAGATGTCCTCGCTTCAAGAGCTCGGCGACTTCGAGTCTGAGAGCAATGCATTCGTCTGTCTTGTGGCCATGATCATTGTGGAACTTGCAGAACTTGGTCCTATCGCGTTCATTATCCTGTGCTTTCATTTTGGATGGCCATTTCACATTCTGTCCAAGTCCTTTGATTACATGAATTACCTTAGATGGTGAAATGCAGAGGCTGTATTCGGGAAATATTCTATCGATCTGGGGTTCTTGAGCTCATCTGTTTTGAGGATCAAACCTAGGGTTCCGCGGATAAGGGTCCATTCTATATTTCTTCATCCTGTTGCTCCTCTGTTATTTTCTCGGGTATTCATTCCTGGTCTGAGGTCTGGACGAATTTGCTTCATCTTCCTCCCATTTAATTTGGGCCAAGGCTTTGGCAAGAACATCCTCCATTATCTTACACGGATATTTTGTTAACTCCTTGTAGAGGTCTGAGTCCCTTTTAAGTCCTTTCCTGAAGGCTGAAATTGCGGTGTCGACGTTGCAGTTTAGGATCGACACTTTCTCTCTATTGAATCTTCCCACGAAGCTCCGCAGGGGGTCTTCTGGTCTCTGTACGACCATGTAGAGGTCGTCAGCATGCTTTTCAATCTTACGACTGCTAGTGAACTATTCGACGAAGAGATCACTGAGTTGAGCGAATGAAGAGATCATCGAGTTGGGGAGGTTAGTGAACCATTGAAGCGCTGGACCCGAAGCCTTTGCACATGCTGGCCTCTCTGGCATGCTGAGGTACCATAGTAGTGAACATTCTTTGCTTGTACTGGGCGACGTGGTCGTCGGGATCGGATGCACCATCGAATAACTTCATGTTCGGGAAGGTGAACTTCGGGAGCATCTCTACGAGGCTGATTTCATCAGTAAATGGAGAATCTGCAAAGCTCGTTGGTGTGGTCTTTCGAATGGGAGCGGGGACCCCAAGAATCCGAGTTAGTATATTATCTAGTTGTTGAATTTTCTTTTCGACCTCGAATTCTGGACTGGGATCGTAATCCTCGAATCCAGGTGGGGGTCATAGGGGGAAATCATCCTCCCCCTTGCCCTTGAGTGCATGTTCATTGCTTGAACCTGCAGCAAATTGGTTAGCGAACTCATAGGTTAAGTTTAGGAGTACCTGCTCTCAAAGTTCGTTGGACATTCGAGTTCGTGGGAGCGAAGGTGGTTTAGTTCGAAGAGATCCATTAGAAAAATAGTGTGGCTACGAGATAGCCTCTACTTTAGCCTTCAAAGTTGAGTTTTCCGTGCGGATCGCCGCGAGTTCAACCGTGGTGGTGTCTAGTTGACGCTGGATTGAATGCAGGAGTCGTGTGATATCACCGTTGCCTTTCGGTGAAGGGGTCGCTGTCATCCTGTCTTTTTGGGCTTCCTGAGGGACAATTGTTGTATCCTTTCGACTATTGTTAGTCATCTTGAAGTGGTTGATCGGAGCCCCACGGTGGGCGCCAAAATGTAGAGGTCAAAACTATACGGTTAATCGTACTTCGAGTTCGGACTCCGACGACCTACAAGATAAAGAAACACGTGAAGCCGATGATCGAATGGACTCCGACGCTCAAGTCAGAATCGAAACTAGAAAAATTGAAGAATTAAATAAAGCAATGAAATTAAATGATGTTTCAGAGCTGAATTCTGTGATTGTAGAGTAATTGCGCTGTGTTGCTCGAGTGTTCCTGTGTCCCCCCCTTCTTCATCCCATGATATGTGTGTGTGTGTGTGTGTGTGTGTGTGTAGGGGATTCTCAACTTATTCCCGATTTTTGGGGGATCTCTCTTATCCCTTTTAGGGTTTTGACGGAGTCTCCCTTATCGTCAACGGGTCTTTAACCTGGTCGCCTATTTTGAAATTCGTTTGGCCTCGGTTTCTTCCTTAAGCCTTCGACACCTTTGACCTCTGTTACCGATCCCTCAATCTCTTAACCTCGAGTGATCATGGGCCTGGTCTTTAGGTCTATACTGAAATGAAGCCTCTACACTTATAAACTTTAACAAGATCTAATTTAGACATCTACTAGTAAATTAATAATTTTATTACCCTTCTAAAAAAATAATGCAAATTTCCTGAAAATACTTTATAATATGTGATCTATGTTTTTAATTTATTTAATTCTGTAACTATATAAAAAATGCAGTATATAGAATTAAGGTGATTCAGGACCTGAAAGATGAGTAATTTATTGATTCAGGACCCGAAAGATGAAAACTCACAATCCAAGACTCGAAAGATGAAAATTCTCAATCCAGGACCTCAAAAAAATCATGAATTTTGATTTCTTTTTATTTTTAATTAATTTTATAATAATTTTCAATAAAAATTCATTCATTAATTATCTATTAAATCTAATTAAGAAATTTTTAAAACTAATTAAAAAATAAAAAGAAATCAAAATTCATGAATTTTGAGGTCCTGAATTGAGAATTTTCATCTTTCGCGTTCTTAATTGAGAATTTTTATCTTTCAGATCCTAAATTGATAGATTACTCATCTTTCACGTCTTGAATTAACAATTCTCCATAAAAATATTATTTAGATTTTTCCACAAGTCTAGAAAACCCAACATTGAGTGGGTTTCGAATAGGCCCAAAAAAGATTAGGCCGGTTGAGCAATGGGTTTCCTGATATTAGGCCGGTTGAGCAATGGGTTTCCTGATATTATCAACTTGACGTCGAAATCTCAAAATCAAAGGTGTGTGAGCGGAGATCCGAAACCTTCCCAGAAATACAATGGCGGAAGATTTGGTGTTAGATACGGCGATCAGAGACTGGGTCTTGATACCCTTGTCGGTCGTCATGGTGCTCATCGGAGTACTCCGTTACTTCGTATCTAAACTCATGCGCTCCGATCAAGTTCCCGATCTCAAAATCGTCAAAGAAGGGTATTCTGCAATTTCTTTTCGTAATAAATATCTGTGTTTGAAAGCGTATGGGAAACTATTGAAGTTTGCGAATTGGTTTTTTTGTTGACAGGCAAGTTATAATTAGGGCGAGGAATCTTAGGGCGGCCGCTAATTTCATCCCTGCTAAGTCTTTCCGTGCTCGTAGGCACTATTACAGCAATGAGGTGAGAGGGTTTCTTTTTGATGTTCATTGTCTTTGTGCTTGTGGTTTGGTATTGAATGAGAATATGTTTTTGGAGCGAATAAGTATGAATATTGAATATTATTGCTCATAATTGTCGGAATTTCTTTTCGGGATCTCGGATTTTTTTTTTCCAGGAAGATAAATAAGAGATAAATATGCTAATTATGATGAGTAAACAAGTATAACGGGTGATAGCTTTTAATTGTTTGCAAGTATAATCTCGACGTGACTAAGAAACTGTCAAGATGACTTAAGAGACTTTTTCTGACCGCTTGTCTTATGTATCTGACAACTAATGTGATATTCCAAGTACATTCAACGTGAGAAAGCAAGAGATTGAATTTATATTTATGATAAAGCTCGTTGTGAGAGGATGCACAATGGGTCTCCATCTGAGATATGTAAGTTCCAGGGGTGTATGAAACGGTGAATTTTACCAGAAACTTTGTTATTTGATTATGCATCTACTCTAATGCTTTTATGTGTACGCACTTGTTTGATGCCAGCCAGGATTCACTGACGATGTAATTTTTTAAGATGTAACATTTGATTTGAAATTGCAGGAGAATGGGTTACTACATGTACCCAAGGGCCAAGCTCAGAACCCACAGGCACAGATGTTTTCTGATCCGAACATGGCTATGGATATGATGAAAAAGAATCTTTCCATGATTATTCCACAGGTGAAGTTTCTGACTACTTCATTGCTTTGATACTTTCTTATAGTTAAAGAAGATATCTATCTTTTCTAACGTGCTTGTCTTTTTGGTGAACAGACACTTACTTTTGCATGGGTTAACTTTT
Source organism: Perilla frutescens (assembly GCA_026008535.1). Taxonomy (NCBI): domain Eukaryota; kingdom Viridiplantae; phylum Streptophyta; class Magnoliopsida; order Lamiales; family Lamiaceae; genus Perilla; species Perilla frutescens. The sequence goes on from BRKX01000004.1 coordinate 20,298,592, forward strand.
TCTTCTCTGGATTTGTAGCAGGTTTGTTTTGGTTCCTTTTCTTCTCCCTCTCTATTCTTTCCTCACAGATTGACATCTGAATGTGAATTTACAGCTAAACTCTGAGATGCTCAATTTGAACATGCTTCATTTATGACCACTTTAGCTTGATTTACAATTCTAACTGTTGGAACTTTCGTCACTTAATCGAATTTCATGCGTCATTGGTGAAATTTCTGCATTTGATTATTTATATCCTAGCAAGTCTGACATGAATGCCACATATCTTGTTTTCCCAGCAAAGATTCCATTTCCCCTTACTCAGAGATTCAGGGCAATGCTACAAAATGGTATAGATTTGAGCACTGTCGATGTCAGTTATGTCAGCAGTCGCTCCTGGTATGCTTGCTATGCACGAACAACAAATTCATACCATAAATTAACCACAGTTGCTGATTGTGGTTGGTTTTGAGATTATAGCTGATGTATGTTGTGAATTTTTTTGGCAGGTATTTTCTCAATCTTTTTGGGCTGAGGGGCCTCTTTAGTCTAATTCTTGGTGAAGACAATGGTCAGATTCTCAACTTATTTTGCCAATTCTCTATCATATTTCTTTGGTACTTAAAAAAATTGATACAAAATTATATAGCCTGATAAGTATCTATTACCATGATGAAGAAAGTACTTTTTTGTGAAACTAACACAAATAACTAATTTTCATCAGCAACTGATGATACACAGCGAATGATGCAAATGGGTGGATTTGGATTTGACCCAACCAGGGTAAGGCTGTGCCTCTCCTCCTGTTTTTATGCTTCTGTACTCTTATAAACCTTCTTTCAGTTGTATCAAAGCCAGTTTCCCAAAATCAATAAATTGGATGTATGATGTGTGTGTTTTTGGGGTGGGGTGGAAAAGTTGATAATTTTCCTCTCCAAAATGGTTCCTTGCCTGCGAAACCTTTTTTAAAGATTTGATGAGGAAATAACTATCTTCAAAATTTATGTTTCATTCTTCCTTAAGGATTAGGTTTTTTTTTTTTCAGCACTTGATTGAAGTTTTTACCGGGCTCTGGATCATTTATCAAAATCTTTATTGTCTTATGATTTTGGCAGGTTGTGTTTAGATCTATACTAGGCATTAGTCTGTATAACCTATTTGAAAATGTTCTTTTAATCAGAAAACCTATTATTTGCTGCAGCTGTAATGTACTTTCAGCACATCAGATCCAGCATTTCAATTGATTTGATTACCAATTCAGCACATTCTGTTTTGGTTTATTGTTGCCAAACTTAGCAAGTCCACAACCGTTGTTTACAAGGATATTGTCTTTTTATATGCCTATTAAGTACTTTCCTAATATATGATTTTCAACTATGTTTTTCAAAGTCATGACTTCAAGATGTGACTATATGAGTTTTGAAAAGCCAGCTGATCATGCATTATCTGTAGAAGTGGCTAAAGAATCTCATTGGGATGAGTTGCAAGACTGTTAATGAAACTGTGCAATTTACTTTGACAGCATAAGGTCATAGGCTGGGATTTGAGTGACTGTTAACTCAGGATACCTTAGTGAATTATGATTTATAATAAGGTGCAAGTCTGTCAAACAAGCTGCACAATTCACAGTGACAAAATGAGCAGCTACAATGTGATCAAGCCGCTTGGCCTTTTTTAATGACTAAGTATTCATATATATTTACACACTAAAAATGCACCTTCATTAATTTTGTTGGTTGATGCTGTTTCTGAAGTGAAGTTACATGGAAACATGATGTCCTTGTTTCTGTTAGAATGAAATTGTGTCATGATGAATGATTGTTTTGATGGATTGCTTTCTTGTTGTTGGATCAGAGTTTGGGTGCAGAGAAAGATAATCTCGATATCGTCCAACATGAATGGGCCTTGCCGAAATTCGAGCAGCGAGCAGAATCAGTACTGAAGAAACTTGTCCAAAAATGACCAAGTATAAGCAGTCCGTACTCATACATAATTGCTGCTGCTATCCACCAAGCTGGGGAGGCTGGAAATCAGCAAAAAACCGCCTGCTTTTTATTGTTTGTTCCCCCTTTAGTTAAAGGAACTACCCTTTTGATGTTTTGACTAATGGATAGTTGGATACTATGCCTCTTTACTCCCTCGCCAATCGCCATCATATATTGTTATTCCCGAGGAAGGAGATTCTTTCTCGGGCCGTTCACAATTGTAGTGCACTAGAAAAGTATTTTTGTGTATCCTACGAGAACATATGTTATATAAGATTTGATTGCTTTAGTTTCACTGCTGATGCAAGAGATTGTAACAAAGATTGATTTAAATGTTGTGCGCTGAAGAGTTTCTATTTTAAATTTTGATTTTGTTTCTGAAGGTGACCAGATTTTCTTCTGACTCTAATTTGGGAATGATTGAGCTGAGGGAGCATATATATCGTTTTCAACAATTAGTATATATGGTAGGTGGAACAGACCAGAATATGAATCAGATGTATTGTTGCGTAGTGATTGATGATCATAATCTGGATTCTGGAAATAAAAGAATGTCTGTGACAACCCTTGGACTCAACGTGTCTTTGCTAAAGTAGAGCAGCATTTATGCTCCAGAATTATCCCCACAAGTCAGGTAAGTCATCCCAGCTCTATTTTAATAACTGGTAGAGATTGCACGTAATTTGTATAATTTTATTAAATAATGATATAATATGTATAATTAACAGTTATAATGTATATTACGATTATTGAGTTAAATTTTATGTTGAATATTGTAAATATTTCTTTCTAAATACAATTCAATTCATCATACGTGTAAATTTACATTCTCATAACAAAAGGAAAACATTTAAATTGGTCTAAATTTAAAAAGAAATTGATTGGGCGATATCTTTATCTAATGATTTCAAATAACGTATTTTATTTTTTAAATTATAAAAATGTTGAATTTTTAACAAATAAATATTAATAAGTGTAATTTACATTTTATTTTATTTTTATCATAATGTTTATTATTTTCAATAATTTCTTAAAATTAAATGAGGAACAATTTATGAACTGTTTTATATTTAATTAATTATAAGTGTAGAAATAAAGAATAAACTAAAGTACTTAACTGTAAAGGACACCTTGGTTTGTTTTGTATTTATCTTCCAAAAAGTACAATAAATGTTTAGAATTTAATCGAATCGGTATTTATATGTGGTTATATGTCTAATGAAATACTCTACAATAAATGCAGTATACCTATTACAAACTAACTGAGGATAATACAAATATTAGATAAAAAAACATATAAATAGCAAATTGGATCAATCAAGTAACTATAGAATAATTTTATTTTTGGTGATCTACTATAATACTATATATCTAGGTTTACCTGCTAATATTTATCGAAATTTATTATTATTTTTTGAGTTGGGGGAATAGGAGCAGTGTGGGTCTCGAACCACATACGTTTTCTTTTTAATTGATAGATGTCTCCAGAGTTTGAGCGTACTCAAGAGGCCAAGTTTGTTATTAATATTTAATAATATTAAAAATACTAAAGATTTTGAGTTTTAAACGATCCTCTTCGGATAAATTGTCCAACACAAAAATCGTCATAATATTCTGAAAAAATCAAAGATTTCTTTTTCTTTTCTTATATAATTCTTATGTATGTGAACACAAATCTATTTTTATCATTCTATGTAGACAATTTATTCAGCATATATGGTTTTCCTTTTCTTTTCTTTATTTTAATTGGTTAAATTTGCTTTTTTAAAAATTTGTAAGAAAATGGAGAATAAAAAAAAAGACGGGTTGTATAAAGTAAAAAAAAAATGACTTTTATAAGATTATGACGAATTTAGTAAATTTAGCGTATAAGTATTAGTCCCAAAAAAATTATAATAATGATTGAATGATCACGTAAACTTAATTTATATAGACAATTAATGTATTTTTTTAATATTAATTATTGAAAATAATAAATTTTAGAGATATATTCATTTTTTATATCTAAAGCTCCTATATATTCACGTTATAAAGGTACACTCATTATATATATATATATGTGTGTGTGTGTGTGTGTGTGTGTATTGCTTTTTTTTTTCTTCTAAATTGCAACAATAGAAATGCATTAATTATCTAACCTAAACCATATAAACTTGTTTGCTTATGATTTAAATTAAATTAATATCAACAAGTATATTATTATTATTATTATTATTATTATTATTATTATTATTAATTGGTATCTATTTATTGTCACTATTGTCCAGTATAAAATGTACCACAAAAAATATATTTCCTTAATTTAAATGCTATATATATCTTAAACTTACTTGTAAGCATAATATTAAAGTTGAAATATTATCTTATAAATAATATCTAAATAATTATTTTTTTCACCAATCTTTATATTTAAATATTAACCACTATGCTCTTATAATTGTATTAAATAAAATATTGGCAAAGTCTTACAAGCGGTTAATCATATTTTCATAAAATGAGTAATTTTTGCAGACATTTTTTATGATTTGAATCATATGACATAAATTGCGACATAATTATACAAATTAATAACTTTGAAAAAAAAAATCATCATTAACACAAGAGAAAATGTGAAAATCACCCATAAAGTTTACTGTAGCGCCCCAAACCTGGAGGCCAGGTGCATTAACAAGAACACACACGATAAAAGAAAATCATAATAAAATTTTCACAAACTAACATAAATCATTTTCTCGAATTATAAAAATTCGGACAACACTTCGTTTAAAATATTAATTGTTAGGCAAAAGTTTGAAGTGATCAAGTTTTGATGAAATGTCAAAACGTTCCAGATGGAATGTCAAAACACGCTGAGTTCGAGTCTACCTTGGAACTGAACCAAAGATGATGAGAGATCAAGAAGACTCAAGCTGAACTGAACGACAAACTTATCTTGAAAATTAAACTGATGTCAAGATCTCTATCAAGCTGATGAAACTAAGCTCAAGATGGATCTTAATCTAAGAAGAGACATCAACTAACTTCAGTTTGAAGTTCAAACTGAAGAAGGCATGCAAACTGAAGACAAAACTGGATAAGCAATTTAAATAAAAAGCACGTGAACTGGAGACCAAACTGAAGAGAAAAAGTTAAAGGAGTTCGCAAACTGAAGGCCGAACTGGCAAACTGAATGAAAAGCCATCTGAAAAGTCAATCTAACAAAACGGCTATAATATCAGAACGGTCTTCTACTACAGTTGGATTTAAGATTGCTAGTTACAAGAACAAATCAAGCAAATACTATGTTAAATGTCAACCAAGGCATCAATCGCCAAACAGTTCCAAATTTAGAACTGCCCTCTGCATCAACAAAAACTGCTGAACTTTAATTAAAGTCTAGAAATGACCAATGGTCATATTACACTCCTCTATAAGACGAGTGAAACAAAATTTAAAAAGAGAGAATTTTGCCAATATTGTGAGAGCACTATCAAACCTCTATTCTCCAAGAAAGAATATCTTCTCTGAAAATTCTCAAAATATGACAAACTGATCAAGCATCTCATCAGTTTTACATTAGCAAGAAGATCAAAGCTCTGGGTAAGCTTGTTAAAGCATCATATTCATCCGCAAAAGTCAACTTGAGAATAAAGAGAATTGAAGAATCACGAACATGTTCAATCTGCAGCTAAAGTCCAGCTGAAGCTCTTCTCAGCAAAGATCAAGAAAAGTATCAACATTTGCTCAGTTCAAGGAGCCTAATCAGTTGATAACCCCAGTTCAAGACCAACCATCTTGAAGATCGAAAGAGACCTAAAACCTTGTAAAGACGAAAATAGTACCTAACTCTCCAAATAAGTGTGAGCCGCCGCTAAAGAAACTGTCGCTGCAATAGCTACCTGTTGGAGACTGCAAGTGTAAGCCGTCAACCCAGCTAAGGTAACCTTGTAAAGAAACTCATTGTTACTAGGTTCAGCTAATGTTTCATTCATTGTATAATTTGTAAAGTGAACTCAAGTTATATAATGAATTGATCCCTTCTGCGGAAGGAAGAGAGAACGTAGAAGTTTTAAGGCTTCAAACTTCTATAAAACTGATTGTGTGTTGTACTACTTTCATACTCTTAATTGTGCTTATCTTCTAAGTCTGCATACAACCTCACACACAACTAATAGTGTTTTGAATCAAACTGAAAATAGATAAGGCACCAAGTTAAATGAGTCAAGGGCCCTTAAACTAAATACACATTTATTTTCAAGTTTTGAATTCAGTTTATTCACCTACCCCCCCTCTAAACTGAATACGACTCATCCGGGACCAACAAGTGGTATCAGAGCGGTTGATTCTAAGGATCGGCCGTGTCTGTAGATCAACTGAATCAGATTTATCTATTTGTGCTAACATCTTAAGCTATGGAAAATCATAAGCTACTTCTATTTTCAGTTGAAAATTACGATAACAGGAGCAGAAGGATGAAGGCTCATTTGTGCTCAATATATGAAAACATGTGGGAAGTCATAGAAGATGGTCCAATCACAATAATGATAGATAATGATGTCAACATCGTTAACGTCAATGAACCAGCATGGATTCCAATGATGGGAGAAATGACATTCTTCCTAGGACTTCAAGTAATGCAACTGAATGATGTGAGCTTTATCAGTCAAGCTAAATATACCAAGGAGTCAGTCAAAAAGTTTGAAACTGATAAAGAAAAAATCCTCAAGATTCCAATGAATACATCCATTCAGTTAACCCTCAATGAAAAAGGAGAATCAGTTAGCCAGATGTACTATCGTAGAATCATCGTCTCTTTACTATACCTAATTGCTAGCCAACCAGACATCTTCTATTCAGTTGGATTATGTGCTTGGTTTCAATACAATCCAAAGAAGAGCCACTTGGAAGCAACTAAGAGGATTATAAAGTATCTCAAAGGAATCATAAATCTTAGTCTATGGTATCCAAGAGATGATAGCTTAAGTCTAATTGGCTACTCAGATTTAGATTTTGGTGGATGCAAAATTGACAGAAAAAGCACGAGTGAAACCTGTCAGTTTCTTGGAAGTAAATTGATCTCTTGGTTTAGCAAAAAGCAGCATTCAGTTGCCACTTCCACAACTGAAGCTGATTATGTTTCTGCAGGCAGTTGTTGTGCACGAATATTATGGATGAGGCAGTAACTGAAAGATTACAAAGTCAAAACTGAAGAAGTGCGCATATTTTGCGACAATAATAGTACAATTGCAATATCGTAAAATCCAGTATTGCACTCAAGAACCAAGCATATTGATATAAAACATAATTTCATAAGAGATCATATCGAAAAGAAGGACATCTGCATCAAGTATGTCAACACGGAACGACAAATCACCGACATCTTTACAAAACCATTGCTCGATGCAAGATTTGTAGAGCTATGCATTCAATTGGGACTACTTGAGCTAGCATCAAAAGATGAGGATGATCTATCGATTGAAGAAGGACAACTAAATCAAAAACTCACTCCAACTGAAGAAAGAAACCGAGAAAAGAAGAAGAACTGAACAAAGTTAGTTAGACCAGTACAAACCTCTACTGAAGATTCCATTAAGGCTCTTGGATCTATTTTTACCAGTCATGTTTCCCTTCATTTTGGTTGAATCAAAGAAGGAAATGGAAGAAAATCAAGTGTTTGAAATTCTTCACAAAGATGAGGAGACCGTGAAAGAAGTTTTGATAAATTCTGGCTGGAAAGATGAAGTGAAGTACTCTCTTGAGTATGATTCAATTGATTTCACTAATGTTTGTAATTTAAATGTGCAAATTTTCATTGAAGAAAAATGTGAAGTTACCACGATGTTTGAGACAGAAGCAAGTGTCGATATGAATAAGAGAGTAGCAATGATGTTTGAAATTTCAAAGCCACGAGTGGGCGTAGGTTGACGTTACTCTAATTAAGGAGTAACAACATTTGGCATAATGACGAAAAATAAATGCGCTTGTGGGAGGCAACCTACTTCTTTATTATTTTTGTGTTTCGTCTTTCTTTTGTTTTTTTTATTCTTTTATTTATTTTCTATTTTCTTTGTGGCATTCAAAGATTAATAAGTGATATTTATATCTTCTAAGGCAACCTGAGAGAAATGCAGGTGTAAACTGTGAGAATTCTTATAGTTGGAGCGAGAAGAAAATAAGGCGTGGTTATGCCTTAAATGGCAGTGCCTCCTGGACTGCAAGAGGGATCGGGGTTCCGAGTTTTCAATTGTTGTTTTGGATTTATTTTATTTCATTTTTTCTCTCTCTAAAAAAATTAAAAAAAAAATGAAAAAACAAAACACAAAAGAGCACAACAATTGAAAAACCCCTTTCTAAACCCTCTTACTAGACTTTCTATCGTCCCTGCGCTGTTCCCATCCCAATTCTCAGTGTCAGCATTCTCCCGTTGAGGCATTCCATTCCACGCACTCCACTCCTCATTTTTCCCCACTCAATTTCATAAGTGTGAGGGGGAATCTTGGACCATGGCACCGAAGAATCCACCACCACCTTCGCAATATCCGTTTTTCAGGGTATTCCTCTTATTTCTCTCTTTGATTTTCAATACATTGAGGACAATGCATCATTTAAGTGTGGGGGGTTGTCTTATACTTTTCTCCTATTTGGTTGATGTGCTGAATTTTTTATATCACTTTGTTAACTATCTTTGTGCAGTTTACTTTTGAAAAAAAAAAATCTCTTTTCCCAACAGTGTGGTATCCTTCTCTCTTTCATGATTCAAATTGTTATGCTTTATTGAAATGGGTTGAGATGCAATTAAGAATTAGAATGATTGGGTTGAATTTTGCATTCTCTACACTTTAGTATTTTGCCTTTGATGATGAATCAAATGAAAAATGTATGGAATTTAAAGTCTATAACCTGATTTTTGTGAGTTTTTGAGCTATGAGCATCAACATCTTTTTAATGCTCTATTTTCTTCATTGTGTGGATTGTCATGCTGTTGATTTTGTATACTGGAAAGCTTGTCTTTGTATATAATAAACAATAATTAAGATAATATAGATTGAATAATAATTGCAGTCACTATTTGTGCATTTATTTATTGTTATATTTATATGCATGTTTCCAGATACTTGCATTGTAGATGATATGGTGTGGATCAACACACGGTAGAGATCATATCATCGGATTCTTTGCAATGTATTAAAAGGCTCACGGCTTAGATGGTCCTGAACCCACCATCGGTACACCGTAGAATAATCTGATAGTTAGTTTATCTTGACTAACTGATTATTCTAGTACACTGGCTTGTATATTGAGGAGGATCACGATAGGATACTGTTCTCTATTCTGACCTTAAGTGAGAGAATAAAGATCCATAGAGTTCGGGTTCTTAACCCATGTATAGTGGCGGGCATATATATGTTATGTCGACTGCTTTGATTTATCAATGAGTGAGATTCTTTGATAGGATCAACAACCTCGATATTTTGGGTAGTGACATTTACATATATGATGGCTCGTGCATTATATATGGTCACCATGTCCTGGTGCGCCAGGTTGATGATGTCCTCTTGAAGAAGCACGTAGATCATGGGAAGCCCTGCAGGCAGAATATTAATTTATTCTTTACATGATATGGAAGTCGTGCGGTACTACTCAAGGATTAAGATATTAATTAATTAGAATTGTCAGAAGCTTACATAATTAATTAATGGACATTTTATCTTAAACATGAGGAATGACTGAACTAAAGGAAAAAGCATATTCGCAAATATGTATTAAATTGGTAGGTCAATATTATTTCTTTAGTGGAATAAAAATAATACTTAATTTATTTATTTATATCCATGTCATGGATATTAGAAATTAAATAAATTAATAGGCCAATTTAATATTCTTTTAGATCCCTGTTGTAGCCCAATATGACCTAAGTGGATCGAGAATAAAACAAGAGTTGGAGGCCCAACCCATTAGGGTTTGGAGATGAAATTTTTCGCCCCCTCCCTTATAGTAAGAGAGGGGGCCACGAAAATTATAAGAAAATATACATAAAAAACAGCCCCTCTAAGTGCTCTCTTGATTCCTAGAGTTTCCACAACCGTTTAGTAGTCTGCAGCCCACCCCACCCTGCATCTAAACAAGGTCCGAGAATACAACAGAAGATCAAGAAGTAGAATATTGGAGCTGTGTGTTTCGAACACCATGAAGATTCACCATGATCATGTGTTCTCCATCAACAACGGGATTAGACATTTAATCCCGTGAGCAACCCGACAAAGTTTGTAAGTACCGGTTTCAATAAATTCTATTTTATTCCGTTGCAATAGATTCAAAATTGAAACTTGCATGTTAATTCAACATAGGATAATTAATGTCACACATAAAATTATGATTTACATGAGTTAGAATTAATGGCATCCAAATAGATCCTGTGGGGTACAATTCGAGAAAACCCCAACAATTGGTATCAGAGTAGGTTTTGGCTCTGCTCTAGAATTAATTCTAGGTCAATTTCGATCATCATGATTAAATTTGTTGATGAATTTAATTTATTTAAATTTTCAAATTTAATGGTTCTTGATCTTTGATTTTATAAGATTTAATTCTGGAATGAATTTTTGTTTGTTTCAAAAATTCAAGAATTTAATCTGGGTTGTTTTCGATCCACGTGAAATAATCTTTGGATGGTGCTTTATATTTTTATAAGGTTTCCAGATTTTATGTTCATATGTATCGAAAATTATGGAACAATTATTTGCCTTATTTTTGTTCTGTGTTTTTCGGATTTCAGGATTTAAAATTTGGAAGGAATTTTTGATGAAATCAAATTTCCATATTTTAATCCTTGTAAGATTCGAATTCCATGTGGATTAAAGGTTGTTAAGGATTTTTCCTAATTTTTAATCCTAAGATTTTCGTTCATGTCTTTTTAATCTAGATTGATATTTGACTAAGATCAATTTTCTAGATTGTTAATTATAAAGTGATCGAAAACTTTAGACATTGAATTCCCTAATTTTGTTTTCATAATTTCGTCCCATATAATTCAATTTGGAAAAGAATTTTGATAAAAATCAAAATTTCCATATTTAATTAGGGATATGCATGGTTCGAATTTTATGGGGATTAGAATTGGAGAAGGTAATCTTTGATGTATATCAAAAGTTATCAAATTCTAATCCAAGTAGGTTTCAAAATAGAATTTTAAATTTGGTAAGTGTTTGAAGAGGATCAAACTTCCATATTTTTTATTCTAGTAATTTTGATACCTAGTATTTAATTTGGAAAAGATTTTGGTTAATATCAAATTTTCAAATTATTACTTTTGTTTAGGGATATTCGAATTTTGAGATTTAATTTGGAGATCAAATTTCAAAAATTTGATGTTAAATTAATTCCCTAAATTGGTCCATATTTTTGAAAATTTGGAATTGGATTTGGAATAGATTTTTGATGTTATCAAAATTTCCATATCTAATCCTAGAGATATTTTCAAAGTATAGGAGATTATAATTGGATAAGCTAATTTTGATGAATATCAAAAGTTACCTAATTATAATCCAAATAGGTTTCAAAATAAAATTTTAAATTTGGAAAGTATTTGAAGTGGATCATAATTTCCAGATTTATCATTCTTAGAATTTTCGAAACCTAGTTATTTAATTTGGAATAGATTTTTGATTAATATCAAAATTTCCAGATTTAATTATTTAGGGATTTTCGAAAATTAAGGAATTTTATTTGGGAAAGATTTTTGATAAATATCAAAATTTTCAGATTTATTCCTTATGTCATTTTCGAAGAATTAAGATTGAATTTGGTGGAAAATTATAATTATTTTCCAAATTTTATCTTAGTGTATTATTCGAAATTTTAAGATTTAATTTGGAGGAATTTTCGATTTATTTTGAAAATTTTCATATTTTATCTTTTGTGATAATTTCGAATGTATAAGATTTAATTTGGTGGAATATTTTAATTTTTTTTAAAATTTCTAAATTTAATCTTATGGTTTTTCGAAAATCTTAATTTAATTAAGGATAATTTTCGAAAATGATCATGTATGGATATCATATGCAATTTTATGTTTATCACTTAAAATTTGATAGTTGTTGTATGTAGACGGTTTTTGTTTGCAGGTGATACCGACTATCATGGCTTTTTAATTTATGTGATGTGATGATTTAATTTATGTTGAATGTATGGTTGTTGATGGTCGTATGCCGGTTTGGCTACGAGGTTTTTATCCATGAGAAAATCCATGGATTAGACTATCATTTATTTTATTACGTTGTTTTAATGTAATAGGAAAAATAAATGTTAGAGTATAGTGATGATTTCGAAAATCATCATAGTCTTGAGTTGTACTTTTTATTCCTTTATTATTCTAGATATATTAGGATTTTCCATAATTAAAATCTTTATCATATGGAATTGAATATTCAAGATAATGATTACTTTATCCTAGTGGATTTGGATAAGGTAATTGATATCTTTGGATTTATTCAAATATGATAGGATAAGATTTAAATTAGGAATAGAAATCCTTATAGAATTAGATAAGGAAAGAGATTCTTCTCAAGGAAGAAAAGTGGAGCAGCCCCAATCAAGGAAGGACGACATCCCGGACACGTCCTGAAACCCTAAATCGGTGTTAGGGTTTTTGCGAGACACTTGGTGGTGGCGCGGATGACGTCCAGATTTTCGAAGCTGATTTTTCAAGATTATCTCATGAATGCAACATGAGAAATATGCCATGATAGTTGGTTTAAATTATTATGCTTATTATGTTGTTGTTTGCATGTCATGGATGTTTATCATTTTATGTGATGTTCTTGCATGCTAATGAGATAAAATGAAAACCTCAAGTATAAATAACTAAGTAGGAGATATTCATACCAAATTGTGTAGAAATCTAATCGGTCTCCATTAAATCTGGTTTAATTGAGAAGTGATGGGCATGCGCGTTGACATCGGTCTTTCTCCATATCGGATGTGTCATATCATAGATTTTTCTAGAAGTTAAATCTCCTTATATGGATAGTTGTAGAACACTATTAGAACTAACTGACTCCTCCATCTGGAGCAGTTAATTTCGAAATAGTGCTCTTGGTGCAAAGATAATGGTATTCACACTTAGATGTAATTTATTAATAAATGTCCACACTATTGTGGCTTATTAATTAGATGATTACATGACCGGGAATAATACCGACTATTAATTCACTTGTCAAAAGAAAACTTGACTGGAGGTGAATTAAAGGCTAATAACCTGTTTAGAAATGAATTTCATAAACGTCCACACTATCGTGGCTTATGGAAAACATTTTTAAAATGTCGGTGGATATACATATAATTCTTTTTGAGGATTTCAATTATATGATTATCCGAAAAGGTGTGACTGTACTGCATGTTTACTTTTTTAGTTATTTCTATATTATCATGGCACTCTCCAACTTGTCTTCTATTCCTAAAAGTTTTATATCGGTGACCCTAGTGACAAGTACCTCTTAGGCGATTTCAGGGATCACTTGGTGAAGAATGGGATTGCATCCTGGTTAACTACGTCTGCTATTCAAACAGCAGAATGACGTAGTGGTGTGAAGAAATTGAATGTTATTGGAAATGGTTAGATCGATGATGAGCTATTCAAAGTTGTTTATTTCATTTTGCGGATATGTCCTAGAAATGATGATTGCCTGTTGGATATCCCAGATGAACGAAAAGTGGTTTATTTTATAGTCCTAAGAATCAGAAGGACATTGTAAGCACTAATGCCCGATTCTTAGAAGAAGACTATATAATAAGTCACAAGGTTAAGAACAAGATCATTCTTAAGGTTTTGAAGAAGGGACATTCGAATCCTACACTAAAGTGTACAAGAAGAGGTACCACCTAATACTGCACAGCGTGTCACGAAGGTACAGAAAATTCTTCATCGCAGTGGGAGGGTTATACGCCAACCTAATAGATTCATTAGTCTAGAAGAATCTTCTGATTTTCTGGAAAGACTAAATGAATTGGAGCCTAGAAACTACGATGTAGTGGTTAAAGATAAGGATGCGGTTTCTTGGAAAACTGTAATGGAATCCAGAATGGGATCTATGGATCACCAGGAATAGTGGGAGCTTGTAGAACCACTAAGGCAATGTTTGGTATACTGGTACGGATATACCCACATTAATAAAATCTGGATTACTTTGAAAGATAATTGCGTATTAGCTATTTTAATTGTGTGTTTGGTTATTAAGATAAATATACTAAGATTGTTTCACACATCTGTTTGGTACATTGTTTTATTTGGTAGACTAAGTTCTGGAATGAGTAAATTAGTTTAGGCAATGTTTGGTAGCCTAGATAAAGGCATATATACTAAGATTGCTACGCCAGAAACTGTATCCGAGGGGGGGCGTCGGATACATTATCCAGCCGAATCAGTAAATTACACCCCGGGCCTTGCGTTAAGATCGGGCCTCGCGTGAACGAATAATGGCTACCAAACACACGGTTCTTGCTGGATACCTATACTAATATGCCTTTATCCAGACTACCAAACATTGCCTAAAGGAGATAAATCTCATTTAGTGAAAGTGGATCTATAAAGGAAAGAGAAGATCTAACGGATTGTTAGATCTAGAATCTCTTGTCTGTTGCTACTCATTTTAACTTATTTGTTTGGCAAATAGATGTCAAGACAGTTTTTTTCTGAACAGAAGTCTTGAGGATAATATCTATATGTGACAAACAAAGGGATTCATTGCTAAAGGCCAATAACACTTAGTGTACTAGCTTAGAGGTCCATTCATGGATTTAAGTAAGCATCAAAATCTTAGAATATCTAATCTAACGAAGTTATCCAGTCGCATGGATTCGTGGAGAAATCAGATAAAGGTTGTGTGTATAAGAGGGGTGATGAAAACGTGATGGTTGTCCTAGTACCATATTTTAAATAACAACTTGCTTATTGGATAACAATGAGAATTTGTTATTGAACATAGGGGTGTGATTGTCCAGGCATTTCGATATGAAGGATTTGGGCTGATGTACTCATCCCAGGTTACCTATATCGAAAATGTGCTAGCTAGATTCAACATACAGATTCCAAGAAAGGTTTTATACCTTTCGAGAATGGAATACATCTACTTAAGGAAATGTGCTACCCAAACACATAATGAGACAGATGAGTGGAAATGAGATTCTTTATGCTTCAGCAAAAGGAATTCTCATGTATGTTGTGCTATATGTAAAGCCCGATATCTGTTATGCAATGGCATAGTGAAAAGATATCACTTTTAACTCAGTTAAGGATAATGGACTGTGGTAAAGAGTATTCTCAAGAGGACTTGAGATAGTATGCTTGTTTACCACTCAGACAGTCTAATTACCTTGGGTTATGTGGACTTAGTTTTTCCAGAAGCGATAAAAAAGATCAGAGTAAATCTTCCTTGGAATATGTGTTTAAGTTGGGAAGAGGAGTCGTGGCATGGAGGAGTAAGGTAGAAATGCATGCTCACTTCATGATGAAAGTCGAGTATGTGGCTGGCTCTGAGGCTGCGAAAGACTGTGCGACTCCATAGCTTCTTGTTGGACTCGGGCGTGGTTCTTGATTTGCCTTA
This sequence comes from Perilla frutescens, assembly GCA_026008535.1. NCBI lineage: Eukaryota > Viridiplantae > Streptophyta > Magnoliopsida > Lamiales > Lamiaceae > Perilla > Perilla frutescens. The sequence continues at coordinate 20,314,136 of BRKX01000004.1, forward strand.
GGAGTATCACGACACATTGTGATAACTCCAGTGCAGTAGCAAATTTGAAAACAAATCCAGAGTCCATGGGGTAATTAAACAGATAGGATTAAAGTACCACCTTATACGAGTTATAAGGGAGGAAGATGTGGCAGTGGTCAAGTTGCATTGGAAGACAAAAATGGTTGTCCCATTCACGAGCTTTCCAAGCTCAGACCTTCAATGGTCAAGTGGAGATAATGGGAGTTGATGCAGACCCGGGGCTGTTTGAGTTTATGTTATATTGGAGAGTTAGCCAGTGTGTTATTTATACTTGAAAGACATGCTTCGAGTATAAGTGGGAGATTGTTGATTTTGTATACTAGAAAGCATGTATTTGTATATAATAAACAACAATTAAGATAATATAGATTGAATAATAATTGCAGTCACTGTTTGTGCATTTATTTATTGTTATATTTATATGCATGTTTCCATATACTTGTATTGTAGATGATATGGTGTGGGTCAACACACAGTAGAGATCATATCATTGGATTCCTTGCAATGTATTAAAAGGCTCACGGCTTAGATGGTCCTGAACCCACCATCAGTACACCGTAGAATAATCTGATAGTTAGTTTATCTTGACCAACTGATTATTCTAGTACACTGGCTTGTGTATTGAGGAGGATCACGATAGGATACTGTTCTCTATTCTGACCTTAAGTGAGAGAAAAATGATCCACAGAGTTCGGGTTCTTAACCCATGTATAGTGGCGGACATATATATGTTATGCCGACTGCTTTAATTTATCAATGAGTGAGATTCTTTGATAGGATCAACAACCTCGATATTTTGGGTAGTGACATTTACATATATGATGGGTCGTGCATTATATATGGTCACCATGTCCTGGTGTGCCAGGTTGATGATTTCCTCTTGAGGAAGCACGTAGATCATGGGAAGCCCTGCAGGCAGAATATTAATTTATTCTTTACATGATATGGAAGTCGTGCGATACTATTCATGGATTAAGATATTAATTAATTATAGCTGTCAGAAACTTACATAATTAATTAATGGATATTATATCTTAAACATGGGGAATGGCTGAACTAAAAGAGAAAGCATATTCGCAAATATGTATTAAATTGGTAGGTCAGTATTATTTCTTTAGTGGAATAAAAATAATACTTTATTTATTTATTTATTTATATCCATGTCATGGATATTATAAATTAAATAAATTAGTAAGCCAATATAATATTCTTCTAGATCCCTGTTGTAGTCCAATATGACCTAAGTGGACTGGGAATAGAACAAAAGTTGGAGGCCCAACCCATTAGGATTTGGAGATGAAATTTTCGCCCCCTCCCTTATAATAAGAGAGGGGGCCACGAAAATTTTAAGAAAAATATACATAAAAAACAGCCCCTCTAAGTGCTCTCTTGATTCCTTGAGTTTCCACAACCGTTTAGTAGTCTGCAGCCCACCCTGCATCTAAACAAGGTCCGGAAATACAGCAGAAGATCAAGAAGTAGAATATTGGAGCTGTGTGTTTCGAACCCCATGAAGATTCACCATGATCATGTGTTCTCCATCAACAACGGGATTAGACCTTTAATCCCGTGAGAAACCCGACAAAGTTTGTAAGTACCGGTTTTGATAGATTCTATTTTATTCCACTACAATATTCGAAATTAAAACTTGCATGTTAATTCAACATAGGATAATTAATGTCACACATAAAATTATGATTTACATGAGTTAGAATTAATGGCATCCAAATAGATCATGTGGGGTACAATTCGAGAAAACCCCAACACATGCATAGTTGATACCTTCTAGAACTTGCTCTATTATGCATGTTGAAATACCTCCTTGGTACGGAATATGATTAAAGACATTTAGGAAGAGCCTATTTTAGCTATCTATTTGAGCCTACCTATGAAATATCCCCTTAGAAATCCATTTTGAGCCTTAGCCTTCTCATTTGGAATTTAACCGGAATACAAGCTATGTTTATCCCTTCTTTGTTGATTTTTCCATATTTTGATCCCTTTTGTTGTAGGAATGTGCATGCTTGTTCATATGATGGCTTTTGGAAATATATTTGGGGATGAGAAGTGCTCTGATTTGCTATTTGGATTTGATGAGGATGAAATTTTCTTCTGGGAATTTTGAGATATTGTGGATATGGAGAGTCATGAGAAAAAAAGTGCTGAAAAATTCTATGAAATTGAAAAAAAAAAGAAACATTCCATGAAAAAAAAGAAGAAGAAAAGAAAGAGAAAAAAAAAAGATGAAAAGGGAGGAAGTTTGAAGGTGCTTTGAAGAGAAATGAAGTTTGATGATTAGAATTCCTTCAAATGTGCATTAGATTGATGGGAACTCATGCAGTCGTTGCTTTGATATTGTGTGAAAAGATGTCATTCCTTCAATCATGAGAGCCTAAATATCCTTCTTTATCAAACCTGACCCGAGCCTACAACCGAATTTGAAGTCCCTTACTTAGCAGTCTACTCACTGTTTGGTGTCAACTTGATATATTTGCAAGCTATGGTAAGGGTCTTCTATGTTTTGACTTGAGCGTTCTTATATTGAAACCTTAAACACATTTGAGAGTTTTGAGTGAATCTTTGTGAAGGTGTTAAATTCCACTGTATTTGGATTTTGTGAAATTATCAAGGTAATTGCTTATATGTGCTTGTAGTGGGAATTCACTCAACTCATTGTTGATTCTTGATTTGTGTTTTGGTTTAATTATTTGAAGCACTATGATTTGGATTGTGAAAGGAAATATGAAGATGATTCTGTTTTGGTCTATTTTTGGCTTGAGGGCAAGCAAAGCTTAAGTGTGAGGGTATTTGATAGGTTGCATATTTGCACCTTTATTTGGGTGATTTGACCTCCTTTTATTAAGATTTGATGTTTGATTTATGGGAATTAATTATATTTTGTATTTTGTTAGGGAATATTGATGGTTTGTGGAAAACAAGGCTAAAATACAAGTATTTGATCGAGTTTGGTTGAAGGTTGTTTAAAAGCTCATGCTACAGGAGCTGATTGCAAATAAGGCACGCCCGTGCCTTAGTCTGGAGCTTGTGGATGGGAATTTTAAATATAAAAGCCAAGTGAGGGCCCAGATTAATTATTCGATAGACGGTGCTTATGATCCGAAGGAGCGAATTCAAGAAAGAAAAAAAAGTAGAATCCTAGAGGAGTGGGAGACTTACCATATTAAAGAAGAGAGAAGATTAGTTTGTCCTAGAATATATATATATATATATATATATATATATATATATATATATGATTGTGCTTCAGTTTTTGTAGATAGACATAGGCAAGACTATAGACAGCTGACAATTAGGAGCAGAACACACCTCATTCTTCTTTCTTTCTTCTATTTTTGTTATATTTTCTCTTTTATAAGTTCTTAGTTTTCTATTTAGCGAGAGGATAATCAAGACTCTGGTTCTACACGACTATGAGATCTGATCAATTTTATTTACTTTTATTTATCTCTTTATTTATATATCTTCTGGTTGTGAATTCTATTATTATTGTGATGATTATGCAAAGTGCACGTTGTATTAATTATTGGAATAATATATTGCTAGTTGAATAGTCTGAATCCGTAATTGTTTAGATTATTCACACGAGTAGCATGATTGGGTAGATTAGGGGTAAACAGTCCGACTTTCTACACTTTGGAGATATATAATCTAATTTGAATGGGTCATCGTATGATCTTTGTTTGTTAGAATTGGTGTTTCTCTAGATATTAAAGCTGGTAAATTAAATCATATGGTCGCACCTAGGGTTGTTTGCTAATTAGGAAAGTAGTCAACATTCGTACCTTGATTGCCGATACACTAAGGAGGAACGAGGTTGTTAGGTCGTACCAACAACTATAGCCAATTTAGGGAGAGAGTAAAAGATTTATCTTTGCATCCATGATCAAATTGTATAAACCATTATTGAGATTATTCTTGAGCTAGATATTTTCCTAATTGTTTTTCTCTTTATTTATATTTATGTTTGGGTTTAGTTTAGTTTAGTAGTTGGCTTTCTATATTTGAAACCCCTTCCCCAAGATTTTTCGTTAAATAAAAGAATATAATTCTAGTTTACCAATCTCTATGGAATTGACCTTGCTCGCTACTATCGTAATTTATTTGATTTTAAAAAGTAAGTTTATTTTTTTTAGTTTTGACACCCATCAGGCATTTCTATATATGATTGGTTACTATTTATACAAAGAAACCATGTCCCTTGAGGAGCTCAAAAAGGATTTTCATGTTAAATCTTGCAAGTGGATTTTTAATCAGACATGATAATAAAGGTTGAGTGGTACAACTCATGGATGAGCAATTAATTAAATTGAGTTATCAGTATACTTGATTAATTAGTGGACATTCGAGATCTTAAACATGGAGAATTAAATGAGTCAAATGAGCCATATCCATAATTATGGAATTGGGGCGGTAGTGCAATATTAATTCTTTAGTGGACTAAGTTAATATTAATGGGCTTCATTTATGTTCGGGCCGGACATGGAGAACTTAAAGGCTATTAGAGGCCCAACTCTAATTCTCCTTCTAAATCCTTGTTGTAGCCCTATATTTACCTTATGAAGGGAGATGAAAAACCCTAGCACACCAAGTCATAATTTTTTCCATTAAAACTCTCACTGCAATAGCCACTATTTTCATAGCATTACCCATGAAGACTTGTAATCCATCACTTAGTCAACTGGTTTTTGTGAAACCACTGCATGTTAATGCGTTCATGATTAGTGGTCTCAATATCTACCCATCGGGAACTGATAGTATACTCCACTAAATATGTCTTGACTACTAGTGAATAAGATACACTACCAATGTTCTTTCTTTTGAAAAGAGACAGTATGTCTTCTAATTGTTCTTAACTGATTGCACTTTTAAAAGCTTTTGCCGTTTAGGCTTTTTCACAGCTACTTGATATTCAATGTCATTCTTTGCCAACCTTTTATGTTTCCGTTGAAGACCTCATTTGTCTTCTTACCATCCTTTGGTCTAGAAGATAAAATATTTTCAACTACATAGTAATCATACTGTGTCAATTAAGACATTTAACTGTTTTGAGAAATGAAATCAACTAGGGTTTCCCTATTTGATTTCAACTCCAAAGATCTCCCACTCACTTAGATATTAATCTCTTTGAGTAAATGATCTTTTACAAGAGTCTCCACAGTAGTAGTGATTTTTACTAAGTATTCAATGGCAATTCATCTTGCTATTCTACTTTAGTATTTGAATAATTTTAGAGTTTTATATTCTTGTCAAAATTGTGATCGTAGCCTAATGTGGATGATGCAAAATATTTTTACATAAAAGTTAAAACATAACACTGTATCATCTCATTTGCCTTAACCACTTTTATGACTATATATCTCATCTTCACTAAAGTTAGCATCTTAAGATGATAACATTTAATCACTGAGTATTTAAATACTCCTTAGTAATCCGAACAACTCCCAAATTTCTTTGGTAGTTTTGCAGTTTTTTGTGTCTTTCATTTGGTCCTCATCTAGAGTTTGGAATAATGCTGCTTGTGTCATGAACTCTAGATTCTTTAGTTTCTTTTCTTCACCGGTAAGAAGATGAGTTGGCTTCGGGGTCTGTATTGGCTGATTGATGTCAACGATGTGGGCATTATTTGCCATCATTATCTTGATTGACCCTTCTTCAATCACTTCCCACATGTTCTCATGTATCGAGCACATATGAGCCTTCCTCTTTTGCTCCAGTTATCATAGTTCTCAACTGAAAATAGAGGTTGCTTATGATTTCCCATAGCTTAAGATGTTAGTTCAAATAGATAGCTCTGATTTAGTTGATCTGTAGATACGACTAATCCTTAGAATCAACCACTCTGATACCACTTGATGGTCGTGAATGAGTCTAATACAAGTTAGAATGGATGAATAAACTATTTTTCAAACTGAAGATTAAGTGCGGAATTCTTTGGGGCCCTGACTCGTTTAGATTAAGTTAATATGTCTATTTTCAGTTAAGTGCACTGTGCAATTACTTGCAAACTTAAAGATAAATAAAACAAGTAAAGATACATCATATAATAGGTTTATAGAGGTTCGAAGCCTTCAAACTTCTATGTCATCTCTTCCTTCTTGCTTGAAGGGAAAATTCACTATATAACTTGAGTTAACTTTACAAATTATACAATGAAAGGAGGTTAGTTGAACCTGGTAACGATGAGTTCCTTTACATGGTTACCTCAGCTGGGCCGACAGCTCACACTTATAGTCTTCAACAGGTAGCTATTACATCGGTAGTTTCTTTAGCGACAGCTCACACTTTAATCAGAGAGTTAGGTGTTATTAACGTCTTTACAAGGTTTAAGATCTCTTTTGATCTTCAAGAGGGTGAGTCTTGAACTTAGGTTATCAACTGGAAAGGCTCCTTGGATTGAGCAGATGTTGATCACTGAGAGAAGCTTTGGCCAGAGCTTAAATGCGAGCTGGATCGGCTTGTTGATATTTGGCTCTATTCTCTCGTATGGTATTTTTGCTAGTAGCTCACAGATTTCTTGATGTCTAACTAATACAATTTGCAATCTTTTCTAGACTTTGATTACATAAACTGAATACACTTGTGAGCAGTTTAGTATAAGTTGAAGGTTATAAATCTGTTGTGGAGGTTTTGTATCGAGTGATCTTTCTTGCAGAAATCTCTTAGAAAACTCTTATGGTAAGAATCATAGTGCAAGAAATCCTATTTGTGAGCTCTGATTCATCCTTCTTATAGAGTGGGATGAAAATAACCGTTGGTCATTTTAGACTTAAATAAGTCTAATTGAGTATTGGTGAAGAGAACCGTTGAAGAGTTTAGAGTGCTCAGCATTTATGCCTGAGTTTGACTATTATCATCAGATCTTCAGTTGCTTGTTTGATCGGTATCCTTTAGTTTGGAACCCTCGGTTTAAGAGTCTTACTCTTTAGTTGTGAGACTCTTCAGTTATGTTCCAGCTTATGGCGAACTTGTCTGATGGCTTCTCTTCAGTTCAGTTCAGTTCTAAGGTGATCTTTCTTGGTGTCTTCTCTTCAGTTCAGTTCAGTTCCAAGATGAACTTGCTTGATGGCCTCTTTTCTTCAGTTGAGTTAAGTTCTTGATTGATGGCTTCTTTTCTTCAGTTCAGTTAAGTTCTTGCTTGATGGCTTAGTTATTCATTTTAGTTCCGCGGTGAACTTGACTTAGTTATCTTATTTTTAATTCCATTGGTATTTGACATTTGATCAAAACATTTTTCTTCATTATTTTGAATAATAAATATGATTAGAGCAAATATTCCTAAGACTATGTGTTTAAATTGGGAAGATGAGTCGTGACATGGAGGAGTAAGGCAGAAATGCATACTCACTCTACCATGAAAGTTTAGTATGTAGCTGGCTCTGAGGCTACGAAAGACTGTACGCTTCCATAGCTTCTTGTTGGACTCGAGTGTGGTTCCTGATTTGTCTTAGGAGTATCACGACACACTATGATAACTCCAATGTTGTAGTAAATTTGAAAAGAGTCTAAAGTCCATGGGACAATTAAACACATAGGTTTAAAGTACCACCTTAGACGAGACATAAGGGAGAAAGATGAAACAATGGTCAAGATTGCATTGGAAGACAAAATGGTTGTCCCATTCACAAGCCTTCCAAGCTCAGACCTTCAATTATCAAGTGGAGATAATAGGAGTTGATGCAGACCTGGGGTCGTTTCATGTTTATGTTTTGTTCGAGAGTTATCCAGTCATAAAGGATTCGTGGGAAAATCAGATGAAAGCTGTGTATACAAAATGTGTGATGGAAACGTGGTGGTTGTCCTAGTATCGTATGTTAAATAGCAACTTACTTATTGGGTGACAATGAGAATGAGTTATCAAACATAGGGGTGTGGCTGTCCAGGCATTTCGATATGAAAGATTTGGGCTGATATACTCATCCCAGACTACCTATATCGAAAATGTTCTAGCAAGATTCAACATACAAATTCCAAGAAAGGTTTTATACCTTTCAAGCATGGAATACATCTACTCAAGGAAATGTGTTCCCCCAAACACATATTGAGATAGATGAGAGAAATGAGATTTCTTATGCATCTGCAAAAGGAAGCCTCATATATGCTATGCTGTGAACAAAGCCCGATGTCTGCTATGCAGTGGGCATAGTTGGAAGATATCAATTTAACCCTAGTTAAGGATAATTAACTGTGGTAAAGAGAATTCTCAAAAGGACTTGAGATTGCATGTTCATTTACCACCTAGACGGTCTAGTTACCTTAGGTTACATAGACATAGTTTTCCAAACCGATAAAAAGGATCGCAGTAAATCTACCTCAGCATATGTGTTTAAATTAGGAAGATGAGTCATGGCATGGAGGAGTAAGGTAGAAATATATGCTCACTCTACAATGAAAGTCGAGTATGTAGCTGTCTCTGAGGCTATGAAAGACTGTATGCCTCCATAGCTTCTTGTTGGACTCAAGCGTGGTTTCTGATTTGCAAAAGGAGTATCACCACACATTGTGATAACTCCAGTACAGTAGCAAATTTGAAAGGAATCCAGAGTTCATGGGACAATTAAACACATAGGCTTGAAGTACCACCTTATACGAGACATAAGGGAGGAAGATGAGACAATGGTGAAGATTGCATTGGAAGACAAAATAGTTGTCCCATTCACGAGCCTTGCAAGCTCAAACCTTCAATTGTCAAATGGAGATTAATGGGAGTTGATGCAGACCTGGGGCCTTTTTATGTTTATGTTTTGTTGGAGAGTTAGCCCTTGTGTTGTTTATACTTAAAAGACATGCTTCGAGTATAAGTGGGAGATTGTTGGTTTTATATACTGGAAAGCTTGTCTTTTTATATATTAAATAATATTAAGATGATATAGATTTAATAATAATTGCAATCACTGTGTGCATTTACTTATTCTTATATTTAATTGCACGTTCTATATACTCGCATTGTAGATTATATAGTATGGGTCAACACACGGTAAAGATCATATCGTCAGATTTTTTGCATTGTATTAAAAGGTTCATGTTTTAGATGGTCTTGAACCTACCATCGGTACACCGTAGAATAATCTGATAGTTAGTTTATCTTGACTAACTGATTATTCTAGTACACTGGCTTGTGTATTGAGGAAGATCACGATAGGATACTATTCTCTATTCTAACCTTAAGTGAGAGAATAAAGATCCACAGAGTTCGGGTTCTTAACCCATATATATTGGTAGACATATATATGTTGTGTCGACTGCTTTGATTTATCAATGAGTGAAATTTTTTGATAGGATCAACGACCTTGATATTTTAGGCAGTGTCATTTACATATATGATGGATCGTGCATTATATAAAGCCACTGTGTCCTGGTGCGCCAGGTTGATGATATCCCCTTGAGGAAGCACAAAAATCATGGGAAGCCCTATAGGCAGAATATTAATTTATTCTTAACATGATACGGAAGTTATACGGTACTACTCTTAGAACAAGGTATTAATTAATTATAATTGTCAGAAGCTTACATAATTAATTAATGGACATTATATATCTTAATCATGGGGAATGACTGGACTAAAGGAGAAAGCATATTCATAAATATGTATTAAATTGGTAGGTCAGTATTATTTCTTTAGTGGAATAAAAATAATACTTAATTTATTTATTTATTTATATCTTTGTTATGGATATTAGAAGTTAAATAAATTAGTAAGTTAATTTAATATTTTTCTAGATCCCTGTTGTAGCCTAATATAACCATAATGGACTGAGAATAGAACAAGAGTTGGAGGCCCAAACCCATTAGGGTTTGGAGTGTTGATTTTCATCCACCCCTTTATTTAATTAAGTGGTGGGGCATGAAATTTAACACAACAAAACAACCCCTCTTTGTGCTCTCTTGATTCCTAGGGTTTCCATACAGTCTAGTAGTATGTGATTTCGATTTATTCTATTTTCTTCCGTTGTAATAGATTTGAAATTGGACTTGCATTCTAATTCAACATAGGATAATTAATGGCATACATAAAATTATGATTTACATGAGCATAGAATTAATGGCATCCAAATAGATCATGTGAGGGTAATATTTGAAAAAACCCTAACAAACCAGTAGCTCAAGAAGAGTATGCAAGGGTCATTAGGAGTTTGATGTATATCACTACCTGCACTCGACTTGATCTTGTATGTTCTGTGAATACGTTGAGTCGGTACACAAGCAATCAAAGAAAAGAGCATTGGAAAGCTCTAATACAAGTTTTGAGATACTTCAAATATACTATGAACTTCGTGCTACATTATACGAGGTTTCCTCTTGTACTTGAAGAGTACAGTGATGTGAATTGAATATTAGACATAAAAGACTCATTCTCAACTAGTGGGTTTGTCTTCAATGTCGGTGGTGGAGCAGTGTCGTAGAAATTCATGAAATAGACCTAAATAGCCCGTTCTACCATGGAATCTGAGCTTATAGCTTAGGATAAAGTTTGTGAAGAAGCTGAATGGCTTTGCAAATTTCTAGAGAATATTCAATACTGGAAAAAGTCGGTGTCGTTAGTGATGATTCACTGTGAGAGCAAAGAAGCTATTGGAAGGGCACATAATGCTATGTATAACAGTAAGTCTCCCTACATACGCCGAATATATAATACTGTGAGGCACATGATCTCAAGTGGGATTGTCTCAGTTGACTATGTGAAATCAGTAGACAATCTAGCGAATCTGCTAACTAAAGAGTTAAACCGAGATCAAATGAATAAATTACTAGAGGTAATGTTTTTAAAATCCACAATTTGAGAATGGTTGTAGTGGTAACCCAACCATGATGATTGGAGAATTCAAGAACGTGGTTCAATGAGAAAACTAAGCTACATGCGTTCGGTCAGTAGCACTTGGAACATTTTAAATCTTAACCCTTCCCTGGTGTGAAAGTCAAGTGTGTACCTGTCACTGTGGTGAGGCTAAGTCTTATGACTTTTAATGATTCCTAGAACCTAACTCTGGTTAAGTATGGCAGGATACTCGGTAAAAGGAAATTACCTATGTAAGTGAAAAGTGGGGACGCTTCTAATGGATACTTATGAACTCAAAGAAGTAGTCCATGGCCAGAAACGGACACAAACGTGAGAACATATAATGTTTGAGACATTATTGTGTCAATCCTATTGTCTTGGTATACACTAAGGATGAATAGTTCAATGCATTGCGTCCACTAATCAGCCGGTATACTCGACAGTGTTGAAAGATGGAAGGTTCAAAGTCACAAGCTACCTATCATGTTGCAGTTGTGTCTTTTAAAGACTGGGTTGTTTATCTGCATTCATGCATGAGATAATTTCCACTTATGTGGGGGATTGTTGAAAAATTGGATATAATAAATTGAGACGTGTCTCATTTTATTCGATTTTTGGTGATCAAGTTATTTAATTCCGGTGGAATTAAATAATATACAATTGATCTAGGTTTGTAGTAGATAATCGTAGTATTTTTATTTTCTCAAATCCGATTTTCTGCGAGTGAGAAATTAATTGTTGAAGTTGGTCACATGATTGGACATTTATGGTGTGTGGGGAAATGTGCTTAAGGCACATTTAATGATCCCACATTAAATTCTTAACCTAGTTAAGAAGTGTATTTAAGTGTTTTAACACTTAAGTATAATATCTAAAGTGCATAAGAATGTGGGCCATGAGCCCACATGCTCGCGCCCGCCGTGCCCGTGCCAGTGCTTGGTACTTGGACTTGGGTGGACTTTGGGCATACATCGGCTAACGGGGCCTGGCAGGTACAATTTTAGGGCTCAGAAACGGACAGATCAGTGGCGAAATGGCGGGTCGAATGTCCAATATGCGGATGCACTTGGATGGCCCCAACAAACATTCAAATTTGTAACTCCCCACTTGGAGTTGGAGGAGTTAAGTGGGTTAGACTGTAACGGCTCCCCCACATGGCCAAGCTATGAGCACTAGGCGGAGCGTATTTATCTTGTGGAGCGAGGTCCTCTCGACTCGGCTCACATCTCGAAAATCTGCAGTCTTCACCGGTTTCCAGTTTGTTCATTTCAATTCAATTTTGTGCATTTGTTAATTGTTTTCTACTCGTTTTCTGTTTCTTGTACTCTTCAGATTAATGTGTATTCCAGAAGCTTTGTAATACTGAAAAACAATATATGCCCACGTCCGTAATAATCATAAAATATAGCATCAACGCAATAAATAATAGATCGATGTTTTAATTGTTGACGGATCGGAGGTGGGTCGATCTTGAATGTCTACTAGAGCTTCTAGTATTTGCCTCTTTCATTCTGCAGTTTGTAGCGTGGCTGGCTCTTCATGCTTACAAACAGAAATCACTAGCTATAGCTTTGATCGAGTTTATACATCAGAGAGGCAAATATCACTTTGTCAATGTCCACGATATGATGTGAATTCATGACTCAGAAGAAATATGTAATCGTGGCGGAAACTAATATATCATGACTCATTCCCTTGTGTGGCCATTATTTTCCCTATTAATTAATGATACTCATTTGTACGCTTGTGGTTGCCAAGAGCCAAAAAAAGAAAATTTAAAATTGTGACTAGCTCCATTATTTTACATAGTATATGAAAAAGTAAAAGAAAAAGGCGACCATATGATAGGGGATGAGATCCTTTATTTTAAATTTGGTGTTCGGATATGTATTCCAAGATCGAATTCACAAGTTTAATAATAGATATCATAAAAATAAAAATTAATTATAACTAATCGATCTAGTCACTTCTATTAATAAAAGATTGAAATTTTTAAAATTATAAATCATATTTTTAAAATAACCAATAATAATAATAATATTTTTTTGAAAATTAAATACTAAAAATAATTATAAATCCTAATTGGGTGAGGTGAACCCTAAAAACAGTCATAAAATTAAACTAAAACATAATAAATTAAAATTGACGAAAAAATGGAAGAAAACTTCATAAATTTAATTGTGGAACTTGGATTGGAACACCAAATTTGAAACAGAGGATCTCATCCAATCAACTAAAAGTTACTAAAAAATTATTGTTTTATCAGTAATATAATTCAACATGCCCCCGGGGGGGGGGGGGTTCTTTTATTTTAGATGTAATCCTTTTTTTAGTGGAAGAGTTTGATAGGAAACCTTAAATTAGTTACAAATCCTCAAATTTTGAAAAGTGACAATTGACATGACCCGTATAATTCACAACTCTTTCGAAATTTTCATTTAAGCACGCTATAGTAGCCTCACATGGATGTAGTAATGGGTAAAATTTATTTTAGATGGGAATATATTCTCGTAAGATTTAAAATTAGTTAATAGGGTGTTTATTTGGTGATAAGAACATAATTTTGAATTTCAGTTTTGAGATATATATGTTTGTTAATAAGAAGAACATTAATAGTGTTTTTATTTTACTTAATATGTTCGAGTTTTCCTTCCAATATTTTCAATTACAAGTTCTTTTAGAGAATAAAATTTTCAAATCAATTAAGGGTGTCACCATGTTCATAAGAATAAACTACTAAAGTTCCTTTTTATGTGGTTTAATTTGTTTAATGGTATCCACTATCGAATAGTGTAAATTGATTATTGCACAAATTTAAACTTTTAGATGTTAGACCAATCTCAAATCCTAAAAATAAATTACTTGAACAATTCATATTTGAACTCAAGTGAATTGGCCTTTCATATAAAGAAAAGAATTTAATAAACGAATTATATTGTCGCGATCACTATGAGAATCCGAAAAGCTATGAAATACTCGTATGAAGTTTTCTATTATTGCATCATCAACAATCTAAATTGTCCTTTTAACACAATCTCTTATATTCCTCGAGTTAAATTCAATTAAAAAATTAACAAAACTTAAAAAGAATTCAAAAAATGGCTGAGTATGTCTGCTGAGATACATGGATCCCAGGTCTTCCGAGTGGATCCGTTTCTCAAAAACCTGGAGTGGAAAATCAGAATTTGATAGTTGCCGAGCTACTATCAGAGCATAGTAGAGAGTGGGATGTAGAAAAACTAGAGAGGCTTTTTAACCTTGAGATTGCAGACCTTATCCTCGCCATCCCTCTCACTGAGCACAGTGAGCCGGACTGCTGTTATTGGAAGTATAATTGGAGCCTACTCAGTGAAATTAGAATATAAGATCGCTTGTCATTGACGAGATCATGAGCAAGGAGCAACAACCTCTTCATCTGGGGATTTTCCTGTTTGGAAGTGGATCAATTCTTTGAAAGTTGCACCTAAAGTTTGTCATTTTCTGTGGAAATGCGCTAAGAGTTTTCTGCGAGTGGCTGGAGAGCTTAAGAGAAGACATTTTGACTGTGATGGAATTTGTAAGAGGTGTGGTTTAGCTGAAGAGACAATTGAACATTGCCTTAGAGATTGTGAGTTGAGTACTCTCTTTTGGCAAGTTTCCCCTCTCCGGTTGCAGTTGGAGGATGACAACTCAGATAAATCCATTAGGAAGTGGCTCGAGATTATTGCGTTCCAATAGATTCGAACTTCACCCCAAGCGTGCATTAATATAGTTGTGAAGTTCCACAATGAATTCCATACAGCCAACGAACAAGTTGCTTCTCCGAGGAGGGCCAATCTAAGAGAGGAGTGGAAAAAGCCACATACAAGATTTTGGAAAGTGAACGTGGATGTTGCGGTTAAAAAATTGGGAGAAGTAGGCCATGGCATAATTATTCGTGACCATCATGGGAAACCGATTATGTCGAGGTGTAAGAAAGCTCCTTTTAAGGTTGCTGCAGATATGGCGGAAGGTTTGACTTGTCAGAAAGGTTTGTTGTTGGCGCGTGAATTGTTGGTTTTGTATACTAGAAGACCTGTCTTTTGTATACATTATTAATAATGGTTTTATGATGATATAGAATGAATATTATTGCAGTCACTGTTTGCATTTAAATTGTTATATTTATATGCATGTTCACTATACTTACATTGTAGATGATATGATGTGGGTAAACACACGGTTAGATCATATCATCAAGCTCCTTGTAATGTATTAAAATGCTCACGGTTTAGATGACACTGAACCTGCTATCGGTACGCCGTAGAATAATCTGATAGTTAGTTTGTCTTGACTAACTGATTATTCTAATACACGGTCAAGTGTATTGAGGAGGATCTACTTAGGATTCTATTCTCTATTCTGACCTTAAATGAGAGAATAAGAATCCACAGAGTTCGGGTTCTTAACCCCTATGTGTTGGCAGACATATACGTGTAGTGTTTACAGCTTTGATTTATCAAAGGGTGAGATTCTTTCATAAGGATCAATAATCTCGATATCTTGGGTTGTGACATTTACACTTATGATGGGTTGTGCAATATGTAGGGGCACCGTGTCCTGGTGCGCCAGTTTGATGGTGTCCCCTTGAGGAAATGCAAGTTCATGCTGAAACCCTGCAGGTGGAATTTATTCCGTGCATGAGTAAAGCTTGTGTGGTACTACTCAAGGATAAGATATTAATTAATTATAGCTGTCAGAAGCTTACATAATTAATTAATGGGCATTATATCTTAAACGCGGGGAATGGTTGGACTAAAGGAGAAAGCATATTCAGAAATATGTATTAAATTGGTAGGTCAATATTATTTCTTTAGTGGAATAAAAATAATACTTAATTTATTTAATAATATCCTAAGTTTATTGGATATTGGAAATTAAATAAATTAGCAGGCCAATTTAATATTCTTCTAGATCCCTGTTGTAGCCCAATATGACTTTAATGGACTGGAGATAGAAAAAGGGATAGAGGCCCAAACCCAGTAGGGTTGGGACACTGAAATTTCGACCACCTCCCCTATAAATAGGGAGGTGGGGGACGAAATTTTGAGAAGAATAATCAGCCCCTCTTGTGTTCTCTTTATCTCCACAGATTCCATACCGATCTAGTAGATTTCAGCCCACCCTGAAACTAGATTCAGTCCGGGAATACAACAGAAGATCAAGGAGTGGAATATCACTGTGGGGCGCCAATCATCATCATACACAACAACAAGATTAGACCTTTAATCTTGTCCTCCACCCGTCATTTAATTTGTAAGTCGTTTTTCGATTCTATGTTTCCGTTTTAGTAGAATCGTTTAAACCGGATTTGCATGTTAATTAAACTCGGTTAATTAAAACATATGAGATGCATGAATTTATGATCTACATGACATTAGGATTAATGAACATCCAATTAGATCCTGCGGCGGTTCAATTCGAAAAAACCCCAACAACTGGTATCAGAGAGGGTTTTGGCACTGTTCTAGATTTAATCCTAGGATTAATTCGAAAAATATGTATAAATTTGATGAAATATTTATGTTGCTTAAATTTTCAGATTTATATGTTGGTAATTTTCGAATGGTATGTTCAAAATTTGGAAGAATTTTTGATGTAGTTCGAAAATTCTAGTTTTGAGGTTTGCTGTAATTTTTGATTATATTAAAATTGGATTTGGAATAGGTTTTTGATGAAGTCAAAATTTCCAGATTTATTTTAATAAGGTGATCGAAAATTTTGAGTCAAATTTTCGAATTTGATGTGTTAAAAAATTCCCTAATTTGAGCTATGTATTTTCGGCCACTATAATTAAAGTTTGGATGATGTTTTGATCAATATCAAATTTCCAGCTTTAATTTGGATGGGGTCGAAAATTTCAAGTGATTAGAATTGGATTTGGTGATTTTTGATGTATATCAAAAGTTACAAAATTCTAATCAAGATAGGTTTGAAATTAGAATTTTAAATTTGGTAATTTTTGAAGTGGATCAAAATTTCCAGATTTTTAATCCTTGAAAATTTTGAAACCTAGCTATATTATTTGGAATAGTTTTTGATTAATGTCAAAATTTCCAAATGTGAAATATAGTGGTAATTTTCGAATTTGTTAAATTAATTTGGAGAAAATTTTAATGAAAATTAAAATTCCAGATTTATTTAATGATGTTTTCGAAAATTTGGTTGTTGGATTAAAGATTTGATGTTATTTGATGTATATCTTAATTTGCCTAATTTTAATCTAGATAGATTTGAAAATATAATATTAAATTTGGAAGAATTTGAAGTGGATCAAATTTCCAGATTTATTATTTGATTATTTTCGAAAATCTTGTATTAAAATTGGATAAGGTGATTTTGGATATATACAAATAATTATCAAAATCCAATTGTGATAAGATTTTAAATTTGGATAAGTTTTGGAAGATTTTGGATTGGAATCAAATCTCCAAACCTTATCCTTGAAGATTTAGATTCTTATGGATAATATTTGGATTAGATTTTTGATTTATATCAATATATCCAATTATTATTTAATTAGGGTGGTTAGAAAATATTAAATAAATTTGGTGGATAATTATAAATAATTTTCAGATTTATTTTAAGATATATTTTCGAAATTTAACAAGATTTAAATTGGTGGATAATTACTTTAATTTCCAATTTTTATCTTGTGGATAATATCGAATTAATTAATTTAATTAATTGTAAAATTCGAATATTATTTAATATGTCATGTTTGGATATCATATGTTATTTTATGCTAATCATGTAATTGTGATTGTTGGATTTGTAGACTGACTTGTTTGCAGGGTTACCGACTATCATGGCCCCTTAATTATGTGATGTATGTTTTAATTTATGTTGGATGTATGATGGGCCGTATGCCGGTTTGGCTACGTGATTTTAATCCATGAGAAAATCCATGGATTAGGTCTAGGTTTTATTTTATGTTGTTTTAATGTAATAGAAATAAAACTGTTAGACCAAGTTATTGAGTTGTAATTTTATTCTAGATATATTAGTTTTTTCCTCTAAGGAATAGATATTCTATATTGAATAAAGTTTGAAGATCAACTCAAAGAAGGAGAGTGGCACAGCTCAAGAAAGGAAGTATCACTGATTCACGTCCCGAAATCCTAATTGGAGCTAGGTTTTCGGCGAGGCGCAGTGATAAGGGCGGCGGCCATGCCCGAGTTTCCGGAGCTGACTTTCCAGTTTTATCTCATTCAGCAACATGAGATATAAGCCATGATAGTTGGTTCTTATTATTATTGCTTATTATGTTGTTTTGAAGCATGCAATGGTGTTTTATCATTTTATGTGATGTTTGCATGTTTTACAATGGGATAAAATGAAACATCAATCTTAAATAACTAAGTGGGAGAGATTCATACCAAAGTATGTAGAAATCTCAAACGGTCTCCATTAATCTGGTTTAATTGAGATGTGATAAACATGCGAGTTGACAATAGGTCTTCCTCCATAACGGATGTGTTATATCACTGTTATCTCTAGAAATTAAACTCCTTTATCAAGATAGCTGTAGAACACTACTGGAACAAACTGACTCCTCCAACTGGAGCAGGGAGTTCGAAATAGTGGACTTGGTGCTAAGATGATGGTGTTCACACTTAGGTGTAATTTATTAATAAACGTCCACACTAACGTGGCTTATTAATTTGAAGGTTACACGACCGTGGTTATTTCCGACTATTAATTTACTTGTCATAAGGAAATTTGACTGGAGGTAAATTAAAGGTGGTTTTACCTGTTTAAGGATGAATTCTATAAACGTCCACACTAACGTGGCTTATAAGAAACATTTTTAAAATGTCGGTGGATTACATATAATTTTTTGAGGTATACAATTATATGTGAGTATCCTAAAGTTTGTGACTGTACTGCATGTTTACTTTTCAGTTATTCTATATCATCATGGCACTCTCCAACCTGTCCACTATTCTCAAAGAAAATAAGTTAATCGGTGAAAATTACAATGACTGGATTCGAAACCTTAATCTTGTTCTCACTGCGGAAGGACACAAATTCGTACTTGAAGAAGTATGTCCTCAGAAGCCAGATGAGGGTTCTGACGAAGCCTAAAAGGTTGCATATGATAAGTGGGTTAGGTCCAATGAGGTAGCGCGCTGTTACATTCTGGCATCTATGTCAAATGTGTTGCAACATCAGCATGAACCTATGAAAACCGCTTATGATATCATGTACAACCTTAGGCAGCTCTTCGGTCATCAGAACCGCTCGGCACGCCATTTGGCGATGAAGAAACTAATGGATGCGAGAATGTCTGACTCCACACCTGTTAGGGATCACGTTCTCACGATGATGGGGTATCTGGCTGAGATCGAGACCTTGGGTGGAGAGCTAGATGGCGATTCTCAAATGGACATTGTTCTTCATAGCCTGTCCTCGAGGTTTGAGCAGTTCAGGCTGAACTTTAACATGATTAAAAGGGATGTCAGCCTGACTGAACTGCTCATGGATCTTCAGGCGGCTGAGTTACTTCAAAAAAGAAATTCGGAGGCACACCTAGCTGAAAATAGGGCGTCTTCTTCCGGTACTAAAAGGAAGAAGAAGAACGCACCCAAGAAAGCTGCAGAGGGGGCGCCTAAGGTGAAGAAGTCTAAGACTAAGATTCCTCCCGAGGAATTTAAGTCAAAGACAAAGTGTTTCAAGTGCGGCCAGCCAGGTCACTGGAAGGCGGATTGTCCTAACAAGAAGAAGAAAAAGGGTATGTCTCAATCTCTCGTCGTTGAAACATGTTTAGCTACTTGTTCTACTCAGTCATGGGTAGTAGATACTGGAGCTACTGATCATGTTTGCATGTCTTTACAGGGGTTCCTGGCAAAAAGACAGCTGAGTAATGGAGAGATTTCAGTCTACATGGGCAATGCTACGAAAGTGGCGGCAGTTGCAGTGGGAGACGTAACCTTATCTTTTAGTAGTGATAGGATTTTAGTTTTAAAGGATTGTCTTTATGTGCCTGGTTTTAGGCAAAACTTGATTTCAGTTTCTAAACTTTTTATGGATGGATATTCTGTTTCTTTTGATAACAAGGTTGTTATCTTTAATGATAAACGTTTTATCTGTTCTGGCACATTGGATGGACATCTTTATTTACTTAATCCTATGCAAAACACTACGCAAATGCATTTACTGAATACATCGGTCATAAACCCTAACAAACGAAAAGAACCTTCGGAAATGAATCAAACCTATCTTTGGCATCTTAGACTCGGACATATTAACCTTAAACGGATACAAAGATTAGTAAACGATGGGCCCTTGTCTTCATTGGTCCTAGAATCGTTCCCTTTGTGTGAATCCTGTTTGGAAGGTAAAATGACCAAGCGACCCTTTAAGGATAAAGGGAATAGATTTGAAGAGGTACTAGATTTGATTCACTCTGACTTATGTGGCCCTATGTCAGTTCAGGCTCGAGGAGGGTACGAGTATTTTATCACGTTCATTGATGATTACTCAAGGTATGGATACATATACCTGTTACGCCGCAAGTCAGAATCCTTTGAGACTTTCAAAGAATTCAGAGCGGAAGTGGAAAAACGTACAGGTAAAAGTATCAAATCACTACGGTCTGATCGTGGTGGTGAGTACCTCTCGAATGAATTTAGGGACTACTTAGCAGAGAATGGGATTACATCCCAGTTGACTGCACCGGGAACACCACAGCAGAACGGCGTGGCGGAGAGAAGGAACAGAACATTGTTAGAGATGGTTAGATCGATGATGAGCTATTCAGATTTGCCTATTTCATTCTGGGGATATGCCTTGGAAACGGCAGCCTATATTCTGAATGTGGTTCCATCAAAATCAGTCCCATCTACGCCCACAGAACTTTGGACTGGACGAAAGCCCAGTCTTGGACATTTTCGGATTTGGGGTAGTCCAGCACATGTGCTGGATAAGGAAGCTGATAAGCTGGCACCACGTACGGATGTTAGACTATTTGTTGGATATCCAAAAGGAACGAAAGGTGGTTTATTTTATAGTCCTAAGGATCAGAAGATCATTGTGAGTACCAATGCTCGATTCTTAGAGGAAGACTATGTAATAAATCACAAGCCAAGAAGTGAGATAGTACTCGAGGAACTTCGAGGGGAAAATTCGAATCTGACACCAATAGTACAAGAAGAGGAACCACAAATTACTGCACAACGTGTCACAGAAGTACAGGGACTGCCTCGTCGCAGTGGGAGGGTTGTACGCCAACCTGACAGATTCATTGGTTTGGGTGAATCTTCGGATTTCCCTAAAGGACTAAATGAATTGGATCCCAGGACCTACGACGAAGCAATCCAAGACAAAGATGCAGACTCTTGGAAAATTGCAATGGAGTCTGAGATTGGATCTATGGATCACAATCAAGTCTGGGAGCTTGTAGAACCACAAGATGGGGTAAAACCCATTGGGTGTAAGTGGGTTTACAAACGCAAGAGAGGAGCTGACGGGAAGGTTGAAACCTTCAAGGCAAGATTGGTGGCAAAAGGGTACACTCAGAAAGAAGGGATCGATTATGAGGAAACCTTTTCGCCGGTAGCCATGCTTAAGTCAATCCGGATTCTCTTGTCTATTACCGCTCATTTGGATTATGAGATTTGACAGATGGATGTCAAGACGGCTTTCCTGAATGGAAGTCTTGAGGAAAACATCCACATGAAGCAACCAGAGGGTTTCATTGCTAAAGGCCAAGAGCACTTAGTGTGCAAGCTTAAGAGATCCATTTATGGACTTAAGCAGGCGTCAAGGTCTTGGAACATCCGGTTTGACGAGGTTATCCAATCATATGGATTCGTGCAATGTCCGGATGAGAGCTGTGTGTACAAGAAGAGTGACGGAAACGTGGTGGCTTTCCTCGTGCTATATGTTGATGATATCTTACTTATTGGAAACAGTAAGAAAGTATTATCTAACATAAAGGTGTGGTTGTCCAAGCAGTTCGATATGAAAGATCTGGGAGAAGCTGGACACGTCCTTGGCATCAAGATAATTCGAGATCGCCAGAAAAGGATGTTGTGCTTATCCCAGGCGACATATATCGACACAGTGCTAGCTAGGTTTAACATGCAGGATTCCAAGAAAGGTTTTATACCTTTCAGGCATGGAATTCATCTATCTAGGGATATGTGTCCCCACACACAGGCTGAGATAGATGAGATGAAGGGCATTCCATATGCTTCGGCTGTGGGAAGCCTTATGTATGCTATGCTATGCACTAGACCTGATATATGCTATGCAGTCGGCATGGTAAGCAGATATCAGTCTAACCCTAGACAAGGTCACTGGACTGCGGTTAAGAATATACTCAAGTACCTAAAAAGGACTCGAGATTATATACTAGTGTACCGCTCTGATAGTCTAGTGCCTTTGGGTTACACGGACTCAGATTTTCAATCCGATAAAGATCAGAGTAAATCTACCTCAGGCTATGTGTTTACCTTGGGAGGCGGAGCCATTGCATGGAGGAGCATAAAGCAGAAATGCATTGCGGATTCCACCATGGAGGCTGAATATGTAGCTGTCTCTGAGGCTGCAAAAGAGGCCGTCTGGCTCAAGAGCTTCTTGTTGGACTTGAGCGTGGTTCCTGATTTGCCTAGGAGTATCACGGTATATTGTGATAACTCGGGTGCAGTGGCAAATTCGAAGGAACACAGAGCCCATAAGGCAAGTAAACACATAGAGAGAAAGTACCATCTTATACGAGAAATCGTTAAGAGAGGAGATGTGGCAGTGGTCAAGATTGCATCGGTGGACAATTTAGCTGATCCATTCACGAAGAGCCTTCCGGCTAAGACCTTCTACGGTCACGTGGAGAAAATGGGAGTGAGATGCAGACCCGGGGTTGCCGTTTGAGATTTTAGTTAGAGTTGGAGAGTTAGCAAGTTTGTTTTATATTTGAAAGACATGCTTCAAGTATAAGTGGGAGATTGTTGGTTTTGTATACTAGAAGACCTGTCTTTTGTATACATTATTAATAATGGTTTTATGATGATATAGAATGAATATTATTGTAGTCACTGTTTGCATTTAAATTGTTATATTTATATGCATGTTCACTATACTTACATTGTAGATGATATGGTGTGGGTAAACACACGGTTAGATCATATCATCAGGCTCCTTGTAATGTATTAAAAGGCTCACGGTTTAGATGGCACTGAACCTGCTATCGGTACGCCGTAGAATAATCTGATTGTTAGTTTGTCTTGACTAACTGATTATTCTAATACACGGTCAAGTGTATTGAGGAGGATCTACTTAGGATTCTATTCTCTATTCTGACCTTAAATGAGAGAATAAGAATCCACAGAGTTCGGGTTCTTAACCCCTATGTGTTGGCAGACATATACGTGTAGTGTTTACAGCTTTGATTTATCAAAGGGTGAGATTCTTTCATAAGGATCAATAATCTCGATATCTTGGGTTGTGACATTTACACTTATGATGGGTTGTGCAATATGTAGGGGCACCGTGTCCTGGTGCGCCAGTTTGATGGTGTCCCCTTGAGGAAATGCAAGTTCATGCTGAAACCCTGCAGGTGGAATTTATTCCGTGCATGAGTAAAGCTTGTGTGGTACTACTCAAGGATAAGATATTAATTAATTATAGCTGTCAGAAGCTTACATAATTAATTAATGGGCATTATATCTTAAACGCGGGGAATGGTTGGACTAAAGGAGAAAGCATATTCAGAAATATGTATTAAATTGGTAGGTCAATATTATTTCTTTAGTGGAATAAAAATAATACTTAATTTATTTAATAATATCCTAAGTTTATTGGATATTGGAAATTAAATAAATTAGCAGGCCAATTTAATATTCTTCTAGATCCTTGTTGTAGCCCAATATGACTTTAATGGACTGGAGATAGAAAAAGGGATAGAGGCCCAAACCCAGTAGGGTTGGGACACTGAAATTTCGACCACCTCCCCTATAAATAGGGAGGTGGGGGACGAAATTTTGAGAAGAATAATCAGCCCCTCTTGTGTTCTCTTTATCTCCACAGATTCCATACCGATCTAGTAGATTTCAGCCCACCCTGAAACTAGATTCAGTCCGGGAATACAACAGAAGATCAAGGAGTGGAATATCACTGTGGGGCGCCAATCATCATCATACACAACAACAAGATTAGACCTTTAATCTTGTCCTCCACCCGTCATTTAATTTGTAAGTCGTTTTTCGATTCTATGTTTCCGTTTTAGTAGAATCGTTTAAACCGGATTTGCATGTTAATTAAACTCGGTTAATTAAAACATATGAGATGCATGAATTTATGATCTACATGACATTAGGATTAATGAACATCCAATTAGATCCTGCGGCGGTTCAATTCGAAAAAACCCCTTCAATTCGAAGGCTTTTCTTGCAGAGGTGCAATATGCAATTCAATTCTGTTTGAAGATCGCCATTTTGATCAAATTTCTTATTGTTGGGCTCAAAGAAATGCAAACCCGGTGACTCATTCATTAGCTAATTTATCTATTAGTAATCCTTGTTTTTACTATTTTGCCGATGATGTCCCGTGGTTGATTTTGTCTGATGTTCCGTCCGCTGAATGATTTTTCACTTAATTTATTCTTTAGTTTTTTCCCTAAAAAAATGACTGAGAATTCTGCCATATGTCATGCATTCAGTGTCAAGAGATGGTGTGTGTGTTAGTTTTGTATACTGGAAGACTTGTCTTTGTATACTTTTCTGATGATATGATGATATGAAATGAAAGTTATTGCAGTCACTGTTTGCATTTAGATTATTTTCTATAATTGTTCTATGCAATGTTCCATATACTTACATTGTAGATGATATGCTGTGGAGAGTCACATGGTAATATCATATCATTAGAACCTTGTAATGTATTAAAGAGCTCACAGCTTAGATGGTCTTGAACGCACCATCGGTACACCGTAGAATAATCTGATAAGTTAGTTTATCTTGACTAACTGATTATTCTAGTACACTCGTTAGTGTATTGAGGAGGATCGTAATAGGATACTATTCTCTGTCTTTGACCCAGTTATTGAGAGAATAAAGATCCACAGAGTTCGGGTTCTGAACTCATGTGATATTGGCGAACATATGTGTACGTTGTTTGTTACTTTGATTTATCAATGGGTGAGATCTTTTCGTAGATCGAATTCGATATCTTGGGTAATAACAATGTATACATGATGTCTCGAGCAGTATGCATGAGCACCGTATCCTGGTGCGCCAGGTTGATGATGTTCTCTTGAGAAAACACAAGTTCATGTTGAAACCCTGCACGTGGAATTTATTCCCTACATGATAAAGCTTGTGTGGTACTACTCAAGGTTTTAGATATTAATTAATTATAGCTGTCAGAGGCTGACATAATTAATTAATGAACATTATATCTTAAACACGGGGAATGGCTGGACTAAAGGAGAAAGCGTATTCGTAAATATGTATTAAATTGGTATGTCAGTGTTACTTCTTTATTGGAACAAAACTAAAACTTAATTTATTTAATTATATCCTAAGTTTATTGGATATTGGATATTAAATAAATTAGTGGGCCAATTTAATATTCTTCTAGCCCTGTTGTAGCCCAATTGACTGATAGTGGACTGGATATTGAACTTGAGATAGAGGCCCAAACCCATTAGTGTTTGAGAAGCAATTTTCACCCACTTTCCTATAAAAGGGGAAGGGGGGAGGGGGCGAAAATTTCAGCATTATTATTCAGCCCCTCTATGTCTCTCAAAGTTATCCACAGATTTCACAAACTTATCTAGTAAATTTTAGCCCACTCTGAATCTAGATACAGTCCGGGAATACAACAGACGATCTTGGACTGGAATTGTGCAGTGGCCGATTTTGAGGTGCTAGGTGGCGCCAGTATTGCATTCATTCAACACAAGATTAGATCTTTAATCTTGTCCACATACCATCTATCAATTTGTAAGTAGATTCGTTTATTTCTTTCCGCTTTATTAGATTCGAATATGCTATGCCTGCTTTTTCTGTTAGACTGTGATAAACATGCATGTGACATAAAATTATGATTTGCATGAACGTGGATTAATGAATAGCCAAATGATCCTGCGGTGGTTTAATTCGAAAAAATCCCAACAACTGGTATCAGATTGGGTTTTGGCACTGTTCTAGATTTAATCCTAGGATAATATCGAAATATGTATTTAAATTTGATGATAAATTTATGGTGCTTAAATTTTCAGATTTAAATATGTATGGATTTTGATTTTTATGTTGTACAAAATTTGGATGAATTTTTGTGGTGTTTCGAAAATTCTTGTTTTGTGACCTAGATAATTTTCGGTCCTTATCTAATTAGATTTGGAATAGTTTTTTGATGTATCAAAATTTCCAGATTTAATTTGATGAGTGTTCGAAAATTTGGTGCTCAATTTTTTCAAAAATTGAGGATTAAAATTCCCTAATTTGAGCTATGAATTTTCGGTCCTATAGAATTAAAATTGGAATGGATTTTTGATCAACAACAAAATTTTCAGATTTAATTCCTAGTAGGGGTCAAAAATTTGAGTGATTAGAATTGGATATGGTGATTTTTTGATGTATATCAAAAGTTGCCTAATTCTAATCTAGATAGGTTTGAAATTAGAATTTTCAATTTGGTAATTTTTGAAGTGGATCAAAATTTTCAGATTTTAATTCTTGAAAATTTCGAAACCTATACTATATTATTTGGAATTATTTTTTGATTAATGTCAAAATTTCCAAATGTGAAATATAGTGATAATTTTAGATTTTGTTAAATAAAATTGGAGAAGATTTTGATGAAAATCAAATTTCCAGATTTATTTAATGTTTGGTTCGAAAATTATGAGCTTTGGATTAAGTTTTGATATTATTTGATGTATATCTTAATCTACCTAATTTTAATCTAGATAGATTTGAAAATAGAATTTTAAATTTGGAAGAATTTGAAGTGGATCAAATTTTCAGATTTATTATTTGTGATATTTTCGAAATCTATGGATTAAAAGTTGGATAAGGTGATTATAGATATATATGAATAATTATCAAAATTCAATTGTGATAAGAATTTAATTTTGGATAGGTTTCGGAAGATTTTGAAGTGGATCAAATCTTCAAACCTTATCCTGAAAGATTTAGATTCTTATGAATAATATTTGGATTAGATTTTTGATTTATATCAAGATATCTAATTATTATTTAATTAGGATGGTTTGAAAATATGAAATAAATTTGGTGGATAATTATAATTAATTTCCAGATTTATTTTAAGTGATATTTTTGAAAATATACAAGTTATAAATTGGTGGATAATTATTTTAATTTCCAATTTTTATCTTGTGGATAATATCGAATTAATTAATTTAATTAATTGTTAAATTTGATATTTTAATATTCATACATAGATATCATATGTTATTTTATGTGGATCATATAATATATGATTGTTGGTTTTGTAGACTGTGTTTGTTTGTAGGTTTACCAACTATCATGGCTCCTTTATTTTATGTGATGTATATTTATGTTGAATGAATGTTGGCCGTATGCCGGTTTTGGCTACGTAATTTTAATCCATGAGAAAATCCATGGATTAGGTCTAAGTTTTTTTTACGTTGTTTTAATGTAATAGATATAATGCTGTTAGACCGAGTTTTTGAGTTGTAATTTTTATTCTAGCAATATTAGATTTTTCCTTTTGGAATAGATAGTCTGTACTGAATATAAATCGGAGATCAACTCAAAGAAAGAAAAGTGGTTCAGCACCAAGAAGGAAGGTGTAACACCTTAATCTAAAAAGAACTATTATATGAAATTAAATGATTTCTAATGCGAAAATAAGAATTTTAAGTAATTATCTTTTTTTTTCAACTTTCTTTTCTAAAACAAATAAATAAATAAATAAATCTATTTTCACGTAACCCAGAGAAACAACAAATAAGGAAACCTGTAGAATTTAAATTTAAGATCTAAGGTACGATTGATAATTTAGACAAACTACACAACTGAAATATTTACAATCTCATATACCTTTAAAAAAAAAAACTCAATGTGCATACCCAAAAAGAGTTACCAGCAAAAGTTATTCTAGTTATCCAACTAGAAATGTAAAATAAAGTGGAAACTTATATATACATATGTATAACAAAAGATTATTCTGTCATTCGACCTCCACTGCAACTCCAAGCTCATTTACCTGAAATTTGTAAGTTTATGGGATGAGCATATATAAATATACTCAGTGTGGGACGGCTATGCAAAATAATTTGTCCAAGTTGATATAAAATGAGATACATGTGTATTATTCACTGATATATGAAAATGAATCGCACTGTGCTTCCAAGGATCAATTAAGACCCCAGACCTATTCACGGTCCCTGGCGAAATGATTGTGCACAATAGTGAGGTTAAATATGAAGGACAACTGAATAGATGGTCCAGTAACACTCACAAATGATATGAAATCATACACGTCAAACAAATCACATCAACAAGGATAAACTGAAATTAACGGCATAATAAGTGAGAATCCCACACCTTAATTGAGTTTGAAGATCGACTCAAGCAAATAACAGAAGGTTAACGTCTTAGTCGCGCTGCACCTAAATATAAAGAAAATATATTCTATAAGCAAACACTAAATTCTATGAAATCAAATTAATTTATATTAAGGTTTTAAATGAGATTATGATATCTTCTTTAACTCTAACTAAAATAAATGAAAATTTTATGATATGATATAAAATTAATAGTAAATTTAATATTACTATTAGAAATAACGAAATTAATACTTGAGAAAACTAATAGTAGTAAGAATTTAATAAATTATAAGTAAATGATTCACTAATAATATTTTTAAATTATTACAAGCTGAAATTTTCCTGATTATGAATAACAATATGACTTCATTTAAAGGAATTATTCACTGTTAATCCCATATTCATTTCATTAACCAAATCTGAAGGAAATAAAATGATAGCTGTAAAATTTCAAATTACCAAATTCTATTCATAAAAAAATATAAAATCAATAAGCATGAACATTATATTTAATTAATAACAAAATTTATTATTGTCAATATAAATATTTTTGATATATGTTTAGAAAATCCCGTAACAAATGGGTTTTGGATTTCTTTTATATACATTAAATTTTATTTTAATACACTCCCATGTTATACTAATTATATTATGTTGTATATCAATATATATACGTAATTTAGTGAAATTTATGGATGATCGTATTAAAAAGTTTAATTTATAAAATAGATACACAACTGTCAAGCAAAAATATCCCCAAACTTTATAAATTTAATTTATCATATATCTTATGATCAACTATAAA
Source organism: Perilla frutescens (assembly GCA_026008535.1). Classification (NCBI taxonomy): domain Eukaryota; kingdom Viridiplantae; phylum Streptophyta; class Magnoliopsida; order Lamiales; family Lamiaceae; genus Perilla; species Perilla frutescens. The sequence continues at coordinate 20,343,314 of BRKX01000004.1, forward strand.
TTAAAAGAGAACTCACCTTGATTAACCCAATCGTGTATGCAAAATTTGTTTGTTTTTTTTTTTTTTAATGAATATGTTTGGAATTAGCAAAGTTTCAACGAAATATGCAAGTATATCATTAATGTGTTTTGCTTTACAAACAATAATTAAATTTTTAGAAAATAATGAGTCATTCTTTACCTCACCAAAATAAAGACACCTCTCCCTATTTGATTCATTGTCACCACCTAATATTTTATCCTAGAGACACGTATCTATGGGAGAATTAATCTTATTAAAACAAAAACATACATTATCTTTATATATAATGACTAATACATAAATATTTTAAGTTTTAAAATATTATTGAAATGGATAATATAAGTACATATCTCTCTATATATAATATAAATACACTATATATATATATGTTACGTTTTTTTTTTTTTTGAAATTCTACACTTTATTTATTTTATAATTGTATATATATAATACATATATATACATATTTATATATATATATATATTATGTGATGACAAATCACAAATTCACAATAATTATATCTAAGTGAATTAAATAAATAAATAAATTTCAATTAACTAAAATACGTGCGTATCTTGGGCGCGACCTCGACTAATGTATTACTCCAATAATTAAAATAACACAAATTTCATAGGTTGAAATGAATAAATAAATTTCGCAAATAAATATTGAAACATTTAATTTTAAAAACGGAATGTGACAATCCTTCCCCCTTAAAAAAATTTCGTCCTCGAAATTAAACTTACTTGATTCTATATTTGGATAACGTGCTAAAATCTCTTCCTCACGTTCCCAAGTTGCTTCATCTGGTCCATGTCTACTCCACTGAATTTTGATTAATCGTATTTGTCGACCTCGTAAAATGTGTATTCTTCGATCTAGAATAATGCTAGGCTCTTCCTCGTATGTCAAGTCTTTATTGATCTGTAAATCTTTAAAGTGAATTACATGACTGGGATCATGCAAGTACTTTCGGAGCATTGATACATGGAAAACGTTGTGTACTGCTGACAATTCAGGGGTCAAGGCCAATCGATAAGCTACATCCCCTACACGTTCCAAAATCTCAAATGGCCCAATGAATCGAGGTCTTAATTTTCCTTTCTTCCCGAACCTCAAAACTCCTTTCATCGGGGCAACTTTAAGAAAAACCTTTTCTCCAATCTCAAAGTGTAACTCTTTCCTTCTTTTATCAGCATAGGATTTCTGTCGATCCTGAGCTACTTTGATCCTTTCTTTAATTTTCCCAATCACCTCAATGGTTTTCTCAATCATCTCTGGACCTAAGATTTTCTTTTCTCCAACTTCATCCCAATATAATGGCGAACGACATTTCCTCCCATACAATGCTTCATACGGTGCCATACCAATCGTTGTTTGAAAACTATTGTTATAAGCAAATTCTACTAAAGGTAAGTGAGTTTCCCAATTTTCCCCAATATCTAGCACACAAGTTCGAAGCATATCCTCCAATATTTGAATAGTTCGCTCAGATTGACCATCAGTTTGAGGATGATAAGCGGTAGAAAATTTCAGTTTTGTACCCATGGCTGTGTGCAAACTATTCCAAAATTTTGAGGTAAATCTTGGATCTCTATCGGACACAATAGAAACAGGTACCCCATGAAGTCTCATAATTTCTCGAACATATAATCGAGCAAATTGATCCATCGAGTAGGTCATTTTCACTGGAAGGAAATGAGCTGACTTGGTAAGCCTGTCTACTATCACCCATATCGCATCAAGTCCACGTATAGACATGGGAAGTCCCACGACAAAATCCATCGTGATATGCTCCCATTTCCACTCAGGTATTTCCAATGGATTTAACATACCAGATGGTCGTTGGTGTTCAACTTTGATTTGCTGACATGTTAAACATTTTCCCACATATTCAGCAATTGTCCTCTTCATTCCTCGCCACCAGAATATCTTTCAGAGATCTTGATACATCTTAGTGCTACCTGGATGTACTGTATAAGTAGTACAGTGTGCCTCATCTAATATTTCCCTTATCAACTCTTTCTCCTTAGGCACACAAATTCTTCCAATGAACATGAGTGCATCATCACTTGCTATTGTAAAGTCATTTATCCCTCCATTCAACACTCGACTTTTCATCTTCTGTAAAAATGCATTACTCTTTTGAGCTTCCTTAATCCGATCTCGTAATGTGGGTTGTAAAACCAATACTGCCAATGCAGCTTTAGTTGTATTAGGAGTTACTACCTCAATCCTTAACTTTTCCAACTCCTTAACCAATGACTCCTGTTGAGTAATCATTCTTGTCAATTGTCCTTCACCTTTTCTACTAAGAGCATCAGCTACCACATTAGCCTTTCCCGGATGATATAGTATGGTACAATCATAATCCTTCACAAGTTCTAACCAACGTCTCTGTCTCATGTTAAGTTCTTTTTGTGTGAAGAAATATTTCAAACTTTTATGATCAGTGTATATTTCGCACTTACCTCCAAACAAATAATGTCTCCAAATCTTTAGTGCGTGCACCACAGCTGCTAACTCTAAATCATGTGTTGGATAGTTATGCTCATGGGTTTTCAATTACCTCGATGCATAAGCAATAACTTTTCCTTTCTGCATCAATACACACCCGAGTCCTTGTTTTGACGCGTCGGTGTATAAAACAAAATTATCTGTCCCATCAGGTATGGTTAACACAGGAGCTGTTGTTAACCTTCTTTTCAACTCCTGAAAACTTTGCTCACATTCCTCAGTCCACTTGTATTCTACACCTTTTCTTGTTAATTGTGTCATTGGACCTGCTATTTTTGAGAATCCCTCAATGAACCTTCGATAATAGCCAGCTAATCCAAGAAAACTCCTTATTTCCCTAGCATTACTAGGTACTTTCCAATTGCTCACAACTTCCACCTTGGCTGGATCTACTTCAATTCCTTGAGAAGTTACAACGTGTCCAAGAAAAACTACCCGATCCAACCAAAATTCACATTTCTTGAATTTGGCGTATAACTTCTCTGAATATGTCCCATGATAACATTTGACGTTCTGCTTGACTTAATATCTGATAGAAATGATTCCACCAATGTCTAGCATCCTCCTTGAGTTGAAACACTGCACATGCGACCTTTAGCTCATCCGTACAATCAATGTGGGTAAAAATTCGATCCAACTCAATTAACCACTCCTCTGCCACTATCGGTCCATCTCGACCATTAAATCGTGGCGGGTCATAGCGACGAAACTGCTCGACAACTTTATTTGTTGGAACCTGAGTTGACACATTATTAGGTTGTCCTATGTTAGGCTGTACATTAGTTGGTTGCGTGACATTAGGTGTCGCAGTGTTGGTTTGTGTTGTGAAGTGAGCTTGAGCTTGTTGTTGGATAAATCCTTGCATAGCACTTAAAAACTCATTCATGAAAGTCTCTCCACCTGTAGGCTGAGGTTGTGTCATATTTTGCGGTTGGTTTCCAGTCGGAGCTCGAATTGTATTTGCATTCTCAACATTGTCTGATCGAGTACGAGGACGTACCATGTTTCTATAGTAACGTAGGAAATATGGTTAAAAGCTTTCTAAATATGACTAAGTTATTTCTAAATTATCTAAAAATTCGAGGGCTAAGTTTAAAACTATTTGCAATACTCACAATTTAGTAAATTAAAATTGTAAAATTCCAAAGATAAATAAATAACTGCAAGAATCTTTTCATAATTATATTAATAATTACAGTAAAGGCACATGAACTTCAAAACTAAAACATTTAGATGCTCATCCAATTTTAAATAATTGAAAATAATTGTACCTTGAAGCCGGAGTGCATGGTAGTCGAATGACTTATAAGACCTCTAAACTTGAAAATAATTTACGAAGTCTACAGGAAAGTAGACCCGCTCTGATACCACTACTGTAACACCTTAATCTAAAAAGAACTATTATATGAAATTAAATGATTTCTAATGCGAAAATAAGAATTTTAAGTAATTATCTTTTCTTTTCAACTTTCTTTTCTAAAACAAACAAATAAATAAATAAATCTATTTTCACGTAACCCAGAGAAACAACAAATAAGGAAACCTGTAGAATTTAAATTTAAGATCTAAGGTACGATTGATAATTTAGACAAACTACACAACTGAAATATTTACAATCTCATATACCTTTAAAAAAAAAACTCAATGTGCATACCCAAAAAGAGTTACCAGCAAAAGTTATTCTAGTTATCCAACTAGAAATGTAAAATAAAGTGGAAACTTATATATACATATGTATAACAAAAGATTATTCTGTCATTCGACCTCCACTGCAACTCCAAGCTCATTTACCTGAAATTTGTAAGTTTATGGGATGAGCATATATAAATATACTCAGTGTGGGACGGCTATGCAAAATAATTTGTCCAAGTTGATATAAAATGAGATACATGTGTATTATTCACTGATATATGAAAATGAATCGCACTGTGCTTCCAAGGATCAATTAAGACCCCAGACCTATTCACAGTCCCTGGCGAAATGATTGTGCACAATAGTGAGGTTAAATATGAAGGACAACTGAATAGATGGTCCAGTAACACTCACAAATGATATGAAATCATACACGTCAAACAAATCACATCAACAAGGATAAACTAAAATTAACGGCATAATAAGTGAGAATCCCACACCTTAATTGAGTTTGAAGATCGACTCAAGCAAATAACAGAAGGTTAACGTCTTAGTCGCGCTGCACCTAAATATAAAGAAAATATATTCTATAAGCAAACACTAAATTCTATGAAATCAAATTAATTTATATTAAGGTTTTAAATGAGATTATGATATCTTCTTTAACTCTAACTAAAATAAATGAAAATTTTATTATATGATATAAAATTAATAGTAAATTTAATATTACTATTAGAAATAACGAAATTAATACTTGAGAAAACTAATAGTAGTAAGAATTTAATAAATTATAAGTAAATGATTCACTAATAATATTTTTAAATTATTACAAGCTGAAATTTTCCTGATTATGAATAACAATATGACTTCATTTAAAGGAATTATTCACTGTTAATCCCATATTCATTTCATTAACCAAATCTGAAGGAAATAAAATGATAGCTGTAAAATTTCAAATTACCAAATTCTATTCATAAAAAAATATAAAATCAATAAGCATGAACATTATATTTAATTAATAACAAAATTTATTATTGTCAATATAAATATTTTTGATATATGTTTAGAAAATCCCGTAACAAATGGGTTTTGGATTTCTTTTATATACATTAAATTTTATTTTAATACACTCCCATGTTATACTAATTATATTATGTTGTATATCAATATATATACGTAATTTAGTGAAATTTATGGATGATCGTATTAAAAAGTTTAATTTATAAAATAGATACACAACTGTCAAGCAAAAATATCCCCAAACTTTATAAATTTAATTTATCATATATCTTATGATCAACTATAAATTAAAAGAGAACTCACCTTGATTAACCCAATCGTGTATGCAAAATTTGTTTGTTTTTTTTTTTTAATGAATATGTTTGGAATTAGCAAAGTTTCAACGAAATATGCAAGTATATCATTAATGTGTTTTGCTTTACAAACAATAATTAAATTTTTAGAAAATAATGAGTCATTCTTTACCTCACCAAAATAAAGACACCTCTCCCTATTTGATTCATTATCACCACCTAATATTTTATCCTAGAGACACGTATCTATGGGAGAATTAATCTTATTAAAACAAAAACATACATTATCTTTATATATAATGACTAATACATAAATATTTTAAGTTTTAAAATATTATTGAAATGGATAATATAAGTACATATCTCTCTATATATAATATAAATACACTATATATATATATGTTACGTTTTTTTTTTTTTTTTGAAATTCTACACTTTATTTATTTTATAATTGTATATATATAATACATATATATACATATTTATATATATATATATTATGTGATGACAAATCACAAATTCACAATAATTATATCTAAGTGAATTAAATAAATAAATAAATTTCAATTAACTAAAATACGTGCGTATCTTGGGCGCGACCTCGACTAATGTATTACTCCAATAATTAAAATAACACAAATTTCATAGGTTGAAATGAATAAATAAATTTCGCAAATAAATATTGAAACATTTAATTTTAAAAACGGAATGTGACAGAAGGTTCACCGGTTCACGTCCCGAAATCCTAAATGGAGCTAGGTTTTTCGGCGAGGCGCGGTGAAGGGGGCGGAGGCCAAGCCCTATTTCCGGAGCTGACTTTCCAGTTTTATATCATCAATCAATATGAGATATAAGCCATGATAGTTGGAATATTACTGTTGCTTATTATGTTGAAGCTTGCAATGGATGTTCATCTTTTTATGTGATGTTTGCATGTTCGATAATGGGATAAAATGAAACCTCAAACATAAATAACTAAGTGGGAGAGATTCATACCAAAGTATGTTGAAATCTCATACGGTCTCCATTAAATCTAGTTTAATTGAGAAGTGATGGGCATGCGCGTTGACATCGGTCTTCCTCCATATCGGATGTGTCATATCACAGATTTCTCTAGAAATTAAATCTCCTAAATGGATAGCTATAGAACACTGTTAGAACTAACTGACTCCTCCATCTGGAGCAGTTAAATTCGAATAGTGCTCTTGGTGCGAAGATAATGATGTACACACTTAGATGTAATTTATTGATAAACGTCCACACGATCGTGGCTTATCAGTTAGACGATTACATGACCGTGTTTATTATCCGGCTATTAATTTGCTTGTTGTAAGGAAACTCAACTGGAGGAAAATTAAAGGTTTAACCTATTTAAAAATGAATTTTATAAACGTCCACACTATCGTGGCTTATAAAAGACGTTTTTAAAGTGTCGGTGCAAAAGTATATAATTTTTGTGAGATTTTACGGTTATATACTGTTTATCCTAAATTTGTTTTGTGACTGCACTGCATGTTTTATTTCAGTTATTTCATATTATCAATGGAACTCTCCAATCTGTCCTTAATCCTCAACGAAAACAAAATTGTCGGCGAAAACTACAATGACTGACTTCGTAACCTTAACTTAGTTCTTGTTGCTAAGGGACACAAGTTTGTGCTTGATGAGGTTTGTCCTCCACAGCCAGATGAGGGTTCTGACGAAGTCCAAAAGGTTGCATATGATAAGTGGGCTAGGTCTAATGAGATAACGCGCTGTTACATCTTGGCATCTATGTTATGTGTGTTGCAACATCAGCATGAGCCTATGAAAACCGCTTATGATATCATGTACAACCTTAGGTAGCTATTCGGTCATCAGAACCGCTCGGCACGCCATATGGCAATGAAGAAGCTAATGGATGCGAGAATTTCTAACTCCACACCTATTAGGGATCACGTTCTCACGATGATGGGGTATTTATCTAAGATCGAGACCTTGGGTGGAGAGCTAGATGGTGATTCTCAAATAGACATTGTTCTTCATAGCTTGTCCTCGAAGTTTGAGTAGTTCAGGCTAAATTTTAACATGATTAAAAGGGATGTCAGCCTGACTGAACTGCTCATAGATCTTCAGGCGGCTGAATTGCTCCAAAAGAGCGATCCTCAGGCCCACATAGTTGAAAAAGGAGCGTCTTCTTCTGGTGGAAAAATGAAGAAGAGAAACGCACCTAAGAAGGCTGCAGATGAGGCGCCTAAGGCAAAGAAGCCAAAGGCAAAGATTCCTCCCGAAGAGTTCAAGTCGAAGACTAAGTTCTTCAAGTGCGGCCAACCAGGTCACTGGAAGGAAGCGTGTCCTAACAAGAAGAAGAAGAGAGGTACATCTCATACTCTGGTTGTAGAAACATATTTAGCAACTTGTTCTACCCAGTCATGGGCAGTAGATACTGGAGCTACTGATCATGTTTGCATGTCTTTACAGGGGTTCCTGGTAAAAAGACAGTTGAGTGAGGATGAGATCACCATCTACATGGGCAATGCTACGAGAGTGGCGGCTGTTGCAGTGGGAGACATTGTTTTACCATTCAGTAGTGATAGAACTTTGGTTTTGAAAGATTGTCTTTATGTGCCTGGTTTTAGGCGAAACTTGGTTTCAGTTTCTAAATTGATTATGGATGAATATTCTGTTTCTTTTGATAACAAAGTAGTTATCTTTAGTGGTAAACATTTTATCTCTTCTGGCACATTGGATGGACACTTATACTTTCTTAAATCAATTGAAAACACTACGCAAACGCAACTGTTGAATACATCGATCATAAACCCTAACAAGAGAAAAGAACCTTCGGAATTGAATCAAACCTATCTTTGGCATCTAAGGCTAGGTCATATATAACCTTAAGAGGATACAAAGGCTTGTAAAAAATGGACCACTGTCTTCTTTGGTATTGGAATCGTTTCCTTTGTGTGAATCCTGTTTGGAAGGTAAAATGACCAAGCGTCCTTTCCAGTCAAAAGAAAATAGATCCGAAGGGCTATTAGATTTGATTCACTCTGACCTATGCGGCCCTATGTCAGTTCAAGCATGAGGAGGGTTCGATTATTTCATCACTCTCATTGATGATTACTCTAGATACGGTTATATCTACCTGTTGCGTCGCAAGTCTGAATGCTTTGAGAAATTCAAAGAATTTAAGGTGGAAGCGGAGAAATGAACAGGTAAAAGTATCATGTCACTACATTCTGATCATGGTGGCGAGTACCTCTCAAGCGAATTTAGGGACTACATGACAGAGAATGAGATTACATCCCAGTTGACTGCGCCTGGAACGCCACAGCAGAATGGCGTGGCGGAAAGAAGGAATTGTACACTATTAGAGATGGTTAGATTGATGATGAGTTATTCTGAGTTGCCCATTTCATTCTGGGGATATGCCCTAGAAATGGCAGCCTATATTCTCAACTTGGTTCCATCAAAATCAGTTCCAGCTACACCCACAGAACTATGGACTGGACAAAAGCCCAGTTTAAACCATATTCGGATTTGGGGTAGCCCAGCACACATGTTGGACAAGGAAGATGATAAGCTAGCTCCTTGTATTGATGTAAGACTATTTGTTGGATATCCTAGAAGAACGAAAGGTGGTTTGTTTTATAGTCCTAAGGATCAGAAGATCATTGTTAGCCCCAATGTTCGATTCTTAGAAGAAGACTATGTTATAAACCACAAACCAAGGAGTCAAATCATCCTTGAGGAGTTAAGGGGAGGATCAAATTCTACACCAGTTGTACAAAAATAGGAACCACCAAACACTACACAACGTGTCACAGAAGTACAAGAACTGCCTCATCGCAGTGGGAGGGTTGTACGTCAACCTGATAGATTCATTGGTCTAGGAGAGGCTTTAGATTTCCCAGAGGGTCTCAATGAATTGGATCCCAGGACCTATGACGAGGCAATTCGAGATAAAGATGCGGATTCTTGAAAAACTGCAATGGAGTCTGAGATTGGATCTATGGATCGCAATCAAGTCTGGGAACTTGTAGAACCACAAGATAGGATAAAACCCATTGGCTGTAAGTGGGTCTACAAGCACAAGAGAGGATCTGACGGGAAGGTTGAAACCTTCAAGGCAAGATTGGTGGCAAAAGGGTATACTCAGAAAGAAGGGATCAATTATGAGGAAACCTTTTCACTGGTAGCCATGCTTAAGTCAATCCAGATTCTCTTGTTTATTACCGCTCATTTAGATTATGAGATCTGGCAGATGGATGTCAAGACAGCTTTCCTAAACGGAAGTCTTGAAGAAAACATCCACATGAAGAAACCAGAGGGATTCATTACTAAGGGCCAAGAGCACTTGGTGTGCAACCTTAAGAGATCCATTTATGGACTTAAGCAGACATCGAGATCCTGGAACATCCGATTTGATGAGGTTATCTAGTCATATGGATTCGTGCAAAGTCCAGATGAGAGCTGTGTGTACAAGAAATGTGAAGGAAACGTGGTGGCATTCCTCGTACTTTATGTTGATGACATCTTTCTTATTGTAAATAGTAAGAAGACGTTGTCAAACATTAGGGTGTTGCTGTCTGAGCAGTTCGATATGAAGGATCTGGGTGAAGCCGGACATATCCTTGGCATCAAGATCATTCATGGTCGCCAGAAAAGGATGTTATGCCTATCCCAGGCGACTTATATCGATACAGTGCCAGCTAGATTTGGCATGCAAGATTCAAAGAAAGGTTTTATACCTTACAGACATAGAATTCATCTATCCAAGGAAATGTGTCCCCAAACACAGTCTGAGATAGAGGAAATGAAGAAAGTACCATATGCTTTGGCTGTGGGATGTTTGATGTATGTTATGTTATGCACTAGACCTGATATATGCTATGTTGTTGGAATAGTAAGCAGATATCAGTCTAACCCTGGACAAGGTCACTGGACTGCAGTCAAAAACATTCTCAAGTACCTCAAAAGGACTCGAGATTACATGTTGGTTTTCCGCTCTGACAGTCTAGTGCCTTTGGGTTACACGAACTCAGATTTTCAATCCGACAAAGATCAGAGCAAGTCTATCTCGGGCTATGTGTTTACATTAGGAGGTGGAGCCATCGCATGGAGGAGCATTAAGCAGAAATACATTGCGGATTCCACCATGGAAGCCGAGTATGTAGCTACCTCTGAGGCTGCAAAAGAGGCTGTCTAGCTCCGCGGGTTCCTAGTGGGCTTGGGCGTGGTTTTTAATTTGCCTAAGACTATCACGATATACTGTGATAACTCTGGTGCAGTGGCAAATTCGAAGGAACCCACAGCCCACAAGGCAAGTAAACACATAGAGAGAAAGTACCATCTTACACGAGAAATCATTAAGAGAGGAGACGTGACGGTGGTCAAGATTTTATCAGAGAATAACCTGGCTGATCCATTCATGAAGAGCCTGCCGGCTAAGACCTTTGATGGTCACGTAGAGAAAATGGGAATGAGATGCAGACCTGGTAGCGCAGTTTGAGTTGATAGTTTTGATTGGAGAGTTAGCCAGTTAGTTATTATGCGTGAAAGACATGCTTCAAGTATAAGTGGGAGATTGTTAGTTTTGTATACTGGAAGACTTGTCTTTATATACTTTTCTGATGATATTATGATATGAAATGAAAGTTATTGCAGTCACTGTTTCATTTAGATTATGTTCTATAATTGTTCTATGCAATGTTCCATATACTTACATTGTAGATGATATGGTATGGGGAGTCACATGGTAAGATCATATCATTAGAACCTTGTAATGTATTAAAGAGCTCACGGCTTAGATGGTATTGAACACACCATCGGTACACCATAGAATAATCTAATAAGTTAGTTTATCTTGACTAACTGATTATTCTAGTACACTCGTTAGTGTATTGAGGAGGATCGCAATAGGATACTATTCTCTATCTCTGACCCAGTTACTGAGAGAATGAAGATCTACAGAGTTCGGGTTCTGAACTCATGTGATATTGGCGAACATATGTGTACGTTGTTTGTTACTTTGATTTATCAATGGGTGAGATCTTTTCGTAGATCGAATTCGATATCTTGGATAATAATGATGTATACATGATGTCTCGAGCAGTATGCATGAGCACTGTGTCCTGGTGCGTCAGGTTGATGATGTTCTCTTGAGGAAACACAAGTTCATGTTGAAACCCTGAAGGTGGAATTTATTGCTTACATGATAAAGCTTGTGTGGTACTACTCAAGGTTTTAGATATTAATTAATTATAGCTGTCAGAGGCTGACATAATTAATTAATGAACATTATATCTTAAACACGGGGAATGGCTGGACTAAAGAAGAAAGCATATTCGTAAATATGTATTAAATTGGTACGTCAGTTTTACTTCTTTAGTGGAATAAAAGTAAAACTTAATTTATTTTATTATATCCTAAGTTTAGTGGATATTGGATATTAAATAAATTAGTGGGCCAATTTAATATTCTTCTAGATTCCTGTTGTAGCCCAATTGACTGATAGTGGACTGAATATTGAACTGGAGATAGAGGCCCAAACCCAGTAGGGTTTGAGAAGCAATTTTCACCCACTTCCCTATAAAAGGGGAAAGGAAGGGGGGGCCAAAAATTCCAGCATTATTATTCAGCCCCTCTTTGTCTCTCAAAGTTATCCACAGATTTCACAAACTTCTCTAGTAGATTTCAGCCCACTCTGAATCTAGATACAATTCGGGAATACAACAAAAGATCTTGGAGTGGAATTGTGCAGTGGCCGATTTTGAGCTGCTAGGTGGCGCCAGTATGGCATTCATTCAACAGCAAGATTAGATCTTTAATCCTGTCCACAGACCGTCTATCAATTTGTAAGTAGATTCGTTTCTATCTTTCCGCTTTATTAGATTCGAATCTGCTATGCCTGCTTTTTCTGTTAGACTGTGATAAACATGCATGTGACATAAAATTATGATTTTCATGAACATGGATTAATGAACAACCAAATGATCCTGCGGTGGTTTAATTCGAAAAAACCCCAACAATTTGTTAGTGTGTTAACCGATGCGCTGTTCCCACATGGCAGGTTCTTATAGGTTAGAATGGGCACGAATCGTGGTAACCCCTCTAGCTCTAAGTATGAAATCTTTTTCATCCACTTATTTTAATTCATCGTTACATGGTAGTAGTATATGAACTATTGAGCAGTGTTTTGGAAATCGGATCGGACCTGCTCGGTTCGACTGATTTAATTACAAATATGCCATTTGTCCGGTCTGATTATATATTTATTACGCGTCGCTTGTGACCCGGAGTGAACTAGTTGAACCAGTCCAATATTTTTATTTTTTATTTTTGAAGTTATGTCCAAATTTAATTTAATTCCCTCAACATGTGACTTGAAGGTTTCGAACCTAAACCTCCAAAAAGTAAATACATTTGTACAATATGCTCAATTAACTGGGCCAATACACTTTTATATTAGGGTAATTCTATACATCACTCATAAATTACTCATGATAGCCCCTAACATTTAAAAAAAATGAATGTTTTTTTCTACCCTTCCACCCTAAAAGCCCTCAATATACGAATATCATTGGGAAATAAACCTAGCTTCATTCCTTATAATATTCCCAGATTTATCTGTCTTGTTCTTGAATATCCACTTTGTCCCCACAATATTCACTCCTTCAGGTTTCTGCACTAAATCCCATATACCATTCTTTTTAAACTAAAGTAATTTCTCATGCATTGCTTCAATCTAGTAAGCATCCTTTAGAGCTTCTTGAACATTCTTAGGCTCTATCTTTGATGTGAAATAGACATTAGATATCTCCTCATGGAATCTCTTTATGAGTCTGCTTCTAGTGATTCTTCCTTCATGGATATCACCAATAACTTCAGTAGTTGGACGATCCTTAATAATCTATCATAAAGGCTTTATTTGATTCACTCCCTGATCTTCTCCTTCACTTTCTGTGTTAGCATGTACATCGGAATGTCCGAATACATCTGTATGTACATCATCTTCTGTGGACCTAGCCGAATCATACTAATCATCAAATCTTACGTTTACAGACTCAACTACTGCCTTGGTTTCCTTGTTGTAAATCTTGTATGATTTACTGTTTCTGAAATATCCCAAAACATCTCTTCTACTCCTTGATTATTCATCTTGCTGAGATACTCTCTATCATTCGAGATGTAGCAAGTAGTTCCAAAACACATGGAAGTATTTCACAGTTGGTTTATTTTCATGCTAGATTTCATATGGAGTAGTAAAGGTACCTGGCCTGGGAAGAACACGATTGCTGATGTGACATGCAGTGTTGATAGCTTTTGTCCAAAACATTAAAGGAACTCCTTTAGCAGCAATCATTGTCCTAGCCATCTCCTGTCAGGTTATGTTCTTCCCACTCAACTATTCCATTTTGTTGTGGAGTCTTTGGTGCTGGATACTCATGGTTAATCCCATTCTCATTACATAAATTATCAAATGACTGATTCTCAAATTCTTTACCATGATCACTTTGAATCCTAAAAATTTACAGATTCTTCTCCACAGTGATTTTGTAGACTTATTTCTTGAATGCCATAAAAACCTCAGTCTTCACTATAAGAAAAATGCACATACTCAACACTGAATATACAACAGTAATTTCTAAAAACCGTTACGTATGTGAAAATTACAATGGTTTTTGAAAAAACTGTTACATATGTGCATACACTTACTAATAAACATAACGGTAACATACAAACTGTTGTCTATGTACTTACTATACGTAATGGTGTTGAACTATACCGTTGTATTTGTGCATCCTTTTCATTTAAATTTTCTCTCCATATCTAAAATAGGTCGTGATATCTCTCTCTCTAAATCAGAATCGATTTTGAAATATTTTTTTCTACACTATCATCATCTCACTATGAATCATGAAACAGCTTTTATTTCACGAGATTTCTCATTATTATTCTTAAGTTTACACAAAAATCACTAAAATTCTCCCATTACTCGTGAAGGGTTCCACGGCTTCACTAAGATGGCGGTTGGAGTTTCGGTGTCCTTTGACCTCTCCGGCTATTGACGCTACTTTTAAGAGGTTGTGGTCTCTCTTTGATACCTAGGGAAGCACCAACACTTGATTATGGTGGCTCGATTCTCTGAAGTCGGCACCTAGGGCTTGGCAACAAACCAGGGGTAGTGGTTAGGGTTCCCTTCCGGCAACTCATTGACGTTCTTCGTATAAATCAATGACAAAGACTAGAAGAATATTTTAATCGCAGCAGCTGGGTTTTTTTCTCCATCACTTCTTCACCTCTCCTGGTATAGAACAGCAACAGAGCCACAGAGGTATGGATCATTCCTCTATTTTATTTTAGAATAGTGAAAATTATATATTCCTTTAAGTATGTTAAACAACTCATATTTGAATTTTAGCAAAATGGAAAATTGAATATGAATATATGAGTTTGTTGTCTCTATTTTTATTATATTATTTTAAGGCCAGTCTTTCTGATTTTTACGAACATGTAGGTTGGTCTTGAGTTGTATCTGATTAAGTTTGATCTTTATTTATTGCAACTATTTATTGAATGCTTAATCATGTTGTAACTCATGACATAGAACACATCACCATTTTCTCTTCGTTTTGTTTAATCATCAGGCTTTGGAACCAGAAGTTGAATGTGTACGAGAAAATCTACAGAGTTAGATGGCATGGATGTGGAATTCAGGTAGGTATTCTTTGAAAAATTCAATTTCTTGGAAAATGTTGTTATTGAGGTAAGAATATGAAAACCATTAGTTTTATTTTTTATTAATTTTTGTTCTTTTATCTAGCCACCAGTCTTATTAGTTTTTTCTAGTTTTTTTTATAATCTTTCATCTAATCATTGCCTTCATACTTATTTCTTCAAGAGAATGATAAAAAAATGATAGTGGTCCTGATACAACATCAAAAAAGTAGGCTGACTCAGATTCAGAAGATAAAGATGTTGGGGTTTTTTGAATTAAACCACCGCAAGATCTCATTGGATGTTATTTAATCCCAATATCATGTAAATCATAATTTCATGCAACACATATGTTTTAATAGCCAAGTTCAATTAATCATGCAATCCGATTTTTCTGTTCTACTAAAAACGGAAACATAGAACATCGAAAAGACAACTTACAATTAAATCTTGTTGTTGTATGTGTGAAGAACGGCGCCACCTCTTTTGCAATTCGACTTCTCGATCTTCTATTGTATTCCTGGATTGTATCTAGATTTAGGGTGGGCTGAATTATACTAGATAGGTATGGATATTGTGGAGATAAAGAAAATATAAGAGGGCTGATTTATTGTTGTGAAATTTTCGATCCCCACCTCCTTATTTATAAAGAGGTCGATGAAATTATGATGTCCCAAACCTACTGGGCTTGGGCCTCTAGCTCCTTTTCCATCTCCAGTCCATTAAAGTCATATTGGGCTACAACAGGGATCTAGAAGAATATTAAATTGGCCTGCTAATTTATTTAATTTCCAATATCCAATAAACTTAGGATATTATTAAATAAATTAAATATTACTTTAATTCCACTAAAGAAGTAATACTGACTTAGCAATTTAATACATATTTGTGAATATGCTTTCTCATTTAGTTTAGTCATTCCCCGTGTTTAAGATCTAGCCTTTGTATCCTCTTAGGGTTGATATGACCGAGCCTTAGATGCTAAAGATAGGTTTGATTCAACTCTGAAGGTTCTTTTCTTTTATTAGGGTATGTGATCAATTTATTCAGTAATTGCTTTTACGTAGTGTTTTGCATAGGATTAAATAAATAAAGATGTCCATCCAATGTGCCAGAATAGATAAAATGTTTACCACTAAAGATAACAACCTTGTTATCAAAAGAAACTGAATATCCATCCAAAAACAGTTTAGAAACGAAAATAAGGTTTCGCCTAAAATGTGGCACATAAAGACAATCCTTTAAAACTAAAATCCTATCAATACTAAAAGATAAGGTGATGTCTCCCACTGCAACTACCGCCACTTTTGTAGCATTGCCCATGTAGACGATGATCTCCCCATCACTCAGCTACCTTTTTACCAGGAACCCCGATAAAGACATGCAAACATGATCAGTAGCTCCAGTATCTACTATCCAAGACTGAGTAGAACAAGTTGCTAAACATGTTTCAACAACAAGAGTGTGAGACATACCCTTCTTTTTCTTGTTTGGACACACCACCTTCCAGTGACCTGACTGGCTGCACTTGAAGCACTTTGTCTTTGACTTGAATTCCTCGGGCGGAATCTTTGCCTTAGGCTTCTTCACCTTAGGTGCCACATTTGCAGCCTTCTTTGGCGAGTACCTCTTCTTTTTAGTACCAGAAGAAGACGCCCTATTTTTGGCTACGTGTGCATCTGGATTTCCCTTCTGAAGTAACTCAGCTGCCTGAAGATCCATGAGCAGTTCAGATAAGGTAACATCCTTCTTTATCATATTGAAGTTCAATCTAAACTGCTCAAACTTTGCAGACAGACTGTGAAACACGATATCGATCTGAGATTCAGTGTCCAAATCTCTATCCAAGGTCTCGATCTCAGCCAGATAACTCATCATCATGAGAACGTGATCCCTAACAGGTGTGGAGTCAACCATTCTCACGCTCATCAAGTTCTTCATCGCCAAATGGCGTGCCGAGCGTTTCTTGTAATCGAAGAGCTCCTTAAGGTTGAGCATGACATCATAAGCAGTCTTTATAGACTGATGTTGATGTTACAACACATTTGACATAGAAGCTAAAATATAACAGTGCGCCATCTCATCAGACTCGACCTACTTAGCATAGGCCAACCTTTGCTCTTCTCCAGAATTCTCATCTGACTTTTGAGGACATTCATCTTCAAGTACGAATTTGTGTCCCTTAGCAGTTAGGACGAGGTTAAGATTACGAATATAGTCATTGTAGTTTTCACCGATTAACTTGTTTTCTTTGACTATTGAGGACAGATTGGAGTGTGCCATGATGATATAGAATAACTGAAAAAATAAACATGTAGTACAGTCACAAACTTTAAGATAAACAATATATAATTGAAAACCTCATAAAATTATATACTTTTCCACCGATATTTTAAAAATATTTTCTACAAGCCACGATAGTGTGGACGTTTATAAAATTCATTTTGAAATAGGTTATCAAACCTTTAATTTGCCTCCAGTTGAATTTCCTTACAACAAGGAAATTAATAGCCGGAAACCAACATGACCATGTAATCTTCTAATTAATAAGCCACAATAGTGTGGACGTTTATTAATAAATTACATCTAATTGTGAACACCATCATCTTTGCACCAAGAACACTAGTTTCGAATTTAACTGCTCTAGATGGAGGAGTCAGTTAGTTCTAACAGTGTTTTACAACTATCTTTATAAAGAGGTTTAATTTATCGAGAATTCTATGATATGACACATCCGATATGGAGGAAGACCTATTGTCAACGCGCATGCCCATTATTTCTCAATTAAACCAGATTAATGGAGACCGTATGAGATTTCTACATACTTTGGTATAAATCTCTCCCACTTAGTTATTTACGATTGAGGTTTTATTTTATCCCATTTTAAAACATGCAAACACCACATAAAATGATAAACCACCATTGCATGCTTCAAAGAACATAATAAGCAATAAATAACACCATCATGGCTTATATCGCATGTTGCTTAATGAGATAAAATAGAAAAGTCAGCTCTGGAATCGCGGGATGCCCTTCCTTGATAGGGCTGGATCTCTTTCCTTCCTTGGATTGATCTTCAAACCTTATTCAATATATAGAATATCTATTCCTAAAAGAAAAATCCTAATATATCTAGAATAAAATTACAACTCAATTACTCAGTGATTTTCGAAAAAATCACTACTAGGTCTAAACCATTTTATTTTTCCTATTACATCAAAACGACATATTAAAACAAAATTCCTAGACCTAATCCATGGATTTTCTCATGGATTAGAATCATGTAGCCAAACCGGCATACAGACCAAACACACAATCAACATAAATTAAAACATCCATCACATAATTTAGGAGCCATGATAGTTGGTAAACCTACAAACATGTTAGTCTACAAATCCAACAATCACAATTACATGATTAGCATAAAATAACATATGATATCCATACATGACATAATTTTCGAAGATATCATTTAATTAAATTAAATATTTCGAAAATTACTGCAAGATACAATTTGGAAATTAAACAATTATCTGCCAAATTAAATCTTTGTAAATCTCGAAAATACCATAAGGATAAATCTGGAAATTTATTAAAATTATCCACCAAATTTATTACTTAATTTTTTTTTAAACCCTAATTAATTAATATTTGGAAATCTTGATATATCTATAAAAAATCCATTCCAAATAATATACTAGGATCAAAATTCTTAAGAAATAAAATCTGGAAATTTGATCCACTTCAAACTCTTTTTAAATTTAATTTCTAATTTCAATTCTATCTAGATTAGAATTAAGTAATTTATGATATATCCCAAAAATTACTTTTCCAATTCTTATCTTCATGATTTTCGAAAAATCTAAGAATTAAAATCTGAAAATTTGATCCACTTCAAATTCTTTCCAAATTTAAATTCTATTTTCAAATCTTATTAAATTGGAATTTGATAAATATTGATTTATATCATATATTACCTTATCTAATTTCAACCTTCTAGATTTTAAAAATTACTAGAATAATAAATCTGAAAATTTGATCCTCTTCAAACTCTTTCCAAATTTAAAATTATATTTTCAAATCTATTTAGATTAGAATTAAGTAATTTGTGATATACATCAAAAATTACCATATCTAATTCCAATTCTTATAATTTTCGACCACACCAACTAAATAAATCTGAAAATTTGATTTTATCAAAATCTTCTCCAAATTAATTTATCATGGCTGATAATTTGCACAAGAAAAATTAAAGAATTAACACATCAAATTTTGAAAAAATTTGATGCTTCAATTTTCGATCCTTATGCCTAAATAAATCTAGAAATTTTGATACTTCAAAAAACTATTCCAAATTAATTCATTAAGGTCAAAAATTTCATAAAAAAAATTAGGGAATTTTATACACCAATATTTCGAAAAATTGGTACCATAATTTTTGAAACACCTAACTAATTAAATCTGAAAATTTGGATAGATCAAAAAACTATTCCAAATCTAATGTGATTAGGACCGAAAATTATCCTACTTTACAAAACAAGAATTTTTGAATTAATACAAAAATTCATCGAAGTTTTGTACAACATAAAAATCGAAACACATGAACATTAAATCTGAAAATTTAAATATCATAAATTTATCAACAAATTTAACATGTAATTCGAATTTATGCTAGGATTAAAACTAGAACAGTGTCAAAACCCGCTCTGACACCAATTGTTGGGGTTTTTTCGATTTAAACCACCGCAGGATCTCATTAGATGTTCTTTAATCATAATGTCATGTAAATCATAATTTCATGCAGCACATATGTTTTAATAGCGAGTTCAATTAATCATGCAATCCAGTTTTTCTGTTCTACTGAAAACGGAAACATAGAACACCGAAAAGAAAACTTACAATTAACCGTCGGGTTGAGGACAAGATTAAAGGTCTAATCTTGCTATTGTATGTGTGAAGAACGGCACCCTCTCTTTTGCAATTTGACTTCTCGATCTTCTGCTGTATTCCCGGACTATATCTAGATTCAGGGTGGGCTGAAATCTACTAGATAGGTATGGATACTTTGGACATAAAGAGAATGTAAGAGGGTTGATTTGTTGTTGTGAAATTTTCGATCCCCACCTCCTTATTTATAAAAAGGTGGATGAAAATATGATGTCCCAAACCTACTGGGCTTGGACCTCTAGCTCTTTTTCCATCTCCAGTCCATTAAAGTCATATTGGGCTACAACAGGGATCTAGAAGAATATTAAATTGGCCTGCTAATTTATTTAATTCCCAATATCCAATAAACTTAGGATATTATTAAATAAATTAAATATTACTTTTATTCCACTAAAGAAGTAATACTAACTTACCAATTTAATACATATTTGTGAATATGCTTTCTCCTTTAGTTCAGCCATTTCCCGTTATTACAATTTGTTGCCTGAAATAATGTGAATTACGGATGTAAATTACAAAGTTAAATGAAATATTGAAGCTAGTGTTACCACATTGCCTTCAACATGTAGCGGAAACGTAAACAGAACTTTGCACAAAATAAATTTTAAATCACACTCCTTACGGTGTGTGATTGTCTCAAGGCGAAATTCACTAACATAAGTGATAAACAAAAACAATGCTGATGTTGTCTCGGTTCACTCCCTTGACAACACTGCATAAAACATACAGATGACTATCCTAGCTTCACTCACTCGAATAATCTCTCAAACAAACCTATCTAAACACATATATAGATTACAACAAGTCACTCAAAATCCTAGAATCTCAAAGGCGACTATCTGACCTACACACACAACTGGAATGAATGTCTCTAGTTGATTGGGACTCTAGGCTAATGTTTGGGAAAATGTCTTGGATATTTGAGATGACACTAGATGCAAGTTTCAGAGCTTCTCATAAACCACGGTGATAACCTGTTTGCATAAATGATTTTAAGGTCTAAGGAGACCTTAAATACTTCCTCCATCTTGTCTTGGCAGTTGCCTCACAATCCTAGATGAGTTGGACTTGAATCAACCGCCTTCCACTACCCATTGTTGAAGTGGACTTGAGATAACCGTCTTCTGCATTGCGTGGCACACGTTATTCAACATCGTGCAATAGTAAAGGTTACTCCGGTGACCCACGATCTCCTGCAATGGTTAGTGTCCAATAGAGAGTGGGAACATCACGTCCCCTACAAATCTGGAACAGATTTTGAACAAGTCAAAATCAAACATTATCCACGATTTAATTCATAATAAAATAACTAATAAATCCATAAATACGTGGAAAATAAAATGTGATAAATATCACAATATAATCAGATTAATTTAATAATGAATTAATTCAAAATACTAGGAAAGGATAAGATCAATATCCCGAGTGTTATACTCGATATGACGAGAATGATGGAACATCATTAGATACAACATTGATTGCGATGTTATCAAACGAAGTGATAACATCATCTGGAACACGTCATACTCAACACCCGTGTTTAAGATCTAATGTTCATTAATTACTTATTTAAGCCTCTGACAGCTATAATTAATTAATATCTAAAACCTTGAGTAGTACCACACAAGATTTATCATGTACGGAATAAATTCCACTTGCAAGGTTTCACATGAACTTGTGTTTCCTCAAGAGAGCATCATCAACCTGGCGCACCAAGACACGGTGTTTATATATATTGCACGGCACATCATATATGCAAATGCCATTACCCAAAATATCTAGTTTATTGATTTTATAAAAGAACCTCACCCATTATAGATGAAAGCAATAAACAAAGTATATATATGTTCGTCAATAAATACAAGTTAAGAACCTGAACTTTGTGGATCTTTGTTCTCTAACTTATAGTGTCAGAGTAGAGAACAGTATCCTATCATGATCATCCTCAATGCACTCACAAGTGTATTAGAATAATTAATTTGTCAAGATAAACTAACTATCAAATTATTCTACGGTATACCGATGGTGTATTCAGGACCATCTAAACCGTGAGTCTTTTAATACAATACAAAGATATGATGATATGATCTTATCGTGTGTTCACTCACACTATATGCAATGGTAATTAAATTCTATTGCCGTGTAAAAGATTTATATACTACGGTAAAATAAAAAATATTGTGACATATAGTGATAATATACAACAGTATATTATGTTTAGACAACGATATTTACCATTGCGTATGATTCTATTATACAATGGTAATATTAGGACCAATCATTATATATAATCACTATATACAACGGTAATAAAAAAAATTGTTACGTATACTACAAATATATAACAGTAAATTTCATGTTTACAATGGCAAATACCATTGTATATGATGATTGTATACAACCATTAAAAAAATTATACTGTCATCTAAAGTATATATACACAACAGTAATATCAAAAACAGTTACATATATTGTTCACAGCAATGGTAATAATGAAATACATAACGGTATATTACCGTCGTGTATCATTAGAATAAACAACGGTGATTCTCCGTTGTATAATGAATAGACAATGGAGATTCTCTGTGGTGTATGGCATTTTTTCTTGTAGTGCTTGTCTCTTAGAAAATCTACCCAAGTGAATCCATATGTAGGAGATCTAAAACTCTCTGTGAAGTCGTATCCTGAACTTCTTTGTGCTGAGACCTAGTCTGCTTTCCAATCTAACAAAGACCACATACTTTATCATATTTAACTTTGATCTGAGCCTCTAACCATCTCCTTGTTGATGATCTTCTGGAGACTTCTAAAGTGAATGTGTCCAAGTTTTTTATGCCAGATCTTTGATTCTTCCAATGATGTTCTTTCACATGTTACTGTACTTTGTGCAGGTATATGAAGCTGATAACAATTGTCAGCTGATCTTTTTCTTTCCATGAATAAGTCATTATTCTTTTTCATCACCCTGCAGCTCTCCTTGGTGAATACTATTGTCATGTTATTATTACAAAGCTGACTGATGCTAATAATATTGGCTTTAAGTCCATCAACTAACAATGTCTTCTTCATCTTGGCCATCCCTTCAACAACAAGTTCTCATTTTCCCATGACTTTGTCTTTCTTGCCATCTCCGAACGTCATAAAGTCTGAGGAACAGGCCTTTAAATTCTGCACAACTGAACAATCTCCAGTCATAAATCTTGAATAACCACTATTAAAGTACCAGTTACACTTGTCCTCCACTCGCAGTGATGTATGAGCAATCAAATTGTTCTGAGCTTTCTGTTTGACAACCCATTACTTTTTCTAAGCAGGTTTCTTCTTCTTTTGCACAGTTGGTCTTATATCCTTGTTACAAGATTATTTTTACCAAAAATCTTCTTTTCATCCTTCTAAGATCATTGAGATACTTCTCACAATGTGGTCGAATATGGCATTTTCTCCTTATAATAATGGCAGATAATTCATCTCCTGTTGCCATTCAATTTATGATCAGACTTCCTTCTATCTGTAATATTCTTCTTATTGTATTGAACATTCTTATGTACATGTGCTGACTGACTTGTAATTTCTTTGATAAATACTGTCTTTGATTATCCTCCATTATATCCAAGACCTGGATGATTGTTTTCTGAATATCCTGGACCAGTTAGAATCTTATCAAGATTCTTTATTCCACTATTCAGCATAGTGACATTCTTCTTGATGGATTTGAGCTCTGAAGATAATTCAGCAATCTCTTTCTCTTGCTGTTGTATGATTACTTTCTGATCTGAATTAGATTTGATAAGTATCTCATTTTCCTCTATAAAACTCTTGTTGTGCGACTGAAGAGTCCTATTGATCTTTATAATTTCTAGCCACTTTGTACACATCTTTTTGTATGTTTTCAAAAATTATTCTTGGCTAAAGTCCTCATTATTTGAGTCATCCTTTTCTGCATAGATGAATGGATCTTGAAATTCAGAAATTTTAGCTGTGAATGCAATAGTTTCTTCATCTGAGTCACTATTACTTTCTTCAAAATCATCATCACTGAGAGATGCACTATAATTCTTCTTGTTTCTCTTCAGTGTGTTAGTACATTCAGCTTGAATATGACCAAATCCATCATACTCTCTACATTGAATTCCCCTTCTTGAATTGGGCTGTTGATACTCCTTCTGATCATTGCTGGAGTTTCTTTCTTGCAGAGTGTTCCCAAAAAGGTTGTCTTGTATACTTTTTTAGGTACATCTTCTATAACCTCAGTTTTAAGAGCAATACCTCTCTTCCTTGAGCTGCTATCTTCATCTTCTAGATTCATCTCGAATGTCCTTAAAGACCCCATCAGTTCATCAAGCCTCATACTCTTGATATCCTTAGCTTCTTCAATGGCAGCAACTTTGTAGACAAATTTCTTTAGAAAGGATTTGAGCACCTTCCTTACAAGCTTCTCATTATTCATGGGCTCACCGAGAGCAAAACTCTCATTAGATATACTCATTAGTCTAGCATTGAACTCACCCATAGACTCAGTTTCTTCCATTCTAAGATTTTCAAACTTAGAAGTAAGATTTTGAAGTCGAGATAATTTTACTGAACTGGTCCCTTCAAAGGTGGTTTTTAGAATATCCCATACAGCTTTAGCAGTCTCATAAGTTGAAATCAGACTAAATGTCTCTAGATCAATTGTAAAGAATATAACATTGAAAGTTTTAGAGTTGACATTATACCAGTTTTTCTATGGCACAATCTATTCTTCTTCTTCAATCTCCACCTGTTTTCCTTCTTTGGCAACTATTGGCTTCTCACATCCTTCAGTGATGCTTTTCCATGCAGGTTCATCTATTGATCTCAGAAACGGCATCATCCTTGCTTTCCAGTAAGGATAATTATTGCCTTCAAGCAGAGGTGGTCTGACCGTAGATCCTCCTTCCTTGACTGAGGTCATAACTTGAAATCAACTAAAATCTTCATGCGATTATGTACTTTTCAGGACTCTTTTTACTTTTAACCAAAGGCGACCTGCTTTGATACCAATTGAAGTTATATCAACCGTGTGGATAGAATCATGTTCACCATCATGTACACGTACATTATTGAAAACATGTAAGGTCAGAATGCTAAATATAAAGTAAATAAATGACATGAGGTTGGTAACCTTGTTCGATCAACTGATCTACATCAGAGGGACTTCACAAGTCTGTGAGAAACAATCCACTATTCTGTTACAAGGTTACAAAGGCTATTACACAATGATCTCCCGTCACTCGACCCCTTTTCTACTCTCTATAATCTCTTTCGATAAACTGAATTGTGAGATCCCCTCACACACTAGACTTCATCTAGTTCCCACAGAAAATCTCTCCCGAAACTCCTTTAGGTGTGTATGAAAGAATTTCAAACACAGACTAGACACACAATGATCGCAAGGATTAAACCTAGTATAATCGTATACTATAAGCTTGAAACTTGAAGTCTTTTTAGACTCACTAGCTCTTGTGTATAGGTAAAACCTCGACACAAAACTAGTTTGATTCCTAAGCTATTTGTAATAATAAGTTTATAGCCTAAACAAGGTAATCAGATTTGTCCTAAATTAAATCAAACTCTAATAAGGAAACTTTCCTAGTTTGATTCAAAATTCTCTAGTTAGATTCATTCCTTGAATAGAACTCGTCTTCTTCCATCTTCATGTTCATCTTGGATGAGACATCTTCTATTCTGAAACGTTCATCTTCAATCAGGAACTTCAACTTCTTGAATCCAGCTTACCACGTCTCTTGAAAAATTTTTGGACATCTATGTACATGATCATATTCACAAACATGCTCATGTACATTATTCTATCTTCAATCAGATTGGCAGCAAAATGTTCATATCATAATGTCTAGAAGATGGCCTTTAAAACTTAAAAAACCAAAACCTTTGTGTTCTTTGAATTGCCATAAGGATCATAACAATCTACAAAACACTTAGTGCTAAACGATGGCACTAACAAAATACTTCTATAAGCTATCTAGTTTATTAAAGACCCACACTTGAGTTCTATAAGTGGGAGTAAAAGAAAACAAACACCTTTGAGTGAGGGCTTTATCTGATCAATAATTATTTAACAAGTTCAAAAGCTCGAAGAGATATCCCACTAGGTTATTTATGCCAAAAATATTACTTTTTCAAAGAACTTATAAACTCGAAGGGTTCTCACACATTACAAAGATATATGGGAATAACAGAAGAAAATCAACGCTTAGCAACTGAGAACCGTGCTGAAAATTTTTCACTAAGGTGTCAGTATAACCTAACAAGAAAGTGTTATTACTGATTATTGATGTTCAAAGAAGTATCTTAAAAAGATTACAAACTATCCAAGAGTATTTAATCAAGGAGTTTTCAATAAAAAATAAGTTATTGAAGGGTGATCGATCTAACTAGTATGAGAATGAATAAATAGATTTGTCAAAACTTCATATAATACTTGTTGAGGCTTTTTTGAATTAAACCACCGCAGGATCATTTGGATGTTCATTAACCCATGTTCATGCAAATGATATTTTTATGTCTCCAACATGTTTATCACACATCTAGCACAAATAACATGTAGAGCAAATCGAATCTAATAAAGCGGAATACATAGAATCGAATTACTTACAATTGTCAGACGGTCTGAGGACAAGATCAAAGATCTAATCTCGTTGTTGAATGAAGATAGGATCGGCTCCCCCTTCTCCTACACTGGATAGGCGTCTTCTCCACTGTATTCCACTACAAGATCTTTTATTGTATTCCTGAACTGAGTACCAGATACAGAGTGGGCTATATACTACTGATAGAGTTGTGAAATCTATGGATATCTTGAGAGACAAAGAGGGGCTGAATAATATTGTTATAATTTTCATCCCCCTCCATATGATTAAATAGAGAGGTGGCCGAAAATCCACTCCCTAACCCTACTGGGTTTAGGCCTCTTTCTCAAGTCCTATATCCAGTCAACTTTCAGTCAAGTTGGGCTACAACATGTGTAATACCCGAGCTTTTCACTACTCAATAATTATCTCAATATATGTGATTATTTATATTTTAATTATGTTTATATATATGTAAACATAATAATGCATACATTTATTCGTTTAGGACATTATTAATGATTTTTGATATATAGGGAATAGAATAAATTAATACTTGCCAATACATACATATGTTGATCAAATTAATATTTTATTATAAGTGGATAAATTATATAATTGTATATTTATATCCACATACACATTTTAACTTAGCTAGTGGATAAGTAAATAATAATAATAACAATAATAATAATAATAATAATAATAATAATAATAATAATAATAATAGCTTACACGTAGACATATGTTTGAAAAGTAGAATGCATTGGTTGATTGTGTTTATACCATAGACACATGTATATACATATAATACTTCTAATTTGGGATAAGTATGTGTAACCTTATCTACAGATATTGCAAGCTAAACAATTATAATATATATATATATATACACACCTATCATATAACCTTATAAAATGAACTTTGATGAAACAAAAATATCAAGGGAGACAGACGGAAGTTAGTTGAGGTTTGAAACAAAGGTATCATCAAATTAATTTAATCTTACTTTTGATGAATTATTTTAATGCTAGAGAACATAATCATCCTACAAATTTAATTGTTTAACTATATGCATAATTAAGGTCATAAAAATTATCCCAAGAAACTTGAGCTGTTGATGCTTTATCTAGTTATTGCATATAATTAGCTAGTTTATAATTTTACTATGGTCAGTTAATTTCTAAAAAAAAAAAAATTGGATTAGTAAATTATAGATACAGATCATAGTTTGGCTATTAAGATATAAATTGGTGAATATATAAGATATTTCAAAAGTTTAGTTGAGCTAATAGCATAAGTATATAAATTAATAGTAATATTACTTAAATATGTATATAACGAAAGAAAATAGCAATCAATTAATTAATAAGTTAGAAAATTTAATGACTTGTGTAAATGAATTGTATTTATCCTGTTGGATTAATCCACTTCTTTAACAAATTTATCCAAGTTAGAATCATATTTTATGTGGTG
The DNA here is from genome assembly GCA_026008535.1 of Perilla frutescens. Taxonomy (NCBI): domain Eukaryota; kingdom Viridiplantae; phylum Streptophyta; class Magnoliopsida; order Lamiales; family Lamiaceae; genus Perilla; species Perilla frutescens. Next base: position 20,371,531 of record BRKX01000004.1, read on the forward strand.
AAAAATTTAATTAACCAAGCCATGAGATTATGCTGGTGTGAGATATTTTATAATTAATATTAGTTATGAAGCTTTGCATTAAAGAAGAAAAAGGTTTAGCACAATTATATTTAAATTAAGAATATAGTTAAAGCTATTGCCTATATATTATTGTATTGAAATAAAATTCTTTGTATTATATAAGTTCATAATACTTCGTTATCAATTATAGAGTTTATAATAATTAGTAAATTTTAATTCACCTTATATTAACTCGATATTAATCTTTGGTTTATCTTAATTAGATTCTCTTGAGAAAGCATACACTTTAGGATTACAAATATTGTAATCTTTGGAATTGAGGTAAGTAGAAATCCATTTGCAACTACAATGCATGAATATATTATTATTTGATTATATGTGATTATTATTTACTATTGTGTTATAATTTATTATCAGATAAATATGTGGTACATACTTGTGAAATTCTATTTCTTTGCATTAAATATCTTGTACATGAGCATAAGCATATGCATGCACGACATGTAGATGTTGTTGAGGTAGCATGCATGAAAAGGTTTTGAGAGAGGGAAAAATGTTTTGTTTGGGATTGATCACCACCAGCCCGTGTTGTGATGTGTTGTATATTTGTGCCTCGAGTGGGATGACTTCCATGTGGGATCAAAGGGAACAGGCAGGGGGCGTGTCCCTTGGGGTTCAGGGAGGATGGTCCACTTCGATTACACCTTTGAGGTGATGAGTGACTGATGTGGGATGACTTTCATGTGGGATCAAAGGGAACAGGCAGGGGGCGTGTCCCTTGGGGTCCAGGAAGGATGAGCCACATGAGTGCACTAATCACATTATGGCCAAGTGATATTGAATATATTATGAGCTCATGACTCATATTGGTGTCTGGTGAAGGGAGCCAAGTTCCTAAACAATGAAAATGCTTTTGAGATGAAATATTTTATATCACGAGCATTAGCCAGGGTGTGTTGTCTTCTTTATGTGTCGTGTATGAGGTCGCATGCATGATTTCTACTTACTGAGCTTTAGCTCATATAGTTCATGCATTGTAGGTGATTCTGATGAAGTATAAAAGTGCTTGGTGCGAGATGTGGAGTTTCCAAGAGTTCATGTGGGTCTATGTATATGGATGACGACCTGATGGGCTTTTGTTTATGAGCTTTTCGCACCACCCTTTTGATTCTGTTTTTGTTCAAGCGTGAAACTTCTTCGAAGTTCACCATTTTGATTGTATATAAACTTTTATCTTTCCTGTTGTACTCTTTTGACTTCAGAGTACTCTTTCTACCCTTAATATATTTATGTAAAGTATGTTTGGAAGTACATCTTATCCTTTCTCAAGTAATCCAATACTTTTCTTTCTATTTCAAAAAAAAAAATATAAGGCACGCTCGCATTGTCAGTCTTTTCTTTTACATCCGTTTAAGGGATGTCACAGAGTGGTATCAGAGCCAGGTTCATACTTCTATAGACTATCCATATACATGATCTCTGGACTTTGGAGCAACACGCGCCCGTAAGTTTTATTTGAATGATTGTTTTTATGTCTATTGTAAGATTATGTTTATTGTGTTTGTATCAGACTACAAAAATAAGTTATTTCACTATGGTGAGAGATCGAGGTATGGGTGGTAGTGGTGAGAGAGCATCTGGTGAGGGAACTTCTAATCCAGGGATGGATAGAGATGCTATTATTGATCGACTTACCGAGCTTGTGGAAAGGCAGTCTGGACAAATTCAGGAGCTTATCCAGCAAAGGGAGGCAAATCGACAGGGTGTGGATGATGAGAATCGAGTATGCCATCAAGCTAACCATGTGGAAATGGTTGGGGAAAGATTTAGAAAACTAAATCCTCTGACTTTTGAGGATACGGTGGATCCTACTTTTGCGGAAGATTGGCTGAGAACATTAGAGAACATGTTCAAGTATAGTAGAATTCCTGAAGATGAAAAAGTTATATGTGCCACTTTTATGCTACGTGGGAGTGCAGGACACTGGTGGGATACTGTAACGAGCATTGAAGATGTTGCTGCCATGAGTTGGGAAAGATTCAAACAGTTATTCAGGAACAAATATTTCACAGCCCCTATTCGTGCGCTGAAAATGAATGAGTTCATACAACTTAGACAGGGGAACATGACGGTTGGAGATTATATTCGAAAATTTGAACAATTGTCTAGGTTTGCGACGCATATGATTAACACTGAGGCACTTAAAGCTGAGAGATTTCTTGAAGGACTGAAGCCAGAACTGTATAGAGATGTGAGTATGACAGGAGTTCAAGGAGCAACATACTCACAAATTGCCGAACGAGCTTTAGTTGCTGAACAAGCTGAACTCAGGATCTTTCGTGCTCAAGAAATGTGACGTCAGCTTAGACAAGGACAAGGGCAAGGTCAAAGGTGGGCTGGAGGTGAAAGAAAAACACAACCTTTTCCTCAGGGCCAGAGACCGAAGTTTCAACCAAGACAGGGGCAACAATCATGGGATGGATCAAAACAAATGCCAGCGAACAGATCAGGGTAAGGCACCTGCGGTGCAACCTACATGTCCGTCATGCGGTGAACAACACTAAGGAAGATGTTATGCAGAATCTCGTAGCTGCTTCAAGTGTGGAAAACCTGGTCATGTTGTCAAAGCTTGCCCCGAGTCTAATCCTAATGCGCAAAAGAAGGTACTGGCTAGGGCATTTACTATTACTAAAGATGATGCAGAGGCGAACCCATCTGTTGTTACAGGTAAAATTTCTATCTTTGGAATTCCAACATTTGTATTATTTGATTCGGGAGCTACGCATTCATTTGCATCCACTGAGTATGTGAAGAGGTTGGGTAGGATACCTGATATTGCTGCAACTAGTTATAACATAATGATACCTTCTGGTGAGTCGAAGAAAACTAGTCAAATTTTGAGGGCTTGTTCTATTCCCATAGGAAATAGGGAGTTATATGCAGATTTGATAGTTTTTGCGATGAATGACTATGATGTCATCTTGGGAATGGATTGGTTATCAAAATATTACGCGAGTATAGACTGCAAGAAGAAAGAAGTAACATTCCAACCACCTGGAGAAAAGCCATTTTCTTTTGTTGGGATTCCAAAGAAACTCAAATTTCCTCTAATCTCAGCGGTGAAAGCGCAAAAGCTTTTAGATAAAGGATGTGAAGGGTATTTGGTAAGTGTTATGAATATTGAGGATCGGGGTCATTCCCTACCTAGTGAGGTACCGATTGTTCAAGAATACCCTGAAGTGTTTCCAGATGATCTTCAAGGATTACCACCTGATCGAGAAATAGAATTTGTTATTGACCTTCATCTAGGAACTGCTCCAATATCTAGAACTCTCTATAGAATGGCGCCAACTGAGTTGAAGGAATTGAAGATACAACTCCAAGATCTACTTGAAAAAGGTTTCATAAGGCCTAGCTTTTCACTGTGGGGTGCTCCAGTTTTGTTTGTTCGAAAGAAGGATGGTACTTTAAGAATGTGTATAGATTATCGAGAACTAAATAAAGTTACGATAAAGAATAAATATCCTTTGCCCAGGATTGATGATTTGTTTGATCAGCTTCAAGGAGCATCTATGTTCTCGAAGATTGACTTACGTTCAGGGTACCATCAATTGAAGGTAAAGGAGGAAGATATTCCCAAAACGGCATTCAGCACGAGGTATGGTCATTATGAGTTCTTGGTTATGCCTTTTGGGCATGCTCCTGCAGCATTCATGGATTTGATGAATAGAGTATTCAAAGACTATTTGGATAAATTTGTTATAGTCTTTATCGATGACATCCTAATATACTCTAGAAATAAAGAGGAGCATGCAGTATATTTAAGGTTGGTGTTGGAGGTGCTGAAAGCAAAACAATTGTATGCAAAATTCAAGAAGTGTGAATTTTGGTTAGACCAAGTGATATTCTTGGGACATGTCATATCAGGTATGGGAATATCGGTGGATCCAAGAAAAGTTGAAGCCATAAATAATTGGCCTCAGCCAATAAATCCTTCAGAAGTACGTAGTTTTCTCGGCCTTGCGGGATACTATCGTAGATTTGTTGAAGGATTCTCAAAGATTACCTCTCCTATGACACAGTTAACTAGAAAGAGTGTGGCATTTAAATGGACAGAAGCCTGTGAGAAAAGTTTTCAGGAGTTGAAAAAAAGGTTGACAACGTCACCAATTCTATCAATCCCAATTAGCACTGGAGGTTTTGTGGTATATAGTGATGCCTCAAAGAATGGTCTAGGTTGTGTATTGATGCAAAATGGCAAAGTAATAGCATACGCATCTAGACAATTGAAAGAATATGAGAAGAATTATCCAACGCATGATTTGGAGCTAGCTGTAGTGGTATTCGCACTGAAAATTTGGAGGCATTATCTTTATGGAGAACGGTGTGAAATCTATACTGACCACGAGAGTTTAAAATATTTGTTCACCCAAAAAGAGTTGAACATGAGGCAAAGAAGATGGTTAGAATTGGTGAAAGATTATGACTGTGTGATCAATTATCATCCTGGTAAAGCTAATGTTGTAGCTGATGCTTTGAGTAGAAAATCCATTCAAGGTGGGGCAACTACGACCATAAGTTCTATGCAAAAGCAAGAGCTAGTCGACTTGCAGAAGATGGGTGTGGAAGTTTTGGACCATGAATCAGTTGAAGCAAAGTTGACAGCTTTAACAATCCGACCTACCTTAATTGACAAGATACGAGAAGGTCAACCAAATGATGAGTACTTAGATACAGAAGGAAAGAAAGTCATATCAGGGGTACATTCTGACTTTACATTGTCTGAAGATGGCATGTTACGCTTTAAAGGTCGAATTTGTGTACCTAATAGGAAGGAAATTCGGGAAGAAATTTTGAAGGAAGCACATTCAACACCTTATTCGATTCATCCTGGTGCTAGTAAGATGTATAGAGATCTAAGAAAGAATTATTGGTGGCTAGGTCTCAAGAGGGATGTCACTCAGCAGATAAAAGCAGAACACCAAAGACCAGCAGGAACTTTGCAGCCATTGTTAGTTCCAGAATGGAAATGGGAGAGGATCACAATGGATTTTGTGGTAGGATTACCAAAAACAGTCAAAGGTCATGATGCTATTTGGGTTATAATTTATTGATTAACCAAATCAGCTCATTTTCTTCCTATCTCATCAACTTACCCTATGGATCGCTTGGCTCAGACATATATACAAGAAATAGTAAGACTCCATGGAGTACCACTATCAATTGTTTCAGACAGAGATTCGAGATTCCTATCCACTTTTTGGAAAAGTTTGCAGAGGGCTCTGGGGACACAGTTATCTTTTAGCACATCTTATCATCCACAGACGGATGGACAATCAGAACGAACTATACAAACCTTGGAAGATATGCTTAGAGCATGTGTTCTAGATTTTCATGGTCAGTGGAGCAAGTTTTTACCTTTGATTGAATTTTCATATAATAACAGCTATCAATCTACCATTGGAATGGCGCCCTATGAGGCATTGTATGGAAGGAAGTGTAGATCCCCAGTTCATTGGGATGAGGTTGGAGAAAGAAAACTTTTGGGTCCAGATATGGTCCAAGAGATGGTTGAAGCTGTATCACAAATCAGAAGCAGAATGAAAGCTGCTCAGAGTCGACAAAAGAGTTATGCGGACCGGAGAAGAAGAGTGCTGGAGTTTGAAATAGGGGATCAAGTGTTTCTAAAAGTTGCTCCAATGAAAGGAATTATGAGATTTGGAAAGAAAGGGAAGCTCAGTCCAAGATATATTGACCCATTTACTATTACTGAAAGAGTTGGAGAGGTTGCGTATAAACTTCAGCTACCCACGCACATGTCACAGATATATAACGTATTTCATGTCTCAATGTTGAGAAAATATGTGGCGAATCCATCTCATGTTCTAAAAGATACACCAATAGAGCTGAAAGAAGATTTGAGTTACAAAGAGATACCAGTTAAGATTCTTCTTCGAGAGGTAAAGCAACTTAGAAATAAAAACATCCCATTAGTTAAGGTGTTATGGAGGAATCAGTTAGTGGAAGAGGCTACATGGGAAAGACAAGAGGAAATGAGAGCCAAGTACCCAGAACTATTCAGGTAAGTAAAATTTCGAGGACGAAATTTTTATAAGAGGGGAAGGATGTAATACCCGAGCTTTTCACTACTCAATAATTATCTCAATATATGTGATTATTTATATTTTAATTATGTTTATATATGTGTAAACATAATAATGCATACATTTATTCGTTTAGGACATTATTAATGATTTTTGATATATAGGGAATAGAATAAATTAATACTTGCCAATACATACATATGTTGATCAAATTAATATTTTATTATAAGTGGATAAATTATATAATTGTATATTTATATCCACATACACATTTTAACTTAGCTAGTGGATAAGTAAATAATAATAATAATAATAATAATAATAATAGCTTACACGTAGACATATGTTTGAAAAGTAGAATGCATTGGTTGATTGTGTTTATACCATAGACACGTGTATATACATATAATACTTCTAATTTGGGATAAGTATGTGTAACCTTATCTACAGATATTGCAAGCTAAACAATTATAATATATATATATATATACACACACACACCTATCATATAACCTTATAAAATGAACTTTGATGAAACAAAAATATCAAGGGAGACAGACGGAAGTTAGTTGGGGTTTGAAACAAAGGTATCATCAAATTAATTTAATCTTACTTTTGATGAATTATTTTAATGCTAGAGAACATAATCACCTACAAATTTAATTGTTTAACTATATGCATAATTAAGGTCATAAAAATTATCCCAAGAAACTTGAGCTGTTGATGCTTTATCTAGTTATTGCATATAATTATCTAGTTTATAATTTTACTATGGTCAGTTAATTTCTAAAAAAAAAAATTGGATTAGTAAATTATAGATACAGATCATAGTTTGGCTATTAAGATATAAATTGGTGAATATATAAGATATTTCAAAAGTTTAGTTGAGCTAATAGCATAAGTATATAAATTAATAGTAATATTACTTAAATATGTATATAACGAAAGAAAATAGCAATCAATTAATTAATAAGTTAGAAAATTTAATGACTTGTGTAAATGAATTGTATTTATCCTGTTGGATTAATCCACTTCTTTAACAAATTTACCCAAGTTAGAATCATATTTTATGTGGTGAAAAATTTAATTAACCAAGCCATGAGATTATGCTGGTGTGAGATATTTTATAATTAATATTAGTTATGAAGCTTTGCATTAAAGAAGAAAAAGGTTTAGCACAATTATATTTAAATTAAGAATATAGTTAAAGCTATTGCCTATATATTATTGTATTGAAATAAAATTCTTTGTATTATATAAGTTCATAATACTTCGTTATCAATTATAGAGTTTATAATAATTAGTAAATTTTAATTCACCTTATATTAACTCGATATTAATCTTTGGTTTATCTTAATTAGATTCTCTTGAGAAAGCATACACTTTAGGATTACAAATATTGTAATCTTTGGAATTGAGCTAAGTAGAAATCCATTTGCAACTACAATGCATGAATATATTATTATTTGATTATAAGTGATTATTATTTGCTATTGTGTTATAATTTATTATCTGATAAATATGTGGTACATACTTGTGAAATTCTATTTCTTTGCATTAAATATCTTGTACATGAGCATAAGCATATGCATGCACGACATGTAGATGTTGTTGAGGTAGCATGCATGAAAAGGTTTTGAGAGAGGGAAAAATGTTTTGTTTGGGATTAGTCACCACCAGCCCGTGTTGTGATGTGTTGTATATTTGTGCCTCGAGTGGGATGACTTCCATGTGGGATCAAAGGGAACAGGCAGGGGGCGTGTCCCTTGGGGTTCAGGGAGGATGGTCCACTTCGATTGCACCTTTGAGGTGATGAGTGGCTGATGTGGGATGACTTTCATGTGGGATCAAAGGGAACAGGCAGGGGGCGTGTCCCTTGGGGTCCAGGAAGGATGAGCCACATGAGTGCACTAATCACATTATGGCCAAGTGATATTGAATATATTATGAGCTCATGACTCATATTGGTGTTTGGTGAAGGGAGCCAAGTTCCTAAACAATGAAAATGCTTTTGAGATGAAATATTTTATATCACGAGCATTAGCCAGGGTGTGGTGTCTTCTTTATGTGTCGTGTATGAGGTCGCATGCATGATTTCTACTTACTGAGCTTTAGCTCATATAGTTCATGCATTGTAGGTGATTCTGATGAAGTATGAAAGTGCTTGGTGCGAGACGTGGAGTTTCCAAGAGTTTATGTGGATCTATGTATATGGATGACGACCTGATGGGCTTTTGTTTATGAGCTTTTCGCACCACCCTTTTGACTCTGTTTTTGTTCAAGCGTGAAACTTCTTCGATGTTCACCATTTTGATTGTATATAAACTTTTATCTTTCCTGTTGTACTCTTTTGACTTCAGAGTACTCTTTCTACCCTTAATATATTTATGTAAAGTATGTATGGAAGTACATCTTATCCTTTCTCAAGTAATCCAATACTTTTCTTTCTATTTCAAAAAAAAAAATAAATATAAGGCACGCTCGCATTGTCAGTCTTTTCTTTTACATCCGTTTGAGGGATGTCACAACATGGATCTAGAAGAATATTAAATTAGCCCACTAATTTATTTAATTTTCAATATCCAATAAACTTAGGATATAATTAAATAAATTAAGTATTACTTTTATTACACTAAAAAGTAATATTGACCTACCAATTTAATACATATTTACGAATATGCTTTCTCCTTTAGTTCAACCATTTCCCGTGTTTAAGATATAATGTTCGTTAATTAATTAGGTCAGCCTCTGATAGCTGTAATTAATTAACATCTAAAACCTTGAGTAGTACCACACAAGGTTTTATCATGTACGGAATAAATTCCACCTGCAGGGTTTCAACATGAACTTGTGTTTTCTTAAGAGAATATCATCAATCTGGCAAACCAGGACACGGTGCTCATGCATATTGCATGACACATCATGTATACACTATTATTACCCAAGATATCGAGTTTATTGATCCACGAAAGAATCTCACCCATTGACAAGTCAAAGTAATAAGTAATGTACACATATGCTTGCCAACAAACATGAGTTCAGAACTCGAACTCTATGGATATTTATTCTCTCACTATCAGGGTCAGAGTAGAGAATAATATCCTATCGTGATCTTCCTCAATACACTAACAAGTGTACTAGAATAATCAATTAGTCAAGATAAACTAACTTATCATATTATTCTAAAGTGTACCGATGGTGTGTTCAGGATCATCTAAGCCGTGAGCTCTTTAATACAATACAAGGTTCTAATGATATGATCTTACCGTGTGTCTCTCCACACCATATCATCTACAATGTAAGTATATTGAACATTGCATAAAATAATTATATAAAATAATCTAAATGCAAACAGTGACTACAATAACTTTCAATCCATATCATCATATCATCAGAAAAGTATACAAAGACATGTCTTTCCAGTATACAAAACTAACAATCTCCCACTTATACTTGAAGTATGTCTTTCGAGCATAAAACTAACTGGCTAACTCTCTAATCTAATTTCCAAAGCTGGCTAACTCTCCACTCAAACTGCGCCACCAGGTCTGCATCTCACTCCCATTTTCTCCACGTGACCATCAAAGGTCTTAGCCGGTAGGCTCTTTGTGAATGGATCAGCCAGGTTGTCCTCCGATGCAATCTTGACCACCACCACATCTCTTCTCTTAACGATTTCTCGTATAAGATGGTACTTTCTCTCTATGTGTTTACTTGCCTTGTGGGCTCTAGGTTCCTTCGAGTTTGCTACTACACCAGAATTATCATAGTATATCGTAATAGTCTTAGGCAACTCAGGAACCTCGCTCAAACCCAACAAGAAACTGTAGAGCCAGACAACCTCTTTTGCAGCCTCTGAGGCAGCTACATACTCAGCTTCTATGGTGGAATCAGCAATGCATTTCTACTTTATGCTCCTCCATGCAATGGCTCCGCATCCTAATGTAAACACATAGCCCGAGGTAGATTTACTCTGATCTTTGTCGGATTGAAAATCTGAGTCTGTATAATCCAAAGGCACTAGACTATCACAGTGGTATACAAATATGTAATCTCGAGTCCTTTTAAGGTATTTGAGAATGTTTTTTACCGCAGTCGAGTGACCTTGTTCAGGGTTAGACTGATATCTGCTTACCATGCCAACAACATAGCATATATCAGGCCTAGTGCATAGCATGACATACATTAAACTTCCCACAGCCGAAGCATATGATACTTTCTTCATTTCTTCTATCTCAGACTATGTTTGGGGACACATTTCCTTGGATAGATGAATTCCATGCCTGTAAGGTATAAAACCTTTCTTGGAATCTTGCATGCCAAACCTAGCCAGTACTGTATCGATATAAGTAACCTGGGACAGACATAACATCCTTTTCTGACGATCTCGAATGATCTTAAAGCCAAGGACATGTCCAGTTTCACCCAGATCCTTTCTATCAAACTGCTTGGACAAGCATACCCTATTGTTTGACAATGCCTTCTTACTGTTTTGAATAAACAAGATGTCGACAACATAAAGTACGAGGAATACCATCACGTTTCCGTCACATTTCTTGTACACACAGCTCTCATCTGGACTTTGCACAAATCCATATGATTGGATGACCTCATCAAATCAGATGTTCCAAGATCTCGATGCCTGCTTAAGTCCATAGATGGATCTCTTAAGCTTGCACACCAAGTGCTCTTGGCCCTTAGCAATGAATCCCTCTAGTTGCTTCATGTGAATGTTTTCTTCAAGACGTCTATTTAGGAAAGCTGTCTTGACATCTATTTACCAGAACTCATAATCCAAATGAGCGGCAATTGATAAGAGAATCCGGATTAACTTAAGCATGGCTACCAGTGAAAAGATTTCCTCATAATCGATCTCTTCTTTCTGAGTGTACCCTTTCGCCACTAATCTAGCTTTGAAGGTTTCAACCTTCCCGTTAGCTCATCTCTTGTGCTTGTAGACCCATTTACAACTAATGGGTTTTACCCCATCAAGTGGTTCTACGAGCTCCCAGACTTGATTGCGATCCATAGATCCAATCTCAGACTTCATTACAGTTTTTCAAAAATCTGCATCTTTATCTTGAATTGCCTCGTCATAGGTCCTGAGATCCAATTCATTTATTCCCTTCGGGAAATCTGAAGTCTGTCCCAGACCAATGAATCTATCGGGTTGGCGTACAACCCTTCCATCATGATGAGGCAGTTTACGTACTTCTGTGACACGTTGTGCAGTGTCTGGTGGTACCTCTTCTTGTAGAACTGGTGTAGGATTCAACCCTTTCCCTCTTAACTCCTCAAGGACAATTTGACTCCTTGGTTTGTGGTTTATGACATAGTCTTCCTCTAAGAATCGAGCATTCTGATCCTTAGGACTATAAAATAGATCACCTTTTGTTCCTCTAGGATATCCAATGAACAGCCTTACATTAGTACGAGGAGCCAGCTTATCAGCTTTCTTATCCAACACGTGTGCTGGGCTTCCCCCAAATCCGAATATGGTTCAAACTGGACTTTCATCTAGTCCATAGTTCTGTGGGTGTCGAATGAACTGATTTTGATGGAACCAAGTTAAGTGTGTAGGCTCCTGTTTCTAGGGCATATCCCCAGAACGAAATAGGCAACTCAGAATAACTCATCATCGATCTGACCATCTCTAACAGAGTTCTATTCTTTCTCTCTACCACGCCATTCTGTTGTGGTGTTCCTGGCGCAGTTGATAGGGCGTCTTTTACTTGTTTCTATTACTATCTTTTGATGCATTTTCTCCTAATTAATTACCCTATATTTGTGGATATTGGTAGAATGATGTGTTTGTTGAGTTGTGTAGGGATGTGTTTTAAAGATGGAGAAAATGGCATGCTTTTGATGCAAAAAGAGGCTAAGGAAAACATAGATCCAATTTCGAGTCTGAGCAGATCAAGCCGAAAGGCCTTGCAGTTGGAAAATTGGAAGAGAAAGTCTAGAAGCTGGGCTTGGATACGCATTTTGGGCTTGCTAACTCCAATTCTCGGCCCAATTCCAGACCTGGGCGCGGAAATATACTTCTTAACCGCCTTTAGGAGTCTTTTGCATGGGAATTACCATGTTTATCTAGATTAGGATTTTATTTCCTAATAGAACAATATCTTTTTATAGTTTGTAGATATATATTAGGATTTTAGTCTTAATTGGCGAGACATTTTTTAGACACTAGAAATGGCAGCAAGTTGAACGATTTTAATTCAGTGTTAATTCCCTCTTTCTTCATTACTATCACCGCACGGTTATACAAATTCATGTTGCTCGATTCAAGCATGCAAGTTAGTTAATCTACATATATTCCGGTGATAACGACGAAGCTCCGCTTATACAAACTGTGAGATCTAATTTGTCGGTTCATAATTGATTAATGCATGTACCTGTTGTTCTTGGATTTCGAATTGATAATTATTTTAAGTCTATTGGATAGTTGCAAATATTCGGTAGGTTTAGATTAATTACAAGCCAGTTAAATCATCCATACGTAATTGTGGATTAGGTTTAAATAGTGGCAAAACGGTTGCTCAAAACTAGGGGAATAGCAGCGTTAATTTCACAGTCCTGCGTCAGAGTCTGTAAGATTAAGAATCGGGTCTCTCTTGTGTTCATTGCTTTCGGTTCATTAAACTTAAAGAGCGTCTCTTACAGTTGTCAACCGATTAGAGAATAATTGATGAAGCGTCTTCTTAATTATCGAAATTGTATGGAGAGATTAGGTCATGTCAGAAGCGTCTTCGATGGCTATAAATGATCTGCACGGTTTGATTAATTAATTCTTGCATCTGTGATCGGTCTTTATAAGTGGAGTGGAGTTTATTAAATCCGGAATACCTTCCTTTATTGATTTAAAATTCGTTCTCTCTGCTCGTCTATTTTCGCTAGTTGTTTATTTAATTTATTTTGCTATACAAATCACACAAAACCTCTTTTGAAGATTTGGTCACGCAGATTGAAGGTCAAGAGTAGTTCTCACCAGTCCTTTGGGAGACGATTCTGCTCGCCACTGTACTCTGCAGTGTGGGCTTGCCGACGAAAGTCGAAACATTTATTTTTAGTGAAAAACGACGTACCAAATTTTGGCGCCGTTACCGGGGATCGGTTCTAAAAGCAGTGATTACTCGAAATTTTTAGTTTTTTATTTACTTCTCTTTATTTTTAAATTTTCTGGTACATGACCCGTTCCTCTGCAGAAAAAGATTTAGTGTTCGATCCAGAGCCAGAGAGAACATTACACCGATTGAAGAGAGCCGTTAAGGAGTCTAAGGAGACTCTCGAATCTGAACGAAACACTCTTGGTATTGATCAATTTTCCGAAATGGCCAATAATGAAAATCCACCGAACCCGCAAGACCTTGCCGCAGGACGAGCTCTCCTCAATGCCAACGTTGCTGATCCTGAACCCGAACATGAGCTTCTCATCAGGGAAATCAGTCACCTTCGGAGCAACAAACCCATCTGCATCGTGCTGCCCCCGATTGTCAACAATGCAAAGATCCGACCTGCATTCATCCAAGTGTTACCGAAGTTTGATGATCTACCGGGAGAGAGTACACACAAGCATTTGTCTGAATTTGATCTCGTGTGCTCAACTTTAAAACCTATAGGTTTTACTGCTAACAACCTAAGGTTACTCACCTTTTCTCACACTTTGTAGGGGAAGGCAAGAGATTGGTTGTTTGATTTGCCACCAGAGTCCATTACCACATGGGTGGAATTAGAGGGATAATTCTTGCGAAAGTTCTTTCCTGAGACTCGAGCTGCCAATCTGAGAATGGCTATCAGCAGCATCAAACAAAAATCAAATGAAAGCTTAGCTGAATACTGGGAGAGATTTCAACAACTGTGCTGCAAATGCCCGGACCATGGATTCACTGATTATCAGCTTCTGACTAATTACATTTATCGTGGCGTGTCTTCTTTTGATAGGAAAATCGTCAATGCTGCCATCGGGGGATCTCTTACCAACAAAACCCTCGGCGAGGCCAAGCAGCTCATCATAGACATGGCTTTTAGAGGACAACAATACGAAGAAGACGACGATAGCAGACACCGACCTATAAGGGCACTCAACCGAGCCGAAGGAGCGGGGGTGAATGAAAAGATAGATGCTCTTACCTCTCTGGTCCGCGGCCTTGCTGTGGCGCACACAAGGCCAAACCGCTGCGGAGTCTGTTCCGAGAACGGACATTTCACTGATGAGTGTCCCAATTTGCATGAACACTCCACTGAACAAGCTTGTTATGGATCGGGCGATGCACAACAAGATGCTTTTAGAGGAATCAATTATGATGCCCCGCGAGGAGATAATTTTCAGAGGAAGCGGAATAATGATCCATACTCAAACACCTACAATCCAGGTTGGAGAGATCATCCGAATTTCCATTGGAGACAGCCGGGAGACCAACTAGCAACATGAGATTATCCACCGAGACTCCCAAGAGGTGAGCCGTATACCCACGCAGATCGCTCCGCATCATCTATGAGTGAAATCATGAAAAGTCTGGAACAAAGCACCAACCTAGTGAGTAGCCTGGCACAGAGCCAAAAGGCTTTTCAGCAAGAGACGCAGGCCGCCTTGGGGAGTATGGGCACACAGATCACCCAGCTTGCCACCCAATTAAACAAGATGCAAGGGCATATCGGGAAACTTCCATCTCAAGCCGAGCAGAACCCGAGAGGAAACGTCAGTGCTGTGACTCTTCGGAGTGGGAAAGAGTTAGTAGCGGTTGAGGGAAAGAAACACGACCACACGCCATGTGGGCAAACTGCAGAAGCTAAAGATAGACCGACCACGGAGGGCTCACAACCTGCTGCACAGCTTGCTCCTAATGAGGTATAGATTTTGTCTAAAAATCCTAACCCTATTACTGCAGCTCCTTTTCCTTCTAGGTTAGCAAGGCACAAGAAAGAGGAAGATGAGAAGGAAATATTCGAGATCTTCAAGAAAGTCAAGATCAACTTACCTCTGATCGATGCCATCAAGCAAGTCCTTAGATACGCGAAGTTCTTAAAGGAACTATGTGCTAAGAAGATAAGATATGGAAGGGATGCAAAAATCAAGGTAGGAGAAAATGTCTCCGCCGTTATTCAACGGAAGTTACCTCAAAAGTGTCGAGACCCAGGTATGTTCACTATCCCTTGCATCATTGGGAGCAAAAAGGTAGAGAAAGTCATGTTAGACCCAGGAGCATCCATCAATGTCATGCCTTTCTCTGTTTATAAGGAGTTACAGTTGGGTCCTATGAAAGACACACGAGTCATCATTCAATTAGCTGATAGGTCCAATGCATACCCTAGAGGTGTAGTAAAGGATGTCTTAGTTAAGGTGAATGAGTTGATTTTTCTTGTTGATTTCTACTTCGTTGACATGGATGATGCATTGTCTGCACATAGATCATTAATTCTGTTAGGTAGACCCTTCATGAAAACTGAACGAACAAAGATTGATATTGATAAGGGAATGATGAGCTTCGAATTTGATGGGGATGTTGTCACATTTAATATATTCGAAGCAATGAAGCATGTGGAAGACCCTGAGGCTCTTTTTATGGTTAATATTATCGATTCCATTACTGATGATTTTGTTGAGTGCAATTTCAGGGATGACAAATTAGAGCAGGTACTCTTTGGAGGGATACATAAACACATTGCAGATTCGGAAGAGGAAAAAGAGATCCGGGAACTCATACAACATCTTTATGCAGCAGAAGAGTTTTCTTCCAGAAATTCGGCAGGCCGTTTGCCCTTGCCGACCAACACGGAGCCCATTCTTCCCTCTCATGTGAAGGCCCCGACTCTGGAATTGAAAGTTCTTCCCGAGCATCTCAAGTATGCATACCTGGGGGAAGCAGATACACTACCCGTAATCGTGAGTAAAGACCTTACCGCAGAGCAGGAGACACAACTAGTTACTGTTTTGAAGAAGCACATAGGTGCTATCGGCTGGACTCTCGCCGACATCAAGGGGATCAGCCCCGACATCTGCATGCACCGAATATTTCTTGAAGAAAATCATAAACCATCACGAGATCCTCAGAGGAAGTTGAACCCGGTCATGAAAGAAGTGGTATTGAAGGAGGTTCTGAAGTTGCTCCAATTAGGAATCATTTACCCCATATGCAATAGTGTTTGGGTTAGTCCAGTGCATGTTGTTCCCAAGAAGTCTGGATTCCAGATCGTGAAGAATGTGAGAAACGAGTTAATACCAATGAGATTGCAAACAGGTTAGTGAATGTGCATCGAATTCAGGAAGTTGAATGATGCTACACGCAAAGACCACTTCCCACTTCCCTTTATTGATGAGATGCTCGAAAGATTAGCTGAGAAATCCTATTTTTGCTTCCTCGATGGCTACTCGGGCTATTTTCAGATTTTTGTGGCCCAAGAAGATAAGGAAAAGACGATCTTTACTTGTCCATTTGGAATATTTGCTTGCCGAAAGATGCTATTTGGATTGTGCAACGCCCCGGGCACTTTTCAATGGTGTATAATGAGTATCTTTTCCGACTTGATAAAGAGCTGCATCGAGATTTTTATGGATGATTTTACAGTACATTGAGACTCCTTTGAGCAATGTATAGAGCATTTAGACAAAGTCCTTCAAAGATGTATTGAGACCGACTTGGTCTTGAATTTCGAGAAGTGTCACTTTATGGTGCAACAAGGAATTGTGCTCGGGCATGTCATATCTGCGAAATGCATTGAAGTGGATAGAGTAAAAATTGACTTGATCACGAAGCTACCGTACCCCTCCACTGAGAAAGAAATTTGAGCCTTCCTAGGCTATGCCGGCTTCTACCGTCACTTCATTCAGGATTTCTCGAAGATAGCTCAACTAATGACTAAGCTGCTGCAGAAAGACGCTCCTTTCATCTTTGATGATAAGTGTAAAGAAGCTTTCGATTTGTTGAAGGAGAAACTGACCTCTGCACCGATCATTCAGCCACCCTAGTGGGGATTCCCGTTTGAGCTCATGTACGACGCCAGTGACTTTGCCGTTAGAGCTGTTCTCGGGCAAAAGATTGAGAAGCAGAGCCACGTCATTTACTATGCTTCAAAGACTCTCAACCCGGCCCAATGCAACTACACAACTACAGAAAAAGAACTTCTAGCCGTGGTGTTTCTTGTGAGAAATTTCGATCATATCTTGTTGGATCCAAGGTTGTGGTGTACACTGATCATGCTGCCCTCAAATATTTACTGTCCAAAAAGGAGTCCAAACCGCGGCTAATTCGTTGGGTTCTCCTTCTACAAGAATTTGATTTGGAGATCAAAGACAAGAAGGGAGCTGAGAATAATGTCGCTGACCATTTGAGTAGGCTGTTGACAGAATTTGACGGTATGCCCATATCGGATGATTTTCCAGATGAGCTTCTGCTTGCAGCTGCGGAAAGGGCACCCTAGTATGCTAATTTGGTGAACTTTTTCACCACTGGGATTTTCCCGAAGGGCACTGAATCTGCCAAGAAGAACAAATTGAGAAGTCAAGCCAAATATTTCATCTGGGATGAGCCATACTTGTGGAAAACTTATGCCGATCAAGTTATCCGACGATGTATTCCTGAGGAGGAGATTCCATCTATCCTAAGCTTCTGTCATGCCCACGCATGTGGCGGTCATTTTGGGCCAAGGAGAACAGCCCGCAAGGTCTTGGACTGTGGATTTTATTGGGAAACAATTTTCAAGGACTCGTATTTCTACTACAAAAATTATGATCGTTGCCAATGACTTGGCAACATCTCTTCAAGGAACGAGATGCCTCAAGTTCCTATCTTGGTTTACGAGATCTTTGATGTTTGGGGTATGGATTTCATGGGCCCGTTTCCAAGTTCATTCGGCAACTCCTACATCTTGTTAGCCGTCGACTACGTTTCCAAGTGGGTCGAAGTCAAAGCAACCCAGACCAATGATTCTAAGGTCGTTGCCAAATTTCTCAAGGTGCAAATTTTTAAACGCTTTGGTGTACCTCGAGCTATCATCAGTGACCAAGGCGCGCACTTTTGCAACCGAACCTTAGAAGCTCTTTTCAAGAACTATGGAGTCACCCATCGAGTTGCCACGGCATACCACCCGCAGTCCAATGGCCAGGCTGAAGTGTTTAATCGTGAGATCAAAAACATTCTGGAGAAAACCGTATGCCCACACCGCAAGGACCAGAGTCTGTGGCTAGATGATGCAGCATGGGCATACCGCATGGCTTTCAAAACGCCTATCGGGATGTTCCCTTAGCGTCTGATTTTTGGGAAACAGTGCCACCTTCCAGTTGAACTGGAACATCGAGCTTTTTGGGCTGTGAAATAATTTAATTTGGACCCTCGACTGGTCGGCCATGAGTGACGCTATCAATTGCAAGAGCTCGAGGAAATCTGTTTGGAAGCATATGACAGTGCAAGCTACTACAAAGATCGTACCAAGCTATTGCACGACAAGTATATCTGGAGGAAAACTTTTGAGGTTGGTCAGAAAGTGTTGCTTTTCAATGCTCGCCTCCACCTCATGCCCGGTAAATTTAAGTCCTGCTGGATGGGACCATTTGAGGTCGTAAGTGTCAGTCCACACGGTGCGGTGGAGATTCGCAGTCTGGATACTCAGAAATTGTTGAAAGTAAATGGCTAATTGCTCAAGCCATATTATGCCGAGACTACATTTACAAGTTTTGATGGGGTTGATCTTGCAACCCCGATGATCCACAACTAGCCGCACCATTCCGTCGAGCCTCCGACGTTAACTAAGGGCGCTTTTCGGGAGGCAACCCGATTTCTTCTATTCATTTTATTTCTTTTTTCTGTTTTTTATTCGTCAAGAACACATAAAAAAAATCAAAAATGCCAAAACTAAAAATAAAGAAAAATAGGGGGGCGACTTTGAGGTTGACTGAAACTTCCAAGTGTGGGGAGATTATTAGATTTCTTTTCTGCAGGGACTTAAGTGCAAAATCCTATAAGTTAATTGGGGATTTCTCACATAAAACCCTAACCCCCAATTCTGATTTCATCCCACGACTTAAGTCAATTTCACCCTCTTTTAAATTTTTATTTTTTTTGCAGAAGTTACATCGCCCGTTCGTATTCCCGCCTTCTCCACAACCGCCAAAACTCCGCCCACTACTCCAATCACATCCATCGTCTACCACCATGGGGAAGAAGCGTACCTCGACCACCAAGCACAAGGCCATCTTCACCTCCATTCAGGCGTCTTCACCTCCGACTACCACTGAGGAACCACCGCAACGAGTCACCTCGCCACCTCCGGTCTCACCACCTCAGCAATCACCGGTCACTACGCCTCCACCGTCTCCGACCGATGCCCTTTCTGAACTCAACCAACCACCGCCCTTCCTCCGCGCTCGAAGGGCCAGACTGTCGGTGACCCTTCCACTACAACCAAGAGAAGCCGACCCTCCATCGCCGTCTCACCACCGCAGACCGCCACTCCTTCTTCCCCACTACCTTCACCGGCTGTCTCGATATCACGCGCGAGCCCTTTGCCCTCGATCTCACCGCCACGTGCTCTAACTCATCCGCCTGAGATCACAACCGTCCCGACCGATGTCTCGGCCGAACCTCCTCAGCCGCAACTCCCGGCCAAGCCCTCGAAGAATAGGACAACAAGCAAGGCTCTAAAGGCCTCTACTAGCACAGCCAGCCATCCCTCCTTTCTGCCACCGGATGAGGTACACGCCACACCGTCGCGAACACTCACCGTGTTCTCACCGGTGCACGCCTTTTCAATTGGGTCAATATATCTGTGCTTGGTGTCAATGATAAGATTAGGGACTTCTTTGATGGCATAGGATGGTCTAGATTGCTTGATGTTTCCGTGCCTGTTCATCGTGCTCTTATGCTTGAGTTTTTATCTTCATATGATTTTGATGCCTCAAGGGGGCTCGAAGATAAGCATGCTATTGTGTTTTCTCTAGGTGGTGGGTAGTTTCACATGTCGGTCACCAACTTGAATATTGTGCTTAGTTTTGAGTTGGATGAATCTGTGCTTGAAAAGGCTTATAAGTCCTCCCTCTGTGAAGTCCCGACTATATTTTCCCAGACCGCCAATGAAACCTGGGCTATGCTATCTATTGATGAGTCCTATAGCTCTCGCTCCTCTAAAGGAGCGAACTTGAAGGATGATGCATTTAGGCTTTGTTATAGATTTTTAGCTGCTAATTTGTTTGGTCGGTTGGATATGATGAGTGTGGTCACTGTGCAAGAATTATTTCTACTTGATTGTTTGCATTCTGGATCTAAGGTGAATTTTGGGTTTTGGCTTGTTAGAAGGTGGCACTTTAGTGCCAATCACACGCTTTGTAGAGCCCCCTTAGGATGTTTTGTGACTTTGCTTGTTGAGAGGCTTCGCATCCCTCTGTCTGACCCCGACCCTTTGACTGCCACTTTATTCCGTCTAGATGATTATGCTGCTATGAAACTACTTTTTATGAATGACCAGGGACATTTCCAGCTCACTCGGCTGGGCATCGAAGGCCCGTGTCGCTCTGTTTCTGTAGGTACTGCTGCTGCCTCTCTCCTCCCGAAGATTGAAGCGTTGATCACCACTGCCACTGCTCGGATTGAGGATAGTCTCGGCCGCCGACTGGACGAGATTGATGGTCATCTTGACGTCATAGAGCAAGTGATTCGCCATTTGGCATATCAAAGTTAGTTCTCTTTTATCCCTCCCTTTTAAATCGATGTTTGTCTTTGTGTTGGTTGCTATCTAGTTTTGTCTTTTCTAGTTTCTGTGTGTTTTGCTTCTTTGTTCGTACCCCTTCTCACAGCGAGGACACTATGCCCTTCAAGTGTGGGGGGTTATATTGTTAATGTCTTTATTTGTGAAAACAAATTTTTTGAGTCGTTTGATTGTGATTTTGCTAGAAAATTGACTGAGTGACTGCTTGAATTGATGAGAGTGAGGAGTTTGAGCTGTGATGGGTTTGACTGGATGGGAGTTTGATTTTTTGTGAATGGAATATGCCATGTTTTGGATGAAGTCTTGAATGATTAGTTATACTTTCAATCAAAACTTTTTGAGCCTACAAAATTGTGAGTTCTTAAGCCTATGAGCATGCATAAATGAGAGCTCGAAGTTTTTTTTTCTTGATGAGTGTTGTCTGACTATGTTATTTGATGCTTAAATTGCTTTGCTACCACCTTGTTGTCACCTCTGATTTCATGCACAAAAGTGATTAAGGCATTTAGGGATACCCGAGCTGCTGGCCCAAAGAAAACACCCTGCCCGTACATTGCCAATTAGTGAGCCAATTTGAGCCTAAATGATCCAACTTTGTTGATTACAACCACTATAAATGAGCCTTAGCCTTTGTTTGGCATGCTTTTGTCCTTAGAAAGATGCAAGTATTGTATGAATTAATGTTTGAGCTGCACTATTGAATGAATTGAGGGCTAGAGATAAAAGAAGAAACATGAGTGCTCACGTCCTGCTCATCTGAAAAAGAAAAAGAAAAAAAAGAAAAAAAAGAAATATATATATATATATATATTTGAATAAAGAAGCACAGCTTCAGAAAGAAAAAAAAAAGAGAAAAGATTGAGGAGTAGGATGTGAAGAAGAGAAAATCTCAAGGTGCTCACACTTTGGAATAAGCCTCATATTGGTTTGAAAAATTTGGCTGCAGCCGTGTTCCTCAGGGATATTCGTGCTTATACTTGCATTATTCCATCTTTACTTAGCCACTTTAGCCAAAAATATCCTACCTCATGAACGTGAGCCCCATTACAACCAAGGAGGAAAAGACCTTTTGATTTGTGATGAACTTGAAAAGTGGCAATTTTGGTGACATATGGGCAATTCTATGTTGAAGATAACTAATCATGACTTTTGAGTGAATAACTTCCTGACCTGATTTCTTTGAGTGATGATGAGTGAATCTCAGTGAGGCTGGATTTATAAGTATGATTTTAACTTGATTGACAAAATATTGGCATGTTCTTGAATAAAATGGGTTAGTGGTTTGTGGAGAGATTTATCACAACTCATACTCTGAATTCGCATTTGATTTGAGGAGTTGGCACTTAGTCCTTTATCTATCCTGAGTCTGTTTTCTGTTTGTTTTTATTTTTTGTTGCTCGAGGACGAGCAAGGTTTAAGTGTGGGGGGATTTGATATGGCGTCTTTTACTTGTTTCTATTACTAACTTTTGATGTATTTTCTCCTAATTAATTTCCCTATATTTGTGGATATTGGTAGAATGATGTGTTTGTTAAGTTGTGTAGGGATGTGTTTTAAAGATGGAGAAAATGGCATGCTTTTGATGCAAAAAGAGGCTAAGGAAAACATAGAGCCAATTTCGAGTCTGAGCAGATCAAGCCGAAAGGCCTTGCAGCTGGAAAATCGGAGCAGGAAGTCTAGAAGCTGGGCTTGGATACGCGTTTTGGGCTTGCTAACTCCAATTCTCGGCCCAATTCTAGACTTGGGCGCGGAAATATACTTCTTAACTGCCTTTAGGAGTTTTTTGCATGGGAATTACCATGTTTATCTAGATTAGGATTTTATTTCCTAATAGAACTCTATCTTTTTATGGTTTGTAGATATATATTAGGATTCTAGTCTTAATTGGCGAGACACTTTTTAGACGCTAGAAACGGCAGCAAGTTGAATGATTTTAATTTAGTTTTAATTCCCTCTTTCTTCATTACTATCACCACACGGTTATACAAATTCCTGATGCTCGATTCAAGCATGCAAGTTAGTTAATCTACTTATATTCCGGTGATGACGACAAAGCTCCGCTTATACAAACTGTGATATCTAATTTGTTCGTTCATAATTAATTAATGCATGTACATGTTGTTCTTAGATTTCGAATTGATAATTATTCTAAGTCTATTGGATAGTTGCAAATATTAAATAGGTTGAGATTAATTACAAGCCAGTTCAATCATCCATACATAATTGTGGATTAGGTTTAAATAGTGGCAAAACGGTTGCTCAAAACTAAGGGAATAACAACGTTAATTTTACAGTCCTGCGTCAGAGTCTGTAAGATTAAGAATCGGGTCTCTCTTGTGTTCATTGCTTTCGGTTCATTAAACTTAAAGAGGGTCTCTTACAGTTATCAACCGATTAGAGAATAATTGATGAAGCGTCTTCTTAATTATCGAAATCGTATGGAGAGATTAGGTCATGTCAGAAGCGTCTTCGATGGCTATAACTGATCTGCATGGTTTGATTAATTAATTCTTGCATCTGTGATCGGTCTTTATAAATGGAGTGGAGTTTGTTGAATCCGGAATACCTTCCTTTATTGATTTAAAATTCGTTCTCTCTGCTCGTCTATTTTCGCTAGTTGTTTATTTAATTTATTTTGCTCTACAAATCACACAAAACCTCTTTTGAAGATTTGGTCACGTAGATTGAAGGTCAAGAGTAGTTCTCACTGGTTCTTTGGGAGACGATCCTGCTCGCCACTGTACTCTGTAGTGTGGGCTTGCCGACGAAAGTCAGAACATTTATTTTTAGTGAAAAACGACGCACCAGCAGTCAACTGGGAAGTAATCCCATTCTCTGCCATGTAATCCCTAAATTCACTTGAGAGGTACTCGGCACCATGATCAGAACGCAGTGACTTGATACTTCTGTCTGTTCATTTCTCCGCTTCCGCCTTAAACTCTTTGAATTTCTCAAAGCATTCAGACTTGCGATGCAACAGGTAGATATATCCTTATCTTGAGTAATCTTCAATCAGAGTGATGAAATACTCGAACCCTTCTCGAGCTTGAATTGACATAGGGCCGCACAGGTCAGAGTGAATCAAATCTAATAACCATTCGGATCTATTTTCTTTTGACTGGAAAGGACGTTTGGTCATCTTACCTTCTAAACAGGATTCACACAAGGGAAATTATTCCAGTACCAAAGAAGATAATGGTCCATCGTTTACAAGCCTTTGTATCATCTTAAGGTTGATATGACCTAGCCTCAGATGCTAAAGATAGATTTGATTCAATTCTGAATGTTCTTTTCTTTTGTTAGAGTTAATGATCGATGTATTCAACAGTTGTCTTTGTATAGTGTTTTGCATCGGTTTAAGAAAGTAAAAGTGTCCATCCAATGTGCCAAACAGATAAAATATTTACCACTAAAGATAACAACCTTGTTATCAAAAGAAATAGAATATCCATCCATAATAAATTTAGAAACTGAAATAAGGTTTCATCTAAAATTCGGCACATAAAGACAATCTTTCAAAACCAAAGTTCTATCACTACTAAAAGGTAAAACAACGTCTCCTACTGCAATAGCCGCCACTCTCATAGCATTAACCATGTAGATGGTGATGTCATTCTCACTCAGCTGTCTTTTTACCAGGAACCCCTGCAAAGACATGCAAACATGATCAGTAGCTCCAGTATCTACTACCCATGACTGGGTAGAACAGGTTGCTAAACATGTTTCTACAATAAGAGTGTGAGATATACCTCTCTTCTTCTTCTTGTTAGGGCACACCACCTTTCAGTGACCTGGTTGGTTGCATTTGAAGCACTTAGTCTTCGACTGGAACTCCTCAGGAGGAATCTTCGCCTTTGCCTTTGGCTTCTTCACCTAAAGGTCCATGAGCAGTTCAGTCAAGGTAACATCTTTCTTGATCATGTTGAAGTTCAACCTGAACTGCTCAAACTTCAAGGACAAACTATGAAGAACGATGTCGATTTGAGATTCGGCATCAAGCTTTCCACCCAAGGTCTCAATCTGAGACAGATGCCCCATCATCGTGAGAACGTGATCCCTAACAGGTGTGGAGTCAGCCATTCTCGCATCCATCAACTTCTTCATTGCTAAATAGCATGCTGAGCGATTTTTATAACGGAAGAGCTCCTTAAGGTTGAACATTATATCATACGCGGTCTTCATAGGCTGATGCTGATGTTGCAACATATTCGACATGGATGCCAGAATATAACAACGTGCTATCTCATCAGACTTGACTCACTTATCATATGCAACCTTTTGGGCTTCGTCAGAACCCTCATCTGGCTTCTCAGGACATACCTCCTCAAGTACGAACTTGTATCCCTCAGCAACTAGAATGAGGTTAAGGTTATGAATTCAATCATTGTAGTTTTCACCGATGAGTTTGTTTTCTTTAAGGATTGAGGACAGATTGGAGAGTGCCATTGATGATATGGAATAACTAAAATTTGAAACATGCAGTGCAGTCACAAACTTTAGGATAAACAGTATATAATCGAAATTTAGTTGGTACTCTATTGAGAAAAAAAAACAGTATATAATCGAAAGACTCATAAAAATTATATACTTTTCTACCGACACTTTAAAAATATTTTCTATAAGCCACGATAGTGTGGATGTTTATAAAATTCATTTTTAAATAGGTTATTACACCTTTAATTTGCCTCCAGTTGAATTTCCTTACAACAAGCAAATTAATAGCTGGATAATAAACACGATCATGTAATAGTCTAACCGATAAGCCATGATCGTGTGGACATTTATTAATAAATTACATCTAAGTATGAACACCATTATCTTCGCACCAAGATCACTATTTTGAATTTAACTGCTCTAGATAGAAGAGTCAGTTAGTTCTAATACTGTTCTACAGTTATCCTTTTAGGAGATTTAATTTCTAGAGAAATTTATGATATGACACATCCGATATGGAGGAAGACCGATGTCAACGCGCATTCCTATCACTTCTCAATTAAATCAGATTTAATGGAGACCGTATGAGATTTCTACACACTTTGGTATGAATCTCTCCCACTTAGTTATTTATGATTGAGGTTTCATTTTATCCCTTTTTAAGAACATGCAAACATCACATAAATGATAAACATACATTGCATGCTTCACAACAACATAATAAGAAACAGTAACATTCCAACTATCATGGCTTATATCGCATGTTGATTGATGAGATAAAACCGGAAAGTCAGCTTCGGAACCGGGCTTGGCCGCCGCCTCTCCTCACCACGCCTCGCCGGAAGCCTAGCTCCAATTAGGGTTTCGGGATGTGAATCGGTGAGCCTTCCTTCTTGGTGCTATACTACTTTCCTTCTTTGAGTTGATCTCCGATCTTTATTCAATACAGACTATCTATTTCAAAAGGAAAAATCTACTATTTCTAGAATAAAAATTACAACTCAAAAACTTGGTCTAACAATTTTATTTCTATTACATTAAAACAACATAAAATAAAACCTAGACATAATCCATAGATTTTCTTATGGATTAAAAAACACGTAGCTAAACCGGCATACGGCTAATCATTCATTCAACATAAACATACATCACATAAATTAATCGAGTCATGATAGTTGGTAAACCTGTAAACAAACACAGTCTACATATCCAACAATCATATTTACATGATACACATAAAATAACATATGATTTCTATGCATGAATTATAGTTTTCGAATATTTCAATTAAATAATAAATTTGAATATTATCACAAGATAAAATTTGGAAATTAAAATAATTATCCACCAAATTAAAATCTTGTATTTTTCGAAAATATCACAAAAATAAGTCTGGAAATTAATTAAAATTATCCACCAAATTTATTTAATATTTTCGAGCCACCCTAATTAAATAATATTTGGATATCTTGATATAAATCAAAAATCTAATCCAAATATTATACATAAGGATCGAAAATTTCAAAGAATAAAATCTGGAAATTTGATCCACTTCAAACTCTTCCAAATTATATTCTAATTTAAATCCTTATCACAATTGGACTTTGATAATTATTTATCTATATAAAAAAATTACCTTATCCAATTTTAAACTATAGATTTCGAAAATTTACCAAATAATAAATCTGAAAATTTGATCCACTTCAAACTCTTCCAAAATTTAAAATTCTATTTTCAAATCTACCTAGATTAAAATTAGGTAAATCAATATATACATAAAATAATACCACATCTAAATCCTACACTTGTAATTTTTGACCCACATCATTAAATAAATCTGAAAATTTGATTTTCATCAAAATCTTCTCCAATTTAATTTAATAAAATAAAAAATAACACAAATTAACATATTTGGAAATTTTGATATTAATCAAAAAACTATTCTTAATAAAATAACATAGATTTCGAAAATACTAAGAAAAATAAATCTAGAAATGTTGATCCCTTTCAAAAATAACCAAATTCATGATTCTATTTTCAAACCTATTTAGATTAGAATTAGGTAACTTTTGATATACACTAAAAATTACCTAATCTCATTCTAATCACCATAATTTTTGAACCACACCAATAATTAAATCTGGAAATTTTGATATTGATCAAAAAACCATCCAAACTTAATTCCTAAGTGCCGAAAATTAGAGATAAAAATTAGAAAATTTCAACACATCAAATTTCAAAAAATTTGATCTTCAAATTTTCGAACCCTATGAAAATAAAATTTGGAAATTTGAAGAACATCAAATATCATCCCAAATCTTAATTTCATAGTGACCGAAAATTCAATGCACCTCAAAACTAGAATTTTCGAATTACATCAAAAATTCATCCATGTTTTGAACACCATAAAATCGACACACATGCATATTAAAATGTGAAAATTTAAGAACTATAAATCTAACATCAAATTTAAATATATATGTCGAGATTATACTTGGATTAATCCTAGAACAGTGCCAAAATCCTCTCTAATACCAATTGTTGGAGTTTTTTCGAATTAAACCACCGCAGGATCATTTGGATGTTCATTAACCCATGTTCATGTAAATCATATTTTTATATCTCAAGCATGTTTATCACACGTCTAGCACAATTAACATGTAGAGCAAATCGAATCTAATAAAGAGGAATACATAGAATCGAATTACTTACAATTGTCAGACGGTCTGAGGACAAGATTAAATATCTAATCTCGTTGTTGAATGAAGATAGGATTGGCGCCCCTTTCTCCTACACTGGATCGGCGTCTTCTCCACTATATTCCAATCCAAGATCTTCTGTTGTATTCCCGGACTGAGTACCGGATACAGAGTGGGCTGTATACTACTGATAGAGTTGTGAAATTTATGGATATCTTAAGAGACAAAGAGGGGCTGAATAATATTGTTATAATTTTCGTCCCCTTCTCTATGATTAAATTGGGAGGTGGCCGAAAATCCACTCCCCAACCGTACTAGGTTTGGACCTCTTTCTCAAGTCCCATTTCCAGTCCATTTTCAATCAAGTTGGGCTACAACAGGGATCTAGAAGAATATTAAATTGGCCCACTAATTTATTTAATTTCCAATATCAGATAAATTTAGGATATAATTAAATAAATTAAGTATTACTTTTATTCCACTAAAGAAGTAATACTGACCTACCAATTTAATACATATTTACGAATATGCTTTCTCCTCTAGTTAAGCCATTCCCCATGTTTAAGATATAATGTTCGTTAATTAATTATGTCAACCTCTGACAACTATAATTAATTAATATCTAAAACCTTGAGTAGTACCACACAAGCTTTATCATGTACGGAATAAATTCCACCTGCAGGGTTTCAACATGAACTTATGTTTCCTCAAGAGAATATCAACCTGGCCACATCAAGACACGGTGCTCATGCATATTGCACGACACATCATGTATACACTATTTTTACCCAAGATATCGAGTTTATTGATCCACGAAAGAATCTCACCCATTGATCACATATGCTCACCAACAAACATGAGTTCAGAACCTGAACTCTGTGGATCTTTATTCTCTCACTATCAGGGTCAGAGTAGAGAATAGTATCCTATCGCGATCCTCCTCAATACACTAACAAGTGTACTAGAATAATCAGTTAGTCAAGATAAACTAACTTATCAGATTATTCTACGGTGTACCGATGGTGTGTTCAGGACGATCTAAGCCGTGAGCTCTTTAATACAATACAAGGTTCTAATGATATGATCTTACCGTGTGTCTCCCCACACCATATCATCTACAATGTAAGTATATTGAGCATTGCATAAAATAATTATATAAAATAATCTAAATACAAACAGTGACTGCAATAACTTTCAATCCATATCATCATATCATCAGAAAAGTATACAAAGACATATCTTTCCAGTATACAATACTAACAATACTGACGCTCTTAGTCTGCCAACCACTAGGTTAATCGTCTTGATTATCTTCTTCGGGTTATCTTTCTTTCTGGAGCACCTTGTACTCTCACCTTTAAGATGTTGCTATGAAATAACGCAAGTCAGCTAGACTTTAATTGGCTATGCCTGGCTAGAAAAATGGTAGCAGGGCATCACTTCTTACCCAATGAAAGGGTATGAGAAAATAATTTGATCTATGATACTTTTTGAACTGAAAATAGTTTGACATTAACGTCTCTTGGAAGCTTAATAGAACTTCGATAAATATATCTTTGAATTATTTTGGCTACATTCATGACAACCATCTTTACCTTTATTCTAAAATCGATTTGAACAAATGACAATTCCTGGGTATGAAACATGTCATGGCCTCAATTGACCGTCCACTGAATCAAAGAGTTTCTATCTGAGGAACGAATCTACATTCCTTGTAAATGCGATTAGATCTTTAGAGATGACTCTTAAGCTGGAAGCCTACGTATAGATTCCTCGAACTTGTAGTTGATCCGCAATCTCATAATTGGCTATTAAGTCGACTACTCATTTTCTTACTTCTAGCTTATGAAGACACTTGCAACAAATGTTCTTTTGAACAGTTCTACTAAAACTTTAGCTCCTTGAAAGGGAAATTATTTAATCTAGGTTCTTAACAGAACCTAAAGGGAATCCTATAATTTTTCTTAATTCAAGCTTGCTATAGTCTATGTTCTAACTATATTCTCTGTGCTCATTTGTCCTCAACACATCCTCAAATCCTTTTCTTATGGGAAGTAGACAAACATTTATCATAGAGAAAGTTTTTAAATCAACTTTCAAGCTTTATAACTTACCCAAAATTTTTTACGATCCAAAATGACCGAAATATTTTGAGTATCTGCAGAAAATAATATTCTAAAAAGATTTGCATCTGGTTCAAGTTCATAATGACTCAAAATTCTTTACAAAATGGGTAATTTAAATGGAAATCCAAGGGGTATTTCGAGAATTAAACTAAGTTAGCACCTCAAAAATTTAGGCAGCATAACCTTATAATTGGAAGAAATCCATGTTTTTCAACATATCAAAGATGTCAAATGATTCAATCAAATTAAAGAAATGCCTATTCATAGGACATGAAGTTACATAAACTGTGCGCTCATGTTCATTATCATGTACATGTACATTATTGTGAACATGCAAGGTCAGAATATATAAACTGAACGCAAGTAAAAGACACAAGGTTGGTAACCCTGTTCGATCAACTGATCTACATCAAGGGGACTTCACAAGTCCATGAGAAATAGTTCACTACTCCGTTGAATGACAAAGGCTATTACATGAAGACTCCCATCACTCGATCCCTTTTCTACCCTAGACAACCTCTTTCATTGAACTGAATTCGAGCTCCCCTCACAACCTAGAATCCCTCTAGTTCCCATATGAAATCTCTCCCAAGACTCCTCTAAGTGTGTATGAATTTAAGTTTCAAACACAGACTAGAAACACAATGATCACATGGATCAAACCTAGTCTACCCGAATACTATAGGCTTTGAATATGAAGTCTTTTGGACTCTCTACCCTTGTGTATTCGTAAAACCTAATCATCTAATCTAGTCTGATTTCCAGGCTATTTATAAAGAACAAATACAGCCTTAACAAGGTAATCAAATGTCCTACTTTGACTATAATTCAACAAGGAAACTTTTCCTTAATTAAATCGGACTTTCCTAGTTTAGATATCTTCTTTGAATAGAACTCCTTCTTTGATCTTCATAACGAACAAAGCAGCTTCTATTCTGAAATGTCCATCTTGAATTTCCAGCTCCACCTTTTTTATTCTAGCCTGATACGTCTCTTGAAAAACTCCTTGGACAATTATGTACATGATCATGTTCCTAAATATGATTAAGTACATGTCTCGATCTTCAATCAGATTGTCAGCGGAATGTTCACAACAATGTCCAGAACATGTTATTCGAACATGAATAACCAAAACCTTTTATGTTCTTTTGATATTGCCATATTGTCATACAAATTATGACAATCTCGAACACTTTAGTGCTGATCGCACTAACAATCTCCCCCTTTGTCTTTATCTGGTGGTAAATCAGCTCCATGTTTTAAAAGAACACAACCCTTGAACTGTAGGATCATGTATCTTTAAACATACTTGAATGTTCCTAAGAACATCATATGATTCAGCTGTTTTTCACTTTCTTATCAGCCTGTATCTGTTCTGCTATATTAAATTTTTATTATCTTTTTATCTTTTGATAGTAGTTTCAATTTTTTAGCAGATATGAATCGTATAGGGAAGATAGATAATCTGTTCAATAACAAAATAGCTAGTACAAACTATTCAAAGAAAAAATATCTTGGAAAAACATGTATGCAAAATAGGAACAGAACAAAAACATTAAAAATTATATTGCATTACTCCCCCTATTTGCCACCGAGAAAGTCAAGGGAGTAATATCAGAAACTGCTCGGATTTGTCAGGGTCTTACTTATCTCCTTCTTCTTCATCACCCCCTTCTTCAGAGTCTCCTTCTGCATCATCATACTATGTCTCATCACCATCATCAGCCTCTTCTTCTGCGTCAGCTTCTTCTTCTTCTTTATCACCCTCTTGCTCCTCTTCATTATCCTCTCCTACAGACTCTTCTTTGTCATCTTCTGCTTCCTTTTCCTGTTTTGCAGACTGTGCTTTCCCTTGCTTTTGTGCTGTAGTAGACTTCTTCTGAGTAGCAGCTTCGGCAGTACTTGTAAGCTTGTGCAAGTTATGAACATTCATAGGAACATTTGCTGCTGGAGAGACAATTCCTTCTCCTGATGAAAAATCAGCTATCAAAGCTTTGAGGTAGGGATAGTCTACGGATGAGATGGCCATTTGTTGTAGATGCCCTGGGTTAGTTCTTCAGCAACCATCCCCAGTCATCTATTTTCTTGTACACCCCCTCAGTTGAACAACCGAGAAACTCATTAATGAGATCAGGGAAAAACTCCAACATCTTTCCTCTAACAAAGATTTTCTGAAAATCTTTATACTCTGGATCATCTATCTCCTTGGTCAAATTGCTGTAGAATTCAGACACTACCATTGGAACAAACTCGTGCACCCTTTGCACTGTTCCAAGTAACCCGACTTCTTCTAGCAGTGAATACACTCCAGTAGCTAGCAATGTATCCTTTTCCAACTTCTTTTCAGAGATCATGGACCCCTGCTTCACTCTCTTCCATAATTCAGCATGCTTTGAAGATCGAAAGATAGCATGTTTAGAAGTATCTGGTGCATATATGATTTGTTTATTGACGTCAGACTCATGTTTACTAGAATGTGAGTGGACATCTTCAGGCACATCTTTCGGCTGAGCAACTTTCTTGGCCTTCTTGGAAGGTTCAGCGGGTTCAACAACTTTTCTTTTCTTTGAAGACACAATAGTGAATTGTGGGGTGGCAGATGCTCGACTTCGAGTTCCAGGAGTTCTTGAAACCAACTACACCACAACAGTAGATGTCTTCTTCCTTGGTCTTTTTAACCGGTGATCTGGCAAAAGGATCATATTGAGCAGATGCAAACAACTTCTCCTGTTGTGGAACAAGAGTCTTCTCAGCAGATTCAGAGGATGAACTCTGAATATCTTCTTTCTCTGTTGGTTCTACAACTAAAGGTCTCTTAATGACCTTCTTCTTTCCCTTTGTTATAGCAGCAACAATGGCTTTCATCTTCAGACTTAATGGAATGTCATCTTCACTGTCTTCAGCATCACCTTCAGTGGTAGAAGGTTGAATAGGCAACTTCTGCACAACACTTACAGGGATAGAAGTCTTTGCAGTGCTCTTTTCAGCAACATGTTCCTCAACCTGATCAGGATCATCCTTAGGTATAACCGGATCATCAACATCAAGCCCCTTCTCTTTCTGAAGGGCTTGAGGAGCAGGTGCCGTGATGATTTTCTTTATAGAAGGGGTTGCAGTTTTCTTTGATTTCTTGACTGTAGTTCCCTTAGTTCTTACCTTCTTTTTGTTGACATCATATGATCGTGTAGCTTCCTTTAACAAATCTTGGATAGAAAGACTTTGAGTCTTTGTTTTCTTTACAGAAGAGGCAATTTCTTATTTTTCTGTTTCCATGTCTTCTTCTTCTTCATCTCCGTGGAATGTTTCATTCAGCTCGTCAGTATCCTTACTAGAAGATTCATCACAGAGTGTTCTCTGAACAGGTTTCTTAAAGGAAGATTCACCTCAAAGCTGTTTATCAAACTCATCCTCCTCGTAGAACTGATCTTAAGGCTTGGAATATGTAACTTTTCTATACCTCATTCTGGGTTTTATGACTTTCTTGGGACACACAAGTTTGCATTTTGGAGCCATTGACAATATATGGGTGATTGATAAGGATGATCAGCAAGAAAAATAATAGCAAACAAAGGTTTTATCTTAGAGAACTTAGAAGATTAGAAAGAGAGAGGGTTTATGATTTTAGAAATTTGAGAATGATCGAACTCTCTTAACGGCTAAATATATATATAAGAGTGTATTCCTTTCATAGCATAGGCTCAGGTTTTCATTAGACTAAGAAACCAGAGGGAAATCCTGGAAAATCAGAGATAACGATTGTACATCCGAACTAGCCGTTGACAAAGATGTACACTGGATTTTGAAAATTGTTCATGTACATCCTGACAAACATTTATGGAAATGTTCAAATCCTTTGTGCAGAAATAGTTCTTTCATACTGGGTGTTAAATAAACACACTCATACCCCTCTTCCTGGTTTTACTGAACCAAGCACACCCCAAGGGATGCTCTAAGTTTCTCAAATCAAGCAGCATCCAATCCCTTGGTGAATAAATCAGCTAGTTGATCTTCTGTCTTCATGTGTTCAATCCTCAGAACTTCTTTTTCATCTAGCTCTCTGATGAGGTGATGTCTGATGTCTATGTGCTTTGTCCTTGAATGCTGGACTGGAATCTTGGAAATATTGATAGCACTTATATTACCACAATACAAAATAGGTGTATCATGACTGACTTCATAGTCCTTCATCATCTACATCATCCAAATGATCTGAGTAGAACTGCTCCCTGCTGCAATGTATTCAGCGTCTGCTGTACATAATGAAATACAGTTCTGCTTCTTACTGAACCAGGAAACAACATTATTTCCTAAAAAGAAACAAGCACCTGATATGCGTTTTCTGTCATCTGAAGATCCTGCCCAATCAGCATCATAGTATGCAGTAATACTTGCATTTATATCAGAAGTATACCATAATCTTTAGTCTGCAGTGCCATTGATGTACTTGATGATGTTCTTAACAGCCTTCATGTGACTCTCCTTAGGACAAGACTGATATATCTGGCATTGATGTACTTGATGATGTTCTGTATAAAGTTTGATCAACTTCAGCTCCTGCATCATCTTTTCCAATCTTGACTGTAGTGCTGATAGGAATTCTTTTGTGTTTAGAATTTTCAAGATCAAACTTTTTAACCAAGTTTCTGGCATACTTGGATTAAGATATGAATATCCCTTCTTCTAACTGCTTTATTTGAAGCCCTAGAAAGTATTTCAGATCTCCAACTAGGCTCATCTCAAACTCAGTTTCCATGTCTCTGATAAAGTCCTTGACCATCATATCAGACATTGAGCCAAACACTATATCATCCACATATACTTGAACCACAATTACTTGTGACTTCTCCTTTCTGATGAATAGTGTTCTGTCTTCTCCTCCTCTATTGTATCCTTTGCTAACCAGGTATGTGGCCAGTCTTTCATACCATGCCTGAGGAGCCTGTTTCAATCCATAAAGTTTCTTCTTTAGTTTGAACACAAACTCTAGATGATGTGGATCTTCAAATCCTTTAGGCTGTGCAACAAACACATCTTTCTTCAATCCAGTAGTCATCCTGCAGTGCTTCTTGGATGTTCTTAGGTTCAATCTTGGAGGTGAAACAGACATTGGATATCTCATCATGCATCATCTTCCCTAGTCTACTTCTGGTCATTCTTCCTTCATGAATGTCTCCTATTACTTCTGTAGTAGGATGATCCTTGATGATCTGTTTTGAAGACTTTCTTTTCTTCACTGTCTGTTCATCAAATTCTCTGTCTGTATCATCATGTTCCTTTGGATGTTCAAAGACATTTGTGTGAACATCTTCTTCAGAGATATTGACAGCATTATCCTGATCATCAAATATGAATTAATTATTTCAATGACAGCCTTTATCTCTTTGTTGTAAATCTTGTATGATTTACTATTTCTGGAGTATCCAACAAATATCCCTTCTACTTTTCTGTTGTCCATCTTGCTGAGATACTCTCTATCATTGAGAATACAACATGTGGTTCCAAACACATGAAAGTACTTCACTGTAGGTTTCTTTTCATTCCAAATTTCATATGGTGTAGTGAATGTACTTAGTCTGAGATGAACTCTGTTGCTGATATGGTATGCAGTGTTAATAGCTTCTGCCCAGAACATAGTAGCAACTCCTTTAGCAGCAATCATGGTTCTTGCCATCTCCTGAAGAGTTCTGTTTTTCCTTTCAACAACTCCATTCTGCTGAGGAGTCTTGGGGGCTGAGTACTCATGACTAATTTCATTTTCACTGCAGAAAGTGTCAAAGTACTGATTTTCGAATTCCTTACCATGATCACTTATGATTCTGATAATGTGATCATCCTTTTCAACTATGATCTTGCAGGCTAATCTCTTGAATACTGTGAAAGCTTCACTCTTGTCTCTGAGAAAGTCTACCCATGTAAACCTTAAGTAGTCATCTATGTAGATAAGAATATACTTATTTACTCCGTAGCTTTCCACAACCATTAGATACATATGAATAAGATCTAAAATTCTCTTAGAAATTCTGTCTTGCACTTCTTTATGCTGAGATCTGGACTGTTTTCCAATCTGACATGGACCACAAACCTTATCTCTGTCCATTCTGATCTGAGGTAGTCCTCTGACAATCTCTTTACTGATGATCTTATGGATATTTCTGAAGTTGATGTGTCCAAGTTTCTAATGCTAGATCTCTGACTCTTCTATTGGTGTTCTTTAACATGTTAAAGAACATTATGCAGGAACATGTAGCTGATAACAGTTGTCAGCTGATCTCTTTCCTTCCATGAATAAGTCATTGTTCTTATTCATAACCCTGCAGCTTTCTTTGGTGAAGACAACAGTCATCTCATCATCACACAGTTGACTAATACTAATCAAATTAGCTTTGAGTCCATCAACTAGCATGGCTTTCTTCAGTTTAGGCATTCCTTCAACAATCAGCTCACATTTACCCATTACTTTGCCCCTTATTCCATCTCCAAAGGTAACAAAGTCTGACGTGCAGACTTTTAGATTCTGTACCACAGAGCAATCTCCTGTCATGTCTTGAGCGGCCACTGTCAAAATACCAGCTGCCCTTATCTTCAACTCTTAGTAAAGTTTGGGCAATCAAACTGGTCTGCTTGACAACCCATTGTTTCTTTTGTGTAGGCTTTTTCTTTTTCTGAGTAGCTGATCTCTTCTGGGTGTTGCTGGAATGCTGAACCACAAATTTTCTTCTCATTCTTTTCATGTCAAAGAGATACTTCTCACAATGTGGACGAATGTGGTCTTTTTCTTCACAATAATGGCAGATAATTCCTTTTCTTGTACCATTATAAGCAGTCATCTTCTTGGTAATGTTCTTCTGGATGTTTTGAACATTATGTTGTACATGCACTGGCTGGCTTGTACTTGCTTTGACAAACACTACCTTGAATTGTCCACCATTGTATCCAAGACCTGGATGACTCTTCCCATAATGTCCTGGGGTAGTGAGAATTTTATCAAGATTCTTAGATCCACTGTTCAGCATGTTGATATTCCTTTTGATGGACTTTAGTTCTGTAGAAAGTTCTTCAATCTCCTTCTTTTGTTGTTGGATAATGACCTTCTGTTCTGAATCAGATCTGACCAATTCCTCATTTTCTTTGAGAAGATCTTTGTTGTGAGATTATAGGGTCTTATTTATCTTAGCAACTTCAATCCATTTATTATATATATCCTTGTATGTTTGGACAAATTCCTCATGACTGAAGTCTTCATTGTCTGAGTCTTCATCTTCTGCAAGTTTAAAAGGATCATGGAATTCTGAGACTTTTGTTGTAAAAGCATAGGGCTCTTCTTCAGATTCACTGAAACTATCTTCAGACTCTTATCACTGAGAGAGGCATTGTAATTTTTATTATTCTTCTTCTTCAGAGTATTAGCACATTCAAATTGAATGTGTCCAAAACCATCACATTCTCTGCACTGAATTCTTCTCCTTGAATTTGAAGGTTGAAACTTTTTCTGATCATTGCTAGAGCTTCTGTCTTGCTGAGGATTCCCAGATGGTTGTCTTCTATTGTTGAGCCTTCTGGAAGACTGCTTGTTTACTCTTTTCAACATTCGACTGAAGGTTTTGGTGATAAGGACCATATTGTTCATTGTATATGAATCAAGTACAGGTTTTTGTTTCTGTACATGTTCAGGTACATCTTCAGAAACTTCAGTTTTAAGAGTAATACCTCTCTTCCTTGAGCTGCTATCTTCATCTTCTAGGTTCATCTCAAATCTGATATTATTGATCTCCTTAGCTTCTTCAATTG
Organism: Perilla frutescens; assembly: GCA_026008535.1. Classification (NCBI taxonomy): domain Eukaryota; kingdom Viridiplantae; phylum Streptophyta; class Magnoliopsida; order Lamiales; family Lamiaceae; genus Perilla; species Perilla frutescens. Next base: position 20,409,403 of record BRKX01000004.1, read on the forward strand.
CAGCAACTTTTTAGGAAAACTTCCTTGGAAGAGATATGAGAACCTTCCTCACAAGCTTCTCATTGTTGATAGGCTCTCCAAGAGCAAAACTCTCATTTGATATGCTTCTCAGTCTGGCATTAAACTCACCAATGGATTCAAAATCTTTCATTCTGAGACTTTCGAATTTTGAAGTCAGATTTTGAAGTCTTGACAGTCTCACAGAACTAGTACCTTCTAAGGTGGTTTTCAGAATGTCCCATGCAGCTTTAACAGTCTCACAGGTTGAGATTAGTCTGAATATCTCAAGATCTACTGCAGAAAATATTGCATTGAGAGTTTTAAAGTTGACATTGTACCAGTTCTTCTGCAGCATAGTCCACCCTCCTTCTTCAATCTCCACACGCTTTCTTTCCTTGGAAACAGTTGGCTTTTCCCATCCTTCAGTGACACTCTTCCATGCGAGTTCATCAATCGATCTCAAAAATGCCCTCGTTCTTGCTTTTCAGTAAGGATAATTGTTGCCTTCTAGCAATGGTAGTCTCACCGTAGATCCTCCTTCTTTGATTGTACTCATGACTGAATTGTAACTAAAACCTTCACGCAGATATGTACTTTTCAGGTCTCTTTTCACACTAAAACCAAAGGCGACCCGCTCTGGTACCAATTGAAATTACATAAATTGTGCACTCATGTTCATTATCATGCACGTGTACATTGTTGTGAACATGCAAGGTCAGAATATAGAAATTGAAAGCAAGTAAAAGACACGAGGTTAGTAATCCTATTTGATCAACTAATCTACGTTAGGGGGACTTCAAAGTGCGTGAGAAATAGTTGACTACTCCGTTGAATGGTTACAAAGGCTATTACATGAAGACTCTTGTCACTCGACCCCTTTCCTACCTTAGAGAACCTCTTTCATTGAACTGAATTGCAAGCTCTCCTTAAAACCTAGAATCCCTCTAGTTCCCACAGGAAATCTCTCCCGAGACTCCTCTAAATGTGTATGAATTTAAGTTTCAAACACAGAATAGAAACACAATGATCACACGGATCAAACCTAGTTTACCCGAATACTATATGCTTTGAATATGAAGTCTTTTAGAGTCTTTACCCTTGTGTATTCGTAAAACCTCATCATCTAATCTAGTCTGATTCCCAGGCTATTTATAAACGACAGATATAGCCTTAACAAGGTAACCAGAAGTCCTACTTTGACTAGAATTCAATAACGAAACTTTTTCTTAATTAAATCGAACTTTCCTAGTTTAAATATCTCCTTTGAATAGAACTCCTTCTTTCCTTCTTTGATCTTCATCACGAACAAGACAACTTCTATTCTGAAATGTCCATCTTGAATCTGTAGCTCCAGCTCTTTGATTCTAGCATGATACGTCTCTTGAAAAACTCTCTGGATAATCATGTACATGATCATGTTCCTGAACATGATTAAGTACATGTCTCAATCTTCAATCAGATTGGCAGCTAAATGTTCACAGCAATGTCCAAAACATGTTATTCGAACATGAATAACCAAAATCTTTTGTGTTCTTTTGATATTTCCATATTGTCATACAGATTACGGCAATCTCAAACACTTTAGTGCTGATGGCACTAACAGGACAATTAAAAACTTAAACAGAATCCAACAAGTAATAAATAGGATTCTGACTCCTCAAATAAACAAGGCCTCTTAACAGGTCACAATAACTAAGACCCATCAATAGGTCAGAGGCAAATAGATTATACTATGTCTCATTCATAGGACATAAACAAAATAATATATAAGACCCATTCATAGGTCAACTGAATGTAAGCAGAATCGATATGCTTTAATAAGTAAAGCTTCTTCTTCGGTGAAAGAAAAATAAACAAATATATTTATGAAAAAGTGGGGCATCTTTCCCTTAGATTAATCCTTAGTCTTATATACTGGAAGACTTGTCTTTGTATACATTCTACGATGTTTTATTTGACGATATAGATTAAATATTTATTGCAGTCACTATGTGTACTTATTTATAGTTATATTTATCTGTAAGTTCCATATACTTGCATTGTAGATTAGGACAGAGCAAAATCGAACAGCAACCAAAAAATTAAACTGAACCGACAAGTTTGGTTCGGTTCGATTTGATAATTCGGGGTTTTAGTTCAGCTTTGGTTTTTAAATGGAAAACCAATGGGACTTCGGTTCGATTTTGGTTCGGGATCCAAAGATCCAAAAATAATCGAACTGCATTAGGGCTGGCAAAAAATACCGTCATACCAGAATACCGTCAGTACTGTACCGAAAAAATACCAAAGATACCAATATTTATGGTATACCAGTTTTTCAATAAGGTATGATACGTTATCTGAATTTTACGGTAAGGTAAAGGTATGAATTTTCAAAAATTAAGGTATATCGGCATATACCGAAAGTTTAGTATACCGTCATATATAGGTATATACCATACCACGGTATATACCGAAGTGAACGTATATACCGATGTACCGGTATATACCATTATACCGTACCACGGTATATGCCGAAGTGAAGTTATATACCGTTGTACCGGTATGACGATATATACTGGCACATTGATACATACCGTGCTTTGAATTTAATATATATATATATATATATATTGCATTTCTATAATACATTATTTAGTAAGTTTATCATAAAAGTTGTGTTTTGATATTTAATTTAATACCTAAATTATAACTAAAAATGAACTATTTGAAATAAAAATGTAATAAATAATAATCTTCTTTTTTTTTATCAATAAAATTAAAAGTTAAAATGAATAAATCAATAAAAATTAAAATAACATGATGTATACGTAAATTATAAGATATAAAATTATTTCAATAGAATAAAAAGTAAATTAAATTATGTAATGCATAATAATCTTTTATTCTTCTTCAATTTTTAAAACTAAAAGTTAATAACAATTACTGAAACGATTAAAAGTAAATGAGATATATTTATAAAAAATAATACGTAGTTTGTTCATCGTAAAAGTTCATAAACATATAATATTTAATATAATTTAATAGTTAAATTATAATTAAAATCCAAACAATGTGAAATCAAATGTAATAAATAATAATTATGCTATTTTTCAATGTTTAAAATAAAAGTTACGATGAATGGTCAAAACATTTTAAAGAAAATGAGACATACTATTCAATAATATAATATTTAGGTCTTAGTATGTTTATTATGAAAGTTGTTGGGAAAATTGTTGGAATGATCCAACTGATGGTTTTGATGAAATGTCAAAACACATTTGATGATCCTATGAAAAATTGTAGGTTATTTAAAGCTGGAAATTGGGGGCAATGATCAAGTAAGACTTCAGACAAAGTCAAACTGAGATGAGAGTCAGTTGTACTGAAGCATGATCAACCAGCTTAAAGGTTGCCTTGATCAGACCAGTCAGAGTCAACTCTTCATAACTTAAAAGAGCTAAAGGGGGAAGAGAACTTTGGAGACTTGTAGGCATCCACAGATGAGTAACCATCAGTCTAAGCTGAAAGTCAAGATAGACTGATGAGAGCATAGCCAGCTTGAAAAGCTAAAGCTAAACTGATCAAGAATCAGGTAGCAAAACCGAAAACTGATCAACGATCAGTTTAACTAGGAGAAAAAGCTCAAAGAGCTTTGAGCCATTTCTGAACTGACCAATGATTAGTTCAATGAAAGAAAAAGCTCAAATGATCAGCCGACTGGCAGTCCAAAACTGAAAGCTTTTAAAGCTAAGTTGCCAAGGCAGCTTCAGTGGACTGATCCAAGACTGAAGCTTAAAGCAGCTGAAGAACTGCTAACTGGACAATCTTTGAGCTGAAAGCCGAGATAGCTGAAAGTTCATCAGCTGAACGTCCAGAGCTGATAGCCAAAATATCTGCTCATTCTCTGACAAGCAGTCAATGAAGATCTTAACAGGAAATCTTGAAAAGATCCTGATGATCTCTGAGCAGAAGCCATTAAAGATAAACGACTAATTCATTTAAAGCTTCAAACGGCTACAAGCATTAAACTACCGCCAGTGGATTAATCAGATCCACAAAATCACAACGGTCAAAATGTTACTCATCTATAAAAAGAGAGTGAATACAATTTTGATTAAGAGAGACTTTCGCCAAAACTAACTCTTGCTATTTTGCAGATATTGAGCTCTTCTTTATCCCTCCCTACAGCTCAAAAGCTTAAATCTCTCAAGTGCGAAAAGTCCTAACTGAGAAGGCGTGCTTTAAGTCTCAAGGAAAGCAGTTAGTTGGCGAAGAATTCCAACCAGAGCAAAGCTTCTAAGTTCAGTACTTCAAAGATCAACTACTCAGCTCAGACGCAGACGCGCAAAGGAGTAATCCAGTTGATATGAGTTTCAAGACTGTACTCTTGAAGATCGAGCGAGATCTAAAATCATGAAAAGATGGAAAATAGCACCTAAAGTCTCAGCGAGCAGTTGGGACTGGTAAGTGTGAGCTGTCGACCCAGAAACCGGTTGAGGAGGAGCGTGTACCGACAGGTCCGTTCTTCCGGGATAGCAACAGTTGGAAAGGAGGCCGTTCTTCCAGGATAGCAACAGTTCAGGTCCAACAGAATTCCTTCATTGTGTAATTGTAATAAAGAAACTTTACTCTTACATAGTGGATTGCCCTTCTACTGAAGGAAGAGAGGACGTAGAAGTAGGAAGCTTCGAACCTCTATAAGTTTTGTGTGTGTTGTACCTATTGCTTCAAGCTTTGCATGTTCTTTAACTGCACACTTTAGCACACAAGCTGCACCTACAAGCTAAGCTAGTCTCTCAAGCTATGAGTCCCAGCTAATCAGCTCAACTCTAGGTCGAGCTCACTCTCTCAACTGAACAGTACAAATAAAATAGTCTAAGCGGGTCAGGGCCCTAAATATTTTGCATCTATTTTAAGTTTTTGAAGTCAGTTTATTCACTCCATCTCTAAACTGACATAGACTCGCACCGGGACCACCAAGTGGTATTAGAGCAGTTGATTCTAAGGATCAACCATTTCAACAAATCATTTGAATCAGATTTTTTTATCTGTGCTAACGTTTAAAGCTATGGGAAACCATAAATTACCTCTTTTTTCAGTTGAGAATTATGACAACTGGAGCAGGAGGATGAAAGCTCATCTATGCTTCATCCATGAAAATATGTGAGAAGTGATTGAAGATGGTCCAATCATTATTATAATGGACAATGAAGCCCACATCATGGACATCAACCAACCGGCCAGGATCCCGAAACCAACACATCTTCTCACGGGTGAAGAGAAGAAGTTGAAGAATCTGAAGTTTGTTTCTCAAGCAGCTCTTTTTCAAACTCTAGATGAGGATTGCATGAAAGACATAAAGAACTGTAGAACAGCGAAGGAGATTTGGGACTTGCTTGCAGATCTGTGCAAAGAGTCCAAAGCTATCAAAGGAAACAAGCTCCAGCTTGCAGTCGACAAATATGAGTCTTTCAAAATGCAATTGGAAGAAAGCATCTCAAGCCTAAAAACAAGATTTCTTGACATACTAAGCGAGATGAACAACCTGGGAAGAAACTATGCCAATAATGAGACGAACTCAAAAGTTCTTGACAATCTCACAGATGAATGGGATATGAAAGTAATTGCTATTAAAGAGTCAAGAGACTTAAGTAGCATTACTCCCAGAGAATTGTTTGGATCTCTCCAGGCTCATGAATACAACCTGAACCAAAAAAGAGAAGCATCAACTTCCTCCTCTCAAAATGCTTCTTTCTATGATGAAAGAAATCAGTTCAGAGAAGCCCGTGGAAGAAACAATTTTTGACCAAGAGGCTCACCTGCCAGAGAGAATCCCGGGGGATTGGTGACTGATCGAAGAAGAGAGTCAATCGACAAGAGGAGATCCTGACTGAGGATATAAACAAACAAATCCAGTCAATGATAAGATTGCTGGAAAAGCTAAGAAAAGTCACAGATCAACAATCAGCTCAACCCCAAGCTGATGATGCTGCCAAGGAGAAAGAAGCCAGCAGCCAGCTGAACAATTCAGGGTGGCCAACAGAAACATAGAGGAATGTTTCCACTACCACAAGCAAGGGCACTATAGATTTGAGTGTCCCGAGCTTCCTGAAGATAAGAAGGCCAAGGTGAGAAGGAGCTTCTTCAAAAGGAAAACTATGATTTCTAACTCCGAGAATGCCGTCCTCAATGACTCAGACTACCCATCTGGAATCGACTCAGATGGATATAGCTCAGACGATGAAGCTCTAATTTGTCTCATGGCCAACAAAGATGAAGAGATTAGTATGTCTGATTCAATAACCTCTTTCTATCATATACATGAAGCTTCAATCTCTAGAAATAAACTAGACAAACAGTTACAAATTCTAGAAGATCAACTAGCTTATGTATCAAGAATGCATACTGAACTGAAAAGTGAGAATGATGAGCTAAGAAGCAGAGTTGATAAGCTAAGTGTTGAAAATGAGAAACTGAAAAGTCTCGAAGCTCAGTCAACTGAAATGGATCAGCTAAAGCTGAGAAATGCTGAACTGGAAGCTGAGAATGAGCAGCTCAAGCTAGAAATCCTTGAAAAAGAGGAATTGACCCTCAAATTCAAGAAGGGATCCCAGACTCTAGATGAAATTATGAGTCATAAGAAAATCAAAGTTGGGAGTCCAGGGCTGGGATATAGCAGATATACTGCCGCCGAAAAGGGCAAGAGAGCAGCTCAGAGCGGTGAATCTGGAATCCTGAGAGGATTCACAAGACCAGCTCATCCCCCCCAATTGAGGAATCTAAAGACAAAGGCATCTTGGAAACTGTAACAGCCCGGTCCCTTAGGTGGTCATTTTGATGGGGACAGGGTGTTAGGCGTAAAAGCCGAAGAAAATAGATAGATTAATAAAAAATCCAGGGGGTGTTTTTAGAATTAAACTAAGTTAGTGCCTCAAGAACTTAGGAAACTTAACTTCATCACTTGGAAGAACTATCATTTTCAACGAATCAAAAATGTCAAAGGATTCAATCGAGTGAAAAGAAATGCCAAATCATAAGCCAACCGAAATTTAAATAGAATCCAAAGATAAACAGATAGGAGTTCGACTTTATAACTGAGCAAGCCTTCCTCAAAGGCCACAATGGCTAAGACCCATAAAAGGTCGGAGTCAAATAAATCATATTGTCCCATTCCTAGGACCAAACAAGAAACTAACTCAAGCTTAACTTGAATGACAGAAACATGCTTGAAAGAAAAGCCCCTTCATAGGCGAACAACAACAACAACAACAAGCGTGTAAGACTTATTCACAAGTCAATTGAAAATGAACAGATACCAAAATGCTCATTAATTGGCTCTTCAATTAATTCGGAATTAATGAAGGAATAACTGGGGTGTCAAAAGATCATGCTTCAACTTCTCAAGACTTTATTGATAACTAGTCTTCATAGCATTTAAAACATGCTACTATCAAGAATCAAGTTACACATATCAAGACTAAATACTAATATCAGAGTACTTAGCAGAAACTTAGCGGAAGAAAACATGTAACCATGCAGAGCAACAAACTTGAAACCAAAGAGAACTCAGACAACCCCACCAGCAACACATCACCGGCCTCAGCATCTCAACCTGAAAATATTTGAAAAAGAGGGGGTGAGCACTAATGTACTTAGTGGGGTTTTACGAGAAAACTCTTTAATAACCATGAAATATCCAATTTATAAACTGACGGCATATGGAGAACAAAATGCAAAAGCCCTCTCCATACCCGTAAAACCTTTTACTTCCTTTTCTGGCGCCTTTCCTGGCTCAAACCTGCTGTCTACTACACCCTTATGCCTTAGGATAAGAGAGGGGATACCTCAAATGTCCTCTGAGTATGCGAGGGGATTACCCAGCAGTGACTCCCTTTACTTTCAAATGTTCAACATTAGTGACACGAAGGTCATGGCATGATAATGCAAATAAACTGTTCTTTGAGCTCGATAACCTGCTTACAACAGAAACTATATCCTTCTTTAAATTCCTCATTTCTTAACCTTAACCTTAACCTTAACCTTCCTTACTTACATGACTTAGCTCGCAATACCAAGCCTAGAGCAATCGTCTAAGGCTAATCCTTTAATTGATCATAATCTCAGCCTATAAGGGATTTATCACTACCCTAGAAGGCAATACTTAGCTAAATAAGCTTTAGCAAAAATCTAACATTCCAATACGAGGAAATGAACGCGGATAAACATCGATTGTAATAAAGCAATTATAAACACCTCATGCTAGCATAAATTGTATATAAAGAATTCTAGCATATCCTTAGCTAATTAAGCTTAGCAAAACCCAATAACCAAATACTAAGGAAATGAATGGGCATATATATAGATTTCAACTAAAAGTAATTCTAGATCTCGGGCTAGCATCAATTGTATTTAAACAATCCTAGCATATCTAAACATACTTGAGAGCTCACTTAACTTATAATAACTTCCTTTACCTTATCAAACTCAAATAACAATTCAACAATATCATGCATATAAATTCCTTTATTCTTTTATTTTCCTTGTACAGAGACGAAATAGGTAGAGCATAAAATATTTTAATTGGATATTTCCCTTGCCTTAACATACTTCTAGAGCTTAATAGCTCAAATCTTATACTTGGTTTAGAACCACCCACCTCGATGACGAGCATCTCGATAACGAGCACGTAGACGAAGCAACGAGCTAAAAATCCTTCCTCGGGCCTCCTCAGGATTCATCTCCTCTTTATGAAAGTCGATCAATGAATTGAAACCTTATTCGAGCTCCTAATAAGACATCGAAACGATATCCAAACCCTTGACCCTTAACTATAACTTAAAACACGAGAATTTAAACAATGAAGGCATCCGAAATTACCTAAAACGGGGATGAAAATTCCGACTCGAACGATCAAGATTCCGAATGATCGGCCATTGCTACATTGTAGATCATCGAAAGAGCTTCGATTTGAGTACTCATGGGCCTCGTGTTTCAAACTGAGGCGAAAGTTATGGCCTCCGCACGAAAACATGCCGGACCTGCCGAACCAGCCCCCGCGCCAAAGCGCCGCAGCGCCCTTGCCCCCTCGGGGCTCCCTTGCCCCCGCGGTGCTCCTTGCCCCCGCGGGGCTCCCTTGCCCCCACGGGGCTCCTTGCCCAGCCCCACGGCGCCCCCCCAGCCCCGCGGCGCCCCTCACTCCGCTCTCTCTCTCTCAACTGGGGATGACTCACGAAGAGGCTCCCCTCTCTCTCTCTTACTACAAAAATGGGGTGAAGTGAATGAGAGAAAAAATGAAGGGGAAGAGCTGCTCTATTTATAGAAAAATTCTTAGCTTCCTCGAGAAGCTTCTTCAGTGCAACAATACTGCTTTAAAATATTGGGTTCGGTTAAAAGGCGTTTTATTTGATGTCGAGATCCAAATGACCTCAAACACGAAATCCGAAAATACCGAGAGGTTTCTTGGCTTGAGTACTATTGACCCAACTTGACTCGGGATAAAGAACGAGTCATCTTGAAGGAAAATGAGAAAATATTCTCTTTTCAAAAATAAAGTTACTATTCCACGCACGGGACAAATAAAATTCCCGAGCGCTTGATTGACCTCGGAATGAAAATCCAGGAACGCCAACGGATTCCTTGAGAAATTTTCTATAAGATAGACTTGAAAGAACCAGGCTCGGGTGACACACACGAGATTTCGCAAATTTCTAACCAACGCGCTCCTATGGAAGAAACATTATTTATAACTTCTTTAAACGCGATTTAAATCACCGGGAACTCAAACGACTTCAGATTCAAAATCCGAAAGCACCGGCATGCTCTTTGGGTCAACGCCTTTCAAATATGACAAAAATCGGCTATAACTGAGCTCGAATCGAAATTCTCGAAAAGACGATTTTACGAAAAAATAAATCCTAAAATCGCGGCTTACAACCGAAACATCTTTATTATGCTCAAAATTCCTCTTAAAATTTCCTAATTAAAATTAGGAATTACTTAATCATATTCTGAAAATCCGGGTTGTTACATCCTACACCCCTTAAAAAAATTTCATCCCGAAATTTACTTCCTCTCAACAAAGATATGGATACATTTTCAAGAACTTAAAGACTTACTGAAACAACATAGGTTTGAAACCTTTACTATACGACTAAGAATAGCCTGAGGCCTTCCTTTATAAATTAGTCCTCACGCAGGACTAATACTTCTATAGTCGTTCTTCTTTTCTTCCTCAAAGCCTTAGCATCTTCTATCTTTTCTTCCTTAATGACATCTCTCTCGAAATAATGCTTCACACGAGCTTCTTATGATCTTTCATTCGAGCGGACCTCTAGAAACTATTCGATTAACGAAAGAAATAAAAGAAAAGAAAACTTCGCCAAGCTTGCTCCTCGTGCAAGGGCGATCTCAACGAGTCCATCCTTCTTTTATCCTGCTTGGCATTACTTTTGCTTCTGACTTTACTTCTCGCAGCTTTGAGAAACTTTAACGAACTCGAACTAGACGATAAACTCGAATTAATTGAGCACCTCCTTTGATGGTTCCTTGCACGTTCTATTACGTTAAAAACTCGCTTTATCTTCATCTTTAACTTCTCGAGGTTTCACTTCTTTGTCTTCTTGGGGCGTACCTCGTGATGCGCTACAAACTTAAATTCTCGACGCAACTAAATCTAAACTTCTTCATCGCAGTTGTCTCTTTTCCTCGAAGCAGTCGTCTGACTTCATGGCTTTTGCTGGTGGTCACCATCGCTTGCAGGTGTAACGATCGTGTTAGTTTTGTATACTGGAAGACTCGTCTTTGTATACTTTTCTGATGATATGATGATATGAAATGAAAGTTATTGCAGTCACCGTTTGCATTTAGATTATGTTCTATAATTGTTCTATGCAATGTTCCATATACTTACATTGTAGATGATATGGTGTGGGGAGTCACACGGTAAAGATCATATCATTAGAACCTTGTAATGTATTAAAGAGCTCATGGCTTAGATGGTCCTGAACACACCATCGGTACACCGTAGAATAATCTGATAAGTTAGTTTATCTTGGCTAACTGATTATTCTAGTACACTGGTTGGTGTATTGAGGAAGATCACGATAGGATACTATTCTCTATCTCTGACCCAGTTACTGAGAGAATAAATATCCACAGAGTTCGGGTTCTGAACTCATGTGATATTGGCGAGCATATGTGTGTGTTGTTTATTACTTTGATTTATCAATGGGTGAGATCTTTTCGTAGATCGAATTCGATATCTTGGGTAATAACAATGTATACATGATGTCTCGAGCAGTATGCATGAGCACTGTGTCCTGGTGCGCCAGGTTGATGATGTTCTCTTGAGGAAGCACAAGTTCATGTTGAAACCCTGCAGGTGGAATGTGATACCCCGACCCTTTTTCTAAATTATAAATTATAATTTTAGTAAATGATTTCGAATTAATATTGTTTAATATTAATCATGTGAGTATGTTTGTATGTTATGCCGTTATTTTATTGCAGGTTGTCTCACTCGAGCTGATACGTCATAGCACAGTGATGTTATACTGAGTGTATAGCACAATTTAAATTTTAATACTAAAGTGTCGAGTTATATGATTATGAATGAATGTTATTGCATTTAATTTTGTTTGCCAAAACCTTGAACACCCTAACGCTGAGTTGATCGGGGGTCTCACTGTTTCGGTATGTATTAAAAGTTCTTTAAAAATTTAAAGGAAAATGGAGTGGTTTAAGTCCAAGAGTCATTTAAAATAAGGGGGATGATTTTGGCATGTCGCGCGCCCGCGGGGAGGTGCGCGCCCGCGGGGCCGTGCGCGGTCGCGAGAGACTGCGCGCCCGCGGGGCTGGTGAGAGACGCGCACCCGCGGGGGCAGCGCGCTCGCGGGGAGCGTTGGCCGAGAGATGGGTTCCGCGGTCGCGGGGCTTGCGCGGTCGCGCGGGTCCGGGGATTTTCTACCTATAAATACAACACTTGTTCATTTCTCCCTCATTTCTTTCACCCAAGAGGGGGCGATTTTCTCCTCTTTTCTCTCTCAAAATTCTTCAACTTTTGAAGTGTAATCCATCATTATCCATCAACAAAGGTAACCTCTACACCTTTCCTTCTTGGGGATTAAACACCCATTTCTTGTTGTTTTGGAAACTAGGGTTTGTTATCCAAATTTGAGGATTTTCAATTTTGTTGATCTTCTTGCTTTGATATCTCAAACATATGGTTTATTTACCTCCTTGAAGCTATATGTGAAGTTATATTGAATTCCTATGGTTCGTTGTTGCTAGGGTTTGGATTTTTGCCCTTATTTCCCCTTGTTTTGTTGATAAATGTTTGGAGATGTTATGAGGGTTGTATGGGGTTGAGTTTCATGTATGTTAGAGCCCTAGTATGAATGTGTTTGTATTTAAAATGTTGGGTCTAAAGGGGTTTAAAATGAGTCATGAGCACGTGGTTTAAATGTGTGCCCGTAATGTGTTCGATCAAATGCTTCAAAGAGTTTTAATGCGTATTTTGAGTCCAAAATCGTAGTATGAGCTTGTATATCCATGGTTGTGTATATGGAAATGTTTGAAGACTTTAAAGCAAAGTATAGCATGAGTTTGGTCTAAATTATGATTTAATTGAATAACTCGACATCTAAAATGAAAAGATGATTAAAAAGGTGCTAGGTGACGTGTTGTGGCTCGAGGAGGACAACTTATGCATGGCAAAGGAGTATTTCAAGGTTTAAAGGATTCAAAAGTGTCTCTTAAGGTGGGGTAACTCTAAACTATGAACACGTGTAAGGTTATAGTTACTGTTGTGCTTTGATTGTATATGTATGAAGGGTCTTCGGACCGGTGAATGAAAGAGATCCTTCGGGGTCGACAAAGAGACCCTTCGGGGCAGAGATCCTTCGGGATCGATAATAGACTCGTTAATGTCCTCCTTGGGGGGTAGGATGTCTGCGGGCATCTCTACAGGGATAAAGATGTTCATTAACGGGGGCATCATGATGTTTAGACCCTACGGGGTTGAGACTAGTCTCCACAAAGTAAAGAAAAGTCCATATGTTATATTTTCACTTGTGCAATTAGCTATAACTATTTACAGTGTTCCCCACTGAGTATGTTGTTAAATACTCACCCCATTCATTCAATGAATTTCATGTTGAGGAGTCAAGGCCGGGGTAGGAGCGTTGTGAACACAAGAGAACCCCACAAGCTTGTGTTTATCTTTTGCATGCTCTTCTTTTGATAACACTCATATTATTATTGTTATTATTACATTGATCACTCTTTTGCCTTATGATCGATGATTATTGGGGATGGGAATAGCCCGATCTTTTGTAGGCCATGATGTATATAACTTGATATTGAGTAGAACAACTTAAAGGCGGGTCGTTTGACCTTGGAGCCTTCTATGCGCGAATTATGTCGATGAACCCCTATATTATGTTTGTTAATTTAGGGTGCTAGACAGGCGGGTTGTGTAAACCTACGAGCCCGATAGGTTAGATAATTGCATGTTTAATAGGACAAAATTTATATTGAAAATTTGATGCCTTACCTCATCATGCTATGTATATTAACATATTTTGACCTAAGCTTCCGCTCATATTAAAATAGGCACACAAAATATGTAAGTAAATTGTATGTTAAGTGACGTGGCCAAACGGAGTAGTTTGGGGCGTTACATGGAATTTATTCCGTACATGAATAAAGCTTGTGTGGTACTACTCAAGGTTTTAGATGTTGATTAATTATAGTTGTCAGAGGCTTACATAATTAATTAATGAATATTATATCTTAAACACGGGGAATGGCTGGACTAAAGGAGAAAGCATATTCGTAAATATGTATTAAATTGGTAGGTCAGTTTTACTTCTTTAGTGGAATAAAAGTAAAACTTAATTTATTTAATTATATCCTAAGTTTATTGGATATTGGATATTAAATAAATTAGTGGGCCAATTTAATATTCTTCTAGATCCCTGTTGTAGCCCAATTGACTGATAGTGGACTGGATATTGAACTTGAGATAGAGGCCCAGCCCAATAGGGCTGGAACATGAAATTTCGCCCCTCCCTATATATAAGGGGAGGGGGGGCACGAAATTTGATGATAATATTCATAGGAAATCAGCCCCTCTTAGTCTCTCAAAGTTATCCATAGATTTCACAATTCTATCTAGTAGATTTCAACCCACTCTGAATCTACATACAGTCCGGGAATACAACAGAAGATCTTGGAGTAGAATCTGTGGTGCTCGATTTTTTAAGGTGTTAGGTGGTGCCATACAGTGTTGATTCAACAGCAAGAAGAGATCTTTAATCTTGTCCACAGACCGTCTATCGATTTGTAAGTAGATTCATTTCTATGTCTTCCGCTTTATTAGATTCGAATCTCCTTTGCATGCTTTTTGATTAGACTGTGATAAACATGCATGTTACATAAAATTATGATTTGCATGAACACGGATTAATGAACATCCAATTAGATCCTGCGGTGGTTCAATTCGAAAAAACCCCAACAACTGGTATCAGAGCGGGTTTTGACACTGTTCTTGGATTAATCCAAGCATAAATTTCGAATTGCATAATTAAATTTGTTGATAAATTTATGTCCTTTAAATTTTCAGATTTAATTGGCTATGTATTTCGATTTTATGGTATTCAACACTTGGAAGAATTTTTGATTGAATTCGAAAATTCTAGTTTTGAAGTCTATGTAATTTTCGATAATCATGAAATTAAATTTGGAATGATATTTGATGTTTTTCAAATTTTCAGATTTATTTCATGGTGGTGTTCGAAAATTAGAGCTCAATTTTTTCGAAAATTGAGGATAATTAAATCCCTAATTTTGTGTTTAATTTTTCGATGAACTAGAATCAAATTTGGATGGATTTTTGATCAAGATCAAAATTTCCAGATTTGAATTTGGATATGTTTCGAAAATTTTGTTGATTAGAAAAGGATTAGGCAACATTTGATGTATATCTTAAGTTACCTATTTCTAATCTAGATAGATTTGAAAATAGAATTTTAAATTTGGAAGAATTTGAAGTGGATCAAATTTCCAGATTTATTTTTCTTAGTATTTTCGAAATCTACGGTATATTTTATTTGGAATAGTTTTTTGATTAATATCAAAATTTCCAAATATGTTTATTTATATTATTTTCGAATTTAATAAATTAATTTGGAAGAATTTTGATGAAAATCAAATTTCCAGATTTATTTTTTAATGTGGGTCGAAAATAATGGTTGTTGGATTTAGATTTGATGTTATTTGATGTATATCTTAATTTACCTGATTTTAATCTAGATAGATTTGAAAATAGAATATTAAATTTGGAAGAATTTGAAATGGATCAAATTTTCAGATTTATTATTTTGGGATTTTCGAAAATCTTGATTAAAATTGGATAAGGTATTTTTTGGATATATACAAATAATTATCAAAATCCAATTGTGATAAGATTTTAAATTTGGATAAGTTTTGGAAGATTTTGGATTGGAATCAAATCTCAAAACTTTATCCTTGAAGATTTAGATTCTTATGGATAATATTTAAATTAGATTTTTGATTTATATCAATATATCCAATTATTATTTAATTAGGGTGGTTAGAAAATATTAAATAAATTTGGTGGATAATTATAAATAATTTCTAGATTTATTTTGATGATATTTTCGAATATACAAGATTAAAATTGGTGGATAATTATTTTAATTTTCAATTTTTATCTTGTGGATAATATCAAATTAATTAATTTAATTAATTGTAAAATTTGAAATATTACTTAATATTCATGCATAGATATCATATGTTATTTTATGTGGATCATATAATAAATGATTGTTGGATTTGTAGACTGTGTTTGTTTGCAGGTTTACCAACTATCATGGCTCCTTTATTTTATGTGATGTATGTTTATGTTGAATGAATGTTTGGCCGTATGCCGGTTTGGCTACGTGATTTTAATCCATGAGAAAATCCATGGATTAGGTCTAGGTTTTATTTTACGTTGTTTTAATGTAATAGATATAAAGTTGTTAGGCCGAGTTTTTGAGTTGTAATTTTTATTCTAGCAATATTAGATTTTTCCTTTTGGAATGGATAGTCTGTATTGAATAAAGATCGGAGACCAACTCAAAAGAAGGAAAGTGGTTCAGCACCAAAAAGGAAGGTTCACCGGTTCACGTCCCGAAACCCTAAATGGAGCTAGGTTTTTCGACGAGGCGGCGATCCAAGCCCTGATTCCGGAGCTGACTTTCCAGTTTTATCTCATCAATCAACATGAGATATAAGCCATGATAGTTGGAATATTACTGTTGCTTATTATGTTGAAGCATGCAATGGATATTTATCATTTTATGTGATGTTTGCATGTTCGATAATGGGATAAAATGAAACCTCAAACATAAATAACTAAGTGGGAGAGATTCATACCAAAGTATGTAGAAATCTCATTCGGTCTCCATTAAAATCTGGTTTAATTGAGAAGTGATGGGCATGCGCGTTGACATCGGTCTTCCTCCATATCGGATGTGTCATATCACAGATTTCTCTAGAAATTAAATCTCATAAATGGATAGCTGTAGAACACTATTAGGACTAACTGACTCCTCCATCTGGAGTGGTTAAATTCGAATAGTGATCTTGGTGCGAAGATAATGGTATGCACACTTAGATGTAATTTATTGATAAACGTCCACACGATCGTGGCTTATCAGTTAGATGATTACATGACCGTGTTTATTATCCGGCTATTAATTTTCTTGTTGTAAGGAAACTCAACTAGAGGCAAATTAAAGGTTTAACCTATTTAAAAATGAATTTTATAAACGTCCACACTATCGTAGCTTATAAAAGATGTTTTTAAAGTGTCGGTGGAAAGGTATATAATTTTTATGAGGCTTTCGATTATATACTGTTTATCCTAAACGTGTTATGTGACTGTACTGCATGTTTATTTCAGTTATTTCATATCATCAATGGCACTCTCCAATCTGTCCTCAATCCTCAAAGAAAACAAACTTGTCGGTGAAAACTACAATGACTGGATTCGTAACCTTAACCTAGTTCTAGTTGCTGAGGGACACAAGTTTGTATTTGAAGAGGTATGTCCTGACAAGCCAGATGAGGGTTCTGACGAAGCCCAAAGGGCTGTGTATGACAAGTGGGTCAAGTCTGATGAGATAGCGTGCTGCTACATTCTGACTTTTATGTCCAATGTGTTGCAACATCAGCATCAAACTATGAAGACTGCTTATGATGTCATGCTCAACCTTAAGGAGCTCTTCGTTTATCAGAACCGCTCGGCTCGCCACTTAGCAATGAAGAAGAGAGGTACATCTCACACTCTGGTTGTGGAAACATGTTTAGCAACTTGTTCTACCCAGTCGTGGGTAGTAGATACTAGAGCTACTGATCATGTTTGCATGTCTTTACAGGGGTTCCTGGTAAAAAGACAGCTGAGTGAGGACGAGATCACTGTCTACATAGGCAATGCTACGAGAGTGGCGGCTGTTGCAGTGGTAGACGTTGTTTTACCTTTCAGTTGTGATAGAACTTTGGTTTTGAAAGATTGTCTTTATATGCCTGGTTTTAGGCGAAACTTGATTTCAGTTTCTAAATTGATTATGGATGGATATTCTGTTTCTTTTGATAACAAAGTAGTTATCTTTAGTGGTAAACATTTTATCTGTTCTGGCACATTGGATGGAAACTTATACTTTCTTAAACCAACTGAAAACACTATGCATAGACAACTGTTGAATACATCAATCATAAACCCTAACAAGAGAAAATAACCTTTGGGATTGAATCAAACCTATCTTTGGCATCTAAGGCTAGGTCATATTAACCTTAAAAGGATACAAAGGCTTATAAATGATAGACCATTGTCTTCTTTGGTACTGGAATCGTTTCCTTTGTGTGAATCCTGTTTGGAAGGTAAAATGACCAAGCATCATTTCCAGTCAAAAGGAAATAGATCCGAAGGGCTATTAGATTTGATTCACTCTGACCTATGCGGCCCTATGTTAGTTCAAGTTCGAGGAGGGTTCGAGTATTTCATCACTCTCATTGATGATTACTCTAGATACGGTTATATCTACCTGTTACGTCGCAAGTCTGAATGCTTTGAGAAATTCAAAGAGTTTAAGGCAGAAGCGGAGAAATGAATAGGCAGAAGTATCAAGTCACTATGTTCTGATCGTGGTGGCGAGTACCTCTCAAGTGAATTTAGGGATTACATGGCAGAGAGTGGGATTACATCCCAGTTGACTGCATCTGGAACGCCACAACAGAATGGCGTGGCGGAAAGAAGGAATCGTACATTGTTAGAGATGGTTAGATCGATGATGAGTTATTCTGAGTTGCCTATTTCGTTCTGGGGATATGCCCTGGAAACAGCAGCCTATATTCTTAACTTGGTTCCGTCGAAATCAGTTCCTGCTACACCTACAGAACTATGGACTGGATGAAAGCCCAGTTTGAACCATATTCGGATTTGGGATAGCCCAGCACACCTCGTACTGATGTAAGGCTGTTCGTTGGATATCCTAGAGGAACGAAAGGTGGTTTGTTTTATAGTCCTAAGGATCAGAAGATCATTGTTAGCACCAATGCTCGATTCTTAGAGGAAGACTATGTCATAAACCACAAATCAAGGAGTCACATCATCCTTGAGGAGTTAAGGGGTGGATCGAATCCTACACCGGTTGTACAAGAAGAGGAACCACCAAACACTGCACAACGTGTCACAGAAGTACAGGAACTGCCTCGTCGCAGTGGGAGGGTTATACGCCAACCTAATAGATTCATTGGTCTGGGAGAGGCTTCAGATTTCCCAGAGGGTCTCAATGAATTGGATCCCAGGACCTATGACGAGGCAATTCGAGATAAAGATGCAGATTCTTGGAAAACTGCAATGGAGTCTGAGATTGGATCTATGGATCACAATCAAGTCTGGGAACTTATACAACCACTAGATGGGGTAAAACCCATTGGCTGTAAGTGGGTCTACAAGCGCAAGAGAGGATCTGATGGGAAGGTTGAAACCTTCAAAGCTAGATTGGTGGCAAAAGGGTATACTCAGAAAGAAGGGATCGATTATGAGAAAACCTTTTCGCCGGTAGCCATGCTTAAGTCAATCCGGATTCTCTTGTCTATTGCCGCTCATTTAGATTATGAGATCTGGCAGATGGATGTCAAGACGGCTTTCCTAAACGGAAGTCTTGAGGAAAACATTCACATGAAACAACCAGAGGGATTCATTGCTAAGGGCCAAGAGCACTTGGTGTGTAAGCTTAAGAGATCCATTTATGAACTTAAGCAGGCATCGAGGTCTTGGAACATCCGATTTGACGAGGTTATCCAGTCATATGGATTCGTGCAAAGTCTGGATGAGAGCTGTGTGTACAAGAAATGTGACGGAAACGTGGTGGCATTCCTCGTATTTTATGTTGATGACATCTTGCTTATTGGAAACAGTAAGAAGGCGTTGTCAAACATTAGGGTGTGGTTGTCTGAGCAGTTCGATATGAAGGATCTAGGTGAAGCCGAACTTGTCCTTGGCATCAAGATCATTCGTGATCGCCAGAAAAGCATGTTATGTCTGTCCCAGGTGACTTATATCGATACAGTTCTAGCTAGATTTGGCATGCAAGATTCCAAGAAAGGTTTTATACCTTACAGGCATGAAATTCATCTATCCAAGGAAATGTGTCCCCAAACACAGTCTGAGATAGAGGAAATGAAGAAAGTACCACATGCTTCGGCTGTGGGAAGTTTGATGTATGCTATGCTATGCACTAGGCCTGATATATGCTATGCCGTTGGCATGGTAAGCAGATATCAGTCTAAGACTATCACGATATACTGTGATAACTCTGGTGAAGTGGCAAATTCGAAGGAACTCAGAGCCCACAAGGCAAGTAAACACATAGAGAGAAAGTACCATCTTATACGAGAAATCGTTAAGAGAGGAGACGTGGCGGTGGTCAAGATTGCATCTGAGGACAACCTGGCTGATCCATTCATGAAGAGCCTGGCGGCTAAGACCTTTGATGGTCACGTGGAGAAAATGGGAGTGAGATGCAGACCCGGTAGCGCAGTTTGAGTTGATAGTTTTAGATTGGAGAGTTTACCAGTTAGTTATTATGCTTGAAAGACATGCTTCAAGTATAAGTGGGAGATTGTTAGTTTTGTATACTGGAAGACTCGTCTTTGTATACTTTTCTGATGATATGATGATATGAAATCAAAGTTATTGCAGTCACTGTTTGCATTTAGATTGTGTTCTATAATTGTTCTATGCAATGTTCCATATACTTACATTGTAGATGATATGGTGTGGGGAGTCACACGGTAAAGATCATATCATTAGAACTTTGTAATGTATTAAAGAGCTCACGGCTTAGATGGTCCTGAACACACCATCGGTACACCGTAGAATAATCTGATAAGTTAGTTTATCTTGGCTAACTGATTATTCTAGTATACTGGTTGGTGTATTGAGGAGGATCACGATAGGATACTATTCTCTGTCTCTGACCCAGTTACTGAGAGAATAAAGATCCACAAAGTTCGGGTTCTGAACTCATGTGATATTGGCGAGCATATGTGTGTGTTGTTTATTACTTTGATTTATCAATGGGTGAGATCTTTTCGTAGATCGAATTCGATATCTTGGGTAATAACAATGTATACATGATGTCTCGAGCAGTATGCATGAGTACTGTGTCCTGGTGCGCCAGGTTGATGATGTTCTCTTGAGGAAGCACAAGTTCATGTTGAAACTCTGCAGGTGAAATTTATTTCATACATGAATAAAGCTTGTGTGGTACTACTCAAGGTTTTAGATGTTGATTAATTATAGCTGTCAGAGGCTTACATAATTAATTAATGAACATTATATCTTAAACACGGGGAATGGCTGGACTAAAGGAGAAAGCATATTCATAAATATGTATTAAATTGGTAGGTCAGTTTTACTTCTTTAGTGGAATAAAAGTAAAACTTAATTTATTTAATTATATCCTAAGTTTATTGGATATTGGATATTAAATAAATTAGTGGGCCAATTTAATATTCTTCTAGATCCTTGTTGTAGCCCAATTGACTGATAGTGGACTGGATATTGAACTTGAGATAGAGGCCCAGCCCAATAGGGCTGGAACATGAAATTTCGCCCCTCCCTATATATAAGGGGAGGGGGGGCACGAAATTTGATGATAATATTCATAGGAAATCAGCCCCTCTTAGTCTCTCAAAGTTATCCATAGATTTCACAATTCTATCTAGTAGATTTCAGCCCACTCTAAATCTACATACAGTCCGGGAATACAACAGAAGATCTTGGAGTAGAATCTGTGCTGCTCGATTTTTTGAGGTGTTAGGTGGTGCCATACAGTGTTGATTCAACAGCAAGATTGGATCTTTAATCTTGTCCACAGACCGTCTATCGATTTGTAAGTAGATTCATTTCTATGTCTTCCGCTTTATTAGATTCGAATCTGCTTTGCATGCTTTTTGATTAGACTGTGATAACAATGCATGTTACATAAAATTATGATTTGCATGAACACGGATTAATGAACATCCAATTAGATCCTGCGGTGGTTCAATTTGAAAAAACCCCAACAGATCACACGTCTGGACTTTCAACTGCACGCTCGGAACTTACCTGCCGTCATTCTTTAGATCACCTCCAAACGCAACGAGCTGAGAAATGTTCTTGAAAATGCACGTCCTAAACTTAAGGAATACTATCTGGCGCTTACTTGGATTCTGCTTCCTACTAGGAAATACTATCTCTTATTCCTCCAACCTTGACTAAAAGGAATACTGCTATAGCTCTCTGCTCTATTCCGAGATACACACTCGAGTTCTATGAGTGGGAGCAAAATAAATGAATGCCTCTGAGTGAGGACTTTATCTTCATCAACAATTCTTTAACAAGCTTAAAAGCTGGAAAGAATATAACACTAGGTTATATGTGCCAAAAATATTGCCTTTTCAGAGGACTTATAAACTTGAAGGATTCTTGCACATAACAAGATATGGAAGAAATCAACGGTTAGCAACTAGAAACCGTGCTAAAATATTTTCATGAAGGTGTCAGCATAGCCTAACAAGGAAATGCCATTACTAATTCTTGATGATCAAAGAAGTATTATCCAAAAGATTGCAAATAATCCAACGGATATAATCAAAGAATTTCAAATGGTATAAATGGAGAATCTCAATTGATATGAAGATATTGAAGGGCAATTGATTCAATTAATAAGAGAATAAATCGATTCTAAAAGAGAATGAACAAATCAATTCTATTAACACGAGAATGAATAAATAGACTCAACAAAAACTTCCATCAAACTGAAACTCTCAATCTATAGAACACTAGGTCTATCTTCTTAACGATCTTCTTCTTCGGGTCTTCTCTCTCTTTCTTGAGCATTACGTACCTTCTTCTTGGCGCGGTTTCTATGAAATAGCATGAGTTGGCTGGACTCAAATGGCTTTGCTTGGCTGGGAAAATGATATCCCGGGAATTACTTCCTATTTATCGAAAGAGATACGACAAAGTGACTTTAATCTATGGCACCTTCTGGACTCAAAACAGCTTGAGTTTAACGTCTCTTGGAAGCTTGATAGAACACCGATAAATGTATCCTCGAACTATCTTGGCTATAGTCGTGGCAACAATCTTCATCTTCATTAATCGGCTTGAAATAAGCGATGACTTCTGGGTATCGAACACGACGTGACCTTGAATGTACGTTCATCGAATTAACGAGCCTCTATCGAAGGAAACGAATCTTCATTCCTTGCGAACGTGATTGGATCTTCAGACGAGACTTCTCTAGAGTTGAAAACTCTTGCGTGGGGATTCCTTGAACTTGCGTTAGATCCGCGATCGGATAACTTGCCTTTAACTTGACTGCTCATCTTCTTGCTCCTTGCTCGAAACTGGACTTCATGACCTTCTTCTCGATTCTACCATAATCTCAGAACCCTTTTATCCTTCTTATGAACACTCTATAAATGTTCTTTCGAACAACTCTACTTAATTCTAGCTCCTTGAGAGGGAACTTACTCAATCTAGGTTTATAAGAGAACCTAAAGGGAATTCTAGAAATTCTCCTTAATTCAAGCTCGCTATAGTCTATGTTCTAACTATATTCTCTATGCCTCATTCATCCTTAACTCATCCTCAAATACTTTTCTTATGGGCAGTAGACAAGCGTTTATCAAAAGAAGATTTTTAAATCGACTTTCAAACTTTATAACTTTACTCAAAAATTTTAACGGTCCAAAATAACCGAAATAGTTTGAGTATTTGCAGAAATAATATTCTGAAAAGATTCACTGCTTGCTCGAGTCCTTAACAACTCAAAACTCTTTAAAACATTGATCTAGAACTTAGTTCAATAAGTTCCACCTTAAACTTTGGTATAATCAAAAATTTTATTTCGAAACGAAATAACATTCAACTCTAAAAAATCGACTAACCTTACCTTGCTCAAAACTTTTCTCCTTATCCTGTACTTTCAAAAAGTTATACCAAATATAATCAAAATACTTTAACTCAATCATACCTTAACTTTGTTGAAGATGTGAGGGTGATGATGAGCTAGGGGTTGCTGATTATTGCCTTTGAACAATTCAATATTCACATAGAACTCAATCAAACTTTAAGAAGAGACAGGTCTGCCAAGTTGCAAACCTGCTCTGATACCATCTGTAACAGCCCGGTCCCTTAGGCGGTCATTTTGATGGGGACGGGGTGTTAGGCGTAAAAGCCGAAGAAAATAGATAGATTAATCGAAAATCCAGGGGGGTGTTTTTAGAATTAAACTAAGTTAGAGCCTCAAGAACTTAGGCAACTTAACTTCATCACTTGGAAGAACTATCATTTTCAACGAATCAAAAATGTCAAAGGATTCAATCGAGTGAAAAGAAATGTCAAATCATAAGCCAACCGAAATTTAAATAGAATCCAAAGATAAACAGATAGGAGTTCGACTTTATAACTGAGCAAGCCTTCCTCAAAGGCCACAATGGCTAAGACCCATAAAAGATCGGAGTCAAATAAATCATACAGTCCCATTTGTAGGACCAAACAAGAAACTAACTCAAGCTTAACTTAAATGACAGAAACATGTTAGAAACAAAAGCCCCTTCATAGGCGAACAACAACAACAACAACAAGCGTGTAAGACTTATTCACAAGTCAATTGAAAATGAACAGATACCAAAATGCTCATTAATTGGCTCTTCAATTAATTCGGAATTAATGAAGGAATAACTGGGGTGTCAAAAGATCATGCTTCAACTTCTCAAGACCTTATTGATAACTAGTATTCATAGCATTTAAAACATGCTACTATCAAGAATCAAGTTACACATATCAAGACTAAATACTAATATCAGAGTACTTAGCAGAAACTTAGCGGAAGAAAACATGTAACCATGCAGAGCAACAAACTTGAAACCTAAGAGAACTCAGACAACCCCACCAGCAACACATCACCGGCCTAAGCATCTCAACCTGAAAACATTTGAAAAAGAGGGGGTAAGCACTAATGTACTCAGTGGGGTTTTACGAGAAAACTCTTTAATAACCTTGAAATATCCAATTTATAAACTGACAGCATATGGAGAGCAAAACGCAAAAGCCCTCTCCATACCCGTAAAACCTTTTACTTCCTTTTCTGGTGCCTTTCCTGGCTCAAACCTGCTGTCTACTGCACCCTTATGCCTTAGGACAAGAGAGGGGATACCTCAAATGTCCTCTGAGTATGCGAGGGGATTACCCAGCAGTGACTCCCTTTACTTTGAAATGTTCAACATTAGTGACACGAAGGTCACGGCATGATAATGTAAATAAACTGTTCTTTGAGCTCGATAACCTGCTTACAACAGAAACTATATCCTTCTTTAAATTCTTCATTTCTTAACCTTAACCTTAACCTTAACCTTCCTTACTTACTTGACTTAGCTCGCAATACCAAGCCTAGAGCAATCGTCTAAGGCTAATCCTTTAATTGAGCATAATCTCAGCCTATAAGGGATTTATCACTACCCTAGAAGGCAATACTTAGCTAAATAAGATTTAGCAAAAATCCAATATTCCAATACGAGGAAATGAATGCGGATAAACATCGATTGTAATAAAGCAATTATAAACACCTCATTCTAGCATAAATTGTATATAAACAATTCTAGCATATCCTTAGCTAATTAAGCTTAGCAAAACCCAATAACCAAATACTAGGAAATGAATGGGCATAAATATAGATTTCAACTAAAAACAATTCTAGATCTCGGGCTAGCATCAATTGTATTTAAATAATTCTAGCATATCTAAACATACTTGAGACCTCACTTAACTTATAATAACTTCATTTACCTTATCAAACTCAAATAATAATTCAACAATATCATGCATATAAATTCCTTTATTCTTTTCTTTTCCTTGTACAGAGACTAAACAGGTAGAGCATAAAATATTTTAATTGGATATTTCCCTTGCCTTAACATGCTTCTAGAGCTTAATAGCTCAAATCTTATACTTGGTTTAGAAGCACCCACCTCGATGACGAGCATCTCGATAACGAGCACGTAGACGAAGCAACGAGCTAAAAATCCTTCCTAGGGCTTCCTTAGGATTCATCTCCTCTTTACGAAAGTCGATCAATGAATTGAAAACTTATTCGAGCTCCTGATAAGACATCGAAATGATATCTAAACCCTTGACCCTTAACTATAACTTAAAACACGAGAATTTAAACAATGAAGGCATCCGAAATTACCTAAAACGGGGATGGAAAATCAGACTCGAAAGATAGAGATTACGGATGATGGGCTAGAGCTACATCGTAGATCATCGAAAGAGCTTCAATTTGAGTACTCATGGGCCTCGTGGTTCAAACCGAGGCGAAAGTTATGGCCTCCGTACGAAAACGTGCCGGAGCTGCCGAACCAGCCTGCTCGCCCCGCGGGGCTCCCTTGCCCCCGTGGCGCTCCTTGCCTCTGCGGGGCTCCCATGCCCCCGCAGGGCTCTTTCGCCCCCACGGGGCTCCTTGCCCAGCCACACGACGCCCCCCAGCCCCGCGGCGCCCCTCACTCCGCTCTCTCTCTCAACTGGGGGTGCCTCACGAAGAGGCTCCCCTCTTTCTCTCTTACTACAGAAATGGGGTGAAGTGAATGAGCGAGAAAATGAAGGGGGGGAGCTGCTCTATTTATTGAAAAATTCTTAGCTTCCTCGAGAAGCTTCTTCAGTTCAACAATACTACTTTAAAATATCGGGTTCGGTTAAAAGGCGTTTTATTTGATGTCGAGATCCAAATGATCTCAGACACGAAATCTGAAAATACCGGGAGGTTCCTTGGCTCGAGTACTATTGAACCAACTTGACTCGGGATAAAGAACAAGTCATCTTGAAGGAAAATGAGAAAATATTCTCTTTTCAAAAATAAAGTTACTATTCCACGCACGGGACAAATAAAATTCCCGAGCGCTCGATTGACTTCGGAATGAAAATCCAGGAACGCCAACGGATTCCTTGAGAAATTTTCTATAAGATAGGCTTGAAAGAACCAGGCTTGGGTCAACACATGACATTTCGCAAATTTCTAACGAACGCGCTCCTACGGAAAAAACATTATTCATAACTTCTTTAAACGCGATTTAAATCACCGGGAACTCAAACGACTTCAGATTCAAAATCCGAAAGCACCGGTATGCTCCTTGGGTCAACGCCTTTCAAATATGACAAAAATTGGCTATAACTGAGCTCGGATCGAAATTCTTGAAAAGACGATTTTATGAAAAATAAATCCTAAAATCGCGGCTTACAACCGAAACATCTTTATTATGCTCAAAATTCCTCTTAAAATTTCCTAATTAAAATTAGAAATTACTTAATCATATTTTGAAAATCTGGGTTGTTATAGAAACTCCTCAAGCTCAACCCAAAAATCAGACTGATCAATCGAGTAGGGTAACTCGAAGATAGTCAGTATTTCAAAGGCTTGGGGCTCAGTCAAAGCCACCAGTTCAACCTCGATCAGCAAATGAACACAGATCTAGTGCTCGATCAAAAGCTCATCCAAGGCCAAACTTTGAGTAAAAAAAGCTTTCATCTCACTCAAGGTCTTCAAACGAATTGAGATCTAGAGTTCACTCATGGTCACTCCATCAGAGAGGACCATCAGTTCAAAACATGCCATCAGCAACTTAACAAAGAGCTACAACCTCTTCCAGACAACCCTATCCTCAAAGGCCAGCTGTGCATCAACCTGAGAATTCCTCAAATCCCAAGAGAAATATGCACATGAGATTGTACTATGCAAGACAACATAAATCAATCTCTCTAGAAGAATTCACTCCAAGTGACTTTGCAACCCAGTATGATAAGTACTTGAACTCAAGGGATCAATTAACAGTCAATCCCAATCATAACTGGTTTGGAAAAGGGCCATCTCACAAAGGCCAAAAAGCTCAGAGTCAAAGGCCTATTAAAAATTAGCTAAGACAAAGAGCAACAAAGTCACAAGATGACAGGATATTCGTCGAAGTCTTTTATCCTGACACTCATCGGAGATACAGATCAATGGACCCGACTCTTAATCGAAGAGTTACAAGGAGTCCAAGATTGATCAGGAGATCTAATTCTGAAGGATCTCTTAATCAACAAAAGCCAAAATTGTGACGAATGTGGATTCCCAAATATTTGATTAACCTCCCAGGACCCGATATTATGCGGGTACCTAAAACCTGATCTTTATTTTGCAGGGAAAGAGCATCCTATCCAAGAAAAAGGTCAAAGATACTTGGTATCTGGATAGTGGGTGCTCAAAACACATGACCGGAGACAAAGAAGATCTTGATGGTTACAAAGAGGTTAAGAGACCACTAGTCACATTTGGAGACAACTCAAAGATCCGAACCATTGAAGAAGGGTTCATAGTTAAGGGAAAAGTTGTCGTGAATGGCGTGTCACATGTTGAAGGACTGAAGCACAAGCTGCTAAGCATCAGTTGGCTTTGTGACAATGGGTACTCAGTCAACTTCAGCAACAACTCATGTGATATCAGAGACAAGTCAACTGGAGCCATACTCCTGACTGGAGTACGAAAAGGTAACATGTACATTGTTGACTAGTCAACAGGTTATTCAAAAGCTTGCTTTCTCTCCAAGGGATCATCAGAGGCAAGCTGGTTGTGGCATCGATGACTGAATTATCTCAACTACAAAACCATCAACTACCTAGCCAAGAAAAAGCTGGTTGATGGGCTTTCCAAAGAAATCTATAAGAAGACCGGTATCTGCGGACCACGCCAGAAAGGGAAGCAAGTAAGGTCGTCATTCAAGAACAAAAGCCATCCTCAAGGAACAACTGACATTTTACAGCTGCTACACATGGACCTGTTTGGACCAGTGAAGCCGGCAACCCCTAGAGGTAAGAAGTTTACTCTTTTAGTGGTAGATGACTACTCAAGATAAACCTGAGCTGAGTTCCTGTGAAGTAAGGATGAAACTTTTGATAAGCTATCAACGCTAATCAGAAGACTGCAGACCGACAAGGGAAAATCAGTTTAAAAGATAAGATCCGACAATGAAACTGAGTTTTTCAATCAATAGATGATCAATTTCCTGAGTGAACTGGGAATCACTCATGAACACTCAGCTGCAAGAACTCCTCAAGAGAACGGCGTAGCTGAAAGGAGGAATCGCATGCTAAAGGAAGCAGCTAGAGCAATGATAGTAGATGCCAGCATAGCTGAATGCTATTAGGCAGAGGCAGTTAACACAGGCTGCCATACACAAAACAGAAGTGCCATAGTCATCACACATGACAAAACACCCTATGAGTTATTCAAGGGTCGTAAGCCTTCTCTTACTTTAAGATATTTGGCTGCAAATATTACATCCACAACAATGGCAAATCCCAGCTGAAAGCCTTCAGTGCCAAAGCTGATGAGGGGATCTTTCTTGGCTACAATGCCCCTCACTCATAAGCTTACAGAGTGTTCAATAAGAGAACACTGATTGTGGAAGTAACATGTCATGTGGTGTTTGATGAGCTTACTGATGAGTACAGTAATAAGAAGAAAAACTGTACATCAGTTCAAGACTTGCCTAGTGAAAAACTGCTGGATTATGTTGATCACATAGTCCTAGAGCAGTTCAAAGATTCACTAGAAGATGGCATCGAAACTGATTCTAGACCAGTTGAGGATAACTTGGTCAATGAGGGTACCAACTGCGGTGAAACCTCAAACCTCATAGCTGAAACAGGAGGAAAAATTAGTGAAGATGATGAACAAGCCGGAGCTGAAAAATCAGCTGAAGGAGCAGCCAAAGGATCAGTTGAAAGGACGACTGATAAACCAGCTGAGGATGCAACTGAAGCCACCATACCCAAAAGGGTCCAAAGCCATCCAGTCGACAAAATTGTTGGCAATGCAAGAAGCAGAGTTCAAACCAGAGGTTCAACTGAGCATGCTTTCTTCACATATTTCATATCGCAAATGGAACCAGCCAACATCAAAGATGCATTAGAAAATTCAGACTGGATTATTTCAATGCACGAAGAGCTGAACTAGTTCACAAGAAATGACGTCTGGTTTCTTGTTGATAGACCGAAAACCCAAAAAGTCATTGGGACTAAGTGGGTCTTTCACAATAAGCTAGATGAACAAGGTGTGATCAAGTCTACAAGCTGAAGAAAGCTCTATATTGCTTAAAGCAGGCGCCAAGAGCTTGGTATGAAACCCTTACAACATTCTTGCTGAAGAATAGGTTTCAGAAAGGAGTCATCGATCGTACTATATTCAGAATAGAAATGATAAGCTGAGATCTTAATGGTCCAAATTTATGTAGATGACATAATTTTTGGATCCAAGAGTAAAGATCTTTACACTTGATTCGCTCAACTGATGCAAAGAGAATTCGAGATGAGCATGATGGGAGACATGACATTCTTCCTAGGATTCCAAGTGAAGCACCTGGGAGATGGAATCTTCATTAATCAAGCTAAATACACCAAATAGTTTGTCAAAAAGTTTGGAATTGATAAGGGAAAGATTCTCAAAATCCTAATGAATACATCAGTGCAGCTGACTCTTGATGAAGAAGGAGAATCAGTCAGCTAGACGCACTATAGAGGAATCATTAGATCCCTTCTCTATCTTACCACCAGCTGACCAGACATCTCCTATTCAGTCAAACTGTGTGCAAGGTTCCAAGCCAACCCAAAGAAAAGTCATCTCGAAGCAGCAAAAAAGATCGTGAAATACCTCAAAGGAACCATAAATCTAAGATTATGGTATCCCAGAGATGACAAGATCAAACTCAGACTTTGGTGGATGCAAGATCGACAGAAAAAGTACCAGTGGAACATGTCAGTTTCTTGGGAACAAACTGATATCCTGGTTTAGCAAGAAGCAACACTCAGTTGCCACGTCAACAACTGAAGTAGAATATGTAGCTGCTAGAAGTTGTTGTGCTCAAATCCTATGGATGAAGCATCAGCTAAAGGATTACAAGGTGGAGACTGAAGAAGTGTCAATCTACTGTGATAACAATAGTGCTATTGCAATATCTCAGAATCCAGTATTGCATTCAAGGACGAAGCACATTGATATCAGGCACCACTTCATAAGAGATCACATTGAGAAAAAGGACATATCCATCAAATATATCAACACAGAGAAGCAGATAGCTGATATCTTCACCAAGCTATTGGCAGAAGCTAGATTTGTGGAGCTATGTATCCAACTTGGATTGCTCGAACTGGCTTCAAAGGAGGACGATGATCGGCCAAATGAAGGAGTGAAGAGAAGCAGTCCAGCTGATGATGAGAACTGAACCAAGATGGCATCAGTCAACTAAGCTTTGGAGCTTAAACTGATGAGCCCATATCAGTTCTAAAGAAATGGTAATGACTACATGGAAGATGATAAATGAAAATGAGTAAACTGATCGCAGAAGGCATCAGTTCTCAACCAGTCACGATCAACTGATGAGAGCAGTTGAACCTAAAACTGACTGGAGAAGGCTAAGCTTCAGCTGAAGGAAGCAGCTGACAAGCCAGGCAGAGCAAAGCTGAAGAGGACAGCTTATGCTGATAAAGGAAAGGAGACTCCAGCTGGAACTGATCACTCCAAGCCAAAGAGGATCATCAGTCAACAAAGCCAATTGATGATGTCAGCAGCTTAATGCCACCAGGAGACTGAAGGAGAGTCATAACCAGATAAGTTCAAAGTTGAATTTATTACTGAACGGTAAAATGATGTGTCATCATAATATTATTGTTGGCCCTACCTACTCGTTCTCTCTCTCTCATTAATTCAGAACGGATAGATTTTGAACGCCCCTTCAGCCGACTCTTCATCATCGCATAATCAAAGCCATTCAAATCAATTAGGGTTAAAATTCTCTGATCATTGGATCGAAATTATCGCCAATCATAAATAGCTTGGCTGAAATCTCAAAATCATCTTTACCATCTCCTAACCCTCACCACTTCTCTCTTCTTTCCAAAGAACAAACCCTAAGTCACCTCTAAGCTCTCAAGTCCTCAATCTAAGACCATGGCCTAGAATCCTGCTCGCCATATTTGAAGAGAGTTCAACTTCCAGTCGAGTAAAGAAGACTCATCTAAGTTCTGTGATAAGCTGATTAAGGATAAATTCTTCAAGGCAACTGTGTTCTCTAGCAATTGCAATAACTCAGAATTCAGTGGAGAAGTCATTGCCAAGTTATATGATGCTCAGCTGCAAATATTCCTCGAAGTTACTCCCTCACGAGTCTATTCAGAAGTAGTGGCCGAGTTCTACCTCAACTCAGACGGCTACAACAGAGAAGACTTCTTCACCACAAAAGTGAGAGGTCAAAAATTTAAAGTAATAGCAGAAACACTAGGCGCGATGTTCAATCTCCCAACCAGTGGAGATTTTTCGGGGTCGTGTGCGGCCGCGGGGCGAGGCTCGCGCCCGCGGGGTGTGCGCGCTCTTGGGGTACTGTGGCTGAGAGCCCCCTCACGTGGTCACACGGGCTGGGCCGGATTTCTACCTATAAATACCACACTTATCCATTTTTCCTCATTTCTTCTCTTCCATTTGGGCGATTTTTCTCTCAACTCTCTCAAGAAACTCTTCATCTTTTGGAGTGTATTCCACCATCATCATCCATCAACTAAGGTAACCTCTATACCTCTTTTTCTTGGGGATCAAACACTCATTTCTTATTGAATCAAACCTAGGGTTTGTTATCCAAAACTTAGGGTTCTTCGATTTTTTTGATCTTCTTGCCTTGATACTTCGAACATATGGTTTATTTACTCCATTGAAGCTATATGTGAAGTTATATCGAATTCCTATGGTTCATTATTACTAGGGTTTAGATTTTTGCCCTAATTTCCCCTTGTTTGTTGATGTTTGATTGAAGGTGTTGTGATGTCTTTATGAAATTGATTTTTATGTATGTTAGAGCCCTAGGATGAGGGTGTTTGTATTTGAAATATTGGGTTTAAAGGGTTTTAAATTGAGTCTTGATCATGTGGTTTAAAATGTGTGCACGTAACGTGTTCGATTAAATGCTTCAAAGAGTTTTAATGTGTATTTTGGGTCCACAATCATATTATGAGTTGGTATATCCATGATTATGTATATGAAGATGTATAAAATCTTTAAAGAAAAGTATAGCATGAGTTTGGTCAAAATTATGATTTAGTTGTATAACTCGACATCTAAAATGAAAACGGAATTGAAAGGTGCTTGGTGACGTATTGGGGCTCGAGGTAGACGACTTGTGCATGGCTAAGAAGAATTTCAAGGTTGAAAGGATTTTAAAGCGTCTCTTAAGGTAGGTTAACTCTAAACTGTGAACACGTGCAAGGTTATAGTTATTGTTGTGCTTTGATTGTATAAGTATGAAGGGTCTTCGAACCGGTGAAATGAAAGAGATCCTTCGGGGTCGATAAAGAGATCCTTCGGGATCGATAATAGACTCATTAATGTCCTTCCTGGGGGGTAGTATGTATGCGGGCATCCCTATAGGGATAAAGATGTTCATTAACGGGGGCATCATGATGTTTGGACCCTACGGGGATAAGACTAGTCTCCACAAAAGAAAAGAAGTATCCATATGTTATATTTTCACTTGTGCAATTGGCTATAACTGTTTACAGTGTTCTCCACTGAGTATGTTGTTAAATACTCACCCCATTCATTCAATGAATTTCAGGTTGAGGAGTCAAGGCCTGGGTAGGAGCGTTGTGAACACAAGAGAACCCCACAAGCTTGTGTTTATCTTTTGCATGCTCTTCTTTTGAAAATACTCATGATATTATCATTAGTACATTGATCACTCTTTTTTCTTTATGATCAATGATTATTGGGGATGGGAATAGCCCGATCTTTTGTAGGTTATGATATATATAACTTGATATTATGCAAAACAATTTAAAGGCGGGTCGTTCGACCTTTGAGCCTTTAATGTATGAAGTATGTTGTTGAACCTTGTATTATGTATGTTAAAATTTAGGATGTTAGACGGGAGGGTTGAGTAAGACCTATGAGCCCGATAGGTTAGATGCTTTTACTTAAATCCATGTTGTGTGACAAAATAGATATGATAGATTGCATTCCTAATTGTGAAAAATTTATATTGAAAATTATGATGCCTTACCTCATCATGCTATTATCATGTTTTGACCTTAACTTCCGCTCATATTATAAATAAGCACACTAAAATAAATAAGTAAATAGTATGTTAAGTGACGTGGCCAAACGGAGTAGTTTGGGGCGTTCAGCTAATGAAGCATCAATTGAGAAATCGTGCTGAAAGTTCTTCTCAGAAAAAAGAAGAGACTTTGATTGACGATATCATTGTTGAAACTGTGAAAGAACTGCAGTCTAGAATGCCTCTACAAGTCGAAGAATATGAAATCAACATTCTCGACTCCCTTGTCCAGCCAGAAGCTGCAAGAACTGCTGAAGATAGAATTGTCAGTGATGAGGAGTTTGATGAGTCACTCAAGTCACCAGTTCAACTAGCAAAAGACACTAATCAGCCTCCAGTTATATCCCAACAAACTGAAGAACCAGTTAAATCCTCAGTCCCTCCAGTTATCCCAACAGAGTCTTCTCCTCCACCAGTAGCAGAGGAAACAGCTGCTGAAGATCCAGCTGATCAAACAATTCAGCTGACAACCACTTCTGAAGTTCAAGACATTGTGATCTTTGCTGATCCTGTCCAGATCGCACTCCAAGCTCAGGCCCAGACGGATCCTGAGACTCCCCCTGAATCAAGCCACAGTGATACAATTGATCTGGGAGATGCAGATCAGTTAGTGGCCAAGACTGAAGAGCAAGTAGTCAATCAGTCCAAGATAATTCCTTGTACGGAATTAGAAACTGCTGAAGATGGAGATGAAGCATCATCCAAGGGAGATGATCTACAGCTGATCATTGCAACTGATCAGTCGAGTCATTCAGACGATCAGTCTAGAAGACCACCAAGTCAGTTAACAGCTCATCAAGAAGAGCTGTTTCAAAACATTCAACTACAGTTGAAGTAGTATGAGAAGCTGATCATGAAGCTTCAAGCCCATACCAGACTTCAATTAACTGATGGTGAGTCCTCTAGCTCTGATGAAGGGGGAAGTAGCCCCATTATGCCTGCCGCCAAGAAAAGAAGAACTGAACACAAGGAAGACTAAGAGCCTGATCAAGCAAAGCTGATTCGAGAAAATTTATGAGTTATTCCTCTCACTCATAAATCCCATTGCTCTCACCAGAGAAGAGAAGCAATTTATTCTCTCTTGAGAAAATTTTCTAAAGAGTATTCTCTCTCTCTCTCTCTCTCTCTCTCTCTCTCTCAAAGGGCTTCAATTTAAACATTAGCTAAAGATTTTTTTTAAAAAAATGACTGAATCTTACAAATCCCTTATCTCTTTCAAAGAGCAAATGATGAGAGATAAATTTCTGAAAAGGTAGAAATTTCAATTGATTCTTAAGGAATCAAATAATCCTTTTCTTCTAGTCAATCTTCATATAACTGGAATTCTACACTATCTTGAAACTCCTCCAAGGTTCTTTAGACAAAACTTGGTTGGTGAGTTTTTACTTCACGTAACAGTATCTGCAGATGGAAAGGTTATACACTCAGTGGTTCAAGGAACCAAACTTCATATTACTGAGAGAAAGATTGCAGAAATCTTTCAACTTCCCAGAAAAGGCTCCAGAGTTCAAGATCTGAAAAACTTAGCTGAACCATATTAGAAAGAATGGTGTGCTTCAATTTGCACCAAGCAGTTCAGTTTTACCACAGCTAAAACTGACTTAAAGCCCGATTATGGAGTTATGCTCGATGTTACGAACAAAATGATGTTCTGCACCATTGGAAGCTTGAGTCAATTAAGTCAAGAAAGATACAAGGTAATGACACACCTTATTGAAGGATTGGAAGCAAATTGGGCAGAATTTGTATTCTCCCAATTCAAGCATCAAGTCATCAAAGCTGCCGACTCAAAGAAAACTAGAAAATTTGAGTTCAAAGTAGGACTTATTCTATGAATGAGCAAGCTTCTGGAAGATATGCTGAATCATCCAAATGATGACGCGCCACCAGTCCTTATCTCCGACTGGATTCCCAAGAAAGGGATAGCACATCTTCAGTCACTCAAAAAGAAGAGGAGAACCGAAGCCAAAACTGGCAATACAACTTCAAGCAGTTCAACTGCCAATGAAGTACCTTCTCCATACTCCAAGAATGGATCATCAGTTGACTTCAAGCCCTGCACTGATCCAGATAAGCTCATTCCATTCACCGAAATTCCTCATCCCAACTGTGGAGCTGATTACTTCAGGAGAAATTATCCTCCTCTTCAGCTGACTGAAGATAATATTCACACTTTTTACAGTGGCGAATATGCAGTCAAGAGTGCGCAGAAGGATATAACAAATCTCCTTCTCACTCACTTCACATATGTTGCCAAGCAAGATAATCAGTTGTTCAAACAACTGCACCGGTATTTCTACTGGTACAACTGGTGACACTCTATGTCAATCTAGTCGCACTTCTTACTAACTACCTTTCATGGCATGAGCTTTTGGCAATGTGAAGAGACTTGGAGCATTAAATGGATCAGGGCTTCAAATCCATTTTATCTAACGATTCTGCAAGTACAGCGGATTATGAAGCATCGACTTGATAATAACATTCCAGCTAAGGCAATGCTAGTTGATGTTCAAGCCAGCTTGAGATCGCAAGAAGTTGCAACAGAGAAACAATTTGACAACAATTCAGTCGATCAATGTTGCCTTAACCTGAATTTTGAGTCAATTCAGTCAAAAGAGGCATCACTAGAAGTTGTAGGGATAACGAAAAAGATAGATCAAGCTCTATCCTGCACAGAAATTGTGGCGACCCCTAGGAGTCAACACCGTGGACAAAATGGAGCTAATGAC
Organism: Perilla frutescens; assembly: GCA_026008535.1. Classification (NCBI taxonomy): domain Eukaryota; kingdom Viridiplantae; phylum Streptophyta; class Magnoliopsida; order Lamiales; family Lamiaceae; genus Perilla; species Perilla frutescens. Next base: position 20,445,867 of record BRKX01000004.1, read on the forward strand.
GATGAGGATACTGCCACATCACCAAATCTCCTGTCCCGAGGCTATGTCACTCCGCTTATCAAGTCTTGCTCAAGAGCTGCCAAACTGATGAAACATTAGTCAAGCTCATCCTGCAGAGGAATTAAAGAGCTGACCACCTTAAAGCTGACCACCTCAGCAGTTACTATCAAGCAACTTCAGCAAGCTGAGACTGCTAATAGAGCTGATCTTCTTAAGGACTCTCTTAGTTCAGCTTTCAAAAGGAAAAGGTCAACCAGCTCGAAAGAATGTGGAGAAGCCAGCCCCATTCGACCACTCAAGAAGAGGAAACTGACGAAAAGTTAATCAACAGCTGATCGGCAAAACTGATTAAATCAGTTTGAAAGGCGTATCATCAGTTAAGCAGGAAACTGACGCCCAAGCACTCTTCAATCTATCATCAGCTGCATGATCAATCCTACTTGATAAGCTTCTCTACTCTCTATTCCTCAAAGCTTATTTTTGAATAGTTATCTTCATAAATTCAAATAAAGCTTACTATTCATTTGAGTTGCCATTAAGTCTATATACTAAGCATTAAAGTATAAAGAGACGAATTACTCTGAGGGATATAAATAACAAATCTTCTGGCAAATATTTGGCTATTTATGGCAACTACCCAGATTTTTAAAATTCTCAGATCTCAGCCGCTTATTTAAAAAGCGATAGTCCAAGTGGACAGCTTAGATGTATGCATTATTAACTCAGCTAACTTTCTATCAAATCAGATAACTAATCAGCCAGAAGCACTCGATTGCTATGGTAAATGCATGTAAAAATTACTACTTTATAAGCAGTGGAGAAGTTGAGATGAAAAAATAGAACTCTTAAAATATTCCTTCTCTTTGTCTTCTTCGTCACTTATCCAAAGCTATTCTCTAGCTAATATTTTTTGACATCGAAAAATGGCTCTTCCATTTCACTCAATGAATATTGCGCTTCTTCTAAAGAAGCTCAAAAAGGATAAGTTTCTGGACTAAGAGTATCTTCAAGCTCTATTAGGTTCAGCAAGGACAAGCATGATCTTACACTTGTTGAAGACATGTGGACTCTTGTCTTTTATGACATCTAAACCCACGAAGACACATCTTCCTCTTGTAGCCGAGTCAACCGGTGTATGAACTCGTACTCCCCTCTAAGTTGGAGTTGTGGAATGGCTGGAAGCTTCCACATGTTGATCACAGAGACTTCTCAAATAATTTGAAGGATAGTCTCCCTCCAACGATAGTCCAGATCATGGACATTGTGATGCATACTTTTCTTAGTAGCATCACAAATGCGCAGTTCAATGATAACACCGCTCATCTCATAGCAGCCATATATTATGGATGCAGAGCAGATTGGGCAGGCTTCGTGTTGGCCCAGCTTCGCAGGAATGTGAGATGTGCTGAGATCGATCTAACCTCTGGCACCTTCAAAACTAAGTTAGGATTCGCCAATCGACTCAGTCAAATCCTAGTGGAGCAACTTGGAGCAGTTCCTAGTGGAGTCCATCTCACCAGAAGAGATCTCCTTCCTACCATTTATATCCACATGAAGCATCATGGACTAACTAGGCCACCCTAAGAAGTCGAGACTTCAGCTGACGGAAATTCCCAGCTCACCAAAAGGAAAGCAGCCGCTCCTTGATGCTACCGTACAGCTGATGTAGGTCAGTCTACAACTGACAGTGACTCTTTCACTTCCGTTAATGATAAGTCTACTGCACCTGCCACCAGCGAGCCTCCTTACATCGCTGCCCGAGAACTTCTGGAAGAAGGCTTCTATGCAAGCCTTGACCATCAACTGCACAGCTATTTTGGTCAAATAAGGGATCTCAGTCCCTTCCTCTTCGAGCATCTTCAAAGACATCTCCAGTATCACCTTTGGAGATTCCAGGTAGATGAGGCCACCATGTTGCACATGGCGGATAGGCAAGGCTACTCTTTTTGGATAGAAAGGAGACAATGGAGCCGAAGCTGGATGAACTATCCACTCAATTCACCTCCATCTCTTCCTGAAATCATGGATTCCATGATTAAGAGGTTTCAAACCTCGATGCCTCATGATCCACCTCATCCAAACTATGAGCCCTCAAACTCATCTACAACTCCTCTTCAAGAGGATCTCCTCTTCACCCTCCCGGACGAGTCGCTTCTCGAAATCACGTCAGCTCCTACCTCCAGTCAAGATCTCTTTATTCTATCTAATCTTAACCAACTGATGCCGACTAAGGAGCCTTGTATGTGGCTGTCCACTCTCATGCTTGCACTCCAAGCTCCCCACATCACCGACAACTTGTTGGCCACTTCTTTCTGTCTTTTGCCACAGTTGTCACTGCCAAATCATGATTTCCATCAGCTTGCCCTTTTGGATGATGCCAAAAAAGGGGAAGGGTATGCTGATGATGGAAAAACATGTTGAACAACACATGATGAAAACTGGCAAGGCGATTTAGAACTAGCTCTTTAGGATGACATCCAAAGAGAAGTACAAAGAGAGGTACAACTTCAGAGGGAAGCTATCTCTTAGGGGGAAGCTCTTCAAGGGGAAGTCCAAATTGAGCATCGACAAGCTCAAAACAGCATTTGGACCTGGAAGAATGCCAGCTGGAGCAACAGCAGCTTTGGGGTATCCATAGCATACCAGATATCTCCTCTTGCAAGTGGGAGAAGGGAGAATCGAGCAAAAGAAGAAAGAACTGAACGGTGAACAGTTCTAACTGAAGAAGGAAGTTAAAATATCAATTTTTGATATTCTTTCCCCTTGTTACTTCCTTAAATTTCTTCACCTTCTTTGCTCAATCAGTCTCTAAACATGCTCTTTGTTATTAATACAAGTACATTCTGATTATGCTGATATGTCTCTCTGGAAAGCTTAATGCTTTCAATATGCTTTAAATCTTAACAAAATCTGCACAATAATCAGAATTGAGCTGCTTTAGGACTGAAACATTTGAAGCTTCTTCAAGCTGTGATGAGAATATGATCATGCCAACAAAAGAAGAAGAAATGCACCATGGTAGCCCTAAGTGGATTGCTATGTTGTCCATAGAAGATGAAAAAGATCAAGGCATGAAGAACACAAGTGTTTGGAAGACTCCAGTGAATGACGAGCAGCCTAGGCATCAAAGATGGATCAAGTTTACATCCATTAATGATAAGGAAGCTTGTTCAAAAGCTTAGGAAGAAGTTCGAGTCAATTTGGACATGTGCATGAAGAGTTCTACGCATTTCCATGGGAATCCGAGAGATGATATTTTTCATGCAAATGTGGTAAAGAGTTCGAACACAACATGGACGAATCCAACAGCCCATTTGTGTGATTTGGAGTCCATTATGGCAAGATTTGAAGGCCCAAATCTATTTGGGATTTATCTTTATCTAGTTTAGATTTTTACTATTTCATTTTTGGTCTTTTTGATTTTTACCTTATATAGAATTCTAATTAAGGTAGGAATCCTAATTAGATTAGGATATCTTTATTTTTTGATTTCTCTTAGGATTTTATCTTTAATTTTCGTTCATAATCCCTACCCTATATAAAGGGATCAGTTGTGAACTTTATTTTTCAGACGTTGCATGAAATAAAGAGTTAATTTCTCAATTGTCTCACCGATCCTTTGGTTGATCACCCATTTATCAAGTTCTTTTGATCTAGCAAATCATAAGTCCTATTACAAGCTCTTTTCTATTCCATCAAGTCTAGGGGGGAGTGATATCCAACTTGGAGTATTTGAGAAATCGCGTTTCGTCTTCACCGCAAGACGGGGTTCGAGGTACAATGAGTACTTGGGAGAATTGCTATTCGGAGAAGTTAGACGTGTGTGTTCGGGTTTACAACACGGGTTCGCCGATCCTAGCCTATCCTTTACCAACATCGACGCCCTCCATATCAAGTTCATCCACCTCCATATTTCGTCCATATCAATATCAAGCCATCCCAAGATCAGTTCGAGGTTCATTCATCCAGTTCCAGCCGAGTTCAGCTATACGTGCTCAATTCATCGAGTTCTACAACATCATTCGTAAGTTCATCTTATCGCTATCATAACCTATCTTCCCAAGCCAATCTTCACCTAATTATCACAACCTACACGTTCCATATATCATCCCTAAACCTATGTTCCATTCCAGCCCATTTGCCTTGGTTTTGTGTGCTATTTTTGTGTCTTGTTATCTGTCGGATTGAATCCTTCATTCATTTGACGTGTTTCGATCTATAAGTCTTCCGCTTGCGTAATTCTCGTGTCTTGGATTCATTGTCCGGGTTACATCAAGCTGTGCAAATGATTATTAAAATATCTTAAGGCCACTCATGCTGCAACTTATGATAGCAAAAATCTTGATGCCTGAAAGATAAAACTCGTAAGCTCAAATGTCAACCCTAATCAACCACACTCATCTATTTTCTTAGCTCTGATACTTATATCAATGTCTTGACACTCATGAATGACAAAACTTATAAGTTTCTAAAATCTATAAGCATCTAAGACTGGTACAAGTTGCTTAGATGGTCATCTATGAAAAATAACCTCATACAGTTTTCCATCATCAAACAAACTGATTTTGACATCATCAAAAAGGGGAAAATTGTTGGGAAAATTGTTGGAATGATCCAACTGATGGTTTTTATGAAATTTCTAAACATATCTGATGATCCTATGAAAATCTGTAGGTTATTTAAAGCTGGAAATTGGGGGAAATGATAAAGTAATACTTTAGACAAAGTCAAACTGAGATGAGAGTCAGTTGTACTGAAGCATGATCAACCAGCTAAAAGGTTGCCTTGATCAGACCAGTCAGAGTCAACTCTTCATAGCTTAAAAGAGCTAAAGGGGGAAGAGAACTTTGGAGACTGGTAGGCATCCACAGATGAGTAACCATCAGTCTAAGTTGAAAGCCAAGATAGACTGATGAGAGCATAGCCAGCTTGAAAAGCTAAAGCTAAACTGATCAAGAATCAGGTAGTAAAACTGAAAACTGATCAAAGATCAATTTGATTGGGAGAAAAAGCTCAAAGAGCTTTAACCCATTTCTGAACTGACCAATGATCAGTTCAATGAAAGAAAAAGCTCAAATGATCAGCTGATTGGCAGTCCAAAACTGAAAGCTTTTAAAGCTAAGTTGCCAAGGTAGCTTCACTGGACTGATCCAAGACTGAAGCTTAAAGCAGCTGAAGAACTGCTAACTGGATAATTCTCTGAGTTGAAAGTCGAGATAGCTGAAAGTTCATCAGCTGAACGTCTAGAGCTGATAGCCAAAATATCTGATCATTCTCTGACAAGCAGTCAATGAAGATCTTAACAAGAAATCTTGAAAAGATCCTGAGGATCTCTGAGCAGAAGCCATTAAAGATAAATAGCTAATTCATTTAAAGCTTCAAATGACTACAAGCATCAAACTGCCGCCGGTGGATTAATCAGATCCACAAAATCACAACGGTCAAAATGTCACTCATCTATAAAAAGAGAGTGAATACAATTTTGATTAAGAGAGAATTTCGCTAAAACTAACTCTTGCTATTTTGCAGGTATTGAGCTCTTCTTTCTCCCTCTTTACAGCTCAAAAGCTTAAACCTCTCAAGTGTGAAAAGTCCCAACTGAGAAGGCGTGCTTCAAGTCTCAAGCAAAGCAGCTAGCTGGCGAAGAATTCCAGCCAGAGCAAAGCTTCTCAGTTCAGTACTTCAAAGATCAACTACACAGCTCAGACGCAGACGCGCAAAGGAGCAATTCAGTTGATACCAGTTTCAAGACTGTACTCTTGAAGATCGAGCGAGATCTAAAATCGTGAAAAGACGAGCAATAGTACCTAAAGTCTTAGCGAGCAGTGGGGACCGGTAAGTGGGAGCTGTCGACCCAGAAATCGGCTGAAGAGGAGCGTGTACCGACGGGTCCGTTCTTCCGGGATAGCTACAGTTGGAAAGGAGGCCGCGCTCGGGTTGAAGAGTGCCATTTTCAGGTCCAACAGAATTCCTTCATTGTGTAATTGTAATAAAGAAACTTTACTCTTACATAGTGGATTGCCCTTCTGCTAAAGAAAGAGAGGACGTAGAAGCATGAAGCTTCAAACCTCTATAAGTTTTATGTGTGCTGTATCTATTGCTTCAAGTTTTGCATGTTCTTTAACTGCACAATTTAGCACACCAGCTAAACTAGTCTCTCAAGCTATCAGTCCCAGATGATCAGCTCATCAGCTCAACTCTAGGTTGAGCTCACTCTCTCAACTGAACAGTGCAGATAAAATAGTCTAAGGAGTCAGGGCCCTAAATATTCTGCATCTATTTTAAGTTTTTGAAGTCAATTTATTGACCCCCTCCCTCTAAACTGACATAGACTCGCACCGGGACCAACAAAAGTTTTAAAAATTATTAAATTTCATATAAATTAATGCTTAAATTATAATTGTAAATTGATCAATTTGAAATCAAATGTTATAGATAATTTTTTATTTATTTTTAAATTTTAGACATAAAGTTATGATGAATAGAAAAATATACTAAAATGAGATATTATATACTATATTATAATACTTAGTATTTTCATCATAAAAGTTTAGGAAAATATTATATTTCATATAATTTAATTTAAAACTCTTACCTAAAAATTGAACAATGTGAAATCGGATGTAATAAATAATAATGTTGTATTCTTCTTTAATCTTTAGACTAAAAATTATGATGAATTATCAAAAAAATTAAAATAAAATAAAATATGCTATACAATGTTATAATACTTAGTATGTTCAACATAAACGTTTACGAAAATATTATATTTCATATAATTTAATACAAAATTCTTAACTAAAAATTGAACAACATGTGAAATAAGATGTAATAAATAATAATGTTATATTCTTATTTAATCTTTAGAGTAAAAGTTATGATGAATTATCAAAACAATTAAAATAAAATGAATTTGAATATGTTATATAATGTTATAATACTTAGTATGTTTAGCATAAACATTCAGGAAAATATTATATTTCATATAATTTAATACAAAACTCATAACTAAAAATTAAACAATATGAAATCAGATGTAATATATAATAATCTTATATTCTTCTTTAAACTTTAGGCTAAAAGTTATGACGAATTATCAAAAAAATTAAAATAAGATAAGAAATGATATACAATGCTATAATACTTAGTATATATTCATCATAAATATTTAGAAAAATATTGTATTTCATATAATTAATACAAAACTCCTAACTAAAAATTGAACAATGTGAAATCTAATGTAATAGAGAATAATCTTATATTTTTCTTTAATATTTAGACTAAAAGTTATGATGAATTATTGAGAAAATTAAAAATAAAATGAGATATGATATACAATATAGTACTTACTATATGTTAATCATAAACATTTAATATAACGATAATTTCGATATACCATGAAATGTCGGTATGGTACGGACCGAAATATGATTACAGTAAGGTATACCGAACTAAGGTACGGTAAGGTATACCGAAATAAATGTATAGTAAATGTATGCACTATGGTCATACGGAACTAAGGTATACCGGAGGTAAATGTACGATAACGGTATTATTTTTATCATACCATAAATTAAGGTAAAGTATAAAGTATGACAAAAAAAGTAAGGTATGTCGTACCTTGACACAGCTAAACTGAATCGATAATATTATAATAATTAAAAAAAATACTAGCTAGCCCAAGCCCATCACACAATACACTAATTGATTAAATATTAATTGATAACAGCCCATGAGTGGCCCAATTTCTCTTTGCGTCAACAAATCAAAAAGTGCACACAATTTATTGTATCTAATTACTATCTATGCTCAAAAGTAAAAATCTAATTTTAAAAAACCCCAAATCGAAATATCTTGTTGCCTCTTGCGGCTTGAGCCAAAAAAACCCTTTCGCCTAAACAAGTCCTCTCACCGGCGCCATGTCACTTTGACGTCGCCCGACCTCTAACAATGTGCACCGGCAGCAAGTCATCATCTTCGCCTCACAGTATTCGACATCCTACAATGCTCAATCATCAAATTCGATAGGAACTTGATTCATATCGGAAGAGACTGCTCTTTTTTCATAAAAAAAATTAGATTGTTAGTATGTTATATATATTCTATTTTCACTATGGATTTACGTCTGAAAATAAAAGAAAAGGAAATTTATGTTGTTGAAACCATATTTTTATTAGCGGAGAACTATCAATTCAAGACCTGAAATATGGGTAATCTATCGATTCAGGACCCGAAAGATGAAAACTCTCAATCCAGGACCTGAAAGATGAAAATTCTCAAGGCAGGACCTCAAAAATCACAAATTTTGATTCATTTTTATTTTTAGTTAACTTTAAAAATTTCTTTATTAGATTTAATAGATAATTAATGAAGGAATTTTCATTGAAAATTAATGTAAAATTAATTAAAAAATTAAAAGAAATTAAAATTCATTATTTTTTAGGTCCTGGATTCAGAATTTTCATCTTTCGGGTTCTGGTTTGAGAGTTTTCTTCTTTCAGGTCCTAAATTGATAGATTACCCATCTTTCAGGTCCTGAATCGACAATTCTTATTAGTTGGAATTCTTGTTATTAGGTTGGATTGTTTGAGTTAATGGATTTAAATTGGATTTTGAATTGTAAACTGGATTTTTGTGGGGAAAAAAAGATCCAAATTTTTTGTCGGTTTTGATTAAACCGATGGAAACCGAACCGATTTTTTTAGTTTCAATTTGGTTCGGTTGGTAGCTTAATTCGGTTCGGTTTTCGTCTAGCATTTTCCAGCTTCGGTTTTATAAATTTTTTTCGGTCCGGTTCAGTTCGGACCGAATGCACAGCCCTACTGTAGATGATATAGTGTGGGTATACACACGGTAAAGATTATATCATCAGATTCCTTGTAATGTATTAAAATGCTCACAACTTAGATGGTCCTAAACCCGCCATCAGTACATCATAGAGTAATCTGATAGTTAGTTTATCTTAACTAGCTAATTATTCTAGTACACTGGTTTATGTATTGAGGAGGATCACGATATGATACTATTCTTTATTCTGACCTTAAGTGAGAGAATAAAGATCCACAGAGTTCGTGTTCTTAACCCATATCTATATTGGCAGTCATATATATGTATATATATGTTATGTTATTGCTTTAATTTATGAATGAGTGAGATTCTTGATAGGATCAATAACCTCGATATTTTGGAAAGTAGAATTTACACATATGATAGGTTGTGAAATATTTATGGCCACTATGTCCTGGTGTGTCAGGTTGATGATGTCCCCTTGAGGAAGAACAAAGTTCATGTGAAATCCTGCAGGTGGAATTTATTCCGTACATGATAAAGCTTGTGTGGTACTACTCAAGGAACAAGATATTAATTAATTATAGTTGTTAGAAGCTTACATAATTAATTAATGGACATTATATCTTAAACATGGGGAGTGATTGGACTAAAGAAAAAAACATATTCGCAAATATGTATTAAATTGTTAGGTCATTATTATTTCATTAGGAATAAAAATAATACTTAATTTATTTAATTATATCCTAAGTTGTGGATATTGAAAATTAAATAAATTAGTAGGCCAATATAATATTCTTTTAGATCCTTGTTGTAGTCCAATATGACCATAGTGGACTGCGGATGGAACAAAAGTGAGAGGCTCAAACCCATTAGGGTTTGAAGAAGGGATTTTCATTCCCCTCCTTATTTATTAGAGAGAGGGGACGAAAATCATAACTAAGAGATCAGCCCCTCTATGTGCTCTCTTAATCCCCATAGTATTCACACATGTTTAGTAGTATACAGTCTACCATGTATCTAGATGCGGTTCGGGAATACATGAAAAGATCGAGAAGTGGAATTGCATGGTTAAGGGACACCGATCATACATTCAACAACAATAAGATTAGAGATTTAATCTTGTCATGAACCCAATGTTAATTTGTAAGTTAATTTTCGATTTCTATATTTTCGCTTTTTAGTAGAATCAAAAATTGAACTTGCATGCTATTTCACTCGGTTTAATTATTTACATTAAATGTATAAAATTGTGATATACATGAGCTAAGATGAATGAGCAATCAAATAGATCATGTGGTGGTTCAATTCGAAAAAATCTCAATAACTGGTATCAGAGCGGGTTTTGGCACTGCTCTAGTTTTAATCCTAGGATATTTTGAAATTTTTGATTAAATATGTGCATGAATTTTATATGTTTAAATTTTCAGATTTAATGTTACATGAATTTTGATTTTTTGTAGATTTAAAATTGGATGAACTTTTGAATGAATTCGGAAGATTCAATTTTAATCTATGGATGATTTTTGATCTTCAAGAAAAAATATTTGGAATGGTATTTTGATGTTCATCAAATTTTCGGAATTTATTCTTGTGGTTTTCGAAAATTTGGTTGTCAAATTTTAAAAAATTTGATGATCAATTAATTCCCTAGTTTTGATCTATAATTTTTGAAAATTTTCATTTTGGTTATCGAATAGATTTTTGATTTTATCAAAATTTCCATATCAAATTATCAAAGGGGTCAAAAATTTAGGGATTAAAAATTGATTAAGGTAATTTTTTATGCATATCAAAAGTTACCTAATTTTAATCATAATAGGTTTGAAAATAGAATTTTAAATTTGGAAAGTGTTTGAAGAGGATCAAAATTTTCATATTTATCATTTGGTAATTTTCAACACCTATGTAAATTATTTGGGATAGATTTTTGATTAATATCAAAATTTCCAAGTAGGAATATTTAGGGTTTTCGAAAATTTTAAGATATAAATTTGGTGGATAATTTTAATTAATTTTCAAATTTATTCTTAAGGTAATTTCGAGTTTTATATGATTTAATTTGGTAGATAATTGTAATTAATTTTCAGATTTTATCTTATAGTTATTTTTGAAATTCTTAATTTATTTAAGTGTAATTTTTGAAAATATTAATGTATGAATATCATGTGACATTTTATGTTTATCATGTAATTATGGTAGTTGTATTTGTAGACTGTTTTGTTTGCAGGTGGTACCAACTATCATGGCTCCTTAAATTATATGATGTATGTATTTAATTTATTGTTGAATGTATGTTGGTCGTATGCCAATTTGGCTACGTGATTTTTAATCCATGAGAAAATTCATGGATTAGGTCTAGGCATTTTATTTTATTATGTTGTTTTAATGTAATAGGAAAAATAAATGTTAGCCCTAGTAGTAGTGATTTTTGAAAATCACTAAAGTATTGAGTTGTATTTTTATTTCCTTGTTTTTCTAGATATATTAGGATTTTTCTTTTAGAATTGATATTCTATATTGAATAAGGATAGGAAATCAATTCAAAGAAGGAAAGTGGTGCAGCCCAGTAAAGGAAGGACATTGCGAACACGTCCTGAAACCCTAATTGGAGCTAGGGTTTCAGCGAGATGAAGGTGGCAATTCGACGGCCTCATATGTCCAGATTTATGGCGCTGTCTTTCCAAGTTTATCTCATGAAGCAACATGAGATATAAGCCATGATAGTTGGTTTCAAATATTATGCTTATTGTGTTGTTTAACATGCAATGGATGTTTACCATTTTATGTGATGTTTACATGTTTTAAATGGGATAAAACAAAACCTTTAGTATAAATAACTAACTGGGAGAGATACATACCAAAGTATGTGGAAATCTCAAACAGTCTCCATTAATCTGGTTTAATTGAGAAGAGATGGGCATGCGCTTTAACAATAAGTCTTCCTCCATAACGGATGTGTCATATCACTGGATTCTCTAAAAATTAAACTTCTTAAGAAGATAAGTGTAGGACACTACTAGAATAAATTGATTCATCCAACTAGAGCAATGAATTTGAAATAGTGACCTTGGGGTGAAGATGATGGTATTAACACTTAGGTGTAATTTATTAATAAACGTCCACACTAACGTGGCTTATTAATTATAAAATTACATGATCGGAATGGTTTTCGACTATTAATTTACTTTTCGTAAGGAAACTTGACTAGAGGGAAATTAAATGTTAATTAACCCGTTTAAAAATGAATTTTATAAACATCTACACTAATGTGGTTTATAAGAAACGTTTTTAAAATGTTGGTGGGTATACATATAATTCTTTTAAAGATTTTCGATTATAAATGTTTATCCTAAAGGTTGTGACTATACAACATATTTACTTTTCAGTTATTTCTATATCGTCATTGCACTCTCCAACTTGTCCTCAATTCTAAAAAAAAAACAAACTCTTCGGTGAAAACTATAATGATTGGATTTGAAACTTTAACCTTGTCCAAACTGCTGAAGGTTTATGATACGACCCAGACACGAACTAGGACGATGATAATAACGACGTAGCGGAAGACTTTTATGAATCGAAACACGTCAACTAATGAAGGGAACAATCCGACACAAAACTACGGCTAATCTAGACAACTAAAATACCTAGAACTTTGACACAACTAAATAACACAAACCAAAGGTTCAAGGGGCTGAATAGGGATGGTTTGATGGCTGAGATATGGTAGGATTTCGTGTGTGTGTTTTGGTGAAGAAGGGCTTGGAGAAGGTAGGATATGTTAGTGTTTGAACGAACTTACGGGTATAACGAACGGATGTAGAACTCGAGCTTGAAGGGGTCTGCCATGAGATGGACGTTGATGGTGGATGGATGTCGTCGAAGGTGTGTTGGACGTGTGGTGTTGTTGTGGTGATTCACAACCCGATAGCCTCCTTGAATCTCGAACGTCTTCAAGGTTCAAATCTCCAAGTTGCTCCTCGATAGCGAATACCGGTCAATCCCTCAAGTGAATTGAGCAATACCCTTGAATAAGACTTGTAGTTGCTAACTCCAAGAATGAATATTTTCGTGTGAAAAGTATTCAAAAGACAAATAGATTTGAGATACAAATTGAATGCAAAAGCAATTTAATTCAAGAATGTCTAAAGTAACAAAGTAACATGTGGCACCTATTTATAAGTGTTAATAGGGCCGAAAACTATGCTATAAGGGACGAAAATAATTGGATCCAAAAGTGATCCAACTAGACTAGGAAATTCCCTAAACTAGAATTCTATTTAAGGTAGTTTCTTCCCTTAATTAAAATTCTAGTCAAACCTATGACTTGTCACCATAATGACTGAAAATTATACTCAAATAATTAAATAAAATCTGATCTACTATAGTGTATAATTAAATATATTAAATACTATAGTCTAGATAAAATCAACCACATAATTAAATAACTATAGGATCGATTTTATTCCTCTTGCACGTCGATCATCATCCATGCATATTCATGCACACGTGCACTCCATATCTTCAACTCTTCAAGTGTAATTCTCCATGGTGTGTTCTTGATCTTCAATAGTTAACAAATTAACTATCTTGGAATTGCTTCTCTTGACTTCTTCATCTCCAATCTCAAGTTTCCTTCGAATCAACACTTGCATGTAAGCTTGCAACTTCTTAGCTCTTGATCTTGTGATTGGTCCTCTAAATTGCAACTCCGGTTCTTCATCATCTTTGTTGTCCATGGCTTCATCAGTTTAAAATTCTTAATTGAGGATGAATGCCCTAAAAAGCCAGATAAGAATTCTAGTGAAGTGTAGAGAGAGGCGTATGATAAGCAGTTAGAGCCGATGAGATGGCGCGCTGCTACATTTTAGCTTCTATGTCAAATGTGTTGCAACATCAACATTATTCTATGAAAACAGTTTATGACATAATATTCAATCTAAAGGAGCTCTTCGGATATCAGAATCGCTCGATACGTCATTTAGCAATAAAAAATCTAATGAACACGAAAATGTCAGATTCCACTCCAGTAAGGGATCACGTTCTCCAAATGATGGGCTTCTTGTCAGAGATCGAAACCCTGGGTGGCGATTTGGATGTTGAATCTCAAATTGACATCGTGCTTCACAGTCTGTGATCGAGTTTGAGCAGTTCAAGCTGAACTTCAACATGATAAAGAAATATGTTACTTTATCAGAATTGTTCATGGATCTTTAGGCAGCCGAGCTTATTTAAAAAGGGAACTCGGAGGCACACCTAGCTGAAAACAGGGTATCTTATTTGGGGACCAAGATGAAGAGATATGCACCTCATAAGGTTGCAAATGTGGTGCCTAAACCTAAGAAAGCCAAGGTCAAGATTCCTCCAGAGGACTTCAAGTCCAAGATAAAGTTCTTGAAGTATGATCAGCTAGGACACTGAAAGTGTGCGTGTCCTAACAAGAAGAAGAAGGGTACGTCTCACTCTCTCATTGAAGAAACATGTTTAGCTACTTGTTCTACCCTGTCTTAGGTAGTAGATACTGGAGCTACTAATCATGTTTGCATGTCTTTACAGGGGTTTCTCATAAAAAGACAGCTGAGTGAAGGTGAGATTACCGTCTACATGGGTAATGCTATGAAAGTGGCAGCTATTGTAGTGAGAGACGTTACTTTACCATTCAGTAGTGATAGGATTTTAGTTTTAAAAGATTGTCTTTATGTGCCAAATTTTAAGCGAAACATTATTTCAATTTCTAAATTATTTTAGAATGGATATTCTGTTTCTTTTGATAGCAAAGTTGTTATCACAAGTGGTAAATGTTTTATTTGTTATGCAATATTGGATAGACATCTTTATATACTTAATCATATGCATAACACTACACAAATGTAATTACTAAATACATCGATCACAAATCCTAATAAAATGAAAGAACCTTCAAAATTGAATCAAACCTATCTTTAGCATCGTAGGCTCGGTCATATTAACCTTAAAATGATACAAAGGCTCATAAATGATGGAGCACTGTATTCATTGGCCTTGGAAACATTTCATTTGTGTGAATCCTATTTGGAAGGTAAAATAACTAAGCATCCCTTTAAGTCTAAAGAGAATAGATCTGAAATGGTATTAGATTTGATTCACTTTGACTTGTGTGGCCCTATGTCAATTCAAGCTCGAGGAGGATATGAGTAGTTTATCACATTCGTTGATGATTACTCCAGGTATGGATATATATACATGTTACGTCACAAGTCCAAATGCTTTGAAACATTTAAAGAATTTAGGGTGGAAGTGGAGAAATAAAAAGGTAAAAGTATCAAATCACTGCGTTATGATCGTGGTGGTGAGAACCTCTCAGGCAAATTTAGAGACTACTTAGTAGAGAATGGGATTACATCCCAGTTGACTACGTCTGGCACACCACAGCAGAACGGCATAGTGGAAAAAGGAACATAACATTATTAGAGATGGTTAGATCGATGATGAGCTATTCAGACTTGCCTATCTCATTCTGAGGATATGCCCTAGATATGGTAGGTTACATTTTGAATGTGGTTCTATCAAAATTAGTTCCTGCTACACCTATAGGACTTTGGACTAGTCAAAAGAACAGTCTAGGTCACTTTCGGATTTGGGGTAGTCCACAATACTTGCTAGATAAGGAAGCTAATAAGCTATTTTCTTGTACAGATGTCAGACTGTTCATTGGATATCCTAAGAGAACGAAAGGTGGTTTATTCTATAGTCCTAAGGATGAGGTCATTGTGAGCATTAATGCCTGATTCTTAGAGGAAGACTATATGATAAATCAAAAACCCATGAGTGAGATCCTTCTTCAGGAGCTTCAAGAAGGGAATTCAAATCCTACACCATCGAGGTACCACCAATAACTACACAATATGTCACAAAAGTATGTGAAATGCCTCATCACAGTGGGAGGGTTATACGCTAACCTGAAAGATTCATTAGTTTGGGTGAATCTTCAGATTTTCCAAAAGGACTAAATGAATTAGATCACAGGACCTACGATGAAGTAGTTCAAGAAAAAGATGCAGATTCTTGGAAATCTGTAATGGAATCTGAGATTGGATCTATAGATCACAATCAAGTTTAAGAGCTTATGGAACCACCTAATGGGATAAAATCTATTAGATGTAAGTTGGTCTACAAAAGAAAGAGAGGATCTGACTGTAAGTTGGAAACCTTCAAGGCTAGATTGGTGGTAAAATTGTATACTCAGAAAGAAGGGATCGATTATAAGAAAACCTTCTCACTGGTTGCCATACTTAAGTCAATCTGGATTCTCTTGTCTATTAAGGCTCATTTAGATTATGAGATTTGGCAGATAGATATCAATACAGCTTTTCTTAATGGAAGTTTTGAATAAAACATCCACATGAAGCAACAAGAGGGATTCATTGCTAAAGGCCAATAGCACCTTGTGTGCAAGCTTAAGAAATTCATTTATGGACTTAAGCTGGTATCGCAGTCTTGGAACACTCAATTTGATGAGGTTATCCAGTTATATGGATTTATGCAGAGCTTGGATGAGAGTTGTGTGTACATAAAGAGTGACGAAAATGTGGTGTCTTTCCTCGTACTTTATGTTGATGATATCTTGCTTATTGGAAAGGTTGTACGCCTTCTAGCTTCTTTTTGGACTCGAGCGTAGTTCTTGATTTACCTTAGGAGTATTACGACACACTGTGATAACTCCAGTGCAGTAAAAAATTCAAAAGGAATCCAGAGTCCACGGGCAAATTAAACACATAGGTTTAAAGTACAATCTTATATGAGATATAAGAGAGGGAGGTGTTGCGATGGTCAAGATTGCATTGGAAGACGAAATGGTTGTTCTACTCACGAGGAGCCTTCCAAGCTCAAACCTTCTATTGAAATTCGTTGCCGAAAAATACTGAAATTAGACACAGAATCGTAATGTCACCCTCAATGTCACAGATAGTTAACACTACTATCTTAACATAAATATGCTGGAAATATAAACGCAATAACATGATAAATTAATTTTAAATCACACACAACATGTATGTAATTGCCACAGGGTTAAATTATGCTAACACGAGCCAACACAGTTGTTAGGTTGATGATGTCAGACGCTGAGCTCTCGACACAACAACTAAAATACATGAACTCTATTCTAGTTTATAACCAAAAATAAATTCAAAATACAAATTAACCTACCGTTAATTTGTAGACAAACTAGCCGTGATTACACAACCTTAATATCTATCCTAACTTGTACAATCCATTCTCATGAAGTGATTGAACAACAACAAAGGAAGAAGAAGGAATGAAGAATGAAATCTAAAGCTAAGTTTGTGACTCAAGCCCTTCAATCTTCACACGCAGCGGAAAGATGATTTGTGCTATTTGTGCTTGAATAAATCTTCTCAAGTGTAACTCTTGCTTCTTTAATAAGCTCTTCATCACTTGAGTCGAACATGGTCCATGTTCATCTTCTAGATCGTGTGTGTGAGTTCCATAACCGCCATCCACTTCATGCCTTGGAGAAAACTGTTCCATATTGTGGCAAGAGAGAACAACCCATGACCTAAACCAATTCTTTTTCTTTTCCTCCTGCACGTTGAACTTTAAGAGAAGTGGTTAAAAAGAAGATAACCATAACCCTAAAAAATAGGAGATAGAGTTTTGACTAGTTCAAACTCTATTTAATTAGTAATATATCTAATATGTATATATCCGTTTATTTGAAATTAATTTCATGGATATATACATAATCTAAGATATACAAAAAATAATTTATTAAAAAAATAAAATAAATAAAACTAGGAAAGGATAAGATTAATCATGACTATGTCATAGACAATGTCGTAGGGAGTCTGTATGACATTGCGTTCAACATTGAATCATCAATGTCAGATAGTACTCAACAATCTCCCCTTTAATCTTAGCCTTTCTACACAAAACATACAACTCAATGTATTTTGTACAATTAGAGTCACAGTAGAAAATGGAGATAAACAAAATCTCCCCCTTAAGGGTTACTCCCCTTTAATTTGATCATTATAGAACAAATGATTAACCTTGTTATAAAAACAATGTTAAATCCACGTTTAACACAAATAACTCAGGGAACATTGATCATTCAACATCCCAAAAACCAACGATGTGTATCATGCCCAAAGACTATGTTATATAACGAATACCTAAACAAATAAACAATGCACGCATATAAATCATGAACACAAAAATTAGTTTGCATCCTAAAAGCAGAAATGCATATAAAAGTATGTCAAAATTAGAAGTGTATCCAGCACACACATCAAAACTAAAATAAAGATGCATCGAGCATCTTTAATGTGTCCAGCACATAACAAAACATAATAAACATTGTTTGGAAAAATAAAAATAGTGTTTGTAAAATCAGAAGTTGTAACAAATGCAGCTTCAAATCATCTTCCTCTTCCTCTTGGCTACCTTCTTCTTTTTCTCTTTGACATCAGCTTCAGCATCTACAGATTCTTCCATACCAACATCTTCATCACCATCACCAACATCTTCATCTTCTTCTCCCCCTTTTTGTGCTGAAAGTATATGCAGAAATGCATCACGCACTTGAGAGAGATGCTGGACAGCGGTAGAAATGTGGTCAAGCTGCGTTAGAAGACTATCCATTGGCATCATGACAATGGAAATGCGAGGAGAGTCAGCAGCAACAAGTTCAAGAATCTTGGTTGACTGAGGTGGGCCTGTAGCCACATCAGAGGAAGAATGTTTGAGACCAGCAGTATCCAAGCCATAGGGTAGATCCATTATCTGTCCATCTCCCATTTTAGGCTTGACAATTGATATTGTTGGCTGCTCATCTATAAGTTTCTTCTTGCTCTCTTTCATGCCTTGATTTTTCAGAATGGCATGAATGAGACATGGAAAAGGCAAGTGATTGGAGGAGCTTGATTTTGTAGCTGTCTTAAGCACAGACTCAAACATAGCAGCACCAAGGTTAAAAGGAAGGTGAGATCTAATTTTGTACAATAAAATTGCTTGATCCAACGTTAAAACAGAAGCATTGGAAGTGGGAAGCCAGTTGCAAATAGTGAGCTTAAACAACACTGTGTAAAAGAAAGTTAACTTGGAAGATGAAACTTTGTTCATCCATTTAGAAATGAGACCACTGGTGATAACATTTACCACATCATCAAGAAGATCAAGTGAAATCACGGTGTCATCATTTCCCAATCCAAGAAAAGCATTAATCACAGTAGGGCTAAAATCATAGACTCTATCCCTAACATACACAGTTCCATAACTCAGTTTATTTTGATCCCCTATGTCAAATGTGATGTTTGAATATAACTCAAATACCACTTTAGGATCAAATGTAGCCAATTCAGTAACAGACTTCCACAATCCCTTTTACTTCAAAAAGACATCCATTCCATAGTTCTTAAAACTCAACAGATCAATCATTCGTTCAATTTTAAAATTCCTCTGAGAGATAGACTTATAAGACACTTTGCTTCTTCCGAGTAAAACACTTTACTAAATGCAGAAGTAACATCAAGTAGAGAACCTAGTTGAGGTGCAGTATGGACTGGAGCAGCACTGACATCGTCCTCTTCAGATTTTGAAGCGATACCTGTGTGATCATCGAAAACAATGTTAATTGATTCTTAGACTATTTTTTTCCTGAGATTAAACACACGATATGCTCGACTGTCAGATGCATATCTTAATAAGATCCCTTTGTCGCTTTTGGAATCAAATTTTTTCAAATGATCCCTGTCATTCAGGATATAACATACACATCCAAAGACATAAAAATACTTCAAATTGGGATTTTTGCCCTTCAGAAGTTCATACAATGTCTCTGTTCTGCCAGGGTGAAGAATCACTATGTTCCTAATGTGACAATCAGTGTTTACTGCTTCAGCCTAAAGTTTCTTAGACAACCGCTGAGCTTGTAGCATTGCTCTTGACATCTCCTGAAGAGTTCGGTTTTTCTTTTGACCACCCCATTTTGTTGAGGTGTCTTTGGTGTAGAAAACTCATGAATGATGCCTCTTTTTTCACAGAATTCTTCAAACATCGAGTTTTCAAATTCGAGCCCATGATCCGTTCTAATGCACTTGATGTTGGACTCATGCTGTCTTGACACTATCTTACAGAACTTCTTGAACATTCTGAATGCTTCATATTTTTCTTACAGAAATTCAACCCATGTGAATCTTGAAAAATCATCCACTATGACCAGAATAAACCTTTTTCTACTCATGCTTTTGGTGTCAACTGGACCCATGATGTCCATGTGGATCAGATCGAAGCACTTTATAGTTTGACAAGTTGAGGAACTTTTATGGGGAGATCTCACCTGTTTGCCTTTCTGACATGCACTGCAAACAACATCGAGATTGATCTTTACAGGTGGAATACCTCTAACAGCATCATCTTCAATTAACTTTTTCAAACTTCAAAAGCTGATATGCCTGAGCTTTTGATGTACGAGTTGAGTGTCAACATTAACTGAAACATTGCATTTCTCATTTTTGTCCGCATGGTAGCAATTATCCAATGCCCAACTTCCGAACATAATGCACTTATTCTCACTGTCAAAAACTTCACAGGTATTTTTATTAAATTTGACATGCATACCGTCATCACACAGCTGACTTATGCTGATCAGATTTGCTGTTAAACCTTTGACATGAAGCAAATTGCGTAACTTGGGAAAGGTCTTGACATTCAAGGCTCTCTTTCCCACTATATTACCTTGTGCCCCTCCACCATAGCTCACTTTGTCTTTGCTTGTTGAGGAATAGTCATCAAGAAACTTTGAATTTCCTGTCATATGCCGTGAACACCCACTGTCAAAGTACCATGTACCAGCAATATTAGCTTTCAGCGAGGTGTAGACAACATTGCATGAAATCTTTGCCTTCTTCGAACTTTTCTTCTTCTTGGAAGTTTTAGAAGTATTTTCCACGCCAATCTTTCCCGGTGCTATATCATCATGATATTTGAAGCAATACGGTTTGATGTGTCTAGGCTCTTGGCAATAATGACAAACATATTTCTTCTCCTTAGACTTGTCATTGATGTCCAGTTTGCCATATCTGTCAACATTGACTGGAATATCCTTAGAACTTTCTCCTTTGACAAACTTGATAGGGTTATAGATAGACATCGATGAACTTGATGTATATCCCAAGCCTACTTTAGTGGTTTGTCCCAATGTCAGTACTTCGTTTAGAGTAGATGTTCCTTGGTTTAGTTGTCGAAAGGTTTTTGAGGTAGCTTCTACTTCTTTTCTCAACTTATTCAGTTCAAGATCACTTCTAGTGAGTTGAATCTCAAGGTCCAGTACCCTTTGCTTTAGAGTCTGATTTTCTTCCACGAGATTCCCAAATTCCTTCAATTGTTCAGTCCATTGGACACATACTTCATCTACAACCTTGTGTAATTGTTGTAGAGCTTTCTGGTGGCTAACCTCAGACTGATCTTCTTCCACCTGAGACACTTCAGCAGTATTGCAAAATTCATCCAGCAAGGTCATTTCATACCAGTTAGTGGTGTTTGGAGGAATGTTAGAGATTTCTTGTGTAGCATTCTCCATAACATTGCTTGGAACATCTGAAGTCACATGATCAAGACTAACATCATAGTCAAAATCACCATCATCCATGTCGGTTAAAGTGTCAATCATTCCATTTAAGTCATCATCAACTTTCACAAACAACATGGTTTGTTTTTCAGCTTCTTCATCACCGGATTCGTCACTTAACATAGCAGCACTGTAATTTCTCCTCTGCTTCTTGTGAACAGTAGGACACTCATTGGCATAGTGTCTAAAGCCAGAACATCCTCTACATTGAATTGAGTCAATGCCCTTCACTGTATCATCTGGAGACTTTGATGATTTCATCGACCCGGACGATGTTGATGAGAGATAATCAAAAAGTCTTCATGGTTTGAAGGTTGACGAACCTTTCTTCATAGATCGAACAAGGGTATTGAACTTCTTGGTGAGTAGTGAAACACTCAGGGGCTCATCTTCATTTATTTCCTGAATGTTTTCAACATCAAGTTGAACATTCGAACTTGATGTTACTGACTGAAGAGCAATTCCTTTGGAAGAGATGTTTGATTTCTGGTTTTCAGGATTCATCTCAAACGTGAGTAGAATACTCACTGCCTCACTCAAACTCATGTTTGATACATTGTGAGCTACTTCAATATCTGAGATTTTCATGTTGAATCTCTCCGGAAGCGTGCGAAGAAGTTTGCTTACCATGTTTTCGTTCAAGATCGGACATCCGAGAGCTTAGACTCATTTGACACTTCACACAGCCGTTCAGTGTACATTGAAATAGTCTCATCTTCTAACAATCGCAGAGTTTCGAACTTGGAAGTGAATAGCCTGAGCTTTGTTTGTCGTACACTGGTCGACCCTTTACAATGTTCCTGTATGAAAAATGATAATCCGTGCAAATAAGAGATTAATCGATACTGCTATTGTTTGTTCTACGATGTGTGTGGGACAGATGTAAGAATATAAATTAAAAGGCAGTAAAGAACGCATGAGATTGGTAACCCAGTTCGGTTCAACAACTTACTCTGGGGGGATTGCTCCCAAACTTGAAGATTCGACTGTTACTCCTTCGAAGAGTGTATTAGAGTTCTTACACATATAAGACTCCCGCCTTATGTCGTCCGTTCCTCTCCAAGAACTTTTTCGCTAGTCGAAAGATGTAAGATCCCCTTACAACCGTGACACTAGACTCCCTCTAGCTACCCATGACTTCAACTTACAATCTCTCCCGAGATTGCGTACAAAACAGATAAATAAACCCCTCACGTGTTTCACTCAAAACACTCAAAGACTAGTCTATCACGTTGAACTGCTTAGGAACAACTACTTGTAAAATACATGGGACACAAACGAAAATAACTCACAAATAATATGCTAAGAGAGTCTAAAAAGTCATCGACCGATTTCACAATGAATCGGTCTTCATATAGCCTTCACTTCACACTTGTCGTCGATCTTCATGCGTCGCTAATATGGAAGTGAATTGATGGTTTGTGATCTTCCCAAAAGTGTGTAGATACTTTCCTTGGATAGGAAGGTTATTAGCAGCTCGGTATCTACTCCACAAAGCATTCAATGAACATCTCTTGCCTTCTACGAACGGATCCACGCAAGATCTTATATATATGGAAACTGCCATATAAATGTGTCCCTAGTTCTATCTAGGACATCAGAGGGAACAGTTTGCCAACTGTTCTTCTTTTCACACACAACGGAATGAATAGCTTTAGGGACATACCCAAGCACACGTTGTCGAACATATCTCACCAACAAAATAACACGAACACTTAGTGCATAACTATGGCACTAACAATCTCCCCCTTTGGCGTTTATGGTCAACAATTATCAACCCAATCTGCACAATACTTTAATCAACTTTCCGGATCAAAATATATCAAAACAAACTATATTTAACAAACTGTCTGGGACAGTTCCAAACACACTCCCCCTGAGTCTGATCTGGGAGTGTCTTCAATATCACAAACATTATTTTTCGCAGTCAAGGAAGCTTTTATCAGTAGTAGGTAGTGGACAGACAGATAGCAGACAGCAGCAGTGGGGCTTGACCTCCACTCCCCCTTTCTTCTTCTCCCCCTCAATTTTTGCAAAAAATGGCAAAAGTTGTCAATGCGGGGAGGTATTATCATCATCATCTACATCATCAGCAGGAGCAACATCAGCATGGGCAGCAGCTGCATCGAATGGAGAGGCAAGGCCAAGTGCCCGAGCTCAAAGATCAACCAGGAGAGACTCCAATTCCTATTCTCAAGTCTTGAAAGTACTGATGGACTTCTTCAGCATCTGCACTTCGCGCTCCAGAGACTTTATGTGCCTGTCTTAGAAAACAGAAGTGACAGACAAAGCAGGAGCAGTTCTGTGAGGGACAGAAGGTGGCACAGTTCCAGAACCACCAGCTTCTTCTCTGGTAGGAATATCCTCAGCATGCTGGGATGAAAACAATTTCTGGCTGATAATGAGCTGCAGTGCCTCAGATTCATACACATCTTCTACACATACCACATTGTGCACATCTATGATCAATCTGAAAATCATTCCAGGAAAACCAATTGGTTGTTGACTCTGGGAAGACTCAGCATGGGCCACAACATGCTCAAATATGAGCTAACCTAGGTTAAACTCCATCCGAGTTCCAAACTTAAACAACAACAACCCCAGAGGCTTTCCTTCTACAAGCAGCACGTCCTCCAGGTTGGGCATCTCATGAACATTTAGGCATCCATGGCCAAGCACTCTACCTTTAACACCATCTCTAAAGATAACAGATTGATATGAGAAATCTTTTTGTATGTTGCTAAGCATGCTAGCATCTCCAGTCATATGCCGAGAGCATCCGCTGTCAAAGTACCAGCTACTTTTTGCATGAATATTGAGTGCAGTGTGAACCATACAATTTTTGTGATAGTTCCTGGATGTGTTTCGGACATTTCTTTTGGGAAACTAATTAGATTCTGCAAAACCCCTTCTTTTCATCCTTCGGAGGTCATTGATCAAGTTTCTACAATGTGGTCGAATTTGACCTGGTTTCTCACAGTAATGACACACAACACGTGTCTTTTGAGGAGACTTCCTTCGCTGCTGCTTGTTCTTTGGCTCATCTCTCAACTCTGGAACTGTTGAATCTTTTGTTCCAGATGACTGTCCTTGACAGAATACGTCATAAGTATGAGCGCCATTGTATCTGAGCCCAGAATGATCTTGAGGACTCTTTCCTTTGGAAAGAATTTCATCCAGTTGAGATGATCTAGAGTTCATCATTTTAACAAGCTTCTTTATGTGTTAGAGTTCACCATTCTGTTCTTGAGTACAATTTCTGGACTGCAACAATTCATTCTGTACCTCATTAAGGCGAGTAGAGAGATTATCTCTTTCTTTCAAGAGATTGGAACTCTCTTTTAACAGGTCTTCATTGACCTTAACCACCATGATCCAACTGGAATGCAACTTCTTATACGCTTCCATAGTTGATTCCACAGAGAATTCTTCATCTTCTTCATCATCGCTGCATTCTGAAATTTTCTCGACCTCACTGAGATGAACAGATACAGGCACAGACTCTTTGACATAGTGTGTCATGAAAGCAATATGATTGCTTACACCTTCTTCATCACTTTCACTATCATCAGGATCATCACTTTCACTGAAGGTAGAACAATATGACTTGTTCTTCTTTTTTAGAGTGTTAGCACACTCGACTTGATAGTGACCATAACCACCACATTCACGACACTTCACTTCCTTATATCTGTCTTCATTTGACTCATCATCCTTGGTTTTTCGAGATTGAGAGAACCTGTTCTTGCCAGCATTATTTTGAAAAGCATTCTCATATCGTTTTGCAAACTTAGAGAAATTCTTTAACAACATCGCAATTGACTCTGCAAGGTCATTTTTGTCAGGGACATTGTTTGGCACATCAGTTTTGGAACCTGCCTGAAAAGCTATACTTCGCTTCTGTACTGTCTCATCATCTGTCAGCCCCATTTCAAATGTTCGCAGGGACCCCATCAGCTCTTGTAACTTCATCTTGCTTACGTCTTTGGCCTCTTCAATGGCCGTGACTTTATAAGCGAATCTTCTAGGCAGAGATTGCAAAACTTTTCGCACAAGTTTCTCTTCGGAGATCGCATCTCCAAGGGCAAAGCTTTCATTAGTGATGTCACAAATCTTGGCGTTGAAATCAGCAAGTTTTTCACCTTCATCCATGAGAAGGTTCTCAAATCTGGTGGTAAGCAGTTGCATTCGAGAGGCACGAACACTGCTAGTTCCTTCAAATGTGGTCTGCAAGATATCCCACGCATCTTTAGCTTTGTCACATGTGGATATGAGCTTGAAGACATTCATGTCAATAGTAGAGAAGATAGCATTCATGGCTTTAGCATTTAGCCCCATGACATGGAAGTCGGCATCCTTTCATTCTTCTTCCGGCTTCAGCACCACTTTACCTTTTTCATCCTTCTTGGTGGGAGGCTTCCAGCCTTCAGTCACCATCTTCTAGGCTCGTTCATCAATCGAACGTATGAAAGCTATCATTCTAGCTTTCCAATAGCCATAATTGTTGTCATCCAGAAGCGGGGGTCACACCGTCGAGGCTCCTTTCTTCATTATGTCCATCTCGGCAAAACAACACAAAATACACGGATTAAAAACCCACGATCACAACTTAAGAAAGGTGACCTGCTCTGGTACCAATTGAAAAATGATAATCCGTGCAAACAAGAGATTAATTGATACTGCTATTGTTTGTTCTATGATGTGTGTGGGACAGATGTAAGAACATAAATTAAAAAGTAGTAAAGAACGCACGAGATTGGTAACCCAGTTTGGTTCAACAACCTACTTTGGGGGGGTTGCTCCCAAACTTGAAGATTCGACTGTTGCTCCTTCGAAGAGTGTATTAGGGTCCTTACACATACAAGCCTCCCACCTTATGTCACTCGTTCTTCTTCACGAATTCTTTCACTAGCCGAAAGCTGTAAGATCCCCTTACAACCGTGACACTAGACTCCCTCTAGCTACCCACGACTTCAACTTACAATCTCTCTCGAGATTGCGTATAAAACGGATAAATAAACCCCTCACGTGTTTCACTCAAAACACTCAAAGACTAGTCTATCACGTTGAACTGTTTAGGAACAACTACTAGTAAAATACATGGGACATAAACGAAATTGACTCAAAAATAATATGCTAAGAGAGTCTAAAAAGTCATCCACCAATTTCACAATGAATCGGTCTTCATATAGCCTTCACTTCACACTTGTCATCGATCTTCATGCGTCGCCAATATGGAAGTGAATTGATGGTTTGTGATCTTCCCAAAAGTGTGTAGATACTTTCCTTGGATAGGAGGGTTATTAGCAGCTCGGTATCTACTCCACAAGGCAGTCAATCGAACATCTCTTGTCTTCTACGAATGGATCCATGCAAGATCTTCTATATATGGAAACTGCTATATAAATGTGTTCGTGGTTCTGTCTGGGACATCAGAGGGAACAGTTTTCCAACTATTCTTCTTTTCACGTACAGCGGAATGAGTAGCTTTAGGGACATACCCAAGCACACATTGTCGAACATATCTCGCCAACAAAACAACACGAACACTTAGTGCATAACTGTGGCACTAACACTGTAGTATGTTCTGTGCTTGATACGCCATGGTGCAATTGCACACCATTTTGAAGGACGGAACATCTTCCGAAACAAAAATAGCATTGAGTGCCCTCGAATTGATGTTGGAGATAATTCGATCATCATTAGTCCATTGGGTCTCTGGAGTAAGAATGAACACTCCATTAGGTCCCTCCATCCTTGGAGGAGACCACTCTTCAATTACGGCCAACCAAGCCCTCTCATCGATGGACTTTATATACATCTTCATGCACGATTTCCACATAGCAAAATTCTTGCCATTACTATCCAATGCCGGAGGACGGTACTGGTTAATCAGAATATCCATTTTCAGTGAGTCAGCAATCTAAGGATCGAATACTTAGTGCGTTAAGTACCGGCTTTGATACTACTTGTTGAAATTCATTGCCGAAAAATACTGAAATTAGACACAGAATCGTAATGTCACACTCAATGTCACAGATAGTTAACACTACTATCTTAACATAAATATGTTGGAAATATAAACGCAATAACATGAGAATTAATTTTAAATCACACACAACATATATGTGACTGCCACAGGGTGAAATTATGCTACCACGAGCCAACACAGTTGTTAGGTTGATGATGTCAGACGCTGCACTCTCGACACATCAACCAAAATACATGAATCATATTCTAGTTTACAACTAAAAACAAATTCAAAATACAAATTAACCTACCGTTAATTTGTAGACAAACTAGCCATGATTTCACAACCTTACTATCTATCCTAACTTGTATAATCCATTCTCATGAAGTGATTGAACAACAACAAAGGAAGAAGAAGGAATGAAGAACGAAATCTAAAGCTAAGTTTGTGACTCAAGCCCTTCAATCTTCACACGCAGCAGAAAGATGATTTGTGCTTGAATAAATCTTCTCAAGTGTAACTCTTGCTTCTTTAATAAGCTCTTCATCACTTGAGTCGAACATGGTCCACGTTCATCTTCTAGATCGTGTGTGTGAGTTCCATAACCGCCGTCCACTTCATGCCTTGGAGAAAACCGTTCCATATTGTGGCTAGAGAGAACAACCCACGACCTAAACCGGTTGTTTTTCTTTTTCTCCTGCACGTTGAACTTTAAAAGAAGTAGTTAAAAAGAAGATAATCATAAACTTAAAAAATAGGAGATAGAGTTTTGACTAGTTCAAACTCTATTTAATTAGTAATATATCTAATATGTATATATCCGTTTATTTGAAATTAATTTCGTGGATATATACATAATCTAAGATATACAAAAAATAATTTATTAAAAAAATAAAATAAATAAAACTAAGAAAGGATAAGATTAATCACGACTATGTCACAGATAATATCGTAGGGAGTCTGTATGACATTGCGTTCAACATTGAATCATCAATGTCAGATAGTACTCAACACCTTCGATGGTCACGTGGAGATAATGGGAGTTGATGCACACCCGGGGCCGTTTTGAGTTTGCTAAAAGCATTAAGCCCAAATAAAATAAAAAGGCCCCAATTCATTAAAATAATCCCAATATTACAAAAATGCCACCACATAACTCAAACTCGGGTATAGATCTTGACCATCCAAAAATTAAAAATCAACGGATCTGATTGGTTCTTAGTTCTCACATGAGGCTCTAGTTCTCATTTGATCCATTCCCTATATATATAAATTCAGATTTTTGAGTATATATATTTACTTTATATAGATACTTCAGATATAAATATAACATTTATATATAGTAAAATATCTATATAAGAATACTTTACACAAGAATAGTCGAGCTCCTTATAATAATAAAAAGTTATGGTCCCAACTCGGGACCAGTTCTCTATATTGTAATACTCTGTTGTTGTTTTTTTAGGACCATCATTAATAAATTTACCTCCATAGAGTAATAAGACATTAAATTTCAAATATATTTAAATATCTAGAACTATTTAACTACATATGTTACATTAAACTTAAGATTGTATGAAATACTTATCTAAAGTTGTCTGTGATAATGCTTTAATTATTTAGGTTAATACCACATCTTTTTAACTTGCGCGTTCGAAGTAACTCGTCAACACAATCACCTTCTTATTGAATCCAAAATATTTCTAGCTTGTCCAACATGTTTTAAGCTTCTTGATACGAGACTTTTTTCTATTTCTACACTATCATCCTCTGGACTATCACCTTGCACTTATTATTTGATTCATGCAATGATGTCCTCTTCGATTATATTAAAGCACATGAATGAATTTTATATACCTTTTAAATTCATATATGTTGTTAAAATATGAAAGGACATTTCTACATGTTGTATAATATATATTATTTTTTTTAAATAATAATTTTTATATGTGAACTCTGTATAAGAATAATCTCCCTATAGTAATTTTTTTTCTGGTTTCAACGATATTACTGTATAGAGGTTTTACTGTATACATACATATATACCACTTGAGATTTCCTATTACACTCATTGTTTCATTACACTTTCAAATTATCAGTTTTTTATATTTTTTTCTTTAATTATATTTTTTTGTGATTTAGTTAAATTTTAAAATTATCTTTTAGGGTTCACCCCACCCACTTAGGGTTATAATTATTTTTTAGTATTTTATTTTCAATTTTTAATTAATGATTCATTCTTATAGTTGATTTATTCAAAATTAAATTTTATAACTTTTTTAATTCATTTTTTATTGATAAATGTTGGATATAATTATTTATGTTAGAATTAATTTTTATTTTATAATAAATATAATTAAATCATAATTTTGATAGTGAAATACAGATAAGTGTAACATGAAATTTAAATCCTATGTATACGACACACACATATATATTGGAGATTATTAGCATGTACATTAACTAGCATTACACCTGTGCGATGCATGGATGAGATACGTATATATGCATTATATTTTATTAAAATTAATACTCAAGCTAAATGTAAGAAAAATTGTTAATAAAAAACATGATTTTTCACTCAAAAAAAATAAATCTTAATCCTTTTTAAGTAAGATCATTCATAACACAATGATCCCCACATTCTAGCTATTTAAAAATGAAAAAACACAACTAACACATTATGTAGTTAGAGTAAATACCAACATTATATATTATATAGATGTTTTGTACTTCAAAGTTCAAACCATGAAAATATAGGTCGATTACATTTTTGACTGTTAATTATTTAGTATATCTATTAGAGTGTTTCTATATACATCACATAATTTTCATTAATATACACCACTATTAAATTTAATTTAAAAATAAATTGTTGGTCCCAGACGAGTCAAAATTAGTTTAGGGGCGATGAATAAACTAACTCCAAAATTTTTAACTCTAATGTGGAATAGTTAGGGCCCTTCACTCGCGTATGAAAACTTATAAATGCACTTAGTCAGTAGTGAAGATCAGTTGACTTGTAGGTGCAGCTTGTGTGAACAAAGTGTGCAGTTGTATAGATATGCAAATGGAGAGCAAAACGTACAACACGCAAGCAGTTTATAGAGGTTTGAAGCTTAAACTTCTACGTCCTCTCTTCCTTACTGAAAAGGGCAATTCACTATGCAATGGTAAAGTTTCTTTATTACAATTACACAATGAAGACAGGTTGAACCTGGAAACGGCAACTCTTGCAAAGTTACGGTCGCCTTTTCAACTGGTGTTGTCCCGAAAATGGCAGTTTTCTTAGAGCTACGGTCTCCTCAGTTGGTTTCGACAGTTCACACTTGCAGTCCCCAACTGCTCATTGGGGAGTTAGGTGCTATTACCCATCTTTATAAGATTTTAGATCTATTTCGATCTTCAAGGATACAGTCTTGAAACGGGTATCAACTGATGTGCTCCTTAGACTTGAGTTGAGTAGTTGATCATTAAATATCTTGAACTGAGAAGCTTGTTCTTGCTGGACTTTCTGCAGCTAGCTGGAGTGATGAATCTTTAAGATCGTCTTCTCAGTTAAGAACTTTTTACAGCTTTGAATAGTGCTTGCTTGAACTTTGAGCTATAAGAGGGAGAAAGAAAGCTCAGTTTGTAATATCACGAAAATTTATGTTAGGAAAAACTATCAAGGATTTTCCTGACTGGGGTTTTGATGAGATGTCAAAATATATCAAAATATGCAAAAAACCTTGAAAAAATGAACAGGAATTAAGCAGAAAACTAAGGATGATCATATAAAAAATCGAGCTATCAAAGCCTGAAAATGATCAATCCATGAGAGGAAAAGGAAAGAAAAGAGAGAAAAGAAAAAGAGAGAAAAGAAAAGAAATAAGAAAAAGAAGAGAAATCAGCCAAAAGCTGAGAAAAGAAAAGAGAGTGAAAAGAACAGAGAGAAAAGAAAAGAAAAAAATCTAACCACAAGAGTGGTTGAAAAGAGAGAGATTGTAGCTTGCTAGATCAGTTAGCAAGATAAACTGAAAGTTGCATGTACTATCAAATCTGGAGTACCAAATGCCATCAGTTTACAGTCATGAACTGAATGAGGCACAAGCCAATAAGTGCCTATTTCCAGCTGAAGAAGAATACCAGCTGAAGCTACCAGTTCAAGGCACAAGCCAAGAAGTGCCCATTTCCAACTGAAGAAGAATACTAGCTGAAGCTACGAGTTCAAGACACCAGCCCAGAAGTGCCCAAGTTCCAGCTGAAGAGAAGTTCCAGCTGAAGAAGATTACCAGCTGTAGAGAAGACCAAGCCCGAGCTGAAGAAAATACCAGCTCAAGAAGAATACCAACTGAAGAAGAATACCAGCTGAAGAGGAGATCAAGTCAGAACTGAAGGACATACCAGTTCAAGACAAATTCCAGCTGAAGAATGGACCAGTTCGAGTTGAAGAACATGCCAACTCAAGGGAATTCCAGCTAAAGAAGAATGCCAGCTGAAGGGTGTATCAATCCAAGGTCCGAGCTAAAGGAGATACCAGCTCAAAAAGTCCCAGCTGAAGAATGAAGTTCCAGCTGAAGAAGTACCAGTTCGAAGGATACCAGCTGAAGACGCATCAGTTCTGAAGTCCAACTGAAGAAGCGCCAACCCCCGAACTGAAGACCAGTCCAAGGAAGTTCTAGCTGAAGGGACACCAGTCCAGAATACTAGCCGAAGAACACTGGTTCAAACTGCCAGCTGCAGCAAACTAAACTGGAGCTCGGAAAGCATCAAGCTAGAGTCCAGAACTGCCAGCTGAAGATGATCTAAACTGGAGCTTTCCAAACTGCCAAGGATGCACAGAACTAACAGATAAGGAACTGAAGATTCTAACTGACAGTCAAAGCCCAGAACTGAAGATCAAGACAGAAGTCGTAACTGAAATTCAAATTTCAGAAAAGCCAACAAGAAGATCTTGAAGTTAATGTAATCGAGATCTTGGAACAAAAGCTCATCAGAAGAGCAAAGGCTACTCAATAGCTCTCTTTAAATGAAAGCCCCTTAACGGCTTTATCATTTGTGATCACACAGTGATCATTAACGGTCACCAGCCACTCATCTATAAAAGATGAGCTACCCAGAAGATGACCGTGGCTTTTGACTTTAAGAGAAATAGTGCTCAGACTTTCAGCGAAGACGTTCACCAAAGTTCTAAAGCCTCACGCTCAAAACTCTGCAAAAGCAAAAGTCCAACTGACGAGAAGGAGCCAGATCGCTCATCAAGCTAGCTGTTAAAGAAATCCAACCAAAGAAATTCTCTCAGTTCAAGTTCTACAATGATCAACTACCCAGCTCAAGCAGTAGACGCGCAAAGGAGCACATCAGTTGATACCAGATTCAAGACTGCCTTCTTGAAGATCGAAAGAGATCTAAAACCTTGTAAAGATGGGCAATAGCACCTAAATTCTCAGCGAACAGTTTAGATCGGTAAGTGTGAGTTGTTGACCCAGAAATCGACAGAGGAGGCTACTTGCGTTGGTTCGTCGCTTCCGGGACAGCAACAGTTGGAAAGGAATTCGTGACTCGTAAAGTCACCGACAGCCAGATCCAACAACTGTCTTCATTGTGTAACTGTAATAAAGGAACTTTACACTTGCATAGTGAATTTCCCTTCTGCAGAAGGAAGAGAGGACATAGAAGTTGAGCTTCGAACCTCTATAAAACTACTATGTGCTCTACTTTACTTTTCAGTTTCAGTTGCATGTTTTAAACTGCACACCTCCAGCACACACAACACTCTGAGCTAGCTGATCATCTCAACTGATCGCATAATAGCACGGATAACTTAGCAAGTCAAACGGGCCCTGAATATTCCGTAACTATTATTATGTTTTTGGATCAGTTTATTCACCCCTCCCCCTCTAAACTGATTCTGACTCGCCCCGGGACCAACACTTTGATTAGCGAAAGTTATATTGGTGAAATGTTATTTTAAAATGAGATTCACTCTTCTTATATAGATGAGTGGATTTGTGATCGTTGGGTTTCATTAATTGTTGATTCTATTGATCCATCAATGGTAGTTGATTCTTGTAGCCGTTGAAGCTTGTTTTAAATAGTCGTTGCTCAGCTAATTGATCTTTGTTAAGCATTTACTTCAAGATCTTCTTCATTAATTTCAGGATCTCCGGTTGAGCATTAACTTCTGGAAACTCCAGTTGGCAGTTTCTTCAGCTGCTCAGTTTCCAGTTCTGGGTTCCAGTTGGCAGCTCCTCAACTGCTCAGTTTTCATTTCTGGACTCCAGTTTGGCAGCTTTGTGCTTTAGTAGCTTAGTTCAGCTATAGCTTCAGTTGGTTGTTCCTCTAAGCTCTTCTGTCAGTTTGACTGATCACAACTGTTAGTCAGTCAGCCCGGTTCAGCTGGTCTTATTCTAAGCTTGCTTGCCAATTCAACTGATTATAAACTGTTGGAGAGTTTGTCAGTTTGACTGGTCTCATCTTGAACTTGGTCAGTATCCGATTTTGAGCTTGAGCTTTCAGTTAACTGACTTTAGTTCCGGCCATCAGCAGTTGGTTTGTGTATAAGCTTCAGTTCGGCTGATATCTTGCTCTTGGCCATCAGTTGGAAGCTTCTAGTCTTTAGTTCAACTGACTTACTGTCAGTTTCTTCAATCAGTTTAGCTTCTCCTTTGGCTCAGCTGACTCGACCGTCAGTTTGATTTGAAGTTGTCTCGATTTTTGTTTTTTAACCCTCAGTTGGGTTAATTTTGGAACTAGTCAATGCATCCTTTCAGTTGGGTTGACTAAGCTCCACTTGATTAACTTTTTGCTCCAGCTGAATCCTTAAGGAGCTGTCTTCTGGTCAACTTTTAAGATCACAGCTTGAAACTCCTGCAGTTTTTCAGAAAACAATTCCACATGTTTTGACATCTCATCAAAACCATATACGTAAGGCTTGATAGTTTTTCCTAACATAAATAACTACAAATTTACTTAAATATCCCATTAATTAAAAAAATTATTTAAAAGTAAATTCAAAAGAAAAAAAAAACCCTATAAAAATCAATACTTTTACTAAATATATATTTTTATAAGTTCAAACTTCCTTTTGTACAAAAATGAATAATTTATTTTCTATTTAAATTATTTCATTTTTAATTATAATTAATGAGAAATATAAATTATAATTGTTATACCTTTTGTCATATGTATTTATTTATTTTTAATTGTTATATGTGTAATTCCTTTATTGCAATAATAAACAATGAGAGTTTTCCATATATATACATTTTGAATGATTAATTATCTATGGTTGTCAAAAAATTATTAGATATTTTTATTAGAGAGATTACATCTAAGTTAATTTGATAACTGCATAAAAAATATATGTTTTTTGGGTTTGTACGTGAGAGCTGAATAAAATTTACCCCCAAAAATATCAAATATATGAAATATAAATTCATAATTGCAGTAGGCTATCATCAACATGCAATACAAATAAAGTTCATCATAATTACATAAAAATAAAAAATATAAGAGTCCAATTTGAATTTAGATTGACAAAAAAAGAGTCCAAATTACAATTTGTTATATTAACAAAACTAAGAAAAAAAAAGAAAAGTTAAAAAAAAATATTTTGTTTATAGGGTTTCATTGCACCTCATTTTTTGTCAACCCGTGTGTTGAGTCCCTTTGCCTTCTCGTTCGATGTCTCACACACACAAATGAAAGCTTTCGATCTAAAGCAGTACTTTACACTTGAATGATATTGTAACAATCCGGTCCCAAGATAGGGATTAACGAATGGGGACGGAGTGTTATTAAGGGATTAACGAATAAAGACAGAAGATTAACAAAGAAGGTTTACGAATAAAGATATACTTTCGAAGAATAGACGATGATACTCGAGTTTACTTGATTAAAAAGGAAACATGCTTTAGCAGAATAAAACGGCTAACTAATCAGATACCAACAAGCATAGACCCATTCATAGGTCAAAACAAATAAGCATATATCAACCCGAATAAGCCTCTTCATAGGCGAAAGGAAAATATACTCGAGAAGCGGAAATAAAACTTAATATACATCTTTATATATAGATAACCATGACTGGGGAATATTCTTAGAATCTCGTTAAACATAATAGAACTTGAACGGAATTAGAAAGAGTGTATCAGAGTAGCAGAACACATAATGGGATTTCAAAAGAAACTTAGATAATAGCAAAACAATCTTGGCAGCCAACCCACATCCACAGCCACCAACATCCTCAGCATCTCAACCTGAAAACATTTGAAAAAGAGGGGGTTGAGCACTAATGTACTCAGTGGGTTTTAACAAAAACACTTTAATAACTTCAAGATATCCAATAATTAACTGACGGTATATAGAGAGCAAAACGCAAAAGCCCTCTCCATATCCGTAAAACATTTTCTTTTCTTTTTGGGCCCATCCTGGCTCAAACCTGATGTCAACTGCACCCTTAGGCATGCCTTAGGACACAAGAGGGGTTGTCTCGAATATCCTTACGAGTTTGCGAGGGATAAACCCAGCAGTGACTCACTTAGTGATCGAAGATCACGAGTTCTCAGAGCTCAAATCCTGCTTAAGTGAAACGCTAAGTTCATTCCTTCATTAACCTTATTAGCAAAATCAAACCTAGAGCAAAGTATCCTTTAATATAGCATGATCTCGGCCTATAAGGGATTTATCACTACCCTAACAAAGCAATCCTTAATCCTTAACTATACGAGCTTTAACAAAGCATCAACATTCAAATACAAGGAAATGAACGTAGATAAATATGAATTGCAACTAAAGACAATTCTAAATACTTCATGCTAAGCATAAACAATACTTTAACATTTCTAGCATTTATAAACATGCTCAAGAGCTCAATTATAACATAATATCTTCCTTTCCTTCATTCCTTGTACAGAGATCAATCAGGCACAGCAAAAATGTTTTATTGGATATCTCATTTGCCATATATGCTTCTAGAGCTCATTAGCTCAAACTTTAGATAAGTATAGATTTACCCACCTCGATCATGGAGCAGAAGATGAGGCAATGAGTTGATGATCCTTCTTCAAATTCCCACGAGGCTCACTTCCTCCTACAAAAGTTGAATCATCTACTTAGCGGCCTTCTTCGAAGATTTCTAACTAACAACAAGAAATTAAATAATACCCTACTTAAATACCCTTAGCTAGGACTTAACATGGATAGCACGACTTGACAACTTTATAAGGTTTCAAGAAGGATTTATTTGAAGAACATCACATCTTGATTTCTCAAGTTCTAGACAGAAAATAACTTGAAATGTATACTCGAAATAAATCAGAAATAACTTGAAGTTTTCTAAATTTGAACTTGGAAATAACTCGGAAATAACACGACTCAAAAACTCGAAAAGCTCGAAATGGGGGTACGAAAAATAGCCGAAAAAATCAGCGTGAAACAACACGGGGAGGGAGGGTACCGCGGTGCACCCTTGCGCCGGCGGGCAACCCCCCTCCCTAGTGGGCGCAGGCAGGCACCTCCCCCGCCGCGGCGCACCCCTGCACCGGCGAATTTAATAAGAATCGAAATATGAATTTAATGGAAGGTAAATGAGTAATAATGAAGTATACAAAGAATACGAAGAGCGGAAAGTAAATGCGGAATTGAAAGACATAAAAGAAATGGAATCGAGACCAACGAACAAGAATGGACGGGGTTAGGTGCGTCGAAGGAAGGTGGCTAGCTCGGTGTCTCATCGAGTTGCAACGGTGGCAGACCCGCCTGCTATGACCCAATGGCGCCCCTAGCACATTCCCTCACCGCATTACTTCCATGCCACTCTGCTCGTCGTCTTGCGGAATACTCACGAAGAATGTTTTTTACTTCGACAGAACTTTCTCGGCTTTTCTCTCAAGCTTTCCCACTCTCTAAGAAGTGAAAGGATGGTAAATGAGCAAATGAAAGTTAAAGGGGTGGCTTTGTATTTATAGAGGGGAGTTTGGCTTCCTTGAGAAGCCACTCCAGTGCGGAAACACTGCAAAAGTTACCCCGGGTTCGGTTAAAAGCTGTTTTATTCGATGTCGAGATCCAAATGACCTCAGACATGAAATCTAAAAATATCGGGGGACACATTGGCTTGAATACTAGTGAACCAACTTGATTCGTGAAGAAGACGGGGTTGTCAGAAGAAAGACGAGCAAAGATTCCTTTTTCAGAATTACATTTTACTATTCACTCAAACTGACAAATTTTGCTCCCGAGCGTTCGATTGACCTCAGAATGGAAATCCGTGAATGCCAATAGAATCCTTGAGTCATTTCCCATAAGAGAGGCCTGACGGAACTATACTCGGATCAACGAGGAGGATTTCGTAAATTTCTCAAAACACGAACGCACGCAAAAGTTACTATTCATTCACCCTTTAAATACGTTTTTCATCACTGGGAACTCAAATGACTTCAGAATAAAATTTCAGGAACACTGGCACACTCCTTGAGTTAAAACCTTTCTAATGAGACCATAAATGGCCATAATAGAGTTAAGATCGCATTTTCTGAGAAGATAATTTTATGAAAATTTACCCCTAAAGTCGTGATTGACATCTGACCTTAATTAACCTTATTTAAATTTTTTCCTTAACTTCTTAATTATCATTAAGAATCCTCTAAACCTTATTCAAAAATCTAGGGTGTTACATCCTACCCCCCTTAAAGAAATTCCATCCCGAAATTTACTAACCATGATAAGCGATATCAGGGTACTTCTTGAGCAACTCGGATTCAAGCTCCCAGGTTGCCTCCTCCGAACCATGATGGTTCCAGATTACTTTCACGAAACTGATCTCCTTGTTTCTCAACTTCTGGATCTTCCAATTTACAATGGCTTGGGGCTTCTCTTCATATGCTAAGTCCTCATTCAAGACTATCTCCTCCTTGCTAATCACGTGCTTTGGATCAAACACGTACT
The DNA here is from genome assembly GCA_026008535.1 of Perilla frutescens. Classification (NCBI taxonomy): domain Eukaryota; kingdom Viridiplantae; phylum Streptophyta; class Magnoliopsida; order Lamiales; family Lamiaceae; genus Perilla; species Perilla frutescens. Next base: position 20,484,182 of record BRKX01000004.1, read on the forward strand.
TTCTCAACATTGAGACATGAAAGACATCATGAACATGACTCAGGTTAGGTGGTAAGGCCAACCTATAGGCTACTTCATTCACCTTCTCTAAAATTTTGAAAGGGGCCATACCGATCGATGATAGATAGCTGTTGTTGTACGCAAACTCTACCAATGGCAGTAATTCCTCCCAACTACTTCCTTGGTCGATGACTACTCCTCTAAGCATGTCTTCTAGAATCTGGATAGTCCTTTCGGACTGGCCATCCATTTGAGGATGAAAGGTTGTGCTGAAATTGAGTTTTGATCCCATTGCTTCTTGTAGGCTCCTCCAGAATATTGACATAAATCTCATATTACGATCTGATGTAATCGAGACCGGCACTCCGTGCAAATGCACAACTTCCTTAACCTATAGCTGGGCTAGTTGATCTAGCCCATCTGTCATTTTAACAGCAACAAAATGTGCTAATTTTGATAATCGATCAATGATTACCCAAATAGCGGTATTCCCCCGCTTAGACTTTGGCAAACCTACAACAAAGTCCATATTGATATGATCCCACTTCCATTCAGGGATTTCTAAGGGTTGGAGCAACCCAGAAGGTTTTTGATGCAAAGTTTTCACTTGCTGAGAGTTTAAATACCATTCCACGAAGGCGGCTATCTCTCTCTTCATATTATTCCACCAGAAGTTCCTCTTGAGGTCTTGATACATCTTGGTGCTTCCGAGATGTGTTGTATATGGCATGTCATGTGCTTCGCACATGATTTCCTCCTTTAGTTCTTCCTTGTCTGGCACACAAAGCCTTCCTTTGAATAAGAGCGCGTTATCGGCGGCTTCCGCAAAATCTTGCGAGCTATCTGATCGTGCTTCTAATCTTTTCTTTTCGAGAAACTCGTCTCCTCTCTGGGCTTCAATTATCCTTTACCTTAGGTTGGGCTGAGCGACTATCATGGCAACTTGAGCTTGAATGGTCTCGGGTGGTGTTAGCACCTCGATCCTTAACTTCTCGAACTCCTTGGGAAGACTTTCCTGGACTAAAACGAGTCCTAGCACTGCCTCCTTTTTCCTACTTAGGGCATCTGCTACCACATTCGTCTTGCCTGGGTGGTAGTGAATCGTGCGGTCGTAATCCTTTACGAGTTCTAGCCATCTTCTCTGCCTCATGTTAAGATCCTTTTACTCGAAGAAATATTTCAAGCTCTTGTTATCTGAGAAGATCTCACATTTAGCTCTGTAGAGATAGTGCCTCCAGATCTTCAGCGCATGAACAACTGCTGCTAATTCTAAGTCATACGTAGGGTAGTTCTGCTCGTGATTCTTAAGCTACCTCGAAGCATAAGCAATCACATTTCCTCTCTGCATGAGCACGCATCCTAATCCTTTCTTCGACGCATCTGCGTAAACCATGAAATCTTCATTTCTTTCCGGAATGGCCAACACTGGGGCCATGGTTAGCATCTTCTTCAAGGTTTGGAAACTTTCCTCGCACTCAAGCGTCCACTTGAACTTGGAGTCTTTCTTTAACAGTCGCGTCATGGGCTTAGATATAGTCGAGAATCCTTCGATGAATCTACAATAATATCCAGCGAGTCCTAGGAAACTTCTTATCTCATTCACATTCCTTGGAGACTTCCAGTTACTTACAACTTCAATCTTGGCTGGATCCACCCTAATTCCTTCTACTGAAACTATATGACCTAAAAATATAATTTCCTTGAGCCAAAACTCACACTTACTAAACTTAGCATAAAGTCTTTCTCTTCTTAACATCTCCAGCACCACTCTTAGGTGCTCTTGATGCTCCTCTTCGTCCTTCGAATAGATAAGGATATCATCTATGAAAACTAACATAAAATTATCTAGTTACAGGTGAAAAACCCGGTTCATTAAATCCATGAACACTGCTGGGGTGTTGGTCAATCCAAATGGCATTACCACAAACTCGTAATGTCCATAGCGAGTCCTAAAAGCAGTCTTAGAAATATCCTCCTTTCGGATCTTCAACTGATGATACCCAGATCTTAAGTCTATTGTTGAGAAGACACTTGCTCCCTTAAGCTGATCAAAGAGATCATCTATTCTTGGGATAGGGTATCGATTCTTGATGGTTAGCTTATTAAGCTCTCTATAGTTGATGCACATTCTTAATGTGCCATCCTTCTTTTTCACGAACAAGATTGGAGCTCCCCAAGGCGACACGCTGGGTTGGATAAAACCTAGGTCTAATAACTCTTGCAGTTGAACCTTGAGTTATTGCAACTCCTTTGGCACCATTCTGTAGTGGGCTTTTGAAACTGGGGCGGCTCCTGGTTCCAACTTGATGGTGAACTCCACCTGCCTGTCTGGAGGTAGTCCTGGCAGCTCTTTTGGGAATACGTCGAGGTATTCTCTTACGACTGAAACGTCTTCAATTGAAAGCTCTCCTTCCTCTTTCCTTATCAGGTTAACTAAAAATGCTTGGCAGCTATTCTTCTTTATCATCTTGGTGGCCTTCAGGGCGGATATCACTGGGACTTTGGTTCCTAGCCTTGATCCGTAGATCTTCACCTCGGGTTTTCCGAGTGGTCGAAACACTACTTCCCTTTCAGGGTAGCTTATGGAGGCATAAGTTGAGGCTAACCAATCCATCCCTGGGATTATATCGAAGTCCTAAATCTTTATCACATAAAGATTTGACTTAAAAGCTTCTCCTTCTATGTTCAATTCTAGGTTAGCGCAGACCTTCCTAGATATCATTCTTTTTCCAGAGGGAATACTTATCTCTAAAGCATTCTCAGCATTCTCAGGTTTTATCTTCAGTTTCTTACAAACAGACTCAACTATAAATGAGTGTGATGCTCCAGTATTGAAGAGAGCTAAAACTGGCTTCTAGAGGAGGGTAATCATACCTGCCAGATTACATGGGGCCTTAGCAGCTTGTTGCTGATTGAGAGCATAAGTACGAGCTGACTGAGGCGGTTTTTGTCCTGGATTAGACCTTTGATCTCGTCCTTGGTTCTGTCTTGGATTCATTCTCGGCCTTTGACACTAAGGTCCTCCTTGTTGCAGCATTGGCTGATTTCCAGGAAATTGCTGAAGCAACTGTGGATACCGAGGTTGTTGTGGTGTTTGGGATCGTCTGTTGTTTCCTTTCGGACACTCCCTTTTGAAGTGCCCCTCTTCACCACAGGTGTAGCACCTAGTTTGATTTGCTCGGCAGACTCCAAGATGCATCCTTCCGTACTTTTAACATGGACTAAGGCTAGGGGTGTTGTCAGGCTGACTGCGGGGCACTCCTGATTCTCGGCTTTGCTAGTAAGGTTTCTTTCCTCTGTCATCTCTTCTTTCTCCTTCCCACTTTCTCTTTCCCTTTGGATCATTAGCTGACTGAGGGGGTTGAACTTTCTCTCGTGGGAGAATGGCTTCTATGCTTAAGGCTTTGGCTAAGGTTCGAGCATAAGACATGTCTTCTTGCCCAGCGAGGGCTATGCCAATCTCGGATCTGAGTCCCTTCTTAAACTTGCGTGCTTTCTTCCCGTCTGTGTCCACTAGATGTGGAGCATGCCTTGACAATTGATTGAACTCCCTGTCATATTCCGACACTGTCTTATTTCCTTGCTTTAGGTTCTAGAACTCCATCTCCTTTACCTCTCGATAACAATCTAGGATGTACTTCTGATATAAGTCATGCTTGAAATCTTTCCAACTATAGTCCTCCCATTGCTCTAAGGTTATTGTCCTTTGAACGGACTCCCACCAGTAGTCCACATCCTCCGTCAGCATGTAAAGAGCGCAACTTAACTTCTCTTCTTCTGAACAAGCTATGAAATCGAAAATTCGTTCTAAGGAGCGAACCCATTTCTCGGCATCCATTGGGTCTCCTAAACCATTAAACGATGAAGGGTTATGCTTGAGAAACACACTTTCGGCTCTTGGACCAGGGTTTGGGACTTGCCCGGGTTCATTCTCATCTTTGTTCTTGGCTTGTCGTCTTCGAGGCGGCATTCTAAAGAACTAAATCTTAGCGACGCTTGATAGAAAATCGCACAAAGCAAGAATGCCTTTTGACAAGGTCTTTACGCAAGATAAGCAAGATGGAAATTAAACGACATCAAGCATAATAGGGAAATTTACCTCATTATGAGGACTTTGGTATCGATATCATAAAAGAGTTTATGGGTTACAACGGAATAGGGCAGTCTTCTAGAAAATTCACTGCCATTATTAGAGTTTAGAAAAGTTAATGCATAAATTACATATTAGGATCTTGGTTAAAGCGGATTAAAATGGACATCAGGAAAACAGACAGACAAACAGATAGATTAGACAACTAGGTGTTCTAACAACAACACCTCCTACACTTCCTACTAACGCTTAATCATAAGCCGGGCCCTTCCCCTTCTCCTTGCATGGCGACCCCACTTCCTCTTCGCCCTCCTCCGGGTCCTCTTCTTCTTCCTCATCTTCAACTTCAACTGGGACGCTGAACTTGAACCTCCTCATGCAAATGCTCCCTTCGGGATACTGATGGGGCATACACTGTCCCAGACCTTGAGAAGCAGACGCAGGGGTCCACTGGTTCATTTGAGGAGTGCAGGAAAATAGAGACTCGGTGTGATTCACGATCCGGACACTTGAGGGTCCCGCTCCTGAGGTTCCTTCATCGTGAGGGCGCGATGCTTGAAATCCAGGGGGACTGTTGAGAGTCGCCCTTTGCAGTTCTAGTTCCACCACTAAGGAGGGTTTTGCTCGGCTGTCTGCTGCTCGGCTAAGGCGTGTATGTGGCCATACTCCAATACCCAATGAGCCATCAAGGCTGAGGAGAACTCTGTCAAATTTCCGATCTCGGCGTACGTCTCAGGATCATGAGTGATCATGCTTTGCAGGATGTGGTACATCATAGGACTCCAAGCGGGTGGTGCGTTCTCACACATGCGGATGCATATTTCCAAGTCGGATACGCTTCCGGGCTCTCCTCCGTAGCCATTCGTCCAAGCCCATATTTCAAGTTACCTCGCCATATAGGACAGCAACTGCTCGTTGCCATTCCAGGTTTCCCTCCTAAACTTCTCGACCCTCTCTTGCACAGGGCGGAAAAGAGGCACGCTTTTTCTAGCCATCGAACGACGCTTAACCATCTAGAAGAGAATAACTTAATTAGTCTATATTATAAAAGGGAGACCTAAAGTCCTCCTGAGATCATACTAACGTCTAGATTATATCTTGCATGCATAGCTCCTTTTAAAAAGCAGTTGACATTTTTATAAAAAAAATTTGGTGCCCAAAGTCTTTAAACATACATATCTACCTTTTCTTTAAGTCCAAAATTTTGAGAATGAATTTAAACCTTTTTGGGATCGAGAAATCTCTTCACAAACTTTCCATCTCAGAAATCGTCTTACCCAAACACCTTTTACTTGGAATTTCATTCTCACGATTTTTCTCTTATCCATAAAACAGGTATGCTTGCTCAAATCTTTTCCTTTCCTGTATTCCAAAAATCATGAATCCAACATCCAAAATTTCTATGCTATCATACCTTGATTTTTGGTTGAGAATACGAGGCTGATAACAAGCTGTGGGTTGCTGCTTTAACTTATCACGAAGCAATTCTTATACACATAAACACTTAGCTTAACTTAAGCAAAGAGACAGGTCTATAGAGTTGCAAGTCTGCTCTGATACCATCTGTAACAGCCCGGTCCCAAGATAGGGATTAACGAATGGGGATGGGATGTTATTAAGGGATTAACGAATAAAGACGGAAGATTAACAAAGAGGCTTTACGAATAAAGATATACTTTCGAAGAATAGACGATGATACTTGAGTTTACTTGATTAAAAAGGAAACATGCTTTAGCAGAATAAAATGGCTAACTAATCAGATACCAACAAGCATAGACCCATTCATAGGTCAAAACAAATAAGCATATATCAACGCGAATAAGCCTCTTCATAGGTGAAAGGAAAATATACTCGAGAAGCGGAAATAAAACTTAATATGCATCTTTATATATAGATAACCATGAATGGGGAATATTCTTAGAATCTCGTTAAACATAATAGAACTTGAACGGAATTAGAAAGAGTGTATCAAAGTAGCAGAACATATAATGGGATTTCAAAAGAAACTTAGATAATAGCAAAACAATCTTAGCAGTCAACCCACATCCACAGCCACCAACATCCTCAGCATCTCAACCTAAAAACATTTGAAAAAGAGGGGGCATGAGCACTAATGTACTCAGTGGGTTTTAAAAAAAACACTTTAATAACTTCAAGATATCCAATAATTAACTGACGGTATATAGAGAGCAAAACGCAAAATCCTCTCCATATCCGTAAAACCTTTTCTTTTCTTTTTGGGCCCATCCTGGCTCAAACCTAATGTCAACTGCACCCTTAGGCATGCCTTAGGACACAAGAAGGGTTGCCTCGAATATCCTTACGAGTTTGCGAGGGATAAACCCAGCAGTGACTCACTTAGTGATTGAAGATCACGAGTTCTCAGAGCGCAAATCCTGCTTAAGCGAAACACTAAGTTCATTCCTTCTTTAACCTTATTAGCAAAATCAAACCTAGAGCAAAGTCTAGGGGCTAATCCTTTAATATAGCATGATCTCGGCCTATAAGAGATTTATCACTACCCTAACAAAGCAATCCTTAATCCTTAACTATACGAGCTTTAACAAAGCATCAACATTCAAAGATAAGGAAATGAACGTACATAAATACGAATTGCAACTAAAGACAATTCTAAATACTTCATGCTAAGCATAAATAATACTTTAACATTTCTAGCATTTCTAAACATGCTCAAGAGCTCAATTATAACATAATATCTTCCTTTCCTTCCTTCCTTGTACAGAGATCAATCATGCAGAGCAAAAATGCTTTATTGGATATCTCATTTGCCTAATATGCTTCTAGAGCTCATTAGCTCAAACTTTAGATGAGTATAGATTTACCCACCTCGATCACGGAGCAGAAGATGAGGCAACGAGTTGATGATCCTTCTTCAAATTCTCACGAGGCTCACTTCCTCCTACAAAAGTCGAATCATCGACTTAGCGGCCTTCTTCGAAGATTTCTAACTAACAACAAGAAATTAAATGATACCCAACTTAAATACCCTTAGCTAGGACTTAACATGGATAGCACGACTTGACGACTTTATAAGGTTTCAAGAAGAATTTATTTGAAGAACATCACATCTTGATTTCTCAAGTTCTAGAAAGAAAATAACTTGAAATGTTTACTCGAAATAAATCGTAAATAACTTGAAATTTTGTAAATTTGAACTTGGAAATAACTCAGAAATAACATGACTCGAAAACTCAAAAAGCTCGAAATGGGGGTACGAAAAATAGCTGGAAAAATTGGCGTGAAACAACACGAGGAGGGAGGCTGCCGCGGCGTACCCCTGCGCCGGTTGGCACCCCCCGCCGCGGTGCTAGTGGGAGCCGGCGGGCACCCCCCCCACCCGCCGCGGCGCACCCCTGCGCCGGCGGGGGCCTACTGGGCCGAGGGGGGTGTGGCGCGGCGGCGCACCCCCCCTCCCCCCTGCGCCGACAGCTCCTTCTTTCTCTCTCCTCCGCCCAGTTTCTGGGCAATGTTCTGGGTTTCTTCAGTGTTTGTCGATTCCTTCGACGAACACGAAGAACATGAAAAACACTTTATAAAATTTTAAAATACATGCTTCGACATTTTAAATTAACATGAAATGGCATGCTTTAACTTAAAAAGAAATCAGCATTATAACGGCATAAACACGATAATCCTCTTTAAATATTTAGAATAACGACGAAATCTTAAATATTACTTGAATGGAATTAAACGGAATGACGAGATTAATTACGAGAATTAATGACAAGAATAGTAACGGAATAATGAGTAATATAACGTAAATGTTATTAACTTGGAACTTTAATAAGAATCGAAATACGACTTTAACGGAAGGTAAATGAGTAATAATAAAGTATACGAAGAATACGCAGAGCGAAAAGTAAATGCGGAATTGAAAGATAGAAAAGAAATGGAATCGAGACCGATGAACAAGAATGGACGAGGTTAGGTGCGTCGAAAGAAGATGGCTAGCTCGGCATCTCGTCGAGTCACAACGGCGGCAGAGCCGCCTGCTACGACCCAACGGCGCCCCTAGTACATTCCCTCACCGCATCCCTTCCATGCCACTCCGCTCGTCGTCTTGCGGAATACTCACGAAGAACGCTTTTTACTTCGACAGAACTTTCTCGGCTTTTCTCTCAAGCTTTCCCACTCTCTAAGAAGTGAAAGGATGGTAAATGAGCAAATGAAAGATAAAGGGATGGCTTTGTATTTATAGAGGGGAGTTTGGCTTCCTTGAGAAGCCACTCCAGTGCAGAAACACTGCAAAAGTTACCCTGGGTTCGGTTAAAAGCTTTTTTATTCGATGTCGAGATCCAAATGACCTTAGACACAAAATCTAAAAATACCGGGGGACTCGTTGGCTTAAATACTAGTGAACCAACTTGATTCGTGAAGAAGACGGGGTCGTTAGAAGAAAGACGAGCAAAGATTTCTTTTTTGGAATTAGTTTTTACTATTCACTCAAACTGACAGATTTTGCTCCCGAGCATTCAATTGACCTCAGAATGGAAATCCGTAAATGCCAACGGAATCCTTGAGTCATTTCTCATAAGAAGGGCCTGACAGAACTATACTCGGATCAACGAGAAGGATTTCATAAATTTTTCAAAACACGAACGCACGTAAAAGTTACTATTCATTCACCCTTTAAATACGTTTTTCATCACTGGGAACTCAAATGACTTCAGAATAAAATTTCGGGAACACCAGCACACTCCTTGAGTTAAAACCTTTCTAACGAGACCACAAATGGCTATAATAGAGTTAAGATCTTTTTCGAGAAGACGATTTTACGAAAATTGGCCCCTAAAGTCGTGACTGACATCTGACTTTAATTAACCTTATTTAAATTTTTTCCTTAACTTCTTAATTATCATTAAGAATTCTCTAAACCTTATTCAAAAATCTGGGGTGTTACAGATATAGATCTCTAAGAGTGAAGTCCTCGTAAGTTTCTGCAAACATTAAGATTGATGTATCAATCAATTTTATTTTAACAAAAAATCTAAATTGTAATATGTAATAGGTTATAAGGTGTAAATATGTATACATAATTAAATCAATGCATCAAGCACACATGCATTATATGCAAACCAAACTAACAAAAAAAGTATTGAAAATGTAAATGTTACGTACACTTATAGATAGGATGCAACCAAAAAATATTGACTCTAAATGGTTATAATATAAACTAAAATAGGTATGCAATAATAATATTGAAAAATCGGTGCAGAAAATCTTACATTCTAATTTGACCTTTATCTTATTTATTTTTATTATGGAACGTATTTTGATTGATTTAAAACATTAAAATCAATTGTTATGATTCCTTGAAATCAAAAATCTATAATTTATAATATATTAATTAACATAACAAAAAAATTGCTATAATCTATTTACATAATATCTAGAATCTAAATATTTTCTTTCTATATAATACATATGCATATATCTATATACCTAGGTTTTTGTTAAATATATTCAGCCATAATTAGCCGCAATATTATACCATAAATAAAATATTTATTTATGACAGAATGTGCAACATATATATATATATATATATATTATATTTATGGAATTATGTTAATATTTAATTATTTATACATAAAATAAGTATTTTTAAAATATAAATTAATATTTTTTCATTTTGGGAGATGCAAATGGACGGGAAATCATATTTTTCTATTTGCGCTTATGGTCTTATTATTATATATTATATAGATTATATAGATGTAACAACATAATATATATTCGGTAAATATATATGATATATGAATTGAATATTTGCTAGTCATGGTAGTGCTATTACGGTAATGAACCTATATAACATATATCCATTGTACTATCTCCATGCATTTTAAAATATATACACTTTAGTGTTGTTATTTAAAGAAAATTGAACTTGGCGATCTTATATTTAAATCAATTATTAAGGTAAGAATATATTTAAGAAATATATTGCATGACTTACGGCATGAGTAAGATATATTGTGATTCTCTCTCTTTATATATATATATATATATATATATATATATATATATATATATATATATATATATAGGGGGGGTTACAATGCAAACTCTTCCTAGTGTAGGAACTAGGAACCCATCTCACATCATACAATCAATAAAGATCTATGGTCCAGATTTGATTAAAAGGAGTGGTGGCAATCCTGTAATATTTGGAAAAAAAATTCGCGCGGGGTATTAACGTAATTTGGTAATTCTTATAAAAATCACGGAGGATATTTGATAACATATCGTCATGCTAACGAAGTATTATCATCATGCTAACAAAGCGTTATATTTATGCTAATGAAAATTTTTCTCATATTGTTAACGAAAAATTAAATTCTAAAGTGTAATTATAAATTCTAATAGGATGAAATAAACCATAATTTAGATATAATAAACTTCAATGATCTAAAAATAAAACTAAATTCTAAAAATTAATTATAAACCCCAATTGGATGGAATAAATCATAATAACAATATAAATATAAAACATTAGCATAATAATATTATTTTATCAGCATTGCGAATAAACTATGTTAGCATATGACAATTCATCGTTAGCATATGTTATAAACCATAAATAAATGAAGAACTCTAACTAATATATTCTAATTTGATGAAATGAATAATATATAATATTCAATTAGTAACTAAAACATAAAAATTAAATCATAAAAAATAATTATAAGTCATAATTGAAATGTAATCAATCATAATAATAATATAAGTATGCGTAGTACGTTAACATTATGATGATCATTCATTAGCACAATAAATGCAATATGTTAGCATATAACAAATGCTTCGTCAGCATACGTAATCAACTTATCATAATGCTGATGAACCATTATTTAAAAGCTAACGAAAGCATATTCGCGCTGGACACGAGATTAAATTTATATTTTGTATTTTTCGTTTATATTTATTTGAACAAACTATCCATGACTGATCTTGAACTAAAGAGCATGAAAAGATCTTTAATTTGGTATATTATTTGTGATGAGGACATCCATAGAAATGAGGAAATCAATGAAGAGCTGCAATTCAAAGGACCCGTCACAAGACTACGAGCTAAGAAGTTGCAAGATTATTTGCAAGCTACAATTCGCAAGAAGCTCGAAGAAGAAGACGGTGTGCAAGGAAGCTTGAAGATGATGACCTTGTTGACATTGGAAGATGGAGATTAAGACATGGAGAACACTACATGATGTTGTGCACGTGTGCATGTGTGCATGTTGAAGGAGTTTCGGCCATGAAGTGAAGAAAGCCAAAGTTTCGGCCTTAATGCTATTTAATTTAGGAGTTATTTTATTTTAGACTATAGTATTTATTTTATTTAATTAGACTATAGTCTAGATCAGATTTTATTTAATTAAATAAGTGTAATTGTCGGTCATTATTATTCCAAGCCATAGGTTTGACTAGAATTTTAATTAAGGGAAGAAACTACCTTAAATAGAATTCTAGTTTAGAAATTTTCCTAGTCCAATTGGAGATCTATTTGGACTCCAATATTTTCGGCCCTTTAGCATTATTTTCGTCCCCCATAGTATTATAAATAGGGGATCATTATTACATTGATACTTTAGAATTTATTTGATTAATTAGCTTTTGCTTCAATATTGTCTCATCCCCATTTAAATCTTTGTGAGTTTAGATATTAAATTCATACTCTTAGAACTAGCAATTCTAGGTTTTACAAAGGGAATTCATCGTCCACGTTCGAGGGATCGCCGGAGACTCGCTATCGAAGAACAACTTAAAGAATTTGGCCTTGCGTACGTTCGAGATTCAAGGCAACTTTCGGGTTGTGATTCACATCGACAATACATCATCCACCGCCGCCAACCGACGTCAACCACCATCATCACCGTCATTCCAAGACCAGCCACCGTTCGTGTCCAAGTTCGTGTTCATTCCGTTTAATCCGTAAGTCCGTTACAACTCTATCATATCCTATCTACCCTAGCCCTTCTAAACCTATTCATCACCATCGAAATTCCTCACCTTTACCCTCATTATAGCCTTCCAAAAACAGCCCCATAACTCATTGGATTTGTGTTATTTTGTGTGTCATAGTTTAGGTATTTTATTAGTTCTAGTCGTCTAGTTCGTTCCGTTATCTTCCGCATATTTTTCCTTAGTTGTTTGAGTCATAGAAGACACAAAACCTTACGTGTGTCGACGTGTGTTCGTTCCTAGAGTCCGGGTCGTATCATAAAAGTTGTATCAAAGCCACGTCGGCTTTGGTTCGTTTTTGTGTCTTTATTTTATTTTATGTTTGATCGAGTTCTAATTTAATTCCGTATTGTTCATTGTTAAAAAAAAAAGGCACGAACATTTAAAAAAAAAGGAAAAGAGCCGATCGAATTCAAAAAAAAAAAAATCAGTACAAAGAAACAAAAAAAAATATCCGATTATAAAAAAAAAAAAAAGAGAATATTCATTGTTTCCTTTTAGTTCAATTTTTATTTTGGTACTTTCCTTTTGGAATCTAGATCATAGTTGGTAATTACCTAGTGAGTCTCATCTTATTTTGGTAGTTTCCTTCTAGTTTGATTTTATTTTTGGAACTTTCCATACAAGTTCTATTTTCTTATGGTAACTTCCATAAGAGTCTTATTTTATTTTTGATTCATTCCTTCTAGAGTCTAGGCTAATTAAGGTATTTAGATTGTGTCACATAGATTGATACATATCCAAATCACCCAATTACCTTATCTCTTTCTTCTTTCCTTATCCCTTCTACTTCTTTCCTTCCTACCCTATTCGACCACCACCTCTACTACACCTATAACAATCGGCCACCACCATACACACTCATACTCGACTACCACCCTATACACATACCAAATTCATCCTTATTCCTAGAATAGTGACTCCGTTCCATTCCCAAAACCGTGACAACTATTCCCCGAGTTCAAGAACCGATTCTTTAGCTAGTTCCTCCACTTCAAATACACGTTACACACACATCACCATACACTTTGAGTGCAAACACGAGTGGTAAAATCAAGAGTGAAAATAAAAGAGTGAACGTGAGATTGTGAGGTCCTACCTTGTTTTCTTTTACATTTGTTCGTTTTGTAAGTATCATGAAGAAAGGAACCCGCTCCGAATCATCCTCTACACCTCCAGTCGACCCCCAGTCGACCTTGCCTCCTTTGGACCCATCTAAAGATCCATCCAAAGCACCCATGGAGTCTTCCTCGGATCCACCCGCACCGTGGGATCCTAAGTATCATTTTGAAGCATTGTCCAAACACATTCAAAGACAACACCAAGCTCTATCCGACAAGATTGATGATTTAGTGCATGCCCTTGAACGCACTAAAACAACGCCCGTTTTCCCTCAAGCCATTCGAGGAAATAGGTGCCTAGAGCGTCAAAACGAGCCTGAAGAGGAGTACTTTGATGAGAATACAGATGCTGGAGATGACACTCCAGATCGTGGGCGCCGCCAACGGCGTGGGAACCACATTGATGACTATGGAGAAGACCGAATGCTCAACAACATCAAAATGAGCATTCCGGAGTTTGAAGGCCTTCACGATCCCGATGTCTATCTAGATTGGGAATGTAAGGTGGAGAAGATCTTCGCATGCTATGATTTCTCAGAAGCTAAAAAGGTGCAGCTAGCATGTTTGGAGTTCCGAGGCTACGCAGCCACTTGGTGGGAGATGCAGCAAGAAAGAAGACGAAGGAATAGAAATCCACCCATCGACAATTAGGAGGAGATGAAAGGTTTCATGCGTGGACGCTTCATTCCAGTCCACTATGAAAGAGAGCTTGAGAAGAAGCTCAACCAGATCAAACAAGGCACCCGTTCGATTGAAGAATACCACAAAGAGCTCGAGACTGCCTTGAACTGAGTCGGGAAGGAGGAGACCTTAAATGCTACCATCATTCGGTACATCGAAGGTATGAATCCCGATATCGCATGTGAAGTAGAACTCAAAGAATTCACCAGCATAGAAAGGATGGTGCAGTACGCATCAATTGTGGAAAAACAGCTGCGAGAGGGCCGCCGTCGATCCAGTCAGACTTCAGCCCCTACTCGTCCTTCTTGGAGTAAAGGTACGCCTTCCACATCACCTTCTACCCCTTCTAATGAGTCTACACGACCCCGAGGTCAATCCGGACCCCCGGAACGCCGTTTCGACCGTTCTACACCGCAAGCAAGCCGTAGACCCGAGTCTACACCAAGGCCACCATTCCAACGGCCCAATCAGCCCAATCCAACACCGAATTCAGCCCCTAGTCGAGCCCATGACATCCAGTGTCATAAATGCCAAGGTTGGGGTCATTTTCAGAACCAGTGTCCAAACCGGCGTGTTCTGTTCCTCAATGAACAGAATGGACTCAATCAGCCAGTGAAGATGAAGAGGAGCCTCAGGCCACCGCCCCTGAAGCAGTTGAAGTCCCTGAAGTCGAGCCAGATGATGAGGAATCCGAGTTACCTCATGTCAGTCTAGTTTCAATCCGCAGTCTGAACATCAATCGTGAAGACGAAGAGCAATCGCAGCGAGAGAACATCTTCTACACTCGAGTTGCAATCAAAGATCAGACTTGTGCGATGATCATCGATAGTGGGAGTGTAATCAACGCAATCACCCAGTTTACCGTTGATAAACTCGCCCTTACCATAACAAAGCATCCAAAACCGTACAAGTTGCAGTGGCTTACTGATCGAGGTTCCATCAGAGTTACAGGTCAGGTACACGTTTCTTTTACTAAAGATTGTTATTCTGACACTGTTCTTTGTGATGTTATTCCTATGGAAGCAGCCCACATTCTTTTAGGAAGACCGTGGCAATTCGACAGGAAAGCGGTACACGATGCTTTAACCAACACCTACTCGATCACAAGAGATGGTCGAACCACTGTGCTCAAGCCACTCACTCCTAAAGCCATTGCAGAGGATTAAGAAAGGATGCAAGAGATATTCAAACAAGAACGGGCAAAGCAAGCTGCAAACGCCGCCCGAACCAATTCGGCCGCCACTTCTCAGCCGAATTCCACACCATGTTCGACCAATGCAGCCCCTAAGATGCCTTAGCACGTGGGAAAGCATCCGAATCAGCCCCTACAGTTGAACAAAATCGATCCCTGTTCATCTCAGTTAAAGGCGTAGAGAGAGCACTTAAAGCAGGTTTACCTTTCGTTCTTTTATCTTATAAGGACAGTGCTACTAATGGTGTTTCTTTGCCTTGTGATGTGCAGCCACTTATGGAGGAGTTCGCGGATGTGTTCCCGGAAGAGATTCCAAGTGGATTACCTCCAGTTCGTGGGATCGAGCACCAGATCGACTTCGTACCTGGCGCCGTTTTGCCCAACCGACCAGCATACCGCACGTCGCCCGAGGAGACGAAGGAGATCGACTGTCAAGTGAAGGAGTTGCTAGAGAAGAAGTAAATCCGAGAGTCGATGAGCCCTTGTGCAGTTCCAGTTATCCTAGTGCCAAAGAAGAACAACGAATGTAGGATGTGCATGGATTGTTGCGCCATCAATAAGATAACAGTTAAGTATAGATTTCCTATCCCTAGACTTGATGATATGCTAGATGAGTTAAGTGGTTCTAATGTGTTTCCTAAGATAGATTTGAGATCTGGTTATTTTCAAGTTAGAATGCATGAAGGGGATGAATGGAAAACTGCGTTTAAAACAAAGCATGGTTTATATGAGTGGTTAGTTTTGCCTTTTGGTCTCACTAATGCACCGAGCACATTTATGAGGTTAATGAATCATGTTTTGCGTGATGTGATTGGAAAATTCGTGGTTGTATACTTTGATGATATTCTAATTTACAGTCACAGTGCACAGGCGCATCTAGAACACCTTAGACGTGTATTTTGCTTATTGCGTGATGCTAAGTTGTATGGAAACTTTTCTAAGTGTTCGTTTTGCATTGATGAAGTCATGTTTCTAGGCTTTGTCGTTAGTTCACGAGGTATTGAGGTAGACCGTTCCAAAATCAAAGCGATTGAGGAATGGCCAACCCCGAAAAACGCCTCTGAGGTTCGATCCTTTCATGGATTGGCTGGGTTTTACCATCGTTTTGTATGGGATTTCTCCAGTATAGCCGCCCCTCTTACTGAGCTAAGTAAGAAGGACCGGAAATTTGAGTGGGGTAAACAACAAGAGCATGCTTTTACTACTTTGAAGTCATTATTATGTTCAGCTCCTGTTCTTTGTTTATCTGATTTTACTAAGACTTTTGAGATCGAGTGTGATGCTTCGGGCATAGGTATTGGTGCTGTTTTGATGCAGGAAAAACGACCCGTTGCATACTTTAGTGAGAAGTTAAATGGCGCCTCCCTTAGGTATTCCACGTACGATAAAGAGCTCTACGCTTTGAAGCGTGCGTTGGACACATGGCAGCATTATCTCTGGCCTAAGGAGTTCGTCATCCACACGGATCATGAAAGCTTG
Source organism: Perilla frutescens (assembly GCA_026008535.1). NCBI lineage: Eukaryota > Viridiplantae > Streptophyta > Magnoliopsida > Lamiales > Lamiaceae > Perilla > Perilla frutescens. Next base: position 20,500,725 of record BRKX01000004.1, read on the forward strand.
AAGCGCTTAAAAGGGCAAAACAATCTGAATAAGAGACATGCGAGATGGGTCGAGTTCATCGAATCTTTCCCGTATGTTATCAAGTACAAGAAAGGCGAGGATAATGTCGTCGACGATGCTCTATTAAGAAGGTACGCTCTTTTGAACTTAATGCATGCTAAGATGCTTGGTTTCGAGTCCATTAAGTCGTTATATGTTGAGGACGCCTACTTCAGCCCCATTTATACCTCATGTAGTTCGAAACCTAGGTCTTTTGATGGTTATTACGTGCATGATGGTTTTCTGTTCAAAGAGTCGAAGTTATGCATTCCTGTTTGTTCTATGCGTGAGCTATTAGTGTTGGAATCGCATGCGGGGGGTTTAATGGGTCACTTTGGTGTGCATAAGACATTGAACTTGCTGCATGAACACTTCTTTTGGCCGCATATGCGTAAGGATATAGAGAATGTGTGTAGTCGTTGCATTACTTGTCGTCAAGCAAAATCCACTTCACACCCATTCGGATTGTACGCGCCCCTACCCACCCCTTCAGCTCCTTGGATCGATATTTCTATGGATTTCATCTTAAGATTGCCTAGATCTAGGTCGGGTAAGGATTCTGTGTTTGTTGTAGTTGATAGGTTTTCCAAAATGGCTCATTTCATTGCATGTAGGAAAACTGATGATGCTGTTTACATTGCCAACTTGTTCTTTGTTCATGTTGTTCGTTTGCATGGAATTCCTCATACTATTGTTAGTGATAGGGATTCTAAGTTTTTAGGACATTTTAGGCGTGTTTTGTGGGGAAAATTAGGTACTAAGTTATTATTTTCTACTGCATGTCATCCACAAACCGATGGTCAAACTGAGGTTGTGAATCGTACATTAGGAGCTTTACTTAGGTCTCTAATTAAGAATAATTTGAAGTCATGGGAAGAATGTCTACCATATGCTAAATTTGCTTATAATCGTGTTGTGCATTCTTCTACTAACATGTCTCCTTTTGAGGTAGTTTATGGATTTAATCCACTAACTCCTACTGATTTGCTTCCTTTACCCATTGAGCATCTAACGAGTGTTAAAGGTATGAAGAGAGCTGATTTTATTCAAGAGATGCATGAGAAGGTACGTGCATGGATTGAGCACCAAGGCTCGAGGATAGCCGCCGCACGTAACACGAGGCGCAAACGTATGATATTCCAGTCCGGAGATCGTGTTTGGGTTCATTTGAGTCCTGGCCGATTCCCCAACCTGAGGAAATCGAAGTTGTCGCCCCGTGGAGATGGTCCCTTCACTGTTCTAAACCGTGTTAATGACAATGCATACCGCATTGATCTACCTGGTGAGTATAAGTGTTCTTCTACGTTTAATGTAGCTGATTTATCTCATTTTCTTACAGATGAATTCGACCATGATGAGGATCCAAATTCGAGGACGAATTCTTTTCAGCAGGGGGGGAATGATGAGGACGTCTATAGCAATGACGAAATTAATGAAGAGCTGCAATTCAAAGGACCCGTCACAAGACTACGAGCTAAGAAGTTGCAAGATTATTTGCAAGCTACAATTCGCAAGAAGCTCGAAGAAGAAGTCGGTGTGCAAGGAAGCTTGAAGATGATGACCTTGTTGACATTGGAAGATGGAGATCACGACATGGAGAACACTATATGATGTTGTGCACGTGTGCATGTTGAAGGAGTTTCGGCCATGAAGTGAAGAAAGCCAAAGTTTCGGCCTTAATGCTATTTAATTTAGGAGTTATTTTATTTTAGACTATAGTATTTATTTTATTTAATTAGACTATAGTCTAGATCAGATTTTATTTAATTAAATAGGTGTAATTTTCGGTCATTATTATTCCAAGTCATAGGTTTGACTAGATTTTTAATTAAGGGAAGAAACTATCTTAAATAGAATTCTAGTTTAGGAATTTTCCTATTCCAATTAGAGATCTATTTGGACTCCAATATTTTCGGCCCTTTAGCATTATTTTCGTCCCCCATAGTATTATAAATAGGGGATCATTGTTACATTGATACTTTAGACTTTATTTGATTAATTAGCTTTTGCTTCAATATTGTCTCATCGCCATTTAAATCTTTGTGAGTTTAGATATTAAATTCATACTCTTAGAACTAGCAATTCTAGGTTTTACAAAGGGAATTCGTCGTCCACATTCGAGGGATCGCCGGAGACTCGCTATCGAAGAACAACTTAAAGAATTTGGCCTTGCGTACGTTCGAGATTCAAGGCAACTTTCGGGTTGTGATTCACATCGACAATACATCATCCACCGCCACCAACCGACATCAACCACCATCATCACCGTCGTTCCAAGACCAGCCACCGTTCGTGTCCAAGTTCGTGTTCATTCCGTTTAATCCGTAAGTCCGTTACAACTCTATCATATCCTATCTACCCTAGCCCTTCTAAACCTATTCATCACCATCGAAATTCCTCACCTTTACCCTCATTATAGCCGTCCAAAAACAGCCCCATAATTCATTGGATTTGTGTTATTTTGTGTGTCATAGTTTAGGTATTTTATTAGTTCTAGTCGTCTAGTTTGTTCTGTTATCTTCCGCATATTTTTCCTTAGTTGTTTGAGTCATAGAAGACACAAAACCTTACGTGTGTCGACGTGTGTTCATTTCTAGAGTCCGGGTCGTATCATAAAAGTGGTATCAAAGCCACATCGGCTTTGGTTCGTTTTTGTGTCTTTATTGTTCGTTTTTGGTTCATTCCTTCTAGAGTCTAGGCTAATTAAGGTATTTAGATTGTGTCACATAGATTGATACATATCCAAATTACCAAATTACCTTATCTCTTTCTTCTTTCCTTATCCCTTCTAATTCTTTCCTTCCTACCCTATTCGACCACCACCTCTACTACACCTATAACAATCGGCCACCACCATACACACTCATACTCGACTACCACCCTATACACATACCAAATTCATCCTTGTTCCTAGAATAGTGACTCCATTCCATTCCCAAAACCGTGACAACTATTCTCCGAGTTCAAGAACCGATTTTTTAGCTAGTTCCTCCACTTCAAATACACGTTACACACACATCACCATACACTTTGAGTGCAAACACGAGTGGTAAAATCGAGAGTGAAAACAAAAGAGTGAACGTGAGATTGTGAGGTCCTACCTTGTTTTCTTTTACGTTTGTTCGTTTTGTAGGTATCATGAAGAAAGAAACCCTCTCCGAATCATCCTCTACACCTCCAGTCGACCCCCAGTCGACCTTGCCTCCTTTGGACCCGTCTAAAGATCCATCCAAAGCACCCATGGAGTCTTCCTCGGATCCACCCGCACCGTGGGATCCTAAGTATCATTTTGAAGCGTTGTCCAAACACGTTCAAAGACAACACCAAGCTCTATCTGACAAGATTGATGATTTAGTGCATGCCCTTGAACGCAGTAAAACAACGGCCATTTTCCCTCAAGCCATTCGAGGAAATAGGGCCCTAGAGCGTCAAAATGAGCCTGAAGAGGAGTACTTTGATGAGAATACAGATGCCAGAGATGACACTCCAGATCGTGGGCGCCGCCAACGGCGTGGGAACCACATTGATGACTATGGAGAAGACCGAATGCTCAACAACATCAAAATGAACATTCCGGAGTTTGAAGGCCTTCACGATCCCGATGTCTACCTATATTGGGAACGTAAGGTGGAGAAGATCTTCGCATGCTATGATTTCTCAGAAGCTAAAAAGGTGCAGCTAGCATGTTTGGAGTTCCGAGGCTACGCAGCCACTTGGTGGGAGATGCAGCAAGAAAGAAAATGAAGGAATAGAAATCCACCCATCGACAATTGGGAGGAGATGAAAGGTTTCATGCGTGGACGCTTCATTCCAGTCCACTATGAAAGAGAGCTTGAGAAGAAGCTCAACCAGATCAAACAAGGCACCCGTTCGATTGAAGAATACCACAAAGAGCTCGAGACTGCCTTGAACTGAGTCGGGAAGGAGGAGACCTTAAATGCTACCATCATTCGGTACATCGAAGGTATGAATCCCGATATCGCATGTGAAGTAGAACTCAAAGAATTCACCAGCATAGAAAGGATGGTGCAGTACGCATCAATTGTGGAAAAACAGCTGCGAGAGGGCCGCCGTCGATCCAGTCAGACTTCAGCCCCTACTCGTCCTTCTTGGAGTAAAGGTACGCCTTCCACATCACCTTCTACCCCTTCTAATGAGTCTACACGACCCCGAGGTCAATCCGGACCCCCGGAACGCCGTTTCGACCGTTCTACACCGCAAGCAAGCCGTAGACCCGAGTCTACACCAAGGCCACCATTCCAACGGCCCAATCAGCCCAATCCAACACCGAATTCAGCCCCTAGTCGAGCCCATGACATCCAGTGTCATAAATGCCAAGGTTGGGGTCATTTTCAGAACCAGTGTCCAAACCGGCGTGTTCTGTTCCTCAATGAACAGAATGGACTCAATCAGCCAGTGAAGATGAAGAGGAGCCTCAGGCCACCGCCCCTGAAGCAGTTGAAGTCCCTGAAGTCGAGCCAGATGATGAGGAATCCGAGTTACCTCATGTCAGTCTAGTTTCAATCCGCAGTCTGAACATCAATCGTGAAGACGAAGAGCAATCGCAGCGAGAGAACATCTTCTACACTCGAGTTGCAATCAAAGATCAGACTTGTGCGATGATCATCGATAGTGGGAGTGTAATCAACGCAATCACCCAGTTTACCGTTGATAAACTCGCCCTTACCATAACAAAGCATCCAAAACCGTACAAGTTGCAGTGGCTTACTGATCGAGGTTCCATCAGAGTTAAAGGTCAGGTACGCGTTTCTTTTACTAAAGGTTGTTATTCTGACACTGTTCTTTGTGATGTTATTCCTATGGAAGTAGCCCACATTCTTTTAGGAAGACCGTGGCAATTCGACAGAAAAGCGGTACACAATGGTTTAACCAACACCTACTCGATCACGAGAGATGGTCGAACCACTGTGCTCAAGCCACTCACTCCTAAAGCCATTGCAGAGGATCAAGAAAGGATGCAAGAGAGATTCAAACAAGAACGGGCAAAGCAAGCTGCAACCGCCGCCCGAACCAATTCGGCCGCCACTTCTCAGCCGAATTCCACACCATGTTCGACCAATGCAGCCCCTAAGATGCCTTAGCACATGGGAAAGCATCCGAATCAGCCCCTACAGTTGAACAAAATTCATCCCTGTTCATCTCAGTTAAAGGCGTAGAGAGAGCACTTAAAGCAGGTTTACCTTTCGTTCTTTTATCTTATAAGGACAGTGCTACTAATGGTGTTTCTTTACCTTGTGATGTGCAGCCACTTATGGAGGAGTTCGCGGATGTGTTCCCGGAAGAGATTCCAAGTGGATTATCTCCAGTTCGTGGGATCGAGCACCAGATCGACTTCGTACCTGGCGCCGTTTTGCCCAACCGACCAGCATACCGCACGTCGCCCGAGGAGACGAAGGAGATCGACTGTCAAGTGAAGGAGTTGCTAGAGAAGAAGCAAATCCGAGAGTCGATGAGCCCTTGTGCAGTTCCAGTTATCCTAGTGCCAAAGAAGAACAACGAATGGAGGATGTGCATGGATTGTTGCGCGATCATTAAGATAACAGTTATGTATAGATTTCCTATCCCTAGACTTGATGATATGCTAGATGAGTTAAGTGGTTCTAATGTGTTTCCTAAGATAGATTTGAGATCTGGTTATTTTCAAGTTAGAATGCATGAAGGGGATGAATGGAAAACTGCGTTTAAAATAAAGCATGGTTTATATGAGTGGTTAGTTATACCTTTTGGTCTCACTAATGCACCGAGCATGTTTATGAGGTTAATGAATCATGTTTTGCGTGATGTGATTGGAAAATTCGTGGTTGTATACTTTGATGATATTCTGATTTACAGTCACAGTGCACAGGCGCACCTAGAACACCTTAGACGTGTATTTTGCTTATTGCGTGATGCTAAGTTGTATGGAAACTTGTCTAAGTGTTCGTTTTGCATTGATGAAGTCATGTTTCTAGGCTTTGTCATTAGTTCATGAGGTATTGAGGTAGACCGTTCCAAAATCAAAGCGATTGAGGAATGGCCAACCCCGAAAAACGCCTCTGAGGTTCGATCCTTTCATGGATTGGCTGGGTTTTACCGTCATTTTGGACGGGATTTCTCTAGTATAGCCGCCCCTCATACTGAGCTAAGTAAGAAGGACCGGAAATTTGAGTGAGGTAAACAACAAGAGCATGCTTTTACTACTTTGAAGTCATTATTATGTTCAGCTCCTGTTCTTTGTTTACCTGATTTTACTAAGATCGAGTGTGATGCTTCGGGCATAGGTATTGGTGCTGTTTTGATGCAGGAAAAACGACCCGTTGCATACTTCAGTGAGAAGTTAAATGGCGCCTCCCTTAGGTATTCCACGTACGATAAAGAGCTCTACGCTTTGAATCGTGCGTTGGACACATGGCAGCATAATCTCTGGCCTAAGGAGTTTGTTATCCACACGGATCATGAAAGCTTGAAGCACTTAAAAGGGCAAAACAATCTGAATAAGAGACATGCGAGATGGGTCGAGTTCATCGAATCTTTCCCGTATGTTATCAAGTACAAGAAAGGCGAGGATAATGTCGTCGCCGATGCTCTATCAAGAAGGTACGCTCTTTTGAACTTAATGCATGCTATGATGCTTGGTTTCGAGTCCATTAAGTCGTTATATGTTGAGGACGCCTACTTCAGCCCCATTTATACCTCATGTAGTTCGAAACCTAGGTCTTTTGATGGTTATTACGTGCATGATGGTTTTCTGTTCAAAGAGTCGAAGTTATGCATTCCTGTTTGTTCTATGCGTGAGCTATTAGTGTTGGAATCTCATGCGGGGGGTTTAATGGGTCACTTTGGTGTGCATAAGACATTGAACTTGCTGCATGAACACTTCTTTTGGCCGCATATGCGTAAGGATATAGAGAATGTGTGTAGTCGTTGCATTACTTGTCGTCAAGCCAAATCCACTTCACACCCATTCGGATTGTACGCGCCCCTACCCACCCCTTCAGCTCCTTGAATCGATATTTCTATGGATTTCATCTTAGGATTGCCTAGATCTAGGTCGGGTAAGGATTCTGTGTTTGTTGTAGTTGATAGGTTTTCCAAAATGGCTCATTTCATTGCATGTAGGAAAACTGATGATGCTGTTTATATTGCCAACTTGTTCTTTGTTCATGTTGTTCGTTTGCATGGAATTCCTCGTACTATTGTTAGTGATAGGGATTCTAAGTTTTTAGGACATTTTTGGCGTGTTTTGTGGGGAAAATTAGGTACTAAGTTATTGTTTTCTACTGCATGTCATCCACAAACCGATGGTCAAACTGAGGTTGTGAATCGTACATTAGGAGCTTTACTTAGGTCTCTAATTAAGAATAATTTGAAGTCATGGGAAGAATGTCTACCATATGCTGAATTTGCTTATAATCGTGTTGTGCATTCTTCTACTAACATGTCTCCTTTTGAGGTAGTTTATGGATTTAATCCACTAACTCCTACTGATTTGCTTCCTTTACCCGTTGAGGATCTAACGAGTGTTAAAGGTATGAAGAGAGCTGATTTTATTCAAGAGATGCATGAGAAGGTACGTGCCTGGATTGAGCACCAAAGCTCGAGGATAGCCACCGCACGTAACACGAGGCGTAAACGTGTGATATTCCAGCCCAGAGATCGTGTTTGGGTTCATTTGAGTCCTGGCCGATTCCCCAACCTGAGGAAATCGAAGTTGTCGCCCCGTGGAGATGGTCCCTTCATTGTTCTAAACCGTGTTAATGACAATGCATACCGCATTGATCTACCTGGTGAGTATAAGTGTTCTTCTACGTTTAATGTAGCTAATTTATCTCATTTTCTTAGATGAATTCGACCATGATGAGGATCCAAATTCGAGGACGAATTATTTTCAGCAGGGGGGGAATGATGAGGACGTCCATAGCAATGACGAAATTAATGAAGAGCTGCAATTCAAAGGACCCGTCACAAGACTACGCGCTAAGAAGTTGCAAGATTATTTGCAAGCTACAATTCGCAAGAAGCTCGAAGAAGAAGACGGTGTGCAAGGAAGCTTGAAGATGATGACCTTGTTGACATTGGAAGATGGAGATCAAGACATGGAGAACACTACATGATGTTGTGCACGTGTGCATGTGTGCATGTTGAAGGAGTTTCGGCCATGAAGTGAAGAAAGCCAAAGTTTCGGCCTTAATGCTATTTAATTTAGGAGTTATTTTATTTTAGACTATAGTATTTATTTTATTTAATTAGACTATAGTCTAGATCAGATTTTATTTAATTAAATAGGTGTAATTTTCGGTCATTATTATTCCAAGTCATAGGTTTGACTAGAATTTTAATTAAGGGAAGAAACTACCTTAAATACAATTCTAGTTTAGGAATTTTCCTAGTCCAATTAGAGATCTATTTGGACTCCAATATTTTCGGCCCTTTAGCATTATTTTCGTCCCCCATAGTATTATAAATAGGGGATCATTGTTACATTGATACTTTAGACTTTATTTGATTAATTAGCTTTTGCTTCAATATTGTCTCATCGCCATTTAAATCTTTGTGAGTTTAGATATTAAATTCATACTCTTAGAACTAGCAATTCTAGGTTTTACAAAGAGAATTCATCGTCCACGTTCGAGGGATCGCCGGAGACTCGCTATCGAAGAACAACTTAAAGAATTTGGCCTTGCGTACGTTCGAGATTCAAGGCAACTTTCGGGTTGTGATTCACATCGACAATACATCATCCACCGCCGCCAACCGACGTCAACCACCATCATCACCGTCGTTCCAAGACCAGCCACCGTTCGTGTTCATTCCGTTTAATCCGTAAGTCCGTTACAACTCTATCATATCCTATCTACCCTAGCCCTTCTAAACCTATTCATCACCATCGAAATTCCTCACCTTTACCCTCATTATAGCCGTCCAAAAACAGCCCCATAATTCATTGGATTTGTGTTATTTTGTGTGTCATAGTTTAGGTATTTTATTAGTTCTAGTCGTCTAGTTTGTTCCGTTATCTTCCGCATATTTTTCCTTAGTTGTTTGAGTCATAGAAGACACAAAACCTTACGTGTGTCGACGTGTGTTCGTTCCTAGAGTCCGGGTCGTATCAATTTGCGTTGATCCGATTTGAAACGAGTGAGTTATGGTCGTTCAAAATTTTTAGGATTTTTTTAAAAAAGTAATGACATCAGCTTTTTTATTGAGATTGGACAATTATACCCCCGCCTCTTTCTTTTTTGCCTTGACTTGGACATTTAATCTCAGCCATTAGATCATCCAAGTGGACGGTATAAGATGGGTTCCTAGTTCCTACACCAGAAAAAGATGTATTTTTGATCCAACCCCTATATATATATATATATATAATTAATAAATAATTTATTCAATAATTATTATTATTTCAATTAAAAAATAAATATAATGGTTGATTTTTTTTTAGTCAATTTAATTGATTGGATGATAAATTATGGAAAGGTTAATTAAATCTAATAAGTTAAATAATAGGACAATATATTATTTTTCTCTTATAATTGAAGTAAATATTTACAATTAATTGATTTCATAATTGATTAAGTGTTTTATATAAAATTAATTTGAATTTTTTGTGGAAATATTTGGGAGGTAAGTGTGTGTATTTTTGTAACATGGTGTGATTCGCCATATTTTTTTTACCGTACGTATTTATGTTACAAATATGATGGGATGATATTATGGAAATAAAACAATATATAATCCATTATATAGTATCCACGGTAGTTTACAATCTATTAGTATAAAACTATAAATAATAATATATACTATATATATAGTTATCTGCAATATAATTTTACGGAAAATTTCAAACCAATCATTAAGATGTATGTATTAATAGAAAGATAACATATATTCTATTATTTGTGTAATATAATTAATTAATTTTATAATTTTTATTACTGAATTGAATAATTATTTACATATGTATAATTATATCACTATTATTAGAAAATTATTTTAAGCGAGAAAATTAATTATTTCTATTTGTAATGATTATTTTACTTTTAGATATAATATATATTAGGTGTATATCACACCTTAGCATAAAATTGAAATTGAAATTGAAATATAAAGCAACCCACCAATTAACTTATATAAAATAATATATAATATTTGTTGTAGGTAGAAAAAAAAAGTTCAAATCTATCATTATATAGAAACAAAAAAAAAATCACAATTAACGTTTTATTATGTATCGTACATCGCAAAAACTCCTGTACACCTTATGCATGGGTCGGCCCATCAGACGGCCTGACCCGCTCCCACCCGAACCGACTCCGCGACCCGGACTATAAATCACATTTCTGCTCCAGTTCCCCCATTCCCTCCTTTCTTCCCGATTGCAACCTTAACCCTAGCCGCCTCATCTTCACAACCTCAACATTCGCCCTCTATGATTCTTCCCCCGTCTCTCTAACTCTAGATACTAGTTCGCGTCTCTCTCTTCTGGCATCTCTCTCTCTCTCGGCGTTCGGTGGTTTGCATCTCTCACTCCTGGTGTCTCTCTCTCTCAGAGTTCAGTGTTTCGCATCTCTCTCTCCCGGAGTTCGGTGGTTTGCGTCTCTTGCTCCCGGCGTCTCTCTCTCCCGGCGTTCGGTGTGCTTCTCAAGTTCCTCTCTCTCTTTACCGTTTTTGCTTTTGCTGTGGTGAATGTCTTTATATCTTGGGCATGTGAAATCATGGAAAAATATGTAAAGTTTTTGTGCCTCTCCTCTTTTGAATCCTCTTTTGTTCTAGTTGTACCTTCTCTCTTTTGTCCGTTTGAATTTTGAATTGGGCAATGAGTGAGTGAGTGAGTGAATGGAGCCAGTCTGGGATTTTTCTGATAAATTCTACAGAACCAAATTACTTCTCAGTCATTAGCATTAACTATTATTTGTGTCTCTCTTGATTTGGATGGGGTTCTCACTCTCGGTAGACACTTTCATTTATAAATATAACCTGTATTGTCTGAACAATAATTACTCAGCATATGTGAATGCTGGTTGAAGCTTGACATGAAAAGAAAATTAATCAGAAATAGTGTCTGCTTCTGCCTCTAAATTATATTATCAACTCAAAATTGAAATAGGCATCAGATCAAGCTATTATTTATTCATTTCTTCTAGCAGATCACACCAAACTATTCAATATATCAACACATAGTCAAAAGCATCAGATAATTCAAGTTCAAAAAGAAAAAGTCATGAGATAATTATAGTATTAATTCCACCGACTTAAATTGATATTCATAAATTGTTTTTGGAATTTGGACTACAAAATATTGTACGTGGAATTCTTTCACCCATTCTACTAATCCACTCAATATTCTTGTTTTTCTTTGGACAATATAATATTCCACTTAATTTGTTATGGCCTACATATTACAAGAAAAATTTATAATGATCATCTAACAAGTAAAGCTTTGTTGTGTAGAGAATGAATTGAATTATTTTAGAGGTTAAAATTCTGCAACTTCTTTTATGAATTTTTTGAATTATTTTAATTTTCTGATGTTAAGAAAATGACCCCTCTCCTCAACTTAATTCCCCTTTTTACTAACTAATACTAACTCCTTACTTAAGTTAATTTTATTTACTTTTCGAGATAAGTATAGATTAACTTGGGCATGTTAAGTGATCACATATACTCATTTGTATCTGCTCTGGTATCTAATCGGTGCAAGCCTGTAATAATGCATTTTATGTGTGTGCATAGGGCTGTAAATGAGCCAAACTACTCGCGAGATACTCGGGTATCAGCTCGAAAAAAGCTCGCTCGAGACTGGCTCGTTTGTTAAACGAGCCGAGCTCGAGCCTGCTAAACGAGCTCGCCATTTTCTCGAGCCGAGCTCGAGCTTGGTTCGTCGAGCTCGCGAGCTAACTCGGCTCGTGAGGCTCTCAAGCTTTTTAACGAGCTGTCTCGCGAGCCGGCTCGCGAGTAGTTAAACGAGCCGAGCTCGAGCTTGGCTCGCGAGCTTAGCTCGCGAGTAGTTAAACGAGCCGAGCTCGAGCCGGGCTCGCGAGCTTAGCTCGCGAGTACTTAAACAAGCCGGGCTCGAGCCGGGCTTGTGAGCTATTCACTTTAGAACTCGAGACACATACTATTTTTGAATTTGTTTAAAATATTATTTATTTATATTATAACTTTTGTCAAATTAATACTTCTTATTAAAAATAAAAAGAAATTAATGATATTAACTATTGAACTAATATTATTAAATTTAAGAAATCAATGATCACGAGTAATAATTATATACACAAACATACAAACTAATGAACTATATATATATATATATATATAGGGGTTGGTTATAATGGGTACTAGGTATTCCCGTGAGAACTATAATCCATGCTTATTTAATATGATTTTGTAGCTTATCTTGTTGTATTTTAGTGTTATTGTCACTAGCACTAAAATACAACAAGATAAGCTATAAATTTTTTTAAAAAAAATTAGCACTAAAATACAATAAAATAAGTTATAAAATTGCACTAAATAAGCATGGTTTATAGTTCTCACGCGAATACCTAGTTCTCATTTGAATTATTTACAATTCTACATAGTAACAATATGAAATATGAAATATGAAATGATATTATATTAATATTATCGAAATTAAGAAATTGAACGCTCAATAATAAATACTAAGTAATAAGAAAAAATAAGACTAATATTTACAAAATAATATTTGTCAATTCATTAAATAATAAATATAAAATAAAATCAATAATATTAATTTAATATTATCAAAATTAAGAAATATGATGGTTAACACAATAGTAGATGAGTAATAAATTAAAAGAAAATAAAGAGAAAAGAGAATCAACCATATATAGTATATAATATATAGATTATAGTCCATCTTAGATTATTAGTTAAAACTTACAAGAATATAAGTTATAAGTTATAAATTTATAATACGTGTAAAGTAATAAAGGAAAAAAGAAATTTAAAAAATTATGATTAATATTGACAATTTGACATAACAATACTGATCATTAAATATTAATAAATGAAATGAAATCAATGATATTAAACTAATATTATTGAAAGTAACAAAATAATAAAGGAAAATGAAAATTAACAAAAATTAAAATTAATCAAATGTTCAAGAGTAACAATATTATTAACATCAATGTTATATAGTTAATCTTAAACTCTGAGTCATATATACTATCATCTATCGTCCATCGATTAGTATTCTACTATATATTCAATATTAGTTAAAGTGTACATAGCAATAAAAGAGAAAAAAAAAAGTTAACAAAAATTAAGACTAATATTGACAAAATAATCAATCTCAATTCATTAAGTAAGAAATATGAAATGAAATAAATGATATTGGAAACATAATAATTTCTCAAAAATTTCTTATCAAAATTAAGAAATCAAGTTCAAGAGTAAAAATATTCTTATTTCTTAGTAGTTAGCACAAATGTTATATAGTTAATATTAAATTTGTTAGTTATATATACTATTTGTATTATAATATATAGTCCATATAACTATAGTTTATATTAGTTAATACGTACATAGCAATAACATTAAATAAACTAAACTAAGAGTAATAACTAAACAAATTAAGAATTATTAGTCTCTTAATAATATAGAATCATTATCAATTCATAAATTATCTTAATATATTGGAATATGATATGACTTATGAGTTTTGAGTTATATATGATTCATGATTTATGAATCTTACGATACACACTCAATAACTAATACACACACATATATTATATAATTTATATAATATATATATTATATAATTAAATAAATTATATAATATATGTGTGTGTGTGTTAATTTGTGTATGATAATAACTAATAGTCTAATAGACATATAGTATAAATTTATAAATATTAAAAGAAAAAGAAAAAGAGGAATAGAAAAGATATCTAGATTGTGAAATAAATTAAATAATTAATTGTCTTTTGCGATTTATGAATAAATCATGATCCATTGATTATGAAAGTTACTAGTTAAATAATTAACGATCTATTTTTATATATTGCTAAAAAATATTTAGTCATAATTTATTCTACTTCACACATTAAATTTAGTTATAATTTGCAGTATTATAATACTAAATATTTAGTCATAATCTGCAGTCATTATATTGCTAAATATTTAGTCATAATTTGCAGTATTATATTATAACTAGTTAACTACCATAAATTATAATTTGTTAAAAAGAAAATTTGATGAAATTAAATAACAAGAGTACAAATATTGAAGACCCAAAATTGAAAATTGAAAACTCCCTAAACAAACGTCAAAGCCGCGCTCAGACTTAAACACCCGCCGCCGCAAACCCACCGCTCGAATCTCCATCTTCCTCTTCCTCGGTTCCTCCTCCTCCCTCTCTCTCTCTCTCGCACCCGCCCACTGCCGTTTACCCCGCCTCTCTCTCTGAGTAGCAGTAGTATCCCTATCTCTCGTTGGTCGGTACTCTCTTGTCGAGCAGCAGTACGAACAACCTTTCAGCTCGTCGGCCGTCGCCACCCTCTCTCGCCAAATAGCATCCGTCCCCGCCTCGCAACCCGCCGAGATAGATTCTTCAAGCAGCTGCAATGTAAGTTTAGCCAATTTAGGGTTCATCTTTAATTCAATGTTTTGGTTTGTACTCAAAATAATGATTGATTATCCATTGATGCTTTGGTTTGAATCCATCCATGATTATGGTAATTGAGCCAATTTAGGGTTCTGCAATGTAAGATAGATATATGAAACATAAGACTTGACAGTAAGTGGGGAGTGAAATGGAAAGCACAAAAGTCGAATCAAACTTCAATAAACAAGTCAAGGATGCATATCACCAAGTTAATGACATTAGATAGTCAGAATTTGTAACTCTGCTCTTTATTAGCACTCTGAAACTGGACACAATATCTAAGATTAATATTTGGTTTGATTGTTGTTCAGATTTGATATCTCAGTTCTTAAATGCCACATTCAATTTGAGAATCTGAAAATCATATTAAGGTGAAAATCTGCCACTACACACACTTACTTAACTGTTAGTTTGTCACCTTATTTAGATGGCTACTCAAAATACAAGGACATCGGTTCAAGAATCAGTTGTACAACCCACAAATGAAGATACCACTGAATGCAATTCTGAAGATGATGTTGAGGTTGAGGGAAGTCCGTATGAGCCAAAGAAAAGGAAACGGACTTCCAAAGTATGGAAGGGCTTTAAAGAGGTGATTGATAAAAATGGGGAAAAGAAAGTTCAATGCATCTATTGCAAGAAAAATCTGTCAATGAACAAAACTAGTTCCACATCACATTTGGGTAGGCATCTCGGTGTTTGCATTTTTGCAAAGAAACAATCTGGAAAAGGGCAGCAAAATCTTAGTATCTCCATGAGCGTGTCTAGTCAGAAACAATTCATTCAGTGCAGAATTTTAAGTATGATCAAGCTAAAATTAGGGAGATCTTATCTCATATGGTTATTGTGCATGAGCTGCCATTCCGATTTGTAGAATACGAATTATTCAATTTGTTGATGAGGACTGTCACTCCCCATTATGAGAAAATCAGTCGTAGCACAATAAAGAAAGATTGCATTGCCTCTTTTGAGTTGGAGAAGAAAAAGTTGATGGCTGAGTTAAAGGAGGTTGATAGAATGAGTGTGACTACAGATCTTTGGAAATCAGGTTAGAATGTCTCGTACATGGTAGTCACATGTCACTATGTGGACTCAGAATGGAATTTACAAAAGCGTACTTTGAACTTTCTTGATATTCCACCACCCCATACAGGGATAGTCATTTCTGATGTGTTACACAAATGTTTGGTTGAATGGGAAATTGATAAAAAAGTTTGGACAGTTACGGTGGATAATGCTACTAATAATGATGTAGCTGTCCGAATACTGAAGGAAAATCTTTCTTATAACAACACTCTTCCTCTCTTCCTCTTGATGGCAAATTTTTTCACGTGAGATGTTGTGCCCACATTCTGAATATTTTGGTGCAGTATGGATTATCTGCTATTCAGGATATTATTTCCAAGGTACGTGATAGTGTGAAGTTTGTCACAGCTTCTGAGGCACATACAAATATGTTCAGTGACATTGCAAGATAATTGAAATTATCTTCTAAGAAGCTTGTACTAGATTGTTGTACAAGATGGAACGCGACATATTTTATGTTGTCAGCAGCTTTGGAGTTTAAAGACGTTTTCCCAAGATACCAGCAAAGGGATCCTTTGTATACTTCATTGCCGAGTGAGGAGGAATGGAAGAGAGTTCAAGTGGTTTGTTCTTTTCTTCAAGAATTTCAAGAACTTACCAAGCTCATTTCAGGTACGAAATATACATATTTATAATTTCAAATGGCTTATTTTTTTTCTTATTCTTTTTATTTTATTTTATCAATTAACATTATAATATTTTAATTAGGTTCTGAGTATCCAACTGCTAATCTTTTTTTGACCGAGCTTGTTCAAATAAAGAAGTTGTTGAAAAAAGCTACACAAGACAATTTTATGAAAGACATGATCGAGAAGATGAATAAGAAGTTTGAAAAATATTGGGGTGATTGCAACTTGTTGATTTGTATTGCTACTGTTTTAGATCCAAGGAGCAAGATGAGAGTGATTAAATGGTCTACTAAGGATACAATGTCTGAAGCTGAAGGGGTTGAGCTAATAGTCACAGTTCGTGAGACACTCTGTCATCTTTATGATGAGTATGTTGAGAATTCTAAAGAGGATGTTGCTGAAACTAGTACTGTTGAGCCTATGCGAGAAGAATGTTCTATCAATGCTCCATTAGAACAAAAATCCAGACATGATTTTGAAAGCTATATATCTGATGATGATTGTGTGACAGAAAATTCTGTATTAGATTTGTATTTGGAGGAACCAGTTGTGAAGTGGAAGGAGCCAACTATATTTGATGCAATTATGTGGTGGAAAATGAATAATTCAAAGTATAAGATCCTATCAAGGATGGCATGTGATGTATTATCAATTCCTATAACTACTGTTGCCTCAGAATCAGCTTTCAGTGCCGGTGGTAGAGTTATCGACCCACACCGTGCCTCTTTAAGTGTGAATACAGTGCAAATGCTACTTTGCGCGGGGGATTGGCTACGATCTCGTTATGATATTAAGGGAAAATCTAGAGTAAGTGTTATTTTTGTTTCTTCTATCTTTTTGTATTTTATGTCTAATATGTGTTACTATTTTAAAGGATAAAAAGGATAAGGCGGATAAAGACGATAAAGAGGATAGAGAGATCATTGAGATTAAGTTAACTTGAGAGCTTTATCAAGAACACATGTAGAGTGTTGTATTTATATTCGATATTTAGTATTTTTGGTTTTATTTTTCTCCCGAATTTCATTATTTTATTCAAATTTTGTAGTTGGGTTGGAAATCATGCAGATCATGTAGCAGACTAGCAGTTGAAGGTTTCAAGACTTGAAACATTCTTTTGAGGGCTTTTGAAGCTTTAGTTGAAAGCTTGAAGACTTGAAACATTTTTTGAAGTGTTGAATGATGTCAAGTAAATTTATTTTGAAACTTTGGGTGAAACTTGAAACACCATTTTATTTTTATTGTTGACATGTTTAAATGTGTAATTGTATAATTTCTGTCATTTGGGAAACCATTCTTATGTACTGATTTTGCATGTAAACGAGCCGAGCTCGAGCTCGAGCTTGAGTTCGGGCTTGAATCATAAATAATCGAGCCGAGCTCGAACTCGAGCTCGAGTTCGGGCTCGAATCATAAATAAACGAGTCGAGCTCGAGCCGAACTCGAGCCGAGCTCGAGCTCGAACTTTTCCAGTCGAGTCGAGCTCGAGCCCGAGTTCAAAGCTCGAGTCGAACTCGAGCTCGAGCTCGAGCTCACGAATACATAAACGAGCCGAGCTCGAGCTCGGTGGTACTCGGCTCGGCTCGTTTGCAGCCCTATGTGTGCATTTTCATTTTTTGTATGGAGTATCAATTTCCATGCTGATTAGTACCAAATGAGATGCTTATAAGTATCAGAGTTAGGTTAGATTTTGTTTTATGTTTTTATGTGTATGCATTTTCATTTTTTGTATGGAGTATCAATTTTCATGTTGATTAGTACCAAATGAGATGCTTATGCTTATAAGTATCAGAGTTAGGTCAGATTTTGTTTTATGTTTTTATGTCTGTGCATTTTTATTTTTTGTACGGAGTATCAATTTTCATGTTGATTAGTACTAAATGAGATGCTTATAAGTATCATAGTTAGGTCAGATTTTGTTTTATGTTTTTATGTGTGTGCATTTTCATTTTTTTGCATGGAGTATCAATTTTCATGATGATTAGTACCAAATAAGATGCTTATAAGTATCATAGTTAGGTCAGATTTTATTTTATGTTTTTATGTGTGTGCATTTTTATTCGTGCTCAGACTTAGGAAATGTTTGAATTACATTGTGTATAATTTTTTTCCTTTCAATTTGTATTCACCTAACTGATTTTCCAACTTTTTTTTGGTTTGTAGTCCTTTGGTCGAAGGAAGCTTCGAGCCCTATACTGTGCCTGTATCGCCCTTGCTAAAATGAATGATCTAAGATTTGAAGTTTATGAGTCAGTGATTGCATTCATGAACAGGAAGAAGAAGTGATTGAAAATTTTGTATTTATTTTTGGATGCTTGTGGTGTTATGGCTGGATATTTGATACATTTTCAACAAACACTTTGGTATGTTATGATTTGGTGGTTTGGATTTGTTACATGTGTGGAGTTGGTTATGATTGAAACATGAAGTTATTTGTAATGTTGGACATGATTAGATCGGTGAAAATTATGTGCTTGTGTTATTTGTGGTATCTATGATGATGAATAGATATTTTGGATTATTTATTTTGAATCAATGGAATGGTGGTTAGTATTTTTTTATTTTAAATTTTGTATCATTTAGATGTTATTTTTTGGAATAAATTTTGTGTAAAGTATACAGGTTTATGTTGAATTTTGTCCTTTTAATAATTAGCATAACCTGTATTGAGCAAGACCCATATTTATTTTTAGAGACAATCGTAGTATCATTTGTTAAGTTGTAAAGTATCAAATGTTCAATAAAAAAGTAACCATTTATTCCGTGTTAAGATATCATTTGATATACGTATTCTGATTTCAAGAAAATACAAATTTATTTTCAGAAATGTTATTAGTATCATTTGTGTAGTTATAAAGTATCACATTTAAAAAAAAAAAAATTGGAACATTAGATCCTGAAGAGTATCATTTATTCAGCGTAAATGTATCAATTGAAAAATAAAAACGTATCATTTAAGAATCAAATGTAATATCAATTTAAGAAGCAACTTAAAATGCCAACATGTGTATTTTTGTGCATGATTTCCAATTCAAGAGTTAATTCACTCTTTTAGCTGCTATTAAACATGGACAACATTTTTAATCACAACTTAAAAAATCAAAATAAAAAATCAATCTTGGAAAATTTCTAATAAAGTTCCCTTGTTTGGCCATTTTTCACATAAAAAAAAAAGCAACTTGGACAACCAGAAGGAGTAGACGAACTAAGAAATCATACATAAATGATTATCTAAGAAATGAAATTACATCATAATAGTATTCTAAAATGATAAATTTCTTACAAAATAAAATGCCATCAACATTTTAATTCAAATTGAACTCTTAAAACATCTCAAGATAAATTTAAAAAATGAGGAATCTTCAATCCAAGAATCTGCAAAGTAAATTTAAGAAGTAAGTCAGGCAGGTAGAACAGGTACCATTTAATAAGCATGAAAGTATCAATTGTGCTGAAGACAGGTATCAACCTGATATCCATCTAAAACAAACGACAGTTGGGAGTCTTGGAGACAAACGCATTCAACTGAATTGAGCTTGCTTCACCATTGTTCTTCTTCTTTCGGCCTTTCTCAAGTTGTACCTTAATTCTTTTTTTCCTCCCCTTGGTTGTTACTTTCGTTGGATCGAGTACACTTACAGATGATGTGGACACGTCCGTATCTTTAATTAAATTCGTCGTAGTTGTTATGGCCTGAACACCACCAAATATGCTCTTAGATCCATCTTCTACAGTCATTATTGCTTCTTCATTAGCTTAGGCTCTCAGAAGTATAGTGTAGTAGTTCCTAGCCATCATGTGCCTCCAAGCATTGGAATGTAGCAAGTCGGAATTGATATGATATAATCGATTGAAACTAAACAGAAACCCAAAAAATTCATGTGCGACCATTAATATTTATTCGTTCAGGCTAAAAAACAAACACCTTAGATGCATAAATAGTTACAAATTTTTTTCCTAACAAATGAGATTAATTTCAGACTTGCAATAGAGATGCACTGCGTGACAAAGGTGCAGGCAAATATATGTATCTCAGTTTGCGTTTATTGAGTGGAATTTATTATAAAAGATGTACAACGTTGGTTGAACACAATTGAATAGATTTGATTGAATTCTATAGAATCACCATCAAATTTTCGAGCTGTAGAAAAAATGGATGAAAATCGAATTTCTTCAATGTCGAAGATGATGTCGTCGTCGTGATCTGCCGGTGTGGTGGTGATGGTGGCGGTGTCGGCGTTCGCGAGAGGTCGACTCCTCTCTATCGCCTCAGCCACGGTTCTCTTCTTCGTCTCTATCTCTCTCTTGCGTTTTCATTTTTTTTTAATTAGGGCTTAAGTTGCGAACCTGGGCTGCCACGGGTGATGGGTCGGCCATCAGTCTCCTGCACAAGAGAGGCCCCGATCGTACATATAGTATTAATATGTGTGTGTGTGTGTGTGTGTGCATGTGTGTGTCGGTGGGTGTGGGTGTTTGTTTGTGTCTGCGTGTGTATTCTAGAACTCCACATTTTATAAAATATAATATACAATATAGTAGGTGGAGATTTTTCCTCATCTAAAGCATAAATTTTCGGCAAACATTAATATAAAATTGTTTATTTGCGATTTTATAATAAACTAAATAACTAATATAAATAATATTATAATATCTAATATTATATTTCTAAATTCTAAAATTTCGTTTGGGGGGAAAACACAAAGCACGTAGAATGTAATTAGAAATTTATATAAATATAACAATGCACACATCAATTATAGCACTATGTAATTAACATTACCAATTAATATACATACATTTCTATATTTGCCCCACTCAATCCGAAAATAATGAAAATTTCTCATTCCATCTTCATTAAATAACACAAAGAAATTGCCTTAAATGCAATATATATATATATATATATATATATATAAGATGGATCAAATGAGAACCTAAATCCCATGTAGGAACTAGGAACTCATCTCATCCATTCATTATTTTGATTTAGATAGCTAAGATTTGGTCAATTTTTGGTCAAAGGCGGGGTGGCAAACTTGTAATATTTGAGCATATTTTTCGGAAATCATATAGACAACACATTAACCGTTGTCTATTCTTATAAATTTCGCTATGCTAAAATAAGAGTACTATCATGCTATTATGAACATATATACATGCTAATATGAATATATATACATGCTAGTATGAACAGATAATGTCCTACTATTAACGAACACTACTACTGCTATTATGAGTAAAATTTGTGTGTTTTATGAATATTTTTTCATGTTATTATGTGTATACTTTCATGTTATCGTGAATATTTTGTCATGCTATTCTGAGTTTAACATCACGCTATTATGGACGAAAAATATATTCTCGAATAAACATATAAACAATGAATCTTAAATGAAAGAGTACGAAAAGAGCTTTAATTTGATATATAATTTGCGTTAATCTAATGAAAAATGAGCAAGTTATGGATGTTTAAAATTTAAATAAATTTTGTGTAAGAATGTTGATGCCAGCTTTGACCAAGGGTAAATATGAGGAAGTCAAACTTACCCCTGATCAAAGCTGACATCAGCATCATTACACAAAATTTATTTAAACTTTAAACATCCATAACTTGCTCATTTTTCATTAGATTAACGCAAATTATATATCAAATTAAAGCTCTTTTCGTGCTCTTTCATTTAAGATCCATTGTTCATATGTTTATTCGAGAATATACTTTTTCTTCCATAATAGCATGATGTTAAACTCAGAATAGCATGACAAAATATTCACGATAACATAGAAGTATACACATAATAGCATGAAAAAATATTCATAACAGCATGAAAAAATATTCATAAAACACATAAATTTTACTCATAATAACAGTAGTAGTGTTCGTTAATAGGACATTATCTGTTCATACTAGCATGCATATATATTCATATTAGCAAGTATATATGTTCATAATAGCATGACAGTACTCTCATTTTAGCATAGCGAAATTTATAAGAATAGACAACGGTTTTAAAGTGTTGTCTATATGAGAGAAAATAGCAAAAATGGTCCTAATGTCACGTTTTCCGTTAAGTTGACATGCAATTTTAGTCCCAAACGAAATGCAATTTTAGTCCCATACAGAATATTGGGAATAACAGTGAACTGGAGAGAATTCTTGTAAATTGGAGGGAAAATTCAAATGTTTTGAACCAAAAATATCCAACATTTGGAGGGTATTTATGCCATATACCTACCTATATATATACACCTATACACCAGTTCCAAAATTACAAGAATTCAAGCCACAAAAAATACAAGAATATTGCACTCGTTACCAACACAATGTTTGCTGCATCTTCAAGCAAAGAAAACAACAGTAAATTTTTTTTAATATGTGATTGTTAAAAGCTAGTGTGTGCATATGTTTCCAATCATGCACATAGTAAAGGTAGATTTTTTTATACGTGTTCTGATTCACTATGAGCACATTTTCCCAACCCAAGCAACTACAAACTGAGATCAGCCAACATCAATTATCAACCAACAAAACAGTAGCTTCACATTTTCAGAGCAACAACAATTATCAACCCCAAACTGAATAGCATTACTACAATTATCAACCAGCAAAATAGTAGCTTCACATTTTCAGAGCAACAATGATCAACCCCAAACTGAGATCAGCCAACAACAATTATCAAACAACAAAAAAATGCAATAATAAGGGTGACGTGATTTCACCATGATGGCAGGGTAATTGTTAAAAAACATGAAGCTAAACGAAGCCTGAAATCTTATCTGTTCTTCTTCTTCTTCTTTGATGCATCTCTCAAGCTCGAAACATGCACAAATTTTTTTGCCTCCTTTGTTGACTACTCTCATGGAATCTAGTTCTTGAGGTTGATTTGCAGCAATTGAAGAATCCCCTAGGAATTTTTGGCTATGAAAACCAGCAGAAGGTTGCATTACAGGAGGCTGCCTAGCAGAAGATTGCACAACATTAATTGAACTTGAAATGGTGTAAGCTATTGACTTCTCTTGGCCAGGACCATCATTTACAGTGTTGTTAGCAACCTTAGGTCTCTTCCTTGCCTAATTAAAAAAACATGAAAATATGTGCAGTTGATGAAGTCATTAAACTGAAAATATGTGCAATTGAAATATGTCTAAATTTTGTGTTGTCCTCATGAGCTCTGGTTTCAAAAGTTAACAAACTAGTAAAATGCCACAAAAGCGAGATTCTAAAGGCGATGAAGATAATAATAGTAACAACAACAGTAAAAGGAGGTATCTTTGACAACATGATCACATCTGAAGCCCAAAACACCAATTAAACACCACATTTGTTCATTATATTATGGAATCGAAGAAAGGGGGGTAATTGGAAGACAAAATAACAAGGAAAAAGTAAAAATTCTTTCACTAAACCAAGTAACAGAAACCCAAAATCGAACAAGAAACTCAACCCAAGATCAGTCACGTGTGCATAAAAACTGGTATTCGTTTGGTACACAATTATAAAGCAGAGTTGCACAATTATGTCACATACATAATCAACCATCTGTCATATATATGAATCCAGTAACTAGCGTTTGACATAACTGGTCCTTTTCATATTAAGTTTACAGTGAAGGACAACAACCTGAGATATATGACTTGCATATTATGTTACATTTTGCTCACAAAACATAGAGATTTTAGAGAGCAGGGTTCGGCAATATCATATTTCTTCTTAACTATTTCAACTCAAGGGAAATAAGGAGGAAGGATCATTTTTACCAAGAATCTTTACTGCAATCATTCCAATTCAGGCTCAACATTGATTAGGAATATAATTTTCAAGAAATTTCCATCTGTTTAATATCTAGGAAAGATAATTTATTTATGCCTAGCATTTTCTAATTTCTTCCAAGATTCTAAATTTTGTGTTGTCCTCATGAGCTCTAATTTGCAAAAGTTAACAAACTAGTAATGCCACAAAATCGAGATTCTAAAGGCGATGAAGATAGTAATAGTAACAACAACAGTAAAAGGAGGCATCTTTGACAACATGATCACATCTGAAGCCCAAAACACCAATTAAACACCACATTTGCTCATTATATTATGAAATCGGAGAAAGAAGAGTAATTGGAAGACAAAATAACAAGGAAAAAATAAAAATTCTTTCACTAAACCAAGTAACAGAAACCCAAAATCGAACAAGAAACTCAACCCAAGAAATCATAATCACTCAGAAAATTAACTAAAAATGAAAACACACACACACACACAAACAAACACATACAATTTACTTTCACACAATACCTTTTGGCGCTGAGATAATTTCTGAGCAACCCACTCGAGAAAAGCTGGCTCCAGTTTAGACCCATTTCTCAAATCCACCTCAGACTCCAAATTAATCTCTGGCCAATCATCAACACCTTTGCAGAAAAGAAAACCGGAGTTATTGACATTGAGACTGCAAGAAATCGGGTTGAATCGGGGCGGGACAAGGGGAAATGAAGCCGGGGGAGAAAATGAAGAAGGTCCGAGTCTCTGGGGCGATTCTGGTTGAGCGAGTTGTGGAAGAAAAGGGCAATTAAGGCGGCATTGAGAAGGAATGGAATTGCAAAATGCGACAAATTCTGCAGCAAGTGTGCTCTTGCAATTTTCGAACTTCCGCAGCAAGCTTCGCGGATTTTCAGGTGAATTTGGTGTATTTCTCTAGGTCAGAAGGTAGAAGACGATAGTTTTTTTTTGTGGCAAAATTAAAGACGATAGTTAGTTGTGTTAATTTTGGGATTTTCTGAAATTAGGATTCCTACAAGTTATGTGCGCCTCACGTGTTAACTCTCCGTCAGCTGTTAACTAGTCCGTCAAAATACGTGGGACCAAATTTGCATATGACTATCTTATAATGTCATTTTGGCTTAAAAAATAAAAAAAAGGACCAAATTAGCTTTGTTTGGGACCAAAACGAAACGAGGACATGCTCTGTGGGACCATTTTTGTAATTTTCTCTCTATATGATTTTCGAAAATTATGCTCAAATATTACAAGTTTATCACCCCGTCTTTGACCAAAAATTGACTAAATCTTAGCTATCTAAATCAAAACAATGGATGGATGAGATGAGTTTCTAGTTCCCACATGGGTTTTAGGTTCCCATTTGATCCATTATATATATATATATATATATATATATATATATAGGGATGAGATCTGGTGAGAACCAGTTACCAGGTGGGAACTAGGAACCAATCCCATTCCTTCATTCCAAAATCTGGACGGCTCAGATTAATCCAGATTTTCGGTGGTAATTTTATAATTAAAATGAAACTCTTCAATTCGCGCGTCTCATTAAGGGCAAAATCGGAACTGAACTCAGAAATTGCCCAGATTCAATTTTAGCCTCCTACTTCGCTCATTTTAGCCTCATGCATTTCTCATTTTAGCATGTGTTGATAAACAAAAATGGAACGATGATTTCATTGGAATGAAATGCAATACACCCTATTTGGGGACAGTGAACCCTAATGGGAATCTCATAATTACTAGTTGGGATCAGATGAGCCCTAATGGGAACGTAATAAACCCTAATTGGGAACGGTGAACTCTAGTGAAAATTGCACATCAATTTTAGCCTCCTACTTCTATCATTTTAGCCTCATGCGATTCTCATTTTAGCCTCATGCGATACTCATTTTAGCCTCAGAACAAAATGGAAGAATTATTAAATTACTATATTACCCCTCCGTCCACAAAGTTGCCGAAAATTACAGGAATGCCACCGTCCATCCACTTAAATCTGATTTAATCTGGACCGTCCAGATTGAGTCAAACAATGGCTAGGATTGGTTCCTAGTTCTCACCTGGGGGAAGAGTTCTCATTTGATCCTTTCCCTATATATATATATATATATAAGGAGGAAAAAATGTAAGGAAAAAAAATACATAAAACAACTAAAATGTGAACACAAACAATTACTTTAAATGCAAGAAAATATGATGATAAAATGAGGGAAAATAAATATTATGATGATAAAATGGGGTAAAGTGGGAAACAGGTTAGGCGAAAAAAAAAAGAACACTATGAACAGTGAACACTGGACCGTCCAGTGGCGGATTTTTTTTCTGAGGAGGGGAGTAATGTTCATTATTTCAAAAAGGGTTCTGAAAAATCATTTCTTTATTAAATTTCAATAAATTAAATATTTAGCCTATTATTATTATTATTATTATTATTAAATATTTATGAGAATTACGTTGCGGTTTTTTTTAGGTGTAGCCGATTATTATAAAATAACTTTGATTTAATTTCTTGAATCATTTCTAAGGATCAATCAAGATCTTGGATTTTATATGTACTTATGCAATTAGTAATTATTAATGCATTTATCATCACAAAAAAATATTTTGTTTTTAATTATATATGTAAGAAAAAATTTATTTTGGTAATTTGATTTAAATTATTTATGTAAGCAAGGCACTTGCACCTAACTATTTTAATTTGTAATAAAAAAGTTTATCCTTTCCGAGCATTTTTATTAATGTTATTATCTATGATACTTCACTTTCACTCTTAAAAAAAATTAAATTAAATGTAAAATAGTTAGTAAATGTTCATTCCCTCACTATTCTCCTTCAACGTCGCCGGCAAACAAAAATATGTAGGGTCATTTCTTCAACATACACAGCCCTTCTAAAATTTTTTTCTGGTTCCGCCACTGGGATCGTCGCGTCAGTCATAAAGTTCCCCTACCAACTCCGCAATGCAGTACAATATGAAAATTTTTGGCATCAATTTTTTATACACT
The DNA here is from genome assembly GCA_026008535.1 of Perilla frutescens. Taxonomy (NCBI): domain Eukaryota; kingdom Viridiplantae; phylum Streptophyta; class Magnoliopsida; order Lamiales; family Lamiaceae; genus Perilla; species Perilla frutescens. The sequence continues at coordinate 20,527,889 of BRKX01000004.1, forward strand.
AATTGTCGTTGATATTTCTTATTTACGCTTTTGCTCCTACGATTTTGCCTTAATATATGAATAGATTTTGTGTATTTTCTAACTTATTTAACATATTTATCATGATATTAGTATGTATAATTTTATTATATTTTATTATATATATATACGTATAAATATCATATAACGGGTTATCTAATTTTTTCAAAATGGTTTAATCGGTTGAACCAGTAATTCAGTGATCCAGTTAATTAACCTATTTAATGTCCGGTCCGATTTTAAAATATTGCTTTTGAGAGGCAGAATCTGAATTTCCCCCCTACTGCCACTCTGGATTTGGGATATTCTGTTTCTTTACCTTTTAATTTTTTAATTAATTTATTTAATATCTATTTTTCCTAATGCTATTTAACCGATCAAATTATTGTATGAAATCTGGAATATTGTTAATCAATAGAAATTTCTAAGTTTGATGAATTATCTCACGCGCAGTCCTTTTCTAATCATAAGTAATAACCGACATATTCTACGTATTGAAATAGAAATAGTCATCAGATGGGAACTGGAAACCAATCTCTTCCCTCCATTCCAAAATCTGAACGATCCAGATTAATCCAGATTTTCGGTAGCAATTTTATAATTAAAATGAAAATCTTCAATTCGCGCGTCTCATTAAGGGCAAAATCGGAAAAAATTACCCAGATTCAATGTTAGCCTCCTATTTCGCTCATTTTAGCCTCATGCATTTCTGATTTAGCATGTGTTGATAAACAAAAATGGAACGATGATTTCATTGGAATGAAATGCAATACACCCTGTTTAGGGACAGTGAACCCTAATGGGAATTTCATAATTACTAGTTGAGATCAGATGAGCCCTAATCGGAACATAATAAACCCTAATTGGGAACGGTTAATCCTAGTGGAAAATGTCACATTAATTTTAGCTCCTACTTCGATCATTTTAGCCTCATGCGATTCTCATTTTAGCCTCAGAACAAAAGGGAATAATTATTAAATTATTATATTACCCCCCTCCCCCCACAAAGTTGCCGAAAATTACAGGAATGCCACCGCCTATCCACTTAAATCTGATTTAATCTGGGCCGTCTAGATTGAGTCAAACAAGGGCTATGATTGGTTCCTAATTTCTACCTGGGGGAAGGGTTCTCATTTGATCATTTCCCTATATATATATATATATTTATAGTGTTTGTGTGTGTGTATAATGTATTATTTGTTTATTTCTACATATTTATGTTATATATGTATTTAATAATTTTCTTTTTCTTTAAAAGGTGGTTGGACATAAATTATGCTACTTGTACTGAAATTGTAGGTACTTGACAACCATAGGCGTCTCCAGGGAGAGGCCACTTAGGCATCGGCCTAGGGCCTCCCCACAATTAGGGCCTCAATATTTTTTTAAAATTTATTAATTATATATTAAAATAAGTATAGGTATACCTAAATTAAAAACAAAATAAGCCAAAGCTTTATACACAAGAAAGAAAGAAAAAAACGACAGATATATCAGAAGAAAAAGAAAGCCGATTAGAAGCTATAGCAGAGAAGACTAAGATTAACAGAAGAGGAAAAATTGTGTACTTCACATAACTATTCTATTGACACTCTTAAGGTATGTTTTTTTTTCGATTCTTCTATTCTAGTAAATTTTGTGAGTATTGACATATTGTATATTGATGTATTTATATTATTTTTTTAGATTCACGTGCCGAATTATGACGGGCAAAAGAAAATTCAAATCGGGAAGTTCAAAAAGAAAGAAAAAAGAAAGACAAGAGGCCATTACGAAATTCCTAGCCAGATCCATGGATACAGGGGCAGTTTTGAGGGTGTGCGGGGTGGGCGACCGCTCAGGGCCCCGAAAAATCGAGGGCCCTCGAATATATATAGGTCCATATATGTATATATAGATAAATAGTTGAAAATATTATCAATTAGTCACTTAGCTCAGTGGAAAACCACTTTTTTAAAGTTTCTTAGTGCTAGGGATCGATTCTTGAGTGTAACATTTTTTTTTACTGCTTACGCTTGGGGCTCTTTGACATAATTCCTTTTTAACAAGTAGGGCCCGCCCATATTCGCACAGGGCCTCCGATAGGCTAGCCCCGCCCCTGCATGGATACATATGTAAAATCTACTACGATTTCTATTGTCGAAGTACCTATTGACTATACTAGTGACTGTAGCATTTGCTGAAAGAAATTTCTCCAAGCTAATGTTGATAAAGAATTATCTTCAATCAACTATGTTACAAGATATATTGAATTGTTTGACCATGTTATTTATTGAGAAAAAAAATGGTAGCTAAGCATGAATACAGTGCTTTGATTGATACTTTTGCACAACAAAAAGCGCGAAGAGTGTGAACTTAGTTAGTATTTATTTTCCAAAAATATTATTTTTCAATGAATTGTTGTACGTTGTTTTGATTATATTTTATTTTTTTCATTGTTCACTAATGTTTAATATTTTTCATTTAATATCAATTATAAATATATAGTAAAATATTTGTGTTAGATAGACATATAGTTGCTAGGGCCTCTAATATCCTGTAGACGTCCCTGTTGACAACCTCAAGCTACAAATTGAAAAGTGAATTCATATATGATAAGCATCTATTTTCATTTTTAATTTTGAAACTCGGTAGCTAACAGCATGTGTATCTAGCTAGCACACCATATTGTTCCATATGCAATTTTGTCATCCGATAATCTTGGAAACTTAATCCAATCATGTTAGTGGTTACCCGCTAAAATCGGTAAAAGATTATCATATAATTTTCTTTAGATAAACTGATACATTTACCAATATGTACCCAATTCAGAATCAAATTCAACATTTGGATCTGAAATATAAAAATGCTGAGGTTTCTGATTACACAAGTGGCATGAGATGCTGCTGGAACTCGTGCACTTTCCTTCCTACTCTATATATTAAATAGTAAATACTCAAAGATCAGTTTATTTAGCTTCCCGTACGTTTTTTCAGACGTAATTTATATTATTGGCACATGTGAGGAATTTAATATTATGAAAAAAACACTATGTTCAGGAGCGACCCTTGGGGCGTGCTCGAGATGTACCGCACAGGGCCTCCCGAATCCCAAATTATAAGGACATCAAATTTATATATGCATGTAGTATTAATAGTTTAATTTTGATTTTTTTTTAAAAAATTATGTATACTAAGTCTAGTATAATTTTAAAACTTTAACCCATTACTTTAAAAAATATATTTTAGTCCTATTAAGTTTAACCTTTTACATTCATAAAAATTAAAATAGATGTAGCCCATTATTTAAAAAAATCATACATTATTTTGGACTTTTAAGATATTAATTAAGAGTATGTCTTTTTTTATATTTCCAATTGAATTAAGAGTATGCTTGCTTTTAACTCTCCAATTGAATTCAAACTCTTTCAAAATTAATTATTTCATCTATATAGTAGTAGATCATGTAATTGGATTACTAAAAAATGATTTGATCAATTCACTTCATATGATATTTTTTTCCTTTTAATAAATTGAATATATTGGATGATGATACTTTAAAAGTAAGTTTTGAAAATCTTGATAATATTTTAAAGTATGAAGAGTTTATAATATATTAATAAAAAAAAGTCTAGATATATTAACTTACTTAAAGAGTCTAAATATATAGTTATCATAATACATGTATTGCTCAAATTTTTTTATTAATTAATCATATTTTTATAAAATAAGTTTTTCAAAATTGAAGATACTGAAATCTTATTTGTGTTCGATCATGTCACAACAAAGATTGAATGAACTTGCTTTAATTTGATATTCATGAGCACGATTTGCTATAAAATATTGATTGTGAATAATTTAAAAGCAAGTTTGTTTAAAAAAAATGATAGAAGAAGTATCTTTAAAACATATTGTTTAAAATAAATTTTTTCTTATGTTTAAAGATTGTTCAAAAATGATAGTGAACTCATAAGTTGGGTGATTTTAAATATATGTGATATATTTCATGATTTTGGACATTAAAGATAGCTCGGAGGTACATGTTTTTATCTATGATATGCATTAGAAATTTAAATAAGATAATTATGTTATTTTTATTATGCATTAATTTTACAATCAATAAATAGAGATACCAATTTTAAAATTTGAACAGAGCACTTCAAATCTCAGGCGCTGACTCTATTCAATATGTGAAAATAACAATAAAATAGGAAATTTATGTGTTTATACTTTTCCAGATATATTCAATATATTTTTCAAATTTGTATAGAAATAGATTTTTTTTTTTCTTTTTCTGCGAGATGGAGTTTTAAAAACCATGCGTGTGTGTGTGTGTGAGAGAGAGAGGAATTGAGCGGTGATGACTGCGATCCAGCGTGGCGCCATTTGACGGCACGCACGCGGGGCCCATGTCACGAGTTGTACAGCTTCGAAAAGCATCAGGACGGCCCCACAACGGATGGCATTTTAGGAAAGGTGAGGATTTTCGTGATTTAAGAATTCGAAAAGGACTCCACGTCGGCCTCTTCATAGGGTGGGGCCCTCTTACTAATAATCATAGCTGGCAGTGTGGGTCCCGCATCTAAAGTAACGCCACCGGCCTTCTTCGCTCAGTCGGCCCACCTGGACCAATTGCATGCACACATCAACAACGGCTATCTTTTCAACTACATCCCCATCTCTCTCTCTCTCTCATCCAATTTATTTATTTTTGCATTCAAAATTGAATGTAATATCTTAAGTGTTAAAAAATTAATCCGATTTACCTAGATTAATACTTAATTAATGGAGAAAATAACTTAGAAATTAATGTATAATATTAGTTAATTAGCACTTCTGCCGCTAGAGAGTTATTTTTAATTAGTAGTAGTTAGTAGCTAGTGATCCATAATTTTTTCTTTAATTTCTTGAGGGTACGGATACATTACGACACTGTCAAGTTAGTGGAACTCACATTTACGTGGATTTTTTTTTGTTCCTTTCTCCATCTTATCACCTATCATTTCATTTCTAATTAAATGGTATAATGCAACTACACATATATTAATGCTTTGATCTTATTTATATTAATAAAAATAAGCTTCATTTTATTTTACAACATAAAGAAAGTAATTAAATACAGCTGAATTCAAGATCAGAAGAAATTAAATAAAATTTGGAGAGTCGAGGCATCTCAATGTAGGAATGAAGAGATTTTAGGTAGTGAGGTGATTTTGTGTAGGCTCATTTAATTTGAAGACACCAAAACAATTTTATACAGCCCTAATCCTCACGCATCTGCGATGTCCGCCAAATACAATTATATATCACTCAATATGTCCGTGTCTAACCAATTGAAAACGAATAATGATTAATTGGAAACAATGAAAAACGCACGTACTTAAAATTAATGTCAAAAAACAGTTATATATCATCATATATATAAACGGGAGAAGGAAAAATAAAATGAAAGCAAATTAATTAATTAATTCCAATTAAGAGGAAAAGAGAGAATTAAGTATGAGATTATAGGTTGAACATGAAATCATGATGATCATAGTCGCATAGTCGCGTGCATATGCCTTACTTTTAATTGGCAAAACACAAAAGAAGCCGTTCAAGAGAAAATATATTATCATAATAACAAATATATATATATATATACATATATATATAGATATATGAAGAGGGCAAATGCTAAATTGGCCTCATCTCCACCATGTGCCTTTGTCCTTTCAAAATTCAAGGAAAAATCATATCCCCTATTCCGATCCCCAATAGTACTACTACATCTAACAATTATATTAATTAATTATATAAATTTAATGATATATCCTTGCTTTTATTTCAATTTTGTTGTAAAGTAAAACCATTTACAACTAAGGCCGGCATGAGTGGGGGTGTTCCCTTTGCATCACCATCATCTTATGTGTCAGTTTGTCCCAAGATTCTTTTATTGAATTATTTAATTTAATGTTTAATTTGAACTTCATTAATTCTGATTTTAATCCCTATAAATACCCTCTCTAACCCATGGCCTCACATCATCACATTCTCTAAAGCACTAGTTATCATTTTAGCTTTGATCACTTCTTTCTCCATCACCTTCTTCTCTTCACCAGTGCTCTTCATACTACAATGACAACAGTTGAGGTATATATACATACATGTGGTTATGCTCTCTTTATCAAGTTGATCTGTTTCTTACTTTCCTATTTTGATGATCTATTCTGTTTTGGGTACTCGTCGAGATCATCAAACTTATCTTTTTTCTTGAATTAGTTTCAAGTTTGTCTACGTGTGTGCCTGGGCGCATGAGGAGTAAGATGGCCTTATAACTTCAATCAATTTATTAATAATGTTGATTATCTTTCAGTAATCAACATGTTGGGATCTTATTTTATTATTTTTTGGTGATCAATAATGATCTCTATAATTTACAAATATATATGGTCATATAAATCTGTGGCATCATAAACTGATATGTGAGCCGAAGGAATATCAATGTCTTGATTTAATCAAGTTAATTCCTGTCCAGTTGAAAGAAACATATGAAGAAAAAAGATCATACATCTAATTACTACGTACGTATATAGTTTAATTAGATGATTTTAACTGTTTGAGTAGGTTGAGACTTCAGTTCCAGCGGCAGAGGTGGTTGTTCCAACCGAGGAATCCGCAGTTCCGGCCGTGGTGACGGAAGAAGTAGCCCCAACTGAGGAAGCTGCTGCTGCTGAAGCCGAGCCAGAGAAAACAGTCACCGAAGAACCTGCAGCTGCAGCGGAAGAGCCAGCCGCCGAAACCGAGTCGAAGGAGGTAGCATCCGAAGAGCCAGCAGCTGAAGCCGAGGTCGTTGCAGCTGAAGAGACTGCGCCGGAGGCAGAGGTTAAAACAACAGAAGAAGCTGCCCCGGAGGAGCCAGAAGCGGCGGCTCCAGCCCAGGAAACCGCCGCCGCCGTGGAAGAGGCTGAAGTTCCAGTTGAGAAAACTGAGTGAAGGAGCAATTTATGAATATGAGAGAGGCTGCATCTTCATGCATGCCAACTTATGCTGATTTATAAGTTTGTTATTTATTTCTATTTTCTTGGAATAGTTGATTAAAGTTTTCTATATTGGGGTGTTTGAAGGCAAAAATTATATATATGATCAAGTAATTTGGGGCCATATGAATCTAGCTAGCTAGCTATCATATATAGCGTGAGAAAGTGATTCAAGAGTATTATTCCATGTTTTACTTTTACATGGAATCTTGGTCCCATAGGTTAAAGTTGATTTAATTTGTTTGGTTTGGTGGAATTTTATTTGAATTAAAAAAATTTAATTATATTTATGTTATGCTCTTCATTTTTAATGTTTTGTATTATATTGAATTTCTTTATATTTGGTATTTTGCATGAGAAAATAATTATATCATATACCTATTAATTACTGGAATGCATATATCAACTTGTATATACAATATATGTTACTGTGAAAGAATTAATCACATTAATATGCACATATATAGGTTGTCATTATCATAAAATACAAACTATCTATACATATATTTAGGCAAAATCGTGTGGTAGACAACGCGTCTGGTATAAACAGTTGTCTCACGATTTAACAATGAGAGAAAAATTTAAATACCCATATCCCTTAACTAAAAACCCTCTTTACCCACTTTGTTACATACATTCAAGAAATACCCACTATGTCTAATATATCTCTACTTTTTCATTTTTCAATGTATTCAGACGTGGGCCCTCTCATTTTTCAGAAATTATAAGACAAAGTACTCATTTTCTGGCTCAAATCAAACTCATAAATACGTAAAGTTATTCCTCACATGTGTGCTCAAATCTCGAAAAATGAAATACCGTTCGAAACCCATAATTTTAATACAGCGGTATCGCAGCGGTATTGCAAGGGAACTGAAATAGAGTTGAAATATTTCAATACCGTCCATATTATACATTCAGCGGTATCATATTAATTTGAATACCGCTCCAATACCGTAATTCTATTATGGGCTTCAAACGGTATTGGAACGGAGCCGAACTTGAGTAGAAATATTTCGGGCGGTATTCAAGAATTATTGGAAGGAAACTGGACTAGAGTCCAAATATTTCAATACCGTCCAAAAACTAACGGGCGGTATCTGTATTTATGTTGAATACCGCTACGCTACCGTCACAAAAATATCGAGCGGTATCCATTTTAAATAGAATACCGTTCCAAAAATGTTCAATACCGTCCTTATATTTTAATATCTTCCACAAATATAACGAACAGTATTTATTTTAAATAGAATACCGTTCGACTACCGTCACACATTCAACGGGCGGTATCCATTTTAAATCGAATACCGTGGGTCCCATGGTGGCAGTTATTTATCATAAATTTCAAATTAATATTCCCACCACTCTTTGAGTCAAAAGAAATCAAATCAATCCTCAAATACCGTCCCCAAATAGCGAGCCCTAAAATACACGAGCCCTAAAATCAAACCAAAAGCCAAAATCCCCAAATACACGACTTTTTTTCTCTCGAAAAACATCAATGGAGTTTGGCGCGAGAAGTGGTGCTCATCAATCTGACAATGAGCAGGTTAGTTATTACATTTCTCTCGTAAAATACATGAATACCGCCGAGATGACCGTAGTCGGCGGTATAATTTTTTTTCTAGGCGACGGTATCCAAAATTTTGTTGATAATTGATGGATTATGGGTGTCTTTAAGTTTTTAGTTGTAGTTATATTTTGTTTCCTGCTAGATTAGGTATTTGCTAAAACGAATGGTATACGGAAAATACCTTGATGTTTAGCATTTGCTAAAAATTTTGTGATAATTGTTTGAATAGATACCGTCCGTTTACAGAAAATAATTGTTTGATTAGGATACCGTCCACTTAGCAAATACTGCTCGTATACCGCCCGTCTCTATCGGGCGGTATACGAGCGGTATTACCCTTTGCGACAATATTTTGTGTTTTATATTGGTGTTTTCAATTATGATGTTATAAAATTTACTTATTCAAATTTTAATTTAATTTTTGGACTTGGATATTATGATTAGTTGGATAAAAACATCGAATACCGTCAGCTATAGCAAATACCGTTCGTATACTGCTTAATAAAGACGAGCGGTACTCGACCGGTATTGTACTTGATTGATAGTATTGGCCTCATTTGATTATTTTTCTTGTTATTTTTACTGCTTAATTAGTATAAAACATTGCATTACGTGGGTTTGAACAAATAACGGGCGGTATTCAATTTTTTTTGAACAAATGAATACCATCCATCAACAACGAGCGATATTCAAAATTTTTGTAATGCATTTCTTTGCATTATCTAAATATTAATTATTTATCTTCTTCTCAGGCGCCTTGGAGTTGGAAGAGAGTAGATATGCAAAATTATTTCCAAATTGTGAATCTCTACTACAGGCCGAAGGTATTAATGTTGATAAGGACAACATTGTTGAGAGTTGGTGGGCAAGAACTACTGGGGAGATTCGAGGAGGGGTGCTTCGGTCACCTCATACGATGGAAAAGCAAGTCGAGCAACAGTAGAGCCTTGCATGCTTTAATCTCTCGTGAGATCACTATTCCCGGTGCTCCGGCTCATGAGGTGTGGTTCTGTATTAATGAGAGCCATATTAGATTTTCGTTCCCCTTGTACGCTCTGGTGACCGGGTTTTGATTCGGATCATCGGCTTTTGATCTAAATACCGAACACGATCATTCCAATGTGGGACTGTTTAGGAGATTCTGTGGTGGCAAGAATCTCAGCATTCTGGAGCTGTGGAATATTTTTGATGGAAAGGATCTCTGACCCGCGAAGAAGGTTACTCGAGATGATTATTTGAAAGTGGCTAACATTTTAGCCCTTTATTTTTTTGCTTGTGGGTACGACACTCCAAGAAAGGTCGATAGTTTTGCATGGGTGTTGGTCGATGACCTTGAAGCGTGGAACAAATTTCCATGGGGTGCCTACACCTATCCTATTTTACTCCATTACATTGCTCGATTGCCGAGGTCGAATCCTAGAAAGTATCATTTCTATGGCCCTGTGTGGGCTCTATAGGTATGTATAATTTGATGAAAAAATATTGAGTATAATACTAGTATTAATTATACTGATTAGGTTGATTTTAATATCACTTTTACAGATTTGGGCATATGAAGCTATATCGGTCCTTGGAAGAGAGGTTGCGGAGGTTGCTGAACCAGTGGCGTTGCCTCGTTGCTTGAAATTGTTTTTTACTCCTTCAAATATGCAAGATTTTCATACACTAGTGAATGATGCGGTAATATGTTTTAACGATAAAAATATTACTTTTTTTATTTTAATTAACTAAATATACAATATCGCATGTTACCACCGCGTACCGTTGGGTTAAGCCCCTATACCACCGTGTACTGCCCGGTATCGCCTGGTACCGTCTGATAATACCGTGTACCGTCCAGTACCGCCGTGTACCGCTCAATTTAATAATTAATATTTCATCGATTATTTTGTAGGGTGAGTGTCTAGAAACACTTCATGCGGGCGCGGATGAAGAAGTACGTGACTACTGGATCAGCGTTCTGGTCCCTGATGCACTGGGTGTTGTTTACCGTGCACCGGTAAACCATGTGAAGGCACAACGCGGTGGCGATGATGTCGTGCAGCGCGTCGTGAGGACTGTAGCACGAGTACGAAATATATCATGTCGCTCTGCAGTTTCAATTTCAGCAAGTGCACCAAAACGATAGCCCCGAAAAAAGCAGAAGCAGGCTACTTCGCCAGAATCGGAGCCGGAGACTGAGACTGATGGTGATGTGGGTGAGACAAGGAAGAAGCATACTCCTCCACCAACTTCGGGAAAACGGGCTAGGGAATCGAGCTCGTCCTCTTCAGGGAGTCATGTTTGGGAGAGACATGAACGCGGTCTAATTTCAAAGTTGAAGGAAGCAGTACTGCCAGATTTGAAAGATTACATGAGGCATGAGTTGCTTCATGATCTGAAGAGTTGGATACAATCACTTTACCATGGAGACCGTCGATCACGCTCAGGGCACAGTCATCATTCGCATTAGCCCCATCCGTCTCACCATCTGGCGTCATCACATCATTCTGCGAGGTCATCCCATCAGACTCATCATTCCCATCAGTCTCATCAATCTCGTCAACCAGAGCCGTCCCATCATTCTCATCATCCCCATCACTCTCACCACTCTTATCATCCAGAGCCGGAGCATCATTCTGCATATTAGTCCCATCATTCATATCAGTGGGATCAGTTCGATCAGAACTATCATTACACTGGTCATCATGCCTCGTCTTACATGCCAGAGGCAGACCGCACATCTGTAGATGGAGGACATACTCGGAGATCACTACAGATGCAGATAGACCCCTGAGAGCAAATTGACATGGAATCATTTTGGAGGTCCATGGTGGAGATAACTACTACTGAGTTGCCTACCGTCTCTACTTTCCTGGACCAGAATAGCTAGGTAAAGTATTAAATTTTTTTAAAAATTATAATTTAATTTGTTTATTATTGTTATTATTTGTTAAATTAGTGTTAACATTAATTTATATTTTTATTTTTAGTTTAATTTTTATTTGCATCAGGACATTCAGATTGATATTCCCGCTCAAGAGGTAGGTGTTGACTCGGAGGAGTATAGTCCACTCCGTTTCACGCGTGCGGAAAAAGGGAAATAAATTGCAGAATTCGATAATCCTCCATGTCGAGTGAAAAAGCAATCCACCGCGCTTCGCATGCCATATGTAAGCACGATGCCGACTCCAATCAAAGCCGCATCTCGTAATGTTTACATAAATTGACGAAAGAAAAGACCAACTCCATTTGTCCGTACCCTCGCGACTCATTTTGAGTTGGATCATGCATTTTTTGATCAAGTGGAGAATGTGAAGTTCGTCATGGATGCCACGGTAAATTTTTATATATTTTTTATAATTAATTTTCGAAGTAAATATGGAAACTATGTCTAATTGAAATAATTTTTTAATTAAACATAACGTATCAGGTAATTGATCTCTTCTGCGAAGCTATGGTTGCCAAATTAAAGAGGGGCAAACAACTATTAGATGGAGTAGATGCAGGGAATACACGCATCATAGGACCTTCATTCTTTGTGAGTATCTAATTTTATTTGGTACAAATAATAATACTGTCGGTACAAATAATAATACCGCTCGATTTTTTCAAACGGTATTAAACGGTATTTAAATATACCGTCGGTCCAAATATAAGTACCGTTGAATACCGCTCGAAAATATGGGTGGTATTCAACGGTATTCAGCTATACCGTTAGTCCATGGTATTATATCGTTCGATATTTTCGAGCGATTTTGTAGCGTGATTTCTCTATACCGTTTGATTTTCAAATTTTGGTTTAATATCTAGTTACCATGCTATTAATCTAATTTCCAAGTATTCCACAGCTTCAGTTAGAAAAAGAATGGCGGAAGACTGTCGACCAACCTAACTCTGCACATTGAAGAGGTGAATATACAAATATTTATTGGTGGCAGCCTTACTCCAGTATGGTTCAAATGGTTCAAGGGCGAGACGTTCCGAGGGCTCGACCGTGGTGGGATGCTAAGGAAGTTATTCTTATATAGAGTATTCTTATATGAAGGTTTTAGTGTATATCATATCCATATATCCCTCGAGTAGCAGAGCAATATCTCGCAAAATGTAGAGAAAAATTATGAGCATTCTTGCCATCTATCTATATACTTAATTAAGTTACCCATATCCACAGTTTAAAAAAGAGGATGCTACAAGTTACAATCGTCGTCAAGGAAACACATGACAGGGTAGCTAAACCTCTTCAGATAGTCTAGTGCCAAAATAGTCAAGTCTCAAAGAGTCATCTATTATGTACAAAACTAATACAAATTCTATTATCTGCACCATCCCAAAATCCACATATTTTCACCATGTTCCGAAGCTGCACCCTACGTGCTCCTGAGTAATAATGCTAAGACGATCATGCATCACACCACTGGTCGGGTAAGCAGGGAAACACAGACGGTAAAAGCATGTATGAGACGAAGGAAGACGATCACAGGGTTCAGAAGTCTTGTAGATGTAAAGCCGAGAAGCCAAACCACTGAAGCCTTCAACAGGTAAATATTTGATTGAGGTCCAGAAGAAGAGGAGGATCTTTTTCTGCTCTGCTGTCATCTCTCCAACAATCTGCAGGTTGATCAAGTTATGAACCAAGGAACTAATAATGGACATTCTATTGACTAAAATGAGCTATAATTTTATAGGCATAACAATAGTGAAATTCTAAAGCTTAGCACAATCTCATTTCCTAACTTTACAACATCAAAGCCATTTACATAAAGTTGATTTGTCGAAATCTGAGGGGGACAATTAAACATATAAAAAGAAACTTTTAACTAATATACTGGTGGCAAAATTTTATAATATTTATGAAATTCATACATAAAAAATATAATATTACAAGTTCGAGAGGAGCCCAGCAGGTTCCAGGGTCACCTCCTCATGTGCATGTCTGTCTATATTAGTTGCTATATTCGAGATAATTCATAATTCATAAATCGAACAAATGCAAAGCCATCCTTAAGCATATTATACAACAAGCATTACCGCCCATATTATGCATACAAGTATCATCATTGGCATAATATGTGCAGGCAGTTAATTTTTGGAGGATTTTATACTTATCCTTAAAAATACTTGGAAGGGTAACATTTGAAGGTCTTCTGTTTCTTTTTTTAAGTAGTGGGGGCGGTGGGGGAATGAACCCAATACCTATCTCTTTTACACATGAAGGCCATCATCACTAATGAAAGCATAGAATCATCTACCATACCATTAGCACAAGGGTTTTATGTTCACATCCTTAGATCACACTTAAAGTAGTCCATGCAGGGTCAGTAGAAAATTAGCTTATACCAGTATACCACCACTCTGACAGTAGAAGACAACAGAAGTGTTCAAGCTCGCCAAATCATATACAAATTTAGCATGTGATATGCAAAGGTTGATTTGTCAGGCACAATTAATAGTAAATAAATAAATTTGCAGTAACATACGTCAAAATGGGGGTGAGAAGACATCCGGAGAAACTGAACCGGGTACATTTTGGTTCATTTGGTTCTGTTTAGGAGGTTTTGACTCGGCTCACTTCTCATTTTAAATAAAAAAAATGGTTTTCAGTCAGCTCAGCAGAATTTCCACCAAACCGGCTGAATGCACCGACTCACTTTGTTCACTAATTATATTTTTGACTAACCCTCCAAGATGAGGTATCAGAATTCAGAACTCTCCCAAAATCAAACTCTCCCCAAATCAGAGATGAGGTATCAGAATTCAGAACTCTACCAAAATCAATCCTCCCCAATCAGAAAACTGAGGAGAAAACCCTCGCCTTGCTATTGTCTCCACCGACCTCCTTTTTGCACCTAATCCAACTCATCGAGTAGTCTCTTCACCTGCACCTTTTTGCGACTCTTGAGACACGAGGTAGATGGTTGAATTTATGTTGATTGGATCACTTTGTTTAGATTGTAATGGGTAATGTTGAATGTCAAATTTCTGGACGGACAGTATGGGATGATTGTTGAATTTTTGGTGTATAATCAGGACGATTATTGTTGAATTTGGTAATTACTCAGATTGTTTCAAATTCTTGTTGAATTTTGTTAGATTAGACTGCTGGAGAGCCCTTCACTGGATTTTATTTCAGATTGTTGTTGAATTTTTGTTGGTGTTGAATTAGAATGTTGAGGTCTTCTTCTCATTTCTCTTTGGTGTTTAAAGTAGTCATCTTGGATTACAAAGAGGAAAATACAAAAAAAAAGAACCTTTTAAATACATATATTAATATATATCATAATATATATATTAGAAAACCGACTGAATTTGGTCTTTTTTTGCGTTTGGTTATGTCTATATATAAATTCAGTTTTTTTGGTTTGGTAAATTTTTTGGTCAAAACCAACCGAATAAAGTCAATGCTCACCCCCCTACATCAAAAGATATGAGGCCTTGTGAAGTTTCTCATGTGATGTGGCTTAGACGATACAGTTGTGTACTGATTTAGAAAAAAATTAAAGAAACCAACTCACATGAACATAGAATATTTAAGACAGTTTCATTGCTCTACAAATTGATTAAGAAAAGAAAATAGAGCAGAGAATTATATGCTAGTTCATATGCAAAAACACATTATCCTATCAAACCACTGATAACATAATATTATCATAAGGGTGTCCAGTTTTACTCTTTGGTTATAAATACCATTATTTTATATACTGATATTCTGAAGATCTTTAGCCTTAGGTGTCATCAGTGCACTAAAGACGGGCACACAGTTTTCTAGACCTATGAAAGCAGGCATGCCACTACTAGCTATTTCTTTTACCAAGACAATAATTAACTTTAATTAGCTCATAAATGCTCCGAACTCAAGATCCAATTTTAAAAATTATACTGCCGCCTAAACTATTAACAGGATCCTTTTTCTGAAATACGAAAAAAATATTAGGAAAAAAAAAAAATCAGCTAGATTTTACAACTAAACTTTGTACACTAGTAGATTCTGCATACATCCACCACATTTTTATGAACTTCCATTGTAAAAAAATTGTAATTATAGATGTTACTTGGCAGATAAACCAAACACATTACACTGACATTCACTACCGGCCAGTTATAAAATTGTCAACTAATAGATAAATCTATACTATCATTTTTCGTTGGTCAAATTTTTAATGCCACACATACATGTGTTTTCTCTCTAATCCACACATCAAAGAAACACAAAGAACAGGGGAAGGCATGGTGATGAATACATTAAGAATAAATCAGAAACGTACCTTCCAAAACCAAGATATCTGAGCATCAGTTTCCTTAAAGCCATGATACTCTGTATGTGCTTTCCAATCATCTACAGAAATTCCACTTTCACTGCCATGTAGCATCCAATCCAGATCTTCAGGTTCCAAGCATTGGAAAAAGGATCTTTGGAGCCGTCTGCAACTCATAATGTCAGCAAAACCTTGAGCAAAATGGGCTACCTGTTCAGCAATAGCTACTACAAACCGCTGCTGTATAAGAGAATCAACATACTTTCTCCTATTTTTACTATTTACAGCAATGCTTCTCCCACCAGGGGAGAGCTCAACAACCTTCCTTGTTCCCAGCTCCTCAATTTCATGAATAAATGTTAGACCTAAGGCATCTTCATCAATGGCCTCAGGATCCATCTCTAAGATTTGCTTGCAGCTACTATATAAGTAGGGATCTGCATCCCTTATATCTTCTAAGGTAATTGTATGCCCAGCCAATTGCAAAAAGAATACACGATCAAATACAATTCCCACTTGTATCTTATGCATCAAAGCTAAGGCAATCACCTTGCCAGAGAAGCCAAAGTACTCAAGGTGCAAAGGGTCCACTTTAGATGCTGCAAATAGAAACATAATGCATTAAATGGGGAATGATCAACCTGATTGATTTCATTAAACTAAGAGTACTTCAATCTACTTTAAAGTACTTTCTAACCACTTTAAACTGAAAGTACTTTAACAAAACGCTATGCGTGATTAGAAAAACTAGTCCAACTTGTAAGTTAATCTCACAGGGATTCTTGATACCAAGACAATTTTCAAGTGCTTTTCTTTATCTAAAGTATGCTAATTCACTGAAAGAATCATCAAGACAACAAGGATGATACCTTTCCACTAGAAAAGAAAAGATTAGTAAGAAAACCTCAAGGCACAATTTTTTTAGGATTGTGTAAATGCCTGACCATAGAAAAACCCATACAAAACAGGTAAATGAATAAGCCATAATTTCACTTTTTTCCAGTCTTCATTGGATTTTCAGTCTGTGGCTCTGGCCAGACTAGGTTGAATACCAAAATTTTGAGTGAACAGCTTCAGATAGTCTTCTAAAAAATAGAAAAAAATATAAATCCATGATAGAGATAAAAAAAATGATATCAATTATTGCTTCTTATCTAATTGCTTAAATGATTAAGCAAGTCAGCCATTTCACTGTACTATAGATTTCGGGAACAATATCGACTAAGCTACTCCTTAGTCTCCAGTTTGTTCTGAATTCCAAATTCACAGCACAGTCCCATAGAGATAGTTTCAGAATTTAATCCAGCCCATTAGATTTGATTCCTCACTAGTGTTTCAAGTAGGAGAAAGGGAAGAAGGAGAGAGAGGAGGGTTGTTTTTTTCAGGGGGAGAGGTCAAATGGAGGCAGTACTTTTGGTAGTTTAAGAACGGAAAAGGAAATTGATATGATGGTAGTGTGGAGTGGGCATATAATCACTATAATCCCCATTTACAAGAGGTTCCCATTCCCCAATTTTAAGATGTCAAAAGTACCATAAGGGAATGACCTCTATACCAAGAAACTACATTCGTGCAATTCCCATTGCTCTGCCCCAAACAACGGCACCAAGGAACCCCCCCCCCCCCCAGCTTACTTTTGTAGTTGTGTACAGGACTGAAGCCTGGACTCAAAAGACCAATTTAAGCACTCTGACAAAAAAGTTTTGAATCTTAAGTTCTTAACAAGTCTTTCAATTGGTGTTAACCTAGTTTTAAAGCAGTAGCATTTGTTGTCAAAGCACAATTCACCACCATACCATACAAATTATAAATAACCCCTCTCAAAGAAAAAAAATGACAATTTCTACGTTGCAAAAAATCCGAATAATAAATAGACTAACAATAATAATACTAGGAAGCCATACTATAATAATCTCTGTTACTCAGAAAAGCATAGTAACTTGACCCTCATAATCCATCATTTTTAGTCACAAAAGCCAATGTAAACAGCTAAACCACAGAATAAGATAAGAAATGAACATGAAGCTTCAAAAGAAAACTAAAAGTAGCAAAAAAAAAAGCTATTTAGCCTAATAGTCACGAATTTTCCAATTCAGAAAAAGAATAGGAACCAACGCAGTCTGATTATTTACACAGTATGAAGAACTAGCTTTTTACCATGACCATAGTGTTGGGTGATTGTTTAATATGAATACAAGACTAATTACTTATGTGGAACTAATAGGACAGAAAACCAAATCAAAGACTATCAAGATTCTGCTACAGCAGATGATGACATGGTCAAAATGAACAATCCAGTCATAGCTTCATTAATCCCACAAATCACTAGAAACTACTCTATACTCTTGAAACATAATTGAAGACTGCTCCATCACAACCCATTGGGAAGGGGGAAAAAAATCAGAAATGGGAAGTGAGAAGCTTGCTGCATCTTGCAAATATAGATTGTTACAGTGAGAGATCTCATTCTTCTCATGCAAACAACACCTGAAACTATTCAGAAACTTGCCCAAGCTTGCAGATTCATCTAAAGTGCAATATCCAATCTAACCATCAAGCAAGCCCAAAAAAGAGATTTAACTATCTGTATGGGTTGCTATACAAGGGGTGTGAAATTCCACCCAATCAAAGCAACCTTCCCCTGTACCATTAAGAAGAACATGGGCTGCAAAGCACATTTGCATAAGTGAACATGAAGAGAATTATACCAGACAAAGACAAGTCTCAACCAGCTGGCTATGCTCCTATTCAGCTGTTGTAAACAGACAAAAAATATTATCTTTGAACAGAAATCAGGTGCTTCTATCTACAGCTATCTAATAAAAATGAAATCTATGTCATTCATCTATCATCTATCATCTATCATCTATCATCTATGATGTACCTCATGTCACATAGCATGAGTACCAGCCAAATAGCCATATTACTCTAGCCTCTTATCTTGCATGTACCGTGTACCATGTAATCCTACTCAAATTTCTTGCAATAGCACTAGCATTATAGTTTCTTTTTTATTGCTCAACTTCTCTCTCTTCATATAGTTGATACTCGTAAGTTTGTAAAGTGCCTAATTTGTCTTCCACAAATCATGTATCTCATTTCACATCCACTGTACTTCCATCATCACCTACAACTGGTTTGAGTGCTTCTCACTCATAAGGTCGTTACTCGTTAGAGTGGTTTACTATGAACAGTACAACCAATATGAACACTCAATGCCTAGTTAAGCTACAATGGAAAAGCTTCGACTTGTGTTCATATATCTACATGAAAATTGAAAACAATGTCCGGATAATATGATAAAATCTTGACCAATCTCACTACTCACTGGCAACAACCAAATGTTAATTTCCATTCCATACTGTACTACATGCAAACCGGATTAGAAAGATACCCGTGATGACCTTACCTTTTGATTTTAGACCATGTAACAAGTAAAAAACAGAAGAAAATATATCTCATAAATCTCTATTGCATGGTTGACAAGACTAAATACACAAACTCAATCTTCCAACAAAATTGAGATACATGTTTTGTCCAATCACACGCCTTGTGCAGGCAATTTGATAAGCAGCATTACACTATTATCTACTTACTTACATAATATGTGTGTGTGAAAGTTTTGACAGCTTGCAGAAGCATATAACAGAAAATAAGATATTCCTAAGAGAACGAGCATCCCAAACAATGAAAGGAATTATGGTAGAAAAACAAAGGATCTGTACCTGGATTTGGAAAGAATCTTCTACGATCATTAGGGCAAGCTACAAACAGGGCATTTTGAGGGTTGAAGATTGCTTGGCATACCAAGAAAAACCACTCACGTAGGACACCAGGGCCAGTGGCTTCCTCATTCTTGAACTCCATAAATAAACCAGCACGTAAGGATTCTGCATCTGCACGTGCAATGTACTCAAATGATTCTGCCAACAAATGGGAGCGGTCAATGAGCATCTCATGCAACTCCCCATATTCATCCTTCACCTCGGGAAGCATCATCATTGCTAAATGTCTCCTTGCCTCAAAATTGGTCACTTCCTTACACTCGAGAATCCAATTATGATCCTCACTCCTCTTAGCACACCTAACAATAAGATAACAGAAAGCACCCTTTCTCCGCTTCATGGTTTCCCAAAATAAACCTTCACAGCCATTGTAAAGTTTTGAAATATTATTGAGTTCCTTCAGAATGGCAAGGTAATGACACGATCCAACACAAAGAGTGTCAATATCCTGTTTCAAAACACTGTTCATATGATTCTCGAATTTCTCCAGGCACCTCTCTAATTTGCTCAATAAATCAACAAAAATTCCATGCAAAATTATAATTTCATCTGCATAACAAAGGGGTAGGCCACGAAGATCCTCACTCAATGGAACTTGAATTGGACCACAAAAGCCTACATCTCCCTTAATCTCATTCCTCACTGGTACTACAAATGAGGAGAAATCGTTTATATCACTCAGTGAAGGCCCAAGAAAAGGAATGGTCTCTGTACTTAACACCAAATCACGGGAGAGTTTAGCAGCTAATTCATTAACAAAGGGAAATATATCACGAACCCCAATCAAACCCTTCTTTTCACCAACCTCAACATACTCCACCATTGCCCCTAAACTACTCCGACACAAACTGTACAATGGATCATCAGTTCCAGTCGCCATCTTTAACAACGTACAGAATTCCAAAATTATAGGCACACACTGATGATAGGTATGCTTGGGCAGAACAGTCTTACTGGAGGAGATAAACTGTCTAATGGCCTCATCCGCTGCAGTCTTATTGGGTTTATGTGAAGAAATATAGAGCATTACGAGAGCCGCAGGCACGGCTGACGCACTGAAAATCTGCAAATGCCCAGATGCTTGATCGGCGTCCGTCCGCGGAGTCATCGACAAGAACTCGACGAGCATTGATTTCACCGTTTTAGGGGTGGGGACAGCGAGAAACACCGAGGCAGGAGGGTTGTTCTTGCAGAGGTGAAAAATCAATGAAACGACATCGTTGATGAGCTGCCAGGCCTGGGGGTGACCGGTGCTCCGCATACGGCCTACGAGATGCAGACCGGCATCATTCTGCACTTTACATTCAGCCAGAGTCTGTTCCCACTGAAGCTGCTTCCCACGGTAGATTAGCCTCTGTTCGATTATCGGAATTCCGGTGACGGTCTGGATTTTCTCGTGAATCGATTTGATTGTGTCGGAGGAGTCAGCATGGAGGACTTGGCTGTGGTCGGAGAGTATGCGGACGAAGAATTGGAGGCGCGTGGGGGAGCGGGAGGAGTCGGCGACGGATGATTCGGGGCGGGCGGAGAGGGGCCGGGGGGAGGGAGGGGAATTGGAGGAGGAGGGGAGGGCAGTTTGGTCCTTTCGCATCCTTATAGGGTTTATGGGGAGAACGGCGTCGTCGGCATAATCGTCGAGCTTGCGCTTAGAGAGAGATGACGACATCGGGGGTTGGGGGTTAGGGGGCCGTTCACGGGGGGGGTGAGCCCATGGAATCGAAAACCCCCCGGCACAACAGAGCCCCACTGTGATTTTGACTGTGAATTTTGAGAGAGAGAGAGAGAGAGAGAGAGAGAGAGAGAGAGAATCAAAGGAGACCGAATTGAGAGGAGTGTGTAGCCATGTGTGAAATATTACGAGAGTTTATGAGATTGTGGGAAAGGGGGTTTGGCTCTGTATGGCTGGTGGGTGGGTTGAAAATATGAAGCTTTCTCTTACGCTATGTGCGCGAAATTACGGAACTACCCATTGATTCCCGCGGATATATCCATTGCTATTTCTTTTTTTAATTCAAAATTGAAGGTTTTTTTTTTATTTTATTAATTAAAGGTTTAGATATGTACAAATATATTTAAATCTTGATATGGATGTGCTGCGGTTCAGTGACTAATTCATTAGAGTATGCTTTTTAATTGTTGAGTTTTGCATCATATATTCATATTCACTCCACAGTTTATATATTTCAATATAGTTGAATTTAAATTATTAACGTCGTTATTTTTTTTTATCAGTTATTCTTAATTTGTTCAATGAATAAATGATTTTGCAAATTAGAAAAGGTGAAGTGAATATGTGCTCGTAGGGTGGAAAAATTTAAATTAGACGTAAATAGATAAAAATAAGATTTGTTAATGAAACTATCAGGAGGAATTAGGATAAATAAAAGGACTAGGAATAGTTTGTCATTATTTAATTTAATTTTAAATTAAAATGGAAAAGGGTACCGCTGTATATCAGATCCTAGCTGGGAAATCTGGTAAACTTTGCTGTGAATGTGATTGTGGGAAAAAGTATTACTCCCTCAGTCTCAATTATATAGTCCACATTTCTATTTTGAGGTGTCCCGATTATATAGTCTCATTACTATAAGTAGTGTTATTTTTAATAGAAATGTACAATTATACCGGTTTTGGAAATTAAAAAAATTAAACATTTAAGTTTGTGAAAGTTATAAATTTTAAATGTTATTTTTTCAAAAAAAGAGAAATATTAATTAAAATTGACCAACTTAATTAATTTGCATGTACTTTAATTTGATCAATTCTATTGATATTGTTGGAACCGTGAGGTTCAATACTTTGTATTTTTGTTATTTTGTCTTTCTTTGTTTTTATTGATTGCAGGTTATAAGTCGGTTGATGGATGATTGGTGCATGTCGAGCTGACCAAGTCTTGTAGATATAATCGGTTTCCTAGTTTGGTGGGATATGAATAACTAATGGCGATTTTCAAGGGATTGTGATCTAGTGGTGATCAAGTGGAGATTGAGAAGAGATCGTGTAATATCTTGGAGTGGGGGTCAAGATTCAAGTCTAGTATAAAAAGGATTCATCTGTGGAGTTTTGTGATAAGAGTTCAGAGAGCATATATCGATTATATAGATCTAGTTTTATATTTTATAAGAGTTTCTACTAGATTTGGTTAAGACAACTTTAGTTTCAACTTTCTGTGAAAGAAGAGATAAAGTGTCTTAAAATTTAGTTAGGATTTGTCTAGTAGTGTTTTTGTAATTCACATTTTCAAATAGTGAAGTTTTCGCCCTAAGGCACTTCGCGAGATTATAGAAATATAATTTCGTGAAAATTTCCAATCCATTGTTCTATATTTATTTTTCCGCTGCGTATGCAAAGTTGTCCCAACTTTGGAGCCAACTTTGATCACAACTCTGTTGAAACCGAGAGTTCGGTTTTTTCAATTGGCATCGAGAGCAGACACTTGATACACTAAGTGGTGATCCTGTTTTTGTAAGCACAATGGATTGCACGAACCCGTTGTTCAACAAACCTCCTGTTCTAGATGGCATGAACTATTCCTTTTGGAAAGTTCGGATGAGATCGTGCATCAAGTCAATTGATGCAAGAGCGTGGAATTCGGTTAAAAAAGGATGGTCACACCCCAAGACTGTAGATGCTGAAGGAGATACATGCCGCACACCACAGTCGGAATGGACCAGAGAGCAAAATGAAGAAGCCACCTTTAATGACAAGACGCTCAACGCGATTCAATCCTCCCTGGACGTTCAGATGTTCAAACTTATAAGGAATTGTGAAACGGCTAAGGAAGCTTGGGATATACTCCAACAGCATTGCGAAGGTGATGTTGGAATTAAAGAATCAAGGCATCGGATTCTCACCACAAAGTTCGAAAATATGAAGATGGAGGATGATGAGTCCGTAGGAGACTATTGCAACAAACTACTGGAGATTGCCAATGAGTGCAACGATTTGGGTGATCCAATCACAAATAAGAGGTTAGTATCAAAAACCTTGAGGACTCTAACCTCTCGTTTTGACATGAAAGTGATTGCAATTGACACTGCTACAACTACTGGAGCCCTGGATTTCACCAAACTGATGAATGACCTAAAGACATTTGAGATGGAATTAATTGAAAAGGGTGGACAGAAGAAAAAGGGAATTGCCCTGACTGTCGGGGCAACTTCAAAGACAACTTCTGCTTATGATGAAGAAGAAGATGAAGATCTTGAAGAAATCACTGAGAAAGATCCAGATTATGCTTTCCTTACTCGAAGAGTTAACTCTCTCATTCGAGCCAACAAAGGGAAACAACAAATGGGAGGTAGAGAACAGCGAAAGCCTCGAACGGACGCCTCTGGATCCTTGATTCTCTATGACAGACTTATTACACCCGGAAAGGAACCAAAAATCATTAGGCGTGCCGCATCAGAACATTTCAAACCAAAAGAAGTGACAGATTTCTCTACAGTCCAGTGTTATGAATGCAAGGGTTTTGGGCACTTTGCAAATGAGTGTCCCAATACGTTTCGCAAACTTGGGAAACATGTCAATTTCTTATCATTTAGTGACAGTGAGTTGGACACCTCTGGAATTTATGTAGAAGAGATTCCTAATGACCCACCAACCGAGCATGCCGCCTTAACTGCAGTATGTGTTGAAGAGGATGAGTCAAATCTCACTGAAGTTGCGATAACTTCAGACAGGTATGATGAATCTTATTATAAAACACTTTTTTGCTTCAACACTGTTGTGACCACTGCAGAGGAAGAAGAAGAAGCTTCGGATGAAGATACTCTAGAGCTACTGATAAAAATGCAAGAAAAGTACAAGACACTGTACGTCAAGTGGTATAAACAGTGTAAGGTGGTAGATTCACTGAATGAGGAAGTTTTTGTGCAAAAATCCTCACTACAAAAACTGGAAGTCATGCTGACAAAGAAGGATGCTG
This sequence comes from Perilla frutescens, assembly GCA_026008535.1. Classification (NCBI taxonomy): domain Eukaryota; kingdom Viridiplantae; phylum Streptophyta; class Magnoliopsida; order Lamiales; family Lamiaceae; genus Perilla; species Perilla frutescens. The sequence goes on from BRKX01000004.1 coordinate 20,552,424, forward strand.
AGTTGGACAACATGAGGATTAAACTCAATCATGCAGATGAGACCTTCAAAAGATTAAACACCGGATCTTCAAAACTGAATGAAGTTCTATCACAAACTCAGGCAATTACACACGGTCTTGGATATGATCCAAGTGCAAGTTCAGGCTTCACCCGGATTCTATCTACCCATGGAAAACCATTTGTGAAAGCTAAGGAAGTTTCTTCCACTTCATCAGTAAAAAGGAAACGAAAAAGGTACATCTGTCATTATTGTTTTCTTCCTGGACACATTAAACCCTTCTGTCATAGGTTCATTCAGGAACAACGAAAGGAGTTGCATCTGTGGAAGCGAGCATCAAAACCCATTCTTTTAAGCAAGGGTGACAAGTCCACGAAACTGGTGTGGAGACCCAAAGTTACCACCACTGTTACCTGCCAAGTGGTCTTCACCGCATCTATAGACAATGACTCAACTACCTGGTACTTTGATAGTGGATGCTCACGTCACATGACAGGTTCTAAATGTTACCTGTCAAACTATCAAAGAATCAATGGTAGTGAAGTAACTTTTGGAGGAGGATCTAATGGGAAGATAGTTGGACGTGGAACCCTGGACAGTCCTGGTCTTCCAAAACTGGCCAATGTTTCACATGTTGAAGGATTCACAGCAAACCTTATAAGCATCAGCCAACTCTGTGATGACAACTTCAGTGTCATCTTTGATAAAGAGAGGTACACTGTGATGGACAGTAATGGAAACCATGTGATCTCGGGGGTAAGATCTTCAAATAATATCTATGAGACTAACAGAAATAGTTGTCTTAGTGCACAGGTAAATGAAGTACAGCTTTGGCACCAAAAGTTGGGACACACCAACTTTCGAAATATGAAGAATCTCCAGAGATTAAATGCTGTCCTAGGTGTCCCTAAGCTGAATATTGGAAGCCCTAGCCTTTGTGGAGACTGTCAAAAAGGAAAACAAGTCAAAGTGTCGCACCCTGTTGTGACAACTTCTGAGAGACCTTTCTCAACGCAACGCTGCTTCGAACTGCTTCATATGGATCTTATGGGACCATCTGAGGTTGAAAGCCTTGGAGGTAAATGGTACTCCTATGTGATTGTAGATGATCTATCTAGATACACTTGGGTAAAATTTTTAAGAAACAAAGGTGAAACGTATGATTCCTTTTTGGAGTTGTACGCTACAATTAAGAACTTTTACAACGCTTGTGTCAAAAGAGTGAGATCAGATCATGGGAGGGAGTTCGAGAATATTCAACTCCTCAACTTTTGCACCAAAGAAGGTATCCATCATGAGTACTCATCTCCAAAGACACCTCAGCAAAATGGTGTGGTCGAACGAAAGAATCGAACCTTACAAGAGATGGCAACTGTGATGCTGCATTCAAAGAAGTTGGCCAAACAGTTCTGGGCTGAAGCTTTAAACACTGCATGCCACGTAAGTAACCGAGTTAACCTAAGAACCGGAACCACCATGACGTCATACGAGATTCTGAATGGTAAAAAACCCAACCTTAAATATTTACATATATTTGGTTATGTTTGCTATATTTTGAATGATAGGGACTATCTATACAAATTTGACCCTAAAAGTGATAAAGGTGTGTTCATTGGTTACTCTCTCAATAGTCATGCATTTCGTGTGTATAACCTCAGGACCAAAACTGTAATGGAGAGTGTGAATATAAGGTTTGATGATATGGCTAGCTTGTATACCCCCACGGATGACACTGACGGTGTAATTGAGATACATGGAAGTACAGGTACCACAGAAACCGAACAAGTTGACCCTGAAGTTGAGCTCACTTCAGAAAAGGATACACATCAAGATGAACCTGAATCCGGGCCTGACGATTCAGAAATCCCAGCAGATGTTCAAAGCAGTGCTCAAAGAGACCCTCCAAAGAAGATTCGCAAAGATCATCCAATTGATCAAGTCATTGGAGATGTGCATGAAGGAGTCCGAAAAAGAGGTAAAACTGTTGCCAACTACAGAGAAATGGTAAGGATGGTATGTTTATCATGTGTTATACATGAAGTTGGCACGATTGTGTTTCTGTCTATGATTGAACCTAAGAATGCTGCTGAAGCCTTAAAAGATGAATTTTGGATAAGTGCCATGCAATCTGAGCTAGTTGAGTTTGTGAGGAACAAAGTCTGGACACTTGTGCCCAGACCTTCTGGTGTTAATGTTATTGGGACTAAGTGGATATTCAAGAATAAAACTGATGAATTTGAGAATATCATTAGAAACAAGGCTCGCTTAGTTGCCCAGGGATACACTCAAGTAGAAGGGATCGACTATGATGAGACCTTTGCACCCGTTGCATGAATAGAGTCCATTAGATTACTTTTTGCTATTGCATGTTATCTTAACATTACTCTTCACTAGATGGATGTCAAAGCAGCTTTCTTGAATGGAATTCTCGAAGAAGAAGCCTATGTGGAACAACCCAAAGGGTTCGAAGACCCATCTAAACCCAACCATGTCTACAAACTCCACAAGGCCCTGTATGGACTAAAACAAGCTCCTAGAGCTTGGTACAATCGACTAACCGAGTTTTTACTTAACCTTGGTTTTTTCAGGGGACATGCAGATAGGACACTTTTTCTCAAAAAGGAGAAAAACTTCCTAACCATAGCCCAAATATATGTTGATGACATAGTATTTGGGTCAACAAGTGAAAAACCCTGAAAGAGTTTGTGGAAGCCATGTCTACCTCTTTTGAGATGAGCATGGTTGGAGAACTGAGCAACTTTCTCGGATTTCAAGTTAAGCAAAAAGAAAGTGGAGTGTTTGTCTCTCAGACAAAATATGCAAAGAATCTTGTGAAAAAGTTTGGATTAGAGACCGCCAAGCACATGAGAAATTTTTTTGAACATAGAATGGAAAAAAAATCGTGTTACCTTTATGGATGGAGAGATGTTTGTTTATGATTCGTGTTACCTTTATGAATTTTGTACGCAAGTGTTGATCGATTGGAGATTTGAGTAGTTGCAGAATGCCAAGAGAAAGACCGAGAAATGTGAACTTGGCTATGCCTGAGGCGCCAAATAACCCGCAAGTTCAGGAACGACGGATTGAAATGGAGTTCAGACGTCATAATCCCCCGACTTTCAATGGAGAAGGTGATCCACTCACAGCTGAACGTTGGGTTCGAGCTCTGGAAAAGATCTTTGGGTTTTTGAAATGCACCGATAAAGAGATGGTAGCATCTGCTCTATATCAGCTCATAGATGATGCTGATTTCTGGTAGGAGTCAGTTCGAAGGACAATACCCGATGCAGATTGGGAGTTGTTCACTTGGGAGGACTTCAAGATGATTTTATATCAAAAATACATTCCAGCACATTATCAGCATCAGAAGGCTAATGAGTTCTGGAATCTCAAGCAGGGGAGTAAATCAATGGCAGAATATGATTTGCAGTTCAACAAGCTATCTCGATATGCACCACATATAGTAGACATGAAAGAGAAGAGGATTGAAAAATTTTACATGGGTCTGAAACCGGAAATAGGCATTGCACTGATTGGAAAGGACGAAACAAGCTATGGTCAAATACTGAGTTGGGCGCTTAGCATTGAGGCAATGCAGGGAACACCAAAGGCTTCGGCATCTCAACCAGCAGCTGGGGATCAGAAGGGGAAACGGAAGTGGGATGGTCCACAACAAGGTTATCAAGGAAAGAATTTTCAGCATAACTATCAAGGAGGAAGGAATTTTGGATCAAGGCCTGCAGGACAAGGGAATGTTGCACCAAAATCTCAAGGCTATCAAGGAAATGCACCGATGTGTGCAAGTTGTACCAGGCATCACTTTGGGCCATGTGTCCAATGCTATCGGTGTGGCCAACATGGCCATTATGCTAACAAATGCCAACAGAATTCTGGAATACAAGATCAGCAGCAGAGGCCACAGTTTAGACAAGCCATGAGAAATACGGGACCACAAGGGGGAGGAGGTCGAGTGAATAATAACAACAACAGAGGTAATCCCAGGCCTCAGCAAAATCAGAATCAAGGTCCTCGGGCACCACAACAAGCCCGAGCATATGCTCTCAACCAGCAAGAGGCAGCTGGAAACCCTGGGAATTTGGCAGGTATGATTAGTTTGAGCGATATACCTGTGCTTGCTTTATTTGATACTGGAGCTTCACATTCCTTTATATCTAGAGATGCATGTAAACGTCTCAATCTAGAGCTAGAATTAGCAAGAGAAGCCTTAGCAGTAAGCATTCCCTCAGGATGAGCACTCTTTGCCGATTGTGTTTGTAAGAACTTAGACTTGGTAGTAGGTGAAAAGAATTTCACAACTGATCTCTATGCTCTTGAGATGCGAGACTTTGACATTATATTTGGGATGGATTGGCTGACAAAGGAGAGTGCAATGATACGCTGCCATGAGAGAGAGAGATAACATTTCAGAAGCTAGGCGAGGAAGAGGTAAAGTTTTATGGAGCAAAAATGGGAAATATAATTCCCATCATTTCAGCATTGAAGGCTGTAAAGTTGTTACAAAAAGGAAATTGTCAGGTATTTCTAGTAAACCTTACAAGTAAGAAAGAAGAAGATCTAACAGTGGATCAGGTACCAGTGGTGCGAGAGTTCGATGACGTATTTCCAAACGATTTGCTAGGTTTACCGCCAGATAGGCAAGTAGAATTCACAATAGACTTGGAACCAGGAGCAACACCGATATCCAAAGCCCCATATCGTTTAGCGCCAAAGGAGTTGCAAGAGTTGAAGGTTCAACTAGAGGAATTGTTGGAATTAGGTTTTATAAGACCTAGTGTATCGCCTTGGGGAGCACCGATCCTGTTCGTAAAAAAGAAGGATGGTACTATGAGAATGTGCATCGATTATCGGGAGTTGAACAAGATAATAGTGAAGAACAAGTATCCATTAAATGATAGTGCTCGTCGATAGTGGTATAAATACCCTTAGATGATAGTGCTCGTCGATACGAAACCATAGAACTTGATTTCACCTTAGATGGACTTCATTTGACCAAGTTATGAATTAATTCTTGATTTAATTAGAGTTTAGGGTTTATTTTAGGGAGTGGTATAAATACCCTTATACCCGTATTTACATTATAGAATAGGTTAATAACCTCAATAAACTTCTAATTCTTAGTCTTTATGTGTAGGACAAAACCCGAATCATCGGACTTAGGGGACTTCTAGAAGAATCGTTAAAGCTTCAGCTTTAATAGCTATCAAGGTGGGCTATACTATCTTTATAAATTGTATCTTTCGAGTTATTAAGCTCTGCTTGGTTAAAATTGCATATGTGACTATCTGTGTTAAATATTTACGTGCTACTGTATGTTGTCGAAGTCTCATAAACCAGCGTTGTGTCAATGTGAGTAGCTACAGTATGCATGCGTTATTTGTCCTGCCTTACTCCTTGTCGGTGAGACTAAAATGAAACACTTATTGGTTACACTCATTGGTTATACTCATTGGGTATACTTTGGCCATACTCAACTTTACGCGTTGGTGATGTAGTTTAGGTTACGGGCAGTGACTGGTTATACTCTTAAGCGCTTCACGATAAAATGTTTTGGTGAACTTAGGTTGCTTTCAACTTTAAAACCTCCTAAGTTTCACTACCTGCATGGACACATATAGATTACTTTTAGAAAATGATTTGCATAACTCAATTTGTGAAAACTTACCCACTGAGTGCATTAGTACTCAGCCCAAATCTTTTCAAACATTTTCAGGTCAGTAAGCTGGAGCGTGGAGGTGACGAGGCTGAGAGATGGGCTTTTGTTATTTACATATTTCCCATTATCTCCTTTTGTTAAATATTATATTGTGAATTAAGCTTCCGCACTTATGCTACTCCTCAGTATTCTACTAAGAATTTAACTTCCGCACTTATTATATTCTTTTGCTAAATGCTAAGAGCTCTGATCTTGGTATTATGGATAAGTATAATTTATTATAAAGCATGTTTGATTGTTCTAAGTCTTCTATTGAGGTTTCGTTACTTAAATTACCCCCTTTCTTTCTCGCTTCTTAATTCCAACCCCCGTGGCGTCCATTTCCACAGTCTTTCGGGACTGGAGCGCTACAGATACTCACTTAAGTTTATAAAATTCAATGTTTTAACCTCTTAATTTTACTATAAATTATTTGATGTTTTATATTTTTTAACACTCATCCTCCCAAATTTAGTCATATATATTACAATGAGGACAAAAACTTATATGAGATCATGTGACGGGTCTCTTGCGTTACACGAATCAAATAAGATCCAAAGTGGCCCAACAAAAATCATCCAAGCCTGCCCAACCCACAAAAACAATCAAGTCCACACATCCTCCCACGCGCACCCATGCGCGTATTATTATGTATAAAGTAAAATATCACCGTTGCGTATGAAGTAAAGTATTACTAATTATATATCGAAACATAACTTAATACTAATTTTAATATCATCAACTATGAAGTATTTTCATATATACTAAGAAGAAAATAAATGAACTATTTTTTACATAAATCATAATGTGGGATTTTAATTTAGTTGATTCATTTATCTTCTTTTTTTAGAATATCGAAACATAACTTAATATGAATTGAAGTATAATGAACTATGAATATTTCATATACTAAGAAGAAAATAAATGAACTATTTTATACATAAATCATAATGTAGGGTTTTAATTTAGTTGATTCATTTATCTTCTTTTTTTAGAATATGTTTGTTGATTCTTCAGGCATCATATATCACTATATATGAAGTAAAAGTATCACTAATTATATGTTGAATTATCAATTTATACGAATTGAAGTATCATCAAATATGCAATGCTTTTTTTTTGCTATTTATTTTTTAGATTATGACAAATATACTTTCATTGGTATCTCCATCAAGTCTTGTTTTTTTTAAATAAAAAAAATCACGAGCTCTCAATTTCTTTAAAATAAAAAACCGATCAACAATTAATACTAGATAAGTGTCATTACAAATGAAGTGAAGTTTCACTAGCAAAGAAGCGAAGTATTATTACCTATGAAACGTCTAATAGTCCCCATTTTCTTTTCCTATTTTTTCAGTTTTTTTAACCTTAATTTACTATCGAGCCTAGTGCATGAGCGTAGCGCCGAGCAAATGCACTGGGCGAGAAGTAGGATAAAAAAATTAATTCAATTCAATTTTAGGGTTCACTGATTTCATTTTAGTGTATATATTTATTTTTAAAAATTAAATATATATTTGTAAACAAATGAAGAAATTAAAAAATGAAAAAAAAAACTAAAAAGAAAAAGGAAAAGGGGGAGGGAGAGGGGATGAAGGAGAAGGAGGAGTGGAGGACCACTAAAAAGGAGAAAAAAAAAGAGATTGGGACCACCTCATGGATCATATAGATATACGTCTAACGTAACAAATCCATTAAATGGTTTCACACAAATGTTCTTCTACAATGAGAGGGAAATTAAAATATATTAGAAAAATATAACTTAATAGAAAAAGGGTATATTTGTCATATTTTTTAATTTTTAATTTTTATTATAAAACATAAAAAATCAATCTTTTTGAAATTGAAAAATATTAAACTTTTGAAGTCGATAGAATGAAAAAATTAGAAAAAAGAAATTACATGTGAATGGCAATCCATATCCATCCAGTAAATATCAATTAAGAACACTACATCCGTCAACACTGGTCATTTTTATTCGTCTTAAAGTTACAATCTACTTTTCTCATTATACGTGTAATGTCCCGGTCTCGAAATGAATAATAATTGAAGGACGGGAGTGTCACTTAAAAGGAATATAATTTGGAATAATTATTAATAAAATAAAACAGCTTTGGAAACAAGAATATGTTATATTCCCCATAAATTTGGGCAACATAACCTCTGTAACTGGAAGAAATCCACATCTTTTAACGTATCAAGGAAGTCAAATGATTCAATCAACTCAAAGGAATGCTCATTCATAGATCACTCAAAATTTAAACAGAATCCAACAATGAATAAATAGGATCCTGACTTCTCAAATAAACAGGACTTCTTCATAAATCACAACAACTAAGACACATCAATAGGTCAGAGGTAAATAAACTATTTTATGTCTCATTCATATGACATAAGCAATTAATCAACTTAAGACCCATTCATATATCAACTGAAAAATAAACAGAATCCAAGACTCAACCAAATATGACCTATTCATAGGTCGAAAACTGTAAAAAAACACGCTTGAATTTATGAAAAAGAAATGAAACGCTATTTATCATGATTCAAATAAGTTTATACAATTCAGATAAGCCCAATAATAAAACATAGCATGCAATCATACTATGGGGCTACTGTATCAGAGTTTAAGAGGAAAATAATGAAGTAATATTGCATCACATAACAACATACTCATGAACAATAAATTAGTCTGAGCGAGACAACAATACAAGATCAACCCACAGTAGTACATCGATCCATCACCTCCAACATCTCAACTTGTGAAAAATATTTTGAAAAGGTTTTGGACATGAGTACTAAAGCACTCAGTGGGTTATACTTTTAACTTAATTTTTAATAAACTGTAATCGAATATCCAAAATACAGATAATTGAAAGCAAAACGTGAAAGTCCTTTCCCATTTCTGCAAATTTTTTCTTCTCTTTGGTACCCTTATGTAGCTCCTTCTGTCGTCTACTGCACTCTATGACATGTCGCTGATAGAAAAGGGAATGGGTTACTTCGCTAATCCGAGAAGAGTGTACCAGGGGTTACCTAGCATTGACTCCTTATAGTGATGCCCAAATCACGTGTATGTGCAGGGCTTACCTCACAGTGACACCTTTAGTGATTAACATCACAATTGCAAGAATCACAGTTCCTGCATTTCCTTTGCTCTATGTTCTCTATAAAGCGCGTAATATGACAAGCACAAAACCTATTTCATCCTCTTAATATAGCAACTATGCCAACCTTTAAGTCCTCTAGCACACTTAGTTCAATTATGCTTCTTATCCCTTTAACGGAAACCATTCTATAACTCCAGTTTAATATTAAAAGCACAAGTCAAATTATAACTCAGTATCTACAAGTATAATCCATGCACAATAAACATTTAAGTTTCTGTAACTTTAAACTATAATTTTATACTATATATAAACACTAACCTTAACCTATATACTATGAACTTTAAACTCTAACCTTAACTAATAAACCACAAACTTTACTTATGACCAGGCATAATCTACTCTATCTAATTATGTCGAAGCATAATCTAATCTATATACTCATTAATTGTGATAGAGCATAATCTACATTCGTTTATTGTAATATATCATCATCTATATTCTCAATACTTATGAAAAAGCATTTTCGGATTCAATTAAAGTTGATTTATTCAATGGCGAGGTTCAAATGATCTCTGATGCAAAATTCAAAAATACCAGGAGACTCATTGGCACGAGTACTATTGAACCAACCCATCATTGAAAAACGATGAGGTCCTTTGAATAAAATCGAAGAATGATTTACTTTTTGAAATGAAAGTTCATTATTCCGCCATTTTTACTTACTAAAAATGCTTTCGAGCGTTCGATTGACCTCTGGTTGAAAATTCAAGAACACGAATGGATTCCTTGAGCGATTTTCTATGGAGACAAATTGTCAAAACAAGACTCGAATCAATACACAAGATTTCATAGAAATTCGAAAATCATGTCTTTACGGAAAACACTATTCACAGGTTTACCATTTACGATTTTTAACTCCGAGACTTCTGTAGAGGTCAGATTAAATTTAAAAGCACCAACAGCTTCCTTTAGGTTGTTATGTTTCAGAAAAGATCAATATTGACTATCTTCCGACGGCAATTGCAAAATCTCAAAATCAATTTTCATATAAAAGACACAAAAAATCGCGATTTATATCTGTTTTACTTCATTTTAGCTCCAATTCTTTTTTTTTTCTAAATAAATTTAGAAAACTCCTAAAAATATTCTAAAATTTTGAGGTGTTACAATACAAGTATTGAATTTTCTTTATTCTTAATTTATCCCACGTAATGTTATTACGATTTTAAGATTTTTTTTTAATCTTAAATGAGTAAATAAAGTTATTGCAGAAAACATTATGTAATTTTCCAAATATATTATCTTCGTATAAGTGATATATGATTTTTTTTAGAAGATGGAGTTTATGTTAAAAACCAAGCAAAATTTTTGTCCATAATATACTTTAGAGTAGGTCTCGGGTGTAGGCCTATCAGACTGGGTCACAGTCCAATAACAAAAAAAAAATGGCATGCGTGCACAACAAGCGCATACCCTATCATGTTTTTTTAAATTGACTTATTTTATTATTTTTTCAAGTTTTTTTAGTTTTTACCAAAAATATATATACTACTAGAATGGAATTAGTGAATCCTAAAATTAAAGTGAATTGATTTTATTTTTTGATCCAGCGTGCACTACGCTCCGCAATTAATTTTCTCAAAATAAATATTAACTCTGGGAATAATAAACCATAATTTAAATGTATTAAACCATAATTGAGATGTAATAGACTTATATAATTAAAGTACTTTTTTGATTCGGCGTGCACTGCTCTGTTAAACCATAATTGATATGTAATAAACTCATAATTAAAGTAATTAAATGATACTTTTAAGGATATTGCTAATATTTTTTTAGTGTAATAAATGATATTTTTTCAGGACACTTATTTTTTTGTCAATATATCGAGATCAAATATTCGTCATAATCATGCCTTATTTGGTAGACAATTGTATTTATTCCAAAAATCAACTGTTTTTGTGATAGAAGAAAAGCATATACATTATGCAGAAAAAGAGGGTTCTTCTAAGTAGGCCACAAAACCTTCTATCCAAAATTTTCAATTCATCAGGAAAGGACGAAAGGTAAATCAAGCTATAAACAAGCTTGATTCCCAAAACATATAACTCAAAATTTACAACGACCTAGTGATTGCTAAACAAGCAATTTTGTGATTGTACTACATAGCATTTGAGAAAAAAGAAATATCAAATGTACACTATATATATTAATTTGGGGTTAAAATTTCAATAATGTTATTTTACTATGGTCTGATGCATTATAGGGTAAAAATGTCCATATTTTTATTAATTGGGAAGGAGCGAATTTCTTGAGATTTCGAAAAGTAATTAAAGTATATCATTTTTCTAATCACATGCGATCTTATAATTTGTATTCAGACCTATAATAATGCTAATTATGATTTTTATAATGCTTTTTTCAAATTCTATAGTGTTTTTATTGTAAGGTTCCATTTAACTATCACATTTTATTTTGTGATATTGTAATATTGTGTTATATGATAGTGCATATTTATGATTTAATTGCAAAAAACAAAGTGATTTATTATACATTGATATGAAGAATTTTTTTATTTAATATTCCAAAACATTAAATATTATATAATTCATGAAGCAAATAAATGTTTTTATTACATATAAAGCATCTAGTATTACAAAAAAAAACCACATATAAACTAAAAAAACCTTTTAAATCATCATAAAAAAAACATTATCGAAAATAAAAAAAGTACCTCAAACCATAAAAAAACACTTACATATTAAAAATAAAAAAACATTACAAAAAAAAAAGCAATTCAACTATCAAAAAACATGCTTACGCATCAGCGCCATCATACAATAAAATTAACAATTATATTAATAGTTGATCTGCACAAATGAACTAAAAAAATCTATTAAATTAATCATCAGTAAAAAAAAGCATTACCAAAAATAAATAAATAAAAAGCACATTCAACCATTAAAAAACACACTTACATATTAAAAATAAAAAATAAAAATCATTATCAAAAATAAAAAAAACACCTCCAACCATAAAAAACACTTACATGTTAAAAATAAAAAGCATTATAAAAAAAACACTTTCAACTATCAAAAAACACACTTGCACACCAGCGCCATCATATAATGAAATTAAAATTATATTAATATTTGATCTTGATGAAGCCATGGACAACAAATATGATGAAGAACCGGAGTTGCAATTTAGAGGACCAATCACAAGATTAAGAGCTAAGAAGTTGCAAGCTTACTTGCAAGTGTTGATTCGAAGAAAGCTCGAGGTTGGAGATGAAGAATTCGAAAGAAGCAATTCCAAGATAGTTAATTTATTAACTATTGAAGATCAAGATCACACCATGGAGAATTAATCTTGAAGAGATGAAGATGAAGAGTTCAAGTGCACGTGTGCATGTGCATGAAATTGTCGTGCATGTGTGTGCGATTTTGTGCAAGAATTCGGCCCTTAATTAATTTAATTATGGGGTTGATTTTATTTAGACTATAGTATTTATTTTATTTAATTAAGACTATAGTCAAATCAGATTTATTTAATTATTTAGGAGTAATTTTCATCCATAATAAGCATAGGTTTGACTAGAATTGTATTTAAGGCAATTTCCTACCTTGAATAGAATTCTAGCTTAGGGAACTTCCTAGTATAGTTAGAGATCCCTTTTGGATCAATTTTTGAGCCTTTTTTGATGCTAATTTTCGTCCCCCTTAGTGCTTATAAATAGGGGATCATTGTTACATTGATACTTTAGACATTGTTGAATTAAATTGCTTTTGCATTCAATTTGTGTCTCAAATCTATTCGTCTTTTGAATACTTTTCACACGAAAATATTCATTCTTGGAGCTAGCAACTACAAGTCTTATTCAAGGGTATTGCTTAATCCACTTGAGGGATTAACCGGTATTCGCTATCGAAGATCAACTTAGAGGATTCAACCTTGGATACGTTCGAGATTCAAGGAGGCTTTCGGGTTGTGATTCACAACACCACAACATCAACCATCCCACGCCGTCGATGACTTCCACAAGCCATCAACGTTCGCCACCTTGCAAGCCACGAGTTCGAGTTCAATTCCATTCCGTTCGATTTAACCGTAAGTTCGTTCCATCCCTATCATAACCTATCTACTCCAAGCCCTTCTTCACCAAGCCTCACACACGATTTCCTCCCAAATTCCAGCCCTCATACTCGTCCCTTTTCAGCCCCTCAACCATTGTTTTTGTGTTATATAATTCGTGTCATAATTCTAGGTATTTTAGTTGTCTAGATTAACCGTATTTCGTGTCGGATTATTCCCTTCATTAGTTGACGTGTTTCGTATCTAGAAGTCTTCCGCTACATCTTTTATTCGTCCTAGATTAATTGTCCGGGTCGTATCATAAATTTGGCATCAGAGCCACGTCAGCTTTGCTAGTCGTGGTTCAATCCGACGTGTCATTTTTATCCTACATGTCGTCTTACGTGTCTTCTTTAATTTTTATTTTATCGAGTTGTAATAGCATAGTGGTTCATTGAATTCAAAAAAAGAAGAAGAAAAGTCGATAAAAAAAACAAATCGGCAAAAAAAAAGAGAAATGAGCCGAAATTAAAAAAAAAAAGAAATCGACAAAAAAGAGGTATATTCATTGTGTTTCCAATTGAGTCTTGTTTTATTTTGGTACTTTCCTTTTAGTACTTCTCTATTTTAGTATTTACCTTGTGAGTCAATTTTAATTTTGGTAATTTCCTTCTAGGATAATTCCTTAGTTGGTAATTTCCTTTTGAGTCTTATTTTATTTTTGGAACTTTCCTTCCAAGTTTTATTTTTATTTTGGTAGTTTCCTTTTGAGTTGTAATTTAATTTTGGTTCATTCCTTTTAGATTCTAGTTCAATTAGGATATTTAGATTGTGTCACAATTGTGTAACACTTTCCAAACTTCCTAATATTTCTTTCCTTTTCCTTCCTACTTCTTTCCTTCTACCTTTGAGGATCCATCTAACCCTAATACACCTACCCTACTCGACACCCCTACCCCACACCACCTAGACCCACGGCCCCACTCCCTTTGCCACCTCATATATCCACACGCCACCTATACAAACATACTCCACATCATCCATTGATCCTAGATAGCAATCCTCGTCAATTCTTCGTGCAATTAAGTTGTACCCTCGAAATTCGACAAAGAGTGCTACCTCTCACCCTTCCATATACACGACACACACACTTCACCATACACATTGAGTGCAAATAAGAGCGGTAAAATCAAGGGTGAAAACAAACGAGAGAAAGTGAGATTGTGAGGATCCATCCTTGTTTTCTTTTACGTTTGTTCGTTTTGTAGGTACCATGGATAAAGGCAAGAACGAAGCAACCGCTTCAAACCCTCCCATAGACGACCCGAAGTCGCCTATCACACCAGAAGATATGTCCCCCACATCTAGAACCAATTGGGACCCGAAGTATCAGTTTGATTCCATGGCTCAATACTTTCTGCGCCAGAACCAATTGATGAAGGATAAATTCGGAAATCAAGTAGCCGAATTAGCTGAGCAAATCAAGAAACTCATAGCTCAGTCAGCTACAACATAAGCAGTTCAGCAACCACATCAAAGAGCCGCATCGAGGCAGCCCGCTTTCCAAGAAGATCGTAGAGATGACGCATTCGAACCCGAGTTCGATGCAGCAGATGGGTATGACACCCAATTCATACCATCGAGACGTGATGATCACCAAGATCGTCCTAGACCACCTGCCAGACAAGCTGTTCATTATGAAAGGCCCAGATATGGAGATGGAGACGGTTTACTCAACAACATCAAAACGAGCATTCCGGAATTTGAAGGCTTACACGATCCAGATCTTTACCTGGATTGAAAGCATAAATTCGACAAGATTTTCACTTGTTATGACTTTCCAGAGATCAAGAAGGTCCAGCTAGCAGCGTTGGAGTTTAGAGACTATGCAACCTCGTGGTGGGAAATGCAGCAAGAGAGACGACGTAGAGAGAGATATCCGCCTGTTGAAACATGGGAAGAGATGAAAGGCTTCTTGCAAGGCCGTTTCATACCAGTTCACTATGAAAGAGAGCTTGAGAAGAAGCTCAACCGGATCAAACAAGGCACTCATTCGATTGAAGAATACCACAAAGAGTTGGAGACCGCCTTGAATCGAGTCGGAAAGAGAGAATCCTTAAATGCTACCATCACCAGGTACATTGAAGGCATGAATCCTGACATTGCATGTGAAGTCGAGCTCAGAGACTTCACGAGTGTAGATGACATGGTGCACTACGCATCTATTGTGGAAAGACAACTCCGAGAAGGCCGACGTCGATCTCATCACAATACAGCCCCTGTTCGACCTGCTTGGAACAAAGGTACACATTCCACATCATCTTCTACTCCTTCTAATGATCCTACACGACCCCGAGGTCAGCCCGGTCCACCCGAACGGCTTTTTGACCGTTCTACACCACCGCCGAGCTGTAGGACCGATCCTACACCCGCCACCCCCTACAGCGCCAACTTCAGCCCCTAGTTGAGCTAGAGATGCTCAATGCCATAAATGCCAAGGTTGGGGCCATTTTCAGAATCAGTGCCAAAACCGACGAGTTCTAATCATCACGGATCAGAATGAGCTCGAATCAGTCAGTGAAGATCACGAGCCATCCAAGGCCGACCCCTCACCTAAAGAAGATGCCCAGAATGAGTTTGAAGAAAAGGAACCCAAGATTCCTCATGTCAGTTTGGTTTCTATCCGCAGTCTGAACATAAACCGAGAAGAAGAGCAACAATCGCAGTGAGAAAACATCTTCTACACAAGAGTTGCTATCCAAGGCAAGACTTGCGCGATGATCATTGATAGTGGCAGTGTAATCAATGCAGTAAGCCAGTATGCAGTCGACAAGCTTGGATTTATCACAGTGAAGCATCCAAGTCCATACCGTTTGCAATGGCTTATAGATCGAGGCACAGTTCGCGTAACCGGTCAGGTACATGTATTCTTTTCCATTGGTCATTATTCTGCCACTATATTGTGCGATGTTATTCCTATGGATGCAGCTCACATACTCTTAGGGAGACCATGGAAATTCGATGGACAAGCTGTACACGACGGGCTCGCGAACACTTACACAGCCAAAAGAGACGGCCGAACCACCATCCTAAAGCCGTTGACACCCAAGGCCGTTCAAGAAGAGCAAGAAATAATGCGAGCAAGGTTCAAAGAAAAGCGAGAGAAGACCGCAGCCGTAGCCGTCCGAGCCGCCGCCGCCAATGGCCTTCCCACGGCCGAGACCTCTTCACCGCCGCCCCCTCCCCCTTCAACAACCATTACATCCCCTTCCACACCTCATTCCAGCCCCATTGCACATGGAAAAGGTGTGAGTACAGCCCCTATGTCACAAGAGAAGAATCGAGCCCTGTTTTGCACAATTAAAGGCGTTGAAAAAGCTATTAAAGCAGGTTTGCCTTTAGTTCTTTTAACTTGTAAGAACAGTGCTACTAATGATGTTTCTTTACCTAGTGATGTGCAGCCACTCATGAAGGAGTTCGCGGACGTTTTTCCGGAAGAGATTCCAAGTGGATTACCTCCAGTTCATGGGATCGAGCACCAGATTGATTTTGTGCCCGGAGCCATCTTGCCGAACCGTCCATCATACCGCACGTCCCCTGAAGAAACAAAGGAGATAGACCTCCAAGTTAAGGAGCTTTTGGAGAAGAAGCAAATCAGAGAGTCGATGAGCCCATGCGCAGTTCTAGTGATTCTAGTGCCCAAAAAGAACAACGAATGGAGAATGTGCATGGATTGTAGAGCCATCAACAAAATAACAGTTAAGTATCGTTTTCCCATTCCTAGACTTGATGATATGCTAGATGAACTTAGTGGATCTAAGATTTTTTCTAAGATTGATTTGAGGTCTGGTTATTTTCAAGTTCACATGCATGAGGGAGATGAATGGAAAACAGCTTTTAAGACTAAGCATGGTTTGTATGAATGGTTGGTTATGCCTTTTGGTCTCGCAAATACACCAAGCACATTTATGAGATTGATGAACCATGTTTTACATGATGTTATTGGGAAATATGTAGTTGTTTATTTTGATGATATCCTGATATACAGTCACAGTGCACAGACGCACCTAGATCACCTAGGCGCGTATTTATGCTTTTAAGAGATGCTCGTTTGTATGGCAACATGTCTAAGTTTTCTTTTTGCTTGAATGAAGTAGTATTCTTAGGCTTTGTTGTGAATTGTAGAGGTATTGAGGTTGATCGTTCCAAAATCAAAGCGATTGATGAATGGCCAACACCTAAAAATGCCTCTGAAGTTCGATCCTTTCATGGATTTGCTGGGTTTTACCGTTGTTTTGTACGGGATTTCTCAAGTATAGCCGCCCCTCTTACTGAGCTAAGTAAGAAGGAGCGCAAGTTTGAATGGGGTAAACAACAAGAGCATGCGTTTAATACTTTGAAGTCTTTGTTATGTTCTGCTCCTGTTTTATGTTTACCTGATTTTTCCAAAAATTTTGAGATCGAGTGTGATGCCTCCGAGATAGGTATTGGTGCTATTTTGATGCAAGAAAAATGGCCCGTGGCGTACTTCAGTGAAAAGCTCAATGGCACCGCCTTACGCTATTCGACGTACGATAAGGAGCTCTACGCTTTGAAGCGTGCATTAGATACATGGCAGCACTATTTGTGGCCCAAGGAGTTCGTCATTCACACGGATAATGAGAGCTTGAAGCACTTGAAAGGTCAAAGCAACTTGAACAAGCGTCATGCGAGATGGGTCGAGTTCATCGAGTCATTTCCATACGTCATCAAGTATAAGAAAGGATAAGACAACGTCATTGCAGACGCCCTCTCTAGAAGGTACACGTTGCTTAACCTAATGCATGCTAAGATGCTTGGTTTTGAATCGTTGAAAGGCTCAAATGAAGTGGACGATTATTTTGGTCCTATCTATGCTAAGTGTTCGACTTTGTCTAAGTCTTTTGATGGTTTCTATGTGCATGATGGATTCTTGTTTAGAGAGTCTAAGTTGTGCATTCCTACTTGTTCTATGCGTGAGCTACTTGTTTTAGAATCACATGCGGGAGGATTAATGGGACATTTTGGTGTGCATAAGACATTATTCTTGTTGCATGAGCATTTCTTTTGGCCGCATATGAAACGTGATGTTCAACGTATGTGTAGTAGATGTGTTACTTGTCATAAGTCTAAGTCTACTTCACACCCTTTTAGATTGTACACACCTTTACCTGCTCCATCTAGCCCTTGGATTGATTTATCTATGGATTTCATTTTGGGTTTGCCTAGGTCTAGATCGGGTAAAGATTCTGTTTTTATGGTAGTTGATAGATTTTCCAAATTGGCGCATTTCATTACATGTAGGAAAACTGATGATGCTGTTCACATAGTCAATTTGTTCTTCATACATGTTGTTAGATTGCATGTCATTCCTAGAACTATTGTTAGCGATAGGGATTCCAAGTTTTTAGGACACTTTTGGCGAGTTTTATGGGGAAAGCTAGGTACTAAGCTGTTATTCTCTACTGCATGCCATCCACAAACCGATGGTCAAACTGAGGTTGTGAATCGTACATTAGGAACATTGCTTAGATCTTTGATTAAGAATAATGTCAAGTCATGGGAAGAATGTTTACCTTATGCTGAGTTTGCTTACAATCGTGTTATTCATTCTTTTACTAACATGTCTCCATTTGAGGTTGTATATGGTTTTAATCCACTTACACCTAATGATTTGATTACTTTACCCGTTGAGCATCTAACGAGTGTTAAAGGATTGAAGAGAGCTGATCTTATCAAGGAGATGCATGAGAAAGTCCGAGCCCGGATCGAGCACAAAGGTACCCAAACCGCCGCCGCCCGTAACACACGTCACAAACGTATTGTATTTCAGCCCGGTGATCGTGTTTGGATTCATCTAAGTCCCGGCCGCTTTCCTAATCTAAGGAAATCAAAGTTGTCACCAAGAGGAGATGGTCCTTTTACCGTCTTAATCCGTGTCAATGACAATGCATATCACATTGATCTACCTGGTGAGTATAAATGTTCTTCAACGTTTAATGTTGCTGATTTATCTACCTTGTGATTCACAACACCACAACATCAACCATCCCACGCCGTCGACGACTTCCACAAGCCATCAATGTTCGCCACCTTGCAAGCCACAAGTTCGAGTTCAATTCCATTCCGTTCGATTTAACCGTAAGTTCGTTCCATCCCTATCATAACCTATCTACTCCAAGCCCTTCTTCACCATGCCTCACACACGATTTCCTCCCAAATTCCAGCCCTCATACTCATCCCTTTTCAGCCCCTCAACCATTATTTTTGTGTTACATAATTCGTGTCATAATTCTAGGTATTTTAGTTGTCTAGATTAGCCGTATTTCGTGTCGGATTGTTCCCTTCATTAGTTGACGTGTTTCGTATCCAGAAGTCTTCTGCTACGTCTTTTATTCGTCCTAGATTGATTGTCTGGGTCGTATCAGATCTGCACAATTGAACCAAAAAAAATCTATTAAATTATCACTAATAAAACATTGCAAAAAATTAAAACAAAAAAGCACCTTCAACCATAAAAAAAACACTTACATATTAAAAACAAAAAACAAAAAAACAAAAAGCATTACCAAAAATAAAAATAAAAAACACCTTCAACTATCAAAAAACACAATTGCATATCAGCATTATCATATACAAAGAAATTAACAATTGTATTAATATCTGATTAGCACACTTGAATATTTCAGTTTGATTACTCTATGTAAAATGAAATAAATAAATACACATAGGTTAATTTAAATTCTCGGCCTTATTCCCATTTACCATTATTTGTTTAATTTTTTTTATGAAATAAAACAGTTAAGTAAAAATAAATAAATTTCCATATTTCTAAAGTCAAAAATTAACTGTTTTTGTGATAGAAGAAAAGTATATACATTATGCAGAAAAAAGAGGGTTCTTCTAAGTAGGCCACGAAACCTTCTATCCAAAATTTTCAATTCATCAGGATAGGACGAAAGGTAAATCAAGCTGCAAACAAGCTTGATTCCCAAAACATATAACTCAAAATTTACAACGACCCAGTGATTGATTAACAAGTAATTTTGTGATTGTACTACATAGCATTTGAGAAAAAAGAAATATCAAATGTACACTATATATATATATATATATATGGATGCATTAGGATGTGAACACTAGGCTAGGGTGTAATTTGTGAAGAAATTGTATCCATTGATCTTTATAGATCAATGGATAGTATTAATTTGGGATTAAAGTTTCAATAATGCTATTTTACTATGGTCTGATGCATTATAGGGTAAAAATGTCCATATTTTTATTATAGGGTCTGATCAAAAAACACACTTGCACATAGCGCCATCATATAATGAAATTAACAATTATATTAACATTTGATCTGCACAATTGAACTAAAAAAAATCTATTAAATTATCACTAATAAAACATTGCCAAAAATTAAAAAAAGCACCTTCAACCATAAAAAAAACAGTTACATATTAAAACAAAAACAAAAAAAAACAGCATTACCAAAAATAAAAATAAAAATAAAAAACACCTTCAACTATCAAAAAACACAATTGCATATCAGCATCATCATATATAAAGAAATTAACAATTGTATTAATATCTGATTAGCACACTTGAACATTTCAGTTTGATTACTCTATGTAAAATGAAATAAATAAATACACATATGTTAATTTAAATTCTTGGCCCTATTCCCATTTATTATTATTTGTTTAATTTTTTTTATGAAATAAAACAGTTAAGTAAAAATAAATAAATTTTCATATTTCTAAAGTCAAAAATTGCAATTAAATCATAAATATGTACTATCATATAACACAATATTACAATATCACAAAAAAATTGTGATAGGTAAACAGAACCTTACAATAAAAGCACCACATAAATTGAAAAAAAAAACACTATAGAAATTATAATTAGCATTACTATAGGTTTGAATACAAATTAATTACAAGATCGCATGTGATTAGAGAGATGATATATTTTACCTTTGGAAATCCCATAAAATTTGCTCATTCCCAATTAATAAAAATATGGATGTACACTTTTACCCCCATAATGCATCTGTTCATATTAAAATAGCATTCTTAAAACTACTTTTAACCCCAAATTAATATCATCCGTTGATCTATAAAGATTAATGGATATAATTTGTCCACAAATTACACCCAAACTTAGTGTTCACAAATTAATGATCCTATATATATATATATATATATATATATATATAGGATTGCATTCATTTGTGAACACATGTCTCATGTGTAATTTGTGGACAAATCCTATCCATTAATATTTTAAGATCAATGGATAGTATTAATCATTTGGTGAATGTTGTTTTTCCAATGTCATATGCAATAAAGGCTAAAATTGTACAATCAATTTTTATTATTTTTGGTGGCAACTGTTTTTAGGGAATTAGAATTGAATGGCTAATTAAATACTATCTATGATCAAAGCCGTTAGTTTTTCGTAAAAGATTTCTCTTCATCTTTCATCACCATTTCTAGTTAAAACTTAAAATTTGTTTAATTTTCTTTTATTTTTGTTTATGAGAAAATTCTAATACAATTATTATTTTCACTATTTTTTAATTGTTTGATTCATGTGATATTGATTAGGCGATGAATTTTTTTTGATGAATTTCTCTGTTGAGGGAGGCCTCTATTTTTCTTGAATTACTGAAGAGTTGAATTTCTGTAAGGTATATTTTACTGCCCCTAGTTTGATGTCATAGCTTTTCCAATGTGGTGGTAAATTTCTTTATCTCATGATCTGAATCTTCTATCATTGGCTAGGTGTAGAGACTAAAGAGAAACTATACTCAATTCTGACTATTCATAAGTCTTGAATTTGAGTGCTCGCAAAAAATCAATAACAGTGCTATTATAGTGCAAAATAAAATAAAATATCAATACAACGTGACTATAGAGCAATCGTCAAAACTACATATAACTATCATAAATCAATAACAACAGTATAAAAGCTGAAAAAAAGCAATACAAAAACCATATAATATTTGTCAAAACTATTGTGAATTGATTTGTGCATCCAGATTACCGCTCCATAATCATTCTTGAGCACAAAACATCAATAAAAGCATTATAAAATTTAAAAAGAGCAATGCAAATGGCATAAATAGCATCAATCGAAACTATTGTGGTTTCATTTATATATAAATATGAATATCCTAGCTGCATTATTAACTACCCACAATGAATTGTCAAAAGAGGCTTCATCGTGTAAGAGATTAAATGTGCAATTGCGTACCAAATCATCATAAATCAGCATGAGTTCTAATTTCCCGTATCAAACACAAAAATGGGAGGACAAACACTTGCACACCAATATACACAATTGTGCACAGATAAAGAGAAAGAGTGCAATTCTATAACACATCAGACATTAACATATAAGACATTACAAAATCACAAAAAACCATTATGAATTATTAAAACAACACAAAATTATAGTAGGCCACCTACAAATTTAGTGTTCGTTTCTGCGACATCCAAAAAATATTTATAAACTTATGTAAGCTTCCAATAAAAACACTACAAAAATTAAAAAAAGCAATACAAAAGGCATAAATAGCATTCGACCCTATATTCATTATGGAGCATTTCTGTTGTCCTATGTGAATACTCATATTCCCCTCTATGATGTTACTAATTCTAATTTATCCTCTCAATATTCTTTATTAAAATTACAAACATTACAATACTAGAATTTTACAAAATAAAAAAACAGTTCCACAAAAATAATAATAATATATATACCACTTCACACATCACATAAAAACACCATTACAAAATCTTAAAAAAGCATTGTGAAACGTTAAAATAAAATAATATTATATTAGGCCAACATATTAAAACTATAACACCCACCTACAAATTCAGTAATCATTTTTGTTCGTGCAAAAATATTTATAAAATTATGTAAGCTTCTAATACAATCACTACAAAAATTAAAATAAGCAATACAAAAGGCATAAAGAGCATTCGTCAAAAGTTAAATATGTTGGAATGTTTGTATAGCCTTTTCAGCAAAATATAAGGATGATCTAATTACTAAACCCAAATTCATATTCAATATATCACAATAGCTACCTAATAACCAAATAAAGCACAAATTAAAAAAAAAACGCAATTCATGCAAAAATGATTGTGACAAAAAAAAGGAACTAGATTGTAAAGATAATTAAAAAACATAAAGGTTTTGGCTAAATCCAAAGTTGTAACTAAAATATAAAAAAAGTAAGTCATCATAGCTATATCCAATGTAAGTGATTTAATTACCTTTAATAATCGCTTAAATCATGTTTGTAACTAAAATACAAAAAAAAATGATTATACATTTTTACCCTTGAATGCATCTATAATTGATAAAGTAGAATTCATATTAATTTTACCCCAATTAATAATATCCGTAGATCTTAAAAATAAATGGATATGATTCGTTCATAAATTACACATAGGGTCTATGTTCACATGCTAATGCTCCCCTATATATATATATATATATATATATATATATTCGTTTTAAGTGAAACTTTTTTTAAGGCATTGCATGAAGAGTTTATCCCCTACAATTTATTTCACCCCAGTCTGCAGCTAAACACCCCCCAAAAGTTATCCAGGCCGGTTAAACCGCTGAACAAACTTGTAGCCAGAACCCTCAGCTCTATCTGGATTGCTAGCTTAGGTGCCACGAACATTACAGTTGACAGAAGAATCGAGTGAGCTTTTTTCCCAATAGCTCTTCAGTAGCTGGATCATTTCCCTATCCTGCAGTCAAGTCGCAACAGACTTTCACCAACTGCAACGTAAATGCATTTTGGGAAACAGAAAATAGGAAATTATTTGCAAAGACTTCACATCCGTCATATCTAGAACACACCACTTTCAAATCATTTAAACTAATGCAGATTTATAAATAATTGCTATAGTTACAGGAGTCATAACCCCAGAAGATGCTCTTTCAGTTAATCAAAGTTTGTATTGCTTTGTGAAAGATCCTTTCGCAGGGTTGTTTGGGTTGTCCATGGTCAAACACAGGTTAAAAAAGATGAGAAGTATAGATGTGTGACGTGAAATGTGCAAACAATTCAGAGCTTAATTATTACCAATTTTTCCAAGAAAAATTTCAACTTTGATGTGCAAGGAAGACATAAGGACCACCACAAGAACTGCTAAGAATCATTTGGTCGATGTAACAAGTTATAATCTCAAATTGAAACATCACAACAGAAAGAATGAGGTACATAAGTCCTAACTTTGACTAAAGCTCAATTTGCTCTGAGAGAGGATAGATGGGCATGGCAAACATGCATATATTCAAACCAAATAACTTTCTTAATTAAGGTCAAACCTGTAAATGTAAGTTTTTGCATCCCAAGAAGTCACTAAATTATAATCTTCTTTTCAACATTAAATTCTTTATGAGTCGAAATCCTACACTAATTAGTAAAAGTTCCATGAAAAATACTTTAGAAGCATTAAACTAAGATTCCTGGTACAAAACAACTCACATATCATTCATACGCTAGTCAAGATTAATAATACAGAAAATTAAATGCAGAAAATTAAACTGTATCTTGCGGTAAGAATAATAAAATGCAAGAGTGATTAGCTGTCCTATGGAAATGAAACTAGCAAGTATTTATAATTGTTTTGAATAGCCATAATCTGGCCTAGCCCAGCCGACGTAGGGGTGTGAATTAGTTTGAAGGAGTCCACTTCACCACCAACGGTAATGCTCCACAGATTGTAGGGATATGCTCCACTTCCTTCTCTTCCCTTATCTCCTCTCTCTACGTCTTCTCTCTCCACTTCGAACTGACCTCCACAGGCTTAGGAACTGCTGCACATGTGGACCCACGTCATATGAGTAAAGATAGTTCTGAAATTCCACGCTTAATTCACAACAGATTGTCAAAGCTTCAATAGTTGATCCTCTTTATGCCCTCAATAGAGTCGGCATCTTGGTTATGCCCATAATGGATCCAATCATGCTTCTACTCTCCCTTGTCATACTTTGTCTCTAATAAAACTCTATATATGACTAAAAGTACTAAAAACAAGTAAAAAGACAAAGTAAAAAGACACTAAATTGAGTCCGCATCACACCCACACACTTGGACTCTACTTATCCTCAAGTATGACTATAATTCAAAACTCAAAAAGATAAATTACCGACTCAATTGAAAAGAAAAGACACAACAAGCATGCAAATAGTAGTATGATAATGGGCATAATGAGATCTAGGCATGATAATAATGTTTGGAATTAAAAATACACATGGTCACAATAGATAAATGATAAGTGGGGTTCACTCTGCTCACTTTCTCTCTATGTATGTAGGGACCTGTTTACACTCAGATTTCCAAAAACCAAAACAGACCATAGTATTTGCATAAGATCTAAGTTAATCAATCAATATTAATCAACAATCATGCTCATCAAAAGGTCTTATTTAGGTTATAATGGGGCATGCGGTGCAAAGGTAGAAAGAATTTGGTCATAACTTCAGTTAAGCAGATATGGGCATATTCAGGATCGTCACCCATTGTGCTCCAATTGAAGTAGAAAAAATATGCATAACAGATGTTATCAATAACAGACAGAGCATATATTTTCTTGATTTACTACCAGACAAGACATCAAATAATGTTTTTATTTATTTTATACTTTTTCCTGCTAGTCAATTTCTTTCATTTTCTTTTCTTATTTTGTCAGGGCAATAGATTTGCCTTGTTTGATGTCATGCTCTAATTTGGCCTTTATCATATTTTCATTTTCAAGCTAAGTATATATTCCAGTCCCCATATTCAGATTACTCTTTAAAGAGAGATTTTAAACACCAGGGCTAGAAAACAATTCAAACAAGCTCAATCATGGCAACAAATGGAAATATTTTTATAAAGTCGCAGCCAAACAAATAAGAGAATTGCCTTAATCATCTAAACATGCTTGAAATCAGTGGTATGTTTCATAGAGGGCAAAGGCAAACACAGATCTAATTATGGTTAAGGAATCTTAATCTCACAGAAGAAAAAATAGCAGATGAACTGCAGTCTCAAAACTCGCAGGGTTTTCCTTATCCCTATCTATCATTCTCATATGCAGGTTTAACTCCAAAAACCAATCATTCACATCAGACCTTGCTATGCCCGTAATCAGTACCAACTTAGCATGCTTGTGACACAGCAACAGACAAGGGCAAATCCACCCATACACTTGCTTGATAGTGTACCTTTGAAGGCACAACCAGTGTGCAAATGATATTTGCCTGCAACCGAATAAAATTAAAATAAAAGATAATATTTACCAACAGAAATATGTAAAACCTAATACAAGACGCAAACAACTAAAACTAAATATCCTAAACTACTAACACAAAGGGGCAAAGTATTTAGAGAGAGGACGGGTATTCTAACTTGTATGTTTCTAGTAGCTTCCTTACGGATATTTCCATTATGTCGATTTTCTTGCTCAATTCTTGTATGCCCTCAGTCGAGGTACTGTCTTTTTTGGGGGCTTCATCAGTGCTGTTAAAAGTAGAAGTGCTCGGATTTGACTCTGGCAAGAGAAAATACGGGAGGTTATCCCTATCAAATTCCACTAACTTCCATCGCTTCAAGTGATTCAGGTTAAAGTATTCAATCACATCAAAGGGTTTAAAAGGAGAAGAAGAGAGAGATGTTCCACTTACACTTTCAAAGACACAGGAGATGAATGGACCCATGGAGATGTAGAGAGTATTCTTGCTGATGGCGTTTTTTTTCAGTGTAGCCAAAGTTTACCTTTATGCTTTTCACCATGCATGATGTGACCCAAGATTAGGATCGAACGCACGTCGACAAGTAAGGGTTTAACGACTCCAAAATAACGGAACAAACTAGACGACTAGAACTAAACAAAATACCTAAACTATGACACACAAAATAACACAATATCCAAACGAAAAGGAGGCTGTTTTGGACGGCTAAGATAAAGGTAAGGTTGAAGGTATTTCGATGATGGTGGATAGGTTTAGAAGGGCTAGAGTAGATAGGGTATGATAGAGTTGTAATGGACTTACGGATTGAATGAAACGAAGACAAATTTGACACGAACGGTGGCTGGACTTGGGACGGACGTTGATGGTGATGGATGATGTTGAACGGCAGGTAGGGATGATGTTTCGTCGATGTGAATCACAACCCGAAAGTTTCCTTGAATCTCGAACGTATGCAAGGACAAATTATTTAAGTTGATCCTTAAGTAGCAAGTCTCCGACGATCCCTCGAACGTGGACGACGAATTCTCTTTGTAAAACTTAGAGATGCTAATTCTAAGAGTATGAATTTAATATCTAAACTCACAAAGATTTAATGGGGATGAGACAATATTGAAGAAAAGCTTAATTAATCAAATAAAGTCTAAAGTATGAATGTCACATGGATCCCCTATTTATAACAATAGGTGGACCGAAAATCTATAGCTATAGGACCGAAAATATGGAGTCCAAATAGATCTCCAATTGGATTAGGAAATTTCCTAAACTAGAATTCTATTTAAGGTAGATTCTTCCCTTAACTAAAATTCTAGTCAAACCTATGACTCTTTGACTCCATAACCGAAAATTACTCTAATTAAATTAAATAAAACTAATTTGGACTATAGTCTAATTAAATAAAATAAATACTATAGTCTAAAATAAAATAGCCATCAAGACCGAAAATTGGTCTCTTCTCTTCACTTCTCGGCCTTGAGCTCTTCAACATGCACACATGCATACGTCCACATGCACACGTGCACATCTTCATGTGTTATACTCCATGTCTTGATCTCCATCTTCCAATGTCAACAAGATCATCAACTTCGAGCTACCTTGCACGCCGTCTTCTTCTTCGAGCTTCTTGCGAATTGTTGCTTGCAAATACTCTTGTAACTTCTTAGCTCTTAGTCGAGTGACGGGATCTTTGAATTGTAACTCCGGGTTTAGATCCTCGTTGCTATGGATGTCCTCATTAATGCACCAAAGTATGAACAACTCATGTTGGGTCACCTTCCATGTGCCGTCTTCACAGGCATAAATGTTGTAGGCGATCCAGCGGTGGTAAATCTGCAGCACAACATCCTTGATCTCCCTGTGCTTGCTCGTCCCGGACTTAAACTAGCCAATTTCCCCAATCACCTCCCAATGTCTCTGGATGTCCTTTGTCCACTTCTCCGGGGCTAAGGTCATAGCTTCCTTGTACCATTTCTTCTGGAGATCAGACACTCCAAATATGCCCAAATGTAGGTTCAGCTCTGTGACATATTGTAGTCGACACCTTGCACCTCAAATTTATCATACCGAGTGTGTTCAGCAGATATCCTTTCACCGGCTTAAATTTAAGAATTCAAATGCAAGGTCCTTATAGGCCTATTCATCCATTGCAAGGCCTCTACCCATCCTATGTTCTCGAAGTATTGAAATACTTTGTCTTTTAAGCCCAACGTGATGAGAGTATCGTCATCGAAGGCATAGAGAGGAACGAGTTTCCTCCTGTCGATCCTTTTCAGTCGGTCGGGGTGGATGCTGACTTCTTCCTTTGCAGGCTTTGATGGAGCAATCTTGATGGGGACCTTGGGCCTTACTGGCTTATTCTTTATCTTGAACAGTGGTGGTTCAATTCCTATTGACCGAATGACTTCCTCTGACTCACTTTCTTCAGATGAGGGCTCTCTCTCACCTTCCGTTTCTTTCTCTGTACTCTCATCAAGAAGCTCCAACTTTCGCTTCGCTGTGGGCACAACCGAAGGTTTTTCTTGCTTTGGCTTCAACAGGGACCGGCTAATTTTGATTTTGATGGGCCCTCCCTTTTTCTACCTCTGTGCTCTTCTTAACTATAATAGCCCGGTCCCGAAAAGGGTAATTAAGTGGGGACAGGGTGTTAATCCAAAAAAGATTAATATTTAGAATACAGTTAACAATCGAGTAGGCCAAAGATATGATATGTTCTCTAGAAAATCGAACAACATAACCTCTATAACTAGAGCAAATCCCCGTTTATAAATGGCTTATAAGAGAAGAATGAAAGCTGTAGCAATTCAATAAGCCTTTTCATAGGCCATACAGAAGCAAATAAATAGATACCAACAGTCAATAGACCCATTCATAGGTTGACGAAAGAAACATACACCAATATGCTGAACAAATGAATCCTTTCCATAGGCTAAAATGAATAATCAAGTAGGCATAACAAATGACGGGGCTTCTTCCCCTCAGATTAATCATAAAAGCATCAATAGTTTAGCATATTAAACATGAAATACTAAGAGTGTAACAAAAGCTCAATAAGTCAAGTAGAAGCGTCAAAGGATAGCAATACTTAAGAGTTATCAAAGTAGCATGAATCATAGTGGGATAAATACTATAATAACGAAACATGATCTCAGCAGTCAACCCACATCCACAGCCACCATCGACATCTACATCTCAACTTGAAAACATTTGAAAAAAGAGCGTGAGTACTAATGCACTCAGTGGATTTTATAAGAAAACTCTAAAAATCTTTAGAAATATCCAACATTAACTGGCAGCATATGGGAAGCAAAATGTGAAATATCCTCCCATATCTACAAAATATTTTTACTTTCTGTGGGCCCTTCGTGACTCAAACCTGATGTCTACTGTACCCTGAGGTATGCCTTAGGATAAGGGAGGGGTTGCCTCAAGTATCCCACCGAGTATGCGATGGGGTTACCCAACAGTGACTCCCCAGTGATCAAAAGATCACAACCTAGTGACCTAAAGGCCACCACCTGGTAACCCGAATGTTACAACCCACATTTATGAGTATGCGATGGGTTTATCCATCAGTGACTCCGAGTATGCGAGGGGGTTATCCAATAGTAACTCCCTAGTGATCAAAAGACCACAACCTGGTGATATGAAATCACAATTCCATGAGCTCAATATCCTGCTTAACAAACATTCAATCTCAACATTCAATCCTCAATATTCAATCTTAACAATCAAACCTCAATATTCAATCCTCAACATTCAATCTTAACAATCAAACCTCAATATTCAACCCTCAACACTCAATCATGCTAGCATAGATCATAACCTAGAATGAAACATCTAGGTCTAATTCCTCAATCATTAACATAGTCTCACTGCCTATAAGGGATACTACCATCAACCTATAAGATATCATCTATCTAAGCAAACTTCCACATTATAATATCAATACCAAAGAATCAATCCTATGATCATGATCATATATGTGTGTGTGTGTGTATCTCAAATCAATAAGCCATATCACAATACCTCATGCTAACATCCATAACATATCATGCTCAAGAGCTCAAATAACAATTCATATCATCAATTTTCATAGCATAATAATTCCTTGTACAGAGATTAATTAGGCAGAGCATAAAATCATTTAATTGGATATTTCATTTTGCCCTATCATGCTTCTAGAGCTCACTAGCTCAAAACCATAGATGAGTATAATGTTACCCACATTGATCATTATTCTCAAGGTGAAGCAACTGGTTGCAATTCCTTTTTTTGATTCCTCCGGGGTTCGGCTTGTCCTACAAAAGTTGATTATCAACTAAGCGATCTATTTGAAGATCTTAGGACCCAAAATCACAAAAATGAAATTCCTTGACTACGACCATATTACAGATTGTACGACTTTAGATACTTCTAATCAACTCGGTATGAATGTTTAGTGTTTGTTTGTGTTGTCTTATTATAGGAATTTTGCATGTTTAGTAAGTTATTTTCTAGTATTTTTAGTAGGTTATGTGTGGATTTTGTGTGTTTAAGCTTCACTTGTTGCTCTCATGGTGGAAAATACCAAGTTGTGCAAACTTGAGCTTTTGTTTCCAAAAGCAGGGATTTTTGGCATTAAGGTGGCAAGATTACCGAGCTTGAAGTTTTTGCTCTAGCGGAGAAGCGAATTGATGGACCGAACTGAAATTGCGGGCCAAACTGATGAGGAAAAGCCGAACTTGAACTGAATTTTGAAGTTGGAACACAGAGCGAGAAGACCCGGTGCCCCCGTGCGCGTGCCTCGGTAGCTGCTGCAAGTCTCGGCACTAACTGCACGGCGCAACTGCGCCCCACCCCGTGACCGCGCGCCAACCCTCTAGGCTTTTTAGCTCCCGCGGGCGCGTAGGCTTGCGCCGGCGCGCAGGACACGCACACTCATATCCTCCACGAGCGCGCAACATGCGCATCGCCCGCTCCCGCGGGCGTGCACCACTGCGCGGTCGCGTGGGTGCCCAGTTCATGCTCTTCCAATCAGTTTTTGACGTTTTGATCGTTGTTTTCCCTTCCTCCCATCAACCTAAGCCTCACTCCTTTAATTTCCTTCACATGGCTAGCTTGATATAATTTAATGGGTAAAGACTTTTGGGGCAATCTAAGTAGTAGGTACATAGGGATTAATTTCCCCTAAGCTAGCTTTTAACTTTTTGCCTCCAATCTCCCAACAAAAATCTCCCAAAAAATCCCTCACATTAACTCCGCTCTTATCATCAACTCTCACATCAACTTTTCTCTCACCCCTCAACCCATCCAATCACCTCTCTTAATTTTGGATATCTCTCACTTGACTTTGGGGGGATTGATTCATTCATCATTCATCATTCATCATTCACTTCATCTTCTCCATTTTTCTCCCTACATCTCACCATTTTTCTCTACACCATCACCATCACTCTCCACCATTTCTTCATGCGCGTTGACAATAGGTTATCCTCCCTAACGGATGTGTCATATCACTAGATTCTCTAGAAATTAAACCTCTTTATAGATAACTGTAGGACACTGTTAGAATAAATTGACTCCTCCAACTGGAGACAATGAGTTCGAACCAGTGCTCTTGGAGTGAAGATGATGGTGTTTACATTTAGTTATAATTTTTAATAAACGTCCACACTAATGTGGCTTATTAATTAAGTGATTACATGACCGGGAATATTACCAACTATTATTTCACTTGTCAAAAGAAAACTTCACCGGAGGTGAATTAAAGGCTAATAACCTATTTAAAAATGAAATTTATGAACGTCCACACTAACATGGCTTAAAGAAACATTTTTAAAATGTCGGTGGATATACAAATAATTCATTTTGAGAATTTCAATTATATGATTATATTAAAGGGTGTGATTGTACTGCATGTTTTACTTTTCTGTTATTCCATATTATCATGGCACTATCCAGCTTGTCTTCTATTCTCAAAAGTTTTAATCAGTGAAACACTAAAGACCGGATTCGAAACTTAACATTGTCCTAAATGGCTGAAGGTTTAAATTGTACTTGATGAGGAATGTCATAAAAAACCAGTTGTGAATTCTGATGAAGTAGTAGAAACCTCTTATGTTATAATGTTCAAACTTAAGAAACTCTTCGGACATCAGAATTACACAACAAAATGCATTGCCATGAAAAATCTGATGAACACCAAGATGGTCAATTCCATTCCTGCAAGGGATCACGTTCACTTGATGATAAGCTACTTATAAGAGATCGAAATCTTGGATGGTGAACTCGATGCCGAGTCTTAGATCGACATGGTGTTTGACAGTCCGTCCCTAAAGTTTAAAACAGTTCCTTTTGAACTTTGGCATGATAAAGAATAATTAATGTCACTTTATTAGAAATGCTTGCTGATCTCCAGATAGCTGAGATGCTTGTGAAAGGCATCACAATGGCGCATATGGCTAAGAGAAATGCATCTTCGGGTAAGAAGAATAATGCATCTCAACTAAAGGAAGCGTGTGAGGCAATGAACAAAATGACATAGTTACCTCAAAAGGACCTTAAGTCCACGGATGTGCGCTTCAAGTACAATCAGCTAAGACATTGTAAGTCTGAGTGTCCTCTCAGAAGGAAATGTATGTCTCACTCGTTTGAGTGAAGATGAGATCACCATCTACATGTGCAATGCTACGGAAGTGGCGGCTATTGTAGTGGGAGACGTACATTTACTTTTCAGTAGTGATAGATTTTTTAGTTTTAAAGCATTGTTTTTATGTGCTAAACTTTAGAAACTTGGTTTCTGTTTCTAAGTTGGTTCTGAATTGATATTTTGTTACCTTTGATAACAAGTTTTGTTATTATGGTTGGAAAACATTTTATCTATTATGGCACGTTGGATGTACATCTTTAATAAAACTAAAACCTATGCTAACACTACAAAGCAACTATCGAATGCATTGACTAACTTCAATAAAAGGAGGAATCTTCGTGAAAGAATTAAACCTATCTTTGGCATTAAAGACTTGGACATATTATTCTTAAGATTATTCAAAGTTTGACAAATGATGGTCCATTGGGCTAACTGGTCCTAGAATCGTTTATTTGTGCAATTCCTACTTAGAAGAAAAAATGACCAAGTGTCATTTTAAAGCTAAAGGAATCAGGATGTCACAAATATGATCGGCCAATCACTCCCATGTCCTAAAAAGATGGTGTTGCGTATGTGAGAAACTGATAATTTATACCATTTTTTATTTCAAATGAAATATGTATAAAAGAGAAAAACTCGTACCTAAAAATCCCAAATATTACGAGATGATAACTCAGGGAAACGAAGCCTCATTAAAACTTGTATGGGAAAACCCAAAGTGGTAAAACCATACAGGAAACAAGCCGAAAAGCCACCTAAGCCAGCCAGAAGAATTTCGCCAAGAAGCATAGCCGCCAATGTAACAACTCCGATTTTCAGAATATTATTAAGAAATTTCTAATTAAGATTAGGAATTATTAAGAGGAAATTTGATCATAATTAAAGAAAACGGATGTAAGTTACAACTTTAGGGTTCTTTTTGTAAAAAATCATCTTTTTGAATTTTATTTGTGATATCGTAGGATAACTAATTTTAGGCTTGTTCGAAAGATAACAGCCCAAGGAGTTTGTCAGTATCATCATAATTTTAATCTGGAATCTATGGGAGTCTCGGTGTTGAAAAACATAAAGGGTTAACCTGTGAATAGTAATTTTCCGAAATGACGTAATTTTTTATTTTTTATGAAATCTTGTGTGTTGACTCAGGTCATGTTTTGACAAGCCGGCCCCATGAAAAATCACCCAATGAATCCATTCATATTTCTCATATTTTCAATTAGACGTCAAACGAATGCTCTGGAGCATTTTTAGCAAAAAGTGCGGAATAGTAAATTTTTGTTTCAAAAGTAAATCCTTCATCGATTTTCTTCGAACGACCTCCTTATTTTTCTTTGATGGGTTGGTTCAATAGTACTCGAGGTAACGAGTCTCCTAATATTTTTGGATTTTGTGTTGGGGATCATTTGGACCTCGTCATTGAATAAAATAATTTTAATCGAATCCAAAAAATGTTTTATTAGTATTTTATATCCGAATTCCCTGCCGAATATTTCTAATTTTCCCTTTACATAACAGCTGATCTCCAAACTTATCACTCCACGTCTCATTTCCTCAACCATACATTCAATCTTGGGGCCAAAGAAAGAGATGGAAAGAAAGAGAGAGAGAGAACCAAGAGAGTGAGATAAGAGATTGAGAGAGAGATTGGAGACTAGAGAGATGAAAATAGAGAGATTGGATGGGAGAGAGAGCTGGGAGGAAGCAGCTTCGTCTCCGGCCACCTGAGCCTCTGCTGCTACCACCATCGTCGGAGAAGAAGGTCGCAGCTGCTGCTGCTGCTCGTCGCCGCCATTGGCTAGACGCCATCTCCGTCCAACTGCCATCTTCATCGATCTCGTCTTAGTTCATCTCTAAATATTTTCACTTGATTTTCATATATTTCGTGTATTTATATGTGCTCTTCATTTTGTCTTTTGATATCGTTGTCATCCGGCGGCCGAAAACCAGCCAAATCACCAAAAAACAGAAATTGTTACAATTACCGATCAGATTCGATATTTTGCCATTTTAGGACCTTTCGAGGTCTCGAATCGAAAAAGTTTCAACTAGAAAGTTGTTTGGAATATTATTTTACATAAGGATAGCTTGTCATTGTTTTATTTTTGAGTTTCCTGTCATTTGGTTTTTTGCCCAAAATGTTAAAGTTGTTCGGGTTTTATTTTTAAATCAAAGGTCATCAGAAAAATCCCAAATTTATATATGTGGCTGCTGTTATGATGTGGATATACTCGATTTATTTCATGATTTTTGGATTAATATACAGTGTCATTGGATTTTGTAAAAAATGTCAAAAAATGGTAAAAATAACAGGGTGTCATCTTTCACCAATCTTTTGACTTGGTCAATCTTAGATTATTGTTTCAAGCATGTTTCATGTTCATTGTTTGTTGTAATTTCCGAGTTGCTACAAGCTAACTAATTCGACTTACCGGACTCCCGCAAGAGGACGAGGTCGATTGTACAGTGGTGAGCTAACATGGGTCG
Source organism: Perilla frutescens (assembly GCA_026008535.1). Lineage (NCBI taxonomy): Eukaryota > Viridiplantae > Streptophyta > Magnoliopsida > Lamiales > Lamiaceae > Perilla > Perilla frutescens. Next base: position 20,587,722 of record BRKX01000004.1, read on the forward strand.
TGTCTCTCAAGGAAGGCTTCGTATGGGCGATTATCTTCTAGGTTATGCATGCAAACATGGTTGACAATTTAATTATAAACCTGAACATTCTAATCATGGATTTGAGGATTGTTTTAAACTAAGGAATTTAAATAAGCAAATTAACTAATAAATTAAGCACAAACAATGACAAGATCAAGATCGAAAGAAAAGATTATGATAAGAGCATTAGGGTGTAGATTCTCTCATTGGTTTCTCACCTAACTTGTTTCAAGTTGGCTTCATTAATCTTAAACATACAATAGTCCTTTCAAGCGGTTTAACTTCAATTACTGTCACCGTCTATCCATTAAACCCCTATCGACTTTATTATACGAACAAGATTAACTCTTTAGGCTTATGTGACCCAATCCACCTAACGTTGAAGGAACATTGGTCGGGATTGAGAATCTCCTTTCGGTCTCATCTAAAACCAAGCAATACTAAGTAGTGATCAAATACTCAACATAAATAATCACAATTCCAACAACAAGCAACCAACCATCACAAGCATGGATTGAAACTAAATAGATTATCTACCCCCTAATGTAGAGATTTAGCCCATCATCATGCTCAAAACATCACAAATATCATATAAGTTCATCATCTCATAATCAAATGCAAATATCATAAACTTCTACAATATTCAATGTTTCAAGAGTTTTGGGACAACCCCCACAAATCAACCTAGTTAAGAAAGAAAATACCAAGGGAAGATCCTCCTATCGAGCCTAGCTTTCATGGACGGCTCGGAGTCAAGTCCTTCTTCTCCTTCCTCAATCTTGAGCCTTTTTGTCTCTTGTCTTCCTCCTCTCCTCCTCTCTTGAACGGTGGTGGTGGTGGTCCACTTCTTAATTAAACCAGATTAATGGAGACCATTTTAGATTCCTGCATACTTTGGTATGAATCTTTTCACTTAGTTATTTATACTTGAAGTTTTCATTTTTTTTATCACATAAGCATGCAAGATCATCATCCACGACATGCAAACATACAACATTACAAGCATAATAATTTAAACTAATTAACAATCATGTCATATATCTCATGTTGCATTCATGAGATAATCTTGGAAAGTCAACTCCGGAAATCTGAACTTCACCCTCGCCACCACCATGCATCTCATCAAAACCATATCGCCGATTAGCGTTTCAGGACGTGTTCGGAATATTGTCATTCATTGATTGGGCATGCTCCACTCTCCTTCCTTAAGTATCCTCATCTAATTCTTCTATAATGATTTCTATTCCAAATTTAAATCTTTTTTTTTATCATATTTGAATAAATCCAATGATATCAGTTACTTTATCCAAATCCACTAGGATAAAATAATCATTATCTTAAATATTCAATTTTCATAAGATAAAGATTTTAATTATGAAAAATTCTAATATATCTATAATAATAAAGGAATTAAAATTACAACCCAAGACTATGTGATTTTCGAAAATCACATCTATACACTAACATTTCATTTTTCTTATTACATTAAACCAACGTAATAAAATAAAATGCTAATCTAATCCAGGTATTTTCTCATGGATAAAAAACTCGTAGCCAAACCGGCATACGTTATCATATTTGAATAAATCCAATGATATCGATTACCTTATCAAAATCCACTAGGATAAAATAATCATTATATTAAATATTAAATTTCCATAAGATAAAGATTTTAATTATGGAAAATCTTAATATATCTAGAATAATAAAGGAATTAAAATTACAACTCAAGACTATATACACTAACATTTTATTTTTCCTATTACATTAAACCAACGTAATAAAATAAAATGTTAATCTAATCCAGGGATTTTCTCATGGATAAAAAACTCGTAGCCAAACCAGCATACGACCATCAACAACCATACATTTAACATAATTAAATCATCACATCACAAAAATAAATATCATGATAGTCGGTATCATCTGCAAATAAAAACTGTCTACATACAACAACTATCAAATTAAGTGATAAATATAAAATTGCATATGATATCGATACATGATCATTTTCGAAAATGGCAATTTAATTGAATTAAAAAATTTCAAAAATAATACTAAGATAAAATTTAAAAATAAATTATAATTTTCTACCAAATTAAATCTTATAATTTTCGAAAATTTCACTAAGATAAAATTTGAAAATTAATAATAATTTTCCACCAAATTAAATCTTATAAATTCGAAAATTCCCTTAGGATTAAAATTTAAAATTTTAAAATTAATCAAAAAATTCCTCCAAATTAAAACCTAATATTTTCGGCCATCCATAGTTAAAAATAATAATTTGAAAATTTGATATTAGTCAAAATCCTTTCCAAAATATATACTAGGTATCAAAATTACTAGAATAAAAAAAAATGAAAGTTTTGATCCTCTTCAAACATTTACCAAATTTAAAATTCTATTTTAAAACCTATTTGAATTATAATTTGGTAGCTTTTGACATACACCAAAAATTACTTTCTCCAATTATAATACCCATAATTTAGCGATCCTCATTAGGATTAAATTTAGAAATTTTAAAATTAATCAAAATTCTATTTCAAATTAAATCACAAATTTCGAAAATTACAAAAATTAAATTAGGGAATTGAGACATCAATTTTCGATCATAGTTATAAGAATTTGGAAAAATTGATTTGATCAAAATAGCATTCCAAATTTCGAACATGATTGGGAATTAAACTTTGGAAAAAATCATCATGGATAAAACACCATTCCAAATTAATATCCCATGATCGAAAAATAATTAAGATTAAAATTAGGATTTTTCAAAATCCTTAACAATTTTAATCTCTAATTTTCGAAATCAACATTAGAATTAAATTTAGAAATTTTGACATACATCAAAATTCCTTCCCAAATTTAATACTAAAATTTCAAAAATAACTATAGGAATAAAACAAGAAATTTTCGAATACTGCAAAAATTTCTCCAATTTTATTCTTCAAAATTCGAACATGAAGAACTATTAAATCTGAAAATTTTAAAACTTAAAAAATATCTACAAATTTAATCATACAATTCGAATTAACCATAAAATTAATCTATGTGTAAATGGATACAAGTATTCAAATTCCAAATAACAAATGCTTTTTTAGCCAACATTGATAACTCATGTTTTTTTATTCAAACTTTTTCACAATGTCTTAAATACCCTTACTAAATGGTGGGTCCAGTCAACAACTACCTCTTTGACTCATCTTTGAATTTGAAGAAATTCAAACCGTGACAAAAACTCTGACGGGCTGGGGAATATATTCTCACGAGTCACGAGCTTGAGAGTAAAAAACACTCCTTTGACTGTCATTTGTCTTAAATTTGAATAGTCACGAATTTAACGGGCCAAAACACTGACGAATTTAACCGCAATAAACTCACGAGAAGGGGGAAAAAATCCTCACGAAAATCTGGGAAAAACCTCACGAAAACCAGCCAATTTTTATCGCGACTTTGAAGAACAGTCCTGAAATTGAAGAACCCATCGACGGTAGGTTACACGCGATCTCGAGCCATGGAGAATTTGGAGCCTTGGGCCGTGGAATTTCAACAGGTTAGATATCTAAACTCGAACGATTTCATGATTTAATCGATTGATTTCATGTTGAATTTCTCTCAATTTAAATATGTGGAATCCAATTCGTGTCTCTTTGCCAATTTGCATCACATAATATGTTTGAATGTCGTTTTTTGTGAATTAGAATATGAGAATATGTGAAATAGGTTGAACTTTGTGGATTTCGATTCGTATATTTTTTGCACTGTTAATTTTGAATTTGTTGATGATTTCGTGAAAAAAATTGCTCACGAATAGAGATCTCGTGATAATATACACACACGATATCTCTATTCGTGTAAATAATGACCACGAAATATATTATCGTGTTAAAAATATTCGTGAGAATATATTTACACGAAATGGGATATCGTGTAAATATATTCTCACGAGAACCCTTGTCGTGAGAATATATTTACACGATATCCCATTTCGTGTAAATATATTCTCACGATTTGTTTTTTTTTTTTTCCGGTTGTGCTTGCAATTTTTATGTCATAATTAATTCTTCTTCTCAATCATTGGTGAATTTTCAGTATGTAGGTATCTATATCATGTCCAATTAGTTTTAATTTAATTATATTTGTTTTATTTCTGCATTATTTATTGCTAATTTTTTGTATATTATTTAAAAAATAGCGTGATTGGGTGTGGAGGAGAGAGGCCTTACAGAACATCACATGCGTGATCAATTTATACTGGAAGGACAATATGAGTATAATTAGGGAAGTATTACACGTGATCAGTGGTGGGGCCGAACTATTCGAACAGTTTAGGAGAGAGTCATGTTTTGGGCATCTGATAGATTTCGTGGGTGGAAACAGTTGTAACAATGCTTTACACGCATTGTTGAGTAGGGAGATGATTATTGACGGTGCAGAGGAGCACGATATTTGGTTTCGGGTTGGAGAAACCAATATTAGATTTTCTTCGAGTGAGTTTGCTCTGGTGACTGGACTGCAGTTCGGAGGATCCGATTTTGATCCGTCTGCATCACATAAGATTTCTAGGAGATCTTTTTATTCTCGTGAGTTGAACAAGACACCTCTGAGGGTGAAGGACCTACTTGAGAAGTTTAGGACCTATTCACTAGGAGATGACCTCATGGATTACGTCATGGTCGCCAATGTCCTATACCTGCACACCATGATCTTTAGATATGATCAGACACACATGATAGATGACTGGGTATGGGTCTTAGCCGAGGATCAGGATCGATGGAACTCATTTCCATGGGGAGCTTATGCATTCAGTCTCTTGACGCATTATATGAGTTTGGTACTGTCTACTGAGGTGGAACTGAGGAGAAAATTCAAGAAGACGGAGGAAAAAACCAGATTGTCTTATCATTTCTATGGACCGGTGTGGGCTCTACTGGTATGAATCTCAATTTTGTCACGATTATGACTGTAATCTTCTTTTATTGAGTATAATTTGATCAATATCTTATTCTAAAGGTGTGGGCATATGAGGCCTTCCCGAGACTCGGTGCACATTCTGCACAGATTCCAGCACCAGACGCTTTGCCCAGGTTTTTGAAGTGGGCCTTTAAGACGAAGACTGCACGTCTGGGCACATTGTTTTCTGATGAGGTAAGCATTTATTTTAAAGAATGTGTGTTCTCTTGATTATTTGAACTGTTTCTAATAAATTATTTACCAAATGCAGCAATTATGCTTCATATATTTACAGTCGAGTGAGCATGAGATGGTCACTCCATATTACAGAAGTGTCTTGCTCGGTGATTGTATGGGCGTGACGTATGAGGCGCAGCGCAATAAGAGGGTGAAGCCCACTTATCGAGAGCTGGCTAGAGCCCATCAGTCCAGAGCTCCCTCTCCTCCCAGAGCTCCCTCTCTCTCCCATCTACCGCTATGTCGGACAACAATACATTGCCAAGCCATCTGCAAATTAATAATAAACAGTAATTAAGGTAATTTTAAAAAAAAGATCTCGTGAGAATATTATCACGGAAGCACAGAATTCGTGACAATATTGTCACGGTTCAGGTGATCTCGTGACAATATTGTCACGAATTCTATTATCTCGTGACAATATTGTCACAAAATGAAGACATTATAATATTTTTAAAAAAAAATTATTGTCACGAAATCTATTCATTTCGTGACAATAATTTTTTAGTCACGAGATGTGTTCTTCTCGTGAGTATTATTGTCACAGTTTATAGATTTCGTGACTATATTGTCACGAAATCTCTGAACCGTGACAATAATACTCACGAGAACACTGTATATTCGAAAAAAATTTCGATGCTACTAATCTTTACAAAACATCCAAATCTTCAATTTCACGTTAATCTACCACAAAATATCCTAATTTACCAACAATGTATGCATATACGATTACTAAAAAATTACAAAACAAACATCTTATAACTTGAATAACTATTAAACAAATCTATTATGAAATTAACATAAACTACGGATAAATTACTTAAATTTTTAAAAGGACGTTATACCCGACTAATTCGAACAACTTGACGGTTATAAAAATTAAAAAACTAACCTCAAATTTCTTGGATATGTGTTGTTTCTCCAACAATATTTTGTAAAAAGGGGCGTGAGTTTTGGTTGGCAAAATCGTGAGTATTTCATTCAATATGTTTTCTTCAATTTGGAATTAAATGCATGCAACCACATTCCAACTACCTAAATTTAATTCTAAGATTTTCGATTTTTATTTAAAAAAATGCCACACATTCATCTTTTAATTAATGAGAAAAGAAATGAAAATTGTTCACATGAGACAAAAAGGGCATATAGGACTTTTACATCACTTTTTGAATAGAAAAGCATGACTTATCAATCTTGGCTAAAAAAGCATTTGCTATCTTGAATTTGACTACTTTAATTTTTCACCCTTAATCTATAGCAGAGGTTTTACCTGGCTCTGATACCAATCGTTGCGATTTTTTTCGAATTGTACCCCCACATAATCTATTTGGATGCGATTAATTCTAAGCACATGTAAATCATAATTTTATGTGTGACATTAATTATCCTATGTTGAATTAGAGAATAATACTTAATTATTCTTTGTGATAAACTCTTTCCATTTCGGGATCAGGATGTCACAAATATGGTTGGCCAATCACTCCCCTGTCCTAAAAAGATTGTGTTGCGTATGTGAGAAACCGATAATTTATACCATTTTTTGTTTCAAATGAAATATGTATAAAAGAGAAAAACTCTTACCTAAAAATCCTGGATATCACAATATGATAACTTAAGGGAACGAAGCCTCATTAAAATTTCTATGGGAAAGCCCAAAGTGATAAAACCATACGGGAAAAAAGAGTACTCCTCTAAACAAAACGGAAATAACCAGGAACAACTAGATCATGTTGAATTAACGAAATAATACAAGGAATGGCATGAAACCAAACACCGCAGGAAGGATAGGGAAAGCTAAGCAGTGGGTCACTTTATTCCCCTCACGATAAATATGAATAACACGAAATTGAATATAATCCAAAAATACCAAAACTCGTCAGTAACGACCCTTCAACAACCAAGGAACCTGTAAACTACGAATAGACAATAGATACACCACATAAGTTAAGTCTGCCTCTAGCTAAATAAAGTCCAGAGAGAGACATTGAGCCCATTCAAGAGCCTGGATTACTCCAATTAATTCAGCAAGGAAAGCAAAATTGATACCATCATCCGAATGAAAACAACACACCACCTCGCCATTTGATCGCCCAAAACCCCCTCTAGAAGAGATTTTTCCTGGTGAACCAAGTGAAGAGCCATTCATGTTGATTTTAGCCCATCCTAATGGCAAGGGAAGCCAAGCCACCTGAATAATATTCGGTGGAGGAGCTGATCTAGGCAACACACCAAGAGTTTTCAAAGTAAGAAGATCCAAGACTTTATTCCGCATATATCCCTTCTTGCCACCCACCAACAATTCTTCACACATCTTCACCCGAACTGAGGATATAAGTAACTGAGGAATGGGAGAAATATTCTCATAAATCGCCTTATTAAGTAAGGTCGATAACATCCACACCACCGTGACAACGGCCAACTTCCATAACATCAGAAGCTGAGAACTGAAAGATAGGCGCATAAACTGAACCCAAACTTCATGCATAGAGGACGCCTGAACATTTGAAACATGAAACACACCAAAACACCAACGCTAAATGAGTTATGTTGTAGAATAATGCCAAAATAAATGATCAAGAGATTCCGCCTCATTTCTACACACCAGACAAATAGTTAGGCCGATATAACCATGACTACGAAGAACATCCATAGTAGATAAACGTGAAAGCAATAATCGCCAAACAACCATAGATCGACGTAGAGGAGTATTAGACCCCCATATCCAGCTCCTCCCCCACTTCACCGTAAGAAATTTGTTTCACCAATGCCACCTTGCAATTTTAGCCGTGATGTCTCCATGTAAGGATTGAACCCAGACCCTCTCATCAGCCTGCATGACAATAAGAATCCTCAAAATATCCTCCACCACAGCCAAGAAAGAACTGAAAAAATTAACAGTAAACTGCCATGTGCCATCAACCAAATAATTCGCAACCTTGTCGTTGTATTGGCTATGCAACGAATCTGGAATGCCTAGCTTCTCAACAATAACATAACCTTGCCAATTGTCATTCCAAAAGTTGATCAAAGAACCACTCTCAATTATGCAATATGACTCATGCACAAGATTGTGAGTATGAGAGCGAATTACTGGCCAAAAAGATGAGAATGTTAATTGCCTAGGTTTACATGGATAAGGCAAGTATCTCGAGCAGAAGAGCTACATTATATAAGAATTAGAGGTAAGAACCTTCCATGCATGCTTTAGAAGTAAAGCCTTGTTAATCTCCTCAAATGACGATAACCCTAACTTACCTTCCTCCTTAACCGCACACGTTCGACCCCAACTGACTGCCGTGAGGAACGAATTACAATGTTACCCTTCCACAAGAAATTACGAGATGCAGAATCCAGGGCTTTAATTAAAGAATCCGGCCATCGATACACTATCATTGAATGAGTACCAAACTTTGAATCATAGATTTAATAAGACATAATCTTCCCACCATAGATAGAGTTAGTCCACTCCACCTATCAAACTTCGCCATAGTCTTGTCTGCAATGGCACAAATATGAGTTAACCTTGGACTTCTTTTAAAAATTAGCACACCGAGATAATCTGTAGGAAAAGATCCCATCTTAAATCCTAGCCCTGCACTCATTGCCGTTCAAATCTCAGCAGAAACTCCATCAGCATAGAAGACTCGAGATTTGAGATGATTACAGACTTGCCCCGACATAGAAGCATAAGAATCCATAATTTCTACAAGAATCTTAACATTGTATAAAGAAGCTCGATAAAAGAGAAAAACATCATCATCATACAATAAATGAATGGGGGAAGTCAACCCCACTGCTATAAGACATTGGAATTAACTGCTTCATGAGCACCAAAGAACTTATCATATAACTTAGCACGTCTTCAGCAATACCAAACAAGAAAAGAGATAGAGGATCTCCTTATCTCACACCTCGCGAACACTCAAAATAACCATGAGGCGTACCATTTAGCAAAATTGACAAATGGGCTGAAGACAATATATTTGTTATCCAATCACAAAACTTCCCCAGAAAACCAAGACCTCTTAGCACCTTCTGAAGAAAATCCTACCGAAGAGTATCAAATGCTTTGGATATGTCAACTTTTAATGCCATGTTCCTTCCTGCATGTGTTCGATCTAAAGAATTAACCCCTTCTGAGGCTAATAAAATGGCGTCATGAATATACCTCCCATGAATGAAACCAAACTGTTGCGGCGACATCAAATTAGAAGCGATAGCATTAAGCCGAGTAGCTAGAACCTTAGTTATGATTTTGAAGAAAATGTTGCTTAAAGCTATGGGACGAAAATCCTCAACCACCATTTCCTGCTCTTTTCTGGGAATTAATACCAAAAAACTGGAATTAGTACCTGGGGGAATGTGCCCAAAACTGAAGAATTTCGTAACATCAACATGTATATCAGATGTACTAATATCCCATGCGACATGAAAGAATTTACCAGTGTATCCATCAAGTCCCGTAGCACTATTAATATCTAGACCAAAGACAACAGTTTTCACCTCCTCCAAAGAAGGTCGTGAGATTAGAGTTTGAGCTTTTTGAAACTCCATTGTCCTGGGAAATAAACCCTCAACCTTAGACAAGTCCACCTCCTGAAGATGAGAAGTAAATAAATTTTTGAAGTAATTAGTGACATGAATGGTAATCTGCTCATGTAGAGTTTGAGCTTTTTGAAACTCCATTGTCCTGGGAAATAAACCCTCAACCTTAGACAAGTCCACCTCCTGAAGATGAGAAGTAAATAAATTTTTGAAGTAATTAGTGACATGAATGGTAATCTGCTCATGATTGGTAACAATCTCCCCAGCAATAGACATGGCATTAATAAGATTCTTTATCCGTTTAGCCTTAACCGCTGTATGAAAAAAATTTATGTTCTGATCCCCATCATTAAGCCAGTCCAATCTGCTCTGCTGATGCAAGTGGGAAGATTTGACTAGCAATAACCCATTAATCTCAGCCTGCAAATAAATTTCCTCATTAATCCTCTCATCGGTGAGACCATTTGAGGATATCTCATCTTGAACGACTGCCAACCTAGACTTAAGCTCAGCAACTTTCACATTAAAATTCTCAAACACCATTGCATTCCGGTGCTTAAGTGTCCCTTTTAAGCGTTTTAACTTCAACATCACCTGTCTATTTATACACAGAGGCCAAGATTTGAATTTGGCCCATGGATTGGCCCATCTATAATTCTGGATCGGATATCAACGTGTCCATGACTTTCCTTATATGGCAGATTTTTTCCTTGTGGGAAAGATATTCCAACAGTATTTTGGAGTAGATCTTTATTGTGACCTAGTAGATGCACTTTCCATATAGGATTGATCTGATCTTGAATTTCAGGGCTGCGGTCAAATCTTCCTTTTTTGCTTCTGTAGTTCCCTCAGCAGCTCTGCATTCTTCCTGAATTAAATTTGCGTAAGTTTCTTATACCCACAGAGGCCTCGTCAATTTTCTGAATTTAACTTTCCTTGTAGAGAGATTCTCTTTCCTTGGAAGTGTAATCAAATCCCTAATTTCTAGGGATTTGATTTTATATCTTCAGTGCATGCCCACAAAAAGAAAGTTTCTTTTTGAAAAGATAGATCTTCTAGATAGCTCAAAATATATCCACTAGATTTGGTAATATCTACTTTAATAACATCTTCTTTCCTCAACCAACCTAATGTCGAAGATCTTAGATCTTTTATTAATCTTCGGATTTCACATTTGCCATCACTAGATCTGCCTTTACTGAAGTCTACTCGAGTCTTGTGGGCATGACAACAACTTTTAAGAGATGAAGTGTTTTGGGATCTTCAAGAAAGCTATTTTCTTGAAGCTCGGTACAGTGAAGGTTCCTTTGTGCTCATGTCATCATGTTTAGGCATCAGAATATCCTCTGCGTATGATTCTTCCTTTATCATGCCTTATTCCCAAACTGGTCTTTTCCTACTCAAAGCACAAAATAAAGGACATTTAATCTAATAAAAAAGACACTAAAATACATAAAATAAATCGACTTGTCAAGCGCTGAGAAAGGGAACGTAGGTAACTTCCCCATGCTGAGTCTTCATAACAAGCAGTGTGGCGTGCTCACACAAGGACCCAAGAGGATAAGAATGACGAGCAATGGGATTCATTATCTGCTATGATGACCTCGATGAACACAACCATCGGTACACTCAACACCAATTTTTATATTATAAATGAGGCCTTCCAGACTCTACAGACGGACGTGACCACCATGCGGGGTGAGGTCTTTGAAATTCGGGACATGATTAGGGTAATGTATGTTAGTTTTTTTATATAGGAAGACTTGTCTTTGTATACATTCTACAATATTTTTTAACGATATAGATTGAATATTTATTGCAGTCACTGTGTGCATTTATTTATAGTTATATTTATCTGTTAGTTCCATATACTTGCATTGTAGATGATATGGTGTGGGTATACACATAGTAAAGATCATATCATCAGATTACTTACAATGTATTAAAAGGCTCACGGTTTAGATGGTCCTGAACCTACCATCGGTACACCGTAGAATAATCTGATAATTAGTTTCTCTTGACTAGCTGATTATTCTAGTACACTAGCTTAAGTATTGAGGTGGATCATGATATAATACTATTCTCTATTCTGACCTTAAATGAGAGAATAAAGATCCGAAAAGTTCGGGTTCATAACTTATATATATATTGGCGAACATATATATGTTATGTCTATTACTTTGATTTATTATTGCGTGATATTCTTTGATTGGATCGACAACCTCGATATTTTTAGTAGTGGCATTTACGTATATGATGGGTTGTGCATTATATATGGCCATTGTGTCCTGGTGTGTCAGGTTGATGATGTACCCTTGAGGAAGCACAAAGTTCATGTGAAACTCTACAGGTGGAATTTATTCCGTACATGATAAAGCTTGTGTGGTACTACTATAGTTGTCAGAAGGTTACATAATTAATTAATGGACATTATATCTTAAAAATGGGGAATATCTGGACTAAAGAAGAAAATTATTCACAAATATGTATTAAATTGGTAAGTCAGTATTATTTCTTTAGTGGAATAAGAATAATACTTAATTTATTTAATTATATCATAAGTTGTGGATATTAAAAATTAAATAAATTAACAGACCAATTTAATATTCTTCTAGATCCATGTTGTAGCATAATATGACCTTAGTTGACTGAAGATGGAACAAGAGTGAGAGGCCCAAACCTATTAGGGTTTGGATTGGACATGTAATTTTCACCCACCCCTCTAATAAATAGAGGAGTGGGGGATGAAAATTAGGTTAATAGAAATTAGCCCCTTGTTTGTGCGCTCTTGATCCCCACAATATTCACATCTATTTAGTAGTACAACCTACCCTATATTTAGACGCGGTTCGGGATTACAGTAGAAGATCAATGAGTGGAATAACATCTGTGAAAGGGTGCCGATCTATACATCTTTAACAACAAGATTAGACATTTAATCTTGTGATCAACCTGACGTTAATTTTTAAGTTCATTTTCGATTGATTCTGTGTGTCCACTTTTAGTAGATTAGAAAACCAGAACTTGCATGCTAATTCAACTTGGTTTAATTATTTTCATCACATGCATAAAATATGATATACATGAGCTAGGATTAACGAGCATCTAAATAGATCATGTGGTGGTTCAATTCGAAAAAAACCTTAACAATGCAGCCATATCCGAGTGCATATTTCTCTGGCCCATATTATGGAGCTGGACTTACGGGCCTGCATACCTCTGCTCGGCCCCAAAATCCCACATCTTCTGGGCATTCACAACAGTCCCAACAGCCACAGTCGTAGATGCCGCCACATTTGTACCCATATATGCCATATGGTTACCCACACTACCGCCCGCTGTCTTTGTCTTAAAACCACTATAAGTGGTCGACGACGCCTTACTTTCTTTCAAACTTATTCTAACTCTTGGTTTTGAATAAGTTTGGGAGGATGTGTGTTTAGAATGTCTAGACCTTTCTTTATTTACCTGATTTCTTAATTTTCATTTTATTTATTTTTAAATAGAGTCTAGAAATGAACTTGGAGGAAATTTTGAAAAATTTGCCTGTGATCTTGATTTTTATTGGAATTTGAATGGTATATGCTATGTGATTTGTGATTTGGTAGTTATGACTAAGAGAATGAACTTGGGAATGTCTTAAATGTGTTTGTCTTGAATTGAATGAGAATGTGTTTTTTAGTTTCACAAGCCTTATTTTGACCAATGTTGAGCTGTGAGTTTTGAGCATGTGAGATATGTTATCTCATAGTTCTTTGTTTTGTGTTGGTTGACTATGTTCATGTATCTCTAGAACTTGTATGCCCTCTTGCTTGAAATTGATTTTTGTTTTTGGAAATGATGAAAAGATAATAGGATGTCTTTTCTTTAGCCATGTATCTCATACACTATCCTGAATTCATTATATTCTCTTGTGAGCCCTTTTGTGCCTTAATGGCTTTTCTTTGATATCATATTTTTTTTTATATCTTTAGATATTTGGAGAATTAGGAGTGGAGGAGTTAGGAATTGTTGAATTTGGATGGAGAAAAAAAAATTGAAAATGCTGAATGGGGTTATTTTGGTTATATTGTTGATGCACAGTTAAAAGTGATTGAATGTTAAAGGAAAAAAAAGAATAAAGAACACGAAAAAGAAAAGTTTAAAGTGCCAATGAAAAAAAGAGACCAAAGGTCCGGATTGAAAATTTATGTTAAGAGGACTCAAAGAGTCTTTAAAATGAGGTCGTGTAGGAAGAAGTTGAAAAAATTCAAACTAGATGTTATTTGTGGAAAATAGGTTGGATTCATAGTTGAAGTGGTGTTGATTTGAAGTATGTGGAAATCTGTGATTTCTACAGTTTTTATGAGTCACTTTAGCTAAAATTTCCAAACCTTGACCTAAAGCCTACATCATAACCTTGTTTTAAGTCCTATTTTACTTCCTACACGTGTTTTCTTTGGAGAGTTGAGAGTGTATGCAATTCTATGGTAGATCATATATGTGGTTCAACATTGTCGATGAGTGTTTACCCTATTTATTCTAAATTTGAGCGTTGAGAGAAACACACACACTTGTGATGAACAGTTTGATATGCGCTTGTTGGAATTCTTTAGCATGTGTTCGTGATATGATAGGTTAGCTCGACTTTTATCTTTTCCCAAATTAAGTTCTTGAAGTTGTGATTGCTAGATTATGGATTATGCTTGCATGTATTGTTTGGATTCCAAGTTGGGTTTTGTTTTTTGTTTGGGAACAAACAAACTCTTAAATTTGGGAGAGTTGATAAACTAAGATTTTGCACTAGTTTTCATATTATTTAACTGTGTGTTTTATATGGTTTGCTCGTGTTTTAATCCCAGTTTAGTCAGATTTCGCTCGATTTTGGAGTTTGGTATGTTTTGTAATTCTTTGTAGGTTTGTTCCCATTTTTTGTGTATTCTCAAGAGAAGAAATCGTTGATGATGTACCGAGATTCTATGATGAAGAAGTCGAGTCAAGAATGGGATAAAACAACTCAAAAGAGGATTCACGAGTGGAGTCGCAAGCCGAGTTGCGAATGAACCACGGGAAAACCTTCTGTGAGCTCGCTACTGTGAGGAGGTGTGGAAGAAGAGAATTCATGACCTTAATCATGAATTTTGAAGACGTCTGCAAATTCCTTGCCATGTCAGCACCACATGGACTTGCGATCAAAGTTGCGGGTGATTAGGTTGTGAGCGAGGTCACAAATTTGTTGGGCCAATCCGAATTAGAGTCGGTTTTGGGCTTGATGTCACTAGGTATTTAAGTGTTGTTTTGGACGAAATTTGGACACTTTCACCATACCCTAAATTTGCCAACTGAGAGGCAGATATAATCTTCGGGTTTTATTTTCTTTAATTCTTGTCAAACTATGAATACTTTGTGGATATTTATAGTTATTTATTTTTTGATAAACAACTAAATCCTTGTATTTTAGGGTTGATTGATTCAATTATGAAGTTCATTTAATTAATCATGTTATTGTGCCTATGATTTTATTATGTTTTGATTATTCTTGTACTTGAACATGCATTATTTAACTAGTCATTAAATAGTGTAATTTAATGTGTTATTTCAAAAATCGAAATAGGAGTTTTAACACAAGATTTGGAACAATTAACTTGGTAATCTATATCACTCGAAAGAGTTGAGATTATTTGAGATAGTAATAAACCCGATGAACATTTAGGAGTTGCATGCTAGATAACTAATGGACACGTTATTTAGTATATAATCAACACCCTAGGCACTTCGAGAGAAGGTTTAGGATAAATTAGTGGTTGTTCTAGCATAATTGAAGTCTCAACATAGTTACATAAATGGAATTGGTTAAAAGAATGGATTAATTGATGATTATACAATCCTAGAATACGTCTGTGTCACGGGGCGCTTCTAGTGCTTGGGTTAGTGGCGCACCGTGCGGCTAGTAGTCCGTCCTAGACTACGTCCGCCTCACTCACAAAAGCTTTGCTCGCAAAGCTTGATGCACGATGACGACGCAATTCACACCCTCCGGTGCTTTTAGTGGTCTCGGCAGAGCAAGCAACACATGAACACGATTGATTGCAAAAAAATCTTCATTAATGCAATTTGAATGTACATTATAGCTTGGAAGCAATTACAGCACGCGTTGGTTGGAGAGGGGGTCGCTCCTTGCAATGCTCACAGTCAGACAAAAGTTCGCTCTCACCCCCTATAATAGCTTAAAAGAAAAAAAAGGCTAGCGACATCACTAGATACTACTAAGCTAGAAAATGATAAAAATGGCCGTGCAAGGCCGTGCTTACAATTATGTATACTACAAGGAAATGGCTAGCACTCTAGGCAACTAAGGCGCTTCGGGTGGGGCGTTTGGCGGAGGTCCGCCCTGACGGTATGTTGGTGCTAGTGCTGGCGGCCCAGGCGGGTGCGGGTGGCCCGGGGTACTGGGGCGCCAGTCACGGGAGCCCGACGGGCCTCGGCAGCAAGGGGCCCAGCGTTGCCTATCCCAAGGGTCGGGATATGGGAATGGACTTGTCCCCGAATCCTGGGAAAGGGGATAGGATGGGGGTGGCATCCCGTGACAGCTCTCCCCCTCTGGAGTTGGCGACGTCCTCGGCGCCACGGTCATCAGGTACGCGTCGATCAGCGGCTGGAACGCCTTGAGGGTCGTCGCTCTCTCCCACGTGCTTTCCTCCTTTGGACAGCCCTCCCACTTCACCAGGTACTCTCTATGGAGCTTCTTGCGTTTTGCGGCATCCCGGTGGCAAAGGATGGCTTCCGCGATCTGCTTCCCTGTGTCATTAGCCAGACGGAGCTGGGGGCGGTCGGGCATGGTGCGCGTAGCGTCCACTTTATCTGCCTGGAATGGCTTCAGTTGGCTGACGTGGATGACATTGTGGATCCGCCACCATGGGGGCAACTCTACTCGGTAGGCTACCTTCCCAATGCGCTGCAAGATGGTTAAGGGCCCAATATATTTTGGCATCAACCGGGCGTCCCGCCCTCGGGATGCTTTGGAGAGTCGTTGGTCCGGGACCTTAACCATAATTTGGTCTCCCACTCGATATTCCACGAAGCGTCGCTTCTGATCTGCATATTTTTTCATGCGCTGTTGTGCCTTCTCCAGGTAGCTTCGGGCGAGGTCGAGGTTCTGCTTCCATTCCAGAGAGAAACTCTGCGCCGGCGAAATTCTGGCACCTTGTGGGGCGTCGATCGAGTGTGGGAGGAGCGGTTGCTACCCGGTACATATCTCAAAAAGTGTACCGTTAGTGGTAGAGCACTTTTGGGCATTGAAGCACAGCTGAGCAGCATCCAAGAGCTTCACCCAATCCTTCTGATTGGCGCTGACAAAGTGCCGAAGATATTCCTCCAGCATTGAATTGAAGCACTCCGTCTGCCCGTCGGACTGTGGATGAAAGCTCGAGCTCATATTCAACTTGGACCCGAGTAATTTGAACAGCTCGGTCTAGAAGTTGCCAGTGAAACGGGAGTTCCGATCACTAACAATATCCCGCGGCAGTCCCCAAAACTTGACAATGTGCTTAAAGAAGAGTTGAGCTGTCTCTTCTGCTGTGATTGTCTTGGGGGCTGGCACAAAAGTGGCGTACTTCGAGAACCGGTCTACCACCACCACAATCGCATCCAAGTCTCCAACCTTGGGTAAACCGGTAATGAAGTCCATTGAGACACTCTCCCAGGGTCGTGAGGGTATGGGGAGTGGCTCTAGCAACCCTGCCTTCTTGTGTCGATCCGCCTTGTCCTGTTGGCATACCATGCAGGTGCGGACGAACGTCTCAATCTCATCTCGCATCTGTGGCCAGAAGTACGTCCTTTGTACGAGGGCCACGGTGCATTCTTCGCCAGGGTGTCCCGCCCAGAGAGTGTCATGACACTCCGCGATGATAGTTCTTCGTAGGTCCCCGCCTTTCGGGACATAGAGGCGGTTTCCCTTTGTCTTCAAATATCCCTCTTCGAGCCAAAAGTTTCGGGTCTTCTTTTGCTCGACTAGGTTGAGTAGGCCCTATGCAGTAGGGTCTTCCTTGGTGAGCTCACGGATTCGGTTCTTCAAGTCGGTGGTCGCTTTGCTAGAGGTGAGAGCCGCCATCACCGGTTGATCTTCCAAATCAGCCCTACGACTTAGGGCGTCAGCGACATGATTGCTGGAGCCTGCCCGGTACTCCAGTGAGAAATTAAACTCTGCAGGCAATTCCTGCCATCTCGCTTGCTTCGCAGTCAGCTTCGGTTTGGTCAAGAAGTAGCTCACTGCTGTGTTGTCTGTCTTGACCACAAAAGAGAAGCCCAGCAAATAGTGTCGCCATTGTCTCAAACAGTGAACAACGGCTAACAACTCCTTCTCGTGCACTGGGTAACGTCTTTCGACATCCTTCAACTTCCGGCTCTCAAAAGCCATGGGGTGCGCTCCCTGAGTTAGCACTCCGCCAAGGGCAAACTCGGAGTCATCCGTCTCCACAACAAAAGGTTTGGTGAGGTCGGGGAGTGTGAGCACGGGGTCACTCATGATCGCCTTCTTCAACTTTTCAAAGGCTGATTGTGCTTGGGGTGTCCATTCCCACACTTCAGTTTTCTTTGTCAGATCCGTTAAGGGGCGGACAATCTCAGAGTACCCCTTCACGAATCTTCTGTAGTAGTTAGCCAGCCCAAGGAACGATCTCACTCCATGAATATCTTCCGGCGGCTTCCACTCTTCAATGGCTTGGATCTTCTTGGGGTCCATGCGGATTCGCCCTCTCTCAATGATGTGGCCCAGGAACTCGATCCTGTCTTGGCCAAATGAGCACTTCGACGGCTTGGCATAAAGCTCGTGCTCTCTCAGTCTAGTGAATACCTTGCGGAGGTGCTCCAGATGTTCCTCAAGGGATTCACTGTAGATGACAATATCGTTAAGGTACACCACCACGAACTCGTCCAGGAACCCATGGAGTACCTGGTTCATTAAGGTGCTGAAGGTGGCGGGGGCGTTTGTCAAGCCGAAAGGCATCACCAAGTACTCGTATGCCCCATACCTTGTCACGATGGTTGTCTTGAACTCATCTCCTTCCTTGATCTGGACCTGCCAGTAACCCGATCTGAGATCGATCTTCGAAAAATATTTTGCCCGGCTGAGGCGATCGAAGCAATCCGCCACCAATGGTATTGGATATTTGTTCTTCACCGTCAGTTTGTTCAAGGCGCGATAATCACAACACATCCGTAGGGTGCCGTCTGACTTCTTCTGGAACAATACGGGGGCACCATACGGGGACTTTGCTGGCCGGATCAGCCCGCTCTCGAGCAACTCTTTCAATTGCTTCCTGAGCTCCTCAAGCTCAGGGTACGACATTCGATACGGTGCCCGGGCAGGAGGCTTTGTGCCCGGCACCATCTCAATCTCATGGTCAACCGCCCTCTTTGGCGGTAGTTTTTTCGGTAGCTCGTCGGGCATGACGTCCTCAAACTCCCGAAGAATTCTCTTCACGACTTCGGGGATTTTCCCCGACTTCTCTTCAATGTCTTCCACCCGGAGGGTGCACAAAAATGATGGTTCATTCTTCCGGCACCCCTTCACGAACTGCATGGCGGACAGTGGCTTCGAACTCGTCCTGGGCGACACTGTCTGAGCCACACAGGGTTTGTTGCCCATCATCATTAGGGCTCCTGCATGGGGCATCACCGCGGTCTTCATGTCTCGCAGGAAATCCAGCCCGAGGATGAGCTTGAAGTCATCCATCGTCACAATGGACAGATTCGTCCTCCCTTCGTATGGCCCAACCTTGATCAACACGGACTTCGCAACTCCGGCGATTGGTTGAGCGGCAGAATTGATGGCCTTCACTCGGCCCACTCCCTTCTCCAGCACTAGTCTGAGTCTCTCGACTTCCGTGCTAGCGAGATAGTTGTGCGTGGAACCCGTGTCCACCATTACCCGGATAGGCTTCCCATTGATCTTCACATCGACAAACATCAACCCTTTCTCCTTAGTGGATTTTGTCGATGGTTGTCCAGTTGCCCTGCCCTCCATTGCAGGGGCAGTCTTCACATTCTTGGGTAACGCCTTACCCTTTCATGCTGTGGTTCTTGACAACGCATTGCACCTATGCGAGAAGGCTCCGAGATTTTCTCCCTCACTTTCAGAGTCTTCCTCATATTCTTCTGGAACTGGCGCCGGTTCCTTTTCTTTCTTCTTGGACGTCTGTTTGTGCCACTCCATGTCTCCACATAGAGCATTGATTAGCTGTCGCGTCGGACAATCCTTCAACATGTGGGGGCCGTTACATAGATAACACTCGTCGAACTTCGAGTTCCCCGCAGCTTTGTTGCCCCATCGTGGGCGGCTTTTGTCCGTGCTTTCTTGGGAACTCTCTTGGGAGTGGGAGGGCTTGTCCCCTCCTCCCCTGCTGTAGATGGGATGGAAAGGTTTGCCCCCACCCCCTTTCTGTTGGCCACCATTGGGTGGTAGTGGCTTCTTCTCCCGCGGCTCCGTGTGATAGTCCATTAGGCACTCGGCCGCGGCCATCGCGTCCCGGATGGTTGACACTCGTTGGCGTTGAAGTTCAGCACGTGCCCAGGGCTTTAGTCCATCCATGAACTGGTAGATCTTGCTTTCCTCATCCATCTTCGGGAGATCCAGTAATATCAAGGCAAATTCCTTCGTGTACTCATTAACCGTGCCCGTTTGTTTGAGCTCCCGTAGTGCCTTGCGAGCATTGTACCCAACGTTCTCCGGAAAGAACTGTCTTCGGATGGCTTCTTGAAGGAGATCCCAGGTATCGAGCCGCTTGCATCGATCTCGTATGTCTTGGTACTTTCCTCGCCACCATTGCTTCGCGTCTCCAGTCAGATACATTGTGGCCGTGGCAATCTTTTCCGACTCATCGTCGATGTCCGCCGCAATGAAATATTGTTCCATATCAAAAAGGAAGTTGTCGACCTCCTTCGCGTTCCTCACGCCGCTGTACAGCTGTGGCTCGGGGATCCGTTTCTTCGCTCCCCCGCCAGCACCAAAATTCTCCATTCGGCCCGCCGGCCGTCTATTGACAACGGCTTGTTGGAGTAGTGCCACCTGCGTTTCCAACCGTTCAATAGCCCGTTGCGTATCTCCCACAGTTGACCATGCCTCCCGACTCTCACTCAGTTGATGGTGGAGATCCATGTTCTCCTCTTCAAGGGTGTCGACCTTATCCTGTAAGGTTGCGACATTTTCCTCCAATTCAGAGACTATGTACCCTAGTCGGGTGCACTCATTTTCTATGGAGTTCATTCTTTCACTCTTGATCGGGGCCTTTGTTGGGGTCTCCATTTCGGGTCCCATTTGGCCACCCTTCGTGTTGGAAGCAGTAGCCACGTTTTCCATAGTAACCCGCCTCGGTCCGTGGATCAGGAGCCGAGGCTCTGATACCACCTGTCACGGGGCACTTGTAGTGCTTGGGTTAGTGGCGCACCGTGCGGCTAGTAGTCCGTCCTAGACTACGTCCGCCTCACTCACAAAAGCTTTGCTCGCAAAGCTTGATGCACGATGACGACGCAATTCACACCCTCCGGTGCTTTTAGTGGTCTCGGCAGAGCAAGCAACACATGAACACGATTGATTGCAAAGAAATCTTCATTAATGTTGTAGCACCCCAGAATTTCAATTAAGGTTTAGAGGATTCTTAATGATAATTAAAAAATTAAGGAAGAAATTTAATTAAGGTTAATTGAGGTCAGATGTCAGTCACTACTTTAAGGGTCAGTTTTCGTGAAAATCATCTTTTTAGAAAATTTGATCTTAATTCTTTTATGGCCATTCGTGGTCTCGTTAGAAAGGTTTTAACTCAAGGAGTATGCCGGTGTTTTCGGATTTTTAATTCTGAAGTCAATTGAGTTCCCGGTGATGAAAAACGTATTTAAAGGATGAATGAATAGTAACTTTTGCGTGCGTTCGTGTTTTGAGAAATTTACGAAATCCTCCTCGTTAATCCGAGTCTAGTTCTGTCAGGCCCCTCTTATGGGAAATGACCCAAGGATTCCGTTGGCGTTCACGGATTACCATTCTGAGGTCAATCGAACGCTCGGGAGTAAAATCTGTCAGTCTGAGTGAATAGTAAAAAGCAATTCCAAAAAGGGAATCTTTGCTCGTCTTTCTTCAGACGACCCCGTCTTTTTCACGAATCATGTTGGTTCACTAGTATTCGAGCCAACGAGTCTCCCGGTATTTTTAGATTTCGTGTCTGAAGTCATTTGGACCTCGACATCGAATAAAGCAGCTTTTAACCGAACCCGGGGTAACTTTTACAGTATTCTTGCACTGAAGTGGCTTCCCTTGGAAGCCAAAGATTTTTCTATAAATACAAGGCCACCCATTTAGCTCTCATTACTCATTTGTCATCTATTTCACTTCTAAATCGAGAGGGTGAGAAGCTTTGAAAGCCGAGAAGGTTCTGTCAAAGTAAAAGTGTTCTTCGTGAGTGTTCTTCAAGATGACGAGCGGAGTGGCGTGGAAGGGATGCGGTGAGGGAAGGTGCTAGGGGCGCCGTTGGGTTGTAGCGGGCGGCTCTGCCGCCGTTGCAACTCGACGAGACGCCGAGCTAGCCACCTTCTTTCGACACACCTAACCCCGTCCATTCTTGTTCATCGGTCTCGATCTCTATTTCTTTTTCCGTCTTTAAATTCCGTATTTACTTTCCGTTCTTTACGTTCTTCGCGTTCTTCATTATTGCTCGTTTACCTTCCGTCTAAGTTATATTTCAGTTTTTATTGAAAGTTCTAAGTTAATAACGTTACGTTATATTTCTCGCGTTATTCCTGTCGTTATTATTCTTGAGATTAGCCCCATTTATTCCGTTTAAATTCCGTTCAAGCTATATTTAGAGATTTCGTCGTTATTCTAAATATTTAAAGAGGATTATCATGTTTATGCCGTTATAATGCTAAAATTCTTTTTAAGTTAAGGCATGTTGTTGCATGATAAATTCAAGTACGTTGTTTTTAAGAAATTTCGGGTTAAGTGTTCTTCGTGTTCTTCGTGTTCGTCGAAAGAATCAACGAACACGAAGAACCCAGTTGAAGATCGCCCAGGAGAGAGAGAAACCAGGTCCCGCGACCGCGGGGGGGTGCGCGGCCGCGCGACATCCCCCTCGGCCCAGAACCCCACGAGCGCGGAGGGTGCGCAGGCGCGGAGGCTGCGCGGGCGCGCGGCGTGCCGCCGGCGCGTGACGTTCCCCGTGTCGTCCGACGCTGGTTCTTCCATCTTTTTGAATTTTTCTTCGAGCCATGTTTTTCCAAGTTATTTTCAAGTTAAATTTTAGAGAAGCAATCAAGATATTCTCAATTTATTTCGAGTAATCTATTGAAGTTCTTTCCCGTCTGAAAAATTGGGAAATCAAGTCGAGATGTTCTTTAAATAAATTCTTCTCAAAATTTATAAAGTCGTAAAGTCGTGCAATCTGTAAATAAATCTTAGATTTTAGTCTTCGAGTAAAATGCCATTATTTCTCGCTTTAGATAGTAAATTCCCTCAAAGGAGGTCGCTAAGTTGATGATTCGACTTTTGTAGGAGTAAGTGAGCCTCATAGGAAATCAGAGAAGGATCTTTAGCTCGTTGCTTCATCTTCTGTCCAGTAATCGAGGTGGGTAAATCTATACTCATCTAAAGTTTGAGCTAATAAGCTCTAGAAGCATGTTAGGGCAAATGAGATATCCAATAAAGTATTTTTGCTCAGCCTGATTGATCTCTATACAAGGAAAGGAAAGGAATAGAAGAAGTTATATGCATGATTATGTTGAACTGTTATTTGATTTAGATAAAGTAAAGGAAGTTAGTATAAGTTAAGTGAGCTCTCAAGTATGTTTAGATATGCTAGAATTGTTTACTTACAATTTATGCTAGCATGAGGTGTTCAGAATTGCTTTATTTGCAATCAATGTTTATCCGCGTTCATTTCCTTGTATTTGAATGTTTATGCTTTGTTAAAGCACGTATAGTTAAGGATTAAGGATTTGCCTTGTTAGGGTAGCTTTAACCCTTTGTAGGCCGAGATCATGCAGTAATAAGGTATTAGCATTAGACATAGTTCTAAGCTTGGTATTGCTAAGCAAGAATAGGGAGAGAAGGAACTTAGCTTTTCACTTAAGATGGATATGAGCTCAGAATCATTAAGGGAGTCACTGCTGGGTTTTTCCCACGCAAACGCGTTTGGATATTTGAGGTAACCCCTCTTCTATCCCATGGCATGCCTAAGGGTACAGTTGACATCATGTTTGAGCCAAGGTTGGGCCCAAAACTAAAGAAAAGATTTTGCGGATATGGAGAGGGCTTTTGCGTTTTGCTTTCCATATACCGCCAGTTCATTGTTGGATATTTCTTAAGTTATTAAAGAAGCTTTCATTAAAAAAAACCCACTGAGTACATTAGTGCTCACGCCCTCTTTTTCAAATGTTTTCAGGTTGAGATGCCGAGGATGATGGTGGCTGTAGATGTGGGTTGGCTGCCAAGATTGTTTTGCTATTATATAAGTTTCTTTGAAATCCCATTATGTGTTCTGCTACTCTGATTGTCTCTTTCTAAATTACGTTCAAGGTTCTATTATGATTATTCAAGAATATTCCCAGACGATTACATATATATAAGATGAATATTAAGTTTATTTCCGCTTCCCGAGTATGATCTCCTTTCACCTATAAAAGAGCTTATGCTTGTTGGTATCTGATTAGTTAGCCGTTTTATTCCGCTAAAGCATGTGTCCTTCTTAATCAAGTAAACCCAAGTATCATCAAATATCTTCAAAGCGTACATTTATTCTTAAACTTCTTCGTTAATCTTCTGAATTTACTCGTTAAATCCCTTAATAACACCCCGTCCCCATTCGTTAATCCCTATCTCGGGACCGGGCTGTTACAGTTGGTATCAGAGCCAGGTTTGCAACTATGCAGACCTGTCTCTTTGTTTAAGTTAAAGCTAATTTTTTATGTGCATATGAATTGATTCGTGATAAGTTACAGCAGCAACCCACAGCTCGCCATCACCCTCGTATCTTCAACAAAAATCGAGGTATGATAGTATAGAGATTTTAGATTTTGAATTCATAATTTTTGACTATCGAAAATAAAGAGATTTGAGCAAGCATGCCTCCTTATGGATAAGGGGAAAACCTTGATAATGAAATTCCAAGTAAGAAGTATTCGGGTAAAAAGATTTTCTGAGAAAAAAGGGTTGTGAAAGAAGTTCTTGATCACAAAGAAAAGTGTTTAAAAAACTTATTTTTAAACATACGTCTTAACAAAAGATAAAAGTTTCGAAGAAGAGTTCTAGATTTAAAAGAAAAGAGTTGATTCATTCTTGAATTTTTGTTTTAAAGGAAAATGTAAAGTTTACGATCAAAGACTTCGGCAGCAAAAATTTTGTAAAAGTCAACTGCAAAAAGGATCTATGCATGCAAGATAAGTAGTCTGAATCTAAATGATAGCATGGTCTCAGGAGAACCATAGGTCTCCCTTTTACAATCTAGACTGATTAAGCTTCATATTTCTAGATAGTTAAGCGTAGTTCGATTGCTAGGAATAATGTGCCTCTTTTCCGCCCTGTTCAAGAAATGAACAACTTTGGAGGAACGCTAGGAAAGGTATCCGACTTGGAAACATGCATCCGCATGTGTGAGCAAGCGCCGGCCACTGAAAGGCCAACAATGTACCGCATTCTGCAAAGCACCATCACCCGTGATCCCGAGACGCATGCTGTAATCGGGAACCTGACAGAATTCTCTTTAGCCTTGATGGCTCTTTGGGAGTTAAAGTATGGCCACGTGAATACTCTAGCCGAGCAAAATCCCTCATCCGTGATGAAACCAGAACTGCTAAGGACGACTCTGAACAGTCCTCATGAATTTCAAACACCGTGCCCTTGTGCTGAAGAAACCTTAGAAGCAAGACCCTTGATCGTTCAGGACATCGAGTCTTTGTCCTCCAGAATGCACCAGTGGGCCCCTGCTTATCAACCAGTTGCCCCTCAGAGTCTGGGACAGTGAATGCCCCATTAGTTCCCCGAAGGAAGCTTAAGGAAATTCAAGTTCAAGGTACCAGGGACAGATGAAGATGTGGAAGAAGGGGACCCAGCATATAGTTAAGCTTTAGAAGTAGGCAAATGAGGTGTTGTTGTTAGAACACCTTGCTGACCTGTTGTCCGTTTAACCGCTTGAATCCAGATCTTATTCTGAAAAATGTATTAACCAACCTTTTAGATTTTAATAGCAGCAGTAATTCTCCAAGGGTAGCCCTATTCTCGGATGTAACTAAGAACCTCTTCCTTATTTATGCCAAAAGTCCTCTTATGAGGCAATTTTCCCGCTTTGCTTGATCTATCCTACGTAATCTAAAGACCTTATCAAAAGGCATTTTATTTTGCTTCGTGCAAATTCGAGCGAGCATCGCTAATATGTAGGATTCTTTAGAATGTCGTCAAGAAGACATCAAGTCGAGAGAACGAGGCCGCAAGCAAGCAAGTCCTGAACCGCGACTCAAGAGCCAAGAATGTGTTTCTCAAACACAACCTTTCCATTCTAATAGTCTAGGAGACCCGATGGGAGTTGAGAAATGGGTTATTCTTTAGAAGTGAATTTTCGATTCTATAGTCTGATCAGAGGATGAGGAATTAGGTTGTGCTCTTTTATGAATACGAACTTCGGGTAGGAGTCCGTTTGAAGGATGATAAATTTGAGGCAGTAAGCGTAGTATGATTGGGATGATTTCAAGTACGAGTTATATCAGAAGTATATCCCGAACTGCTCATAAGACAAAGGAGGTAGAGATCTGGAACTAGAAGCAAGGAAAGAGGACGTTGTCAATGTACGATCAAGAGTTCAACCAGCTATCAAGGCATAACCCGCATTGGTGGTTTCAGACGAGAAGAAAACGCGTATAGATCAGGTCGATTGTTGTATCTCTTCTAATATGTGAAAGTGATTCCTGTATGTCACCTTTTCCAGTCAAGTATAGCTAATTGAAGGTCAACCGACTCATGCTATTTCATAGCAACCTAGTAAAGAAGAATATGCGTGAAGATCAAGGAAAGAAAGAGAAAGAACCTGAAAAAGATCGTTAAGCAGATAGACCTAGAAGTGGTAGATTAAGAGTTTCAGTGAGATAAGAAGTTTTGATGAGTCTATTCATTCATTCTCGTATCAATTAAAACAATCACCTTTCAACAGCTTCATATTAATTAAATTTCTTCAATATCGTTTTGGACAAATCATAATCTTTTGATGATACTTCTTTAATCATCCAGAATCAGTGATAGCATTCCCTTGTTAAAGTTATGCTAACGCCTTTGCAAATATTCAGTACAGTTTTCAGTTGTTAATCATCGATTGTCCCCCATACGTTTGCTACACGCAAAAACCCCTTTGAGTTTATAAGTCCTCTGAAAAAGTAATGTTTTTAGTATAAGTAACCCAGTGTTATATCTCTTCCAGCTTTTGGAACTTGTTGAAGAATTATTTATCAAGATAAAGTCCTCACTCAGAGTCAATCATTTTGTTTTGCTCCCACTCATAGAGCTCGAGTGTGGATCCTTGATTAGAGCAGATAGTATAAAGCAATATTCCTTTGGAAGAATAAGAGGGAATACTCCCGATAGGAAGAGGAATCCAAGTATGATAGCTAGTGCCCTTCTAGTAGGACGCGAATCTCTAAAAGCGATTTTTCAGCTCGTCCAGTATTAAGAGGCAATCTGAGGAATGACGTCAAATAAGTTCTGAGCTTACGTTCAAGGTCCAGTCATGCGACCTTTATACCTACAAGTGATGGTGATCCCCAGAGGAGGCTATAAAGTCAGAATACCATTGAAAAGCGGTTGTGACAAAGAAAGAGGAAGGAGAGTTTGCAATAGAAGGCGTTTCAGGCACAAGAAATTTTGAAGACGTATTTCCAAAGGACCTATCAGAACTACCACCATATAGGCAAGTGGAATCCACTAACGGTTTAGAACCAGGAGCTGCACCAGTTGAAAGCCCCTACAGAGTGGCGCCTAAGGAATCGCAAGAACTCAAGGTTCAACTGCAAGAGTTATTAGACCTAGGTTTTATCCAACCTAGTGTGTCACCTTGGAAAATTCCATCTTGTTTGCGAAGAAGAAGGATGTCACATTGAGAATGTGCATCGACTATAGAAGGCTTAATAGGTTGACCATCAAGAATCGATACCCTCACCCAAGAATAGATGATCTCTTTGATCAAGCTTAAGGGAGCAAGTATCTTCTCAAGGATAGACTTAAGATTTGGGAATCATCAGCTGAAGATCTGGAAGGAGGATATTCCTAATACTGCTTTTAGGACTCACCTTGGGCATTACGAGTTTGTGGTAATGCCGTTCGGATTGACCAACGCCCCAGCAATGTACATAGATTTAATGAACCGGGTTATTACCCGTATTTAGATAAGTTTGCGCTAGTTTTTATAGATGATATCCTCATCTATTCGAAGGATGAAGAGGAGCATCAAGAGCACCTAAGGGTGGTGCTGGAGCAGTTAAAGAAGAGAAAAGCTTTACGCTAAGTTTAGTAAGTGTGAGTTTTGGCTTAAAGAAGTTATGTTCTAGGTCATACGATTTCAGTAGAATGAATCAAAGTAGATCCAGCTGAGATTGAAGCTGCAAGCAACTCGAAGTCTCTAAGGAACGTGAATGAGATATGAAGTTTTCTAAAGACTTGCGGAATTCTATCGTAGATTCATCGAAGGATTCTCGTCAACAACTAAGGCTATGACGCGAGTGTCAAGGAAGGACTTCAAGTTTAGGTAGACACCCGAGTGCAAGGAAAGTTTCAAAAAAGAAGATGTTAACCACAAGCCCGATGATTGGCCATTTTGGAGAAAAATAAAGATTTCGTGGTCTATGCTTATGCGTCGAGAAAAGGATCAGGATGCGTACTAAAGAAGAGAGGAAATGTAACCGCTTATGCTTCAAGGTAGCTTAAGAATCACAAGTAGAACTACCTCACGCATGATTCAGAACTAGCAGTAGTTGTTTTTACGCTAAAGATCTAGACGCACTATCTTTACGGAGCCAAGTGTAAGACTCTTCTCAAGATCACAAAAGTCTAAAGTATTTCTTCAAGCAAAAGGATCCTAGCATAAGGCAGAGAAGATGGCTAAGAACTTGTAAAGGATTTTGACCGCATGACTCGCTACCACCCAGGTAAGGCAAATGTGGTAGTTGATGCCCTAAGTAGGAAGGAGAAGGGAGAGTTAGGACTCGCTCAAGTTAAGAAGAAGCTTTGAGAGAAATTCAAGAAGTTAAGAATCGAGGTGCTAACACCACCTGCAATCAATTAAGCACAAATCGCCGCAATAGTCGCTCATCCCGACCCGAGACAAAGGATAGTTAAGGTATGGAAGTGAAATGAGTTCCTCGAGAAGAAAATCCTAGAAGCACGATTAGATAGCACGCAAGACTTCGCAGAAGCCGCCGATAAAGCGCTCTTATTCAAAGGAAAGCTTTGTGTGCCAAGAAAGAAAGAACTAAAGGAGGAAATCATGTGCAAGGCGCATGACACGCCACATACAGCACATCCCGGAAGCACCAAGACGTATCAAGACCTCAAAAAGAACTTCTAGCAGAATAACATGAAAAGAAAAGTAGCCGCCTTCGTAGAAAGGTGTTGATCTATCAACAAGTGGAGCCTTGCATCAAAAACCTTCTGGTTGCTCCAACCCATAGAAATTCCTGAATGGAAGTAGGATCATAGTAGTATAGGCTTTGTGGTAGGATTACCAAAGTCTAAGTGGTGGAATACTGCTATTTAGGTAATCGTGAATCGATTATCGAAAGCATCACCTCTCATTGTTGTTATCATAGGCTAGATCAACTAGCCCAGATGTATGATAGGAAATTTGTGTATATTGCACGATGTGCCGGTCTCGATTATATCGGATCATGATACGAGATTTATGTCAAGATTTTGGAGAAGTCTACAAAGGCAATGAGATCAAAGCTCAATTCCAGCACGGCATCTCATCCTCAAATGAATTGCCAGTCCAAAAGGACTATTCAGAATCTAGAAGACGTGCCTAGAAGAGTAGTCATCGATCAAAGAAGCATCTGGGAGAAGCTACTGTAATTGATAAAAGTCGCGTACAACAACAGCTGCTAGTCATCAATTGGCATGGCCCTTATGAAGCCCTGTTCAGAAGAAAGTGTAAATCGCTCTTGTATTGGGACGAAGTTAGAGAGAGAAGGATACTTGGACCTGAAATGGTCCCGGAAGCAGTCCAGAAGATCGAGCTTGTTCATCAGCTAAACAAGGAAATTTAAGAATACAGAAGGTTTACGCAGACGAAAGAGGAACGGAACTAAGATTCGACATTGATGATAGTATTCTTGTAAATATCTCCGTCATGGAGTGGTTCGTTTTGCCAAACGAAATAAGTTAAGGCCCATATTTATTGGACCTTTTGAGATTTAGAAAAGGTGAATAAAGTAGCCTACAGGTTGGCCTTACCACCCAACCTGAGTGATGTTCATGAGGTCTTTTCATGTCTCAATGTTGAGAAAGTACATGTTTAAGGCACGTGATTTGCAAGGAAGAGATAGTCCTGAATGAGGACTTAGCCTATGAAGAGAAGCCCCAGACCTTTGCGAGTTAAAAAAATCCAGAAGTTAAGGAACAAGGAGATCAATCTTGTAAAGATGATCTGGAACCTTCATAGTTCAAAGGAAGCAACATGGGAGCTCGAATCCGAGCTACTCAAAAAGTACCCTGATATCGTTTATCATGGTTAGTAAATTTCGAGACGAAATTTCTTTAAGGGGGGTAGGATGTAACACCCCAGAATTTCAATTAAGGTTTAGAGGATTCTTAATGATAATTAAGAAATTAAGGAAGAAATTTAATTAAGGTTAATTGAGGTCAGATGTCAGTCACGACTTTAAGGGTCAGTTTTCGTGAAAATCATCTTTTTAGAAAATTTGATCTTAATTCTTTTATGGCCATTCGTGGTCTCATTAGAAAGGTTTTAACTCAAGGAGTATGCCGGTGTTTTCAGATTTTAATTCTGAAGTCAATTGAGTTCCCGGTGATGAAAAACGTATTTAAAGGATGAATGAATAGTAACTTTTGCGTGCGTTCATGTTTTAAGAAATTTACGAAATCCTCCTCGTTAATCCGAGTCTAGTTCTGTCAGGCTCCTCTTATGGAAAATGACCCAAGGATTCCGTTGGCGTTCACAGATTACCATTCTGAGGTCAATCGAACGCTCGGGAGTAAAATCTGTCAGTCTGAGTGAATAGTAAAAAGTAATTCCAAAAAGGGAATCTTTGCTCGTCTTTCTTCAGACGACCCCGTCTTTTTCACGAATCATGTTGGTTCACTAGTATTCGAGCCAACGAGTCTCCCGGTATTTTTAAATTTCGTGTCTGAAGTCATTTGGACCTCGACATCGAATAAAGCAGCTTTTAACCGAACCCGGGGTAACTTTTGTAGTATTCTTGCACTGAAGTGGCTTCCCTTGGAAGCCAAAGCTTTTCCTATAAATACAAGGCCACCCCTTTAGCTCTCATTGCTCATTTGTCATCTATTTCACTTCTAAATCGAGAGGGTGAGAAGCTTTGAAAGCCGAGAAGGTTCTGTCAAAGTAAAAGTGTTCTTCGTGAGTGTTCTTCAAGACGACGAGCGGAGTGGCGTGGAAGGGATGCAGTGAGGGAAGGTGCTAGGGGCACCGTTGGGTTGTAGCGGGTGGCTCTGCCGCCGTTGCAACTCGACGAGACGCCGAGCTAGCCACCTTCCTTCGACGCACCTAACCCCGTCCATTCTTGTTCGTCGGTCTCGATCTCTATTTCTTTTTCCGTCTTTAAATTCCGTATTTACTTTCCGTTCTTCGCGTTCTTCATTATTGCTCGTTTACCTTCTGTCTAAGTTATATTTCAGTTTTTATTGAAAGTTCTAAGTTAATAACGTTACGTTATATTTCTCGCGGTATTCCTGTCGTTATTATTCTTGAGATTAGCCCCGTTTATTCCGTTTAAATTCCGTTCAAGCTATATTTAGAGATTTCGTCGTTATTCTAAATATTTAAAGAGGATTATCGTGTTTATACCGTTATAATGCCAAAATTCTTTTTAAGTTAAGGCATATTGTTGCATGATAAATTCAAGTACGTTGTTTTTAAGAAATTTCGGGTTAAGTGTTCTTCGTGTTCGTCGAAAGAATCAACAAACACGAAGAACCCAGTTGAAGATCGCCCAGGAGAGAGAGAAACCAGGTCCCGCGACCGCGGGGGGGTGCACGGCCGCGCGACATCCCCCTCGGCCCAGAACCCCGCGGGCGCGGAGGGTGCGCGGGCGCGCGGGGTGCCGCCGGCGCGCGATGTCCCCCCGTGTCGTCCGACGCTGGTTCTTCCATCTTTTCGAATTTTTCTTCGAGCCATGTTTTTCCAAGTTATTTTCAAGTTAAATTTTAGAGAAGCAATCAAGATATTCTCAATTTATTTCGAGTAATCTATTCAAGTTTTTTCCCGTCTGAAAAATTGGGAAATCAAGTCGAGATGTTCTTTAAATAAATTCTTCTCAAAATTTATAAAGTCGTAAAGTCGTGCAATCTGTAAATAAATCTTAGATTTTAGTCTTCGAGTAAAATGCCATTATTTCTCGCTTTAGATAGTAAATTCCCTCAAACGAGGTCGCTAAGTCGATGATTCGACTTTTGTAGGAGGAAGTGAGCCTCATAGGAAATCAGAGAAGGATCTTCAGCTCGTTGCTTCATCTTCTGTCCAGTAATCGAGGTGGGTAAATCTATACTCATCTAAAGTTTGAGCTAATAAGCTCTAGAAGCATATTAGGGCAAATGAGATATCCAATAAAGTATTTTTGCTGAGCCTGATTGATCTCTGTACAAGGAAAGGAAAGGAATAAAAGAAGTTATATGCATGATTATGTTGAACTGTTATTTGAGTTAGATAAAGTAAAGGAAGTTAGTATAAGTTAAGTGAGCTCTCAAGTATGTTTAGATATGCTAGAATTGTTTAATTACAATTTATGCTAGCATGAGGTGTTCAGAATTGCTTTATTTGCAATCGATGTTTATCCGCGTTCATTTCCTCGTATTTGAATGTTTATGCTTTGTTAAAGCATGTATAGTTAAGGATTAAGGATTTGCCTTGTTAGGGTAGCTTTAACCCTTTGTAGGCCGAGATCATGCAGTAATAAGGTATTAGCATTAGACATAGTTCTAAGCTTGGTATTGCTAAGCAAGAATAGGGAGAGAATGAACTTAGCTTTTCACTTAAGCTGGATATGAGCTCAGAATCATTAAGGGAGTCACTACTGGGTTTTTCCCACGCAAACGCGTTTGGATATTTGAGGTAACCCCTCTTCTCTCCCATGGCATGCCTAAGGATACAGTTGACATCAAGTTTGAGCCAAGGTTGGGCCCAAAAGTAAAGAAAAGGTTTTGCGGATATGGAGAGAGCTTTTGCGTTTTGCTTTCCATATACCGCCAGTTCATTGTTGGATATTTCTCAAGTTATTAAAGAAGCTTTCATTAAAAAAACCCACTGAGTACATTAGTGCTCACGCCCTCTTTTTCAAATGTTTTCAGGTTGAGATGCCGAGGATGATGGTGGCTGTAGATGTGGGTTGGCTGCCAAGATTGTTTTGCTATTATATAAGTTTCTTTGAAATCCCATTATGTGTTCTGCTACTCTGATTGTCTCTTTCTAAATTACGTTCAAGGTTCTATTATGATTATTCAAGAATATTCCCAGACGATTACATATATATAAGATGAATATTAAGTTTATTTCCGCTTCCCGAGTATGATCTCCTTTCACCTATAAAAGAGCCTATGCTTGTTGGTATCTGATTAGTTAGCCGTTTTATTCCGCTAAAGCATGTGTCCTTCTTAATCAAGTAAACCCAAGTATCATCAACTATCTTCAAAGCGTACATTTATTCTTAAACTTCTTCGTTAATCTTCTGAATTTACTCGTTAAATCCCTTAATAACACCCCGTCCCCATTCGTTAATCCCTATCTCGGGACCGGGCTGTTACAAATGCAATTTGAATGTACATTATAGCTTGGAAGCAATTACAGCACGCGTTGGTTGGAGAGGGGGTCGCTCCTTGCAACGCTCACAGTCAGACAAAAGTTCGCTCTCACCCCCTATAATAGCTTAAAAGAAAAAAAGGCTAGCGGCGGCACTAGATACTACTAAGCTAGAAAACGACAAAAACGGCCGTGCAAGGCCGTGCTTACAATTATGTACACTACAAGGAAATGGCTAGCACTCTAGGCAACTAAGGCGCTTCGGGCGGGGCGTTTGGCGGAGGTCCACCCCGACGGTATGTTGGTGCTAGTGCTGGCGGCCCAGGCGGGTGCGGGTGGCCCGGGATGCTAGGGCGCCAGTCACGGGAGCCCGACGGGCCTCGGCAGCAAGGGGCCCGGCGTTGCCTATCCCAAGGATCGGGATAAGGGAATGGACTTGTCCCGGCGAATCCTGGGAGAGGGGATAGGATGGGGGTGGCATCCCGTGACAGTCTGTCCTTCAGTGTTTATTTTCTTGTGCATTTAATCTATGGTTTTATTTAGTACTTTAATTGATTTAGTTTCTTAGTTATTTTTTAACACTTTCAACCTATTGAGTAGTCTAGATAATTGTAGGTAATTAAATTTAGATAATTAGTAGCTTGATTTATTAAATTTTCGACCTTAACTACAAGAAAAATGGATATAGACAACGTGTATTACCCATTGTCTGTGTGAAAATCGGACGTTGTTAATAGAGTTGTTAGACAACGGTCAAAACCTGTTGTTTATTAACATATAGACAACAGTTAAGTTGCCCGTTGTAAATCCAAACTGTTGCCATAAATTATAGACAACGCCTTTCAATAAAACCGTTGTCTATTTACAAAATAGAAAACCGGTTTTCAAAAACCGTTTTTTTAGCAAATAGACAACGGTTTAATTCACATCAGTTGTCTATGCAGTAATACACAACGATCAATTTGACCGTTGTCTTTTAAATTTAATTTTTTAATAAATATTCTGCAGTTTTTTTTTTTGTTTTAAAATTTCAGAACTTCTTACAAATTTTCCCAAAATAAAAAATAATTAAAAGTTAACAATAATTCATTTCATATAACAAATCATATACAATGTATGTTGTACATTCGATAACTTGTCCAATATTATATGAATGTGAAAATTAAAAAGACTAATATCCAATAGTATACTACACATTTGCATATGTTAAAAAGTTTAGGCCTAAAAAAAAGTTCCAAATATTCTTTTTTCTCCATCATTTTGCTTCTTCACATGCCTCGTTTTAAACTTGACCACTCCATCAAATGAACTAATATCAACAAATACAAAACAAACACAATTTGAGGTAGTAATTATAAGATATTCCATCAATGTCATTTTTCAAAGAAACAAAGTTGCCCTATAAAACTTACATTGTCAATTTATAGCCCTGCCCACATAAATATAATTAAAAAAAGTACATTATTATGTAAGATAATTAAAAAAGTGATTGAACTTAGATGTCCACGATGTCCTTCCACATTCCTTATATAAATGCCTACCAACGTTCCAATAATTAAGACAAAACAAGAAGAAAGAGAACAGTGGTATAACAGTTTGCACATAGAAAATAGAAAAGCTGAAGTAATTACAGGTATGATGCCAATATGCCATTGCAAATCTGTAGCTTGGTCAACTCTGTTGCTGTAATCTTTAGCTTCTCAGCACCCAGAAGGAAAAAAAAGTAGATCAAGTTATAACTATAACATCAATTCTTGACAGGCATACCGGATATGACCTCCTCAAAATACCTTTGGAGAAGCTTTTGCAGTCTTCCACAAGATTGCAGCACATGCTTCAGGACTGTCACATGGAGATACAAATGAACATGTCAAAATGTAGCAAATTGATTTGACAGTTGGCAAGAAGTTCTTTACAGAAGGAAATATAATTCCAATATTATGTATCCACCAATTAAATATGTCTTAGTTGTACATGGCAACATAGAAGACAACATTTTCAAGCATAAGCAGCTTGCTAGCACAACCAATAGCCTGACCTCCACCAGAGCCACCCTCTCAGAAATTTTGGGATTGAGTTTAGTAGCTGAAACTAAATATGGACACATAAAATACATACCACAGGTTTGAAGTTATTGGATTAAAGTCCTGAAATCAATTTCAGTATTATACGAAACGTGAATTTGACAAACAAACATGATAATTAGATGCTTGGAGGAATTCAGTTGTTAAATTCCAAAATTGATTTGGGATTTTGACAGAGAGCAAAGTCAATACTAAAGATGGCAAGAAACACAACTAACAACAAACATTAAAGACAATTTTAATTATAAGGAAAACAAAAAAAAGCAATACAAGAAAAATTACATCTCAATTGTATACATGCGTTTTAGGGAGAAGTTTTCATACATTGATGATCTCTCAAATAGAATATTTTCTCCCTCATTTTCCTATACTCACATTGAATAATCCACCGTGTCTGATACAAAAAAATCACTAGTTACGCCTTCTATTACTTTCCTTTAATGTCCAATGAAATGATAAAATAAACTATAATATGTTGGATTAAAAAGGGCAGGAATCGAAGTATGAGTTAGAGAGCATGCAATCTAAACAATAACCTTAACAGAACATACATTCAAACTTGAACTAACCTGCACTTTTACCACCATTTCTCAGAGCTCTGCCATATGCGTATCAATGTCAATATGTCTTAAAGCTAAAACACATTTAAGACAAATTGCATATTAACGATTAAGCACATCTACATGATCACAAGAATTTTTTTTCCTCTGTATCATAGACCAATTTGAAGGCAAAAGTGCATGGAAAAATATGCAGTGTAAGTTGTCGGTGTGAACCTGCAATCCGATAACACTATCTTCTACTACCAAGCAATCCTTCTCTCTCTGACACATCAAGTCTCTATGGAAGCATGAAATTTCATGCAGCACCACACAATTAAGAAGCTGATGGAAAGGTGATTTAGCATAATCATATAATCAGTCCATCTATACATTGAACTAAAGCCAGCATGCAAAAGCAACTTTGTTACGACATTTGATACAAGAAATGTAGCAGTGGTTACAGCCTACAAAATAATGATGATCAAGAAGAAAGCATATTAGATCTGAAGTTCGATCACTAATTGTAAAAGATGTGGATTGTAATAATATGATTTTTCTTACAGAAGATTTTGCCTCATCCATCAATCTCAAAACTCTAGGTCTAGACTCAACTTGCTCAACACAGTGACAGAGTCTGGTTGGTCATTGGGAAATCAGGACAAGAGAAAACAAATGACTTTTCTCCCAACAAAATCCGATGTTCTTACTGTTCCAGATTTAATTATTTCTTTGTACCTCTCCGTCATCCAGTCCTACAGAAAGATCAACTCTTTAGATATCGAAACACTTAACTTAAGACTTGAATAGACAGCTATCATGTCCCTAATAGAAACCATGGTGCACAAAAATTAACACAAAGCCCCCTAGTCGAAAAGGCAGACCACAAAGAAATATAACAAGAGAAGGGCACATAACACCTAGAAAACTCAAACAAACATCCTTGAATATAAAGTAAGCATTTTCTCCATTCCAACCTAAGAGAACTAGCCAATTCTTCAAGAATTGTTCAGCCAGATACACAATAAAATGCAACTCAAAACAATCAATCCACAATCAATGGAGTTGCTTAAAAATTTGATAGATGGCGTCATGTGCCCAACAGACACCCATTGTATACTAAAAATAACACAAAGTCCCCTAGTCGAAAAGGCAGAGCATAGAGCAACCTAACAAAATCAGGGCATATAACACCAAG
Source organism: Perilla frutescens (assembly GCA_026008535.1). Taxonomy (NCBI): domain Eukaryota; kingdom Viridiplantae; phylum Streptophyta; class Magnoliopsida; order Lamiales; family Lamiaceae; genus Perilla; species Perilla frutescens. Next base: position 20,625,292 of record BRKX01000004.1, read on the forward strand.
TATTCTTATTCCAAAGTGTATGAAAAAAAAACAATATTAAATCAAAATTAAGCCTTTTCTCCATTTTGGTATTGAATTCCCCTAAAAGAACTAGTCGTTCATCAAGAATTGTGTTTCCTAAAAAAAGAAAAAATCTTCAAGAATTGAACTCTTTAATCAGATGCATTATGCATTATTAAAATGCAACTGAAAACAATCAATCAACAATCAAATAAGTTTCTTCACCCCTTCATCAAGCACATCAAACCTAATAAAAGACAAAAAACACTCAACTTCACAAACAACAAAAAAAGGAAAAAAAAGATTATGACCTGAAGAATGTCAATCAACTTTGCTCTATCTTCATAAGTCTCCGGAGCCTTGTTGAAAACTGTCAAAGTCGGCCAACCGTGCTCCTTAAAGTACCTTCAATCAGAAAAAAAACTTGAATAAACTACACATAAAAAAATAAAAATAAATAAAACAAGAAAAATGGCAATCCCTTTTCTCAGGGATAAATACAATGAGCAAAAATGGAAAATTCCAATTGCAGAGGTGTGAGAAAGTAGAGACTTAACCATCGCATTTTGGGTTTCCCGCCGCCAATTTGATTCTGCAACTCGTCATAAAATTCCGGGTAATCGAAGAAAAGCTAAAATTAATTGAACATCAGTATACCACCTCCTAATTCAAATAAATTTTGTTTTTTACCCAGTCACATTTGGAATCGAACATAAACAATCCATTAACTTAAGACCAATTAAAATTTCACACCATCGCTCTGTTATGATTATAACTTGTACTACAATTTATTCCCCAAACAACATTTCAAAATTCAAGCCGATTTAGTGTATCAGCATCAGATCCGAAGACAAACGCTTCATAGTAACAATAGAATAATATCTACTGCCTAAAACTAATACATTTAGACGAATGAAAAAAATAAAATAGAATAAAAATCAGACAATAATTCGATTATCATAAGCGAAATAAAGAAAACTTCCTGAATTTGACGAATTTGGAGGTGTTCATTCTCTATAATCTCGCGCAAGATTCATGATTACAGTAGATGGAGGATGAGGACTGCAGATGGAGGGGTGGAGATCGTCGATATGGCGAGAGAAGTGGGTAGAGACGACGTGGCGGCGTCTGGAGTCGGTGGCGAGTGCAGACCGGGCGACGGTTGGAGACAGCGGCGGGTAGAGTAGAGAGTCCACAGTCAGGGAAGGGGTTAGGGTTTGATCATTTTTGATTTGTAGGCGTCAAAGGGAAGATGACGGGTAGAGATGGTGAGTTCGCAGATTAGACAACAGGAGTTAGGGCTTTGGTGAGTTACAGACGACAATAGAGAAGAGACGATGGGTTCTCTCTAAACGTGTTAAGCAGAGATGAGGCGACCACAAGTAGGGATTTGGTGTATGTATTAATTTTTGAAGAAAGCAAGCTACAGGCGGCAGGGTGAAGACGGCGGGTTCTCTGATCTAAAGGTGTTTTCTGCGGTGAAAAATTCTAGTCGATCGGCTGTGTTGTTTTGGGAGAAGAAGGTCGATTAATTTTTATTTTCAAGTCAAAACGATGTCATTTTACCAATTTAAACTACAACGGTTATCAGGTGAGTTGTTTATATCATGTTGTCTATTAAAAAAGGAAGTAGACAACGGTCAGGATATAGCCGTTGTCTTTTGACGTAAAGACAACAGTTTTCTGGCCCGTTGCAAGTAAAAAAATAATAAAAAATATGGAGATAGACAACGGGCCGTTGTCTATGTATGTAAAGACAACGGTTTTCAAAAAACTCGTTGTCTATTAACTGTTGTCTATCAGCAATTTTCTTGTAGTGTTCATTGCTATACTAGAAGCCTCACTGTACACTTGCAGTTTAGGTGAAAATAAATACCACTACAAAAAAAAAGTCGATCTAGCGATGGGTGCCTTTCGGGTCGTCAGTGGCGACGAGGCTAGCGACAAGGACGTTATCCATCGCCGATCACTGAATTTTTTTTTCATATTTTTTATCTTATTTTTTTAAAGTTAGCGACGGGGTACCACTGTCTCTACGGCCAATGACGGGCCCCCGTCGCGACACAATTAATCATCCCCAAATTAAATCATCGAGCCCTAGCCCTTCCATTTCTCTTTCTGATTCGTAGCTCGTTCGTACCCAAAGAATCTTTTCCAAGATTGCTTAAGACTGGCCAATCCATTTTCTGCCATTCAACAGGTGGATCTCTATCTCTCTCTCTCTCTCTCATGCGAGCGGAAGCTACGGTGGTGGTTTGTCTTGACGGCGGCGGCGACGATCCTCTCCCTCGGCAGCGGTGGTTTTCCGGCAACAGGTTTGCTCTCTCCTTTGTCTCTTCCTTTCTTCCTCTCTCTATGGATTTAATCATAAAAACCCCCAATTTGAAAAACCCTCTTCACAACCAATTCATCACCTGCTTTGACTTCGCGGTGGCCACCGTCGCCACTCCCGTCGCTGGAAAGTTAGCCATGCCAGATCTAGCAACCGGGTTGTTCCCATCGCTAGCTCATCGCCAAGGACTATAGCGACGGTGTCGTACATTTTCGACGACCCTAAATCCCGTCGCCAGATCAGATTTTTTTGTTGTGTAAACAATGTCCGAATTTTTATAATTCGTGAAAATGATTTATGTTAGTTTGCGAAAATTTTATTGTGATTTTTTTTTCTCGTGTGTATTTTCGTTAGCACTCTGGGCCTTCGAGTTCGAGACGCTACATTTATTTTTTCGAAAAATTTCTTTCGATGGAAAACACACCATGCAAAGCAACAAATTCAATTCTAGTTAGCAAGGAATTTAACAAAAGGGAACTTCTAAAGCTCTCGATGTCTTGTACCGTAACATGCGATAGCAACACGAAGAGTTGAAGGATGAACTAAAGAAGTTCATGCGACGATTGGTGAGTAAAGCTCGACCTAACATGGTGAACAACGTGATACTTGTGTTAGTTTTGTATACTAGAATACTTGTCTTTGTATACTTTTCTGATGATATGATGATATGAAATGAAAGTTATTGCAGTCACTGTTTGCATTTAGATTATGTTCTATAATTGTTTTATGCAATGTTCCATATACTTACATTGTAGATGATATGGTGTGGGGAGTCACACGGTAAAGATCATATCATTAGAACCTTGTAATGTATTAAAGAGCTCACGGCTTAGATGGTCCTGAACACACCATCGGTACACCATAGAATAATCTGATAAGTTAGTTTATCTTGGCTAACTAATTATTCTAATACACTCGTTAGTGTATTGAGGAGGATCACGATAGGATACTATTCTCTGTCTCTGACCCAGTTACTGAGAGAATAAAGATCCACAGAGTTCGGGTTCTGAACTCATGTGATATTGGCGAGCATATGTGTGTGTTGTTTATTACTTTGATTTATCAATGGGTGAGATCTTTTCGTAGATCGAATTCGATATCTTGGGTAGTAATAACAATGTATACATGATGTCTCGAGCAGTATGCATGAGCACTGTGTCCTGGTGCGCCAGGTTGATGATGTTCTCTTGAGGAAGCACAAGTTCATGTTGAAACCCTGCAGGTGGAATTTATTCCGTACATGAATAAAGCTTGTGTGGTACTACTCAAGGTTTTAGATGTTAATTAATTATAGCTGTCAGAGGCTTACATAATTAATTAATGAACATTATATCTTAAATACGGGGAATGGCTGGACTAAAGGAGAAAACATATTCGTAAATATGTATTAAATTGGTAGGTCAGTTTTGCTTCTTTAGTGGAATAAAAGTAAAACTTAATTTATTTAATTATATCCTAGGTTTATTGGATATTGGATATTAAATAAATTAGTGGGCCAATTTAATATTCTTCTAGATCCCTGTTGTAGCCCAATTGACTGAAAGTGAACTGGATATTGAACTTGAGATAGAGGCCCAGCCCAATAGGGCTGGAACATGAAATTTCGCCCCTCCCTATATATAAAGGGAGGGGGGCACGAAATTTTGATGAATTATTCATAGGAAATCAGCCCCTCTTAGTCTCTCAAAGTTATCCATAGATTTCACAATTCTATCTAGTAGATTTCAGCCCACTCTGAATCTAGATACAGTCCGGGAATACAACAGAAGATCTTGGAGTGGAATACTGTGGTGCACGATTTTGAGGTCATAGGTGGCGCCATTACTGTGCTCATTCAATAGCAAGATTAGATCTTTAATCTTGTCCACAGACCGTCTATCGATTTGTAAGTAGATTCGTTTTCTATGTCTTCCGCTTTATTAGAATCGAATCTGCTTTGCATGCTTTTTGATTAGACTGTGATAAACATGCATGTTACATAAAATTATGATTTGCATGAACACGGATTAATGAACAACCAAATGGTCCTGCAGTGGTTTAATTCGAAAAAACCCCAACAACTGGTATCAGAGCGGGTTTTGGCACTGTTCTAGGATTAATCCGGGCATAATTTCGAATTGCATGATTAAATTTGATGATAAATTTATGGTGTTTAAATTTTTAGATTTAATTGGCTATGTATTTCGATTTTATGGTATTCAAAACTTGGAAGAATTTGAGATGTAAAAATCAAGAATTCTAGTTTTGATGGCACTTGAATTTTCGGTCACTATGGATTAAATTTGGGATGATATTTGATGTTCTTCAAATTTCCAGATTTAATTCTCATAGGGGTCGAAAATTTGGAGATCAAATTTTCGAATTTGATGTGTTAAAAATTCCCTAATTTGTGTGTTAAAATTTTCGATACCTAGGAAATAAATTTGGATAGATTTTTGATCAAGATCAAAATTTTCAGATTTGTTTGTGGTGTGGTTCGAAATTTTTGATGGTTAGATTTGGATTTGGTGATTTTTGATGTATATCAAAGATTGCCTAATTCTAATCTAGATAGGTTTGAAATTAGAATTTTAAATTTGGTAATTTTTGAAGTGGATCAAAATTTCCATATTTTAATTCTAGAAAATTTTGAAACCTAGTATTTTATTTGGAATAGTTTTTTGATTAATGTCAAAATTTCCAAATATGTTAACTTAATGTAATTTTCGATTTTATTAATTAAATTTGGAGGAAACTTTAATGAAAATTAAATTTCCAGATTTATTTAATAGTGGTGGTCGAAAATTATGAAGATTGGATTAAGATTTGATGTTATTTGATGTATATCTTAATTTACCTAATTTTAATCTAGATAGATTTGAAAATAGAATTTTAAATTTGGAAGAATTTGAAATGGATCAAATCTCCAATTTATTGTTTGGATTATTTTCGAAATCTATGTATTAAAATTGGATAAGGTGGTTTTTTGGATATATACAAATAATTATCAAAATCCAATTGTGATAAGATTTTAAATTTGGATAAGTTTTGGAAGATTTTGGATTGGAATCAAATCTCCAAACTTTATCCTTGAAGATTTAGATTCTTATGGATAATATTTGGATTAGATTTTTGATTTATATCAATATATCCAATTATTATTTAATTAGGGTGGTTAGAAAATATTAAATAAATTTGGTGGATAATTATAATTAATTTCCAGATTTATTTAAGTGATATTTTCGAAATATACAAGATTTAAATTGGTGGATAATTATTTTAATTTCCAATTCTTATCTTGTGGATAATATCGAATTAATTAATTTAATTAATTGCAAAATTCAATTATTATTTAATATTCATGCATAGATATCATATGTTATTTTATGTGGATCATATAATACATGATTGTTGGTTTTGTAGACTGTGTTTGTTTGCAGGTTTACCAACTATCATGGCTCCTTTATTTTATGTGATGTATGTTTATGTTGAATGGATGTTGGCCGTATGCCGGTTTGGCTACGTGATTTTAATCCATGAGAAAATCCATGGATTAGGTCTAGGGTTTTATTTTACGTTGTTTTAATGTAATAGATATAAAGCTGTTAGACGAGTTTTTGAGTTGTAATTTTTATTCTAGCAATATTAGATTTTTCCTTTCGGAATAGATAGTCTGTATTGAATAAAGATCGGAGATCAACTCAAAAGAAGGAAAGTGGTTCAGCACCAAAAAAGGAAGGTTCACCGGTTCACATCCCGAAATCCTAAATGGAGCTAGGATTTTCGGCGAGGCGCGGTGAAGGGGCGGCGGTTTCAAAGCCTGTTCCGGAGCTGACTTTCCAGTTTTATCTCATCAATCAACATGAGATATAAGCCATGATAGTTGGAATATTACTGTTGCTTATTATGTTGAAGCATGCAATGGATGTTTATCATTTTATGTGATGTTTGCATGTTCGATAATGGGATAAAATGAAACATCAAACATAAATAACTAAGTGGGAGAGATTCATACCAAAGTATGTAGAAATCTCATACGGTCTCCATTAAAATCTGGTTTAATTGAGAAGTGATGGGCATGCGCGTTGACATCAGTCTTCCTCCATATCGGATGTGTCATATCACAGATTTCTCTGGAAATTAAATCTCCTAAATGGATAGCTGTAGAACACTATTAGGACTAACTGACTCCTCCATCTGGAGCGGTTAAATTCGAGTAGTGATCTTGGTGCGAAGATAATGGTGTGCACACTTAGATGTAATTTATTGATAAACGTCCACACGATCGTGGCTTATCAGTTAGACGATTACATGACCGTGTTAATAATCCGGCTATTAATTTGCTTGTTGTAAGGAAACTCAACTGGAGGCAAATTAAAGGTTTAACCTATTTAAAGATGTTTTTTATAAACGTCCACACTATCGTGGCTTATAAAAGATATTTTTAAAGTGTCGGTGGAAAAGTATATAATTTTTATGAGGCTTTCGATTATATACTGTTTATCCTAAACTTGTTATGTGACTGTACTGCATGTTGAATTTCAGTTATTTCATATCATCAATGGCACTCTCCAATCTGTCCTCAATCCTCAAAGAAAACAAACTTGTCGGTGAAAACTACAATGACTGGATTCGTAACCTTAACTTAGTTCTTGTTGCTGAGGGACACAAGTTTGTGCTTGAAGAGGTTTGTCCTCAGACGCCAGATGAGGGTTCTGATGAAGCCCAAAAGGTTGCATATGATAAGTGGCTTAGGTCTAATGAGATAGCGCGCTGTTACATCTTGGCATCTATGTCAAGTGTGTTGCAACATCAGCATGAGCCTATGAAAACCGCTTATGATATCATATACAACCTTAGGCAGCTATTCGGTCATCAGAACCGCTCGGCACGCCATTTGGCAATGAAGAAGCTAATGGATGCGAGAATGTCTGACTCCACACCTGTTAGGGATCACGTTCTCATGATGATGGGGTATTTATCTGAGATCGAGACCTTGGGTGGAGAGCTAGATGGCGATTCTCAAATCGACATTGTTCTTCATAGCTTGTCTTCGAAGTTTGAGCAGTTCAGGCTGAATTTTAACATGATTAAAAGGGATGTCAGCCTGACTGAACTACTCATAGATCTTTAGGCAGCTGAATTGCTCCAAAAGAGCAATCCTGAGGCCCACATAGCTGAAAAAGGAGCGTCTTCTTCTGGTGGAAAAAGAAAGAAGAGAAACGCACCTAAGAAGGCTGCAGATGAGGCGCCTAAGGTGAAGAAGCCAAAGGCAAAGATTCCTCCCGAGGAATTCAAGTCGAAGACTAAGTGCTTCAAGTGCGGCCAACCAGGTCACTGGAAGGTGGCGTGTCCTAACAAGAAGAAGAAGAGAGGATCATGTCACACTCTGGTTGTGGAAACATGTTTAGCAACTTGTTCTACCCAGTCATGGGTAGTAGATACTGGAGCTACTGATCATGTTTGCATGTCTTTACAGGGGTTCCTGGTAAAAAGACAGCTGAGTGAGGACGAGATCACCGTCTACATGGGCAATGCTACGAGAGTGGCGGCTGTTGCAGTGGGAGACGTTGTTTTACCTTTCAGTAGTGATAGAACTTTGGTTTTGAAAGATTGTCTTTATGTGCCTGGTTTTAGGCGAAACTTGATTTCAGTTTCTAAATTGATTATGGATGGATATTCTGTTTCTTTTGATAACAAAGTAGTTATCTTTAGTGGTAAACATTTTATCTGTTCTGGCACATTGGATGGACACTTATACTTTCTTAAACTAACTGAAAACACTACGCAAAGACAACTGTTGAATACATCGATCATAAACCCTAACAAAAGAAAAGAACCTTCGAAATTGAATCAAACCTATCTTTGGCATCTAAGGCTAGGTCACATTAACCTTAAGAGGATACAAAGGCTTGTAAACGATGGACCATTGTCTTCTTTGGTACTGGAATCGTTTCCTTTGTGTGAATCCTGTTTGGAAGGTAAAATGACCAAGCATCCTTTCCAGTCAAAAGGAAATAGATCCGAAGGGCTATTAGATTTGATTCACTCTGACCTATGTGGCCCTATGTCAGTTCAAGCTTGAGGAGGGTTCGAGTATTTCATCACTCTCATTGATGATTACTCTAGATACAGTTATATCTACCTGTTACGTCGCAAGTCTAAATGCTTTGAGAAATTCAAAGAGTTTAAGGTGGAAGCGGAGAAACGAACAGGCAGAAGTATCAAGTCACTACGTTTTGATCGTGGTGGCGAGTACCTCTCAAGCGAATTTAGGGATTACATGGCAGAGAGTGGGATTACATCCCAGTTGACTGCGCCTGGAACGCCATAGCAGAATAGCGTGGCGGAAAGAAGGAATTGTACATTGTTAGAGATGATTAGATCGATGATGAGTTATTCTGAGTTGCCTATTTCGTTCTGGGGATATGCCCTGGAAACAGTAGCCTATATTCTTACCTTGGTTCCATCGAAATCAGTTCCTGCTACACCTACAGAACTATGGACTGGACGAAAGCCCAGTTTGAACCATATTCGGATTTGGGGTAGCCCAACACACGTGTTGGACAAGGAAGCTGATAAGCTGGCTCCTCGTACTGATGTAAGGCTGTTCGTTGGATATCCTAAAGGAACGAAAGGTGGTTTGTTTTATAGTCCTAAGGATCAGAAGATCATTGTTAGCACCAATGCTCGATTCTTAGAGAAAGACTATGTCATAAACCACAAACCAAGGAGTCACATCATCCTTAAGGAGTTAAGGGAAGGATCGAATCCTACACCAGTTGTACAAGAAGAGGAACCACCAAACACTGCACAACGTGTCACAGAAGTACAGGAACTGCCTCGTCGCAGTGGGAGGGTTGTACGCCAACCTGATAGATTCATTGGTCTGGGAGAGGCTTCAGATTTTCCAGAGGGTCTCAATGAATTGGATACCAGGACCTATGACGAGGCAATTTGAGATAAAGATGCAGATTCTTGGAAAACTGCAATGGAGTCTGAAATTGGATCTATGGATCACAATCAAGTCTGGGAACTTGTAGAACCACTAGATGGGGTAAAACCCATTGGCTGTAAGTGGGTCTACAAGCGCAAGAGAGGATCTGATGGGAAGGTTGAAACCTTCAAAGCTAGATTAGTGGTAAAAGGGTATACTCAGAAAGAAGGGATCGATTATGAGAAAACCTTTTCGCCGGTAGCCATGCTTAAGTCAATCCGGATTCTCTTGTCTATTGCCGCTCATTTGGATTATGAGATCTGGCAAATGGATGTCAAGACAGCTTTCCTAAACGGAAGTCTTGAGGAAAACATTCACATGAAACAACCAGAGGGATTCATTGCTAAGGGCCAAGAGTACTTGGTGTGTAAGCTTAAGAGATCCATTTATGGACTTAAGTAGGCATCGAGGTCTTGGAACATCCGATTTGACGAGGTTATCCAGTCATATGGATTCGTGCAAAGTCCGGATGAGAGCTGTGTGTACAAGAAATGTGACGGAAACGTGGTGGCATTCCTCGTACTTTATGTTGATGACATCTTACTTATTGGAAACAGTAAGAAGGCGTTGTCAAACATTAGGGTGTGGTTGTCCGAGCAGTTCGATATGAAGGATCTGGGTGAAGCCGGACATGTCCTTGGCATCAAGATCATTCGTGATCGCCAGAAAAGGATGTTATGTCTGTCCTAGGCGACTTATATCGATACAGTGCTAGCTAGATTTGGCATGCAAGATTCCAAGAAAGGTTTTATACCTTACAGGCATGGAATTCATCTATCCAAGGAAATGTGTCCCCAAACACAGTCTGAGATAGAGGAAATGAAGAAAGTACCATATGCTTCGGCTGTGGGAAGTTTGATGTATGCTATGCTATGCACTAGGCCTGATATATGCTATGTCGTTGGCATGGTAAGCAGATATCAGTCTAACCCTGGACAAGGTCACTGGACTGCGGTCAAAAACATTCTCAAGTACCTTAAACAGACTCGAGACTACATGTTGGTTTTCCGCTCTGATAGCCTAGTACCTTTGGGTTACACGGACTAAGATTTTCAATCCGACAAAGATCAGAGTAAGTCTACCTCGGGCTATGTGTTTACACTAGGAGGTGGAGCCATCGCATGGAGGAGCATTAAGCAGAAATGCATTGCGGATTCCACCATAGAAGCTGAGTATGTAGCTGCCTCTGAGGCTGCAAAAGAGGCTGTCTGGCTCCGCGGGTTCCTAGTGGGCTTGGGCGTGGTTCCTGATTTGCCTAAGACTATCACGATATACTGTGATAACTCTGGTGCAGTGGCAAATTCGAAGGAACCCAGAGCCCACAAGGCAAGTAACACATAGAGAGAAAGTACCATCTTATACGAGAAATCGTTAAGAGAGGAGACGTGGCGGTGGTCAAGATTGCATCTGAGGACAACCTGGCTGATCCATTCACGAAGAGCCTGGCGGCTAAGACCTTTGATGGTCACGTGGAGAAAATGGGAGTGAGATGCAGACCCGGTAGCGCAGTTTGAGTTGATATTTTTAGATTGGAGAGTTTGCCAGTTATTTATTATGCTTGAAAGACATGCTTCAAGTATAAGTGGGAGATTGTTAGTTTTGTATACTAGAAGACTTGTCTTTGTATACTTTTCTGATGATATGATGATATGAAATGAAAGTTATTGCAGTCATTGTTTGCATTTAGATTATGTTCTATAATTGTTTTATGCAATATTCCATATACTTACATTGTAGATGATATGGTGTGGGGAGTCACACGGTAAAGATCATATCATTAGAACCTTGTAATGTATTAAAGAGCTCACGGCTTAGATGGTCCTGAACACACCATCGGTACACCGTAGAATAATCTGATAAGTTAGTTTATCTTGGCTAACTGATTATTCTAATACACTCGTTAGTGTATTGAGGAGGATCACGATAGGATACTATTCTCTGTCTCTGACCCAGTTACTGAGAGAATAAAGATCCACAGAGTTCGGGTTCTGAACTCATGTGATATTGGCGAGCATATGTGTGTGTTGTTTATTACTTTGATTTATTAATGGGTGAGATCTTTTCGTAGATCGAATTCGATATCTTGGGTAATAACAATGTATACATGATGTCTCGAGCAGTATGCATGAGCACTGTGTCCTGGTGCGCCAGGTTGATGATGTTCTCTTGAGGAAGCACAAGTTCATGTTGAAACCCTGCAGGTGGAATTTATTCCGTACATGAATAAAGCTTGTGTGGTACTACTCAAGGTTTTAGATGTTAATTAATTATAGCTGTCAGAGGCTTACATAATTAATTAATGAACATTATATCTTAAATACGGGGAATGGCTGGACTAAAGGAGAAAACATATTCGTAAATATGTATTAAATTGGTAGGTCAGTTTTGCTTCTTTAGTGGAATAAAAGTAAAACTTAATTTATTTAATTATATCCTAGGTTTATTGGATATTGGATATTAAATAAATTAGTGGGCCAATTTAATATTCTTCTAGATCCCTGTTGTAGCCCAATTGACTGAAAGTGAACTGGATATTGAACTTGAGATAGAGGCCCAGCCCAATAGGGCTGGAACATGAAATTTCGCCCCTCCCTATATATAAGGGGAGGGGGGGCACGAAATTTTGATGAATTATTCATAGGAAATCAGCCCCTCTTAGTCTCTCAAAGTTATCCATAGATTTCACAATTCTATCTAGTAGATTTCAGCCCACTCTGAATCTAGATACAGTCCGGGAATACAACAGAAGATCTTGGAGTGGAATACTGTGGTGCACGATTTTGAGGTCATAGGTGGCGCCATTACTGTGCTTATTCAATAGCAAGATTAGATCTTTAATCTTGTCCACAGACCGTCTATCGATTTGTAAGTAGATTCGTTTTCTATGTCTTCCGCTTTATTAGAATCGAATCTGCTTTGCATGCTTTTTGATTAGACTGTGATAAACATGCATGTTACATAAAATTATGATTTGCATGAACACGGATTAATGAACAACCAAATGGTCCTGCAGTGGTTTAATTCGAAAAAACCCCAACAACTTGAAGATGAACCGCTCGTCAAGATTTATGATTTCTTCTTAGAAGCTGCGAGGGATGTGAGGGTGTCTCTAGTTAATTGTCATTTCTTATTCAAGTGCTAGTATATATGATTGCCTCTTTCACGAATATTGTTGTGGTCATTTTTGATGAAAACACGATAAGCATCAAAGAATCAAATCCAAAAATACCATTAAAGGGTTCGAAGATAGTTGTGTAGAACCCTTTAATGACATTTTTGGATTTGATTCTTTGATGTTTATCGTGCTTTCATAAATCTTTTTAGATGTTTTACTTTGGTTTATTCATTTCCAACCCAATCGACTTTTTTGGTATGATTATAGTCCACTTTGTTTTGAACTTGAATACTAATATATCTACGTAATCATAAATTTACATACACATCATATAATAACGAATTTTACTATCGTTGCTCAATCCAGAGATAGCAATTCCCTCCTTTAATGTCCTTGGATATCACGATCGACATTTAAATCACATGGATAACATTGACGCTATCCATTGTCTGAGTTGACGCTGAAGATTTTACAAGTTTCAATAAAGAACTGTTATTGAGTCTTTGTTTGCTCAAAGCATTATCTTCTTTGTCAAGTTTCGCCGCAAGTGATGAAGCCCCAATCGAATCAGAGCTAATTGGGTCATCGACGACATTCGGAGCTAAGGTTAGATAGTCATTTTCAAAATTCAAATACACCATAGACGAAACTCTAGATTAGTGACTTGATATAAACTTCGAAAATTGATACATTGCAATTGCAACCATGACTAGAGAGGGGGATGGAGGATGCTTTGATATATTTTGTTTTGTAGAGAAGATAGGGGTTGCATTAATTGAAAGGTTATAAAAGATATTTCAAATAACTTATTTAATTATAACTAAATATGAGGACTGTAAAGAGTAAAATAGGTACTGTGCTTAGAATTTTCTAATTACTAATATATCCCTGTCTGGGCATTCGTATTCTGGATGTGTAGGAATGCCTTTTTTTTTTCTCCTTGAAATGTGACCGTCTTGAATTATTTAGAGAAATGAAAACACAGAGACTAGAAAACGTCAAATGTTCGGGTCCCTGTAATAAAAGCAGATTCTCAAATGGGCCTGCTGAATATGGTTTAGCCGTCTGCCAAAATACACAGAATAATTCATGCAAAGAGGCAATAACTATTTTAGCCACTTGAACTTAATTTTAAAAGATTTATTTTAGCCACTAACTCTAAAACATATTTATTTTAGCCACTTTGGACGAAAATGCCCATCTGCGCGCTAGGGTTGCGCACATGCGCTCTAGGAGTGCGCGCTGGCAATGAGCGCAACACGCGGGAGTAAAAATGTCATTCTGGCTAAAATAAATATGTTTAAAAGTTAGTGGCTAAAATAATTTTTTTTAAAGTTTGACCAGTTAGTTTTATATATTACCACTTCATGCAAATGGCAACACCACAATCCACACTACATTTCTACCCCGATAAAATTTAAGCATAATTTTTTCAAATTGCATTTCATTATTGAAACCTCAATTTTAGTTAATTATTATATGCATGCGTACAATATTCTCGTTTCTATTTCATCAATGAGTTAAATAACTCTCAAAATACCAATTTTAATAATAGAAAGGAGGATTGATGATATCAATCGAGTATAAGATAAGAAAAGTTAGACAAATGATAAAAGCAAATGAAAGACTATACTTGATTATAAGAAAACCTAACCGAACAAACACTTGGTCAAACCAAAAAGTATTCCCACTAATGGATTAGCTATCAAATTTTTCAAAAACAAAAACTAAAATTGAGTCCAGATGAAAGAAAATCATTGTCCTCCTCCTTCAGACTTCAGAGCTTTAGCTTGAATCCAGATGAAAGAAAATCATCCTTGGTAAAAGTGAAAAATATTAAAATAATACAACTCTCAACAGACCTATATATGTGCTATGGAACAAAGCAAAACAAAAGCATAATTAAAATTATTAGATGGAAAAATCAGAGAAATAAGTGTTTAATTTGATGATTAGCAAGTGACCTTTTCTTCCTAATCTCTTTCCCCTTCTTCTTCAAGTCGCGATCCATGTGCTTTTCAGTGGGACGGCGAAACAAGGCTCGCAACACAAACCTCGGTATCAAAAAAGGGCTCAAGAGGCGTCGTGCCAAACGAAGCACTGAGGCCTCTAACACAGGCAATTGTAACAGTTTTCTTCCTCAAATTGTACCAGTTCAGGCACATTCCATCGTAGTTCAACAAAACCTCATCGCCCCTCTTTGAATAAGCCAGCGGCCGCAGATCCCTGCACGGCTCAGAGATCGGCGGATCAAACCGCAGTAATTTCATCCAAGACTTCTTCACCCCGTACTCTTTCATCACCCAAATCTCAGTGCTCTTCTTCTTCCCAGGCACCACCGCCGCAAGAAACCCTCCCATCACCTCCACAGATGCAAAACCACCACGACGCCCGTTGCCGAATCGGGGCATTGGCAACTCCTGGTGCTCTTCCTTGCCAAGATCAAACGCCATGATCGCTTCAGCCTTGCCGCCGTGCTTCGCCACCGTATGCAGCGCACCATTCAAGTAGACTCCCCACCTTGAAGTATGACGTGGCAGTAGATATGGGAAATCCGCCGCCCTTTTCCATGTATTGGATCTGAGACTGTAAATCGTCGCCTCGGTCGAAAAGTGCCCACAACCTCCGCCGGAAGACGCCTGAATAACCCTAACAACCTTATAATCGTCGCTCTTGGTGTCATAACCCAGTGCAAATATACACTGCACGTACTCAAAGTCTAAGAAACAATCCGGCAGCGGAAACTGTTCCGGCAATTTGTGAAGCTTTCTGATCGACGGATTCCATAGAGCAATATCGTCGGATTTGGGCACGAGGAGAACAAGGCCGTCGCAAGAGCCTACGACGGAGTGGGGTTCGATTCGGGTGTCACCGATTTCCAGTTGCTTGAAGGAATCTAGATCTACGTGATATAATTGGGAGGAATCCACTAGAAGAGTGCGATTGGAGTTGGATCTGAAGGAGTGGTGCAGGTGCAGTTTGATGAATTGTTTGCTGTCAATCAAAGATCGCCATGGTTTGGAAATGGACCTGAAGCGCAGCAGCGTCTTCACCGGTAGGCGGCGGAGGATTTCTTTGATGATTTCTTCTGGCAAATACGGCATGCTGAAGATCGACGACTAGGGATTTCAATTTCGTTGGAGGAAGGGTTTTTGGAATTTGGAGTGAACTGTGAAACCGCACTCAACCACTACTCCACGCACTAAAAAATATAAGTGGGTGATAGGTTTGATTCACATATCCTCTCCCCAATTAAATAATAGAAATTTATGATCATTATTATTCAGCCAGCCACACCTTTTGCTTTTGATGATGATGATTCGCCTTCTTATTTCGTTTTTCGAAAAAGATACATCGTATCGATTTTGAAATAGAAGATCAAGCGGAACATAAATTTTTATTCATAAATATATTAGGATAAACAAACTTTTATATCATGTTTATATACTTATATATAGTAGCCCAAATCACAATTTTACTTGACTTACAGGAAACCTCATGTGCAGTATAGTGAAAGTGGGCAATTCTTGAATACAACTTGAACAATGAGTATTTAAATTTCGAACTCATTTACTAATTCACTTACAAGATCAGTAAAGTAATTAGCCTTCTAAACTCACAGTCAGTCTCAAAATCTCTCCCTTTAGCTAGATAGGCATGCATTTGCTGATATGTAAGTCTAGCACCAGTGCACCACCACCCATGCTTATCCACAAACGCTCCTATAGAAGAACCAAAAAAATATACGTAAACCCACTGCACATAAGACTTCTGAGAATGTGCTACATTATTAACTTTTAAAAAATATATAGATTTATGTAGGATAGCTAGTATGTATTGGTCTGCATATTCCTCATGAGTATAGTGAAATTTTACGCGATAACTATTGTCTATATATGATAGATCGCCATAAGAAACATTTCATTGCAACTGACAATCCATGATATCACAACTCCTGAGGTGGTGAGCTTTATAAAAGTCGAGCTATTAAGTAATTTGATTGTGGATAAATTTAATGAGTTTTATTGATTTTAGATTTGAAATATAGGTTATTGATTAATTTAGGACTTGGAATATCAAACCTATCAATCTAAAACAGCAAATATGCATTTATTTTAATTCTTTATATTTTTTTAAAAAATATTCCCTTTATTAATTTATATTAAATGTATTAATTTGTATAGATGAGTTTAGGAGTCTTAAATTAATAATTTACGTGTTTTATGTTTTTAAGTCATAGATCAATAGATAACTTATAGATAACTTATTGACAAGATTACATTTCTGATTTCCCAACCAAAAAATTAAAATGACCGATTAATTGACGTTATGGGATTTCGAAAACCTGAAACCTCGGTCAATTACTTTAACTGACTTCCATTGCAAAACTCATCAAAAGGAATGAAAGGATAATATAACATTTAATGAAAAATATTGAAAATATATCTCATATATAATAAGATCCACATAGATCATCATAGAAGATGCATGACATATATTAGTGTTTGGTCATATTATATATCATATATAAATGCCTTGGTTCCCATTATAAAAGGAAAAGAAACAAATTCTCTAAAACACAATCATATATATGGCTGTAAATGAGCTAAACTATTCACGAGATACTCGGATATCGGCTCAAAAAAAGTTCACTCGAGACTGGCTCGTTTGTCAAGTGAGCCGAGCTCGATGCTAAACAAGCTCGCCATTTTCTCGAGTCGAGCTCGAAAGCTAACTCGGTTCATGAGGTTCTTGAGCTTTATAACGAGCTGTTTCACGAACTGTCTCGCGAGTAATAAAATGAGCCGAGCTCGAGCCTGGCTCGCGAGCTGACTCACGAGTTTGGCTTGGAGTACTTAAACGAGCCGAGCTCGGGCTGGGCTCCGGGCTATTCAATTTAGAACTCGAGACACATTATTTTTGTAATTTTTTAAATATTATTTATTTGTATTGTAACTTTTGTGAAATTAATACTTCTCATTAAAAATAAAAAGAAATTAATGGTATTAAATATTGAACTAATATTATTAAAGTTAAGAATTCAATGGTCAAGAGTAACAATTATATACAGAAATAGATAAACTAATGAACTATATATATGTGCATATTATATATAATATAGTTATCTTATTTATAATTTTAAATAGTATATTAGTATAGTAAATAATAATATGAAATATGAGATGATATTATATTAATATTATCGAATTAAGAAATTGAACACCCAATACTAAATACTAAGTAATAAGAGAAATTATAAATAATATTTCTCAATTTATTAAATAATAAATATGAAATGAAATCAATAATATTAATCTTGTTAGTGCTATGCTTTGCACTAAACTATTTATCAAGTGTTTTACATTGCACTTGCAGTAGTGATTGATTGTCGTTAATGTTTATAACATAGAATCGTCATTAAGTATTTGTTTTTTCCAAGTATATTTGCTATTCTAGGCAACGTTCATAAGAAAGTACAAGAACGTGATCTGAACTTTCTGAAGACAGCTCAAGCGTGAAGATATGATTGAGCTAAAGATGAAGACTGTTGTGTATCGAGACATAACAGGGATTGTTCAACACACTAAGTACTGCCAGCTAGTTTGAGTGATATCCAGAAGTTAGTTTGTGAACATATAAGACATTCCGTTGTGCTACCTGATGTGAAGGTTCAGAATTCAACAATGTTCATTGCAACGTTCGTGAACATTAGCATGAACGTTCTTTGTCCAAATTATTCTTACAAAATCGTTGAAGTTGTTTGAAGTCTACCAACCAAGAAGAGATTCAAGATCATTCTAGAAGATGCTTTAATCGGCTTGGAGAGCACGAAATTGAAGATAAGGCAGAAGTCTAAAGATGGAAGTGTTGGTTTTGTAAACTGGAAAGCTTGTCTTTATATACATTAAACAATATTAAGATGATATAGATTGAGTAATTATTGCAGTTACTGTGTGCATTAAATTATTCGAATATTTAATTGCACGTTCCATATACTTGCATTGTAAATGATATGGTGTGGGTCAACGCACGGTAAAGATCATATCATTAGATTTTTTACATTGTATTAAAAGGCTCACGGCTTAGATGATCCTGAACCCACCATCGGTATACCATAGAATAATCCGATAGTTAGTTTATCTTGACTAACTGATTATTCTAGTACACTCGCTTGTGTATTGAGGAGGATCATGATAAGATACTATTCTCTATTCTAACCTTAAGTGAGAGAATAAAGATCCACAGAGTTCGGATTCTTAACTCATATATATTTGCGGATATATATATATATATATGTTGTGTCAACTGCTTTGATTTATCAATGAGTGAGATTCTTTGATAAGATCAACAACCTCGATATTTTAGATAGTGACATTTATATATATAATGGGTCATGCATTATATATGATCACTGTGTCTTGGTGTGCCAGGTTGATGATGTCCCCTTGAGGAAGCACAAAGATCATGGGAAGTTATGTCGATAGAATATTAATTTATTCTTACATGATATGGAAGTCACGCGGTACTACTCTCGGAACAAGATATTAATCAATTATAGATGAGATGAAAGAGATTCCTTATACTTCATCAAAAAGAAGTCTCATGTATGCTATGGTATGCACAAAGCTTGATATATGCTATGTAGTAGGCATAGTGAGAAGATATCAATTTAACCCTAGTTAAGGATAATGGAATGTGGTAAAGAGCATTCTCAAGAGGACTTGAGATTGTATGCGTGTTTACCAGTCAAACAGTCTAATTACCTTGGGTTATTAATACACACTCATTTTAACATCTTTTTACTTTGTTTTTTTACTTGGTTTTTAGTACTTTTAGTAATGTCTAGAGTTTATTAGGGATTAAAGTGTAACATGGGGGAGAAGAAGCACGATTAGATCTATTATGGGCGTAAATGTGGTGCCTACTACATTAAGGGCATACATAGACTGCTGAAGCTTTGAAAGTCTGTTGTGGATTAAGTGCAGAAGTTCAGTAACTACCTCTACTCAACAACCTGGATCCACATCAGCAGTAGTTCCACAACATGAGAGAATCAACGGTTTTGAAAATGGAGAGAAGAAAGAGAGATAAGGAAGGAAGAGAAAATAGAGGATAAAGAGAGAGAAGGATGCGGCTCTTCCCTAATAATTTATAGCACGACCATGGTGGTGAGGTAGAATGAACTAACTAACTTCATGCCCCTGCATGGGTTGGGCTGGGCCGAGTGTGGCCATTTTAGAAAACTATAAATACTAGCTCTCTTTTTCAGTTTAGACACTTGAATTTATTTACAATTCCGCATTTTAGTTTTTTGCATTTTAGATTGTGAATACTCTGCACAGCAGACGGCAGTTTGCCCTCGGCTGTTGCGCGTACCTGATTTTGCCCAAATCTGGACTTGGGTCCAGCTTTAATCTAGTTCATTTCCGCTTTCATCATGTGTTATTTATTTATTCTTGTTTTGTTATTCAATATGTTTTCTGGCTAAGTAGTTAGTGTTCAAGTCGAATGTGAATAAGACTAGATGGAATGTATACATGAGGCCAATTGATTTGAATTTATCTTGATTTGATTCCCAACTTCATTCTGGACAGAATGATGACTTGACAATGGTAAGGTTAGAAATCGGTCATTCATAAATTGAGTCATTGTTGATGTAATTCAGGGTGGAAGTAAGGGCAACCGAACCCTGATGAGCCACTAAGTGATAAAGTAGGCGCCGAAGCTTGGAGATTGAAGTATAGGTGGATTTGGGCACACCGACGAAGAGGTCCCATTTACCAGCGTTAGGTTCCTCCGATTTAATACTGATATCCTTGCAAACCCTCTGCATGACTATCTTCTTTGGGTCTTGGGTAGTTAGGGACTAGGAGTCGCTGACCGTATCACTCCTAGCATACACGGTAAGAAGGAATTGGGGGTGTAAGGCGACTGTACCTGCTCTCTATGACCAAATGGTCTTATCGAGGTACCTATGTTTTTGTGCCCAGGATTGAATACATCTATCGAAATCGAACTCACATTAGACTTGAGCATGTCTTTTATATTATTTGATTCAGTTTATATTTTAGTCTTTGTTTAGGTATAGTTTTGCAGAAACGAATTAGTGACAGTAATTCCACAAGTTCCAAAGGATACAAGGAGGGATAATAAAGTTAAACACTTCCCGTGGGACGACATCTACCTCCATGTGCTATACTAGCCATTGAGGGCATATTTAAGCATCTTCCGGGCTTTGTCCACAGGTGTAATTTTGCACACAAAATGACGGTGTGTCAAAATTTAGCGCCGTTGCCGGGGAGTGTAAGCGCATTTTTATATCTTATTCCTCCTCATTTTATCCTTGTTTATGGTACGCACTTACCGCGCAGGAGAACTAGTCTACGATCCAGAGATAGAAAAGACTGCATAACGAAGGAGGGCACAAGCAAGGAGAAGCCTGGAAACAACCATAAACCAAAATACACCACCAGAGACCTCAAAAGGAAGCCAAACATCTGAGACGAAAAGTAACACCAGTAGCACACGCGCTTCACTCAAAGATAAGTACAATTCACTATTCTCTAAGTCTGAAGGCGAAGAAATGGGAGAACGAACACCACCATCTCCACCACCCATACCTCAATCTATGTTGAGATAGCTCATATTTCCACAAGCCATGAACATGCGCCCCTTTGGAATCAAACTGCCCCACCCAGTCGAAAATTAGGAATTGAGATCAAATTTCATCTCAATTTTGCCCAAATTTCATGACCATCCTGGAGAAGATCCGCATAGACACTTACAAGACTTCAAAATGGCTTGCGGAACCCAGCAAAACAACATGGGCACCATGTTCGAGTACATACGTCTGCTTTCTTTTCCCTTTTACCTTGCATGATCGAGCAAGAGAATGGTTATACACCATTCCAGGCGGAAGTGTGACCACATGGAACGAGTTGTAAGAAAGATTTTTGGAAAAATACTTCCCCACCATATGAGTGCAAGCCATGAGAAAAAATATCTCCACCGCCAAAGCTGGGACAAATGAAAGCTTCTACGACTATTAGGGGTGTTTCAAGCAAATTCTCTCAAAATGTCTACTGTTGGTTTTGTATACTAGAAGACTTGTCTTTTGTATACTTTATTGATAATGGTTTTATGATGATATAGAATGAATACAATTGCAGTCACTGTTTGTATTTAAATTGTTATATTTACATGCATGTTCACTATACTTACATTGTAGATGATATGGTGTGGGTAAACACGTGGTTAGATCATATCATCAGTTCCTTGTAATGTATTAAAAGGCTCACGGTCTAGATGGCACTGAACCTGCTATCGGTACACCGTAGAATAATCTGATAGTTAGTTTGTCTTGACTAACTGATTATTCTAATACACGGTCAAGTGTATTGAGGAGGATCTACTTAGGATTCTATTCTCTATTCTGACCTTAAATGAGAGAATAAGAATCCACAGAGTTCGGATTCTTAACCCCTATGTGTTGGCGGACATATACGTGTAGTGTTTGTAGCTTTGATTTATCAAAGGGTGAGATTCTTTCATAAGGATAAAAATCTCGATATCTTGGGTTGCGACATTTACACTTATGATGGGTCGTGCAATATGTAGGGGCACCATGTCCTGGTGCGCCAGTTTGATGGTGTCCCCTTGAGGAAATGCAAGTTCATGTTGAAACCCTGCAGGTGGAATTTATTCCGTGCATGAGTAAGCTTGTGTGGTACTACTCAAGGATACGATATTAATTAATTATAGCTGTCAGAAGCTTACATAATTAATTAATGGACATTATATCTTAAACACGGGGAATGGCTGGACTAAAGGAGAAAGCATATTCAGAAATATGTATTAAATTGGTAGGTCAGTATTATTTCTTTAATGGAATAAAAATAATACTTAATTTATTTAATAATATCCTAGGTTTATTAGATATTGGAAATTAAATAAATTAGCAGGCCAATTTAATATTCTTCTAGATCCCTGTTGTAGCTCAATATGACTTTAATGGACTGGAGATAGAAAAAGGGATAGAGGCCCAAACCCAGTAGGGTTGGGACACTGAAATTTCATCTACCCCCTTATAAATAAGGAGGTGGGGGATGAAATTTTAGAGTAATATATCAGCTCCTCTTGTGTTCTCTTTATCTCCACAGATTCCATACCGATCTAGTAGATTTCAGCCCACCCTGAAACTAGATTCAGTCCGGGAATACAACAGAAGATCAAGAAGTGGAATATCACAGTGGGCGCCGATCATCATCATACACAACAACAAGATTAGACCTTTAATCTTGTCCTCCATCCGTCGTTTGATTTGTAAGTCACTTTTCGATTCTATGTTTCCGCTTTAGTAGAATCGTTTAAACCGGATTTGCATGTTAATTAAACTCGGTTAATTAAAACATATGAGATGCATGAATTTATGATCTACATGACATTAGGATTAATGAATATCCAATTAGATCCTGCGGTGGTTCAATTCGAAAAAATCCCAACAACTGGTATCAGAGCGGGTTTTGGCACTGTTCTAGATTTAATCCTAGGATTAATTCGAAATATATGTATAAATTTGATGAAATATTTATGTTGTTTAAATTTTCAAATTTATATGTTGGTAAATTTCGAATGGTATGTTCAAAACTTGGATGAATTTTTGATGTAATTCGAAAATTCTAGTTTTGAGGTTTTGTGTAATTTTCGAAAATCATAAATTAAATTTGGGATGATATTTGATGTTTTTCAAATTTCTAGATTTATTTTATGGTGGTTGTCGAAAATTTGGAGTTCAAAATTTTCGAATTTTGATGTATTAGTTTCCCTAATTTGTTATTTAAAATTTTCGACACTATGTATTAAATTTGGATGGATTTTTAATCAACATTAAAATTTCCAGATTTAATTCTAGTGTGGTTCGAAAATCATGGTGATTAGAATTGGATTTGGTGATTTTTGATGTATATCAAAGATTGCCTAATTCTAATCTAGATAGGTTTGAAATTAGAATTTTAAATTTGGTAATTTTTGAAGTGGATCAAAATTTTCAGATTTATTTTTCTTGTAATTTTCGAAACCTACACTATATCATTTGGAATAAGTTTTTTGATTAATGTCAAAATTTCCAAATGTGAAATATAGGTTAATTTTCGGTTTTAATAAATTAATTTGGAATAGATTTTGATGAAAATCAAATTTTCAGATTTATTTAATAGGGTGGATCGAAAATTTGGAAGATTGGGTTAAGATTTGATATTATTTGATGTATATCTTAATTTACCTAATTTTAATCTAGATAGATTTGAAAATAGAATTTTAAATTTGGAAGAATTTGAAATGGATCAAATTTCTAGATTTATTATTTTAGATATTTTCGAAAATCTCTTCATTAAAAGTGGATAAGGTGATTTTGGATATATACAAATAATTATCAAAATCCAATTGTGATAAAAATTTAATTTTGGATAGGTTTTGAAAGATTTTGAAGTGGAATCAAATCTCCAAACCTTATCCTTGAAGATTTAGATTCTTATGGATAATATTTGGATTAGATTTTTGATTTATATCAATATATCCAATTATTATTTAATTAGGGTGGCTAGAAAATATTAAATAAATTTGGTGGATAATTTGAAATAATTTCCAGATTTATTTTAGTAATATTTTCGAAATTTAACAAGTTTAAAATTGGTGGATAATTATTTTAATTTCCAATTTTTATCTTGTGGATAATATCGAATTAATTAATTTTATTAATTGGAAAATTCGAATATTATTTAATATGTCATGTTTGGATATCATATGTTATTTTATGCTAATCATGTAATTGTGATTGTTGGATTTGTAGACTGACCTGTTTGCAGGGTTACCGACTATCATGGCTCCTTAATTATGTGATGTATGTTTTAATTTATGTTGGATGTATGATGGGCCGTATGCCGGTTTGGCTACGTGATTTTAATCCATGATAAAATCCATGGATTAGGTCTAGGTTTTATTTTATGTTGTTTTAATGTAATAGAAATAAAACTGTTAGACCAAGTCATTGAGTTGTAATTTTATTCTAGATATATTAGTTTTTTCCTTTAAGGAATAGATATTCTATATTGAATAAAGTTTGAAGATCAACTCAAAGAGGGAGATTAGTACAGCTCAAGAAAGGAAGTATCACTGATTCACGTCCCGAAATCCTAATTGGAGCTAGGATTTTCGGCGAGGCGCAGTGATGAGGGCGGCGGCCATGCCCGAGGTTCCGGAGCTGACTTTCCAGTTTTATCTCATTCAGCAACATGAGATATAAGCCATGATAGTTGGTTTTTATTATTATTTCTTTTTATGTTGTTTGAAGCATGCAATGGCGTTTTATCATTTTATGTGATGTTTGCATGTTTTACAATGGGATAAAATGAAACCTCAATCTTAAATAACTAAGTGGGAGAGATTCATACCAAAGTATGTAGAAATCTCAAACGGTCTCCATTAATCTGGTTTAATTGAGATGTGATTGACATGCGAGTTGACAATAGGTCTTCCTCCATAACGGATGTGTCATATCACTGTTATCTCTAGAAATTAAACTTCTTTATCAAGATAGCTGTAGAACACTACTAGAACAAACTGACTCCTCCAACTAGAGCAGGGAGTTCGAAATAGTAGACTTGGTGCTAAGATGATGGTGTTCACACTTAGGTGTAATTTATTAATAAACGTCCACACTAACGTGACTTATTAATTTGAACGTTACACGACCGTGGTTATTTCCGACTATTAATTTAGTTGTCATAAGGAAATTTGACTGGAGGTAAATTAAAGGTGGTTTTACCTGTTTAAGGATGATTTTTATAAACGTCCATACTAACGTGGCTTATAAGAAATATTTTTAAAATGTCGGTGGATTACATATAATTTTTTGAGGTATACGATTATATGTGAGTATCCTAAAGTTTGTGACTGTACTGCATGTTTACTTTTCAGTTATTCTATATCATCATGGCACTCTCCAACCTGTCCACTATTCTAAAAAAAAAACAAGTTAATCGGTGAAAATTACAATGACTGGATTCGAAACCTTAATCTTGTTCTCACTGCGGAAGGACACAAATTTGTACTTGAAGAGGTATGCCCTCAGAAGCCAGATGAGGGTTCTGACGAAGCCCAAAAGGTTGCATATGATAAGTGGGTTAGGTCTAATGAGATAACGCGCTGTTACATTCTGGTATCTTTGTCGAATGTGTTGCAACATCAACATGAACCTATGAAAACCGCTTATGATATCATGTACAACCTTAGGCAGCTCTTCGGTCATTAGAATCGCTCGGCATGCCATTTGGCGATGAAGAAGCTAATGGATGCGAGAATGTCTGACTCCACACCTGTTAGTGATCACATTCTCATGATGATGGGGTATCTGGCTGAGATCGAGACCTTGGGTGGAGAGCTGGATGGCGATTCTCAAATCGACATTGTTCTTCATAGCCTGTCCTCGAGGTTTGAGCAGTTCAGGCTGAACTTTAACATGATTAAAAGGGATGTCAGCCTGACTGAACTGCTCATGGATCTTCAGGCAGCTGAGTTACTTCAAAAAGGAAATCCGGAGGCACACCTAGCTGAAAATAGGGCGTCTTCTTCCGGTACTAAAAGGAAGAAGAAGAACACACCCAAGAAAGCTGCAGAGGGGGTGCCTAAGGTGAAGAAGTCTAAGACTAAAATTCCTCCCGAGGAATTTAAGTAAAAAAAAAAGTGTTTCAAGTGCGGCCAGCCAGGTCACTGGAAGGCGGATTGTCCTAACAAGAAAAAGAAGAAGGGTACATCTCAATCTCTCATCGTTGAAACATGTTTAGCTACTTGTTCTACTCAGTCATGGGTAGTAGATACTGGAGCTACCGATCATGTTTGCATGTCTTTACAGGGGTTCCTGGCAGAAAGACAGCTGAGTGATGGAGAGATTTCAGTCTACATGGGCAATGCTATGAAAGTGGCGGCAGTTGCGGTGGGAGACGTAACCTTATCTTTTAGTAGTGATAGGATTTTAGTTTTAAAGGATTGTCTTTATGTGCCTGGTTTTAGGCGAAACTTGATTTCAGTTTCTAAACTTTTTATGGATGGATATTCTGTTTCTTTTGATAACAAGGTTGTTATCTTTAGTGATAAACGTTTTATCTGTTCTGGCACATTGGATGAACATCTTTATATACTTAATCCTATGCAAAACACTACGCAAATGCATTTACTGAATACATCGGTCATAAACCCTAACAAATGAAAAGAACCTTCGGAAATGAATCAAACCTATCTTTGGCATCTTAGGCTCGGCCATATTAACCTTAAACGAAAACAAAGACTAGTAAACGATGGGCCCTTGTCTTCATTGGTCCTAGAATTGTTCTCTTTGTGTGAATCCTGTTTGGAAGGTAAAATGACCAAGCGACCCTTTAAGGATAAAGGGAATAGATCTGAAGAGGTACTAGATTTGATTCACTCTGACTTATGTGGCCCTATGTCAGTTCAAGCTCGAGGAGGGTACGAGTATTTCATCATGTTCATTGATGATTACTCAAGGTATGGATACATATACGTGTTACGCTGTAAGTCAGAATCCTTTGAGACTTTCAAAGAATTCAGAATGGAAGTGGAAAAACGTACAGGTAAAAGTATCAAATCACTACGGTTTGATCGTGGTGGTGAGTACCTCTCGAATGAATTTAGGGACTACTTAGCAGAGAATGGGATTACATCCCAGTTGACTGCGCCGGGAACACCACAACAGAACGGCGTGGCGGAGAGAAGGAACATAACATTGTTAGAGATGGTTAGATCGATGATGAGCTATTCAGATCTGCCTATTTCGTTCTGGGGATATGCCCTGGAAACGGCAGCCTATATTCTAAATGTGGTTCTATCAAAATTAGTCCCATCTACGTCCACAGAACTTTGGACTGGATGAAAGCCCAGTCTTGGACATTTTCGGATTTGGGGTAGTCCAGCACATGTGCTGGATAAGGAAGCTGATAAGCTGGCACCACGTACGGATGTTAGACTGTTTGTTGGATATCCAAAGGAACGAAAGGTGGTTTATTTTATAGTCCTAAGGATCAGAAGATCATTGTGAGTACCAATGCTTGATTCTTAGAGGAAGACTATGTAATAAATCACAAGCCAAGAAGTGAGATAGTACTCGAGGAACTTCGAGGGGAAAATTCAAATATGACACTAAAAGTACAAGAAGAGGAACCACAATTTACTGCACAACGTGTCACAGAAGTACAAGAACTGCCTCGTCGCAGTGGGAGGGTTGTACGCCAACCTGACAGATTCATTAGTTTGGGTAAATCTTCGAATTTCCCTGAAGGACTAAATGAATTGGATCCCAGGACCTACGACGAAGCGATCCAAGACAAAGATGCAGATGCTTGGAAAATTACAATGGAGTCTGAGATTGGATCTATGGATCACAATCACGTCTGGGAGCTTGTAGAACCACAAGATGGGGTAAAACCCATTGTGTGTAAGTGGGTTTACAAACGCAAGAGAGGAGCTGACGGGAAGGTTGAAACCTTCAAGGAAAGATTGGTGGCGAAAGGGTACACTCAGAAAGAAGGGATCGATTATGAGGAAACCTTTTCACCAGTAGCCATGCTTAAGTCAATCCGGATTCTCTTATCTATTGCCACTCATTTGGATTATGAGATTTGGCAGACGGATGTCAAGACAGCTTTCCTGAATGGAAGTCTTGAGGAAAACATCCACATGAAGCAACCAGAGGGTTTCATTGCTAAAGGCCAAGAGCACTTAGTGTGCAAGCTTAAGAGATCCATTTATGGACTTAAGCAGGCGTCAAAGTCTTGGAACATCCGGTTTGACGAGGTTATCCAATCATATGGATTCGTGCAATGTCCGGATGAGAGCTGTGTGTACAAGAAGAGTGATGGAAACGTGGTGGCTTTCCTCGTGCTATATGTTGATGATATCTTACTTATTGGAAACAGTAAGAAAGTATTAACTAACATAAGGGTGTGGTTGTCCAAGCAGTTCGATATGAAAGATCTAGGAAAAGCCGGACACGTCCTTGGCATCAAGATAATTCGAGATCGCCAGAAAAGGATTTTGCTTATCCCAAGCGACATATGTCGACACAGTGCTAGCCAGGTTTAACATGCAGGATTCTAAGAAAGGTTTTATACCTTTCAGGCATGGAATTAATCTATCCAAGGATATGTGTCCCCACACACAGGCTGAGATAGATGAGATGAAGGGCATTCCATATGCTTCGGCTGTGGGAAGTCTCATGTATGCTATGCTATGCACTAGACCTGATATATGCTATGCAGTCGGCATGGTAAGCAGATATCAGTCTAACCCTGGACAAGGTCACTGGACTGCGGTTAAGAATATACTCAAATACCTGAAAAGGACTCGAGATTATATGCTGGTATACCGCTCTGATAGTCTAGTTCCTTTGGGTTACACGGACTCAGATTTTCAATCCGATAAAGATCAGAGTAAATCTACCTCAGGCTATGTGTTTACCTTGGGAGGCGGAGCCATTGCATGGAGGAGCATAAAACAGAAATGCATTGCGGATTCCACCATAGAGGCTGAATATGTAGCTGCCTCTAAGGCTGCAAAAGAGGCCGTCTGGCTTAAGAGCTTCTTGTTGGACTTGAGCGTGGTTCCTGATTTGTCTAAGAGTATCACGGTATATTGTGATAACTCGGGTGCAGTGGCAAATTCGAAGGAACCCAGAGCCCATAATGCAAGTAAACACATAGAGAGAAAGTACCATCTTATACGAGAAATCGTTAAGAGAGCAGATGTGGCAGTGGTCAAGATTGCATTGGAGGACAATTTAGCTGATCCATTCACGAAGAGCCTTCCAGCTAAGACCTTCTACGGTCACGTGGAGAAAATGGGAGTGAGATGCAGACCCTGGGTTGCCGTTTGAGATTTAAGTTAGAGTTGGAGAGTTAGCCAGTTTGTTTTATATTTGAAAGACATGCTTCAAGTATAAGTGGGAGATTGTTGGTTTTGTATACTAGAAGACTTGTCTTTTGTATACTTTACTGATAATGGTTTTATGATGATATAGAATGAATACAATTGCAGTCACTGTTTGCATTTAAATTGTTATATTTACATGCATGTTCACTATACTTACATTGTACATGATATGGTGTCGGTAAACACGTGGTTAGATCATATCATCGGTTCCTTGTAATGTATTAAAAGGCTCACGGTCTAGATGGCACTGAACCTGCTATCGGTACACCGTAGAATAATCTGATAGTTAGTTTGTCTTGACTAACTGATTATTCTAATACACGGTCAAGTGTATTGAGGAGGATCTACTTAGGATTCTATTCTCTATTCTGACCTTAAATAAGAGAATAAGAATCCACAGAGTTCGGATTCTTAACCCTTATGTGTTGGCGGACATATACGTGTAGTGTTTGTAGCTTTGATTTATCAAAGGGTGAGATTCTTTCATAAGGATCAATAATCTCGATATCTTGGGTTGCGACATTTACACTTATGATGGGTCGTGCAATATGTAGGGGCACCGTGTCCTGGTGCGCCAGTTTGATGGTGTCCCCTTGAGGAAATTGAAGTTCATATTGAAACCCTGCAGGTGGAATTTATTCCGTGCATGAGTAAAGCTTGTGTGGTACTACTCAAGGATAAGATATTAATTAATTATAGCTGTCAGAAGCTTACATAATTAATTAATGGACATTATATCTTAAACACGGGGAAAGACTGGACTAAAGGAGAAAGCATATTCAGAAATATGTATTAAATTGGTAGGTCAGTTTTATTTCTTTAGTGGAATAAAAATAATACTTAATTTATTTAATAATATCCTAGGTTTATTGGATATTGGAAATTAAATAAATTAGCAGACCAATTTAATATTCTTCTAGATCCCTGTTGTAGCCCAATATGACTTTAATGGACTGGAGATAGAAAAAGGGATAGAGGCCCAAACCCAGTAGGGTTGGGACACTGAAATTTCGTCCACCCCCTTATAAATAAGGAGGTGGGGGATGAAATTTTAGAGTAATAGATCAGCTCCTCTTGTGTTCTCTTTATCTCCACAGATTCCATACCGATCTAGTAGATTTCAGCCCACCCTGAAACTAGATTCAGTCCGGGAATACAACAGAAGATCAAGGAGTAGAATATCACAGTGGGCGCCGATCATCATCATACACAACAAAAAGATTAGACCTTTAATCTTGTCCTCCACCCGTCGTTTGATTTGTAAGTCATTTTTCGATTCTATGTTTCCGCTTTAGTAGAATCGTTTAAACCGGATTTGCATGTTAATTAAACTCGGTTAATTAAAACATATGAGATGCATGAATTTATGATCTACATGACATTAGGATTAATGAATATCCAATTAGATCCTGCGGTGGTTCAATTCGAAAAAACCCCAACATCTACATCACCAGATCCCTACTCATGATTTGGTGCAGTACTTTGTCTCAGGCTTAAGAGTAGAGGACCGTAATTTACTCAATGTAGCATGTGGAGGATCCATACTAAATAAAAGAGCAGATGAAGCAATCTAATTGATTGGAGAGATGGATGAGAAAACCAAAGAGGACGTGTACAAAAGACCCCAAACAGTCGCTATGGGCAAATCGATGTACTCATCTGAATCTGAGGTAAAGCTCGATCAGCTGTTCACTACAAGAATAATGATAATAGACTACAGGAGAAAGACAATGTGTTTTGATACACGCGTTGTCTATTACACAATAGACAACGTGTCTACACAACCGCGTTGTCTATAGCCATATTTTCTTTTTATTTTTCATTTTTTTTATTGTAAGAATTAAAATATGTGTTGTCTATAAAAATATAGACAATGTGCTCTAGTATCATGTCATCTATAACCGGACTTTTCTAATTTATAATCTTAAATGACGTCGTTCTAAGATCCCTCCTCAAAACGTTGACGCGGGACTGAAAATTTTGAGGACTTGGAGAAAAAATTTACACCTTTTGAAAAAGCCCTAATCGTCTCCGCTCACCCTCCTCCGCCTCCTCTCCGCCCCAATCCTTCTCCTCACCATCAAATTAACACCGCTGCTACCACTCAACACCACTAGTTCCCTAAATCCCTAATCACAGCCTTCCCTTCCACCCTCGCCCTTCTCCTCACTGCTGCTTCTCGCCGCCGCTGCAACTCACCAGTTCTCGTTGCTGTGGCCACTCAACTCCCCTACCTTCTTGAATCTCTAATCTCTAATTGTACCATCCGTATCCGCCCTCACTATTGCCACTTACTATCATTGCTGCTACTCACCACAGCTGCTCCTCACCGTCACCAGGTAGGAAGAAAATAGTGAGTATGTCGAACGAACTCAAATCCGTCATCTTTATCAGTTGTGTGAGATTATATGTTTATTGCCTTTTTGGAAGAGATACACGTGTCTGTTACAAATCTATTTCATTGTTTCATAGTTTAGTCTGAAACAGTAAGCGTAGCACATAAATCAACATAATTGAAGGTATTGGAATGTGTTAAGACAAAGAGTATTTCTATCAGCTAGCTGTAACTTTGGTTGGAGTCTTCTTGGTTGAAAGATTTAAACTTTTGTAACTTGCATAACTCTGGGTCAAGCAGCTTCTCACATTAATAAGCATTTTTATCTAAATCAATTATTGCTGGCTTGGAAAATTGTCTTTGGTGCTGTATATATATATATATATATATATATATATATAAATGATGGGAATTTCATTTTAATGTTCTTATGTTCATTATTGATATCAATGATATGATGCATTTATTCGAGATGGGCTAAGGAACTAATTTCACAATTATACTTTTAGTTAGGTAAATTGCATTTGATCAGCTTTTTACAAAATTTATACCTGCTCAGATTTTCAGTAAATTACAAACTCAAATAGATTGAATGTGCACCAGCCTGAATTCCCACTGCTACAAACTAATATTGGCTTCTTTGATTTGGTAGAGTGAGTAATATCTTTCATATAATCTTTCCTCATCTTTTTTTAAATTACTCTATGTTATCTAGTGGGAGTTATTTGTTACTGAGATCATGATCATGAGTATAAATCCAATTCTGCAATGTGTGTGTAATTTGAGGAAAAGTTGGCTGCCAGAAGTTTGAATGAAATGGAAAAATAGAAGGTTGTTACAATTTCTTATTTTACTCATAATTATCTGTGGAGTGCTGTTTGGCCTCTTTATATGTTTATTCTTGTGAATTTGCCCTATTTCAGAAATGCTTTGTTGTAGATTGTTGCATTTGCAGGATCATGAATTGCACCATTTTGGTAGGATCATGATTAGATTTGATTAGAGAGCAGGTGAGCTGAGATGGAAATGGTGATGGTATTTATTCCAAATTTATATTTGTTTGAATATGTATTTTTTTCATAGCAGCTAAAGAAGTAATATCAAACTTTTCTGTTATGGACTGGATTTCATTTCACTACACATATATCACACACATGATTCTTTAATTGTATAATTACATGGATTATCAGTGTTTTTAAGCTATTTATATACTTATATAAATAACCACTTTTCTGCGTTGGGATCTTGATTCTTGAATAGATGCAGTTCTCATTCTAAGATTTTCTGTTCTTTTTTTTTTGCTCTTCTTTCTCTATTGATTTCTTAAAAGTAGAATGCAAAGAGAGCTCGAGAGAAGGGGAAGAGGATTCAACAAATTATATATTAAAGAAGCTTGTAGAAAGGTACTCTACTTAATTTTTGTGAACTAATGTCCATTGAGACTATGTATTTATTGCATTCATTGAATAATCAAACTCACCTTGAACAGTTGAAGGATATGGTGAACACGTATGTTCTTTCACTTAGCTTTTTTTAAGTTGTCTTATACAATGAAATATTATTTCAATTTATATATTTAATGTGTGCAGGTCTATTAAATCTTTCAGTTTGTCTACTGGAAAATGAGGGAGAAAAAAATGATTTATGGGAAGTGATCAAGGTATGGAATTCTTTTCTAAAACACTTATTGCGCACATATAAAGCACAAAACTATATTTAGTGATGACTAAAGACTTTGTTTGATTTATTATTTTAATGCCTTAAGGTTGTTTTTTATTACTCATTTTGCTATATATATTGTTTAATTTGTAAAAGTTGCAACATTTTTGGCAAAGTCTTGATGGAACTTGGGTGTTTGATTCGCTAGAATGATGATGAAGTTTCTGCAATTTTGGAGGAGTTCCATGCCGTTTGTAATTTTCAATCTTTATATTTATTACTTGGACAAATTAGTTCAATAGAACATTTAGTTATTATTATTACTTGAATAATATTTTATGGTTTATGTATACATTGAATTATTATATGATGAATTTTAATATTTTAATAGAGATTTTGAATTTTATGTTTTATTTATTATTTGAAATTCAAGCAGGTATAAAATAGAATAAATATAACTAAATCTGAAAAAAAAATCAAAATAGTTAAAAACAAAAGACAACACATATTCCGTGTTGTCTATAACCTTTGTACAGTTGTCTATGTTGTAATAGACAACGCGTATTGCACGTTGTCTTTAGCAAAATGCTTGTTGTCTATGAAGGCATAGACAACGTGTATTACACGTTGTCTTTAACTGATCGAGCATTGTCTATGATACAATAGACAACACATTTTCCACGTTGTCTTTAACAGATCGAGCGCTGTCTATGCGAAAATAGATGACGAATTTTACGCGTTGTCTTTAACCGCCCCCAATAGACTACACTAATGTAGACAACGCTCGATTTCGTAATAGAAGACGCGGATTCCGCGTTGTCTATAGCTATTTCTCTTGTAGTGGTTGAACAAAATAGAGAAGATGATGACACAATTATCTATAAATGCTTTGTGGATATGTGAAGTGTGCGACATGATGGGACACTACACTGATTAATTCCCACAAGTGCAAGAAGAAAATGAGTCTGTGAATGCAATTGATGGGGAAAATTAGGGAGAAATGACCCATACTCCCAGAATTACAACCAAAGGCAGAGATACCCTGAACCTCAGGCTTATCCAGGTCAATAGCGGAATATGCCCGCAGGAGGACCCACCTTAGAGGACATAGTGAGACAAATGGCCATAGAATCAGTCAGCAGTTAGAAGTGAGCAGCTTTCTTTAAAGCTGAAACCATAACAGGGTTGAACTACTTGGGTACACAAATTACCCAACTCAGTGAGGCAATCTCACGAATGGAAAAAGGGAAGGGTATTCTACCCTCTCAAAACCGAGCTAAACCCCAGGGCAAATGTGAATACCATATCACTGAGGGGAGGGAAAGGGTTGCTTGAACCCCCCATCCAAGGCAACTGATGATAAAGCCCTTAAGGAAGCTACTCCAAAGAAAGAAGGCCAAGAACTTGTGAAAAACAACCAAGCAAAAGAACTCATAGTTCTTACCTCACCACAAGAACCTGAGAAGAAAGAGATCATCATACCACCCCCATTTCCTAGAAGGCTAAGGAAAAATAAGAAGGAGTCCGAAGACAAAGATCTGCTGCAAGTTTTCTGAAAGGTAGAAGTTAACATTCCTCTATTGGACGTAATCAGACAGGTACCACGCTATGCCCGATTTCTAAAAGAGTTGTGCACTCAGAAGATCCCATTCCTTGAGGAGGCACAAGTTGTCATGAGCAAAAATGTATCCGCACTGATATAGAGAAAGCTTCCAAAAAAATGCGGAGACCCAAGGATGTTCTTTATCCCATGTGAGATCGGGGGCACAAAGATTGATCAAGCCATGTGACACATGGTCATTTCACGCTCAAAATAAATTTGCAACTCCTATGCCCACAATGAGCATAGCTAGCTCATGAGTACGAATCGATCCCATAGAGAGTTGTTGTGATTTTCACCTTCGAGTAACCAATCATAAAAAGGGGGTTGGTTTGTTGTCACTTTACTAGAAATTAAATCTGCAAAAGAACACTAAAGAAAATATTAAATAATAAAAGTTTCGGCACTTGAACTAGAATTTAGTTTAAGTCTTAAACTATTCGATCATGGGCACACCGATTTTTATGCGTATTAAGTCATCCAGTTATGGAAATCGGATTCCTCTCTGCGTCTCCATATTCATCATTTCATTTTAGGTTTAAAAGGGATTACTCATCAAGTAAACCCCTAACCTATCATCCATCCCCCGGTTCCCCTAAAGAGATGTAAATGAATAGACAGCAGTGTGTCCTAGATGAACCTAAGTTTGTTGCGTTTACTGATTTCTCTTGTGCCCTCAACAACCCACTGATTCTCTTATTACTATATGAATCAACAACAATCACGATTCACCAATTTAATAAATAGTTGTGTGCCCTTGGAGTTTATGATGCCCCAGACTGGCGGTGGGCCGCTTCCTCGCTTTCTTGGTGTGGGGCTCCCCACCTCTCTACCTTTCTTTGGCTCTGGTTTAGGTATGCCATCTTCAGCCTTCCTCTTTCTCAAAGAGGGCTCTCTAGCCAACTTGTTGGTCCCGGTATCAGTCTATGTTAGTTTAGAGGGGGAGGGAGGTGAATAAACTGACTTTAAAAGCTTAAACTGATTACAGAATGTTTAGGGCCCTGACTCGTTTGAGATAATTTATCTGTGCACTGATCTGTTAAGATGAGAGCTTTGACAAGAGCTTAGCTGGGGAGCTAATCAGTTAGGACTGATAGCTTGAAGACTTAGCTTAGCTTGTTGATTAGGTTGTTATTTCGTATATATTTTGGGTCATTTTTTGTATATTTTTGCAGTGTTACTCACCCCATGGTCAAGTTTTGTGGAAAAATTCGTGTCTTGTTGTTTATTTCAGGTGGTTGACATGGAAGTGGAGATAATGACATTGTCTGGAAGGGTTTGGACGCAATTGGATTGAAGAAAAGCTGAAGAGTCTGGAAAGCAATCGGTATGGGCATACCGACTGATGGATTATGCAAGTATTTGGGCTGCAGATAGTGCATCTGCACCAGTTGTGGGCCATGGATGAAAATTCTATCTTTTTTTATTACTGTTGGACTCTGTTTTTATTATTTTCCTAGTTGGATTAGGATTATGATGCTTTTTGATTAATTAATTAAGGATTTGTATAAAAAGACTTCTAGATAGAGTAGAACTCTATCCATAGCAGTATAGTTTAATCAAGACGCCAGAAACATTTGAGGAACGAATTTTTTTTCTATATATTTTTTATAATTAAATTCAATTTTATTCCTTTCTTCATCGTTCTTCTTTTCAATTAATTTCTGAAGTGCAAATCCAATTATGAATTCAAGCTAAGCGTGTTCTATTCCAGTGAAGATTAACGAAGCCCTGACATAATTATTCTTTGAGATTTAAATGTTCCTTTTGCTTTAATTAATTGCATGCATATGTGATTCTCGGTGTTTAAAGTTGTTAATTATTTCGGCTCTGCTAGGTAGTCACGAATATTTAGTAGATCGGAATTAATTAGTAGCCAATTAAATCGGCCATCTCTAATTGTGGTTTAGGTTTAGTTAGTGGTACAACGATTCTTTAGAATTGAGGGAAGAGCAGTCTTAATTCGACAGTTCTGTGTCAGAGTCTGTTGGTTTTGAATCGGGTTTCTCTAGTGTCTAACGCTGTCGGCTCATTAAATCTATAGAGTGTCACTTACGGTTGTCAGTCAATTAGGGAAATAATTAGTGAAGTGTCTTCCTGATTATCGAGAAACTAAGGAGAAATTAGGTCGTGTCAGAAGTGTCTTTGGTGGCTATAACTGGTTTGCATGCATTAATTAGAAATATCTTTGCATCGAGGATCGGAATAATTAAGCTAGGGTGGAGTTAATTGGAAGCCGGAATACCTTTAAATCTGTTAAGAAAACTACTCTCTAGTTTATTTGCTTTATTTTAATTTTTACGTTATAACAACAAAATTCATGTGGAAAGTTTGGATTACTGTAGACTGAAGGTTCGAATAATTCTCGCCGATCCTTTGGGAGACAATCTTGCTTGCCACTATTCTGGGTAGTGTGGGCATATCGACTGTTGGTCGGATTATTTTTGGTGAAGAACGACGCACCAAATTTTGGCACCGTTGCCGGGGATCGGTTTTTAGGTAGTGATTATTCTAATATTTTCAGTTTGCAATTTCTTATTTTTTGTTTTGTTTTTCCAGTGCATGACTCGGTCCTCACAGAAAGGAAGTCTATAATTCAATCCAGAACCGGAGAGGACTTTACGAAGGTCGAGGAATATTGCAAGAGAGTCTTAAGGAGCTTCAACATCTGAACCAGAACATTTTGATATTGATCAATTGTTCAAAGAAGATTTGGCTCACAATCAAGCACCTGAGCAAGAACTACGGATCAAGGAGTTGGGTCGGCACAGAAACAATCGACCAATTTGCATCGTTCTGCCTAATATTACCCAGAATTCTGATATAAGGCCTGGCTTTATTCAAGTTCTACCCATGTTCAGCGATTTACCTGGAGAAAGTGCACATAAGTACTTAGCCGAATTTGATTTAGTTTGCTCTACTTTACGCCCTCAAGGTTTTTCTTCTGATAATTTGAGATTACTGACTTTTTCTCATACTTTGCAGGGCAAAGATAGAGATTGGCTATTTGATCTTCTATCTGGTTCGATTACCACCTGGAATGAGTTGGAAGAGCAATTCTTGCGCAAGTTCTTCCCGGAATCCAGAGCTACAAATTTGAGAATGGCGATCAACAGCATCAAGCAGAAACATAATGAAAGTCTAGACGACTACTGGGAGAGATTCCAATAGTTGTGCCGTAAATGTCCAGACCACGGTTTTTCTGAATATCAATTGCTCACTAACTATTTTTATCATGGTATGTCAACTTTTGACAGGAAAATAGTCGATGCTGCTAGCGGAGGATCGCTAACTAACAAGACTCTAGTAGAGGTGAAGTAGCTCATCATCGAAATGGTTTCTAGAGGTCAGCAATATGAGGATGAGGACTATGACCGATACCGACCTGTGAAGGAAGTTGATCGAACAGACAACTCTAGTGTCAATGAGAAGATCGATGCTCTGACTTCTCTGGTTCGAGGTCTAGCTGTAGCACAGACGCAAAACGTCCGCTGTGGAGTGTGTATAGAAAATGGGCACTATACTGATTTTTGTCTTACATTGCAAGATCCATCAACCGAACAGGCATGTTATAGATCTGGAGATGCACAACAAGATGCTATTAGATGGAGGAATTATGATCCGTACTCAAATATGTACAACCCAGGTTGGAGGGACCATCCAAACTTTAGCTGGAGGCAGCTCGATCAAAAGACACCTGGAGTTTTGCCTCAGAGATAGGCGCATGGTGGTCAGTATGCCCATACCGATCGTACTGCGCCAAGCGTGAACGATATCATGAAGTGTTTAGAGTAGAACATTGCACTTGTTAATAGTCTGGCGCAGAGTCAGAAACCTTTTCAGCAAGAGACACAAGTTGCCTTGGGGAGTATGGGCACTCAAATCACCCAGCTCGCCACTCAGGTGAACAAGCTACAAGCGAATCAGGGAAATCTCCCATCACAAACTAAAATGAATCCAAAAGGGCATGTTTGCGCTGCCACTTTGAGAAGTGCGAAGGAGATAGTTGAATTGGAGACTAAGAAGTAAAAAAAGGAGTCGGAAGAGCACGCTGAAGTGCAAAAGAAGGAATCCAAGGCAGAGGAAAAACAATCTACCGAATCTTCTCCTCCCATGGTAAGTTTAGATCTAAAAATTTCTAATTCTCAATTGTTGACTGCAGCTCATTTTTCTTCCAGGTTGGTTCGAAATAAGAAGGAGGATGATGAAAAAGAGATCCTCGAGCTGTTCAAGAAGGTAGAGATTAATTTGCCTCTGATAGATGCTATTAAGCAAGTTTCCAGGTACGCAAATTTTTTGAAAGAACTGTGTGCTAAAAAGATGCGATATGGGAAAGATGCGAGAATTAAAGTTGGTGAGAATGTTTCTGCTGTTATTCAAAGAAAATTGTCACAAAAATGTAGGGATCCTGGTATGTTTACTATTCCTTGCATATTTGGTAGCAAGAAGGTTGAGAGAGTTATGCTAGATTTAGGCACATCCATAAATGTTATGCCTCTTTCTATATACAAGAAATTGCAATTAGGACCTATGAAAGACACTCGTGCTATTATTCAGTTAGCTGATAGGTTTAATGCATATCCTCAAGGTGTGGTTGAAGATGTTCTAGTAAAAGTTAATGAATTGATTTTTCCTGTAGATTTTTATATAGTTGACATGGGTGATTCCTTCTCTGCACACAGATCTATGATCCTTTTAGGAAGACCATTCATGAAAACTGCTAGAACAAAAATTGATGTTGATAAGGGTATTCTTAGCTTTGAATTTGATGGTGATATTGTCACATTTAATATTTTTGAAGCTATGAAGCATGTTGAGGATCCTGAAGCACTGTATATGATTGATGTTGTCGACTCGTTAGTTGATGATTTTGTTGAGAATCATTTCAGGGAAGATAAGTTGGAGCAGGTACTATTTGGTGGAATGACTGATACCACTACAATAATGGGAGAAGATGAGGATATTCGAGATGTTATCATGCAGCTGTATGCTACCAATGAGTTTCCCACTCGGCATCTGTCAAGCAGTATGCCCATACCGACCAACTCAGAGCCGATTTTGCCACTTATTATGAAAGCTCCAATGTTGGAATTGAAGGTGCTTTTAGAGCATCTGAAATATGTTTCTCTGGGAGAGAAAGACATGCTGCCTATCATCATGAGAAATGCTCTTTGCAAAGAGCAAGAAGCAAGGTTGGTCGAGCTTTTTAAGAAGTATAAAAGTGTGGGGATGGAGACGACTATTCTCGACGGGGTAGATCTGGCCACCCTCGAATTTATCACATGATCGAGTTCTAATTATGTTGAGCCTCGGACATTAAATAAGGGCGCTTCTTGGGAGGCAACCCGAACATTTATTTGAATTTGGTTTTTTTCTTTTATTTAAAAAAAATAATAATAAAACTCCCTAATCAGATTTATCGAGCCCTAATCTCTTTCTCTTAGCAGAAGGGCCAGCATGTTCTCATCTCACCGGATTGAGAGCAATCTAGATGACCTCAGTGATCGACTTGCTGCTATTGAACAAGCCATCGACAACTTCTCCCGGTCATCTTCCAAATAACCGCACAGTTTGCATTTTCTTCCCTTTGTATAGTTTTTTTATGTGTTTTTCTATTTTTCTTTTGGGTCGCTCTCCTCTTTTGCACAGTGAGGACACTGTGATGTTTAAGTATGGGGGGAGAGTAGTTTTTACCTTTTCTGTTTAGTATATATAAAAAACATTTTTATGTGGTTTTGGTCTGTCAGATTATTGGCTTACTTGAGATGGATTACATGATAAGAAAGAGTATGATATGGGATTGGTCTTGAGTGGATGGTTTGTCTCTTGTGATTAAAATGTGCACATGCTTATATGTATTCTTGAATGAGGAAATATGCAAAATTTAATCAAATTTGTTGAAGCTTAATATATTGTGAGAATTGAGCCTGATGAGCATTATATATGAGAAAGCTCAATTCATTTTCTTGCTGAGTGTATCATACTTGAATGTTGGATTTCTGATTTGCCCAGTTGCCATAATCACACCGTCTTTTGAGTTTCTTTGCATGAAAATGATTAAGGCATTTAGGACCACCCCTTGCTTTGGCTTATAAAAATTATCCATGCCCTTAATTATCTATTAGTGAGCCCGTTGTGCCTAATCCATTTCTTTTTGATTATAAATAGCCACTAAATAATTAAGCTTTAGCGTTTTGGTCTGCTCTTGTCCCCTGAAAACATGTAAGTGTATTTTTTGTGTTAAAATGAGTTTAGAGTCTGCTTGAAGATATTGGTGCTGGAGAGTTGACGAATGTGTATATGTCTCTGTTCTATTCCAAAAAGAAAAAAAAGAGTAATGAGAAAAAAAAGAAAAAAAAGAGTAATGAGAAAAAAAAGGAAAAAAGAGATGAAAAAAAATAAGGAATAGAACGAGCATGGAATAAAAAGGGAATATGCTTAATTGAGATCATTTATTTTGCTACACTGTATTATTGGAAACCAGTATGCAATTTGGTTTTGTTGAGTAGTTGAGAAGTTGCAGACGAACTTGGTGAATGTTCTGGTATGCTTACATGTTTTCAATTATTTGAGCTATTTCATCCTTTTTATCCTACCTATGCACCCTAGCCCCATTACAACCCATGCAAAAAGACCGTTTGATTTGTGTATAGATCTCATTTGCATGGTAGAGATTTTGACATATGGGCAAATTTATGCTTGAAAGCATCCAGTTACGATTTGTGTGAATTAAATTCTATCCTTATTATCTTTTGAGAGAACTTGAGCGAATCTTGGTGAGGCAGGATTGGTTTTGCATGTTTTTAACTTGAAAGAAAAGCATGGGTCCAGTTTTATGAAACAAGAGATTGGTTTGTGGTCTGTAGATGATTGTATCTTGCCTCTGACTTTGATTGTTTTCCATTGAAGGTTGTCAATTATTATCTTGTCGTCTTTGAGTTTTTCTTGAGTCTGTCTTTTGTTTAGTATTGCTCAAGGATGAGCATTGTCTAAATGTGGTGGGGGGGTTTGATTAGGTTGTTATTTCATATATATTTTGGGTCATTTTTGGTATATTTTTGCAGTGTTACTCACCCTATGGTCAAGTTTTGTGGAAGAATTCATGTCTTGTGGTTTATTTCAGGTGGTTGACATGGAAGTGGAGATAATGGCATTGTCTTGAAGGGTTTGGATGCGATTGAAGAAAAGCTGAAGAGTCTGGAATGTAGTCAGTATGGGCATACCGACTGATGGATTATGCGAGTATTTGGGCTGGAGATAGTGGATCTGCACCAGTTGTGGGCCATGGATGAAAATTCTATCTTTTTTTATTACTATTGGACTCTGTTTTTATTATTTTCCTAGTTGGATTAGGATTATGATGCTTTTTAATTAATTAATTAAGAATTTGTATAAAAAGACTTCTAGATAGAGTAGGACTCTATCCATAGCAGTATAGTTTATTCCAGACGCCAGAAACATTGGAGGAACGAATTTTTTTCTATAGATTTTTTATGATTCAATTCAATTTCATTCCTTTCTTCATCGTTCTTCTTTTCAATTAATTTCTAAAGTGCAAATCCAATTATGAATTTAAGCTAAGCGCGTTGTATTCCAGTGAAGATTAACGAAGCCCTGACATAATTATTCTGTGAGATCTAAATGTTCATTTTGCTTTAATTAATTGCATGCATATGTGATTATCTGTGTTTAAAGTTGTTAATTGTTTCGGCTCTACTAGGTAGTCACGAATATTTAGTAGATCGGAATTAATTAGTAGCCAATGAAATCGGCCATCTCTAATTGTGGTATAGGTTTAATTAGTGGTACAACGATTCTTCAGAATTCAAGGGAAGAACAGTCTTAATTCGACAATCCTGTGTCAGAGTCTATTGGTTTTGAATCGGGTTTCTCTAGTGTCTAACGTTGTCGGCTCATTAAATCTATAGAGTGTCTCTTACGGTT
Source organism: Perilla frutescens (assembly GCA_026008535.1). NCBI lineage: Eukaryota > Viridiplantae > Streptophyta > Magnoliopsida > Lamiales > Lamiaceae > Perilla > Perilla frutescens. The sequence continues at coordinate 20,668,251 of BRKX01000004.1, forward strand.
GTCAGTCGATTAGGGAAATAATTAGTGAAGTGTCTTCCTGATTATCAAGAAACTAAGGAGAAATTAGGTCGTGTCAGAAGTGTCTTCGGTGGCTATAACTGGTTTGCATGCATTAATTAGAAATATCTTTGCATCGAGGATCGGAATAATTAAGCTAGGGTGGAGTTAATTGGAAGCCGTAATACCTTTAAATCTGTTAAGAAAACTACTTTCTAGTTTATTTGCTTTATTTTAGTTTTTTATGTTATAACAACAAAATTCATGTGGAAAGTTTGGATTACTGCAGACTGAAGGTTCGAATAATTCTCGCCGATCCTTTGGGAGACAATCTTGCTTGCCACTATTCTGGGTAGTGTGGGCATATCGACTATTGGTCGGATTATTTTTGATGAAGAACGACGCACCACTTGTCAGTGCAGCTTGTGTTCTAGAGTGTGCAGTTAAAGAACATGCAAAGCTGAAAGCAATAAGTATAACACACACAAGACTTATAGAGGTTCGAAGCTTCCTGCTTCTACGTCCTCTCTTTCTTCCGCAGAAGGGCAATCCACTATGCAAGTGTAAAGTTTCTTTATAACAATTACACAGTGAAGAAATCCTGTTGGACCTGAAAACGGCACCCTTCAATCTGAGCGCGATCTCCTTTCCAATTGTTGTTGTCCCGGAAGAACGGACCCGTCGATATATGCTCCTCCTCAGCCAGTTTTTGAGTCGACAGCTCACACTTACCGATCCCAACTGCTCATTGAGACTTTAGGTGCTATTGTCCGTCTTTACATAATTTTAGATCTTGCTCGATCTTCAAGAAGGCAGTCTTGAATCTATTATAAACCTGGAGTGCTCCTTTAATCTTGAGCTGAGTGGTTGATCTTTGAAGGAATGAACTGAGAAGCTTTGCTCTAGCTGGAATTCTGCATCAGCTAGCTACTTGCTTGAGACTTGAAGCACGCCTTCTCAGTTGGGACTTTTCGCACTTAAGATATTTAAGCTTTGAGCTGTGGGGAGGGAGAACAAAGAGCTCGTTCTACAAAATAGCAAGAGTTAGTTTTGTGCGTGTAAAGTCTTGGCCAAAATTGTGTTCACTCTCTTTATATAGATGAGTGATCTTTTGACCGTTATGATTGGTGAATCTATTGAATTCACCGGCGACAGTTTAATGCTTGTAGCCGTTTGAAGCTTTAAATGAACTAGCCGTTTGACTTTAATGACTTCTGCTCAAAGATCATCAGGATCTTTCCAAAATTTCCTGTTAAGATCTTCATTGACTGCTTGTTAGAGAGAACAGGTATTTCAGCTATCAGTTTTGGACATTCAGCTGATGGGCTCTCAGCTGTCTTGGCTTTCAGCTCTTAGATTGTCCAGTTGGCAGTTCCTTAGCTGCCTTAAGCTTCAGTTCTGGGATGGTCCAGTATAGCTTCCTTGGCTGCTTAGCTTCAAAAGCATTCAATTCTGGACTACCAGTCGAATACTTATTTGAGCTTTCCTTTCTTTGAACTGATCTTAGATCAGTTCAGTATTGGCTCAAAGCTTTTTGAGCTTTTCTTCCAGCTAACTAATCTTTGATCAATTTTAGGGTTGGCTCATTATAATTGACTGATCTTTGATCAGTTCAGTTTCAGCTTTTCAAGTAGCTCTACTTTCATCAGTCTTTCTTGGCCTTCAGCTAGACTGATGGTTACTCATCTGTGGACGCCTACCAGTCTCCAAAGTTCTCTTCCCCCTATAGCTTTTCTTAAGCCTTGAAGAGTTAACTCTGACTGGTCTGATCAAGGTATCCTCTTAAGCTGGTTGACCATGCTTCAAATCAGCTGACTCTCATTTTAGCTAGACTGTTGTCTGAAGTCTTCCTTGGTCATTACCCCTAATTTCCAGCTTCAAATAACCTGCAGTTTTTTATTACATCATCACATATGTTTTGACATTTCATCAAAACCATCAGTTGAGACTTTTCCAACAATTTTCCCAACACTACTTCTCTCCGGCCTTCATGGCCACCACTTTGCCGATCCTCTATTTGGGCGATGAGTCCTCAGAGGGCTCATCCACGAGAGTGCGAGCCTGAGATGGATTGATTGGCTCTTGCTACTGCCCCATGGCTTCATCCTCAGTTTCTCCCTATTGGGACTCCTCCAGCTGCTCAGATCTCTCCGAAATGGGCTCTTCGACTTTCTTCTTTCCTTTCGCCTTCTCTAGTGCCCATTTTTTTATTTTAGCGGGGAGGAGCTTCTTTCTCTTCTTCCTCTTGGGGATCAATCTCGGCAAGCTCCTCGAGATACTCATCCAATGCTTCATCATCATCTTCTTCCAAGATTTCTTCATCTTCATCAATTTCTTCAGATGACTCGGGTGTTGGAACCCTAGCCGGTTTCTTTCCTTTTTTGTCAGCAATCTTCTCAGCTTCCTGCACAGGCTCCCTTGCGGGCTCTGTAACTACACCTTTCTCTTGCGTGCCCATCGTAGTAGGTTCTTCCTTCAGTTGCTCATCTTATGATGGTGTGGCATCTCTGCCGCCTCAACCATGAGCTCCTTCCCAGACAAGACTTTATCAACTATAGTCTCCTTCACCGGCTTACTCAAAGTCCCCTTTCTTATCGTAGCTTTCTCTTTTAACTTCACAACCCTTTTCTTTGTGAGCTTAGGTTGCGCGGGCTCTTCATCTATAGTAGGGGTTTTGAACTCCAACCGACCCTTAGCCTTGGGAATAATTTTCTTTCCTCTTGTGTTCACCATTATCGTTTCAAAGCTCTATGGAGAAGAAGTGAGAGTTGTGTATTATAGAGGGTTTGAAGAGAAGGGTTCTGATGTTTCAGAAAAATTCAAAGAAAGTGAGAGTGATGGTTTAGATTTTGTGGGGTGTGTTTTTATCATAGTTATACTGTTCACTGATGTGATCGTGACTTTTCAACTTCTAAGGTTTTATGCAATTAGCGTGCCCACAGCGATGGATAATTCTTATCCCCGAAAAAATCAGAACCAACTCTATCTTCAGAATGCCCTCCTTCAGAATCCCTATTTTCAAGGGATTATCTTTATCTCTTGCTTTCTCTCTCATTATCTTAACCTGCAGATCACATCTTATCCAAAACAAGTGTAAAATTCCCCCTAAACTAGTTTAATTAATTGGAATTTTTTTATTTAATTAAAATAAAAATGAATTAAAGTAAATAAAACCTGGGTTGCCTCACAGTAGCGCCCTAGTTACTATTGTGGGCACGACATCATCTTTCTTTAGGCGTAAATGGGCTCCCCGAGCCAGACCACTCTAGCATCCTGATCCGAATGCCCAGGTATTTCAGATGGTGGCCATTAACTTTGAAACACCCTTTAGTTTCGGGGTTTTTCAGCTCAATTGTCCCATTGGGACATTCCGCATACACTTCAAATGGACCAACCCACTTGGCCTTCAGACTTCCTCCCATAAGCTTGAACATTGAATGGTATAAAAGAACTGGTTACCCTAGAAAGAATCTCTTTCTTATAATCACTTGATCATGGAGCCTCTTTATTTTTTCTTTATAAAGCACAACATTTTCATAGTCCTCCATCATCATCTCTTCCATCTCTTGAAGAATGATGTTTGAGATCTTTGTAAAGCACATCATTATAATTGAATGAGTCAATGTCAAGTTTGATGATGCTCAGGAATTCAAGAATGATGATGAGGAAGAAGTTCATGAAGATATCTGTGAACATTTTGATTAATGTTCTGAGAAATCAAATAACAATGATGAAGAACCTATTGCTAATCCTAGAAGAACATACAAGCATATCATCAAGAGCCATCCAACTACTGCAGTCATTGGAGTGTTAATGATACATTAAAGACAAAGAGTAGAGCAAAAGTTTAAGAATACATATCCAAATTCTGCTTCACATCACAAATTCAACCAAAGAATATGAAGGAGGCTCTGTTAGATCAATACTGAATCGAAACCATGCAAGAAGAACTTCTGCAGTTCAGGAAGAATGATGTTTGAGATCTTGTTCCAGCTCCGGAAGATGTCAACATTGTTGGAACAAAGTGGATCTTTAGAAACAAGACTGATGAAGAAGAAAACATCACTAGAAACAAAGCAAGACTAGTTGCTCAAAGCTATTCTCGAATCGAAGGGATTGATTTTGATGAAACTTTTGCTCCTGTGACAAGACTGGAATCTGTGAGATTACTACTTGTCATAGCCTTTCAGCTTAAGTTCATGCTACATCAAATAGATGTAAAGAGTGATTTTCTTAATGGTTTCCTCAACAAACCTATGTATGTTGCACAACCAAAAAGGTTTGAAGATCATCACTTTCCAAATCATGTCTACAAGATTAAGAAAGCCCTATATGGTTTGAAATAAGCTCCTCACGCTTGGTATGAAAGGCTTGCAAACTATTTGCTAAGCAAAGGCTACAGAAGAGAATGAGAAGAAAAGACATTGTTCATCAGAAAAGAGAAAAATGTTGTTATCATCGTCCTAGTATATGCTGATGATATCATATTTGGATCAAAGTCTGAGAACATGGTCAAGAACTTTATCAAGGACATGGAGTCTGAATACACCATAGGTACACCGTAGAATAATCTGATAGTTAGTCTATCTAGACTAATTGATTATTCTAATACACGTGCTAATGTATTGAGGAGGATCACGATAGGATACTGTTCTCTACTCTGACACTATTAGTTAGAGAACAAACATCCAGAGTTCGGGTTCTTAACTTATATTTATTAGTGAACATATATATATGCTTTATTTATTGCTTTGATTTATCCATGGGTGAAATTCTGTTATAGAATCAATAAACTCGATATTTTAGGTAGTGACATTTACATATATGATGTGTCGTGCAATATATATAAGCACCGTGTCCTTGCACTAGGTTGATGATGTTCTCTTGAGGAAACACAAGTTCATCTGAAACTCTGCAGGTGGAATTTATTCCGTACATGAATTAGGCTTGTGTGGTACTACTCAAGGTTTTAGATATTAATTAATTATAGCTGTCAGAGGCTTACATAATTAATGAACATTAGATCTTAAACACGGGGAATGGCGGAACTAAAGGAGAAAGCATATTCGCAAATATGTATTAAATTGGTAAGTCAGTATTACTTCTTTAGTGAAATAAAATTAATATTTAATTTATTTAATAATATCCTAAGTTTATTGGATATTGAAAATTAAATAAATTAGCAGGCCAATTTAATATTCTTCTAGATCCCTGTTGTAGCCCAATAAGACTGAAGTGGACTGGAGATGGAACCTAAGATAGAAGCCCAAACCCAGTAAAGGTTAGGGCTGCAATTTTCGCCACCTCCCCTATTTAATTAAGGGGAGGGGACGAAAATTATGAATTAATTTTCAGCTCTCCTTTTTCTCTCTAATTCTCTATAGATTCCACACCCGTATTAGTTGATTACAGCCCACCCTGTATCTGAGACACAGTCCGGGAATACAACAGAAGATCTTGGAGTGGAATAGCAAGCAAGGGGGCGGCGATCACAGTCAATTCAACAGCAAGATTAGATCTTTAATCTTGTCCTCCACCTGTCTATCGATTTTTAAGTTGTATTCGAATTCTATAGTTCCGCTTTATTAGATTCAAATCTATCTTATATACTAATTGGATTAGGTGAGATTAATACATACACGATACATAAAATTATGATATGCATGAACATGGATTAATGAACAACCAATGATCCTGCGGTGGTTTAATTCGAAAAAACCCCCAACGTATCAGAGAGGGTTTTGGCTCTGTTCTAGTTTTAATCCTAGGATATTTTCGACATGTTTAATTAAATTTGCTGTTAAATTTATTGTTCTTAAATTTTCAGATTTAATTATGTGTATGTGTGATTTATTTGTTATTCAAAACTTGGATGAATTTTTGATGTAGTTCGAAAATTCTAGTTTTGAGGTGCATTGAATTTTCGGTCACTACGAAATTAAGATTTGGAATGATATTTGATGTTCTTCAAATTTCTAGATTTTATTTTCACAGTGTTCGAAAATTTGAAGATCAATATGTTAAAATTCCCTAATTTTTTGTTATTAATTTTCGGCACTTTGGAATTAAGTTTGGATGGATTTTTGATCAACATCAAAATTTTCAGATTTAATTCCTAGTGTGGTTTGAAAATTATGAAGATTAGATTAAGATTAGGTAATTTTTGGTGTATATCAAAAGTTACCTAATTCTAATCTAAATGGGTTTGAAAATAGAATTATGAATTTGGTAATTTTTGAAAGGGATCAAAATTTCCTGATTTATTTTTCTTAGTATTTTCGAAACCTATGCTATTTTATTTGGAATATTTTTTGATTAATATCAAAATTTCCAAATATGTTATAATGTGTTAATTTTTGATTTTATTAAATTTATTTTGTAGAAGATTTTGATGAAAATCAAATTTTTAGATTTATTTAATGATGGTGGTCGAAAATTATGTATGTTGGAATTAGATATGGTATTATTTCATGTATATCTTGTTTAACCTAATTTTAATCTAAATAGATTTTGGAATTAAATTTTAAATTATGGAAAGTTTGAAGTGAATCAAATTCTCAGATTTATTTTTTGGTTATTTTCAAAATCTACATGCTTAAAATTGGATAAGGTAGTTTTGATAGAAATAAATAATTATCAAAGTCCAATTTGAATAGGATTCAAAATTAGAATATAATTTGGAAAGAGTTTGAAGTGGATCAAATTTTCAGATTTTATTCTTTGATATTTTCGATCCTTAATAGATATTTGGGATAGATTTTTGATATATATCAAGATTTTCAAATATTAATTAATTAGGGTGTATTTGAAAATTAAAATTAAATTTGGTGGATAATTATAATTAATTTCCAGATTTAATTTTATGGAATTTTCAAGAATAACAAGATTTAATTTGGTAGATAATTATTTTAATTTCCAAATTATATCTTGTGGTATTTTCGAAGTTATTAATTCTATTAATTGGAATATTCGAAAATAATAATTCATGCATGAATATCATATGTTATTTTATGTGTGTCTTTTAAATATGATTGTTGGTTTTGTGGACTGTATTTTGTTTACAGGTTGTACCAACTATCATGGCTCCTATGTATGTTTTAATTTATGTTGAATGTGTGATGGGCCGTATACCGGTTCGGCTACGTGTTTTTTTTAATCCATGAGAAAATCCATTGTTGGTCCCGGTGTGAGTCTTTGTCAGTTTAGAGGGAGGGGGGTGAATAAACTGACTTCAAAAACTTAAAATAGTTGCGGAATGTTTAGTGTAGTGCCCCGAACCTTTTTGTGCATAATTAATTGCAATTATAGGCTATGAGAGTTGCGTCATTTTAAAATTTTCATAATTCGGTGGTTTAACCGAACTTGCGATGTGTCATATCGATGATAATCGAAATATATTTTAATATGAGCATTAATCGATTTATCGATTTGTGTCACTTGGCGTATTTAAAATATTTGAGAAAACGTGGTTAATCTATGGTTTTAAAATCAATGAATTATTTCATCCGTTTCGGTCCAATTTGGGATTTTTCCGGAGACGGAAAATATCACGATAATCGAACAACCGGTATTTAAACAGGATAGTTTGCAAGTCAACCAAGGCATGGGAGGCCATGCCTCCCCTCACCTCTCCCATGCCTTCCCTCACGTCACTTTTATTCTCCAAATCAACCAAAATAGATTTATGAAAATAGCTTAGCCATTTTCTTCATTCATCTTCTTCTTCGTTCTTATCAAATCACCAAGAGAAAGAGAGAGCTCAAGCCACAGCTGCATTTCCCTTGCTTCTTCTTCATCCCATCTTCTTTTCTTCCATTTTCTGAGAGAGAGAGAGAGAGAGAGTGAAGTAAGGAGTTGCAGCCATTGTTGAGAGGAGCTCAAGCTTCGTTCCACCCGTTCTTCACCATTCTCTTTCGGTGTTCGTCGACGTTGTTGCAAGCGTCGATCCAACTAAACCCAGCTGATTCCAGCCTTATTCCACCTACCTTCTTCAAGCTTTTCGTGCTTAGTTGTTCTTCAAAGGTATTTTCGAAATCATATATATATATATATATATATATATATATGCTCTTCCAAGTTCAAGCATGGATAAGAAGTGTATGTGTGGATTTTTGGTTTCAAATGATGATTGATGATTTAGAAATGAGTTGATTTTATGTGCAAACATGTTTAGTCGAGTTTTAAGATGTGTTTAGATGATTTGAATGCTTGTATATCGAGTTTCATAGCGTCTATCATCGTTTATGCGACTCTCGGCCTCAGTTCCGCGCGACCGCAGGGATGCGCGCGAGCGCGCACAGGTCGCGCGCCCGCGCACCCCACTTTCGGCAGACTCACCACCCTTCGGTTAAACGAGCATAACTCCCTCGTTTTACGTCGGATTGAGACACCGTAAATTTTTCCGGAAACTAGACTTCATTGGCTTTCCAATGGTATAGGTCTCAATCTCTAATTATTTCTGAGTAAATTATGAAAAATCGGCAAAGTTGGGTCATGTTTCAGGTTTCAGAAATTCTGGCAGTTCGACCACCTTCTAGTAAAACGGTCATAACTTTTTCACGAGTTATCGTATGGAGTCACCGAAAAGTGTTCCGGAAACTAGATTTAAGTGGATTTCTAACGGTATAGGGCCCAGCCCCTAATTCTCCCTGTGTAAATTTTGATAAATCATCAAAGTCAGTTGTTGTGCAGATTGCTCAACAAATTTTCAATTTTCAAATCGCCCTTATTCAAAATCAATTTTAAAAGGGATCTTTTAACTCCCTGAATGATGCTAAGGAGTGTCCTTATCAGTTAGTAGCTAGGGTTGTGAGGAACTTTGAGCTAAGATCGGTTTTAATGATGGATTTAAATTGTGTCATTTATAATCGCACGCCAAGTGTTCGATTTATGCTCAAATGAGATAAATGTGTTTTAAAAGAATCTTTTTGTTTAAATAAAATCCCATAGGACTATGGTGTTGTTGAGTCTCATTTATGTGAATTAGTATTGTTGAGATTTGAACCTTTATTGGTTGCCGGGGTAAGCAATTGCTAAGCTATTAAGGTTTAGTTTGGGTCGGTTTAACCGACGAGCATGTGAAACTATGTAATTGCGATAGTCTTGACCTCGTGAAGGTTCTAAGATGAATTTTGATACTTGTAAATCATTTTCCGTAAGACGTAATCATTGTGGTGTTGCTCAATTCCGTAGAAACTGAAAAGCTTCGACTATTATAGTCAGAAGGTGGGCGTATACTATCTTTCTCAAAATGCTATGTTTGAGTTATTAAGCTCGTTTTGAAACAAATGTGCATATATGATTATCTGTGTAAAATAATTCGTTCTGCTTGCTGTGGTTGTCGGAGTCTCATATACCAGCGCTGTGTCAATGTGAGTAGCTATAGTCTTGCTTGGTTTGAGTCGCACCCAATCCCTTGCTGTTCTCAGCTAAAAGAACTTTAATTACCTTAAGGGTTTACTCGGTAATTGCGCATGATGATGTAGTGGTTGTTGCGGGTGACGTACTTAGCTCACTTCAGGGTTTACTGGTGAGTGGGTCCATTTCAGGGTTTACTGATGGATCAAGGTTCACTCCAGGGTTTACTGGTGAACACATTCATGTAAAACGTTTTGATGAACTTAGATGCATTTCCCTTTACAAAACCTTCTAAGATTCATCTGCATACTCACAGATAATTATTTTATCAAATGCTTTTGATAACTCGATTTTTCTTAGAAAACCCACTGAGTACATTAGTACTCAGCCCAAATATTTTCTCAAATGTTTTCAGGACAATGAGCTGGAGCGTGAAGATGATGAGCTGTGGAGGGGCTTATATGTGTACTTTTGTAGCTAACTTATTGTCTTAGCTCGTCCTAATCTCTGATCATCGTATTATCTCTTTTGATACATCATAGCTTCCGCAAGAGCAAAAACTCATGTTTTGGATATATATATATATATAACTCTGAATTTGTTACGATGATCATTCTCTTTTATTGAACTAATTTGGAATCGTTCATTGATAATCATCCTTGAAATCCCCTTTCTTTCCCCTCTTCTTAAACCCCACCCCCGTGGCGCTTATTTCCAAGGTCTCTCAGAACCGGGGCGCTACAGATTGGTATTATAGCGGGTTTGCAACTCTGCAGCCTGCTGGGTCATCTTGTTTGTTCCCTTGTTGAGCCTTTAGATATTATTTCATAAGCCCTCAGCTCGTCTCTCACGCAACATCAAAGGTACGCATGTTTTATGCGTTTGAAATATCAAATAATTGACAATTATGAGATGCGTTGTTTATTTGGGTACTATGGAACGATTCATTGTTATTTGGATACAATTGTGAGTTATGTGATTATATACTGGCGGTTTAGCCATATATATGTTCGATGCTGGCAGTTTAGCCATATATGTGATTATATACTGGCGGTTTAGCCATATATATGTTCGATGCTGGCGGTTTAGCCATATATGTGATTGTATACTGGCGGTTTAGTCATATACATGTGTTAGATACCGGCAGAAAAGCCGAATGATGCTTTAAAATTGGCGGATAAGCCGAAACTTGTATTGTATATTGACGGATAGGTCATATACATGATACTATGTTGACAGGTTAGCCACATTTATGTTTAATTTTGATGAATAAGTCAAATATGTTTAAATTTGGCGGGTGAGCCATTTTTATGATTATGTGGACATGAGTGCCATTTGTGCGTATTCATGTCGGTATGTGGGCCATATACGTTTAACTGTTGGCAGAGATGCCATGATTCTTAGATTCTGTATGACATGACCTTTTGAAAATTTCTAATTGATTTTATGGGCGGGGAGGCCCTAATGATTCGATTCATGGTATTGTGTATTTTGATTGTTGGAATCTGATTATTGGTATGCTCAGATAGAGCAGTATGGTATGACTTAGAAAACATTGACGAATCTAGCCTATAGTTGCGGAACATAGGCCGTCTTATGAGACTTCTTGATTCATTAAGCATGTATCGGTTTAGATCATGCGTGTTTGGGATCAACGGAGAGGTTGTACCCAAGAGATTCTTTATCGATCAATTGAATGGCGATACGTGATGATCTTTATGATCATGATTCTTATTGGAACTCGGTTAGTGCAGGATGCCTCCGAGGGGAAGAAGACCGAGAAACGTTAATCTAGCGATGCCAGAGGTGCCGATGGAGCCGCCGGTCCAAGGACCGAGAATTGAAATCGAATTCCGACATCATAATCCCCCGATGTTCAATGGGGAAGGTGACCCACTCGCGGCTGAGAGATGGGTCCGTGCCTTGGAGAAAATCTTTGGATTTCTCCAATGTGATGACAAGGAAAAGATAACCTGTGCACTATACCAGCTAGTAGATGATGCTAACTTCTGGTGGGAGTCAGTGAGACAAACGATTCCCGATGATGAGTGGGAGATATTCACTTGGGAAGATTTCAAGTCCATTCTGTACCAGAAATACATTCCAACTCACTATCAGCACCAGAAGATGAACGAGTTCTGGAATCTGAAACAAGGTAGCGGCTCTGTGGCCGACTACGACCTGAAATTTAATAGACTGTCGAGGTATGCGCCTCAGACAGTAGATACTGAAGAGAAACGGATTGAAAAGTTCCGTATGGGACTAAGGCCTGAGATCGAGACTGCTCTAGTCGGGAAGGACGGAGCTAATTATGGCCAATTTTTGAGCTGGGCACTGAGCATTGAGGCAATGCAGGGAGCCTCAAAGGGGTCGGTGTCTCATCTGCCTACGGCTGACCCTAAGGGAAAGCGAAAATGGGAAGGTCCTCAGCATGGGCACCAGAAAAAGAGTTTCCAGCCCAATTATCAGGGCGGAGGAGGCTATGGACAAAGGCCAGCTGGCCAAGGGAATGCGGCAGCGGGACCTCAGGGCTACCAAGGTTTATGCACCGCAGTGTGCCACCTGCCATAAACACCATTTTGGAAAATGTCTTACTTGCTATCATTGTGGCCAACCGGGTCACTTTGCTAATCGGTGTCAGCAGAAGCCGAAAGTGCCAGACCAGAGACAACAAGGACCACAAGGAGGAGGTGGTCGAGGCAATGGCAACAACCGAGGCAACCAGAGGCCTCAGCAAAACCAGAACCATAATCGGAGGGCACCTCAACAGGCCCGAGCATATGCGCTGAATCAGCAGGAGGCTGCCGGGAATCCTGAAATCTTGGCAGGTATGATCAGTATGTGTGATGTACCTGTGCTTGCCTTGTTTGATATTGGAGCTTCGCATTCATTTATCTCTAGAAGTGTCTGTAGGCGTATGAATCTTGAACCTGAGTTAGCAAAAGAACCTTTAGCCGTAAGCATTCCTTCAGGGCGAACGCTTTTGTCTGATTGCATCTGCCAAAACCTAGATGTGCTTATAGGTGAAAAGAGTTTCACAGTCAGTCTCTATGTACTTGAGATACGAGACTTCGATATTATTTTCGGTATGGACTGGCTGACGAAAGAATGTGCCACGATTCGATGCCAAGAAAGGGAGATTATACTCCAAAAACCAGGTGGGGCCGAGACAAAGTTTTATGGAACAAGAATGGGAAGCGCAATCCTGATCATATCAATATTGAAAGCGATGAAGATGATTCAAAAGGGCGAGTGTCGAGCATTCTTAGTGCACTTATCGAGCAAGAAGGAGGAGGAGCTGACAGTCGATCAAGTACCGATGGTACGAGAGTACTATGACGTATTTCCAAAAGAGTTGCCGGGATTGCCACCAGACAGACAGGTGGAGTTCACCATCGAACTACAACCAGGTGCAGCACCGATGTCCAAAGCGCCATATCGTTTAGCTCCGAAGGAGTTAGAGGAGTTGAAGGTGCAACTGGAAGAACTATTGGAACTGGGTTTCATAAGACCTAGTGTTTCACCTTGGGGAGCACCGATCCTATTCGTCAAAAAGAAGTACGGTTTGATGAGGATGTGCATTGACTACCGCGAGTTAAACAAGTTAACCGTGAAGAACAAATATCCGCTTCCAAGGATTGATGATCTCTTTGATCAGTTATCTGGTGCAAAGGTATTCTCCAAGATCGATCTACGATCTGGATATCACCAAGTCAAGGTGAGAGAAGAAGACATACCTAAGACCGCGTTTCGAACAAGGTATGGCCACTACGAATTTCTAGTGTTGCCATTTGGTCTAACCAATGCTCCTGTAGTCTTCATGGATTTGATGAATTGAGTTTTTCACGAGCATTTAGACAAATTTGTGCTGGTCTTTATTGATGATATTCTAATTTACTCGAAAAGCGAGAAGGAGCACGAAGAACACTTGAGAATAGTGTTAGAAACACTAAGAAGGGAGAAACTTTACGCAAAGTTCAACAAATGTGAATTTTGGCTCCAGGAAGTGATGTTCCTCGGACACATCGTGTCAGCAGGAGGAATCAAAGTAGACCCTGCAAAGATCGAAGCGGTAGAAAGATGGAAATCACCAACAAATGTTCATGAGATAAGAAGTTTCCTCGGATTGGCAGGATACTATCGAAATTTTATCAAGGACTTCTCGAAGACTCAACTTCTGAGGAAAAAGGTCAAGTTTGAGTGGACTAATGCATGTGAGCAGAGTTTCCAAGAACTCAAAAAGAGATTGACCACTGCACCAGTCTTAACGCTGCCAGAAGGAGTAGAAGGCTTTGTAATCTATACAGATGCGTCTAAGTTAGGCTTGGGCTGCGTGTTGATGCAGAATGGAAAGGTGGTAGCCTATGCTTCTCGTCAGTTGAGACCGAATGAGTTAAACTACCCAACCCATGATTTAGAGCTTGCCGCAGTTGTGCATGCTCTCAAAATCTGGAGGCATTACCTCTATGGGGTAAAATGTGAAATCTACACCAACCACAAAAGCTTGAAGTATATCTTCGAGCAAAAGGAGTTGAACATGAAGCAAAGATGTTGGTTAGAGTTGGTGAAGGACTACGACTGCATGGTTCATTACCACCCGGGTAAGGCAAACGTGGTTGCAGATGCCTTGAGCAGATGCGGGCCAGGGGTATCTGAAGGTCACATCTCAGATGTGAAAGAACTCGCACGTGAAATGGAGAAGCTAGAGTTAGAGGTGGTGGTTGCACTCGACTCTACGACAAGTACGATAGCTACAGTGGTAGCTAAACCTGAACTGTGAGCAAGAATAATTGAAGCACAACCAAAAGATGATAAGTTAGAGAAAATCCGACAGAAGATCAGGAGTGGCGAACCAAGGGAGTTCAAGGAAGCCGATGACGGAACGTTGATGTTTCGTGATCGACTGTGTGTTCCAAATGTTGACGAATTGAAGTTGGAGATTATGAGGGAAGCTCATAGTACTCCGTATGTTGTCCATCCCGGGAGTACAAAAATGTATAAAGATCTGAAGCAGAGTTTTTGGTGGAGCAACATGAAACGTGAAATAGCAACATTTGTGGAAAGATGCTTGATGTGTCAACAAGTGAAAGCTGTTCATCAATGACCTTCGGGTTTGTTACAACCTTTAGAGATTCCTGAATGGAAATGGGAGCATATCACGATGGATTTCGTGGTTGGGTTACCGAGATCGGTAAAAGGAAACACGGTAGTCTGGGTTGTCGTGGATCGACTAACAAAGTCAGCGCATTTTATTCTAATAAAGTCCATGACAGATTTGAGCAGGTTGGCTCAAATCTATGTGAGAGACATTGTTAGATTGCACGGGATTCCAGTTTCTATCACATCGGATCGTGTTACCCGATTCACATCGAGATTTTGGAAAAGCCTTCAAGAGGCGATGGGCACGAGACTAAATTTCAGCACAGCATTTCATCCTCAGACTGATGGCCAATCGGAAAGAACAATTCAAATTCTAGAAGACATGCTTCGAGGAGTTGTGCTTAATGGAAACACCAGTTGGGAGGACATGTTGCCGTTGGTGGAGTTCGCATATAATAATAGTTATCAATCCACCATCATAATGGTGCCATACGAGGCTTTGTATGGACGCAAATGTCGATCGCCCTTATATTGGGATGAGGTTGGAGAACGCAGAATTTTGGGGCCAGAAATTGTGCAAATGACCATTGAAAAGATCGATCAAATCCGAGCGAGGATGAAAGAAGCACAAGATCGTCAGAAGGCTTATGCTGACAAAAGAAGGACCGACTTGCAATTTCAAGTTGGTGATAAGGTGTTTCTGAAGATATCTCCAACACGTGTTGTGGTGAGATTTGGGAAACGTGGAAAGTTGCGACCAAGGTTTATTGGTCCATTCGAAATTCTGCAAAGAATTGGTGAGGTTGCTTATCGGCTTGCGTTGCCACCGAATCTATCCCAAGCACATGATGTTTATCATGTATCGATGCTAAGAAAATACGTGTTCGATCCTGAACACGTGATTCAAGATGATAATTTTGTATTGCGACCTGACATGTCGTATGAAGAGAAGCCATGTATGATTATCAACCGAAAGGTCCAAGTCTTGAGAAACAAGGAGATTTCATTAGTGTTTGTGCAATAGAATAACCATGACCGAAACGAGGCAACATGGGAGCTTGAGAGCTCGATGAAATTGAAGTATCCCGAGATGTTTTAGGATGCTTGAATTTCGGGATGAAATTTCCTTTAAGGAGGAGAGTATGTAGTGTGCCGAACCTTTTTGTGCATAATTAATTGCAATTATAGGCTATGAGAGTTGCGTCATTTTAAAATTTTCATAATTCGGTGGTTTAACCGAACTTGCGATGTGTCGTATCGATGATAATCGAAATATATTTTAATATGAGCATTAATCGATTTATCGATTTGTGTCACTTGGCGTATTTAAAATATTTGAGAAAACGTGTTTAATCTATGGTTTTAAAATCAATGAATTATTTCATCCGTTTTCGGTCCAATTTGGGATTTTTCCGGAGACGGAAAATATCATGATAATCGAACAACCAATATTTAAACCGGATAATTTGCAAGTCAACCAAGGCATGGGAGGCCATACCTCCCCTCACCTCTCCCATGCCTTCCCTCACGTCACTTTTGTCCCCCAAATCAACCAAAATAGATTTATGAAAATAGCTTAGCCATTTTCTTCATTCATCGTCTTCTTCGTTCTTCTCAAATCACCAAGAGAAAGAGAGAGCTCAAGCCACAACTGCATTTCCCTTGCTTCTTCTTCATCCCATCTTCTTTTCTTCCATTTTCTGAGAGAGAGAGAGAGAGAGAGAGAGAGTGAAGTAAGGAGTTGCAGCCATTGTTGAGAGGAGCTCAAGCTTCGTTCCACCCGTTCTTCACCATTCTCTTTCGGTGTTCGTCGACGTCATTGCAAGCGTCGATCCAACTAAACCCAGCTGATTCCAGCCTTGTTCCACCTACCTTCTTCAAGCTTTTCGTGCTTAGTTGTTCTTCAAAGGTATTTTCGAAATCATATATATATATATATATGCTCTTCCAAGTTCAAGCATGGATAAGAAGTGTATGTGTGGATTTTTGGTTTCAAATGATGGTTGATGATTTAGAAATGAGTTGATTTTATGTGCAGGCATGTTTAGTTGAGTTTTAAGATGTGTTTAGATGATTTGAATGATTGTATATCGAGTGTCATGGCGTCTATCATCGTTTATGCGACTCTCGGCCTCAGTTCCGCGCGACCGCGGGTACGCGCGCGAGCGCGCACAGGTCGCGCGCCCGCGCACCCCACTTTCGGCAGACTCACAACCCTTCGGTTAAACGAGCATAACTCCCTCGTTTTACGTCGGATTGAGACACCGTAAATTTTTCCGGAAACTAGACTTCATTGGCTTTCCAATGGTATAGGTCTCAATCTCTAATTATTTCTGAGTAAATTATGAAAAATCGGCAAAGTTGGGTCATGTTTCGGGTTTCAGAAATTCTTGCAGTTCCGCCACCTTCTAGTAAAACGGTCATAACGTTTTCGCTAGTTATCGTATGGAGTCAAAGAAAAGTGTTCCGGAAACTAGACTTAAGTGGCTTTCTAATGGTGTAGGGCCCAGCCCCGAATTCTTCCTGAGTAAATTTTGATAAATCATCAAAGTCAGTTGTTGTGCAGATTGCTCAACAAATTTTCAATTTTCAAATCGCGCTTATTCGAAATCAATTTTAAAAGGGATCTTTTAACTCCCTGAATGATGCTAAGGAGTGTCCTTATCAGTTAGTAGCTAGGGTTGTGAGGAACCTTGAGCTAAGATCGGTTTTAACGATGGATTTAAATTGTGTCATTTATAATCGCACGCCAAGTGTTCGATTTATGCTCAAATGAGATAAATGTGTTTTAAAAGAATCTTTTTGTTTAAATAAACTCCCATATGACTATGGTGTTGTTGAGTCTCATTTATGTGAATTAGTATTGTTGAGATTTGAACCATTATTGGTTGCCGGGGTAGGCAATTGCTAAGCTATTAAGGTTTAGTTTGGGTCGGTTTAATCGACGAGCATGTGAAACTATGTAATTGCAATAGTCTTGACCTCATGAAGGTTCCAAGACAAATTTTGATACTTGTAGATCATTTTGCGTAAGACGTAATCATTGTGGTGTTGCTCGATTCCGTAGAAACTGAAAAGCTTCGACTATTATAGTCAAAAGGTGGGCGTATACTATCTTTCTCAAAATGCTATGTTTGAGTTATTAAACTCATTTTGAAACAAATGTGCATATATGATTATCTGTGTAAAATGATTCGTTCTGCTTGCTGTGGTTGTCGGAGTCTCATATACCAGCGCTGTGTCAATGTGAGTAGCTACAGTCTTGCTTGGTTTGAGTCGCACCCAATCCCTTGCTGTTCTCAGCTAAAAGAACTTTAATTACCTTTAGGGTTTACTCGGTAATTGTGCATGATGATGTAGTGGTGGTTGCGGGTGTCGTACTTAGCTCACTTCAGGGTTTACTGGTGAGTGGGTCCATTTCAGGGTTTACTGATGGATCAAGGTTCACTCCAGGGTTTACTGGTGAACACATTCATGTAAAACGTTTTGATGAACTTAGATGCATTTCCCTTTACAAAACCTTCTAAGATTCATCTGCATACTCACAGATAATTATTTTATCAAATGCTTTTGATAACTCGATTTTTCTCAGAAAACCCACTAAGTACATTAGTACTCAGCTCAAATATTTTCTCAAATGTTTTCAGGACAATGAGCTGGAGCGTGAAGATGATGAGCTTTGGAGGGGCTTATATGTGTACTTTTGTATCTAACCCGTTGTCTTAGCTCGTCTTAATCTTTGATCATCGTATTATCTCTTTTGATACATCATAGCTTCCGCAAGAGCAAAAACTCATGTTTTGGAAATATATATATATATAACTTTGAATTTGTTACGATGATCGTGCTCTTTTATTGAACTAATTTGGAATCGTTCATTGATAATCATCCTTGAAATCCCCTTTCTTTCCCCTCTTCTTAAATCCCACCCCCGTGGCGCTTATTTCCAAGGTCTCTTGGGACCGGGGTGCTACATTTAGGGCCCTGACTCGCTTAGACTATTTTATCTGCACTATTCAGTTGAGAGGGTGAGCTTGACCTAGAGCTGAGCTGATGAGCTGATCAGTTAGGACTGATAGCTTAAGAGTTCAGCTTAGCTTGTCAGTGCAACTTGTGTGCTCAAATGTTCAGTTAAAGAACATGCAAAGCTTAAAGCGATAAATACAGCACACACAAGACTTATAGAGGTTCGAAGCTTCCTGCTTCTACATCATCTCTTCCTTCAGCAGAAGGGCGATCCACTATGCAAGAATAAACTTTCTTTATTACAATTACATAGTGAAGAAATTCTATTGGACCTGAAAACGGCACCTTTCAAACCAAGCACGGCCTCCTTTCCAACTGTTGCTGTCCCGGAAGAACGGACCCATCGGTACATGCTCCTCGTCAGCCAGTTTCTGGGTCGACAGCTCACACTTATTAGCCCCAACTACTCGCTGAGACTTTAGGTGCTATTGTCCGTCTTTTCACGATTTTAGATCTCGCTCGATCTTTAAGAGTACCGTCTTGAAACTGGTATCAACTGAAGTGCTCCTTTGCGCGTCTGCGTCTGAGCTGAGTAGTTGATCTTTGAAGGATTGAACTGTGAAGCTTTGCTCTGGCTAGAATTCTTTGTCAGCTAGCTGCTTGCTTGAGACTTGAAGCACGCCTTCTTAGTTGGGACTTTTCGCACTTAGGAGGTTTAAGCTTTGAGCTGTAAGGGGGGGAGAAAGAAGAGCTCAATATCTGCAAGATAGCAAAAGTTAGTTTGGCGAAAGTCTTAGTCAAAATTGTATTCACTCTCTTTTTATAGATGAGTGATATTTTGACCGTTGTGATTGGTGGATCTGTTTAATCTACCGGTGGCAGTTTAATGTCTGTAGCCGTTTGAAGCTTTAAATGAATTAGCCATTTGTCTTTAATGACTTCTGCTCAAAGATCATCAGGATCTTTCCAAGATTTTCTATTAAGATCTTCATTGACTGCTTGTCGGAGAATGAGCAGATATTTTAGCTATCAGTTCTGGACATTTAGCTGATGGGCTTTCAGCGATCTCGGCTTTCAGCTCTGAGATTGTCCAGTTAGCAGTTCCTCAGTTGCTTTAAGCTTCAGTCTTGGATCAGTCCAGTGAAGCTGTCTTGGCAACTTAGCTTTAAAAGCTTTCAGTTTTGGACTGTCAGTCGGCTGATCATTTGAGCTTCTCTCTCATTGAACTAATCATTGGTCAGTTCAGTAATGGCTGAAAGCTCTTTGAGCTTTTCTCCCAGTCAAACTGATCTTTGATCAGTTTTCGATTTTGCTACCTGATTCTTGATCAGTTTAGCTTCAGCTTTTCAAGCTGGCTCTGCTCTAATCAGTCTATCTTGGCTTTTAGCTTAGACTGATGGTTATTCATCTGTGGATGCCTACTAGTCTCCAAAGTTCTCTTCCCCCTTTAGCTTTTTAAGCTTTGAAGAGTTGACTTTGACTGGTCTGATCAAGGCAACCTTTAAACTGGTTGATTATGCTTCAGTACAACTGACTCTCATTTCAGCTTAACTTTGTCTGAAGTGTTATTTGATCATTGCCCCTAATTCCCAGCTTTAAATAACCTGCAATTTTTCATCGGATCATCAAATGTGTTTTGATATTTCATTAAAACCATCAGCTGGATCATTCCAACAATTTTTCCAAGATCCATGGATTAGGTCTGGGTTTTATTTTATGTTGTTTTAATGTAATAGAAATAAAATTATTAGACCTAGTAGTGATTTTTGAAAATCACTAAGTTTTGAGTTGTTTTTTTTTTATTCTAGATATATTAGATTTTTCCTTTTAGGAATAGATATTCTGTATTGAATAAAAATCGGAGATCAGCTCAAAGAAGGAAAGTAGTGCAGCTCAAGAAGGAAGGATCACCGGTTCACGCCCCGAAATCCTAATTGGAGCTAGGGTTCCGGCGACCTAGTCCCTGTTCCGGAGCTGACTTTCCAGTTTTATCTCATCAATCAACATGAGATATAAGACATGATAGTTGGTTTATTATTATTGCTTATTATGTTGTTTGAATCATGTAATGTATGATTATCATTTTATGTGATGTTTGCATATTTTAGAATGGAATAAAATGAAACCTCAATCATAAATAACTAAGTGGGAGAGATTCATACCAAAGTATGTAGAAATCTCATACGGTCTCCATTAATCTGGTTTAAATAAGAAGTGATGGGCATGCGCATTTACAATAGGTCTTCCTCCATATCAGATGTGTCATATCATAGAATTCTCTAGATATTAAACCTCTTTAAAAATATAGCTGTAGAACACTATTAGAACTAACTGACTCCTCCATCTGGAGTAGTTAAATTCGAAATATGTGTACTTGGGATGAAGATGATGGTATTCACACTTTGATGTAATTTATTAATAAACGTCCACACGATCATGGCTTAGTAATTAGAAGATTATATGACCGTGTTGGTTTTCAGCTATTAATTTGCTTGTTGTAAGGAAGTTCAACTAGAGGCAAATTAAAGGTTTGATAACCTATTTAAAAATGAATTTTATAAACGTCCACACTATAGTAGCTTATAGAAAATATTTTTAAAATGTCGGTGGAAAAGTATATAATTTTTATGAGGTTTTTGATTATATACTGTTTATCCTAAAAGTTTATGACTGTACTGCATGTTTACTTTTTAGTTACTCTATATCATCAATGGCACTCTCAAATCTGTCCTCTATACTTAAAGAAAATAAGTTAATCGGTGAAAACTACAATGACTGGATTCATAATCTTAACCTCGTCCTAACTACTGAGGGACACAAATTCGTACTTGATGAGGAATGTCCTCAGAAGCCAGATGAGAATTCTGGCGAAGAGCAAAGGTTGGCCTATGCTAAGTAGGTCAAGTCTAATGAGGTTGCACGCTGCTACATTTTGGCTTCTATGTCAAATATGCTGCAACACCAACATCAGTCTATGAAGACTGTTTATGATGTCATGTATAATCTTAAGGATCTGTTCGGTCACCAGAACCACTTGGCACGCCATTTGGCAATGAAAAACTTGATGAACGCGAGAATGGCTGACTCTACACCTGTTAGGGATCACATTCTCAGTATGATGAGTTATCTTGCTGAGATCGAGACCTTGGGAGGAGAATTGGACACCGAGTCTCAGATAGATATCCTGCTTCACAGCCTGTCCCTGAAATTTGAGTAGTTTAGATTGAACTTCAACATGATAAAGAAGGATGTTACCTTATCTGAACTGCTCATGGATCTTCAGGTGGCTGAGTTACTTTAAAAGGGAAATCCAGAGGCACACCTAGCTGAGAATGGGGCGTCTTTTTCTGGTTTTAAAAAGAAGAAGAGGTACGCGCCTAAGAAAGCTGCAAGTGGGACGCCTAAGGTGAAAAAGCCCAAGGCAAAGATTTCTCCCGAGGAGTTCAAGTCGAAGACAAAGTGCTTCAAGTACGGCCAGCCAGTCCACTGGAAGGCGTCGTGTCTTAACAAAAGAAAGAAGCGTATGTCTCACACTTTTTTCATTGAAACATGTTTAGCAACTTTTTCTACTCAGTATTGGGTAGCAGATACTGGAGCTACTGATCATGTTTGTGTGTCTTTACAGGGGTTCCTGGTAAAAAGACAACTGAGTGATGGGGAGATCATCGTCTACATGGGCAATGCTACAAAAGTGGAGGCTGTTGCAGTGGGAGATGTTACCATTTCTTTTAGTAGTGATAGGAGTTTAGTTTTGAAAGACTGTCTTTATATGTCTCGTTTTAGGCGAAACCTTATTTTTGTTTCTAAACTTTTTATGAATAGATATTCAGTTTCTTTTGATAACAAGGTTGTTATCTTTAGTGGTAAACATTTTATCTATTCTGGCACATTGGATGGATATCTTTACTTACTTAATCCTAGCAAAACACTACGCAAAAGCAATTACTGAATACATCGATCACAAACCCTAATAAAAGGAAAGAACCTTCAGAATTGAATCAAACCTATCTATGGAATCTAAGGCTAGGTTATATTAACCTTAAGAGGATACAAAGGCTGGTAAATGATGGACCTCTGTCTTCATTGATCCTAGAATCATTTCCTTTGTGTGAATCCTCTTTGGAAGAAAAAATGACCAAGCATCCTTTTGAGTCTAAAGAAAATCGATCCAAAGGGGTATTAGATTTAATTCACTTTGACTTATGTGGACCTATGTTAGTTAAAGCTCGAGGAGGGTATAAGTATTTCATCACACTCATTGATGATTACTCAAGATATGGATATATCTACCTATTGCCACACAAGTCTGAATGCTTTGATAAATTCAAAGAATTTAGGATGGAAGTGGAGAAACATACGGGTAGAAATATCAAGTCACTGCATTCTGATCATGGAGGTGAGTACCTCTCAAGTCAATTTAAGGACTACTTAGTAGAGAATGGGATTACATCCCAGCTGACAACGCCAAGAACATCGCAGCAGAATGGCGTGGCAGAGAGAACGAATAGAACCTTGTTAGAGATGGTTAGATCAATGATGAGCTATTTAGAGTTGCCTATTTCATTCTGGGGATATTCTCTAGAGACAGAAGCTTACATTCTTAACTTGGTTCCATCAAAATCAGTTCCTTCTACACCCACAGAACTTTGGACTGGATGAAAGCCCAGTTTAGGTCATGTTCAGATTTGGGGTAGCCCAACATACTTGCTAAACAAGGAAGCTGATAAGCTAGTGCCTCGTACTAATGTGAGGCTGTTTGTTGGATATCCTGGAGGAACGAAAGGTGGTCTATTTTATAGTCCTAAGGATCATAAGATCACTATTAGCACCAATGCTCGATTCTTAGAAGAAGACTATGTTATAAACCACAAACTAAGGAGTCAAATCATCCTTGAGGAGCTAAGAGGGGAAGGATCGAATCCTACACCAGTAGTACAAGAAGAGGTACCATAAGATACTGCACAATGTGTCACAGATACATGAGAACTGCCTCATCACAGTGGGAGGTTGTGCGCCAACCTGACAGATTCATTAGTTTGGGAGAATCTTCATATTTCCCTGAAGGACTGAATGAATTAGATCCCAGGACCTACGACGAAGTGGTCCAAGACAAAGACGTAGATTCTTGGAAATCTGCAATGGAATATGAGATTGGATCTATGGATCATAATCAAGTCTGGGAGCTTGTGGAATCACTAGATGAGGTGAAATCCATTGAGTGCAAGTGGGTTTACAAATAAAAGAGAGGACCTGATGGGAGGTTGAAACCTTCAAAGTTAGAATTGTGGGGAAAGGGTACACTCAGAAAGAAGAGATCGATTATGAGAAAACTATTTCACCAGTAGCCATGCTTAAGTCAATCCGAATTCTCTTATCGATTGCCGCTCATTTGGATTATGAGATTTGGCAGATAGATGTCAAGACAACTTTTCTGAATGGAAGTCTTGAAGAAAATATCCACATGAAGCAACCAGAGGGATTAATTACTAAAGGCCAAGAACACTTAGTGTGCAAGCTTAAGAGATCTATTTATGGACTTAAGTAAGCATCGAGGTCTTGGAATATCCGATTTGACGAGGTTATCAGTCATATGGATTCTTGCAAAGTTCAGATGAGAGTTGCGTGTATAAGAAATATGATAGAAATGTGGTGGTTTTCCTCATACTATATGTTGATGATATCTTGCTTATTGGAAACAATAAGAAGGCATTATCAAACATAAGGGTGTGGTTGTCCAAGCAGTTCGATATGAAGGATCTGGGTGAAGCCGGACACGTCCTTGGCATCAAGATCATTCGAGATCACTAGAAAATGATGCTTTACTTATCCTAGGCGACTTATATCGATACAGTGCTGGCCAGGCTTAGCATACAAGATTCCAAGAAAGGTTTTATACCTTTTAGGCATGGAGTTCATCTATCCAAGGAAATGTGTCTCCAAACACAGTCTGAGATAGATGAGATGAAGAAAGTCCCATACGCTTTGGCTATAGGAAGTTTGATGTGTGCTATGCTGGGCACTAGGCCTGATATATGCTATGCTGTTGGCATGGTAAACAGATATCAGTCTAACTCTGGACAAGATCACTGGACTGCGGTTAAGAAGATTCTCAAGTACCTGAAAAGGACTCGAGATTATATGCTGGTATACCACTCTGATAGTCTGGTACCTTTGGGTTACACGGACTCAGATTTTCAATCTGATAAAGATTAGAGTAAGTCTACCTCAGGCTATGTGTTTAGATTAGGAGGTGGATCCATTGCATGAAGGAGCATCAAGCAGAAATGCATTACTGACTCTACCATGGAAGCTGAATATGTAGCTGCCTCTGAGGCTGCAAAAGAAGCTGTCTGGCTCCAGAGCTTCTTATTGGACTTGGGCGTGGTTCCTGATTTGCCTAAGAGTATCACAATATACTGTGATAACTCTGGTGCAGTGGCAAATTCGAAAGAATCCAGAGCCAATAAGGTAAGTAAACACATAGAAAGGAAGTACCATCTTATACGAGAAATTGTTAAGAGAGGGGACGTGGCAGTGGTCAAGATTGCATTGGAGGACAATCTAGCTGATCCATTCACGAAGAGCCTTCCAGCTAAGACCTTTGATGGTCATGTGGAGAAAATGGGAGTAAGATGCAGACCCGGAGGCGCAGTTTGAGTTTTATTGTTTTGATTTGAGAGTTAGCTAGTTAGTTATTATACTTGAAAGTCATGCTTCAAGTATAAGTGGGAGATTGTTAGTTTTGTATACTGGAAGACATGTGTTTGTATACTTTTCTGATGATATGATAATATAGATTGATTTTATTGCAGTCACTGTATGCATTTACATTATTATATAATGGTTTGTGCATATTTAATATACTTACATTCTGGATGATATGGTGTGGGTAAACACACAGTTAGATCATATCATCAAATTCTTGTATTGTATTAAAAGACTCACAACTTAGATGGTCCTGAATACACCATTGGTACACCGTAGAATAATCTGATAGTTAGTCTGTCTAGACTAATTGATTATTCTAATACACATGCTAGTGTATTGAGGAGGATCATGATCAGATACTGTTCTCTACTCTGACACTATTAGTTCGAGAACGAAGATCCACAGAGTTTAGGTGCTTAAATTATATTTATTGGCAATCATATATATGCTTTATTTATTGCTTTGATTTATTGATGGGTGTCGAAACCAACAAAAATAAACCTGCTTATCAATATCCAAATAAATTACAATAGTAGCAAGCAGAGTCGAACCACAGAGACTGATAAATTAAATATTAATCTTTTATCTAAAATCCTAAAACTAAATGGGGGGGGGGTTTTGAATACTGGAGTTAAAATAATGCAACGAAATCAATTAAATGGCAAAGAAATAAAATGACTAACGAAGATCAAATAAGAGAAATATCTAGCTCAAGAATAATCTCGACAACGGATTACACAATTTGATCACAGATACACATATATAATTTACTTCTCTCTCTAAATTGGCTATGGCTATTGGTACGACCTAACAACCTCATTTCTCATTAATTATTCGGCAGCCAAGGTACGACCGTTAACTACTTCTCTAATTAATAGACAATCCTAGGTACGACCATAGAATTAAATCTACTAACATCATTAACAACTAGAGAAACACCAACTCATACCCACGAAAATCATACGATGACCCGCTCAGATAAGATTATAAATCCCCAAAGTGTCGAAAGCGGGACTGTTTACCCCCAATCTATCCAATTGCGCTACTTAGGAAAATAATCTAGACAATTACGGATCTAGATTATTCACTAGCAAGAAATCATTCCAACAATCATACAACGTGCACTTTGCATAATCATTAAAACAATAACATAAATCGCAAATGGAGGATTTATAAATAAAGAGAGAAATAAATTATAATAAAACCAATTCGATCTCACAAATATGTAGAATCCGAGTCTCGATTATCCTCTCGCTAGAAAAGTGTTTAGAACATCATCATGGAATAATAACAAAGTCTGGTAAAATATGAAAACTATGAAATCTGCGTTCTTCAATTGTGAATGGTGTGAATGGCGTCCAATCTCTGTGGAGAGAGAAAATTAATTCCGGATATATATGTGTCTTCTAGATATTCTATTTTCTCTCTCCTCTCTCCCCATGCCTTACCTCGCGGACGCTCCTGTTTGATTTTGTGAAGAGAAGCGAATTATGGTGTATTTTTCCTTAGGAATTTTTTTTTATTTGTATCTCTTTAAAAAATAAATAAATAAATCTGGAATAGGAAAAAAAAACGTGTTTAGCAGCTTCCTCCAACACGAATATCCAAACAGGTGCTTCTGCAATATAAGGCATGGCCATGCCTTATTAGCAGCTTCCTCCAGCACGAAATTTCTCCAAAAAATGGGTACCTATGTTCACTCAAAACAACCACAAAGATTCTAATCCTCACTTGTTAGCTTATTAGTGCCTAAAAAACAACCAAGAAAATAAAATAAAAAAAACAAAACCAAAACTAAAAACAAAGAAAAACCAAGGTGGGTTGCCTCCCCCAAGCGCATTTGTTTATCGTCGTTATGCCCGACATTTCCTACTCATCAAGGAGAATAATGGGGCTCTTGTAGCCCAATGTAATCAATGCTTTGCGCATGAAATTCTTCATAGAATGGTTTCAAGTGATGACCATTCACCTTGAAAGTTTTTCCGGAATCGCAGCTCTTAATCTCAACTGCACCATGTGAAAAAATGTTAGTGACAATAAAGGGCCCTAACCATTTAGAGCGCAATTTTCCAGGAAACAATTTCAGCTTGGAATGGTAAAGCAAAACTTTTTGACCAACAGTGAAAGTCTTTCGAGTAAGAACTTGGTCATGAAAGCGCTTTGTCTTTTCTTTATAGATCTTGGAGCTTTCATAGGCATCATTTCGGATTTCCTCCAACTCTTGCAGCTGCAATTTCCTATGAGTTCCAGCTTCATCCACACTCATGTTGAGTTGCTTAACGGCCCAGAAAGCCTTATGCTCAAGCTCGACGGGTAAGTGACATGGTTTACCAAAAAGCAACCGAAAAGGAGACATACCTATAGAGGTTTTGAAAGCCGTTCTGTATGCCCAAAGCGTATCATTGAGCTTCAAACTCCAATCCTTTCGATCAGGTCTCACAGTCTTCTCAAGAATTGCTTTCACCTCTTTATTAGAAACCTCAGCTTGGCCGCTTGTCTGTGGGTGGTAAGCAGTAGAGGTCCGGTGGGTTATGTTGTACTTCTTGAATAATGCGCCTACCATTTTGTTGCAGAAGTGAGTACCACGATCACTGATAATGGCTCGAGGTGTGCCATATCTATCAAAGATGTGGGACTTGACAAACTTAACAACGGTATTAGCATCATCAGTACGAGTAGCCTGCGCTTCAACCCACTTAGAAACATAGTTAACCGCAAGAATGATGTAGACATAGTTGTTAGACTTGGGAAAAGGTCCCATAAAATTAATGCACCAAATATCGAAAATTTCACAAACAAGGATAGGATTAAGGGGCATTTGATCTTTATGGCCTATGCTTCTAGTCTTTTGACACCTTTCACAAGATTTGCAAAACAAATATGAATCACGAAAAATATTAGGCCAAAACAACCCATTCTCTAAGACTTTCCTAGCAGTTCTTTTAGGACCAAAGTGTCCACCACATGCATAGGAATGACAAAACATCAAGATGGAAGGAATTTCATTCTCATCAACACACCTTCTAATAATTTGATCAGAACAAAACTTCCACAAAAAAGGCTCATCCCATACATAATATTTAGCATCACTCTTGATTTTATCTTTCTGAGCACTCGATAAATCACTAGGTATTACCTTAGTCACTAAATAGTTAAATATATCGGCGTACCAGGGTGTAAAGGCTTGAATGGAGTAGAGACACTCATCTGGGAATTTATATTTCAACGGTCGCGGTGCTTCACTAGTGGGCAACCGGCTAAGATGGTCGGCAACTAGATTTTCAGAGCCCTTCTTATCCTTTATCTCAATGTCGAATTCTTGAAGCAAAAGAATCCAACGAATGAGTCTCGGTTTAGCATCCTTTTTGGTGAATAAGAACCTGAGAGCAGAATGGTCAGAAAAGATAATGACTTTTGTACCAAGCAAATAAGACCGGAACTTTTCTAGAGCAAAAACAACAGCTAAAAGTTCCTTTTCAGTGGTGGAATAATTTACTTGAGCAGGATCAAGGGTCCTAGATGCATAATAAATAACATGATGAGCTTGACCAACCATTTGGCCTAAAACAGCGCCGACTGCATAATTACTCGCATCACACATAATTTCAAAAAGAAGCTCCCAATTCGGTGATTGAATAATAGGTGCAGAAATGAGCATATTTTTCAACAAATCAAAGGCATTCTTGTAGGCATCATCAAAATTAAATTCTACCTCTTTTTGCAACAACTTACTCAAAGGTTGAGCAATTTTGGAGAAATTCTTGACGAAACGTAGATAGAAACCTGCATGTCCAAGAAAAGAACATACTTCCCTAACAGAGGTAGGGTAAGGCAATGATTTGATAACATCAATCTTAGCCTTATCGACTTCTATTCCGATAGATGACACAATATGCCCTAAAATCATTCATTGATCAACCATAAAGTGGCATTTCTCATAATTTAAAACCAAATTAGTTTCAACACATCTTTACAACACTTTAGTGAGATTAATCAGGCATGCATCAAATGAATCCCCATATACAGTAAAATCATCCATAAATACCTCAATAATTTTCTCAACAAAATCAGAAAAAATGCTAACCATACACCTTTGGAACGTTGCAGGAGCATTGTACAATCCAAAGGGCATCCGCCTGCAAGCAAAAATACCAAAAGGACAGGTAAAGACAATTTTCTCTTGATCCTCTGGAGCTATGGGGATTTGATGAAAACCCGAATATCCATCTAAACAACAGTAGTGGGAGCGACCTGCCAAGCGCTCAAGCATTTGGTCAATAAAAGGCATTTAATTTTCTATAATCAGAACGCATTCTCCAACCATTTTTCACTCGTGTCGGGACTAACTCACCCTCTGCATTTTCAACCACAGTAAAACCAGATTTATTCAAAACGACTTGAACTGGACTTACCCATTTAGAGTCAGAGATTGGAAAGATAATACCTGCATCGAGAAGCTTTAGTATTTTTTTCTTTACCACTTCAGTCATCGCTGGATTGAGTCTCCGTTGAGGATCACGACATGGCTTGCTATCTTCCTCCAACAAGATTCGGTGCATGCAAGTCGAAGGGCTCAGTCCCTTGATGTCGGCTATGGTCCAGCCAATAGCTTCTTTGTACTCCCGTAGCACTCGAATCAATCTTTCTTCTTCCACTGGTTGAAGCTTGCTCGAGATTATGACTGGAAGAGTGTCATTATCTCCTAAAAATGCATATTTGAGATACGCAGGAAGTGGCTTCAAATCCAGCTTGGGTGCCTACACAATTAAAGGGAAAAATTTCACATGAGAAGCAGGCAACTCTAATTTGTAAACAGGCTGGACTGCAGGCTTTAAAGCCTCCAATTCGTGGACAACATCATGTAAATGTTCGTCCACTCCAAACATGCTGTCAAGAATCTGTAAGTCTTTTAGATCAAAGGCATTAGTCAAAGCTGTCTTCAGAAAATCAGAATCAGAAACCTCAAACACCTTTTCGACCAAAGGATCAATTACATCAAGGCATAAAAACACCAGAAACCTTATTAGGATATTTCATAGCCTCAAAAATATTGAACCTAATCAGATTTCCATCAAACTCCATAGAAAGGGTACCATCATGCACATCAATCTTAGTTCTAGAGGTCTTGAGAAATGGCCTTCCTAACAAAATAGAGGCAGAGTTAGAATATCCTTCTTCAGACATATTTAGCACATAGAAATCAGTAGGAAAAACTAACTCATTCACTTGTACCAACAAATTCTCTAACACTCCCTCAGGATACACATTTGACCTATCAGCAAGTTGAATAATTACACCAGTTTCTTTTAGAGGTCCAGCATTCAAAGCAGAATAGACAGAAAGAGACATGACATTAATTGAAGCCCCTAGATCTAGCATAGCTCTCTCGATCCTCAGATTACCAACTTTACAGGGGATAGTAAACATACCTGGATCTTTGCATTTGGGTGGCAATTTCTTTTGAATGACTGCAGAAATATTCTCGCCCATGCTTACCTTTTCATTGCCTTTCAGCTTCCTCTTGTTCGTGCATAGGTCCTTTAGGAATTTTGCATACCGAGGTACCTGTTTGATGGCATCAATCAAAGGAATGTTCACCTCCACCTTTCGAAAGGTCTCAAGTATCTCTTTCTCAGCTTCTTCCTTCTTTGATTTGTTAAGCCGAGATGGGAATGGTGGCTTTACTACATAGGCCTCAGACTGCCTATCTTTCTCTGGTGCACTCTGCTCGCCATCTTGTGGAGCAATCTCAGCTTCTTTCTCAACTTCTCTTCTCACCGAATTCTTCTTTTCTCTATCTGGCTCGGCTAATTCTTTCCCACTTCTCAAGGTGATTGCATTTGCATTCTATCTTGGATTAATCACAGTTTATGATGGTAGTTTTCCTTGAGACTCCAATTGACTCACCGATGAAGCAATCCGAGATACTTGATCACGCAGCTCCTGAATACTCGTCTCGGTTTTGGAATTAACAGCATCTTGCTTTACTATAAATTGCTGAACAAGTGATCCAAGCGTCTTAATGGAGTTGTCGGTGGAACTGCTCTCTGGGGGAGCTGTCTGCTTCGGCTGATACTCCTGGGATTGTGGATTGCCATATCTGAGATTCGGGTGATCTCGCCATCCAGGATTATAGGTATTTGAATATGGGTTGTAATTCTTATATGGTGGGCCTGGAAAACCTCCTGCAGCATTCACCTGTTCACCTGCGTCTTCCTGAAGAGTAGGACATGCATCAGTAGGGTGATTTGGTGCAAGGCAAATTCCACATACTCTAGCCTGTGGCAGATCTCTCATGGCTAGCTATTTCACTAGAGACGTCAGCTTAGATAGCTGACTTTTGATAGAAGAGGAGCCAACTTCATTCACTCTTCAGATGGGAGTCTCTTGTCTGCGGCCATATTGTTGTGATGCTTCAGCCATATCAGAGATGATCTTCCTAATCTGTGTAGGTGTCTTTTCACTGATTGTGCCTCCACACGATGCATCTATCCACTTCCTCTCAGTGGGCAATAGTCCTTCGTACAAGTAATTGACTAATAATAGCTCAGAAATCCCATGTTGCGGACAGCTAGCGCAAAACCTCTTGAATCTCTCCCATTACTCGTGGAGGGTCTCCGAATCCTTCTGTCTGACCCCGGTAATCTCATTTCTGAGTGAGGTAGCTCTGGTGGTCGGGAAGAATCTCTCCAAGAACAGCCTCCCCATCTCTTCCCAAGTTGCTACTGTGTTAGAAGGTAGATACAGTAACCAATCTTTGGCTCTATCTTCCAAAGAAAACGGGAAAGCTCTCAACTTGATTTGGTCTTCTGTGACTCCTTTTGGCTTCATTGTGCTACAGACCATATGAAATTCCTTGAAATGTTTGTGCGGATCTTCATTCTCAAGACCATGAAACTTCGGGAGCAAATGAATAAGACCAGACTTTAGCTCAAAATCGACCTCCATCTCCGGATACTCAATTCACAGCGATGGTTGATTCACATCCTGAACGGCTAACTCACGAAGAGTTCTTTCTCTGTTATTCGCCATTCTGTCTACTTCGTCTTCCTCAGCAATAGACTGTTCTGTCAACTTGTCCTCTGAGCTCGAACTCGACGGCAAACTAGCAAGCTGCTGTTTTCTCAACTTAGTCTCCTTCCTCAATCTCTTAGCAGTCTTCTCTGTTGATACCGATTGGTAGTGTATCATAGATTTAGGGATATTTGTTTAAATCATGTATTTAGAGTTTTTATATTTCTTGCAAGATAAAATCTGTTGAGAGAAAATAGGAGCATGTGGGATTTGACCAAGTCCAAAGATCTGTTGAAGCCACGGTTGTTCCGGAAGTTGCGCCGGAAATGTAGGAGTGGAGATCATGGAGATCATGGCTTAGTAGATCGGTTGCTTTGAGTGGGGATCAAGCAACGAGCTGTGTATATATAGGGTTCAGATAGTTAGTGTTAGATACGAGTTTTTTAATAGAGCTTTTCAGATATTGTAAAGTTTTGAGTTCTCGTATTTATCCGTTTCTACTAGATATAGTTAAGACAACTTTAGTCCCAACCTTCTGTGAAGGAGGAGATAAAGTGTTTTAATATTTAGTGAGAGTTTATCTGGTAGTGTCTTTGTAATTCACATATTTTATATAGTGAAGATTTTGCCCTGAGGCACTTCGCGAGATTATAGAAATATAATCTCGTGAAAATTCCAATCCATTGTTTCTGTTTTAAATTTCCGCTGCGTATGCAAAGTTGTCTCAACTTTAAACACAACTTTGTACACAACTCTTTCAGAACCGAGAGTTCGGTTTCTTCAATTGGCATCGAGAGCAGACACTTGATACACTAAGTGGTGATCCTGTTTTCGTAAGCACAATGGATTACACGAACCCGCTGTTCAACAAACCTCCCGTTCTAGATGGCATGAACTATTCCTTTTGGAAAGTTCGGATGAGATCATGCATCAAGTCGATTGATGTAAGAGCATGGAATGCGGTTCAAAAAGGATGGACACACCCCAAGATCGTAGATGCTGAAGGAGATACATGCCGTACACCACAGTCAGAATGGACCAGAGAGCAAAATGAAGAAGCCACCTTTAATGACAAGGCGCTCAACCCGATTCAATCCTCTCTAGACGTTCAGATGTTCAAACTTATAAGGAATTGTGAGACGGCTAAGGAAGCTTGGGATATACTCTAGCAGCATTGCGAAGGTGATGTTGGAATTAAAGAATCAAGGCATCGGATTCTCACCACAAAGTTTGAAAACATGAAGATGGAGGATGATGAGTCCGTAGGAGACTACTGCAACAAACTACTGGAGATTGCCAACGAGTGCAATGATTTGGGTGATCCAATTACTAATAAGAGGTTAGTTTCAAAAACTTTGAGGACTCTAACTTCTCGTTTTGACATGAAAGTGGTTGCAATTGATACTGCTACAACTACTAGAGCTCTGGATTTCACCAAACTGATGAATGATCTGAAGACATTCGAGATGGAACTAAATGAAAAGGGTGGACAGAAGAAGAAGGGAATCGCCTTGACTGTCGGGACAACTTCAAAGACAACTTCGGCTTACGTTGAAGAAGAAGATGAAGATCTTGAAGAAATCACTGAGAAGGATCCAGATTATGCTCTTCTCACCCGAAGAGTTAATTCTCTCATTCGAGCCAACAAAGGAAAACAACAAGTGGGAGGTAGAGAACAGCGAAAGCCTCGAAATGATGCCTCTGGATCTTTGGTTCTCTATGACAGGCTTATCACACCAGGAAAGGAACCAAAAATCATTAGGCGTGCTGCATCTGATCACTTCCGACCTAAGGAAGTGACGGACTTCTCTACAGTTCAATGGTATGAATGCAAGGGCTTCGGACACTTTGCCAACGAATGTCCCAACACATTTCGCAAACTGGGAAAGCATGTCAACTTTCTATCCCTTAGCGATAGTGAGCTTGACACCTCAGGGATTTATGTAGAGGAGATTCCTAATGATCCACCAACTGAGCAGGCAGCCTTAACTGCAGTATGTGTTGAAGAGGACAAGTCAAACTACACCGAAGTTGAGATAACTTCAGATAGGTATGATTAGTCCTACTATAACACTCTTTTCTGTTTCAACACTGTTGTGTCCACTGCAGAAAATGAGGAAGAAGTCACGGAAGAGGAAACTCTGGAGTTACTGATAAAGATACAGGAACTTTACAAGGAACTGTACGTCAAATGGTCCAAACAGTGCAAAGTGGTGGATTCACTAACTGAGGAAGTTTCTATGCAAAAGGCCTCACTACAAAAGCTAGAAGTCATGCTGACAAAGAAGGATGCTGAGTTGGACAACATGAGAATTAAACTCAATCATGCTGATGAAACTTTTAAAAGACTCAACACGGGAACCTCAAAACTAGATGAAGTTCTGTCTCAAACTCAGATAAATTCACATGGCCTTGGGTATGATTCGAGTGCAAGACCAGCCTTCACTCATATTTTGTCTACTTATGGCAAACCATTTGTGAAAGCCAAGGAAGTTCCCACAACTTCGTCAGCAAAGAAAAAACGTAGGAGGTACATTTGTCACTTCTGTTTTCTTCCTGGACACATTAAGCCCTTCTGTCATAAGTTTTTGCAGGAACACCATAAGGAGATGCATCTGAAGAACCAAGCATCAAATCCTATCCTCTCAAACAAAGGTGACAAGTCCAAGAAACTGGTATGGAGACTCAAAGTTACGCCAACAGTTACCTGCCAAGTGGTCTTCACTGCATCGACAGATAATGACTCGACCACATGGTACTTTGATAGTGGATGCTCACGTCACATGACAGGCTCCAGATGTTATCTATCAAACTATCAAAGAATCCATGGCAGTGAAGTAACTTTTGGAGGAGGGTCAAATGGCAAGATTGTTGGACAAGGAACCTTGGACAGTCCTGGACTTCCAAAGCTGACCAATGTATCACATGTTGAAGGGCTGACTGCAAATCTCATTAGCATTAGTCAACTATGTGATGACAACTTTAGTGTCATCTTTGATAAAGAAAGGTGCACTGTGATGGACAGCAACGGAAATCATGTGATCTCAGGGGTAAGGTCTTCCAATAATATTTATGAGACTAGCAAAAACAGTTGTCTAAGTGCGCGGTAAATGAAGTGCAGCTTTGGCACCAAAAATTGGGACACACCAACTTCTGCAATATGAAGAATCTTCAAAGACTAAATGCTGTTCTAGGAGTTCCCAAGTTGAACATTTCAAGTCCTAGCCTTTGTGGAGATTGTAAAAAAGGAAAACAAGTCAAAGCGTCGCACCCAGTTGTGACAACTTCTGAGAGACCTTTCACAACTCAAAGCTGCTTCGAACTACTTCATATGGATCTTATGGGACCAGCTGAATTTGAAAGTCTTGAAGGTAAATGGTATTCTTTTGTGATTGTAGATGATCTATCTAGGTATACTTGGGTAAAATTTTTGAGAAACAAGGGTGAAACATATAATTCCTTCTTGGAGTTGTATGCCGCGATCAAAATTTTTTACCATGCTTGTGTCAAGACACTAAGATCGGATCATGGGAGGGAGTTTGAGAATATTCAACTCCTCAACTTTTACACGAAGGAAGGAATTCATCACGAGTACTCATCTCCAAAGACACCCCAGCAAAACGGTGTGGTCGAGCGAAAGAATAGAACCCTACAAGAGATGGCCACGGTGATACTGTATTCAAAGAAGTTAGCTAAACGGTTTTGGGCTGAAGCTTTAAACACTGCATGTCATGTAAGCAATCGAGTGAACTTAAGAACCGGAACCACCATGACGTCATGTGAGATTCTTAATGGTAAAAAACCCAACCTTAAATATCTGTATGTCTTTGGTTGTGTTTGTTACATATTGAATGATAGGGACTATCTATACAAGTTTGACCCTAAAAGTGACAAAGGTGTGTTCATTGGTTACTCCCTCAACAGTCATGCTTACCGTGTGTATAACCTCAGGACCAAAACTATAATGGAGAGTGTGAATGTAAGGTTTGATGATTTGGCTAGTCTGTATACTCCTACTGATGATACTGACAATGTTATTGAGATACAGGGAAGTACTGATGCCGCTGATGCAGAACAAGTTGACCCAGAAGTGGAGCCCACTTCAGTGACAAACAAGGATACACCCTCCGATGAGCCTAACTCGGATGCTGATCTTGATGATTCAGCAACCCCAGAAGTCATACAAAACAGTGTTCGTCGACACCCTCCCAAGAGAATTCGCAAAGATCATCCAATCGACCAAATCATTGGAGATGTTCACGAAGGGGTCCGAACTAGAACTAGAGGTAACACTGTTGTTAACTACAAGGAAATGGTAAGGATGGTGTGTTTGTCATGTGTCATCAATGAAGTTGGGACAATTGTGTTCCTGTCTTTGATTAAACCTAGGAATGTAACTGAAACCTTAAAAGACGAGTTTTGGATTAGTGCAATGCAGGCCGAATTACTTGAATTTGTGAGAAACAAAGTCTGGACACTAATGCCCAGACCTTCTGGAGTTAATGTTATTCGGACTAAGTGGATATTCAAAAATAAAACTGATGAGTTTGAAAACATCATTAGAAATAAGGCTCACTTAGTTGCCCAAGGATACACACAAGTAGAAGGCATAGACTATGATGAAACTTTT
Organism: Perilla frutescens; assembly: GCA_026008535.1. Taxonomy (NCBI): domain Eukaryota; kingdom Viridiplantae; phylum Streptophyta; class Magnoliopsida; order Lamiales; family Lamiaceae; genus Perilla; species Perilla frutescens. Next base: position 20,705,023 of record BRKX01000004.1, read on the forward strand.
GCTCCAGTTGCATGAATAGAGTCAATCAGGCTTTTGTTTGCTATTGCATGTTATCTTAACATCACTCTTCACCAGATGGATGTTAAGGCAGCTTTTCTCAATGGAATCTTGGAAGAGGAGGCATATGTGGAACAACCCAAAGGATTCGAAGATCCTTCAAAGCCCGATCATGTGTACAAACTACACAAGGCTTTATATGGACTAAAGCAAGCTCCTAGAGCTTCGTATAGTCGTTTGACCGAATTTTTGCTTGATTTTGGTTTTTACATGGGACATGCGGATAGGAGACTTTTTCTCAAAAAGGAAAACAACTTTCTAACCATAGCTCAAATTTATGTCGATGACATAGTGTTTGGGTCAACGAGTGAGAAAGCCTTGAAGGAATTTGTGGAAGCCATGTCAACCTCCTTTGAGATGAGCATGGTTGGGGAACTTAGCAACTTCCTCGGCTTTCAAGTCAAGCAAAAAGAAAATGGAGTGTTCGTCTCACAGACGAAATATGCAAAGAACCTTGTGAAGAAGTTTGGTCTAGAAAGTGCAAAACACATGAGAACCCCCATGAGCACAACTGAGAAACTGTAGAAAGAATGCAGTTGGGCCTGAAGTTGACCCAACGTTGTACAGATCGATGATCGAAAGTCTTCTGTATCTGACTGCAAGTAGGCCAGATATAATGTACAGTGTTTGTGCATGTGCTCGATTCCAATCCTGTCTAAAGGAAGAACACCTGAAAGCTGTCAAGAGGATCATTCGATATGTTGCTGGCACTTGTGAACTGGGACTTTGGTTCACAAAGGACACAACTTTAGATCTTGTGGGGTACAGTGATGCTGACTGGGCTAGAGAAACTGATGATCGAAGAAGCACAAGTGGAGGATGCTGTTACCTAGGCAACAATCTCATCTCCTGGCACAGCAAAAAGCAAAACTGCATTTCTTTATCCACAACTGAGTCGGAGTATGTAGCAGCTGGAAGTTGTGCAACACAACTGATTTGGTTGAAGTCAATGTTGGATGACTATGGTTTGGAGAGCAATCCCCTAGTGATGTTTTGCGACAATACAAGCGCAATCAAGCTTGCAAAGAACCCCGTCCACCACTCAAAGTCCAAACACATCCACTTAAGGTTTCACTTTATTAGAGATTTAGTCGAAAAGAAGTTATTAAAGTTAGAGTACATTAGTACAGATTCTCAACTGGCTGACATGTTCACAAAAGCTCTTAGCTATGAGAGATTCTTATCTTTGAGAAAATCTCTTAGCTTATGTTCTATATGAGTTCAAAAGTTGAATCAACTGTTGTCACAACTTTTGATATATCATAGTTGACTGTGAAGTTGAGCAGATTCGAGGATGTAAAAGCCTGTAAAAGGTGAAATCATGATCGTTCTTAAAAAACCATATAACTGGGTCAAAGACCTCAGATAAGTGGTTTTTATGAGATTCTCTTGGTTATACATCTATTCACCATCTGCTCTCTTCTTGAAAAGTCTTCTATGATGTGTCAAAAGTGTTCTGAATATTTCATCTTCTATGACAACAGTTGTTCAAAAAAAAAAAAAAATAAATATAAAAAAATAATTTTTTTTTGAAAGTCAGTTGAGTGAATCCGGAAGTGTATCCTACTCTATCTTTAATTTCATCTTTGACTATATCTATAATTTATTGATCCCTATTTTTGTGGCGGGACGAATCTGTTTGTTAGTCTACTCATTTAAATTTCCCGTCTCTATTCTTCTCCCCTAAGTCTGATAAAACGGATCCTTGCTCCACTATTCACAAAACCCTTACTTTTCCACCCCTTTATCTTCGAAAAGCTCTCGCTCTCTCTCTCTCCCGAACTTTCTCCAAAATGACGCTAGAAAAAATGAAGCAGTTGGAGGAATTCATGACGGACCCCGAAACTTCTGCTTACCTCCGCCACCTCTCGTCATTTCCACCGCAACCATCTCCTCCCCGTCCTTTCGTACCCAACCCTTTCCATCTCCTATCACCGGACACCACCCCTCTTCTCTGACCCAGCATCTTGCTCTCGCCTTCACGAGGGAATGCACCAATGGAGATCTCTCCTGAGGTGGGAAGCTCGGAGATTCAGTCTCAACCGCTTCCTCTCCCGGCACCGACTTTAATGCCGCCCTCTGTCCTGCCTCTGACGGCCGAGCAGGAGATTATTGTTGTTCCGAGCGGCATAGTGATGCCATTGTTTGACTTTCCGGAGCTCGACACTCCAATTCTTGCCGAAGACCAAGAGGACCCAGTCCATCCATCTGAGGAAGCCGCTCAACAAGGCGGTAGCCCTATTCTCGTCCCGTTCTCCTCTGCCTAGCTGAAGCCACAGTCGGAGGTCATCCCATCTCTGACCCCTTCACCTCCGACGAAGAAGCCCTCCAAAACACCTAGGGTTCCTCCCGCTCGACGTTCCAAGCGTGTCTCTCAACCAAGCCGTCTCTCTCAGGCTCCCGAGGAACCAATCCACATTGACAGTGATGTCGAGGGTGAGGATCAATTGGGCGCTTTCTCTGACGACTCTGTTGAGAAATCATCCTCTCACTAACTCTTAGAAGCCGATGAGGACGAAGAGCTTGAAGAGGAGGTTGCTGCCTCTCGGAAAGGAAAGAGGAAAATGCCTTCCTCGTTGCCGTTGAAGTTGAAAGGCAAGTCAGTCAAGAAGGCCAAACGAGAAGCTTCTTCGACCGAGGCTGACACCGACTCCGACTCCGAGCTTGAGGTAATTAAGGCTTTGAATGAATGCTTTTACAATGAGGCTGCTAAGAAGAATTGGGATAGCTTTAGGAAAATGGAGTTCATTAATGATAGGGCAGTTGATTTGAAGGATTTTGCACAATATAATTTGCTTGATTTTTTGCGTAAAAGGAAAGTTTTGAGAAGTGTCACTTATGTGAAACCCTATGTTGCTGAGATTGTGAAGCAATTTTATTCCAATCTGCCTGTTGATTTTGCTAACCCCTCCTCCAAGATGTTTGGAAAAGTTTATGTCCGTGGGAAGATTTTCTCTTTCACTCCCTCTCGCATTAACAAATTTCTAGCTGCTCCAAATGTTATTGAGTCTGATGTTGAGATTGATGAGGAGCTAGAGGTTGAGATGGAGAATGTGCTTACGGGTGGCCATGCAGATGTGTGGACAGTGAACAAAAGGCCTAACCACATAGTTTCAGTCCTCACTTCCCTTTTCTCAACTTTGCACAAGATTTCCGTGACAAATTGGATCCCTACATCTAATACCACAGTTGTGCCGTTTGAGCATGTGTGCCTACTCTACAAAGTGTTCAAGGAAGAGAAGTTCAACTTGGGTACCCACATTTTTAATGCTGTTGCTGAGGTTGCTTTGGCCAAGTCCACCAAAAAGTTGATCGTACCTTCTCTCATCTATAGCATGCTTGTTGAGCAAGGGTTGAAGCCGAAGAAGAAAGTTGTCCTCACATCCAAGCTCCCTAAAAGGAATGAACCTAAATTAAATTACAACTCAAAAGGAAACTACCAAAAAGAAATAAAACTTGGAAGGAAAGTTCCAAAAATAAAACAAGACTCTAAAGGAAGTTACCAACTAAGGATTTATCCTAGAAGGAAACTACCAAAATTAAAATAGAACTTAGAAGGAAAGTTCCAAAAATAAAATAGACTCACAAGGTAACTACCAAATAAGATGTACTACTAAAAGGAAATTACCAAAATAAATCAAGACTCAAATTGGTAACACAATGAATATACCTCTTTTTTTTGTCGATTTCTCTTTTTTTTTTATTTTTGATTTCGGCTTTCTCTTCTTTTTTTTTTGCCGATTTTTTTTTGTTCGACTTTTGTTCCTTTTTTTTGTCTTGAATTCAATGAACAACTATCCTATTACAACTCGATAAAATAAAAATTAAAATAACAAGACATGTAAGACGACACGTAGGATAAAATTGACACGTCGGATTGAACCACGACCAGCAGAGCTAACGTGGCTCTGATGCCAAATTTATGATACGACCCAGACACGAACTAGGACGATAATAACGACGTAGCGGAAGACTTTAGAATCGAAACACGTCAACTAATTGAAGGGAACAATCCGACACAAAATACGGCTAATCTAGACAACTAAAATACCTAGAACTATGACACAAATTAAATAACACAAATCCAAGGAATTATATGGCTGAATAGGGACGGTTTATAGGCTGGAATTAAGGGTAGAAAATCGTGTGTGAGGATAGTGAAGAATGGCTTGGAGAAGGTAGGATATGATAGAGTGCGATTGAACTAACGATACGACGATACGGTGTAGAACTCGGACTTGGGAAGGATGCCATGAAGATGGACGTTTGGTGGGTGATTGGAAGTCGTCGAAGATGGTGTTGGAAGTTTGGTGATGTTGTGGTGATTCATAACCCGATAGCCTCCTTGAATCTCGAACGTCTTCAAGGTTGAAATCTCCAAGTTGTTCCTCGATAGCGATTACCGGTCAATCCCTCAAGTGAATTGAGAAATACCCTTGGATAAGACTTGTAGTTGTTAGCTCCAAGAATGAATATTTTCGTGTGAAAAGTATTCAAAAGACAATTAGATTTGAGACACAAATTGAATGCAAAAGCAATTTAATTCAACAATGTCTAAAGTAACAATGTGACAAGAGGCACCTATTTATAAGCATCATAGGGCCGAAAACTATGCTAAAGGGGACCGAAAATTTGGAGTCCAAATTGATCTCCAATTGGACTAGGAAAATTCCTAAACTAGAATTCTATTTAAGGTAGTTTCTTCCCTTAATTAAAATTCTAGTCAAACCTATGACCATGTGACATAATGACCGAAAATTACACTTAATTAATTAAATAAAATCTGATCTACTATAGTCTATAATTAAATAAAATAAATACTATAGTCTAAATAAAATCAACCCCATAATTAATTACTATGGGACCGATTTCTTCACTAGAAACCGCACTGATGAGTATGGGATGAGCTTTGGCAAACTAAATCCGGAGTTGCAGCTGCATGGTCCAGTGACGCGACTAAGAGCCAAGAAGTTGCAAGGCTACCTTCAGTGTTTCGTTGGAAAGAAGCTCGAGGAAGAGCTGATGATTCGATGTAACCCTAAGCTGATTATTATGCTTTCAATACAAGATGAAGATGAAGAGGCATAGACGGATTTAGTGCAGATTTTTATTTCATTTAAGTAGACTATTTTCAGTTGTGGTTTTTATTTAATTTGAAGCCCAAAATTAATGTTAGGTGAATTGGGCCTTTAGCTTGTTTTCTTTTATTTTTTTATTTTTTGAAAATTATTAAGCCCATTAACTTAATAATTTCGTTTTTCCTTAGGTTAGTATTTATGCTCCTTTCAAACCCTGGATTAGACAGATTGGATTTGATAACAAACGCTTTGTCGTTCATCCCGTCTCAAAAACACGCATATCGATAGTTCTTGGTAGGGTTTGTGAATTGGCACCTACAAACTCGAAATCAAAAGATTCGTTCGTGCATCCAGTAGTGTACGGGTTGATCTGCCACGAAGTTCTACTCCATACTCGCGTTTCGGATTCTCATAGATCTGGGGTTCATTTCGGGTAAGCTTCTTCTATCCATTTCGTTTCAATTCACCTCCACGTCGTGTACCATCACCACCACGCCTCCATACACATCCCACACCATCCACCACGTTGTTACCATCGCCCATATTCAATGATGTGACCCGGACAATGAATCCAAGACACGAAGAATACGCAGGCGGAAGACTTTAAGGACTCGAACTGATACGACCCGGACTCTAGGAACGAACACACGTCGACACACGTAAGTTTTTGTGTCTTCGATGACTCAATTAATCAAAGTAAATTATGCGGAAGAAAACTAGACGACTAAGACTCAACTAAAATACCTAGACTAATGACACACAAAATAACACAAAATCCAAACAAATATGGGCTGTTGTGGACGGTATTTGGAATGGGTTTATGGAAGGAATTTCGATGAGGTTGAATGGGTTTAGAAGGGCTAGGGTAGATAGGATATGATAGAGTTATGACGGACTTACGGATTTGAATGGAAAGAACACGATCTTGTGGTTGATGGTGGAACGGACGACGGTGGTGGTGGCGTCGTGGATGAGGGACGGCGGCGGTGGAGTTGATGTGAATTACAACCCGAAAGTTGCCTTGGATCTCGAACGTATACAAGGCCAAATTCTTTAAGTTGCTCTTCGGATAGCGAGTTTCCGACGATCCCTCGAACGTGGACGGTGAATTCCCTTTGTAAAACTTAGAGGTGCTAAATCTAAGAGTATGAACTTAATTATCTAAACTCACAAAAGATTAAACGGGGAGAGACGATATTGAAAGCAAAGGCTTAATAATCAAATATAGTCTAAAGTATCAATGAGACATGTATCCACTATTTATAATATTAGGATCGAAATTCCTAAGGCTAAGGAACGAAAATATTGAGTCCAAATCAATCTAGGATTGGACTTGGAAGTTTCCTCAACTAGAATTCTATTTAAGGTAGAACTTGTAGATCTTACCTTATCTAAAATCCTAGTCAAACCTATGACTAAATAACCGAAAATATCAACCAAATTAATTAAATAAATCTGATCCATACTATAGTCTAATTAAATAAATTAAATAAAACTCTATTTAATTTTCGAACAGCTTCTGGTAAATAAGACATGGTCACGCCTTATTCGCCATAACCTCCTGGATTGGCATCAAATTGAAATCTTCAAATATGCGGCCAAGTATACTTCAATCCATACAAGTATGATCCTCCTCTTCAAGTGAAAGCATTGTAATGATTTTGGAGCGGCTTTGAACATTCATTTCTTCCTCGAGCTTCTTTCGCACATATCCTTGAAAGTAACCTTGAAGTTGCTTAGCTCGTAACCTTGTAATTGGACCTCTAATTTGCAACTCCGAGTTTGAATCTTCAATGCTATGCACGTTCTCATCATTCCCCCCCTGCTGAAAAGAATTCGTCCTCGAATTTGGATCCTCTTCATGATCGAATTCATCTGCAACAAAAGGAGATAAATCAGCAACGTTAAACGTGGAAGAACATTTGTACTCACCAGGTAGATCAATGCGGTATGCATTATCATTAACACGACTTAGAACAGTGAAGGGACCATCTCCACGGGGCGACAACTTCGACTTCCTCAAGTTAGGAAATCGGCCAGGGCTTAGATGTACCCAAACACGATCTCCAGGCTGAAAGATGACACGTTTGCGCCTCGTGTTGCGTGCGGCGGCAATTCGTGAGCCTTGGTGTTCAATCCGGGCACGTACCTTCTCATGCATCTCTTAGATAAAATTAGCTCTTTTCATACCTTTAACACTTGTTAGATGCTCAACAGGTAAAGGTAACAAATCAGTAGGAGTTAATGGATTAAATCCATAAACTACCTCAAAAGGAGACATGTTAGTAGAAGAATGCACAACACGATTATAAGCAAATTCAGCATATGGTAGACATTCTTCCCATGACTTCAAGTTATTCTTAATTAGAGACCTAAGTAAAGCTCCTAAAGTGCGATTCACAACCTCAGTTTGACCATCGGTTTGTGGATGACATGCAGTAGAAAATAATAACACTTAGTACCTAATTTTCCCCACAAAACACGTCAGAAATGTCCTAAAAACTTAGAATCCCTATCACTAACAATAGTACGAGGAATTCCATGCAATCTAACAACATGCACAAAGAACAAGTTGGCAACATGTATAGCATCATCAGTTTTCCTACATGCAATGAAATGAGCCATTTTGGAAAACCTATCAACTACAACAAACACAGAATCCTTACCCGACCTAGACCTAGGCAATCCTAAGATGAAATCCATAGAAATATCAATCCAAGGAGATGAGGGGGCGGGTAGGGGCGAATAAAGGCCAAAGGGGTGTGAAGTGGATTTAGCTTGACGACAAGTAATGCAACGACTACACACATTCTCTACATCCTTACGCATATGCGGCCAAAAGAAATGTTCATGCAGCAAGTTCAATGTTTTATGCACCCCAAAGTGACCCATTAAACCTCCCGCATGCGATTCTAACACCAATAGCTCACGCATAGAACAAACAGGGATGCATAATTTCGACTCTTTGAACAGAAAACCATCATGCACATAATAACCATCAAAAGACCTAGATTTCGAGCTACATGAAGCATAGATGGGGCTGAAATAGGCGTCCTCAACATACAGTGCTTTAATAGACTCAAAACCAAGCATCTTAGTATGCATTAAGTTCAAAAGAGCGTACCTTCTTGATAGGGCATCGGTGACCATGTTTTTCTCGCCTTTCTTGTACTTGATAACATATGGAAAAGACTCGATGAACTCGACCCATCTCGCATGTCTCTTGTTCAGATTGTTTTGCCCTTTCAAGTGCTTCAAGCTTTCATGATCCGTGTGGATGACGAACTCCTTAGGCCAGAGATAGTGCTGCCATGTGTCCAACGCACGCTTCAAAGCGTAGAGCTCTTTATCGTACGTGGAGTACCTAAGAGAGGCGCCATTTAACTTCTCACTGAAGTATGCCACGGGACGTTTTTCCTGCATCAAAACAGCACCAATACCTATCCCGGAGGCATCACACTCGGTCTCAAAAGTCTTAGAAAAATCAGGTAAACACAAAACAGGAGCAGAACATAACAATGACTTCAAAGTATTAAAAGCATGCTCTTGTTGTTTACCCCACTCAAATTTCCGATCCTTCTTACATAGCTCAGTAAGAGGGGCGGCTATACTAGAGAAATCCCGTACAAAACGACGGTAAAACCCAACCAATCCATGAAAGGATCGAACCTCTGAGGCGTTTTTCGGGGTTGGCCATTCCTCAATCGCTTTGATTTTGGAACGGTCTACCTCAATACCTCGTGAACTAACGACAAAGCCTAAAAACACGACTTCATCCATGCAAAAAGAACACTTAGACAAGTTTCCATACAACTTAGCATCACGCAAGAGACAGAATACACGCCTAAGATGATCTATGTGCGCCTGTGCATTGTGACTGTAAATTAAAATATCATCAAAGTAGACAACCACGAATTTTCCAATCACATCACGCAAAACATGATTCATTAACCTCATAAACGTGCTCGGTGCATTAGTGAGACCAAAAGGCATAACTAACCACTCATATAAACCATGCTTTGTCTTAAAGGCAGTTTTCCATTCATCCCCTTCATGCATTCTAACTTGAAAATATACAGATCTCAAATCTATCTTAGAAAACACATGAGAACCACTTAATTCATCTAGCATATCATCAAGTCTAGGGATAGGAAATCTGTACTTAACTGTTATTTTGTTGATGGCGCGGCAATCCATGCACATTCTCCATTCGTTGTTTTTCTTGGGCACTAGAATGACTGGAACTGCACAAGGGCTCATCGACTCTCGGATTTGCTTCTTCTCTAGCAACTTCTTCACTTGGCGATCGATCTCCTTCATCTCTTCAGGGGACGTGCGGTACGCCGGTCGGTTGGGTAAGACTGCGCCGGGTACGAAGTCGATCTGGTGCTCAATCCCACGAACTGGAGGTAATCCACTTGGAATCTCTTCCGGGAACATATCCGCGAACTCCTCCATAAGTGGCTACACATCACAAGGCAAAGAAATACCATTAGTAGCACTGTCCTTATAAGATAAAAGAACGAAAGGTAAACCTGCTTTTAGTGCTTTCTCTACGCCTTTTTCTCTTTGCTTGGGTCTGATCCGGTTGCTTTTCCACGAGCTAAGACATCATTAGAAGGTGTCTTAGGGGCTGCATTGGTCGAACTTGGTGTGGTGTTCGGCTGAGAGGTGGCGGCCGAACTGGTTCGGGCTGCGGCTGCGGCTTGTTTTGCCCGTTCTTGCTTGAATCTCTCTTGCATCCTTTCTTGATCCTCTGCGACGACTTTAGGAGTGAGTGGCTTAAGCACAGTGGTTCGACCATCCCTAGTAATCGAGTAGGTGTTGGCTAAACCATCATGAACCGCTTTTCTGTCAAACTGCCACGGTCTTCCTAAAAGTATATGGGCTGCTTCCATAGGAATAACATCACAAAGAACAGTGTCAGAATAACGACCTTTAGTAAAAGAAACGTGTACCTAACCTGTCACTCGAATGGAACCTCTATCAGTGAGCCACTACAACTTGTACGGTTTTGGATGCTTTGTTATGGTAAGGGCGAGTTTATCAACGGCATACTGACTGATTGCGTTGATTACACTCCCACTGTCGATGATCATGGCACAAGTCTGATCTTTGATTGGAACTCGAGTGTAGAAGATGTTCTCTCGTTGCGATTGCTCTTCTTCTTCACGACTGATGTTCGGACTGTGAATAGAAACCAAGCTAACATGAGGTAGCTCGACTTCTTCATCATCTGGCTCGACATCTGGGACCTCAACTACTTCAGGGGTGGCGGTCTGAGGCTCCTCTTCGTCTTCACTGGCTGATTCAAGTCCATTCTGTTCGTTGAGGAACAGAACACGCCGGTTTGGACACTGGTTCTGAAAATGACCCCAACCTTGACATTTATGGCACTGGATGTCTCGGGCTCGACTAGGGGCTGAATTCGGCGCTGGGTTGGGCTGATTGGGCCGTTGGAATGGCGGCCTGGGCGTAGACTTGGGTCTACGGCTTGCTTGCGGTGTAGAACGGTTGTAACGGCATTCCGGATGACCGGATTGACCTCGGGGTCGTGTGGAATCAGTAGAAGGAGTAGAAGGTGATGTGGAAGGTGTACCTTTACTCCAAGATGGTCGAGTAGGTGCTGAATTTTGACTGGATCGACGGCGACCTCCTCGTAGCTGCTTTTCCACAATTGATGCGTACTGCACCATTCTCTCTATGCTGGTGAACTCCTTGAGTTCTACTTCACAGGCAATGTCTGGATTCATACCTTCAATGTACCGAATGATGGTAGCATTTAAGGTTTCCTCCTTTCCGACTCGATTGAGGGCGGTTTCGAGCTCTTTGTGGTACTCTTCAATCGAACGGGTGCCTTGCTTGATCCGGTTGAGCTTCTTCTCAAGCTCTCTTTCATAGTGGACTGGAATGAAGCGTCCACGCAAGAATCCTTTCATTTCATCCCAATTGTCAATGGGTGGATTTCTGTTTCTTCGTCGTCTTTCTTGGTGCATCTCCCACCAGGTGGCTGCGTAGCCTTTAAACTCCAAACCAACTAGCTGCACCTTTTTAGCTTCTAAAAAATCATAGCATGCGAAAATCTTCTCTACCTTATGATGTGACCCGGACAATGAATCCAAGACACGAAGAATACGCAGGCGGAAGACTTTAAGGACTCGAACAACGTCAGCTAAAGAAGGATTCAAACCGACTCGAATTAAACGGTAAAACTTACTAGAAATTTGAACAACGAAAAGAACGACGATTAGGACACTTGGAACACTTGAAGATGGCTGGAATTATGGTGATGGTGGCGGCAGAAGGCTTTGGTGTAGATGGACTTGGCGGCGGTGATGGTAGTGTTGTGGATTGGATAGATTCGGCGAACCCGTGTTGAATAACCCGAATGCGCATGTCTAACTTCTCCAGATAGCAATTCTCCCAAGTACTTGAACACACCCTGAAGAACTTGAATAGGACTATTGAGTTGCTAAAATAATAGAACTTTGAAGATAAAATTTCAATCAACAAAAGATCTTGAGACAGATTGAGAAATAACTCTTGAATTCTTGCAATTGTCTGATTTATGAATGTCACAGGGTACTCCTATTTATAGGAGAGATTATGAACGAAAATTAACCCTAATTAACTAGATAAACATCAAAAAAATACTAATCCTAATCAATCTAGGATAAAATCAAAAGATACCAAAAATAAGATAACAAAAATCTATATAAAATCTAACCAGATAAGGATAAATCCTAACTAACTTTGGGCCTCTTATTTTCGCCACTTTTGGACCTTTAATAACACAATATGGGCTGCAATATATCATAAATAATTCGTGGCCCATATGTATTATTCTTGCCACCTTTGCATGAAAAACAGCATCTCCCGATTTCCCATGCAAACGCGTATAACTTTTAATGCACAAGTCCAAATGGCGTCATTCTTCTTCTCACGTCTTCATGCTTCCTTCTTCATCATCTATGGATAGCATGGTGATCAATCTTGAGCTGCCCTTGACTTCATCTTCATGCATTTCAAATTTGCGACGAATAGAAGCTTGTAAATAAGCTTGTAACTTCTTAGATCGCAAACGCGTCATTGGTCCTTTAAACTGCAGCTTCGGATCATTTTCTTCATTGCCTTGTATGACCTCATCATTCCCCCCCTGCTGAAAAGAATTCGTCCTCGAATTCGGGGACTCATCATCATCGAACTCATCATCTGCAGAAAAGGGAGATAAGTCAGCAACATTAAATGTAGATGAACACTTGTACTCACCGGGTAAATCAATGCGATATGCATTATCATTGACTCGACTCAGCACGGTGAACGGTCCATCTCCTCTTGGCAACAATTTCGACTTTCTCAAGTTAGGAAACCGTCCAGGACTCAGATGAATCCAAACGCGATCTCCAGGCTGGAAAATCACTTGCTTGCGCCGTTTATTCTTTTGAACAGCATTACGTGCGCCAACGGCTTCAATACGCGCACGTACTTTCTCATGCATCTCCTTAACTTGTTCCGCTTTTCTTGTACCTTTAACACTTGTTAGATGCTCAACAGGTAAAGGCAACAGATCATTAGGCGTTAGCGGATTAAAACCATAAACAACTTCAAACGGAGACATGTTGGTAGATGAATGCACAACTCTATTATAAGCAAATTCAGCATATGGCAAACAATCTTCCCATGATTTCAAGTTGTTTTTAACTAAAGAACGCAGCAAAGTACCTAAGGTGCGATTAACTACCTCAGTTTGTCCATCAGTTTGTGGATGACATGCAGTAGAAAACAACAACTTGGTACCTAATTTACCCCATAGTACACGCCAAAAATGTGCAAGAAACTTAGAATCCCTATCACTAACAATAGTTCTAGGTATTCCATGTAAACGCACAACATGTATAAAGAACAAATTGGCTATGTGTACTGCATCATCGGTTTTCCTACATGCAATGAAATGAGACATCTTGGAAAACCTATCAACTACAACAAAGATAGAATCTCGACCAGACCTAGACCGTGGTGAACCCAAAATGAAATTCATAGATAAATCAATCCACGGGGAAGACGGGGCTGGTAGAGGAGTGTATAAACCAGAAGGATGTGAAGTAGATTTCGATCTCCTACATCTAATGCATCTACTACACACATTCTCAACATCATGCTTCATACGTGGCCAAAAGAAATACACAACTGTGAACCCTTGAACAAGAACCTCTCATGCACAAAATATCCATCATGTGAACGAGATTTAGAGCAACAAAGAGCATAGATCGGTGCAAGGAACTCATCACATGCACACAACTCCTTAATTGCATCAAATCCCAACATCTTAGCATGCATAAAGTTCAAGAGAACGTACCTTCTCGACAATGCTTCAGCACAACACTCAACAAAACAATCAACTATCCAATGTGTAACATATAATGGATCTAACATGGTATAATAAACAGTCATGCAATTTCCAACATGTTCAACACTATGAATAGCTTTCAAATGAGCAATGGAAAAACACAAACTAATCGAATTCAAATACCATGCTCGCATCTTACACTTGGTTGGAACAAACAATAGCTTTCTACTTTTCAACCTTTTCATGCAATTCAAGTCAAATCCAAATGTCAAATTAATTCTAAAAAGGAACATGGATTCAACTATACACATCAAATACCTATCAATACTAGAATAGTATAGACGGTACTTACCTCTCTCGATTTCAAGTAACGCATCCTTAAGATAAACAACATGGGTATTGGACGACTTATCTAGAACAAGCCGATCTCTAAGTCGAACATCATCATGCTCCAACTTCAGCTCTTCGTGGATCTCCTCTTGAAAGTTGGAAACTTCTTCCGAGCTGCCTTCAGGGTTGGATGTAGCTATTCCAGGCTGCTCCATCTCGAACTCTCTCTTCTCGATCTGCACATCACTAGAAAAATAATCATTAGTAGCACTGTTCTGAGAAATTAATAGATTATCCGACTTACCCGAATCCAGTGTTGGATCAATGCATATGGGCTGTGACGGAATTGTAGCTTCACTTATCATGTCTGAATTTAACTGGTGAACTGCGTTGGATGAACTAGACGACATGTCTTGATGTGAACAAGACTCCAACGGTGTCATAGTAGGGCTAGGGACGATGACGATTGATTCGCTCTCGATAGTTGCGGTCTTCTTTTCCCTTTCGGCTTTAAATTTTTCTTGCATCCATTTCTGATCCTTAATGACGTCCTCAGGTGCCAAAGGCATCAGTTTGATGGGTCGTCCATTCCAAGCAAAGGAATAAGTGTTGGCGTGATAATCGTGCATTGCTCCTCGATTGAATTGCCACGGTTGACCTAGAAGAATGTGTGTTGCCACCATAGGAATGACATCACATAAAACAGTGTCAGTATATCGACCAATAGCAAATGCGACACTTACCTGACTTGTGATTGTAAGCCGCTGCAACTTATAGGGCTTGGGATGCTTCTGTGGTACCAGGCCGAGCTTGTCCACTGCATATTGACTAATGGCGTTAAATACACTACCACTGTCAATAATCATGGAACCAATTTTGTCTTGGATGGAGCAACGGGTGTAGAAAATATCTTCCTGTTGGTCCATTTATCCTGCAAAATGAACAAACGTGAAGAAAAAGTAAAGTAGAACCTCACAATTCCTCACAGACGCTCGTGTATGTCGCTCTTGATTTTTCCACTCGTGTTTAACTCTCAAGTATGTGTAGTGCACGTGTGGAGTGAAATATGGGGGTGGGTTGATCGAAAAAATTCAGCAGCTTCTCTTGACTAGCTCCTCTGGGTCTTCTTCAAGCTCCAACGGATAAAATCAAGCCGGAAGGTTGCTAAGAGTAGAAGTAGGCATGTGAAATGAGTATTCAATGGGTTGGTGTATGCGGACCACGGGTGTATAGTGTATGGGTGTACGGGTGTATGGGTGTATGGACTATGTGGTGTATAAGGTGAACCGGGGTGTATATGGAAGAGATGAAATTTTCGAATCCTATAGATGATTAGGAACGAAAATTAGATGGATTAGGATGGATAATCTTGATTAGATATGGATGAGGATGGAAGGATCTTGAATAGATGTAGATTAGGATGAAATCTATCTAAACAAGATAAGAAATCTAATGGATAAGGAAATAAGGATTTTGGATGTGTGAACACAATCTAAGAATCCCTAAATATATGGAACAAATCTAAAAACAATGAATTAAAATTTGAAATCAAATAAACAATCTGATTTTCGTTTTTTTTTTTTTCGGATTTTTTTTTTTTTGCTGTAGGGATTTCGATCCCTTTGCTCTTTTACTTTTTTTTTTCAATGAATAGAAATCAGATTACAAGACTCGAAACAAAATGAAAATTAAATGACACGTATTTGACATGTAGATGACACGTCGGATTGAACCACGACCAGCAGAGCTGACGTGGCTCTGATGCCAAATTTATGATGTGACCCAGACAATGAATCCAAGACACGAAGAATACGCAGACGGAAGACTTTAAGGACTCGAACAACGTCAGCTAAAGAAGGATTCAAACCGACTCGAATTAAACGGTAAAACTTACTAGAAATTTGAACAACGAAAAGAACGACGATTGGGACACTTGGAACACTTGAAGATGGCTGGAATTATGGTGATGGTGGCGGCGGAAGGCTTTGGTGTAGATGGACTTGGCGGCGGCGATGGTAGTGTTGTGGATTGGATAGATTCGGTGAACCCGTGTTGAATAACCCGAACGCGCACGTCTAACTTCTCCAGATAGCAATTCTCCCAAGTACTTGAACGCACCCTGAAGAACTTGAATAGGACTATTGAGTTGCTAAAATAATAGGACTTTGAAGATAAAATTTCGATCAACAAAAGATCTTGAGACAGATTGAGAAATAACTCTTGAATTCTTGCAATTGTCTGATTTATGAATGTCACAGGGTACTCCTATTTATAGGAGAGATTATGAATGAAAATTAACCCTAATTAACTAGATAAACATCAAAAAAATACTAATCCTAATCAATCTAGGATAAAATCAAAAGATACCAAAAATAAGATAACAAAAATCTATCTAAAATCTAACTAGATAAGGATAAATCCTAACTAACTTTGGGCCTCTTATTTTCGCCACTTTTGGACCTTTAATAACACAATATCGGCTGCAATATATCATAAATAATTCGTGGCCCATATGTATTATTCTTGCCACCTTTGCATGAAAAACAGCATCTCCCGATTTCCCATGCAAACGCGTATAACTTTTAATGCACAAGTCCAAATGGCGTCATTCTTCTTCTCATGTCTTCATGCTTCCTTCTTCATCATCTATGGATAGCATGGTGATCAATCTTGAGCTGCCCTTGACTTCATCTTCATGCATTTCGAATTTGCGACGAATAGAAGCTTGTAAATAAGCTTGTAACTTCTTAGATCGCAAACGCGTCATTGGTCCTTTAAACTGCAGCTCCGGATCATTTTCTTCATTGCCTTGTACGACCTCATCACCTTACATTCCCAATCAAGATAGATATCGGGATCATGAAGGCCTTCAAACTCTGGAATGCTCGTTTTGATGTTGTGGAGCATTCGATCTTCTTCATAGTCATCTCGACTATGGCCTCTTCTCGGGTGACGGCCTCGGTCAAATTCTTTAGTATTCTCATCAAAGTACTCCTCTTCAGGCTCGTTGTGACGCTCAAGACGTTGGTTTCCTCGAATGGGTGGAGGATAGACAGGTGTTGTTTTAGTGCGTTCAAGAGCATGCACTAAATCATCTATCTTGTCGGAGAGAGCCTGGTGTTGTCTTTGAACATGCTTAGACAACGCTTCAAAATGGTACTTGGGATCCCACGGTGCGGGTGGATCCGATGATGACTCCATGGGTTCTTTGGATGGGTCTTTGGACGGGTCCAAAGGTGGTGAGGTCGAATGGTGATCGACTGGAGGTGTAGAGGATGACTGGGTGTGGGTTCTTTTCTTCATGATACCTACAAAACGAACAAACGTAAAAGAAAACAAGGAAGATCCTCACAATATCACTTTCTCTCGTTTGTGTTCACTCTTGTTTTTACCACTCGTGTATCACTCAATATATGGGTGCTCAGTGTGTGGAAATCATGTATATCAAGGTAAGGGAATCGTGTGGTTTGTTCTAAGGAAGGACGGGAATGCTATTCTCGGAACACGGATGAATTTAGTATGTGTAGATGAGATACGGGTTGAGTATGTGTGAGAATGGGGTGGCCGAATGGTATAGTAGTGTGTAGGGGTGTTGGTCGATTATGGGAGTGGTAGGAAAGGAAAGAAGTAGATCAATTAATGAAGTTCCAAATAGGTTTAGGAATTCCAAAAATAAATCTAGATAGAAGAAGGAAGGAATTAGAATGGATAAGGAAGAAAGAAAGAGATAAGGTAAGTAGGGGATTTGGATATGTATCAATCTATGTGACACAATCTAAATACCTTAATTAGCCTAGACTCTAGAAGGAATGAACTAAAAATAAAATAAGACTCTTATCGAAGTTACCAACAAGAATTAGAACTTGTATGGAAAGTCCCAAAAATAAAACAACTTAGAAGGAAACTACCAAAATAAGAAAGACTCACTAAGGTAATTACCAACTATGTTCTAGTATCAAAAGGAAAGTACCAAAATAAAAATTGAACAAGATGGAAACAATGAATTTTCGGTTTTTTTTTTTTTTTGATCGGCTTTTCTCTTCTTTTTTTTTTAATTGATCGTGCCTCTTTTTCTCTTTTTTTTTATAACAATGAACAACGGAAATTAAATTACAACTCGATCAAACGTAAAATAAAATACGACACAAAAAATCAAACCAAAGCCGACGTGGCTTTGATACCACTTTTATGATACGACCCGGACTCTAGGGACGAACACACGTCGACACACGTAAGTTTTTGTGTCTTCGATGACTCAATTAATCAAAGTAAATTATGCGGAAGAAAACTAGACGACTAAGACTCAACTAAAATACCTAGACTAATGACACACAAAATAACACAAAATCCAAACAAATATGGGCTGTTGTGGACGGTATTTGGAATGGGTTTATGGAAGGAATTTCGATGAGGTTGAATGGGTTTAGAAGGGCTAGGGTAGATAGGATATGATAGAGTTGTGACGGACTTACGGATTTGAACGGAAAGAACACGATCTTGTGGTTGATGGTGGAACAGACGACGGTGGTGGTGGCGTCGTGGATGATGGACGGCGGCGGTGGAGTTGATGTGAATTACAACCCGAAAGTTGCCTTGGATCTCGAACGTATACAAGGCCAAATTCTTTAAGTTGCTCTTCGGATAGTGAGTTTCCGAGGATCCCTCGAACGTGGACGGCGAATTCCCTTTGTAAAACTTAGAGGTGCTAAATCTAAGAGTATGAATTTAATTATCTAAACTCACAAAAGATTAAACGGGGAGAGACGATATTGAAAGCAAAGGCTTAATAATCAAATATAGTCTAAAGTATCAATGAGACATGGATCCACTATTTATAATAGTAGGATCGAAATTCCTAAGGCTAAGGAACGAAAATATTGAGTCCAAATCAATCTAGGATTGGACTTGGAAGTTTCCTCAACTAGAATTCTATTTAAGGTAGAACTTGTAGATCTTACCTTATCTAAAATCCTAGTCAAACCTATGACTAAATAACCGAAAATATCAACCAAATTAATTAAATAAATCTGATCTATACTATAGTCTAATTAAATAAATTAAATAAAACTCTATTTAATTTTCGAACAGCTTCTGGTAAATAAGACATGGTCACGCCTTATTCGCCATAACCTCCTGGATTGGCATCAAATTGAAATCTTCAAATATGCGGCCAAGTATGCTTCAATCCATACAAGTATGATCCTCCTCTTCAAGTGAAAGCATTGTAATGATCTTGGAGCGGCTTTGAACATTCATTTCTTCCTCGAGCTTCTTTCGCACATATCCTTGAAAGTAACCTTGAAGTTGCTTAGCTCATAACCTTGTAATTGGACCTCTAATTTGCAACTCCGAGTTTGAATCTTCAATGCTATGCACGTTCTCATCAAACTACGTCAGCTAAAGAAGGACTCAACCCGACACGAATTAAACGGTAAAACTTACTAGAAATTCGAACAACGAAAAGAACGACGATGAGGACACTTGGAACACTTGAAGATGGCTGGAATTATGGTGATGGTGGCGGCGGAAGGCTTTGGTGTAGATGGACTTGGCGGCGGCGATGGTAGTGTTGTGGATTGGATAGATTCGGCGAACCCGTGTTGATAACTCGAACGCGCACGTCTAACTTCTCCGGATAGCAATTCTTCCAAGTACTTAATTATACCCTAAAGAACTTAAATAAGACTATTGAATTTCTAGAACAATAGAATTGTAGATAAAAATTTTGATCAACCGAAGGATCGTGAGACAGATTGAGAATAACTCTTTATTTCTTGCAATTGTCTGATTTATGAATGTCACAGGGTGCTCCTATTTATAGGAGAGCATATGGACGAATTTAAACCCTAATTAACTAGATAAACATTGAAAAATACTAATCCTAATCAATCTAGGATAAAATCAAAAGATACCAAAAATAAGATAACAAAAATCTATCTAAATCTAACTAGATAAGGATAAATCCTAACTAACTTTGGGCCTCTTATTTTCGCCACTTTTGAACCTTTAATAACACAATATGGGCTGCAATATATCATAAATAATTCGTGGCCCATATGTATTATTCTTGCCACCTTTGCATGAAAAACAGCATCTCCCGATTTCCCATGCAAACGCGTATAACTTTTAATGCACACGTCCAAATGGCGTCATTCTTCTTCTCACGTCTTCATGCTTCCTTCTTCATCATCTATGGGTAGCATGGTGATCAATCTTGAGCTGCCCTTGACTTCATCTTCATGCATTTCGAATTTGCGACGAATAGAAGCTTGTAAATAAGCTTGTAACTTCTTAGCTCGCAAACGCGTCATTGGTCCTTTAAACTGCAGCTCCGGATCATTTTCTTCATTGCCTTGCACGACCTCATCATTCAATCCCAGGTCCAGATTTCACATATACCATCCAATCGAGTCGTAAATCGTCTAAAAATCACCACCGAGCCATCTCCCAATTTATACGTGCGTTTTGCCTGATTTTTGGATATGTTGTTTCTGCTATACATTTATGCAATGTCCTAAAATTTGAGCGTAATCTGACTTCGTTTGCTAGGTCAATTGATTAGGTCAAGAATTAGGGTTCTTCAGGTTGAAATTGGGGATGTTGGGATATCTTGGTGTTTAGTTTGAAACTTGATTTGAGATCAGTTTATTTGGGTTATTTATTTGTTAGTGTTCAGTTTGTTGTTGGGTTGGATCATTTGTCAAGTTGACGTGTGTTCGATTCGATAAGCTTCCGCATCGTATTGGTTACATCACGCACACACATGCACGACAATTTCATGCACATGCATACATGCTCTTGAACTCTTCATCTTCATCTCTTCAAGATTAATACTCCATGGTGTGTTCTTGATCTTCAATAGTTAATAAATTAACTATCTTGGAATTGCTTCTCTTGACTTCTTCATCTCCAATCTCGAGCTTTCTTCGAATCAACACTTGCAAGTAAGCTTGCAACTTCTTAGCTCTTGATCTTGTGATTGGTCCTCTAAATTGCAACTCCGGTTCTTCATCATCTTTGTTGTCCATGGCTTCATCAAGAATTGTATTTAAGGCAATTTCCTACCTTGAATAGAATTCTAGTTTAGGGAACTTCCTAGTATAGTTAGAGATCCCTTTTGGATCAATCTTTAGGCCTTTTTTATGCTAATTTTCGTTCCCCTTAGTGCTTATAAATAGGGGAACCATGTCTCATTGTTACTTTAGACATTGTTGAATTAAATTGCTTTTGCATTCAATTTGTGTCTCAAATCTATTTGTCTTTTGAATACTTTTCACACGAAAATATTCATTCTTGGAGCTAGCAACTACAAGTCTTATTCAAGGGTATTGCTCAATTCACTTGAGGGATTGACCGGTATTCGCTAAATGAGGAACAACTTAGAGATTTCAACCTTGAAGACGTTCGAGATTCAAGGAGGCTATCGGGTTGTGAATCACCACAACAACACCACGCGTCCATCTACATCAATCGATGACCTCCAAATCAGCCCCCATCGTCCATCTCTCGGCCGTTCCATCAAGTTCGAGTTCTACATCCGTTCGTTATATCCGTAAGTCCGTTTCAACACTATCATATCCTACCTTCTCCAAGCCCTTCTTCACCAACCTTCACACACGAATTCCTATCCTTAAATCCAGCCCCATACACGTCTAATACAGCCCCTAAAGCCTTGGATTTGTGTTATTTAATTTGTATCATAGTTCTAGATATTTTAGTTGTCTAGATTAGCCGTATTTTGTGTCGGATTGTTCCCTTTAATTAGTTGACGTGTTTCGTATCCTAAAGTCTTTCGCTAGGTCGTTATTATCGTCCTAGTTCGTGTCTGGGTCGTATCACAACTCTACATTTGACTCTACTTGAACCACTTCATTTTGCACCATGTCTTTCAACTTGTCGAAGTGATACAATGCTACCTTTTCTCGGATTTCCCTTCGTAGACCAGCTAGGAATCTATCCATGGTATCTTCTAGATACTCCTCTATATCAGCTCGTCTCATGGCTTCAATCATTTTGTTGTAGTAGGCATCTACACTTCGATCTCTTTGCCTAAGCTTGTATAGCTTCTCCTCCAACTCCCATTGGTAGTGGTCTGGAATGAAGCGTTTCCGCATCAAATCTTTCAACTCACGCCATGTGTCGATAGGTGGAAGGTGATCTCGGTGGCATCAATTTTGTTGGAATTCCCACCATGCTGCTGCGTAGTCTTTAAACTCCAATGTGGCTAATTGCACCTTCTTTGGCTCGGGGAAGTAGTGGTACTTAAAAATCTTATCAACTCTGCGTTCCTTATCTATGTACACTTCTGGATCGTATAGACCCTCAAACTCTGGGATGGTTATCTTGTTGCGGTGTAAACCATCGGCATCTCTGAATCGATTTGGGCGGACTCGGACCGGATCTATCTAACTTGATGATGTGGGGTTGCTATATAGACGGTGTAGGTAAACTTGCTGATTGGTGTATGTAGACCACGGGTGTATGGTGTACGGGTGTATGGGTGTATGTGTGTATGGACTATGTGGTGTATAAGGTGAACTGGGTGTATATGGGTGGGATGCAGAATTTCGAATCCTAGAGGTGTAAGGATCGAAATCTATGATGGATAAGGATGGATGATCTTGATTAGATATGGATTAGGATGGAAGATATCTAAACAAGGTAGGAAATCCAGTGGATAAGGTAGAATGTTTTTGGATAAGTTGGACCAAGTGTGAACACAATCTAACAAATCACAAAATATCTATCTAAGATGGATTCAAGCCTATCTAAAACAATAAAATCGAATTCAACAAGAAAATAAATCTGAATTTTTTTTTTTTTTTTTTTTTTTTTTTTTTTTTTCCGGCGACTTTTTCTTTTTCTTTTTTTTTTTCATTTTTTTTACTTAGCCGATGTCTTTTGCTCTCTTTTGTTTTTCAATGAATAACAATCAGATTACAATAGACTCGAAACAAAACGAAAATTAAATGACACGTATGATAGAAAACTGACACGTATTTGACACGTCGGATTGAACCACGACCAGCAGAGCTGACGTGGCTCTGATTGCAAATTTATGATGTGACCCGGACAAATAATCCAAGACACGAGAATACGCAAGTGAAAGACTTAAGAATCGAACAACGTCAGCGAGAAAGGAAGGAACAATCCGACTCAAAAAGATAGGAATTTTGGACTCGAATTGAGATAGAACTTACTAGGATAGTTTGTGGAAGATAGGAGGTGGATGAATAGTGTCTTGTGGATGAAGGTAGTGGCGTCGAGATGTAGATGATAGGTAGAATGGATTGGAACTTCAGCTGAACCCCGACTTCTAGAGACGAAACGCAGCTACTTCGATCTTCTCCAATTTGTTAGCAATTCTCCCAAGTACTCCTTGTACCCTGAAGAACTTGAATAAGACTATTGAATTGCTAGATCAATAGAATTGTGTTTAAAAGTTTGATCAACCGAAGGATCGTGAGACAGATTGAGAATAACTCTTTATTTCTTGCCATTGTCTGAATTATGAATGTCACATGGTGCTCCTATTTATAGGAGTGAATATGGACGAAAATTAGAGTCCTAATACTAAGAGAATTCGAAATAAACTAGTTCTAATCTATCTAGGATTGTTACCTTATCCAAAATCTGGTTTTAAGGTAAGAATCAAAAGATACCAAAAATAAAGTAAGAAAAATCTAACTAGATAAAGATAAATCCCAAAAACTTGGGCCTTCATAAATCTCGCCTATTGACCTATAACACACGATTATGGGCTGAAATATTGATGAATAATTCATGGCCCATATCATGTATGATTCTTGCCACCTTTGCATGAAAAACAGCATCTCCCGATTTCCCATGCAAACGCGTATAACTTTTCATGCACACGTCCAAATGGCGTCATTCTTCTTCTCACGTCTTCATGCTTCCTTCTTCTTCATCAAATGATAGCATGTTGACCAATCTCGGGCTGAATATTTGATCTTCATGGGCTGCCCAAAATATCTGAATATTTTCATGTACTTGTGTTCTTCAAATCTTGATCTCCAATCTTTAATCTTGAATAGCATGATTATCTTTGAAACTCTCAATGGCATTCTTGGATTTGATTCTTTTATGCTTTTCGGGTTCGTATCAGCACACGTCCACATGCACACGTGCACATCTTCATGTTGTGTTCTCCATGTCTTGATCTCCATCTTCTAATGTCAACAAGGTCATCATCTTCAAGCTTCCTTGCATACCGTCTTCTTGCGAATTGTGGCTTGCAAATAATCTTGCAACTTTTTAGCTCGTAGTCTTGTGACGGGTCCTTTGAATTGCAGCTCTTCATTGACTTCCTCATTGCTATGGATGTCCTCATCATTCCCCCCCTGCTGAAAAGAATTCATCCTCGAATTTGGATCCTCGTCATGGGCGAACTCATCTGCAAGAAAAGGAGATAAATCAGCTACATTAAACGTAGAAGAACACTTATACTCACCAGGTAGATCAATGCGGTATGCATTGTCATTAACACGGCTTAGCAGTGAAGGGACCATCTCCACGGGGCGACAACTTGGATTTCCTCAGGTTGGGAAATCGGCCAGGACTCAAGTGAACCCAAACACGATTTCCGGGCTGAAAGATTACACGTTTGCGCCTCGTATTGCGTGTGGCGGCTATTCTCGAGCCTTGGTGTTCAATCCAGGCACGTACCTTCTCATGCATCTCTTGAATAAAATCAGCTCTCTTCATACCTTTAACACTCGTTAGATGCTCAACGGGTAAAGAAAGTAAATCAGTAGGAGTTAGTGGATTAAATCCATAAACTACCTCAAAAGGGGACATGTTAGTAGAAGAATGCACAACTCGATTATAAGCAAATTCAGCATATGGTAAACATTCTTCCCATGACTTCAAATTATTCTTAATTAGAGACCTAAGTAAAGCTCCTAATGTACGATTCACAACCTCAGTTTGACCATCAGTTTGTGGATGACATGCAGTAGAAAACAATATGATGAAGCCATGCAAGGCCTTGAAGAACTAAATCCAGAGCTGCCATTTAGAGGTTCAATTACTCGATTTCGAGCCAAGAAATTGCAAGGTCGTTTCCAAGCAATTATTCGCAAGAAGTTTGAGGAATTAAAAGAAGTTAAATGCAGCCCCAAGATTGTTACTTTGCTAGTAATTAAAGATTGGAGATCAAGGTTTGAAGAACAAAACATGAAGAAGTGAAGACCAAGACTTGGAATGTACGTATACTCGTCGGTATGCCCACACCGAGTAGTTTCGGTCTTTAATTTATTTAATTGAGGGATTGAATTTTATTTAGACTATAGTATTTATTTAATTATGTTAGACTATAGTTTAGTTCAGATTTTTATTTAATTTTGATGTAATTTTCGTCCATTAATTAAGTAGGTTTGACTAGAATTGTATTTAAGGCAATTTCCTACCTTGAATAGAATTCTAGTTTAGGGAACTTCCTAGTATAATTAGAGATCCCTTTTGGATCAATTTTTAGGCCTTTTTTTGATGCAAATTTCGTTCCCTTATGTCTTATAAATAGGGGAACCATGTCACATTGATATTTTAGACTTTATTTGAATTATTAAGCAAGGCTTTCAATATTGTCTCAACTCCCTTTTAAATCTTTGTGAGTTTTGATTTAAAATTCATATTCTTGGAGCTAGCAACTTTAAATCTTATTCAAGGGTATTGCTTAATCCACTTGAGGGATTAACCGGTATTCGCTATCCGATGATCAACTTAGAGATTTCATCCTTGGGTACGTTCGAGATTCAAGGAGGCTATCGGGTTGTGATTCACATCAATGAATCATCATCCATCAACCATCATCGACAACGCCCATCCCCATCGACGCACGCCTCAATTTCAGCCCCCGTGTTCGAGTTCAAGTCCTACGCCGTTTCGTTTATACCGTAAGTTTGTTTCATCCATATCATATCCTATCTACTCCAAGCCTTCTTCACAAGCCACAAACACACGAATCCTTCATTAATTCCAGCCCCCATACACGTTCCCTTTCAGCCCCTTTGTCATTGGTATTGTGTTATATAGTTTGTGTCATTTTTCTATGTATTTTAGTTGTCTAGATTGTCGTATTTTTCGTTGTTTATCGAGTCGGATTGAAACCCTTCATTCGCTGACGTGTTTCGTATCCAGAAATCTTCCGCTACATTCTCAAGATTCGTCCTAGCATAGTCTGGGTCGTATCACAATAACTTAGTACCTAATTTTCCCCACAAAACACGCCAGAAATGTCCTAAAAACTTAGAATCCCTATCACTAACAATAGTACGAGGAATTCCATGCAAACGAACAACATGAACAAAGAACAAGTTGGCAATGTAAACAACATCATCAGTTTTCCTACATGCAATGAAATGAGCCATTTTGGAAAACCTATCAACTACAACAAACACAGAATCCTTACCCGACCTAGATCTAGGCAATCCTAAGATGAAATCCATAGAAATATCGATCCAAGGAGCTGAAGGGGCGGGTAGGGGCGTGTACAATCCGAATGGGTGTGAAGTGGATTTGGCTTGACGACAAGTAATGCAACGACTACACACATTCTCTACATCCTTACGCATATGCGGCCAAAAGAAGTGTTCATGCAGCAAGTTCAATGTTTTATGCACACCAAAGTGACCCATTAAACCCCCCGCATGCGATTCTAACACTAATAGCTCACGTATAGAACAAATAGGAATGCATAGCTTCGACTCTTTGAACAGAAAACCATCATGCACATAATAACCATCAAAAGACCTAGGTTTCGAACTACATGAGGTATAGATGGGGCTGAAGTAGGCGTCCTCAACATACAATGGCTTAATGGACTCAAAACCAAGCACCTTAGCATGCATTAAGTTCAAAAGAGCGTACCTTCTTGATAGGGCATCGGCGACCACATTGTCTTCGCCTTTCTTGATGTGTCCCGGATAATGAATCCAAGACACGAAGAATATGCAGGCGGAAGACTTTAAGGACTCGAAAAACGTCAGTGAATGAAGGACTCAATCCGACTCCAATTAACACGATAAAACTTACTAGAATATGGCAACGGACGATGGACTCGATGATAACACTTGGAACACTCGAGGGTGGCTGGAATTATGGTGGTGATGGCGGCGGACTGCGGCGGTTGAGGTGGTGAAGGTGGCGGCGGTGTGGTAGAAAGATAGGTCAAAGCGGTGAACCCGTGTTGAATCAACCCGAACGCACTCGTCTAACTTCTCCGGATAGCAATTCTCCCAAGTACTCGAATGTACCCTGAAGAACTTGAATAAGACTATTGAAGTGCTAAATCAATAGAATGGTTTGGAGTAATTTTCGATCAACAGAAGATCATGAGACATATTGAGAATAAATTCTTTATTGCTTGCAATTGTCTAACTTTTTGAACATAACATAGATGTCCTATTTATACTAATCAAAAGGGACGAAAATGTAGACCTAGATATCTAGATGGATTCGAAAATACTAATGCTAATCTAACTAGGATTGTTACCTTATCCAAAATCTGGTTTTAAGGTAAGAATCAAAAGATACCAAAAAATAAAGTAAGAAAAATCTATCTAGATAAAGATAAATTGATACGACCCGGACTCTAGGAACGAACACACGTCGACACACGTAAGGTTTTGTGTCTTCTATGACTCAAACAAATAATAGAAAATATGTGGAAGATAACGGAACAAACTAGACGACTAAAACTAATAAAAATATCTAGACTTATGACACACAAAATAACACAAATCCAATGGGTTAAGGGGTTGTTATGGACGGTATTTGGGACGGTATTAAGGGTGGTATTTCGATGATGATGGTAGGGTTTTAGAAGGGCTAGGGTAGATAGGATATGATAGAGTTGTATCGAACTTACGGATGGAACGAGATGAACACGAACTTGAGCACGATGGTGGTTGGAGTTGAGGTAGACGACGGCGGTTGATGGTGGCGTCGTGGAGGATGGACGGCGGTGGTGATAGTGTTGTGAATTACAACCCGAAAGTTGCCTTGAATCTCGACGTACACAAGGCCAAATTCTTTAAGTTGCTCTTCAAATAGCGAGTCTCCGGCGATCCCTCGAACATGGACGACGAATTCCCTTTGTAAAACCTAGAATTGCTAGTTCTAAGAGTATGAATTTAATATCTAAACTCACAAAGATTTAAATGGGGATGAGACAATATTGAAGCGAAAGCTAATTAATCAAATAAAGTCTAAAGTAACAATGTAACATAGATAACCTATTTATAGGACATAGATGACCGAAAATCCTATGCTAATTTGACCGGAAAATTAGAGTCCAAATCTAACTAGGATTGGACTTGGAAATTTCCTAAACTAGAATTCTATTTAAGGTAGAAATTGTAGATCTTACCTTATCTAAAATCCTAGTCAAACTATGACTTAAAGGGGCCGAAAATTAAATTAAATAAATACTAAAAATCTGATTTAATACTATAGTCCAAATTAATTAAATAAAATACTATAGTCTAATAAATCAATCCCCTTAATTAAAATAACTAAGGGCCGTTTTCTTCACTTCTCTTCTTGGCCGTGACTTGCAACACTTGCACACATGCACACGTGCACTTCATCATGTAATGTTCTCCATGACTTGATCTCCTTCTTCCAACGTAAACAAGGTCATCATCTTCAAGCTTCCTTGCACGCCGTCTTCTTCTTCGAGCTTCTTGCGAATTGTGGCTTGCAAATAATCTTGCAACTTCTTAGCTCGTAGTCTTGTGACGGGTTCTTTGAATTGCAGCTCTTCATTGACTTCCTCATTGCTATGGATGTCCTCATCATTCCCCCCCCTGCTGAAAAGAATTCGCCCTCGAATTTGGATCCGCATCATGGTCGAATTCATCTGCAAGAAAAGGAGATAAATCAGCTACATTAAACGTAGAAGAACACTTGATATGATCCTGAAAAGCCTTGAAGAATTAAATCCGGAGCTATGAGTCAAAAGTCCGAAGATTGTTAGAATGGGGGCCATCAAAGATTGGAAATCAAGATTTGAAGAACAATACATGATGATCAAAATCACACCATGGGATATCATACTTGAAGAGTTGAAGAATGAAGGCATGAAGACAGTCGGTATGGGCATACTGACCAGATTGCATGAAGACAGTCGGTATGGGCATACTGACTAGGTTGAAGTTGAAGATAACGTGTGGATTCATCCAATAATAGTTCAACACGTTAATTATGAGGCCCGAGTCCAAAAATTGGCGAGTTTTTCAAGCCTAAAGTTAGTTAGGATTTATCTTTATCTAGTTAGATTTTTGTTATCTTTATTTTTGGTATCTTTTGAATCTTACCTTAAAACCAGATTTTGGATAAGGTAACAATCCTAGATAGATTAGAACTAGTTTATTTTGAATTCTTCTAGTATTAGGACTCTAATTTTCGTCCATATACACTCCTATAAATAGGAGCACCATGTGACATTCATAATTCAGACGTTGCATGAAATAAACAGTTAATTTCTCAATTGTCTCACCGATCCTTTGGTTGATCACATTTATCGATCCTTTGGTTGATCAAACACAATTCTATTGATCTAGCAATTCAATAGTCTTATTCAAGTTCTTCAGGGTACAACGAGTACTTGGGAGAATTGCTATCCGGAGAAGTTAGACGTGCGCATTCGGGTTTACAACACGGGTTCGCCGATCCTAGCCGATCCTTCTACCAAACTGCACCGCCGCCAAAGCCACCTTCAACGACATCCATCCTTCATCAATTCGTCCATATCACCATCATCCATCAAGTTCATCGAGTTTCTAAGCTGATTCCGCCAATTTCAAGCATACGTGCTATTCGCGCCGAGTTAAGCACCTATATTGTAAGTTTCCTATTTTCTTATCATAACCTATCTACACCAGCCTTTCTTCACCCCCTATCATCATACTATACGACCAAACCCTTTTTCTTTCATATTCGAGTCTTAAATATCAAGTATAGTCGTTAGTTTAGTTTATTCATAGTGTCGGATTGAATCCTTCATTCGCTTGACGTGTTTCGATCTAAAAGTCTTCCGCTACGTTTTCTCTCGTGTCTTGGATTCATTGTCCAGGTCACATCATAAATTTGGCATCAGAGCCACGTCAGCTCTACTGGTCGTGGTTCACTCCGACGTGTCAAATACGTGTCAGTTATCTGTCTTACGTGTCATTTAACTTTCATATTATTTCGAGTCTATTGTAATCTGATTGTTATTCATTGAAAAACAAAAGAGAGCAAAAGACATCGGCTAAAAAAAAAAGAAAAAGTCGCCGAAAAAAAAAATAAAAAAAATGAAAATTCAGATTTATTTTCTTGTTGAATTCGATTTTATTGTTTTAGATAGGCTTGAATCCATCTTAGATAGATATTTTGGGATTTGTTAGATTGTGTTCACACTTGGTCAAACTTATCCAAAAATATTCTACCTTATCCACTAGATTTCCTACCTTGTTTAGATATCTTCCATCCTAATCCATATCTTGATACGACCCGACTCTAGGAACGAACACACGTCGACACACGTAAGTTTTTGTGTCTTCGATGACTCAAATAATCAAAGTAAAATATGTGGAAGAAATTACGGGACGTACTAGACGACTAAAACTAAATAAAATACCTAGACGTATGACACACAAAATAACACAATATCCAACAAGGATGGGGCTGTTTTGGACGAGATTATGGACGGTATTATGGAAGGATTTTCTATGATGATGGATTGGTTTAGAATGGCTTGAGTAGATAAGGTATGATAGAGTTGAAACGGACTTACGGATGGAACGGTATGCACGATGAATTGGACACGATCTTGATCACGGTGGTGGCGAGGCTACAGGTGGACGACGATGGCTGGTGGAGGCATCGTGTATGATAGCGGCGGCGGTGTTGAAGGTGTTGTGAATTACAACCCGAAAGTTGCCTTGAATCTCGAACGTACACAAGGCCAAATTCTTTAAGTTGTTCTTCGATAGCGAGTTTCCGACGATCCCTCAAACGTGGACGGCGAATTCCCTTTGTAAAACTTAGAGGGAACCGAAAATTAAAGGGATAAGGGCCGAAAATCTAGAGCCCAAATCAAACTAGAATTAGACTAGGTAATTTCCTAAACTAGAATTCTATTTAAGGTAGAACTTGTAGATCTTGCCTTATCTAAAATCCTAGTGAAACCTATGACTAATATTACCGAAAATATCAACCAAATTAATTAAATAAATCTGATCCATACTATAGTCTAATTAAATAAATTAAATAAAACTCTATTTAATTTTCGAACAGCTTCTGGTAAATAAGACATGGTCACGCCTTATTCGCCATAACCTCCTGGATTGGCATCAAATTGAAATCTTCAAATATGCGGCCAAGTATGCTTCAATCCATACAAGTATGATCCTCCTCTTCAAGTGAAAGCATTGTAATGATCTTGGAGCGGCTTTGAACATTCATTTCTTCCTCGAGCTTCTTTCGCACATATCCTTGAAAGTAACCTTGAAGTTGCTTAGCTCGTAACCTTGTAATTGGACCTCTAATTTGCAACTCCGGGTTTGAATCTTCAATGCCATGCACGATCTCATCATTCCCCCCCTACTGAAAAGAATTCGTCCTCGAATTTGGATCCTCATCATGATCGAATTCATCTGCAACAAAAGGAGATAAATCAGCAACGTTAAACGTGGAAGAACACTTGTACTCACCAGGTAGATCAATGCGGTATGCATTATCATTAACACGGCTTAGAACAGTGAAGGGACCATCTTCACGGGGCGACAACTTGGATTTCCTCAAGTTGGGAATTCGGCCAGGGCTAAGGTGTACCCAAACTCGATCCCCGGGCTGAAAGATGACATGTTTGCGCCTCGTGTTCCGTGCGGCGACAATTCGTGAACCTTGGTGCTCAATCCGGGCACGTACCTTCTCATGCATCTCTTGAATAAAGTCAGCTCTCTTCATACCTTTAACACTCGTTAGATGCTCAACGGGTAAAGGCAACAAATTAGTAGGAGTTAACGGATTAAATCCATAAACTACCTCAAAAGGAGACATATTAGTAGAAGATTGCACAACACGATTATAAACAAACTCAGCATATGGTAAACATTCTTCCCATGACTTCAAGTTATTCTTAATTACAGACCTAAGTAAAGCTCCTAAAGTGCGATTCACAACCTCAGTTTGACCATCGGTTTGTGGATGACATGCAGTAGAAAACAATAACTTAGTTCCTAATTTTCCCCACAAAACACGCCAAAAATGTCCTAAAAACATAGAATCCCTTTCACTAACAATAGTACGAGGAAGTCCATGCAATCTAACAACATGCACAAAGAACAAGTTGGCAACATGTATAGCATCATCAGTTTTCCTACATACAATGAAATGAGCCATTTTAGAAAACCTATCCACTACAACAAACACATAATCCTTACCCGACCTAGACCTAGGCAATCCTAAGATGAAATCCATAGAAATATCAATCCAAGGAGATGAAGGGGCAGGTAGGGGCGAGTATAATCCGAATGGGTGTGAAGTGGATTTAGCTTGACGACAAGTAATGCAACGACTACACACATTCTCTACATCCTTATGCATATGCGGCCAAAAGAAGTGTTCATGCAGCAAGTTCAATGTCTTATGCACACCAAAGTGACCCATTAAACCTCCCGCATGCGATTCTAACACTAATAGCTCACGCATAGAACAAACAGGGATGCATAATTTCGACTCTTTGAACAGAAAACCATCATGCACATTATAACCATCAAAAGACCTAGATTTCGAGCTACATGAAGCATAGATGGGGCTGAAATAGGCGTCCTCAACATACAGTGCTTTAATAGACTCAAAACCAAGCATCTTAGCATGCATTAAGTTCAAAAGAGCGTACCTTCTTGATAGGGCATCGGCGACCACGTTTTCCTCGCCTTTTTTGTACTTGATAACATATGGAAAAGACTCGATGAACTCGACCCATCTCGCATGTCTCTTGTTCAGATTGTTTTGCCCTTTCAAGTGCTTCAAGCTTTCATGATCCGTGTGGATTACGAACTCCTTAGGCCAGAGATAGTGCTGCCATGTGTCCAACGCACGCTTCAAAGCGTAGAGCTCTTTATCGTACGTGGAGTACCTAAGAGAGGCGCCATTTAACTTCTCACTGAAGTATGCCATGAGACGTTTTTCCTGCATCAAAACAGCACCAATACCTATCCCGGAGGCATCACACTCGATCTCAAAAGTCTTAGAAAAATCAGGTAAACACAAAACAGGAGAAGAACATAACAATGACTTCAAAGTATTAAAAGCATGCTCTTGTTGTTTACCCGACTCAAATTTCCGATCCTTCTTACTTAGCTCAGTAAGAGGGGCGGCTATACTGGAGAAATCCCGTACAAAACGACGGTAAAACCCAGCCAATCCATGAAAGGATCGAACTTCTGAGGCGTTTTTCGGGGTTGGCCATTCCTCAATCGCTTTGATTTTGGAATGGTCTACCTCAATACCTCGTGAAGTAACGACAAACCCTAAAAACACGACTTCATCCATGCAAAAAGAACACTTAGACAAGTTTCCATACAACTTAGCATCACGCAAGAGACAGAATACACGCCTAAGATGATCTATGTGCGCCTGTGCATTGTGACTGTAAATTAAAATATCATCAAAGTAGACAGCCACGAATTTACCAATCACATCACGCAAAACATGATTCATTAACCTCATAAACGTGCTTGGTGCATTAGTGAGACCAAAAGGCATAACTAACCACTCATATAAACCATGCTTTGTCTTAAAGGCAGTTTTCCATTCATCCCCTTCATGCATTCTAACTTGAAAATATCCAGATCTCAAATCTATCTTAGAAAACACATGAGAACCACTTAATTCATCTAGCATATCATCAAGTCTAGGGATAGGAAATCTGTACTTAACTGTTATTTTGTTGATGGCGCGGCAATCCATGCACATTCTCCATTCGTTGTTTTTCTTAGGCACTAGAATGACTGGAACTGCACAAGGGCTCATCGACTCTCGGATTTGCTTCTTCTCTAGCAACTCCTTCACTTGGCGATCGATCTTCTTCGTCTCTTCAGGGGACGTGCGGTACGCCGGTCGGTTGGGCAAGACTGCGCCGGGTACGAAGTCGATCTGGTGCTCGATCCCACGAACTGGAGGTAATCCACTTGGAATCTCTTCCGGGAACACATCCGCGAACTCCTCCATAAGTGGCTGCACATCACAAGGCAAAGAAACACCATTAGTAGCACTGTCCTTATAAGATAAAAGAACGAAAGGTAAACCTGCTTTTAGTGCTTTCTCTACGCCTTTAACTGAGATGAACAGGGATCGATTTTTCTCTTTGCTTGGGTCTGATCTGGTTGCTTTTCCACGAGCTAAGACATCATTAGAAGGTGTCTTAGGGGCTGCATTGGTCGAACTTGGTGTGGTGTTCGGCTGAGAGGTGGTGGCCGAACTGGTTCGGGCTGCGGCTGTGGCTTGTTTTGCCCGTTCTTGCTTGAATCTCTCTTGCATCCTTTCTTGATCCTCTGCAACGGCTTTAGGAGTGAGTGGCTTAAGCACAGTGGTTCGACCATCCCTAGTAATCGAGTAGGTGTTGGCTAAACCATCATGAACCGCTTTTCTGTCAAACTGCCACGGTCTTCCTAAAAGTATATGGGCTGCTTCCATAGGAATAACATCACAAAGAACTGTGTCAGAATAACGACCTTTGGTAAAAGAAATGTGTACCTGACCTGTCACTCGAATGGAACCTCTATCAGTGAGCCACTGCAACTTGTACAGTTTTGGATGCTTTGTTGTGGTAAGGGAGAGTTTATCAACGGCATACTGACTGATGGCGTTGATTACACTCCCACTGTCGATGATCATGGCACAAGTCTGATCTTTGATTGCAACTCGAGTGTAGAAGATGTTCTCTCGTTGCGATTGCTCTTCATCTTCACGACTGATGTTCAGACTGCGAATAGAAACCAAGCTAACATGAGGTAGCTTGACTTCTTCATCATCTGGCTCGACTTCTGGGACCTCAACTGCTTCAGGGGCGGCAGTCTGAGGCTCCTCTTCGTCTTCACTGGCTGATTCAAGTCCATTCTGTTCATTGAGGAACAGAACACGCCGGTTTGGACACTGGTTCTGAAAATGACCCCAACCTTGACATTTATGGCACTAGATGTCTTGGGCTTGACTAGGGGCTGAATTCGGCGCTGGGTTGGGCTGATTGGACCGTTGGAATGGCGGCCTGGGCGTAGACTCGGGTCTACGGCTTGCTTGCGGTGTAGAACGGTCGTAACGGCGTTCCGGAGGACCGGATTGACCTCGGGGTCGTGTGGAATCAGTAGAAGGAGTAGAAGGTGATGTGGAAGGTGTACCTTTACTCCAAGATGGTCGAGTAGGTGCTGAATTTTGACTGGATCGACGGAGACCTTCTCGTAGCTGCTTTTCCACAATTGATGCGTACTGCACCATTCTCTCTATGCTGGTGAACTCCTTGAGTTCTACTTCACAGACAATGTCTGGATTCATACCTTCAATGTACCGAATGATGGTAGCATTTAAGGTCTCCTCCTTTCCGACTCGATTGAGGGCGGTTTCGAGCTCTTTGTGGTACTCTTCAATCGAACGGGTGCCTTGCTTGATCCGGTTGAGCTTCTTCTCAAGCTCTCTTTCATAGTGGACTGGAATGAAGCGTCCACGCAAGAATCCTTTCATTTCCTCCCAATTGTCAATGGGTGGATTTCTGTTTCTTCGTCTTCTTTCTTGCTGCATCTCCCACTAAGTGGCTGCATAGCCTTTAAACTCTAAACATGCTAGCTGCACCTTTTTAGCTTCTGAAAAATCATAGCATGCGAAAATCTTCTCTACCTTACGTTCCCAATCAAGATAGATATCGGGATCGTGAAGGCCTTCAAACTCTGGAATGCTCGTTTTGATGTTGTGGAGTATTCGATCTTCTTCATAGTCATCTCGACTATGGCCTCTTCTCGGGCGACGGCCTCGGTCAAATTCTTCAGTATTCTCATCAAAGTACTCCTCTTCAGGCTCGTTATGACGCTCAAGACGTTGGTTTCCTCGAATGGGTGGAGGATAGACAGGTGTTGTTTTAGTGCGTTCAAGAGCATGCACTAAATCATCTATCTTGTCGGAGAGAGCCTGGTGTTGTCTTTGAACATGCTTAGACAACGCTTCAAAATGGTACTTGGGATCCCACGGTGCGGGTGGATCCGATGATGACTCCATGGGTGCTTTGGATGGGTCTTTGGACGGGTCCAAAGGTGTTGAGGTCGAATGGTGATCGACTGGAGGTGTAGAGGATGACTCGGTGTGGGTTCCTTTCTTCATGATACCTACAAAACGAACAAACGTAAAAGAAAACAAGGAAGATCCTCACAATCTCACTTTCTCTCATTTGTGTTCACTCTTGTTTTTACCACTCATGTATCACTCAATATATGGGTGCTCAGTGTGTGGAAATCGTGTATATGAAGGTAAGGGAATTGTGTGGTTTGTTCTAAGGAAGGACGGGAATGCTATTCTCGGAACACGGATGAATTTGGTATGCGTAGATGAGATACGGGTTGAGTAGGTGTGAGAAAGGGGTGGCCGAATGGTATAGTAGTGTGTAGGGGTGTTGGTCGATTATGGGAGTGGTAGGAAAGGAAAGAAGTAGATCAATTAATGAAGTTCCAAATAGGTTTAGGAATTCCAAAAATAAATCTAGATAGAAGAAGGAAGGAATTAGAATGAATAAGGAAGAAAGAAAGAGATAAGGTAAGTAGGGGATTTGGATATGTATCAATCTATGTGACACAATCTAAATACCTTAATTAGTCTAGACTCTAGAAGGAATGAACCAAAAATAAAATAAGACTCTTATGGAAGTTACCAACAAGAATTAGAACTTGTATGGAAAGTCCCAAAAATAAAACAACTTAGAAGGAAACTACCAAAATAAGAAAGACTCACTAAGGTAATTACCAACTATGTTCTAGTATCAAAAGGAAAGTACCAAAATAAAAATTGAACAAGATGGAAACAATGAATTTTCATTTTTTTTTTTTCGATCGGCTTTTCTCTTTTTTTTTTTTTTTTGAATTGATCGTGCCTCTTTTTCTCTTTTGTTTTTTTTTTTTATAACAATGAACAACAGAAATTAAATTACAACTCGATCAAACGTAAAATAAAATACGACACAAAAAATCGAACCAAAGCCGACGTGGCTCTGATACTACTTTTATGATACGACCCGACTCTAGGAACGAACACACGTCGACACACGTAAGTTTTTGTGTCTTCGATGACTCAAATAATCAAAGTAAAATATGCGGAAGAAATTACGGGACGAACTAGACGACTAAAACTAAATAAAATACCTAGACGTATGACACACAAAATAACACAATATCCAACAAGGATGGGGCTGTTTTGGACGAGATTATGGACGGTATTATGGAAGGATTTTCTATGATGATGGATTGGTTTAGAATGGCTTGAGTAGATAAGGTATGATAGAGTTGAAACGGACTTACGGATGGAACGGTATGCACGATGAATTGGACACGATCTTGATCACGGTGGTGGCAAGGCTAGAGGTGGACGACGATGGCTGGTGGAGGCGTCGTGTATGATGGCGGCGGCGGTGTTGAAGGTGTTGTGAATTACAACCCGAAAGTTGCCTTGAATCTCGAACGTACACAAGGCCAAATTCTTTAAGTTGTTCTTCGATAGTGAGTTTCCGACGATCCCTCAAACGTGGACGGCGAATTCCCTTTGTAAAACTTAGAGGTGCTAAATCTAAGAGTATGAATTTAATTATCTAAACTCACAAAAGATTAAAAGGGGAGAGACGATATTGAAAGCAAAGGCTTAATAATCAAATATAGTCTAAAGTAACAATGTAGCGTGGATCCTCTATTTATAACAATAGAGGGGACCGAAAATTAAAGGGATAAGGGCCGAAAATCTAGAGCCCAAATCAAACTAGAATTAGACTAGGTAATTTCCTAAACTTGAATTCTATTTAAGGTAGAACTTGTAGATCTTGCCTTATCTAAAATCCTAGTCAAACCTATGACTAATATAACCGAAAATATCAACCAAATTAATTAAATAAATCTGATCCATACTATAGTCTAATTAAATAAATTAAATAAAACTCTATTTAATTTTCGAACAGCTTCTGGTAAATAAGACATGGTCACGCCTTATTCGCCATAACCTCCTGGATTGGCATCAAATTGAAATCTTCAAATATGCGGCCAAGTATACTTCAATCCATACAAGTATGATCCTCCTCTTCAAGTGAAAGCATTGTAATGATCTTGGAGCGGCTTTGAACATTCATTTCTTCCTCGAGCTTCTTTCGCACATATCCTTGAAAGTAACCTTGAAGTTGCTTAGCTCGTAACCTTGTAATTGGACCTCTAATTTGCAACTCCGGGTTTGAATCTTCAATGCCATGCACGATCTCATCATATCTAATCAAGATCATCCATCCTTATCCATCATAGATTTCGATCCTTAACCTCTAGGATTCGAAATTCTTCATCCCACCCATATACACCCAGTTCACCTTATACACCACATAGTCCATACACACATATACCCATACACCCGTACACCATACACCCGTGGTCTACATACACCAATCAGCAGGTTTACCTACACCATTCATACAACAGCCCCACATCACCTTCCACCTATCGACACATGGCGTGAGTTGAAAGATTTGATGCGGAAACGCTTCATTCCAGACCATTACCAATGGGAGTTGGAGGAAAAGCTATACAAGCTTAGGCAAAGAGATCGAAGTGTAAATGCCTACTACAACAAAATGATTGAAGCCATGAGACGAGCTGATATAGAGGAGTATCTAGAAGATACCATGGATAGATTCCTAGCTGGTCTACGAAGGGAAATCCGAGAAAAGGTAGCATTGTATCACTTCGACAAGTTGAAAGACATGGTGCAATATGCCATTGAGATAGAGAAGTGGTTGGAGAGTCTGCAAAATGAAGTGGTTCAAGTAGAGTCAAATGTAGAGTTTTCACCTAGAGCTCATCGCCAAATAGCCCCGTTTCGTTGGAGAGAACCTGAGTCATTCGAGGAGTTTCTACGAACCTATGTACCACCTACATGGCCTGCATCGCCAGTTCATCCGGTCATGGATGTGCCAAGCCAAGCCATCAACATTCAAGAGGAGATCCACATTGAGTTACCATCTGAGATCGTTGCCATCAAAGAAGATTCTACTTTCGAGGTAACAATTTCAGTTGATGCACCTATTGATGAATTGATAGATTTTGGTACTTGTGAAGATGTTGGAGTATTAGAGAGAGAAGAAATGAAGGTTGTTGCCATCGTTGAGGAATCCAAAGAAGTTGAGAAGTTGATGGAGATACAGCCTTGTTCTGAAAAGGAGAATGACATCAGTGGAGCAATGGTTGAAGATCACAAAGAATTTGATCAAGCTAGCATGGAGACGCAGTCGAATTCTAATATCATTTGTCAACCATTTTCTTGTGATATCTTTATTTTACAGGTTGCTAAAGATGTGCCCCATGTTATTGATCTTGTGCAAAAAGAGATTGATGTTCATTTCGTGTTCATCTTTGATCCTGGAGATTTGAATTCGAGGACGAATTCTTTTCAAGAGGAGGGGAATGATATGATCCTGAAAAGCCTTGAAGAATTAAATCCGGAGCTATCAGTCAAAAGTCCGAAGATTGTTAGAATGGGGGCCATCAAAGATTGGAAATCAAGATTTGAAGAACAATATATGATGATCAAAATCACACCATGGGATATCATACTTGAAGAGTTGAAGAATGAAGGCATGAAGACAGTCGGTATGGGCATACTGACCAGATTGCATGAAGACAGTCGGTATGGGCATACTGACTAGGTTGAAGTTGAAGATAACGTGTGGATTCATCCAATAATAGTTCAACACGTTAATTATGAGGCCCGAGTCCAAAAATTGGCGAGTTGTTAAAGCCCAAAGTTAGTTAGGATTTATCTTTATCTAGTTAGATTTTTGTTATCTTTATTTTTGGTATCTTTTGATTCTTACCTTAAAACCAGATTTTGGATAAGGTAACAATCCTAGATAGATTAGAACTAGTTTATTTTGAATTCTTCTAGTATTAGGACTCTAATTTTCGTCCATATACACTCCTATAAATAGGAGCACCAAGTGACATTCATAATTCAGACGTTGCATGAAATAAAGAGTTAATTTCTCAATTGTCTCACCGATCCTTTGGTTGATCACATTTATCGATCCTTTGGTTGATCAAACACAATTCTATTGATCTAGCAATTCAATAGTCTTATTCAAGTTCTTCAGGGTACAACGAGTACTTGGGAGAATTGCTATCTGTAGAAATTAGACGTGCGCGTTCGGGTTTACAACACGGGTTCGCCGATCCTAGCCGATCCTTCTACCAAACTGCACCGCTGCCAAAGCCACCTTCA
The DNA here is from genome assembly GCA_026008535.1 of Perilla frutescens. Lineage (NCBI taxonomy): Eukaryota > Viridiplantae > Streptophyta > Magnoliopsida > Lamiales > Lamiaceae > Perilla > Perilla frutescens. Next base: position 20,745,346 of record BRKX01000004.1, read on the forward strand.
ACGACATCCATCCTTCATCAATTCGTCCATATCACCATCATCCATCAAGTTCATCGAGTTTCCAAGCTGATTCCGCCAATTTCAAGCATACGTGCTATTCGCGCCGAGTTAAGTACCTATATTGTAAGTTTCCTATTTTCTTATCATAACCTATCTACACCAGCCTTTCTTCACCCCCTATCATCATACTATACGACCATACCATTTTTCTTTCATATTCGAGTCTTAAATATCAAGTATAGTCGTTAGTTTAGTTTATTCATAGTGTCGGATTGAATCCTTCATTCGCCTGACGTGTTTCGATCTAAAAGTCTTCCGCTACGTTTTCTCTCATGTCTTGGATTCATTGTCCGGGTCACATCATAAATTTGGCATCAGAGCCACGTCAGCTCTGCTGGTCGTGGTTTACTCTGACGTGTCAAATACGTGTCAGTTATCTGTCTTACGTGTCATTTAACTTTCATATTATTTCGAGTCTATTGTAATCTGATTGTTATTCATTGAAAAACAAAAGAGAGCAAAAGACATCGGCTAAAAAAAAAAGAAAAAGTCGCCGAAAAAAAAAAAATGAAAATTCAGATTTATTTTCTTGTTGAATTCGATTTTATTGTTTTAGTTAGGCTTGAATCCATCTTAGATAGATGTTTTGGGATTTGTTAGATTGTGTTCACACTTGGTCAAACTTATCCAAAAATATTCTACCTTATCCACTAGATTTCCTACCTTGTTTAGATATCTTCCATCCTAATCCATATCTAATCAAGATCATCCAACCTTATCCATCATAGATTTCGATCCTTACACCTCTAGGATTCGAAATTCTTCATCCCACCCATATACACCCAGTTCACCTTATACACCACATAGTCCATACACACATACACCCATACACCCGTACACCATACACCCGTGGTCTACATACACCAATCAGCAGGTTTACCTACACCATTCATACAACAGCCCCACATCATCAAGTTAGATGGATCCGGTCCGAGTCCGCCCGAATCGATTAAGAGATGCCGATGGTCTACACCGCAACAAGATAACCATCCCAGAGTTTGAGGGTCTATATGATCCAGAAGTGTACCTAGATTGGGAACGCATAGTTGATAAGATTTTTAAGTACTACTACTTCCCCGAGCCAAAGAAGGTGCAATTAGCCACATTGGAGTTTAAAGGCTACGCAGCAACATGGTGGGAATTCCAACAAAATCGATGCCACCGAGATCACCTTGCACCTATCGACACATGGCGTGAGTTGAAAGATTTGATGCAGAAACGCTTCATTCCAGACCATTACCAATGGGAGTTGGAGGAAAAGCTATACAAGCTTAGGCAAAGAGATCGAAGTGTAAATGCCTACTACAACAAAATGATTGAAGCCATGAGACGAGCTGATATAGAGGAGTATCTAGAAGATACCATGGATAGATTCCTAGCTGGTCTATGAAGGGAAATCCGAGAAAAGGTAGCATTGTATCACTTCGACAAGTTGAAAGACATGGTGCAATATGCCATTGAGATAGAGAAGTGGTTGGAGAGTCTGCAAAATGAAGTGGTTCAAGTAGAGTCAAATGTAGAGTTGTCACCTAGAGCTCATCGCCAAATAGCCCCGTTTCGTTGGAGCGAACCTGAGTCATTCGAGGAGTTTATACGAACCTATGTACCACCTACATGGCCTGCATCGCCAGTTCATCCGGTCATGGATGTGCCAAGCCAAGCTATCAACATTCAAGAGGAGATCCACGTTGAGTTACCATCTGAGATCGTTGCCATCAAAGAAGATTCTACTTTCGAGGTAACAATTTCAGTTGATGCACCTATTGATGAATTGATAGATGTTGGTACTTGTGAAGATGTTGGAGTATTAGAGAGAGAAGAAATGAATGTTGTTGCCATCGTTGAGGAATCCAAAGAAGTTGAGAAGTTGATGGAGATACAGCCTTGTTCTGAAAAGGAGAATGACATCAGTGGAGCAATGGTTGAAGATCACAAAGAATTTGATCATGCTAGCATGGAGACGCAGTCGAATTCTAATATCATTTGTCAACCATTTTCTTGTGATATCTTTATTTTACAGGTTGCTAAAGATGTGCCCCATGTTATTGATCTTATGCAAAAAGAGATTGATGTTCATTTCGTGTTCATCTTTGATCCTGGAGATTTGAATTCGAGGACGAATTCTTTTCAAGAGGAGGGGAATGATATGATCCTGAAAAGCCTTGAAGAATTAAATCCGGAGCTATCAGTCAAAAGTCCGAAGATTGTTAGAATGGGGGCCATCAAAGATTGGAAATCAAGATTTGAAGAACAATACATGATGATCAAAATCACACCATGGGATATCATACTTGAAGAGTTGAAGAATGAAGGCATGAAGACAGTCGGTATGGGCATACTGACCAGATTGCATTAAGACAGTCGGTATGGGCATACTGACCAGGTTGAAGTTGAAGATAACGTGTGGATTCATCCAATAATAGTTCAACACGTTAATTATGAGGCCCAAGTCCAAAAATTGGCGAGTTGTTAAAGCCCAAAGTTAGTTAGGATTTATCTTTATCTAGTTAGATTTTTGTTATCTTTATTTTTGGTATCTTTTTATTCTTACCTTAAAACCAGATTTTGGATAAGGTAACAATCCTAGATAGATTAGAGCTAGTTTATTTTGAATTCTTCTATTATTAGGACTCTAATTTTCGTCCATATACACTCCTATAAATAGGAGCACCATGTGACATTCATAATTCAGACGTTGCATGAAATAAAGAGTTAATTTCTCAATTGTCTCACCGATCCTTTGGTTGATCAAACACAATTCTATTGATCTAGCAATTCAATAGTCTTATTCAAGTTCTTCAGGGTACAACGAGTACTTGGGAGAATTGCTATCCGGAGAAGTTAGACGTGCGCGTTCGGGTTTACAACACGGGTTCGCCGATCCTAGCCGATCCTTCTACCAAACTGCACCATTGCCAAAGCCACTTTCAATGACATCCATCCTTCATCAATTCATACATATCACCATCATCCATCAAGTTCATCGAGTTTCCAAGCTGATTCCGCCAATTTCAAGCATACGTGCTATTCGCGCCGAGTTAAGTACCTATATTGTAAGTTTCCTATTTTCTTATCATAACCTATCTACACCAGCCTTTCTTCACCCCCTATCATCATACTATACGACCATACCCTTTTTCTTTCATATTCGAGTCTTAAATATCAAGTATAGTCGTTAGTTTAGTTTATTCATAGTGTCGGATTGAATCCTTCATTCGCCTGACGTGTTTCGATCTAAAAGTCTTCCGCTACGTTTTCTCTCGTGTCTTGGATTCATTGTCCGGGTCACATCATAAATTTGGCATCAGAGCCACGTCAGCTCTGCTGGTCGTGGTTCACTCCGACGTGTCAAATACGTGTCAGTTATCTGTCTTACGTGTCATTTAACTTTCATATTATTTCGAGTCTATTGTAATCTGATTGTTATTCATTGAAAAACAAAAGAAAGCAAAAGACATCGGCTAAAAAAAAAGAAAAAGTCGCCGAAAAAAAAAAAATGAAAATTCAGATTTATTTTCTTGTTGAATTCGATTTTATTGTTTTAGATAGGCTTGAATCCATCTTAGATAGATATTTTGGGATTTGTTAGATTGTGTTCACACTTGGTCAAACTTATCCAAAAATATTCTACCTTATCCACTAGATTTCCTACCTTGTTTAGATATCTTCCATCCAAATCCATATCTAATCAAGATCATCCATCCTTATCCATCATAGATTTCGATCCTTACACCTCTAGGATTCGAAATTCTTCATCCCACCCATATACACCCAGTTCACCTTATACACCACATAGTCCATACACATATACACCCATACACCCGTACACCATACACCCGTGGTCTACATACACCAATCAGCAGGTTTACCTACACCATTCATACAACAGCCCCACATCATCAAGTTAGATGGATCCGGTCCGAGTCCGCCCGAATCGATTCAGAGATGCCGATGGTCTACACCGCAACAAGATAACCATCCCAGAGTTTGAGGGTCTATATGATCCAGAAGTGTACCTAGATTGGGAACGCATAGTTGATAAGATTTTTAAGTGCTACTACTTCCCCGAGCCAAAGAAGGTGCAATTAGCCACATTGGAGTTTAAAGGCTACGCAGCAACATGGTGGGAATTCCAACAAAATCGATGCCACCGAGATCACCTTCCACCTATCGACACATGGCGTGAGTTGAAAGATTTGATGCGGAAACGCTTCATTCCAGACCATTACCAATGGGAGTTGGAGGAAAAGCTATACAAGCTTAGGCAAAGAGATCGAAGTGTAAATGCCTACTACAACAGAATGATTGAAGCCATGAGACGAGCTGATATAGAAGAGTATCTAGAAGATACCATGGATAGATTCCTAGCTAGTCTACGAAGGGAAATCCGAGAAAATGTAGCATTGTATCACTTCGACAAGTTGAAAGACATGGTGCAATATGCCATTGAGATAGAGAAGTGGTTGGAGAGTCTGCAAAATGAAGTGGTTCAAGTAGAGTCAAATGTAGAGTTGTCACCTAGAGCTCATCGCCAAATAGCCCCGTTTCGTTGGAGCGAACCTGAGTCATTCGAGGAGTTTCTACGAACCTATGTACCACCTACATGGCCTGCATCGCCAGTTCATCCGGTCATGGATGTGCTAAGCCAAGCCATTAACATTCAAGAGGAGATCCACGTTGAGTTACCATCTGAGATCGTTGCCATCAAAGAAGATTCTACTTTCGAGGTAACAATTTCAGTTGATGCACCTATTGATGAATTGATAGATTTTGGTACTTGTGAAGATGTTGGAGTATTAGAGAGAGAAGAAATGAAGGTTGTTTCCATCGTTGAGGAATCCAAAGAAGTTGAGAAGTTGATGGAGATACAGCCTTGTTCTGAAAAGGAGAATGACATCAGTGGAGCAATGGTTGAAGATCACAAAGAATTTGATCAAGCTAGCATGGAGACGCAGTCGAATTCTAATATCATTTGTCAACCATTTTCTTATGATATCTTTATTTTACAGGTTGCTAAAGATGTGCCCCATGTTATTGATCTTGTGCAAAAAGAGATTGATGTTCATTTCGTGTTCATCTTTGATCCTGGAGATTTGAATTCGAGGACGAATTCTTTTCAAGAGGAGGGGAATGATATGATCCTGAAAAGCCTTGAAGAATTAAATCCGGAGCTATCAGTCAAAAGTCCGAAGATTGTTAGAATGGGGGCCATCAAAGATTGGAAATCAAGATTTGAAGAACAATACATGATGATCAAAATCACACCATGGGATATCATACTTGAAGAGTTGAAGAATGAAGGCATGAAGACAGTCGGTATGGGCATACTGACCAGATTGCATGAATATTTGTTGGATTTGTGTTATTTTGTGTGTCATACGTCTAGGTATTTTATTTGGTCTTAGTCGTCTAGTTTGTTCCATTATTTTTTCCGCTTATTTTACTTTGATTATTTGAGTCATCGAAGACACAAAAACTTACGTGTGTCGACGTGTGTTCGTTCCTAGAGTTCGGGTCATATCAAAGTTGAAGATAACGTGTGGATTCATCCAATAATAGTTCAACACATTAATTATGAGGCCCGAGTCCAAAAATTGGCGAGTTGTTCAAGCCCAAAGTTAGTTAGGATTTATCTTTATCTAGTTAGATTTTTGTTATCTTTATTTTTGGTATCTTTTGATTCTTACCTTAAACCAGATTTTGGATAAGGTAACAATCCTAGATAGATTAGAACTAGTTTATTTTGAATTCTTCTAGTATTAGGGCAACAGCTCAAATATATTAATATCACAATATCCTTGGGCACCATGGAGGTGTTTTGTATTCTAGAACACACTATCAATACTTTACTAGCTTTTATATACTATTTTTACCCATGAAAAAAAGATATATCTGGGTGATTCCGGTAGAAACCAACTTTAGTTTGAACTAGGAACTCATCTCATACCATACGATAAAAAAATAAAAGGTTCGAATTTGTTAAAAAGGGTGGTGTCAATTCTGTAATATTTGATAAGTTTTTTGAGTGGTAGCATTAACTTAATTCAGTAATTCTTAAAAAAATGGATAAGTATTTCATAATAGGATCATAATACTAACGAAACATTACCATCATGCTAACAATGTGGGGGTTTTTCAAATTAACCCGCCATATAAACTATTTGGATGTCACTAATCATAAACTCATGTAAATCAAAATTTTATATTGTGATATTAATTATCCTATGTTGAATTAGCATGCAAGTTCAATTTCAAAATTATTAATGCGGAATATAGTAACTATCGAAATTATCACTTACATCATATGTAGGGTTGATTACGGGATTAAAGATCTAATCTTGTTATTAGAGAAGACACGAACGGCGCACACCCTCTCTTATTGTGTTCGAAAATCTCCAATGGTGATATTCCATTCATTGATCTTCTGTTGTATTTCCGGACCTTGTTTAGATGAATGGTGGGCCGCAGACTACTAAATAATGTGGGAACCCTAAGGATCAAGTGAGCAGAGAGGGGGCGATTTTTCCTTACCCTAATTTTCATCCCCTCCCCTTTAATTATAGGGAGGGGCCACGAAAATTTTATGTCCAAACCCTTATGAGTTTGAGCCTCTTATACTTGTTCCATCTTCAATCCACTTAGGTCATATTGGGCTACAACAAGGATATAGAAGAATATTAAATTGGTTTGCTAATTTATTTAATTTTTAATATCCATAACTAGAATATAATTAAAGAAATTAAGTATTATTTTTATTTCACTAGAGAAATAATACTAACCTACCAATTTAATACATATTTGTGAAGATGTTTTCTCCTTTAATTCATTCATTCCCTATGTTTAAGAAATAATGCCCATTAATTAATTATCTATGCTTCTGACAGTTATAATTAATTAATATTTTATTCCGAGAGTAGTACCACATAAATTTTCTTATGATCTTTGTGTTTCCTTAAGTGGACATCATTAATTTGGCGTATCAGGACATGGTTGTCATATATAATGCACGACACATCATATATCTAAACACCACTGCACAAAATATCGAGATTGTTGGTCCTATAAAAAAATCCCACCATTTGATAAATCAAAGCAGTCGACGTAACATATATATGTCTGTCAATAATATATGCGTTAAGAACCGCATTTTGTGGATCTCTCTTCTCTCACTTAAGGTCAGAATAGAAAATAGTATACTATTGTGATCCTCCTGAATACACACACCAATGTAATAGAATAATATGTTAGTTTATATAAACTAACAATCAAATTATTCTATGGTGTATCGATGGTTGATCTAAGACCATCTAAGTCGAGAGAATTTTAATGCAATGCAAAACATGATGATATGATCTTTACTGTGTGTCCATCCATACCATATCATCTACAATGTAAAACATATGTGAAAATGCACACCCCGTGTGATATGTATCTGTCTGCAAAACGTTCACAGAAAAGTACACGAACGTTGTAGGATAAGATTCACAATAATATTCAAGAACGTTATTATGAACTTAATGTGATTTGCAGAAAGTAAAGCACACCACAGATTGGTAGCCTTATTCGATCAACTACTCTACGTCAGAGGGAGTTGTCATGTCCGTGAAAAACAATTCACTACTCCGGTGTCACATTCACTTAAGCTATTACACGAAGCTAACCTCCTGTCACTCGAAACCCTTTTTATCCGTACACTCTCTTTCGATGAATTGAATCATGAGATCCCCTCACAACCTAGATATCTAACGTATCTAGTTCCTATAGAAAATCTCTCATGAGACTTCTTTCGATAGTGTATGAAAAAGTTGTTTTAATACACGATGACTAGAACACTAAACTCTAGTCTAAATCACAACTGAAACTAAGTGTCTCAAAATCCGATAGATCTATTGAAATAATTAGTGTAATTCTTCTATTTGGTGTTGCATCTAACATGTATGTATCCCAGGCCTATTTATAGATGAGTAATACAACCTTACCAAGGGAACAAATGTCCTAATCCTAATTTGAAACTGATAAGGAGACTTTCCTTGTTGGATCCGAGACCTAGGACAATCCAAGTTAGGATTTCTTCCATCTTTAGAACTCTGCCTTTGTCTTTAATCTTGTGCTCTTCAAGCTCAGTAAGACATCTTTTAGAATGATCTCTGAATGTCCTCTTGGTTGGAAACCTCAAACAACTTCATCGATCTTAAAAGAACAATTCGAACAAAGGATGTTCATGCAAACGTTGATGAATGTTGCAATAAATATTGTTGATCTTGAACCTTCATTTCAAGTTGCATAGCGGAATGTCTTGTATGTTCACAGGCTGACTTCTGGCTGTCACTCAAGCTAGCTGACAGTACTCAGTATGTTGAACGATCTCTGTTGTGGCACGATGTACAATAGTCTTCATCTCCAGCTAAATCCAAACTCCTTACTTAAGTTATTTTTAGAAGTTTAGATCACGTTCATGTACATCTTTATGAACATTGTCCAGAACAATAGTCATGTACTTGGAAAAACCAAATACTTAAGTAATTATCCAAGGCTATACAGATGAATGATAATTAATCACTGTAACAAGTGCAATGTAGAGAACTTGATTAAAACATAGTGCGCAACCTAACACCATTGATTCATCTTGACTGATTGGTGTCAAGCTCGACACTAACAATCTCCCCCTTTATCTTTATCTGCTGGAAAACTAACTCCTCTATTTTTTCAGGTGCAACTTCTTCATCTTTCTAAATGCATCTTCATTAGCAGCAGAAACGTTTACCTAGATCTTCATGAACATTTCTAGGAACTTCAAATCTGTTTTGTTTTCTTCGGAGAAGCAGGGGCTTCTTTCTCAGAGGATGAAGAGCTTTGAATCTCTTTATCAGGATATTCTACGACCACAAATTGATGGATGATCTTGGTCTCTACTTTGTTGATAGCAACTTTTTTTTGCGAGAAACTTTGTATCTTTGAGCGAGTGGAACATGCTCATCTTCATTAGAATGTTCAAGAACATTCTTGAACAGATTTTTCACCAGCAACCTCTTCAATAGGTTCTAGAATGGCTTCAAGCATGGTTTCCTTCTCGGTAACATGAGCTTCCTCCAGTTGATCTCTTTGTTCAACTTCTTTCTCAAGATTCTTCGAAACTTCTGCTACTATTTTCTTGGATTTCTTTATATTAGCCTTCTTCTTGATGCTACTTTTTGTTTTAGCTTTTGTGACAATGGTTGGCTTATATGACTTAGTCACTTACTTGATTAGATCATCAAGCTTCAGTGGCTTGATTTTCTTGACTTTCTTGGAAGAGACAACCTTTGTTTCTTCTTTTTCAGAGGGATGATCTTCATCATCACTTTTATTGTATTCTTCAATAAATCGGTCTTTGAAATCACCAGATTCTTCCTCTTTATTTATAAGACATCTGGTCACCTTTTGCTTCTTGGAGTCAAGTCCCATGACTTGTCTATCAAAGTTGTCTAGGCCAGTATCTTCATCCATGGTTTAACCAACATATATAACATGACCAGGCCTTTTTTTGGGTTTTGAAGGAGTTTTTCTTTTGGGAGCCATATCAGAGTTGAGGCAAATTTGAGAGAGAGAGAGAGAGAGAGAGAGAGAGAATAATAGGGTAACGGTAAGAAATTTCAGAGAGAAGAGTGTTGGGGTTTTTTCGAATTGAACCACTGCAGGATCTAATTGGATGTTCATTAATCCTAATGTCATGTAGATCATAAATTCATGCATCTCATATATTTTAATTAACCGAGTTCAATTAATATGCATAGCTGGTTTAAACAATTCTACTAAAGCGGAAACATAGAAATCGAAAAACGACTTACAAATTAAACGACGGGTGGAGGACAAGATTAAAGGTCTAATCTTGTTGTATGTATGAAAAATGGTGCCCCACAGTGATATTCCACTTCTTGATCTTCTGTTGTATTCCCGGACTGAATCTAGTTTCAGGGTGGGCTGAAATCTACTAGATCGGTATGGAATCTGTGGAGATAAAGAGAACACAAGAGGAGCTGATCTACATTCTAAAAATTTCATCCCCCACCCTCTTATATATAAGGGGGTGGGCGAAATTTCAGTGTCCCAACCCTACTGGGTTTGGGCCTTTATCTCTTTTTCTATCTCCAGTCCATTAAAGTCATATTGGGCTACAACAGGGATCTAGAAGAATATTAAATTGGCCTGCTAATTTATTTAATTTCCAATATCCCATAAACTTAGGATATTATTAAATAAATTAAGTATTATTTTTATTCCACTAAAGAAATAATACTGACCTACCAATTTAATACATATTTCTGAATATGCTTTCTCCTTTAGTCCAGCCATTCCCCGCGTTTAAGATATAATGCCCATTAATTAATTATGTAAGCTTCTGACAGCTATAATTAATTAATATCTTATCCTTGAGTAGTACCACACAAGCTTTACTCATGCACGGAATAAATTCCACCTGCAGGGTTTCAGCATGAACTTGCATTTCCTCAAGGGGACACCATCAACCTGGCGCACCAGGACACGGTGCCCCTACATATTGCACGACCCATCATAAGTGTAAATGTCACAACCCAAGATATCGAGATTATTGATCCTATGAAAGGATCTCACCCTTTGATAAATCAAAGCTGCAATCACTACACGTATATGTCCGCCAACATATAGGGGTTAAGAACCCGAACTCTGTGGATTCTTATTCTCTCTTTTAAGGTTAGAATAGAGAATAGAATCCTAAGTAGATCCACCTCAATACACTTGCCCGTGTATTAGAATAATCAGTTAGTCAAGACAAACTAACTATCAGATTATTCTATGGTGTACCGATAGCAGGTTCAGTGCCATCTAGACCGTGAGCCTTTTAATACATTATAAGGAACCGATGATATGATCTAACCATGTGTTTACCCACACCATATCATCTACAATGTAAGTATAGTGAACATGCATGTAAATAATGAAAACAGTGACTGCACCGCCGCCAAAGCCACCTTCAACGACATCCATCCTTCATCAATTCGTCCATATCACCATCATCCATCAAGTTCATCGAGTTTCTAAGCTGATTCCGCCAATTTCAAGCATACGTGCTATTCGCGCCGAGTTAAGCACCTATATTGTAAGTTCCCTATTTTCTTATCATAACCTATCTACACCAGCCTTTCTTCACCCCCTATCATCATACTATACGACCATACCCTTTTTCTTTCATATTCGAGTCTTAAATATCAAGTATAGTCGTTAGTTTAGTTTATTCATAGTGTCGGATTGAATCCTTCATTCGCCTGACGTGTTTCGATCTAAAAGTCTTCCGCTACGTTTTCTCTCGTGTCTTGGATTCATTGTCCGGGTCACATCAACACTTATACTCACCAGGTAGATCAATGCGGTATGCATTGTCATTAACACGGCTTAGAACAGTGAAGGGACCATTTCCACGGGGTGACAACTTTGACTTCCTCAAGTTCGGGAATCGGCCAGGACTCAAATGAACCCAAACACGATCACCGGGCTGGACTATCACATGTTTGCGCCTCGTGTTGTGTGCGGCGGCTATCCTCGAGCCTTGATGCTCAATCCGGGCAGGTACCTTCTCATGCATCTCTCGAATAAAATTAGCTCTCTTCATACCTTTAACACTCGTTAGATGCTCAACGGGTAAATGAAGCAAATCAGTAGGAGTTAGTGGATTAAATCCATAAACTACCTCAAAAGGAGACATGTTAGTAGAAGAATGCACAACACGATTATAAGCAAATTCAGCATATGGTAGACATTCTTCCCATGACTTCAAATTATTCCTAATTAGAGACCTAAGTAAAGCTCCTAATGTACGATTCACAACCTCAGTTTGACCATCGGTTTGTGGATGACATGCAGTAGAAAACAATAACTTAGTACCTAATTTTCCCCACAAAACACGCCAGAAATGTCCTAAAAACTTAGAATCCCTATCACTAACAATAGTACGAGGAATTCCATGCAATCTAACAACATGCACAAAGAACAAATTGGCAACATGTATAGCATCTTCAGTTTTCCTACATGCAATGAAATGAGCCATTTTGGAAAACCTATCAACTACAACAAACACAGAATCCTTACCCAACCTAGATCTAGGCAATCCTAAGATGAAATCCATAGAAATATCAATCCAAGGAGCTGAAGGGGCGGGTAGGGGCGTGTACAATCCGAATGGGTGTGAAGTGGATTTGGCTTGACGAGAAGTAATACAACGACTACACACATTCTCTACATCCTTACACATATGCGGCCAAAAGAAGTGTTCATGCAGCAACTTTAAGGTCTATGCACACCAAAGTGACCCATTAAACCCCCCGCATGCGATTCTAACACTAATAGCTCACGCATAGAACAAACAGGGATGCATAACTTCGACTCTTTGAACAGAAAACCATCATGCACATAATAACCATCAAAAGACCTAGGTTTCGAACTACATAAGGCATAAATGGGGCTGAAGTAGGCGTCCTCAACATATAAAGGCTTAATGGACTCGAAACCAAGCATCTTAGCATGCATTAAGTTCAAAAGAGCGTACCTTCTTGATAGAGCATCGGCAACCACATTGTCTTCACCTTTCTTGTACTTGATAACATACGGGAAAGACTCGATGAACTCGACCCATCTCGCATGTCTCTTGTTCAGATTGTTTTGCCCTTTCAAGTGCTTCAAGCTTTCATGATCCGTGTGGATGACGAACTCCTTAGGCCAAAGATAATGCTGCCATGTGTCCAACGCACGCTTCAAAGCGTAGAGCTCTTTATCGTACGTGGAATACCTAAGGGAGGCGCCATTTAACTTCTCACTGAAGTATGCAACGGGTCATTTTTCCTGCATCAAAACAGCACCAATACCTATGCCCGAAGCATCACACTCGATCTCAAAAGTCTTAGTAAAATCAGGTAAACAAAGAACAGGAGCGAAACATAACAATGACTTCAAAGTAGTAAAAGCATGCTCTTGTTGTTTACACCACTCAAATTTCCGGTCCTTCTTACTTAGCTCAGTAAGAGGGGCGACTATACTGGAGAAATCCCGTACAAAACGATGGTAAAACCCAGCCAATCCATGAAAGGATCGAACCTCAGAGGCATTTTTCGGGGTTGGCCATTCCTCAATTGCTTTGATTTTGGAATGGTCTACCTCAATACCTCGTGAACTAGTGACAAAGCCTAAAAACACGACTTCATCCATGCAAAACGAACACTTAGACAAGTTTCCATACAACTTAGCATCACGCAATAAGCAAAATACACGCCTAAGGTGTTCTAGGTGCGCTTGTGCACTGTGACTGTAAATCAGAATATCATCAAAGTAGACAACCACGAATTTACCAATCACATCACGCAAAACATGATTTATTAACCTCATAAACGTGCTCGGTGCATTAGTGAGACCAAAAGGCATAACTAATGATGTGACCCGGACAACTAATCCAAGACACGAACAAAACGCATGCGGAAGACTTATAGATCGAAACACGTTAGGCGAATGAAGGGATACAATCCAACTCAAATAAATGAACAAACTTACTAGGAAACAATGACACGAACTAGGACACTTGGTATGGCGGCGGACGGCGTTGTGGATGGTGGTGGTCGTCGGTGTGGATGGCGGCGGCGGTGAAAGGGTAGAAGGATTGGCTAAAGCGGTGAACCTGTGTTGTATAAACCCGAACGCGCACGTCTAACTTCTCCGGATAGCAATTCTCCCAAGTACTCGATTGTACCCTGAAGAACTTGAATAAGACTATTGAATTGCTAGATCAATAGTGATGAGATCGTGCATGGCATTGAAGATTCAAACCCGGAGTTGCAAATTAGAGGTCCAATTACAAGGTTACGAGCTAAGCAACTTCAAGGTTACTTTCAAGGATATGTGCGAAAGAAGCTCGAGGAAGAAATGAATGTTCAAAGCCGCTCTAAGATCATTACAATGCTTTCACTTGAAGAGGAGGATCATACTTGTATGGATTGAAGCATACTTGGCCGCATATTTGAAGATTTCAATTTGATGCCAATCCAGGAGGTTATGGCGAATAAGGCGTGACCATGTCTTATTTACCAAAAGCTGTTCGAAAATTAAATAGATTTTTATTTAATTTATTTAATTAGACTATAGTATGGATCAGATTTATTTAATTAATTTGGTTGATATTTTCGGTTATATTAGTCATAGGTTTGACTAGGATTTTAAATAAGGCAAGATCTACAAGTTCTACCTTAAATAGAATTCTAGTTTAGGAAATTACCTAGTCTAATTCTAGTTTGATTTGGGCTCTAGATTTTCGGCCCTTATAACTTTAATTTTTGGTCCCCTCTATTGTTATAAATAGAGGATCCATGATACATTGTTACTTTAGACTATATTTGATTATTAAGCCTTTGCTTTCAATATCGTCTCTCCCCTTTTAATCTTTTGTGACTTTAGATAATTAAATTCATACTCTTAGATTTAGCACCTCTAAGTTTTACAAAGGGAATTCGCCGTCCACGTTTGAGGGATCATCGGAAACTCGCTATCGAAGAACAACTTAAAGAATTTGGCCTTGTGTACGTTCGAGATTCAAGGCAACTTTCGGGTTGTAATTCACAACACCTTCAACACCGCCACCGCCATCATACACGACGCCTCCACCAGCCATCGTCGTCCACCTCTAGCCTCGCCACCACCGTGATCAAGATCGTGTCCAATTCATCGTGCATACCGTTCCATCCGTAAATCCGTTTCAACTCTATCATACCCTATCTACTCAAGCCATTCTAAACCAATCCATCATCATAGAAAATCCTTCCATAATACCGTCCATAATCTTGTCCAAAACAGCCCCATCCTTGTTGGATATTGTGTTATTTTGTGTGTCATACGTCTAGGTATTTTATTTAGTTTTAGTCGTCTAGTTCGTCCCGTAATTTCTTCCGCATATTTTACTTTGATTATTTGAGTCATCGAAGACACAAAAACTTACGTGTGTCGACGTGTGTTCGTTCCTAGAGTCGGGTCGTATCAAATAGAATTGTGTTTGTAGATAGGTGATCAACCAAAGGATCGGAGACAAAAGGGAGGAATAAATCTCAAACTCATGCAATTGTCTGAATAATAAAGTTCACAACTGATCCCTTTATATAGGGTAGGGATTATGAAAGAAAATTAAACCCTAAATCTAGGAGAAGTTGAAAATCTAAAGGTGTTCTAGTCAAACTAGGATAAAATCAAAAGTTACCAAAAATAAGATAAGAAAAATCTATCTAAATCTAACTAGATAAGGATAAATCCCAAAGTGGATTTGGGCTGGATATTCTCGCCATTCTTGGACCCAAAATACACATCCATGGGCTGAATTAAGTGTATTAATTTCGTGGCCCATGTGTGTGTAATTCTTGCCACCTTTGCATGAACAACAACATCTCCCGATTTCTCATGCAAACGCGTATAACTTTTGATGTACACGTCCAAATGGCGTCGTTTTTCTTCTCACATCTTCATGCTTCCTTCTTCATCATCAAATCATAGCATGTTGACCAATCTCGGGTTAAATATTTGATCTTCATGGGCTGTCCAAAATATCTGAATATTTTAATGCACGTGTGTTCTTCAAATCTTGATCTCTAATCTTTAATTTTGAACAACATGATTATCTTTGAAGCTCTCAATGGTATTCTTGGATTTGATTCATTTATGTTTTTCGGGTTCGTATCATTCCCCTCCTCTTGAAAAGAATTCGTCCTCGAATTCAAATCTCCAGGATCAAAGATGAACACGAAATGAACATCAATCTCTTTTTGCACAAGATCAATAACATGGGGCACATCTTTAGCAACCTGTAAAATAGAGAGAGCACAAGAAAATGGTTGAAAAATGATATTAGCATTCGGCAGCTCTTTCGGGCTCGTTTGCTCGAGTTCTTTGTCAAATAATGCTCTATTGATGCCAATCTCCTTTTCTTCAAAATATGGCTGTATGTCCATCAACTTCTCAACTTTTTTGGATTCCTTAACGGCGGCAACAACCTTCATTTCTTCTCTCTCGACTTCTCCAACGTCTTCACAAGTAGCAACATTTATCAATTTATCAAGAGATGCTTCAACTGAAATTGTTACCTCGAAAGTAGAATCTTCTTTGATGGCAACGATCTCAGATGGTAACTCAATGTGAATCTCCTCTTGAATGTTGCTGGCTTGGCTTGGCACATCCATGACCAGCTGAACTGGTGATGCAGGCCGTGTAGGTGGTACATAGGTACGTAGAAACTCCTTAAATGACTCAGGTTCACTCCAACGAAATGGGGCTGTTTGGCGATGAGCTCTAGGTGACAACTCTACATTTGACTCAACTTGAACCACTTCATTTTGCCTCATCTCTAGACTCTCCAACCACTTCTCTATCTCAATGGCATATTGCACCATGTCTTTCAACTTGTCAAAGTGATACAATGCTATCTTTTCTCGGATTTTCCTTCGTAGACCAGCTAGGAATCTATCCATGGTATCTTCTAGATACTCCTCTATATCAGCTCGTCTCATGGCTTCAATCATTTTGTGGTAGTAGTCATTTACACTTCGATCTCTTTGCCTAAGCTTGTATAGCTTCTCCTCCAATTCCCATTGGTAATGGTCTGGAATGAAGCATTTCCGCATCAAATCTTTCAACTCACGCCATGTGTCGATAGGTGGAAGGTGATCTCGGTGGCATCGATTTTGCTGGAATTCCCACCATGTTGCTGCGTAGTCTTTAAACTCCAATGTGGCTAATTGCACCTTTTTTGGCTCGGGGAAGTAGTAGTACTTAAAAATCT
Source organism: Perilla frutescens (assembly GCA_026008535.1). NCBI lineage: Eukaryota > Viridiplantae > Streptophyta > Magnoliopsida > Lamiales > Lamiaceae > Perilla > Perilla frutescens. Next base: position 20,762,222 of record BRKX01000004.1, read on the forward strand.
TATCAACTCTGCGTTCCCAATCTAGGTACACTTCTGGATCCTATAGACCTTCGAACTCTGGGATGGTTATCTTGTTGCGGTGTAGACCATCGGTATCTCTGAATCGATTTGGGCGGACTCGAACTGGATTCATCTTAACGGTGTAGGTAAACCTGCTGATGGGTGTACGGGTGTATGGGTGTATGTGTGTATGGACTATGTGGTGTATAAGGTGAACCGGGTGTATATGGGTGTGGATTGGGTAATTCGAATCCCCTAGGGTGTAGGAATCAAATTAGATGTGGATAAGTAAGAAAGATCTTGAAGAGATATGGATGAGGATGGAAGAAATCTAAGCAAGGAAGGAAATCTAATGGATGTGGAAAAAGGATTTTGGATGTGTTTGACCAATGTGAACACAATCTAAAGATCCCTAAAAATATGTAAACAAATCTAAAAACAAGGAATTAAAATTGAAAACAAGTAGAACAATCTGATTTTCATTTTTTTTTTTAATCGGCGATTTTTTTTTTCGTTTTTTTTTTGCCGAATACTCTTTCTTCTTTTTTTTTCAATGAATAGAAATCAGATTACAAAAGACTTGATACAAAAATTAAATGACACGTATCATAGATAACTGACACGTATTTGACACGTCGGATTGAACCACGACCAGCAGAGCTGACGTGGCTCTGATGCCAAATTTATGATGTGACCCGGACAACTAATCCAAGACACGAACAAAACGCATGCGGAAGACTTATAGATCGAAACATGTCAGGCGAATGAAGGGATATAATCCGACTCAAATAAACGAACAAACTTACTGATGCGACCCGGACTATGCTAGGACGAATCTTGAGAACGTAGCGGAAGACTTCTAGATACGAAACACGTCAGCGAATGAAGGGTTTCAATCTGACTCGATAAACAACAAAAAATACGACAATCTAGACAACTAAAATACGTAGAAAAATGACATAAACTATATAACACAATACCAATGGCAAAGGGGCTGAAAGGGAACGTGTATGGGGGCTGGAATTAATGAAGGATTCGTGTGTTTGTGGCTTGTGAAGAAGGCTTGGAGTAGATAGGATATGATAGAGTACGATTGAACTTACGGTAAAATGGAACGGTGGAGAACTTGAACTCGAACACGGGCTGAATTGAGGCGTGCGTCGATGGAGTATGGATGGCGTCGAATGGTGTTGATGGATGATGATTCGTTGATGTGAATAACAACCCGATAGCCTCCTTGAATCTCGAACGTACCCAAGGATCGGATAGCGAATACCGGTTAATCCCTCAAGTGGATTAAGCAATACCTTTGAATAAGACTTAAAGTTGCTAGCTCCAAGAATATGAATTTTAAATCAAAACTCACAAAGATTTAAAAGAGGGTTGAGACAATATTGAAAGCAAAGCTTAATAATTCAAATAAGTCTAAAGTAACAATGTGACATGGTTCCCCTATTTATAACACTATGGGGAACGAAATTAAACATAAAAAAGGCTCAAATATTGATCCAAAAGGGATTTCTAACTATACTAGGAAGTTCCCTAAACTAGAATTCTATTCAAGTTAGGAAATTGCCTTAAATACAATTCTAGTCAACCTTGACTATAATATGGACGAAAATTACACTAATAAATAAATAAAAATCTGATCTAATTAATTAAATACCATAGTCTAATTAAATACTATAGTCTAAATAAATCAATCCCTTAATTAAATAACTAAGGGGGACGAAAACTCCATGCAACTTGTCTATGCAATGTGAATCTGCCATGCATGCACAACTTGATGAGTTCTATCTTCATGCATTGTTCTTCAAATCTAGATCTCCAATCTTTGATTATTAACAAAGTAGCAATCTTTGGGATGCTCTCAATTCCTTTGTCATCTTCGAACTTCTTACATACAAATGCTTGGAAAAATCCTTGCAATTGTATTGCTCGAAGTCGTGTAAATGGACCACGTATTTGCAGCTCCGGATTAAGTTCTTCAAGGCTTTTCTTGGCTTCATCATTCCCCTCCTCTTGAAAAGAATTCATCCTCGAATTCAAAGCTCCGGGATCAAAGACGAACACGAACTGGCCATCAAATTCTTTTTGCACAAGCTGCATAAAACACATCTTCATGAACATGAACGAGAACATTCCACTTGTGTTAATCATCCGAAACTCTAGCATAGATTGCCTCGGTATGGTATCCACGTTCAAACTTGGTGGTACATCAACTTCCAATGGAATATCTTCATCAACCTGTAAAATAAAGATATCACAAGAAAATGGTAGACAAAAAATGTTAGAACTCGATGGATTCGCCATGCTAGCTTGTTCGAGCTCTTCATGATCTTCAACCATTGTCTGACGGATATCATTCTCCTTTTCATAACAAGGTTGTATCTCTAATAACTCTTCAACTTCTTCAGCTTCCTCAACTGCATCATCGATCTCTAAATTCACAATTTTTAGTTTATCCTCCATACAATCTTTAGGACTTGTCATCTCCATGGACAAAACATCCAAACTGCAATCTTCTATACTTGTCTTCTCCGGATTAGTAATTTCGAGAATGGGCACCTCTTCATCAACATGAATGGAAACCGACTCCTCTTGATTACAATCGTCTTGAACTAACTCCTCCAAAACTGGCATCTCCTCATGAGATGTTTCTATCATGTCCAACTCTGGCTTAGATTCTTCAACTATCTCATCTTCTAAGCACATAGAAACAGATGGTAATGAGATAAAAGGTACTTCAACGAAGTCTAGAATTGGTACCTTGGAAGTAGAAGCATCATGGGTGGCAATGCTCGACTCTACTTGAACCTCCTCTTTTGACTTCATCTCTAGTTCCTCTAGCCACTTTTCTATCCGAATGGCGTATTCCACCATGTTCTCCAACTCGTCGAAGCGGTACAATGCTACTCTTTCACGGATTGCCCTTCGTAGACCAGCTAGAAATCTATCCATGGTGTCTTCTGGATATTCTTCTACATCAGCTCGTCTCATGGCTTTAATCATTTTGTTGTAGTAGTCATTTACACTTCGATCTCTTTGTCTAAGCTTGTATAGCTTTTCCTCCAACTCCCATTGGTAGTGGTCTGGAATGAAGCGTTTCCGCATCAAATCTTTCAACTGACGCCATGTGTCGATAGGTGAAAGGTGATCTCTATGGCACCAGTTCTGCTGGAATTCCCACCATGTTGTTGCATAGCCTTTAAACTTTGACGAAATTAGTTGCACTTTCTTTTTCTCGGGGAAGTCATAGCACTCAAAAAGTTTTTCTACTTTGCATTCCCAATCCAAATAAATGTCGGGATAGTATAGACCTTCAAACTCAGGTATGATCATGTTGTTGTTGCGGTAGAGATGGTGAGAATTTGGTGTATAGGGTGTATGGGTATACGGAGTATGATTGGTGTATGGTGCATGGACCGGATGGTGCATGGGTGCATATGTGTATGGTCTGGATGGTGTATATGGGTATGAACAGATGATATATGTGGAATAAGATGAATTTTCGATCCCCTTGATGATGGTGGACGAAAATTTGAAGGGAGGAAGTGTATATGGAAGGTTTGGAAGGATTTGGATGGAAGAAAGCTAGAAAAGGAAAGAATTAGATGTATTTTTGAAGTTCCCAAATAGAATAGGAATCCAAAAGTATGGAAGGTAAGAATTAGAAAGGAAAAGGAAAAAAGGGATTAGGTAATTTGGAAAGTGTTACACTGATACGACCCGGACAATTAATCTAGGATGAATAAAAGACGTAGCGGAAGACTTCTGGATACGAAACACGTCAGCGAATGAAGGGCTTTAATCCGACTCGATAAACAACGGAAATTAGACAATCTAGACAACTAAAATACCTAAACTATGACACGAACTATGTAACACAAGAACCGAAGGATAGGGGCTGTATAGGGACGAAATATAGGCTGGAAATTGGGTGTAAATTCATGTGTGATATTGGTGAAGAAAGGCTTGGAGAAGGTAGGATATGATAGGGATGCAACGAACTTACGGATAAAATGAACGGTGGTTGATTGCTCGAACTTGGGGGACTGAATTGAGGTGTGCGTCGATGCGGATGGGCGTCGTCGATGTGGTTGATGGATGATGATTCGTTGATGTGAATCACAACTCGATAGCCTCCTTGAATCTCGAACGTACCCAAGGATGAAATCTCTAAGTTGATCTTCGGATAGCGAATACCGGTTAATCCCTCAAGTGGATTAAGCAATACCCTTGAATAAGACTTAAAGTTGCTAGCTCCAAGAATATGAATTTTAAATCAAAACTCACAAAGATTTAAAAGGGGATTGAGACAATATTGAAAGCAAAGCTTAATAATTCAAATAAAGTCTAAAGTAACAATGTGACATGGTTCCCCTATTTATAGGACATAAGGGAACGAAATTATGCATAAAAAAGGCTTAAAAAATTGATCCAAAAGGGATCTCTAACTATTCTAGGAAGTTCCCTAAACTAGAATTCTATTCAAGGTAGGAAATTGCCTTAAATACAATTCTAGTCAACTATGACTATATTATGGACAAAAATTACATAATAAATAATTAAAAATCTGAACTAAACTATAGTCTAACATAATTAAATAAATACTATAGTCTAAATAAAATTCAATCCCTCAATTAAATAAATTAAAGGGCCAAATATCTGATCTCGTGCACGAATGCACAACTCGACGAGTTCCTCATGTTCTCTTCTTCAAACCTTGATCTCCAATCTTTAAATACTAGCAAAGTAACAATTTTGGAGTTGCTCTCAACATCTTTGTCATCTTCGAATTTCTTACATACAAATGCTTGGAAAAATCCTTGCAATTGTATTGCTCGAAATCGTGTAATTGGACCACGTATTTGCAGCTCCGGATTAAGTTCTTCAAGGCTTTTCGTGGCTTCATCATTCCCCTCCTCTTGAAAAGAATTCGTCCTCGAATTTAAAGCTCCGGGATCAAAGACGAACACGAACTGGCCATCAAATTCTTTTTGCACAAGCTGCATAAAACACATCTTCATGAACATGAACGAGAACATTCCACTTGTGTTAATCATCCGAAACTCTAGCATAGATTGCCTCGGTATGGTATCCACGTTCAAACTTGGTAGTACATCAACTTCCAATGGAACATCTTCATCAACCTGTAAAATAAAGATATCACAAGAAAATGGTAGACAAAAAATGTTAGAACTCGATGGATTCGCCATGCTAGCTTGTTCGAGCTCTTCATGATCTTCAACCATTGTCTCACGGATATCATTTTCCTTTTCATAACAAGGTTGTATCTCCAACAACTCTTCAACTTCTTCAGCTTCCTCAACTGCATCATCGATCTCTAAATTCACAATTTGTAGTTTATCCTCCATACAATCTTTAGGACTTGTCATCTCCATGGACAAAACATCCAAACTGCAATCTTCTATACTTGTCTTCTCCGGATTAGTAATTTCGAGAATGGGCACCTCTTTATCAACATGAATGGAAACCGGCTCCTCTTGATTACAATCGTCTTGAACTAACTCCTCCAAAACTGGTATCTCCTCATGAGATGTTTCTATCATGTCCAACTCTGGCTTAGATTCTTCAACTATCTCATCTTCTAAGCACATAGAAACAGATGGTAATGAGATAAAAGGTACTTCAACGAAGTCTAGAATTGGTACCTTGGAAGTAGAAGCATCATGGGTGGCAATGCTCGACTCTACTTGAATCTCCTCTTTTGACTTCATCTCTAGTTCCTCTAGCCACTTTTTTATCCGAATGGCGTATTCCACCATGTCTTCCAACTCGTCAAAGCGGTACAATGCTACTCTTTCACGGATTGCTCTTCGTAGACCAGCTAGAAATCTATCCATGGTGTCTTCTGGATATTCTTCTACATCAGCTTGTCTCATGGCTTCAATCATTTTGTTGTAGTAGTCATTTACACTTCGATCTCTTTGTCTAAGCTGGTATAGCTTTTCCTCCAACTCCCATTGGTAATGGTCTGGAAAGAAGTGTTTCTGATATGACCCAAACACGAACTAGGATGATAATAACGATGTAGCGGAAGACTTATGAATCGAAACACGCCAGAATTTAGAAGGATTCAATCCGACACAAAAATACGGTTAATCTAGACAACTAAAATACCTAGAACTATGACACAAATTAAATAACACAAATCAAAGGTTCAAGGGGTTGAATTGGACGTGTATGAGGGTTGGATTTATGAGGGAATTTCGTGTGTGAAGTATGGTGAAGAAGGGCTTGGAGAAAGTAGGATATGATAGTGTTTGAACGGACTTACGGATATAACGAACGGATGTAGAACTCGGACGTGAAGGGGCTGCCGTGGGATGGACGTTGATGGCTGATTTGGATGGCGTCGAAGATGGTGTTGGACGTGTGTTGTGTGGTGATTCACAACCCGATAGCCTCCTTGAATCTCGAACGTCTTCAAGGTTGAAATCTCCAAGTTGTTCCTCGATAGCGAATACCGGTCAATCCCTCAAGTGAATTCAGCAATACCCTTGAATAAGAATTGTAGTTGCTAGCTCCAAGAATGAATATTTTCGTGTGAAAAGTATTCAAAAGACAAATAGATTTGAGACACAAATTGAATGCAAAAGCAAATTAATTCAAGAATGTCTACAGTAACAATGAGACATGGTTCCCCTATTTATAAGTACTATGGGGGACGAAAATTTAGCATAAAAAAGGCCTAAAGATTGATCTAAAAGGGATCTCTAACTATACTAGGAAGTTCCCTAAACTAGAATTCTATTCAAGGTAGGAAATTGCCTTAAATACAATTCTAGTCAAACTTGACCTCATTACGGACGAAAATTACTCCTAATTAATTAAATAAATCTGATCCAACTATAGTCTTAATTAAATAAAATAAATACCATAGTCTAAATAAAATCAACCCCATAATTAAATTAATTAAGGGCCGATTTCTTGCACAAAATCGCACACACATGCACACGGCAATTACATGCACATGCACACATGCACTTGAACTCTTCATCTTCATCTCTTCAAGATTAATACTCCATGGTGTGTTCTTGATCTTCAATAGTTAATAAATTAACTATCTTGGAATTGCTTCTCTTGACTTCTTGATCTCCAATCTTGATCTTTCTTCGAATCAACACTTGCAAGTAAGCTTGCAACTTCTTAGCTCTTGATCTCGTGATTGGTCCTCTAAATTGCAACTCCGGTTCTTCTTCATTTTTGTTCTCCATGGCTTCATCCTTCTCCCCTGCTGAAAAGAATTCGTCCTCGAATTTGCATCTTCATCTTGATCGAATTCACCTACATCAAAGGGAGATAAATCAGCAACATTAAATGTGGAAGAACACTTATGCTCACCAGGTAGATCAATGCGGTATGCATTGTCATTGACACGGCTTAAGACGGTGAAAGGACCATCTCCTCTTGGTGACAACTTCGATTTCCTTAGGTTAGGAAACCTTCCGGGGCTCAAATAGATCCAAACACGATCACCGGGCTGAAATACAACACGTTTGCGATGAGTATTACGGGCGGCGGCGGTTTTGGTTCCTCTATGCTCGATCCGGGCTCTAACTTTTTCATGCATCTCCTTGATAAGATGATGTGACCCGGACAATGAATCCAAGACACGAAGAATACGCAGGCGGAAGACTTTAAGGACTCGAACAACGTCAGCTAAAGAAGGATTCAAACCGACTCGAATTAAACGGTAAAACTTACTAGAAATCGAAGATACGAACTATGACTCGATGAACACACTTGATACGTCGAAGGGTGGCTGGAATCTGATGGTGAACGACGGTGGACAGCGGTGGAGTGTTGGTGATGGCGGCGGTGGTTTGGTAGAAGAATAGGACAGATCGGTGAACCCGTGTTGAATCAACCCGAACGCACTCGTCTAGCTTCTCCGGATAGAAATTCTCCCAAGTACTTAATTATACCCTGAAGAACTTAAATAAGACTATTGATTTGCTAGAACAATAGAATTGTAGATAAAATTTTGATCAACCGAAGGATCGTGAGACAGATTGAGAATAACTCTTTATTTCTTGCAATTGTCTGCATTATGAATGTCACAGGGTGCTCCTATTTATAGGAGAGATTATGAACGAAAATTAACCCTAATTAACTAGATAAACATCAAAAAATACTAATCCTAAGCAATCTAGGATAAAATCAAAAGATACCAAAAATAAGATAACAAAAATCTATCTAAATCTAACTAGATAAGGATAAATCCCACAATGGATTTGGGCCTGTATTTCCACACCATCTTGGACCTTAGAACTCGATCATGGGCTGGATTAACATGAATAATTTCGTGGCCCATGGTACAATTAATATTACCACCTTTGCATGAAAAACAGCATCTCCCGATTTCCCATGCAAACGCGTATAAGTTTTTATGCACACGTCCAAATGGCGTGATTCTTCTTCTCACGTCTTCATGATACCTTCTTCATCATTAATAGATAGCATGGTGATCCATCTTGGGCTGCTCTTCACTTCATCTTCATGCAACTCGAATTTGCGATGAATAGAAGCTTGTAAATAAGCTTGCAACTTCTTAGCTCGCAAACGCGTCATTGGACCTTTAAACTGCAGCTCCGGATCATCTTCTTCTTTGCCTTGCATGACCTCATCATAAGATCAGCTCTCTTCAATCCTTTAACACTCGTTAGATGCTCAACGGGTAAAGGAATCAAATCATTAGGCGTTAGTGGATTAAAACCATAAACAACCTCAAATGGAGACATGTTAGTAGAAGAATGAATAACACGATTGTAAGCAAACTCAGCATAAGGTAAATATTCTTCCCATGACTTCACATTATTCTTAATCAACGATCTAAGCAATGTTCCTAAAGTACGATTCACAACCTCAGTTTGACCATCAGTTTGTGGATGACATCCAGTAGAAAACAATAACTTAGTACCTAGCTTTCCCCAAAGAACGCGCCAAAAATGTCCCAAAAATTTAGAATCCCTATCACTAACAATAGTACGCGGAATTCCATGTAATCTAACAACATGCACAAAGAAGAAATTGGCTATTTGAACAGCATCATCAGTTTTCCTACATGCAATGAAATGCGCCATTTTGGAAAACCTATCAACTACAACAAACACAGAATCTTTACCCGATCTAGATCTAGGCAATCCCAAAAATAAAATCCATAGATAAATCAATCCAAGGACTAGATGGAGCAGGTAATGGCGTGTACAAACCAAAAGGATGCGAAGTAGATTTAGACTTATGACAAGTAATACATCTACTACACATGCGTTCAACATCACGTTTCATATGCGGCCAAAAGAAATGCTCATGCAACAAGGATAATGTCTTATGCACACCAAAATGTCCCATTAATCCCCCCGCATGCGATTCTAAAACAAGTAGCTCACGCATAGAACAAGTAGGAATGCACAACTTAGATCCTTTAAACAAAAACCCATCATGCACATAAAATCCATCAAATGACTTGGTAGAATTCGAACACTTAGCATATATGGGGCTGAAATAATCGTCCATGGCATACAATGATTTAATGGACTCAAAACCAAGCATCTTAGCATGCATTAGGTTAAGCAACGTGTACCTTCGAGAGAGGGCGTCGGCGATGACGTTGTCTTCTCCTTTCTTGTACTTGATGACGTATGGAAACGACTCGATAAATTCGACCCATCTCGCATGACGCTTGTTCAAGTTGCTTTGACCTTTCAAGTGCTTCAAGTTCTCATGATCCGTGTGAATGACGAACTCCTTGGGCCACAAGTAGTGCTGCCATGTATCCAATGCACGCTTCAAAGCGTATAGCTCTTTATCGTACATCGAATAGCGTAAGGCGGCGCCATTGAGCTTCTCACTGAAGTACGCCACGGGCCGTTTTTCCTGCATCAAAACAGCACCAATACCTATCCCAGAGGCATCACACTCGATCTCAAAAGTTTTGGAAAAATCAGGTAAACACAAAACAGGAGCAGAACATAACAAAGATTTCAAAGTATTGAACGCATGCTCTTGTTGCTTACCCCATTCAAACTTGCGATCCTTCTTACTTAGCTCAGTAATAGGCACGGCAATGCTAGAGAAATCGTGCACAAAGCGACGATAAAATCCGGCAAGGCCGTGAAAGGATCGAACTTCAGACGCGGTTTTGGGCGTTGGCCATTCCTCAATCGCTTTGATTTTGGAACGATCAACCTCAATACCTCTACAACTCACAACAAAGCCTAAGAATACTACTTCATTCAAACAAAAAGAACACTTAGAGATGTTGCCATACAATCGAGCATCTCTCAAAAGCATAAATACGCGCCTAAGGTGATCTAGGTGCGCCTGTGCACTGTGACTGTATATCAGGATATCATCAAAATAAACAACAATATATTTCCCAATAACATCACGCAAAACATGGTTCATCAATCTCATAAATGTGCTCGGTGCATTTGTGAGACCAAAAGGCATAACCAACCATTCATATAAACCATGCTTAGTCTTAAAAGCTATTTTCCATTCATCTCCTTCATGCATGCGAACTTGAAAATAACCAGATCTCAAATCAATCTTAGAAAAAATCTTAGATCCACTAAGTTCATCTAGCATATCATCAAGTCTAGGGATAGGAAAATGATACTTAACTGTTATCTTGTTGATGGCTCTGCAATCCATGCACATTCTCCATTCATTCTTCTTCTTTGGCACTAGAATCACTGGAACTGCACATGGGCTCATCGACTCTCTGATTTTCTTCTTGTCCAATAGCTCCTTAACTTGACGGTCTATCTCCTTAGTCTTTTCAGGCGACGTGCGGTAAGCTGGACGATTCGGCAAGACGGCTCCGGGCACGAAATCAATCTGGTGCTCGATCCCACGAACTGGAGGTAATCCACTTGGAATCTCTTCCGGAAATACGTCCTCGAACTCCTTCATAAGTGGCTGCACATCACTAGGCAAAGAAATATCATTAGTAGCACTGTTCTTACAAGTTAGAAGAACTAAAGGCAAACCTGCTTTAATAGCTTTCTCAACGCCTTTAATTGTGCAAAACAGGGCTCGATTCTTCTCTTGTGTCTTGGGGGCTGAACTCACGCCTTTTCCATGTATAATGGAGCTGGAATAAGGTGTGGAAAGGGCTGCAATGGTTGTGGAAGAAGTAGGGAGTGGCGGTGATGAAGATTCGGCCGTGGAAGGGCCGTTGGCGGCGGCGGCTCGAACGGCTGCGGCTACGGTCTTCTCTCGCTCTTCTTTGAACCTTGCTCACATTATTTCTTGCTCCTCTTGAACAGCTTAGGGTGTCAACGGCTTCAAGATAGTGGTTCGGCCGTCTTTCTTCACTGTGTAGGTGTTCGTGAGTCCGTCGTGTACGGCTTATCTATCGAATTGCCATGGCTCCCTAAAAGTATATGTGCTGCATCCATAGGAATAACATCGCATAATATAGTGTCAGAATAATGACCAATGGAAAAGGATACATGTACCTGACCGGTTACACGAACTGTGCCTCTTTCGGTAAGCCATTGCAAACGGTATGGATTTAGATGCTTCACAGTGGATAATCCAAGCTTGTCAACTGCGTACTGGCTTACGGCATTGATAACACTGCCGCTATCAATTATCATCGCGCAAGTCTTGCTTTGAATAGCAACTTTCGTGTAGAAGATGTTCTCTCGCTGTGATTGTTGCTCTTCTTCTCGGTTTATGTTCAGACTGTGGATTGAAACTAAACTGACATGAAGATTCTCAGGTTCTTCTTCTTCAAGCTCATCTTGGGCGTCTTCTTCAGGTGAAGGATCGGCCTTGGCTGGTTCATCATCTTCATTGGCTGATTCGAGCTCATTCTGATCCGTGATGAATAGAACTCGTCGGTTTGGCATTTATGGCATTGAACATCTCGGGCTCGACTAGGGGCTGAAGTTGGTGCCGGGGTGGGTTGATTGGGCCGTTGTAATGGCGGCCTGGGTGTAGACTCGGGTCTACGGCTTGATTATGGAGTAGAACGGTCGAAACGGCGTTCCGGAGGTCAATATTGACCACGGGGACGAGTAGGATCAACAAAAGGAGTAGAAGGTGATGTGGAAGGTGTAACTTTACTCCAAGATTGGCGAGTAGGGGCTGAAGTCTGACTGGATCGACGGCGGCCTTCTCGCAACTGCTTTTCCACGATTGATGCGTACTGCACCATTCTCTCTATGCTTGTGAATTCTTTGAGCTCCACTTCACATGCAATATCGGGATTCATACCTTCAATGTACCGAATGATAGTAGCATTTAAGGTCTCTTCTTTCCCAACTCGATTCAAGGCAGTTTCGAGCTCTTTATGGTACTCTTCAATCGATCTGGTCCGTTGCTTGATCCGGTTGAGCTTCTTCTCAAGCTCTCTTTCATAGTGGACTGGGATGAAGCGTCCACGCATGAATCCTTTCATCTCCTCCCAATTGTCGATGGGTGGATTGCAATTTCTGCGCCTTCTTTCTTGCTGCATCTCCCACCAAGTGGTTGCGTAGCCTCTGAACTCCAAACATGCTAATTGCACCTTTTTGGCTTCTGAGAAGTCATAGCATGCAAAAATCTTCTCTACCTTACATTCCCAATCTAGGTAGACATCGGGATCGTGAAGGCCTTCAAACTCCGGAATGCTCGTTTTGATGTTGTTGAGCATTCGGTCTTCATTATAGTCATCTCGACTATTGCTGCGTCTCGGGAGACGGCCTCGATCAAATTCTTCAGTATTTTCATCAAAGTACTCCTCCTCTGGCTCGTTTTGACGCTCTAAGCGCTGATTTCCTCGAATGGCTTGAGGGAAAACGGGCGTTGTTTTAGTGCGTTCAAGAGCATGCACTAAATCATCTATCTTGTCAGAGAGAGCCTGGTGTTGTCTTTGAACGTGTTTGGACAGCGCTTCAAAGTGATACTTAGGATCCCACGGTGCGGGTGGATCCGAGGAAGACTCCATGGGAGCTTTGGATGGATTCCGGGGTGGATCGACAGGTGGTGTGTCGACTGGGGGAGTCTGGGATGACTCGGAACGTGTGCCTTTCTTCATGATACCTACAAGATGAACAAACGTAAAGGAAAACAAGGTAGAACCTCACAACCTCACTTTCTCTCGTTTGTTTTCACTCTTGATTTTACCTCTCGTGTTTGCACTCAAAGTGTTTAGTGAAGTGTGTGTGTTGTGTATAATGGAATGAAGGAGTAGAACTCTTTGTCGAATGTCGAGGGTACGGTTGAATTGCACGAAGGTGTAGACGAGTATCACTATTTAGGATCAATGTATGGTATGGGGTACGTGAGTGAACGTGAGATGTATATGTGGCAAAGGGTGGGGACGTGTGGGGTATAGGTGGCGTGGGGTAGGTGGGTCGAGTAGGGTAAGGTGTATTAGGTTTAGATGGATCCCCAAGTGTAGATGGAAAGATGTAGGAAGGAAAAGGAAGGAAAGAATAGGTTATATGGAAAATGTTACACAATTGTGGCACAATTCTAAATATCCTAATTGGACTAGACTCTATAAGGAATGAACCAAAATTAAATTACAACTAAAAATGAAACTACCAAAATAAAATAAAACTTGGAAGGAAAGTTCCAAAAATAAAATAAGACTCAAAGGAAATTACCAACTAAGGAATTATCCTAGAAGGAAATTACCAAAATTAAAATAGAACTTAGAAAGAAAGTTCCAAAAATAAAATAGACTCACAAGGTAACTACCAAATAAGATGAAATACTAAAAGGAAATTACCAAAATAAATCAAGACTCAAATTGGTAACACAATGAATATACCTCTTTTTTTTTTTTTAAATTTCGGATTTTTTCTTCTCTTTTATCCGATTTTTTTTTTTTTTTTTCGGTCTTTTTGTTTTTTTTTTGACCGTTTCTTTTTTTTTTTAATGAACAACTATGCTATTACAACTCGATAAAATAAAATTAAAATAACAAGACACGTAAGACGACACGTAGGATAAAAATGACACGTCGGATTGAACCACGACCAGCAAAGCTGACGTGGCTCTGATGCCAAATGTATGATACGACCCAGACACGAACTAGGACGATAATAACGACGTAGCGGTTAATCTAGACAACTAAAATACCTAGAACTATGACACAAATTAAATAACACAAACCAAAGGTTCAAGGGGCTGAATTGGACGTGTATGAGGGTTGGATTTATGAGGGAATTTCGTGTGTGAAGTATGGTGAAGAAGGGCTTGGAGAAGGTAGGATATGATAGTGTTTGAACGGACTTACGGATATAACGAACGGATGTAGAACTCGGACGTGAAGGGGCTGCCGTGGGATGGACATTGATGGCTGATTTGGATGGCGTCGAAGATGGTGTTGGACGTGTGTTGTGTGGTGATTCACAACCCGATAGCCTCCTTGAATCTCGAACGTCTTCAAGGTTGAAATCTCCAAGTTGTTCCTCGATAGTGAATACCGGTCAATCCCTCAAGTGAATTGAGCAATACCCTTGAATAAGACTTGTAGGAGCTAGATGAATATTTTCGTGTGACAAGTATTCAAAAGACAAATAGATTTAAGACACAAATTGAATGCAAAAGCAAATTAATTCAAGAATGTCTAAAGTAACAATGAGACATGGTTCCCCTATTTATAAGTACTAAGGGGGACGAAAATTTAGCATAAAAAAGGCCTAAAGATTGATCCAAAAGGGATCTCTAACTATACTAGGAAGTTCCCTAAACTAGAATTCTATTCAAGGTAGGAAATTACCTTAAATACAATTCTAGTCAAACTTGACCTCATTATGGACGAAAATTACTCCTAATTAATTAAATAAATCTGATCCAACTATAGTCTTAATTAAATAAAATAAATACCATAGTCTAAATAAAATCAACCCCATAATTAAATTAATTAACGACCGATTTCTTGCACAAAATCGCACACACATGCACACGGCAATTACATGCACATGCACACATGCACTTGAACTCTTCATCTTCATCTCTTCAAGATTAATACTCCATGGTGTGTTCTTGATCTTCAATAGTTAATAAATTAACTATCTTGGAATTGCTTCTCTTGACTTCTTGATCTCCAATCTCGATCTTTCTTCGTATCAACACTTGAAAGTAAGCTTGCAACTTCTTAGCTCTTGATCTCGTGATTGGTCCTCTAAATTGCAACTCCGGTTCTTCTTCATCTTTGTTCTCCATGGCTTCATCAGTTTCCGCATCAAATCTTTCAACTCACGCCATGTGTCGATAGGTGGAAGGTGATCTCTATGGCACCGGTTCTGCTGGAATTCCCACCATGTTGCTGCGTAGCCTTTAAACTTTGACGAAACTAGCTGCACTTTCTTCTTATCGGGGAAGTCATAGCACTCAAAAAGTTTATCTACTTTACGTTCCCATTCCAAATAGATGTCGGGATAGTATAGACCTTCAAACTCAGGTATGATCATGTTGTTGTTGCGGTAGAGATAGCGAGAATTTGGTGTATAGGGTGTATGGGTATACGGAGTATGAATGGTGTATGGACCGGATGGTACATTGGTGCATATGTGTATGGTCCGGAAGGTGTATATGAGTGTGAACAGATGATATATGTGGAATAAGATGAATTTTTGATCCCCTTGATGATGGTGGATGAAAATTTGAAGTGAGGAAGTGTATATGGAAGGTTTGGAAGAATTTGGATGGAAGAAAGCTAGAAAAGGAAATAATTAGATATATTTTTGAAGTTCCCAAATAGAATAGGAATCTAAAAATAAATCCAAAAGTATGGAAGGTAAGAATTAGTGATGAGATCGTGCCTAGCAATGATCCAGATGATCCGGAGTTGCAGTTCAAAGGTCCTGTGACGCGTTTGCGAGCTAAGAAGTTGCAAGCTTATCTACAAGCTTCAATAAGGCGCAAATTCGAAATGCATGAAGATGAAGTGAAGAGCAGCCCGAGATGGATCACTATGCTAACCATTGATGATAAAGAATAAGGCTTGAAGTTAGTCGGTATGGGCATACTGACCAGATTGCATGAAGTTAGTCGGTATGGGCATACTGACCAAGTGGATGTTGAAGATAACGTGTGGATTCATGGAATAATAGTCCAACACGTTATTAAGGAGCCCAAGTCCATAAGTGGCGACAATTTGAAGGCCCAAAATCAATTTGGGATTTATTTTTTATCTAGATAGATTTTTATTATTTTATTTTTGGTATCTTTTAATTCTTACCTTAAAAACAGATTTGGATAAGGTAACAATCCTAGTTAGATTGGTATTGATATTTTCGGCCATATCCTAGTCTAGATACCTTAGGATTTTCGGCCATAGCTATTAGTATAAATAGGACATCTATGTTTCATTCACAAGTTAGACAATTGCATGAATACAATATTTATTTCTCTTTTGTCTCCCAGATCCTTAGGTTGATCGAAAATTATCCAACAATTCTATTGAATTAGCAATCCAATAGTCTTAATCAAGTTCTTCAGGGTACGTTCAAGTACTTGGGAGAATTGCTATCCGGAGAATTAGTCGTGCGCGTTCGAGTTAATACAACACGGGTTCGCCGATCCTGATTATCCATTCTACCTTGTCACCACCGCCGCCAATACCTCACGACGACCACCGCCATCCACGCCGCCGTCCGCCGCCTAGTCCAACCACCTTCATCGTGTTCAAGTGTCTACCTCGAGTACTCAAGTTTTCTAGTAAGTTCTATCGTTTAATTCGTGTCGGATTCTACCCTTCTTTAGCTGACGTAGTTCGAGTCCTTAAAGTCTTCCGCCTGCGTTTCATTCGTGTCTTGGATTCATTGTCCGGGTCACATCATAAATTTGGTATCAGAGCCACGTCAGCTCTGCTGGTCGTGGTTCAATCCGACATGTCATCTACGTGTCAGTTTCTGTCGTACGTGTCATTTAAATTTTTGTATCGTATCTATTGTAATCTGATTATTGTTCATTGAAAAAAAAAAAGAGTAAAAGAGCAAAGGGATCGAAATCCCTACAGCAAAAAAAAAAAAAAATGAAAATCTGATTTAATTCTTGTTATTTTCGAATTTTAATCCTTGTTTTTAGATTGTTTCCATCTTAGATAGATATTTTAGGATTTGTTAGATTGTGTTCACACTTGGTCAAACTTATCCAAAAGTATTCTACCTTATCTACTAGATTTCATACCTTGTTTAGATATCTCCCATACTCATCCATATCTAATCAAGATCTTCCATCATTATCCACCTATAATTTTCGAATTCTACTCCTATAGTGTTCGAAAATTCCAATCCACATACACCTACACCCGGTTCACCTTATACACCACATAGTCCATACACCCGTACACCCATACACCCATACACCCGTACACCCGTGGTCCACATACACCACCAGCTGAATTACTCATTCCATACGCCTACTTCTACTCTTAGCAACCTTCCGGCTTGATTCTATCCGTTGGAGCTTGAAGAAGACCCAGAGGAGCTAATCAAGAGAAGCTGCTGAAGTTTTCGATCCACCCACCCCCATATTTCACTCCACACGTGCACCACACATACTTGAGAGTTAAACACGAGTGGAAAAATCAAGAGTGACATACACGAGCGTTTGTGAGGGATTGTGAGGTTCTACTTTACTTTTTCTTCACGTTTGTTTGTTTTGCAGCATAAATGGCTATAGCTCAGCCACCACAACTAGACCAACGAGAAGATTTTTTCTACACCCGTTGTTCCATCCAAGACCACACTTGTTCCATGATCATTGACAGTGGAAGTGATTTTAACGCCATTAGTCAATATGCAGTCGACAAGCTCGGCCTAGTACCACAGATGCATCCCAAGCCCTATAAGTTGCAGCGGCTTACAGTCACAAATCAGGTAAGTGTCGCATTTACTATTGGTCGATATACTGACACTGTTCTAGGTCAACCGTGGCAATTCGATCGAAGAGCAGTGCACGATTGTCACGCCAACACGTATTCCTTCACTTGGAATAGACGTACCACCATACTGAGACCTTTGGCACCTGAGGACGTCATTAAGGATCAGAAGTGGATGCAAGAAAAGTTTAAAGCCGAAAGGGAAAAGAAGGCCATAGCTACCCAGAGCGAATCAATCGCCACCGTCCCTAGCACTATTTCGACACCGTTGGAGTCTTGTTCGCATCAAGACATGTCGTCTAGTTCATCCAACGCAGATCACCAGTTAAAGTCAGACATGATAAGTGAAGCTACAATTCCGTCCCAGCCCGTATGCATTGATCCAACACTTGATTCGGGTAAGTCGGATAATCTGTTAATTTCTCAGAACAGTGCTACTAATGATTGTTTTTCTAGTGATGTGCAGATCAAGAAGAGAGAGTTCGAGATAGAGCAGCCTGGAATAGCTACATCCAACCCTGAAGGCAGCTCGAAAGAAGTTTCCAACTCTCAAGAGGAGATCCACGAAGAGCTGAAGTTGGAGCATGACAATGTTCGACGTAGAGATCAGCTTGTTCTAGATAAGTCGTCCAATACCCACGTTGTTTATCTTAAGGACGTGTTACTTGAAATCGAAAGAGGTAAGTACCATCTATACTATTCTAGTATTGATAGGTATTTGATGTGTATAGTTGAATCCATGTTCCTTTTTAGAATTAATTTGACATTTGGATTTGACTTGAATTGCATGAAAAGGTTGAAAAGTAGAAAGCTATTGTTTGTTCCAACCAAGTGTAAGATGCGAGCATGGTATTTGAATTCGATTAGTTTGTGTTTTTCCATTGCTCATTTGAAAGCTATTCATAGTGTTGAACATGTTGGAAATTGCATGATTGTTTATTATACCATGTTAGATCCATTATATGTTACACATTGGATAGTTGATTGTTTTGTTGAGTGTTGTGCTGAAGCATTGTCAAGAAGGTACGTTCTCTTGAACCTTATGCATGCTAAGATGTTGGGATTTGATGCAATTAAGGAGTTGTGTGCATGTGATGAGTTCCTTGCACCGATCTATGCTCTTTGTTGCTCTAAATCTCGTTCACATGATGGATATTTTGTGCATGAGAGGTTCTTGTTCAAGGGTTCACAGTTGTGTATTCCTAAGTCTTCTATGCGTGAATTGTTAGTTCTTGAATCGCATGCGGGAGGTTTAATGGGTCACTTTGGTATGTCAAAAACATTAGACTTGCTGGATGAACACTTTTATTGGCCGCATATGAGACATGATGTTGAGAATGTGTGTAGTAGATGTATAACATGCAAGAAATCGAAATCTACATCACACCCATTTGGTTTATACACTCCTCTACCAGCCCCGTCTTCTCCATGGATGGATTTATCTATGGATTTCATATTAGGATTACCACGGTCTAGGTCTGGTCGAGATTCCATATTTGTTGTAGTTGATAGGTTTTCCAAGATGTCTCATTTCATTACATGTAGGAAAACCGATGATGCAGTACACATAACCAATTTGTTCTTTATACATGTTGTGCGTTTACATGGAATACCTAGAACTATTGTTAGTGATAGGGATTCTAAGTTTCTTGCACATTTTTGGCGTGTACTATGGGGAAAATTAGGTACCAAGTTGTTGTTTTCTACTGCATGTCATCCACAAACGGATGGTCAAACTGAAGTAGTTAATCGCACCTTAGGTACTTTGCTGCGTTCTTTGGTTAAAAACAACTTGAAATCATGGAAAGATTGTTTGCCATATGCTGAATTTGCTTATAATCGCGTTGTGCATTCATCTACCAATATGTCTCCGTTTGAAGTTGTGATACCCCGACCCTTTTTGCTAAATTATAAATTTTAATTTTAGTAAATGATTTCGAATTAATATTGTTGAATATTAATCATGTGAGTATGTTTGTATGTTATGCCGTTGTTTTATTGCAGGTTCTCTTACTCGAGCCAATACGTCATAGCACGGTGGTATTATACTAAGTGAATAATACACGTTAATGTTTAATGTTAAAATTTGTCGAGTTATGTGATGATAATCGAGTGTGTTTATATTTAAATTAATATTTTTTTCATACCTTGAACACCCTAACGCTGAGTTGATCGGGGGTGCCTTGAAAATTTAAAGGAAAATGGAGTGGTTTAAGTTCGGGAGTCGTTTAAA
Source organism: Perilla frutescens (assembly GCA_026008535.1). Classification (NCBI taxonomy): domain Eukaryota; kingdom Viridiplantae; phylum Streptophyta; class Magnoliopsida; order Lamiales; family Lamiaceae; genus Perilla; species Perilla frutescens. The sequence goes on from BRKX01000004.1 coordinate 20,782,315, forward strand.
ATAAGGGGGTGAACCTAAGCTCCATCTTCTATGGTGCAAGAACGAGGTCAACTAAGAGGATCATTACAGCAATGAAGGCAATGAAGTTATTGAAGAAAAGAGGGTGTCAGGGATTTCTCGTTAGCATTGTGGAGTCAACGTCCACTAAAGTCCAGGTGTCAGATGTACCAGTGGTGAACGAATTTCCCGATGTATTCCCAGACGAGTTGCCAGGGATTCCTCCTGACCGTCAGATCGAGTTCACCATCGACCTAGTGCCAGGTGCGGCACCAATATCTAAAGCTCCGTATAGAATGGCGCCAAAGGAGTTACAAGAGCTCAAAGTTCAACTTCAGGAGTTACTTGACAACAAGCTAATCCGGCCAAGTGTTTCACCATGGGGAGCACCTGTGCTATTCGTGAAGAAAAAGGATGGATCGATGCGGATGTGCATTGATTATAGAGAGTTGAACCGGTTAACGATCAAGAACAAGTACCCGCTGCCAAGAATTGAAGATTTGTTTGATCAACTGAGGGGAGCCGGTGTGTTTTCAAAGATTGACTTGAAGTCTGGTTATCATCAATTGAAGATCAAGGAGAGTGACATTCCAAAGACGGCATTTAGAACGCGGTATGGTCACTATGAGTTCACGGTGGTACCTTTTGGATTGACCAACGCGCCTGGAGTCTTCATGGACTTGATGAATCGAGTGTTCCATCCGTACCTCGACCAGTTCGTAATAGTCTTCATCGATGATATCTTGATTTATTCAAGAAGTAAGGAGCAACACGCAGAGCATCTCAGAATCGTATTGGAGACGCTAAAGAAAGAAGAGTTGTATACAAAATTTTCAAAATGCGAGTTTTGGTTGGAATGAGTGGCATTCCTTGGCCACGTGGTAACATCAAATGGAATCAAAGTAGACCCGTCGAAAGTGGAAGCTGTTAGCAATTGGAAGACGCCATCAAATGTTAATGAAGTCCGAAGCTTCTTAGGACTAGCGGGTTACTATAGAAGATTTATCGAGGGGTTTTCCAAGATAGCAAGTCCTTTGACAAGATTAACAAGGAAGGATGAGAAGTTCCAATGGAGTGAAAAGTGTGAGCAGAGTTTTCAAGAATTGAAGCGACGTCTCGTGTCAGCCCCAGTGTTGATTATTCCTGATGGGACAGAAGGCTTTGTCATCTATAGTGACGCCTCGAAGCAAGGACTTGGTTGTGTTTTGATGCAGCATGGAAAGGTAGTAGCGTATGCATCAAGACAGTTGAAGGTGCATGAACGTAATTATCCGACGCATGATCTTGAATTAGCAGCCGTGGTTTATGCATTGAAGATTTGGAGGCATTACCTCTATGGAAGCAAGTGCGAGATCTACACCGACCACAAAAGTTTGAAGTAATTCTTCACCCAAAAGGAGTTGAATTTACGTCAAAGGAGATGGTTAGAGTTGGTGAAGGATTACGACTGTACGATCTTATATCATCCTGGAAAGGCGAATGTCGTAGCTGATGCCTTAAGCCGAAAGATCTATCTTCCAACCAGGCAAGAGCAGTTGATCAAGGAGTTTGAGAAGATGAACCTAGAGGTGGTGGATCCTTCCAACACCACTCAAGGGATTTTAGCAGCCTTAGTGGTTCGACCACTAATTCGTGATCGAATTCGTGAAGCTCAAGTCGACGATCCTTTCTTATGTAAAATGAAGAAAAGAGCATTGGAGGGTTCTATTCAGGGATTTGCCGTTGCAAGTGATGGCACGCTACTCTTCGAGGGAAGGTTGTGTGTGCCGAAGAACGAGGAGCTCAGAAAGGAGATTCTTGAAGAAGCACATAATACTCCGTATTCTGTGCACCCAGGAGGCACGAAGATGTTCAAGGACTTGAAGATGGTTTTCTGGTGGAGAAATATGAAGAGGTCGATTGGCCAATTCGTATCGAAGTGTATCACTTGTCAGCAAGTGAAAGCCGAGCATCAACGCCCTTCTGGATTGTTGAACCCACTCGAGATTCCCGAGTGGAAGTGGGAACACATTGCAATGGACTTTGTGGTAGGATTACCTCCGTCAGTCAAAGGTCATCATGCAATCTGGGTTGTTGTCGATAGGTTGACCAAGTCTGCTCATTTTCTTCCGGTGAAGATGACGTTTAGCATGGATCGATTAGCTCAGATATATATCGATGAGATAGTACGTCTTCACGGCATTCCTGTGTCGATAGTGTCAGATCGTGACACAAGGTTTACGTCCAAATTTTGGCGAAGTCTGCAAGAAGCTATGGGAACTCAGTTGAAGTTTAGCACAGCGTATCATCCTCAATCCGATGGTCAGTCTGAGCGGACCATTCAGACGTTGGAAGACATGCTTCGTGCATGTGTTCTCGATTTTGGTGGAAGCTGGGAGAGCCACTTGCCACTCGTGGAGTTTGCTTACAATAATAGTTTTCAAGCATCGATTGGAATGGCCCCGTACGAGGCTTTGTATGGGAGGAAGTGCAGATCTCCTATTCATTGGGATGGAGTCGGAGAGCGTCGACTCTTAGGCCCCGAGATCATTGAGAAGACGGTGGAAGTAATTGAGAAGATAAGAAGAAGAATCAAGGTAGCTCAAGATCGTCAGAAATCCTATGCTGACGTAAAGAGAAAGGATGTGAGCTTTGAGATTGGCGATAAAGTGTTCTTGAAGATTGCACCCATGAGAGGAGTGGTTAGATTTGGGAAGAAGGGTAAGTTGCAGCCACGATATGTGGGACCGTTCGAGATTCTAGAGAAAGTAGGTGATGTTGCCTATCGCCTAGCACTACCCCCGGATTTGGCGGGTGTGCACGATGTTTTCCATGTGTCGTTGCTAAGACGATATGTGTCTGACCCTAGTCATGTCATTTCATATGGCAAGGTGCAAGTTTCTAAGGACTTGACGTATGAAGAAGTCCCAGTTGCTGTGTTAGATAGAAGAGTTCATACTCTTCGAACCCGTGAGGTTCCTTTAATAAAAGTGCAGTGGAGTCGGCACGGACCTGAAGAGGCCACTTGGGAGAAAGAAGTTGATATCTTAGCTCGATATCCAAATGTAACAGAAATGTTAGGCTAATTTCGAGGACGAAATTTTTAAAAGTTGGGGAGATTGTGATACCCCGACCCTTTTTGCTAAATTATAAATTTTAATTTTAGTAAATGATTTCGAATTAATATTGTTGAATATTAATCATGTGAGTATGTTTGTAGTTGATAGGTTTTCCAAGATGTCTCATTTCATTGCATGTAGGAAAACCGATGATGCAGTACACATAACCAATTTGTTCTTTATACATGTTGTGCGTTTACATGGAATACCTAGAACTATTGTTAGTGATAGGGATTCTAAGTTTCTTGCACATTTTTGGCGTGTACTATGGGGAAAATTAGGTACCAAGTTGTTATTTTCTACTGCATGTCATCCACAAACTGATGGTCAAACTGACGTAGTTAATCGCACCTTAGGTACTTTGCTGCGTTCTTTGGTTAAAAACAACTTGAAATCATGGGAAGATTGTTTGCCATATGCTGAATTTGCTTATAATCGCGTTGTGCATTCATCTACCAATATGTCTCCATTTGAAGTTGTGATACCCCGACCCTTTTTGCTAAATTATAAATTTTAATTTTAGTAAATGATTTCGAATTAATATTGTTGAATATTAATCATGTGAGTATGTTTGTATGTTATGCCGTTGTTTTATTCCAGGTTGTCTTACTCGAGCCAATACGTCATAGCACGGTGGTATTATACTAAGTGTAAAATACACGTTAATGTTTAATGTTAAAATTTGTCGAGTTATGTGATGATAATCGAGTGTGTTTATATTTAAATTAATATTTTTTTCATACCTTGAACACCCTAACGCTGAGTTGATCGGGGGTCTCGCTGCCCGGTCAGCGAGTCGGGGGTTCAGGGGGCGAAGCGCCCCGATGGGGGCTAGGGGGCAACACCCCCTGCTTTTTCGGTATGTATTAAAAGTGCCTTGAAAATTTAAAGGAAAATGGAGTGGTTTAAGTTCGGGAGTCGTTTAAAATAAGGGGGTGATTTTTAGCATGTCGCGCGCTCGCGGGAGGTGCGCGCCCGCGGGGACGTGCGCGGTCGCGGGAGACTGCGCGCCCGCGGGGCTGGCGATGGACGCGCGCCCGCGGGGGCTGCGCGCTCGCGGGGAGCGTGGGCCGAGAGAGGGGTTCCGCGGTCGCGGGGGCTGCGCGGTCGCGCGGGTCCGGGGATTCTCTACCTATAAATACAACACTTGTTCATTTTCTTCTCACTTTCTTTTCACTTGGGCGATTCTCCTCTCCATTTCTCGCTACAAATCCTTCATCTTTGTGGAGTAGATTCTTCCATCATCATCCATCAACAAAGGTAACCTCTACACCTCTCCTTCTTGGGGATTAAACACCCATTTCTTGTTGTTTTGGAAACTAGGGTTTGTTATCCAAATTTGAGGATTTTGGATTTTTGTTGATCTTCTTGCTTTGATATCTTGAACATATGGTTTACTTATCTCCTTGAAGCTATATGTGAAGTTATATTGGATTCCTATGGTTCATTGTTGCTAGGGTTTGGATTTTTGCCCTTATTTCCCTTTGTTTTGTTGATAATCGTTTGGAGATGTTGTGTGGGTTGTATGGGGTTGAGTTTCATGTATGTTAGAGCCCTAGGATAAAGGTGTTTGTATTTGAAATGTTGGGTCTAAAGGATTTAAAATGAGTCATGAGCTTGTGGTTTAAATGTGTGCCCGTGATGTGTTCGATCAAATGCTTCAAAGAGTTTTAATGCATATTTTGAGTCCAAAATCGTAGTATGAGCTTGTATATCCATGATTGTGTATATGGACATGTTAGAAGACCTTAAAGTAAAGTATAGCATGAGTTACTCAAAGTTATGATTTATTTGTATAACTCGACATCTAAATTGAAAAGAGAATAAAAAGGTGATAGGTGACGTGTTGGAGCTCGAGGAGGACAACTTGTGCACGACAAAGGAGTATTCAAGGTTAAAAGGATTCAAAAGCGTCTTTTAAGGTGGGGTAACTCTAAACTGTGAACACGTGTAAGGTTATAGTTATTGTTGTACTATGATTGTATATGTATGAAGGGTCTTCGGACCAGTGAATGAAAGAGATCCTTCGAGGTTGACAAAGAGACCCTTCGGGGCAGAGATCCTTCGGGATCGATAATAGACCCGTTAATGTCCTCCCTGGGGGGTAGGATGTCTGCGGGCATCCCTACAGGGATAAAGATGTTCATTAACGGGGGCATCATGATGTTTAGACCCTACGGGGTTGAGACTAGTCTCCACAATGTAATGAAAAGTCCATATGTTATATTTTCACTTGTGCAATTAGCTATAACTGTTTACAGTGTTCCCCACTGAGTATGTTGTTAAATACTCACCCCATTCATTCAATGAATTTCAGGTTGAGGAGTCGGAGCCCGAGTAGGAGCGTTGTGAACACAAGAGAACCCCACAAGCTTGTGTTTATCTTTTGCATGCTCCTTTTTTGAAAAATACTTACAGTACTATCATTATTACATTGATCACTCTTTTTGATTTATGATCAATGATTATTGGGGATGGGAATAGCCCGATCTTTTCTAGGTTATGATGTATATAATTTGATAACTATGCCAAACAACTTAAAGGCGGGTCGTTTGACCTTGGAGCCTTCTATGTGCGAATTATGTTGATGAATCCCTATATTATGTTTGTTAATTTAGGGTGCTAGACGGGCGGGTTGTGTAAGCCTATGAGCCCGATAGGTTAGATGATTGCATGCTTCATAGGACAAAATTTATATTGTAAACTATGATGCCTTACCTCATCATGCTATGTATAGTATCATATTTTGACCTAAGCTTCCACTCATATTAAAATAAGTACACAAAATATGTAAGTAAATTGTATATTAAGTGACGTGGCCAAACGGAGTAGTTTGGGGCGTTACAGAAGTTGTTTATGGTTTTAATCTGGTAACGCCTAATGATCTGTTGTCTTTACCTGTTGAGCATCTAACAAGTGTTAAAGGTACAAGAAAAGCGGAACAAGTTAAGGAGATGCATGAGAAAATACGTGCGCGTATTGAAGCCGTTGGCGCACGTAATGCTGTTCAAAAGAACAAACGGCGCAAGCAAGTGATTTTCCAGCCTGGAGATCGCGTTTGGATTCATCTGAGTCCTGGACGGTTTCCCAACTTGAGAAAATCGAAATTAATGCCTAGAGGAGATGGACCGTTCACCGTGCTGAGTCGAGTCAATGACAATGCATATCGCATTGATTTACCCGGTGAGTATAAGTGTTCGTCTACATTTAATGTTGCTGACTTATCTCCCTTTTCTATAGATGATGAGTTCGAACAAGGTGAGTCCGAGAATTCGAAGACAAATTCTTTTCAGCAGGGGGAAAATGATGAGATCGTGCTTAGCAATGATCCAGATGATCTGGAGTTGCAGTTCAAAGGTCCTGTGACGCGTTTGCGAGCTAAGAAGTTGCAAGCTTATCTACAAGCTTCAATAAGGCGCAAATTTGAAATGCATGAAGATGAAGTGAAGAGCAGCCCGAGATGGATCACTTTGCTAACCATTGATGATAAAGAATAAGGCTTGTAGTTAGTCGGTATGGGCATACTGACTAGATTGCATGAAGTTAGTCGGTATGGGCATACTGACCAAGTGGACGTTGAAGATAACGTGTGGATTCATGGAATAATAGTCCAACACGTTATTGAGGAACCCAAGTCCATAAGTGGCGACAATTTGAAGGCCCAAAATCAATTTGGGATTTCTTTTTTATCTAGATAGATTTTTATTATTTTATTTTTGGTATCTTTTGATTCTTACCTTAAAAACAGATTTGGATAAGGTAACAATCCTAGTTAGATTAGTATTGATATTTTCGGCCATATCCTAGTCTAGATACCTTAGGATTTTCGGCCATAGCTATTAGTATAAATAGGACATCTATGTTTCATTCACAAGTTAGACAATTGCATGAATACAAGATTTATTTCTCTTTTGTCTCCCAGATCCTTAGGTTGATTGAAAATTATCCAACAATTCTATTGAATTAGCAATCCAATAGTGTTAATCAAGTTCTTCAGGGTACGTTCAAGTACTTGGGAGAATTGCTATCCGGAGAATTAGTCGTGCGCGTTCGAGTTGATACAACACGGGTTCGCCGATCCTGATTATCCATTCTACCTTGTCACCACCGCCGCCAATACCTCACGACGACCACCGCCATCCACGCCGCCGTCCGCCGCCTAGTCCAACCACCTTCATCGTGTTCAAGTGTCTACCTCGAGTACTCATGTTTTCTAGTAAGTTCTATCGTGATAAGGTAGTGCAAGACAATGAAGAAGATGATCCGGAGCTGCAGTTTAAAGGTCCAATGACGCGTTTGCGAGCTAAGAAGTTGCAAGCTTATTTACAAGCTTCTATTCGTCGCAAATTCGAGTTGCATGAAGATGAAGTGAAGAGCAGCCCAAGATGGATCACCATGCTATCTATTAATGATGAAGAAGGTATCATGAAGACGTGAGAAGAAGAATCACGCCATTTGGACGTGTGCATGAAAAGTTATACGCGTTTGCATCGAAAATCGGGAGATGCTGTTTTTCATGCAAAGGTGGTAATATTAATTGTACCATGGGCCACGAAATTATTCATGTTAATTCAGCCCATGATCGAGTTCTAAGGTCCAAGATGGTGTGGAAATACAAGCCCAAATCCATTATGGGATTTATCCTTATCTAGTTAGATTTAGATAGATTTTTGTTATCTTATTTTTGGTATCTTTTGATTTTATCCTAGATTGATTAGGATTATTATTTTTCAATGTTTATCTAGTTATTTAGGGTTAAATTTCGTTCCTACTCTCTCCTATAAATAGGAGCACCCTGTGACATTCATAATTCAGACAATTGCATGAAATAAAGAGTTATTCTCAATCTGTCTCACGATCCTTCGGTTGATCAAACTTTTATCTACAATTCTATTGTTCTAGCAAATCAATAGTCTTATTTAAGTTCTTCAGGGTATAATTAAGTATTTGGGAGAATTGCTATCCGGAGAAGCTAGATGTGCGCGTTCGGGTTATTCAACACGGGTTCGCCGAATCTATCCAATCCACAACACTACCATCGCCGCCGCCAAGTCCATCTACACCAAAGCCTTCTGCCGCCACCATCACCATAATTTCAGCCATCTTCAAGTGTTCCAAGTGTCCTCATCGTCGTTCTTTTCGTTGTTCAAATTTCTAGTAAGTTTTACCGTTTAATTCGTGTCGGGTTGAGTCGTTCTTTAGCTGACGTAGTTCGAGTCCTTAAAGTCTTCCGCCTGCGTATTCTTCATGTCTTGGATTCATTGTCCGGGTCACATCATATCGTTTAATTCGTGTCGGATTCTACCCTTCTTTAGCTGACATAGTTCGAGTCCTTAAAGTCTTCCGCCTGCGTTTCATTCGTGTCTTGGATTCATTGTCCGTCACATCAATTAGAGAGGAAAAGGAAAAAGGGATTAGGTAATTTGGAAAGTGTTACACAATCTAAATATCCTAATTGAACTAGACTCTAAAAAGAAATAACCAAAAATAAATTACAACTCAAAAGGAAACTACCAAAATAAAATAAAACCTTGGAAGGAAAATTCCAAAAATAAAACAAGACTCTAAAGGAAGTTACCAACTAAGGATTTATCCTAGAAGGAAACTACCAAAATTAAAATAGAACTTAGAAGGAAAGTTCCAAAAATAAAATAGACTCACAAGGTAACTACCAAATAAGATGAAATACTAAAAGGAAATTACCAAAATAAATCAAGACTCAAATGGTAACACAATGAATATTCCTCTTCTTTTTTTTTTTTTTTGAATTTTCGGATTTTCTTTTCTTTTTATCCGATTTTCTTTTTTTTTTTTGATTTTTGGTCTCTTTTTTTTTTTAAAGAGCAACTATGCTATTACAATTCGATAAAATAAAATTAAAAAAACAAGACACGTAAGACGACAAGTAGGATAAAAATGACACGTCGGATTGAACCACGACCAGCAGAGCTGACGTGGCTCTGATGCCAAATTTATGATACGACCCGGACAATTAATTTAGGACGAATAAAAGACGTAGCGGAAGACTTCTGGATACGAAACACGTCAGTGAATGAAGGGCTTCAATCCGACTCAATAAACAACGGAAATTAGACAATCTAGACAACTAAAATACCTAAACTATGACACGAACTATGTAACACAAGAACCGAAGGATAGGGGCTGTATAGGGACGAAATATAGGCTGGAAATTGGGTGTAAATTCGTGTGTGATATTGGTGAAGAAAGGCTTGGAGAAGGTAGGATATGATAGGGATGCAACGAACTTACGGATAAAACAAACGGTGGTTGATTGCTTGAACTTGGGGGACTGAATTGAGGCGTGCATCGATGGGGATGGGCGTCGTCGATGTGGTTGATGGATGATGATTCGTTGATGTGAATCACAACCGGATAGCCTCCTTGAATCTCGAACGTACCCAAGGATGAAATCTCTAAGTTGATCTTCGGATAGCGAATACCGGTTAATCCCTCAAGTGGATTAAGCAATACCCTTGAATAAGACTTAAAGTGATACGACCCGGACTCTAGGAACGAACACACGTCGACACACGTAAGTTTTTGTGTCTTCGAAGACTCAAATAATCAAAGTAAAATAAGCGGAAAAAATAATGGAACAAACTAGACAACTAAGACCAAATAAAATACCTAGACGTATGACACACAAAATAACACAAATTCAACGAATATGGGGCTGTTTTGGGGCGGATATGATGATGGTGAGGATGAAGGAATTTCGATGGTGTTGATGGGTTTAGAATGGCTAGGGTAGATAGGTTATGATAGAGTTATAACGGACTTACGGATGTAACGAAGAGAACGCGATCTTGAGGATGATGGTTGAGATGGACGACGGTGGATGGTGGTGGCGTCGAAGGTGGCTGGACGGCGACGGTGGTTGTGATATGAATTACAACCCGAAAGTTGCCTTGAATCTCGAACGTACACAAGGCCAAATTCTTTAAGTTGCTCTTCGGATAGCGAGTTTCCGACGATCCCTCGAACGTGGACGGCGAATTCCCTTTGTAAAACTTAGAGGTGCTAAATCTAAGAGTATGAATTTAATTATCTAAACTCACAAAAGATTAAACGAGGAGAGACGATATTGAAAGCAAATGCTTAATAATCAAATATAGTCTAAAGTAACAATAAAATATGGATCCACTATTTATAATAGTTGGATCGAATTCCTAAGGCTAAGGGATGAAAATAATAGTCCTAATTAGACTAGAATTGGACTTTGACTACTTCCTAAACTAGAATTCTATTTAAGGTAGATTTTGTAGATCTTGCCTTATCTAAAAATCTAGTCAAAATTCTATCTAAAATAACCGAAAAATCCTAACTAAAAATCTGCAAAATTTCATCCATAATATAATAAATAAAATACTACAGACTAATAAATCAATCCCCTTAATTGGATCATCAAGGGCCGATTATTTTGGGCTTTTCCACCATGCATGCTTAACTTGGGCTGAATAGTAAGTATACACATCAAGCCCAACAGAAGCACACTTGCACATCTTCATGTTGTGTTCTCCATGCCTTGATCTTCATCTTCCAATGTCAACAAGTTCATCATCTTCAAGCTTCCTTGTACGCCGTCTTCTTCTTCAAGCTTCTTGCGAATTGTAGCTTGCAAATAATCTTGCAACTTCTTAGCTCTTAATCTTATGACAGGTCCTTTGAATTGAAGCTCTTCATTGACTTCCTTATTGTTATGGATGTCCTCATCATTCTCCCCCTGCTGAAAAGAATTCGTCCTCGAATTTGACTCCTCTTCATGGTCGAATTCAGCTGCAACAAAAGGAGATAAATCAGCAACATTAAAGGTAGAAGAACACTTATACTCACCAGAGAGATCAATGCGGTATGCATTGTCATTAACACGGCTTAGAACAGTGAAGGGACCATCTCCACAGGGCGACAACTTGGACTTCCTCAAGTTAGGAAATCGGCCAGGGCTAAGGTGTACCCAAACTCGATCTCCGGGCTGAAAGATGACACGTTTGCGCCTCGTGTTGCGTGCGGCGGCTATCCTTGAGCCTTGGTGCTCAATCCGGGCACGTACCTTCTCATGCATCTCTTGAATAAAATCAGCTCTTTTCATACCTTTAACGCTTGTTAGATGCTCAACAGGTAAAGGTAACAAATTATTAGGAGTTAACGGATTAAATCCATAAACTACCTCAAAAGGAGACATGTTAGTAGAAGAATGCACAACACGATTATAAGCAAATTCAGCATATGGTAAACATTCTTCCCATGACTTCAAATTATTCTTAATTAGCGACCTAAGTAAAGCTCCTAAAGTGCGATTCACAACCTCAGTTTGACCATCGGTTTGTGGATGACATGCAGTAGAAAACAATAACTTAGTACCTAATTTTCCCCACAAAACACGCCAGAAATGTCCTAAAAACTTAGAATCCCTATCACTAACAATAGTACGAGGAATTCCATGCAATCTAACAACATGCACAAAGAACAAGTTGGCAACATGTATAGCATCATCAGTTTTCCTACATGCAATGAAATGAGCCATTTTGGAAAACCTATCAACTACAACAAACACAGAATCCTTACCCGACCTAGACCTAGGCAATCCTAAGATGAAATCCATAGAAATATCAATCCAAGGAGATGAGGGGGCGGGTAGGGGCGAGTAAAGACCAAAGGGGTGTGAAGTGGATTTGGCTTGACGACAAGTAATGCAACGACTACACACATTCTCTACATCCTTACGCATATGCGGCCAAAAGAAGTGTTCATGCAGCAAGTTCAATGTTTTATGCACACCAAAGTGACCCATTAAACCTCCCGCATGCGATTCTAACACTAATAACTCACGCATAGAACAAGTAGGGATGCATAATTTCGATTCTTTGAACAAGAATCCATCATGCACATAATAAACATCATAAGACCTAGATTTCGAGCTACATGAAGCATAGATGGGGCTGAAATAGGCGTCCTCAACATATAAAGCTTTAATAGACTCAAAACCAAGCATCTTAGCATGCATTAAGTTCAAAAGAGCGTACCTTCTTGATAGGGCATCGGCGACCACGTTTTCCTCGCCTTTCTTGTACTTGATAACATATGGGAAGGACTCGATGAACTCGACCCATCTCGCATGTCTCTTGTTCAGATTGTTTTGCCCTTTCAAGTGCTTCAAGCTTTCATGATCCGTGTGGATGACGAACTCCTTAGGCCAAAGATAGTGCTGCCATGTGTCCAACGCACGCTTCAAAGCGTAGAGCTCTTTATCGTACGTGGAGTACCTAAGGGAGGCGCCATTTAACTTCTCACTGAAGTATGCCACAGGACGTTTTTCTTGCATCGAAACAGCACCAATACCTATCCCGGAGGCATCACACTCGATCTCAAAAGTCTTAGAAAAATCACGTAAACACAAAACAGGAGCAGAACATAACAATGACTTCAAGGTATTAAAAGCATGCTCTTGTTGTTTACCCCACTCAAATTTCCGATCCTTCTTACTTAGCTCAGTAAGAGGGGCGGCTATACTGGAGAAATCCCATACAAAACGACGGTAAAACCCAGCTAGACCATGGAATGATCGAACCTCAGAGGCATTTTTCGGGGTTGGCCATTCCTCAATCGCTTTGATTTTAGAACGGTCTACTTCAATACCTCGTGAACTAACGACAAAGCCTAAAAACACGACTTCATCCATGCAAAAAGAACATTTAGACAAGTTTCCATACAACTTAGCATCACGCAGAAGACAGAAAACACGCCTAAGATGATCTATGTGCGCCAGTGCATTGTGATTGTAAATCAAAATATCATCAAAGTAGACAACAACAAATTTACCAATCACATCACGCAAAACATGATTCATTAACCTCATAAACGTGCTCGGTGCATTAGTGAGACCAAAAGGCATAACTAACCACTCATATAAACCATGCTTTGTCTTAAACGCAGTTTTCCATTCATCCCCTTCATGCATTCTAACTTGAAAATAACCAGATCTCAAATCTATCTTAGAAAACACATGAGAACCACTTAATTCATCTAGCATATCATCAAGTCTAGGGATAGGAAATCTGTACTTAATTGTTATTTTGTTGATGGCGCGGCAATCCATGCACATTCTCCATTCGTTATTCTTCTTGGGCACTAGAATGACTGGAACTGCACAAGGGCTCATCGATTCTCGGATTTGCTTCTTCTCTAGCAACTCCTTTACTTGGTGATCGATCTCCTTCGTCTCTTCAGGGGACGTGCGGTACACCGATCGGTTGGGCAAGACTGCGCCGGGTACGAAGTCGATCTGGTGCTCGATCCCACGAACTGGAGGTAATCCACTTGGAATCTCTTCCAGGAACACATCCGCGAACTCCTCCATAAGTGGCTGCACATCATAAGGCAAAGAAACACCATTAGTAGCACTATCCTTATAAGATAAAAGAACGAAAGGTAAACCTGCTTTTAGTGCTTTCTCTACGCCTTTAACTGAGATGAACAGGGACCGATTCTTCTCTTTGCTTGGATCTGATCCGGGTGCTTTTCCACGAGCTAAGACATCATTGGATGGTGTCTTAGGAGCTGTATTGGTCGAGCATGAGGTGGAACTCGGTGTTGAAGTGGCGGCCGAATGGGTTCAGGCTGCGGCTGCGGCTTGTTTTGCCCGTTCTTGCTTGAATCTCTCTTGCATCCTTTCTTGATCCACTGCAACGGCTTTAGGAGTGAGTGGCTTGAGTACAGTGGTTCGACCATCTTGAGTAATCGAGTAGGTGTTGGCTAAACCATCGTGAACCGCTTTTCTATCAAACTGCCACGGTCTTCCTAAAAGTATATGGGCTGCTTCCATGGGAATAACATCACAAAGAACAGTGTCAGAATAATGACCTTTAGTAAAAGACACGTGTACCTAACCTGTCACTCGAATGGATCCGCGATCTGTGAGCTACTGCAACTTGTACGGTTTTGGATGCTTTGTTGTGGTGAGGGCGAGTTTATCAACGGCATACTGACTGATTGCGTTGATTACACTCCCACTGTCGATGATCATGGCACAAGTCTGATCTTTGATGGCAACTCGAGTGTAGAAGATGTTCTCTCGTTGCGATTGCTCTTCGTCTTCACGGTTGATGTTCAGACTGCGAATAGAAACCAAGCTGACATGAGGTAGCTCAACTTCTTCATCATCTAGCTCGACTTCAGGGACCTCAACTGCTTCAGGGGCGGCGGTCTGAGGCTCCTCTTCATCTTCACTGGCTGATTCAAGTCCATTCTGTTCATTGATGAACAGAACACGCCGGTTTGGACACTGGTTCTGAAAATGACCCCAACCTTGGCATTTATGACACTGGATGTCACGGGCTCGACTAGGGGCTGAATTCGGCGCTGGATTAGGTTGATTGGGCCATTGGAATGGTGGCCTGGGTGTAGACTCGGGTCTACGGCTTGCTTGCGGTGTAGAACGGTCGAAACGGCATTCCGGAGGGCCGGATTGACCTCGGGGTCGTGTGGAATCAACAAAAGGAGTAGAAGGTGATGTGGAAGGTGTACCTTTACTCCAAGGTTGTCGAGTAGGGGCTCAAGTCTGACTGGATCGACGGCGGCCTTCTCACAACTGTTTTTCCACAATCGATGCGTACTGCACCATTCTCTCTATGCTGGTGAACTCCTTGAGTTCTACTTCACAGGCAATGTCTGGATTCATACCTTCAATGTACCGAATAATGGTAGCATTTAAGGTCTCCTCCTTTCCGACTCGATTGAGGGCGGTCTCGAGCTCTTTGTGGTACTCTTCAATCGAACGGGTGCCTTGCTTGATCTGGTTGAGCTTCTTCTCAAGCTCTCTTTCATAGTGGATTGGAATGAAGCGACCACGCAAGAATCCTTTCATTTCCTCCCAATTGTCAATGGGCGGATTTCTGTTCCTTCGTCTTCTTTTTTGCTGCATTTCCCACCAAGTGGCTGCGTAGCCTTTAAACTCCAAACATGCTAGCTGCACCTTTTTAGCTTCTGAAAAATCATAGCATGCGAAAATATTCTCTACCTTACGTTCCCAATCAAGATAGATATCGGGATCGTGAAGGCCTTCAAATTCTGGAACGCTCATCTTGATGTTGTGGAGCATTCGATCTTCTTCATAGTCATCT
This sequence comes from Perilla frutescens, assembly GCA_026008535.1. Lineage (NCBI taxonomy): Eukaryota > Viridiplantae > Streptophyta > Magnoliopsida > Lamiales > Lamiaceae > Perilla > Perilla frutescens. The sequence continues at coordinate 20,797,550 of BRKX01000004.1, forward strand.
CGACTATGACCTCGTCTCGGGCGACGTCCTCGGTCAAATTCTTCAGTATTCTCATCAAAGTACTCCTCGTCAGGCTCGTTGTGACGCTCTAAGCGTTGGTTTTCTCGAATGGGTGGAGGAAAGACAGGTGTTGTTTTAGTGCGTTCAAGGGCATGCACTAAATCGTCTATTTTGTCGGAGAGGGCCTGGTGTTGTCTTTGAACATGCTTAGACAACGCTTCAAAATGGTACTTGGGATCCCACGGTGCGGGTGGATCCGAAGATGACTCCATGGGTGCTTTGGATGGGTCCAAAGATGGAAAAGTCGACTGAGGGTCGAATGGTGGTGTAGAGGATGACTCGGTGTGGGTTCCTTTCTTCATGATACCTACAAAACGAACAAACGTAAAGGAAAACAAGGAAGATCCTCACAATCTCACTGTCGCTCGTTTGTTTTCACTCTTGATTTTTCCACTCGTGTATCACTCAAATATATGGGTGCACAGTGTGTGGAAATCGTGTATATAAAGGTAAGGGAATCGTGTGGTTTGTTTCGAGGAAGGACGGGAATGCTATTCTCGGAACAAGGATGAATTTGGTATGTATAGATGAGATACGGGTTGAGTATGTGTAAGTAAGGTGATGGTCGATTGGTGTAGTGTGTAGGGGTGTTGGTCGAGTATGGGTAGGAATGTAGGAAAGGAAATGAGTAGATCAATTAATGAAGTTCCAAATAGGTTTAGGAATTCCAAAAATAAATCTAGGTAGAAGAAGGAAAGAAATAGAATAGATAAGGAAGAAAGAAATAGATAAGGTAAGTAGGGGATTTGGATATGTATCAATCTATGTGACACAATCTAAATACCTTAATTAGCCTAGACTCTAGAAGGAATGAACCAAAAATAAAATAAGACACTTAAGAAAGTTACCAACAAGAAATAGAACTTGTATGGAAAGTCCCAAAAGTAAAACAAACTTGAAGGAAACTACCAAAAATAAGACAAGACTTTATTAAGGTAATTACCAACTAACAACTAGTACCAAAAGGAAAGTACCAAAATTAAAATTGAACAAGATGGAAATAATGAATTTTCGTTTGTTTTTTTTTTTTTTTTTTTTTTTTGCGATCGGCTTTTTTTTTTTTTCTGATCGTGCCTCTTTTTCCTCTTTTCTTTTCTTTTTTTTTTATAACAATGAACAACGGAAATTAAATTACAACTCGATCAAACGTAAAATAAAATACGACACAAAAATCGAACCAAAGCCGACGTGGCTTTGATACCACTTTTATGATACGACCCGGACTCTAGGAACGAACACACGTCGACACACGTAAGTTTTTGTGTCTTCGAAGACTCAAATAATCAAAGTAAAATAAGCGGAAAAAATAATGGAACAAACTAGACGACTAAGACCAAATAAAATACCTAGACGTATGACACACAAAATAACACAAAGGAATTTCGATGGTGTTGATGGGTTTAGAATGGCTAGGGTAGATAGGTTATGATAGAGTTATAACGGACTTACGGATGTAACGAAGAAAACGCGATCTTGAGGATGATGGTTGAGATGGACGACGGTGGATGGTGGTGGCGTCGAAGGTGGCTGGACGGCGACGGTGGTTGTGATGTGAATTACAACCCGAAAGTTGCCTTGAATCTCGAACGTACACAAGGCCAAATTCTTTAAGTTGCTCTTCGGATAGCGAGTTTCCGACGATCCCTCGAACGTGGACGGCGAATTCCCTTTGTAAAACTTAGAGGTGCTAAATCTAAGAGTATGAATTTAATTATCTAAACTCACAAAAGATTAAACGAGGAGAGACGATATTGAAAGCAAATGCTTAATAATCAAATATAGTCTAAAGTAACAATAAAATATGGATCCACTATTTATAATAGTTGGATCGAATTCCTAAGGCTAAGGGACGAAAATAATAGTCCTAATTAGACTAGAATTGGACTTTGACTACTTCCTAAACTAGAATTCTATTTAAGGTAGATTTTGTAGATCTTGCCTTATCTAAAAATCTAGTCAAAATTCTATCTAAAATAACCGAAAAATCCTAACTAAAAATCTGCAAAATTTCATCCATAATATAATAAATAAAATACTACAGACTAATAAATCAATCCCCTTAATTGGATCATCAAGGGCCGATTATTTTGGGCTTTTCCACCATGCATGCTTAACTTGGGCTGAATAGTAAGTATACACATCAAGCCCAACAGAAGAAGCACACTTGCACATCTTCATGTTGTGTTCTCCATGCCTTGATCTTCATCTTCCAATGTCAACAAGTTCATCATCTTCAAGCTTCCTTGTACGCCGTCTTCTTCTTCAAGCTTCTTGCGAATTGTAGCTTGCAAATAATCTTGCAACTTCTTAGCTCTTAATCTTGTGACGGGTCCTTTGAATTGAAGCTCTTCATTGACTTCGTCATTATTATGGATGTCCTCATCATAAAGTTGCTAGCTCCAAGAATATGAATTTTAAATCAAAACTCACAAAGATTTAAAAGGGGGTTGAGACAATATTGAAAGCAAAGCTTAATAATTCAAATAAAGTCTAAAGTAACAATGTGACATGGTTCCCCTATTTATAGGACATAAGGGAACGAAATTATGCATAAAAAAGGCTTAAAAAATTGATCCAAAAGGGATCTCTAACTATTCTAGGAAGTTCCCTAAACTAGAATTCTATTCAAGGTAGGAAATTGCCTTAAATACAATTCTAGTGAACTATGACTATATTATGGACGAAAATTACATAATAAATAATTAAAAATCTGAACTAAACTATAGTCTAACATAATTAAATAAATACTATAGTCTAAATAAAATTCAATCCCTCAATTAAATAAATTAAAGGGCCAAAAATCTGATCTCGTGCACGAATGAACAACTCGACGAGTTCTTCATGTTCTCTTCTTCAAACCTTGATCTCCAATCTTTAATTACTAGCAAAGTAACAATTTTAGAGTTGCTCTCAACATCTTTGTCATCTTCGAATTTCTTACATATAAATGCTTGGAAAAATCCTTGCAATTGTATTGCTCGAAATCGTGTAATTGGACCACGTATTTGCAGCTCCGGATTAAGTTCTTCAAGGCTTTTCGTGGCTTCATCATACACAATTGTGACACAATCTAAATATCCTAATTGAACTAAACTCTAAAAGGAAAGAACTAAAAATAAATTACAACTCAAAAGGAAACTACCAAAATAAAATAAAACTCGGAAGAAAAGTTTCAAAAATAAAATAAGATTCTAAAGGAAATTACCAACTAAAGAATTATCCTAGAAGGAAACTACCAAAATTAAAATAAGACTCACAAGGTAGATACCAACTATAGAGTAGTACCAAAAGGAAAGTACCAAAATTAAAGAAACACAAAAGGAAACAATGAATATACCTCTTTTTTTTTAATTTTTGGATTTTTTATTTTTTTTTATCCGAATTTTTTTTTCTTTTTTTTTTATTTTCGGTCTTTTCCTCTTTTTTTTTTGTTTTTGACCGTTTGCTTCTTTTTTTTTTTAATTGATAGCTATGCTATTACAACTCGATAAAATAAAAATAAAATAACAAGACACGTAAGACGACACGTAGGATAAAAATGACACGTCAGATTGAACCACGACCAGCAGAGCTGACGTGTCTCTGATACCAAATTTATGATGCGACCCGGACTATGCTAGGACGAATCTTGAGAACGTAGCGGAAGACTTCTGGATACGAAACACGTCAGCGAATGAAGGGTTTCAATCCGACTCGATAAACAACGAAAAATACGACAATCTAGACAACTAAAATACGTAGAAAAATGACACAAACTATATAACACAATACCAATGGCAAAGGGGCTGAAAGGGAACGTGTATTGGGGCTGGAATTAATGAAGGATTCGTGTGTTTGTGGCTTGTGAAGAAGGCTTGGAGTAGATAGGATATGATAGAGTACGATTGAACTTACGGTAAAATGGAACGGTGGAGAACTTGAACTCGAACACGGGCTGAATTGAGGCGTGCGTCGATGGAGTATGGATGGCATCGAATGGTGTTGATGGATGATGATTCGTTGATGTGAATCACAACCCGATAGCCTCGTTGAATCTCGAACATACCCAAGGATGAAATCTCTAAGTTGATCTTCGGATAGCGAATACCGGTTAATCCCTCAAGTGGATTAAGCAATACCCTTGAATAAGACTTAAAGTTGCTAGCTCCAAGAATATGAATTTTAAATCAAAACTCACAAAGATTTAAAAGAGGGTTGAGACAATATTGAAAGCAAAGCTTAATAATTCAAATAATAATTCAAATAAAGTCTAAAGTAACAATGTGACATGGTTCCCCTATTTATAACACTATGGGGAACGAAATTAAACATAAAAAAGGCTCAAATATTGATCCAAAAGGGATCTCTACCTATACTAGGAAGTTCCCTAAAGAATTCAAGGTAGGAAATTGCCTTAAATACAATTCTAGTCAACCTTGACTATAATATGGACAAAAATTACACTAATAAATAAATAAAAATCTGATCTAATTAATTAAATACCATAGTCTAATTAAATACTATAGTCTAAATAAATCAATCCCTTAATTAAATAACTAAGGGGGACGAAAACTCCATGCAACTTGTCTATGCAATGTGAATCTGCCATGCATGCACAACTTGATGAGTTCTATCTTCATGCATTGTTCTTCAAATCTTGATCTCCAATCTTTGATTATTAACAAAGTAGCAATCTTTGGGATGCTCTCAATTCCTTTGTCATCTTCGAACTTCTTACATACAAATGCTTGAAAAAATCCTTGCAATTGTATTGCTCGAAGTCGTGTAAATAGACCACGTATTTTGATACGACCCGGATAATTAATCTAGGACGAATAAAAGACGTAGCGGAAGACTTCTGGATATAAAACACGTCAGCGAATGAAGGGCTTCAATCCGACACAAAAATACGGCTAATCTAGACAACTAAAATACCTAGAACTATGACACAAATTAAATAACACAACCAAGAGATTATAGGGGTTGTAGGGGACGAGTTTATGGGCTGGATTAAGGTAGAAATCGTGTGTGAGGATTTGGTGAAGAAGGGCTTGGAGAAGATAGGATATGTTAGTGATTGAACGAACTTACAGATAAACGAACGGGTATGGGATTGGATCTTGATGGCACGACCTCTGGTTGAATTGGATGTCGTCGAAGATGGTGTGGACGATGGTGTTGTTGTGTGGTGATTCACAACCCGATAGCCTCCTTGAATCTCGAACGTCTTCAAGGTTGAAATCTCCAAGTTGTTCGTCGATAGCGAATACCGGTCAATCCCTCAAGTGAATTGAGCAATACCCTTGAATAAGACTTGTAGAATGAATATTTTCGTGTGAAAAGTATTCAAAAGACAAATAGAGTTGAGACACAAATTGAATGCAAAAGCAAATTAATTCAAGAATGTCTAAAGTAACAATGTGACATGAGGCACCTATTTATAAGCATCATAGGGCCGAAAACTATAGCTAAAGGGAACGAAAATTTGGAGTCCAAATAGATCTCCAATTGGACTAGGAAATTCCCTAAACTAGAATTCTATTTAAGGTAGTTTCTTCCCTTAATTAAAATTCTAGTCAAAACTATAACTCTTTGACATAAGGACCGAAAATTACACTTAATTAAATAAATAAAATCTAATCTAATATAGTCTATAATTAAATAAATTAAATACTATAGTCTAGATAAAATCAACCCCTATAATAAAATACTATAGGGCCGAAACTTGCTTCAAATTGCACACTTGCACATCGATCATCATTCATGCATAATCATGCACACGTGCACCTCATATCTTCAACTCTTCAAGTGTAATTCTCCATGGTGTGATCTTGATCTTCAATAGTTAATAAATTAACCATCTTGGAATTGCTTCTCTTGACTTCTTGATCTCCAATCTCGAGCTTTCTTCTAATCAACACTTGCATGTAAGCTTGCAACTTCTTAGCTCTTGATCTCGTGATTGGTCCTCTAAATTGCAACTCCAGTTCTTCTTCATATTTGTTCTCCATGGCTTCATCATTCCCCCCCTGCTGAAAAGAATTCGTCCTCGAATTTGCGTCTTCATCTTGATCGAATTCACCTACATCAAAGGGAGATAAATCAGCAACATTAAACGTTGAAGAACACTTATACTCACCAGGTAGATCAATGCGGTATGCATTGTCATTGACACGGCTTAAGACGGTGAAAGGACCATCTCCTCTTGGTGACAACTTCGATTTCCTTAGGTTAGGAAACCTTCTGGGGCTCAAATGGATCCAAACTCGATCACCGGGCTGAAATACAACACGTTTGCGATAAGTATTACGGGCGGCGGCGGTTTGGGTTCCTCTATGCTTGATCCGGGCTCTAACTTTCTCATGCATCTCCTTGATAAGATCAGCTCTCTTCAATCCTTTAACACTTGTTAGATGCTCAACAGGTAAAGGAATCAAATCATTAGGTGTTAGTGGGTTAAAACCATAAACAACCTCAAATGGAGACATGTTAGTAGAAGAATGAATAACACGATTGTAAGCAAACTTAGCATAAGGTAAACATTCTTCCCATGACTTCACATTATTCTTAATCAATGATCTAAGCAATGTTCCTAAAGTACGATTCACAACCTCAGTTTGACCATAGGTTTGTGGGTGACATACAGTAGAAAACAATAACTTAGTACCTAGCTTTCCCCAAAGAACGCGCCAAAAATGTCCTAAAAACATAGAATCCCTATCACTAACAATAGTACGAGGAATTCCATGCAATCTAACAACATGCACAAAGAACAAATTGGCTATTTGAACAGCATCATCAGTTTTCCTACATGCAATGAAATGCGCCTTTTTGGAAAACCTATCAACTACAACAAATACAGAACCTTTACCCGATCTAGATCTAGGCAATCCCAAAATAAAATCCATAGATAAATCAATCCAAGGAATAGATGGAGCAGGTAAAGGCGTGTACAAACCAAAAGGATGCGAAGTAGATTTAGACTTATGACAAGTAATACATCTACTACACATGCGTTCAACATCACGTTTCATATGCGGCCAAAAGAAATGCTCATGCAACAAGGATAATGTCTTATGCACACCAAAATGTCCCATTAATCCTCCCGCATGCGATTCTAAAACAAGTAGCTCACGCATAGAACAAGTAGGAATGCACAACTTAGATTCTCTAAACAAAAACCTATCATGCACATAAAATCCATCAAATGACTTGCTAGAATTTGAACACTTAGCATAGATAGGGCTGAAATAATCGTCCACTTCATACAATGATTTAATGGACTCAAAACCAAGCATCTTAACATGCATTAGGTTAAGCAACGTGTACCTTCTAGAGAGGGCGTCGGCGACGACGTTGTCTTCTCCTTTCTTGTACTTGATGACGTATGGAAATGACTCGATAAATTCGACCCATCTCGCATGACGCTTGTTCAAGTTGCTTTGACCTTTCAAGTGCTTCAAGCTCTCATGATCCGTGTGAATGACGAACTCCTTGGGCCACAAGTAGTGCTGCCATGTTTCCAATGCACGCTTCAAAGCGTATAGCTCTTTATCGTACGTTGAATAGCGTAAGGCGGCGCCATTGAGCTTCTCACTGAAGTACGCCACGGGACGTTTTTCCTGCATCAAAACAGCACCAATACCTAACCCGGAGGCATCACACTCAATCTCAAAGGTTTTGGAAAAATCAGGTAAACACAAAACAGGAGCAGAACACAATAAAGATTTCAAAGTATTAAATGCATGTTCTTGTTGTTTACCCCATTCAAACTTGCGATCCTTCTTACTTAGCTCAGTAAGAGACGCGGCAATGCTAGAGAAATCACGCACAAAGCGATGATAAAATCCGGCAAGGCCGTGAAAGGATCGAACTTCAGACGTGGTTTTGGGCGTTGGCCATTCCTCAATCGCTTTGATTTTGGAACGATCAACCTCAATACCTCTACAACTCACAACAAAGCCTAAGAATACTACTTCATTCAAACAAAAAGAACACTTAGACATGTTGCCATACAATCGAGCATCTCTCAAAAGCATAAATACGCGCCTAAGGTGATCTAGGTGCGCCTGTGCACTGTGACTGTATATTAGGATATCATCAAAGTAAACAACAACATATTTCCCAATAACATCACACAAAACATGGTTCATCAATCTCATAAATGTGCTCGGTGCATTTGTGAGACCAAAAGGCATAACCAACCATTCATATAAACCATGCTTAGTCTTAAAAGCTGTTTTCCATTCATCACCCTCATGCATGCGAACTTGAAAATAACCAGATCTCAAATCAATCTTAGAAAAAATCTTAGATCCAAAAAGTTCATCTAGCATATCATCAAGTCTAGGGATGGGAAAACGATACTTAACTGTTATCTTGTTGATGGCTCTGCAATCCATGCACATTCTCCATTCATTGTTCTTCTTTGGCACTAGAATCACTGGAACTGCACATGGGCTCATCGACTCTCTGATTTGCTTCTTCTCCAACAGCTCCTTAACTTGACGGTCTATCTCTTTTGTTTCTTCAGGGGACGTCCGATATGCAGGCCGGTTCGGTAAGACGGCGTCGGGCACGAAGTCAATCTGGTGCTCGATCCCACGAACTGGAGGTAATCCACTTGGAATCTCATCCGGAAATACGTCCTCGAACTCCTTCATAAGTGGCTGCACATCACTAGGCAAAGAAACATCGTTAGGAGCACTGTTCTTACAAGTTAAAAGAACTAAAGGTAAACCTGCTTTAATAGCTTTCTCAACGCCTTTAATTGTGCAAAACAGGGCTCGATTCTTCTCTTGTGTCTTAGGAACTGAACTCACGCCTTTTCCAAGTGTATTGGAGTTGGAATGAGGTATGGAAGGGGCTGCAATGGTTGTGGAAGAAGGAGGGGGCGGCGGTGAAGGTGTTGCGGTCGTGGGAAGGCTGTCCGCGGCGGTGGCTCGGACGGCGGCTGCGGCGGTCTTCTCACGCTCCTCTTTGAACCTTGCTCGCATTATTTCTTGCTCTTCTTGAACGGCTTTGGGTGTTAAAGGTTTCAACACAGTGGTGCGGCCGTCCTTCTTAACTGTATAGGTATTCGTGAGGCCATCGTGTACAGCTTGTCTATCAAATTGCCATGGTCTCCCTAAAAGTATATGGGCTGCATCCATAGGAATAACATCGCATAATACAGTGTCAGAATAACGACCAAAGGAAAAGGATACATGTACCTGACCGGTTACACGAACTGTGCCTCTTTCGGTAAGCCATTGTAGATGGTATGGATTTGGATGCTTCACGGTGGAAAGTCCAAGCTTGTCGACTGCATACTGGCTTACTGCATTGATAACACTACCGCTATCAATTATCATCACGCAAGTCTTGCCTTGAACAGCAACTTTCGTGCAGAAGATGTTCTCTCGCTGCGATTGCTGCTCTTCTTCTCTGTTTATGTTCAGACTGCGTATAGAAACCAAACTGACATGAAGATTCTCGGGTTCTTCTTCTTCAAACTCATCTTGGGCGTCTTCTTCAGGTGAAGGGTCGGCCTTGGGTGGTTCATCATCTTCACTGGCTGATTCGAGCTCATTCTGATCCGTGATGAATAGAACTCATCGGTTTGGGCATTGATTCTGAAAATGGCCCCAACCTTGGCATTTATGGCATTGAACATCTCGGGCTCGACTAGGGGCTGAAGTTGGCGCCGGGGTGGGCTGACTGGGCCGTTGGAATGGTGGCCTAGGTGTAGACTCGGGTCTACGGCTTGATTGCGGAGTAGAACGGTCGAAACGGCGTTCCGGAGGACCGGATTGACCACGGGGTCGAGTAGAATCAACAGAAGGAGTAGAAGGTGATGTGGAAGGTGTACCTTTACTCCAAGATTGGCGAGTAGGGGCTGCACTTTGACTGGATTGACGGCGGCCTTCTCGCAACTGCTTTTCCACGATTGATGCGTACTGCACCATTCTCTCTATGCTTGTGAATTCTTTGAGCTCCACTTCACATGCAATATCAGGATTCGTACCTTCAATGTACCGAATGATGGTAGCATTCAAGGTCTCTTCTTTTCCAACTCGATTCAAGGCAGTTTTGAGCTCTTTATGGTACTCTTCAATCGATCTGGTCCCTTGCTTGATCCGGTTGAGCTTCTTCTCAAGCTCTCTTTCATAGTGGACTGGAATGAAACGTCCACGCATGAATCCTTTCATCTCCTCCCAATTGTCGATGGGTGGATTGTGATTTCTGCGCCTTCTTTCTTATTGCATTTCCCACCAAGTGGCTGCGTAGCCTCTGAACTCCAAACATGCTAATTGCACCTTTTTGGCTTCTGAGAAGTCATAGCATGCAAAAATCTTCTCTACCTTACATTCCCAATCTAGGTAGACGTCGGGATCGTAAAGGCCTTTAAATTCCGGAATGCTCGTCTTGATGTTGTGGAGCATTCGATCTTCATCATAGTCATCTCGACTATGGTCTCGTCTCGGGCGACGTCCTCGGTCAACTTCCTCAGTATTCTCATCAAAGTACTCCTCTTCAGGCTCGTTGTGACGCCCTAGGCGCTGATTTCCTCGAATGGCTTGAGGGAAAACGGGCGTTGTTTTAGTGCGTTCAAGAGCATGCACTAAATCATCTATCTTGTCGGAGAGAGCCTAGTGTTGTCTTTGAACATGCTTAGACAATGCTTCATAGTGGTACTTGGGATCCCACGGTGCGGGTGGATTCGAGGAAGACTATGGGGACCTCGGGGTCCCCATAGATCTTTCCTATCTTGTTTAGATTTCTTCCATCCTAATCCATATCTAATCAAGATTTCCCACCCTCATCCATATCTAATCATAATCTTCCATCCTCATCCACCAAATTTTCGATCCATACACCCTCTAGGTTTGAAATTTTCATATCTTTCATACCTACACCCGGTTCACCATATACAACACATACTCCATACACCCATACACCCGTACACCCGTACACCATACACCCGTGGTCTACATACACCAAATCAGTAGGTTTACCCATACCATCCATACAACAACCCCACATCATCAAGTTAGATGGATCCAGTCCGAGCCCGCCCGAATCGATTCAGAGATGCCGATGGTCTACACCGCAACAAGATAACCATCCCAGAGTTTGAGGGTCTATACGATCCAGAAGTGTACCTAGATTGGGAACACATAGTTGATAAGATTTTTAAGTACTACTACTTCTCCGAGCCAAAGAAGGTGTAATTAGTCACATTGGAGTTTAAAGACTACGCAGCAGCATGGTGGGAATTCCAACAAAATCGATGCCACCGAGATCACCTTCCACCTATTGACACATGGCGTGAGTTGAAAGATTTGATGCGGAAACGCTTCATTCCAGACCATTTCCAATGGGAGTTGGAGGAAAAGCTGTACAAGCTTAGGCAAAGAGATCGAAGTGTAAATGACTACTACTACAAAATGATTGAAGCCATGAGACAAGCTGATATAGAGGAATATCTAGAAGATACCATGGATAGATTCCTAGCTGGTCTACGAAGGGAAATCCGAGAAAATGTAGCATTGTATCACTTCGACAAGTTGAAAGACATGGTGCAATATGTCATTGAGATAGAGAAGTGGTTGGAGAGTCTAGAGATGAGGCAAAATGAAGTGGTTCAAGTAGAGTCAAATGTAAAGTTGTCACCTAGAGCTCATCGCCAAACAGCCCCGTTTCGTTGGAGCGAACCTGAGTCATTCGAGGAGTTTCTACGTACCTATGTACTACCTACACGGCCTGCATCACCAGTTCAGTTGGTCATGGATATGCCAAGCCAAGCCAGCAACATTCAAGAAGATATCCACGTTGAGTTACCATCTGAGATCATTGCCATCAAAGAAGATTCTACTTTTAAGGTAACAATTTCAGTTGATGAATCTATAGAAGAAATGGAGACCAATGATACAGTTGAGGAAGTTGAAGTAGTTGAGAAATTGATGGTGATACAGCTTTGTTCTGAAAAGGAGAATGACATCAGTGGAGCAATGGTTGAAGATCACAAAGAATTCGATCAAGCAAGCATGGAGGAGCTGCCGAATTCTAACATCATTTGTCAACCATTTTCTTGTGATATCTTTATTTTACAGGTTGCTAAAGATGTGCCCCATGTTATTGATCTTGTGCAAAAAGAGATTGATGTTCATTTCGTGTTCATCTTTGATCCTGGATATTTGAATTCGAGGACGAATTCTTTTCAAGAGGAGGGGAATGATACGAACCCGAAAAGCATAAAAGAATCTGATACGAACCCGAAAAGCATAAAAGAATCAAATCCAAGAATGCCATTGAGAGCTTCAAAGATAATCATGTTGTTCAAGATTAAAGATTGGAGATCAAGATTTGAAGAACACAAGTGCATGAAAATATTCAGATATTTTGGGCAGCCCATGAAGATCAAATATTCAGCCCGAGTATAGTCAACATGCTATCATTTTATGAAGAAGAAGGAAGCATGAAGATGTGAGAAGAAGAACGAAGCCATTTGGACGTGTGCATTAAAAGTTATACGCGTTTGCATGGGAAATCGGGAGATGCTGTTTTTCATGCAAAGGTGGCAAGATTAATTATAACATGGGCCACGAATTTAATCAATTAATTCAGCCCATTGTTGTGATTAATTAAGTCCAAATAGGCGAGAATATCCAGCCCAAATCTACTTTGGGATTTATCCTTATCTAGTTAGATTTAGATAGATTTTTGTTATCTTATTTTTGGTATCTTTTGATTTTATCCTAGATTGATTAGGATTAGTATTTTTCAAAGTTTATCTAGTTAATTAGGGTTTAATTTTCGTCCATATGCTCTCCTATAAATAGGAGCACCCTGTGACATTCATAATTCAGACAATTGCAAGAAATAAAGAGTTATTCTCAATCTGTCTCACGATCCTTCGGTTGATCAAACTTTTATCTACAATTCTATTGTTCTAGCAAATCAATAGTCTTATTTAAGTTCTTCAGGGTATAATTAAGTACTTGGGAGAATTGCTATCCGGAGAAGCTAGACGTGCGCGTTCGGGTTTACAACACGGGTTCGCCGATCCTAGCCGATCCTTCTACCAAACTTCACCACCGCCAAAGCCACCTTCAACGAAATCCATCCTTCATCAATTCATCCATATCACCATCATCCATCAAGTTCATCGAGTTCTCAAGCATACGTGCTATTCGCGCTGAGTTAAGCACCTATATTGTAAGTTCTTTATTTTCTTATCATAACCTATCTACACCAGCCCTTCTTCACCACATATCATCATACTATACAGCCATAGCCATATCCTTTCATATTCGAACCTAAACAACCCCTTGTCATTCTATTTAGTTGTGTTTAGTCATATATTTCACCTATTCATAGTGTCGGATTGATTCCATTATTTTCTAGCTGACGTAGTTCGATTCTTGAGTCTTCCGCGTACATAAATCTTGTGTCTTGGATACATTGTCCGAGTCACATCAGAATCAAATCCAAGAATACCATTGAGAGCTGCAAAGATAATCATGTTGTTCAAGATTAAAGATTGGAGATCAAGATTTGAAGAACATAAGTGCATGAAAATATTCAGATATTTTGGGCAGCCCATGAAGATCATATATTCAGCCCGAGATTGATCACCATGCTTGCCATAGATGATGAAGAAGGAAGCATGAAGATGTGAGAAGAAGAATGACGCCATTTGGACGTGTGCATTAAAAGTTATACGCGTTTGCATGGGAAATCGGGAGTTGCTGTTTTTCATGCAAAGGTGGCAAGAATAATACATGATATGGGCCATGAATTATTTATGATAAATTGCAGCCCATATTGTGTTAATTTGAAGGTCCAACAGGCGAGATTTATGAAGGCCCAAGTTGTTGGGATTTATCCTTATCTAGTTAGATTTAGATAGATTTTTCTTATCTTATTTTTGGTAACTTTTGATTTTATTCTAGTTTGACTAGAACTCTTAGATTTTCGATTTCTACTAGATTTTAGGTTTAATTTTCGTCCATATACACTCCTATAAATAGGAGCACCCTGTGACATTCATAAATCAGACAATTGCAAGAAATAAAGAGTTATTCTCAATCTGTCTCACGATCCTTCGGTTGATCAAACTTTTATCTACAATTCTATTGTTCTAGCAAATCAATAGTCTTATTTAAGTTCTTCAGGGTATAATTAAGTACTTGGGAGAATTGCTATCCGGAGAAGCTAGACGAGTGCGTTCGGGTTGATTCATAAAGCTATATATAGCTTCGAGATGTTGCTAGAACTGCCTAAAGTGTATGAATCCTGAGGCTCCTGATACAGTGGTATCAGAGCCAAGTTGTGCTTTTGATCTGCGGGAGAATATTGTTTGAATATATATAGAGATCTCAAGTGGTGACTGGGAAGGAAAGCTTCACACCATGGAAAACCCTACTATCTCTCAAAAAATCCTAAGTCACTCCACTTCTCTTTCGTTACCCAGACATAATACCAATAGTATAGAAAACCTCATAGAATTCACCACTATTCCTAGTGATGCTGTAGTCGAACAAACCGTACCTCCTCTTGTCAGTCCTTATAATATCTATCGTAAATATGGAAGCCTTACTAAGAGCATTCGTTCTCTTGTAACCTCCAAAAATCTACCAGTTCGAGAATATGTTCAGTCCTCAAAGATGGATCAATGTGGCCTTCCTGCCACAAATCAAGAACAATATGTCACGTTATCAATTCCTCGTGATTATATTGAAGCCTGGAGAAAAGAAGGATACACCCATCTTCACATGGGAGCTGTTCGACTTGTACTTTCCTACAATTGAAGAAAAGGTTTACCAGTTACAGCACGAATTGCTCTATTAGATACTCGTTATCTACACTATGAGCATGCTGTTATTGGAACAGTGCTTACTACTCTAAATGCCGGAAGTGTTGTTGTCACTTTCTTTCCAAACTTTGCACTATCCCTACAAGATGCTTCTCTTGAATCCACCTTCAAGGTTCAAATTCAAATAGCTGGTGCTGATAAATCTCCAAATAGCTATATGGCCACTCTACATCATCAAATAGTCTATCGCCTTCAAAATCATAGTCTTGATCTTAAAAATCAGGGAACGGCGGATGCTTTGATGATCCTAGCAGAAGCAGGCACTGGAGTTCCTACAATCGTGCAAGTCCCCAGACAAATCAACAGGAAAGATTTGGAGCGCTTAGTCCCAGCAGAGTGGATCACCAATTATGAATTAATGCATCAAGAGGCAACTCCAATCCAAGCCACAGACTTCAAATTTGAACGACTACAAGATGGAAAGGTTAAAACCATCTTTAAGCCTGATAGGGGGGAATCCAGCTCCAAGACGCTATTTCAACTACTCATCTCTCCTGTTCAAAATCCAATCATGAAGGACTCTGGCGGATTCCCTATTCCTATCTCTTCGTTCTTTTCTGATGGAAGAGAAGTCTACACCAGCATGATAAATGGCCATTTTATCTGGGATGCAGATCCATCCATGTGCGATCCACGGTGCAACTGTCAAGATGATTCATCTGATGATGAATTTGAAGAAGAAGAGGACGACTATCTTAATGATGAATTCTACTATGATTATAGTAGATATCCGTCTAACCATCCAGAAAAAGATGATGATGAAGCTTTTGGTGCCCTCTCCTTACCTAAAAAGTCTAATCATAGCGGCGAGAAGTATAACATTCCTACTTCTCAATGTTTTAGGTTTAGAAATTATGATGATGAGTTACCTCCTTTGTCTCGACATGAAGATCTTGCTAATAATATTATTTCAAGGCCTTACATCCAGAGTACAACAATGGAACCAACCGGTCAAAGAAAACCTTTGAATCAAGGAGAAGAAGTTCTAAACTGGCACACTATTAATGCCAGAGCCCAAAATCGATCACTTCAAACACTCGACTCAAAGGTTACTCGAATTCTCGACAAGGTCCATAATTCCAATGAAAGAGTCCAATCCATTGAAGTTCAACTCAAACGAGCAGAACAGAGATTATCTCATCGAATAAACCAACTGGATTCAGAATTACAAGCCCTCATGTCAAGAAATCAATATGGCCAAGAATTCATGGAAAAAGAAGCTGAAATAAGAAAGCTCAAGAAAGAGATGCAACAAATTGATGAAGATAAAGCTCGTGCTCTGTTTTTACCACATCCTCATTCCAGCATCTCACCTCCAGAATATCCAGAATATTCTAAATATTTTGGAATGATTTCTAGTATTCCACTAGAAATTCCCAAGAAGGCCAAAAAGAAGACTATTCATAAAGATGATATACCAGAAGATGATGATGAAACTCAACCAGCAGACACACTAATGGTCTTTCCTAATCATTCCATCTTCCATAACTCATCTGATCTTTCAGAAGCCTCTTCCAACATTGAAGGAGATGAAGGAATCGCGGACGTGTCTAAAATCTTGATGGCCGACCCTGAATCTCAGCCCTATACTGAGCCTGAACCCCTTTCAGTAGATTCAGATCCAGAAGCAGGCGATGATCCATATGTATCTCATCCTGAAGATGATCGTTTCCCAAAACAGTCAAGCGGACCATGGTTCTCTTTTGATGATATTCCAATCCATAAAAGAAGAGAGAAGATGCATACTTTTGCAGCCTGGATAGACAATCAACTTAACAAAGATGGTGCAGATCTTCGGGTTGTTCTAAAGGAATTTACCTCAAGATTCCTTGGAACAGTACGAGAATGGTTTCTAAGCCTGGGTGAATATCGGCAACTTCAGATTCTCAATGCAACAACCCCTGGAGAAGCGTTGGGAGAAATTCATCGCGAATTCATTGGTGACATTTCTCTTTACACTAAAACAATTTCACAGGAGTATTTTTTGATGAGATGCTGTTCATTATCCAAAAAAGACTTAGACTGGCATTTTAAAAGAATGTCAGAACGATTCTATTGTCTTAATAGATATAATGATCCTAATCTCAAGAACGTATATCTTGCATCTTTGCTGAAAGAGCTACAGCCATAAATGACACGAATGATTCAAGCCACTCGCAGGGAGCTCTCCCAAACCAGCATGGGTCAAATTCATCAAATTTGTTTAGCGGCCTTGGATAAACTCTGTGAACAGAAGAATCTTTTCAAAGAAATGATGGAAAGGCGCAAGATTCCAAAATCTGTTTGTGACAAATCATATCTGGAAATAAAGTGCTCTGACAAGGAATGCAGCTGTTCGTCATCAAAAAAGAAGAAGAAGGCTAGCTATCGAAAGCAGAAAAATAAGAAGAAATACAGATTCTTCAAAAGGAAGCAATTCAAGAAAAAGAAAACAAACAGATGTTATCTTTGCAACAAAGAAGGACACTTTGCCCGGAACTGCCCAACCAAAGAAAGCAAAGCCTCAAAGCTCGCCTACCAGGCATTTTATTATCATGAGAAAGATGCTGATGATGCTGATATAGAATCTTTATTCTCTGAACAAGATGAACAAGATTCTGACACTGCATTCATCCTTCAAGAATCATCTGAAGATGAAGCATCTATTGAAGAAGCAGTTCCAATTTTGATGATGAAACCCTATCCAGCACTACACTCAAATCTGGTGCTTGAAGAAGGTATTCCTTCACCACATCTTGATGTACAAATCTTGCAAAGTAAATTTGATAGACCTATCAAGGTAATTGGAGTCCTGGATACTGGAGCAAGAAGGACTATGCTGAATCCAGATATTTTACCAGAAGATGCCTGGGAGACACGTCATGAATACTTTTTTGCAGCAGATGGACAAACCTTCCATACTTCATTAATCTCCAAGCATCCTATTGGAATACAACTTTTTCCCGAATGCACAGTATGGATTAAAGTCATTGGAAGTAAACTACATGGGCACGATCTTCTGATGGGATTTGATCTCTTCTTCAAAGCTCAAAGGTTACAGATACTCCCCCATGGTGTCTGATTCAAAAGAAGATTCCAACCTTATTCCGTATCCCAAAAATTGTTCTCTCTACAGGATACGCCAGAAAATTTTGAAGAAACTGCCAAGGAACTCAGAAAACTATGTGCTGAATCTCATGCTGAATTCCAACATCCTGCTCCCTTATGGACAAACGAGGCTTTCTTTGTCCAGCTCCCCTTCAAGAAAAATGAAGACATCAACTCTACCAGAGCCACACATCCAGGCATGAATCCAGAGGAATTAGCATTGGCAAAGCAAGAGTGTTCTCAACTCTTATCACTAGGCCTCATTGAACTAACTAAATCCAATTGGGCCTGTCCAGCATTTTATGTCAACAATAGAGCTGAGCAAATCAGGGGAAAGAAGAGGTTAGTAATTGACTACAAAATACTCAATTTCTATCTTCTAGATGATAAATTTCCCTTACCCAGGACACAAATGCTTTTTGCCCAATTATCTGAAGCCCGAATCTTTTCAAAATTTGACCTCAAATCTGGATTTTGGCAAATAGGCATTCACCCTTCAGATAGATACAAAACTGCTTTCTGTATCCCTTTAGCACAATACCAATGGAAAGTCATTCCATTTGGCCTAAAAGTTGCCCCCTCTCTTTTCCAAAAGGCCATGACCCGTATATTTGAACCAATCCTTTACTCTGCCCTGTTCTATATTGATGATATCTTACTCTATTCCAAAAACACCGAAGAACATGTTGCCTTACTCAATCAGTTTCTGGAATTGGTCTAAAATTATGGAGTCATGCTATCTGAAAGGAAAAACATTATTGGAAAAGACAGCATTACTTTTTTGGGCATGAAGATTTCTGATGGACAATATGAGCCTGGTCCCCATATTGCAGAGGAGTTGCAAAAGTTTCCTACTGAAAAGCTTAGTGTCAAAGAGATTCAACAATTCCTTGGGATAGTAAATTATATCAAAGATTTCATTCCCAACTGTTCAAGATATACCAGCAAGCTCTCACAACTCCTAAAGAAAAATGCTCCTGACTGGGGAGATGCTCAGACTGCTGCAATCAAGCACCTCAAAGATGCATGTCAAACTCTACCTTCCTTAAGAATCCCGGGTAGTGGACAACGGATTCTGCAAACTGATGCAAGTGATAAACACTAGGGAGCAATACTTCTTGAAAAGATTGATGATAAATTGCTATACTGTGCTCATGCCAGCGGACAATTCAAAGACTCTGAAAGGCATTATCATCCAATCTATAAAGAAATTCTTGCTGTGAAGAATGGAATAAAGAAATTCGAGTTTCATCTGGTGGGATATGATTTCATTATTCAACTAGATAACACTTCATTTCCAGCCATCATGGATCTCAAAAACAAAGGAGTACCAGAAAAACAACTTCTTCGTCTCAAGGATTGGTTTTCAAAATACAGCTTCACAGTTCAACATATCAAAGGAAAGGATAATATTTTTCCTGATTATCTTTCCCGGCGACCTCAACTCCATCTGATATCTTCCTCTCAGGTACTTCCTGTCATTTTTATGACAAATAAGAAAAAGGTGAAAAAGAGATCCTATGTCATAGTAGGAGGACGTGGTAAAAATCCCTTTCTACCTACTAAACACCCTCATCTTAAAGAATTACCCAACCATTTTGTCAGACCTGATTTCTCTTTTCCACCATCAAGTCAACCTTTTCATACAGTCAGAAATATTCGGTTATTTGCTAGACAACATCTTTTTCGATATCTTTCACAGTATGTAACCGAAATTCAGCTCCCATATGAATTGGCCTGCTTTGATATCCAAAAACCCTTTCTCATGATAGCCTACACTTGTCCCAGAACACTTCTCACAATAAATTCTTTCTGGTATCTTTGGTGTCTTTCTACATTATATTATCTTGTTATAGAAATGAGTATTGAAAGGATGCTCCCATTTTTCTGCAACAATGAGAATGATAGCACCCTTCTATGGCAATTATTATCATGGTACGCCCCTATGGAAGAATGGAAAAGATTTCTGCAGCGTGAATTTCAGGTTGCTGAAAAATTTGTGGATCCACATTTGATTCTTATATGTCATAGGCCTTATTCAAATGATAATGGTGGGAAACTTGAGCCAATACCAATGTATTACAAATGGAAGACACTTGAAGGCTCCATCGACACCACACACCTGAGCAACGAGAACTATATCAACACATCTGCTTTGTCAACAAAGTAACTGCTGAAGACGCCATGGAAGATCTGGTCTATACTTCTCTAGTCATGAAACCCTACTCGAGTCCAGAGCAGCCAAATCCAAAACCAGAGACAAGAATGACAACCACCTACTTCTTTGATCCGTGGTGGCCCTCAAATGGTGACTTCCTTGATCCCGAATGGCCTTTTAATACCGATCCTCATGAACCAGGGGAAGGCACTAGTCAACTACATGACGTGGAAAAAGAAGATTCAAATATGAAGGAATGACTAGTCTTTGTTTTTGCCAGTCTTTACTTTTTTGCCACATGTAAATAGTTTAGAAAATATTATTCTCCTATCAGATAAAAGGAGATAAAAAAAAAAGAATAAAATCCAAAAACGTGTCACTCAAAGATCACACCTCAAGCAGGAACCAACACGTGTTACATCTCAGAAAGGGATCTACACTCAAGGATCACACCTCAAGCAGGACGTGTTACCTCTCAGAAAGGGATCAGCACTCAAGGAACACAATCAACACGTGTCACAAAAGGATCAGCACCAACTTACATGAAGCAAGACAGATGTCCTACATGCAAGAAATCTGTATCTCTAAGTTAAACGTGTCCTCTTAATAGAGAAGCATAGGAAGTAATGTGGTACGTGTCCTCTATGTAAAATAAACAGATGGCCCCTATGTACAGAGAGCCCCTATGTACAGTAATTACGAGCTCTATAAAAGGAGCTCTCCAAATGTTGTAAAGGGAACAAGCACAAATCAATAAAACCTCCCTTTTTATATTATGAAAATGTTCTAAATCCCTTTATTCCTTCCCAGAAACCCTTGTGAAGTTTATATATGTCCTTCGTTATTCTCTCAACAATATAGATATATGCACTTATTATGCTCTGTACTCGCCTTGATAAAGGATCTTGTACATCAGAACAGTGTAACTATCTAAGCCTGGCATGGCGTCGGTCCTCATAATTCATACGGTGGTTTATATCTAAAAGAGATATATGGTTTATGATATACAATTCAAAGGTTAAGGGCATTGTTAGCCATTACAAAACCTGCGAATTTGTTATATTAATTCTATATATAGCTTCGAGATGTTGCTAGAACTGCCTAAAGTGTATGAATCCTGAGGCTCCCGATACAGTGGTATCAGAGCCAGGTTGTGCTTTTGATCTGTGGGAGAATATTGTTTTAATATATATAGAGATCTCAAGTGGTTACTGGGAAGGAAAGCTTCACACCATGGAAAACCCTACTATCTCTCAAAAAATCCTAAGTCACTCCACTTCTCTTTCGTTACCCAGACATAATACCAATAGTATAGAAAACCTCATAGAATTCACCACTATTCCTAGTGATGCTGTAGTCGAACAAACCGTACCTCCTCTTGTCAGTCCTTATAATATCTATCGTAAATATGGAAGCCTTACTAAGAGCATTCGTTCTCTTGTAACCTCCAAAAATCTACCAGTTCGAGAATATGTTCAGTCCTCAAAGATGGATCAATGTGGCCTTCCTGCCACAAATCAAGAACAATATGTCACGTTATCAATTCCTCGTGATTATATTGAAGCCTGGAGAAAAGAAGGATACACCCATCTTCACATGGGAGCTGTTTGACTTGTACTTTCCTACAATGGAAGAAAAGGTTTACCAGTTAGAGCACGAATTGCTCTATTAGATACTCGTTATCTACACTATGAGCATGCTGTTATTGGAACAGTGCTTACTACTCTAAATGCCGGAAGTGTTGTTGTCACTTTCTTTCCAAACTTTGCACTATCCCTACAAGATCCTTCTCTTGAATCCACCTTCAAGGTTCAAATTCAAATAGCTGGTGCTGATCAATCTCCAAACAGCTATATGGCCACTCTACATCATCAAATAGTCTATCGCCTTCAAAATCATAGTCTTGATCTTAAAAATCAGGGAACGGCGGATGCTTTGATGATCCTAGCAGAAGCAGGCACTGGAGTTCCTACAATCGTGCAAGTCCCCAGACAAATCAACAGGAAAGATTTGGAGCGCTTAGTCCCAGCAGAGTGGATCACCAATTATGAATCAATGCATCAAGAGGCAACTCCAATCCAAGCCACAGACTTCAAATTTGAACGACTACAAGATGGAAAGGTTAAAACCATCTTTAAGCCTGATAGGGGGGAATCCAGCTCCAAGACGCTATTTCAACTACTCATCTCTCCTGTTCAAAATCCAATCATGAAGGACTCTGGCGGATTCCCTATTCCTATCTCTTCGTTCTTTTCTGATGGAAGAGAAGTCTACACCAGCATGATAAATGGCCATTTTATCTGGGATGCAGATCCATCCATGTGCGATCCACGGTGCAACTGTCAAGATGATTCATCTGATGATGAATTTGAAGAAGAAGAGGACGACTATCTTAATGATGAATTCTACTATGATTATAGTAGATATCCGTCTAACCATCCAGAAAAAGATGATGATGAAGCTTTTGGTGCCCTCTCCTTACCTAAAGAGTCTAATCATAGCGGCGAGAAGTATAACATTCCTACTTCTCAATGTTTTAGGTTTAGAAATTATGATGATGAGTTACCTCCTTTGTCTCGACATGAAGATCTTGCTAATAATATTATTTCAAGGCCTTACATCCAGAGTACAACAATGGAACCAACCGGTCAAAGAAAACCTTTGAATCAAGGAGAAGAAGTTCTAAACTGGCACACTATTAATGCCAGAGCCCAAAATCGATCACTTCAAACACTCGACTCAAAGGTTACTCGAATTCTCGACAAGGTCCATAATTCCAATGAAAGAGTCCAATCCATTGAAGTTCAACTCAAACGAGCAGAACAGAGATTATCTCATCGAATAAACCAACTGGATTCAGAATTACAAGCCCTCATGTCAAGAAATCAATATGGCCAAGAATTCATGGAAAAAGAAGCTGAAATAAGAAAGCTCAAGAAAGAGATGCAACAAATTGATGAAGATAAAGCTCGTGCTCTGTTTTTACCACATCCTCATTCCAGCATCTCACCTCCAGAATATCCAGAATATTCTAAATATTTTGGAATGATTTCTAGTATTCCACTAGAAATTCCCAAGAAGGCCAAAAAGAAGACTATTCATAAAGATGATATACCAGAAGATGATGATGAAACTCAACCAGCAGACACACTAATGGTCTTTCCTAATCATTCCATCTTCCATAACTCATCTGATCTTTCAGAAGCCTCTTCCAACATTGAAGGAGATGAAGGAATCGCGGACGTGTCTAAAATCTTGATGGCCGACCCTGAATCTCAGCCCTATACTGAGCCTGAACCCCTTTCAGTAGATTTAGATCCAGAAGCAGGCGATGATCCATATGTATCTCATCCTGAAGATGATCGTTTCCCAAAACAGTCAAGCGGACCATGGTTCTCTTTTGATGATATTCCAATCCATAAAAGAAGAGAGAAGATGCATACTTTTGCAGCCTGGATAGACAATCAACTTAACAAAGATGGTGCAGATCTTCGGGTTGTTCTAAAGGAATTTACCTCAAGATTCCTTGGAACAGTACGAGAATGGTTTCTAAGCCTGGGTGAATATCGGCAACTTCAGATTCTCAATGCAACAACCCCTGGAGAAGCGTTGGGAGAAATTCATCGCGAATTCATTGGTGACATTTCTCTTTACACTAAAACAATTTCACAGGAGTATTTTTTGATGAGATGCTGTTCATTATCCAAAAAAGACTTAGACTGGCATTTTAAAAGAATGTCAGAACGATTCTATTGTCTTAATAGATATAATGATCCTAATCTCAAGAACGTATATCTTGCATCTTTGCTGAAAGAGCTACAGCCATAAATGACACGAATGATTCAAGCCACTCGCAGGGAGCTCTCCTAAACCAGCATGGGTCAAATTCATCAAATTTGTTTAGCGGCCTTGGATAAACTCTGTGAACAGAAGAATCTTTTCAAAGAAATGATGGAAAGGCGCAAGATTCCAAAATCTGTTTGTGACAAATCATATCTGGAAATAAAGTGCTCTGACAAGGAATGCAGCTGTTCGTCATCAAAAAAGAAGAAGAAGGCTTGCTATCGAAAGCAGAAAAATAAGAAGAAATACAGATTCTTCAAAAGGAAGCAATTCAAGAAAAAGAAAACAAACAGATGTTATCTTTGCAACAAAGAAGGACACTTTGCCCGGAACTGCCCAACCAAAGAAAGCAAAGCCTCAAAGCTCGCCTACCAGGCATTTTATTATCATGAGATAGATGCTGATGATGCTGATATAGAATCTTTATTCTCTGAACAAGATGAACAAGATTCTGACACTGCATTCATCCTTCAAGAATCATCTGAAGATGAAGCATCTATTGAAGAAGCAGTTCCAATTTTGATGATGAAACCCTATCCAGCACTACACTCAAATCTGGTGCTTGAAGAAGGTATTCCTTCACCACATCTTGATGTACAAATCTTGCAAAGTAAATTTGATAGACCTATCAAGGTAATTGGAGTCCTGGATACTGGAGCAAGAAGGACTATGCTGAATCCAGATATTTTACCAGAAGATGCCTGGGAGACACGTCATGAATACTTTTTTGCAGCAGATGGACAAACCTTCCATACTTCATTAATCTCCAAGCATCCTATTGGAATACAACTTTTTCCCGAATGCACAGTATGGATTAAAGTCATTGGAAGTAAACTACATGGGCACGATCTTCTGATGGGATTTGATCTCTTCTTCAAAGCTCAAAGGTTACAGATACTCCCCCATGGTGTCCGATTCAAAAGAAGATTCCAACCTTATTCCGTATCCCAAAAATTGTTCTCTCTACAGGATACGCCAGAAAATTTTGAAGAAACTGCCAAGGAACTCAGAAAACTATGTGCTGAATCTCATGCTGAATTCCAACATCCTGCTCCCTTATGGACAAACGAGGCTTTCTTTGTCCAGCTCCCCTTCAAGAAAAATGAAGACATCAACTCTACCAGAGCCACACATCCAGGCATGAATCCAGAGGAATTAGCATTGGCAAAGCAAGAGTGTTCTCAACTCTTATCACTAGGCCTCATTGAACCAACTAAATCCAATTGGGCCTGTCCAGCATTTTATGTCAACAATAGAGCTGAGCAAATCAGGGGAAAGAAGAGGTTAGTAATTGACTACAAAATACTCAATTTCTATCTTCTAGATGATAAATTTCCCTTACCCAGGACACAAATGCTTTTTGCCCAATTATCTGAAGCCCGAATCTTTTCAAAATTTGACCTCAAATCTGGATTTTGGCAAATAGGCATTCACCCTTCAGATAGATACAAAACTGCTTTCTGTATCCCTTTAGCACAATACCAATGGAAAGTCATTCCATTTGGCCTAAAAGTTGCCCCCTCTCTTTTCCAAAAGGCCATGACCCGTATATTTGAACCAATCCTTTACTCTGCCCTGTTCTATATTGATGATATCTTACTCTATTCCAAAAACACCGAAGAACATGTTGCCTTACTCAATCAGTTTCTGGAATTGGTCTAAAATTATGGAGTCATGCTATCTGAAAGGAAAAACATTATTGGAAAAGACAGCATTACTTTTCTGGGCATGAAGATTTCTGATGGACAATATGAGCCTGGTCCCCATATTGCAGAGGAGTTGCAAAAGTTTCCTACTGAAAAGCTTAGTGTCAAAGAGATTCAACAATTCCTTGGGATAGTAAATTATATCAAAGATTTCATTCCCAACTGTTCAAGATATACCAGCAAGCTCTCACAACTCCTAAAGAAAAATGCTCCTGACTGGGGAGATGCTCAGACTGCTGCAATCAAGCACCTCAAAGATGCATGTCAAACTCTACGTTCCTTAAGAATCCCGGGTAGTGGACAACGGATTCTGCAAACTGATGCAAGTGATAAACACTAGGGAGCAATACTTCTTGAAAAGATTGATGATAAATTGCTATACTGTGCTCATGCCAGCGGACAATTCAAAGACTCTGAAAGGCATTATCATCCAATCTATAAAGAAATTCTTGCTGTGAAGAATGGAATAAAGAAATTCGAGTTTCATCTGGTGGGATATGATTTCATTATTCAACTAGATAACACTTCATTTCCAGCCATCATGGATCTCAAAAACAAAGGAGTACCAGAAAAACAACTTCTTCGTCTCAAGGATTAGTTTTCAAAATACAGCTTCACAGTTCAACATATCAAAGGAAAGGATAATATTGTTCCTGATTATCTTTCCCGGCGACCTCAACTCCATCTGATATCTTCCTCTCAGGTACTTCCTGTCATTTTTATGACAAATAAGAAAAAGGTGAAAAAGAGATCCTATGTCATAGTAGGAGGACGTGGTAAAAATCCCTTTCTACCTACTAAACACCCTCATCTTAAAGAATTACCCAACCATTTTGTCAGACCTGATTTCTCTTTTCCACCATCAAGTCAACCTTTTCATACAGTCAGAAATATTCGGTTATTTGCTAGACAACATCTTTTTCGATATCTTTCACAGTATGTAACCGAAATTCAGCTCCCATATGAATTGGCCTGCTTTGATATCCAAAAACCCTTTCTCATGATAGCCTACACTTGTCCCAGAACACTTCTCACAATAAATTCTTTCTGGTATCTTTGGTGTCTTTCTACATTATATTATCTTGTTATAGAAATGAGTATTGAAAGGATGCTCCCATTTTTCTGCAACAATGAGAATGATAGCACCCTTCTATGGCAATTATTATCATGGTACGCCCCTATGGAAAAATGGAAAAGATTTCTGCAGCGTGAATTTCAGGCTGCTGAAAAATTTGTGGATCCACATTTGATTCTTATATGTCATAGGCCTTATTCAAATGATAATGGTGGGAAACTTGAGCCAATACCAATGTATTACAAATGGAAGACACTTGAAGGCTCCATCGACACCAACACACCTGAGCAACGAGAACTATATCAACACATCTGCTTTGTCAACAAAGTAACTGCTGAAGACGCCATGGAAGATCTGGTCTATACTTCTCTAGTCATGAAACCCTACTCGAGTCCAGAGCAGCCAAATCCAAAACCAGAGACAAGAATGACAACCACCTACTTCCTTGATCCGTGGTGGCCCTCAAATGGTGACTTCTTTGATCCCGAATGGCCTTTTAATACCGATCCTCATGAACCAGGGGAAGGCACTAGTCAACTACATGACGTGGAAAAAGAAGATTCAAATATGAAGGAATGACTAGTCTTTGTTTTTGCCAGTCTTTACTTTTTTGCCACATGTAAATAGTTTAGAAAATATTATTCTCCTATCAGATAAAAGGAGATAAAAAAAAAGAGTAAAATCCAAAAACGTGTCACTCAAAGATCACACCTCAAGCAGGAACCAACACGTGTTACATCTCAGAAAGGGATCTACACTCAAGGATCACACCTCAAGCAGGACGTGTTACCTCTCAGAAAGGGATCAGCACTCAAGGAACACAATCAACACGTGTCACAAAAGGATCAGCACCAACTTACATGAAGCAAGACAGATGTCCTACATGCAAGAAATCTGTATCTCTAAGTTAAACGTGTCCTCTTAATAGAGAAGCATAGGAAGTAATGTGGTACGTGTCCTCTATGTAAAATAAACAGATGGCCCCTATGTACAGAGAGCCCCTATGTACAGTAATTACGAGCTCTATAAAAGGAGCTCTCCAAATGTTGTAAAGGGAACAAGCACAAATCAATAAAACCTCCCTTTTTATATTATGAAAATGTTCTAAATCCCTTTATTCCTTCCCAGAAACCCTTGTGAAGTTTATATATGTCCTTCGTTATTCTCTCAACAATATAGATATATGCACTTATTATGCTCTGTACTCGCCTTGATAAAGGATCTTGTACATCAGAACAGTGTAACTATCTAAGCCTGGCATGGCGTCGGTCCTCATAATTCATACGGTGGTTTATATCTAAAAGAGATATATGGTTTATGATATACAATTCAAAGGTTAAGGGCATTGTTAGCCATTACAAAACCTGCGAATTTGTTATATTAATTCTATATATAGCTTCGAGATGTTGCTAGAACTGCCTAAAGTGTATGAATCCTGAGGCTCCCGATACAGTGGTATCAGAGCCAGGTTGTGCTTTTGATCTGTGGGAGAATATTGTTTTAATATATATAGAGATCTCAAGTGGTTACTGGGAAGGAAAGCTTCACACCATGGAAAACCCTACTATCTCTCAAAAAATCCTAAGTCACTCCACTTCTCTTTCGTTACCCAGACATAATACCAATAGTATAGAAAACCTCATAGAATTCACCACTATTCCTAGTGATGCTGTAGTCGAACAAACCGTACCTCCTCTTGTCAGTCCTTATAATATCTATCGTAAATATGGAAGCCTTACTAAGAGCATTCGTTCTCTTGTAACCTCCAAAAATCTACCAGTTCGAGAATATGTTCAGTCCTCAAAGATGGATCAATGTGGCCTTTCTGCCACAAATCAAGAACAATATGTCACGTTATCAATTCCTCGTGATTATATTGAAGCCTGGAGAAAAGAAGGATACACCCATCTTCACATGGGAGCTGTTCGACTTGTACTTTCCTACAATGGAAGAAAAGGTTTACCAGTTAGAGCACGAATTGCTCTATTAGATACTCGTTATCTACACTATGAGCATGCTGTTATTGGAACAGTGCTTACTACTCTAAATGCCGGAAGTGTTGTTGTCACTTTCTTTCCAAACTTTGCACTATCCCTACAAGATGCTTCTCTTAAATCCACCTTCAAGGTTCAAATTCAAATAGCTGGTGCTGATCAATCTCCAAACAGCTATATGGCCACTCTACATCATCAAATAGTCTATCGCCTTCAAAATCATAGTCTTGATCTTAAAAATCA
The DNA here is from genome assembly GCA_026008535.1 of Perilla frutescens. Classification (NCBI taxonomy): domain Eukaryota; kingdom Viridiplantae; phylum Streptophyta; class Magnoliopsida; order Lamiales; family Lamiaceae; genus Perilla; species Perilla frutescens. Next base: position 20,826,555 of record BRKX01000004.1, read on the forward strand.
GGGAACGGCGGATGCTTTGATGATCCTAGCAGAAGCAGGCACTGGAGTTCCTACAATCGTGCAAGTCCCCAGACAAATCAACAGGAAAGATTTGGAGCGCTTAGTCCCAGCAGAATGGATCACCAATTATGAATCAATGCATCAAGAGGCAGCTCCAATCCAAGCCACAGACTTCAAATTTGAACGACTACAAGATGGAAAGGTTAAAACCATCTTTAAGCCTGATAGGGGGGAATCCAGATCCAAGACGCTATTTCAACTACTCATCTCTCCTGTTCAAAATCCAATCATGAAGGACTCTGACGGATTCCCTATTCCTATCTCTTCGTTCTTTTCTGATGGAAGAGAAGTCTACACCAGCATGATAAATGGCCATTTTATCTGGGATGCAGATCCATCCATGTGCGATCCATGGTGCAACTGTCAAGATGATTCATCTGATGATGAATTTGAAGAAGAAGAGGACGACTATCTTAATGATGAATTCTACTATGATTATAGTAGATATCCGTCTAACCATCCAGAAGAAGATGATGATGAAGCTTTTGGTGCCCTCTCCTTACCTAAAAAGTCTAATCATAGCGGCGAGAAGTATAACATTCCTACATCTCAATGTTTTATGTTTAGAAATTATGATGATGAGTTCCCTCCTTTGTCTCGACATGAAGATCTTGCTAATAATATTATTTCAAGGCCTTACATCCAGAGTACAACAATGGAACCAACTGGTCAAAGGAAACCTTTGAATCAAGGAGAAGAAGTTCTAAACTGGCACACTATTAATGCCAGAGCCCAAAATCGATCACTTCAAACACTCGACTCAAAGGTTACTCGAATTCTCGACAAGGTCCATAATTCCAATGAAAGAGTCCAATCCATTGAAGTTCAACTCAGACGAGCAGAACAGAGATTATCTCATCGAATAAACCAACTGGATTCAGAATTACAAGCCCTCATGTCAAGAAATCAATATGGCCAAGAATTCATGGAAAAAGAAGCTGAAATAAGAAAGCTCAAAAAAGAGATGCAAAAAATTGATGAAGATAAAGCTCGCGCTCTGGTTTTACCACATCCTCATTCCAGCATCTCGCCTCCAGAATCTCCAGAATATTCTAAATATTTTGGAATGATTTCTAGTATTCCACTAGAAATTCCCAAGAAGGCCAAAAAGAAGACTATTCATAAAGATGATGTACCAGAAGATGATGATGAAACTCAACCAGCAGACACACTAATGGTCTTTCCTAATCATTCCATCTTCCATAACTCATCTGATCTTTCAGAAGCCTCTTCCAACATTGAAGGAGATGAAGGAATCGTGGACGTGTCTAAAATCTTGATGGCCGACCCTGAATCTCAGCCCTATACTGAGCCTGAACCCCTTTCAGTAGATTCAGATCCAGAAGCAGGCGATGATCCATATGTATCTCATCCTGAAGATGATCGTTTCCCAAAACAGTCAAGCGGACCATGGTTCTCTTTTGATGATATTCCAATCCATAAAAGAAGAGAGAAGATGCATACTTTTGCAGCCTGGATAGACAATCAACTTAACAAAGATGGTGCAGATCTTCAGGTTGTTCTAAAGGAATTTACTTCAAGTTTTCTTGGAACAGTACGAGAATGGTTTCTAAGCCTGGGTGAATATCGGCAACTTCAGATTCTCAATGCAACAACCCCTGGAGAAGCGTTGGGAGAAATTCATCGCGAATTCATTGATGACATTTCTCTTTACACTAAAACAATTTCACAGGAGTATTTTTTGATGAGATGCTGTTCATTATCCAAAAAAGACTTAGACTGGCATTTTAAAAGAATGTCAGAACGATTCTATTGTCTTAATAGATATAATGATCCTAATCTCAAGAACGTATATCTTGCATCTTTGCTGAAAGAGCTACAGCCATAAATGACACGAATGATTCAAGCCACTCGCAGGGAGCTCTCCCAAACCAGCATGGGTCAAATTCATCAAATTTGTTTAGCGGCCTTGGATAAACTCTGTGAACAGAAGAATCTTTTCAAAGAAATGATGGAAAGGCGCAAGATTCCAAAATCTGTTTGTGACAAATCATATCTGGAAATAAAGTGCTCTGACAAGGAATGCAGCTGTTCGTCATCAAAAAAGAAGAAGAAGGCTAGCTATCGAAAGCAGAAAAATAAGAAGAAATACAGATTCTTCAAAAGGAAGCAATTCAAGAAAAAGAAAACAAACAGATGTTATCTTTGCAACAAAGAAGGACACTTTGCCCGGAACTGCCCAACCAAAGAAAGCAAAGCCTCAAAGCTCGCCTACCAGGCATTTTATTATCATGAGATAGATGTTGATGATGCTGATATAGAATCTTTATTCTCTGAACAAGATGAACAAGATTCTGACACTGCATTCATCCTTCAAGAATCATCTGAAGATGAAGCATCTATTGAAGAAGCAGTTCCAATTTTGATGATGAAACCCTATCCAGCACTACACTCAAATCTGGTGCTTGAAGAAGGTATTCCTTCACCACATCTTGATGTACAAATCTTGCCAAGTAAATTTGATAGACCTATCAAGGTAATTGGAGTCCTGGATACTGGAGCAAGAAGGACTATGCTGAATCCAGATATTTTACCAGAAGATGCCTGGGAGACACGTCATGAATACTTTTTTGCAGCAGATGGATAAACCTTCCATACTTCATTAATCTCCAAGCATCCTATTGGAATACAACTTTTTCCCGAATGCACAGTATGGATTAAAGTCATTGGAAGTAAACTACATGGGCACGATCTTCTGATGGGATTTGATCTCTTCTTCAAAGCTCAAAGGTTACAGATACTCCCCCATGGTGTCCGATTCAAAAGAAGATTCCAACCTTATTCCGTATCCCAAAAATTGTTCTCTCTACAGGATACGCCAGAAAATTTTGAAGAAACTGCCAAGGAACTCAGAAAACTATGTGCTGAATCTCATGCTGAATTCCAACATCCTGCTCCCTTATGGACAAACGAGGCTTTCTTTATCCAGCTCCCCTTCAAGAAAAATGAAGACATCAACTCTACCAGAGCCACACATCCAGGCATGAATCCAGAGGAATTAGCATTGGCAAAGCAAGAGTGTTCTCAACTCTTATCACTAGGCCTCATTGAACCAACTAAATCCAATTGGGCCTGTCCAGCATTTTATGTCAACAATAGAGCTGAGCAAATCAGGGGAAAGAAGAGGTTAGTAATTGACTACAAAATACTCAATTTCTATCTTCTAGATGATAAATTTCCCTTACCCAGGACACAAATGCTTTTTGCCCAATTATCTGAAGCCCGAATCTTTTCAAAATTTGACCTCAAATCTGGATTTTGGCAAATAGGCATTCACCCTTCAGATAGATACAAAACTGCTTTCTGTATCCCTTTAGCACAATACCAATGGAAAGTCATTCCATTTGGCCTAAAAGTTGCCCCCTCTCTTTTCCAAAAGGCCATGACCCGTATATTTGAACCAATCCTTTACTCTGCCCTGGTCTATATTGATGATATCTTACTCTATTCCAAAAACACCGAAGAACATGTTGCCTTACTCAATCAGTTTCTGGAATTGGTCTAAAATTATGGAGTCATGCTATCTGAAAGGAAAAGCATTATTGGAAAAGACAGCATTACTTTTCTGGGCATGAAGATTTCTGATGGACAATATGAGCCTAGTCCCCATATTGCAGAGGAGTTGCAAAAGTTTCCTACTGAAAAGCTTAGTGTCAAAGAGATTCAACAATTCCTTGGGATAGTAAATTATATCAAAGATTTCATTCCCAACTGTTCAAGATATACCAGCAAGCTCTCACAACTCCTAAAGAAAAATGCTCCTGACTGGGGAGATGCTCAGACTGCTGCAATCAAGCACCTCAAAGATGCATGTCAAACTCTACCTTCCTTAAGAATCCCGGGTAGTGGACAACGGATTCTGCAAACTGATGCAAGTGATAAACACTGGGGAGCAATACTTCTTGAAAAGATTGATGATAAATTGCTATACTGTGCTCATGCCAGCGGACAATTCAAAGACTCTGAAAGGCATTATCATCCAATCTATAAAGAAATTCTTGCTGTGAAGAATGGAATAAAGAAATTCGAGTTTCATCTGGTGGGATATGATTTCATTATTCAACTAGATAACACTTCATTTCCAGCCATCATGGATCTCAAAAACAAAGGAGTACCAGAAAAACAACTTCTTCGTCTCAAGAATTGGTTTTCAAAATACAGCTTCACAGTTCAACATATCAAAGGAAAGGATAATATTGTTCCTGATTATCTTTCCCGGCGACCTCAACTCCATCTGATATCTTCCTCTCAGGTACTTCCTGTCATTTTTATGACAAATAAGAAAAAGGTGAAAAAGAGATCCTATGTCATAGTAGGAGGACGTGGTAAAAATCCCTTTCTACCTACTAAACACCCTCATCTTAAAGAATTACCCAACCATTTTGTCAGACCTGATTTCTCTTTTCCACCATCAAGTCAACCTTTTCATACAGTCAGAAATATTCGGTTATTTGCTAGACAACATCTTTTTCGATATCTTTCACAGTATGTAACCGAAATTTAGCTCCCATATGAATTGGCCTGCTTTGATATCCAAAAACCCTTTCTCATGATAGCCTACACTTGTCCCAGAACACTTCTCACAATAAATTCTTTCTGGTATCTTTGGTGTCTTTCTACATTATATTATCATGTTATAGAAATGAGTATTGAAAGGATGCTCCCATTTTTCTGCAACAATGAGAATGATAGCACCCTTCTATGGCAATTATTATCATGGTACGCCCCTATGGAAGAATGGAAAAGATTTCTTCAGCGTGAATTTCAGGCTGCTGAAAAATTTGTTGATCCACATTTGATTCTTATATGTCATAGGCCTTATTCAAATGATAATGGTGGGAAACTTGAGCCAATACCAATGTATTACAAATGGAAGACACTTGAAGGCTCCATCGACACCAACACACCTGAGCAACGAGAACTATATCAACACATCTGCTTTGTCAACAAAGTAACTGCTGAAGACGCCATGGAAGATCTGGTCTATACTTCTCTAGTCATGAAACCCTACTCGAGTCCAGAGCAGCCAAATCCAAAACCAGAGACAAGAATGACAACCACCTACTTCCTTGATCCGTGGTGGCCCTCAAATGGTGACTTCTTTGATCCCGAATGGCCTTTTAATACCGATCCTCATGAACCAGGGGAAGGCACTAGTCAACTACATGACGTGGAAAAAGAAGATTCAAATATGAAGGAATGACTAGTCTTTGTTTTTGCCAGTCTTTACTTTTTTGCCACATGTAAATAGTTTAGAAAATATTATTCTCCTATCAGATAAAAGGAGATAAAAAAAAAGAGTAAAATCCAAAAACGTGTCACTCAAAGATCACACCTCAAGCAGGAACCAACACGTGTTACATCTCAGAAAGGGATCTACACTCAAGGATCACACCTCAAGCAGGACGTGTTACCTCTCAGAAAGGGATCAGCACTCAAGGAACACAATCAACACGTGTCACAAAAGGATCAGCACCAACTTACATGAAGCAAGACAGATGTCCTACATGCAAGAAATCTGTATCTCTAAGTTAAACGTGTCCTCTTAATAGAGAAGCATAGGAAGTAATGTGGTACGTGTCCTCTATGTAAAATAAACAGATGGCCCCTATGTACAGAGAGCCCCTATGTACAGTAATTACGAGCTCTATAAAAGGAGCTCTCCAAATGTTGTAAAGGGAACAAGCACAAATCAATAAAACCTCCCTTTTTATATTATGAAAATGTTCTAAATCCCTTTATTCCTTCCCAGAAACCCTTGTGAAGTTTATATATGTCCTTCGTTATTCTCTCAACAATATAGATATATGCACTTATTATGCTCTGTACTCGCCTTGATAAAGGATCTTGTACATCAGAACAGTGTAACTATCTAAGCCTGGCATGGCGTCGGTCCTCATAATTCATACGGTGGTTTATATCTAAAAGAGATATATGGTTTATGATATACAATTCAAAGGTTAAGGGCATTGTTAGCCATTACAAAACCTGCGAATTTGTTATATTAATTCTATATATAGCTTCGAGATGTTGCTAGAACTGCCTAAAGTGTATGAATCCTGAGGCTCCCACTCGCCGTTCACCGTCGTTCACCATCAGATTCCAGCCACCCTTCGACGTATCAAGTGTGTTCATCGAGTCATAGTTCGTATCTTCAATTTCTAGTAAGTTTTACCGTTTAATTCGAGTCGGTTTGAATCCTTCTTTAGCTGACGTTGTTCGAGTCCTTAAAGTCTTCCGCTTGTGTATATCTCGTGTCTTGGATTCATAATTTATGATGTGACCTGGACAATGAATCCAAGACACGAGAGAAAACATAGCGGAAGACTTTTAGATCGAAACACGTCAGGCGAATGAAGGATTCAATCCGACACTATGAATAAACTAAACTAACGACTATACTTGCTATTTAAGACTCGAATATGAAAGAAAAAGGGTATGGTCGTATAGTATGATGATAGGGGGTGAAGAAAGGCTGGTGTAGATAGGTTATGATAAGAAAATAGGAAACTTACAATATAGGTGCTTAACTTGGCGCGAATAGCACGTATGCTTGAAATTGGCGGAATCAGCTTGGAAACTCGATGAACTTGATGGATGATGGTGATATGGATGAATTGATGAAGGATGGATGTCGTTGAAGGTGGCTTTGGCGGCGGTGCAGTTTGGTAGAAGGATCGGCGAACCCGTGTTGTAAACCCGAACGCGCACGTCTAACTTCTCCGGATAGCAATTCTCCCAAGTACTTGTTGTACCCTGAAGAACTTGAATAAGACTATTGAATTGCTAGATCAATAGAATTGTGTTTGATCAACCAAAGGATCGATAAATGTGATCAACCAAAGGATCGGTGAGACAATTGAGAAATTAACTCTTTATTTCATGCAACGTCTGAATTATGAATGTCACATGGTGCTCCTATTTATAGGAGTGTATATGGATGAAAATTAGAGTCCTAATACTAGAAGAATTCAAAATAAACTAGTTCTAATCTATCTAGGATTGTTACCTTATCCAAAATCTGGTTTTAAGGTAAGAATCAAAAGATACCAAAAATAAAGATAATAAAAATCTAACTAGATAAAGATAAATCCTAACTAACTTTGGGCTTGAACAACTCGCCAATTTTTGGACTCGGGCCTCATAATTAACGTGTTGAACTATTATTGGATGAATCCACACGTGTTGGGGCTCGAGGTGGATGACTTGTGCACGGCCAAGAAGTATTTCAAAGGTTGAGAAAGATTTGAAAGCGTCTCATGAGGTGGGGTAACTCTAAACTGTGAACACGTGTAAGGTTATAGTTACTGTTGTGCTTTGATTGTATATGTATGAAGGGTCTTCGGACCAGTGAATGAAAGAGATCCTTCGGGGTCGACAAAGAGACCCTTCGGGGCAGAGATCCTTTGGATCGAACATAGACCTGTTAATGTCCTCCCTGGGGGGTAGGATGTCTGCGGGCATCCCTACAGGGATAAAGATGTTCATTAACGGGGGCATCATGATGTTTGGGCCCTACGGGGTTGAGACTAGTCTCCACAAAGTAAAGAAAAGTCCATATGTTATATTTTCACTTGTGCAATTAGCTATAACTGTTTGCAGTGTTCCCCACTGAGTATGTTGTTAAATACTCACCCCATTCATTCAATGAATTTCAGGTTGAGGAGTCGGAGCCCGAGTAGGAGCGTTGTGAACACAAGAGAGCCCCACAAGCTTGTGTTTAATTTTGCTTGCTCTTGAATATGCGTATTGTTAATATTATTACATTGTTCATCCTTTCTGCTTTATGATCAACGATTATTGAGGATGGGAATAGCCCGATCTTTTATAGTTATGCTATGTTTAACTTGTTATAACATGTCAATGATTTAAAGGCGGGTCGATTGACCTAGGAGCCTACGTCGTGCAAATGTATGTCGATGAATCCCTAAATTTTGTGATGGTTATGTTAGGGTGCTAGACGGGCGGGTCGTCTAAGACCTATGAGCCCGATAGGTTAGATGACTGTATGAATGATGTGGATGGGTTTATTCTATGCTTCCGTTAAATACGATGTTGGGCGACATGGTAGATTATGATAGGTGGCATGTTATAATTGTGGAAGGAAATTTTATATTCGGAATTATGATGTTATACCTCATTATCCTATTTAACCCTAGCTTCTGCTCAATTTATTATGAGAATGCAAATACATGTAAATGAATTATTGTTAAGTGACGTGGCCAAACGGAGTAGTTTGGGACGTTATAAGTATGCTGAGTGACGTGGCCAAACGGAGTAGTTTGGGGCGTTACAATTTTCGGCTGAAAATAAACAAAAAGAGGATCTTGGGTGAGACAATATTGAAAGGTAAATTCTTCTTAATCAAATACGTGTCATTTAATTTTCGTTTTGTTTCGAGTCTTATAATCTGATTTATATTCATTGAAAAAAAAAGGAGCAAAGGGATCGAAATCCCTACAGCAAAAAGAAAAAAAAAAGTCAAAAAAAAAAATCCGAAAAAAAAAACGTAAAAAAAAACGAAAATTCAGTTTATTTATTGTGTTTTGGATCTTAATTCCTTGTTTTTAGGTTTGTTTCATATATTTAGGGATTCTTAGATTGTGTTCACACATCCAAAATCCTTTTTCCTTTATCCATTAGATTTCTTACCTTGTTTAGATAGATTTCATCCTAACTACATCCATTCAAGATCTTTCCATCCTCATCCATATCTAGTCATAATCTTCCATCCCCATCCACAATATTTTTGATCCTACACACTAAAGGGATTCGAAAATTTATCATCTTTTCCATATACACCCGGTTCACCTTGTACACCACATAGTCCATACACCCATACACCCAAACACCCATACACCCGTACACCCATACACCCGTGGTCCACATACACCACCAGCTGAATTACTCATTCCACACGCCTACTTCTACTCTTAGCAACCTTCCGGCTTGATTTTATCCGTTGGAGCTTGAAGAAGACCCAGAGGAGCTAGTCAAGAGAAGCTGCTGAATTTTTCGATCAACCCACCCCCATATTTCACTCCACACGTGCACTACACATACTTGAGAGTTAAACACGAGTGGAAAAATCAAGAGTGACATACACGAGCGTCTGTGAGGAATTGTGAGGTACAACTTTGCTTTTTATTCACGTTTGTTCGTTTTGCAGGTACCATGAAGAAAGGAAACAATAAAGGGGCGACTACTCTACCCCTTGAGGAACCTAGATCGCTGAACACACCAGGCGAACAGTCCTACTCGTCCGAACCACAGTGGGATCCCAAGTACCAATACCAAGCTCTAGTTCAACACTTTGAACGACAGAATCGTCTACTGAAAGACGAACTTGGCAACCAAGTAGCTAAATTCCAAGAGGAGCTTGCAAGACTCAGAGCCCAGTCGACCACATCCCAAACGGACCAAGGAGATCCTGAGAAGAGGCCACTCGAGCCTCAAGATAAAGAGACGAGGCAATCTGAGCCTCAAATCAATGCAGAGAGGAAATCCGAGCCTCAAGACAACACAGAGAGGCATTCCGAGCCTCAATTGGAGCCTACTGGCCGACGCCAGCAGCAAAGGACTGTCAACAGGCCGCCGCCTGTACAACAAGATGTTCAAAGGCCGCCCCGTGAGCCCGCCTTTGAAGATGACTATGATTATGGATACGATTCCTATGCAGCCAGTGGGTATGAAGCTGATTACCCACCACAAGGGCACAGAGGACGCCATGGCCGACCCTGAGGTCCCCATAGGCGTGCAAATCATCATGATGATGATGATGGTAGGCTCAACAACATCAAGACGAGCATACCCGAATCTGAAGGCCTTCAGGATCCCGATGTTTACTTGGATTGGGAACGTAAGGTAGAGAAGATCTTTGCATGCTACAACTTTTCAGAGCAAAAGAAGGTACAACTCGCATGCTTAGAGTTTAGAGGCTATGCAGCCTCATGGTGGGAAATGTAACAAGAAAGAAGACGCAGAAACTACAATCCTCCAATCGACAACTGGGAGGAAATGAAGGGATTCATGCGTGGGCGATTTATACCTATGCATTATGAAAGGGAGCTTGAGAAGAAGCTCAATTGGGTCAAACAAGGTACAAGGTCGATTGAAGAGTACCACAAAGAATTGGAGACCCTTTTGAACCGAGTCGGGAAGCAAGAGACCTTAAATGCTACCATCATCCGGTACATTGAAGGCATGAACCCCGACATTGCATGTGAATTCGAGCTCAGAGACTTCACCAGGGTAGAAAGAATGGTGCAGTACGCATCAATTGTGGAAAGGCAGCTAAGAGAGGGTCGCCGTCGATCCCACTTCAATTCAGCCCCTACACGCCCCTCTTGGAATAAAGGCATACCTTCCACATCACTTTCTACTCCTTCTAATGATTCTACACGATCAAGAGGTCCATCCGGACCACCCGAACGGCGTTTCGACCGTTCTACACCGCAGACAAGCCATAGACCCGAGTCTACGCCGCCCAACCAGTCAAGGCCGACCCCTACTCGGCCAAATCAAGGTGTTACAGCCCCTAATCGTGCTCGTGACATCCAATATCATAAGTGTCAAGGTTGGGGCCATTTCCAAGCTCAATGTCCAAACCGGCGAATCCTATACTTAACGGAATCAAATAAAGTCGAATCAGCCAGTGAGGACGAAAAAGAGCTCGTGGGTGACACCACACTAGAAGAAGAAATCGAGAATGATGCAGCCCCTAACCCAGTTGATCCGGAAGTTCAGCTCAGTTTGGTTACAATCTGGAGTTTGAGCATCATTCGAGAAGAGGAACAAGAACACCAACGGGAGAACATCTTCTATACCCGTGCAGTGATTCAAGGTCACACGTGTTCTATGATTATTAACAGTGGTAGTGTGATCAATGCCATCAGTCAATACGCAGTGGAAAAACTTGGTCTACCAGTTCAACAACATGCAAAGCCTTACAGACTGCAGTGGCTTACAGAAAGAGGCGAGATACGCGTGGTTCACCAGGTAAGTGTCTCATTCTCAATCCATAAGTTTTCTAACACTATTTTGTGCGACGTTATCCCTATGGATGCGGCACACTTGTTGTTAGGCAGACTTTGGCAGTATGATCGACGTATAGTCCACGATGGACGTCTGAACACTTACACCGTCGACATTGATGGCCGAATAAGCACCCTAAGGCCATTATCACCTAAAGATGTTGCTACGGATCAGCAACGCATGCAAGAGAGGTTCAAAGAGGAAAAGGCAAAGCAAGCAGCAGCAAAACGGGCCCCGAAGGCCACGGCCGAGACCTCAGCCCCCGGGCAGCCCCTTGCCGTCGCCCCTAACCCTCCCAAACCACCTCATTCGAGCTCCCTAGTTGTGGAAAAGAAGTTGGAATCGAGTTCAAACAAGCGTCATGTGAAGAGCTTGTTTATTTCAACAAAAGGAGTTCAGAAAGCCGTTAAAGCAGGTATGCCCCTTGTTCTACTCACATTTAAGAGCAGTGCTACTAATGATTGTTTGACTAGTGATGTGCAGCCCTTACTTGATGAGTTCAAGGACGTTTTTCCTGAGGAGATACCCGGAAGTCTTCCACCAGTGTGAGGAATCGAGCATCAGATCGATTTCATCCCCGGAGCCGTGCTTCCCAACCGACCAGCCTATAGGACGTCTCCCGACGAGACTAAGGAGATAGATAGGCAAGTCAAGGAGCTGTTGGAGAAGAAGCAAATTCGAGAAAGTTTGAGCCCGTGCGCCGTTCCAGTGATTCTAGTGCCAAAGAAGAACAACGAATGGTGTATGTGCATGGATTGCCGTGCAATCAATAAAATCACGGTAAAGTATCGTTTTCCCATCCCTAGATTAGATGATATGCTTGATGAGTTATCTGGTTCGCGTGTCTTTTCTAAGATTGATTTGCGTTCTGGTTATTTTCAAGTACGTATGCAAGAAGGTGATGAATGGAAAACTGCATTTAAAACTAAGCATGGTTTGTATGAATGGCTTGTTATGCCTTTTGGTCTCACTAATGCACCAAGCACATTTATGCGTCTGATGAATCATGTTTTACGTGAAGTGATTGGAAAGTATGTTGTTGTGTATTTTGATGACATTTTGATTTACAGTGACACGACACATACACATATGCAGTACCTTAGACACGTTTTTGAGCTTCTTAGAGAGTCGAAATTATATGGTAATCTGTCTAAGTGTTCTTTTTGCATGAGTGAAGTCGTTTTTCTAGGCTTCGTTGTAAGTTTACGTGGTATAGAAGTAGACCATTCCAAAATCAAAGCGATTGAGGAATGGCCCACTCCTAAGTCTGCAAGTGATGTGAGATCTTTCCATGGCCTTGCTGGCTTTTATCGTCGCTTTGTGCGCGATTTTTCCAGCATAGCTGCGCCGCTTACTGAGTTAAGCAAGAAAGATCGAAAGTTTGAATGGGGTCCTGTTCAAGAGCATGCGTTTAAAACTTTAAAATCATGTTTATGTAATGCGCCTGTTCTTGCTCTCCCGGACTTTAAAAAAACTTTTGAGATTGAATGTGATGCCTCGGGCAAAGGGATTGGTGCTGTTTTGATACAGGAACGGCGTCCAGTCACCTACTTTAGTGAGAAGCTCCACGATGCAGCCCTTCGTTATTCGACTTATGACAAGGAGTTGTACGCACTGAAGAGAGCTTTGGAGACATGGCAGCACTATCTATGGCCAAAGGAGTTCGTGATTCACACGGATCACGAGAGCTTGAAGCATTTAAAGGGCCAGCAAAATCTGAATAAACGGCATACACGTTGGGTAGAGTTCATCGAGTCCTTTCCGTACATCATCAAGTACAAGAAAGGCGCTGAAAACGTGGTAGCCGATGCACTTTCACGAAGGTACGTTCTCTTGAACTTAATGCATGCTAAGCTGTTGGGATTTGATCACATTAAGGGCTTATATGCATTAGATCCATTTTTTGCACCTATATATGAAGCATGTTCGAAACTTGCTAAGGCTAGAGATGGATTTTTCGTGCATGATGGGTTTCTGTTCAAGGGTTCTTGTTTGTGTGTTCCTAAGTCTTCTATGCTTGAATTATTAGTTCTTGAATCGCATGCGGGAGGTTTAATGGGTCACTTTGGTGTGTCTAAGACGTTAAACTTGCTGCATGAACATTTCTTTTGGCCACGTATGAAGCATGATGTTGAGAATGTGTGTAGTAGATGCATTACATGTAGGAGGTCGAAATCTACATCACACCCATTCGGTTTATACACTCCTCTACCAGCCCCGTCTCCCCCGTGGATTGATTTATCTATGGATTTCATTTTGGGTTTACCACAGTCTAGGTCTGGTCGAGATTCCATATTTGTTGTAGTTGATAGGTTTTCCAAGATGTCTCATTTCATTGCATGTAGGAAAACCGATGATGTAGTACACATAGCCAATCTGTTCTTTATACAAGTTGTGCGTTTACATGGAATACCTAGAACTATTGTTAGTGACAGGGATTCTAAGTTTCTGGCACATTTTTGGCGTGTACTATGGGGTAAGCTAGGTACCAAATTGTTGTTTTCTACTGCATGTCATCCACAAACTGATGGACAAACAGAAGTAGTTAATCGCACTCTAGGTACTTTGCTGCGTGCTTTAGTTAAAAACAACTTGAAATCATGGGAAGATTGTTTGTCATATGCTGAATTTGCTTATAATCGCGTTGTGCATTCATCTACCAATATGTCTCTATTTGAAGTTGTTTATGGTTTTGATCCGCTAACGCCTAATGATCTGTTGCCTTTACCTGTTGAGCATCTAACAAGTGTTAAAAGTACAAGAAAAGCGGAACAAGTTAAGGAGATGCATGAGAAGGTACGTGCGCGTATTGAAGCCGTTGGCGCACGTAATGATGTTCAAAAGAATAAACGGCGCAAGCAAGTGATTTTCCAGCCTGGAGATCGCGTTTGGATTCATCTGAGTCCTGGACAGTTTCCCAACTTGAGAAAATCGAAATTGATGCCTAGAGGAGATGGACCGTTCACCGTACTGAGTCGAGTCAATGACAATGCATATCGCATTGATTTACCCGCTGAGTATAAGTGTTCGTCTACATTCAATGTTGCTGACTTATCTCCCTTTTCTGCAGATGATGAGTTCGAGTGCAATGATGACGAGTCCTTGAATTCGAGGACGAATTCTTTTCAGCAGGGGGGGAATGATGAGGTCATGCAAGACAATGAAGAAGATGATCCGGAGCTGCAGTTTAAAGGTCCAATGACGCGTTTGCGAGCTAAGAAGTTGCAAGCTTATTTACAAGCTTCTATTCGTCGCAAATTCGAGTTGCATGAAGATGAAGTGAAGAGCAGCCCAAGATGGATCACCATGCTATCTATTAATGATGAAGAAGGTATCATGAAGACGTGAGAAGAAGAATCACGCCATTTGGACGTGTGCATTAAAAGTTATGCGCGTTTGCATGGGAAATCGGGAGATGCTGTTTTTCATGCAAAGGTGGCAAGATTAATTGTAGCATGAGCCACGAAATTAATTAAATTAATTCAGCCCATGGACGTTTATTTTGGGTCCAAATAGGCGTGGATTTGCAAGCCCAAGTTCATTGGGATTTATCCTTATCTAGTTAGATTTAGATAGATTTTTGTTATCTTATTTTTGGTATCTTTTGATTTTATCCTAGATTGATTAGGATTAGTATTTTTCAATGTTTATCTAGTTAATTACGGTTTAATTTTCATCCATATGCTCTCCTATAAATAGGAGCACCATGTGACATTCATAATTCAGACAATTGCAAGAAATAAAGAGTTATTCTCAATCTGTCTCACGATCCTTCGGTTGATCAAACTTTTATCTACAATTCTATTGTTCTAGCAAATCAATAGTCTTATTTAAGTTCTTCAGGGTATTCATCAAGTACTTGGGAGAATTGCTATCCGGAGAAGTTAGACGTGCGCGTTCGGGTTATCAACACGGGTTCGCCGAATGATATGATCCTGAAAAGCATAAAAGAATCAAATCCAAGAATGCCATTGAGTGCTTCAAAGATAATCATGTTGTTCAAGATTAAAGATTGGAGATCAAGATTTGAAGAGCACAAGTGCATGAAAATATTCAGATATTTTGGACAGCCCATGAAGATCAAATATTCAGCCCGAGATTGGTCAACATGCTATCATTTGATGATGAAGAAGGAAGCATGAAGACGTGAGAAGAAGAACGATGCCATTTGGACGTGTACATCAAAAGTTATACGCGTTTACATGGGAAATCGGGAGATGCTGTTTTTCATGCAAAGGTGGCAAGAATTTACACACACATGGGCCACGAAATTAATACACTTAATTCAGCCCATGGACGTGTATTTTGGGTCCAAGAATGGCGAGAATATCCAGCCCAAATCCACTTTGGGATTTATCCTTATCTAGTTAGATTTAAATAGATTTTTCTTATCTTATTTTTGGTAACTTTTGATTTTATCCTAGTTTGACTAGAACACCTTTAGATTTTCGATTTCTCCTAGATTTAGGGTTTAATTTTCATTCATAATCCCTACCCTATATAAAGGGATCAGTTGTGAACTTTATTATTCAGACGTTGCATGAAATAATAATCCCTACCCTATATAAAGGGATCAGTTGTGAACTTTATTATTCAGACGTTGCATGAAATAAAGAGTTAATTTCTCAATTGTCTCACCGATCCTTTGGTTGATCACATTTATCGATCCTTTGGTTGATCAAATATAATTCTATTGATCTAGCAATTCAATAGTCTTATTCAAGTTCTTCAGGGTACAACGAGTACTTGGGAGAATTGCTAAACAAATCGGAGAAGATCGAAGTAGCTGCGTTTCGTCTCTTGAAGCCGGGGTTCAGCTGAAGTTCCAATCCATTCTACCTATCATCTACATCTCGACGCCACTACCTTCATCCACAAGACACTACTCGTCCGCCTCCTATCTTCCACAAATTATCCTAGTAAGTTCTAGTTTAATCGAGTCTTTTATTCTTATTTTAGTTGAGTTTTAGTCTAGTTAGTCGGATTGAATCCTTCTTAATCTGACGTGTTTCGAGTCCTTAAGTCTTCCTTCTTAATGCTGTTCAAAAGAACAAACGGCGCAAGCAAGTGATTTTCCAGCCTGGAGATCGTGTTTGGATTCATCTGAGTCCTGGACGGTTTCCTAACTTGAGAAAATCAAACTTAATGCCGAGAGGAGATGGACCGTTCACCGTGTTGAGTCGAGTCAATGACAATGCATATCGCATTGATTTACCCTGTGAGTATAAGTGTTCGTCTACATTTAATGTTGCTGACTTATCTCCCTTTTCTGCAGATGATGAGTTCGAACAAGGTGAGTCCGAGAATTCGAGGACGAATTCTTTTCAGCAGGGGGGGAATGATGAGATCGTGCCTAGCAATGATCCAGATGATCCGGAGTTGCAGTTCAAAGGTCTTATGATGCGTTTGCGAGCTAAGAAGTTGCAAGCTTATCTACAAGCTTCAATAAGGTGCAAATTCGAAATGCATGAAGATGAAGTGAAGAGCAGCCCGAGATGGATCACTATGCTAACCATTGATGATAAAGAATAAGGCTTGAATTAGTCGGTATGGGCATACTGACCAGTTTGCATAAAGTTAGTCGGTATGGGCATACTGACCAAGTGGACGTTGAAGATAACGTGTGGATTCATCTAATAATAGTCCAACACGTTATTGAAGAGCCCAAGTCCATAAGTGGCAACAATTTGAAGGCCCAAAATCAATTTGGAATTTATCTTTATCTAGATAGATTTTTATTATTTTATTTTTTGGTATCTTTTGATTCTTACCTTAAAAACAGATTTGGATAAGGTAACAATCCTAGTTAGATTAGTATTGATATTTTCGGCCATATCCTAGTCTAGATACCTTAGGATTTTCGGCCATAGCTATTAGTATAAATAGGACATCTATGTTTCATTCACAAGTTACACAATTGCATGAATACAAGAATTATTTCTCTTTTGTCTCCTAGATCCTTAGGTTGATCGAAAATTATCCAACAATTCTATTGAATTAGCAATCCAATAGTCTTAATCAAGTTCTTCAGGGTACGTTCAAGTACTTGGGAGAATTGCTATCCGGAGAATTAGTCGTGCGCGTTCGAGTTGATACAACACGGGTTCGCCGATCCTGATTATCCTTCTACCTTCCACCGCCACCGCCATCCACATCGACGATCACCGCCATCCACGCCGCCGTCCGCCGCCTAGTCCAGCCACCTTCATCATGTTCAAGTGTCTACATCGAGTATTCGAGTTTTCTAGTAAGTTCTATCGTTTAATTCGTGTCGGATTCTACCCTTCTTTAGCTGACGTAGTTCGAGTCCTCAAAAGTCTTCCGCCTGCGTATTATTCGTGTCTTGGATTCATTGTTCGGGTCACATCATAAATTTATGATGTGACCCAGACAAGATATCTAAGTCAAATCAACAGAACACGTAGCGGAAGACTTAAGGACTCGAAACACGTTAGATTAAGAAGGATTCAATCCGACTAACTAGACTAAAACTCAACTAAAATAAGAATAAAAGACTCGATTAAACTAGAACTTACTAGGATAATTTGTGGAAGATAGGAGGCGGACGAGTAGTGTCTTGTGGATGAAGGTAGTGGCGTCGAGATGTAGATGATAGGTAGAATGGATTGGAACTTCAGCTGAACCCCGGCTTCAAGAGACGAAACGCAGCTACTTCGATCTTCTCCGATTTGTTTAGCAATTCTCCCAAGTACTCGTTGTACCCTGAAGAACTTGAATAAGACTATTGAATTGCTAGATCAATAGAATTGTATTTGATCAACCAAAGGATCGATAAATGTGATCAACCAAAGGATCGGTGAGACAATTGAGAAATTAACTCTTTATTTCATGCAACGTCTGAATAATAAAGTTCACAAATGATCCCTTTATATAGGGTAGGGATTATGAACGAAAATTAAACCCTAAATCTAGGAGAAATCGAAAATCTAAAGGTGTTCTAGTCAAACTAGGATAAAATCAAAAGTTACCAAAAATAAGATAAGAAAAATCTATCTAAATCTAACTAGATTAGGATAAATCCCAAAGTGGATTTGGGCTGGATATTCTCGCCATTCTTGGACCCAAAATACACGTCCATGGGCTGAATTAAGTGTATTAATTTCGTGGCCCATGTGTGTGTAAATTCTTGCCACCTTTGCATGAAAAACAGCTTCTCCCGATTTCCCATGCAAACGCGTATAACTTTTGATGTACACGTCCAAATGGCGTCGTTCTTCTTCTCACGTCTTCACTTCCTTCTTCATCATCAAATGATAGCATGTTGACCAATCTCGGGCTGAATATTTGATCTTCATGGGCTGCCCAAAATATCTGAATATTTTCATGCACTTGTGCTCTTCAAATCTTGATCTCCAATCTTTAATCTTGAACAACATGATTATCTTTGAAGCACTCAATGGAATTCTTGGATTTGATTCTTTTATGCTTTTCAGGATCATATCATTCCCCTCCTCTTGAAAAGAATTCATCCTCGAATTCAAATCTCCAGGATCAAAGATGAACACGAAATGAACATCAATCTCTTTTTGCACAAGATCAATAACATGGGGCACATCTTTAGCAACCTGTAAAATAAAGATATCACAAGAAAATGGTTGACAAATGATGTTAGAATTCGGCAGCTCCTTCATGCTAGCTTGATCGAATTCGGCAGCTCCTCCATGCTCCTTTTCAGAACAAGGCTGTATCTCCATCAACTTCTCAACTTCTTCGGATTCCTCAACGGCGGCAACAACCTTCATTTCTTCTCTCTCGACTTCTCCAATGTCTTCACAAGTAGCAACATTTATCAATTCATCAAGAGATGCTTCAACTGAAATTGTTACCTCGAAAGTAGAATCTTCTTTGATGGTAACGATCTCAGATGGTAACTCAACGTGGATTTCTTCTTGAATGTCGTGAGCTTGGTTTGGCACATCCATGATCGGCTGAACTGGTGATGCAGGCCGTGTAGGTGGCACATAGGTACGTAGAAACTCCTCGAATGACTCAGGTTCGCTCCAACGAAACGGGGCTGTTTGGCGATGAGCTCTAGGTGACAACTCTACATTTGACTCTACTTGAACCACTTCATTTTGCAGACTCTCCAACCACTTCTCTATCTCAATGGCATATTGCACCATGTCTTTCAACTTGTCGAAGTGATACATTGCTACCTTTTCTCGGATTGCCCTTCGTAGACCAGCTAGGAATCTATCCATGGTATCTTCTGGATATTCTTCTACATCAGCTCGTCTTATGGCTTCAATCATTTTGTTGTAGTAGGCATTTACACTTCGATCTCTTTGTCTAAGCTTGTATAGCTTCTCCTCCAACTCCCATTGGTAGTGGTCTGGAATGAAGCGTTTCCGCATCAACTCTTTCAACTCACGCCATGTGTCGATGGGTGGAAGGTGATCTCGGTGGCATCGATTTTGTTGGAATTCCCACCATGTTGCTGCGTAGCCTATAAACTCCAATGAAATTAATTGTACCTTCTTTGGCTCGGGGAAGTAGTAGTACTTAAAAAACTTATCAACTCTGCGTTCCCAATCTAGGTACACTTCTGGATCATATAGACCTTCGAACTCTGGGATGGTTATCTTGTTGCGGTGTAGACCATCGGCATCTTTGAATCGATTCGGACGGACTCGGACCGGATCCATCTAACTTGATGATGTGGGGCTGTTGTATGGATGGTGTAGGTAAACCTGTTGTTTTGGTGTTTGTAGACCACGGGTGTACGGGTGTATGGGTGTATGGAGTATGTGGTGTATATGGTGAACCGGGTGTAGGTATGAAAGATATGAAAATTTCAAACCTAGAGGGTGTATGGATATATGGACTGCAAAATTCGAAGCCTAGATAGAGTGGGGATCGAATTTTAGGTGGATAGGAATGGAAGATCTTGATTAGATATGGATGAGGATGGAAGATATCTAAACAAGGTAGGAAATCTAGTGAATAAGGTAGAATATTTTTGGATAAGTTTGACCAAGTGTGAACACAATCTAACAAATCCCAAAATATCTATCTAAGATGGATTCAAGCCTATCTAGACTAGAAAACAACAAGAAAATCGAAATAAACAAGAAATAAAATCTGATTTTCATTTTTTTTTTTTCGGCGACTTTTTTTTTCATTTTTTTTTTTACTTAACCGATGTCTTTTCTCCTCTTTTTTTTTTAATGAATAACAATCAGATTACAATAGACTCGAAACAATACGAAAATTAAATGACACGTATGATAAATAAATGACACGTATGATAAATAAATGACACGTAGATGACACGTCGGATTGAACCACGACCAGCAGAGCTGACGTGGCTCTGATGCCAAATTTATGATGTGACCCAGACAAGATATCTAAGTCAAATCAACAGAACACGTAGCGGAAGACTTAAGGACTCGAAACACGTCAGATTAAGAAGGATTCAATCCGACTAACTAGACTAAAACTCAACTAAAATAAGAATAAAAGACTCGATTAAACTAGAACTTACTAGGATAATTTGTGGAAGATAGGAGGCGGACGAGTAGTGTCTTGTGGATGAAGGTAGTGGCGTCGAGATGTAGATGATAGGTAGAATGGATTGGAACTTCAGCTGAACCCCGGCTTCAAGAGACGAAACGCAGCTACTTCGATCTTCTCCGATTTGTTTAGCAATTCTCCCAAGTACTCGTTGTACCCTGAAGAACTTGAATAAGACTATTGAATTGCTAGATCAATAGAATTTTATTTGATCAACCAAAGGATCGATAAATGTGATCAACCAAAGGATCGGTGAGACAATTGAGAAATTAACTCTTTATTTCATGCAACGTCTGAATAATAAAGTTCACAACTGATCCCTTTATATAGGGTAGGGATTATGAACGAAAATTAAACCCTAAATCTAGGAGAAATCGAAAATCTAAAGGTGTTCTAGTCAAACTAGGATAAAATCAAAAGTTACCAAAAATAAGATAAGAAAAATCTATCTAAATCTAACTAGATTAGAATAAATCCCAAAGTGGATTTGGGCTGGATATTCTCGCCATTCTTGGACCCAAAATAAACGTCCATGGGCTGAATTAAGTGTATTAATTTCGTGGCCCATGTGTGTGTAATTCTTGCCACCTTTGCATGAAAAACAGCATCTCCCGATTTCCCATGCAAACGCGTATAACTTTTGATGTACACGTCCAAATGGCGTCGTTCTTCTTCTCACGTCTTCATGCTTCCTTCTTCATCATCAAATCATAGCATGTTGACCAATCTCGGGCTGAATATTTGATCTTCATGGGCTGCCCAAAATATCTGAATATTTTCATGCACGTGTGTTCTTCAAATCTTGATCTCCAATCTTTAATTTTGAACAACATGATTATCTTTGAAGCTCTCAATGGTATTCTTGTATTTGATTCTTTTATGTTTTTCAGGTTCGTATCGAACTAGTTTATTTTGAATTCTTCTAGTATTAGGACTCTAATTTTCATCCATATACACTCCTCCTTCATCAATTCGTCCATATCACCATCATCCATCAAGTTCATCGAGTTTCCAAGCTGATTCCGCAAATTTCAAGCATACGTGCTATTCACGCCGAGTTAAGCACCTATATTGGAAGTTTCCTATTTTCTTATCATAACCTATCTACACCAGCCTTTCTTCACCTCCTATCATCATACTATACGACCATACCCTTTTTCTTTCATATTCGAGTCTTAAATATCAAGTTTAGTCGTTAGTTTAGTTTATTGATAGTGTCAGGTTGAATCCTTCATTCGCCTGACGTGTTTCGATCTAAAAGTCTTCTGCATGCGTTTTGTTCGTGTCTTGGATTCATTGTCCGGGTCACATCAACTAACCACTCATATAAACCATGCTTTGTTTTAAACGCAGTTTTCCATTCATCCCCTTCATGCATTCTAACTTAAAAATAACCAGATCTCAAATCTATCTTAGAAAACAGATTAGAACCACTTAACTCATCTAGCATATCATCAAGTCTAGGGATAGGAAATCTATACTTAACTGTTATCTTGTTGATGGCGCGGCAATCCATGCACATCCTCCATTCGTTGTTCTTCTTTGGCACTAGGATGACTGGAACTGCACAAGGGCTCATCGACTCTCGGATTTGCTTCTTCTCCAGCAACTCCTTCACTTGGCGGTCGATCTCCTTCATCTCTTCAGGGGAAGTGCGGTACGCCGGTCTGTTGGGCAAGACGGCGCCGGGTATGAAGTCGATCTGGTGCTCGATCCCACGAACTGGAGGTAATCCACTTGGAATCTCTTCCGGGAACACGTCCGCGAACTCCTCCATAAGTGGCTGCACATCACAAGGCAAAGAAACACCATTAGTAGCACTGTCCCTATAAGATAAAAGAACGAAACGTAAACCTGCTTTTAGTGCTTTCTCTACGCGTTTAACTGAGATGAACAGGGATCGATTTTGTTCAACTGTAGGGGCTGATCCGGATGCTTTTCCACGAGCTAAGACATCATTGGAAGGCATCTTAGGGGCTGCATTGGTCGACTTTGAAGAAGTCTCCAACTTGGAACTCTCGGCCGAATCTCGGCCGTTCACTGCGGCGGTCCGGGCGGCGGCTGCGGCTTGCTTTGCCCGTTCTTGTTTGAATCTCTCTTGCATCCTTTCTTGATCCTCTGCAACGGCTTTAGGAGTGAGTGGCTTTAACACTGTGGTGCGGCCATCCCTAGTGATCGAATAGGTGTTGGCCAAACCATCATGAACCGCTTTTCTGTCGAATTGCCACGGTCTTCCTAAAAGTATGTGGGCTGCTTCCATAGGAATAACATCACAAAGAACAGTGTCAGAATAACGATCTTTAGTAAAAGAAACATGTACCTGACCTGTCACTCGAATGGAACCTCGATCAGTAAGCCACTGCAACTTGTACGGTTTTGGATGCTTTGTTGTGGTAAGGGTGAGTTTATCAACGGCATACTGGCTGATTGCGTTGATTACACTCCCACTGTCGATGATCATCACACAAGTCTGATCTTTGATTGAAACTCGAGTGTAGAAGATGTTCTCTCGCTGCGATTGCTCTTCTTCTTCACGACTGATGTTTAGACTGTGAATAGACACTAAGCTGACATGAGGTAGCTCGACTTCCTCATCTTCCTCGTCGACTTTAGGTGGTTCGACGGCTTCATGGACGACATCCTGGGGCTCCTCTTCGTCTTCACTGGCTGATTCAAGACCGTTCTGTTCATTGAGGAACAGAACTCGCTGGTTTGGACACTGGTTCTGAAAATGACCTGGTGAGGACATCCATAGCAATGAGGAAGTCAATGAAGAGCTTCAATTCAAAGGCCCCGTCACAAGACTAAGAGCTAAGAAGTTGCAAGATTATTTGCAAGCTACAATTCGCAAGAAGCTTGAAGAAGAAGACGGCGTGCAAGGAAGTTTGAAGATGATGAACTTGTTGTCATTGGAAGATGGAGATCAAGACATGGAAAACACAACATGAAGATGTGCACGTGTGCATGTGGACGTGTGCATGAGCTCAAGAAGTGAAGAGGATCGGCCAAGTTGAAGAAGACCAATTTTCGGTCTTTAGCTATTTTATTCTAGTAGTTATTTAATTTTAGACTATAGTATTTATTTTATTTAATTATACTATAGTTTGGATCAGTTTTATTTAATTAAATTAGGGACAATTTTCGGTTATTCAAAGTCATAGATACGACCCAGACTCTAGGAACGAACACACATCGACACGCGTAAGTTTTTGTGTCTTCTATGACTCAAACAATCAAAGTAAAATATGCGGAAGAATTATGGAACAAACTAGACGACTAAGACCAAATAAAGTACCTAGACTTATGACACACAAAATAACACAAAAATCCAAACAAAGATGGGGCTGTTTTGAACGAGATTATGGACGGTATTATGGAAGGATTTAGGATGGTGATGGATTGGTTTAGAATGGCTTGAGTAGATAGGGTATGATAGAGTTGAAACGGACTTACGGATTGAACGGTATGAATGATGAATTGGGCACGAACGGTGAAGGCTTGAACGGCGATGATGGTGGCTGGACTTGGTACGAACGGCCGGTGGTGGTGGTGACGTCGTGTATGGTGGACGGCGGCGGTGATAGTGTTGTGAATTACAACCCGAAAGTTGCCTTGGATCTCGAACGTATACAAGGCCAAATTCTTTAAGTTGTTCTTCGATAGCGAGTCTCCGACGATCCCTCGAACGTGGACGGCGAATTCCCTTTGTAAAACTTAGAAGTGCTAAATCTAAGAGTATGAATTTAATTATCTAAACTCACAAAAGATTAAACGGGGAGAGACGATATTGAAAGCAAATGCTTAATAATCAAATATAGTCTAAAGTAACAATGAGACATGGATCCCCTATTTATAATAATAGGTGGGATCGAAAACTATAAGCTAAGGGCCGAAAATTATAGTCCAAATCAATCTAGAATTGGATTTGGATATTTCCTAAACTAGAATTCTATTTAAGGTAGAACTTGTAGATCTTACCTTATCTAAAATCCTAGTCAACCTATGACTTTGAATAATCGAAAATTGTCCCTAATTTAATTAAATAAAACTGATCCAAACTATAGTATAATTAAATAAAATAAATATTATAGTCTAAAATTAAATAACTACTAGAATAAAATAGCTAAAGACCGAAAATTGGTCTTCTTCAACTTGGCCGATCCTCTTCACTTCTTGAGCTCATGCACACGTCCACATGCACACGTGCACATCTTCATGTTGTGTTCTCCATGTCTTGATCTCCATCTTCCAATGACAACAAGTTCATCATCTTCAAACTTCCTTGCACGTCGTCTTCTTCTTCAAGCTTCTTGCGAATTGTAGCTTGCAAATAATCTTGCAACTTCTTAGCTCTTAGTCTTGTGACGGGGCCTTTGAATTGAAGCTTTTCATTGACTTCCTCATTGCTATGGATGTCCTCATCATTTCCCCCCTGCTGAAAAGAATTCGTCCTCGAATTTGAATCCTCAGCATGGTCGAATTCATCTGCAACAAAAGGAGATAAATCAGCAACATTAAACGTAGAAGAACACTTATACTCACCAGGTAGATCAATGCGGTATGCATTATCATTGACACGACTTAGAACAGTGAATGGACCATCTCCACGGGGTGACAACTTGGACTTCCTCAAGTTAGGAAATCGGCCAGGGCTTAAATGAACCCAAACACGATCACCGGGCTGAAAGATGACACGTTTGCGCCTCATGTTGCGTGCGGCGGCTATCCTTGAGCCTTGGTGATCAATCCGGGCACATACCTTCTCATGCATCTCTTGAATGAAATAAACTCTCTTCATACCTTTAACACTCGTTAGATGCTCAACGGATAAAGGCAACAAATCAGTAGGAGTTAACGGATTAAATCCATAAACTACCTCAAAAGGAGACATGTTAGTAGAAGAATTTACAACACGATTATAAGCAAATTCAGCATATGGTAAACATTCTTCCCATGACTTCAAATTATTCTTAATTAGAGACCTAAGTAAAGCTCCTAAAGTGCGATTCACAACCTCAGTTTGACCATCGGTTTGTGGATGACATGCAGTAGAAAACAATAACTTAGTACCTAATTTTCCCCACAAAACATGCCAGAAATGTCCTAAAAACTTAGAATCCCTATCACTAACAATAGTACGAGGAATTCTATGCAATCTAACAACATGCACAAAGAACAAGTTGGCAACATGTATAGCATCATCAGTTTTCCTACATGCAATGAAATGAGCCATTTTGGAAAACCTATCAACTACAACAAACACAGAATCCTTACCCGACCTAGATCTAGGTAATTCTAAGATGAAATCCATAGAAATATCAATCCAAGGAGAAGAAGGGGCGGTAGGGGAAAGTATAGTCCGAATGGGTGTGAAGTGGATTTGGCTTGACGACAAGTAATGCAACGACTACACACATTCTCTACATCCTTACGCATATGCGGCTAAAAGAAGTGTTCATGCAGCAAGTTCAATGTTTTATGCACACCTAAGTGACCCATTAAACCTCCCGCATGCGATTCTAACACCAATAACTCACGCATAGAACAAGTAGGGATGCATAACTTCGATTCTTTGAACAAAAAACCATCATGCACATAATAACCATCAAATGACCTAGATTTCGAGCTACATGAAGCATATATGGGGCTGAAGTAGGCGTCCTCAACATACAAAGCTTTAATAGACTCAAAACCAAGCATCTTAGCATGCATTAAGTTCAAAAGAGCGTACCTTCTGGACTGGGCATCGGCGACCACGTTTTCCTCGCCTTTCTTGTACTTGATAACATACGGGAAGGACTCGATGAACTCGACCCATCTCGCATGTCTCTTGTTCAGGTTGTTTTGCCTTTTCAAGTGCTTCAAACTTTCATGATCCGTGTGGATGACGAACTCTTTGGGCCACAAGTAGTGCTGTCATGTATCCAATGCATGCTTCAAAGCGTATAGCTCTTTATCGTACGTCAAATAACGCAAACTGGCGCCATTGAGTTTCTCACTGAAATAAGCTACGGTACGTTTTTCCTGCATCAAAACAGCACCAATACCTATCCCGGAGGCATCACACTCGATCTCAAAAGTCTTAGAAAAATCAGGTAAACACAAAACAGGAGCAGAACATAACAAAGATTTCAAAGTATTGAAAGCATGCTCTTGTTGTTTACCCCACTCAAATTTCTGATCCTTCTTACTTAGCTCAGTAAGAGGGGCGGCTATACTGGAGAAATCCCGTACAAAACAACGGTAAAACCCAGCCAATCCATGAAAGGATCGAACCTCAGAGGCGTTTTTCAGGGTTGGCCATTCCTCAATCGCTTTGATTTTGGAACGGTCTACCTCAATACCTCGTGAACTAACGACAAAGCCTAGAAACACGACTTCATCTAAACAGAATGAACACTTACACAAGTTTCCATACAACTTAGCATCACGTAGAAGACAGAAAACACGCCTAAGATGATCTATGTGCGCCTGTGCATTGTGACTGTAAATCAAAATATCATCAAAGTAGACAAGCACGAATTTACCAATCACATCACGCAAAACATGATTCATTAATCTCATAAACGTGCTCGGTGCATTAGTGAGACCAAAAGGCATAACTAACCACTCATATAAACCATGCTTTGTCTTAAACGCAGTTTTCCATTCATCCCCTTCATGCATTCTAACTTGAAAATAACCAGATCTCAAATCTATCTTAGAAAACACATGAGAACCACTTAATTCATCTAGCATATCATCAAGTCTAGGGATAGGAAATCTGTACTTAACTGTTATTTTGTTGATGGCGCGGCAATCCATGCACATTCTCCATTCGTTGTTCTTTTTGGGCAATAGAATAACTGGAACTGCACAAGGGCTCGTCGACTCTCGGATTTGCTTCTTTTCTAGCAACTCCTTCACTTGGCGATCGATCTCCTTCGTCTCTTCAGGGGACATGCGGTACGCCGGTCGGTTGGGCAAGACTGCGCCGGGTATGAAGTCGATCTGGTGCTCGATCCCATGAACTGGAGGTAATCCACTTGGAATCTCTTCCGGGAACACATCCGCGAACTCCTCCATTAGTAGCACTGTCCTTATAAGATAAAAGAACGAAAGGTAAACCTGCTTTTAGTGCTTTTTCTACGCCTTTAACTGAGATGAATAGGGATCGATTCTTCTCTTGACTTGGGGCTGATCCGAGCATTTTCCCACGAGCTAAGACATCATTAGAAGATGTCTTAGGGGCTGCATTGGTCGAACTTGGGATTGTGTTCGACTGAGAGGTGGCGGCCGAACTGGTTCGGGCTGCGGCTGCGGCTTATTTTGCCCGTTCTTGTTTGAATCTCTCTTGCATCCTTTCTTGATCCTCTGCAACAGCTTTAGGAGTGAGTGGCTTGAGCACAGTGGTTCGGCCATCTCTAGTAATCGAATAGGTGTTGGCTAAACCATCGTGAACCGCTTTTCTATCAAACTGCCACGGTCTTCCCAAAAGTATATGGGCTGCTTCCATAGGAATAACATCACAAAGAACAGTGTCAGAATAACGACCTTTAGTAAAAGTAACGTGTACCTGACCTGTAACTCTGATGGATCCGCGATCTATGACCACTACAATTTGTACGATTTTGGATGCTTTGTTGTGGTAAGGGCGAGTTTATCAACGGCATACTGACTGATTGCGTTGATTACACTCCCACTGTCGATGATCATGGCACAAGTCTGATCTTTGATGGCAACTCGAGTATACAAGATGTTCTCTCGCTGCGATTGCTCTTCGTCTTCAAGGTTGATGTTCAGACTGCGAATAGAAACCAAGCTGACATGAGGTAGCTCGACTTCATCTTCATCTGGCTCGACTTCAGGGACCTCGACTGCTTCAGGGGCGGCATCTTGGGTCTCGTCTTCATCTTCACTGGCTGATTCAAGTCCATTCTGTTCATTGATGAACAGAACACGCCGGTTTGGACAGTGGTTCTGAAAATGACCCCAACCTTGTCATTTATGACACTGGATGTCACGGGCGCGACTAGGGGCTGAATTCAGCGTTGGATTGGGCTGATTGGGCCGTTGGAATGGTGGCCTAGGCGTAGACTCGGGTCTACGACTTGCTTGCGGTGTAGAACGGTCGAAACTGCGTTCCGGAGGGCCGGATTGACCTCGGGGTCGGGTGGAATCAACAGAAGGAGTAGAAGGTGATGTGGAAGGTGTACCTTTACTCCAAGATGGTCGAGTAGGAGCTGAACTTTGACTGGATCGACGGCGACCTTCTCGTAGCTGCTTTTCCACAATTGATGCGTACTGCACCATTCTCTCTATGCTGGTGAACTCCTTGAGTTCTACTTCACAGGCAATGTCTGGATTCATACCTTCAATGTACCGAATGATGGTAGCATTTAAGGTCTCCTCCTTTCCGACTCGATTCAGGGCAGTTTCGAGCTCTTTGTGGTACTCTTCAATCGAACGGGTGCCTTGCTTGATCCGGTTGAGCTTCTTCTCAAGCTCTCTTTCATAGTGGACTGGAATGAAGCGTCCACGCATGAAACCTTTCATTTCCTCCCAATTGTCGATGGGCGGATTTCTGTTCCTTCGTCTTCTTTCTTGCTGCATTTCCCACCAAGTGGCTGCGTAACCTTTAAACTCCAAACATGCTAGCTGCACCTTTTTAGCTTCTGAAAAATCATAGCATGCGAAAATCTTCTCTACCTTACGTTCCTAATCAAGATAGATATCGGTATCGTGAAGGCCTTCAAACTCTGGAATGCTCGTTTTGATGTTGTGGAGCATTCTATCTTCTTCATAGTCATCTCGACTATGGCCTCTTCTCGGGCGACGTCCTCGATCAAACTCTTCAGTATTCTCATCAAAGTACTCCTCTTCTGGCTCATTTTGGCGCTCTAGACGTTAGTTTCCTCGAATGGGTGGAGGAAAGACGGGTGTTGTTTTAGTGCGTTCAAGAGCATGCACTAAATCGTCTATCTTGTCGGAGAGAGCCTGGTGTTGTCTTTGAACATGTTTAGACAACGCTTCATAGTGGTACTTGGGATCCCACGGTGCGGGTGGATCCGAGGATGACTCCATGGGTGCTTTGGAAGGGTCTTTGGACGAGTCCAAAGGTGGCGAAGTCGACTGGGGGTCGACGGGATGTGTAGATGATGATTCTGGGCGGGTTCCTTTCTTCATGGGACCTACAAAACGAACAAACGTAAAAGAAAACAAGGTAGGACCTCACAGTCTCACTGTCTCTCGTTTGTTTTCACTCTTGATGTTACCACTCGTGTATCACTCAATATATGGGTGCACAGTGTGTGGAAATCGTGTATATATGGAGGTAGGAATCGTGTGTCTTGTGTTGAGGAAGGACGGGAATGCTATTCTCGGAACAAGGATGAATTTGGTGTGTATAGAAGAGATACGGGTTGAGTATGTGTGGGTATGTATGGTAGTGGCCGATTGGGTAGGAGTGTGGATGGGGGTGACCGATTGTTTGTGTGTGTATGGATGTGGTAGTCGAGTATAGGGATGGTAGGAAAGGAAAGAAGTAGATCAATTATTGAAGTTCCAAATAGGTTAGGAATTCCAAAAATAAATCTAGATAGAAGAAGGAAAGAATTAGAATAGATAAGGAAAGAAGAAAGACATAAGGTAAGTAGGGGATTTGGATATGTATCAATCTATGTGACACAATCTAAATACCTTAATTAGCCTAGACTTTAGAAGGAATGAACCAAAAATAAAATAAAACTTGTATGGAAGTTACCAAAAAGAAAATAGAACTTGTATGGAAAGTTCCAAAAATAAAATTAATCTAGAAGGAAACTACCAAAAATAAGAAAAGACTCACTAAGGTAATTACCAACTAACAACTAGTACCAAAAGGAAAGTACCAAAATAACAATTGAACAAAAGGAAACAATGTATTTTTTTTTTTCGATTTTTTTTTTCTTTTTTTTTTTGATCGTGCCTTTTCTTCTTTTCTTCTTTTTTTTTGTATAACAATGAACAACGGAAAATTAAATTACAACTCGATCAACGTAAAATAAAATACGACATAAAAATCGAACCAAAGCTGACGTGGCTTTGATACCACTTTTATGATACGACCCGGACTCTAGGAACGAACACACGTCAACACACGTAAGTTTTTGTGTCTTCTATGACTCAAACAATCAAAGTAAAATATGCTGA
This sequence comes from Perilla frutescens, assembly GCA_026008535.1. NCBI lineage: Eukaryota > Viridiplantae > Streptophyta > Magnoliopsida > Lamiales > Lamiaceae > Perilla > Perilla frutescens. The sequence continues at coordinate 20,857,374 of BRKX01000004.1, forward strand.
AGAATTATGGAACAAACTAGACGACTAAGACCAAATAAAGTACCTAGACTTATGACACACAAAATAACACAAAAATCCAAACAAAGATGGGGCTGTTTTGAATGAGATTATGGACGGTATTATGGAAGGATTTACGATGGTGATGGATTGGTTTAGAATGGCTTGAGTAGATAGGGTATGATAGAGTTGAAACGGACTTCCGGATTGAACGGTATGAACGATGAATTGGGCACGAACGGCGAAGGCTTGAACGGCGATGATGGTGGCTGGACTTGGTACGAACGGCCAGTGGTGGTGGTGACGTCGTGTATGGTGGACGGCGGCGGTGATAGTGTTGTGAATTACAACCCGAAAGTTGCCTTGGATCTCGAACGTATACAAGGCCAAATTCTTTAAGTTGTTCTTCGATAGCGAGTCTCCGACGATCCCTCGAATGTGGATGGCGAATTCCCTTTGTAAAACTTAGAGGTGCTAAATCTAAGAGTATGAATTTAATTATCTAAACTCACAAAAGATTAAACGGGGAGAGACGATATTGAAAGCAAATGCTTAATAATCAAATATAGTCTAAAGTAACAATGAGACATGGATCCCCTATTTATAATAATAGGTGGGATCGAAAACTATAAGCTAAGGGCCGAAAATTATAGTCCAAATCAATCTAGAATTGGATTTGGATATTTCCTAAACTAGAATTCTATTTAACGTAGAACTTGTAGATCTTACCTTATCTAAAATCCTAGTCAACCTATGACTTTGAATAACTGAAAATTGTCCCTAATTTAATTAAATAAAACTGATCCAAACTATAGTATAATTAAATAAAATAAATACTATAGTCTAAAATTAAATAACTACTAGAATAAAATAGCTAAAGACCGAAAATTGGTCTTCTTCAACTTGGCCGATCCTCTTCACTTCTTGAGCTCATGCACACGTCCACATGCACACGTGCACATCTTCATGTTGTGTTCTCCATGTCTTGATCTCCATCTTCCAATGACAACAAGTTCATCATCTTCAAACTTCCTTGCACGCCGTCTTCTTCTTCAAGCTTCTTGCGAATTGCAGCTTGCAAATAATCTTGCAACTTCTTAGCTCTTAGTCTTGTGACGGGGCCTTTGAATTGAAGCTCTTCATTGACTTCCTCATTGCTATGGATGTCCTCATCATTCCTCGAATGGGTTGAGGGAAAACGGGCGTTGTTTTAGTGCGTTCAAGGGCATGCACTAAATCATCGATCTTGTCGGATAGAGCTTGGTGTTGTCTTTGAACGTGTTTGGACAACGCTTCAAAGTGATACTTAGGATCCCACGGTGCGGGTGGATCCGAGGAAGACTCCATGGGTGCTTTGGATGGATCTTTGGATGGGTCCAAAGGTGGTAAAGCCGACTGGGGGTCGACGGGAGGTGTAGAGGATGATTCGGGGCGGGTTCCTTTCTTCATGTTACCTACAAAACGAACAAACGTAAAAGAAAACAAGGTAGAACCTTACAATCTCACGTTCACTCTTTTGTTTTCACTCTTGATTTTACCACTCGTGTATCACTCAATATATGGGTGCATAGTGTGTGAAAATCATGTATATGGGAGTTGGAACTCGTGTGGTTTGTTCAGAGGAAGGACGGGAATGCTATTCTCGGAACACGGATGAATTTGGTGTGTATGGATGAGATACGGATTGAGTATGTGTATGTATGGGGTGGCCAAATATAGTAGGAGTGTGTATGGGGGTGGTGGTAGGAAAGTGATACGACCCGAGCTGAGGAGATGTCCGATCCAATCAAGGTGCCAGAAGGACCGGTAACGCGGGCAAGAGCTAAGAGGTTCAAGGAGAGCCTTAATGGATTCATGCGAGAGGTCTGGAACCAAGAGTCACATAAGCGACCCGTGGAGGGAGAAGAACCCGAGCCCAAGTGGAAGACAGTGATCTCAAGCTGCGGAACAGACTGGCACGAGCTACAGCACGAGCCAGGACACGAGCAACCGGTCGCGCCATTTGACACGAGCTACAGCGCGAGAGGACGCGCGAGTGAACCCGGACGTGCCATTGAAGCTACGGGCAATGAGACTGGCACGACCTACAGCACAACCTGAGGCGCGAGTGAAGCCGGTCACGCCACAGACGCTACATGGAATAAGACTGGCGCGACCTACAGCGCGAGTGGAGGCGCGATTGACCCCGTGTCGCGCCCATCTGGAGCGTGTCCGGAATTGCGCGATCCTTATGTTTTATTTCCTAGTTTAATTAGGTTTTGGACCAACTATATAAGGCTTGTAAGACCTTTATTTTTTACACAACTTTGATATCAATTTTAAAACGTTAGTTTTCTTTTTTTTTTCTCTCTGAGAGAATTATCCGAGTTTCACAACACAACTTGAGATTCAAACGACTTATCAAACAGATTCACATCCCCGTTTGTGGCGTCATCCATACAATCCGAGTTCGTGTTTCCAATTGATCGAGGGTCGCGGATTCAATCAGTTCGTGGTTCAATTTCATTGTGAGACTAGGGTTTGGATTTTCATCCCCAATTGTTCGTGTAACCTGATACTCCTGGGAAAACAACGTCATCGTCGTCGTCTTGCCGGCGAGGATCGCATCAAGTGGTATCAAAGCTTCGGCTTTGTATCAGGTTCCAATTTATCAATTTAATTTCTGTATTTTAATTTCTCACCTATTGTTATAAAAAAAACGATATCAGCAAAAAAAAAGAGAAAAGACGCAGATTTAAAAAAAAATAAGTAAAAAGGCGGGAAAATTTTTGGTGTTTTCGTTACACTTGATTGTGATATTTGGGTTGTTGGAGACGCGTATATTGCCTGGGGAGAAGTCGAAATTTTTTTCGAAAAATTTTCAAATTTTCGAAAATTTTCCGGCACATATTTTAGTGAATTGTGATTGGTCTTTTGAGGTTTCATCGTTGCGTTTGTGTTCTAGTTTAATTTTCTTTGGAGAGAAAAACGAGTGGTAAAAGGCAAGAGTGTGTGAGATTATTAGAGTGAAAAGAGCCGATTGTGTGATACACGAGAGTAAAAAAAAATCGACATGTCTAACAAAGGTGCAGGTACCAAAGATAAGGCCGCAGGAACGAGTGATGAGACGCTCACCACATTTGATCCGGAGAATACAGTGAAGGCCATTCAACAACATCTGACGAAGTTGTTCAAGACTGAGATGGCAACGTTGAATGAGAGACTCAATAAGGTGGAGACGTCATTACATGAGCAATCCCAACAAGCCCCACAAGAGAACCGTGGCAGAAGAGGCGGACGAGGGGCCCGGATAGAGGCTCGATGCTACCCACACGTGGAGAGACAAAGAGCGGAATACTACGACACTGAGGTTGGGGATTCAGAGGAGGAGGATAGGTATTCAACTACTGGAGGGAGGAAACATGGAAAAGCAAAGAATCGAGAAGATGACGACCTCGGCAACATCAAAATGAATGTGCCTTCATTCCAAGGCAAAAATGATCCAGCCTTGTACCTTGAATGGGAGCGCAAGATCGAGATGATGTTCGACTGTCACAACTATTCCGAGCTCAAGAAAGTGAAGTTGGCAGCAGTAGAGTTCTCAAACTATGCCATAGTATGGTGGGATCAGTTGATTTCCAACAGACGGCGTAATCTGGAACACCTAATAGAGACATGGGGAGAAATGAAGGCGGTGATGAGGAGGAGATTCGTGCCAAGCTATTACTACCGGGAACTATACAACAAGTTATAAAATTTGAGACAAGGTACGAATAGTGTTGATGAATACTTCAAGGAGATGGAAGTTTCAATGATCCGAGCAAATGTGGAGGAAGATAGGGAGGCCACAATGGCTCGATTTTTAGCCGGATTACATAGAGAGATCCGAGAAGTGGTGGAGTTGCAGCATTATGTGGAAATGGAGGACATGGTGCAAATGGCTATAAAGGTAGAGAACCAACTAAAGAGGAGGGGTAACAACAATCGATCGAGTTCTTCGTGGAAGTCGAACTCAAATTCCAACGCAACCCCGTGGAAGATTACAAATCAAGGAAAGAAAGATGAGAAGCAACCGTTCACTAAGCCGAAGACCGAGGCACCTACAGTGACGGGACCAAGTAGTCAAGACTCGTCGGGCAACCGAAACCGAGACATTAAGTGTTTTAAATGTCAAGGTAGAGGTCACATAGCCAACCAATGCCCAAACCGACGTGTGATGATCTTGAAGGACAATGGAGAGATCGTGACGGATGAAGAAGAAGTTGATCCGGAGATGCCGGGATTGTCCGAGTCAAGTGAGGACGAGGAGTACGCAGCGCCCAACGCTCTCATTTTGGTTGCACGCAAGTCACTTAGCTTGCACACCAAAAGCGTCGATGAAGAACAAAGGGAGAACATATTCCATACCCGATGCCACATCAAGGATAAGGTATGTAGTATGATTATTGATGGAGGTAGTTGTACTAATGTTGCAAGTGTTGTGATGGTGACAAAATTAGGATTGCCGGTTCTCAAGCATCCTAAACCATACAAGCTGCAGTGGTTGAACGACAGTGGAGAAACCAAGGTGAACAAGCAAGTTCGAGCGCCATTCCGGATTGGCAAGTATGAAGATGAAGTGTTGTGCGACGTTGTGCCTATGCAAGCGGGACACATTTTGCTAGGACGTCCATGGCAATTCGATAGGAGGGTGAAGCATGATGGCTTCACAAATAAGTACTCTTTCGTACTTAACAAGAAGACGGTGACACTAGCTCCTCTAACACCATCTGATGTGACCCAGACAATGAATCCAAGATACGAAGAATACGCAGGCGGAAGACTTTAAGGACTCGAACTACGTCAGCTAAAGAAGGACTCAACCCGACACGAATTAAACGGTAAAACTTACTAGAAATTCGAACAACGAAAAGAACAACGATGAGGACACTTGGAACACTTGAAGATGGCTGGAATTATGGTGATGGTGGCGGCGGAAGGCTTTGGTGTAGATGGACTTGGCGGCGGCGATGGTAGTGTTGTGGATTGGATAGATTCGGCGAACCCGTGTTGATAACCCGAACGCGCACGTCTAACTTCTCCGGATAGCAATTCTCCCAAGTACTCGATTGTACCCTGAAGAACTTGAATAAGACTATTGAATTTCTAGATCAATAGAATTGTGTTTGATCAACCAAAGGATCGATAAATGTGATCAACCAAAGGATCGGTGAGACAATTGAGAAATTAACTCTTTATTTCATGCAACGTCTCATTTATGAATGTCACAGGGTGCTCCTATTTATAGGAGAGCATATGGACGAATTTAAACCCTAATTAACTAGATAAACATTGAAAAATACTAATCCTAATCAATCTAGGATAAAATCAAAAGATACCAAAAATAAGATAACAAAAATCTATCTAAATCTAACTAGATAAGGATAAATCCTAACTAACTTTGGGCCTCTTATTTTCGCCACTTTTGGACCTTTAATAACAGAATATGGGCTGCAATATATCATAAATAATTCGTGGCCCATATGTATTATTCTTGCCACCTTTGCATGAAAAACAGCATCTCCCGATTTCCCATGCAAACGCGTATAACTTTTAATGCACACGTCCAAATGGCGTCATTCTTCTTCTCACGTCTTCATGCTTCCTTCTTCATCATCTATGGATAGCATGGTGATCAATCTTGAGCTGCCCTTGACTTCATCTTCATGCATTTCGAATTTGCGACGAATAGAAGCTTGTAAATAAGCTTGTAACTTCTTAGCTCGCAAACGCATCATTGGTCCTTTAAACTGCAGCTCCGGATCATTTTCTTCATTGCCTTGCACGTTCTCATCATTCCCCCCCTGCTGAAAAGAATTCGTCCTCGAATTCTCGGACTCATCTTGTTCGAACTCATCATCTGCAGAAAAGGGAGATAAGTCAGCAACATTAAATGTAGATGAACACTTATACTCACCGGGTAAATCAATGCGATATGCATTGTCATTGACTCGACTCAACACGGTGAATGGTCCATCTCCTCTTGGCATCAATTTCGACTTTCTCAAGTTAGGAAATCGTCCAGGACTCAAATGAATCCAAACGCGATCTCCAGGCTGGAAAATCACTTGCTTGCGCCGTTTGTTCTTTTGAACAGCATTACGTGCGCCAACGGCTTCAATACGCGCACGTATTTTCTCATGCATCTCCTTAACTTGTTCCACTTTTCTTGTACCTTTAACACTTGTTAGATGCTCAACAGATAAAGGCAACAGATCATTAGGCGTTAGCGGATTAAAACCATAAATAACTTCAAACGGAGACATATTGGTAGATGAATGCACAACTCTATTATAGGCGAATTCAGCATATGGCAAACAATCTTCCCATGATTTCAAGTTTTTTTTAACCAAGGAACGCAGCAAAGTACCTAAGGTGCGATTAACTACCTCAGTTTGTCCATCAGTTTGTGGATGACATGCAGTAGAAAACAACAACTTGGTACCTAATTTTCCCCATAGTACACGCCAAAAATGTGCTAGAAACTTAGAATCCCTATCACTAACAATAGTTCTAGGTATTCCATGTAAACGCACAATATGTATAAAGAACAGATTGGCTATGTGTACTGCATCATCGGTTTTCCTACATGCAATGAAATGAGACATCTTGGAAAACCTATCAACTACAACAAATATAGAATCTCGACCAGACCTAGACTGATGTGACCCGGACAAATAATCCAAGACATGAGAAATACGCAAGCGGAAGACTTAAGAATCGAACAACGTCAGCGAGAAAGGAAGGAACAATCCGACTTAAAACGATAGGAATTTTGGACTCGAATTGAGATAGAACTTACTAGGATAATTTGTGGAAGATAGGAGGCGGACGAATAGTGTCTTGTGGATGAAGATAGTGGCGTCGAGATGTAGATGATAGGTAGAATGGATTGGAACTTCAGCTGAACCCCGACTTCAAGAGACGAAACGCAGCTACTTCGATCTTCTCCAATTTGTTAGCAATTCTCCCAAGTACTCGTTGTACCCTGAAGAACTTGAATAAGACTATTGAATTGCTAGATCAATAGAATTGTGTTTGATCAACTAAAGGATCGATAAATGTGATCAACCAAAGGATCGGTGAGACAATTGAGAAATTAACTCTTTATTTCATGCAACGTCTCAATTATGAATGTCACAGGGTGCTCCTATTTATAGGAGTGTATATGGACAAAAATTAGAGTCCTAATACTAGAAGAATTCGAAATAAACTAGTTCTAATCTATCTAGGATTGTTACCTTATCCAAAATCTGGTTTTAAGGTAAGAATCAAAAGATACCAAAAATAAAGATAACAAAAATCTAACTAGATAAAGATAAATCCTAACTAACTTTGGGCTTGAACAACTCGCCAATTTTTTGGACTTGGGCTTCTTCTTTAACGTGTTGGACTATTATTGGATGAATCCACACGTTATCTTCAACGTCAACCTAGTCAGTATGCCCATACCGACTGTCTTCATGCAATATGGTCAGTATGCCCATACCAACTGTCTTCATGCCTTCATTCTTCAACTCTTCAAGTATGATATCACATGGTGTGATTTTGATCATCATGAATAGTTCTTCAAATCTTGATTTCCAATCTTTGATGACCTTCATTCTAACAATCTTCGGACTTTTGAATGATAGCTCCGGATTTAATTCTTAAAGGCTTTTCAGGATCTGATACGACCCGGACTATGCTAGGACGAATCTTGAGAATGTAGCGGAAGACTTCTGGATACGAAACACGTCAGCAAATGAAGGGCTTCAATCCGACTCGATAAACAACGAAAAATAGACAATCTAGACAACTAAAAATACGTAAACTATGACACGACTATGTGATACGAACCCGAAAAGCATAAAAGAATCAAATCCAAGAAAGCCATTGAGAGCTTCAAAGATAATCATGTTGTCCAAGATTAAAGATTGGAGATCAAGATTTGAAGAACAAGACATTAATAAATTCGAATATGATGAGCAGCCCATGAAGATCAAATATTCAGCCCGAGATTGGTCAACATGCTATCATTTGATGATGAAGAAGGAAGTATGAAGACGTGAGAAGAAGAACGACGCCATTTGGACGTGTGCATGAAAAGTTATACGCGTTTGCATGGGAAATCGGGAGATGCTGTTTTTCATGCAAAGGTGGCAAGATTAATTATGTCATGGGCCACGAATTTAATTCAATTAATTCAGCCCATTGTTGTGATTAATAAGGTCCAAATAGGAGAGAATATCCAGCCCAAATCCACTTTGGGATTTATCTTTATCTAGTTAGATTTTTGTTATCTTTATTTTTGGTATCTTTTGATTCTTACCTTAAAATCAGATTTTGGATAAGGTAACAATCCTAGATAGATTAGAACTAGTTTATTTTGAATTCTTCTAGTATTAGGACTCTAATTTTCGTCCATATACACTCCTATAAATAGGAGCACCATGTGACATTCATAATTCAGACATTGCATGAAATAAAGAGTTAATTTCTCAATTGTCTCACCGATCCTTTGGTTGATCACATTTATCGATCCTTTGGTTGATCAAACATAATTCTATTGATCTAGAAATTCAATAGTCTTATTCAAGTTCTTCAGGGTACAACGAGTGATACGACCCGAACTCTAGGAACGAACACACGTCGACACACGTAAGTTTTTGTGTCTTCTATGACTCAAGAATCAAAGTAAAATATGCGGAAGAATAATGGAACAAACTAGACGACTAAGACTCAACTAAAATACCTAGACTTATGACACACAAAAATAACACAAATCCAAACAAATATAGCTGTTATGAACGGTATTTGGGATGGTTTTATGGAAGGAATTTCGAAGATGTTGAATGGGTTTAGAAGGGCTAGGGTAGATAGGATATGATAGAGTTGTAATGGACTTACGGATTGAACGATGAATTGGACACGAACGGCGACGGCTTGGACGGCGGTGATGGTGGCTGGACTTGGCACGGACGGTGGTTGGTGGTGGCGGTGAAGATGATGGCGGCGGCGATGTTGAGGTGTTGTGAATCACAACCTGAAAGTTGCCTTGAATCTCGAACGTACACAAGGCCAAATTCTTTAAGTTGTTCTTCGGATAGCGAGTTTCCGACGATCCCTCGAACGTGGACGGTGAATTCCCTTTGTAAAACTTAGAGATGCTAAATCTAAAAGTATGAATTTAATTATCTAAACTCACAAAAGATTAAATGGGGAGAGACGATATTGAAAGCAAAGGCTTAATAATCAAATATAGTCTAAAATAACAATGAAGCATGGATCCCCTATTTATAATAATAGGTGGGATCGAAAACTATAAGCTAAGGACCGAAAATTGTAGTCCAAATCAATCTAGAATTGGATTTGGATATTTCCTAAACTAGAATTCTATTTAAGATAGATTTTGTAGATCTTGCCTTATCTAAAAATCTGGTAAAAATTCTATCTAAAATAACCGAAAAATCCTAACTAAAAATCTGCAAAATTTCGTCCATAATATAATAAATAAAATACTATAGACTAATAAATCAATCCCCTTAATTGGATCATCAAGGGCCGATTATTTTGGGCTTTTCCACCATGCATGCTTAACTTGGGCTGAATAGCAAGTATACACATCAAGCCCAACAAAAGCACACTTGCACGCCTCCTTCATGTATTGCACTCCACATCTTGATCTCCATCTTCCATCTTCAACAATGTCATCATCTTCAAGCTTCCTTGCACGCCGTCTTCTTCTTCAAGCTTCTTACGGATTGTAGCTTGCAAATAATCTTGCAACTTCTTAGCTCATAGTCTTGTGACGGGTCCTTTGAATTGAAGCTCTTCATTGAGTTCCTCATTGCTATGGATATCCTCATTATTCCCCCCCTGCTGAAAAGAATTCGTCCTCGAATTTGACTCCTCATCATGGTCGAATTCATCTGCAACAAAAGGAGATAAATCAGCAACATTAAACGTAGAAGAACACTTATACTCATCAGGTAGATCAATGCGGTATGCATTATCATTAACACGGCTTAGAACAGTGAAGGGACCATCTCCACGGGGCGACAACTTGGACTTCCTCAAGTTAGGAAATCGGCCAGGGCTAAGGTGTACCCAAACTCGATCTCTGGGCTGAAAGATGACACGTTTGCGCCTCGTGTTGCGTGCGGCGGCTATCCTTGAGCCTTGGTGCTCAATCCGGGCACGTACCTTCTCATGCATCTCTTGAATAAAATCAGCTCTTTTCATACCTTTAACACTTGTTAGATGCTTAACAGGTAAAGGTAACAAATCATTAGGAGTTAACGGATTAAATCCATAAACTACCTCAAAAGGAGACATGTTAGTAGAAGAATGCACAACACGATTGTAAGCAAATTCAGCATATGGTAGACATTCTTCCCATGACTTCAAATTATTCTTAATTAGAGACCTAAGTAAAGCTCCCAAAGTGCGATTCACAACCTCAGTTTGACCATCGGTTTGTGATATGATCCTGAAAAGCCTTGAAGAATTAAATCCGGAGCTATCATTTAAAAGTCCGAAGATTGTTAGAATGAGGGCCACAAAGATTGGAAATCAAGATTTGAAGAATAATACATGATATGGGCCACGAATTATTTATGATAAATTGCAGCCCATATTGTGTTAATTTGAAGGTCCAATAGGCGAGTTTTATGAAGGCCCAAGTTGTTGGGATTTATCTTTATCTAGATAGATTTTTCTTATTTTATTTTTGGTATCTTTTGATTCTTTCCTTAAAAACAGATTTTGGATAAGGAAACAATCCTAGTTATGATAGGAAACTCTTTTTCTAATTCTTTTAGGATTTTATCTTGGAATTTTCGTCCATCCCTCTATTATAAATAGGGGATCATTGCTATTTTGATATTTAGACCATATTTGATTAAGAAGAATTTACCTTTCAATATTGTCTCACCCAAGATCCTCTTTTTTTTTATTTTCAGCCGAAAATACACACTCTTAGAAGCTTGCAACTTTTAAGTTATATCTTTAAATCTTGTTCTAATTCTCTTGTGGAGTTAGGGTCGGATTTGCAACCGAAGAGAATTCAAGTAGCGAAACTTTTTGTGTATTGTTTTACACAGGGTGTGTCGCCCCGAGTTCAATTCATCTATCAAGGAGATTCCAAGTGAAGTACGTTTCGCGGATCAAGTGTCCACGGGGTTTGCTTTCGCGTATCAACTCATTCTATCTTCATCAACATCGCCAATCATTACCGACGTCATCCAGCAGCCATCCAACGTCCATATCATTGTTATCCATCAAGATCCAGTCAAGTTTAATAAGTTTCCAAGGTCAGTTCATTGAGTTTACCTATACGTGCTCAATTCAGCGAGTTAAGCACATATAGATAAATTGAGTCATTCTTTGTTCTTAATTAGTTTTCTTTGTTTATTTTTATGGAGTCTAAGTACAGCCATACAATAGAGTCATATTTATCGTTGTTTAGTCATTTATTTTGTTCTAGTATTAGTCGGGTTGAATCCTTCTTTAGTTGACGTGTGTTTCGATTCTATAAGTCTTCCGCGCGTTTTTCTCTCGGTGTTGATCATCATACCGGGAATCGTATCAGTTTGTGGATGACATGCAGTAGAAAACAATAACTTAGTACCTAATTTTCCCCACAAAACACGCCAGAAATGTCCTAAAAACTTAGAATCCCTATCACTAACAATAGTACGAGGAATTCCATGCAATCTAACAACATGCACAAAGAACAAGTTGGCAACATGTATAGCATCATCAGTTTTCCTACATGCAATGAAATGAGCCATTTTGGAAAACCTATCAACTACAACAAACACAGAATCCTTACCCGACCTAGACCTAGGCAATCCTAAGATGAAATCCATAGAAATACAATCCAAGGAGATGAGGGGGCGGGTAGGGGCGAGTAAAGACCAAAGGGGTGTGAAGTGGATTTAGCTTGACGACAAGTAATGCAACGACTACACACATTCTCTACATCCTTACGCATATGCGGCCAAAAGAAGTGTTCATGCAGCAAGTTCAATATTTTATGCACACCAAAGTGACCCATTAAACCTCCCGCATGCGATTCTAACACTAATAACTCACGAATAGAACAAGTAGGGATGCATAATTTCGACTCTTTGAACAGAAAACCATCATGCACATAATAACCATCATAAGACCTAGATTTCGAGCTACATGAAGCATAGATCCAGCAACATCGCCAATCATTACCGACGTCATCCAGCAGCCATCCAACGTCCATATCATTGTTATCCATCAAGATCCAGTCAAGTTTAATAAGTGTCCAAGGTCAGTTCATTGAGTTTACCTATACGTGCTCAATTCAGCGAGTTAAGCACATATAGATAAATTGAGTCATTCTTTGTTCTTAATTAGTTTTCTTTGTTTATTTTTATGGAGTCTAAGTACAGCCATACAATAGAGTCATATTTATCGTTGTTTAGTCATTTATTTTGTTCTAGTATTAGTCGGGTTGAATCCTTCTTTAGTTGACGTATGTTTCGATTCTATAAGTCTTCCGCGCATTTTTCTCTCGGTGTTGATCATCATACCGGGAATCGTATCAGTTTGTGGATGACATGCAGTAGAAAACAATAACTTAGTACCTAATTTTCCCCACAAAACACGCCAGAAATGTCCTAAAAACTTAGAATCCCTATCACTAACAATAGTACGAGGAATTCCATGCAATCTAACAACATGCACAAAGAACAAGTTGGCAACATGTATAGCATCATCAGTTTTCCTACATGCAATGAAATGAGCCATTTTGGAAAACCTATCAACTACAACAAACACAGAATCCTTACCCGACCTAGACCTAGGCAATCCTAAGATGAAATCCATAGAAATACAATCCAAGGAGATGAGGGGGCGGGTAGGGGCGAGTAAAGATCAAAGGGGTGTGAAGTGGATTTAGCTTGACGACAAGTAATGCAACGACTACACACATTCTCTACATCCTTACGCATATGCGGCCAAAAGAAGTGTTCATGCAGCAAGTTCAATATTTTATGCACACCAAAGTGACCCATTAAACCTCCCGCATGCGATTCTAACACTAATAACTCACGCATAGAACAAGTAGGGATGCATAATTTCGACTCTTTGAACAGAAAACCATCATGCACATAATAACCATCATAAGACCTAGATTTCGAGCTACATGAAGCATAGATGGGGCTGAAATAGGCGTCCTCAACATACAGTGCTTTAATAGACTCAAAACCAAGCATCTTAGCATGCATTAAGTTCAAAAGAGCGTACCTTCTTGATAGGGCGTCGGCGACCACGTTTTCCTCGCCTTTCTTGTACTTGATAACATACGGAAAGGACTCGATGAACTCGACCCATCTCACATGCCTCTTGTTCAGATTATTTTTCCCTTTCAAGTGTTTCAAGCTTTCATGATCTGTGTGGATGACGAACTCCTTAGGCCAAAGATAGTGCTGCCATGTGTCCAACGCACGCTTCAAAGCGTAGAGCTCTTTATCGTACGTGGAGTACCTGAGGGAGGCGCCATTTAACTTCTCACTGAAGTATGCCACGGGACGTTTTTCCTGCATCAAAACAGCACCAATACCTATCCCGAAGGCATCACACTCGATCTCAAAAGTTTTGGAAAAATCAGGTAAACATAAAACAGAAGCAGAACATAACAACGATTTCAAAGTATTAAAAGCATTCTCTTGTTGTTTACCCCACTCAAATTTCTGATCCTTCTTACTAAGCTCAGTAAGAGGGGCGGCTATACTGGAGAAATCCCGTACAAAACAACGGTAAAACCCAGCTAGACCATGGAATGATCGAACCTCAGAGGCGTTTTTCGGGGTTGGCCATTCATCAATCGCTTTGATTTTGGAACGGTCTACCTCAATACCTCGTGAACTAACGACAAAGCCTAAAAACACGACTTCATCCATGCAAAAAGAACATTTAGACAAGTTTCCATACAACTTAGCATCACGCAGAAGACAGAAAACACGCCTAAGATGATCTATGTGCGCCTGTGCATTGTGACTGTAAATCAAAATATCATCAAAGTAGACAACAACAAATTTACCAATCACATCACGCAAAACATGATTCATTAATCTCATAAACGTGCTCGGTGCATTAGTTAGACCAAAAGACATAACTAACCACTCATATAAACCATGCTTTGTCTTAAACGCAGTTTTCCATTCATCCCCTTCATGCATTCTAACTTGAAAATAACCAGATCTCAAATCTATCTTAGAAAACACATGAGAACCACTTAATTCATCTAGCATATCATCAAGTCTAGGGATAGGAAATCTGTACTTAACTGTTATCTTGTTGATGGCGCGGCAATCCATGCACATTCTCCATTCGTTGTTCTTTTTAGGCACTAGAATGACTGGAACTGCACAAGGGCTCATCGACTCTCGGATTTGCTTCTTCTCTAGCAACTCCTTTACTAGGCGATCGATCTCCTTTGTCTCTTCAGGGGACATGCGGTATGCCGGTCGGTTTGGCAAGACTGCACCGGGTACGAAGTCGATCTGGTGCTCGATCCCACGAACTGGAGGTAATCCACTTGGAATCTCTTCCGGGAACACATCCGCGAACTCCTCCATATGTGGTTGCACATCACAAGGCAAAGAAACTCCATTAGTAGCATTGTCCTTATAAGATAAAAGAACGAAAGGTAAACCTGCTTTTAGTGCTTTCTCCACGCCTTTAACTGAGATGAACAGGGATCGATTTTTCTCTTTGCTTGGGTCTAATCCGGTTGCTCTTCCATGAGCTAAGACATCATTAGAAGGTGTCTTAAGGGCTGCATTGGTCGAACTTGGTGTGGTGTTCGGTTGAGAGGTGGCGACCGAATGGGTTCGGGCTGCGGCTGCGGCTTGTTTTGCCCGTTCTTGCTTGAATCTCTCTTGCATCCTTTCTTGATCCTCTGCAACGGCTTTAGGAGTGAGTGGCTTAAGCACAGTGGTTCGACCATCCCTAGTAATCGAGTAGGTGTTGGCTAAACCATCATGAACCGCTTTTCTGTCAAACTGCCACGGTCTTCCTAAAAGTATATGGGCTGCTTCCATAGGAATAACATCACAAAGAATAGTGTCAGAATAACAACCTTTAGTAAAAGAAACGTGTACCTGACCTGTCACTCGAATGGAACCTCTATCAGTGAGCCACTGCAACTTGTACGGTTTTGGATGCTTTGTTGTGGTGAGGGCGAGTTTATCAACAGCATACTGACTGATTGCGTTGATTACACTCCCACTGTTGATGATCATGGCACAAGTCTGATCTTTGATGGCAACTCGAGTGTAGAAGATGTTCTCTCGTTGCGATTGCTCTTCGTCTTCACGATTGATGTTCAGACTGCGAATAGAAACTAGGCTGACATGAGGTAGCTCGACTTCATCATCATCTGGCTCAACTTCTGGGACCTCAACTGCTTCAGGGGCGGCGGCCTGAGGCTCCTCTTCATCTTCACTGGCTGATTCAAGTCCATTCTGTTCATTGAGGAACAGAACACGCCGGTTTGGACACTAGTTCTGAAAATGACCCGAACCTTGACATTTATGGCACTGGATGTCTCGGGCTCGACTAGGGGCTGAATTCGGCGTTGGAGTGGACTGATTGGGCCGTTGGAATGGTGGCCTGGGCGTAGACTCGGGTCTACGGCTTGCTTGCGGTGTAGAACGGTCGAAACGGCGTTCCGGAGGGCCGGATTGACCTAGGGGTCGTGTGGAATCAATAGAAGGAGTAGAAGGTGATGTGGAAGGTGTACCTTTACTCCAAGATGGTTGAGTAGGTGCTGAATTCTGACTGGATCGACGGCGACCTTCTCGTAGTTGCTTTTCCACAATTGATGCGTACTGCACCATTCTCTCTATGCTGGTGCACTCCTTGAGTTCTACTTCACAGGCAATGTCAGGATTCATACCTTCAATGTACCGAATGATGGTAGCATTTAAGGTCTCCTCCTTTCTGACTCGATTGAGGGCGGTTTCGAGCTCTTTGTGGTACTCTTCAATCGAACGGGTGCCTTGCTTGATCCGGTTGAGCTTCTTCTCAAGCTCTCTTTCGTAGTGGACTGGAATGAAGCGTCCACGCAAGAATCCTTTCATTTCCTCCCAATTGTCAATGGGCGGATTTCTGTTTCTTCGTCTCCTTTCTTGCTGCATTTCCCACCAAGTGGCTGCGTAGCCTTTAAACTCCAAGCATGCTAACTGAACCTTTTTAGCTTCTGAAAAATCATAGCATGCGAAAATCTTCTCTACTTTACGTTCCCAATCAAGATAGATATCGGGATCGTGAAGGCCTTCAAATTCTGGAATGCTCGTTTTGATGTTGTGGAGCATCCGATCTTCTTCATAGTCATCTCGACTATGGCCTCGCCTCGGGCGACGTCCTCGGTCAAATTCTTCAGTATTCTCATCAAAGTACTCCTCTTCAGGCTCGTTGTGACGCTCTAAGCGTTGGTTTCCTCGAATGGGTGGAGGAAAGACAGGTGTCATTTTAGTGCGTTCAAGAGCATGCACTAAATCGTCTATCTTGTCGGAGAGGGCCTGGTGTTGTCTTTGCACATGCTTAGACAATGCTTCAAAATGGTACTTGGGATCCCACGGTGTGGGTGGATCCGAAGATGACTCCATGGGTGCTTTGGTTGGGTCTTTGGATGGATCCAAAGATGGAAAAGTCGACTGGGGGTCGAATGGGGGTGTAGAGGATGACTCGGTGTGGGTTCCTTTCTTCATGATACCTACAAAACGAACAAACGTAAAAGAAAACAAGGAAGATCCTCACAATCTCACTGTCGCTCGTTTGTTTTCACTCTTGATTTTTCCACTCGTGTATCACTCAAATATATGGGTGCACAGTGTGTGAAAATCGTGTATATGAAGGTAAGGGAATCGTGTGGTTTGTTTCGAAGAAGGACGGGAATGCTATTCTCGGAACAAGGATGAATTTGGTATGTATAGATGAGATACGGGTTGAGTATGTGTGGGTATGGGGTGGCCGAATGTTGATGTAGTATAGGGATGGGGTGGCCGATTTGTTTGTGTGTGTAGGAGTGTTGGTCGAGTATGGTAGGGTAGGGTAGGAAAGGAAAGAAGTAGAAGAGATAAGGAAAGAGAAAGAGATAAGGTAAGTAGGGGATTTGGATATGTATCAATCTATGTGACACAATCTAAATACCTAAATTAGCCTAGACTCTAGAAGGAATGAACCAAAAAATAAAATAATACACTTAAGGAAGTTACCAACAAGAAATAGAACTTGTATGGAAAGTTCCAAAAGTAAAACAAACTTGAAGGAAACTACCAAAAATAAGAAAGACTTATTAAGGTAATTACCAACTAACAACTATTACCAAAAGGAAAGTACCAAAATTAAAATTGAACTTAAAAGGAAACAATGTATATTTTTATTTTTATTTTAATTTCGGATTTTTTTTTTTAATCCGATTTTTTTTTTTTTTCGATCGCTTTTTTTTTTTTTGATCGAAGCTTTTTCTTTTTTTTTTGTAACAATCAATACGGGATTAAATTACAACTCGATTCAACGTAAAATAAAATACGACACAAAAACGAACCAAAGCCGACGTGGCTTTGATACCACTTTTATGATACGACCCGAACTCTAGGAACGAACACACGTCGACACATGTAAGTTTTTGTGTCTTCTATGACTCAAGAATCAAAGTAAAATATGCGGAAGAATAATGGAACAAACTAGACGACTAAGACTCAACTAAAATACCTAGACTTATGACACACAAAAATAACACAAATCCAAACAAATATGGCTGTTATGAACGGTATTTGGGATGGTTTTATGGAAGGAATTTCGAAGATGTTGAATGGGTTTAGAAGGGCTAGGGTAGATAGGATATGATAGAGTTGTAATGGACTTACGGATTGAACGATGAATTGGACACGAACGGCGACGGCTTGGACGGCGGTGATGGTGGCTGAACTTGGCACGGACGGTGGTTGGTGGTGGCGGTGAAGATGATGGCGGCGGCGATGTTGAGGTGTTGTGAATCACAACCCGAAAGTTGCCTTGAATCTCGAACGTACACAAGGCCAAATTCTTTAAGTTGTTCTTCGGATAGCGAGTTTCCGACGATCCCTCGAACGTGGACGGCGAATTCCCTTTGTAAAACTTAGAGATGCTAAATCTAAGAGTATGAATTTAATTATCTAAACTCACAAAAGATTAAATGGGGAGAGACGATATTGAAAGCAAAGGCTTAATAATCAAATATAGTCTAAAATAACAATGAAGCATGGATCCCCTATTTATAATAATAGGTGGGATCGAAAACTATAAGCTAAGGACCGAAAATTGTAGTCCAAATCAATCTAGAATTGGATTTGGATATTTCCTAAACTAGAATTCTATTTAAGGTAGATTTTGTAGATCTTGCCTTATCTAAAAATCTGGTCAAAATTCTATCTAAAATAACCGAAAATTCCGAACTAAAAATCTGCAAAATTTCGTCCATAATATAATAAATAAAATACTATAGACTAATAAATCAATCCCCTTAATTGGATCATCAAGGGCCGATTATTTTGGGCTTTTCCACCATGTATGCTTAACTTGGGCTGAATAGCAAGTATACACATCAAGCCCAACAAAAGCACACTTGCACGCCTCCTTCATGTATTGCACTCCACATCTTGATCTCCATCTTCCATCTTCAACAATGTCATCATCTTCAAGCTTCCTTGCACGCCGTCTTCTTCTTCAAGCTTCTTACGGATTGTAGCTTGCAAATAATCTTGCAACTTCTTAGCTCGTAGTCTTGTGACGGGTCCTTTGAATTGAAGCTCTTCATTGAGTTCCTCATTGCTATGGATATCCTCATCAACGAGTACTTGGGAGAATTGCTAACAAATCGGAGAAGATCGAAGTAGCTGCGTTTCGTCTCTTGAAGCCGGGGTTCAGCTGAAGTTCCAATCCATTCTACCTATCATCTACATCTCGACACCACTACCTTCATCCACAAGACACTATTCGTCTGCCTCCTATCTTCCACAAATTATCCTAGTAAGTTCTATCTCAATTCGAGTCCAAAATTCCTATCGTTTTAAGTCGGATTGTTCCTTCCTTTCTCGCTGACGTTGTTCGATTCTTAAGTCTTCCGCTTGCGTATTCTCGTGTCTTGGATTATTTATCCGGGTCACATCACTATGTAACACAAAAACAACGGATGAGGGGCTGAATAGGGACGGTTTTGAGGGCTGAATTTGTAGGGAAAATCGTGTGATTATGATGGTGAAGAAAGGCTTGGAGTAGATAGGATATGTTAGGGATGAAACGAACTTACGGATAAAACGGAACGGTGTAGGACTTCGAACACGAACTTGTGGGCTAAATTGAAGCGTGCGTTGATGGAGTATGGATGGCATCGATTATGGTTGATGGATGATGATTCGTTGATGTGAATCACAACCCAATAGCCTCCTTGAATCTCGAACGTACCCAAGGATGAAATCTCCAAGTTGATCTTCGGATAGCGAATACCGGTTAATCCCTCAAGTGGATTAAGCAATACCCTTGAATAAGACTTAAAGTTGCTAGCTCCAAGAATATGAATTTTCAATCAAAACTCACAAAGATTTAAACGGGGTTGAGACAATATTGAAAGCAAAGCTTAATTAATCAAATATAGTCTAAAGTAACAATGTGACATGGTTCCCCTATTTATAGGCTTAGGGGGGACGAAAATAAGAAGGAAAAAGGGCCTAAAAACTGATCCAAAAGGGATCTCTAACTATACTAGGAAGTTCCCTAAACTAGAATTCTATTCAAGGTAGGAAATTGCCTTAAATACAATTCTAGTCAACTATGACTATATTATGGACGAAAATTACATAATAAATAATTAAAAATCTGATCTAATTAATTAAATACCATAGTCTAATTAAATACTATAGTCTAAATAAATCAATCCCTTAATTAAATAACTAAGGGGGACGAAAACTCCATGCAACTTGTCTATGCAATGTGAATCTGCCATGCATGCACAACTTGATGAGTTCTATCTTCATGCAT
Source organism: Perilla frutescens (assembly GCA_026008535.1). Lineage (NCBI taxonomy): Eukaryota > Viridiplantae > Streptophyta > Magnoliopsida > Lamiales > Lamiaceae > Perilla > Perilla frutescens. The sequence continues at coordinate 20,877,432 of BRKX01000004.1, forward strand.
TGCTCTTCAAATCTTGATCTCCAATCTTTAATTGTTAACAAAGTAACAATTTTGGGGCTGCATTTAACTTCTTCTAATTCTTCAAACTTCTTGTGAATAATTGCTTGGAAACAACCTTGCAATTTCTTGGCTCGAAATCGTGTAATCGAACCTCTAAATGGCAGCTCCGGATTTAGTTCTTCAAGGCCTTGCATGGCTTCATCAGGATCATATCATAGACCGTGGTAAACCTAATATGAAATCCATAGATAAATCAATCCACGGGGAAGACGGGGCTGGTAGAGGAGTGTATAAATCGAATGGGTGTGATGTAGATTTCAACCTCCTACATGTAATGCATCTACTACACACATTCTCAACATCATGCTTCATATGTGGCCAAAAGAAATGTTCATGCAGCAATTTTAACGTCTTAGACACACCAAAGTGACCCATTAAACCTCCCGCATGCGACTCAAGAACTAACAACTCACGCATAGAAGACTTAGGAATGCATAACTGTGAACCCTTGAATAAGAACCCATCATGCACGAAATAACCATCATAAGCATGAGATTTTGAGCAACAATTAGCATATATGGGTGCGAAAAACTCATCACATGCATATAACTCCTTAATTGCATCAAATCCCAACATCTTAGCATGCATAAGGTTCAAGAGAACGTACCTTCTTGACAATGCATCAGCAACAACGTTTTCGGCGCCTTTCTTGTACTTGATGACGTACGGGAAAGACTCGATAAACTCTACCCATCGTGCATGTCGCTTGTTCAGATTTTGCTGGCCTTTCAAATGCTTCAAACTCTCGTGATCCGTGTGAATCATGAACTCCTTAGGCCATAAATAGTGCTGCCACGTTTCTAAAGCTCTCTTGAGTGCGTACAGCTCCTTATCATAAGTAGAATAATGAAGGGCTGCATCATGGAGCTTCTCACTAAAATAGGCGACTGGACGCCGTTCCTGCATCAAAACAGCACCAATCCCTTTGCCCGAGGCATCACATTCAATCTCAAAAGTTTTATTAAAGTCCGGGAGAGCAAGAACAGGCGCATTACATAAACAAGACTTTAAAGTGTTAAACGCATGCTCTTGAACAGGACCCCATTCAAAATTTCGATCTTTCTTGCTTAACTCAGTAAGCGGCGCGGCTATGCTGGAGAAATCACGCACAAAGCGACGATAAAAGCCAGCAAGGCCGTGGAAAGACCTCACATCACTCGCAGACTTAGGAGTGGGCCATTCCTCAATCGCTTTGATTTTGGAACGGTCTACTTCTATACCACGTAAACTCACAACGAAGCCTAGAAAAACGACTTCATTCATGCAAAAAGAACACTTAGACATATTACCATATAATTTCGACTCTCTAAGAAGCTCAAAAACGTGTCTAAGATGCTGCATATGTGTATGTGTCGTGTCACTGTAAATCAAAATGTCATCAAAATACACAACAACATACTTTCCAATCACTTTACGTAAAACATGATTCATCAGACGCATAAATGTGCTTGGTGCATTAGTGAGACCAAAAGGCATAACAAGCCATTCATACAAACCATGCTTAGTTTTAAATGCAGTTCTCCATTCATCACCTTCTTGCATACGTACTTGAAAATAACCAGAACGCAAATCAATTTTAGAAAAGACACGCGAACCAGATAACTCATCAAGCATATCATCTAATCTAGGGATGGGAAAACGATACTTTATCGTGATTTTGTTGATTGCACGGCAATCCATGCACATACGCCATTCGTTGTTCTTCTTTGGCACTAGAATCACTGGAACGGCGCACGGGCTCAAACTCTCTCGAATTTGCTTCTTCTCCAACAGCTTCTTGACTTGTCTATCTATCTCCTTAGTCTCGTCGGGAGACGTCCTATAAGCTGGTCGGTTGGGAAGCACGGCTCCGGGGATGAAATCGATATGATGCTCGATTCCTCGCACTGGTGGAAGTCCTCCGGGTATCTCCTCAGGAAAAATGTCCTTGAACTCATCAAGTAAGGGCTGCACATCACTAGGCAAACAATCATTAGTAGCACTGCTCTTAAATGTGAGTAGAACAAGGGGCATACCTGCTTTAACGGCTTTCTGAACTCCTTTTGCTGAAATAAACAAGCTTTTTACATGAGGCTTGTTTGAACTCGACTCCAACTTCTTTTCCACAGCTAGGGAGCTCGAATGAGGTTGTTTGGGAGGGTTAGGGGCGACGGCAAGGGGTTGCCCGGGGGCTGAGGTCTCGGCCGTGGCCTTCGGGGCCCGTTTTGCGGCTGCTTGCTTCGTCTTTTCCTCTTTGAACCTCTCTTGCATGCGTTGCTGATCCGTAGCAACGTCTTTAGGTGATAATGGCCTGAGGGTGCTGATTCGGCCATCAATGTTGACGGTGTAAGTGTTCAGACGTCCATCATCGATCATACTGCCAAGGTCTGCCTAACAACAAGTGTGCCGCATCCATAGGGATAACGTCGCACAAAACAGTGTCAGAAAACTTATGGATTGAGAATGAGATACTTACCTGGTGAACCACGCGTATCTCGCCTCTTTCTGTAAGCCACTGCAGTCTGTAAGGCTTTGCATGTTGTTGAACAGGTAGACCAAGCTTTTCAACTGCGTATTGACTAATGGCGTTGATCACACTGCCACTGTCAATTATCATGGAACACGTGTGACCTTGAATCACTGCACGGGTGTAGAAGATGTTCTCCCGTTGGTGTTCTTGTTCCTCTTCTCGAATGATGCTCAAACTCCGGATTGTGACCAAACTGAGCTGAACTTCCGGATCGACTGGATTAGGGGCTGCATCATTCTCGACTTCTTCTTCCATGGTGGCGTCACCTATGGGCTCTTTTTCATCCTCACTGGCTGATTCGACTTCATTTGATTCCGTTAAGGATAGAATCCGCCGGTTTGGACATTGAGCTTGGAAATGGCCCCAACCTTGACACTTATGACATTGGATGTCACGAGCACGATTAGGGGCTGCATTCGGGGCTGTAACACCTTGATTTGGCTGAGTAGGGGTCGGCCTTGACTGGTTGGGTGGCGTAGACTCGGGTCTACGGCTTGTCTGCGGTGTAGAACGGTCGAAACGCCGTTCGGGTGGTCCGGATGGACCTCTTGATCGTGTAGAATCATTAGAAGGAGTAGAAAGTGATGTGGAAGGTGTACCTTTATTCCAAGAGGGGCGTGTAGGGGCTGAATTGAAGTGGGATCGATGGCGACCCTCTCTTAGCTGCCTTTCCACAATTGATGCATACTGCACCATTCTTTCTACACTGTTGAAGTCTCTGAGCTTGACTTCACATGCGATGTCGGGGTTCATGCCTTCAATGTACCGGATGATGGTAGCATTTAAGGTCTCTTGCTTTCCGACTCGGTTCAGAAGGGTCTCCAATTCCTTGTGGTACTCTTCAATCGATCTCGTACCTTGTTTGACCCGATTGAGCTTCTTCTCAAGCTCTCTTTCATAATGCATGGGTATAAAACGACCATGCATAAATCCCTTCATTTCCTCCCAGTTGTCGATTGGAGGATTGTGGTTTCTGCGCCTTCTTTCTTGTTGCATTTCCCACCATGAGGCTGCATAGCCTCTAAACTCTAAGCATGCGAGTTGTACCTTCTTTTGCTCTGAAAAGTTGTAGCATGCAAAGATCTTCTCTACCTTACGTTCCCAATCTAAGTAAACATCGGGATCGTGAAGGCCTTCAAATTCGGGTATGCTCGTCTTGATGTTGTTGAGCCTACCATCATCATCATCATGATGATTTGCACGCCTATGGGGACCTCGGGGTCGGCCATGGCGTCCTCTGTGCCCTTGTGGTGGATAATCAGCTTCATACCCACTGGCTGTATAGGAATCGTATCCATAATCATAGTCATCTTCAAAGGCGGGCTCACGGGGCGGCCTTTGATCATTGTGCTGAACAGGAGGCAGCTGTGGGACGTTCCTCAGGGGTTGACGTCGGCCTTGGGCTCCTGTTTGAGGCTCATGTCGCCTCTCTGTGTTGTCTTGAGGCTCGGATTGCCTCTCTGCATTGATTTGAGGCTCAGATTGCCTCGTCCCTTCGTCTTGAGGCTCGAGTGGCCTCTTCTCAGGATCTCCTTGGACCGTTTGGGATGTGGTTGACTGGGCTCTGAGTCTTGCAAGCTCCTCTTGCAATTCAGCTACTTGGTTGCCAAGTTCGTCTTTCAGTAGACGATTATGTCGCTCAAAGTGTTGAACTAGAGCTTGGTATTGGAACTTGGGATCCCACTGTGGTTCGGATGAGTAGGACTGTTCACCTGGTGTGTTCGGCGATCTAGGCTCCTCAAGGGGTGGAGTAGTCGCCCCTTTATTGTTTCCTTTCTTCATGGTACCTGCAAAACGAACAAACGTGAAGAAAAAGCAAAGTAGTACCTCACAATTCCTCACAGACGCTTGTGTATGTCACTCTTGATTTTTCCACTCGTGTTTAACTCTCAAGTATGTGTAGTGCACGTGTGGAGTGAAATATGGGGGTGGGTTGATCGAAAAATTCAGCAGCTTCTGTTGACTAGCTCCTCTGGGTCTTCTTCAAGCTCCAACGGATAAAATCAAGCCGGAAGGTTTCTAAGAGTAGAAGTAGGCGTGTGGAATGAGTAATTCAGCTGGTGGTGTATGTGGACCACGGGTGTATGGGTGTACGGGTGTACGGGTGTATGGGTGTATGGACTATGTGGTGTACAAGGTGAACCGGGTGTATATGGAAGAGATGAAATTTTCGAATCCTAAAGGTGTAGGAATCGAATTCTATGATGGATAAGGGTGGATGATTTGATTAGATATGGATGAGGATGGAAGGATCTTGAATAGATGTAGATTAGGATGAAATCTATCTAAACAAGGTAAGAAATCTAATGGATAAAGGAAAAAGGATTTTGGATGTGTGAACACAATCTAAGAATCCCTAAAAAGATGGAAACAAATCTAAAAACAAGGAATTGAGATCAAAAACACAAAAACAAACTGAATTTTCTTTTTTTTTTTTTTCTTTTTGGCCGATTTCTTTTCTCCTTTTTTTTCAATGAATATCAATCAAATTACAATAGACACGATGCAAAATTTAAATGACACGTACGATAGAAAACTGACACGTAGATGACACGTCGGATTGAACCACGACCAACAGAGCTGACGTGGCTCTGATGCCAAATTTATGATGTGACCCGGACAATGAATCCAAGACATGAAGAATACGCAGGCGGAAGACTTTAAGGACTCGAACTACGTCAGCTAAAGAAGGACTCAACCCGACACGAATTAAACGGTAAAACTTACTAGAAATTCGAACAACGAAAAGAACGACGATGAGGACACTTGGAACACTTGAAGATGGCTGGAATTATGGTGATGGTGGCGGCGGAAGGCTTTGGTGTAGATGGACTTGGCGGCGGCGATGGTAGTGTTGTGGATTGGATAGATTCGGCGAACCCGTGTTGATAACCCGAACGCGCACGTCTAACTTCTCCGGATAGCAATTCTCCCAAGTACTCGATTGTACCCTGAAGAACTTGAATAAGACTATTGAATTGCTAGATCAATAGAATTGTGTTTGATCAACCAAAGGATCGATAAATGTGATCAACCAAAGGATCGGTGAGACAATTGAGAAATTAACTCTTTATTTCATGCAACGTCTCATTTATGAATGTCACAGGGTGCTCCTATTTATAGGAGAGCATATGGACGAATTTAAACCCTAATTAACTAGATAAACATTGAAAAATACTAATCCTAATCAATCTAGGATAAAATCAAAAGATACCAAAAATAAGATAACAAAAATCTATCTAAATCTAACTAGATAAGGATAAATCCTAACTAACTTTGGGCCTCTTATTTTCGCCACTTTTGGACCTTTAATAACACAATATGGGCTGCAATATATCATAAATAATTCGTGGCCCATATGTAGTATTCTTGCCACCTTTGCATGAAAAACAGCATCTCCCGATTTCCCATGCAAACGCGTATAACTTTTAATGCACACGTCCAAATGGCGTCATTCTTCTTCTCACGTCTTCATGCTTCCTTCTTCATCATCTATGGATAGCATGGTGATCAATCTTGAGCTGCCCTTGACTTCATCTTCATGCATTTCGAATTTGCGACGAATAGAAGCTTGTAAATAAGCTTGTAACTTCTTAGCTCGCAAACGCGTCATTGGTCCTTTAAACTGCAGCTCCGGATCATTTTCTTCATTGCCTTGCACGTTCTCATCACCATCCCAAGTGTATGAGGACCAAATGAAGCTACAAGAGGAGGCCGATACCATGAGGAAGAAAGGAAAGGAGGCCAACGTTGGAAAGGAGGTGATCCAACACGCTTGTTTTGCCACAGCTAGTGATGTAAAATGGGCGGTGCAAAATGAGAAACCAATGTACTTGATGATCCGCAGAGATGTCTTAATGAGTACTAACCAATTTGACCCATCTTTGCCTAGTTCTATTGTATCTCTTTTACAGGAATTCAAGGACGTGTTTCCCGAAGAGATGCCACCGGGTTTGCCACCAATTAGAGGAATCGAGCACCAAATCGACTTTGTGCCTGGCGCCACATTGCCAAATCGACCGGCCTATCGGAGCAACCCCGAGGAGACAAAAGAGCTAGAACGTCAAATACAAGAGCTATTGGAGAAAGGACAAGTGAGGGAGAGTTTGAGTCCATGTGCGAGCCCAGTTTTGCTCGTGCCAAAGAAGGATTCTTCTCTACGGATGTGTGTCGACTGCCGAGCCGTCAACAACATTACGGTAAAGTATCGACATCTCATTCCCCGTTTAGATGACATGCTAGATGAATTACATGGTGCACGCATATTTTCTAAGATAGACTTAAGAAGTGGGTACCATCAAATTCGCATCAAGGAAGGGGATGAGTGGAAAACGGCATTTATTACAAAATTAGGATTGTATGAATGGTTAGTTATGCCGTTTGGTTTGACAAATGCTCCTAGTACATTTATGCGTCTTATGAACCATGTTTTACGTGCTTTTATAGGTAGATTCGTTGTGGTTTATTTTGATGACATATTGATTTATAGTAAGAGTGAAGAGGATCATGTAGAGCATTTGAAATTTGTTTTGCAAGCTTTGAGGAAAGAACAGTTGTATGCTAACCTAAAGAAATGCACCTTCTGTACGGATAAAGTTGTGTTTCTCGGCTTTGTTGTTAGCGCAGATAGAGTACAGGTGGATGAAGAGAAGGTTCGAGCCATCTAAGAATGGCCGACGCCAACAAATGTGGGAGAGGTTCGAAGTTTTCATGGACTTGCGAGCTTCTATCGGCGTTTTGCAGCACCTATGACTGAAGTGATCAAGAAGAATGTGGAATTCCAATAGGGAGAGGCGCAAGAAAGAGCATTTCAGACGCTTAAAGAGAAATTGACACATCCACCGGTACTATCTCTTCCAAACTTTGCTAAAACTTTTGAGATAGAATGTGATGCTTCTGGTGTTGGAATTGGTGCAGTGTTGATGCAAGAGATTTGACCCATTGCCTACTTCAGTGAGAAGCTTGGCGGCGCCACCGTAAACTACCCGACGTATGACAAGGAGTTATATGCACTAGTGCGGGCATTGCAAACCTGGCAACATTATCTATGGCCTAAAGAGTTCGTGATCCACACCGACCATGAATCATTGAAGCATTTGAGGGGACAACACAAGTTGAACAAAAGACATGCCCGTTGGATGGAGTTTGTTGAGACGTTTCCATACGTCATCAAGTATAAGCAAGGGAAGGAAAATGTAGTAGCCGACGCACTATCGAGGAGGTACGCTTTACTATCCACTTTAGATGCTAAGTTACTTGGTTTTGAGTGCATTAAGAGCATGTACATTGATGATGATGATTTTAAGGATGTATATGTTGCATGTGAAGAATCTGGAGATGGAAAGTTTTATAGGCATGATGGATATTTGTTTAGAGAAAATAGGTTATGTGTGCCTAATTGTTCCATGCGTGAGCTTTTATTATTAGAGTCACATGGTGGTGGTTTAATGGGGCATTTTGGGGTAGCTAAGACTTTAGCTGTTTTGAATGAACATTTCTTCTGGCCTCATATGAAACGTGATGTGGAACGATTGTGTGCTAAGTGTGTTACATGTAGACAAGCCAAGTCTAGAGTCCAACCACATGGTTTATACATGCCTTTGCCTATTCCTACATCACCTTGGATAGATATATCTATGGATTTTGTGTTAGGATTGTCTAGGAGTAAACGTGGTCATGATTCTATATTTGTGGTTGTGGATAGATTCTCTAAGATGGCACATTTTATAGCATGTTCTAAAACAAATGATGCTTCCTACATTGCTGATTTGTTCTTTAGGGAAGTTGTGCGTCTACATGGCATGCCTAAGATAATTATTTCTGATAGAGATGCTAAGTTCTTGAGTTATTTCTGGAAGACATTGTGGTGTAAGTTAGGAACTAAGTTATTATTTTCTACTACTTGTCACCCACAAACAGATGGTCAAACAGAAGTAGTAAATAGGACTTTATCTACTTTGTTAAGGGCTCTAATTAAAAAGAACATAAAAACTTGGGAGGAATGTTTGCCGCATGTTGAATTTGCATATAATAGGTCTGTGCATTCTGCATCTCAGTTTTCACCATTTGAAGTTGTATATGGGTTTAATCCGTTAACTCCAATGGATTTAATACCTTTGCCTGTGCATGAATATACTAATCTTGATGGGAAAAAGAAAGCTGATTTTGTGAGGCAGATTCATGAAAGAGCTAGAGCAAACATTGAGAGACGGACTGAGCAGTATGCCGAGAAAGCCAACAAGGGGTGAAAGAGAATAGTGTTCGAACCCGGCGAATGGGTATGGTTACACATGAGAAAGGAGAGATTTCCGGTTCAAAGGCGTTCTAAGTTGCTTCCTAGAGGGGATGGACCATTCCAAGTTATAGAACGCATCAGTGATAATGCATACAAGTTGGACTTACCAGGTGAGTATAAAGTAAGTTCATCATTTAATGTTGCTGATTTAAGTCATTTTGATGTAGGTGACGAGCTGGATTTGAGGACAAATCCTTTTCAAGAGGAGGGGAATGATACGACCCAAACCAAGGAGATGTCCGATCCAATCAAAGTACCGGAAGGGCCAGTTACACGATCAAGAGCTAAGAGATTCAAAGAGAGTCTCAGTGGTTTTATACGAGAAGTCTGGACCCAAGAGGCGTTAAAGAGACCCGTCGAAGGAGTTCAAGCCGAGCATCATTGGAAGACGAAGATCACATGTGAGTGTGAAACGGAGGGGCGGCGCGGCCCGAGCACGGGGGGGCGCGACCCGGTGACAGACACGGCGCGACCGGGCGTCGATGCAGAGGGGTGAAAAGTGTCCAGTGAGGTGTGGCCCGGTGACAGACCCGACGCGACCTCACTCGCGCCCACCGAGGCGCGACCCGACCGACAGCGGCGCGACCGAGCTCGTGTCGCGCCTGTATGGGCGGTTCCGAATTTTGGCTTATTTTGTTTCCTAGTTTGTGTAGGATTTTATTTTGGGACTTGATGTTTTGGACCAACTACATAAGACCTTGTGTCTCAATATTTTTGGAGACAACTTTGATATTAATTTTAAACGTGAGTTTTTCACTTTTCTCTCTGAGAGAATTATCCGAGTTTCACAACACAACGTGAGATTCAATTTGACTTATCAAACGGATTCACATCCCCGTTTATGGCATCTTCACTACAATCCGAGTTCGTGTTTCCAATTGATCGAGGGTCGCGGATTCAATCAATTCGTGGTTCAAATTCATTGTGAAGCTAGGGTTTGGATAATCATCCCCAATTGTTCGTGTAACCTAATACTCCTGGGAAAACAACGCTATCGTCGTCGTCTTGCTGGCGAGGATCGCATCACACAATGGCTCGATTTCTAGCAGGTCTACATAGAGAGATCCGAGATGTAGTAGAGTTGCAGCACTATGTGGAGATGGAAGACATGGTGCAAATGGCTATAAAGGTAGAAAACCAAATCAAGAGGAGGGGTAACAACAATCGAGCGAGTTCTTCTACATGGAAGTCGAACTCCAATTCCAATACAACCCCATGAAAGGCTTCAAATCAGGGAAGGAAGGATGAGAAGCAACCATTCACCAAGCCAAAGACTAAGGCGTCAACAGTGACGGGATCCAGTAATCAAGATTCGTCGGGTAACCGAAACCGAGACATTAAGTGTTTTAAATGTCAAGGTAGAGGTCACATAGCCAACCAATGCCCAAACCGGCGTGTGATGATTTTGAAGCACAATGGTGAGATTGTGACGGATGAAGAAGAAGTTGATCCGGAGATGCCGGGATTGTCTGAGGAGGAGTACGCAGCACCTAATGCCCTCATTTTGGTTGCACGCAAGTCTCTAAGCTTGCACACCAAGAGCGTCGACGAGGAACAAAGAGAGAACATATTCCATACCCGATGCCACATCAAGGATAAGGTATGTAGTATGATTATTGATGGTGGTAGTTGTACTAATGTTGCAAGTGTTGTGATGGTGACAAAATTAGGATTGCCGATTCTCAAGCATCATAAGCCATACAAGCTGCAATGGTTGAACGACAATGGAGAAACCAAGGTGAACAAGCAAGTTTGAGTGCCATTTCGGATTAGCAAATATGAGGATGAAGTGTTGTGCGACGTTCTGCCTATGCAAGCGGGACATATTTTGCTAGGACGTCCATGGAAATTTGATAGGAGGGTGAAACATGATGGCTTCACAAATAAGTACTCTTTCATACTTAACAAGAAGATGGTGACACTAGCTTCTCTAACACCATCTCAAGTGTATGAGGACCAAGTGAAGCTACAAGAGGAGGCAGATACCATGAGGAAGAAAGGAAAGGCGGCCAATGTTGGAAAGGAAGTGATCCAACACGTCTGTTTTGCCACAGCTAGCGATGTCAAATGGGCTGTGCAAAATGAGAAGCCAATGTACTTGATGATCCGCAGAGATGTTTTAATAAGTACTAACCAATTTGACCCATCTTTGCCTAGTTCTATTGTATCTCTTTTGCAGGAATTCAAGGATGTGTTTCCCGAAGAGATGCCACCGGGTTTGCCACCAATTAGAGGAATCGAGCACCAGATTGACTTTGTGCCCGGTGCAACATTGCCAAACCGACCGGCCTATCGGAATAACTCCGAGGAGACAAAAGAGCTAGAACGTCAAATACAAGAGCTGTTGGAGAAAGGACAAGTGAGGGAGAGCTTGAGTCCATGTGCGAGTCCAGTTTTGCTCGTGCCAAAGAAGGATTCATCCCTACGGATGTATGTCAACTGCCGAGTCGTCAACAATATTACGGTAAAGTATCGACATCCCATTTCCTGTTTAGATGACATGTTAGATGAATTACATGGTGCACGCATATTTTCTAAAATAGACTTAAGAAGTGGGTACCATCAAATTCGCATCAAGGAAGGGGATGAGTGAAAAACGGCATTCATTACAAAATTAGGATTGTATGAATGGTTAGTTATGCCGTTTGGTTTGACAAATGCTCCTAGTACATTTATGCGTCTTATGAACCATGTTTTACGTGCTTTTATAGGTAGATTTGTTGTGGTTTATTTTGATGACATATTGATTTATAGTAAGAGTGAAGAGGACCATGTAGAGCATTTGAAATTTATTTTGCAATCTTTGAGGAAAGAACAGTTGTATGCTAACCTAAAGAAATGCACCTTTTGTACGGATAAGGTTGTGTTTCTTGGCTTTGTTGTTAGTGCAGATGGAGTACAGGTGGACGAAGAGAAGGTTCATGCCATCCAAGAATGGCCGACGCCAACAAGTGTGGGAGAGGTTCGAAGTTTTCATGGACTGGCGAGTTTCTATCGGCATTTTGTACCACACTTCAGTAGTATTGCAGCACCCATGACTGAAGTGATCAAGAAGAATGTGGAATTCCAATGGGGAGAAGCACAAGAAAAAGCATTTCAGACGCTTAAGGAGAAATTTACACATCCACCGGTACTATCTCTTCCAAACTTTTCTAAAACTTTTGAGATAGAATGTGATGCTTCTGGTGTTGGAATTGGTGCAGTGTTGATGCAAGAGATCCAACCCATTGCCTACTTCAGTGAGAAGCTTGGCAGCGCCACTGTAAACTACCCGACATATGACAAGGAGTTGTATGCACTAGTGCGGGCGTTGAAAACGTGGCAACACTATTTGTGGCCCAAAGAGTTCATGATCCACACCGACCATGAATCATTGAAGCATTTGAAGGGGAAACACAAGTTGAACAAAAGACATGCCCGTTGGATGGAGTTTGTTGAGACATTTCCATACGTCATCAAGTATAAGCAAGGGAAGGAGAATGTAGTAGCTGACGCACTATCGAGAAGGTACGCTTTACTAACTACTTTAGATGCTAAGTTGCTTGGTTTTGAGTGCATTAAGAACATGTACATTGATGATGATGATTTTAAGGATGTATATGTTGCATGTGAAGAATCTGGAGATGGGAAGTTTTATAGGCATGATGGATTTTTGTTTAGAGAAAATAGGTTATGTGTGCCTAATTGTTCCATGCGTGAGCTTTTATTGTTGGAGTCACATAGTGGTGGTTTAATGGGGCATTTTGGGGTAGCTAAGACTTTAGCTGTTTTGAATGAGCATTTCTTCTGGCCTCATATGAAACGTGATGTGGAACGTATGTGTGCTAAGTGTGTTACATGTAGACAAGCCAAGTCTAGAGTCCAACCACATGGTTTATACATGCCTTTGCCTATTCCTATATCACCTTGGATAGATATATCTATGGATTTTGTGTTAGGATTGCCTAGGAGTAAACGTAGTCATGATTCTATTTTTGTGGTTGTAGATAGATTTTCTAAAATGGCACATTTTATAGCATGTTCTAAATCAAATGATGCATCCTACATTGCTGATTTATTTTTTAAGGAAGTTGTGTGATGAGGACATCCATAGCAATGAGGACGTCAATGAAGAGCTTCACTTCAAAGGACCCGTCACAAGACTACGAGCTAAGAAGTTGCAAGATTATTTGCAAGCTACAATTCGCAAGAAGCTCGAAGAAGAAGACGGCGTGCAAGGAAGCTTGAAGATGATGAACTTATTGACATTGGAAGATGGAGATCAAGACATGGAGAACACAACATGAAGATGTGCACGTGTGCATGTGGACGTGTGCATGAGCTCGAGTTGAAGACAATTCGGCCGAAAGTGAAGAAGGCTAATTTTCGGCCTTGTTGATTTTATCTAGTAGTTATTTTATTTTAGACTATAGTATTTATTTAATTTAATTAGACTATAGTCTAGATCAGTTTATTTAATTTATTTTGGTACAATTTTTGGTCATAATAAGTCATAGTTTGACTAGGATTTTAGATAAGGTAAGATCTACAAGTTCTACCTTAAATAGAATTCTAGTTTAGGAAACTTCCAAGCACAATTCTAGATTGACTTGGACTAGTTATTTTCGGCCCTTAGCTATAGATTTTCGGCCCCTCTATTATTATAAATAGAGGTACCATGTGACATTCATACTTTAGACTATATTTGATTATTAAGCCTTTGCTTTCAATATCGTCTCTCCCCTTTAATCTTTTGTGAGTTTAGATAATTAAATTCATACTCTTAGATTTAGCACCTCTAAGTTTTACAAAGGGAATTCGCCGTCCACGTTCGAGGGATCGTCGGAAACTCGCTATCCGAAGAGCAACTTAAAGAATTTGGCCTTGTGTACGTTCGAGATTCAAGGCAACTTTCGGGTTATAATTCACATCGACAAACCACCGTCACCACCGCCGATCGACGTCAACCACCACCACCACCGTACGTCTCAAGTCCGACCACCATCACCGCCGTCCAAGCCGCCGCCATTCGTGTTCAATACAACCTCCCTATCGATCAAAACCGTAAGTCCATCGTATCTCTATCATACCCTATCTACTCAAGCCATTCTAAACCCATTCAACATCATCTATTATCCAACCCCCTTACCATTATCATAGCCGCCCAAACAGCCCTTCTTTGTTTGGATTTGTGTTATTTTGTGTGTCATTGTCTAGGTATTTTAGTTGAGTCTTAGTCGTCTAATTTTCTTCCGCATATTTTACTTTGATTGTTTGAGTCATAGAAGACACAAAACTTACGTGTGTCGACGTGTGTTCGTTCCTAGAGTTCGGGTCGTATCATAAAAGTGGTACCAAAGCCACGTCGGCTTTGGTTCGTTTTTGTGTCGTATTTTATTTTACGTTTGATCGAGTTGTAATTTAATTCCGTTTTGTTCATTGTTACAAAAAAAAAAGCTTCGATCAAAAAAAAAAGAAGGCGATCGAATTCAAAAAAAAAATCGGACAAAAAAAAAAAAGAAAGAATATCCATTGTTTCCTTTTAGTTCAATTTTTATTTTTGGTACCTTCCTATTGGTACTAGATCATAGTTTGTAATTACCTTAGTGAGTTTATCTTATTTTTGGTAGTTTCCTTCTAAGTTGTTTTTATTTTTGGAACTTTCCATACAAGTTCTATTTCTTTTTGGTAACTTCCATAAGAGTCTTATTTTATTTTTGGTTCATTCCTTCTAGAGTCTAGGCTAATTAAGGTATTTAGATTGTGTCACATAGATTGATACATATCCAAATCCTCTACTTACATTATCTCTTTCTTATTTCCTTATCTATTCTATTTCTTTCCTTCTTCTATCTAGATTTATTTTTGGAATTCCCAATCTATTTGGAACTTCATTAATTGATCTACTTCTTTTCTTCCTACCCTATTCTTCCTACCCTAATTCGACCACCACACCCATACTACACCAACAATCGGCCACCCCATACACATCCCTACTACACAATCGTCCACTACCCTACCCACACATACTCAACCCATATCTCATCTACACATACCAAATTCATCCTTGCTCCGAGAATAGCATTCACGTCCTTCCTTTGAACAAACCACACGAGTTCCTACTCCCATATACACGATTTACACACACATCACCATACACTTTGAGTGCAAACACGAGTGGTAAAATCAAGAGTGAAAACAAACGAGAGAAAGTGAGATTGTGAGGTCCTTCCTTGTTTTTCTTTACGTTTGTTCATTTTGTAGGTACCATGAAGAAAGGAACCCGCCCCGAATCATCCTCTACACCTCCAGTCGACCCTCAGTCGACCTTGCCACCTTTGGACCCGTCCAAAGATCCATCCAAAGCACCCATGGAGTCATCCTCGGATCCACCCGCACCGTGGGATCCCAAGTACCACTTTGAAGCGTTGTCCAAACACGTTCAAAGGCAACATCAAGCTCTATCCGACAAGATAGATGATTTAGTGCATGCCCTTGAACGCACTAAAACAACGCCCGTATTTCCTCCACCCATTCGAGGAAATCAGCGTCTAGAGCGTCATAACGAGCCAGAAGAGGAGTACTTTGATGAGAATACTGAAGAATTTGACCGAGGCCGTCGCCCGAGACGTGGGAATAGTCGAGATGACTATGATGAAGACCGAATGCTCAACAACATCAAGACGAGCATTCCAGAGTTTGAAGGCCTTCACGATCCCGATATCTATCTTGATTGGGAACGTAAGGTGGAGAAGATTTTCGCATGCTATGATTTTTCAGAAGCTAAAAAGGTGCAGCTAGCATGTTTGGAGTTTAAAGGCTACGCAGCCACTTGGTGGGAGATGCAGCAAGAAAGAAGACGAAGGAACAGAAATCCGCCCATTGATAATTGGGAGGAGATGAAAGGTTTCATGCGTGGACGCTTCATTCCAGTCCACTATGAAAGAGAGCTTGAGAAGAAGCTCAACCGGATTAAGCAAGGCACCCGTTCGATTGAAGAGTACCACAAAGAGCTCGAAACCGCCCTGAATCGAGTCGGAAAGGAGGAAACCTTAAATGCTACCATCATTCGGTACATTAAAGGTATGAATCCTGACATTGCCTGTGAAGTAGAACTCAAGGAGTTCACCAGCATAGAGAGAATGGTGCAGTACGCATCGATTGTGGAAAAGCAGTTGCGAGAGGGCCGCCGTCGATCCAGTCAGACTTCAGCCCCTACTCGACATTCTTGGAGTAAAGGTACACCTTCCACATCACCTTCTACTCCTTCTATTGATTCCACACGAACCCAAGGTCAATCCGGTCCTCCGGAACGCCGTTTCGACCGTTCTACACCGCAAGCAAGCCGTAGACCCGAGTCTACACCCAGGCCACCATTCCAATGGCCCAATCAGTCCACTCCAATGCCAAATACAGCCCCTAGTCGAGCCCGAGAAATCCAGTGCCATAAATGTCAAGGTTGGGGTCATTTTCAGAACCAGTGTCCAAACCGGCGTGTTCTGTTCCTCAATGAACAGAATGGACTTGAATCAGACAATGAAGATGAAGAGGAGTCCCACGACAACGCCAATGAAGCCGTCGAAGTCCCTAAAGTCGACGAGGAAGATGAGGAAGCCGAGCTACCCCATGTCAGCTTAGTTTCTATTCGCAGTCTGAACATCAACCGTGAGGACGAAGAGCAAACGCAGCGAGAGAACATCTTTTATACTCGAGTTGCAATCAAAGATCAGACTTGTGCCATGATCATCGACAGTGGGAGTGTAATCAACGCAATCAGCCAGTATGCCGTTGATAAACTCGCCCTTACCACAACAAAGC
Source organism: Perilla frutescens (assembly GCA_026008535.1). Lineage (NCBI taxonomy): Eukaryota > Viridiplantae > Streptophyta > Magnoliopsida > Lamiales > Lamiaceae > Perilla > Perilla frutescens. Next base: position 20,894,093 of record BRKX01000004.1, read on the forward strand.
ATCCAAAACCATACAAGTTGCAGTGGCTCACAGATCGCGGATCCATCAGAGTTACAGGTCAAGTACACGTTACTTTTACTAAAGGTCGTTATTCTGACACTGTTCTTTGTGATGTTATTCCTATGGAAGCAGCCCATATACTTTTAGGAAGACCGTGGCAGTTCGACAGAAAAGCGGTTCACGATGGTTTAGCCAACACCTACTCGATCACAAGAGATGGCCGAACCACTGTGCTTAAGCCACTCACTCCTAAAGCCGTTGCATAGGATCAAGAAAGGATGCAAGAGAGATTCAAGCAAGAACGGGTAAAACAAGCCGCAGCCGCAGCCCGAACCAACTCGGCCGCCACTTCATCGCCGAGTTCCACCTCATACTCGACCAATACAGCCCCTAAGACACCATCCAATGATGTCTTAGCCCGTGGAAAAGCACCCGGATCAGACCCAAGCAAAGAGAAGAATCGATCCCTGTTCATCTCAGTTAAAGGCGTAGAGAAAGCACTAAAAGCAGGTTTACCTTTCATTCTTTTATCTTATAAGGACAGTGCTACTAATGGAGTTTCTTTGCCTTGTGATGTGCAGCCACTTATAGAAGAGTTCGCGGATGTGTTCCCGGAAGAGATTCCAAGTGGATTACCTCCAGTTCGTGGGATCGAGCACTAGATCGACTTCGTACCCGGCGCCGTCTTGCCCAATAGACCGGCGTACCGTACGTCACCCGAGGAAATGAAGGAGATCGATCGCCAAGTGAAGAAATTGCTGGAGAAGAAGCAAATCCAAGAGTCGATGAGCCCTTGTGCAGTTCCAGTCATCCTAGTGCCAAAGAAGAACAACGAATGGAGGATGTGCATGGATTGCCGCGCCATCAACAAGATAACAGTTAAGTACAGATTTCCTATCCCTAGACTTGATGATATGCTAGATGAATTAAGTGGTTCTCATGTATTTTCTAAGATAGATTTGAGATCTGGATATTTTCAAGTTAGAATGCATGAAGGGGATGAATGGAAAACTGCGTTTAAGACAAAGCATGATTTATATGAGTGGTTAGTTATGCCTTTTGGCCTCACTAATGCACCGAGCACATTTATGAGGTTAATGAATCATGTTTTGCGTGATGTGATTGGTAAATTCTTGGTTGTATACTTTGATGATATTTTGATTTACAGTCATAGTGCACAGGCGCACCTAGAACACCATAGGTGTGTTTTCTATCTTCTGCGTGATGCTCAGTTGTATGGAAATTTGTCTAAATGTTCTTTTTGCATGGATGAAGTCGTGTTCTTAGGGTTTGTCATTAGTTCACGAGGTATTGAGGTAGACCGTTCCAAAATCAAAGCGATTGAGGAATGGCCAACCCTAAAAACGCCTCTGAGGTTCGATCCTTTCATGGATTGGCTGGGTTTTACCTTCGTTTTGTATGGGATTTCTCCAGTATAGCCACCCCTCTTACTGAGCTAAGTAAGAAGGATCGGAAATTTGAGTGGGGTAAACAACAAGAGCATGCTTTTAATACTTTGAAATCTTTGTTATGTTCTGCTCCTGTTTTGTGTTTACCTGATTTTTCTAAGACTTTTGAGATCGAGTGTGATGCCTCCGGGATAGGTATTGGTGCTGTTTTGATGCAGGAAAAACGTCCCGTGGCTTACTTCAGTGAGAAACTCAATGGCGCCAGTTTGCGTTATTCGACGTACGATAAAGAGCTATACGCTTTGAAGCGTGAATTGGATACATGGCAGCATTACTTGTGGCCCAAAGAGTTCGTCATCCACACGGATCATGAAAGTTTGAAGCACTTGAAAGGGCAAAACAATCTGAACAAGAGACATGCGAGATGGGTCGAGTTCATCGAGTCCTTCCCGTATGTTATCAAGTACAAGAAAGGCGAGGAAAACGTGGTCGCCGATGCCCTGTCCAGAAGGTACGCTCTTTTGAACTTAATGCATGCTAAGATGCTTGGTTTTAAGTCTATTAAAGCTTTGTATGTTGAGGACGCCTACTTCAGCCCCATATATGCTTCATGTAGCTCGAAATCTAGGTCTTATGATGGTTATTATGTGCATGATGGTTTCCTGTTCAAAGAGTCGAAATTATGCATCCCTGTTTGTTCTATGCGTGAGCTGTTAGTGTTAGAATCACATGCGGGAGGTTTAATGGGTCACTTTGGTGTGCATAAGACATTGAACTTGCTGCATGAACACTTCTTTTGGCCGCATATGCGTAAGGATGTAGAGAATGTGTGTAGTCGTTGCATTACTTGTCGTCAAGCTAAATCCACTTCACACCCCTTTGGTTTATACTCGCCCCTACCCGCCCCCTCATCTCCTTGGATTGATATTTCTATGGATTTCATCTTAGGATTGCCTAGATCTAGGTCGGGTAAGGATTCTATGTTTGTTGTAGTTGATAGGTTTTCCAAAATGGCTCATTTCATTGCATGTAGGAAAACTGATGATGCTATACATGTTGCCAACTTGTTCTTTATGCATGTTGTTAGATTGCATGGAATTCCTCGTACTATTGTTAGTGATAGGGGATTCTAAGTTTTTAGGACATTTTTGGCGTGTTTTGTGGGGAAAATTAGGTACTAAGTTATTGTTTTCTACTGCATGTCATCCACAAACCGATGGTCAAACTGAGGTTGTGAATCGTACATTAGGAGCTTTACTTAGGTCTCTAATTAAGAATAATTTGAAGTCATGGGAAGAATGTCTACCATATGCTGAATTTGCTTATAATCATGTTGTGCATTCTTCTACTAACATGTCTCCTTTTGAGGTAGTTTATGGATTTAATCCACTAACTCCTACTGATTTGTTGCCTTTACCCGTTGAGCATCTAACGAGTGTTAACGGTATGAAGAGAGCTGATTTTATTCAAGAGATGCATGAGAAGGTACGTGCCCGGGTTGAGCACCAAGGCTCAAGGATAGCCACCGCACGCAACACGAGGCGCAAGCGCGTGATATTCCAGTCCGGTGATCGTGTTTGGGTTCATTTAAGCCCCGGCCGATTCCCTAACTTGAGGAAGTCCAAGTTGTCGCCCCGTGGAGATGGTCCCTTCACTGTTCTAAGTCGTGTTAATGATAATGCATACCGCATTGATCTATCTGGTGAGTATAAGTGTTCTTCTACGTTTAATGTTGCTGATTTGTCTCCTTTTCTTGCAGATGAATTCGACCATGATGAGGATCTAAATTCGATGACGAATTCTTTTCAGCAGGGGGGGAATGATGAGGACATCCATAGCAATGAGGACGTCAATGAAGAGCTTCAATTCAAAGGACCCGTCACAAGACTACGAGCTAAGAAGTTGCAAGATTATTTGCAAGCTACAATTCGCAAGAAGCTCGAAGAAGAAGACGGCGTGCAAGGAAGCTTGAAGATGATGAACTTATTGACATTGGAAGATGGAGATCAAGACATGGAGAACACAACATGAAGATGTGCACGTGTGCATGTGGACGTGTGCATGAGCTCGAGTTGAAGACAATTCGGCCGAAAGTGAAGAAGGCTAATTTTCGGCCTTGTTGATTTTATCTAGTAGTTATTTTATTTTAGACTATAGTATTTATTTAATTTAATTAGACTATAGTCTAGATCAGTTTATTTAATTTATTTTGGTACAATTTTCGGTCATAATAAGTCATAGTTTGACTAGGATTTTAGATAAGGTAAGATCTACAAGTTCTACCTTAAATAGAATTCTAGTTTAGGAAACTTCCAAGCACAATTCTAGATTGACTTGGACTAGTTATTTTCGGCCCTTAGCTATAGATTTTCGGCCCCTCTATTATTATAAATAGAGGTACCATGTGACATTCATACTTTAGACTATATTTGATTATTAAGCCTTTGCTTTCAATATCGTCTCTCCCCTTTAATCTTTTGTGAGTTTAGATAATTAAATTCATACTCTTAGATTTAGCACCTCTAAGTTTTACAAAGGGAATTTGCGGTCCACGTTCGAGGGATCGTCGGAAACTCGCTATCCGAAGAGCAACTTAAAGAATTTGGCCTTGTGTACGTTCGAGATTCAAGGCAACTTTCGGGTTGTAATTCACATCGACAAACCACCGTCACCACCGCCGATCGACGTCAACCACCACCACCACCGTACGTCTCAAGTCCGACCACCATCACCGCCGTCCAAGCCGCCGCCATTCGTGTTCAATACAACCTCCCTATCGATCAAAATCGTAAGTCCATCGTATCTCTATCATACCCTATCTACTCAAGCCATTCTAAACCCATTCAACATCATCTATTATCCAACCCCCTTACCATTATCATAGCCGCCCAAATAGCCCTTCTTTGTTTGGATTTGTGTTATTTTGTGTGTCATTGTCTAGGTATTTTAGTTGAGTCTTAGTCGTCTAGTTTTCTTCCGCATATTTTACTTTGATTGTTTGAGTGATGAAGCCACGAAAAGCCTTGAGGAACTTAATCCGGAGCTGCAAATACTTGGTCCAATTACACGATTTCGAGCAATACAACTGCAAGGATTTTTCCAAGCATTTGTGTGTAAGAAATTCGAAGATGACAAAGGAATTGAGAGCATCCTAAAAATTGTTGCTTTGTTAATAATTAAAGATTGGAGATCAAGATTTTAAGAGCAATGCATGAAGATAGAACTCATCAAGTTGTGCATGCATGGCAGATTCGCGTTGCATGGAATTTTCGTCCCTTTAGTTGATTTAATTAGAGATTGAATTTTATTTAGACTATAGTATTTATTTAATTATGTTAGACTATAGTTTAGTTCAGATTTTTAATTATTTATTATGTAATTTTCGTCCATAATATAGTCATAGTTGACTAGAATTGTATTTAAGGCAATTTCCTACCTTGAATAGAATTCTAGTTTAGGGAACTTCCTAGTATAGTTAGAGATCCCTTTTGGATCAATTTTTAAGCCTTTTTTGATGATTAATTTCGTTCCCCATAGGCTTATAAATAGGGGAACCATGTCACATTGATACTTTAGACTTTATTTGAATTATCAAGCTTTGCTTTCAATATTGTCTCAACCCCTTTTAAATCTTTGTGAGTTTTGATTTAAAATTCATATTCTTGGAGCTAGCAACTTTAAGTCTTATTCAAGGGTATTGCTTAATCCACTTGAGGGATTAACCGGTATTCGCTATCCGAAGATCAACTTAGAGATTTCATCCTTGGGTACGTTCGAGATTCAAGGAGGCTATCGGGTTGTGATTCACATCAACGAATCATCATCCATCAACACCATTCGACGCCATCCATACTCCATCGACGCACGCCTCAATTTCAGCCCCCGTGTTCGAGTTCAAGTCCTACGCCGTTTCGTTTATACCGTAAGTTCGTTTCATCTCTAACATATCCTATCTACTCCAAGTCATTCTTCACCCTAACATCACACACGAAATCCTCTCCATAATTCCAGCCCCTATACACGATCCATTCCAGCTCTTACGCCCTTGGTTTGTGTTACATAGTTCGTGTCGTTCTCTACGTACTCTAGTTGTCTAGTTTGTCGTAATTTTCCATTGTTTGTCGAGTCGGATTGAATCCTTCTTAATTCTGACATGTTTCGATTCTTAAGTCTTCCGCTACGTTTCTCTAGATTCGTCCTAGCATAGCCGGGTCGTATCATTGAGTCATAGAAGACACAAAACTTACGTGTGTCGACGTGTGTTCGTTCCTAGAGTTCGGGTCGTATCATTGTGCATCTACACGGTATGCCTAAGACTATTATTTCTGATAGGGATGCTAAGTTCTTGAGTTATTTCTGGAAGACTTTGTGGTGTAAGTTATGAACTAAACTTTTGTTTTCTACTACTTGTTATCCACAGACTGACGGTCAAACGGAAGTAGTAAATAGGACTTTATCCACTTTGTTAAGGGCTCTAATTAAAAAGAACATCAAAACTTGGGAAGAATGTTTGCCGCATGTTGAATTTGCATATAATAGGTCTGTGCATTCTGCATCTCAGTTTTCACCATTTGAAGTTGCATATGGATTTAATCCTTTAACTCCGTTGGATTTGATTCCTTTGCCTGTTCATGAACATACTAACCTTGAAGGAAAAAAGAGAGCTGATTTTGTTAAACAGATCCATGAGAAGGCTAGAGCAAACATAGAGAGGCGAACCGAGCAGTATGCCAATAAAGCCAACAAGGGGCGACGGAAAGTGGTGTTCGAACCTGGAGAATGGGTTTGGCTACATATGCATAAAGAACGGTTTCAAGTTCAAAGGCGTTCTAAGTTACTTCCTAGAGGAGATGGACCATTCCAAGTTGTGGAGCGCATCAGTGATAATGCATACAAGTTGGACTTGCCAGGTGAGTATAAAGTGAGTTCCTCATTTAATGTTGCTGATTTAAGTCCTTTTGATGTAGGGGACGAGCTGGATTTGAGGACAAATCCTTTTCAAGAGGAGGGGGATGATACGACCCGAGCTGAGGAGATGTCCGATCCAATCAAGGTGCCAGAAGGACCGGTAACGCGGGCAAGAGCTAAGAGGTTCAAAGAGAGCCTTAATGGATTCATGCGAGAGGTCTGGAACTAAGAGTCACATAAGCGACCCGTGGAGGGAGAAGAACCCGAGCCCAAGTGGAAGACAGTGATCTCAAGCTGCGGAACAGACTGGCACGAGCTACAGCACGAGCCAGGACACGAGCAAGCGGTCGCGCCATTTGACGCGAGCTACAGCGCGAGAGGACGCGCGAGTGAACCCGGCCGCGCCATTGAAGCTACGAGCAACGAGACTGGCGCGACCTACAGCACGACCTGAGGCGCGAGTGAAGCCGGTCGCACCACAGACGCTACATGGAATGAGACTGGCGCGACCTACAGCGCGAGTGGAGGCGCGATTGACCCCGTGTCGTGCCCATCTGGAGCGTGTCCGGAATTGCGCGATCCTTATGTTTTATTTCCTAGTTTAATTAGGTTTTGGACCAACTATATAAGGCTTGTAAGACCTTTATTTTTTACACAACTTTGATATCAATTTTAAAATGTGAGTTTTCTTTTTTTTTTTCTCTCTGAGAGAATTATCCGAGTTTCACAACACAACGTGGGATTCAAACGACTTATCAAACGGATTCACATCCCCGTTTGTGGCGTCATCCATACAATCCGAGTTCGTGTTTCCAATTGATCGAGGGTCGCGAATTCAATCAGTTCGTGGTTCAATTTCATTGTGAGACTAGGGTTTGGATTTTCATCCCCAATTGTTCGTGTAACCTGATACTCCTGGGAAAACAACGCCATCGTCGTCGTCTTGCCGGCGAGGATCGCATCAGAAAGGAAAGAAGTAGATCAATTAATGAAGTCCCAAATAGGTGTAGGAATTCCAAAAATAAATGTAGGTAGAAGAAGGAAAGAAATGGAATAGATAAGGAATAAAGGAAGAGATAAGGTAAGTAGGGGATTTGGATATGTATCAATCTATGTGACACAATCTAAATACCTTAATTAGCCTAGACTCCAGAAGGAATGAACTAAAAAATAAAATAAATGGGCCTATCGGCGTAGAAGTATGCGGCGGAATCCACTGGCCGTCAGAAAAACCAACCGCTTAATATCTTGATATAATAAGGACAAAGTTATAGTATATTCCGAGATTGACCCCTATTATCAGACTTGTCTGACATTAAACTCCATCGCACAGTCGTGCTTGATTTATGTTTTTGTTTGACTGGGCTAATTTTTGGTGCATAATCGCTGTTTGAGTCGTATACAGGAAAATTCGCTCACTGCACTTGCCGATTTAGATATTTTTTCAAAATTTTCCGCCACCTTAAATGCGCAAGTTTTGGACAGAGGCTTAAGGGAAGAAGCAAGGAATGGCGATTTCCATCTCTCCCTCCCACCTTTCAGGAATTTTAATTTCGGCGCCCTTTTTCCAGAAACCGAACGGTTTGGGATTTTCTTCGGTTTCGTGCAATTCGGTAAATCCTTTTCGTCCGAGTAATTTTGCTTCGGATTGCAGTTATCGCTCTGCTTCGCAACCACGGTGGTCCAGGTATAAGCGTTTGTTTAAGACTTTTCTTTTTCTTTTCTTCTTTTCTTGTCTTAGAAGTATAGGTGATTTGGGGGTTTCTGATGGAAATTCTTCTTTCGAGCTAGTTCCAAGAAGTTATTATGGTTTTTGATTAGTTGTTATGTTAAATTCGAGTTTCCAATCGAATGAAGCGAAAAAATCCACATGGAAAACTAGCATACCTATGTTTTAGCTGTCAGCGAGTATATTCAGTGTGGTAGAAGGTAGCTTGATTTTTTTAGATAAATAGGTGAAATGGATATTTTATCATCTGATAAATAATTTAATATGTATACATCATTTTTCTCTAATCTTCTTAATTTTATATTCTCATCGTTGTTCTGAATTATATGTGATTGTGTCCTTTGTGATTCGAAAGTAGAAGGTTGGTTAAAGTTCGAGCTACAATATTGCAAGAGGATGAAGAGAAAGTGGTGGTGGAGAAGTCATTTAGTCCGAAAGGTTTCCCTGAAAAAGAAGGAACGTCTGGCACATTGCCGAGTGATGGTTCCCCGCAACCCAGTGGGTTGGAGAAGTGGACTATAAAAGTTGAGCAGTCCATCAATATTTTCCTCACAGTAAGGATAGTTTTACCTTAACTTCTTTAGTTTGCAATTAGACTTGGGAGTAATAAAATATTAGTGATTCCTGGTCGTCCTCTGATGACTAAGGAAATAAAGAAATATTTACTTGATTTGATAGTTGAAGTGTTTCTTTCCTGTCCAAATAATGCTTGTGCCCCGTCTGCACTATCTATGACATTGTATTCTGTTTTCAGCTTATAATTGAGTTCATTTACAATTTCAGGAGTCAGTGATAAAGATCCTCGACACTCTGTACCATGATCGTAATTATGCAAGGTTTTATGTTCTTGAAACCATTGCGAGGGTTCCTTATTTTGGTAATGACTTTAATGTCTTCATAGGTGTTGAAGTTGTACTTAAATGTCTTTATAGTACTTAAATGAACACTCAGCATGTTTAAAATGTCAGGGTCATGGTTGTTACTATCTTCATACTTTTGTTTGACATCTTTTAAAATGTTTTAGGACTCAAAGATGGTTGAATGAAGATAAATGTTAGCATCAAATGATGTTTAGCTAAAGATCAGAGCACTGAATATACAATTTCATAAGTGATGTGCTAGGGATGGCATTCTTATGCAGAAGGATGATAAATTTAATTTAATTTAACTTCCTTTTAAGTAATGAGAAGTTGTGATTCTTGTTTTCCTGTCATGACAGCATTCATGTCTGTGCTGCACATGTATGAGAGTTTTGGATGGTGGCGACGAGCTGACTACTTGAAAGTTCATTTTGCTGAGAGTTGGAATGAGATGCATCATTTGCTCATCATGGAAGTAATATTCCTCTACCAGATTCTTTTTTTTTAATCTACCAATTGATCTTGCTATGTATTTATTCTTTTAAGTAAGCTTCGTCGATGAACATGTCTGAGTTATGTTGAGATATGTGCTTATAATTCAGATAATTTATAGGCATTAAAAGATTGATATTTTAACTTGTGGGAAAAGAGACTATTGCAAGAGACGTGGCTTCACTGTATAGGTTGCATATATGATATTATTAGAGTAATCACTGCACCCGCACCATGCACAAGTACAGAAGGATTAACATTGTTACCCTATCAAGTTAGTCTCCCAATTACTACAGATTATCTATTTTTTATTGTATTTCTTTTTATCTTTTTCTGGTTCTTATAATTGTTCTTTGTTTGCTTGGGCCCTTCTTAAGATCTCGTGGACAGAGCTAATTGGCTTAATCTATTAACTGGTTAAAATTTTTGTTTCCTCTCTTTGCAGGAACTAGGGGGGAATTCTTGGTGGGTTGATCGGTTCCTTGCTCAACACATCGCGGTCTTTTACTATTTTATGACTGTGTTGATGTATACTTTGAGTCCAAGAATGGCGTGTGAGTGTGATGCTTATAATTCGTTGTATACCTGGTCGTCAATATGTTGAATGGCTAACTTGCATGTCCAAGCATTGGAACTTCCTTTTTTTTTTACCGCCATGTTTATAATTAATTCAGATGGAAACAAAAATCTCTGAAAGCATGTTGCATGCTTCCCCTAGAGCTCTAACCAGATGATGATCTTAAATCATTCGTAAACTCTGGCAACCTTTCAACTCCACTCATATTGACACTCCTTAAACATAAATAACCAGTTCACCTGTTCCTTGTGTACTGCACAGTTTCTACATTGCAATTGCCTCAAAGCTCTTAAGTTTATTACATCCTCCCTCCATCTAGAAAAGGCTGCTTGGGAAACTTTAAGTGACATCAGTTAATTTCTGCAGATCACTTCTCAGAATGTGTGGAGAGTCATGCTTTTGAAACTTATGACAAGTTTATCAAGACCCAAGGAGGTATGCATTTATAAGATTATATATCTTTTGCCGCATACAATTTATGCAATGGGATGTGAAATTGGAAAATTGTAATTTTCTTGTAGGAGTAACTTTTGTTCCATCATATCTGATTGATTTTTGTTTCTTATACTGTGCTAATGGTGCAAATATCTTTTGTCCATTTGTAGAGGAGTTAAAGAGACTGCCTCCATCCGCAGTTGCAGTGAGATATTACACTGAAGGTGACTTTTACTTGTTTGGTGAGTCTTTCAGTTTATATTTATATCTGTTTTGGCAGCTGCACTCGCCAAGTTGTACATATTTTAAGTGCCACTTTTTCAGATGAATTCCAAACCTCAAGACCTCCCAATTCTCGTCGGCCGAAGATAGGTGAGCATACCAGGAACTACATGCTTTTTTATTTTCTCAAATCTACTTTTCTATACGAGACCAGGTTATAGAGTCAGGCACTTCAAAATATGTGTGTTTTCTGGTTGATGATTCATTGTCTTCGTAATAGCATTTATGGATTTTATGTAGCTTTTTTTTTTTCTTTTTTTTTATAATAAATGTGATGACTATATCCTCTCTCAGAGAGATATAGTTATCTGTTTTTCAACTAAGGTAGACACATTTGATATTCTGGATTTGCCTTTTCACCTGCTACTGATTATCAGCTGTTTGAGCTACCAAATTCGTGACTTGGTTCTATGATTCTACTATGACTTGCTTATTTTGGGATTTTTTAGAATGTTGTAATTCCATCAAATATATGGAGGCAGAGTTGCTAGACTGTTACTGGGATCGTTTGAGAGCTAGCTAATAATCTATCTTGTTTCTTTATTCCAGATAATTTGTATGATGTCTTTATTAACATAAGAGATGATGAAGCGGAACATTGCAAGACGATGAAGGCATGCCAAACTCACGGTAACCTCCGGTCACCTCACTCTTACCCGGATGATGCTTTGGAAGATGATCCGGGGTGTACTCTGCCTCAGGCGGACTGTGAAGGCATTGTTGATTGTTTAAAGAAATCTATTAGGGAACCTCCAGCCAACAAAATATGATAAATCAGAGGCCTGGTAAATCAGGAGAGAACTGCTGCAGCTGATTATCCGTTTATGTATGCATGAGGATGTATGTATATAAATCATTTAAAATATGCATATAAAAAGAAGGGAAAAGGTGCAAATAGCCCCTTCGACTATTACGTGGAGTGCTTATTGCCCCTTTCTTGATTATTTGGATCAAATAGCCCCCTCTACATTAAAAGTTGGACTATGTAGACCCTTTCTTGGATGAAAAAGTTAATGGTGTTAGAAAACACATACTAACACACATTTATTTCACACACACTTAGATATTTTCACATAGTAATACACTTTTTACTCATTAAATATTTATATTTTAAAAAAAATATTTTTTATAATTTCATAAGTTCTTTTTTTTTTAAATATTTTTATTTTTATTTTATTTTAATTGTTTATCAATTCAAATGTTTCTAACTCATAATATTTCCTACATTTTATTATAGATCAATTATTTGCTCACATCATATTTACTCCTTACAAGTCTAATGCCGAGACCCATTATTTGATTAATGTTGTAGTGTATCTAAAAATTATGGTGAATATTTATTTATAGGGTTAATAGGCTTTAATATCATAACTTTTTCACCTTTTTTTGATTTTTTACATAACGTTTCAATTTTTGTAATAATGTCATAACTTTATCTTTTTGTTGGAATTAAGCCATAAGATGAAAATTAATCTGACGTGACCTAAATTATTACACTTTTACACTCTTAATCTGATACAACATAAAATAAATTAGAGTATATCTCTCATGCGATGCACGGATGTCATATGTATAATTTTATTTGGTTGAAATTATAATTATGAAAAAATTAATAAAATTATTACAACAAAATAAATTTAATTTATAACTTTCTAAAGTATAGAAATTTTTGTATTATTCATTTTTTATTAATTGTAACATGCATTTGTGTTCACTATTAATATGATGTGGTATAAATTAAACTAGAATATCTCCCGTTCGACGCACAAATGTGATATGCATAATTATATTTGCAAGAAATTATAATTATGAAACATTTAAGAAAATTATTACAGCAAAATAAAATTATGACATATCAAATTAAGAGTGCGAATATGTAAAAAAATTAAGCAACCTGAGATTAATTTTCATCTCATGGCTTAATTGCAACAAAAATATAAGGTTTTGGAAATATTACAAAAATTGAAACGTTGTGTGAAAAATAAAAAAAAAATATGTAAAAGTTGTGATATTAGAGCATGTTAACCCTTTATTTATGCTTCACTTTTATGTAACTTTTTTAGGTATATATTTGTTGTTATTATTTACTCAAGATCATAAGTTTTGAAATTATATATTTGTATTTATAAATAATTTATATCCATGCATCACACAAAAGAAATATTAGTTTAATTTACATCGAATTCTCGGTAATACAATAAGGTATACATGAGAAATAAAATTATATCAATACATTGCGAAAAAAGAAAAAGAAAAAAGTTTAATTACATTTATAAAAATTGAATAAAGTTAAATTTGAAAAACTATATGACAAATTAATGTCCATCAACGTGTATAACTATATAATATTTTTTGTGTGTTAGTGTGGATAAAGTGTTACTATGTGAAAAGATTTAAATTTATGTGGAAAAATGTATGTTAGTGTGTGTTTTTTAACACCATTAACTTTTCCATCCAATAAAGGGGGCTATTTGAGCCAAATAATCTTTGAAGGGGTAATAAGCTCCCTGAGTAATAGTCGAGGGGGCTATTTGAACCTTTTCCCTAAAAAGAAATAAAAACCACAATTTTAGTGCATCCACTTTCCTGATATTCATGTTGAGGTTTGGCATCGTGTTTACAGTTAGAATAATGTATATTTTGCATTGTTTCTAACATGATGTGATCATCTGCAGCATTAGCAATTTGCATTTTACAAAATTAATGTATTTCGGTAAAGATGTTGACTTAGATTAGAGCACAATAATCATCAAAGCCCTGTGTGGATAAGTACTATGATTTTGTGGTTAAAAAGAGATTGATAAGCAAATAGGCTACGTGTTTCTGTAGCCAAATGGATGTTAGGCTGCGATACAATTATGTCATTTAAAGCAGTTGGTGATGTTCCACCACACGGTCGACCGTCAGCCACGATGTAGTAGGCATAGTGGTATACCCTTTGGGCATGTTAAACTACATATGGTATCTTCCCCCCTCAGCATTGACAAGAGAGAAACCTTATTTTTAGGATATACAATTGGATTGATAGATAATTCAGTGGATACAATGAAGGATAAATCATATTCCACTTTTTTAGATGGGATATATATTCCAAGTATAAACTCTAAGGAGGTGATTGGTACAATTGAATGGAATTAGGTATGAATGGAATGAACTTAGGAATGGAATGAGGGTTTGAATGGAATGACGATTCTTATGATTGGTATGTCCACGGAATGAAGATCAGAATGAAATATCATTTTTTTTATCTTATATAATGAATATTTTATTTACTTTAAATTTTTTTTTATAATTGAATAAAGTGTATGTAGTAGCTGATAAATATCAACGCGTGCCTTAATTTATCTTTTATATTTCTAAATGTCATTTTTCTTTTTTAGTATATGATTTTTTCTAATTTTTTAGCAAATTATAATTTATTTATTTTACTGAAAAACTTTATTCTAAAATATTTAATTAATCAATATAGAATAATTTGTACAAGTTAATAAAAATATTTTTACTTCATAGAAAAATACTTTAACATTTCAATTTTCCATTTGAATATATTAAATTATATAAAATATATAAATATTTTATATTGTATTATAACATATTTTTATGATATATTTATTTCGGCATCACTTTCATTTTTCTTCAACAAAATTATAAAAGCTATCAAAATTTGATTTTAACATATATTTTTAAATTATATTTTGAAAATAAATAAATAATATAAAAATAATTAAGAAATAATAATAATAATAATAATAAATTATTTAATTTGATTTTTTATTTATTTTTCTAAATATGATAAAATGATATTATAAAACATGATTATGTATAAATATATCATATATTAATTTTTTTTTTGTCATTGGGAATAGCTAAACCCATGGGAGGTGGGTGGAATGGCTATTCCCCTTCCTTTGGGAATAGGGATTCCATCGGGAATGGTGATTCCTGATTTTGAACCATACCAATCGATGGAATGAGAATAGAAATAGGAATGATCATTCTATTCCATTCCATTCCACCGTACCAATCACGTCCTAACAGTTTATTTATTATTGGTTTTGGGTTATCTAATATTTTAATATAATGAAAAATAAACATATTATATGGTCGGATCAAATTCATGTGCCCTCTTGTGTTACATTTCGTGTGTCATAATTAGTTTTTTAACTTTTTTTAATATATCATGATTGGGTAAGGATGAACCTTAAATAAAAAGTTTAAATTAAATTAAATCATAATAAATTAAAAAAAAAGTTTGACACACGAGATGTCATAGAGAATTGCTTAGGGTCAATCATCTTAATCTTAATATCTTAATCTTAGGGGGGTGTATTCGTTGTGGATTTTGATGGATTTCATTGAACTTTTAAAAGTCCATGGATTTATAAAATCCATAGACTCCACGCAGAGTCTGTCAACTCCGCGCAGAGTCTGACGGATTTCGTGTACGGATTTCGGATCAATTTGGAACGATTTCAATGAATTTGAAATCCTACTTTTCAACGCTCGTTGGAACACAACGAGCGGTGGACACGTGAAAAACCCGAACCAAGCGGCTGCTGGTAGCCAGCGGCCGCTGAGTAGCCAAGTTGAGAGGCCCAGCGACCGCTGGGCTCAACGATCGCTGGGGAGTCGAATTACACGATGCCAACGACCGCTGGCACCCAACGGCCGTTGGGAAATTAGTGGCTTTAAGTACAGAAAGCCCCATAATAGATCCCCAAATCAAAAATAACCGAGAACAGCAAAAAAATTCACACCCGCCTCTCTCTCCAGCCGTCGCTCGATTCGAGCCATCACTCACAAATTCGACCACCCCCGTTCGAAGCCCACGACCGTTAAGAATATTCAAATATTCTTAAAGAGAAGTTCATTATTTTCATAGTAAACTATTACTTCATCTCATCTTTATTTCCTCTAAAATAAGTTAAAAGGACGCACACAAAGACAGGACCAAACATTTGATTATGCAGGTTGATCAAATCAGCTACCTTGTCACTCTCCCCTCTACCCAAGGATACCGTATTTCGTGTCCACACCTCGTCCAGACCTTCCTCCTCTTCTGACAGATCATAAAGAGTAAGAGATAAGAGCCAACAAAATCTGATTCTACTAAATAAGCAAACCAACTTGTTTGAGATTTACAACTCATTAAAAATCGTCAGAAAACAGCATAATCAAAATCCTAAATTATATACTTACATCGCCAAAACCAATTCAAACATAAATAACAACTCTACCATCAACATTTTCATATACCAGAGTAGAACACCCTCCACCGTCATATAACCAACTCAAATAAGCAAATTCACACGACGAAGCAGAATCGGAAAAGAAAAAAAAGAAAAAAACAACGATCATAAATTTACAATTTATTGACATTTCCAGCTCTCACCAGATATGCTCAGATCCGAATCTTCATTTCCTCGGGCATCATCCCCAAACTAGAAAAAAGTTCGAAATCAAACTTTATCAGCTGCGGAAACAAACAATGAAACAAATGCAGCAGCTGCAGAATAAACAACATAATTAGTAAATAAATATATCAACAACTATCTACTTACTCCGGTAGCGCTTCTCCTCCAAATCCGACAGCTGGGTTGCCACCGCCTTAAACCCAGCCGAAGCTGGCACCCAGCGACCCAGGTGTGTCATCATCAGCGAAGCCAGCGGCCGCTGGCTTCGGATGACGGCTGGGGTGCCAATTTCATCTACCCAGCTGCCGCTGGGACACAACGCTCCCCGGGTTTTCCAAATCCATCGAAATCTTGTGTCTGGAGGTCGGATTTCATCCTTCGTAATTTTCACGTGAAATCCAGCCGAAATCCAACGAAGTCAATGACTTTTTAAAGTCCGTGGATTGTTGAATACCTCAGAATTTTAAAGGACTTTTAAAAGTCTGGATTGAATACACCAGGATTTTATTGGACTTTTAAAAGTCTGGATTGAATACACCAGAATTTCATTGGACTTTTAAAAGTTTGAATTGAATACACCCGGATTTTAAAAGTCCAATGAAATCCATCAAAATCCACAACCAATACACCCCCTTAATCTATATATTATCTAAAAGTAAGATAGTCTCTTAAAATAGAAATAAAAAATTTTCCCGCTCAAAATATATTTCTAAATATATAAATATTTAATATAAAATCAAAATAAATTATTAGTAAACAATTTTTTAATAGTATATCTAATATTTTCCATAAATAACATGCAATCAATTGGGAATAATTATTTTCCTAATTCCATAGAAAATCAATTAATTATAGAAACAATATACCTAACAAAATATGTTGTTGATTCCATAAAATATATAATACATATAATACGCATCATTTTAATTTAACATCTATACATACATATACATTATTAGGTAGAATTTAGTTAATTAATAATGAATTAAAATATAATCTTAATTTGAAACTAAATATATTCTATATAATTATGTATCATAATCTTTATTTTTATAATATATATTAAGTAATGCAATGTTACATGCATCAAACACAAAAGTACGTCTCTTCCCATCCATTTGATATTTTCTATTTTAAAAATTAATTATATAATATTAAAAGATATCACTATTTAATTTAATAATAAATTATTCATTCAATTTAGTAGTTATAATTTACACAAAATCAAGACTATGAAATCCGATTAAAATTTTCTTTAGACTATTTTATGATTATCTAATTATGTGTATATATAATTATTTTTAATTGTGGATAAATATTTCTTAAATATTCGATAATTGACTTCAATATATATAAGGTAAGTTGCAATTTTTCTTAGAATATTTTATGATTACCCTAATTATGTGTATGTAAAATTATTCTTAATTTTGCATAAATATTTCTTAAATATTCTATAATTGATTTCAATATATATAAGGCCAGTTGCAAAAAAAATCCCTTAAATAATGACACTAAAATTTATGGTTAAACACATATGGAGATATTACATTAATATATTATATAAATTTATCATAATTATAATATTAAGTCGCACGTACATTTAAAATGGATTACCCCAACAAATAAATACGTATAATATATATATATATATATATATTCACCATATAGATTTATTAAGGTTAATTACTTAAAGAAATAGTTGTGTGGATTGTAAGCTTTTACATATAAGTGTGTGTGTGTGTAATCATCAAATTAATACACATGGAAATTTAAAATATATATTTATATCAATATATGTTATATGAGTACCATAAACACTTATATATATGTATATTAATCAACTAAATCATTAATTTGATTGATTAACAATTGTTTCATGTAAATAAGTTATATTGTAGGATTACATTCCATATATTACCTACTCTCCTTAATATGATTGATTTACTGACTAAATCATTTTGGATTGACAAATTATTTTAGTGGGGCTCCTATATTTTATTTTTATTAATTAGTTGATTCAAATTTATTTCAACGGTAAATGTAATATGATCATAGTTTTAATTATTTTGATACAATATTATAATCCAGTGCTTTTTTCTTAATGTTAAAATTAACTTGCATTTATGATTAGCAATATCAATCAATTATCTAAAAATATGATGTTTAAATGTATGCATTCTTATGTATATTTAGTTTATTAACTACTAATATTTAATATTTAGGAATTAAATATCTATTTGATTTTTTTTTTGTTAAGTGTTTCTGTTCCTATGATGTAGATAATGTATGTTTGGACAATATTTCACTACAATTGGTATATATTTGATTTGATATCGTTAACTACGGAAATGTATTTTATTATATATAATATATATCATTTCATTGTGTAAATACTTTATTAATGGAATTGATTTATGATGATAAGTCTTTTAATGTAGTTTGTTAGGGAATATGCAGTGCAAGGAAATTTCATCAAATAAATGAATTACATTATTATTTATATTTGTATTATAGTTCTATATATATTGTCACATTTCTACATTCTACCATAAATATATCATTTTCAAGAGTTAATGATATATTACCAAATTTTCGTTGTTAAGTTTAGGTTGCCTTTTTAAAAAAGTTATTTAGTTCGTTTATTTAAATTTTTCTACATATAACTAATTTATATAATTGCAATATGTGACAATGTTTTAAAATAATCTACTAATTAATTTTAAATTTGATTGGATGGCTTCCGCAATGAAAAATATCATGTTTCTTTATTTTCAAAAGAATTTGATGATTAATATATCATGTCACACATTTTTATTATAAAATAAAAAAATGAAGAAAAAATACAATATATATATATATATATATATATATTTACTTGGGAGAAATGGGGAGCAGTAAGCTTTTAGTACAAGACATCTCCTTTTTATTCATGGATTTCCATATGAGACAAGACGTCTCCTTTTTACACATGAATTTCCATCTGAGATGTCTCTGGTCTCTACCCAAAATATTTTTCTTTTACACATAGGTTTCCATCACTTTAGTGTTACTGATGTCTCCGCTTGAGAGTCTCTTTTTATACTTGACTTGGGTTTTCCCCAGTCCAATAAAAACTTAGTTTAAATATTTTTGTTATATTTCTTTCATAATTATAATTTCTAATACAATAATAATAATAATTGTACATATTTTATCCGTGCATCGCACGGCGGGTCATTCTAGTATATATAAAAGTAAGAAATTATGCCTTTAATAGAAACTTAGTTTTTCCCGCCAAAACCACTTACTACATTTAGTAAGTTTATTTTTATGTAGCAATTTAATTTGGTTTAATTAAATTTAATTGTATATTAATTAATTAACCATTAATCATATATTAACATCATACATATTTAATTGTTAATTTATAATTTCATACATAATACCAATTTATGATTATATTAATTAATTAATAATAATAATAATAATAATAATAATAATAATAATAATAATAATAATAATTTGTACTGTTTTTGGTTATATAACTTATTCAATTTCAAAAAATTAAAAATTATACCATTATTGGGGCACAATTTTATGAATCAATTTCCATAATTTCGTCTAACCTCAGCCCATAGACATTGATCTATTATATATAGTGTATATCTATATTCGAATATATATAAATGATTTTCATCATGGAGAAAAAATATAAATTTAACTTATAGGAGTATGAATTAATGTAAATTATATCTAATTATGCAATCACACCATTTAATTAGGTCCCTTTTTATGACTAATTATATACTACTCATTTGTAATTGACTAATTGCCAAATGATAGTGAATTCTAGATTAGATTATATTTAATTATAGTAATTATTAGCTAATGGTAATATACTTATTTAATTACGATGATTAGATTTAATTATGGTAATCACCACAAAATATATATATATATTTAGATGGATTGTATTAATTTTAAATTGCGTCGATTTTGTAGTTTACTATTCAAATTAATTTAAAATTTAATTTTACTATGTTAAACACTTTATATATAAGTTATGGTGGAGCGCATTTTGTATTACACTCCACCACCAGTTTTCTATTTTTCTTCATAAAAATGCATATTCTATTTTTCATTTGCAACTTTTGAAGCTCTAATGGTTCTATTTATTTATGCGTAGAGCATTATCAATGTGCGTATGCTTGAATATCGCACAATCTCCCCTATAATAGATTGTTTCTCTACATCTCGATTACTGCCTCGAGTATTGAAGGTTGTCATAAAGATTCATGTTATACTTTAATTGTAGAATTGTTAATATCCAAAAGTAATAGATTGTAATTTTTTATGTATATTCATGCACAAATTGTATCTAATATATTGTAAAACACACTTTATTTGGCTAGAGGCAGATTCTACTTATATTGTTACTCTTCTTGCCTCACATTTTTTGCAGGTCCCTTGGATTTTGAAGGCTAGATGGCGTCGTGTGATGGAGTTTATTGGAAAGATTCATTTTTGTGTTTCTCATATTTATAGAGAAAGAAATATGGTTGATGATGTTTTAGCCTCACATTCTGTTCCTTTTGGTTTTTGGTTTACTAGTATTCCTTGTATTATTGAAGATGTAAATAGAGATAATTGTGGTACTGGTGTTTTTAGATTTGTTTAGAGGGGTACTCTTTTTCCCATATAGTTTTTCCGGCATTCAGTTTTTCATATGGATTTTAATGAGGTCTCGGTCCTTTGAGTTATCGACATGTGATATCTGGGATTCTTAGGGTTAGATTCTTTTCTTTTCTTATTTATAAAATTCATTAAAAAATATATTGTAAAACACTTAATTTGCATTGGAGAAAATCACCTATTGCATCATTATATATTGTTCAATTCTTGTGTGAGCTTAATGAGGTAGAGGTATTTTAATAAGAATTATTATGCATGAACATACTATAAATTGTAATCGTCAATAATGAAATCCTCACACAATTCTTAATTTTTAAGTTGAGATTGAATATAATATTTGATCTTAGGAAAATTCTAAACACAGCTCCCATTTTACTCTTCACAGCCTCCACTATTTATAAAATATAAAAAATATATATGATAAGTCATTTTTACCCCTAGCCCCCATAAATTTAAAATCCTAACATAGCCCCCTACATTATAGCCCCCATCATTTTTCATATAATTTAAATGCAAATAATAAAATCATAGCCCCTTTCACCATTATTTTATAACTAATAAATTTAGAGAAAAAAAAAAGACGAGAAAACAAAAAGAGAGTACTGAAACATCAAACCAAAAATGGAGAAAAAAATATTGCAATGGACGTTCAGTATATAATTCTTTCCCTCAGCAAATTGCAATGACATTATTTTTAACTCCAAGACTCATTTTAGTAGCAAAAGTAGTTCTTGCTTGTTATTCATCAATATAAACAAGACTTAATTCAAGTTAGATTTTAATCCTTTGAGTTTTGGGTCAGCCCCTCAGGTTAATGAGCTTACGAAAAAATCTTTATCAGGTATAAATTTATTAATTGATGTTTACCTAAATGTCCAATTTTAACAAATTAATACTAACTATAACATAACTTGCCATCAATTAATTAAATATATTATTTAAGTTTCAATAATTACGTTTTTTAATGCTTAAATTAAGCTACACCAAATATTAAAGTTTCAATATTTAATCAAAATAGAGAGAGAAACAATTGAAATTCGAGTTAACCTACTTATTTTCGGACCAATCATATCAAGCTGTCAAACTATTCGGTTCTGGTGAATTTGAGTTAAATTTTATCGAGTTTTAATTTTCAAGTCGTAGTCTTCTTTTTTCTCGAGTTATTTGGACCAAACCATCATTTTCGGCTGAGATGACATCCCTATTCTGACCATTAATGGGCTCCAATAGAAAACACACATACGCGCCCTAAGTCCCAATGTGCTCGAGCAAGCTTAATTGATGTAAACATCATAATGAAATAGTTTTTTGACTTGTTAGAGATCTTTTATTGGGTAAGTTTTGAACTTACTCACAAATACATGTCTCATCTTACTAAGATACTTAATCTACCTAATATAATAACAGAATTAAGGTCCAATTTGATACTTAAACTATTTTTCAAGGAGCATTCTAACCTTTAAATTAAATTTGATCATGATTAGCCCCTTGAACTTTTGAACTCATCTCAATTAGTCCCTTGAACTTTTGAACTTGACCCAGTTAACCACTTGAAGATAAAAAAAAATTATTTTAGTTGTTTCTAAATTAAATAAAATAAAATAAAAGAAAAAATTCGTAAACTATTATTTACCAAAAAAAATTAAGAATATACGGCCATTTCTCATTCAATATGTCCAAGTATATATAAACTAGGGGTGAGCATTCGGTTCATACCAAATCGAACCGAACCGAAGTACAAAAACTGAACATAACCGAAACTGAATTTACATGGACCGAAATCGAACCGATCAGGGAGAGCACCAAATCGAAATCATAACTAAAATTTCGATTAGGTTCAGTCGGTTTATCGGTTTTTTATTTTTTTTCAAAAACAAATTGATACAGTTAAATATATTAAGTGGCCCATTATTAAGATCAATGGTTGCTAGCCCAGTTGGTTTCGCTGCTTCTTTCCATTCCAAATAGCTAGTGTTAGAAACTCTTTAGCAACAAATTCTCAATATTTATTTAAATTTTTAATATTATAATTATATATAATTAATTACTAATATATTAATAAATAATAAAAGAATAAATATATATTTATTCGGTCGATTTCGGTTTGAACCGATGGTTTAGGGTTCAAACCGAAACCGACCGAAATTCAATCAGTTTTCACTTCTTAAAACCGAACCAAAAATCGAATGCTTAATAAATTGAACCGAACCGTACTGAATTAACCGAT
Organism: Perilla frutescens; assembly: GCA_026008535.1. NCBI lineage: Eukaryota > Viridiplantae > Streptophyta > Magnoliopsida > Lamiales > Lamiaceae > Perilla > Perilla frutescens. The sequence goes on from BRKX01000004.1 coordinate 20,917,097, forward strand.
TCGGTTCGATTTTTTGGTTGTTATTCGGTTCTGCTTAGTCCTAATATAAACTAACGTAATTTGAAAAAAAATATAAATTAATGAATTAATTAAAATCACATTATCATTAAATTAATTCACTATAAATACAATCCGGAAAATACTTCATTTCTTTTATATGTATATATGAAATTATACTATATGGATTCTGAAAATGAAATATATATATTATAATAAATATATTAAATTTGGATAAATTATATATAATATGTGTATAGCGTTGGTCATATTATAGTATATTATTAACGTCTATAATTGATCAATTTAATATAGACCATAATTATATATAAAAAGTCATAATTATGGTCAATTCTATGTTGCTATTTTGGTTTGATATTTTAATGTGTGATAAATATAATAACAATTTATGTACCACTAAAATTATTTATAAAATAATATTTCATTTTCTATTACTGTTATGTATATATATTTATTTTTTAATAATTTTTATTTATTTAGAAATAAGTAAAATAAAATTATTTACCTTCGAGGGGCTAACCGGGTCAAATTTAATAGTTCAAGAGGCTAACCGGGTTGAGTTTAGTAGTTCAAGGTGCTAACTGGGATCGAATTTAGTTTAAGGGTCAGGATGCTCCTCAAGAAATAGTTCAGGGGCAAATTGAACATTATCTCTGTCTAAAATAAAGTTTCTCCAAAATATTTTCCCTCTCAAAAATATCACATCACCAATAGTTATTATAAATTTAATTTTTTTTTTTCATTTTTTATTGCCATCCATCCATCCATCCATTCACACTCTCTCTCTCTCTCTCTCTCTCCCCCCCCCCCCACACACACACACACACACACACACACACACACACACACACACACACACACACACACACACACACACACACACACACACACACACACACACACGTTACATATTTTTAATTATGAAATTCACTTATACTATATTCTCTATAAAAGTGGCAATGGTTCCGGAACTGCCGGTTAGGGTTCCAAAATGTGGAACCGAAACCGCACCGTCAAAATACGATTATGATACAATTCCGGAACTGAGAACCGCTAGTTCCATAATCGGCGGTTCTACGGTTCCAAAAATGTGGAACCGGAATCGCACCGTCAAACACGGTTTCGGTACGGTTCTGGAACAACCTGTTTTATGGTTCCAACCGATTCCACATTTTTTAAAAACTATAATATTTAAACTTTATTTATAAAATAATTACAAATTTGAGTAGAAATACCACAAATTAAAAAACACCCAAAATCATGAAATTATGAGATTTCTTAAAGAGAAATTAGTGTAGTGATAACCAATTGAGCATGTCTAGCATATTTTTTCACAGTAGTCGGATCACTATAACTGACTCCATTGAATGTCCATTATCCTTTTATAGATAAACCAAACCATTATCTTTCATAAAAAATAGATATGAGACATTTGTGGTTTGGGAGTTTAGACATTTTTTTCTTGTCCCATATTGGTTTATATCAAAGACATTAATTAAATTTTCTTATAAGTTGATATTAGACCTTTGTTTATAGTTGCACTAATAACCAACGATTAATCTTAATAGAATATGGTCACATAAATTATTAAAATGACACCACGACTTCTAATCTTTAGGAATTGGTTGAAATTTATTTTTTTCTTCCCATGATAACATGATATAATATAAATGATATAATTGCTATTGTAATTATTTAAATAATAATAACCTAATAAATAAAAATAATATTAGAGCAACTTTAAATTGTAATTTAATTTAATTTCAAATAATTAACTCCACATTTATATTATTCAATTGATTTTGTTTATCATATGATTCATAAGAAGCTAGGAGTTCATTTTTGCTATTTCCTCCTGTTAAAATTAAGGTAAATAAATTTGTTTATATTGATTAATGTAACTAAATTATTTTTATAGAGTAAATGTACCCACAAATTAGGAATTAATCCCAGCAAATAATAATGGAATTTCTATTAAGATAAATTGGAGCAATGATAATTAATGACCTAATATCATTTTATAGAATAAATTAAACCATCCTATTATATCTAAAAGTATGATAGTAAAGGGTAATAATGTAATTTATTTTTCCCGTCAAAACTCTTTCATGAAATTAATTAATTTTATATTGCATTATAAATCAATTAATATATTCAATTAATTTAATTAGTCGATTCAATTATTTAAATCTAAACCTAGCAAATCCTACGTTTTATATGCATATCCCTCAAATCTTAATTAGTTAATAATTTACCATATTTAGTTGCAATGATACTAGGATTTAATTAAAAATTTAAAATATAGTAATCTATTCTCAATCAATTATTTAAGGTAGGTAAATATATAAGTTATAAAGTTATAAATGGTTTGCTTATATATTATATATTACGGTATTATTGTATATTGTTACATATCATAAATATTCATCTACTTTATATTTCAATTTTTTGATTCTATAATAGATAGTTTACATTATGTGTGTGTTTATAATATTAATAATTTCATACTATAAGCATTTGACATAATAACGAATCTAAAAAAATGACGATTAATCAATTATTAACTAATCAACTAATATTTTAATCCTTAACCAATCAACTAATATTCCATAGGGCAAAAGTATTCAATCACTCAATTAAAATAATTGTGGAAGTCTTTATTATATTTAACGTATAATATGTGTTAAGAAATTGATTGCATCCTATATTTAATCAATAAATTAAAATAGGATATTCAATCAATCTGAAAATATCCAAAATTAACACCAATGATTATCTATAAATAATTGCATTCTACAGACGGTATCTTATACCTTTGCTTAGCATTCAAAGGTTTCGGTTATTCTAAGAAATTAGTTAACTTTTTTTTTTTTTTTTTTGCAATATTTTATTTTCTTTTTGCAAAAAGTGCTATGGTGTAGTTATATTTATAGATTATTATTATATTTCCTTTAAAATACAAATTTCTCTCAAATTTTGATAAAGTTGCAAATTAAGATTGTATATCTTAATTTCAAATATAATGCACCCTCTCTCTCTACTATGTGCGTGTGTGTGTGTTGATATGTATAAAGAGAAATATAGGTTTACATATAAAATACATATATATATATATATATATGTGTATATATGTTTATATATATAATATCAATATATATATATATTAATACATGGATTAGTAAATAGGAGTAAAATTTTAATAACATCTACAAATTATATAATCAAACTATATATTTAATTATGTTTATAATTAACCTATATAGTTAATTGCCTCTATAGTCAGCTAATTAGCTTATATTAACTGTCAATTTAGAAAATCAAAATATTTACTCAACACAATTATATATGATTTTAGTTTTTGGATTTGTAGATTAAATAACTGGAGTGTGTATGAGTGTGCAAGGATTTCTCTACCCAAATTTGAGTTTTGTAATTTATCTATTTTTATTAACTACTTATCAATTTCACCCAATTAATTGCATCGATTATATCTGATCAACTTTTAATTTGTGAATTAAATATGTGCACAATTCATATCTTATAAATTAACCTTTGTTCATTTTGCAAATATTTCTTCCTTTGAAACTATTTTCATTTATTTTAATTTGCATTTTCATTATTTCGTCTTAAGTTGCACACAGTGCTGCTCATGTTTGGACAGTTCTTGAATAATACTTATTTGATTTTTCTACCATTTTATTGTAGACAATACGATCAACTACAAGCAAAGGAGATATCGATTGCCGCGGATATATCATAAAAATCTATTTGGTTTGATATGATCCTGAAAAGCCTTGAAGAATTAAATCCGGAGCTATCATTCAAAGGTCCGAAGATTGTTAGAATGAGGGCCATCAAAGATTGGAAATCAAGATTTGAAGAACAATACATGATGATCAAAATCACACCATGGGATATCATACTTGAAGAGTTGAAGAATGAAGGCATGAAGACAGTCGGTATGGGCATACTGACCAGATTACATGAAGACAGTCGGTATGGGCATACTGACTGGGTTGACGTTGAAGATAACGTGTGGATTCATCCAATAATAGTCCAACACGTTAATTATGAGGCCCAAGTCCAAGATAGGCGAGATTTTCAAGCCCAAAGTCAATTTGGGATTTATCTTTATCTAGATAGATTTTTCTTATTTTATTTTTGGTATCTTTTGATTCTTTCCTTAAAAAACAGATTTTGGATAAGGAAACAATCCTAGTTATGATAGGAAACTCTTTTTCTAATTCTTTTAGGATTTTATCTTGGAATTTTCGTCCATCTCTCTATTATAAATAGGGGATCATTGTTATTTTGATATTTAGACCATATTTGATTAAGAAGAATTTACCTATCAATATTGTCTCACCCAAGATCCTCTTTTTGTTTATTTTCAGCCGAAAATACACACTCTTAGAAGCTTGCAACTTTTAAGTTTTATCTTTAAATCTTGTTATAATTCTCTTGTGGAGTTAGGGTCGGATTTGCAACCGAAGAGAATTCAAGTAGCGAGACTTTTTGTGTATTGTTTTACACAGGGTGTGTCGTCCCGAGTTCAATTCATCTATCGAGGAGATTCCAAGTGAAGTACTTTTTGCGGATCAAGTGTCCACGGGGTTTGCTTTCGCGTATCAACTCATTCTATCTTCATCAACATCGCCAATCATTACCGACGTCATCCAGCAGCCATCCAACGTCCATATCATTGTTATCCATCAAGATCCAGTCGAGTTCAACAAGTGTCCAAGGTCAGTTCATCGAGTTTACCTATACGTGCTCAATTCAGCGAGTTAGGCACATATAGATAAATTGAATCATTCTTTGTTTTTAATTCGTTTTCCTTGTGTATTTTTATCGAGTCTAAGTACAGCCATACAATAGAGTCATATTTATCGTTATTTAGTCATTTATTTTGTTCTAGTATTCATCGGGTTGAATCCTTCTTTAGTTGACGTGTGTTTCGATTCTATAAGTCTTCCGCGCGTTTTCTCTCGGTGTTGATCATCATACCGGGAATCGTATCATGGTTCGACCTTTACGGAGTATGTCCATCTATTTTATAATAGTCCACCCAATTTTATGAATAATTTGTGCAATACACGATAGGTACTATAAACAAATGGTGTAAAAAATTACAAAATGTATGCTTAAATTATGTTCTTCACAAAATTTAAGATAGACCAAAAGTTGAAGACGAAATTAATATAGTAGTATTAGTTGCAAATGACCAAAAAAAATCTTGAAAAAGAACGAATTGGTGGGTGGTGAAAATGGGAGAGGAACAATAATCAAAGAATGATAAACTCTTAAAAATAGAAGATATTTTTTAGGTTGAATTTTTCATATTTGGATATAATTTCATTATTGTATTAATTTTTTTAATATTTTTAAAATTTTATTAGGTACATTGAAATTTATTTTAATGTTCTCCACACATTTAGATGTTAAAATAAATATATTTTTATGTTAAATGGCCCATTGAACAAATAAAGCATTTTCATGCATTTCATTGGCAAATTTTTAATGTAATTAATTTTATGTTTGTATAAAAAATTCTTAATTATTTTTTTTAGCATTAAATAATTAATTATTTTTTAATTTTTTTTTATGTTATTATATAACAATTATGCATTTCAGATAAAAAAATTTAGTTATTTATATTGTTTCATGAAGTGGTTTATGAATCTCAAATCCTAATTGAGTTTCACTTATATGCGAGGCTTTGGTCCTAACATTTAAAGTTTAATTGTTGGACAATCAAATTATGCTGAATCGTATAAAAAATGAATATTTTTTTAGTTAGCAGATTTATATTATAATGAGATTCAAATGTGCATGAGAACATATTTGAATAAATATGCTACTTTATTATGTTATTCTTTAATTAATAGTTAGATATCACATGTATATTTTACATATCATAAATAAAAAAATGGGAAAACTGCCATTTTGGTACCCTATATATATGTGACATCTTATCACTTTTGGCATCCTATGTATTGTTTCAGTTAAAATGATACTCTAACAATACTTTTTGAACCACTTTGATCCCAATTATCTTGAATAGTAGGTTTATGGGGTCATTTGGGTCATTTTTATAATTGTTTGAAGTTGAAGAACCAAAATAAAAATTAAAAATATTATATAATATTATTTTTTTCAAAAAATTATATAATTTATTTTATTTTAAATATATATATAGAAATATATATATATATATATAATTTATTTTTTAATAAAGTTGTAATTTTAATTTTTTTTAAATTATAATTTCAAAGTTTAAAAAATTTATAATTTTATTTTTTAAAAAAATTATAATTATAATTTAAAAAATATATAATTATAATTTTTAAAAAATTATAATTTTATTTTGAAATTAAAAAAATATTAAATTTAATTTTTAAAAATTTATGTAATTTCAATTTTTTAAAAATATATAATTTTATTTTATTTTAAATATATATTTTTAATTTTTAAATATATAAATATATATATATATATATTTTAAAATTTTCAAATTTTGTCCCTCAACTTTAAGAAATGATACCAAAATTGATAAGAGGTCAAGCATAAGATATCAAAATGGTCATTTTTCCTAAAAAAAATCATCTATGTTTGATTTCACACTATGTATAGACTAACGTTGTACAATCTATACATATATTATAATGGAGTCTTCAATCAACAAATTCCCGCTTAAAATTCCCGCACAAAAACGGTTTTCCATTTTGAAATAAAAAAACTAAAAATGGCTAAAACGGTCAGCGAAAGAATGGCTGAAACGGTCATCGGCGCCACGATTGACGTTTTGCTGCAAAATCTGCTCTCATTTCCCATGGAAAAGATCGGCCTCATCGTGAATTGCAAGGAGGACTTGGAAAAGTTGAAAGGATCCTTCGGCATGATTCGGGATTTCTTAGAAGATGCAAAGGCGAAGCAAGTAACAGATAAGGCTGTCAAACACTGGCTGATGAAGCTCGAAGCTGTTGCTTTCAATGCAAATTACTTTTTCGATGAGCTTAACTATGAAGTTCAGAGATTGACAACAAAATGACGAAAAAAGTTAGTTCCTTCTTCCCCATCCCTGCATCTATTGCAATCCGTTGTGGAATGGCTAAAAAATAAAGGATATCAAAAAAGGAGTTGAAAATTATTAATAAAGAGGCTAGCGATTTGGGCCTTCAATTGAGATTTGCGGGTGCGCATGCTCGTGGAGTTGGAATAGAAGCGCCGTCGAGTATGGAAACTGATACATTCACTATATATGGATCAAATTTTTGTTGGAAGGGAGAATGAAGTGACGAAAATAGTGGAGATGGTGAAGAATATCCCAACTGAGAAAGTAGTCTCTGTTCTTCCCATTGTCGGGATGGGCGGAATGGGGAGAAGACTACTTTGGCTAGGAAAGTGTACAATCACAACACCATTACTTCTCATTTTGAAAATTGTATTTGGGTGTATGTTTCTGAGAACTTTGTTCCAGAGACTGTTTTCAAGAGTGTTGCTACATCATTGACTCGAGAAAATATTGATGGAAGTAGGGAAGTTGTTTTGAGAAGGCTTCAAGAAAAGTTTGAAAACAAAAGATATCTGCTTGTGCTCGACAATGTTTGGAATGAAGACACAGAGAAGTGGGACAATTTTGTCACTTCTTTGGAAGGAATTAGTCCTGCCAATGGAAATGTGATCATCGTTACTACAAGAAGCGGAATGTTGCTTCGATTGTGAAAACACTCGGTGTTCATATGTAATATCATTCTATGTTTTGGCCTCAGTATATGTTTCTATCAATGTAAATGTGCTATAATATGCTTGCTTATACTCTTATACATTTGATTTCGTATATATCTAGAGTTTTTCTTTTACTTTTGGTTGAAGAATTTAATTCACTAGATAGGCGAGTATTGAAATTATGTAGGTAATTGAATGATATATATATATATATATCACTTATTAATTTTTTTTTTGAATGGGTTGTCTAATTAAAATTCTATATATTACAGCATGGAATTAAAGAAGCAAAAGAAGAACATTATCTGCTTTTATGATTTGGAATAGACCAAAACACCATATTTTACTTCACATTCAAGATCATAATTCATAAATCAATATTGGAAACTCCCCCTGCAGGTATTTTAAATGTATTTCTATATATTTAATCGTCATATTTATTTTACATAAATGTTAGAATTTGTAGATTTATATTTTGTCGCGGCCCAAATTTTATAATTTTTTTATGATCTCACATCGCATATATATAATTTCATATTTATAAAATTTTACAACACCGATAAATAAATAAATTTCATCTAAAATCAATAATTATTATAAACGATTACATAGATAAAATGATATATTAAGGGTACCGCTGCAACGCACGGGTGAAATACTAGTAATATTTTATAATATATTCATATACGTGTGTAAAGAGACGTACAATGATATAAATTTGAAGATAGAGTTTGAGGTGTTCTCTCTATAAATAAAAGAGATGATGACGAAGTATTAATCAAATTGTGGAAACGTTGCTCAAACCATGAGAACTCTCCCTCGATGATGTCCTATTCACTTCAAATAGTTTGAAGCAATGATGAAGATGTATATATTACAATAATTTTCGTAAATGTGTTTGACGAATGTGTTTTTTTTTCCTAATTTTTTTCATTATGCCTAAAATTATAAAAGATTACAATTATGTTTGTAATGTCTTTTAGACGAACCAATTATATTGTTTATTTGATTGGGCATTATGAATGAATAAATATGAGTTGTCAGTCTATAAAATAGCGAACACTTGAGTATAACATTATATTATATATATTATTTATAGATATTAAATATTTGATTGTGATTTACTTATTTTATTAATAAAAATAATTTATTATATATATATATATATCTCACCGTGTATCGCATGGGATGTAATGCTAGTTACCTTTGATAAAAAAAAAATTCGGGGAGGGACATTTGATTTGAAAGTTGAAATATATTTTTTTGTCCCACATCGATTTCATATCAAAGACAATTAGTTTGACTTTTCTTATAAAATAATATTGATCTTTAGTTATCATTTTCACAAATTTCTCTTTCTAATAATATCTCAATATGGAAATCTCATATTATTTTATAGATTCCTAATTTATGATTATTTTTATTTAAGTTTGTACAAGTTTAACATAGTGAAATTAAAAAGAAAGACATGGTTAGAACAGTCGGTTCCTGATTTTCATTTTTTGGAACCGGAACCGAACTGCCAGAACACGGTTTCGGTTACGATTTCGAACCGTCGGCCACGGTTACAGTTTCAGAACCTCCGGTTCCTGCTACGGTTTTAACCGCCGGTTCCAGAATCGTTTGCTACCTCTGATTCTATAACATATTTCACTATGTACATGACATTCAAATTTATTTGAACGAATGAATAAATTTACGAGTTTTTGCATATTAAGAAGTAATGGATAACATTTGGATTTTATTATATGAAATAACTAGTATTACACCCGTGCGATGCACGGGGAGATATATATAAAAAATTTATAATAAACAGTTTATACAAATGTAATAATTGAATAGAATGTATTATGAACATGTACTCATGCATCAAATGAACGTGGACTTCCATCCGTGTGGATGTAATATAGACATACACTAATTCTTTAACATGTGTCAAATGTAATCATCCATACACACTATAGAATTTTTTTCATGGTCTAGATATCCATTGCTTATCTTTCCCAATTAAATAAATAAAAAAACAAAGAGTGACCATGTCTGAGAATGAGCTTCTTCAACAAAGAAGATGAAGTTTTGTGTTGTGGTTTTCTATTGACTACTCCTAAGAAAAGGAGAACATGTTTTGTCAAAGAACACATCCCTTGTAATCTGGTAGATGAACGAATATAATATTATAAATAAATATTTATAACCCTGTATAAATAGATATATGTAGAGAGAGGCTTAAACAATAATTTTGAAATATGTAAGCAATGGAGTAATAAATGATTACAGTCTAATCAATATCAAATACAACAAAGACACTCATAACTCATAACTTCGAGTTTTTTGAAATATGTTAGCGATGTATGAATACATGAATAAATACAATTGAATTTTATCAGGTCTTCATTATTAAACCCAACGTTACACTAAAATAAATATTAATTGATCATCCAATATATATGAAGCTATTTATATAAGAATATAAATCGATAGGTAATTGCATACCATTTACTATATTAGCCAATAAATATATATACAAAGTACATGGGATCTTTAGTAACTAATGAGATAAATATAATCCTAATATAAATAGATTACAATAATTAATAATAGAATAATATACAGAAATATAAACAATACATCTCATCCCTTATTGATTTATTGAATGTATTTTTGCATAACTGCACCCTCGGATTACACTCATTTTGTATAATGTATCTAAAAAAAAAAAATCATTTCACACTCTCCATATAATTAGCATTTTTTTATTGAAAATTTCATTCTCCAACAATTTTCTATCAATTTTAATTAAATAAATAGTCCAATGTTTATCTACCAAACAAACTCAATATTCCTGAATTTTATAATATAATCCACCCATTAACCCTACTAACCAAAATTTTGTTTTTAATATTTACATATTCTTTTCGTGTTGCTACTAATGTATTATGATCAATTCCTAAGTGTGCCATGTACCATGGATGGAAAATACTTGATACGAACCCGAAAAGCATAAAAGAATCAAATCCAAGAATTCCATTGAGACCTTCAAAGATAATCATGTTGTCCAAGATTAAAGATTGGAGATCAAGATTTGAAGAACACAAGTGCATGAAAATATTCGGATATTTTGGGCAGCCAATAAAGATCAAATATTCAGCCCGAGATTGGTCAACATGCTATCATTTGATGATGAAGAAGGAAGCATGAAGACGTGAGAAGAAGAACGACGCCATTTGGACGTGTACATCAAAAGTTATACGCGTTTGCATGGGAAATCGGGAGATGCTGTTTTTCATGCAAAGGTGGCAAGATTAATTATAATATGGGCCACGAATTATTTATGATAAATTGCAGCCCATATTGTGTTAATTTGAAGGTCCAATAGGCGAGATTTATGAAGGCCCAAGTTGTTGGGATTTATCCTTATCTAATTAGATTTAGATAGATTTTTGTTATCCTATTTTTGGTATCTTTTGATTTTATCCTAGTTTGATTAGGATTAGTTTATTTCGAATTCTTCTAGTATTAGGACTCTAATTTTCGTCCATATACACTCCTATAAATAGGAGCACCATGTGACATTCATAATTCAGACAATTGCATGAGTTTTGAGATTTATTCCTCCTTTTGTCTCCGATCCTTTGGTTGATCACCTATCTACAAACAATTCTATTGTTCTAGCAAATCAATAGTCTTATTTAAGTTCTTCAGGGTACAATCGAGTACTTGGGAGAATTGCTATCCGGAGAAGTTAGACGTGCGCGTTCGGATTATTCAACACGGGTTCGCCGAATCTATCCAATCCACATCTATCCTTCGCCGCCGCCTTCACCACCTCAACCGCCGTCGTCCGCCGCCATCACCGCCGAGTTCCAGCCTCCATCCAAGTGTTCCAATCGAGTCCAAGTTTGAGTCGTCATTTTCTAGTAAGTTTTATCTTGTTTTGAGTCGGATTGAATTCCATTTATCCTAGCTGACGTAGTTCGATTCTTGAGTCTTCCGCGTGCATAAAACTAATCCTAATCAAACTAGGACAATGTATCCAAGTTCTTCAGGGTATAATTAAGTACTTGGGAGAATTGCTATCCGGAGAAGCTAGACGTGCGCGTTCGGGTTATTCAACACGGGTTCGCCGAATCTAACCGATCCACAACAACACATCGCTGCCGCCTTCACCAACTTCCGCCACCATCACCACCGTAATTCCAGCCATCTTCAAGTGTTCCAAGTGTCCTCATCGTTGTTCTTTTCGTTGTTCAAATCTCTAGTAAGTTTTACCGTTTAATTCGAGTCGGTTTGAATCCTTCTTTAGCTGACGTTGTTCGAGTCCTTAAAGTCTTCCGCCTGCGTATTCTTCGTGTCTTGGATTCATTGTCCGGGTCACATCAGTAATCATTTATTGCTCCATTGCTTACATATTTTAAAATTATTGTTTAAGCCTCTCTCTACATATATCTATTTATACAGGGTTCTAAATATTTATTTATAATATTATATTCGTTCATCTATCAGATTACAAGGGATGTGTTCTTTGACAAAACATGTTCTCCTTTTCTTAGGAGTAGTCAATAGAAAACCACAACACAAAACTTCATCTTCTTTGTTGAAGAAGCTCATTCTCAGACATGGCCACTCTTTGTTTTTTTATTTATTTAATTGGGAAAGATAAGCAATGGATATCTAGACCATGAAAAAAATTCTATAGTGTGTATGGATGTAATACATATGACCACAAATCATTTAACGTATGACAGATAAAGTTCACAATTGTTTCTCAATTCTTTTGTGAAGTGCGAGTCCATATGCCACATGTTAAAGAATTAGTGTATGTCTATATTACATCCACACGGATGGAAGTCCACGTTCATTTGATGCATGAGTACATGTTCATAATACATTCTATTCAATTATTACATTTGTATAAACTGTTTATTATAAATTTTTTATATATATCTCCCCGTGCATCGCACGGGTGTAATACTAGTTATTTATATATCACTATTCTTAGAATTGATTTAGGCGGGAAATTTTTATATTGCTAGACTATCTTGTTTTTAGATATAATATAGATTACCAACATATATTAAATAATTAAATAAAATAATTAATTAAATTATTTGGTAAAACGTCATAATTAGTAGCATGCTTTGCATACTTTATACGTAGATATAATATTTATATATATTTTTTAATTATAATTAATATGAAATAGTTAATAATTTAACATTCTAATCAAATGTATAATTAAATCAAACAAATGTTGATATTTATAAATTCAAAAAATGCTACTATAAATGTTGTATGCAAACAAATGATGCATAATTTATAATATAATATTTTGATTGTAATATATAGTTATTAATTATTTGAAATATTACATATATACATATATAAATATTTTTTTAATTTGAAATATATTATATTATAATATAACGTGCACGTATATATACATATGTATGTGTGTATCTTCAAGTAATTATTTTTTTATGGATTATATTGTCAATTTAACTCATTTTATATTTGTAATAAAAATTATCTGACATAATGAAAGAAAAAAAAAATAATCAAAGCACAGGCAGGCGAAAATATAGTTTACTAAATAATAGAAACAACACATAGAATGTAGTTCGTCATTTTATAAAGCCCCCAGTTCCTTCGGATTGGATCCCTACTACGAATAGTGTGGCATCTCCTATATCATAGCTAATTTTTTTTTTAAATAATTTTTTTAATATATTCTAATTGGGGAAGGATGAACCTTAAATAGATATTTAAAAAAAAAACCTTAAATAGATATTTTAAATTAAACTAAATTATAATAAATTGAGAATTAAATTAAACATAATAAACTGAGAATTAAATTAAACTAAATCATAATAAACTGAGAAAAAAATATAGATTTAACCCAGAAAATATTAAAACCATAAACGTACTCTATATATATGTGTGTGGGGGGGGGGGGGGGTTATAATGAGAACCATAAATGTATAAACAACTTATTTCTTTTTATTTTAGTGTTTTTCTTATTGCATTTTGACGCTAAAAAAAGTTGGCACTAAAATGCAATAAGAACATCATTAAAAAATATATTTTTTTAAAATGGCACCAAAATATAATAAGAAAAACATTAAAAATACAATAAACAAGGTGTGTTTTCACGTTTACACACAAAGTACTAATTATCATTTGAATCAAATCCTATATATATGAAGGGTTATAATGAGAACTGTACTTTGCATGTAAACGTAAAACAATTTATTTATTTTAATTTAGAGCTTTTCCTATTGCATTTTGATGCGAGAAAAAGTTAGCACTAAAATACTATAAGAACAACATTAAAAATATTTTTTAAAAATAGCACCAAAATATAATAAGAAAAACACTAAAAATATAATAAACAAAATGTGTTTTAACGTTTCTGCACCAAATACTAATTCTTATTTGAATCAAATCCTAGGCGTGCTAATAGTTATAAATGTTCAAAAAATAATCTATTTCATAAAACTGCACACAATAAGCCAAATTAAGTGTAAATGAATAATATTTTGTCCTTTATAGGTGACATTGATGATTGACCGATAGAATTTTCTCCCTATGTGTATTGATGCAATAATCATTAGTATCACTTTTCTTTTACATGGATACATTACATATTGGCATCATGCTATGTATTTATTACAAGCAAGTTTAATCATTATAAACTTCCATTTCATGCTTCAACTTGGAACACAAGAAGATACTGTTATAAGATTTCTCAGGCTTGTCTGTAAAAATTACCGACAAATGACATGATGAATTTTTGAAGTAAAAAGTAAGTCGGAAAAAAGCAAAGAAAAGAAAAGGAGGAGAGTTTCGTAGTGTAGTTTGTCGTTGTTAAAAGTGGGTGGGAATCGAAAAACAAACGCCCGCCTAACGTGGTCAGTTCTCGCCCATACAAAAATCTCTTCTCCTCCAAAAATAAAAACACAAATTCACACATACTACCGTCTCCGCATCCTTCCTTCAATCACACAGGAATCCACACCTATACTATACATAAACCCCTCATACCTCATGTAGCACTACTTCTGAAGATTCTCTGCAAAATGGGAGCCGAGACCACTTCAATTGGCGGCGCTCTGGTGCCTTCCGTCAAGTCCGAGCCGGCGGAGTCTTCCGCCGGAGAGCCTTCGCCGCCGCAGTCGGAGATGGAGCAGGAGTCGGATAAAGATATCCTTTGCCCTATTTGCATGCAGATCATAAAGGACGCCTTTCTGACGGCGTGTGGTCATAGTTTTTGCTACATGTGTATCGTGACTCATCTTAAGAACAAGAGTGATTGCCCTTGTTGCTCTCATTTCCTCACCACCAACCATATCTACCCTAATTTCCTCCTCAACAAGGTTTGTTTCGAAATATTCTCATCACCTTTGCTAAAGAAATGTGTAATCAACTCATCATCTTTTTGTTTCTGGTGATTTGGCGAATTGGAAGGCTGCAATTTTATAATTTTCGTCTCAATTGGAATGTGTAGTGTTTAATTGTTTTTGTCTGAATTATTCATTTGTTTCAAGCTATAGGGATGTAAGACTGCTTTGGGGGCGTGATTTTTATAAGTGATTGTAGGATGAAAATTTGGATAAGTTTGTATTTATATGCCTAGCTTCTCATTAGTGAAAATGGCAGCGCACGGCTTTAGCTAGCTAACTGAATGTCAGATATCTCATTTTCCCCTTGTTTTAGAGCCCAAAGGCATAAATGACTTGCTAAATCTAATATTCACTGTCCACGGTTTTATAGATGCTACACTCGGTGAATTATCCTCCTTACGAGTCATTCACTCATCCCCTAAGTGTTTGTCTGCCTGAGTGTGTGTTAATGGATGGTATATACTGTATACTCAACTCATCCCTATGTGTGTATGTGTGTGAATGGATGATATATACATATCACATACAATTTACTTAACCAACCTACTTGCTAACAATACAAGAAACAGATTTCCGTAACAACCTATCTGCTAGTCCGTAAAGCAATACCAAGTGTACCTGGAAATCATTACTCTTGTAGTACTCATCAACGAGAGTGAACATTGTTCTTCATTTTGAATAGAAATTCTCTCCTGGTCATAAGACAATAACAAGCAAATTTTCTAATTACCCCAGTCTGGATGCAGAAATACTTAAATTCCATTTTATTAAGGATTACTACAGAACATTGCTGTACACTCGTCACCAGGTGTTAACATGACCAAAATCAGACTATTTGTATTATACTTTCCTTTGCATGCCATTATGGTTGACCAGTGATGCTAGATGCCATCAGTTTGTAGTTGAACCGCAATCATTATTATAACATGAAGAATTCTTGAAGAAAAGCACCAAGTTAGTAGACTGCTCAACTTTCTATCCTTTGCATTTATTAAAAATGAATTTTATAATATGAATCTTCGGTGCATAGTCATATCACTTTCTTGCACTTGTGAGAAAGAGAAGGAATTCAGGTCATGGCTTATGTTAATTTATGAAAGATGGAGCAATGAGAAGAAAGAAGTGTGTTACTGGCCCGGATATTAGGGAAACACGTACAACCATTTCAGTTTTTTAGCAAAGAATTGGAAATATCATGGCTGGGAGTTAGGAGTTGTATTTTGTGTGTGTGTGTGGGGGGGGGGGGGTAGGTTTCCTTTTCTTTTCATCATTGTGGGTGGGGGTGGAGATAGAATGATATGGCATCTATAAGCATGTCTTGGGATATCCACTTTTGAAATGGTGACCTCAATTTAAAATTAATGAGTGAGATAAAGTTCTTCGATAAGTCTTGAAACCATAAATTCCTAGGACTTACTATTTATTTTTCTTACCTCGAAAGCTACATGTGCTTGTTATGTGAGATTAGTTACTCTTTCCCGGTTCTTACGATGCGGAGTGTCTCAACCTGAATTGAGCTAACAATGTGGTGGACTTACTTTTGTAGTTATTGATGAAGACTTCTGCTCATCAAATAGCTAAAACTGCCACTCCTTTGGAACAACTTCGACAAGCACTTGAACGGGTCAGTTATTTGCTGATAAGATCTATTTCCAATAGTAATGTTGTTTACCAGTGTGATAGTATCTTCTTGTTGATAGAAGCACACAGAGTCTCCTGTTAAAAAATTACCACTTTTCAATCATCTACGTGTTAAATGTTACATGTCCTATCATGTTACATTGATGTCCCATATCCTATCTGGAAAGAGTCTAGTTACTGAATAGATGTATTGTTTTGGTAATTATTCATGCTTCCCTAAATTCACGCAAGAAATATCTTTATAGGGCTGTTCAAACCCCCTACTCAAAAATGCAAATTGTTTGAAACAGTTGAAATTTCAGTGCTTGACTCACTTTTTTCCTGAAGGCTTTTAACAATTCTAGGAAACTCAGGTTGCTACAGTTAGTATTCTGTTCCGATACCAGCTATATACGCTATTGTTACCATCTTGATTGTCTAGCTAAATATGGGATTTTTTTTTTCCGGACTTTTATTATTCATCCTATTCTTGCATCTCTTCAGTAAAATTATGACTTTAATATGATATATTGACAGGGATGTGAAGCGTCGGTTAAGGATCTCGAGAGCCTCATGTCTCTTCTTTCAGAGAAAAAAAGTAAAATGGAGCAAGAAGAAGCTGAAACGAATTTGCAGATCCTGCTTGATTTTATGCTTTGCTTGAGAAAGAAAAAACTTGATGAGCTCAATGAGGTGATTGGACTGGACTCCTTTGTTTCATGGATTAGTTATTCATTCTTTTTATTAGCCATTTTTGGCAATGTGCAACATTTGAAAATCTTCATCTGCTGTTAATTAAGCTACTCAACATTCAGCATTAAGTAATTGCGGTTTGTGTAACTCATTCAAAAGAAAATGTGCCAATCTCATTTTGACTGATTTTCATTGTTAGGGTGCATAAAATGTGCAAATATGTTGTTGACCTAACATTATCTGGTACCTTGCAATCATTTGGATCTTTAGTGTCTTTGATGTTCATGTTCTGAATGTTAACGGACTGCGGATCATCACTTTGAAACTTTAAAGATTTGTTTTTTTTTTTCCTTTTACCCCAAAATCCCCTCTCCAGCATGATTATAGCTTATGCCATACACTTGAAAAAAATCAAGAAAAATAGGAAAAAACTGTATAATTTCTTGGTCTTATATGTCAAGTTAGACAGAGGGTCATCTCTCTTAATATTTTATTTTTAGTTTTTCATTTCCCCTTTTTCTTGCAGATACAATTGGACCTACAGTACATTAAAGAAGATATTCATGCAGTGGAGAAACGCCGGATAGAGTTGTATCGACGAAGGGATAGATATTCTTCTAAACTAAGAATGCTTGGTGATGACCCCTCTTCAAAATCAGCATGGCCGTCAGTGATGGACAAACATAGTGGTGCCACGGCCTCTAGACCTGTTCTCACACCAGACCAATGCCGCCTTAATTCAGGTGATCTGCAAAACAAGAAAGGTGAAGCAAGATCTTCTGCTAGTCATTTGCTACAAAGGAAGGATAATTATGGTGGGTCAGACACCCAGAATCTTACTCAATCGGGACTGGTATTGGCAAGGAAGAGACGGGTTCATGCACAGGTGAGTAATTTTTTGATAATAAATAATTTGATTCGTAAGTTATCATGATGTGTAGCTTTTAAGGAACATCTTGACCAAGCCCTATAGATGTTCTGGAAGAGAATAATCGTTTATATACAATGATGATAGAAGATATCATTATCAGAAGCTACAATTACATATGCTTAGTAATTTTGTCGGACTGCTTTTTATGTCTCGTCTTTTTGCCGCTGCATGGTTGTATATCCAAAGCACACATGTGATCATTTGGCCAGATTTTGTTCTTGCATTATTCTGGAATCATCAGTGCAGTTATAGGAGTTCCCACACTTTTGGGTCATAACAGAAAATGTCCAATCTGTTTGCTTCACTGTTCTAGGTAATTCTTTTCTTTGATAATGATTTCTATTGTAACAGTTCAACGACCTACAAGATTGTTACTTGCAAAAACGTCGGTATTGGGCGAAACAAATGCCAGAGCAGCAGGGACGTGATTCACATAGTTTAAATAGAGAAGGATACTCTGCAGGACTTGAGGATTTTCAGTCTGTTCTGTCAACCTTCACAAGATACAGGTATGAAATTATCGCAGATAGTCTCAGTTCCTTTTGAAATGCATATTCACTTTCTAATGTAGCTTGGTTCTTTAGTCGGGTGCGGGTTGTTGCTGAACTTGGACATGGAGATCTTTTTCACTCGGCCAATATTGTATCAAGGTCAGTGGAGTTTGCTACATACTGCATGGAATTTAATTCAATTACCTTCACTCAAATTTTCACCTAGAAGCAAGGTTTACCAGTCTAACAGAATTTTGAAGACCTATCTGCACAACGCAATTCTAGTAGCCCATTAGCTCGAAGGATAACTAACCATTAGTGCATGGATTAATAAAAGTTGAAGGTTTTACTATAACTAAATGGATTTTCTTTCAATTGCACTTCATGATGTGTTTGGAGACTCATGCGGATGAATTTGAGAAAGGCTCAGAGCAATTACATTCGTGTGGGCTAAGTACCATGCTCAGCCAGAACCAGAATGTGGTTCTCTTGGCATCAGATGACATTACAGTTGGTGAGTTGAAGTACGCCCGTGCAATTGCAAGAAGACCTACCTTGCGAAATGCACCGAGTTTCCTTCCTTTATGACAATTGAACCTGTCTCGTGGTTGACTCACTCAAACCAATATTTCCATTTACTCAATATCTCAGAAACTAAGAAGGTGTTGGTTGCTATGGAGGGATCGACTTTGCCCTGGTTTCACTAGATTCTTGTGTAGTTTCCACTCTTGACGGGGGGTTGACTCTCTTTGAAACTTTTTCACCATTACAAGCAAACCTGTTGGACTAACCCTTTTGAGTCCCTCATGGCCACACACCACACTATTAGTCTTAACATATGCCCATGGAAGTTTGTGTGATTTTAATCTGCTGCTTACTTTCTAGAGTTTTTTAAAACTTTCCTTCTTTGCAGCATAGAATTTGATCGAGATGATGAATTATTTGCTACAGCTGGAGTATCGCGACGGATAAAGATTTTTGAGTTTTCATCAGTAAGTGTCTGTTGCTTCAAGTTTTGAATCAGACGGTGCAGTTAGTATATCTGGACATGATTAGATGCACTATGCTGTAATAATATCCCTGAATGCATTCTTAGAAATGGCTTCTGTATAGGACTTTAACTGTACCTTAAGGTCTCGCAGTCCTTTTGATGTCACTTTTTAAATTGATGCATGATATCTTTTGGTCTCACTCCTCTAATGGTTGGATGTAATTTACTCTCCAGGTTGTTAATGACCCAACTGACGCGCAATGTCCAGTGGCAGAAATGTCCACTAGAGCGAAGCTAAGCTGTTTAAGCTGGAACAAGTACGCAAAAAATCACATTGCCAGCAGTGACTATGAAGGAACAGTAACTGTTTGGGATGTGACTACTCGACAGGTAGTACCAATGTCAGTAATCCATCTGTTTTCCCATTTTAGTGTTGCAGAAGGATTTCATGCTGAGAATCTTGAATTATGTGCATTCTAGAGTGTGATGGAGTATGAGGAGCATGAGAAACGTGCCTGGAGTGTTGATTTTTCACGTACAGATCCTTCAATGCTTGTTTCTGGAAGTGATGATTGCAAGGTATCTGAAAATGCACGTTCATTAATTTGTGGTGTAAAGCTATACCTTTCTAATAATTACTGTTGATGAAATTGCACCGTTTCTGTCTAACTTGATGGCCCAGTTCATTGTTGAACCCCACATTACCAGTTGTTCAGCCTTCTGTATTTTCAAGGGCAGATGTCTTCATTTTGCACTTCTTATGAAAGTATTTTGTGCAGAATTGTTTTTCACTATTTAACTGCACCTATCTTATCTGAAGTCAATGGGCTAACTTGAATTAGAGAATAGTAAATAAGGGATACACGTATCTTTTCAAGTTAGTTTTGACCCAAACCTCTTTCAAGCTAGTTTTTGACCCAAACCTCTTTCTTGTTTCCTCTTTTGGTTCTCTCCATGTGGTATATAGTCTCCCTAATTGGGCTTTTGGGGCCATGTAAGGTTAAAGTATATTCTGTTCTACATCGATGACCCTATATCTTGCCTAGCTGTTATTAGGCTGTGATGTCTTTACAGTTATTTAGGTATCTTTATATATTGAACAACTATTCTTTATGGAGAGACTGACTTCATAGACTACAGGTCAAAGTATGGTGTACAAAACAGGAGGCAAGTGTCCTGAATATTGACATGAAGGCCAATATATGTTCAGTCAAGTATAACCCTGGATCCAGCTTCCATGTAGCGGTATTCTCACTGCTTATGCCCTTGTGGGAAGTTCATGCTTCTTCTTTCTACCTCAGCAGCTGTATGAACTGGTTTCTTGCAGGTTGGTTCTGCAGATCATCATATTCATTACTACGATTTGAGAAAAGTTAGCCAGCCGCTATATATTTTCAGCGGACACAGGAAGGCTGTGTCGTATGTGAAATTTCTTTCCAACCATGAGCTTGCTTCTGCTTCAACAGACAGTACATTGCGCCTATGGGATGTTACGGAAAATGTTCCAGTAAGTTACTAATTTTGCTAAAAGCTTTGTTTCACTGTGCAATTCATAACTTGGTAGCACGGCCTTTTATCAGCATTTATATTTACTGACTAACAGGGAATTTTCCTTGAATAAAAATGAGTGGATGAAACATTCCCTTGGTAAAATCTCTGAGATGGTGCCTAAAGTCAATGTGGCTAATGAATAGGGTGGAAAGAATTTCTTCATGATTTTTCATCCAGGAATCAACCACATAGGCTACCATTGATAATCCTATGATTCGTTATATTAGTGATCTGATGATATGGCGACACGGTTTCATAACCTTTATAATGGAGACACCTCCAGAGCTTGCTTTTCTCTATTTACATTTTCTGTATTATTCTTGAGTAAACATTATTTTGATTTGTCGAGTGTTTGAGTTGATTGTGTTCATTATTCTTCAGCTGCGCACATTTAGGGGACATACAAATGAGAAGAATTTTGTGGGTCTAACAGTGAACAGCGAATACATTGCATGTGGTAGCGAAACAAATGAAGTATTCGTCTATCACAAGGTATCCATATCATCCTCTAATTATCTATAATCAGTCCATCCATTGAATATATCGTTAACTAATCCACAACTTCTGTAGGCAATATCTAAGCCGGCAGCATGGCATAAATTCAATTCCGATACGGAAGAAGGCGAAGAAGACGCAGGCTCGTACTTCATAAGTGCTGTGTGTTGGAAAAGTGATAGCCCAACTATGGTAACAGCAAACAGCCAAGGGACTATAAAGGTCCTCGTTCTCGCCCCCTGATTCATATAAAATCACCCAAATTGCAAATATATGAAAAATATGAGTAAGTCCACTTAAGAAATGGGAAAGGAAAGAACGTGGCTTCCTATTTTTCCTTTTGTTGTTGTGGAGAAATGTATCATGGCTAAGAGTTGATTATTGTTTGTAAATGAAATCATTCATTTTTGGAGATATAGTTTGACTGTGTTTCTCAGACTAAGAAGAAAGATGTAAAGCATGACAGAGAAGTTGGGTTTTTTTTCCTTTTTTTTTTTTTTGTATTATTAGTCTCCATTTATAGAAAATGTAAACGCATCAATCCAACTAGAGTTGGGTGCCAAGGTGGCCCAAATTAGAGATAAGTTCATGTATTCCCTTCTTTTCTTTTTTCTCTTTTCTAGGAATGGGACAAGAAGGATACTCACAAAGTGCATCCTTAGAGATAAAAGCTTATGTGCAGTATAAATATGGTAAAGTGGTTGGTAGTCATCTCTAAAACCAAAAATATAGCTATTTTGTTTGGATGAGACAGCTTTGTTTTGGAAGGATAACTCTCATTTCCGGAAAATTACGAGATGTCAAAAAATTGATCACAGGTAAGTTCCATCCTACGAGTTGACTTAGTAGAGCATCTCCAATAGATAGGAATATGTTGAGGTGGCACTCAACATATTCATACCATTGAGGAATTTTTCATTGTGTAAATGAGGAATATGTATGGGAAAGTTTGAAGAGGAAGTGCTGCAAGCACCTAGGAAATTTTTGTAAAAGAGAGGGGAGAGAGGGGAGAGTGAAAGTTACTAACTGCATTTGGTGGAGGAGTTCTGGTGCGTGGAAGACAACTGCGCGTGGGGGTTGATTAGCCATGGGTCTCGCGCCTACAAAAGTATTTCACTATATTTATTCTTTAATTTTATTTTTGGATTTCTCTTTTCACAATGAGATGTGGAAGTGTGTGTGTGTGTGTGTGTGTGTGTGTGTATGATGTAACTATTTTTCTTTCAAGATGTGGAAGTGTGCGTGTGTGTGTGTATATATATATTATTTTAATTTTTGTCAAATTTTATCCTCTTTTTATAATTTTATTTTTATTATTCTCGTAAACTTTTGTGTTTTGTATTTAGTGTATTGTTCTCTAGTTTTGTGTTTAAATATTTTTTTATATATTAACATTGTATGAAATTATTATTTTATGAAATTATATTATAAATTAAATTATCTATCTATATATATATATATTAATTAAAACATTATGAATAATTGGTGGGTCATTTTACACAAAAAA
Organism: Perilla frutescens; assembly: GCA_026008535.1. Taxonomy (NCBI): domain Eukaryota; kingdom Viridiplantae; phylum Streptophyta; class Magnoliopsida; order Lamiales; family Lamiaceae; genus Perilla; species Perilla frutescens. The sequence goes on from BRKX01000004.1 coordinate 20,940,522, forward strand.
TAATCCAACCAGCAGTCGGTATGCCCACACTACCCAGAACAGTGACGAGCAAGATCGTCTCCCAAAGGATCGGCGAGAATTATCCAACACTTCAGCCTGCAATAATCAACCTTTCCAAACGAATTTCTTTGTTATAACGTAAAAACTAAAACAAAGCAAATAACCAGAGAGTAGTTTTCTTAACAGATTTAAAGGGTATTCCGGCTTCCAATTAACTCCACCCTAGTTTAATTATACAGATCCTCGATGCAAAGATATTTCCAATTGATGCATGCAAACCAGTTATAGCCACCGAAGACACTTACTGACATAGCCTAATTTCTCCTTAGTTTCTCGATAATCAGGAAGACGCTTCACCAATTATTTCCCTAATCGATTGACAACAGTAAGAGACTTTATAGATTTAATGAGCCGACAACTTTGAGCACTAGAGAAACCCGATTCAAAACCAACAGGCTCTGACACAGGATCGTTGAATTTAGACTGTTATTCCCTCGATTCTGAAGAATCGTTGTACCACTAATCAAACTTAAACCACAATTACGGATGGCCGTTTTAATTGGCTACTAATTAATTCCAATCTACTAAATATTCACGACTACCTAGTAGAATCGAAACAATTAACAACTTTAAACATCGAGAATCACAGATACATGCAATTAATTAAAATAGAAAGAACAATTAGATCTCACAGTATAATTACGCCAGAGCTTCATTAATCTTCACCGGAATAAAAATGAGTTTAGCTTGATCGCATAATTAAATCAAAACTCCAAGATAAGATGTAGCAGAACACGATGAAAAATACGAAGAAGAAGAAGAAATAAAAGTTGCTGAAAAATACGTCTCTCTTGTGTGCGACATGAATCTGGAATTAGATAATTCCTAATCTATCTTAATATCCTTAAATACAAATACTTAATTATGGAAAATAGAATCCTAGATCAACTCCAACTAGGAAAGTGATAAAATATGCCTAAAGTCAATGTGGCTAATGAATAGGGTGGAAAGAATTTCTTCATGATTTTTCATCCAGGAATCAACCACATAGGCTACCATTGATAATCCTATGATTCGTTATATTAGTGATCTGATGATATGGCGACACGGTTTCATAACCTTTATAATGGAGACACCTCCAGAGCTTGCTTTTCTCTATTTACATTTTCTGTATTATTCTTGAGTAAACATTATTTTGATTTGTCGAGTGTTTGAGTTGATTGTGTTCATTATTCTTCAGCTGCGCACATTTAGGGGACATACAAATGAGAAGAATTTTGTGGGTCTAACAGTGAACAGCGAATACATTGCATGTGGTAGCGAAACAAATGAAGTATTCATCTATCACAAGGTATCCATATCATCCTCTAATTATCTATAATCAGTCCATCCATTGAATATATCGTTAACTAATCCACAACTTCTGTAGGCAATATCTAAGCCGGCAGCATGGCATAAATTCAATTCCGATACGGAAGAAGGCGAAGAAGACGCAGGCTCGTACTTCATAAGTGCTGTGTGTTGGAAAAGTGATAGCCCAACTATGGTAACAGCAAACAGCCAAGGGACTATAAAGGTCCTCGTTCTTGCCCTCTGATTCATATAAAATCACCCAAATTGCAAATATATGAAAAATATGAGTAAGTCCACTTAAGAAATGGGAAAGGAAAGAACGTGGCTTCCTATTTTTCCTTTTGTTGTTGTGGAGAAATGTATCATGGCTAAGAGTTGATTATTGTTTGTAAATGAAATCATTCATTTTTGGAGATATAGTTTGACTGTGTTTCTCAGACTAAGAAGAAAGATGTAAAGCATGACAGAGAAGTTGGGTTTTTTTTCCTTTTTTTTTTGTATTATTAGTCTCCATTTATAGAAAATGTAAACGCATCAATCCAACTAGAGTTGGGTGCCAAGGTGGCCCAAATTAGAGATAAGTTCATGTATTCCCTTCTTTTCTTTTTTCTCTTTTCTAGGAATGGGACAAGAAGGATACTCACAAAGTGCATCCTTAGAGATAAAAGCTTATGTGCAGTATAAATATGGTAAAGTGGTTGGTAGTCATCTCTAAAACCAAAAATATAGCTATTTTGTTTGGATGAGACAGCTTTGTTTTGGAAGGATAACTCTCATTTCCGGAAAATTACGAGATGTCAAAAAATTGATCACAGGTAAGTTCCATCCTACGAGTTGACTTAGTAGAGCATCTCCAATAGATAGGAATATGTTGAGGTGGCACTCAACATATTCATACCATTGAGGAATTTTTCATTGTGTAAATGAGGAATATGCATGGGAAAGTTTGAAGAGGAAGTGCTGCAAGCACCTAGGAAATTTTTGTAAAAGAGAGGGGAGAGAGGGGAGAGTGAAAGTTACTAACTGCATTTGGTGGAGGAGTTCTGGTGCGTGGAAGACAACTGCGTGTGGGGGTTGATTAGCCATGGGTCTCGCGCCTACAAAAGTATTCCACTATATTTATTCTTTAATTTTATTTTTGGATTTCTCTTTTCACAATGAGATGTGGAAGTGTGTGTGTGTGTGTGTGTGTATGATGTAACTATTTTTCTTTCAAGATGTGGAAGTGTGCGTGTGTGTGTGTGTGTATGATGTAACTATTTTTCTTTCAAGATGTGGAAGTGTGCGTGTGTGTGTATATATATATTGATACGACCCGGACTCTAGGAACGAACACACGTCGACACACGTAAGTTTTTGTGTCTTCGAAGACTCAAATAATCAAAGTAAAATAAGCGGAAAAAATAATGGAACAAACTAGACGACTAAGACCAAATAAAATACCTAGACGTATGACACACAAAATAACACAAATCCAACGAATATGGGGCTGTTTTGGGGCGGATATGATGATGGTGAGGATGAAGGAATTTCGATGGTGTTGATGGGTTTAGAATGGCTAGGGTAGATAGGTTATGATAGAGTTATAACGGACTTACGGATGTAACGAAGAGAACGCGATCTTGAGGATGATGGTTGAGATGGATGACGGTGGATGGTGGTGGCGTCGAAGGTGGCTGGACGGCGACGGTGGTTGTGATGTGAATTACAACCCGAAAGTTGCCTTGAATCTCGAACGTACACAAGGTCAAATTCTTTAAATTGCTCTTCGGATAGCGAGTTTCCGACGATCCCTCGAACGTGGACGGCGAATTCCCTTTGTAAAACTTAGAGGTGCTAAATCTAAGAGTATGAATTTAATTATCTAAACTCACAAAAGATTAAACGGGGAGAGACGATATTGAAAGCAAAGGCTTAATAATCAAATATAGTCTAAAGTAACAATGAAATATGGATCCACTATTTATAATAGTTGGATCGAATTCCTAAGGCTAAGGGACGAAAATAATAGTCCTAATTAGACTAGAATTGGACTTTGACTACTTCCTAAACTAGAATTCTATTTAAGGTAGATTTTGTAGATCTTGCCTTATCTAAAAATCTGGTCAAAATTCTATCTAAAATAACCGAAAAATCCTAACTAAAAATCTGCAAAATTTCGTCCATAATATAATAAATAAAATACTACAGACTAATAAATCAATCCCCTTAATTGGATCATCAAGGGCCGATTATTTTGGGCTTTTCCACCATGCATGCTTAACTTGGGCTGAATAGTAAGCATACACATCAAGCCCAACAAAAGCACACTTGCACATCTTCATGTTGTGTTCTCCATGCCTTGATCTTCATCTTCCAATGTCAACAAGTTCATCATCTTCAAGCTTCCTTGTACGCCGTCTTCTTCTTCAAGCTTCTTGCGAATTGTAGCTTGCAAATAATCTTGCAACTTCTTAACTCTTAATCTTGTGACGGGTCCTTTGAATTGAAGCTCTTCATTGACTTCCTCATTGTTATGGATGTCCTCATCATTCCCCCCCTGCTGAAAAGAATTCGTCCTCGAATTTGACTCCTCTTCATGGTCGAATTCAACTGCAACAAAAGGAGATAAATCAGCAACATTAAAGGTAGAAGAACACTTATACTCACCAGGGAGATCAATGCGGTATGCATTGTCATTAACACGGCTTAGAACAGTGAAGGGACCATCTCCACGGGGCGACAACTTGGACTTCCTCAAGTTAGGAAATCGGCCATGGCTAAGGTGTACCCAAACTCGATCTCCGGGCTGAAAGATGACACGTTTGCGCCTCGTGTTGCATGCGGCGGCTATCCTTGAGCCTTGGTGCTCAATCCGGGCACGTACCTTCTCATGCATCTCTTGAATAAAATCAGCTCTTTTCATACCTTTAACACTTGTTAGATGCTCAACAGGTAAAGGTAACAAATCATTAGGAGTTAACGGATTAAATCCATAAACTACCTTAAAAGGAGACATGTTAGTAGAAGAATGCACAACACGATTATAAGCAAATTCAGCATATGGTAAACATTCTTCCCATGACTTCAAATTATTCTTAATTAGCGACCTAAGTAAAGCTCCTAAAGTGCGATTCACAACCTCAGTTTGACCATCGGTTTGTGGATGACATGCAGTAGAAAACAATAACTTAGTACCTAATTTTCCCCACAAAATACGCCAGAAATGTCCTAAAAACTTAGAATCCCTATCACTAACAATAGTACGAGGAATTCCATGCAATCTAACAACATGCACAAAGAACAAGTTGGCAACATGTATAGCATCATCAGTTTTCCTACATGCAATGAAATGAGCCATTTTGGAAAACCTATCAACTACAACAAACACAGAATCCTTACCCGACCTAGACCTAGGCAATCCTAAGATGAAATCCATAGAAATGTCAATCCAAGGAGATGAGGGGGCGGGTAGGGGCGAGTAAAGACCAAAGGTGTGATACCCCGACCCTTTTTGTTAAATTATAAATTTTAATTTTAGTAAATGATTTCGAATTAATATTGTTGAATAATAATCATGTGAGTATGTTTGTATGTTATGCCGTTGTTTTATTGCAGGTTGTCTTACTCGAGCCAATACGTCATAGCACGGTGGTATTATACTAAGTGTATAATACACGTTAATGTTTAATGTTAAAATTTGTCGAGTTATGTGATGATAATCGAGTGTGTTTATATTTAAAATAATATTTTTTCCATACCTTAAACACCCTAACGCTGAGTTGATCGGGGGTCTCACTGCCCGGTCAGCGAGTCGGGGGTTCAGGGGGCGAAGCGCCCCGATGGGGGCTAGGGGGCAACGCCTCCTACTTTTTCGGTATGTATTAAAAGTGCCTTGAAAATTTAAAGGAAAATGGAGTGGTTTAAGTTCGGGAGTCGTTTAAAATAAGGGGGTGATTTTTGGCATGTCGCGCGCTCGCGGGAGGTGCGCGCCCGCGGGGACGTGCGCGGTCGCGGGAGACTGCGCGCCCGCGGGGCTGGCGAGGGACGCGCGCCCGCGGGGGCTGCGCGCTCGCGGGTAGCGTGGGCCGAGAGAGGGGTTCCGCGGTCGCGGGGGCTGCGCGGTCGCGCGGGTCCGGGGATTCTCTACCTATAAATATAACACTTGTTCATTTTCTTCTCACTTTCTTTTCACTTGGGCGATTCTCCTCTCCATTTCTCTCTACAAATCCTTCATCTTTGTGGAGTAGATTCTTCTATCATCATCCATCAACAAAGGTAACCTCTACACCTCTCCTTCACGGGGGTTAAACACCCATTTCTTGTTGTTTTGGAAACTAGGGTTTGTTATCCAAATTTGAGGATTTTGGATTTTTGTTGATCTTCTTGCTTTGATATCTTGAACATATGGTTTACTTATCTCCTTGAAGCTATATGTGAAGTTATATTGGATTCCTATGGTTCATTGTTGCTAGGGTTTGGATTTTTGCCCTTATTTCCCTTTGTTTTGTTGATAATCGTTTGGAGATGTTGTGTGGGTTGTATGGGGTTGAGTTTCATGTATGTTAGAGCCCTAGGATAAAGGTGTTTGTATTTGAAATGTTGGGTCTAAAGGATTTAAAATGAGTCATGAGCTTGTGGTTTAAATGTGTGCCCGTGATGTGTTCGATCAAATGCTTCAAAGAGTTTTAATGCATATTTTGAGTCCAAAATCGTAGTATGAGCTTGTATATCCATGATTGTGTATATGGACATGTTAGAAGACCTTAAAGTAAAGTATAGCATGAGTTTACTCAAAGTTATGATTTATTTGTATAACTCGACATCTAAATTGAAAAGAGAATAAAAAGGTGATAGGTGACGTGTTGGAGCTCGAGGAGGACAACTTGTGCACGGAAAAGGAGTATTCAAGGTTAAAAGGATTCAAAAGCGTCTTTTAAGGTGGGGTAACTCTAAACTATGAACACGTGTAAGGTTATAGTTATTGTTGTACTATGATTGTATATGTATGAAGGGTCTTCGGACTAGTGAATGAAAGAGATCCTTCGGGGTCGACAAAGAGACCCTTCGGGGCAGAGATCCTTCGGGATCGATAATAGACTCGTTAATGTCCTCCCTGGGGGGGTAGGATGTCTGCGGGCATCCCTACAGGGATAAAGATGTTCATTAACGGGGGCATCATGATGTTTAGACCCTACGGGGTTGAGACTAGTCTCCACAATGTAATGAAAAGTCCATATGTTATATTTTCACTTGTGCAATTAGCTATAACTGTTTTCAGTGTTCCCCACTGAGTATGTTGTTAAATACTCACCCCATTCATTCAATGAATTTCAGGTTGAGGAGTCGGAGCCCGAGTAGGAGCGTTGTGAACACAAGAGAACCCCACAAGCTTGTGTTTATCTTTTGCATGCTCCTTTTTTGAAAAATACTTACATTACTATCATTATTACATTGATCACTCTTTTTGCTTTATGATCAATGATTATTGGGGATGGGAATAGCCCGATCTTTTGTAGGTTATGATGTATATAATTTGATAACTATGCCAAACAACTTAAAGGCGGGTCGTTTGACCTTGGAGCCTTCTATGTGCGAATTATGTTGATGAATCCCTATATTATGTTTGTTAATTTAGGGTGCTAGACGGGCGGGTTGTGTAAGCCTATGAGCCCGATAGGTTAGATGATTGCATGCTTCATAGGACAAAATTTATATTGTAAACTATGATGCCTTACCTCATCGTGCTATGTATAGTATCATATTTTGACCTAAGCTTCCGCTCATATTAAAATAAGTACACAAAATATGTAAGTAAATTGTATATTAAGTGATGTGGCCAAACGGAGTAGTTTGGGGCGTTACAAAAGGGGTGTGAAGTGGATTTGGCTTGACGACAAGTAATGCAACGACTACACACATTCTCTACATCCTTACGCATATGCGGCCAAAAGAAGTGTTCATGCAGCAAGTTCAATGTTTTATGCACACCAAATTGACCCATTAAACCTCCCGCATGCGATTCTAACACTAATAACTCACGCATAGAACAAGTAGGGATGCATAATTTCGATTCTTTGAACAAGAATCCATCATGCACATAATAACCATCATAAGACCTAGATTTCGAGCTACATGAAGCATAGATGGGGCTGAAATAGGCGTCCTCAACATATAAAGCTTTAATAGACTCAAAACCAAGCATCTTAGCATGCATTAAGTTCAAAAGAGCGTACCTTCTTGATAGGGCATCGGCGACCACGTTTTCCTCGCATTTCTTGTACTTGATAACATATGAGAAGGACTCGATGAACTCGACCCATCTCGCATGTCTCTTGTTCAGATTGTTTTGCCCTTTCAAGTGCTTCAAGCTTTCATGATCCGTGTGGATGACGAACTCCTTAGGCCAAAGATAGTGCTGCCATGTGTCCAACGCACGCTTCAAAGTGTAGAGCTCTTTATCGTACGTGGAGTACCTAAGGGAGGCGCCATTTAACTTCTCACTGAAGTATGCCACGGGACGTTTTTCCTACATCAAAACAGCACCAATACCTATCCCGGAGGCATCACACTCGATCTCAAAAGTCTTAGAAAAATCAGGTAAACACAAAACAGGAGCAGAACATAACAATGACTTCAAGGTATTAAAAGCATGCTCTTGTTGTTTACCCCACTCAAATTTCCGATCCTTCTTACTTAGCTCAGTAAGAGGGGCGGCTATACTGGAGAAATCCCGTACAAAACGACGGTAAAACCCAGCTAGACCATGGAATGATTGAACCTCAGAGGCGTTTTTCGGGGTTGGCCATTCCTCAATCGCTTTGATTTTAGAACGGTCTACCTCAATACCTCGTGAACTAACGACAAAGCCTAAAAACACGACTTCATCCATGCAAAAAGAACATTTAGACAAGTTTCCATACAACTTAGCATCACGCAGAAGACAGAAAACACGCCTAAGATGATCTATGTGCGCCTGTGCATTGTGACTGTAAATCAAAATATCATCAAAGTAGACAACAACAAATTTACCAATCACATCACGCAAAACATGATTCATTAACCTCATAAACGTGCTCGGTGCATTAGTGAGACCAAAAGGCATAACTAACCACTCATATAAACCATGCTTTGTCTTAAACGCAGTTTTCCATTCATCCCCTTCATGCATTCTAACTTGAAAATAACCAGATCTCAAATCTATCTTAGAAAACACATGAGAACCACTTAATTCATCTAGCATATCATCAAGTCTAGGGATAGGAAATCTGTACTTAACTGTTATTTTGTTGATGGCGCGGCAATCCATGCACATTCTCCATTCGTTGTTCTTCTTGGGCACTAGAATGACTGGAACTGCACAAGGGCTCATCGATTCTCGGATTTAATTCTTCTCTAGCAACTCCTTTACTTGGCGATCGATCTCCTTCGTCTCTTCAGGGGACGTGCGGTATGCCGGTCGGTTGGGCAAGACTGCGCCGGGTACGAAGTCGATCTGGTGCTCGATCCCACGAACTGGAGGTAATCCACTTGGAATCTCTTCCGGGAACACATCCGCGAACTCCTCCATAAGTGGCTGCACATCACAAGGCAAAGAAACACCATTAGTAGCACTGTCCTTATAAGATAAAAGAACGAAAGGTAAACCTGCTTTTAGTGCTTTCTCTACGCCTTTAACTGAGATGAACAGGGACCGATTCTTCTCTTTGTTTGGATCTGATCCGGGTGCTTTTCCACAAGCTAAGACATCATTGGATGGTGTCTTAGGAGCTGTATTGGTCGAGCATGAGGTGGAACTCGGCGTTGAAGTGGCGGCCGAATGGGTTCGGGCTGCGGCTGCGGCTTGTTTTGCCCGTTCTTGCTTGAATCTCTCTTGCATCCTTTCTTGATCTTCTGCAACGGCTTTAGGAGTAAGTGGCTTGAGTACAGTGGTTCGACCATCTCGAGTAATCGAGTAGGTGTTGGCTAAACCATCGTGAACCGCTTTTCTATCAAACTGCCACGGTCTTCCTAAAAGTATATGGGCTGCTTCCATGGGAATAACATCACAAAGAACAGTGTCAGAATAACGACCTTTAGTAAAAGACACGTGTACCTGACCTGTCACTCGAATGGATCCGCGATCTGTGAGCCACTGCAACTTGTACGGTTTTGGATGCTTTGTTGTGGTGAGGGCGAGTTTATCAACGGCATACTGACTGATTGTGTTGATTACACTCCCACTGTCGATGATCATGGCACAAGTCTGATCTTTGATGGCAACTCGAGTGTAGAAGATGTTCTCTCGTTGCGATTGCTCTTCGTCTTCACGGTTGATGTTCAGACTGCGAATAGAAACCAAGCTGACATGAGGTAGCTCGACTTCTTCATCATCTGGCTCGACTTCAGGGACCTCAACTGCTTCAGGGGCGGCGGTCTGAGGCTCCTCTTCATCTTCACTGGCTGATTCAAGTCCATTCTGTTCATTGAGGAACAGAACACGCCGGTTTGGACACTGGTTCTGAAAATGACCCCAACCTTGGCATTTATGACACTGGATGTCACGGGCTCGACTAGGGGCTGAATTCGGCGCTGGATTAGGTTGATTGGGCCATTGGAATGGTGGCCTGGGTGTAGACTCGGGTCTACGGCTTGCTTGCGGTGTAGAACGGTCGAAACGGCGTTCCGGAGGGCCGGATTGACCTCGGGGTCGTGTGGAATCAACAGAAGGAGTAGAAGGTGATGTGGAAGGTGTACCTTTACTCCAAGGTTGTCGAGTAGGGGCTGAAGTCTGACTGGATCGACGGCGGCCTTCTCGCAACTGTTTTTCCACAATCGATGCGTACTGCACCATTCTCTCTATGCTGGTGAACTCCTTGAGTTCTACTTCACATGCAATGTCTGGATTCATACCTTCAATGTACCGAATGATGGTAGCATTTAAGGTCTCCTCCTTTCCGACTCGATTGAGGGCGGTTTCGAGCTCTTTGTGGTACTCTTCAATCGAACGGGTGCCTTGCTTGATCCGGTTGAGCTTCTTCTCAAGCTCTCTTTCATAGTGGACTGGAATGAAGCGACCACGCAAGAATCCTTTCATTTTCTCCCAATTGTCAATGGGCGGATTTCTGTTCCTTCGTCTTCTTTCTTGCTGCATTTCCCACCAAGTGGCTGCGTAGCCTTTAAACTCCAAACATGCTAGCTGCACCTTTTTAGCTTCTGAAAAATCATAGCATGCGAAAATCTTCTCTACCTTACGTTCCCAATCAAGATAGATATCGGGATCGTGAAGGCCTTCAAATTCTGAAATGCTCGTCTTGATGTTGTGGAGCATTCGATCTTCTTCATAGTCATCTCGACTATGACCTCGTCTCGGGCGACGTCCTCGGTCAAATTCTTCAGTATTCTCATCAAAGTACTCCTCTTCAGGCTCGTTGTGACGCTCTAAGCGTTGGTTTCCTCGAATGGGTGGAGGAAAGACAGGTGTTGTTTTAGTGCGTTCAAGGGCATGCACTAAATCGTCTATTTTGTCGGAGAGGGCCTGGTGTTGTCTTTGAACATGCTTAGACAACGCTTCAAAATGGTACTTGGGATCCCACGGTGCGGGTGGATCCGAAGATGACTCCATGGGTGCTTTGGATGGGTCCAAAGATGGAAAAGTCGACTGGGGGTCGAATGGTGGTGTAGAGGATGACTCGGTGTGGGTTCCTTTCTTCATGATACCTACAAAACGAACAAACGTAAAGGAAAACAAGGAAGATCCTCACAATCTCACTGTCGCTCGTTTGTTTTCACTCTTGATTTTTCCACTCGTGTATCACTCAAATATATGGGCGCACAGTGTGTGGAAATCGTGTATATAAAGGTAAGGAAATCGTGTGGTTTGTTTCGAGGAAGGACGGGAATGCTATTCTCGGAACAAGGATGAATTTGGTATGTATAGATGAGATACGGGTTGAGTATGTGTAAGTAAGGTGATGGTCGATTGGTGTAGTGTGTAGGGGTGTTGGTCGAGTATGGGTAGGAATGTAGGAAAGGAAAGGAGTAGATCAATTAATGAAGTTCCAAATAGGTTTAGGAATTCCAAAAATAAATCTAGGTAGAAGAAGGAAAGAAATAGAATAGATAAGGAAGAAAGAAATAGATAAGGTAAGTAGGGGATTTGGATATGTATCAATCTATGTGACACAATCTAAATACCTTAATTAGCCTAGACTCTAGAAGGAATGAACCAAAAATAAAATAAGACACTTAAGGAAGTTACCAACAAGAAATAGAACTTGTATGGAAAGTCCCAAAAGTAAAACAAACTTGAAGGAAACTACCAAAAATAAGACAAGACTTTATTAAGGTAATTACCAACTAACAACTAGTACCAAAATTAAAATTGAACAAGATGGAAATAATGAATTTTCATTTTTTTTTTTTTTTTTTTGCGATCGGCTTTTCTTTTTTTTTTTTTTTTTTTTTTTTCTGATCGTGCCTCTTTTTCCTCTTTTCTTTTTTTTTTATAACAATGAACAACGGAAATTAAATTACAACTCGATCAAACGTAAAATAAAATACGACACAAAAATCGAACCAAAGCCGACGTGGCTTTGATACCACTTTTATGATACGACCCGGACTCTAGGAACGAACACACGTCGACACACGTAAGTTTTTGTGTCTTCGAAGACTCAAATAATCAAAGTAAAATAAGCGGAAAAAATAATGGAACAAACTAGACGACTAAGACCAAATAAAATACCTAGACGTATGACACACAAAATAACACAAATCCAACGAATATGGGGCTGTTTTGGGGCGGATATGATGATGGTGAGGATGAAGGAATTTCGATGGTGTTGATGGGTTTAGAATGGCTAGGGTAGATAGGTTATGATAGTGTTATAACAGACTTACGGATGTAACGAAGAGAACGCGATCTTGAGGATGATGGTTGAGATGGACGACGGTGGATGGTGGTGGCGTCGAAGGTGGCTGGACGGCGACGGTGGTTGTGATGTGAATTACAACCCGAAAGTTGCCTTGAATCTCGAACGTACACAAGGCCAAATTCTTTAAGTTGCTCTTCGGATAGAGAGTTTCCGACGATCCCTCGAACGTGGACGACGAATTCCCTTTGTAAAACTTAGAGGTGCTAAATCTAAGAGTATGAATTTAATTATCTAAACTCACAAAAGATTAAACGGGGAGAGACGATATTGAAAGCAAAGGCTTAATAATCAAATATAGTCTAAAGTAACAATGAAATATGGATCCACTATTTATAATAGTTGGATCGAATTCCTAAGGCTAAGGGACGAAAATAATAGTCCTAATTAGACTAGAATTGGACTTTGACTACTTCCTAAACTAGAATTCCATTTAAGGTAGATTTTGTAGATCTTGCCTTATCTAAAAATCTGGTCAAAATTCTATCTAAAATAACCGAAAAATCCTAACTAAAAATCTGCAAAATTTCGTCCATAATATAATAAATAAAATACTATAGACTAATAAATCAATCCCCTTAATTGGATCATCAAGGGCCGATTATTTTGGGCTTTTCCACCATGCATGCTTAACTTGGGCTGAATAGTAAGTATACACATCAAGCCCAACAAAAGCACACTTGCACATCTTCATGTTGTGTTCTCCATGCCTTGATCTTCATCTTCCAATGTCAACAAGTTCATCATCTTCAAGCTTCCTTGTACGCCGTCTTCTTCTTCAAGCTTCTTGCGAATTGTAGCTTGCAAATAATCTTGCAACTTCTTAGCTCTTAATCTTGTGACGGGTCCTTTGAATTGAAGCTCTTCATTGACTTCCTCATTGTTATGGATGTCCTCATCATATATATATATATATATTATTTTAATTTTTGTCAAATTTTATCCTCTTTTTATAATTTTATTTTTATTATTCTCGTAAACTTTTGTGTTTTGTATTTAGTGTATTGTTCTCTAGTTTTGTGTTTAAATATTTTTTTATATATTAACATTGTATGAAATTATTATTTTATGAAATTATATTATAAATTAAATTATCTATCTATATATATATATTAATTAAAACATTATGAATAATTGGTGGGTCGTTTTACACAAAAAATAATCCAACCAGCAGTCGGTATGCCCACACTACCCAGAACAGTGACGAGCAAGATCGTCTCGCAAAGGATCGGCGAGAATTATCCAACACTTCAGCCTGCAATAATCAACCTTTCCAAACGAATTTCTTTGTTATAATGTAAAAACTAAAACAAAGTAAATAACTCCAAGATAAGATGTAGCAGAACACGATGAAAAATACGAAGAAGAAGAAGAAATAAAAGTTGCTGAAAAATACGTCTCTCTTGTGTGCGACGTGAATCTGGAATTAGATAATTCCTAATCTATCTTAATATCCTTAAATACAAATCCTTAATTATGGAAAATAGAATCCTAGATCAACTCCAACTAGGAAAGTGATAAAATATGCCTAAAGTCAATGTGGCTAATGAATAGGGTGGAAAGAATTTCTTCATGATTTTTCATCCAGGAATCAACCACATAGGCTACCATTGATAATCCTATTATTCGTTATATTAGTGATCTGATGATATGGCGACACGGTTTCATAACCTTTATAATGGAGACACCTCCAGAGCTTGCTTTTCTCTATTTACATTTTCTGTATTATTCTTGAGTAAACATTATTTTGATTTGTCGAGTGTTTGAGTTGATTGTGTTCATTATTCTTCAGCTGCGCACATTTAGGGGACATACAAATGAGAAGAATTTTGTGGGTCTAACAGTGAACAGCGAATACATTGCATGTGGTAGCGAAACAAATGAAGTATTCGTCTATCACAAGGTATCCATATCATCCTCTAATTATCTATAATCAGTCCATCCATTGAATATATCGTTAACTAATCCACAACTTCTGTAGGCAATATCTAAGCCGGCAGGATGGCATAAATTCAATTCCGATACGGAAGAAGGCGAAGAAGACGCAGGCTCGTACTTCATAAGTGCTGTGTGTTGGAAAAGTGATAGCCCAACTATGGTAACAGCAAACAGCCAAGGGACTATAAAGGTCCTCATTCTCGCCCCCTGATTCATATAAAATCACCCAAATTGCAAATATATGAAAAATATGAGTAAGTCCACTTAAGAAATGGGAAAGGAAAGAACGTGGCTTCCTATTTTTCCTTTTGTTGTTGTGGAGAAATGTATCATGGCTAAGAGTTGATTATTGTTTGTAAATGAAATCATTCATTTTTGGAGATATAGTTTGACTGTGTTTCTCAGACTAAGAAGAAAGATGTAAAGCATGACAGAGAAGTTGGGTTTTTTTTCCTTTTTTTTTTGTATTATTAGTCTCCATTTATAGAAAATGTAAATGCATCAATCCAACTAGAGTTGGGTGCCAAGGTGTCCCAAATTAGAGATAAGTTCATGTATTCCCTTCTTTTCTTTTTTCTCTTTTCTAGGAATGGGACAAGAAGGATACTCACAAAGTGCATCCTTAGAGATAAAAGCTTATGTGCAGTATAAATATGGTAAAGTGCTTGGTAGTCATCTCTAAAACAAAAAATATAGCTATTTTGTTTGGATGAGACAGCTTTGTTTTGGAAGGATAACTCTCATTTCCGGAAAATTACGAGATGTCAAAAAATTGATCACAGGTAAGTTCCATCCTACGAGTTGACTTAGTAGAGCATCTCTAATAGATAGGAATACGTTGAGGTGGCACTCAACATATTCATACCATTGAGGAATTTTTCATTGTGTAAATGAGGAATATGCATGGGAAAGTTTGAAGAGGAAGTGCTGCAAGCACCTAGGAAATTTTTGTAAAAGAGAGGGGAGAGAGGGGAGAGTGAAAGTTACTAACTGCATTTGGTGGAGGAGTTCTGGTGCGTGGAAGACAACTGCGCGTGGGGGTTGATTAGCCATGGGTCTCGCGCCTACAAAAGTATTCCACTATATTTATTCTTTAATTTTATTTTTGGATTTCTCTTTTCACAATGAGATGTGGAAGTGTGTGTGTGTGTGTGTGTATATATATGATGTAACTATTTTTCTTTCAAGATGTGGAAGTGTGCATGTGTGTGTGTGTGTATATATATATATTATTTTAATTTTTGTCAAATTTTATCCTCTTTTTATAATTTTATTTTTATTATTCTCGTAAACTTTTGTGTTTTGTATTTAGTGTATTGTTCTCTAGTTTTGTGTTTAAATATTTTTTTATATATTAACATTGTATGAAATTATTATTTTATGAAATTATATTATAAATTAAATTATCTATCTATATATATATATATATTAATTAAAACATTATGAATAATTGGTGGGTCGTTTTACACAAAAAATAATCCAACCAGCAGTCGGTATGCCCACACTACCCAGAACAGTGACGAGCAAGATCGTCTCCCAAAGGATCGGCGAGAATTATCCAACACTTCAGCCTGCAATAATCAACCTTTCCAAACGAATTTCTTTGTTATAACGTAAAAACTAAAACAAAGCAAATAACCAGAGAGTAGTTTTCTTAACAGATTTAAAGGGTATTCCGGCTTCCAATTAACTCCACCCTAGTTTAATTATACAGATCCTCGATGCAAAGATATTTCCAATTGATGCATGCAAACCAGTTATAGCCACCGAAGACACTTACTGACATAGCCTAATTTCTCCTTAGTTTCTCGATAATCAGGAAGACGCTTCACCAATTATTTTCCTAATCGACTGACAACCGTAAGAGACTTTATAGATTTAATGAGCCGACAACTTTGAGCACTAGAGAAACCCGATTCAAAACCAACAGACTCTAACACAGGATCGTTGAATTTAGACTGTTATTCCCTCGATTCTGAAGAATCGTTGTACCACTAATCAAACTTAAACCACAATTACGGATGGCCGGTTTAATTGGCTACTAATTAATTCCAATCTACTAAATATTCGCGACTACCTAGTAGAATCGAAACAATTAACAACTTTAAACACCGAGAATCACAGATACATGCAATTAATTAAAATAGAAAGAACAATTAGATCTCACAGTATAATTACGCTAGGGCTTCATTAATCTTCACCGGAATAAAAATGAGTTTAGCTTGATCGCATAATTAAATCAAAAGCCTTGAAGAATTAAATCCGGAGCTATCATTCAAAAGTCCGAAGATTGTTAGAATGAGGGCCATCAAAGATTGGAAATCAAGATTTGAAGAACAATACATGATGATCAAAATCACACCATGGGATATCATACTTGAAGAGTTGAAGAATGAAGGCATGAAGACAGTCGGTATGGGCATACTGACCAGATTGCATGAAGATAGTCGGTATGGGCATACTGACTAGGTTAACGTTGAAGATAACGTGTGGATTCATCTAATAATAGTCCAACACGTTATTGAAGAGCCCAAGTCCATGAGTGGCGAGGATTTGAAGGCCCAAAGTGTTGGGATTTTATCTAGATTATTTTAGATTTTATTATCTTATTTTTAGTCTTTTTGATTTTTGGTCTTTTTGATTTTACCTTAATTAGGGACTTCTAGTCAAAATAGGATTCCTAGTTGATCTACTTAGGATTTTCGAAATCCTTTAGCTATTAGGTTTAGATTTTCAGTTTTATGCTCCTATAAATAGGAGTACCTTGTGACATTATTATTCAGACGTTGCATGAAATAAAAGATTAATTTCTCAATTGTCTCACGATCCTTTGGTTGATCACCCATTTATCAAGTTCTTTAGACCTAGCAAATCTAAAGTCCTATTTCCAGCTCTTTTCTATTCCATCGAGTTTAGGGGGGAGTGCTATCCAACTTGGAGTTTACGAGAAATCGCGTTTCGTCTTCACCGCAAGACGGGGTTCGAGTAAGTTTACTTCTTCTACCTTTTCAATTCATCTCCATCGATCACCATCATTCATCTACCTTCATCCCTACATTACGCACATATCACCATCATCCAACAATCATAATTTCGTCCATAGTTCACCCTACAATTCGTCCATAAATCAGTTCTAAGTTATACATGCTTAATTCGTCCTAATTAACACGTATAACCAATCTGTCCAAATTTGCCCAATCCATTGTTTATTTGATTGTGTTTTGTCTTAGTTGAGTCATATTTCTACGTGTCTTAGGTGTCTAGCATTTATTCGAGTCTTATTTTTCATAGTTTAGTCGTTTATCTGTGTCTTGTTAATCCTTCATTCGCCTGACGTGTTTCGATCTAAAAGTCTTCCGCTTGCATATTCCTCGTGTCTTGGATTCATTGTCTGGGTCACATCATGTGGTGTTGTTGTGGTGATTCACAACCCGATAGCCTCCTTGAATCTCGAACGTCGTCAAGGTTGAAATCTCTAAGTTGTTCCTCGTTTAGCGAATACCGATCAATCCCTCAAGTGAATTGAGCAATATCCTTGAATAAGACTTGTAGTTGCTAGCTCCAAGAATGAATATTTTCGTGTGAAAAGTATTCAAAAGACAAATAGATTTGAGACACAAATTGAATGCAAAAGCAATTTAATTCAACAATGTCTAAAATAACAATGAGACATGGTTCCCCTATTTATAAGCAATAAGGGGGATGAAAATTAGCATAAAAAAGGCCTAAAGATTTATCCAAAAGGGATCTCTAACTATACTAGGAAGTTTCCTAAACTAGAATTCTATTCAAGGTAGGAAATTGCCTTAAATACAATTCTAGTCAAACTTGACCTCATTATGGACGAAAATTACTCCTAAATAATTAAATAAATCTGATCCAACTATAGTCTTAATTAAATAAAATAAATACTATAGTCTAAATAAAATCAACCCCATAATTAATTACTATGGGACCGATTTCTTCACTAGAAACCGCACACACATGCACGATAATTTCATGCACATGCACACATGCTCTTTAACTCTTCATCTTCATCTCTTCAAGATTAATACTCCATGGTGTGTTCTTGATCTTCAATAGTTAATAAATTAACTATCTTGAAATTGCTTCTCTTGACTTCTTCATCTCCAATCTTGAGCTTTCTTCGGATCAACACTTGCAAGTAAGCTTGCAACTTCTTAGCTCTTGATCTTGTGATTGGTCCTCTAAATTGCAAATCCGGTTCTTCATCATCTTTGGTGTCCATGGCTTCATCAGGGTGTGTCGCCCCGAGTTCAATTCATCTATCGAGGAGATTCCAAGTGAAGTACGTTTCGCGGATCAAGTGTCCACAGGGTTTGCTTTCGCGTATCAACTCATTCTATCTTCATCAACAACGCCAATCATTACCGACGTCATCCAGCAGCCATCCAACGTCCATAACATCAATCATCCATCAAGATCCAGTCGAGTTCAACAAGTGTCCAAGGTCAGTTCATCGAGTTTACCTATACGTGCGCAATTCAGCGAGTTAAGAACATATAGATAAATTGAGTCATTCTTTGTTCTTAATTCATTTTCTTTGTTTATTTTTATTGAGTCTAAGTACATCCATACAATAGAGTCATATATCGTTATTTAGTCATTTATTTTGTTCTAGTATTAGTCGGGTTGATGATGAAGCCATGGACAACAAAGATGATGAAGAACCGAAGTTGCAATTTAGAGGACCAATCACAAGATCAAGAGCTAAGAAGTTACAAGCTTACTTGCAAGTGTTGATTCGACGAAAGCTCGAGATTTGATGAGGACATCCATAGCAATGAGGAAATCAATGAAGAGCTACAATTCAAAGGACCCGTCACAAGACTACGAGCTAAGGAGTTGCAAGATTATTTGCAAGCTACAATTCGCAAGAAGCTCGAAGAAGAAGACGGCGTGCAAGGAAGCTTGAAGATGATGACCTTGTTGATGTTGGAAGATGGAGATCAAGACATGGGGAACATAACATGAAGATGTGCACGTGTGCATGTGGACGTGTGCATGAGCTCGAGTTGGAGAAGGATCGACCGTGTGTGAAGAAGACCAATTTTCGGTCTTAGCTATTTTATTTTAGTAGATATTTTATTTTAGACTATAGTATTTATTTTATTTAATTAGACTATAGTCTAGATCAGATTTATTTAATTTAATTAGAGTAATTTTCTGTTATTTAGATTCAAAGTTTGACTAGGATTTTAGATAAGGTAAGATCTACAAGTTCTACCTTAAATAGAATTCTAGTTTAGGAAACTTCCTAGTCTAGTTCTAGTTTGATTTGGGCTCTAGATTTTCGGCCCTTATCCCTCTAATTTTCGGTCATCTATGTCCTATAAATAGGTGATCTATGTTACATTGATACTTTAGACTTTATTTGATTAATTAGCTTTTGCTTCAATATTGTCTCATCCCCATTAAATCTTTTGTGAGTTTAGATATTAAATTCATACTCTTAGAACTAGCAATTCTAGGTTTTACAAAGGGAATTCGTCGTCCATGTTCGAGGGATCGCCGGAATCTCGCTATCCAAAGAGCAACTTAAAGAATTTGGCCTTGTATACGTTCGAGATCCAAAGCAACTTTCGGGTTGTAATTCACATCTACAAAACCACCGTTCATCCAGCCATATTCGATGTCAATCACCATCACCCACGTCCGTTTCAAGATCAGCCACCAACGAGTCCAAGTTCGTGTTCTTTCCGTTCAAACCGTAAGTCCGTTTCAACTCTATCATATCCTATCTACCCTAGCCCTTCTAAACCCATCCAACACCATCGAAATACCCTCCTCCATACCGTCCATATCTTCGTCCAAAACAGCCCTATCTTTGTTGGATATTGTGTTATTTTGTGTGTCAAAGTCTAGGTATTTTTACTTAGTTCTAGTCGTCTAGTTAGCTCCGTTGTCTTCCGTATATTTTCCATTAATTATTTGAGTCATCTAAGACACAAAACCTTACGTGTGTCGACGTGTGTCTTAGATGACTCAAATAATTCGAAGATGACAAAGATGTTGAGAGCAACTCCAAAATTGTTACTTTGCTAGTAATTAAAGATTGGAGGTCAAGGTTTGAAGAAGAGAACATGAAGAACTCGTCGAGTTGTGCATGCGTGCACGAGATCAGATTTTCGGCCCTTTAATTAATTTAATTAGGGATTGAATTTTATTTAGACTATAGTATTAATTTAATTATGTTAGACTATAGTTTAGTTCAGATTTTTAATTATTTATTATGTAATTTTCGTCCATAATATAGTCATAGTTGACTAGAATTGTATTTAAGGCAATTTCCTACCTTGAATAGAATTCTAGTTTAGGGAACTTCCTAGTATAGTTAGAGATCCCTTTTGGATCAATTTTTTTTAAGCCTTTTTGATGCATAATTTCGTTCCCTTATGTCCTATAAATAGGGGAACCATGTCACATTGTTACTTTAGACTATATTTGATTAATTAAGCTTTGCTTTCAATATTGTCTCAACCCCCTTTTAAATCTTTGTGAGTTTTGATTTAAAATTCATATTCTTGGAGCTAGCAACTTTAAGTCTTACTCAAGGGTATTGCTTAATCCACTAGAGGGATTAACCGGTATTCGCTAAATCGAAGATCAACTTAGAGAATTCAACCTTGGATACGTTCGAGATTCAAGGAGGCTTTCGGGTTGTGATTCACTTCAAAAATCACCATCCGTTCATCATCCACGACGATATCCACCAGCCCCCAAGTCGCACGTTCCAGCCCTTCCACAAGTCAAGATCAAGTTCATCGTTCCATTCATTCTACACATAAGTCGTTCTACCGTTAACATAACCTATCTACTCTAGCCCTTCTTCACCAAGCTTATACACGCCCAACATCACAATTTCCAGCCTATATTTCGTCCACAATACAGCCCCTATTCATTGGATTTGTGTTATATAGTTGTGTCATAGTTTAGGTGTCTTAATTGTCTAGTTTAGTAGTTATTTTGTGTCGGATTGAAGCCCTTCAATTAGTTGACGTGTTTCGATTCTTAAGTCTTCCGCTACGTTGTTATTATCGTCCTAGATTACTTGTCTGGGTCGTATCAAGAAACTACCTTGAATAGAATTCTAGTTTAGGGAAATTCCTAGTCTAGTTGGATCACTTTTGGATCCATTAATTTTCGGCCACTTATAGCTTAAATTTTCGGCCATATACGTCGCAAACGTGTTGTATTTCAGCCCGGTGATCGTATTTGGATCCATTTGTGATATGATCCTGAAAAGCCTTGAAGAATTAAATCCGGAGCTATCATTCAATGGTCCGAAGATTGTTAGAATGTGGGCCATCAAAGATTGGAAATCAAGATTTGAAGAATAATACATGATATGGGCCGCGAATTATTTATGATAAATTGTAGCCCATATTGTGTTAATTTGAAGGTCCAATAGGCAAGATTTATGAAGGCCCAAGTTGTTGGGATTTAACTTTATCTAGATAGATTTTTCTTATTTTATTTTTGGTATCTTTTGATTCTTTCCTTAAAAACAGATTTTGGATAAGGAAACAATCCTAGTTATGATAGGAAACTCTTTTTCTAATTCTTTTAGGATTTTATTTAGGAATTTTCGTCCATCCCTCTATTATAAATAGGGGATCATTGTTACATTGATATTTAGACCATATTTGATTAAGAAGAATTTACCTTTCAATATTGTCTCACCCAAGATCCTCTTTTTGTTTATTTTCAGCCGAAAATACACACTCTTAGAAGCTTGCAACTTTTAAGTTTTATCTTTAAATCTTGTTCTAATTCTCTTGTGGAGTTAGGGTCGGATTTGCAACCGAAGAGAATTCAAGTAGCGAGACTTTTTGTGTATTGTTTTACACAGGGTGTGTCATCCCGAGTTCAATTCATCTATCGAGGAGATTCTAAGTGAAGTACGTTTCGCGGATCAAGTGTCCACGGGGTTTGCTTTCGCGTATCAACTCATTCTATCTTCATCAACATCGCCAATCATTACCGACGTCATCCAACAGCCATCCAACGTCCATATCATTGTTATCCATCAAGATCCAGTTGAGTTCAATAAGTGTCCAAGGTCAGTTCATTGAGTTTACCTATACGTGCTCAATTCAGCGAGTTAAGCACATATAGATAAATTGAGTCATTCTTTGTTCTTAAGTAGTTTTCTTTGTTTATTTTTATCGAGTCTAAGTACGGCCATACAATAGAGTCATATATCGTTATTTAGTCATTTATTTTGTTCTAGTTTAGTCGGGTTGAATCCTTCTTTAATTGACGTGTGTTTCGATTCTATAAGTCTTCCGCGCGTTTTTCTCTCGGTGTTGATCATCATACCGGGAATCGTATCATTTGGCATTAGAGCCACGTCAGCTCTGCTGGTCGTGGTTCAATCCGACATGTCATACACGTGTTAGTCTATGTGTCAGTAATTTGTCTACGTGTCATTTATTTTCGTATAGTGTCTATCGAGTTGTAATCTGAATATTCATTGAAAAAAAAAACAAAAAAAAGGAGCAAAGGGTCGAAGCCCTACAGCAAAAAAAAAAGTCAAAAAAAAAATCCGAAAAAAAAAAACGAAAATTCAGATTTAATTCTTGTTGATTTCGATTTTACCTTGTGTTTAGATTTGTTTCCTTATTTTTAGGGATATTTAGATTGTGTTCACATTGGTCAAACATATCCGAAATCCTTTTTCCTCATCCATTAGATTTCCTTCCTTGTTTAGATCTTTTCCATCCTCATCCATATCTATTCAAGATCTTTCTTACTTATCCACATCTAATTTGATTCCTACACCCAATCCACACCTATATACACCCGGTTCACCTTATACACCACATAGTCCATACACACATACACTCATACACCCGTACACCATACACCCGTGGTCCACATACACCAATCAGCAGGTTTACCTACACCGTTAAGATGAATCCAGTTCGAGTCCGCCCAAATCGATTCAGAGATACCGATGGTCTACACCGCAACAAGTTAACCATCCCAGAGTTCAAAGGTCTATACGATCCAGAAGTGTACCTAGATTGGGAACGCAGAGTTGATAAGATTTTTAAGTACTACTACTTCCCCGAGCCAAAGAAGGTGCAATTAGCCACATTGGAGTTTAAAGACTACGCAGCAACATGGTGGGAATTCCACCAAAATCGATGCCACCGAGATCACCTTCCACCTATCGACACATGGCGTGAGTTGAAAGATTTGATGCGGAAACGCTTCATTCCAAACCACTACCAATGGGAGTTGGAGGAAAAGCTATACAAGCTTAGGCAAAGAGATCGAAGTGTAAATGACTACTACTACAAAATGATTGAAGCCATGAGACGAGCTGATATAGAGGAATATCTAGAAGATACCATGGATAGATTCCTAGCTGGTCTACGAAGGGCAATCCGAGAAAAGGTAGCATTGTATCACTTCAACAAGTTGAAAGACATGGTGCAATATGCCATTGAGATAGAGAAGTGGCTGGAGAGTCTGCAAAATGAAGTGGTTCAAGTAGAGTCAAATGTAGAGTTGTCACCTAGAGCTCTCGCCAAACAGCCCCATTTCGTTGGAGCGAACCTGAGTCATTCGAGGAGTTTCTACGTACCTATGTACCACCTACACGGCCTGCATCACCAGTTCAGCTAGTCATGGATATGCCAAGCCAAGCAAGCAACATTCAAGAGGAGATCCACGTTGAGTTACCATCTGAGATCGTTGCCATCAAAGAAGATTCTACTTTCGAGGTAACAATTTCAGTTGATGCACCTATTGATGAATTGATAAATGTTGCTACTTGTAAAGACGTTGGAGAAGTCGAGAGAGAAGAAATGAAGGTTGTTACCGCCGTAGAGGAGATCAGAATCATTAAAGAGCTGTTCGAAGCTGAGGAGTTCGAAACAGTTGAAGAGCTGTTGGAAATGCAGCCATATTTTCATGAGGAGATTGACATTAATGGAGTAAAGACTGTGGAGCACAAAGAACTCAAAGAAGCAGTCATGGAGGAGCTACCGAGTTCAAACGTTTTTTATCAACCCTGTACTTTTGATGTCTTTATTTTACAGGTTGTTGAGAATGTTCCATATGATTTAGTTGTGCACACAAAGGAGTTTGATGATCCATTCATGGTAGTCCTTGACCCCGAAGATTTGAATTCGAGGACGAATTCTTTTCAAGAGGAGGGGAATGATATGATCCTGAAAAGCCTTGAAGAATTAAATCCGGAGCTATCATTCAATGGTCCGAAGATTGTTAGAATGAGGGCCATCAAAGATTGGAAATCAAGATTTGAAGAATAATACATGATATGGGCCACGAATTATTTATGATAAATTGCAGCCCATATTGTGTTAATTTGAAGGTCCAATAGGCAAGATTTATGAAGGCCCAAGTTGTTGGGATTTAACTTTATCTAGATAGATTTTTCTTATTTTATTTTTGGTATCTTTTGATTCTTTCCTTAAAAACAGATTTTGGATAAGGAAACAATCCTAGTTATGATAGGAAACTCTTTTTCTAATTCTTTTAGGATTTTATTTAGGAATTTTCGTCCATCCCTCTATTGTAAACCCGTGTTGAATCAACCCGAACGCACTCGTTTAACTTCTCCGGATAGCAATTTTCCCAAGTACTCGATTGTACCCTGAAGAACTTAAATAAGACTATTGATTTGCTAGATCAATAGAATTGTATTTGATCAACCAAAGGATCGATAAATGTGATCAACCAAAGGATCGATGAGACAATTAAGAAATTAACTCTTTATTTTATGCAACGTCTGAATAATAATGTCACAAGGTACTCCTATTTATAGGAGTGATATATGAACGAAATTTAGAGTCCTAAATCTAGGAAAAATCGAAAAACTAAGAGTTCTAGTCAAACTAGGATAAAATCAAAAGTTACCAAAAATAAGATAAGAAAAATCTATCTAAATCTAACTAGATAAGGATAAATCCCAAAGTGGATTTGGGCTGGATATTCTCGCCTATTTGGACCTTATTAATAACGACAATGGGCTGAATTAATTGAATTAAATTCGTGGCCCATGACATAATTAATCTTGCCACCTTTGCATGAAAAACAGCATCTCCCGATTTCACATGCAAACGCATATATCTTTTCATGCACACGTCCAAATGGCTTCTTTCTTCTTCTCACGTCTTCATGCTTCCTTCATCATCAATAGATAGCATGTTGACCAATCTCGGGCTGAATATTTGATCTTCATGAGCTGCCCAAAATATCTGAATATTTTCATGCACTTGTGTTCTTCAAATCTTGATCTCCAATCTTTAATCTTGAACAACATGATTATCTTTGAAGCTCTCAATGGTATTCTTGGATTTGATTCTTTTATGCTTTTCGGGTTCGTATCATTTCCCTCCTCTTGAAAAGAATTCGTCCTCGAATTCAAATCTCCAGGATCAAAGATGAACACGAAATGAACATCAATCTCTTTTTGCACAAGATCAATAACATGGGACACATCTTTAGCAACCTGTAAAATAAAGATATCACAAGAAAATGGTTGAAAAATGATGTTAGAATTCGATTGCGTCTCCATGCTAGCTTGATCGAGCTCCATATGATCTACGATCATTTCTTCATGGATGTCGGTTTTCTCTTCAAAACAAGACGGCATCTTCATCAATTTCTCAACTACTTCAACTTCCTCAACTGTATCATTGGATTCCTCAACGGCGGCAACAATCTCTATTTCTTCTATAGGTGCATCAACTGAAATTGTTACCTCAAAAGTAGAATCTTCTTTGATGGCAACGATCTCAGATGGTAACTCAATGTAGATCTCCTCTTGAATGTCACTGGATGAACTGGCGATGCAGGCCGTGTAGGTGGTACATAGGTACGTAGAAACTCCTCGAATGACTCAGGTTCGCTCCAACGAAACGGGGCTGTTTGGCGATGAGCTCTAGGTGACAACTCTACATTTGACTCTACTTGAACCACTTCATTTTGCAGACTCTCCAGCCACTTCTCTATCTCAATGGCATATTGCACCATGTCTTTCAACTTGTCGAAGTGATACATTGCTACCTTTTCTCGAATTTCCCTTCGTAGACCAGCTAGAAATCTATCCATGGTATCTTTTGGATATTCTTTTACATCAGCTCGTCTCATAGCTTCAATCATTTTGTTGTAGTAGGCATTTACACTTCGATCTCTTTGCTTAAGCTTGTATAGCTTCTCCTCCAACTCCCATTGGTAGTGGTCTGGAATGAAGCGTTTCTGCATCAAATCTTTCAACTCACGCCATGTGTCGATAGGTGGAAGGTGATCTCGGCGGCATCGATTTTGTTGGAATTCCCACCATGTTGCTGCGTAGTCTTTAAACTCCAATGTGGCTAATTGCACATTCTTTGGCTCGGGGAAGTAGTAGTACTTAAAAATCTTATCAACTCTGCGTTCCCAATCTAGGTACACTTCTGGATCATATAGACCCTCAAACTCTGGGATGGTTATCTTGTTGCGGTGTAGACCATCGGCATCTCTGAATCGATTTGGGCGGACTCGGACCGGATCCATCTAACTTGATGATGTGGGGCTGTTGTATGAATGGTGTAGGTAAACCTGCTGATTGGTGTATGTAGACCACGGGTGTATGGTGTACGGGTATATGGGTGTATGTGTGTATGGACTATGTGGTGTATAAGGTGAACTGGGTGTATATGGGTGGGATGAAGAATTTCGAATCCTAGAGGTGTAAGGATCGAAATCTATGATGGATAAGGATGGATGATCTTGATTAGATATGGATTGGGATGGAAGATATCTAAACAAGGTAGGAAATCTAGTGGATAAGGTAGAATATTTTTGGAAAGTTTGACCAAGTGTGAACACAATCTAACAAATCCCAAAATATCTATCTAAGATGGATTCAAGCCTATCTAAAACAATAAAATCGAATTCAACAAGAAAATAAATCTGATTTTTCGTTTTTTTTTTTTTTTTTTTTTTTCCGGCGACTTTTTTTTTTTAGCCGATGTCTTTTGCTCTCTTTTGTTTTTCAATGAATAACAATCAGATTACAATAGACTCGAAATAATACGAAAGTTAAATGACACGTAAGACAGATAATTGACACGTATTTGACACGTCGGATTGAACCACGACCAGCAGAGCTGACGTGGCTCTGATGCCAAATTTATGATGTGACCCAGACAAGATATCTAAGTCAAATCAACAGAACACGTAGCGGAAGACTTAAGGACTCGAAACACGTCAGATTAAGAAGGATTCAATCCGACTAACTAGACTAAAACTCAACTAAAATAAGAATAAAAGACTCGCTTAAACTAGAACTTACTAGGATAATTTGTGGAAGATAGGAGGCGGACGAGTAGTGTCTTGTGGATGAAGGTAGTGGCGTCGAGATGTAGATGATAGGTAGAATGGATTGGAACTTCAGCTGAACCCCGGCTTCAAGAGACGAAACGCAGCTACTTCGATCTTCTCCGATTTGTTTAGCAATTCTCCCAAGTACTCGTTGTACCCTGAAGAACTTGAATAAGACTATTGAATTGCTAGATCAATAGAATTGTATTTGATCAACCAAAGGATCGATAAATGTGATCAACCAAAGGATCGATGAGACAATTGAGAAATTAACTCTTTATTTCATGCAACGTCTGAATAATAATGTCACAAGGTACTCCTATTTATAGGAGTGATATATGAACGAAATTTAGAGTCCTAAATCTAGGAAAAATTGAAAAACTTAGAGTTCTAGTCAAACTAGGATAAAATCAAAAGTTACCAAAAATAAGATAAGAAAAATCTATCTAAATCTAACTAGATAAGGATAAATCACAAAGTGGATTTGGGCTGGATATTCTCGCCTATTTGGACCTTATTAATAACGACAATGGGCTGAATTAATGGAATTAAATTCGTGGCCCATGACATAATTAATCTTGCCACCTTTGCATGAAAAACAGCATCTCCCGATTTCACATGCAAACGCATATATCTTTTCATGCACACGTCCAAATGGCTTCTTTCTTCTTCTCACGTCTTCATGCTTCCTTCTTCATCATCAATGGATAGCATGTTGACCAATCTCGGGCTGAATATTTGATCTTCATGAGCTGCCCAAAATATCTGAATATTTTCATGCACTTGTGTTCTTCAAATCTTGATCTCCAATCTTTAATCTTGAACAACATGATTATCTTTGAAGCTCTCAATGGTATTCTTGGATTTGATTCTTTTATGATCGAAGTAGCTGCGTTTCGTCTCTTGAAGCTGGGGTTCAGCTGAAGTTCCAATCCATTCTACCTATCATCTACATCTCGACGCCACTACCTTCATCCACAAGACACTACTCGTCCACCTCCTATCTTCCACAAATTATCCTAGTAAGTTCTAGTTTAATCGAGTCTTTTTTTCTTATGTTAGTTGAGTTTTAGTCTAGTTAGTCGGATTGAATCCTTCTTAATCTGACGTGTTTCGAGTCCTTAAGTCTTCCGCTACGTGTTCTGTTGATTTGACTTAGATATCTTGTCTGGGTCACATCACACGGCCCCATACTCCTTGCCACAAGAATGAAGAAACTGCTTCAAACCCTCCTATAGATGACCCGAAGTCACCTATCACACCAGAAGATCTGTCCCCCACATCTAGAACCAATTGGGACCCGAAGTTTCAGTTTGATTCCATGGCTCAGTACTTTCTACGCCAGAACCAATTGATGAAGGATGAATTCGGCAATCAAGTAGCCGAATTAGCTGAGCAAATCAAGAAACTCACAGCTCAGTCAGCTACAACACAAGCAGTCCAGCAACCACAGCAAAGAGCCGCACCGAGGCAGCCCGTTTTCCAAGAAAACCACCGCCAACAAGCATTCGAACCCGAGTTCGATGCTGCAGATGATTATGAAGCTGGGTTCATTCCACCAAGGCAAGATCTGTGATCGTCCCAGACCACTTGCCCGACAAGTTGTTTGATATGAGAGGCCCAGATATGGAGATGGAGACGGATTGCTGATGAAGCCATGCCTAGCATTGATGAGGAGAATCCTGAGCTGCAGTTGCAAGGGCTGATTACACGCCTACGAGCAAAGAAGTTACAAGGCTATTTCCAAGCCATTGTAAGAAAGAAGTTTGAAGAAGAAGTGATCGAGCCACTCAGCCCAAAATGGATCACCATGTTATCCGTTGATGAAGAAGAAGGAAGGCATGAAGACAGTCGGTATGGGCATACTGACCAGATTACATGAAGACAGTCGGTATGGGCATACTGACTGGGTTAACGTTGAAGATAACGTGTGGATTCATCCAATAATAGTCCAACACGTTAATTATGAGGCCCAAGTCCAAGATAGGTGAGATTTTCAAGCCCAAAGTCAATTTGGGATTTATCTTTATCTAGATAGATTTTTCTTATTTTATTTTTGGTATCTTTTGATTCTTTCCTTAAAAACAGATTTTGGATAAGGAAACAATCCTAGTTATGATAGGAAACTCTTTTTCTAATTCTTTTAGGATTTTATCTTGGAATTTTCGTCCATCTCTCTATTATAAATAGGAGATCATTGTTACTTTGATATTTAGACCATATTTGATTAAGAAGAATTTACCTTTCAATATTGTCTCACCCAAGATCCTCTTTTTGTTTATTTTCAGCCGAAAGTACACACTCTTAAGAAGCTTGCAACTTTTTAAGTTTTATCTTTTAAATCTTGTTCTAATTCTCTTGTGGAGTTAGGGTCGGATTTGCAACCGAAGAGAAATCAAGTAGTGAATCTTTTTGTGTATTGTTTTACACTCGGAGTTTCGCCCCGATTTCAATTCATTCTACAACACCATCATCGCCATCCATCCTCGACAACTTCCAGCAGCCATCCAACGTCCATAACATCAATCTCCATCAAGTTCGAGTGAAGATCTATGTGTTTCCAAGTTGTTCGAGTTCAGTTCAAGTATACGTGCTGTTCGCGCCGAGTTGAGCATATATACCGTAAGTCTTCTATTTCTTTGTCATAACCTATCTACACCAACCATTCTTCACCCCACATCACTATCATACACGTTCCTAGCCATCCCTATCAAATTCGAAACCAAAACAGCCCCTCTTCCGTTCTTTCCGTTGTGTTTTATTTAATTGTTGTGTCACAAGTCTAGGTATTTAGTCGAGTCTTTGAGTCTAGCTATTTAGTCATATTTCGAGTCTCATAACCCTTACAGTTGAGTGGACGTGTGTTCGATCCTATTTCAGTCCGGATCACATCATAAAAGTGGTATCAAAGCCACGTCGGCTTTGGTTCGTGGTTAATTCATTTGTGTCGTCTATTTTGTTATAATTTTCATTCTTGTTCATTCATAGTGCAAAAAAAAAAAATCCAAAAAAAAAAAAAATCTGAAAAATCCAAACCTTCCATATACACTTCCTCCCTTCAAATTTTTGTCCACCATCATCAAGGGGATCGAAAATTCATCCTAGTCCATATATATCATCTGTTCACACTCATATACACCATCCGGACCATACACATATCCACCAATGTACCATCCGGTCCATACACCATACACTACTCATACTCCGTATACCCATACAGCCTATACACCAAATTCTCGTCATCTCTACCGCAACAACAACATGATCATACCTGAGTTTGAAGGTCTATACTATCCCGACATCTATTTGGATTGGGAACGCAAAGTAGACAAACTTTTTGAGTGCTATGACTTCCCCGAGAAAAAGAAAGTGCAACTAGTTTCGTCAAAGTTTAAAGGCTACGCAACAACATGGTGGGAATTCCAGCAGAACCGGTGCCACAGAGATCACCTTCCACCTATCAACACATGGTGTGAGTTGAAAGATTTGATGCGGAAACGCTTCATTCCAGACCACTACCAATGGGAGTTGGAAGAAAAGCTACATAAGCTTAGACAAGGAGGCCATACTATAGATGATTACTACAACCAAATGATTGAAGCCATGAGATGAGCTGATGTAGATGAGTATCTAGAGGATACAATGGAGAGGTTTCTAGCTGGTCTAAGACGGTCAATCCGAGAAGAGGTCGCAGTATATCACTACGAGGAGATAGAAGACATGGTGTACTATGCTAAACAAGTTGAGAAACGTTTGGGACGTGTTGCACAACAGTCTAGCTATAGGCCTAACCCTACAACACCCGTATATGCTCGTCCTACACCAATTGTTCGACCACCTATTGCTACACCACCTACATGGCCTACACTATCAATGCAGCCCCCAACCGATGCCAAACCAGAGGAAAAGCCAGTTGAGGTCAAGAAAGAAGAAGTGGAAATTAATGTTGATATACCATCTGAGTTCATCACCATCAATGCCGATTCCACTTCCAAGGTACCAATTCTAGATTTCATTGAAATACCTTTTATCTCATTACCATCTGTTTCTATGTGCTTAGAAGATGAGATAGTTGAAGAATCTAAGCCAGAGTTGGACATGATAGAAACAACCAATGAGAAGATGCCAGTTTTGGAGGAGTTAGTTCAAGACGAATGTAATCAAGAGGAGTCGGTTTCCATTCATGTTGATGAAGAGGTGCCCATTCTCGAAATTACTAATCCGGAGAAGACAAGTATAGAAGATTGTAGTTTGGATATTTTGTCCATGGAGATGACAAGTCCTGAAGATTGTATGGATGATAAACTACAAATTGTGAATTTGGAGATCCATGATGCAGTTGAGGAAGCCGAAGAAGTTGAAGAGTTGTTGAAGATACAACCTTGTTATAAAAAGGAGAATGATATCCGTGAGACAATGGTTGAAGATCTTGAAGAGCTTGAACAAGCTAACATGGAGGAGCTGCCGAGTTCTAACACTTTTTGTCAACCGTTTTCTTGTGATGTCTTTATTTTACAGGTTGATGAAGATGTTCCATTGGAAGTTGATGTACCACTGATACGACCCGGACTCTAGGAACGAACACACGTCGACACACGTAAGTTATGTGTCTTCTACGACTCAACAATCAAAGTAAAATATGCGGAAGACAACGGAATTAACTAGACGACTAGAACTAAATAAGATACCTAAACTATGACACACAAAATTAACACAATATCCAAGGGGTGAAAGGGGCTGTTTTGGACAAATATAATGAAGGTAAGGATGAAGGATTTTCGATGATAACGGATGGGTTTAGAAGGGCTTGAGTAGATAGGGTATGATAGAGTTGTATCGAACTTACGGATGGAACGAGATGAACACGAACTTGGACACGAACGGTGGCTGAACTTGAGGCGTACGGTGGTGGCGGTGGTTGAAGTTGAGGTGGACGACGGTGGTTGGTGGCGTCGTGAGTTGATGAACGGCGGTGGTGATGGTGTTGTGAATTACAACCCGAAAGTTGCCTTGAATCTCGAACGTACACAAGGCCAAGTTCTTTATGTTGTTCTTCGATAGCGAGTCTCCGACGATCCCTCGAACATGGACGACGAATTCCCTTTGTAAAACTTAGAGGTGCTAAATCTAAGAGTATGAATTTAATTATCTAAACTCACAAAAAATTAAAAGGGGAGAGACGATATTGAAAGCAAAGACTTAATAATCAAATATAGTCTCAAGTAACAATGAAGCATGGATCACCTATTTATAATACATAGGTGACCGAAAATATGAAGGATAAGGGCTGAAAATCTATAGCCCAAATCAAACTAGAACTAGACTTGGAAGTTTCCTAAACTAGAATTCTATTTAAGGTAGAACTTGTAGATCTTACCTTATCTAAAATCCTAGTCAATCTTTGACTCTAAATAACCGAAAATTGCACCTAATTAATTAAATAAAATCTGATCTAGACTATAGTCTAATTAAATAAAATAAATACTATAGTCTAAAATAAAATAACCCCTGATACGACCCAGACTCTAGGAACGATCACACGTCGACACACGTAAGTTTTGTGTCTTCGATGACTAAAACAATCAAAGTAAAAATATGCGGAAGAAACTAGACGACTAAAACTAAATAAAATATCTAGATTTATGACACACAAAATAACACAAATCCAACAAAGATAGGGCTGTTATGGGACGGTTATATGGACGGTATTAGGCGAGAATTTCGAATATGGTGTATGGGTTTAGAAGGGCTAGGGTAGATAGGATATGATAGAGTTGTGACGGACTTACGGATTGAACGGGATGGACACGAACTAGGCACGGTGGGGCTGGACATGAGGCGTACGGTGGTGGCGGTGGATGGCGTCGATCGGCGGCGGTGATGGTGATTTTGTCGATGTGAATTACAACCCGAAAGTTGCCTTGAATCTCGAACGTACACAAGGCCAAATTCTTTAAGTTGCTCTTCGGATAGCGAGTCTCCGGCGATCCCTCGAACGTGGACGACGAATTCCCTTTGTAAAACTTAGAGGTGCTAAATCTAAGAGTATGAATTTAATTATCTAAACTCACAAAAGATTTAAAAGGGGAGAGACGATATTGAAAGCAAAGGCTTAAAAATCAAATATAGTCTAAAATATGAATGTCACATGGTACCTCTATTTATAATAGAGGGAGAGCCGAAAATCTATAGCTAAAGGCCGAAAATAATGAGTCCAAATCAATCTAGTATTGGACTTGGAAGTTTCCTAAACTAGAATTCTATTTAAGGTAGAACTTGTAGATCTTACCTTATCTAAAATCCTAGTCAAACTATGACTTATAATAACCGAAAATTACATCTAAAAATAATTAAATAAACTGATCTAGACTATAGTCTAATTAAATAAAATAAATACTATAGTCTAAAATAAAATGACTACTAAAATAAAATAGATAGGACCGAAAATTGGTCTTCTTCACACACGACCGATTCTTCTTTAACGCAAGCTCATGCACACGTCCTCATGCACACGTGCACATCTTCATGTTGTGTTCTCCATGTCTTGATCTCCATCTTCCAATGTCAACAAGGTCATCATATTCAAGCTTCCTTGTACGCCGTCTTCTTCTTCGAGCTTCTTGCGAATTGTAGTTTGCAAATAATCTTGCAACTTCTTAGCTCGTAGTCTTGTGACGGGTCCTTTGAATTGAAGCTTTTCATTGAGTTCCTCATTGCTATGGATGTCCTCATCATTCCCCCCTGCTGAAAAGAATTCATCCTTGAATTTGGATCCTCATCATGGTCGAATTCATCTGCAAAAAAAGGAGATAAATCAGCTACATTAAACGTAGAAGAACACTTATACTCACCAGGTAGATCAATGCGGTATGCATTGTCATTAACACGGCTTAGAACGGTGAAGGGACCCTCTCCACGGGGCGACAACTTGGATTTCCTCAAGTTAGGAAATCGGCCAGGGCTCAAGTGTACCCAAACACGATCTCCGGGCTGAAAGATAATACGCTTGCGCCTCGTGTTGCGTGCGGCGGCAATTCGTGAGCCTTGGTGCTCAAGCCGGGCACGTACCTTCTCATGTATCTCTTGAATAAAATCAGCTCTCTTCCTACCTTTAACACTCGTTAGATGCTCAACGGGTAAAGGTAACAAATCAGTAGGAGTTAATGGATTAAATCCATAAACTACCTCAAAAGGAGACATGTTAGTAGAAGAATGCACAACACGATTATAAGCAAATTCAGCATATGGTAGACATTCTTCCCATGACTTCAAATTATTCTTAATTAGAGACCTAAGTAAAGCTCCTAAAGTACGATTCACAACCTTAGTTTGACCATCGGTTTGTGGATGACATGCAGTAGAAAACAATAACTTAGTACCTAATTTTCCCCACAAAACACGCCAGAAATGTCCTAAAAACTTAGAATCCCTATCACTAACAATAGTACGAGGAATTCCATGCAATCTAACAACATGCACAAAGAACAAGTTGGCAACATGTATAGCATCATCAGTTTTCCTACATGCAATGAAATGAGCCATTTTGGAAAACCTATCAACTACAACAAACACAGAATCCTTACCCGACCTAGATCTAGGTAATCCTAAGATGAAATCCATAGAAATATCATTCCAAGGAGCTGAAGGAACGGGTAGGGGCCTGTACAATCCGAATGGGTGTGAAGTGGATTTGGCTTGACGACAAGTAATGCAACGACTACACACATTCTCTACATCCTTAAGCATATGCGGCCAAAAGAAGTGTTCATGCAGCAAGTTCAATGTCTTATGCACACCAAAGTGACCCATTAAACCCCCCGCATGTGATTCTAACACTAATAGCTCACGCATAGAACAAGTAGGGATGCATAACTTCGACCCTTTGAACAGAAAACCATCATGCACATAAAAACCATCATAAGACCTAGATTTCGAACTACATGAAGCATATATGGGGCTGAAGTAGGCGTCCTCAACATACAATGCTTGTTGCTCTTCAGATAGCGAGTCTCCGGTGATCCCTCGAACGTGGACGATGAATTTCCTTTGTAAAACTTAGAGGTGCTAAATCTAAGAGTATGAATTTAATTATCTAAACTCACAAAAGATTAAAAGGGGAGAGACGATATCATAGTTGGTAATTACCTAGTGAGTCTTTTCTTATTTTTGGTAATTACCAAGTGGCTACGTAGCCTTTAAACTCCAAACATGCTAATTGCACCTTTTTGGCTTCTGTGAAGTCATAGCATGTGAAAATCTTCTCTACCTTACGTTCCCAATCAAGATAGATATCGAGATCGTGAAGGCCTTCAAAATCTGGAATGCTCGTCTTGATGTTGTTGAGCATTCGGTCTTCTCCATAGTCATCATTGTGGTTCCCAAGCCGTTGGCGGCGCCCACGATCTGGAGTGTCATCTCTGGCATCTGTATTCTCATCAAAGTACCCCTCCTCTTCTGGCTCGTTTTGACACTCTAGGCGCCTATTTCCTCGAATGGGTGGAGGAAAAACGGGCGTCGTTTTAGTGCGTTTAACGGCATGCACTAAATCATCGATCTTGTCGGATAGAGCTTGGTGTTGTCTTTGAACGTGTTTGGACAGCGCTTCAAAGTGATACTTAGGATCCCACGGTGCGGGTGGATCCGAGGAAGACTCCATGGGAGCTTTGGATGGATCTTTGGACGGGTCCAAAGGAGGCAAGGTCGACTGGGGGTCGACTGGTGGTGTAGAGGATGATTCGAAGCGGGTTCCTTTCTTCATGATACCTACAAAACGAACAAACGTAAAAGAAAACAAGGTAGGACCTCACAATCTCACGTTCACTCTTTTGGTTTTCACTCTTGATTTTACCACTCGTGTATCACTCAATATATGGGTGCACAGTGTGTGAAAATCGTGTATATGGGAGTAGGAACTCGTGTGGTTTGTTCAGAGGAAGGACGGGAATGCTATTCTCGGAACACGGATGAATTTGGTGTGTATGGATGAGATACGGATTGAGTATGTGTATGTATTATAGTGGCCGATTGTTGTAGTGTGTAGGGATGGTGTGGCCGAATGGTAGGGTAGTATGGGTGGTGGTGGTCGAATAGGGTAGGAAGGAAGGAAGTAGAAGAGATAAGGAAAGAAGAAAAAGATAAAGTAAGTAGGGGATTTGGATATGTATCAATCTATGTGACACAATCTAAATACCTTAATTAGCCTAGACTCTAGAAGGAATGAACCAAAAATAAGATAAAACTCTTATGGAAGTTACCAAAAAGAAATTAGAACTTGTATGGAAAGTTCCAAAAATAAAATCAATCTAGAAGGAAACTACCAAAAATAAGAAAAGACTCACTAGGTAATTACCAACTATGATCTAGTACCAAAAGGAAAGTACCAAAATAAAAATTGAACTAAAAGGAAACAATGGATATTCTTTTTTTTTTTTTTTTTAAATTCGGATTTTTTTTATCCGATTTTTTTTTTTTGATTTTCGATCGGCTTTTTTTTCTTTTCTTTTTTTTTAATTGATCGTGCCTCTTGTTTGTTTTTTTTTTAAACAATGAACAACGTAAATTAAATTACAACTCGATCAAACGTAAAATAAAATAAAGACACAAAAACGAACCAAAGCCGACGTGGCTCTGATACCACTTTTATGATATGACCCGGACTCTAGGAACGAAGACACGTCGACACACGTAAGTTTTGTGTCTTCTACGACTCAAACAATCAAAGAAAAATATACGGAAGATTAACGTGACAAACTAGACGACTAGAACTAAATAAAATACCTAAACTATGACACACAAAATAACACAATATCCAAAGGAATGAGGGGCTGATTTGGACGATATTAGGGACGAGAATTATGAAGGTGGGTTGGACGTGAGGTATGGTTGATGAAGGGCTTGAGTAGATAGGGTATGATAGAGTTGTGATGGACTTACGGATTGAACGAGATGGATGATGAATTGGAACACGATCTTGCGGATGATGGTGTGACGGACGATGGCGGCTATGGGTGGCGTCGAAGGTGGCTGGTCGGCGGTGGAGGAGGTGTTGTGAATTACAACCCGAAAGTTGCCTTGGATCTCGAACGTATACAAGGCCAAATTCTTTAAGTTGCTCTTCGATAGCGAGTTTCCGGCGATCCCTCGAATGTGGACGACGAATTCCCTTTGTAAAACTTAGAGGTGCTAAATCTAAGAGTATGAATTTAATTATCTAAACTCACAAAAGATTTAAAGGGGAGAGACGATATTGAAAGCAAAGGCTTAATAATCAAATATAGTCTAAAGTAACAATGAAGCATGGACATAGGTGACCGAAAATATAAGCTAAAGGGGCCGAAAATCTAGAGTCCAAATCAATCTAGAATTGGACTTGGAAGTTTTCTAAACTAGAATTCTATTTAAGGTAGAAATTGTAGATCTTACCTTATCTAAAATCCTAGTCAAACTATGACTTATAATAACCGAAAATTACTACTAAATTAATTAAATAAACTGATCTAGACTATAGTCTAATTAAATAAAATAAATACTATAGTCTAAAATAAAATAACTTCTAAAATAAAATAGCTATGACCAAAAATTGGTCTTCTTCACACACAGCCGATTCTTCTTCAATGCAATCTTATGCACACGTCCTCATGCACACGTGCACATCTTCATGTTGTGTTCTCCATGTCTTGATCTCCATCTTCCAAAGTCAACAAGGTCATCATCTTCAAGCTTCCTTGCACGCCGTCTTCTTCTTCGAGCTTCTTGCGAATTGTAGCTTGCAAATAATCTTGCAACTTATTAGCTCGTAGTCTTGTGACGGGTCCTTTGAATTGAAGCTCTTCATTGAGTTCCTCATTGCTATGGATGTCCTCATCACGCAGCCCGAACCAATTCGGCCGCCACTTCTCAGCCGAGTTCCATACCAAGTTCGACCAATGCAGCCCCTAAGACGCCTCCCAACGAGTCCTTAGCTCATGGAAAGGCATCTGGGTCAGCCCCAAACAAAGAGAAGAATCGAACCCTGTTCATCTCAGTTAAAGGCGTAGAGAAAGCACTAAAAGCAGGTTTACCTTTCGTTCTTTTATCTTATAAGGACAGTGCTACTAATGGTGTTTCTTTACCTTGTGATGTGCAGCTACTTATGGAGGAGTTCGCGGACGTGTTCCCGAAAGAGATTCCAAGTGGATTACCTCCAGTTCGTGGGATCGAGCACCAGATCGACTTCGTACCCGGCGCCGTCTTGCCCAACAGACCGGCGTACCGCACGTCCCCTGAAGAGACGAAGAAGATCGACCATCAAGTGAAGGAGTTGCTAGAGAAGAAGCAAATCCGAGAGTCGATGAATGATGAGGACATCCATAGCAATGAGGAAGTCAATGAAGAGCTTCAATTCAAAGGACCCGTCACAAGACTAAGAGCTAAGAGGTTGCAAGATTATTTGCAAGCTACAATTCGCAAGAAGCTTGAAGAAGAAGACGGTGTGCAAGGAAGCTTGAAGATGATGAACTTGTTGTCATTGGAAGATGGAGATCAAGACATAGAGAACACAACATGAAGATGTGCATGTGTGCATTTGGACGTGTGCATGTGCATGGAATGAAGACAATTCGGTCGAACATGAAGAAGGCTAATTTTCGGCCTTGTTGATTTTTATCTAGTAGTTATTTTATTTTGGACTATAGTATTTATTTTATTTAATTATACTATAGTTAGGATCAGATTTTATTTAATTAATTAGGTGCAATTTTCGGTTACAATAAGTCATAGTTTGACTAGGATTTTAGATAAGGTAAGATCTACAAGTTCTACCTTAAATAGAATTCTAGTTTAGGAAACTTCCAAGCACAATCCTAGATTGACTTGGACTAGTTATTTTCGTCCATTATAGCTAGGATTTTCGGCCCTCTATTATTATAAATAGAGGTACCATGTGACATTCATATTTTAGACTATATTTGATTATTAAGCCTTTGCTTTCAATATCGTCTCTCCCCATTTAATCTTTTGTGAGTTTAGATAATTAAATTCATACTCTTAGATTTAGCATCTCTAAGTTTTACAAAGGGAATTCACCGTCCACGTTCGAGGGATCGTCGGAAACTCGCTATCCGAAGAACAACTTAAAGAATTTGGCCTTGAGTACGTTCGAGATTCAAGGCAACTTTCGGGTTGTAATTCACATCACAACCACCGCCGCCGTCCAGCCACCTTCGACGCCACCACCATCCACCGTCGTCCATCTCAACCATCATCCTCAAGATCGCGTTCTCTTCGTTATATCCGTAAGTCCGTTATAACTCTATCATACCCTATCTACTCAAGCCATTCTAAACCCTTTCAACACCATCGAAAATCCATCATCCTTACCATCATCATAGCCGTCCAAAACAGCCCCATATTTGTTGGATTTGTGTTATTTTGTGTGTCATACGTCTAGGTATTTTATTTGGTCTTAGTCGTCTAGTTTGTTCCATTATTTTTTCCGCTTATTTTACTTTGATTATTTGAGTCATCGAAGACACAAAAACTTATGTGTGTCGACGTGTGTTCGTTCCTAGAGTTCGGGTCGTATCATAAAAGTGGTATCAAAGCCACGTCGGCTTTGGTTCGATTTTTGTGTCGTATTTTATTTTACGTTTGATGGAGTTGTAATTTAATTTCCGTTGTTCATTGTCATAAAAAAAAAGAAAAGAGGAAAAAGAGGCACGATCAAAAAAAAAAAAAAAGCCGCTCGAAAAAAAAAAAAAAAAAAATGAAAATTCATTATTTCCATCTTGTTCAATTTTAATTTTGGTACTTTCCTTTTGGTACTAGTTGTTAGTTGGTAATTACCTTAATAAGTCTTTTCTTATTTTTGGTAAGTTTCCTTCAAGTTGTTTTACTTTTGGGACTTTCCATACAAGTTCTATTTCTTGTTGGTAACTTCCTCACGTGTCTTATTTTATTTTTGGTTCATTCCTTCTAGAGTCTAGGCTAATTAAGGTATTTAGATTGTGTCACATAGATTGATACATATCCAAATCCCCTACTTACCTTATCTCTTTCTTCTTTCCTTATCTCTTCTACTTCTTTCCTTTCCTACCCTACCCTACCATACTCGACCAACACTCCTACACACACAAACAAATCGGCCACCCCATCCCTATACTACATCAACATTCGGCCACCCCATACCCACACATACTCAACCCGTATCTCATCTATACATACCAAATTCATCCTTGTTCCGAGAATAGCATTCCAGTCCACTATGAAAGAGAGCTTGAGAAGAAGCTCAACAGGATCAAGCAAGGCACCCGTTCGATTGAAGAGTACCACAAAGAGCTCGAAACCGCCCTCAATCGAGTCGGAAAGGAGGAGACCTTAAATGCTACCATTATTCGGTACATTGAAGGTATGAATCCTGACAAGTTGAACTCAAGGAGTTCACCAGCATAGAGAGAATGGTGCAATACGCATCAATTGTGGAAAAGCAGCTACGAGAAGGTCGCCGTCGATCCAATCAAGGTTCAGCCACTACTCGACCATCTTGGAGTAAAGGTACACCTTCCACATCACCTTCTACTCCTTCTGTTGATTCCACACGACCCCGAGGTCAATCCGGTCCTCCGGAACGCCGTTTCGACCGTTCTACACCGCAAGCAAGCCGTAGACCCGAGTCTACACCCAGGCCACCATTCCAATGGCCCAATCAACCTAATCCAGCACCGAATTCAGCCCCTAGTCGAGCCCGTGACATCCAGTGTCATAAATGCCAAGGTTGGGGTCATTTTCAGAACCAGTGTCCAAACCGGCGTGTTCTGTTCCTCAATGAACAGAATGGACTTGAATCAGCCAGTGAAGATGAAGAGGAGCCTCAGGCCGCCGCCCCTGAAGCAGTTGAGGTCCCTGAAGTCGAGCCAGATGATGATGAAGTCGAGCTACCTCATGTCAGCTTGGTTTCCATTCGCAGTCTGAACATCAACCGTGAAGACGAAGAGCAATCACAACGAGAGAACATCTTCTACACTCGAGTTGCCATCAAAGATCAGACTTGTGCCATGATCATCGATAGTGGGAGTGTAATCAACGCAATCAGTCAGTATGCCATTGATAAACTCGCCCTCACCACAACAAAGCATCCAAAACCGTACAAGTTGCAGTGGCTCACAGATCGCGGATCCATTCGAGTGACAGGTCAAGTACACATTACTTTTACTAAAGGTCGCTATTCTGACACTGTTCTTTGTGATGTTATTCCTATGGAAGCAGCCCATATACTTTTAGGTAGACCGTGGCAGTTCGACAGAAAAGCGGTTCACGATGGTTTGGCCAACACCTATTCGATCACTAGGGACGGCCGCACCACTGTACTCAAACCACTCACTCCTAAAGCCGTTGCAGAGGATCAAGAAAGGATGCAAGAGAGATTCAAGCAAGAACGGGCAAAACAAGCCGCAGCCGCAGCCCGAACCAGTTCGGCCGCCACCTCTCAGCCGAACACCACACAAAGTTCGACCAATGCAGCCCCTAAGACACCTTCTAATGATGTCTTAGCTCGTGGAAAAGCAACCAGATCAGCCCCAAGTCAAGAGAAGAATCGATCCCTGTTCATCTCAGTTAAAGGCGTAGAAAAAGCACTAAAAACAGGTTTACCTTTCGTTCTTTTATCTTATAAGGACAGTGCTACTAATAGTGTTTCTTTGCCTTGTGATGTGCGGCCACTTATGGAGGAGTTCACGGATGTGTTCCCGGAAGAGATTCCAAGTGGATTACCTCCAGTTCGTGGGATCAAGCACCAGATCGACTTCGTACCCGGCGCAGTCTTGCCCAACCGACCGGCGTACCGCACGTCCCCTGAAGAGACGAAGGAGATCGATCGCCAAGTAAAGGAGTTGCTAGAGAAGAAGCAAATCCGAGAATCGATGAGCCCTTGTGCAGTTCCAGTCATTCTAGTGCCCAAGAAGAACAACGAATGGAGAATGTGCATGGATTGCCGCGCCATCAACAAAATAATAGTTAAGTACAGATTTCCTATCCCTAGACTTGATGATATGCTAGATGAATTAAGTGGTTCTCATGTGTTTTCTAAGATAGATTTGAGATCTGGTTATTTTCAAGTTAGAATGCATGAAGGGGATGAATGGAAAACTGCGTTTAAGACAAAGCATGGTTTATATGAGTGGTTAGTTATGCCTTTTGGTCTCACTAATGCACCGAGCACGTTTATGAGGTTAATGAAGCATGTTTTGCGTGATGTGATTGGTAAATTTGTTGTTGTCTACTTTGATGATATTTTGATTTACAGTCACAATGCACAGGCGCACATAGATCATCTTAGGCTTGTTTTCTGTCTTCTGGGTGATGCTAAGTTGTATGGAAACTTGTCTAAATGTTCTTTTTGCATGGATGAAGTCGTGTTTTTAGGCTTTGTCGTTAGTTCACGAGGTATTGAGGTAGACCGTTCCAAAATCAAAGCGATTGAGGAATGGCCATCCCCGAAAAATGCCTCTGAGGTTCGATCATTCCATGGTCTAGCTGGGTTTTACCATCATTTT
Source organism: Perilla frutescens (assembly GCA_026008535.1). Taxonomy (NCBI): domain Eukaryota; kingdom Viridiplantae; phylum Streptophyta; class Magnoliopsida; order Lamiales; family Lamiaceae; genus Perilla; species Perilla frutescens. The sequence continues at coordinate 20,983,597 of BRKX01000004.1, forward strand.
GTACGGGATTTCTCCAGTATAGCCGCCCCTCTTACTGAGCTAAGTAAGAAGGATCGGAAATTTGAGTGGGGTAAACAACAAGAGAATGCTTTTAATACTTTGAAATCGTTGTTATGTTCTGCTCCTGTTTTATGTTTACCTGATTTTTCCAAAACTTTTGAGATCGAGTGTGATGCCTCCGGGATAGGTATTGGTGCTGTTTTGATGCAAGAAAAACGTCCCGTGGCATACTTCAGTGAGAAGTTAAATGGCGCCCCCCTTAGGTATTCCACGTACGATAAAGAGCTCTACGCTTTGAAGCGTGCGTTGGACACATGGCAGCACTATCTTTGGCCTAAGGAGTTCGTCATCCACACGGATCATGAAAGATTGAAACACTTGAAAGGGCAAAACAATCTGAACAAGAGACATGCGAGATGGGTCGAGTTCATCGAATCCTTTCCGTATGTTATCAAGTACAAGAAAGGTGAGGAAAATGTGGTCGCCGATGCCCTATCAAGAAGGTACGCTCTTTTAAACTTAATGCATGCTAAGATGCTTGGTTTTGAGTCTATTAAAGCACTGTATGTTGAGGACGCCTATTTCAGCCCCATCTATGCTTCATGTAGCTCGAAATCTAGGTCTTATGATGGTTATTATGTGCATGATGGTTTTCTGTTCAAAGAGTCGAAATTATGCATCCCTACTTGTTCTATGCGTGAGTTATTAGTGTTAGAATCGCATGCGGGATGTTTAATGGGTCACTTTGGTGTGCATAAAACATTGAACTTGCTGCATGAACACTTTTTTTGGCCGCATATGCGTAAGGATGTAGAGAATGTGTGTAGTCGTTGCATTACTTGTCGTCAAGCTAAATCCACTTCACACCCCTTTGGTCTTTACTCGCCCCTACCCGCCCCCTCATCTCCTTGGATTGATATTTCTATGGATTTCATCTTAGTATTGCCTAGGTCTAGGTCGGGTAAGGATTCTGTGTTTGTTGTAGTTGATAGGTTTTCCAAAATGGCTCATTTCATTGCATGTAGGAAAACGGATGATGCTATACATGTTGCCAACTTGTTCTTTGTGCATGTTGTTAGATTGCATGGAATTCCTCGTACTATTGTTAGTGATAGGGATTCTAAGTTTTTAGGACATTTCTGGCGTGTTTTGTGGGGAAAATTAGGTACTAAGTTATTGTTTTCTACTGCATGTCATCCACAAACCGATGGTCAAACTGAGGTTGTGAATCGCACTTTAGGAGCTTTACTTAGGTCTCTAATTAAGAATAACTTGAAATCATGGGAAGAATGTCTACCATATGCTGAATTTGCTTATAATCGTGTTGTGCATTCTTCTACTAACATGTCGCCTTTTGAGGTAGTTTATGGATTTAATCCGTTAACTCCTAATGATTTGTTACCTTTACCGGTTGAGCATCTAACAAGTGTTAAAGGTATGAAAAGAGCTGATTTCATTCAAGAGATGCATGAGAAGGTACGTGCCCGGATTGAGCACCAAGGCTCAAGGATAGCCGCCGCACGCAACACGAGATGTAAACGTGTCATCTTTCAGCCCGGAGATCGAGTTTGGGTACACCTTAGCCCTGACCGATTTCCTAACTTGAGGAAGTCCAAGTTGTCACCCCGTGGAGATGGTCCCTTCATTGTTCTAAGCCATGTTAATGATAATGCATACCGCATTGATCTCCCTGGTGAGTATAAGTGTTCTTCTACCTTTAATGTTGCTGATTTATCTCCTTTTGTTGCAGATGAATTCGACCATGATGAGGAGTCAAATTCGAGGACGAATTCTTTTCAGCAGGGGGGGAATGATGAGGACATCCATAGCAATGAGGAAGTCAATGAAGAGCTTCAATTCAAAGGACCCATCACAAGACTAAGAGCTAAGAGGTTGCAAGATTATTTGCAAGCTACAATTCGCAAGAAGCTTGAAGAAGAAGACGGTGTGCAAGAAAGCTTGAAGATGATGAACTTGTTGTCATTGGAAGATGGAGATCAAGACATGGAGAACACAACATGAAGATGTGCATGTGTGCATTTGGACGTATGCATGTGCATGGAATGAAGACAATTCGGCCGAACATGAAGAAGGCTAATTTTCGGCCTTGTTGATTTTTATCTAGTAGTTATTTTATTTTGGACTATAGTATTTATTTTATTTAATTATACTATAGTTAGGATCAGATTTTATTTAATTAATTAGGTGCAATTTTCGGTTACAATAAGTCATAGTTTGACTAGGATTTTAGATAAGGTAAGATCTACAAGTTCTACCTTAAATAGAATTCTAGTTTAGAAAACTTCCAAGCACAATCCTAGATTGACTTGGACTAGTTATTTTCTTCCATTATAGCTAGGATTTTCGGCCCTCTATTATTATAAATAGAGGTACCATGTGACATTCATATTTTAGACTATATTTGATTATTAAGCCTTTGCTTTCAATATCGTCTCTCCCCATTTAATCTTTTGTGAGTTTAGATAATTAAATTCATACTCTTAGATTTAGCATCTCTAAGTTTTACAAAGGGAATTCACCGTCCACGTTCGAGGGATCGTCGGAAACTCGCTATCCGAAGAACAACTTAAAGAATTTGGCCTTGAGTACGTTCGAGATTCAAGGCAACTTTCGGGTTGTAATTCACATCACAACCACCGCCGCCGTCCAGCCACCTTCGACGCCACCACCATCCACCGTCGTCCATCTCAACCATCATCCTCAAGATCGCGTTCTCTTCGTTATATCCATAAGTCCGTTATAACTCTATCATACCCTATCTACTCAAGCCATTCTAAACCCTTTCAACACCATCGAAAATCCATCATCCTTACCATCATCATAGCCGTCCAAAACAGCCCCATATTTGTTGGATTTGTGTTATTTTGTGTGTCATACGTCTAGGTATTTTATTTGGTCTTAGTTGTCTAGTTTGTTCCATTATTTTTTCCGCTTATTTTACTTTGATTATTTGAGTCATCGAAGACACAAAAACTTACGTGTGTCGACGTGTGTTCGTTCCTAGAGTTCGGGTCATGTCATAAAAGTGGTATCAAAGCCACGTCGGCTTTGGTTCGATTTTTGTGTCGTATTTTATTTTACGTTTGATCGAGTTGTAATTTAATTTCCGTTGTTCATTGTTATAAAAAAAAAAAGAAAAGAGGAAAAAGAGGCACGATCAAAAAAAAAAAAGCCGCTCGAAAAAAAAAAAAAAAAAAAACGAAAATTCATTATTTCCATCTTGTTCAATTTTAATTTTGGTACTAGTTGTTAGTTGGTAATTACCTTAATAAGTATTTTCTTATTTTTGGTAAGTTTCCTTCAAGTTGTTTTACTTTTGGGACTTTCCATACAAGTTCTATTTCTTGTTGGTAACTTCCTTAAGTGTCTTATTTTATTTTTGGTTCATTCCTTCTAGAGTCTAGGCTAATTAAGGTATTTAGATTGTGTCATATAGATTGATACATATCCAAATCCCCTACTTACCTTATCTCTTTTTTCTTTCCTTATCTCTTCTACTTCTTTCCTTTCCTACCCTACCCTACCATACTCGACCAACACTCCTACACACACAAACAAATCGGCCACCCCATCCCTATACTACATCAACATTCGGCCACCCCATACCCACACATACTCAACCCGTATCTCATCTATACATACCAAATTCATCCTTGTTCCGAGAATAGCATTCCAGTCCACTATGAAAGAGAGCTTGAGAAGAAGCTCAACAGGATCAAGCAAGGCACCCGTTCGATTGAAGAGTACCACAAAGAGCTCGAAACCGCCCTCAATCGAGTCGGAAAGGAGGAGACCTTAAATGCTACCATCATTCGGTACATTGAAGGTATGAATCCCGACATTGCCTGTGAAGTAGAACTCAAGGAGTTCACCAGCATAGAGAGAATGGTGCAATACGCATCAATTGTGGAAAAACAGCTACGAGAAGGTCGCCGTCGATCCAATCAAGGTTCAGCCACTACTCGACCATCTTGGAGTAAAGGTACACCTTCCACATCACCTTCTACTCCTTCTATTGATTCCACACGACCCCGAGGTCAATCCGGTCCTCCGGAACGCCGTTTCGACCGTTCTACACCGCAAGCAAGCCGTAGACCCGAGTCTACACCCAGGCCACCATTCCAACGGCCCAATCAACCTAATCCAGCGCCGAATTCAGCCCCTAGTCGAGCCCGTGACATCCAGTGTCATAAATGCCAAGGTTGGGGTCATTTTCAGAACCAGTGTCCAAACCGGCGTGTTCTGTTTCAAAAATGACTGATAATAACCGAAAATTACTACTAAATTAATTAAATAAACTGATCTAGACTATAGTCTAATTAAATAAAATAAATACTATAGTCTAAAATAAAATAACTTCTAAAATAAAATAGCTATGACCAAAAATTGGTCTTCTTCACACACAGCCGATTCTTCTTTAATGCAATCTTATGCACACGTTCTCATGCACACGTGCACATCTTCATGTTGTGTTCTCCATGTCTTGATCTCCATCTTCCAACATCAACAAGGTCATCATCTTCAAGCTTCCTTGGACGCCGTCTTCTTCTTCGAGCTTCTTGCGAATTATAGCTTGCAAATAATCTTGCAACTTCTTAGCTCGTAGTCTTGTGACGGGTCCTTTGAATTGAAGCTCTTCATTGAGTTCCTCATTGCTATGGATGTCCTCATCACGCAGCTCGAACCAATTCGGCCGCCACTTCTCAGCCGAGTTCCATACCAAGTTCGACCAATGCAGCCCATAAGACTTCTCCCAACGAGTCCTTAGCTCATGGAAAGGCATCTGGGTCAGCCCCAAACAAAGAGAAGAATCGATCCCTGTTCATCTCAGTTAAAGGCGTAGAGAAAGCACTAAAAGCAAGTTTACCTTTCATTCTTTTATCTTATAAGGACAGTGCTACTAATAGTGTTTCTTTGCCTTGTGATGTGCAGCCACTTATGGAGGAGTTCGCGGACGTGTTCCCGGAAGAGATTCCAAGTGGATTACCTCCAGTTCGTGGGATCGAGCACCAGATCGACTTCGTACCCGACACCGTCTTGCCCAACAGACCGGCGTACCGCATGTCCCCTGAAGAGACGAAGGAGATCGACCATCAAGTGAAGGAGTTGCTAGAGAAGAAGCAAATCCGAGAGTCGATGAGCCCTTGTGCAGTTCCAGTCATCCTAGTGCCAAAGAAGAACAACGAATGGAGGATATGCATGGATTGCCGCCCCATCAACAAGATAACAGTTAAGTATAGATTTCCTATTCCTAGACTTGATGATATGCTAGATGAGTTAAGTGGTTCTAATGTGTTTTCTAAGATAGATTTGAGATCTGGTTATTTTCAAGTTAGAATGCATGAAGGGGATGAATGGAAAACTGCGTTTAAAACAAAGCATGGTTTATATGAGTGGTTAGTTATGCCTTTTGGTCTCACTAATGCACCGAGCACGTTTATGAGGTTAATGAATCATGTTTTGCGTGATGTGATTGGTAAATTCATGGTTGTATACTTTGATGATATTTTGATTTACAGTCACAGTGCACAGGCGCACCGAGAACACCTTAGGCGTGTATTTTGCTTATTGCGTGATGCTAAGTTGTATGGAAACTTGTCTAAGTGTTCGTTTTGTTTGGATGAAGTCGTGTTTTTAGGCTTTGTCGTTAGTTCACGAGGTATTGAGGTAGACCGTTCCAAAATCAAAGCGATTGAGGAATGGCCAACCCCGAAAAACGCCTCTGATGTTCGATCATTCCATGGTCTAGCTGGGTTTTACCGTCGTTTTGTACGGGATTTCTCCCGTATAGCCGCCCTTCTTACTGAGCTAAGTAAGAAGGATCGGAAATTTGAGTAGGGTAAACAATAAGAGCATGCTTTTAACACTTTGAAATCTTTGTTATGTTCTGCTCCTATTTTGTGTTTACCTGATTTTTCTAAGACTTTTGAGATTGATGTGATCCGGACAATGAATCCAAGACACGAAGAAACGCAGGCGGAAGACTTTAAGGACTCGAACAACGTCAGCAAATGAAGGACTCAACCCGACACGAATTAAAAGATAAACTTACTAGAAAACACGAACAATGAATGGGACAAGGATGAGGACACCACGAACAACTTGAGGATGGCTGGAATTATGGTGATGGTGGCGGCGGAAGGCTTTGGTATAGATGGACTTGGCGGCGGCGATGGTAATGTTGTGGATTGGATAGATTCGGCGAACCCGTGTTGAATAACCCGAACGCGCACGTCTAGCTTCTCCGGATAGCAATTCTCCCAAGTACTCGATGTACCCTGAAGAACTTGAATAAGACTATTGAATTGCTAGAACAATAGAATTGTAGATAAAAGTTTGATCAACCGAAGGATCGTGAGACAGATTGAGAATAACTCTTTATTTCTTGCAATTGTCTGCTTTATGAATGTCACAGGGTGCTCCTATTTATAGGAGAGCATATGGACGAAATTAAACCCTAATTAAATAGATAAACATTGAAAAATACTAATCCTAATCAATCTAGGATAAAATCAAAAGATACCAAAAATAAGATAACAAAAATCTATCTAAATCTAACTAGATAAGGATAAATCCCAATGGACTTGGGCTTGCAAATCCACGCCTATTTGGACCCAAAATAAACGTCCATGGGCTGAATTAATTTAATTAATTTCGTGGCCCATGCTACAATTAATCTTGCCACATTTGCATGAAAAACAGCATCTCCCGATTTCCCATGCAAACGCGTATAACTTTTCATGCACACGTCCAAATGGCGTCATTCTTCTTCTCACGTCTTCATGCTTCCTTCTTCATCATCAATGGATTCTCCATCATCAATGGATAGCATGGTGATCAATCTTGAGCTGCCCTTGACTTCATCTTCATGCATTTCGAATTTACGACGAATAGAAGCTTGTAAATAAGTTTGTAACTTCTTAGCTCGCAAACGCGTCATTGGACCTTTAAACTGCAGCTCCGGATCATCTTGATCATTGCCTTGCACGACCTCATTAGAGATCGAGTGTGATGCCTCCGGGATAGGTATTGGTGCTGTTTTGATGCAGGAAAAATGTCCCGTAGCTTACTTCAGTGAGAAACTCAATGGCGCCAGTTTGCGTTATTCGACGTACGATAAAGAGCTATACGCTTTGAAGCGTGCATTGGATACATGGCAACAGTACTTGATGAGATAGAGCATAGCAATGATCAAGATGATCCGGAGCTGCAGTTTAAAGGTCCAATGACGCGTTTGCGAGCTAAGAAGTTGCAATCTTATTTACAAGCTTCTATTCGTCGCAAATTCGAGTTGCATGAAGATGAAGTGAAGAGCAGCCCAAGATGGATCACCATGCTATCTATTAATGATGAAGAAGGTATCATGAAGACGTGAGAAGAAGAATCACGCCATTTGGACGTGTGCATAAAAAGTTATACGCGTTTGCATGGGAAATCAGGAGATGCTGTTTTTCATGCAAAGGTGGTAATATTAATTGTACCATGGGCCACGAAATTATTCATGTTAATTCAGCCCATGATCGAGTTCTAAGGTCCAAGATGGTGTGGAAATACAGGCCCAAATCCATTGTGGGATTTATCCTTATCTAGTTAGATTTTAGATAGATTTCTATTATCTTATTTTTGGTATCTTTTGATTTTATCCTAGATTGATTAGGATTAGTATTTTTTGATGTTTATCTAGTTAATTAGGGTTAATTTTTGTTCATAATCTCTCCTATAAATAGGAGCACCATGTGACATTCATAATTCAGACATTGTATGAAATAAAGAGTTAATTTCTCAATTGTCTCACCGATCCTTTGGTTGATCACATTTATCGATCCTTTGGTTGATCAAACATAATTCTATTGATCTAGCAATTCAATAGTCTTATTCAAGTTCTTCAGGGTACAACGAGTACTTGGGAGAATTGCTAACAAATCAGAGAAGATCGAAGTAGCTGCGTTTCGTCTCTTGAAGCCGGGGTTCAGCTGAAGTTCCAATCCATTCTACCTATCATCTACATCTCGACGCCACTACCTTCATCCACAAGACACTATTCGTCCACCTCCTATCTTCCACAAATTATCCTAGTAAGTTCTATCTCAATTCGAGTCCAAAATTCCTATCGTTTTAAGTCGGATTGTTCCTTCCTTTCTCGCTGACGTTGTTCGATTCTTAAGTCTTCCGCTTGCGTATTCTCGTGTCTTGGATTATTTGTCTGGGTCACATCACTACTTGTGGCCTAAAGAGTTCGTCATCCACACAGATCATGAAAGCTTGAAGCACTTGAAAGGGCTAAACAATCTGAACAAGAGACATGCGAGATGGGTCGAGTTCATCGAGTCTTTCCCGTATGTTATCAAGTACAAGAAAGACGAGGATAATGTCATCGCTGATGCTCTATCAAGAAGGTACGCTCTTTTGAACTTAATGCATGCTAAGATGCTTGGTTTCGAGTCCATTAAAGCATTGTATGTTGAGGACGCCTACTTCAGCCCCATCTATGCTTCATGTAATTCGAAATCTAGGTCTTATGATGGTTATTATGTGCATGATGGTTTTCTGTTCAAAGAGTCGAAGTTATGCATCCCTACTTGTTCTATGCGTGAGCTATTAGTGTTAGAATCGCATGCGGGGGGGTTTAATGGGTCACTTTGGTGTGCATAAGACATTGAACTTGCTGCATGAACACTTCTTTTGGCCGCATATGCGTAAGGATGTAGAGAATGTGTGTAGTCGTTGCATTACTTGTCGTCAAGCCAAATCTACTTCACACCCATTCGGATTGGGAAGAATGTCTACCATATGCTGAATTTGCTTATAATCGTGTTGTGCATTCTTCTACTAACATGTCTCCTTTTGAGGTAGTTTATGGATTTAATCCACTAACTCCTACTGATTTGCTTCCTTTACCCGTTGAGCATCTGACGAGTGTTAAAGGTATGAAGAGAGCTGATTATATTCAAGAGATGCATGAGAAGGTACGTGCCCGGATTGAGCACCAAGGCTCACGAATTGCCGCCGCACGCAACACGAGGCGCAAGCGTGCGATATTCCAGCCCAGTGATCGTGTTTGGGTTCATTTAAGCCCTGGCCGATTTCCCAACCTGAGGAAATCCAAGTTGTCGCCCCGTGGAGATGGTCCCTTCACTGTTCTAAGCCGTGTTAATGATAATGCATATCGCATTGATCTACCTGGTGAGTACAAGTGTTCTTCTACGTTTAATGTTGCTGATTTGTCTCATTTTCTTGCAGATGAGTTCGACCATGATGAGGATACAAATTCGAGGACGAATTCTTTTCAGCAGGGGGGGAATGATGAGGACATCCATAGCAATGAGGACATCAATGAAGAGCTTCAATTCAAAGGACCCGTCACAAGACTACGAGGTAAGAAGTTGCAAGATTATTTGCAAGCTACAATTCGCAAGAAGCTCGAAGAAGAAGACGGAGTGCAAGGAAGCTTGAAGATGATGAACTTGTTGACGTTGGAAGATGGAGATCAAGACTTGGAGAACACTACATGATGTTGTGCACGTGTGCATGTGTGCATGTTGAAGAAGTTTCGGCCATGAAGTGAAGAGATCAAGTTTTCGGCCTTAATGTTTTTAATTAAGGAGTTATTTTATTTTAGACTATAGTATTTATTTTATTTAATTAGACTATAGTCTAGATCAGTTTATTTAATTTATTTGATGTAATTTTTGGTTATTTAGAGTCAAAGTTTGACTAGGATTTTAGATAAGGCAAGATCTACAAGTTCTACCTTAAATAGAATTCTAGTTTAGGAAACTTCCTAGTCTAGTTCTAGTTTGATTTGGGCATGTAATTTTCGTCTCTCCCCTTTTAATCTTTTGTGAGTTTAGATAATTAAATTCATACTCTTAGATTTAGCACCTCTAAGTTTTACAAAGGAAATTCATCGTCCACGTTCGAGGGATCGCCGGAGACTCGCCATCTGAAGAGCAACAAGCATTGTATGTTGAGGACGCCTACTTCAGCCCCATATATGTTTCATGTAGTTCGAAATCTAGGTCTTATGATGGTTTTTATGTGCATGATGGTTTTCTGTTCAAAGTGTCGAAGTTATGCATCCCTACTTGTTCTATGCGTGAGCTATTAGTGTTAGAATCACATGCGGGGGGTTTAATGGGTCACTTTGGTGTGCATAAGACATTGAACTTGCTGCATGAACACTTCTTTTGGCCGCATATGCTTAAGGATGTAGAGAATGTGTGTAGTCGTTGCATTACTTGTCGTCAAGCCAAATCCACTTCACACCCATTCGGATTGTACAGGCCCCTACCCGTTCCTTCAGCTCCTTGGAATGATATTTCTATGGATTTCATCTTAGGATTACCTAGATTTAGGTCGGGTAAGGATTCTGTGTTTGTTGTAGTTGATAGGTTTTCCAAAATGGCTCATTTCATTGCATGTAGGAAAACTGATGATGCTATACATGTTGCCAACTTGTTCTTTGTGCATGTTGTTAGATTGCATGGAATTCCTCGTACTATTGTTAGTGATAGGGATTCTAAGTTTTTAGGACATTTCTGGCGTGTTTTGTGGGGAAAATTAGGTACTAAGTTATTGTTTTCTACTGCATGTCATCCACAAACCGATGGTCAAACTGAGGTTGTGAATCGTACTTTAGGAGCTTTACTTAGGTCTCTAATTAAGAATAATTTGAAGTCATGGGAAGAATGTCTACCATATGCTGAATTTGCTTATAATCGTGTTGTGCATTCTTCTACTAACATGTCTCCTTTTGAGGTAGTTTATGGATTTAATCCATTAACTCCTACTGATTTGTTACCTTTACCCGTTGAGCATCTAACGAGTGTTAAAGGTATGAAGAGAGCTGATTTTATTCAAGAGATACATGAGAAGGTACGTGCCCGGCTTGAGCACCAAGGCTCACGAATTGCCGCCGCACGCAATACGAGGCGCAAGCGTATTATCTTTCAGCCCGGAGATCGTGTTTGGGTACACTTGAGCCCTGGCCGATTTCCTAACTTGAGGAAATCCAAGTTGTCGCCCCGTGGAGAGGGTCCCTTCACCGTTCTAAGCCGTGTTAATGACAATGCATACCGCATTGATCTACCTGGTGAGTATAAGTCTTCTTCTACGTTTAATGTAGCTGATTTATCTCCTTTTCTTGCAGATAAATTCGACCATGATGAGGATCCAAATTCGAGGACGAATTCTTTTCAGCAGGGGGGAATGATGAGGACATCCATAGCAATGAGGAACTCAATGAAGAGCTTCAATTCAAAGGACCCGTCACAAGACTACGAGCTAAGAAGTTGCAAGATTATTTGCAAGCTACAATTCGCAAGAAGCTCGAAGAAGAAGACGGCGTACAAGGAAGCTTGAATATGATGACCTTGTTGACATTGGAAGATAGAGATCAAGACATGGAGAACACAACATGAAGATGTGCACGTGTGCATGAGGACGTGTGCATGAGCTTGCGTTAAAGAAGAATCAGTCGTGTGTGAAGAAGACCAATTTTCGGTCCTATCTATTTTATTTTAGTAGTTATTTTATTTTAGACTATAGTATTTATTTTATTTAATTAGACTATAGTCTAGATCAGTTTATTTAATTATTTTTAGATGTAATTTTCGGTTATTATAAGTCATAGTTTGACTAGGATTTTAGATAAGGTAAGATCTACAAGTTCTACCTTAAATACAATTCTAGTTTAGGAAACTTCCAAGTCCAATCCTAGATTGATTTGGACTCATTATTTTCGGCCTTTAGCTATAGATTTTCGGCCCTCCCTCTATTATAAATAGAGGTACCATGTGACATTCATATTTTAGACTATATTTGATTATTAAGTCTTTGCTTTCAATATCGTCTCTCCCCTTTTAAATCTTTTGTGAGTTTAGATAATTAAATTCATACTCTTAGATTTAGCACCTCTAAGTTTTACAAAGGGAATTCGTCGTCCACGTTCGAGGGATCGCCGGAGACTCGCTATTCGAAGAGCAACTTAAAGAATTTGGCCTTGTGTACGTTCGAGATTCAAGGCAACTTTCGGGTTGTAATTCACATCGACAAAATCACCATCACCGCCGCCGATCGACGCCATCCACCGCCACCACCGTACGCCTCAAGTCCAGCCCCACCGTGCCTAGTTCGTGTCCATCCCGTTCAATCCGTAAGTCCGTCACAACTCTATCATATCCTATCTACCCTAGCCCTTCTAAACCCATACACCATATTCGAAATTCTCGCCTAATACCGTCCATATAACCGTCCCATAACAGCCCTATCTTTGTTGGATTTGTGTTATTTTGTGTGTCATAAATCTAGATATTTTATTTAGTTTTAGTCATCTAGTTTCTTCCGCATATTTTTACTTTGATTGTTTTAGTCATCGAAGACACAAAACTTACGTGTGTCGACGTGTGATCGTTCCTAGAGTCTGGGTCGTATCAGGGGTTATTTTATTTTAGACTATAGTATTTATTTTATTTAATTAGACTATAGTCTAGATCAGATTTTATTTAATTAATTAGGTGCAATTTTCGGTTATTTAGAGTCAAAGTTTGACTAGGATTTTAGATAAGGTAAGATCTACAAGTTCTACCTTAAATAGAATTCTAGTTTAGGAAACTTCCAAGTCTAGTTCTAGTTTGATTTGGGCTATAGATTTTCGGCCCTTATCCTTCATATTTTCGGTCACCTATGTATTATAAATAGGTGATCCATGCTTCATTGTTACTTGAGACTATATTTGATTATTAAGTCTTTGCTTTCAATATCGTCTCTCCCTTTTTAATCTTTTGTGAGTTTAGATAATTAAATTCATACTCTTAGATTTAGCACCTCTAAGTTTTACAAAGGGAATTCGTCGTCCACGTTCGAGGGATCGCCGGAGACTCGCTATCGAAGAACAACTTAAAGAATTTGGCCTTGTGTACGTTCGAGATTCAAGGCAACTTTCGGGTTGTAATTCACAACACCATCACCACCGCCGTTCATCAACTCACGACGCCACCAACCACCGTCGTCCACCTCAACTTCAACCACCGCCACCATCGTACGCCTCAAGTTCAGCCACCGTTCGTGTCCAAGTTCGTGTTCATCTCGTTCCATCCGTAAGTTCGATACAACTCTATCATACCCTATCTACTCAAGCCCTTCTAAACCCATCCGTTATCATCGAAAATCCTTCATCCTTACCTTCATTATATTTGTCCAAAACAGCCCCTTTCACCCCTTGGATATTGTGTTAATTTTGTGTGTCATAGTTTAGGTATCTTATTTAGTTCTAGTCGTCTAGTTAATTCCATTGTCTTCCGCATATTTTACTTTGATTGTTGAGTCGTAGAAGACACAAAACTTACGTGTGTCGACATGTGTTCGTTCCTAGAGTCCGGGTCGTATCAGTGGTACATCAACTTCCAATGGAACATCTTCATCAACCTGTAAAATAAAGACATCACAAGAAAACGGTTGATAAAAAGTGTTAGAACTCGGCAGCTCCTCCATGTTAGCTTGTTCAAACTCTTCAAGATCTTCAACCATTGTCTCACGGATATCATTTTCCTTTTCATAACAAGGTTGTATCTTCAACAACTCTTCAACTTCTTCGGCTTCCTCAACTGCATCATGGATCTCCAAATTCACAATTTGTAGTTTATCATCCATACAATCTTCAGGACTTGTCATCTCCATGGACAAAACATCCAAACTACAATCTTCTATACTTGTCTTCTCCGGATTAGTAATTTCGAGAATGGGCACCTCTTCATCAACATGAATGGAAACCGACTCCTTTTGATTACATTCATCTTGAACTAACTCCTCCAAAACTGGCATCTTCTCATTGGTTGTTTCTATCATGTCCAACTCTGGCTTAGATTCTTCAACTATCTCATCTTCTAAGCACATAGAAATAGATGGTAATGAGATAAAAGGTATTTCAATGAAATCTAGAATTGGTACCTTGGAAGTGGAATCGGCATTGATGGTGATGAACTCAGATGGTATCTCAACATTAATTTCCACTTCTTCTTTCTTGACCTCAACTGGCTTTTCCTCTGGTTTGGCATCGGTTGGGGGCTGCATTGATAGTGTAGGCCATGTAGCCTATAGCTAGACTGTTGTGCAACACGTCCCAAATGTTTCTCAACTTGTTTAGCATAGTACACCATGTCTTCTATCTCCTCGTAGTGATATACTGCGACCTCTTCTCGGATTGACCGTCTTAGACCAGCTAGAAACCTCTCCATTGTATCCTCTAGATACTCATCTACATCAGCTCATCTCATGGCTTCAATCATTTGGTTGTAGTAATCATCTACAGTATGGCCTCCTTGTCTAAGCTTATGTAGCTTTTCTTCCAACTCCCATTGGTAGTGGTCTGGAATGAAGCATTTCCGCATCAAATCTTTCAACTCACGCCATGTGTTGATAGGTGGAAGGTGATCTCTGTGGCACCGGTTCTGCTGGAATTCCCACCATGTTGTTGCGTAGCCTTTAAACTTTGACGAAACTAGTTGCACTTTCTTTTTCTCGGGGAAGTCATAGCACTTAAAAAGTTTGTCTACTTTGCGTTCCCAATCCAAATAGATGTCGGGATAGTATAGACCTTCAAACTCAGGTATGATCATGTTGTTGTTGCGGTAGAGATGGCGAGAATTTGGTGTATAGGGTGTATGGGTATACGGAATATGAGTAGTGTATGGTGTATGGACCGGATGGTACATTGGTGCATATGTGTATGGTCCGGATGGTGTATATGAGTGTGAACAGATGATATATGTGGACTAGGATGAATTTTCGATCCCCTTGATGATGGTGGACGAAAATTTGAAGGGAGGAAGTGTATATGGAAGGTTTGGATTTTTCGGATTTTTTTTTTTTGGATTTTTTTTTTGCACTATGAATGAACAAGAATGAAAATTATAACAAAATAGACGACACAAACGAATTAACCACGAACCAAAGCCGATGTGGCTTTGATACCACTTTTATGATGTGATCCGGACTGAAATAGGATCGAACACACGTCCACTCAACTGTAAGGGTTATGAGACTCGAAATATGACTAAATAGCTAGACTCAAAGACTCGACTAAATACCTAGACTTGTGACACAACAATTAAATAAAACACAACGGAAAGAATGGAAGAGGGGCTGTTTTGGTTTCGAATTTGATAGGGATGGCTAGGAACGTGTATGATAGTGATGTGGGGTGAAGAATGGTTGGTGTAGATAGGTTATGACAAAGAAATAGAAGACTTACGGTATATGTGCTCAACTCGGCGCGAACAGCACGTATACTTGAACTGAACTCGAACAACTTGGAAACACATAGATCTTCACTCGAACTTGATGGAGATTGATGTTATGGACGTTGGATGGCTGCTGGAAGTCGTCGAGGATGGATGGCAATGATGGTGTTGTAGAATGAATTGAAATCGGGGCGAAACTCCGAGTGTAAAACAATACACAAAAAGATTCACTACTTGATTTCTCTTCGGTTGCAAATCCGACCCTAACTCCACAAGAGAATTAGAACAAGATTTAAAAGATAAAACTTAAAAAGTTGCAAGCTTCTTAAGAGTGTGTACTTTCGGCTGAAAATAAACAAAAAGAGGATCTTGGGTGAGACAATATTGAAAGGTAAATTCTTCTTAATCAAATATGGTCTAAATATCAAAGTAACAATGATCTCCTATTTATAATAGAGAGATGGACGAAAATTCCAAGATAAAATCCTAAAAGAATTAGAAAAAGAGTTTCCTATCATAACTAGGATTGTTTCCTTATCCAAAATCTGTTTTTAAGGAAAGAATCAAAAGATACCAAAAATAAAATAAGAAAAATCTATCTAGATAAAGATAAATCCCAAATTGACTTTGGGCTTGAAAATCTCACCTATCTTGGACTTGGGCCTCATAATTAACGTGTTGGACTATTATTGGATGAATCCACACGTTATCTTCAATGTTAACCCAGTCAGTATGCCCATACCGACTGTCTTCATATAATCTGGTCAGTATGCCCATACCGACTGTCTTCATGCCTTCCTTCTTCTTCATCAATGGATAACATGGTGATCCATTTTGGGCTGAGTGGCTCGATCACTTCTTCTTCAAACTTCTTTCTTACAATGGCTTAGAAATAGCCTTGTAACTTCTTTGCTCGTAGGCGTGTAATCGGCCCTTGCAACTGCAGCTCAGGATTCTCCTCATCAATGCTAGGCATGGCTTCATCAGCAATCCGTCTCCGTCTCCATATCTGGGCCTATCATATCGAACAACTTGTCGGGCAAGTGGTCTGGGACGATCACAGATCTTGCCTTGGTGGAATGAACTCAGCTTCATAATCATCTGCAGCATCGAACTCGGGTTCGAATGCTTGTTGGCGGTGGTTTTCTTGGAAAACGGGCTGCCTCGGTGCGGCTCTTTGCTGTGGTTGCTGGACTGCTTGTGTTGTAGCTGACTGAGCTGTGAGTTTCTTGATTTGCTCAGCTAATTCGGCTACTTGATTGCCGAATTCGTCCTTCATCAATTGGTTCTGGCGTAGAAAGTACTGAGCCATGGAATCAAACTGAAACTTCGGGTCCCAATTGGTTCTAGATGTGGGGGACAGATCTTCTGGTGTGATAGGTGACTTCGGGTCGTCTATAGGAGGGTTTGAAGCAGTTTCTTCATTCTTATGGCAAGGAGTGTGGGGCCGTGTGATGTGACCCAGACAAGATATCTAAGTCAAATCAACAGAACACGTAGCGGAAGACTTAAGGAATCGAAACACGTCAGATTAAGAAGGATTCAATCCGACTAACTAGACTAAAACTCAACTAAAATAAGAATAAAAGACTCGATTAAACTAGAACTTACTAGGATAATTTGTGGAAGATAGGAGGTGGACGAGTAGTGTCTTGTGGATGAAGGTAGTGGCGTCGAGATGTAGATGATAGGTAGAATGGATTGGAACTTCAGCTGAACCCCGGCTTCAAGAGACGAAACGCAGCTACTTCGATCATAAAAGAATCAAATCCAAGAATACCATTGAGAGCTTCAAAGATAATCATGTTGTTCAAGATTAAAGATTGGAGATCATGATTTGAAGAACACAAGTGCATGAAAATATTCAGATATTTTGGGCAGCTCATGAAGATCAAATATTCAGCCCGAGATTGGTCAACATGCTATCCATTGATGATGAAGAAGGAAGCATGAAGACGTGAGAAGAAGAAAGAAGCCATTTGGACGTGTGCATGAAAAGATATATGCGTTTGCATGTGAAATCGGAAGATGCTGTTTTTCATGCAAAGGTGGCAAGATTAATTATGTCATGGGCCACGAATTTAATTCGATTAATTTAGCCCATTGTCGTTATTAATAAGGTCCAAATAGGCAAGAATATCCAGCCTAAATTCACTTTGGGATTTATCCTTATCTAGTTAGATTTAGATAGATTTTTCTTATCTTATTTTTGGTAACTTTTGATTTTATCCTAGTTTGACTAGAACTCGTAGTTTTTCGATTTTTCCTAGATTTAGGACTCTAAATTTCGTTCATATATCACTCCTATAAATAGGAGTACCTTGTGACATTATTATTCAAACGTTGCATGAAATAAAGAGTTAATTTCTCAATTGTCTGATCGATCCTTTGGTTGATCACATTTATCGATCCTTTGGTTGATCAAATACAATTCTATTGATCTAGCAATTCAATAGTCTTATTCAAGTTCTTCAGGGTACAACGAGTACTTGGGAGAATTGCTAAACAAATCGGAGAAGATCGAAGTACCTGCGTTTCGTCTCTTGAAGCCGGGGTTCAGCTGAAGTTCCAATCCATTCTACCTATCATCTACATCTCGACGCCACTACCTTCATCCACAAGACACTACTCGTCCGCCTCCTATCGTCCATAAATTATCCTAGTAAGTTCTAGTTTAATCGAGTCTTTTATTCTTATTTTAGTTGAGTTTTAGTCTAGTTAGTCGGATTGAATCCTTCTTAATCTAACGTGTTTTGAGTCCTTAAGTCTTCCGCTACGTGTTCTATTGATTTGACTTAGATATCTTGTCTGGGTTACATCATAAATTTGGCATCAGAGCCACGTCAGCTCTGCTGGTCGTGGTTCAATCCGACGTGTCAAATACGTGTCAGTTATCTGTCTTACGTGTCATTTAACTTTCGTATTATTTCAAGTCTATTGTAATCTGATTGTTATTCATTGAAAAACAAAAGAGAGCAAAAGACATCGGCTAAAAAAAAAAAGTCGCCGGAAAAAAAAAAAAAAAAAAACGAAAAATCAGATTTATTTTCTTGTTGAATTCGATTTTATTGTTTTAGATAGGCTTGAATCCATCTTAGATATATATTTTGGGATTTGTTAGATTGTGTTCACACTTGGTCAAACTTTCTAAAAATATTCTACCTTATCCACTAGATTTCCTACCTTGTTTAGATATCTTTCATCCTAATCCATATCTAATCAAGATCATCCATCCTTATCCATCATAGATTTCGATCCTTACACCTCTAGGATTCAAAATTCTTCATCCCACCCATATACACCCAGTTCACCTTATACACCACATAGTCCATACACACATACACCCATACACCCGTACACCATACACCCGTGGTCTACATACACCAATCAGTAGGTTTACCTACACCATTCATACAACAACCCCACATCATCAAGTTAGATGGATCCGGTCCGAGTCCGCCCAAATCGATTCAGAGATGCCGATGTTCTACACCGCAACAAGATAACCATCCCAGAGTTTGAGGGTCTATATGATCCAGAAGTGTACCTAGATTGGGAACGCAGAGTTGATAAGATTTTTAAGTATCACTACTTCCCCGAGCTAAAGAAGGTGCAATTAGCCACATTGGAGTTTAAAGACTATGTAGCAACATGGTGGGAATTCCAGCAAGATCGATGCCGCCGAGATCACCTTCCACCTATCGACACATGGCGTGAGTTGAACGATTTGATGCGGAAACGCTTCATTCCAGACCATTACCAATGGGAGTTGGAGGAAAAGCTATACAAGCTTAAGCAAAGAGATTGAAGTGTAAATGACTACTACTACAAAATGATTGAAGCCATGAGACGAGCTGATATAGAGGAATATCTAGAAGATACCATGGATAGATTCCTAGCTGGTCTACGAAGGGCAATCCGAGAAAAGGTAGCATTGTATCACTTCGACAAGTTGAAAGACATGGTGCAATATGTCATTGAGATAGAGAAGTGGTTGGAGAGTCTAGAGATGAGGCAAAATGAAGTGGTTAAAGTAGAGACAAATGTAGAGTTGTCACCTAGAGCTCATCGCCAAACAGTCCCGTTTCGTTGGAGCAAACCTGAGTCATTCGAGGAGTTTCTACGTACCTATATACCACCTACACGGCCTGCATCACCAGTCCAGCTAGTCATGGATATGCCAAGCCAAGCTAGCGACATTCAAGAGGAGATTCACGTTGAGTTACCATCTGAGATCGTTGCCATCAAAGAAGATTCTACTTTCGAGGTAACAATTTCAGTTGATGCACCTATTGATGAATTGATAGATGTTGCTACTTGTGAAGATGTTGGAGTATTCGAGAGAGAAGAAATGAAGGTTGTTGCCGCCGTTGAGGAATCCATAGAAGTTGAGAAGTTGATGGAGATACGGCCTTGTTCTGAAAAGGAGAATGACATCATCAGTGGAGCAATGGTTGAAGATCACAAAGAATTCGATCAAGCAAGCATGGAGGAGCTGCCGAATTCTAACATCATTTGTCAACCATTTTCTTGTGATATCTTTATTTTACAGGTTGCTAAAGATGTGTCCCATGTTATTGATATTGTGCAAAAAGAGATTGATGTTCATTTCGTGTTCATCTTTGATCCTGGAGATTTGAATTCGAGAATGAATTCTTTTCAAGAGGAGGGGAATGATACGAACCCGAAAAGCATAAAAGAATCGAATCCAAGAATGCCATTGAGAGCTTCAAAGATAATCATGTTGTTCAAGATTAAAGATTGGAGATCAAGATTTGAAGAACACAAGTGCATGAAAATATTCAGATATTTTGGGCAGCCCATGAAGATCAAATATTCAGCCCGAGATTGGTCAACATGCTATCATTTGATGATGAAGAAGGAAGCATGAAGACGTGAGAAGAAGAACGAAGCCATTTGGACGTGTGCATGAAGAGTTATACGCGTTTGCATGGGAAATCGGGAGATGCTGTTTTTCATGCAAATGTGGCAAGATTAATTATGTCATGGGCCACGAATTTAATTCAATTAATTCAGCCCATTGTCGTGATTAATAAGGTCCAAATAGGAGAGAATATCCAGCCCAAATCCACTTTGGGATTTATCCTTATCTAGTTAGATTTAGATAGATTTTTCTTATCTTATTTTTGGTAACTTTTGATTTTATCCTAGATTGATTAGGATTAGTATTTTTCAATGTTTATCTAGTTAATTAGGGTTTAATTTTCGTCCATTATGTCTCCTATAAATAGGAGCACCCTGTGACATTCATAATTGAGACGTTGCATGAAATAAAGAGTTAATTTCTCAATTGTCTCACCGATCCTTTGGTTGATTACATTTATCGATCCTTTAGTTGATCAAACTCAATTCTATTGATTTAGCAATTCAATAGTCTTATTCAAGTTCTTCAGGGTACAACGAGTACTTGGGAGAATTGCTAACAAATCGGAGAAGATCGAAGTAGCTGCGTTTCGTCTCTTGAAGCCGGGGTTCAGCTGAAGTTCTAATCCATTCTACCTATCATCTACATCTCGACGCCACTACCTTCATCCACAGGACACTACTCGTCCGCCTCCTATCTTCCACAAATTATCCTAGTAAGTTCTAGTTTAATCGAGTCTTTTATTCTTATTTTAGTTGAGTTTTAGTCTAGTTAGTCGGATTGAATCCTTCTTAATCTGACGTGTTTCGAGTCATTAAGTCTTCCGCTACGTGTTCTGTTGATTTGGCTTAGATATCTTGTCTGGGTCACATCATAAATTTGGCATCAGAGCCACGTCAGCTCTGCTGGTCGTGGTTCACTCCGACATGTCAAATACGTGTCAGTTATCTGTCTTACGTGTCATTTAACTTTCGTATTATTTCGAGTCTATTGTAATCTGATTGTTATTCATTGAAAAACAAAAGAGACCAAAAGACATCCGCTAAAAAGAAAAAAGAAAAAGTCACCGAAAAAAAAAAAACGAAAATTCAGATTTATTTTCTTGTTGAATTCGATTTTATTGTTTTAGATAGGCTTGAATCCATCTTAGATAGATATTTTGGGATTTGTTAGATTGTGTTCACACTTGGTCAAACTTATCCAAAAATATTCTACCTTATCCACTAGATTTCCTACCTTGTTTAGATATCTTCCATCCTAATCCATATCTAATCAAGATCATCCATCCTTATCCATCATAGATTTCGATCCTTACACCTCTAGGATTCGAAATTCTTCATCCCACCCATATACACCCAGTTCACCTTATACACCACATAGTCCATACACACATACACCCATACACCCGTACACCATACACCCGTGGTCTACATACACCAATCAGCAGGTTTACCTACACCATTCATACAACAGCCCCACATCATCAAGTTAGATGGATCCGGTCTGAGTCCGCCTGAATCGATTCAGAGATGCCGATGGACTATATCGCAACAAGATAACCATCCCAGAGTTTGAGGATCTATATGATCCAGAAGTGTACCTAGATTGGGAACGCAGAGTTGAAAAGATTTTTAAGTATCACTACTTCCCCGAGCTAAAGAAGGTGCAATTAGCCACATTGGAGTTTAAAGACTATGTGATACGATCCGAGCTAAGGAGGTGTCGGATCCAATCAAGGTGCCTGAAGGACCCGTGACGCGATCGCGAGCTAAGAGGTTTAAGGAAAACCTCAACGGGTTCATACGAGAGGTTTGGGAACAAGAGGTGTCAAGGAAACCCATGGAAGGAACCAATGAGGGGGAACCAAGCTGGAAGGTGTTGATAGCGGCACAAGGTTATCAAGGGTTGGAGTTAGAGTGCATTGCATGAAGATGGAAATCAGTCGGTATGCCCATACTGCGCGACAGTCAGTATGCCCATACTGACTAGGAGTAATATCGGTCCTTAATATTTTAATTAAGGGGATTGGTTTATTAGACTATAGTATTTATTTAGTCAGATTTTTATTTATTTTATTTCTTAATTTTTGGTTTTTAAGAGTCATAGTTTGACTAGGATCTATGTAAGGTAGTTTCTTACTTTGGATAGGATTCTAGTTAGGCAGTTTCCTAGTCTAGATAGAATTCTTTTTAGAGCAGATTTTTAAGTCCTTTTAGCATTAGATTTCGTCCATCCCTACACTATAAATAGGGATCCATTGTGAACATTATTGAACAACACCATTATTGAATTCAATTATAAACTTGTGAGTTTATTTTCTCTCTAGAGAACTTTTATCCGAATTTCATAATATTTGTGAGATTCAATTTCGACTTATCAAACGGGTTCATCATCCCCGCTTGTGGCGTCTACATCCAATCCAAGTTCGCGTTTCCAATTGATCGCGGGTTACGAATTCAACTAATTCGTGGTTCAACATCGTTGTGAGGCTAGGGTTTGGATCCATCCATCCAAATCGGCGAAACTGATACAAGTTCTGGGAAGTTCAAAAGCTTTCTTTGTTGTGTGCTGGCGAGGATCGCATCAAGTGGTATCAGAGCTTCGGCTTTGTATCAGGTTCCATCTATCCTTTAAATTTTGTCTTTAAATTTTCGTTCTTTATAAAAAAAAAAGAGGCGTGAACAGTACACGTGAACAGTAAAAAAAAAAAAAAATTTGTTGTTCGATCTTAGTTTTTCGTTCTTATTGTATTTTGGAGACGCATTCCGTTATTTGGTTGTTAAACCTTAGATAGGTCGTTTGAATTGATTCGGATAATTTTGAATTTTGGATTTGATTTCTTTGGAGAGGAAATTGAGAGTTTAGACATCCGTAGGAACTGAGTGCATAGATAATTGTAGGCGTTTTATTGCTTAGAAATCTTAGTAGGAATTAATTTGTTCAGCCTTTTCATTTAAATTTTCGTTGTAATATATCTTTTGAGTTCATTATGATATTAAAAAAAAAAACAAAAAAAAAAAAAAAGGGCCGAAAAAAAAAGAGGCAAAAAAAAAAGAGTCCGAAAAAAAAAAGAAAAAAAAAAGAGTCCAAAGATATAGGTACTTGTAAAAAATTAGAATTCGACGCCATGTGGGAATATTTTCAACATGACATGAGTCGAACAATAAAGATGGAGATGGGGATGTTACGTGAGCGAGTGGATGCTATCTCACATTCCCGAGTTCATGGGGATTGTAGAGATAGGCGAGGAAACAGTAAGCGATTTCTATCCAATTCTCACTACCGAGAGTTATATAGGGAATTGCAAGGTTTGAAGCAGGGAGATAGCAGTGTAAGAGGTTATTACACAAATATGAATAAGTACATGTTTCGAGTTGACGTACGAGAAGATCAAGAAACTACAATGACTCGATTTTTAGTAGGGCTAAACAAGGAGATCCGGGATATTGTAGAGTTACAGCACTATGAGGAGCTTGAAGACATGGTACAAAAGGCTATACAAGTGGAGAATCGGCTTCGAAGGAAGAACATGAAAGTCCCGTCAGATTCCTATTCATGGAAGTCAGACTGGAGTACTTTGGAAAATCTTCTGACGTCGTTCTTGGAGGCAAAGGAAGTAGAGCACCGGAGTGCGACTGAAGCTAGAAAGATGGAGGCCGTTGAGGAAGTTGTTTCTGAGGTTCCAATTCCAGTGGCCGATGAAGCACCCATTGATGAGATACCAATTGTTTCTATATGCCAAGGTGTTGAAGAAATCAAGAAAGTAGTTGGAGAGTCTAGACTGGACATGGATGAGCTAGAAATAATCGAGTTAGAGATGCTAGTCTTGAAGGAACTCAATCTTGAAGAGCCAGATTTAAGAGACGGCAAGATGGAGTTTCCAGCTGTAGAAGAATCAACTCTTGAAGAATCTATGGTGGACGAACAACTGTTCGCAAACTTGGAGATACCGAATTTAGGAGACGACAAGGGAAAGATTCTACAGTCATATGCGGCAACGGATGTTGAGACAAAGGAGAAAGCCCGAAGATCTTATTTTACCATGGCAAGTGACATCAAGTGGGCCGTGCAAAATGAAAAGCCCATGTATTTGATGGTCCGCAGAGATTTGCTACAAACTAACAAACTTGACAAGTCTTTGCCAAGTCCTATTTTATCTCTCTTGCAGGAATTTGATGATGTGTTTTCCGAGGAGATGCCACCCGGTTTGCCACCAATAAGGGGAATCGAGCACCAAATTGATTTTGTGCCCGGCGCCACTTTACCCAACCGGCCGGCGTACCGAAGCAACCCTGAGGAGACAAAGGAGCTCGAAAGACAAATCCACGAGCTGTTGGATAAAGGCCAAGTGAGGGAGAGTTTGAGCCCATGTGCGAGCCCGGTCTTGCTCGTGCCCAAGAAGGACTCGTCCCTTCATATGTGATACGACTCGAACTCTAGGAACGAACACACATCGACACACGTAAGTTTTTGTGTCTTCTATGACTCAAGAATCAAAGTAAAATATGCGGAAGAATAATGGAACAAACTAGACGACTAAGACTCAACTAAAATACCTAGACTTATGACACACAAAAATAACACAAATCCAAACAAATATGGCTGTTATGAACGGTATTTGGGATGGTTTTATGGAAGGAATTTCGAAGATGTTGAATGGGTTTAGAAGGGCTAGGGTAGATAGGATATGATAGAGTTGTAATGGACTTACGGATTGAACGATGAATTGGACACGAACGGCGACGGCTTGGATGGCGGTGATGGTGGCTGGACTTGGCACGGACGGTGGTTGGTGGTGGCGGTGAAGATGATGGCGGTGGCGATGTTGAGGTGTTGTGAATCACAACCCGAAAGTTGCCTTGAATCTCGAACGTACACAAGGCCAAATTCTTTAAGTTGTTCTTCGGATAGCGAGTTTCCGACGATCCCTCGAACGTGGACGGCGAATTCCCTTTGTAAAACTTAGAGATGCTAAATCTAAGAGTATGAATTTAATTATCTAAACTCACAAAAGATTAAATGGGGAGAGACGATATTGAAAGCAAAGGCTTAATAATCAAATATGGTCTAAAATAACAATGAAGCATGGATCCCCTATTTATAATAATAGGTGGGATCGAAAACTATAAGCTAAGTACCGAAAATTATAGTCCAAATCAATCTAGAATTGGATTTGGGTATTTCCTAAACTAGAATTCTATTTAAGGTAGATTTTGTAGATCTTGCCTTATCTAAAAATCTGGTCAAAATTCTATCTAAAATAACCAAAAAATCCTAACTAAAAATTTGCAAAATTTCGTCCATAATATAATAAATAAAATACTATAGACTAATAAATCAATCCCCTTAATTGGATCATCAAGGGCCGATTATTTTGGGCTTTTCCACCATGCATGCTTAACTTGGGCTGAATAGCAAGTATACACATCAAGCCCAACAAAAGCACACTTGCACATCTTCATGTTGTGTTCTCCATGCCTTGATCTTCATCTTCCAATGTCAACAAGTTCATCATCTTCAAGCTTCCTTGTACGCCGTCTTCTTCTTCAAGCTTCTTGCGAATTGTAGCTTGCAAATAATCTTGCAACTTCTTAGCTCTTAATCTTGTGACGGGTCCTTTGAATTGAAGCTTCATTGAATTCCTCATTGCTATGGATGTCCTCATTAGTATGTGTGTCGACTACCGAGCCGTCAACAACATCACGGTAAAGTATCGACATCCTATACCCCGTCTTGATGACATGCTTGATGAGTTGCATGGTGCTTGTATATTTTCTAAGATTAATTTACGTAGTGGGTACCATCAAATTAGAATTAAAGAGGGGGATGAATGGAAAAAGGCATTTATTACTAAACTTGGATTGTATGAATGGTTAGTTATGCCGTTTGGTTTAACAAATGCTCCTAGCACCTTTATGCGTCTTATGAA
The DNA here is from genome assembly GCA_026008535.1 of Perilla frutescens. Lineage (NCBI taxonomy): Eukaryota > Viridiplantae > Streptophyta > Magnoliopsida > Lamiales > Lamiaceae > Perilla > Perilla frutescens. Next base: position 21,009,671 of record BRKX01000004.1, read on the forward strand.
CCATGTTCTACGTGCTTTCATAGGTAGATTTGTTGTGGTTTATTTCGATGACATATTGATCTATAGTAAAACTGTGGATGAGCATGAAGATCATTTGAGGAATGTTTTACAAGCTTTAAGGAAAGAACAATTGTATGCTAACCTTAAAAAGTGCACCTTTTGCATCGATAGGGTTGTTTTCCTTAGCTTTGTTGTGAGTACAGATGGAGTACAGGTGGACGAAGAGAAGGTGCGAGCCATCCAAGAATGGCCGACGCCTACCAATGTTGGAGAGGTTCGGAGTTTTCATGGATTGGCGAGTTTCTACCGCCGTTTTGTGCCACACTTCAGTAGCATAGCAGCCCCAATGACTGAGGTGATCAAAAAGAACGTGGAGTTCAAATGGGGGGAAGCTCAAGAACGAGCTTTTCAAACACTCAAGGAAAAATTGACACAACCACCGGTACTATCTCTTCCTGACTTTTCTAAAACTTTTGAGGTTGAGTGTGATGCTTCCGGTGTTGGTATTGGTGTAGTTTTGATGCAAATGGTTCGACCAATTGCATACTTCAGTGAGAAGTTAGGAGGCGCTACTGCAAATTACCCGATGTATGACAAGGAGTTGTATGCACTAGTGCGGGCATTGCAGACATGGCAACATTACTTATGGCCCAAGGAGTTCGTGATCCATACCGACCATGAGTCGTTGAAGCATTTGAGGGGGCAACATAAGTTGAACAAAAGACATGCAAGATGGATAGAGTTCATCGAGACATTTCCATACGTCATCAAATACAAGCAAGCTGAATTTGTTAAACAGATCCATGAGAAGGCTAGAGCAAACATCGAAAGGAGAACCGAGCAGTATGCCGAGAAAGCCAACAAAGGGCGGCGGAAGGTCGTGTTCGAACCCGGCGAGTGGGTTTGGTTGCACATGAGAAAGGAAAGGTTTTCGGCTCAACGGAGATCCAAGCTGTTACCTAGAGGCGATGGACCATTTCAAGTCCTTGAGCGCATTAGTGACAATGCTTACAAATTGGACTTGCCCGGTGAGTACAAGGTTAGTTCTACATTTAATGTTGCTGACTTAAGTCCTTTTGATGTAGGTGACGAGCTGGATTTGAGGACAAATCCTTTTCAAGAGGAGGGGAATGATACGATCCGAGCTAAGGAGGTGTCGGACCCAATCAAGGTGCCTGAAGGACCCGTGACGCGATCACGAGCTAAGAGGTTCAAGGAAAACCTCAACGGGTTCATACGAGAGGTTTGGGAACAAGAGGTGTCAAGGAAACCCATGGAAGGAACCAATGAGGGGGAACCAAGCTGGAAGGTGTTGATAGCGGCACAAGGTTATCAAGGGTTGGAGTTAGAGTGCATTGCATGAAGATGGAAATCAGTCGGTATGCCCATACCGCGCGACAGTCAGTATGCCCATACTGACTAGGAGTAATATCGGTCCTTAATATTTTAATTAAGGGGATTGGTTTATTAGACTATAGTATTTATTTAGTCAGATTTTTATTTATTTTATTTCTTAATTTTCGGTTTTTAAGAGTCATAGTTTGACTAGGATCTATTTAAGGTAGTTTCTTACTTTGGATAGGATTCTAGTTAGGCAGTTTCCTAGTCTAGATAGAATTCTTTTTAGAGCAGATTTTTAAGTCCTTTTAGCATTAGATTTCGTCCATCCCTACACTATAAATAGGGATCCATTGTGAACATTATTGAACAACACCATTATTGAATTCAATTATAAACTTGTGAGTTTATTTTCTCTCTGGAGAACTTTTATCCGAATTTCATAATATTTGTGAGATTTAATTTCGACTTATCAAACGGGTTCATCATCCCCGCTTGTGGCGTCTACATCCTGATGAGAACGTGCATAGCATTGAAGATTCAAACCCGGAGTTGTAAATTAGAGGTCCGATTACAAGGTTACGAGCTAAGCAACTTCAAGGTTACTTTCAAGGATTTGTGTGAAAGAAGCTCGAGGAAGAAATGAATGTTCAAAGCCGCTCCAAGATCATTACAATGCTTTCACTTGAAGAGGAGGATCATTCTTGTATGGATTGAAGCATACTTGGCCACATATTTGAAGATTTCAATTTCATGCCAATCCAGGAGGTTATGGCGAATAAGGCGTGACCATGTCTTATTTACCAGAAGCTGTTCGAAAATTAAATAGAGTTTTATTTAATTTATTTAATTAGACTATAGTATGGATCAGATTTATTTAATTAATTTGGTTGATATTTTCGGTTATATTAGTCATAGGTTTGACTAGGATTTTAGATAAGGCAAGATCTACAAGTTCTACCTTAAATAGAATTCTAGTTTAGGAAATTACCTAGTCTAATTCTAGTTTGATTTGGGCTCTAGATTTTCGGCCCTTATCCCTTTAATTTTCGGTCCCTCCTATTATTATAAATAGGGGATCCATGTGACATTGATACTTTAGACTATATTTGATTATTAAGCCTTTGCTTTCAATATCGTCTCTCCCCTTTTAAATCTTTTGTGAGTTTAGATAATTAAATTCATACTCTTTTATGATACGACCCAGACTCTAGGAATGAACACACGTCGACACACGTAAGTTTACATGTGTCGACGTGTGTTCGTTCCTAGAGTTCGGGTCGCATCACTATCATGTCCAACTCTGGCTTAGATTCTTCAACTATCTCATCTTCTAAGCACATAGAAACAGATGGTAATGAGATAAAATGATGAAGCCATGAAAAGCCTTGAAGAACTTAATCCAGAGCTGCAAATAGGTGGTCCATTTACACGACTTCAAGCAATACAATTGCAAGGATTTTTCCAAGCATTTGTATGTAAGAAGTTCGAAGATGACAAAGGAATTGAGAGCATCCCAAAGATTGCTATGTTGTTAATAATCAAAGATTGGAGATCAAGATTTGAAGAACAATGCATGAAGATAGAACTCATCAAGTTATGCATGCATGGCAGATTCACATTGCATAGACAAGTTGCATGGAGTTTTCGTCCCCCTTAGTTATTTAATTAAGGGATTGATTAAATAAGACTATAGTATTTAATTAGACTATGGTATTTAATTAATTAGATCAGATTTTTATTTATTTATTAGTGTAATTTTCGTCCATATTATAGTCAAGGTTGACTAGAATTGTATTTAAGGCAATTTCCTACCTTGAATAGAATTCTAGTTTAGAGAACTTCCTAGTATAGTTAGAGATCCCTTTTGGATCAATTTTTAAGCCTTTTTTATGCTAAATTTCATCCCCCTTAGTGCTTATAAATAGGGGATCCATGTCACATTGTTACTTTAGACTATATTTGATTAATTAAGCTTTGCTTTCAATATTGTCTCAACCCCCTTTTAAATCTTTGTGAGTTTTGATTTAAAATTCATATTCTTGGAACTAACAACTTTAAGTCTTACTCAAGGGTATTGCTTAATCCACTAGAGGGATTAACCGGTATTCGCTAAATCGAAGATCAACTTAGAGAATTCAACCTTGGATACGTTCGAGATTCAAGGAGGTTTTCAGGTTGTGATTCACTTCAAAAATCACCATCCGTTCATCATCCACGATGATATCCACCAGCCCCCAAGTCGCACGTTCCAGCCCTTCCACAAGTCAAGATCAAGTTCATCGTTCCATTAATTCTACACTTAAGTCATTCTACCATTAACATAACCTATCTACTCTAGCCCTTCTTCACCAAGCTTATACACGCCCAACATCACAATTTCCAGCCTATATTTCGTCCACAATACAGCCCCTATTCATTGGATTTGTGTTATATAGTTGTGTCATAGTTTAGGTGTCTTAATTGTCTAGTTTAGTCGTTATTTTGTGTCGGATTGAAGCCCTTCAATTAGTTGACGTGTTTCGATTCTTAAGTCTTCCGCTACGTTGTTATTATCGTCCTAGATTACTTGTCTGGGTCGTATCATAAATTTGGCATCAGAGCCACGTCAGCTCTGCTGGTCGTGGTTCAATCCGACGTGTTATTTTTATCCTACGTGTCGTCTGACATGTCTTGTTATTTTAATTTTTATTTTATCGAGTTGTAATAGCATAGCTATCATTTTAAAAAAACACAAAACAAAAAGCTGATTGAAAAAAAAAGGCGATAAAAAAAAATCGGATAAAAGAAGAGAAAATTTCGAAAATTCAAAAAAAACAAAAACAAAAGAGGTATATTCATTGTGTTACCATTTGAGTCTTGATTTATTTTGGTAATTTTCTTTTGGTATTTCATCTTATTTGGTAGTTACCTTGTGAGTCTATTTTATTTTTGGAACTTTTCTTCTAAGTTCTATTTTAATTTTGGTAGTTTCCTTCTAGGATAATTCCTTAGTTGGTAACTTCCTTTAGAGTCTTGTTCTATTTTTGGAACTTTCCTTCCAAGTTTTAATTCTTTTGGTAGTTTCCTTTTGAGTTGTATTTTAATTTTGGTTCATTCCTTTTAGAGTCTAGTTCAATTAGAATATTTAGAATTGTGTCACAATTGTGTAACACTTTCCAAATTACCTAATATTTCTTTCCTTTTTCTTTCCTATTTCTTTCCTTCTACCTTTGGGATTTATTTTTGGATTCCTATTCTATTTGGGAACATCAAAAATACATCTAATTCTTTCCTTTTCTAGCTTTCTTCCATCCAAATCCTTCCAAACCTTCCATATACACTTCCTCCCTTCAAATTTTCATCCACCATCATCAAGAGGATCGAAAATTGATCCTAGTCCACATAAACTATCTGTTCACACTCTTATACACCATCCGGACCATACACATATGCACCCATGTACCATCCGGTCCATGCACCATACACCAATCATACTTCGTATACCCATGATGAGGATATCCATAGCAATGAGGAACTCAATGAAGAGCTTCAATTCAAAGGATCCGTCACAAGACTACGAGCTAAGAAGTTGCAAGATTATTTGCAAGCTACAATCCGTAAGAAGCTTGAAGAAGAAGACGGCGTGCAAGGAAGCTTGAAGATGATGACATTGTTGAAGATGGAAGATGGAGATCAAGATGTGGAGTGCAATACATGAAGGAGGCGTGCAAGTGTGCTTTTGTTGGGCTTGATGTGTATACTTGCTATTCAGCCCAAGTTAAGCATGCATGGTGGAAAAGCCCAAAATAATCGGCCCTTGATGATCCAATTAAGGGGATTGATTTATTAGTCTATAGTATTTTATTTATTATATTATGGACGAAATTTTGCAGATTTTTAGTTAGGATTTTTCGGTTATTTTAGATAGAATTTTGACCAGATTTTTAAGATAAGGCAAGATCTACAAAATCTACCTTAAATAGAATTCTAGTTTAGGAAATATCCAAATCCAATTCTAGATTTATTTGGACTACAATTTTCAGTCCTTAGCTTATAGTTTTCGATCCCACCTATTATTATAAATAGGGGATCCATGCTTCATTGTTATTTTAGACTATATTTGATTATTAAGCCTTTGCTTTCAATATCGTCTCTCCCCATTTAATCTTTTGTGAGTTTAGATAATTAAATTCATACTCTTAGATTTAGCATCTCTAAGTTTTACAAAGGGAATTCGCCGTCCAAGTTCGAGGGATCGTCGGAAACTCACTATCCGAAGAACAACTTAAAGAATTTGGCCTTGTGTACGTTCGAGATTCAAGGCATCTTTCGGGTTGTGATTCACAACACCTCAACATCGCCGCCGCCATCATCTTCACCGCCACCACCAACCACCGTCCGTGCCAAGTCCAGCCACCATCACCGCCGTCCAAGCCGTCACCGTTCGTGTCCAATTCATCGTTCAATCCGTAAGTCCATTACAACTCTATCATATCCTATCTACCCTAGCCCTTCTAAACCCATTCAACATCTTCGAAATTCCTTCCATAAAACCATCCCAAATACCGTTCATAACAGCCATATTTGTTTGGATTTGTGTTATTTTTGTGTGTCATAAGTCTAGGTATTTTAGTTGAGTCTTAGTCGTCTAGTTTGTTCCATTATTCTTCCGCATATTTTACTTTGATTCTTGAGTCATAGAAGACACAAAAACTTACGTGTGTCGACGTGTGTTCGTTCCTAGAGTTCGGGTCGTATCATAAAAGTGGTATCAGAGCCACGTCGGCTTTGGTTCGATTTTTGTGTCGTATTTTATTTTACGTTTGATTGAGTTGTAATTTAATTTCCGTTGTTCATTGTTATAAAAAAAAAAAAAAAAGAGGAAAAAGAGGCACGATCAACAAAAAAAAAAAAAAAGAAAAGCCGATTGAAAAAAAAAAAAAAATAAACGAAAATTCATTATTTCCATCTTGTTCAATTTTTAATTTTGGTACTTTCCTTTTGGTACTAGTTGTTAGTTGGTAATTACCTTAATAAGTCTTTTCTTATTTTTGGTAGTTTCCTTCAAGTTTGTTTTACTTTTGGAACTTTCCATACAAGTTCTATTTCTTGTTGGTAACTTCCTTAAGTGTCTTATTTTATTTTTGGTTCATTCCTTCTAGAGTCTAGGCTAATTAAGGTATTTAGATTGTGTCACATAGATTGATACATATCCAAATCCCCTACTTACCTTATCTCTTTCTTCTTTCCTTATCTCTTCTACTTCTTTCCTTTCCTACCCTACCCTACCATACTCGACCAACACTCCTACACACACAAACAAATCGGCCACCCCATCCCTATACTACATCAACATTCGGCCACCCCATAAGCACACATACTCAACCCGTATCTCATCTATACATACCAAATTCATCCTTGTTCTGAGAATAGCATTCCCGTCCTTCCTCGAAACAAACCACACGATTCCCTTACCTTCATATACACGATTTTCACACACTGTGCACCCATATATTTGAGTGATACACGAGTGGAAAAATCAAGAGTGAAAACAAACGAGCAACAGTGAGATTGTGAGGATCTTCCTTGTTTTCCTTTACGTTTGTTCGTTTTGTAGGTATCATGAAGAAAGGAACCCACACCGAGTCATCCTCTACACCACCATTCGACCCCCAGTCGACTTTTCCATCTTTGGACCCATCCAAAGACCCATCCAAAGCACCCATGGAGTCATCTTCGGATCCACCCGCACCGTGGGATCCCAAGTACCATTTTGAAGGGTTGTCTAAGCATGTTCAAAGACAACACCAGGCCCTCTCCGACAAGATAGACAATTTAGTGCATGCGCTTGAACGCACTAAAACGACACCTGTCTTTCCTCCACCCATTCGAGGAAACCAACGCTTAGAGCGTCACAACGAGCCTGAAGAGGAGTACTTTGATGAGAATACTGAAGAATTTGACCGAGGACGTCGCCCGAGACGAGGCCATAGTCGAGATGACTATGAAGAAGATCGAATGCTCCACAACATCAAAACGAGCATCTCAGAATTTGAAGGCCTTCACGATCCCGATATCTATCTTGATTGGGAACGTAAGGTAGAGAAGATTTTCGCATGCTATGATTTTTCAGAAGCTAAAAAGGTTCAGTTAGCATGCTTGGAGTTTAAAGGCTACGCAGCCACTTGGTGGGAAATGCAGCAAGAAAGGAGATGAAGAAACAGAAATCCGCCCATTGAAAATTGGGAGGAAATGAAAGGATTCTTGCGTGGACGCTTCATTCCAGTTCACTACGAAAGAGAGCTTGAGAAAAAGCTCAACCGGATCAAGCAAGGTACCCGTTCGATTGAAGAGTACCACAAAGAGCTCGAAACCGCCCTCAATCGAGTCGGAAAGGAGGAGACCTTAAATGCTACCATCATTCGGTACATTGAAGGTATGATTCCTGACATTACCTGTGAAGTAGAACTCAAGGAGTTCACCAGCATAGAGAGAATGGTGCAATACGCATCAATTGTGGAAAAGCAGCTATGAGAAGGTCGCCGTCGATCCAATCAAGGTTCAGCCACTACTCGACCATCTTGGAGTAAAGGTACACCTTCCACATCACCTTCTACTCCTTTTACTGATTCCACATGACCCCGAGGTCAATCCGGCCCTCCGTAACGCCGTTTCGACCGTTCTACACCGCAAGCAAGCCGTAGACCCGAGTCTACGCCCAGGCCACCATTCCAACGGCCCAATCAGTCCACTCCAATGCCGAATTCAGCCCCTAGTCGAGCCCGAGACATCCAATGCCAAAAATGTCAAGGTTGGGGTCATTTTCAGAACCAGTGTCCAAACCGGCGTGTTCTGTTCCTCAATGAACAGAATGGACTTGAATCAGCCAGTGAAGACGAAGAGGAGCCTCAGACCGCCGCCCCTAAAGCAGTTGAGGTCCCAGAAGTCGAGCCAGATGATGATGAAGTCGAGCTACCTCATGTCAGCCTAGTTTCTATTCGCAGTCTGAACATCAATCGTGAAGACGAAGAGCAATCGCAACGAGAGAACATCTTCTACACTCGAGTTGCCATCAAAGATCAGACTTGTGCCATGATCATCGACAGTGGGAGTGTAATCAACGCAATCAATCAGTATGCTGTTGATAAACTCGCCCTCACCACAACAAAGCATCCAAAACCGTACAAGTTGCAGTGGCTCACTGATAGAGGTTCCATTCGAGTGACAGGTTAGGTACACGTTTCTTTTACTAAAGGTCATTATTCTGACACTGTTCTTTGTGATGTTATTCCTATGGAAGCAGCCCATATACTTTTAGGAAGACCATGGCAGTTTGACAGAAAAGCGGTTCATGATGGTTTAGCCAACACCTACTCGATTACTAGGGATGGTCGAACCACTGTGCTTAAGCCACTCACTCCTAAAGCCGTTGCAGAGGATCAAGAAAGGATGCAAGAGAGATTCAAGCAAGAATGGGCAAAACAAGCCGCAGCCGCAGCCCGAACCCATTCGGTTGCCACCTCTCAACCGAACACCACACCAAGTTTGACCAATGCAGCCCCTAAGACACCTTCTAATGATGTCTTAGCTCGTGGAAGAGCAACCGGATCAGACCCAAGCAAAGAGAAAAATCGATCCCTGTTCATCTCAGTTAAAGGCGTGGAGAAAGCACTAAAAGCAGGTTTACCTTTCGTTCTTTTATCTTATAAGGACAGTGCTACTAATGGAGTTTCTTTGCCTTGTGATGTGCAACCACTTATGGAGGAGTTCGCGGATGTGTTCCCGGAAGAGATTCCAAGTGGATTACCTCCAGTTCGTGGGATCGAGCACCAGATCGACTTCGTACCCGGCGCAGTATTGCCCAACCGACCGGCGTACCGCACGTCCCCTGAAGAGATGAAGGAGATGGATCGCCAAGTAAAGGAGTTGCTAGAGAAGAAGCAAATCCGAGAGTCGATGAGCCATTGTGCAGTTCCAGTCATTCTAGTGCCTAAAAAGAACAACGAATGGAGAATGTGCATGGATTGCCGCGCCATCAACAAGATAACAGTTAAGTAAAGATTTCATATCCCTAGACTTGATGATATGCTAGATGAATTAAGTGGTTCTCATGTGTTTTCTAAGATAGATTTGAGATCTGGTTATTTTCAAGTTAGAATGCATGAAGGGGATGAATGGAAAACTGCGTTTAAGACAAAGCATGGTTTATATGAGTGGTTAGTTATGCCTTTTGGTCTCACTAATGCACCGAGCATGTTTATGAGGTTAATGAATCATGTTTTGCGTGATGTGATTGGTAAATTTGTTGTTGTCTACTTTGATGATATTTTGATTTACAGTCACAATGCACAGGCGCACATAGATCATCTTAGGCGTGTTTTCTGTCTTCTGTGTGATGCTAAGATGTATGGAAACTTGTCTAAATGTTCTTTTTGCATGGATGAAGTCGTGTTTTTAGGCTTTGTCGTTAGTTCACGAGGTATTGAGGTAGACCGTTCCAAAATCAAAGCGATTGAGGAATGGCCAACCCCGAAAAACGCCTCTGAGGTTCGATCATTCCATGGTCTAGCTGGGTTTTACCGTCGTTTTGTACGGGATTTCTCCAGTATAGCCGCCCCTCTTACTGAGCTAAGTAAGAAGGATCAGAAATTTGAGTGGGGTAAACAACAAGAGAATGCTTTTAATACTTTGAAATCGTTGTTATGTTCTGCTCCTGTTTTATGTTTACCTGATTTTTCCAAAACTTTTGAGATCGAGTGTGATGCCTCCGGGATAGGTATTGGTGCTGTTTTGATGCAGGAAAAACGTCCCGTGGCATACTTCAGTGAGAAGTTAAATGGCGCCTCCCTTAGGTACTCCACGTACGATAAAGAGCTCTACGCTTTGAAGCGAGCGTTGGACACATGGCAGCACTATCTTTGGCCTAAGGAGTTCGTCATCCACACGGATCATAAAAGCTTGAAACACTTGAAAGGGCAAAACAATCTGAACAAGAGGCATGTGAGATGGGTCAAGTTCATCGAGTCCTTCCCGTATGTTATCAAGTACAAGAAAGGTGAGGAAAACGTGGTCGCCGACGGCCTATCAAGAAGGTACGCTCTTTTGAACTTAATGCATGCTAAGATGCTTGGTTTTGAGTCTATTAAAGCACTGTATGTTGAGGACGCCTATTTCAGCCCCATCTATGCTTCATGTAGCTCGAAATCTAGGTCTTATGATGGTTATTATGTGCATGATGGTTTTCTGTTCAAAGAGTCGAAATTATGCATCTCTACTTGTTCTATGTGTGAGTTATTAGTGTTAGAATCGCATGCGGGAGGTTTAATGGGTCACTTTGGTGTGCATAAAACATTGAACTTGCTGCATGAACACTTCTTTTGGCCGCATATGCGTAAGGATGTAGAGAATGTGTGTAGTCGTTGCATTACTTGTCGTCAAGCTAAATCCACTTCATACTCCTTTGGTCTTTACTCGCCCCTACCCGCCCCCTCATCTCCTTGGATTGATATTTCTATGGATTTCATCTTAGGATTGCCTAGGTCTAGGTCGGGTAAGGATTCTGTGTTTGTTGTAGTTGATAGGTTTTCCAAAATGGCTCATTTCATTGCATGTAGGAAAACTGATGATGCTATACATGTTGCCAACTTGTTCTTTGTGCATGTTGTTAGATTGCATGGAATTCCTCGTACTATTGTTAGTGATAGGGATTCTAAGTTTTTAGGACATTTCTGGCATGTTTTGTGGGGAAAATTAGGTACTAAGTTATTGTTTTCTACTGCATGTCATCCACAAACCGATGGTCAAACTGAGGTTGTGAATCGCACTTTGGGAGCTTTACTTAGGTCTCTAATGAAGAATAATTTGAAGTCATGGGAAGAATGTCTACCATATGCTGAATTTGCTTACAATCGTGTTGTGCATTCTTCTACTAACATGTCTCCTTTTGAGGTAGTTTATGGATTTAATCCGTTAACTCCTAATGATTTGTTACCTTTACCTATTGAGCATCTGACAAGTGTTAAAGGTATGAAAAGAGCTGATTTTATTCAAGAGATGTATGAGAAGGTACGTGCCCGGATTGAGCACCAAGGCTCAAGGATAGCCGCCGCACGCAACACGAGGCACAAACGTGTCATCTTTCAGCCCGGAGATCGAGTTTGGGTACACCTTAGCCCTGGCCGATTTCCTAACTTGAGGAAGTCCAAGTTGTCGCCCCGTGGAGATGGTCCCTTCACTGTTCTAAGCCGTGTTAATGATAATGCATACCGCATTGATCTACCTGGTGAGTATAAGTGTTCTTCTACGTTTAATGTTGCTGATTTATCTCGTTTTGTTGCAGATGAATTCGACCATGATGAGGAGTCAAATTCGAGGACGAATTCTTTTCAGCAGGGGGGGAATGATGAGAATATCCATAGCAATGAGGAACTCAATGAAGAGCTTCAATTTAAAGGACCCGTCACAAGACTACAAGCTAAGAAGTTGCAAGATTATTTGCAAGCTACAATCCGTAAGAAGCTTGAAGAAGAAGACGGCGTGCAAGGAAGCTTGAAGATGATGACATTGTTGAAGATGGAAGATGGAGATCAAGATGTGGAGTGCAATACATGAAGGAGGCGTGCAAGTGTGCTTTTGTTGGGCTTGACGTGTATACTTGCTATTCAGCCCAAGTTAAGCATGCATGGTGGAAAAGCCCAAAATAATTGGCCCTTGATGATCCAATTAAGGGGATTGATTTATTAGTCTATAGTATTTTATTTATTATATTATGGACGAAATTTTGCAGATTTTTAGTTAGGATTTTTTGGTTATTTTAGATAGAATTTTGACTAGATTTTTAAGATAAGGCAAGATCTACAAAATCTACCTTAAATAGAATTCTAGTTTAGGAAATATCCAAATCCAATTCTAGATTGATTTGGACTACAATTTTCGGTCCTTAGCTTAAAGTTTTCGATCCCACCTATTATTATAAATAGGGGATCCATGCTTCATTGTTATTTTAGACTATATTTGATTATTAAGCCTTTGCTTTCAATATCGTCTCTCCCCATTTAATCTTTTGTGAGTTTAGATAATTAAATTCATACTCTTAGATTTAGCATCTCTAACTTTTACAAAGGGAATTCGCTGTCCACGTTCGAGGGATCGTCGGAAACTCGCTATCCGAAGAACAACTTAAAGAATTTGGCCTTGTGTACGTTCGAGATTCAAGGCAACTTTCGGGTTGTGATTCACAACACCTCAACATCACCGCCGCCATCATCTTCACCGCCACCACCAACCACCTTCCGTGCCAAGTCCAGCCACCATCACCGCCGTCCAAGCCGTCGCCGTTCGTGTCCAATTCATCGTTCAATCCGTAAGTCCATTACAACTCTATCATATCCTATCTACCCTAGCCCTTCTAAACCCATTCAACATCTTCGAAATTCCTTCCATAAAACCATCCCAAATACCGTTCATAACAGCCATCTTTGTTTGGATTTGTGTTATTTTTGTGTGTCATAAGTCTAGGTATTTTAGTTGAGTCTTAGTCGTCTAGTTTGTTCCATTATTCTTCCGCATATTTTACTTTGATTCTTGAGTCATAGAAGACACAAAAACTTACGTGTGTCGACGTGTGTTCGTTCCTAGAGTTCGGGTCGTATCAACCCATACACCATATACACCAAATTCTCGTCATCTCTACCGCAACAACAACATGATCACACCTGAGTTTGAAGGTCTATACTATCCCGACATCTATTTGGATTGGGAATGCAAAGTAGAAAAACTTTTTGAGTGCTATGACTTCCCCGAGAAAAAGAAAGTGCAGCTAGTTTCGTCAAAGTTTAAAGGCTACGCAACAACATGGTGGGAATTCCAGCAGAACCGGTGCCATAGAGATCACCTTCCACCTATCGACACATGGTGTGAGTTGAAAGATTTGATGCGAAAACGCTTCATTCCAGACCACTACCAATGGGAGTTGGAGGAAAAGCTATACAAGCTTAGATAAAGAGATCGAAGTGTAAATGACTACTACAACAAAATGATTGAAGCTATGAGACGAGCTGATATAGAAGAATATCCAGAAGACACCATGGATAGATTTCTAGCTGGTCTACGAATAGCAATCCGTGAAAGAGTAGCATTGTACCGCTTCGACGAGTTGGAAGACATGGTGGAATACGCCATTCGAATAGAAAAGTGGCTAGAGGAACTAGAGATGAAGTCAAAAGAGGAGGTTCAAGTAGAGTCGAGCTTTGCCACCCATGATGCTTCTACTTCCAAGGTACCAATTCTAGACTTCGTTGAAGTACCTTTTATCTCATTACCATCTGTTTCTATGTGCTTAGAAGATGACATAGTTGAAGAATCTAAGCCAGAGTTGGACATGATAAAAACATCGAATAAGAAGATGCCAGTTTTAGAGGAGTTAGTTCAAGATGATTGTAATCAAGAGGAGTTGGTTTCCATTCATGTTGATGAAGAGGTGCCCATTCTCAAAATTACTAATCCGGAGAAGACAAGTATAGAAGATTGCAATTTGGATGTTTTGTCCATGGAGATGACAAGTCCTGAAGATTGTATGGATGATAAACTACAAATTGTGAATTTGGAGATCCATGATGCAGTTGAGGAAGCCGAAGAAGTTGAAGAGTTGTTGCAGATACAACCTTGTTATGAAAAGGAGAATGATATCCGTGAGACAATGGTTGAAGATCTTGAAGAGCTCGAACAAGCTAACATGGAGGAGCTGCCGAGTTCTAACATTTTTTGTCAACCGTTTTCTTGTTATATCTTTATTCTACAGGTTGTTAAAGAAATTCCATTGGAAGTTGATGTACCACCAGATTTGATCATGAATGCCATGTCAAGGCAATCTATGGAGCTAGAGTTTCGGATGATTAACACAATTGGAATGTTCTCGTTCATGTTCATGAAGATGTGTTTTATGTAGCTTGTGCAAAAAGAATTTGATGACCAGTTTGTGTTCGTCTTTGATCCCGGAGGGGAATGATGAAGCCACGAAAAGCCTTGAAGAACTTAATCCGGAGCTGCAAATACGTGGTCCATTTACACGACTTCAAGCAATACAATTGCAAGGATTTTTCCAAGCATTTGTATGTAAGAAGTTCGAAGATGACAAAGGAATTGAGAGCATCCCAAAGATTGCTACTTTGTTAATAATCAAAGATTGGAGATCAAGATTTGAAGAACAATGCATGAAGATAGAACTGATGAAGTTGTGCATGCATGGCAGATTCACATTGCATAGACAAGTTGCATGGAGTTTTCGTCCCCCTTAGTTATTTAATTAAGGGATTGATTAAATAAGACTATAGTATTTAATTAGACTATGGTATTTAATTAATTAGATCAGATTTTTATTTATTTATTAGTGTAATTTTCGTCCATATTATAGTCAAGGTTGACTAGAATTGTATTTAAGGCAATTTCCTACCTTGAATAGAATTCTAGTTTAGGGAACTTCCTAGTATAGTTAGAGATCCCTTTTGGATCAATTTTTAAGCCTTTTTTATGCTAAATTTCGTCCCCCTTAGTGCTTATAAATAGGGGATCCATGTCACATTGTTACTTTAGACTATATTTGATTAATTAAGCTTTCCTTTCAATATTGTCTCAACCCCCTTTTAAATCTTTGTGAGTTTTGATTTAAAATTCATATTCTTGGAGCTAGCAACTTTAAGTCTTACTCAAGGGTATTGCTTAATCCACTAGAGGGATTAACCGGTATTCGCTAAATCGAAGATCAACTTAGAGAATTCAACCTTGGATACGTTCGAGATTCAAGGAGGCTTTCGGGTTGTGATTCACTTCAAAAATCACCATCCGTTCATCATCCACGACGATATCCACCAGCCCCCAAGTCGCACGTTCCAGCCCTTCCACAAGTCAAGATCAAGTTCATCGTTCCATTCATTCTACACGTAAGTCATTCCACCGTTAACATAACCTATCTACTCTAGCCCTTCTTCACCAAGCTTATACACGCCCAACATCACAATTTCCAGCCTATATTTCGTCCACAATACAGCCCCTATTCATTGGATTTGTGTTATATAGTTGTGTCATAGTTTAGGTGTCTTAATTGTCTAGTTTAGTCGTTACTTTGTGTCGGATTGAAGCCCTTCAATTAGTTGACGTGTTTCGATTATTAAGTCTTCCGCTACGTTGTTATTATCATCCTAGATTACTTGTCTGAGTCGTATCATAAAAGGTACTTCAATGAAATCTAGATTTGGTACCTTGAAAGTGGAATCGGCATTGATGGTGATGAACTCAAATGGTAACTCAACATTAATTTCCACTTCTTCTTTCTTGACTTCAACTGGCTTTTCCTCCGGTTTGGCATCGGTTGGGGGCTGCATTGATGGTGTAGGCCATGTAGGTGGTGTAGTAATAGGTGGTCGAACAATTGGTGTAGGCCGAGCATATACGGGTGTTGTAGGGTTGGGCCTATAGCTAGACTGTTGTGCAACACGTCCCAAACGTTTCTCAACTTGTATAGCATAGTACACCATGTCTTCTATCTCCTCGTAGTGATATACTGCGACCTCTTCTCAGATTGACCGTCGTAGACCAGCTAGAAACCTCTCCATTGTATCCTCTAGATACTCATCTACATCAGCTCGTCTCATGGCTTCAATCATTTGGGTAGTAATCATCTACAGTATGGCCTCCTTGTCTAGGCTTATGTAGCTTTTCTTCCAACTCCCATTGGTAGTGGTCTGGAATGAAGCATTTCCGCATCAAATCTTTCAACTCACGCCATGTGTCGATAGGTGGAAGGTGGTCTCTGTGGCACCGATTTTGCTGGAATTCCCACCATGTTGTTGCGTAGCCTTTAAACTTTGACGAAACTAGCTGCACTTTTTTTTTCTCGGGGAAGTCATTAGCACTCAAAAAGTTTTTCTACTTTGCGTTCCCAATCCAAATAGATGTCGGGATAGTATAGACCTTCAAACTCAGGTACGATCATGTTGTTGTTGCGGTAGAGATGGGGAGGATTTGGTGTATAGGGTGTATGGGTATACGGAGTATGATTGGTGTATGGTGTATAGACCGAATGGTACATGGGTGCATATGTGTATGGTCCGGATGGTGTATATGAGTGTGAACAGATGATATATGTGGAATAAGATGAATTTTCGATCCCCTTGATGATGGTGGCTGAAAATTTGAAGGGAGGAAGTGTATATGGAAGGTTTGGAAGGATTTGGATGGAAGAAAGTTAGAAAAGGAAAGAATTAGATGTATTTTTGATGTTTCCAAATAGAATAGGAATCCAAAAATAAATCCCAAAGGTAGAAGGAAAGAAATAGGAAAGAAAAAGGAAAGAAATATTAGGTAATTTGGAAAGTGTTACACAATTGTGACACAATTCTAAATATCCTAATTGGACTAGACTCTAAAAAGAAATAACCAAAAATAAATTATAACTCAAAAGGAAACTACCAAAATAAAACAAAACTTGGAAGGAAACTTCCAAAAATAAAATAAGACTCAAAAGGAAATTACCAACTAAGGAATTATCCTAGAAGGAAATTACCAAAATTAAAATAAACTCACAAGGTAAATACCAACTATAGAGAAGTACCAAAAGGAAAGTACCAAAATTAAAGAAACACAAAAGGAAACAATGAATATACCTCTTTTTTTTTAATTTTCGGATTTTTTTCCCTTTTTTTTATCCGAATTTTTTTTTTCTTTTTTTTTTTCGACGGCTTTTTTCTCTCTTTTTTTTTTGTCGATGCTCTTTTTTTTTCAATTGATAGCTATGCTATTACAACTCGATAAAATAAAAATAAAGAAGACACGTAAGACGACACGTAGGATAAAAATGACACGTCGGATTGAACCACGACCAGCAGAGCTGACGTGGCTCTGATGCCAAATTTATGATACGACCTGGACAAATAATCTAGGACGAATCTAGAGACGTAGCGGAAGACTTAAGAATCGAAACACGTCAGAATTAAGAAGGATTCAATCCGACACAAAATTACGGCTAATCTAGACAATTAAAATACCTAGAAAAATGACACAAACTATATAACACAATACCAAAGGTTAAAGGGGCTGAAAGGGAACGCGTATGGGGGCTGGAATTAATGAAGGATTCGTGTGTTTGTGCCTTGTGAAGAAGACTTGGAGTAGATAGAAATATGATAGGGATGAAACGAACTTACCTGTTGAATGGAACGGTTGATGAAATTCAAACTTGGGGACTGAATTGAGGCGTGCGTCGATGAGGATGGAAGACGTCGATGATGGTTGATGGATGATGATTCGTTGATGTGAATCACAACACGATAGCCTCCTTGAATCTCGAACGTACCCAAGGATGAAATCTCTAAGTTGATCTTCGGATAGCGAATACCGGTTAATCCCTCAAATGGATTAAGCAATACCCTTGAATAAGACTTAAAGTTGCTAGCTCCAAGAATATGAATTTTCAATCAAAACTCACAAAGATTTAAACAGGGTTGAGACAATATTTAAAGCAAAGCTTAATTAATCAAATATAGTCTAAAATATCAATGTAACATGGATCCCCTATTTATAGGGTTAAAAGGCACGAAAATATTAAGAAAAAAAGGCCTAAAAACTGATCCAAAAGGGATCTCTAACTATACTAGGAAGTTCCCTAAACTAGAATTCTATTCAAGGTAGGAAATTGCCTTAAATACAATTCTAGTCAACCTTGACTATAATATGGACGAAAATTACATTAAATTAAATAAAAATCTGAACTAAACTATAGACTAACATAATTAAACAAATACTATAGTCTAAATAAAATTCAACAAGGCCGGAACTACTCGGTATGGGCATACCGACCGAAACTAGTTGGTTTGGGCATACCGACGGGTTCACGCACTTCAACTCTTCATCTTCATGTATTATTCTTCAAACCTTGATCTCTAATCTTTGATTGTTAACAAGGTAACAATCTTGGGGCTGCATTTAACTTCTTCTAATTCTTCAAACTTCTTGCGAATAATTGCTTGGAAACAACCTTGCAATTTCTTGGCT
Source organism: Perilla frutescens (assembly GCA_026008535.1). Classification (NCBI taxonomy): domain Eukaryota; kingdom Viridiplantae; phylum Streptophyta; class Magnoliopsida; order Lamiales; family Lamiaceae; genus Perilla; species Perilla frutescens. The sequence goes on from BRKX01000004.1 coordinate 21,028,037, forward strand.
CGAAATCGTGTAATTGAACCTCTAAATGACAGCTCCGGATTTAGTTCTTCAAGGCCTTGTATGGCTTCATCATTCCCCTCCTCTTGAAAAGAATTCGTCCTCGAATTCAATTCTCCGGGATCAAAGACGAACAAGAACTGATCATCAAACTCCTTTTGCACGAGCTGCATAAAACACATCTTCATGAACGTACATATCAAGTTGGTGTCAAATGGCCAAAACTCTAGCTCCATAGTTTGCCTTGACATGGCATTCATGATCAAATCTGGTGGTACATCAACTTCCAATGGAATTTCTTTAACAACCTGTAAAATAAAGACATCACAAGAAAACGGTTGACAAAAAATGTTAGAACTCAGCGGCTTCTCCATGTTTGCTTGTACGAACTCCTTATGATCTTCAACCACTGCCTCACGGATGTCATTCTCCTTTTTAAAATAAGGTTGTATCTCCAGCAACTCTTCAACTTCTTCGGCTTCCTCAACTGCTTCATGGATCTCCAAATTCACAATTTGTAGTTTATCCTCCATACAATCTTTAGGACTTGTCATCTCCATGGACAAAACATCCAAACTGCAATCTTCTATACTTGTCTTCTCCGGATTAGTAATTTCGAGAATGGGCACTTCTTCATCAACATGAATGGAAACCGACTCCTCTTGATTACAATCGTCTTGAACTAACTCCTCCAAAACTGGCATCTCCTCATTGGTTGTTTCTATCATGTCCAACTCTGGCTTAGATTCTTCAACTATCTCATCTTCTAAGCACATAGAAACAGATGGTAATGAGATAAAAGGTACTTCAATGAAATCTAGATTTGGTACCTTGGAAGTGGAATCGGCATTGATGGTGATGAACTCAGATGGTAATTCAACATTAATTTCCACTTCTTCTTTCTTGACTTCAACTGGCTTTTCCTCCGGTTTGGCATCGGTTGGGGGCTGCATTGATGGTGTAGGCCATGTAGCTGGTGTAGCAATAGGTGGTCGAACAATTGGTGTAGGCCGAGCATATACGGGTGTTGTAGGGTTGGGCCTATATCTAGACTGTTGTGCAACACGTCCCAAACGTTTCTCAACTTGTATAGCATAGTACACCATGTCTTCTATCTCCTCGTAGTGATATACTGCGACCTCTTCTCGGATTGACCGTCGTAGACCAGCTAGAAACCTCTCCATTGTATCCTCTAGATACTCATCTACATCAGCTCGTCTCATGGCTTCAATCATTTGGTTGTAGTAATCATCTACAGTATGGCCTCCTTGTCTAAGCTTATGTAGCTTTTCTTCCAACTCCCATTGGTAGTGGTCTGGAATGAAGCGTTTCCGCATCAAATCTTTCAACTCACGCCATGTGTCGATAGGTGGAAGGTGGTCTCTGTGGCACCGATTTTGCTGGAATTCCCACCATGTTGTTGCGTAGCCTTTAAACTTTGACGAAACTAGCTGCACTTTTTTTTTCTCGGGGAAGTCATTAGCACTCAAAAAGTTTTTCTACTTTGCGTTCCCAATCCAAATAGATGTCGGGATAGTATAGACCTTCAAACTCAGGTACGATCATGTTGTTGTTGCGGTAGAGATGGGGAGGATTTGGTGTATAGGGTGTATGGGTATACGGAGTATGATTGGTGTATGGTGTATAGACCGAATGGTACATGGGTGCATATGTGTATGGTCCGGATGGTGTATATGAGTGTGAACAGATGATATATGTGGAATAAAATGAATTTTCGATCCCCTTGATGATGGTGGCTGAAAATTTGAAGGGAGGAAGTGTATATGGAAGGTTTGGAAGGATTTGGATGGAAGAAAGTTAGAAAAGGAAAGAATTAGATGTATTTTTGAAGTTTCCAAATAGAATAGGAATCCAAAAATAAATCCCAAAGGTAGAAGGAAAGAAATAGGAAAGAAAAAGGAAAGAAATATTAGGTAATTTGGAAAGTGTTACACAATTGTGACACAATTCTAAATATCCTAATTGGATTAGACTCTAAAAAGAAATAATCAAAAATAAATTATAACTCAAAAGGAAACTACCAAAATAAAACAAAACTTGGAAGGAAAGTTCCAAAAATAAAATAAGACTCAAAAGGAAATTACCAACTAAGGAATTATCATAGAAGGAAATTACCAAAATTAAAATAAACTCACAAGGTAAATACCAACTATAGAGAAGTACCAAAAGGAAAGTACCAAAATTAAAGAAACACAAAAGGAAACAATGAATATACCTCTTTTTTTTTAATTTTCGGATTTTTTTCCCTTTTTTTTATCCGAATTTTTTTTTTCTTTTTTTTTTTCGACGGATTTTTTCTCTCTTTTTTTTTTTGTCGATGCTCTTTTTTTTTCAATTGATAGCTATGCTATTACAACTCGATAAAATAAAAATAAAGAAGACACGTAAGACGACATGTAGGATAAAAATGACACGTCGGATTGAACCACGACCAGCAGAGCTGACGTGGCTCTGATGCCAAATTTATGATACGACCTGGACAAATAATCTAGGACGAATCTAGAGACGTAGCGGAAGACTTAAGAATCGAAACACGTCAGAATTAAGAAGGATTCAATCCGACACAAAATTACGGCTAATCTAGACAATTAAAATACCTAGAAAAATGACACAAACTATATAACACAATACCAAAGGTTAAAGGGGCTGAAAGGGAACGCGTATGGGGGCTGGAATTAATGAAGGATTCGTGTGTTTGTGGCTTGTGAAGAAGACTTGGAGTAGATAGGATATGATAGGGATGAAACGAACTTACGTGTTGAATGGAACGGTTGATGAAATTCAAACTTGGGGGCTGAATTGAGGCGTGCGTCGATGAGGATGGAAGACGTCGATGATGGTTGATGGATGATGATTCGTTGATGTGAATCACAACCCGATAGCCTCCTTGAATCTCGAACGTACCCAAGGATGAAATCTCTAAGTTGATCTTCGGATAGCGAATACCGGTTAATCCCTCAAATGGATTAAGCAATACCCTTGAATAAGACTTAAAGTTGCTAGCTCCAAGAATATGAATTTTCAATCAAAACTCACAAAGATTTAAACGGGGTTGAGACAATATTTAAAGCAAAGCTTAATTAATCAAATATAGTCTAAAGTATCAATGTAACATGGATCCCCTATTTATAGGGTTAAAAGGCACAAAAATAATAAGAAAAAAAGGCCTAAAAACTGATCCAAAAGGGATCTCTAACTATACTAGGAAGTTCCCTAAACTAGAATTCTATTCAAGGTAGGAAATTGCCTTAAATACAATTCTAGTCAACCTTGACTATAATATGGACGAAAATTACATTAAATTAAATAAAAATCTGAACTAAACTATAGACTAACATAATTAAATAAATACTATAGTCTAAATAAAATTCAACAAGGCCGGAACTACTCGGTATGGGCATACCGACCGAAACTAGTTGGTTTGGGCATACCGACGGGTTCACGCACTTCAACTCTTCATCTTCATGTATTATTCTTCAAACCTTGATCTCCAATCTTTGATTGTTAACAAGGTAATAATCTTGGGGCTGCATTTAACTTCTTCTAATTCTTCAAACTTCTTGCGAATAATTGCTTGGAAACAACCTTGCAATTTCTTGGCTCGAAATCGTGTAATTGAACCTCTAAATGTCAGCTCCGGATTTAGTTCTTCAAGGCCTTGTATGGCTTCATCATTCCCCTCCTCTTGAAAAGAATTCGTCCTCGAATTCAATTCTCCGGGATCAAAGACGAACAAGAACTGATCATCAAACTCCTTTTGCACAAGCTGCATAAAACACATCTTCATGAACGTACATATCAAGTTGGTGTCAAATGGCCAAAACTCTAGCTCCATAGTTTGCCTTGACACGGCATTCACGATCAAATCTGGTGGTACATCAACTTCCAATGGAATTTCTTTAACAACCTGTAAAATAAAGACATCACAAGAAAACGGTTGACAAAAAATGTTAGAACTCAGCGGCTTCTCCATGTTTGCTTGTACGAACTCCTTATGATCTTCAACCACTGCCTCATGGATGTCATTCTCCTTTTTAAAATAAGGTTGTATCTCCAACAACTCTTCAACTTCTTCGGCTTCCTCAACTGCTTCATGGATCTCCAAATTCACAATTTGTAGTTTATCCTCCATACAATCTTTAGGACTTGTCATCTCCATAGACAAAACATCCAAACTGCAATCTTCTATACTTGTCTTCTCCGGATTAGTAATTTCGAGAATGGGCACCTCTTCATCAACATGAATGGAAACCGACTCCTCTTGATTACAATCGTCTTGAACTAACTCCTCCAAAACTGGCATCTCCTCATTGGTTGTTTCTATCATGTCCAACTCTGGCTTAGATTCTTCAACTATCTCATCTTCTAAGCACATAGAAACAGATGGTAATGAGATAAAAGGTACTTCAATGAAATCTAGATTTGGTACCTTGGAAGTGGAATCGGCATTGATGGTGATGAACTCATATGGTAATTCAACATTAATTTCCACTTCTTCTTTCTTGACTTCAACTGGCTTTTCCTCCGGTTTGGCATCGGTTGGGGGCTGCATTGATGGTGTAGGCCATGTAGGTGGTGTAGCAATAGGTGGTCGAACAATTGGTGTAGGCCGAGCATATACGGGTGTTGTAGGGTTGGGCCTATAGCTAGACTGTTCTGCAACACATCCCAAACGTTTCTCAACTTGTATAGCATAGTACACCATGTCTTCTATCTCCTCGTAGTGATATACTGCGACCTCTTCTCGGATTGACCGTCGTAGACCAGCTAGAAACCTCTCCATTGTATCCTCTAGATACTCATCTACATCAGCTCATCTCATGGCTTGATACGACCTAGACACGAACTAGGACAATAATAACGACGTAGCGGAAGACTTCTAAGAATCGAAACACGTCAACTAATGAAGGGAACAATCCGACACAAAATTACGGCTAATCTAGACAACTAAAATACCTAGAACTATGACACAACTAAATAACACAAACCAAAGGTTCAAGGGGGGTGAATTGGACGTGTATGAGGGCTGGATTTATGATGGAATTTCATGTGTGAGATTATGGTGAAGAAGGGCTTGGAGAAGATAGGATATGTTACTGTTTGAACGGACTTACGGATAAAACGAACGGGTGCAGAACTTGATCTTGATGGTGGCAGCCATGAATATGGTCGACGGTGGAGGGTGGATGTCGTCGTTGATGGTGTTGGACGGTGGTGATATTGTGATGATTCACAACCCGATAGCCTCCTTGAATCTCGAACGTCTTCAAGGTTGAAATCTCCAAGTTGTTCCTCGTAGCGAATACCGATCAATCCCTCAAGTGAATTGAGCAATACCCTTGAATAAGACTTGTAGTTGCTAGCTCCAAGAATGAATATTTTCGTGTGAAAAGTATTCAAAAGACAAATAGATTTGAGACACAAATTGAATGCAAAAACAATTTAATTCAACAATGTCTAAAGTATCAATGTAACAATGATCCCCTATTTATAAGTGTTAAGGGGCCCGAAAATTAAGCTAATAAGGACCGAAAATTGGAGTCCAAATAGATCTCCAATTGGACTAGAAAATTGCCTAAACTAGAATTCTATTTAAGGTAGTTTCTTCCCTTAATTAAAATTCTAGTCAAACCTATGACCATGTGACACTATGACCGAAAATTCCTACCAAAATAATTAAATAAATCTGATCTACTATAGTTTATAATTAAATAAATTAAATACTATAGTCTAAATTAAATCAACCCCATAATTAAATAACTATAGGACCGATTTTCTTCTCTAAATCGCACACACATGCACACGGCAATTACATGCACATGCACACATGCACTTGAACTCTTCATCTTCATCTCTTCAAGATTAATACTCCATGGTGTGTTCTTGATCTTCAATAGTTAATAAATTAACTATCTTGGAATTGCTTCTCTTGACTTCTTGATCTCCAATCTCAAGCTTTCTTCTAATCAACACTTGCATGTAAGCCTGCAACTTCTTAGCTCTTGATCTTGTGATTGGTCCTCTAAATTGTAACTCCGGTTCTTCTTCATCTTTGTTCTCCATGGCTTCATCATTCCTCCCCTGCTGAAAAGAATTCGTCCTCGAATTTACTTCTTCATCTTGATCGAATTCACCTACATCAAAGGGAGATAAATCAGCAACATTAAACGTGGAAGAACACTTATACTCACCAGGTAGATCAATGCGGTATGCATTGTCATTGACACAGCTTAAGACGGTGAAAGGACCATCTCCTCTTGGTGACAACTTGGATTTCCTTAGGTTAGGAAACCTTCCGGGGCTCAAATGGATCCAAACTCGATCACCGAGCTGAAATACAACACGTTTGCGATGAGTATTACGGGCGGCGACGGTTTGGGTGCCCTTGTGCTCGATCCGGGCTCTAACTTTCTCATGCATCTCCTTGATAAGATCAGCTCTCTTCAATCCTTTAACACTTGTTAGATGCTCAACAGGTAAAGGAATCAAATCATTAGGTGTTAGTGGATTAAAACCATAAACAACCTCAAATGGAGACATGTTAGTAGAAGAATGAATAACACGATTGTAAGCAAGCTCAGCATAAGGTAAACATTCTTCCCATGACTTCACATTATTCTTAATCAATGATCTAAGCAATGTTCCTAAAGTACGATTCACAACCTCAGTTTGACCATCGGTTTGTGGATGACATGCAGTAGAAAACAATAACTTAGTACCTAGCTTTCCCCAAAGAACGCGCTAAAAATGTCCTAAAAATTTAGAATCCCTATCACCAACAATAGTATGAGGAATTCCATGCAATCGAACAACATGCACAAAGAACAAATTGGCTATTTGAACAGCATCATCAGTTTTCCTACATGCAATGAAATGCGCCATTTTGGAAAACCTATCAACTACAACAAACACAGAATCTTTACCCGATCTAGATCTAGGCAATCCCAAAATAAAATCCATAGATAAATCAATCCAAGGACTAGATGGAGCGGGTAATGGCGTGTACAAACCAAAAGGATGCGAAGTAGATTTAGACTTATGACAAGTAATACATCTACTACACATGCGTTCAACATCACGTTTCATATGCGGCCAAAAGAAATGCTCATGCAACAAGGATAATGTCTTATGCACACCAAAATGTCCCATTAATCCTCCCGCATGTGATTCTAAAACAAGTAGCTTACGCATAGAACAAGTAGGAATGCACAACTTAGATCCTTTAAACAAAAACCCATCATGCACATAAAATCCTACAAATGACTTGCTAGAATTCGAACACCTAGCATATATGGGGCTGAAAAATTCGTCCATTGCATACAATGATTTAATGGACTCAAAACCAAGCATCTTAGCATGCATTAAGTTAAGCAACGTGTACCTTCGAGAGAGGGCGTCGGCGACGACGTTGTCTTCTCCTTTCTTGTACTTGATGACGTATGGAAACGACTCGATAAATTCGACCCATCTCGCATGACGCTTGTTCAAGTTGCTTTGTCCTTTCAAGTGCTTCAAGCTCTCATGATCCATGTGGATGAAGAACTCCTTGGGCCACAAGTAGTGCTGCCATGTATCCAATGCACGCTTCAAAGCGTATAGCTCTTTATCGTACGTCGAATAGCGTAAGGCGGCGCCATTGAGCTTCTCACTGAAGTACGCCACGGGACGTTTTTCCTACATCAAAACAGCACCAATACCTTTCCCGGAGGCATCATACTCGATCTCAAAAGTTTTGGAAAAATCAGGTAAACACAAAACAGGAGCAGAACACAATAAAGTCTTCAAAGTATTAAACGCATGCTCTTGTTGCTTACCCCATTCAAACTTGCGATCCTTCTTACTTAGCTCAGTAAGAGGCGCGGCAATGCTAGAGAAATCGCGCACAAAGCGACGATAAAATCCGGCAAGGCCGTGAAAGGATCGAACTTCAGACGCGGTTTTGGGTGTTGGCCATTCCTCAATCGCTTTGATTTTGGAACGATCAACCTCAATACCTCTACAACTCACAACAAAACCTAAGAATACTACTTCATTCAAGCAAAAAGAACACTTAGACATGTTGCCATACAATCGAGCATCTCTCAAAAGCATAAATACGCGCCTAAGGTGATCTAGGTGCGCCTGTGCACTGTGACTGTATATCAGGATATCATCAAAGTAAACAACAACATATTTCCCAATAACATCACGCAAAACATGGTTCATCAATCTCATAAATGTGCTCGGTGCATTTGTGAGTCCAAAAGGCATAACCAACCTGTAACGCCCCGATCCCGGGAGAAGGGCAGGGGACCGGTGCGCTACTTGGGGGAAGGGGGAAGGGGTTGTTGAACAGAAGCAATCAAAGAAATAGGGTTAGTGCCCTAAAAATTTGGGCAGCATAACCTCTATAATTGGATCAATCCACGCTTTTAAAGTGTATGAAATGACTCAAACCAGATACCATGACTCTTAGGATGAACCCAAGAAAGAATAACAAAGGCAAAATTCAATGTAAATAATAACAGTTCAAAGGTTAACTGTTAATAGGTTAGGCATGAAAAAGGCCAGACTGATGTCTGTCCAAATACTTGAAGTAAAGAGATGTCAGGCTCCCGCCTGTCGTGAAAGCAATATAAAGCCAGGCTTTTGCCTTGACATGGAAAACAATGTAAAGCCAGGCTTGCGCCTGTCTGAATAAGGAAAGTAAATAAATGCCAGGCTTTCGCCTGTCAGGAACAGAAAGTAAACGGGATTCGGAGAACCGAACACTCCGTAACAATAAAGCAAATGGGATTCGGAGAACCGAACACTCCATAACAGTAAAGAAAACGGGATTCAGAGAACCGAACACTCCGTAGCAGTAAAGAAAATGGGATTCAGAGAACCGAACACTCCATAACAGTAAAGAAAATGGGATTTGGAGAACCGAACACTCCGTAGCAATAATCAAAGTAAGCGGAAAGAACGTAGCGCATTTATTCAGACTCAAAAGGAAGCATGTTCTCAGTTAGACTCCATAGCGGAAAAGGAAACATATACATCAAATGATCGCCCTTCAGCCTTAGCACAGTCGTCCACTATCCCGCAGCTCATCCTGAAAAATATTTGAAATGATTTGGGCGTGAGTACTAATGCACTCAGTGGGTACTTTTGAGAAAAACCTTTACAATCATTTTATAAAACAGAATATCCAATCATATTTTAAGCATATCATGGAAAGCTTTCAAAACAGAAAATTTGTGAATTCCATGTATACTAAATCATTTTAGTTCCATCATTGCGCGCCACTCTCCCCTAGAACGCTTACGGTGAGTCGGTTCGTGTACACAACCCGGCTGCTTAAGGTTGGACACTGCCCTGTTTGCTTGGGGCTCGATATCGTGAACCATTATAGTTTCGTCACCAAAAACAGTAGTAAGACTTACATGAGTCAGGAGAGCACATCAAATACAGTCATGAGTTGGATATTCAATCACATTTATTTTATAAATATCAGGGCTTAATAACCCGAAAATACATTTTTATATAATAAAAACCCACCTGGTAATCAGATCTGAAATAGTTAGATCTAGATTCTGATTCTGATCTCAACTAGAAGTCTCCTTCTTCTGTGCCTACAAGATTATCCGGCAACTTAGTTTCGATGAAAGACTACCATTAGGTCAAAATCTAACCTTTCTTAGCTATGAAGTAAATATTATAATATCTACAATCTTAATACGCAACACCCAGGTCATCAAAATATTTTGACTCTTAAGGGAACTTTACTCAGGGCATTTTTATAAAGAAAAACCCTTTTGGAAGTTTTGGCATACGGGGTGGTCAAACCCGTATCCTAAAATTAACTCGGTGCAAATAAATTCATACTGCAAGATCTGCCCATTGGAAAAATATGAAACTTTAAATAAAAATACTATATTTTGACACGGAACAACTTTTGAGCTTAAAAATACGATAGGGCTATCCACGAAGGATAGATCTGAAAAAGACTACAATTTAATAATCGGATACCCAAAATATACCCGAAATTAAAAAGTGACAACATGGAAAATGTATATAAATATACATAGAACATGAAACCCTAAAGACACTTTTTGATTCGATGACCCGAAAGAGTCACCGATTTGAAAGGTGGTGGCGACTTTTGGTGTCGGTCACGATGATTTTCCATCGTGATCGTCTGTCGTGTCATCATTTCAATCACGTATTCGTGATCTACGCGTTGACACCTTCAAAATGACTATTTCAGAAATGAAATAGGAAACTAGAGTCGTACCTTCTCTAGAAGCTGCTCGGCGTTTCGATTTTGAAAATGAATGAAAAATGAAACCTTAACCTCCTATTTATAGAAGAAAAATAAATAGGATAATAACGAATAAAAGAAAGAGGATAATGATGGAATAGGATAATGACGGAAAAAGAATAGGATAATTACGAATAAGATAATATTTCGAAAAAGAAATTGGATAATGACGGATGTGCCTTAGTTATCCAAATCTATTACCTTTCACCCTAAAATTGTGCCAAGTGTTCATTTGAACTCGAAATTGGAAAATTCAAAGTTTGGCACGATGCTTGAAAATTTTTCTATCAACCCGAGAAAAATATCAGAACATATTTTTAAAGCAATTTTTGACCAAATTAAATTTTAATAGATGTCCATGGCTGGGATTTTCCTTTATTTGAATCCGTTAAGGACCCAACTTATTTCTTAGATTACCCTCAGGTAACATATGTCGAATAAAACCTTCTAAAATATTTCGGGGTATTACACAACCATTCATATAAACCATGCTTAGTCTTAAAAGCTGTTTTCCACTCATCACCCTCATGCATGCGAACTTGAAAATAACCAGATCTCAAATCAATCTTAGAAAAAATCTTAGATCCACTAAGTTCATCTAGCATATCATCAAGTCTAGGGATGGGAAAACGATACTTAACTGTTATCTTGTTGATGGCTCTGCAATCCATGCACATTCTCCATTCGTTGTTCTTCTTTGGCACTAGAATCACTGGAACTGCACATGGGCTCATCGACTCTCTGATTTGCTTCTTCTCCAACAGCTCCTTAACTTGTCGGTCTATCTCCTTGGTTTCTTCAGGTGACGTGCGGTAGGCTGGGCGATTCGGCAAGACGGCTCCGGGCACGAAATCAATCTGGTGCTCGATCCCACAAACTGGAGGTAATCCACTTGGAATCTCTTCCGGAAATATGTCCTCGAACTCCTTCATAAGTGGCTGCACATCACTAGGCAAAGAAACATCATTAGTAGCACTGTTCTTACAAGTTAAAAGAACTAATGGCAAACATGCTTTAATAGCTTTCTCAACGCCTTTAATTGTGCAAAACAGGGCTCGATTCTTCTCTTGTGTCTTGGGGGCTGAACTCACGCCTTTTCCATGTGTAATGGGGCTGGAATGAGGTAAGGAAGGGGCTGCAATGGTTGTGGAAGAAGTAGGGGGCGGCGGTGAAGATGCTTCGGCCGTGGAAGGGCTGTTGGCGGCGGCGGCTCGAACGGCTGCGGCTGCGGTCTTCTCCCGCTCTTCTTTGAACTTTGCTCGCATTATTTCTTGCTCCTCTTGAATGGCTTTGGGTGTCAAAGGTTTCAACACAGTGGTGCGGCCGTCCTTCTTAACTGTATAGGTGTTCGTGAGTCCGTCGTGTACAGCTTGTCTATCGAATTGCCATGGTCTCCCTAAAAGTATATGTGCTGCATCCATAGGAATAACATCGCATAATACAGTGTCAGAATAACGACCAATGGAAAAGGATACATGTACCTGACCGGTTACACGAACTGTGCCTCTTTCGGTAAGCCATTGCAAACGGTATGGATTTGGATGCTTCACGGTGGATAATCCAAGCTTGTCGACTGCATACTGGCTCACTGCATTGATAACACTGCCGCTATCAACTATCATCGCGCAAGTCTTGCCTTGAACAGCAACTTTCGTGTAGAAAATATTCTCTCGCTGCGATTGTTGCTCTTCTTCTCGGTTTATGTTCAGACTACGGATAGAAACTAAACTGACATGAAGATTCTCGGGTTCTTCTTCTTCAAGCTCATCTTGGGCGTCTTCTTCAGGTGAAGGGTCGGCCTTGGGTGGTTCATCATCTTCACTGGCTGATTCGAGCTCATTCTGATCCGTGATGAATAGAACTCGTCGGTTTGGGCACTGATTCTGAAAATGGCTCCAACCTTGGCATTTTGGCATTGAACATCTCGGGCTCGACTAGGGGCTAAAGTTGGCGCCGGGGTGGGCGGATTTGGCCGTTGGAACGGTGGCCTTGGTGTAGACTCGGGTCTACGGCTTGATTGCAGTGTAGAACGGTCGAAACGACGTTCCGGAGGTCCGGATTGACCACGGGGTCGAGTAGGATCAACAGAAGGAGTAGAAGGTGATGTGGAAGGTGTACCTTTACTCCAAGATTGGCGAGTAAGGGCTGAAGTCTGACTGGATCGACGGCGGCCTTCTCGCAACTGCTTTTCCACGATTGATGCGTACTGCACCTGATGAGGACATCCATAGCAATGAGGAAGTCAATGAAGAGCTTCAATTCAAAGGCCCCGTCACAAGACTAAGAGCTAAGAAGTTGCAAGATTATTTGCAAGCTACAATTCGCAAGAAGCTTGAAGAAGAAGACGGCGTGCAAGGAAGTTTGAAGATGATGAACTTGTTGTCATTGGAAGATGGAGATCAAGACATGGAGAACACAACATGAAGATGTGCATGTGTGCAAGAGGACGTGTGCATGAGCTCAAGAAGTGAAGAGGATCGACCAAGTTGAAGAAGACCAATTTTCGGTCTTTAGCTATTTTATTCTAGTAGTTATTTTATTTTAGACTATAGTATTTATTTTATTTAATTATACTATAGTTTGGATTAGATTTATTTAATTAAAATAGGGTAATTTTCGGTCATGTCAAAGTCATAGGTTGACTAGGATTTTAGATAAGGTAAGATCTACAAGTTCTACCTTAAATAGAATTCTAGTTTAGGAAACTTCCAAGTCTAGTTCTAGTTTGATTTGGGCATGAAATTTTCGGCCCTTATAGCTCTAATTTTCGGTCACCTATGTCCTATAAATAGGTGATCCATGCTTCATTGTTACTTTAGACTATATTTGATTATTAAGCCTTTGCTTTCAATATCGTCTCTCCCCTTTAAATCTTTTGTGAGTTTAGATAATTAAATTCATACTCTTAGATTTAGCACCTCTAAGTTTTACAAAGGGAATTCGCCGTCCACGTTCGAGGGATCGTCGGAAACTTGCTATCCGAAGAGCAACTTAAAGAATTTGGCCTTGTGTACGTTCGAGATTCAAGGCAACTTTCGGGTTGTAATTCACAACACTTCAACACCGCCGCCGTCCATCATCCACGACGCCTCCACCAGCCACCGCCGTCCATCCCACCTTCACCCACAAGTTCGTGTCAAGATCGTTCATCGTATCGTTCAATCCGTAAGTCCATTACGACTCTATCATATCCTATCTACCCTAGCCCTTCTAAACCCATTCAACCTCATCGAAATTCCTTCCATAAACTCATTCCAAATACCGTCCACAACAGCCCATATTTGTTTGGATTTTGTGTTATTTTGTGTGTCATTAGTCTAGGTATTTTATTTGGTCTTAGTCGTCTAGTTTGTTCAATAATTCTTCCGCATATTTTACTTTGGTTGTTTGAATCATAGAAGACACAAAAACTTACGTGTGTCGACGTGTGTTCGTTCCTAGAGTCCGGGTCGTATCATAAAAGTGGTATCAAAGCCACGTCGGCTTTGGTTCGATTTTTGTGTCGTATTTTATTTTACGTTGATCGAGTTGTAATTTAATTTTCCGTTGTTCATTGTTATCAAAAAAAAAAAGGAAGAAAAGGCACGATAAAAAAAAAAAGAAAAAAAAAAGAAAACAAAAAAAAAGAGCCGAACGATAAAAAAAAAATCGAAAAAAAAATACATTGTTTCCTTTTGTTCAATTTTTATTTTCGTACTTTCCTTTTGGTACTAGTTGTTAGTTGGTAATTACCTTAGTGAGTCTTTTCTTATTTTTGGTAGTTTCCTTCTAGATTAATTTTATTTTTGGAACTTTCCATACAAGTTCTATTTTCTTTTTGGTAACTTCCATACAAGTTTTATTTTATTTTTGGTTCATTCCTTCTAGAGTCTAGGCTAATTAAGGTATTTAGATTGTGTCACATAGATTGATACATATCCAAATCCCCTACTTACCTTATCTCTTTCTTCTTTCCTTATCTATTCTAATTCTTTCCTTCTTCTATCTAGATTTATTTTTGGAATTCCTAACATATTTGGAACTTCATTAATTGATCTAATTCTTCCCTTTCCTACCTTACCATACTCGACACCCACATCCATACCATACCACATTCGGCCACCCTCCTACATACACATACTCAACCCGTATCTCATCTACACATACCAAATTCATCTTGTTCCGAGTATAGCATTCCCGTCCTTCCTTAGAACAAACTACACGAGTTCCTACTCCCATATACACAATTTCCTGATGAGGACATCCATAGCAATGAGGAAGTCAATGAAGAGCTTCAATTCAAAGGACCCGTCACAAGACTAAGAGCTAAGAAGTTGCAAGATTATTTGCAAGCTACAATTCGCAAGAAGCTTGAAGATGAAGACGGTGTGCAAGGAAGCTTGAAAATGATGAACTTGTTGACATTGGAAGATGGAGATCAAGACATGGAGAACACAACATAAAGATGTGCACGTGTGCATGTGGGCGTGTGCATGAGCCCAAGAAGTGAAGAGAATCGGCCCAAATTAACAAGGCCAATTTTCGGTCCTTGTTGATTTTTATCTAGTAGTTATTTTATTTTGGACTATAGTATTTATTTTATTTAATTATACTATAGTTAGGATCAGATTTATTTAATTAAATAGGTCAATTTTCGGTTACAATAAGTCATAGTTTGACTAGGATTTTAGATAAGGTAAGATCTACAAGTTCTACCTTAAATAGAATTCTAGTTTAGGAAACTTCCAAGTCCAATCCTAGATTGATTTGGACTCTTAATTTTCGTCCATAATAGCTTAGATTTTCGGTCACCTATGTATTATAAATAGGTGATCCATACTTCATTGTTACTTTAGACTATATTTGATTATTAAGCCTTTGCTTTCAATATCGTGTCTCCCCATTTAATCTTTTGTGAGTTTAGATAATTAAATTCATACTCTTAGATTTAGCATCTCTAAGTTTTACAAAGGGAATTCGCCGTCCACGTTCGAGGGATCGTCGGAAACTCGCTATCCTAAGAACAACTTAAAGAATTTGGCCTTGAGTACGTTCGAGATTCAAGGCAACTTTCGGGTTGTAATTCACATCACAACCACCACCGCCGTCCAGCCACCTTCGACGCCACCACCATCCACCGTCGTCCATCTCAACCATCATCCTCAAGATCGCGTTCTCTTCCTTATATCCGTAAGTCCGTTATAACTCTATCATACCCTATCTACTCAAGCCATTCTAAACCTTTTCAACACCATCGAAAATCCATCATCCTTACCATCATCATAGCCATCTAAAACAGCCCCATATTTGTTGGATTTGTGTTATTTTGTGTGTCATACGTCTAGGTATTTTATTTGGTCTTAGTCGTCTAGTTTGTTCCATTATTTTTTCCGCTTATTTTACTTTGATTATTTGAGTCATCGAAGACACAAAAACTTACGTGTGTCGACGTGTGTTCGTTCCTAGAGTTCGGGTCGTATCATAAAAGTGGTATCAAAGCCACGTCGGCTTTGGTTCGTTTTTGTGTCGTATTTTATTTTACGTTGAATCGAGTTGTAATTTAATTCCGTGTTGTTCATTGTTACAAAAAAAAAAGAAAAGCTTCGATAAAAAAAAAAAACGATCGAAAAAAAAAAAAAAAAAATCCGAAAAAAAAAAAAATCCGAAATCAAAAAAAAAAAAATACATTGTTTCCTTTTAAGTTCAATTTTAATTTTGGTACTTTCCTTTTGGTACTAGTTGTTAGTTGGTAATTACCTTAATAAGTCTTTCTTATTTTTGGTAGTTTCCTTCAAGTTTGTTTTACTTTTGGAACTTTCCATACAAGTTCTATTTCTTGTTGGTAACTTCCTTAAGTGTCTTATTTTATTTTTGGTTCATTCCTTCTAGAGTCTAGGCTAATTAAGGTATTTAGATTGTGTCACATAGATTGATACATATCCAAATCCCCTACTTACCTTATCTATTTCTTTCTTCCTTATCTATTCTATTTCTTTCCTTCTTCTACCTAGATTTATTTTTGGAATTCCTAAACTATTTGGAACTTCATTAATTGATCTACTTCTTTCCTTTCCTACATTACTACCCATACTCGACCAACACCCCTACACACTACACCATTCGACCCCCAGTCGACTTTTCCATCTTTGGACCCATCCAAAGACCCAACCAAAGCACCCATGGAGTCATCTTCGGATCCACCCGCACCGTGGGATCCCAAGTACCATTTTGAAGCGTTGTCTAAGCATGTTCAAAGACAACACCAGGCCCTCTCCGACAAGATAGACGATTTAGTGCATGCGCTTGAACGCACTAAAACGACACCTGTCTTTCCTCTACCCATTCGAGGAAACCAACGCTTAGAGCGTCACAACGAGCCTGAAGAGGAGTACTTTGATGAGAATACTGAAGAATTTGACCGAGGACGTCGCCCGAGACGAGGCCATAGTCGAGATGACTATGAAGAAGATCGAATGCTCCACAACATCAAAACGAGCATCCCAGAATTTGAAGGCCTTCACGATCCCGATATCTATCTTGATTGGGAACGTAAGGTAGAGAAGATTTTTGCATGCTATGATTTTTCAGAAGCTAAAAAGGTGCAGCTAGCATGTTTGGAGTTTAAAGGCTACGCAGCCACTTGGTGGGAGATGCAGCAAGAAAGAAGACGAAGAAACCGAAATCCGCCCATTGACAATTGGGAGGAGATGAAAGGATTCTTGCATGGACGCTTCATTCCAGTCCACTACGAAAGAGAGCTTGAAAAGAAGCTCAACCGGATCAAGCAAGGAGCCAGATCGATTGAAGAGTACCATAAAGAGCTCGAAACTGCCCTGAATCGAGTTGGAAAAGAAGAGACCTTAAATGCTACCATCATTCGGTACATTGAAGGTATGAATCCCGACATTGCCTGTGAAGTAGAACTCAAGGAGTTCACCAGCATAGAGAGAATGGTGCAATACGCATCAATTGTGGAAAAGCAGCTACGAGAAGGTCGCCGTCGATCCAATCAAGGTTCAGCCACTACTCGACCATCTTGGAGTAAAGGTACACCTTCCACATCACCTTCTACTCCTTCTACTGATTCCACACGACCCCGAGGTCAATCCGGCCCTCCGGAACGCCGTTTCGACCGTTCTACACCGCAAGCAAGCCGTAGACCCGAGTCTACGCCCAGGCCACCATTCCAACGGCCCAATCAACCTAATCCAGCGCCGAATTCAGCCCCTAGTCAAGCCCGTGACATCCAGTGTCATAAATGCCAAGGTTGGGGTCATTTTCAGAACCAATGTCCGAACCGGCGTGTTCTGTTCCTCAATGAACAGAATGGACTTGAATCAGCTAGTGAAGATGAAGAGGAGCCTCAGGCCACCGCCCTTGAAGTAGTTGAGGTCCCTGAAGTCAAGCCAGATGATGAAGAAGTCGAGCTACCTCATGTCAGCTTGGTTTCTATTCGCAGTCTGAACATCAACCGTCAAGACGAAGAGCAATCTCAACGAGAGAACATCTTCTACACTCGAGTTGCCATCAAAGATCAGACTTGTGCCATGATCATCGACAGTGGGAGTGTAATCAACGCAATCAGTCAGTATGCCATTGATAAACTCGCCCTCACCACAACAAAGCATCCAAAACCGTACAAGTTGCAGTGGCTCACAGATCGCGGATCCATTCGAGTGACAGGTCAGGTACACGTTACTTTTACTAAAGGTCGCTATTCTGACACTGTTCTTTGTGATGTTATTCCTATGGAAGCAGCCCATATGCTTTTAGGAAGACCGTGGCAGTTCGACAGAAAAGCGGTTCACGATGGTTTGGCCAACACCTATTCGATCACTAGAGACGGCCGCACCACTGTACTCACTCCTAAAGCCGTTGCAGAGGATCAAGAAAGGATGTAAGAGAGATTCAAGCAAGAACGGGCAAAACAAGCCGCAGCCGCAGCACGAACCAGTTCGGCCGCCACCTCTCAGCCGAACACCACACAAAGTTCGACCAATGCAGCCCCTAAGACACCTTCTAATGATGTCTTAGCTCGTGGAAAAGCAACCGGATCAGCCCCAAGTCAAGAGAAGAATGGATCCCTGTTCATCTCAGTTAAAGGCGTAGAAAAAGCACTAAAAGCAGGTTTACCTTTCGTTCTTTTATCTTATAAGGACAGTGCTACTAATGGTGTTTCTTTTCCTTGTGATGTGCAGCCCCTTATGGAGGAGTTCGCGGACGTGTTCCCGGAAGAGATTCCAAGTGGATTACCTCCAGTTCGTGGGATCGAGCACCAGATCGACTTCGTACCCGACGCAGTCTTGCCCAACAGACCGGCGTACTGCACGTCCCCTGAAGAGACGAAGGAGATCGATCACCAAGTGAAGGAGTTGCAAGAGAAGAAGCAAATCCGAGAGTCGATGAGCCCTTGTGCAGTTCCAGTCATTCTAGTGCCCAAGAAGAACAACGAATAGAGAATGTGCATGGATTGCCGCGCCATCAACAAGATAATAGTTAAGTACAGATTTCCTATCCCTAGACTTGATGATATGCTAGATGAATTAAGTGGTTCTCATGTGTTTTCTAAGATAGATTTGAGATCTGGTTATTTTCAAGTTAGAATGCATGAAGGGGATGAATGGAAAACTGCGTTTAAAACAAAGCATGGTTTATATGAGTGGTTAGTTATGCCTTTTGGTCTCACTAATGCACCGAGCACATTTATGAGGTTAATGAATCATGTTTTGCGTGATGTGATTGGTAAATTTGTTGTTGTCTACTTTGATGATATTTTGATTTACAGTCACAATGCACAGACGCACATAGACCATCTTAGGCGTGTTTTCTGTCTTCTGCGTGATGCTAAGTTGTATGGAAACTTGTCTAAATGTTTTTTTTGCATGGATGAAGTCGTGTTTTTAGGCTTTGTCATTAGTTCATGAGGTATTGAGGTAGACCGTTCCAAAATCAAAGCGATTGAGGAATGGCCAACCCTGAAAAACGCCTCAGAGGTTCGATCCTTTCATGGATTAGCTGGGTTTTACCGTCGTTTTGTACGGGATTTCTCCAGTATAGCCGCCCCTCTTACTGAGCTAAGTAAGAAGGATCGGAAATTTGAGTGGGGTAAATAACAAGAGCATGCTTTTAATACTTTGAAGTCATTGTTATGTTCTGCTCCTGTTTTGTGTTTACCTGATTTTTCTAAGACTTTTGAGATCGAGTGTGATGCCTCCGGTATAGGTATTGGTGCTGTTTTGATGCAGGAAAAATGTCCCGTGGCATACTTCAGTGAGAAGTTAAATGGCGCCTCCCTTAGGTACTCCACGTACGATAAAGAGCTCTACGCTTTGAAACGTGCGTTGGACACATGGCAGCACTATCTTTGGCCTAAGGAGTTCGTCATCCACACGGATCATGAAAGCTTGAAGCACTTGAAAGGGCAAAACAATTTGAACAAGAGACATGCGAGATGGGTCGAGTTCATCGAATCCTTTCCGTATGTTATCAAGTACAAGAAAGGCGAGGAAAACGTGGTCGCCGATGCCCTATCAAGAAGGTACGCTCTTTTGAACTTAATGCATGCTAAGATGCTTGGTTTTGAGTCTATTAAAGCTTTGTATGTTGAGGACGCCTATTTCAGCCCCATATATGCTTCATGTAGCTCGAAATCTAGGTCTTATGATGGTTATTATGTGCATGATGGTTTTCTGTTCAAAGAGTCGAAATTATGCATCCCTACTTGTTCTATGCGTGAGTTATTAGTGTTAGAATCGCATGCGGGAGGTTTAATGGGTCACTTTAGTGTACATAAGACATTGAACTTGCTGCATGAACACTTCTTTTGGCCGCATATGCATAAGGATGTAGAGAACGTGTGTAGTCGTTGCATTACTTGTCGTCAAGCTAAATCCACTTCCCACCCTTTTGGTCTTTACTCGCCCCTACCCGCCCCCTCATCTCCTTGGATTGATATTTCTATAGATTTCATCTTAGGATTGCCTTGATCTAGGTCGGGTAAGGATTCTGTGTTTGTTGTAGTTGATAGGTTTTCCAAAATGGCTCATTTTATTGCATGTAGGAAACTGATGATGCTATACATGTTGCCAACTTGTTCTTTGTGCATGTTGTTAGATTGCATGGAATTCCTCGTACTATTGTTAGTGATAGGGATTCTAAGTTTTTAGGACATTTCTGGCGTGTTTTGTGGGGAAAATTAGGTACTAAGTTATTGTTTTCTACTGCATGTCATCCACAAACCGATGGTCAAACTGAGGTTGTGAATCGCACTTTAGGAGCTTTACTTAGGTCTCTAATTAAGAATAATTTGAAGTCATGGGAAGAATGTCTACCATATGCTGAATTTGCTTACAATCGTGTTGTGCATTCTTCTACTAACATGTCTCCTTTTGAGGTAGTTTATGGATTTAATCCGTTAACTCCTAATGATTTGTTACCTTTACCTGTTGAGCATCTAACAAGTGTTAAAGGTATGAAAAGAGCTGATTTTATTCAAGAGATGCATG
Source organism: Perilla frutescens (assembly GCA_026008535.1). Classification (NCBI taxonomy): domain Eukaryota; kingdom Viridiplantae; phylum Streptophyta; class Magnoliopsida; order Lamiales; family Lamiaceae; genus Perilla; species Perilla frutescens. The sequence continues at coordinate 21,048,824 of BRKX01000004.1, forward strand.
AGAAGGTACGTGCCCGGATTGAGCACCAAGGTTCAAGGATCGCCGCCGCACGCAACACGAGGCGCAAACGTGTCATCTTTAAGCCCGGTGATCGTGTTTGGGTACATCTAAGTCCCGGCCGATTTCCTAACTTGAGGAAATCCAAGTTGTCGCCCCGTGGAGATGGTCCCTTCACTGTTCTAAGCCGAGTTAATGACAATGCATACCGCATTGATCTACCTGGTGAGTATAAGTGTTCTTCTACGTTTAATGTTGCTGATTTATCTCCTTTTGTTGCAGATGAATTCGACTATAATGATGTGACCTGGACAATTAATCCAAGACACAAGATATACGCATGCGGAAGACTTTTAGATCGAAACACGTCAGGCGAATGAAGGATTCAATCCGACTAACTAGACTAAAACTCAACTAAAATAAGAATAAAAGACTCGATTAAACTAGAACTTACTAGGATAATTTGTGGAAGATAGGAGGCGGACGAATAGTGTCTTATGGATGAAGGTAGTGGCGTCGAGATATAGATGATAGGTAGAATGGAATGGAACTTCAGCTGAACCCCGGCTTCTAGAGACGAAACGCAGCTACTTCGATTTGCTCCGATTTGTTAGCAATTCTCCCAAGTACTCGTTGTACCCTGAAGAACTTGAATAAGACTATTGAATTGCTAGATCAATAGAATTGTGTTTGATCAACCAAAGGATCGATAAATGTGATCAACCAAAGGATCGGTGAGACAATTGAAAATAAACTTCAAAATATTATTCAACGTCTGAATTATGAATGTCACATGGTGCTCCTATTTATAGGAGTGTATGTGGATGAAAATTAGAGTCCTAATAATAGAAGAATTCAAAATAAACTAGTTCTAATATATCTAGGATTGTTACCTTATCCAAAATCTGGTTTTAAGGTAAGAATCAAAAGATACCAAAAATAAAGATAACAAAAATCTATCTAAATTTAACTAGATAAGGATAAATCCCAAAGTGGATTTGGGCTGGATATTCTCTCCTATTTGGACTTAATTAATCACAACAATGGGCTGAATTAAGTGATTAAATTCGTGGCCCATGACATAATTAATCTTGCCACCTTTGCATGAAAAACAGCATCTCCCGATTTCCCATGCAAACGCGTATAACTTTTCATACACACGTCCAAATGGCTTCGTTCTTCTTCTCACGTCTTCATGCTTCATTCTTTATTATAAAATGATAGCATGTTGACCAATCTCGGGTTGAATATTTGATCTTCATGGGCTGCCCAAAATATCTGAATATTTTCATGCACTTGTGTTCTTCAAATCTTGATCTCCAATCTTTAATCTTGAACAACATGATTATCTTTGAAGCTCTCAATGGCATTCTTGGATTTGATTCTTTTATGCTTTTCGGGTTCGTATCACATGATGAGGAGTCAAATACGAGGACGAAATCTTTTCAGCAGGGGGGGAATGATGAGGACATCCATAGCAATGAGGAAGTCAATGAAGAGCTTCAATTCAAAGGACCCGTCACAAGACTAAGAGCTAAGAAGTTGCAAGATTATTTGCAAGCTACAATTCGCAAGATGCTTGAAGAGGAAGACGGTGTGCAAGGAAGCTTGAAAATGATGAACTTGTTGACATTGGAAGATGGAGATCAAGACATGGAGAACACAACATGAAGATGTGCACGTGTGCATGTGGGCGTGTGCATGAGCCCAAGAAGTGAAGAGAATCGGCCCAAATTAACAAGGCCAATTTTCGGTCCTTGTTGATTTTTATCTAGTAGTTATTTTATTTTGGACTATAGTATTTATTTTATTTAATTATACTATAGTTAGAATCAGATTTATTTAATTAAATAGGTCAATTTTCGGTTACAATAAGTCATAGTTTGACTAGGATTTTAGATAAGGTAAGATCTACAAGTTCTACCTTAAATAGAATTCTAGTTTAGGAAACTTCCAAGTCCAATCCTAGATTGATTTGGACTCTTAATTTTCGTCCATAATAGCTTAGATTTTCGGTCACCTATGTATTATAAATAGGTGATCCATGCTTCATTGTTACTTTAGACTATATTTGATTATTAAGCATTTGCTTTCAATATCGTCTCTCCCCATTTAATCTTTTGTGAGTTTAGATAATTAAATTCATACTCTTAGATTTAGCATCTCTAAGTTTTACAAAGGGAATTCGCCGTCCACATTCGAGGGATCGTCGGAAACTCACTATCCGAAGAACAACTTAAAGAATTTGGCCTTGAGTACGTTCGAGATTCAAGGCAACTTTCGGGTTGTAATTCACATCACAACCACCGCCGCCGTCCAGCCACCTTCGACGCCACCACCATCCACAGTCGTCCATCTCAACCATCATCCTCAAGATCGCGTTCTCTTCGTTATATCCATAAGTCCGTTATAACTCTATCATACTCTATCTACTCAAGCCATTCTAAACCCTTTCAACACCATCGAAAATCCATCATCCTTACCATCATCATAGCCGTCCAAAATAGCCCCATATTTGTTGGATTTGTGTTATTTTGTGTGTCATATGTCTAGGTATTTTATTTGGTCTTAGTCGTCTAGTTTGTTCCATTATTTTTTCCGCTTATTTTACTTTGATTATTTGAGTCATCGAAGACACAAAAACTTACGTGTGTCGACGTGTGTTCATTCCTAGAGTTCGGGTCGTATCATTTCCACACACTGTGCACCCATATATTGAGTGATACGTGAGTGGTAAAATCAAGAGTGAAAATAAACGAGAGAACGTGAGATTGTGAGGATCTTTCTTGTTTTCTTTTACGTTTCTTCGTTTTGTAGGTACCATGAAGAAAGGAACCCGCCCCGAATCATCCTCTACACCACCATTCGACCCCCAGTCGACTTCGCCCCCTTTGGACTCGTCCAAAGACCCTTCCAAAGCACCCATGGAGTCATCCTCGGATCCACCCGCACCATGGGATCCCAAGTACCATTTTGAAGCGTTGTCTAAGCATGTTCAAAGACAACACCCGTCTTTCCTCCACCCATTCGAGGAAATCAACGTCTAGAGCGCCAAAATGAGCCAGAAGAGGAGTACTTTGATGAGAATACTGAAGAGTTTGATCGAGGACGTCGCCCGAGAAGAGGCCATAGTCGAGATGACTATGAAGAAGATAGAATGCTCCACAACATCAAAACGAGCATTCCAGAGTTTGAAGGCCTTCACGATCCCGATATCTATCTTGATTGGGAACGTAAGGTAGAGAAGATTTTCGCATGCTATGATTTTTCAGAAGCTAAAAAGGTGCAGCTAGCATGTTTGGAGTTTAAAGGCTACACAGCCACTTGGTGGGAGATGCAGCAAGAAAGAAGACGAAGGAACAGAAATCCGCCCATCGATAATTGGGAGGAAATGAAAGGTTTCATGCGTGGACGCTTCATTCCAGTCCACTATGAAAGAGAGCTTGAGAAGAAGCTCAACCGGATCAAGCAAGGCACCCGTTCGATTGAAGAGTACCACAAAGAGCTCGAAACCGTCCTGAATCGGTACATTGAAGGTATGAATCCAGACATTGCCTGTGAAGTAGAACTCAAGGAGTTCACCAGCATAGAGAGAATGGTGCAGTACGCATCAATTGTGGAAAAGCAGCTACGAGAAGGTCACCGTCGATCCAGTCAAAGTTCAGCTCCTACTCGACCATCTTGGAGTAAAGGTACATCTTCTACATCACCTTCTACTCCTTCTGTTGATTCCACCCGACCTCGAGGTCAATCCGGCCCTCCGGAACGCCGTTTCGACCGTTCTACACCGCCAGCAAGCCGTAGACCCGAGTCTACGCCCAGGCCACCATTCCAACGGCCCAATCAGTCCACTCCAACGCCGAATGCAGCCCCTAGTCGCGCCCGTGACATCCAGTGTCATAAATGCCAAGGTTGGGGTCATTTTCAGAACCAGTGTCCAAACCGGCGTGTTCTGTTCCTCAATGAACAGAATGGACTTGAATCAGCCAGTGAAGATGAAGAGGAGCCTCAGACCGCCGCCCTTGAAGCAGTTGAGGTCCCTGAAGTCGAGCCAGATGAAGATGAAGTCGAGCTACCTCATGTCAGCTTGGTTTCTATTCGCAGTCTGAACATCAACCGTGAAGACGAAGAGCAATCGCAGCGAGAGAACATCTTTTATACTCGAGTTGCCATCAAAGATCAGACTTGTGCGATGATCATTGACAGTGGGAGTGTAATCAACGCAATCAGCCAGTATGCCATTGATAAACTCACCCTTACCACAACAAAGCATCCAAAACCGTACAAATTGCAGTGGCTCACAGATCGCGGATCCATCAGAGTTACAGGTCAGGTACACGTTACTTTTACTAAAGGTCGTTATTCTGACACTGTTCTTTGTGATGTTATTCCTATGGAAGCAGCCCATATACTTTTAGGAAGACCGCGGCAGTTCGACAGAAAAGCGGTTTACGATGGTTTAGACAACACCTACTCGATCACGAGAGATGGTCAAACCACTGTGCTCAAGCCACTCACTCCTAAAGCCGTTGTAGAAGATCAAGAAAGGATGCAAGAGAGATTCAAGAAAGAACAGGCAAAACAAGCCGCAGCCGCAGCCCGAAGCAGTTCGGCCGCCACCTCTCAGCCGAACACCACACCAAGTTCGACCAATGCAGCCCCTAAGACACCATCTAATGATGCCTTAGCTCGTGGAAAGGCACCCGGATCAGACCCAAACAAAGAGAAGAATGGATCCCTGTTCATCTCAGTTAAAGGCGTAGAAAAAGCACTAAAAGCAGGTTTACCTTTCGTTCTTTTATCTTATAAGGACAGTGCTACTAATGGTGTTTCTTTGCCTTGTGATGTGCAGCCACTTATGGAGGAGTTCGCGGATGTGTTCCCGGAAGAGATTCCAAGTGGATTACCTCCAGTTCGTGGGATCGAGCACCAGATCGACTTCGTACCCGGCGCCGTCTTGCCCAACAGACCGGCGTACCGCACTTCACCTAAAGAGACGAAAGAGATCGATCGCCAAGTGAAGGAGTTGCTAGAGAAGAAGCAAATCCGAGAGTCGATGAGCCCTTGTGCAATTCTAGTCATTCTAGTGCCTAACAAAAACAACGAATGGAGAATGTGCATGGATTGCCGCGCCATCAACAAAATAACAGTTAAGTACAGATTTCCTATCCCTAGACTTGATGATATGCTAGATGAATTAAGTGGTTCTCATGTGTTTTCTAAGATAGATTTGAGATCTGGTTATTTTCAAGTTAGAATGCATGAAGGGGATGAATGGAAAACTGCGTTTAAAACAAAGCATGATTTATATGAGTGGTTAGTTATGCCTTTTGGTCTCACTAACGCACCAAGCACATTTATGAGATTGATGAATCATGTTTTGCGTGATGTGATTGGTAAATTCATGGTTGTCTACTTTGATGATATTTTGATTTACAGTCACAATGCATAGTCACACATAGATCATCTTAGGCGTGTTTTCTGTCTTCTACATGATGCTAAGTTGTATGGAAACTTGTCTAAGTGTTCATTATGTTTAGATGAAGTCGTGTTTCTAGGCTTTGTCGTTAGTTCACGAGGTATTGAGGTAGACTGATACGACCCGGACTCTAGGAACGAACACACGTCGACACACGTAAGTTTTTGTGTCTTCGATGACTCAATTAATCAAAGTAAATTATGCGGAAGAAAACTAGACGACTAAGACTCAACTAAAATACCTAGACTAATGACACACAAAATAACACAAAATCCAAACAAATATGGGCTGTTGTGGACGGTATTTGGAATGGGTTTATGGAAGGAATTTTGATGAGGTTGAATGGGTTTAGAAGGGCTAGGGTAGATAGGATATGATAGAGTTGTGACAGACTTACGGATTTGAACGGAAAGAACACGATCTTGTGGTTGATGGTGGAACGGACGACAGTGGTGGTGGCGTCGTGGATGATGGACGGCGGCGGTGGAGTTGATATGAATTACAACCCGAAAGTTGCCTTGGATCTCGAACGTATACAAGGCCAAATTCTTTAAGTTGCTCTTCGGATAGCGAGTTTCCGACGATCCCTCGAACGTGGACGGCGAATTCCCTTTGTAAAACTTAGAGGTGCTAAATCTAAGAGTATGAATTTAATTATCTAAACTCACAAAAGATTAAACGGGGAGAAACGATATTGAAAGCAAAGGCTTAATAATCAAATATAGTCTAAAGTATCAATGAGACATGGATCCACTATTTATAATAGTAGGATCGAAATTCCTAAGGCTAAGGAACGAAAATATTGAGTCCAAATCAATCTAGGATTGGACTTGGAAGTTTCCTCAACTAGAATTCTATTTAAGGTAGAACTTGTAGATCTTACCTTATCTAAAATCCTAGTCAAACCTATGACTAAATAACCGAAAATATCAACCAAATTAATTAAATAAATCTGATCCATACTATAGTCTAATTAAATAAATTAAATAAAACTCTATTTAATTTTCGAACAGCTTCTGGTAAATAAGACATGGTCACGCCTTATTCGCCATAACCTCCTGGATTGGCATCAAATTGAAATCTTCAAATATGCGGCCAAGTATGCTTCAATCCATACAAGTATGATCCTCCTCTTCAAGTGAAAGCATTGTAATGATCTTGGAGCGGCTTTGAACATTCATTTCTTCCTCGAGCTTCTTTTGCACATATCCTTGAAAGTAACCTTGAAGTTGCTTAGCTCGTAACCTTGTAATTGGACCTCTAATTTGCAACTCCGAGTTTGAATCTTCAATGCTATGCACGTTCTCATCATTCCCCCCCTGCTGAAAAGAATTCGTCCTCGAATTTGGATCCTCTTCATGATCGAATTCATCTGCAACAAAAGGAGATAAATCAGCAACGTTAAACGTGGAAGAACACTTGTACTCACCAGGTAGATCAATGCGGTATGCATTATTATTAACACGACTTAGAACAGTGAAGGGACCATCTCCACGGGGTGACAACTTCGACTTCCTCAAGTTAGGAAATCGGCTAGGGCTTAGATGTACCCAAACACGATCTCCGGGCTGAAAGATGACACGTTTGCACCTCGTGTTGCGTGCGGCGACAATTCGTGAGCCTTGGTGTTCAATCCGGGCACGTACCTTCTCATGCATCTCTTGGATAAAATCAGCTCTTTTCATACCTTTAACACTTGTTAGATGCTCAACAGGTAAAGGTAACAAATCAGTAGGAGTTAATGGATTAAATCCATAAACTACCTCAAAAGGAGACATGTTAGTAGAAGAATGTACAACACGATTATAAGCAAATTCAGCATATGGTAGACATTCTTTCCATGACTTCAAGTTATTCTTAATTAGAGACCTAAGTAAAGCTCCTAAAGTGCGATTCACAACCTCAGTTTGACCATCGGTTTGTGGATGACATGCAGTAGAAAACAATAACTTAGTACCTAATTTTCCCCACAAAACACGCCAGAAATGTCCTAAAAACTTAGAATCCCTATCACTAACAATAGTACGAGGAATTCCATGCAATCTAACAACATGCACAAAGAACAAGTTGGCAACATGTATAGCATCATCAGTTTTCCTACATGCAATGAAATGAGCCATTTTGGAAAACCTATCAACTACAACAAACACAGAATCCTTACCCGACCTAGACCTAGGCAATCCTAAGATGAAATCCATAGAAATATCAATCCAAGGAGATGAGGGGGCGGGTAGGGGCGAATAAAGGCCAAAGGGGTGTGAAGTGGATTTAGCTTGACGACAAGTAATGCAACGACTACACACATTCTCTACATCCTTACGCATATGCGGCCAAAAGAAATGTTCATGCAGCAAGTTCAATGTCTTATGCACACCAAAGTGACCCATTAAACCTCCCGCATGCGATTCTAACAACAATAGCTCACGCATAGAACAAACAGGGATGCATAATTTCGACTCTTTGAACAGAAAACCATCATGCACATAATAACCATCAAAAGACCTAGATTTCGAGCTACATGAAGCATAGATGGAGCTGAAATAGGCGTCCTCAACATACAGTGCTTTAATAGACTCAAAACCAAGCATCTTAGCATACAGTCTTGGTGACAGGGGGAGCAACTGTTTAGCTAACATTTCTCTAATCTTTTCATGGTTGTTGTGATTTGATTGTGTTGCTTCAGGGGGAGTAATTGTAACTCTTGGTTTTTGTTTGGTTTTGGGAAGAAAGCCAAAAAAGGGGGAGATTGTTGATACCGATTGGTAGTGTATCATAGATTTAGGGATATTTGTTTAAATCATGTATTTGGAGTTTTTGTCTTTCTTGCAGGATAAAATCTGTTGAGAGAAAATAGGAGCATGTGGGATTTGACCAAGTCCAAAGATCTGCTGAAGCCACGGTTGTTCCGGAAGTTGCGCCGGAAATGTAGGAGTGGAGATCATAGAGATCATGGCTTAGTGGATCGGTTGCTTTGAGTGGGGATCAAGCAACGAGCTATGTATATATAGGGTTCAGATAGTTAGTGTTAGATACGAGTTTTTTAATAGAGCTTTTCAGATATTGTAAAGTTTTGAGTTCTCGTATTTATCCGTTTCTACTAGATATAGTTAAGACAACTTTAGTCCCAACCTTCTGTGAAGGAAGAGATAAAGTGTCTTAATATTTAGTGAGAGTTTATCTGGTAGTGCTTTTGTAATTCGCATATTTTATATAGTGAAGATTTCGCCCTGAGGCACTTCGCGAGATTATAGAAATATAATCTCGTGAAAATTCCAATCCATTGTTTCTGTTTTAAATTTCCATTGCGTATGCAAAGTTGTCTCAACTTTATACACAACTTTGTACACAACTCTTTCAGAACCGAGAGTTCGGTTTCTTCATTCTTAATTTCCGGATCGTATAGCAATTCACCTGTTGGAACAATGGACATAAATTAGACAAAAAGAATAAATTTAACTTGACACCAGTCCCCGGCAACGGCGCCAAAATTTGATGGGTGTCGAAACCAACAAAAATAAACCTGCTTATCAATATCCAAATAAATTGCAATAGTAGCAAGCAGAGTCGAACCACAGAGACTGGTAAATTAAATATTAATCTTTTATCTAAAATCCTAAAAGTAAATGGGGGGGGTTTTGAAAACTAGAGTTAAAATAATGCAACGAAATCAATTAAATGGCAAAGAAAGAAAATGACTAACGAAGATCAAATAAGAGAAATATCTAGCTTAAGAATAATCTCGACAACGGATTACACAATTTGATCACAGATGCACATATATAATTCACTTTTCTCTCTAAATTGGCTATGGCTATTGGTACGACCTAACAACCTCGTTTCTCATTAATTATTCGGCAGCCAAGGTACGACCGTTAACTACTTCTCTAATTAATAGACAATCCTAGGTACGACCATAGAATTAAATCTACTAACAACATTAACAATCAGAGAAACACCAATTCAAACCCATGAAAATCATACGATGACCCTCTCAGATAAGATTATAAATCCCCAAAGTGTCGAAAGCGGGACTGTTTACCCCCAATCTATCCAATTGCGCTACTTAGGCAAATAATCTAGACAATTACGGATCTAGATTATTCACTAGCAAGAAATCATTCCAACAATCATACAACGTGCACTTTGCATAATCATTAAAACAATAACATAAATCGCAAACGGAGGATTTATAAATAAAGAGAGAAATAAATTATAATAAAACCAATTTGATCTCACAAATATGTAGAATCCGAGTCTCGATTATCCTCTCGCTAGAAAAGTGTTTAGAACATCATCATGGAATAATAACAAAGTCTGGAAAAATATGAAAACTATGAAATTTGTGTTCTTCAATTGTGAATGGCGTGAATGGCGTCCAATCTCTGTGGAGAGAGAAAATTAATTCCGGATATATATGTGTCTTCTAGATATTCTATTTTCTCTCTCCTCTCTCCCCATGGTAAGTCTTCTATTCCTTCTTGGACTCTAAGGCTCTTTCCTTGTGAAAAATCACCAATTGAAAAGAAGAATTTCGTCCATGTATATCTCTGCTGGGCCCACTTGTGATTTTATGAATTAAATCCCGCCAGTAGACTAAGGCGTGGCCACGCCTTATCTGCCAGAAGCTCCTGGACTCTTCCTACTTGAACTTCTTCAATTCTTTTGCTTCCAAAATGATCATTTTAGTCTTCTTTCCTACAAAACACCTTTATTCCCTTGCAAAACTCAAAAGATCATCAAATCCCAATAAACGCACAACAAAGCTTAGTAAAACAAGGGAAAATCACCTAAAAATAGGTGCAAATATGCAACTTATCATTTATCCATAGGTGAGATTCTGTTATAGAATCAATAAACTCGATATTTTGGGTAGTGACATTTGCATATATGACGTGTCGTGCAATATATATAAGCACTGTGTCCTCGTGTGCTAGGTTAATGATGTTCTCTTGAGGAAACACAAGTTCATGTGAAAACTCTACAAGTGAAATTTATTCTGTACATGAATAAGGCTTGTGTGGTACTACTCAACGTTTTAGATATTAATTAATTATAGTTGTCAGAGGCTTACATAATTAATTAATGAACATTAAATCTTAAACACGGGGAATGGCTGAACTAAAAGAGAAAGCATATTCGCAAATATGTATTAAATTGGTAACTTAGTATTACTTCTTTAGTGGAATAAAATTAATATTTAATTTATTTAATAATATCTTAAGTTTATTATATATTGTAAATTAAATAAATTAGCAGGCTAATTTAATATTTTCTAGATCCCTGTTATAGCCCAATAAGACTGAAGTGGACTGGAGATGAAAGCCCAAATCCAGTAAGGGCTAGGGCTGCAATTTTCGCTACCCTCCCTATTTAATTAAGGGGAGAGGATGAAAATTACTAAGTAATTTTCAGCTCTCCTTTTGCTCTCTAGTTCTTCATAGATTCCACACTCGTATCAGTTGATTACAGTCCACGCTGTATCTGAGACACGGTCCGGGAATACAATAGAAGATCTTGGAGTGGAATGGCAAGTAAGGGGGCGCCGATCAAAGTCAATTCAACAGCAAGATTAGATCTTTAATCTTCTCCTCCATCCGTCTATCGATTTGTAAGTTGTATTCGAATTCTATAGTTCCGCTTTGTTAGATTTGAATCTATCTTACATGCTAATTGGATTAAATAATATTAATACACACATGATACATAAAAATTATAATATGCATGAACATGGATTAATGAACAACTAATGATCCTGCGGTGGTTTAATTTGAAAAAGCCCCAACACGAACTGCCTACAGAGAAAGGTGTTCAAACTCTCCATTATGTGATTCCATCATCACCAAGATAGATCAAGTTGGATTACGAGAGTTCACTGAAGTGACTCCCAATAAGATCTATCCCGAACCTGTCTGTGAGTTCTATCTAAATTCAAAATGACACAATGATAGAATCATAACAGAAATAAAAGTAATGTAACTAGAAATCATTCCTGAATCACTGGGAAGGATATTACATCTGCAAACCGAGGGGATAAAGTTGGAGGAAGTAGATGTCAAGCCACAAGAAATCTACAATAACTGGAAGAGAGCTAATTGTTACGAAGCCTTCAAAAGGACCACTCAAATTTCTTATTTTCAAGAAGAATACAAGATTCTAGCGTCAGTAGCAACAAGAATAATCACTGGGATTACAGAAAGTCACTTTGAAATGTCGGAGCCAAAGTACAAAGTGTGCTGGGCAATATTTCAGGGAATCAAGGTCAATTGGGCTAGATATTTCTATGATCAGATCAAGAAGTACGTGGACATTGTTGAAGATTCCTGGAGTGAAAATGAGTTCACCCAGAAGATGTGTTATCCCTACAGAATCAACTAACTACTCGAACAAGAAATCAGTTTTACATCAACTGAAACTGACACTCTGATGATTGAAAAAGTTGATTACATACCAACAGCCATCAAAAAGCAGCAAGGGCCAAAAGCACTAAGTGTCAAAGGTTCAAGCAAAAATGAAGAGATAGTTAGCAGGAAGGGAAAGAAAGTTGTTATTGAACCTCATCAGAGCGACCCTGATCCTAAAGATCACATATCTATCAGTCACTTAAAAGGAACACCAATTCATGCTCAACCACTACAACAGGTTGCTCCTAGTACAGACAGCTCAGAACCACTTAGAGCTCACAAATCTCAACACACCAAGAAGTCAAAACCGAGATCAGTTCAAATTAAGGATGGAACTGAGAACTCCAAGAAAAAGTCAGGTAAAGGAAAGAAGGAAAGAGCAAGACTGCCCCCTACACCAGAACTGCCTTTTTTGGTGTCAAGGCCTTTGATGTGGTAGCAGTTGAAGATTCAATAGCACCATAAAGAGGAGTACCTCGAAGAGACTCTGAAGCTGACTATTTCAAAATAACTTGTCCTCTAATGGATAGAACAACTGAAAATAGAAGAGCTTGATCAAGAGCTGAAGCAGCCAAATGATGGGCTGACAAAGAAGTCGCTGAATTCATAAAGAAGAACTTTCAAGAGATTGTTGCTGACTCAGAAATTCTTCTTAAAGCCTTTACAAGGTACTGCTATTGGTATCAATGGAGACACTGTTTCAATTTAGAAATTCATTTTCTTCTAACAACTCTACATGGGATGAGTTATTGGAGAATGGAAGAAAAATGGAGCATATAGTGGGCAGGACAAGAAACTCCCGAGTAGAATCTAATCGATACCTTGAGGAGAATGCTGAATCTCCAAAGAAATCACTCAAAACCAACCGAACAGACACTAGCTGAAGTAATGAATGACTTACTCAATTGGGCCGGCATCGAACTCCCATAGCTACAAACTCAAGAAGAACAGGAGCTTTGGAGAAATCCTCAAGTGCATCAATACTGGTTGTTGAATGAGGTCTACAAAATTAGAGAGCAACAACGACAACAAATTACTGAGAAAATTTAAAGATAAAATCAGCAAGGTTGTGATCAGACCTCAACTGTTGAGGCCTCTATGTCTAGATCTACTGCACTTCATCAAGTCTCAAAGCAGCTTAGATTCGAGAAATCTCCTCAAGCTGATAAGACTGTGATCGATCTCTTAACAGACTCTCTTGATAACAGGTCAGCAACTAAAGAAGCAACTCACAAGTATACAAGTGACTTGGATTTTAAAGAGTTGCTCAGATTACCAGTTCGACTAGCTGAAGGTCAAACTGAAAAACCAACTGAGCAGTTTACTCAGCCAGAAAATCAGACAGCATCGCAAGCTGCTCCAACTGATGAGCCAACTGAAAAGGCTCGAGCAACTGAGGAAACTAAGGATAAGGTAGATTTCTGACTGTCGCTTGCCACTCTTGTCAAGCCAATCTCCCAGTTTAATCCCTCATTGGCAATTCAAACTACTTAATTCGATGAAGAGCTAGTCATGGAAGATTTGACTGATTCTGATGAGCAGCAAAGCTACACAAGATCACTCGCTTTAATAGTGTATATGGATCCAACTCAACTATGGCATCAGATCGCAGCGCCCGAGATGTCACCAGAGAAGAGCTCTAGAGAAATAGAAAGTTTGGGAAATCCTGAGCAGTCTAGGACAGTTCCTTGTGAAGAGCTTGAAGGAACTGAAGATGGAAAAGAAGCTACATCACGAGGTGATGAGCTACTATTAAATGAAAATATCCTAACTCTCCATGAAGATACAACAACTGCAGTTTAGTTCCAAGAGTAGCCAGAAAGCTCTACTGTTCAGTTCACAGTTCAGCATGAAGAACTGATTCGTAGTATGCAGCAACAGCTCAAGCTACACAGTGAGCTCATTAAGATGCTGCAATCTCAAGCTGGAGCTCAACCAACTAAAGCAAAACAATCAAGCAGTGATAAAACTGGTGAGCCAACTGCTAAAAGATAGAAGACTGAGCACAAGAAGGATTAGAAACTGATCAAGCTCAGCTGATTAGGATCTCTAAGTTTTCTTCTTGTAACTTATTCTATTTATCTTTTGATTAATAAAATCTTTATTTTATTGATAAAATGCCATGTTATCAAGACTTTTTGAAATTTCTTATCGTGGAATCTCTAACACACGATATTAAAGGCCAAAAGCAAAAGGCAAAGGACTTTACTTTTCAAAGATATATGAGTATCATTTATTGCTCATAAATCACCTCAGATCTAGTGCTTTTGCAAGAAGAGACACACTCATTCTCAAATCATTCTAAGAGTCTCTTCGCTTCCCAATTCTCTCAACAAGAAATTCTAGCCAAATTCTTTTAATGGCAGAATCCCTTAGCTCCCCAAATTCATTCAAAAATCAAATGTTGAGAAACAAATTCCTTGAAAGGAAGAAATTTCAGGAAATTCTCCATGAATCAAACAATCCAAACCTTCTTGTTAATCTTTACAAGACAGGAATTCTCTATTACCTGGAAACATTACCAAGGTTCTTCAGACAAAACCTAGTGAGTGAATTTCTTCTTCAAGCACGAGTAAGTGCAAATGGTAAGGAAATATTCTCAATTATTCAAGATCAATCGATCAAGATAACTGAAGACACAGTTACTGAAGTTTTTCAACTTCTAAGGTAAGGAGCAACAGTTCAAGAATTGAGTAAAGTATCTGAACCATACTGGAGAAATTGGAAAGCTTCTACCTGCAGAAAAGCATTCAGATTTACCACAGCTAAAACTGATTTAAAGCCAGAGTATGGAGTTCTGCTTGACATCACAAAGAAGATGATGTTTGGAGCTATTGGAAGCCTGAGCGAGCTTACCCAAGAGAGGTACAAGGTGATGATTCACCTAGCTGAAGGACAAGACACAAACTGGGCAGAGTTTGTATTTTCTCAAATTAAGCATCAAGTCCTCAAGGCCTCCAACTCAAAGAGAACATGGAAGTTTGAGCCCATGGTGAGACTTATTCTCAGGATGAGCAAAATGATAGAGGACATCCTGAAGCTACCAAATGATGATGCTTTAGTAGTCCTTGTCTCTGACTGGATTCCCAAGAAATGGAGCATTCATCTTCAGTCACTCAAGAAGAAAAGGAGGACCAAGGCTAAGACAAGTGCCACAGCCTCAAGCAACTCAACTGCTGGCAAGTCCAAATTCTCTCATGTTTTTATGTCTTTTTCTTGTTCTTTTGTCCTTTATTTTTTGTGTTTTTTGAATTGGAAAGAGCCAGAATGGGCACAAGGGGCAGCAGGAGAATCACTTCTGGAGGGCTGCATTACGATGCCAATGATACCAAATATGGGCAACAACTTCTCAGAGGAAAGCTCTCTCTCGAGCATGGCGGAAATCGCCCATAATTCTAGCAAAAGTTGAAAGAGAAGTTTGTGATCGTGCCCACAACAACCCTAGAGTGATTGAGAGGAGAAAAAGAGGAGACTGGGCACAAGGGAAACTAATGTCAGCTACAGCAGGAGCAATGCACCCTAGCCGCTGAAGGAAAGAGGAGCCGCGGAAGGCAAGTTGACGCTTCCAGAAGGTTATCGGCTCTACAAGGAAAATTGCTATGTCGGCGTTTTTAGGGTACGACGAGTACATAATCTGCGATTCAGAATCCTCTAAATAAGGGAAGAATCTGCCAGATATGGAAAGCTTTGGGCATGGCGGCTGCAAATTGGGCTGAAGATCCTCGGCCTATCGGGGAGTTTACCTTGTGTCTTTGTACTCATATATATATGACTTCATGGCAGAAAACAAACATGAAGCTCTGGATATATTTACACACCAAACAATTTATTTTAGTTTTACTTTTCTGCAATAGGTCTCGGGCCTTATGCCCGTAGATACTTAGAATTTCCTGTTTATGTTACTCAATCTAGCGTTGGAGTTGGATTTTTTTTGCAATTAATATAAGTAAGTTTTCGTTTATATTATGTTTTCTTTTATTTCTTTCAATTATTATTATTGTTCTAAGTCTAGCATGAGCGACTAGACTCGTTATTCCGGATTGAACAAAGATAAGAATTTAATTAACACATAAGAACTGTGAGGCTTATGGGCATAAACTGTGTGAATCTGGTTCCGTCGTGTAATCATTTTCTTTGTTGCATTATATAGTAGGCTAAGCTAGTTAATTGTGGCTGATCACTCGTTAATTAAAATTGTGTTCACTACCTCTATAAATGGTCAATGAATCGTAGCTGTTTGTTGGTCATAAAGGGATGTGATACATCACGGGTACTAAGGGCATAAGAGAGATCTTTGTCTAGGTAAATCTGGGTCTGTCCAGGGCATAATGCTGCTTTGTTGTTTACAATCATATGAGAGATTGGGGTTGGGTAACAAGTTAGGGTTTAGGGGATGAGAGATCACCTCTAAGCTAAACTGAAAGGATAGATTGGATACGTTGAGAGAGATCTGGTACCTTTAACTAGATAATTAGATTTGCATAAGTAATCAGCGTGCCCGTGATCGGTCAAGTGTTTGTTAAGTCAAATCTAAGTTCTAATCCGGAATACGTTACTACTAATATTTTCCTTTCTTGTTTTGTTTAGTTTTCTTAGTTAGTTTACAGTCTTTAAATACAAGTACGGAGACCACAACAAACCTCAAACCTTTTGGAAAAGTGACATTGGAAGATAGATTTCGTAGCTCCTCGTGGGATCAACCCTTACTCACATTAGATTGCTACGCCTTGCTATGGGCATAATGATAACTCTCTTTTAATAATTATTCTGATCGTGAAATGACCGCGTGTCAGAATTGGCGCTATTGCCGGGGAGCTGGTTCTTGAAATTCTATTTTCCTAACTTGTTAGCCTGGCTGGTGGATGCCCAATACCTCTACAGGAGATTGCTCATACGATCCAAAACCTAAGAAGACTCTGAAGAGGAGGAGAGCAGAAGCACGAATGGCACAACAAGCAGAAAGACTTACTCGTGAAAGAGAACTGGAACAAGAAAGAGCTCAAGAACAATAACTAAGGATAGTCAAGATGGCTGAAGAAGAAGGCAGAATGCTGAGGTAGTTAGTCTTTCCGACTAACATGAATTTACGCCCCATAGGCATAACGCTCCCAGCAATCACTGGAAGCTGGGAGTTGAAGGCAAGTTTAATCCAGATCTTGCCCAAATACCATGGGATGACTAGAGAAAACCCTCAGAGGCATATTCAAGATTTTGAGATGGTGTGTCAAACTCAACCCATAGATAGGGAAAAAGAATAATATATGCAGCTTGTCTCATTCCCGTTCACTTTTCATGATGGGGCACGAGACTGGTTATACATACTGCCAACCGGCAGTATAACCACATGGGCACAACTGCAGCAGAAATTTCTGGAAAAATATTTTCCTGCATCCCGAGTCTAGGAGATGAGAAGAACGATCGGAAGTATGAAGATGGACATAAATGAGAGCTTCTAAGACTACTGATGTCGATTCCAGAGCATGTTGACGAAATGCCTACAACACCAGATCACAAATCACGATCTGATTCAATACTTTGTGTCTAGGTTGAGACCACATGACAAAATCATTGTCAATGCTTCATGTGGAGGATCTATCCTGAACAAACTACCAACTAAAGCCTTTATAATTCTGGTAGAAATGGCTGATGAAAATCGAGATGAAAGTGCCGAGGGCACAGAGACAGTTCCAGACGCTAGAAAATCAACGCACCTTGAGGTCAAACTGGAAAGGATTTTGGACCAGATGGAGAAAGTGATAAACCATACTGGGGCACCAAAGAAAAGAGTGTGTGGAGTGTGTAAGAGCGTGGCCTATTTCACTGATGAATGCCCAACACTGCAGGAGGAGGATGTTGCTGAAGTTAACTCTCTCGGTGGGCATAACAAAAATATGTGATATGATCCCCACTCTCAAACATACAATTATGGATTGAGGGATCATGAGAATTTCAGATGGAAGAGGAATGATGCCCACCAACCAGATTTGCCACCACCACCGCCAAGGGCACGAGAAGAACCCAGCCTAGCCGAACTAGTCCATGCCCTGGCCAAGGAGAATGTGAAGTCACAACAGGAGAATGAAAGGTTCAAACAAGAGACAAGGGCTAGTCTACAGCATATGAGCAAACAAATTTCCCAACTAGCTCAAGACCTTGCCCAACTGAAGAAAAGAAATGAACAATTACCATCTCAAATGGTAAATCCTCGAGAACAAGTGAACGTTGTGACCACAAAGAACGAAGAGACAACAAGCAGAAATCTTTGTATGGGTATGGAATGTCCTACTCCTGCCTGAGCTTTCCGATCCATCTGAACAAAAAGGAGACACTGAAGGCATAACAAAAGAGGAAGAGCAGACACGGGAAGAGGTTGCTGAGCCCATAAGGTAAAAAACAAAGAAGAAGCCTCCATTTCCTGAACGTCTTGCCCACGACAGAAGAGAAGAAGAGATGAAGGAGCTTCTCAAGGTTTTTTTGAAAGTGGAAATCAATATTCCACTACTGGATGCAATAAGGCAGTTCCTCATTATGCCCGTTTCCTGAAGGAGTTGTGCACCAAGAAGGTGCGATTTGAAGATGATGCAAGACTTTTCGTGGGAGAAGATGTCTCTGTAGTGTTACAAAACATGCCAAAAAAGTGTGAGGATCCTGGTATGTTTGTCATACCATGCATAATTAGGAGCAAGAAGATTGAAAAGATGATGCTTGATCTCGGAGCATCCATAAACGTCAAGCCCGTGACGATTTATGAAGAACTGAACCTGGGACCACTCAAGGAAACAAGAGTGATCATCCAGTTGGCAGATAGATCAAATGTCTATCCCGAAGGTTTAATAGAAGATGTCTTGGTGAAGGTGGGATCCACATCCGTTCTACTGTTTGGGAGGCATTTCATGAAAACTGCTCAAACCAAAATCAATGTCGATGAGGGCATACTGACATATGAGTTCGATCGCGAGATAGTGGTGTTCAACATCTATGAAGCCATGAAATACCTACGAGATTCGGAGTCAGTCCACTTTGTGAACCATTGCTATGCCCAATCTCAAGCCATTCTGGGACGCATGAACAACCAAGAACCCCTGAAATGGGCATTGTAAACTAGGTTGACTGACTACGATGCCCTTAATGAAGATGAAGATACCAAGGATGCCATCATGATGTTATACTCTCTGGAAGAATTACCACATGGAGTGGTGGACTTCAATTTTCCCACCATGACTCAGACAGACAGGATGCTTCCATCGGTGCAGAGGGCACCAAAGCTAGAATTGAAGAATCTCCCTGACCACTTAAAGTATGTCTATCTTGGGGATAATGAGACACTGCCGGTTATCATACGCAAAGAACTGAATCTTGTTGAAGAAAACTAGCTATTGAGACTGCTATGCATATACAAAGAAGTAATGGGATAGACTCTGGCTGACATCAAGGGCATAAGCCCTATAGTATGCATGCACAAAATCATCTTGAAGGATGATGCCAAACCTGTGCGGGATGCCCAACGTAAATTGAACCCCGCAATGAAGGAGGTGGTACTGAAGGAGATACTCAAATTGCTGGATATGGGAATCATTTACCCCATTTCAGACAGCAAGTGGGTGAGCCCAATTCATATCGTGCCCAAGAAGTCAGGAATCCAGGTGGTGAAAAATGAGAAAAATAAGCTTGTGCCCACAAGGCTACAAACTGGATGGAGAGTCTGCATAGACTACCGGAAACTCAACACTATCACAAGGAAGGTTCACTTTCCATTGCCGTTCATAGATCAGATGCTGGAGAGAAGACTAGGAGAAGACTACTTTCACATGCCCATTCGGCACATTTGCTTACCGGAGAATGCCTTTTGGGCTCTGCAATTCCCCTGGAACTTTTCAACGATGTATGATGAGTATTTTCTCAGATCTTTTGGAGAATTGCATCGAAGTATTCATGGACTATAGTAGATCATATTTTATTTAATTAAATTGGTGTAATTTTCGGTCATGGAGTCAACAAGTCATAGGTTTGACTAGAATTTTTGATCACTGCCATTCCTAAGAATGTGAAGGGCACTTCGGTGCAAAAAGAACTGCAAAGAAGATTCTTAATTGTGGGTTCTTTTGGCCCTCACTTCACAAAGATTCTTATGAAGTGTGCAGATGATGCCCACGCTGCAAGATGACTGGAAACATTTCCAAACGTAATGAAATGCCCATGGTGCCTATCATGCCAGTGGATGTTTTCGATGTTTGGGGAATTGACTTTATGGTTCCTTTGACCAAATCCAATGGACATCAATACATAGTCCTAGCTGTGGAGTATGTATCCAAGTGGGTGGAGGCAAAAGCAACTACCACAAATGATGCTCATGTGGTCAAGAAGTTCCTGAAGTCTAATGTGTTCAACAGGTTCGGTGTGCCTAAGGCACTGATCAGTGATCAAGGATCTCACTTCTGCAACATGATCATCAAGAATTTGCTTAAGGAATATGGAGTGAGAAATAAGGTGACTACTGCATATCACCCACAGACGAAAGGACAAGCTGAGGTTTCCAACTGAGAAGTTAAGTCCATACTTCAAAAAGTCGTGAACCCCAATAGCAAGAATTGGAGTTTCAAGCTGGATGATGCCTTGTGGGCATATCGCACTGCCTACAAAATACCTATTGGGATGTCTCTGTTTCACTTAATCTATGGGAAGAATTGCCATCTTCCAGTTAAGATTGAGCACAAAGCCTTTTGGGCAATTCAGAAGCTGAACATGAAGCTCGATAGAGCTGGGATCGAAAGGAAGCTTCAACTTCAAGAGTTGGAGGAGATGAGACTCGAAGCCTATAACAATGTTGTTCTCTACAAGGAAAGAATGAAGAGAACCCTCGACCAACTCATTCGCCACAAGCCGTTCGAGCATGCGCAAAAGGTTCTGTTGTATAATTCCAGGATGAAGCTGATAGGGGGAAGACTCAAGTCCAAATGTTCAGGACCATATGAGATCCAGATCGTGTGCCCAAATGTAGCAGTGGAATTATTTAATTCAAGTACTGGAGAGACGTTAAAGGTCAATGGGCAGCGGCTAAAGCATCTCAAGGAACCAATGGTTTTATCTATAAAGGCTATCGGGCTCCAGCTCGTTGAGCCTATATACATGTGAAGCTGAAGAGCGTCGTGCCCACGACAATAACTGGGGCGCTGATTGGGAGGCAACCCAGGTTTATTAGTTTTTCTTTCTTTTTATATGTTTTTCACAATTTATTTATTTCCTTTTGAGTGTTTATTTTTTGCCATGTTAGACTAGGAGTTGGATTTTACGGCTGTATTTTGTTTTTGGAGTATTTTAGGAAATAAATTCGGGTGAATTTTTTGTGGAGGGAAAAAATCTAGCCAATTTGGATGCTTCCAGTATCGAGGGCACCAGCAAAGGCAATTCCAGGAAATTCTGGATATCTCTGCCCCCGTGGGCACAACACAAGATTCCGTACAAGAAAACATTAGAAGCCCAAAAATCGTCTGACGGGCCTGTCACATCAACCAAAATTGATTGGCTAGGGTGAATCCAAGTATTTAACCCTCATCTCTTCCTCCCCAAAATTCACTCGCCTATTTTCACTCTAAAAATTCAAAAAATTACAGACCCTCTCTCTCTCTAAAAAGTACCTCTCTCAAACCGCCATACCCATGATCACCATGGCCCCCAAAACTCGCGCTGCCAAGTCCACAAAGAAGAAGGTGGAGTTTACCCCTTCCACTTCACCAGAAAACTCCAGGGATACCACCACCGACGCCGCTGCACCAACAAAGCCATCAAGCACTACCGCCATGAACGTCCAACCTCTCTCCATCATCAAGCCACCATCTTCACCTGTCTCCACTCGACAATCTGAGAAAGCTAACGAGCCCTCTCTGAATATTACGGAGGAGACTGCCGATGAAATCGATGACCAAGAAGAAGCCAGCATGCAGCAAGATATGACCCCCGAGTCGATGCCGGAACACACCCCTGAGCCCTCTACAACTGAAAAGTTGAAAAAGTTGACGAAGAAGAAGGTCGCCACCATGAAAGCTCAGTCACAGACCCTGAAGAGGAAGAAACAGCCGTCGCCGACACTGTCGGAGTATGAGGAAGCCGAGAAAGAAAAAGCTAAATGTAGTGGGGAGTCACGAGCCCACAAGAGTCTGGATGACCAGTCTCTGTCTCTGAAGGAACCCACTGAGGGCACAATAGATACGCCCTCTGTGTCTGTCAAGGGGAAATGGAAAGCCTCTGCCAAGCCATCTACAAAGAAGGGCAAAACTATGGTTATCCCAACTTCTGGAAAAGTCATGCCAAAAGAAGATGGCGTCTTGCCCACAAGGGAGATCCTGCATAGCAAGACGATCCACTTCGCCTCGCTCACCGTCTTGGGCATCGAGCGAGAGGTAAGAGAACTCTTCTCTAACATTGGCTGGTCATTTTTCATTGAATGGGATTGTCTGATTTTTCCTAAGTTGGTCTATGAGTGTTTTCATGATTTGTTTGTGAAGAGTGTGGGGAAGGGAGGCACTTCTGCCATGGTTGTCAAATTTAAAATTTTTGGTAAAAATTTTAATCTTTCTACTATTGAATTGAACATGGGTTTGCGCATTGTGTTGTTTTTAGATTTAAATGATGATGATTATAGATATGCTATTGTTACGGTGCCCACGGATGAGAATGTGGATAAGAAGTGGGCTTAGTTAGGTGATGATTCCAAATTCAAGTCTGGAACTAGCAAGGGACACATGCTGAAAAGTAATGCCCTTCGCTTTTGTCACTGAGTGCTTGCCTACAACTTCTTTGGCCGGAAAGATAGTTCCAAATCCATCACCAATCAGGAGTTGTTTGTCCTCTAGTGCATGGTGTACAAGAAGAGGATAAACTTTAGAGCTGTGGCCATCGCCCACTTCAAGGACACTGTGGCTCATTCTAAGAACAGAATATCCTGTGCCCAACTGATTACCCATCTTGCTGAAAAACTGCGTCTGTTTGATCCTTCATCCACTAATCTGTATTGCAAGCATGTTGAATTGTTTGATTTGAACTGCTTGAAATGTATGATGGATGTTTTTTATGATGAGGAGGGGAAACCCATGTTTGGCATACCGAAGCTTGACACTTCGAGTAGCCTTAGTTTTCCTTTGAATGCAGGACCCATTAAGAGGCCCCCGAGAGCACAGCAGCAAGAGCTAGCAGCCACAACCATCATAGACCGTCCTGGTCGCCTATTTCAAGTACGCTGAATTCAATTATCCGACCTCCTCTGATGCCTAAACTGGTACTCTTTCCCGTAGATTAGGTTTTTATTTTTTTTATTTTGTGTCTATTTAGGCTCCGTCCCATTTCTCACACTTTGCTTAGCGTAAGGTGTGTGGGTGTGGGCACTAGGGAGTCTTTGTTTTTGTGTTTCTGTTTTTGTTTTTGTTTTTGTTTTGTGTTTTGTTTGTTTTGTTATTTTTTTTATTTTTTTGTTGTAATTAGATGACCCCCGTACTGACCCACTTTGCTTAAGGCAAAGTGTGTGGGTAGGGGTGCCTTCTAATGTTTCATTGAGTTTGCGATTCGTAAGATAACCTTCTCGCACCCACTTTGCCGAAGGCAAAGTGTTTGGGTGGGGGTTACTCTGCCTTCTTTGCATTTTTTTTAAGTGTCAAGCATGTGTAAATATTTGAACTTAAAAGCATGGAGTTTAGGGTTTTGTCACCATAAGGTAGCATATTTTACTGTATTTTCATTTCAGCATACCCAAGCTACTTCTTATATAATGAATGAACTAAGTACCTTGTGAGGAATTGAGCCTGAATTCACAATGCATGTGCTTATTCTTTCTTGTGTGATTTTTGCATTTTTGAATTTAGGTAAACTAGAACTTGTTTTTGCTCTATTCCGAGGTCACAAGGAATTTTGGGTATGCTACTGAAATGCTTAGGCAAATTATAGTGTTTTCTACTACTGTTGTTATGTACTAAAGATGATTCCAACAATATTTGTGTAAATGGTTGCTTGATTTAATGAAACAGTATCAACATGAGCGTGAGAGAGAGAGAGAGAGAGAGAATTTAGAGGAATAGGTAGAAGAGAGAGAGAGGAGGCAGGAATTGAGGATAATTTTCTTCTTATCTCATTTCATCAACTTAAGGAGTTTATATAGACTCCCATACATTGGTCCCCACATTAACATAAGAAAACCCTAAAAGCATCTTTAATTAAAACATAACAAAAAGCATAGAATAAGATAAAATATCCGGCTTCAACAATTTATTTAGCCATAACTTTTCTCAGCCCAAACGGCATCAGGCCCAATAGCGGTCAGCCCAATTTCCCTATCTCGACCCGGTCCAACCTCAATTTCCCAACCCATAACCAAATCCGAACCCTTATCAATCGATTTGCTTCCTCCTTCTAGCCCTAATTCAATCAAGATGCCATTTTTATCCCCATCTACTTCATTAGCACCAACTTTACACGATTTAACCTAATAATCCATGACAATACCCCCGAGTTCAGGTGATTCTCATCCCTGAGAATCAAAGGACATGAATTTGCGATGAAGGTAGGAAACATCCACCTAGGAGCAGAGTGGAGGTGCTTGCTTGTGCCAAAGGACGAGAGCTTGGTGGATCAACTTGTCCTGTCTATGGATGCTTCGGTGGGAGAGGAGCTTAACAGGGATGAGGGAGAGCACACCATCCTCATCAGTATCAGAAAGCTTAGACAGAGGTATGATTCTCTTACCGAGGTACTTTTTTAGGAGAGAAACATGAAAGACCGGGTGGATCTTCGAGGTGGGAGGAAGATCTAGCCGGTAAGCTACCTTGCCAACCTTCTCTACTATGGTGTAAGGACCATAGTACTTAGCTGTGAGTTTCTGATTCCTTCTCAGAGCTACAAAAGTTTGCTTGAACGACTGTAGCCTTAGATAAACTTGTTCCCCAACTGTGAAAACCCGATCTTACCTTTTCCTATCAGCATACCACTTCATTTTAGATTGAGCCTGTATTAAGTTATCCCTGAGATATTGAACCATTTGCTGCCGCTGATTAAGCAAGTCAGCTGCGTTAGCATTACTTGAGTCTAGATAGGATGAAACTGATAGTGTGGGGGGAGGAAACCCATATAAAGCTTGATAGGGAGTACATTTGAGTCCGCTGTTGTAGTTAGTGTTGTACCAGTACTCCGTATGGGGTAACCATCTTGATCACTATCTAGGGTTATCACTGACCATGCAACAGAGATAATTTTCTAGGCACTGGTTGAGGCGCTCAGTCTGCCCATCAGTTTGGGGAGTGATAAGCTGATGACATTTCCAGCTTGAACCCCATCAATTTAAAAAGTTCCTTCCAAAAGGAACTAGTGAAAATTGTGTCTCTGTCAGTGATTATACTCACTCGCTGACCATGTAATTTGTAAACATGGTCAAGGAATAGTTTAGCCACTGTGTCTGCTGAGTAGGGGTATGATAGGGCAATGAAGTGCCCAAATTTAGTGAACTTGTCCACCACTACTAGGATTACACTCTTCCCTCCAGACTTAGGAAGCCTCTCTATGAAATCCATTGATATATAAGTCCAGGATTGATTGGGAACATGGAGGGGTTGAAGTAGGCCAGGGTAGAGCCCATGGTCAGATTTTTGTCTTTGGCACACATCACATCCCTATACCCATTTAGCCACATCAGTTTTCATATTTGGCCAATAAAACACCCCCTTTAGTATTTTGTAGGTACCATGAATCCCAGAGTGCCCTCCATAAGAAGAATTATGTATGGCTGTGAGTATCTAATCTCTGAGTTCTTGGGAATGCCCTACCACCAATCTCCCCTTATATCTTAATAGGCCATCAGAAGTCTGGTACTCAGGATTGGACTCAGCATCTACTAGTTTGGCATTCAAAATCTTAGTAAAGTAAGCATCCTGCTGGTAGCTCTGGGTTACCTCAAGAACCCAATTAGGTGTGGCTGTAGTGATGGTTGTACATCCTATAACCTCTTCCATCCTAGATAGAGTATCAACCACTTTGTTCTCCCTTCTCTTCTTGTAGAATATTTCATAGTTGTAGCCTAAGTGTTTGGTATCCCATATCTATTGGAGGGGATTCATCACCTTCTGGTCCAGTAGGTATTTCAATGCCTGCTGGTCAGTTTTGATGATAAACTTGTGCCCTTGTAAGTAACCCCTTCATTTCTGCACTGCTATAATAATGCCTAAGAATTCCCTCTCATAAATAGAAGGGATTGATTCCTGGGACAGAGAGATTTGCTCAGGTAGGCTATGGGTCTCCCATCTTGCATGAGAACAGCCCCAATACCAATTCCACTAGCATCAGTCTCTAGGTAGAATGGTTTAGAAAAATCTGGTAAGGCTAGGACAGGGGTGGTTGACATGGCTACCTTCAATCTCTGAAAAGCTTTTTCTGCCTCAGAATTCCAATTGAAATTACCCTTCCTCAACAAATCTGCCAAAGGCATACTAATCATGCCATACCCTTGCACAAATTTCCTGTAATACCCTGTTAACCCCAGAAATCCTCTTAGTTATTTAACTGTCCTGGGTGTGGGCCACTTAATTATGCATTCAACCTTGAGTGGGTCTGTGGAAACCCCCTCTGGAGTGATTATATGTCCTAAATATTCCACTTCAGACTTGCCAAAACTGCACTTGCTCTGCTTGGCAAACAACTTGTTGTCCCTGAGCAGTTGTAGGACTTCTTTTAGGTGTTGCAAGTGTGATTCCCAAGTCTTGATGTAGACCAGGATATCATCAAAAAACACCAGTACAGACCTTCTGAGTTGATCCTTAAATGTGTGATTCATTAAGGACTGGAAGGTTTCAGTAGCATTACTAAGCCCAAAAGGCATAACCACAAACTCAAAATGACCATGGTGGGTACTGAAGGCAGTCAGGTACCTATCTTGAGGCCTTACTAAGATCTGGAAATAGCCTGACCTTAAGTCAATTTTAGAGAAATACTTAGCACCATGTAACTCATCTAATAATTCATCTATCACTAGAATATGATATTCATGCTTGGCTGTGATAGAGTTCAGGTACCTATAATCAACACACATTCTCCAAGAGTTGTCTTTCTTCTTCACCAAGAGCACTGGTGAAGAAAAAGAGCTCCTACTATACTGAATCAGTCCCCCTTCCAATAATTCCTTCACCATTTTTTCAATCTCATTCTTGTGGCTATAGGAGGTTCTGTAGGGATATTGATGTCTGGGTACATTGTTATGCTTAAGGGTGATGTAGTGTTCAATTTTCTTTGTTGGGGGTAGAGCCTTGGGTTCCTCAAACACATCCTGGTAGTCCGTTAGGAGTGTCTGTAGCTTTATGTCATTGGAAGAGTTCCCAGGGGTGTAGCTTGCACTCTGACCACATAGAGTTCCTCCACTTCCTTCTTGCACTTAGTGTGTAGCAGTTTAAATAGGGCAGGTCATGTTATTACTTGGAAACCAACTGATGATTTGACTGTCTAAAACTTGATCTTTTTCCCCAGTTGGATGACTGTGAATGTCATTTCCTTGTAATCCAACTCTATTGGAGTACCTGATTTCAGCCAATCTCCTCCTAAGATAAGATCATACCCCTCAGTTTGGAGGAACCTAGAGAGTAGTTGAAGTGGTGCCCTTGCACAGCCCACCTGAAATCCTTGGCTTGAGCCTTGCTGACTAACCTTTACCCATTTGCTACCTTCACCATTAAGGGTGTAGCTTGTTCTAATTGACACCTCAGTTTGTTAGTAGTAGATTCCTAGATAAAGCAAGGGTGCTGCATATGTCAATTAAGATATGCAGCTCCTGGTCATTGACATTCCCAACCACCCTCAAGGTGAGTTTACTGACATATGTACTTCTTCCAAGGGGGACTCTTTTGTATCAGGGGGAAACAAATTTCCTAAGGGAGGATCCTAGTTGTGGTGTAGCTGGGATAACTCCTCTTCTTCACCCATTATCATATAGTTAATTCTGTTTTTGCACCTATGTCCAATGACATATGGCTCATCACAGTTGTAACATAGGCCTTTCTCCCTTCTCACTGCCATCTTTGCAGAAGTTAGAAGCTTAGTGGGGGGGCTTGAGAGTTGGATTGAACTGCTTAGGAGAGATTCTTGTATTAGTGTCTTGTCACTTGTACACACTCACTTACATAAAATTGGATTTGCCTGTCCCTTTAAGTTTCTTAGCAATGGCCTCCACAGTTTGTATCTGGATCCTACCCAACTCAATGGCATGTTGGAGTGAATGTGGTCTAAAAAGGTTAATAGCAGCCTGTAGATCCTCACTCAGGCCATTGATGAAGCTAGCCACAAAATAGCTCTCGGAATAATCAGCATTGTTTAATAGCAACATGCAAGCTTTTAATTCTTCAAAGTTTTCCACATAGTCATCATAAGAACCTTGGTGCTTCAATTTGTTAAACTCAGCAATAATTCTAGTTTCCCTTAGCTCTTCAAATCTGGCAGAGACCACATCCAAAAATTGTCCCCAAGAAAAACCCTTAAATTTATGGAAATAGTTTTGGAACCACTGATCAGCTTTACCATCAAAATGGAGTGAAGCTATAACCATTTTTTGGGAATCTGGGACATTACTTAGCAACTGAAAATATTGATTTTATTTCAAAATCCAAGACCTAAGCTGACTGCCATCAAACCTAGAAAATTCTATCTTAGGAATAGGGTGGATTACCTACTGTTGTGAGTGCTCCACCACTGCCCTAGACCCAGAATGTGGGGTAAAAGTGATTGAGGAACTGCTGTCAGCCACCAAGGTGCTGGGTGGGGGTCCTAAGATGGATTTCTCCTGGACACCTTTTTCTTTGGTGAGATGAACCAGCTACTGTTGGATAGTATTAAGCACCGTTGTGAGGCTATCATATTTCGAGTTTACTCCCTTTAGTTGGTTTTGCATCTCTGTAGATAACTCCCCCATTTTATTGTGTAACTTCAGCTTAGATGCTTCTCGTTTGGTGGTTTCTGCTAATAAAACCTGATCCATTCTTTTTTATGCCTCTTGTAGGTCCTTCAAGCGAGTTCCGTCGGCCATGGCTTGAAGATCGTGGCTCTAGGATACCAATTGCAATGTTTTCTACTACTATTGTTATGTACTAAAGAGGATTCCAACAATATTTGTGTAAATGGTTGCTTGATTTAATGAAACAGTATCAACGTGAGAGTAAGAGAGAGATAATTTAGAAGAATAGGTAGAAGAGAGAGATGAGGCAGGAATTGAGGATAATTTTCTTCTTATCTCATTTCATCAACTTAATGAGTTTATATACACTCCCATACATTGGTCCCCACATTAACATAAGAAAACCCCAAACGCATCTTTAATTAAAACATAACAAAAAACATAGAATAAGATAAAATATCCGACTGCAACAATTTATTCAACCACAACTTTACTCAGCGCAAACGGCATCGGGCCCAATAGCGGTCAGTCCAATTTCCCTATCTCGACCCGATCCAACCTCAATTGCCCGACCCATAACCAAATCCGAACCCTTATCAATCAATTTTCTTCCTTCTTCTAGCCCTAATTCAATCAAGATGCCATTTTTATCCCCATCTACTTCATCAGCACCAACTTGACACGATTTAGCCTGATAATCCATGGCACAAATTTTCTTTCTGAGCCCACAAAGCCAAATAAAACCACCCTGATATTATCCCTTGTAGCCCTTTTGAGCCAAAAATGAATAAAGCCCTGGTCATGTTCTTTCTTGAAAACCACAAAAAGACCATAGGCATAAGGGGAGGATAAATTTGGTGTGTTACAAGGCATAAAATACCAAGAAAATGAAAGAAAAAGAAAAAATAAAGGGGTCAAAATAAAAAGAAAATATTGAAAAAGAAACCCCAAGAAAATAAAAGTACAAAATGCCCACAAGATAAAAAATCTGGGACATGTTCTTAATAAAATGGGCACAGTGGCAAAGGCCAGTAAGAGTCAACAGAAGTCTCCCAAAGGGAAAATTTGACTAAATTCTGAGCCAGATCCAAATATTTCCTACCTTGAACCCGTAGCCCCATTACAACCTTTAAAGTCCTTAGTATAGGTGTGCCCATTATTCCATTAGTGGTAGAGGAACAAGAGCATTTGTAAGCCTATAGTGACCCTCAGTTCAATTATCTCTTTCCTTGAGCATAAACACTTAGCCAAAACACTTGAGTGAGGAAAGCATGAGAGAACCAATAACTTAGTCATTTTGATTTTCAGTGGGCATTATGTATGTTTTTATTATTTATATGCTGCTGAGTATGATCAGGTACCTAGGTCTCTGTGCTCGCAAGGGATTTATTCTACATGCTTGTTTATCGTGTCTTTATCTTGAGTCTGTCTTTTCCTCCTTTTGTTTTCTATTTTTTTTTCTTTTGGGCACGTTGTACCCACATGCTTGAGGGTAAGTATGACTAAAGTGGGTGGGTGTGACAAGTCCAAATTCTCTCATATTTTTGTGTCTTTTTCTCATTCTTTTGTCATTTGTTTTTTGTGTTTTTTGAGTCGGAAAGAGCCAGAATGGGCACAAAGGGCAGCAAGAGGCAAGTGAATCACTTCTGGAGGGCATTACAATGCCAATGATACCAAGATGGGCAACAACTTCTCAGAGAAAAGCTCTCTTTCGAGCATGGCGGAAATCACCCGCCATTCCAGCAAAAGCTGAAGGAGAAGTTTGTGATTGTGCCCATAACAATCCCAGAGTGATTGAGAGGAGAAGAAAAGAAGACTGGGCACAATAGAAACTAATGCCAGCTACAGCAGGAGCAATGCACCCTAGCTTCCGAAGGAAAAAGGAGCCGTGAAAGGCAAGTCGACGTTCCAGAAGGTTATCGGCTCTACAAGGAAAATTGCTATGTCGGCGCTACTAGGGCACGACGAGTACAGAATCTGCTATTCAGAATCTTCTAAATAAGGAAAGAATCTGCCAGAGATGGAAAGCTTTGGGCATGGCGGTTGCGAATTAGGCTAAAGATCCCCGGCCTATCGGGGAGTTTACCTTGTGTCTTTGTACTCCTATATATATAACTTCATGGCAGAAAACAAACACGAAGCTCTGGATATTTTTACGTACCAAAGAATTTATTTTAATTTTACTTTTCTGCAATAGGTCTCGGGCCATATGCCCGCAGACACTTAGGATTTCCTATTTATGTTACTCAATCCAGCGTTGGAGTTGGATTTATTTTGCAATTAATATAAGTAGGTTTTCATTTATATTATGTTTTCTTTTATTTCTTTCAATTATTATTATTGTTCTAAGTCTAGCATGAGAGGCTAGACTCGTTATTCCGGATTGAACAAAGATAAGAACTTAATGAACACGTAAGAACCGTGAGGCTTATGGGCATAAACTGTGTGAATCTGGTTCCATCGTGTAATTGTTTTCTTTGTTGCATCATACAGTGGGCTAAGCTAGTTAATTGTGGCTGATCACTCGTTAATTAGAATTGTGTTCACTATCTCTATAAATGGTCAATGAATCGTAGATGTGTGTTGGTCATAAAAGGATGAGATACATCACGGTTACTGAGGGCATAAGAAAGATCTTTGTCTAGGTAAATTTGGGTCTGTCTAGGGCATAATGTTGCTTTGTTGTTTACAATCATATGAAAGATTGGGGTTGGGAAACAAGTTAGAGTTTAGGGGACGAGAGATCACCTCTAAGCTAAACTGAAAGGATAGATTAGGTACATTGAGAGAGATCTGGTACCTTTAACCAGATAATTGGATTTGCATAAGTAATCAGCGTGCCCATGTTAAGTTCGAATCTAAGTTCTAATTCGGAATATGTTACTACTAATATTTTCCTTTCTTGTTTTGTTATTTAGTTTACAGTCTTTAAATACAAGTACGGAGACCACAACAAACCTCAAACCTTTTGGAAAAGTGACATTGGAAGATAGAATCCGTAGCTTGATCTGTATTTTATTTCACCTAAAATACTACTCGTAAGTGTACGAGGTAATTTATAGCAAAACAATGGGAGCAAGGTCATATCCACAGAGACTGGCAATGCAAAGCAACTAATTACCCAATTCAGTTGTTTTACTTTATCTAGAGTACCAAATTAAAAGTTTGATTTTAATTAACTAAAATGCTGGAAATAAAATAAATAAAGCAAATAGAGATAACTGAATAAACAGATAAAAAGACAGATCCTAGGGTGTTGATGCTAAATGAATTTATCGAATCTCAAATAACTTATTAAACCAATTTAATTCTAAATCTTGTAGGAGAATCACTAAATTAATCACATCATCTCTCTCGAGTAAGTTATGAAAGTAGATTAGATTCTAATTCTTATCTCTCGATCTCGAATTATTATCTAACTCCAATTAGCACCTCAGATTTATTTTCCTCACGATACCTACAAATCTCTCGATCTAGCAGATTCGTGTTATGCAATCCTAATCCGTCAATCTATTAACCTCTCTCCAGTGAATAATAAATTAACTATACAATTGTAAATGCTGATCAATTCATTCACAAAAGACAACAGAAATCCAGGATGCATAAACAAGAAATAGAAAGGAACAATAAATTACTTCAAATCATAAATCCATAAAACATCCACAACCCTAGGATCGCTAATAATTTAGCTACTTATATTATATTCAAAATCCAAAGAAACTAAATACAAATAAATAACTGTCATGATAATCCAGAATGAATAAAGCTTAAAATAAAACTCAGTCTTATGATGGGCTTCTTCAAACTCTCGACGGTCTCTTCTCTGGATGCTCCAAGATGTCTCTGATGTGTCTATAGGGTGAAAAGTGATGCAAATTTCATGTAAAACAACCCTTAAATAGCTGGGGAAAAGTCCAAGACTGAGATGGAAACGAATTGGGCCGAAAAGAAAAATCCGCGGAAAAAGCCAAATAATAGCACGGTCCGTGCAAGCTATCACGGTCCGTGTAGTCCATCATAGCACGGGCCGTGCAAGCTTAGCACAGTCTGTGCAGTCCCTCCAGTATGTTCTGCCTTGATTTCACTCCTTAGCACGGGCCGTGCAAGCATTGCACGGTCCATGCTAACCCACTGGGCTCCCGATGTGCATGTTTTCGACGCTTTGTCATCTTGATCAAGCATCAACTCGAACAATAAAGGCTAGGAACAGGATTTCACCAACTCTAATAGCTTTTTAGTTCGAATTCTTGTAGAATTACACCAAAAACCAATCTCTTCCAAATAAATGAAATCCGAATAAAACATGAATTAAAGCACCTATTAAATAATCAAAACCAATCCAAAACAAACTCTAAATAAGTACAAAAATCAAGTTTATCGCAGCTCCTCGTGGGATCGAACCCTTACTCACATTAGATTTCTATGCCTTGTTGTGGGCATAAGGATAGCTCTCTTTTGAGAATTATTCTGACCGTGAAACGACCACGCGTCAACTGCCAATGCCGTTCCATCACCAGTCCCAAAGAATGAATCGTTAGCAAATTTCAAAGTTTGTTCTGATCCAAATGAGCTCATTCAATTTATCGAAATCCCTCATCCAGACTATGGAGCTGATTATTTCAGGAGCACTAGTCATCCTCTCGAACTAGCGGAAGAAAATATTCGTACTTTCTACAGTAGTGAATATGCAACCAAAAGTGCACAGAAAGAGGTAACTAATTTACTTCTCACTCAGTTTGCATTTGTGGCTATGCAAGATCAAGAATTTTTGAAGCAACTGTACTGGTATTTCTACTAGTTCAACTGGAGACATTCCATGTCTATCCAGTCTCATTTCTTGATCACTACCTTTCACAGCATGAGTTTTTAGCAAAGAGAAGAAGTTTGGAGCTTAAAATGGATAGGGTCTTCAAATCCATTCCTCCAACAATCGTGCAAGTTCGGAGGATTATGAGTCATCGACTGACCAACAAAATTCCTCCAACTACCCTACTTGCCGAACTAAGAAATGACATCATGGCTCAAGAAGAAGCAGAAGTCAATCAGCCAGCAAACAACACAGCTAGCCCTGTCTGCCGAAAACTGAACTTTAACAATCTGTCAAGTCAATCAGCTGAGCCACCTCGACCAATTGAACCTGTAACTAAGCAGATACAAAGGGATATACTCCCCACCCTAGTCGCAATGGGTCGAGAATGTGATAATGAAGACACTGCCACATCACCAAATCTCTTGTCTAAGAGATATGTCACTTCTCTAATAGCTTCAAGCTCGAAGACAACTCAACTAAATTCCCAGGAACTTCAGTTCAAGCCATTCTACAAGAGTAATTTGCATAGAAGGTGAAGGGTCACTTTAGCTGAAGCTAGACAATGAAGTCAATCCCTGAAAAAGACAAGGCCAGAGAAGCCAACAAGAGAAACTAGATCTGCATCGAAAAGAACAAGACCAAACTGCTTGGAGAAAAGCAGTGAAGAGAATCCAGTTCACCCCATCAAAAAGAGGAAATTGACTGAGATTTGATCCAGCAGTTCAGAAACTGGTTCATCAGTTTAGTGATGAATCAGTTACGGGGGGCCAAGCAGAAGAAACAACCGAACTGATTGATCAGCTGCCACATCATCACTTCCTAAGCCATCAGTTGGATTGTATCCCAACTGATACAGGATAAGTTTTTTTGGATTATTTATTCTTTTAAACTTATGCTAAATAAATTATTAACGTTGTGATACATTGCATTTTTATCATAATCCAACAAATATAATTTCAAAATGGGATGATCTCTCACTAAAAGCTAAGCATTAATGCCTCTGACGAAAATCAACCACTAAAGTGGAAATGAGTTGATTGCTTGAGAGATATAAATAGTAAAGTCTCGTTGTAAATATTTGCTATTTATGGCGACTACCCTATTTTCAAATGTATGAAATCTCAATCGCCGATCAAAAGAAAAGTTAAAAATGTGGACAGCTGAGATGTTCATTGCATTTACTCAGCTGAGCATCAGTCAAATCCTATGGCTGATCAGCTGAAAGGTAGTCAAGTGTTTCTCGAAATACATGCATGCATAGCTTAATTTATATGCAAAGAGAAGTGGATTGAATCACTTGTGTATTTTTCACAACTCTCTTTGCATTGCTTTGCAGCTCTCTCTCTCTCTCTCTCTCTCCATTTCACTCTTCTAAAATCTTTTCAATCTTACAGAATGGAGCTCCCCCGCTCAACATATCGATCCAGCCAGACTTGCCGTAAACATTCAAAAGGACAAATTTGTAGAATTGGATTTCCTAAAGGAGAGACTACCAGCTGAAGCCTATCATCGATTAGTGCGAGCACTAGAGGAAACTAAAATACTTTAATTCCTCACCCTCTCTCCAGAGCAAAAGAGATATTTTTCAGAGTTTGTCACAGAGTTCTACATAAATGCACAAATCGAAGATGACAACATCATCTCATTAGTCGGAACACACGTGATCACGATCATGAAGGCAACCATGATGGAAACCCTCCATCTTCCCAGCAAAGGTTCAAAGGTCAACACATTACTCATGCCGAACGAAAGAGAACTGCGGAACATCTGGAAGTAACCAGGTGTTGAGAATCACGACATCACACACAGGTTGAAGGATAGCCTACAAAAGGAGTTCATCCAACCCCTGGATATAGTGATCCACTGCCTCCGAGGCAATCTAGACTATATCCATTTTAGCGTAGAGAATGCTCATCTGATGGCACTCATTCACTACCGATACAAGGTAGACTGGGTATCGTTCATGCTATCACAACTCCACCGTAATGTTCAAAGAGCTCAGTTTGACCATCAAATGGGTACATTCAAGGAGCAACTAGGATATATCAACCGGTTAAGCCGGATCATCAGTGATCAAATCGGAACTCTTCCACTTTATGGCGAGTTGCTGGATAGGAGAGATTTTCTCTCCATAATGTTCCGTAAAAGAAAGAAAAACTTGAAGCCCTTCGGCAAGATCATAAAAAAAGCCACAAGTTGACGATGAGGATGACAAAGCTCCGACTGAACTAACCTACATTAGTCCAGGAAAGCGTCCCATGTCAGAAACTAATACGATGAGTGAATCAACTATGCCAACTGACTCCCAACCAGCTGCCCCAAGTTCAGTAGATGGTGTTGAAGAAAGCTTCAATGAAACTCTCGAACATTTGCTCTTTAGCAAGTTCAACATCATTGAGAGTTATGACTCCTCCCTCTTTCAACAACTGAAGAGATATCTCCGATGGCACCTCTGGAGATTTCAAGTTGATGAAACAGTCATGTTCCAACTGCTTGATAAGAAGGGAAGAAATTTCTGGAGTTAAGAAGATAACTGGAGCCAAAACTGGATGAACAACCCTGTCACAGCATCTCAAACCATTTTATAGATAATGGATTTGATGATACGACGGATCCAACGCCAAGTTCTACTCGAAGCTCCTCTACCTTTTAATAAGCCATCCAATTCATTCTCCACTCCACTGGAGTACATCCACTCACCTCCAACTGAAGAACTCTTCATGAGTTTGGCCGCGTTGACAACCTAACCTCATGTTCTATCTCCCTTCCTAGATTTACGTCAACTCATACCAACAGAAGAGGCATCAAACTGGCTATCCTCTGTTGGGGTTTTTTCAAATTAAATCACCACATGATCTCTTTGGTTGTTCTTTAATCCTAATGTCATGTATGTCATATATTTATGCATCCCATATATTTTAATAAATCGAGTTCAATTAAACATGCAATCCGGTTTTTAAGTCTACATAAAATGGAACACATAGAATACCGAAAAACACTTACAAATGAACGTCAGGTTGAGGACAAGATTAAAGGTCTAATCTTGTTATTGTGTATGATGTAAATGTGCCTCCCACTATGCTATTCGACTTCTTGATCTTCTGCTGTATTCCCGGATTGTATCTAGATTTAGGATGGGCTAAAATCTACTAGATAGGTATGGATACTGTGGACATAAAGAGAACAGAGAGGAGCTGATTTCTTACCTTGAAAATTTTGTCCCCCACCTACTTATTTATAAGGGGATGGGCGAAATTAACAGTGTCCCAATCCTACTCGGTTTGGTCCTCTATTCCTTTTTCCATCTCCATTCCATTAAATTCATATTGGGCTACAACAGAGATCTAGAAGAATATTAAATTGGCCTACTAATTTATTTAATTCCCAATATCCAATATAAACTTAGGATATTATTAAATAAATTAAGTATTACTTTTATTCCATTAAAGAAGTAATACTGACTTACCAATTTAATACATATTAATGAATATGCTTTCTTATTTAGTCCAACCATTCTCCGTGTTTAAGATCTAATGTTCATTAATTAATTACGTAAGCCTTTGACAGCTATAATTAATTATATCTGAAACCTTGAGTAGTACCACACAAGATTTATTCATTTACAGAATAAATTTCAGCTATAGGGTTTCACATGAACTTGTGTTTTCTTAAGAGAACAACATCAACCTGGCGCACTAGGACACGATGCTTATATATATTGCATGACACATCATATATGCAAATGCTATTACCCATGACATCGAGTTTATTGATTCTATCAAAGAATCTCACCCATTGATAAATCAAAGCAATTAACAAAACATATATATGTTCACCAATAAATATAAGTTAAGAACCTGAACTCTGTGGATCTTTGTTCTGTCACTAATAGGGTCAGAGTAGAGAACAGTATCCCATCATGATCCTCTTCAATATACTAACATGTGTATTTGAATAATCAATTAGTCAAGACAAACAAATTATCAGATTATTCCACGGTGTACCGATGGTGTATTCAGGACCATCTAAATCGTTAGCCTTTTAATACAATACAAGGATCTGATGATATGATCTTACCGTGTGTTTACCCATACCATATCATCTACAATGTAAGTATATGGAATATGCATAAACAATTATATAATAATGTAAATGCAAACAGTGACTACAATAAGATTCAATCTATATCATCATACCATCAGAAAAGTATACAAAGACAAGTCTTCCAGTATACAAAACTAACAATCTCCCACTTATACTTGAAGCATGTCTTTCAAGCATCATAAATAACTGACAAATTCTCAAAACAAAATAATAACCTCAAACTGCACCCCTTGGTCTGCATCTCACTCTCATTTTCTCCATGTGACCATCAAAGGTCTTAGCCGGAAGGCTCTTTGTGAATAAATCAGCTAGATTGTCCTCCGATGCAATCTTGACCACCGCCACGTCCCCTTTCTTAACGATTTCTCGTATAAGATGGTACTTCCTTTATATGTGTTTACTTGCCTTATGGGCTCTGGGTTCCTTCTAATATGCCACTGCACCAGAGTTATCACAGTATATCGTGATGCTCTTAGGTAAATAAGGAACTGCGATTAAGTCTAATAGGAAGCTCTGGAGCCAGACAACTCTTTTGCAGCCTCAGATGCAGCTACATATTCTGTTGGGGTTTTTTTGAATTGAACCACCGCAGGATCTAATTGGATGTTCATTAATCCTAATGTCATGTAGATCATAATTTTATGCAGCACATATGTTTTAATTAACTGAGTTCAATTAACAGGTATAGCCGGTTTAATCGATTCTACTAAAGCGGAAACATAGAAATTGAAAAATGACTTACAAATTAAACGACGGGTTGAAGATAAGATTCAAGATCTAATCTCGTTGTTGTATGTATAAAATCGGTGCCCCACTGTGATATTTCACTCCTTGATCTTCTGTTGTATTCACGGACTGAATCTAGTTTCAGGGTGGGCTGAAATCTACTAGATCGGTATGGAATCTGTGGAGATAAAGAGAACATAAGCGGAGCTGATGTCTAACCCTAAAATTTCACCCCCACCCTCTTATATATAAAGGGGTGGGTGAAATTTCAGTGTCCTAATCCTACTGGGTTTTGGCCTCTATCTCTTTTTCCATCTCCAGTCCATTAAAGTCATATTGGGCTACAACAGGGATCTAGAAGAATATTAAATTGGCCTGCTAATTTATTTAATTTTCAATATCCAATAAAATTGGGATATTATTAAATAAATTAAGTATTATTTTTATTCCAATAAAGAAATAATACCGACCTACCAATTTAATACATATTTCTGAATATGCTTTCTCCTTTAGTCCAGACATATACGTGTAGTGTTTGCAGCTTTGATTTATCAAAGGGTGAGATTCTTTCATAGGATCAATAATCTCGATATCTTGGGTTGTAACATTTACACTTATGATGGGTCGTGCAGTATGTAGGGGCACCGTGTCCTGGTGCACCAGGTTGATGGTGACCTCTTGAGGAAACACAAGTTCATGTTGAAACCCTGCAGGTAGAATTTATTTCGTACATGAGTAAACCACACAAGATTTACTCATCATATCATCAAAAAACTATACAAAGATAAGTCTTTTAATACATGATGGTGTATTCTAGACCATTTAAACCGTGAGCCTTTTAATACAATACAAGGATCTGATGATATGATCTTATTGTATGTTTACCCACACTATATCATCTACAATCTAAGTATATGGAATATGCATAAACAATTATATAATAATGTAAATGCAAATAGTGATTGTAATAAGATTCAATCTATATCATCATATCATCAGAAAACTATACGAAGATAAGTCTTTTCGTACATGATGGTGTATTCTAGACCATTTAAACCGTGAGCCTTTTAATACAATACAAGGATCTGATGATATGATCTTATTGTATGTTTACCCACACTATATCATCTACAATCTAAGTATATGGAATATGCATAAACAATTATATAATAATGTAAATGCAAATAGTGACTGCAATAAGATTCAATCTATATCATCATATCATCAGAAAACTATACAAAGATAAGTCTTTCAGTATACAAAACTAACATCATTGCCAACTCCATAACTGCCATACCCCTCCCCATATGAAGGTAACCTTGCAACTACCTTCAGTTTACTACCACACATCCCTATCTCATCATTTGATCTTCAAATACATACCCTTTTGGATGATGCCAAAAAGGGAAAAGATGAGAATATTGAGAAGAATGATGGAAAATTCTTGAGTCTCTGGGAAGAGATTCAAAGGGAAGCCTCACAGTTTCAGGGGGAAGTACAGACTCAGGGAAAAGAAATGATGTTTGGAAAAAATTATCAAGATGACCCAACAGATGGTTTTGATGAAATGTCAAAACATATGGAAAGCTATTTGAAAAACTGCAGGTTATTCAAAATCAAAAGCTCATTCAAGGCCAAACTTTCAACAAAGGCCTACATTCCACTCTAGGTCATCAACTCAACTGAGACCTGAATCTCATCCAAGGCCAGTCTATCAGAAAAGGCCGTCAGTTCAAAACATACCATCAGCTCAAAGGGAGCTACAACTTCCTTCAGACAGGCCTACCATTAAAGGCCAATCGTTCATCAACCTGGGAGTTCCACTAATCCTAAGAGAAATATGCACACAAGATTGTACTATGCACGACAACATAATCCAATCTCTCTGGAAGAATTCACTCCAAGTGACCTTACAATCCAGTATGATGAGTATTTAAATTCAAAGGATAAACCAACAATCAATCCCAATCATAACTAGTTTGGAAAACGGCCATTTCACAAAGGATAAAAAGCTCAGAGTCACAGGCCTATCAAAAATTGGCCAAGACAAAGAACAACAAGGTCACAAGATGAGAGGATATTAGTTGAAGTATTTTATCCTAACACTCATCGGAGGTATAGATCAATGGACCCAACTCTCAGTCAAAGAGTTACAAGGAGTCCAAAATTGATTAAGAGATCGAACTCTGAAGGATCTCTTAACCAGGGAAAGCCAAAAGTGTGGCGTATGTGGATTCTCAAATACTTGATTAACCTCTCAGGACCCGATATTATGCGGGTACCTAAACAATAATTTTTATTTTGCAAAGAAAGAGCATCCTATCCAAGAAACAGGGCAAATATACTTACTATCTGGATAGCAGGTTGTAACGCCACAATTCTGAGGATTAGGACAGGAACATTACGGGGACAATAGAAGGAAAAAGATAACATAATCTAAAATTTAGGGGGTCCTTTGTAATGTCCCGGTCCCAAAAGAAATAATAAATGAGGGTCGGGGTGTTACTCAAAAAAGAAGTGCTATTTAGAATAATAAAATGAAATGACTTTAGAAAAATAATAGATTATATTCCCCAGAAATTTGGGCAGCATAACCTCTGTAACTGGAAGAACTCCATGTTTTTCAATGTATCAACGAATTCTCAAGAATGCCTATTCATAGGCCAATCAAATTCAAATAGAATCCAACAATTAATAAATAGGATTCTAACTCTTCAAATAAACAGGGCCTCTTCATAGGTCACAACTGCTAGGACCCATCAATAGGTCAGAGGCAAATAAATTATATTATGTCCCATTCATAGGACAAAAGCAATTAATCAAGTTAAGACCCATTCATAGGTCAACTGGAAAATAAACAGAATCCAAGACTCAACCAAATAGGACCTATCTATAGGTCAAAAACTGTAAAGAGACATGCTTGGATCTATGGAAAAGAAATTGAACTTTATTTATCATGATTCAAATAAGGTATATAATTCAAATATGCCCAATAACAAAACATAGCATGCAATCATACTATGGGGCAATTGTCTCAGAGTTCAAGCGGAAAACAATGGAGTAATATTACATCACATAACAACATACTCATGACTAATAATTCAGTCTGAACAAGACAGCAAGGCACGATCAACCCACAACAGTACATCGAGCCATCACCTCCAACATCTCAACCTGTGAAAAATATTTTGAAAATATTTTGGGCGTGAGTACTAAAGCACTAAGTGGGTTAAACTTTTAACTCATTCTTTAATAAAAACTCTAACAGAATATCCAAAATATAAATACAGATAATGGAAAGCAAAACGCGAAAGCCCTTCCCATTTCTGCAAACCTTTACTTTTCTTTGGTACCGTGTAGCTCCTTCTCTCGTCTACTGCACTCTATGACATGTCGCTGATAGGAAAAAGGGAGGGGTTACCTTGCTAATCCGAGAAGTGTATACCAGGGATTACCTAGCATTGACCCTGAGTATACCAGGGGTTACCTAGCATTGACTCGTTATAGTGATGCCCAGATCACGTGTATGCACAGGGGTTACTTCACAGTGACACCTTTAGTGATTAACATCACAACTGCAAGAATCACAGTTCATGCATATCCTCAATTCTATGTTCTCTATAAACTGCGCATAACATGACATAAACAGAAAAACTATGTCATCTTTTTAATATAGCAACTATGTTAATCTTTAAGTCCTCTATCAAACTTAGTTCAATTATTTTCGTATTCCTTAAACGAAAATTATTCTATAACTTTTGTTCAATAATAAATGCACAAGCCAAAAATTTAACTCATTATACACACGTATAATCAATACACAATAAACATTTAATTTACTGTAACTTTAATGTTGAGGACGTGCAAGGCAGAGAACAAGATGATCTGGAGCTGCAGTTTAAAGGTCCAATGACGCGTTTGCGAGCTAAGAAGTTGCAAGCTTATTTACAAGCTTCTATTCGTCGCAAATTCGAAATACATGAAGATAAAGTGAAAGGCAGCTCGAGAGTGGTCACCATGCTATCCATTGATGATGAAGAAGAAAGCATGAAGACGTGAGAAGAAGAACGAAGCCATTTGGACGTGTGCATGGAAAGTTATACGCGTTTGCATGGGAAATCGGGAGATGCCGTCTTTCATGCAAAGGTGGCAAGATTAATTATAACATGGGCCACGAATTTAGTCACTTAATTCAGCCCACTGTTGTGATTAATTAAGTCCAAATAGGCGAGAATAATGAAGCCCAAGTCCATTGGGATTTATCCTTATCTAGTTAGATTTAGATAGATTTTTCTTATCTTATTTTTGGTATCTTTTGATTTTATCCTAGTTTGATTAGGATTAGTTTAGGATCAATTTTTATCACTTCTTTAGGTCAAAATTTCGTCCCCTATGTTGCCTATAAATAGGGATACCATGTGACAATTTAAAAGTTAGACAATTGCAATAAATAAAGAGTTATTCTCAATCTGTCTCCTAGATCTTTTGTTGATCGAGTTTTTACCCAAATAATTCTATTGTTTTAGCACTTCAATAGTCTTAATCAAGTTCTTCAGGGTACAATCGAGTACTTGGAAGAATTGCTATCCGGAGAAGTTAGACGTGCGTGTTCGGGTTTACAACACGGGTTCGCCGAATCTATCCAATCCACAACACTACAACACCGTCGCCTTTACCACCAATACCGCCGCCATCCGCCGCCGATATCACCATCACCGCCGTGATTATAGCCCCCTCAAGTCGTACCAAGTGTCTACGTCGAGTCCTAGTTCGTGTCTTCAATTTCTAGTAAGTTTTATCATTTAATTCATATCGGGTTGAGTCCTTCTTTAGCTGACGTAGTTCAAGTCCTTCTTAAGTCTTCCGCTTGCGTTCTTCGTGTCTTGGATACATTGTCCGGGTCACATCATAAATTTGGCATCAGAGCCACATCAGCTCTGCTGGTCGTGGTTCAATCCGACGTGTGAAATACGTGTCAGTTATCTATCGTACGTGTCATTTAATTTCTATTTCGAGTCTTTTGTAATATTGTTATTCATTGAAAAAAAAAGAAAAAAAAAGGCATCGGCTATACAAAAAAAAATTAAAAAAAAATCGCCTATTAAAAAAAAATCAGAGTTATTTCTTGTTGAATTCAAATTTCATCCTTGTTTTAGATAGTGTTTCTATACTAGATAGATATTTAGGATTTGTTAGATTGTGTTCACACTTGGTCAAACTTATCCAAAAGTATTCTACCTTATCCATTAGATTTCCTACCTTGTTTAGATATCTTCCATCCTAATCCATATCTAATCAAGATCTTTCCATCCTCATCTATATCTAATCATAATCTTCCATCCTCATCCACCCAAATTTTCGATCCATACACCCTAGGGTTCGAAAATTACCACCTATTCCATATACACCCGGTTCACCTTATACACCACATAGTCCATATACCTATACACCTATACACCAGTACCCAATACACCCATGGTCCACATACATCAACCCATTGAGATACTCATCCACACACCTACTTCTACTCTTAGCAACCTACCGGCTTGATTTTATCTGTTGGAGCTTGAAGAAGACCCAGAGGAGCTAATCAAGAAGAAGACTGTTTCGATCCACCCACCTCCAAAATCACTACACACGTGCACCACACATCTTTGAGAGACATACACGAGTGAAAAAATAAAGAGTGACATACACGAGCATTTGTTAGGAATTGTGAGGTTCTACTTTGGTTTTTCTTCACGTTTGTTCATTTTGCAGGTACAATGAAGAAAGAAAACAACAAAGAGGCGTCTACTCCACCTCTTAAGGAGCCGAGATCACCCAACACCCCAGGCGAGTAGTCCTACTCGTCCGAACCATAGTGGGATGCCAAGTACCAATATGAGGCTCTAGCAAACCATTTTGAGTGACAGACTCGTCTACTAAAAGACGAACTTGGCAACCAAGTAGCTGAATTGCAAGAGGAGCTTGCAAAGCTAAGATCCCAGTCGACAACATCCCAAACATTCCAAAGAGATCCTGAGAAGAGGCTACTCGAGCCTCAAGATGAAGAAACGAGGCAAACTGAGCCTCAAATCAATGCAACGAGGCAACCTGAGCCTCAA
Organism: Perilla frutescens; assembly: GCA_026008535.1. Lineage (NCBI taxonomy): Eukaryota > Viridiplantae > Streptophyta > Magnoliopsida > Lamiales > Lamiaceae > Perilla > Perilla frutescens. The sequence goes on from BRKX01000004.1 coordinate 21,093,357, forward strand.
AATGATACAGAGAGGCGTCCCGAGTCTCAATTGGAGCATACTGGCCGACGCCAGCAGCAAATACATGTCAACAGGCCACTGCCTATATAACAAGATGTTCAAAGGCCACCCCGTGAGCCCACCTTTGAAGAAGACTATGATTATGGATACGATTCCTATGCAGCCAGTGGTTATGAACCTTATTACACACCACAAGGGCACAGAGGATGCCATGGATGACCCCGAGGTCCCCATAGGTGTGCAAGCTATGATGATGATGATGGTAGGCTCAACAACATCAAGACGAGCATACCCGAGTTTGAAGGCCCTCACGATCCTGATATCTACTTAGATTGGAAACGTAAGGTAGAGAAGATCTTTGCATGCTACAACTTTTCAGAGCAAAAGAAGGTGCAACTCACATGCTTAGAGTTTAGAGGCTACGCAGCCTCATGGTGGGAAATGCAACAAGAAAGAAGGCGCATAAACCACAATCTACCAATCGACAATTGGGAAGAAATGAAAGGATTCATGCGCAGTCATTTCATCCCAATGCACTATAAAAGAAAGCTTGAAAAGAAGCTCAATCGTGTCAAGCAAGGTACTAGATCAATTGAAGAGTACCACAAGGAGCTGGAGAGGCTTTTGAACCGAGTTGGAAAGTAGGAGACCTTAAATGCTACCATCATTCGGTACATTGAAGGTATGAATCCTGACATTGCATGTGAAGTCGAGCTCAGAGACTTCACCAGTGTAGAAAGAATGGTATAGTACGCATCGATTGTGGAAAGACAGCTGAGAGAGGGTCATCGTCGATCCCATTACACTTCAGCCCCTACACACCCCTCTTGGAATAAAGGTAAACCTTCCACATCACTTTCTACACCTTCTACTGATTCTACATGACCCAGAGGTCCATCCGGACCACCCAAACGGTGTTTCAACCGTTCTACACCACAGTCCAGCCGTAGACCTGAGTCTACACCACCAAGTCAGCTACGGCCGACCCCTACACGGCCAAACCAAGGTGCAACAGCCCCTAATTCAGCCCCTAATCGTACTCGTGACATCCAATGTCATAAGTGTCAAGGTTGGGGCCATTTCCAAGCTCAATGTCCAAACCGGCGAGTTCTATACTTAACGGAGTAAAATGAAGTCGAATCAGCCAGTGAGGATGAAAAAGAGCCCGTGTGCAATGCCACACTTGAAGAAGAAGTCGAGAATGATGCGTCTAACAACCCAGTCGATCCGAAATTTCAGCTCAGCTTGGTCACAATCCGGAGTTTGAGCATCATTCGAGAAGAGAAATAAGAACACCAATGGGAGAACATCTTCTACACCCATGCAGTGATATAAGGTCACACATGTTCAATGATTATTGACAGTGGTAGCGTGATTAATGCCATTAGTCAATACGCAGTGAAAAAGCTTGGTCTACCTGTTCAAGAACATGCAAAACCATACAGATTGCAGTGGCTTACAGATAGAGGCGAGATACGCGTGGTTCACCAGCTAAGTGTCTCATTTGCAATCCATAAGTTTTCTGACACTGTTCTGTGCGACGTTATCCCTATGGATGCGGCACACTTGTTGTTAGGCAGACCTTGGCAGTTTGATCAACGTGTTGTCCACGACGGACGTCTGAACACTTATACCATCGACATTAATGGCCGAATCAGCACTTTGAGGCCATTATCACCTAAAGACGTTGCTATGGATCAGCAACGCATGTAAGAGAGGCTCAAAGAGGAAAAGGCGAAGCAAGCAGCCACAAAACGGGCCCCAAAGGCCACGGCCAAAACCTCAGCCCCCAGATAGCCCCTTACCACCGCCATTCACCATCCAAACCACCTCGTCTGGACTCCCTAGCTGTGGAAAAAAAGTTGGAGTTGAGTTCAAACAAGCCCCATGTGAAGAGCTTGTTTATTTCAGTAAAAGGAGTTCAAAAAGCCGTCAAAGCAGGTATGCCTCTTGTCCTACTCACATTTAAGATCAGTGCTACTAATGAATGTTTGCCTAGTGATGTGCAGACCTTACTTGACGAGTTCAAGGATGTTTTTCCTGAGGAGATACCCGAAGGACTTCCACCAGTACGAGGAATCGAGCATCAGATCGATTTCATCCCCGGAGCCGTGCTTCCCAACCGACCAGCCTATAGGACGTCTTCCGATGAGACTAAGGATATAGATAGGCAAGTAAAAGAGCTGTTGGAGAAGAACCAGATCTGTGAGAGTTTGAGCCCGTGCGCCGTTCCAGTGATTCTAGTGCCAAAGAAGAACAACGAATGGCGTATGTGCATGGATTGTAGAGCAATCAACAAAATCATGGTAAAGTATCTTTTTCCCATCCCTAGATTAGATGATATGCTTGATGAGTTATCTGGTTCGCGTGTCTTTTCTAAGATTGATTTGCGTTCTGGTTATTTTCAAGTACGTGTGCAAGAAGGTGATGAATGAAAAACTGCATTAAAAACTAAGCATGGTTTGTATGAATGGCTTTTTATACCTTTTGGTCTCACTAATGCACTAAGCACATTTATGCGTTTGATGAATCATGTTTTCTGTGAAGTAATTGGAAAGTATGTAGTTGTGTATTTTAATGACATTCTGATTTAAAGTGACACGAAACATACACATATGCAGCACCTTAGACATGTTTTTGAGTTACTTAGGGAGTCGAAATTATATGGTAACTTGTCTAAGTGTTCTTTCTACATGAATGAAGTCGTTTTTCTAGGCTTCGTTGTGAGTTTACGTGGTATAGAAGTAGACCGTTCCAAAATCAAAGCAATTGAGGAATGGCCCACTCCTAAGTCTGCGAGTGATGTGAGGTCTTTCCACGGCCTTGCTGGCTTTTATCGTCGCTTTGTGCGCGATTTCTCCAGCATAGCCGCGCCGCTTACTGAGTTAAGCAAGAAAGATCGAAAGTTTGAATGGGGTCCTGTTCAAGAGCATGCGTTTAACACTTTGAAATCTTGTTTATGTAATGCGCATGTTCTTGCTCTTCCGGACTTTAATAAAACTTTTGAGATTGAATGTGATGCTTCGGGCAAAGGGATTGGTGTTGTTTCGATGTAGGAACAGCGTCCAGTTGCCTATTTCAGTGAAAAGCTCCATGATGCAGCCCTTCATTATTCCACCTATGACAAGGAGCTGTACGCACTCAAGAGAGCATTAGAGACGTGGCAGCACTACTTATGGCCTAAGGAGTTCGTGATTCACACGGATCACGAGAGTTTGAAGCATTTGAAAGGCCAATAAAATCTGAATAAGCGACATGCACGATGGGTAGATTTTATCGAGTCCTTTCCGTACATCATCAAGTACAAAAAGGGCGCCGAAAATGTTGTTGTTGATGCATTGTCGAGAAGGTACGTTCTCTTGAATCTTATACATGCTAAGATGTTGGGATTTGATGCAATTAAGAAGTTATATGCATGTGATGAGTTTTTCGCACCCATATATGCTGAATGTTGCTCAAAATCACGTGCTTATGATGGTTATTTCATGCATGATGGGTTCTTGTTCAAGGGTTCGCAGTTGTGTATTCCTAAGTCTTCTATACGTGAGTTGTTAGTTCTTGAATCGCATGCGGGAGGTTTAATGGGTTACTTTGGTGTGTCTAAAATGTTAAACTTGCTGCATGAACATTTCTTTTGGCCACATATGAAGTATGATGTTGAGAATGTCTGTAGTAGATGCATTACATGTAAGAAGTCGAAATCTACATCACACCCATTCGATTTTTACACGCCTCTACCAGCCCCGTCTTCCCCGTGGATTGATTTATCTATGGATTTTATATTAGGATTACCACGGTCTAGGTCTAGTCGAGATTCTATATTTGTAGTAGTTGATAGGTTTTCCAAGATGTCTCATTTCATTGCATGTAGAAAAACCGATGATGCTGTACACATAGCCAATCTATTCTTTATACATGTTGTGTGTTTACATGGAATACCTAGAACTATTGTTAGTGATAGGGATTCTAAGTTTCTAGCACATTTCTGGCGTGTACTATGGGGTAAGCTAGGTACCAAGTTGTTATTTTCTACTGCATGTCATCCACAAACTGATGGACAAACTGAAGTAGTTAATCGCACTCTAGGTACTTTGTTGCGTTCTTTAGTGAAAAACAACTTAAAATCATGGGAAGATTGTTTGCCATATGCTGAATTCACCTATAATAGAGTTGTGCATTCATCTACCAATATGTCTCCATTTGAAGTTGTTTATGGTTTTAATCCGCTAATGCCTAATGATCTGTTACCTTTACCTGTTGAGCATCTAACAAGTGTTAAAGGTACAAGAAAAGCAGCACAAGTTAAGGAGATGCATGAGAAAGTGCATGCGCATATTGAAGCTGTTGGTGCACGTAATCTTGTTCAAAAGAATAAACGGCACAAGCAAGTGATTTTCCAGCCCGGAGATCGCGTTTGGATTCATCTGAGTCCTGGACGGTTTCCTAACTTGAGAAAGTCGAAATTGATGCCAAGAGGAGATGGACGGTTCATCATGTTGAGTCGAGTCAATGACAATGCATATCGCATTTATTTACCCGGTGAGTATAAGTGTTCGTCTACATTTAATGTTGCTGACTTATCTCCCTTTTCTGTAGATGATGAGTTCGAAGATGATGAGTCCTTGAATTCGAGGACAAATTCTTTTCAGCAGGGGGGGAATGATGAGGACGTGCTAGGCAGAGAAGAAGATGATCCGGAGCTGCAGTTTAAAGGTGATGTAACCAATACGATGCGGAAGCTTATCGAATCGAACACACGTCAACTTGACAAATGATTCAATCCAACAACAAATTGAATGATAACAAATAATTAACTCAAATAAACTGATCTCAAAGTAATTTTCGAATTAAAATCCAAGATAACACAAAAATCCCCAATTTCAACCTGAAGAACCTTAATTCTTGACCTAATCAATTGACCTAGAAAATGAACTCGCATTACGCTCAAATTTTAGGAAAAAGCATAAATATATAGCAGGAATAACATATCCAAAAATCAGACAAAACGCACGTATATATTGGGAGATGGCTCGGTGGTGATTTTTAGGCGATTTACGGCTCGATTGGATGGTATATGTGAAATCTGGACTTGTGGTTGAATATGGACGATGGTGGCAATGTGGTGGATGGTGTGGGATATGTATGAAGGCGTGGTGGTGATGGTAAACGATGTGGAGGTGAATGGAAACGAAATGGATAGAAGAAGCTTACCCGAAATGAACCCCGGATCTACGAGAATCCGAAACGCGAGTATGGAGTAGAACTTCATGGCAGATCAACCCGTACACTACTGGATCCACGAACGAATCTTTTGATTTCGATTTTGTAAGTGCCAATTCACAAACCCTACCAAGAACTATCGATATGTGTATTTTTGAGATGGGATGAACGACAATGCATTTTTTATCAAATCCAATCTGTCTAATCCAGGGTTTGAAAAGTGCATAAATACTAACCTAAGGGAAAAATGAAATTATTAAGTTAATGGGCTTAATAATTTCGAAAAATAAAAGAAAACAAGCTAAAGGCCCAATTCACCTAACATTAATTTGGGCTTCAAATTAAATAAAATCCACAACTGAAAAATAGTCTTATTAAATTAAATAAAATCTGCACTAACTCCATCTAGGCCTCTTCATCTTCATCTTGTATTGAAAGCATAATAATCAGCTTGGGGCTACCTCGAACCATCAACTCTTCCTCGAGCTTCTTACCAACGAAACACTGAAGGTAGCCTTGCAGCTTCTTGGCTCTAAGTCGCGTCACTGGACCACGCAGCTACAACTCCGGATTTAGCTTGCCAAAGCTCATCCCATACTCATCAAAAGGTCCAATGACGCGTTTGCGAGCTAAGAAGTTACAAGCTTATTTACAAGCTTCTATTCGTCGCAAATTCGAAATGCATGAAGATAAAGTGAAAGGCAGCTCGAGATTGGTCACAATGCTATCCATTGATGAAGAAGAAGGAAACATGAATACGTGAGAAGAAGAACGAAGCCATTTGGACGTGTGCATGGAAAGTTATACACATTTGCATGGGAAATCGGGAGATGCTGTTTTTCATGCAAAGGTGGCAAGATTAATTATAACATGGGTCACGAATTTAATCACTTAATTCAGCCCATTGTTGTGATTAATTAAGTCCAAAGAGGCGAGAATAATGAAGCCCAAGTCCATTGTGATTTATCCTTATCTAGTTAGATTTAGATAGATTTTTCTTATCTAATTTTTGGTATCTTTTGATTTTATCCTAGTTTGATTATGATTAGTTTAGGATCGATTTTTATCACTTCTTTAGGTCAAAATTTCGTCCCCTATGTTGCCTATAAATAGGGATACCATGTGACACTTTAAAAGTTAGACAATTGCAAGAAATAAAGAGTTATTCTCAAACTGTCTCCTAGATCTTTTGTTGATCGAGTTTTTACCCAAATAATTCTATTGTTTTAGCACTTCAATAGTCTTAATCAAGTTCTTCAGGGTGCAATCGAGTACTTGGGAGAATTGCTATCCGGAGAAGTTAGACGTGCGTGTTCGGGTTTACAACACGGGTTCACCGAATCTATCCAATCCACAACACTACAACACCGCCGCCTTTACCACGAATACCGCTGCCATCTGCCGCCGATATCACCATCACCGCCGCGATTCCAGCCCCCTCAAGTTGTACCAAGTGTCTACTTCGAGTCCTAGTTCGTGTCTTCAATTTCTAGTAAGTTTTATCGTTTAATTCGTGTCGGGTTGATTCCTTCTTTAGCTGACGTAGTTCGAGTCCTTCTTAAGTCTTCCACCTGCGTTCTTCATGTCTTGGATACATTGTCCAGGTCACATCATTTAAACTATGACTTTTAGATTTTAAATATAAACTCTAACCTTAATCTATATACTATGAACTTTAAACTCTAACCTTAACTCTTAACTCATAAATTTAGTTATGACAAGGCATAATCTATTCTATTTAATTATGTCGAAGCATAATCTATATTCTTAATAATTAAGATGAAGCATAATCTATGTTCTCAATAATTATGGCACAGCATAATCTATGTTCTTTATAATTATACATCAGCATAATACTATGTTCTCATTAATTATGCAATAGTATAATGCTATTACTTTAGCAGAGACTTGAGCAGATAATTTCTCAAATATTTTATTTGGATATTCTAACTATGACTATCACATTTATAAGTTAATAACTCAAATATAAATAGGTTTTGCAAATAAACCCACCTCGATTAGATCAACTCAGGTGATCAAACTTCTCGATATTCATCCATCAGCTTCTCTGACTGGCTCAACAAGTCCTACAAGGTCAAACCTTATTTTAGGACTGCTGCTATAATTTTAAGAACTAGACTTTAATTTAATTGGAGCTTTTATTTACTTTAATTATGTTTCAATTAATAATGAGCTACTCTAGAGACCTCGTACAACTCCCACACAGAAGGAAATAAATTTCAAAATATAATTTCCGATTTAATGGGACCAAAAGATTTGACAGAGGTCACTTTCCGTAACTTGCCATTTTACTCATTTTTTTCACAGCAAACCTCGATTGCACGTTTTAATTGTGCAAAAATTATGAAAATAATCAGGCATGACCCCACATATATCTTTATTAAACTATACAATTTTTGGAATTTTGTGAAATTACATGCTCTAGTTATAAAAATAATCGCCTGATTAAAATAATCGACTTTAATCAAAACTTATCAGAATATTATGAAACTTGGCAGTCCTATAGGAACTAATATTTCGAGCAACTTTCTAGTTCAAATTTTTTCGATTTGACGACGCAAAACGGGCGAAAATGGGCCAAAACCAAAACTGATTGGCGCCCCTTTATTTTTCACATTTTCCGGCCTTTTCGCTGGTGTTCGGCCACCGGACGACGACGCACTCAACCTACGAAATGAAGCACTATTTAAAATACACAACATACTAAAATTTCAACTGTAAAAGATAAGAAATGGACCGAAACGAGACGTCCGAAGTGGCGGCGCGACGGCGGCACGACGACGGTGATTTTCGGCCATCCACAGTAGTAGCGGCGGCGGCTGCTCTCCGGCAGCCTTCCGGCACTCGACAGCTTCTCCCGCAGTAGCACCCCCTCAAACAAAACTTAACCTAGGCCCGCATACGCGATCTACTCGGCATAGGCCCGGGTTTCTCTCATTCGGCAACACGAACTAGAGAGAGAATGAGAGAGAAGAGAGAGAATGAGCAAGAAAAAGTGAATCCCCAAGCCCCCTATTTATAGGAAAAGTGGCTCCGGGATGGGTATAACTTTTTCGGATATAAAAAACTGATAAAGTGATTTTCGGATTCAATTAAAGTTGTTTTATTCAATGGCGAGGTCCAACTGACCTCCAACACAAAATCCAAAAATACCGAAAGACTCGTTGGCTCGAGTATCATTGAACCAACCCGACTCAGAATGACGAGGAAGTCGTCTGAAGAGAAACGAGAAAAGATTCTCTTTCAAAAATTACTTTTACTATTCATTCCGACTGACAGATTTTGCTCTCGAGTATTCGATTGGCCTCAGATTGGCAATCCGTGAACGCGAACGGATTCCTTGGGCCATTTCTTATACGATAGGCTTTTTAGAAAAAGTCTCAGATCAATGAGGAGGATTTCGTAAATTTTTCGAATCAAGAACGCTCGCATAAATTACTATTCACAGGTTTTCCCTTTACGATTTTCAATTACGGGACTGCTGTAGAGGTCAGAATAAAATTCTGAAAGCACCAACAGCTTCCTTTAGCTCATTACATTTCAGAAAAGACCAATATTGACTATCTTCCGACGGTAAACGCAAAATCTCATAATTGATTTTCACATAAAATAAACGAAAAAGGGTGCGACTTACATATGTTTTACTTTATTTTAGCTCCAATTATTTTCTTTAGTTTTCTAAATAAATTTAGAAACTCTCTGAAATTCTGGGATGTTACACGGGTGCTCCAAACATATGACCGGAGACAAGAATGATCTCAACGGTTATAAACAGGTTAAAGGACCACTAGTCATTTTTGGAGACAACTCAAAGAGCCAAACCATTGGAGAAGGGTTCGTGGTGAAAGGGAAAGTTATCATCAATGGTGTATCACATGTTGAAGGACTGAAGCACAAGCTGCTAAGCATCAGCCAGCTTTGTGACAATGGGTACTCAGTCGACTTCAGCAACAGCTCGTGTGACATCAGAGACAAGTCAACTGGAGCCATACTCCTGACTGGAGTAAGAAAGTGTAAGATGTATGTTGTTGACTGGTCAACCGTCTATTCAGAAGCTTGCTTTCTCTCCAAAGGATTAACTGAAGCAAGCTGGCTATGGCATCGATGACTAAACCACCTCAACTTTAAAACAATCAACTACTTGGCCAAGAAAGAGCTAGTTGATGGGCTTTCTAAGGAGATCTACAAGAAAACTGACGTCTGCGGATCATGCCAGAAAGGGAAGCAAGCAAAGTCGTCATTCAGAAATAAAAGTCATCCTTAAGGAACAACTGACATCCTTTAGTTGCTACACATGGACCTATTTGGACCAATGAAGCCACCAACCCCCAGAGGCAAGAAATTTACTCTTGTAGTAGTAGATGACTACTCAAGATATACCTGGGTGGAGTTCCTGAGAAGCAAGGATGACACTTTTGAAAAGCTATCAATGTTGATCAGAAGGTTGCAAACTGACAAGGGAAAATCAGTTCAAAGGATAAGATCCGACAATAGAACTGAGTTTGTCAACCAGCAGATGATTAATTTTCTGAGTGAACTGGGAATCACTCATGAGCACTCACCGGCAAGAACTCCTCAATATAATAGCGTAGCTGAAAGGAGTAATCGCATGCTCAAGGAGACAGCTGGAGCAATGATAGCTGATGCCAACATAGCTGAAAGTTATTGGGCCAAGGCAGTCAACACAGCCTGCCATACTCAGAACAGAAGTGCCATAGGCATCACCCGTGACAAAACACCCTACGAGTTGTTCAAGGGTCGTACGCCTTCTATCTCTTACTTTAAGATATTTGGCTGTAAATGTTACATCCACAACAATGGCAAATCCCAGCTAAAAGCTTTCAGTGCCAAAACTGATGAGGGGATCTTTCTAAGATATAATGCCCCTCATTCACAAGCTTATAGAGTGTTCAACAAAAGAACACTAATTGTGGAAGTAACATGTCATGTGGTATTTGATGAGCTTACTGATGAGTACAGGAACAAGGAGAAGAATTGTACATTAGTACAAGCATTGCCTAGTGAAAACGTGTTGGACTATGTTGATCACATTATTCCAGAGCAGTTTGAAGCTTCACTAGAAGATGGTATTGAAACTGTTTCCAGACCAGTTGAAGACAACTTAGTCAATGAGGACACAAATTGTGCTGAGACCTCAAACCCCATAACTGAGACAAGGGGAAGAATTAGTGAAGTTGACGAGCATACCAAAGCCAAGGCAGCAGCTGATGGAGCAGCTGAAGGACGAGTTGATGGAGCAGCTGAAGAACCAACTGATGGAACAGCTGAAGGACCAATTGAAGGAGCAACTGAAGAACTAGTTGAAGGCACAACAGAAGCCACCATACCCAAATGGCTCCGAAGTCATCCAGTTGACAAAATTATTGACAACCCAAGAAGTAGAGTCCAGACCAGAGGATCAAGGATCAATTGAGCATGCTCTTTTAACATGCTTTATCTCGCAAATGGAACCAGCCAACATCAAGGAAGCACTTGAAGATTTAGACTGGATTATTGCGATGCAAGAAGAGCTAAACTAGTTCACAAGAAATGACGTCTGGTTTCTTATCGGCAGACCGAAAACCTAAAAAGTCTTTAGGAATAAGTGGGTCTTTCATAACAAACTAGATGAACAAGGCATGATCACAAGGAAAAAGGCTAGACTGGTAACCAAGGGATACTCTCAAAGTGAAGGAATCAACTTTGATGAGACATTCGCACCAGTTGCAAGATTGGAGGCCATCAGATTGTTCTTTGCCTATGTAGCTCACAACAATTTCACAATCTATGAAATGGACGTGAAAAGTGCATTCTTGTAAAGGATGCTCAAAGAGGATGTTTATGTCGAGCAAACTCCAGGCTTTAAAATTGGAGATCGAGTCTACAAGCTGAGAAAGGCTCTATACGGCCTGAAGCAGATGCCAAGAGCTTGGTATGAAACCCTTATAACATTCTTGCTAAAGAATGGGTTTCAAAAAGGAGTTATCAATCGTACTCTATTTAGAATAGAATGATCAGCTAAGATCTTGATGGTCCAAATCTATGTGGATGACATAATTTTTGGATCAAAGAGTAAAGATCTCTGCACTCGATTCGCTCAACTAATGCAAAGCGAATTTGAGATGAGCAAGATGGGAAAAATTACTTTCTTCCTAGGACTCCAAGTGAAGTAGGTGGAAGATAGAATCTTCATCAGTTAAGCTAATTATACTAAAGAGCTTGTCACGAAGTTTGGAACTCATAAGGGAAAAACTCTCAAGATTTCAATGAACACGTCAGTGCAACTGACCCTCGATGAAGAAGGAGAATCAGTCAGCCAGACACACTACAGAGGAATCATTGGATCCCTTCTCTATCTAACTGCCAGCTAACTAGACATCTCCTATTCAGTCGGACTGTGTGCAAGGTTCCAAGCCAATCCGAAGAAAAGCCATCTCGAAGTAGCAAAGAGGATAATGAAGTACCTTAAAGGAACCATAAATCTTGGATTATGGTATCCCAGAGATGATAGCTTGAGTCTAACTAGATATTCAGACTCAGACTTCGGAGGATGCAAGATCGACAGAAAAAGCACCAGTGGAACATGTCAGTTTCTAGGAAATAAACTGATATCCTGGTTTAACAAGAAGCAGCATTTAGTTGCCACATCAACAATTAAAGCCGAGTATGTAGCTGCTGGAAGCTGTTGTGCACAGATCCTTTGGATGAAGCAACAACTGAAGGATTATAAGTTGGAGACTGAAGAAGTGCCAATCTACTGTGATAACAATAGTGCAATTGCAATATCTCAAAATCTAGTATTGCATTCAAGAACGAAGCACATTGATATCAGACATCACTTCATCAGAGATCATATCGAAAAGAAAGACATCTGCATCAAGTATGTCAACACGGAGAAGCAGATAGCCGATATCTTCACAAAGCCATTACCAGAAGCTAGATTTCTGGAGTTATGCATCCAACTAGGATTGCTTGAAATAGCTTCAAAGGAGGAGGATGATCAGATAAGAGAAGGAGTGAAGAAGAACACTCCAGCTGAAGATGAGAACTGAATCAAAATGGCATCAGTTTGCTAAGCTATGAAGCTTAAACTAATGAGCCGAAATCATTTCTGAAGAAATGGCAAAGGCTAATTATAGGCTGAAGAAAGAAGATGAGTAAACTGATCGCAGAAGGCATCAATTCGCAACTAGTCATGATCAACTGATGACAAGCAGTTGAAACCAAAACTGACTAAGGAAGGCAAAGCCTCAGCTGAAGGAAGCAGTTGAAAAGCTTATACGGAGTAAAGCTGAACGGACAGCTCAAGCTGACGAAAAGACAGGAGTCAAAGCTAAAGGGGCTCCAGCTGGAAGTGATCAATCCAAGCAAAGAAAATCATCAGTCGTCAACAGGCGAGGCCAACTGATGACGTAAGCGGCTCAACGCCACGCGGAGACTGAAGGAGAGCTACAATTAGATAAGTTCAATTTAAATTTATTACTCAACGGTAAAATGACGTGTCATCTCAATATTACCATTGGACCCACTTTTTCTCACTTCAGCTAACCTAATGGATAAATTTGAAATTAAATTGACGGATTAATCGAAACTGTTCGATTTTGATTGAACTCAAATTTCTTTACTGTTGGATACACCGTTTGCCGAGTCTATAAATAGATTAGCTGTGCTCCCACATATCACCCACATAGCTGATCAAAAAAACTCAAAGTACTCAGACTTTCTCTCTCAAAATTCCACTTGGAACTGTTCATTCTCTTTACCTTCCAAAACTCCCTGAAACTCTCCTCAATGGCTCAATTCTCTGCCAACCTTCACCGTAAAAAATACAACTTCAAGTTATTTCTTGAGGATTCCACAACATTTAGAAAAGATCTCCACCATGATAAATTCCTTAACCCCATGGCCTTTAGAGAAGTTTGTGGAAACTCAGTGCTATGTGAAGGAATTATCACATTAGTGGAGAAAGCCAAACTCAAAACCTTCACTAAAAAAGCTCCTTCAAAAGTCTATCCTGAAGCAGTGGTAGAATTCTTCTTGAATTCAAAATACATAGAGAATTCTCAAGAAATTGTCACTGAAATACGGGGATGGAAAATCACCATCACTCCGTTGATTCTACGGAAGATATTCAAAATTCCAAATTCTGGTACAAAGCTTGAAGATGTTCAAGTAAATCCTGAGTTGCACTACAACAAATGGAAAAATGACACAATCACTCAGGAGTATCATGGCAATCACATAATAACCAAATTCAAGGAAGAATATCAGGTGCTAGCCAGCATTGCCACCAAAATGCTCACATGAGCAACAGGAAGTCTCTTTGAAATGACTGAACCTAGATATCAAATCTGCAAAGCCATATGCAGAAAATAAAGGTAATCTGGGCATAATATTTCTTCGATCAACTGAAGAAATATGTGGAGATTGTCAAAGAGAAAACTATAAGCGACAAAAGCTTTCCACAGAAGATGTGATTCTTGAATCGGGTCAGCCTTATTCCGGAAGAACTACTTCCAGATATAATGAAGGCAGAAACAATGTTCTCACGAGTTGACCCAGATGATTTTCTGCCAAAGTCATTCAAGCGAGCAATAGAACTGCCAGTACAGATCAAGGAGTATCAGACAAGGCAGAGAATGACCAAGACACCAGAAGTCCAAGGAAAGGGAAAGGCTAAGATGACTGAACAAATCAAGATAGAATCATCTAGCTCAGAAGACAATTTTCCAAAGATCATCCCACCAGAACATGAAAGCAAAGGACAAGCTGAATCAAGTGTAGCTGAAATAACAGCTACAACATTAGTTCAACTGAAGTCTATAGAGAAGAAAAAGGAAATAGCTCCACAACCCAAGGCAACTGATGATATTCAGCCACAAAAGCAGCCCAACAGTTCATCAACTCAATTTACAAAGAATCATGAAGAGCTGATCAAACATCTGCAAGAACAGATAAAATTGCTATCAGAATCAATCAAGGAGCTGCAAGCTCACATTGGACTGAAGTTATCTGAAAAAGCATTTCAAGATATCAAAGATAAACCAAACAGTTCCAGTGAGCCGGTCGCAAAGAAAAGAAAAACTGAATGCAAGAAGAATTGAAGGCTTCAGAAGTCAGCTGAATAGATTGCCTTAGGCCACTTCTTGTAATTCAGTTTATTTCTTGATCAAAAATTTTCTTTGGCTATCATAAATGCATTTGTCAGCATTTATTTTTGATCGTTGGTACTCATTACAAAACCAACAACCAAAAATGACAAGGGGCATTAAATGCTTTCAACAAATAAATTTATGAGTCTCTCTTCTCACTCATAAAAACCCCCTTGCTCCAACATTTCAAAAATACTCTACTCACTCATCCTCAAAAGAGTATTTTTCTCTCTCTCTCTCAAAACTTCAATTCTAATTCTGCCAAGAATTTCTAAAAGAATGGTTGAATTATCAAAAGCTCTACCTTCCTTCAAAGAGAAAATGTTGAGAGACAAATTCCTGGAGAGAAAGAAATTCCTAGTGATTCTTAAAGAATCAAATAACCCATTTCTTCTGGTCAATCTTCACAAGACTGAAATTTTGCATTACCTAGAAACTCCACCAAGATTCTTTAGACAAGACTTGGTGAGTGAATTTTTTCTTCAAGCAAAGATATCTGTAGATGGGAAGGTTATATCCTCAATGGTTCAAGGGCACAAACTTCAAAACATTGAAAGAAAGATTGCAAAAATCTTTCAACTTCTCAGAAAAGGGTCCAAGGTTCAAGATCTAAAGGATTCATCTAAACTATATTGGAAAGAATGTCGAGCTTCAACCTACAGTAAATAATTCAGTTTTACCACAGCTAAAACTGATCTGAAGCCCGAGTATGGAGTAATACTCAATATCACGAACACGATGAAGTTCGGCGCCATTTGAAGCTTAAGTCAATTAACTCAAGAAAGATACAAGGTAATGATACACCTTGTTGAAGGATTGGAAGCAAATTGGGCAGAATTCATATTCACCCAATTCAAGCATTGGGTCATCAAAGCTGCCGACTCAAAGAAAACTGGGAAATTTGACTCCAAGGTAGGACTTGTTCTAAGAATAAGCAAGCTCCTTGAAGATATGCTGCATTTTCCAAATGATGACGCACTATCAGTCCTCATATCTGACTGAATTCCCAAGAAAGGGGCAGTCCATCTTCAATCACTCAAGAAGAAGAGGAGATCCAAAGTCAGAACCGACAATGCAACTTCAAGCAGCTCAACTACCAATGAAGTTCCTTCTCCACAATCTAAGAATGGATCATCAGTTGACTTCAAGCCCTGTTCTGATCCAGATGAGCTCATTCCATTCATTGGAATCCCTTT
Organism: Perilla frutescens; assembly: GCA_026008535.1. Classification (NCBI taxonomy): domain Eukaryota; kingdom Viridiplantae; phylum Streptophyta; class Magnoliopsida; order Lamiales; family Lamiaceae; genus Perilla; species Perilla frutescens. The sequence goes on from BRKX01000004.1 coordinate 21,108,946, forward strand.
TCCCAACTACGAAGCTGACTACTTCAGGAGAACATGCCAACCTCTCCAGCTGACTGAAGACGATATTCGCACTTTCTAAAGTGACGAATATGCAGTCAAGAATGCTAAAAAGGATGTGACAAATCTCCTGTTGGGGTTTTTTTGAATTAAACCACCGCAAGATCATTTGGTTGTTCATTAATCCATGTTTATGCAAATCATATTCTTATGTCACATGCATGTTTATCACGTCAAGCACAAAACCATGCAAAATGAATCTAACGAAGCGGAATACATAGATTCAAATTACTTACAATTGTCCGATGGTCTGAGGACAAGATTAAAGATCTAATCTTGTTGAATGAAATGTAACAGACGTCCTTTTTCCTTGTGAAAATCAGTCACTCCACAGATATTCTACTCCGAGATCTTCTGTTGTATTCCCGGACTGTATCTAGATTCAGGGTGGGCTGAAATCTACTAGATCGGTATGAAATCTGTGGAGATAAAGAGAACACAAAAGGGGCTGATTTTGTAGTAGTGAATTTTGAACTCTCCACCCTCTTATTTATAAGGGGGTGGTCGAAATTCACAGTCTCAACCCTACTGGGTTTGGGCATCTATCTCTTTTGCTATCTCCAGTCCATTAAAGTTATATTGGGCTACAACAGGGATCTAGAAGAATATTATATTGGCCCACTAATTTTTTTAATATCCAATAAACTTAGGATATAATTAAATAAATTAAGTTTTACTTTTATTCTACTAAAGAAGTAAAACTGACCTTCCAATTTAATACATATTTACGAATATGCTTTCTCCTTTAGTCTAGCCATTCCTTATGTTAAAGATATAATGTTCATTAATTAATTATATCAGCTTCTGACAGCTATAATTAATCAACATCTAAAATCTTGAGTAGTACCACACAAGCTTTACCATGTAAGGAATAAATTCCACCTGTAGGGTTTCAACATGAACTTGTGCTTCCTCAAGAGAACATCATCAACCTGGCGCATTAGGACACGGTGCTCATGCATACTGCTCGAGACATTATGTATACATTGTTATTACCCAAGATATCGAGTTCGATCAATGAAAATATCTCATCTATTGATAAATCAAAGTAACAAACAACTTACACATATGTTCGCCAATATCACATGAGTTCAGAACCCGAACTCTGTGGATCTTTATTCTCTCACTAACTAGGTCAGAGACGGAGAATAGTATCATATCATGATCCTCCTGAATACACTAATGACTATACTAGAATAATCAGTTAGTCAAGATAAACTAACTTATTAGATTATTCTACGGGGTACCGATGGTGTGTTCAGGACCATCTAAGCCATGAGCTCTTTAATAAAATACAAGTTTCTAATGATATGATCTTACCGTGTGACTCGCCACACCATATCATCTACAATGTAAGTATATGGAACATTGCATAGAACAACTATAGAACATAATCTAAATGCAAACAGTGACTGCAATAACTTTCATTTCATATCATCATATCATCAGAAAAGTATACAACGACAAGTCTTCCAGTATACAAAACTAACAATCTCCCACTTATACTTGAAGCATGTCTTTCAAGCATAAAAACTAATTGGCTAACTCTCTATAAGTTTCCAGACTTGATTGCGATCTATAGATCCAATCTCAGACTCCATTACAGTTTTCCAAGAATCCGCATCTTTATCTTGAATTGCCTTGTCATATGTAACATCCTAGAATTTCAGAGAGTTTTCCAAATTTATTTAGAAGACTAAAGAAAATAAATGGAGCTAAAATAAAGTTAAACAGATGTAAGTCGTGACTTTTTGACTATTTTGTGTGAAAATTGATTATGATATTTTGCATTTGCCGCCGGAAGATAGTCAATATTGGTCTTTTCTGAAACGTAACGACCTAAAGGAAGCTGTTGATGCTATTAGAATTTTATTCTGACCTCTACAGGAGTCTCGAAATTGAAATTCGTAAAGTGCAAACCTGTGAATAGTAATTTATGCGAGCGTTCGTGATTCAAAAAATTTACGAAATCCTCCTCATTGATCTGAGACTTGTTTTATCAAGCCTATCTTATAGGAAAGACCCAAGGAATCCATTCGCATTCAAGGATTGCCAATCTGAGGTCCATCGAGCGCTCGGGAGCAAAATCTGTCAGTCGAAATGAATAATAAAAGTAATTTTTGAAAGGGAATCTTTCTTCATTTTTCTTCAGACAACTTCCTCATCATCCCGAGTTGGGTTGGTTCAGTAGTACTCGAGCCAACGAGTCTCCCGGTATTTTCAGATTTTGTGTCTGAGGTCGTTTGGACCTCGATATTGAATAAAGCAACTTTAATTGAATCCGGAAATCACTTTATCAGTATTTTATATCCAAAAAAGTTATACCCGCCCCACCTCAGCTTTTCTTTTCAATAGGGGAGGGGGGATCCATTTTTCCTTGCTCATTCTTTCTCTTCTCTCTCTCTTTCTGTCTCGTTTGTGTTGACGAACGAGAGAAATTCGGGCCTGCGCCGAGTAAATCGTGCATGCGGGCCCAGGTTAAGTTTTATTTGGGGTGGGGGGGGGGTGCTGCTCCTGCGGGAGCAGCTATCGAGCGTCGGAAGGCTGCCGAAGAGCCGCCGCCGCTGCTGCCGTGGATGGCCGGAATTGCCGTCATCGTGCCGCCGTCGCGCCGCCGCTTCGGATGTCTCGTTTCGGTCCATTTCTCATCCTTTATAGTTGAAATTTTAATATCTTGTGTGTTTTAAATAGTGCTTCATTTCGTATGTTGAGCGCGTTGTCGTCCCATGGCCGGAAACCGGCGAAAACGCCATAAAATGTGAAAAATAAAGGGGCACCGATCAGTTTCGGTTTTGGCCCATTTTTTCCCGTTTCGGGTCGTCAAATCGAAAACGATTGAACTAGAAAGTTGCTCGAAATATTATTTCCTATAGGACTGCCAAGTTTCATAATTTTCGGATAAGTTTTGATTAAAGTCGATTATTTTAATCAGGCGGTTATTTTTATAACTAGAGTATGTGATTTTAGAAAATTCCAAAAATTGTATAGTTTAATAAAAATATATGTGGGGTCATGCCTGATTATTTTCATAATTTTTGGATAAGTGAAAAGTGCAATCGAGATTTGCTGTGTAAATTTGATTAAAATGACAAGTTACAGAAAGTGATCTCTGTCAAATTTTTTGATACCATTAAATTGAAAATTATATTTTGAAATTTATTTCCTTCTTTGTGAAAGTTGTACGAGAACTCTAGAGTCGCGCATTCTTAGTTGAAATATAATTAAAGTGAATAAAAGCTCCAATTAAATTAAAGTCGAGTTTTGAAAATTAGAGTAGCAGTCCTAAAATAAGGTTTGACCTTGTAGGACTTGTTGAGTCGGTCAGAGGAGCTGACGGATGAGTATCGAGAAGTTTGATCACCCGAGTTGATCTAATCGAGGTGGGTTTATTTGCAAAACCTATCTATATTTGAGTTATTAACTCATAAATGTGATAGTCATAGTTAGAATATCCAAATAAATATTTGAGAAATTATCTACTCAAGTCTCTGCTAGAGTAATAGTATTATACTGATGTATAATTATTGAGAACATAGATTATGCTGTGCCATAATTATTGAGAACATAGATTATGCTTGTCCATAATTACTGAGAACATAGATTATGCTTCATCATAATTATTGAGAATATGGATTATGATTTATCACAATAAGCGAATGTAGATTATGCTTCGACATAATTAAATAGAATATATTATGCCTTGTTATAACTAAAGTCTATAGGTTAAAAGTTAAGGTATAGAGATTAAAGTTCATAGTATATAGATTAAGGTTAGATGTTATATTTAAAGTCTAACAGTCATAGTTTAAAGTTACAATAATTTAAATGTTTATTGTGTATCGATTATACTTGTGTATAATGAGTTGTACTTTTTAGCTCGTGTTTTTAGTATTAAAATCAAGTTAAAGAATGATTTCCGTTTAAGGAATATGAAGCATAATTGAACTAAGTTTGGTAGAGGACTTAAAGGATATCATAGTTGCTATATTAAGAGGATGGCATAGTTTTTGTGCTTATGTCATATTATGCACTTTATAAGAGAACATAGAACAAAGAATAGGGAGGAATTGTGATTCTTGCAGTTGTGATGTTAATCACTAAAGGTGTCATTGTGAGGTAACCCCTGCACATACATGTGATCTGGGCATCACTATAGGAGTCAATGCTAGGTAACTCCTGGTATACTCAAGGGTCAATGCCAGGTGATCCCTGGTACACTCTTTTCAGATTAGCGAGGTAATCCCTCCCTTTTCCTATCAGCAAAATGTCATAGAGTGCAGTAAACGACAGAAGGAGTTACAAGGTACCAAAGAGAAGTAAAGGTTTGCAGAAATGGGAAGGGCTTCCGCGTTTTGCTTTCCATTATCTGTATTTATATTTTGGATATTCTGTTACAGTTTTTATTAAAGTTTGAGTAAAAAGTTTAACCCACTGAGTGCTTTAGTACTCACGCCCAAAATATTTTCAAAATATTTTTCATAGGTTGAGATGCTGGAGGTGATGGTTCGATGTACTGTTGTGGGTTGATCATGCCTTGCTGTCTCGTTCAGACTAATGTATTGCTCATGAGTATGTTATGTGATACAATATTACTCCATTGTTTTCCGCTTAAACTCTGATACAATTGCCCCATAGTATGATTGCATGCTATGTTTTATTTTTGGGCTTATCTGAATTATATACCTTAATTGAATCATGATAAATAAATAAAGCCCCATTTCTTTTCATAAATCCAAGCATATTTCATTACAGTTTTCGACCTATGAGTTGGTCATATTTGGTTGAGTCTTGGATTCTGTTTATTTTTTAGTTGACCTATGAATGGGTCTTATCTTGATTAATTACTTTTGTCCTATTAATGGGACATAAAATAGTTTATTTGTCTCTGGCCTATTGATGGGTCTTAGTTGTTGTGACCTATGAAGAGGTTCTCTTTATTTGAAGAGTCAGAATCCTATTCATAAATTGTTGGATTCTGTTTGAATTTGATTGGCCTATGAATAGGCATTCTTTTGACTTGATTGAATCATTTGACTTCGTTGATAAGTTGAAAGGCGTTGATTTCTTTCAGTTACAGAGGTTATGCTACCCAAATTTCTGCGGCATATAACCTATTCTTGTTCTAAAGTCATTTCATTTGATTATCCTATATAGTACCTCCTTTTTTAGTAACACCCTAACCCTCATTTATTATTTCTTTTGGGACCGGGACATTACAGAGGACCCCCTGGATTTTGCATCATGCTACATTTTTCCTTGTATTTTTTCCGTAATGTCCCCGTCCTAATCCTCGGGACCGTGGCATTTCAGAATGGTATCAGAGCAAGTTGCAACTCTGCGACCTGTCTCTTAAGTTGTTTTCTTAAAGTGATTATGTGAATTCGAGTTATATTCCTAAAAGATTCCTACACAGCAACCCACAGTACATCATCACCTTGCATCCTCAACAGAGTTCAAAGGTATGAAAATTTTAAAAGCTTTGGTTGTATTGTCTATAACTTTTTAAAGTACATGTGAATGGTAAGCTATTCATAAGTGAGCTTTGAGCAAGACAAGGAAAATTAAAGAATGTCGATTTCAAGTAAGTCATAAATCTAAAAGTTTAAAGAGTGAAAGTAATTTTGGATGAATCCAAAAGATAGTCTAAAGTTATTTTAAAAGGCAAAATTTAATTTATAGTTATTCTTTTCCAAAGCATTTTAAAGATATAATCTTTTGATATCAAAATTTTCTGGTCATTGTTGAAACCTGAATTTTGATTTAAAAGCCTTCTCTTTGGGAAAAAGGACTATCTACTGCAAGAAAGTATTATGATTCTGAGAATAGAGAATGGCTAAGATAAATGATCAAGGATAGTTAATTTAAAGATAGAGCTTAGTCGAGAACATAGACTATAGATGCTTGAACTTAGAAGAATTCTAAGTTTTCCTTGTAGATTAAAAAGGCTTTATGAATTAAGTTCCATAGCTAAAGAGCTCAATAAGTGTGTGGTGGGGCGAGCCCCTTATACTGCGTGGGAATCATACTAGAGAAAAGAAGCTTTGCCGTTTGAAGAAAGCCCTACAAAATTGTAAAGATTGATCGCAAGAGGCCAGCCCATCAGACCAGAAGAGTATAGTTATCTCAGGTAAGCTGGTACAATGAAGAAAGCAACCATCAAGGGTGCATCATTGCAATTTCAGGTCCTCTGGATCTGTTGACACAAGACGAGTCCTGTGCAACCCGAAAGAAAAGAAAGAGTTTCACTACAGACAAACATCTAGAGCTAAAGAAGTTCCAAGCAATTAGGGATGTCCACCTTAATCGTGAAATCATCAAAGAAGCATTATAGAAGTGAAGACGTCACAACCAGCCGGTGAATGCCCGACAAAAATCTCAGTTCACCTGAGGAAGCGTTAAAGAAGTTAAATACCTTTCTAGGTTTTGAACTTAGAAAGAACATAGACAATAGAAGCTTTAACATAGGGTGAACTTTAAGTTATCCTTTGATAAGAATCAATTTGAACTTAGACTGAATAAGTTATCCCCCTTTCTTAAAGTTGCGAGTTGTTCGAGCAGCGATGAAGCACGAGTTTCAAAAGACGTGACAAAGAGTCTCATGCAACAGTTAAAGTGAAGAAGTACGAGATAAAGCTAGTATGAGAAAACCTGAGGGCTACCGATCAATCAAGGCATAGGCAAAGTTTGATCAAGGTGGATAAAGACTCGGAACGTATAGTATGTGGGTAAAAGATGGTTGTATGTATGATTCAAGTAAAGAAAGTTGAGCCAAGATAAAGAATCGACCGAAGTTCATCAAGATAGCTCGTCTACTAAGAAAAAGCTCGAAAGACCGAAGGAATGATTACCAGTTCCAATTGGAAGACATGGTCTTCTCAAAAGTATCTCCAACCAATGGAAGAGTTCGTTTCGCTAAGAGATTAAAACTACATATTCGATAAACCTATTAGAAATCCTAGAAGAGGATAAAGACATAGACCATAGGTCGGCTTTGACGCCTGACCTTATTGTTCTGCATGACGTGTCTCACGTCCTCATGCTATGGAAATATGTGTTTGAGATAAATACATGTTACCAAAGGAAAAGAGATAGTTCTGAGTGAGAACTAATCCATAAAGAAAGGCCTTAGGCTATTCTTAGCCGTAAGGTCTAGACTTGTAAACCTAATAAAGGTTTTGAACCAATATGGTTCTAGTAAGGCTGTGGATTCTTGAAAAAGTATCCAAATCTCCGTTTGAGGGGAAGTAAATTTCGGGACGAAATATTTTTTAAGGGGTGTAGTCTGTAACATCCCAAAATTTCAGAGAGTTTTCTAAATTTATTTAGAAGACTAAAGAAAATAATTGGAGCTAAAATAAAGTTGAACAGATGTAAGTCGCGACTTTTTGACTATTTTGTGTGAAAATTGATTATGATATTTTGCATTTGCCGCCGGAAGATAGTCAATATTGGTCTTTTCTGAAATGTAACGACCTAAAGGAAGCTGTTGATGCTATTAGAATTTTATTCTGACCTCTACAGGAGTCCCGTAATTGAAAATCGTAAAGGGAAAACCTGTGAATAGTAATTTATGCGAGCGTTCGTGATTCGAAAAATTTACGAAATCCTCCTCATTGATCTGAGACTTGTTTTATCAAGCCTATCTTATAGAAAATGACCCAAGGAATCCGTTCGCGTTCACAGATTGCCAATCTGAGGTCAATCGAGCGCTCGGGAGGTAAATCTGTCAGTCGAAATGAATAGTAAAAGTAATTTTTGAAAGGGAATCTTTCTTCGTTTTTCTTCAGACGACTTTCTCGTCATCCCGAGTTGGATTGGTTTAATAGTACTCGAGCCAACGAGTCTCCCGATATTTTCAGATTTTGTGTCTGAGGTCGTTTGGACCTCGACATTGAATAAAGCAACTTTAATTGAATCCGGAAATCACTTTATCATTATTTTATATCCGAAAAAGTTATACCCGCCCCACCTCAGCTTTTCCTATAAATAGGGGAGGGGGGATTCATTTTTCCTTGCTCATTCTCTCTCTTCTCTCTCTCTTTCTCTCTCGTTCGTGTTGACGAACGAGAAAAACTCGGGCCTGCGCCGAGTAAATCGCGCATGCGGGCCCAGGTTAAGTTTGATTTGGTGGGAGGGGTGCTGCTGCTACAGGAGCAGCTATCGAGCGCCGGAAGGCTGTCGGAGAGCTGCCGCCGCCGCTGCCGTGGATGGCCGGAATTGTCGTCATCGTGCCGCCGTCGCGCCGCTGCTTCGGATGTCTTGTTTCGGTCCATTTCTCATCCTTTATAGTTGAAATTTTAATATGTTGTGTGTTTTAAATAGTGCTTCATTTCGTATGTTGAGTGTGTTGTCGTCCGGTGGCTGGAAATCAGCGAAAACGCCGGAAAACGTGAAAAATAAAGGGGCGCTGATCAGTTTCGGTTTTAGCCCATTTTCGCCCATTTTAGGTCGTGAAATCGAAAAAGTTTGAACTAGAAAGTTGCTCGAAATATTATTTCCTATAGGACTGCTAAGTTTCATAATTTTCGGATAAGTTTTGATTAAAGTCAATTATTTTAATCAGGCGGTTATTTTTATAACTAGACATGTGATTTTCAGAAAATTCCAAAAATTGTATAATTTAATAAAGATATATGTGGGGTCATGCCTGATTATTTTCATAATTTTTGGATAAGTGAAAAGTGCAATCGAGGTTTGCTATGTAAAATTTGATTAAAATGATAAGTTACGGAAAGTGATCTCTGTCAAATCTTTTGATACCATTAAATTGAAACTTATATTTTGAAATTTATTTCCTTCTGTGTGAAAGTTGTACGAGGTCTCTAGAGTCACGCATTCTTAGTTGAAATATAATTAAAGTGAATAAAAGCTCCAATTAAATTAAAATCGAGTTCTGAAAATTAGAGTAGCAATCCTAAAATAAGGTTTGACCTTGTAGGACTTGTTGAGCCGGTCAGAGGAGCTGACGGATGAGTATCGAGAAGTTTGATCACCCGAGTTGATCTAATCGAGGTGGGTTTCTTTGCAAAACATATCTATATTTGAGTTATTAACTCTAATATGTGATAATCATAGTTAGAATATCCAAATAAATATTTGAGAAATTATCTGCTTAAGTGTCTGCTAAAGTAATAGTATTATACTGATGTATAATTATTGAGAACATAGATTATGCTATGCCATAATTATTGAGAACATAGATTATGCTTGGCCATAATTACTGAGAACATAGATTATGCTTCATCATAATTATTGAGAATATAGATTATGATTTATCACAATAAGCGAATGTAGATTATTCTTCGACATGATTAAATAAAATAGATTATGCCTTGTCATAACTAAAGTCTATGGGTTAAAAGTAAAGGTATAGAGTTTAAAGTTTATAGTATATAGATTAAGGTTAGATGTTATATTTAAAGTCTAACAGTCATAGTTTAAAGTTACAGTAATTTAAATATTTATTGTGTATCGATTATACTTGTGTATAATGAGTTGTACTCTTTAGCTTGTGTTTTTAGTATTAAAATCAAGTTAAAGAATGATTTCCGTTTAATGAATATGAAGCATAATTGAACTAAGTTTGCTAGAGGACATAAAGGATATCATAGTTGCTATATTAAGAGGATGACATAGTTTTTGTGCTTATGTCATATTATGCGCTTTATAAGAGAACATAGAACAAAGGATAGGCAGGAACCGTGATTCTTGCAGTTGTGATGTTAATCGCAAAAGTTATCACTATGAGGTAACCCCTGCACATACACGTGATCTGGGCATCACTATAGGAGTCAATGCTAGGTAACCGCTGGTATACTCAAGGGTCAATACTAGGTGATCCCTGGTACACTCTTCTCGGATTATCGAGGTAACCCCTCCCTTTTCCTATCAGCGACATGTCATATAGTGCAGTAGACGACAGAAGGAGCTACAGGGTACCAAAGAGAAGTAAAGGTTTGCAGAAATGGAAAGGGCTTTCGCGTTTTGCTTTCCATTATCTGTATTTATATTTTGGATATTCTGTTACAGTTTTTATTAAAGTTTGAGTTAAAAGTTTAACCCACAGAGTGCTTTAGTACTCACGCCCAAAATATTTTCAAAATGTTTTTCACAGGTTGAGATGCTGGAGGTGATGGCTCGATGTACTGTTGCGGGTTGATCGTGCCTTGTTGTCTCATTCAGACTAATGTATTGCTCATGAGTATGTTGTTATGTGATACAATATTACTCCATTATTTTTCCGCTTAAACTCTGATACAGTTGCCCCATAGTATGATTGCATGCTATGTTTTATTTTTGGGCTTATCTGAATTATATACCTTAATTGAATCATGATAAATAAAGCCCCATTTCTTTTCATAAATCCAAGCATATTTCATTACTATTTTCGACCTATAAGTTGGTCATATTTGGTTGAGTCTTGGATTCTGTTTACTTTTCAGTTGACCTATGAATAGGTCTTATCTTGATTAGTTGCTTCTATCCTATTAATGGGAAATAAAATAGTTTATTTGCCTCTGGCCTATTGATGGGTCTTAGTTGTTGTGACCTATGAAGAGGTCCTGTTTATTTGAAGAGTCAGAATCCTATTTATAAATTGTTGGATTCTGTTTGAATTTTATTGGCCTATGAATAGGCATTCATTTGACTTGATTGAATCATTTGACTTCGTTGATACGTTGAAAGGCGTGGATTTCTTTTAGTTACAGAGGTTATGCTGCACAAATTTCTGCGGCATATAACCTATTCTTGTTCTAAAGCCATTTCATTTGATTATCCTTAATAGTATCTCCTATTTTAGTAATAGCCCGACCCTCATTTATTATTTCTTTTGAGACCGGGAAATTACAGAGGACCCCCTGGATTTTGCATCATGCTACATTTTTTCTTGTATTTTTCTCGTAGTGTCCCTGTCCTAATCCTCGGGACCGGGGCGTTACATCATAGGTCTTGGGATCCAATTCATTTAGTCCCTCTGGGAAATCTGAAGCGTCTCTCAGGCCAATGAATCTATCAGGTTGATGTACAACCCTCCCACTGTGACGAGGCAGTTCCTGTACTTCTGTGATACGTTGTGTGGTATTTGGTGGTTCCTCTTCTTGTACAACTGGTGTAGGATTCGATCCTCCCCTTAACTCCTCAAGGATGATTTAACTCATTGGTTTGTGGTTTATCACATAGTCTTCTTCTAAGAATTGAGCATTGGTGCAAACAATGATCTTCTGATCCTTAGGACTATAAAACAAACCACCTTTTGTTCCCCTAGGATTTCCAACGAACAGCCTTACATCAGTACGAGGAGCCAGCTTATCAGCTTCCTTGTCCAACACGTGTGCTGGGCTACCCTAAATCTGAATATGGTTCAAACTGGGCTTTCGTCCAGTCCATAGTTCTGTGGGCGGAGCAGGAACTGATTTTGATGGAACCAAGTTAAGAATATAGGCTACCGTTTCCAGGACATATCCCCAGAAAGAAATAGGGAACTAAGAATAACTCATCATCGATCTAACCATCTCTAACAGTATACGATTCCTTGTTTTCACCACGCCATTCTGCTGTGGCATTCCAGACGTAGTCAACTGGGATTGTAATCCCATTCTCTGTCATGTAATACCTAAATTCTCTTGAGAGGTACTCGTCACCATGATCAGAATGTAGTGACTTGATACTTCTGCCTGTTCGTTTCTCCGCTTCCACCTTAAACTCTTTGAATTTCTCAAAGCATTCAGATTTGCGACGCAACAGGTAGATATAACCATATCTAGAGTAATCATCAATGAGAGTGATGAAATACTCGAACCCTCCTCGAGCTTGAACTGACATAGGGCCGCACAGGTCAGAGTGAATCAAATCTAATAGCCCTTCGGATCTATTTTCTTTTGACTGGAAAGGACGCTTGGTCATTTTACCTTCCAAACAGGATTCACACAAAGGAAATGATTCCAATACCAAAGAAGACAATGGTCCATTGTTTACAAGCCTTTGTATCATCTTAAGGTTAATATGACCTAGCCTTAGATGCCAAAGATAGGTTTGATTCTAGTCTGAAGGTTCTTTTCTCTTGTTAGGGTTTATGATCGATGTATTCAACAGTTGTCTTTGCGTAGTGTTTTCAATTGGTTTAAGCAAGTATAAGTGTCCATTCAATGTGCCAGAACAGATAAAATGTTTACCACTAAAGATAACTACTTTGTTATCAAAAGAAACAGAATATCCATCCATAATCAATTTAGAAACTCAAATCATGTTTCGCCTAAAACGAGGCACATAAAGACAATCTTTCAAAACCAAAGTTCTATCACTATTAAAAGGTAAAAAAACGTCTCCCACTACAATAGTCGCCACTCTCATAGCATTACCCATTTAGATGGTGATCTCATCTTCACTCAGCTGTCTTTTTACCAGGAACCCCTGTAAAGACATGCAAACATGATCAATAGCTCTAGTATCTACTACCTATGACTGGGTAGAACAAGTTGCTAAACATGTTTCTACAACCACAGTGTGAGATGTACCTCTCTTCTTTTTCTTGTTAGGACACCGCACTTGAAGCATTTAGTCTTAAACTTAAACTCCATAGGAGGAATCTTCGCCTTTGGCTTCTTCACCTTAGGCGCCTCATCTGCAGCCTTTTTAGGTGCGTTTCTCTTCTTCCTTTTACCACCAGAAGAAGACGCGCCTTTCTCAGCTATGTGGGCTTGAGGATCGCTCTTTTGGAGCAATTCAGCCGCCTGAAGATCCATGAGCAGTTCAGTCAGGCTGACTTCCCTTTTGATCATATTAAAGTTCAGCCTGAACTACTCAAACCTCGAGGACAAGCTATGACGAACAATGTCGATTTGAGAATCGCTATCCAGCTCTCGACCTAAGGTCTCGATCTTAGATAAATACCACATCATCATGAGAACGTGATCCCTAACAGATGTGGAGTCAGACATTTTCGCATCCGTTAGCTTCTTCATTGCTAAATGACGTGCCGAGCGGTTCTGATAACCGAATAGCTGCCTAAGGTTGTACATGATATCATAAGTTCTTTTCATAGGCTCATGCTGATGTTGCAACACACTTGACATAGATGCCAAAATTTAACAGCGCGCTATCTCATTAGACCTAACCCACTTATCATATGCAACCTTTTGGGCTTCATCAGAACCTTCATCTGGCTGTAGAGGACAAACCTCTTCAAGCACAAACTTTTCTCCCTCAGCAACAAGAACTAAGTTAAGGTTACGAAGCCAGTCATTGTAGTTTTCACCGACAAGTTTCTTTTATTTGAGGATTGAGGACAGATTGGAGAGTGCCATTGATGATATGAAATAACTGAAATAAAAACATGTAGTACAGTCACAAATACTTTTAGGATAAACATTATATAATCAAAAACCTCACAAAAATTATATACTTTTCTACCGACACTTTAAAAGCGTCTTTTATAAGCCACGATAGTGTGGACATTTATAAAATTCATTTCTAAATAGGTTGAACCTTTAATTTGCCTCCAGTTGAGTTTCCTTACAACAAGCAAATTAATAGCCAGATAATAAACACGGTCATGTAATCGTCTAACTGATAAGCCATGATCGTGTGGACGTTTATCAATAAATTACATCTAAGTGTGCACACCATTATCTTCACACCAAGATCATTATTTCGAATTTAACTGCTACAGATGGAGGAGTCAGTTAGTTCTAATAATGTTCTACAACTATCCATTTAGGAGATTTAATTTCTAGAGAAATATGTTATATGACACATCCGATATGGAGGAAGACCGATGTCAACGCGCATGCCCATCACTTCTCAATTAAACTAGATTTTAATGGAGACCGTATGAGATTTCTACATACTTTGGTATGATTCTTTCCCACTTAGTTATTTATGCTTGAGGTTTCATTTTATCTCATTAACGAACATGCAAACATCACATAAAAAGATAAACATTCATTGCATGCTTCAACATAATAAGCAACAGTAATATTCCAACTATCATGGCTTATATCTCATGTTGATTGATGAGATAAAATAGGAAAGTCAGCTCCGGAATAGGGCTTGGAACGCTGCCCCCTTCATCGCGCCTCGCCGAAAACCCTAGCTCCATTTTAGGATTTCGGGACGTGAACCGGTGAACCTTCCTTCTTGGTGCTGAACTACTTTTCTTCTTTGAGTTGATCTCCGATCTTTATTCAATACAGAATATCTATTCCAAAAGGAAAAATCTAATATTGCTAGAATAAAAATTACAACTCAAAAACTTAGTCTAACAACTTTATATCTATTACATTAAAACAACGTAAAATAAAACTTAGACCTAATCCATGGATTTTCTCATGGATTAAAATCACGTAGCCAAACTGGCATACATCCAACATTCATTCAACATAAAGATACATCATATAAAATAAAGGAGCCATGATAGTTGGTAAACCTGCAAACAAACATGTACAGTCTACAAATCCAACAATCGTGTATTATATGATCCACATAAAATAACATATGATATCTATGCATGAATATTAAATATCGAATTTTACAATTAATAAAATTAATTAATTCGATATTACCCACAAGATAAAAATTGGAAATTAAAATAATTATCCACCAATTTATAACTTGTAAGTTTCGAAAATAATTACAAAATAAATCTGAAAATTAATTAAAATTATCCACCAAATTTATTTAATATTTTCAAACCTCCCTAATTAAATAATAATTGGATATCTTGATATAAATCAAAAATATAATCCAAATATTATCCATAAGAATCTAAATCTGCAAGGATAAAGTTTGGAGATTTGATCCACTTCAAAATCTTCCAAAATCTGCAAGGATAAAGTTTCGAAAATTACAAGGAGTAATAATCTGGAAATTTGATCCACTTCAAACTCTTCCAAATTAATTATCCTAATTTCAAAACCTATCTAGATTAGAATTAGGCAACTTTTGATATACATCAAAAATTACATAATCTCATTCTAATGTATCAAAATTTTCGAACCATACCACAAACAAAACTGGAAAATTTGATCTTGATCAAAAACCTATCCAAATTCATTTCCTAGGTATCGAAAATTTAGAACACAAATTAGGGAATTTTTTAAACATCAAAATTCGAAAACTTTGATCTCAAAATTTCGAATTCCATCATAAAACAAATCTGGAAATTTGAAGAACATCAAATATCATCCCAAATTTAATCTTATGACTATCGAAATTCTTTAGAACATCAAAACTAAAATTTTCGAATTGCATCAAAAATTTATCCAAGTTTTGAACACCATAAAAATCGAAACACATGAACAATAAATTTGAAAATTTAAAGGACATAAATTTATCAGCAAATTTATACATGTTGTTCGAATTTATGCAAGGATTAATCCTAGAACAGTGCCAAAACCCGCTCTGATACCAGTTGTTAGGGTTTTTTCGAATTAAACCACCGCAGGATCATTTGGTTGTTCATTAATCCATGTTCAAACAAATCATATTTTTATGTCACATGCATGTTTATCACGTCAAGTACAAAACCATACAAAACGAATCTAACGAAGTGGAATACATAGATTCGAATTACTTACAATTGTCAGACGTTCTGAGGACAAGATTAAAGATCTAATCTTGCTGTCAAATGAAATGTAACAGGCGTCCCATTTCCTTGTGAAAATCGGTCACTCCACTGATATTCTACTCTGAGATCTTCTGTTATATTCCCGGACTGTACCTAGATTCAGGGTGGGCTGAAATCTATTAGATCGGTATGGAATCTGTGGAGATAAAGAAAACACAAGAGGGGCTGATTTTGCAGTAGTGAATTTCAAACTCCCCACCTTTTTATTTATAAGGGGGTGGTCGAAATTCACAGTTCCAACCCTACTAGGTTTGGGCCTCTATCTCCTTTTCTATCTCCAGTTCATTAAAGTCATATTGGGCTACAACAGGGATCTAGAAGAATATTAAATTGGCCCACTAATTTATTTAATATCCAATATCCAATAAACTTAGGATATAATTAAATAAATTAAGTTTTACTTTTATTCCACTAAAGAACTAAAACTGACCTACCAATTTAATACATATTTGTGAATATGCTTTCTTCTTTAGTCCAACCATTCCCTATGTTTAAGATATAATGTTCATTAATTAATTATATCAGCCTCTGATAGCTATAATTAATTAACATCTAAAACTTTGAGTGGTACCACACAAGCTTTACCATGCGAGGAATTAATTCCACCTGCAGGGTTTCAACATGAACGTGTGTTTCCTCAAGAGAACATCATCAACCTAGCACACCAGGACACGGTGCTCATGCATACTGCTCAAGACATTATGTACACATTGTTATTACCCAAGATATCGAGTTCGATCTACAAAAAGATCTCACCCATTGATAAATCAATGTAACAAACAACGCACACATATGTTCACTAATATCAGATGAGTTCAGAACCCGAACTCTGTGGATCTTTATTCTCTCACTAACTAAGTCAGAGACAGAGAATAGTATCCTATTGTGATCCTCCTCAATGCACTAATGAGTATACTAGAATAATCATTCAGTCAAGATAAACTAACTTATCAAATTATTCTACGGTATACTGATGGTGTGTTCAAGACCATCTAAACCGTGAGCTCTTTAATACAATACAAGGTTCTAATGATATGATCTTACCATGTGACTCCCCACACCATATCATCTATAATGTAAGTATATGGAACATTGTGTAGAACAATTATAGAACATAATCTAAATGCAAACAGTGACTGCAATAACTTTCATTTCATATCATCATATCATCAGAAAAGTATACAAAGACAAGTCTTTCAGTATACAAAACTAACAACTCCTTCTCACTCACTTCTGCTATGTTGCCAAGCAAGACAATCAGTTGTTCAAACAACTGTACCGGTACTTCTACTGGTACAACTGGAGAAATTCAATGTCAATCCAGTCCCACTTCTTGCTAACTGCCTTTCATGGCATGAGCTTTTGGTAATGAGAAGAAACTTGGAGTATCAAATTGATTAGAGATTCAAATCCATTTCTTCCAACCATTGTGCAAGTTTAGCGCATTATGAAGCATCGACTTAATAATCAAATTCCAGCTAAAACCATGCTAGCTGACATTCAAGTAAGCTTGAGATCACAGGGAGCTACAACTGCTAAATAGCTCCACAATCAACAAGCCGATCTCCGATGCCGCAAATTGAATTTTGATAATTAATCAATTCAGTCAGATGAGACATCCTTACAAGCTGAAGTAGCCACTGAGAGGATAGATGAGGATCTATCACACACTCAACTTGTGGTAACCCCAAGGAATCAAAGGCTTGGACAAAGAAAAGATAAAGATGTTGAAGATACTGCCACATGATCAGATCTCTTGTCTAAATGCTATGTCACTCCTCTTATCAAGTCAAGCTCAAGAGCTGCAACACTGATTCTCAGTCAATCCAGCTCACCTAGCAGAGGAATTCCAGAGCTGACCACTTTGATGCTGACTCACTCAAAAGTTGCTCTTAAGCAACTTCAGCATGCTGAGAATACAGCCAGACCTGATCCTTCAACGGATATTTCCAGTACAGCTTCAAAAAGAAAAAGGTCAACCAGCTCTAGAGAAGATGGAGAAGCAAGTCCAGTGCGATCACTTAAGAAGAGGAAAGTGATGACAGAATCAATCAACAACTGATCAACAAAACTGATCAATCAGTTTAAAGACAACATTATCAGTTCTATAGAAAACTGACGTCCCGAGCTCAATCTCTCAATAGTTTCATGCCATTCCTCCTCGATAAGCTTCTCTTCTCTCTATTCCTCAAAGCTTATTTTTGAATAGTTATCATAAACATTTCAAAATAAGCCCACTATTCATCTGAGTTGCCATTAAAGTTTCTCTGCCTTGCATTAAAATAGAAAGAGCAACTTTCTGAGGGACATAAATAACAAATCTTCTGCCCAATATTCTGCTATTTATGGCAACTACCAAGATTTCAAAATCCCTCAGATCTCAGCCACTAGATCAAAAGTGAAAAATCCAAGTGGACAACTGAGATATATGCATCATTTATTTAGCTAATTTTCTATCAAATCACATAGCTAAATCAGCCAGAGGCACTCGATTGCCATGGTTAAATGCATGTAAACATACTACTTTATAAGCAGTAGAGAAGATGAAGTGAAGTACTCACTCTAAAAACCATCTTTCTCCATATCTTCTCTCATACTTATCCATACTCCTTTCTTAACCAATATTGTTCATCCTTATAGAAATGGCTCATCCATTCCACATGATAAACTTACACCTTCTTCTAAAGAAGCTCAGAAAGGATAAGTATCTTGACTAAGAGCTTCTTGAAGCTCACATTGGCACAGAGGAGACAAGCCCACAAGTAGAGGAAATTGTGCTTCCCAATAGGATGGCACTTTGGAACTGCTTGAAGCAGCCAAAGATAACTCACAGAGACATGTCAAACAACCTGAAGGACAACCTTTATCCAGCCATCATCCAAATCTTAGACATTGTGGTACATATCCTTCGTGGAAGTATCACCAATGCACAATTCACTGAAGACAATGCCTATCTATCAGCAGCCTTATAATTTGGGTGTAAGGCTGACTGGGCATCCTTCATATTGGCGTAGCTTCGACAACATGTGAAGCTTGCAAGGATCAACCCACACACTAGTTCCTTCAAGGCTAAAGTAGGGTTCACCAATCGCCTTAGCTACCTCATCCAGGAGCAAGTTGACGCAGTCCTACCTGGTGGGATATTCTTAGCCATATGAGATAGGGGTGAGCATGAAGCCACCCGAACCCAAACTAACTGACCGAACCGATCGATTTCGGTCGGTTCGGTGCGGTTCCAAAAAATGAGCGGACGGTGATTGGTGGGCGGCATGGCAAACTGATGGGGTCTCGGTCGGTGATCGGTTTCATTTGGAGAAGAAACGGTTGCACCGAACTGACCGAAGGAATTGTACTGTGTACATATATATTCAGTATACATATGTATATATATTTCACTTTGAACTACCCCATCCTCGAGTCCCCCCCCAAACCCACAAAATTAATTACCCTACTCACTATTTCTCTCTCTTCTTCACTAACACAAATCCACCTACCCCTCCCCTCAATTCAGATTCACGAGGCTTTCACAAGTCCCAACACTCATCTCACATCTTTTTTCTCAATCTCCTCTATTTTTCTTCCTTTAATTTGATTTTTACTCTCTTTCTTCTCTGCTGTCGACGACCATGAATGAAGGCAAGAACAACACGGGATGCCAGGAACCATTTCTTTCCTCTCTCTTATTCTTTCATCGATTTTTAGTGCGTTGATGGCAAAGAGATGACCGACTGAAACCAAGCTTTGTTTTCTCTCTTTTATAATTTTTCTTGCTCAATCTCCCCCACTCTCGTTGACCGCAACCATCCATTTGCACGGTTGCACACCCAGCCATCTGCTGCTCGATGAAAAATTTCAAAACTGTCATTTTTGTAAATCGGTCAACTGACTAAAACCGACCGAACCGACACAATCGGTGTTCGGTTCGGTGCTTGAGCACAGTCGGTCGGTTATAGGTCGGTGGTCACCACCGTTGGTGGGGCTTTCGGTTACACATATTTCGGTCGGTTCCTACCTGAACCGACCGAATGCTCAGCCCTAAGATGAGATCTCCTTCCAACTGTTTATGTAAACAGGAAGTAATACGGCAAATTTAATCACCCAAGGAAGTCGTGACCTCAACCTATGGAGGACCTCATCTTAGCTAGGGGAAAAAAAGTGTTCATCATAGCTGATCCTCCAGCAGAAGCAGACCAATTCACAACTGATAGTGACTCCTTCACTTATATGAGTGATGAGTTGACTGCACCTGCAAAAAGCGAGCCATCTTACATCGCTGACCCAACCATTCTGGAATAAGGCTTTTTCGCAAGCCTTGACCATCAGTTGAAAGGCTGCTTTGGTCTCATTGGAGAACTCAACCTTGACCTCTTTAAGCAGCTCAGCCGATATCTCCAATATCACTTCTAGAGATTCCAGGTGGATGATGCCACCATGTTGCAACTGGCCAGGAAGAAAGGAGACTTATTTTGGATCGCGGAAGGCAACTGGAGTAGAAGCTGGATGAATCATCCACTCAGCACTCCTCCAACAATTTTCAAAATCATGGATTATATGATTAAGCGATGCCAACGCTCGGTGCCTCATGACGCACCCCTTCCGGATAATGAGCCCTCCAACTCTTCCAATACTCCTCTCCATGAGGATGCACTTTTCACCAGTGCACACGAGCCACTCCTTCACCCTGCATCAACCTCTTCTTATAGACAAGATCCTTTTTCTCTCACTGACCTTGCCCAACTGATGCTACCAGAGGAGACCTTTTCATGGATGTCCACTCCTGTTTCTGCACCCCAAGCTCCTCAAATCCATGACAATTTGTTGGAAACTTCTTTCTTTCTTTTGCCATAATTGTCCCTTCCATTTCACGAATTCCTTCAGCTAGCCCTTTTGGATGATGCCAAAAAGAGGAAAGAGAAATCTGATGATGGAAATAGAAATGATGGAAATCAAGGCAAAGGTGATTTCACTCTTTGGGATGAGATCCAAAGAGAGGTGTAGCTTCAAAGTGGAAGCTACCTATCAGGGGGAAGCTGCGAATGAGGGGGAAGTTCAGGTTGAGCCACATATATGGCAAGCTCAAACTCTTTTTTGGACTTGGGAGAATGCTTAACTAGAGCAATAGCAACAATGGGGTATCCACAACATACCTGACATTACTCCCTGTAGATATGAGAAAGGAGAATCAAGCAAAAGAAGATGGAACTGACTGGTGAACAGTTCCTGCTGAAGAAGGAAGTATAAAATATCAGTTCTTGATATTTTTTCTCTCTCTCTCTCTCTCTCTCTTGCTTCCGATCAAATTTTCATCTTCTTTACTCATCAGTTCTTAACATGCTCTTTGTCAATAATACATACATGTTCTGATTATGCTCTGATCATGCAAATATGCTTTAACAACCATGCTATATGCACTCTGAAAATAAACTAGAGCTACATGAAAATCAGAACTGAGCTTTGTTAAAAAGTAAAGAAACTTTCTCAAGCTGTGAAAAACGAGCCTTAATTATCTTAAAGGCTTAAAACACCCTTGATAGCAAAAGCCTTGTTTCCTGAAAGATAAGCTCGTTAAGCTCTAAATACTCATCTGAATTCAATTACTCATGAACATCAATCAAATAGATCTTAAATGCTCACATACCAAAGATTGGTACATATGCTCAGATACCAAAGATTAGTAAATATAAAAGGTAGCTCTGATATCAAAAATTGATACAGGCTCTGATGTTTATGAAAGATAACTTTATGCAGTTTTTCCATCATCAAACTAACTCGTTTTGACATCATCAAAAAGAGAGAAATTGTTGGGAAAAAATTATCAAGATGACCCAACTGATGATTTTGATTAAATGTCAAAACATATAGAAAGCTATTTGAAAAACTGTAGGTTATTCAGACTGGAAGTTGAAGCAATGACTAAATAAGACTTCAAATCTCAGCTCAGCTAAAGTGAAAATACAATCGTCTTAAAGCATGGTCAACCAACTTAAAAGGATGTTACATCCGGACCAGTCAAAGATCCACTCTTCAAAGATCAGGGGAAGCTGTGATAGGAAGAGACTGGAAAGCGTCAACAGATGAGTAAGCCAGCAGTCCAGCTGAAAGCTAAGAGAGACTGATGAGGAAAGAGTCAGCTTGAAAGCTTAAGACCAAACTGAATTGGCCAAGATCAGTCAGCTTGAAAGCTTAAGACCAAACTGAACTGACCAAGAACAATGTTGAGAGGCTATATTTAGATGAAAAAATATGGATGGCAAATACAAAAGATAAATTTGTACTCATACCCAGGTTATAAATGCTTTCGTTAGCTTATAATAATGTTTCGTCAGCATTATGATAACATATGATAATGTATGCTAACAAAGCATTTGTCATATGCTAACATAATGTATCCACTATGCTAACGAAGAATTATCATAATGCTAGCATAGTACAGATTTATTAGGGTGTATTCAATCTCAATTATGATTTATTTCATCTCAATTATGGTTTATTTCATCTAATTATGATTATTTTTTTTAAGTTAATTTTTGTTTTTTAGTTCCTAATTAATTATTAGGATTTATTATATCTAGTTATGATTTATAGCATATGTTGACAGAGTATTGTCATATGCTAACATAGTATATTCACAGTGCCGACGAATTAAAATCATAACGCTAACGTAGTACATATATATTATTATTATGAACTATTCTGACTCATTTATGGTTTATCACATCCAATCAATGTTTATTTCATCTAATCAGGTTTATTTCACCCAATTAGAGTTTCTTCCATTTAATTAAAGTTTATTAAATCAAATTAGATTTATAATTAATATTTAGAATATATTTTCGCTAACAATATTTGAAAATTTTAATTAGCATAATGATAACGCTGCATTAACATGATAATAATACTTCATTAGCATTACTATCTGTTATCAAATCCTTTGTGATTTTTATAAGAATTATCAAATTACGTTAATACTCCACGCGAAAAACTTTTCAAATATTACAGAATTGTCACCGTCATTTTAATCAAATCTAGACCTTTGATTTTTTAGGATTGTGTGATGTAAAATATGATCCTAGTTCCCACACTATAATTAGTTTTTACCTAACCCTTATTATATATATATATAAGGGGTGGATCTGGTGGGAACCCTCCTCTGTGTGAGAAGAAAGAACCCATCTCATCCACCCATTCACAGATTTGGATGACTATGATTAAAATGGATTTATTGGTAGCAAACTTGTAAATATGTTGAACTTTTTAAAAAAGACGGTGGAATATTAGTAAATATATTGAACTTCAAAAGTGGGGGTTATTTTCTTTCCGTCAAAATATAGATGCTAATGTCAGCATATTTGTACAAATATTGTAGAAACTTTAAACAATCATAACTTGCTCGTTTTTAATCGGATTTATGCAAATCATATATCAAATTAAAGCTATTTTCATGATCTTTCATTTAAGATTCATATTGCATATGTTTATTTGAAAAAATGGATGAAAAATACAAAAATTAATTTTCAGATATATTTTTCATATAAAACAGCCCCAGATTTATATTAGCATGGTGTATATAATATTTAGCACGATCGATATAGCATTTTAGCATGACCAACTATAACTCACATAATTGTGTTTATGATGTTTTAGCATGAAACTACTTGCATAATAGCATGATATAAATGACATTGGAGCATAATTCGTAACTCATATCAGCATTGTGTTCATGACGTTCTAGCATAATACTCATAAATTAACAAGATGATATCAACATATTTACACAAATATTGTAGAAACTTTAAACAATTGTAACTTGCTCGTTTTAATCAAATTTACGCAAATTATATATCAAATTAAGGGTATTCTCATACTCTTTTCTCTAAGATCCATATTTCATATGCTTATCTAACAGAAAATATTTTATTCACAATAATATAAAACAATATTCATAATAGCATGACAAATACTCATTATAACATAAAAATATAATCATAATTACAAAGAAAAATATTTATAACAATATGAAAAAAATATTCGTAAAACATGTATATTAAAATTTACTCATAATACCATCTGTGGTGTTCATTCATTTTGGTATATTTATATGTTTATAATATGATACGGTTGAAAGTGTATTAATTGGAATATTAATTGGCACAATTTTAGCATGATAGTTCCTTGATTTTTAGCATAATATTTGTATTGATCTTATCATGATATTTCTGATGAAGTCGTGCCAAGGATTGAAGAAGATAATCCGGAACTGCAAATGATTGGAACGATCACAAGACTAAGAGAAAAGAAATTGCAAGGCTATTTTCAAGCCCATGTGCGATGCAAGTTAGAAGAAGAAGAGATCATGAATGGCAGCCCCAAATGGATTACCTTGTTGTCCGTTGAAGATGAAGAAGATCAAGACATGAAGAGTACAAGTACTTGAAGAGATGACCATGAGATCGACGTGAATTGCATGGGAATTCAAGTCGACGTGTGCATGAATTATTTCGAATATTTGGGCAGCCCATGGAATTCAATTAATTCATCCCAATTCGAACTATTAGAGTCCAATTATGAAGGCCCAAAAGTATTGGGTTTTATTTATCCATTACATAGATTTTTATAATTTTATTTTTGGTCTTTTTAGATTTACCTTAAATAGAGTTCTAATTAAGGTAGGAATCCTAGTTAAGATAGGAAACTCTTTATTTTCAAATTCCCTTAGGATTTTACTTAGGATTTTCGTCCCTTACACCTTATAAATAAGGGATCATTGTTATTTTGATAGTTTAGACATTATTGAAGTATTTTGCCATTTTGCATCCAATTGTGTCTCAAAACAAGATCCTCTTTTCTTAATTTTAAGCCGAAAATTGAACTCTTGAAAGCCTAGCAACTTCCAAGTTTTATTTAAGATCTCGTTCTATTTCACTTGTGAAAATAGGGTTTGATTGCTATTAAGAAGACGACCGATTGTTGTACGTTTCGTGACGTGATCTTCACAGGGTTTGCAGCTGCGTTATCAACTCATTCTACCAACACCGACGCCAACCTTCATCCTCGACAGCCTCCATCTACCACCCTACAACCATTCCAACATCATCCATCAAGTTCAAGTCGTGTTCTTCAAGTTTGCAAGCTGTTCGAGTCCAGTTCATACATACGTGCTTAACTCACTAAGATAAGCATCTATCTTGTAACTTCTTTATTTTCGTGTCTTAACCTATCTACTACAGCCTTTTTTCACCACATAATATCATACTACACGCCTATAGCCATACCCTTTCAATTTAAACCAAAAACAGCCCTCTTTTTCATTCTATTTAGTGTCATGACATAGTCTAGGTAATTTAGTCAAGTCTTTCGAGTCTTTGTGAACCCTCACTTACCGACGTGTGTTTGATCTTGGTTTTCCGCAAACCAAGGTGCTGTGATTCATTCCGGGTCACATCATAAAAGTATCAAAGGCACGTCAGCTTTAGTTCGTAGTTTAATTCATTTGAGTCATTTGTTTTGTTTAGTTATAGAGTTGTACTCTACTTTGTTTCATTCATAGTATAAAAAAACAGCCGAATTCAAAAGAAAAAAAATTTGGCAAAAAAAAAATTCAGTTTGTTATTTTCATTTCTTTAGTTCTTTCCTAGTTGGGATAGACTCCTACTATCTGGATTAAGTTATTTAGATTATGTCCACATTGAGTAGAACACAACTAGATCTATTTACCTTATCTAGATCCATTTTTTTCCATACTATTCCATCCTAATCTTTTTCCACCTTCCATATACCACCCTCCACACTCTAAATTTCGACCCTTCACCTAAAGGGATTGGAATTTTCTGATCTTGTTCTATCTACACCCATTGATACACCCGTACACCCACACACTCAATCCGGTGTATGCACCACGTACCTAAACCTACACCATACACCATACACTCTACATTCGTGCACCCAAAGCCCATAACATTCACCATTCATTCAAATTTTTGAGAGCATCCATCCTACACACACGGTGCATCTAGTTCGTGATCAAGAAGAAGACTTGCAAATGAGCAACTTTCATCTCCATTTTTCAGCACTTTCTTTTACATTATTACACACGTGCACCACCCATATTGAGTGATACATGAGTGGTAAAATAAGTGTCAAAATCGAGTGACTTGTGAGTTGGTGAGGATCTCTTTATTCTTCATGTTTGTTCATTTTACAGGTACCATGAAGAAGGGCAACAAGAATGAGTTGCCCAAGATCAGTGAGGACGACCCGAAGTCTCCCATCACACCAGGAGAAGAGGCATCCTTTTCCAACACACCGACATGGGATGCCAAGTACCGTTTTGACGCACTGACCTCCTACGTCAACCGTCAAAATCGTGAGATGGAAAATAGACTTGGAGAACAACTAGCCAAGTTAGCTGAGCAGATTGGGAGCCTCAAAACCCAGTCAATTGAAGCTCAGACAGTTTAAGGACCTCCTGAGAAGCCCAATGAACCCCCAGGCGCAGTAGAGAGGCAAGTTGAGCCTCAAGAAGCCGCAGTTGGAGCCGCAGCACAGCCTAGAGCCGCCGTCTGACACCCCCAGCCACCACCAGAGCTAGAGCATGATGATTTCGGACCCGAGTCTGACTGTCATGAGGAGTTTGAAGATAATTTCAAACCTCCAGGAAGGGGAAACCACCGAGATCATCCCCGAGCCCCATACAGACGTGTATTCCGCATCGATAGACCTAGATTTAAGGAAGACAACTCAATGGTGAACAACATCAAAACCACCATTACAGAGTTCATGGGATTGCATGAACCTGATGTATATCTCAATTGGGAAAGAAAGGTCAACAAGATCTTCGAATGTTATGAGTTTCCAGAGCTGAAGAAGGTGCAGCTCGCTTCCTTAGAATTCAAAGGATACGCCGTCACTTGGTGGGAAAATTAGCAATAGAGAAGGCACCGTGATCGATATCTGCCTATCGATACATGGCAAGAGATGAAGGATATCATGCGAGGGTGATTCATTCCAGTTTATTATGAACAAAAATTAGAAAAGAAGCTGAACCGGATCAAGCAAGGTACTCGATCAATTGAAGAGTATCATAAAGAGCTTGAAACCATGCCCAATCGAGTGGGCAAAGAGGAGTCACTAAATGCCACCATCATCTGGTATATCGAAGGCATGAATCGGAATATAGCATGTGAAGTCAAGTTCAAGGACTTCCACAGCATCAAAGAGATGGTGCAATACGCCACCATAGTAGAAAGACAGTTGCGAGAAGGCAAGCCACACAATCATCACAATTCTGCCACCCTTAGACCTTCCTAGAATAAAGGTACATCTTCTACTCCTCCATCTGATCCCACACGACCCCGAGGTCAGCCCGGATAGCCCGATCACCATTTTGATCGCTCTACACCGCCAAGCAACAGTAGACCCATGTCTACTGCACCCGCACCTGTGAGGCCACTATTTCAATGGCTAAATCATCCCTCATAACCACCAAATGCAGCCCCTAACCATGCTCGAGACATCCAGTGCCATAAATGTCAAGGATGGGGCCATTTTCAGAGCTCGTGCATGAACCGGTGCATTTTGATCATCACAGATCAAAACAAGATTGAGTCAGCCAGTGATGATGAACAAGAGCAGCCCGTAGGCGTTCCTAAGGCTGAGGAGACATCCATAGTCAAGCCTGAAGAAGAGGAGCTCGAGACTCCTTGAGTTAGTCTTGTCTCTATTCGCAGTTTGAGTATCACTCGCGATGAGGACCAGCAAAATCAGTGAGAAAATATTTTCTACACTCGAGTCGTGATCAAAGACAAGATGTGCTCAATGATAGTTGATAGTGGGAGCGTGATCAATACAATTAGCCAGTATACTATAGATAAACTGGCGCTGACTGTGATGAAGCATCCAAAGTCATATAAGCTGTAATGGCTTACTGATTGAGGCGAGATTCACATAGATGGACAGGTAAGTGTCAACTTTTCAATTAGTAGATATTCTGACACTATTATCTGTGGTATTATTCCTATGGATGCAGCCCATATACTCTTAGGGAGACCTTGGCAATTCGACCACCAAGTAGTTCACGACGGGGTCGCGAACACTTACACTGTTACGCAAAACGGTCAAGCTACTAGTTTAAAGCCTCTATCCCCTAAAGCTATAGCTGAAGATCAACAAAGTATGCAAGAGAAGTTCAAAGAAGAACTTGAAAGGGCAGCCGCAGTAGCCCGTAGATCCACCGCCACCGTCGGTGAAGTTTCGGCTGATCCCACCTCATCGGCTGTCGTTCTTCCTATCTCCTCCAAAAACACTTCAAGACAGCCCCCTAAAGGCCTCAATGCAACTGGAAATTCATCCAAAGTAGCCAAGAACCGCAGCCTTTTTATTTCAGTAAAAGGCATGGAAAAAGCAATCAAAGCAGGTTTGCCTTTAGTTCTTTTGACTTGTAAGAGCAGTGCTACTAATGAGTCTTGTTTTCCTAGTGTTGTGCAGCCCTTGATGGAAGAGTTTGCGGACATATTCCCAGAGGAGATTCTAAGTGGTTTACCTCCAATCTATAGGATCGAGCACCAGATCAATTTCCAGCTCGGTGCCGTTCTTTCCAACCGTCCAACTTATCGTACCAGCCTCGAAGAGATGAAAGAGATCGATCGTCAAGTAAAGGAGCTGTTGGAGAAGAAGCAATTCCATGAATCGTTGAGTTCGTGCGCCGTTCTTATCATTCTAGTGCCAAAGAAGAACAACGAGTGGAGAATGTGCATGGATTGCCGCACCATCAATAAGATTATGGTAAAGTATCATTTTCTTATCCCTAAGTTAAATGATATGTTGGATGAATTATCTGGTTCAAAAGTTTTCTTAAAAATAGACTTTAGATCCGGATATTTTCAAGTTAGAATGAAAGAAGGAGATGAATGGAAAACAACCTTTAAAACTAAACATGGTTTATATGAATGGTTAGTTATGCCCTTTGGACTTACTAATGCACCTAGTACATTCATGAGATTAATGAACCATGTCTTGCGTGATGTGATTGGAAAGTTTGTGGTTGTTTATTTCGATGATATATTGATTTATAGCCGTAGCACACACGCACACCTTGAGCACTTGCGTTGAGTTTTCATGCTTTTACATGATTCTAAGCTATATGGAAATTTGGCTAAGTGTTCTTTCTGCATGAGTGAAGTCGTTTTCTTAGGCTTCGTTATTAGTGAACGCGGTATAGAAGTAGACCGTTCCAAGATCAATGCGATCGAAGAGTGGCCAACTCCTAAATCAGCGTCTGATGTTAGGTCGTTCCATGGGCTTGCTGGATTTTATCATCACTTTGTGCGCGATTTTTCCACCATAGCCGCCCCTCTTACTGATTTAAGTAAGAAGGATCGACCATTCGAATGGATATGTTGCAAGAGGAGGCGTTTACATGCCTAAAGTATCTTCTGTGTCACGCACCTATTTTATGTTTGCTTGATTTTTCTAAGACTTTTGAAATTGAATGTGATGCCTCGGACAAGGGTATTAGTACTGTTCTTATGCAGGAGAGGAGACCCATCGCCTATTTTAGTGAAAAGCTCAATGATGCAGCCCTCAAGTATTCTACATATGATAAGGAGTTGTACTCGCTAAAAAGAGCTTTGGAGATGTGGCAGCATTATTTGTGGCCAAAGGAGTTCGTAATTTATACCGATCACGAGAGCTTAAAGCATTTAAAGCGCCAAAATAATCTGAATAAGAGACATGCAAGATGGGTCAAGTTTATCGAGTCCTTCCCGTACATCATAAAATACAAGAAAGGTGAAAAGAACATAGTAGCCGACGCATTATCTCGATGGTACATATTTCTAACCTTAATGCATGCTAAATTGTTAGGTTTTGAATCGGGTAAGAGCTTGTACAAATCTGATCTGTTTTTCTCACCCATATATGATGCATGTTCGGTCAAGTCACGTACCATTGATGGTTTTTATGTTAGTGATGGCTATTTTTTTAAAGAGTCTTAATTATGCGTTCCTGTTACATCTATGCGTGAGCTTTTGATTTTGGAATCACATGCGAGGGGTTTAATGGGACATTTTGGTGTTTCTAAGACATTAACCTTGCTGCATGAACACTTTTATTGGCCGTAGATGAGAAAAGATGTTAAGAATGTGTGTAGTCGTTGCATTACATGTCATAGAGCTAAGTCGACTTCACACCCGTTTGGATTGTACACGCCACTACCCGCACCTTCGTCCCCTTGGATTGATGTGTCTATGGACTTTATTTTGGGATTACCTAGGTCTAAGATGGGTAAAGACTCTATTTTTGTGGTTATTGATCAGTTTTCTAAGATGGCTTATTTTATTGCATGTAAGAAAACTGATAATGCTGTGAATGTTGCTAACTTATTCTTTCGTGAAGTTGTGCGTTTGCATGGTTTACCTAGGACTATTGTTAGTGATAGAGATTCGAAATTTCTAGGCCACTTTTGGCATGTTCTATGGGGAAAAATAGGTACCAAATTTTTATTTTCTACTGCATGTCATCCTCAAACTGACGGACAAACTGAAGTAGTAAATCGGACGTTAGGTACCTTATTGCGTGCTTTAATTAAAAATAACTTGAAAAATTGGAAAGATTGTTTGCCACATGCTGAATTTGCATATAATCGTGTTGTGCATTCATCTACCAATATGTCTCCATTTGAAGTTGTTTATGGTTTTAACCCCTTAACTCCTTCGGATCTTATACCTTTACCTGTTGAGCATTTATCAAGTGTAAAAGGTCTGAAGCGAGCTCATTTTATCAAGGAGATGCATGAAAAGGTAAGAGCTCGAATTGAGCAATAGGGCATGAATACCGCCGCCTCAAGGAATCAACACTGCAAGCAAGTCGGTTTCAAGCCTGGTGATCATGTTTGGATTCATCTGGGTCCCGGTCGGTAATCAAACTTGGGAAAGTCCAAGCTAAATCCACATGGAAATGGCCCGTTCACCGTGATCAGCCGTATGAACGACAATGCGTATCGCATTAATTTACCCGGTGAGTATAAGTGCTCTTCAACATTTAATGTAGCTGACTTATCTCCTTTTCCTGCAGATTCGTTTGACCAAGAAGATCCCTTGAATTTGAGGTCGAATTCTTTTCAGGAGGGGGGTATGATGAAGCCGCGCCAAGGATTGAAGAAGATAATCTGGAGCTGCAAATGATTGGACCGATCACAAGACTAAGAGCAAAGAAATTGCAAGGTTATTTTCAAGCCTATGTACGACGCAAGTTAGAAGAAGAAGAGATCGTGAATGGTAGCCCCAAATGGATTACCTTGTTGGCCGTTGAAGATGAAGAAGATCAAGACATGAAGAGTACAAGTACTTGACGAGAAGAGCATGAGATCGACGTGAATTGCATGGGAATTCAAGTCTACGTGTGCATGAATTATTTCGGATATTTGGGCAGCCCATGGAATTCAATTAATTTAGCCTAATTTGAAATATTAGAGTCCAATTATGAAGGACCAAAAGTGTTGGGTTTTATTTATCCATTACATAGATTTTTATTATTTTACTTTTGGTCTTCTTGGATTTACCTTATATAGAGTTCTAATTAAAGTAGGAATCCTAGTTAAGATAGAAAACTCTTTATTTTCAAATTCCCTTAGGATTTTACTTAGGATTTTCGTCCCTTACACCTTATAAATAAGGGATAATTGTTATTTTGATAGTTTAGACATTATTGAAGTATTTTGCCATTTTGCATCCAATTGTGTCTCAAAACAAGATCCTCTTTTCTTAATTTTTAGCCGAAAATTGATCTTCACGGGGGTTTGCAGCTGCGTTATCAACTCATTCTACCAACACCGACACCAACCTTCATCCTTGAAAATCTGAATTTACCACCCTACGTCCATTCCAACATCATCCATTAAGTTCAAGTCGTGTTCTTCAAGTTTACAAGTTGTTCGAGTCCAGTTCATCCATACGTGCTTAACTCACCAAGATAAGCATCTATCTTGTAAGTTCTTTATTTTCATGTCTTAACCTATCTACTACAACCCTTCTTCACTACATAATATCATAATACATGCCCATAGCCATACCCTTGCAATTCAAATAAAAAATAGCCCCCTTTTCGTTCTATTTAGTTGTGTTTTATTTAGTGTCGTGTCATAGTCTAGGTAATTTAGTCATGTCTTTCGAGTCTTTGTGAACCCTTACTTGCCGACGTGTGTTCGATCTTAGTTATCCGCAAACCAAGGTATTGTGATTCATTTTGGGTCACATCAATTTCATTTGATTTTAACATGATGTATTAAAACATATTTGAGAAAAAAATAAACCCTAAGTGAAATGTAATAAACATCAGCTAATGTGGATGGAGTAAACCTTAATTTATTTGTTAGCATGATTTAGCATGTTATTATCCTTGATTTTAGTATGATCTACTAAAGCCTAATTTGGACATATATATAAACCCTAATTGGTATTTTAGCACGACTTCAACATAATATTTTCTAGATTTTAGCATAATATTTCTATTGATTTTAGAATGCATGATATTTCATTAAACTTTAACATGATGTAATAAAAATTAATTGGATTATAATAAATATTAATTGGAATGTAATCATCCCTAATTAAGATTAATATAATCTCTAGTTAAGTTGTAATAAAATATAATTTGGAGAATATGTAGTCATGTACAGTGTTAATATAATTTCACAAAAATAATGTGCTAAAATGAGTGTGACATCAATACATTATGCTAAAAGTGTATAAGATATGATGCTCAAATGAATACAACATCATGCTAAAAATAAAAATAAAAAATCAATTCCTACAATTCCAGAAAATAAACTACTCTCATGCTATCATGGTGTATGTCATTTTAACTTGATCTATAACTCATATTACTCTCATATTAGTATGGTGTACATGACATTTAACAAAGTCTTACGTGCACCTGAATAATATTATGAATAATATTTTTCAATATTAAAATGATTTTTTCATAGAAATTTTAAAACCTAATTGGAATGAAATAAACCATAATGGGATTAAATTTAACCCTAATTGGGTTTAAATAAATCCTAAATAGGAACATTTTATATTTTTCATATATATTTTATTCGGAGTACCAGAGACATGCAACATCTTACATAAAAGTTCATATTTTTTTTTAATTTGATAAATTATATGAAAAACATTGTGAACATAACATTTTAGTCTGAAACTAATCTCTTATTAATATGGTGTATACGACATTTTAGCATGATAATAACATGTAAATTTACTCACGATAGCATGTGTTGTTTGTTCATTTTAGCATAGTTATATATTCATATTAGCATCACATTATTTTCATTTTAGCGTGATGAAATTATATGAGAATAAGAAAACACAATAATTATTTAATTATCATATATAATACCTAATGGTGATATAACTAAACCCTAATTGGGGTGGAATAAACCCTAATTAGATGAAATAAACACTAATGGAATGGAATAAACCCTAACTGAAATGAAATTAATAAATCCTAAAAATTAATGTTATGCATTTTTATCCATATTTCTTCGGATAAATAGATATATTCGAGATCTTAAATGAAAGAACATGGAAAAGTTTTAATTTGATACGGCCAATCAATATGCGGAAGCTAGAAACGAACACACGTCAACTATATGAAAGATTCAATCCAAACACCATCCGAAAATATGAGTATTAATATGCTAAATAATCTGACCTTAAAACCCAAATAAATTTGTACAAGTAATTAAGTCAAAACAACCCAAAATTAACGATTAAACCCTAAACAAGACACGATCAGAAACCTAAGAAAATCAACTCCGATTAAGCTCAAATTTTAACACAAAGTACAATATGAAGTTATGAAAAATATATCCAAAATTCAGAAAAAATGCACGAGTGGTTTGGGATTTGGCACGGTGGTCAATTTAACGGCTATTTAGGGTTTGATTATGGGTCGAACAACCTGTATGGATGAATTCTGGACTTGGGAGGCTATATGGACGTAGATGATGTTACTAAGGATGATATGGAATGTGTATGAAGGCTGGGAAGGTGTGGAATGGCATGGGGATGATAAAAACAAGAATGGAATTGTGAAGCTTACCCGAAATGAACCCCTAAATCAACACGAACTCGGAACGTGCCTATACAGCAATCTTCAATAACTTGTTTAACCCGTATATTACTGGATATCATGAACAAATCAAATGATTTCAATTTTGAAGTGCCAACAACAAACTCTACCAAAAACGATGATATTTTATGAGACAAATGAAATAGTGATGTGCTTTCTGATTTCAAACGAGTCTGAGGATTACAGTGTTCGAATAATTCTTAAATATCAGCCTAGGGTTCGAAAATTACAAGTCTTTGGGCTCGGTAATTTCGAACTGGGCTTAAAATAAAATACTGGGTCAAATATCACCTAAACAAGTTGTGATAATTAGGCTACTAAATAATTAAATCCACAAACTAAAATAATAGTCCAAATAAAATAAAAAAAACTAATAAATAACTAAGGACACACGTCCATGGCCGCGAGTTGCCTTGCCAACTTAAATCCTCGATGCTCGTCAAATTCACCAACTTGTATTGTCCGAATTCAGCTCCATCATCTTTCAACTTCTTTTGAACAGGCTATATGGACGTAGATGATGATACTAAGGATGATATGGAATGTGTATGAAGGCTGGGAAGGTGTGGAATGGCATGGCGATGATAAAAATGAGAATGGAATTGTGAAGCTTACCCGAAATGAACCCCGAATTAACACGAACTTTGAACGCGCCTATGGAGCAATCTTCGATGGCTTGATTAACCTGGATACTACTGGATATCATGAACGAATAAAATGATTTCAAGTTTGAAGTTCCAACAACAAACTCTACCAAGAACGATGATATTTTGTGAGACAAGTGAAATAGCGATGTGCTTTCTGATTTCAAACGAGTCTGAGGATTACAGTGTTCGAATAAGGCTTAAATATCAGCCTAGGGTTCGAAAATTACAAGTCTTTGGGCTTGGTAATTTTGAACTGGGCTTAAAATAAAATACTGGGTCCAATATCACCTAAACAAGTTGTGATAATTGGGCTACTAATTAATTAAATCCACAAACTAAAATAATAGTCCAAATAAAATAAAATAAACTAATAAATAACTAAGGACACATGTCCATGGCTGCGAATTGCTTTGCCAACTTCAATCCTTGATGCTCATTAAATTCACCAACTTGTATTGTCTGATTTCAGCTCCATCATCTTCCAAGTTCTTTTGAACATAGCACTGGAAATATCCTTGCAGCTTCTTGGCTCTTAATCTTGTCACTAGACCTCTCAGCTATAACTCTGGGTTTAAATCTTTAGTTCTAACCTCGGTCTCATCATTTTCCCCCTACTGAAAAGAATTCGACCTCGAAGTCACATACATGAAAAGGAGATAAGTCAGAAACATTAAATGTGGAAGAACATTTATACTCACCAAGCAACTCAAGTCGATAAGCATTACCATTGACTCGGGAAACCACAGTAAACAGCCTATCACCACGAGGTATTAGCTTCAACTTCCTCAAGTTAGGGAACCCATCCGAGCTGAAGCGAACCCAAACCTTATCACCGGGTTTGAATAACACTTGTTTGCGGTGTGAATTCACCTTTGCTGTATTTCGCACACCTTGAAGCTCAATCCTCATCTTCATATTTTCATGCATCTCTCGAACCTGTTTAGCTCTATGAATACCTTGCAAACTCGAAAGATGATCAATATGTAAAGGAATAAGATCCGTTGGAGTCAATAGATTAAAACCATAGACAATCTCAAATGGGGACATATGTGTAGAAGAATGCACAACACGGTTATATGCAAATTTAGCAAACGGCAAGCACTCTTCCCAAAACTTCAAATTATTCTTAACTAAAGTACGAAGTAAGGTACCGAGCGTCTTATTGACTACCTCAGTCTGACCATCTGTCTCTGGATGACATGTAGTCGAAAATAAAAGCTTAGTACCTAAATTTTCCCATAATACACGCTAAAAATGTCCCAAAAACTTAAAGTCCCTATCAGAGACAATGGTCCTAGGGATACCATGTAGACGAACTACTTCACGAAAGAAAAGATTAGCAATATTAACAGCATCATCAGTTTTTCTGCAGGTAATAAAATGAGACATTTTAGAAAATCTATCAACTACCATAAACACAGAATCTTTACCAAATTTTGATCTACGAAAACCAAAAATAAAGTCCATCAAGATGTCTACCCAAGGATTAGTAGGCGCCGGCAAAGGCGT
The DNA here is from genome assembly GCA_026008535.1 of Perilla frutescens. Classification (NCBI taxonomy): domain Eukaryota; kingdom Viridiplantae; phylum Streptophyta; class Magnoliopsida; order Lamiales; family Lamiaceae; genus Perilla; species Perilla frutescens. The sequence goes on from BRKX01000004.1 coordinate 21,144,916, forward strand.
GTACAACCCAAATAGACTAGACATGGATTTAGCCTTTTTGCAAATAATACATCTAGCACAGATTCTTTCTACATATCTTTTCATGAGAGGTCAGTAAAACTGTTCATGCAAGAGACTCAACATCTTATTAACACCAAAATGACCTATAAGACCCCCTGCATGTGACTCCGAAACCAACATATCTCGCATAGAACAAGCAGGAACACACAGTTTCGACTCTTTGAACATAAATCCATCAGACACATAATATGAGTCAATAGCCCTAGACTTAGCCATGCACGACTCAAATATAAGACTAAAGAATGGATCAGACATATAAAAACTCTTAACATGCTCGAAACCTAAACACTGGGCATGTATAACAGATAACAACGTGTACCTACGGGAGAGCGCATCAGCAACCACATTCTCTTCTCCCTTCTTGTACTTGGTCACATAGGGAAATGACTCAATGAATTCGACCCATCTAGCATGGCGTGAATTCAGGCTCTGATGTCCCTTCAGGTGCTTCAACGATTCGTGATCAGTGTGTATCATGAATTTCTTAGGTCTTAAGTAGTGCTGCCAAGTCTCCAAAGACATCTTCGGTGCACAGAACTCCTTGTCATATGTTGAGTATCTCAGGGCTGTGCCATTCAGCTTCTCACTGAAGAATACAATTGGTTTCATTTCCTACATCAAAACAGCACCAATGCCTATACCAGAGACACCACATTCAATCTCAGACATTTTAGCAAAATCAGGCAAAACTAGCATAGGAGCATTACAAAATTTCGACTTCAACAAATTAAAAGCATGATCTTGGGCTTTGCTCCGCTCACACTTCCTATCTTTTCTACTCAATTCAGTCAAAGAAGCGGCTAACTGGAAAAGTCTCACACGAAACGACAATAGAAACCAGCTAAGCTATGAAAAGATTGAACATCTGCACTAGACTTAGGCATTGGCCACTCTTTAATGGACTTAACCTTCTTCCTATCTACCTCAACTCCACGACTACTTACAACAAAATCAAGGAAAATAACCTCATCCATGCAGAAAGTGCACTTAGACAAATTGGCATACTGTTTAGCAGCACGCAAAAGCTCAAACACACGCCTAAGATGTCTAACATGATCATCAACACAAGTAATATAGATAAGGATATCATCAAAATAAACTAACACATATTTTCCTATCACATCTCTCAAAACATGGTTCATGAGTCTCATAAAAGTACTAGGAGCATCAGTAACACCAAATGGCATCACAAGCCACTCATACAACCTATGTTTTATCTTAAACGCCGTTTTTCACTCATCCCCCTTACTCATCCTAACTTGGAAATACGAAGAATGTAAATCAATCTTAGAAAATACAGACGCTCCAGATAGTTCATCTAACATATCATCTAACCGGGGAATGGGAAATCTATACTTTACTGTTATCTTGTTTATCACTCTGCAGTCCACGCACATGCGCCACTCATTGTTCTTCTTGGGCACAAGGATGACAGGCACTGCACATGGTGACATACTCTCTCTGATCTGTTTCTTTTCTAGCAAATCCATGACCTGACGGTCGATCTCCTTGGTCTCTTCTAGGTTGGTCCAGTAAGCTGGTCAGTTGGGAAGGACTGCTCCAGGCTGGAAGTCAATCTGGTGCTCAATTCCCTGAGTTGGAGGTAGACCACTCGGAATCTCCTCTGGGAACACATCCTTGAGTTTCTCTATCAACGGTTGCAAAACAGAAGGAATAATAGTATCAGGAGTATCATAAGCTTTAAAATTAACTAGAACAATAGGTTTACCAACTTTGATGGCTTTCTGAACTCCCTTTGCACTGATAAATAGATTTATGTACACTGTATCTGAATTGGCTGCACTGGAAGGAGACGAGGTAGTAATATGAGCTACCTTAGTAAATCTTTAGGGATGGACAGCGTCTCTTTGGTTATCTTAGTCTTGACCGAGGGATGTCCATGTTGGACAGGCTGCTTGCTCTCGGCCCGTTTCTCCTTTTCTTCCTTGAACTTCTCCTGCATCCTCTGCTAGTCCTCAACCATGTCCTTAGGTGCCAAAGTCCATAGTCTGGTAGTCCATCCATCGCAAATAACATCATAAGTATTGGCGAATCCATCATGATTACCTTCCTGTTAAATTGCCACAGACGACCTAGCAAAATATGTGCCACCTCCATAAGGATAACGTCACACAGAACAATATCAGTATACCTACCAATTGAAAAGCTGACATTTATCTTATATCCAACTCAGATTTTCCCTCTGTCAGTCAATCACTGCAATCGGTAGGGTTTAGGATGCTTTTGTGGAATCAGATCCAACTTTCCCATAGAATACTAGATGATAGCGTTCACAACTCTCCCACTGTCAATGATAAGCAAGTCTTGTCTTGGATAGAACAATGAGAGTAGAAGATGTTCTCTCGATGATCATTCTATTCCTCTTCTCGAATAAGACTTAAGGCTCGAATTGAAACAAGACTCACGTGAGCTTGTTTCGGCTTCTCTTCTTTAATGACGGCTGTAGGAGAGCCATCTAGGGGCTGATCTTCAACCCCTGTATCAATAGGATCATCGAGCTCCTCTTCACTGGATGATTCTAACTCATCTTGTTCAGTGATGAAAAGAACTCGGCGATTCGGATACTGTGCTTGGAAGTGTCCCCATTCTCTGCACTTGTGACACTTGACGTCACGTGCTCTTTCTAGAGTACCATTCTGAGGATGATTAGGCTGTACAGTTTGATTCTGATTGTTTCTGTTTGGTATGGGTAAACTGAACTCTGGTCTGCGACTGGGCTGCGGGGCAGACTGCTCAAAATGACGAACAGGCTATGTGGGCTGACCTTGAGGATGTGTAGGGGTTGTCTTAGACATAGAAGAGTCACCTCGAACCCATGGTGTCCTTATAGGCATCAACTGTGAGGGACATCGGCATCCATCTCTGAGCTGCCGTTCTACAATAGAGGCATAATGAATCATTACCTCAACAGTGTCAAAGTATCTCAGCTCAACCTCACACGTAATATCAGAGTTCATCCCTTAGATATACTGGTTAATTGTGGCAATCAGAGTCTTTTCTTTACCAACCCGGTTCAGTACTGTCTCCAGATCTTTGTGATACTCCTCAATAGAACGAGTTCCCTGGCGAATCTGACTGAGCTTGCGTTCTAATTCCCATTTATAGTGTATAGGAATAAAACAACCTCTCATAACATCCTTTATTTTCTACCAGGTGTCGATTGGAGGATATCTGTCTCGGTGATGTCTGTGCTGCTGAAATTCCCACCAGGTAGCTGCATAACCGGTGAATTCTAATGAAGCTAGTTGCACCTTCTTAACTTTTGGGAAATCATAGCACTCAAATATCTTGTTGACCTTCCTCTCCCAGTCGAGGTACATGTCAGGATCATGCAATGCCTCAAATGCCGGTATGCTTGTTTTAATGTTGTTTAACAAGCTATCGGTGTCAGCATGTCAGGGTGGATGACGGAATGCACATCTGTAAGGTTGACGTAGACGGTCATGTCTCTTTGGAAGCTCATACTCAGCCTCTGAGTCTTCTCCAAATTCGCCATAATCTTTTTTACAATCATCAGGATCATTCTCTTACACTAGAGGTGGGCGACTCTGGGCTTGATGTCCCCTAGCATTCTCTCGAGCTGGCTCAGCTGCTGGGACTTCGGGCTGATGAGGAGTCTCGGACTAATGAGGTGCTTCCTCTTACTATATTGGTTGGCCTTGAGCTGGTGGAGGTAATGGATTTCGAGTGTTGAGACGGTCGAACTGTGCCATTACTTTGGCCAACGTATCATCAATCTTGTTTTCCAGTATCTGATTGCGCCTCTCAAAGTGTTGGGATAAAGCAGTAAAGTGATACTACGTATCCTAAGGCTGCTGTGATGATGATGTCGCATATGTGGGATTATTGGTTTTGTATATTGGAAAGCTTGTCTTTGTATACAATAAACAATATTAAGATAATATAGATTAAATAATAATTGCAGTCACTATTTGTGTATATATTTATTGTTATATATTTATATGCATGGTTCCATATACTTGCATTGTAGATGATATGGTGTGGGTCAACACACGATAAAGATCATATCATTGGATTCCTTGAAATGTATTATAAGGCTCACGGCTTAGATAGTCCTGAACCCACCATCGGTATACCGTAGAATAATCTGATAGTTAGTTTATCTTGACTAACTGATTATTCTAGTACACTGGCTTGTATATGAAGGAGGATCACGATAGGATACTGTTCTCTATTCTGACCATAAGTGAGAGAATAAACATCCACAGAGTTCGGGTTCTGAACTCATGTTTTATTGATGAGCATATGTGTGCATTGTTTGTTACTTTGACTTATCAATGGGTGAAATTCTTTCGTGGGTCAATAAACTAGATATCTTGGGTAATAATAGTGTATACATGATGTATCGTGCAATATGCATGAGCACCGTGTCCTGGTGTGCCAGGTTGATGATGTCCTCTTGAGGAAACACGTAGATCATGGGAAGCCCTGCAGGCAGAATATTAATTTATTCTTTACATGATACGGAAATCGTGCGGTACTACTCAAGGAACAAGATATTAATTAATTATAGATGTCAGAAGCTTACATAATTAATTAATGGACATTATATCTTAAACATGGGGAATGGCTGAACTAAAGAAGAAATCATATTCGCAAATATGTATTAAATTGGTAGGTCAGTATTATTTCTTTACTGGAATAAAAATAATACTTAATTTATTTAATTATATCCTAATTTTATTGGATATTAATTAATTAGTAGGCCAATTTAATATTCTTCTAGATCTCTGTTGTAGCCTAATATGACCTAAGTGGACTAGGAATGGAACAAGAGTTGGAGGCCCAAGCCCAATAGGGTTTGGAGAGTTAATTTTCGTCCCCTCCCCTATAATAAGGGAGGGGGCACGAAAATTAGATGAAAAACACACTCTAATACAGCCGCTCTAAGTGCTCTCTTGATTCTTAGAGTTTCCACAACTGTTTAGTAGTCTGCAGCCCACCCTACATCTAGACAAGGTCCGGGAATACAGCAGAAGATCAAGAAGTAGAATATTGGAGCTGTGTGTTTCGAACACCGTGAAGATTCACCATGAACATGTGTTCTCCATCAACAACGGGATTAGATCTTTAATCACGTTAGCAACCCGACAAAGTTTGTAAGTTCCAATTTCGAAAGATTCTATTTCTTTCCGCTGCAATAGATTCGAAATTGAAACTTTCATGTTAATTCAACATAGAATAATTAATATCACACATGAGTTAGAATTAATTAATAATTAAAATTATGATTTACATGAGTTAGAATTAATGGCATCCAAATAGATCCTGTGGGGTACAATTCGAAAAAACCCAAACAATTGGTATCAAAGCAGGTTTTGGCTCTGCTCTATAATTAATTCTAAGTTTATTCGAAATTTTTGATTAAATATGAGGATAAATTTATGTGTTTTAAATTTTCATATTTAGTTGTGGAAAAGTTTCGAATATAATAAGATTTAAATTGGATGTTTTTGATGAGAATCGAAAAACTCAATTTAATCTTGGTAATGTCTCCCGATCATGATGAATTTAAAGTTGGATTTTTTTTTTATTAAATTCCAGATTTTAGTTCATGATGTTTCGGAAATTATGGAGAAAAAGGTTGGATTAAATTTGTTAAGGATTTTTGTTAATCCTAAATTTTAATCCTAGTTATTTGCTTTCTCGGTCATGGTGGGAATTGCAATTTGGAAATCTTATTTTGATAAGATGACATTCCAAATTACAACTCCATGATCGAAAATTGAATAGCTAATTTCCATATGGTTGATAGTTTTTTTTTCGTTCATGTGTGTTTAATTTGGAGTGATATTTGACCAAGATCAAATTTCCAAATTATTGATCATAAAGTGATCGAAAAATTTGGCGTTTCAATTTCCCCAATTTTGGTTTTGTAATTTTCGTTTTTATGTTTTAATTTGGAATAGAATTTTGATTAATATCAGAATTTTCAAATTTAATCATAACGGGGATCGAAAATTATGGGGATTAGAATTGGAGAAGGTAATCTTTGATGTACGTCAAAAGTTACCAAATTTTAATCCAAGTAGGTTTCAAAAAAAAAATTTAAATTTGGTAAGTGTTTGAAGATGATCAAAACTTCCATATTTTATTCTAGTAATTTTGATACCTAGTATATAATTTGGAAAGGATTTTGACTTATATCAAAATTCCAAATTATTAATTTTAATTAGGGAATGGCCGAAAATACTAAGGTATTTAATTTGGAATAGATTTTTGATTAATATCAAAATTTTCAGATTTAATTATTTTATGGATTTTCGAAAATTAAGGAATTTTATTTTGGGAAAGATTTTTTATATATATCAAAATTTTCAGATTTATTCCTTATGTAATTTTCGAAGAATTAAGATTTAATTTGGTGAAAAATTATAATTAATTTCCAAATTTTATCTTAGTGTATTATTCGAAATTTTAAGATTTAATTTGGAGGAATTTTCGATTTATTTTGAAAATTTCCATATTTTATCTTTGTGATAATTTCGAATGTATAAGATTTAATTTGGTGGAATATTTTAATTAATTTTAAAATTTTCAAATTTAATCTTATTGTATTTTCGAAAATCTTAATTTAATTAAGGATAATTTTCGAAAATGGTCATGTATGGATATCATATGCAATTTTATGTTTATCACTTAAAATTTGATGGTTGTTGTATGTAGACGGTTTTTGTTTGCAGGTGATACCGACTATCATGGCCTTTTAATTTATGTGATGTGATGATTTAATTTATGTTGAATGTATGGTTGTTGATGGTCGTATACCGGTTTGGCTACGAGATTTTTATCCATGAGAAAATTCATGGATTAGACTAGCATTTATTTTATTATGTTGGTTTAATGTAATAGGAAAAATAAATGTTAGAGTATTTAGATGGAATTTTTGATATTCCATGTGTCTTGAGTTGTATCTTTTTATTCCTTTATTATTCTAGATATATTAGGATTTTCCATGATTAAAATCTTTATCATATGGAAATTGAATATTTAAGATAATGATTACTTTATCCTAGTGGATTTGGATAAGGTAATTGATATCTTTGAATTTATTCAAATATGATAGGATAAGATTTAAATTAGGAATAGAAATCCTTATAGAATTAGATAAGAAAAGGGATTCTTCTCAAGAAAAGAAAGTGGAGCAGCCCCAATTAAGGAAGGATGACATCTCAGACATGTCCCGAAACCCTAAATCGGCGTTAGGGTTTTGGCGAAACGCTTGGTGGTGGCGCGGATGGCGTCCAGTTTTCCGGAGCTGATTTTCCAAGATTATCTCATGAATAAAACATGAGAAATATGCCATGATAGTTGGTTTAAATTATTATGCTTATTATGTTGTTGTTTGCATGTCATGGATGTTTATCATTTTATGTGATGATCTTGCATGCTAATGAGATAAAATGAAAACCTCAACTATAAATGACTAAGTGGGAGAGATTCATACCAAAGTATGTAGAAATCTAATCAGTCTCCATTAAATATGGTTTAATTGAGAAGTGATGGGCATGCGCGTTGACATCGGTCTTCCTCCATATCGGATGTGTCATATCATAGATTTCTCTAGAAGTTAAATCTCCTTATTTGGATAACTGTAGAACACTATTAGAACTAACTAACTCCTCCATCTGGAGCGGTTAATTTTGAAATAGTGCTCTTGGTGCAAAGATAACGGTATTCATACTTAGATGTAATTTATTAATAAACGTCCACACTATCGTGGCTTATTAGTTAGAGGATTACATGACCGGGAATATTACCGACTATTAATTCACTTGTCAAAAGGAAACTTGGCTGGAGGTGAATTTAAAGGCTAATAATCTGTTTAGAAATGAATTTCATAAACGTCCACACTATCGTGGCTTATGGGAAATATTTTTAAAATGTCGGTGGATATACATATAATTCTTTTTGAGGATTTCAATTATATGATTATCCGAAAAGATGTGACTGTACTGCATGTTTAGTTTTTCAGTTATTTCTATATTATCATGGCACTCTCCAACTTGTCTTCTATTCTCAAAAGTTTAATATCGATGAATTACTAAAGACTGGATTCAGAACTTAAAACATTGTCTTAAACGGCTGAAGGTTTAATTGTACTTGATGAGGAATGCCATAAGAAACCAGTTGTGAATTCTGATAAAGTAGTGAGAACCTCTTATGGTGTAATCTCAAGAAACTCTTCGGACATCAGAATTACACAACAAAATGCATTGCCATGAAAAATCTAAAAAACACCAAGATAGTCGATTCCATTCCTGTAAGGGATCACGTTCTCCGGATGATAAGGTGCTTATCGGAGATCAAAATCCTGGATGGTGAACAAGATACCGAGTCTTCATCGACTTGGTGTTTAATAGTCTGTCCCTGAAGCTTAAATAGTTCTTTTGAACTTTATCATGATAAAGAATTATGTCACTTTATCAGAAATGCTTGTTGATCTTCAGACAGCTGAGATGCTAGTGAAAAGTATCTAGAAACGCAAATGGCTGAGAGAAATGCATCTTCGGGTAAGAAGAGAAATGCATCTCAACCAAAGGAAGCGTGTAGGGCAATGAAGAAAATGACATAGTTACCTCAAAAGGACTTTAAGTCCAAAGGATATGTGCTTCAAGCACAATCAGCTGAGACATTGTAAGTCTGAGTGTCCTCTCAAAAAGGAAAGGTATCTCTCAATCGTTTGAGTGAAGATGAGATCACTATGTACATGTGCAATGCTATGGTAAAGTGGCGGCTATTGTAGTGGGAGACATAGACATAACTTTAGTAGTGATAGATTTTAGTCTTTAAAAGGATTGTCTGCATGTGCTAGAATTTAGAAACTTGGTTTCTGTTTCTAAGTTGGTTTTGGATTGATATTTTGTTACTTTTGATAACTAGATTGTTATCATGATTGGGAAACATTTTATCTATTCTGGCACATTGGGTGGACATCTTTAAATACACTAAAATCTGTGCTTAACACTACAAAACAACTATTGAATACATTGATCAACCTCAATAAAAGGAAAGAATCTTTGCAAAGGAATCAAACCTATCTTTGGCATCTAAGACTTGGATATATTATTCTTAAGAGAATTCAAAGTTTGATAAATGATGGTCCATTGGTCTCACTGGTCCTAGAATCATTTCTTTGTGCAAATCCTGCTAAGAAGGTAAGATGACCAATTGTCCTTTAAGGCTAAAGGAATAGATTCAAAGAAGTTATTAGGTTTAATTCACTCTGCTTATGTGGCCCTAGTGACAAGTACCTCTTAGGCGACTTTAAGGATCACTTGGCAGAGAATGAGATTGCATCCCGATTAACTACGTCTGCTATTCAAACAGTAGAATAACGTAGTGGTGCGAAGAAATTGAATGTTATTGGAAATGGTTAGATCGATGATGAGCTATTCAAAGTTGTTTATTTCATTTTGCAGATATGTCCTAGAAATGACGATTGTCTGTTAGATATCCTAGATGAATGAAAAGTGGTTTATTTTATAGTCCTAAGAACCAGAAGGACATTGTAAGCACTAATACTCGATTCTTAGAAAAAGACTATATAATAAGTCACAAGGTTAAGGACAAGATCGTTCTTAATGGTTTAAGGAAGGGACATTCGAATCCGACACCAAAGTGTACAAGAAGAGGTACCACCTAATACTGCACAACGTGTCACGAAGGTACAGAAAATTCTTCATCGCAGTGGGAGGGTTGTACGCTAACCTAATAGATTCCTTAGTCTAGAAGAATCTTCTGATTTTCTGGAAAGACTAAATGAATTGGATCCCAGAAACTATGATGGAGTGGTTCAAGATAAGGATGCAGTTCTTTAGAAAACTGCAATGGAATCTGAAATGGGATCTATAGATCACCATGATAGTGGGAGCTTGTAGAACCACTAAATGGGGGTAAAACTCATTTGGTGAAAGTGGATCTACAAAAAGAAAGAGAGGATCCAACGAATTGTTAGATCTAGAATCTCTTGTCTGTTGCTACTCATTTTAACTTATTTGTTTGGCAAATAGATGTCAAGACACTTTTTTCTGAACGGAAGTCTTGAGGATAATATCTATATGCGATAAATAAAGGGATTCATTGCTAAAGGCCAATAGCACTTAGTATGCTAGCTCAGAGGTCCATTCATGGATTTAAGTAAGCATCAAGATCTTAGAATATCCGATGTAACGAAGTTATCCAATCGCATGGATTCGTGGAGAAATCAGATAAAAGCTGTGTGTACAAGAGGCGTGATAGAAACGTGGCGGTTATCCTAGTACCATATGTTAAATAACAACTTGCTTATTGGGTAACAATGAGAAGAAGTTATTAAACATAGGGGTGTGGCTGTCCATGCATTTCGATATGAAGGATTTGGATTGATGTACTCATTCCAGGTTGTCTATATCGAAAATGTGCTAGCTAGATTCAACATACAAATTTCAAGAAAGGTTTTATACCTTTCGAGCATGGAATACATATACTTAAGGAAATGTGCTACCCAAACACATAATGAGATAGATGTGAAAAATGAGATTCCTTATGCTTCTGCAAAAGGAAGACTCATGTATGTTATGCTATGCACCAGGCTCGATATCTGCTATGCAGTAGCATAGTGGGAAGATGTCGTTTTAACCCTAGTTAAGGACAATGGACTATGGCAAAAAGCATTCTCAAGAGAACTTGAGATAGTATACTTGTTTACTACTCGGACAGTCTAATTACCTTGGGTTATACGGGTTTAGTTTTTCCGTAACTGATAAAAAGGATCAGAGTAAATCTTCCTCGGCATATGTGTTTAAATTAGGAAGATGAGTCATGGCATGAAGAAGTAAGGCAGAAATGCATGCTCACTCCACCATGACAGTCGAGTCTGTGGCTGGCTCTAACGCTATGGAAGATTGTGCGACTCCATAGCTTCTTGTTGGACTCGGGTGTGGTTCCTGATTTGCCTTAGGAGTATCACGGCACACTGTGATAACTCCAGTGCAGTAACACATAGGATTATAGTACCACCTTATACAAAATATAAGGGAGGAATATATGGTAGTGGTCAAGATTGCATTGGAAGACAAAAATGGTTGTCCCATTCACGAGCATTCCAAGCTCAGACCTTCAATGGTCAAGTGGAGATAATGGGAGTTGATGCAGACCCGAGGCCATTTTAGAGTTTATGTTATGTTGGAGAGTTAGTCAGTGTGTTTTTTATACTTGAAAGACACGCTTTGAGTATAAGTGGGAGATTGTTGGTTTTGTATACTGGAAAGTTTGTCTTTGTATACAATAAACAATATGAAGATAATATAGGTTGAATAATAATTGCAGTCACTGTTTGTGTATATATTTATTGTTATATATTTATATGCATGGTTCCATATACTTGCATTGTAGATAATATGGTGTGGGTCAACACACGATAAAGATCATATCATTGGATTCCTTGCAATGTATTAAAAGGCTCACGGCTTAGATGGTCCTGAACCCACCATCGGTACACCGTAGAATAATCTGATAGTTAGTTTATCTTGACTAACTGATTATTCTAGTACACTGGCTTGTGTATTGAGTAGGATCACAATAGGATACTGTTCTTTATTCTGACCTTAAGTGAGAGAATAAAGATCCACAGAGTTCGGGTTCTGAACTCATATTTTATTGATGAGCACATGTGTGCATTGTTTGTTACTTTGACTTATCAATGGGTGAGATTATTTTGTGGGTCTATAAACTTGATATCTTGGGTAATAATAGTGTATACATGATGTATCGTGCAATATGCATGAGCACCGTGTCCTGGTGTGCCAGGTTGATGATGTCCTCTTGAGGAAACACGTAGATCATGGGAAGCCCTGCAGGCAGAATATTAATTTATTCTTTACATGATACGGAAATCGTGCGGTACTACTCAAGGAACAAGATATTAATTAATTATAGATTTTAGAAGCTTACATAATTAATTAATAGACATTATATCTTAAACATGGGGAATGGTTGAACTAAAGAAGAAATCATATTCGCAAATATGTATTAAATTGGTAGGTCAGTATTATTTCTTTACTGGAATAAAAATAATACTTAATTTATTTAATTATATCCTAATTTTATTGGATATTAGAAATTAAATTAATTAGTAGGCCAATTTAATATTCTTCTAGATCCCTGTTGTAGCCTAATATGACCTAAGTGGACTAGGAATGGAACAAGAGTTGGAGGCCCAAGCCCAATAAGGTTTGGAGAGTTAATTTTCATCTCATCTCCTATAATAAGGGAAGGGGGCACGAAAATTAGATGAAAAACACACTCTAATACAGCCCCTCTAAGTGCTCTCTTGATTCCTAGAGTTTCCACAATCGTTTAGTACTCTGCAGCCCACCCTGCATCTAAACAAGGTCCGGGAATATAGTAAAAGATCAAGAAGTAGAATATTGGAGCTGTGTGTTTTGAACACCATGAAGATTCACCATGATCATGTGTTCTCCATCAACAACGAGATTAGATCGTTAATCCCGTCAGCAACCCGAAAAAGTTTGTAAGTACCAGTTTTGAAAGATTCTATTTCTTTTCACTGCAATAGATTCGAAATTGAAACTTGCATGTTAATTCAACATAGGATAATTAATATCACACATAAAATTATGATTTACATGAGTTAGAATTAATGGCATACAAATAGATCCTGTGGGGTACAATTCGAAAAAAACACTAACAGGGAGTAGTAGGCGACGCTGGTGCCTTATCATACAACTTAGTGTTGTCTCCGGGTTTCATAGTACCTACAAAATAAATAAACAAGAAACAAATGAATTTTTTTTTCAACTATATTACAATTCAACTCAACTAAAATAGCAACTATACGACACTATAAACTTAATCACGAATTGAATTCAAGAAAATCAAAACTAATTTTTTTTTATCAAACGCTTTCTTTTTTCACTTACTATTAACTCTAGCTAAACAAGATCTAAATAACATAAGTAAACTAAAAAACTCAGCTGGAATGAAAACGAATAGCTCCTCTATCTTTTATTTCTCTCGTGTATATCACTCAAGCAATATGAACCTCACTATCTCAAGGATTCCAAAAAAACATGTTACTAACTCAACCAACTTAAGTCAAGAGCTCGGACTTGACTTTCAAAGAATCACGGGTATTTAATGAGTCCACGAAGTAAGCTATCCTATCGATAAGCTCACGGCACAAAGAAGAACAAGGCTAGAAATTATGGTACTGGGTGTGTGTATGGCTACGGTAATTCAAAGGATGGGTAAGTGGAAGACAGATTTTTGGTGTCTAGATATATAATATGGCCAAAAATTTGGAGTGGTAAGAGGATGAATTTTGGAAATAAATTGTACCACAATGTGAACACAAATCAACAAGGAAATAAAAATTGAGCTCAAATAGGAAACTGCCTTACCAAAACCAAATTGAACTAGTAATGTACCAAAACTAATCCTATTGGAACTAGGACAATCAATTTCGACTCCCCCTATATAAATCTGTAGTGCCCCGATCCCGAAAGATCATGGAAATGGACGCCACGGGGTTTGGAATTAAGAAGCGGGAAAGAAAGGGGGTAACCTGATCAATGAGAACTCAATAGAAGACTCAGAACAACCAAACATGCTTTATAATATAACATATACTTATCCATAAAGCTATGACTAGAGTTCTTAGCGTTTAACAAAAGAATATTACAAGTGCGGAAGCTCCATTATTAACAGGATACTTAACAAAATGAGACAGTGAGAAATAGGTAAATAACAAAAGCCCATGTCTCAGCATCGTCACGTCCATGCGCCAGCCTACTAACCTGAAAATGTTTGGAAATATTTGGGCTAAGTACTAATGCACTCAGTGGGCAAGTTTTCAAAATTCAAGTTATGCAAATCATTTTGTTAAAGTAATCTATCTGTGTTCATGCAGATAGTGAAGCTTAGGAGGTTTTAAAAGTTGGAAGCAACCTAAGTTCACCAAAACATTTTCTCGTGAAGCGCTTAAGAGTATAACCCGTCATTGCCCGCAACCCGAACTACATCACCAGCGCATAAAGTTGAGTATGGCCATAGTATACCCAATGAGTATAACTAATAAGTGTTTCATTTTAGTCTCACCGACAAGGAGTAGGGCAGGACAAACAATGCATGCATACTGTAGCTACTCACAGTGACACAGTGCTGGTTTATGAGACTCTGACAACGTATAGTAGCACGTAAATATTTAACACAGATAGTCACAAATGCAATTTTAGCAAATCAGAGCTTAATAACTCGAAAGATACAATTTGGAAAGATATAGTATAGCCCACCTGGATAACAAATCTGTAGCATAGATAAGCTTTCAAATTCTGAGTTGGTCTAGCACAGGTTCTGCTACTTCTTCTGAGCCTACAACAACCAGTCTTGGCTTAGTTCAACTAAAGGGCCCCTATCAAAACTCAATCCCTAAGCTCATTTTTGAATTTAGGTTTCTATTTATTTTATTTAGTAACTTCTTGGTTTTAATTAAACTCTGTAATTATAGAAAATTGAGATCTACTACTTATAAAACCATATGAATAATACTATTTACGTCTATTAAACCATTTTAATTAACAAAATAATATTTACACAATGCATGTTCGGACAATGGAAAGATCTTACTTCCAATAAACTTAGAATTGAACAACGACAATAATAATTAATCCTTAATTTTTTTATAGTTCGAATATATTAAAACTTAATATATTTAAATTTATGAACCCATATAAACCCATGTCCATAATATTAATATAAATTCATTAAAATTTTACTTAATAGAGTAAAGTGATACTTAAGTTGTTTAATCATGTATATCAATTAAATGATAAGAATAAACATCGCAAATAGACAATAAATCCAAATCTACTAAACCAAAATTTCTTTATATTAAATTACTAATATTAAAATCGAACCCAAAAAGACCAACTTAGATATTATACACACACACACACACACACGAAACTAGATCTAAACACTAACCTTAGATTAGCTGCCAATTTTTTTTCCCAATTGATGATGATTTACGTTGGTGACTGTAATGAGATTCTCTTGTTATCTAAGGATGGAAATCAATTTCCCAACCCCCTAATTTCAATAAAGTTATATTTAATAGCTTGAAATTTTATTATTCTTATTATTGAATTACGTGTACTTCTAACTCTCATCCACCTATCATTTATAAGGACACGTATATTAATATATCATAAGTACAATCCTCATCATCTTCTTTCATATATTAAACTATTGTTTTTCCTTTTTATCTATCTAAATGATACACATCATAATATAACTATCCCATAACTAGTTTTGTCTCGTAAGTATACACATATACATATATAATTTACTTATTTTTCGAATAGAATAATAATATATTTGGATAGGATTGGAATATAATATTATTTATTTAGATAATCATTAAATAGAATTATATTTATCTAGATAATTAATTATTAGGATAGGATATGATTATATCCCAAAATCATCTTTTAACACATAAAAGTTTTGAATATTACACTTATTCTAAATATTAGATTTATATTTCTAATTAAATTTAGAAAATAAAATTTTGGGGTATTACACTCCTCCCCCCTTAAAAGAATTTCATCCCGAAATTCACGTACCTAAGAATATCTCTGGATATTGTTGTTGGTGGTAGAGCTAATCAGTAAGCAACCTCACCAATTCTTTCTAGTATCTCAAATGACCTAATAAATCTTGATATTAACTTGCCTTATTTTCCGAATCTCACAACACCTCGTGTTGCAAATACTTTTGAAAAGACTTTTCACTGACTTAGAATTATAGGTCCGTTCTACGTTTGTCTGCATAAGCCTTCTGTCTGCTTTGTGCTTCTTTCATTCTTGTTCAAATTCAGTCGATTATCTCAACAGTGGTCTATACAATCTCTGGATCTAATATTTTCCTATCTCTGGATCTAATATTTTCCTTTCTCCAACTTTAATTTGTTCTAGTACAGGAGTGATCTGCACTTGCAATCATACAAGGCTTCATATGGTGCCATATTTATAGTTGATTGATAACTATTGTTATACGCAAATTCTACTAAGGATAAAATATTTTCCCAGCTGGTATTTTCGTCCAACACAACTCCATGGATCATATCTTCCAAAATTTGTATCATTCTCTCTGACTGGCCATCTGTTTGGGGATGGAAAGTGGTATTGAAGCTTAGCTTTGTTCTAATTGCTTTTTGAAAACTCCTCCAGAACCTTGATGTAAAAAACTATTACGGTTTGACGTGATAGAAATAGAAATTCTAGGCAAATAAATAATATCTTTTACATAAATCTATGTTTATTTCCTTAACTTTGTTGTTGTTTTAATCATCACGAAGTGTGCTGATTTGGTCAATCGATCTATAATTACCCAAACTGTTGAGTTTCCTTTCATTGATCGCGGTACGCCTACCATAAAATTCATCGTTATATGCTCTCATTTCCACTCTGAAATTTCCAACGGCTGCAATAAATCTGAAGGTCGTTGATGTATGACTTTCACTTGATGACATGTTACACATCTCTATACAAACGCTACTATCTCTCTTTTCATATAATTCTACCAGAAATATGTTTTCAAGTCCTACAAGGACCAATAAAATAACTTCCAGAATTAATATAATATTTACTTTAATTTAACGAAAGCTTAATTCATTTTACTTCGACTAGGAAAGCGTAATACTCGGGTTTTAAACCCATCATGACTTAATAATAGGTTCTTACAATACTTTTCAATTAACTTGAAATAATTCTGAAAAAAAAATGGAACAACTTTAAAACAGGGCAGAAACATAAAAATTTCATAGAAAATTCAATTTAAATCTGATTGAGACATGGTCAGCGACCACGTGTCCGCTACAAAAGGACCTAAAATCGGTCAGAAGGAGTCGGAGACAAATTCCGATCACCTTGGCCTGAAATCAGCCGAAAAGGCAACAATAATTGTTCACCCAACATATTAATCAACAAAAAGTTTGGGTCTTGATCAAGCTCAATACTCAACGGATTTTAGATCAAAAGTATAATTTTTCATAGTATGGAAGATAAGGGATTTAATGAAACAAATGGGTCAATAATAAAATGGCTATAATGACTGGAAATGAGCAAGGAATATAGCATCTTCAACATAGATGGAATCTGCCAGAAAAGAGTACGGTTTTCGAGAAAAATTACAGCTCGGATTCAGAAAATCAAACGATATCTGATCTTAGATCGAACATAACGGATTGGAAAACTGCAAGGAAGAATTGCTATAGACCAAAAATCAAATTCATGCATTGGAGAAAATGACGGAAAACAACCTCTGAAGTTGCACTCGCAACACAATGATTTATGTGGCAGATTTGACACGTCGATTTGTGACGTGCCTTTGATAGACCAAATGATATCATATTGATGATCCGAGACTTGTTATGAAAAGGTTGAAGTGCTAGGTTTACAATGACGTAAACCTTGGGGAAAGAAAGTGGCTAGATTAATGGAAAAAGATGTCGCAATGGGACTGCAACACAACTCGGTGACCAGCAACACCACTAAGGTTCTAGGTCTATTTTCTTAACTTTTCGGGCACCGATTGGAAACAACATCAAAGATTTTGATTATTTATGTTCAAATAACATGTTCTGGACATTACTGTGAACATTCCGCTGCCAATCTGATTGAAGATCAAGACATGTACTTCATAATGTTTAGAGACATGATCTTGTACATAGTTGTCCAGAGAGTTTACAAGAGACGTATTATGCTGGAATCAAAGAGCTGGAGCTGCAGATTTAAGATGGACGTTTCAGAATAGAAGCTGCCTTGTTCGTGATGAAGATCAAAGAAGGAAAGGTGGAATTCTATTCAATTAAGAAATCTAAACTAGGAAAGTCCGATTTAATTAAGAAAAAGTATTCTTGTTGAAATCTAGTCAAAATAGGACTTCTGATTTCCTTGTTAAGGCTATATCTGTTGTTTATAAATAGCCTGGGATTCAGACTAGTTTAGGTAGCACACGAGTTTTACGAATACACAAAGGATAGAGAGTCCAAAAGATTTCATATTCGAAGCATATAGTATTCGGGTAGACTAGGTTTGATCCGCGTGATCATTGTGTTTCTAGTCTGTGTTTGAAACTCCCTTTCAGACACATTTAAAGGAGTCTCGGGAGAGATTTCCTATAGAACTAGAGGGATTCTAGGTTGTGAGGGGAGCTCGCAATTCAGTTTAGTGAAAGAGGTTGAATCGGGTAGGAAATGGGTCGAGTGACCGGAGTCTTCGTGTAATAACTTTTGTAACCATTCAACGGAGTAGTAAACTGTTTGTCAAGGACTTGTGAAGTGCCCTTGACGTAGATCAGTTGATCGAACATGGTTATCAATCTCGTGTTCTTTACTTGCTTTCTGTTTCTATATTCTGACCTTGAATGTTCATCAAAATGTACATGTACATGATTATGAACATGAGCGCATAGTTTATGTAACTTCATTGTGGTTATTACATAACTCTATTGAAAATTTTGTTGGAAAGTTGAGTTTAATAAAGTGAACCGTGTTTCATTTTATCCGATCTTTAGTGATTAAAATATTTAATTTTGGAAAAAAAATTAAATACCGCCTCATTAATCTATGTTTGTAGTAGATGATAATCGTTGTATTTTTATATTTTCAAAACAGATAATAATCATGTTTAGCATAATACACTATAATAATCATGAATGGCATAAAATTATATAAAAAAATAATTGAATTTGAGTATCATGCATGATAAATAATCTAGCTTAAGAAAATTGTCTTTTATTTAAAATTATTTATGATACTTAGGTTTTTTCAAAAATATTATCCTTACATATGTGAATTAATATGTATATATATAGTAAATATTTTTTTAATTAACATTCTCAATATTTAATGATTTATAATTGTCCCGAAGGCGGGGAGCCCGCCGGGGCAAGGTGGCCCCGCGGTGGGGGGGAGCCCGCCGGTGCCCATGTGCGCCGTTCTCCATGTTGTTTTCCGCCGTTTCTTTTCCAGCTATTTCCGTACCCTCTTCCCGAGTTTTTCAAGCTTTTCAAATCATGTTATTTCCAAGCTATTTTCAAGTTTAAATTTTAGAGAAGCATTCAAGTTATTTCAAATAAACTCTTCAAGTTAAATTCGTCTAAAATTCGAATATCAAAGTATGATTTCTCCAAGTAATTTCTTCTCGAATTTTATAAAGTCATTAAGTCGTGCAATCTGTATTTAAGTCTTAGATTAAGGTCTCTGGGTTACTAATTGCTATTTCTCATTCTATATGTTCGATTTCTTCGAAAGAAGTCGCTAAGTCGATGATTCGACTTTTGTAGGAGGGAGTGAGCCTCGTAGGAAATCAGAGAAGGATCTTCAGCTCGTTGCTTCATCTTCTGTCCAATAATCGAGGTGGGTAAATCTATACTCATCTACAGTTTGAGCTAATAAGCTCTAGAAGCATATAGGGCAAATGAAATATCCAATAAAACATTTTTGCTCTGCCTGATCGATCTTTGTACAAGGAAGGAAGAAAAGAAAGATATTATGTTTAATTGAGCTCTTGAGCATGTTTAGAAATGCTAGAAATATTAAAGTACAATTTTATGCTTAGCATAAGATGTTTAGAATCGCCTTTAGTTGAAATTCGTATTTATTTACATTCATCTCCTTGTATTTAAATGTTTATGTTGTATTAAGGCTCGTAAGTTAAGAATTAAGGATTGCCTTTTTAAGGTAGCGTTAAATCCCTTATAGGCCGAGATTATACTTTATTAAAAGGACTAGCCCTTAGACGTTGCTCTAAGATTGGGTTTTGCTAGTGAGATTAAGGAAGAAAGGAACTTAGCATTTCGCTTAAGCAGAAATTGAGCTCACAACTATTAGAGGGAGTCACTGCTGGGTTAATTCCCTCGCAAACTCGTTTGGATATTTGAGGTAACCCCTCTTCTATCCTATGGCATGCTTAAGGGTACAGTTGACATCAGGTTTGAGCTAAGGTTGGGCCCAAAAGTAAGGAAAAAGTTTTGCGGATGTGGAGAGGGCTTTTGCATTTTGCTCTCTATATACCGTCAATTCATTGTTAGATATTTTAGAAGTTATTAAAGAAGCTTTCATTAAAACCCACTGGTACATTAGTGCTCACGCCCTCTTTTTCAAATATTTTCAGTTTGAGATGCCGAGGATGATGGTGGTTGTGGATGTGGGTTGGCTGCCAAGATTGTTTTGCTATTATATAAGTTTCATTGAAAATCCCATTATGTGTTCTGCTACTCTGATTCACTCTTTCTAAATTCCGTTCAAAGTTCTATTATGATTACTCGAGATTCTATGAATATTTCCCCAGACATGGTTATCCATATATACAAGATGCATATTAAGTTTATGTCCGCTTTCCAAGTATGTTTTTCTATCGCCTATAAAAGGGCCTATGCTTGTTGGTATCTGATTAGTTAGCCGTTTTATTCCGCTAAATCATGTTTCCTTCTTAATCAAGTAAACCCGAGTATCATCATCTATCTTCAAAGCGTATCCTTATTCTTAAACTTCTTCATTAATCTTCTGACTTTACTCGTTAAATCCCTTAATAACACCCCGTCCCCATTCGTTAATCCCTATCTCGGGACCGGACTATTACAGATGGTATCAGAGCCAGGTTTGCAACTCTACAGACCTGTCTCTTTGTTTAAGTTAAGCTAAGTGTTTATGTGCATATGAATTGCTTCGTGATAAGTTACAGCAGCAACCCACAGCTCGCCATCACCCTCGTATCTTCAACAAAAATCGAGGTATGATAGTATAGAGATTTTAGATTTTGAATTCATAATTTTTGACTAGTGGAAATGAAGAGATTTGAGCAAGCATGCCTCTTTTAAGGATAAGGGGAAAACCTTGAGAATGAAATTGCAAGTAAAAAGTATTCGGGTAAAATGATTTCCTGAGGAAAAAAGGTTTGTGAAAGAAGTTCTTGATCACAAAGAAAAGTATTTAAAAACTTATTTTTAAACCTATGTCTTAAGAAAAGATAAAAGTTTCGAAGAAGAGTTCTAGATTTAAAAGAAAAAGGTTGATTCATTCTCGAATTTTTGTTTTAAAGGAAAAAGTAAAGTTTATGATCAAATACTTGGGCACCAAAATTTTCATAAGATCTATGCATGCAAGATAAGTAGTATGAATCTAAACGATAGCATGATCTCAGGAGAACCTTAGGTCTCCCTTTTATAATCTAGATTGATTAAAGCTTCATATTTCTAGATGGTTAAGCGTCGTTCGACTACTAGGAGTAATGTGCCTCTTTCCCGCCCTGTTCAAGAAATGAACGACTTTGGAGGAATGCCAGGAAAGGTATCCAACTTGGAAACATGCATCCGCATGTGTGAGCAAGCACCGCCCGCTGAGAGGCCAGCAATGTATCGCATTCTGCAAAGCACCAGCACCCGTGATCCCGAGACGTATGCTGTAATCGGGAACTTAACAAAATTCTCCTCAGCCTTGATGGCTCTTTGGGAGTTAAAGAATGGCCACGTGAATGCTTTGGCCGAGCAAAATCTCTCCTCCGTGATGGAACCAGAACTGCTAAGGGCGACTCTGAATAGTCCCCCTAAATTTCAAGCACCGTGCCCTCGTGCTGAAGGAACCTTAGAAGTAAGACCCTTGATCATCCAGGACATCGAGTCTTTGTCCTTCAGAATGCACCAGTAGGCCCCTGCCTATCAACCAGTTGCCCCTCAGAGTCTGGGACAGTGAATGCCCCATCAGTTCCCCAAAAGAAGCTTAAGGAAAATCAAGTTCGAGGTACCAGAGACAGATGAAGATGAGGAAGAAGGGGACCCAGCATATAGTTAAGCTTTAGAAATAAGCAAATGAGGTGTTGTTAGAACACCTTGCTGACCTGTTGTCCGTTTATCCGCTTTAATCCAGATCTTATTCTGAAAATGTATTAACCAACCATTTAGATTTTGATAGCAGCAGTAATTCTCCAAAAGGTAGCCTTATTTTCGGATGTAACCAAGAACCTCTTTCTTATTTATGCCAAAAGTCCTCTTACGAGGTAATTTTCCCGCTTTGTTTGATCTATCATCTAAAGACCTTATCGAAAGGCATTTCATTTTGCTTCGTGCAATTCGAGCGAGTATCGCTAATATGTAGGATTCTTTAGAATATCGTCGAGAAGACATCAAGCTCAGAGAACAATGCCGCAAGCAAGCAAGTCTTGAACCGTGACTTAAGAGCCAATAATGTGTTTTTCAAAAACAACATTTCCATTCTAATAGTCTAGGAGACCCGATGGGAGTCGAGAAATGGGTTCTTCCTTAGAAGTGAATTTTCAATTTTATAGTCTGATCGGAAGATGAGGAATTAGGTTGTGCTCTTTTATTAATACGAACTTCGGGTAGGAGTCCGTTCGAAGGATGATAACTTTGAGGCAGTGAGCGTAGTATGATTGGGAAGGTTTCAAGTATGAGTTATATCAGAAGTATATCCCGAATTGTTCATAAGGTAAAGGAGGTAGAGATCTGGAGCTAGAAGCAAGGAAAGAGGACGTTGTTAACGTACGATCAAGAGTTCAACCAGTTATCAAGGCATACCCCGCATTTGTGGTTTCAGACTAGAAGAAAACTCGTATAGATCAGGTCGATTGTTGTATCCCTTCTAATAGGTGAAAGTGATTCCCGTATGTCACATTTTCCAGCCAAGTGTAGCTAATTGAAGGCCAACCGACTCATGTTATTTCATAGCAACCTAGTAGAAAGGAAGATGCGTGAAGATCAAGGAAAGAAAGAGAAAGAACCTGAAGAAGATCATTAAGCAGATAGACCTATAAGTGGTAGAATAAAAGTTTCAGTAAGATAAGAAGTTTTGACGAGTCTATTCATTCATTCTCGTATCAATTAAAATAATCACCTTTCAACAACTTCATATTAATTGAAATTCTTCATTTATATTATTTGAATATCCTTTTGGACAAATTATAATCTTTTGATGATACTACTTTAACCATCCAGAATCAGTGATAGCATTCCCTTGTTAAAGTTATGCTGACGCCCTAGCAAATATTCAGTACAATTCTCAGTTGTTAATCATCGATTGTCTCCCATATGTTTGCTACACGCAAAAACCCCTTTTGAGTTTATAAGTCCTCTGAAAAGGCAATGTTTTAGTATAAGTAACCCAGTGTTATATCTCTTCCAGCTTTTGGAACTTGTTAAAGAATTATTGATCAAGATAAAGTCCTCACTCAGAGGCAATCATTTTGTTTTGCTCCCACTCATAGAGGTCGAGTGTGGATCCTTGATTAGAGCAGAGAGTATAAAGAAATACTCCTTTGGAAGAATAAGAGGGAGTAGTCCCAGTAGGAAGAATAATCCAAGTATGATAGTTAGTGCCCTTCTAGTAGGACGCGAATCTCTAAAAGTGATTTTTCAGCTCGTCCAGTATTAAGAGGAAATCTGAGAAATGACGTCAGATAAGTTATGAGCTTACGTTCAAGGTCCAGTCATGCGATCTTTACGCCTGCAAGTGATGGTGATCCCCAGCAGAGGCTATAAAGTCAGAATACCGTCGAAAAGTGGTTGCGACGAAGGAAAAGGAAGGAGAGTTTGCAATAGAAGGTGTTTCAGGCACAAGAAAATTATGAAGACGTATTTCCAAAGGAGTTATCAGAACTACCACCATATAGGTAAGTAGAATCCACTATCGGTTTAGAACCAGGAGCTGCACCAGTCGAAAGCCCCTTACAGAGTAGCGCCTAAGGAGTCGCAAGAACTCAATGATCAACTGCAAGAGTTATTAGACCTAGGTTTTATCCAACCTAGTGTGTCTCCTTGGAAAGTTCCAATCTTGTTCGTGAAGAAGAAGGATGGTACATTGAGAATGTGCAATGACTATAGAAGGCTTAATAAGCTGACCATCAAGAACCGATACCCTCACCCAAGAATAGATGATCTCTTTGATCAAGCTTAAGGGAGCAAGTGTCTTCTCAAAGATAGACTTAAGATCTGGGTATCATCAGCTGAAGATCTGAAAAGAGGATATTCCTAATACTGCTTTTAGGACTCGCTTGGGGCATTACGAGTTTGTGGTAATGCCATTCGGATTGACCAACACCACAGCAGTGTTTATGGATTTAATGAACCGGGTTTTTACCCGTATCTAGATAAGTTTGCGCTAGTTTTCATAGATGATATCCTCATCTATTCGAAGGACGGAGAGGAGCATCAAGAGCACCTAAGGGTGGTGCTGGAGAAGTTAAAGAGGAGAAAGGCTTTACGCTAAGTTTAGTGAGTTTTGGCTTAAAGAAGTTATGTTTCTAGGTCATATGGTTTCAGTAGAAGGAATCAAGGTAGATCCAGCTAAGATTGAAACTGCAAGCAACTCAAAGTCTCCAAGGAACGTGAATGAAATATGAAGTTTTCTAGGACTTGCGGGATGCTATCGTAGATTCATCGAAGGATTCTCGTCAATAGCTAAGGCTATGACGCGAGTGTTGAGGAAGGACTTCAGGTTTAGGTGGATGCCCAAGTGCGAAGAAAGTTTCCAGAAATAAGATGTTAACCACAAGCCCGATGATTGGCCATTTCGGAAGAAAATGAAGATTTCGTGGTTTATGCTGATGCGTCGAGAAAATGATTAGGATACGTGCTGAAGAAGAGAGGAAAGGTGATTGCTTATGCTTCGAGGCAGCTTAAGAATCACGAGTAGAACTACCTCACGTATGACCTAGAGCTAGCAGTGGTTGTCTATGCGCTGAAGATCTGAAGGCATTATATCTACGGAGCCAAGGGTGAGAATCTTCTCAGATCATAAGGGCCTAAAGTATTTCTTCAAGCAAGGGGATCTTAGCATAAGGCAGAGAAGATGGCTAGGACTTGTAAAGGATCACGACTGCACGACTCACTACCACCCAGGTAAGGAGAATGTGGTAGCAGATGCCCTAAGTAGGAAAGAGAAGGCAGAGTTAGGATTCATTTTAGTTCAAAAGCAGCTTCGATAAGGAATTCAAGAAGTTAAGGACCGAGGTGCTAACACCACCTGCAATCAATTAAGCACAAATCACCGCGATAGTCGCTCATCCCGACCTGAGACAAAGGATAGTTAAGGTTTGGAAATGAAATGAGTTTCTCGAGAAGAAAAGACTAGAAGCATGATTAGATAGCATGCAAGACTTCGCAGAAGCCGCCGATAAAGCGCTCTTATTCAAAGGATAGCTTTGTGTGCCAAGTAAGGAAGAACTAAAGGAGAAAATCGTGTGCAAGGCGCATGACATGCCACATACAGCACCCAGATGTATCAAGACCTCAAGAAGAACTTCTAGTAGAATATCATGAAGAGAAAAGTAGCCGCCTTCGTGGAAAGGTGTTTGAACTATCAGCAATTGAAGTATTGTATCAAAACCTTCTGGTTTTCTCTAGCCCATAAATTCCTATATGGAAGAAGGGTTATAGTAGTATAGGCTTTGTGGTAGGATTACCAAAGTCTAAGTGGTGGGATACCGTTATTTGGGTAATCGTGAATCGATTATCGAAAGCAGCACCTCTCATTGCTGTTATCATGACAGAGGGACTAGATCAATTAGCTCAGATGTATGATAGGGAATTTGTGCATATTGCATGATGTGCCGGTCTCGATTATATCGGATCGTGATACGAGATTTACATCAAGATTTTGGAGGAGTCTACAAGAGGCAATGGGATCAAAGCTCAATTTCAGCACGGCCTTTCATCCGCAAATGAATGGCCAGTCTGAAAGGACTATTCAAATTCTAGAAGACATGCCTAGATGAGTATTTATCGATCAAAGAAACAGTTGGGAGGAGCTACTGCAATTGGTAAAGGTTGCGTACAACAATAGCTACCAGTCAACGATCGACATGGCCCCTTATGAAGCCCGGATCGGAAGGAAGTATAGATCGCCCTCGTATTGGGACGAAGTTAGAGAGAGAAGGATACTTGGATCCAAAATGGTCCCGGAAGCGGTCCAGAAGAACGGGCTTGTTCATCAGCAAATCAAGGAGATTCAAGATAGACAGAAGGCCTATGCAGACGAAAGAAGAATGGAACTAAGATTCGACATTGAAGATAGTATTCTTGTAAATGTCTCCATCAAGGAGTGGTTAGTTTGGGAAAACGAAGCAAGCTAAGGCCCAAATTTATTGGACCTTTTGAAATTCTAGACAAGGTGAATGAAGTAGCCTGCAGGTTGGCCTTACCACCCAACCTGAGTGACGTTCATGACGTCTTTCATGTCTCAATGTTGAGAAAGTACGTGTTTGATCCAAAGCACGTGATTTGCAAGGAAGAGATAATCCTGAATAAGGACTTAGCCTATGAAGAGAAGTCCCAGGCCTTTGTGGGTCAAAAGATCCAGAGGTTAAGGAACAAGGAGATCAATCTTGAAAAGATGATCTGGAATTTTCATGGTTCAGAGGGAGCAGCATGGTAGCTCGAATCCGAGCTACTCGAAGTACCATGATATCGTTTATCATGGTTAGTAAATTTCGGGACGAAATTTCTTTAAGGAGGGTAGGATGTAACACCCCAGATTTTTGATTAAGGTTTAGAGGATTCTTAATGATAATTAAGAAGTTAAGAAAGAAATTTAATTAAGGTTAATTAAGGTCAGATGTCAGTCACGACTTTAAGAGTCAGTTTTCGTGGAAATCGTCTTTTCGAAAAAGTTGATCTTAATTATTTTATGACCATTCATGGTCTCATTAGAAAGGTTTTAACTCAAGGAGTATGCCGATGTTTTTGGATTGTAATTCTGAAGTCATTTGAGTTCCCGGTGATGAAAAACATATTTAAATGATGAATGAATAGTAATTTTTGCGTGCGTTCGTGTTTTGAGAAATTTACGAAATCCTCCTCGTTGATCCGAGTCTAGTTCTGTCAGGCCCTTCTTATGGGAAATGACCCAAGGATTCCGTTGGCGTTCACGGATTACCATTCTGAGGTCAATCGAACGCTCGGGAGTAAAATCTGTCAGTCTGAGTGAATAGTAAAAAGTAATTCCAAAAAGGGAATCTTTGCTCGTCTTTCTTCAGATGACCCCATCTTTTTCACGAATCAAGTTGGTTCACTAGTATTCAAGCCAACGAGTCTCCCGGTATTTTTAAATTTCATGTCTGAGGTCATTTGAACCTCGACATCGAATAAAGCAGCTTTTAACCGAACCCAGGGTAACTTTTGCAGTATTCTTGCACTGAAGTGGCTTCCCTTGGAAACCAAAGCTTTTCCTATAAATACAAGGCCACCCCTTTGTATTCATTTGCTCATTTCCATCCATTTCACTTCATAGAGAGTGGGAAAGCTCGTAAGAGCCAAGAAAGTTCTGTCGAAGTAAAAAGCATTCTTCGTGAGTGTTCTGCAAGATGACGAGCGGAGTGGTGTGGAAGGGATACGGTGAGGGAAGGTGCTAGAGGCGCCGTTGGGTTGTAGCGGGCGGCTTTGCCGCCATTGCAACTCGACGAGATGCCGAGCTAGCCACCTTCCTTCGACGCACCTAACCCCATCCATTCTTGTTCGTCGGTTTCGATCTCCATTTCTTTTCCGTCTTTAAATTCCGCATTTACTTTCTGTTCTTTACGTTCTTCGCGTTTTTCATTATTGCTCGTTTACCTTCTATCTAAGTTGTATTTCAATTTTTGTTGAAGTTCCAAGTTAATAACGTTTACGTTATATTTCTCGCTTCATTCCTGTTGTTATTATTCTTGAGATTAGCCCCGTTTATTCCGTTTAAATTCCGTTCAAGCTATATTTAGAGATTTCATCGTTATTCTAAATATTTAAAGAGGATTATCGTGTTTACGTCGTTATTATGCCAAAATTCTTTTTAAAGTTAAAGCATGTTGTTGCATGTTAATTTCAAGTATGTCGGTTTTAAGAAAATTCGGGTTAATTGTTCTTCGTGTTCATCGAAGAATCAACGAACACGAAGAACTCAGTTGAAGAAACCTAGTTGAAGAGAGAGAGAGAGAAAAGGAGCCCCGCGGGGGGGGTGCGCCGCCGCGCCACACCCCTCTCGGCCGCGCCTAGCCCGCCAGGGGCGGAGAGCCCGCCGGGGCAAGGTGGCACCGCGGCGGGAGGGAGCCCGCCGGCGCCCATGTGCGCTGCAGCGGCCCCCCTTCTCCGTGTTGTTTTCCACCATTTCTTTTCCTGCTATTTCCGTACCCTCTTCCCGAGTTTTTCGAGCTTTTCAAATCATGTTATTTCCAAGCTATTTTCAAGTTTAAAGTTTAGAGAAGAATTCAAGTTATTTCCGAGTTATTTCAAATAAACTCTTCAAGTTAAATTCGTCTAAAATTCGAATATCAAAGTATGATTTCTCCAAGTAATTTCTTCTCGAATTTTATAAAGTCATTAAGTCGTGCAATCTGTATTTAAGTCTTACATTAAGGTCTCTGGGTTAGTAATTGCTATTTCTCATTCTAGATGTTCAATTTCTTCGAAAGAAGTCGCTAAGTCGATGATTCGACTTTTGTAGGAGGAAGTGAGCCTCATAGGAAATCGGAGAAGGATCTTCAGCTCATTGCTTCATCTTCTGTCCAATAATCGAGGTGGGTAAATCTATACTCATCTACAGTTTGAGCTAATAAGCTCTAGAAGCATATAGGGCAAATGAAATATCCAATAAAGCATTTTTGCTCTACCTGATCGATCTCTGTACAAGGAAGAAAGGAAAGAAAGATATTATGTTTAATTGAGCTCTTGAGCATGTTTAGAAATGCTAGAAATATTAAAGTACAGTTTATGCTTAGCATAAGATGTTTAGAATCGCCTTTAGTTGAAATTCGTATTTATTTACGTTCATCTCCTTGTATTTAAATGTCTATGCTGTATTAAGGCTCGTAAGTTAAGAATTAAGGATTGCCTTGTTAAGGTAGCGTTAAATCCCTTATAGGCCGAGATTATGCTTTATTAAAAGGACTAGCCCTTAGACGTTGCTCTAAGATTGAGTTTTGCTAGTGAGATTAAGGAAGAAAGGAACTTAGCATTTCGCTTAAGCAGAAATTGAGCTCACAACTATTAGAGGGAGTCACTGCTAGGTTAATTCCCTCGCAAACTCGTTTGGATATTTGAGGTAACCCCTCTTCTATCCTATGGCATGCCTAAGAGTACAGTTGACATCAGGTTTGAGCCAAGGTTGGGCCCAAAAGTAAGGAAAAGGTTTTGCAGATGTGGAGAGGGCTTTTGCGTTTTGCTCTCTATATACCGCCAGTTCATTGTTGGATATTTCACAAGTTATTAAAGAAGCTTTCATTAAAACCCACTGAGTACATTAGTGTTCACGCCCTCTTTTTCAAATATTTTCAGGTTGAGATGCCGAGGATGATGGTGGTTGTGGATGTGGGTTGGTTGCCAAGATTGTTTTGCTATTATATAAGTTTCGTTGAAAATCCCATTATGTGTTCTGCTACTCTGATTCACTCTTTCTAAATTCCGTTCAAAGTTCTATTATGATTACTCGAGATTCTATGAATATTTCCCCAGACATGGTTATCCATATATACAAGACGCATATTAAGTTTATGTTCGCTTTCCAAGTATGTTTTTCTTTCGCCTATAAAAGAGCCTATGCTTGTTGGTATCTGATTAGTTAGCCGTTTTATTCCGCTAAAGCATGTTTCCTTCTTAATCAAGTAAACCCTAGTATCATCATCTATCTTCAAAGTGTACCATTATTCTTAAACTTCTTCGTTAATCTTCTGACTTTACTCGTTAAATCCCTTAATAATACCCCGTCCCCATTCGTTAATCCCTATCTCGGGACCGAGCTGTTACAATAATAAAAATTATTATTTTATATGAATTAAAATTTGATAAAATTTAAATTAAAAAAAAGGGTGGCCCAGTCCGCTTTCCGATGGGTATGTAAAGTCCATGTCCAAAACGCATATATTGGCGATGGAAAGAGATATTTGCAGGGGTGGTTTTGAGGATGTGCGGGGTGGGCGACCGCACAGGTCCCCGAAAAATCGAGGGCCCCCGAATATATATAGGTCCATATATGTATATATAGATAAATAGTTGAAAATATTATCAATTAATCATTTAGCTTAGTGGAAAACTACTTTCTTTAAGTTTCTTAGCGTGCGGGTTCGATTCTTCAGTGTAACATTTTTTTTTACTGCTTGCGCTTGGAGCCCTTTGACATAATTCCCTTTTTAATAAGTAGGGCTGCCCATATTCTTCCATTAATAAAGGGCCCAATTTTAAATTTTGCACAGGGCCTCCGATAGGCTAGCCCCGCCCCTTATTTGTTAAAATTATTACATCTTAATTTTATAAAGACTGTAAAATAATACTACCTCCTTTTCATAATGTTTGTTGTTTTGTTTTTTTTATCTAGAATTAAGAATTAATTTTGTGGACAAATATACTCATCCCTTATATATTCCATAAAATCTAATTCATCTATATTTTCCTAAAAAATAACAATATTTTCTCTCTCCATATATTTTTCTCTCTTCATATATTATAGGTAAGTTAGAATCAAAAAATCTTGTAGGATTTGAAAGGGTTAAAATTGGGAGAGAGGATGTCAAATTATGTAAAACAACAAACATTTTGAAACTAAAAAAAAAACTTAAACAACAAACATTATGAAACGGAGGTAGTAGTATATATTTTGAAACGGATATGGAGTATATTATTAGGAAACAATAAGCCAACAATTTTCAACATACCATAGGAAATTAACCAGCGCACTGCGCGTATATATAAGAAAGAAAGAAAGAAAGAAAGAAAGAAAATTGGAGCACATTTAATTAAACATAGAACATCTCTGAATGAATTATTTGATTGCTGTTACAACTGTAGTCTGTAATTAATTAAAAAGCTAGCTAGCTCATTGACCTTCTTCAAAGGAGGTGAGTTTCTGACCACTTTGAGAAACAACAATTTTACTAATGTAAGAGTTGAAGACCTGCTTGTCGGTGCTTGCTAAAACCACAACTTCATAATTAGTTCCTTGGTTTTCATTATCATAGGCGATAGCCTCCAACACGGCTTCGAATGCTAAGTTTCCCTTGTTTACTTTATTGTATTCATCAATTGCAAATTTTCCAAGCTCCACTGCCTTAGCGCTCTTTGAATCTAATGGAGTAAAACCAAGATCAGCTGGAAATGATGCCGGGGCGGGGGCGGGGGCCAAGTCCTTCCGGCCACCCAATGCCGCGGAGGAGGTCACTGCTAGTAGAGCGAAAACCACGAGAAAGGAGAGAGAATTGAGGGCCATCTTTGGTGTTAGATATTGGAACGTGGAGGGTGAGATCGATCAGTTTGTTGATTGTGAGTTTTTAGAGCCATTTTGCCTTTGTATTTATAGTTATTCTTGGATTCTCTCTTTTAGGCTATTGAGAATGTGCAGTCAACGTTTGCGTGATTTGGATGCATAAATCTTGCCTGATTGTGAGAATTCATCGTTCAGGGACGACGTACAGTGCAGGTTCATAATTTGATATATTTTTAGGCACAATTTGGTTGCATAACACTATTGCATGATTGTGTCAATTCTACGTACATTCAACGCTCTGATTGATAAAATATGGGATCCAAAATAATATTTTTTTAATATTTTTTATATATATATGTTTATTCCGTGAATATTTTTGACAAAAAAAATTTCTATCAATTTCATATCCATAAAATGTTGTTTTATGTCTGATTATTATTGAGGATGTTACATTTGCAAAAATATTAAAGGTTGTGATATGAATTGTAAATTTTTATAAATTCTACAAAAATTGAAAACTGGTGCAAACGTTGTGTTAAATTTTGCAATTAACCCTCAAAAAAAATTCTTAAATGGTAATTATTATATCTAAAGTTTGTGTGAATTCAACATTAGATTAATTTTGTATTTATCGTATTTTTGAAATATTGCAACTTGATTTTTTTGAAACAGTAAAGGTTTAATGCCTGAAATTATAAATTTGGAGCATGCATGTATATATGTGTTGGTCCGCGTGCTATTAAAAAAATTGAGAAGTAACCTAGTGGAGGGTATGCTAAATACTCCCTCCATTTCATAATGTTTGTTATTTTAGTATTTTAATTTAGAATTAATACTTAATTTTTTAGACTAATATATCCCTTCTTTTTATATCAAATAAAATCTTATTCTCTTATATTTTCCTAAAAAATTAGCAAAATTTTCTCTCTCCATATATTTGTAGGATTAAAATTGGAAGAAATGACGTAAAAATATCTAGAACAACAAATATTTTGATACAAAATAAAACTCATAAAACAACAATTAAAACGAAATGGAGAGAGTATAATCTTTATTACATGGCGAGTTTAATTGGTCTATATAATTAAATATTCCCCTAGTTTCTGAATAAGTGTCATTCTGGCATTCTAATTTTGTTTCACAAAAATTGTCATTCTACAAATTCGAGAAATTAAATTCACATTTTTCTCATAATTGTCCTCATTTAATGTATTCAAACATATATATTTAACTTATTTAATGTATTCACACAAGAGTGTAGGAAGTAAATTAATTAATTTATTAATTTGTGTACATTCATAAAAAATGATAATTAAACAGAAAAGGGGGAGTGGTCTCTAGTTTTCTTGTTTTCCCACGTCCCCCTAAAAAAAGTAAATAAAAAATTGGTGAAATGCTTTTTTTTTCCATTTTATATATAAAGTTTCTTTTCTTTATCGGTTTTATTTTTAAGGGTATATAGAGCCAAGTTTCACTTGTCTGACATTCACTTGGGCCATTCTCCTGCACCTAGGGTATGGGATTGAGCCGATTAGATCGGTCCAGATCCATTAAGCAAATAACGGTAAAAAAAAAAAAAAATTGGCCCATGTCGGGCGAGTGTACTACATGCACTTGGGCCATGCACGACGTGTGTCGAATTATTTTTTTTCTATTTTTTATTAGTTTTTCAATATTTTAATTTTTTTTTTATTTTTCAATTTTGTTTTTCTCCCCAAAATTATATACCCTAAAATACAATCAGTGAACCCTAAAATTGACATGAATTAATTTATTTTTTTAAATAACTATAAATGTATTATATATACCCTAAAATTGATTTAATGAACCGTAAAATTAAAGTGAATGATTTTTTTTTTAAAATTCGACGACTCGCGCAATGCACTTGTTCGACGCTAATTCATGGACTCGTGCATTGTGCTCGACAATTAATTTAATTTTTTTGAAGCAAATATAAATGATAATTGAAAATAAAAAAAATTGGCCCATGTCGGGCGAGTGTACTACATGCACTTGGGCCACGCACGACGTGTGTCGAATTATTTTTTTTCTATTTTTTATTATTTTTTCAATATTTTAATTTTTTTTTTATTTTTCAATTTTGTTTTTCTCCCCAAAATTATATACCCTAAAATACAATTAGTGAACCCTAAAATTGACATGAATTAATTTATTTTTTTAAATAACTATAAATGTATTATATATACCCTAAAATTGATTTAATGAACCGTAAAATTAAAGTGAATGATTTTTTTTTTAAATTCGACGACTCGCGCAATGCACTTGTTCGACGTTAATTCATGGACTCGTGCATTGCGCTCGACAATTAATTTAATTTTTTTGAAGCAAATATAAATGATAATTGAAAATAAAATAAAAATTTAATTTTGAAATAAGTATATACTCTAAATGGAATTAGTGAATCATGTAGTGGCCATTTTTCGTTAGCCCGCTACGCTGGTCCATGAAGGTTAAACGTTGCCATTTAACCAAGCAGCCTCATAAAAA
Organism: Perilla frutescens; assembly: GCA_026008535.1. NCBI lineage: Eukaryota > Viridiplantae > Streptophyta > Magnoliopsida > Lamiales > Lamiaceae > Perilla > Perilla frutescens. The sequence goes on from BRKX01000004.1 coordinate 21,178,769, forward strand.
TCGGGTAATTTGAATTATTTTGAATTAACCGTCTACACTATCTGGAAGGATTGACATGATCAAAAGAATCAGATCATGCCTCAACCGTTTTCATAATTTGCGTAAACCCTAGCTGCTACATCTGCCTATAAAAGGAGACATCCCTCCTCATTTGACGACTACGCTGAAATACCTACAAGCTTCATATTATACCCTAAGAACACCGAGTTTACTATTTTTCGAGTTAATTCTACACCGACGATTCAACATCCGGATATATTTCTTACGTTCTTCTAAGATTGAACGATGTTCCCCTGATTTATAGTCACGTTCTGACTAGAGATTACTGTTATTAAGCTCTTTATTTATTCAATTATTCCATAATTTATCTCTTTCTACTATTCTTTTTTCCTGACTTGATCGTCGAAGGCCCAACGACCGTCAACCCCCCCGACGGTCTTTGGCTCTTACGGTATTTTCTAGTTTTGTTTCACAAATTGACCGCTGCTCCGGACTGAAACAATTAATTGCAGATTTTCGGATCTACAAACCCTAAAATAAAAGTGAATGAATTTATTATTTTTGAAATAAATATAACCCCTAATTGAGATTAATAAACTTAAAAATATTTGAACACTAAAAAAGCAGAACAAAAATCTCTAAAAAAAATTTAAAAAATACTAAAAAGAACCCTAAAAAATTATAAACCCTAAAAATCAAGAACCATAAAAAAACCTAACCCTCCCCCCCCCCCCCCAAAAAAAAAAGTCTAAACATTTATTGTTACAATTTGAACTACATAAACTTATATAAGATAAGTAGCAAACCAATTATTTTTTAATGATACAAATGATGCTTTTTGAATTTTAAGTGATACTTTTTAGGGGCACATTCCTGTAGGACGGTCTAACGGATCGCTTCCGTTAGACGGATCCTAACCCGACCCAGATCAAATTTAAATATAAAACAATAAAGAAAAAAGGTAAAAATAATAGCGAGAGAGAGAAATTGGAATGAGGAAGACAATGAGGAAACTGGAGGTGGTATCGCCAGTTCTGGTGGACATCGACATCACTGGTTACGGATTGGAGCAAGGCGCCATTCACGGCCATGTACCGGAATTACAACAACGCCGACTGCGTGGTGAGTGTGTCCGGCAACTCCTGCAACGGGAAAATGAGCGGGCAACCATGACAGACGCAGGGATTGGATGGAAATGGAAGAAACAAAATTAGATGGGTCCAACATAATTACATGATCTACAACTACTGCTCCGATCTTAAAAGGTTTCCGCAAGGGCTCCTTAAGGAATGCAAGCTGCCGAGGTTTTAGGCCTCCAGATTTGACTGGGCCGCCGCCATGGATCATCATTCATATTCATATCAACATTTTTCCCTTTTTTTTCTTTTTTCGAATTCATTAATATGATGTTGTTGTTTTTTTTATATATATAAAAAAGTGGAATATAAACGAAATAAGAGGCAATTGAATAGGCGAGAAACAATGAGAATTTTGGGGGTTTTTGTTTTGGTTTAATTATAAATGGAATGAGTAGAAATTGGGGAATTTGGAGAAAGGTTTCTTGCTAATGAATGGAATGAAGAAATGTGGGATTTGGGTGAATGGGTTTGTGTACAATGTTTTGATCGGTGGGTTGTGTAAGGAGATGAGAATGGGGATGCCCAGAAGCTGTTCGATGAAATGTCGAACAGAAATGTAGCTCCAAATAGAGTGACGTACAATAGTCTAATTGATGGGTGTTGAAGATTTTTAGTGATACTTTTATTTGTAATTAGTGTTACTTGCTTTTGTAATTAGTGATACTTTATTTTTGTAATCAATAATATTTTTCTCTATGATAATGAAATAGTTTTTTTTACTCAAGAATGAGTTTTTATTGTATTCATAGACCCGATTCTCAATTTGAGATTATGTTTTAAACTGACACTTTTTCTTTCTAATTAGTGATACTTTCTTCTGCAATTAGTGATACTTTCTTCTGCAATTAGTGATACTTTTCTTCTAATTAGTGATACTTTCTTCTGCAATTAGTGATACTTTTCTTTCTAATTAGTGATACTTTCTTATGCAATTAGTGATACTTTTCTTCTAATTAATGATACTTTCTTCTGCCATTAGTGATACTCTTCTTTTTAATTAGTGATACTTTCTTCTGCATTTAGTGCTACTTTTCTTCTAATTAGTAATACTTTCTTCTGCAATTAGTGATACTTTTTTCCATAGTAATGAGACTCCACTTCACAGGTAATGATACTTCACCTCATAAATAATGATACTCATATGTGAGTTAATGATACTGCACCTCGTAAATAATGATACTTGAGTTAATGATATACTCCACTCATAGTTAATGACATTTATCTATTCTTGATTTGATAATTAATGTTTAATTATTAATAATATCATATTATACTTCACTTCCGACTTAGTGATACTTCATCCATAATTAATGATACTTCACACACAGTTAATGATACTTCACCAGATATATGTATTGAATGATACTTCACTTAATATTTGATGATATTTTGCCAAATTTATATATAATGATACTTATCTCCATAGTTAATGATACTTCATTTTATAGCTATGTTACTGATACTTCTTGTTATTGGTTTGCTAATTAATGTTTAATTAACCTCAGAGCTACTGATACTTTATATAATAGATAATGATACTTTACCTTATAACTAATGACACTTATTTTTTTGGCTCAATAATTAGTCAACCGCTAGAAAAAAAATATTTTTTTAAAAATAAATGTATACCCTAAATGGAATTAGTGAATCCTAACATTGAATTGAATTAATTTATTTTTTTTAAAAAAATTTATTTTTTTATCCGACATCTCACGCGGTGCACTCTCTCGATAATTATTTTTTTTGAAATAAATATATAACCTAAAATTAAATTGAATTAATTTATTATTTTTTATTCGACGTCTCGCCTAACGCTAACGCGTGAATTCATGTATTGCACTTGATGTAAAATAATTATTAAAATAAAAAAATAAAAAAAAGGAAAAAAAAAAGAAACTAACAAAAACGAGAAGAAAGAAAGAAAAAAAGAAGAAGAAAGAAGAAAAAGAAGAAGTGGGCAACAAGCCCAACAGCCAAAAAAAAAAAAAAAACAGAATCTGGGCCTGGTTGTGGGTATGCCCCGCCAGATTTTTTTTTTAAACCACCATAGGTTGGGCCTGCGCCTGGGCCTATCTAAAAGTGGGTTGGACATTATTTGACCCGTCTAACGTAAGATATCCGTTACACGGTCTCATACAAGTTTTTGTCTACTTTTTAATGTTAGAATTGAATCAGTTGATATTGATAGATAAAGAAATTTAGTAAAATGAGATGGACTTGCGTGCAACAGCGGTTATTTTCGCCTATTTCAGACGGCCACGTGGCCCCACGCGGGCGTGCCACGTGGCACATGGTACTTTTTATTGTAGTTGGAATGATGATATAATATTAATCTTAGGTTGATACATTTCTTTATCGTACTTGATACTTTTCTGCTTACGACATGGTACTTTTTATTTTACCGAACTTGTGTTTTGCTTTGCTTTGCAAATTCTTGGAATGATGATTGTTTTAGATTAATCTCAACACATACAATATAAAAACTGAAAAAAAAAATCAGAATTTGAACTAAATAAACTTATATAAAATAACTAGGAGACCCCTTACAGATGTACTTTTCGAATATTTTGTAATACTTTTTAATAGGAAGGTTGGTACTCACTTTGGACAGGTTTTTTTTTATGGGTTGACCCAGTCAAAGCGGGTTGACCCACGTTGACTGGGTCAAAAGTGGGTTTGACTGACCCGTCTCATATAGTGTTATTTGCATCATGATGCATGCAAGTATTTGTCTAGTAAAATTTATTTATGAAGATAAACTTGGAAGAAATTTTAAAAAATTAAAAAATTTATAATATATTAGAATTGAAGATACATTCCTGAACTAAATACATGAATTAATCCCCAGAAATAAGACTTCATGAATGATCCCTATACTTGAATTGGACACTCTTTTATCGTTTTCTTTTTGACATGATACAGTTTGCAATTAAAAAAAAAAAAAAACATAAAAAGGAAGAGAGAGATAAATACAGTGCCCAAATTTTGTAATTACACAAGGAATTTCTGCACTTCATTATTCCTTGAAAAGTTCATCATCGGTTCATCTGTTCCAAAAACATACGCCCCTGCATATTATATTTTGATACCATCAGTATACAATACTGCATATGCGTATATTAATTAACAAATACACTTAGGTGAATATATTAAATTAGTAAAAAAAAATAGATGCTTGAATACATTAAATAAGGTTAAACGTGAGAAAAATATGAAGTTATCAACTCTCTTGAATAGAACACTCTTTTGTGAAATAAAACTAAAGTTAGAAAATGATACTCTTTGAAAAGAAAACGTTACCGAGGGTAGGCATTATAAGGGAAAGGGCGAGAATGCCAGCAATTTTGAGGGGAGTCCCCGTGCGAAACATATCCTTGATTTCAATATGACCGGTACTGAATCCGACGATATTGGAAGGTGTCCCCGTCGGCAACAAATATGAAAATTGTGCCCCTATTGCCCCCGGAACCATTAGCAGCAGCGGGTGGCGATGCATTATTTTGGCAATCTGAATGAGCAGGGGCACCACAAGCGTGGTGGTGGCGTTGTTGGAAGTGAACTCCGTTATGAGGCCACTCACCACCCCCACCGAGGGGGCAATGGCCCAGTATGGCACCTCCTCTAGGAAGTCCAGCATATCCGCCAGCACCTCCGCCAGCCCGCTCGTCCGCACTCCTTCCGCTATGGCGAATCCTGCCCCCAGCAGCAGTACGATTCCCCACGGCAGTTTCTTGCATTTGTTCCAGTCCATTAGCTTCTCCCCTGCTTGTTTTTTGTTTGGAATTATGAATAAAAGTGTGGCGATCATCACCTGCACATATAACATTAGACCACATTTCAACAAGTTTTATTATCCTCAGCTCGTTTATTATTGATGGAATGAAATACGAGAGAGACGACACTGTACTTACACTGGCAGTTCCATCGCCTACTCGGTCCCCGAACAGAGACCCCCAACCAGGTACGTCATCTGTTAGGTTCCTTGTCATCCACAACACTATCAATACCTGTTGTATTTACAAATCAACAAAACTTAATTAGATGGCTTTTTTTTTTCTTATAGGAAAAAAAAATAAAAAAAACCCCTATTATATTGCATTTGACGATCGAACATTACTATAACAAGAGATGTATTAGTGAATGGTAAGAAATAATTTTAGAGTATGAGATGTGTTACCCACCCCGAACAGAAGAAGTACCATCTTCTCTGCAAAAGCCATGGGACCTGCATTATAATTTCTACCAAAACTGCTCAGCAATGAGAGAGAAGAAGAAGAAGAAGAAGAAGAAGAAGAAGAAGAAGAAATGGGCGTGTATGTATGTATATACCAAGCAGATCGAGCTCCCTCTTCAAATGGGCTCTATCCAAATAGGCAGATAGTGCCTGACTGGTCCCTTTCCTGCAGTATTGGAAGCAGAGAATGGCCCACAGCGCGACGAAAATGATCAAGGCCAACGGAAAAGCGAAGAAAAACCAGGTGCTGAAGCTAATGGGATCGGCTTCTGGGAAATAGCTCTTCCACATCCCCACCAATATGAGGTTGACACCTGTCCCCGTGAGGGTGCTCATCCCTCCCACCGCCGCCCCGTATATCACTCCCAGCACCACCGCCTTACAGAATTTTGAGACCAGTTCTGACTGCCCTGGCCCCGTCGGCAACCTCTGCAATATCCCCGTGGCCACCGGCATCATCATCATCGCCGCGGCCACGTTGTGCATCCACATGCTCACAAATGCTGTCGTAGCGCATATTCCCAGGAGGAGTAGCCGCGGCTTCAGCGGCTCGCCGCAAAACAGTATTGTTATCTGCATTCGATAACATTATTCCTTCATTATTTATTATTATTATTATTATTACACGCTATTTGAAGTTTCCAGTCAAACTTCAAACACAAGTTGGACATCACTTTGTAGGCTGATCTACATTTGGTTAAAGGATGACTTCCGAAGCTCTGTTTTTTCTTTAACGGTGAGTCAGAATTTCAATTTTCTCCTTAAACCGAAGGATATTTTATTTTATATTTTTGATGATGCGTCATATCTTGATAATCTGGTAACATTAATTATAGGTACTGTCACCAAACTTCAATAATGAAAAATAATATTTCCCCCTGATGATGATAAACTTGGGATTTATATTTTATGAGCCCATATTGGAATTGGACTACAGCGACTATTCACAAGTAATTGCTACAAGCACGACACGATTCTACCTTCTAGGCTGTTCTCCTTAGTCTTTTGGGATAAAGATTGGTGATTAGGCAACATTATCTAGTAATAGTATCTACTATTTGTAAATATTTCTAGTGGAAAACTTATCAAAAAAAGTATAGTGAGGGATTAGGTCTAAAATAAATATATATATATATATATATATATTAGAATTTAGAAGAAGTTAGTGATCATCAAGGTATTTTACTGATAACGAACCAGTGAGTCAGCTTTTATCTATTTAGATAATATCTATCAATTTATGATTGCTTTTTTAATTTTCAAAAAGTTCGAACTTCTGCGAAATAAAAATCATACCAGAAGACCAAGTGCCAATTCTGAAATAAAATTCAACAAAAGAAAAAAAAATAAAAAAAATATTGTTTAGAATATTCTAACATTCTTTTAACTTTTAATGTAGGGATAACATTGAATATCATGAGTGACGCGTGTTTATTTACATCAAACACTCACGGTGTCTGGCCACCAAATTGACAGGTAAGAAAAAGAAGCTAGCCGACAATACATCGTAGAACGACTATTTCGATTTTCGAAAAACTGATTCAACTTTCTCGAATTTTTAATTTTTACCATACTTTTTGGAGTATTTTAATGACCATACAATTCGTAAAGAAACAAAATAAAATTAATAGGAGAAGAGAGGTGTATTATATTAGCGATGAATTAACCGGGCTTACATTGAGAGCTAATCTCCTGTGTATGTTGTAATGCTCAACAGCAAGGGCTAGAATGAAACTTCCGAGGACAAGCGAGATGACGTCGTCCATGTAAGAATGGGCGACGTCGTCGGCGGTGGAGATTCCGAATAGCGGGAAGAGAAAGAGCGGCGCCATCGAAGTTATCGGCATCGGCACCGCCTCAGTCATCCACCACGTGAAAATCCACGCAAGCACCGCCAGCATGTTCCGGCTGCCGACATTCAACTTCACGAACAGGCAAATCACGCCGCAGAGCAAGGGTCCGAGCAGGATGAACAAGTTATTCAATGTCAAAACGGATCTTATTTGTGAATACAACCTCTCTGATGAACTGCTTTCAATCGGCTCATGGACCGGTAGAAGTGGGGCTTTCGGGTTATCCGAATCCACCGTCTCGCCGCCGCTCATTTTGGATGGGAGAAAATTATTTTTTCAATAACACTGAGCAAAGTAATATGGGTTTCAATCTCTCAAATGATATCATCAGTAACTGAAAACTGGCTTATATATGTATATAGATAGATATGTTTTTTTTTTTTTGTTTTTTTTACAAAGGCTCATTTATAAATATAGTTAAATATGAACTACGGCAGTAAAGGAAAGTTTGGGTTTTCCACCCCTTTTTTGTACTAGCCAATTGGAAATTGGAATGGTAATATGTATTTACATGAGTATTTTATCAGTCTTCAAATTGTATTTTTCTTTTGTTATGACGGGTCATAAGGAAATACTAAGATTTTGGATAAAAAGATAAGATCTATGGTGCTTTCTCTGATATCATGACAAAACTACAAGTGAATATTATTACTAGATTCAACTCACTAATTAATTAAATGTGTACCATATACATATATATGAGTACGTAATATTATTAGAAGCGTCCTCTGCACCAAATCAATGATTATAGGCATTCTCGGTATAAGGCATATGCCAGCCATACAATAATTGGATCGGAGTTGAAGCAATCATGTACGTGGTGGAATGCCTCTGGTCCACGAGTATCATTGCTTTTGCTACCCAAAATGCTTGGAGCTGATTGAGGCATTCTCCTAATTAATTAATTAATTCATCATTTCATCTTTACCTAGTTAATCGAACTTTACAAATCAATGTATAAAAACCTCGATTTCTTCATCTCGGTCTATTGACTTCAATTCGATCATTTTTTTATATTAATTGAAACCATTCTTAATTTATTGATATATATATATATATATATATATATATATATAGGATATGGTTCATATGAGAACACCATGTTGGTGTGAGAAATGAGAACACATCTTACACCATCCAATTTAATGATCAAATGATTGAGATTTAAGGTAGCAATTTCATAAATAATAGGGCAAAAAATAAAGGAAGGAGGGCTATTTTCGTCCAAACCCATTAAAATTGATGATGTCAGCAATTAAAAAAAAAAATCTTAAAAACTTTAACCGACCATAACTTACTCGTTTTTAATCTAATGCACACGAAAAATATATCAAATTAAAGCTCTCTTCATGCTCTTTCATTTAAGATGTCGAAAGGCTATGTTTAGACGAAAAAATATGAACGAAAAATAAAAAAGAAAATTTTTTACGCGTGCCCAGGTTGTAAATGCTTTCGTTAGCATATAATAATTCTTCGTCAGCATTATGATAACATATGATAACGTATGCTAACGAAGCATTTGCCATATGCTAACATAATGTATTCGTTGTGCTAACAAAGAATTATCATAATGCTAGCGTAATATAAATTTATTAGGGTTTATTAAATCTCAATTATGGTTTATTTAATCTCGATTATGGTTTATTCCATCTAATTATCATTATTCTTTTGAAATTTAATTTTTTGTTTATAGTTCTTAATTGATTATTATGGTTTATCCTATCCAATTATAATTTATAACGTATGTTGATAGAGTATTGTCATATGCTAACGTATTTGCAATGCTGACGAACCAAAACTATAATGCTAACGTAGTACAAATATATTATTATTATGATTTCTTTCAACTCATTTAGGGTTTACCACATCCAATCAATGTTTATTTCATCTAATTAGGTTTATTTCATCCAATTATGATTTTTTCCATTTAATTAGGGTTTATTAAATCGAATTAGGTTTATAATTAATTTTTAGAATATTTTTTTCGCCAACAATATTTGAAAACTTTAATTAGCATAACTATAATGCTCCATTAGCATTATGATAATACTTCGTTAGCATAACGATCTGTTATCAAATCCTCCGCGATTTTTATAAGAATTACCAAATTACAGTAATACCCCCGCGCGAAAAACTTTTCAGATATTACAAAATTGCCACCGCCTTTTTCATCAAATCTGGACCTTTGATTTTTGATGGATGTGTGGTGTGAGATGTGTTCTCATTTCTCACACAAGGGGTTATTTTTATATAACCCCACCCCTATATATATATATAGGGGTGGGTTAAAATGAGAACCATACCCGTATGTAGGAACTAGGAACCATTTACATCCATAGATGTATAAGATTGATTTTAGATTTTAGGGTCAATTTGCAAAATGATAAATTTTTACCTAAATTTCAACCATAATAAGGGTATTATTGAGAAACCCAAATCACCGTATTATCACGTCCCACATATCTAGGAAGTGAGATTAATTTTAATAAAAATATTGTGGATTCATTAATAGCAAAAAAGAGGACTATAGTTATCGAAAAAAACCTTAGAAACAGAAATCACTCGCCGCCGTCTTCAGTACGCTCACCGCCATCTTCAGCCGCTCGCCGGGCGCGCATCGTCAGCCTGACACTGCCCAGATGTCACAACGTCTTTAGAAAGCTCACCGTCGCCGATTTTAGATTGAGGGAAATCTCCCAGTCGCCGCCTACGCCTGCCGAACGCCGACCGCCCCTCCGCCACTCGAACGACAGCCATACGCCGGACGCTCGCGGTCGCCTCTCAAACAACGGCCAGTCACCGCAAGCTCGTCGTCGCTGCTTTCACATTGGTTTGTATTTCATATGTTTGGCATGGCATTCGATATTTTAGCCATAAGATTTTCGTATATAATGGATTCAATTTGAAATATTGATTTTGCCAATTATCATAGTTATTGTTGGGCAAAGTTTCGGCCGCGTTTTATTTTTATAAAATATATATACTGTAATAATGAAAGTGATGGTATGTGTGTGTTGTGTCATAATCAACGTGGCTGGATGGGGTCTAGTTTGATGATTTTCTATATAAATGTAGGATATACAAAACCTCCGCCGCTAGTACGCCGATAGCACGCCGCTCGCTCACCGGAACAAAGATGAAGAGCGCGAAGGGCGTACGAATAGGTAGTTATCCCGCCATTTTTTCAAATTGTTTTGATGTAATTTGGTTTAATGTATTTAGCAATTTAGTTGTATTTTATTAGCAATATTTAAGGTTTTTTGTTGTTGACTAATCTGCTAGTTTATATCTGATTTTGTTTGAGTTTTAGCAAATTAAATGGATATGATTAGCAAATTTGATCGGTATTGCTTATTATTTCATCGTTTTATTTATTGATTTTGATTTGATTTATATTGATATATTTAGCAAATTAGTAAGTTTTGATTAGCAAGTTAGCAATAGATGTTTAGCAGATTAACTTGCTATGTTGTGGTTTTATGAGTATTTGTTATTTATAGCAAATTGGGGTTGTTTCTAGCATATTTATATTTAGTTTATAGCAAATTATGAATATATGATTAGAGTGGTTTGATGTTTTTAGCAAATTAAAAAGGTATAAATAACATATAAATCAAGCTTCCTATTATTATTTTCTCCTCACCCTCTGTTGATGTTTTTGAGCTGTTGTTAATTTACTTCTAGCAACTTAGTATGATATGATTAGCAAATTTTGCAACTGTGAAATTTTGATACTAAGATTCGTGTTTTAGCAAATTGATCTGTTTCTTATAACAAACTAGTGATATAAGATTAACAAATTATCAAGAAATGATTAGCAGATTATTAAGACATAGTTAGAGTATTAGTAAGACATGGTATGCTTTTATGCGTATTGGCTTTTAATAGGAAATCGTGTTCTTTATATCAAATTTACATTATATTTGTAGCAAATCGGTATTGGTTTATAACAACTTAGTAAAATAGGATTAGCAAGATTTGAAAATGTATATCTTGTTTTTAGCAAATTGGTAATTTATTTTTAGCAATTTGACATGTTGTTTATAGCAAATTAACCTGTCTTTATAGCAAATAATTTATTGGTTTGCATCGATTAATTCTGATAAGCCTTTTATTCGAATTTTTAGGTAATAACAAGAAGGGGGATTCTGCTAAAGAAGAAATGTCAGGTAGTCGTGCAAAATGTATTTTGTTTATATCAGATTAGCTTGTCATTATGTGCTTTTAGGCTTATTGTTATTTATAGCAAATTGCTTTGTTTACAGCAGATTTACATTTAGCTTATAGCAAATTAGGAATATATAAAAAGACTGGTGTGATGTATATAACAAATTATAAAGGTATAATTAGCAAATTATTTAGAAATTAATAGCAAATTAGTAATATATTTTTATGGTATGTGGGTATTTTTTTGTTTATATGAAATTAATATCAGTATTTAGCAAATAAATAGTGGCTTATAGCAAAATTATTTATATGTTATTATAAAAGCCTATGCGTATTGGTTTTTGATTAATTGTTCAAATATGGTATTTGTTATGGTTTTTAAAATGTTAGCTTCTAACGTGATCCTTTTCTTTTTTATTTTAGCAGGTGACGACGACTGCAATTGCGAGTCTAGGTCAAAGCGACGGCATGATGTGAATGTAGCTGAATGCACTACAGCAGATCCACATGTGGAAAAAAAAATCGAATGCGATCGAGAAGTGCCCAAGGGAAGAGTACTCAAATCTTAAAAATCGAACTAATTCTCTGACTCTGCGGAATGCAATAGCCAAGTTAAATGAAACTCAAAAGCAAAGTGTTCGAGATTTAGGATTTGACCCCTTATTGCACCTTGACATCAAAGACGTTCCTCTGAAGCTCGCTTACTGGGTGTTGGACAACCACAATTTCCATAAACCAACATGTTGTTGGATGCATAAATTTGTATATTAATAATACTGTTGGATAAGAATTAATCAGTACATTCTCATTTATTATTATTACAGCTGTATGGTTTGATGGATAGGGAACAATTCGAGTTCAAAATTGAAAATGCAAAGACTAGAGAGTAGAGAGGGGATGTATCAATTCATGAAGAGAGAGAGAGAGAGAGAGAGAGAGAGAGAGAGACTTGTAGTTGTAGTGTCAAGTAAAAACGCCACGCTCACTTCCTTGCATGAAGTTGCCATATTTCATAGTTATCAGTGTTATGTAAAAATACTAGTTTTTTTTTTCTGCACGTGACAGCCTCTTCTCAATTATATCTTTTAATACTTCATTAATCAAGTTTTATTTTAAGATTATTAGATTAGCGATAAGATATCTAATGTGTGTGTCAACAAGTATCGGGGTGATTTCGAATACAAGTAAATTTTTGATTAAATGGTGTTCGAGTTTTTTTTTCTCTCTTTTTAATATTGAACACTTTATGTTATTAAATCGATAACTATTTTAATTCAACATAAACATGTTCTGTCACTCCGAGACCAACTACAATTTATACAAACCAACTATTTTGAAATCCTGCTATTTAAAAATAATGTTATTTCGTAAAAAAAGAAATCATATTTTCACATAAAAATATTACCGATTTACTATTAACACATCTATAATGTGCTAATTACACCTAAGAAATTTGTTAAATGTCATACATATGCGTCCCTAACAGATTTTGCCCATATCCCTACACCTACAAAGAAACATTAACGGATAACATAATACGTGTATCTTGCATAATCAGATAATAACCGGCGTGATGATATATACGATGGAGTAAGAATTTGTGCGAAAAAATACATTCTTATTTTACACACAACAATTCATGCCATTTTAACTATTTCTTTTCTTAATAACTTGAAAACTTCAACAACCAAATACGAAAAGCATCTATCGTCTATAATAAATATGAAATGCGCATTCTCTGCGAACATATCAATATTATGCAAAGCACATTGAAACCATTTAAAAAAAAACAAGAGACCATCCTATCATAAAAAAAAATCATATTTTCACATAAAAATATTACCGATTTGCTATTAACACATCTATAATGTGCTAATTACACATAACAAATTTGCTAAAAATCGTACATACGCGTTCCTAACAGATTCTGCCCATATCCCTACACCTACAAATATACATTAATCGATAACATAATACCTGTATCTTCCATAATCAGAAGATAACCGGCGTGATGATAATATACGATGGAGTAAGAACTTGTGGAAAAAAATACATTCTTATTTTGCACACAACAATTCATGCCATTTTAACTATTTTTTTTAATAACTTCAAAACTTCCACAACCAAATACGAAAATCATCTATCGTCTATAATAAATATGTAATACCCATTGTCTGCGAACATCTCAGTATCATGTAAACCACATTGAAACCATTTAAAAAAATCTTATTTTCACATAAAAGTATTCCCAATTTGCTATTAACATATCTATAATTTGCTAATTACGCATAAAAAATTTGCTAAACATTGTACATACACGTCTCTACCAGATTCCACCCATATCTCTACACCTACAAAGATACATTAATGGAGAATATAATACTTGTATCTTCCATAATCAGACGATGACTAGAGTGATGATAATATACGATAGAATAAGAACTTGTGGACGCCAATAAAAAAATTATCCAAAACGACTTCTTCAACTGTAAGAGACGTAAGCAATATATGAAACACCGATAGATACAACTCTGTAAAAAAAATGAGTTCTGAAAACCGTAAAAAAAACCGTTCCCACATAAATCCCACTATATATGGAACATATATATTTACTGCAGATTTTTAATATGCATTACAATGACATACATACCCTCAACTTAATATAATTCTTAAGATATTGCATTTTTTACCCTATTTTTTTTAGATTAATCTGAGCCTTAGAAAATATATGATCAAACACTCCATATTAGTTCCTAGTTCCTACACAAGGCATTGGTTCTCATTTGATCTCTATACTATATGTGTGTGTGTGTGTGTGTGTGTGTGTGTGTGTGGTTCTAGAGGGAACAGTCCTGTGTGAGAACAAGAAATCAATCTCAATCATAGATTCTGATTTCTGATGGTTTTGGTAGTCCAGATTGTCTCAAATTTTCGGTGGTAATTTTGTTATATTTGACAGTTTTTTGGGTTCTGAGGTTATTTGTGTAATTTGGTAAATATATGCGATATTTTCTCTCTATCTTTCTTTCTCATTGGTTTGAATGCTCTCTTTCTCAACTCACCCATCTCTATTTCTTCTCCTCTATTTCTTCTCTCTTTGGAAGCCATGAGATCTACGAATTTATAGAGAACCCGTATGAAGATAGAGAACTGGATGAGATAAATCGAAGAAAAAAATATATCATTTGCCAAATAGTGAAGATGAAGATGATGACTCTAATTCTAGAATCATTAATGGAGGAAGAAGATTCAATTGATTCACAATCTTCATGTTCAACGATCAAAGATTGAATTTTGAAACCAAAAAGGATGAAAAATCAAGGTGATATTTCGCTTAATTTTTTTTCCATATTTTATTGCAATTTTTTTTTTCATTCAAAAAAATGATTTAGCATTCTTTCATGATGATTTAGAAGTTTCATTTTATTCTGTTAATATAACCATACTTGTTGGAACATATAAAACCTAATCATGAAAGAATTTTGTTAGCATTGTTTCATGATAAATTAACAGTTTCATTTTATTTTGTTAGCATCAGTAAACTTGTGAGAACATGTTAAACATACTTCGACCGTGAACAACGTTGTTGGCACTATTTAATTTAATTTTACATTTTATTTTATTAGCATTATCGTTCATAGGTTTTAGCATTGTCATAGCCCATTTTAGCATTATCATTGCTATTATTAGCATTAACGTGAAAACCATGTCAGGAACATTATAAACCAACCATGAACAACGTTGTTGTTGAATTTTTTTCACCCCTGTTACATTATTATTGTTCTTGTTAACATTAGAAAAATATGATGCACATAAGCATGAAAAAATGCAACGGGCATTATAAACCAAGCCATGAAAATATTTTATTGTATTAGCATTATTATTCACTCGAGTTAGCATTATCATAACTAATGATTTTTTTATTTTCATACAAAAAATTTGCATTCTTTCATGATGATTTAGTAGTTTCTTTTTATTATGTAAGCATAACAATACTCGCATAAACATATAAAATCTAATCTTGAACGAACTCTGTTAGCATTGTTTCATGATGATTTAGCAGTTTCATTTTATTTTGTTAGCATTGGGAAACTTGTAAAAACATGTAAAACTAGCCCATAAACAACGTTGTTGCTGATTTAGTTGTACATTTTATTGTATTAGCATTATTGCTCACAAGTTTTAGCATAATCATAGCTCATTTTAGCATTATCATAACTGATTCTAGCATTAGCAGAAAAACTTGCCAGAAACATTATAAATCAACCATAAACAATGATGTTAGAATTTTATTATATTAGCATTATCGTTCGCTAATGAATACATTAGTTCATCAGTTTTGGATGTTTGGAGCACCATACTTAATGTTTGATAAACTCTTTATTTTCATAGAATTCATGTGAGTTTAAGGTCTAGTTTGATGAGAGTTCATGTGCATTGCATGTATATATTGAGAAGTTGTGCATAGTTGTCCATATTTTGTGCAGTGTCACGTTTTTGCTCTTTTTGAAGGGATTTAGTGCCAAATATTGTATGAGATGAATTTCAGCTTGAAAAGTGCCTATAATGATAGAGGATCGAGTGAGGAGCGCGTTGCAACTTGAATCGGGTCAATCGGATGAGAAACGAGTGAGAACGGAGCAAAACGGTGAAAAGTGTCGGGCGGCGAAGATGGCGCACGGCCCGTGCGCCAAGAATTCTTAGTGCACGGACCATGCGGGTCCTTAAGAAACTAATCCAGCAAGTTACGTGTGGCCCGTATGCGAGAGAAACCTTGGCGCACGGACCGTGCACTGTGAGGCGGTTTGTGGCGGATTTTCCTCTCTTTCCTTATACGACTCCAACACTCATCCAAACTCGGCCCAACTATTTAAGGCTTCTTTGAGCACGAAAATTAAACAACTTTTACCCTATAGAGAGAGCAGAGACATCGTGGAGAAAACAGAGAAGAGACTACAGAGAGATTGAAGAAGCACATCATAGACTAAGTTTATTTTATGCTTTATTCGATTAGAACCATCATGTTGAATGCTTTTATTTATTTATTTCATTTAGATTGTGAATATAACATGAGTAGCTAAATTCTTTGAGATCCTAGGGTTGTTGAATATTGATGGATTTATGATTTGACGTAATTTATTGTTCCATTCTATATCTTGTTTATGCATCCTTGTTTATTGTTGTCTTGTGTGGATGAATTGATCAGCATTTACACATGTGTAGTTAATTTGTTATTCACTCGAGAGAGGTTAATAGATTAACGGATTAGGAATGCATAACACGAGCTTGCTAGATCGAGAGATTGGTAGGTGTCGTGAGGAGAATAAATCTGAGGTACTAATTGGAGTTAGATAATAATTCGAGATCGAGAGATAAGAATTAGAATCTAATCTACGTCTAGAACTTACTCGAGAGAGACGGTCTAGATAATTTAGTGATTCTCCTATAGGATTTAGAATTAAATTGGTTTAATAAATTCTCTGAAAGTCAGGAAATCCATTTAGCATCAACACCCTAGGATCCGTTTCCTCATCTGTTTTATCCAGTTTTCTCTGCTTGATTTTATTTATTTATTTTACAGCATTTTAGTAAATTAAAATCACTTTTAATTTGGTTCTCAAGATAAAGTGAAACAACCGAATTGGGTAATTAGCTTCTTTGAATTGCTAGTCTCTGTGGATACGACCTTGCTCCCATTGTTTTGCTATAAATTACCTCGTACACTTGCGAGTAGTATTTTAGGTGAAATAAAATACCGATCAATGTTCGATATTTATTTTCACCTAAACTACAAGTATAGAGTGAGGCTTCTAGTATAGTAGTGTACAAGGTCATATCCACAAGGACTTAATAATTATCTTACTAATTATCTAATTTTAGCTTCAAATGGTTATCTAGACTATTGTCATGAGTCTAGACGGAATTGAGAGTGTGATGAAGGAAGAGGTGAAAGGTGGAGTCTTGAAGGAATTAGGGCTCGGTAGTGAAGAAAAGGAATTGGTTGATTTGGGTTTAATTACCAAGGTAGAAGCGGATTCAGATTATGAGTTAGTGGACGGGTCTGCTTCAGCAGTCCTTATTGAAGAATGGGCCATGAAAAGTGGCTGAGTGGAAGAATTAGGCTCGGTTATATTATGTTAAATTCTGTTATGTTTTTATCTGATTTATAAGATACTTTTAGGATTTGTGTAAGGTTGTGAGACCATATTCAGTCATATATAAACTCATATGGATTATGAAATGAAAACAGAATGAAATTACTCCAATCTCTCTCTCTCTCCCCCTCGATCTCTTTACTCTTTTGCTATTCCAACCCAAAATTTAATACAACTATTACATAATTTATAGTAGTAATCACTACAACTATCTAACAGAGTTGAATTTAATTGCTAAATGAATAGAAATAATGAAACAATAAATGCCACCATAAAAATAAACATAGTCAAATTAAATAAAGAAAAAGAACGTATTCTGGGATTGAAAATTCATTATCCTCATCATTTCATTAAGCATCTATGTTGGCATTTAAATCATGCTAGAACAACAATTTTTGTATCTAAACATTCTCTCGAAGCACCTAGACTGTAGATCATACAACAAATATTAACGTGTTCATTTAATACCTATCATGCAACTCCTAACAGTTCTCAAGATTTATTGTTCTCTCAATTAATCATAAATTTGTCTAGTGATATTGATTAACCGGTTAATTATTCCATGTCTTGTGTTAAAGTTCATCTCTCGATTTATGAATTAACACATCGGATTGCATCATTTAGTGATCGGTTAAATAATACAAAATCAAGCATAAGAATAATCAAAACATGATCAAATCATAGATGAAATTACACACTCCTTATGAAGTATCTGTTCTGCAAACGTTCACACAAAAGTACTTGAACATTGTTAGATAAAGTTCATAATAATGTGAATGAATGTTATTATGAACTTATTATAAATTGTAGAAAATAAGCACACAGTGAGTTGGTAACCTTGTTCGATAAATTGATCAACGTCAGGGGAACTTGTTAGGTCCGTGGAAAATAATCCACTACTCCGATGCAATATTTACTTGAGATATTACACGCAACTGACCTCCCGTCACTCGATACCCGTTCTACACATACATCCTCTTTCGATGAATTGAATCGTGAGATCTCCTCATAACCTAGAATCTCTCTATCTAGTTCCCACAGGTATTCTCTCCCGAGAAACTTTTTGACAGTGTATGAAAAGTGTTTCAATATACGATGACTAGAACACTAATCTATAGTCTTAACCTTGATGACTGAAACTAATGTGGCTTTTAAAAAATATAGAGCTCTTGCAGATTTTATCTACTTTAGATCTTTTGGTCTGTTTCGGTGGTGTCTAATAAGTCTGATTCTAAGCTATTTATAGAACAGAAACATAGCCTTAACATGAGAATCAGAAGTCCTAATTCAACATGGATTCTGATAAGGAAACTTTCTTTATTGAAATTAAAAATGAGGACTTCTCTGTTAGTTTTGTATACTAAAAGATATGTGTAATGCCCCGATCCCGGGAGAAGGGCAGGGGACCGGTGCGCTACTTGGGGAAAGGGGGAAGGGGTTGTTGAACAGAAGCAATCAAAGAAATAGGGTTAATGCCTCAAAAATTTGGGCAACATAACCTCTATAAATGGATCAATCCACGCTTTTAAAGCGTATGAAATGACTCAAACCAGATATCAAGACTCTTAGAATAAACCCATGAAAGAATAACCAAGGCAAACTTCAATGTAAATAGTAACATTTCAAAGGTTAACTGTTAATAGGTTAGGCATGAAAAAGGCCAGACTGATGTCTGTCTAAATACTTGAAGTAAAGAGATGACAGGCTCCCGCATCTCGTGAAAGAAATATAAAGCTATGCTTTTGCCTTGACATGAAAAACAATGTAAAACCAGGCTTGCGCCTATCTGAATAAGGAAAGTAAATAAATGCCAGGCTTTCGCCTGTCAGGAACGGAAAGTAAACGGCATTTGAAGAACTGAACACTCCGTAACAGTAAAAAAAATGGGATTTGGAGAACCAAACACTCCATAACAGTAAAGAAAATGGGATTTGGAGAACCGAACACTCCATAACAGTAAAGAAAACAGGATTCGGAGAACCAAACACTCTGTAGCAGTAAAGAAAATGGGATTCGGAGAACCGAACACTCCATAAAGAAAACGGGATTTGGAGAATTGAACACTCCATAAAAATAAAGAAAATGGGATTTGGAGAACCGAACACTCCGTAACAATAATTAGATTAAGCGCAAAAGAACGTAGTGCATTTATTCAGACTCAAAAGGAAGCATGTTCTCAGTTAGACTCCATAGCGGAAAAAAAACATATACATCAAATGATAGCCCTTCAGCCTTAGCACCGCCGTCCACCATCCCGCAGCTCATCCTGAAAATATTTGAAAAGATTTGGGCGTGAGTACTAATGCACTGAGTATGTACCTTTGAGAAAAGCTTCACAATCATTTTATAAAACAGAATATCCAATCATATTTTAAGCATATCATGGAAAGCTTTCCAAACAGAAAATTTGTGAATTCCATGTATATTAAATCATTTTAGTTCCATCATTGTGCACCACTCTCCCCTAGAATGCTTATGGTGAGTCGGTTCGTGTACACAACCCGCCTGCTTAAGGTTGGACACTGCCCTGTTTGCTTGGGGTTCGATGCTTGGGGCTCGATATCGTGAACCATTGTAGTTTCATTATCACAAACACTAGTAAGACTTACATGAGTCAAGAGAGCACATTAAATACAATCATGAGTTGGATATTTAATCATATTCATTTCATAAATATCAGGGCTTAATAACCCAAAATATATTTTTATATAATAAAAACCCACCTAGAAATCAGATCTAGAATAGCTAGATCTAGATTTTGGTTCTGGTCTCAACTAGAAGTCTCCTTCTGCTGAGCCTACAAGATTATCCGGCAACCATTTTGTAAGTTTTAGCGCACGGGGTGGTCAAACCCGTATCCTAAAATTAATTCGGTATAAATAAATTCATATCGCAAGATCCGCCCATTAGAAAAATATGAAACTTTAAATAAAATACTATATTTTGAGACGGAACAACTTTTGAGACTAAAAATACGATAGGGCTATCCATGAAGGATAGATCTGAAATAGACTACAATTTAAAATTCGGATACCAAAATTAAAAAATGACAACATGGAAAATGCATAAAAATATACATAGAACATAAAACCCTAAAGACATATTTTGATCTGGCGACCCGAAATAGATCGCCGATTTCAAGCGATTTGGTGGCGGTGGTGTTTGTTGGTGATTGTTGGCGTGATGATGGATTGATGATGTTGATGGGGTGGTGGGATGTTGGTAACGTGGGAGTGGTAGAGATTATGTGTTGATTTCATAATTGTTGTTGTGAGGTGGTGTACGGTGGTGGTGTTATGGGGCGGTGATGGTGGTGATTAATTTGAGGGGTGGACGGCGGTGATCTTTGGCGGCGGTCACGGCGGATTTTCGTCGTGATCGTCCGTCAAATCATTGTTTCAATCACGTATTTGTGATCTACCTATTGACACCTTCAAAATGACTATTTCATAATTGAAATAGGAAACTAGAGACGTACTTTCTCTAGAAGCTGCTCAGCGTTTCGATTTTGAAAATGAATGAAAAATGAAACCTTAAGCTCCTATTTATAGAGGAAAAATAAATAAGATAATAACGAATAAAAGAAAGAGGATAATGATGGAAAAAGAATAGGATAATTACGAATAGGATAATATTTTGAAAATGAAATTGGATAATGACGGTTGTGCCTTTTTCTATTCAAATATATTATTCTCCAACTTAAAGTTGTTCCAAGAGGTCATTTAAACTTCAAACTCGAAAATTCAAAGTTTGGCACGATCCCTGAAACTTTTTCTATCAACCCGAGAAAAATATCACAACATATTTTTAAAGCAATTTTTGACCAAATTAAATTTTAACATATTTGCCTAGCTGCGATTTTCCTTTATTTGAGTCCTTTAAGGACCCAACTTCTTCCTAGATTACCCTTAGGTAACATAAGTTGAATAAAACCTTCTAAAATATTTCGGGGTATTACATTCTACCCTCCTTAATAAAAATTTCATCCCGAAATTTGCGTACCTCTATAGGGTAAATCAAGGTACAACTCCTTGATTCTGCTTTCAATCTCCCAGGTAGCTTACTCTTTCCCATGGTTATTCCATAGGACTTTCACGAGTGATATATGTTTGTTCCATAATTCTTGGACCCCTCGGTCAAGAATAGTCTCTGGTCTTTCTTCATATGATAAATCCTGGTTCAGGATTATATCTTCATTCTTTATAATGTGTTTAGGATCAAACATGTACTTTCTCAATATTGAGACATGAAAAACATTATGAACCTCAGCTAGACTTGGCGGTAAGGCTAGTCTATAAGCTACCTCATCATTCCTAGCTAAAACACATTTATCTCGAGTCATAAATCTTACTAAGACATATACTCTGCCTTGGTTCACTTTAACTTGATGCGCATAACTCTTCATATGTTCTTTTATGCATCTTTCTTCAAATTTTCTTTAACATCATCTTTTGAGTTGAGAAAAGATAGAGAGGGAGAGAGAGAAAGAGAGAGAGAGAATAGATATCGATCCACCTGAATCAAAGCATATTATCTCGATCATCATATACGTCACTCTGAACATGAGACATCCACTCTCGAACATGTCCTTGCTCCTCAATCAGAAACGTATAGAGGTAGGTATAGTGAGAACGGATCTATCTATCGCAATTCTTCATCGACATTTGAAATTCTCCCAACATGCTCCCTAAATACATATACGTGCGAACTGCATTTCCTAGAAATCCATATAACTCAAGCCATCTAAAAGAATACACTCATCCACTCTAAGTTCTTTCTATGTTCAAGTCTACAAGCCACTGCATAATTGTTCCCACCTTCTTAGTCAATCTATTCTTTATAATCATTCATCAGATTCTCGGTTGAACCAGAATCCCGATGTCCCAGACATCCCATTAAAATCATAAGCGAACCACGACCTTGTCGTGAACCCTTTTCATCTAGGATTCAATCCAAACATAACATAACACATTCTTTTAAAATTTCACATCATAACAAATTAACACATTTCAGTGGAACCAATCCATGTGGGCTCATAATCTTGAACATGGAAAAACACTTAATCAACCTATGTTCCACAAGAATTTTAACAATCATCAACTTAAAATCCAATATATGTGAATAAGTCACAGCTAACTATGTTCATCTACATTCTCAATCAAATCATTCTATGTTCACATTCCATCTGCATAAGCATTCTGGGTTCCCATCACTTTAACATCATTATATTTCCAATCACTTACACATTATAACAATTCTAATCATAGGGCATTAATTACTATCATCACACTTTCTTTCGAACATATCATGGACATATATTCCCATTCAAAACATCACTTTTCATTTCAAACATAATGGACATATAGTCCCATTCAAAATAATCATTCAATACCATCTGGGCACAAAGTCCCACAATTGTACCATCATGGACAGTAAGTCCCTTTCATTCATAACCATCATCACATGGTCACATAGTCCCAAAATGATACCATTATCCTTTCAAAACCGTCATTGGCGCGATTTTTCATAAATACCATCAATGTGGAGAATGGTCCTTATCCAAATTTTCTTTTTGAAATCAGTAAATATCATTGAATCTCAAAAGCATTTTAACTCGCGTACCTTTCATTTTGAAACAGATGAGTGGGGTGCAGGCAACGTGCTAAGGCTATCAGACAATCAATTTAGAGGAAGAACTAAGAACTACACCCAATCAACAATATGATAGGCCTGCAGAGTTGCAGCCTGCTCTGATACCACTCTATAACACCCCGATCGCGGGAGAAGGACAGGGGACTGGTGCGCTACTTGGGGAAAGGGGAAAGGGGTTGTTGAATATAAGCAATCAAAGAAATAGGGTTAGTGCCCCAAAAATTTAGGCAGCATAACCTCTATAAATGGATCAATCCAAACTTTTAAAGCGTATGAAATGACTCAAACCAGATACTATGACTCTTAGGATAAACCCATGAAAGAATAACCAAGGCAAACTTCAATGTAAATAGTAACAGTTCAAAGGTTAACTGTTAATAGGTTAGGCATGAAAAAGGCCAGACTGATGTCTGTCTAAATACTTGAAGTGAAGAGATGACAGGCTCCCGCCTCTCGTGAAAGCAATATAAAGCTATGTGTTTGCCTTGACATGGAAAACAATGTAAAACTAGGCTTGCGCCTGTCTGAATAAGAAAAGTAAATAAATGCCAGGCTTTCGCCTATCAGGAACGAAAAGTAAACGGGATTTGAAGAACCGAACACTCCATAACAGTAAAAAAATGGGACTTGGAGAACCGAACACTCCATAACAGTAAAGAAAATGGGATTCGGAGAACCGAACACTCCATAACAGTAAAGAAAATGGGATTCGGAAAACCAAACACTCCGTAGCAGTAAAGAAAACGGGATTTGGAGAACCGAATACTCCATAAAGAAAACGGGATTTGGAGAACTGAACACTCTATAACAATATAGAAAACGGGATTCGGAGAACCAAACACTCCGTAACAATAATTAGAGTAAGCGCAAAAGAACGTAGTGCATTTATTCAGACTCAAAAGGAAGCATGTTCTTAGTTAGACTCCATAGCGGAAAAGGAAACATATACATCAAATGATAGCCCTTCAGCCTTAGCACCGCCGTCCACCATCCCGCAGCTCATCCTGAAAATATTTGAAAAAATTTGGGCGTGAGTACTTGTAATACCCCAAAATTTTATCATCTAAATTTAATTAGGAATATAAATCTAATAGTTAGAATATTAAGTGTAATATTAGAAATTTTTCAGATTTAAAAGAATACCTTGTGTTGACTTTAAGGATAATCGGAGGAAGAAAATAGACCCTTGTAGGTCCCATTTTTACGGTGAAGTGCCCATTGAGTATGTTAGAAATACCCCGAGACCATTTTCGTATTTTTATTTAGAATCTTGTATATGAATTTAATTTGATTAATTAGAAATTTATTTATTGAGTGCAAATAGATTTAGTGTGATTTTTATTTGCATACAAATATATACATATAAGTTCTAAAAAAAAAATGTACCCATCTAGTTATTTATATAATTGGAAAAATAATAGTAGTAAACGCACGCGCGCGCGCGTGTGTGTGGACACATCCACTTGCAATGAAGATGGAAACAATATTTTAATATGTAATATATATAGACAATTTAAATATAATATATGTATTTGTTACTACTTGTTTTTCCAATAAATATATGTGTCCTTACATAGATTTATCAAGGTCATGTGGCTTGAATATAGACAAGCAAGTGATGACTCATGCTTTAATATATATAATCATTGAATATAAAAGTCTAATTGCAATTGTTCAAATTGGTTTTTCCATTTCGGTTTCCTCCCTCAAAATACATATTTCAACAAAAGTAGGAGTAATCTATATATATACACAATATTCGATTAAATTTCTCATTTCAAGGTAATATTTTCTTTTATTTTATAGTTTAATTTCATGAATTTAAAAAATCACGGAGTAAGATTGAAGAATGTCTAATTTGTATACAAATATAAAATTAAAATCCCACATTTTATATATAGCATATGATTTGTATTAGGATCATGGCTAGAATTATTTTGTTCATCTTAGTCTATTATTATTCATTTTTTTTTTAAATTAAGGAATGTCTAAACTAAATTTATACTAATTTGGGTGAAATTTGTTGGGTTTACTAAAATATATATACGTTTATATATATAATTGGTTTAGAATCCAGAAGGCATGGTTAGGTTGATTTAATTTCTAAATTATAAAATTGATAAGCTCTTTGTTTTTGTTACGTGTGTTTAAAATAGCAGGCTAATTACATAATAATCATCAATAAATTTTATTTTATGCTAATCAACTAATTATTATATGTTTTACGGAAAAATAAGCTATTATAATCCATTTGTTTAATAGATGGTTAAAATTTTGGAATTAGAATTTATATGGTAAAATATGACTAATCTACAATATTGGTATTCTATTCTTGAAATATCTCATAATTTACAGTTAGTTAAGTAGTTTTGACTTGGGAGCTTAGGAATTAAATTTTGATGCCTTTAGTTAACTAAGTAAAGACTGGTTGTTGTAGGCCTAGAAGAGTTGGCAGAACTTGAGCAGCACCAGGTGGGCTATATTATATATTTGCAAATTGTATCTTTCGAGTTATTAAGCTCTGCTTCGTTGAAATTGCATATGTGACTATCTGTGTTAAATATTTACGTGCTACTGTATGTTGTCGGAGTCTCATATACCAGCGCTGTGTCACTGTGAGTAGCTACAGTATGCATGCATTGTTTGTCCTGCCCTACTCCTTGTCGGTGAGACTAAAATGAAACACTTATTGGTTATACTCATTGGGTATGCTATGACCATACTCAACGTTATGCGCTGGTGATGTAGTTTGGGTTGCGGGCAGTAACGGGTTATACTCTTAAGCGCTTCACAATAAAATATTTTGGTGAACTTAGGTTTCTTCCAACTTTTAAACCTCCTAAGCTTCACTACCTGCATGAACACAAAATAGATTACTTTAACAAAATGATTTGCTTAACTTGAATTGTAAAAACTTGCCCACTGAGTGCAATAGTACTCAACCCAAATATTTTCAAATATTTTTTCAGGTTAGTAGGCTGGCGCGTGGATGTGACGATGCTGAGAAATGGGCTTTTGTTGTTTGCGTATTTTCCCATTGTTTTTTTTTGTATTCTGTTGATAATGAAGTCTCCGTACTTATAATATCCTTTTGTTAAACACTAAGAGCTCTGATCTTGGTGTTATGAATAGGTATATATTATTATACAGCATGTTTGATTATTCTCAGTCTTCTATTGAGATTTTGTTAATCAGGTTACCCCCTTTCTTTCCCGCTTCTTAATTCCAACCCCCGTGGCGTCTATTTCCATGGTCTCTCGGGACCGAGGCGCTACAGTACTAATGCACTCAGTAGGTACCTTTGAGAAAAGCTTCACAATCATTTTATAAAACAGAATATCCAATCATATTTTAAGCATATCATGAAAAGCTTTCAAAACAGAAAATTTGTGAATTCCATGTATATTAAATCATTTTAGTTCCATCATTGTGCACCACTCTCCCCTAGAACGCTTATGGTGAGTCGGTTCGTGTACACAACCCGCCTGCTTAAGGTTGGACACTGCCCTGTTTGCTTGGGGCTCGATATCGTGAACCATTGTAGTTTCGTTATCACAAACACTAGTAAGACTTATATGAGTCAGGAGAGCACATTAAATACAATCATGAGTTGGATATTCAATCATATTCATTTTATAAATATCAAGGCTTAATAACCCGAAATATATTTTTATATAATAAAAATCCACCTGGAAATCAGATCTGGAATAGCTAGATCTAGATTTTGATTCTGGTCTCAACTAGAAGTCTCCTTCTTCTGACCTACAAGATTATCCGGCAACTTAGTTTCGATGCAAAACTACCATTAGGTAAAAATCTAACATTTCTTAGCTATGAAGTAAATATTATAATATCCACTATCTTAATACGCAGCACCCGAGTCATCAAAATATTTTGACTCTTAAGGGAACTTTACTCAGGGCATTTTTATAAAGAAAAACCCTTTTGTAAGTTTTAGCATACGGGGTGGTCAAACCCGTATCCTAAAATTAATTCGGTACAAATAAATTCATACCGTAAGATACGCCCATTAGAAAAATATGAAACTTTAAATAAAAATACTATATTTTGAGACGGAACAATTTTTGAGACTAAAAATACGATAGGGCTATCCATGAAGGATAGATCTGAAATAGACTACAATTTAAAATTCGGATACCAAAATCTACCCGAAATTAAAAAATGTCAACATGGAAAATGCATACAAATATACATAGAATATAAAACCCTAAATGCACATTTTGATCTGTCGACCCGCAATAGATCGCCGGTTTTAAGCGATTTGGTGGCGGTGGTGATTGTTGGCATGATGATGGATTGATGATGTTGATGGGGTGGTGGGATGTTGGTGACGTGGGAGTGGTGGTGATTATGTGGTGATTTCATAATTGTTGTTGTGAGGTGGTGTACGGTGGTAGTGTTATGGGGCGGTGATGGTGGTGATTAATTTGGGCGGTGGACGGTGGTGATCTTTGGCGGCGGTCACTGAGGATTTTCATCGTGATCGTCCGTCAAATCATTATTTCAATCATGTATTCGTGATCTATATATTGACACCTTCAAAATGACTATTTCAGAATTAAAATGGGAAATTAGAGACGTACTTTCTCTAGAAGCTGCTCTGCGTTTCGATTTTGAAAATGAATTAAAAATGAAACCTTAAGCTCCTATTTATAGAGGAAAAATAAATAGGATAATAACGAATAAAAGAAAGAGGAAAATAATGGAAAAAGAATAGGATAATTACGAATAGAATAATATTTTAAAAAAGAAATTGGATAATGACGGTTGTGCATTTTTCAATTCAAATCTATTATTCTCCAACTTAAAGTTGTTCAAAGAGTTCATTTAAACTCCAAACTCGAAAATTCAAAGTTTGGCACAATCCCTGAAACTTTTTCTATAAACCCGAGAAAAAATATCACAACATATTTTTAAAGTAATTTTTGACCAAATTAAATTTTAACAGATTTTCCTGGCTGCGATTTTCCTTTATTTGAGTCCTTTAAGGACCCAACCTTTTTCTAGATTACCCTTAGGTAACATAAGTTGAATAAAACCTTCTAAAATATTTCAGGGTATTACAACATATCTTTATATACTTTTCTAATGATATGATGATATAGATTGAATCTTATTGCAATCATTGTTTGCATTTACGTTATTGTTTATGCACATTTCATATACTTACATTGTAGATGATATGGTGTGGGTGAACACATGGTAAGATCATATCATCAGATCCTTGTATTGTATTAAAAGGCTCACGATTTAGATGGTCCTAAATACACCATCGATACACCGTAGAATAATCTGATAATTAGTTTATCTTGACTAATTGATTATTCTAATACACATGTTAGTGTATTGAGGAGGATCACGATAGGATACTGTTCTCTACTCTGACCCTATTAGTGAGAGAACAAAGATCCACAGAGTTCGGGTTCTTAACTTATATTTATTGGCGAACATATATGTGCTTTGTTGATTGCTTTGATTTATCAATGGGTGAGATTCTTTGATAGAATCAATAAACTCTATATCTTGGGTAATAACATTTGCATATATGATTTATCGTGCAATATATATAAGCACCGTGTCCTGGTGTGCCAGGTTGATGATGTTCTCTTGAGGAAATACAAGTTCATGTGAAACCCTGCAGGTGGAATTTATTCCGTACATGAATAAAGCTTGTATGGTACTACTCAAGGTTTCGGATATTAATTAATTATAGCTGTCAGAGGATTACATAATTAATTAATGAACATTAGATCTTAAACACGGGGAATGGCTGAACTAAAGGAGAAAGTATATTCACAAATATATATTAAATTGATAAGTCAGTATTACTTCTTTAGTAGAATAAAAGTAATACTTAATTTATTTAATAATATCCTAAGTTTATTGGATATTGGGAATTAAATAAATTAGTAGGCCAATTTAATATTCTTCTATATCCCTGTTGTAGCCCAATATGACTTTAATGGACTAGAGATGGAAAAAGAGATAGAGGCCCAAACCCAGTAGGGTTGGGACACTGAATTTTCGCCCACCCCTTTATAAATAAGGAAGTGGGGGAAGAAAATTTCAAGGTAACAAATCAGCCCTCTTGTGTTCTCTTTATCTCCACAGTATCCATACCTATCTAGTAGATTTCAGCCCACCCTGAATCTAGATACAGTCCGGGAATACAGCAGAAGATCGAGAAGTCGAATAGCACAGTGAGAGGTGCTGTTTATCATACTAGCAACAACAAGATTAGACCTTTAATCTTGTCCTCAACCCGACGTTCATTTGTAAGTGTTTTTCGGTATTCTATGTTTCCATTTTCAGTAGAATCAAAAAATCGGATTGCATGTTTAATTGAACTCGGTTTATTAAAACATATGAGCTGCATAAATATATGACATACATGACATTAGGATTAAAGAACAACCAAAGAGATCCTGCGGTGGTTTAATTCGAAAAAACCCCAACATTCTCATGTTAGAACTCTTCCATTTTTAGACTTCTGTCTTATCTTCAATCACGTACTCTCCAAGCTTATTAAGGCATCTTCAAGAATGATCTTGAATCTATTCTTGGTTGACAAACTTCGAGCAACTTCAATGATCTTGGAAGAAACAATCTAGACAAAGGTTGTTCATGCAAACATTCATGAACGTTGCAATAAACATTGTTAATCTTGAACCTTCACATCAGGTAGCACAAAAAAATGTCTTGTATGTTCACAAACTGATTTCTGACTAGCACTCATGCTAGCTAGCAATTCTTAATGTGTTGAAAAATCTCAGTTGTGTCTCGATGCACAACAATGTTTATCTTCAGCTCAATCCAATCTTCATACTTGAGCTTTCTTCTATGAAGTTCAGATCACGTTCTTATACATCTTTAATAATGTTATCCAGAACAACATGTGTACTTAGGAAAAAATCAAATATTTAGTGATGATTCTATGCCATACAAATTAATGACAATCAATCACTACTGCAAGTGTAAAGTAGAACACTTGACAAATATTCTTAGTGCAAAGCATAGCACTAACAATCTCTCTCTTGGTCTTTATTTGTTGGCAAATTAGCTCCTTCATTTTTCTAAGTGCAACTCTTTCAGTAGCAGGAACATTCACCTAGATCTTTAAGAACATTGTTAAGAACTTCAGCTCTATTTTTTCTTTATTTTCTTTCTTTTTCTTTTTCTTTTTCATTTTTATCAGAGCTATGAATATCATTAACATTGTTTTAGGACAATAAAGACATAAGCAATTGAGTGGAGGAGTGCAAAATGATGTTTAGAGATGAGATGGGATAGTTACAGATTGCATCATTTTAGAAGCTCAAGATATAGAGCTTCAGACAAAAACAAGACTCAACTAAAGAGCCTTATAAAAATCAGAGCAAAAAATTATTGTTTCAAGAGAATTTTTTTGAAAATTAATACTCCCCCTATTTATTTACGGATCAAGGTAAAGAATCATCGGAATGTGCTGTCATCAGACAGATTTATCTGCATCAGATTGATCATCTGTATGTGCAAACTCACATTCGTCCTCTTCTTCTTCCTCTTCTTCTTCTTCTTCTTCTTCTTCTTCTTCTTCTTCTTTAGCATCTCCATCTGCTTCTGCTTCTGCTTCTATTTCTTTGTCCTCTTCTTATTTTCCAGCAGACTTTTCTTCATGCTTAGCTTCTTCTGCACACTTGCTGAGATGACATTTCTCCTTTTGAATATCTTCACTTTTCTTGACTATTGTTTCAGCCAAGGTTTGCAAAGGTTGATCTTCAACATGGTTTGTAATAAACCAGTAGTGACAAACGTGTATTTTACACAACTTTTGGAAATGAATTAATGATGTTTAAGTTGATAAGTTGTGTGATTTTCATAGCTTTTGTGCTCATTATATTATCATTTCGTATTTTGATGTATTTGTGAGTTTTTCAGTAATAGTGGTGAATTTGATTATTATTTGGTGCAAAATGATCAAGTATGTGCTTGGAGAGCTAAATGAGGGACCAATTACGCCTTTGGGCTGGATTTAAGAGAGCAAAGCCCATGAGAATCGATGAAATTAATTCAACATAATCTAAATGAGTGATTAAAGAATCTAGAAAGATAGGAAACCGAGTTAGGAGCATTGTACAAGTTTAATCGACTCAATCGGATGAGAAATGAGTGAGAACGAGCCGTTTTAGTAAAGTCTGTGCGCGGGTCAACCCGCCAGTCAATCCAGTCCTTAACAAATTACTCATGGCCGAGTTGACCCACTACTTGACCCGTCAGTTGACCCAGACAAACCTAGTTTGAGATTTTCAAGACTTTTCTCCACTTTGGGCTTCATTTTAACCCTAGAGTTCCTTCCAACACTATAAATACCCCATCTACTCATTAGAAAATAGAGATACATAAAAGATGTACAAAAGATTATACACTAGTAAACATAATTATGGAGGCACAATAGAGGCTTTGGAGAAGCGGATGTTTTGGCTACGTCAAGATTGAAGACTACGGGTTCTTTATAGTGTTGAACATTATGTTGTTTACTAAGTTCATGTTTTATTTCTTTTATTTAATTATGTCTCGGTAATTGTTATGTTGGATTCTTTGGTTTGTAAGTACATTGAATTTCATGGTTTGATTTATTGATATATGTTTTCAGGTTATCATTGGGTATTTGGTTTCCTAGTTTGGATTTCTCATGTGTATGTTGGCTGTAGCAACATATGTATGCAAGTTAGTTAATTGAAAGATTTTAGTCGTGACTGATTAATTAATGGGATAAAATAGGTTAATCATTTTATATGATGCTTGGAAGGATCGACCAAGTGAGAAAGTGTTGCATATGAATTTAAGTCCAAAGTACTTGATTGTGAGTAATGACGTGTGTGAAGAACCGACTACAGTGAAGTGTATGTTCATTATTTCTATGTTATGATATATGTTCATGAGAACAGTCTGATAACAATTAAGTGATTTTCCACCATTGATAAATTAAATAAGCTTAAATAATCAATACGCCTGTCCTAAAAACCATTGTATGAACTCTCTTCTAAAATCCATTTTCTTCGTTAATTGTTTTATTTAAGTTATTTGTGTTTATGTTCTTAAGTATTTATTTACATGTTCCCTATTCTGTTATTTGAGTATCTAGATATTAATGAGGTATCTATATTTTAGTTTCACATTGTTATTTGAATTACAATCCATGTGGATACAATAATCTTGCTCACTACGTATTACAATTGCATTGTACACTTGCGGTTGTTTTTGTCGTGGACAAGGGACAATTCACTGAAGAGTACTTTATTGCAAGTTTCATCAGTGGGCTAGGAGATGAGATACAATCACTGATACAAATGTTCAAACCAGCTACCCTTAGCCATGCCATTGAATTAGGGCAACAAAAGATCATTAATATGGAGGCTATGTCTAAGAAGTTCAAGAGCAATACTAAAGGAAGCCAGCTAGTATTGCTCTTGAACTTCTTAGACATAGCCTCCATATTAATGATCTGTTGCTGCCCTAATTCAATGGCATGGCTAAGGGTAGCTGGTTTGAACATTTGTATTAGTGATTGTATCTCATCTCCTAGCCCAATGATGAAACTTGCAATAAAGTACTCTTCAGTGAATTGTCCCTTGCCCACAAGTAGCATGCAAGCTCTTAGCTCTTCAAATTTATCAACATATTCAGTGTAAGAGCCAGTGTGTCTTAGTTTATTAAACTTAGCAATTACCTTAGCATCCTTGAGTTCTTCAAAACGAGCAGACACAATCTCCACAAATTGATCCCAGGTGAGATCAGCTTTCTTGAGGGAAGAGTTTTGATACCACTGAGAGGCTTTCCCCTCAAAATGCATTGTAGCCAGAACCACCCTCTGATTATCTGGAATATTGGGAATCATCTTAAAGTAACTTTGGCATTTTAAGATCCAAGCTCGAGGTTGCTCCCCATCAAACTTAAGGAAATCAAGCTTGGGGTAATGTGGTGTCATAGTTGTACCATGGGAAGGCGCATAATCCCTGTTATACATGGTGTGATGCGGTCTAGAATAGCTGCCATCATTTCTGCCACTCGAAGGGGGATCTCCAAGAATGGAGCTGCCCTCACTCGACTGCTTCTCTTTGTCTAGATTTGAGATCTGAAACTGAATCGAGCCCAAAGTTTTCAGCCCCTTTCTTGTACTCAATTTCATAATTCAAACCCAATAATTTAGGGATCCACTTCTGTTGCATTGGGTTCATGATCCTCTGGTCCAGTAGATGTTTTAGGGCCTGTTGATTTGTTCTAATGATGAACTTGTGCCCCTGTAAAAAATGCTTCCACTTTTGAACTGCCATCAATACTGCTAGGAACTCTCTTTTATAGATAGAGATTAGCTGATTCCTGGCATAGAGGGCTCTGCTCATGTAAGAGATGGGCCTTTGCTTTTGCATAAGGACAACACCCACTCCTAGACCACTAGCATCTATCTTTAGAATGAAGGGTAGTGTGAAATCTGGTAGGGCTAAAACTGGTGTGGTCACCATAGCTTGCTTGAGTAACTCAAAAGCCCTGGTGGCCTCTTTAGTCCACTGAAAAGCTCCATTCTTCAAAAGTATTGTGAATGGTTTGCTCAGCAGCCCATAACCTTTAACAAACTTTCTGTAGTAGCCTATCAAACCTAGGAAACCCCTCAATTGTTTGATATTCTTTGGAATTGGCCAATTCACCATACTAGCTATCTTCTCTGGATCAGTAGCTACTCCCTCTGATGAAATAACATGTCCCAAATACTCTATTTCTTCCTGACCAAAATGGCATTTGCTCTATTTAGCATAGAGTTTGTGCTGCCTAAGGATGGTAAGAACTTCCCTTAAATGTCTCATGTGGTCATCCCAACTGCAGCTGTACACTAGAATATCATCAAAGAATACTAAGACTGGCCTCCTTAGTTGCTGTCTGAATACTTGGTTCATCAGGGATCGGAAGGTAGCTGGGGCATTGCACAGCCCAAATGGCATCACTAGGAATTCATAGTGGCCATTATGGGTGCTGAAAGCTGTGAAAAACCTGTCTTTAGGCCTCATCAAGATTTGAAAATATCCTGATCTCAAGTCAATTTTTGAGAAAAACTTGGCTCCATTTAACTCATCTAACAGCTCATCTATAAGTGGTATAGGATAGTCATGCTTAACTATGAGCCCAATTCACCATACTAGCTATCTTCTCTGGATCAGTAGCTACTCCCTCTGATGAAATAACATGTCCCAAATACTCTATTTGTTCCTGACCAAAATGGCATTTGCTCTATTTAGCATAGAGTTTGTGCTGCCTAAGGATGGTAAGAACTTCCCTTAAATGTCTCATGTGGTCATCCCAACTGCAGCTGTACACTAGAATATCATCAAAGAATACTAAGACTGACCTCCTTAGTTGCTGTCTGAATACTTGGTTCATCAGGGATTGGAAGGTGGCTGGGGCATTGCACAGCCCAAATGGCATCACTAGGAATTCATAGTGGCCATTATGGGTGCTGAAAGCTGTGAGAAACTTGTCCTCATGCCTCATCAAGATTTGAAAATATCCTGATCTCAAGTCAATTTTTGAGAAAAACTTGGCTCCATTTAACTCATCTAATAGCTCATCTATAAGTGGTATAGGATAGTCATGCTTAACTGTGAGCCTATTCAAATATCTATAGTCAACACACATCTTCCAGCTGCCATCTTTTTTCTTCACTAGCAGAACAGGTGAGGCAAATGGACTCCTGCTGTTCTGGATCATACCACTGTCCAATAGATCCCTCACAATCTTTTCTATCTCATCCTTCTGGGCATGAGATACTCTATAGGAAAACTGGTGTTTTGGGTAGGTGCCAGGCTTCAGTGATATCTGATGCTCTATCCCTCTACTGGGGGTAATCTTTGTGGCTCAGCAAAAACATCCTGGAATTCCTTCAGCAACCCATCTAGCTTTGGGTTGCCTTCATTGTAGACAGCCTTTAACCTTACCCTATATATTTCCTCAATAGGATTTGGATGTGAGTGGTGCATCATTTGATACAGAGTGGGACTAGATATGAGGTGACACTCACCAGCAGTGGTTAGAGCCTGTATCTTAACTCTCTTTCCCATCCAAGTAACAGTGAAAGTCATCTTGTCATAGTCTAACTCAATAGGGGTACAAGCTTTTAGCCAATCTCCTCCCAATATTAAGTCACAACCTTCAGTGGCTAGGGTTCTGGGTGAATATGTGAACTGTTGCCCCTGCATTTCCCACTTAAAACCCTTTACCCTAGTTGAAGTCACCCTCTTGGCTCCATTAGCTACCTTCACCATAAGTGGCTTGGTAGGTTCCAATCTGCAACCCAGAAGTCCTGCTGTACTCTCCTTAATGAAACTTAGAGTGCTTCCTGAATCAATGAGTATGTGGAGCCTGTGGTCACCTACCTTCCCAAATAGCTTCATAGTAGTTAGGCCTCCTTCTCCAGTTAGGACATTGAAAGCCATCTACACTTCCTCTAGATCCTGGGGAGGATCAGGAGGTTCTTCACCTTCCTCTTGCCCTTTCAGGGATTGTAAATAATGCATTTCTTCCTCTGCACTCATAATCATATAGGAAGTTCTGCTTTTACACCTATGGCCTAGTGTAAAAGACTCATCACAATTATAACACAATCCCTTCTCCCTCCTTGCAGCCATCTCCGATGAAGTGAGTAACTTAAAAGGGGGTTTGCTGGTGGAATTTTGGGCCTTCTGCACCTGAGAGAAATTTGAATTTTGGGTTTGAATTATGAAATTGAGTACAAGAAAGGGGCTGAAAACCGTGTAGCAGATGCTCTCTCAAGGAGGGAACATCCACAACAGCAGTGTCATTCCATAACTACTGTGATTCCTACTTGGGTCCAACAAGTGAAGGATAGCTATGAAGGAGATACTTGGTTGACATCCCTCCTGGATTCTAAAAGGTCAGACCCAACTTCCCACCCTGATTATGAACTTATGGGGGAACTGCTCAGGTACAGAGGCAGAGTGGTAGTTGGTAGTGGGTCTGATGCTAGGCAAATACTCCTATATGAAATGCATAACTCACCATATGGGGGGGCACTCTGGCATCTATGGCACATATGTGAGGCTCAAGAGACTATTCTATTGGCCAAATATGAAGAAAAATATGATCAACTGGGTCAAGAGGTGTACCACTTGTTGTGTCAGCAAACCACAAGGAGGACCTTCCCAAGGCCTATTGCAACCATTGCAAATCCCAAGCCAAGCTTGGACCCATATCTCAATGGATTTCATTGAGGGTCTGCCCACATCTTACAAGAAGAATGTGATCATGGTGGTAATTGATAGGTTTACTAAATATGGACATTTTCTCTCAATCTCTCATCCCTACACAGCTCAATCTATAGCTAAGGTCTTCCTAGATTCTATATACAAGCTACATGGCCAACCTCTCAGCTTGGTCACGGATAGGGATAAGATTTTCACAAGTGGATTTTGGAGAGAATTTTTCAGACTCATGGGAACAAACCTGGATATGACTTCAGCATATCACCCTCAGTCTGATGGGCAGACTGAGAGATTAAATCAGTGTCTTGAGACATACCTACGGTGTATGGTGCATCAACAGCCTAAGCAATGGTCAAAATGGGTGTCCCTAGCTGAATATTGGTACAATACTAATTACCATGCTAGCCTAAAAACCTCCCCTTTTCAGGCCTTGTATGGATATCCACCCCCCAACACTCACTACAAGCTTTCTTTCCTACAATGAATGATGAGGCTAGAGAGTTATTACAGGAGAGGCAACAATTTCTGGCTGACCTAAAGCATTCTGCCGAAAACAGAATGAAAGTCTATGTTGATAGTAAGAGAAGTGAAAGGGAATTTGCTATGGGAGACTATGTCTACCTTAAACTTCAACCCTTCCGGCAGATATCCGTGGCCCTCCGAAAGAGTATGAAGTTGTCTGCCCGATATTATGGGCCCTATAAAGTAATTGAACGGGTAGGGAAAGTTGCTTACCGCCTCGCTTTACCTGAAGGAGCCAAGATACATCCAATCTTCCATGTTTCACTCCTGAAAAGTGTTCTGAGCAGTGCTGATGTTCCCTCTGCGACACTCCCAATTCATGATGATGAAGGGATTTTTATCATCACCCCAGCTGATGTGCTTTCTGAACGAGTCATTGACAGGGGCAGGCGGCCATTCCTTCAAAATTTGGTTCTTTGGGAAAATTCTGGCACAGGGTTGACAACGTGGGAGGATTCGACATTTCTGGCTACTAGGTTTGGCAAGATTGATCCTTGCGGACAAGGATCTAAAAAGGAGGGCGGTATTATCGTGGACAAGGCCGGAGGAGACGAATTGGGGACTAAGGTTTCAGAGGTGGCGGAGGGAAAGGAAAAATTCGATCTTGAAGTTGAAGGCTTAATGCTGAATCTGAGTAAAGGGGATATTAACATTGAAGCCCCGACCCGAACCGTTGCCGACCCGGACTGCTTAATTAATTAATTAGTTGGGTTTTGTTTGGGTCAATTTATTTTTAATTCCCTAAGGCCCATGATGTTTGGCCAGTTATGTTTAATTCCCTAAGGCCCACATTGTTTGGCCCGTATCTGTGGTAGCTTATTTCTGATTATGTTTAGGGTTTAGCTGCATTTTATGTGGTCCCTAGACTATATAAGTAGGAAATTTGGATGAAATGAAGCTAAGCTAAGAAGTCACATTTCTCGCCTCTTCTTCTACATTATCTCTCCAATTCTTCTCTGAAATCTTCCTCCATTTCTTTACCCCGTTTGAATTTATTAAATCAACTTATTCCAATCTTTACAAGATAGGTAAAGGAAAAACCAAAAAAATATAGAAACATATTAGAAACCACTACATTTTTCACTGCTAATAAAATAGTGGTCAAGCAGCCTTACAAGAGTATAGATACCAACCTCCACCAATATAGAGGTTTCTACTCTCATCTCAGATATAACATTTCTCCTTTTAATCTTATCACAGAGAGAGACATGAAAAACATATATAAATAGACTAGTAGAAGAAATACCTTCTTCTTAAATGATTTCTCGTTGCCTGGAACATCCACCAATAGGTTTATGAACATCTTTGTGAACCTTGTTTTTCTCAACAGCAGCTTTAGAGTGTGTCTCCCTTCTAGGTTTTGTACTCTTTAGAAAGCTTCCCAAGATTTTCTCTGAAGCTTTACTTCTGGTGATGGGAGATCGAGTGGACACAGTGTAGGATCCATTCGTCGACTTCCTTGGGATCTTCTTCTTTGTTGTAGATCCTCCAATTGTTGGAGATCCGACAGTGAATGGTTGAATCATGTACTGAGCACTGGCAATCAACATTTATTTTTGTGGGGTAGGTGTTTCTTTTTTAGAAAATGAAGAGCTCTGAATCTCTTCATCTGGGTCTTCAGCGATCATAGGTCTATGAATAACCTTGGATTTTTCTTTGAGAGTAGCAAATGACTTCTTGCTTTTGATTTTGTATCTTTGAGCAAGTGGAATATACTCATCTTATTTTTAGCAACATGTTTAGGATCTTCTTCTTAAACCTCATTCTCAGCAACAGGTTCTTTCACAACTTCAGCAATAGATTGATCGGCATTTTCTATTTTTTTTCTCCAGATTTTTGGAGACTACTTCAACCCCATTCTTAGATTTATTTGTTGTAGATTTTTTCTTGATGCTACTTTTGGTTCAGGCCTTTGGAGCAGCCGTTGGATTGTAATACTTTGTAATTTACTTGATCAGATCATTAAGCTTTAATGGCTTGCTCTTCTTGACTTTCTTTGAAGTTGCAAGCTCTATTTTTTCTTCTTTAGCATTCTCCTCTTCTTCGCTTTCATGGTAAGCTTCGATAATCCTGTCTTCAGAGTCGTCTGATTCTTCTTCATCGATCAACCTTCTTAAAACTTTTTGCTTCTTTGAATCAGGTCCCATAACTTGACGATCAAATTCATCTAACCCAGCATCTTCATTTATGGTTCTGCTGACGTAAGTGACATGTCCTGGCTTTATTATGGGCTTAGAAGGGGCTTTTCTTTTATGAGCCATATGTGATAGATGAACTATTTTGAAAGAAGCTTGATATTAACAAAGAAAATGATAAGAATTTCAGAGAGAAAGAGAGAGCAAAAGTTTGAAAAAGAAGAATCAAAATGTGAGAAATGACAAGTCTGATCAGGGAAACAATCTTATATATTGATTATCTCTTTCTTCATGACGTCACTTTAGTATCCGTTAGACATAAAATTTGGAGCAAAATCCCACTAAATCCGTAGATAGTCTTTCAAATTTGTAGAGTCACAAACTAGCCGTTACATACATAGTATATGAAAACATCTTCATTAGAATGTTCATGGACTTCTCTAGTCAACTTCTTTCATAGATTGTCCAATTCAGCCATTTCTTTTGAGTCTTCTTAGTCCTGCTGAATGTGAAACAAACATACTTACAAACCATCTAGACTGGCTAATGATAGATGCAAAGACCTAATACGGATCTCATCTTCTCAAACCTTGCAGTGTCCAATCCTTTGGTGAACACATTAGCTAATTGATCTTCTGTATTTACATGCTCAATCTTCAGAGAACTTCCTCTTCAACTAGACTTTTGATATAGTGGTGTCTAATATCAATGTGTTTAGTCCTTGAGTACTGGACTGGATTCTTCGATATGTTGATAGCACTCATATTGTCACAGAATAGAATATGGACATCACGTGTAGCTTCATAATCCTTTATCATTTGTAGAATCCACACAATCTGAGTACAACCGCTTCATGCTGCAATGTACTCAACTTCAGCTGTTGATAGAGATATGTTATTCTGCTTCTTGCTGAATTAGAAAACAAGTATGTTTCCTACAAATAAACAAGCATCTGATGTCTTTTTCTGTCATCTGGGGAGCCTGTCCATTATGTATCACTATATACCATAGTGCTTGAATTTGTATCAGTAGAATACCAAAGTTCATACTCAGTTGTTCCATTCACATACTTAATGATGTTCTTCATAGAATTCATGTGACTTTTCTTTGGACATGCTAGATATCTAGCATAAACACCAACATTGTATGCTTTGTTAGGCCTGCTTGTAGTAAGATATAGCAAGCTCCAAATCATGCTTCTATATAGAGTACGATCAACTTCAGTTCCAGCATCATCCTTAGTGATCTTTGTTGATGTCCCGATTAGAATTCTTTTGTGTTTACTGATTTCCAGATGAAACTTCTTGACAAGATTCTTTGCATATTTGGATTGAGATATGAAAATACCTTCTTCATTTTGCTTAATATGCAGTCCTAAGAAATACTTATTGAATAGTTTTCATTTCTTTCATCGGTGTTCGCATCGTTGTTTTCTAAGAAATTGCTGAAGTAACCAAGGTTTAGTAAGAAAATTAAATTTCCCCAATTTTGAACCTAAGACAGTTGCGAGAAACCTAATTCTCTACGAACGAGTTCACCCATAATAAAATGAAGAATAATTACGATGTGGATGAATTAGACACATATTATATTGTGATGGCATCAACATCAATAGTATTTTCGACGAAAGAAATAGAGAATGAGAATGATATGGAGAGAGAGAGAGAAAAGAAAATAGCAGAGAGCAAGAGAGAAGAGAGAAAACAGAGAAAGATTGATACAGCGATGGAGAAATATTAAAATTACATACACACCTCCGCAACTCTAAAAACACCAAATTTTACAAAAATGACATCGTGTGTGGATTTTGATCTAGACTGTTTAGTTTTTGTGGATGAATGGTGAGAGATCAGTTCCTTGTTCTCACACCAGAAGAAGAAAATGAGCATGAACTAAAGAAAAATGTTGTGTGATGATACCAGTGGTGGAGATATATGGGAACAAGGGGGTACAACCATTTTTTTTTAATTTTTGTCTTAAATTTATAGTAGGGTTTGTGCAAGCTTAATGAAAATGGCAGTTGTGTTGCTGGTCAAAGGAAAGGGGATTGGAGAGGAAGAAAGGTTGGAAGGAGGAAAGTAAAAAGTTGATGGGTCCCACCACAATTAAATATAAAAAAGAAATGCTATTTTGTTAATTATTAGAAGGAAAAAAAGTATATTTTGGTCTCGGAAAGTATTGACTTTTTTTGTAAGTATTAAAAGTTGCCAAAATTTCTTGTTAGCTGATTTTTTTCTTTCCACTTTTAATACTTATTCTTAGATTTTTATTAATAGTTATTTGCTCAATATTCCTTTCGTTTCGTTCTGTTGGTTGTTTTAGAATTTTAATCTAGAATTAACAATTATTTTTTTGGACTAATATATCCCTCTCTTTTATATTACATAAAATTCTATTCACTTATATTTTCCTAAAAAGTTGAAAAAATGTTCTCTCTATATATATTTGTAAGGTTAAATTTGAGAGCGAGGGTGTCAAAATATATAAAATAATAAATATTTTGACAAAAAAAAACCTAAAACAACAAACAAAATGAAATAGGGGAGTATTTGTGTTATGTGCTAGTTATCTTATTATTTGAGATTGTTTGTTAAATATTAATTTATGAATTTTATTGGTTATAATGTAAAGAAAAATTTATGAGTTTTCAATTTAAATTGTGATTTCTGAATGTTACATATTATTAAAAGAAGGGAGAAATTTATATCTAGACAAAATTGCAGTGAAATTGGGGGTAGTTAGACAAGATTTAAAAGTAAGGAGTTATTTGGGCAATCTGCACTTATTCTACCCAATCCCCATGTAATGGATCCCACAAAATCTGAAAGCTATGATACATTCGTACTTTAAGGCAAAAGGCTATGACACATTCGTAGCTTTTAGGAAATTAATCATAGCTTTCATAAAATTAATCGTGGTTTGTTTTACATTAATTGTGACTTTAAAAAATTAATCGATGTTTATTATATTAATCTTGGCTCTAATCGTGGCTTGTTGAAATTAATCGTGGCTTTTAGAAAATTAATCGTGACTTTTAGAAAATTAATCGAGACTTATTATATTAATCGTGGCTCATTAAATTAATCATGGCAACGTTTAATATTAATCGTGGCTAAGTTAAAATTAATCGAGACTCATGATATTAATCGAAGTAATGTTTAAAAATAACTGTGGCTCATTTAAAATTAATCATGGGGTTTTTCCAATTAATCGAGGCAATGTTTAAATATTAATCGTGGCATATGGCCATATTACTATAATCGTGGCAATGTTTTATATTAATCGTGGCTTGTTGAAATTAATCATGGCAATAATTTACATTAATTGTGACTTGTTGAAATTAATCGTGGCAATGTTTTTCATTAATCGTGACTTTTAAAATTAATCGATGCTTATCATATTAATCGTGGCTCTAATTGTGGCCACGATTATTGTTTATTAATCCATTTGATTATAAATATATGGCCACGATTATGTGTTTATCAATGTGGCCATGATTATGTTTATTAATCGTGACTCTAATATATGGCCACGATTAATGTTTATTAATCCATTTGATTATAAATATATGGCCACGATTATGTTTATATGGCCACGATTATATTTATAGTGCATAGGTTGTTTCGTGAATTTATAATCAATGATCCATTTGATTATATTAAAGTGTATAGATTGTATCGAGATTTCACTTGTGAGAATCAATTTGATTGTACTATAATGTATTGGTTGTTTCGGGAATTTATAATCAAGAATTCATTTGATTATACTATAGTGTATAAGTTGTTTCGAGAAATCATAATCAAGAATCAATTTGATTATACTATAGTGTATAGGTTGTATAGTGATTTCACATGTGAGAATCAATTTGATTATACTCGGGAATTCTCAATCGATAATCAATTTGATTATACTACAGTGTATGTGTTGTATCTAGATTTCACTTGCAGGAATCACTTTAATTATACCATAGTATATAAGTTGTTTCGAGAATTCATAATCAATAATCAATTTGATTATACTATAGTGTTTAGGTTGTATAGTGATTTCACATGTGAGTATCAATTTGATTATACTATAGTGTATAAGTTGTTTCGGAAATTCATATTCGATGATCAATTTGATTATACTACACAGTGTATGTGTTGTATCAAGATTTCACTTGCGGGAATCACTTTGATTATACCATAGTATATGAGTTGTTTCGAGAATTCATAATGGATAATCAATTTGATTATACTATAGTGTTTAAGTTGTATAGTAATTTCACATGTGAGAATCAATTTGATTATACTATAGTGTATAGGTTGTTTCGAGAAGTCATAATCAAAAATCAATTTGATTATAATATAGTGTATATGTTGTTTCGGGAATTCATAATTGATAATCAATTTGATTACACTATAGTGTATATGTTGTATCTGGATTTTACTTGCGAGGATCACTTTGATTATTGATTATGAATTCTCGAAACAACCAATATACTATAGTATAATCAAATTGATTCTCATATGTGAAATCCTAATACAACCTATACACTATAGTATAATTAAATTGATTCTCATAAGTGAAATCCCGATACAACTTATATACTATGGTATAATCAAAGTGATTCCCGCGAGTGAAATCCCGATACAACACATACACTGTAGTATAATCAAATTGATTATCGATTATGAATTCCCAAAACAACATATACACTATAGTATAATTAAATTGATTATTGATTATGACTTCTCAAAACAACTTATATACTATGGTATAATCAAATGAATTCTTGATTGTAAATTCTCAAAACAATTTATACACTATAATGTAATCAAATTAATCATGGCTTTTAGAAAATTAATCGTGACATGTTTTACATTAATCGTGACTTTTAAAAAATTAATCGAGACTTATTATATTAATCTTGGCTCTAATCGTGGCTTGTTCAAATTAATCATGGCTTTTAGAAAATTAATCGAGGCTTATTATATTAATCGTGGCTCATTAAATTAATCGTGAAAACGTTTAAAATTAACATGGCTAAGTTAAAATTAATCAAGGCTCATGATATTAATCGAGGTAATATTTAAAAATAATCGTGGCCAATTGAAATTGCCACGATCAATCGAGGCTTTTGAAATTTTGCCACGATTAATCGAGGCTTTTGCCACATTGCTACAAATGTACATTTAAATCAATCGTGGCTTTTGCCACGATTACTATAATCGTGGTCAATTGAAATTTTGCCACGATTAATTGTGGCTTTTGAAATTTTATCACGATTAATCGAGGCTTTTGCCACATTGCCACTAATATTTTACATTTAAATTAATCGTGGCTATGGCCACATTGCCACAATTAAATATTGCCACATTGTCACGGTTATAGTAATTGTGGCCACATTATCACGATTAATTATAAATTTACCATGATTAAATTCAAACATTGTCACGATTAAATTTAAATATTGCCACGATTAAT
The DNA here is from genome assembly GCA_026008535.1 of Perilla frutescens. Lineage (NCBI taxonomy): Eukaryota > Viridiplantae > Streptophyta > Magnoliopsida > Lamiales > Lamiaceae > Perilla > Perilla frutescens. The sequence goes on from BRKX01000004.1 coordinate 21,223,363, forward strand.
TTTAAATTTGTCACGATTAATTATAAATTTGCCACGATTAAATTCAAACATTGCCAGGATTAAATTTAAATATTGACACAATTAATTTCAATTTGTCATGATTAAATTTAAATATTTCCATGATTAATTTCAAATTTGCAACAATTAGTTTCAATTTACCATGATTAAATTTATATATTGTCACGATTAAATTCAAATATGTATTAAATTCAGTTAATAAATTCCTACATCCCCTTCTTTTTATTTAATTAAGCTCAGTAACCACCTCATTTACACAAAAAATAAATGCATTCAATAAAAAAATCACGATTTATTTAAACAAAAAAAAAGTCACGATTAATTTGGTCAACAAAAAAGCCACAATTATTCTTGGCTCATAACAAAAAATAATCGTGACTCATTCACAAATTAATCGTGGCTCATTCAAAAATTAATTGTGGCTCATTTAAAACTAATCGTGGCTCATTTAAATTAATCGAGGCAATGTACACAATTAATCGTGGCAATGTAGACAATTAATCGTGACTCATTGAAAATTAATCGCGGCTCATTTACATTAATCGTGGCAATGTAGATTATTAATCATTGCATTTTTAAATAATCATAGATATCGACTCTTGTCTTTCAAATATATATATATATATATATATATATATATATATATATATTTATATATAGTTATTGTGTAGTGATAATAAATGTAAAAAGTACACTGAGCCAATAATTGGGTGTGGGAACCAAGTGTGTCATAGGACAAATTGCCCATGAAACTACCTATTTTTAATTTTTTTTTCCAATCACTATTTACTTTATCTATTTTCATACATTTCCACAAAAGAATTCTGGATCGCCACTAGATGAAACTGATGATGTTGTTGTATGCATAATCTCTTCAAATGAAATACTAGTAAACTCACATGAGAAAAGAGAGCATCTATTGATTATGTATATACATTTTCTTTCATTTTGTTTTTCCTATATTATGATTATTATCAATTAACTTACATTGTATATCTAATATTCTACTTGACCTAGAATATTATTCCAAAATTGTAACGGAAGGGCGGCTTCCCTAAGAGAAGGGCACTCCACCTATCCTTTTTATTGTTGAAATATTATTTGGTGATTGAGGTGTGAATGGGTACAAACTCACTGGTCCTAATTCAACTCCAGTACAATAATTAATGGGGCAAATAATAGCCATGTGAAAAACAATCGGTTAATTTAATTTCAGAATAATATGCCTCGTCAGCTTCTTCGAAATGTGCCACGTCATTCAAAACCTAATCCAATAACGCAATTCTTAATTGGCGCCTTGGGGACCTCAACTTTTGTCTACTTTTTACTAAATAAAAATTGTGTAAATCCATAAATATAGACAAAAAAAAAAGTAAAAAAGGAAAAAAAAGGCAATATATAAAGGTGTAGTAGTTTCATGGGCAATTTGGAGTTATGACATACTTGTCCCCACACCCAATGATTGGGGAAATGTACTTTTTACATTTTTTTTCAAAACTAAACATTAAATGCACCCTAAAACTCTAAAGTTTAAAAAGCCTAACATATACAAACCCTAACATATAAAAATAAATACATGATCGATCCCTACCAGTTTTTTGTAGACAATTTATTTTTAAAATTAATAATAATGAATAACGATAAGGATAACGGAATTAATAGTAATGATAATAACGAAATTAATTGTAATGATAATAATAATAAGAATAACGAAAGTAATAATAATAAGAATAACGAAAATAATAATAATAAGAATAACGCTAGTAATAATAAGAATAACGAAAATAATAATAATAAGAATAACGATAGAAATTAATAGTAATGATAAGAATAACGAAAGTAATAATAATAAGAATAACGAAATATATATATTGATAATAACGAAAGTAATAATAATAAGAATAACGAAATAATGATAATAAGAATAACGAAAGTAATAACGATAAGAATAACGAAATAACGAAAGTAATATATCATTATATATTGATAATAACGAAAGTATAATAATAATAATAACAAAATTAATATTAACGAAAACATTAAACGATAGTTCATTATATAGGATTTTATGTATAACGAAAATAAAACGATACATGTATAAAAACATATAACGAAAATTTATAAATATATAACGAAAACTTATGACGAAACATTTATAACGTTATGCATCAATGCATTATTCTGTCATTTCTTTGTGGTCAACATGAGGTAGGTAAAATGCATAAATATTTGTATTTGCATAGGTAGGTATTAGTCGGCCCAAATTAAATGAAATTTAATGCATTTAATTTTGTGTAAGAGAGGTTGGTGTCATCCTCCTATATTTACACTACACCGATGCATCAATTCAACCCACACCCAAATAGAAGAAATAGTTCGAGAGTTTGGTGAATAAAATCTCTGAATTCACATAAAAAAATGAATGTTTGATCGTGCAAGCGAGAAGATCATCGTCATCAACAAAACATCATCATCGGTGAAATTTCGCGGAAAAATTCTCCAAAATTGAAAGGTACGTTTCAAGTCTTGTTACGTTCTTTACTTAGAAAATTATTTAAGGTTTTATTTAGCCAAAATTATGTTCCTGCAATTAGGCTATAACAAAGGCATAACGATAAAGTATAATGATAGTTTTAATTTTCTTGTCGTTATGGTTAGTTTCAATTATTGTTAAAGTATAACCCTAGTTTTAATTTAATTTTCGTTATTGTCCAATTGAATTGTCGTTATGGTTAAATAAATTTTTTCGTTATGGTTAGTTAATGTTGAAATTTAATTTGTGTTAATGGTTATTGTTAGGGTTAGTTAATGGTTAAATTTAATTATCGTTATGGTTAAATAGAAATATCATAAGGATTAGTTAATGGTTTAATAGAATTATCGTTATGGTTAAATTTAAATTTTCGTTATGTTTAAATTTAAGTTTCGTTATTCTTAAAATTTTTATTTTCGTTATGGTGGAATTTAAATTTTCGTTATTCTTAAAATGTCATTTTCGTTATTGTGTAATTTAAATTTTCGTTATTGTTAAAACTAAACTTTCGTTATTGTTTAATTTGAGTATTCTTTATGTTAAAAAAAATTTCATTATGGTTAATTGTTGTATTTAAATTTTGTGAAGATATTATTAATTTAAAGTTTCGTTATTTTTAAAACTAAACTTTCGTTATTGTTTAATTTAAAGTTTCGTTATTATTGAAATTTAATTTTCGTTATTGTTAAATTTAAATTTTCTTTATGTTTAGAAATTAACTTTCGTTATTGTTAAATAAAAATTTCGTTATGTTCATAATAAATTTTCGTTATTGTATAAATTCAATGTTAGTTATGGCTAAATTTATATTTCGTTAGGTATAAAATTAATTTTAGTTCTGTATCGTTATGCTTATTTTTAAATTTGTTTTAGGGCAGATGGTTAGACGTCGTATTATTGTACGATATAGTGGCCGATGGGATAGAGCTCAATACGTAGATGGTGTGGAGGAGTTGATCATCATGTCATCGGATGATTTATGTTTTAGGTCACTGATCAGAGAGATAAATGAGTTATTGGAGACCGATCCCACATGTGTCGAGTACCAGTTATCATGGATGTCGAGCACCAATAGTGGTAGACAGATCAAGACAAGACTGAAAGATGATGCTGGTTTGCTAGACTTGCTCCATGAGCAGAGTCAAGAGATGGTTGTGTATGTTGTTCAGAGAGGCTGCAGCAGCTCAAGGGTCATCCCTGTCACCGAGCCTGAGTACAGAGAACCGGTCAGAGAGGAGGTTCGTGATGATACGCAACACTATGAGGCTCCAGAGCACGATTTTCACGACGATGCATTCCCGCATGAAGGAGGAGAAGAAGAAGAAGAAATTCCTACTACAGATGAAGAAGCGGAGGAGAATGTGAGAACGGACTTGCTCGAATCAATGTTCACAGAGTTCACGGGATGGATTCGTTCTACAGGGGGTATGGGACGATTGATAGGCATGACCGGAGGAGCATCATCGTCGAACACTAGGGCTGAGGATGTATCTGAGAGGGGTGGGAGCAATTGTCTTGTTCCACTTGTGAATATTGACGTTGCAGGCCCACTGAGTTGGGACGAGCCTTCAGCAGCCAATACGAATGATCTTCAGAAGGGTGCGATTTTCCACACCAAGGATGATTTGGCCCTGACCGTGGGACTGTATCACATGCAGAATAGAGTGGAGTATGCCGTGTATCGATCGAACAAGACACGGCTGGTCTACATGTGCAAGCATGGCAGGGAGTGCCCGTTCAAGCTGTGTGCCGTTGTGGATGGAGTTGTTTGGAGAATCTACAAGTTTGACGGCACTCACACTTGCCACATGGATATGAGTCGAGTTGCCCCACGACAGGTGCCTGCACGGGTGATTGCAAAGTATTTTGCAAGTAAACTGGTCGATGAGGGGGTTGTTCTGAAGCCCAAAGAAATGGTCTCCGAGCTTCTACGTGAGTACGGGATCTAGATTGATTACAGTTTCGCTCTGCGCTCGAGGAACATTGTAATTGAGATGATCTATGGGGACTTTGATAAGTCCTATGCGCAATTGCCTGCATTTCTACACATGTTGCAGCTACGCAATCCCGGGACATTGTACGAGTTTCAGACGAACACCGTACATGAGCTGAAGTATACATTTTTGGCACTCGGACCGTGTATCAGTGCCTTTCATGCGGGTGCAAGACCAGTGGTCGTGATTGATGGGACACACTTGAAGGGGAAGAACAAGGGGATTTTGTTTGTTGTTGTGACGAAGGACGGAAATGAACAGGTGTTACCTATTGCAGTTGGTATCGGTCCGATCGAGAATGATGACACTTGGATCTGGTTCCTGAATTGATTGCATATCACTTTGGGCGAGATAGAAGACCTCTTGATCGTGTCCGACCAGCACAAGAGCATTAAGAATGCTGTCGCGGCTGTTTTTCCAAGAGCGACACACGGATTGTGCTATTATCATCTACAGACCATGATGGCAAAGCGCGGGTCCAATGTCATTGGGTTGTTTAAGGAGGCTGCATATGCATATCAGACAGATGTATTCCAGAGGCACTTGTCAGCATTGGAAATGCTGAGTAGACCAGCATACGAGAAGCTTTATAATATTGGTCCGCAGCATTGGTCCCGATCGCAGTGTCCCGTACGGCGTTTCGGATTCATGACATCTAATGCGGCTGAGTCACTCAATGCCCGTCTACTGTGGGCTAGGAGACTGCCTATTTGCTCAATGCTTGAGTCGTTCAGGAAAATTGTGGAAGAGTGGTTTGTTGAGCGTCGGGCTGCAGCGCAGACGTGGGATCACGTGTTGACACAGCCCATTGTGGACAAGTTATCCAAGAATGTCGAGCAAGGTCTTACAACCGCCCCATCTGATCAGATAAGCCTTCAATCATCCCTCTGATACTGTTCTCCATCTGTCTGAAATTATTCTCCATCTGACCCATAATGCGGGCTTCTGAGGCAGCAACGACGTGGATAACACGATCGAACCAACCAGGACGTGGACCGGGCTCTCCACGGCTCCCCTCATGGCTCCTCCTCGGGCGCTTACTGCCTGTCGGTCGAGGAGGGCTCTCACTGCCGTCTGGTCCCTGCTCCGAGGGTCCAGATCCCTCATCCGGCTCGTCTATCAAATGGTGCGTCGTCTGTGGAGCCTGCTGCTGTGCAGTACGGGCACTCCTACGCTGTGGTGCTGGGTTGACGACGTCAGAGATCCCCTTGCATGTCCCCGGGACCACACGACGGGCCACCCCAGTCAGCAACTTCTTCTTGGAGACCTTTCGAGGTACCACGTACCTCACACCCAACAAACTATCTCCGTCCAAGCTCTGAACATATGGGGTCAGGAGCTCCGCTGCTGATGGCACCATCGGCTGGACATCCATCTGCACCAATAAGGAACACCATGTTAACATTAACCAATAATACTTCAATTTAATAATTAAAATTATTTACATAAAAAAGGTTACCTGTCTATCAAAAAATCTGGAGAAGTCGATGCTCGGGGCTATGAATGACCACCTCAATAAGCGAGGTGTGATCATCTGACCTCCAGGGACGCCCAAATGACGGACAATCTCGGGAAAAACTTCACAGGCCCATGCCTGTTTAAAAACGTAGAATATCATGTAAGTATAATATCAAATTACTAAAACATAAATTTTTCATGATACGACAACTAATTACCTGAAATACCCAAACAGGACCGTACCAATGATATGCTCCGTCCCCCTGTGGGCCCATATCCCGTCGAGCTCTAGGGAGAATGCTGATAAAGTGCATCAGGATCTGAAATGTGTATCCCTCCCCCATGGAAAAGAATTCCACGCATCAGCATCCTCTACCAGGGCCCACACCCAGTCATCGATCGTACGTCCGGGGTCCTGGAAAAATAACATCCGGTACACGATCAGGATGTTCGCAATCTTCACGTAATCTGGAGGGTGATTGGCTAGACGCTTCACCGTGAACTTCTCATACATCTGTGTAATTGTCGTCTTCTTCCCCTCAAATAGCCGGTGATAGATGCTACTGGTCGGAATCACATGAGCCGCATTCGGATCGAAACTGGACGGCCCGAACCGCAAGCCCGACACCAGTGCGAACTCTGAGGGCCCAAAATGTAGTGTCGTTCCACTCACATGGAACCAACACTCTCTACCCTCGCGTGCAGGATCCTGGACACGCACTTCGCGACAAATCAATGCATGCAACGCCTTTCGGGCTATGTTACCCCCCCTAAAGTCCACGAAGTGTCCTAAGCATCCAGATCTGAACGTCTGGATCGTAGCCTCACCGCCGAAATGCTGTAACACCTCCCTAATCTTGTCTACTAACTCCATCTTCACGTACATATTCATAGTCGGCTTGAACCTCTGGAGGGGGCGTCTAATCCACTCGATCTAAATTTCACAATAGAAAATTAGACTGTTATTAAATTATTAATTATATTAATTGTTTTTGCTATTTTTATTTTTTACTAATATTATTAATTAGCAAATATTATTGTTATTATTTGTTTTAAAAAAGTATAATTATTTATATTAATCCGTTTTTTATATTTTTATTTTTTACTATTATTATTACTTACACGAATATTATTATTATTATTATTATTATTATTATTATTATTATTATTATTAGTAGTAGTAGTAGTAAAAAGTATTATTAATTATATTAGATGTTTTTGTTATTTTTATTTTTTACTAATAGTATTAATTAGACGATTATTATTATTATTATTATTATTATTATTATTATTATTATTATTATTATTATTAGATTATTGTTGTTGTTGTTGTTGTTGTTGTTATTATTATTATTATTATTATTATTATTATTATTATTATTATTAAAAAGGTATTATAATTTATATTAATTGTTTTTGTTATTTTTATTTTTTACTAATAGTATTATTTGGACTAAGGTTATCGGTTGTGATTACTTTTAATTAATTTAAATTAAATTGTTATTAAGGCACCACGGTAATGATTTATTAAATTAAATCATAACGATTAAGGTAATTACATTAAATTAGTGTGCAAAATGATATTTCGATTTATTATAATTAGCATAACGATTTGAACTAAAGGACCATAACGAAAATGTAATTTAAAAGCATAACGAAAATAATTTAAAAGACAACGAAAATCAAAATTCAATGTAACGAAAATCACAATTCAATGTAACGAATATCTAATTTTAAAAATAATGAAAGTTTTAACTTTAATAATAAAAGGCATAACGAAAGTTAAAAATGCATAACGAAATAATAAAAGGCATAACGAAAGTTAAAAATGCATAACGAAATAATAAAAGGCATAACGAAAGTTAAAAATGCATAACGATTACTATAACATGGATAACGAAGAACAGATCTAAAGATAAGCATAACGATTATGATCTATCATTTTAGCATAAAAATAATCGTTATGGCAAAAAATTATAATCGTTAAGCAAGATCTAAGTTTTCGTTCATCCATGTTTTCATTTTGGCAAAAAATATCATTATATCATCGTTACAACATATCAAAATTTAAATTTAGCAATAACGATAGTTAGATTTTAACAATAACAAAATTTAAATTTCACACAACGATAACATTAACGAAAGATTAAACATTAGCATAATGATAATAAAAATTTAGCATTAACGAAAATTTAATTTTACCAATAATGAAAGTTTTAACTTTAACATATCAAAATTTAAATTTAGCAATAATGATAGTTAGATTTTAACAATAACAAAATTTAAATTTCATACAACGATAACATTAACGAAAGTTTAAATTTTAGCATAACGAGAATAAAATAAAAATTTACCATTAACGAAAAATATAATTTTAACAATAACGAAAGTTTTGCATAACGAAAAAAGCATAACGATAACATTAACGAAACGATAACATTCACGAAAATTAAATTTTTACCATTAACGAAAATCAAAAGCATAACGATTAGTATAAAAAGGCATAACGAAAAGTTAACGAAAATCAAAAGCACAACGAAAATCAAATTTAGCGATAATTCTTAGCATAACGAAAATCAAAAGCATAACGAAAATCAAATCTAGTGAAAATTTAACATACCGAAAATAAAAACAGGCATAACGATAAACATATTTTCAACATAACGAAAATCAAACTGCATAACGAAAATCAAATTTGAACTATCGTTATGACAGGAGGCGGGCTATCGTTATGGGAGATCGGATCTATCGAATTCAACTATTGTTATATTAATGCACTATCGTGACAGATGTTGAACTCGGATATCGTTATGGAAGATTTCTACATATCGTTCAACTATCTTAGAGGAAGTTTTTGTGAATATCGTTATACATAGTTCAAAAATATTCGTTATGGAAGATTTCTAACCTCATTCGATTCAGACGATGGTGGGCGTACATCTTCTCGTCGTTCTTCCATCACGAGCTCGTCGGCCGGCGACTGTGTTTTTCTTTTCTGTTTTTTTTTTTTTTTTGAAAATGAGAATTTGGGAGATATTGAGAGACAGATGAAAGAGAGAGAGAGAGAGAGAGAGAGAGAGAGAGAGAGAGAGAGAGAGAGAGAGTAAAGAGGGTAGTTATAAAAATTGAATACCAATATTAAAGGAATTAATTCACACGTCTGTTTTTTTTTCAAACTAACGTTGAGTTCGGATAGATGAGAGAGAGATTTTATTCCATGCAAATCTTTTATTCTCTCTGCATAGAAAGTACAAATATGGAAGTTATATACTTTTCAGAAAAGTAAAGGAATATTCAACTTTTGTTGGTCAAAGAGTTCAAACAAAGTACAAATTGCCCATAAAACTCCTACCACCTTAAAACTTGTCCAACTATACCAATTTTAAAATTTAATTGTCTAGATAAAAATTTACCCCATAAAAATTTGTATAAAATCGTTTAAAGAGTCTATTGTATTGTAGGGTTAAATAAAGTTTAAATTCGTTCACAAAACCTGCACACCCGTATTTTTAGTAGTTCATGCGCTTAGACAACTTCTTTGCAATCGTTATCATTGTGCTACTCCTTACTTTCATTGATTGGGGCAAATATGGTAGTTAGGCTTTGTGGAGTGGGCAATCCAATTATTTATTTATTTATTTATTTATTTATTTTGTGTTTTCATTTTTTGATTTTTCTTAAACTTTCATTTTGTCTTGAGCGTATTGTGTTATTGTCGAACGACTGCACTGCGTTTGATAGCGTCAGGTGACTGCACTGCGCTAGATGCCAGATAAAAAAATTTAATTAATTCATTTTAATTTTAAGATTCACTAATTAAATTTTATGATATATTTTATATATATATATATATTTCAAAAAAAAATTATCGAGCGCAATACACGAACTTACGTGTTAATGTTGAGTGAGTATATTGCGCGTGACACTGAATAAAAAATTAAATTAATTCACAAAATTAAATATATATTTATAAGAAAATGAAGAAATTAAAAAAATTAAAAAAAAACTAAAAAAGAAAGGGAAAAGGTGGGAGGGAGACCACAAAAGGAAAAATAAAAATTAAAGAAAAAGGGAAGGGAACCTGAGTCAATTAGATATTTGTCTAATGTAGTAGATCGATTGGACAATTTCAGAGCAGTGTGTCTCTCTTGTCAATATTTTAAGTCAATATATAAATATATAGCGGGTGAAAATAATTCTAAACTAAAAGAAATGAAAAAAACAACGACTTGGCACTTTAGTAAGTTTGACACGGAATCATTTTGTTGTTTTAGAAATTAGAATAATGGAGTAGTGGTGACTGATAAGATTGACAACACGATGATGTGCCATCAATTTTTAACTTTTTATTTAAAAACCATGACTTGAGAGTAAAACTTAAGAAAAAAATTAAAACATTACATATTAGTATAACTATACAGTACTAATATTTGTATGTATCTAAATTTCGTTCTAATCCAACCAGCTCAGATCCTAATATTAATATATGCTTCAAAAACACGTGTATTGTCCTTTAATGTTTGTTAATTTGGTAATTCAACTGTTTTTTGGATGCTAGAACCCCACCACATGCATTCATCGCTAGATGCGTGACACGTGGAAATTATTTTTCCAATTCATTTATGCAAAACATTATTTTTTATCCAATCTTACCATGGTTACTAACAGTCCCCAAGAGCAAATATTTGGATGAAAAGCAAATTAATTACACTTCTCAGTCAAATATTCAAATGGGGTCAACTCATTATCGGCCACTTACTCTTATTTCGCTGATTCAGAGATTGGACGATGATCGTGTGATCGGGGATTGTCCGGTATAAATTTCCGGTATTTATATTTCTTGATCCCCCTATCGGCCAACGTGATTTTATTCAATCATATTGGGCTTGGGCCCTCATTAGTTGGAAGTGTTGGAATATTTTAATGTGGATTAATGTATGTTAATTAAATGTGTATGATTGTTTTAAAGTAATCCAATTAAAGTGATCTAATAAGGTTATAATTATGGATTAAAGGGTATTAAAATTGTCATGGAATTTAATTGTGTAGATACCATAAATAGATTTGCAATTTGTTTGTAATAACCGGGCATCTCAAGATTCACTAGATGTTACAATTTATGTGTTATGTATTTTATCTATGCTTACTTTCAAGCCAATTATATTTATATAGGTATATGTGCGAATTTGATATGTCTATTTATTTATTTGATATAAATTCATAATTTATATATTTAAAGTTACATTGACAAAAGATTATATATAATAATAAATAGAACAAATATGTGTGTGCTTATATAAATATATTCTAGTTTAATTAAAATCATATTATATATATTCGGATAAGAACTAACAAAAATATGGATTTGCTTATTAAATTATACTATATACTAGTTAGCATGAAATTAGTTTAATTATTTTGCATGTTCTCCATGTAGCTAGGATAGATGACAAATGCTAATTAGTGTAATAAATAATATTAATAATAATAAAGTTAAGATAGTGAGGTATAACTTATATATATATATATATGTAGACGTATATATTTTATATATATCCTAAAAATAATGTAATAATTTATTACTCCCTATGCTAGCTCATGTAGGTACATAGGATTTATTGGTGGAAGGATTTAAGTTATATGTATAGAAAATAAGGTACACGTGTTCTTTTATTAATTGAAGTAATGGAATTCACATGATATTAAATAGCTTGAAATAATGAGATTTCCTCATTTCTTATACCTACTTCTAATCATTAAACAAGAGATTATATCCAAAATTAATCTGTGTAAATTGAGAGAGGTTCACAGTTGAAGGTTTGTCCTTGAATTTATCTTAAGTACAATTTTTATGTGTTCAGTAATAATTGATTATTTAAAAGAAATAGTAATATAGCATATATCTCAATAACAAATTACATCTTCTATTATTTTTGGTTTTATTCTTGTCTAATTAATGATAGAGAACTAAAAGAATTATAAGTGGACATATCCTATAATTTTAGTTAAAGAACATGGGTTACCAAACTATTATTACTTTAAAAAAAAAAGAAATAAAAGTATCAATTAAGTGACGGTTTAAAGAAAAGTGTGATCTAAACATAATTGTGTGCGGCTGCGTGTATATATTAGTTTGTATGTACGTGTGTGTTTCAAAATGTCAAAATTGAAATTAATTAAGTATCTAATTTACTAATATATCATTTACATTTGTTATAATTCTTAAGGTAGATGTTTCTCTAATAGTGATAGCAATAATAATTATTATTATTACAATGGAATATGTATTAATGGTGAATAATAAAGTAATTTGCTTTACCATTTTGTGGTTCATAAGCATGGATCAAATATGTAATTTAGAATAATGAGTATCATTATATTAATTCATATTCGCAATATATTAGTTAAGTATTGATATGTTTGTTTAAGAATATAGAGTACTAAGTATATAATTAAAGGTGCATAAATTGTAATTTAATATATGTATGGGATTATCAAATTGTAGATGATTACCAATCAGTTATTTATGGTTGTGCATCTATTTTCGCTAGATCTTGGAAAGAAAGTATCTGATTTAGGATTACTAACACAATAAGTTTTGGGTTTGAGGTAAGTAGAAATCTATCATCAACTACAATGCATGAACATAGTATTATTTGACTATGTGTTTATTAATTATTAATTATTAATTATTATTGTGTTATATTGTATGATTGTGTGCTGCAATATACTTGTGGTATTGTATTTCTTTGCATTTAATATCTTGTACGTGAGCACGAGCATATGCATGCACGTCATGTAGATATTGATGAGATTGCATGCATGAAATGGTTTTGAGAGAGAGAAAATATTTTGTTTGGGATTGGCCAACACCAGCTCGTGTTGTGCTGTGTTGATATTTGTGCCTCGAGTGGGATGACTTTCATGCGGGATCAAAGGGAACAGGCAGGAGGCGTGTCCCTTGGGGTCCAGGGAGGATGGTCCACTTCGACTACACGTTTGAGGTGATGAGTGGCTGATGTGGGATGACTTTCATGTGGGATCAAAGAGAACATGCATGGGGCGTGTCCCTTGGGGTCCAGGAAGGATGAGCCACATGAGTGCACTAATCACATTTTGGCCAATTGATATTGATTATATTATGAGCTCATGACTCATGTTGGTGTCTGGTGAAGGGAGCCAAGTTCCTAAATGTTGAAAATGCTTTCGAGATGGCATAAAAGGATTTTATTCATGAGCATTTGACATTTGTGGTAGTGTTGCATATTACATATGCGTTGTGAGTGTCAGTGGACATACATGAACATTATTTCTGCTTACTGAGCTTTAGCTCATGTAGTTCATGCATTGTAGGTGAAAGTGATAAATTGTGGTGCATCGATGCATAAATGCTTAGAGCTCTGACAAGTCCCGAGAAGTGTATACATGGATGACGACCTGTGAGGAGGTCAAGTGTTTATTTTATTATATTTTGTTGCTTAGATGTTATAGGTTTGTATTCAAATTTATCTGGATATTCTTAGAATATTTCTACAAAGAAAACAATAATCTCTTCACACTCTTTAATAAATTATACTTTTATAATTATAGATCACTTTAAATGCACCACATGTTAACCTAATTTTTTTTTAATGTTTTAACACTTTTAAATAGATAATACATATTTCTATTTTTAAAAAGAAGACAACTCACCCACATTTTTACATTACTTTATATTTTACATTTATTTTATTTGGACGGGTGTTACAGAGTGGTATCAGAGCGCGGTTATGATTCTGTAGACTGTCCATGTATACAAGCTCGGAACTTGTGGAGAGCAATCTTGCTTGTCATGTGTTATGCAATGTGGATTTAGTGAGTCCTGCTTTGCATAAATTTAAAACCTATACTATCTCATGTGGTGTAATCTGGTAGAATCGTAATCTATTATAAATCTTTCATTACAAGAATTATTTTGTTGGGCATGCTAGAAGATAATTGTGAAAAAAAAAAATTCGGCTATCTCATAATTTGATGTAGTTTAGACTTTCCTACCACCTCAAGTTAACTATTTGACATTACTTGATTTTATATATATATATATATATATATATATATATATATAATTTTAATAGTGTTGTTGAAAAAAATGTATTAATGGTGATTCTTAATCCTATCTTTAATGAAGTTATTCAAGTAAGACTTGTACTTTATAGGTTTACATTTGCTCGATGCCGGCCGAGATTAGATAATTGAATTATTCAATCTATAGTTGAGATTATAATTTAAAAAAAATATGTTGCAATCGATGAACAGGGGAAATTAATATCTCGATTTACCATGAATATTGTTGATTTGGATATTTGAACATATAAATTAAACAAAATGATACTATGCTATTTATATTACTTATCAAGTAATTGCACTTATATATGTATATATATATATATATATATTTGAGGAGATTGAAAATATGACACTAGTATTTTGTAAATTAAACTCTCCAATTATAAAAAAAAAATTGGGAATCTTCAACAGATTAATGAGAATAGACTTTTATCCGAATATGTAACCGTATCATTAAGTCCTCTTAAGTTTCTGAAGCAATTAACAATAATCGAAGAATTTGTGTCATATTTATATTTTATTACATTTCTTTTCCATAAAATTAAGAATAACTTAAGTTTATTTCAACTGATTTTAATACGTACTATTTTGATATATTAATTCTATAACAAAATGTTATCAGTTTCAGTAGATAACAAAATAAGCCGTGTTCAAATCATATTAAAAAGATAAAATTTTGAGGACGAAATTTTTATAAGAAGGGGAGAATGTAATAACCGGGCATCTCAAGATTCACTAGATGTTACAATTTATGTGTTATGTATTTTATCTATGCTTACTTTCAAGCCAATTATATTTATATAGGTATATGTGTGAATTTGATATGTCTATTTATTTATTTGATATAAATTCATAATTTATATATTTAAAGTTACATTGACAAAATATTATATATAATAATAAATAGAACAAATATGTGTGTGTTTACATAAATATATTCTAGTTTAATTAATATCATATTATATATATTCGGATAAGAACTAACAAAAAGATGGATTTGCTTATTAAATTATACTATATACTAGTTAGCATGAAATTAGTTTAATTATTTTGCATGTTCTCCACGTAGCTAGGATAGATGACAAATGCTAATTAGTGTAATAAATATTATTAATAATAATAAAGTTAAGATAGTGAGGTATAACTTATATATATATATGTATGTAGACGTATATATATTATATATATATATCCTCAAAATAATGTAATAATTTATTACTCCCTATGCTAGCTCATATAGGTATATAGGATTTATAGGTGGAAGGATTTAAGTTATATGTATTGAAAATAAGGTACACGTGTTCTTTTATTAATTGAAGTAATGAAATTCACATGATATTAAATAGCTTAAAATAATGATATTTCCTCATTTCTTATACCTACTTCTAATCATTAAACAAGAGATTATATCCAAAATTAATTTGCGTAAATTGAGAGAGGTTCACAGTTGAAGGTTTGTCCTTGAATTTATCTTAAGTACAATTTTTATGTGTTCAGTAATAATTGATTATTTAAAAGAAATAGTAATATAGCATATAGCTCAATAACAAATTACATCTTCTATTATTTTTGGTTTTATTCTTGTCTAATTAATGATAGAGAACTAAAAGAATTATAAGTGGACATATCCTATATTTTTAGTTAAAGAACATGGGTTACCAAACTATTATTACTTTAAAAAAAAGAGAGAAATAAAAGTATCAATTAAGTGACGGTTTAAAGAAAAGTGTGATCTAAACATAATTATGTACGGCTGCGTGTATGTATTAGTGTGTATGTATGTGTGTGTTTCAAAATGTCAAAATTGAAATTAATTAAGTATCTAATTTACTAATATATCGTTTACATTTGTTATAATTCTTAAGGTAGATGTTTTTCTAATAGTGATAGCAATAATAAGTATTATTATTACAATGGAATATGTATTAATGGTGAATAATAAAGTAATTCGCTTTACCATTTTGTGGTTCATAAGCATGGATCGAATATGTAATTTAGAATAATGAGTATCATTATATTAATTCATATTCACAACATATTAGTTAAGTATTGATATATTTGTTTAAGAATATAGAGTACTAAGTATATAGTTAAAGGTGCATAAATTGTAATTTAATATATGTATGAGATTATCAAATTGTAGATGATTACCAATGAGTTATTTATGGTTGTGCATCTATTTTCGCTAGATATTGGAAAGAAAGGATCTGATTTAGGATTACTAACACGATAAGTCTTGGGTTTGAGGTAAGTAGAAATCCATCTTCAATTATAATGCATGAACATAGTATTATTTGACTATGTGTTTATTAATTATTAATTATTATTGTGTTATATTGTATGATTGTGTGTGCAATATACTTGTGGTATTGTATTTCTTTGCATTTAATATCTTGTACATGAGCACGAGCATATGCATGCACGTCATGTAGATATTGATGAGATTGCATGCATGAAATGGTTTTGAGAGAGAGAAAATATTTTGTTTGGGATTGGTCACCACCAGCCCGTGTTGTGCTGTGTTGATATTTGTGCCTCAAGTGGGATGACTTTCATGCGGGATCAAAGGGAACAGGAAGGAGGCGTGTCCCTTGGGGTCCAGGGAGGATGGTCCACTTCGACTGCAGGTTTGAGGTGTTGAGTGGCTGATGTGGGATGACTTTCATGTGGGATCAAAGGGAACAGGCAGGGGGCGTGTCCCTTGGGGTCCAGGAAGGATGAGCGACATGAGTGCACTAATCACATTTTGGCCAATTGATATTGATTATATTATGAGCTCATGACTCATGTTGGTGTCTGGTGAAGGGAGCCAAGTTCCTAAACGTTGAAAATGCTTTCGAGATGGCATAAAAGGATTTTATTCACGAGCATTTGACATTTGTGGTAGTGTTGCATATTACATATGCGTTGTGAGTGTCAGTGGACATACATGAACATGATTTCTGCTTACTGCGCTTTAGCTCATGTAGTTCATGCATTGTAGGTGAAAGTGATAAATTGTGGTGCATCGATGTATAAATGCTTAGAGCTCTGACAAGTCCTGAGAAGTGTATACATGGATGACGACATGTGAGGAGGGCAAGTGTTTATTTTATTATATTTTGTTGCTTAGATGTTATAGGTTTGAATTCAAATTTATCTGGATATTCTTAGAATATTTCTACAAAGAAAGCAATTATCTCTTCACACTCTTTAATAAATTATACTTTTATAATTATAGATCACTTTAAATGCATCACATGTTAACCGATTTTTTTTTAATGTTTTAACACTTTTAAATAGTTAATAGATATTTCTATTTTTAAAAAGAAGACAACCCACCCACATTTTTACATTACTTTATATTTTACATTTATTTTATTTGGATGGGTGTTACATTGTTGAGGGACAGAATTGCAAATAAAAGATAACTTATTACTATAAGTTAGGGTTATGGTCCCAAAACGATGGTAGACGGAAAATAGAATCTGTAATCCTTCTACAGAATTCTCTATAGAAAATCTAAGGTGCCGATCGTTTGGAAGATCCATATCACATCAAGAATTCGAGATTCAATAACTATGGATTCAGGTACACTTCCACTAATAATTATATCTCGGTTAATCATTATAGAGTTAATTGATTTAGGGTATGAATCTGGATAATTGCATGGCCTATGTGGTTTAATTTTTTAACAGGTGGTATGAGAGCCAGATTTATGAATGATTCTCTGAGATTTGTGATTTAAATTGATGAATTTCGATTTTGGCTATTAATTAATGTTTCGGCGATTTTTGATTTAATTGATATCATGTGAATTGGTTGCTTACGGTTGGACAAATTAATTAATTTGTCTAAGATCAATATTCGTTAGTTGCTGTTATTAAATCTCCACATGAATTGTTAATTGGTTTGATTAATTATGGCTTATATTAATTCACGTAAATCAAGAAGAATCTTGAAACAAGGTTTCACTTATGATGTTTTGGTAATTTCAATTTCAATTATTTGTGTGCATTGATTTTGGTTTTAGCCATATTCAGCCGTCCTCTGCCGATTGACGTGTTTAGATTCAGAAGGATTATTGAATCTGCTTCCTTAAAATTTCATATTATATATGGTTAAAAAAACAGTATATATATTGTTATGAATTCAGTTACCGTCGGATATAGCATGATTATTTATTGGTTTCATAATATGATTGTCTAAACAACAGCATTTAGTTATCTTAATTTATAATTAAGAGTCGGATTTTATTAAGGTCAAAATTCCCCTATTACAATTAATTAATCAACCGAATATTTTGATTTTGTTATAGTTCATCTCATGTTCCTATTTGTTTTTATTAATATTCAAAGTTAATTAATGGAAGTAAGAAGTCGCCAAAGTGACCTCTCTTGTGAAAGTTTATTCATTGAGAATATTAAGACGGTTGTGTGAATGTATTTCATGCGTGTATTAATCGGCCCAAAGAAAGATTGATGCTTGGCCAGAAATACACAAACACCTGTGATGGTAAATACGTGACAATTATAAAAGTATCCATGTGAACAATATGTCGGCCCAAAGGAAGGCTATTGTTTGACAGGATTTATTGTCAGTATTTGATCACTACAAAGAGGTAACTATTTGCAAGTTAATATTACTGTCCAAAGACTTGATATTGATGTTGCACCTGATACCTCGAGATGAACTGACATTTTAATTTAATTGATTGATTATAAGGTTTAATGTGAGCATAATAGTTAATTTTGGCTTTTTGTTCTCTGTTTAGCTATGATGTCTGCTACTTCTATTTCTGCTAACACCAATAACATTCCTATGCTCAACGGGTCAAACTTTAAGGATTGGAAAGAAAATATTCTAATCATTTTGGGCTGCATGGATCTAGACTATTCGCTAAGAGTCAACAAACCCGCTTCTTTGACGGATGCAAGTTATGCAGATGAAAAGCGGAACTTTGAGAAGTGGGATCGCTCGAATCGCGTTAGTCTCATGATCATTAAGCGAGGCATTCCAGAAGCCTTTCGAGGCACTGCCTCTAAGGAAATTACTACTGCCAGAGAGTACCTTGCAGAAATTGAAAAGCGATTTGTGAAAAACGATAAGGCTGAGACAGGTACGCTTTTAGCTAACTTGATCTCACTAAAGTATAAGGGCACGGCAAACATAAGGGAGTACATCATGCAAATGTCTCATATTGCTTCAAAATTAAGTGCACTAAAGCTTGAGGTGTCTGAGGACTTACTCGTGCATTTAGTGCTGATATCGCTTCCTCCACAGTTCAGTCAGTTTAAGGTCAGTTATAACTGTCAAAAGGAGAAATGGACTCTTAATGAGCTCATTTCATACTATGTGCAAGAGGAAGAAATGTTGAAGCAAGAAAGAACTGAGATTGCTCAGCTGGCTAGTACTTCCAGAGATAAGGGCAAAAGAATTAAGGAGGTTGAGAAAGCTGCTAAAGATAAGGGTCTAGTACAAAAGAAACAGAAAATAGAAAATTCAGAAGACTGTTTCTTTTGTCACAAACTTGGACACCAAAAGAAGGAATGACCCAAATATCGCGCTTGGCACATAAAGAAAGGTACATTTCTTACTTTGGTCTATTCTGAAGTTAATTTAGCTTCAGTACTTGGTAACACTTGGTGGTTAGATTCTGGTGCTACCACTCATATAAGTGTTTCAATGCAGGGTTGCCTGAGCCGCCGAAAGCTAATTGATGGTGAAAGATACATCTATGTGGGAGATGGCAAGTTGGTGGAAGTGGAGGCAATAGGGCATTTTAGATTATTATTAAGAACTGGTTTCTTTTTGGATTTGAAAGACACTTTTATTGTACTGTCTTTTAGACGGAATTTGGTTTCTATTTCCTTATTGGACAAATATGGTTTTTCTTGTTCATTTGGGAATTGTCAGTTCAGTGTTTCTTTAAATTCCAATGTGGTTGGTATTGGTTCATTAAGTGCTTGTGACAATCTTTATGTGCTCGATATTATTGATTCCTATAATGAATCCTTGCATGTTGAATCTAGAGATACTAACCGAAAATTAAATAATGAAAATTCAGCAAATTTATGGCATAAACGTTTGGGTCATATCTCAAAAACCAGAATTGAGAGGCTTGTGTCAGATGGTATTATAGATACACTTGATTTTTCAGATCTTGATGTTTGTATTGAGTGTATTAAAGGAAAACAGACCAAAATAAAGAGATTAGGTGCTAACAGAACTACAGACGTTTTACAATTGATACACACGGATATTTTGGGCCATTCCCTACGACTTCTTGGAATTGTCAACAATTTTTTGTATCATTTATTGATGATTACTCACGATATGGCTACCTATATCTAATTCATAAAAAATCTGAGGCACTGGACATGTTCAAAATTTTTAAGGCTGAAGTTGAGAATCAACTCAACAAAAAAATTAAAATTGTTAGATCTGATCGTGGTGGTGAGTATTACGGCAGATCTGATGGTTCAGGAGAACAACGTCCAGGTCCTTTTGCTATCTTCCTAGAGGAATGTGGAATCGTCCCATAGTACACTATACCGGAAACACCTAACATGAATGGTGTTTCTGAAAGATGAAACCAAACTCTAAAGGATATGGTTAGGACTATGATTAGTCATTCATCCTTACCAATATCACTTTGGGGAGAAGTATTGAAAACTGCAGCCTGTATTCTCAACAAAGTACCAACTAAAACAGCTGCGAAAACACCTTTTGAGCTTTGGACTGGACAAAAGCCCAGTTTAAAGTACTTTCACATATGGGGATGTCCAAAACCATTAGCAGCTATTTTATTGGTTATTTAGAGAGATCCAGGGGTTTCAAGTTTTATGATCCCACTAGAAAAAATATTTTTGAGACGGGAAATGCAGTGTTCTTTGAGGATGTTGAGTTTGGGAGGAGAAATAAGGTTAGAGATATTACTTTTGAGGAGGAGTCGGTCTCGACTCCTACTACTACTTCTGATGATTTTCAGGCTTCTATTCCTATTATTAGTCAAGAAGTAGATTTGGAACCTCAAAAAGATAATATTGAAAATCTTCCCACTCAGGATAATACAATAATTCAAGAAGAACAACCTCAACAACCTCAAGAACTAATGCCATTAAGAAGGTCCGCGAGAGATAGGAGAAATGTTATTTCGGATGATTATGAAGTATATATCTTAGAAAGTGAGGAAAATAGTGGAATGATGGAAAATGATCCTATCAATTTCCATCAAGCCATGAATGATCCAAACTCTCAAAAGTGGATTGATGCCATGAATGAGGAGTACAAGTCAATGCAAGACAATCAAGTTTGGGATCTTGTCCCATTACCTGCAGGTGCGAAGCCTATTGGTTGTAAATGGATTTTTAAAACAAAAAGGGATTCGAAAGGTAATGTGAAAAGATATAAGGCTCGTCTTGTGGCTAAAGGCTTTACTCAAAGAGAAGGCATTGATTTTAAAGAGACTTTCTCTCCGGTTTCTTCGAAAGACTCTTTTAGAATTATTATGGCGTTAGTTGCACATTTTGATCTTGAGTTGCATCAGATGGATGTAAAAACATCATTTCTCAATGGTGACATTGATGAGACGATTTATATACTGTAACCAAAAAACTTTATGTCGGGAGATCCAAAGTCTATGGTTTGCAAATTAAAGAACTCCATCTATGGGCTCAAGCAGGCTTCTCATCAGTGGAACCACAAGTTTCATCAAGTAGTAGTCTCGTTTGGTTTTGAGACTAATGCTGCTGATGATTGTGTGTATCACAAATTCAGTGGGAATAAGTGTATTTTTCTGGTTTTGTATGTGGATGACATTCTGCTTGCCACCAATGACTCTGTCATGCTGCACGATACCAAGAAATTTCTATCAAAGAATTTTGAGATGAAAAATCTTGGGGAAGCTTCTTTCGTATTAGGAATCCAAATACATCGAGATCGTTCTCGGGGTATTCTTGGATTATCACAAAAGATGTATATTGAGAAAGTGCTGTAAAGATTTGGCATGCAGAACTGCAAATCATGTGGTACCCCTATAGCTAAAGGAGACAAGTTCAGTCTCGATCAGTGCCCAAAAGGTGATCTAAAAATTAAGGAAATACAGAAGATTCCTTATGCCTCGGCTGTTGGGAGTCTAATGTATGCTCAAGTATGCACAAGACCTGACATAGCTTTTGTTATTGGAATGTTGGGTAGATATTTAAGTAATCCCAGTATAGATCATTGGAAATCAGCTAAACGGGTTATGAGGTACTTACAGAGAACAAATGATTACATGCTCACATACAGAAAATCAGATCATTTGGAGATGATCGGGTATTCTGATTCTGATTTTACTGGATGTCAATATAGTAGAAGATCCACTTCGGGCTACATTTTCGTATTGGCTGGGGGAGCCATTTCTTGGAGAAGTGCTAAGCAGGCACTTATAGCATCTTCTACCATGGCAGCTGAATTTGTAGCATGTTTTGAGGCATCCAATCATGGAATATGGCTGCGAAATTTTGTCACTAGGCTGCGCATTTTTGAAAATGTAGGAAGACCACTAAAGTTGTATTGTGACAATAACTCAGCAGTGATGTATTTCAATAACAACAGCAGCTCTAGTAAGTCAAACCATATTGACATTAAGTTCCTGGTTGTGAAGGAGAGAGTACAAAGTGGACAGATTATTACAGAGCATATAGGGACAGACTTAATGATTGCGGATCCGCTTACTAAGGGGTTAACACCCAAGGTCTTCCATGAGCCTACTGCTCATACAGGTGTGATTTTGTTTTAGTATGCATTGGTTATGTGGGAGTATGTATTGTTTTATAGCTCTATAATATGATTTGGACACATTTTGTGTTTTATGGATAAATCTGTACAGATATAAAGTATTCGGTTATTTAGTTTATTACACTCTGTTATTTTAATTATGTTTGATCTCACTATGGAATATAGTGGACCAGTTGAAAATAGGCATGATAGGTCACATAACATGTAATTTCCATGCTACATATCCATGATTGATCTATGTCATTTGGTTGTATCAGTATATGTGATTATTGATGGGTCTATTCACGCACAAAGTGATGACAACCTCTTTAGTCCTATGGTTGTATAATCAATGAACGAGATTGTTTGGGATACCCTTAAGGTGACAGCACAGTTTGAGCTCATAAGGTATTGCACATTTTTCGGTAACATATATAGTCCATGTGGGAGATTGTTGGAATATTTTTATGTGAACTAATATATGTTAATTAAATGTGTATGGCTGTCTTAAAGTAATCCAATTAAAGTGATCTAATAAGGTTATAATTATGGATTAAATGGTATTAATATTGTCATGAAATTTAATTGTGTAGATACCATAAATAGATTTGCAATTTGTTGAGGTACCGAATTGCAAATAAAAGATAACTTATTACTACAAGTTAGGGTTATGGTCCCCAAACGATGGTAGACGGAAAATAGAATCTGTATTCTTTCTACAGAATTCTCTACAGAAAACCTAAGGTGCTGATCATTTGGAAGATCCATACCACATCAAGAATTCGAGATTCAAGAACTATGGATTCAGGTACGCTTCCGCTAATAATTATATCTCAGTTAATCATCATAGAGTTAATTGATTTAGGGTATGAATCTGGATAATTGCCATGCCCTATGTGGTTTAATTTTCTAACATGAAGTCCAACTAATTTGTGGCCAATCAGTTGAAAGATCAATTTTAGGAGAAAAACTAATGTGGTGGTTGATTAGTTTTTTGATCAGTTGAATATCAGTTTTGACTGATCAGTTGGAGATCAGTTTGACTTATCAACTTAATGAAGAAATAGAAAGAGAGTCGGTGGCAATAAGTAGACAACAACAACAGAGCAGATAGAGAGAGAGAGAGAGAGAGAGAGAGAGAGAGCGAGAGAGAGAGAGAGAGAAATAACAGACAAAAACAGAGAGCAAAATAGAGGAGAAAAAGTGAGAGAGAATTCGAGATTTGAAGGTCCAAATCTTCACCGATTGTCTTCAAATTTCATAGGCAGACTCGTAGCAGCAAGTGCTTCGACTTGGGCATAGAGATCCTCTCTGAAGCAGCTACGGGAAAGTTTCCCCTTTTCTTTATCTATTTAGTTCGGTTCCAAGACTAGATTGTTCTTGATGAATTTTTGTTGTTGTTGATATTGCGATTCCCTTACTGTGATAGGGAAGAGACATTGTGTAACTTGTGATTATATAGTGGAGGTTTATCTGGACTAGGTCCCGTGATTTTTACCCTAATTTGAGGGGTTTTCCACGTTAAAATCTTGGTGTTATTTACAAGCTTTGTGTGTGCATAATTTGATATATTTATCTGCTCATAGTTAGCTGTCCAAACTTGAGTGGCAGATCTGGGAAATTTGGTGTTCTGATTTTGGTGTCGACATTCCACTGTGCCGACATCGGAGTTCATTTTGTATGAACTATAGCCTCTGCTATAACAAATCAGGCACTCGATCGAGACATTTTCGAGTTGTTCTTTTTGTTGAACAAGTGTGAAAGCTATTGAGTATTTAAAGTCATAATTTTTCTCGACATTAAACAATTTTCAGAAACTGAAATTCATAAAATCTATCAAAATGAATTTCGCAATGAGATGAGAATTTTGTGATCCGCGTCTGTACCATTCTTGTCCTCGAAAGTGTTTTTTCCTGATCCCCTAATCGGCGAAAGTTTATCTCTTTTGCAGAATTTTAATGGGTTTGTCGGGTTATCGGTAAACAAAAACAGAACTGGAGACAACAACTTCTTCCCCGACAGATCCAGTTTCTTCTCCGGTGAATTCCCTGATCGCCGTTGATGAGAAGGGCGCCCAAACCCGAGAAAGATGACTCCCGACTTGACTGTTTTGGCGATATGGGTCCAAAGTGTTTACCTCTGTGGAACAACATGCGGCGGGCGGTGACGGTCGTCAGAAATACAGTGGGAAGAAATGAGAAGAATATGGAGAAGTGATGGTAGTTACGACAGAAATAGATTTGCAGAAGCTGTTGAATTTCCAGATTAGTAGAAGATGAAGAAGAAGCTGGTTAATTAATTATTTTTTTTAATTTTTTTATGACTTATTAAGAATTAAAGAATTTGTTTTTTTTTATCTGACGATGCACTTCTCTAAGGCGACAATTTTTTTAATTATTTTGGTTAATTAAATATTTATTTTAAAAAATGAATTGTGAAAAAAATTTAATTATTTGTTTAATTCTTAGTTCTAATTTTTCAAAGGAAATTGTATATCTAGATTGATTTTGATATTTCATATTTTGAACTTTATAAATTATGTGATGAATATTTGTTGGTTAAGAAGAAATAAATAAATAAATGAAATGTTAGAGAAGTTATTTGGTTAAAAAAATAAAATTTATACCAAATTTATAAAATGGCAAAATAATTATTTTCGTAAAAACTGAAGTATGAAATCATAATTTTATTAAATATAGAAAATTGTGGTGTTACAAGTTACTATTGCAAATTAATATTGATATTATAGTGTATAGCCGTAAGTTAATATTAGAAAATATTATTACATAAATGGGTTTTTACGTGGAAGATTCAATTTATTGATTAGGCGAAGGACATTGGAGTAGTTCAAAAGGCGAAATTAGATTATATGTGTGTATTGAATTGAAATTATGTTATATAAATTTATTCCAATTGCAAGTATAAAATTTACACTATATTGTGACACTATAAGAAATTAAAATATATTATTTAACTTTATTTCAATTAAAACTATAAGAAATTTAAATATATTATTTCATTTTATTTCAAATAACCATAAATTACATTATTTAACTTTATTTCATCTAAAACTATAAGAAATTACATTATATTTGTTCATTTCATTTCAAATTATAAGAAATTACATTATATATAAGCTAATTTCATTAGAAATTATGAGAAATTACATTATATAATTTATTTTATTTTAAATTATAACAAATTACATTATACTATTTATTAATTACATGTGAAATTATAAGAAATTTTATTATAGCCAAATTAATTTATATAAAGAAATTTCTTGTGATTTATAATGAAATACAACAATATATTCTTGTCTTATACCATTTGAAACGAAATGAACTTATATAAAGTAATTTTTTGTGATTTGTAATAAAATGAAACAATATATTTTAATTTTCTTATAATGAACTAATAAATTACATTATATTGTTCATTTTATTTTAAAATATAATAAATTATATTACATAAGTTCACTTGAAGTTAGATTATATAAGTTAATTTTGGTTGAAATTATAAGAAGTTACAAGTTCATTTTATTTCAAATAAAAAGAAATCTCATTATATAACTTTATTTCATCTAAATATCAATAATAATTTATAATATGTTCATTGTTGACGATCTACCGATGGAGTGGTGTAATTTTGAGTTTATAATATGTTCATTGTTGACGATCTACCGATAGACATAGTTTCTTGTTGGATTTTAGTTTTCTATATCTGTATGGATAGCTTGTTAGTTTTTTATACTAGAAGACTTTTCTTTGTATACAATTTTGATGATATAGATTGAATACTATTACTGTCACTGTTTGCATTTAAATTGTTATATTTTCATGCATGTTCATTATACTTACATTGTAGATAATATGGTGTGGGAAAACACATGGCAAGATCATATCATCGGATCCTTGTATTGTATTAAAAGGCTCGCGACTTAGATGGTCCTGAACTCACCATCGGTACATCGTAGAATAATCTGATAGTTAGTTTGTCTTGACTAGCTGATTATTCTAGTACACCAACTCGTGTATTGAGGAGCTTAGGATCACGATAGAATACTATTATCTACTCTGACCTTAAGTGAGAGAATAAAGATCCACAGAGTTCGGGTTCTCAACTCATATATATTGGCGGACATATATATGTTGTGTTTATTACTTTGATTTATCAGTGAGTGAGGTTCTTTGATAGAATAAATAATCTCGATATTTTGGGTGATAACATTTACATCTATGATGGGTCGTGCAATATATATGGGCTCCGTGTTCTGGTGTGCCAGTTTATAATTCATTCAACAACAAGATTAGACCTTTAATTTTGTCCTCAACCTGACGTTCAATTTGTAAGTGAATTTTCGATATCTATGTTTCCGGTTTTAGTAGAATCGAAAATTGCTTTGCATGATTGTTAAACTCGGTTAATTAAATTCATACGAGCTACATAAAAATATGATTTACATGATACATGGATTAATGAACAGCCAAAATGATCCTGTGGTGGTTTAATTCAAAAAAATCCCAACATAACTAAACCCTAGTTCTCTAGGGTTGGATGATGAATTATTTATGAAATTTATTTTATTGATTTTATCATATTTCCTATAACTTTATCTTGATCTTTGATTACTTTTATTTTTATCTGTATTGTTTAACTGATCACTAAATGATACAATTTGATGTGTTAATTCATAAATAGAGAGATGAGTTTTAACACGTGATCTGGAGTAATTAACTCATTAATCAATAGCACTCGAGAGGGTTGATGTTAATTGAGAGAGCAATAGCCCTGAGAGCCATTAGGAATTGCATGCTAGGCATTGAACGGATACGTTAATACTAGTTATGTGCTTTAGACACTTCGAGAGAAGGTTTAAAGTATAATTGTGGTTGTTCTAGTTAGATTTAAGTCCTTACATAGGTGTATGATGAAACAATTAAATAAATGGATTAGATAAGGATTCTCCAACTCTAGAATTCGTCTTTCTCCATTGTTTCTTCTTTACTCTTTCTTCTTTGTGTTTCCATTTATATTATATGTTTAAGAACTTTAATTAGTTCAAGCACTTTAATCGATTGTCTAGATAGCATTTATGAGTTAAGTTCTAGTACTTAGTTAAATATTAAATCTCTGTGGATATAATACTCTTGTTCACCGCTACACTATAAACCTCACTATACACTTGCAGTTAGGTTAAATAAACACCGAACATCTATTATTCAAAATGAAACAATTTGAATATTATTTGGACTTAGATTTAAAAAAAAAGTCACATGTTTCCTTGAACAATTTGAACAACTTGAATATTATTAGGACTTATGTTTCTATTTTTGGGATTTATGCTTCCTATAAATCAAAATTGGAACAATTTGAATGTTATTTATATTAAATTAAGCGTTCTATTATTAAAAAATGAAATAATTTGAATATTATTTGGATTTAGATTTCCTATTTTGAGAATTAAAACAATTTGAATGTTATTTAGAGTTAGGTTGGCATCCTATATGTTGGGTTATTTTCAACAATTGCAGCAAACAAAATAAGAAACAACACACAAAAATTTATGTGGTTCGATTCCAAAGAATCTACGTCCACGGGAGAAAAGAGATGTACTTCTTATTAATCCGAACTTCAAGCTTACAAATTCTGCAGATTATCAACGAAGAAAGTGATGATAATATCAACTAACTTCTCTCTCTTTTCTCTCAGGCTTTTTCTTCTCCTTCTATCTTCTACACCCCTTCTTCCAGCTTTTATTCCCATGATTTATTCTACCTCCCGTAATTATAATAACTACAACTAAATGTTGTAACGGTTACAATAGGGCATGATTCAACCACTAAGAAATAATTGAAAAAACAGCTCCATCTTTGTAGCTCCACTTCAGCTGCTAACTGAATGAGTAATCTGCTGTGTTGCAGTTTCATACTCACTCCTATGCACCAATGATCACAGCCACTGCATACAACTTAATCTGATCACAAAAGATCAAGTGAATCTCGAGCTACAAACTAGCTCAAAACTCAACAATTCTCCACCTTAGCTCTTGATTTACTTCTTCAAGAACTAGCTTCTGTTTGAATTCCAAACCCCAGCCTTCCTGCCCTTCCTGAATGCAGCTCCACCTCAAGCTGCATTCCCTTCCTTCATTCTTCAATTCATGTTTAACAGCCCAAGACTCAACTCGAACTTCTAAGTTGGTAGAGCCTTGGTAAAACAATCTGCTGGATTGACTGCAGTAGTAATTTTGCTGTTCTTTATGCTCTCTTTTTCAACAAGATCATGAACAAAATATAATTTCACATCTATGTGCTTTGTTCTCTCGTGGTATCCTTGATGCTTTGCCAAATGAATGGCGTTTTGGTTATCACAGAAAACTGTGACCTTTTCTTGAATATGGCCAAACTCTACAAGAATCCCTTGTAGCCATATTCCTTCCTTGATGGCTTCGGTTAAAGCCACATACTCAGCTTCTGTTGTTGATAGGGCCACCACAGATTGGTGAGTTGACTTTCAACTCACTGCAGATCCAAACAATGTGAAGACATATCCAGTTAGAGACTTTCTGGTGTCTATGTTGGCTGCATAGTCTGTATCAACATACCCTAGCAATGCTTCTTCATTGCTTACACTCTTCTTAAACACAAGACCCCTGCTAGTAGAACCTCTGATGTACCTAAGTGCCCATTTTACAACTTCCCAATGTGCTTTGCCAGGATTTCCCATATATATGCTGATAACACTCATTAGATAAGTGAGATCTGGTCTGCAGCAGACCATTGCATACATCAAGCTACCAATAGCACTTGCATATGGAACTTGCATCATCTTTCTCCTTTCATCTTCTGTCTCAGGACTTTGATGTGTACTTAGCTTTAGGCCATGCTTAATTGGTGTTGTAACAGACTTACTCAAATTCATATTGTACCTGCACAAGACTTTGTTTAGGTAAGACTCTTGAGTGAGAGTGATCTGATCTTCATGCCTGCTTCTTTTAATTTGCATTCCCAGGATCACCTTAGCCTCCCCTAAGTCCTTCATCTCAAATTCAGCTTTCAAAATCTTCTTGGCACTAGCAATTCCACCAGAAGTGTTGCTAGCAATCAACATATCATCTACATACAACATGAGGTAGTTATAGCTTTTTCCTTCAACTCTGAAGTATACACAGCTGTCAAATTCACTTCTGACAAACTGATTTGTAACCATGTATTCATCAAATCTCAAATACCACTGTTTTGGACTTTGTTTAAGTCCATACAGTGATCTCTCCAGCTTGCATGCTTTCCTATCCGCTCCTTCAACATGAATGTCCTCTGGAATTTGCATGTAGATGTCCTCAACTAATCTGCCATGTAGAAAAGTAGTTGTAACATCCATTTGGTGAAGTTCCAAATCATATTGAGCTACAACTGACAGCAAAATTCTTATTGAGCAATGTTTGACTACTGGTGAGAAAATCTCATTAAAGTCTACTCCTTCCTTCTGTGAGAATCCTTTTGCAACAAGCCTTGCTTTATATCTAACCCCAGCTGTCTCAGTAGTTCCAGGCTTCTTCTTATAGAGCCACTTGCAACCCACTAGCTTCTGATCCTTTGGCTTATCTACAATTCTCCAAGTGTTGTTCTTGTTCAGAGATTGTAGCTCTTCTTCCATAGCAACTAGCTACTTCTCTTTCTCAGCACCAGTAACTGCTTCTGAATAGCTCTTAGGTTCCTAAAGCTCCACCTCAAGAGCTGTATACAAAGCAAAAGAGACATAATCAGATGGTTTATATCTAATAGGTGGCCTTATCTCCCTCCTTATTCTATCTCTGGCCAGTTGGTATGAACTTAGATTCTCCACTCCATCCCCTTCTGCTGAAGCTTCTTGTGATTCACCCAAACTATCATTATCATCATCTCTGTGATAATCTTCCTCAATTTCTATCGATGTGCTTGCTTCATGTTCTTTATCTTTCAATGGATACTAAAGTTCATCAAAAGTAACATCTCTGCTTATAATGAACTTTTGTTGCTCCAATGACCATAGCTTATACCCGTTAACACCAGTAGGGTATCCTATGAACACACACTTTATTGCTCGAGGCTCAAGCTTATCTTGTTTAATATGAGCATAAGTTTTTGTTGATAAGGTATGCAGCAGTGCATACCAATTCTCCCCAAAATGCCTTTAAAAGACATGAACTGCTCAGCATACATCTTACCCTCTCTAAGAGGGTCTGGTTCATCCTCTCAGCAATTCCATTCTGCTGTGGAGTGCCTGGGATTGTTCTGTGCCTTGCTATTCCCTTCTCCTTATAGTAAGATATGAATGTCTTTGAGAGATATTCAAGTCCGTTGTCAGTTCTCAAATTCCTCAGCTTCTTTCTTATCTTATTTTCCATGAGAGAGTGCCATTCCTTAAACTTCTCACAAGCTTCATCTTTAGATTGCAAAATGTAAACCCACAGTTTTCTCAAGTAATCATCAATAATACTCATGAAAAATCTACCTCCTCCTTTGGTGGTGGTTTTAGAAGGCCCCCATAGGTCTGAATGGGCATACTCCAATATGCCAGTGGTTGTGTGAGATGCTGTATTAAAAGGTTTTCTTCTAGCTTTATCGAAAATACAGTGCTCACACATCTTGAGCTTACTTACCTTGTAACCTAGCAGCAAACCTTGCTTTGCTAGCTCTTGCAGTCCCTTCTTTCCTACATGAGCTAACCTTGAATGCCATAGATAGGTGTTATCTTCTCCAGTTGCTGAATGAGATTGTCCAGCAATAGTCTTTTCTTCTAGAAAGTACAAGTCATCTTTCCTTCTGCCTTTAATCACAATAGTATCTCCTTTGGTTACAGTCATTTTTCCTCTCTTTGATGTGAAACTGTAGCAAAGTGAATCAAACATTCCTAATGATATGAGACTTCTTCTCAGTTTAGGAACAAACCTCACATTGTTGAGTACTCAAACTGCTCCATCATACATCCTAATTCTGATTGATCCAATGCCATGAATCTGGCAGGTCTGGTCATTGCCAAGAAGCACTGTGCCTCCATCAATGAGTTGCAAGTTGAAAAACCAGCTTCTTATTGGTGTCATATGGAAGCTGCAGCCTGAATTAAGCACCTATTCAGGCCCTATCTCCTCAGATGTAACACACAATGCATCACAGGACTCATAGCCAGCTTCTTTCCCTGTTGATGTATGATTTACTTGATGTTTTTGAGCTTTCCTAGTACCTTCTGCTGCATACCTTGCCATTATTTCTTGCCATTTTGTACACTGCTTCTTGAAGTGGCCTGGTTCTTGACAGTGAAAACACTTCAAGTCAGGATTTCTTAGTACATTGGCACCATTCTTACCACCCTTGTGCTCAGCTTTGGATGATGGTTTCTTGGCCTGCTTGCTTTGGCCATTATTCTTCTTGACATGAAAACCTTCTCCATCAGTTGATGAGTTTGCATTGGTGGTGGACTTTTGGAGTTCTTTACATTTGAGAGCCATCTGCTTATCTTCAAGAGTGATAGTCTTTCTGCTGCCAAAGAGTAGGGTATCTTTAAAGTTCTCAAAAGATCTTGGCAGAGCAAACAGCATGATCAAAGCCTTATCTTCTTCTTCGAGCTTCACCTCAATATTCTCCAGATCATCCAACACCTTGTTAAACTCATCAACCTGCTTTATGATACTCTTGTCATCTGTCATCTTATAGGAATAGAGTTTCTGTTTCATGTACAACCTGTTGGCTAAGGTTTTCACCATGTACATAAACTTTAGCTTATCCCAAACTCCCAAAGCAGTTGTTTCTTTTGATACTTCTCGTAGTGATTTATCCTCTAGGCAGAGGATAATCATACTATGGGCTTTTTCCTTGATCTGGGCAATATCCTCAGCCTTCTCTTTCCCAGATCCGCCTGACTCTTCCTTGTTGAGTGCAGTGCCCAAACCTTGTTGAATAACCAATGCCTTCACCTTCATCTTCCACAGACCAAAATCAATTTTGTCTGTCAACTTTTCTACATCGAACCGCGCTGTTCCCATATTGCTTGGCTGCCTTGTTCCCACAGACGGCGCCAATTGTTGGGTTATTTTCAACAACTGCAGCAAACAAAATAAGAAACAACACACAAAAATTTACGTGGTTCGATTCTAAAGAATCTACATCCACGGGAGAAAAGAGACGTGCTTCTTATTAATCCGAACTTCAAGCTTACAAATTCTGCAGATTATCAACGAAGAAAGTGATGATAATCTCAACTAACTTCTCTCTCTTTTCTCTCAGGCTTTTTCTTCTCCTTCTAGCTTCTACACCTCTTCTTCTAGATTTTATTCCCATGATTTATTCTGTCTCCCTTAATTATAATAACTACAACTAAATGTTATAGCTGTTACAATAGGGTATGATTCAACCACTAAGAAATAACTAAAAAAACGGCTCCATCTTTGCAGCTCCACTTCAGCTGCTAACTGAATGGGTAATTTGCTGTGTTGCAACTTCATACTCACTCCTATGCACCAATGATCACAGCCACTGCATGCAACTTAATCTGATCACAAAAGATCAAGTGAATCTCGAGCTACAAACTAGCTCAAAACTCAACACTATAATTCAAAATAAAATAATTTGAATATTATTTGGATTTATGTTTTATATTATTTAAAATTGGAACAATTTGAATTTATTTAAGTCTTCTATTATTAAAAAATAAAACAATTTGAATAAATATTATTTATTTAGGTCTTCAATTATTTAAAATTAATTAATTTGCATATTCTTAGGAAACCTAAATAAATTCAAATAACATTCAAGCTATTCTAATTTTTAATAATAAAAACAAATTAATTATAAATAGTTAAAACTTAATTATCAAATAAATAAAAAATAAATTAAACATGTACGTGTACATTATATTGTGTGCATGTAGTTGTAAATTGTGTGTTTGTGTGCACGTGTAGAGGTAAATTGAAAGTTGAGCGTGTCACATGTGGTATGAAATTTTTCCAATTTTTTTTTTATAATTTTCTTATCATTTATTATTTTAAAAAACCAAAAAAAAATGTTTAATATAGTGTGCGTGTAGCTAGTGTACACACTGCGGGTGACACGTTGTGTTTGTGCGTGTACTATGAAGTTTATCTAAGAATGAAGGTTTTAATTAATTAAAATAAATATAGATTTAAACAAATTAATCAAATAATTTCCTTTCTAATGGATTGATTTGTAATATAATAATACAATTAAACATAATCAAAGTTTCTCCTTTCTCTCTCTTCAAGTACTGTAGATCACAATTAAATTACCGCTTCTTCATCTTCTCCGACTATTTCCGCCGACAACCACTTCTCATTTATTCTGACTCTATTTCCGCCAACAACCACAACCCTCCATAGGCCACACTCGTTTTCTATTCCCTCAATCATCTCTCACTTCTCACTCTAGTCGATGAGGGTTTTAGGATAACAACACTGCCCGCAACCCGTTCTTTATCCCCTCCGGCAACCGCAGCAACGAAACCTTCGCTCATCTACTTATGATCTGGGAATAAATTAAACTCACAACACTTCTTATGAAAAAAAATATTTTTAACCAGGATTTATAAAGCTTCAACTTTTATCTAAATGTAATTTAAATGGACTAAGTTGTCCTCAAAAGTAGTCAAATGTGTAAGACTTACACATTCCTTATACATTCTTTATCTAAATGTAATTTAAATGGACTAGTTTGGTTGTCTATAATTAATTTTTTTTTTTGGAATATGATTTCTTGGATTGTGATTTTAAGGAAAATGATTACTAACATAATCTTTATTCTGTTTTTGGAACATAACAAGAGAATTGTCAGGATTCTTATTTTATTATTAGATTAAATTTAAACAAGAGTAGAGAATTATAACTTATTTCATACTATCAATAGTTTATGATTTTAAATTACAAATAATAGAATGTATAATTCTTCAATTTGCAACAATACTATATATATTGAATACAAAATATTATTTCAATTTAAATAAAATGATATGACTAAAAAATAACCAATTAATACAAATATTATATTGTTGATCCTAATATTTTTTATTGAATTGGAAATCAAAATTATCAATATAAATATTTTTTTTAATTGAATTTGAAGTCAAAATTATCTATATTGACAATGGTATGGTCATCGTTTAATCCGCAACATTGCATAAAAAATGATTTTATTAAAATTTGGATAGAAATGACAAAAAAAAAGATTGATAGAATAGTCGAATTTTGGTTGGAATTTTGTCAATAAAAAGTATCATATTTTTTTAATTTCTTTTTTCATTTATAAAATTTTATATTTTTTCTTTTTTACTCATTTTTTTATTGAAATGTTTTAATCCAAACTTATTATTAATAAAAAAAAGATAATGATAAATCTTATTTTTTCAATTTTAAATTTTTTTTTTTAATTTTTGAGTTAAAAAATATGAATCCAAACTTAATAATAATTTATAAAAAATTAAATAATAATAAATGAAGAAATTGATCAATGCAACTATTTAACACCAGATTCTCAGAAACATAGAATAAGAATATGTACTTGAAGTAGATATTCACATCCCAGAAAAGTTGCACAAATTTTCTTGTTTTGAGAAATTTGATTCATTTCCATATTACATAAAAAACGATCCAAACACAGTAATGTTAAAATAGTAAATTAGATTACTTTCTCAAGTTAGATTTCGAGCCAACCTGTAACGCCCCAATTTTTATTACTCTTAATAAAAATGAAACGTTAAACATGCCTTTAATAATAGATAAAAGAAAATTTCAAACCATGGAATATTAAGGTCACAAAGATTACAGCGGAAAATCATAATGAGAAAAATAATCTAAATTTTATCAAAATATTTATTTAATCTGGGACAATGACCACCACCATCGCATCTTGACCCGCTAAACATCACCCGAGCCTCCATCTGAAAAAATGAAAGTTTTTGGGGTGAGTACTTTAAACTCAGTGGGGAGTGTCCAATTATCCAAGCTATATAAAATTAAATGAGTAGGTGAGAATAATAAAAGTGTCCAGTCCGTAGACCAAATCATATAGCCCGTCGGCCCATTTTAGCCCGAAGGCCCTGTCTCATTTAGCCCGAAGGCCCTATAGTGTTCGGTGTCATCACATAACTCGATAATAAAATATAGAGAGAATAATCGGGACAGAAATCACATAAAACCCCACCTTGACCTTCACTTTGACTCGGATATAAATTAATTAAGTCCTGCGCGCTTTCTATAAATTAATTATCATAAAATTAATACCGTGCATATCATGATGTAATTAAATTATGCATGAGATTAATCTATGATGCATGCTTAATACATATTCATACATAGTGACATATTTCTTTAATCTCATTTATTTATTTAACTAAAAAAAAATACATACATACAAATATATATATATATATACACACACGTTACATATATATATATATATATATATATATATATAAGTAATCATGCATCAATCCTTACCACTACACACAACCACATGCATATATTATATATACACACACGGCGAAACACATGCATATATATATATATATATATATTCATGTACACCCACACACAAAATATATATATCATGACATGCTTTTGAAATTAAAACTAATGCATGATTTATGATTAAATCTGTACGTGCATATATATATATATATTAAGTTGTGATATGCCTTTAGAAAACAAAAGTAATGCATGGCCCAATCCACCAATATTTTAGCCAATCCCAAACTATGACTTAACCATCAGGCCCATCTACAAAAACATTCCAGATTAGGAAAAGAAAAGAATAACATATTCACTTCCTCTCTCTCTCTCTTTCACGCCATCAGCAGCAAGAGCAGCCTTTGTCCGTTTCTTCTGTTGTAAGGCTACAACCACTGACTCGACTGTACCGAAGACATCAGCTTCTTTATTGTATTTCACCGAGTGACCATCGTCGTTGCTTCGGAAGCTCGCCTTCTACATCGCCGAACGGAAATTTAGAGTGCACAAGAAACGATGGCTGCGTTGGAACTACCACCATGGCTGCGTTAGGAGGCTTGGAGTCCTGATAACAACCCACCCCATAATGCACCCCAAACATATTCAATGCTATGCATATGCAACGACAAATAAATAGAAGATCATGCACTGCAAGAAGGATTTCATACGTACAAAACGACGACTTCTTCGAACATGGAGAGAAAAAAGATATACTGCTTTTTCGTTTATTTTAAAGTGGGAGGTAAGAATGATAGGGGTCGTCTATTTATAATGGTAGGTTAGGGTTTAGTAGCTATCAAGAGATATACTTGAGATAAGATCAAGAATGTGATCATGTTTAGAGAGTTTGAGCTATCCCAAACTACATCTTTAGAGAGTTTGAGCTATCCCAAACTCCTACTGTGTTTTTCGTGAGGCAGAAGGAAGGAAAAACAAATCAATTGTTTCCCCCTCATGATTTCCTTATCTTTGGGCTTAAAGGTTCGGGCTCAAAGAAGAATCTATTTGGGCTTGAGAAAAAAAAACTCAGGCTTTAATTAACATAAAATGAGCTAGAAATAAACTTTGGACAAAAATAAATAAAATGCAACAAATTAGGCTCTCTAACTAAAATTAAATGCATGCTGATGCTATGAAATTACTATATACTAAATTGAATTCATGCTTAAAAAAATATATAAATTACTTAGGCGCAACTTATTAGACTTAATTAATTAATATCACATAAATAATAAAAATATTAAACATATTTTTAGGGAAAGAACGTAGCCATTTAAAATAAATCGGGTCGCTACATCCCTTCCTCCTAAAAAAAAATTTCGTCCTCGAAATTACTTAATCTTAGTACTCAAAGGTATCTAAACTTAAAATCTAGCATTGATCTTGCATAATCTCGCTAATGGCGTAACTATCACCTATGAATTCTAAGTTCTAAGATCTTTTTAACCGGCACATAAAACATAAGTCTGTCTATGTTCCTCTACCTTAAAGATTTCTCTAATTGATCATAGTCTTGCTGGATTCTAGGTTAACTACCTTATTCGGACACTAAAATATTTCTCAAAGATGAAGCGGCATCGAAAACTGCATCGCGACTTGGCCATCTTGGAGTCTCGATTGCGCCACCTTTATCAAGGATCCCGCGTATTCTGTGTCTTCAATCTACTCG
Source organism: Perilla frutescens (assembly GCA_026008535.1). Lineage (NCBI taxonomy): Eukaryota > Viridiplantae > Streptophyta > Magnoliopsida > Lamiales > Lamiaceae > Perilla > Perilla frutescens. Next base: position 21,261,378 of record BRKX01000004.1, read on the forward strand.
TACTTGATTATGGCTTTTTAATGAATTTCTACCGACTATGTAGATCTATCTTCACCAAAATAATGCAAAATTTATTCCCACTTAAAAAAAAACTTATTTGCGTTCTCATACGTTTGTTAAAAAAAAACTAAAACCGAAGTAGCTACGTAGATAGACTAGGAAATGATAATAAAATCTAACGCGTTGTTATCTTTCTTTCTTCACTCCTCGCCATTCATCGCAAAAACTCTAGAATTTCCTCTCATTTCGGCGTTTCCACCTCCTTTAGTGTTTTCTCTCTCGGTGTTTCATCCTCTTCCAACGTTCCTATTTTGATACAACTGACAATCCCAGGCTCTATGACCCTCTTTGTGGCATTTGAAGCAAGCTTGTGTCCCTAACTTACACTCTCCTGGATGGTATTTATGACATTTCTGGCATTGTGGATATTGAGATATCACTCCAGACGTCTCTCCTCCAGCAACGTTCGGCTTCTTCTCAGGTTGGGAACTTCGCTCTTTGTCTTAGTTGTCGCGATCCTCCCATCGTCTTTTCCCACCATTTCTTGGAGGTCTTGAGGTTAGCTTGTCCAAGTTCAAACGAGTTGACACCGCCCGAGCTTGTTGCACAATTTCTGAGTAGGTGGTGAGATTGAGCGCAGATAGGTGTGCTCCAATCTCAGGACGCAATCCATCTTCAAATCGCCAGACCTTCTTTTCATCTATGTCTACCAAGTGAGGAGCATAGCGAGCTAGCTGGTTGAATTTCTGCTCATACTCTATAATAGTCAGGTTGCCTTGCTCTATATTCATCAGCTCTTTCTCTTTTTGATTGCGGAATGCTTTTGGAAAATAATTCTCCATGACCATTCTTTTGAAAATGGTCTAGGTCAAGTTGGCTTGCTGCTCTGGGCTCATGCTGATCTTCACTGCTTCCCACCAGTGACTTGCATCCTCAGTCAGCTAGAATACTGCACAGGTAACTCTTTAGGCATCTGAGCATCCCAAGTAAATGAAAATTCACTCCAGTTCCCGAATCCATTCTTCTGCTGCTAGAGGTCCTTCAGTTCCTTTCAACTTGGGCGGTCCTAACTAGTGAAAATGCGTCAAGATACCGTCTCCTTCTTGGTGTTGATGTTGCTGTTGATTATGATTCTGTTGAGGTAGAACTCTTCTTAGTGCATCTACGAGGTTTTGGGCAAATGCATCCATGGTGTTGTTGTTATCCTCCCCGTTCGTATTGTTGTCATAATTGTTCATTGACTCTATTTCCTCGCTTTTCTCTTGGATTGTCTGCGTATTCTTCTTCGGTGGCATGATTCCTATTGTCGACTATAGTGCAAAGATTAAGTATTTTAATGAAAATTAAAGATAACTACTTTTATTAATCTAACTATGCTTAGCAAATACTTAATACTGGGGAACAAAATAAATAAATCTTAGATATGCTCCATCTATGGCTACTAATGCCCTTGTCCCTAATATGCTAAAATACCGCATATGAACTTCACAAAATCGAGTTTTTCTCCTATTCCCGGGGAATAGTCTTGGAGTTCTTCACAAAGATTTTCTGCTGTAAGCTTGAGAGTTGTTGGAATGATCTTTAACACCTTTCGAGCAGCTTCAACTGGCTTGAGTTCACCTCCTACATGTTTAATTACCCTCCACATTCTTAGAAATCCTACCAATTGTCTCTCTACTCCTACTTCTCTCATCCTCTTGCACTGCATAAAATCCTGCCATAATCTCTCAACACGGGGCATGACCCGAGTACTAACTGAAACTCTCTTACGTGTCCTAGTAGTCCTTCTTTTAAGCATCTAACAACACAATCCTTAAGGTAAATCTCGAGGACAATTAAAACTTTTTATAATAAAACATACAATTTTCGTATAATCAATAGCTTAGCATGAAATCAAAACATTAACTTTTACCTCTTCACAAGTGATGCGGCGGATGCGATGATGGTCAAAACTTACTTGCATTTTTTTTGAGTATTCAGGAACGTAATTATTCTCTAATACCAAACTGTAACGCCCCAATTTTTATTACTCTTAATAAAAATGAAACGTTAAACATGCCTTTTATAATAGATAAAAGGAAATTTCAAACCATGGAATATTAAGGTCACAAAGATTACAGCGGAAAATCATAATGAGAAAAATAATCTAAATTTTATTAAAATCTTTATTTAATCCGGGACCATGACCACCACCATCGCATCTTGACCCGCTAAGCATCACCCGAGCCTCCATCTAAAAAAGAAAAGTTTTTCGGGTGAGTATTTTAAACTCAGTGGGGAGTGTCTAATTATCCAAGCTATATAAAATTAAACGAGTAGGTGAGAATAATAAAAGTGTCCAGTCTGTAGACCAAACCTTATAGTCCGTCGGCCCATTTTATCCCGAAGGCCCTGTCTCATTTAGCCCGAAGGCCCTGTACTGTGCTGTGTCATCACATAACTCGATAATAAAATATAGAGAAAATAATCGGGACATAAATCACATAAAACCCCACCTTGACCTTCACTTTGACTCGGACATGAATTAATTAAGTCTTGCGCGCTTCCTATAAATTAATTATCATAAAATTAATACCATGCATATCATGATGTAATTAAATTATGCATGAGATTAATCAATGATGCATGCTTAATACATATTCATACATAGTGACATATTTCTTTAATCTCATTTATTTATTTAACTAAAAAACATACACACATGCAAATATATATATATATATATAGACACACGTTACATATATATATATATATATATATAAGTAATCATGCATCAATCCTTACCACTACACACACAACCACATGCATATATTATATATATATATATACACACGGCGAAACACATGCATATATATATATATATTCATGTACACCCATACATAAAATATATATATCATGACATGCTTTTGAAATTAAAACTAATGCATGATTTATGATTAAATCTGTACGTGCATATATATATATATATATATTAAGTTGTGATATGCCTTTAGAAAACAAAAGTAATGCATGGCCCAATCCACCAATATTTTAGCCAAGCCCAAACTATGACTTAACCATCTAGGCCCATCTGCAAAAACAATCTAGATTAGGAAAAGAAAAGAATAACATATTCACTTCCTCTCTCTCTCTTTCACGCTATCAGCAGCAAGCGCAGCCTCTGTCCATTTCTTCTGTTGTAAGGCTACAACCACTAACTCAACTGTACCGAAGACATCAGCTTCTTTATTGTATTTCACCGAGTGACCATCGTCGTTGCTTCGGAAGCTCGCCTTCTACGTTGCCGAACTGAAATTTAGAGTGCACAAGAAATGATGGTTGCGTCGGAACTACCACCATAGCTGCGCTAGGAAGCTTGGAGTCCCGATAACAACCCACCCCATAATGCACCCCAAACATACCCAATGCTATGCATATGCAATGATAAATAAATAGAAGAACATGCACTGCAAGACGGATTTCATACCTACAAAATGGCAACTTCTTCGAACTTGGAGAGAAAAAAGATATACCGCTCTTTCGTTTATTTTAAGGTGAGAGGTAAGAATGATAAGGGTCATCTATTTATAATGTTAGGTTAGGGTTTAGTAGCTATCAAGAGATATACTTGAGATAAGATCAAGAATGTGATCATGTTTAGAGAGTTTGAGCTATCCCAAACTACATGTTTAGAGAGTTTGAACTATCCCAAACTCCTACTGTGTTTTTCGTGAGGCAGAAGGAAGGAAAAATAAATCAATTGTTTCCCCCTTATAATTTCCTTATCTTTGGGCTTAAAGGTTCGGGCTCAAAGAAGAATCTATTTGGGCTTTGTTAGGAAAAACTATCAAAGAACCCCTAGATGAGGTTTTGATGAGATGTCAAAACTATTTCTGAAAAACTGATCAAGATCCAAGCTGTTGATCTAAGCTGAACAATCCAGAGCCTCAAAAAGGAATTCAACTGAAACCAGAGTCAACCCAACTGGAGCATGGTCTACCAGTTGGAAGTATACGCCAACCAGTCAGAACTCAATCCAACTGAGGGTTAAAGGAGTAAAACCAGTCAAAACAAACTGACAGCTAAGTCAGCAGAGCTGAAAGAAAAGTAAAATAGACTGAAGAAACTGACAAGAGATCAGTTTAACTGAAGACTGGAAGTATCCAGCTGATGGGCAAACTTAACTTTAGCCAAACTGAAGAGACGAATCAATCAAAGGCCAGAACTGAAGTCAGCCAACTTGTAGGAGAAAATAAGCAAAACATCTGACAGGAAAGCTCAAGAAAGACCAGTCGAACTGACAAGCTATTCAACAGCCTGTGATCAGTCGAACTGGAGGAAGAAGCTCAGAACTGCCAACTGGAGTATTAGCTGAACTGAGCAGACAAGCTCAGAACTACCAACTGGAGTAATAGCCGAACTAAGCAGACAAGCTCAGAGCTGCCAACTAGAACTCAAACTTGCTAAAACTGGAGCTCAGAACTGCCAGCCAGAGAGTCCTAGAGTTAATGCTCAAATAAAGATCTTGGAATAAATGCTTCAGCAGAGATCCAGGAATTAAATATCCAACAGAGATTGATTGGCAAAGCAACGACTACTGGAATTATATCCAACAGAGATCGATTGGCAAAGCAACATATACTTTAACCAAAAGCTCTAACAATCATAAAGACCATCTGCCATTGATGAGCCAACAGAGCCACCGATCAATGGAACTCAACGGTCACAAAATCACACCTCTATAAAAGAAGAATGAATCAAAGTTTTCAAATGACTTTTCACGACTTTCATTCTTGAAACCTTTATTCAAGCTACTTACAACTGAGCTTTCTTTCTCCCTCCCACACAGCTCAAGTTCAGCATTTGCTAAATCTGCGAGAGTCCAACTGAGAAGAAAAATCCACAGAATCAAAGCATTCAGCTAGCTGTTGATAATCCAGACAGAGCAACCTTCTCAGTTCCAGCAATACACCGATCAACTACCCAGCTCAATTGAAGGAGCACATCATGATATCCCCTGTTCAAGACTAATCTCTTGAAGATCGAAAGAGATCTAAAACCTTGTAAAGACGTCAATAACACCTACCTCCCTAGCGAGCTGTTAGGGACTGCAAGTATGAGCCGTCGACCCACTGAGGTAGCGAGCAGTTACCAGGTTCAGCCAACTATCCTTCATTCTATAATTTTTAAAGAAACTCAAGTTATATAGTGGAGCTACCTTCTGCGGAAGGAAGATAGGACGTAGAAGTTTGAGACTTCGAACCTCTATAAATCGTCTGTGTGCTGTACTGTTTTTCTTATACTCGCATATCTTTGAACTGTACACAAGCTCACACAATCTGCACTCAAGCTATCTAAAAGTGCTCAACTGATTTGTGCATAGATAAGTTACTAAGCGAGTCAAAGGGCCCTTATCATTCCGCATTTGAAGTGAAAGTTTTTATATCAGTTTATTCACCCCCCTCTAAACTGACATTGACTCGCCCGGGACCAACAAGTGGTATCAAAGCAGTTGATTCTAAGGATTAGCCATTTCTGTAGATCAACTGAATCAGATCTACTTATGTGTGCTAACATTTCAAGCTATGGGAAACCATAAGCTATGTTTGTTTTCAGTTGAGAATTATGATAATTGGAGCAGGAGAATGAAGGTGTATCTCTGCTCGATCCATGAGAACATGTGGAAAGTTATTGAAGAAGGTCCAATCATTATCATGATGGAGAATGAAGCCCACATAGTTGATATCAATCAACCAGCAAGGATTCTAAAGCCAACTAATCTTCTCACAAGCGAAGTGAAGAAGTTGAAGAATCTAGAGTTTGTTGCTCAGGCTGCACTATTTCAAACTCTAGATGAAGACAGAATGAAGGACACAAAGAACTGCACAACTGCGAAGGAGATATGGGACTTACTAGCAGGTCTATGCCAAGAGTCCGAAGCCATCAAAGGAAACAAGCTCCAACTAGCAGTCGACAGATACGAGTCCTTCAAAATGCATCTAGACGAGTCCATCTCAAGTCTTGAAACCAGATTTCTAGGCATCATCAGTGAGATGACCAACCTGGGAAGAAACTATCCCAATTCTGAGATAAACTCTAAAATTTTGGATAATCTCACCGAAGAATGGGACATGAAAGTGATAGCAACAAAAGAATCAAGAAATCTGAACAGCATCACTCCAAAAGAACTGTTTGGTTCTCTCAAAGCTCATGAGTACAACCTAAACCGGAAGAAGGAAGCATCAACATCGTCATCTCAAGATGCATCTTTCTATGGTGAAAGGAACCATTTTAGAGATACTCGAGGAAGGAACAACTTTCGGCCTAGAAGCTCACTAGCTAGAGAAAATCAAGGTAGATCTTCGTCCAAATGAAGAAGAGACACAACTGAAAAGAAGAAAAATATAACTGAAGACATCAATGATCAAATTCAGACAGTTACCAGGTTGTTAGAAAAGCTGAAGAAAGTCAGGTATAAAAAATCAGTTTCACTTCAAACTGATGAAGTTCCAAAAGATGAGAAAACTCATCAACCAGCTGAACCATTCAGGGGTGGCAATCGAAATCTAGGAGAATGTTTTCACTGCCACAAATAAGGACATTACAGATATGAATGTCCAGAACTTCCTGAAGACAAGAAGGCCAAAGTGAGGAGAAGCTTCTTCAAAAGGAAAGCAATGATTGCAAACCTTGAGAATGCCGTGCTAGACGATTCAGACTATCCATCTGGAATTGATTCTGATGGCTACAGCTCAGATGATGAAGCGTTATTCTGCCTCATGGCTGACAATGATGAAGAGGTTAGTACAGCTGACTCTCAAACCTCTTTCTATCATATTAATGAAGCAACTGTCTCTAGCAATGAACTTGACATGAAACTTATGATGCTAGAAGATCAATTAGCTTCAATATCCTGCTTGCATGTTGAATTGAGAGATGAAAACAATGAACTGAGAAATAGAGTTAGAAAACTGAGCATTGATTATGAAAGAATGAATTATCTGAAATCTCAGTTTCTGGAATTTGAAAAGTTGAAATTGAGAACTGTTGATCTAGAAGCTGAGAATCAAAAACTCAAGCAAGAGATCCATGAGAGAGAAAAAGTAACTATCAAGTTCAAAAAGGGATCTCAAATTCTAGATGAGATATTGAATCATCAAAGAACCGGAACCAGTAGCACAGGGCTGGGATACAGCAAGTTCACTGCCTTAGAGAAAGGAAAGGCAGTTGCTCAACCCAGTGATAAAGGAATCCTAAAAGGATTCACCAGATCAACTCATGATCAGCCAGCTGAGACATCCAAAGACAAAGGAATATTGAGAAATCCTCAAACTCAGCCCAGACAGTTCAGACAGTTCTCCCAACCAAAAACACCAGGTCAACTGAAGCCAAAATTCCAGTCAAGACCATCAATTCATCCAAACCAATCCTTTCATTCAAGGTCTTCAGTTCAACAAAGACCACCAGCTCAACACAGAATGCCCCCAAGGCAAACTGATAGATCAGCCCACTTCAGAAAGTAAAACCAGTTTAGATCTCAAGCTTATCCTACCAAGAAGTTCAATCAGAACACCTATAAGAGAGATCAAAGAAACTCGTTTGAACCCTACCATTACTATAACGAGTACCTGGATTCCAGAAATGAACCAAAAGGGTTCAATCCAGTAAACTGGAAACATACAAGGCACTGGCCTGATAAAAAAGCTCGAAGGTCTCAAGACCAAAGCATCTTAATTGAATTATTTTATCACACTAACTCTCAACGCAGGTACCATTCAACTGATTTAACTCAAAATAGAAGAGTTGAAAGAAAATCTAAACTTATCAAGCGATCCAAATCAGTTGGATCTCTGAATGATAAAAAAGCCAAAAGTTTGGAAAGTTTGGTTTCCAAAGAACTTGATGTATTAACAAGGACCTGATATGAAACAGGTCCCTAAATGCTAATCCTTATTTTTGCAGGATAAGAGCATCCTATCTATGATGAAAACCAAAGATATCTGGTATCTAGATAGTCGGTGCTCCAAGCACATGACCGGAGACAGAGAAGATCTCGATGGTTATGAAGAAGTCAAAGGTCCACTTATCACATTTGGAGACAACCCCAAAAGCCGAACCATTGGAGAAAGGTTCGTGATCAAGGGAAAAGTTGTAGTAAATGGAGTCTCCCATGTGGATGGACTAAAACACAAACTACTCAGCATCAGCCAGCTATGCGACAATGGCCACTCAGTTGACTTCAGTACAAACTCCTGCAACATTATAGACAAGTCAACTGGAGCAATTCTTCTTTCTGGCATAAGGAGAGGCAACATGTATATTGTTGACTGGTCAACCGGCTACTCAGAAGCTTGCTTCCTTTCAAAAGGATCGACTAAAGCAAGCTGGCTATGGCATCGATGACTGAACCACCTCAACTTCAAAACCATCAACTACCTGGCTAAGAAAGAGCTAGTTGAGGGGCTTCCTAAGGAGATATATAAGAAAACAGGCATGTGTGGACCATGCCAAAAAGGGAAGCAAGCGAAGTCATCCTTCAAAAATAAGAGTCATCCACCAGGAACAACTGAATGCCTCCAATTGCTACATATGGATTTGTTTGGACCAGTCAGACCACAGAAACCAAAAGGCAAAAGATTCACACTCGTAGTAGTTGATGATTTCTCAAAATACACGTGGGTGGAATTCTTGAGGAGCAAAGATGAAACTTACGCCAAGCTAACAGCGCTGATCAGAAGGCTGCAAACTGAAAAAGAAAGATTAGTTAAAAGAATTCGCTCCGACAATGGAACTGAATTTGTGAATCAGCAAATGATCAGTTTCCTCAGAAAACTTGGAATCACTCACGAACACTCAACTGCAAGAACTCCACAACAAAACGGTGTAGCTGAATGGCGAAACCGGACACTCAAAGAAGCAGCTCGAGCAATGATAGCTGATGCCAACATAGCTGAAGGTTACTGGGCTGAAGCAGTCAACACAGTCTGCCACACTCAAAATCGAAGTACCATCGTCAACGCACATGACAAAACACCATATGAACTGTATAAGGGTCGTGAGCCTTCTATCTCATACTTTAAAATATCTAGCTGTAAATGTTATATTCACAACAATGACAAGACTCAACTGAAAGCTTTTAGTGCAAAAGCTGATGAAGGAATATTTCTTGGGTATAATTCACCTCAGGCACAAGCTTACAGAGTGTTCAATAAACAAACTCTTGTTGTGAAAATAACATGTCATGTGGTATTTGATGAATTTGCTAATGAGTACAGGAACAAAGAAACAATAGACACATCAGTTCAAGTACTACCTAGTGAAACTGAAAACTCGCAGGACTATATGGATCACATTGTTCCAGAGCAGCTTGAAGCTTCACTAGAAGAAAGAGACCAGTTGAGAAAAATCTGGTCAATGAGGACACAAATCGTACTGAGATCATAAACCCCACAACTGAAACCGGGGGAAGAACTAATGAAGATGCAGAACCAACTGATGAAAGGACGGCTGCTGACGTCATTACAGTAAAACCAGCTGAAGATCCAGCTAAAGCTATATTGCCCAAATGGCTCCGAAGTCATCCAACTAACAAGATAGTTGGTGATCCAAGAAGCCGAGTTCAAACCAGAATTTCAACTGAGCATGCACTATTGACATGCTTCATATCTCAGATGGAACCAGCAAACGTCAACAAAGCCTTAGAAGATTCAGACTGGATCATGGCCATGCAAGAAGAACTAAATCAATTCACAAAATGGGTTTTTCGCAACAAGTTGGACGAACAAGGTGTGATCACAAGGAACAAGGCAAGACTGGTAGCCAAAGGATACTCACAAAGTGAAGGGATCGACTTTGATGAGACATTCACACCAGTTGCAAGATTGGAAGTCATCAGACTGTTCCTAGCCTATGCAGCTCACTTCAACTTTACAGTCTATCAAATGGATGTCAAGAGTGCATTTCTTCAAGGAATGCTCAAGGAGGATGTGTATGTCGAGCAACCACCAGGCTTCGAAATTGGTGATCAAGTTTTCAAGCTGAAGAAAGCTCTCTACGGACTGAAGCAAGCTCCTCGAGCATGGTATGAAACTCTCACAACTTTCTTGCTGAAGAATGGATTTCAAAAGGGAGTCATTGATCGAACTCTATTCCAGATAGAACAATCAACTGAGATCTTAATGGTTCAAATTTATGTGGATGACATAATTTTTGGATCAAAAAGCAAAGATCTATGCACAAGATTCACTCAACTAATGCAAAGCGAATTTGAGATGAGCATGATGGGAGAAATGACATTCTTCCTAGGACTCCAAGTGAAGCAGCTGAAAGATGGGATCTTTATCAGCCGGGCCAAGTACACTAAGGAGCTAGTCAAGAAGTTTGGAGCTGATAAAGGAAAAACTCTCAAGATTCCTATGAACATATCAGTTCAGCTCACTCTTGATAAAGAAGGAGAATCAGTTAGTCAGACATACTACAGAGGAATCATTAGGTCGCTACTCTACCTAACGGCTAGTCGACCAGATATCTCCTATTCAGTCGGTCTATGTGTTGGGGTTTTTTCGAATTGAACCACCGCAGGATCTAATTGGATGTTCATTAATCCTAATGTCATGTAGATCATAAATTCATGCATCTCATATGTTTTAATTAACCGAGTTTAATAAACATGCAAATCCGGTTTAAACGATTCTACTAAAGCGGAAACATAAAAATCGTAAAACGACTTACAAATCAAACGACGGGTGGAGGACAAGATTAAAGGTCTAATCTTGTTGTTGTATGTATGAAAAGCGGCGCCCCACAGTGATATTCAACTCCTTGATCTTCTGTTGTATTCCCGGACTGAATCTAGTTTCAGGGTGGGCTGAAATCTACTAGATTGGTATGGAATCTGTGGAGATAAAGAGAACACAAGAGGAGCTGATCTATTAACCCTCAAATTTCATCCCCCACCTCTCTATTTATAGGGGAGGTGGTCGAAATTATCAAGCCCTAAATAAACTGGGCTTGGGCCTCTATCTCTTTTCCAATCTCCAGTCCATTAAAGTCATATTGGGCTACAACAGGGATTTAAAAGAATATTAAATTGGCCTGCTAATTTATTTAATTTCCAATATCCAATAAACTTAGGATATTATTAAATAAATTAAGTATTATTTTTATTCCACTAAAGAAATAATACTGACCTACCAATTTAATACATATTTCTGAATATGCTTTCTCCTTTAGTCCAGTCATTCCCCGCGTTTAAGATATAATGCCCATTAATTAATTATGTAAGCTTCTGACAGCTATAATTAATTAATATCTTATCCTTGAGTAGTACCACACAAGCTTTACTCATGCATGGAATAAATTCCACCTGCAGGGTTTCAGCATGAACTTGCATTTCCTCAAGGGGACACCATCAAACTGGCGCACCAGGACACGGTGCCCCTACATATTGCACTACCCATCATAAGTGTAAATGTAACAACCCAAGATATCGAGATTATTGATCCTTATGAAAGAATCTCACCCTTTGATAAATCAAAGCTGCAAACACTACATGTATATGTCCGCCAACACATAAGGGTTAAGAACCCGAACTCTGTGGATTCTTATTCTCTCATTTAAGGTCAGAATAGAGAATAGAATCCTAAGTAGATCCACCTCAATACACTTTCCCGTGTATTAGAATAATTAGTTAGTCAAGATAAACTAACTATCAGATTATTCTACGGCGTACCGATAGCAGGTTCAGTGCCATCTAGACCGTGAGCCTTTTAATACATTACAAGGAACTGATGATATGATCTAACAGTGTGTTTACCCACACCATATCATCTACAATGTAAGTATAGTGAACATGCATGTAAATATAACAATTTAAATGCAAACAGTGACTGCAATAGTATTCATTCTATATCATCATAAAACCATTATCAATAAAGTATACAAAAGACAAGTCTTCTAGTATACAAAACCAACAATCTCCCACTTATACTTGAAGCATCTCTTTCAAATATAAAACAAACTGGCTAACTCTCCAACTCTAACTAAAATCTCAAACGGTGACCCCGAGTCTGCATCTCACTCCCATTTTCTCCACGTGACTGTAGAAGGTCTTAGCCGGAAGGCTATTCGTGAATGGATCAGCTAAATTGTCCACCGATGCAATCTTGACCGCTGCCACATCTCCTCTCTTAATGATTTCTCGTATAAGATGGTACTTTCTCTCTATGTGTTTACTTGCCTTATGGGCTCTGGGTTCCTTCGAATTTGACACTGCACCCGAGTTATCACAATATACCGTGATACTCTTAGGCAAATCAGGAACCACGCTCAAGTCCAACAAGAAGCTCTTGAGCCAGACAGCCTCTTTTACAGCCTCAGAGGCAGCTACATATTCGGCCTCCATGGTGGAATCCGCAATGCATTTCTACTTTATGCTCCTCCATGCAATGACTCCGCCTCCCAAGGTAAACACATAGCCTGAGATAGATTTACTCTGATCTTTATCGGATTGAAAATCTAAGTCCGTGTAACCCTAAGGCACTAGACTATCAGAGCGGTATACCAGCATATAATCTTGAGTCCTTTTTAGGTACTTGAGTATATTCTTAACCACAGTCCAGTGACCTTGTCCAGGGTTAGACTGATATCTGTTTACCATGCCGACTGCATAGCATATATCAGGTCTAGTGCATAGCATAGCATACATAAGGCTTCCCACAGCCGAAGCATATGGAATGCCCTTCATCTCATCTATCTCAGCCTGTGTGTGGGGACACATATCCTTGGATAGATGAATTCCATACCTGAAAGGTATAAAACCTTTCTTGGAATCCTGCATGCTAAACCTAGCTAGCACTGTGTCGATATATGTTGCCTGAGATAAGCACAACATCCTTTTCTAGCAATCTCGAATTATCTTGATGCCAAGGACGTGTCCGGCTTCTCCCAGATCTTTCATATCGAACTGCTTGGACAACCACACCCTCATGTTAGATAATACTTTATTACTGTTTCCAATAAGTAAGATATCATCAACATACAGCACGAGGAAAGCCACTACGTTTCCGTCACTCTTCTTGTACACACAGCTCTCATCCGGACATTACACGAATCCATATGACTGGATAACCTCATCAAACCGGATGTTCCAAGATCTTGACGCCTGCTTAAGTCCATAAAAGGATCTCTTAAGCTTGCACACTAAGTGCTCTTGGCCTTTAGCAATGAAACCCTCTGGTTGCTTCATGTGGATGTTTTCTTCAAGACTTCCATTCAGGAAAGCTGTCTTGACATCCATCTGCCAAATCTCATAATCCAAATGAGCGGCTATAGATAAGAGAATCCGGATTGACTTAACCATGGCTACCGGCGAAGAGGTTTCCTCATAATCGATCCCTTCTTTCTGAGTGTACCCTTTCGTGATTAATCTTGCCTTGAAGGTTTCAACCTTCCTGTCAGCTCCTCTCTTGCGTTTGTAGAACCACTTACACTCAATGGGTTTTACCCCATCTTGTGGTTCTACAAGCTTCTAGACTTGATTGTGATCCACAGATCCAATCTCAGGCTCCATTATAATTTTCTAAGAATCTGCATCTTTGTCTTGGATCGCTTCATCGTTGGTCCTGGGATCCAATTCATTTAGTCCTTTAGGGAAATCCTAAGATTCATCCAAACCAATGAATCTGTCAGGTTGGCGCACAACCCTCCCACTGCGACGAGGCAGTTCCTGTACTTCTATGACACGTTGTGCAGTAATTTGTGGTTCCTCTTCTTGTACTATTGGTGTCAGATTCGAATTTTCCCCTTGAAGTTCCTCGAGTACTATCTCACTTCTTGGCTTGTGATTTATTACATAGTCTTCCTCTAAGAATCGAGCATTGGTACTCACAGTGATCTTCTGATCCTTAGGACTATAAAATAAACCACCTTTCGTTCCTTTGGGATATCCAACAAACAGTCTAACATCCGTACGTGCTGCCAGCTTATCAGCTTCCTTATCCAGCACATGTGCTGGACTACCCTAAATCTGAAAATGTCCAAGACTGGGCTTTCGTCCAGTCCAAAGTTCTGTGGGCGTAGATGGGACTGATTTTGATAGAACTACATTTAGAATATAGGCTGCCGTTTCCAGGGCATATCCTCAGAACGAAATAGGCAGATCTGAATAGCTCATCATCGATCTAACCATCTCTAACAATGTTCTGTTCCTTCTCTCCGCCACGCCGTTCTGCTGAGGTGTTCCCGGCGCAGTCAACTGGGATGTAATCCCATTCTCTGTTAAGTAGTCCCTAAATTCATTTGAGAGGTACTCACCACCACGATCAGACCGTAGTGATTTGATACTTTTACCTGTACATTTTTCCACTTCCGCTCTGAATTCTTTGAAAGTCTCAAAGGATTCTGACTTGCGGCATAACAGGTATATGTATCCATACCTAGAGTAATCATTAATGAACGTGATGAAATACTCATACCCTCCTCGAGCTTGAACTGACATAGGGCCACATAAGTCAGAGTGAATCAAATCTAGTACCTCTTCAGATCTATTCCCTTTATCCTTAAAGGGTCGCTTGGTCATTTTACCTTCTAAACAGGATTCACACAAAGGGAACGATTCTAGGACCAATGAAGACAAGGGCCCATCGTTCACTAGTCTTTGTATCCGTTTAAGGATAATATGGCCGAGCCTAAGATGCCAAAGATAGGTTTGATTCATTTCCGAAGGTTCTTTTCGTTTGTTAGGGTTTATGATCGATGTATTCAGTAAATGCATTTGTGTAGTGTTTTGCATAGGATTAAGTAAATAAAGATGTCCATCCAATGTGCTAGAACTGATAAAACGTTTATCACTAAAGATAACAACCTTGTTATCAAAAGAAACAGAATATCTATCTATAAAAAGTTTAGAAACTGAAATCAAATTTCGCCTAAAACCAGGCACATAAAGACAATCCTTTAAAACTAAAATCCTATCACTACTAAAAGATAAGGTTACGTCTCCCACTGCAACTGCCGCCACTTTCGTAGCATTGCCCATGTAGACTGAAATCTCTCCATCACTCAGCTGTCTTTTTGCCAGGAACCCCTATAAAGACATGCAAATATGATCAGCTAGGTGTGCCTCCGGATTTCCTTTTTGAAGTAACTCAGCTGCCTGAAGATCCATGAGCAGTTCAGTCAGGCTGACATCCCTTTTAATCATGTTAAAGTTCAGCCTGAACTGCTCAAACCTCGAGGACAGGCTATGAAGAACAATGTCGATTTGAGAATCGCCATCCAGCTCTCCACCCAAGGTCTCAATCTCAGCCAGATACCCCATCATCGTGAGAACGTGATCCCTAACAGGTGTGGAGTCAGACATTCTCGCATCCATTATCTTCTTCATTGCCAAATGGCGTGCCGAGCGGTTCTGATGATCGAAGAGCTGCCTAAGGTTGTACATGATATCATAAGCGGTTTTCATAGGTTCATGCTGATGATGCAACACATTCGACATGGATGCCAGAATGTAACAGCGCGCTATCTCATTAGACCTAACCCACTTATCATATGCAACCTTTTGGGCTTCGTCAGAACCCTCATCTGGCTTCTGAGGGCATACCTCTTCAAGTACAAATTTGTGTCCTTCCGTAGTGAGAACAAGATTAAGGTTTCGAATCCAATCATTGTAATTTTCACCGATTAACTTGTTTTCTTTGAGAATAGTGGACAGGTTGGAGAGTGCCATGATGATACAGAATAACTGAAAAGTAAACATGCAGTACAGTCACAAACTTTAGGATACTCACATATAATCGTATACCTCAAAAAATTATATGTAATCCACCGACATTTAAAAAATGTTTCTTATAAGCCACGTTAGTGTGGACGTTTATAAAATTCATCCTTAAACAGGTAAAACCACCTTTAATTTACCTCCAGTCAAATTTCCTTATGACAAGTAAATTAATAGTCGGAAATAATGACGGTCGTGTAACTTTCAAATTAATAAGTCACGTTAGTGTGGACGTTTATTAATAAATTACACCTAAGTGTGAATACCATCATCTTAGCACCAAGTCCACTATTTCGAACTCCCTGCTCCAGTTGGAGGAGTCAGTTTGTTCTAGTAGTGTTCTACAGCTATCTTGATAAAGAAGTTTAATTTCTAGAGATAACAGTGATATGATACATCCGTTATGGAGGAAGACCTATTGTCAACTCGCATGTCAATCACATCTCAATTAAACCAGATTAATGGAGACCGTTTGAGATTTCTATATACTTTGGTATGAATCTCTCCCACTTAGTTATTTAAGATTGATGTTTCATTTTATCCCATTGTAAAAAATGCAAACATCACATAAAAGGATAAAAACCATTGCATGCTTCAAACAACATAATAAGCAATAATAATAAAAACCAACTATCATGGCTTATATCTCATGTTGCTGAATGAGATAAAACTGGAAAGTCAGCTCCGGAACCTCAGGCATGGCCGCCGCCCTTATCACTGCGCCTCGCCGAAAATCCTAGCTCCAATTAGGATTTTGGGACGTGAATCAGTGATACTTCCTTTCTTGAGCTGTACTACTCTCCTTCTTTGAGTTGATCTTCAAACTTTATTCAATATAGAATTTCTATTCCTTAAAGGAAAAAACTAATATATCTAGAATAAAATTACAACTCAATGACTTGGCCTAACAGTTTTATTTCTATTACATTAAAACAACATAAAATAAAACCTAGACCTAATCCATGGATTTTCTCATGGATTAAAATCACGTAGCCAAATCGGCATACGACCCATCATACATCCAACATAAATTAAAACATACATCACATAATTAAGGAGCCATGATAGTCGGTAACCCTGCAAACAAGTCAGTCTACATATCCAACAATCACAATTACATGATTAGCATAAAATAACATATGATATCCAAACATGACATATTAAATAATATTCGAATTTTCCAATTAATAAAATTAATTAATTCGATATTATCCACCAGATAAAAATTGGAAATTAAAATAATTATCCACCAATTTTAAACTTGTTAAATTTCGAAAATATTACTAAAATAAATCTGGAAATTATTTCAAATTATCCACCAAATTTATTTAATATTTTCTAGCCACCCTAATTAAATAATAATTGGATATATTGATATAAATCAAAAATCTAATCCAAATATTATCCATAAGAATCTAAATCTTCAAGGATAAAGTTTGGAGATTTGATTCCAATCCAAAATCTTCCAAAACTTATCCAAATTTAAAATCTTATCACAATTGAATTTTGATAATTTATTTGTATATATCCAAAATCACCTTATCCAATTTTAATACAAGATTTTCGAAAATAATCAAATAATAAATCTGGAAATTTGATCCACTTCAAATTCTTCCAAATTTAAAATTCTATTTTCAAATCTATCTAGATTAAAATTAGGTAAATTAAGATATACATCAAATAATATCAAATCTTAATCCCATGCACATAATTTTCGAACCAATTCATTAAATAAATCTGGAAATTTAATTTTCATTAAAATTTCCTCCAAATTTAATTTAATAAAATAAAAAATTACATAAAATAACATATTTGGAAATTTTGACATTAATAAAAATCAATTCCAAATAATATATTAGAGGTTTCGAAATTTTCAAGAATAATAAATCTGGAAATTTTGATCCACTTCAAAAAATTACCAAATTTAAAATTCTAATTTCAAACCTATCTTGATTAGAATTTTGTAACTTTTGATATACATCAAAAATCACCAAATCCAATTCTAATCACCAAAAATTTCGAATCCTATGCAAATTAAATCTGGAAATTTTGATGTTGATCAAAAATCCATCCAAATTTAATTCTAGGTATTCGAAAATTTTAGAACACAAATTAGGGAATTTAATACATCAAAATTCGAAAATTTTGAACTCAAATTTTCGAATCCTACACTTAATAAATATGAAAATTTTGAGTTATCAAAATTACATTCCAAATCCTATTAGGCGTAGATCGAAAATTACAATTCATCCAAAACTAGAATTTTCGAAACACCATCAAAAATTCATCCAAGTTTTGAACACAACCAATTCGAAAATATGAACACATAAATCTGAAAATTTAAGTAACATAAATATTTCATCAAATTCATACATATTTTTCGAATTAATCCTAGGATTAAATCTAGAACAGTGCCAAAACCCGCTCTGATACCAGTTGTTGGGGTTTTTTCGAATTGAACCACCGCAGGATCTAATTGGATGTTCATTAATTATAATGTCATGTAGATCATAAATTCATGCATCTCATATGTTTTAATTAACCGAGTTTAATAAACATGCAAATCCGGTTTAAACGATTCTACTAAAGCGGAAACATAAAAATCGTAAAACGACTTACAAATCAAACGACGGGTGGAGGACAAGATTAAAGGTCTAATCTTGTTGTTGTATGTATGAAAAGTGGCGCCCCACAGTGATATTCAACTCCTTGATCTTCTGTTGTATTCCCGGACTGAATCTAGTTTCAGGGTGGGCTGAAATCTACTAGATCGGTATGGAATCTGTGGAGATAAAGAGAACACAAGAGGAGCTGATCTATTAACCCTAAAATTTCGTCCCCCACCTCCCTATTTATAGGGGAGGTGGTCGAAATTATCAAGCCCTAAATATACTGGGCTTGGGCCTCTATCTCTTTTCCAATCTCCAGTCCATTAAAGTCATATTGGGCTACAACAGGGATCTAGAAGAATATTAAATTAGCCTGCTAATTTATTTAATTTCCAATATCCAATAAACTTAGGATATTATTAAATAAATTAAGTATTATTTTTATTCCACTAAAGAAATAATACTGACCTACCAATTTAATACATATTTCTGAATATGCTTTCTCCTTTAGTCCAGCCATTCCCCGCGTTTAAGATATAATGCCCATTAATTAATTATGTAAGCTTCTGACAACTATAATTAATTAATATCTTATCCTTGAGTAGTACCACACAAGCTTTATTCATGCACGGAATAAATTCCACCTGCAGGGTTTCAGCATGAACTTGCATTTCCTCAAGGGGACACCATCAAACTGGCGCACCAGGACACGGTGCCCCTACATATTGAACGACCCATCATAAGTGTAAATGTCACAACCCAAGATATTGATATTATTGATCCTTATGAAAGAATCTCACCCTTTGATAAATCAAAGCTGCAAACACTACACGTATATGTCCGCCAACACATAGGGGTTAAGAACCCGAACTCTGTGGATTCTTATTCTCTCATTTAAGGTCAGAATAGAGAATAGAATCCTAAGTAGATCCACCTCAATACACTTTCCCGTGTATTAGAATAATTAGTTAGTCAAGATAAACTAACTATCAGATTATTCTACGGCGTACCGATAGCAGGTTCAGTGCCATCTAGACCGTGAGCCTTTTAATACATTACAAGGAACTGATGTTATGATCTAACAGTGTGTTTACCCACACCATATCATCTACAATGTAAGTATAGTGAACATGCATGCAAATATAACAATTTAAATGCAAACAGTGACTGCAATAGTATTCATTCTATATCATCATAAAACCATTATCAATAAAGTATACAAAAGACAAGTCTTCTAGTATACAAAACCAACACTATACGCGCGGTTCCAAGCCAATCCGAAGAAAAGTCATCTTGAAGCGGCAAAGAGGATTATCAAATACCTCAAAGGAACCATAAATCTTGGACTATGGTACCCCAGAGACGACAGTTTGAGTCTAATTGGCTATTCAGACTCAGACATTGGAGGATGCAAGATTGACAGAAAAAGCACCAGTGGAAAATGTCAGTTTCTTGGAAGCAAACTGATATCCTGGTTCAGCAAGAAGTAGCACTCAGTTGCCACGTCAACAACTGAAGCAGAATATGTAGCTGCAGGAAGCTGCTGTGCTCAGATACTCTGGATGAAGCAACAGTTGAAGGACTACAAAGTCGAAACTGAAGAAGTGCCTATATTCTGTGACAACAATAGTGCAATTGCAATATCTCAGAATCCAGTTCTGCATTCAAGAACTAAACACATTGACATAAGGCACCACTTCATCAGAGATCACATAGAGAAGAAGGACATATGCATCAAATATGTCAACACGAAGAAGCAAATAGCTGACATCTTCACCAAACGATTACCTGAAGCAAGGTTTATGGAGCTATGCATACAACTGGGATTACTTGAACTAGCACCAAAGGATGAAAATAGTCAACTGGAAGAAAAAGGTCAGAAAACTATTCCAGCTGAAGAGAGGAACTGAACCGGAAGGCTTCAACTCATCAAAAATGAGTAGTTCACAACTGAGAAAGTTGTTGAACTGATCAGTTGGACACATAAGCTATCAGCTCAAATTGAAGCAAGAAGCTGTGTAAAGAAAGTATACTGAAGCTGATCATTCTATCTCATCAGCTCAACTGAATCATCAGTTCATTTGCTCAAACTGAGGCAAGCAGCATGGCAGAGTTAGCTAAATGGTCTCAACTGATGATCCAGCCAGTTAAGCAGAATGTACCAGCTGCAAAATGATCAAGCTGATGGAGAAAACAAAGAAACTGGAGTCAACTCAACAGGAGACATCAGTTCAAGAATCAGTTGAAGGAGAGCAGCTGAATCTAAATTCCAGCAAGCAAGGCCAGGAAGGAACTGATGAGAAAACATCTCAGTTGGAGCTGATCAATCTGGAAATCATCAGCTAAAGTTGAAGCCAACTGATGACGTAATCAATTTCAAGTCAAAAGAAAGCCACAAGAGAGAAACAGATAAGTTCAAAACTTTCAATAGTAGGAACGGTAAAAATACGTATCACTCCAATATTACCATTGGATTCACTCTCTCTCCTCATTTACCCCCAATGGATAGAATCGTAAGCTAATCGACGGGTCGATTGAATGAATCTGACCGTT
Source organism: Perilla frutescens (assembly GCA_026008535.1). Lineage (NCBI taxonomy): Eukaryota > Viridiplantae > Streptophyta > Magnoliopsida > Lamiales > Lamiaceae > Perilla > Perilla frutescens. Next base: position 21,282,294 of record BRKX01000004.1, read on the forward strand.
GAAATCAGGGCATGCGAAACATCCCAACCGTTGGATGAGCTCCACCTCCTTTTATAAAACGGATGGTTGAATTCTAGTATCACTTTTACTAATCCAAGACTTAGTCAAGAATTCAAGCCTTTCTCTCCTTCCGTTTTTCTCAAAAAGTTCTGCGAAACAGTTGCTAGAATCAAAAATTCAGTCTCAAAACCAGTTCAGTCAAAACCAGATCATATCCTTTTCTTCAAAACGCTTTTCAAGCCTCACAAAAAAAAATCATGGCTAAAAGGAGCGCACCAGCTGTTTGACAAAAGTTAGACTTTAGAAGAACTGGTGAATCATCTCGAAGATTCTAAATGAATCTATACAGAGACAAATTTCTAGATCAAACGGCGTATAGAAAAAGGTGCTCAAATTCTCCACTCTACAAGTCGTTAATCACGAAGATCGAACAATCAGGATTGAAGAGAGTCACTGAAGTCACTCTGACACAGATCTATCCTGAACCAGTAGTAGAGTTCTATTTGAACTCAAAAGGATATGATGACAGAATCACAACTGAAGTTCGTGGAATAGAACTGGAAATTACTCCAGATCTGCTCGGAAGGATATTTCAACTTCCCACCTCTGGTATAAGACTACAAGACATGGAAGTGGATCAAGAACAAGCCTACAATCTCTGGAAACGAGCAAACTGCAATGATCCCTACAAAAGCAGTACACTTATTTCCTACTTCTAGGAAAAATATAGAATTCTAGCATCAGTTTCAGCTAGAATGATTGTCGGTATAACATGAAGCCATTCAGAGATGTCTGAGCACAAATACAAAGCATGTGCGACAATCACCACAAATGTAAAAGTAAACTGGGCTCAGTATTTCTTTAAACAAATCAAGAAGTAAGTAGATATTGTGGAAAAACATTGGAACGAAACTGAGTTCCATCAAAAGATGTGCTATGCCTGTAGGATTAGCAGCATACTGGAAAGCACTCTCAACTTCATGGCAAAAGAAACTGAAATACTGATGATTGAGAATCTGGACCTCATACCATCAACTGGCAGAAGACAACCAGCCTCAAACACCGTAAGCATCAAAAGCTCTCAGCAAACTGATGCTCCCCTAAAGAAAGCAGAGAAGTCTGCTCAAAGAAAAGATAAGGAGATCGCCACAGAGATACAGCAAGAGGACTCCGACTCTGAAGACAACATCCCAATCAGCCAAATAATGGGAACTCCAATCAGAGCCAAGCCGCTACAGCAGGTTCGATTTAGATCAATGGCTGCCTCATCTAAAGCAGGAACCTCTACCAAACCAATTCAAACCAAGGAAGAAACTGGCAAAGCAAAGAAGAAGTCAGCAAAGAAAAAGCTATCAGGACCTCTATCTCCTCCAAAACTGCCTCCCTTCAACATCAAAGCATTTGATATGGCATCAGTTCAGGGAGATGATATTGTACCATTCAGGGGAGTTCCACCACGAGGCACAAGAGCTGACTACTTCAGAACTGTCTATCCCCCAATGGCAGAAACTGATGAAAACATAAGAGCTCTCTCAAGGGCTGAGGTACGTGTATTGGTACTTGTGGAGACATTGCTTCAATTCTGAAGCCCACTTTCTCCTAACCACCCTTCATGGGATGAGCTTCTGGAGAAGAGAAGAGAGATGGAGCATGCAATGGGCTGGACAAGAAACTCCTGAACAGAATCCAATCATTACTCTAAAAAGAATGCTTGCCATACGAAGAAATCATCCTCACCCAGATCAACAAACGCTGTTCGAAGTAATGAATGATCTACTCAATTGGGTAAATATCCAGCTACCAGCACTACAACCAGAAGCTGAACGGCAACATTGGCACAATCCCCAAGTAAAACAACATTGGTTGCTTAGGGAAATACTCATCCTTAGGCAACAACAGCACCAGCAGGTATATGAGCAACTTCACAGAGAAGTTCAGAGCAGTCACCAAGGAGCTGAAACTGCAGAAGCATCCAACTTAAGGCAAACTGTCTTAGCATCTGTTGCTAAGCAGTTAACTTTTGAAGAATCTCCTTGACCAGCCGAAGTCATCATTAATCTCCTTGATGACTCTCTCCAGAAGTAGAAGTAGCTGATGAGCGAACTGCCAGTGATCTGGAGTTTAAAGAACTGCTCAAATCACCTACTCTACTAGTTCTGCTGAATGAAGAGCAGTCGGAAGAGCCAGCTAAGAAGGCTCAACAATTCGAGGAGTCAACTGAATCCCAAATCTCCACTCCCCAAGAGCCAACTGTTGATACTGCTCCAGTAGCAGAGCCAGCTGAGGCTCTTCAGTCTAAAGAGCCAGCTGATCAGACAACACAAAAGGAAGATTAACCAGCCTACCAAGGTACGCTAGCTATAACTGCGTACTTTGATCCAGTTCAAAGGGCTCTTCAAGCTGAAGCCCAAGCTGAATCAATTAGTATAGAGCAGGCTAAGCAATCCCACACAGTTCCATGTGAGGAACTGATCGGAACTGCAGCTGGAGAAGAGGTTGACTCGAGAGTAGCTCAGTTTGATGATCAATCAAGCAGCTTATCAGTCCAGCTCTCTGCCTACTATGTGAACTTGATCCACATCCTGCAGCAACAGGTAAAACTGAACATATAGCAAATTCAGAGGCTGCAAGCTCACCCCAGACTCCAGTCCGCAGAAACTGAGTCTTCAAGTAGTGACGAGGATGGTGAAGGTGACTCCATCGAACCACTTTCTAAGAGGAGGAAAACTGAGCACAAGAAGGACTAGTGGCTGATCAAGTTCAACTGGTTAGAAAGCCCTAAGTTTACTTCTTGTAACTCAGTTTGTCAACATATTTTTGATCTATAAAAAGATTAATTTTTTTTCAAATATATGTTGATTCAGCATTGATTTTGAATATTTTGACCATTGCAACACAATGACACGTCTCAAAATCATTAAAATGTCAATGACCAAAATAAAAGAGGGTAGGGCCAGTACCATTCCAACCATTAAATTTATGAGCCTGCCCAAACACTCATAAAAAACCCTCTCTTATAAGTCTCTCAAAAATATCCCTCCTATGCTCTTAAAAGCTATCTCTCACTCTCAAAGCTCTTGAAATCCCCCAAAATTTCAGCCAACCCGAAAGATGGCCGAATTACCCAGATCTTTAAATTCCTTCAAAGAGCAACTACTGAGAGACAAATAAAGTTCTTCAGACAAAATTTGGTGAGTGAGTTTTTGCTTCAAGCAAAACTATCTGCAAATGGAAAGACAGTGTCATCAGTGATTCAAGGACGACTACTCCAAATCATTGAAAGAACAATTGCGGAAGTCTTCCAACTTCCACGGAAAGGATCATCCATTCAAGAATTTAAGGAATCTGCAGAATTATATTGAAGAAAATGGAAAGCTCCCACCTACAAAACAAGCAATTCAGTTTTACGACAGCTAAAACTGATCTGAAGCCTGAGTATGGCGTTCTACTTGACATAACGAACAAGATGATGTTCGGGGTAATTGGAAGCCTGAGTCAGCTCACCCAAGAGCAATACAAAGTTATGATTCACCTTGCTGAAGGACGACAAACAAACTAGGCCGAATTTGTCTTCCAACAATTCAAACATCAAGTCATCAATGCCTCTGACTCAAAGAAATCTGGCAAATTTGAGTCCAAGGTAGGACTTGTTCTAAGAATGAGGAAAATGATTGAAGACCTGATAAAAATTCCAAGTGACGAAGCATTACCAATCCTCATCTCTGACTGGATTCCTAAGAAGGGAAATGCTCATCTTCAGTCACTTAGAAAGAAACGAAGAGCCAAGGCAAAGTCGAGCAACATCACTTCGAGCAATTCAACTGCCAACGCTGTTCATTCTCCAAAATTAAAGAACGGATCACCAGTTGATTTCCAGGTTTGCTCTTATCCAGATGAGCTTATTCCATTCATCGGAATCCCTCATCCAAATTATGGAGCTGACTACTTCAGAAGCACATGCCCTCTCCTCCAGCTGACTGAAGAAAATATTCGCACTTTCTATAGTGGTGAATATGCAGTCAAAAGTGCACAGAAGGAAGTGACTAATCTTCTTCTCACTTACTTCACTTTTGTTGCACAACGTGACCAAGAGTTGTTCAAACAACTCCACCGGTATTTCTATTGGTACAACTGGAGACATTTTATGTCCATCCAGTCTCATTTTCTACTAACTGCCTTTTATGGCATGAGCTACTGGCAACGTGAAGAAACTTGGAGCATTAAATGGATAGGCTCGTCAAATCCATTCCCTCTAACCATTGTGCAAGTACAGCACATCATGAATCACAGGCTTGCCAACAAAATTCCAGCAGCTGCCTTGCTAGCTGAATTCAAAACCAGCGTCATGCCTCAAGGAGTTGTGGTCACAAATCGATCAGTCGACTGCCCCACTGGCTCTCTCTTCCGAAAACTGAACTTTGATGATTTATCAAGTCAGTCAGCTGAGCCATCATGACGAACTTCAACTACCACAGAGAGGATAGACCCACATCCATCACACACTGAAGTCATGGCTTCTTCAAAGTATCAAATGCATAATGATGAAAGAGATAGTGATGATGAGGATACTGCCACATCACCCAGTCTCTTATCCAAGAGCTATGTCACTCTCCTACTCAAATCCAGCTCAAAAGGTATGCAACCGATTCTGAACATTGATCAGTTCAGACAGTCGCCGAAGGGAATTTCACAATCCCTTAATCAAAGGCTGAAACACTCATCAGTTGCCATTCAGCAACTTCACCAAACCAGTAGGACAACAAGGCTCGAACTGCCAAAGCATGAAACTGGATCTACATCGACAAGAAAGCGATCAAACTGCTCAAAAGGAAGCAGTGCAGCTAGTCCAGTTCGGCCCTTCAAGAAGAGGAAACTGACTCAAAGAAAGCCAAGCAACTGACCAAACGACCTGCTTAACTCAGTTCAGTTAGAGCCTCGACATCAGTTCATCAGCGGGAACTGGCAAAGTGCTGAAACCGAGCATCCAACCGCTGACTCATCAAGCCAATCAGTTGGACTGTATCCCAACTGACTCAAGATAAGTTTCTCTTAATCCTCAAGTTTATCTTAACTTAATTGTCTCCGTTGTGATTATAAAATTTCTTATATTACATCCAACGGTTACACTTTGAAAATGGGGTCCTCTTTCTCAAGTTGGCATTATATATCTCTGTGATAATATTAAATCGACTCCACAAAAGTGAACAGGAGGAAATGATTATCTATGAGATATAAATAGCCAAATCTGCAGAAGATATCTTGCTATTTATGATAATTACCCCATTTTTAAATTTTCTATCTCTCAGCCACATGATCATAAAGTTACTTCATAATCAGACGGCTGAGATGCATGCATCATTTATTCAGCTAATCATCTATCAAATCAGATAGCTGATCAGCTAAGAGAGCAATCGAGTGTCCTCGATCAATGCATGCAGAGCTGAATAAATATATGCAAGGAGATGAAGGCTCAGATCATCTACAAAATCTCTCTCTCCCCTTGCATTGACATCACCTAACCAAAGCACTTGCAAATCTAACGCAACCATTTCTTTACAGAAATGAAACCCTCATTTCAGATGGTGAATGTCGAGTCGCTGGTAAGCAAGCTGAAGAAAGATAAGACTCTTAACCTAGAGCTTCTTCACGCACGCCTAGGTCCAGAGAAATTCCACAGGATCTTTCGGCTATTGGAGGAAACTGGGTTGTTACCATTCTTGACTATCATGCCAGTCAAGAATCTACCCACTCATGTTGCAGAGTTCTACCACAATGCAACAGTCTCTGGCAACAACATCATCTCCACCGTTCAGAACCAAGTCATAACGGTGACAAAAGACACTATGATGTCTACACTCCTTCTCCCCGGTGAAAGCCAAGACGTGCTGGATCTAGAGCTTCCAAGCAAATCTGTACTATGGAGTCTATGGAGACATCCACACGTGCAACCACGACTGCTCACACAGGTTGAAGGAAAGTCTGCCTAGTGAGATCATCCAACTCCTGGATATCATAGGTCACATCCTGCACGGAAACTGTGAGACAGTCCAATTCTCCGAACTCAAAGCTCATATATGGTCGCTCTCTTCTTCGGATGCAAAGCCAACTCGGCTTCCTTCATCCTTGCTCAACTGTGAAGAAATGTAGACAGAGCAGAATATGATCAGCCAACTGGCACATTCCGAGAAAATGTTAGGTTTATGAGTCGCATAAGCCACATCATTCGGAGTCAATTTGACGAGGCGATTCCAACCGGAGAACAAATCGGACGAAGAAATATGCTCCCGACCATCTACTGTCATCCAGTCCCGAAGAAATCGCAACAATCGGAAGCTGTCGACTCAAGTCATGGAAAGAGACCGCTGGTCGCAACTGCTAGCTCCTCAGACGAAAGGCAGTTGTTAATTGAGAGTGAGCATCTCTCCAAACTGAGTGATCAGTCTACCATACCCGCCAGCTCACAACCTCTCATCTTAGTCAATCACGACCTAATTAAGGATGAGTTCGAGCAAGTTCTAGATCATCAACTAAGAAGTTGTTTTGGTCTAATTGAGGGCAGCAACCCCTCATTATTCGAGCACTTGAGAAGGTATCTCCAGTATCATCTCTGGAGATTTCAAATCGATGAGGCCACTATGTTCCACCTCATCCACACTCGTGGATCCTTCTTCTGGATCAACGAAGGACACTGGAGTAGAAATTGGATGAACCATCCACTCAGCTCGGCGCCAACGCTCTCAGAAATAATGGATTCATTGATAAAACGAATCCAGTACAGCATACCAGCCGACGCTCCTCTTCCAAACAATGAGCCAACCAACTCCTCCTGCACTCCATTTATTGAAGACCTACCAATCGCCTCAAACGATGAGATCTTCTCCAACCTGGCATCCATGGACTTCAGAGAGCAAGATCTCTCTCACACCGCTGATTATGATCGTGGTCAGTTCATGCCAACTGAAGAAGCTTATGCATGGTTCTCTTCGCCCATGCCCATTCCTTCAGTTCCCTCAGTGCAATGACAACTTGGCAACAATATTCACCTTCTTGCCAAATCTATCAATGCCATCATACGATCTACACCAGTTTACCCTTTTGGATGATGCCAAAAAGGGGGAAGATGGAAGGTATGTGTAACACCCCGTATTTTTGGAATATAGTTAAAAGTTTTCTAAATTTATTTAGAAGGCTACAAAAAAATTATTGGAGCTAAAATAAAGTAAAATAGATAAAAGACGCGACTTTAGGTATTATTTAAGATTGAAAAAAAAATATATAGTTGGAATATTTTTGACGCGTGGTCAATAATGATTTTCGTAGAAATAGAACGATCTGAGAATTTCAATGATACTTTTAAAATTTTAATTAGAGGTCAAACGAATCCCTGACAATATTTTTGGTAAAATAAATAGTAATTTTTTTATTCAATTTAAAAATGAATCTTTTCTCATTTTATTATCAAATGATATTTTCGGCATACCATTTTAAATTGATCTAATAGGAAATAGCCCGATGAACCTTCAAGTATTTTTAGATTTATAATACGAGATCAATTGAACTCCCGGTAAAATAAAGTAATTTTTAATCGAGTTTAAAAAAAATATTTTATCAATATTTTATATTCGAATATTTTATTTCAAAATATTATAAATTATCTTGATAACCATCCCTATTCATCCTTATCACCCTCCCCCAACTTTTAACCATTCCCCCCGAGTCGGCAATTGCCGTGTAAATCAAAAAAAAAAAAAAAGAAGAAGAAGAGAGAGAGAAAGAAAGTGATAGAGGGGAGAGAGAGAGTTGAGCGAGAGATAAGAGTAGACAGCGAGAGAGAGAGCGCCGAGAAAGAGAGAGAGGAGAGAGAGAGAGGAGGGAGCTGCCGTTGTAGCCGCCGACCACCACCCCGCTGCCACCGTCGACATCGCCGGAGCACCACCGCTGTCGCCGGAGGTGCAGCCATGTCGCCGGAAAATGGTGACGTTGTTTCCACGTCGCGCGGCTATCGTATCGGTCCATTTCTTGTCCTTTTTAGTCCAAATTTTAATATGTCGTGTATTTAAATGTGTTCTACATTTCGTATGTTAAACTCGTTGCCATCCGACGGCCGGAAACCGGCGAAATCGCCGGAAAACAGAAAATATAAACGACACCGAACAGTCACTTTTTTCCCATTTTGGCCCCTTTCGGGTCATCAAATTGAAAAAGTTTGTTCGTGAAAGTTGCTCGAAATAATATTTCCTATATGCCTGTCGAATTTCGTAATTTTTGGATGAGTTTTGAAAAATATCGATTATTTAAGTTAAGCAGTTATTTTTGTACCGGGAGCATGTGTTATTGAAAAATTCTAAAACTCTCAAACTATAGTCTTGGAATATATAGGATGGTCCTTGAATATTTTCGTAATTTTTGAACGGTTAAAAAGAGTCGTGGCACAAATCTGATAAAAATCGATTAAAATGGCAAATTATGAAAAGTGACCTCTGTCAAATCTTTTGGTTCAAATAAATCAAAAATAATATTTTAGAATTTATTCTCTTCTACATTAAATGCATACGAGGTCTCTAGAGTCGCGTAATATATATTTTTGAAAAAAAATAAAATTTAATAATAGCTCGGATTACAGTAGATTAATTCCCGAAAATATACCGATTTTTCTGAGTCGAAGATCGACCCTTGTAGGACATGCAGAGCCCGCTAGGATTAATGAACCATTTTTGAAGTTATTGTGCCGCTATATGCTCGTCATCCAGGTGGGCTATATTTTTCTCAAATTTATATTCAGCTAATAAGCTCAACTGTTTATCAACTGTGAAGCATGAATAACTGTATCAAAATGATTTAGCTCACTGTTCGCGTTCGCCAGTATCCTACGAAAACATTGAGTGCTTAACTAGACTCGAGTTCGGATCCTTTAAAGCTTTGGGACCGTATACACTATCCTTTATTAGACAGCTGAGCTGGAGGACGTGTATATAAGTTAAGACACTGTAGAAAGGGACAGTTGAGATAGAGCATGCAAGTAAGGTGAAAAGAAGCTTTGTATACATGGAATGCTTTTGAGATTTGAAACCTTTCCATTGTTATACTTGTGTGGATACGATATTCATATTTATAAAATGATTATGAACTGTTTATCAAAATTTGCCCACTGGGTACGCTAGTACTCAGCCCAAATCTTTTCTAAAATATTTTCAGGTTGAGAGGCAGGCTGGAAGATGATGGAGCTAAGGCAAGGGCTGACTTTTTGTTATATGTTTGCTCTTTTTGTGTTGTTCAGAAATCTTAGATACTCTAAATCAATTAAGTACTTGAAATAATTTACTAAGATGCTCCACGCTTGTTCCGTTCACTCTGATACAGCTTGTCTTCAATTGTTTGAAGCATGTTATGATTTCAGCATTATGCTATGATGTTGCTTTACAGTTATTTGGTGGGATAAGTTCCCTTTGATGATTGGTAATTTATTCAGGTTCTTTCTAAACGCCTTAGAGCGTGGTTTAATTCCAGTTACCGAGGTTATGCTGCCCAAATGTTTGGGGCACTAACCTTATTACTTCTGAACACTCTCGTGGGTGGTTCTATTTCAGTTACAAAGGTTATGTTGCCCAAATGTTTGGGGCACTAACCCTATTTCTATGATTATGTTTATGCCACAACCCCTTCCCCCTTCCCCTAGTAGCGCACCGGTCCCTTGTCACTATTCTTTCGGGATCAGGGCGTTACAGTATGATGATGAAAATCTAACTCTTTGGGAGCAGATCCAAGGAGAAGTACATCTTGAGGGGGAAGCTCAGCTTCAGGGGGAAGCTTGGAGAATACATGGAGTTAAAGAAAAAGGAGAATCAAACAGGAAAAGAAGGAGCAGCTGAGGAAGTGAAGTAGTAGTAACTACTATCAAGAGCTGATATGATAGTTATGATATTAAAGCAATATGCTCTGATCTATATGCTCTAATCTATTTGCTTGATCTGATCTATATGCTCTGATTTAATCCCTCAATATCATGCTTCAATATCATATCAAGCCTTGCTCATGCTTATGCACATTCTCTGATACCTTGATAATCATGCTCTGATAATTCAAAATGAAAGAATGTTTAAAATGATAGTATGCTCTGATACTTGAATTCCTGCTCTAACTTGCTTTGATATCAAGCTTTGCCTATAAGCGAACTACAGTACGTCTCTCAGACAAACAATTGCAGTTTTTCCATCATCATTGACAAGGTTTTGACATCATCAAAAATGGTGGAAATTGTTAGGAAAAATTATCAAGGAACCCCTATATGAGGTTTTGATGAGATGTCAAAACTATTCCTGAAAAACTGATCAAGATCCAAGCTGTAGATCTGAGCTGAACAATCCAGAGCCTCAAAAAGGAATTCAACTGAAACCAGAGTCAACCCAACTGGAGCATGGTCTACCAGCTGGAAGTATACGCCAACCAGTCAGAACTCAATCTAACTGAGGATTAAAGGAGTCATACTAGTCAAAACAAACTGACAACTAAGTCAGTAGAGCTGAAAGAAAAGTCAACTAGACTGAAGAAACTGACAAGAGATCAGTTTAACTAAAGACTGGAAGTATCCAGCTGATGGGCAAACTTAACTTCAGCCAAACTGAAGAGACGAATCAATCAAAGGCCAGAACTGAAGTCAGCCAGCTTGTAGGAGAAAACAAGCAAAACATCTGACAAGAAAGCTCAAGAAAGACCAGTCGAACTGAAAAGCTATTTAACAGCTTGTGATCAGTCGAACTAGAGGAAGAAGCTCAGAACTGCCAACTGGAGTAATAGCTGAACTGAGCAGACAAGCTCAGAACTGCCAACTGGAGTAATAGCCAAACTAAGCAGACAAGCTTAGAGCTGCCAACTGGAACTCAAACTTGCTAAAACTGGAGCTCAGAACTGTCAGCCAGAGAGTCATGGAGTTAATGCTCAAATGAAGATCTTGGAATAAATGCTTCAGCAGAGATCCTGGAATTAAATATCCAACAGAGATCAATTGGCAAAGCAACGGTTACTTCAACCAAAAGCTCCAAAAATCATAAAGACCATCTGCCATTGATGAGCCAACAGAGCCACCGATCAATGGAACTCAACGGTCACAAAATCACTCCTCTATAAAAGAACAGTGAATCGAAGTTTTCAAATGACTTTTCGCGACTTTCATTCTTGAAACCTTCATTCAAGCTACTTACAACTGAGCTTTCTTTCTCCCTCCCACACAGCTCAAGTTCAGCATTTGCTAAATCTGCAAGAGTCCAACTGAGAAGAAGAATTCACAGAATCAAAGCATTCAGCTAGCTGTTGATAATCCAGCCAGAGCAACCTTCTCAGTTCCAGCAATACACCGATCAACTACCCAGCTCAATTGAAGGAGCACATCAATTGATAACCTCTTGAAGATTGCAAGAGATCTAAAACCTTATAAAGACGTCAATAGCACCTACCTTCCTAGCGAGCAGTTAGGGACTGTAAGTGTGAGCCGTCGACCCACTGAGGTAGCGAGCAGTTACCAGGTTCAGCCAACTGTCCTTCATTGTATAATTTGTAAAGAAACTCAAGTTATATAGTGGAGCTGCCTTCTGCGGAAGGAAGATAGGATGTAGAAGTTTGAGACTTCGAACCTCTATAAATCGTCTGTGTGCTGTACTGTTTTGCTTATACTCACATATCTTTGAACTGTACACAAGCTCACACAATCTGCACTCAAGCTATCTAAAAGTGCTCAACTGATTTGTGCATAAATAAGTTACTAAGCGAGTCAAAGGGCCCTTATCATTCCGCATTTGAAGTTAAAGTTTTTATATTAGTATATTCACCCCCCCTCTAAATTGACATCGACTCGCCTGGGACCAACAGGCTTGAGAAAAAAACTCGGGCTTCAATTAACATAAAATGAGCTAGAAATAAACTTTTGACAAAAATAAATAAAATGCAACAAATTAGGCACTCTAACTAAAATTAAATGCATGCTGATGCTATGAAATTACTATATACTAAAATGAAATCATGCTTAAAAAAATATATAAATTACTTAGGCGCGACTTATTAGACTTAATTAATTAATATCACATAAATAATAAAAAGATTAAACATATTTTAGGGAAAGAACGTAGCCATTTAAAATAAATCGGGTCGCTACACAACCAAACAGGTACTACATGTTTTTCCTAGAAAATAGCATAATCTTTGGTGAAACTGATATTTATTGTCTAAAAAAATAAATATAAATGGCGAGTTCTCATTGATGGAATTAACTAAAAATTAGGGTTTTATCTTGTGACAACACTCGACTGAACTCAACAACAATCAATAGCACTAGGTCGAGATTATACATATTCAATAGCACTCGATGGCACTCATCATCATCATGATTATTATTATTATTATTATTATTATTATTACTATTATTATTACTATTATTATTGATTAATTACTTGTTATGCATATTCAATCACACTCGATAACACACGATAGCACTCAATTATTATTATTATTATTATTATTATTATTATTATTGGCTAATCACACTCGACTGCACTCGCTAGCACTCCCAAACGTAAAACAACATACTATCTATTTTTGGATATATCTTCTTATGCACAAAATCTCTTATTTTGGTGAAAATTGTATCCCTAATATTATCCACGATATGTTTGGACTGCTGGAATTTTTTTTATCAAATAACACTCGATCGTACTAGAAAGATTGCACTCGATCACACTCGTCAGTTTAAACCTTGAAGTTTGTTAGTTTTGTATACTTGAAAGACATGTCTTTGTATACTTTTCTAATGATATGATGATATGAATTAAAAGTTATTGCAGTCAATGTTTACATTTAGATTATTTTATATAATTGTTCTATGCAATGTTTTATATACTTACATTGTAGATGATATGGTGTGGGGAGTCACACTGTAAGATCATATCATTAGAACCTTGTATTGTATTAAAGAGCTCACGGCTTAGATGGTCCTGAACACACCATCGGTACACCGTAGAATAATCTGATAAGTTAGTTTATATTGACTAACTGATTATTCTAGTATAATTGTTAGTGTATTGAGGAGGATCACGATAGGATACTATTCTCTGTCTCTGACCCGAATAGTGAGAGAATAAAGATCCACAGAGTTCGGGTTCTAAACTCATGTTTGTTGGCAAGCATATGTGTGCATTACTTATTGCTTTAACTTACTAATGGGTGAGATCCTTTTGTGAGTCAATAAACTCGATATCTTGGGTAATAATAATGCATACATGATGTGTCGTGCAATATGCATGAGCACCGTGTCGTGGTGCGCCAGGTTGATGATGTTCTTTTGAGAAAACACAAGTTCATGTTGAAACCCTGCAGGTGGAATTTATTCCGTACATGAGTAAAGCTTGTGTGGTACTATTCAAGGTTTTAGATGTTAATTAATTATAGCTGTCAGAGGCTGACATAATTAATTAATGAACATTATATCTTAAACACGGGGAATGACTGAACTAAAGGAGAAAACATATTCGCAAATATGTATTAAATTGGTAGGTCAGTTTTACTTCTTTAGTGGAATAAAAGTAAAACTTAATTTATATTAATTATATCCTAAGTTTATTGGATATTGGATATTAAATAAATTAGTGGGCCAGTTTAATATTCTTCTAGATCCCTATTGTAGCCCAATATGACTTTAATGGACTAGAGATAGAAAAAGAGATAGAGGCCCAAACCCAGTAGGGTTGGGACACTGGATTTCGACCACCCTCCTATAAATAAGAGGGTGGGGGGTTCGAAATCCACTACTGCAAAATCAGCCCCTCTTGTGTTCTCTTTATCTCCACAGATTCTATACCAATCTATTAGATTTCAGCCCACCCTGAATCTAGATACAGTCTGGGAATACAACAGAAGATCTCGGAGTAGAATATAAGTGGAGGCCACCATTTTCAGTAGAGAGAAAGAGGGCGCCAGTTTCGTTTCATTCAACAACAAGATCAGATCTTTGATCTTGTCCTAAGACCGTCTGACAAATTGTAAGTAGATTCGTTTCTATGTTTTCCGCCCTGTTAGATTCGAATCTTCTATGCATGTTATTATGTCATACGTGTATAAACATTTTTACATACATAAAATTATGATTTGCATGAATACGAGGATTAAATGAACATCAAGTAGATCCTGCGGTGGTTTAATTTGAAAAAAGCCCAACAATTGGTATCAAAGTGGGTTTTGGCGCTGTTCTAGGATTAATCCGGGCATAAATTCGATATACACAATTAAATTTGATGATAAATTTATGCTGTTTAAATTTTCAGATTTAATTAGTCATGTATTTCGATTTTATTGTATTCGAAACTTGGAAGAATTTTTGAATGAATTCGAAAATTCTAGTTTTGAGTTGTTGTGAATTTTCAGTCACTATGTAATAAAGATTTGGAATGATATTTGATGTTCTTGAAATTTTCAATTTTTATTTCATAGGGGTCGAAAATTTGAAGATCAAGTTTTTCGAAATTTGATGTTTAAAAATTCCCTAATTTTTGTCTATAATTTTTGGCACCTAGGATTTAATCTTGGATGATTTTTTTATCAATTTCAAATTTTCAAATTTAATTCTAGGTGTGGTTCGAATATTATGGTGTTTGGGATTAGATTTGGTATTTTTGATGTTTATCTTAAAATTACCTAATTCTAATCTAGATCGATTTGAAAATAGAATTTTAAATCTTGGAAGATTTGAAGTGGATCAAATTTCCAGATTTATCTTTCTTATTATTTTTGAAATCTATGGTATTTTATTTGGAATAGTTTTTTGATTAATATCAAAATTTCCAAGCATGTTATTTTATGTTAATTTCTCATTTTAATAAATTAATTCGGAGAAGATTTTGATAAAAATCAAATTTGTTTATTAATGAGGATCGAAAATTATGTGTATTAGACTAAGATTTGATATTATTTGATGTATATTTCAATTTACCTAATTTTAATCTAGATAGATTTGAAAATAGAATTTTAAATTTGGAAGAATTTGAAGTGGATCAAATTTTCAGATTTATTATTTATGAAATTTTCGAAATCAATGGCATTAAAATTGGATAAGGTAATTTTTGGATATAGATAAGTAATTATCAAAATTCAATTGTGATAAGGATGTAAATTAGGATAAGGTTTGGAAGGTTTTGAAGTGGATCAAATCTCCAAACCCTATCCTTGAAGATTTCGATCCTTAGGATAAATATTTGGATTGGATTTTTAATTTATATCAAGATATCCAAATATTATTTAATTAGGGTGGTTCGAAAATATTAAATAAATTTGGTGAATAATTTTAATTAATTTCCAGATTTATTTTGGGATTATTTTTGAAAATTACAAGATTTAAATTGGAGGATAATTATTTTAATTTCCAATTTTTATCTTGTGGATAATTTCAAATTTGTTAATTTAATTAATTGTAAAATTTGAATATTATTATTCATGCATAGATATCATATGTTATTTTATGTGAATCATATAAATATGATTGTTGGATTTGTAGACTGTGTTTGTTTGCAGGTTTACCAACTATCATGGCTCCTTTATTTATGTGATATATGTTTATGTTGAATGAATGTTTGGCTGTATGCTGGTTTGGCTACACGGTTTTTAATCCATGAGAAAATTCATGGATTAGGTATAGGTTTTATTTTACGTTGTTTTAATATAATAGATATAAAGCTGTTAGACTGAGTTTTTGAATTGTAATTTTTATTCTAGCAATATTAGATTTTTTCTTTTGGAATAGATAGTCTGTCTTGAATAAAGATCGGAGATCAACTCAAAGAAGGAAAGTAGTTCAGTACCAAGAAAGAAGGTTCACTGGTTCACGTCCCGAAACCCTAATTGGAGCTAGGATTTCGGCAAGGTGCGGTGAAGGGGGCGGCGGCCATAGCCCTGTTTCCGGAGCTTACTTTCCTATTTTATTTCATCAATGAACATGAGATATAAGCCATGATAGTTGGAATATTACTGTTACTTATTATGTTGTTGTGAAGCATGCAGTGGTTATTTATCTTTTTATGTGATGATGTTTGCATGTTCTTAATAATGGGATAAAATGAAACCACAAGCATAAATAACTAAGTGGGAGAGATTCATACCAAAGTATGTAGAAATCTCATACGGTCTCCATTAAAATCTGGTTTAATTGAGAAGTAATGGGCATGCGCGTTGACATCGGTCTTCCTCCATATCGGATGTGTCATATCACAGATTTCTCTAGAAATTAAATCTCCTAAATGGATAGCTGTAGAACACTGTTAGAACTAACTGACTCCTCCATCTGGAGCAGTTAAATTCGAATAGTGCTCTTGGTGCGAAGATAATGGTGTGCACACTAAAATGTAATTTAATAAACATGCACATGATCGTGGCTTATCTGTTAGACGATTACATGACCGTGTTTATTATCTGGCTATTAATTTGCTTATTGTAAGAAAACTTAATTGGAGGCAAATTAAAGATTTAACCTATTTAAAAATGAATTTTATAAATATCCACACTATCGTGGCTTATAAAAGACGTTCTTAAAGTGTCGGTGGAAAAGTATATAATTTTTGTGAGGTTTTCAATTATATACTATTTATCCTAAACGTGTTTGTGACTGTACTGCATGTTTTATTTTCAGTTATTTCATATCATCAATGGCACTCTCCAATCTGTCCTCAATCCTCAAAGAAAACAAACTTGTCGGTGAAAACTACAATAATTGGATTAATAACCTTAACCTCGTTCTAGTTGCTGAGGGACACAAGTTTGTACTTGAAGAGGTTTGTCCTCAGAAGCTAGATGAGGGTTCTGACGAACTCCAAAAGGTTGCATATGATAAGTGGGTTAAGTCTAATGAGATAGTCCGCTGTTACATTCTGGCATCCATGTCGAATGTGTTGCAACATTAGCATGAACCTATGAAAACCGCTTATGATATCATGTACAACCTTAGGCAACTCTTCGCTCATCAGAACCGCTCGGCATGCCATTTGGCAATGAAGAAGTTAATGGATGCGAGAATGGCTGACTCCATACCTGTTAGGGATCACGTTCTCATGATAATGGGGTATCTGGCTGAAATCGACATTGTTCTTCATAGCTTGTCCTCGAAGTTTGAGCAGTTCAGGTTGAACTTTAACATGATCAAAAAGGATGTCAGCCTGACTAAACTGCTCATTGACGCGCGGTCGTTTCGCGCTCAAAAATATATTTATAAACTCATGTGCCCACAGCGAGCGTAGCTAGCCAATGAGTACGGGTCGATCCCACAGAGAGCTGTTGCGATTCTATCTTCAAGTAACCAATCACAAAGGGGGGTTTGGTGTTGTCACTAAACTGAATTTAAATCTGCAAAAGGAACTAAAGAAAATATCAAATAACAAAAGGTTCTAGCATTTGAATTAGAATTTGGTTTAAACATAAAACAGCTCGATCATGGGCACACCGATTTTCATACATGATAGATCATCTAGTTATGGTGACCGGATTCCTCTCTGCGTCTCCTCATCCATCCTTTCATTTTAGGTTTAAAAGTGATTCCTCTTCTATTAAACCCCTAACTAGTTACCCACCTCCCGATTCCTCTAAGAGATGTAAGGAAACAAGCAGCACTGTGCCCTAGATGGACCCAGATCTGTTGTGTTCAACTGATTCCTCTTTTGCCCACAACACCCTATTAATTTCCTTATTACTATATGAACCGACACACAGTCACGATTTGCCAATTCAACTAATAGTGGTGTGCCCTCTTTACCTAAAGAGTGATCAGCCACAGTGGACACTTCAGACACACACTCACGTGGAGCAAGGCTCAAGATTTAACGGAAACTTATCATGCATTATTATGCCCATTTTGGCCTCACGAGTCCAAATTTATGCTCAAACCAATTTCATTGTTTAAATGCCAGAATTAAAGATCTAGCTAAGAAGGCTAGACATAATTGAAATTGCAGAAATTAACGACATAAAATAAACAAGAACTTACAGAATTAATTAAGCAAAATCTCAACTCCAACATTGAGAAGCATAAACATAACCTAAGTCCCGAAGGTTTAAGACCTTTCGGATTGTTTTTGGCTGCTTAAGCAGCGTACTGAAAATGAAATGCAGAAATATAAAATGTAGAAATGTTTCAGATTATCTAAAAGATACTTTTCCCAGTGATTAAACTTGCTTAAATAGTTACATTTCCGAGTGGAGTTTTCCCCTACAGGTGGGGGTCTTCTGCTATAATTCCAGAATGACGTGCCCTCTCTGATCGGGTTAGATAAGCTTCAGCTTTATCAAATCCCTATTTTTTAGGGATTGCAATTTATCTCTTCGATTGAGCTTATCTCTTTGTTGCAGCGCCTTCTAGGAGTCCAGCTTAGTTCCAACTCTCCTTAGGAAGTGTAGCTATCTTCCACCATCTCTCCTCTAACTAATTTCTGAGTTTCTCGGGAATGCTCATTCTGATCTGTGGTCGAGTCTGTGCGAGTACTGTGGGCACGGCATCATCTGTCAGCTCCATCCGTATCTGATATGCCCACTTCACCGACCGAATATGGGATGGATACTGAAGAAGTCCCCTGTGCCTCTGAGGAACATATGTATGAGATAAACGTGAATAACTGGGCATAAAATGCCCCTTCCGCCAGACTCGACTCTTGGAATGCCCTTTTGACCGCAACCTGGTTCTTTTCGACTCAAAACACACTAAAAAGGGACATTTATAGAGAATAAAATGCCCATAAAATACGAAATAAATGGACTTATCACCTCCACACACTTTAAGCATGATTGTCCTCAAGCATGGGGTGCAACGCATCCATAAGCATGCAAACTGTTACTCAGCGTGGGCACATCAGAAATAATCTAACAATATTTCAAAGTTTCAGCATACCAAAAATAGGTAAAAAATGAGTTTAGCTTGGTGTTCCTCACAGACTCTCTTCACTCAGCGTATACAGTCAATTCGGCTGTAATTCTATACAAATTCGTCCCATAAGTTTATCAAAGTTCTGCTGTTTATTCTCCAGAAACCATGATGCATTAGTATCAATAGGGCTTTTTAGGCTACAGTGGCGTTTTAAGTGGGAGGGGTTTTTATTGATTGTACAGACCCCTCCCTAGCTCCTTTCTATTCACTACCCTACTGTGCCTAGTTCAGGCACTGAATTCTTCTTATTTTAGGCATTCTGAACACTTAAGACTCGGGGGATTTTTATTCAAACTCTTTTTTTTCTCTTTTTTTTCTTTTTTTTATATATATTAATTCTTACCCTTTTCTTTTCTGGCCATTCATATATATGCCTTCCCAAAAACGACTCTGCCTTTCCCATTTTGTCTTTTTAGATTTTATAATGCCTTGGCTAAGTATAAACCACCCCGAAACAAAATCGACCAGGGCATTTTATAGGCTCAAAGGGGCTGCAAGGGCTGTGTTATTGGTGGGAGTTATTTTATCTCAGTGGTTTAGCAAAAATATGGCCTATCTCATCTACATGTGCATCAATAATTCCCAGAGTTAAACACAGAACAGAGGCAAATTCTAGAATATCATAAGCACAAAATTATTCACACTTATAAATGAAAGAAAATTGTAAAATGAAGCATACATCATATAGGCTCAAGTCTCACAGGGTATGCTAAACTCGTTCGTCATTCCTATCTTAAGTGGGCATGCTGATTTTTTTGTAAAGCAATTAAAGTTGGATCATCACGTGAAATGCCCACACAGACTCATAGAATAGCATGCTTTGACTCAACTACCCACCTACACACTTTGCAACTTGCAAAGTGTGGACACAGACTCAAACAACATGACAACAAAGAAAACAGAAAAAAAAAACAAAAACAAAACAAAATCTAATCTATAAGGATAGAAAGAACCAGGCTAGTCGGTTGCAGGCGTTGGGTAGGAGAACCCAACATGTTTGAAATAGGCCTTCAGGGCTGCTTCGATTCGGGTCAGTTTTTCATTGGTCTGGAACTGGGCATTCTCGATCAACTCAAGCCTTCTCATGATCACTGCGACTGGGTGTTCCCTCTACGGTGCCTTCTCCACTGGTGGTTTCCTCGATGAACCTGCCATTGCTAAAAGCATGCTCGAGGGGTCTGCCCCCGGTACAAAGAAAATAGGTTTTCCATCCTCATCGTCAACCATATCTTGCATCCTCCTCAAGCAGTTATGATCAAAATATTCACGGGGAAGGGGGATTAAATCAGTAGCATGCAAATCAAGGAGCCTATGTCTAACAGCAATTTGGGTGATCAATTGGGCACAAGAAATACGATGCCTAGGGTGTGTTTTAATCTCCCTAAAGTGTGCAATGGCCACAGAGCTAAAATTAATTTTGATTTTATGCACCATGCACCACAAAATAAATAGCTCTTGATTAGTGATTGAATTAGAGTTATCCTTACGACCGAAGAAGTTATAGGCTGACACCCTATGGCAAAATCTCAAAGCATCATTATTTAAGCAATACCCCTTTGTGAATCCGATTTGAAAAACAGATCCATCCCCAATATCAACCCATTTCGCATCGATTCCTTCTATAGAGTCGGGCACTACAGTTACGGCATCGACATACTCCTCATCCTGGAGGCCCAAATATGTCACGATGCTCAACAACATGTTCAAGTCATCAGCCGACATAGAATACTCCTACCCATCAGTTTAAAAGATAAAACCCTAGTAGATGTAGCAGGCTTATTCACAGCTTTAATTTTCAAGTTTTAGACAAAATCACGAGATAAAGAAGCAAAAATCACACATTCCATATCCAGAAAACACTCCCAACCGATTGCAGAAAACAAGTCCCTTACCTCCTGCTCTATACCAAGAGTTGTGAGCGTCTCACGGTGGACTCCTTTTGAATTTATAATGCCCCTGACTGGTCGCGAGCCACTACTGGGCTTACTTGGTGTGGGGCTCCCCACCTCTCTACCCCTTTTGGGCATAGAGGCTGAAGTGCCCTCTTCAGCCTTCCTCTTTCGTGAAGAGGCCTCTCCATCCAGCTTGGCTCCAGCTTTTACACTTACAAATTTAGCCACCCTTCACCTGGGTGAGGAGTCTTCCGAGGGCTCTTTAGTGCCTGCCTGAGTTTGGAAGGGCGCACTAGTCTCTTGCTGCTCTTGCTCTTCTTCAGTATCCCCTTGCTGGGATACTTTTGGCTGCTCGGTTGGCCTTGGAATGGGTTCGCCAACCTTCCTTTTTCCTTTTGCTTTCTCCAATGCCCGCTTCTTGATGTCAGCGGGTACCTCATCCTCTTCTTGTTGTTCAAAAAGTGGTATCTTCTATGGTTGTGGCTCAGCCTCAATGTCTTCTATTTCAGTCAAATACTTGTCCAAATCAGTATCTTTGTATCCTTCCTTATCACCCTCTTCTCTTCCTTCGATTTCCTCTCCTTCTTCGTCATCTTCCAAGTCCTCGATCTCCACCGATGGCACAGGGGTCGGAGTCGTAGTAGGCTTTTTAGCCTTCTTCTTCTCAGCCCCTTTTCTAAGTTTTGGTTTGGGCTCTTCAGTAGCCTCGTCCTCCTGCATGCCCTTTGCAGTAGCCTCATCATCTTGCTGCTACGTTTAAGTCGGAGTTGTAGAACTTTCCTTCATCACCTCAACCTTAGGCGCAGGCTCCTTCTCTGGCGGAGTCTCCTTAGAAGGTTTACTCGAAGTGGCTGCCTCAGACGCAGCTTTTTTCTTGGACTTGGCAGAGGGTTTCTTTATGACCTTGGCTGGAGCGGGCTCTTCAGAGACAGTAGGAGTCTCAAACTCCAAGTGTGCCTTTGGTCCAGCCTTGGGTACAACCTTCTTTCCTCTGGTCTTCACCATTGCTGAGCTTTAGAGTTTTCAAAAATTAGAGTTGCAGAAGAAATCGAGAGAGAGTGTGTTCTGATTTTTTTTTTAAATAGGCGAGTGAAAGTGATAGTGGGGATTTTGTGGGGTAAGGCTTTTATATAAAAGAAATCACTATTTATGATTTGACTTGAGACTCTTCAGATTCCTTAGGAGTCTCCCAGATCAGTATGCCCTATACTAATGGATAAGCCTTATCCTCTGAAAAATCGGAACAAACTTTATCTCTTCAGAGTACCTCACTTCAGAATCCCTATTTCCAAGGGATTTATTTTATCTTCATCTTTCTCTCT
Organism: Perilla frutescens; assembly: GCA_026008535.1. Lineage (NCBI taxonomy): Eukaryota > Viridiplantae > Streptophyta > Magnoliopsida > Lamiales > Lamiaceae > Perilla > Perilla frutescens. Next base: position 21,304,448 of record BRKX01000004.1, read on the forward strand.
CATTATCTAAACCTGCAAGCACCATACTTATCCAAAACAAGCGTAAAATTGCTCCATAAACTAGTTTAATTAACCGGAAAACTTATTTAAAATAAATAAAAAATAATTAAGACAAATAAACACCTGGGCTGCCTCCCAATAGCACCCCAGTTATTGTCGTGGGCATGACATCACCCCAGATCAGGCGTAATTGGGCTCTGCGAGCCAGATCACTATGACATCTTCATCAGAGTGCCCAAGGTAAGCTTTCACACGGTGACCATTCACTTTGAAATGCCCTCCAGTATCGGGATTTATCAGCTCAATTGCCCCATTTGGGCATTCTGCGTATACCTCAAATGGACCAACCCACTTGGTTCTCAGTCCTCCTCCCATAAGTTTGAACCTTGAGTGGTACAAAAGCACTTTCTGTCTTGGGATGAATCTCTTCCTTCGAATTACTTGATCATGGAGCCTTTTCATTTTTTCCTTGTACAACACCGAATTATCATAGGCCTCCATTCTCATTTCTTCCAGTTCTTGAATTTGAAATTTTTTGAAATGCCCAGCGGCGTCAGGATCCATATTCAGCTTCTGAAGTGCCCATCGTGCTTTGTGTTCTAACTCGACTGACAGATGGCAACACTTTCCAAATAACATCTTGTATAGGGACATCCCAATTGGAGTCTTGAATGCAGTTCGGTATGCCCACAGGGCATCTTCCAGATGAACACTCCAATCTTTTCGGTTCGGAGCCACAACCTTTCCAAGAATGGCTTTAATTTCTCGATTTGTGATTTCAGCTTGGCCATTTCCTTGGGGATGGTAAGGTGTGGTGACCCTATGTTGAACCCCATACTTCTTCAACAATCTTTCCAGCGTTTGGTTACAAAAATGGGTCCCTTAATCACTGATGATGGACTTGGGCACACCAAACCGACTAAAAATGTGGGATTTCAGAAATGCGGCTACCACCCTTGCATCATTGGTAGGAGTGGCCTTTGCTTCTACCCATTTGGACACGTAATCAACTACCAGGATAATGTATTGGTTCCCCCTTCAATTTGGAAAGGGTCCCATAAAATCCATTCCCCAAATATCGAAAATCTCCACTGGCATGATTGGCATCATGGGCATTTCGTTTCTTCTTGTAATGTTCCCTACCCTCTGGCACTGGTCACACCTTCTGTAGACGTTGTGGGCATCCTTGAATATTGTGGGCCAAAAGAACCCACAATCCAAAATTCTCCTCGCTGTTCGGCTTTGTCCGAAATGCCCTCCGCAAGCATAACTGTGATAATGCTTTAGAATTTCATCTATCTCCTCATCAGGGACACATCTTCTGATGATTTGATCAGCACATCTTCTCCATAGAATAGGGCAATCCCATGCATAGAACCTGCTCTCATACCTCAGTTTATTTTTCTGGTACCTTGAGTACCCAATAGGCATTTCTCCAGACTCGAGGTAGTTCACTATATCCGCATACCAGGGTGCTAGTGTGCCCTTTGCTGAATATAAATGCTCATTAGGAAAATGATCGGTAATGGACATTTTGTCGCCTTTCTCATTCAGCACCCGACTTATATGGTCAGCCACCAAGTTCTGTGCCCCACTCTTATCTTTTATTTCGATATCAAAATCTTGTAAAAGCAGGATCCACCTAATTAGTCTTGGTTTCGTCTCCTTCATGGCCATCAAGTGCCTCAGGGCACCATGATCTGTATAGACAATGCTCTTTGCTCCCAAGAGATAAGATCGAAACTTCTCAAATGCAAACACTACTGCCAATAGCTCCTTTTCAGTAGTGGTGTAATTACACTGTGCCCCATTCAGAGTGTTGGAGGCATAGTAAATTACATGGCTTTCTTTTCCTCTCTTCTGACCTAGTACTGCGCCCACAGTGTAGCCACTGGCGTCACACATAATCTCAAAGGGCATTCCCCAATCTGGTGGTTAAATGACTGGTGCCGTGACCAGCTGCTTCTTCAGAAAATTGAATGCCTTCTTACACTCTTCATCGAATTCAAAGGGAACTTCTTGCTGCAATAAGTGAGTAATAGGCTGGGCAATTTTTGCAAAGTCCTTAATGAACCTCCTGTAAAATACAGCGTGCCCCAGAAATCCTCTCACTTACTTCACAGAAGTGGGATATGGTAATTTTTCTATTATATCCACATTGGCTTTATCAACCTCAATGTCCCTCTCAGAAATCACATGTCCAGTACAATGCCCTCTCTGACCATGAAATGACATTTTTCATAGTTCAGCAATAGGCATTTGTCCACACAACGCTGCAACACCTTCTCCAAATTATCTAAACATCGATCAAAACAGCTCTCGTATACTATGAAGTCATCCATGAATACTTCAATGCAGTTCTCGAGCAAATTAGAGAATATGCTCATCATACATCGCTGAAATGTGCCAGGAGCATTGCAAAGGCCAAAGGGCATTCTGCGATAGGAAAATGTGCCGAATGGGCATATGAATGTTGTTTTCTCCTGGTCCTCTTGACTTACTGCAATCTGCATGTATCTTGAGTATCCATCCAAGAAACAAAAGAACTTGTTTCCTGCGAGTCTTTCCAACATCTGGTCAATGAACAGAAGTAGGAAATGATCCTTCCGCGTGACCGTGTTTAGCTTTCGGTAGTCGATGCAAACTCTCCAGCCAGTTTGCAGTCGTGTGGGAACAAGCTCTCCTTTCTCATTTTTTACAACTTGAATGCCCGACTTCTTAGGGACAACATGGATTGGACTGACCCACTTGCTATCTGAAATTGGGTATATAATGCCCTAGTCCAGTAGCTTAATTATCTCTTTTAGCACCACATCCTTCATCATCAGATTTAGCTTTCTTTATGGATCATGAACGGGTTTAACATCATCTTCCAACAATATTTTGTGCATGCAAACCGCTGGGCTAATGCCCTTTATATCTGCCAAAGTCCATCCGAGTGTCTCCTTGTACAGTCTCAACAATCTCAAAAGGCGGTCCTCATTAGCTTGATTCAACCCCGCACTTATGATTACAAGGAGAGTCTCATTATTCCCTAAATAGGCATATTTCAGATACCTTGGTAATGCCTTCAACTCCAGCATGGACGCTTTGATAATAGAAGGCATCAGCTTATCATCATTTATCCGAATGGGCACACCATAGTCCACACATCCGTATGGCATTTCTTCCAATGAGTACAACATCATAATTCCATCCCTTATGTCATCATCCTCGTCCAAGGCATCCTGGTCATTCAGTACATCCCATAATGCCCACTCCAGTGATTCTCTGTTGCATACCATGGATAAAGTAGAATGGCTCGGAGGATGAAATGTGTTCACAAAATTGCCATTTTCTGTATCCGGAGGGGTGCTTCATGGCTTCAAAAATGTTGAACTTCACCTTCTCCCCATCAAACTCACACGTCAGTGTGCCCTTGTCCACATCAATCTTAGTTCGAGCTGTCTTCATGAAAGGTCTTCCCAGCAACAAAACTGAAGATTTTGAAGTTGCTGTGCCCATGTCAAGCACATAAAAATCTGTTGGAAAAATAAGCTTGTCCACTTTAACCAATACATCTTCAATGAGGCCTTCTGGATACACATTCGATCGGTCAGCTAGCTGAATGACTACACGGGTCTCCTTCAGAGGTCCAATCTTCAATTCTTTAAACACCGACAGGGGCATTACATTGATTGATGCCCCCAAATCCAGCATGGCCTTTTCGACTTTTCTGTCTCTAATAATGCAAGGGATCAGAACATCCCTGGATCGTCACATTTCTTGGGTAATTTTTTCTGTATCACAGCCGATACATTCTCCCTAACTAGAAACCTTGCATCGTCATTGAATCGCACCTTTCTTGTACAAAGCTCCTTTAGAAACCGGGCATACCACGGTACTTGCTTGATTGCTTCGATCAGTGGGATGTTGATCTCCACCTTGCTGAATACTTTCAGCATCTCCCTGGTTTCTTCTTCTTTTCTATTTTGTGCCAATCTCCCTGGAAAGGGAGGTTTCTGTCTCTCTGGAATGGACACCTTGGTAGGCTGCTTCACTTCCGGGATGAGCACAGTATTAGTCTGCTCAGCTTCTTGTGCCTTGTCTTCTGTGGGAATTTTTTCCACTTCTTCCTCCAAGGGCACATCATCCTTCTCTTCTCTTGGCCTGACCATCTCCGGAAGCTCCTTTCCACTCCTCAATGCTACTGCATTCACTTGTTCTCTTGGATTCTCGACCTGGGAGGGTAATTTTCTATTTTTCTCCTCCATCTTGTGCATGGCTTGAGCCAACTGATTGATTTGCTTGCTCAAATGCGAGAGACCAGCTCGAGTCTCTTGCTTAAACTTCTCATTCTCCTCAGCCATAGCAAACACAAGATCTTCTAGCTTTTGCTTCCTTTCTTCCTTTGGTGGTGGCAATGAGTGTGCAGGATGCCCATCCTATGGCCTTCTCTATCTAAAATTTTCATGGTCTCTCCAGCCAGGATTATAAGTCTGGGAATGGGGATCATATCTTCTGGAATGCCCATTCTGGCCCCCTATAGCATTCACATCTTCCATTTCGTGTTGTAGAGTAGGGCATTCATCAGTGAAATGAGATATGCTTTTGCATACCCCACAAGGTCTGGGCTTCCTCGCCATGCTTGCACCGGACAAGATTTTTTTGATCTTCTCGCACAATCTATCAATCATGCTGTCCTGGTCCGGTGCCATTTCTGATTCACTTACAATCCGAATGCCCTCTCCATCGAAGTATTGGTTGTCTTCAGCCATTTCTGTGAGAATTCTGAATGCTTCAATAGGCTGTTTGTTCAAAATGGATCCTCCACATGATGAATTCACGATCGTCCTCTCATGTGGTCTCAATCCTCCGACAAAATACTGAATCAAATCGTGTTCAGTAATCTGGTGTTGTGGGCATTTCACCAGCATCGTCTGGAATCTTCCCCAATAGTCATAGAAACTTTCGTTAGTTCCCATCTTTAGGCTCCTTATCCTTCTTCTCATTTCTTGCACTCTGGATGCTGGAAAATATTTCTCCAAAAACTTCTGTTGAAGTTGTCTCCATGTGGTCACAGCGCTAGTGGCTAGTGTATACAGCCAGTCCCGTGCCCCATCTTGAAGAGTGAAAGGGAACGAGACCAACCGCACATACTCTTCTCGTCCATGGTCGGATGGTTGAGTTTGGCAAACCATCTCAAAATCTTGCAAGTGCCTTTGTGGATCCTCTCCAGGCATTCCGTGAAACTTCGGTAAGATCTGGATAAAGTTTGTATGAATATCCTAGTTCTGAGTCACAGCAAGAGTATAATGCCCATTGGATGCAGACTCATGTTGGTCGGGAAAACCAACTGCCTTAAAGTCCTGTTATCATCCGCGCTCAAAAATATATTTGTAAACTCCTGTGCCCACAGTGAGTGTAGCTAGCCAATGAGTACGGGTCGATTCCACAGAGAGCTATTGTGATTCTATCTTCAAGTAACCAATCACAAAGGGGGGTTTGGTGTTGTCACTAAACTGAATTTAAATCTGCAAAAGGAACTAAAGAAAATATTAAATAACAAAAGGTTCTGGCATTTGAATTAGAATTTGGTTTAAACATAAAACAACTCGATCATGGGCACACCGATTTTCATACATGATAGATCATCTAGTTATGGTGACCGGATTCCTCTCTGCGTCTCCTCATCCATCCTTTCATTTTAAGTTTAGAAGTGATTCCTCTTCTATTAAACCCCTAACCAGTTACCCACCTCCTGATTCCTCTAAGAGATGTAAGCAAACAAGTAGCAGTGTGCCCTAGACGGACCCAGATCTGTTGTGTTTAACTGATTCCTCTTGTGCCCACAACACCCCATTAATTCCCTTATTACTATATGAACCGACACACAGTCATGATTCACCAATTTAATTAATAGTGGTGTGTCCTCTTTACCTAACGAGTGATCAGCTACAGTGGACACTTCAGACACACACTCACGTGGAGCTAGGCTCAAGAATTAATGGAAACTTATCATGCATTATTATGCCCATTTTGGCCTCACGAGTCCAGATTTATGCTCAAACCAATTTCATTGTTCAAATGCCAAAATTAAAGATCTAGCCGAGAAGGCTAGACATAATTGAAAATGCAGAAATTAACGACATAAAATAAACAAGAACTTACTGAATTAATTAAGCAAAATCTCAACTCCAACGTTGAGAAGCATAAACATAACCTAAGTCCTGAAGGTTTAAGACCCTTCGGATTGTTTTTGGCTGCCTAAGTAGTGTACTGAAAATGAAATGCAAAAATATAAAATGTAGAAATGTTTCAGATTGTCTAAAAGATACTTTTTCCAGTGATTGAACTTGCTTAAATAGTTACATTTCTGAGTGGAGTTTCCCCCCACAAGCGGGGGTCTTCTGCCGAAATTCCGGAACGGCGTGCCCTCTCTGATCGGGTTGGATAAGCTTCAGCTTTATCAAATCCCTATTTTTTAGGGATTTCACTTTATCTCTTCGATTAAGCTTATCTCTTTGTTGCAGTGCCTTCTAGGAGTCCAGCTTAGTTCCAACTCTCCTTCGGAAGTGTAGCTATCTTCCACCATCTTTCCTCCAACTGATTTCCGAGTTTCTCTGGAATGCCCATTCTGATCTGTGGTCGAGTCTGTGCGAGTACTATGGGCACGGCATATGAGGAACATATGGGATGGATACTGAAGAAGTCTCCTGTGCCTCTGAGGAACATATGTGTGAGATAAATGTGAATAACTAGGCATAAAATGCCCTTTCTGCCAGACTCGACTCTTGGAATGCCCTTTTGACCACAACCTGGTTCTTTTCGACTCAAAACACACTAAAAAAGGACATTTATAGAGGATAAAATGCCCATAAAAACATGAAATAAATGGACTTATCACTCATAGATCTTCAGGCAGCTGAATTGCTCCAAAAAAGTGACCCTCAGGCCCACATAGCTGAGAAAGGGGCGTCTTCTTCTGGTGGAAAAAGGAAGAAGAGATACACCCCCAAAAAGGCTGAAGATGCGGTGCCTAAGGTGATGAAGCCAAAGGCAAAGATTCCTCCTGAGGATTTCAAGTCGAAGACTAAGTGCTTCAAGTGCGGCCAACCAAGTTACTAGAAGGCGGTGTGCCCTAACAAGAAGAAGAAGAGAGGTACATCTCACACTCTCGTTGTAGAAACATGTTTAGCAACTTGTTCTACCCAGTCATTAGTAGTAGATACTGGAGCTACTGAACATGTTTACATGTCTTTGCAGGGATTCCTGGTAAAAAGACAGTTGAGTGAGAATGAGATCACCGTCTACATGGGCAATGCTACGAGAGTGGCGGCTGTTGCAGTGGGAGACATTATTTTACCTTTCAGTAGTGATAGAACTTTGGTTTTGAAAGATTGTCTTTATGTGCCTGGTTTTAGGTGAAACTTGATTTCAGTTTCTAAATTGATTATGGATGGATATTATGTTTCTTTTTATAACAAAGTAGTTATCTTTAGTGGTAAACATTTTATCTATTCTGGCACATTGGATGGACACTTATACTTTCTTAAACCAATTGAAAATACTACATAAAGACAACTGTTGAATACATTGATCATAAACCCTAACAAGAGAAAAGAACCTTCAGACCTGAATCAAACCTATCTTTGGCATCTAAGGCTAGGTCATATTAACCTTAAGAGGATACAAAGGCTTGTAAATGATGGACCATTGTCTTCTTTGGTACTGGAATCATTTCCTTTGTGTGAATCCTATTTGGAAGGTAAGATGACCACGCATCCTTTCCAGTCAAAAGGAAATAGATTCGAAGGGCTATTAGATTTGATTCACTCTGACCTGTGCTGCCCTATGTCAATTCAAGCTCGATGAGGGTTTGAGTATTTCATCATTCTCATTGATGATTACTCAAGATACGGATATATCTACCTGTTACGTCGCAAGTCTGAATACTTTGAGAAATTCAAAGAGTTTAAGGTGGAAGTGGAGAAATGAACAAGTAGAAGTATCAAGTCACTACGTTCTGATCATGGTGGCGAGTACCTCTCAACCGAATTTAGGGATTACATGGTAGAGAATGGGATTACCTCCCAGTTGACTGCGCTTGAAAGGCCACATCAGAATGGTGTGGCGGAAAGAAAGAATCGAACACTGTTAGAGATGGTTAGATCGATGATGAGTTATTCTGAGTTGCGAATTTCATTCTAGGGATATGTCCTAGAAACAACAACCTATATTCTTAACTTGATTCCATCAAAATCAGTTCCTTCTACGCCCACAGAACTGTGGACTGGATGAAAGCCCAGTTTGAACCATATTCGGATTTGAGGTAGCCCAGCACACGTGTTGGATAAGAAAGCTGATAAGCTGGCTCCTCGTACTGATTTAAGGTTGTTCGTTGGATATCTTAGGGGAATGAAATTTGGTTTGTTTTATAGTCCTAAGGATAAGAAGATCATTATCAGCACCAATGCTCGATTCTTAGAAGAAGACTATGTTATAAACTACAAACCAATGAGTCAAATCATCCTTCAAGAGTTAAGAGGGGAAGGATCGAATCCTACACCAGTTGTACAAGAAGAGGTACCACCAGACACTACACAACGTGTCATAGAAGTACAGGTTCTGTCTCGTCGCAGTGGGAGGATTGTACGTCAACCTGATAGATTCATTGGTTTGGGAGAGTCTTCAGATTTCCCAAAGGGGCTAAATGAATTGGATCCCAGGACCTATGATGAGACAATTTAAGATAAAGATGCAGATTCTTAGAAAACTGCAATGGAGTCTGAGATTGGATCTATAGATCGCAATCAAGTCTGGGAACTCGTGGAACCACTTGATGGGGTAAAACCCATTAGCTGTAAGTGGGTCTACAAGTGCAAGAGAGGAGCTGGCGGGAAGGTTGAAACCTTCAAGGCTAGATTGGTGGCAAAAGGGTATACTCAGAAAGAAGGGATTGATTATAAGAAAACCTTTTTGCCGGTAGCCATGCTTAAGTCAATCCGGATTCTCTTGTCTATTGCCACTCATTTGGATTATGAGATCTGGCAGATGGATGTTAAGATAGCTTTCCTAAACGGAAGTCTTAAGGAAAACATTCACATGAAGCAACCAGAGGGATTTATTGCTAAGGGCCAAGAGCACTTGGTGTGTGAGCTTAAGAGATCCATTTATGGACTTAAGCAGGCATCAAGATCTTGGAACTCCGATTTGATGAGGTTATCCAATCATATGGATTCGTGCAAAGTCTGGATGAGAGCTGTGTGTACAAGAAATGTGACGAAAATGTGGTGGTTTTTCTCGTACTTATGTTGACGACATCTTGCTTATTGGATACAATAAGAAGGCATTGCCGAACATTAGAGTGTGGTTGTCCAAACAATTCGATATGAAGGATCTAGGTGAAGCCGGACATGTCCTTGGCATCAAGAGCATTCGAGATCGCCAGAAAATGATGTTATGTCTGTCCCAGGTGACTTATATCGATACATTGCTAGCTAGGTTTGGCATGCAAGATTCTAAGAAAGGATTTATACCTTACAGGCATGGAATTCATCTATCCAAGGAAATGTATACCCAAACACAGTCTGAGATAGAAGAGATGAAGAAAGTACCATATGCTTCGGCTGTGGGAAGTTTAATGTATGCCATGCTATGCACTACGCCTGATATATGCTATGCCATCGGCATGGTAAGCAGATATTAGTCTAATCCTGGACAAGGTCACTGGACTGCGGTCAAAAACATTCTCAAGTACCTTAAAAGGACTCGAGATTACATGTTGGTATTCCGCTCTGATAGTCTAGTGCCTTTGGGTTATACGGACTCAGATTTTCAATCCGATAAAGATCAGAGTAAATCTACCTCGGGCTATGTGTTTACATTAGGAGGTGGAGCCATCGCATGGATGAGCATAAAGTAGAAATGCATTGTTGATTCAACCATGAAAGTCGAGTATATAGCTGCCTCTGAGGCTGCAAAAGAGGCTGTCTGGATCCGCGGGTTCCTAGTGGGCTTGGGCATGGTTCCTGAGTTGCCTAAGACTATCACGATATACTGTGATAATTCTGGTGCAGTGGCGAACTCGAAGAAACCCAGAGCCCACAAGGCAAGTAAACACATAGAGAGAAAGTACCATCTTATACTAGAAATCGTGAAGAGAGGAGATGTGGCAGTGGTCAAGATTGCATTGGAGGACAACCTGGCTGATCCATTCATGAAGAGCCTGCCAGCTAAGACCTTTGATGGTCACGTGGAGAAAATGGGAGTGAGATGTAAACCTTGTGGTGCAGTTTGAGTTGATAGTTTTGATTGGAGAGTTAGCCAGTTAGTTTTTATGCTTGCAAGACATGCTTCAAGTATAAGTGGGAGATTGTTAGTTTTGTATACTAGAAAGACAGGTCTTTGTATACTTTTCTAATGATATGATGATATAAATTGAAAGTTATTGCAGTCACTGATTGCATTTAGATTATTTTATATAATTGTTCTATGCAATGTTCCATATACTTACATTGTAGATGATATGGTGTGGGAAGTCACACAGTAAGATCATATCATTAGAACCTTGTATTGTATTAAAGAGCTCATGGCTTAGATGGTCCTGAACACACCATCGGTACACCGTAGAATAATTTGATAAGTTAGTTTATCTTGACTAACTGATTATTCTAGTACACTTGATAGTATATTGAGGATGATCACGATAGGATACTATTCTCTGTCTCTGACCCAGATAGTGAGAGAATAAAGATCCTCAGAGTTCGGGTTCTGAACTCATGTTTGTTGGTGAGCATATGTGTGCATTACTTATTGCTTTGACTTATCAATGGGTGAGATCCTTTTGTGGATCAATAAACTCGATATCTTGGGTAATAATAATGTATACATGATGTGTCGTGTAATATGCATGAGCACCGTGTCCTGGTGCGCCAGGTTGATGATGTTCTCATGAGGAAACACAAGTTCATGTTGAAACCCTGCAGGTGGAATTTATTCCGTACATGAGTAAAACTTGTGTGGTACTACTCAAGGTTTTAGATGTTAATTAATTATAGCTGTCAGAGGCTGACATAATTAATTAATGAACATTATATCTTAAACATGGGGAATGACTGAACTAAAGGAGAAAGCATATTCGCATATATGTATTAAATTGGTAGGTCAGTTTTACTTCTTTAGTGGAATAAAAGTAAAAATTAATTTATTTAATTATATCCTAAGTTTATTGGGTATTGGATATTAAATAAATTAGTGGGCCAGTTTAATATTCTTCTAGATCCCTGTTGTAGCTCAATATGACTTTAATGGACTAGAGATAGAAAAAAAGATAGAAGCCCAAACCCAGTAGGGTTGGGACACTGCATTTAGACCACCCTCCTATAAATAAGAGGGTGGGGGGTTCGAAATCCACTACTGCAAAATCAGCCCCTCTTGTATTCTCTTTATCTCCACAGATTCCATACCGATCTAGAAGATTTCAGCCCACCCTGAATCTAGATACAGTCCGGGAATACAACAGAAGATCTCGGAGTAGAATATCAGTGGAGAGAAAGGGGGGGCTAGTTTCATTTCATTCAACAACAAGATCAGATCTTTGATCTTGTCCTCAGACTGTCTGACAAATTGTAAGTAGATTCGTTTCTATGTTTTCCGCCCTGTTAGATTCGAATCTGCTATGCATGTTATTATGTCATACGTGTATAAACATTGTTACATACATAAAATTATGATTTGCATGAATACGAGGATTAAATGAACATCCAATAGATCATGCGGTGGTTTAATTCGAAAAAACCTCAACAAAGTTCGCATTAATCGATAACATTAGAACCTGAGTGTTATCCTCTTGAAAAGGAAAACCCTAAGGATGGTACTAATTACTAACCTGATAGCACTCGATCATACTAGAATCATGTTTATCGAATTTTTCAGTGTTTCTTATAATTATTTAGCAAATAATTAAATATATTAGGCTGGAAAAGTATAATAGAACACCTATGGTATATTTCTAAATAAATTTCAATCAAATTAACCTATGACATGTATCATTATTCCCTAAACCTTACTTCTAATGTTGGGCGAACATTACCAAAGTCCCATAGACGTAATAAATAATTACCAAACATGTAAAAATCTGAATCAAATCATTACGAAATATTCTTATAGTAATTTAATTCATTACCGATCAAATCAAAATTAAACCATATAGAACATACATCTGAATTGCCACGTCGATTAGGGTTCTCCGACGCTATAGTTGGTATTTAGATTATGAGGAATTTATCCAAGAAATTTATATGAAGGTTTCAATAATTTGGGAAGAGTTATTTGAAGATGTTGTGAACGATGTGAATATTGTGAAAATGTTGGAGCAGTTGGGTAGTTTTAATTCAACTCTAATGAGTGGTTGAGTATTAGTGCGGTATCATAATTACGATCGCACGAGTAATTGCACTCGATCGCACTAGGATTATTAGACAATTATTATTATTATTATTATTATTATTATTATTATTATTATTATTATTATTATTATTACAATCACACTAGTGAAATGCGCTCGATCGCACTAGCATTATTGAGTGCTTTTTATTTATTTTTAATTCTGATTAGTACACATATTATTATTATTATTATTATTATTATTATTATTATTATTATTATTAATGACATTTATAAATTTTTCAATCACACTAGTAAGAAAAATACTTGATCACACTAGAGACTTTATTATTATTATTATTATTATTAGTATTGTTGTTGTTGTTGTTGTTGTTGTTGTTGTTGTTGTTGCTGCTGCTGCTGCTGCTGTTGTTGTTGTTATTGTTGTTGTTGTTGTTGTTGTTAATAGTGATCACACTCGATAGCACTAGTATGATTTGTAGTCAAAGGACACGTGTATACATCTTTTTACGCAATCATTGTGCACTTACAAAATCTGAAAAAAGTTGAAAATAACCTTACACAATTCTGAATAATTCGGTTTATATCGATTTTTTTAAAAAATAAGGTCATTTTGTACCAATGGGTAGAAATTGAAGTTTCGTAAAATCCTAATAAGAAATGCTTTTTTGGTAAGAGATGCAGTGACTTTCATGCATTTTCACAAAATTAAATGGGTTGATAGACATCTTCCCACTCAATTGTTTTATGACGATTTCGCAATTGTGATGCAGTGTACGAGTGGTTTTATTCAATTTAAGCTGAACACATTATTGATTGTCCGACTTCTTTTCTACTAAATTAATGCTCATTGAATTGAGAAAACCCTATTTAAATTTTATAAAATCATAAAATCCCTATATACAATTAAATATGAAAAGACTTATAACTATTTGATTAAATCAATGGTTTATAATAATTCCATGTGTTAATTAAATTGCATTTTCTCAAATATTAATCACAAATGAAACCATTTAATCTAAACACGGCCAAAATTGCGGGAAGCACTTGGGATTATAGGCCTCTTGAGAAAGCCCATAATGCTTACTTGACCAAAATCCTAACCGTGAGGTTTGGGGATATTTTCATCATTTACAAGAAGATAAAAATTGAAGATTTCTAATCTCGCAATATTAATAAAATTTAATGAAAGAGATAAAAACTTGTATGGGAATATCTAACGGATCTCTTACCTTAGACGGGTCAAATAATGTCTAACCCACTTTTGAGACAGGCCCAGGCGCAGGCCCAAGCTGTGGTGGTTTAAAAAAAAAAAAAAAAATCTGGCAAGCCATACCCACAACCAGGCCCAGATCTGTTTTTTTGTTTTTTGTTTTTTGGCTGTTGGGCTTGTTGCCCACTTCTTCTTTTTCTTCTTTCTTCTTCTTTTTTTCTTTCTTTCTTCTTGTTTTTGTTCGTTTCTTTTTTTTTGTTTTAATAATTATTGTACATCAAGTGCAATACACGAGTTCACGCATTAGCATTAGACAAGACGTTGAATAAAAAATAATAAATTAATTCAATTTAATTTTAGATTATTTATTTATTTCAAAAAAATTAATTATCGAGAGAGTGCACTGCGCGAGATGCCGATTATAAAAATATATTTTATTTAAAAAATAAATTAATTAAATTCAATTTTAGAGTTCACTAATTCCGTTTTAGGGTATACATTTATTTTTAAAAAAATATATTTTTTTCCTTTTTCTTCTTCCTTTCTTCTTCTTTTCGTTAGTTTTAACTTTCTTTTTTTTCTCTTTTAATAATTATTGTATATCAATCGCAATATACATGTTTAAATAAATTTTATTTAAAAAAATAAATTAATTTAATTCAATTTTAGGGTTCACTAATTTCAATTTAGGGTATAGATTTATTTCAATATATATATATATATATATATATAGGATATGGATCAAATCGGGACTAACCCTTGGTGTGAAAAATAGGGATGACTCTCATCCATTAGATCTGATGAAATTGACGGATAAGATTAATTATTTTAAGTAGTTTAATTTCGTTTGTTTTATTTAAATTAAGTGATAAGGTTAATGATGTAATTTAATAAAAATCCTATAGAGTCATATATCTGTGCAAATCTTAACTTCCCTAATTAAACGGTTTTAATTGTGGCAAGTTAATATCTCCATTGATTTGTACGGTTTTTTTAAGAATCTGGAAAAATTATTTAGTTTACGGTTTCTTCTTCTTCTTCTTCCAACTCATAGATCAACGATGGAGACGACGCGGCACTCACACGATTTGTACAGACGGTTTCTTCTCCTTCTTCTTCTCCTTATTCTTCTTCCAACTCATAGATTGATGATGGCTATGATGCATCAATCACACAACGATTCTAGCGGCGACGGCGGTTGTTGCGCGGTACTCACATGGTGATTCTGGGCAGCGGCTCGACTATGGCAATTATGGGCAGCGTATTGTATTAGTGTAGCAAGTTTATCTATTGTAGGAAGAATTAATTAACAGTACGTTTATATAGCATTGATTGATTTAGACGCAGATTCTACAGATTCATTATTTTCTGGTGAATTTTTCTTTGATGGATTTTTTGTTTTCCGATTTAGTGACAATAAAAGATTTAGGTTTTTGCACGTTTGTCATTTTTTATTGTTCGTTATGTATGCAACTGGATGAATATTATATTTTATCTTATACGTTTCAAATGGTTGGTTCGAATGCTCATGATTATGTACTTTTACGTATATAGTTTATGTTGTTATTTAGCATATGTATGTTCTTTATGAAGCATCACAAGTTTTTGCTTTATAGTATTGTATGTTGAATGATTCAATGTTATTGTTAGTGTAGCATGTTTGTCTATTGTAAGAAGCATTGACAATATGTTTATATAGCATTGATTATTTGATGGTTTTTTTTTCCAGGGCTGATTCACTATAGTCAAAGTGTTTTTTTCCCTTATTCCATTTTTTACTTTGTTTTATTTTTGGTTTACTTATATTTTCCCGTGTTGTTTCGTATGGTACAGTTGGGGTATCTTAATTTTTTTCGTTACATTATTTGTGTTATAGTAGAAATTTTTAATAAGGTATGGTTCGTAGTATGAAGCATTTAATTTATGAATGCATAGCATTAACTGAAGTATTCATATAATACAATGTAAATGAATATGCTTACGAAGCACCAACCACCAATTATGAAACTCTTAATTTAATTTATGAAACATTAAAAGGCAATGTACGAAGCATTGTCTTTATATCATTCTTATTTTAACAAAGACATCATTAATTATTAGGATTAAGTCAAACAAAAAAAAATAGCATTTAGAGAAAATAAAATACGGAATTGATTGGATAGTTTAGAAAAATATAACTGGGCACTTGCTTGGTCATGACGAAATTCAATTTATCATATAGGAGTGTTAGTTATGACACTTACATGAAACCATACGAAGTACTAATCGGTAACATAAAAAGTACTATGTACAAGTAAATTTTAATTCAAAATGAATGAGATTAAGCGAGTTGAAGTTTAAGCGAGTCACTACTTCCACTCTTGTCTTATCCCATCCCGGAGCTCCAAGTGCGTAGCGCTACACATTGATTAATAACCTAAAAATAAAGATTAAGTGTTAGTACAGAAATTGCTAAAACGTGACAACTATGGATAAGTAGCATCGCTGATATGCATAAATAGCATCACATATATGCATGAGTAGAATCATAAATATAGTTAAATCAAAGCACCACATATATGCATAAATAGCATCAACAATACTAAATAAAAGCACCAACCCACATAAGTTATATTACCAACTTAAAACACTAACACAGATAATCATAAATGACATCAAACATAAGCATGAGAAGCATCAATACATAAGTAGCATCATAGATACGCATGAGTAACATCACAAATATAATTCACTCAAGCCACCAAAGATATGCATACGAAGCATCAACAATAATAATTAAAAGCACCAACCCACACAAGTTACATTAATTCATAGCAGAATCATCAACATATCAGAATCATCACCCAATTTGTCAACCCACACTAGAAAATTACTCGATTTTTACTCAGAAGCATCAACATATCAATTCATAGCAGAATCACCCAATTTTCAAATCTATTTATTAAATTGATTTATTCAACATGGCGCAAGCATTCATCAGTTTTCAGCTATTCCAAATTTTTCCCCAAAATTCATCCTTAAATTCGATTTAAACCACTGAAACTTACCCGATTTCTTTCGACCCATGTTTTTTTGGCCTCTTCGATCGATCGCGCCGTCGCTGGAGGTTACAATTCACATCGCCTTCTTAATTTTTGAAGCCGCAGTCCACGATAAACTCGCCAACCTTCGCCGGAATCATCGTCGATCTTGATGATGTCGCACTCGGTTCCCGCCGCCTTGTTTATTGTTCTAGCCACCGTGCACAAAAAACTCGCCGAGCTTCGCTGGAATCATCAATCCAAATCGTAGTGTGACACATTAGGGGCAAAAGGCATCGATTATTGTATATAAAAAAAAATTTGGTCGAAAAAAGAAAACGACCAATTACAAAAAAAGAAAGAAATCGAAGCCCTATTGTGATCACCGTGTCTTCTTGATTTGTTTCTTGAATTATCTTGAAGTTCTTGGTTGATTCTTGATCCAGATTGTGTCTTCTTGCGTTGGGTAGTTAGTTGTTGTCATTTTTTTCTTGTTATGTCGCAATTGTCGTCTTTGTCGAGTAGCGATTGGGATGTCACATTGCAGCTAGGTATTATCCTAATTTAGAGTGTCGATTTTATTGATTAAAGGGGGTAGCTTAGTTAGGTCCTTTGATTTTGTAATACCCCAAAATTTTATTTTCTAAATTTAATTAGAAATATAAATCTAATATTTAGAATAAGTGTAATATTCAAAACTTTTATGTGTTAAAAGATGATTTTGGGATATAATCATATCCTATCCTAATAATTAATTATCTAGATAAATATAATTCTATTTAATGATTATCTAAATAAATAATATTATAATCCAATCCTATCCAAATATATTATTATTCTATTCGAAAAATAAGTAAATTATATATGTATATGTGTATACTTACGAGACAAAACTGGTTATGGGATAGTTATATTATGATGTGTACCATTTAGATAGATAAAAAGGAAAAACAATAGTTTAATATATGAAAGAAGATGACAAGGATTGTACTTATGATATATTAATATACGTGTCCTTATAAATGATAGGTGGATGAGAGTTAGAAGTACACGTAATTCAATAATAAGAATAATAAAATTTTAAGCTATTAGATATAACTTTATTGAAATTAGGGGGTTGGGAAATTGATTTCCATCCTTAGATAACAAGAGAATCTCATTACAGTCACCAACGTCAATCATCATCAATTGGGAAAAAAAATTGGCAGCTAAACTAAGGTTAGTGTTTAGATCTAGTTTCGTGTGTGTGTGTGTGTATAATATCTAGGTTGGTCATTTTGGGTTCGATTTTAATATTAGTAATTTAATATGAAGAAATTTTGGTTTAGTAGATTTGGATTTATTGTCTATTTGCGATGTTTATTCTTATCATTTAATTGATATACATGATTAAATAGCTTAAGTATCACTTTACTCTATTAAGTAAAATTTTAATGAATTTATATTAATATTCTGGACATGGGTTTATATGGGTTCATAAATTTAAATATATTAAGTTTTAATATATTCGAACTATAAAAAAAATTAAGGATTAATTATTATTGTCGTTGTTCAATTCTAAGTTCACTGGAAGTAAGATCTTTCCATTGTCCAAACATGCATTGTGTAAATATTATTTTGTTAATTAAAATGATTTAATAGACGTAAATAGTATTATTCATATGGTTTTATAAGTAGTAGATCTCAATTTTCTATAATTACAGAGTTTAATTAAAACCAAGAAGTTACTAAATAAAATAAATAGAAACCTAAATTCAAAAAGGAGCTTAGGGATTGAGTTTTGATAGGGGCCCTTTAGTTGAACTAAGCCAAGACTGGTTGTTGTAGGCTCAGAAGAAGTACCAGAAAATGTGCTAGACCAACTCAGAATTTGAAAGCTTATCTGTGCTACAGATTTGTTATCCAGGTGGGCTATACTATATCTTTCCAAATTGTATCTTTCGAGTTATTAAGCTCTGATTTGCTAAAATTGCATATGTGACTATCTGTGTTAAATATTTACGTGCTACTGTACATTGTCGGAGTCTCATAAACCAGCGTTGTGTCACTATGAGTAGCTACAGTATGCATGCATTGTTTGTCCTGCCCTACTCCTTGTCGGTGAGACTAAAATGAAACACTTATTGGTTATACTCATTGGGTATACTATGGTCATACTCAACTTTATGCGCTGGTGATGTAGTTCGGGTTGCGGGCAATGACGGGTTATACTCTTAAGCGTTTCACGAGAAAATGTTTTGGTGAACTTAGGTTGCTTCCAACTTTTAAAACCTCCTAAGCTTCACTTCCTGCATGAACACAGATATATTACTTTAACAAAATGATTTGCATAACTTGAATTGTGAAAACTTACCCACTGAGTGCATTAGTACTCACCCCAAATATTTCCAAACATTTTCAGGTTAGTAGGCTAGCGCATGGACGTGACGATGCTGAGACATGGGCTTTTTTTATTTACCTATTTCTCACTGTCTCTTTTTGTTAAGTATCCTGTTAATAATGGAGCTTCCGCACTTGTAATATTCCTTTGTTAAATGCTAAGAACTCTAGTCATAGCTTTATGGAAAAGTATATGTTATCTTATAAAGCATGTTTGGTTGTTCTGAGGCTTCTATTGAGTTCTCATTGATCAGGTTACCCCCTTTCTTTCCTGCTTCTCAATTCCAAACCCCGTGGCGTCCATTTCCACGATCTTTCGGGATCGGGGTGTTACAAAGTGGTATCAGAGCAGGTTTGCAACTCTGCAGACCTGCTGGGTCAACTTATTTTATTTTTCATTAAATTCCCGTGTGATATTATATAAGCCCTCAGCTCGTCACTCACGCAACAGCCAAAAGGTACGCATGTTTTTATGCGGATTTTAGTTTTCAAAAGCATTATTTGTTGAAATGTTAAGATTGTCTGAAAATGAAAGATTAGGATTCGCCATAGTGATGGGAATTCCTTGAAAGATTGATTTTTATGCTGATTGCATACTCTGATTAACTACGCGGATTGCGTACTTTGTTGCTATTTTGATAGCATACTGGTTTTGAAATATGCATGTGAGCATATTGGTTTCTGTCTAAAAACTATGTTGATTATATATTATACGAACTTGTTTATCTATGCCTTGTGCATACTTGTGATGTTGGGAATATGAAGAATGCATACTTTGAACCATGATAGCCAAAAAGTGTTTGTTATATATACTCTGAAATGAGTACGAGAACTTGAAGGCTTGATAACGTAAGATTAACTTAGCCTATAGTTTCTGAACTTAGGCTGAACTTGTAAACACTTACTAGATTGCTAAGAACATAGTTTGACTGAGGAGGTGTTTCATTTTGATGACCGAACATAAACTTATGGCTCAAAAGAACTGCCACATGTATATCACGATGAACAGATTGCGAGATTTTGTATATATACCTAGAAAGAAATCGATGCGGTGTTCGAGTTCATTGGGGATATAACCTACTCTATGGGGGTCAAAATCTGATTAGAAGAAGTCTTTTAGATTGAGGATGTGTCAAAGTTGACCAAGAATTTATGTTGTTGCTAGGAAGATGGACACATTAGGTAATAAAATATTTTAAAAAGAAAAATATAAGTCAACGATCTATGTGGAGACTAGGAATTTTCATGGGTGGATATGCTAGACGATGATGGCTGCTACAAACAAGGTTCAACATCAGAATTATCACCTAAGAGAAATATTGAGGTAGACTGATCACCACCTTTTACTCAACAAGTGATAGCAAGTTCATGGACTTTGGTACCATCATTTGAAGTTGATGCTGATGCATTTTGCATACGTTGTGTTTGAACTTTATCATTGAAAGTCATTAATTAATGAGCAGATGGACGATGTTGTTGGGTCAAGTTTGATAATTTGTTGTTAGATCAACTTGGCATCTTTTGTAGATCTAGAATGTTTTCTTCTTTTGATAAGTCTATCCCGATGTTACATGCAAGAAGAGATTAAAATCTACCACCTTGGAGGAGCTAAAGAGATAGAAAGTTCTATTAAAAAAAAGGGGTAAGAAGTACTCGAATCATTTATAGTCGAACAAGAGATTTTCGTGGGTAACAATATGGCATACCAATCGAGATAGAGATAAAGTTAAACAAGCTAGCTTTGCTATACGTACGAGTTATGGTGCATCTATGTGGAATACTTATCTCGGTCACGACGGATCAAGAAACCTGATTCAACACAACATTCAGTCAGAAAACTATGGATACAAAATTGAGCTTCACACATAAACAAATGGCTAAGTCGAGCGAGCAATTCAAAATAAGAGATACAGGCTTCAAGAAGTCATCTTAGATGAGAAGACAAGCTGGAAAGTGTTCTACAATTATCTATAGACAATGAGAAAAGCGCAGTGAAAATAAAGGATGCATGATGTGTTAAATGTATCGATCCTAATGAAGTATGTGTTTGTCCCGGACCATATGCTCAAGAACGGCGAGTTGATCTTGTGTGTACATATAACATACGATAGGAGCCTCGCTAGATAGAACCGTCAAGATCAAGCAACATAGGAACTTGGAAACAAGGTGTGATGATGTCTTGATGTTATGGGCTGACATAAGACTTTCACGATATAAGTCATGCTGATAGGTGCTCTAAGTATATTATTTTTACTTGTTTACCTAGCTTCTATGCATCCCTGCACACTTTGATCGAGTATTTTAATTGATCTTTGTTTCTTTACTAGTTAAGGGGGATGGATCTCCACTTCTTTTGAGCTATTTTCCATTACCTTAAGTCTCGATCTATGAATGAGTCTTATTTGTTTACCTATTCATTTCTATAACTTTCAATCGTCCTATGAAGAAGTTTAGTTGTTATTTGTTGTTCCGTCCTATGAAGAGGACTTAGTTGATTTTCTTTTGGCCTATGAAGAGGTCCATTTTCTTGTTGATATCTGTTTATTTCTTTCTTCATCTATAAATGAGCGTCTTGATTCATTCTAGGTGTTATTTTCTTTTTATAAGCCATTATTAGGTGGAGATTTGCTCTAGCTACAAAATTTATGCTGCTTGACTTTCCGAAAGGCATAATCTACTCTTGAATCTATAGACTTTCTATCATACTATTCTTGATGTCTTTCCATTATTTTATGTCCCCGAATTCATTTCTCTTTTTAATTAACACCATATCCCTCGTTTATTACCTCTTTTTTGGGATTAGGTCATTACACCAAACAAAGTTGAAGCCATTAATAATTGGTCTCAACCAACAAATACTTTAGAAATACATAGTTTTCTCGACTTTACAGGAGACTATCACAGATTTATTGAAGAATTCTCAAAGATAGCCACTTCTATGATACAACTATTTAGGAAGGGCACGGTCTTTAAGTATACATTAGCTAGTAAACATAGATTTCAAGAGTATAAGAAGAAGTTGACAATGACTCCCAAAATTAACTCAATTTTATTCTTAAAATCATGTTGTTCTCTAAATCTTTCTCGATCACATATATTGCTTCTCATGATGAGACATTTCTATGAATCTTTTGTATTCATCATTTGGACATTTATTGAATCTTATATGTCCTAATATTGAAAGATCGTCTTTTCATCCTTAAAAATTTTACTATTTTATTTTAAACTCTGAAGTTGATTTCATCTTTGACTAGGAGTTTCTTGCCATATTGTCATACATATTATGATAATCTCAAACACTCAAGTGCAGATGGAACTAACAATCTCCCCCTTTGTCTTTATCTGGTGGCAAATCAGCTCCATGTTTTAAAAGAACACAACCCTTAAACTGTAGGATCATGTACCTTAAAACAAACTTGTATATTTTGAAGAATATCATATGATTCAGCTGTGTTTCACTTTCTTATCATCTTGTACCTGCTTTGCTATATTGAATTTTTTATTATCTTTTTATCTTTTGATAGCAGTTTCAATTTTTTAGCAGATATGAATCATATAGGGAAGATAGAAAATCTGTTCAATATCAAAATAGCTTATTACAAGCTATCTGAAGCAAAAAATATCTTGCGAAAACATGGATACAAGATAAGAACAGAAAAAACATTAAAACATAAAAAA
Organism: Perilla frutescens; assembly: GCA_026008535.1. NCBI lineage: Eukaryota > Viridiplantae > Streptophyta > Magnoliopsida > Lamiales > Lamiaceae > Perilla > Perilla frutescens. Next base: position 21,327,125 of record BRKX01000004.1, read on the forward strand.
ACTTATGTTGCATTACTCCCCTTATTTACCACTGAGAAAGGCAAGATAGTAATAATCAGAAACTACTCGGATTTGTCAGGGTCTTGCTCATCATCTTCTTCTTCAAAACCTTTTTCTTCATCTTCAGCTTCTCTCTCTTCTCCTTCATCAGCCGCTTCTTCTACCTCGGCTTCATCTTCCTTATCAACCTCTTCTTCAGCAGCCTCCTGCTTTTCTTCATGAGCCTCCTCTGCAGTCTCCTCTTGGACAACTTCAACTTCCTTCTCTTGTGCTGCAGTCTGTGCTTTTCCTTGCTTTTGTGCTGGAGTAGACTGCTTTTGAGTAGCAGCTTCGGCAGTACTTGTAAGCTTGTGCAAGTTATGAACATTCTCAGGAACATCTGTTGCTAAGGATGGAAAATTCTTCTCCTAATGAAACATCAGCAATCATTGCTTGAATCTTCATCTTCTCAGAGATATGCTCAGAAATCAGATGAGCATGAAACTCCAGGCTTCTTTCTAGAAACTTCAGCATAGCACCCTTTGGTGAAGACTCTTCAGTAGCATCCACTTCTTTCTTGGATGATATGAACTGCTTGAACTGGAGGCGAAGATAAGGATCTCCCATCTCAGGAGCAACCTTGATTACCAGAGGTTTGTTAAGAGGAATGACCTTGTCTTTCTTAGAAGAGACATTCTTCTTCTGTTGCTTAATGATGCTGTAGATCAATGAAGGATAACACAGTGGTCCCTTAACCACTGTTGATTCTGCACTGCTGATGATCTTGCTGAACACAAACTCACCATAATTGAACTGCTTCCCAGTTCCAAGGTGATATAAGAACCTGCCTTGAGCTTGAGTCACCGCAGCTCTGTGCTTTGTGGGTAGCTAATTGTGGATCAGAATTCTGAAAAGAGCTCCATATTTGTGAGTCAGCTTGGAAGATAGAATAGTCTGCGGATGAGATGGCCATTTGTTGTAGATGTCCTGGGTCGGTTCCTCAGCAACCATCCCCCAGTCATCCATATCTTTATACTCCCCCTCAGATGAACAACCCAGAAACTCATTAATGAGTTCAGGGGAAAACTATAGCATCTCACCTCTAACATAGACTTTCTGAAAATCTTTAGACTCTGGATCATCAATCTCTTTGCTCAAATTGCAGTAGAATTCAGTAACAACCTTAGGCACAAACTCTTGCACCTTTTGTACGGTTCCTAAGAGACCAACTTGCTCCAACAAGGTATACACTTCAGTTGCCAACAGTGTATCCTTATCCACCGTTTTCTCAGAGATCATGGACCTCTGCTTCACTTTCTCCCATAATTCAGCATGTATGGAAGAACGAAAGATTGTTTGTTTAGAAGTACCTGGTATCATCTGTTTGTCGACTTCAGACTCATGTTCACTAGAATATGAGTGAATATCTTCAGGAACATATTTTGACTGAGTAGCTTTCTTGGCTTTCTTGGAAGGACCAACTGGTTCAACATCTTTTCTTCTTGATCGGTCGAGTGGCAGATGCTCGACTTCGAGTCACAGGAGTTCTTGGGACTAACTGCACCACAACAGTCGATGCTTTCTTTCTGGGAGTTTTCTTCTTGATCGGTGATCTTGCAAATGGATCATATTGAGCAGACACGAGCAACTTCTCCTATTGTGGAACATGAGTCTTCTGAGCAGATTCAGAGGATGAACTCTAAATAACTTCCTTCTTTATTAGATTAGCAACTAAAGGTCTTTTAATGACCTTCTTCTTTCCTTTTGTTATAGCAGCAGCAATGGCTTTCATTTTCAGACTTAAGAGAATATCGTATTCCCTTTTTTCAGCATCACCTTCAGTAGTAGAAGGTTGAGTAAGCGACCTCTGCATGACACTGGCTGTAGTAGATGTCTTTGCAGTACTCTTCTCTGCAACATGTTCCTCGACATGTTCAGGAACATCTTCAGGCATAACTAAATCATCAACAACAGATCCCTTCTCTTTTTGAAGGGCTTGGGCAACAGGTGCTGTGATGATTTTCTTCGATGAAGGGGTTGTAGTCTTTTTTGATTTCTTGATTGCAGTTTCCTTTGTTCTTGCCTTCTTTCCAGTAGCCTTCTTGTTTACGTCATATGATCGAGCAGCTTTTTTTAAGAGATCTTGGATTGTAAAACTTTGAGTCTTTGATTTCTTTACAGAAGAGACAACTTCTTGTTCTCCTGCTTCCAAGTCTTTTTCTTCTTCATCTCCGTGAAATGTTTCAATAAAATCTTTAGTGTCTTTGCTAGATGATTCATCACGGAGCATCCTCTGAACAGGCTTCTTGTAAGTAGATTCACCTCGAACCTGCCTGTCGAACTCATCCTCCTATCATTAAATTGATCTTGAGGCTTAGAATATGTAACATTCCCATACCTCATTCTGGGTTTCAAGACCTTCTTGGGACGAACCAGTTTACTTTTAGGAGCCATTGGAAATACATGGGTGTTTGAAAGAGATGATCAACAAGAAAAGCAATGGCAAATAAGGGTATTTTCTCAAAGAACTCATAAGATTTAGAGGAGAGAGGTTTATGATTTCAGAAATTTGAAAAATGATCATTCTCTCTTAACGGCTAAACATATATATAAGAGAGTATTCCATTTATAGAATAGGCCCAGGTTTTCGTTAGACTAAGAAATTGGAGGAAAATCTCAAAAAATTAGAGATGACGATTGCACGTCAGAACTAGCCATTGACAAAGATGTACACTAGATTTTGAATATTGTTCATGTACATCCTGAAGAACATTTATGGGAATGTTCAGACCCTTTGTGCAGGAATGGTTCTTTCCTACTGAGTGTGAAATAAACACACTCATGCCCCTCTTCTTGGTTTTACTGAACCAAGCACACCCCAAGGGATGCTCTGAGTTTCTCAAATTGAGTTGTATCCAATCTCTTGGTGAATAAAACAGCTAGTTGATCTTCTGTCTTCATGTGTTCTATCTCCAGCACTTCTTCTTCTACTAGCTCTTTGATGAAGTGATGTCTGATGTTTATGTGCTTTGTCCTTGAATGCTGGACTGAATTCTTGGATATGTTGATAGCACTTATATTGTCACAATACAGAATAGGTGTATCATGACTGACTTCATAGTACTTCATCATCTGCATCATCCAGATAATCCGAGTAGAACTGCTCCATGCTGTAATGTATTCAGCTTCTGCTGTGGATAATGAAATGCAGTTTTGCTTCTTACTGAACCAAGAAACAACATTGTTTCCTAAAAAGAAACAAGCACCTGACGTGCTTTTTCTATCATCTGGAGATCCTACCCAATCAACATCACAGTATGCAGTTATACTTGTATTTGTATCAGAAGTATACCACAATCCATAGTCTGTAGTCCCATTGATGTACTTGATGATGTTCTTAACAGCCTTCATGTGACTCTCCTTAGGACAAGACTGATATCTGGCACACACTTCCACACTGTATGCTATATCTGGTCTGCTTACAGTGAGATAAATGAGACTTCCAATCATGCTTCTGTATAGAGTTTAATCAACTTCAGCTCCTGCATCATCTTTTCCAATCTTAACTGTGGTGCTGATAGGAGTTCGTTTGTGCTTAGAATTCTCAAGCTCAAACTTTTTAACCAAGTTTCTGGCATACTTGGATTGAGAGATAAATATCTCTTCTTCTGACTGCTTTATCTGAAGCCCTAGGAAGTATTTCAGATCTCCAACTAGGCTCATCTCAAATTAAGTTTCCATGTCTCTGATGAAGTCCTTGACCATCTTATCAGATATTGAGCCAAACACTATATCATCCATATATACTTGAACCGCAATTACTTGTGATTTTTCTTTTCTGATGAATAGTGTTATGTCTTCTCCTCCTCTGTTGTATCCTTTGCTAACCAGGTATGTAGCCAGTCTTTCATACCATGCCCAAGGATCCTGTTTTAAGCCATACAATGCCTTCTTTAGTTTGAACATAAACTCTAGATGATGTGGATTTTCAAATCCTTTAGGCTGTGCAACAAACACATTCTTTTTCAGAAATCCATTTAGAAAAGCACTCTTGACATCTATCTGGTATAGTTTGAACTTCATGATGCATGCCATAGCTAGAAGAAGTCTGACTGATTCTATCCTTGTAATTGGAGCAAAGATTTCATCAAAATCAATGCCTTCAATCTAAGAATAACCTTGAGCAACCAGTCTGGCTTTATTTCTTGTAATGTTTCCAGCTTCAACAGTCTTGTTCTTGAATATCCACTTGGTTCCAACAACGTTGACTCCTTTAGGTTTCTGAACCAGATCCCAAACATCATTCTTTTGAACTGTAGAGGTTCTTCCTGCATAGCCTCGATCCAGTAATCATCTTTGAGAGCTTCTTGGATATTTTTGGGTTCAATCTTAGAGGTGAAACAGACATAGGATATCTCATCATGCATCCTCTTTCTTAGTCTGCTTCTGGTCATCCTACCTTCATGAATATCTCCTATTACTTCTGAAGTAGAATGATCCTTGATGATTTGCTTCGAAGGCTTTCTGTACTTTATTGTCTGTTCTTCAATTTCTCTATTTGTATCATCATGAACTTTAGGATGTTCAAAGATATCTGTATGAACATTATCTTCAGAGGTATTGACAGTATTATCCTGATCATCAAATCTGACATTAATTGTCTCAATGACAGCCTTTATCTCTTTGTTGTAAATCCTGTATGATTTACTATTTCTGGAGTATCCAACAAACATCCCTTCTACACCTCTGTTGTTCCTCTTGTTGAGATATTCTCTATCATTGAGAATATAACATGTGGTTCCAAACACATGAAAGTATTTCACTGTTGGTTTTTCTCATTCTAAATCTCATATGGTGTAGTGAAAGTACCCGGTCTGAGATGAACTCTGTTGCTGATGTGATATGCAGTGTTGATAGCTTCTGCCCAGAATATAGTAGCAACTCCTTTAGCAGAAATCATGGTTCTAGTCATCTTCTAAAGAGTTCTGTTCTTCCTTTCAACAACTTCATTCTGCTGCGGAGTCTTGGGGGCTGAGTATTCCTGCAGAATGAGTCAAAGCACTGATTCTCAAATTCCTTACCATGATCACTTCTGATTCTGATAATCTGTTCATTCTTTTCAACTGTGATCTTGCAGGCTAATCTCTTGAATACTGTGAAGGCTTCACTCTTGTCTCTGAGAAAGTCAACCCAAGTAAACATTGAGTAATCATCAATGCAGACAAGAACGTACTTCTTTCCTCCGTAGCTTTCTACAGCCATAAGCCCCATTAGATCCATATGAATAAGATCTAAAATTCTTTTAGAAGTTATGTCTTGCACTTCTTTATGTTGAGATCTGGACTATTTTCCAATCTGGCAAGGACCACAAACTTTATCTTTGTCAATCCTAATTTGAGGTAGACCTTTGACAATTTCTTTGCTGATGATCTTCTGGAGATTCCTGAAGTTGATGTGTCCAAGTTTCTAATGCCATATCTCTAATTCTTTTATGGATTTTCTTTGACATGTTAAAGAACATTGTGCAGGAATATGTAGCTAGTAACAATTGTCAGCTGATCTTTTCTTCCATGAATAAGTCATTGTTGTTATTCATAACCCTGCAGCTTTCTTTGGTGAAGAAAACAGTCATGTCATCATCACACAGCTGACTGATGCTTATTAGATTTGCTTTGAGTCCATCAACTAGCATAGCCAGTTTGGGCATTCCTTCAACAATCAGCTCCCCTTTTCCCATTACTTTGCCCCTTTTTCCATCTCCAAAAGTAACAAAGTCTGACGAGCAGGCTTTCAGATTTTGCACCACAGAGCAATCTCCAGTCATGTGTCTTGAGCAGCCACTGTCAAAGTACCAGTTGCCTTTCTCTTCAACTCTTAGTGAAGTATGGGCAATCAGACTGGTCTGCTTGACAACCCATTGCTTCTTCTGTGTAGGCTTCTTCCTTTTCTGAGTAACTGATTTCTTCTGGGTGTTGCTGGAATGCTAAGCCACAAATCTTCTTCTCATTCTTTTCAGATCAAAGATATACTTTTCATAGTGTGGTCGAATGTGGCATTTTTCTTCACAATAATGGTAGATAATTCTTTTTCTGTTGAAATTATTAGCAGTCATCTTTTTGTTAATGTTCTTCTGGATGTGCTGAACATTATTTTATACCTGCACTAGCTGGCTCGTACTTGCTTTGACAAATACTGTCTTGGATTGTCCACCACTGTATCCAAGACCAGGATGACTCTTCCCAGAATGTCCTGGGGTAGTAAGATTCTTATCAAGATTCTCAGATCCATTGTTCAACATGTTGACATTCCTTTTGATGGACTTTAGTTCTGCTGACAGCTCTTCAATCTCCTTCTTTTTCTGTTGGATTATGGCCTTCTGTTCTCCATTAGATCTGATCAAACCCTTTTTTTTCTTTGAGAAGCTCTTTGTTGTGGGATTGTAGAGTTTTGTTGATCTTAGCTACTTCAAGCCATTTTTCATACATCTCCTTGTAGGTCTGAACAAACTCCTCATGGCTGAAGTCTTCATTGTCTGAGTCATCATCTTCTACAAGTTTGAAAGGATATTGAAATTCTGAGACTTTTACTGTAAAAGCATACGACTCTTCTTCTGATTCACTACTACTTTCTTCAGAATCATTATCACTGAGAGAGGCATTGTAATTCTTCTTATTCTTCTTCAGAGTATTAGCACATTCACCTTGGATGTGACCAAAACCATCACACTCTCTGCACTAAATTTCTCTCTTTAAATTTGAAGGTTGGAACTCTTTCTGCTCACTGTTAGAGTTTCTGTCTTACTGAGAGCTACCAGATGATGATCTTCTGTTGTTAGATCTTTTGGAAGACTGCTTGTTTACTCTTTTTAGCATTCGACTGAAGTTCTTGGTGAGAAGGACCATATTGTTCATTGTATCTTAATCAAGTACGGGTTTTTATTTCTGTACATGTTCAGGTACATCCTCAGAAACTTCAATTTTAAGAGCAATACCTCTCTTCCTTGAGCTGCTATCTTTATCCTCAAGATTCATCTCGAATGTCCTCAATGACCCCATCAGTTCATCAAGCCTCATACTCTTGATGTCCTTGGCTTCCTCAATTGCAGCAACTTTGTAGGCAAACTTCCTTGGAAGATATTTGAGAACCTTCCTCACAAGCTTCTCATTGTTGATGGGCTCTCCAATAACAAAACTCTCATTTGATATGCTTCTCAGTCTGACATTAAACTCACCAATGGATTCAGAGTCATCCATTCTGAGACATTCAAATTTTGAAGTCAGATTCTGTAGTCTTGATAGCCTCACAGAACTGGTTCCTTCAAAGGAGGTTTCCAGAATATCCCATGCAGCTTTTGCAGTCTCACAAGTTGAGATTAGGCTGAATGTCTCAAGATCTACTGCAGAGAATATTGCATTGAAAGTTTTGGAGTTGACATTGTACCAGTTCTTCTACGGCACAGTTCACTCTCTTTCTTCAATCTCCACATGATTTCCTTCCTTGGCAATAGTTGGCTTTTCCCATCCTTCAGTGACACTCTTCCATGAAAGTTCATCAATCGATCTCAGAAACGCCATTATCCTTACTTTTCAATAAGGATAATTGTTGCCTTCTAGCAATGGTGGTCTGACCGTAGATCCTTCTTCTTTGATTGCACTCATGGCTGGACTGCAGCCAAAACCTTAACGCAGATATGTAGCTTTCAGGACTCTTTTCGCACTAAAAACCAAAGACGACTAGCTCTGGTACCAATTGAAGTTATATAAACTATGCGCTCATGTTCATAATCATGTACGTGTACATTGTGATGAACATTCAAGGTCATAATATAGAAACAGAAAGCAAGTGAAAAACATGAGATTGGTAACCCTGTTCAATCAACTGATCTATGTCAGGGGGACTTCACAAGTCCATGAGAAACAGTTTACTACTCCGTTGAATGGTTACAAAGGCTATTACATGAAGACTCCCATGACTCGACCCCTTTCCTACCCGATTCAACCTCTTTCACTAAACTAAATTGCGAGCTCCCCTCACAATCTAGAATCTATCTAGTTCCCACAGGAAATCTCTCTTGAGACTCCTTTAAGTGTGTATGAAATAGAGTTTCAAACACAGACTAGAAATACAATGATCACGTAGATCAAACATAGTCTATCCGAATACTATATACTTCGAATATGAAGTCTTTTGGACTCTCTACCCTTTGTGTATTTGTAAAACTCGTGTGTTACCTAAACTAGTTTGAATCCTGGGCTATTTACAAACAACAAATATAGCCTTAATAAGAAAATCAGAAGTCCTATTTTGACTAGATTTCAACAAGGAAACTTTTCCTTAATTAAATCGGACTTTTCTAGTTTAGATTTCTTCCTTGAATAGAACTCCACCTTTCCTTCTTTGATCTTCATCACAAACAAGGTAGCTTCTATTCTGAAACGTCCATCTTAAATCTGCAGCTCCAGCTCTTTGATTCCAGCATGTTACGTCTCTTGTAAACTCTCTGCACAACCATGTACAAGATCATGTCTTTGAACATGATGAAGTAAATGTCTTGATCTTCAATCAGATTGACAGCGGAATGTTCACAGTAATGTCCAGAACATGTTATTCGAACATGAATAACCAAAACCTTTTGTGTTCTTTAGATATTGCCATATTGTCATACAGATTATGACAATCTCGAACACTCAAGTGCAGATAGCACTAATACATAATTTGCCATAAATATATCATATCATGTTGAATTCAAACAATCTTACAACAGATGTAAGTAGCCCAATTTTGCAAATGTAGACCGAATGTTACTGGAAACATCAGAAAAAGAAATCTAAATAGTGGCTATAAATACCAAACAAAAATAGGTCACAAAACTCACAATTGACAAGTATCCACTCCAAGAAAAACACCTTTTAGCAACGATATTTTGTCATCACTAAAAATAAAATGTCTTCAGAAAAGTATTTTTAGTAACGACATGTCGTTGTAAGTATTTCGTCGCTTAAACCCCGTCCTAAATAATTTAATTATGATGACAAGAGTCATAGCTTTTACTTTCGTAATTACTTTTCATCCCAAAAAATTGGACATAAATAACTCCCATTCAGAGAATAATACTGTAAAACTTTAATCCGTGTAAAGTGTATTTTAAGTATACTGCATGCAAGTGTTCTTGGATATGTTGGGAACAGACGCAAGAACAATAAATAAAAAATAGTAAAAGAACGCACGAGATTGATAACCCAGTTCGGTTAATCAACCTACTCTGGAGGAACTTCGCCCAAACTTGAAGATCCGTTCACTACTCATTCATGAAGTGTATTGAGGAACTTACACATACAGGACTCCCTCCTTATGTCACCTGTTCTTCTTCATGAACTCTTTCACTAAATGAAAGCTGTGAGTTCCCTTCACAACCGTGACACTAGACTCCCTCTAGCTACCTGCGACTTCAATTTACAATCTCTCTCGAGATTGCATACAAAAAAGATTAAACAAACCCCTCACGTGTTTTAATCAAAAATACTAAATGCTAGACTATCACGTTGAACAGATTAGTGAACAACTTCTAGCTATTACATAACTCACAAATCAAATGACTCTCAAATAATGTGCTAAGAGAATCTAATAAACGTTTCAACGATTGCTGCAAAGAATTGGTCTTCTTATAACTTCACTCCTTAGTTGACGTCGATCGCTAATCTTCAGCAACATGGTAAGTGAATTAGGATTTGTGATCTTTCCAAATGGTTGTAGATGTTTTCCTTATGTATGAGGGTTAATTTCAGCACGGTATCTACTCCATAAGGTAGTCAAATGAACGAATCTTGACCTCCCAAACACGATTGGTGCGAGATCTTCTAAACATGGAAACTGTCATAATAATATTGTTCATGGGTATGTCTAAAACATCAGAGGGAACAGTTCACCAAATGTTCTGTATATTTGCACAGCGGAATCAAGACTTGTCTTCAGGAACATACCCTCGAACACATTGTCGAACATATCTCGCAAAAACAAACTTAGTGCATAATGATGACACTAACAATCTCATCATTTGGTGTTTATGGAAGACAATAACTATCGATCTGCACAATGCATGAATTAACTTCGCAGATCAAAGAATATATCAAAAATGATATATTGAAGAAACTGTTTGACACAGTTCCAAGAACACCCCCTGAAGCTAAACTGGGAGTTTCTTCAAATCACCAACATAGTTTTTGCAGTCAAGGTTGCGCAGTTAGGTTGATCAAATATTAATACAGACCAACAAAAATAAAAGCAGGGCAAAACATGAGTACCCGCGATAAATTGTTCAAAAACTTCAAATCAAAGTTTTAAAAGAGCACGAGCTCTCATCATCAACAACCATCAGCCTCTTCCTGCACTTCTTTCTCCCCCTTAGTGTTAGCCATAAATGACAAAGCTTCAGATTATGGGCGCAGCAGCAGCGGTGAGAACAGAACTGAGCACAACTGAGATGGTTGGCTGGGCATCAGCATTAAGAGCAGGAAAAGGAGAATCACCAGCACGAGCACCTGCAAGATCAAGGTTATCACCAGAGGGGCCTGGTGTGTTAAGGGGATAAGCAAATCCAATGGCACGAGCTCGGTAATCCATCATCAAAGATTCCAGCTCTTATTTTCAGGTACGAATAGTCTGAGTGGTCTTCTCCAGGAATTGCACCTCATGCTCCAAAGACTGAATGTGCCTGTTGAAGAAGATGGTATTCACAGATGCATAGGGAGCATATCTGTCAGGAACAAATTGAGGCTCAATCGCAGGGGCTTGGGCAGGTTCTCCAGTAGGAATATCACACACATGCTGGGCTGAGAAAAGCTTGTGACTGATCACAAGTGGAGGCTCTTCAAGCTCATATACATCAGCATCAGTCAAAATGTCATGCTGTGACATAAAAATACTGAAAATCATCCCTGGATAACCCAGCGGCTGCTGACTCCTTGTTAATTCAGTATGAGCACACACGTGATCAAAAATGATCTGGCCGAGGTTAAACACCACCTGTGTTCCAACCTTGTAGAGAAGCACCCCTAATGCCTTACCCACAGAGGACCGGTGCTTCTTCGGGAGTCAGTTCTTTACCGTAATTTTGTGAAGTATGGAATACTTCATGCTGAGATCATAGGCCAAAAACGATCTGCCTTTTAGGTCACATAAGATGACTGCCCCCAGTCAACTTGACAGCAACCTCATCAAGATCAGGTACAGCTTCAGGAGTAATTGAGTGCCCTCAGCCCAAATAAGAGTTTATAACTGCAGGAGAAAAATTAAACCAACATCCACGAACATACACTGAAAAGACATGATCAGAAGTCACATATCGGATGGACTTCAACAAATTCACATAAAACTCATGTACCACAACTTTAACAAAAATAGGAATATCATAAACAGACCTATCCAGCCTAAGGTCATGCAAGAGCTCAATCACCCCATTTCCAACAACATCAGACCCAACCAAACTATGCTCAGAAATCAGAGAGCGGCCAACCACTAATTTATAAATTCGCTGATGAAAAGTAGATAAGAATTTGTGGGAATCAAAATCACTTGATTCAGATGCAGCATTGTCTGAGACATCCTCTGGCACATCTTCAGCATCCTCAACAGAAGGAGTAGGCGCTCGGGCATTTTTCATCAATGGTCGTCTGGAAGACGAGGCCAATCCCAGGAGCCGATCAGACATACTCTGAGTGACATGCCTCGCAGAAAATTGAATTGGTACCAAAATGGACTGTCTTTGGTTAAAAGCTAAAAGAGCCCTGGAAAGTACATAATCGCATAAAGATTTTGGTTGATTTCAAGTTATAAGCTCAATCAAGGAAGGAGGATCCACGGTTAGACCACCACTGCTTGAAGGTGATAATTATCCTTATTGAAAAGTAAGGATGAGGGCATTTCTGAGATCAATAGATGAGCTTTCATGGAAAAGCGTCATTAAAGGATGAGAGAAGCCAACAGTTGCCAAAGAAGGAAAGCATGTGGAGATTGAAGAAGGAGAATAGACTGCGCTATAGAAAAATTAGTACAATGTCAACTCTAAAACTCTCAATGCTATATTCTCTGCAGTTGATCTAGAGATACTCAATCTGATTTCAACTTGTGAGACTGCTAAAGTTGTATGGATATTCTGGAAACTACCTTTGAAGAGACCAGTTCAGTAAGATTGTTTCGGCTTTAAAATCTTACTTCTAAGTTTGAAAATCTTAGAATGGAAGAAACTGAGTCTATAGGTGAGTTCAATTCCAGATTAAAAAACATATCTAATGAAAGTTTTGCTCTCGGTAAGGTGATGAACAATGAAAAGCTTGTAAGGAAGGTGCTCAGATCTCTTCCAAAGAAATTTACCTACAAAGTTGTTGCCCTTGAAGAAGCCAATGATATCAAGAGTATGAGACTTGATTAACTGAGGGATCTTTACGGACGTTCGAGATGAATCTAGAAGATGAAGACAACAGCTCAAGAAAGAGATGTATTGCTCTTAAAACTGAAGTTACAGAAGATTTACCTAAAAAAACACAAAATAAAAAACATGTACGTGATTCAGATACAATGAACTCGGTGGTCTTGATTACCACTTCAGTCGAATGTTGAAGAGAGCTAACAAACAGTCTTCAATAAGGTTCAATAATAGAAGACAACCTTCTGGGAACACTCTGCAAGAAAGAAACTCCAGTGATGATCAGAATAAGTATCAACATCCCAATCCAAGAAAGGGAATTCAATGCAGAGAGTGTGATGGATTTGGTCACATTCAAGCTGAATATGCTAACACACTGAAGAGAAACAAGAAGAATTATAATGCATCTCTCAGTGATGATGATTCTGAATAAAGAAATAGTGATTCAGATAAAGAAACTATTATATTTATAGCCAAAGTTCCTGAATTTCAAGATCTTTTCATCTATGCAGAAGAAGATGACTCAGATAATGAGGACTTCAGCCAAGAAAAATTTGTGAAAACATATAAAGAGAGATGTATGCAAAGTGACTGAAAGTTGTAGAGATCAACAAGACTCTTCAATCACACAACAAGAGTCTTATGGAGGAAAATAAGAAGCTGGTCAAATCTGATTCATATCAGAATGTAATCATACAACAGCAAGAGAAAGAGATTGCAGAATTATCTTCATTTATGTCTAGCTAAATTTCTATATGGATTCTAAGGTTTGCAAATATTATGGATTGAATGATTTAATTTATTGAATTATATTTTTCGATCATTATAGGGCATTTGATTACCTAGTTTGGATTTCTCATATGTTTGCTGATGGCCACAGCATGTGTATGCAAGCTAATTAATTGGAAAATTCTAGTCGTAATTGATTAATTAGTGGGATAAACTAGGTAAATCATCTTATGTGATGCTTGGAAGGACCGACCAAGTGAACAAGTGTTGCATAGGGATATAAGTCCAAAGAACGTAGTTGTAACTAATAATGTGTGCGAAGAACCAACCTTAGTGAAGTACATGATTATTATTTCTATGTTATAACATGTGTACTATGAATAGTCTGATAACGTATTAATGAATTAAAGAAGGTTAAGTAAGTAATAAATCAATCCGAGATTCATAGTATGCGCATTATCCCTGGAATCCTCTGTTTTTCATTATTTGTTAAGCACTCGTGTTAGTTACTACAATTTTATGTTATTGTTCTATTTTACTGTTTATTATTACTTTCCCTCTTCGAGCTTAAAGTCTAGATATTGATAATATATCTGTGTTTTAGTCTGGTAATTTATTCAAGTCTCAATCCATGTGGGATACGATACTCTTCCTCACCTAAGTATTACAATAGCACCGTGCACTTGTGGTTGATTATTTGTTAATAAATAGCGTGTTAGTATGATTATCATAAATTCTATAAATCAACTATTAGTAAAAGTGTGATATTCATTGTTATATGTGAAAGTGAATTGTATGAAATGATCGACGTATGATTAAGGTTATTAATTCCGAGTCGTTGTAGGGTTATGGTGTTTCAAGAGTTTAGGGTTTCAAGGGTTTAGGGTATAGGGTTTCAAGGGTTTAGGGTATAGGGTTTCAAGGGTTTAGGGTATAGGGTTTATATTAAGGGTTAGGGTATCGGGTTTAATATTGAAGGGTTTGTGTACGTAATATTTGATGCAATTGATCGATTCTATTGAAATTAGAATTCACAATGTTATAATATATATAAATTATTGATTATAACTACCATAAACATAATTAGTTATATTATATATTATATATTATTATTATTATTATTATTCAAATTTGATCAAATGACGACATGATATATACATACTCGATCGATTGGTTGTATATTAAAAATTACAATAGAATAATTTTTTAAATTATAATTATTTATTGTATTGAATTAAATTATTAATAGTATATTGCAGCGTCCCGAACCCGGAAGTCCGGTGCGCTAACGGAAACACACACGAGGAAAGAAAATCAGAATAAAACTTTCACAAACTAACATGAATCATTTTTTTCGAATTATAAAAATTCGGGCAGCATTTCGTTTAGAATAGTAATAAATTCCACGCTCATGGGCGTTTACCATTCAACAACCAATCACACAAAATAAGACTTCTCAATCAATCTATCATTTAAAATAACACCTTTCAAACAACCAATTAAAACATGTTCAACATTGACTAGTCAAACATTCATTTTTCAACTTTCAAAATATGCCATCAAGCCCACGACGATCATACGCGTCCATAAAATATTTAAATAATCCATAAACAAAAAGCGGAAGCATATATAATCATATTTGTTGGCCACAACTAAACAAAGTCAATATTTCAAAAATTAAAATATGGTTAACCATACATGTAACGTCCCAGATTTTTAGAGTTTATTTAGAAAATTGAAGAAATTAATTAGAGCCTAGATAAGGATGTTTCGGTTCTAAACCGTGATTTTAGGATCGTTTTTCATGTAATCGTCTTTTTGAGAATTTCGATTCGAGCTCAGTTATAGCCGATTTTGGTCATGTTTGAAAGGCGTTGACCCAAGGAGCATGCCGGTGCTTTCAGATTTTGAATCTGAAGTCGTTTAAGTTCCCGGTGATTTAAAACGCATTTAAAGAAGTTATGAATAGTGTTTTTCCGTAGGAGCGCGATCGTTAGAAATTTGTGAAATCTCGTGTGTTAATCCGAGCCTTGTTTTTTCAAGCCTATCCTATAGAAAATTTCTCAAGGAATCCGTTGGCATTCCTGGATTTTTATTCTGAGGTCAATTGAACGCTCGGGAATTTTATTTGTCGCTTGTGTGGAATAGTAACTTTATTTTTAAAAAGAGAATATTTTCTCGTTTTCCTTCAAGATGACTCGTTCTTTACCCCGAGTCGAGTTGGTTCAATAGTACTCAAGCCAACGAACCTCCCGGTATTTTTGGATTTCGTGAATGAGGTCATTTGGACCTCCCCATCGAATAAAGCGCCTTTTAACCGAACCTGATATTTTTAAAGCAGTGTTGTTACACTACAATAGCTTCTCGAGGAAGCCGCTATTTTTTTACTATAAATAGAGCCCCTCCCCCTTTCATTTTCCTTGCCCATTTTCATTTCTTCATCGCCATTTCTGTATAGTAGAGAGAGAGAGAGGGGGGGAGCGCTCTTCGTGAGCGCACCCCCAGTTGAGAGAGGAGTGGAGGAGGAGGCCGCCGACGCGCGGCACCCCGCCGCTGCGGGAGCACCCCCTCGGCTAAGGAGGTGCGCCGGAGCACAAGGGGGCCACTGGGGCGCAAGGGGGCACCAGCGCGCACCCCCCCACTGCGGCGCATGGAGGCCACCGGCGCGCACCTTGCCGCCGCGGCGAATGGTGTGAAGGCAGCTCCGGCACATTTTCGTGCGGAGGCCATAACTTTCGCTTCGGTTGGAAACACAAGGCCCATGAGTTCTCAAATCGAAGCTCTTTCGAAGATATATGACATAGCAGTGGCCGATTATCATAAATCTCGATCATTCGAGTCAGATTTTCTGTCCCCTTTTGCGGTAATTTCGGATATATTAATCGTTTAAATTCTCATATTTTAAGTTATAGTTAAGGGTCAAGGGTTTAGATATCATTTCAATTTCTTTTTAGAATCTCGAATAAGGTTTCAAGTCAATGATCGAATTTTGTAAAGAAGAGATGAACCCCGAGGAGGCCCGAGGAAGGATTTTTGACTCGTTGCTTCGTCCACATACTCGTTATCGAGGTGCTCGTCATTGAGGTGGGTGATTCTAAACCAAATATATGGTTGGAGCTAGTAAACTTTAGAAGCATGTTAAGGCAAGGGAAATATCCAATAAAAGTATTTTATGCTCTGCCTATTTAGTCTCTATACAAGGAAAGGAAGGAAGGAATGTTGGATTTTGCTAAAGCTTATTTAGCTAAGTATTGTCTTCTAGGGTAGTGATAAATCCCTTATAGGTTGAGATCATGCTCAATTAAAGAATTAGCCTTAGACAATTGCTCTAGGCTTGGTATTGCTAGCTAAATTAAGTAAGTAAGGAAGGTTGAGTTTAAGTAAGGAAGGTTAAGGTTAAGTAAGGAAGGAAGTTAAGGAAGGATATAGCTTCTGTTGTAAGCAGGTTATCGAGCTCAAAGAACAGTTTATTTCCATTATCATGTCGTGGCTTTCGAGTCACCGAGTCAAACATTTTAAAGTAAAGGGAGTCACTACTGGATAACCCCTTCGCATACTCAGAAGGATACTTGAGATAACCCCTCTCTCATCCCAATGCATGCCTCAGGGTGCAGTAGACAACATGTTTGAGCCAGGAAAGGCGCCAAGAAAGGAAGTAAAATGTTTTGCGGGTACGGAGAGGGCTTTTGCGTTTTGCTCTCCATATGCCATCAGTTTATAATTGGATATTTCCAAAGTTTATCAAGAGTTTTCTCATAAAACCCCACTGAGTACATTAGTGCTCACACCCTCTTTTTCAAATGTTTTCAGGTTGAGATACTGAGGCCGGTGATGTGCTGCTGGTGGGGTTGTCTGAGTTGTCTAAGGTTTCATGTTTATTGCACTATATGGTTACATAATTTTCTTCCGCTATGTTTCTACTAAGTACTCTAATGTTAGTATTTAGTCTTGATATGTGTAACTTATTTCTTTATAATAGCATGTCTTAAATGCTATGAATCCTAATTATCAATAAAGTCTTTGAAGTATGTTCTTTTGACATACTAGTTGTTCTTTTATTGATTCCGAGTTAATTGAAGAGTCACACTTGTTGAGCATATTGGTATCTCTTCATTTTTAGTTGACTTGTGAATAAGTTTTGCATGCTTGTTGTTGTTGTTGGCTTATGAAGAGGCTTTTCTTTCCAAGCATGATTCTGCTCGTTAGTCCTAAGTTATTTTTCTTACTTGTCCTATGAATTGGACAGTATGATTTATTTGATTCCGACCTATTAATGGGTCTTACCTGTTATGACCTATGAGAGGTCTTGTTTATTTAAATAGTCAAATTCTTATCTGATTGTCATTGGATTCTGTTTAAATTTCGATTGGCCTATGATATGGCGTTCTTTTATCTCGATTGAATTCTTTGACCCCTTCGACTCGATTGAACCCTTTAACCCTTATTGATTTATTGAAGATGATAGTTCTTCCAAGTCATAAAGTTAAGTTGCCTAAGTTTTGAGGCACTAACTTAGTTTAATTCTAGAAACACCCCCTAGATTTCTAATTAATCTACCTATTTTCTTCGGCTTTTACGCCTAACACCCCGTCCCCATCAAAATGACCGCATAAGGGACCGGGCTGTTACAGATGGTATCAGAGCAGGCTTGCAACTCTGCAGACCTGTCTCTTCTTAAAGTTTGATTGAGTTTTATGTGAATATTGAATTGTTCTAAGGTATTAATCAGCAACCCCCAGCTCATCATCACTCTCGCATCTTCAACAAAGTTAATGTATGATTGAGTTAAAGTATTTTGATTATATTTGGTATAACTTTTTGAAAGTACAGGAAGAGGAGAAAAGTTTTGAGCAGAGCAAGGTTAGTCGATTTTCGAAGATTATTTCTTTTCGAAATAAAATTTTTGGTTATACCAGTTTAAAGTGGAACTTATTGAAGTAAGTTCTATATCAATATTTTTAAAGAATTTTGAGTTATTAAGGACTCGAGCAAGAAGTAAATCTTTTCGGAATATTATTTCTGCAAATACTCAAACTATTTCGGTTATTTTGGACCGTTAAAAATTTTGGAGTAGAATTATAAAGTTTGAAAGTTGATTTGAAAATCTTCTTTTGTTGAAAGGCTTGTCTACTGCCCATAAAGAAAGGATTTGAGAATGAGTTCAAGATGAATGAGGCATAGAGAATATAGTTAGATCATAGACTATAGCGAGCTTGAATTAAGGAGAATTCTAGAATTTCCTTTAGGTTCTCTTAAAGAACCCTAGATTGAATAAGTTCCCTCTCAAGGAGCTAGAGTTAAGTAGAGTTGTTCGAAAGAACATTTATAGAGCATTCATAAGAAGGATAAAGGGGTTTCGAGATTATAGTAGAATCGAGAAGAGGGTCATGAAGTTCAGTTTTGAGCAAGGAGCAAGAAGATGAGCAGTCAAGTTAAAGGCAAGTTATCCGATCGCGAATCTAAAGCAAGTTCAAGGAATCCCCACACAAGAGTTTTCAACTCAACAGAAGTCTCATCTGAAGATCCAATCGCGTTCGCAAGGAATGAAGATTTGTTTCCTTCGATAGAGGCTTGATGATTCGATGAACGTACATTCAAGGTCACGTCGCGTTCAATGCCCCGAGTTGTCGCTTGTTTCAAGCAATTAATGAAGATGAAGATTTTCGTCATGACTGCAGCCAAGATAGTTTAAAGATATGTCGGTATTCTACCGAGCTTTCAGAAGAAGTTGAAGTCAAGCTGTTTTGAGTTCAGGAGGTTCCAGAGATTAAGTCGCTTTGTCGTATTCCTTTCGATAAGTAAGAAGTCATCCCCGGATGTCGTTTTTCCAGCCAAGTGTAGCTATTTGAGTCTCACCGACTCATGCTATTTCGTAGCAACCTCGCCAAGAAGAAGGTGCGTAATGCTTAAGAAAGAAAGAGAAGACCCGAAGAAGATCGTTAAGAAGATAGACCTAGTGTTCGATAGATTGAGAGTTTCAGTATGATAAGAAGTTTTGTTGAGTCTATTTATTTATTCTCTTATCAACAGAATCAATTTATTCATTCTCATTCTGAATCGATTTATTCGTTCTTTTGGAATCAATTTATTTATTCTCTTGTCAATTGAATCAATTGCCCTTCAATAGCTTCGTATAAATTGAAATTCTTTATTTATACCATTTGAAATTCTTTGATAAATTGTAAATCTTTTAGATTATACATACTCCTTGATCATCAAGAATCAGTAAAAGCACTTCCTTGTTAGGCTATACTGACGCCTTTGTGAAAATATTTCAGCACGGTTTTCAGTTGCTAACCGTTGATTTCTTTCATATCTTTATTATATGCAAGAACCCTTCAAGTTTATAAGTCCTCTGGAAAGGCAATATTTTTGGCATATATAACCAAGTGTTGTATTCTTCCTAGCTTTTAACCTTGTCAAGGAATTATTGATCAAGATAAAGCCCTCACTCAGAGGCATTCGTTTATTTTGCTCCCACTCATAGTACTCGAGTGTGGATCTTGGAATAGAGTAGAGAGCTATATCAGTATTCCTTTTAGATAGGGTTGGAGGAATAAGAGATAGTATTTCCTAGTAAGAAGTAGAATCCAAGTAAGTGCTAGATAGTATTTTCAAAGTTTATGACGTGCATTTCCAAGAAGATTTCTCAACTCGTTGCGTTTGGAGGTGATCAAAGAAATGTCGACAAGTAAGTTCCGAGCATGCGTTAAAGTCCAGATGTGCGATCCTCACGCCTGCAAGCGATGGTGACTGCCAGCAGAAGCCACGAAGTCAGACGACTACTTCGAGGAAAAGAGATGACTGCGACGAAGAAGTTTAGATTTAAGTTGCGTCAAGAATTTAAGTTTGGAGCGCATCACAAAGTACACCCCAAGAAGACGAAGAAGTCGAACTTCAAGAAGTTAAAGATGAAGATAAAGTGAGTTTTCGAACGTGATAGAGCGTGCAAGGAACCATCGAAGTAGGTGCCTGGTTTTTTGAGTTTATCATCTAGTTCGAGTTCATTAAAATTTCTCAAAAGCTGCGAGAAGTAAAGTCAGAAGCAAAAGCAAAGCCAAGCAAGATAAAAGAATGATGGACTCGTTGAGATCACCCGTGCTCAAGGAGCAAGTTTAGTGAATTTTTCTTTTATTCCATTGCTCGAATAGTTTCTAGAGGTCCGCTCGAATGCAAGATCATAAGGAGTTCGTATGAAGCGGTATTTCGATAGAGATTTCATAAGGAAGAAAAGACAGAAGATGCTCAAGCCTTGAGGAAGAAAAGAAGAAAGGTTATAGAAGTATAAGTCCTGCTTAAGGACTAATTTATAAAGGAAGGCCTCACGCTATTCTTAGCCGTATAGTAAGGTTTTGAACCTATGTCGTTCCAGAAAGGTTGCGGATTTCTAAGAGGTATCCAGATCTCCGTTTGAGGGGAAGTAAATTTTGGAACGAATTTTTTTTTAAGGGATGTAGTCTGTAACATCCCAGATTTTCAAAGTTTATTTAGAAAGTTGAAGAAATTAATTAGAGCCTAGATAAGGATGTTTCGGTTCTAAACCGCGATTTTAGGATCGTTTTTCGTGAAATTGTCTTTTTGAGAATTTCGATTCGAGCTCAGTTATAGCCGATTTTGGTCATGTTTGAAAGGCATTGACCCAAGGAGCATGCCAGTGCTTTCAGATTTTGAATCTGAATTCGTTTGAGTTCCCGATGATTTAAAACGCGTTTAAAGAAGTTATGAATAGAGTTTTTCCGTAGGAGCGCGATCGTTAGAAATTTGCGAAATATCATGTGTTGACCCAAGCCTTGTTTTTTCAAGCCTATCCTATAGGAAATTTCTCAAAAAATCCGTTGGCATTCCCGGATTTTTATTCTGAGGTCAATTGAACGCTCGAGAATTTTATTTGTCCCTTATGTGGAATAGTAATTTTATTTTTGAAAAGAGAATATTTTCTCATTTTCCTTCAAGATGACTCGTTCATTACCCCGAGTTGAGTTGGTTCATTAGTACTTGAGCCAACAAATCTCCTGGTATTGTCGGATTTCGTGAATGAGGTCATTTGGACCTCACCATCGAATAAAGCGCCTTTTACCCGAAACCGATATTTTTAAAGCAGTGTTGTTACACTGCAATAGCTTCTCGAGGAAGCTGCTATTTTTTTCCTATAAATAGAGCCCCTCGTCCTTTCATTTTCCTCGCTCATTTTCATTTCTTCATCTCCATTTCTGTATAGTAGAGAGAGAGAGAGGGGAGCGCTCTTCATGAGCGCACCCCTAGTTGAGAGAGGAGTGAAGGAGGAGGCCGCCGACGTGGGGCACCCCGCCGACGCGGGAGCACCCCCTCAGCCAAGGAGGTGCACTGGGGCACAAGGGGGCACTGGCGTGCACCCCGCTCCCCCCCCGGTTGCGGCGCATGGAGGACGCCGGCGCGCACCTTGCCGCCACGGCGCATGGTGTCGAGGCAGCTCCGGCACGTTTTCGTGCGGAGGCCATAACTTTCACCTCGGTTGGAACCAGGAGGTCCATGAGTACTTAAATCGAAACTCTTTTAAAGATCTATGACATAGCAGTGGCTGATTGTCTGGAAACTTGATCATTCGAGTCAGATTTCCGTCCCCTTTTGTGGTAATTTCGGATGTCTTAATCGTTTAAATTCTCGTATTTTAAGTTATAGTTAAAGGCCAAGGGTTTAGATATCATTTTGATTTCTTGTTAGGATCTCGAATAAGGTTTCAAGTCATTGATCAACTTTTGTAAAGAAGAGATGAACCCCGAGGAGGTCCGAGGAAGGATTTTCGGCTCGTTGCTTCGTCCACGTGCTCGTTATCGAGGTGCTCGTCATTGAGGTGGGTGATTCTAAACCAAATATATGGTTTGAGCTAGTAAGCTCTAGAAGCATGTTAAGGCAAGGGAAATATCCAATAAAAGTATTTTATGCTCTGCCTGTTTAGTCTCTGTACAAGGAAAGGAAGAAAGGAAGTTATATGCATGATATTGTTGAATTGTTATTTGAGTTTGATAAAGTAAAGAAAGTTATTATATGTTAAGTGAACTCTCAAGCATGTTTAGATATGCTAGAATTGTTGAAATACAATTGACGCTGGCATGAGATCTAGAATTGCTTTTAGTTGCAATTTATATTTATGCCCATTCATTTCCTAGTATTTGGTTATTGGGTTTTGCTAAGCTTAATTAGCTAAGGATATGCTAGAATTGTTTATATACAATTTGTGCTAGCATGAGATGTTTAGAATTTCTTTAATTGCAATCCATGTTTATCCGTGTTCATTTCCTCGCATTGGAATGTTGGATTTCGCTAAAGCTTATTTAGCTAATTATCATCTTCTAGGGTAGTGATAAATCCCTTATAGACTGAGATCATGCTCAATTAAAGAATTAGCCTTAGACAATTGCTCTAGGCTTGGTATTGCTAGCTAAGTCAAGTAAGTAAGGAAGGTTAAGGTTAAGGTTAAGTAAGGAAGGTTAAGGTTAAGTAATGAAGGACGTTAAGGAAGGATATAGCTTCTGTTGTAAGCAGGTTATCAAGCTCAAAGAATAGTTTATTTGCATTATCATGTCGTGACCTTCGAGTCACCGAGTCAAACATTTGAAAATAAAGGGAGTCACTGCTGGGTAACCCCCTCGCATACTCAGAAGGATACTTGAGGTAACCCCTCTCTTATCCCAAAGCATGCCTCAAGGTGTAGTAGACAACAGGTTTGAGCCAGGAAAGGCGCCAAGAAAGGAAGTAAAATGTTTTGCGGGTATGGAGATGGATTTTGCGTTTTGCTCTCCATATGCCGCCAATTTATAATTGGATATTTCCAAAGTTTATCAAGAGTTTTATCATAAAA
Source organism: Perilla frutescens (assembly GCA_026008535.1). Lineage (NCBI taxonomy): Eukaryota > Viridiplantae > Streptophyta > Magnoliopsida > Lamiales > Lamiaceae > Perilla > Perilla frutescens. Next base: position 21,350,092 of record BRKX01000004.1, read on the forward strand.
CCCCACTGAGTACATTAGTGCTCACACCCTCTTTTTCAAATGTTTTTAGGTTGAGATGCTGAGGCCGGTGATGTGCTGCTGGTGGGGTTCTCTGAGTTGTCTAAGGTTTCAAGTTTGTTGCACTATATGGTTACATAATTTTCTTCCGCTATGTTTCTGCTAAGTACTCTGATATTAGTATTTAGTCTTGATATGTGTAACTTTTTTCTTGATAATAGCATGTCCTAAATGCTATGAATCCTAGTTATCAATAAAGTCTTTGAAGCATGTTCTTTTGACATACCAGTTGTTCCTTTATTGATTCCGAGTTAATTGAAGAGTCACACTTGTTGAGAATATTGGTATCTGTTCATTTTCAGTTGACTTGTGAATAAGTTTTGCATACTTGTTGTTGTTGTTCGCTTATGAAGAGGCTTTTCTTTCCTAGCATGATTCTACTCGTTAGTCCTAAGTTGTTTTTCTTATTTGTCCTATGAATAGGACAGTATGATTTATTTGATTCCGACCTATTAATAAGTCTTACCTGTTATGACCTATGAGAGGTCTTGTTTATTTAAATAGTCATTCTTATCTGATTGTCATTGGATTTTGTTTAAATTTCGATTGGCCTATAATATGGCGTTCTTTTGTCTCGATTGAATCCTTTGACCCTTCGACTCGATTGAACCATTTGACCCTTTTTGATTCATTGAAGATGATAGTTCTTCCAAGTCATGAAGTTAAGTTGCCTAAGTTTTGAGGCACTAACTTAGTTTAATTCTAGAATCACCCCCCTGGATTTCCAATTAATCTACCTATTTTCTTCGGCTTTTATGCCTAACTCCCCGTCCCAATCAAAATGACCGCCTAAGGGACCGGGCTGTTACAATACAAGATGTCCCTATTAGTCCACGTCCGCCCCATGTCCTCATCAATTACCTTAAAACATTTTTAAATAGTGGGGCTGAGTGCCAGAAAACACTCCGTGAGAATACTCATACATTCATCCAATAATTTGCAATAAGAATATCCATAAATCCATATTTGACATTTCGTAAATCATACGCTCAATAGACATAGTGGAGATCGACCCTAATGTGATCACATATAAACTATAACGTATTCATAACATGAACATATTCATACGTAATTGCACCGGAGTGCCATATTCAGAAATCCTCATATGAGTCGTATCAATCCACATTGAGCAACATAAGCATAAATCATTTTTCATAGTGGACGAAAGTTTAAATATAATTTTGAAAGCATTTTGGTAAGTAAACCCACCTTATAGCTAGATTAGCTTAAGCTTTATTTATGAATTCACATCTAAAGTCAGCTGTCGGATTAGGACCTTATGCTTAATTATAGGAATAGCCTTAATCGTCTTCCTAAACGGGTCTCGGGTTAGGACCTATACATCAGAACCATATCTTAATAACATATTAATATTCTAAACATATACTATAACGTAAATAAGGATCTAGGGAATGAGTCCCTAAAATAAGAGTGTAACCTGACGTCGTTTAAAGGTTGAACGTGATCCTAGCTTAAAATATATCGGAGTCCTTGATCATACAATTAGATGCCTTAAATTCATAGGGGGGGGGGGGAATTATAAAACTTAATTTAAGATTTAAAGGATCATATAATATTAATATGAAAATATTTGTTTATTATATCATACGCTTAATTTCGAATTTAATCTAAATTAAGCAAAATAGACCAAATAAAAATAAGATAAAAATATAATATGATTATGTAGTCAAGAGGGCTTGAACCCTTGACCAAAAATATGAGTGAAATAATAATCACTTAACCACTAGGCTAAAAGAATTTATACAATATTAATTAAACTGCTTTACTTAAATACACTCATAAATGTTTGAGTAAAAAGAGGATTATAAAATGCATCAAAGTAGATTGAACCTTAGACCTCTGGCATAAAATCTAAACTCTCACCATTAGACTTAACACCATTTTTGAAAATTATTTAGTGGTTTAATTAAATAAAGTTCATAATTATCTTGGAATAAAAATAAATAATATGCATTCTAAAGGTTTTAAACCTTTGACCTATCATAATAAAACACAAAATATAACCATTGGGCCAAAGACCATTTTCAAAAATCATAACAATTTTTATTTAAATATAGTGCAGAATTATATTGGAATAAAATGCATAAATTAAATGTTCGAAAAAGGTTTTAAACCCTGGACCTCTCAAACAACAATTTGGACTCCACCCATTTAGCTAAATACCATTTTCAAAAATTATTAGATGTAATTAATTATACTAGAATTACCCATCCTGCGATGCACGAATAAAAATTATAAAAAATATAGAGATATTATGTTATAGCAATATATTAATAACAATTCATAGAAATAATCATAAAATAAATCCAGATGATATTCAATTTATTTTTTTAGTAATATAGTAACAATGAAAACAAAGAATATATAATTATAAATTTTGAAGTATGGTACACATTTTTTGTATTGAGGTTGTGTTTATTGATTCAATTAAATTTTACATACATCAATTAATTATATATATATAATGGAATTGTAACACCCCAAAAAATATAGTATCTAAATTTATTTTATAACTAGAAATTTTATGGAATTTAGAACCCGATTTATTTTGGCTAGTTAATTATGGTCATAGAGGCACTATAAGACCAAAAAAAACAGAGAGAGGTCTCGGCCTTAGTTGAGTTTTCTAATTAATATTAGAATCCATATTATAGAAATGGACATTAATTAATGGGATTATTTTGGCACCAAGATCACTCAATTCGGACTTCATTTAATTTTCCAATAAAATTTATTCAATGTGATAATTTGAACTCAATTTATTTCACTAAGCCCAATCTTATAAATTCAACCAAAATATTTTACTCTTTTGTTTTAGCCCCATTTCTAGCCCAATTGGCCATTTCCCATTTGCTCTATCAATAAAATACGTGTATTATACATGTATTCATCAAATATCATATAATTGGAGGAAATATGATGAAGATAAAAGCATTTTTTTTAAATAATTAATTTCTCCTACCCATGTATCGGCCACTTGGAGTGAACTTAAGTGTACAGCTGTCTTTATTACTTAGGTATACAAGTATGTATTAATTAATGGGTATATAATTATATATATCTGTATATTGAGGGATTATGTTGAAGGGTTCAGAAAGAAAGACAAACGGAAAGAAAAAACAAAAAAGAAGAGAAAGAAGGGAAGGAAGAAAAGAAAGGTAGGGTAAGCTTTTGTCTATTCTTCTTTTATTTTACATCATTCTCTACTCAAATTTTAGCCAATTTCCATGAAATTATACAAGAATAATTCCCTTGATGTATAGATTATGTATGTATCAAAAAGTTTTCAATTTAGGGTCTGAAAATTTGGAAATAAAGCTATGAACAGCTGCTGCCGCAGCTGTGCGACGCAACAACTTGTCGGAGATTTTCTCGACAATCCGAGCGTTGGTTTTGGATGTATTATATACCGTTTCGAACCTCTTGTATCAGGGTATCTATATATGGTTTCAAATCTTAGATCAAACATCATTTAACCCCTCATTTTCATGTCAAAAATTTAACTGAAAAATCTGTCGGGAAATATCAAAACTGATTTCTTTCTTTTTTTCCTTTCGTTTCTTTCATTTCCTCTATCCTTTTGGGCCTGAAGAACTTGTTGTGGCATGTTGATATTTACTAGATGTGCTGGAGATGGTTTGGTCGGGTCTTGGTTTGAGATGGTTGTGTGTAGATGTAGGTAAGACTGTGTGTTGAGGTGTTCACATGTTTTCATTTGTAAGTCTAGGTGTGTGTGGGAAGGGGCTGCAGGTGACTCTAAGTCACGGAGAGGGGCTGTTTTGAAGTCGTGAGGTGCTGTTGTTGGGGCAGTGGTTAAGAATGGTGCTTGCCATGGAAGTTCTTGATAATGGTGTTAATCAAGGGGATTAGGAAGAAATTAAAATGGAAATTTGATAAAATAATAAGTTTAATTAACTGAAGTATTTTAAATTTTACAATTTACTCCACTCATTTCAGTTAAGTTCAATTTCCAAAATTAAAAACTTATAAATAATAATTGGGTCCCTAGAGAATTAAATTGAGACTTTTATAAAATACAATTAAGTCCTATAATTTCTAAAATTTTATATTTTGCCCCAAAGAAATTCTAAAGTCTATAATTCATTCCTAAATGTTAAATCAAGATTCTTAGTCATTGAATTTAGTTCAATTCGTCTATATCCATTCAATTTTATCTGTGAAGTCCGATAAATTTACAAACAGGATCACGAACTTGATTCAATCCGTCAAATGCGCATTATTCGCCCATTTGACTCTATTTCAATTCCAAATGATCCCAAGGCATAGGGAATTCTTATTTAAGCTATTTATGACCTAGGTTATTATTTTATTGGCCTATATTAGGATTCTAAGTTAGAACTCCAATTTTATAGGTCGAGACGAGCTAAAAGTGTAGTGGCATTTCACGTACAACCGCATTACATATTGAGATCATCCAGGTGGATTTTTCTATAACTCACTACTACATTTTAAATTCGTCCATGAAAAGCATATTAAATGTTTTAATAGCATTGTTTACGCAATGATTGGATGTTGTGAGACTTCATGCACAGAGGAATTCCGACTTACAAGCATAGACGGTTTACTTTGTGACTAAATGTCTAGATAAGTAACCGTAAAGTATTCATGTGATCACATAGGGTCTCTCATCCAATGAAGAAGAGTAAACTTTGTTATAAAGTATGTTCATGGTTGATTTCCATGATTTATGCAGTATAACAGTTTTAAAGCATAAAAGTATGACTTGGACGAATATTAATGCCCACTGAGTGTTTTCTGGCACTCAACCCAAATATTTTCATATGTTTTCAGGTCCTGGAGATCGAGCTGGTTGATGACGAGGTGCTGTAGTGGGTTTGACGGTTGATCCTTGTGTGGTTTTTGCTAAAACCATCTTTAAAGTCTTGTCAGTATTTAAATATTAAATGCTTTTGTCAATACTCTGCAAAACTTTTAAGTTTGAGAGTTATTGATCTCAGTAGTCAGTTTTTGATTGTATATACAAATATTTGAATGTATAGAAGGGCTGACCGTTGAACTTTTAAATGTGTGACCTGATTGGCTATGTATGTTGCCAGGTCATAATTTGATTATGTGTGTGTTAGTGATTTTAAAAAAACTTGTTGAAAATTGCCTTTGTGAACGCTTGAGTACGTGGTTTGAATATTTTTAAGTTGAGGTGCTGTCTATTTACAAATTATTTATAAAGTTAAATCTTATTTTTGAAAAGTATTTATCATGTAAGCATGTACGTATATTTCTGGTGACGTTTTGATCCTAGTGGGACTGGGGCGTTACAGGAATTATATATATTTAATATTATTTTTTCCTGTTGAGTTATTATCTCTTTCACTTTGGTTCATTTTCTTTTTCAATTTGTAGGTTTAATTTACATCCAAGTATTTTGTTCAGTACAATTACATCCTAATTATTGACATTGGATAGTTGGGTTTAATTTCAAACCCGTGTAAATATTTTTTTCTTTCATTGATATTTCCTTTCGTGTAATTAAAATTTTAAGTTTTAAATCTAAATGGCAAAATTCTCCTCCTCTATGTACTTTTCTTTTGAATTTGTATTTACATATTAACATTTTTAATTTGATCATTTGTAGATTTTTTATTTTATTTATTTTCACGGTCTTTTATATTTTTATGCTATATTTGACCCATTGTAAATAGACAAAATAAAATTTTAAACTCTACACTTTGTTATTCAATTTATATTAGTTAGGCGATTTTTTATGGGATTACTGGATTGATATATAATCTATTGAATGTAGATTTTTTTTTTAGCAAGGATATACATAAATTAGCTGATAAATAGATTCATTTCGATGAATTAAATATTGATGGTTTTGATTCTTAAAATGCGTTAAAAGCTAAATAGATCTTTCAATTTTTTTGTGGTTTAATTTTAGTGTTCATATTTATAATTTATAAATAAATATATTTTAACTGTAATTAATTTATTACTAAATTCAAATGAATAAATAGAACAAATCATACTAAAATCATATATCATCGAATAGCAATTATATTTTTTATTAGGTGATTGATTGATTAACAATTGAAGTATGATAATATATAATTGGTCGCATTTTCTTTATGGATACTATAGTATATATCATTAAAATGATTTAATAATAATATATTTTGATTTTATATAAAAAAGATTGTACAAATCACCAAGATTTAGGTACGTACACTTAAAGAAGTGTACCTAAATTACATACAATAATTCATCATAAATAAATTATGTTAAAAAAAAAATCAATTTAATCTCACGTTGACATAAATATAACTAAAATTACAAATTACAACTCGTTACATAAAGAAAATTAATATTAAAAGTTCAAATAATAATAAATTACAAGCCGTCAATTCTAATTATGTTGCGGTACCTCCCTTTGTCTTCTAATTTGAAGTGTCATATGATGGAACCTTCAAAGAAATTCGTCGACACTTGAAGAATATATATAGATCTCGAATAGTGGAGTCACCGTATTTAGCAAAAATAATTGACTCAAATTTTCATATAGGATCTACAACCTTATATATTTATATTTTTGTATCATCACTCATAACTGTATCCATAATAAAAATCCTCAGATTAGAGGAAGAAAAGATACAATGATATATACTATGAGGAAAAGGTTTCAATATGTATATATATCTATACACACACACACATGACATTCATGTGTATAGTAACTTGATTTTATTATTGGAAAGAATAAATCGATTGATGTATGATCAATTTACCTTCAATGTAATAAGAAATTAACTATATATAAAATCAAGCTTTGCGGATTTGATTGACTAAATTAATGTTATAATTGTGTAACAAAATAAAATTAATTGTCAACCAAAACCCCACTGCGTGTGTAAATTTTATAATATTTAATTACACTCTATACATATTATTATACATAATTTAATTATAGAATGATTGGGTATATATAGTATGTAAATATATTATCGGCTTCATCTATATAGATGTGCATATTTATTTTCTATAATGAATTTTCAATTAACCAATTAATTAATAAAAATAATTTTCAATTAACCAATATTAATTTTATGAATTTGGTAAGTAGGATAGTTTTGGAAGGAAAATAAAACCCTAAACTATCCTACTTTTAGATATAAGTAGGATAAGGCTCAAAATTATCTTTAGATAAAATAAATGAAAAAATGAGTTAAAAACTGTAATTAAGCAATTTTGAACCCTTGACCTATATTTAAGGAAACAAGATTTCAACCATTAGACCATAGCTAATTTTTGAAATTTAAAGTATGTTTTTAATTAAATAAGGTTGTATAACATTAGAAATGGGTCTTAAAAATGTATTTCATAAGATTCGAACATTAGACCTATCATTATTAAATTATTAAATCAAGACTCCAACCATTAAGCAAGATATCATTTTCAAAAATTACATCATGTTTTAAATTTAATAACTTAGAAAATACATGAATTAATTAAAATAATAAACTACTTCAAACATATTTGAACCTTAGACATTTGCACATAAAATTAAATGATTATCCATTAGGCTATAATTGAATATTTAAAATATATACCAAGATTTATAATTAATATGTGTCTAAAATATATGCCTCAATAAAAAGAATATTACCAACAAAGATTAATCCATAGCCCTTGCAATTTAATTGATAGAGATTTAATAATTGGATTAAGATCAATTTTTTTGATGAACATTTCCAATCTTTTTAATTATATAGATCAACCACTATATAGTATATATATAAGAAAAATATAAAAGAAAAAAAAAAGAAAAAGACAACATAACTCACGCACACACCCCACAAACTGGACTCACACACACATACACACTAAACACACACAAAACATCAAAATAAACATATCTTCATTCCTTCATCAACACATTCGTGTTCAAGAACACTAAATATTAAGATAAAAATAATATTTAAAAATATGTAATCAAAACAGCCTGTAAATTCACTATGAAGTACATAAAATAGAAAATAAAATACAATAACATAGAAAGAAATGAGATTTTTCAAGGTTAGGGCTTAACCCTTTCTTAGATCAAAAAATAGGAAGCTTAAATCTCTAAATCTCTTAAAAATAAGAGTTGGAAATTAAAATACCCATTCTTATCACTCAAAAACCTCTTTTACCCAGTATAAGAAAAGCATCCAATAAATACCCAATTTTACTCTTATAACCCTGCATTTTCATTTTCCAAGGTGAAAGGACATGGACCCTATACATGTAAGAAGTGTGAAAGACTTTTTGCAGATTTTCAAGGGAGTAAGAAGCATTTAATTTCAAAAGTAATATCTTAACAACCCAGCACACGTGCATTAAAGTCGATCGTGATTCTATAAAAGCACGATCGAGTTTTATATATCGGGTTTCTTCCTTATCTATCGTAATTTGATCGGTAACCGATCGGGATTTCATCGGGTTTTATTTATCGAGATTGCTGAAATCCTATCGTAATTTGATCGTTAACTGAGCGTGGTTTCATCGAGTTTTATCTATCGGGATTCTTGGAATCTGTAATACCCCGAAATATTTTAGAAGGTCTAATTCAACTTATGTTACCCTCTGGTAAGTTAGAAAATAAGTTGGGTTCTTAAAGGACTCAAATAAAGGAAAATCGCAGCCAGGGAAATCTGTTAAATCTAATTTGGTCAAAAATTGCCTTAAAAATATGTTATGATATTTTTCTCAGGTTGATAGAAAATATTTCAAGAATCGTGCCAACCTTTGAAATTTCAAATTTCGAGTTCAAATGAACTCTTGGCACAACTTTAAGTTGAAAAATAATAAATTTAATAGAAAAAGGCACATCCGTCATTATCCAATTTCTTTTTCAAAAGATTATCTTATTCGTAATTATCCTATTCTTTTTCCATCATTATCCTCTTTCTTTTATTCATTATTATCCTATTTATTTTTCCTCTATAAATAGGAGCTTAAGGTTTCATTTTTCATTCATTTTCAAAATCGAAACGCCGAGCAGCTTCCAGAGAATGTACAACTCTAGTTTCCTATTTCAATTCTGAAATAGTCATTTTGAAGGTGTCAACGCATAGATCACGAATACATGATTGAAATGATGACACGAAAGATGATCACGATGGAAAATCATCGTGACCGCCGCCAATTCCTCGGAGAAGGTACTTTCTCCGATTCTGGTCATTCGGACCGATGAATTTAGAAATTTCAAGTTCTAAATATGCTTATATTTCGATTATCTTTAATTCTACCGATTCCGATTTTTGATGTTGTGAGTTTTCGGTATTTTTCCCCTTTTTCATTTTATGTAAATCTCAGATCTATTCTTCCTGGATAGTCGTATTAGAAATCTTCTTTTTATAAATAGTCCTTGATCATTTGGATCTTGTAGTTAACCGGAATAGATTTTTAATTTCTCGTCGTTTGAAATCCGGATCCGAATATTATATTATAAATCTGCCCAGCTCGAATTCATGTTCTAGCCGTGCGATCTTTGATCTGATTACACCATTAAATTCCTTATTTTCTGCACTATCAAAAATTGTATTTTTGAGCGAAAATCCAACGAGTATCGAGCTCGATCGAGACCGATACATTTTCAGCTAAAATTTGTGGCGGGAATTTCCGCCAGCCAGCTTTTCGGCCGGTGTGGCCGGAATTAGCCTTTGATCCCTTTTGACCGATTGTGGTACCCGTCGAGATTGACGTGTGGCCGGCAGACGGTGCTCCGTTTCGTGTTGAAATGAATTTAATATGATTTTTCGAAGTTAATGTCTCATTTTCAAAAATTGCATTTTAGTTAGAATTGCTTCAAAATGTTTGTTAGATCTGTCCTAGCAAAAAGGTTCCTTCAACATTTATTCCCTATGGTGGATTCTCTACTTAGCTATAGATTCCATTTTTGTCCAGGCGGATTTTTGAGTTTACCCAATTATTCAAATCGTGTATTTAAATTCGTATATTTTTCATGTGTCGTCTGAAAATCATGAAATTTTCACACTTGTATTGTTATATGTGAAGTATGTTATCAATTAAATTTGGTAATTTTCTGAAAGCCAGAAAGACTCGTAGATTAAATTTGATCAGAATCGAGTAAAATGGCAAGTGATCGACCTCCACCTTTTCCAAATGTTTTTGGACGGCTTTACTCGAAAATATTCGCTGAATTTAATTCCCTAAAGTGTTGAGTTGAGAATGAAATCCTAATGTTGCGCATTGTAGTCTGAAGCCGTTTTATTAGTTTAGAATATTCGTATTACATTTAGTCTAGCTTAGAAAAAAATCATTTATCTATCCTAAGTTGAAGCTTACCTTATGTTATAGTTTCAAGGCCTAGCATGATACTAATAGGTAGTTTCTCCTTTGTAGGTCCGAACCCGAGACCCATATTTAATTAGGATTTGCAAGACACGTGTAAAGCTTCAGCTACTATTAGCTAACCAGGTGGGTTATACTATACTATCTTTGCAAATTGTATCTTTCGAGTTATTAAGCTCTGCTTTGCTAAAATTGCATATGTGACTATCTGTGTTAAATATTTACATGCTACTGTATGTTGTCGGAGTCTCATAAACCAGCGCTGTGTCAATGTGAGTAGCTACAATATGCATGCATTGTTTGTCCTGCCCTACTCCTTGTCGGTGAGACTAAAATGAAACACTTATTGGTTATACTCTTTGGGTATACTATGGCCATACTCAACGTTATGCGCTGGTGATGTAGTTTGGGTTGCGGGCAGTGACGGGTTATACTCTTAAGCGCTTCACGATAAAATGTTTTGGTGAACTTAGGTTGCTTCCAACTTTTAAACCTCCTAAGCTTCACTACCTGCATGAACACAGATAGATTACTTTAATAAAATGATTTGCATAACTTAAATTGTGAGAACTTGCCCACTGAGTGCATTAGTACTCAGCCCAAATCTTTTCAAACATTTTCAGGTCAGTAGGCTGGAGCGTGGATATGACGAGGCTGAGATATGGGCTATTATGATTTACATATTTTTGTCCGTTGTCCTTTTTTGTTAGTATTTTGTTAAGAATTAAGCTTTCACACTTATGGTATTCTTTTGCTAAATGCTAAGAACTCTGATATTGGTATTTTGTTGATATGATTCTGCTTCTCTGATTCTGAACATTTGTTGACTTCCTAGTTAACATGTATCATATGCTTAGCTACATAATTATTCCAAATGGAGGAAGCCCGTCTTTCATTATGTCTATTTGATCATTTATTTTGGACTATGGAAGGGCTTCATTTGTTCAACATATTTGTGTCTGTTTCTTTTGTCGACCTATGAATGGGTCTATTGATTGTTGGTATCTGGTTATTTGTTTCCGTTTGGCCCATGAAAGGGCTTATTGAATTGTTACAGCTTCCATTCTTTTCTTATAAGCCGTTATAAACGGGGATTCGCTCTAGTTACAGAGGTTATGCTGTCTAATTTTTCGGAAGGCATAACCTATCTTTGGCATACTCGGTTGTTAAATTTTATTCTAAACATTAATTTTTTATCACCCCGTTGTTAATTAAACTAACCCATTTCTTTCCCGCTTCTTAATTCCCACCCCCGTGGCGTCCATTTCCACGGTCTTTTGGGATCGGGGCGCTACAGAATCCTTTCGCCATTTTGATCGTTAAACCATCGGTATTGCATCGGGTTTTATATATCGGGATTCTTGAAATCCTATCATAATTTCGATCAATAACCGATCGTGATTCATTTGTTAGTGATTTATTTTTACCTAAAATACCGTCGGGTTTCTATATTCGACCATGATTTAGTCGTGATTTAATACGGATTTTTCATCGGGATTCACACTGCATGAATATCCATTGAATAGATATTTCGCGATTTTCCTTACGTGCGAGCGGGAGATAGCGTGGGAATCTGGAAGGTACTTTTTCAACTTCCAAGACCACGTACGACGTGTTTTGACCCATTATCTCCACTATTTTTTTTATATCTCTCATAAAAATACCTAAATCTAATTAATTACCCATTTATTACTCTCTCTCCAACTCCTTCACTCAATCATATCCATCTAAATCCCTATCCGTCTAAATCCCTAAAAATTACTAGTTTTCAACCAAAAACGATCGGAATAGCATTTTCTGCGCTCTATCGGGTTTTAATTCTCGTCGGGACAATGATCGGTGGTCTAAAGCTCCACCAGGCCAACAATGGCGTCCCACAGTAGTGAAGAGTCCCACGTTAGTGAAGAGGTTAGTACTCGATACCGATCTGGCTCTTTTGACAATTTATTTCCTCTGTAGTAGAAGTTGAATTTTCTGTGAATGCCGATAGTTAGGATGTGAAATTTTGTGTAATTGTTGATTGGATTATTGTTTAATTGTATAGAGAATAACTCTGCTAATTAGATAGAATCCCGATAGGCCTAATTAGTTTAATTAATTGCCTTCCATAAGGTGAAATTTTGATGAATCCTGATAGCCCTAGAGGATAACGGATTAACGCTAAAATCACGATATGTCTAAGTCCCGATAGCTTCTCGATCGTATTCCGATCGCAAACTATGGAATATTATTTTTTATATTATTTCTGAATTTTCGATTTATTGAACGTGAATGCGGACAACAGTGAATTATTATTATCTGGATAGATGATACATCAATGTTGTGTTTTATTTTTAATTACTCATTGTTCATGCTAATTAGTAGAAAGATCGATGAATCCCGATGGAGTGCATTATCGACATAATAATACTTTATCGTGAATGCGTGAATAATTCCCGTTAGGGTAATTATTATATCGCGGTCGTGTACCGATCGCGATTAAAAATCTTTGGGATATAGGTAAACATTTTGAAATAAATTCTGAAATTCTTTCTTCTTTTTTTTTTGTGCAGCTTGGTTATGATTGGGTGAGGGTAGAGCTACAGTCCTCCTATAGGACGATTAGCCTTTACTACAAGGCTAAATATGTACATAAAATAAGAGAACGGTTGTCGAAAATCGATGGAGTCGATCTACGGGATAGGTTTCAGTCGGGGTGTTTTGCCCAATTTTTGAGTTGGAAGAATTCACGGACTAGCGGACGAGCACTCCATGCATTGATGGCTCGTGAGATCAGGTTGGCTGGTGCTCCGAACCATGAGTTGTGGTTTAATATTGGTGGAAACAATATTTATTTTTCATATCCCGAGTATGCTCTAGTAACGGGATTAAAGTTCGGGTCTTCACATTTTGATCCAAACATGGAATATGACACGAGTGAAATTGGGGTATTCACAAGATTTTGTCATAGCAATGAGAAGCCAAGGATCATGGATTTGTTGAAGAGGTTCAACGATGGAGTTGTGGATGCCAATCATGATGACTATCTGAAGGTGGCTAATATATTAGTCCTCTACTATTTTGCACTTGGATACGACGATCATAGAGTCATGGAGTCCTTTGCTTGGGTGTTAGTGGATAATCTGGACGAGTGGAATAGATTTCCTTGGGGGTCCTACACCTACACAGCACTAAGGCACTACGTCTCACTATTGCCTTCCACAAGGAGCAAGCTGAAAAAGAGTTATCATTTTTACGGCCCCGTGTGGGCTTTACAGGTATATATAGCTCTCATTTTGTTGTATTTATGTTTATCTAGGTTCTAAATTTCTCAATACACTTAACTGCATAATCATTATTATTACAGGTTTGGGCATTTCAGGCCATACCGGATCTAGCGAGGAATGCTGCTGTAAAGATTAATCTGAATGCATTGCCTCGACTGGCGCGGTGGCTCATGTGTACGCCAAAGATCGATGATTTTCATGGTTTTCTAGATGAGGAGGTAAACATGATTAAAGAGTTATCATTTTATGCTTTTAAAATGATTATCGCCATTACACAAATTTAAATGGATTGCAGCACGAGTGTCAGGAAACGTTGGCGTTGGAGGATGATGAAGATGAACGTGATTATTGGATTAGCACTCAAGGATCTAACCCCCTTGGTGTTAGATTCCCTGCCCCATTTAACCTGAAGAAATCTTTGACAGGCGAGGAACCTTCACGTCCACGCTCCGAATCTCAAAAGATCAAAAAGCAAGCTCCTCAGCGTGCGCCTGAGCCTGAGTCTCAGCACGATTCTGAAGAGCACGAGCGTGAGGATGCCAGAGAGTCAAGACGGGAAAAGGGAAAGCGCACTCAAGAGACCAGATCATCCTCTTCGAGTGGCAGAAGTGATCACCATCGGAGTAGGCGTGATCGTCACCAAGGTCTAGTGTCCAAGCTCAAAAAGGCCTTGCTTCCCAATATATTGGTCGCGATGAAACGCGAGTTTGTCCCTGGCCTTAAGGATGCATTGCTGCTGGACATAAAAGAGTACATTAAATCCCTTTGGCATGGTTCTAAGCAATCACGTTCACAACGATCAAGAAGTAATGAGGGTCCACCGTCGGAACATGATCAGGAGGAATGCTCTCAGCCCTCTCGAAGGTCTCTGCATGTAGAAGGCAGTCATCGAGAAAGAGACCTCCCTAGAAGGTCTCTACAGGTGGAGGAAAGTCGAGGGTCTCGACAGATTGAGGGTAGTCGAGGGTCTCGACATAGAGATGCACCTCGAAAGGATGTTGAGCTTGAGGGAATAATCGGGTCTCCACACAGCCATGCCTATGGCCCACAATTATCCCAAAGTGTAGGAATCCCACATCAAGAACTTGACCCGCAATTTTCCGAGCATGTAGGAATCCCACATCAAGAACTTGACCATGCCTATGTGCCGCAATTTACCGAGCATCTAGAACCTTACCATGCCTATGGCTCGAAATTTTCTGAGCATCTAGAATTCCCACACCTAGAACCTGACCAGGTATTTATGTTAAATTTGAATTATCTATTTTTTATCTTTCGCATTTGCGAATCCCGATCCAAAATCACGATCGTGATCCCGATACAAAATCACGATCCAAAATCAGGATTAGGTTCCCGATCCAAAATCACGATACAAAATCACGATCGGGATCCCAATACAAAATCACGATCCCAAATCACGATTGGGTTCCCGATACAAAATCATGATCAGGATCCCGATCAAAAATCACGATCTGTATCCTATTCCAAAATCACGATCGTGTATTCAAGATTACTGACGATCGTGATTTATTATCTTTCTTATTTGCTCAGGGTGTATGTTTTGGCCCTGGAGTGGTTTTTGAAGAGGTCCAGACAAGTCCACCTGTAATGTCGTGCAGTTCGAAAGGGAAACAAGTTGAAGAGAGTTTTGCACTTGTAGAATCCCGTTCGAAGGAAGCAACTCTCGCTGTTTACAAGGATTGGCATAAGAGTCCCAAAAGTTCCCAGGTCTACCATCACAAGAGTGACTTCCCACTATCACAACAGTTTTTCGAGCGCATTGAATCCATGAAGTGTGATATGACTGCCCAAGTAAGTACATATTGATTATTTACAATCTTTTTATTTTTTATTACTTAAAAGCTTTGAATACAGGGGGTTGATATGTTTTTGGATTCTATGAGAAACCAATTGGAAAAAGGAGATTCATTACTCCATGCAGTCACTGCAGAGAACACACGCATTATGGATACTGGATTCTTTGTAAGTTTTATTGCAGTTTGTTAACTTTTAATTTTTACTCTATGAAGTATAATCAACTCTAACTCTTTATTTATTTATATTGTATTGAATAGATTTCTCTCCAGACAGAATGGCGTTCGGGTAGGTTTGATAAGCCAGATTCTCCTAGGCGCCACCGTGGGCAAGAGGATTATTACTGGTGGGAACCTCCATTTGCTTTACTTGCTACGGTGCTAGGAAAAGATCGAGACAGGGGTCGATCCTGGTGGAATGCCAAAAATGTAAGAATTTGATTGTAAAATGAAATATTAATTATTGTAAAATATTCTAATCAATCGTGTGTTTTTTGTTCAATACAGCTCATATTTATTTGCAATATCAATGCACATTGGGTGACGGTATTTGTCCGTCCTACCAGCTGGCGTTTTGAGGTGTACGACTCAATGTTATACAAGATAAGCAAGGAAGATATTGACCTGAGGGAGATTCAACTCAGACCATTTCTTAAGCTGTTGCCCCGACTGCTTATCTCGGGTAAGTATTGGGAATGAAATATTTTTAATGTGCGAGCACCCTTGCATGCAAATTTCAGACTTACTTTCGCCGCCTCCCAAGATCAATTTAAGCAAAAGGACAGCAATAGTTTTGGGCCCTATGGATGTATGTATGTTGATCGACTTATCACTGGCACACCTTCTATTGAATGGGGTAATAAAGCAGCCAATGTTAAGGCATATCAACATGAGATAGCAGTTAGGGCATTTGAGTTAGTTCGTGAGAAGGCATAATTGTTGTTAATTTTTTTTTACAATATTTTATTAATTACATTATTTAGTTAATTTGGTGATTTGAATTTCTTTTACTGTTGCTAATTTTTTACGACCGGGATCCCGATCGGAGATTGAATCCCTATTAAAAAAAGTGAAACCCGATATTGTTATTCACGATCGGTTTCACGATCGGTTTCCCGATGATAAATATGAAACCTGATAAAGGTAATTCACGATCCTTATGTATATGAAAACTTGTTTTTTTTAATTGAACCGCGATTATAAAAACGATACCCGATAGTAAATCCCGATGACACACAATCGCAATCTTGAATGCATAATAATATTAATTTAATTAATAATTACAGTAGTCTTACAAGACAAGTGCTTCAATCCTCAATCTTAACCATTGGAGTAACACGAACAATGTAAACATCTTAACTAGTTGTTATTCCGTGGTATTTTTCAAATCTGAGAACATCTTCGCGCTTAATTTGTAGAAACTCAACAATATCAGTCCACCCTTTATTAAGTCGAATCAGGGTATTTGGCACCTCTTTTTTCTTTGATGCAATCAGCCGGTGTTCGTATTCAACGTCCCATTCTTGGAATCCCTTCCAAGTTCTCATTTTAATCGATCTTGACTCCACTCCAAATATCTCCCTAGCATTCGTGGGCAAATACTACAAAGTATAAAGAAAGATAATCAATACAGTCAGGTAATCATCAAATACTCTATTACTAAATTAGAGTTGGTGAATTTACCACTCGCCTACGATATTCACTTGAGTGGCACTCTACTTCAACATAACGCCCATAAACTGAAATTTGAAAAAAAAAGTAAGCTTCGTAAAAAAATATTTCGCATTACATTCAGATCCATCAATTTTGATATTTCATACCTCCAGGAAAATCGGAGACCTCTGTATGAAGTTGGATCATTTACTGGCTCCATTATTTTTTTAGCAGTTTCTTGCAAGAATACAAGATGAAGAAAGAATTGCAGACAGGTCCTGTGAAAATACAAGACGAAGAAGGAATTGAAGATATGTGAGCCAACTATACCGAAAGAGACATTTATATAGACAAATAATTACACAAAAAGGGACGAAAACCTAAAAAACTAACTTGAATTTCGATAGCTTTGTTGGGGTTTTTTCGAATTAAACCACCGCAGGATCAATTTGGTTATTCATAAATCCATGTTCATGCAAATCATAATTTTATGTAACATGCATATTTATCACAGTCTAATCAAAAAGCATGCAAAGCAGATTCGAATCTAATAAAGCGGAAGACATAGAAACGAATCTACTTACAAATCGATAGACGGTCTGTGGACAAGATTAAAGATCTAATCTTGCTGTTGAATGAACACTGTATGGCGCCACCTAACACCTCAAAAAATCGAGCACCACAGATTCTACTCCAAGATCTTCTGTTGTATTCCCGGACTGTATCTAGATTCAGAGTGGGCTGAAATATACTAGATAAAATTGTGAAATCTGTGGATAACTTTCAGAGACTCAGAGGGGCTGATTTCCTATGAATAAAATTCCTCAAAATTTCGTGCCCCCCTCCCCTTATATATAGGGAGGGGCGAAATTTCATGTTCCAGCCCTACTGGGCTTGTGCCTCTATCTCAAGTTCAATATCCAGTCCACTATCAGTCAATTGGGCTACAACAGGGATCTAGAAGAATTTTAAATTGGCCCACTAATTTATTTAATATCCAATATCCAATAAACCTATGATATAATTAAATAAATTAAGTTTTACTTTTATTCCACTGAAGAAGTAAAACTGACCTACCAATTTAATACATATTTACGAATATGTTTTCTCCTTTACTCCAGCCATTCCCCGTGTTTAAGATATAATGTTCATTAATTAATTATGTAAGCCTCTGACAGCTATAATTAATTAACATCTAAAACCTTGAGTAGTACCACACAAGCTTTATTCATGTACGGAATAAATTCCACCTGCAGGGTTTCAACATGAACTTGTGCTTCCTCAAGAGAACATCATCAACCTGGCGCACCAGGACACGGTGCTCATGCATACTGCTCAAGACATCATGTATACATTGTTATTACCCAAGATATCGAATTCGATCTACGAAAAGATCTCACTCATTGATAAATTAAAGTAATAAAGAATGCACACATATGCTCGCCAATATCACATGAGTTCAGAACCCGAACTCTGTGGATCTTTATTCTCTCAGTAACTGGGTCAGAGACAGAGAATAGTATCCTATCGTTATCCTCCTCAATACACTAACCAGTGTACTAGAATAATCAGTTAGCCAAGATAAACTAACTTATCAGATTATTCTACGGTGTACCGATGGTGTGTTCAGGACCATCTAAGCCGTGAGCTCTTTAATATATTACAAGGTTCTAATGATATGATCTTTACCGTGTGACTCCCCACACCATATCATCTACAATGTAAGTATATGGAACATTGCATAGAATAATTATAGAACATAATCTAAATGCAAATAGTGATTGCAATAACTTTCATTTCATATCATCATATCATCAGAAAAGTATACAAAGACGAGTCTTCCAGTATACAAAACTAACAAGCTTCACGATAGAATCCCGATCTTCTACAATCCTATTGGAGATCATTTTCCGATACTTTTATCCTGCTAATCAGATATGGGCCCCAAAACCCAACAAGTCTGGAGTAAAATCCCAATAACTTCGATATGGATTAACGATCGTCTACCGATCATGTTGAAGATCATATTCTGATACTTTTTTCCTTCCTAATCAGATGTGGGCCTAAAACCTGAAAACCTACTGTGAATCCCGATATACCTTCACGATACAATCCCGATCGTCTACCGATCACATTGAATATCATATCACGATACTTTTGTCCTTGCTAATCAGCTGTGGGCCCCATATGCAGGTCTCTTTTATATTACCAATAAAGTTGTACTTGTTGAGTCAACACACCATGCCCATTCACATCAACTTTTTATATTTCTGTACACACCCTCTATCTGATTTACTAGAAAATGACAACAAATTTTAAAAAAACAATTGAATCGATTTGACTTATGGACGAATATACAAGCATACGTTTCATGCTTGTTTGAGTAATAGTAATGATATTTCTCGATAAAAAAGGGAGATGGGTCAACTACTCTAATTCAAATTTCATCTCTAACTTTGGGTTGGATCAAATTTATGTAGATTGGATGAAATTTTGGGTGTTTATTTCAAGAAATTAAATCAAATATTAAATTCTAAATATATGTCTGTATATATACAAATACTTGGATGGTTGGCATGAATCGCCGTAATACATGACAATTATAAAAGAGAAATTGATATTTAACTTGAATGATATTAATTGTATTAATATTACTACTCTTACTAAATTCCACGCTTAATTATAATTTAGAATATGCTGATCTGAATGGCAATTAACACTGGATTGAAACGTAGCAGTCACTCACATTAAAATATTAGAATTAACATTAAAAACTACATAATAGTGCACAACTCATTCTGAAAAACCTGAAAAAATTAAGAACATAAACATTACATTAAAAGTCATCGCAAGAAGATACACATTTAATTCAAATCCATCGCTTCAATCAGTGTCGCTCTCGCTTGCCTGAAAAGGATTGAGGTCATCATCGGGAACGATGGGCGTCTCGCCGGTCTCAAACAAGTTCGTCAAAGCCAGCTAGTATGGCTCACCGTTGTCTCGATAGACGGTCGTCAACGGATTCATCTGCATAGTCAATGAAAAATTATTGTGATTTTTAACCTCTTTGCGATTAACTGGAGAGCATGTCATTATAGGTAGTGAACCTCTTCAAAACGTATCCATGTATCTTCCGGCGCATAGAACTTGTTGTTCTTGCGACTCCAATGAAACTCGGTCGGCGTGTAGTCCCACAAAAGCTTCAAAGTCTCATATCGCGTCGCGAGCATATCGACATGTGCCGTGTACCACTCGATACCATATTCCTTAGAGAATTCTTCATTGACGATCGTACGAACAGTGGAAATGGCCGTGTTATTGTCCTCGAACCTGACCACCCACACTCCGGCCTCCTTTTGTTGGAGTAGCTCGTTCATGACACGGGCTTCAAGCCTCTCTGTCCACTGTGAGTCGTAGAAATATGCTTCTTAAGGTGGCGCCATTTGTGGGTGAACTTGAGAAAGGGATGAATTTGTTGGGAGTGAATTAGAGCTTTAATTTGAGCTTTAATGGAGTAACTGCCGATATAAGATCGCGCATATGGACAAATAAATGCATACTAAATGGAATATATTCCCTACCTTTTAAAGACTTCACGTAATAATAATTATTATTATACATATATACCATAACATTTCATAGTTTAAGGTAATCCCTTTGATATGATGATCGAGATTCCGATCGGTTCATAAATGCCGACATGTTAACGTTCGGGATAAGGCCGAATTTAGGGTAATCCCTTTGACATCACGTTCAAGATCCCGATCGGTTCTGAAACGCCGACATGTTCACGTTCGGGATATGGC
Source organism: Perilla frutescens (assembly GCA_026008535.1). NCBI lineage: Eukaryota > Viridiplantae > Streptophyta > Magnoliopsida > Lamiales > Lamiaceae > Perilla > Perilla frutescens. Next base: position 21,371,041 of record BRKX01000004.1, read on the forward strand.
CGAATTTCATCTCCTAAATTATATAGAATTAATTAATTTGTAATTATCAACGTGCGCCTTGATGGTAGGCGTTTCTCTTTAGAATTTTCGAATATTTTCGAGAAATTTGGATTACATGGGCACGCAGATTCGGATGTGGGCCCCTTTGTCAGCCTTTTGTATTTTCAACGTGATTCTCTTCTTCTTATCCTTTTGCAAAAGAATCATATTTTTTTTATTTAACTCTTTTTAAACACAAAAACACACGTGAACGATCATCAATCCCTTTCTTAAAAAAATTTGTTTTATAGGGTTTCCTGCCATCCTGACGAAGGGGCCGATCGTGAGCCAAGCGAAGTTACTACAAGTATGGCATCTACAAGTCTACAACAACAATATAACGAAGAGGTTAGCCTCAATTTAATTATTAATTGCTTTTCAAGAAGGATGTCTAAGTATGGAATGTAATTCTGTTTTTTTTCCGCTTGTGTTGTATTAGATTGGGCACTTGGATAGTTTTTAATATTTTCCAAGTTATAATGAGATGTGCAAGTTGACATCTTTACCAATTGAAGTTGGAAATTAGCACAATCCTAGTTCTTGCAATATTTTTGATTTTAGAATCGGGATCCCGTAGAAAGACCCGATCGGTTCACGATTGGAAACCCGATCGAAAATGCGATCGGTCACTGAATCGGGATCCCGATCGTGATTTTTTATTATAATCTTTTTGTTTTTTATATTTTATACACTCTAATACTCAATGTTTTATATGTGATACTCAAATAAAAATGTTTACATATATTGAAATAGCACAAGTGTTGGATTTAATTGGATGATTAAGTCATTACATCTATACGTCTACTCTTCTACAAAATACCTCCATATGTTAGTTCAAGGATGACATTCATTCTAGTTTGGATCTTTCCGCTTGTGTTGTCTTAGATTGGGCACTTGGATGGTTTTTAATATTTTTCAAGTTATAATGAGATGTGCAAGTTGAAATGTTTACCAATTGAAGTTGGAAATTAGCACAATCCTAGTTCTTGAAATATTTTTTATTTTGGAATTGGGATCCCGTACTCCGACCCGATTGGTTCACGATCGGAAACCTGATCGAAAATGCGATCAGTCACTGAATCGGGATCCCGATTGTGATTGCCTTTTATTATAATCTTTTTGTTTTTTATATTTTTTACACTCTAATACTCAATGTTTTATATGTGATACTCAAATAAAAATGTTTACATCTATTGAAATCGCACAAGTGTTGGATTTAATTGGATGATTAAGTCATTACATCTATACGTCTACTCTTCTACAAAATACCTCCATATGTTAGTTCAAGGATGATATTCATTCTAGTTTGGATCTTTCCGCTTGTGTTGTCTTAGATTGGGCACTTGGATGGTTTTTAATATTTTCCAAGTTATAATGAGATGTGCAAGTTGACATCTTTACCAATTGAAGTTGGAAATTAGCACAATCCTAGTTCTTGCAATATTTTTGATTTTGGAATCGGGATCCCGTAGAAAGACCCGATCGGTTCACGATCGGAAACCCGATCGAAAATGTGATCGGTCACTGAATTGGGATCTCGATCGTGTTCGCCTTTTATCATAATCTTTTTATTTTTTATATTATTTACACTCTAATACTCAATGTTTATATGTGATACTAAAATAAAAATGTTTACATATATTGAAATCGCACAAGTGTTGGATTTAATTGGATGATTAAGACATTACATCTATACATCTGGATCGGTATACGATCGGTCAAATAACGGGATTCCATCGGTCACTCGATCTTGATCCCAATCCTATTCATCGTGTATCCCATATTTTTTGTTTTAAATTGTCTACACTCTAAATTAAGTTAAGTTTGATTCGATTTGATCATTTTAATATGTACATTATTTGTGATTTTTAATCTGGAACCCAATATGAGAACCATAGAGTTCACGATGTGATTACCGATCGGAAATATCGATCGAAAAAAAACATACAATGAACATTATATTTTAAATATATTTTGCAGCCATCATAGGAGTGGAAAAGGTTCGGAGTGCAGGGGACGGTGTCCAACATCAATCTTTACTACAAGCCTAGTATATGGATGACAATACGGAAGACATTACTGAGAATCGGTCAGAACCCGTTGCTCGATAGGTTCAAAGGCGGGTGCTTTGGACATTTTATGAGATGGAGAGAAAGCCCCAACTGTTGCAAAGTATTGAACGCATTGATGGCTCGTGAGATCAGCATTCCTGGTAAATCGCAACATGAGGTATGGTTTCGTATTGGTGTAAATCATATTAGGTTCTCCTTTCCAGAATATGCACTCGTCATCGGACTAGAGTTTGGGCCATCCACATTTCATACGAATTCAGAGTACAACTTGTCCGAAGTTGGTGTGTTTGGAAGATTCTGTGGGGGCAGACCAATTGCTATAAAAGACTTGTTTGATATCTTCGAAGAAGGACATGTAAATGGTGCTGATGAAAATGATTACTTAAAAGTGGCAAATATTTTAGCATTGTATTGTTTCGGGTTAGGATTTGATGTATCAAGAAAGGTTGAGAGCTTTGCTTGGGCTTTGGTAGAGGATTTAGATGCGTGGAACAACTTTCCTTGGGGTGCCTACACCTACACATCATTGCTACACTACATTTCAATATTACTAAAGACAAGGAAGGGATGTGGGACGAAGTACCATTTCTATGGTCCAGTGTGGGCTCTTCAGGTATATTATTGATTAATTTTTTTTCAAATTCATAACTTAATTTTAATGAATTATTAGTTATATGTACGTTTAAAAAATAATATAATGGTAATTCTACACACTTTTCGAGATTTGGGCATATGAGGCCATCCCAGAATTTGGGACACCTGTTGCTAGAAGGGACAAGCCGGATAGGTTGCCTCGATGTTTGAGATGGTTTTTTGTGAGGGCAAGACCAACCGATTTCCACGTATTGCTTAATCAAGAGGTATTCTATATATATATATATATATATATATATATATATATATAATTTTTGTTTTAATTTTTAGTAAATCGTGGAGGTAATTGTGGGATTTTTGTTTTAATTTTTTATATTAATATATAAAAATATGATCCCACTCATTCAATATTAAAAAATGTGCAGATTGGGTGTTATGAGACGTTGACGGTAGAGGATGTTGAACAAGAGCGTCCTTATTGGTGTAGCATTCATTGTGCTGAACTAATGGGGGCTTCATTCCGTACCCTATTCACTCCGGTTTCCCCACGTCATGATCCTGATCAGAAGCGGGGTAAACACAAGAGACCGCGTCAGACACGATCGGGCTCTTCAAGCAGTGGTGATTCTGATAGACGTCGTAGTTCTCTTATTGCATCAATTAAGGAGGTGTTGATGCCCGATATCATTCGTTACTTGAAGAATGATCTGATTGCTGATGTGAAAGATTCACTGCTACCAGACTTGAAGGAGTTTATTCAATCACTCAAGTGTGGTTCTAGATGATCAGCCTCTCATCACAGTCCTCACCGCATATCACCTATTCGACCATCATCTGGTAGACATGATGAGGGCAGTCATGTTAGTCATCACCCCGAGATGGCTAGGAGATCTTTGCATGTAGATGATGACAACACTCGTACACCTCATCTGGTGAAGGATACTCCGAGAAGATCTCTACAGATTGACACTCGGATGAAGCCTCGAGAGAAGCCCCGTGATCAGTGTTCTCTACAAGTGGAGGATTTTTTGAGGAAAGATGTAACCTTATCCACTCGTGAAATAGGTGTGGATGAGGAGGTTGATCAAGTGGAGCTGCATGCGGAGCCAAACGCACTAGATTTCACCGAAAAACGGCCTCAGAGGATGAAGAAGACTTCGGCCCACTTGTCCTCGCCTTTTCTCAGTCAGGCACCGCCCACTCTTAGTTTGAGATTAAAAACAGCCTATATTGAGTTCAGAAAACACGGACCTAGTGTCGGAGTTAATTTTCAAACTGGGATGCTACTAGAGATGTCATTTTTCCAAAGGATTGAAGATTATAACTCGGACATGCGACAAGAGGTAAGTTTTTTTCCAATTTATTCTAAATCTAGATAATATTCACAATCATATTTTCAATCGGCATCCCGATCTTCAAATAAAACAAATCCCGTACAATCGTGCGTGTAATATCGATCAAAACCCAATGATATCTCGATCGTGACCGTAATCCCAATCCCGCTCCTGATCGTGATCTCAGACGTGATCCCGATAGAGATTAACATAACGATCCCGATCGCGATTTTGATCCCGGATGTGATCCCGATAGACTTCAAGATCACGATCCCGATGGCGATCCTGATCAAAACCCGATCAATAACTTAATTAATATTTTCAATTTTTAGGAGATTGAAATCTATACGGTAGTGTTGAATCGTAGATTGTTGAACGGCCAGCACATACTCCCGATGGTCACCGCAGATAATACGCGATTAGTTAGCCCGAATTTATTCATAAGTTAATTATGTAGCACATTCTTAAGAATATATTACTCCTTTAATAATAATATAATCGATTATGTTGATGTCTTTGTATTTATTTTTGTTGTATATCACAGATTGTCTTGGCGGAGGAATTCAATAACATTTTTAATCCATCTACCTTGAAATACAATGTTGCAGATTGGGAACCTCCATCTAGATTAAAGTGAGAGATCACACGGGCGGGAGATGATGAATCAAGAGCTTGGTGGAATGCAACACATGTAAGATATGAATTATTTATTATTTAACTTCTTGGTTAATTAAAAAATTAAACATAGCGAATAACATTTTTTCTTTAAATTAGATCATCACCGTATGCCTCATCAATGCGCATTGGGTCACATTGCCAATTAGTTTGAGTGAGTGGCGGGTTGTTCTATACGACTCCTTGGCATACAATTTGGATAACTCGACTCGTGAATTCAGAAGACCCAAATGATGCCACTGACTCGCTTGTTGGATCAGCTCCTTACTACATGCGAATATTGGCAAAGAAACATATTTGGTATGCAGCGTCGTAAGGGCTTTGCTCGAAACCTTAAGCTTGATTTCATAGATCCTTCAGAGCAGTTCCACCAGATGGATAGTAACAGTTGTGGCCCCTTTGCATGCATGTATATGGAGCGCCTGCTAAGTGGTATGCCTGCTATAAGTTGGGGAAATAAGGAGGGTGGTGTCGTGCGATATCATGAATATATGGCTAGAATGATATATGATATGTGCCACCCAAAAGTCATTCCTCTATTTCAACCTTAATTTCTCTTTCATTTTCATAACATGGAAACTAGAGAATTCTCTTTTTATTTTTGTTAATATTGTTATGCAGACAATGAAATCTTTATGTTTTAAGTACAAACCTATTTGTACTTTATTATTATTCAAACAATGACTTGTTCACTTTTTCTCTTGAAAAGACATAAGAAGCTTTTTAGATTTCCTAAGTGTCCTTGATAGATTCGAATTTGGACTGGTGTAGTTTGGACTCATTAAGATCTCTTCAATTAATTTGAAATAGTGAATTCCTCACCTACTAGTCACGAGATTCCTAGATCATGATCACGATGCAATGACAGAAATAAGGATAATATTTAAAAATGAATTCAATTCAATGAACGTCTAGCACATAAAAAGATATTTATCTAGCTTCCTCTCATCGGGCAAGACCGTTTACTGTGTACGGGATCACGACATATGCTACACTTCTTTGGACCGTGACATCTACTACTAGATGCCTCTATCCCAGATGGACGCCGCCTTCCCGTACTTGGATGACCGGCTTGCCGATTCACGTGAATTGGTAACACTTTCATGTCTGCAATGTGTTGCGGTACCACCCACTCATCTCGACAAGGGAGAGGATTGACTGAACCTGCATATGTCTCTCGCCAAGCATCCGTCTTATAGTATGAATAGATGTAATCATGTATGGATTCACCATTTTTCCTATGAATAGAATAATCAAGAATCGATTACTGTTGCAAGAAAGAGCAATAATAAATTAAATAAATAGATAAATACGTACGTAATGGCAGCAGCTGCATGCGCACATAGCATCAAATCCAACTCAAACATCCGACATTGGCATGACCTCCGACGAAGATCAACGAGCAACGTTCTTTTCCCATCATTCACGTTGAATGTAGAGATTGAGGTGGACACAACGATATATGAACGAGATTTCTCAACTTCAACTACGAGCTTACTTACAGTCTCTTCAGTCAATACATTCTCACGGGCATTTGCGCGCGCTCGCCTAGAGTTGAACCATTGCTCAATAACATGTCTGATAGCCTCTATTAATGAACATATGGGAAGACGTCTAGCAAATAGTAATCTTGCATTGAAGCTTTCAGCTGCATTTGACATTAGGAAACTGTAGCGCCGAACAGGGCATTTTGAGCGAGCCCACCTCTCAGGTCCATCATTAAGCATCTTACGATAAGCTCCATCCGGGCTAATTTTTCTAATACTTTCCATTACTTTATTGTACACAGATCCTCGGTAAGCATATGCTGCCTTGTGGAACATTTTTGTGACACCAGCACCCCAATGCGTGAGCCTCCTCAACATATGGAAGTAGCAAAGACCGTGGGCTGTGTCTCGAAAAACTTCCTTGATAGCATTAGATATGTTGATGTATTGATCTGAGACAATCAACATTTCTGGATTGCATTCGAAGGCATCCCTTACATGTCTTAGAAACCAAGTCCATGAACGATCATTTTCTATGGGGCCAACACCAATCGCCAACGGGAAGCGCTGCTCATTGCCATCTTTAGTCACTGCTACGAATAAGATGCCCTTGCTATTCCCCTTTAGATGGGTTCCATCCACAACAATCACGGGTCTAAGAAACATAGCATACGATGCAATACACGCTCCGAGAGCAACAAACAAATATTGGAATTCTCCGTTAGGACCAAGCTCTAAATCAGTCACTGTTCCAGGATTGCTCTCCCGTAACAAGTACAAATAGCTAGGAAGCATATTAAATGAATCTTTGTACCCACCATAAATCATCTCGATCGCAGCATTTCGTGCTCGCAGTGCAACACTATAACTTATTCTAACACCAAACTCTTGCTGCATTTCCGCCCTCATTTCTTTTGGTTTCATGATCGTTCCGAGAGTACGCATTTTTTTTACAAAATAAGCAGCAATCACCTTTGCATGGACGTTTCTCGGTGCGACACGACCTAGGTCGAAATGACACGCATGTTGGGCTACGAACTTATGGACAATCCAAAAATCACCTATGCGGGTTGCACGCACCTCAAAAGGACAACAATCGTCATGCTTACATACGATGACCAAACGATCTGCATCAGAACGAGACACCTTGTATTCAGTACGATTCTCAATACTCCACAATCCGACAGCAATCGACAAAGCATCTTTATCCCAGAACGTAGCTCCCAAAGATATTTTTCCTTCTCTTATCCTCTCCAGATCAGTAACCACAAGAGAATCAGATACATCAAGAGGAATTATTGGTATTAACCAATTATTCATATCTTCAGTCGGGATTGCATCTTCTTTAGATATTGGCATAGGATTGTTAGACCATAACATGGATAATAATTTGTTCACACCACCCTCTCTATGTATCCATGAAAGAAACTCTGCAAATGTGGAATGTTCAAAGGTATCATGACCCAAAACGCTGTCTTCTTCTTCTTCGTCCTCGTACTCATCATCCTCATCAGCATCGTTCTCTACATAATCTTCGTCTTCATCTTCATCTTCATCTTCATATCCATCACCATCTCCATCCCGATCTCCATTCTCGCCTTTGGCATCTCCATCTCCAGCTCCATCTCTATCTCTATTTTCATCTTCAGCATCTCCATCAGTACCCTTTTCGTGCTCAGCATCTCCATCTCTAATTTCGTCTTCAGCATCGGATTCATCAATATCTTGACCCTCATCCCTATAAAGATATGAGCTTGTTGGATCATTATTTATGCCATCAGTGGGTAGACTTCCACTCCCACATGAATACGGATCTCTAAACCAGTCCAAAGACATGAACCGCTCAATATCTGTGAATGAAGTATTGAACATCGATTGTTGTGTCTCAGGGGGGGCGGCAGAGAAAGTACCGGAGTAATCAAATGATGGTACATATGGTTCTTGCTGGCAAATTATCGCGGCAGCATTCTGCGTGGTGTGAACAACGTATACTGTTGGCTCCTCTTCTCGATCACACAACCTATGAAGATCTTGATCAGTACTTAGGAGAGACTTCAACATTCTGTCAGTGCGAGTACGCGATAAATAATATAAAAGGTAGTTTACACCCAAAGAATTTGCAGACATAATGTAGTTGATTCTCTGGATTAACGATGCCAACGACATTGATTGAGCTGGAATGTGTGCAAGATGTTCATCACCACCTACATATTCTGCATTAATCCATTACCCACCATATCTTATAATTATACTTTGCCAAGCCATCTGCACGTAAAAATAAAAATAAACTATTAAAAGAACCGATGAAAATATCTTAACTCAATTGTTGTAGATGCTGGAAATTAGGATCATGAACGGGATCCCAATATCAATCACGATCGGATCACGATCATGTCCCGATAAGAAAGCCGGTCGTATCCCGATTATTTCACGATCTAACACGATGGAACCAAATAGAATCCCGATAAAGAGTCAAATTTTATAAAATAAAACAACGCACATACCTCTTTACCTCTTTATCGTAGAAATGTTGTAGTCTATCGTGCACAAAGGAATCCAACTCCTATAAAACAATATTACACTCTATAAAAGAATCCAACAGTGTTGTCGTTCTCTCTCTCATCTTTTAAATGCGATTGGGCGACATAGTTTGTTTATAAATACAAAACAAGAAGATCACTTTCACGTGAATTGAGATGTCTTAAATCCCACCTACGTCCACCACCTACCTCTAATGTATTGCACATGTGAACTTAAAGAAAAATGGACAAAAATGTCATTCAACAGTACTATTCATGAGTCACGTCGCGTGCAGAAGAAACCCTAATTCACAGTCTGGATCCCGATAGAATATATCCAACGAATCGCAATTTTTCACGACCGTAACATTATCGTAAATCACGAATTTACACCGATCGTGATATATCAATTTTTCTGAATTTCGTGCAGTTGTTCAACGTCTCACAATTATTTAATGATTTAAAATTCCTGCTCAAATATGAACACGATCACACAATAAAATAAAATAAAATAATTTAAGAGCATTTAATAAATTTTAATTCACTCGATAACATCCCGAACGTAACAACTCAGAAATTTCATACTTAAATAAATAATTAAACATCTAAAAACTTGGAAAATAAAATAGAACAAACCATAATTAAAAAACTATTTAAACCCTAGTTACACTACTCATCATCTTCATCAGAATCAACCGTTGGTGTCACGGTATCTTCCTCACCCACATCATTGTCCAAGACTCCTAGGTCGCCTACTTCAAAGAGTCTTTTCAGAAATTCCCATTCATCATCCGCTTGATTCATGTAAACTAATACTTCGTTCCGGCGCTGAAGAATATTAAAAATAAATTAGTTTGGGAATAATGCTCATAATAAAAATAAATCGCCCACTAACCTGTGCAATTTCAGTCCACTGGGCAACATCGGCATCGATGAGTCTGGTATACAAATCAAGATGCTCTTCCCCTATATACTTGATTAACCAAGAGAACATCTGGTACCTATGACGCCAATGATCAACGCGGCTAACAAATTCTAACAATGGTATATCTATTCCAAAACAGTTACGGATCATCACTTTAATACGAGGAAGACAGTTAAGGTTCCGTTGGTCATCGCTGGGAACCCATCTTTTTCCGATGCACTAATAGTAGAGCAATTGATCGAGACACGCATGGTCGATTTCTCGAGTTCAAGGTGCCGTGTAGAAAGTCAAATCTTGTGAGATAGGCACTGGTAAAGCCATTGCTTTTTTTGGCTATGGAGGGCTCTCAAAAGACCTCTTTTTTCGATATCGTTATTTATAGCCTCAAATGCAAACCCTAATGCACACAACTCGAATCCTGATACTGCACCGTTATATTTTATATATATCTCGATCGTTTCACGATCACATCCCGATAACTAATAATATTCAAGATAACAAAAATTGCCCGATGTAATCCCGATTGTTGAAAATATAACCGTGAAAGTATATATCCCGATTGTGTCACGGTCAATTCACGATCAATCCCAATCGGCACAAAAGTTAGCATGAAAGTATATATCCTGAATGTGTCACGATGCAAAACCCGATGCAATACCGATGGTTTAACGATCAAAATGGCGAAAGGATTCCAAGAATCCCGATAGATAAGACTCGATGAAACCGCACTCAGTTAACGATCAAATTACGATAAGATTTCAGCAATCCCGATAAATAAAACCCGCTGAAATCCCAATCGATTCCCGATCAAATTACGATAGATAAGGAAGAAACCCGATATATAAAACTCGATCGTGCTTTTATAGAATCACGATCGACTTTAATGCACGTGTGCTGGGTTGTTGGGATATTACTTTTGAAATTAAATGCTTCTAACTCCCCTTGAAAATCTGCAAAAAGCCTTCCACACTTCTTACACATATGGGTCCATGTCCTTTCACATTGGAAAATGAAAAAGCAGGGCTATAAGAGTAAAATTGGGTATTTATTGGATGATTTCCTTATAGTGGGTAAAAGGGGTTTTTGGGTGATAAGAATGGGTAGTTTTATGTGTTTTGCGTAAAAATAATCATAGAAAATGAAAGAGGAAAGAAAGGGGAATCTAAAAATGGTATTGCATGTTAAAAATTCCGCCGGAAAATTTTTCCGGCAGTGGAGGGGCGGCAGCGACCGGCGGCGGTGGTGGCCGACAGCGGAGGTGGTGGTGGAGAGGGGAGGAGTAGAGAGAGAGAGGGGAGAGGGGGTTGATCCCCTTTGAGTGAAGTGAAATGAGCTAAAGAGGCTTAAATGGTAATGAGGTGGTATTTATATCCCTCCATAACTTAACCTAAAATCCAATTAAATCAATAATTAAATCATAACTTGGTCAATTGAAGTCTAACAAAAATGAAATCAAGTGCTATGAATTCGTATCGATGAGCACTATCGTCTTATATATTCGTTCATCTCGTTTCGATAATAGTTAGACCGTAAATAATTAAAATTATAATTGGGTTAGAAAACCCATCATTTGGGCCTTTATTAAAAATGGAATACAACTTAAGCATTTAGGCTCTAGAAAATTCATTGGGCCTCTATTATTGGATTTGGAGTGTTACATATATGGTTTTTACAATGTTTGTTATATTCTAATCTAAAATATATCAGTTTAATTAATAATTATATATTTTAAATTATAATTATTTATTTTATTAAATTAAATTATTAATAATATATGGTTTTTACGTATATTGTTATATTAATTAATTTTTATAGTAAAAAGTTAAAAATTGAAACAATTTTAATTCCTGCCCAGGCCAGACGACGGAAAATCAGAAAATTTCGTCGCCTATTTACCAGGAGCGAAGAACCCCGGAGGTGACTGCAATGAGCAGAAATCTTACTCACGGGCCTAAACGATGAGCAAACATTCGAACGTGAGAGCAAGGGATCACCCAACGAATGGACGAGCTCAAAGGGGGGAGTGAGGCAAGAACCATGCTTTCAGAGAAGTAGTGGTCCGAATCTTATCTGAACTGTGAGAATAACTGACTAAGCCATGCCATAAGGGGTCATTCTCCAAACGGGATGGGGTCAAGCTTTTAGGTTGTTTAAGTAAGTTGGGTGACAAATCAGCCATAGGAGTACTCCGGGATATAAACCAGGGCAACAAAAGTTAAGCATACGACGATGCCGCCCGTTTTCATTTCGTGGAAGTCCCCGGCAGAGGAAAGGGTTGTAGGTGATGGCGCGTTCTGCTTCTTATCTAGAGAAGGGCGCTGAAATCCTTTCTATTGGTTCGTGCGCGGCATCTAGTATAGATGAAGAAAGGCGGGTCATCGGGACCTATTCTATTCTATTCTATTAATATTAATAGGCGGAAAAGCTACATAGGAAAACGGCCGAGCTGACTGAAGAGTGCCTTTTTAGCCTTTAGAAAAAAGGCTCTCATGTGAAGCTAACATGGCTGGCTACATTCAAGTATAGCCAAATCACGATGAGACGGGACGGACGGTCAGAGGCCGCAGTGGGACTACCACTTGGGATGGGAATGGCTCAGCCCACATGCATCATTTGATGAAAGCACTCCAGTCCAGGCGCCTCCTCGAAGTGTTTTGTCAACCACGCTTTCCCTCTCTCAAAACAATGCTCCTCGCTAAATGCCCTTCCTGGGGCTTGCCTTGCCTCAACATCTAAATAAAGAAAGGGCGGGCGCCGAAAAAAAAGCAGCCCAGCCTCTTCAAGAAAGCTTTGCTTGGTAGGCGCTGCCTACTCACTCGGACAATGCTCTAAACACTTTCGTATGCAGTTCCGCCCCCTTATCCCATGCTGAGTCATAGGCAGCGCCTCGAAAAGCACGGATGAGCCGCATGCAGGGAAACTTGCACGTGTGGTTCTGGCCGGGGACCCCGGTATACTGTACTAATATGTGTAGGTCCCCGTAATTCGAGTGAGATTGTCATAGTGTAAAAGCAGATATGGTCCGGTATTCCCTTGTTCCCTGTATTGGTTATGTTCTTTATTTCTCGTCTAGTAGAAACTAATCGAGCTCCCTTTGATCTCCCAAAAGCGGAAGCTGAATCAGTTGTAGGCTATAATGTAGAATATGCACGGGATGCTATCCTTAATAGTTCACTGTTGGTGGAAGCCAATGTCCCGGGGTCCCGGGGACTCATTCTGACTGAAAAAAGGGGCGGGTCTTTACCAACTTCAAAATATTCGATTTTCCTACGCGAGCCTTATTGAAATTGAAAAGGCCCCAACCTATAGATATAGATAGGGTGTTAGCGCTTTAGTTTGATTGCAGGGGAGCGCTAACGCTTGACTAATAAGATAGAAATTTCTTGCTTGTTTAGTAAAGTCTTACTTTTTTAGATTTCTATTTATAGAAGTAGGTGCTTGCTAGGGCACTCTTCATTCGAAACTAATGAGTGTCCGGTAGGGGCTTTCTGCCTTGTTATCAAAAAGGGAGTCGGGTAAAGCAAACTCCCTCTTTAGAGGAGCACGGGCTTAGTCAAGTAGAACCGGGTTGCGCTGCTTGATGCTCTGATCGAAAACAAATCAGTGGGGCCATGCCGATACGACTAAATATGCGTTAGAAAGGTCAATCCCTCCCCTACGACACCAAAAAAACCGGGTTGAGCTTCTAAACAGCCCATCCGCTTCCATATAACAATATCGTGGCAACGTAGACCTAAGTGGTCATATTGAATCCTTGGAAACCATCACAAGTACGGTCGGCCTATATTATATTTGAACGAAAATGTCGTGTCGTCCAGTGGAGCCTAAAAGAAGGTGACTCGCGCAGACAGTTGACTCATTTTCAATAGAAAAGAATAGCCAAACCAACCCAGCTGGCTGGTCAATCTCAGAGATCTTATCGGCCAGCAAACCGGAGACGGACGACCACGGTCCCGACCTTACCAGCACCGGAGGTGTACTAATCAATGAACCCCAGAAACCTACTTTCTTTTCTAACAAAATCAACCAAGCCTAAGCGGTTACGACAACATCCAAAGGCCACCTTTGGATTCTTAAGTAGGGGGGCAAGGAGGAGCACGTAGGAATGCCGACCACTACATAAGCCACTAGTGGCTCAGAGAAAGTGAGCAGCACCTTGTATAGGTTGGGCGGAGCTTGAAGAAGCGAGCCCCTATCAGAATCAGAGAAAGCCATTGCGCACTAGCCTAGCTAGCTAAGGTTTTTCAGCTAGCTGTTATCTTAGTTATAGCGCGTCTTCCCTCCTTCTCTCACTTCGGAAAGACTTAGCAGTCTTTTTGATGATCTGGTCGAGAGAGTACGATACATCGGTGTAAAATATTGAGTTGGATCGGTGAGGTTGGTTATAGTAAGGCCTGGTCAGAAGATGTTTTTGCCTCTATCATTAGCTCGGGTAGTCTCCAGTGATGGCCAAAAAGTCTAACTTTTCCCCCTTTCAGCTTCAACTATTCCCTAAAGATAGGGGAAGGGACCAATTGAGATATCAAGAATTTTTTTTCCGTTTCGATCTTCCCTGATTATTATATCACTATATCACCGACAAGGGAAGACCACCTAATTTTCATTTCTTTCGCTAGTGTGCTGAAAAAAATAATGTACGCAGCTTTTTGTAACAAGTTAAATAATGAGAAATCCTTTGGCTTGAGGCCAGAGGTAGGAATGGTAGATTATTATTCGGAGGTTGCCAGCTGGGGGCAGAGTGGATAAATTGATCTATTTGGACTTTCTCCCTCTCTTGCTGAATATTGATCGACAATCTCTTTTATCTAATTTTTATTCTTTGATCGTAGAAAAATACGCGATCGATTTACTATCAGCTTTCCTATATCGTCCAATTCTTGATATAAATGGAAAAGATTGGTCCAACGAAATTGGTGGAATACCAATGTGCTGTTGTTTACTAAGCAATTTGATCAACAATCATGTCATGCGAGTCTTTGATCCAATTTTTCTTTCCCAATCAAAGATTCGCTCGATATTTCTATGAAGCATTCCTGCCGATTACTAAAGAAGAGTCATTCTCTATTGAGCATCTGCTGTATTTTTTAAAAGAAATTTATTTTCAAGATTCAGTCAAACTTGGCTTAATAGAAATGGGTGGTTCTCCTATTCCATGCCAGGGCAGCTTTCTGCAAGTAGACAGAGACGGTAACATTTTATTTATGGATAAAGAGTAGCTTTTTACCTTTCATTTTCTAATTTCATTTGGTTGTAAAGAATGAATGTCCATTTAGTTAAGGAACTGCTATGTACTTTAAAGGGAGGGAATAAGATTTTTCTTGTTTAGCTTAGTTTCTTCGTCTCTCGTAAGAGAGATTTTTGTTCGTAACAAGTTAGTCATGGGGAACCCTGTGGCTGGATTGAATCCTCATTAAATACGCAGGTATCCTGCTTCTCAATGTAAAGTAAAGCTAAACTTTCTCAAAATAAAAGGGTAAGAGGGCCGAGAGAGTGAAATAAGGATACGCGGCGTTTAGATCCAGCCTAGAAGAAAAACTAGTCGTCTATTCTATGACTAGGGAAATGAATCCAATGTTCTGTTAGAGCTATTGAGTGCCATTACTACCCAATCAGTGTTTCCCTAACCCTAAGCCCTAAGGGATTTTCCTTAGTTGGAAGAAGTGAAGTAAGGAGTCGACTAGCTCGAACGTAGTCAATTGCCTTGGTCCAACCAAGAAAGGGACTTTTTGGGCATTAATGAACAGAAGACCTCAGTCAGCTTTTTTTTCACCAACTCAGGTCTTTGTTCTCTTATGATATTTATTGTTGTCAGATTTTTATCTCTCAAATAGGAAGATCAAATCCATTTGAAAGCGATTGCCAAGCTCTAAACGAATAGGTTTTCCCCCTCCTTAGTGAAAGCAATCAAGTTCAACTCCCCCCCATGTGTTAAGCAAATAATAAGGCCGAATCTGCCGAGGACCCTCGCTGTGCTCCTTAGCTTCTCTTCCTGTCTTTGTACTGTAGCTCCTAAGTTAGTTGAGGAAAGAAACCAAACACGGCAACCCCCTATGTGGTAAGAAAGCAGACACGTTGCCCTATTTGTTGGTTTTTGTTAGTTCAATTGGCCCAACCTATTTTGTTCTGGGCCTTATCTCTTGGCCCATTACCCTGGCGGCCCTGCTCTCTTCTCGGCCCACTTGAGTGTTGCCCTAACACTATTAGTATTAGCTAAACCTAATACTATTGTTACACTCTAATCTGCGCCGCTCTCACTCTCTCTCTCTTAGCAAACCCTAGATCTGAGCTTTGTGCTTGATCGTGTTCTCTCTTCCATCTCCGGCTACTTCCTCTGGGAACCTTGTATCTCTGTGATACTGTTGCCTTGCCGGAGTGTCAGTGGTTGAGTGACGAGGGGCTTGCCGAGTAAGTCAGCAGGGCTGCCGGTTTTAGGTCTGTCTCTAATCACCTCTGTGGTGATCCTTTTGAAGCTCTGTGCGTTTCTGTCATCTGTGAGGAGCTCCGGTAACATGTGGGTTATCTGAGCCAGTCGACATCTCCTTCCCTTTATCTGCTTCTGCTGCAGTTAGTTTGAAGGTGGTGTTGCCTGAGCAACGTCCAGTGACGGTCGCGCCCGGTGAAAGCGGAGAAAGGTGAAAGGTTGCCTGAGCAACGTCCACCGCACCGTCATTGTCCCTCCGCCTCTGTGGCTGAGCCGTTCCTCGGCTCTCGGAGCCTCCATATAGGTAGGTCAGAATCCCTCCCTAGGGCATTCCACTCAGGTAAAGCGGCTGAGAGCTCTCTGTCTTCAATACCTAGAACTTGCCCCTTTGAAAAGGGCTGTAGGCTTGGGACTTGCCTGCTGGTATAGTGGTCCTAGGTGTTTCTCTTTCGAGTCTCTATGACTTCCTATTTTCTGGGTTTCTTCCTGATCTCTGGTTGCTTCCGTTATTTCTCTCTGCTCTCTGCTTTATCTGTGTTTCGCCTACTTCTTTTGATCGCTTTTGTGTGATTTCGACACCACCTAAGTTAGTTAGGGCCCTGAGTGAACCTCTGCACAGCAGATCAATCTGCCTTGTGAACTGGGCTCTCCTCAGCTTGCCTTCGAGCTTTGTGCTTGTGTGCTTGTGTGGTTTCCCGCCTGTAAAAGGGCTCTTATTTATCCTCCTTGCGCATGTGTTCCTGATTCTTGTTGTTCTTTGTGTTCACAATGAGTTCCAACATGCATAATCCCTCTTTTGATGGAAAATCTAACTTTCAAATTTGGAAAAAGAAAATGGAGTGTGTTTTAGTTCATCTTAACACTGACCAAGCCATTGAGATTGGTTGTCCCAGTGATGTCACTGATAAGGACAGAATAAAAATGAACAAAAATGTTGTGGCTTCCATCTTGTTAAACCTAACTGATTATGTGCTCAGAAAGGTTGTCCACTTGAATTGTGCTAAAGAAATATGGGAAAAATTGCATGAGTTATATGCTGAAAGAAATATAACTGATTTAATTCACCTGCAAGGAAAATTTTTTTAGTTTTAAGCTTGATACCTCTAAAGATATGGATTCAAATTTGGATGAGTTTAATAAACTCATTCAAGACATGAAAATTGCTGGAGATAAGCATATTGATGAATATACTGCTTATGTGCTTCTAAATGCAATTCCTGATAGTTATAATGATGTGAAATCTGCCATAAAGTATGGCAGGGATGCTATAACCTATGATATTATCTGTACTGCTTTAAAAGCCAAAGGGAAAGACATGAAATATGGTAGTGGTAGCTCTGGTGGGGAAATTCACCATGTTAGGGGGAGAACCCTACAAAAAATGGTGAAAATGACAGAAAAAACAAGGCTAGATCTAAAAGTAGGTCTAATAAACAATACATGAAAGGTAAAATCTGCTATAACTGTCAAGAATCTGGGCATTTTGCCAAAACTTGCACCAACCCTAAAAAGAAAAGGGAAAAACAAGGAACTAATGATAACAAAACTGATCATGCCAACTCTGTGATGTGTCCTTCTGATAATTATGATTCTGATGTATACATGGTCTCATATGATGTTGATATCAACTCTGTGGCTAATCAGTGTGATGAAGGAGAATGGCTCCTTGATTCTGGGTGTTCCTTTCACATTTCCCCTTTCAGTCAACTGTTTTCTTCCATCTCCCCTGTCCAAAATTCTTTTGTAAAACTTGCTGATGGGAGAAAACTGAAGGTTGTGGGTGTTGGCAATATATGCCTGAAATTTTCTTGTGGTTCCACTTTGACTTTGTCAAATGTGAGATTTGTTCCTGAACTGAGTTTTAATTTAATGCCATGCACTGCCCTTGAAGACTCTGGTCTTGAAGGAAAGTGGGGTGGTGGTGCGATGAAAATTTTGAAAGGAAACCTTGTTTTGTTCAAAGCCCTCAGAAAAAATAATTTATATTTTGTATCTGCTACTGTTGATGCTTCTGTGAGTTCAGTTACTTCTGATGTTACTGGTTTGTGGCATGCTAGGTTAGGACACTTGAGTAACAAGGGTCTTGAATGCTTGTCTAAATCTGGAGTTTTTGGAAAAGATGCTGTCTCTAAGCTTCCCTTCTGTGATACTTGTGTGCTTGGTAAGCAGCACAAAGTTAGCTTTCTTGTTAATCCTGCTCCTAATGTGCCTAAATCTGTTGATGTGCTTGAATATCTTTATGCTGATGTGTGGGGACCTTCCAAAGATCCCACACATGGTGGAAATGTGTATTTTCTTTCTATTATTGATGATTTTTCTAGAAAGGTGTAGGTCTTTCTCATGAAAAACAAATCTGATGTGTTTGATAACTTTAAAAATTTCAAAACTTGTGTTGAAAATCAAACTGGAAAGAAAATAAAAACCCTAAGAACTGATAATGGCCTGGAATTTTGTAACTCTGCTATGGATTCTCTTTGTGTTGAATCTGGTATTAAAAGACACAAGTCTGTGCCTTATACTCCTCAGCAAAATGGAGTTGCTGAGAGGATGAATAGAACCTTGCTTGACAAGGTTAGATGTTTGCTTACTTCTTCTGGCCTTGGAAAAAAGTTTTGGGGTGAAGCTGTCTTAACAGCAGCCTATTTGGTAAATAGGTCACCCTCTGTCCCTTTGCTTGGTAAATGCCCTGAGTCTATTTTTTCAAATAAACCTGTTGACTTGTCTAACCTAAAGGTGTTTGGTTGTGCTTCTTTTGTGCATGTCAAAGGTGACAAGTTAGAGCCTAGATCCAAGAAGTGCATCTTCTTGGGCTACCCAAATGGGGTAAAAGGCTATAGACTGTGGGACAGATCTGTCCCTGGGTTCAAAGCCATTACCAGCAAAGATGTTGTGTTTAATGAATGTGATTTTCCTTGCTTATCTGCTCCTTTATCTGTATCTGAATCTCCTCTTAATACTACTCCAATTAAGGTGGAGTCCTTACCTGATAAAGATGTAACCTTACCTGTTGAGCATGATAATGCAGAACCAAATGATTTTCCTAATGAAGAAGTTGATAATAATGAGTCTGAAGACTTGCATGATTACCAACTGGTTAGGGATAGAGCTAGAAGGAATGTGAGAATGCCTCCTAGGTTTGATGATTATGAAATGTCCTTTCTTGCTTTTAATGTGTTTAATTGCATGGAAGATGATGAACCTCTAACTTACAAAGAAGCTTTAAAGTCTGTTGATTCTGAAAAATGGTTGAATGCAATGAAATGTGAAATGAAGTCCTTGCATGATAATAAAACCTGGATACTTGTTAAAAGACCTGCTAATACCTCTGTGGTTGAGTGCAAATGGCTTTTTAAACTTAAAAAGGAATCTGAATCTATTAGATACAAAGCTAGGTTAGTGGCTAAGGGTTTTACTCAAAAAGAAGGGATAGATTACAATGAAATCTTTGCCCCTGTTGTCAAATTCACCACTGTGAGAATAATGCTTGCTTTAGTTGCTCAGTTTGACTGGGAATTAAAACAAATGGATGTCACAACTGCTTTTTTGCATGGTGATTTGGATAACAATATCTATATGAGACAGCCTGAAGGCTTTGTTGATTCTGAAAAACCAGAGCATGTTTGTTTGCTTAAGAATGCTCTTTATGGGCTGAAACAATCTCCTAGGCAATGGAATATTAAATTTGACCAATGCATGCAGTCTCTTGACTTCAAGAAATCTGATTTTGATCACTGCTTATACTACAAATGTGACAATAATATTCCTATGTTTCTGCTCCTATATGTTGATGATATGTTGCTGATTAGTCCTAAACTTGAGACAATTAAGCATGTTCAAAATAAACTTTGTGAGAATTTTGACATAAAAGATTTAGGAGATGCAAAGAAGATTCTTGGCATGCATATCATTAGAAATAGGAAGTCCTCCACTCTGGTCTTGAATCAATCTGATTATGTTAAAAAGGTTTTGAGTAAATTCTCCATGAATAATGCTAAACCTGTGAATGTACCTCTTGCTGTTCATTTCAACTTGAGTAAAAGCATGTGCCCCTCATCTGAGTCTGAAATTGATGAAATGAAATGTGTGCCTTATGCTAATGCAATAGGATCAGTTATGTATCTCATGATTAGTACTAAGCCTGATATTACTTACTCTGTTAGTTGTCTTAGTAGGTACATGTCTAACCCAGGAAAACCTCACTGGGAAGCCTTAAAATGGCTTCTCAGGTATGTGAAATCCACAGAAAAATGTGGTCTGACCTTTTCTAAGTCAGCTGATGGTTTGAAACTTACTGGTTATGTGGATTCTAATTATGCCAATGACAGGGATAATAGAAAGTCCACAACCTCTTATGTGTTTACTTTGTGTGGTGGCTGCATTAGTTGGAAATCTCAACTCCAACACATTGTTGCTTTGTCTACTACTGAATCTGAGTATGTGGCTGCAACTGAAGCCTTTAAGGAAGCTATCTGGATGAATGGTTTACTATCTGAAATTGGTTTTTTGGATAAATCTCCCATTGTTTTTTCTGATAGTCAATCTGCCATACAATTATGCAAAAACCTTGTCTTCCATGATAGAACCAAACACATTGATGTTAGGTTTCATTTCATTCGTGACATTGTTGAAAAAGGTGAAATTTTACTTGACAAGATCCATACAGATTACAACCCAGCTGATATGGGTACCAAATGTCTTCCAGTTGAAAAGCTAAGGCTGTGCATGAAAATTCTTAAGTTTGATCTTGGTTGAATTTCATCTTTTGCTGTAATAGTTATGTTCCTTACCCTCCTGTTTTTCTCTGTGATTCTCAGGTTAAGTTGGGTTGGCCTATGTGGCCTGGATTTGCTCTGTGCTCTCCTCTCCAGCTTCTTCTTTGTCTTTGTGATTTAGAAGAAGTAAAAAGATATGGCAATGATGATACCCCTCGGACTCCTCTGATGACTGTTGATGCACTTGGGCCAAAGGTGGAGATTGTTAGTTATATTGGCCCAACCTATTTTGTTCTGGGCCTTGTCTCCTGGCCCATTACCCTGGCGGCCCTGCTCTCTTCTCGGCCCACTTGAGTGTTGCCCTAACACTATTAGTATTAGCTAAACCTAATACTATTGTTACACTCTAATCTGCGCCGCTCTCACTCTCTCTCTCTTAGCAAACCCTAGATCTGAGCTTTGTTCTTGATCGTGTTCTCTCTCCCATCTCCGGCTACTTTCTCTGGGAACCTTGTATCTCTGTGATACTGTTGCCTTGCCGAAGTGTCAGTGGTTGAGTGACGAGGGGCTTGCCGAGTAAGTCAGTAGGGCTGCCGATTTTGGGTCTGTCTCTAATCACCTCTGTGGTGATCCTTTTGAAGCTCTGTGCGTTTCTGTCATCTGTGAGGAGCTCCGGTCACTTGTGGGTTACCTGAGCCAGTCGACCTCTCCTTCCCTTTATCTGCTTCTGCTGCAGTTAGCTTGAAGGTGGTGTTGCCTGAGCAACGTCCAGTGACGGCCGCGCCCGGTGAAAGCGGAGAAAGGTGAACCTCTCGACCGCTCGGATTCCCAACAGTTTTACCGCTTGAAGTCGAAGTCCCCTATTGGTTTATTACCGCCGTCTCCTGTCCCGACCTTGCCCTCAGAAATAGGTAAAGCAACTACACATACTGGTTATTCAATCCATGACGGGAATGCTTGAATGCAACATATTGGTGAAAGAAAGCTCAGGCCTTTACATGCCTTTAGCAGCAATACCACTTGCCCCGGTCCAATGCCTCACACTCCATTGCCCGACTTGTCCTCTTGATCGCTTGCCTCAAGACCCACGATTCCATGAAGAAAGCTACTCTGATAAAAGAAGAGAAAAGCCGTGAAGCTCCTTTGATATGATATTGTATTGTATACCCGAAAAGGCTACTACCAATTGCTTGATCAGACTCAATAGCGAAATCAAGTACATGTACATGTGAGGATACCGTTTGCTTGATCTCCTTTAAGTCATGCCTTTCGCTCCTCTGGCTACAATGTCTATGCCTTAGCCTTACCCCGTTCCATTGCCCGACTTGTTCCTTGGCTATTCCTTTAGCAACAATGCCGAAAGACTCCAACCGCGATAGGATACATTGTATCCCGTTTGCCCCACATGTACTTGTTGTTCTTGTTCGACCACGGCCTTCCTCTTGATTCCATGCCTCACGTTTCCCGCCCTTTCTGAGTAACCCAATCTCCGTTCTTTGCTTTGAATGCTTCATATCAGCAACCTGCCGGTGGTACCACCGCTCTCCAGGAAACTAACGGCTTGCAGCTGTTCAGCCGCTTCTCTAGGAGATGTGCCGCTGACTGGGCAACCATCGTCCGAATCATCTGCTACCAAGTCAATGGGGGCCTTTGGTTGGAACCCATAACAAACTGAAAAAGCACTTCTGCCGGTCGACGAATCTGTGCTCCGGTTGTAGCAGTGTTGAATGAACGGCGGGTTTGTTTACCCAGACCGGGTAACCTTAAAGGTGGTCCCGATGTTAGATTCTCAACATTTAAACCGACGGTTCTATTGGTGACCCATTCAAAATAAGCTGGCCGCTTTTAGTTTGATTAGCCTTTAAGAATAAGAATAATAAATAGGGGGTGCTGTGCTCCTCTTATTTTTTTTAAATATTTTTTAACGGGCGACGGAATATTCCATCGCCAATTATGTTGTCCAGTTGTTAAAAATCGGGAACCAGATCTTCTTCCCCCATTTATGAATTGAACCCTAATCAGTACTCCCCCGCCGTCGCCGTCCCCCCCTGCCGTTCAGCACTCCCCCGTCCTCCCTCCCCCCCCCCCCTCTCTCTCTCGCCCTGCGTCCGCTACTAACTGGCCCACTGCGTGCCTCCCCGCCACCTGCATCTTCGGTAATTCCCTCCCCCCCTCTCTCTTGTTGAGGAAATGGAAACTGGAATTCTGAAATTTGGAATGAAAATTATTGTGCTTTATCTTGGAATTAAATTAAATGTGTTTTAATTCATTCAAATTTCTTTGCAGTAATTTCAGATTATTATGAAATTCTTCAATCTCAGATTGTGCTATTGATTACGAGACTACTTTTTTTTTCTTAGATGTATGGTCAAATGTAATTAAGTACTATAATATTATATTATGCAAGAAATGTGTAGTTTTGAAGGAATGTTAATAAGTCTAAAAAATAGCAATATTTAGCTTTTATAAGTTGGCAAATTATCATGTCATGGTATAGTTGAAAACACAATTCGGAAACTGAGAGCTGGGGCCATAATTTGTACAGTCAGGTATAATTTTAAGGGTGTTAATTAATAGTGATTTAATTATAATGTAACTGTGTATTCATTAAAACAAATTGGATGAAGTTTATATGATCAATATACTTAATTAATTAAGAGAGTCTGTTTGCAATGGACAGCTGATGATGATTAGATATATTAGGTGAATATATATACTCAATTATATTTGAAATTTCTAAAAAATAATATTTTATTCATCACTACTAGATATGTAAGAACATATATATGTGCACTAGAACAACGAATTGAAATTAACGTAAAATGAAATACTATTTTATAATAGCTTGATTTAGAACAATAGAAAAAAAGTTATACTTTTGGAGTTGCTCAATTTTCACAATCCTTAATTTGATATGAACCCCCAAAAATTAAAAGTAGACCTAAAAATACAAAAATAATAATAATAATAATAATAATAATAATAATAATAATAATAATGCACCTAAGGGACACAAATATTATAAGTTTAGTTTATTTTTATTTTAATTTTGTAGCTATTGAAGAATTTAGCATGTCGAACTTGTTAGTTTAATTAATTATATTAATTAAGCATGTGGTTGTCATTAAGCATGTTAGGGAACGTATTTTTTTAATTAATTAAGCATGTTAGTTGAATTTATTAATTAAAGCATGTTAGTTAAATAGGGTAAGGGCCCCTGGACCCCTCTATATTAATTGTACGTAGTTAAATGAGATAAGGGCTCCTGGATCCCTCTGGTGTCAAAAAATAGGTTTCACATCGTTATGCTATCGAAATTTTTCCCTAATTAGTTTTATGTGTTAGGTAAGTATGAATCGAGATCCTAGTCGCGAATGGATATATCATTGGAGAAAGGGGATAAACTTGATCCAAGGTCTAAGAAATGTGTTTTCTTGGGGATACCCTGAGGGTGTTAAAGGCTACAGGGTGTGGGCGAGAGATGAACCAGGGTTTAAAACTGCTATTAGCAGGGATGTTATCTTTCATGAATCTGAATTTCCATGTTTATCTAATTCTGTTAATGTCTATGTGCCTGTTCAAAGTACCACTTCTTTTGAGGTGGAGCTTATTTTTTATACTCATGTGTTACCTAATGTTCCTCAAATTGTTCATGATGTTATACCTGACCCCACTTTTGATCATTCAGCCCATGAAGCTGACAGTAGTAGTGATATGGACACTACTTTTTGACACTGAAACTGACAATTCAACTGAGCACCTTGATTTGCATGATTACCAACTTGCTAGAGATAGAACAAGAAGAACCATTGTTAAACCCATTAGATATTGTGATTGTAATCTGTTTGAGTTTGCTTACAATCTGTTTCAATCTCTAGATAGCAGTGAACCTCAATCTTATAAGCAGGCCATGAAATCTAAACATGCTGATCTTTGGGTTGCTGCTATGGATAAAGAGATACGGTTTTTGAAAGTTAACCAAACATGGGTTCTTGTTCTTAGATCTGTTAATTACTATATTGTTGATAGTAGATGGTTGTATAAAGTTAAAACTGAGTTTAATTCCACAAGATTTAAAGGTCGGTTAGTGGCTAAGGGTTTCACTCAAAGGGAGGGAGTGGATTACTCTGAAATTTTTGCACTTGTTGTTAAGTTTACCACTGTTAGAATTATACTTGCCTTGGTGGCTCATTTTGATTGGGAACTTAAGAAAATGGATGTTACTACTGCTTTTTTGCATGGTAATCTTGATAAACCTATTTACATGAATCAACCTGAAGGGTATGTTGATTAATTGTAATAAACCTAATTATGTGTGTCTGCTGAAGAAATCTCTTTATGGTTTAAAGCAATCTCCCGGGCTATTGAACATTAAGTTTGCTAACTATATGAAGTCCTTAAAGTTTATTAGGAGCAAATATGATCACTGCTTGTATTTTAAATATGTGAGTTATGTGCCTATGTTTCTGCTAATTTATGTTGATAACATGCTGTTAGTCAGACCATGTAATAAATCAATTGAGTATGTACAGAAATGTTTGAGTGATAACTTTGAGATAAAAGACTTGGAAGATGCTAAGAAAATATTGTGCATGTGTATTACTAAGGATACAAAGAACAGTAGACTTGTGTTAGATCAGTTTAGTTATGTTGAGAAAATTCTATCTAAGTTTTCTATGTCTGAAGTTAAATCTATGAATGTTCCCCTTGCATCTCATTTTGTTTTAAGTAAGGATCAGTCCCCAAAAACTGATTCTGAAATTGTTGTTATGAAAAAAGTACTCTACTCTAATGTTATAGGATTTGTGATCTATTTAATGGTGAGTACTATGCCAGACATTGTTTATGCTGTGAGCTGTCTTAGCAGGTATATATCTAACCCTGGTATGCCTCATTGGGAGGCTTTAAAGTTGCTGTTAAGATACTTGAAACATTCTAAGCATGTGGGTTTATCTTTCTCTAAGCATGCTAAAGGGGTTGTTTTAACTAGGTATGTGGATTCTAATTATGCAAATGATAGGGATAACAGAAAATCTACTACTTCATATGTGTTTACCCTATGTGGCTCCTGCATAAGTTGGAAATCTCAATTACAACATATTGTTGTTTTATCTACTACTGAATCTGAATATGTGGCTATCACTGAATGCATGAAGGAGACTATATGGTTGAAATGTGTCTTGTCTAAAATTGGTTTTCTTAAAGACAATGTCACTGTATATTCTGACAGTCAATTTGCACTTCAACTTTGTAAAAACCATGTCTTCTATGATATGACTAAGTATATTGATGTTAGATTCCACTTTATTCGAGATATAGTTGATAAACAACTGGTGTTGCTTGAAAAAATATCAACTGATGTAAATCATGTTGATATGGGAACAAAGTTTTTGCCTTTTGAAAAGCATGCTTCTAGTATGAAAATTCTTAACTTTGATCCTAGTTAATTTTGTTTTTTGTAGGTGTTCAAGTATAAGAGATAGGCTTAAACAATAATCTGAATCAGTGTCTTACTTTGTGTTATGCCAGTATGATTAAGGTTATTGTTGAAGTTTCATCTTCTATAGTGGGTTAGGTAGTTGATGAGCTGCAGTAACAATATGAGATTGTGACTGACTATGTGTTAGTTGTATATCATTATTGCTATTGTAGTTTTATTGACTATCTGTGGGTGGTTATTACTTTTGGTGATTGCCTCTGGTCTTTGTGACCTGCTTATGACTTTGTGTCTAAGCTTGACCATGACTTTGTGTCTAGGTCTTCATCTCTCATGTAATTTTCTTTGTGAATTCAACATGGGAGATTATTGGCGATGATGATGTGTTCTAAAGACTCAATTAACCAATGATGTGGATCACAAAAGTGCCAATATGGAGAATGTTGGAAAATAATGGCCCATGTTTGGGCTTGAATTTCCTTCAAGGCCCATGACTGCCAGGCCCAAATCTCTGGACGGCCCATAGTCATGGTTGCCCTAATCACCGACATATAAATATCTTGGATGAGATATTTTTGGCATATAGTTCTCATTCTTTGTGTGTGTGCGGCTAGATCTTGGAGAGAGAGAGAGTAGATCCAAGAGCTTTGTGCTCTGTCTCAGTGCGATCTCTTCTTCTCCGTGCTTTCTTCTTTTCTTCTTGTGAGTTAGAGTGCCTCGCTCTTTGTGTGTGAGGGGAATTACTTTGTGGAGCAACCGAGGTTGTAGCCATGTGCGGTCAAAGCTTTATCTGCCGGTGATCTTTCTGTTCTCATCAACAGTAGTGGAGATCTGTGATTTCTGAGCCAATAGTCGGATTCGATTTTGTAGAATAGAAATATCTTTTTCTGTATTATTTCATTCTGTATTTTCTTTTGTATAGTGTTTTTCGGTCAGATTGGTTGTATCTAGCCCTTACAGAAGTATATATAGGCGTCCATGGAATTTTGCTATGCAACCCAAAATCCAAACCAAATGAAGCCTCAAGACAGTCCTTCATAACCTTAAAATAACATTATAGTTCATGACCAATAAAATAAAATCTTTAGGCTTTAAACAATATGGTAGCATAATTACAACTATCTTTATTTAACAATGAAATTATATTCCCAACTGCATCTGAAGGTACGATCAACTCCAACTCCAACTCCTTTCCTTCCAACCATATCAATTTTAATTCTTTTTTTTTTTTTGGACAGGCATTTTGCATCTCTTGCTGATTAGAGCATTTTTTGATTTGATCGTAAAATTAGCAGACTAATTGAATCATGTTAATTATATTCAACAAAATTAAACATGTTCTAAATCAAATTCCAAAATCACACTCAAGATGTAAATATATGAAAGTAGAAGAACATAAAATATAGAAAAAAATCATTTTATTGATCAGTGTATGTTCCGTGTGTTGATCTACAAAACAATACAATATATATATATATATATATATATAGAGAGAGAGAGAGAGAGTTAGAAACAAAAAACCTAGAATAGGAACAACTAACGCACATATATAATGAATATATTTATAACAAAACCCAAAATTGTGGTTTGCAACGTTTGGCCCAATTCAGAAAAATTAGTAAACTGATCCAAGTTTTTTGTCCGTTTTCCCCTTGATTGAATATAGCAACTTAACTATTAAATCCTGATACATTTAACAAAATCAGGGCTTAGATTTTTAGCCATAATTAATAGAATAGAGTAAAAGAAAATTTGAAGCATCTCTCTACAATAAAAATGAAAAGTGTCACATACACAATATAATAATTGCATCCTTCATTAGTTAACATTTTTTCAGACTTTTAAATAGATAAAGTGATGAGAATCCGTTCTCTCTTTGTTTTTTTTTTTTTTTTGGTTGTAGAACTGTTTAATTAATGTTTATTCGGTGATAGAAATGGTAAATAATAAAATAAAAATTGTGGGTAGAATCTGGCCTTACATGTATGATATTTCTTTCATTTATTTAGTCATTACATTTTCTTAATAATAAATCTCATCGTTCTATTTCATTTAGTGCGTATATATCTGTAATCTCTCGAAGAGAAAAAATGTTTAAACCACAATTACCATTAATTATAAAATTGTATTTTCCGCGTGAGGCTAGCCTACCCCACCCCCAACTATAAATAGAAGCTTCCAACACGGTTCAGAGCATTCCTAAAGAAATAAGAATAAAAATAAAAAATAATCAGAGCAGAGAAAAACATGGCACCCAAATCTGCTCACGTTGTATTCGTGTTTCTCTCTCTTGTGGCGGTTGCGGTTCCCATTTTAGCAGCTTCGAGAGGCCCCCTAATCGGCGGTTGGCAGCCAATCGAGAATGCTAATGACAATAAGGAGGTTGTTGATGTGGCGAAATTAGCGGTGGAGGAATACAACAAAGAGAAGAACAGATCCTTGGTTTTCGTGTCTGTGGTGAAGGGAGATTCGCAGGTGGTCGCCGGAACCAAATACAGGCTCATCATCTCCGCCAAGGATGCCAAAGCCACCGCCGCCCCCTCCAACTACAGAGCCGTTGTTTGGTCCAAGCTGGATAAATCCATACAACTCATTTCCTTCGAGAAAGAAATTACTACTGCCTAATTGCCCATTATAATATAATTAACAGCATTGTATTTTCGTATGCTTCACTAATTATGCCTATCGCTCATTCAAATGAAATCAAATAAAATGTCGAGATTTTTCTATCCGCCGCCGTTTTGATTGCGCTTTCAAAAATAAAATATGCAGTTTAATGCGTTCATGAAGTAAAAAATTAGAAAATATAGTGGTTGAATTTTTTAATTTCACAGGGCTGTCGCGTAGCGTCACGAGGGTTTGGCTGCCTAAAATAATGGAAAGGAGTCTACGGGACGAGGAATTATTTGCCCTCGTCTATAGATGTTGTCAATCCACTACTACTCCTATCGATTTATACATTTTAGGAGAACTGTCGATTAAGGAACTGAAAGATAGAATAATCTATCAATTCAGAACCTGAAAGATGAAAATTTTTAATTTAGAATTTCAAAGATGAAAATTTTCAATTAAGGACCTCAAAAATCACGAATTTTGATTTCTTTTTATTTTTTATTTAATTTTAAAATTTTCTTTATTAGATTTAATAGATAGTTAATGAAGGAATTTTCATTGAAAATTAATATAAAATTTATTAAAAAATTAAAAGAAATCAAAATTCGTGATTTTTGAGGTTCCGAATTGAGAATTTTCATCTTTCGAGTCTTGAATTGGGAGTTTTTATCTTTCGGGTCCTAAATCGATATATTACCTATCTTTTAGGTCTAGCATTAATAATTCTCCTTTGTTTTATGGTTAATTCGGACTACTTTTTATTAGACTATAACTTTTTTTTTAATCCTAAATTTTTGGGTTTTTTGTATTTTCGAGCTACCCCATTAAGCCAGTAATGGGTATTTCCACCTAAATTTCTCATTTTAATAAATTAATATAAAATATAACATAATTCACAATCAATTAATTAAATAAATTATTTAAGTTTCAACATTTCTAATTATAGTTTAAAATTAAATTATATCAAACATGAAACTTTCAATATTTATCCTAAATAATACTCCCTCCCTGTGTTTAATTGCCGTTCTAGGATTTTTCATAGAATTAAGATGTAAATTACTGTAACGAATATACAAACTCGCTCTATTATATAATTTATGAAAAAGTCTCATCTATTATCGGTAAGTTAAATGTACAAGATTTCATTGAGTTTTGATAAAGGAAAAATTGAGAGAAAATGTGTAAGAATATGGTAAATCACAAATATTTTGAAACAAGTTAAAAATTCTAAAACGACAATTAAAACATGTAGAGAGTAATTAAATAATAGAAATTTGAATTCTTAAATTCTGATCATTTCGGACTAGATTCTTTTCAAGTTATAATTTTCTGATTCTAACAGTTAGAGAATTCTAAGCACAGTCTCTTGTTTTTTCTCTTTATAGCCCATCCTATTTATTAAATAAAAATATTAATATGATAAAGACTTTATTTTGTTAGAAAATAGGATTTAATAAATTGAGTTTTGACTCATTTTATCCGATTTTTCGTGATCGTGATATTTAATTTTGGAGGAATTAAATACTATACGATTGTTCTATGTTGTGAGTAGATAATCGTAGTATTTTTATTTGCTCAAATCCGATTTTCAGTGAGTGAGAAATAAATGGTTAAAGTTGGTCACACGATTGGGCATTTATGGTGTGTGGGATAATGTGTTTAAGACACATTAAATAATCTCACATTGATTTCTTAATCAAGTTAAGAAGTGTATTTAAGTATATTAACACTTAAGTGAAGTAATTAAGTGCACAAGGATGTGGGCCATGAGCCCATACGCACACACACGCGCCCGTCCGTGCCCGTGCCCGTGCCGGTGTCCGGTGCTTGTCTCGTCTCGACCTCGGACTTGGATCTTGGTAATTAGACTTTGGGCATACGTGGGCTTAAACTGGTACAGAAACGGTCGGGTCGTGGAGCGGGTCGGCTATCCGGATCTATAATGGCTGTGGAGCGGATCGATTGACCGGGTCGTGGGTGCACTTAGTGGTGCATGGTGCTTGTCCAGCCTTGAATGAGTTAAGAGCCTTCAACCGACAGTAACCCCTGTCGGGAGTCAATGCTTGCAGCTGCCTTGGACACATGTCAGACTCTGCACAAGGTAACTCCCGGAGGCTTAAATGGTAAGTTGTAACTCCTGGAGGTTACAACACCTGGTTTGAATGCCCTCAAACCATGATGTCCCCTGCAGTGGAGATGTGCCTATAAATAGGACATCCTGCATAGCTTCCAATGCAACATTCTGCACAAATCATCTTGCTGCATACAAGTTCCCTTCGAGTCCTCAGGCTCTCAGTTCTCGACATTGTCTAGTTCATCGGAGCCTTGCCGGACGTGTGGTGCTACTGCCGGAAGGACGAAGCCATTTCATCTTTGAAAGACATCCGCCAAACCGTGAGCACTAGCCGGGGCGTATTTGTCTTGCGGAGAGAGGTCCCCTCGACTCGGCTTGCTAGAATCTTCATACGGTTCTAGTTTTCTTTAAATTGTTCGTTCAGTTTATTGTAATCATTTCTACTTCTACTCCTTCTGCTTCTTTGTACTTCAGTTGTAATTCCAGTTAAAGTGTAACACGATAACAACATATTTTTCATCCCTTAACACACACTCAAGAACCACCTGACCATCATAGATTCATTTTCAAACCTTTGGTTGGACTTGTATGGCCGTATTCAACTGCTATACGCATTAGAATTAAAAAAAGTACGTAGTTAAGGTTTCTTCTATGAATAACCTCAACAAGATTAATTAAGGCAGTCTTCGCCGCGTTCCTCCTCCTCTCAATCAACTAGTCGCACTTGGGGTTGGAGATGATGAATAATTATAATATATAAATAAATGTTGGAACAAAATTAAATATACACAAATTAAATAAATTCTCTCCATTCTTTCTCCAATCAAAACAAATTAGGGTTTGTTGGGTATCGACCTCACCGGCGGTAAACCTCTCTCTCCATCGCTGAAGCAGCCTTCACCGTACGACACTCAAGTGTCGGGAAAGGGAATGGCTCAGGTTCACCTTTGCCCGGATTAATGACTAATAGACAACACAACACACTTTAACACTAAGCCAACAAACTCACGCCTCAACCCTAGGCAACACTATCTTCTCGACTTTCCGACGAACAAGCCAGCAACCCACTAACCACGAAGGTTAACTCACGTAGAGACCACACAAGCACGAAGCTCAATCGACAATTGCCCACGAAGAGCGTCCATTAAGAGTAGAGGAACAACCCACGAAGAGCAGGGGTCACGGAGATCAATTTCAGAGAGAGGAAATTGAACGGGAGATTTCAAATTATTGAAGATGAGTAAATAGTAGTAAGATAAGTGGGCTACCATTAGAGTTGAGAGTGGATTTGGTCTAAGGGGTTATTGGGCTTTTCCCAAAATGGGCCACAAATATCAACATAGTTGAATTAGCAATTCGACTTTTATGAATTAGATTACATATTTATTAAATTGATATCAATTTTAATTTAATAATGAATCATGATTGAATTGCATTATTTATTTATTTTTATTTATTATTTAAAATTATTGATCTATGTTATTTACATAATTTATTTTATAAATTATATATTGTGAAGTTATCAGTTTATTAATTCCCCACCTGAATTATAATTTCTACCTCAAATGATTAGTATGAATGAATTATTATTCCAAATTTTATTGTTGGTCATAACCAATTAAATTTCAATTAACGAATTAGTTTATATTAGAAAAGAATTCAGATCAAATTTTATTGTTGGTCATAACCAATTAAATTTCAATTAAGGAATTAGTTTATATTATAAAAGAATTCAAATCAAATTTTATTTATTCATGTTATTATTTCTAGTTATTTATTTTAATGAAAATGGCATTCTTTTCTATTTTAGTTGGAGAAGGAAAGAAAGACGAATGTGTAAACTGATCCTAAAATGACATCGTTTCTCTAGAAAAAACAATGAACAAATGAAAATGACGTTGTTGGAATTTGTTGCCACAAACACTGAAATTAGACACAGATTCGTAATATCAAACTCAATATTACAGACAGTTAACACAACTATCTTAACACAAATATGCAGGAAATAAAATGTGCAATGATACAAGATATAACTTTTAAATCACACACAACATGTGTGTGATTGCCACAGGGCGAAATTATACTACTATGAGTACAAAATTATCAAGTTGTCGATGTTGGATGCAAAGGCTCTCAACACTTCAGCAACATTTACAAGTTCTAATCTAGACTATCACTAAAAAGAACTAAAACATACAAATTGACATCCCGTCAATTTGTATACAAACTAAAACATAGAAATTGACATCCCGTCAACTTGTATACAAACTAGTAAAGGTTTCACAACCTTGTTATCTATCCTAATTTGTACAATCTATTCCGTGAAAGGATTGAACAACAACAAACGTTAAGATAGAAGAAGGAACGAAGAACAAAACCTATACTAAGTTTGTGATTCAAGCTTTCTTCAATCTTCACGCAGCAGAAAATGGATTGAGCTTGAATAAGTCTTCAAGTGTCGACCATGCTTCTTAAATATGCTCTTCACTTGAATTCAACAAGGTCCATGGTTTCTCTTTCTTGAACATGGGTTGACGATAACCGCTCCACTCCATGACTTCACCGTATATGGAAGAAACCGCCTCCAAGACGTGGTTGAAAACTTTCCCACGTTCATGCTCTTTTTCTAAATATCCAGCAAATATAATTTTCTGAAAAAGAAAAAGCAATAAATAGAAAAACCGCTAGACCTAAAACATAGGAGATAAAGTTTTGACTTTGTCAAACTATATTTTAAATAATATATCTAATATGTATATATCCATTTATTTGAAATATCAATTTCGTGGATATACACATATATTTTAAGATATATAAAATTATTTTATTTATTAAAATAATAAATAAAACTAGGAAAGGCTAAGATTAGTTACGACTATATCACAGATAATGTCGCAGGGAGTCTGTCTGACATCGAGTGCAACATTGAACCTCAATGTCACACATCACTCAACAATCTCCCCTTAATCTTAGCCTTTCTGCACAAAACATACAACTCAATGTATTTTGTACAATTAGAGTCGCAGCAGAAAATGGAGATCTTAAAATCTCTCCCTTAAGGGTTACTCCCCCTTAATTAGATCATCATATAATAGGAACATATCCTATTATAAAATCAATGCTGAACAGAAAGTTCAACACAGCAATATCAATGTTGAATTGAACATTCAACACACAATAATCAAGACATATTGATCATTCAATATATCAAAACAAACTCAATATACCTAATCATAATGATATGTCACGAATATCAAAAACTGAATAAGCATATAAAATCAAGAACACAATCATAAATTGCATTCAACAACCAAAAACAAAATATGCATAAAATGCATACCAAAACCGTGTGTCCAGCACACATATAAACAGAAAAACATTAAAAATTGTTTTTAGCAAAAAAAAAACAGTTTTAAAATTCAGAAGCTTAAACACTAAGCTTCACATCAGCATTGAGTGCCCTAAAATTGAAGTTGGAAATGATTCGATCATCATTAGTCCATTGAGTCTCCAGAGTAAGAATGAACACTCCATTTGGTCCTTCCATACTTAGTGGAGACCATTCTTCAATTACAGCCAACCAAGCCCTCTCATCGGTGGACTTGATATACATCTTCATGCGTGATTTTCACATAGCATAATTCTTGCCATTACTATCCAATGCCGGAGGACGGCACTGATTGATCTGAATATCCATCTTTCAGTGAGTCAACAAACCAAGGATCGAATACTTAGTGTGTTAAATACCGGCTCTTGATGCCACTTGTTGGAATTTATTGCCACAAACACTGAAATTAGACACAGATTCGTAATGTCAAACTCAATGTTACAGACAGTTAACACAACTATCTTAACACAAATATGCAGGAAATAAAATGTGCAATGATACAAGATATAACTTTTAAATCACACACAACATGTGTGTGATTGCCACAAGGTGAAATTATACTACTATGAGTACAAAATTATCAAGCTGTCGATGTTGGACGCGAAGGCTCTCAACACTTCAGCAACATTTACAAGTTCTAATCTAGACTATCACTAAAAAGAACTAAAACATACAAATTGACATCCCGTCAATTTGTATACAAACTAAAACATACAAATTGACATCCAGTCAACTTGTATACAAACTAATAAAGGTTTCACAACCTTGCTATCTATCCTAAATTGTATAATTTATTCCGTGAAAGGATTGAACAACAACAAACGTTAAGATAGAAAAAGGAACGAAGAACAAAACCTATACTAAGTTTGTGATTCAAGCTTTCTTCAATCTTCACGCAGCGGAAAATGGATTGAGCTTGAATAAGTCTTCAAGTATCGACCATGCTTCTTAAATATGCTCTTCACTTGAATCCAACAAGGTCCATGGTTTCTCTTTCTTGAACATGGGTTGACGATAACCGTTCCACTCCATGACTTCACCGTATATTGAAGAAACCGCCTCCCAGGCGTGGTGGAAAGCTTTCCCATGTTCATGCACTTTTTCTAAATATCCAGCAAATATAATTTTCTGAAAAAGAAAAAGCAATAAATAGAAAAACCGCTAGACCTAAAAAATAGGCGATAGAGTTTTGACTTTGTCAAACTCTATTTTAAATAATATATCTAATATGTATATATCCATTTATTTGAAATATCAATTTCGTGGATATACACATATATTTTAAGATATATAAACTTATTTTATTTATTAAAATAATAAATAAAACTAGGAAAGGATAAGATTAGTGACGACTATATTACAGATAATGTCGCAGGGAGTCTGTCTGACATCGAGTGCAACATTGAATCTCAATGTCATACAGCACTCAACAGACGTCATTTCACAAACACACATATGGCAAAAAGTAATTAAATGCATAATTATTCACAATCGTCTCATTTTTAATGTTCTTTCTTAGTGGCTCTAATAAATAGAAAGTCCGAACAGTTGCCATTTCGTCCCCTAAATAAAAAAATTCAGGATCCGCCACTGGATTACTGGAAGTGACTTCTAAATTTAGAGTAAGCAGTAATATATATAATACATGTTTTTTTTTTGTTATAGAGAGAAAGAGATATGCTTCCTCGTGCATGTTTGCGGAGAAGCAGCAATAAAGATGCAGTGATGAAGAACTTTGAAAAGATTAGAACAACAGTCGATGATTCTGCTCCAAATTTGCTCTGGACAAGAGTGTGAGAAGTTTTTGGGCAAAGATATAAAAAATAGATTATTTTTCTTTTTTAATTATGGAGAATAATAGGGCTTAAAAAATAGAGTTTTGACAAAAAAATATTCTAAAGTCCTCGTACATTTATGTTTTATTTTGATATGTCCTGTAATTTTTGTTTTAATTAGTAGGTACTATTACGTTAGTAATTCATTTTCTCATATCCTATATTTTTTTATTTTATTTCAATAGCTCCTTATACAATTATTTTATTAAATCCTCCTGCTTTTATATTCGATGTCATCATATCCTTATTTAATGGATTAATTAATAAATTTGCAACTTATTTTCGTTATTTTAACATTTCAGTAACTTAAACATATTTTTTATTATTTATTTATTCATTTACATATAATATTTTCACTTATTATTTATTTGCATGCAATTCAGTAATATCCAAACCACAACGAATACAAAAAGAACTAACATTCATAGAAAATTTGTAGTGTCATTGCTGGAAAAATGAAAAACAAATTCCATTCTTTTTTTATTTCGCATTTCTCCATGTAATGATGATGATGATACTCGTGTATAGTTCATTTATTTTTTAGTTTACGCAGTAATCTATACTATATATAAAAGCAGAAAAAATCTGATTTTCCCTCCAAAATTGATGGTAATTTTGCAATATAATATGTGAATTGGGGGCAATAAATTCGTGTGCTTATTTTTGTTTTATTTTATTAAAAAATTCTAAAAAAATATGTCTTCATTTGAGAGCGTGTGTTGATTTTCCGATGTAATTTTTTTGCATTAAATTTTTAATAAAAAATGTAAATAAACATATTTGCATTGGAGAACGTGTGCTTATGCACATTTCCATTTTTTCCATAATTAATTTTAAATTAGAATTACTTAAAATTGAATTCACCAGAATCTGTACGCCAATTATCAATGGGAGAACATCTAATTTATATAATGTTGAAATCAAGTATATTTTATTCTTATTTTTTGCAGGAAAAAATATTTTTCTAATTTTCATAAAAAAATGTTTAATGCTGATTTAATTGTATTCAAATTACATCATTTCACAGAGATTTACGCATTGTAAAATTTTAAAATTTTATGATTCAGATTAATTTTAAAATTTAAACTAAAATTAAATATTTACTAATTGTGAAAACAGTTAAGCACGAAAATAAGAAAATAAGAACATTGGAATATAAAATCAGTAACTCCCCCACTAAAGAGATTTCCACTTCCCCACTACGTTTGTAACCAGAAAAAAAAAACTGAGCAATAAATATTGAAATTGATCCATTTGCAAACAACAATTCAGTTCTCACTCTGCATTCCCTCTATTTTCTCTTAATACTTTCCAACGATCTGAGGAGTAATTTCATTCTGCAAATTTGGAGCAATTTCATAATTCAACATTCTGAAGTCAGCACAGAAGAAATGGCTCCAGTATTTGGAACTATCGACATGCTAAAATATGGAAGAAGCACATTTGGTCTGGAACTTCGATTGATAAGATGCTACAAAAACTCGAATTTCAGTGCCATTGAATGTATTTTGCACGATCGTCAGGTAAAAATAGTAACAATGTCTATCCAAATTTTTGCCAACATTTTTTTAAATCAAATATTATGACACATTAAACCTTCTTTTTAATTTTTTGTAGGCTCAAAGAATTCATGTGACAATTTCGTAATCCAACACTGAAAAATTTAAACACCGGCTTATTGAAGGCAGTGTTTACGCACTGATTGATTTTGTGATTGGGCTAAACATTATGAAATACAGGATTACGTCATGTACTCATAAAATTATCATATTTAAACACACTCGATTATTTGAAGTGTTCCATGAAGAATTCCCCAAGAGTTTATTCGAGCTAAAGACATTCACAGATATTGCAAACATGGAGAATGTAGGCGAATCTGCAATGTTTGGTAAGATATTTCATTTAAACGAAAATTATTAATGTATATCACATAATATGTTACTGTTTTGTAATATTATTTTTTTTCCAGATATGATGGGTACTATAGTTTCACACGATAGACCACAACATAAAGAGATAAATGGAAAGATTACAAAACTGATGAATTTAGTGTTGGAGGATTTGGAGTAAGATTTTTCCTGTTCATCTTTTGTATTTTTTTTATTTTTTCAAAATTATTGCCTTCTTTTAGAGTTTTTATTTTTTAATGTTTTTGCAATTATCTAATTTTTTGGCAATTATTTTATTTTCATAAATATTTTTTTAAGGGAAAATACAATTACTTGCACACTTTGGGAAAATTATGTTGATGAGGTGATAAAATTTCTGGATTCTGGACCAGAAGCGCAAGTTGGAATAATAATGCAATTATGCAGACCAAATATTTTTAGAGGTATGAAATACATATTTTTTTTCTTATTCAGTTTCTTTTTTCCTGTAATTTTGAATTATAGGTGTGGTTCTGATTAATTAAATATTATAATAGGTGATGTACGAGTTTCATCTTTATTTAATGTTACAAAGATTGTGCTGAATCAGAATGTTTCAGAGTTGACAGATTTCACTTTAAGGTAAAATAATTTATTTATTATTATTGAGTGGTGTATGACATTGAGGTTCAATGTTGCACTCGATATCAGACAGACTCCCTGTGACATTATCTGTAATATAGTCGTAACTAATCTTATCATTTCCTAGTTTTATTTATTATTTTAATAAATAAAATAATTTTATATATCTTAAAATATATGTGTATATCCACGAAATTGATATTTCAAATAAATGGATATATACATATTAGATATATTATTTAAAATAGAGTTTGACAAAGTCAAAACTCTATCTCCTATTTTTTAGGTCTAGCGGTTTTTCTATTTACTGATTTTTCTTTTTCAGAAAATTATATTTGCTGGATATTTAGAAAAAGAGCATGAACGTGGAAAAGCTTTCAACCACGCCTTGGAGGCAGTTTCTTCCATATACGGTGAAGTCATGGAGTGGAGCGGTTATCGTCAACCCATGTTCAAGAAAGAGAAACCATGGACCTTGTTGGATTCAAGTGAAGAGCATATTTAAGAAGCATGGTCGACACTTGAAGACTTATTCAAGCTCAATCCATTTTCCGCTGCGTGAAGATTGAAGAAAGCTTGAATCACAAACTTAGTATAGGTTTTGTTCTTCGTTCCTTCTTCTATCTTAACGTTTGTTGTTGTTCAATCCTTTCACGGAATAGATTGTACAAATTATGATAGATAGCAAGGTTGTGAAACCTTTATTAGTTTGTATACAAGTTGACGGGATGTCAATTTGTATGTTTTAGTTTGTATACAAATTGACGGGATGTCAATTTGTATGTTTTAGTTCTTTTTAGTGATAGTCTAGATTAGAACTTGTAAATGTTGCTGAAGTGTTGAGAGCCTTCGCGTCCAACATCGACAGCTTGATAATTTTGTACTCATAGTAGTATAATTTCACCCTGTGGCAATCACACACATGTTGTGTGTGATTTAAAAGTTATATCTTGTATCATTGCGCATTTTATTTCCTGCATATTTGTGTTAAGATAGTTATGTTAACTGTCTGTAACATTGAGTTTGACATTACGAATCTGTGTCTAATTTTAGTGTTTGTGGCAACAAATTCCAACAAGTGGCATCAAGAGCCGGTACTTAACACACTAAGTATTCGATCCTTGGTTTGTTGACTCACTGAAAGATGGATATTTAGATCAATCAGTGCCGTCCTCCGGCATTGGATAGTATGGCAAGAGTTATGCTATGTGGAAATCACGCATGAAGATGTATATCAAGTCCATCGATGAGAGGGCTTGGTTGGCTATAATTGAAGAATGGTCTCCACCAAGGATGGAAGGACCGAATGGAGTGTTCATTCTTACTCCGGAGACTCAATGGACTAATGATGATCGAATCATTTCCAACTTCAATTTTAGGGCACTCAATGCTATTTTTGTTTCAGTTGATATTCCGTGCTTCAAAATGGTATGTAATTGCACCACGTCATATCAAGCATGGAACATACTGCAGGAACATTGTGAAGGATCGACCAGTGTACGACAAACAAAGCTTAGGCTACTCACTTCCAAGTTCGAAACTCTGCGAATGTTAGAAGAGGAGACTATCTCAATGTACACTGAACGATTGTGTGAAGTGTCAAACGAATCTACAACTCTCGGATGTCCGATCTCGAATGAAAACATGGTTAGCAAACTTCTTCGCACACTTCCGGAGAGATTCAACATGAAAATCTCAGCAATTGAAGAAGCTCACAATGTATCAAACATGAGTTTGAGTGAAGCAGTGAGCATTCTACTCACGTTTGAGATGAATCTTGAAAACCAGAAATCAAACACCTCTTCCAAAGGAATTCCACTTCAATCAGTAACATCAAGTTCGGATGTTCAACTTGATGTCGAGAACATTCAGGAGATTACTGAAGATGAACCCCTGAGTGTTTCACTGATCACCAAGAAGTTCAATACCCTTGTTCGGTCAATGAAGAAAGGTTCGTCAACCTTCAAACCAGGGAGATTGTTTGATTCTCCCTCGTCGACATCATCTGGATCGATAAAATCTTCAATGTCTCCAGATGTTATAGTGAAGGACATTGACTCAGTTCAATGTAGAGGATGATCTGGGTTTGGACACTATGCCAAAGAATGTCCTACTTTCCAAAGGAAGCAGAGAAGAAATTATAGTGCTGCCATGCTAAGTGACGAATCCGGTGATGAAGAAGGTGAAAAACAAACTGTTTTGTTTGTAAAGGTCGATGATGACTTAGATGGAATGATTGACACTTTAACTAACATGGATAGTGGTGATTATGACTATGATAATAGTCTTGATCATGTGACTCCAGATGTTCCAAGCAATGTTATGGAGAATGTTACACAAGAAATCTCTGAAATTCCTGCAAATACCACTAACTGGCATGAAATGACATTGCTGGATGAGTTTTACAACACTGCTGAAGTGTCTCAGGTGGAAGAAGACAAGTCTGAGGTCAGCCACTAGGAAGCTCTACAACAATTGCATAAGGTTGTAGATGAAGTTTGTGTGCAATGGACTGAACAATCAAAAGAATTTGGGATTCTCGTGGAAGAAAATCAAACTCTAAAGAAACGAGTACTGGACCTTGAGATTCGACTCACTAGAAGTGATCTTGAGCTGAACAAGTTGAGAAAGGAAGTAGAAGCTGCCTCGAAAACCTTTTGACAACTCAATCAAGGAACATCTACTCTGAACGAGGTTCTGACATTGGGACAGACCACAAAAGTAGGCTTGGGATATACATCGAGTTCATCAATGTCTATCTCAAATCCTATCAAGTTTTTCAAAGGAGCAAACTCTGAGGATGTTCCGGTCAATGTTGATGGAAATGTCAAACCGAATGTCGATGACAAATCCAAAGAGAAGAAATTTGTTTGTCATTATTGCCAAGAACCTGGACATATCAAACCTTATTGCTTCAAATATCATGATGATATAGCAACAGGAAAGATTGTCGTGGAAAATTCTTCTAAACCTTCCAAGAAGAAGAAACACTCAAAGAAAGTAAAGATCTCATGCAACATTGTCATCACATCTCTGAAAGCCAACATTGTTGGTACGTGGTACTTTGACAGTGGGTGCTCACATCACATGACAGGAAATTTTAAGTTTCTCGATGACTATACCAGGACAAGCAAAGGAAAAGTTAGTTATGGTGGAGGAGCACAAGGCAACATAGTAGGAAAAGGAACCTTGAATGTCAAGAACTTTCCCAAGTCACGTAATGTGCTTCATGTCGAAGGTTTAACAGCAAATCTGATTAGCATAAGTCAGCTATGTGATGATGGTATGCATGTCAGATTCAATAAGAACACCTATGAGGTTTTTGATAGCGAGAATAAATGCATTATGTTTGGAAGTCGGGCATTGGATAATTGCTATCATGCTGACAAGTACGAAAAATGAAATGTTTCAGTCAATGTTGACACTCAACTCGTACATCAAAAACTG
Source organism: Perilla frutescens (assembly GCA_026008535.1). Lineage (NCBI taxonomy): Eukaryota > Viridiplantae > Streptophyta > Magnoliopsida > Lamiales > Lamiaceae > Perilla > Perilla frutescens. The sequence goes on from BRKX01000004.1 coordinate 21,413,123, forward strand.
GGTCATCCCAGCTTTCGAAGTTTGAAGAAACTAATTGAAGCTGATGCTGTTCGGGGTATTCCATCTGTGAAGATCAATCTCGATGTTGTTTGTAGTGCATGTCAAAAAGGCAAACAGGTGAGAGCTTCACATAAAAGTTCCTCAGCTTGTCAAACCACGAAGTGCTTCGATCTGATTCACATGGACATCATGGGTCCCGTTGACACCAAAAGCATGAGTGGAAAAAGATTCATTCTTGTAATAGTTGATGATTTTTCAAGATTCACATGGGTTGAATTTTTTCAAGAAAAATCTGAAGCTTTCAGGATGTTCAAGAAGTTCTACAGGTTGGTGTCAAGACAACATGAGTCCAACATCAAATGCATTAGAACAAATCATGGGCTCGAATTTGAAAACTCAATGTTTGAAGAGTTTTGTGAAAAATGAAGCATCATTCATGAGTTTTCTGCTCCGAAGACACCTCAACAAAATGGGGTGGTTGAGAGAAAAAATTGAACTCTCCAGGAGATGTCAAGAGCAATGTTACAAGCTCAACGGTTGTCAAAGAAGCTGTGGGCTGAAGCAGTTAACACTGCTTATCACATCGGGAATAGAGTGATTCTTCGCCCAGGCAGAACTGTGACACCGTATGAACTTCTGAAGGGAAAAAGCCCAATTTGAAGTACTTTAATGTTTTTGGATGTGTATGTTACATCCTGAATGACATGGATCATCTGGGAAAATTTGATTCAAAAATCGACAAAGGGATTTTCTTGGGTTGCACATCTGACAGTCGTGCTTACCGTGTGCTTAATCTTAGGACAAAAACAGTCCAAGAATCACTTAACAATGTTTTTGATGACTACACGGGTATTGCTTCAAAATCTGAAGAGGATGATGTGATTGATCTCATTGACATAGGTGAAATGTCAAGTGATCAGACTGGAAGTGATTGTGAGAACAAGACATCCACTAAGAATGTCAATGTGAATGTTCCACTAGATGATGAAGCTTTAGTTAAAACATCAACTTCAACATTCATTTCAGACAGTGAAGACGATCAGGTGGTGACTACCGAAGATGAACCGAGAAGGGATCCTCCAAGTCGAATTCGGAAGAATCATCCAGATTCACAGATCATTGGAGATCAATCTGAAGGAGTTCAAACGAGGAGCAAGAATTCTGAGGAATACAAAGAAATGCTGAAACTGGTATGCATGTCTTCCTTAAATGTTTGTATGTCAAACACTTGCTTTCTATCTAACATTGAACCGAAAAACATTAAGGATGAACTTAATGATGATTTTTGGATCAATGATATACATAAGAAACTAAACCAGTTCGTAAGGAACAATGTATGGGAATTAGTTCCACGCCCCAAAGATAAAAATGTGATTGGGACAAAATGGATTTTCAAAAATAAAACGGATGAGTCTGACAATGTTGTCAGAAATAAAGCTCGTCTAGTTGCTCAAGGCTACACCCAAGTTGAAGGGTAGACTTTGACGAAACTTTTGCTCCTGTTGCAAGGATTGAATCCATTCGTCTTTTATGTGCAATTTCATATTATGTGGATTTTACTTTACATCAAATGGATGTTAAAAGTGTTTTCTTGAATGGTTTTCTCAATGAAGAGGCATATGTCGAACAACCTAAGGGGTTCGAATGTCATGAGAAACCATTGTATGTTTTTAAGCTTAAAAAGGCTTTCTATGGTCTCAAACAAGCCCCTAGAGCATGGTATGCTAGACTGACCGATTTCTTACTCCAAATTGTGTTTGCAAGAGGTCAAGTCGATAAAACATTGTTTATTAAGAAGAATCAAAAACATATTACTGTTGCTCAAATCTATGTTGATGACATTGTTTTTGGTTCGACTTGTACTAATATGCTCAAAGATTTTGTAGACTCAATGTGCAACACGTTTGAAATAAGCATGGTTGGAGAGCTCAACTATTTCCTTGGTCTACAAATCAAGCAAGATAAAGATGGGATCTTCATCTCTCAAAGCAAATATGCTAGAGGATTGGTCAAGCGTATCGGATTAGAGAATGCTAAACCTATGAAGACGCCTATGGGATCTTCCGAAAAGTTGAGCAGAGATGATGTTGGTAGCAATGTTGATTCTACCATCTATAGAGGAATGATAGGTAGTTTATTGTACTTAACAGCTAGTCACCCTGACATTATGTTTAGTGTTGGTATTTGTGCGAGATATCAATCTCAGCCTAAAGAATCTCATCTTAAAGCTGTTAAAAGAATCATTCGCTATGTTTCTGGCACAATTGGGTTTGGTATTAAATACTGCAAAAGTTCTAACATTCATCTTGTAGGATATAGTAAGTACTCGGATTGGGCAGGTGATGTCGATGACCGAAAGAGCACTAGCGGAGGCTGTTTTTATTTTGGCAACAATCTGGTTTCTTGGTCGAGTAAGAAACAAAATTGTATCTCACTCTCCACGGCTGAATCAGAGTATGTTGCTGCTGCTAGATGTTGCTCTCAACTGTTGTGGTTAAATTAAATGGTGCTAGATTATGGTCTGGCTAGTCCTTATTTGACATTGTTATGTGACAATGTCAGTGCAATTGAAATTTCGAAGAACCCAGTCCAACATTCTCGCACCAAACACATTGATATCCGACATCACTTTATCCGAGATCTCATTGAACGAGATATCATCAAATTGGAATACATTCCTACAGAGAATCAAGTTGCAGATATTTTTACTAAATCTTTGGATTTTGAGAGACTTTCTTCTCTGAGGAAATCTCTTGGAATGTGTGTCTGTTAGTCAATGTTGACATCCGGATGTTAAAGTTAATGTTATAATCTTTGACATCAGGTCCTGTAATTCTGAAGTTAATAAAAACTATGGTACGATGATATGATTTTCTATTATGAATCAATTCATGAGAATTTATTCAATCATGACACGTCTCCATTTATTTTATTTATTCTCAAAATTTGTTCTTTTATTTATTTATTATTTATTGTTTAATTAATAGATAATTAAAATATTGTTGATAAGCAGATATACTTATTTGCATATCTTATGATATGATAAGAGAGAGAGAGTGAGAGATATCACTTTTATTATTTTAATATCAAAAAGTGGTTTTGTCTTTATCTCTTTTTTCAATTCAAAACCCTCTGTCTCTCCATATCCGATTCACTTTACTCTCTCTCTCTCTAGCGGTTCATCTTCTCCGCTTCTCCAATTTTTTTTCTCATTTTTCATTCATGGCGGACCAAAATCCTAACCACTTACACGCCATGATGATGATGTTGCAGTACAAGCCCCACTCTCTGCAACATCGACCCAGACCCCTGACATTGCTCCACCAACTGCTCAAGCTGAAGCAGCAACAGCAAATGTCACTGAGCCTTCAACACCAAAGGCGATACTAACTGAAGTCGAGGTTCATCCGGATCTCATAATTCCTCCTAGAACTGAGATCCTAAACCCTAAGCCGATCAGGATGAATGTGCTTGGTGATCCCACAAATCCAATCGACCCTGAAGCCACTTCTCACCTGCAGTCTCTATCAAAGGTGGTGAAGACTTCTCCACTGATGAGGAAATCGAAGCGTCTTCACAGTGATGCAACTGACAAACCTGAAGTCACCTCCTCCAAGAAGGTGAAGAAGGAAGGGTCTAAGGCTGCCTCACGGTCGCTCCGAGATGAATCCGACTCTACTGGTGAACAAGTTCCTACTTCTCCTCCTGCTGATATCACACAGAGTGTCAATCCTACTGCTGAGCCCTTGGACGAAGATTCCGACACAGATGAGGACTCTCCTCTTGACGTCACGCAAGCCTTCAGTAAGATTTTCTATTCTGAAGAGGCTAAGAAATCCCATACTCTTTATGTTAAGAGAACTTTTAACGTTGAGAAAATGATAGATGTTCTTAGCTTTAAGAAATATGGGATGGATATGTTTCTTAAGGAGAGAAGTTTGTGGAAATCTGTTACGTCACTGGTGTTATATGATCCTGATGTTATTTATGAATTCTATGCTAACATCATTTCTGATATGGGAGATCCTACTAAACTGTGTTTTGGAACTGTGCATGTTAGGGATAAAATCTATAAGTTTTCCCCTAATGTTATTAACACGTTTCTTGAGTTGGGCAATGAGGACACAATCATGTCTTTAGATTTGATTGATGATGTGGTGAATGTTATTACTGGAGGTTTGGTTCCAAAATGGCTCAACAAAGTGCCTGCTTCCAAGTTAACATTCTTTTACTCAGTGTTATACAAGCTTGCAGTGAGCAATTAGCTGCCCACATCAAATGCCTCTGTCATCACAGTTGATCAGGTCATTCTCTTGTACAAGATAGGAAATCAGCTTCCTTTCAACCTTGGGGCATACATTTTTTATGCTACTTTGAAGGCTGCCTCTAAATCAAGTTCCTCCAATTTGCTTCATTTCCCATGTTTGATCTATGGGATCCTTAAGAGCCAAAGGTTAAAGGAACACAAAAAGAGTGTGATGTCTGAACAGTCCTTCATCTCTATAATGAAGCCCAAGGGGAATGATGATAGGATCATTGATCTTCTCTATCCTCATGATGCTGCTAATCCAGTGCCTCCTTCTGCCGAAGGTACCCCTGCTCCTTCCCAATCTGATGTCTATCCTGATGTTGCCTCCACACCTGCTATTCCAATTGTCATGATGCCGCTGGAGACTCTTCAACATCAAATTGCACTGCTTGATCATGTTATTGGTCAACTCACCAAGGCTCGAGATTCTCTTCTGACTCTCCTTTCTACACAAAAAGGGGGAGTAGATGATGATGATGCTGACGATGATGCGGATGCTGGAGACACAGATGCTGGACCGAGTGTTGCTGGTCAAGCAAAGGGGAGAAAAGGTGCAGCCAAAGGAAAGAGGAAGATGATGTGAAGCTTAGTGTTTAAGCTTCTGAATTTTAAAACTGTTTTTTTTTTTTGCTAAAAATAATTTTTAATGTTTTTCTGTTTATGTGTGTGCTGGACACACGATTTTGGTATGCATTTTATGCATATTTTGTTTTTGGTTATTGAATGTAATTTATGATTGTGTTCTTGATTCTATATGTTTATTCAGTTTTTGATATTCGTGACATATCATTATGATTAGGCATTTTGAGTTTATTTTGAGATATTGAATGATCAATATGTCTTGATTATTGTGTGTTGAATGTTCAGTTCAACATTAATATTGTTGTGTTGAACTTTCTGTTCAGCATTGATTTTATAATAGGATATGTTCCTATTATATGATGATCTAATTAAGGGGGAGTAACCCTTAAGGGGGAGATTTTAAGATCTCCATTTTCCGCTGCGACTCTAATTGTAATTTACATTGAGTTGTATGTTTTGTACATAAAAGCTAAGATTAAGAGGGAGATTGTTGAGTGCTGTATGACATTGAGGTTCAATGTTGCACACGATGTCAGACAGACTCCCTGCGACATTATCTGTGATATAGTCGTAACTAATCTTATCCTTTCCTAGTTTTATTTATTATTTTAATAAATAAAATAATTTTATATATCTTAAAATATATGTGTATATCCATGAAATTGATATTTCAAATAAATGGATATATACATATTAGATATATTATTTAAAATAGAGTTTGACAAAGTCAAAACTTTATCTCCTATTTTTTAGGTCTAGCGATTTTTCTATTTATTACTTTTTCTTTTTCAGAAAATTATATTTGCTGGATATTTAGAAAAAGAGCATGAACGTGGGAAAGCTTTCAACCACGCCTTGGAGGCGGTTTCTTCCATATACGGTGAAGTCATGGAGTGGAGCGGTTATTGTCAACCCATGTTCAAGAAAGAGAAACCATGGACCTTGTTGGATTCAAGTGAAGAGCATATTTAAGAAGCATGGTCGACACTTGAAGACTTATTCAAGCTCAATCAATTTTTTGCTGCGTGAAGATTGAAGAAAGCTTGAATCACAAACTTAGTATAGGTTTTGTTCTTCGTTCCTTCTTCTATCTTAACGTTTGTTGTTGTTCAATCCTTTCACGGAATAGATTGTACAAATTAGGATAGATAGCAAGGTTGTAAAACCTTTACTAGTTTGTATACAAGTTGACGGGATGTCAATTTGTATGTTTTAGTTTGTATACAACGTGAAGAGATGTCAATTTGTATGTTTTAGTTCTTTTTAGTGATAGTCTAGATTAGAACTTGTAAATGTTATTGAAGTGTTGAGAGCCTTCACGTCCAACATCGACAGCTTGATAATTTTGTACTCATAGTAGTATAATTTCGCCATGTGGCAATCACACACATGTTGTGTGTGATTTAAAAGTTATATCTTGTATCATTGCCCATTTTATTTCCTGCATATTTGTGTTAAAATAGTTGTGTTAACTGTCTGTAACATTGAGTTTGACATTACGAATATGTGTCTAATTTCAGTGTTTGTGGCAACAAATTCCAACAATTATATTACATGTTCGTTGTTCTGTTTCAGAGTTAGCATATTTCAGTTTAAGGTAAAATAATTTATTTATTATATTACATGTTCATTGTTGTTTTTACTCTGATTAATTTTGTTATAGCATTCAGAACATATTAGATATTTGGTTTTGTTGTTATTTTTATTAATTTTTTAAAAATACATAATTTTATTAACATTTATTTATTATAATTTATTTGGAGGTATATGACTAATGGGAAAGTGAGATCAACCAGCATATCTACTCTCACATTATCATCATCAAGGGCATTAAATGATGAAATTAGAGATGGTGATTTTGAACTGAAAACTATATCACAAATTATGACAGATGGACAGGTATTTTAAATATTTGGAATAGCATTAAAAAAATATATTTTTTAAATATATTCAACTATTTTTTTTTAATTAGACTGGCAATTTCTAGATATTTGCAACCATACTCTGTGTAGAGACCATTGAAGATTGGTCCTACTTGGCTTGCAAACGCTGTCAAAAGAAAATTAAACCAAATGGGAATCAATTTTTCTGTGAAAAATGACAGACATTTGACATTGCAGGAAAGCTAAGGTAACTTATATTTAAGTTAGATTTGACATTTTTCAGAAAAATTATAATTTTTAAAAATTTAAAATTATAGTTTCGAGCTCAATGTGAGGGTTGTTGATGACACTGGAACCACCACCTTTCTAATGTGGGATAAGGAAAGCATAGCACTTCTAGGAAAGACAGCTGCAGAATTAAGTGTGGTAATTTTTTTTTAATTTCTTAAAATTAAACAATGTAAATGCTAATTAAGTTTTTTTATAGAGTCAAAATGTTGAGGGAATTCCACCAGGCCTTGAACAATTAGCTAACAAAAAAGCTTTATTCAATGTTACTGTTCAACCTGGACAGATAAGAAACTACACTGGATCTTTCAATGTAGCAAGGATTTCTACTGACAGAGAAATTATCAAAAAAAATTGTGGAGAAAATATTCCTACTGAGGTATTAAAGAAAAAAAAACACATACACTACATTTTTTAAAATGAATATCTTTATGTAACGAATGAGAAATCGTTTTTTTGTACAGGAGGAAGAATCCATTTCAATAAATGGATCAGAAATTATTGAAGATATGGTATGTTAATTCGAATTTTTAAAAAAAAATTAATTAAATAATAATTATAAACTAATAATTATTTAAATACAAGTTGGTTCATCATCTTCCAAATCAGTTGTTGAATCAAAAAGTTGTGATGTTACGAGCAAAACAATTCAGCAACTATTAGAAGATGAGCAGGTAAACTTCACTGTAATTATTTTTTTTTTCCTTCAAAATAAATAATTTAATATTCCAATAATTTAACATAATTTTGATGAAATTCAGAGTTCACATTATTTGCCACTGTGAACTGCATTGAAGATATTGCTGGGATTTCATACCTTGCATGCAAAGTATGTCGGAAGGAACTAGATCCACAGGATGAACTCAAATTCTTTTGCCAAAAATGACAATCATTTGACGTATTTGGAAAAACAAGGTTATTGATTAATATATACTTTAAGTATTTAATTTAATTTTAACATTAAAAAATTAAATCATAAATTTTTTATATAAAATATAGATACAAATTGACTGTGGAAGTGAGTGACGGTACTGCAACAACAACATTTTTTATGTGGGATATGCAATGCATTGAATTAATTGGACAAAAATCAGCAGACGTATGTCAAACAGATTTTCAAAACTATATAAATTTCTGGAAACATAAATTAATTTACTGTTTTTTTGTAGGATGCAATACTTGATGTACTTCCAGCTAAAATTGAAGGCATATCAAATAAGAAAGGTTTCTTTAATATAATTGTCCTGCCTGAGCAGGTCAATAATTATAAGAGACCGTTTAATGTTATTAAGGTTGCATGTGAGGACATTATACTGAGTGCAGATTCAGAAAATCAGGTGCATTTTTTACTAATAAAAAAAATATTTACACAATATAAAATCATTACTTAAGATTCTATTCATTTTGTAGTTAGGGAACATCATCAAAATCAAAGAAAGGGAAAGAGCAGATTGACGAAAATGCAGATCAGGTATATTATTTTCCACATAAGAATGACATTTTCTGTTTATACTATGTTTATGCAGATCAGATTTTTTGCTCATTCGTGTTCTTTATTAAAAAAATTTAGGTTAATTTCATAAGTGATGCATTACTGACACCAAGAAAGATGAACACTAACACAAGTAATGCAATAAATCTTATGGATAATGATCATGTGAAGAGAAAATTGATTGATGAGTTTTCAGCAACTACTCAAAAGAGGAACAAAAGATTGGTGAAGAAAGAAAAGCAGTGATAGAAGGAAAAAGGATGCAGAAGTTTTAGAATGAGATCAGAACTAAGGGATTGGATTAATTTATTTATATGCTTTTTTATAATGACAATTTAATTTTTTACATTGGTATTTTTACACGATTTGGGATGTTTTACATAAGTTATTCATGTTTTCTTTTATGTTCAATAATTTAAACAGGAGATTCACTTTATCAAAGATATGCCAGAATATATATTTTTGAAACAGGAACAATTAACCATGCAATTTAAATATAAAACACAGAAGCAATAAAAAATTAAGACTTTAAAGTAAATAACATTAACAGATTGTATCAGGAATAATGAATTAAATGTAAAAATAAGAGGAACAGTCAATTAAATTATATAACATTAACAGATTTTTTATATAACAGGAACAAATGTGTTAATTAAATTCAATAACATTAGCATTAACATTAACATTAACATTAACATTAAATAGGAACACTAAAATTGAAGCCTATATAAAATAAAAAATAAATTTCCACCTATAAAGTTCAAACATACATTCAAGTATACTTTTGTAAATACAGGAAGTGTAAATTGTAACAATTTTTAAAAAAAATGTTGGTTAAAAAAAATTATAAAAAAAATACAAATTTTTATAACTTTTTATATGACAGGTTATACACATGTAATAAATAAATATGCTAATGTAAATACAACAATAGTTAATTAATATATTGTATTAAATAAAACAAAAGTAAAAGATAAATAATAAATAATTATAAATAGAAACACATATAATGATTAAATTATACATTTACATAATTTTTATGCAATATATAAATGCAGATAATAATTAAGTAATAAAAAAATTGGTAATTTAAGCAGTAAATTAATATGTTGTATTAAATAAATCAAAAGTAAAAGATAAATAATAATTAATTATAAATACAAACATATACATATAATAAATAAGTAAAACATTAATTTAAAAATTTTAATCAAGCAACAGTTAAAAAAAATTTAACAGCATAATCAATATTATCAGCAACCTTAACAATTGAAAAAAAAAATGATTATTAAATAAACAAGGCATAAAATATACACAATTCCATGAAATGAGCATTTTAAAAAAAATCAAATAAATCAGGGAAAAAAATTATTATTAAATAAACTAAAATATAAATAAAGGATACATGTTAGTGGGCATTGAAACTAAGTAAAAAACCGCCACTTCTTTAGAATTTAAAAACACAGTAATTTCAAAAATTCAAATATCACAATGCTGTAAATTCTTAACTACAGACACAATGAAAAACACAGAGAGAGCACCAATTTTGCCATGAAACAGATGAACAAATAAAGTGAATTCGTATGTCAGAATCATTATCAGGTACGGATATGATACATCTATGTTCTCATTTTTGTAAAAAAAAATAAAAATAATTTTTGCCATGTTGAAGAACACAAAAGAAAAAATATAAACATAGATGATGGTTTTCATGGAAAAAAATGTGAAATATTTGTACCTTTAGTTGTTGCAGTTTATAATTAATTAAGGTGTATGCCATCTGTAATTGAAGCATTGTATTACATACAGTGCGATACAAAGCTGATCTGCAATTTCAATTAAATTCAAAGTTAGTACATAATATACATTCTTAGATCTCAAGTTCTACATACAGAATATGTGAGTTTTAGCGAGGCATTGATATAGATAGAGAGAGAGAGAGAGAGAGAGAGAGAGAGAGCAAGAAAAACTCATCTTTTGTTGCCCTTAACGAGAACTCTGAGGTATCTGCCTCCTCAGATATACGAACAAACTCATCTTTTTTGGGCTTAACGAGAACTCTGAGGTATCTGCCTCCTGAGTTATATGAACAAGTAGAGGATTAGTAAACAAAAAAATTGTTCGCAGTAACATATACATAAACACTGAATAGATCTACTTAAATCCGAACCTTTCCTTTACGCAGATGTGTGTGTGTGTGTGTTACTGATTGACAAAGAAACAGATATAAACTGAGGAACTTAGCTTTTTTTGGGTTAATCGAAAAGTCTAAGTTGGACGTTCACAGTAAGATACAGTCTGACAATGGTGACAGTGAGCAAGAGACTCACATTGTCACTCAGATTACAATAAATCTAAAAATCTGCAAAAGCCAACACTGTATCTGCAAAATAAAAAAAAATTACATCAAAAATCAGCTGATTAAAATAAAACATAAATATTATACATATTGAATATATATTCATAGATCTGATGTCTTACATACAGAAGATGTGTGTGTGTGTGTGTGTGTGTGTGTGTGTATTAGGCAGAGAAATAGACATAGATAAAAACACATAAATATTATACATATTGAATATATATTCCCAGATCTAATGTCTTACGTATAGAAGATGTGTGTATGTGTGTTAGGCAGAGAGATAGACATAGATAAAAACACATAAATATTATATATATTGAATATATATTCCCATATGTGAGGTCTTACGTACAGAAAATGTGTGTGTGTTAGGCAGAGAGATAGAGAAACATAAAAACAGATAAACTTATCTTTTTTTTGGCTTGATGCAAGTTTGTGTGATCTACCACCTGAGATAAATGAAAAAATAGAAGAAAAAGTTAATAACGCATACATCAAAGTAAAATAAACTCTGAAAAATTATAGATCGGTCTAGATCTGAACCTTTCATTTCGGCAGATATATGTGTGTGTTACTGATTCATAGATACAAAGTGAAGAAGGGTGGAACTTAGCTTATAAATAGCTTATGAGCAAGCTTCATCCGCACCTTCACAATAATAGACAAAGCGAGACTCTCAATCATAGTGTTTATAGATCCAGAGATCTATAGATCCACAAATCTATAAAACCCTACTTCAGAGAATCGTTACAGAGATAGATTGCATGCTGCTTAAACTTTTAAAAACCCTAAATCGGGCTGTCACATTAACAGATGAGGGAGTTTGACCTTGAGAATGGAGGCAGAGTTACGCGATCTAAGGCTTAAGATGATGACAGGGGTGGAGGGAGACGGAAGGTGAGTAAGGCGACAGAGGGAGGCGGAGGGGCTGCTTAAACTTTAAAAACCCTAAATCGGGCTCTAACATTAACAGAGGAGGGAGTCTGAACTTGAGAATGGAGGCAGAATTACGCGATCTGAGGCTTAAGATGATTACTGAGGTGGAGGGAGACGGAAGGTGAGTAGACGGCGGAGGGAGGCAGAGGGGCTGCTTAAACTTTAAAAAACCCTAAATCGGGCTCTGACATTAATAGAGGAGGGAGGCTGAAGTTGAGAATGGAGGCAAAGGTATGGGAAGGGATGCTTAAGATGATGACGGAGGTGGAGGGAGGCGGAGGGTCACTGTTTTAGGGTTGAAGCTGGAGAGGGAGGCGGCGGATTTCGAGTGAAGTATCTAGAAGAAGAAAATAATCTGAAATGAAAAACTAACCCTAATACACTTAACTGCTTCTATATATATGTAATAATATGTGCAGATGTCTGAAAATTGAAGAGTGAAAATCGATGGGCCAAATAATATGTATTTGGGCCAAAATGGCCGGTTAAAAATATGTTGCTTGGGCCGAAAATTTTAATTTTCAGTGTCATTGTTTAATTGTGGCCCAAATAATAATTACATTTAATTAAATATTACATAGTTTAATCCTTTGTTTTATTATTTTAGTTAAGATCTTATATTATTTTTATAATTATATATTAGTTCGATAGTTAAAGGTTTAATACTTGCAGACAATTAAATATTGCATAATTTGAATATTTTATTTCATATTTAAATATTATGTTACTTATTAAATAATTATTAACAAATTATTTAAATACTTTTTTATTTCAAAATTTAAATAATAGATAATATTAATCACTTAATTTTTACAATTTAATAAATATTTATTTATATTTTACATACTTATATATATTTGAGATTAGGTTAATAAAAATAAAATAAAAATCTATTACCCTAATCCAAAATTTGAGGGTGGCCGGCCCAATTAAATTAAAAAACAAGTATATTTATCTTGGCCCAGATCTCTTTAATGATAAATGGTAAATACTAAGTATGGCCCAAATAAGGATATAGATAATTATATTATTAATTTAGATAATTAAATTTTAGATAATTTTAATAATTAATTATATTATATAATTAATTATGTACAAAATTTAGATAATTAGTTAATCTATACGAAATGCACAGAATTAAATATTTAAATTTTTAGGTAATTAAATATTACTTAATTTGGGGAATAATTTACTTAATTTTTTAATATTTAGGTAAATATTAGATAATTATGAAATATTTATCTAATTTAATATTTATTTTAGGTAATTATTTAAAATTTAATATAATTTTTTTAAAATTAGAATATAATATTAATTTTAACTACTTTTATTTTTTGTGCAATGCACCCGTAAAATAACAGTTCGCTGCCACCATGCAACGCACGGCTCACATACCAGTTTACTTCCACCGTGCAATGCACGGGCATCGTACTAGTATATTTAAAATATAAAAGAATGAGGAATCTCCGTCCTAGTAGGAAATGATCAGGTAAGAATTTTATCTATTAATTTTGGCGATGAACTTTTTTTTTTAAAATCAAAATGAGGGAATGATTAACTTATATTTATTCATATTCCCATGTACTAAGCATTAGGAGGATGAGATTTGATTCCTTCTTATCCCCATTATCTAGAGATGGCAAATGATTCCGGAACCGGCGATTAAAACCAGAACTAGTGGTTAACTGGAACCGTGTTCCGGCGGTTTGGTTTTGGTTCCAAAAAATGAGAACCGGGAACCGGCGATTCTAATCATGAACCGACTTTTTTTTTAAAAAAAAATTCACTATGTTAAACTTGTACAAACTTGAATACAAATACTCACAGATTAGGAATCTACAAAATAATGTGAGATTTTCACAATGAGATATTATTAGAAAGAGAAATTTGTGAAATGATAACCAAATATTAATATTCTTTTATAAAAAAAGTTTAACTCATTGTCTTTGATATAAAGCCAGTATGGGCAGTGGCGGATCCAGACAAAAATCTTAGAGGGGGCGTAATTGTATAGTGTGCATAAATTTTTTTTTACTAAATTAATAAATAAATATTAAGAATATATTATTATATAAAACCATAAATTTAAATAAGATATAAATATATAAATAGTTCGTGATCTAAATATTGACAAATTCATATAAGGTTTTTTTCGGATACACATAATCAATTGGTTGACAAGTTCCCTTATTTAAGTACTCTCTGCATACTTGATCTCGAATAGAAACATCAAACTCCTTAATTAGTTTTTGTAATCCCGAATCACTAACAATATCAATTAGATTTAGTTTCACTTGTATCCCAAATTATCCACTAATTCCACCTCTAATAATATTCTAAAAATGAAAAACCCTCCATATTCTATATTAAATGTGTATATATACCAAATTGATAAAAATAAGGACATTGAATCACAATTTTAATATTAATATTATTACATAAAAAATAATATTACGAAAATAAGAAATTAAAAGAAAAAAAAGAATAAGAAAAAATTAAAATCCCAAACTTATCAAAATTTAATCAATAACTTAATTATTTTTAATGATTTAATTTATTCTATGAAATGATATTAGGTCACTAGTTATCATTTTATCAATTTATCTTAATAAAATTTCCATTATTTGTTGGGATTAATTCCTAGTGGGTACATTTACTCTATAACAATAATTTAGTTACATTAATCAATATGAACAAATTTATTACTTGTAAATTTATATATAATTTAATTTTAAAAATAAAAATTGATGAAAATGACCTCCTAGCTTCTTATGAATTATATGATAAATAAAATCAATTGAATAATACAAATGTAGAGTTAATTATTTGAAATTAAATTAAATTGTATTTTCAAGTTGCTTTAATATTATTTTTATTTATTAGGTTATTATTATTTAAATAATTACAATAACAATTATATCATTTATATTGTACCATATTATCATGGGGAGAAAAAAATTAAATTTCAACTCATTCCTAAAGATTAGAAGTCGTGGTGTCATTTTAATAATTTATGTGACCATATTCTTTTAAGATTAATATTTAATTATTAATGCAAAAAAAAAGGCCTACTATCAAATTATAATAAAATATAACTAATTGTATTTAATATAAACCAATGTGGGACAAAAAAAAATGTCCCAACTTCCAAATCAAATGTCCCACATCGATTTTTTTATGAAAGGTAATAATTTGGTTTAGTTATCACTACATTAATTTTTGTTTGGAAATCTCATAATTCCATAATTTTGGGTGTTTTTTTAATTTGTGGTATTTATATTCAAATTTGTAATTATTTTAAAAATAAAGTTTAAATATTACTCCCCCGTTTCTAAATAAGTGTCATTCTATCATTATAATTTTGTTTCAAAAAAGTATCATTCTATAAATTCGAGATAGAAACTTCACAATTTTCTCATATTTACCATCATTTAATACATTCAAACATATATATTTAACTCATTTAATGTATTCATACAATAGTGTATTAGGTAAGTTACTTAATTTATTAATTTTCGTGTATTCATAAAAAATGACATCTATATTATATCTAAAAGTAAGATAGTCACTATATATAGTAATAATAAGTTTTTCCGCCTAAATGCATTTTCTATAAATAAACCTATAATATTTATTAATTAATTAATATTTATATTATATAGTCATTCAATACTAATTTCAATATTATAAATTATTTTTTTATTTTGCAAAAATACTATTTTTTAACAAAGATTATTTTGTTCATTCAGTGAAATAATTATGTAGCCTTTAAATTGTTGATTTATATGTGAATTTTCTAAACACCTATATTTTTCTTTACGATGGATCATAAGTTTATATTAATTATCATTCTCTTAAGTATTGTGAGTGAATGTTCTAATATATTAATTTAAAATATTTTAAAATTTTAAGTTGATTAAATATATTAAAATAATTCCAGATCCATATCAAAATTTCAATTAAATATATTTAAATTTTCAAATTACATGTATTAATCAAGATACACATCGAGAATTTTAAATTAAATCTATTTAAATTTTTGAATTAAATGTATTAATAGAACTTGGCAATTAATTGTTAAATATATTTATGTCATGAATTATATATATATATATATGTAAATTAAATAGTTAAAGCTTATAGTTTTAATTTTTCAAACAAAAATCATCACACATAAAAAAACTTAAAAATATTTTTATGCATGAACAATTATAAATTGTGAGTCCCAACAATGATATTTTCACATATGTTGATCTCTAAGTTGAGATCAAGTGTAATATTTAGATATTTGATATTATCATTTTAATATTAAATATTAAATATATTTTGAATTTATAGATTTGAATTGAATTATATATATTAAATAGTTCAAATGAAATATTTTAAAAATGTTGATTTAAATTTTATACTCTTTAATTGATTAAGGGTGTTTCTAAATACACCACCATTTTTTTATACACCATATTTATTTCATACACCACACATCTTTTTCATATTTTTACATTTTTTATTTACACACCACAATAAAAGTCATTTCTATCCTCTCACTATGAAAATAAATTAAAAAAAATTCAAAAGAAATGTAAAGAAATTATTCTCCACCATCACTCTCTCCCCTCCATACTACATATCTGCCGCCCTCCGTCGCCGTCACCTTTCTTCCTGACCTGTCTCTTACACCTTTCTTCCCCAGTAATTTTTTTTTCAAAATAAAATAGAGAAGGACGTTGTTGCCGTTAATACTGTGTTCCAACTCTGACAAAATCATTTTTCAGATTTATAAAATATTTCGACAAATCCTTCAATGTCACCAGATTTTAAAGTAATATCATCAACATCATGTTCCAAATTTCAACCCCTCAATCAGATATATGTATTTCTCCAAACATTTATACGACAAATCCTATGATTGGAGAAGTTAACGAAATCAATTTTTTAGCCCAAAAAATATATGACATCAATACAAATATTTCATTTCATAGGCAATTCTTACAAAGAAAATAAATGGATGAAGAGGAGAGAAATGGAGATTAGCATACATGGAGGGAAAGAAGAGAGCAATTGTGGGGGCAATATGGCGGGTGCGGTCACTGTGGTGGGAATGAGGGGATTTTTTATTTTTATTTTGTTTCTTTTTTAAATAATTCTTAAAATTAAAAATGATATTTATGTAAATTAATGATTATTTATTTTTTAATTAAATTTAATAGTGGTGTATAAAGAAAATTTAGTGACGTATTTAGAAGTTCTCATTGATTAAATATATTTTAAAAAATCAAGATCTGCATACAAAATTTTAAATTAAATATATTTAAATTTTGAATGGTCGAAATTCGAAATGTATTAATTGATCTTATCATTTTAATGTTAGATAATTTTAAGATTTTCAAGTTATCATATTTAAGTTTTCAACTTTAACGATGTTTTAAATAGTTAAAACTTATATATTTTAATTTTAAACCAAAATTTATCCCACGTTGAAGAAGAAAGAAATAATATTGTATATGACAAGCTATGAATTGTGAGGCCCAACAATGATCTCTGCAAATTGAGATCAAGTATGATATTTGATATTTGATTTTATCAATTTAATACGATACATTTTCATTTTTTAGAAATTAAATATTTTTGAATTAAAATTGAATTAAATATATTAAACAAATATAATAAAATATTTTAACTATATTAATTTAGAATATTTTAAATTTTTTAAGTTAATTAAATATATTAAAAAATTCAACATCCACATCCAAAATCTTTTAATAAGTTAAAATCTTTAAAGATAATGTATTTGATCAATAAAAAATATTTTTTTTTCTATCATTCCTCATTCGTGTATGTGGCGTGTGTGTAGATTTGTGAAGTTCTAAAGTTACACATCAATCATCGGGACTATGATATTTTATTTCTCTACAAGTGGGTTCATAAAGTTACATATAATAACATATAAAATCCATTTAGATTGCGCTCATCTAAACATTTTTATTTTTTAATAATATATTATTACATACTGCTATTTACATATTAAATTTCACTTACCCTACATCTCACATCGATTGTAGATTGAAATATTAATCTTAAATTGAATCCACAAATTAGTTTCGTAACTTTTTCTAATTTTGCTATATCTTATATTGATTATAGATTAAAAAATTGGGATTGTAGGTTGTTGTATAAAAGGGTGGGAAATCTCAAAAATTTTATTTAATCATATTTTGAACAAAAATATTTAAAAAAATTGAAAAAAAATTATTTGTGCCTAATTGAACGATTAATCACTGTCGAGACCAACTAGGTAGCCAGGACTCTGTCTTCTCAATTTTTTTTTTTGGATGTCGAGGGTAACCCGCAGCTGCTACCGTGGTGCGCACTGGGTAAACCCCGCCTCTGTGTAATAGCCTGCAAACCTACACAGGGGAGGTAAACCACACTTGGCAAGCCAGATGTGACAGGCTCACACCTAGTGGTGTTGGTGGTGGGTCGAACTTGAGACCTTTGGCCTCAAAAAACACCACTCCACCACTAGGCCATCCCCAAGGGGACTCTGTCTTCTCAATTTTACCATCAACTTAGGTGTTTCTAGCACACAGCTATAGCCGCCAAGGCTGATTTCTCTAATGATGAAAAATACATAAGTAATTTATAATTCAAACGATATAATTCATATATTTGTATGCGAAATTCATGATTGAATATAATTTTATTATTGTAAATAATTTTTTTTTAATAACATCCCCTAGTTTAAACATAAACGGAGGAAGTATATATTAAAAAATTAAATTTGAAATATGTTGAAACTGTCTTGGGAACAGGCAGATCTGAAAGCGTTGCCACCTCAACCATTACCTACCCTCGTCACTCCATGCCAAGCACGCTTATTTATCTACCGATCAAAATTAATTAATTGCAATCCCATCTCATCGTTGTAATTTGTAAATATATCCCATGTATATCTGCATTCTCTCCAAGTAAAAAAGCATCGAAACACAATAAATAAAAGGGCCACCCCTACCCCTACCCCCAACTATAAATACACGCCCCCCACACAAACTCACACCCATAACATAATCACAGCGGAGAAAAACATGGCACCCAAATCTGCTCACATTCTATTCGCGTTTCTCTCTCTTCTGGCTGTTGCGGTTCCCATTTTAGCCGCTTCCAGAGGCCCCTTACTCGGCGGTTGGCAGCCAATCCACAAGCCCAACGCTATTTCGGAGGTTGCCGATGCCGCGAAATTCGCGGTGGAGGATTACAACAAAAAACAGAATAAATCCTTGATTTTCGTGTCTGTGGTGAAGGGAGAGTCGCAGGTGGTTGCTGGAACCAAATACAGGCTCATCATCTCCGCCAAGGATGGTGCCGCCGCCGCCCCCCACAACTATAGAGCCGTTGTTTGGTACAAGGTGGTGGAGAAAACCTTACACCTCATTTCCTTCCAAAAAGAAACTAAATCCTAATCGCCGATTATAACATTCTTGTATTTTCGTATGCTTTATGCCTAACTCACCAGAGTTGTGTACTAGTGTATCAGTTTACTGAATGAAATAAGTTTTTTTTTTTTCTGTCGATTTGTATGTTTCTTTGCGCTTTCTCAAGTCTTTTTTGTCCTTTTTTTTTTTTACCATTTTTGAAAAGAAAAGGAAAATATAATATATGCAATTTAATGTGTTCATGAACTAGAAAATTCTAGTGGTTAAATCAAATTTGAAAATTTCAAGTTATCGCGTAAAGTCACGGGACTTTGGCTGACTAAAATAATGGAGAGGGGTCTACGGATGAGGAATTATTTACTCGTCACATGCGATTCGGCCGTTTTCTTTTATTTCAATTACAGATAATTCTATTTCATCTCATAATAGTACTCACAAGTCACAATCATATAAAATTTCATTTGATTAATATTTTTTTGAAGATTTACTGATTAAGGACTCGAGAAAAATAAATTATCTATTAATTTAGGAGTGAAAGATGATCAATTATCAATTTATGATTTAAAAGATCATATATTTATATATTTTTAATAAAATTTTTACAATTTTTTTATTAATTATCTATAAATTTAATAAAGAATCTGTTAAAAGATTTAAAAATCTTCGTGCCGTCTTGAATTAATAATTCTCAATATTTTTTAAATAAAAAAAGTAAAATATTTTGTTAATCATTCTTATTGTCTCTCATGAGTTTGAATTCCGGAACAAAATCTCACTATAAATATGAGCCAGCGGTTTTGGTTGTTTAAAAAAAAAATTAGAATTACGGTAATATACAACATGATTAAATAAAATCCAAGAAAATATTAGATAATATGTGACTACTGTATTTCGTTTTCATCTGCTTGGAGTTGGGGCCCGACGGAGTCTCTACGCAACATTATTAATTATATGCTGATCTGTAACCTTTACTTTTAATACAATTATTCTTTCCTAGAAAAAAAATCTTATTCATAAAAAACTAAAGAATATTGTTAAAAAATCTCCAAATTAGAAGAAGATGCATCTCCAGTGGTGTGGAATATGTTGATGTGACATCCAATATATTCCATACTTTGAAGGAATATTGATTGTGGGGGAGAAAAATATATTGGTAGAAAATGTTTGGGAATGTGAATTTTATTTGGAGAGAGAGTAGGAGAAATGGAAGGTGAATGACACACATCAAATTGTGTGGAGGGAAATGGAAGGTGGGATTCACACAAGCCTTGTGAGGCTTTGCATGGGACTTGGTGGTGAGCAGGGTCGACTCTGAGATTTTGAAAGCCCTGTGCGGGCACTAAAAATGATGCCCTTATCTTATTAAAATTAAAATTTTAAAATACATATAAAATGGGATAAATTACACCTTCATACCTACATTGTGAGTACTTTTTAAAAAATGATGCACTTTTTATAAAATAAATAAAATCGTACCTATAATTTTAAATTTTTTGTAAATCTAATATTTAATCGATTTTACGGCTCCAAAATAGTGTGTAATTAATTTTAATTTAATATTTCTTAATTGGATGGATTTTTTTCACGTAATTGAGAAAATATGAATATTAAAATACAATCAATTAAGTGTGATTTTATGGCCATAAAATTGGTTGAATGTTAGATTGATAATTTTTTTGAAAAAGTAGGTATTATTTTTGTTAATTTTAAAAAAATGAGTCATTTTTGAAAAAGTGTCCAAAATGTAGGTATCAAAGTGTAATTTACCCTATAAAATGTGCATGAAAAATATTTGTTTGCTATGTTCAAATCGTTAAAAGTTTGCATTCTTGAAAACTTTAAAAACATATGACTTGTGCGTACTCACTGATATTTGAATAAACCTGAAAAAAAAAAATTAAACAATATCATGTACGAAACACAAACTACAAAATATTATTTAAATTAAGATACTTCTCCTATCATTTTCTGAAGAAAACTCATTTATAAATTTTTCAAAATCAATATTTTCTAGCAACTCTTGTTCAATGGATATCAAAGCAAGCTCATTCAATCTTACCTGTGATCCTTTCTTGTGACAGAGTCAATCACAAGTAAGATTTTAATAAATCAATAAATAGCAATTCTGTAGATGCAACTGCAACATGTATGGTCAATAAAATTCTATAAACAATGTATGCATTGGGACAACTATTCAACCTCTTGAAGTAAGCCAATATATCTAAAGTTTTATATTCTTTTGGTAAAAGATATCACAAAGTTTTTAATTCTTGAAACAACTCTTGACCATCAAAATCACTAAGCTTTCCATGCTTTAGAATATTCTTAAGATTTTCACAGATATTGATTGGGTTTGACCTACTATTATTTATAAAATACTGGACCAAATATTTGACTGGTGTTTCCGATTATTTTTTAAAAGACCTCAATTAATTTTTATAAACTAAAAGACTATTTTTTTTATAAACTGACATATATTAATATAATTACTAGTACTAAAAATATATAAAAATGGTGCCCCTAAATTTTGAGGCCCCAGTGCGGCGCACCTCTCGCACACCCTCAAGGCCGCCACTGGTGGTGAGCCTTAGACCTGCACATGTCAGATTTTGTTAAGTTTTTTATTTATTTTAATTGTACTTTTCATATATATTTATGTGTATGTATATGTATATGTATATATTTTGTGAGGTATTTTACTTTATGATGTGTCAATTAGGTGGTATTAAAATACCTCAAAATGGAGAAACCCTCAATCCAACTTCAGTTGTATATGCAGATGCTAATACAACCAGGAACTTCAAGTGTGAAGTTTGAGCATTGAAGAAACCCTCAATCCAACTCCATGCAATACACATTCTTTTTTTTTTTGAACAGCAAACAAGGTTTATATTACTCAATCACCTCCCGCAAACATTGGGGAAAATAAGAGTTCCAAGTACACATCTCAACACATTGAGCATCAAAACGGGCCAACGTGTGAGCAGCAGTATTTGCTTCAGGAAACATATATCTAAAATCTTTGATAAAACCTCCTCTAACAACTTTAACGAGAGCATGCAGCTCCGCTTCCAAAAAATCTACTCCCCCCTCCTCGTGTGTAATTAGTCAAATCGCAAGCAGAGAGTCAGAGTAAATAATAAAAGGAAATAAATTCTCTTGTAGGCATAACCCCACACCATAGAGGATAGCATTTAGCTCGGCATCAAGAACTGATGTAGGTTGTCGAATAGGCAATGCCAAGGTGCCACGAAGCAGCCCCCTCCAGTCACGCACCACTGCTCCGATGCCAAAAAGCTTGTTCTGCGCATTAAAGGCAGCGTCCACGTCAAGCCGGAACATCCCTTTTTCAGGTGGGATCCATTCCCGGCATCCCACTTTTACACCTAGAGACATCACCATAGAGAAAGAAATTTTTGCTTGATGATAAGTCTCCAGCCACCTAGCCGCAGCCTTCACACTAGTCTCACCTCGCTGCTCCGTCGACTCGTGTTTCTCCAGGCAAAGAAACCTCCACACCAGGTATAAGGACATCACCCAAATTGAATAGTCTTATCTGCTGCAAAAATTATTCATTTCCACAGACATCTCCTTCGTCGAAACTCTCCACCTTTTTTTCATTTTCTGCCAATAAATTGAGCCTTTCCAAACATGTTTAATTTCATCGCAAAAGACCAGCTCATAAGAGTAGAACCCCATGCCTTTCCACATTGCTTGCACACCCCCAAAACAGGGACATGGTGTGAGCGAAGGTTAACAGCAGTAGCCATAAAATTATTGAGTACTTTCCAACAAAAAAATTTAACTTTAGGGGAAATATCCAAATTCCAAACCAGCTTGTTCCAATAACTTTTGACAGTTAACGAGCACTCTCTATGTTGCTCAAAGTATCCAATCTCTAATAAATAACCATTTTTAACTGAGTAGTGTCCCTTCTCGTCGAACTTCCAATAGCATCGATCATCTTCATCTTCCTTAATCGGGGTGCGAGAAATGAGTGTTGGGGTTTTTTCGAATTAAACCACCGCAGGATCATTTGCTTGTTCATTAATCCATGTTCATGCAAATCATAATTTTATGTCACATACATGTTTATCACGACATGCACAAAACCATGCAAAACGTATCTAATAAAGCGGAAGACATAGATTCGAATTACTTACAATTGTCAGATGGTCTGAGGATAAGATTAAAGATCTAATCTTGCTGTTGAATGAACATAAAAGTGGCGCCCCTTTTTCCTCAAAAATTCGACCAGCACAGATTCTACTCCAAGATCTTCTGTTGTATTCCCGGACTGAATCTAGATTCAGAGTGGGCTGAAATCTACTAGATAGAGTTGTGAAATCTGTGGATAACTTTGAGAGACAAAGAGAGGCTGATTTCTTATGCAATAAATTTCGCCCCCCTTCCGCTATTTATAAGGAGGTGGCTGAAATTTCCATCTCCAAACCCTACTGGGTTTGGGCCTCTATCTCAAGTTCAATATCCAGTCCACTATCAGTTAATTGGGCTACAACAAGGATCTAGAAGAATATTAAATTGGCCCACTAATTTATTTAATATCCAATATCCAATAAACTTAGGATATAATTAAATAAATTAAGTTTTACTTTTATTCCACTAAAGAAGTAAAACTGATCTACCAATTTAATACATATTTATGAATATGCTTTCTCCTTTAGTCCAGCCATTCCCCGTGATGAAGCCATGGACAACAAAGATGATGAAGAACCGGAGTTGCAATTTAGAGGATCAATCACAAGATCGAGAGCTAAGAAGTTGCAAGCTTACTTGCAAGTGATGATTCGAAGAAAGCTTGAGATTGGAGATGAAGAAGTCAAGAGAAGCAATTCCAAGATAGTTAATTTATTAACTATTGAAGATCAAGAACACACCATGGAGAATCAATCTTGAAGAAATGAATATGAAGAGCAAGTGCACGTGTGCATGGTGATGCATGGAGTCGACGTGCATGTGTGCAAATTGAAGAAGAAAGTTTCGGCCCTATAGTAATGAATTATGGGGTTGATTTTATCTAGACTATAGTATTTATTTTATTTAATTAGACTATAGTCAAAATCAGATTTATTTAATTATTTTGGTAGCAATTTTCGGTCATTATGTCACATGGTCATAGGTTTGACTAGAATTTTAATTAAGGGAAGAAACTACCTTAAATAGAATTCTAGTTTAGGGAACTTCCTAGTCTAGTTGAATCTCTTTTGGGAACATCAATTTTCGCCCCTTTTAGTCTTTAATTTTCGGTCCTCTATACATTATAAATAGGGGATCATTGTCACATTGATACTTTAGACATTGTTGAATTAAATTGCTAATGCATTCAATTTGTGTCTCAAATCTAATCGTCTTTTGAATACTTTTCACACAAAAATATTCATTCTTGGAGCTAGCAACTACAATTTTTTTCAAGGGTATTGCTCAATTCACTTGAGGGATTGACCGGTATTCGCTATCGAGGAACAACTTGGAGATTTCAACCTTGGATACGTTCGAGATTCAAGGAAGCTATCGGGTTGTGAATCACAACACTATTACCACTCGTCCATCATCATCATCGACGTCAAACCATCCTCCACCGACGCCCATCCTCACAGCAGCCCCAAGTACAAGCTCTACGTCCGATCGTTTTTATCTGTAAGTTCGTCACGTCTCTAACATACCCTATCTACTCTAGCCCTTCTTCACCTTACCTCACACACGAATTTCCTCCAAATTCCAGCCCTATAAACCGTCCCTATACAGCCCTATAATCCTTGGATTTGTGTTATTTAATTGGTGTCATAGTTCTAGGTATTTTTGTTGTCTAGATTTCGTCTATTTGTTATTTATCGAGTCGGATTGTTCCCTTCATTTAAGTTGACGTGTTTCGATTCTTAAGTCTTCCGGTACGTTGTTAATATCGTCCTAGATTACTTGTCCGGGTCGTATCATAAATTTGGTATCAGAGCCACGTCAGCTCTGCTGGTCGTGGTTCAATCCGACGTGTCATTTTTATCCTACGTGTCGTCTTACGTGTCTTGTTATTTTAATTTTATTTTATCGAGTTGTAATAGCATAGTTTCCCATTGAAAAAAAAACAAACGGTAAAAAAAAAAGACCGAAAAAAAAATCGGATAAAAGAAAAAGAAAATCCAAAAATTCAAAAAAAAAAAGAGAGGTATATTCATTGTGTTACCATTTGAGTCTTGATCTATTTTGGTACTTTCCTTTTAGTCAAGTTCTATATTTGGAACTTACCTTGTGAGTTTTATTTTAATTTTGGTAATTTCCTTCTAGGATAAATTCCTTAGTTGGTAATTTCCTTTTGAGTCTTATTTTATTTTTGGAACTTTCCTTCCAAGTTCAATTTTATTTTGGTAGTTTCCTTTTGAGTTGTAATTTAATTTTGGTCCATTCCTTTTAGAGTCTAGTTCAATTAGGATATTTAGAATTGTGTCACAATTGTGTAACACTTTCCAAATAACCTAATTCTTTTTTCCTTTTCCTTCCTAACTCTTTCCTTCTACACTTGGGGATCCATCTAACCCTAATCCACCCTACCCTACTCGACTTCTCCTACCCCCATCGCCACCTAGACCCACGGTCCACACCCTTTGCCACACAAGCCACACGTCATCTACACAACATACTCCATCTCATTCATTGATCCTAGTTAGCAATACTCGTCTACACCTTCGTGCAATTAATCCGTACCCTCGACATTCGACAGAAGTGCTATCATCCACCATCCATTATACACGACCCACATACATCACTAAACACTTGAGTGCAAACACGAGTGGTAAAATCAAGAGTGAAAACAAACGAGTGAACGTGAGACTGTGAGGTTCCATCCTTGTTTTCCTTTACGTTTGTTCGTCTTGTAGGTACCATGGATAAAGGCAAGAACAAAGCAACCGCTTCAAACCCTCCCATAGACGACCTGAAGTCGCCTATCACACCAGAAGACCTGTCCCCACATCTAGAACCAATTGGGACCTGAAGTATCAGTTTGATTCCATGGCTCAGTACTTTCTGCGCTAGAACCAATTGATGAAGGATGAATTCGGCAATCAAGTAGCCGAATTAGCTAAGCAAATCAAGAAACTCACAGCTCAGTCAACTACAACACAAGCAGTCCAGTAACCACATCAAAGAGCCGCACCGAGGCAACCCATTTTCCAAGAAAACCGCCTCCAACAAGCATTCGAACCCGAGTTCGATGCTGCAGATGATTATGAAGCTGAGATCATTCCACCGAGGTAAGATGATCACCATGATCGTCCCAGACCACCTGCCAGACAAGCTTGTTCGTTATGAAAGGCCCAGATATGGAGACGGAGACGGATTGCTCAACAACATCAAAACAAGCATTCCAGAATTTGAAGGCTTGCACGATACAGACCTCTATCTGGATTGGGAGCGTAAAGTCGACAAGATCTTCACTTGTTATGACTTTCCAGAGATCAAGAAGATCCAGTTAGCAGCGTTGGAGTTTAGAGGCTATGCAGCCTCGTGGTGGGAAATACAGCAAGAGAGGCGACGAAGAGAGAGATATCTGCCTGTTAAAACATGGGAAGAGATGAAAGGCTTCATGCGAGGCCGTTTCATACCAGTTCACTATGAGAGAGAGCTTGAGAAGAAGCTCAACCGGATCAAACAAGGCACCCGTTCAATTGAAGAGTATCATAAGGAGTTGGAGACCGCCCTGAATCGTGTCGGAAAAAGAGAGTCCTTAAATGCTACCATCATCAGGTACATTGAAGGCATGAATCCCGACATTGCATGTGAAGTCGAGCTCAGAGACTTCACGAGTATAGATGATATGGTGCTCTACACATCCATTGTGGAGAGACAGCTCCGAGAAGGCCGACGTCGATCTCACCACACTGCAGCCCCTGTTCGACCCTCTTGGAACAAAGGTACGTCGTCCACATCATTTTTTACCCCTTCTACGGACTCCACTCAACCCCGAGGCCAATCCGGACCACCTGAGCGGCATTTTGACCATTCTACACCACCGCCAAGCCGTATGACCGATCCTACGCCCCCAGCTCAAGCAAGGCCGAACTTCACATGGCCAAATCAGCCCAATCCGGCGCCAACTTCAGCCCCTAGTTGAGCCCGAGATGTTCAATGCTATAAATGCCAAGGTTGGGGCCATTTTCAGAATAAGTGCCCAAACTGACGAGTTCTAATCATCATGGATCAGAATGAGCTCGAATCAGCCAGTGAAGATGACGAGCCATCCAAGGCCGACCCCTTACCTGAAGAAGATGCCCAGAAAGAATTCAAAGAAGAGAAACCCGAGATTTCTCATGTTATCTTGGTTTCTATCCGCAGTCTGAACATAAACCGAGAAAAAGAGCAACAATCACAACGAGAGAACATATTCTACACCAGAGTTGCTATTCAAGACAAGACTTGCGCGTTGATCATAGACAGTGGAAGTGTTATTAATGCAGTGAGCCAGTACGCAGTCGACAAGCTTGGATTTTCCACTGTGAAGCATCCAAATCCATACCGTTTGCAATGGCTTACAAAAAGAGGCACAGTTCGCGTAATCGGTCAGGTACATGTATCCTTTTCCATTGGTCATTATTCTGACACTGTATTATGTGATGTTATTCCTATGGATGCAACACATATACTCTTAGGGAGACCATGGCAATTCGATAGACAAGCTGTACACAACGGGCTCGCAAACACCTATGCAGTCAAGAAGGACGGCCGAACCACCATCCTGAAGCCGTTAACACCCAAAGACGTTCAAGAGGAGCAATAAATAATGCGAGCAAAGTTCAAAGGGGAGCACGAGAGGACCGTCATAGCCTCCGTCCGAGCCGCCACCACGGACAACCCCCTCACGGCCGAGAGATCATCACCGCGCCCCCTCCACCATCTACGGCAATGACAACCCCTTCATCACCTCATCCCAATGCCATTGATCATGGAAAAGGCGTTAATGCAGCCCCTTTATAGAAAGAAAAGAATCGGTCTTTGTTTTGTACATTTAAAAGCGTAGAAAAGGCTATTAGAGCTAGGATGCCTTTAATTCTTTTAACTTGTAAGAACAGTGCTACTAACGATGTTTCTTTGCCTAGTGTTGTGCAGCCCCTTATGAAGGAGTTCGAGGACATATTTCCGGATGAGATTCCAAGTGGATTACCTCCAGTTCGTGGGATCGAGCACCAGATTGACTTCGTGCCCGGAGCCGTCTTACCGAACCGACCTGCATATCGCATGTCGCCCGAAGAAACAAAAGAGATAGACCGTCAAGTTAAAGAGCTGTTGGAGAAGAAGCAAATTCGAGACTCGATGAGCCCATGTGCAGTTCCAGTGATTCTAGTGCCAAAGAAGAACAATGAATGGAGAATGTGCATGGATTGCAGAGCCATCAACAAGATAACAGTTAAGTATCGTTTTCCCATTCCTAGACTTGATGATATGCTAGATGAACTTAGTGGATCTAAGATTTTTTCTAAGATTGATTTGAGGTCTGGTTATTTTCAAGTTCTCATGCATGAAGGTGATGAATGGAAAATAGCTTTTAAGACTAAGCATGGTTTATATGAGGGGCTGGTTATGCCTTTTGGTCTCACAAATACACCGAGCACATTTATGAGATTGATGAACCATGTTTTACGTGATGTTATTGGGAAATATGTTGTTGTTTACTTTGATGATATTCTGATATATAGTCACAGTGCACAGACGCACCTAGATCACCTTAGGCGCGTATTTTTTCTTTTGAGAGATGCTCAATTGTATGGCAACATGTCTAAGTGTTCTTTTTGCTTGAATGAAGTAGTATTCTTAGGCTTTGTTGTGAGTTGTAGAGGTATTGAGGTTGGCCGTTCCAAAATCAAGGCGATTGAGGAATGACCAACGCCCAAAACCGCGTCTGAAGTCCGATCCTTTCACGGCCTTGCTGGATTTTATCGTCGCTTTGTGCGCAATTTCTCTAGCATTGCCGCACCTCTTACTGAGCTAAGTAAGAAGGATTGCAAGTTTGAATGGGGTAAACAACAAGAGCATGCTTTTAATGCTTTGAAGTCTTTATTGTGTTCTGCTCCTGTTTTATGTTACCGAATTTTTCTAAAACTTTTGAGATCGAGTGTGATGCCTCCGGGATAGGTATTGGTGCTGTTTTGATGCAGGAAAAATGCCCCGTGGCTTACTTCAGTGAAAAGCTAAATGGCGCCAATTTGCGGTATTCGACGTACGATAAGGAGCTATACGCTTTGAAGCGTGCATTAGATACATGGCAACACTACTTGTGGCCCAAGGAGTTCGTCATTCACAGGATCATGAGAGCTTGAAGCACTTGAAAGGTCAAAGCAACTTGAACAAGCATCATGCGAGATGGGTCGAGTTCATCGAGTCGTTTCCATACGTCATCAAGTACAAGAAAGGAGAAGATAACATCATCGCCGACGCCCTCTCTCGAAGGTACACGTTGCTTAACCTAATGCATGCTAAGATGCTTGGTTTTGAGTCCATTAAGTCTATGTATGAGGTAGATGAATTTTTCAGCCCTATCTATGCTAAGTGTTCGAATTCTTCTAAGTCTTTTGATGGTGTCTATGTGCATGATGGGTTTTTGTTTAGAGAGTCTAAGTTGTGCATTCCTACTTGTTCTATGCGTGAGCTACTTGTTTTAGAATCGCATGCAGGAGGATTAATGGGACATTTTGGTGTGCATAAGACATTATCTTTGTTGCATGAGCATTTCTTTTGGCCGCATATGAAACGTGATGTTGAACGCATGTGTAGTAGATGTGTTACTTGTCATAAGTCTAAATCTACTTCGCATCCATTGAGTTTGTACACACCTTTACCTGCTCCATCTAGTCCTTGGATTGATTTATCTATGGATTTTATTTTGGGATTGCCTAGGTCTAGATCGGGTAAAGATTCTACTTTTGTGGTAGTTGATAGGTTTTCCAAAATGGCGCATTTCATTGCATGTAGGAAAACTGATGATGCTGTTCATATAGCCAATTTGTTCTTTGTGCATGTTATTAGATTGCATGGGATTCCTTGTACTATTCTTAGTGATAGGGATTCTAAATTTTTGGGACATTTTTGGCGCGTTCTTTGGGGAAAGCTAGGTACTAAGCTGTTGTTTTCTACTACATGTCATCCAGAAACCGATGGTCAAACTGAGGTTGTGAATCGTACTTTAGGAACATTGCTTAGATCATTTATTAAGAATAATGTGAAGTCATGGGAAGAATGTTTACCTTATGCTGAGTTTGCTTACAATCGTGTTATTCATTCTTCTACTAACATGTCTCCATTTGAGGTTGTTTATGGTTTTAATCCACTAACACCTAATGATTTGATTCCTTTACCTGTTGAGCATCTAACAAGTGTTAAAGGATTGAAGAGAGCTGATCTTATCAAGGAGATGCATGAGAAAGTAAGAGCCCGGATCGAACACAAAGGATCCCAAACCGCCGCCGCCCGTAACACACGTCGCAAACGTGTTGTATTTCAGCCCGGTGATCGTGTTTGGATTCATTTAAATCCCGGACGGTTTCCTAATCTAAGGAAATCGAAGTTGTCACCAAGAGGAGATGGTCTTTTCACCGTCTTAAGCCGTGTCAATGACAATGCATACCGCATTGATCTACCTAATGAATTCGATCGAGATGATGATCCAAATTCGAGGATGAATTCTTTTCAGCAGGGGGGAATGATGAAGCCATGGACAACACAGATGATGAAGAATCGGAGTTGCAATTTAGAGGACCAATCACGAGATCGAGAGCTAAGAAGTTGCAAGCTTACTTGCAAGTGATGATTCGAAGAAAGCTTGAGATTGGAGATGAAGAAGTCAAGAGAAGCAATTCAAAGATAGTTAATTTATTAACTATTGAAGATCAAGAATATACCATGGAGAATCAATCTTGAAGAAATGAAGATGAAGAGCAAGTGCACGTGTGCATGGTGATGCATGGAGTCGACGTGCATGTGTGCAAATTGAAGAAGAAAGTTTCGGCCCTATAGTAATTAATTATGGGGTTGATTTTATCTAGACTATAGTATTTATTTTATTTAATTAGACTATAGTCAAAATCAGATTTATTTAATTATTTTGGTAGCAATTTTCGGTCATTATGTCACATGGTCAAAGGTTTGACTAGAATTTTAATTAAGGGAAGAAACTACCTTAAATAGAATTCTAGTTTAGGGAACTTCCTAGTCTAGTTGAATCTCTTTTGGGAACATCAATTTTCGCCCCTTTTAGTCTTTAATTTTCGGTCCTCTATACATTATAAATAGGGGATCATTGTCACATTGATACTTTAGACATTGTTGAATTAAATTGCTAATGCATTCAATTTGTGTCTCAAATCTAATCGTCTTTTGAATAATTTTCACACAAAAATATTCATTCTTGGAGCTAGCAACTACAAGTCTCTAACATACCCTATCTACTCTAGCCCTTCTTTACCTTACCTCACACACGAATTTCCTCCAAATTCCAGCCTTATAAACCGTCCCTATACAGCCCTATAATCCTTAGATTGGTGTTATTTAATTGGTGTCATAGTTCTAGGTATTTTCGTTGTCTAGATTTCGTCTATTTGTTATTTATCGAGTCAGATTGTTCCCTTCATTTAAGTTGACATGTTTCGATTCTTAAGTCTTCCGCTACGTTGTTAATATCGTCCTAGATTACTTGTCCGGGTCGTATCACCCCGTGTTTAAGATATAATATTCATTAATTAATTATGTCAGCCTCTGACAGCTATAATTAATTAACATCTTAAATCTTGAGTAGTACCACACAAGCTTTACCATGTAAGGAATAAATTCCACCTGTAGGGTTTCAACATGAACTTGTGTTTTCTCAAGAGAACATCATCAATCTGGCGCACCAGGACACGGTGCTCATGTACACTGCTCGAGACATCATGTATACATTGTTATTACCCAAGATATCAAATTCGATATATGAAAAGATCTCACTCATTGATAAATCAAAGTAATAAATAACGCACACATATGCTCGCCAATATCACATGAGTTCAGAACCCGAACTCTGTGGATCTTTATTCTCTCAGAAACTGGGTTAGAGACAGAATAGTATCCTATTGTGATCCTCCTCAATACACTAATGAGTGTACTAGAATAATCAGTTAGTCAAGACAAACTAACTTATCAGATTATTGTACAGTGTACTGATGGTGTGTTCAGGACCATCTAAGCCATGGGCTCTTTAATACAATACAAGGTTCTAATGATATGATCTTACTATATGACTCCCTACACCATATCATCTACAATGTAAGTATATGGAACATTGCATAGAACAATTATAGAACATAATCTAAATGCAAACAGTGACTGCAATAACTTTCATTTCATATCATCACATCATTAGAAAAGTATACAATGATAAGTCTTCCAGTATACAAAACTAACAATCTCCCACTTATACTTGAAGCATGTCTTTCAAGCATAAAAACTAACTGGCTAACTCTCCAATCAAAACTATCAACTCAAACTGCGCCACCAGGTCTGCATCTCACTCTCATTTTCTCTACGTGACAATCAAAGGTCTTAGCCGGCAGACTCTTCGTGAATGGATCAGTCAGGTTGTCCTCCGATGCAATCTTGACCACCGTCACGTCTCCTTTCTTAATGATTTCTTGTATAAGATGGTACTTTCTCTCTATGTGTTTACTTGTCTTGTGGGCTCTGGGTTCCTTCGAATTTGCCACTGCACCAGAGTTATCACAGTATATCGTGATAGTCTTAGGCAAATTAGAAACCACACCTAAGCCCACTAGGAACCCGCGGAGCCAGACAACCTCTTTTGCAGCCTCAGAGGCAGCTACATACTCGGCTTCCATGGTGGAATCCGCAATGCATTTCTGCTTAATGATCCTCCATGCGATGGCTCCACCTCCTAATGTAAACACATAGCCCGAGGTAGACTTACTCTGATCTTTGTCGGATTGAAAATCTGAGTCCGTGTAACCTAAATGCACTAAACGATCAGAGCGGAAAACCAACATATAATCTCGAGTCCTTTTGAGGTACTTGAGAATGTTTTTGACCGCAGTCCAGTGACCTTGTCCAGGGTTAGACTGATATCTGCTTACCATGCCAACGACATAGCATATATCAGGCCTGGTGCATAGCATATCATACATTAAACTTCCCACAGCCGAAGCATATGGTACTTTCTTCATTTTCTCTATCTCAGACTGTGTTTGGGGACACATTTCCTTGGATAGATGAATTCCATGCCTGTAAGGTATAAAACCTTTCTTGGAATCTTGCATGCTAAACCTAGCTAGCACTGTATCGACAGACATAACATCATTTTCTGGTGATCTCGAAGGATCTTGATGCCAAGGACATGTCCGGCTTCACCCAGATCCTTCATATCGAACTGTTCGGACAACCACACCCTAATGTTCGACAACACCTTCTTACTATTTCCAATAAGCAAGATGTCATGAACATAAAGTACGAGGAATGCCACCATGTTTCCATCACATTTCTTGTACACACAGCTCTCATCCCGATTTTGCACAAATCCATATGACTGGATAACCTCGTCAAATTGGATGTTCCAAGATCTCGATGTCCGCTTAAGTCCATAAATGAATCTCTTAAGCTTACACACCAAGTGCTCTTGGCCCTTAGCAATGAATCCCTCTGGTTGCTTCATGTGGATGTTTTCTTCAAGATTTCCATTTAGGAAAGCTGTCTTGACATCTATCTGCCAAATCTCATAATCCAAATGAGCGGCAATAGACAAGAGAATCCGGATTGACTTAAGCATGGCTACCGGTGAAAAGGTTTCCTCATAATCGACCCCTTCTTTCTGAGTATACCCTTTTGCCACCAATCTTACTTTGAAGGTTTCAACCTTCCCGTCAGATCCTCTCTTGTGCTTGTAGACCCACTTATAGCCAATGGGTTTTACCCCATCTAGTGGTTCTATAAGTTCCCAGACTTGATTGCGATCCATAGATCCAATCTCAGACTCCATTGAAATTTTTCAAGAATCCGCATCTTTATCTCGAATTGCCTCATCATAGGTACTGAGATCCAATTCATTGAGACTCTTTGGGAAATTTGAAGCCTCTCCCAGACCAATGAATCTATCAGGTTGGCGTACAACCCTCCCATTGCGATGAGGCAGTTCTTGTACTTCTGTGACACATTGTGCAATGTTTGGTGGTTCCTCTTCTTGTACAATCGGTATAGGATTTGATCCTCCCCTTAACTCTTCAAGGATGATTTGACTCCTTGGTTTATGGTTTATGACATAGTCTTCCTCTAATAATCAGGCATTGGTGCTAACAATGATCTTCTGATCCTTAGGACTATAAAACAAACCACCTTTCGTTCCTCTAGGATATCCAACAAACAGCCTTACATTAGTACGAGGAGCCAGCTTATCAGCTTCCTTGTCCAACACGTGTGCTGGGCTATCCCAAATCTGAATATGGTTCAAATTGGGCTTTCGTCCAGTCCATAGTTATATGGGTGTAGCAGGAACTGATTTCGATGGAACCAAGTTAAGAATATAGGCTGCTGTTTCCAGGGCATATCCCCAGAATGAAATGGGCAACTCAGAGTAACTCATCATCGATCTAACCATCTCTAACAGTGTACGATTCCTTCTTTCCGCCATGCCATTTTGCTGTGGCGTTCCAGGCGCAGTCAACTAGGATGTAATCCCATTCTCTGCCATGTAATCCCTAAATTTTCTTGAGAGGTACTCGCCACCACGATCAGAACATAGTGACTTAATACTTCTACCTGTTCGTTTCTCCGCTTCTGCCTTAAAAACTCTTTGAATTTCTCAAAGCATTCAGACTTGCGACGCAACAGGTAGATATAACCGTATCTAGAGTAATCATTAATGAGAGTGATGAAATACTCGAACCCTCCTCAAGCTTGAACTGACATAGGGCCGCACAGGTCAGAGTGAATCAAATCTAATAGCCCTTCGGATCTATTTCCTTTTGACTGGAAAGGACGCTTGGTCATTTTACCTTCCAAACAGGATTCACACAAAGGAAATGATTCCAGTACCAAAGAAAGCAATGGTCCATCATTTACAAGCCTTTGTTCCTCTTAAGGTTCATATGACCTAGCCTTAGATGCCAAAGATAGGTTTGATTCAAGTCTGAAGGTTCTTTCCTCTTGTTAGGGTTTATGATCGATGTATTCAACAGTTGTCTTTGCGTAGTGTTTTCAATTGGTTTAAGAAAGTATAAGTGTCCATCCAATATGCTAGAACAGATAAAATGTTTACCACTAAAGATAACTACTTTGTTATCAAAAGAAACAGAATATCCATCCATAATCAATTTAGAAACTAAAACCAAGTTTCGCCTAAAACCAAGCACATAAAGACAATCTTTCAAAACCAAAGTTCTATCACTACTGAAAGGTAAAACAACGTCTCCCACTGCAACAGCTTCCACTCTCGTAGCATTGCCCATTTAGACGGTGATCTCATCATCACTCAGCTGTCTTTTTACCAGGAACCCCTGTAAGGACATGTAAACATGATCAGTAGCTCCAGTATCTACTACCCATGACTGGGTAGAACAAGTTGCTAAACATATTTCCACAACCAGAGTGTGAGATGTACCTCTCTTCTTCTTTTTGTTAGAAGACACCGCCTTCCAGTGACCTGGTTGGCCGCACTTGAAGCACTTAGTCTCCGACTTGAACTCCTCAGGAGGAATCTTCATCTTTGGCTTCTTTGCCTTAGGCACCGCATCTTCTGCCGTTTTAGGTGCGTTTCTCTTCTTCCTTTTTCCACCAGAAGAAGACGTCCCTTTCTTGGCTATGTGGGCCTGAGGATCACTCTTTTAGAGTAATTCAGCCGCCTGAAGATCTATGAGCAGTTCAATCAGGCTGACATCCCTTTTAATCATGTTAAAATTCAGCCTGAACTGCTCAAACTTCGAGGACAAGTTATGAAGAACAATGTCGATTTGAGAATCGCCATCCAGCTCTCCACCTAAGGTCTCGATCTCAGATAAATACCCCATCATCATGAGAACGTGATCCCTAACAGGTGTGGAGTCAGACATTCTCGCATCCATTAGCTTCTTCATTGCCAAATAGCGTGCCGAGCGGTTCTAAGACCGAATAGCTGCCTAAGGTTGTACAT
Organism: Perilla frutescens; assembly: GCA_026008535.1. Classification (NCBI taxonomy): domain Eukaryota; kingdom Viridiplantae; phylum Streptophyta; class Magnoliopsida; order Lamiales; family Lamiaceae; genus Perilla; species Perilla frutescens. The sequence goes on from BRKX01000004.1 coordinate 21,449,572, forward strand.
GATATCATAAGCGGTTTTCATAGGCTCATGCTGATGTTGCAACACATTCGACATAGATGCCAGAATGTAACAGCGCACTATCTCATTAAACCTAACCCACTTATCATATTCAACCTTTTGGGCTTCGTCAGAACCCTCATCTGGCTTTTGAGGACAAACCTCTTCAAGTACAAACTTGTGTCCCTCAGTAACAAGAACTAAGTTAAGGTTACGAAGTCAGTCATTGTAGTTTTCACCGACAAGTTTGTTTTCTTTGAGGATTGAGGACATATTGGAGAGTGCCATTGATGATATGAAATAACTGAAATTAAAACATGCAGTACAGTCACAAAACACGTTTAGGATAAACAGTATATAATCGAAAACCTCACAAAAATTATATACTTTTCCACCGACACTTTAAAAACGTCTTTTATAAGCCACGATAGTATGGACGTTTATAAAATTCATTTTTAAATAGGTTAAACCTTTAATTTGCCTCCAGTTGAGTTTCCTTACAACAAACAAATTAATAGCCGGATAATAAACACGGTCATGTAATCGTCTAACTGATAAGTCAAGATCGTGTGGACGTTTATCAATAAATTACATCTAAGTGTGCACACCATTATCTTCGCACCAAGAGCACTATTCGAATTTAACCGCTCCAGATGGAGGAGTCAGTTAGTTCTAATAGTGTTCTACAGCTATCCATTTAGGAGATTTAATTTCTAGAGAAATCTGTGATATGACACATCCGATATGGAGGAAGACCAATGTCAACGTGCATGCCCATCACTTCTCAATTAAACCAGATTTAATGGAGACCGTATGAGATTTCTAAATACTTTGGTATGAATCTCTCCCACTTAGTTATTTATATTTGAGGTTTCATTTTATCCCATTATCGAACATGCGAACATCACATAAAAAGATAAATAACCATTGCATGCTTCAACATAATAAACAACAATAATATTCCAACTATCGTGGCTTATATCTCATGTTGATTGATTGAGATAAAACTGGAAAGTCAGCTCCGGAAACAGGCTTGGCCGCCGCCCCTTCACCGCGCCTCGCCGAAAACCCTAGCTCCATTTTAGGGTTTCGGGACGTGAACCGGTGAACCTTTCTTTTTGGTGCTGAACCACTTTCCTTCTTTGAGTTGATCTGCGATCTTTATTCAATATAGACTATCTATTCCGAAAGAAAAAATCTAATATTGCTAGAATAAAAATTATAACTCAAAAACTCGGTCTAACAGCTTTATATCTATTACATTAAAACAACGTAAAATAAAACCTAGACCTAATCCATGGATTTTCTCATGGATTAAAATCACGTAGCCAAACCGGCATACATCCAACATTCATTCAACATAAACATACATCACATAAAATAAAGGAGTCATGATAGTTGGTAAACCTGCAAACAAACACAGTCTACAAATCCAACAATCATGTATTATATGATCCACATAAAATAACATATAATATCTATGCATGAATATTAAATAATAATTGAATTTTACAATTAATTAAATTAATTAATTTGATATTATCCATAAGAAAAAATTAAAAATTAAAATAATTATCTACCAATTTTAAACCTTGTATTTTCAAAAATATAACTAAAATAAATCTGGAAATTATTTATAATTATCCACCAAATTTATTTAATATTTTCAAACCACCCTAATTAAATAATAATTGGATATCTTGATATAAATAAAAAATCCAATCCAAATATTATCCATAAGAACCTAAATCTTTAAGGATAAGGTTTGAAGATTTGATCCACTTCAAAATCTTCCAAAACTTATCCAAAATTAAATTCTTATTACAATTGGATTTTGATAATTATTTGTATATATCCAAAATCACCTTATCCAATTTTTAATCCATAGATTTGAAAAATTCCAAATAATAAATCTAGAAATTTGATCCACTTCAAATTCTTCCAAATTTAAAATTCTATTTTCAAATCTATCTAGATTAAAATTAGGAAAATTAAGATATACATCAAATAATATCAAATCTTAATCCAATATCCATAATTTTCGATCCACTCTAATGAATAAATCTGAAAATTTGATTTTCATCAAAATCTTCTCAAAATTAATTCATTAAAATTCGAAAATTACACTATATTTCACATTTGGAAATTTTGATATTAATCAAAAAACTATTCCAAATAATATAGCTATAGATTTTGAAATTTTCAAGAATTAAAATCTGGAAATTTTGATCCACTTCAAAAATTACCAAATTTAAAATTCTAATACCAAACCTATCTAGATTAGAATTTTGTATCTTTTGATATACATCAAAAATCACCAAATCCCATTCTAATCATACAAAATTTTCGAACCATGTCAAGAATTAAATCTGGAAATTTGATATTGATCAAAAAACCATCCAAAATTAATTCCATAGTTTTGAAAATTTCAAGACAAAAAAATAGGGAATTTTTCATACATCAAATTCGAAAATTTGATCTCCAATTTTCGACAACCACCATAAAATAAATCTGGAAATTTGTAGAACATATAATATCATCTCTAATTTAATTTATGATTTTCAAAAATTCTTAGGAACTTCAAAACTAAAATTTTCGAATTGCATCAAAAATTTATCCAAGCTTTGAATACCATATAATCAAAATACATCAAATCTGAAAATCTGAAAATTTAAACACTATAAATTTATCATCAAATTTAATTATGTATATCGAAAATATGCTGGGATTAATCCTAGAACAGTGCCAAAACCCGCTCTAATACCAGTTGTTGGGGTTTTTTTTTAATTAAACCACTGCAGGATCATTTGGTTGTTCATTAATCCATGTTCATGCAAATCATAATTTTATGTCAAATGCATGTTTATCACGTCATGCACAATACCATGCAAAATGAATCTAATAAAGTAGAAGACATAGATTCGAATTACTTACAATTGTCAGACGGTCTGAGGACAAGATTAAAGATCTAATCTTGCTGTTGAATGAACACAAAAGTGGCGCCCCTTTTTCCTCAAAAATTCAACCAGCACAGATTCTACTCCAAGATCTTCTGTTGTATTCCCGGACTGTATCTAGATTCAGAGTGGGCTAAAATCTACTAGATAGGGTTGTGAAATCTGTGGATAACTTTGAGAGACAAAGAGGGGCTGATTTCTTATGCACTAAATTTCGCCCCCTCCCTTCCCCTATTTATAGGGAGGTGGGTGAAATTTCCATCTCCAAACCCTACTGGGTTTGGGCCTCTATCTCAAGTTCAATATCCAGTCCACTATCAGTCAATTGGGCTACAACAGGGATCTAGAAGAATATTAAATTGGCCCACTAATTTATTTAATATCCAATATCCAATAAACTTAGGATATAATTAAATAAATTAAGTTTTACTTTTATTCCACTAAAGAAGTAAAACTGACCTACCAATTTAATACATATTTACGAATATGCTTTCTCCTTTAGTCCAGCCATTCTAATGAGGTCGTGCAAGGCAATGAAGAAAATGATCCGGAGCTGCAGTTTAAAGGTCCAATGACGCGTTTGCGAGCTAAGAAGTTGCAAGCTTATTTACAAGCTTCTATTCATCGCAAATTCAAAATGCATGAAGATGAAGTCAAGGGCAGCTCAAGATTGATCACCATGTTATCCATTGATGATGAAGAAGGAAGCATGAAGACGTGAGAAGAAGAATGACGCCATTTGGACGTGTGCATGAAAAGTTATGCGCGTTTGCATGGGAAATCAGGAGATGCTGTTTTTCATGCAAAGGTGGTAATATTAATTGTAACATGGGCCATGAAATTATTCATATTAATTCAGCCCATGAACGAGTTTTAAGGTCCAAGATGGCGTGGATTTACAAGCCCAAATCCATTGTGGGATTTATCCTTATCTAGTTAGATTTAGATAGATTTTTCTTATCTTATTTTTGGTATCTTTTGATTTTATCCTAGATTGATTAGGATTAGTTTTGGAACGATTTTTATCACTTATTTAGGTCTAATTTTCATGCCCTATGTCACCTATAAATAGGGATACCATGTGACACTTTAAAAGTTAGACAATTGCATGAATTCAAGAAGTTATTTCACTTTTGTCTCCTGATCTTCTGTTGATCGAATTTATCCTCCAAACATTCTATTGATTTAGCAAACCAATAGTCTTATTTAGGTTCTTCAGGGTATAATTAGGTACTTAGGAGAATTGCTATCCGGAGAAGCTAGACGAGTGCGTTCGAGTTGATTCAACACGGGTTCACCGATCTGTCCTATCCATTCTACCTTCCACCGCCGCAACTACCACCTTTCACGACGACCACCGCCGCCTTTACTACTGTCCGCCGCCGTGTCCAAGCCATCCACAAGCTGTCCATCGAGTCTTCATTCATTGTTTGAGTTTCTAGTAAGTTCTATCATTTAATTCGTGTCGGGTTGAGTCCTTCTTTAGCTGACGTAGTTCGAGTCCTTCAAAAAGTCTTCCGCCTGCGTTCTTCATGTCTTGGATACATTGTCCGGGTCACATCATAAATTTGGCATCAGAGCCACATCAGCTCTGCTGGTCGTGGTTCAATCCGACGTATCATCTACGTGTCCGTTTTCTGTCATACGTGTCATTTAATTTTTATATCGTGTCTTTTGTAATCTGATTCATATTCATTGAAAAAAAAGAAGAGAGCAAAAGATATCGGCTAAAAAAAAATGAAAATCAGATTTAATTCTTGTTGGATTCGATTTTTACCTTGTTTTTAGATTTGTTTCCTTATTTTTAGGGATCTTAGATTGTGTTCACATTGGTCAAACTTATCCAAATATCTTCTATCTTATCTGTTAGATTTTCTAATCCTATTTTGATTTCTTCCATCCTCATCCATATCTGATCAAATCTTCCATCCTCATCCACCATATTTTCGAATCCTATACTCTATAGTGTTCGAAATTTTCATCCCTTTCCTACCTACACCCGGTTCACCTTATACACCACATAATCCATACACCCATACACCCGTACACCCGTACACCCGTGGTCCACATACACGAACCCATTAAATTACTCATCCACACGCCTACTTCTACTCTTAGCAACCTTCCGACTTGATTCTATCCGTTGGAGCTTGAAGAAGACCCAGAGGAGCTGATCAAGAGAAGCTTGTTTTCGGTCCACCCACCCCCAAAATCATCCACACACGTGCACCACATCTTTGAGAGTTAAACACGAGTGGAAAAATCAAATAGTGACATATACGAGCATTTGTGAAGAATTGTGAGGTTCTACTTTGCTTTTTCTTCACGTTTGTTCGTTTTGTAGGTATAATGAAGAAAGGAAATAACAAAGAGGCGTCTACTCCACCCTTTAAGGAGCCGAGATCGCCCAACACCCCAGGCGAGCAGTCCGAACCACAGTGGGATGCTAAGTACCAATATGAAGCTCTAGCAAAGCATTTTGAGCGACAGACTCGTCTACTGAAAGACAAACTTGGCAACCAAGTAGCTGAATTGCAAGAGGAGCTTGCAAAGCTTAGATCACAAATGACCGCATCCCAAACCATCCAAGGAGATCCTGAGAAAAGGCCACTCGAGCCTCAAGAGGAAGAGATGAGGTAATCTGAGCCTCAAACTAATGCAGAGAGATAATCCGAGCCTCAAGACAACACAGAGAGGCATCCCAATCCCCAGAATAAAGTACATGGCCGACGCCAGCAGTAAAGGAATATCAATAGGCCGCCGCCTGTATAGCAAGATGTTCAAAGGCCGCCCCGTGAGCCCGCCTTTGAAGAAGACTTTGATTTTGGATACGATTCTTACACAACCAGTGGTTATGAAGATGATTACGTACCACAAGGGCGAAGAGGACGCCATGGCAGACCCCGAGGTCCCCATAGGCGTGCAAATCATCATGATGATGATGATAGTAGGCTCAACAACATCAAGACGAGCATACCTGAGTTTGAAGGCCTTCATGATCCCAATGTTTACTTAGATTGCCAACGTAAGGTAGAGAAGATCTTTGCATGCTACAACTTTTTAGAGCAAAAGAAGGTACAACTCGCATGCTTAGAGTTTAGAGGCTACGCAGCCTCATGGTGGGAAATGCAATAAGAAAGAAGGCACAGAAACCACAATCCACCAATCGACAATTGGGAAGAAATGAACAGATTTATGCGTGGCCATTTCATCCCAATGCACTATGAAAGAGAGCTTAAGAAGAAGCTCAATCGGGTCAACCAAGGTACTAGATCAATCGAAGAGTACCATAAGGAGTTGGAGACGCTCTTAAACTGAGTTGGAAAGCAGGAGACCTTAAATGCTATCATCATTCGGTACATTGAGGGTATGAATCCTGATATTGCGTGTGAAGTCGAGCTCAGAGACTTCACCAGTGTAGAAAGAATAGTGCAGTACGCATCGATTGTGGAAAGGCAGCTAAGAGAGGGCCGCCGTCGATCCCATTACAGTGCAGCCCTTACACGCACTACTTGGAGTAAAGGTACACCTTCCACATCACTTTCTACCCCTTCTACTGACTCCACTGGACCAAGAGGTCCATCCGGACCACCCGAACGGTGTTTCGACCGTTCTACACCACAGTCAAGCTGTAGACCTGAGTCTACGCCGCCCAATCCGCCAAGGCCGACCCCTACTCAGCCAAATCAAGGTGCAACAGCCACTAATACAGCCCCTAATTGTGCTCGTGATATTCAATGTCATAAGTGTCAAGGTTGGGGCCATTTCCAAGCTCAATGTCCAAACCGGCGAGTTCTATACTTAACAGAATCAAATGAAGTCGAATCAGCTACTGAGGATGAAATAGAGCCAGTGAGAGACGCCACCATTGAAGAAGAGATCGAGAATGATGCAGCCCCTAGCCAAGTCGATCCAGAAGTTCAGCTCAGTTTGGTCACAATCCGGAGTTTGAGCATCATTCGAGAAGAGGAACAAGAACACCAATGGGAGAACATCTTTTACACCCGTGTAGTGATTCAAGGTCACACATGTTCCATGATAATTGAAAGTGGCAGTGTGATCAATGCCATTAGTCAATACGCAGTTGAAAAGCTTGGTCTACCTGTTCAACAACATGCAAAGCCTTACAGACTGCAATGGCTTACAGAAAGAGGCAAGATATGCGTGGTTCACCAGGTAAGTGTCTCATTCTCAATCCATAAGTTTTCTGACACTGTTTTGTGCGACGTTATCCCTATGGATGCGGCACACTTGTTGTTAGGCCGACCTTGGCAGTATGATCGACGTGTTGTCCACGATGGACGTCTGAACACCTACACCATCGACATTGATGGCTGAATCAGCACCCTAAGGCCATTACCACCTAAAGAGATTGCTACAGATCAGCAACACATGCAAGAGAGGTTCAAAGAGGAAAAGGCAAAGCAAGCAGCCGCAAAACGGGCCCCGAAAGCCATGACCGAAACTCCCACTTCCGGGAAGCCCCTTACCACCACCCCCTAACCCTCCCAAACAACCTCATTCGAGCTCCCTAGCTGTGGAAAAGAAGTTGGAGTCGAGTTCCAACAAGCCTCATGTGAAGAACTTGTTTATTTCAGCAAAAGGAGTTCAGAAAGCCATGAAAGCAGGTATGCCCCTTGTCCTACTTACATTTAAGAGCAGTACTACTAATGAGTGTTTGCCTAGTGATGTGCAGCCCTTACTTGATGAGTTGAAGGACGTATTTGCTGAGGAGATACCCGAAGGACTTCCACCAGTGCGAGAAATCGAACATCAGATTGATTTTGTCCCCGGAGCCGTGCTTCCCAACCGACCAGCCTATAGGACGTCTCCTGATGAGACTAAGGAGATAGATAGACAAGTCAAAGAGCTGTTGGAAAAGAAGCAAATTCGAGAAAGCTTGAGCCCGTGCGCCGTTCCAGTGATTCTAGTGCTAAAGAAGAACAACGAATAGTGTATGTGCATGGATTGCCGTGCAATCAACAAAATCACGGTAAAGTATCATTTTCCCATCCCTAGATTAGATGATATGCTTGATGAGTTATCTGGTTCGTGTGTCTTTTCTAAAATTGATTTGCGTTCTGGTTATTTTCAAGTACGTATGCAAGAAGGTGATGAATGGAAAACAGCATTTAAAACTAAGCATGGTTTGTATGAATGGCTTGTTATGCCTTTTGGTCTCACTAATGCACCAAGCACATTTATGCGTTTGATGAATCATGTTTTACGTGAAGTGATTGGAAAGTATGTTGTTGTGTATTTTGATGACATTCTGATTTATAGTGACACAATACACACACATATGCAGCACCTTAGACATGTGTTCAAATTGCTTAGAGAGTTGAAGCTATATGGTAATCTGTCTAAGTGTTCTTTTTGCATGAGTGAAGTCATTTTTCTAGGCTTCGTTGTGAGTTTACGTGGTATAGAAGTAGACCGTTCCAAAATCAAAGCGATTGAGGAATGGCCCACTCCTAAGTCTGCGAGTGATGTGAGGTCTTTCCACGGCCTTGCTGGCTTTTATCGTCGCTTTGTGCGCGATTTCTCCAGCATAGCCGCATCGCTTACTGAGTTAAGCAAGAAAGATCGAAAGTTTGAATGGAGTCCTGTTCAAGAGCATGCATTTAACACTTTGAAATCATGTTTATGTAATGCGCCTGTTCTTGCTCTTCCGGACTTTAATAAAACTTTTGAAATTGAATGTGATGCCTCGGGCAAAGGGATTGGTGCTGTTTTGATGCAAGAACGGCGTCCAATCGCCTATTTCAGTGAGAAGCTCCACGATACAGCCCTTCGTTATTCCACCTATGACAAGGAGCTGTACGCACTCAAGAGATCTTTAGAGATGTGGTAGCACTATTTGTGGCCTAAGGAGTTCATGATTTACACGGATCACGAGAGTTTGAAGCATTTGAAAGGCCAACAAAATCTGAACAAGCAACATGCACGATGGGTAGAGTTTATCGAGTCTTTCCCGTATATCATCAAGTACAAGAAAGGTACCGAAAACATTGTTGCAGATGCATTATCGAGAAGGTACATTCTCTTGAACCTTATGCATGCTAAGATGTTGGGATTTGATGCAATTAAGGAGTTGTATGCATGTGATGAGTTCTTTGCACCGATCTATGCTCTTTGTTGCTCTAAATCTCGTTCACATGATGGATATTTCGTGCATGATGGGTTCTTGTTCAGGGGTTCACAGTTGTGTATTTCTAACTCTTCTATGCGTGAGTTGTTAGTTCTTGAATCGCATGTGGGAGGTTTAATGGGTCACTTTGGTGTGTCTAAGACGTTAAACTTGCTGCATGAACATTTCTTTTGGCCACGTATGAAGCATGATGTTGAGAATGTGTGTAGTAGATGTATTACATGCAAGAAGTCAAAATCTACTTCACATCCTTTTAGTTTATACACTCCTCTACCAGCCTCGTCTTCCACGTGGATTGATTTATCTATGGATTTCATATTAGGATTACCACGGTCTAGATCTGGTCGAGATTCTATCTTTGTTGTAGTTGATAGGTTTTCCAAGATGTCTCATTTCATTGCATGTAGGAAAACCGATGATGCGGTACACATAGCCAATCTGTTCTTTATACATGTTGTGCGTTTACATGGAATACCTAGAACTATTGTTAGTGATAGGGATTCTAAGTTTCTTGCACATTTTTGGCGTGTACTATGGGGTAAGCTAGGTACCAAATTGTTGTTTTCTACTGCATGTCATCCACAAACTGATGGACAAACTGAAGTAGTTAATCGCACTCTAGGTACTTTGATGCGTGCTTTAGTTAAAAACAACTTGAAATCATGGAAAGATTGTTTGCCATATGCTGAATTTGCTTATAATCGCGTTGTGCATTCATCTACCAACATGTCTCCGTTTGAAGTTGTTTATGGTTTTAATCCGCTAATGCCTAATGATCTGTTGCATTTACCTGTTGAGCATCTAACAAGTGTTAAAGGTACAAGAAAAGTGGAACAAGTTAAGGAGATGCATGAGAAGGTGCATGTGCGCATTGAGTCAGTTGGCGCATGTAATGCCGTCCAAAAGAACAAACGGCGCAAGCAAGTGATTTTCCAGCCCGGAGATCGTGTTTGGATTCATCTGAGTCCTAGACGGTTTTCCAACTTGAGAAAATCGAAATTGATGCCTAGAGGAGATGGACCGTTCACCGTGTTGAGTCGAGCAAATGACAATGCATATCGCATTGATTTACCCGGTGAGTATAAGTGTTCATCTACATTCAATGTTGCTGACTTATCTCCCTTTTCTGCAGATGATGAGTTCGAGTGCAATGATGACGAGTCCTTGAATTCGAGGATGAATTCTTTTCAGTAGGGGGGGAATGATGAGGTCGTGCAAGGCAATGAAGAAAATGATCCGGAACTGCAGTTTAAAGGTCCAATGACGCGTTTGCGAGCTAAGAAGTTGCAAGCTTATTTACAAGCTTCTATTCGTCGCAAATTCGAAATGCATGAAGATGAAGTCAAGGGCAGCTCGAGATTGATCACCATGCTATCCATTGATGATGAAGAAGGAAGCATGAAGACATGAGAAGAAGAATGACGCCATTTGGACGTGTGTATGAAAAGTTATGCGCGTTTGCATGGGAAATCGGGAGATGCTGTTTTTCATGCAAAGGTGGTAATATTAATTGTAACATGGGCCACGAAATTATTCATATTAATTCAGCCCATGATCGAGTTTTAAGGTCCAAGATGGCGTGGATTTACAAGCCCAAATCCATTGTGGGATTTATCCTTATCTAGTTAAATTTAGATAGATTTTTCTTATCTTATTTTTGGTATCTTTTGATTTTATCCTAGATTGATTAGGATTAGTTTTGGAACGATTTTTATCACTTATTTAGGTCTAATTTTCGTCCCCTATGTCACCTATAAATAGGGATACCATGTGACACTTTAAAAGTTAGACAATTGCATGAATTCAAGAAGTTATTTCACTTTTGTCTCCTGATCTTCTGTTGATCGAATTTATCCTCCAAACATTCTATTGATTTAGCAAACTAATAGTCTTATTTAGGTTCTTCAGGGTATAATTAGGTACTTGGGAGAATTGCTATCCGGAGAAGCTAGACGAGTGCGTTCGAGTTGATTCAACACGGGTTCACCGATCTGTCCTATCCATTCTACCTTCCACCGCCGCAACTACCACCTTTCACGATGACCACCGCCGCCTTCACTGCCATCCGCCACCGTGTCCAAGCCATCCACAAGCTGTCCATCGAGTCCTCATTCATTGTTCAAGTTTCTAGTAAGTTCTATCATTTAATTCGTGTCGGGTTGAGTCCTTCTTTAGCTGACGTAGTTCGAATCCTTCAAAAAGTCTTCTGCCTATGTTCTTCGTGTCTTGGATATATTGTCCGGGTCATATCACATTCCCTGTGTTTAAGATATAATGTTCATTAATTAATTATGTCAGCCTCTGACAGCTATAATTAATTAACATGTAAAATCTTGAGTAGTACCACACAAGCTTTACCATGTAAGGAATAAATTCTACCTATAGGGTTTCAACATGAACTTGTGTTTCCTCAAGAGAACATCATCAACCTAGCGGACCAGGACACGGTGCTCATGCACACTGCTCGAGACATCATGAATACATTATTATTACCCAAGATATCGAATTCGATATATGAAAAGATCTCACTCATTGATAAATCAAAGTAATAAACAACGCACACATATGTTCTCCAATATCACATGAGTTCAGAACCCGAACTCTGTGGATCTTTATTCTCTCAGAAACTGGATTAGAGACAGAATAGTATCCTATCGTGATCCTCCTCAATACACTAACGAGTATACTAGAATAATCAGTTAGTCAAGACAAACTAACTTATCAGATTATTCTACGGTGTACCGATGCTGTGTTCAAAACCATCTAAGCCGTGAGCTCTTTAATATAATACAAGGTTCTAATGATATGATCTTACCGTGTGACTCTCCACACCATATCATCTACAATGTAAGTATATGGAACATTGAATAGAACAATTATAGAACATAATTTAAATGCAAATAGTGACTGCAATAACTTTCATTTCATATCATCACATCATTAGAAAAGTATACAAAGACAAGTCTTCCAGTATACAAAACTAACAATGAGCTCTACCATTTGTGGCCAAAAGAACTTATTTAGCACCTCGAGATCCCACCCTCCTTGAGCTGTCAAAAAATCTGAAACTTTGAGGTTAGAAGTAGAAGGGAAATGAGGCGTTGCTAACCCGCTTGAGATATCACTCACAAAACCATCATGGAACATTCTTACTTTTGTCCCGGATCCGATTTTCCATCTTAAACCCTTTAACAGCAGTGTTCTGCTCCAGCACAAGGATCTCCAAACAAAAGAAGCATTGGTTTGCACCTTAGCTTCCAGAAAGGATCCATTCTTAGCATACTTCGCTTGAAAAAATTTTGCTAACAAAGAGTCAGGTCGTTTTAGAATGCGCCAGAATTGTTTTGTTAGCAAGGCTTTGTTGAAACTTGACAGTTGCCTAAATCCTAAACCTCCCTTATCTTTTGGCCTGCATAATGTCTTCAACTTGGTCCAGTGCATGCTCTTTTTTTCCACCCTATCACGCCACCAGAACCTGGCACTCGCCCTATCAATGTCGTTGCAAATACTTTCTGGTAAACGAAAACACATCATAGCATATGTGGGAATTGCTTGAACAACTGCCTTGAGTAACACTTCTTTTCCTCCTGCCAAGAGGAGCTTATTTTGCCAACAAGTAAGCTTCTTCATGACCCTCTCCCGAATAAAACCAAATTGCACACGTTTATTTCAGCAAGAGACCGTTGGCAAACCAAGATAGAAAGAATGGTCGTTAACCACTGAAATTCCCAGGACCTCAACGGCCTTAACAATCTCACAGTCCCTAGTTCTTGCACTAAAATACATAAAGATTTTTCAAAATTAATTTGTTGCCCCGATGCTCTTTCATATCTCTTAAGCCACTCCTTCAGGCTTTGGCATGCTTGCTCATTCACTTTGAAAAAGAGCAGACTGTCATCTGCTAAAAATAGGTAGGAAATAGAGGGACCATTTAATCCAAATCTGCAGAGACCATGCAAGGTAGCCGAAAACCCTTGGGCACACATCACAAACAACAGAGGGGAAAGAGGATCTTCTTGTCGAAGTCCTCCTATTGGCCTAACTTCATCAAACACCTTGCCATTAATCACGAAAAAGTAGGAGGCAGTCGTGACACTTTTCATAACAATCCTTGTAAAACTCTCTGGGAATTTCCATTTTTTCATCAAAGCTTCAAGGAAATTCCACTCCACACGATCATATGCTTTGCTCATGTCGAGTTTGAGTGCTACATAGTTTGATTTGCTCTCCCGATTCTGGATCCAGTGCATACACTTAAATCCAACCAAGATATTATCCGTAATTTGTCGACCTGCCACAAATGCACTTTGACTCTCATCAATCACTTCATGCAGCACCTTTTTTAGCCTGTGCACTAGAACTTTAGAAATAATTTTATAGGCAATGTTACACAAGCTAATAGGTCTGAAGTCTTTAACTGCAGAAGGTTGATCCACCCTTGGAATAAGAACCACCAGAGTTTTGTTCAGCTCCTGCATATTATCTCCTCTATTAAGCACTCCTAGTATGGCCTCGGTCACTTTATCTTCAATAACATGCCAGAATTTCTGATAGAATCGTCCAGAAAGACCATCAGGGCCAGGGGATTTAGATGGATTGATATCAAAAATAGACCGCTTGATCTCTTCTTTTGAGAATGGTCTTTCCAGCATCGAGCAACTCTCTTCTCCAATATCTAAGAGAACATGATCCAGAACCTCTTGAATATCCGTTTCAGATGGATTAGAGGTTGTGAATAAATTTCCAAAGTAACATGACACAATTCCCGCAATTTCTTGCTCATCATTAACTCGAATGCCATCTTCCCTACATAGCTCAGAAATTGTGTTTCTCCGTTTCCTTGCTGAAGCATAAGCGTGGAATGCTAGGGTATTGCGATCACCTTGGGCAAGCCAATTTGTTCATGCTCTATTCTTCTAATGACTCTCTTTGAGATCAAGCAGAGAATCAATCTCCTTATTAAGAGAAACGATCTGCATTTCCCATCCTTTTTCTCTTTTTGCGTTCAAAAGACATGTACGCTCTCCCCGTAATTTACCGATGCGTTTTTGTAGGCCATCAAAATGTCGACCTGCCCATTTTTGGAAGAAACTTTTACATTTTTGCAGTCTATCAGACAGAGAGCACCTATCTCTCATTTCTTCTCATTCCTTCAAAAAGTCTGGAATAAAACGTTTATCAAGAAACTATTTATCTTCAAAATTGAATTGTTTGGTCCCCTTTCGCACAGACTGCCCTATGTTGGGTTTAACTAGCAAATCTATAGGCCTATGATCGGAGCCATAGAAGTCTAGTAGCATAACCCTTGAGGTGGGAAATAATTCTTTCCAAGCTTCATTAACCAGTACACGGTCAAGTTTTTCCCAGATTTCTCCACTTTCTTTCCTTTGATTATACCAAGTGAAGCCAAACACATTTTCTCAGATATCTCCCAAGTCACAGTCATCTAGCGCATCTCGGAACTCATTCATTTGTGCCCTGGACCAAACAACACCCCCTTTCTTCTCTGAGTCCGATAAAATTTCATTGAAATCACCTCCAACCATCCATGCCATGTTCATCATTTGATCGTCCATGGCCAACTTCCTTAGCAATTCCCATGAGAATTTTTGTAACTTTATTTCAGGGTTTCCATAGAACCCCGTGAAACGCCACTGCAAACTGTTCCATCTAACCATGCAATCAATATAGCCTTGAGGGTGCGATCTAATATTAACATCGATCGGTCCCTTCTACATCAGAATTAAACTTCCTTTACTACCACGAGTGCCAACCAAGAACAAACCATCAAGATTAAACATAGCTTTCCATCGATCGCATTTTGCTTTGCGCAACTTCGATTCACAAATAAACACTAAATTTGGAGCCCGATCAACCATTAGTCGTCGGAATTCTTGGAACGCTTGTCTGCTCCCCAAACCTCGAGTGTTCTAGACAATAGCATTCATTGGGCTCGGCGGGGCTGGGATTCAGCCACCACCATTGTTGGCATCTCTAATTGTGTCGAATGATCACTTCCTTTTAGTTTCTTCATCCCCTTCTCCTGCTCTTCTCCCCCCTCCCACCCCAGCCTCTTCTTCCCAACCAAACCTCTATCATCCCCGCTACCTCCACCCTTAGACCCTCCCTTAACCCTAGCCCTCCTCACCCACGATCTACCCTTCTCCCCGGTCTTCTTTTTTTTAGAAGGGGGTTTAAAATCTTGGAGCGAAATAATCGAGAAAGGTTGTACTCCTTCATCCACCACCTTATTAGTACTCTTGCAAGGTAGTATATCCACCATCATCAATTCTCTTGTCCCATCTCTAAAAGAATCAATGGCTAAACCCTGCGCCCCAATGAGCGTAGAACCATCATCTGAAGAATGAGGTTCTCCCTCCATTCTCTCCCGTCGCCCCTCTTCACTAGACCTTTCATCTTTCTTAACACAAGCCCTCTCCACCCCTCTACTCACCTCTCTATCAGACTCATCTTCCTTTTCCTCATTGCTCTCATTGCTCACATCCATAATATGAATCAGGCTCTTCCTCTCCCTCTCTAGACTCATACCACTACCCTCTCTCCCCTTTAATCTCCTTGAGTCCATGGCCTTACTTGCTCATAACCAATCCCCAAACTCTAAGGTTTTTTTGTTAGAGTTTCCTTCATCACAATATCGGAAAACGTGTCCCACACGTCCACAAACATGGTAAAAGTCTGGGAGGTTTTCTTAGAGAATTATCACGAGGACGCTTTCACCAGAAGCTCCATTTTTCACCTTAACGCACCTCTGCAGCGGTTTGTTTATTGGTCTTCGAACCCTAACCCTGGCATATTGGCCTATACAGCACCCTCCTTCCCCCACATCAACTTCTTCCACCTCACCAATATGTTTTCCAATTTTACGAACAGTCGCAAGGTTCATACAAATGAAAGGGAGGTTATGGAGTTGAATCTAAAATGATATATCCTGAAACTGAATGTCTCTCGAATTTTATAAGCCCGTAGGTGCATTGAAGACCATCAGACTGTTAAAGAAATTCCATGGACCATCTAATAAGGCATGTTTTTTTGTCTTCTACAAAGGAAAAGATGAGGATAAAAAGGTTATCCCCCACTATTTCAATATCAACTGTTCTGCGCAACTGGAGTATCCTCGGTACTTGCGTTTTCAATGCCTCTCTATTCACTACACGGGTCGAGAAGATCTTCCCAACCAATAGACATTTCAAATCTGAAGGTAAAGAATATTCTCCCGTTGCTGACACATTTACAGTAGTCGGCGAGGCTTCTTTTGAAATTTTTAATTCCTCTACCAACCGCGCAACTTCATCTGGATCCATGTTGAGAACATTAACAACACTTACTCACAATCAAGAAGGAATTCTACTCTCTGAAACGAGAGATATCACCACTCACCCAAAACCCTAACCCTAGCCATCAGGGAGAATTGGAGAGGACAAAATTCATGCAATACACATTCTTATACACAGTATACATCATATCCTATTAGGAGATTTATTATTACAGTTGTTGGATATAGAGGAAATAAAAGCCTATCTAATCTAAAATTTTATATTATCTATTTTTGCAAGTAAAGTTGCACTAGTTGTTGTGTGTTAACTTGTTTTTTTATGGGTAAAAATGTTTAATAAAAGCATCTAAAATATTTACCATCTGTCCTATTCTAAAAGAATGCCTTGAACAAACTCAAGGTGGATACAACTTCATGACAACTATCCGTGAAGCGGGGTGGGGATAATTAAGTATCATAAAATAACTATTTAACATAATACAATGATAGTGGTGGGGATAATTAAGTATCATAAAACAACTATTTAACATAATACAATGATAGCACAAGTAAGTGATAACAAAAAGAGCTCTCACTATCTAGAATAAATAAAGTAGACAATTCTCACTATTTAGGATATATGGAGTAAATAGAATAAAATAAAATAGGAGCATACCCCTATCTATAAAGTCGGCTAAACCATTAAAATTTAGCTAACCTACTTACCATTTATGTAGCCCTGTGTGGTAGTCATGCCAACATCCTCATGACATGATACAAGGAGGTGAGTTATGCCCCATCTCTAGCTTTTGATTATAACGGAAGTAGCTAAGCATAGTATTGTTTTTTCTCAACACAAATCAATTATTGATTAATTAGTACCATTTGATTATTTATTTAAATAATGTGTTCATATTAAATTTGTTAATGCATATAATTTGTGTTGATTATATTGAAAATTTAAGATAAAAATTGTTTATATTAACACATAAATTATATCTACCTAAAATGGGTATTGTTGTTGATATTTTTTCTTTTTATTTTTTTTAAATGTAATTGTATTGCTTATGCCGTTATAATATGACTTTAAAGTGTGCCAATTATAAGTCTAGTGTGGTGCCTTGGTGATTTGAAAGGAAATCGAGTTGAATATTAAAAAAAAAATAGAGTTTTGTTTGAGACTGTAGGGTCCAAATCTATCAAATTATATCATATTTGATGTCAAACATAATTAAACACCAATAAATTTTGAATAAACCACTGGATATAGACTTTGATCACCAACAAACTATAAATATACCACCAAAACTAAGTTTCAATCCAAATACAAAATATGTATGATGGGTCTTAACTCGCCAAATGATCATACACAAGTTTTTATATTTTAAAAAAGATGATTCCATCACACCAAACAACCTCTTTTGACCGCTCTCTAATATCTAAAAGACTGATTTATAATAAGTTGCAGGTAAATTCTATGTTACACTAGGGTATGGTGCATTACTATCACAATAGATCTAATGTGATACCCCATATGTTACAATAGACCTATTGTGACACTTAGAAAATTTTCTATTACACCTAGTTTAGCATAGAATTTACTCCAAATTGTAACAAATAGTTGTAAATTATTGGTTTTTTTTTTATCTTTTTCTCTTTTTCCTTATGATTTTTCGAGCCTCATTATTGAGTTCTTCCTTTCTTATTTGTGGATTCCTTTCTCAAGAGCTCAAAACAGCCTTAAATCGAGTTGGAAAATAAGAGACGATGAACGCCACCATCATTCGATACATTTTGAGAATGAATCCTGACATTGAATATAAAGTTGAGCTGAGGAGCTTCACCAGCATAGAGGAGATGGTGCACTATACATCAATTGTAGAATGACAACTACGCGAGGGCCGCCACTGTTTAACCACCAACACGCCAAGTTCAAAACCATCATGGACTCGAACCGAGTCTTCTCCATTACATTCAGACCCTACTCGACCTCGAACACAGCCCGGGCAACCTGTTTATCTTTTTTATCATCCTACACCACAGACCAGCTGTAGGCCCGAGCTTACATCATCCACATCTATACGGCTGCCACCTACACAGCTAAATCAACCAATTCAGCCGTCTAATGCAACCTTGAAGAGGAGATGGTGCACTACACATCAATTGTAGAACGACAACTATGCGAGGGCCGCCGCTGTTCAGCCACCAATACGCCAAGTTCGAAACCATCATGGACTCGAACCGAGTCTTCTCCATTATATTCAAACCCTACTCGACCTCGAGCATAGCCCGGGCAACTCGTTTGTCCTTTTGATCATCCTACACCACAAACCAGCTGTAGGCCCGAGCCTACATCATCCACACCTACACGACTGCTACCTACACAGCTAAATCAACCAATTCAGCCACCTAATGCAACCCTGAACCAAGCCAGAGATATTAAATGCCATAAATGTCAAGGTTTGGGTCATTTTCAAGCTCAATGTCCGAATCAGCGAGTTCTGTTCATTATCGAACAAAATAAACTTGAATCATCCAGTGAAGATGAGTTAGAGCAGCCCACAGGTGACACCAAGGCTGAAGAAAAGATGTTCGAAGTTGAGGAAGAAGAAGAGCCAGAGTTGAACCATGTCAGCTGATATGACCCGGACAATGTCTAGACTGAATCTCAGATACACGTGGAAGACTTTAAGGAACGCAACACGTCAGTAATGAAGAAATTCAATCCAATTAACAATACGACTAAATAAATGAATTAATATTTAAACTAAATACTCGAATGGTTCTAAAATAATTAATCTAGAACAATCAAGACACTAGACTTTGACACAAATTAAGAAACACGAAACCAAATACCCAAGGTTGAAAGTGGTCGAAGGTTTAGGGTTAGGTTAAGGAAAATAAGGTCGTGTAAGGTTGGTGAAGAAGGGTTTGGAGTAGATAGGGTATGATAGAGTTTGATAGAACTTACGATATTGATGGATCTGGATGACGAAGTATTGGACACGATTGGGAAGCTTGATGTTGGATCTCGAACTTCGTCTTGGTATCGTGGTGAGTGGCCGATGAAGATGATAGGATGGCTGCCGTCGAGTGATGTAGGATGAAGGATGAACACATCGATGTAAATCACAACCCGATAATTGCCTAGTATCTCGAATGTACCACAAGGCCAAAATATTTAAGTTGATCTTCGATAGCGAGTTCCCAATAATCCCTCAAGTGAATTAAGAACGTTCCCCTGAAATAAGACCTAGAGATGCTATCCTCTATGAATGATGATTTTCGAGCAAAAACCAACAAAATGCTTGAGGGGGTTGAGACACAATTGAATGCAATGGAAAAAATCTTCATTAATGTCTAAAATATCAATGACACAGGGATCCCCTATTTATAGTGTCTTGGGGAACGAAAATCCTAGCTAAAAGGGCCAAAAATTCAAGGCCAAAAAGACTCAAGCTTGTACTAGAAAATTACCTAGACTAGAATTCTAATTAAGGTAGGAAATTACCTTAAATAAAACCTAGTCAACCTTGACTCTAATAAAATCAAAAAATACATAAATAAATTAATAAAAACTAACCCTAATTAAACAATATATTATAGTATAAAATAATACTATAGTGTAGTACGAAAATCCCATGCAAAACATGCACAATTTGGACGACGTCAGATAGCACGGTTTGTGCTTCTCTAGCACGGGCCGAGCTAGGTTGTTTCACAAAATTTTGTAATTCTCAGTCCGTGCTAGGTTGTTTCACCAAATCAGCTCCCCGGCAACGGCGCCAATTTTGATGCGCGGTCGTTTCGCGCTCAAAATAAATTTGTAATGCTCCTGTGCCCACAGCGAGCGTAGCTAGATTGTGAGTACGGGTCGATCCCACAGAGAGCTGATGTGATTCCACCTTCGAGTCACCAATCAAAAAGGGGGGTTTTGTGTTGTCACTGTACTAAAAGTAAATCTGCAAAATAACACTAAAAGGAAATATCAAATAATAAAATATCTGGCATTTGAACTAGAATTGGTTTAAGTATAAAATAACTCGATCATGGGCACACCGATTTTCATACATGTTAAGTCACCCAGTTATAGGGACCGGATTCCTCTCTGCATCCCCCCATTCATCCTTTCATTTTAGGCTTAAAAGCGATTCCTCATCAAGTAAACCCCTAACCTATCATCCACCCCCCGGTTCCCCTAAGAGATGTAAATGAATAGACAGCAGTGTGCCTCTAGATGAACCCAGATCTGTTGTGTTTACCGATTTCTCATGTGCCCACAACAACCCATCGATTCCCTTATTACTATATGAATCAACACACAGTCACGATTCGCCAATTCAATTAATAGTGGTGTGCCCTCTATGTCTAACGAGTGATCAACCACATTGGGTATTTAAGACACACACTCACGTGGAACAGGTTCAAGAATCGACAGAAACCTATCATGCATTACTATGCCCATTTCGGCCTCACGAGTTCAGATTTGTACTTAAACCATTTTCATTGTTCAAACACCAGAAATAAGGATCTAGCCAAACAGGCTAGACATAATTAAAATAGCAGAAATTAAAGACATAATTATAAAGAAAACTTACGAATTTATTAGGCAAAAATCTCAACTCCAACGATGAGAAACATAAACATAATCCTAAGTTCCAATGGCTTAAGGCATATTGGATTGTTTGTAGCTGCCTAAGTAGCGTACGAAAATGAAATGCAGAAAAGTAAAATTGTAGCAATGTTTCTGACTTCAAAAGCTCCATTTCCAAAAAATAAAACTATCTTAAATAGTTACATTTTTGAGTTTGAGTTTCCCCAACAAACTGGGGTCTTCACTGGCTTCCGGATCCGGCGTGCCCTATCCTGATCTGTCTGGATAAGCCTTATCCAGTTTGTTGATCAAATCCTTATTTTTTAGGGATTGGCTTTATCACTTCATCTCCAAGCCTCCAGCAGTCCTTATCTCATCTATCTCTGAGTTGCCACGCCTCTTAGGAGTCCAGCTTATCACCAACTCTTATTCGGATATGCAACTATTATTCACCCCTCTTTCCTTCAACTGAATCCCGAAATTCACGCATGTGCCCATTCTGGCATGTGGTTGAGTCTGCGCGAGCAATGTGGGCATGGCATCATCTGGTCAGCTCCATCCATTTCTGATATGCCCATTCTGTCTCCCGAATATAAGATTGATGCTGAAGAAGTTCCTTGTGCCTCTGAATGCGGTTTATAGCGATGAGATAATCATGAATAATTGGGCATAAAATGCCCTTTGACCGCCACCTGGTTCTTTTCGACTTAAAACATACTAAAAAGGACATTTATGACGAACAAAATGCCCATAAAAACATGAAATAAATGGACTTATCATACCCACACACTTTAGACATGATTGTCCTCAAGCATGGGATACAACGCGTCCAGGAAAACAAAAGAAAAGAAAGAGAAAAGAAACAGACTCACAAGAAACAAGCCTGCAAACTGTTAATCAGTGTGGGCACATCAACTTTAATTTTCCAACAAAATTGCAAAGTTCCAGCACACTAAAAAAAGATAAAAAATGAGTTTAGCTTGGTAATCCTCACAAACACTCTTCACTCAGTGTTTAGGCTCAGTGTATACACTCAATTCAATACATTCTGTACCTATTCGTCCCATAAGCTTGATAAAGTTCTGCTGTCAATCTCGAGTAACCATAGATGCACAAGTATCAATAGGGCTTTTTAGGCTGAAGTGGGCATTTCATAATAGAAAAATTTATTACCTGTACAATCTCTCTCTCTCTCTTTTTTTAATCAACTACCCTCTTATACCCTATTCGGACAATAAATATTTCTTTATCTGGGCATTCTGAACACTTAAGACTAGGGGGAATTTATTCTCTTTTTTTTATCATTTTTTTTCTTTCTCTTTTTTTCCCCCTATCTTTTTCTGGCCTTTTCACATCCCCAACAATTATGCCTCTTCTTTTTTTCTTTTTCTGTTTTTTCAGACTTTTGTAATGCCCTGGCTATATATTATTATCCCAAACAAAAAAATCTGCCAGGGCATTTCATAGGCTCAAAAGGGCTGCAAGGCTGAGTTGCTGGTGGGTCAATTTATATCACAGTGGCTCAGCAAAAGATGGCCTATATCATCTACATATGCATCAACAATTTCAAGATCCTTAAGCAGAACAATGGCAAGTTCTAGAACTCCTAAGCACAGAATGTTCACACATGAAGAAAAGAAAGATGTGAAATAGGCATACATCATTAGGCTCAAATCTTCCCAGGGCATGCTAAACTCTTTCGTCATCCCTATCTTACTGTGGGCATGCTGATTTTGAAAAAAATAATTAAATTGAATATATCAAAAGCAATGGCCACACGAACTCACAGAAAGCATGCTTAACAGAGACACTGACCACCAACACACTTTGCACGAGGCAAAGTGTTTAAACAAACTCAACAAGAACTGGAATGCCCCTACCCACACACTTTGCACTAGGCAAAGTGGGTGAATAAGGGCAACACAAATAAACAAAAACCTAATCTAAAAGATAAAGAACCAGGATCAGTCGGTTGCGTATGCTGGTTAGGTGAACCCAGCATGTTTGAAGTAGGCAATAAGGGTTGCCTCCATGCGGGTCAACTTTTCATTAGTCTGAAACTGGGCCTTCTCCACCATCTCCAATTTCCTCTCCGATCCTAACCTGCAGATCACATCTTTTTCCAAAACAAGCGTAAAATTGCTCCTAAACTAGTTTAATTAACTGGAAAATTTATTTAAATAAATTAAAAAAAAGAAATAAAATAAATAAAACCTGGGTTGCCTCCCAGTAGCGCCCTAGTTACTGTCGTGGGCATGACTCTCCTTTGTTCAGATATTACTGGGCTCCACGAGCCATACTGCTCTTTCTTCAGAGTCGATGTGCCCCAATTAAGCTTTCAGTCTATGCCCATTTACTTTGAAATGTCTTCCTATTTTCGAATTTTTTACTTCTATTACCTCATTAGGAAATTCAGCATGCACTTCAAATGGCCCGACCCATTTGGTCTTTAGACTTCCTCCCATGAGCTTGAATTTGGAATGATAAAGCAGTACTTATTGCCCTCGAGTGAACCTTTTCCATTTCACAACCGGATCATGGAGTCCTTTCATTCTTTCTTCATAGAGAATATCATCATCATAGACTTCCATGCCCTTTTCTTCTGATTCTTGGGTCTGAAACTTTTTGTTGTGCCCAACTTGCTCTCCATTAAGCTTCTGAATGCCCCATGGTGGCTTGTGTTCCAACTTCGGCGTTAGCATAGTAGAAGGTAGCATTCTGTCACTATCGCTTCTTGTGGACACATTGTAATTCACTACTCCAGGTGGCATCTCCTTAAGTGAATGAAGTATCTTAATTGCATCTTGAATTTCATCATCTTCATCAAGGGCATCTTGATCAGTCAGTCCTTCCTGTAATGCCCTTTTTAGAGGTTCTCGATTGCTCATCATTGAGAGAGTAGGCTGGAATGGTGCATCAAAGAGATCCACAAAATTCACATTTTCCGTATTAGGTGGGTGCTTCATGGCTTCGAAAATGTTGAATGTAACCTTTTCTCCATCAAATTCACACGTTAGTGTGCCCTTGTCGACATCAATTTGTGTGCGAGCTGTTTTCATAAAAGGTCTCCCCAGCAAAAGAACTGATGATCTCGTTGTTGTGCCCATATCAAGCACATAGAAATCCACTGGGAATATCATCTCGTCCACCTTAACTAGCACATCTTCGATCAGCCCCTCTGGATACACATTCGATATGTCTGCCAACTGAATGACCACACGAGTTGGTTGCAGAGGTCCCAACTTCAATTCATTAAAAATTGACAGGGGCATGACGTTTATTGATGCCCCCAGATCCAGCATGGCCTTTTCGACCCTTTTTTCTCCAATGATCCACGGTATTGTGAACATGCCTGGATCATCACACTTTTTTGGCATCTTCTTCTGAATTACAGCTGACACATTCTCTCCCACAAGGAACTTAGCATCATCCTTAAACCGTATCTTTCTGGTACACAACTTCTTCAGAAAATGGGCATACCGTGGAACTTGTTTAATGGATTCAAGTAGTGGAATGTTGATTTCCACTTTGCGGAAAACTTTCAGCATCTCACTCATCTCTTCTTCCTTCCTATTTTGTGCTAATCTGCCTGGAAAATGAGGTTTTCTTGCAATTTTCTGTTTCTCTCGAATGGGCTCCAGAGTAGGCTGACTGACTTCCTGTGCCCCATTCTCCGATGATTGTTCTTTTCTTGTGGGCACATCATTTTTCATTTTAGCTGAGCAGACCACTTCCGGTAAATCCTTCCCACTCTTTAAGGTCACAGCATTAACTTGTTCATGAGGCTCTCCATTTGGGATAGAAGTTTACCAATTTTTATTTCCAATCTATGAACCGTTTGGTTTAATTGAGCAATTTGTTTGCTCATATGTGCAATGTCCGCTCTTGTCTCTTGCTTAAATTTTTCATTCTCTTGCGCAGCCTTCATGTTTTCTTCTGCCAAGGCTTGGACTAAATCTTCCAACCTCGATCTCATTTTTTCTTCTGGTGGTGGAGGTCGCATGGGTGGAGCATCTTCAGGCCTTCTCCATCTGAAGTTATCATGGTCTCGCCAACCTGAATTGTATGTTTCAGAGTGAGGATCGTATCTCCACTGATAGTTGTTGTGCCCTTCTACAGCATTAACTTCTTGTATCTCTTCCTGCATTGGGCATTCAGCGGTAAAATGAAGCACATTTTTACACACCCCACATGGTCATGGATTTCTTCCTGTGATTGCTACTGTAACAGCCTTTCCAATTTGTTCACATAGCTTTTCAATCATGCTCTCATCATTGGATGATTTCCCAAACACATTTACGCTCCTTGTGCCCTCTCCACCAAAATCTCAACTGTCTTCAGCCATCTCGGTCAGAATTCTAAAAGCTTCAGTTGGTCTCTTGTTCAATATAGACCCTCCACAAGATGCATTAACAATCGTCCTCTCATGTGGCCTTAAACCTCCAACAAAATTTTGGATCAGATCATGATCAGTTATCTGGTGCTGTGGGCATTTCGCCAGCATATTCTGGAAACGGTCCCAGTAATCATAGAAACTCTCATTCGTGCCCATTTTCAGACTTCCGATCCTTCTTCTCATCTCCTGCACTATGGAAGCTGGAAAATACTTCTCCAAAAATTTTTGTTGAAGTTCTCCCCATGTGGTCACGCTACCAGTCTGCAGAGTGTACAACCAGTCCCGTGCCCCATCTTGAAGAGTGAAAGGGAACGAGAATAGTCAAACATATTCTTCCCTTCCATGATCTGATGGTTGAGTTTGGCAAACCATCTCGAAATCTTGCAAATGCCTTTGAGGATCCTCTCCAGCCATCCCATGAAATTTAGGCAAGATTTGGATGAAGCTTGCTTGCAGGTCCCATGTCTGCATGACTGCTGGGATCGTAATGCCCATTGGGTGAAGATTCATGTTATTCGGAAAGACTAACTGTCTCAAAGTTCTTCCTTCGACGGCCATATTATCAGCGTGGCCGTTCTCAAATTGTTCTTCCTCCTCGTGCCCTGCTTCTTCTCGATCTTCTGGTGGTGGTGTGGGCTCACGAGGTCTATTTGCAGCTCGACGTGCTCTCTTCGCTGCTACTCTGTTCTTCCTTGAAGTTTTCTCTATCTCCGGATCGTACAATAGATTTTCTCCTGAAGAAGTCCTGGGCATCAACTTCCAGGCACACCAGCTTGGAAAGTAAAATCACTGGAAATCAGCTTCCCGGCAACGGCGCCAATTTTGACGTGCGGTCGTTTCGCACTCAAAATAAATTTGTAATGCTCTTGTGCCCACAGCGAGCGTAGCTAGATTGTGAGTACGGGTCGATCCCACAGAGAGCTGATGTGATTCCATCTTCGAGTCACCAATCAAAAAGGGGGGTTTTGTGTTGTCACTGTACTAAAAGTAAATCTGCAAAATAACACTAAAAGGAAATATCAAATAATAAAAGTTCTGGCATTTGAACTAGAATTTGGTTTAAGTATAAAACAACTCGATCATGGGCACACCGATTTTTATACATGTTAAGTCACCCAGTTATAGGGACCGGATTCCTCTCTGCATCCCCTCATTCATCCTTTCATTTTAGGCTTAAATGCGATTCCTCGTCAAGTAAACCCCTAACCTATCATCCATCCCCCGGTTCCCCTAAGAGATGTAAATGAATAGACAGCAGTGTGCCTCTAGACGAACCCAGATCTGTTGTGTTTACCGATTCCTCATGTGCCCACAACAACCCATCGATTCCCTTATTACTATATGAATCAACACACAGTCACGATTCGCCAATTCAATTAATAGTGGTGTGCCCTCTATGTCTAACGAGTGATCAGCCACATTGGGCATTTCAGACACACACTCACGTGGAACAGGTTCAAGAATTGACAGAAACCTATCATGCATTACTATGCCCATTTCGGCCTCACGAGTCCAGATTTGTACTTAAACCATTTTCATTATTCAAACACCAGAAATAAAGATCTAGCTAAGCAGGCTAGACATAATTAAAATAGCAGAAATTAAAGACATAATTATAAAGAAAACTTACGAATTTATTAGACAAAAATCTCAACTCCAATGATGAGAAATATAAACATAATCCTAAGTTCCAATAGCTTAAGGCCTATTGGATTGTTTGTAGCTGCCTAAGCAGCGTACGAAAATGAAATGTAGAAAAGTAAAATTGTAGCAATGTTTCTGACTTCAAAAGCTCCATTTCCAAAACATAAAACTAGCTTAAATAGTTACATTTTCGAGTTTGAGTTTCCCCAACAAACTGGGGTCTTCACTGGCTTCTGGATCCGGCGTGCCCCATCCTGATCTATCTGGATAAGCCTTATCCAGTTTGTTGACCAAATCCCTATTTTTTGGGGATTGGCTTTATCACTTCATCTCCAAGCCTCTAGCAGTCCGTATCTCATCTATCTCTGAGTTGCCACGTCTCTTAGGAGTCCAGCTTATCACCAACTCTTATTCGGATATGCAACTATTATTCACGCCTCTCTCCTTCAACTGAATCCCGAAATTCACATATGTGCCCATTCTGGCATGTGGTTGAGTCTGCGCGAGCAATGTGGGCATGGCATCATCTGGTCAGCTCCATCCATTTCTGATATGCCCATTCTGTCTCCCGAATATAAGATTGATGCTGAAGAAGTTCCCTGTGCCTCTGAATGCGGTTTATAGTGACGAGATAATCATGAATAATTGGGCATAAAATGCCCTTTTGGCCAGACTCGACCTCCGAAATGCCCTTTGACCGCAACCCGGTTCTTTTCGACTCAAAACAGACCAAAAAGGACATTTATGACGAACAAAATGCCCATAAAAATATGAAATAAATGGACTTATCAGACACCATCAACTGCCGTCTCTTCCACCATAAGACAGCCCCCTAATGGCCCCTTAGCTCGTGGTAAAACATCCGGTATAACTGTAGACGAAGCTAAAAATCACAACTTATTTATTACAGTTAAAGGATTCGAGAAAATAATTAAAGCCAGTAAGCCCCTTGTACTCTTATCATTTAAGAGCAGTGCTACTAACGAATATTCTTTGCTTAGTATTGTGTAGCCTATTTTGGACAAGTTCAAAGATGTATTTTCAGACGAGATCCCAAGTGGTTTGCCGCCAATTTGAGAAATTGAGCATCAAATCGACTTTCATCCTGGAGCTGTCTTATCGAATCGGCCAGCATACCGCACGAGTCCCGAAGAGATAAAAGAGATTGATTATCAAGTCAAGGAGTTGTTGGAGAAAGAGCAAATCCGTGAGTCTATGAGCCCGTGTGCCGTTCTGAAAAGAACAACGAGTGGAGAATATGCATGGATTTCCTTGCCATTAACAAGATCACGGTAAAGTATCACTTTACCATCCCTAGGTTAGACGACATGCTTGATGAGTTATTTGGTTCTCGAGTCTTTTCTAAAATTGATTTGCGTTCTGGATATTTTCAAGTTAGAATGAATGAAGGGGATGAATGGAAAACTGCATTTAAGATAAAGCATGGTTTATATGAGTGGCTTGTTATGCCTTTTGGTATCACTAATGCACCGAGCACATTTATGCGCTTAATGAATCATGTTTTGCATGATGTGATTGCAAAATTCGTGGTTATGTATTTTGATGATATTCTAATTTATAGCAGCACAACACATGCATACCTTGAGCACCTTAAACGTGTATTCATGATTTTGAGGGAGTCGAAATTGTATGAAAATATGTCTAAGTGTTCATTTTATTTAGAAAAAGTCATCTTTTTAGGCTTCGTTGTGAGTAAACATGGCATAGAGGTCGATCGATCTAAGATTAAAGCAATCAAAGATTGGCCAACCCCAAAAACCGCGAGTGATGTTCGGTCTTTTCATGGTTTACCTGGGTTTTATCGTCATTTTGTATGCAATTTCTCTAGCATAGTTGCACCTCTTACTGAGCTAAGTAAGAAGAACTAAAAATTTGAATGGGGTAAAGCACAAGAGCATGCGTTTAATGTGTTAAGGTCTAAACTGTGTCATGTGTCTATTTTAGTTTTACTTGACTTTTCTAAATCTTTGAGATCGAGTGTGATGCCTCAGGCATAGGGATTGGTGCTGTTTTGATGTAGGAACACCGTCTAGTGGCTTATTTTAGTGAAAAATTGAACGTTACAGCCTTTAGGTATTCTACATACGATAAGGAGTTGTACGCATTGAAGAGATCATTGGAAATATGGCAACACTATCTATGGCTAAAGGAGTTCATGATTCACACCGATCATAAGTCTTTGAAGCATTTGAAAGGCCAACAAAGTTTGAACAAGAGGCACGTGCATTGGGTAAAGTTCATCGAGTCCTTACCGTACATCATCAAGTACAAAAAGGGTGAGGAAAAGGTCATGGTCGATGCTCTATCTAGAAGGTACACACTTTTGAACCTTATGAATGCTAAGATGTTAGGTTTTGAGTCCATTAAAGCTTTGTATGAATCTGATCCGTTTTTCGCATCAATTTATGGAACTTTTTCGAATAAACATAAGTCTTATGATGGTTTTTATATGCATGATGGTTTCTTGTTTAAAGAGTCGCAATTGTGCATTCCAACATGTTCTATGTGTGAGCTGCATGTGTTAGAATCACATGCGAGAGGTTTAATGAGTCATTTTGGTGTATCTAAGACATTAAGCCTATTGCATGAACATTTTTATTAGCCGCATATGAAGAAATATGTTGAGAGGGTTCATAGTCGATGCATTACATCTCATAGAGCTAAGTCTACATCACACCCATTTGGATTATACACACCATTACCCGCGCTATCTTCACATTGGGTTGATATTTCCATGGATTTTATTCTTGGTTTACCTAGGTCTAGATCGGGTAAGGATTCCGTATTTGTTGTAGTTGATAGGTTTTCAAAGATGGCTCATTTTATTGCATGTAAAAAGGTCGACGATGCTGTTGTTGGGGTTTTTTCGAATTAAACCACCACAGGATCCTTTTAGTTATTCTTTAATCCTAATGTCATGTATGTTATACATTTATGCAGCTCATATGCTTTAATAAACCGAGTTTAATAAATGTGCATAGCCGGTTTTCGATTCTACTAAAAGCAGAAATATAGAATACCGAAAAATGACTTACAAATTAAATGACGGGTTGGGGACAAGATTAAAGGTCTAATCTTGCTATTGTGTATTATGTAAATGGCGCCCCTTATAGTGTAATTCAACTCCTTGATCTTCTGTTGTATTCTCAGACTGTATCTAGATTCAGGGTGTGCTGCAATCTACTGGATCGGTATGCAAGTTGTGGAAATAAAGAGAACACAAGAGGAGCTGATCATTAACCTTCTAAATTTCATCCCCCACCCTCTTATTTATAAGGGGGTGGGCGAAATTCAGTGTCCCAACCCTACTGGGCTTGGGTCTCTATATCTTTTTCCATCTCCAGTCCATTAAAGCCATATTGGGCTACAACAGGGATCTAGAAGAATATTAAATTGGCCTACTAATTTATTTAATTTTCAATATCCAATAAACTTAGGATATAATTAAATAAATTAAGTATTATTTTTATTCCACTAAAGAAATAATACTGACCTACCAATTTAATACATATTTCTGAATATGCTTTCTCCTTTAGTCCAGCCATTCACCGTGTTTAAGATATAATACCCATTAATTAATTATGTAAGTGGAGCGTCATTTTTCACCAAAAATAAATGTTCCGACTTTCGTCGGCAAGCCCACACTGCAGAGTACAGTGGCGAGCAGGATCGTCTCCCAAAGGACCGGTGAGATTTACTCTTGACTTTCAGTCTGCGTGCCCAAACTTCCAGAAACGTGTTTTGTATGAATTATGTAGCAAACTAAATTAAAGAATTAAACGGACAACTATCGAAAATATGTGTGCAAACGAACTGAATTAAATCAATTATAAAAAGGGTATTCCGGATCCAACAAACTCCACTCCACTTATAACACCAATCACATATGCAAGAATTAATTAATCAAACCATGCAAATTAGTTATAGTCATCGAAGACGCTTCTGACATGACCTAATCTTTCCATACTGTTTCGATAATTAAGAAGACGCTTCATTAATTATTCCCCTAATCGACTGACAACTGTAAGAGACGCTCTATGAGTTTAATGAGCCGATAGCAATGAGCACAAGAAAGACCTGATTCTTAACTTACAGACTCTGATGCAGGACTGTAAAATTAACTCCATTATTCCCCTAGTCTTTGAGCGACCGTTTTACCACTTATTAAACCTAAACCACCATTACGTATGGCCGATTTAATTGGCTAGTAATTAATCACAACCTACCAAATATTTGCAACTATTCAATAGACTTAGAATAATTAACAACCCGAAATCCAAGAATAACAGATACATGCATCAATTAATTATGAACAAACAATTAGATCTCACAGTTATATAAGCGGAGCTTCGTCGTCATCACCTGAATACGAATAAATTAGCTACTTTGCATGCTGGAATCGATCAACAAGAAATTGTATAATTACGCTATGATGATCTCGAAGAGAAGAGAAAATAGAACTGAATTAAAACTGTTCGCTGCCTTCGTTCCTCGTTCCTAGCGTGCGTGATGATTCAAAAATAAACTAAATACCTAATATATATTTACAATCCATAAAAGATAGAGTTCTAAATAGGAAATAACATCCTAATCTAGGTAAATCCCATGCAAAATACTTTAAGAGGTAGTAGAGAAGGATTTTCGCGTCCAGGTTCACGCGTGGGCCGAGAACTGGGCTCAGCAAGCCCAAAACGTATTCTGGACCGGGCCTCCAGAAAACTATTTCAATCCTCCAGTTGCATGCCCTTTGCAGCTTGCTCTGCTCGAACTTCTCCCTTTCCTTTACTTGTATCTTTTCTTGCACCAAAAACCCTGCCTCTCTTCTCCATATTACACCATGTCCCTACATAACTTAACAACATATCAAAGCACCAAAATACACAAATATAGGATAGATAATAAGGAGAAAAGTCACCAAAAAGTCGTGATAATAGCAAGTAGAATATGTCCTATCAAATCCCCCCACACTTAACCCTTGCTCGTCCTCGAGCAACATAAATAAGAACAAAGAAAACATCAAGAACAAAAATAGACTCAACAAGGATGAATGACCAAGCATCAACAACCCAAATCAATGAGAACTCAGAGCATAAGCTGTGATATATCAATCCACAAACCACCAACCAATTTGTTCAAGAAACATGCCAACACTCTGTCAATCAAGTTAGAATTATGCTTCACAATCCAGCCTCACCAAGATTCACTCTTCATCACTCAACGAAATCAGATCAGGAGGCCTATTCACTCAAAGATCATGACTAGCTATTTTCAGCATAGAATTGCTCAGTTGTCATCAAAATCATCACTCTTCAGGCTCATCACAAATCGCAAGGTCTTTCCCTCTTTGGTTGTAATGGGGCTTAGGCGCATGGGGTAGGGTGTTTTTGGCTAATGTGGCTAAGTGAAATCAGGTAAGTGTAGATATGAATGTCTCTGTGGAGTGTAGCCGCAACAAAAATCCTTTCTTTTTAGCTTAAAACAGGGCTTCTTTCAAAAGTGGGAGCATATTAAGTTTTGCTCTTCTCCATACCATTCTCCTTAATCTTTTCTCCATTTTTTTTTCTTTCTTCTTTCTTTTCTTTCTTCTATTTTTTTCGAGGAGCAGGGTGTAAGAATTTCTGATTCTTTTGTCACTTTCGGCCCTCAATTCTTTCAACATCGCAGCTCAAACAACAAGTCATACAAAACATGCCTGATTCCAAGGACAAAAACGGTCAAAAGAAAAGCAAAGGCTATTTTATAGTGGCTGTAAGCAATGAAAATAGATCTATTAAGCTCAAAGGGGCTCACTAATTGACAATGAATGGGCAGGGCATTTTCTTTTGGTTTAGTAGCTCGGGTATCCCTAATGCCTTGATCATTTTTGTGAATGAAACCAAAAGGTAACAATAAAATGACAGCAAAGCAATTCAAGCATCGAATAGCCTAGTCAGATAACACTCATCAACAAAA
The DNA here is from genome assembly GCA_026008535.1 of Perilla frutescens. Taxonomy (NCBI): domain Eukaryota; kingdom Viridiplantae; phylum Streptophyta; class Magnoliopsida; order Lamiales; family Lamiaceae; genus Perilla; species Perilla frutescens. The sequence goes on from BRKX01000004.1 coordinate 21,482,557, forward strand.
AACTTCGAGCTCTTAATTCATGTACGCTTGCAGGCTCAAGAACTCACAATTTGTAGGCTTAGAAAATAGTGATTGGAAACATGATTCATCATCCCAGATTTCATCCAAAACATGGCATATTCTATCACAAATTCAACCTATCATCCAGTCAAACCATTTACAGCTCATCCATCCTTACTCTCATCGATTTAAGCTACCAACACTTAAGCAAAATCCCAAAAACCAAAGATAACTGACTCAAAAAAAAATTTATTGTTAATTTCACATAGATAAAAACATGAACAACCTAAGTGTCCCCCCCACACTTGAAAAAGACAGCGTCCTCACTGTAGGAAGGGGTACAAACCTACTAACAAGACAACATCAGAAAAAGACAAAACCAAAACCAAACAGTACTCAGGCAAACAAAGATTATCAAGGGAGGGATAAGAGAGAACTAACTCTGATCCGCCAAATGGCGGATCACTTGTTCCATTACGTCCAGGTGACCATCAATCTCATCCAGCCGGCGGCCAACGTTGTCCTCAAGTCGAGCGGTGGCAGCGGTGATCAACTCCTCAATCACCGGGAGGAGGGAGGAAGCAGCAGGCCCTGCAGAAATAGATCGATGCGGGTCTTCAATGCCCGGCTGGGTAAGCTGATAATGGCCCTGATCATTCACAAACAACAACTTCATAGCAGCAAAGTCCTCCAACCGGAAGAACATGGGAGGCAAGGGATCGGGATCAGAAATAGGAATACGAAGTCTCTTAGCAAGTAAAGTAACAAAACATCCTAAGGGAGCTCGGCAGAGGGTGTGATGAGCACTGAAATGCCATCGCTTGGCAAGCCAATACCCAAAGTTCACCTTGATCCCAGAATGCATACAATCAAGCAAAAACAACTCTTGCACAGTCACTAACTTCAACATGTCCAAATGACCAAAAACGTTAGCAGATAAGAACCTATGACAAAGTCTAAGGGCATCATCTTTCAAATGGGCTCCCTTAGAGGAGCGAGAGTTGTAGGACTCATCTATCGAAAGCTTAGCCCAAGTTTCATTAGCCGTTTGAGAGAAAACAGCAGGGACATCACAGAAAGATGACTTATACTCATCTTCAAGCACAGAGGCATCAGACTCAAAACCAAGCACAATGTTCAAATTGGTAATCGACATATGAAACTTCCTACCACCTAGCACGAATACAATGGCATGTCTATCCTCGAGCCCTCTCAAGGCATCAAAATCAAAGGAGGATAAGAATTCCACAACTAAAGCACGATGTACATCAACAGAAATATCAAGTAGCTTATCCCATCCAATACCAATGAAGAAACTTCTAATACGATCGTTAACTCCTAGCACAGTAATATTAGACCAATCGAAAAGGCGCGCACCGATGAGAACACGGTGGGTGTTTAAGTCGTTACGGCGCTGTACCTCATCTTGTGGCAGAAAAGCCGGGAGGGCAGAACTCGAAGAAGCTGCGGGTGCTTTTCCCTTTGTCCCCTTCTTTGATTGCTTGGCCGGGGCAGAGGTGGAAGGCAGCGGGTCTGAGATAGGGGATGGAATGCTAGCGCTCTCCGGTGGAGGAGTGGCGGCGTGCGGCGGTGAGGCAGCGGGCGGCGGACTCGCTCGTGAGGGTGAATTTGCCGGAGAAAATGGCGGTGATGGCTGGTGGTCTGCCGGTGGTGGTGACTCGGTGGTGGGAGGCTTTCATCGCTTGGTGGTGGTGGAGGAACCCACCTCGGCCCGGCGTTTTAGTACACGGTGAAGGAAGGGCGGAGGTTGGTTGATTTCAGGGGAAACGGCAGTCGGAGATGGTAGAGGCGAAACGACCGGTGTCGATGGTGTATGTGGTGCGGCTTTCTCGGTAGATGGAGGTGGTGGGTCTGGGACAGTAGCCTTTCGCTTGGCGGCTAAGGATCACTTCTTTCCCATGGCGGTTAACGGTGAGTATGGACGGAGAAGTGGGCGGCGGTGGCGGTTGTGGAAAGGCGGGAAGATGAACGGTTGTGTGACTTCTGCAAACAAAATGAGAAGGGGGGTAAAAATTTGAAAGGGTGGTGAAATTAATGAAGTGTGGGGTGAAATAGAATTAGGGGTTAGGGTTACGTGAAAATTAAATCCCAAATCAACTATAGACATTTTGCAATTATGTCCCTGCAAAAAAAAATGAATTTCCTAAATCCCCCCCCCCACACTTGAATTAGCGGTTACTTCCAAAACCGCTCCTCCGTAGGCAGTGTGCCCTTGCGGCATGGAACATTATGGTTCCTCCCCTCCTCTTTTGTTTTTGCTATTTGTTTTTTTTATAAGATAGCAGAATTAAAAGGACAGAAAAAAATAGAAAATTAGAGTAAGAAAAAGAAGAAAGCGATAATGGAAAAAAGAAAAGGAATAAGGAACAAGAAATCGGGTTGCCTCCCGAGAAGCGCCGTTAGTTAACGTCGAAGGCTCGATGGTGTGGAGCAGCTAGTGGTGAATTATCGGGGCTGCAAGATCAACCCCATCAAAACTTGAGAAGGTGATGTCGGCACAATATGGCTTGAGCAATTGGCCGTTCACCTTTAATATTTTGTGAGTATCAAGACTGCGAATTTCCACAGCACCATGTGGACTGATAGCTACTACTTCAAAGGGGCCCATCCAGTGAGACTTGAGTTTACCGGGCATGAGGCGGAAGCGAGCATTGAAAAGTAACACTTTCTGGCCAACCTCAAAAGTTTTCCTCCGGATATATTTGTCGTGCAATAGCTTGGTACGATCCTTGTAAGAACTTGCACTATCATATGCCTCCAAATGGATTTCTTCGAGCTCTTGTAACTGATAGCGGCGTTCGGGACCGGCCAGTCGAGGATCCAAGTTGCACTGTTTCACGGTCCAAAAAGTGCGATGTTCCAGCTCTACGGGAAGATGGCACTATTTCCCAAAAATCAGACGGTAAGGGGACATCCCGATAGGCATTTTGAAAGCCGTGCGGTATGTCCATGCAGCATCATCTAGTCGCAGACTCCAGTCCTTGCGGTTTGGGCATACGGTTTTCTCCAGAATATTTTTGATCTCACGATTGGACACTTCAGCCTGACCGTTAGACTGTGGGTGGTATGCCGTGGCAACTCGATGGGTGACTCCATACTTCTTGAAAAGAGCTTCTAAGATGCGGTTGCAAAAGTGCGTGCCTTGGTCACTGATGATAGCTCGAGGAACACCAAAGCGTTGAAAAATTTGCGTTTTGAGGAATTTGGCAACAACCTTAGAATCATTGGTTTGGGTAGCTTTAACTTCAACCCACTTGGAAACGTATTCCACGGCTAATAGAATGTAGGAGTGGCTGAAGGAGCTTGGAAACGGGCCCATGAAATCCATGCCCCAAACATCAAAGATCTCACAAATCAAGATAGGGACTTGAGGCATCTCATTCTTCGAAGAAATGTTACCAAGGCGTTGGCAACGATCACAGTTCTTGCAAAAGAAGTAGGCGTCTTTGAAGATTGTCTCCCAATAGAAACCACAGTCTAAGATCTTGCGGGCTGTTCTTCTTGGGCCAAAGTGGCCGCCACATGCGTGGGCATGACAGAAGCTTAGGATGGATGGAATCTCTTTCTCAGGAATACATCGTCTAATGACTTGATCGGCACAAGTTTTCCACAAATATGGCTCGTCCCAGATGAAATACTTGGCTTGGCTCTTCAACTTGTTCTTTTTGGTGGATTCAAAGCCTTTGGGGAAAATTCCAGTGGTGAGAAAATTCACCAAGTCAGCGTACCAGGGTGCCCTTTCCGCAGCTGCAAGAAGAAGCTCATCTGGAAAATCATCCGGTATGGGCATACCGTCGGATGTAATCAACAGTCTACTCAAATAGTCCGCGACATGATTCTCGGCTCCCTTCTTATCTTTAATTTCCAAATCAAATTCTTGTAAAAGGAGTATCCAACGAATAAGGCGTGGTTTAGACTCTTTTTTGGACAGAAGATATTTGAGGGCAGCATGATCAGTGTACACCACAACCTTGGATCCAACAATATAAGATCAAAATTTCTCACAAGCGAAAACCACGACTAGAAGCTCTTTTTCAGTAGTTGTGTAGTTGCATTGAGCCGAGTTGAGAGTTTTTGAAGCATAGTAAATAACATGACTGTACTTCTCAATCTTTTGTCCAAGGACAACTCCAATAGCATAGTCACTTGCATCGCACATGAGCTCAAACGGGAGTCCCCACTGCGGTGGCTGAATTATGGGCGCCGAGGTCAGGTTTTCTTTCAACAAATCAAAAGCTTCTTTACACTTGTCATCAAAGATAAAAGGGGTGTCTTTCTGCAGCAACTTAGTCATTGGTTGAGCTATCTTGGAAAAATCCTGAATGAAACGACAGTAGAACCCGGCATGGCCTAAGAAGGCTCGAATTTCTTTCTCATTGGATGGGTACGGCAGCTTTGTGATCAAGTCGATCTTTGCTCTATCCACTTCTATGCCCTTCGCAGATATAACATGCCCAAGCACAATTCCTTGTTGTACCATGAAGTGGCACTTCTCGAAGTTCAAAACCAAATCGGTCTCAACACACCTTTGAAAAACTTTGTCTAAATGCTCCATACACTGCTCAAAAGAGTCGCCATGAACTGTAAAGTCATCCATAAAAATTTTGATGCAGCTCTCTATCAAGTCGGAAAAGATACTCATCATGCATCGTTGGAAGGTGCCCGGGGCGTTGCACAAGCCAAAGGGCATCTTTCGGCAAGCAATTAGAGAATGGGCTCCTGATGGGCGGCAAGGGCAAACGGCCAGCCGTATTTCTAACAGGAAATTCATCGGCAGTGTATAACTGCTGTATGAGTTCCCGAATCTCTTTTTCCTCTTCTGAATCTACAATGTGGTCGGGTATCCCTCCATAAAGTACCTACTCTAAACTATCATCCCTGAAATTGCACTCAACAAAATCATCAGTAATGGAATCGATAATATCTACCATAAAAAGAGCCTTGGGGTCTTCTACATGCTTCATGGCTTCGAATATATTAAATGTGACAACATCCCCATCAAATTTGAAACTCATCATGCCTTTATCAACATCAATCTTTGTGCGTGCAGTTTTCATGAATGGACGGCCTAGTAGAATTAGAGATCTATGTGCAGACAATGCATCGTCCATGTCAACAATGTAGAAATCAACAGGAAAGATCAATTCATTCACCTTAACTAAGACATCCTCTACTACACCTCTAGGGTATGCATTGGACCTATCAGCTAATTGAATGATGACGCGAGTATCTTTCATCGGACCTAGCTGTAATTCTTTGTAAATAGAGAAAGGCATAACATTAATAGATGCGCCTAAGTCTAACATGACTTTTTCTACCTTTTTTCTCCCAATGATGCAAGGGATAGTGAACATACCTGGGTCTCGACACTTTTGAGGCAATTTCCACTGAATTATGGCTAAGACATTTTCTCCTACCTTGATTTTTGCATCCCTTCCATACCGTATCTTCTTGGCACATAGTTCCTTCAAGAATTTTACGTATCGAGGGACTTGCTTGATAGCATCGATCAGAGGTAGGTTGATCTCGACTTTCTTGAAAAGCTCGAAGATCTCTTTCTCATCTTCCTCTTTCTTGTGCCGTACTAACCTAGAAGGAAAAGGAGCTGCATTAATAGGGTGAGGTGGTTTAGACAAAATCTGTACCTCATTAGGAGCAATCTGTGCGGCAGGCTGTGTGCCCTTATCATTGGGTCTGTCGTCAGCTTATGCGGTTTGCCCACTCAGCGTGTGGTTGTGTCGCTTCTGTTTCTCATCCTCTATTAACTCCTTCCCACTCCGAAGAGTCACAGAACTAACGTTTCCTTTCAGATTCTGCTCGGCTTGAGATGGAAGTTTTCCAGTATGCCCTTGCAGCTTGTTCAATTGGGTGGCAAGCTGGGTGATCTGTGTGCCCATACTGTCTAAGGCGGCTTGTGTCTCTTGCTGAAAGGCCTTTTGGCTCTGTGCCAGGCTACTCACTAGGTTGGTGCTTTGCTCCAGACTCTTCATGATCTCGCTCATAGACGATGCAGAGCGATCTGTGTGGGCATACGGCTCACCTCTTGGGGGTCTCGGTGGTAAATCTCCTGCGGCGGGTGGATCTCCAGGCTGTCTCCAATGAAAATTAGGATGATCTCGCCAACCGGGGTTGTATGAATTGGAATAAGGATCATTATTCCGCTTTCTCCTGAAGTTGTCTCCTCTCAGGGCATCATAATTGATTCCTCTGAGAGTATCTTGTTGTGCATCGCCTGATCCGTAACAAGCTTGTTCAGTAGGTGGCTCATGTAAATTGGGACACTCGTCAGTGAAATGCCTATGCTTAGAACAAACTCCACAGCGGTTTGGCCTTGTGTGTGCCACAGCCAAGCCTCGGACTAGAGAGGTAAGAGCATCTATCTTCTCATTTACTTCTGACCCTCCAGCTCGGTCGATTGCCCTTACAGGTCGGTGTCTCCCTTTATCTTCTTCTTTGTATTGCTGTCCTCCAGAAGCCATGTCGATTATGAGCTATTTGGCCTCGCTGAGGGTTTTGTTGGTAAGAGATCCCCCGCTGGCAGCATCGACGATTTTCCTATCAAAAGAAGACATGCGACGGTAAAAATAATTAGTCAAAAGCTGATAATCAGTGAACCCATGGTCCGGGCATTTGCGGCAAAGCTGTTGAAATCTCTCCCAGTAGTCAGCTAGGCTTTCATTCGGCTTTTGTTTGATGCTGCTGATAGCCATTCTCAGATTGGCAGCTCGAGTCTCAGGAAAAAATTTCCTCAGGAATTGTCCCTCTAATTCCGCCCAAGTAGTGATAGACTCCGGCGGTAAATCAAATAACCAATCTCATGCCTTTCCCTGCAAAGTGTGAGAAAAAGTGAGTAGCCTTAGGTTATTAGCAGTAAAACCTGTAGGTCTTAAAGTGGAGCACACGAGATCAAATTCAGACAAATGCTTGTGTGCACTTTCTCCCGGCAAATCACCAAACTTCGGTAACACTTGGATGAATGCAGGTCGAATCTCTGCATTGTTGGCAATCGGGGGCAGCACAATGCAGATAGGTCTGTTACTCCAAAGATGACCGATTTTCCTGATGAGAGGCTCATGATCGGGTTCATGATCAGCCACGTTGGCATGGATGAGGGCTCTTCCTACGGCAAGGCCTTGTGGGTTCGGTGGTGGATCTTCATTATTAGCCATGTCGAGGTGTTGATCAGCTTCGAGAGTCTTTGTAGACTCCTTAGTATTCTTCCTCAACCGGTGTAACGTTCTCTCTGGCTCTGGATCGAACACTAAATCTTTATCTGCAGAGGAACGGGTCATAGACCAGAAAAATTAAAAATAAAAACAAAGTAAATAACAAATTGAAAATTTCGAGTAAGCACTGCTTTAAACCGATCCCCGGCAACGGCGCTAAAATTTAGTGCGTCGTTTTTCACCAAAAATAAATGTTCTGACTTTCATCGGCAAGCCCACACTGTAGAGTACAGTGGTGAGCAGGATCATCTCCCAAAGGACCGGCAAGATTTACTCTTGACTTTCAGTCTGCATGCCCAAACTTTCAGAAACGTGTTTTGTATGAATTATGTAGCAAACTAAATTAAAGAATTAAACAGACAACTATCGAAAATATGTGTGCAAACGAACTGAATTAAATCAATTATAAAAAGGGTATTCCGGATCCAACAAACTCCACTCCACTTATAACACCGATCACAGATGCAAGAATTAATTAATCAAACCATATAAATCAGTTATAGTCATCGAAGACGCTTCTGATATGACCTAATCTTTCCATACTGTTTCGATAATTAAGAAGACGCTTCATTAATTATTCCCCTAATCGACTGACAACTGTAAGAGACGCTCTATGAGTTTAATGAGCCGACAGCAATGAGCACAAGAAAGACCCGATTCTTAACTTACAGACTCTGACGCAGGACTGTAAAATTAACTCTATTATTCCCCTAGTCTTTGAGCGACCGTTTTACCACTTATTAAACCTAAACCACGATTACGTATGGCCGATTTAATTGGCTAGTAATTAATCACAACCTACGAAATATTTGCAACTATTCGATAGACTTAGAATAATTAACGATCCGAAATCCAAGAATAACAGATACATGCATCAATTAATTATGAACAAACAATTAGATCTCACAGTTATATAAACGGAGCTTTGTCGTCGTCACCGGAATATGAATAAATTAGCTACTTTGCATGCTGGAATCGATCAACAAGAAATTATATAATTGCGCTATGATGATCTCGAAGAGAAGAGAAAATAGAACTGAATTAAAACTGTTCGCTGCCTTCGTTCCTCGTTCCTAGCGTGCGTGATGATTTTAAAATAAACTAAATACCTAATATATATTTACAATCCATAAAAGATAGAGTTCTAAATAGGAAATAACATCCTAATCTAGGTAAATCCCATGCAAAATACTTTAAGAGGTGGTGGAGAAGGATTTCCGCATCCAGGTTCGCGCGTGGGCCGAGAACTGGGCTCAGCAAGCCCAAAACGTATTCTGGACCGGGCCTCCAGAAATCTGTTTCAATCCTCCAGTTGCATGTCCTTGCAGCTTGCTCTGCTCGAACTTCTCCCTTTCTTTTACTTGTATCTTTTCTTGCACCAAAAACCCTGCCTCTCTTCTCCATATTACACCACGTCCCTACATAACTTAACAACATATCAAAGCACCAAAATACACAAATATAGGATAGATAATAAGGATAAAAGTCACCAAAAAGTCGTGATAATAGCAAGTAGAATATGTCCTATCAGTAAGCTTCTGACAGCTATAATTAATTAATATCTTATCCTTGAGTAGTACCACACAAGCTTTACTCATGTACGGAATAAATTCCACCTGCAGGGTTTCAACATGAACTTGTGTTTCCTTAAGGGGATACCATCAACCTGGCGCACCAGGATACGGTGCATCTACATATTGCACGACCCATCATAAGTGTAAATGTTACAACCCAAGATATCAAGATTATTGATTCTATGTCACTGTTTGCATTTAGATTATGTTCTATAATTATTTTATACAATGTTCCATATACTTACATTGTAGATGATATGGTGTGGGGAGTCACACGATAAGATCATATCATTAGAACCTTGTAATGTATTAAAGAGCTCATGGCTTAGATGGTCCTGAACACACCATCGGTACACCGTAGAATAATCTGATAAGTTGGTTTATCTTGACTAACTGATTATTCTAGTACACTTGTTAGTGTATTGAGGAGGATCATGATATGATACTATTCTCTGTCTCTGACCCAGTTACTGAGAGAATAAAGATCCACAGAGTTCGGGTTCTGAACTCATGTGATATTGGCGAGCATATGTGTTCGTTGTTTATTACTTTGATTTATCAATGAGTGAGATCTTTTCATAGATCGAATTCGATATCTTGGGTAATAACAATGTATACATGATGTCTCGAGCAGTATGCATAAGCACCGTGTCCTGGTGCACCAGGTTGATGATGTTCTCTTGAGGAAACACAAGTTCATGTTGAAACCCTGCAGGTGGAATTTATTCCGTACATGAGTAAAGCTTGTGTGGTACTACTCAAGGTTTTAGATGTCAATTAATTATAGCTATCAGAGGCTGACATAATTAATTAATGAACATTATATCTTAAACATGGGGAATGGCTGGACTAAAGGAGAAAGCATATTCATAAATATGTATTAAATTGGTAGGTCAGTTTTACTTCTTTAGTGGAATAAAAGTAAAACTTAATTTATTTAATTATATCCTGAGTTTATTGGATATTGGATATTAAATAAATTAGTGGGCCAATTTAATATTCTTCTAGATCTCTGTTGTAGCCTAATTGACTGATAGTGGACTGGATATTGAACTTGAGATAGAGGCCCAAACCCAGTATGTTTTGAGAAGCGAATTTTTGCCCACCTCTCTATTTAATAGAGGGAGGGGATGAAAATTTGGCACTTGGAAATCAGCCCCTCTTTGTCTCTCAAAGTTATCCACAGATTTCACAAACCTATCTAGTAAATTTCAGCCTACTCTGAATCTAGATACAGTCCGGGAATACAACAGAAGATCCTGGAGTAGAATCTGTGCTGGTCAAATTTTTGGAGATAAGTGGTGCCAACTCTGTGTTCATTCAACACCAAGATTAGATCTTTAATCTTGTCCTCAGACCGTCTGACAATTGTAAGTAATTCGGATCTATGTCTTCCGCTTTATTAGATTCATTTTACATGGTTTTGTGCGTGACGTGATAAACATGCATGTGACATAAAAATATGATTTGCATGAACATGGATTAATGAACAACCAAATGATCCTGCGGTGGTTTAATTCGAAAAAATCCTAACAACTGGTATCAGAGCGGGTTTTGGCACTGTTCTAGGATTAATCAGGGCATAAATTCGAATTACATAATTAAATTTGATGATGAATTTATGGTGTTTAAATTTTCAGATTTAATTGGCTATGTATTTCGATTTTTATGGTATTCAAAACTCGGAAGAATTTTTAATTGAATTCGAAAATTCTAGTTTTGGAGTCTATGGCATTTTCGATAGTCATGAATTAAATTTGGGATGATATTTGATGTTCTTCAAATTTCCAGATTTGTTCAATGATGGTGATCGAAAATTAGATGCTCAATTTTTCGAAAATTGAGTTGAAAAATTCCCTAATTTGTGTCTTGAATTTTCAGCACTATGAAAATTGAATTTGGATAGGTTTTTGATCAACATCAAAATTTCCAGATTTATTTTAGTGTGGTTCAAAAATTTTAAATGATTAGAATGAGATTATGTAATTTTTGATGTATATCAAAAGTTGCCTAATTCTAATTGAACTAGGTTTGAAATTGGAATTTTAAATTTGGTAATTTTTGAAGTGGATCAAAATTTTCAGATTTTTAATTCTTATAAATTTCAAAACCTACACTATATTATTTGGAATTTTTTTTATTAATGTCAAAATTTCCAAATATGAAATATAGGGTTATTTTTCGATTTTAATTAATTATTTGGAGAAGATTTTGATGAAAATCAAATTTCCAGATTTATTAATTGAGATGGATCGAAAATAATGTGTGTTGGATTAAGATTTGATATTATTTGATGTATATCTTAATTTACCTAATTTTAATCTAGATAGATTTGAAAATAGAATTTTAAATTTGGAAGAATTTGAAGTGGATCAAATTTTCAGATTTATTTTTGGATATTTTCGAAAGTCTTGATTAAAGTTTGGATAAGGTATTTTTTGGATATATACAAATAATTATCAAAATCCAATTGTGATAAGAATTTAATTTTGGATAGATTTTGGAAGATTTTGAAGTGGATCAAATCTTCAAACCTTATCCTTAAAGATTTAGATTCTTATGGATAATATTTGGATTAGATTCTTGATTTATATCAAGATATCCAATTATTATTTAATTAGGGTGGCTTGAAAATATTAAATAAATTTGGTGGATAATTTTAAATAATTTCCAGATTTATTTACGTGATATTTTCGAGAATTACAAGTTTAAATTGGTGGATAATTATTTTAATTTCTAATTTTTATCTTGTGGATAATATCGAATTAAGTAATTTAATTAATTGTAAAATTCAAATATTATTTAATATTCATGCATAGATATCATATGTTATTTTATGTGGATCATATAATATATGATTGTTGGATTTGTGGACTGTGTTTCTTTGCAGGTTTACCAACTATCATGGCTCCTTTATTTTATGTGATGTATGTTTATGTTGAATGAATGTTGGCCGTATGCCGGTTTGGCTACGTGATTTTAATCCATGAGAAAATCCATGAATTAGGTCTAGGTTTTATTTTAAGTTTTTTTAATGTAATAGATATAAAGTTGTTTGACCGAGTTTTTGAGTTGTAATTTTTATTCTAGCAATATTAGATTTTTCCTTACGGAATAGATAGTCTGTATTGAATAAAGATCGGAGATCAACTCAAAGAAGGAAAGTGGTTCAGCACCAAGAAAAGAAGGTTCACCGGTTCACGTCCCGAAAGCCTAAATAGAGCTAGGATTTTCGGCGAGGCGCGGTGAAGGGGGCGACGATCCAGCCCTGTTTCTAGAGCTGACTTTCCAGTTTTATCTCATCAATGAACATGAGATATAAGCCATGATAGTTGGAATATTACTGTTGCTTATTATGTTGAAGCATGCAATGGTTGTTTATCATTTTATGTGATGTTTGCATGTTCGATAATGGGATAAAATGAAACCTTAAACATAAATAACTAAGTGGGAGAGATTCATACCAAAGTCGGTTCAGATGTTGATTTGGAATGCATGGGGTCTTGGTTCCAAGGCCAAGTGTAATCATCTATTTAATTTGATTCCTTAGCATCATTTGTCGTTGGTTGTGATTATTGAGCCGAAAGTTCAGTTTGATTCGGATTTATTCAGGCGCCGTTTTGGTCTCAGTTTGGTGGTGTCTAATGTTTCGAATCATATTTGGGTTTTTGCTGCTCATGGCTTCACTGTTTCTGTTGAGTTTGATTTTGCTCAGTTGTTCTATGTTCGGGTTAATTCTCCCTTATTATCTCAGCCCGTTCTTTTATCTTTGGTTTACGGTCGGCATAAGAAGGCTGAGAGGTTCGAGCTGTGGGAGCAGTTGAGGGATATTGCTATGTTGATTGATGGCAGACCGTGGTTGGTTGGAGGGGACTTCAACATCCTTTTGACTGATGAGGAGGTGGAGAATGGTACTTTTGATCGGCACAGAGAGATGATGGACTTCGGTGATGCTATCTCAGATTGTTAGCTGGTCGATTCAGGTTTTGATGGTGCATGGTTTACTTGGGAGAGACCGTCTACAGGGCTCAGGGAGAGATTGGACAGGGTGCTTCTCGGAGAGTTCTGGACTTCTATTTTTGCTGTGACAAGGGTGACCCATTTGGCGAGGCATACATCTGATCATGCTCCTCTTCTTGTCAGATGCCAGTTTCTTGCTGAGATTTCCAAGTCTGCATTCAGATATCAGAATATGTGGGTTCGGCACCACTCATTTCGGGATACGGTTCAGGAGGAATGGGAGGTTCCGACTGGTTTTGGCGGCATGATGAACCTGCAATGCAAGCTTAAGCGGGTGAAGCGGCGGCTGAAGCAGTGGAACTGGGATGTCTTCGGGGATGTGTTTGATCCTGTGGGACAGGCGGATGAGGCCATGACTGTTGCTCAGACTGCTTATGATGCTCTTCCTACCCCTGAAACTCGTGCTGAGCTGAATCAATGTGTGGCTCAGTATGTGTTAAGGTTGAAGATGGAGGAGGATTTTTGGAGATAAAAGGCGGCGGTCAGATGGGTGGCTGAGGGTGAGAGGAATTCCCGTTTCTTTCAGGGATGGGTGAAGCAGAAGCGCTGCAAGTCGAGGATTCATGCGATTGAGGATGGTAGGTGCATGATTGATGATGATGCAGAGATCCGGGCTTCGGCTGTAGGGTTCTTTCAGAGGCTTCTCACATCTGACATTCCGTATTTACGTGAGCCGGAGTTCAGTTGTCTTCAGGGGATCCCATCTGAGATGGATACTGAGAGTTTATGTGCTGTGCTAGATATTGATGAGGTTCAGGCTACTGTTTTTGGTATCAGTAGTGACAGTACTCCGAGCCTGGATGGATTCGGCTCTTTGTTCTTTCAGCATTGTTGGGATCTTGTGGCTGGTCATATTGTGGGGGCGGTGGCGGATTTCTTTTTGGGTTCCCACATGCCGCGCAGCTTCACTGCCACGACCATTGTTCTCCTACCTAAGAAGGAGAGGCCAGTTGCTTGGATAGATTTTCGCCCTATATCTTTGTGCAACGTGACCAATAAAATCATCACAAAGATTCTGACTACACGGTTGGCTCCATTTTTGCCTGCAGTGTTAGCTCCAAATTAGAGTAGCTTTGTCAAGGGTCGGTTGCTCAGCGATAATGTCTTGCTTGCACAGGAGATGATTTGGGACCTTTACGTCAGTCGTGAGATTCCAAATATTGCTCTGAAGCTTGATATGGTGAAGGCTTATAACCGAGTGCAGTGGCTTTTTCTTCTGGGTGTTCTTCGGCACATGGGTTTTCCTTCAACGTGGATTGATATGATTAGCAGATGCATCAGAGATTGTTGGTTCTCGATTCTTGTGAATGGGGCGCCGGTTGGTTTCTTCCCTTCTTCTCGGGGTTTGCGGTAGGGAGATCCTCTATCTCCTTCTCTGTTTGTGTTGGCTGCTGATTATTTGTCGAGGACTCTGGACCGTTTGATTTGTGGGGATCCTGATATGGTCTTCAAGACGATAAAGTGGGGTTTTCCTGTGTCTCACCTTTCCTATGCGGATGACATCATTATCTTCATGAGATCTTCGCCAGCCTACTTAGAAAGGTTGATGGAGTGTCTGGATCACTATGTGGAGGTTTCAGGTCAGCTTGTGAACTGGGAGAAGAGTAGCTTCTACATTACTAAGAAGTTTGCTCTGACCTGGAAACAGCAGATCCAGTCTGTTTGTGGGTATCAGCATGGCACTTTACCTTTCACTTATTTGGGTGTCCCAATTTACAAAGGTCATCTGAAGGCTTCCATTTTCTTGCCCCTTCAACAGCGGTTGAGTGCTAGGATCCACGGTTGGTCTCATAGGCATCTTTTTTTTGGCGGCATATTGGCTCTCATTAAGAGCACTCTCGCCACTCTCTCTCTCCACATCTTCCAGGTGATGGATCCCCCTCAAGAGGTGCTCCATCAGCTTGAGCAGATGATCGCCCAGTTCTTCTGGGGGTCGGTAGGGGAACATAGGAAGATGCATTGGATCAGCTGGGAGACTATTTGCTTGTCGGTGTCTGAGGGTGGCTTGGGTATTCGGAGGTTTGAGGATCTGGTTACAGCTTTCAATTGGAAGCTCTGGTGGAGGTTCAGAGCTCGGGAATCTCTGTGGGTGCGGTATATGAGGCAGAAGTACTGTGGTCCGCCTCACCCGGAGAGGGTGCCTTTGAGGAAGTCTGACACTAGGGTGTGGAGGAGGCTTGTCAGAGTTGGCATGCAGGCTCAGGAGCATATCAGGTGGACCTTGGGGGCCGGTGAGGTAAGCTTCTGGGATGATGTTTGGTATGATGATTTGCCTTTATCTGCTTTTTGCCTTGCCACTATGTTTGATCATATGTCTGTTGACTGTTATTTTGTTGGTGAGTCATAGTCTATGCCTCGTCTGTATGCTTTATGTGCTCACTTTGCTTTGCCTGATAGGTTGATTGATTCGTTGAGCCGGACTCCTGTGCTGTGGGGGGAGAGGGATAGCATGCGGTGGAATTTGACTTCTACTGGTGAGTTCTCTTTGACCTCTGCTTGGGATCAGGTCAGGTACCGGCGGCCCGAGCGGCCTCTTTTCGGGTCTATTTGGCATGATTGTATCACTCCCACCATTTCTTTTTTCCTTTGGCGTCTGTTGCATGGTAGGGTCCCTGTTGATGTGTGTCTCCAGTCCCATCGTACTCATCTAGCCTCTTGTTGTCATTGTTGTGATGATCCGCATGTTGAATCCTTAGAGCATGTTTTTCTTTGGTCTGAGTCTGCGAAATCGGTTTGGGCTTTTGTTGCGTCTTGGTTTCACACTTCTGCACCACATGTACATTCAGTCACACAGGCTCTTGGGTTTTGGCAGGGGTTGTATCCACGATCCTCTCCGAAGCACATCAACTTCTTGCTTCCTTACCTTGCTTTTTGGTTTCTTTGGACGAAGAGGAACAGCCACAAACATCGCGGGGTTCCCTTCCTTATTTCTCACATTATTTGGCAGGTTAAACATCATCTCTGACTTTTGGTTTCGGCCGGGAAGCTCCTTCCACAGCATTGGTTGGGCTGCTATCCGCAGGTGTCTTTTATGCCCTTCTCTGACCCTGTTCCGAGGTCTCTCCAGTCTCGGATGGTGTCATGGCGGCCTCCGGAGGCACCGTGGATGAAGCTTAACACGGATGGATTCTTCAGATGGTGGAAGGAGGTGGTGGTCTGATTAGGGATTACACAGGTTCACTTTTGGCAGGTTTCTGCGTGCCTCTTCGGGCCGCATCGAGTTTCGACGTGGAGTTCCAGGCTCTGCTGCATGGGCTAAGACTTGCTGTGCAGTATTCAAATCATATCTGGATTGAGATGGATGCTGCTTCAGTGGTGTCAGTGTTGGAGTCGGGACGATCCGGTTCGGCTGTGACTCGGCACACGTTGACGTCCATTCATTTGTTGTGTCGTGGATGACAAGTTCGGTTTTTCCACATCCATCGTGAGGGAAATCGGGCTGCTGACTATCTTGCTAGTAGAGGGGTTCAGATCCCTACACTTACCTTTTATGATTCAGGTTCTGCTTCTCGATATTTGCTCTCCCTAGTGAGGATGGATCAGTTAGGTTATCCCAATTTTCGTTTTAGATATAGTTAGATGATGATGTTCCATATTTGTGCTTTATATTTGTATCTTATTTGTTCTTGTTTGGAGTTACAGTCCATCTTGGGTTGTGCTTCGGTTTATGTATTTCATTTGGGTTTTGGGGTTAGCATCCGGTCTTTAGATGCATCCTCTTTGTTGGGGTTTTTTCGAATTAAACCACCGCAGGATCTAATTGGATGTTCATTAATCCATGTTCATGCAAATCATATTTTTATGTAACATGTATGTTTATCACAGTCTAATCAAAAAGCATGCAAAGCAGATTCGAATCTAATAAAGCGGAAGACATAGAAACGAATCTACTTACAAATCGATAGACGGTCTATGGACAAGATTAAAGATCTAATCTTGCTGTTGAATGAACACTGTATGGTGCCACCTAACACCTCAAAAAATCGAGCACCACAGATTCTACTCCAAGATCTTCTGTTGTATTCCCGGACTGTATCTAGATTCAGAGTGGGCTGAAATCTAATAGATAGAATTGTGAAATCTGTGGATAACTTTGAGAGACAAAGAGGGGCTGATTTCCTATGAATAATATCATCAAATTTTCGTGCCCCCCTCCCCTTATATATAGGGAGGGGCGAAAATTTCATGTTCCAGCCCTACTGGGCTCGGGCCTCTATCTCAAGTTCAATATCCAGTCCACTATCAGTCAATTGGGCTACAACAGGGATCTAGAAGAATATTAAATTGGCCCACTAATTTATTTAATATCCAATATCCAATAAACCTAGGATATAATTAAATAAATTAAGTTTTACTTTTATTCCACTAAAGAAGTAAAACTGACCTACCAATTTAATACATATTTACGAATATGCTTTCTCCTTTAGTCCAGTCATTCCCCGTGTTTAAGATATAATGTTCATTAATTAATTATGTAAGCCTCTAACAGCTATAATTAATCAACATCTAAAACCTTGAGTAGTACCACACAAGCTTTATTCATGTACGGAATAAATTCTACCTGCAGGGTTTCAACATGAACTTGTGCTTCCTCAAGAGAACATTATCAACCCGGCGCACCAGGACACAGTGCTCATGCATACTGCTCGAGACATCATGTATACATTGTTATTACCCAAGATATCGAATTCGATCTACGAAAAGATCTCACCCATTGATAAATCAAAGTAATAAACAACACACACATATGCTCGCCAATATCACATGAGTTCACAACCCGAACTCTGTGGATCTTTATTCTCTCAGTAACTGGGTCAGAGACAGAGAATAGTATCCTATCGTGATCCTCCTCAATACACTAATCAGTGTACTAGAATAATCAGTTAGCCAAGATAAACTAACTTATCAGATTATTCTACGGTGTACCGATGGTGTGTTCAGGACCATCTAAGCCGTGAGCTCTTTAATACATTACAAGGTTCTAATGATATGATCTTTACCGTGTGACTCCCCACACCATATCATCTACAATGTAAGTATATGGAACATTGCATAGAACAATTATAGAACATAATCTAAATGCAAACAGTGACTGCAATAACTTTCATTTCATATCATCATATCATCAGAAAAGTATACAAAGACAAGTCTTCCAGTATACAAAACTAACAATCTCCCACTTATACTTGAAGCATGTCTTTCAAGCATAATAACTAACTGGCTAACTCTCCAATAAAACTATCAACTCAAACTGCATCCCTAGGTCTGCATCTCACTCCCATTTTCTCCACGTGACCATCAAAGGTCTTAGCCACCAGGCTCTTCGTGAATGGATCAGCCAGGTTGTCATCCAATGCAATCTTGACCACTGCCACGTCTCCTCTCTTAACGATTTCTCGTATAAGATGGTACTTTCTCTCTATGTGTTTACTTGTCTTGTGAGCTCTGGGTTCCTTCGAATTTGCCACTGCACCAGAGTTATCACAGTATATCATGATAGTCTTAGGCAAATCAAGAACCACGCCCAAGCCCACTAGGAACCCGCGGAGCCAGACAGCCTCTTTTGCAGCCTCAGAGGCAGCTACATACTCAGCTTTCATGGTGGAATCCGCAATGCATTTCTGCTTAATGCTCCTCCATGCGATGGCTCCATCTCCTAGTGTAAACACATAGCCCGAGGTAGACTTACTGTGATCTTTTTCGGATTGAAAATCTGAGTCCGTATCACCCAAAGGTACTAGACTATCAGAGCGGAAAACCAACATGTAGTCTCGAGTCCGTTTAAGGTACTTGAGAATGTTTTTGACCGCAGTCCAGTGACCTTGTCCAGGGTTAGACTGATATCTGCTTACCATGCCAACGGCATAGCATATATCAGGCCTAGTGCATAGCATAGCATACATCAAACTTCCCACAGCCGAAGCATATGGTACTTTCTTCATTTCCTCTATCTCAGACTGTGTTTGGGGACACATTTCCTTGGATAGATGAATTCCATGCCTATAAGGTATAAAACCTTTCTTGGAATCTTGCATGCCAAATCTAGCTAGCACTGTATCGATATAAGTCAATGGGTTTTATCAGGTTTATCTCGAATTGCCTCGTCATAGGTCCTGGGATCCAATTCACTGAGACCCTCTGGGAAATCTGAAGCCTCTCCCAGACCAATGAATCTATCAGATTGGTGTACAACCCTCCCACTGCGACGAGGCAGTTCCTGTACTTCTGTGACACGTTGTGCAGTGTTTAGTGGTTCATCTTCTTGTACAACTGGTGTAGGATTCGATCCACCCCTTAACTCCTCAAGGATGATGTGACTCTTTGGTTTGTGGTTTATAACATAGTCTTCCTCTAAGAATCGAGCATTGGTGCTAATAATGATCTTCTGATCCTTAGGACTATAAAACAAACCACCTTTCGTTCCTCTAGGATATCCAACAAACAGCCTTACATCAGTACGAGGAGCCAGCTTATCAGCTTCCTTGTCCAACACGTGTGCTGGGCTACCCCAAATCCGAATATGGTTCAAACTGGGCTTTCGTCCAGTCCATAGTTCTGTAGGTGTAGCAGGAACTGATTTCGATGGAACCAAGTTAAGAATATAGGCTGCAGTTTCCAGGGCATATCCCCAGAATGAAATAGGCAACTCAGAATAACTCATCATCGATCTAACCATCTCTAACAATGTACGATTCCTTCTTTCCGCCACGCCATTTTGCTGTGGCGTTCCAGTCGCAGTCAACTGGGATGTAATCCCACTCTCTGTCATGTAATCCCTAAATTCACTTGAGAGGTACTCGCCACCACGATCAGAACGTAGTGACTTGATACTTCTGTCTATTCATTTCTCCGCTTCCGCCTTAAACTCTTTGAATTTCTCAAAGCATTCAGACTTGCGATGTAACAGGTAGATATAACCGTATCTAGAGTAATCATCAATGAGAGTGATGAAATACTCGAACCCTCCTCGAGCTTGAACTGACATAGGGCCGCATAGGTCAGAGTGAATCAAATCTAATAGCCCTTCGGATCTATTTCCTTTTGACTGGAAAGGACGCTTGGTCATTTTACCTTCCAAACAGGATTCACACAAAGGAAACGATTCCAGTACCAAGGAAGATAATGGTCCATCGTTGACAAGCCTTTGTATCCTCTTAAGGTTAATATGACCTAGCCTTAGATGCCAAAGATAGGTTTGATTCATTTCCGAAGGTTCTTTTCTCTTGTTAGGGTTTATGATCGATGTATTCAACAGTTGTCTATGCATAGTGTTTTCAGTTGGTTTAAGAAAGTATAAGTGTCCATCCAATGTGCCAGAACAGATAAAATGTTTACCACTAAAGATAACTACTTTGTTATCAAAAGAAACAGAATATCCATCCATAATCAATTTAGAAACTGAAATCAAGTTTCGCCTAAAATCAGGCACATAAAGACAATCTTTCAAAACCAAAGTTCTATCACTACTGAAAGGTAAAACAACGTCTCCCACTGCAACAGCCGCCACTTTCGTAGCATTGCCCATGTAGATGGTGATCTCATTCTCACTCAACTGTCTTTTTACCAGGAACCCTTGTAAAGACATGCAAACATGATCAGTAGCTCCAGTATCTACTACCCACGACTGGGTAGAACAAGTTGCTAAACATGTTTCCACAACCAGAGTGTGAGATGTACCTCTCTTCTTCATTGCTAACTGGCGAGCCGAGCGGTTCTGATAACCGAAGAGCTCTTTAAGGTTGAGCATAACATCATAAGCAGTCTTCATAGTCTGATGCTGATGTTGCAACACATTCGACATGGAAGCCAAAATGTAGCAGCGCGCTATCTCATCAGACTTAACCCACTTATCATATGCAACCTTTTAGGCTTCGTCAGAATCCTCATCTGGCGTCTGAGGACAAACCTCTTCAAGTACAAACTTGTGTCCCTCAGCAACAAGAACTAAGTTAAGGTTACGAATCCAGTTATTGTAGTTTTCACCGACAAGTTTGTTTTCTTTGAGGATTGAGGACAGATTGGAGAGTGCCATTGATGATATGAAATAACTGAAATTAAACATGCAGTACAGTCACAAAACACGTTTAGGATAAACAGTATATAATCGAAAGCCTCATAAAAATTATATACTTTTCCACCGACACTTTAAAAACGTCTTTTATAAGCCACGATAGTGTGGACGTTTATAAAATCCATTCTTAAATAGGTTACACCTTTAATTTGCCTCCAGTTGAGTTTCCTTACAGCAAGCAAATTAATAGCCAGATTAAACACGGTCATGTAATCGTCTAACTGATAAGCCACGATTGTGTGGACGTTTATCAATAAATTACATCTAAGTGTGCACACCATTATCTTCACACCAAGAGCACTATTCGAATTTAATCGCTCCAGATGGAGGAGTCAGTTAGTCCTAATAGTGTTCTATAGCTATCCATTTAGGAGATTTAATTTCTAGAGAAATCTGTGATATGACACATCCGATATGGAGGAAGACCGATGTCAACGCGCATGCCCATCACTTCTCAATTAAACCAGATTTTAATGGAGACCGTATGAGATTTCTACATACTTTGGTATGAATCTCTCCCACTTAGTTATTTATGTTTGAGGTTTCATTTTATCCCATTATCGAACATGCAAACATCACATAAAATGATAAACATCCATTGCATGCTTCAACATAATAAGCAACAGTAATATTCCAACTATCATGGCTTATATCTCATGTTGATTGATGAGATAAAACTGGAAAGTCAACTCCGGAACAGGCTAGGAACCGTCGCCCCCTTCACCGCGCCTCGCCGAAAATCCTAGCTCCATTTAGGGTTTCGGGACGTGAACCGGTGAACCTTCCTTTTTGGTGCTGAACCACTTTCCTTCTTTTGAGTTGATCTCCGATCTTTATTCAATACAGACTATCTATTCCGAAAGGAAAAATCTAATATTGCTAGAATAAAAATTACAACTCAAAAACTCGGCCTAACAGCTTTATATCTATTACATTAAAACAACGTAAAATAAAACCTAGAACTAATCCATGAATTTTCTCATGGATTAAAATCACGTAGCCAAACCGGCATACGGCCAACATTCATTCAACATAAACATACATCACATAAAATAAAGGAGCCATGATAGTTGGTAAACCTGCAAACAAACACAGTCTACAAAACCAACAATCATGTATTATATGATCCACATAAAATAACATATGATATCTATGCATGAATATTAAATAATAATCGAATTTTACAATTAATTAAATTAATTAATTCGATATTATCCACACGATAAAAATTAGAAATTAAAATAATTATCCACCAATTTAAATCTTGTATATTTCGAAAATATCATCAAAATAAATCTGGAAATTATTAATAATTATCCACCAAATTTATTTAATATTTTCTAACCACCCTAATTAAATAATAATTGGATATATTGATATAAATCAAAAATCTAATCCAAATATTATCCATAAGAATCTAAATCTTTAAGGATAAAGTTTGGAGATTTGATTCCAATCCAAAATCTTCCAAAACCTATCCAAAATTAAATTCTTATCACAATTGGATTTTGATAATTATTTGTATATATCCAAAATCACCTTATCCAATTTTTAATACATAGATTTCGAAAATATCCAAATAATAAATCTAGAAATTTGATCCACTTCAAATTCTTCCAAATTTAAAATTCTATTTTCAAATCTATCTAGATTAAAATTAGGTAAATTAAGATATACATCAAATAATATCAAATCTTAATCCAACACATGTAATTTTCGATCCACATCAATAAACAAATTTGGAAATTTGATTTTTATCAAAATCTTCTCCAAATCATCTATCCAAGGAAATGTGTCCCCAAACACAGTCTGAGATAGAGGAAATGAAGAAAGTACCATATGCTTTGGCTGTGGGAAGTTTAATGTATGCTATGCTATGCACTAGGCCTGATATATGCTATGTCGTTGGCATGGTAAGCAGATATCAGTCTAACCCTGGACAAGGTCACTGGACTGCGGTCAAAAACATTCTCAAGTACCTTAAAAGGACTCGAGATTACATGTTGGTTTTCTGCTCTGATAGTCTAGTGCCTTTGGGTTATACGGACTCAGATTTTTAATCTGACAAAGATCAGAGTAAGTCTACCTCGGGCTATGTGTTTACATCAGGAGGTGGAGCCATCACATGGAGGAGCATTAAGCATAAATGCATTACGGATTCCACCATGAAAGCCGAGTATGTAGCTGCCTCTGAGGCTGCAAAAGAGGTTGTCTGGCTCCGCGGGTTCCTAGTGGGCTTGGGTGTGGTTTCTGATTTGCCTAAGACTATCACGATATACTGTGATAACTCTGGTGCAGTGGCAAATTCGAAGGAACCCAGAGTCCACAAGGTAAGTAAACACATAGAGAGGAAGTACCATCTTATACGAGAAATCGTTAAGAGATGATACGTGGCGGTGGTCAAGATTGCATCGGAGGACAACCTGGTTGATCCATTCACGAAGAGCCTGCTGGCTCAGACCTTTGATGGTCACGTGGAGAAAATGGGAGTGAGATGCAGACCTGGTGGCGCAGTTTGAGTTGATAGTTTTTTATTGGAGAGTTAGCCAGTTAGTTATTATACTTGAAAGACATGCTTCAAATATAAGTGGGAGATTGTTAGTTTTGTATACTGAAAGACTTGTCTTTGTATATGTAGACGGATAAATTTTAATGGCTAAATTAAATTATGTCATGCAAATAATTAAATATCAAATTATATCATTTATTTATATTTTAGGAATTTAATTAAATTAATTCCTAAATTAAATAAAAAGATATTGATATTTAATATTTGGAGATAAAGATTTAAATATCAAAATATATCATTTATTTATATTTTAGGGATTTACATGAATTAATTTCTAAATTAAATAAATAAATGTTGATATTTAAATATGTGGATAATCTCGACCAATTGGGAGTCGACACGTGTCAAATCTGTGCAGAAATCAAGGATTTGATAAAGATAAGTCCAAAATATTGAGGAGTCAATCAAATCGCGCCACCTCAGCCCTAATTCTCCAAATTTCTCTCTCCTTACACCTATAAATAGAGGCCATATGGAGAATGAAAATCACACCAGAAGTCATTTGAAGAGTTCAAGAATTTGAGAACTTCCATAAGTGAAATTCTCTCTGATATTCAAGGCATTCTTGTGATATTCAAAGGCGTTCTTCACCAAATTCATCCCGAAGACGGCGTTTGATCCACAAGCAAGGAAGACAAAAGCGTTCTTCGTCAAATTCAACCTAAAATTAGCGTTTGATCCGGAAACAAGGCGTCGGCCCTCCGAATTAACATTTTCAAAGATCAAAGACCAAGTCAAAGAAGATCGAGGATAAATCTTCCCCGAAAGCTTCGAAGACCGTTTGAAGATCGTTCATAGAGTGATTAATCAGAGGAGAAATAGAGATTGGATCCAAAAAATACAAATTTGATCCTAAAATATTGTATTTGTACACTATTTTGTGTTTTATTAAATTAAATACAAAAATTTGTGTTACAGTATACTTTTCTGATGATATGATGATATGAAATGAAAGTTATTGCAGTCACTGTTTGCATTTAGATTATGTTCTATAATTATTTTATGCAATGTTCCATATACTTACATTGCAGATGATATGGTGTGGGGAGTCACACGGTAAGATCATATCATTAGAACCTTGTAATGTATTAAAGAGCTCATGGCTTAGATGGTCCTGAACACACCATCGATACACCATAGAATAATCTGATAAGTTAGTTTATCTTGACTAACTGATTATTCTAGTACACTTGTTAGTGTATTGAGGAGGATCACGATAGGATACTATTCTCTGTCTCTGACCCAGTTACTGAGAGAATAAAGATCCACAGAGTTCGGGTTGTGAACTCATGTGATATTGGCGAGCATATGTGTGTGTTGTTTATTACTTTGATTTATCAATGGGTGAGATCTTTTCGTAGATCGAATTCGATATCTTGGGTAATAACAATGTATACATGATGTCTCGAGCAGTATGCATGAGCACTGTGTCCTGGTGCGCCGGGTTGATAATGTTCTCTTGAGGAAGCACAAGTTCATGTTGAAACCCTGCAGGTAGAATTTATTCCGTACATGAATAAAGCTTGTGGAATAGAAGTAAAATTAATTTATTTAATTATATCCTAAGTTTATTGGATATTGGATATTAAATAAATTAATGGGTCAATTTAATATTCTTCTAGATCCCTGTTGTAGCCCAATTGACTGATAGTGGACTGGATATTGAACTTGAGATAGAGGCCCAAACCCAGTAGGTTTTGAGAAGCAAATTTTCGCCCACCTCTCTATTTAATAGGGGGGACGAAAATTTGGCACTTGGAAATCAGCCCCTCTTTGTCTCTCAAAGTTATCCACAGATTTCACAAACATATCTAGTAGATTTCAACCCACTCTGAATCTAGATACAGTCCGGGAATACAATAGAAGATCCTGGAGTAGAATCTGTGCTAGTTGAATTTTTGGAGATAAGTGGCGCCAACTCTATGTTCATTCAACAGCAAGATTAGATCTTTAATCTTGTCCTCAGACCGTCTGACAATTGTAAGTAATTCGGATCTATGTCTTCCGTTTTATTAGATTCGTTTTACATGATTTTGTGCGTGACGTGATAAACATGCATGTGACATAAAAATATGATTTGCATGAACATGGATTAATGAACAACCAAATGATCATGTGGTGGTTTAATTTGAAAAAACCCCAACAGTTCATCGTGTGTTCAACATCAACAACACAAGTTCATCAACACCAAGATCCAAGCGTTCGATCCTACCTTCATCAAACCATAAGTTTTCCCATCCTAACATCATTATCATACCCTATCTACTCAAGTCATTCTACACCATACACGTCCTTAACCCAATCACCATACCATAACCATCGATCATATACCGCCCACGTTTGATTTGGTTTGTTTATTTATTTGTGTTGTTCATAGTTTAAATAATTTAATTAGTCTAGTTATTAGCATATTAATCGAGTCGTCTCTATCTTATATATTAGAAGTCTTCCGCATACTTTATTAATCGAGTCTAGTTTAGTGTGGATTGAATCCTTACATGATGTCGTGTGTTCGTTCTTGAGGTTTCGCATAATTCATCCGATGTCGATCATCTGTTGAGATCACATCATAAAAGTGGTATCAAAGCCACGATAGTCTCGCTGTTCGTGGTTCAGTCCATCGTATCATTTTATTTTGTTTAGAGTCTTTTGTTTCGAGTTGTAATAGTTTTACATTGGAAAAAAAAAAGAACCGTACAAAAAAAGAGTTCGGTTAAAAAAAAGAGACAACAAAAAAAATCGATAAAAAAAGAGGATCGAATTTTTATCGCCTTTTTGCATTGTTCTATTTTTGTTTCTTTCCTTTTTTATTACTAGGTTGATTAGGTTATTTGATTGTGTTCATAGTTGTGATATACATCCAAATCAAACTTTTCTTATCTACCACCTTGATTTTTCTTATTTTTATTCTTTCCGTCTTTATTTCCTTTCCTTTTTCAAACTTACCTTGTTTACCTGTGCAATAGCCTGCAAACCACACAGGAGAAGTAAATCACACTTGGCAAGCCAGATGTGAAAGGCTCACACCTCGTGATGTTAGTAGTGTGAATCGAACTTGAGACCTTTGGGCTCAAGATAACATTACTCCACCACTAGATCATCCCCAAGGGAACGAGTTGTATGCTTTTACACTTACTAGTAATGGAAAACCAATATTTTCATTAATGAGAATCATCAATTGTCATTAATTACGACATTTAATATGATAATAAAAAATATGAAATAGTGCAAATGAAAGGAACAATGCATTTAATTTTTTTATGACAAAAAATAAAAATAAAAAAAATATTAATTGCAAAATTTCAGATAAAAGCATATTTTCATCTTATGTTTTAACAAAAATATTATTTTATACATACTACATAGTTTGCACTCGATGTGAATTGTGTCAAAGAAATCGAACCGTTGACCTTTCCACACGCGAGTTAACCAACTGCACTAGAGAATTTATGAAAAGGCATACCATCTCAATATTTCAGCAGAAATATTTTTTTTAAAATAAAATTTACTCACTTTTTAGTTCTATTTTGCCCCCTGTGATTTTACTAGATAGATAGATCTCAATCAAATCTTTGGAGGCTTTCCCTTTTGAAATGGATAGCGATAGGTGCTTTTCACATGGATATTCTGCCAAAATCTAACTTAGTATAAAAAGTGGTGATAATTGGAGATTCTCAATTTCCCCTTTGGAGTCGAGAAAATAAATTAAAATGGGAGCTTGTAAATTGTAATAGAAAAGGAGGGACTACAATACATGTGACTATTTGTATAAAGCTAATAATTTGGACTTCTTTTTCCTTTTGCCATTTTCATGTTCAAAAAAATAACCGACTTTCTCCTTGGCTACGAAGTTTTTTGCCTCATCGATTCTTGAAGGGACACCCTTCCTACGTGTCACCACCAGCAAATTAATCCTCCCTCAAAAATATGATGTACAATTTTATTAAGTCAACCCACTTTTTCGTCTGCAAGTCCAACTTCTAATTAGGGCTTGGGTTTTCTGATGAGGCCCAATATCAGATTTTG
Organism: Perilla frutescens; assembly: GCA_026008535.1. Classification (NCBI taxonomy): domain Eukaryota; kingdom Viridiplantae; phylum Streptophyta; class Magnoliopsida; order Lamiales; family Lamiaceae; genus Perilla; species Perilla frutescens. The sequence goes on from BRKX01000004.1 coordinate 21,510,064, forward strand.
ATTTTCAGATGATCAAGTTCAACTTGCAAGTTACAATGAGTTCATAATGATAGCATAGAACTAAATCTTTTAATATTACCCAAATTAATTCAGGATATAAAGAGTTATGTAACAATTTTAATAAATATTACAAACTATGTGGTAAATAATTATAAAAATATACTTAATTATTAAATTTATGGTACATGTGTAGTTTTCCCATCTTATGGGGCTAGAATGGACTCGACTCTTATACTATTTTTTTATTACCTCTATAATTTTATCGAAATATTGTATTTTTTTTACTCACACACCCGATCTATGGTATTGAGGAGATTTGAACTCGTAATCTTTGGTCTCCAAGTAACTTCACTTCACCACTAGGTCATCCCTACCGGGACGAATATTGTATTAAGATCTCATGTCTTATATATATATAGGGAGTGATTCCAGAAGGAACTATACCCTGTGTGAGAACCGAGAATCAATCTCTATCATCCAATAATCTCTACATTAATGGCCCAGATTTAAAAATTGAGGTGGTAGCATAATTGTAATAAAGTCGAAATTCGTTGCTCCTGAATCTTAGTAAGGGTAAAATCGAAAATTTTGAAAATATATGAATACTCAGAATTTACGTGTGTATTTTTCAATTTAGAGTTTTAGCATTGTCATTTTCTAGTTTAGCACTGTCACCGTTTTTTTAGCATTGTCATGACTCTTTTTTAGCATTAACATAAAAAAAATGTCATCGGCATTGCAAAAAAAAACCATGAACAAACACTGTTACATGTTGTTGAATTATCAATATAGTGCAACCACTATTAGCATTGCAATCTCTCATTTCTAGCATTAATATAACCCTTTATTAGCATTGTGATAAAAAACTTGTCATGGTCATTACAAAACAACAAATGTGATTTGTGGTACTAGTAATATTGTTAACTGTATTTGCATCATCATATCTCATTTTAGCATTATCATCTATACATATATTAAAGCAAAATCGTAGGGGCAAAATTGTCATAAAAAATAGACAGCTAAAACTTAATTTAAAATAATATTTCTTTTGAAAAAATTCAAAACCTTCATTATGGTGGAGTTGGTATCATGGAATAGACAAATTCTTGAAGGGCTGGGATCGAACCTTGCGGGAGTAAACCCATCATCCGTCTTTTTTTGTTTTTTTTTTTCATTTTTGCTTTTTCTATTTTTTCCTTTTTGCTTTTTTCTTTTATTATCCTTTTTGATGTTTTATTTTATTTCTACCATTTTTCATATTTTTTATTACTCAATATTTTTTAGGTACATTAGTCATGATTAAGCTCACCATTTATTTTGATAATTAACATTAATTCAACTTATTTATTATTTTAACTATTTTATTTATTTCTTTAATTTCTTTTTAACATTTAGGTATAGTCAAGTCCATTTATTTTATTAATTAATATTAATTCTACCTATTTAATATTGTAACCGTTGACTATTTAATATTTTAATTAATCACATCCTTATGTATTCATTTTTTGAACTTAATGCTTTTATAATCTATCATTTCCATATTAAAATATTACAAAAACTATTACAATTCCTTACGAAAATTATGACCATTCAAATCATAATTATTTTGCATATATAATAAAGTTTTTTTGAAAATACTTTAAATTACTCCTTATTATATTATTCAAATTAGTCTTTTGTCACAGTTTGCGATTTTCTTTAGTGCTTTAAAGCCCTCCATCGAGTGCATATATATATATATATATATATATATATTGATTAGGTAGAAATGAATGGATTGGTGATTCACATCGATCTTAGTATAGAATATGGATGAAGGATAAATATATTGTATATGGAAAAAAGACGGACACACACATACACATTTCCTCTCAAAATTAGAATTTTTATTTTATATTAAAATTTATTATTTAACATGTAATAGACTTTTTTTTATGTAACATATTTTTTTACCAAACCCAATTTTTTATGCAATTATAGTAATTATGTGACAAAAAAAAAAAAGTTGCGTGAAGTTAAATATTTTAATATTGATAATTACATGAGTTATTTAGGAGAACAGTTACACGGATTAGTAGGTAACAACATGGAACAAAAAATTATTATGTCAAAATTTAATTGAAATTCCTATAAGGTGTAAAAAAGTGATTCCTACATAAAAAGAATAATTTTGATTATGATTGTTGGGTTAAAAAATATAGCATATATATAAAACAATACAACAAAATTATATCAACCCTAATTATTTTTTTACAACTCAAGTTATGTATTTTGTTCAATTAATACCATGTTTTTATTTTTGTACTTTTGAAAATTAATAAAATGACTCCAATAATCATGTTTACTATTTTCTTATTGTTTAGTTTAACTGATGTTGTGATATTTGGCAAAACTATGTTTGTATATATTTATGTGCTTTCAAATGTTAAATATAATTATTATGATACGTGAAGAAGACCTCTAACAACCATATGATATTTATGTAATCACAATAAACATATTGAGTATATTTGAGACCCACAATATTATTTTCCCATTCAATTACAATGTGGTCTTTAAAATTTAAAATATAAATTCATAAATATTTAAATCCGTGCAACGTACGGGAGAAATACTAGTTAAATTATAAAACACAATCATGAATAAATGCCTGCAGTTTTATTGAATTAACAATGTCATAAATTCTACCTTAGCATTATTTCATGATGATTTAGCAGCTTCATTTTTTATTTTTTGGTAAACCTACAATTGTTGTCAATTTGTGATTTATCTGCAAATCTCTGTTATTATAATGTCTTTCTCATCATAAATAAAAAACTACAAATGCTAACATTATCACCTACCAAATATTGAAACATCAACTACCAATGCTAAAAAAGAAAATGTAAGTGCTAAAACTTCAACTACTAGTACTAAAACTTCATATGGAAATGCTAAAATCACAAAATGACAATCTAAATATAAGTAGACTAACATGTTAGTCCTATATGTTGCATCAAATGACACAACATACCCAAATAACGAAAAGTTCCTTCTTGATATTGGATCAGCCAAAACAGACATCTCAACTGATCATTCTTGTTAACTTCATAATCAACATACTTCCAAACTATAGTACCATATTTGGACATCTTTGTAGTAGACAAATGAATATCAAATCTACATGATGAAGCATAAACCTTGTAAAAGGTTATACCAGCATCCAAAGTAAGAAAAGTTTTGCCCAATGCAGGCTTCAAAGATGGTTCGCAGTTAGATGTGTAAAATTCAGAAAATTCAGGAGAAAACTCCAAAATGGAGCCAACACAGTTTGCATATTAAAAAATATACAACTAATCACGTTAATGCCAAAAAAATATATTCTTCAATCATGTTAAAAATGATCACAGTAGTGCTAAAACCAATCTACAGCAGTGCTAAAACATGTAATAGTAGTGCTATTACAGCATTCCTCGTGCAAATACTCTCATTACTCTCGTGCTAATTGGATTTAAAAAAACTCATAACTCCATAACTAAGTTATCTCCCATGAACTCAAAATCTCAAGTATCCTATCTACAAATTAAACCCAAAAAAATTATGAGTCTCTCTCTCAATTCCTCTCTACTGAAGTTTAGCCATCTCTACAATACCACAATTGAATCACAGATCCAACTCATCATCTAGCTCATCGTCTTGCTGTTCGCCTCATCTCCACAGCATCATTTTTACTACAACATCACACTCGTATTTTTACCCGCGTTTCCATCCAAGAATAGCGAACAAAAAAAAACTCACAGAAAGAACAACTACATGGAGAAAGAGGGGGGGAGAGAACTTACGAGAGAGAGAGAGAGAGAGAGCGCTTACGAGAAGGAGAAAGAGAGGAAAACCAGAGAGAGAGAGAGAACTTACGGGAAGGAGAAAGAGAAGAAGTTCACATGTTCTAATTAGAATTATCAAATTACATAAATAACCTCATAACCCTAAAATTTATCAAAAATTACAAGGTTGCCACCGAAAATTTGAAACAATCCAGACCGCTCAAATCAACTAGATTTATGGATGAGATTGGTTCTCTGTTCTCACACGAGGTATTAAAAATTACAAGATTGCCACCGAAAATTTGAAGCAATCCAGACCACTCAAATCAACTAGATTTATGGATGTTATTGTTTCTCTGTTCTCACATGAGGCTTTGGTTCTCACTTGATCCATTCCCTATATATATATATATAGGCAAAAACTTGCATGCACTAGATGTATATAAGTTTATATCAGACGGTCAACACTTTTGACCGGGTCAAATGCGGGTCAACGCGCGTTGACCCGCATTTGACCCGGTCAAAAGTGTTGACTGTCTGACCCGGTCAATCCGTGAAAAAATGGTAAAATAGGTGATACATTTTAATGATACAGATGATACTTTTTGAATTTTGAGTGATACTTTTTAATGTTACGGTTGATACTGATATTGACGATTTTATATATTTATTTATTTTGGCCGATACTTTTTAAGAATATAAGTGATACTTTTTAGTATTACAATTAATACTGATTTTGATGGATTTTTTTTTTGAACTGGCCGGTCAACGTGCATTTTTCTGCATTGACTCGGTCAATGCGTCTGATGGCGACACAAGTGCTTCTCATATATATATATAAATATATATATATAGGGGTTGGTTATTCTAAGGATAATTGTTGCTGTGAAAAATAGGGACAAATCTGATCCCTACAATTATATTAAATCAACGGATGAGATTAGAGAGATTTTAAATGATAATTAATAATTTTTTAATTATTATTTAGACATGGAGGCCATTTATGTAAAATCTACATGATATCAAAATCCTATAAATCTGGAACCTGTAAAGCGATAAAGAAGGAAGCCACGAAATCGCTTTGCATACAAATCAAAATCGCCGCACTGTGTAAATCCAAAAACCTAGAACCCCTACCGACTGCGACATCGTGAAGAGCGGCGGCGATTCTGGTGAAGGTCGAGAACTGCGGCGACGACGGCGGCTTGAACGACAAACAAAGGCGACGGGATTTTTCCCCTTCGGCAACGTCGCGTTCGAACGAGAAGCCAAAAACAAACATGGGTCGGAAGAAATCGGGTAAGTTTCGTGCTTTGAATCGAATTTAACGATGATTTTGGAAAAAAATTTATCTTAATTAAAATCTGATGAATGCTTGAGATTGATTAAAAAATAGATTTAGAAAATTGATTTTGTTATTAGGCGAATCGTATAAGAATAGATCAGATGTCGCTTCTGATTATTAATCGAGTAATTATGTAGTGTGGGTTTACAAAGTTAAACAAAATTTGACAATCAAAAATTGTAGGATTACAAATTTTGTTATTTTGTCAGTTCATGGGTTATACTTATTTACCAGTTATTCATGCTTTTTATCTTTATCATTTAGTATAAATTATGTCTGTGTGACTTGGTGCTCTTTATTGTTAATGTTGATGCTACATATGCATATATGTTCTGTGTTAGGTAAATTATAATTGTGAGGCTATGTATGCATATTTGTGATGCTGCTAAAACATATATTTGAAGCTATTAATGAATATCTGTGGTACTTATTGTTTAAGTTAGTAATATAACTTGTGTGGGATGGTGCTTTTAATTAGTATGTGTATCTGTGATGCTACTTATGTATATTATTGATGTTTCTCATGCATATGTTGTATGCCACTTATGATTATCTGTGTTAGTGTTTTAAGTTGGTAATATAATTTATGTGGGATGGTGCTTTTTATTAATATTGTTGATGCTATTTATGCATATCTGTGATGCTTTGGTTAAACTATATTTATGATTTTACTCATGCATATCTGTGATGCTATTTATACGTATTAGTGATGCTTCTTATCCATAGTTGTAATTCCATTGCATATGAATTACTGCATAGTCTAGTTACAAATTGCGTTGAAAAGTTGATGCTTCTGAAAGTTGTGTTTGGTACTTTGCATTGTCAAGATTGTTTGCTACTCGTATCCTATCTGCCCCATTTTGATGCTACTCATGTATCAATTTGGTGCTTTATAGGGCAATGGTTGGATCCTTATTAACGTGTTAAACTTTTTTATTCCAAAAATCCATGCACAGGCAATGTATGTAGATCGAGTGATATCGCACGGTAAGAGACTTGTTGACAGGTCGTTCCTAACAGTGAAAGATTGGACCTTCCACTTAATTCAAAAACATGAGAAGCAAGAAATGGCAGTAGGTGGGTTTGGAGGTGGACGGTTGTGTCCACAATTCCAAAAGACTGGTGAGGAGAATGCACCGTTCTCCCATGATGAAGGTAGAAGAGGACAGACTTCAAGCAATGATGTTGAAGCGGATGAAATGCAGCAGTTTGCTACATAATTCTTAGCAAAATCAAAGCTAATGGCAGACACAATGATGCAGCTTATTCTTCTCATTGAGAGGGCTCCAAAGCATCTTTGGGAGAACCCCCGCTTCAAGAAAAATGTTTAGGTCTTTTTTAGTGATGTTTTGAAGGACAATGTTTAGGTCTTATTATGCAAGTACGGATTGCAGTTTATTTATGATGAATGTTGGTAGTTTTTTATTTTGGATCCGATCGATTTTGGATAGTATCATATTTTGAATTGCTCGGATACAAGTTTTTTTTTTACTTTTATGATAATGATTTATATGGTTTAATGTCTATGTTAAAATAAGAATGATATAAAGACAGTGCTTCAAACATTACCTTTTAATGCTTCATAAATTAAATTAAGAGTTTCATATTTGATGGTTGGTGCTTCGTAAGCATATTCATTTGCATTGTATTATGTGAATGCTTCAGTTAATGCTATATATTCATAAATTAAATGCTTCATATTACGAATCCTACCTTGTAAAAAATTTCTACTATAACATAAATAATGTAACGAACAAAATTAAGATACCCCAATTGTACCATACAAAACAGCACGGATATAAGTAAACTAAAAACAAAACTAAGCAAAAAATGGAACAATGGAAAAAAAGCCTTGACTAGATTGAATCAGCTCTGGAAAAAAAAAACGCCAAATAATCAATGCTATGTAAATGTATTGTTGATGCTTCATACAATAGACAAACATGCTAAACAAACAATAACATTGAATCCTTCAACATACAATATTTTAAAGCAAAAACTTGTGATGCTTCATAAAGAACATATATATGCTAAATAACAACAACAACATAAACTGTATACGTAAAAGTACATAATCATGAACATTCTAACCAACCATTTGAAACATATAAAATAAAATATAATATTCATCCAGATTGCATACATAACGAACAACAAAAAATGACAAACGATCAAAAACCTAAATCTTCCATTGTCACTAAACCGGAAACATAAAAAATCCATCAAATAAAAATTCACAACCGCCGTGAATGTCGCCATGAATATCAGCATGAATGTCGCCCAGAGTCGCCATGTGAGTGTCGCACAACAACCACCATCGTCACTAGAATCACCGTGTGAGTACCGCATCATCGTCATCATCGATCTATGACTTGGAAGAAGAAGGAGGAGAAGAAGAAACCGTCTGTACAAATCGTGTGAGTGCCGCTTTGTCGCCATCGTCAATCTATGAGTTGGAAGAAGAAGAAGAAGAAACTGACGGGAAAAAAATGGATTGAATAAGATAGAAGAAGATTTGTTTTGATATGGAAGAAACGTGATCTGTGGGATTTAATTTACAAAATGTCTAGTATACCCTTATTAATATAATTCAGAATATAATTAAATGCCACATGGATTAAATCTAAACGGTAGGATTTGATAGATCTAATGGCTAAAAATAGTCCCTATTTTTCACACCACCACTTATCCCTATTTGAACCATATCCTATATATATATATATATATATATAGGGGTTGGTTATATTGAGGACAAGTGTTGGTGTGAAAATTAGGGACAAATCTGAACCCTACACATATATAAGATGGATGGATCAGATTACACGGATTTTTAATGGTAATTTCTGATATTTTAATTAATATTAAAATGTATATGGGTATTACTGTCAAATCCCATCTTAATTTCATATGGTAGCATGCACTAAAAATGGCGCTAGATCCGGAACATGATATATGCTATCTACAACTAAATCCCTGAAAATCTGCAAACACAAATTCCACATAGAAGGAACGGTTACGTCTAGAAATCAAAATTCCATCCTCTAAAATCAGAAAACCTAGGCCAACGCAAGAACCGATGGAGACATTCTTGAGAATCGACGAGTATTCCGGCATAGCTCGGCGGTTTTGTCATGCGCGGCTGCTTGAACAGTAAACAAGACGGTGGATTTTCCCCCTCCAACATCGGCGCTTTCGAACGAGAAGCCAAAAATAAACATGGGTCGGAAGAAACCGGGTAAGATTCAGTGCTTTCAATCGAATTTAACAATGATTTTGGAAAAAAATTCGTACTAATTAAAATCTGATTAATGCTTGTGATTGATTAAAAAAATATATTTAGAAAATAGGTTTTTTTTGGGCGAATCGCATAAGAATATATCTATTGTGGCTTCTGATTATTAATCGATTAAGTGTGTATTGTGGGTTTACGAAATTGAACAAAATTTGGGAATCCAGAATTGTGGGTTTACAAATTTTGTTATTTTGTCAATTTTGGAAATGGAGATTTGTGGGTTTACGAATTTTGTTATTTTTGAATTTTCGACTATGTTGTGATTAATGTCAGATTTGTTTACATTTACGTGTTAAAGCATTTGGTATGATGTTTAAATATCCATACAGAATATATAAGTGCTAAGTTTAATGTCTTACAGTGCTATATACTTAAATGTTTGTGAAATCTTCCACATTTGGTAAATGTTAATGCTATGAATAATTAAAATACATGTTTTGCATGAGTTTAAATGGATCTGTTGCTGCTTATATTTACATGAATTGAAAATTGACCGTGTGTGTTGAATTTTGTATGTGATTTATATTGTGTACAATTATTGCATCGACCAACAATGCTAATGACAATTAATTTATATACATCCCTTAAAAATTGAATGCTAAATAAGAACTAATTCCATGTTTATTATGTTTTGTTTCAGGTGGTGCTAATGTTCCTCAAGACGACTCTGATTTTGAGGCTGATAGGACTTCGCACGATAAGTAAAATCATACTTGACGAGACTATACATGACTTGGAGGGATACCGAAAATAACAATGATTGTGGTGTGTATGTTGTGCGGAAGATTGACGTACATGGGTCAATCCAAGTGCATTTCATTATGTGTTTATGATGTGCAAGCACGTGAATTCCTCAGATTTACGGATTTGAGTATGAGTTTGATAATGATTCGCATCGCACTTGTTAATGCTTTGTATTTATATTGATAGTGCTTTATATAATGTATGCTAATAATACATACTTTTGGTATCATTTTGCATTTTAGAAACTAATCCTTAGTTGATGTTTGTTATTGACCAGTTAAATGCTTCATATGAGAAACTGTATTGCTTCGAAACTAACATGAGTCTCCCATCTAATAACATTCTAAATTTCGATGAATAGTATATTTAAATGCTTTCTATAACGTGAATTAATACTGGACACTTGACAAAACAATCAAATGCAACATTAATACTAAGCATTCGATAAATCAATCAAAATGAAACGTGAGTTGACAAGTACACAAACAACCGAAACTTATGAATATCTGTGCTACTAAGTGTTTAAGTTGGTAAAAATAACGTGTGAGTTATTGCTTTGAATTAGGCTTGTCGATGCTACCTATGCATACCTCTGGCGCTTTTACTCAATTAAATTTGATATGCTACTCATGTACATCTTTAATGTTATTTAAACATATCTGTTATACTATATATGTATATCATCGATGCTACTTATGATTGTCTGCAATGCTGTAAATGATTAGTTCATGTTATAGTGAGAGAGATGTAAATACAGTGCTTCGTTCACTTCAGAATAATGCTTCGTAAGTAATATAAATATATTCATATTCCGTTGTTGGTGCTTCGTAAACATATTAATTTGCATAGGATTATGTGAATGCTACAGTTAGTGCTATGTATTCATCGAATAAATGCTTCGTAATATCAACCAACCTAAATCAAAGAATTATAATGTAGTACAAATAACGTACCCAAACAAAAAAATGGAATACCCTAACTGTACCATACAAAACATCACAAGAAAAACTATGTAAAATAGAAATAAAACTAAACACAAAATGAAACATTGATAAAAAAACTACACAAATCATTTTTTGCATGGACAATTCCTAGCATCGTGGTGGCATTTTTTACCGCAAGCATTGAAATAATGTAACGAAAAAATTGAAATACCCCAACTGTACCATACAAAACAACACGGAAAAATATAAGTAAACTAAAAACAAAACTAAGCAAAAAATGGAACAAGAAAAAAAAAACATCTTGACTAGAGTAAATCAGCCCTGGAAAAAAACCCGCAAAATAATCAATGCTATATAAGCGAACTGTTAATGCTTCTTACAATAGACAAACATGCTACACTAATACAAAACACTGCCCAAAATCGCTATAGTCGAGCCGCTGCCAAGAATCATCATGTGAGTGCCGCGCAACAACCTCCTTCGCCGCTAGAATCGCTGTGTGAGTGACTCATCATTGCCATCATCGATCTATGAGTTGAAAGAAGGAGAAGAAACCGTCTGTACAAATCGTGTGAGTGCCGCGTCGTCGCCATCGTTGATCTATGAGTTGGAAGAAGAAGAAGAAGAAACCGTAAACTAAACAATTTTTTCAGATTAATAAAAAAAAACTGTACAAATCAATGGAGATATTAACTTACCACAATTAAAATCGTTTAATTAGGGAAGTTAAGATTTGCAGAGATATAGAACTCTACAGGATTTTTATTAATTTACATTATTAACCTTATCACTTAATTTAAATAAAAAAATCGAAAAAAAACTACTTAAAATAAATAATCTTATGCGTCCATTTGATCAGATCCAATGGATAAAAATCGTCCCTACTTTTCACACCAAGTGATTGTCCCTATTTCATCCATATCCTATATATATATATATATATATATATATATATATATATATATATATATATAGGCATGCGTTGGTCGTTTGTAAATAAAAAATATCCTGAATATCTAGGCATGCGTTGTGATTCATTACCTCAAAAAAGAACAAATAAATAAATTAAAGAGAATAGGTCGATGTAATCGATCAATTGGGTTTTGTCACATGTTTGGTGTGCCTTTCCACTCGTTTTTATATAGATGTCATGATATGTAAGGAATAAGATCCTAATAACAAAAGATTATTTTCTATATTTTTTCAAATCAAGCTATAATGGATTTATCCCAAATTGTCAACGAGGTTAAATTTAATCAAGCAAAAACGGCTTGAAAAACCTTAAAGCTTCAATTTCGATTTACAATGAGAACGTGTTGGAACTTGGAAGTTTACTCAACCAATGATGTAGGTTAGAGTCAACTTAATATGTCAATTGTATGTTTCGGTTTATTAAAATTAGAATTAAAATTCATATTTAATGTAATATTTATAATTTTTTAGCATTTAATCTTTCCGAATTCAGATATTAATCTATCTTATAGTATTAACTCTTCATCTGTCAAATATTTTTAAATAGTTATAATCAGATAGGTGTCAATTCAAATTGACTCAGTAATAATTTTGGTAATGAGACATATAATATGATTAATTAATACCACGTTAAAGTTAGGACATAGGAAGGATGGATTTGGTAAATTGAACTCACAGGCACAGCCACAGCCACAGCCACAGAAGAAAAAAAAAAATGTCAACAGAGATGGGGGGGTAACCGGTGAGTCATCCAATGGACACGATCTGCCGTGACACTGGACATATATAAATAAAATTTCAAAACACCCACACATTCCTTCTGATACTGATCCCAAAAGCCCGAAATTTTCCTGTTAAGATACAGCCCGAAATATCTGCTTCGGCGAATCCCGAAACCTCCGCCAAGGATCCAAAAAATCGGACTAACTTCGGCGGAACTCACCAAAATCATTCAACGCCAAACTTTGGGGTGGGGGATTTAACAATTTTCCAAAATAGGAGGCTGTCTCTCATCCGGCGGCAAACCGCCGGCGCCGCGGCCCCCGCCGTCGCAGGCGGTTATCCGGAGGCTTCCCCTGCCGGAAACTACCGACGGCGGCGCTGATAACGCAAAGATGAAGAGTCTATTCAAGTCCAAGCCGAGGACTCCGGCCGATTTAGTGCGGCAGACGCGCGATCTACTCATCTTTGTCGATCTCGGCGGTCCTGATACTAAGGAGAGCAAGCGAGACGAGAAGGTTTTTTTTTTTTTTTTTGCTTATTTTTGTTTATGCATTATTTGCCTTTTGGTTTGTGATCTGTCGGTGCTTGTAGTTTGACATTGTCGTTGTATATGTATCGAAGGAGAATTGTCGTCTTTTGCTAGTTAGTGAATACTGCGGATGCTACTGATTTTTTATTTTACGGCGATATTTATTGGCTCGGAGTGCATACTGTTTCACCTGTTAGTGTTCACTTACTTGATGATTGGGATGTATTTATTTTTGAATATGAGGATCTAATTGATAATATTGTTTATGTTTTTTTGTCTTTGAAATATTTGTTTTATGTTGTTGTATCGGTAGCAATTGTGATGCAGTGGGGTAGACGACTTCTTATGTTATCGTTTTTTTACTGATTACTGATTATCATGTGTAGATGATGGAGTTGAGCAAACTTATCAGAGACTTGAAACAAGTTCTTTACGGGGACAGTGAATCTGAGCCAGTAGCAGAAGCCTGTGCCCAGTTGACTCATGAGTTTTTCAGAGAAAACACTCTTCGTCTCCTAATTATATGCCTACCGAAGTTGAATTTAGAGGTAATTGTAGGGTTGATTCCTAACTTGGTTGCCACAAATAATCAAAATTGAATGGATCGAGTTGGGAGCACAATGTAAGAAGAATACACTAAATCTTGGTGTAGAAAATGTTCCAAATTTATACTTGTTGAATCTAGTTCTTTACCATAAGAATTGCAGGGATAGTTCTGTTGGCTAATAATACATTCTTTTTGCAGACCCGCAAAGATGCTACTCAGGTTGTTGCAAATTTGCAGAGGCAACAGGTGCAGTCGAAGTTGATTGCATGTGATTACTTGGAAAAGAACATAGATCTCATGGATATCTTGATAGCAGGGTATGGTAGGATAAAGAATTTGCCGTAGACTGAATTTCAATTAAATGACTTATAATTCCAGACTTCAATTTGAATTGGTACTTAATCTGGTTATTGTGAAATTGCTTATATGAGAGGTTTCCAAGATATTCTCTCTTGTAATTTATTGACTTAAATTTGGTTTGCTTTTTACCTCTAGTTATGAGAACACGGATCTGGCTTTACACTATGGAGCAATGTTGAGGGAATGCATCCGCCACCAAATTGTTGCAAAGTGAGTGGATCACTCAATTTTCATGCTTTCTGACATTTTCCTATTCACCAGAAATTTTAAAAAGAAACACTATACATTTAATCCTTGTGCTTCCATTTCATGTGGATAAACAATACGAAAACTCCATTTAGTTGCTTCTTCATGTTCTTCAATCTCACCGCGATGTTAAAATTTAGTTGCCCCTTCATGTCATAGATCCTTGTATATTCATTTTAGGTTACTGACTACATTAAATGCTTTTTGTTTCCTTTAGTGTGTAAGCTAACTTTGACGCTACAATGCTGCAGATAAAACAATATATTTATTCTTAATTTTAGAAACTGCTCTGTTCTATAGGTACGTTTTGGAATCAGAGCATATGAAGAAATTTTTTGACTATATTCAATTTCCAAATTTTGACATCGCCTCTGATGCTGCTGCCACTTTCAAGGTTGGGTATTATTTCTGAAGTAGTAGATCACTTTATTCCTCTTTTCTATTTCAGTATTTTGGTTGAACCTTCTCTTTGCTGCATTATCTATGCTCTGTAGTTGAATATTCATTGGTTCATCTACTGACTGCTACTTTTCAATGGATCACAAGAAGGTTAATACGCAGTTAGGTAAATAAGTCACTTCCTCATTTGACATTGTACTCAAAATGCGGATGATTGGATTTTGGCTTAAAAAAAACTCCGATAAAATACCTGAGGGGTGATATTTGCTGGATCATTATGAGTTTGGGATATGCTATGTATGGTAATGGGGAAAAAGCACTTATGATGTATAATGAGATGTGGGGATTGGGGGTTAAGCTGGGTTGTTGAACTTTTGTAGGACATATATTTTTCTTCTTGGGATTTTACTTAAGGGGGATACTTAATGCACGTCAAACGCACCAAGATTATGTATGAAAAGCACTGGATTGTGAAACCTTGGAAATCAAATTTCGCTTTCAGGCACTTTTGATAAAAGCTGCTTGACCCGGGACATGCAAGTTCTGATTATGTTATTTAATCCTGTTCTTTTTCTTTTCTTTTTTTTTTTCATTTATGGTTTGTGTACTGACATTAAAGTCTACCTAACAGGATTGACATCTTGTTGCAGGAATTATTGACTAGGCATAAGTCAACGGTAGCTGAGTTTCTTTCTAAAAATTATGACTGGGTAAGCATTTATGGTTTAGTAGCCTGATTAGTTAATATACTTATTCGAGCTTCTTATTTCCTGCATTGATATTCATGGAGCTTGTTTTGCAAATGGTTTCTTTAGGCTTTAGGACATTATGATCATTTATATTTTAAGAACCTCACATGCCTCATAATGTGTTTTTTTACTTCTTGTGTCCCGCCCTGGAATTTAAGAATTTTGTTTCCTAAATCATTGATGAGCTCTACTTCTATTCTGATTTGCTTGACACCTTGTCGTTGACAGTTCTTTGCGGAGTACAACTCTAAGTTGCTCGAATCTACTAATTACATCACCAGGAGGCAGGCTGTCAAGGTAATGTGCTTCCATTATCTTCTTTTCGACATTTCTTGGCACTATTTACATGCTGAACACTATTCCTTAGTGGTAAAACTATGAGAAACAATGAATTCACTTGAAGGTGCAAATAAAGAGTTGCTCTGTTCTTATCCTTTTATAGGTCTGCTTGCAAAGTTGTTTCTGTGTGGTTGACTATAATTTTAATTCTTGATGCACTCCTTTCAGCTCTTGGGTGATATCTTGCTGGATCGTTCAAATTCGGCTGTAATGACACGATATGTTAGCTCAAGGGACAACTTGAGGATCCTCATGAATCTTCTCAGGGTATGTTGTTTTCTTGGCTTTTAGATTCAGTCCCAACTCCCAACTCCCTTGCCATGTTGATGACAGGAGAAGTGTAAAAAATAAAATAAAAATGATAATAAAGGTGGGTTATTAGTGCATTTTAATAAACCTCAAGAATCTATGACATAATAATCTCTTCGGAATGTTCTTATGCAATCTGACCTTATTCATATTAAATGTAATAAATGTAATTACCATTGACTTCATACTTTTTTATTCTTTGATAAACGATGTCATGAGAGGCGAGATCTACTTCATGGTCATTGTGGATGTTTGCTGAATTACCATATTCTGAACTCCTTCTAGAACAAGATGTATGAATTAATACTGAAATTCAATCTGAACCCTGAATCTCTGGTGATGTTTTACTCGAAAGAAAATAGGATTGGTTCCTGCATCATAATATTAGTGTTGTTGAACTTTTTGCCTTCTCCCAGGAGTCTAGCAAGAGCATACAGATCGAAGCATTCCATGTTTTCAAGGTACAGTATTGCATTGCTTTCCTAGCTTGTGGGCATATAGTGGAAGAATCAATTCATAGAGTGCTGACAACACAAATATGTGCAGTTATTTGCAGCTAATCAGAACAAACCTCCTGATATTGTTAGTATCCTCGTCACCAACAGAAGCAAGCTCCTACGCCTTTTTGCTGATTTTAAGACCGATAAAGGTACGCAGATAATCTTTGAGTATTTTTATTTGCAGTGTTAGTTTTGTCCTGAATTTTGCTCCCTTGTTACAGAGGATGAGCAGTTCGAGGCTGATAAGGCGCAAGTTGTCAAAGAAATTGCTGCACTTGAGCCAAAAGAGCGGCCATGAATTCAGCTCTTGTTTAGTGTATCAGCTGTGACGGCTGTGTTGTACCAGTAAATCTAGTGGTTATCTTTTTTTTTTTTTTCTTTTTTCTTTTTTCCTTCTCTTTTTTTTTCTTTTCCATATAGAATTGTTAATTATTACTCATCAGACCTCAAAGTTGTGAACCACTAAGAAATAGCGCTTGAGAGTACTCTCTGTGTTGTATCTTTGCATTCGTCCATATTTTTTAGATGTTACTGCATCTGATATAATTTCTAAACAATGAAAAAGAGATGATGAATATTTCAGAATTGTCCTGTAATTTGTTCTATATCGTGGCCCTTATAAACGCAGATGCCTGTGATTATTGTGAGAACTTTTTGAAGTATTCTGTTTTCTCTGTAGTGTTGAGTGAAGAATAAACTGTAAAGTTGTCTTCCTTTTCTTTGAGATTATGGATCCTTTTTTTTATATATAATTAAAACTCTGCAGTGTTTCTCGTGAGGTTCACTCTTTCAAAGATAGTTGATTTCTCTGGCAACACTATGACTCTTGTCTTTGTACAAAGACTCACGAGAATTTTAAAAATTGAGTCGAATAACTGTCAACAGTCGAAGAAAAGAGAAAAAATCTATAAACAAAAAAAATGATTGGAATAACTTACTAGAATATTGGCATATTCCGTGTACATAATATTTGGATTTTTGCTTTTTTGGTTTGGAGTAGCAGGGACTCGGAAGCTTATCACACGAGAAGCGGTGATGGTATGCCAACTCGAAATTATTATTTGGTAGTGAAATTAATTGCAATCACAGACACGTTCCGATTAATAATTTATGTTGCAGTGTAATAAACAATTCGAAATTATTATAAATCGGAATGTCAATATTCAATAATAAGAGGGAAAATGAAGCAATAAAATGATCAGAATAAAGTTTTTTTCTTTTTTTTTTAAATTAAAAAAAAAAAAAAAAGAAAAAAGAATAACGCCGTAAGCGAAACGGTTAGGGAATAAGTTGCGCAAGCGTGAGATATGAATTTGAGTGGAACTTATATTTTTTGTTTGTGTAAATAATTGGCATCAGTTGATGTGCTACGTTAAATAGAAGCAGCTCCAACCATCGAATTCACATCGCCCAATCCTCAACAAAAATGTCACAACAAGGTAACATTTGCTCTCTGCAAATTCTCGACACACACACACACTGAATTATGTGCTTGTGAAATTCCGTACATTTGTTGATGGTGTTTTTATCGGATTTCAGGTTCGGTGGAGGATTTCCTGGCCAAGGCGGTCGACGCTGCCAAGAAAGCTGGAGAGGTGCATTTCTCTGTAAAACCCAAATTATTGTTTGTTGCTATTATTGTTGCATTCGGCCTTTAATCTCACAATTTGATTTCCATTACCTAATTACATGAAAATTCCATTGGGTTGCAGATTATTCGTTATGGGTTCTATAAGACCAAGCGTGTCGAGCACAAAGGCCTGGTATAATATCGGCGTGTTTAATTATTTCATTAATTTTGGGAAATTTGTAGAATTGTTTCTGAAATCAGGCTATATGTTTTGTGGACAAATTTGGCTACGGGATACAACTTGGATAGTCTTTTATGCTGCAATGATGCGCAGTCACTTCTGTTAGACTAGACTGCGTTGATTATAGTTTCCTGAGATCAATTTTTGAGACTACTGTCTATGGGTGCAGGTAGATTTGGTCACAGAGACTGACAAGGCATGTGAAGAACTCATATTCAATTCTCTAAAACAGCAATACCCTGATCATAAGGTTAACTCTGCATTTTGGTGTTGGATTAATGTCTGGGATTCTTCATTCACAATTTTGCTGTTCGTTACATTGTTTGTAAGTCTGATGTTTATAGCTGCTGTTAACCTCTTAGTTCATTGGGGAAGAAACCACTGCTGCCTGTGGTGCTACTGAATTGACAGATGAACCAACTTGGATTGTTGATCCTCTAGATGGAACGACTAACTTTGTTCATGGGCAAGTGTCATATATCTGTTTCATTTGTTATGGGAAAAGTTCTTCATTATCCAAAATGTGGTTATAGTAGTTAAATGGGGCAAATTTTGCAGGTTCCCATTTGTTTGTGTATCCATCGGACTGACAATTGACCGAATTCCTACAGTTGGTGTCGTTTACAACCCAATAATGGATGAGGTAAATTGTTCAGCTGCTTAGCAATATATAGTAGAGGTATATCACTTCGGTTACTTATCACGTTGCCTATTTTGTGTATGGGATTTTCAGAAATTGATAATCTGAGAGTTCTTTTTAAATTATCTAGACATTTGGTACTCCGTATTATGTAAGAAACGTGCAATCCTAGCTATTCTTGTCTTGCTCAAATATATTCTATTCCCTACTCTTTGCAGTGCTCATGTTATCTCGATAAATTGAGTGTCCTCCATTTGAGCGATTCCGTTCTACACACCCTTACTGCCTGTTGGTATCAGAACATATACAACATATATTTATGTTCCAGCTGATTTTTTATTCATTGGATACCCTTTTGATGTGCAGCTTTTCACTGCAATTCATGGAAAAGGTGCTTTTCTCAATGGAAAACCCATTAAAGGTTAGTTGATTTTCCTTTTAGCTATTCGTAAGGGAAGTCAATATTATGGTTTTCTGTGATCACTGCCTTCATGTTTTGAATATGCAGCATCTTCTCAAACTGAACTCGTAAAGTCCCTACTAGCCACAGAGGTACTCGGCTATACATATTACATGAAGCACTCGGATGCTGATCTATCCTCAGTCATCTTCAGTTGCTAAATTGTCTCTCTTAATTCAGTTTTTACTAAGGTAATTCTACATATAAGAAGCTCATCAACTTTGTGTAAATTTTAATGGCAGGCCGGTACCAAGCGTGACAAGGCTACCTTGGATGCCTCCACAAATAGGATCAATAGCTTACTGTTCAAGGTAAATCATTGGTGGTCTCTTGTAATGATAGTTTTCAGCATTTTCTTGGTACTTTTGGTTAATGGCTCAAAAGTGCGAGTTTTCAATTGATCAGGTTAGGTCCCTCCGGATGTGTGGCTCTTGTGCATTAAATCTCTGTGGAATTGCGTGTGGAAGGCTTGATCTGTTCTATGAAGTAGGTTTTGGAGGCCCCTGGTAAGAATTTTAATTTTTTCAATGAAGATATAATCTCTCATGTTATTGAAAGTTTTTTAAGGAAGTCGCCCCTTACTAAAAGTCGGTTATATATTTTCAGGGATGTAGCAGCGGGAGCAATAATTTTAACCGAAGCTGGAGGGCTTGTATTTGATCCGTAAGTCAAAAGCCTTCAAACTAAAAAAAAAAAAAGAGTTAACTGTTTCTGGGAACTATTGGAGTTTTTGAAGCTGCCTTCTAGAACCACCACCAGCTAAATATACAAGGAATATTCTGGACATATTTTGGCTGAGGTGGTGCTAGAAGCCAGCAAAAATGGAATATTTCAGGTGGCAATTAATCAATAAAAACTGTTTACATTGACAAAGGCAAAAAAAAAAAAGAAAAGAAAAAAAAAGAGCCTTGTTTGGACGCCAAAAAAACAAAATGGATAATTTGCTCCTTTTAGATGCAGTTTATCTCGTATTGAGTGATATATATTGCTGTTGGGTATACACGCTCATAGTCGTTTTAGGTTAATGCCATCTCCATATTCAGATGTCAACTGGTAGTCTACTGAATGTAACATGTTAAATGAATCAGTTTTCACTATCCAAATGATGATATATTTTCCTGCAACAGCTCCGGCAAGGAATTTGATATCACTGCTCAGCGTATAGCAGCTTCAAATGGTTTTCTAAAGGATGCATTTATCGATGCGCTGAAACAATCAGAATAAGCATCTCCAGACCAGTTAAGTTTTTTGTTACACCTTGACAGCATTGCTTTGGGCCCCCTGTTGTAACATTTAAGATCATGGCTGATGGAAGTATATACGTACTTGCTTATTATTTCTTTTTGGCTGATGGAATTATTTAATATTTATACAAATTGATAAGAACTGGCTTCTTTTTCTTTATGGAATTTCTCAACTTTTGTGAAAGGTTTAGTTGCTTCATTGTATTTTAGTCTTTATGTTTCTCACGCCTTAGAAAACTATGCAATGTTCTGAGTGGCTTGAAGCTCTATTTTTCTTATTCAGAGAAATGAAAAAAGGGGGCAAGAACTAAGAAGATCATATATTATGCACCAAATAAACAATAAACATATAGAACTATCCAGCACAAAACCTATATAAAAACTGGGGGAGACTAAGGGGGCAGAAAAACAAACATTAAAAGCTGGGTACAAAAAACAAGAAGAGCCAAACAGTACAAACTTTACATGATCAAAGTGAGAGTGTATTTCCTTCATACCCTATCTTGTGAACTTGCCCTATAACCATTGTAACCATGGGTTCCATTGGGCATCTTGTGGGGGCTGCTCGATTTTTTCCTCTTCACAACGACATACCATGTGTAGATTTCGAGAGTGGCAGCAAGAGCAGCCAGACCTATCAAGACTCCGATGTAAGCTCTCTTCCATTTCTGATCTGGGTCTAAGATGTTGAATCCCTTGAAAATGTTGATAACGCTGAGGACTATAACAGAGTATCCAATGAAGTGGTGGTAGACGTTCCAGTAGAATCTGTATTTGTGCTCCTTTTTCGGCCTTAGCAGCATAGCAGACACCTGCAATGGAGATATATGTGTGTGTGTGTGTGTGTGTGAGTGAGTGTTTTCTCTTTGCATCGAAGCATTTGGTTTTGATAATAGTAATTAATTAATACCTGAAGGGTTGCGAGACAAAAGATGACAATGCCGATGACTCTATGGGCGGTGTATTGGATTCCGGCAGACTGGCTACCGAGTTGGAGACCGGTAGCCCAGCCTGCAACTCCGGTGATGTAGCCGGAGGTCTGGCAAAGGGCATGAAGGTAAAACCACGTTGGGTCCGCCGCAGGGAATACTTTAAGGTACCTGGCGAATATAGCACCAATTGGCAACAGGATCCCCCAACTTACTGCATTCAGCACTCCATGAATCTGCATTTTTTACAAATAAATATTTTCAACACATACTAACTAGCACTAATTAATTCATTCGTAGAGGTGACATCAAAATCAAGCCATTCTGATTAAACAAGATGATCGAATTAAATAATGTTTTTCCACCAATTTACTTAAGCCAAACTCATAGTATTCTGAAAGATGAGTACTTATCATAAGGAATACTTGATGGTCTATATATCTTCTTTTTCCTAAGAGATTTACAGATCGGTTTTAGATAATTACAATTTCCCATATTCATAGTATATGCAAACTTTGCTTTTATTATCCTCTGATCACAAATCCTAGAATCGCCCAAATATGGAGCGTAACCCCAAAACATGCATTAATGTCAAATGATGATATCATATATGGTCCATACTCCATAATCCTCTACAAGGATGGCTAACTGACCAACAGGAACATATGCTTATGTAGACACATCCACTGAGAGAGAGAGAGAGAGAGAGAGAGAGAGAGAGAGAGAGAGAGAGAGAGAGAGAGAGAGAGAGAGAGAGAGAGGACCACATCTAATTCAAGTAAATCATAAGAGAGAGCACGAGAAGAAAATTAGTTAGATGTATCCATCCAAAGGAAATGAAGTTGAACAACTCTCCTAATTTAATTACTTCCACTCTAACATAATCTTTTTTTTTTAGGAGGAAAAAAATACTCACATTCTTTTTCTTAGTTCTGGAGTCCACTGCTCCCGATGTTCTACCTGTCTGCCCGGAAAGAAGATTCAAGTTCCCGGCCGACTGAACATTCTGACCAGAAGTCGGATGAATCGCCGGAGAATTGCCGGAGACGGGCCCTTCTTGCCACACCTGGTTCACCGTCGAACTAACATTATCAAGCTTCAGAGTTGCAAAAATGGTGTACTCATTCCTCGCATAAGTTGCGGACAACTCGGAAACCGGAAAACTCAAATCCCCTTCCTGTAACTGCGTCTGGTAGGCAGTCACCGGCGCCGTGTAGGCTCTGATGCCGCCGTCGAATTTCTGGAAGGCCACCAGCGCTTGAGCGCCGATCATTCCCCTTCCGCTGGGATTGATAGCCCACGCCACCCATCTCGACGGCGAGACTCCAGCGTGGCGGTAAGCGATTTTGACTGTTTTGGTCGGTTCATCGTAGTTCCAGTGGAGAAATGAGTTCAAGACTGGGAGATCGCTGCAGTGGCTGAAAATCTGGTTGCTTGCGAAGTTGTAGCTCGCGCAGGATTGGGCGTAGGATGATGATATGTAGAGAGAGAAAATAATGCAGACGACGATGGAGTAAACTGGTCTTAACATCTTGAGCATAGGTGATATATGTATGATTTAGAGTTTTTGATGATTTGGTTATGAATGGAATGGGAGAGAGGGAGAGAGATAGAGATGGAGAGGGAGGGGTGGAATTATATAGAGATGGAAAAATAGTGAAAGTGGGGCATTGAGTAGTTACAGTTTGGTAAAGGATCGATGTGTGACAAAATAATTCCTGCTTTATTATATTTTGAGATACTGCACTTGGCAAAATTTTGGTAACTCTTTGTTTAGGTTAGGGTTTCAACAACCTTGTCTTCGGACACCACTTTATGTCTAACTCCAACCATGATTTGTACTCAACAAATCTCATGTGTCCAATCATAATATATATAGATGAATTCCATCTTTAGATAAATTTTATTATATACTAGTTTTTAGGGTTAATTTAACTATGACATGTTGCATTTTATTTTAAAATTAAATTCTCCGAATATTTAGATATTTGTGCTTATAAAATGTTAGCTCTGACAAAATTATGTACTCTTCGTTTCATTATAATTGTTGTTTTAACTTTTTTATTTTATGTCAAAATATCTGTTGTTTTATATATTTTCATACACCCTCTCTCAATTTTAACTCTATCCCAAATCCTATTTTAGAAAAATATAAGTGAATAAGATTTTATGCATTATGAGAGATAGATATATTAATCCATAAAATTAATTGTTAATTCTAGATAAAAAAAAAAAAAAAAACTAAAACAACAATCAAAACAAAACTGATGGATAATAATAATAATAATAATAATAATAATAATAATAATAATAATAATAATAATAATAATAATAATAATAGTTTTTCAAC
This sequence comes from Perilla frutescens, assembly GCA_026008535.1. NCBI lineage: Eukaryota > Viridiplantae > Streptophyta > Magnoliopsida > Lamiales > Lamiaceae > Perilla > Perilla frutescens. The sequence continues at coordinate 21,533,299 of BRKX01000004.1, forward strand.
AATTAAATTAAATTAAAATTTTTTGGAAGAAAGGAAACCCTAACCGAAGAGAATTAAAAATTAATATTGCGTTGTCATATTTCCCGAGTGTTGTTAATTTGTGATAGATAGTTTAACGAGGCAAAACTTATTTTAGCCACTTAAACTTTAAAACATATTTATTTTAGTCAGTAAATTTTAAACATATTTATTTTAGTCACTTTGAACAAAAATACTCCTATGCGCGCTGGACTCACAATGCAGGTGCGCGCACGCGTCAGCAGTCCGGCACCTGCTCAAAGCACACCCGCACATTGGCTCTGCGTGCTGGTGTGCACGCATGTCACCCACGTGCGCGTTGAGCAGGGGCAATATAGTAAGTGGAAATATATAAAACTAGCCGGTCAAATATATTTTTTTAGCCAGAATTACTATTTTACCCCTGCTTGTTGCGCGCAGTGCCAGCGCGCACAGAGGTATTTTCGTCCAAAGTGGCTAAAATAAGTATGTTTAAAACTTACTGACTAAAAAAAATATGTTTTAAAATTTAAGTGGCTAAATTAAGTTTTGTCTCATATAGTAATTTTGGTTAAATAATATATATTTAAAAGTTTGTGGCTAAATTAAGTTTTTTTTTTTTACTGGCTAGTTTGACCCATTTTCACTAGTTAAAATTGGATGAGCATGCATATATAATATAGGTAAAATACTGTTTTTGGGTCCCTATACTTTTAATTGTTTTCAAATTGGGTATATCTATTTTATTTGGTTAAAATGAAGTCCATGTATTATCAATCAGGTTAAATTGGGATCCCTATATTATCAGTTTAGATAAAATTAAGTCTTTGCGGGACATAATTTTATCCAAATGGATAGTAGAGGGACTTAAGTTTAACCAAATTAATAGTATAGAGATCCAATTCGAAAATAAAAATAAAAATTCATTATTTTAAACAAACAAATAAAAATTGATTAAATAAAAATAAATACAAATTGATTTTTAATTAAAAATAAAATATAAATTAAATTATTTTTTTTGAAACCACTGTAATTTTATTTTTTATTTTTATTAATTATTTTTTGAAAAAATCGAAAAAATAGTTTAATTTTTTTTATTCAATTTTTTAAAATTTTAAAAATAAATAAAAAATGCGAAAAAGTAAATAAATTAAATTTTTATAAAATTTTGTAATTTTAATTATTAATAGATTTTTCGAAGTATAGACTCTACGTAATGAACCCACGAACTCCTCTATTTTTTGTGATGAATTTCTGCAAATTTGGTAGAAGAGCTAAAAAGGTAGAAGAAGAATTGAGGCGGCAGATGAGAGAACTTGAGAGAGAGAGGAGAGGAGAGAGAAAAAGAATAGAAGAACGAAGTAACGTGTGGATTTCCGGCGAATAAATAATTAATCTGAATATTTTGGAATTTTTGACCGGATGTGACCAAATTCTAGGTGGAGGACCAACTGTCATTGCCGGAATCAGATGAGGAACATCATGGAAGAAAAGATGAAAAAAGAAAAGGAAAGGGTATTTAAACAATTTAATAATTAATTGATTTTGAATTAATTTTATTAGTAGTGTATAATGAAAAATTAATGGTGTATTTATAAACACCAGTCTTCTCAGTCTATAATAAGATTCATGACCACTTCACCTTAATGAACATTAATCATTGTTGGCGTGTGAAATTTGTCATGAAATATGCATGACACAGTACTCATTACTCATCACAGCCTTTCATAACTTCCAATTCCAATATATATACATAAAGTTTTAAGGCCATCTCTAACCGTTTACTTCATTTTACAGCACTTCTATCTCTATTATACAGTAAAATTTTCACTTCATCTCCAACAGTTTACTCTAAATTCTACTATAAAAAGAAATATTCCATAATATTCCTTTTTTATGTATTTATTTTAATCAAAAATTTTTGAAACTAAATAATAATGCAACATAGAAACATTTCATAATAATATTGCAAAGAACAAAAATTACATACTAATATTGCAAAGAACAATGCTTTATTTGTATTTTTAACGCTTTATTTGTATTTTCATTGTTTTTTATGCTTAGTAGTTTTATTATGTAATTTTATTAAATGTCATTTTAATTTTAACATTAAAAAAACATGATCCTTCCTATTTGATGTCATTTTAATTTGATATACAATTTTTTATTTCAATATTTTTAAGAAATAAATAAATTAAAGTAGAAAATTTAAAAAAATAAATAAAAATTCGATGAACAGTAATAGAGAAGTGCTACAGCGCTGCTGGATATATAGAGAAGCACTGTAGCATGACCTTAAAATATAGCATTGTTTGAAGTCTCCCTTAGAGTGAATTTTTGGCACCTTTTGCTCTAAATTTGCAGTTTAGAGCTCTTCTCCAGAGCGAAGCTCTAAGTAGTGAATTTATATCTCGACACATATTTTACATCGAATATATTATGTAATATTTTCGATCATACAAATGGGGTGTTATGGTGTCATTTTAACCTTCATAAACGGAATTAAAATGCACACACAGATGTGTAAATATATGAAATTAATAATTGAGAAAAACATTTGTTTACCAAGTCCTGCAAGTTATTGACCTTTTAGAAGGCTAACCACTTCACCATTTTAACCAATTACATCTCACACAGTAAAAAGTTATATGATTTTGTTGGTAGTAGTGTATAACCACTTCATCATCATATATATTTATCACATAAAAAGGAATCAGATTCCAGATTCAAATGAAATCAAAATGACATGTGCAACACTGCATGTTGGATTAGGTGCATATGTATATGATTTATAATTATTAGAATTGCTAGCTATAGTCGAACCCAACATTATTAATTGGTCAAACCAAATCCAACGTAACTTCTACCAAGTACCTCATGATATGTCTCATTTGTTCTCGACTTTTTCAATAAATCATTTAAGATTATTACAAAAACAAATGGAAAGATTTTGTGCTGATTAGGTTGATGTTTACAGCCTTGATTTAGTACTGATGGACCCCCCCTTTGTCCCTTGATTTTGTTTTTTGTCTACTTGTTTATGTTCTAATTAATTAATCATCTCATGATCGATTTATATTAATCAACTCAAATTATACAAAGTTCAAGAAGATTCACCTAAGAATTTTGCTAATTTATTTTCGTCGAAACAGTATTATATAATATGTGGTCTTTTAATTGCGATAACTTTTATCTTCATACACATTCGCGCTTCATGTATGTTCATTTAATCATGAATACATATTTTTGAGTTGTCTAATATGATTGAAAAATTATGATTCGAATACCACTTTTTTTTTTATTAGTCAAACTATTGATCGTAAGGTAGCAATCAATAATTGATGGAGAATTAAATTACTAATTAAAAGTATAATTCATTTACTGGAAATCCTTAATTAGGCTTTGAAGCTGATCGAAGGGATAATTAATTGCATTTTTATTTTATTTTTGTATATATGGTCAAATATGGGCCTTTACCTGTTATGGCATACAAACTTTGGACCGTGTGTCATCCCCCAATTGTCCAGAATTTTCAAAAACACTCAAACACCACTTGAAAAATGCCATATATCGTTCAAAAATAATATATGCATCACTGTAATAAATTCTAAATTATGTAATATTAAATGCTATGAGAGCACCATATTCCTAACCAGTGGCGGCCCTGAGGGTGTGTGAAAGGTGCGCCGCACAGGGACCTCAAAAATTTAGAGGCACCATTTTTATAAATTTTTAGTACTAATAGTTATATTAACAAATGTTAGTTCATAAAAAAAATTAGCCTTTTAGTTTATAAAAATTAATTCAGGTTTTTTAAAAAATAATAGGAAAGACCACCTCAATATTTTACCCAATATTTTATATATAATACTAGGCCTAGCCTAATCAATATCTGTGAAAATCTTGAGAATATTCTAAAGCATGAAAATCTTGAGAATATTCTAAAGTATGAAGAGCTTAGTGATTTTGATGGTTAGTAGTTGTTTCAAGAATTAAAAACTTTGCAGTATCTTTTACCAAAAGAACATAAAACTTTAGATATATTGGCTTATTTTAAGAGGTTGAATAGTCATCCCAATGCATGCATTGTTTATAGAATTTTATTGACCATATCTATTACAGTTGCATCTGCAAAGTTGCTATTTATTTATTGTTAAGAAAAACTATCAAGGAACCTCTAGATAAGGTTTTGATGGGATGTCAAAACTATTTATGAAAAACTGACTAAAATTCAAGTTGTAGATCTGAGCTGACCAATTCAGAGCATCAAAGAGGAACTCAATCAAAGCTGAAATCAACCAAACTGGAGTACGGTCTACCAGCTGGGAGGATACGCCAACTAGTCAGAACTCAATTCAACTGAGGATTCGAAGAGACGAACCAGTCGAAACAAACTGACAGCTAAGTCAGCTGAGCTGAGGGAGAAAATAATCGACTAGACTGAAGAAACTGATACGAGATCAGTTTAAACTGAAAGACTGGAAGTATCCAACTGATGGCCAAACTAAAGTGAACAGAAAAACCAGCTAAAGGTCAGAACTGGAGTCAGCCAGCTTGTGATTAGTAAAGCTGACAAGAAAGCTCAAGAGAAAGCAGTCAAACTGACAAGCTAGTCAACAGCTTGTGAATAGTCAAGCTGACAAGAGAGCTTGAGAATGATTAGTCGAACTGAGCAAACAAGCTCAGAACTGCAAACTGGAGCAATAGCCGAACTGAGCAGACAAGCTCAGAACTGCCAACTGGAGTAACAACCAAAGTGAGCAAACAAGCTTAGAACTGCCAGCTGGAGTAATAGACGAACTGAACAGACAAGTTCAGAACTGCCAACTGGAACTTAAAGTTGCTAAAACTGAGGCTCAGAACTGCCAGCCAGAGAACCCTGGAGTTATTGCCCAACCGGCGAATCTTGGAATAAATGCTTCAACAGAGATCCTGGAATTAAATATCCAATGGAGATCGATTGGCAAAGCAACGGCTACTTCAATCAAAAGCTTCAGCGATCAATAAAGACCATCTTCCATTGATGAACCAACAGAGCCACCGATCAATGGAACTTAACGGTCATAAAATCACTCCTCTATAAAAGACGAGTGAATCAAAGTTTTAAACACTCTTGCTTCCGAGACTTTTCGCAATACTTATTCTTGAAGCCTTCATTCAAGCAGAGCTTTCTTTCTCCCTCCCACATAGCTCAAGTTCAGCATTTGCTAAAAACTGCGAGAGTCCAACTGAGAAGAAGAATTCACAGAGTCAAAACATTCAGCCAGCTGTTGATAAACCAGCCAGGGCAGCCTTCTCAGTTTCAGCAATACAACGATCAACTATCCAGCTCAATTGAAGGAGCACATCAGTTGATACCCCCTGTTCAAGACTAACTCCTTGAAGATCGAAAGAGATCTAAAATCTTGTAAAGACGTCAATAGCACCTACCTTCCTAGCGAGCAGTTAGGGACTTCAAGTGTGAGCCGTCGACCCACTGAGGTAGCGAGCGAGCAGTTACCAGGTTCAACCAACTGTCTTTCATTGTGTAATTTGTAAAGAAACTCAAGTTATACAGTGAAGTTGCCCTTCTGCGGAAGGAAGAGAGGACGTAGAAGTTTGAGACTTCGAACCTCTATAAATCATTTGTGTGTTGTACTATTTTGATTACTTGCATATTTTTGAACTGTACACAAGCTCACACAATCCGCACTCAAGTTGTTAAAAGAGCTCAACCACATTGTGCATAGATAAGTTACTAAGCGAGTCAAGGGCCCTTATTATTCCGCAATTTGAAGTAAAAAAATTTTATCAGTTTATTCACCCCCCTCTAAACTGATATCGACTTGCCCGGGACCAACATTTATTTATTTATTCAAATTTTACTTGCGATCGACCATGTTACAAGAAAGATTAAATAGGCTTATTTTGATATCCAATGAACAAGAGTTGTTAGAAAATATTGATTTGAAAAATTTATAAATTAGTTTGCTTCAAAAATGCTAGGAGAAGTGTTTTTAAATAATATTTTGTAATTTGCATTTCGTACATGATATTATTTAAAATATTTTTCTTTTGTTTCAAGTTTGTTCAAATATCAATGAGCACGCATGAGTCACATGATTTTAAAGTTTTCAAGAATGCAACCTTTTATGATTTGAACATAGCAAACAAATATTTTTAGGCGCATTTTAAAGGGTAAATTACCTGTTGATACCTACATTTTGGATAATTTTTCAAAAGTGACCCACTTTTCAAAATTAATAAAAAAATACCTACTTTTTCAAAAAAAAATCAAATCTAATATTTAACCAATTTTACGGCCATGAAATCGTACGTAATTGATTGTATTTTTAATATTCGTATTTCCTCAGTCACGTGGAAAAAATTCATCCAATCAAATATTACATTAAAATCAATTACATATGATTTTCGGACTGTAAAATTGATTAAATATTATATGTTGCAAAACAAAATGAAAATGTAGTTACAATTTTGTTTATTTTGAAAAAGTGTGTTATTTCTGAAAAAGTATTCAAAATGTAAGTATCAAAGTATAATTTATTCCATTTTATATATATTTTTAAATTTTAATTTTAATAAATTAGGGGCACCATTTTTTGTGCTCGCACAGGGCCTTCAAAATCTCAGGGCCGGCCCTGTTCCTAACATTAATTGTTACCTTGAATTGGAAATGGTGATATAATGGCTAGCTTTACTTAACGACGTTCCTGATTTAACACTATTTTTCATCTAATCGCTGCATTAAAAAGTTGAACCCTTTATAGTAAATTAATTTTTTTCTCTCATAATTGATTATGTATAATACATGTACAATTCTCCGATGCACATGAAATTTCTTGTTTCTTGTATTTTTTTTTTCATTTCTTTTTGTAATTTAGGTTAGTTTATGATTGTTTCTTAGGGTTCACCCCACTCAATCAAGCTTTATAATTATTTTTAAATATTTAACCTTTGATTTTCAATTAATAATTCATTATTATGGTTGATTTTTTCAAAATTATGTTTTATAATTTTTTAATTCATTTTTTTATAGATGTTGACTATGATTATTTATGTTATAATTAATTTTTATTTTAGAATAGATATTATTAAAATCATAAATTTGACAGTGAAACACGAAAAAATGCAACAAAAAAATTCAACCGTCTCCAATGCCATTAAGATATATATAAAATATTATTGTATGATGGAGGGTTGAAATTTCTTAAAAGGGACGTAACATTAGATATAAATACATATATAACCTTATTTTTTGAATTTGATGAACACCTATGAAAAAGACTCAGTACATTACTACATTGCTCTATAAAAATAATAGTATATATAGCTGATGCTTATATATATATATACACGAGAGGAATTAAACAGTAGGAATCAGATGTAGTGAGCATGACGAAGCATGACATCATCATCTCGATCATTGTCTTTTTTATTTATTTATTTTGAACTTGACTTGCATGGAAATACAAAATAAATAAATCGAAGAACAAAATCCTAATAATTTATATAAAAACACGAACACAACGAAGCTGTTTTGAAAAAATAATGGTCAGCTCAGAGGCGACGTATGCATTATTTTATGGATATATTTATACGTCGGAAAGTAGGTAAGATTATGACTTTTTGTTGGAAGTGAAAACAAGGCACGTAGCATAACATGCAAGATTGGTCTGGGCAAATTCTAAATTTTGTTTTAAATAATAATAATAATTAAATCATTTCTAGTATTACGTACTAGCTAGTTATTATTACTAAATTAATTAAACAAATAAAGACCCCAAAAATTATGAGAGGGTTTGAATTTATTTATGTTATGATTGTAATCTTAACATAATGGATAGTTTTGTAGTCCACAGTCACCGAGTCACGTATCATTGTATCAAGATAACAGTACTATTGTAATCTTTTTAAATAGATTAAATTATTGATAGAAATAGATAATGAAATGAAACAATTGAACCTCGGTTGAAGTAGAGAGCAATAGCGTAGTGGGAGATTACGACCAACAATGATTTGGTATGTGATTGGGCGGAATTTATTTATAGGTAGATTAATTTCAAACTGAGGTTTCGTGAAAAACTTGCACAATTCTTTTCATCACTAAATTAGACTCAACTTCCCAACTACTCCCATACATTCTGGAAGAATCCTCCCTAGCTTCACCCCTAATCTAACCTCCAATTTTATAATTTAATTAACTATACTATTTTTGTTGAATTAACATATTAATAATTATCATCAATTCATCATACACTGGGAAAGTAATATATGTTCTCGTGTAAATTTATCAAGTACACGAGATATGAAAATTTTGAACTCTGGCAGGGTAGTAACTAAAATGGGCTGGGCTCAATATTATCTAATAATTTCTTTAGGCCTCAAACATGGGCCCAACTGTAAAGTATGGCTTCCTTAGATTCCTTTCGTGCCCAACATGAGGCAGAAATTATTAATCAGTAATGTATATTCAAAACTAGGCCATGCACTTACCTACTTTTCCAAGTAGAAAATTTCAGAAATTCAAGTTGAGCTTAAATGTATAACACTAAAACTCATGCTACAATGTCTAATGTGTCCAAATTCCTAGACAGAACCGTACTCCTACTCATAATTATATGAATATATACACTGGATCAATATTCAAATCTAAGTATAGGAGCCATGGAAAAAAAACTAACTCACCAATTAATAAATTTTATTTTATTTTTAGAGCTGAAAAAAAGGAGAAGGAAGTGAAAGAAAATAAATTATACTCCCTTTGTTTCACAATAAGTGTCATTCTAATACTTTAATTTTGTTTAATAAAAAGTGTCATTCTACACATTTCTCATATTTGCCCTCATTTAATGCATTCAAATAACCATATTTAACTTATTTAATGTATTCACATAAGGATAAGGATGTATAAGGTAATTTGATTATCTAATTAATATCTTTATTAATATGTGTGCATTCATCAAGAACGACACTTATTTAGAAAGGAAGGAATAGAGTATATATAGTTAATTATTTGCCTGACTTGTACCCCTACGTTCTAAAAGGCGGTCGCATAAAACTAGCGGATGTAATGATTTGCCGTATTGAACCAAACAACAGTGGATTTCGTATTTGTTTCATATTTTATTTAATTATCACTATTATAATCTATATACTATAGATATGTCTGGACACATACATATTATCAATTATCATGCTTTTATAAAAGTAAGAATTCGACTGTTTGAAGATTTCATTGCTTCAATCTGTAGATAAGAATATATATGATGTACAGTTGGAATAGTCGCATCAGACATCATCTTCCAATTCTTAAGTCTACATGTTTTGTTTTTCTTTTTTGTGGACGGATGGACGGTGATGATGAAGCCTGGAATAATATCCAATAATTTATTATTTCTCAACCAGAACCATTAAATCCTGTCATTCTCATCAAACCCAAAAAGCAATTAATCCACATCCATGTAAGAATTTCAACTACTGTTTTGTTTTGAGGATTTTCTGCCAATTCTAATTAAAGCGTATTAATAAATCTTCAGAATTAAGTATATATATATATATATATATATGCGGATGTAGTAGTAATGTCGAATTTTTTTTTTTACTTCTTTTTAGTCTAGATAGCTAGTTTGGAATTTAGACCTCAAGTTTTTTTAATGGGATGTTTTTTATCTTAACATTATAAATCTCATATTTGTTTCTAGTAATTAAAGAAATAAACGTCTTAATTATGTACCATAGGTAAAGAAAACAAAAGGGGGCAATGGGAGAAAAAAGAAAAAACATATAAACCCTAACAGTGTAGGATAAATCATAAATAGCAGGTGCAAAATTAAATTAAAATATAAAAATTAAAATTTGAGGGAAAAAATGAAAAAAACACTAAAAACTCGAATATACAATGTAAAATGCAACACAAAAGGTGCGATGTAGGTTTTGTTTTGTTGTAACTTGATTTGTAATGGACATCTGCCGGATTTCAGCTGTGCATTATTTTAACACAAGAAAAACACAGTGGTTGAAACAAGGCCCGTCTATTTGGTAATTGGATTAATTATTAATGATTAATTATGACATGACTACACCATTTAATTTCCACTAGCTATTTTTGAGAATTCGTGGTGTCCATTATTTTGATGCGTACGATGTTGGATAAATAAATATCTACAAGTTTGTGGTTTGCTTTAATTTGCATTGTTGTGGATAATTTCAATTGCGTGATTAATGTCATCTCTATTAATTCAGATTTTAGAATCTCAGTATAATTCTATCAAATGTGAATTATTTTTCTGATAAGAGTATAGGTCCAACTTTTCATCTTTGATAAAATTAAATATATATATATATATATATATATATATATTAAAATAAGTAATAAAAAAATAAAAAAGTATTACGGTTCTGTTGCAATAAAATAATAAAAAAATAAATGAGTGGGCGATCGATCCCATTAGGTCAACCACTAGAGAGATTTGGTATGTATGACCACCGTCACCCTAGCTACCCTAAGTAGAGTGTTACGGTTGTGTTTAAATAAATAATTGACCTTAATCACATTTATGATTTATCACTCTCATTGCTCAATCTTTGCTAGCTGGAACTCAATTGAAACAATTATGTGCATAGTATTTCTATAGTTCCACTGCACGATATATTATGTTATATATGTTTATGGTGAGTAACTCATGTAATCAATTTATCCTCTTCATAAATCTCCGAGTTACTTAATTTAATTGGGGCTACAATTACGTTTGTTCATTATTTTTATTCTGGTTCTATATACATAAATATATATAATTAGGTTAGTGGGAACGGGGTAAAATAGCATTTGCACTTTGAAAAGATATTTACATGCGTTCCTTAAAACAAAAAAAAAAAATTCTCAATATTGCGGTTGGGGAAATGATTTAAAGGCTCCTTAGTCAAATTTCACCAACAGATTGTGATTAGAGATAATCAAGTCATCGTTGATTATGACTGGATAACGAGTTAAGATAACTCGATGATTACATTAACTTAATTTAATCGAGTTTAGTACATGACTCAATGACCAAGTCAAAGTGATTTATCGATGTAGTTGTAATAAGGTTAAAAAAGTGCATTATGAATAAATATCATCTTTAATTTAAAAAATTGTTAATAAACTATTTTTGTTTGAGGAAGCTATTAAACATATTTAAATGCCTTAATTCTATTCTTTTTTTTTTTACTCACACACCCGACCTATGGTATTGAGGAGATTCGAATCCGTAACCTTTGGTCTTTAAACAATCTCACTCCACCACTATGCCATCCCCACCGGGACGCCTTAATTCTTTTCTTTTCTTTTCTATAGAGATCGAATATATAACAATCTCTCTAACCACAACCCAGAATATAAAAATTAACGCCCCCTTAATTATTTCAAACAATCCAAGTGCTACCAAAAATTAGTGTACGACGTGTGTTGTGTGCATGAAGGTTGTCCAAAAGCGTGTGAATCATGATTAACCTCATGAAATTAAACACAATTTGGTTTGAGCTTTAATTTGAAGAGTGTGATGGTGAGTGTTAATGTGTGACTACAGTAACTAAATACTACAAGTGTTAAGAATCAAACAAACTTACAAACCAGTAATAATTATATTTGTTATTACTAAAAAACGTGTTACGAGAAGTTCCACGTTTTAAAGTATATATTTAACAGCTTCTAGATAGTAATTATTAAGCAACGCCATTATCAAAATTTATTGCATGTTGAGCGAACACGGTTCCATTATTTTGAATTGACACACACATGCTTAGTGTCACACTTCAAATTACTTTTCCTAATTAATTACCAAAACTAATTATTAACGCCACTAGGTATGTATGTATGATTTATCGACCCCGTATTGCTCTTCCATATCTATATACCGGGTACAAATTTTTTTTTTTAGATGTCGAGGGTAACCCGCAGCCGCTACCGTGGTGCGCACTGGGTAAACTCCGCCCCTGTGTAATAGTCTGCAAACCTACACAGGGGAGGTAAACCACAACCACGCTTGGCAAGCCAGGTGTGACAGGCTCACACCTAGTGGTGTTGGTAGTGGGTCGAACTTGAGACCTTTGGCCTCAAGAAACACCACTCCACCACTAGGCCATCCCCAAGGGGACACCGGATACAAATTTCTTGTTACATTATTTCGTGTTTCATTATCAAATTTATGATTTTAATAATATTTATTATAAAATAAAATTTAATTATAACATAAACAACCTTAGTCAATATTTTTCAATAAAAAATGAATTAAAAAAATTATAAAACGTAATTTTGAAAAAATCAACCACAATAATGAATTATTAATTGAAAATTAAATATTAAAAAATAATTATAAATCCTAATTTGGTGGGGTGAACCCTAAAAACAATCATAAAATTAAACTAAGATTACGATACCATAAAAAAAAAGATTTGGCGTTAAGTCAGTCAGTAAATTAATTATATACTAATATATAGCAAATACAAAGTACAATATTCTCGAATAAAAAAAAAAGTGACCTAATCATCAACACTAATCGTATCATGCACATGATGTACGACGATAAAAGGAAGTACAAAACAATAGTAATATATCTTTCTATTAGGCAAATATAACTGATATAAGTTAAGAAACTATATCAGTTGTTTATTTAACTTGATCAATATTCCAATACAAATTTAATTACAAATTATATATACGAACCCTAATTAAGTAACATCTCTAAATATAATACAGTAAATATTATGATGAGTGATATTAAAAACATAGTATTCCCTCCGTTTTCATGATAATTGATGTTTTAACTTTTCAATTTTGTTTCAAATTATTTAATGTTTTAGACATTTTCACATTCTTTCTCCCAATTTCATCCTTTATCAAAACACTATAAAATCTCCTACATATTAATTTACTTTTGATAGATGAAATTTCTTCCATATATAAATTCTTCCATATATAAAATTTGTTAGAAATAGATAGAGAATAAGATGGTATATTTGTCTATTTTTCTACATCTTAATTTTTATTGTAAAATCTAAAACATCAATTATTATGAAACTGGGGAGTATATAATGTAAAACAATCCTAAAAATAAATATAATCATTATAAGCGCATATATATGAATTAGATGAATACGCACGGCCAATTAGTGGCCTAACGTTGAATTAAGAGCAGTGACCACTAATATATATATATATATATATATATATATATATATATATATATACAAACACACACACACACAAATATATATAGTGTGACATTAATAGGAGTAGGAGATATATCTTGACATGACCTCTTAACTCTCAACCATAAATTAGTGGTAGTTCAACCAATGCTAATCCAATGCTGCTCAGTAAATATTGGTTTCAATACACACACATGTGTGTGTACATGACAACTTCTTAAGTTATTTTTGTTAATGATTTTTCAAGTCTCTGTTGCAATATATTTGGGGGAAATTAATGAAAATATATTATGTAGCTTCAGTATTGACAAAACTTGTTTGATAACTTATCTTATAGATTTTTACTAATGTTGACGGATGAAATTCTCTGTTCATAATTTCATATGTAAAATGTTAAATAATTTGAGGACAAATTGCATCAAAATTAAGATTTAGCCAGGAACTGCACCATTTGCACGTGAATGCACCATATGTGGTCCATTTATAAATTTAAGGCGAAGAGTATTTATTCCATTTTACCTATATTCGCACAAATAAAACCTAATAATTGAAAATAAAAGCACTAAATTGTTTTAAAATACAATATTATCCTAAAAAACTAAAATATTTAAATAAATTAAGATATCAGTATAAAAAAATTATACAATTTACAAATTAAACGGTGGAGATATCTTTGTAAAAAGGGAGAGATCTTTCACCCCTATTTATGTTAATGTGTGTGCTTTTATTTATTTAAGAAGCACTAGAAAGCTTTGCATCATTACCATGATTGGCAACATGATGTGTATTAAGATAAATTTGGCCTTTCTTTTAATGTTAAGCTCCTGCAATCTTAGCATTATTTAATTATATACAAGTGAAAAATCTTTATAAAAAATATAAGTTAACGGTAGGTAAACAACTCACCATGTCACGTTTGAAAAGAACAAACCACTTAATATGATCATGAATATATGTTGTTTATTCTTTAAATATTTGGCATTACGTAATTATGCAGTGTATTAAATAATACAAAGAGAGGCATGTATTTAATATTGGCATCACTAATTATTCTAATACTTTATTAAGTGAGCAATGGCTTCTTCCACCATACGTCAACAGTTAAAGCAAAAGTACATAGAATGTTGAATTAATAATTCAGTAGTTGTTGGTTCAATGTACGTACTTTAATTGGTTTGTGTTTTTTAATGATGTTGAGCAAATGAACAATAAATGTTAATATTAATCTTGATATTATATTACGTATATCTGTTTTCACTTAAAATATTGTTATTTAAAATAGACTACTGGATTTTAGTGAAAAGTAACAACATTAATAAAAAAAAAATACCCGGTACTAATTAATCAAAATATTGCATAAAAAAGATTAATTATTGTAATTTTTGTTTGTTTGCAAAATATAATTAATTCATGAAAATGGACATATATTTATCACATATATACTATAAAATAAATGAGGGAGTCTTGTGTGAAATGGGTCTTATGGGTCAAATTTGAAATCAAACACAATTAAGCACAAAAAATTGCAAAAATGCCATTGCACATAGATGGTTTTAATATAGATCTTAATCAGTATTACGAATTTCAATACGTAAAATGGTCTAATACAAATTTTTGTCAAAATATATATTTATATTAGGGTTAATTGTAAAATTTAACACAACGTTTGCCCCATTTTGCAATTTTCGTATAATATCTAAACATTTGTAATTCATATCACAACCTTTTAATTTTTTACAATTGTAACACCGTTTAAATTTTCCGGCAAGACCCGTCCTGTGTGTTCTATTTTTTCCATCTCAGCAAGCTACATGTACACCACATGTACAATTAATAAATGATGTCATTTTAGAGTCTTGGGATTTTAATAATGGGGGAGTCAAGCACAGACGCACAATCGCACACCAGAATTTCATCTTCTTTTCATTTTCTGAAAAATCAAAGAACACAAAATCCTCTTCTCAAAATATCGATCGATCAACACAAATTTCTCCTCTTTCTCTTCTAAAAAATCGAAGAACTCAAATTCGAAGAACACAATTATGGGTTAGGGCATATTACTAAACTTTTTTTCCTTTTGAAAAATCGTCATTGTTGTTGCTCGTAGTGGGTTTAATTGAAGCTTGTATGCACAACACGTGATGGTTCCAATTGAAGGATTTTTGGGTTGGTGGTCCTCATTCTAAAAAAAAGATTGTGCAGTGGTGGTCCCATTGAAGAATCGCGGTTGTGAATATGTCGAACAGGTAGACCTCTTTTTCATTTTAGTTGTCAGCATTTCTTATTGTTATGTACATATGTTTCTTTACTATAGTGAACATTGTAGTTAGATTGTCAGCATGCTTGAAATCAAGTTTATTTATCATATAATTGTGGAAAAAAGCTTGTCCTTTTGCACTTAAAAATGAAAATTTTATCAATTTTTCCTTACAAATGACCAGCTTCTAGCTTTTGCCATATATTTAATTCTTAGTGTTGTGTCTTGAAGCTAAGTGCTTTATACACTCGATGCATTTTTAAATCTCAAATATTTTTCTTTTCATTGGTTTATAAATGCAGTTGTGAATTGTCAATCTATTTTCATCATGGCGGCATAATAATATATGTGGGTTGTGATAAAGAATATAGTGAAGGTGAGTTGAAAAGCAAGCATGGACTGGATCTAGATAGGTTTGGTTTTTTTTTTATTTAGTAGAAGAAATGGAGAATTTGGGACACACTTCTTGGGATAATTTGTATTTTAAAGATCCAGAAACATGTGAGTTTAAAGAACTTAATGATGATAGAGAAGTGATGAAGATGATTTTCTTTATAGCGAATGGAGATAAATTCGTTAACATTTATGTTGACAATGGAAATAAGACGAGTAAGGAAACTGACATCCATAATGATCATGGAGAGGTTACCAAGGAGACTGTTGGGTTGGTGATACTTATTCTAGACTGTCTTTGAGAGAAAATTTTGCTGATGATAATGATGAAGGATCAATTTCAGAAGATAATGATTACATTCCTGCAGAAAGTAGTGATACTGAAGATGGGTTGAATGACGATGAATTGGTGTCAGATGATGAATAATACATTGAAGCGAGACAAAACATGAAGAATTTCAAAGTAGTTATTGACGATGGGAAGGGAAATAAATGTAATGAAATTATCCATATAGACACACATGGTGCTGATGGAGAAATTATGTCTGAATATGAAAAATCTAATGGGAATATAAACTCTGAATCTAGTGCGGATGAAGATGGGGTTGTTAGAAGATTTAAGCTACAAAAGGTGACTTATGATCCTAAATGTGATCGTAAATCACTGAAGATAGTTCTTGGTATGAGATTTCAGGATGGCTTCCAATGTAAACGTGCTCTTAAAACAAATGCAATTGAGAATGGAAATCTAATTCGATTAATTAGATGTAATGCAAGACAATGTGAAGCTCGATGTATTCCTGAATGTAACTGGAGGTGTTATGGAAGTGTGGTAAAAAGTGATGGACATTTTGTTATTAAGACTTTAGGTGGTCCACATACATGTCCAAGGGTTATGAATAACAAACTTGCAACAGCTAACTAGGTTGCAACAGAGTTATTAGAGATATTCAGAACCAAACCTAATATCAAGATTAAGGAGTTGGCGACACACATCATGAATAGATATGGATATGATGTGTCTGTGCCAAAATTATACAGATCAAGATTGAAGGCACAAAAGAATCTAAGAGGTACTCTAATAGAGCATTATGGAAAACTTAGGAATTATGTAGCTGAGCTGTTGAAAGTTGATAAAGATGGACGATTTGAGTTATTGGTTTCTGAAAATATCTTCAAAGCTTTTTATATTTGGTTCGGTGCTCTTAAAAAGGAATTTTTAAGGGGATGCAGGCCAATTATAAGACTAGATGGCTGTTTCTTAAAGACACTTATGAGAGGAGTTCTACTGTGTGCTATTGCAAATGATGGCAATAACCAAATGTATCCAATAACATGGGCAGTCGTGGAAGTTGAAAATCAAGATTGTTAGAGATGGTTTTTGAAAATACTCTTAGACTAGTTGGGCATAACAGATAGATTGGGCTACACTTTTATCAGTGATCAAAAAAAGGTATAAATTGTGATTTTTTTTTCTTATTTGTTTAGACTAAATAGCTAACTATTTCTTATTCATTGTATTTTAGTTGGTATTATCATATAAAACTGATTTGCTTTCTTAACTTGCAGGGGCTTACTAACGCTTTTATTGAGTTAGCTCCACATGCTGAGCACAGAAATTGTGCAAGACATGAGTATTGCAATTGGAAGAAATAATTCAAAGGACCTACACTGAAGAATTTATTCTTGAGGGCAACTAGAAGCACTTATGTTGCAGCTTACAAGAAAGCATTAGAAGATATGAAGGTGGAGAATAAAGAGGCTTATCTGAATTTTATTGAAAGAAATCCTTCTAAATTCTGTAAGGCGCATATATCTGTGTTTCCAAAATGCGATATGGTGGATAATAACATCAGTGAAACTTTTAACGGTTTTATTGTAAAAGCAAGGGAAAAATCATTGACTTATATGCTTCAAGATATAAGATGCAAGTTAAAAAGTCGCCATTAGTGGTTTGACTGATAGAATTTGTCCAGCAATCAGAGCCAAGCTAGAAAAACTCAAATTTGATTGCTGATACGATCCTAGGTGGGGTGCCGATGATCAAGTTCAAATGTTCAGGTAGAGAGGCGCGAGTGGCAGCACAAGTCCGGGCGTGAATAGACTGGTCGCACCAATGGGCGCGAGTAACAACGCGAGTGAAGGAGCGAGCGAACCGCTCTGAGCTGCGGCATGTTGTGCTTTGGACCGGGCGTGAGTAACAACATGACTCAAGGCGCGAGTGAGCTCGTGTCACGCCCAACACAGTGTCGCGGATTTTGATTATTTTTGAATTTTAGTATTTATTTATTTTCTTTTATTCCTAGTTATGGTTTATTTTATTTGTCCACCTATATAAGGGCTTGCACTGGATTTTATTAGACAGTTTTTGATATATTAAATTTGAGAATTCTCTGAGGAGATTTTATTGAACCATGTGTCGTGTTCAAAACCTGACTTATCATCATCACCTATATTTGTGGCGTCTACACTAATATTCTGAGGTTCTTATCTTCAATCACGATAGGGTTGTAGATTTAATATATCTACGGTTCGTTCGCATTGTGAGATTCGGGTCGAAGGATTCGCTTTACAACCTGATACAGTCCTGGGAAGGATCGCATCAATTGCCTTTCATGCACTGTTATACCTGTTATAGGAGAAAAGTTTGAGGTTTTTTTGCAAGATGATCGATTTGTGGTGAACATTCCAAACAGGACATGCACATGTAGGTTATGGGATTTAACTGGAATCCCATACACTCATGCATGTCGTGCGCTTCATTTTCGTAAGGCCGATGCTGTAAATTTTGTTGATAATTATTATTCGGTACAATGATACCTAGATACATATAGGTATGGGATTGAGCCTTTGGATGGACCTGAAATGTGGCTAACAGTACAAGGTGATACAATAGAGCCGCCTCTAGTGATAAAACTACCAGGCCAACCACCGAAGAAAAGAAAAGGGGGTTTGGAGGAGAAAGAGATAAGGAAGAGTTCGAAGCTTAGGTCTTTTGGCCTTCAAATGACATGTCGATGATGTCAGCAAAGTGAGCACAACAAACGAACATGCAAGAATCCACCAGTTGAACTACCACAACCTGAAAAAGTAAGAAAACTCAATCTTAACTAGTAGTGTGGCTTTATTTGATATTTTACTGTTTTTTATTCTGCTGCAGACTACAAGGGGTAGAAAGAGTAACCAAACTCTAGGACGGGTGCAGAAATTTACACCAAGGAGAAAGAGTAATCGTTAAGCTACAAATTTCAAATATCAGAAAAGAAAGAGCATTGGTGAAATTTTTTTTATTCCATTGTTGTTGTTTTGCTCAGTTTCTATAAGAGTTGTGAATTGATGGCTGTGTTGTTTAGGTTAATACAGGATTGGGGATAGCAACATTCGAAGGATCTGGGCATATCTATATGAAGGTTATATGTTATTTGTTAAATATGTCTTTATTTTTATGTTAATATGCAGACATTAATGCATATTTTGTTTAATTTCAGATGTCTTGTGAACGCAAGTTCACCATGTGAATTCTAAAAAAGGTGGCATACAAGCCTGGGGAAGAGGACATGGTAGGGCTGCAACTACTGCAACTGCTTTAGTGGGGGAAAGAAGTAGAGATGTTAGAGATACATCTACTTTAGGAAGAAGATAATGCACTCAAGAAAGTCGAGTTTAGAATTAGGAGAAGTTTGTATTTTGGTTAATGACTGGTTTAGGAATGCCTTGTAGTGACATTTTGGGTGTATTTTGAAGTTTGTCACTTGACTTTTGTTTTGATGGAATTGGTAGCTTTGTTTGATGTATTATGACTGATGCAGTTGCTTGAACTCATTGTTTGAGTATGGCTAAATTAAATATTGGTTAGTAGTTAATCTATTCTCTCTGGCCAAATGGCTGCAATAATCATGTGTTAAATTCAGACATGGAAATGCTTTATGAAAGAACTTGTGAAGTAAGTGACAACTGAGAATGCTTAAGTATTTGAGAAGTTGTGAAATTTTGGTACACAGCACACGAAGAGCACATACATAGACAATCAGATTTCCAAAAGTACTAATGCTAAAAAGTTATTCATTTGATTTACGATCCCATAAAGTGAGTAACTACTTCCCAGAATCATATCAGTCTTGAAATACCAAAAAGAAATACTGAGATTTGAAATAAATATAGAGTATAGGCATATATTATTAATTATAAACATACTACATACATGATAAGTCACATGACAATCCAATGTAGACTACCTTTTGCATTTGTAGACATCTTTTTCTTTGCAAATTTGACCTTTTATATCAGTCTCATATTCTCTAACATATAAAAAGGTAGGAGTTTGTGGCCAAGAATTAGAACACCCTGTATAGTTTGGCAAATATCACCAGAAACCATCATAAACACCAACTGATGAGGATGGAGGTCGGTCATCTTCTTCAGCCTCAACCTCCATCTCCAACTTTGGCTCCACTGATTGGATTACAACAAGGTTCTTTAAGTCGGCCACTGAGAGCTCATCAAGGTGTCAAACCACTAGGTATGCTGCTCCAAGCATACAAGGTGCTTCCTAGCAACAGCAACACATTTCATCCGTGCATCATGTGCAGCCTCAATTGTTTGATTCAAATTACCAAATAATCAATTCTTAACTGCATTTCATCATTTTTGGAACGAGGAAAATTCTGGATCAACATATTCAAAGTAATTGCAGTCATTAACCTGTCAAATAAAAAAAATATTAAAGATCAATCCACCAATCTCCAAAAAAAAAAAATTGAAACTAAACTTTTGTTGAGCAGAAAAAAATATGAAACTGAAAAAATTAATCTTGACCAATTCGTAATTTAATTTGAACTACTAAACAAAAAAATTCAATGAGACAAGCAAGAATCAATCCAAGAAAAAAATAATCAAAGTTTAATCTAAAAAATGTTTGGGCATAATAGAAAAAAACTACCTTCCTATTTGGACATCGGTAGAACCTCTGGAATGGGTTCGAATCTGTCATTGAGGTAAGTAGTTCAGCTCGTGCAAAAAGACGACACATTTTTGGTGCATTGAACTCTAGAAGGATGTCGAAGAACTGCATATTTCCGTTTTTCTTGTTCTTGATGAAGCGGTCGAACTTGAGAAGGAAGTCGAAGAATTCAACCCTGACATCTCCATTTTTCTTGTTTTTGTTGAAGGCAGTCGCTAGAAACCGTTGCTTGATTAGGGTAGAAAATTGATTTTTGGGTGAAATCTACTCTAAAATGACGTAGTTTAATGATAACCCAATCATATTCTGAACGACGTCGTTTCGTAGCTGTACACGTGGATTAGTAATCGGACATGTAGGATAGATCCGCCGAATTAATATTGGGGATGTTACAATTGCAAAAAAATTAAAGGTTGTGATATGAATTTCAAATTTTTAAACATTGTGCGAAAATTACACAATGAGGCAAACGTCATGTTAAATTTTGCAATTAACCCATTATATTAACATATTGCTATACAAATTTACTCTTTCAATTTCACTTTATTTTCTTCACTTGATATTCAAATAAGCTATATATGTTCGATGCTCGTCGTTGTAATGGTAATATATAGTAGTCAACCATCGTCGGGACTTTTTGTGTTTCTTGATTTATCATTAATTAAACCATTATGATTGTTGGAAACAATAATGCATTTTAAACTAATTTTAGATTAACCGTATTTCATTTCATATTTTGACAAATGATTTCAAAATCATGCATTTTTAACTATGAACTTTTTTTAAATAATTTTAAGAACACATTTTTAGTAGTATTATCATTTCTAAAACCATAACGTATACTGGAAGATCAACATCATTAAGATTTTTGTGTTTCTGTTTTGAAAACAATATATTTTTGTGTTTCTTAATTTATCATCGTCTCACAATAATTTATTGAAACATATATGCATCTTCAGATCGGTTTCAACCATATCATTTTATCTTCCCATATATTAAATTTTTTGCTTTTAGTTTTCATCATATGAAATATAAAAAAAATATATGTTTATGTTATTTTTTCCTTATCACTTTTCACAAAAAAAACTTAATTACAATGATAATTTACTTGCTTAAAATGTATAATAATGGGATTTGTAAGACGGTTAGACTATCATTATCGGCGACCACTTGAAGTGGTAGTCTGCCATGTGGCAATAAAAAAAAAATGATTGAGGTTGGATGAAAAAAAATAATAAAAATAAATAAAAAATATACTAAAATTCATATTTTTTTTTTATTTTCTATAAATAGACATTAATTTTGTTATATTTCAACATACTTTAAAATTATTATTTTTTTCTCTAGTTTTCTATATATCCAAATAATAAATTTTTATTTTATGTAATTTTAGGAAATACCGTTTAATAAGTGCGATTTTATTTTTTGTAATTTTATGAAATGTCGTTTAATTAGTTTATAATATTTTTTGTATTGACTATTTTATATTATCTTTATTATAAGTAATATTTTAATCTTAAAATAAAATAAAATAAAATAATTATATATAATGGTGTGGTTGGGTTTGATGAATATTGATAATGTAAAAAAGAAAGAAATTAATTAAAAATTAAAATAGTTGAGTGATTGGATGGTTGGAGTTATTGCTGTTATTTATAGTCTTATATAAGTAGATTGTACTTAGTCAAAATTGGCTTGCTATAGGTTTCATGCAGTTGGGAGAGTTGGGACTCCAATTTTTTTTTTCTTTTTTTTTTTTGGGTGAGGCTTGGAAATTGGAATGGGTGTGTCTGTGTGTTTAATTTCTAACTTAGTTATGATTCATTCATTTTTATTTTTACTAATTTCTAGATGGACAACTATCCGACTTCTTGTCATTCTTATCATAATCACCCTGAAATTGAAAAAAAAAATCATTTAAAAAAGAAGAAGATAAATTGAAAAAATTTGATTGATTATTTCTTAAAGTGGGATATCAAGTCGCTATTCGTGTTCCCTAAAAAAAAAAGTCGCTATTCTTGGAATGACAGTGTACAACTAACTAAGCATGCATTTCGTTTTATTTGTTATTTTAATTTTTTTATTTTGTATCAAAATATTTATTGTTTTATATATGTTCACACGATCTCTCTCTAATTTAACCCTATCACAAATCTTATTTTAAGAAAATATAATTAAATAAGATTTTATGGCATATATATATGAGAAATGAGTATATTTATCCATAAAATTAATTGTTAATTCTAGATAAAAATTAAAATAATAAATAAAACGAAACGGAAGGAATAATAATTAAGTAAAATTTGGTTTGCCATTTGTTTACAAAAAGTATTACTATTATTATAAGGTCTCGGGGGAGGGGTACGTAGAAGAATTCAATAATTTTGTTTATTTTACTGCCTAAGCCCTAATGTGCATAAGGCGCCGGCTTCCAGCCATGCGCCACGTGCGTTATTTTTTTATGATCGTGAGTAAATACTAAATAGTACTTTGCTATAGTAAACAATATTACAATATACATATATTGTATATTCGTATCTAATTCCATCATTTCACAGTTATTCCACGATACAAAGGAACAAACCATATTTTACTGGGTCCAACGAATTTTTTTTATTTTTTAAAAAAAGGTTCGGCGCATTTATTATTTGTTGCAAACAAGAATTTGAGGTATATTGAATGCTGGATATTATGTAGAAGCGGCATTTATTTTGAAATATTTAAGATTAAATTTCCTGATGTAGATTAGAGTCTAAATGTAAAGTATGCAGAATTGATAAAATTTTGGAAAATATGAAAAAAAAAATGTAAGGGTATGAGTTTTATTTTGTGGGCAATTTTAGGTCTAAAAAAGGTTTAATTAAACATCCTTATAACATAAGGCTATCCACAGTGGTGACCTTTGCCCAAAAGTCACCACAAGAAGACAAATTTTATAAAAGAAAAAATAAATCAAAAGTCACCAATTTGGATGACTTAGGTTGGCTGGCAGACCTTGAGTCATGCATTGCGTGACTTGACATGTGGCACCTTCTAATTGGGTGTCACATGTATATATAGTGTAATGTAAATTATAAATATTTTATATAATTATAAAAAATTAAAAAAAATAAAATTATATTAAAAATCATAAAAAAAAATTTATCTATTAATAGAGCCTAATATTGATATGTATTTACACATATGGGAAACATTCGGCACTAATTGAATATGTAATTTACGTTTTATGCACTCGTAATTTATAATTTCATGTGTCTCATTGTAGTTTATTTAATTATGTTTTCACTCTTGTAATTTTTATTTTGTTGTGAAGTAAATTATGAATTTATAATTGTATGGGTAATTTTTTGATAATTATGAATTAAATTTTTTTAAAAAAATTAATTAATATTTTTTTAAATGCAAGAGAAAAATATTATTTTAATAACATGTTCTTATTAAAAAAAATAGAATTAAACCTCATAGGCTGAAAACTATATTTCGGCAGGAAAGCGTAGAACGAAATTAATTAAAACTATTTTCATATATTAATAGAATTATAATAAATTAATTAATATTTTTTTAAATGCAAGAGAAAAATATTATTTTAATAACATGTTCCTATTAAAAAAATAAAATGATAAATATTTTATGTAGGTTGGAAGAAAAAGAAAAAAATAATATTTTATTTGAAGGTTGGGTTGGATGAAGGTCACTGATGGGAGTATAAATTATATAAAGTTGAAGGTTGTGGATGTGGATGAGAGAGAAATTAATATTTTATTTGAAGGTTGGGTTGGATGAGGTCACTGACGTGGTAACCTAAAAAAGCAACTAATTAAATAGATAAGAATCGATTTGTTGGTAAAAAAAAAAAGAATTTTAAGTGACTAAAAATACATGTAATAATTTAGTTTGGAGCATTGTTCGGCCTAGATTGCTAAAGCCATTTAATCTAATATATAAATAAACATAGGAAATCCGAATGAAAATCGTAGTAGATTTAAGGCTGGAAATAAATATAATATTGAGTTTTGAGGAACTGAAAGAGAGTTGACCTAGGGGGACTCAGACGTAACAGTTGTCACCACGTGTCACCTTCGAATCATGTCCTTTTATTTTCTTCGCTTTCTGATTTTTCAATTTTCACCAAGCGGTGGACAGTTTCTGGTATAGAAATTAGAAAGTTTAAAGTTGAAACTAGAAACCATCTCTTCAAGTTGGTGCTATCATTACCACATCATAAAATATACTACCTCCGTTTATTGTTTTATTTTTTTTATCTGGAATTAAGAATTAATTTTATAGACAAATATACATATCCCTTATATATGCCATAAAATCTAATTCATCTATATTTTTCTAAAAAATAACAATATTTTCTCTCTCCATATATTTTTCTCTCTTCATATATTATAGGTAAGTTAGAATAAAAAAATCTTGTAGGATTTGAAAGGGTTAAAATTGGGAGAGAGGATGTCAAATTATATAAAACAACAAACATTTTGAAACTAAAAAAAAAAACCTTAAACAACAAACATTATGAAACGGAGGTAGTATTTATTATTACCTAACACATTTTTCTCCAATCATTCTATCTAAAAAGTAACTATTAGTAGGACTCGCTATTATATCCACCAATTTATCATTTATTATATCTAGGGGTGGGTCGGTACGGCATACCGAAATTTCACGCCGTACCGTATACCGTACCGAAATTTCGATACCGAAAAATCTCATACCGTTCTCGTACCGAAACTTCCGGTATACCGAAATTTCGGTATACGCCGTAATAGATATTGATATCGTACCAATATTTTCGGTATATCGTACCGTACCGATATTATACGGTATACCGAACATACCGAACTTTCACGCTATATCGAAAATATTGAAATTTTAAGGTATACTGAAAATACCGAAATTTACATACCGTACCGTTCTGAATCTTACAAATAACAACAAAAAAACCATGTCTCCATAATCAAAATACAAACATCAAACAAGTTTAATAATCCATGTCTTAACAACCAAATTTCAAATATAATACTACTAAATGAAATAACATAGCAACTTGATTTTGATTAGCAACTTGAAAATTTCAACATCACAAGAAGCCCGCAAAATTAAAAATTAATTAAATTACATTTTTTAAAATATTAAAGTTGAAATAAATTTACATACACATTGATAATCTTACTTTTCAAAAGACACCAAAGACAAAATGGAGTCGGGAGAAATAGTTTGAGAACGTTCTTTATTCACAGCTGCATCTGCAATAGAAACATAAGAAATTAATAAAATTATTAGTATAATTCATTTTATATTATAAAAACATCAAATATTTAAATTTAAATTTAATTAGAAAAAGAAACTTTTACTCTTTTCAATTTCCTCAATCTCCTTGTACAAATCAAGATCGTCGTCTGTGGGATCCTTATAAAAGCTAAAGTCGTGTGCTTTCAACCAATCATTAGTGCACACTAGTGCCTCCACTATCTTCGGACTTAAACTACTTCTAAAAGGATCCACCACTCTTTTACCCAAACTAAAAGCGGACTCACTAGCAACCGTTGAGCTTGGAATTGCAAATATATCCTTAGCAACAAGAGAAAAAACTGGATACCTAATTTCATTTCATTTCCACCACTCCAAAAGTGTTATTATCATAGTTTACATATATTCTAGTTTATTATTATTATTATTATTATTATTATTATTATTATTATTATTATTATTATTATTATTTTTAACTATTAGTGCTTAATATTGGAGAATAATATAAAGTTGCTATTTATTATGTATACTTTGAAATTGTTCATTTTCAATCATAACTCGTGTATTTTTATTATTTATATTTTCTAACCTTTTGTGTTAAACTTGCTAAATATTATATTTTTTCTTTTAGAATTTAATGAACTCTAAAAGCTTTTTTTATCTTCTTATTTAGTAATTTTCTTTTATTTATCTTATAACTTACTTTACTCATAAATCATAATTGTAATTGTAATAATGTTAGTTTATTATATTTTATTAGTCATGTTCAACTTCACTTTCTAACATCAAAGTGTTATTATCATACTTTACATATATTCTAGGAATCTAGGTTTTTGTTATTATTTTATTTATTTTTTAACTTTTAGTAGTGCTTAATATTGGAGAAGAATATAAGGTTGCTATTTATTATGTATACTTTTAAATTGTTCATTGCAATTCATAACTCATATTTTTTTATTATTTATATTTTCTAAACTTCTACTTACTTAATATTATATTTTTTTTAGAATATAATGAAATCTAAAATATCTTTTATCTACTTATTTAGAAATTTTCTTTTATTTCTCTTATAACTTTTTTTTTTAACTTTTAGTGTTTAATATTTGAGAGGAGGATTGAGTGTTTAATAATAAAGGAATAAGAGTACTTTTTTTAGTTATTACATGTAACTTTCAAATTTCAATTGTTCACTTTATTATGTAATAGTTAAATTGTACATGAGAACGTTCAAAATAAATTTACATACACATTCATAAAATTTAAATAAATATATTCATAAAATTGTAAATGTATGCAATGTTATAGATCATCATATATAATTTAAATATAATCATTTGATTAATTTTTTTCTTTTATTGATATAACGTTGTCACTTATTATATTTGTAGTCATGTGTACTCAAATGAAATTAGTGTACTACAATAACCATAAGTTGTGAAAAAATAATAATAATAAAAATTAAAAATTATCGGTATGGTACGGTATATCGGTATACCGTACCATACTGATATACCGAAATACCGATATATACCGAAATATCGATATATACCGATGTACCGATATATACCGAACTTTCGGTATATACCGAAACATTCGGTATACCGAATACCGGTATATATCGAAAATATCGGTATATACCGAATCCCGCGGTATACCGAAAATTTTCAAATTTCATATCGATACCGTACCGAAAATTATCGATATGTTATCATACCGTACCGAAAACTGCGGTATACCGAAAATTTGACATTTTCAGTATTTTTTCGATACGATAAGTGCGGTATTTCGATATTTCGGTATTTTTCCCTACCCCTGATTATATCTTATTAATTTCTTTATTTTATATTTAGATCATTATTTTACTTTCATATTTATATTTAAATGTATATATTTAATTAATAAATTAATTTTAAAAATAAATCCTAAAAAATTGAGCAATATTAAAATTAAAACACAAATGAAATTGATGCATGAAAAAAAAATAAAAAAAAATTACAACTCAAACCAACATCCAACATAATTAAAAAATACATAAAATTTAAATTAATTAATTACTAATTATCACCACATAATGCCCACACGTGCTCGATCAAGTCGGCTCGAAGTTGATGATGCTTTTCCTTATCACGTAATTCAGAACCTCTCCTAAGATAATCATGAAATGCTCTGGTAGAGCCTTGGTTCACCTTTGGATAATTGTTGCTTGATTCGTTGATGTCGGGTTCGTATGTCCAATCGGGAGTTGTATCTCCTTCATCCTCGATAATCATATTATGTAAGATAATGCAAGCTAACATAATTTCTTTCAAATTATTTTTATACCAAAAATGACTTGGATTTCTAATCGTTTCCCAACGAGCTTGGAGTACCACAAATGCTCGTTCAACATCTTTTCTGATAGCTTCCTGCATTTCCTTGAACTTTTTTCTCTTTGGATCCTAAGGACACTGAAAGCTCTTGACAAAAGTGGCCCATTCTAGATAGATTCCATCTGTTAGGTAATATCCTTGTGAATATTGCGTACCGTTTATAGTGAAATTCACCATCGGCGCGCGACCTTGTAAAACGTCATTGAACAACGGGGACTGATTAAGCACATTGATGTCATTGTTTGATCCTACCATGCCAAAGAAAGCATGCCATATCCACAAATCAGTGGACGCGACCACTTCAAGCATAATTGTTGGGACTCCATGATAGCCACGAGTATATTGACCTTTCCAAGCGACTGGACAATTTTTTCATTCCCAATGCATGCAATTGAGGCTACCGAGCATCCCCAAAAAACCATGCCTCTATTCATGCATATGTATTAAGCGTTGACAGTCAGAAGCATTTGGCTGCCTCAAGTAATATTCACCGAATACTTCAATCACACATCGATAAAAGTTAAACAAACAATCGATTGTCGTTGTTTCTGCAACACGTAAGTACTCATCGTCATGATCGACCGGACCACCATATGCTAATTGTCTGATGGCCACCGTGCATTTTTGAAATGGTGAGAAACCTTTTTTCATTGTTGCGTCAACCCTCCACTGAAAGTATACATCATGAGATTCCAAGACATTGACTATGCGAGTGAATAAATCTTTACGCATTCGAAAACGCCGTCGAAATATGCTGGGACTAGAGCTGTCAAAATCCCGGGTCGGGCCGGACCAGCCCGAGCCCATCGAGCCACTGACATAAAATCGGGCCGGGCCAGGCCGGCCTAAAAAATTTCAAGCTGCAGTTTTCCAGGCCCAGCCCAGCCCATGGGTTGCCCGTCGGGCCAGTCCGTTTTTTTTTAATTTTTTTTATTATTTTTTTAAAGAAAATGAAATGAATTCTTGTGAGGATAGTTATAAATCCAAATCCTACAAGGCATAATCAATCGGATAAATCCAAAATACCAATTACAAAGTAACAAAAATTAAGCAAATTACAATCCCAGACAGTCAGACACCTTAAAATTAAAAATAACAAGTTATAAATCCCAAATACTACTACTAGACTTCAAAAAAATTCAAATCATAGTCTTCTATTGCATGCCTTTGTCAATTCATTATTTATCAAGCGAAAGGTCAACCACATTTGAATCTTTGTTCGATAGTCGTATCTCTTCCACTTCCACCTCTCGCTCTACATTTGAAAATTAAAAAAATATCATAAAACAGGAAGTAAATAAACTAAAATCAAATTGTAAGGAAAAAATATATTATTACCTGAAGTTTCAGCTTCCTTGAAACTATGCAACCAATTACGAGTACAAATGAGAGATTGCACAGTTTCAGGAAGCAAACAATTCCTGTACTTGTTCAAGATAAGTCCACCAATGCTAAATGTTGATTCAGAAGCAACTGTTGTGACTAGAATACTTAATATATCACAAGCCATCTTTGCAAGTCGAGGGAAACGATGCTTGTTTATCCTCCAATATTCTAAGATATCTATGGTACTCCCAACAATGCAATCTTCTTCCAAATATGTATTAAGCTTAGATTTATTTGACTTATCTTGAATCAACTAGTGTTGAAACCTCTATAATTAAACAAACACAACATAAACAAAAATAAAAAAAGTTAAATTAGAATGAAAACTATATATTTAGATATATACATAAAATGAAATATCATACTTACAGCAAAAGGGTTGGACTTAGGTGTTGGATTTGTCTTTGTTAAGTCAGTAGGAAATGTGACTGATGCAACATCAACTCTTTCATGTTGACTAAAGAGCTTATACAAAGAGCTCTTTAGCTTATCTACCTTCTCTGCATAATCTTGTGGATAAAGTTCTTGAAAGAAAAACCTCATCATTTTCAATTTTGAGCTGGGGTCAAGAACACATCCAAATGCAAGAATAACACAATAATCATCCCAATACTTGTCAAATTTGAGTTTCATAGCTGACGCCATATCTTTGATCACAACATCTTTTGAACCCATAAGTTCAACCAACTGGGTTTCTATGATTGTGATCTGCTTGAAATATAAATTTGAGGTAGGGGATGACCCGAATAACAAGCTAGTAATCTCATAAAATGGTTCCAACAAAGTGTGCATCTTTTCTGCTCTTTTCCACTCTTCATTAGTCGGGCAATAATACTTGTAATTTGTATCATTGTAGCTCAAACTAGTGAATGCATTACGATACTTAATTGCACTTTCAAGCATCAAGTACGTAGAATTCCATCTAGTCGACACATCCAACCTCAAAAAACTCCCACCAACATCAGTTAAGTGAACCTCTTCAATACATGCTTGAAATTGTCTCAACCTCCCATCCGATGCCTTCACATACTTAACACTTGATCTAATTTTTTTCAATGCATGTTCCGCCACCTTTAAACCCTCTTGAACAATCAAGTTCAAGATATGTGTACAACACCTAACATGGAAGAATTCACCTTCACATAACAAGCCATTTTGCAAATTAAGTCTGTCTTTCAAAATTCTTACTAGGCTATCACAATTAGCAGCATTATCCAATGTGAGTGTAAAGATCTTGGATTCTATGCCCCAATCCTTGAGCACTCCAAGCAATTTTCCTGATAATTCAAACCCTGAATGTGGACTATCCAACTCACAGAATGAAAGCAATTTATTATTCAATTTTCAATTTTCATCAACATAATGTGCAGTCACAGTCATATATCCTTGAGTAGTCCAACAATCAGATGTTAAACATATTCTCCCAGGAATAGTGGCTAACAAACTCTTCAATTTTTGCTTTTCAATTAGAAACACATTCATGCAATCACTCTTTGCAGTGTTTCTACTGATAGACTTAAATTCAGGATTCAAGAGTTTATTCAAATCATTAACCCCATCATATTCAACATAGCTAAATGGAAGATCATGTTTAATAATACATCTAGCTAGCCAATGCATTTCTATATTCCTTAGCATCAAATTTCCATTTCTTAAATAATGTAGCTTGCTTATCCAACATAACACTCACATTCTCAAACTTAGGAATTTTCATGCACTTTTCAACATGACGTCTTAAATGGTTGGTGCCAGATGAAGATCTGCTAGTGTAGAATTTATCACAGTGCTTGCATTGATATTTCTCTACCCCATCTGTAATGCCAACCCTTGTAAAAAAATTCCACACATCAGCTTTACCCTTTTTAGAAGTTGGAGTTGTATCATCATCATCATCATCATTTACCCTAGCACTCTTGCCCTTGCTCTTAGTTTTAAAGGTAGTACTACTAGAATCAATGTTAATATTAGTACCTTTAATACTCTCAGAAACAGGGAAAGATCCCAACATTTGCAAATCATCATTCATCTCATCATCCATATCCTCCATATCCTCAATATCATTCTCCATATCGATTATCGACCTACATTAATAAAATAAATAAAATTTTAGTAGGCAATAGAACAAGTTATTTATTTGCTCAAAATTAAAATCTACTCAAAAACTCAAAATCAAAATCTGCTTAAAAACTCAAAAATTAAAATCTGCTCAAAATTAAAATCTACTCAAAAACTCAAAAATTAAAATCTGCTCAAAATTAAAATGAGCTCAAAAACTCAAATATTAAAATTTGCTCAAAAACTCAAATATAAAAAACAAAGTGTACATAGCCACAAGTTTCAGATAATGGTACGAAGACATTTTGCCAATATCAACTCATACAATATTAAATTTCTGCCAAACATTATAATTTCTACACATACTTCAAGATGTAAAAACTCATGCAATATTAAATTTCTGTAATTCAAAAAGGTACAAAACATCAAATCTGCTCAAGTGTAAATCTAGAATCCAAGCAGGATGAATGGATGATTATCCAATACCAATATATCCCAAATAGAATGCTTTTTCCGATCTCATAATCCAAACATTCCTAGTTCTCAACATAAATACATAATCATTGATAAATTGAAGAAATCGTGACAAAAAAATTCCAACATCACACCGACAAGCAGGACAGGGGTAATTCAAGTGTAACACACAAAAATGGTACAAATTAAATTATCAAGTTCTCAGTGCACTAAAGCCTTAATATTTATTCAATAATCAGTATTATCAAGTTCTCTGAAACAGGTTTTTTCTAGATTTTGTAAAAGAATACTTATTTACTCAATTTACAGCAACAAGTTGAATGTGGTTATTGGTTAATCTCAATTGAGTCAATTCTCAACCGACTGAGAGAGAGAGGAGTGTGTGTGACAAAAGCTAACCTTTTTCAGTTTTTCTCCTTCAAATTTCTTGGAGAAACCAATTATATGACGTGAAGAGCGTGTGCGTCTGACGTGAAATGGCGGTGAGTCGGCGACTGGAAAATCAGCGACGTGAAGAGCGTCGAAGAGATGGGACTGCGGCGCTGAGTGAGTGAGCGGTAGGGTTCGTGTGTGAGAAATGAGAATCTGAGAGGCGTGACGCGTGAATAGTGAATACTAAATTGAATTACATGAATTAAAAAAATAAATTAAAAAAAAAGTGGGCCAGCTGATTTGGCCCGAATTTTCAGGATTTTTTGGCCCAGGCCCGATCGGCCCACTAGGTCGGGCCATATAGGCCCGATTTTTTTTGGGCCTTCTTTTTTTGAGCCCAGCCCAGCCCATTGGTCGGGTAGGTCGGGCCGGTCCATCGGGTCAGGCCAATTTTGACAGCTCTAGCTGGGACTATATGTTGGATTTTCATTGAAGTAATCCTTCATAAGTCAAGCATGAGCCTCTTCATGATCTTGATGGATATACTTTCTCGATCGAGAGCTTGAACCTGCAACTTGTTCCATAAGCTCGAGAAGCCTTTGTTCGTCTACGTCATCCGCTAGCCAATTAAATATTGTGCTATCAAGAGATTGTTAGTCATCATTAAGACTAGTAGTAGAGTCGTTATCAGATGAAGACATATTTGAGTGATTTGGTAGCGTATAAATTTGTAGAGTAGAAGACAGATAATAATATGAAATTTGTGAAGTGTAGAAAATTGAATACCTCACTATCAAATATGTAATGAAGTTGTAACGGATAGTTTACAACAACTAGTTTGTCAACAACTATTTTTTTACACTAGAAGACTAGACAACAAGCTATTATGTGATGAGACATAGTATAAGTTTTTCAACGGCTATTTTTTAGACTTGAAGACTAGAAGACAAATAATAATATGACTAAACATAGCTAGAAGTCCTGCAATGAATAGGCATGACTAGACTAGATGACTAGAAGTCCTGCAATTATATTAATAGACATAGCTGTAATTTTACATAGAAACACATAACATAAAAAAATAAAAGACAAAAATATTACATGAAATAAAATAAAAGACAAACAATATTACATAACATAAAATAAAATAAAAGACAAACAATATTACATAAAACACACATTACACGAAACAATTACATTCCCTAAACATAACATAAAAAAACATTTCATTCATAAAAAACATAACATAAAAATTACATTCCCCATTTTTTCTTGATTTTGTCCAACATCTTTTTGTGTATGGTGCGTTTCTCTGGCTTGATTTTGTCCTCATCTTGCATGAGAATTTTATACTCCTCTATGTCAATTATATGCTTCGCACGTTCACTTTTTTCATCCACAAACTCTTTGGCTTCCTTAAGAAGTTATATCTTTCATTTGCCCTTAGCATTCCTTTTTGTTGCCTTTTTTCCGATTGGACGAACTCGATATGCACTATCTTCTTCGTTAGCACTCGAAGATATATATATGCTCCGGACTCAGAAGTCTTGGTCTTTTTCTTGCTATGGACATCACCATCAACATTTGTGAATTTGGGACACTCACGTAGAAGTAATCACACTCCAATATGTTTATAACCAAATTTTTTGTGACGTTTCGTGTATTCTTCTTGTGCCATTTGAATTATATCACTGTCATTTTTACTGCTTCCCCACTCTTTAGAAATTCTATTGTAGCAATCATAAAACAATCTTGCTTGCTTCTGAAGTGTGCAGAAATGTGATTTCAAGGTATTCTAATGTCTAAATGTCGTGCTAGCTGGACGATTTTCATTGTAGCATTCAGCAATCCTCATCCACATTTGATCTATCTTTTGATCAATGCTAACTATAGAATCAATGCTGACATCGGTCCAACATTTTACAAGAGTCTCATTTTCTGCAGCAGAGTGACCCAATTTCTTGAGTCGTGCAGGGTTGACTTGATCATCGGCATCTTCATCTAAGCTGAGTCTGATGCTATCTAGCCCTTGTGGAGAAAAATGTTGTTGGGAAGAAGACATTTTTCCAGAAGATGGCGTACCATCATCTTTATTAGTGCTTGTTCCATCTGTGTTGTTCCTCCTTGATGTGTTTGAAGCTTGTGTCGGAAATCCTTGATGATTAAATCCGTGAGGATAATATCCATAAGGAGAAAACCCTTGAAAATAAGCAGCTCCAGATCCAGACATAGGGTTGATTGGAAAGTTTTGAGTTTGTGACCAATTTGGGGAATAATAGTTAGGACGAATATTGGGTCTTTCAGAAAATGAATTCAAATTGAAGTTGGGAGGAAAATTTTGAGTTTCTAACCAATTTGGGTGAGGATTGTTAAGACGGATATTAGATCTTTCAGAAAATGAATTCAAATTGAAATCGGGAGGAAAGTTTTGAGTTTTTGACCAATTTGGGTAAGGATTGTTGGGACGGATACTGGACATTTGAGAAGATGAATTTGCTTGGAACGTAGAAGAATTGAAGAAATTGGCGTTTGGATCAGGATCCATTTCAATGAAAAATTCTTAATTTTATAGAAAATGGTATTAAAAGTATGAGAATTGAGAAGTTATATTGTTAAAAATTAAAAACTTGATGTAATAAAATGAAGTATATTACTTCTATTTATAATGAAATTTTACGTAAAAAAAATTATCATTTATATTTCAACATCTATATTCTACAAAAAAAAAAAGAATTACACACACACACACACACAGCCGAATGTCTATAAAAAAAGTAAGAATTATATATGTGTGTGTGTGTGTGTGTGCATAGGCGTAAATGTGTATGTGTGTGTGTGTGTGTCTTTATGATGAAAATTTAATTTTGTCTTCTTCTATTTTACCCACCCCAATTCAATTTGGGAGAATGAATAGTAACTAAAATTATTTGCTCCATGTAATAGTGGGTCCAGCTGTAGCGTGAGTTCCGCCAAAGAGTGCATGCAACTCACGCAGTGCCCCCAGAGCTGCGTGTTATTCACACTCTTCCATCCACTCGTCAATTTCCATATCTGTCTAGATATTACACTATGTATCTCAAACTTCTATCTATCAATATATGTCCCACCCACAATCATTGTATCTGAATCCACCTCAGCTTCTGTCTAGGAAAAATTCACCGTTGGAGCTGCCCTCATAAGTAGGGAAAAGGGTTAAATAAACTCTTATTATTTCCACCGTAGCTTCTACTCTGCAGTCCCATGCACTGCGCTTCTCCGCTCAATTTTCGCCACGTGTCGTCCACTTTTGTAAAACATTTTAGAAGTCCACATAGAGCCGATTCTCATTTCTGGTCCGGTTCAGTCCTGGGCGAAGTTAACGGAGTTGGACGGCAGTTTCCTGCGCTGCATCAACCCTGGTGTGACCCCTGACAGTACGCGGCTCGAGGTGCTGTGTTGTCACATCGCATTAAATAAAGGTTTGTACTCAAAGATCTCGACCAACTAGAAAAAATGTATCGACTAGTTGCAGTTCTATTGAGGAATACAATAATGTATAGTTTGATGAAATATTTTCTTAAGAAATCCTACCTCCATGCTTTATTTGTAATTAATTAGTGATAACAATGTTTTCTTACCCGAGTTCACGAGTTTTAATTTGTAGGAAATGATAGCCCTATTTTAATGAATTTAAGTTGGATATATATACTTGCCAATTTAGTAATAAATTTAATTAAATTGTAAAGTTGTGTAATTTATGTATCGTATATATTTTAGAATTTGAGAGTTTTTATTTGCACTACGCAAAGTATATTTGGCACTTCACGTATTTCCTGCACAAGTATCTTTAGTTTTTTCCCCACCCACATTTACATTAACATGCTCGCGTTTAAGGAAATATGTTCTGAAAGTTATTTTCAAAAGTGATTGAGAATCCTGATTATAACAAAATTTTGCTTGAAAAATATGGAGTTTGTTCATAAATGGAAGTTGGAACTTCCTCATTGTGTTCAATCTTCAATTTCTTAATTGTGCTTTTCAATAAATTGAAGTGAAAAAAACTTGTAGTGAGAAAGAGTTTGTAATAAGTTGTATTTTTCTAACAATATTATTTCCAATGACTATTGCCCTTCGGAAAATGCGTTGCTGATTCTGAAATTGATTTTCGAACACTATATTTGTGTTTGAATTTCAACATTGAAACACCCCGGATGTGTGAAGACTAGGTTTTTTTCAAGTGTCATTATATAATTTTTTGTGTTCTTTTTTCCCGGTGCAAATTATTTAATTAGCGGTGCAAATTGAATCTCCCTTTAATTTTTTTGAATGTTATTTTAAATTGAGTTTTCGTTAAAAAATTTGTGGAAAATGGTGTTATGTTTAATTCAATGTTTCTAATAGCATCACTGGGTAGTGCTTAATTTTGTGATCACCAGAGTATATGAACATTTGTGTCATTAATGGAGTTTAATTTAATTTAGAAAATTGGCTGCTTCTGCCTTAATAATTTACTACCATTCAAGTTGAGTTTTTTGTAATAGTTGGTTGTCGATAGTACCGAAAATGACCTCAATTTTTCTTATTAGTACTCTTTTGGTAAAGTTTTATTCCCCATTTGTCCTTAAGTAGTAAGTAGCCTCCTTTCCGCCACTTAATGTTGGTCGATTTTTCCCGAAAACTCAAAAGAAGCTTTGTCGATACAAAATCTCTCTCCTCTTTTTTCCTTTTTTCGCGCGCTCTCTCTGTGAACTCTCCTTGTCGGCCGTGTTTCTCCATTTATTTTCTCTCTTTCTTTGAATCCCTTCACCGGTCAGTGAGTCTTCCAGTTGGCGAGCGCGGGCTCCGAAAACCATCAACGAGTGTTATACTAATGTAATAGATTTAATTTTTCATCTAACGTTTAGATGTTGGAGTGTGCATTTCCCCTCTATTGATGCTGTGTAGATTCTACTTGTTGCAGATCCTCTCCCGCCGGCCTTCTACAAGCATTTGTGATGCGGAAAAAACCATTTCTCGATAGGCTAATTGATGAAGCCCTTCCAGATTAGGTTTGTAATTTTATTTTCAATGTTGATTATTTTCCATATGCCTCGCAAATTTTGGCACTAGATTTCTGAAGCTGTTGGTATGAATGGTCTTTGTTATAATTTGTTGCCTGAAATAATATGAAATTCAGATATAAATTGCAAAGTTAAATGACAGGTTGAAGCTAGTGTTACCACATTGTCTTCAACATGTAGCGAAAACATAAACAAAACTTTGCACAATATAAATTTTAAATCACACTCCTTACGGTATGTGATTGCCTCAAGGCAAAATTCACTAACATAAGTGATAAACAAGAATAATGCTGATGTTGTCTCGGTTCACTCCCTTAACAACACAGCATAAAACATACAGAGGACTATCATAGCTTCACTCACTCGAATAATCACTCAAAAACAAACCTATCTAAACATATAGATAGATTACAATCAGTCATTCTAAATCCTAAACTTCTCAAAGTTGACTATCTAACCTACACACACAACTGGAATGAAAGTCTCCAGCTGATTGGGACGCTAGGCTGATGTCTGGGAAGATGTCTTGGATTTCAGAGATGACACTAGATGCAAGATTCAGAGCTTCTCACAAACCACGGTGATAACCTGCTTACATAAATGATTTTAAGGTCTAAGGAGACCTTAAATACTTCCTCCATCTTGTCTTAGTAGTTGCCTCACGATCCTAGATGACTTGGGCTTGAATCAACCGCCTTCCACTACCCATTGCTGAAGTGGACTTGAGATAACCGTCTTCTATATTGCGTGGCACACGTTCTTCAACATCGTGCAATAGTAGCGGTTACTCCAGTGACCCACGATCTCCTGCAACAGTTAGTGTCCAAGAAGGAGTGGGAACATCACGTCCCCATGAAATCCAGAACAGATTTAGAATAAATCAAAATCAAACACTATCCACGTTTTAAATCAAAATAAAATATCTAATAAATCCCTAAAAACATGGGAAATCAGATGTGACAAAAATCACAATTTATTCAGATTAATTTAAAATAAATTAATCCAAAATACTAGGAAATGATAAGATTAATGTTCCGAGTGTTATACTCGATGTGACGAGAATGACAGAATAACATTAGATACGACATTGATTGCGATGTTATCAAACGAAGTGATAACATCATCTGGAACACGTCATACTCAACAATCTCCCCCTTAAGCTTATCCTTTCTGCACAAAACATAAAGCTCAATATATACATGATTAGAGCCGCAGCGGAATACGATAAAATAAAATATTGCAGTTCAAAAACTCCCCCTTCAGGTCTGCTCCCCCTTAAGTTATTATCTGAAAAAAAAAAACAAGGTTAGTGGGTATAATCCCTTACACAATAGTATACAACAAATTGGGTATTTACCCCTGTATAGAAAAAAGGTGGGTAATTATCCCCTATACAGAAAAAAAAATAGGTGGGTAATTATCCCTTATACAGAAGCTCAATGTTGAGAGCATACTCAACATAACAATCATCACATATTTAACAAAACATGTGAACACAATCACAATGCTTAAATCATTTTCAACACTAATCATCATATAATATAACTTATGTGAGAAACAGATATCAATGTTGAAATCATTCCCAATAAAAACATCATACATATAAAATATGTAACACAACATATATATATCAAAATCATCAGATCACCACTGATTATTAATACCAAAATATCCAAGGATATTCAACACTTGAATACCCAAAACATCATAAAATAAAAATATGTGTCCAGCACACAAACAAAAATAAACAAGGATGTAAACACATCCAAAATAAGATTGTGTCCAACATAATTCATAAACATGAAATTAAATTGTTTTTGAAAAAGAAAATATCATATTTTCTTCTTCCCTTTTGCCTTAGCCACAGACTTTCCAGCCTTCTCCCCTTCAGCACCATCATCACCAGCAACATCACCACCAGCAGCAGTAGCGATATCTACTCCCCCTTTTTGTGTAAAAAGAGTTCCTTGAAGTGTTTGACGAAGCTCAACCATTACATTGGTGAGCACTGTGCTTTGATGAATCAATTAATCCATTTGTGATATATAGGAATTTAACACCTACACAGAAATTGTCACCAAGTGCGAGGAAGCACTTGCTATATCACTTTTTGAAAGAGGAGGAGAGAGTGCACAATCTGCAGCAACATCCTACCCAACATCCCTTGATGCAACTGTTGAACTTCGACCGAAGGTATAAGGGAGATCGATCACACGATCTTCATTCCCTTTGGGCTTGATGATAGAGATAGTTGTAGTTTTAGTAACTATTTTCTTCTTATTTGACTTCACACCTTGGTCAACTAGGATGGCATAGATTAAGCAGGGAAATGGTAAAATGTTGGTGGTGTTTGTCTTTGCAGCCGACTTCATCATGCAATCAAAAATGTAATCTCCGAGATTGAAGGGAATTTTTGTGCCAAGTTTAAAGAGCAAGATGGCTTGATCAACAGTGAGAACTGAAGTGTTGGTGGTGGGCAACCAATTACACACAATCAATTTGTGTAAAACAGAGTAGAAAAATGTGAGCTTAGAAGTGGAAATTTTGTTAGTCCACTTAGTCACCAAACCACCAGTAACAGTTCCTACAACATCATCAATTAAATCTCGGCTAATAATATCAGAATCATTGCCCAGACCTAAAAATTTATTGTTCAGCATGGGGTTAAAAGCATAAATTTTATCTCGCAGATAAACCTCCCCAAATTTGCTCTTAGACTTATCACCCATCTCAGGAGACACATTTGCATAAAATTCAGCAATAACATCAGGCTCAAAAAAAGACAAAGTAGTGACAGATTTCCAGAGACCCCTCTCTTTCAAGAAAACATCCATTCCATACTTCTTAAAACTAAGCACATCAATTTATTTTTCGACTCGCGTGGGGTGAAGAATGACAGTTTTTTGAAGCGTTTTAGCATGCTGAGAATAGAATGTCTTACTGAATGCAGAAGAGACATCATGAGGGGAACCTGGAGGATAGATGGGTTCAGAGTCAGCAAAATCAGCATCATCTTTGACATTGGCTGAATGAGTGGGGGATGGAGAGACTATTTCTTTGGCTGTGCCGGAGGAGACCATTTCTTGTGAAGAGGTGGAGGAGAGATCCTTCTTCTTAGGGCCAGATGTAGCGCCCTTTTTCCCTTTCCCTTTCAATGTTTGTCCTGAAGTTGCAGGCTTGGCAGAAACATCTTCCTCTGGTATCGCAGAAAGGAGCTCCTCTTGTTGTTTAACATCTACTTCCACATCATCAACAACTTTTTCTGGAGAATTTTCAGTGGGATTCTCTTCATCCTCGGACTCATCTTTTAATGACATTGCTGGTTTTTCTTCCATTTTCAGCGTTCTCCTAGACTTTTTGCTCGAACCCTCACCGGCCTCTTTCTTGACAGACCCTTGTTGGCCATGAAGTCATTTTGACTTGCGAGTAGGGCC
The DNA here is from genome assembly GCA_026008535.1 of Perilla frutescens. NCBI lineage: Eukaryota > Viridiplantae > Streptophyta > Magnoliopsida > Lamiales > Lamiaceae > Perilla > Perilla frutescens. The sequence continues at coordinate 21,574,476 of BRKX01000004.1, forward strand.
ACTCTTCTTCTTCCCAGCAAGAGCTTGAGTGAGTAGCTCTAGATCTGGGTCGATAGGGTTTTCCTCTGCACCAGGACTTATGTGCTGGAGAGGAGTGGGGTTTAGCACCAATGTGGAGTCAGGAGCACCAGTGTCCTCCATAGAAGCATCTACATGTTCAGCCAGAGGAGATGAGGGTTTGTTGGACTCCGATTTTGGTCCTTCTGGAGTGAGTTCGGCTGTTGCAGTTACTGCGGGAGTGGATGTGGTGGAAGGAGTGATAGCTGATGTTCCGGCAGGACCAGAGGTGGAGGATGGAGTACCCATGGTTTTCTCAAACAATTGCTTCATCATCTCATAAATTGCAGTTAAATCTTTGGGATCCACCCGATGAGCTGAACTTTTTTTGAGAAGATAAAAGCAGAAGTGAGAGACAAACAGGCGTTCAAAAGGAAGGAGTGAGAGAAATAAAAATAAGAGATCTCAAATTGAGTTGATATACACTCTCACCCTCAAAAATCGGAACAGCCAAATGTCACATCACCCACTTTTTGATTAAAAATATTTAAATATTTGGAAACAAGTGGATAGGGATACACCTTATCAATTCGAGTACTTATCACAAATATTAAAAGAAAGTGTATCTTTATGGGCCCCAAAATATTTTCTATTTTTTTTTAATAAAAAGACGAAAACCACACAAAAAAATAATATAATTCTAGGCATATATTTTCTGAAAAATATGGTTTCTCTGCAATCTTGCCCACAACATCAGCTACAACATTTACAAACAATGAATGAAATAAACTCAAAATTGTTATAGTTTACCTCTTTAAGGTCAAGGGCATTTCATTAACAAACACAGATACATAGTTTCAAGTAGCTGATTTTGTTAAATTACGAGCAGATAAACCATAATTTAATTAACTAAACCTTGAATTATACTAAAAAATTAAAAAAGAAACAACCATAAAAAATAACTGATGTTGATAGAAAAACAAACACACACCGAGTTCAACATTAGTAAATAGAAAGAACAATTTAAACAGAGCACATTCCAAGAGACTTTCTCAAGGCAGAAAATCTCTTGAAATCAAGAGGCTTGGTAAAAATATACGCTGTTTGATTCTTAGTGGATATGTACTTGATGTTTATGATCTCCCTTTCCACCAAGTCTCTGATGAAATGATGTTGAATGTCGATATGCTTAGTGCGTTAATGTTGAACAGGATTCTTGGAAATTTTAATAGCACTTGCATTATCACACAGCAAAGTAAGTGATGAGCTTGTCATGCCATAGTCCTTCATCATTTGGTTCAACCACACCAACTGAGCACAACAACTAGCAGTTGCAACGTATTCGGATTCAGCTGTTGACAAGGAGATGCAATTTTGTTTCTTGCTTGACCAAGAAACCATATTGCTCCCCAAAAAGAAACAACCACCACTTGTGCTCTTCCTATCATCAATATTGCATGCTCAGTCTGAATCACTATATCCAATAAGGCTGGTGTTTGTATCTTTACAATACCTGATTCCAAAGTCGACTGTACCAGCAACATATCGAATTATTCTTTTGACAGCTTTCAAGTGAGACTCCTTGGGTTGAGCTTGGTATCTAGCACATACTCCAACATTGAACATAATATCAGGTCTGCTGGCAGTCAAGTAGAGCAAGCTTCCAATCATTCCTCTATACATAGTTGGGTAAACATTGACTCCAACATCGTCTTTGCTCAGTTTTTCAGAGGATCCCTGGTGTGTCATTTTGCACCAAAAATAAATGTTCCGACAGCAGTCGATTTGCCCAAGCTGCACAGTACAGCGATGAGCGAGATCGTCTTCCAAGGGACCGGCGAGAATTATTCTAAATCTTCAATCTGCTTAACTTTAAAGGGGGGGAAATTTATGGGTATAAACTGTAGTGCACGAAAATAATTAAATAACAAGGAATTAAAATACACACACGAGCAACGGGTTTAAACAAATAATTAGAAATATTCCGGATATCAACTAGTCCACTCTGGCACAATTATACTGATCCTCGATTTAAGAATACAATTAATTATCACATGTAAATCAGCTGCGGATGCCGAAGACACTTACTGACACATCCCTATTTCTCCGTATTTTCTCGAATGGCAGGAAGACACTTCACCACACATTTTCTCTAATCAACTAACAACCCAAAAGAGACACTCTTATAGATTTAATTAGCCGATTCCTTTATGCTCGAGAGAAACCCGATTCTAATCTAGCGAACTCTGACACAGGATCACCGAACCAGATTATTATCCCCACGGTATTAGCTACTGATTTTACCACTAATTAATCCTAAACCACGATTACGTATGGCCGAATTAATTGGCTAGTGATTAATTCCTATACTCCGAAAATTTTTCGACTACTCGGTTTAATCGAAACAATCACGACTCGACTTACAGAGAATAATAAATACACATGCATGAATTAATCGAGAAAAAACGTTTAGATCTCACAGATTTAATTGGCCAGAGCTTCGTGAGTTGATCCCGGAATGAAACGAGTCTAGCTTAAATTCATAATTGAATTCGAACTTCAAATTATTGTTTGAGTAGTAACGATGAAAATAATGAAAATAGAAGAATAAAAATCTGTTCTCCGCGTCTCTCTGCTCTGCTGCGTTTTCTTGCTGCTGTGTTGCGTTGATATGGATGGATAAATCCTAATCTATATTAATATCCTTAAATAAAATAGTATCCAACATGGAAATAAATCTTCTATATCTAGACTAGGAAGTTTCCAAGGATAGGACTCCTTTTAGGCTATGAAGATCATAAATCCACGTCTAGAACTTGGGCTGGATCAGATTTTCGCACAAAACAGGCCCAAGTCGCGCACAGCTTCAGTTCTGGAATTTTCTCGGCCCATGCCTCTGGCGGCTTGCCCAAACGGCCTGTATTACGAGCTGCATGCTTGCATTCTTCAAAAGATGGAGCATTTCTTCACTTCATTCCTTCCACCTGCACATCTCCTAAAAACACATCAAATTTTTCCAAAACATGCAATGAACGAGTGGTTAAGGCATGAAATAACATAGATGAGAACAATTAGAATAAGCCCGATCAAACCCCCCCCCACACTTAGACAATGCTCGTCCTCGAGCACATATAAGCACAACACAGACTCAAAAACCAAAATAAACAAAAAGCTGAGGCTGCCTTAGACTGAACACACTCAAAATTAGGATTACAACACAACCATCCACAATCCACTAACCCTTCTCTTATTTCATAAAATAAACACATGCTTTTCATTCAAGTCAAAAACGTGCAACTCAATCCTGCCTCACTAAGGTTCGCTCAATTTCTCTCAAAAGAAAGTAAGGACAGAATTTAATTCACACAAGTCACGACTTGATACCTTCAAACATAGATTTGCCCATATGTCAAAACCATTACCAACAAGTGAAAGCTATGCACAAATCAAAAGGTCTTTGAAACAGGTTGTAATGGGGCTAGGGTGCATATAGGTAGGATAATTTGGGTAAATGGCTCAAATAAGTGAAAACATGTAAGCATATTATAACTCGATCACAGAGCTCTTCAGCTACTTCTTCAAATATTGCAATATTTCTCAAGTTGTGTGCTGGTCTTCAAAGTTATACAGGGCCACAAAATTTAACTTCAATCGGGTGCAGGCCTATTCCTCCACGTTCAGTTTGGGCATACTGACCATTTTTTTTTCTTTTTTTTTTTCGAAAAGAACATGACTTTACATTTTTTTTTTCTTCAATCTTCCAGCACTAACTGTCTTCAAGTAAATTTTGAACTCATCTCAACACAATCCAATATAACTTACATGCTTTCAAGGGACAAGAGCAGGCCAAAACAAGCTAAGGCTGAAATATTTAGTGGCTATCAAGAAAGAGAGGAGTCGGGCACAAACGAGCTCACTAAGGGTTAGTGTCGGGTACGGATAATTTATTCAGGCCAAAGCAAGGGGTAATCCTACATGCCTTTATCATTTTCATGCAAAAGAAAACTCATAAGCAGTATGACCATGGCAACAAGGCAAATCAGAAATCCAGCATTCAAATCCGACACTCTCAGCAAAAGAATAAAATTGAGCTTTCTATATATATAACATGCTCAATAGGCTCAAATCTCACGTTTATAAGCTTATCAAAAGTTGATCAAGTTGCACATTTCATCTTCCAAGAATACATACGAGCATTAGCAAAATTCAATCACAAGAGAATCAATCAAACAAACCAAGACAATCCATGCTATAACCCGTCCTCCTTGTATAATTCAATCTCAGGCAGCCAATACTCAACAAAAACAAGCAAAACAACAATTTTTTTTTCTTTTTTTTTCGAAAAGAATCAGACACAAAATAGCAACTTCCTCCCCCCCACACTTAGACAACACAGTGTCCTCACTGTGCAGGGAAGAGAGTCAATAAAACAAACACAACATGAATGAAAGAAAATAAAAACAAAGGGAGAGAGAAGGAGAGCAAACTGGCAATCAATGGGGGAGACGGTCAGTAAGGGCAAACAGACGACGCTCAAGTGTAGTAGCTCAGCTTGATGTGTAATGGTCAAACAACTCCATGAGCTCAGCAAGGTTAGGGGCAGCGCTAGAAGAGGTACCTGCACGAAAAAGCTGGAGTAGAACGTTTTTTTTTTTTTGTTTGTTTGGAACAATAAACATAAAATAAAAACAGAAAGCAAATAAATGCTCGGGTTGCCTCCCGAGGAGCGCCCTTATTTAATGTCCGAGGCTCAACATATGAAAGGCACGATCAATAGACAATTTCAGGGGTAGCAGATCTACCCCTGTCAAAAGTAGTCGTCTCCATCCTCACACCTTTATGCTTCCTCAAAAGCTCAACCACCCTTGCTTCTTGCCCTTTCAGCTCCAACACTGGGGTCTTCACATGAGCTGGTAAAAACGGCTTCGAGTTGGTCAGTTTGGGCATACGGCCTGTCAGGTTCTGAGTTGGAAATTCATTGGTGGTATACAGCTGCATGATGACATCTCGAATCTCCTCGTCTTCATCTGTTATTGCAGCGGTTTTAGTCAGCCTACCAAAAGGTACCTTCTTGAATAGCTCGAGGATCTCCTTCTCATCATCCTCTTTCTTGTTTCGAATCAACCTGGATGGAAAAGGTGCTGCAACCAGAGAGTTAGAAATTTTGGATTCAGATTTCACCTCAGTAAGGGCAGACTCGGCAGCTGGTTGTTATTCTTCTGCACTGGATTTGTTTTCAGTCTGTGCAGTATGCCCATACTGCAGGTTCTTTTCCTTCTTAGCCTCCAACTCAACTAACTCCTCTGCACTTCTCAAAGTGATAGCGCAAACATGCGCTCTTGGATTCATTTCAGTTTGGACGGGGAGTTTGCCTTGATTCGCCTGCATCTTGTTCAATTGAGTGGCAAGCTGAGTGATCTGTGTGCCCATACTGCCTAGGGCGGCTTATGTTTCTTGCTGGAAAGCCTTCTGACTTTGTGCCAAATTGTTCACCAGGGCACTGGTTTTCTCCAGACACTTCATGATATCTGTTATGCTCGGTGCAGATCGGTCAGTTTGGGCATACTGACTACTCTGCGGCTGCCTCCAGCCGAAGTTCGAATGATCCCTCTCACCTGGATCATATGTGTTATGTGTCTGCACCATAGCTAGACCTCGGACAATAGAAGTCAGAGCATCAATCTTCTCATTAACTCCGGAATTTTCTACTCTCTCGACTCCCTTCACAGACCAGTATCTGTCATCATCATCATCCTCATATTGCTGGCCACCGGAGACCATGTCGATGATGAGCTGTTTCACCTCTGCTAGAGTCTTGTTGGTGAGAGACCCTCCGCTAGCAGCATCCACGATCTTCCTATCAAAAGTTGACATACCACGGTAAAAATAGTTAGTGAATAACTGATAATCAGAGAACCCGTGGTCTGGGCATCTTCGGCACAACTGCTGAAATCGCGCCCAATAATTAGCTAGACTTTCATTAGATTTTTGCTTGATGCTGCTGATGGCCATTCTAAGATTCGCAGCTCGTGACTCTGGGAAAAATTTGCATAGGAACTGTTCCTCCATCTCATCCCATGTAGTAATCGAAGCTGGTGGGAGATCAAAAAGGCCATTCCCTTGCTCGTCCTTGCAATGTGTATGAGAAAGTTAACAAGCGCAGGTTGTAGTCCGTAAAGCCTTGAGGACGCAGGGTAGAGCAAATCCAGTCGAACTCTGCTAAATGCGTGTGCGCATTCTCTCCAGGTGCGTCACTGAATTTGGGTAGTACTTGTATGAACCCCGGCCGAATCTCTGCATTGTGGACGATGGTAGGTAGAACGATGCAAATAGGCCTATTGTTTCGATGACGGCCCAACTCTCGGATCAAGGGAGCAGGTTCAGCCATGTTTCCTGCGAATAAACAAAAACCAAGAAAAGAAAAAAAATGCAAACTGAAAATATTAGAATAATAACTGCTTAAAACTGATCCCCGGCAACGGCGCCAAAATTTGGTGTGTCGTTTTGCACCAAAAATAAATGTTCCGACAGCAGTCGGTTTGCCCAAGCTGCACAGTACAGCGATGAGCGAGATCGTCTCCCAAGGGACCGGCGAGAATTATTCTAAATCTTCAATCTGCTTAACTTTAAAAGGGGGGAAATTTATGGGTATAAACTGTAGTGCACGAAAATAATTAAATAACAAGGAATTAAAATACACACACGAGCAACGGGTTTAAACAAATAATTAGAAATATTCCGGATATCAACTACTCCACTCTGGCACAATTATACTGATCCTCGATTCAAGAATACAATTAATTATCACATGTAAATCAGCTGCGGATGTCGAAGACACTTACTGACACATCCCTATTTCTCCGTATTTTCTCGAATGGCAGGAAGACACTTCACCACACATTTTCTCTAATCAACTAACAACCCAAAAGAGACACTCTTATAGATTTAATTAGCCGATTGCTTTATGCTCGAGAGAAACCCGATTCTAATCTAGCGAACTCTGACACAGGATCACCGAACCAGATTATTATCCCCACGGTATTAGCTACTGATTTTACCACTAATTAATCCTAAACCACGATTACGTATGGCCGAACTAATTGACTAGTGATTAATTCCTATACTCCGAATATTCGCGACTACTCGGTTTAATCGAAACAATCACGACTCGACTTACAGAGAATAATAAATACACATGCATGAATTAATCGAGAAAAAACGTTTAGATCTTACAGATTTAATTGGCCAGAGCTTCGTGAATTGATCCCAGAATGGAACGAGTCTAGCTTAAATTCATAATTGAATTCGAACTTCAAATTATTGTTTGAGTAGTAATGATGAAAAGAATGAAAATAGAAGAATAAAAATCTGTTCTCCGCGTCTCTCTGCTCTGCTGCGTTTTCTTGCTGCTGTGTTGCGTTGATATGGATGGATAAATCATAATCTATGTTAATATCCTTAAATAAAATAGTATCCAACATGGAAATAAATCTTCTATATCTAGACTAGGAAGTTTCCAAGGATAGGACTCCTTTTAGGCTATGAAGATCATAAATCCGCGTCTAGAACTTGGGCTGGATCAGATTTTCGCACAAAACAGGCCCAAGTCGCGCACAGCTTCAGTTCTGGAATTTTCTCGGCCCATGCCTCTGGCGGCTTGCCCAAACGGCCTGTATTACGAGCTGCATGCTTGCATTCTTCAAAAGATGGAGCATTTCTTCACTTCATTCCTTCCACCTGCACATCTCCTAAAAACACATCAAATCTTTCCAAAACATGCAATGAACGAGTGGTTAAGGCATGAAATAACATAGATGAGAACAATTAGAATAAGCCCGATCAATCCCATTGGTGTCTTCATAAACTTTACAACTTCAAGTCCGAAGTGCTTGATCAGATTTTTGGCATACTTTCTTTGGGATATAAAAATCCCATCTTTATCTTGCTTAATTTGGAGACCAAGAAAGTAGGCCAATTCACCAACCATGCTCATTTCAAATGTACTGCACATTGTATCAACAAACTCACTGAGGAGGTTAGAACAAGTGGATCCAAACACAATATCAACAACATAGATTTGTTCAACAGTGATGTGTTTGTGAATCCTTTTGATAAACAATGTTTTATCAACCACGCTTCTTGAAAAATCAAAGTCAATTAAAAATTCCGTAAGGCGAGCATACCAAGCTCTAGGAGCTTGTTTAAGCCCATACAAAGCCTTGTGTAGTTTTAGCACATAGTTTGGTTTTTCATGACATTCAAAGCCTTTTGGTTGCTCAACATAGGCTTCCTCATTCAAAATGCCATTCAGAAATGCACTTTTGACATCCATTTGATGCAATATAAACCTAATGTGGCAAACAATGGTAAGTAGGAGACGAATAAACTCTATTATAGCAACAGGAGTGAATGTTTCATCATAGTCTATACCTTCAACTTGGGTATAACCTTGAGCCACTAGCCTGGCTTTGTTTCTGACCACATTGTCTGACTCATCAGTCTTGTTCTTAAAAATCCATTTGGTTCCAATTACATTTTTATTTTCAGGCCTTGGAACCAATTCCCACACATTATTTCGAACAAACTGAATCAACTCATCATGCATTGCTTCTATCCAGAATTCATCTTTTAGAGCTTCTTTAACATTTTTAGGTTCAACATTGGATAGAAAGCATGAAATGGACATAAGGTTAATGACTGATGACATGAAAACATGTTTAACCAATTTAGCAACGTCGGCTGAGCTCTTTATTCTGGTTTTGACTCCTTGAGATCCATCACTGATGATTTGAGAATTTAGGTGATCTCTTTTGATTCTCCTTAGAGGATCACGTCTTGGTTCATACTGAGCTAGTAGAAGTTGGTCATCATCGCTTTCAGAGGAGGAGTCTGAGTCTGGTGTTTGAGGTGATGTTGATTCCGTTGCTGAGGGAGAGGAAGCATTGGATTTAACATCAGGACTTCTCGTAGGACTTTTGGTAGTTCCACTAGACTCCTTATCAGCAACATCTGGTTCATGGAGGAGAAATGACACATCATCTTTCTCAGATTTAGTTGTCAAACCTGCAAGATCATCAAATACAACATTGACAGATTCTTGCACAGCTTTAGTTCTTAGGTTAAGAACACGATATGCTCTGTTGTTTTGAGCATATCCCAAGAACAATCCTTTGTCAATTTTAGAGTTAAACTTTCCAAGATAGTCTCTGTCATTCAGGATGTAGCAGACACATCCAAACACATGGAAATATTTGAGATTTAGCTTTCTTTCTCTTAGAAGCTCATAAGGAGTCTCCTTTCTTCCTGGTCGAAGATATACTCTGTTCCCGATATGACAGGCTATGTTAACAGCTTCAGCCCACAGCTTCTTTGAAAGCCCTTTAGCCTGTAACATTGCACATGACATTTTCTGCAGAGTTTGATTCTTTTTCTCCACTACTCCATTTTGCTCTGGATTTTTGGGAGCTGAATACTCATGGAGTATCCTTTCCTTTCACAAAAGTCATCGAATGCAGCATTCTCAAATTCTCTTCCATGATCTGTTGAGACACATGCAATGTTGGTGTCAGATTGCAGACACATTGTGCGGCAGAATCTTTTGAAGACTTTGAATGTTTTAGATTTTTCCTGCAAAAATTCAACCCGGGTATATCTTGAGAAATCATCAACAATGACAAGGATGAAACTCATACCACTCATACTCTTTGTATCGACTGGTCCCATGATGTCGATGTGTAAGAGTTGAAAATATCTTGTTGTTTGACAACCACCCAGGCTTTTGTGAGGAATTCTGGTTTGTTTTCCTTTTTGGTAGGCACCACATACAACATCGTGATCAATATTCAGCTTTGGTAGGCCGCGAACAGCATCCGACACAATCAGTTTTTTTAAGTTTACCATGCTCACATGACCGAGTTTTTGATGAATCAACTTTGTTTCATCATTTACAGTCATGTTGCAGGTTTCATCTTTGTCAGCATGGTAGCAATTGTCAGATGCACGGCTTCCAAACATTATGCATTTGTCGTGTTTGTCAAACACTTTACAAGTATTTTTATCAAACTTGTCATGCATACCATCGTCACACAGCTGACTAATACTGATCAAATTGGCCAGCGATCCCTCAACATGTAGGACATTTTGGAGCTTAGGAAAATGTTTGACATTTAAGGTTCCTTTTCCGACAATGTTTCCTTGAGCTCCTCCTCCATAGCTGACCTTGCCTTTATTGGTAGTGGTGTATTTTTCAAGAAATTCCTTGTTGCCAGTCATGTGTCGAGAACATCCACTATTAAAGTACCATGTTCCGGCAATGTTAGCCTTCAAGGATGTGTACACAACATTGCAGGTGTACTTCATCTTTTTGAAATTCTTAGGATTTTTGTTCTTTGATGTTGTCCCTGATGTTGTTTTCCCAGTTGCAACATCATCATGAAATTTGAAGCAATGTGGTTTGATATGTCCAGGCTCTTGACATTAATGACACACATACTTCCGCAGCTTTCAGCCTTTACATTGCTTCTGATCATCATCTTCAACATTGTTCCTTGTCGTTGTGCTTGAGTTGTTACCTTTCACAAACTGAACAACATTGTTATTTGAGAAAGACATGGAAGATTTATTGGAGATCCCAGTCCAGCTCTATTTGTCTGTCCCAATGTTAAGGCTTCATTTAGGACATTCGTTCCTTGATTCCACTTCTGAAATGTTCTTGAGGTGTCTTCCACTTCCTTCTTTAGTTTGCTGATTTCAGCATCACTCCTGGTAAGTCTAATTTCCAGACTTACAACCTTTCCTATTAGATACTGATTTTCTTCCATAAGAAATCTCAGCTCTTTAGTGTGTCAAGTACCGGCTCTTGAATGGTCTCTATTATAATTTGTTGCCTGAAACAATGTGAAATTCGGATATAAATTGCAAAGTTAAATGACAGGTTGAAGCTAGTGTTACCACATTACCTTCAACATGCAGCGGAAACGTAAACAAAACTTTGCACAATATAAATTTAAAATCACACTTCTTACGGTGTGTGATTACCTCAAGGTGAAATTCACTAACATAAGTGATAAACAAAAACAATGCTGATGTTGTCTCAGTTCACTCCCTTAACAACACAACATAAAACATACAGAGGACTATCCTAGCTTCACTCACTCGAATAATCACTCAAAAACAAACCTATCTAAACATATAGATAGATTACAATCAGTCATTCTAAATCCTAGACTTCTCAAAGTTGACTATCTAACCTACGTACATAACTAGGATGAAATTCTCCAGCTGATTGGGATGCTAGGCCGATGTCTGGGAAGATGTCTTGGATTTCAGAGATGACACTAGATGCAAGATTCAGAGCTTCTCACAAACCACGGTGATAACCTGCTTGCATAAATGATTTTAAGGTCTAAGGAGACCTTAAATACTTCATCCATCTTGTCTTGGCAGTTGCCTCACGATCCTAGATGACTTGGACTTGAATCAACGTTCTTCCACTACCCATTGCTGAAGTGGACTTGAGATAACCGTCTTCTGCATTGCGTGGCACATGTTCTTCAACATTGTGCAATAGTAGTGGTTACTCCAGTGACCCACAATCTCCTGCAATAGTTAGTGTCCAAGAAGGAGTGAGAACATCACGTCCCCATGAAATTAGGAATAGATTTTGAACAAGTCAAAATCAAACATTATCCACGTTTTAAATCAAAATATATCTAATAAATCCCTAAAAACATGAAAAATCATATGTGACAAAAATCACAATTTATTCAGATTAATTTAAAATAAATTAATCCAAAATACTAGGAAAGGGTAAGATTAATATTCTGAGTGTTATACTCGATGTGACGAGAATGACGGAACAACATTAGATACGACATTGATTGCGATGTTATCAAATGAAGTGATAACATCATCTAGAACACGTCATGCTCAACAGTCTCTAATATGTAAGGTTGTTACTTGGCCAGGTCTATGGTTGTTGATCTTTTGATCCTTATGCGTCTTTGACTTGTGCTCCTCTTGAATGTCTTCGTTGTGGTCGACCTCTGATGAAAGTCGATGGAAATATGTTCTTGGCGAAAGGTGATTTGGGTTTTTGCCCTTTTTTTTAATTGTCTTAATGTTAGTAGCGAATGTGTGTTCATCCCAAACTATGAATTTTTTGACATATATGAAAGTCTGTGACTTCTATGTAGTATCTACATTATTATGTGTATATATATATATATAGTTCATAAATAGAGAAATGCAAAGTAGCCTTCTAGGTAGCGTTGTGATTTGTAATCCCCATTTTAAATTTGGGCGAATATCTTTTTTGAGGTGCATCCACCACTATAAATTGATATTATCTTAAAATGCCGAGCCGTGTCATGTTTTTTTAGTTTGGATTGAGAACCGATTAGTTATTTGTCATTTGCAGGCGGGAGGCAGTTAATCTCCAGTAGATCTCAGTTGATATGGATAAATAATGTTAAGGATATGTTGGACCCCGATAATCAAACTCTAATGAGCGATTCTTGCTTCGAGAATATCATGCAGCTATCGACTTCTGGGTTCCATCCCGCAATTTACCAGGAATTCCTTCAAAGGATGGATAAGAGCTCCCTTAGTAGCAATAAACTAATATTTGTTATCCATGGCGCTCAACATTGTTTTGGTCCTAATGAGTTTGCCCTTATTACTGGTCTGGGATTCAAATGACTCAACGTACCGCCTGCGAGTTCATCTTATCATCTAAAACTATTCAATGGTCGGCCAGACCTCTCACTCATTCATATCCAAGAGAAATTTATGACGGAATGCAAAATTAGTGATGGGGGTGGTCCAATCTGTCTGAATCTTGAGTTGTTGTACATTATTTATGGCATCTTGCTGGCGCGAGGTCCTGTCACCGATTGTCTGAACATGGATTTCTTCCATCTGATAGATAACTATCAATTTTTTAATTCTTATCCTTGGGGTTTGATTGCGTACAATTTCCTTATACATTTCACACATTAAGCGCGTGTAGCTTTTGATCGTCTCCTTCTGGAAGACCTAAAAGATAACCCCCAATCTCTCATTGTTCCCAGCCTCAACATTGCACTTAATATTTGGGCATACAAAGTTTTCGCCCAGCTGGGCAGTATGTGCGGACGCATGGTTGACCCCGGCTATCGAATTCTAAGGAAACTGTATGGTCCACCGCTGATTTCATGCATGTAGATATGATGAAAAGATTTTTCATCGATGGACGGAAATCCGTAACCATTGTAGAAACAAGCCACGTTCCGTTTATTTTTATTAAGGATGCAGATTTTCTCGTTCTCATTTGTTAATTTTTTTTAAATAGGTTCCCATGAGAGCGACCTATCAGGAGTCCATGAATATCTTTGCAAATGGGCCGAGCATGAGCCATGGTTTGTCGATGCAATGCTCCCCTTCCGCTGCCATGCCCATCACCAAAGTATTCACAATGTCCAATGAGAATGTTGACATTGCCTTGCAGCACCTACACATGAAGCTTATGGGAGATTTGGTTGAGTCTAGTGCTTTTCCCAGTAATGTTGCGATCGCGCAGGAGAGTGATACATTTGGTCGAGGCGTAGCCCATTGTTGCAGCTACCCTCACGGTCGTGGTCGTGGTCGTGGTTGTGGGCGTGGTCGCAACCCAGTCCCTATGGGCGACTGTTTAAATGTTTGAGAAAACTTGCAGCCGCGGTTGGATCTGTCATCTAATTTTCCAAAGTCTGCACCTTATTCCCTAGGCATTCGCTGATTTTCCTCGAATGCTGTGACCCCATGGCCTAGCCTGGCGTCTCAATCTACGTCCCTCATCTAAGGAATGGTGTCCGCTAACTCATTCAGTCCCCACAAATACCAAAATCGTCTGTGGCTGTAAATTATGTACTAATGTTCAAAAATATATGAATGATGTCCTTGTGCCTAATGTTATCTATGTGAATGCAGAAATGTGCGAGTGATGAAATTTTTATAGAATGATTGACAGTTCTTGAGAAGCTCCTTGTGAGCCTGCGTGTGTCCCCTCAAATAGGCACACACCAAGTAGGTGCACTGGTGAATCTCTATTTCTCCTCTCAGTATGAAAGTATTGTGACAAGTGACGAGAATAGACACATCCCTTATCGGCAGCTATCATTTGAGAACTGTGATTCTATCCAAAGATCGGTCCAGTCATTTTCTAGATTAGATTTCCTTACTGCCGCGACCTTTGACGATGATCCGTTGTTCCGCGTGTTCACAACCTGGTATAAACTACAGTCCAAAAGCACGCGAGAGTGGGTGTTATATGAGTTTTATTCCATTGGTTTAGCCCTTGATATCAAAGACATTGTCATTGCAACATCCTAACAATAAAATTATCTTCTTCTTCAGAATCTCGACAGTTCATGTCCCGACAAAGGTGATCATAGGTGTGAACAGGGATTGGTTCGAACCCCTGTAGAATCCTGATGGGTGGCTGCTAGACCAGGTGAGTTGTGCAGAGCAGACAATTATTTCATGGCAAAAGAAATTCGAGAGACTTTGAAATGAAACAACAGTTTTCTTAGTTTTTAAGATAACCAGATAAACTCTCCTCTTCTAACATTAACACTTTAACATCATCATTATCCGCAAACAGTTTTTCAGACATCTCAATGATGTAATCCTAACCTATATGGTGAATAATTTAAACTGAAATGCATAGTATGAAACAATTAATTAGATCAGACCATGTATTGATATTTATCAATAGAAATTCCATCAATACTCAAAACTGTAAAAATAATTTGGCGTTTTGGGAGGCCTAAATTCCAAATCACCTGGATTGCAGATACAAAACTTAATCAGGCAAAACATAATCTCTGTTGAGTTTATGTTGACCAAGTATAAACTTCAAGCCATGAAACTATAAACTTCAAGCCATGAAACTGGGCCTTCAAGTGTATTGTAAACTATAAAAGGTACAGTGTCATGAATTTATACTAAGTGAACATGGTTGCATTACTCTAGTTATACAACAATGCACATGTGTTTATACCACACGAATGACATACACACACAATGATCCAACACAGTGTCAGCCAATTAAAAAGAACGGGAGTATGGTAGTGAATACATTTATGCGTGTTTTCATTGGAATGAAGAATAAATGGGAAACACATATGTTTGTGAGAAAACAATGATTTAAAACAAAGTCATTCGAAAATCTAGGAACTCGTACAAAAAAATTGAATATAGATGTGCCAAGGACTCATGTAGTAAAATTAAGTACGACTAATTTCATAAAGCCGAGTGCAGTAAGTGCGTTGGTAAATACCACATCTCTCACCATCGAGGATCAATAGATCAGCATCGCATAGAAGGCATTCCAGAAATTTGATCACCATGATCCCACAATCAAAATTGTTCACTTTTGCGGAGGGTGGTGAACTTGGATGACGTCTCACACGAGTTGGAGTGGATTGGCCAGAGACTTCCTATCCCAAATGCCAAGATGGCGAAGCAACTTGGGGATATTACAGGCCATAATGTGGAATGGTTTCGAAATAGGTTCCCACAGATTTGACGTCAATAAAGGGCCATACACTTTAATGTATTAGCCCTCCAATGACACCTCATATGCAACCCAGTGTTCAGAAATATTACCAACGCCACAAATCTTCTTGACACGACACCACTCCACCAGAAAATTTCTCAGAAAATTACCCACAGCAAAGGGCACCACTTTCTCAAAGACCACGTCGAACAATTCACTGGTTAGCGGAGCCTACAAGAAGGAATCTGTTATCTAGAGTGATGAGGAAAAGGTGCACAAGCGGCACAATCCGGTGAGGGATCATAATGAACATTACCCAACATATCATCTCCAGTGTTGCCCAATTATCGCGCATGTGGACCGAATCCTTCAGTCGGATCAGCAACAAGTTGATCAAAGAATCAATATTCTGAAGACAAACACACAATAATCGGGTAAAAAAAAAGCCACTTACAAATTCAAATTCAATCATTGTAACACAGTTTAAGATTGTCCAAACACTGTGCTTTGCATACATCATCACGGAGCCACCCCCTACGATCCCAAATAGGTATAAACCAAGCAGCATCTGCTACTATTCAGTAGGCAAATCAATGGTATCGGCCCTGCACATCTACAGTCATTTTAGTGTCTTCTCAGCAAATTCTTAACTGTGACGATATTAGAACACGAAAAAATATAACATCCACCATTACTTACCCAAATTTACTTGAGGAATATTTTTACTAGGTCCTAAACTCATTTAGAAGCAAGTGATCAATCTCCAGATCACGAGGGGCGTGCGGTCCAGCAATCTGCCCTCTGTGTGAATGGGTCACTATTATTCTGTGCAGTGTCTCGGCATGACCCTCCCGAATCCTCATCTTATAAACCGCAGACATCTGACTGGGCACTTTGGTCGGAAAATCTTCAAACTCAACGGGATGTAAGACTTCGGTCTCTGCATTATGTTCACAAGCGTTACATACTGTATAGTGATTGACTACTTCTTCATTGCTCGAAGAAGTCCACATCTTATGGGGTAATGCCTCCACAATAGAAGTATACATCTCACATAAATTGTTGCTATCAACATGCTAGGAATGTGCAGGATTTAACTCATCATCACTCAAACATTCACCATTAAATAGAATTGCATCACGCTTCTGGCGGCTTGTATAACGTTTTACGGACCTTAAATGTTTGATTATCCGTTCAAGACTAGATACACGCTCCAACAACGTCCTAATCGCTGGACTTGATTCCTTCATTATTTGATGAGAATGCATTATGTTAATAAACAACGAAAGGAAAAAATTACATTTCAGGGAAAAGTAACTTACACCATCACGGCCGCTCATAGTCAATGTTGTTTCTCCCACCGTCGATTTGCAATTCATTGACTTCGCTAATGCCGAACTCCTCTTCGATCTCACTGTACTTACAGAATACTTAGTGGGCAAGCGTCGGGGTTTGTGAATAACACCGCCTACAAAATTAGGTGACATGGGGCCATCCATGATTTCAAGAGCCCCAAGAGAAAATAGCATATCATGCTCTTTACCAGAACAAACGATTGGCAACTGGTATACATAAGTGAAAACACAAGCAAATATAAATAACAAATTACACAAAATATGAATTATAAACTAGGGTTCGGTAAAAGGGGAAGGTGTTTGGAAGACTCGAGTTACCGGGAATTCATCGAAATTTTTGGCCGTGAAAAACTTATTAACCATATCAAATCTAAACGGCTTATCAGCAGCCCACCTCAAAATCCTTGGAATTTCTACACCATGATCAGGAACACGCTTCGCACATGCTCGGGCAAGATGAGGCATTACCTCATATACCCACGTCTGTAGCGCAATAGTGAAGACATTGGCATCAAAAGCTAGATTCTTCTCTTCAGCATACTGTTATCCATAATGTTACGCGTGCGATGAGTTGTATGAACTAGAATATCATAGGCTACCTCACCCCAACTATAATAATTGAATTTCTCAAGATCATCAACTAGATATAGATACTAAATATCAATCATCTTCCATTTCCGTGCACGGATAAGTAGAATTTCATACAGGATATACAACAGAGAAAACACAAATGCATTTCTTGATTCTTCGCAAGTCTCAATGCATTCTTTCACAAAACTTTTCTGAATGTCACAAAATAATAATGTCACGCTTACCGTGAAAGAAAGTTTCGTGGAAACGGGAACCTGAAGGTGGTTCTTCCCACCCTTTCATTCTCAATCACGTAATCACACTGAATTCGTGAAGTCCGAACTCAATTTCACGATCATTGATGCGAAACTTCAAGTGCAGCTATGCCAAAGAACTTTTATCCAGCTTTTGTAGTAAGACATTGTACAGCTGACCTTGAAATTGAATATTTGGAATGGCTAACAAGTGACCAAAACACGAAGCATTCAACAGGTTCTGGTTCTTCGCTAGCAGATGTGTTCTGATAGTATCCAACCATGATAGGTGGCCATGTCCAGATATAAGAGCACCTGCAAATACATCACAACTTTATACGTGAGTGCAAGGGAAGCCATAGACTACTGAATCAAATATTCTACCACAAAAATTAATTCTTATATGTTCACCCTTTATTGCACTGTAAACGCACAAGGCAACTTCTCAATCCAATACATTGGTTGTCAAAGGATCTCAACAGATAGTTAAAGCCCAAAATCATAAAACGAATCGATTCAATCAGAATACACTAAAAAAAATAGAGATGACAAAATTCTATTCTTCATCAAGATTGAAAATAACATTACCTTTCGCCGAGAACAGGCCAGAGAAAATATCAACATCACATTTTCCAGGGTTGTGACAACAAATCAATGTACTTCATAGATGTGCATCATTAATAACATTTCTATAATACAAATAAATAAAACAAGCCTAAAACATTCGGTACTTGTTCGTAAATCAGTAAACACAGAGTTCAAATCAAGATAAGAAAATCATTGCACAATAATTAATTGATGAAATGTTCACAAAAAATTACTTAAGGATCACATGCAGTAGGAAATGAAGTAGATGTCTCCATGCTTGTAGAATTTAAATAACAAAGAAACTGAACACAAATCTTTCATCATGAAAATAAAGACTTCTAACCACAAACTGAACTGGGTATTCTTCATCAGGATTTAACAATCCTAGCTACCATAGACCAAAATATGCCCCAAACGCGAATATCACACAATGGAATATCACTTTGATTACTAAACCACAAAACCAAATACACCATAAAATTGAACTCCGCCAGAAAGTCAAATGACAGACTTAATCAAATTTACCTTATCCTGTCATGTAAGGACCCTTTTACATTAACATTAGGCCTCAGACACAACATTGTTGCAACGGGTACAGTGTTTATACAAAAAACCCTAAATCTAAAATAGGTAAAATTGGGGATAACAGCCCAAACAAAAAATTCAATTATCGGACAGAGAAAGAGCATCAATCAAATGCAAATTAATGAGTGTGAATGCTTTACCGCGGCTGCTACTTCTTCGTTTACAGGAACTCATGCTCTTGCTGGTGCGCATTTGTATTACAGCGCCATTACGTCAGAGCGAATCGGCAAATTGAACAAAACATATAGAAAATGAAAGGAAGACTTACGAAAATGTTGGGGAAAGCAACGCCAAGTGATCGGGGTATCTCAACCTCGGAAATTTAATTGCGCATTCGCAGGAGCAAAAAACCGACCGCCCAGGAGGCCATAGATCGGCAATGGGGATGGATAACATGCCACAAATCAATGGAATGAAGGTGAATCCGAAGCCTGGTTTATCATTAGAAAAAAAAAACCTCAGCAATCCCAAATTGAAAAAGGAACTTTAATGTAACGCCACAAGTCCATATTAATTACCCTGCAAATATTAATTAGTGTCGTAATTAACAGATATAAGTATCTAATTGGGATCAACTTACAAATTACATCCAATTTTTTTTCAAGAACCACATTTTCCACGTCACTCAGCGCCGGATTTGACGTCTCCTAACGCTGGCAGAGGCCTACAGCGGGACAGTGACGGAGACACAAACGATGTTAACAGAACGATTCATCTGTTCATGTTCCAAACCGGTCTGCATAGTCGGTCCCACCGTCTGGCGGAGAACAATTACTCTGATAAAAGACGGGACACTAGGACAAAATCCAGCGGGGAAGCGCAGTGCCTGGGAGCGTGGGTAGAATTTTCCTATTTCCACCTACGATCAAATAAACTCCTAAAGTATTTTTAGGTACAAATAAATATTAATGTTATAATTTGTAATATATATGCATTTCCCAAGTATTGCCACTCCAAAATAAAGTTATGTCAAAATTTATTCTAATTTTTGAAGCATCAACAAGAACAACTAATTATAATTTTATTATCTTATTTTTTTAAACTCATCGTTTTTCCATTTTTCTATATATTGCTTTATAAAAAATTTCAAAAGTATTATTATTTTTATTATTTTTTTTAAAGTTTATTTTTTTCTAAAAAATATCCTTGGTTAAAAAAAAAGTTAGTGTTGCTTGCGTTGGCGATGCCAGTTCCATTCATTTTAGACGGGGTTGCGACGTTAGCTGGGGAGGGGAAGTTGGTTAGATTTTTCTCTCTTTTTTTTTAATTTTTTTTAAAACACGTTTATATTGTTAGAAAAATATTTATCTTATTATTTTATTAATTATTAATAATATTAATAATAATGCTTTTAATATTTTCTATAAAACAAAATGGATTGAAATGGGAGAAAGCGTAAGTTTTAAAAAAATAATATGATAAATTATACTTAGTTGTTCTTGTTAATTCTTCAAAAATTAAAATAAATAGAATAAATATTGACACAAAGTAATTTTGGAGTGGCAATAGTAGGAAGATGGCGTAGATGGTAAATTATAACATCTATTCTATTTATTTTAATTTTTGGGAATGTGATTTCTGAGAATATGATTCTCAGAAAAATGATCACTAACAGAATCTTTAGTCTGTGTTTGGAACATAACAAAGAAATTGTCAGGATTCTTGTTTTATTATTGAATTAAATCTAAACAATAGTAAAGAATTAAATAATATATATATATAGGAAGGATCAAATGTAAATATGATCATAGTGTATAAATTAGGGATTGATCTTACTTATCCCTTGAATCTTGTTACATATTATTTCAATTTAAATAAAATGATATGACTAAAAAATAAACAAGAAAATTATTTCATAATTTTGGGTTAATATCTTTTTGATCAATTAAGACAAATATTGTATTGTTGATCCAAATATTTTTTATTGAATTAGAAGTAAAAATTATTTATATAAATATTTTTTTTATTGAAAAGTAAAAATTATACATATTGACAATGGTATGGTCATCGTTTAATCAGCAATGTTTCCTCAAAAATGATATTATTAGAATTTTGATAGAAATGACAAAAAATGATTAATAGAATAATCGAAATTTGTTGGGAATTTTGTCAATAAAAAATGTATCACATTTTTTAATTTTTTTAATTTATAAAATTTTCTACTTTTTCCAATTTTTTTTTCTATTTTACTCATTTTTTTTATTGAAATGTTTTAATTCAAACTTAGTATTAATAAAAAATATAATAATAATTTTTGTCAATTTAAAAAATAATTTTTTATTTTTGGGTTAAAAAATATGAATCCAAACTTAATAATAATTTATAAAAATAATAATAATAAAAGAAAAAAATCGAATAATGAAACCATTTAACATTAGATTCTCAAAAACAAGGAATAAGAATACCTACTTGGAGTAGGTATTCCCATTCCAGGAAAGTTGCAGAATTTTTCATGTTTTGAGGAATCTAATTCCTTTCAATATTACATATAAAAATGAACCAAATACAGTAATGTTAAAATAAGAAATTAAAATACTTTTCCCAGTCAGATTCTGTGCCAACCAAATGAGGCCTGAGGGTTTATTTGTACCTATGTTTTATAGACAACTCTAAATGATACAATTAGGCATGCATGAAACATGATGATGTCATTACATTGCATTTGAATTAAAATACAATAAATTATAAGACACGATATTGTGTAAATATATTATATATTAATTTTTAGGTCAATATTGGAATAATTAAACTCATGGGGCGGGTGGAATGACTATTCTTCTTTCTTCTGGAATAAGAATTTTTTCGGCAATGGTAATTCCCGATTTTAAGTCATACTAATCGTAAGAATGAGAATGCACATAAGAATGTGTGTCAAGTTTTTATTATTATTGGTGTATATGTTAATTTATTTATATTAAAATTTTGAATCATTTCATTTTATGATTTTGGATCAATATAATAAATTTTTTATTTATGATCAACATCTTACATTATATATATACCATGACAAATAAATAAAATATTTAACATTTGTGCGATTGGAAGATGTGCTAGTATATATTATATTCAAATTAAAAGATGTATTCAAAAGGCAATCAATACAACCATAAACAACAAAATTGCGACCAAAAACATATACCTATACTAAATAACACCAATATTTACGTGATTTATCATTGGTGTAAATTAAATAAAAGATCCCAATAAAATAAATAAATATACAAATAAAATAACCAAATTATAACTTTACATAGTTGTAATTGCATTCGCTGTTTAAAAATATTTAATATAATATAATATAATATATATTTATATATATATATATAAAGGTTTGTTAGTGTCATCGTTGTGCACTAATGTTTGTTACGAGTTTGTTTTGGTGAGATATAGAAGACAATGTGTTTTTGGGTATGTGCTTGAAGACAAAAGTTCCGCAGTGCAAGTTTTGAAGAACAGTTGAAGAACTGTTCGCTCTGATGTTCCTGACATATCCAGGAACAGTCTAATTATGGCAGTTTCCATAATATGAAGATCTTGCGCCGATCCGGTTTGGAAGGTCAATATATGATCGTTTGACTGCCTTGTGGTGTAGATACCGTGCTGAAAATAACCCTACTGCACATGAAAAGCATCTACACACGTTTGGGAAGATCACAAACTATTGTTCGCTTACCAATTTACCGAAGATTGAAGACCAACGATAACATTGACGTGAAGCTATATGAAGACCGATTAATTGCAGCAATCGGTGTGGACTTCATTAGATTCTCTTAGCATATTGTTTGAGAGTCATTTTCGTTTGTGATCCATGTATTAGCTAGTAGTTGTTCCATAAACAGTTCAACGTGATAGTCTAGCTTTTGAGTGTTTTGAGTGAAACACGTGAGAGTTGTTTTAATCCATTTTGTACGCAATCTCGGAAGAGATTGTATGTTGAAGTCGTGGGTAACTAGAGGGAGTCTAGTGTCACAGTTGTGAAGGGATCTCACAGCTTTCGTTTAGCAAAAGAGTTCGTGAAGAAGAACGGGTGACAGAAGGAGGGAGTCATGTATGTGTAAAATCCTAAATACATTTCATGAAGGAGTAGCAAATGAATCTTCAAGTTTGGGCAAAGTCCCCCCAGAGTAGGTTGATTAACCGAACTGGGTTACCAATCTCGTGTGCTATTTACTGCTTTTTATTTACTGTTCTTATGTCTATTCCAAACATATCGTAGAACACTTGTTAGCAGTTCACGTAAAACACCCTTGCACGGATTGTAGTTTTACAAGATTAATTGTCAAATGAATTGTCATGTTTATACGCTTTTGTAAATTAGATATTACGTTTAAACTTAATCAATTATAAAACCACATTTTAATCTATATGGAATTAAACATCATCAATATTTTCGGCGAGTTAAGTATGAAGTGTCTGGTCTATAAATCATGTCAGCAACCACGTCGTTTTTGTTATATTCTCTTTTTTGGTTGAGAAAATTGTTTTTTTATAAAAAAATTTACTTCTGAAATAAAAAATACACTGAGTAAACTAACAAAATTGACGTCGCTTGTTACACGTGTGTGCTGACATGACTCTCAATATGGTTTATATATCAAACACGCCACACTTAACTCACCGAAAAAATTAAGAATGTTTAATCACATACAAATTAAAACGTGATGTTGTAATTGACTAGAATTAAATATGGTGTTTAATTTACAAAAAGCTGAAAACGTGGTAATTATTTAATAATTAACCCTAAATATAATTTGAAAAGTGACACTTTTATGTAAATTATCGCCGTTCAAAGCTCTTGATGCTCTACCCGGTTCATATTTTATTTCAGAATTATATATGATCTTGAATAGTTCAGGACTGTACAGTTGTCAAGCATGAAGCATGAGAATAGCACCACCTTAGTATTAAAATAAACCAGACCTTGCCTTATATAAATGATAAAAAAAAAAATTATATAAGACTATTTAACGAGTCTCTTATTTTAAATGTGTGAAATAGAATCCAAATTCCGTTCCAGATTTGGATCTACCAAAAAAAGAGAGAGAGAGAGACTGGCACGGCGCGTGAACAGCCTGCACTTCCTCCTTCTTTCTTTTTCTTTTTTTTTCCGCCCTTTTTTGTCCTTATGAGCTGTTGCTGATTTCCTTTTTTTGGGAATACCTTTGGTTTCTTTTTTATTTCCTCTTCCATTTTACGTTTTTCTTTTCTCTCTTTGTTTCTTTTTTCAGATTTTTTTTTATTTTTTTAAAAAACTTTTTATTGCACCACAACTAATTATTAAGCGCAGTGCACGAACTTATACGTTAATGTTGGGCGAGTGCACTGCACGAGACATCAGACAAAAACTAATTTAATTCAAAAAAATAAATTTCAATTGTAGAGTTCACTAATTCGATTTTAAAATATATATATTTATTTCAAATTATTTAATTATCGAGTGCAGTGTACAAATCCACGCATTAGCGTTGGGTGAATGCACTGCGCTAGCCACCGAGTAAAAAATAAAATAAATTTAATTTTAGAATTTACTAATTTTATTTTAAGGTATATATTTATTTCAAAAAAAATAATTATTGAGACACGTGGGATCGTGCAATGTGCGAGATACCGAATAAAAAATTTAATTAATTCAAAATATATATATATATTTATAAAAAGAAATGAAGAAATCAAAAAGTGGAAAAAAAGTAAAAAGAAAAAGGAAAGGGAGAGGGGAGGGAGAGGGGCCCACTTAAAAAGAAAAATAAAAAAGGGAGAAATTTTTATCTAAACAATAAAATGTTAAAATTGGTATAGTTGGACAAGTTTTAAGGGGATAGGAGTTTTATGGGCAATTTGTACTACATTGACTTTAAAAAAGCTGAATATTCTTACCTTTTCTGAAAAGTACTTACACTTTTGTACTTTCCATGCATAAAGTAGGATTAGAAAAAAAATTCATGCATGGAATAAAATCTTGGCATATCACGTCTCTTTTGGATCAAAATTTATCTAAACTCAATTTAAATTTGGAAAAAAAAATCGGTGGCTTGTGAATCAATTCATATTTAATACCCTAATAAATTTTGGTAACCACCCTCGATCCACACTCTCTCTCTCTCTCTCTCTTCCCCAAAAATTTAATTTATCAATAACAAAATCTTGGTTTTTAACATAACGATAATTTAAATTGAACTATAACGAAATTTTAATTTTAACATAACGAAAGTTAATTTTAAAGATAACGACAATTGAATTCATGCATAACGAAAAATAAATTTCAACATAACGAAAATAAAAATTTAACACATAACGAAAATCTAATTTCATCAATAACAAAAGTTTTAACTATAACGATATTTAAATTTAGCTATAACGAAAATCTAATTTTATGTATAACGAAAATCTAATCTATCTATAACGAAATTTGTAACTATAACGAAAATCTAATTTTATCAAAATTTAAATTTAACAATAATGATAATTTCATTTTAACTATAATGATATTTAAATTTAGCTATAACGATAATTCAATTTTAACAATAACGACATTCAATTCAACATAACGATTATTCAATTTAACCATAATGAAATTAAAATTAAAATTATAATTAACCATAACAACAAAAATCTTCCTTCCATTTTCTGAAAAGTACCATACACATTTGTACTTTCCATGCAAAAGAATAAAATCTTTTAGTTTGAACAAAATCTCTATTATCTCTGTCCAAACTCACTCGATTTTAATTTGAAAAAAAAACGGCCATGCTCTATTAAATCCCCTATTCAATTTTTTGTAACAACTAACCACTCCCTACCCTCTCTCTCTCTCTCTCTCTCTCTCTCTCTCTCTCTCTCTCTCACACCAGCGTCCGCCATTAATCTCTCTCTCACACCAGCTCTCGCAAGTTCTGTAAAAAAAAATTACTAAATTGCCGGATTCGACGAGAAGATGATGGAGGAACAAAGTGAAGATATACAGCCGCCATCGTCTGCTAGAGAGGTTAGATTCAATGTGTTACGGTTTTTTAAGATTGTTATTTAACGATTACTGTAATAAAAATGTGTTTAGAGAGATGAACGATAGGTCGAGATATAACAATTGTTGTAACGATGATATAACGATAATTTTTGCTGAAACGAAAACATGGATGAACGAAAACTTAGATCTTGCTTAACGATTATAATTTTTTGCCATAACGATTGTTTTTATCCTAAAATGATAGATCATAATCATTATGCTTATCTTTAGATATGTTATTCGTTATGCATGTTATAGTAATCGTTATGCATTTTTAACTTTCGTTATGCCAAAAATTAACTTTCGTTATGCATTTTATTATTTTGTTATGTCTTTTAATTTTCGCTATGATAAAAGATAAACTTTCGTTATGCCTAAGGTAAATTTCGTTTTGCTAGAAGTTAATATTTCGTTATGCTAAAAGTTAATTTTCGTTATGGTAAAAGTTAAACTTTCGTTATGCCTTTTAATTTTGATATATTAAAGTTAAAACTTTCGTTATTTGTAAAATTAGATATTCGTTACATTGAATTGTGATTTTCGTTACATTGAATTTTGATTTTCGTTATGTCTTTTAAATTATTTTCGTTATGCTTTTAAATTACATTTTCGTTATGATCTTTTAGTTCAAATCGTTATGCTAATTATAATAAATCGTAATGCTAATTTTAATAAATCGTTATGGCCTATTTGTAGGATCGTTATGATGTAAGTATAATTTAAGATAACGATAATCTTATCATTTTGCACACTAATTTAATGTAATTACCTTAATCGTTATGATTTAATTTAATAAAGCATTATTGTGGTGCCTTAATAACAATTTAATTTAAATTAATTAAAAGTAATCACTAACGATAACCTTAGTCCAAATAATACTATTAGTAAAAAATAAAAATAACAAAAACAATTAATATAAATTATAATACCTTTTTAACAATAATAATAGTAATAATAATCTAATAATAATAACAATAATAATAATAATACTAATAATATTCGTCTAATTAATACTATTAGTAAAAAATAAAAATAACAAAAACATCTAATATAATTAATAATACTTTTTACTAATAATAATAATAATAATAATAATAATAATAATAATAATAATAATAATAATAATAATATTCGTGTAAGTAATAATAATAATAATAGTAAAAAATAAAAATATAAAAAATGGATTAATATAAATAATTATACTTCTTTAATAATAATAATAATAATAATAATAATAATAATAATAATAATAATAATAATAATAATAATAATAATAATAACAACAACAACAACAACAACAACAACAACAACAACAACAACAATCACTAATCTAATAATAACAATAATATTTGCTAATTAATAATATTAGTAAAAAATAAAAATAGCAAAAATAATTAATATAATTAATAATTTAATAACAGTGTAATGTTCTATTGTGAAATTTAGATCGAGTGGATTAGACGCCCCCTCCAGAGGTTTAAGCCAACTGTGAATATGTACGTGAAGATGGAGTTAGTAGACAAGATTAGGGAGGTGCTACAGCATTTCGGCGGTGAGGATACGATCCAGACGTTCAGATCTGGATGCTTAGGACACTTCGTGGACTTTAGGGGGGGGTAACATAGCTCGGAAGGTGTTGCATGCATTGATTTGTCGCGAAGTGCATGTCCAGAATCCTGCACGCGAGGGTAGAGAGTGTTGGTTCCATGTGAGTGGAACGACACTACACTTTGGGCCCTCACAGTTCGCACTAGTGTCGGGCTTACGGTTCGAGCCGTCCAGTTTCAATCCGAATGCGGCTCATGTGATTCCGGCCAGTAGCATCTATCACCGGCTATTTGAGGGGAAGAAGACGACAATTACACAGATGTCTAGCCAATCACCCTCCATATTACGTGAAAATTGCGAACATCCTGATCGTGTATCGGATGTTATTTTTCCAGGACCCCGGACGTACGATCGATGACTGGGTGTGGGCCCTGGTGGAGGATGCTGATGCGTGGAATTCTTTTCCATGGGGGGATACACATTTCAGATCCTGATGCACTTTATCAGCATTCTCCCTAGAGCTCGACGGGATATGGGCCCACAGGGGGACGGAGCGTATCATTGGTACGGACCTGTTTGGACATTTCAGGTAATTAGTTGAATTTATCATGAAAAATTTATGTTTTAGTGATTTGATATTATACTTACATGATATTCTACGTTTTTAAACAGGCATAGGCCTGTGAGGTTTTCCCCGAGATTGTCCGTCATTTGGGCGTCCCTGGAGGTCAGATGACCACACCTCGCTTATTGAGGTGGTCATTCATAGCCCCGAGCATCGACTTCTCCAGATTTTTTGATAGACAGGTAACCTTTTTTATGTAAATAATTTTAATTATTAAATTGAAGTAATATTGGTTAATGTTAACATGGTGTTCGTTATTGATGCAGATGGATGTCCAGCCGATGGTGCCATCAGCAGCGGAGCTCCTGACCCCATATGTTCAGAGCTTGGACGGAGATAGTTTGCTGGGTATGAGGTACGTGGTACCTCGAAAGGTCTCCAAGAAGAAGTTGCTGACTAGGGTGGCCCGTCGTGTGGTCCCGGGGACATGTGCGGGGATCTCTGACGTCGTCAGCCTAGCACCACAGCATAGGAGTGCCCGTACTGCATAGCAGCAGGCTCCACAGACGACACACCATTTGATAGACGAGCCGGATGAGGGATCTGGACCCTCCGAGCAGGGACCGAATCGCAGTGAGAGCCCTCCTCGACCGACAGGCAGTAAGTGCCCGAGAAGGAGCCATGAGGGGAGCCGTGGAGAGCCCGGTCCACGCCCTGGTTGGTTCGATCGTGTTATCCATGTCGTTGCTGCCTCAGAAACACATTATGGGTCAGATGGAGAATAATTTCAGACAGATGGAGAACAGTATCAGAGGGATGATAGAAGGCTTATCTGAGCGGATGGGGCGGTTGGAAGACCTTGTTATGGGTCGGCTACGCAGGTCGCCCACACCACCCAGAGGGCCCATAACGAAATTTTTATTTAACCATAATGAAAGTTAATTTCTAAACATAAAGAAAATTTAAATTTAACAATAATGAAAATTAAATTTCAATAATAACGAAACTTTAAATTAAACAATAACGAAAATTTATTTTAACAATCCGTGCAAAATTAAATTTTAACAATAACGAATTTTTTTTAACATAAGGAATACTCAAATTAAACAATAACGAGAGTTTAGTTTTAACAATAACGAAAATATAACTTACACAATAACGAAAATTTAAATTACACCATAACGAAAATAAAATTTTAAGAATAACAAAAATTAAATTTAAACATAACGAAAATTAAATTTAAACATAACGAAAATTTAAATTTAACCATAACGATAATTCTACTAAACCATTAACTAATCCTAATGATATTTCTATTTAACCATAACGATAATTAAATTTAACCATTAACTAACCCTAACGATAACCATTAACAAAAATTAAATTTCAACATTAACTAACCATAACGAAAAGTTTAATAATATCATAGCAAAGTTTAATTTAGAGAGATTAACCATAACGGAATTTTTTTAAACATAAGGAATACTCAAATTAGATAATAACGAAAGTTTAGTTTTAACAATAACGAAAATTTAAATTACACAATAACGAAAATGAAATTTTAAGAATAACGAAAATTTAAATTCAACCATAACGAAAATAAAAATTTTAAGAATAACGAAACTTAAATTTAAACATAACGAAAATTTAAATTTAACCATAACGATAATTCTACTAAACCATTAACTAATCCTTATGATATTTCTATTTAACCATAACGATAATTAAATTTAACCATTAACTAACCCTAACGATAACCATTAACAAAAATTTAATTTCAACATTAACTAACCATAACGAAAAAATTTATTTAACCATAACGACAATTCACTTGGACAATAATGAAAATTAAATTAAAACTAGGGTTATACTTTAACAATAATTGAAACTAACCATAACGACAAGAAAATTAAAACAATCATTATAATTTATCGTTATGCCTTATTTAAGATGATCGTTATGCCTTTGTTATAGCCTAATTAATATTGCAAGAACATAATTTTGGCTAAATAAAACCTAAAACAATTTTCTAAGTAAGCAACGTAACAAGACTTGAAACGTACCTTTCAAATTTTGAGAATTTTTCTGCGCGATTTCAGGATGTAGTTTTGTTAGTGATGAGGACATCCATAGCAACGAGGATCTAAATCCGCAGTTACAATTCAAAGGTCCCGTCACTCGACTAAGGGCTAAGAAGTTACAAGACTATTTGCAAGCAACAATTCGCAAGAAGCTCGAAGAAGAAGACGGCGTGCAAAGTAGCTCGAAGTTGATGATCTTGTTGACATTGGAGGATGGAGATCAAGACATGAAGTACACAACATGAAGATGTGCACGTGTGCATGTGTGCGTGTGAAGCAACTCACGGCCAAGCTTGAAGGAGACCAAAGTTTCGGCCCTTAATGATCCAATTAAGGGGATTGATTTATTAGACTATAGTGTTTTATTTTATTTAATTAGACTATAGTCCAATTTAGTTTATTTAATTATTTTGGTTGTTAATTTTCAGTTATTTAGTCATAGATTTGACTAGGATTTTAGATAAGGCAAGATCTACAAGTTCTACCTTAAATAGAATTCTAGTTTAGGAAATTACCTAGTCTAGTTCTAGTTTGATTTGGGCATGTAATTTTCGGCCCTTATCCTCCCTATTTTCGGCCCTCCTATTTGTTATAAATAGGGGATCCATGTGACATTCATACTTTAGACTTTATTTGATTAATTAAGCTTTGCTTCAATATTGTCTCATCCCCATTAAATCTTTGTGAGTTTAGATATTAAATTCATACTCTTAGAACTAGCAATTCTAGGTTTTACAAAGGGAATTCGTCGTCCACGTTCGAGGGATCGCCGGAGACTCGCTACTTGAAGATCAACTTAAATAATTTGGCCTTGCGTACGTTCGAGATTCAAGGCAATTTTCGGGTTGTGATTCACCTCATCCACACCACCGCCGATCAGCCACCTTGCCGTCCACCATCCACCACCGTCGCCATCTCAAGTATTCCACAAGTTCGTGATCAAGTCCTACACCGTATCTCCACATCGTAAGTCCGTTACAACTCTAACATATCCTATCTACCCAAGCCGTTCTTCACCTATCCTTCACACACGAAAATCCATTCCAAAACCACCTCCTAAACTTGTCCCAAAACAACCCCTCACCTTTGGATTTTGTGTCGATTTTGTGTGTCATAGTTTAGATATTTTGTTTAGTTCTAGTCGTCTAGTTTGTCCCATTATTATGATTACGTTCGTTTGAGTCGTTAAACCCTTACTTGTCGACGTGCGTTCGATCCTAATCTTGGGTCACATCATAAAAATGGTATCAAAGCCACGTCGACTTTGGTTCGTGGTTTGTGTCTTCAAATTTTTGTTCGAGTTGTAATTTAAATTCCGTATTGTTCATTGATTAAAAAAAAGAGAAAAAGGCACGATCAAAAAAAAAAGAAGCCGATCGTTGATAAAAAAATCGGTTAAAAAAAATCCGATTACAAAAAAAAAGAATATTCATTGTTTCCTTTTGAGTTCAATTTTTAATTTTGGTACTTTCCTTTTGGTACTAGTTTATAGTTGGTAATTACCTAGTAAATCTCTTCTTATTTTTGGTAGTTTCATTCTAGATTAATTTTATTTTTGGAACTTTCCATACAAGTTCTATTTTCTTTTTAGTAATTTCCTAAAGAGTCTTCTTTTATTTTTGGTTCATTCCTTCTAGAGTCTAGGTTAATTAAGGTATTTAGATTGTGTCACATAGATTGATACATATCCGAATCACCCAATTACCTTATCTCTTTCTCCTTTCCTTATCCCTTCTATTTCTTTCCTTTCCTACCCTAACCCATTCAGCCATCACCTACTCCCTACACCAAAATTCGACAACCCCTACTACACATACATACTTGACTACTACCTCTTACACATACCAAATTCATCCTTGTTCCTAGAGTAGTGAAACCGTTCCATTCCCAAAACCGTGACACCCATTCCCCGAGTTAAAGAACTGAATCCTTTAGCTAGTTCCTACACTTCATATACACAATACACACACATCACCATACACTTTGAGTGCAAACACGAGTGGTAAATCAAGAGTGAAAACAAAAGAGTGAACGTGAGATTGTGAGGTCCTACCTTGTTTTCCTTTACGTTTGTTCATTTTGTAGGTATTATGAAGAAATGTACCCGCTCCGAGTCGACCTCGACTCAACCCGTCGATCCCCAGTCGACCTTGCCACCTTTGGACCCGTCCAAAGATCCATCCAAAGCACCCATGGAGTCTTCTTCAGAACCAACCGCACCGTGGGATGCAAAATACCACTTTGAAGCGCTTTCAAAGCACTTCCAAAGACAGCAGCAGGCGCTTTCCGACAAGCTTAATGACTTAGTGCATGCCTTTGAACGCACTAAAACCACTCCAACCATTACACAAGTTGTTCGAGGACCCGCTAGACGCAATGAGCGTCAAAATAAGCCAGAAGAGGAGTACTTTGACAAGAATACTGATGCCGAATACGATACTCCAGATCGTGGGCGCCGTTAAAGGCGTGGGAACTACAATGATGATTATGGAGAAGACCGAATGCTCAACAACATCAAAACGAGCATTCCGGAGTTTGAAGGCCTTCACGATCCCGATATCTACCTAGATTGGGAACGTAAGGTAGAGAAGATTTTCGCATGCTATGATTTTTCAGAAGCTAAAAAGGTGCAACTAGCATGTTTGGAGTTCAGAGGCTACGCAACCACTTGTTGGGAGATGCAGCAAGAAAGAAGACGCAGAAATCGAAACCCACCCATCGATAATTGGGAAGAGATGAAAGGATTCATGCGTGGACGCTTCATTCCAGTCCACTATGAAAGAGAGCTTAAGAAGAAGCTCAACCGGATCAAACAAGGCACTCGTTCGATTGAAGAATACCACAAAGAGCTCGAGACTGCCTTGAACCGAGTCAGGAAGGAGGAGACCTTAAATGCTACCATCATTCGATACATTGAAGGTATGAATCCCAATACTGCATGTGAAGTAGAGCTCAAAGAATTCACCAGTATAGAGAGGATGGTGCAGTACGCATCAATTGTGGAAAAGCAGCTGCGAGAAGGCCGCCGTTGATCCAATCAGACTTCAGCCCCAACTCGCCAATCTTGGAGTAAAGGTACGGCTTCCACATCACCTTCTACCCCTTCTTCTGAGTCTACACGACCCCGAGGTCAATCCGGACCCCCGAAACGGTGTTTCGACCGTTCTACACCGCAAGCCAGCCGTAGACCCGAGTCTACACCACGGCCACCATTCCAATGGCCCAATCAGCCCAACACAATGCCGAATTCAGCCCCTAGTCGAGCCCGTGACATCTAGTGTCACAAATGCCAAGGTTGGGGTCATTTTCAGAATTAGTGTCCAAACCGGCGTGTTCTGTTCCTCAATGAACAGAATGGACTTGAATCAGCCAGTGAAGATGAAGAGGAGCCTCAGGCTACCGCCCCTGAAGCAGTCGACATCTCTGAAGTCGAGCCAGATGATGAGGAATCCGAATTACATCATGTCAGTCTAGTTTCAATCCGCAGTCTGAACATCAATCGTGAAGACGAAGAACAATCGCAGCGAGAGAACATCTTTTACACTCGAGTTGCCATCAAAGATCAGACATGCATGATGATTATAGACAGTGGGAGCGTGATCAATGCAATCAGTCAGTATGTCGTTGATAAGCTCCCCCTCACCACAACAAAGCATCCGAAGCCCTACAAGCTGCAGTGGCTCACAGATCGCGGATCTATTCGAGTTACAGGTCAGGTACACATTTTATTTACTAAAGGTCGTTATTCTGACACTGTTTTGTGTGATGTTATCCCCATGGAAGCAGCCCACGTACTTTTAGGAAGACCGTGGCAATTTGACAGAAAAGCGGTTCACGATGGTTTAGCCAACAAGTACTCGATCACAAGAGACGGCCGAACCACTGTGCTCAAGACACTCACTCCTAAAGCCATTGCAGAAGACCAAGAAAGGATGCAAGAGAGATTCAAACAAGAACGGGCAAAGCAAGCTGCAACCGCTGTCCGAACCAATTCGGCTGCCACCTCACAGCCGAGTACTACCCCTTCTTCGACCAATGCAGCCCCTAAGACGCCTTCCGATGATTCCTTAGCTAATGGAAAGGCATCCGGATCAGCCTCAAGCAAAGAGAAGAATCGGTCCCTGTTCATCTCAGTTAAAGGCGTAGAGAAAGCACTAAAATCAGGTTTACCTTTCGTACTTTTATCTTATAAGGACAGTGCTACTAATGGTGTTTCTTTACCTTGTGATGTGCAGCCACTTATGGAGGAGTTCGCGGATGTGTTCCCGGAAGAGATTTCAAGTGGATTACCTCCAGTTCATGGGATCGAGCACCAGATCAACTTCGTACCCGGCGCCGTCCTGCCCAACCGATCGGCATACCGCAAGAGACGAAGGAGATCGACCGTCAAGTGAAGGAGTTGCTAGAGAAAAAGCAAATCCGAGAGTCGATGAGCTCTTGTGCAGTTCCAGTCATCCTAGTGCCAAAGAAGAACAACGAATGAAGAATGTGCATGGATTGCCGCGCCATCAATAAGATAACAGTTAAGTATAGATTTCTCTATCCCTAGACTTGATGATATGCTAGATGAATTAAGTGGTTCTAATGTGTTTTCTAAGATAGATTTAAGATCTGGTTATTTTCAAGTTAGAATGCATGAAGGGGATGAATGGAAAACTGCGTTTAAAACAAAGCATGGTTTATATGAGTGGTTAGTTATGCCTTTTGGTCTCACTAATGCACCGAGCACGTTTATGAGGTTGATGAACCATGTTTTGCGTGATGTGATTGGTAAATTCTTAGTTGTATACTTTGATGATATTCTGATTTACAGTCACAGTGCACAGGCGCACATAGAACACCTTAGGCGTGTATTTTGCTTATTGCGTGATGCTAAGTTGTATGGAAACTTGTCTAAGTGTTCGTTTTGCATGGATGAAGTCCTATTTCTAGGCTTTGTCATTAGTTCACGAGGTATTGAGGTTGACCGTTCCAAAATCAAGGCGATTGAGGAATGGCCAACACCAAAGAATGCCTCTGAGATTCGATCCTTTCATGGATTGGCTGGGTTTTACCGTCGTTTTGTACGGGATTTCTCCAGTATAGCCTCCCCTCTTACTGAGCTAAGTAAGAAGGACCGGAAATTTGAGTGGGGTAAACAACAAGAGCATGCTTTTAATACTTTGAAGTCTTTGTTATGTTCAACTCCTGTTCTTTGTTTACCTGATTTTACTAAGACTTTTGAGATCGAGTGTGATGCTTCGGGCATAGGTATTGGTGCTGTTTTGATGCAGGAAAAATGACCCGTTGCATACTTCAGTGAGAAGTTAAATGGCGTCTCCCTTAGGTATTCCACGTACGATAAAGAGCTCTACGCTTTGAAGCATGCGTTGGACACATGGCAGCACTATCTCTGGCCTAAGGAGTTCGTCATCCACACGGATCATGAAAGTTTGAAACACTTGAAAGGGCAAAATAATCTGAATAAGAGACATGCAAGATGGGTCGAGTTAATCGAGTCCTTTCCATATGTTATTAAGTGATACGACCCAGACACGAACTAGGACGATAATAACGACGTAGCGGAAGACTTAAGAATCGAAACACGTCAGAATTAAGAAGGATTCAATCCGACACAAAAATACGGTTAATCTAGACAATTAAAATACCTAGAACTTTGACACAACTAAATAACACAAACCAAGGGTTCAAGGGCTGAAAAGGGACGATTATGAGGGCTGAGATATGGTAGGAATTTGTGTGTGACGGTTGGTGAAGAAGGGCTTGGAGAAGATAGGATATGATAGTATTGGAACGAACTTACGGATATAACGAACGGATGTATAATTGGACTTGGTGGCTGCCATGAGTATGGTCGACGGTGGAGGATGGATGTCGTCGACTATGTGTTGGCCGTGTGGTGTTGATGTAGTGATTCACAACCCGATAGCCTCCTTGAATCTCGAACGTCTTCAAGGTTGAAATCTCCAAGTTGTTCCTCGTTAGCGAATACCGGTCAATCCCTCAAGTGAATTGAGCAATACCCTTGAATAAGACTTGTAGTTGCTAGCTCCAAGAATGAATATTTTCGTGTGAAAGTATTCAAAAGACAAATAGATTTGAGACACAAATTGAATGCAAAAGCAAATTAATTCAAGAATGTCTAAAGTATCAATGTAACAATGATCCCCTATTTATAGGACTATAGAGGACCGAAAATTAAGCTTAAATGGGACGAAAATAATTGGATCCAAAAGTGATCCAACTAGACTAGGAAATTCCCTAAACTAGAATTCTATTTAAGGTAGTTTCTTCCCTTAATTAAAATTCTAGTCAAACCTATGACTATGTGACATTATGACCGAAAATTATACCTTATTAATGTAACAACCCAGATTTTCAGAATATAATTAAGTAATTCCTAATTTTAATTAGGATTTATTAAGAGGAATTTTAAGCATAATTAGGATGTTTCGGTTCTAAATTGCGTTTTAGGATTTATTTTTTTGTAAAATCGTATTTTTGAGAATTTTGATTCCAGCTCAGTCGCAGCCAATTTTGGTCATGTTTGAAAGGCGTTGACCCAAGGAGCATGCCGGTGCTTTCGGATTTTGAATCTGAAGTCGTTTGAGTTCCCAGTGATTTTTAATGCGTTATGAATAGTGTTTTTCCGTAGAAACGCGTTCGTTAGAAATTTGTGAAATCTCGTGTGTTGACCCGAGCCTTGTTCTTTCAAGCCTATCCTATGGGAAATTTCTCAAAGAATCCGTTGGCGTTCTTGGATTTTTATTCTGAGGTCAATTGAACGCTCGGGAATTTTATTTGTCCCATGAGTGGAATAGTAACTTTATTTTTGAAAAGAGATTATTTTCTCATTTTCTTTCAAAACGACTCATTCTTTATTCCGAGTCAAGTTGGTTCAATAGTACTCAAGCTAACGAACATGCCAGTATTTTTGGATTTAATAAACGAGGTCATTTGGACCTCGCCATCGAATAAAGCGCCTTTTATCCGAACCCGATATTTTTAAAGCAGTATTGTTACACTGCTGAAGCTTCCCGAGGAAGCCATTTATTTTTCTATAAATAACAGCTCTCTCCTCCCTTCATCCTCGCTCATTTCATTTCTTCATCTCATTTCTGTAATAGAGAGAGAGAGAGTAGAGGGAGCCCTCTTCGTGAGGGCACCCCCAGTGTTGAGAGAGAGCGGAGTGAGGGGCGCCGCGGGGCTGGAGGGCGCCGCGGGGGCTGGAGCAAGGCGGGCGCCGCGGGGGCGGCAAGGAGCCCCGCGGGGGCATGGGCGCCGCGGCGGCGCTTGGGCGCGCGGGCGCGCTCGTGCTGTCCGGCAGCTCCGGCACGTTTTCGTACGGAGGCCATAACTTTCGCCTCGGTTGGAACTACGAGGCCCATGAGTACTCAAATCGAAGCTCTTTCGATGATCTACGAGGTAGCAGTAGCCAATTGTCCGGAATCTTGATATTTCGAATCAGATTTTCCGTCCCCATTTGTGGAGCTCGAATAAGGTTCTAAGTCGTTGATCGACTTTCGTAAATATGAGGTGAACCCGAGAAGGCCCGAGGAAGGATTTTCAGCTCGTTGCTTCGTCTATGCACTTGTTCTTGAGGTGCTCGTCATCGAGGTGGGTGGTTCTAAATCAAGTATAAGATTTGAGCTATTAAGCTCTAGAAGCATCTTAAGGCAAGGGAAATATCTAATTAAAATATTTTATGCTCTGCCTGTTTAGTCTCTGTACAAGGAAAGGAAAGGAATAAAGTTATATGCATGATTTTGTTGAATTGCTATTTGAGTTAGATAAAGTTAAGGAAGTTGTTATAATCTAAGTGAGCTCTCAAGTATGTTTAGATATGCTAGAATTATTTTTATATAATTTATGCTAGCATGAGGTGTTTAGAATTGCTTTATTGCAATCGATGATTATCCGCGTTCATTTCCTCGTATTTGAATGTTTATGCTTGTTAAAAGCTCGTATAGTTAAGGATTAAGGATTGCCTTTTAGGGTAAGTTATAAATCCCTTATAGGCCGAGTTCATGCTCAATGAAAGAATTAGCGTAGATGATTGCTCTAGGCTTGGTATTGTTAGCTAAGTTAAGTAAGTAAGGAATGTTAAGGTTAAGTAAGAAAGGAAGTTAAGGAAGGATATAGCTTATGTTGTAAGCAGGTTATCGAGCTCAAAGAACAGTTTATTTACATTATCATGTTGTGACCCTCGTGTCACTAATGTTGAACATTTGAAAGTAAAAAGAGTCACTGCTGGGTAATTCCCTCGCATACTCAGAGGATACTTGAGGTAACCCCTCTCTCATCCTAAGGCAAAAAGGGTGCAGTAGACAACAGGTTTGAGCCAGGAAAGGCGCCAAGAAAGGAAGTAAAAGGTTTTGCGGGTATGGAGAGGGCTTTTGCGTTTTGCTCTCCATATGCCGCTAGTTTATAATTGGATATTCCAAAGTTTATTAAAGAGTTTTCTCGTAAAACCCCACTGAGTACATTAGTGCTCACACCCTCTTTTTCAAATATTTTCAGGTTAAGATGCTGAGGCCGGTGATGTGCTGCTGGTGGGGTTGTCTGAGTTGTTTGAGGTTTCAAGTTTGTTGCTCTATATGGTTACATGTTTTTCTTCCGCTAAGTTTCTGCTAAGTACTCTGATATTAGTATCTAGTCTTGATTAATGTAACTTGATTCTTAAGAATAGCATGTCTTAAGTGCTATGAATTCTAGTTATCAATAAAGTCTTTGAAGCATGTTCTTTGATATATCAGTTGTTCATTTATTGATTCCGAGTTATTTGAATAGTCATACCTATTGAGCATTCTGGTATCTATTCATCTTCAGTTGACTTGTGAATAAGTCTTTCATGCTTGTTATTAT
Source organism: Perilla frutescens (assembly GCA_026008535.1). Taxonomy (NCBI): domain Eukaryota; kingdom Viridiplantae; phylum Streptophyta; class Magnoliopsida; order Lamiales; family Lamiaceae; genus Perilla; species Perilla frutescens. The sequence goes on from BRKX01000004.1 coordinate 21,613,401, forward strand.
TGTTCGCCTACGAAGAGGCTTTTCCTTTCAAGCATGATTCTGTTCGTTCAAGTTAAATTTTGAGTTAGTTTCTTGTTTGGTCCTATGAATGGGACAATATGATTTATTCGACTCCGACCTATTTATGGGTCTTAGTCGATGTGACCTTTGATGAGGTCTTGTTTATTTAAATAGTCAGATTCCTATCTGTTTGTCTTTGGATTTTGTTTAAATTTCGGTTGGCCTATGTTTTAGCATTCCTTTTACTCGATTGAATCCTTTGACCCCTTTGATTCGTTGAAAACGATAGTTCTTCCAAGTCATAAAGTTAAGTTGCCTGAGTTCTTGAGGCACTAACTTAGTTTAATTCTAAAAACACCCCCCTGGATTTCCGATTAACCTACCTATTTTCTTCGGCTTTGACGCCTAACACTCCGTCCCCCTTAAAATGACCGCCTAAGGGACCGGGCTGTTACAATTAAATAAATAAAATCTTATCTAATATAGTCTATAATTAAATAAATTAAATACTATAGTCTAGATAAAATCAACCCCATAATTAAATAACTATAGGACCGATTTTCTTCACTAAATCGCACACACATGCACACGGCAATTACATGCACATGCACACATGCACTTGAACTCTTCATCTTCATCTCTTCAAGATTAATACCCCATGGTGTGTTCTTGATCTTCAATAGTTAACAAATTAACTATCTTGGAATTGCTTCTCTTGACTTCTTCATCTCCAATCTCGAGCTTTCTTCGAATTAACACTTGCAAGTAAGCTTGCAACTTCTTAGCTCTTGATCTTGTGATTGGTCCTCTAAATTGCAACTCCGGTTCTTCATCATCTTTGTTGTCCATGGCTTCATCATCAAGTACAAGAAAGGCGAAGATAATGTCGTCGTCGATGCTCTATCAAGAAGGTACGCCCTTTTGAACTTAATGCATGCTAAGATACTTGGTTTCGGGTCTATTAAGCCATTGTATGTTGAGGACGCCTATTTCAGCTCCATTTATGCTTCATGTGTGTCAAAATCTCGTGCCCTAGATGGTTATTATGTGCATGATGGTTTTCTGTTCAAAGAGTCAAAGTTATGCATTCCTGTTTGTTCTATGCGTGAGCTACTTGTGTTAGGATCGCATGCGGGAGGTTTGATGGGTCACTTTGGTGTGCATAAGACATTAAACTTGCTGCATGAACACTTCTTTTGGCCGTATATGCATAAGGATGTAGAGAATGTGTGTAGTCATTGCATTACTTGCCGTCAAGCCAAATCCACTTCACACCCTTTCGGATTGTACACGCCCCTACCCGCCCCTTCAGCTTCTTGGATCGATATTTCTATGGATTTCATCTTAGAATTGCCTAGATCTAGGTCGGGTAAAGATTCTGTCTTTGTTGTAGTTGATAGGTTTTCCAAAATGGCTCATTTCATTGCATGTAGGAAAACTGATGATGTTGTTTACATTGCCAACTTGTTCTTTGTTCATGTTGTTTGTTTGCATGAAATTCCTCGTACTATTGTTAGTGATAGGGATTCTAAGTTTTTAGGATATTTCTAGCGTGTTTTATGGGGAAAATTAGGTACTAAGTTATTGTTTTCTACTGCATGTCATCCACAAACCGATGGTCAAACTGAGGTTGTGAATCGTACATTATGAGCTTTACTTAGGTCTCTAATTAAGAATAACTTGAAGTCATGGGAAGAATGTTTACCATATGTTGAGTTTGCTTATAATCGTGTAGTGCATTCTTCTACTAACATGTCTCCTTTTGAGGTAGTTTATGGATTTAATCCACTAACTCCTACTGATTTGATTCCATTACCCGTTGAGCATCTAACGTGTGTTAAAGGTATGAAAAGAGCTGAATTTATTCGAGAGATGCATGAGAAGGTACGTGCCCGGATTGAGCATCAAGGCTCACGGATCACCACTGCACGTAACACGAGGTGCAAACGTGTGGTATTCCAGCCTGGAGATCGTGTTTAGGTTCACTTGAGTCCTGGCCGATTCCCAAACTTGAGGAAATCCAAGTTGTCGCCCCGTGGAGATGGTCCCTTCACTGTTCTAAGCCGTGTTAATGATAATGCATACCGCATTGATCTCCCAGGTGAGTATAAGTGTTCTTCTACGTTTAATGTTGCTGATTTGTCTCCTTTTCTTGCAGATGAATTCGACCATGATGAGGATCCAAATTCGAGGACGAATTCTTTTCAGCAGGGGGGAATGATGAGGACATCCATAGCAACGAGGATCTAAACCCGGAGTTACAATTCAAAGGTCCCGTCACTCGACTAAGGGCTAAGAAGTTACAAGACTATTTGCAAGCAACAATTCGCAAGAAGCTCGAAGAAGAAGATGGCGTGCAAAGTAGCCCGAAGTTGATGATCTTGTTGACATTGGAGGATGGAGATCAAGACATGGAGTACACAACATGAAGATGTGCACGTGTGCATGTGTGCATGTGAAGCAACTCACGGCCAAGCTTGAAGGAGCCCAAAGTTTCGGCCCTTAATGATCCAATTAAGGGGATTGATTTATTAGACTATGATGTTTTATTTTATTTAATTAGACTATAGTCCAATTCAGTTTATTTAATTATTTTGGTTGTTAATTTTCAGTTATTTAGTCATAGATTTGACTAGGATTTTAGATAAGGCAAGATCTACAAGTTCTACCTTAAATAGAATTCTAGTTTAGGAAATTACCTAGTCTAGTTCTAGTTTGATTTGGGCATGTAATTTTCGGCCCTTATCCTCCTTATTTTCGGCCCTCCTATTTGTTATAAATAGGGGATCCATGTGACATTCATACTTTAGACTTTATTTGATTAATTAAGCTTTGCTTCAATATTGTCTCATCCCCATTAAATCTTTGTGAGTTCAGATATTAAATTCATACTCTTAGAACTAGCAATTCTAGGTTTTACAAAGGGAATTCGTCGTCCACGTTCGAGGGATCGCCAGAGACTCGCTACTTGAAGATCAACTTAAAGAATTTGGCCTTGCGTACGTTCGAGATTCAAGGCAACTTTCGGGTTGTGATTCACCTCATCCACACCACCGCCGATCAGCCACCTTGCCGTCCACCATCCACCACCATCGCCATCTCAAGTATTCCACAAGTTCGTGATCAAGTCCTACACCGTATCTCCACATCGTAAGTCCGTTACAACTCTAACATATTCTATCTACCCAAGCCGTTCTTCACCTATCCTTCACACACGAAAATCCATTCCAAAACCACCTCCTAAACTCGTCCCAAAACAGCCCCTCACCTTTGGATTTTGTGTCGATTTTGTGTGTCATAGTTTAGATATTTTGTTTAGTTCTAGTCGTCTAGTTTGTCCCGTTATTTTGATTACGTTCGTTTGAGTCGTTAAACCCTTACTTGTCGACGTGCGTTCGATCCTAATCTTGGGTCACATCAGTTAGTGAAAACGATGCTGCTTTCTTGATTAATCTCCCGGCTCCACGATCAAACTCTTCATATATTTCTCTTTTTTATAAGGGAATTCACCGTTTTCCCTTCTTCATCAAACTCTCAAACTATTTTTCTCTTTGGTGTGGTTTGAGTTAGTGCACCGGTGTAGTGTAAATATATATACATTATACCAACCTCTCTTACACAGAATTAAATGCATTAAATTTCATTTAATTTGAGCCAACTAATACCTACTTATACAAATATAAATATTTATGCATTTTATCTACCTCATTTTGACACATACAGAAAGACAGTATAGCCCATTGATGTTCATTTAATGTTGGCCAACTGAAAAAATCAATATGGCCAATATGAAAATCAATCGTTATGGCTAAAAAAAAATAAAAAAAAATCGTTATGGCCAATTAAAGTTAATTGATGATTAATAAATGAATTTTTATTATACTTGAATTATAGTTATTACTAACAAAATTTTCGCTAATAACGAAAATAGTTGATTTATCGTTATTCACTAACAACATTTTTGTTACTCTTTAAAAAAATTGTTTAGCGTAATTCAAGATGCATAACATTTGTTTTTATATATATTTCGTTATATATTTTTATAAATGTTTCATTACTTTTTAAATGTTTTGTTATATATTTTCGCTATGTGAAATTTTTTATATGTTTTTTTTATAAATGTTTCGTTATATATTTTTATAAATGTTTCGTCATATATGTTTATAAATGTTTCGTTATATGTTTTCGTTACGTGAAATTTGTCATATGTTTTTTTATATAAATGTTTCGTTGCATAATTCAAAATCGTTTTGCATATTCCAGTTTTCGTTACGTGAAATTTGTCATATATTTTTTTTAATAAATGTTTCGTTGCATAATTCAAAATCGTTTGCATATTCCAGTTTTCGTTACGTGGGATTTGGGTATGATTCATCATTTTTTAAGTTTCATATGTTAGGTGTAGGTGCATTTAATCCTTTATTAAAAAATTGTAAAAAGTACACTTAGTCAATCATTGGGTGTGGGGACAACTGTGTCATAACTCCAAATTCCCCTTTTTGCTTTTTTTTGTCTATATTTATAGATTTACACAATAAAAAAAGTCATATATAAAATCAAATAGTAATTCGTGTAATGTAAGAAACCCGTTGAGTAATTAGAAGTCGTTAGAGCCTGAGAATGATCGAATTTAGTGAAACAATGTTTAAAATACTACCCGACAATATATATCGAGACTATATTTTACTTGTATAACTTTTATTCGTACACGATATACAAACGCATGTGATAAATAAGATGTGCTTAATAATGTCTTCTCGATAATAATATATAAAAAATTGAAATTGAAGACAAAAATATTAGAAAAATACAAAATGGGATATAAAAATTGGACTAGTCAAAGTTTTATATTTATTTTTATTAAAGAATGACTAGAGGATCTCAGGTGAAGTTACATATAGTCACGTATCAGACATATTGAATGTGAACTATTATTTTTTTTTTTATTCACACACATGACCTGTGGTATTGAGAAGATTCGAACCCGTGACCTTTGGTCTCCGAGCAATCTCACTCCATCACTAGGCCATCCCCACCGGGACTCAAATGTAAACTATTATGTCTTATAAAGTGTCTCCCAATTTTATTTTATTTTATTTTAAATAATGTCTTATAAAGTTATACCCGTAAATTAAAGTAGAAAAATTTAGGAACAATGCATGATAGTTTCCAACGAATGATTATTGATTAAGATGGATACGTCGGCCTTACCTCAAGTTCATCCAATATTTTGAATATTCACATTTCAGTTTGAACTTCTAATATTTTCAATTATAATTTATAAGAAAAATGGAAGACTAGTGACTGAAATAAATGAAGATATATCGTGGTTTTTTTGCCTCTTTTGAAGTAAAGATTGTGGTGTGAATTTTTCTTTGATAATTTTTGAGGTGTTCATTTTTTTTTTTCGTTTCTCTTAGACCAGCGTCATCGGCAAGGATGGGTGGGGGCGCTCGACGCCATGTACGCTAAAAAGAAAAAATTGTGTAATTTTCATTTTGTCTGGTCGACCACCAATTTCCATCCAACCAGTGTTCTCTCTCTCCTCTTTCTGTTTCTCATCTCCGATATGATGAAGACACATGTCTTCATTCTATTAGATATGTAAATTTTATTTGAATAAATAAATATAATGAATATATCTTTTATATAGTACAATAAAAAAATATATAAAAAAACACAAAATTTATATTTTTTCATTCTCTAAGATCAATTTTGCTATATTTTCACACACCTTATACTACCATTATCAGCAATCGAGCAAACACTCTCAATATCTAATTAATTTCTCTATTTTCCACATCATCAATATTTTATCCCACCCAACCACATACAATTTGATACTTTATCAGCAATCACCCCAAACATCCAACCACAACATTATATATTATTTTTTCTTTTCTTTAATTAATAAATATAATATAATTAATAATAATTAAAATAAATAATTATTATTATTGAAAATTATAATAACACAAAATGCCAAACTTTTATAAAATAGATAATATGATAACATACAAAATAAACAAAACAAGAATATAAATAACAATAAACTCAACATAAATTGAAATAAACAAATGACGAATAAAATAGATGAAAAAAAATATAAATTTAGTGTTGATTGTCAAATTTTTACCATATGTGATCGATCAAATCGTCACAAAGAATGACATGAGCTTCTCGATTGTGAAGTTGTGACCTAGTTTTTAAAAATTTATAGAGAATGAAAATACGAATTTTGATATATATTTTTTAAAAAATTATTAAAAAAATATGTGCATTATATCTACATATTCAAATAAAATTTATATATCCAATAAAATAGAGACAAGTGTCCAAATAAAATTTACATATCCAATAAAATTTAGATATAATGGATATATTTCTTTTTAATAATACATAAAGAAAATTATAAAATACAAAAAAAAATGGAAAGAGGAGAGAGAGAGACCAGCGGTTGGCTAACCTCTCCTGGTCGAACACCTTCTCCAGTCGAAATTCAATTTTTTTATTTTGCCACATGGCGTCCGAATGATCGCACAAAAGTGCACCGTTAAAAGTAGTCTCACAAATTTCTCAATATCTCAATCTTTAACATTTAACATTTTTTTCTACAATCCTCGGTATGAAAATCACACCCAAGACTATCAAACGTCCATGTCTTATTTGAGATCGTGACATTATTGGAAAAATAATTATTGCTTGCATTATCATGCATAATATGATGGTGGATAATGAAATGAGCACTTACCTAAATTACCATGATCCGACGGAATTTATAGAAGATCGAGTTAGACAGAATAATCAACAAAGTGAATAACAAGAAGAAGAAAACGATCTCGTTTACTTTACGGAGAAGATTGCAAGCTTGTTGCGCTATATAAAAACTAGGTCACAACTTCGCAATCAAGAAACTCATGACATTTTTTGTGACGACTTGATCGAGCATATATGGCAAAGATTCGGCGATCGTAACTAAATTTATATATTTTTTTTCATCCATTTTAATTATCGTTTATTTATTTTCAATTCATGTTGAATTTATTGCTATTTATGTTCTTATTTTGTATTTTATCATATTGTCTATTTTATATAAATTTATTATTTTGTGTTGTTACAATTTTTAGTAATAATAATAGTTTATTTTAATTCTAATTAATTATATTAAATTTATTAATAAAAAAAAAAGAAAAATAATATATAATGTTGTGGTTAAATGATTGGGTCTGGTGGCTGATAAACTATCAAATTGCATGTGGTTAGATTAAGTAGAATATAGGTGATGTGGAAGCGAGAGAAATTAATCAAATATTGAGGCTGTTTGGAGTGTTTGTCCAATTACTGATAATTGTGGTAACTTAATATTTATAGCTAAATTATTATCAAATTAAGTAATAGTACTAAAATTATTCAAACCTTCTAAATCGAATTTGAACATGACGAGGATGAATTTGATTAATTTTTGTAAGGATGTATAGGATTGTGCGTGTGCATAAATGTTTGTTAACTATTTTGAGTTAGTATAAAGATCAAGTCACATCTATGTTTTGGTTTATAAGAACATAAATGTAAGCAACCATTCAATAATTTAAACTAATGTATTTATACTCTATAATATTTTAAGATTAAATTGTAATAGTTATTGGAATTCTTATATAAACACAACTCAAGTCCGAAATTGCCAAAATTAAAGTCATGTTATAGACGCACGCAGGCGCAGCCTTAAAAACTTGGGGTTTGAAACGACGTCGTTTAGCATCGCCGACTGCAGGCTCAAAGAATCAAGGGCGGGCTACCGTGACGGCACCCACACTACCCTCACACGCATCAGCCAATCCCAGGGCGCTGTGGGTCCAGCATTCAATCCTCCAGCTGTGAGTTTAGCAGAAGCGCGAGTACCCGTGGGCCCACCCGCTAAACCAACTAAATCCACTCACTCAAAATGAATACGAATTCCGAGCACAAACAAAATAAATAAATAAATAAATAGTCTAGTCTCCTCTATAAATCCAACGTTATTCTCTCTCTTCCAGAGCTCTTTTCTCTCACTACCATCAGCCATGAAAAATTATTGCGCCTGCTAAAATCACTCACATTTATCACCAGCACTCAGATTTAAGGACTCGTTTGGCTCAGTTACCTACTAACCATGGTGTCAATAGAAGATTCCCACTCACACTCCAATCCAAATATCAATGCTCGCTACAACTACAACCAAGCTCGGCCGTACTACTACTACACTCCGCCGCCGTCCTCCGCCAAGATAAGCCGCTCGATGGGCCGGTCTATGCGTACAATCCGCTCCACCATCTTCACCACCGATGAATCCGGTCCAGTCTGCGCTAAATCGCCCAACGTCTCCGAGAATCTCACCGACTCGGTTATCGACCTACGACTCGGCGAGCTCGCCAACAAATCGTCTACCAATTCGAAGAGCCCGTCCTCCGAGGACATCGACGATATGTTGGAAATCTCACGCGCATTCAGCGATTTCTCGGCGTGCTCCAGCGACATTTCCGGCGAGCTTCAGCGTCTAGCCTGTCTCCCCGATCCAGCTCTGAATGAGGGCACGAACTCCGAGCCCGAGCCGGAACCTTGTTCCGGTTTCCTACAGAGGGAAACGTTTTCTACGGAAATTATCGAGAGCATCTCACCGGAAGACCTCCAACCGACCGTGAAGCTGTGCGTCGACGGGCTGCAGTCTTCGTCAATTGCAGTGAAAAGATCGGCGGCAGCAAAACTGCGGTTACTTGCCAAAAATCGTGCCGACAACAGGGCTTTGATTGGGGAATCCGGCGCGGTGCCGGCTCTGATTCCGCTTCTGAATTGCTCGGACCCTATGACTCAGGAACACGCGGTGACGGCGTTGCTCAATCTCTCCCTCCACGACAGCAACAAGGGCGTGATCACGAGAGCCGGCGCTATCAAATCCCTAATCTATGTCTTGAAAACAGGCACCGAGACGTCGAAGCAGAACGCGGCGTGCGCACTGCTGAGCTTGGCTCTGGTCGACGAGTACAAGCTGTCGATTGGGGCTTGCGGCGCGATCCCGCCGTTGGTGGCGTTGTTGATAAACGGGTCTAATAGAGGTAAAAAGGATGCGCTCACGACCCTTTACAAGCTGTGCACCGTGAGCTTGAATAAGGAGAGAGCGGTGAGCGCCGGCGCCGTTAGGCCGCTGGTGGGGCTAGTGGGTGAACAGGGAACTGGATTGGCGGAGAAGGCGATGGTGGTGTTGAGTAGCTTGGCGGCGATTGAGATGGGGCAAGAGGCCATCATTGAGGAAGGCGGGATCGCCGCATTGGTGGAGGCCATTGAAGATGGCAGCAACAAAGGGAAGGAGTTTGCTGTGCTCACTCTTCTCCAGCTCTGCGCCGAAAGTGTTAGGAACAGGGGATTGCTTGTCAGGGAAGGGGGCATTCCGCCGTTGGTGGCGCTGTCGCAGACCGGGACTGCTAAAGCTAAGCATAAGGTTAGACGATTGATTATTTTCTTTAAATTTTCATTGAGTTTGAGATTCAGTTGTATTTAATTCATATTATTGGTTTGGGGATCTTAGATTATTTTGCTACAGTTCCAACATATCTGAATTTGAACAAAATTTGTTCTAATTTACTCCTAATTGCTAATGTTCGATAATTGTCCGAATCCTTTAGAACGTGTACGTTCGATTCATGTCACATTACTCGCGGGCATCAATTATTTATTGGGTGAAATGCTGCTACCAAATTATCGTAATTATTGAGAATGATTGCGAAAACGAGGGACATAGCTCTGATTGAATTATATATGTTGATGAAATTTGAGTTTAATATAAAACTAAAAAAAATGTGAGCACAACTTGCTAATAATTGCACTTTATGTCCTAATCTTGCCTTGGAAATTATGAGTGGCTTGATCTTGATGGGTTGGTGGGCTACTGCCAATCTCGATTGTTTTAATATCCATAATTGGGTGTATTGCAGTCCTGCTGCTCTACGCATCTTCTTTCAATTGTTGCTTTCGTTGCTTTGGCTGTAGTTTGAATTAAAAGCTGCAATTGTAATTTCTCTCTTTCTTTGAACTTTATTTCAGGCTGAAAGGCTTCTTGGGTACTTGAGAGAACCGAGGCAGGAAGCTTCTTCTTCAAGTCCATAAAAGGGGAGGTATTATATTATTGTACTATGCTTTTGTAATGGCTTGCTTGCTGTGGGCTGTATATAGCAAGTGTTTTCGTGGACTTGTACAGAGTGATTGAGTAATTTGAGGGTTTTAAAAATTGAAAAAAAAAATTAAAAAAAAAATATTATATTAAGAAGCTACTAGTAGTTAGTTATAAGAAGCTGACCTCGTAGTTGTATTTTACTATTTTATGTTTTGGTTGACTGGGGAGGAGGTTCTTCATCCTGATCCCCGCCTTTTCTGACTGCTGCCGTTTTATTTTGTGGAGAGGGAAACCTGTTTGTTAGCTTTTGTTTTGGCTTATTGAGAATTTTGGGTTATCATCATCCTTGGTTTTGTTGGGTGAGACCCCAATCTAGTTTGAAGGTATTGCTAATGGTCTGGTTCAGGGTATAATATTAGTATGCTCGAGCTTTATTTGTTAATAATAACGTCATGTATCATGTATGTAATGTACTCCATCTTGATGTATCATGTATTTCGTTTTATGTTTTTATGTTTATGGTCACTTAAAATCTTGAATTAAAATGATGGGCACTCCTTAGCTGGCCAGGTTGCAGTGGTTGTCTTTCACCTGAGACTGAGATAGATGAGTGATTCTAACATTCCTAAATAAGCAAAGCAAAATCTTAAGCTCCAAAAGTTAAGGATGGTGTTTAATACCAAGTCCTAATTCGACATAAAATCTATGTAGAGTAATTAAGAATAATACTGTGGAGTTAGAGTAGGATTAAAACTTAAGCATGGGCCCTTAGTATTTGGTGTAAAGTTGCTCCACCACCTAGCTACAATGTGAAGGCCCTACCAACATGCAGTTGTACAATTTAACCATGATAGGTCCAGCAAGCCACCGAACCCACACCCAGATTGTGTAGTTTGGTGAATCTCTCTCTCTCTCTCTCTCCCCTCTTCTTTTTTTTTTCTTGTTATTATGGCCTTAGCTGGCAGGGCAGGTATGTTTTGTCGTGCTGCTTGGACAGCCCATTTTTCTATTCCTGCGCAATTTGTTTTTCTTTTTGGCCGGCTCTCTCTCTCTCTCTCTCTCTCTCTCTCTCTCTCTCTGTGTATGTTTTTTGTTGGTAGTGAAGAAAGTGTCGGTGTAAGTGGGATGTGCAAAAGGAGGGAAGCAAGGCAACCTGATTGAATTTAAGTAGATTTTGGGATCTCTAACTTGAACCAAAATCCAGTTCAACCATTTTACCTGATGCTGATAAATATATCTGTGCATTGCTAATGATGAATTTCAGTAATTTTATTGAATTGAAGTTCATTACAGAAATTTTCTTCTCTTTTTTGCTGCTGCTTTTGAAACCAGCTGTCATTTTCTTTGTTACTAAAAAATTACTTCATTATTATTACCCTTATTTTAAGTAGAATTTGAGAAGTGATTGCTGAAGCGATTTAAATTTCTATTGCGCACACAAGATGTGAGATGAAGACTCGTATTTACGCTGGTCTATCATACATATTAACTCATAATCGTATATATTACGCAATTCATACACATAAACACTGAGTCTGGTCAATAGCAAAATCCTTCAGTTTTAACTTTTAAGCAACCAAACTGAGGCAGGAAAAAACCAAGGCTCAGAGATTTTTTTCACAGCTTTCTTTCTGCTCGCCACATTGACATTAGGCATGCAGCAAACCTTTCTCCCCATTCTACAACTTTTTTATTAATACAATCAAGCAACAGCCAATTCCCCAAAGACACAAGTTGAAAGATAATAGTAAAATCATCAAACTCCACTATTATTCCTTACTCCAGTTGCTAACAAGTCCCATTGTCATCAATACACTTCGTCGGCATATATAAACACTCCTAGGAAACATGTAAAGAAAACAAGCAGCAAAAAAAAAAAAAAGGAACCCCATTCTTGAGAGGTTTGTTGACAACATGAATTAAATCTAGCAAGGCAGAGGTGAAACTGAGGTGAGTACATGTAAACTATTTAGTGTCGTCATCATCATCAGTCTTGGAACTGCAACATAATTTGGGTCTAAAGCCCTTCTCCAGCATCTTTTCCACTTCCTCAAACTGCATTCCTTTGGTCTCAGGTACCACGAAATAAATGGCTATGAGTCCGATGGTCGAAAATCCTGAAAACAAGAGGAATGTTCCGGCAGCACCAAGAGTTTCGGTGAGAGTTAAAAATGTCTCACTCACAATGAGATTGGAGACCCAATTAGAGACTGCTGCAATCCCTCCTCCAATGCCTCTATATCTCAGAGGATAAATTTCAGAGTTGACAATCCAAGGTACAGTTCCCATCCCGGGCGAGTAAGATATGATGTACAAACCTAACAGGAACACCGTGAACATGCCATACTTGCTCGGACAACCTTTTGTGTACCACGTCCGCCTTTCACCACCACACATACCTTTTACAACATCCGTATCAGCCAAGCACGCTCCAGCGCGATACTAATCACAGATACAACAACGTCAATAGATAGCATATATGTATGTGTATGTGTATGTATGAATTAGACTTAAATTGAATTCTTACTTTTCCATTAGCACAAAAGGCACAGTGGGAGTTAGGCTTCAGGCATGTCATACAATTCCAGTTTGATGGCTCGTTGGCTTGCAAGAACATAGTACATGTGGCGTTTCTTCCGAAGTGGATAGATTCGGAGGTCGTGACCATTGGCGCGTGCTCGGAGGCTTCATAAAATAGGGCAGCTAATACAACGAGGCAACTTATGATTCCCAACATTGATATGATCATCAGCCTTCTCCTCCCGACTCTGTCAACAAAAGCCATGCTAACAATAGAGCCTATTGCATTCAGACCAGAAGTGATGAGAGAGAGCGCCAGAGCTGTCTGCTTCGAAGCAAACCCTGCAAACTGAATTATCGTGGGACTGTAGTACATCACAGTGTTTATGCCTACAAACTGTTGAGCGACTTGGACGGTGACACCCGCGTACAGCCCTCTACGAGAAACATTATTTCTCCAGATATTCTTCAGTTTTGAAATTAGATTATCTCCGATGCATCCTTCCTCGGCCTTCTCAGCCTCCACCGAGGTCTGTAAAGCCTTCATTTCATCATCAACTTCGTTGGCTGGGTAGATTTTCTCCAAAATGGCCCTGGCCTCTTTCACATTGCCCTGATCGCAACATCAGCAGCAAGTTAGCATTGCACTTCCTCGTACCTTTTCTAATAAGAATAACTAAATATATAATAAAAAAGAATGTTACCTGCCAATATAGCCATCTAGGAGACTCTGGAAGCGATAACATTAAGAAGAACTGAAGAATGGCTGGAACTGCAGCTACCCCGAGCATCCAACGCCACGTCCCAGGTGCCTGTAAACACATACACACATGTTATGAAAAAAAAAAAAGTATGGATGCTCAAAGTGTAATTGGTTTGAGAGGAAAATTACATACATTGGTGAATGCCAAATTGATCAGATATGCCAAGAATTGTCCTCCTGTAATTAGCAGGCCGTTGGTGCTGACTAATGCTCCTCTGATTTTAGCAGGAGATGCTTCAGAAATATAAAGTGGTGACGTCATGGATGCCATCCCAACACCAAAACCAACAAATATTCTTCCGAGGATTATCATCCATGGGGCTATAGAGCCCGCCATAATAAGTGCACCAATAAAAAACAATATATCGGCTAGAAGTATGGACTTTTTCCGCCCATACTTGTCATTCAGCAGACCACCGAAGCCAGCACCAACAATAGCACCAGCTACAGCCATGCTAACAATTGTTTCCTGTGCATGGGTGAACATATCATTAGCTAGATGATTATTCTACTCCAAGTGGTGAATATTGATAAGATTAAAATTGCTCACCTGCAACCAAGTGTGTCTGTCGACAGTTTTGAAATTGGAATCATCACGAATGTAGAGTAGAGCTCCAGAAATAACACCTGTGAGCGAAACATGATTAACATCAAAACGAAGTGCATAATTTCAGGTGAAGTTCAGCAATGCTTCAACCTCGATGCATGATTTGTTCTTCGAAAGTATACCTGTGTCGTAACCAAACAATAGCCCTCCAAGACCAGCTGATAAGGCTAGCCTCAGAATATAAGGTTTTTTCCACATTGTGCGCCAGCACTCTGTGAATTCTGTTTTATCCGGTTTAGCAACACCCCCCTCCATGTTACTTACTTTACCTACGAACAAGAATCCGAGAACACGTGAGGAACTCAGCTGCAACAGTTATCAAACTTTGGGGCGAGTATATGGAATTTGATTGAGATAAATAATATGAGAAAGATTGTTTCCTCATTGTAAGATACCAACGGAGGAATTCACTTTGATAAACATCAACTCAAGAAAACTGAGCCATGAATAAGCGGGATTCAACACTTACATACGACCAATATTAGCACAAAAATTAGGCTTTTCAGCATTCCATAATCTAACACCTTAAAAAGTGGCTTATCTCCAAATTGAAATTGCTCTCTATATTCAGCATTACACTAAACTCAATCATCAAACAAACACAATAATTATGCCTTATCTCATGGTTATCAAGAATTTGTAATGGTTGACTGATTTACAAATTACAAATTAAAACTATAACTGCTGCGATCAGTATCCTCAATAACAAGTTAGGTCAAAAGGGTACAGGCAAATCTAGCATAGTGTACTCAGAAACAGGATTCAATTAATCAGATCAAAAGACATGTGAAAAATTCTACCTCCAATTACAGCCGCTACTAAAAATAAAAATCAGAAAGAAGCGGAATGTAGTAATTAATCTCTTTGATTTTTGCATCAAAGCGAAGCAGTTTGGTGACACAAACAGGAAATCATGAAAGAATTGAAATAAATAAGTCGAGAGCCAACATGCAGTTTCTTAAGAAACGACAATAAAAGGCCAAGAAAAACAAGAAATAAATGCAGCAAATACCTCAAAAAAAGAGAGCGATTTTCTATCTTCTCTAGAATCGATAGCTGCACTGCACTGCACGCAGAGAGAGATGATAATTAAATAGAGAGTGAGTCAATCTAATTCTAAATCAAATAGAGTAGAGAAAGTGACTCCGATAACAGTGCTGCTTTTCTTGGACTCTTTTGACGATTCTTTCTTATTCTTATATAAATAATAATATTCTCAAGATTATGACGTCAAACACCAATAATTAAATTAAGACACTCATCAGTAGGGATGTCAATTTAGCTCGAAATCGATGGGCCGGCCCGAAAAATCGAAAAAAAAAGGTGGGTTAGGACCACGCAATTATGGCCCGAAAAAAATTTTAACCGATTTGGCCCGAACCGAATAGGCCCGAAATCGAAAACGGGTTGGCCCGATTGACATCCCTACTTATATTTCTTTAGACTAACTAGTTATTATAATTTATCATGTTTTAATTTATTTAATTTATAATATTATTATTTCTTTTAATAAATGATAAATATTTTGAAGATGGAATCAAACATGAAGTTGAAAGGGATTCAAATATTGTTAAAGTAGAAGAAGATTGTACTTCAAATTAGATGGAATATTAAGTTATAAATAGATTTGTGGTGTAGTTTAAAATGATTATTTTTGGAAGAACAAATTATGATTGAACATTATTGTCATTTTCATGTCATTTATTTTTGTTTTCTTTCATTTGATACAGTTTGATCTTAATTAAATTTTGTATTTGTCGTGTTTTTTCATTTTATCTTATTTTTCACGTATTAATTTATTTCAAGAATAAGAGATAATGATTATTTAGGAGAATTATCAAGATATAATTTATACACGTGAAAAAAAAAATCATAAATATGCTGGCCCGACGGGCTAGCCCGAAAACCGAAGGGTTAGGATTAGAACCGAAGATTTTGAGTCCGAAGAAAATTTTAACCGAATAGACCCGAACCGAATAGAATCGAAACCGAAACAGGTTAGCCCGATTGACATCCCTACTTATCAAAGAGTTTTAGGAATACGGTCACTCTATAAATTTAATTTTTAAATAATACATTGTGTAAAATTTGACTCTTTGTGTTATTATTATAATATTATCCATTCCTCGATAGTTATCCAACCTTAATTTCATATCCATAAAGAAAAAGAAAAAGAAGAAAAGAAATACGCTTAAAATAATGTAAACATGTTATCTTCTCCATCTTTATTTGCTACTTGAAAGGAAACAAAATATCCGGTCAACTTCGGATTAAGTTTCCTTAATTTTCTGAACCTTAACATCAAATTGGATATTTCACCTATTTTATTTAATATTTTTTACGATATTGATGTAATAACAATATTATTTTTAGGCAATGTTTGGTATACTGGTACGGATATACCCACATTAATAAAATCTGGATTGCTTTAAAAGATAATTGTGTATTAGCTATTTTAATTGTGTGTTTGGTTATTAAGATAAATATACTAAGATTATTTCACACATATGTTTGGTACATTGTTTTATTTGGTAGACTAAGTTCTGGAATGAATAAATTAGTTTAGACAATGTTTGGTAGCCTAGATAAAGGCATATATACTAAGATTGCTACGCCAGAAACTGTATCCGAGGGGGGCGTCGTATACATTATCCAGCCGAATCAGTAAATTACACCCCGAGCCTCGCATTAAGACCGGACCTCGCGTGAATGAATAATGGCTACCAAACACACGGTTATTGCTGGATACCTATACTAATATGTCTTTATCCAAGCTACCAAACATTGTCTTAGTAGTATATGAAATTAAAATAAAAAAAAATGCAGCCGATGAATGGACATCAACATACGTATTTGAATGTGATTTGGAAGTAGAATATTAAAATAATTAGATTGCAGTAATTTGTGTTCTGGTAGAAAAAGTAATGTTGTCATCCATAGAAATCGAGTGATTCGTCTTTGACCTTTTATGTTGCACTTAAGAGTTTTAGTCAATTATATTATAAAGCTCCCCCTAATTTTTAATTATTAACGTACGCGGAATCCACATCATGTCAATTCCTCTACTACTTTACATTGTTCCTTCCAAATTATTATTCCCTCCGTCCCAATAGTAAAATTCACATTTTTATTATTTACTTTCTCTAGTTTAATAGAGGGTGGACCTTGCAAATGGGACGGAGGGAGTAGTACAATTTTTTTAATAAAAAATAATTTTTCTTTTAGAATTTGGTCCGGATATTTACTACTTTTCTCATCTCATTATGTGGTTAGTAATTGCGAATAGGACCCTCTATTCAAAATTAGTGTTCCATCTTGTATTTCAATTGTTAGATTTATATAGTATTTAAAAAAAATTAAATAATTATTCATTAAAAAAAATTAGATACATGTGACATAAATTCAATCATTGGAATAAAAAATAAAAAATTAATTTAGAATAGATGATCTCATCTGTACGAATTGTCTCATAGATTGATTTGCCAGTTGAATTTGATTAGATTTCAATTCAAACATTATGATTGTAATTTAATTTCCATATTTCGATTGCCCTAAGTTTTATTTTATTTTTTTAATTATATTAAAAGTACTAAATATGTTGGTGTCATTAAAATAAAAAAAAATTGACACAATAAATTATGCAGTAAGTACGATAAAAGGACGAAAAGCGCATATTTTTAATAGTTAATACCGCATATAGTGTATTATAAGATCAAAAGATAATGTAATTTTTTATTTTATTTGTCATGACTTGCGAATAATAAATTCAGAAACGTGCCATGTTACAAACAATACAATACGACCTTTCCTTGATGGACCAATAGAAGAAGGCCAACGAGATTATGGGCCAATACTTTCATTTTATTACCAATTAAAATAACAACAACAACAACAACAAACGGCCAGAAGAAGAACAAGACTAATAATAATAATTGAACGCAGCATGCAATAAATAATGCGAGATCACCCCAAAATGCAATAAGCGGCTACTTCGTTAGAGCACTTCGCATGTGAATTATTAATATATTACAATACAAAAGGCAAAATTTAGTTTATGATAAAAGATTCAAAATAAGAGTGATTGAACATTGACTGAAACCATTCGTCTTTCTTTCATTTTCCATATCTTTTGTCACGATCAAGATTATCACGTATCAATGAGAGATTCAATTTCTAGCTTTCACATTACTTTTTCGGTGAACTTCTTTGGCCAATAACAATTGAGGGTACCTTATCTTAATTTGTCAAAAAACAATAAAAATATAATATCTCTGATCCAATGGTATTTAAGGGCTTCAAAGTTTTTTCATTCCTTTTCCCATATGCTTTTCAGATAAAAGTTTGAAGATATGGCCATCAATAAAAGAAATAAAAAAAAAATACATTGACTTCGACTTCACAACTCTTTATAAAAGGTCAAGCGCATGCCGGCGTGGGTGTTTAATTTTTATTTTATTTTTTTGAAATTTTATCATTTTAGAGCCTAGAAAATAAATTCATTATCAATTCGGAGTCTTAAAGGTGAAAACTATTAAGGTAGATTACCAATTATTGAAACTATCAACCGAAGACCTCTTAAATCATACATTCTGATTCTTGTTTACTTTTAATTAAACTTTATTCACGAATTATGTAATAAATTTAATAAGAATTTATTTTAAATAATAATAATAATGATAAATTAAGAATCAAAATAGAAGATTTTTTAGGTCTTAGATTGATAGTTTCAACCATTGAGGATCTAAATAGGTATATATATATTTCAAGCTCTAAATTCAAAAAAAACACATTTTTTATGTTAATACCATATTGTTATATCTCAAACTAGTGGCTATATTTCAATACTACCTCAACCTTCAATAAATGAAAATTGAGCACCTGACATAGTTTGGTGAGTGGTAATTAATATATGTATAAAAAATGCAAATAACTTTGATTGCATATATATATATATATATTTTAAAGTTCTGTAAATAGAAAATATTAAGGGAGTTATTAAATATACACACACTTTAAATTAAAGTGGTCCCTAAAAGTGAAGCAAATGGGGCATATGAAAGATAGGTATATGGGCTTGAAAATTAGTTGGACTATCGGTCCACTTCAACTGTGGCAACTTGGAATCCAATTATTTGGTTCCTTTTTTACTCTTTCAGCAACTAATACTCTACTACTCTCTTTCCTTTTTCCGTTTTTCTTTTTTTTCCTAAACTTTATAAACTACAAAAACCTTATTTCAAAATTACTTCACTTAAAAACATACTTTCATCTATCACTAATCTTCTCTATTTTATCGCACTTCAACTTTTTTCTTTATATATATATATATATATCATCAACATATATAATGTGGACAAATTGACATTATTAATTATATATGTAGTGATGGAACGAAAAATATGAAATACTCCTACAACGGTGGAAGAATTCATTTTTATTTTTTTTAGGTCCAATTGTATAAAGGGAAAAGAAATGATATAGAAAGAAAAAGTCAAATGTCTTTGTCGAGAATATTAACGATATGAAATACTGGATGGTATTGTCGTCTGTGTATATTTTTTTAATTACTGCAACTCATTTGTAATGGATATTTATGAAATTCTAAAAATAAAGCAACAACGATTTAATGGTTGAAATAGAAGATAAAATACCATTTTAAAATAGAGAATCTCGTTTCATCTGATACATGTCAAATCGAACATTAATTATTTTTTTATTAATTTGACCTGACATATATATTAATCTATAAAAAGATTAATTACAACTAAATACATAAATTCTGACACAATCTGCAATTTAAGCACGAACTCTGAACTCTGAAACATTATTATTAAAATACAATCTTGTAATTTTCTGCAAAATAGACACCTCAAAATTTTTCGATGAACGAAAAACGGATATATAACATGAAATATTATAAAATTATATATATATATATATAGCATAGTCATGATTTTAATTTCATCGATACAATAAAGATTTATATGAAATATAGTGTTTGATTTTCATATTATTGTAAATTGGGTCTATTTTGCAAAAAAATATAAGTTTATGTTTTAATTACAACATTTCAAAGTTCGCATTTAAATTATAAATTGTGTTAAAGTTTATGTATTTAATCGTGAATCATCGATAAAATGGATGAAAATATCCGTTCCTTATTATTAATATTACCTAGTGACATATTCCAAAAGCACCCTAGCTAATTAAATCATGGTTGGAATGGAAAGTTATGAATTTTCATTTTGACAAGTATGAATCTACAAATTGAATTAGCTAAAATTCACCAAAGTAAAAGGAAAATATATAGATAAGCCTGGAATGTTTGGGCAATTTTGTAATTTGCAAGTAACAAATTGAAAGGTTTTGTGATATGGGGTTATAGACTTGTAGTTATACTCTCTACTTTACATATCAAGTAGTTGGAACTAGTTACTATCTAGGCATAGGCCAACCGCGCCATCTTGATTTGACGTGATCAATTTGGAAATCAAAGTGTACCCACATTTTGTGAAGGCTTACATATATGTTACTTCAAGCATGCACGATCATGATCATATCGTTATTAATTTCATCTCATGCAATATCTATTTAAATTTAGAATTTTCAAATATATTCAACCCCGCAATACTTTATCCTAAGCATCTCTAAATGGAATGGAAGTCCGGTAATTTACTCAAGGGCCACATTTTTCCTGGCACATTTTAGATCCACCCACCATATAACTAATATCTTATCCGTGAAGTAATTCAATATTATGTATGCATGTCTCTTGTAGTTTTGAAATGGGAGCAGTTATACGTGACTATGAAGGGGTACTTAGGGCTATTTCGGCTAAGTCCACTTTAAAAACTTCTTCAGTTTTGGAAGTTGAGATTAATGCGATCTTGTATGTAGTTGGTCTTTGTCAGTAAGAGGGGTTTGTCCCTTGTATTGTGTTCTCGGATTCGTTGCTAGCTATTCGATTAATTGATAATGGTGAGGATGGGGAGATGTTTCTTGAAACGGAGCTTCCTTCGTTAGCTGATGCTGTTAAATCTTGGGAGGGGGGGGGGGGATTATTGATTTTAAACATATGCTTCGCGAAGCTAATAGTATTGCTCATACGCTTGCACAATTTGGTGCGAGGTGTACTGATTTTTGCACTTGGAACACAGACTTTTTTCCATAGTTGAGGGAGTGTGTTGAATAATAAAATGTGTGGTTTTTATCTAAAAAAATGTATATGTATCTCTCTATCACTGCATAGTTTAGTTTGTGTAAGGACATGAATAATGTATTTTTTTATCTTGCTAGAGGCCACAATATAAGGATTTAAATTTTACGGGTAATAGTTTGAATTGAATTCTTTGTGTTTGACATAGTATATATATGCAAGCATTTGACACTCACCCACTGAATTAAATATCACGATTTACATCATCTACTAGACTTTAGGATATATATATATATATATATATATATATATATATATATATTGTCCTCTTGGATAGATTATATGTGTTTCCCCTTTTTCCCTTTACTATACTCTATGCTTTTATCTTTATTGTGATATCCCCACTCTAGCGTTGTTGGATAAACCCAACTTTCTTTTTTAACGTGTGTTTCTTACTTTGATTGAATTGTTCGATTTACATTCTCTGCTAGACTTTAGGATATATATATATTTGTCCTCTTGGATAGATTATATGTTTTTCCCCTTTTTCCCTCTACTATACTCTATGTTTTCATCTTTATTGTGATATCCCCACTCTAGTGTTGTTGGATAAACCCAACTTTCTTTTTTATCGTGTGTTTGTTATTTGGATTGAATTGTTCGATGTTAATTTATTGGTATTTGTTAGAAATGGATATCGAACCTAACTCACCCTAACAAAACTAGCTTGTAGGGGGGGTTGCCCTCACCTTAATAAGTGGCACATGCCACTTTTCCCAACCAATATGGGATATTTAACACGCCCCGCGCGTGAGGAACTTAACCATAAATCGCTGAGAACTCGATATTGGGGGCCCCGATAATGAAATTGGGGTTAACTCTTGTTCGTTATTTTATTTCACACAAAACGACTTGCAATTATACGAGGTAAATCATAGCAAAATAATGGTGATAACAGATATCGTATACACAGAGACTAGCTATGTAATTCAATTAAGTACTCAATTAAACTATTCTACTTTATCTAAATGACCGGATCAAATGTTTGGTTGATTAAACTAAATTAAGACTAAGAACTATAAATGAATAATAAAACATGAACACAAAAATCAAACGGGAACTTCAGGGAGAAAATGGATTCTATGGTCTACACATCTATGGATTTTATGAATTCAATTAACATATTAAACCAAGTTTAATTTCTAAATTTGCAGGAGAATCACTAAATTATCTAGAACCTCTCTCTTGAGTAAGTTCTAAACGTAGATTAGATCCTAATTATCATCTCTCGATCTCAAATTAGCATCTAACTCCTAACGGTTCTCAAGATGTATTCTCCTCACAATAACCTGTCAATCTCTCGATCTAGCAAGCTCGTGTTATGCATTCCTAATCCGTCAACTAATTAACCTCTCTCGAATGATAATCAATTAACTACACATGTGCATTTGATGGCCAAATAAATTCACAAGGCAATTAATTCAAGGAAGCATAAGCAAATAAATGAAAGGAACAATAGTATTAATTGAAATCATAAAAATCCATAATTGTGTTCAAACCCTAGAATCTCTAAATGTTTAGCCACTCATCATCAAATTACAATCCATAGAAAATAAATAGATGATTAAAGCTAACATGATAAACATAAACTAGAAATTGTAAATGCAACTTATACCAAGTAGAATCTTCAATCTCAGTTGCTCTCTATCGTTCTCCGCCGTCTCTTGCGTTTCTCTGCTCTACTATAGGGTAAAAGTTGGTTTAATTTTTATTCAAGAAGAGCCCTTAAATAGTAGAAGAGATGGAAGCCCACAGAAGGAAGGAGAGCCCGATCCAAAAGAAAACTCATCGCTGATCGCCAATATGAGCACGGACCTTGCAATAGGGAGCACGTTCTGTGCTCTTAATTGCAAAAAAGAAATACGTCTGCTTCACCGAGATAGGAGCACGGACCGTGCTCTTTTTCGCCACCCGACACCTTTCACCGTTTTGCTCCATTCTCGCTCGTTTATCATCCGATTGACCCGATTCAAGTTGCAATGCGCTCCTCACTCAATCCTCTATCTTCTTAGGTACTTTTCAAGCTCAATTTCATCTCATAAAATAATTGGCATCAAATCCCTTCAAAATGAGCAAACACGCGACACTGCACAAATATGGAAAACTGTGCGTAACTTCTCAAAATATGCATGCAATGCTCATCAAATACTTTCCAAATGACACTTAAAAAGCATGTAAACCATGAGTTTATCAACTCTGATACCAAGTTAGAAATGGCTATCGGGCTTAATGTTGGAAATGGCAAGCAAATTTACGCTTTTTTCTTCTTTTCTAATTGGGCTTTTAAGTTGGGCTACGTTTTGGTTAATTCTTCTCTCCTAGCCAGCCCTAGTCTCCCCTATTTTTGACTAAGTCTTCTAAATCCTGTTGGCCACGATTGATTCGTGGGTTGTTGGGGGAGAAACGTCTCTTGAAGATGGCTATATATCTCCTGGTTTGGCTGGGGATAATACAGAATAGTAATACATAATTTTTCATTTCTCTTCTCTTCTCTACAATCTGATATCTGAGCAAGTGCATTCGAGTTCTCCATCTTGCTCTATCGTGAGTGTACACGGAAGAGCAGGAGCTGCGTGAACCTTGGGGACGACCGGTGAGAGGCTTCACACCATGGGCACGCCGCAATCGTTTTTAAGGCGGTAGATTCTTCACCACGTCGCAGCAAAATTTCCTTATTCAGATTTGTCTTTCTCACAGCAAGTTTCTGTTCAGATTTGTCTTCATTGCAGCAAGTCTTTGTTTCAGTTTCTTCAACAGCAACAGTAACAATTTAAAAACGATTGTCATGGCTTCCTCATCTCAAATTCTGCCCGATCTGTCGAAACTGGAACCGCTAGATGGTTCGAACTACAAAAGGTGGTCGCAAAAGCTTCTAATTTTCTTTGAACAATTGGAAGTCGACTACGTTCTCTTCTCCGATCCACCCGAGGAATCTGACTCCTTTGTTATAACTCTGGATAATGGGGATGTCGCTGCTGCCAAGGAGAAGGACGACGCTGTAGTGACTGCCATGGAAAAGGGAGACGCTGCTGCCGCTTCCAAGGAGAAAACAGACGATGCTGCTGCTGCCGAGGAGAAAACAGTCGCGTCAACGGGAAGAATGGTGACTGCTGGTGCATCTGCGATAAAATACGAGAAAGATAATAAGACTGTTCGTGGTCACCTACTTAACCACATGACCAACAGTCTCTTCGATCTTCTCGTCAATACTCGGTCAGCCAAACTGATGTGGGAGATGTTGGAGAAGAAGTATGGCGGTGATGACGCCGGAAAAAGGAAGTACGTGGTTGGAAAGTGGCTGCAATTTCGGATGGTTGATGACAAACCTATAATGGAGCAACTGCATGAATATGAAAACTTGACAGCCGCTGTACTAAATGAAGGAATGAAGATGTGTGAAATTTTGCAGGTGAATGTCCTTCTCGAAAAATTCCCCCCCTCCTGGACTGATTACCGTAACATTTTGAAACACAAGAAACGTGATCTCACGCTTCAAGAACTGATCAGCCACATGCGCACAGAGGAGGCAAACCGAATGAAGGATAAATCCCTTTCTATGTCGTCTAACTCTTTTAATGCTAATCTCGTTGAATCTGCTGCAGGTAAAGGAAAATGCCACTATGTCCCAAAAAAGGAAAAACCGGACTGGAAGAAAAAGAACCTCTCTGCTAACAAAAAGATAGCAAAGAAGCCGACATCTAAACTCACTTGTTGGGTGTCTGGAAACCCCGGCCACAAAGCTTACCAGTGCCCCAAACGCCAAGGACAATCTCAGAGGTCCAATCAAGCTCATTTAACCGAAACTGATGATATCGTTACTGCTGTTGTAGTTGAGGCGAACTTGGTGGAGAACAAAATGGACTGGGTGCTGGACACTGGAGCCTCGAGACATTTCTGCAGTAACAAAGATCTTTTCCAGGAGTTTGAGGAAACTAAAGAAGGTGAATACGTCTACATGGGCAACTCCAGTGTCGCTGGAGTCCTGGGTAAAGGAAAAATTCTCCTTAAATTATCTTCTGGGAAAACCTTGAGCTTGAGCAATATTTTGTATGTTCCATCCATGCGTAGGAATTTGGTATCTGGTGCTTTGTTGAATAAGGCTGGTCTAAAAATTGTGTTGGAGGCTAATAGAGCCGTGTTGACTAAAAATGGAGAATTTGTAGGGAAAAGCTATCTGAATGAGGGTCTCTTTGTACTGAATGTTGATTCTGTCATTTTTAATGAGAATTCTTCTTCTTCTGCTTATATAGTTGAATCCTATGATGTATGGCATGCGAGACTTGGACACGTCAATGCAGCTTCAATTAAAAGACTAAGAAAATTGGAATTAATCCCGGCTTTGAACATGCATAACCTGTCTAAATGTCAAATCTGTGTTGAAGCTAAATATGCTAAGAAACCGTTTAAATCAG
This sequence comes from Perilla frutescens, assembly GCA_026008535.1. Classification (NCBI taxonomy): domain Eukaryota; kingdom Viridiplantae; phylum Streptophyta; class Magnoliopsida; order Lamiales; family Lamiaceae; genus Perilla; species Perilla frutescens. Next base: position 21,639,063 of record BRKX01000004.1, read on the forward strand.
TTGAACATAGAAACTCTGGACTCTTAGAACTGATTCACACGGATTTAGTAGACTTTAGGAGCACTGTGAGTAAAGGAGGAAAAATGTACTATATCTCATTTGTAGATGATTTTTCTAGATATACTAGAGTTTACCTTCTTAGAACAAAAGATGAAGCTGCCGACATGTTTATGAAATATAAGTTGGAAGTAGAAAATCAACTTAACAAGAAAATAAAGAGACTAAGGTCTGATAGAGGCGGTGAATATAGCACATTATTTCTTAAGGATTTTTGTGAACAGAATGGCATAATTCATGAATTTACCGCTCCTTATTCTCCCCAACAAAATGGAACAGCTGAAAGGAAAAATAGGACCCTAAAGGACATGATGAATGCTATGCTGATTAGTTCTGGGTTGCCTAATAATATGTGGGGGGATGCTGTACTTTCTACATGCTATATTTTGAACCGAGTACCTCATAAGAAGCTAGATAAAACTCCTTATGAACTATGGAAAGGATTCGCTCCTAACTTGAAATATCTAAAAGTGTGGGGGTGTCTAGCTAAGGTTCGTCTGCCTGATCCTAAGATGTTGAACATTGGATGCAAGACATATGATTGTGTGTTTATTGGCTATGCAATGAATTCTGCTGCATATAGATTTATGTCTTTGAATGATCATTCTTTTTCTGAATCACGTGATGTGGAATTCTTTGAACATATATTTCTTCTTAAATCTCGTGGTTTTGTCTTTGGTTCTACTGTTAGTGATCATTTCAATGTGCCTAGTTCTTCTAGAAATGTACCTAATGATCATGTTGAACCTAGAAGAAGTAAAAGGCAGAGAACAGAAACCTCTTTTGGTCCTGATTTTGTTACTGCTTTTCTAGTAAATAATCCTGAAATGATTGATGATTATGATGTGTCTGCATTTTTCATAAATGAAGATCCTTCTACATATTCTGAAGCTATGACTAGTATTGATGCCACTTTTTGGAAGGAAGCTATTCATAGTGAACTGGAATCAATAGTTGATAATCATACCTGGGAATTGGTTGATTTACCTGAAAAATGTAAACCTATTAGAACTAAATGGATTTTTAAGAAACTGAAACCCGATGGTTCCATTGATAGGTTTAAAGCTAGATTGGTGGTGGTGGGTTATTCACAAAAGAAAGATGTAGATTTCTTTGATACATATTCTCCTGTTGCTAGAATTTCCACCATTCGTGCATTAGTTGCTCTAGCTGCTATTCACAACTTGGTAATTCACCAGATGGATGTTAAGACAGCTTTTTTAAATGGTGATCTTAATGAAGAAATTTATATCAAACAACCTGAAGGCTGTGTGGTAGCTGGTCTAGAAAGCAAAGTATGTAAATTGAGAAAATCCTTATATGGACTCAAACAAGCTCCGATTCAGTGGTATGACAAGTTTCATAGTACTATTATTGCAAATGGTTTTGAGGTAAATGGTTCTGATTCTTGTTTATATTCCAAGATGTATGAGTCTGGGTGTGTCATTGTATGTCTATATGTTGATGACATGCTTATTTTTGGTACCGATCTTAATGTGATTTTAGAGACCAAGTCTTTTTTGTCTTCTGCATTTGACATGAAAGATTTGGGTGAGGCTGATCTTATACTTGGTATCAAACTGGAAAAGACTGAGCATGGTTTTCTGATGAGTCAATCTCACTATGTGGAAAAAATATTGTCACGCTTTAATTGTGATTCATTGACTGCTGTTAAAACACCTTATGATAGTGGCATACATCTAAAGAAGAATCTGAATGAACCCGTATCTCAAACTGAATATGCTAAGATCATAGGTAGCGTGATGTACCTTATGAACTGCACCAGACCTGATATTGCATATGTTGTGAGTCGTTTGAGTCGGTATACACATAACCCTAGTAATGAACATTGGACTGCACTTTATCGGTTATTAAAATATTTGAAAGGCACTTCTGATTGGTGTTTGCAATTTGAAAAATTTCCTGCTGTGTTGGAAGGTTATTGTGATGCAAATTGGGTGTCTAATAATGATGAAGTGAGTTCTACTAGTGGTTTTGTATTTACTCTGGGTGGAGGTGCTATTTCGTGGAAATCTACTAAACAATCGTGTATTGCTAACTCCACTATGGAATCAGAATTTATTGCTCTTGAGTTAGCAGGTCGTGAAGCTGACTGGTTGAGGAGCTTGCTAGCTGATATACCTCTTGTGAGGGATTTGGCTACTCCCATTTCTTTACATTGTGATTCGCAGGCCGATATTGGAGTTGCCAAGAATAGCGTCTACAATGGAAAGAGGAGACACATCCGGGTGAGGCATGCTGGAGTAAAGCAGCTGCTGAAAAGTGGAGTGATTTCTTTGGATTTCATACGGTCCGAAAGAAATCTTACTGATCCTCTCACCAAAGGTCTCAATGGAAAACAAGTAGTGGAATCTTCTAGTGGAATGGGCGTCAGGCCGGATAGGTGAAGTAACTTATGGTGGATACCTTTTTAAAGGTCAAACGAAGCTGTAAAGTTCATCCCATTTCACTTGACGAATTGTGTGAGACTTTGTTGAAATTTATATAATTTTGTTTTTGTCCATAGCCCATAACTTGGGTGGTCCTATTGAGACGGACTTGATGGACTTGTGATTTTATATCGAGCCATAGCCCTTTGTGGGTGGTCCTAAGCGGTGGACTTGATGGTTTTGTACGAAAGTACTTGATGTTTGAGGATTTGAGGTTGAGCTATTTGGCTCTTAATGATTCAATACAATTGTGCTTTTGAGACGCACTATTAATTGTGTAGATTTGTGCTAGTGAGACGCACAAGCTGAAATCATCTAAGTGAGTGTGGAGAACTGACCATCTCCTGTGAAAGATAATTTTCATTTGTCATACTCATGAGAAACCAAGGTTGTGGTGGCCAAATTTTTATTTATCGCGGAGTTAACTCGATTTAAGGATTAATGTAAGATGTGGGGGTTTCTCGGGAATCCTTAAAGTTCAAGTGTCTGACACACTTTTTGGATTAACGGGCTGCCTTTGCATTACTAAGTGTCAATTCAAAATCTTATGATTATTGATATTTATGCATTAATTCTTCTCTTGCTCAGATGTTTGTTCTCCTCTCTTTGCATGTCATTTGTGGGGGATTGTTGGAAATGGCAAGCAAATTTACGCCTTTTTCTTCTTTTCTAATTGGGCTTTTAAGTTGGGCTACGTTTTGGTTAATTCTCCTCTCCTAGCCAGCCCTAGTCTCCCCTATTTTTGACTAAGTCTTCTAAATCCTGTTGGCCACGATTGATTCGTGGGTTGTTGGGGGAGAAACGTCTCTTGAAGATGGCTATATATCTCCTGGTTTGGCTGGGGATAATACAGAATAGTAATACATAATTTTCCGTTTCTCTTCTCTTCTCTACAATCTGATATCTGAGCAAGTGCATTCGAGTTCTCCATCTTGCTCTATCGTGAGTGTACACGGAAGAGCAGGAGCTGTGTGAACCTTGGGGACGACCGGCGAGAGGCTTCACACCACGGGCACGCCGCAATCGTTTTTAAGGCGGTGGATTCTTCGCCACGTCGCAGCAAAATTTCCTTATTCAGATTTGTCTTTCTCACAGCAAGTTTCTGTTCAGATTTGTCTTCATCGCAGCAAGTCTTTGTTCCAGTTTCTTCGACAGCAACAGTAACACTTAACTCACCCTCACAAAACCGACTTGTAAGAGGAGAGTTGCTATCACCTTAATAAGTGGCACATACGACTTTCCCCAACCAATATGGAATATTTAACGGTATTTGCTTTGTATTTTGATAATTAACTTCTAAATGGGACAAATTAGAAGCTGATTAGCCATTCATTTGATGCCTTGAATATTGGGGGATTATTATTGTAGCTAAGTCACCCCAACAAACGTAACATATATTTTGGGATCAGGTCACCAGATTTCAAGAACAATTCATGTATATCCTAAATCTCAATCCTTGTAATATACTAAAAAAAATAAAATAATAATAAATCGTACTACCGAGCTAAAACTAATTTTTTATAACAAAAAAAGTGATTGCAACGGATCTTCGACCTTTAATACTTGTTTGTAAATCCAGTGAAATAAAATTTGTGAGTTGTTTTCATTTGTAGCTGCTTGGGAATTTTGATTAAAATGAGTCATTGGTACTTGGATAGTAGCTATAGGCATAGGTTACGACTTACGAAGAAGAAAATTTCCCTATTGGAGTGGGCATGTGGTAAAAATGCATCCAATGATTGTACCAAATTTACTTTACTCATTTCAAGAATTAATAAGACTGGGCCTGCCCTGCCCTGCCCCTACGATTCTTGGTATCTATAGTTTTGGTGAATGTCCCTAACTTTGTAGCCTACGGTCACAGCTTCCAATTTAACCAACCTCTTTTATATTTATTTTCATAACTCTACTATATAATATGTGAATAAAGATATTATGCTCTGTTGTTATCTTTTACTTTATAACACAATACAAGGCTCATATTTTAGTTTTATAAGTTAAAAAAACATAGGATATATATTGTGTGTTTCTAATGAGGAAGTACGAAAAATCAAACTTCATCTATGACCAAATTGTTCCAAAAGAAAGCACAGAAAGTGCATACATTTAGCCCAATACATCTTTTCTTTTAAATATTGTTTTATCTCCTAGTCTAGTACTATCAGTAAGTATATAATATATAAATGTGTAATACCGTATATTGTATTGTATGACGACAACAATTGGACTATGAAGTAGTGATTAATTCTATCAATAGAATGAATCTGATTGTACAATTACAAAGGCTAGGGTAAATATCGTTACATGTTCGATGTTCCATCAATTACTTGGCCATGGGGTAAGCAAGAATAAGATGCAGGACGAGCTGCTCGCGAGCTATTCAAGGTTCGGTTCGAAAAAATATTGTTCGAAGCACGTTCATTTTTTAAACAAGTCAAGCTCAAACAAAGTAATTTTCGAATATGTTAGACATTGAGTTTGAGCTAGAGCTTAATCAAACATGTTTGCAAATATGTTCATGAATATTATAAATAGTTTGAATAGGTAAATTAAACAAGTTTTTCGAGCTCGAGCTCGAATGTGCACATTAAACGAGTTTTTTTATTGGGCATTCAAGCTTTGAGCTCAATTAGTAAATTTTTGGGCATTTTACAATTTGAGCTCAAGTCGAATTCAAGCATGATAAATATTTAAACACTAATCACATGACATGCAGACTACATGAGTCTGATTGATACACAAATCTATATATTATCTAAAAGTAAGATAGTCGTTTAAAACAGAAATCATAAATTTTCCCGCTCAAAATATATTTCTAAATATATAAATATTTAATATGAAATCAAAATAAGTTATTAGTAAACAATTTTTCAAAAATATATCTAATAATTTCCATAAATAACATGCAATCAATTGGGAATAATTGTTTTCCTAAATCCATAAAAAATCAATTAATCATAGAAACAATAACAAAATATGTTGTTGATTCCATAAAATATATAATAACACATATAATACGCATCATTTTAATTTAACATCTATACAAACATATATAGTATTAGGTAGAATTTAGTTAATTAATAATGAATTAAAACATAATCTTAATTTGAAACTAAATCTATTCTATATAATTGTGTATCATAATCTTTATCTGTATAATATATACTACCTCCGTTTCATAATGTTTGTTGTTTTATTTTTTTTATCTGGAATTAAGAATTAATTTCGTGGACAAATATACCCATCCCTTATGTATGCCATAAAATCTAATTCATCTATATTTTCCTAAAAACTAACAATATTTTCTCTCTCCATATATTTTTCTCTCTTCATATATTATAGGTAAGTTAGAATCAAAAAATCTTGTAGGATTTGAGAGGGTTAAAATTGGGAGAGAGGATGTCAAATTATATAAAACAACAAACATTTTGAAACTAAAAAAAAACCTTAAACAACAAACATTATGAAACGGAGGTAGTATTAAGTAATGCAATGTTTCATACATCAAACACAAAAGTACGTCTCTTCCCATCTATTTGATTTTTCTGTTTTAAAAATTAATTATATAGTATTAAAAGATCTCATTATTTAATTTAATAATAAATTATTCATTTAATTTAGTAGTTGTTATAATTTACATAAAATCAATACTATAAAGCCCGACTAAAATTTTCTTTAGACTATTTTATGATTATCTAATTATGTGTATATATAATTATTTTTAATTGTGGATAAATATTTCTTAAATACTCGGTAATTGATTTCATTATATACTGTATAAGGTAAGTTGCAATTTTCCTTAGAATATTTTATAATACCCTAATTATGTGTATGTAAAATTATTCTTAATTCTAGATCAATATTTCTTAAATATTCTATAATTGATTTCAATATATTTATAAGCTTAGTTGCAAAAAAAAAATAAAAAAAAAATCCCTTAAATAATGACACTAAAATTTATGGTTAAACACACATGGAGAGATTACATTGATATATTATACTATTAATTTATCATAATTGTAATATTAAGTCGTACATTTAAAATGGATTACCCCAACAAATAAATTTGTATAATATATAGATTCACCATATAGATGTATTAAGACTAATTGGGTGGATTGTAAGCTAAAACAATACAGAAAATAATGTTCCATTATTATAATATATCTAATAGTAAAATTAATTTTTCCCGATCATGTCTTACAGATGCATGCATGTACCAATATTTTAAAAAAATTATATTTAATATTCGTAAAACCAAACAAACTCGATCATAAGAATATATTTATTTTCTATATAATTATCTTAACCCCAACATAAATTTCATTTTATTTTTTTGCTTAAAATTATATATTTTTCATTGAAATTATGGGGAAAAATTATTTTTAAGAAAGTGATTGCTTTTGTTGCAAGTTATGATAACCAATTAAAAAACTACATTATATTAATTTATTTTTCAAGCTAAATATTTTTATTTTGGATTTCATTTCTTTATTTTTTAAAATTATATATAAATTGAATTATGTTAATCTTATTATGACATTTTCTCTCACTTTAATTTTAACTACCCCTACAAGTTCAACATTACAAATTGGTCAGTCCAATTACTACATATACTCCCAATCCAAGATTTACTTATATTACAAGTTAAATTTGGATAATATATAGTCATGTTAAGTGAATTCTGAAAATTTTACATAAGAGTTTCAAATGTTTGAATGTCCTTAATAGATTAGGGAAAGTGTGTGTGGGTATTTGATTAGTTAATTATCAACAAATTGTTTAGCAAAAAAAAAAGACTAATTGATTAATTGTTGGGGAAGCTATTTGCAAATGCTAGACTTTTCTCAGTTTCATGATTTATATTTTGGTGGGACTTCATGTTATTTGGATTAATAATTTTAGCTCTCTGTGAATTTTTATTAATATTTGGCAAAATTGTGAAATATTATTTATGCCATGAAATGTGAATTTTCTCATCAATAATATATATGATTGGATCTTATTATTGGTTAAAATATGAATAAGATATAGAAATGAAATAAGAATGAAAAACATTGTTGCGTCGTGGACAAGTCACGACCTTAAAAATTAATCCATTCCAATGGTGTAATATACATCGGTCGATCAATAACTTTCCAAGGTTAAATATTGTTTAATCGGTATGTGCACCAGCGACGAGCATACTGAATCACTAAGAATAATTGCTCATATGAATAATTCTAGGTGAAAGAAAATAAATATTTAATGTAAATTGATTTGGTTCGTGTTTAATTTGCAATTAATTCAATTCGTTTATTATGGTTATTGGAGGGAATGTGGTTATTCATTTTATTTTATTTATTTATTTTTTGTAAAAAATTGTTTCTTACTAAGACAAGTGATTGGGATTCTTATTTGTTGGTTAAAATTTGCAATACGAACACTTTTTTTTTACTTTTAAATAAGTTGTGGATGTTTTAAAATTTATTCTTTGTCTACTACTTGATATTTATATAAAATTTTCAATATTGTCTGTCATATTTTTACAAATGCAAGGGTAAACGCCCCTCCATGATTGTAGCTTTCTTGTGCACTATGATGCGAGATTACTACCGAATGATCCTCATAATTGGAAATGTATGGAAGATGTTCGGATTTTTTACTCATTAATTTTAGATTTTTTTTCTTATAAATGTTTTATTAATGTACATCTTTAATTTTCTTTGTATATATTTTTTCTAAATTGTTGGAATATCAACTATCCAATATGTCTATTTATTAATTAGTACCACGTCTCACATGGGACTTTTAATGAAGAAATCTATTTTCAATCAGAGTTAACTTTATGTTGTTATTTCCAGGTCAAAAGATGTAGTCGTTTAAAAATTTGAATGTGTGATGAATATAATAACAATTCATATAACACTACGTGTATAAGAAATTATTTCCATTTATTTTATTAGTATCAAATATATTTATTTATCTATATACAATTTGGAATCAAAATATAACTTCTATAATTTTAAATTTTTAATTGATATAATTATTTTTGTATTTATGATAAATATCTTATATTATATATATACATTATGATAATAGAATACAATATTTAATAACCGTGCATCGCACGGGTGATATGTTAGTTGTCTTAAAAATGTAGAATGGAAATCAAGTGGCCAACATTATTACCCAAAAAAAAAAGATTGAATTCATGAGATTATATCTTATAAATGTACCTACTCGTCTTAGTTAAATTGACATGGCAATGGCGAAATTGCCACCGTCATCCCAACCCCCATATATATATGTATATATATTACACAGCATTCTCAACTAGCAATAGCATCGATGAAGTTTTTCCGGGCTGCCATCGTTGTTACATTTTTTTAGTCCAATCTCAGCAAAATTCAAATTGGGCTGCCAATCGGGTAACCCGGAACGCTCGCTTAAGCAAAATTAGGCCCTTTTTTTTTTTTTTTTTTTTTTAATTTCCTTGTTGATTCTGCCATTTATGTCTTCTACTGTGCCGAAAGAAAAACTGTAAATCTGTTTTCTCTCCTGAGGCCTCAACCCTGTTTCTTCTCATGTCAAATCTTGAAACCTAACCCTAGTCTTTTCTAAACCCCGAACCGTTAGGATTGGTTTGATCGCTTTTCCCCTCTCAATTTATTTGTGGGAAATCTTTTTTTCTTTTTCTTTTTTTTTTTTGCCTTCATTTGATCTGCATTTGAAACGGTTCTAATTTGACCAGAAGAGTTTTTACAGGACATTGGATTGAGGGGAAACTTGTGTTTATTCTTTCCAGAGGGGGGTATGTTTCAATTTCCATTTTTCTTGTCATTTCAGTCTCCTTGTTTTGCCTTTTTTTCTATTCATGTCTTGAAATTTGCTGATATTGATGTATATCTTTTCTGACATGAATATATTAACATTCTAATGCGAAACCGCTCAAATGCGATTGGTCTATATGAAAAAAATCTTTTTTTTTTTGCCCTTTTTCTCATTCGAATTTAATTAAAAGTTCAGATGATTGCTCTCTCTCTCTCTCTCTCTCTCTCCATGAAATAACCACGAGGTCAGGTAGTTTGATAAAGAAAATGTTTTTTAGGATTTTATTTCAGCTTCTGTCTATTAATAAGTTGGAAGTGATTAAATTGTTCTTCACCGAATGATTTCGGTTGATAGACCTTAGAATTTGTGTGGTTACAAGTAAGTTATAATGGAAACCGTATGAGATGTAGTAGAGACAAGATGAACTACATTCGAGGACCTGTTTCTTAGCTCTGATGACTGTATGAATACCTTGTTTGGAACACTATGCAATTATATGGAATGGTGATCTTTGGCATGAGAATATTCTTGTCACTTTGTTGATGAAAAATATTCATGGCATTTCTAAATTGTACTCGTTAAAGATAATAAAAGTATTAATAATGTGCTTGGCCAGGATTTGATCCAAGAATAGGAATTGAGTAAATCCCTTTGTTTTGGAGCTTCTATATACTGGTAACTTTGTGAGACTTGATTGGATCTGAAACAGGAAATTTATAGATTTCGAGTATTCAGTACAAATTGTTATGACAGCATGTATGAGGTTCATATTTGTATTCTTGTGTTTGCTAGTCACAATGTTAGTACACAAGCAAAGGAGTTCATGTGTTTTTCTTAATCAGTATATGGTTGATGACAGTCATTATTGAGGAGAACTATGAAATCTTCTTCTTTTTTCCTCTTAAAATGACTCAAGTTGAATTAATGGCATCAGCACATATAAGCAGTTACCCATGTTCACACAATCACACCAAACCACACTGTAGGGCCATCAGAACATATAAATATTTAGGATTAAATTTGGTTCTGCTGTATTCTATTTAGCACTTTGCATCTTAATAAATTTGTTGTTTGTAAGGTAGATGGTGTAGAATTGTAAAGTTCTACTTTCAAGCTTTATGGTTTATCTTATTCTCTTTAATTTAATGTTCTTAAAGAGAACATTAAACGGATATGTGGCATGTCAATCCTATAAAAGATAGCAATTCAGTGTTATAATAGAACCACCCTCTTTCATCACAGATAACATTTCTTAAAAGGTCTGTATGAATCCAAATTTTGACTGATTCATGAGTGTTGATACTTACTATTTTCTTTTCATGTATCTTTTTTCCCTTTTCAGCTAACATCATGCATGAAGAGTTAACTGTTGAGTGTTAATTGTAATGAATCATGATACCTTCCACATGTTTGAGTTCGAAGGAAGAGTAGGGTTTGCAGAAGGGCAAAAATTATTATGAGGATGGAGAGACATTTTACATATTAGAAGATGCGCTTGATCTGTGTTAAATATATTTAAAAAAATGCGAACCCTTCTTTTAGTAATATAACTCCAGGAAGATAGACTTGGGACTTGTGTGGATTCAGATTCTTTTGTTTTCTAATTATAGAACTTTTTCTCTGCGGGTTTGAGTTCAAGGAAGAGGAGGGAAGCAAAAGGCAAACATTAGTTTAGGGAGGAGTGTAGGTATTTTACATATTTGAAGAAGCACCTGGAAAAAGGAATCTATGTTAAATAAAGAGTTTCAAAATCTTCTTCTGTTATGATTACGAGAAACTAGACTTAATTCTAAAGTTTTCGCTAGAGCTCTGTGGTATTTTTGGATTCTAATGCTTACTTGATAATGCAGGTGCCTTTGCCATTCACCCTTTTCCTGAAGGGCTTAACCGAGATCTGTGAAAATAGCTTTAGCTGCTGCTATTTCTGGGTGGAGTAGAAAGCAATTGGTTTATCTTCATCTTTCACATGTACATATAAATTGTAGAGTCCTTCATTTCAGTGCTGGAGTGCTGCCGGATCGTCATATCACTGACCAGCGTCACAATACTTCTTCCATGGAGCTTTATGCTCACTTATCTAGCTAGTCTTTTTATAGGAATTTGGTATTTCTTGAGTTGTAGCCTTCATAAGGATCCTGGTTCTGTTAATATATTTGTACATCAGCAAGATATGGTTTTGTGGCTGTGAGTAGAAGGGGGGAAAAATGGCCAATGCAGAAGAGGAACCACAACAAACACATCAAACGGAGGATTACCTTTTCAAGATTGTTCTGATTGGTGATTCAGCGGTTGGTAAATCTAACTTGCTCGCGAGATTTGCTAGAGATGAGTTTTACCCCAATTCAAAATCTACTATTGGGGTAGAATTTCAGACCCAAAAGATGGTAATTAATCGGAAGGAAGTTAAAGCACAGATATGGGACACAGCCGGGCAGGAGCGGTTTAGGGCTGTAACATCTGCATATTACAGAGGAGCAGTGGGAGCACTTCTTGTCTATGACATCAGCAGACGCCTTACATTTGACAGCGTCGGCAGATGGCTTAATGAACTTCACAGTAAGCAGTGTGACATCTTAATGCTGCATTGCATTTCTATTTTAGTGTAGCCCTATTACATCGTTTAATTTTGAACAGCTCACTCTGACATGAACGTGGTAACGATATTGGTGGGCAACAAGTCCGATCTCAAAGATGGTCGAGAGGTGACGACTGCGGAGGGCAAATCCTTGGCTGAGGCACAGGGTCTGTTCTTCATCGAAACTTCAGCTCTGGATTCCTCCAACGTGGCTGCTGCGTTCCAGACGGTCGTGAAAGAGATCTTTAACATTTTAAGTAGAAAAGTTATGCAATCTCAAGAACTCAAAGTAAAAGATCCGGATTGGATGGGAAATGGGAAAACGGTAGTTTTACAAGCTGATGATGCAAACCAGCAGCAGCCGGAAGCAGAAACACAGGCTAAAAAAGGTGGCTGCTGTTCATCGTGATTTATTTTATTTCCTTGGTAGTTCTGTTTAAAGATCAGCCTCCATATTTCTTCAAGGAGAATCTATTTTTCTGCTAGAATCTGTAAATCACTTGAAAAAGGTGTTGGAAATGTTTCATATCAAGTATTTATGTTTTGCTTTTCTAAGGTGCTTTCCATCACACACTTATCCGACATGCTCCAAAACAATACTAGCCTATGAAGGAAACTAAACTCCGTACACAATCTGATTGTGATTCGAGAAACGTAAACATGGACCACTGGTCTACTTGTATTGTATGAAGGAAATTAGGCCATTGCATGCAATGCAATAGATACAAATTGTTACTCCTATTTTTAGTTTGTTTTCTCATAGTAAAAAGTAGAGTAATATTTGATAGCACAACTGAAAGATAAGACCAACATATGCTTGGGTTCTTTTTGTTGGAAAAAAAAATGATGTAATATACCATTTTTTTTTTTTAATTTTATACATTGCGTTTAGCTGTAAATTTCTCATCAATGTTGCAGTACTAATATTGGTTTGTTATAATTATGAGTAAAATAGCATACAATGTTACAATTAGAATAAAGTTGCAAATATATCTCTAACGTTCACCTAATTTTGACTAACTACTTTTCTTTTTTTTCTTTTCTTTTTTGTGTGCAAGTGAGCACCATATTACCTTTTTAAGTTTAAGAGCTTTAATATTTATTAAAATAATTGGGATTTTGCTTGATGATTTTTTTAGTAGATTGCTTGTTGAGTTTTAGTTTTGTTATAAATATGTAGGTTTTATAATTAGTGATTTCAGACTAACTAATTTTGGATTTTATTGTTAATTTCCAGGTTGTATTTATAATCTTGATATTTATTTAAATAGCTTTTCAAATGTTCTGTGATGATTTTTGGACTCTTTAACATTTTTCTTAGTTTCTATTCAATTATTTTATATTTTAATTAATTCTGATATTTCAAATAAAATTCCTAATTAGAAGAATTTATTAATACTTACATAATTCATAGACGATGAGACTGATCTGTTGAATTTTAAATAAATATATTTATATATATATAATTAATTAATTAACTTTCTACTTCTTGAATTTGAGTGCCCTAAAAAAAATCTCGAATTTGAAATTTTTAGATTTGCTGAAATAAGTTATAGATATTTGTTCGTACGTATTAACCTTTTTACTACCAGTAGAGATGTGGGGTCCAGCAACAAATAGAAAATGAGGAAGGAAAAAACAGTTTTTTTTTAAGAGGAGTTAGTAGAATTCATAATAAATTAATAATAATGATATTTTAGAAGAAAAAAAAACTTTATTGGTTTTCATCTTTTTCTTATTAACTGTTTTAAACCTATTCAAAACTTTGGGAGCAGTAGGGAATAAATAAACCAATCTATTGGTAAGTTTAAACAATAACACGTGGGATGCAATACAAGTGCTTTTAAAAATGATTTCTCACAATTAGATCTAGGGTCATATTTGCACTTTCCTTTTTTTTTTAAAAGGTAAATTACACTTTGATATTTATATTTTAAGTATTTTTTTAAAAAATAATTCACTTTTTTTTTAATAATTAACAAAATAATATTCATTTTTTCAAAAAATTTGCAAATCTAACATTTGATCAATTTAATGTCCTAAAAATCATACATAATTGATTGTATTTTATGAATTTGATTGGCTGATTTTTTTATTTTTTTTTATGCAGCTGAGAAAATATAAATGTTAAAATACAATTAATTTAATGGAATTTTTTGCTGAAAACTGATCAATTTAATTTCATTTAAGCAGAAAGATTATAACTTATTTGCTAAAACGACGATAAATGATGTCCTCCCTTTTGAAATGAAGAACGCCTTGCTATCTGTGTGTTTAGTATTTAGCAAGAGGTCCTAACTACGGGGAGAGAAAGGAAAAAGGAAAAAGGAAACACACAAAGAGCAGTACAAGAAAAGGGAGAAGAAGAAACTTATATTAGCAAAGTGAATGAAAAGTGTTGTTGAATCTCTGCAGTGGGACTTACAGCAGAAAAATGATAGAAAGTCTACACAAAAGAATGGAGGCTTCTCAATTCTCATGTCAATAATTAATATACTTTTCTTGACTATATCCTGCAACTCCATTGCAAATCTCAAACAAATTGCAGCAAAATCAAAGCCTATATTCGTTCAAACCTTACACCAAATCTTCTAGCAACATCGGGTATCTCATCAATGTACGTCTAGGCTCACCAAGCATCGATCATCTGTATGTTGATCATGCTCCTCTCTTTTGGTTCCACTGGTATATATGGCCTACTATAATCTTTTTAAGTAACATCACATATGTCCTAGGCTGCAATCCCTGCTTCAACCCAACATGAGTCAACTATACTATCATCATGCACAGAAGCATTCATAATAAGTTCGAAATGCAAACATATCATTTTAACAACTTTCTCTAGTTGAGGATAGACCAGAAAATATTTTAGCAGAGGAGAGAGTAGAGATCAAATCCAAATTCTTACCTCTATTTGACCTAGCATTAACGCTATAACCTCCAACATAACCAACAGAATTGTTTGGTGTTGCATCTGCAGTGACACCAAGCTCAAAACCAAATGGGGAGGAATCCTCATGCTCAGGAGAAGATGATTGCCAAGCATGATCCCCATAAAAGGATTTATTCTCGTACAAGTTTCCCAAACCTCCATCACGTATGTTGTTTGGGACAGAATATGAAGATGCTGTGCCAACGGTGCCTCCATTGTTTCTACCAAAGCCTGCCCTACCACCAAAATTGTTTTCCCGGATGCCATATCCAAAATTTCCACTGCTGAAGGAAGCATTTCCTCCTCCACCTTGGGATGAAGTAGGAGAGGAACCCCAAATTTCCCCAATATTTCCAAGACCGCCAGCTAACCCTGAATTTCCAGTTCCTGAGCCAACAAAGGCATTTGACATCATTGTGTTCGCACCATAGTTGAGATTCCCGTTACCCCATAAATTTCGATTACCAGTATTCAACATAGGCCCATTTCCAGTAACACCCCCATCGTAGCGAACGGGACTACCAAAACGATCTGTATTTCCACTATAATAAGAGTTCAAACCACGTCCATAGCCAAAGCCAGATTCAGCACTTGCGCCAGAGGTTACACCGAACCCCGAGTCTGAATTCAAACCCATGCTGTAATTAGATGGGCTGTAGGGGGGATATCCACTTCGACCTATAGCTACAGGACTAAATCGACCTTCCATTCTCATCCCATAGGCACTCGGAGAGCTAGAATTATGCCCTGGACTATAAGCGTTAAGGAAACTATTCACTCTGTTCAGCCCGTAGTTGAAGCCACTTGATTGGTTTCGCATTGGTCCAGGAGATAACTCCTTTGGAACAGCACGCTTAACCTCAACCATTTTTCCATTAAGTTCATGAAAAGTTTTGAACAGTACTTTATCCACCGCTTCCTCCAAATCATAGGTAATAAACCCAAAACCTCTAGGCCTTTGAGTATTGTGGTCATACATCACGACCACATCTGTTATTGTTCCAAATTGATCGAAGTACCTCTTGAAGTCACTTTCTGTGACTGAGGATGCTAAACCTCCCACAAAAATCTTTTTTGTACGAGCAGGACTAGGGGACCCCTGGATGCTGCCATTGTTTCTGCTGAAGTTTTGATGATCATCCCTAGGAACAGCCTTCTTTGCCTCCACCTGATGAAGAAACCATTATAAATTAATTTATCTGCCGCCAAGTTTTCATTTAACACATGAAAGATAATCCCTTAATTTTTTTAAGAACAAAAACAATGACAGAAATAAATTGCATCTTCACCTATATAGGAAAAGTTGGCATGGATAAATTTAAAGTAAACCGAAATTACTAGTGCAGTACCAAACAAATGAAATGAGATATTCTCATATTGTTGAATCACTAGCATATGCCTTAAGAGTCAATCTTGATATATCTCAAAACATGCTGCAGTAAAACACTACATTAAATTCAAACAAAGGAAATTATTCTATGGCAAAAGAACTAAGTAAACCAAAGACAGAATGATAAAATCACTAGAAAGTTGCAAGCATTGAGCATATTTTTTTTTAACCAACATCTGAGCACGAACATGATACCAGCATACGTCCCGATGTTTAGTCCCTTTAAAAAGCAACATCTTATGTTTAATCAACTATATAATTTCCGTTTAAACAAACTAAAACCCGCTAACATAGCCTAGTAGAAGCAATGTGTTCCAAACCCTGTATCTTGATTCCTAGTCTTTACCTATTTCCTGAACAGTCTAAATTATTTGTTTTGAGAGAATGGCCCATCTTTTGTAAAGGGTTTGTCACTAAATACAAACCTCATACCATGCCATCACGAATGCTAAAAAATTTGCAACCGAAGGTCATATAAAAATATGTTTTATCTTGGCATATGAGAGTGCACAAAACAATTAAAATGCCAGCATGCATGTATATCCTGCAGTACACACAGAAAATGAAAAAAAGTTATTATCTTCTCTTCTCTGTTTATTTCACAAGAGTGCATAGAATAACTGAAATGACGTTGTGTATTGACATTACTAATAAACATATATAATTTATGACATACAAGAAACTCCACCAACAAGTTGCCCATTTTCTGAATGGCATTGACTGGATTCAACAAATACAAAGCAAAGTAATGCAGCACTAACTTCAATTGGAAAATGCTGCACAAAATGAGGATGCAGGACTTACAGTTCTTCCATCTATGACGTGCCTTTCCTTGACAACTTTCTCAGCAACAGAAGCATTAGCAAAAACAACAAAACCAAAACCACGGGCACGGCCAGTGGCACGATCCTTCATTATCACAGTTTCTACCACTTCACCAAAAGTTTGGAAATACTCTTTCAGACGCTCTTCACTGGTGTCCCAAGAAATTCCACCAATGAATAACTTTCCAGGTTCCATTTCCATTCTCAGCAACACCTGATTTCCAATCAAACAGTCAACTTGCAGTCAATTAATTCTACTCCAACCAAAAGCATAACGTTATTGTATCCATCAATACATAGGCATATTTGCATAATCACCAATAAAAAGAATCAAACAATCTCGGTAAATGTAGAGAGCAAACGAGGGATCCACTAGCAAGTGAAGCTAGATCAGTAAACCAGTTGATATGACAATTAAATTCCATATATTGGACAGCTCACTCAATATAGAATCAGTCATTGCAGCAAGAAAATCCAATCATTATGAAACGTAGTAATGCAGATGAGTAAGGAAAAACATACCTTAAAGAAATAAAAAACAACAGAAACCTGGAGATTCTCCTAGTTAGATGAGAAATGGGCAATCTTTTCTGTTCAACAGGAGACCATCTGATCTTTAACAGATCGAAAATCAACAGCACCCACAATCCAAAACCCCCTGAAAAAGAATATAAAGAATCAAACTTTGACTTGAAACGAGCAGGAAAGATCAATACATCACAAAATATGAGCGCGTATCTACCAAATAATCTAAGAGCAGGAGAAAAATGGATTCAATTCAAGATCTGAAAGGAGGCATAGATAGGGAAGCAGAGGGCTGAAGGCCCTCTTCTTTTCTTCTCTTTTTCTTTTTCTTGTTTACCAAAATTCAGTGCTTGTTAGAATTGCCAGAGCTTACACATACATACATATATATAATATAATATAATATATAATTTATTTATTTATTTAATATATGTTATATTGTTATGTGATAGAGAGAGAGAGAGAGAGAGAGAGAGAGAGAGAGAGAGAACCAAGATAGTGTGGCCCGTGGAGATCGATTTTCACATCCAGAATGGGTAAATATAAGAGTCGATTATCTGCGTGTGTCGTGTGTGAGATATAACTTATAAGTATTTCTGTATATATGTAGTTTATAATATTATGTGTGTGTGTGTATCTGTGTGTGTATCTGTGTGTGAGAGAGAGTGGGAGAGAGAGCGATCTTTGGCTATCCTCTCTCGTGTAAGAAATGTAGGAGAGGAGACGATGGAAGTGGTGACTAGGCTGTTCCTCAGATTTTTGAAAATTTGCAATGGATATATTAGTAAGTGAAATTGTGATGTGACCAATCAATTTCTAATATTTTCGTTTTGTGCCTTCTATTTTAACCATTTGTGTCATCAAGGTCAGTCATTTTCAAATGGCAAATCTAATACACATGCTACATGTACATTCCAGTTATTAAAACATGTTACCACATTCATTAGGCCTCATTATATTATAGCTAAATTATATCTCATATCAACCATATACTAAACCCATCTTAATACATACATACCAATACTACCTGAGAGCATCACTTGCAATATAGATTACGTATAAAATTATAAAGATTGCTTTTTAGTATTTTTAATCGATCTCTATAATAGAGCCACTTGTAATAGGCAAGGTTAGGTACCAATTTTCATATTAGTGTTTCTGCTCAAAAAAAAAAAAAAGCAACATATTAGTGTTCAATTGTAATAAGAAAAATGGAAATATTCAAATATATCCACTTGTGAAAAGTTCTTCATCCCAAATTTTAAATTACTTTTTCTTTCCAAAAAATTTATTTTAATTTTGATACTCTTCTTTAGTTGGTATACAATCCAATTTTATTTGTAATTTTTATTTAGGAGAAATTACAACCACCACAATATTTTTACATGTCTATTGCACATCGAGTCCTTTAATTTTAATTTGAAACTTCAGAATGAAACTGCAATTCAAGACGTATCTAATAACGATGTCTCAAAGTTGCATTGTTTTAAAATTACATACAACAGACATATTAATATGACAAATGCTATAAGGATAAAATAGTAAATGATAATGATGCAAAACAAAATGCAGAACTCATACGAATTGCAAAAGTTAAAAAAAAAATGTTTGCAAACTATGGTTTAAAACTACATTCTCTATATGCTATTTTGTAGACATATATATATATATATGTATGTATATTATCTACAAGTGAGTTTTAAGTATAGGAAAATAAAACTGAGACATGCTTGCTTCATGTGGAGGCAAGGGACGAAATATAATGGACGGTGGCACTCTGTCCTCACATGCTACGAATTTAAATTTGTTTGTCAGTCACAATATCTAATTATTAGTAATTTATTTACGCCCAAACCTATACGTACCTTTTTACAGTTGGTGACTTCCACAAAATATCCTGATTTTTTTTAAATAATCTGCAAAACACAGTATATATAGTAGATAATTGTACTGTAGATAAAGAAAATTTGAATATTATATATAATATTTTTATTGATTTTTATATATTTATTTAGTTTTAGAATCTTATGAAATTTAAAATTAAATAAAATATTTAAATAATTAAGGTATTATTATATGATGAACATCAAATTTCTCAGCCCTAATCTCCTCCCTACAACTATAAATAGTGTCTCATATTAGTTGAAAATTACACCAGAAATCATTTGAATAGTTCCGGAATTTGAATAGTTCTGGAATTTGTGAAGAAATTTCATAAGTGAAATTCTCTCAAATAATTAAAAACATTCTTCACCAAATTCGTTCTGAAGTCAACATTTGATCCATAAGCAACACAGTCAGAGACGTTTTAACAAACTATAAATAATATTGTATATGAACAAACTATGAGTTATGAGGTTTAACAATGATCTCTACAAATTGAGATCAAGTATGATATTTGATATTTGATTTTATCAATTTAATACGATAAATTTTAAATTTTTAGGAATTAAATATTTTTGAATTAAAATTGAATTAAATATATTAAACAAATATAATAAGATATTTTAATATATTAATTTAAAATATTTTAAATTTTTTAGTTAATTAAATATATTAAAAAATTCAATATCCATATCCAAACCCTTTTAATGAGTTAAAATCTTTAAAGATAATGCATTTGATTTTTTTTCAATATTTTTTTTTTCTATCATTCCTCATTTGTATGTGCATGCGTGTGTGTAGATTTGTGAAGTTCTAAAGTTACATATCAATCATCGGGACTATGATGTTTTGTTTCTCCACAAGTGGGTTCATAAAGTTACATATAATAACATATAAAATTCCATTTAGATTGTCTTCGCCTGAGCATTTTTATTATTTTTTATAATATATTATTACATATTCTCATTTTGCATATTAAATTTTCACTTACCATACATCTCACATCGGTTGTAAATTGAAATGTTGGGATATGAGTTGTATAAAAGAGTGGGTAATCTTAAATCGAAACCTCAAATTAGTTCTGCAACTTTTTATAAATTTTATACATTCCACATTGGTTGTAGATTGAAATATCGGGATGTAGGTTGTTGTATAAAAAGGGTGAAAAACCTCGAAATTTTTATTTAATCATTTTTTGAATAAAAATATTTAAAAAATTGAAAAAAATGATTCATGCCTAATTTGCCTATTAATCGTTGTCGTGACCAACTGAGTAATCAGGACCCTACCTTCTCGATTTTACAACCAACTTGGGTATTTCTAATACGGCTAGAGCCGGTAAGGCTGATTTTTCCAATGATGAAAAATACATAAGTAATTTATAATTCAAACGATATAATTCATATATTTATACGCGAAATTCATGATGGAATATAATTTTATTATTGTACATAATTTTTTTTTTAATAACATCCCTTGTGCATCGCACAGGTGGTATACTAGTTACTATATAAGCAATAGCAGTGAAATCAAGCATGTATGTATATCTAGAAAGTTGAGGAAGTTGATTGGTTCAGTGCGAAACCGAGCCAAACTAACAAAACTAAATAGAAAATTTCTTTATAATTTTCAAATCGAACCAGCCAAAATAATATATATATATAACCGAACTAAACCAAATCATAATTCTTTGATTAGTTTGGTTTGATTTTTGATTTAACCGAAATTTCAATGATTATTATTGTTTTTCCGAAACAATTATATCTAAAGAAAATAACATGCACTCAATAGATAACAAACGATATACTTATTAAATAAGTAAATGTTTTAAAAATTCTAAAACTAAAAAAGTGAAACTAAATAATATTATTTAGGTTTATAATCCCTTATAAATTTATTAATTTAAGTATAATTAATATTAGAATTATAAATTATAAATATAGTATATATATTTTGGTTGGTTCAATTTGAAGAAGTAATTGATAAGCTTTATGCATTTCCCACTTAACTTTAGAGAAGCAACGACAAATGTAAGTGATATATATATATATATATATATATAGTCATGAGAATTATGAACTAATCTCAACCATACAATGCTTTGATCTTAATGGTCCGGATTTAAATAAAAAGGCGGTGACATAATGGTAAATATGAGAAAGTCAAACTTACCCCTGGTCAAAGCTAACATCAGCATCCTTAAATAAAATTTATTTAAACTTTAAACATCCATAACTTCTTCATTTTTCATTAGATTAACGCAAATTATATATCAAATTAAAGCTCTTTTCGTGCTCTTTCATTTAAGATCCATTGTTCATATATTTATTCGAAAATATATTTTTTTGTCCATAATAGCGTGATGTTAAATTCAGAATAACATGACAAAATATTCACGATAAAATGAAAGTATACACATAATATCATGAAAAAATATTCATAACACGCATAAATTTTACTCATAATAGCAGTAGTAGTGTTCGTTAATAGTAGGACATTATCTGTTCATACTAGCATGCATATATATTCATATTAATATGTATATATGTTCATAATAGTATGATAGTACTCTCAATTAGCATAGTGAAATTTATAAGAATAGACAACAGTTTTAAAGTGTTATCTATTTGATTTCTGAAAATAAATTATGCTCAAATATTACAAGTTTGCCACCCCGCCTTTGACCAAAAATTGACCAAATCTTAACCATCTAAATCAAAACAATGGATGATGAGTTCCTAGTTCCCACATGGGATTTAGGTTCTCATTTGATCCATATATATATATGTGTGTGTGTGTGTGTGTGTGTGTGTGTATATATATATATATATGTTAAAGTAAAGTGGGAGAGGTGTGTGAGGGACAGAGGGAATCGCATGTTTGGCCGTCCACGAGATAACCCATCACCATCTCTATTATTATCATTATTTATCAGATTTTAATTTTACCCATCTAATTAAACTCATAATTTGTATGACGCTCACTCCACATGTACTACGTCATTCCTTTGAATTTAATCTTATACTCATTAAACATGCATACATTAATATCACATTGCACAAAAATGCAATGATCAATTATATATATATATATATATATATATATATATGTACATCAAGTTCCAATTAATATGTGACGCACCGAACAAATTACAAGGAAAATTAAACCAGCTAGCTACCCTCTCCAGTAATTTATACTGTAGATTTTATTACATGAATTTCATGCATTTGGACCATTGATATGTACCTCAAATTGGGATATATATATATATATGTATGTATGTATATTGAATAATAAAATGAGATGGAGTTATGCAATTTGTATTGTGCTACACATGTTCTAACTTCTGAAAGCCAAAATTGTAATAGAATTAGAGGAGTCAACACGCTTAACGTGGTAGACTTGGCCAAGAAATACCCATTATTATATAAAATATTAGAATATTAATATTCTTTATTTTATGATTAACTATTTTTTGTTGGAATTATTCCATCATCATCCAACTAATGTACACCAAACTTCAGCAACGGGCAGTTGGAAAATGTTTTAATTTCAAAGTTCGCCGCTTTTACCAGTGTGGTGGAATTAATTAGTACTATATTATTATTGTTAGTAGTATTATTATTGTTGTTGTTGTTAATAATAACAGTAATAAAAAGAATAATAATAATAATAATAATAATTGTTATTATTTGTTTGAATGTTGAACCACTTTTTGATCATCTACCCCTTTCACACCATTTGCCAATAACTAGTGTGATTTAATTTTTATTTTTTACTGTGAAAATTCTTGATGAATTAAACTCTCATTGCAAAATCAAGACTTAATTTGTATGAAATGCTTGTTTTATCGCTTCTACCACAATAACTTTAATTAATTATGACAATGATATGCATATGATTTATTGCATAATATTATATATCAATATACAAATATGCATAAAAGAATAACATAATTGATATGCATATATCCATTGATAATACAACTGATATTTAGTTACATGTCATGACGAAAATAATTGTTTGCCCAAAAGTAGTTTATCATAAATGTATGTACATAGTGGGGATCCTAATACCTTTAGATCCATTTGGTTCAATTTGATTGACTGGTCAATATTAATTGAAATTATCTATGAAGTCTAATTAACATTAGTACATAATTAAAAAATATAACGATCACGTCAAGTAATGCAAATTAGAAGTCAATAAATGAATATCTACAAATATTAATTTATATATGTCATTTTTAATATTAAATTTTATAAATATAACGACTTCAAACTATAGACATAATTGATAGACTTGGTAAAGAACAATGTGTACTCAACGAACTTACGACATATATATGTTCGTCCAAAAATTGTGTTTTACTTCAAAAATTGATTTACTAATGTATGCCGTTTAACATTCGGTATGATTAATCACCCTAACTAATATTATAATAATAGGTACAAATTGGAATAGAATCATGAATTATCCTCACACACAAATATTCCAGTGTCCCCAATTAGCATAATCAGATGCTTTTTTTACTTTATATAAAATGTGTTTCCTTTTCTTTTTTTCCTTTTTCTTTTTAATCCTTTTATATGTAAGGACTAAGGAGTATGTGTTTTATTAATAAATTATAGAAAAATTATGGGTGCAAATTCAGTTCATACAATATACTTACAATATAGAATATGAATAGCCTCCACAAAAATAAATTATAAAAACATAGATAGAGAGA
This sequence comes from Perilla frutescens, assembly GCA_026008535.1. Taxonomy (NCBI): domain Eukaryota; kingdom Viridiplantae; phylum Streptophyta; class Magnoliopsida; order Lamiales; family Lamiaceae; genus Perilla; species Perilla frutescens. The sequence goes on from BRKX01000004.1 coordinate 21,663,242, forward strand.
AAATAATAAAGTATCCGATCGATGTGAGATTTTTCGAAAGATAAACTGATCGATCATAATCAGCTAGATGTTCAGATATCATATAGGAAACAAAAGAGTTGTCAGGTATGATTTGATGATGGTTCTAATCTAGAAGATTGAATTTTTTGAGTTAAAGAGTAGATAGTTTTTTATTAGGGTTTGAATGGTATCAAATATCAATGGATGAAGAGTTTAAAAATAATTTTTATTTTCATCTTCGCAACTTGTTGAAAAGTTTTAATATTTAGTGCTTATTATAAAATGCAATGCTGTAAAACCAATAAAAAGGCAAAATCAATTAGAAATGATACATACTATAGATCAATCAAACTGGTCATGATCAACACGGGTGGGTTATCAGAGAGCTCAATGCAATAAAATAAAAGTTCACCAAAACTCCTATATATATTACTCCATACTCAATAAGACTCATACATCCATCAAACGGGGCATGATCAACATGGGTCAATCCATGTTGACCGGCGTTGACACACAAAAAAAGGGTAAAATTCAGTATCAATCTTTATAATAAAAAGTATCATTTAAAGTTCAAAAAGTACCACTTGTATCATTAAAAAGTAATTGGTCTGCTACTTATCTTATATGAGTTTATGTAGTTCAAATTGTGATTTTTTCCATTCCAATTAATGTTTAGAGTTTAGGGGGGGGGGGGGGGTTAGGTTTTTTTAGGGTTCATGATTTTTAGGATTCATAGTTTTTTAGAGTTTTTTAGGGTTTTTTTTAGTATTTTTTAGGGGTTTTTGTTGTGTTTTTTTGGGGGTCGTGTTGTTTTAGGTTTAGGTTTATTAATCTCAATTAGGGGTTATATTTATTTCAAAAAAATATTAAATTCGTTCACTTTCATTTTAGGGTTCACTAATTCCATTTAGGGTATATATTTATTTCGAAATTATGTTTTTTTTTCAATTACCATTAATATTTGTTTTGAAAAATTAAATTAATTATCGAGCGCAATGCACGAGCCCACGTGTTATCGTCGGGCGAGTGCATTGCGCAAGTCGCTGAATTAACAAAAATCATTAACTTTAATTTTTGGGTCCATTAAATCAATTTTAGGATATATATTTATATTTATTTTTTAAAAAATAAATTAATTCATTTCAATTTTTAGGGTTCACTATTTGTATTTTAAGGTATACAATTTGGGGAAAAAAATCAAAAATAAAACAAAAATAAAAAAAACAATAAAAAAATTGAAAATAAAAATAAAAAATAATTTCTGACGCGTGTACCCCACGCGCCACGCGTGTGCGTGGGGTCCACATGCCTGAAATGAGACAGTTTTTTTTTTTGCTGCTGGGCCTTATTGAATCTGTGCCAATTTGATGAGCCCAGATCCATACATCTAGTGCACATGAGAATGCCCCATAAAAAATTTAATGGCTTAATACTATATAGTATAATGAATTCTTTTAAGTGCTTTGTAAATCAAAATAATTGAAAGGGTTATTATCGCACTAGTAAATGAGCGTTCAATTGCCTGTGAAGGAAAAAAAAAGAATAAGAAATTTAAATATGTAAGTGGTAGTTTCAGATTTAAGTATTAGGGGATGTATTGGATGTGGATTTCGTTGGATTTTAAAGGACTTTTAAAATCCGGGTATATTCAATCCAGACTTTTAAAAGTCCTTTGAAATCCTGGTGTATTCAATCCAAACTTTTAAAAGTCCTTTAAAATCCTGGTGTATTCAATCCAGACTTTTAAAAGTCCTTTAAAATCTTGAGGTATTCAAAAATCCATGGACTTTAAAAAGTCATCGACTTCATTGGATTTCAGCTGGATTTGACGTGAAAATTACAAAGGATGAAATCCGACCTCTAGACACGAGATTTCGATGGAATTGAAAAACCCAGCGAGCGCTGTGTCCCAGCAGCCGGTGAGAAGTTGAAATCGGGCACCCTCACCGTCACCCGACCCCAGCAGCCGCTGGCCTTGCCGATGATGACACTCCAGCGGTCGCTGGGAGCAAGGCCGCGTGATTCACAATTTTTTGAAAAATATACAAAAGAAATTGAAGCATATTATAGTAATATACAAGCTAGGAGACAAAAGTAACAAAATCGAAATTGAAGCATTAATTTGAAATTTGTACACATAAATTGATATTTGTTCTCACAATTAATTAAATATCATGATAACCAAAACTCACGAATTTCCAGAATTCACATATATGAATCTACAAACACAAGATTTTGTATTATGAGAATCTAGAAGCCATAACCGAAATTAAAATACAAATTGTGATGCATGTTTTTGGATGAATTGTGCCGGCGGTCGCTGTTCCTCGGCTGCCTTTTCGAGCGGCCGCTGTTGCTCGGTTCGATTCTTTCACAGGTCTAGCGATCGTTGTGTTCCATCGAGCGCTGAAAAAAAAGGATTTGAAATCCATTCAAATCATACACAAAATCCGCTAGACTCTGCGTGGAGTTGGGAGACTCCATATGGAGTCTATGGATTTTATAAATCCATAGACATTTAAAAGTCTAATAAAATCCAACGAAATCCAAATCCAATACACCCCTAGCTTTATTTCGTTCCAACTAAAATTTAATGAAATCATATCAAGTTAGTCTTTTTTTTTTTTTTTTAAATAATAAAGGCAACCTGGCGAGACAAGCTCTTCTCTACACAGTTTACCTTTTTTTTAGGGAAGCCAATAATAATATTTACAATAACGTATATTTTTGGGGTGAATAATTCAACAACTAAGCCTGATTTCAAATATAGGAAAACGTCTGCTAAAAATTAAATAAAAAGAAAAAACAGTTATTTACTTATTTTTATATCCCGCGAGCGATATTGTCTTCTCCCTCGAGTCTCGACTGACTTTCCCTCCAAGCCAAAAACCCTAACCCCTAAAATCCTCCCATTTATCAAAATCCTAAAACCCTGAAAACCTTCACTTCACACACATCCATATGCATTCATATCATCCAATGATACACATAGCACACTTTGCATTTCTCTGAGAAAACCCACACCAAAATACACTATAGTTTCTCATAAATGTTTAAAGTTTCTAGAATGAAATCACTCCTCGCTCTCAGCCCATCTCTCTCTAATTCCGTCGCCGCCGCAGCTCCTTTCTCTTTCTCCTTCCACTCGCGATCCTCGAATCTTCTTCGCGCAAGAACCAAGATTAACCCCTCGAAAACCCCTAATTTGTCTCCGGCAATATCTGTGTTCAATTCTCTGGCTAGTCATGGAAAACCCTCCAATTGTGGTCAAAGTCGAGGTTTGTACACCGATGACCGTGCATCGGGGGAGATTCACGTGATTGTGGGACCCATGTTCGCCGGGAAGACCACCACCCTCCTTAAAAGAATGAAGTCCGAGAGCAGTAATGGCAGGTTGGATGGATATTTTTTTGTCAGTTAAATTGATTTGCGAATGCATTGCCTTTGGTGAATTTTGTTGGTTTAGTTAACTAATTAATATTTGTGCTATAGCTTTCAGCTCATTTCTATAACAATGCTCAATGTTGGGTTGCAATTGTGAAATGTACACATTTTTCATTGTAAAGATAACAATTTTGAGTCATATGGATATTGAGGGTTGTAGAAATATCTGCCTTCCGTCCCTGGGCCTTCTATAAGTTTGGATTCTTATCCTTTAGTTCAGAATTTTGGACTCGACTCTATTTTGAGTTGAATGGTTGGATTAATTGTCACTATTGAGATATTCCCAGATTTCAGGACAACAGCAAAAAGAATTCCGGCCACTTGGATAGAACATTAAAGGATCTCTGTTTCACTGGGAGAGTTAAAGAAGCTGTTGGAATATTATGCTGCACAGGAGTGCAAGTACATTCTGAAACGTATTCACTTGTCTTGCAAGAATGCATTTTCAGGAAGGAATATAAACAGGGCAGAAGAATTCATTGGCAAATGGTGGTGGTTGGATTTATTCCTGATGAGTATCTAAAGATCAAGATTCTGATTTTGTATGCAAAGTCTGGAGATTTGGAATCTGCACACAATCTCTTTGACATGTTGCTAACGAAAACTTTGATTTCATGGAATGCATTGATTGCAGGATACGTACAAAAGGGGGTGGAAGAGGTGGGCTTGAGTCTGTATCACAGGATGAGACAACATGGCTGGATGCCAGATCAGTACACCTTTGCATCTGTATTTAGGGCCTGTTCCTCCCTAGCCATCCTGGAACAGGGAAAACAGGCCCACGGCGTACTGATTAAGAATCAAATTAGCAGAAATGTTATAGTTAATAGTGCACTTATGGATATGTATTTCAAATGCAGTAGCCCCTGTGATGGGTTTCGAGTATTTGATAAGTCTTTGGAAAGAAATGTTATAACTTGGACTTCGTTGATATCTGGATATGGGCTGAATGGAAGAGTATCCGAGGTTCTGGATACTTTTCATCAGATGATAAATGAAGGCATCAAGCCAAACCAAATCACATTGCTTGCTGTACTTTCTGCATGCAGCCATGGAGGACTGGTGGATGAAGGGAGGGAATACTTTTCTTCAATGATGAGAGACTATGGTGTTCAGCCAAGAGGAAAACATTATGCAGTCATGGTTGATCTTTTGGGACGTGCTGGTAGATTAGATGAGGCATACACATGTGTCCAAATGTCATGTTATAAAGAGCACCCAGCAGTTTGGGGTGCTTTACTTGGTGCATGTAGAATTCATGGAAATATGGATATGGTGAAACTTGCTGCGAAGAACTTCTTTGAATTAGAACCAGAAAATGCTGGAAAGTATGTAGTCCTGTCTAATGCTTATGCGGCTTTTGGTTTATGGAAGAATGTCGCCGAGATTAGGAGGGTAATGAAGGGGTCTGGGATAAAAAAAGAGCCTGGTTATAGCATGGTAGAGGTACGAAAGGAGGTTCATTTCTTCTTTATGGGACATAATACTCACAGTGAAACTGAACAAATTCATGGGCTGATTAGAGAATTAGCCATTATAATGAAAGATGCTGGTTATGTTCAGGATTCGTATATTGATTGGAGTAAAATATAGTGGCCTACTGTGACTGGATATCTATTGGTATTTAATATATTAGAAAATCGAGAATTGCAATTGAGCTACTTTTTCAGTAGCATAAATGCTTATCAGCTGTGAGACATGGAAAATGTTTGATGGATGTGCCATATTGTCAGTAAGCAACTAATCAATCCCAACAGTTGGACTACTATGTTGAGAATAAATACAAACTTTCTGCTCAAGGACAACATGGTGGACAATTTATGCAGGTAGGGTGTAATGTATATCTTACATGCCTGTGATTCTCAGTTTGGGCGGGAAATTAGCTATTATGGGCAGTATGATTACGAAGAAGTTGTGGGTACAAAAAGGAACGAGCCTTTTGTCCATATGGTTTGTTTGATGGTCACTTGGAGCGTCATGAAACGAAGCCTTTATCTGCTGATTTTGACTTGATGCATGTTCTTTAATGCTTGGTGGTTCATTATTACTCTTTTATGTATCTTCTAAATGTAATTTCATCTCTAGCTGTGGTATCAAATCTTAATTGGGCTTATGATTTTGCAGAAGTGTAGCCATAATAAAATCGAACAAAGACAATAGGTATGGGCTAGATTCTATTGTGACGCATGATGGAGAAAAGTTGCCGTGCTTGCCTTTAGCTGATCTCTCATCAGTTCGAGAAAAGCTGGGTACTGAAGTGTATGATAAGGTACTGCTCTTGACTACAATTATTGCATTTCTCACTCTTTCTTGTCCATCTCCTCTAACCAGGAAATTCCTACATGCAATTTAAAGCAGCAGCAGCAGCAGCTAAAATATCAAACAGCTGATAATATATTTGCTAATATTTTCTGTTTGCCCGACAAACAGCTAGAGGTGATTGGTATTGACGAAGCTCAATTTTTTGATGACTTGTACGACTTCTGCTGCAAAGCTGCTGATCATGACGGGAAGACGGTTATAATAGCTGGGTTAGATGGTGATTACTTGAGGTAGCACTTGATAGTCGAGTTGGTTGATCTTAGACTAGTAACAAATGGTAGCCTCTCTGACATGTTGGTATCTCTTTTCTTGTTATTATGGTTGACAGAAGGAGCTTCGGTTCTGTACTCGATGTGATCCCCATTGCGGATTCTGTTACAAAACTGAATGCGCGATGTGAGGTTTGTGGTAAACGTGCGTTCTTTACACTGAGGAAGACGGAAGAGACGAAGACAGAGCTTATTGCAGGGGCTGAAGTATATATGCCTGTGTGCCGTAACCATTATGTAAGCGGGCAAGTGGTTAAAGAGGCTACCAAAGCTGTCCTCGAGTCTCAGAACCTCAAGATTAGCTCGCTTTTATAGGAGAGGCGATGTATTCATATCAAAATCTTTATGCCTTTTTTGGTGTTCATTTCTATTATTTGACTCAAATTTCCTTTGTTGGTTTCAGCTTTTTTCATTAACTCGTAGCAAGAAAGTCTGTAATTTGTAAATGTAAATCAAACCGAATACTGGATTTCAGATTCCTAGATTTTGTTAACGCGTGATGAGCTAGATTGATGGTGTCGAATTAGTTATTGATTATCCTATTAACTTAATGTAAACAAGATGATGAATAATTAATTTTTAAAAAAATTGATTTAGAAAAAAAAAATTGACAAAAGAAATTAAAACAGATTTTGCTTTCATTGAGAGTCGAACTCAAGACCTCCCGCTTACTAAACGGGTGCTCTAACCAACTGAGCTATGAAAGCTTCGTTGAAAAGTAGTAAACTTCAATAAAAATAACCATATCTGCATAAAGAGTCAAAATTTTACGCTTTATAGCCTAGGATACCATTCCAATTTCCAACAATCATACAAAACTTGCTTCAGAATCTTAACATAAGAGGTACCAACATTATAACTAGTACATATAATCATCAGTTGTTTCTGATGCTACACCATGACAACACACTAACTATTCCATTACAAAATTCTCTTCTTATCAGAATAATCCAACATCAAAGCCCTCTCTTTCGACTCTTTTCGCCATTTGGGTTGAACTTGAACATCATCTTTGAGAAGAGCCAGCACGATCTTCCCGCTCATGGTTTGGTTTAGTTCTTTGAAATGAGACTTGAGAGATTTGACTAGAGACTCGTGGAGATCGCTAAAGCCATGTTCCTGAATTTAAAGTTTTTAATAGTTAAGGATGCTAGTGCTAGTGCTAGTAGTAGTAACTAATAATATAATCGATGATTGGATAAAAATGAGCAAGTGTGTGTGCTACTACCTTAGTCTTCTTCAAAGCTGTTTGAATCACATAGTTCCCGAATTGATTTTGAGCAATTTGCAATGATGCTTTTGGAGTTTCAACTATTTCCTGCACCACAGAGGCTATTCCATAGTCCGAAGCTTCAATGCATTTCTCCACTACATGACTGCCTCCTTGTTGCTTTGCCAGTTCTACACACTCGCCTCGGAGCCTTGACACGATCCCTCCAGTCACACCATCATTCTTAAGCGTCAGTACATTCTGCACCACATAGTTCCTGGATAAGAAGAAAGGCCATCCATCATCAGTTGACATATCATCATCCATCATAAAGCAGCAAAACAAGTGAGGCAGTACCCATAATGATCATAGGAGAGATGAACTGAGCAATCTGCTATTTCATTGAGAAGCCTTGATCTTTGTTCACCAGCAATCGTGTTGATGAGTTCGTTTAGTGCTCTGCATCCCACTTTATCTGTGGCTAATTCTTGGCAATGATGTATTGCTTTCTCATAGAGTACCTTGGCACCACCATATCATTCAAAGAGATGAATCTAGAATTACATATGAACTATTATCAGAGAGAGAGAGAGAGAGAGAGAGATGCGGTTAATTATTATTACCTTATTATGCTGATTTGGGAAATAGATGAAGCAATTTTGAATCACCATCCTGGCTGTTTCATCAGTCATTAAGGCCATAAATTGTGTGGATAGAGCTTGTGTCATGCTTAAAGCATTACAAGACTTCTTGAGCCTTTTGATGAGTCTGATGATTGAGCTTGCTCTGTGAAAAGTGAAAACAATGATGCACAATCAATGAACGGCACAGAAAAGGATAATTAATTAAAACTGGAAGCAGTGAGTACCCTTGTTTGCAGAATGCAGCACTTATGAAGAAAGAGGTGCATGACAACACCTCCGCAACAACTGAATCCAACTGATCGCCTCTGCATGCGTCGACGAGCTTTATGAATACACTGGACAATGCTTTATCTGTCATCAGATCAAAATAAGAGCCCCGGAGTGTGATGAGCAACATGCCTATCTCCACACGATCTCCCCCCTCCAGAATTTCTTGCAACAAACTTAAGTCAATTGAAGCTGCGAGCTCTGCAAAAGACTCGATTCTTCGCTGATTCCTGAGGTAGATAGAACTAGAAATAGAACTCGAACCCGGGGCATAATCATAAACTCCATTGTTTGTTAGTTCCCTCAATTGATAATTCTCAGAGTTGTAAAGCGATGTAGGCCTAAAACTTGAGCCTTCTGGAAAGATGGGATTGGTTTTGACATAATTGGACGTTGATGGATAACCGCAGAAAGACTCCATTCCTGCTCTTTCCCAACCCAAAGATTCTGGTTTCCACACATCACCACAATAATAATCTCTGTAATCTATGATTCTCCCCTGCCCGTGATCTTGCCATAGTTCTTGCCCTACAAAACAACAGCGACCAAGAAAATTTAAATCAAATATCCCAATCAACTTTTTTACGTTGATACAGATACTGAATTATCCGGAAACAGGGGCAAGAACACGAATTGAAGAATACCTTGAGTCGTATAGAATTCGTGAGCCCAGATGTTGTTATGATCAAAGACAGGGTTTTCCGACAACCATTGGAATTTATCAGAATTTTCTTCAACTACATCGCACTGATTCTTGATTTTCTTTGAGGGGGAATGTGCTTGCGGAGTAGGGATGGCGGCATTGTTAGTTCGAGAAGCCTCCAAATTGCCGTCTTTGCGCAACTTGAAACTCCCAAAATACTGAATAACATCTCTAACATCAACAATTCCACCACGGTTTTGCTCATGATTAATCTCCATGCAGGTAGCGAGGGAAGAGCGATGATGATGATCGAGAAATATTTGGTGAAAAAATTAAGTAAAAATTGTGGCTTTTTATGGTTTAATAGATTTTCTGTGGTAAATTGAATCCGAGTTCAATTAGGATTTTGGATAGACTGTAGTGTATTACTGCATCGGCGATAATGCCGTCTTAAATAGAACGTTTATTTTTTGTGACGAAAAAATAGACGTTATTTTGAATTAGAGTCTGATGACTCCCCACTTCTAATTGCGCTAGAAGACTTGAGAGTTATAATCAATCTTTGCTTTTCTAGTTATGGTACTTATAAGCATGGGGAGAATGAAATATTAATTTATGATATTTAAGAGATATGCTACGTTAGATTTTTATCTGGCGTCGTAATATATAATGTAATCAAAACTACTATAGTAATAAAAATGTGTGTAATTGAATTCAACACGCAGAGGTTGAATTTTGAGCACTCTTGCATCCAAAAATTCATAAGCAAATCTGTTTAAGGCAATTGATGAACTGTTATGTTGATCATTGAATGCTTCTTCAAATTTGCTATCCATTCTGGGATATGATTTAGAGTTACACGGCTGACTACTTTTTCTAAGTAACTTACATGTAAGGACTGTGAGGATTACTTCTATGCAATGGATGCACGCGCTCGATTTTTTTTTTTTTTTTTTTTTTTTTTTTCTGTTTTTTACATACATACATACATATAGGGTTGGGTTCCAGAAGGAACCATACCCCATGTGGAAACTGAGAACCGATCTCAGCTACAGATTGCTCTGATTTGGACGGCCAAGATTTGTTCCAAAATTAAAAAAAAAACGGTGGCATTATTGTAATATTTATGAAGTTCGCTGCCCCTGAAACTTACCGAGGTTAAAATTGGAAATTTGACACTACATGCAATTTCAAACGTTTTGCAGAGAAAAAGCTTTCTTCCCACCATAGCTGCTTGAGTTCCTCACGCGAAATCAGCAAAATCGTCGAATTAAACCGTTCAAATCATCGCAAAAGCACGAAGAACATTAAATTTTCGATCAAAAATCATGAATCCTCAAGGTAATATATCGTTCTGTTTAGCAATCTCGTTCCCTATTTTAGCACTGTCGTGTCGTATTTTAGCACTAGCATGACACATTTTTAACATTACAATTTTTAGCATTTACAAAAAAAAAGTCATCGTCATTGTCAACAACACTATGAATATAGTTTTAGCAGTGTCATTCATATTTTAGGATTCAGATTATGTTTTTTTCTCATTTTTATTGATTTAGGAGTTTCATATTTTAGCACTCTCGTGATTTATTTTAGCATGGTACTTATACACTTGTTTCAGCATTATCATAGCACTTGTGCACTTATTAGATAATATTTTATCATGTTGTTTTATTTTAGCATTAAAATTATCTTTTTTTAGCATTGATATTGATTTAGGAGTTTCTTTTTTTTTTTTATTTCTCTTTTTTAAACATAAAACTCTTGTCCATTTGTGATTCAAATTCACATTTTCTTGCTTTTAGCACTCTAGTTTAGAGTTTTAGAACTGTCATCTCATGTTTTAGCATTCAGATCATGTTCTTTAGCATTGTAATTGATTTAGGAGTTTCATATTTTGTTTCTTTTTTGTAAACATAAAGCTTTTGTCCATCTGTGATTCAACTGCACATTTTCTTCATTTTAGTACTCTATTTTACAATTTTAGCACTGCCATCTCATATTTTAGCATTCAGATCATGTTCTTTAGCATTGTAATTGATTTAGGAGTTTCATATTATTTTTCTTTTTTGTAAACATAAAACTCTTGTCCATCTGTGATTCAACTGCACATTTTCTTGGTTTTAGCACTCTAGTTTAGAGTTTTAGCACTGTCATCTTATATTTTAGCATTCAGATCATGTTCTTTAGCATTGTAATTGATTTAGGAGTTTCATATTTTGTAAGCATAAAGCTTTTGTCCATCTGTGATTCAACTGCACATTTTCTTCATTTTAGTACTCTATTTTACAATTTTAGCACTGCCATCTCATATTTTAGCATTCAGATCATGTTCTTTAGCATTGTAATTAATTTAGGAGTTTCATATTATTTTTCTCTTTTGTAAACATAAAACTCTTGTCCATCTGTGATTCAACTGCACATTTTCTTCATTTTAGCACTCTAGTTTAGTGTTTTAGCACTGTCATGTCATATTTTAGCATTCAGATTCTGTTCTTTAGCAATTGTTATTTTTGTCTACTTAACTGTATTATATAAAAAAATTATAGGTGCTAAAAGGACTAGAGAATTTGAAACTAGCACACACAAAAGAGCAAAAACTGCCCCGAATATTGAAGATAATAGATTTATTGATAGATATAACATATATCCATTATTAGAAGCGACAACATCGCCATCAACTCTATCAGATGCTGTAATGCAAATGAACAAAACACAAAGGGAAGCAGTGAGACAACTGGGATTTGGCAGCATTCTTTGCTTGGATATATATGATTTTCCTAAGAGGATGAACTACTGGCTGCTCGAAAACTTCGACCCAGTATCAAGAGAACTTCAATTGCAACACAGAAGAAGATTGAGGATTGAAGTCTCTGATGTGTCTATGATCTTTGATTTTCCCAGAGGAGCACAAAAGATACAAAAGACTGTTAGAGGCCAAATATGCCAGGTCATGCCGAAGGATGAGTTGCTCAGTAGCATATTCTCAGATACAACAGCAGGGGAATGGTTCAAGACAAACTTCATGATTTTGGTGATTATTTCCATGATTGAGAACTCTAAAGATAGACATATTTACAAAAACTTGATGGACTGCCTGGACGAGATTGACAACGTTAGTCAATATGACTGGTGTGAGTATGTCTTGAGATCATTGGTGAACCACACTATCAAGTGGAAGAGCAACAAAACCATGTCATTCACAGGTCCCATTCTGTTTTTATTGGTAAGTGCTATTAATTATTTATTTTTTCTTATAGTGCTTGTATAAACGTTGCAACCATTATCTACATACATTACTCAAAAAAATTGGTCAATTTCGAACAGATGATGTACATGGATAGAGTTGAGGTGTACTTCCAGGAGGTGCCAAGGTATATCCCAGCCTTCAATAGGTGGAACGATACATTGCTTGCTGACAGGCAGGCAACAGAGCTCGCTGCTGGAGATTTCGGAGGTAGCTATCCTTGGCCGGCGTACACAAGGGCTGAGTTCATACAAGAAAATAGAGAGAGAGGTTGTGAGGTTGAAGAAGTGAGAGAAAGAAGTCGAACAAGAACAGATTCCGATTGTGAATGAGCAAGATGTCGGATCAACTCATAAGGTCACATACCATCACTAATATATTTTTATGTTGCTAATTTCTTTGTTTAGAATCATCACTCAATTCTATTTTTATAAATGACTATTTACTTATCCGATTTGGACAAAAAATATATCAGAATCAAAGAGAACAATTGGCAGAAGAGAGATGGCAGCAAGACAAAGGGAAGGGTTTAGCTGTTGAGATCCCTGAGACAGAGACATGCAGTTCAAACAATCCAGTAAGCATTCACTAATAATATAATTTAGCATTCTTCATTCATTGTTTAGCATTGTCATCAAGTTTACTAATAATCTTGAGAACAAAATTTACAATATTGTAAAATGATTGCTAAATTAGGCAATCAAAAGACACAGAGAAGAGGCAGACAGTGATATGCCCACAGAGCCAGCTGAAACACCCAGAGTCAGCAAGAAAAAGGTGTTCACCACATAATAATACCAATATGATAACTTATATTGTTAACAGGTTTTTACTTTCTAATTAACATCTAAAAATATACAGAAGGCAGTAATCCAAACAAGCACAGTCTCCACAAGGTCCAGGGCAACATTGAAGCAAACTGAACATTTTACAAACCTTGTGGACGCAAGAGAGACACTGAGAGCTTCTGAGTGTAAGCTGCACTACTGGGCGATGGAAAACAAAAGTGATGATGAAATGTACTTTTATAATGCATTATTATTAATATAAATAAAAGTTATCAGTGCCATTTTGTTCTGTCAGACTACATTTTGCACTAAATAAAGAATTTTATTCAATATAAGGGAGATTGTTTTGTATTCTGATGAGTGGGGAGAGCTGAGGAGAGATGAGATGCTGAGTTTGAACAAAAACACATACATCAGTTTTGTTGTTATTGATGTATGGAGTAGCATATTGAACCATGCTCAAGCAAAGCTTCCTGAACAAAAGACTCCCAGGAGATTTTTCCTAACAACCAACGTTTCCGTAAGTGAAGAATTTCATAGTTACTATTTTCTAGTTAACTCACTTTATTCTGTTTTAAACAACACTGTACATTCATGTTCAAAATTCTTTATTTGTCTTTATAGAACTACACGGTTGTTGCGCCTTCAAAAGAATGGAATGACCAGAAGGTATCAAAGCTGTTTGTTGACAACATACAACATGAACTGAACACATATCCACATGTGGAAGTAGATAAGACGGACATGGTACATATTCATTATTAAAATTGCAAAAAGTAATCATGATAATAACTAAAATGTACACAATTTTTTTTTGCAGTTTTTCTTCCCGATATTACAATCAGAACACTTCTACATTATTGTCATTGATACAAGAAGAATGGTGGCTGAGATCATTGACAATTCCAATGCCATGGAAGGAGAGCAGGACGACCCACTATTCAAATATGAGCATGTCCCTGCAAGACTCGTAAGAAAAAATATGTATTTATTGATTTTTTCACTAGTGAAATAAAATTAACAAAGACACATTAAATTCAAAAAATAAAAATGAACTAACTTTAATCATAAATTTCAGATCAAGCTCTTTGTTTACTTCTTGAAGACAACTGGCCTTCAAAAACTAACAAAAGAAGTGACTGAAAATATCAAGAGCATGAACCGTCTTCAAATGCCATGGAGAACTTCAACAAACAACACTGATTGTGGGGTCTTTGTAATACGTCATATGGAGACGTATATGGGAGATGCTGTGAAGAATTGGAAGAGTGGAATAAGAGCTAAAAATCAGATGCAACTGAGATACTTAAGGATCAAGTATTGCGCTGCCATTCTTACTGCAGAATGCAACATCCACAGGCAGATGAGCATCAAAGAAGCAAGACTCTACTTCCAAGCATCTTCTAAAGACAACCCAATCAGTATTGAAAACCTCTACCTAGAAGATGATAATGAATGAACAACTTATATATATGTAACAAATTCTATAACTGCTTGGACAACTTTTAAATTTCCTATTTTTGTATTATGGGAATGCTTATGGATTAGTATAATAATTTAAAATTTTATGTCAAAAGTTCAGAGCTTTGTATGCTAAAATTATGAGTATCAGTGCTAAAATTAAAAATAGCGGATGCTAAAACTTCTACTCACACTGCTAAAGTAGAACCCACCAGTGCTAAAAAATAAACTAACAGTGCTAAACAAGAAAATATCAATCCTAAAATATAAACAATCATTCTAATGCTAAGACAAATAATGCTAGCATCAATCACAATTACACAATTTAAAATTTTTATATATAATTGTAAACCATGATAGCACTGTCAAAGTTTCAGAGGTTTATATACTAAAATTGTGAGTAACATGCTAAAATTAAAACTATACCTTTCATTCTATATGTTGGTTGTACACATTATAGTCCAAATTCACTTTTCTAAATTCTCATACAAATCAAAATCGCAGCTGCTAAAAAATCCACACACACTGCTAAAGTAAAACCCACAAATGCTAAAATACAAACTAGCAGTGCTAAAATATCAATCCTAAAATATAAAAAATCATTCTAATGTTAAGACAAATAATGCTAACATAAATCCCAATTACACAATTTAAAATTTTAATACATAACTGTAAATTTTGTATTTATTTATCGACACTATATATTTGAAGAAAATACATAATTATTTTTCCAAATAAACAAAGTATAAAAACTTTCACACATGCGGCTAAAATAGAATCTACTAGTGCTAAAATACAAACTATTAGTGCTAAAATAAAACCTACCAGTGCTAAAATATGGAATATCAATGCTAAAGTATAACCTATAGAAAAAACAAAAATCTTTTTTTTTTTCAAATAAAAAAAATAAAAACTGATAATAAAAAAAAAGAAAACAATAATAATAAAACCCGCTCCGAAAAAAAAGGTAAAAACCCGCCATCTCTTCAATTCTCAATACTTAACTTCTTCAAAACACACACACACACACGCAAACATTTTCCATTCCAAAAACTTCAAACAAAGACAAAAAAGAATAGGGTTTTACGAGCGATTAGATTCAAAAACATCAAACATAAAAAATCGATATGGAAAAATCACAAAGCATTAAGAAGTTAAAAACTGGTGAAAAGTTTTACAAAAGAAGGAAGAAAAACGACAGCGGGAGCGACTCTTCAACAAAGAAGAGAAAAAATGAAGAGATGGAGAGCGAACAAGGTATGCAATACATTCTTCTTCCATCATCATAAAAATAAAGTAGTGTGTCTTTCATTTTTGTTCTAACAAAAAAAAATTGCAGAAAGTCTAAATAAGCACGAAACCCCGATAAAATTTTAAATATATGAAAATTGTTATCGTTTACTGAAAATAATCACATGTACACGTAATCAAATATTTGGAATGCATATGCATTGTGCAAACTATGTTCCATGTCATGATTTCCTTTTAATGATATAAACATTAATATCGTAAATGATTTCTGTGTTCACATGTAGCATCACTATATTAGAGAATGAATTAATGATTTCTGTGTTACTGACATATTAGGAAATAGCATCAAGGAGATTTACACTTAGCATAAGACTTCTTATCTTTATAATGATAATAAGAAAATGCTTCCATGCTCTGTTTTCGTTATAATGATAATATAATGTTAATTAAACGAACTATAACGTGTTCTCCTTCCATTGTTAATATAGATCTTAATTTTTCATTTTAGCACTAGTTTTCTACACAATTAGCACCAATGAGTTCTATTTTTTAACATCAACAATTTGCAAATATATATAAAAAATAATAGTATTAACAAAACTATACATATATAGGTACCAGCAAAAAGAGAAGATCCACAGAGGATATTAATATATCAATAACTAAGGAGATGAGATCAAAGAATAAACATGATGTCAATGCTCTCAAATCTCGGTCAAGAACATTAGCATTAACATTACTTGAAAGGATAAATGCTACACTAGAGTCAGATGCTGAAGCAACAAGTGATCCTGAATCAAAAAGTCCAGCAGCAAAATCCAAACAGGAAGATCTTCCAGTCCTTAAAAGCAGAACAACACCACGCATCCTATATGATGCAATAAAAAAATTCACAGCTGAGCAGAAGAGTGCTGTTGAATCACTTGGCTTTGGGAGCATTCTGCAATTGAGTATAAAAGAAGTGCCTCAAGTACTGAGCCGCTGGTTGGTTAGCAACTTTGATCCACAAAGCTGTGAGTTGATCCTCCAGAGAGATCGACGGTTGCACATAGATGAAAATGATATATCATTGATCATGGGGTTTCCAAGCGGTGCTATGCGTATAGAGAAGAAATATAGATGTGAAAGATGCAATCTGACAAAGCAATGGCAAGAGAAATTTGCCAGAAATGAACACATAATCCGTCCCATTGATGTTTCAGACACAATGGAGGAAGATAAAGCCGGTGGAAAATGGTTCAAGGTACATTTTATGGTTCTGCTTACAAATAGCCTTATTGAATGCACGGGAAATGGATATGTACATCCACAGCTGGTACACATCTTCGATGATGTTGACAGAATATGTGAGTACAATTGGTGTGAGTACACCATCAGGTGTCTGGTGCAGAAGGCACTACTTTGGAGAAAGAAGAGAGATAAAGGCTACAATGGACCAATCATGTTCTTAATGGTTAGTTTAGTAATTAACGTACATTATTAAAATAAACTTTCGATTTGCATGCTCATGCTAACGTGCATTACATTTTCCACCCCACAGATGTTTTATATGGACAGAGTAGTGTCCTATAACAGAAAAGTTGAACGATCAATTCCAGCATTCAAAGGCTGGACACACAAGCTTCTGCTCAAAAGACAGCAGTTAGAATTAAAATTAGGTGGTTTTGGAGGAGGCCACATTTATGGCCCATATGTAGAAGATGATTGTGGACGAAAGGCTGAGCACAACATCATTCATTTAGAGGCTGGTCCTCAACATGCTGTGGATGCTTATCTTGAGACCAATCTCGGTGCACAATCTGACAATCCTACATTACCAACAGCTAATGATCCTGTACAGGAATATGCTCAAAAGCTAATCGATGACTCCAAGCGAATGGCAGAGGCAATGTCCACATTGATGAAAACAATAGAGGGAGTGCCACAATATATGATGGACAACCTCTTTTTCAAGAAGTCATATGAGACAGCACAACAACTCTTGATCAAGAAACAACCGAGTCCAATGTCGCAGGCATCACAGACTCAGACACAGCCACAAGCAACACCGGATGATGATGAGTTCTGGAGTGATCCAACAAGGATAGCAGCAATTGAGGAGATTGAGAGGGCTCTGGCAAAGCGTGCAGAGCTTGAGAAGATATATGCTGATGAAGGTCCAACATTCAGTCTTGGTCTAAGTGATGCATGGGCTGGGGTACTGAAGGTTACACAAGAAATTTCTCAAGGGGATGTGTTGGATAAGGAAGAAGCTCAAACTGAAACATTTGATGCTGAAATCCTGGAGGATGCAATGAACCAGGTATGGAAAAAATATTCTCATTATTTTAGCACTCTCATTATTTAGTTTAGCACTCTCATGTTTTATTTTAGCACTCTCATGATTTAGTTTAGCACTCTAATGTTTTATTTTAGCACTCTCATGACTAATTTTAGCATTCTCCTGAATTATTTTAGCATTCTCATGGATTGTTTTAACACTGTCATGACTTATATTTATGTTTCTAATACACATACAAAATTAATTGCAGGTAGAGATGCAACATCTCAGTTCAAACAAATCAAAGCCCGATGAGGGTGATGGGGCTTCAAATCCAACAAATGTTCCAGATAACGCTGAGGTGTGATATAGCAATTGAAGTAGCATTCAACATCTTTATCACACTTTACAAGAAAAATAAGTAAAAATTATTAAATGTTATTTTTTCAAAACACATAATACAGACTCTAGCTACCCGGATGGAGACAAGAACCAAAGAGCAGAAGAAGCCAATGGAGAAGCTGATGTCACCATACAGAATCAGATTTGTTGATACAAAGGAAGTACTTAACAGGCAGCAACAAGAGATATTCTTCTGGGTTATGTAGAATGATTCAGAAAGCAAGTATGTGACTTATGCTATGTAAAAATACTTCATAAAAAATCATATTGTATACTGGTATATGACTGCCTTTCTATTTATATTGAATCGAATTATCAGTGAACAAGTCTTGTATGATGACAAACGAGTCAAGCTTGCACGGATTGATATGAGGATGATGGCTGCAAATGAATACATCAGTTCACCTGTTGTGGATGTTTGGAGCACCGTACTGAATTATAATGAAAGAATGCGAGACCCATCCTCAAAACTAAGATTTTTCTATACCACACAGCCTTGCGTAAGTGTATACTTGAGAAGAACTCCATATAAAGTTCTTAAAGTGCACTCAATATAATTAAAAATTGTTCTTCTTGCAGAGCTTCACTGTAGTTGATGCACCATCTGCCTGGGATACTTCCAAAAGATGTGTTTCATTCATTGATAAAATAAAATTTGAGATCGAATGCTGCCCATGGGTATCTTTGAGCAATGTTGATCTGGTATGCAAATTATTTTTACTCATCTTGACATTGTTTACACCCCTTTACAAATTTACATTATTAATGCAAATACTAAGTTTGTTAAACATGCAACAATTATAACACAGAGGATAGTGACAAAGGATGGAATTATCTTCACATTTACTCTTATTTTAGCACTATAGTTTGGTGTTTTAGCACTGTCATCTCATAATTTAGCATTCAGATTATGTTCTTTAGCATTGTTATTGATTTAGGAGTTTATTTTTTGTTTCTTTTTTGTAAACCTAACACTTTTGTCAATCTGTGATTTATCTGCACATTTTCTTGCCTTTTAGCACTATAGTTTCGTGTTTTAGCACTGTCATCTCGTATTGACAACCCATGTTAACTAACTCTGTGTGCAGTTTTTCTTTCCTATCTGCTATTCAAGCCACTTCTTCATTATCTCCATTGATGTGGGTAACTTCAATGTTGAGATTATTGACAATTCAAGTGCAAAGGATAGTGAGAATGATGGAATTAAGATAAAGTACGGCGACATTCCAGAAACCCTAGTAATATATGAATTTGTCACCAATTATTTTTTCTCACTATCTATAGCAATTAAAAATTTTAATTTTTAAAAACATATGCAGGTAAATTTCTTTGCTGAGTTCCTTGCAACATCTGGGCTTGAAACAAAATCAAATGCATTGAAGGAAAAACATCGGACTACCAGGATGAAGATGCCATGGAGAGATACAAAGAACAAGCATGATTGTGGCGTTTATGTCATGAGGCACATGGAGACGTACAGAGGCGGTGGTGTGAAAACCTGGAGCACTGGTCTGAAGAAAGGAAACGACAAACATATGAAATTTTTGAGAGCAAAATACTGTGCTGCAATCATAACTGAAGACAGTAACATGCTGAAGGATGAACATGTGAAAGCTGCAAATCTATTCTACAGACAATCATCTACCCAGGGGGAAATAGTAGTAGACCCCACAAAAATGAAAACAATGAACTGACTTGTTGCATAAGTGGATACAATATTTGTGTTTTTGATAGTATATAGTATAAGTGGATGAATATTTTGTGTTTTGATAGTATATACTATAAGTGGATGAATATTTCTGTATTAATGATACAATATTTGTGTTTTGATAGTATATAGTATAAGTGGATGAATATTTTGTAGTAACTGACACAATTTCTTATTCTTGTCAATATTTTAGTATAAGTACTGGTAATTGAGATTTTAGCACTTGCATTTTCTTTTGTAGCACTAGTTGCAAATCATTTCAAATTCTGAGTTTCAGTTTTTTTTTAGCACTTACAAATCTTTTTTAGCACTTGCCATTCCTTTTTTAGCGCTAGTATATGATTTTTAGATTTGAAATTCTACTTTAGCACTAATGGTTCATACTTTAGCACTTACGTTTCCTTGTTTAGCACTGCAAGTTTCCTTGTATTAATGTATATCTCACATTTCTCCGGACATATATATTCAAAAAGTTGAAATGATGGATCTAAACTATTTGTGGGAAAAAAATACCAACAATAATAAAAAAATAAAAAGAAGTTTGAATGGTTTTGGATCTAAACTCTATGAAATATATGGCACAATGACTTGTAAGGAAAACAAAGGAAAATATTGTCGTACAACCTAATATTTTGGAACTTAAAATTTAAAAAGCATTAAATGTTTTAGCACTTATTAGCACTTGACATTAAATTTTTAGCACTAGTATTTGAATCCTAGATTTCAAATTCTACTTTAACACTGAAAGTTTGAATTTTAGCACTGATGGTTTGTTCTTTAGCACTTACGTTTCCTTGTTTAGCACTGATTTTACACACCTGCTAGAAATATTAAAACCTTTATTAGCAATTCAAAAAATGAAACACCATCTATACCTATTTAGCATTTCAAGAAAAGAATATTGCTATCATTAATAAAAAAATCAGTATAAAAAAAGTACAAAAAATAAAATAAAATGTATCTACTTCTTCCCACAATTCCTAGAATCATGATTGGCTTTCTTCCCACACTTCTTGCAGGTCCGTAAAGGTTTCTTTTTGCGTTAAGCTCTCGCTTCTTCTTTTGATTTTATATGACTTGCACTGCCTTTTGTCTTCACAAGCTCAGGTGGATGCACCTCAACTTCACTAGGTGCACACAATCCATAAAAATCAGAAAATAATCTACTCTTCTTTGACATAGTATCGTCTTCAATATCACTAGATGAAAACCCCTCCCTTAACTCGCGTAAACTTTGCAACAACAGAGACATCTTTGCAGTGTCACCTTCAGCAATAGAAAGACATGCATAAAACTCAGAAATTAATTGGTTCGTAACAATTTTGTTCTCCTCCAACAAAAAACACCGATCACCTAACAATGCGTCTGCTTCGTTAATGAGTGAAGACTTCATCCAACGAGACACAATGTATTTAGAAGGTATTGACTCCAATTTCAAATCTTTGAATAGAGTGAATATGTGGCAGCAGAGGATCCCATCCCTCACAAATTTCAAACAACTGCATGTAGTGGAATCCTTAACCTTGTTGTGAACAACCTTATTTATAGCACCAAAACCATCCTTCACTTCTAGCATCGAAATTGAATCGTTTTTTGAAATATTACAAACACGACAGAGATAACATGCATCTTCAATCTCCTTCTGAACCTCGTAGAACTTATTCCTAGTATAAATAGTGGCAGCATGTTTCTCAAATGTGAATGGGGTCTTCAACTGAGGAATTGATGACTCATCAACGCTGTCCAAGTAGGCATGTGCATGTCTCTGAGTATCAAGTGCGCTATCAAAGTTCATCAGAAACTCAACAAGGTTTGATTTTGATCTAAGAAACCTAGAATAAAAACTGTTCACACTCTCTGAAATTGAGGTAGTCCTGCACAGCCCACTCATCGGTAAATCCCTAAAATATGCAGGTACCCAATCTTCACGAATATCATACAATGACTTGAACCAACTATCGTCTGCCAATCCAAATTCAACCATAATTTCCTTCCATGTCAACTCAAAATCTGTGATGTTTATACAATTAGACCACACAATACTATTTAACCTCTTTCTGAATGTCTCATTCTTTCTGATATGCGCAGGTAACTTATCTGGAACTTTAAACATAATATGCCACATACACAATCGATGTCTGGTATCGGGAAGTACCTGTCTTACAGCAACCTTCAATCCAAGATCCTGATCAGTGATTATTAGGCTAGGAGAAGCACCCATACAGTCCTTGAATTTCTGAAGAACCCATGAATAAGATTCAGCATCCTCACCCGACATTAAAGCAGCACCAAAGGTTACAAGCTTCCCGTGATTGTCCTTCCCGGTGAAGGGTGCAAAAATCATTAAATACCTGCAACAATATAAAAATTCACAAACTTGTGTTATTATCATGTCTTTATCATTGTATATAAAAGATTACAAATGATAACACTATCACCTAACAAATATTCAAACATTAGGTAATAGTGCTAAAAAAGAAAATGTAAGTGCTAAAATATAAACTACAGGTGCTAAAATAGGAAGTGCAAGTG
Source organism: Perilla frutescens (assembly GCA_026008535.1). Lineage (NCBI taxonomy): Eukaryota > Viridiplantae > Streptophyta > Magnoliopsida > Lamiales > Lamiaceae > Perilla > Perilla frutescens. The sequence goes on from BRKX01000004.1 coordinate 21,685,687, forward strand.
CTAAATAGAAAAATACCAATGCTAAAAAAGAAAATGTCCATATGCTAATGAAACAGAAACATACATTAGGTAATAGTGCTAAAAAAGAAAATGCAAGTGCTAAAATATAAACTACAGGTGCTAAAATATGAAGTGCAAGTGCTAAATAGAAATATACCAGTGCTAAACCACCAGAATGCTAAAACTAATAGAACAACAAGTCTAAACAATATAGCACACTAACCTGTTAGTCCTATATGTTGCATCAAATGACACAACATCCCCGAATAGAGAAAAGTTCTTTCTTGATATAGGATCAGCCCAAAACACACACCTCAACTGATCATCCTTGTTCACTTCATAATCAAATGTGAAAGCAGAGCAGAGTTCATGCCTTTTGGACATTTTATCCAACATCATTTGTGCATCTACACCCACAACATACGCCTTGAGATCTCGACTAAAGTTTTTGAAATCAACTGCTGTACAACCTATATTCGAATATCCACCAACAACTTCTTTAAATAATCTAAATGTTGTCACAGGTCCAATGTTTACCCTTGCACAGTTTAAAATAAACATTTGATGTGAAGGATCTATATTCCTATTCAGATTCATAAACTCTCTATGTGTATCCGTAACAAGAGAATGCGTATGTCTTTCTTCAAATAATCCAACACTGTAGCCATCACAACCAATATACTTCAAACCAATCCTAGCCATACAGCAATTCCTCTTCGACACACGACGTCTCTTTTTTTTTGAAGATTCACCAAAATCAACAGATGTGTTCTTAACTCCCTCACAGCTACACAGAACATACTTCCAAATTATAGTACCATCTTTAGACCTCTTTGCAGTAGACAGACGAGTATCAAATCCACACGATGAGGCATACACCTTGTAAAATGTTATACCGTCATCTAAAGTAGGGAAATTCTTGCCCAATGCAGGCTTCAAAGATGGTTCACATTCAGGTGTGTAAAATTCAGAAAAGACGGGTGAAATCTCCAAATTGGAAGAAGCACAATCTGCACATTTATAACATATTTTAAGATCATGATATAAAAATTCACAATGCTGCTAAAGTAGCTTACATAAGTGCTAAAATAGTTCATAGTAGTGTTAAAATAGATAACAACAGTGCTAAAATGTTTCACAGTAGTGCTAAAGTATGTGCTAAGTCAAGGATATAATTTAAACTGATTATTTGGATAAATTCTCATTTATCCACATGGGAAACAAAATGATTTCTTTAGCATAATATGTATATTCCTCTATACATGATTAAAACTGTAAGACAAAAATATAAAATGAACAGATGACAATTATATTTACATATTATTCTCATAACAGCATACAAATAATAGGATGTTAATAAACAATATGACTTCATTCGTATAGCAAATGTCTGACCAAAATTTACTTTTTGCATGGCTAATAATTCATATTGTGATGCTAATAAATATACAAATATACAGAAAATGAAAACACACAATATACAGCATTAAAAACACATGCTCATCGTCAAGATTTCAAAATAACAGCTTAGTAAGGTTCATCAACCTAAAATCAGTGCTAATATAGTTCACATTAGTGCTAAAATACGTTACAACAATGCTAAAGTAGTTCACAGTAGTGCTAAACTACATGTTAAGAAAATATTATTTATAATACTCATTTGTTATTCCAAATTCTGCATTCATCGTACAAATACTCTATTAATAAGATACTCTTATGATACTCAATCGTTTATACAATGATAAAAACTAAATACAAAATGCTAATAATTCATATTATGATGCTAATAACTCTACATATATATAGAAAACCAAAATACACAATACAAAGCCCTAAAAACACATGTTGATCGTCAAAAAATCAAAATAAGCTTTGTAAACCTTGTCAAACAAACGTATAAAAAAATCGCAGCAAAATTACAGAAATTTCTTTTTACTCGGCATCTTCGTCAAATAACAGTGAATAACACAAACTCCAGCAAAAAAACGCGTGAACACCGATTCAGGTGAATAAAATTCGAAGAGAATCGACTGAAATTTCGATTATATAAGCATAAAGAAATTTGATATATACAAGGAAAGAGATTTGAATCGAAAAGGAATTGCAGACCGAAATACATTCTTTCCAAATATAACAGAATTAATAAATTACAAAAATGTCCTTGGCTCATTAAAAAATCGCTGATATTACAATAATGCCACCGCGATTTTTTTAAATTTGGGACAGATCTTGACCGTTCAAATCAGAGCAATTTGTGGCTGAGATCGGTTCTCGGTTCTCACATGGATGTCTAGTTCTCACATGATCCCATCTCCATACATATATATATATAGTTTTTTTTTTCTGAAAAATATACACTCTAAATTAAATTGGTGAACTTAAATTAAAGTAACTTAATTTAATTTTTTGATCCAACTAGCGCATTATACCCGACCAATGCTAACGCGTGGCTGACAATTAATTTTTTCAAAATAAATAAATATATTTCAAATGGAATTAGTGAATTTTAAAATTAAAGTGAATTAATTTAATTTTTTTGATCCGGTGACTCACACAGTATACTCAACTGACACTAACACATACCTTGGGATGAGAAATAGCACTCATATAAGAAGTAAGGATGATATTTTTTAGCATGAGATTTTTTTTTTGGGTATAAATATCTCTCTTTTTAGCATTGGTCGGGTATTTAAGACAGGTAAACTCCTAGGTCTCATGCTAAAAAGAGAGATATTTAGACACATATTTGCTGCAATGGATTCTTAGGTTAAACAAATAAGATGAGTAAAACAAAATACAAAGTGTGGAAGTAAAAGAGAATGAGAAGTTTTGGAGTGTATGTATGTATGGCCACTCAAGTCTCCTCCCTATTGGCTATTAGTTATTACCATCCTATGAATTGATGGCATATACATACATACATACAGACATGTCTAGAAGAACTCGGAAAAAGTTTAAACACCTAAGAAAAAATAGATTTACACGTACAGGTACAGCAATTAACTCTAATAATATAAATAAAGCTACGGTAATCATCTCCATGCAGAAGTAGTCGCCAAAGCTCTGTTCTTCCATCCAAGGTACAAAGCACCATTACCGAAGTCTGCTATTCTGTAATTTGAGCTATACTCTTTCAACATGTCCTTGATCGCATTACCCACCGACGGACTAAGTTGGAGTGGTGAGAATCCAGCCATCGCAAGTCTCATTCTCCACTTACCAAAGAGCTCGTGCCTTTCCACACGCTCGATCCCCTCACACGCTATTATGTTCACTACGTCCTTTGCCACACAATGTTCCTCTGCACTAATCCGTTGTTGATCATCCCTTGAGCGCCCTGCATCTATAGACTCGAACATTGCCGTATAATAGTCCAGGGTCTCACAAAACCGTTGATAGAATGTTGAGGTGTTCGTGTTGGATTCTTGCTCCACTACAGTCACAACCTTGGGTGACAAGCTCTTCACTAGTCTTAGGAGACGGTCCCGGTGGTTCGTCGTGCTCACGCTCTCATCCGGCATGTGGTGCAGTATATAGGGGAAATTCACAGCCAAGGCTTCCCCATGCCGAACCTGAAGATGCTCCAGTTGGACTTCGCACCCTGACATAGCTGCACCATTAAATTCAAATGCCACTCCACATGACTGGGCCACTTGTGCTAATTTCTGACCAACTAGAGGGAGCCCTCCACCCCGAGCATGAGCTGATTGTGAATCGTCAACACCAGTAATGCGAATATATGGGGGCCCACCAGGCCGACGTGCAAGTGCTTGAATCAAAGACACCCACTGACTACCCTGTGCAATCTGAAAATCAATTATATGGATATTGTTTTCATTTTCCATGGCTTCCCCAATGATAACATTAGATGACATGTAAGCAAACTTGTAGTACGGGCAGATTTGATAAAGCACGCCCATGTAAGACATCAATTCGGAACTTGTCGGCTCTTTGCACTTCAACTTTTTGTATATTATGCTTCCAGAGGATAACAATCTAGCCCTGAGTCCTTCCAACATGTATGCGCCTAATCTTTGTGAAGGCTCACCGGAAACTGAAACCATCTTCTCCAGTATTTCCATTAAAGCTTCTACAGCCGATATTGCAACCTGCCTGTCTGACAAAGATATCATATCAGCTTCTGCTACTATTTCAGCACAGGCACCAAGCAATTGTTTCAGATCCATGTGAGGGGCCATTTCCAAGATTCTGTTGTATCTTGTGAAGGGAGAAGGTTGAGTAACTACACCATTGAAGGTTCCACTATCATCGGTATCAGATTCAGGCCCCAGTAGTTCATTCCTCAATACCCACAGTGCATGCAAAAGCTTGTTTTCATCTTCGACCCCAGAAGACCCACTCACAGGTGAACCATAAGTATTATCAGATGGCTGATAGATATCAGATGCATACGAAAGAGAACCCTGGGGAGAAAATGGACTCCTATTTGAAGAGACACTTACAGCTGAAGGTGAACTGTATGTAGCATAATCAGTTGCTGGTGTTGATTCCAGAGTGAAGAATTGCTCAGGGTAAGTTTGAAAGGAAACTTCAGTCCCCTGGCTTCTGCTACCAGTTGAGTCATTGTTCAAAATTTGAAAAGTTGAACTGCCATATGGGTCAATCTGCTGCGTAGGCTGATTGTAAAAACTTTGGAAAGAGGCAGATGTTTGGGATGTTTGCATCTGAGAAAAACTGCTACCAACTTCAGTTAAGCTCGGACAATGGGAGACTAATATCAAAAACTGCTCAAAGGGTTCAGTTGCAGTAGTTTCATGTGTGGTATGATTGGACAGAGGGAACAATGATGCAGCACACAAGCCACGTCATTCGCATCTAATGTGCCCCAGTACCTCAACTGATAGCAAGAATTCCTGTTGCAACAAAAAGAAATAATGCAAGCAAGTTAGCTATATTCACCCAAAAACATGAAACTTTGATGGATAGAGAAAATGTGAACCATAAAATCTGCCAATAGAATGAACAAACAGGTCAATGTATTTCATCAACAGATGTTCTTGATTAGAGCTAACAATACATTTCATAAGCCTTGCAAAAACCTCAGTTAAACTCTCCAATAAGAATTTTTTCAGTTTAGAAATTGGTGTGCTTATTGAGAAGATTCCTCACAAGCTTTAGTAGACAATTCAAGCCAAAAATGAAAACATAGCGAGCAAATATGATTATAAAACCTATTAAAAGAATACATGACAGTTACAGTGCATCATAGTCAGCTTGGAGCTTGGTAGAAACAAGATCTAAGTAAGAAAAATCGAATAAGCTGAATGGAGTTCTTTTAATAACTTAGTATCCACATTCATTTACTTGTCATGGGAGAAAAGATTTTAGCATTTAATCTGCAAGCTGCTACAAAGCCCTAATTATTTGGTCGGGCTAACATATTTAAGCCTTCAACCAATACCATAAATGCAGATACACACCAAATAACTATAAAAAGCAAACCACCAATAATTTCCTGCTGAATTTGCCGTTTCCTCTTTAACCATGATAAAAACCCAAATCCAAATAATCCGAGCTATCTAAAATCATAAAAGTTACACTGGCGCTATTTATCATTCGGAATGAAGTATGAGACAGGAAGTGGGAAAGCGGAAATATATACCGAGCTATCTGAACCCCAAAATTCAACCAATATTTCGGCTACAAATAAATTAACTCATAGGAAAAATCTGAACAAATTCCGCACCATGTAAAATTTCCTCTAAAGCTCACAGGAAAATCTACATAGAAAAATAAGAATCCAGCAGTATACTTCAGATTAGCTTTCGGCTGTGGATTCCAAGAAATGAAACTATCTAAAAGAATAAATAAAATAAATTATGCAAAAACCAGAACATATTCCAAATCAGATGAAATTTCCTGTTGAACTCCCAGATAGATCTTCTAAGAACAACAATAAAATTCTAAAACTAAACACTTTCGGCAGTTGACATTATCAAACAAAAAGAAAAGGGGGAAGAAAAGAATACATAGTAAGAACTCATGATCCGAATCTCCGAACAGAAAATAAACGCTGACATAATCGCTCAAAAAAAATAAAAAATAATAACATACAAAAATCCATAGAAGCTCAAACTCGAGACACCGAATCTCAATTTTCCTCTTCAATCCTCAGAAAGTTCATAAACCACAAATATGCAGTCCAGAAGCAAGAATAAATAAGTAGATATAATAACAAAAAAAGGATCAAGGTCATTGAAAAATACGAGGTTGTATTCAAATAGCATACCTGTAGGCGGTAGAAAATTTGAGCTGGAATTGTTGTAGATGAGAGAGGTTTTCTGGTATGGCCTTTGAGCAGAAAGGAAGAATATAAGGGAGATTAATTATATAGTTGGAAAACAATGAAGATGCCCTTCACACATTAAGCTATTACGTAAGTGCCACTGGCAGCGCGTACACCTTCGTTTAATGGATACATCATGCGATTGCGTGTGTGCGCGGCTGTGCGCCTTGTCACTTGTCCGTACCCAAATTTATTATCCAATATTCTATATTCTATTTTTAGATCTTTCAATTTGTTTATAACTTTATTGCTATATTTAATACTATTAATTACATTCAGATTTTGATGGATTTTGTTGGACTTTAAAATGTCCATGGATTTTTATGGATTTTATAAATTCATAGACTCCACATGGAGAGTCTGGCGAATTTGTGTATGGATTTCGAATGAATTTTGGACGATTTCAACGGATTTGAAATCATTTTTTCCAGCGCTCGATGAAACACAGCGATCGGTGGGCCCGGAAAAAAATGGAACCCAGTGACCGCTGGAAGCCAGCGGCCGCTGGAGCCGCGACCTTGCTCCCAGCGACTGCTAGCACCCAGCGGTCGCTGGAGTGCCATCATCGACAAAGCCAGCGGCCGCTGGGGTCGGGTGACGGCTGGGGTGTCCGATTTCAACTCCTCACCGACCGTTGGGACACAGCGCTCGCCGGATTTTCCAAATCCATCGAAATCTCGTGTCCAGAGGTCGGATTTCATCCTTTGTAATTTTCACATCAAATCCAGCTGAAATCCAATGAAGTCAATGACTTTTTAAAGTCCATGGATTTTTGAATACCTCAGGATTTTAAAGGACTTTTAAAAGTCTGGATTGAATACTTCTGGATTTTAAAGGACTTTTAAAAGTCTGGATTGAATACACCGGATTTTAAAAGTTCATTAAAATCTATCCAAATCTCAAACGAATACACCCCCTTAATTTCTTTTACTTTTTTCATATGTTAAAATTAAGTTCTTTGCTCTTGGGGTGGCATATCAAAAATGAATGTTGGATAATCCTAAATTTATGCGCAAATCCATTAATTTATCGTAAATGTAAATAATTAGACTTAAGATAAATTATTTCAGAACAACGTTTTTTAATAGCTCAGGCTTGGATTCTTTTTGGCTCCAACTTTTTTATTTGTTAAATAGTTCAAACAATTAAAAGCCAGAGAGATAAGCGACGTACGCATTGTATTCTTAAGATAATTTAATAGAGATGATAACTTATCATTGATTTTAATTTGTTTCAATAAGTCATAATAACATTTTTTTTAGAATTATTTTGTTGATGAAGTAGCATTTTAGTTTGATAAATAAATGATTTTCCTAATTACTGTGATCACTAACACTCAGCAAACAAAAGAAAAAAAAAGAAAAAAACAGTGAGCAAACAAAAGCGAGAAGACAAAAGCGGCAACAACCAATAAGAGATGATACTGACAACGACGACCGTTGACAACCCATGGGCGGTCCATTCCGTACTCGGCTCCTATTTAATCGTCAAATGGCAAACCTGTAAATTAATGGGAAAAAGAAGGGTGTTTGGTTCAGGACCGTGTTTTGATAATTGCGTTTTGACAGCCTAGCTTGTTCCGAGAAGCAACATCAGTTTCATCATATGTTTCTTTTGTAGACACTCTCTCTCTAATATATATAATTATATACTTTTATTGTATTTCTGTTTTTCATTTTGGAATGCCGCCGAAATAACGGAGAAGCTGCCGCCTACCTGTCGTTAATTTCACTCACACCGTCACTTCGTACCATTGTTAACCTTTTTGCTTAATAAATGATTAAACATAATGAACCAGGATTTATTTTTATTTTTATTTTGAGCGACAGGACTAAATTATTGTAATAATATATGACAGACATCGAATGTCCATAGTAAAATATTTTTTTAGCCAAAAACAAAAAAAACTCATACTTTTCAGCCAAAAAAGGGTGCATTTATCTGCACCCATTTTCTTTATCGACTGAAAAAGTCGTGATTTTATCTTTTTACTATAAACATATTTCTTTATCTACTTTCGGTTATTTATAATTTGAACTATAAATTATTCCTACATTTTTAAGTCAAGTGTTGGTAGACATTTACTTGGATTTACTTTAATTAATGCAATAGTGAAATTTAATACAAAATTTTATATATATAATTCATAAGATCTGGCCGAGTGAACATGCAATAAATAAAATAAATGTAATAGGATGGAGCTATTTAAGCTACATTTTTTAGTTGGACTGCATGTTAAAAACTCGTTCAACTTGTTTGTATAATCGATAATTAAATAAAGTTGTTTAAAAAATCAAGTTTGATTGTGGGAATAAGATAAATTTGAACAGTATTGAGTTTAGTCTTTTTGGGCCCATTATATCTATCCTCGATAGAGATTTAACATTTTATGCCATCATCTCACCGATATCTTTTTCTCTAAGTTGAATTGATGAGTCAAAGTTTTTAGATTAAAAAAAAAAAATCTTTATTCATAATACATATTCTACAGTTCATCAATTATTAGAGTAATTTAGTCATTTCGAGAACATCAACACAGTAGACCACCCTTAATCCAATGTAGACGTCTAAAATATCTTTACATTGTAGATTGTTTACTTTAAATTTTTAATTTTTAGGCTTTTTCCAATATTTCACTTTAGTGGAGAAATGACTTATTCAGTTATAAATTTAATTAAATTCTCATATTTAAGCAACCTGGAATTTTAATCACCCCACAGGCTACAAATATTCGTGACAGTTGGACTGCGTGGTGCATATAACTTAATTGTCAATGATGACATAAGCTATGTTAGGAGTTATAATAATGCCATTAAAGCAAAGTAAACCCGACTTTATTAGTCTGAACTTAAGAGATACTACTAAAAGGGTAATTTAGATAAGCACTCTTTATCGGTTGACTTATTCAGTTATAAATTTAATATAGACACACATTTGGGGTTTACCACCATCTAATTTAATGATTCAATGATTGAGATTTAAGGTGACAATTTCATAAATAATAGGGCAAAAAATAAAGGAAGGAGGGCTATTTTCGTCCAAACCCATTAAAATTGATGATGTCAGCAATTAAAAAAAATCTTAAAAACTTTAACCGACCATAACTTACTCGTTTTTAATCCAATGCACACGAAAAATATATCAAATTAAAGCTCTCTTCATGCTCTTTCATTTAAGATGTCGAAAGGCTATGTTTAGATGAAAAAATATGAACGAAAAATAAAAAAAGAAATTTTTTACGTGTGCCCAGGTTGTAAATGCTTTCGTTAACATATAATAATTCTTTGTCAGCATTATGATAACATATGATAATGTATGCTAACGAAACATTTGTCATATGCTTACATAGTGTATTCGTTGTGCTAACAAAGAATTATCATAATGCTAGCATAATATAAATTTATTAGGATTTATTAAATCTCAATTATGGTTTATTTAATCTCGATTATGGTTTATTCCATCTAATTATCATTATTCTTTTGAAATTTAATTTTTTGTTTATAGTTCTTAATTGATTATTATGGTTTATCCTATCCAATTATAATTTATAACGTATGTTGATAGAGTATTGTCATATGCTAATATAGTGTATTTGCAATGCTGACGAACCAAAACTATAATGCTAATGTAGTACAAATATATTATTATTATTATGATTTCTTTCAACTCATTTAGGGTTTACCACATCCAATCAATGTTTATTTCATCTAATTAGGTTTATTTCATCCAATTATGATTTTTTCCATTTAATTAGGGTTTATTAAATCGAATTAGGTTTATAATTAGTTTTTAGAATATTTTTTTCGCCAACAATATTTGAAAACTTTAATTAGCATAACTATAATGCTTCGTTAGCATTATGATAATATTTCGTTAGCATAACGATCCGTTATCAAATCCTCCGCGATTTTTATAAGATTTACCAAATTACAGTAATACCCCCGCGCGAAAAACTTTTCAGATATTACAAAATTGCCATCGCCTTTTTCATCAAATCTGGACCTTTGATTTTTGATGGATGTGTGGTGTGAGATGTGTTCTCATTTCTCACACAAGGGGTCATTTTTATATAACTCCACCCCTATATATATATATATATAGGGAATGGATCAAATGTAAATCATTCGCCGGTGTGTAAACTGTAAACCAATCTATCACCACACATCCCTTAAAAATCGGCGCTCCAGATTTAATCAAACATAGGGTGGCATTTTTATTATTTTCGCTACTTTTTTCAGTCTATGGGGGTATTTCCGTCCGTTTGTTGAAAAAAAGCTGATGTTATGCTGACTCAGCATCTAAAAAAATTCTTAAAAACTTCGAACGATCATAACTTGCTCGTTTTTCATCGGATTAACACAAATAATATATCAAATTAAAGGTCTTTTAATCCTCTTTCATTTAAGATCAATGAAGCATATATTTATTTATAAAAATATGGATGAAAAATACAAAAGTTTCATTTTTCACGCGAATTCAAGCTCATAATACTTAGTTAGCATACGACATATGTTTCGTTAGCATATGACCATTTAAGTTCAGAATACTTCGTTGGCATACGACATATGTTTCGTTAGCATATGACAAATATTTCGTCAGCATCAGTTGTATTGCGATAAATATTTATTCAATCGTAATTAGGTATGCTTCGTTAGCATATAAAAATGTTTCATTAGAATATGACAAGTGCTTCATTAGCATATGCTAAATATTTCATTAGCATCGACTATATTACTGTAAATATTTATTACATTTCAATTAATATATACTTCACTGACAACAATTATATTGTTATAAATATTTATTTAATCTCAATTAGGATGTGTTTCATTAGCATATAACAAATATTTCATTAGTATAAATTATATTCACGATGAACAATATATTAATGCATTAAGAGATTTTTTATATGAGAATGTTAATACACTGCTAACGTCAGCATTGGCATATGCAAACTAAAATATTATAATAATGCTAATGTAGTATAATTATATCTGATAATAGAATCATACGTGTTTAATGTTGCATGTGTATTATTAATGTATAACATTCATCTCAATTAAGCATGATTCGTTAGCATATGATAGATGATTCGCTAGCATCATGATTAGTTATATTGCCATCACATCAATTTTAGAGTTTAACAATTTAATTTTATTGAATTTTATCATTTGTTGTTGTTAGCACTGTCGTATGCTAACATAAGTATTATGTAATGCTAAAGAAAAGTTATACGCAATGCTAACAAAATCAATAATATTGTGGATTGAAGCCAAATAATGCAACTAACAACCTTCAATCAAACAACTATAACTTTGTCCATGATTCATATTTTTTTGAAATTATTTTTTGTTGAAAATTAGGCTTGGCTAGCATTCTAACCATATAAAAGTCGTCATTTAATAATTTCCTAACAAAATCAGTTTTGTGTTAAAAGTTAGGTGTTGTGCATGAAATAATTCTACTTCGTTAGCATATGATTATGTATTCGTCAGTATATGATTGTGCCTCTGTTAGCCCGCGTCCTGGAAGTCCGATTTTTTTTTTAATTTTAACCCAGACGCAAAAATTACCAAATTGCCACCGCATTTTTTGAAGTTTTCTTTATTTACAGGAATGCCACCGCCCATTTGACCAAATCTTGACCATTAGATTTTGATGGATGTGTGGTTGGAGATTGGTTTAAAGTTTACACACCAGGGATGGTTTACACCATAATCATCCCCTATATATATATATATATATATATAGGGGTAGGGTTATATAAAAATAACCCCTTGTGTGAGAAATGATAACACATCTCACACCACACATCCATAAAAAATCAAAGGTCCAGATTTGATGAAAAAAGCGGTGGCAATTCTGTAATATCTGAAAAGTTTTTCGCGCGGGGGTATTAACGTAATTTGGTTATTCTTATAAAAATCGCGGAGGATTTGATAATAGATCATTATGCTAACGAAGTATTATCATAATGCTAACGAAGCATTATAGTTATGCTAATTAAAGTTTTCAAATATTGTTAGCGAAAAAAATATTCTAAAAATTAATTATAAACCTAATTTGATTTAATAAACCCTAATTAAATGGAAAAAATCATAATCGGATGAAATAAACATTGATTGGATGTGGTAAACCCTAAATGAGTTGGAACAAATCATAATAATAATATATTTGTACTACGTTAGCATTATGGTTTTGCTTCGTCAGCATTGCGAATACACTATGTTAGCATATGACAATACTTTGTCAACATACGTTATAAACCATAATTGGATGGGATAAATCATAATAATCAATTAAGAACTATAAATAAAAAATTAAATTTTAAAAAAATAATGATAATTAGATGGAATAAACCATAATCGAGATTAAATAAACCATAATTGAGATTTAATAAACCCTAATAAATTTATACTACACCAGCATTATGATAATTCTTTGTTAGCACAGCGAATTCATTATGTTAGCATATGACAGATGCTTCGTTAGCATACGTTATCATATGTTATCTTGACGAAGAATTATTATATGCTAACGAAAGCATTTACAACTTGGGCACGCGTAAAAAATTTTCTTTTTTATTTTTCATTCATATTTTTTCATCTAAACATAGCCTTTCGAGATCTTAAATGAAAGAGCATGAAGAGAGCTTTAATTTGATATATTTTTTGTGTGCATTGGATTAACGAGCAAGTTATGGTCGGTTAAAGTTTTTAAGATTTTTTTTTTAATTGCTGACATCATCATTTTTAATGGGTTTGGACGAAAATAGCCTTCCTTCCTTTATTTTTTTGCCATATTATTTACGAAATTGCCACCTTAAATCTCAACCATTGGATCATTAAATTGGACGGTGTAAGATGGGTTCTCATTTCTCACACCAACAAAGTGTTCTCATATGATCCATATCCTATATATATATATATATATATATATATATATATATATATAGGGGAGGGTTACAATGCAAACTCTACCTAGTGTAGGAACTAGGAACCCATCTCACACCATACAATCAATAAAGATCTATGGTCCAGATTTGATTAAAAGGAGTGGTGGCAATTCTGTAATATTTGAAAAAAATTCGCGCGTGGGTATTAACGTAGTTTGGTAATTCTTATAAAAATCGTGGAGGATATTTGATAACATATCATCATGCTAACGAAGTATTATCATCATGTTAACGAAATGTTATCTTTATGCTAATGAAAATTTTTCTCATATTGTTAATGAAAAATTAATTCTAAAGTGTAATTATAAATTCTAATATGATGAAATAAACCATAATTCAGATATAATAAACTTCAATGATCTAAAAATAGAATTAAATTCTAAAAATTAATTATAAACCTCAATTGGATGGAATAAATCATAATAACAATATAAATATAAAACATTAGCATAATGATATTATTTTATCAGCATTGCGAATAAACTATCTTACCATATGACAATTCATTGTTAGCATAAGTTATAAACCATAAATGGATGAAGAAAACTCTAACTAATATATTCTAATTTGATGAAATAAATAATATATAATATTCAATTAGTAACTAAAACATAAAAATTAAATCATAAAAAATAATTATAAGTCATAATTGAAATGTAATAAATCATAATAATAATATAAGTATGCGTACTACGTTAACATTATGATAATCATTCATTAACACAATGAATGCAATATGTTAGCATATAACAAATGCTTCATTAGTATACGTTATCAACTTATCATAATGCTGACGAACCATTATTTAAAAGCTAACGAAAGCATTTTTGCATTGGACACGAGTAAAAATGTATATTTTGTATTCTTCGTCTATATTTATTTGAACAAATATATCCATGACTGATCTTGAATTAAAGAGCATGAAAAGATCTTTAATTTTATATATTATTTGCGTTAATCCGATTAGAAACGAGTGAGTTATGGTCGTTCAAAGTTTTTAAGATTTTTTTTAAAAAAGTGATGACATCAGCTTTTTTTATGGGGATTGGACAACTATACCCCCGCCTTCTTTTTTTTTTTGCCTTGACTTTGACATTTAATCTTAGCCATTAGATCATCTAGGTGGACGATATAAGATGGGCTCCTAGTTCCTACACCAGGAAAATGTGTATTTTTGATCAAACCCCTATATATATATATATATATATATATAACTTTTATTTAGTGCTCGCGCAGTGCGTTCATTCAATGCTAATGCGTGAGTTCTTGCATTGCGTTCGATAATTATTTTTTTTAAATAAATATATACCTTAAATTTGAATTAGTAAATCCTAAAATTAAATTGAATTAATTTACATTTTTTAATTAATTTAACTTTTTTATCCGATGTCTCGCATAACGCACTCGCCCGACGCTAATGCGTGGGCTCGTGCACTGCGTTCAATAATTTTTTTTAAATAAATATATATCATAAAATGGAATTAGTGAACTCTAAAATTAAATTGAATTAATTTGATTTTTTTATCCGGCGTCTCGTGCAGTGCACTCGTCCGACACTAATGAGTGGGTTCGTGCACTGCACTCGATAATTAATTTTTTTTAAATAAATATATATCCTAAAATGAAATTAGTGAACCCTAAAATTAAATTAAATTAATTTAATTTTTTTTTCACTCGCTTGACATGTGAACTCATGGACTACACTCGATAAATATATAATTGAGATGAAATAAAAAATTTTGAAAAAAAAATTGGGAAAGAAAGGGAAAAAAAATTGGACAAAAAGAACAGAAAACGGGAAAAGAGGAAAAAGGCAAAAAAAAAAGAGAAGGTGGGCGACGGCTACCAGTGGTTGATAAGGCGGGTTTTGGGCGTTTGGGCAGATTTTTTGATTTATTTGACCCGTTTAATAGATTGTGATCCGTTAGACCGATCAAACACAAGTTTTTGTAAAAAATCTAAGGTTCATCCACTCCAAAATCTGATAAAAATATTTGACAACTTATCTAAATAAATTAAATATATCAAACAACTAAAAACTAGGAAAGATAGAGACTATCTAAAATTCAAGTTAATTAAAGCATATTGTACCCAAAATTTGGTACATAACTCCGTCCATCGCCACCACATCAAAAGTTATATACTTACTTTTTTAAATACACATTTTCTTCAAATCACCCATTATACATATAATATATACATAACTTTTTGAGGTCCCATCATATTTTTCACACATTTAATAAAATACACACACACACACATATATATTATTTTTATGTATAATTTAATTAATTTTTATTTAAATATTATTTTTTTGATATAAAAATATCAAAGCTATCATTTTTTTTTGCATATCGGCACATAAGTCAGCAATGCTTTTTTGAGTTATTTTAATGAAATATTCTTTATCGGCATATTTTTTTATTGTTGTTGTAAATTTATTTTATAGGTGAAATTGATATCGGTGAAATTATTTTAGTTTGAAAATATAATATAATATAATATAATATAATATATTGTAAAAATAAAATTTTAGTTGTCGATATATTTCTTTCACTAAAATTGATTTCTCGCAAAAATAAAAATGTTGCCTATACATAATATTAAATTTATTATATTGTAAAAAAAAAAAATTAGTTGTCGATATGTTTCTTTCACTAAAATTGATTTGTCGCAAAAATAAAAATATTGCCTATACATAATATTAAATTTATTATATTGAACAAGCATCACCTTAGCATAGAATTTTCCAGAGAAATGAGAACAAAGAGAAGAGGAAAAGTGGAGAGAAAAGGAAAAGAAAGAATAAAAAAAGAGGAATGGGCTCCACATCACACCTTTTTTCCTCAAAATACTTGGTACAACTGCATGTACTATTTACCCAATTTGTACTTTTTTTTGTCCATCACTACGGTGTACCTTATTTTTTGGTACATACCAAAAAATTTGTATCTAAAATACCTCACCATAGTGGTTGCACTTAATGACATTAGTTCCATATAATTATTATTAGTCAATTAAAAACAAACGGTGTTTGACAACAGTCATGGATTTAATTTCAAAAGTCTTAATTTTTTTAAGGAAATATACTTATATATCCCATCAGTACGAAAACTTGTTGATGTTCTATATTTGTTATCTGCATGCATGCAGCCCTCTGATAGCTCCCCTCTCCTACAAGTGTCATGCAGGACCACCTCATTGCTTCTGGCCGCGTCAGCGATCTACAGACGGATGCATCTTAAAACAACAGTGGCCGTTGATCAGCTCTGGTGTATGGCTCGTTAATAAATAGAAGTAGATTAGATTTTTTTTTAAGTGTGTTTCTTTTGTGAATAGAAAGGAGAGTGCAGCTTAATTGTATAAAGAAGGGATTCTCATCTTGTACTTCTAATTTTTTTAGCGAAATTGAATAATGAAGAACTCTATTTTACAAATTCGTTCTTTTTCTTCCGATATGAATTTTTGATTTCTACATGGTGTCTAGAGCATCAATTCAAGAATTTGATTTCGAATTTTGATTTTAAGTTTTTGAATCTTAGATATACAAACTTTGCTATCGATTGATCGAGGGAATTAGTTGAGAAAATGAATTTCTGCAATGCCGAAGCAAAATCGCAGAGTGCCTTGGGCTTAAATGAGGATTGATAAAGTTGGTTCTCATATAGCTGCTGCAGCAACTAGCAATGATGAATAAGAGGAGAATAGTAACAGATCGATGAATATCCAACCAGATTCTTTTCATGATAGGAATATCCATGGAGATAATTGAGGCAGAATTGTTACTGCTGCTACCTACAAGGATCAGATCAATGATGTCCTATACGTCACATTACCGATCACTCTGGTATGATACTTACTAATGACTTGCTAAATGGTAAAAACTTTCATAGCTGGTCTAGATCGATAAAAAAAGGATTAGCTGCGAAAATAAACTTAATTTCATTGAAGGATCTATACTTGAACCGCATGTTAATTCAATAGATCATAAGCAATGGTTACGGGTTGATTATCTCGTTTTCTCATGGATTGTGAACTCAATAACTAAGGAATTAGGAAGAGGTTTCCAATATCTTGAAACTTCAAAGGATTTGTGGATGGAATTAAAAAGGAGATTTGGAAGAACAAATGGTCCTCGCATTTATAAGCATTGTAGGGAGATTGCAACTTATAGTCAGTGAAGTCAATTTGTTTTTCTTTATCACAACAACTTGCAAACATTGTGGAATGAGATACATCTCCTTGTTTCATGTCAATTGTGTTAGTTTGTATACTAAAAGACTTATCTTTTATATACACATGCTATGTTACAATATTTTGATGATATATATTGAAGAGAAGTCCAACTCCAAGCCATCCGCGGAAGCTAGGCTTGCGGAAGGAGTTCCACTTTGATGACGGCCCGAGAAGAGGAATCCAACTTCAAGTGGACCGCGGTAGCTAAGCTTGAACGAGGATCTTCACTTTGGTAATTCTTTCTTTTAGCTTTAGCCTATTTGTGGGGATTTGTCCCAAAACTCTCGAGAGAACAAACATTGTATAAGTTTGTATTTTATTTATCTTTCGATTTATGAAATGAATGACTTTTATGATTATTGTGTGATCTTGAGCATGGTGTTGGGCTAATTCCTACATTAGGGGTTAGATAATCGATTTGGGCTCAATCTATGCTTGTGATAGTTGGTTTTTGTTGTTGGAATTGTGCTTGTTTATGTTGAGTACTTGATCACTATTTTAGCATTGCTAGGCTTTGGATGAGACCGAAAGGAGATTCTATAGCCCAAACTAGGTTCCTTCAACGTTAGGTGGACTGGGTTTCATAAGCCTAATCTTTAATCTTTAGGTGGACTAGGTTACATAAGCCTATGGGTTGGGATGATATAGCCGATAGAGGTTTAACGGATCGATGGTGACAGTAAGTGAAGTTAAACTAATTGAAGGGACTATTGTACAACTGGGATTAACACAATCAACTTGAATCAAGCTAGGAGAGAAACCAATGAGAAAATCTACAGCCTAATGCTCTTCTCATAATCTTATCCTCTATCTTTGTGTTTGGTGGTGGTGTTAGTTAGTTTTACTTGCTTTAATTAGGTAGTTTAGTAAAAACCTTCCTACCCCTCGTTTAGAATATTTAGACTGTATTTTATTTCATGTGATCATTGATAATTATGGCATAGAAAGATAATTTTCCACACGAAACTTTCCTCGAGAGACACGACCTGAGTTAGCTCACCGTCCTACAAATTGACCCCATCCTCTTACGAGGGGTGTAGCCGACTGGAAGAACTACACACCGTTCAATCAATTGGTGTCGTTGCTGGGGAAAGCTTTAGGTGTATTGTCTTTTTGTGTTATAATTATTTTCGTGTTTGTGCTTTTGTGATTGCTTAGTGTTTGTGTTTTTGTGTTGTGTTGTTTTATTTTGGTATTTGTGTTTTTGTGGGTCTTGTGTTGTTCTGTTTTGTTTTCTTCTTTGTGTTTTTATGTTTTTCTTTTAGCTTTCACTTCTTCTTCCCCAGTTGTGTGTGATCCCTTTTCTCGTTTAAGTCTGTGTATGCTAGGTCAAAAATATCTAAACAGGAAGCTAGCCCTGTGTTCAAAAACATTCACAGACCAAGGAGGATTAGAGTTCCCAGCTGGGAAGGAAAAAGTTTGAGTGAAGCTTACTCTTTGAGTAACAAAGCTCGAACTGAAAGCCAACCATGGGAGCACGTAGTTGAGCCGATCGTGCTCAATGATCCTCCACGATACTCTACTAAGGCTCTGTCCAGCTCGGGACATTAAAATGAGTGCTGCATGGGAGGCAACCCATGATTTTATTGCTTTCATGTTTAGTTTAATTTTTACTTTTTTGTGTCTTTAAGTTTTTGTTTTTGTTGATTGTCTCGCAGGGGCAAAGAGTTGAGAGTGCAATGCTGAGAAGGAAACTAATGCAAAATGACAAAGTGTAGGTCCACCGGCGCGATACTGGCACGATCGCGGAGTAAGGCTCACGACCAAACAAACCCGTGAGCGCGGCGTCATCCACGAGCACGGAGCTTTCTGCAAGCGCTGTACTCTCAACCCTACAAATAAAAGGGTCTAGTTCAACCCTACTCCTCACAAGTTCCGCAGCCACCTCCACCACATTTTTAGCCACCAAGAGCAGTGAAGTTGTTTTATTTATTATTTTCTGATTTTCGTATTATTTTCTTTGTTCGTCGTTTGTTGTTCGTGTTGTTTTGTAGAAACCTGCACCTGTTGTCGGTCTTCTACATTCTGTAATGTTTTCTCTTCCCTTTATTTCTTGCATTGAGAATAATGCATGATTTAAGTATGAGGGAGTGGATGAACTTATGTTATAATTTATGTTATGATTATATGTTTTTAGGATGGTATTTTTGATTTTTGTTGAATTTTGAAATTATGTTGAATTTTAAAAATTTTATTTCAAAATTGTTATATGTCGTTTTTGTTTTGCTTTAATTATGTTATGTTTTATTGGTGGATACCCGCACTTAGCATGATTTGTCTTGTCTAATTGTCAAACTTGGTTATTTGGAATATGAATCTTCAAGGGATTATTGTTAAGATGATCATGGTGCATGAAATCATTCCCATTATTTTATTGTAGAATGTGAATTGTCTTGAAAAATGATTATATTTATATGATTTGTGTTGTGGGGTCTTGTCCTCTTAGAATTTGAAGGCTTGTTCATTCTCTTGTCAAATGTGTCAATCATGCTCGAAAAATCATTCCCTCTTCTAACTCCCTTTCATTTAAAAAAAATGAAAAATGAATAAAATGTTATGTATGTTTTAATAAAGTGAGGATAATAAGGATTTCTGCTCCTCTAGTCGACTAAATTGACTATGAGCATGGGGAACCACACAAGGACATTGGAGATTTTTTATCCCTAAGGACTACACCTTGTGAATTTTGATCCACATCCTCTTGTTTTATTATCGTAATAAACGGGATTGCACTTTGGATTCTACTCCTATCATGTGTGTCATTCCTTTGAATCTATCCATGATGAGTATGGAAAACCACGTTAGGAAGCTCGGTTCACCCCGATGATTTCACCTAACGAATTATATCCTTTAGGTGCATTCTCGGGTTATTTTTGAATAAAGTGTGGGGGAGTTAGTGAGAAGAATTTTCTATAGGAAAATTGTTGCATTTTACCTTGAGAGCATCTTGCCTGCTTATTCTCATTGGATGAGCCGCATACCTTGTTTTATAAATGTGTCATTCTCTTTGATGATAAGCTTTCTAGTTTGAAATAGTGTGGAATGCTCCTAGTGTGTATGATCTTCTTGGGGACAATTCTTTCTTGCTTCATATCTTGAATGACTCTGTTTGCTTGAGGAGAAGTAAAGGTTTAAGTGTGGGGGAGTTGTTTGGTGTATATATGTCCTATTTTATCATAGGATTTTAGTACCTTTAGTAGGTGTTTCTCCCTTGTTTTTGTGTGATTTTTATGTTATTTCTTTCACTTTTGCTCTTTTGGTGAGTTGTGTCAGATTTTCTCAACATCTTGAGAAAATGGAGGATAAATGACTGCAAAATTTGAGGGATTCAAGATAATGAGAAGATAGAGAATTGAATAAGGAGTGCATAGCAAGTTGAATCAGGTCTATCGGCCAATAAACGAGCGAGAACGAAGCAAAACAGTGAAAGCTGCCGAAGACGGAGCTGAGCACGGTGCGGCCGTGCCATCACCCACGACCGCACAACCATGCTCTCGGCGGAAGGCTCCCGCGAGCGCGCATGGTGCGCCGGTGCGCAAGGCAGTGCGGCCCCCAGGCGCGCGGGGTGCCCAGTTCCGCCACCTCCGATCAGTTTTGGATCAATTTTCCTTCCACTCATCCTCTTTCTTCCTTCCATCAAGTCTCACCCCTTCAATTTTCTTCACATGGCTAGCTTTATATAATTTAATGGGTGAAGACTTTTGGGGTAATCTAGTAGTAGGGATATAGGGATTAATTTCCCCTAAACTAGCTTTTGATTTTTATCTAAAAAAAAATCTTCCAACATATCTTTGACAAAATCTCTCCTTCCACTCCTCTCACCAACTCCCATCACCCCTCACATTCAATCTTTCTCTCTCTCTCTCTCACTTGACTTTGGGGATCTAATATATATTACCATTCATTCACTCTCATCAACTATTCTCTACACACACATCCCATTTAGCAACTTCATCTTCTCCATCTTCATACTTCACCATTCTTCACCACCATTCCAAAGAGAGAGAAATGATGAGGAGAAGAGGCAAGGGGGTTAGAGCTTAAAGAGGAAGGCTCGAGAAGAGAAGTCCAACTCCAAGCCGTCCGCGGAAGCTAGGCTTGCGGAAGGAGTTCCACTTTGATGACGGCCCAAGAGGAGGAATCCAACTTCAAGTGGACCACGGTAGCTAAGCTTGAACGAGGAGCTCCACTTTGGTAATTCTTTCTTTTAGCTTTAGCCCATCTGTGGGGATTTGTCTCAAAACTCTTGAGACATTAAACATTGTATAAGTTTGTATTTTATTTATCTTTAGATTTATGAAATGAATGACTTTTATGATTATTGTGTGATGTTGAGCATGGTGTTGGAATAATTCCTACATTAGGGATTAGATAATCGATTTGGGTTCGGTCTATGCTTGTGATAGTTGGTTTTTGTTGTTGGAATTGTGCTTGTATATGTTGAGTACTTGATCACTACTTAGCATTGCTAGGCTTTGGATGAGACCGAAAGGAGATTCTATAGCCCGAACTAAGTTCCTTCAACGTTAGGTGGACTGGGTTTCATAAGCCTAATCATTAATCTTTAGGTGGATTGGGTTACATAAGCCTATGAGTTGGGATGATATAGCCGATAGAGGTTTAACGGATCGACGGTGACAGTAAGTGAAGTTAAACCAATTGAAGGGACTATTGTACAATCGGGATTAACATAATCAACTTGAATCAAGCTAGGAGAGAAACCAATGAGAAAATCTACACCCTACTGCTCTTTTCATAATCCTATCCTCTATCTTTGTGTTTGGTAGTGGTGTTAGTTAGTTTTACTTGCTTTAATTAGGTAGTTTAGTAAAAACCTTCCTACCCCTCGTTTAGAATGTTTAGGTTGTATTTTATTTCATGTGATCGTTGATAATTATGGAATAAAAAGATAATCTCCCACAAGAAGCTTTTCTCGAAAGACACGACCCGAGTTAGCTCACCGCCCTACAAATCGACCCTGTCCTCTTGCGGGGGGTGTAGCCAATCGGAAGAACTACACACCGTTCAATCAATACAACAGAAGATCAAGGAGTGGAATTACAACAGTGGGGTGCCATTTTCTACTACATTCAACAACAAGATTAGATATTTAATCTTATCTTAAACCCGTCTTGAATATGTAAGTAAATTTTGAGTTCTATGTTTTCATTTTTATTAGAATCGAAATTTTTTATGAATGTTAATTCAACCCGACTTAATTAATTTCATATGAACACATAAAATATGATATGCATGATGTTAGAATTAATGAGCAACCAATTAGATCCTGCGGTGGTTCAATTCGAAAAGACCCCAACAAATTGTGCACATGTGGTGCGGCACAATTTAATTAGCACAATGAAGAAGGTGAAAAGCTCATGCAGTTTCTGATGGGTTTGAATGATGGCTATGAGGCAATTCACAATCATATATTAATACTGGAACCCTTACCATCTGTCAGTCAAGCTTATTCCATGATTCTTCAAGTAGAGGAGCAGAAGGATGTCACCTTTCAATTTCCAGAAGACATTGAACATAAAACTCTTTATTCTAATCCAATGAATCTCAGTCATATGCATGAAGGATTCAAAAGAAGACTAACTAAAGAGGAGAAATTGAAATTGAAATGCTCTCATTGTGGGGTAAATGGGCATGAGAAAGGGGATTGCTTTGAGCTTGTTGGGATTCCAGACTGGTACAAGAAGTTTAGGTCTAATAAAATGAAGAATAAAGCTAATTACATTGAAGAAGAGGACAATGTTAGCTTGATAGATGAAAACGGTTTTCGGAGTAATAATTCTTTAAATGAGATGAATACAATCATACAAGCAGAGGTGGCTAAGTACGTGAGGACCATTATGCAGAAGTCTGGTAATGGGAATAATGCTCTTAACTCTGCATATTTGGTAGAGCTTGACAACAATGATGATGACCAAAAACCATACATGGCCCATTATGCTTTTGGCATCATGGATGCCACCCACAAGGATGAGTGAATAATAGATTCAAGATCAAGCACTCATATGTGCTGCAATGTATCTTTAATACAAACACTCAAGAAGTTGGATGAGCCACATAAAATATATTTATCAGATGGCTCAAGTATTGTGGCTGATTATTCTGGAAAAGTATAATTAACAAAAGATATCAAGTTGAATAAGGTTCTCTTTGCTCCAGCTTTCACACATAACCTGAGATCTATATGAGAATTAACCAAGGATATTGAAGAAAAAGTGCTATTTTTACCAACACACTGCCTCATACAGAATCATAAGCAGGATAATTTCTTTAGCATTGGTAAACTAAAGGGCAAGTTATATGTCATACATCATGATACAACTGAGATGGTTTGTTCCAGTCGTGTCACTGTAAAACTGAATATGAGGCAATGGCATGAACTTTTGGGTCATCCTTCCATAGGAACTATGAAACACTTGCCTCATCTCAAAAGATTGAGGCCTAATACTGGTTTTGATGAGCTTAGGGATTGTGACATCTGTTTTAAATCCAAACAACAAAGGCTGCCACTTCCAGCCTTGAACAAGAGAAGTCAAGTACCTTTTGAGCTCATACATGCTGATGTGTGAGGAACTTACCATGAGGATAATGTTTCCAACACTTTTTATATTCTTACTATAGTAGAGGATCACAACAGGAGTTCTTGGACTTATCTTCTTCACAACAAGTGACAGGTATACAGGATATTGCAAAGCTTCCTTATAATGGTGCAAACTCAGTTTAATACCAAGGTTCAGTCTATACGAATAGACAATGGTACACACTTTACTAGCACTCATACTTAATGTCTATTTTAGGATAATTACATTTTACACCAGAGAAGCTACATGTATTCCCCTCAACAAAATGGGATAGTTGAGTGAAAACATAAACACCTTTTGCAAGTTGCCCGAGCACTTATGTTCCAGAGTCAGATGCCAAGTAAGTTTTGGCCTTATTCTATTCTACATGCTACTTGGCTAATTAATCGTACACCAGCTCTCATACTTGATTGGTATACACCTTATGAATTGCTCATTCACAAGCCTCCGAGTTATAGATCCTTGCACCCTTTTGGCTGTCTTGGATATGCTGCAAATACCTCTAATTTCATGTCAAAATTTGATACAGAAGCCACATGTGTTTTTTTAGGAAATGCTGCTAATCACAAAGGTTTTATACTTTATAACCTGGATACTTGCAGAATTTTCATCTCTCGAGATGTTAAATTCTTCAATGATACTTTTCCTTTATCCACACTAGACTTCCCACCTTCTTTTCCTTTTTCTTCATTTATAGATTTATTCTCTCCTCCTCCTCTCACTCATAATTCACATGCAGATTCTACTGTTGTCCTTTCTCTTTCTCATCATGTTCCTGCACCTTCACTTTCTTTTCCTCCACCATCAGAGTCATTACCTGTCATTTCTCTCCGTAGAAGCTGCTGACTTCACCATCCTTCTGCCTATCTGCAGGATTTTGTATGCACTTCATTTCAGACTCAATCTTTACCACACAATATATCTCCATCCTTATCTCCCCCTACATTCCCTTATCAACTTTCTCTATGCCTTTCTCCTTCTTTCAATGCTTTTCTTATTAATGTTCAAAGCCTTCAAGAACCTTCTTCTTGTAAAGAAGCCAGTCAGTTTAAAGAATGGACTGAGACTATACAGAGTGAATTGGACACTCTTGATCACAATCAAACTTGGCAGCTCACAACTTTGCCACCTGGAAAACATATAATTGGGTCTAAATGCGTGTATAAAGGTAAACTTAAGGCTGACGGGACCATTGAGCGTTTTAAGGCTTGACTAGTTACAAAAGGGTTTTAAGCAGGAATATGAGGTCGACTATCATGAGGTGTTCTCACGTATTGCCAAGTTGGTCACTATGAGATTGTTTATTGCTCTTGCCACTCATCACTGCTGGGATCTTGAACAAATTGACATAATTAATGCTTTCCTTCATGATTATCTTTCTGATGAGATCTATATGAGCCCACCTCAAGGAAATTTTAAGGCTCAACTCAACCAAGTGTGTAAGCTGATTAAGAGTTTGTATGGCCTCAAGCAAGCTTCTCATAAGTGGAATCATGAACTCAATCTCCATCTTCTTAGTTTTGGATTCTCTCAGTCTGCCCGTGATCACTACTTGTTCCTTAAAGGTTTTGGTGCTTCTTTTCTTACTATTCTTGTTTATAATGATGATATACTTATCACCGGTCCAGACCCTCACATGATCTCTGATCTGAAAGCTTCTCTGTATCATGCTTT
Source organism: Perilla frutescens (assembly GCA_026008535.1). NCBI lineage: Eukaryota > Viridiplantae > Streptophyta > Magnoliopsida > Lamiales > Lamiaceae > Perilla > Perilla frutescens. Next base: position 21,711,458 of record BRKX01000004.1, read on the forward strand.
TTTTATTAAAGATCTTGGCCCCGTTCGCTACTTCCAGTGGCACTTATCTTAATGAAAAGAAGTATATTCTTGATATTCTTGACTCTGCCAGTTTACTTGGTTGTAAATCAGCCTCCACCCCTTTACCTCCTTGTCTTTCTCATGATTCATTTGCGCTCCTGGTCCAACCTGATAGATATTGGCGACTTGTTGGGCGATTGCTATATTAACCTCACATGTCCTGACATTTCTTACGTCGTCCAACAACTTAGCCAATTCATGTCCTCTCCTCATTGTACCCACTAGGATGTTGCTCTCCACGTCTTGCGTTATCTCAAGGGTAGCCCTTCTATTAGGCTTGGGTATTGTGACGCCGATTGGGGCTTGCCCTGATTCTCGCCACTCCCTCACTAGTTATTGCATTTTTCTGGGAGATTCTCTCATTTCTTGGCGGTGTAAAAAACAAGACACGATTTCTATGTCTACTGCTGAAGCCGAATATTAGAGTTTAAGTTCTACTGTTCGTGAGCTTCTTTGGTTGTCCTATTTGATGGCAGATTTTCATCTTCCACTTCCTTCACCCTTATCCCTCTTCTATGACAATCAAGCTGCTATACACATCACTAAGAACCAGGTTTTTCACGAGAGGATGAAGCATATGGATTTCGATTGCCACTTTGCTCGTCTGTATTATCAGTCTGGTTTCTTTTCTCCATTGTTTATTTCTTCGCATCTTCAGCTCGCTGATATTTTCAACAAGGATTTACCCGCCTCACATTTTTGCTTCCTTTTTTCCAAGTAGCGCCTCTCCGAACTCCACGTGGCGCATCTTGCGAAGGGGGGAGGGAGGGGGTGTTGACGTTCTATATTTGTTATCTGCATGCATGCATATGCCCTCTGATAGCTCTCCTCTCCTACATGTGTCATGCAGGACCACCTCACTACTCCTGGCCACGTCAGTGATCCATAGACAAATGCATCTTAAAGCACCAGTGGCCATCGATCAACTCTGGTGTATGGCTCGTTAATAAATAGCCGTAGATTAGGATTTTTTTCTAAGTGTGTTTCTTTTGTGAGTAGAAAGGAGAGTGCAGCTCAATTGTATAAATAAGAGATTCTCATCTTGTACTTTTGATTTTTTTTAGCGAAATTGAATAACGAAGAACTCTATATTAGAATTTCCTAAAAAAAAAACTCTATATTACAGAGTTGTTCATTTTCTTCCATTATGAATTTCGGATTTCTACAAAACTCTAAAGTTACATCATTAATGTAAAAAGAATTGTTAAATAGTAGCATAATTTTTTAATTAGTTATAATTATATTGTTATTTTCTTAGAATTATTATTATATATTTATTACAACATATTACTTATTTTTTTTTTTGGATGTCGAGGGTAACCCGCAGCCGCTACAGTGGTGCGCACTGGGTAAACTCCGTCCCTGTGTAATAACCTGCAAACCTACACAGGGGAGGTAAACCACACTTGGCAAGCTAGGTGTGACAGGCTCACACCTAGTGGTGTTGGTGGTGGGTCGAACTTGAGACCTTTGTCCTCAAGAAACACCACTCCACTACTAGGCCATCCCCAAGGAGACTACAACATATTACCTGTTGATTTTTATTGTAGTGGCTGCAGGCGGGCAGTATTTAAATGAAAATTAGGCAAAACAATCATCAACCATCAACTAATGGTAATAAGGCAATTAAATGCTTAATCAAATTAAACCTAAACATAAATGGCAGGTTTTCGGTGCAGCTCTCCTCCAATGCGACGCCCATCAGACGGCGCGTGGGGAATCATTTTTTTTCAAAAATTACATATTCTAAAATGAAACTAATTTAATTATTTTTATCCGACGACTTGCACAATGCACTTGTTCGACGCTATTGTATATATTTATTTAAAAAAAATTAAATATTGAGTACAATGCACTCGCCCGACGCTAACATGTGGACTCATACATTGCGCTCGATATTTAATTTTATTAAAATAAATATATATTATAAAATATAATTAGCAAATCCTAAAATTAAAGTGAATTAATAAATCCTAAAATAAAAATAAAAATCTAAACACCCCCCTACAAGAAAACAAAAAAAATATCTAAAACCCTAAGGACTCGTTTGCTAGACAATATGATATAAAGTTGAATATGTTTGACATGAGATGCGTTATACCATATAAAATATCAATATCATGTTTGTTTTGGTGTATTAAAATATATGTATTAATAATATCTAGTTTGCTTAAATGTATTAGTAACTATATAAAATGTCAATTCATAAAATATCTTTTAATTAGTTACCATAAATTGTGTAAATATTCTATAATAAGATTTTTAATTAATATCTGTAAGGTTATTTTAGTTTGTAATTTTAAATAATTATGTATGGTATTGTATTATCCCACCTGCAAGGTGAGATATGTTATACCATATAGTTGATTAACACATGTCGGACCCTTACATAATTATGGGCTTTATTATTGTTAGCAAATATGATATTAGGGTGTTATAGTTATCTATTACAACCTTATACTACCTAGCAAACATGTCCTAAAAAAACTATAAACCATAAGCCCTTAACTCTAAATATTAATTATAGTGGAATAAACTGTAATTTGAATTAAATATTAAAATCATTGAAGATAAGTAACAGATCTGAAACTTTTAAAGCTACAAGTGATACTTTTTAGTGTTACTGATGATACTTTTTTATGGCAATTTTTTTTAAACGGGACCGGTCAATCTGTGAATTAGATGAATTGATCTGCCAATTTGATCAAAATTTAACCCGTTATACTGATTAATTCGGTACATCACATGTACTAAAAAGTCGATGAAACATAAAACATGTGGCAATATGATTAATTCATCGGATATTATTCGAGGATAGTGCTCTTATAAATGGAAATAAATTATTCTGTGGATAGATGGTTATATTAATTAGATAATGATAGTTCTACGCGCCCTAGCATTTATTGATTTATTCAATGGGATAATGCTGTTCGCCCAGTCATAATTTTTTAATTATATTTAAAATATGTGGTAAGTCTTCAATTAGCTTTTCAATTATCATTTTGTAATTGTACTCTTGTAGTTCATTTTAGAAAGATCTGATTTGTATATTTTTAAAATTCAAAGTATACATAAATGATAAATCTCTCTAAAAATATGGATAGATTATTAAATAAATCAATCTACTTTGAATTGACCTTTTTAGGGAACCCGTGAATTTAAGTTGACTTAACTTCATTTTATTTCTCTGTTTAAGAAAAAAAAACCTTCATTTCATTCCTCTTTCTTATTCCCATAAGCTCAACGATGAAATTAATAAACTATTTGGTATACCTTTATCAAAAATTACATAAAATCTCTAAGAAAATATAAATAGATTATGAAATGATTTTGCCACATCAATATTACAAATTAAATAATGAACTTACCGAAATGGGGAGAAATCATCCTCAAATTATTTAAAATTTTGGTGAATTGAATTAGACGATTGACTAAAGTTATTAGATAAATTCTACAAAATTATACATGTATTATGAAATAATAAAAAAAATTACATAAAATCTCTAAAAAAATATAAATGATTATGAAATTATTTTGCCACATCAATATTACAAATCAAATTAAGAAATTGGGAATTACATTAAAAATATAAATTGATTGCAAATGATTTTGCCACATTGACATTACAAATCAAATAATGAACTTGCGAAAACAGAGAAAAATCATCCTCAAAATTATTTAATATTTTAATAAATTAAATTAGACAAATAAATAATTACACTTAAGCAACATAATATCAACTAATTAGACACTTCGATGCACAGATCATTCAAAAAAAAAAACTTCAATTCACGGGAGGATTGATTTATTTAATAATCCATCTATATTTTTAGATCGATTTTATGTGTACTTGAATTTTAAAAATATACAAGTCAAATCTTCCTAAAATGAATTGTAATGGTATAATTGTAAAAGGGGCACTCTCATGTGCACAAGGTGTATGGGTCTGGGCCTGGCCCTAAAAAAAGTCCCATTTCAAGCGCGTGGACCCCACGCACGACACATGGGGTATACGCACCTGAATTATTTTTTTTATTTTTTAATTATTTTTTCAATTTTTTTTTATTTTTTTTCATTTTTTCTTTTTTTTTTTGTTTCCCCCCAAAAATTGTATACCCTAAAATACAATTAGTGACCCTACAAATTGAAATGAATTAATTTAATTTTTTAAAAATAAATATAAATTTATATCCTAAAATTGATTTAATGGACCTTAAAATTAATGTTAATGATTTTTTTAATTAGGCGACTTGCGCACTGCACTCTCCCGACGCTAACACACGAGCTCATGCATTGCGCTCGACAATTAATTTAATTTTTCAAAATAAATATATGTAGGTGGCGAAATTTTACAATATTATAAATAATATTTTTATTGATTTTAATATATTTATTTAGTTTTGGAATCATATCAAATTCAAAATTAAATAAAATATTTAAATAATAAAGATATTATTATATGATAAACATTAAAAGTCTTTGACAACAAGTATATATCTTTCAAGATATCTATCAATTTCCAATAGCCAATGGGATAGTGTTACATCAGCTCTAGATCTCTCTTTCCACAACTATAAATAGGGGCCTCCATATCAGTTGAAAAACACATCAGAAGCCATTTGAAGAGTTCAAGAATTTGAGAACTTCCATAAGTGAAATTCTCAAAGATATTCAAGGCGTTCTTCACCAAAATCATCCCGAAGACGACGTTTGATCCACAAGCAAGACCATTTGAAGAGTTCAAGAATTTGAGAACTTCCATAAGTGAAATTCTCAAAGATATTCAAGGCGTTCTTGTGACATTCAAAGGCGTTCTTCACCAAATTCATCCCGAAGACAACGTTTGATCCATAAGCAAGGCAGTCAAAGGCGTTCTTCATCAAATTCATTTCGAAATTAGCGTTTAATTCAGAAACAAGGCGTCGGCCCTCCGAGTTAACGTTATCAAGACTAAAGATCAAGTCAAAGAAGATCGAGGATACAAATCTTTCCCGAAAACTTCGAAGACCAAGTTCAAATAACAAGTCCGAGAAAATCAAAGAAACAAATTTACTCTGAAGATTTCAAAGACTGTTTGAAGATCAAGTTTCGAAGAGAAAAATCGGAGGAAAAATAGAGATTGGATCCGTATAAATAATTTTGATCCGAAATCATATTATTTGTACACATTTTGTGTTTTACCAAATTAAATACAAAAATATTATTTTACAATATAAATGGTAATTTAAAAAAACCATAATTTTGAAATAAATATATATCCTAAATGGAATTAGTGTACCCTAAAATAAAAGCGAACGAATTTAATATTTTTTGAAATAAATATAACCCCTAATTGAGATTAATAAACCTAACAAAAACATAAACCCTAACAAAACACAACAAAAATCCCTAAAAAATACTAAAAAAAAAAACCCTAAAAAATCCAAAAAACTATAAACCCTAAAAAAATCTACCCCCTCCCTTTAAACTTTAAACATTAATTGGAATGAAAAAAATCACAATTTGAACTACATAAACTTATATATAAGATAAGTAGCAGACCAATTACTTTTTAATGATACAAGTGATACTTTTTGAACATTAAATGATACTTTTTAGTGTAAAGATTGATACTGATTTTTACCTTTTTTTGACGGGTCAACACCGGTCAACACAGGTTGACCTGCATTGACCCCGACCCGTATGATGGATATATGAACCTTATTGGGCCTGGGGTAATGCATATGAGTTTTGGTTATTGTAAAATACTATTAACCACTAATCAAAGAGTTAATTGAAAACTTACCATATATTTTAAATATACCACAATTAAAAAAATGGGATAAGGGCCAAATAGACCATTAAACTAATTTGGGGGCTCAATTGACTCACTGTAATTTTTTTTGGCTCAATTGGGCCACCGTGTTTTAAAATCGTATTAATTGAGCCATCGTATGACGGAGCCCTAACGGAGGACGTTAACTCGGCTCGAAACGACATCGTTTTCTTTAAGTTGATACCCGACCCATTTCAGCCCTCTCCCTTACCCGAATCCCTCAACCAAAAAACCCGCTGAGTTCATCTGTCTTCAATTTGTGCCGCTGTAAACCCAACTCTGATTGCTCTTGCCCAGATCTCCGGTATCTCCGCCACAGACCAGTTGCCGACGATTATCATTTCCCCTCTCGCCCGACCCGGTTTAACCCAAAACCAAATACCCATCTCCCTCACCCGATCTCTCGCCCCTACTACCGAACCAGTCAACGGGAACAATCCGTCTTTCAATTCCGGCGCTGGCGAGGCCTCTACCATGTGCTCTAGACCTCCAGCGATCTCCATTTCACTGGAATCTTCCCTTGCCGTCACTCAAAGCCTCTGCCATATACCTGCAATATCTCTCCCTCCGCCGGCCATCCCTGCGACTTGCAGGACCTCTTCCAGTCACCTCCCATCGCTCCTGATACCTCTGGCAGGCCCCCCTTACCTTCCTCTTGGCCCTGCAATTCAATCTCCCCTCTTAACCCTCCCTGTCTGAAAATTTTTGGATGAATTCAGATTGGGGTTTGAAGTATTTTTTTTGTTTTTGGATTTTGCTTGGCCTTTTGATTTGAATTTGGTAGTTGTGGATGAATTGGAAAGACTGTGTGTAGACGGAGGTGGGGAGTTGGGTGTTGTAGGAGCTGTAATAATGTGGGAAGCTTGTTCATCACTTTAGGGAGTGTCGGGAATTGCAGATCCAGCCGGCAGGACAACCAAGGGGATGGCGACGATGTCATTTGAACTGGGGGATGACGGAAAAGGTGGCGACAGAAGGTGGGTGGTCGGCGGTGGAGATTCTTAGCAAAGAACAGTCGCCAAAATCTGGGCAGGCGGCGGCGCCGCCGCCATGATGGCTGGAGACGATGCCAAAAACAGCAAGGATGATTAATGGACAAAAATTAAAAACAAAAAAAATGAAACAGTGGCTAGGGTGGGGGGTTAGGGGTGGGTCGGGTCGGGTCGGGTTATGGGTTGGGGTAAAAACTTAAAGAAAACGACGTCGTTTCGAGCCAAGTTAATGTCCTCCGTTAGGGCTCCGTCATACAATGGTTCAATTGACACGATTTTAAAAACGCGGTGGTCCAATTGAGCAAAAAAAAATTACAGTGGGTCAATTGAGCCCCAAATTAGTTTAGTGGCCTATTTAACCCTTATCCCTAAAAAAATTATGACCGGCCATAATGTGGTCGAATAGCATTACCCTATGAGACATCATTTGGTGTTAAGATAAGATTCCAAAATTAATTAAGACATCTTAGGTTTAAAGTTCAATTATTTACCGTATGTTACACTGTATCGGTTATAACATTTTGAGATACATAATATTTAATTTTTATCTATTTATTTTTAGATACACAATATTTAATTATCAGATAGAGTTTTATAGTGTGGATTAAAGGACTTTACAGTTTCTATTTTGAGATACGTATAATAAAATAAAATTGAAATGGACCAATATTGCCATTTCATAAAAAAAGAAAAAAAGGGTAGTTCTATCTGCTAGCAGCATGTACAATTAATATAAGTGCAAAAAGGAATGAGAACCCCATTTTGGAATTTAGAACATACTTTTATAAAGAACCACGTCCGCTTCCCAATAATAAAATTGCAAAGCCGGCTAATTTCATTGCTTTTTTATTTCCTTTTTTCCCCTATAGATAATATTGACGGCCACCGATAATTCGGGAAAATGACTCTTTTGCCTCAACGTGAAACAGATTTTTTTTTTTTTTTTTTTTTTTTTTTTTTTTTTTTTTTTTTTTTTTTTTTTTTTTTGAGGAAACTCAACGTGAAACAGATTTGATAGAACATAGATATCGAATACATATGTACGTGTAAATAATGTATGAAATATTAGGAGGTCGAGCCTTTTTAATTTAGATATCTTGAATTTAATATTTGTATTTCATTAAATTATAATTCACAAAATGCTCATTTAATTTGCTCATTATATTATGTATACATATATATTGTAGGATCAAGAATAAGTAGAAAGTGTGTCCTTGGGGATGGTCTAGTGGTGGAGTGGTGATATCTTGAGGCCAAAGGTCTCAAGTTCGAATCCCACCAACACCACTAGGTGTGAGCTTGTCACACCTGCCTTGCCAAGTGTGGTTTACCTCCCCTGTGTGGTTTGCAGGCTATTACACAGGGACGGAGTTTACCCAGTGCGCACCTTGGTAGCGGCTGCGGGTTACCTTCGAAAAAAAAAAAAGAATAAGTAGAAAGTAAACGTAGAGAAAAAGTTAAGTATTGGCCAGGTGGGGAAAAACAGACCTTAGTGAGCAAATCAACTTTAAAGTAAGCGGATGTGTGATGGAGGGGATGGGTTGTGGCGTGGAAGAATCTTCTTTCTGCCCCCTCTATTATAATTCATAAAGACCCAAAATAAAGAATAAAAACTTCTAAACATAAACTTTGTGGGAACCACAATCATTATATATGTTTTAATGTTGGAAATTTGTAAAATCAATTGTTTGGATTGTGGTGTGTGGGCTGTCAATTTCGTAGCAGAATTCGTGATGATATTCACGAGAACAAGCTTTCGTGACAATATATACTCACGAAATGAGTTTTTTGGATAATTATTATCACGATTACATGTTATCGTGACAATATTTTTCACGAAAATATCTTTTCACGGTTGTCAATTTTGTAGTAGAATTCGTGATAATATGTTCACGAGAAAAAGCATTTCGTGATAATATATATTGTGGTATAGGGCCCGGCTGGGGGTTCACCTCTTGCTTTCCGACTCCTTCGGTTCACCTCACGGCTGCTCAAGCAGCCTGACAAGCCTCAGAGTCAAGATCTTGCAGATCTTCAGGTTTATCTTCATCGGCTTGGTTTCAAGGGACCATATCTGCACTCAGAAGCCAAACAAACAGTTAGATCTAGGCTTGGATAAGACGGAAACACAGAGATCACAAGATCTAAGTAGAAGAAACAGAGAGATAAAATAAAATAGAGATTTTCAAGAGTGGGAAAATGTGTCCTGAGGACACAAATGGGCTCAGATTTTCCCACGGACGGCGGCTATGGTGTTTCTGGCGACTGATCAGACCCAGTCCACAAGGAGATGGTGAAACAGTAGGCTCAAAGCTCTCACAGGCTAGCTCAACTCACAGTAACACTCTGCCTTCTCAACTCACAGGCCAAACAGGAGATCACAGACAGGAATCCGGCCAGAGACACAGAGAAAATAGGCAGAGCTTACTCAGAGAAGCTGATTAGGGTTAGGGTTTCTAATGTGAGGCTTTTTTTGAGAGAAAGGGGGAGCGACGCAGCTTTTGTAGAGTGATTAGGGTTGTAATTTAGGAAGATTAGGGTTAAGCGATATATATGGGAGGTACCAGGTATTGGGGTAGGTTTAAGCAGCTGGGCTCAGAAAGAGGTTGGGCCAGAATAAAAAAGGAGGGGGGAGAAGCAATATTGGGCCAGAAAGAAATAAAAGAGCAAGTGGGCCAACTATCCACATATCCACCTTTGGCCTAGTTGGTCTTGTCTGTCACCATGGAAAACACCTGCCAGTAAATGAGATTATCATCATCGCCTTATTTTTACTCTTAGCTTATCACACAGACTAGGTAAGAGAAGGAGGAATAAATGCTATGCGTATTAATCCCAGTCTCAACACAAGAGACCAACCCAATTTTAGTAACAAGTCTCCAGTCATTCAATGACCTTCTTTGAACAAGTTACAACCTAGCAAAGTACCAACAAAAGGGAAATAACCATTATTTAGATTGCCCTCAAAGGCAGGTCAAGTATTCAGGCACAAGGCCCAGAATACCGATCATCCCTCATAATTCAACCCAGATCCATGTTCAAGGATCTCTTGCAGGTCATCAGCTTTGCAACTGGAAGACACTTGGTGCCCATATCTGTAGGATTAAACTCTGAGGGGATCTTATCAAGTAACACATCACCTTTTTCAACAATGTCTCTGATGAAGTGGAATCTTACATCAATATGTTTTGTCCTGTCATGAAACACAGGGTTCTTGCATAATTGAATAACATATTAGCTGTCAGAGTATAACAGAGGTTTATCATCAATGAATTTAATTTCAGATAAGACACCATGAAGCCAAATAGCTTCTTTCACAGCCTCAGTTGCAGCAATATATTTAGACTCAGTAGAGGACAAAGCAACAATACTCTGTAGTTGAGATTTTCAGCTTATGCAAGCACCATATAAAGTAAACACATAAGAAGTTGTTGACTTTCTCTGATCCCTATCATTTGCATAATTAGAGTCAACATATCCCATACATTTCACACCATCAGCAGACTTAGAAAAAATCAAACCACTAGACATAGTGGATTTCAGATATCTCAGAAGCCATTTCAAGGCTTCCCAATGAGACAGACTAGGATTAGCCATATATCTACTTAAACATGAAACATCATAAGCAATATCAGGCCTTGTGTTAATCATTAAATACATCACAGAACCAATGGCATTTGCATAAGGAACACCTTGCATATCATTTATCTCATATTCAATTTTAGGGGATTGGTCTTTACTCAGCATGAAATGAGATGCAAGAGGCACAGAAACAAGCTTACAGTTTTCCAGATTAAATTTTTTCTACACTTGATCAATATAGGCAGTTTGGTACAAAACAAGTGTGTGATTCTTCCTATTTCTGTCTATGCTCATACCCAGTATTTTTCTAGCATCACCAAGGTCTTTCATGTCAAAGTTAGCACATAAACAGTACTGAACATACTCGACAGTTTTCAAGCAGGGGCTAATTAATAGCATATCATCCACATAGAGAAGAAGGAACATAAGCACATTGGATTGCATATAGTATAAACAATGATCAAACTTGCTTCTGGTAAAATTCATACTTTGCATGCACTTGACAAATTTAATGTTCCATTGCCTTGGGATTGTTTCAGACCATAAAGGGACTTTTTCAGTAAGCATACATGATAAGGATGAGATTCATCAATGAATGTAGCGACCCGAAACTTTTTAATTAAAATGTTATTTTCAACCATGCATGTTATATTTTGGTTATGTCCTATAAGTCGCGCCAATATTTTAACTATATTATTATGATCATTATCATCATAAATATTATTATATGATTTTTTTTATTTTATTATTATTATTTTATTTTATTTTAATTGTTTTCATTTTTTCAAATAGCTTAAATTCTACATTTCATTAAGATGACCCAATAATTAGTGTTAAAATTCCAGCCCAAATATTTATTTGAGCCCAAATAATCAAGTATTTTTTTTTATTGCAAGCCCAAATGCAAATCATCCCTGAACCTAAAATTTTGCCTAAATCTCAAATGTCTTCTTCCTCCCGTAATCTACAGATTTCAGGACCCGATTTTATTTCAGAACCCTCTCGATTCTGAAACAGCCAGAACCCCTTGGATTCATAGAGCCTCTTCACCTATCACGATCTCAGGAATTTATATCTTACATTTAATCCCAATCCTTTCAACTACAAAAATTTCACTATAAAAGGGGCTCTAAACCATCGATCAAATCACACAATCATTTACAAAACATCTTTTAAAGCATTCTAAGAAGCAAAAGATTTGTCTAAGGTATATATATATATATATATATATATATATATAGTTTTACTTGAGTGTTCGCATTCATATAGGCATGGAGTGAGGTAGGCGGCGGCGGTGACGTTGTCGGCGGCGGAAATTGAGGTTGTCAGGCAGCTGCTATGGAGAAATAATCTTCAATAGCGGGTGTCCTTCACTGCGGTGGTAGCAAGGGCGATGATAGAATAGGTTGCTGGATTATTGATCTTTAGCGTGGTTGTCGTGAGGCAAAAAGAGAGGGAAGAGAGGATTTTTATTTTCTATTTCTGATTGTCTGGGGGGGGGAGGGTTCTGTCGGGAAAAGAAGAGTTTTGAGAGGAAGGATTTCATTTTTGGTTAGTGGGTAGCCGCAAGTGTGAGGATTAGGAAAATTAAATGTTGGTTGCATTTAGTTTATTTAAATGGGCTTTTGGGAAAAAATGGGCCATCTAAAGTTAATTAAGTTGTTGGGCCGAGAGTAATTTGGGAAGATTGGGCTTAATCATGCATTTTCATTCTATTGTATTTTTTCTATTATTCTTATTTATTTTAATGATTTAGTATCTATTATTAATCAATTATTTATATTATTAGGCGGCGCGTGGACTAACTAACATTACTATTTTTTCCAAGTCAAGTTCAAGTCAAGGTGGGGGATCCGATGTGACGCACATTTTGTATTTATCCATATTATACTTTTATGCAGGTTCAAAGTTATTAACCTACGAGTTACAATTATTATTGGCCGACGGGCTGCATATGTCCCGAATTTAGCCTGGGGCTACCTACAGTTTAAATTGTTATAATTGTATAATTTGGATAAATGCGGTCACCACTGAGTTAATAGTACTCACCCCAAAACTATTATTCATTTCAGGTTGATGTCGGGCGATGGATGTGCGTGACGAGATGATGGTCGTCAAGAAAATAAATATTTATCTTTTAATATTTCCGCTTAAAAAACTCTGAATAAACATTTTAATGTTATTTAATAAAGTGAAGTTTTATTTTCTTTTATTACTTATTGTTATTATTTATTTTATGAAAATTGGGCCATGACAGTTTGGTATCAGAGCGGGTCTACGTTTCTGTAGACTTGCTAAAAATATAATATATATTTAAAACACCATCATCGCGTCCGCCACCTCGCCCGGAAAGAGGTACAATGTTTATATTTTTGCCATGATAAATTGCATGTAATATTGTTTTCTTGAAAAATAATCCCGAACTGTGTGATAGATGAAGAGAGGACCATTGGGAAAGTTTGAATCCAGGCCTCGCGCTATTAGGACCCCGGTGTTGACCCGAGAGGAGTACTGGTGGAATGAATTGGAGTCCTTCATATGGAAAGGAACACGAGGAACTGAGTGGAACCTGAGGAAGTTACTTAGACTCTGGAAGAAAGTGGAAAGGGCCACGGGAGGCCGAAGGGCTGTCGATGCAGCCTATGACATTGTGGAGAAACTCCCAACATTTATGAGGCACAAGGGGGATAAGTTGTGATACCCCGACCCTTTTGCTAAATTATAAATTATAATTTTAGTAAATGATTTTGAATTAATATTGTTGAATATTAATCATGTGAGTATGTTATGCCGTTATTTTATTGCAGGTTGTCTCACTCAAGCCGGTACGTCATAGCACAGTGATGTTATACTGAGTATATAACACAATTTAAATTTTAATACTAAAGTGTCGAGTTATATGATAATGAATGTTATTGCATTGAATTTTATTTGCCAAAACCTTAAACACCCTAACGCTGAGTTGATCGGGGGTCTCGCTGACCGGGGGTTCAGGGGGCGAAGCGCCCCGACGGGGGCTAGGGGGCAGCGCCCCCTGCTTTTTCGGTGTGTATTAAAAGTGCTTTGAAAATTTAAAGGAAAATGGAGTGGTTTAAGTCCGGGAGTCGTTTAAAATAAGGGGGATGATTTTAGCATGTCGCGCGCCTGCGGGGCCGTGCGCGATCGCGGGAGACTGCGCACCTGCGGGGCTGGCGAGAGACACGCGCCCGCGGGGGAGCGTTGGCCGAGAGATGGGTTCCGCGGTCGCGGGGGGTTGCGCGGTCGCGCGGGTCCGGGGATTTCTACCTATAAATACAACACTTATTCATTTCCTCCTCATTTCCTTTCCATATGGGCGATTTTTCCTCTCCATTTCTCTCTACAAATCCTTCATCTTTTGAGGTAGATTCTTCCATCATCATCCATCAACAAAGGTAACCTCTACACCTCTCCTTCTTGGGGATTAAACACCCATTTCTTGTTGTTTTGGAAACTAGGGTTTGTTATCCAAATTTGAGGATTTTCGATTTTGTTGATCTTCTTACTTTGATAACTCAAACATATGGTTTATTTAAGCTATATGTGAAGTTATATTGAATTCCTATGGTTCGTTGTTGCTAGGGTTTGGATTTTTGCACTTATTTTCCCATGTTTTGTTGATAATTGTTTGGAGATGTTATGAGGGTTGTATGGGATTGAGTTTCATGTATGTTAGAGCCCTAGGGTGAAGGTGTTTGGTATTTGAAATGTTGGGTCTAAAGGATTTAAAATGAGTCATGAGCATGTGGTTTAAATGTGTGCCCGTATTGTGTTCGATCAAATGCTTCAAAGAGCTTTAATGTGTATTTTGAGTCTAAAATCATAGTATGAGCTTGTTTATCCATGGTTGTGTATGTGGAAATGTTTGAAGACTTTAAAGCAAAGTATATCATGAGTTTGGTCTAAATTATGATTTAATTGAATAACTCGACATCTAAAATGAAAAGATGATTAAAAAGGTGCTAGGTGACGTGTTGTGGCTCGAGGAGGACAACTTGTGCACGGCAAAGGAGTATTTCAAGGTTAAAAGGATTTAAAAGCCTCTATTAAGGTGGGGTAACTCTAAACTGTGAACACGTGTAAGGTTATAGTTATTGTTGTGCTTTGATTGTATATGTATGAAGGGTCTTCGGACCGGTGAATGAAAGAAATCCTTCGGGGTCGACAAAGAGACCCTTCGGGACAGAGATCCTTCGGGATCGATAATAGACTCGTTAATGTCCTCCCTGGGGGGTAGGATATCTGCGGGCATCCCTACAGGGATAAAGATGTTCATTAACGGGGGCATCATGATGTTTAGACCCTACGGGGTTGAGACTAGTCTCCACAAAGTAATGAAAAGTCCATATGTTATATTTTCACTTGTGCAATTAGCTATAACTGTTTATAGTGTTCCCCACTGAGTATGTTGTTAAATACTCACCCCATTCATTCAATGAATTTCAGGTTGAGGAGTCGAGGCCGGAGTAGGAGTGTTGTGAACACAAGAGAACCCCACAAGCTTGTGTTTATCTTTTGCATGCTCTTCTTTTGATAGCACTCATATTATTATTGTTATTATTACATTGATCACTCTTTTTGCCTTATGATCTATGATTATTGGGGATGGGAATAGCCCGATCTTTTGTAGGCCATGATGTATATAACTTGATATTATGTAGAACAACTTAAAGGCGGGTCGTTTAACCTTGGAGCCTTCTATGTACGAATTGTGTCGATGAACCCCTATATTATGTTTGTTAATTTTAGGGTGCTAGACGGGCGGGTTGTGTAAACCTATGAGCCCGATAGGTTAGATGATTGCATGCTTAATAGGACAAAATTTATATTGAAAATTATGATGCCTTACCTCATCATGCTATGTATATTATCATATTTTGACCTAAGCTTCCGCTCATATTAAAATAAGCACACAAAATATGTAAGTAAATTATATGTTAAGTGACGTGGCCAGACGGAGTAGTTTGGGGCGTTACATAAGTACTTTGAGAGATACATTGACTACTAAGTGGGAGTTGGAGGTGTTTTCAATGTGAAGGCATTCTTGAAAGATCTTTTGGTTTGGTGGCACAAGAAGGTTTATAGAAAAGATTACGAGGATGAGAAAGATGCAAGCTCAGAAGTGGGCTCGAATGATGTTGGGGTGCATGACGTTGCTGGGCCAAGTGGAAAAGCCAAAGATCCAATCATAGTTATTGATTGATTATGTTGTTTTGCTTAAAAAAAAATAATCTATGTCTCCAAAAATAAATGTTTACTTTGGATTAATGAAATAAATTGTTATTGTTGGTCTTTTCAAAATTTTAGTTCAGCTCAACTAATGGATTTGTTAATAGGATTATGGCAAGAACTCGCAGTTCACATTCAGATAGCGAGGCTACCTACTCAGAAAGCTCTTTACGATATGTAAGACATAAAAGACCAAGTCTTGCTCAAGAGTTGGCTCATGCGTTGAAGGAAGTGCTTCCACACCAAAGAAGTGGATGGAGTTTCATTGTCTCTCAATTTCGCCAGATGGGGTCGCCCAGATTGAAGGGAAATGAAGGTCCACTTGTCACGGAAGAATGGATCTTTGAGTTGGAACGCATTTTTGAACATTTGGAGTGCACCGATTCAGAAAAGGTATCCTGCGCCATCTTCCAGTTGGCTGAGGATACGGGTCACTGTTGGCAGGCCCAAGTCCAGCTCATGACGCCAGAACGCCGTTGGAACTTGACATGGAATGCTTTCAAAGGATTGGTGATGGGAAAGTTTTTCCCAAGGGCTTACGGCAAGCAGAAAGAGACGGAATTGATGAATCTTGAACAAGAAAATATGACCATCCTCGACTATGAGAGGAAGTTCAACAAGTTGTCCCGTTATGCTCCACATCTGGTGGACACGGAGGAAAAGAAAGTTTGGAGGTTCGAGTTTGGGTTGAGACCAGAGATTGGAGAGATTCTTGCAGCTCAAGGGACAACAACAACATTTTCTGAAATGGTGGAGCGAGCTCAGGCAGTTGCTACACGCCTGAATTTGGAAGGCCCAACATCTAAGCAGCCAAAGGCTCCTGTGAAAAGACGTTGGGATGACCGCAACAAGGGAACAACTTTCCAACCTGATAAGAGACCCAGAGCTGTTGAAAACAACAATGTGAGACCGCCACCTGCAAACAATGCCAGACCAGCAACGGTCAAACCTCTGTGCTCACAATGTGGGAAGCATCACAAACTACCTTGCTTCTTCGGGAGGAATGTCTGTTACCGTTGTCACCAGCCTGGACACGGAGCCTTTAATTATCCCAGGCAGAATGAAAGAAACATTCCCAGAGGAGGAACTGCACGTGCTTATGCTATGGCTGAGGAGGAGAAACAGAAGGAGCCCAGAACCATGTCAGGTATACTACCAGTTCTTGAAGTACCTGCTTTAGTACTTTTCGATTCAGGCGCTTCGCATTCTTTTATATCTAAAATATTTTATGAGAAGACTGGTGTGAAATGTCATGAAAGAACTGAGCCTTTAAGGATAAGCATTCCGTCGGGTGAGAAGATGGAAACCAATTGTGTAGCTATGAGAGTCAAAATAGAAATAAAGGAAAGAATTTTGGAGGCAGATCTGTTCGTGTTGGAAATGCAGGACTTTGATGTGATTCTTGGCATGGACTGGTTGAGCCATAACCATGCAGTCATTAAATGCCGTGATCGTGAGGTGGTGTTCCAAGCAAAAGGAGGAGACAATTTCTCTTTCCGGGGAAGTAAAGTGAAGCTAGCCACACGTATTGTGTCAGCAATGAAAGCGGTCAAACTGTTGAAAAAGAGAGACTGTCAGGCATTCTTAGTGAATGTGGTAAGCACGACATCGGCGGAACCCAAGCTGGAGGATATACCAGTAGTTGGAGAATATCCAGATGTATTTCCAGAGGACATAACCGGTATTCCACCAAAGAGACAAGTGGAGTTCACCATTGATTTGGTACCTGGAGCAGCACCATTGTCCAAAGCCCCCTACAAAATGGCACCGATCGAGCTGCAGGAGTTAAAAGTTCAAATACAGAAATTGTTGGACAAAGGTTATATCCGACCAAGTGTCTCACCTTGGGGTGCACCAGTGCTGTTTGTCAAGAAGAATGATGGTACCATGAGGATGTGCATTGATTATCGTGAGCTCAACAAACTCACTATAAAGAACAAGTATCCGTTGCCGAGAGTTGATGATTTTTTCGATCAGTTGAAAGGAGCTGGCGTATTCTCAAAGATTGATTTAAGATCAGGGTATCATCAGCTGAGAGTCAAAGAAGGTGATATTTTGAAGACAACTTTTCGAACAAGATATGGACATTATGAGTTCACAGTAATGCCTTTTGGGTTGTCCAATGCGCCAGCGGTGTTTATGGATCTAATGCACCGAGTTTTTCATCAGTACCTAGATTAGTTTGTCATCGTATTCATAGATGACATTCTGATTTACTCAAAGGATTGGATTCAGCATGAAGAGCATCTTCGGATTGTGTTGGAAATATTACAGAAGGAGAAATTATACGCGAAGTTTAAGAAATGTGAGTTTTGGATAAACCGAGTTGGATTTCTCGGTCATATGGTGACATCAGAAGGGATTGAAGTAGATCCAGCAAAAGTGGAGACGGTGAAAAATTGGAACACTCCGAAGAATGCAGGAGAGATTCGCAGCTTTTTGGGTTTGGTGGGCTACTACAGGCGATTTATTGAAGGATTTTCGAAGATAGCAGGCCCTTTGACACAGTTAACCAAAAAAGGAGCAAAATTTGAGTGGAATGAGAAATGCGAAGAAAGTTTCCAGGAGCTGAAGCTACGACTTACAACTGCACCTGTGTTAACTGTTCCAGATGGCACAGAGGGCTTTGTTATATACAGTGATGCATCCAAGCAAGGACTGGGATGTGTGTTAATGCAGCATGGAAGAGTTATCGCATATGCATCAAGGCAGTTGAAGGTGCATGAACGGAATTATCCGACGCATGACTTGGAGCTTGCAGCTGTGGTGCATGCTTTGAAGATATGGCGCCACTACTTGTATGGAGCACAGTGTGAGATTTACTCTGATCACAAGAGCCTCAAGTATCTATTTACCCAGAAAGAGTTGAACATGAGGTAGAGAAGGTGGCTAGAACTTGTCAAAGATTATGATTGCACTATCCATTACCATCCGGGTAAAGCCAATGTGGTAGCAGATGCTCTAAGAAGAAAAGACAACATAGCAGCAATGCATATGATGCGGTTAACTCAAGAGTTTTCGAAGTTGGGAATTGAGGTGGTCCCCACAACAGGTGACACTACGTTGATTTTGGCGACACTAACAGTTCAACCACTATTGAAGGATAAAATAAGGGATGCACAAAAAGATGATCAATTCCTATGTAAGATCAAGGAAAGAGTTTTGAAAGGCGAGATTAAGAATATTGCTATAGCTGCGGATGGAGCACTCACATATGAAGGACGATTGTGTGTGCCGAAGGATGATGGGCTAAGGAAAGAGATCTTGGAGGAAGCTCATAGCACTCGTTACTCTGTTCATCCAGGAGGTACAAAAATGTACCAAGATCTGAAGAAGTATTTCTGGTGGAGGAATATGAAGAGGTCAATTAGAGATTTTGTTGGAAGATGTATGACGTGCCAATTAGTGAAGGCGGAACATCAGCGACCAACCGGACTTTTGAATCCACTTGAAATTTCGGAATGGAAGTGGGAAAATTTCTCAATGGACTTCGTGACGGGATTGCCAGGGACCGTGAAAGGCAATCATGCAATTTGGGTGATTGTGGATCGACTCACTAAGTCAGCTCATTTTCTACCAGTGAAAATGACACACAGTATGGATAGGCTTGCACAGTTATACGTGGATGAAATAGTAAGATTGCATGGGGTGCCTGTTTCTATTGTGTCTGATCATGACCTAAGATTTACATCTAAGTTTTGGAGGAGTCTACAAGGTGCTATGGGAACAAAATTAAGATTCAGCACGGCTTATCACCCGCAAACTGACGGCCAATCAGAACGGACTATCCAGGTGCTGGAAGATATGTTGCGGGCGTGTGTGATGGATTTTGGAGATAGTTGGGAAAAACATTTGTCATTAGTGGAGTTTGCTTACAACAACAGTTTCCAGGCGATTATTGGGATGTCTCCTTATGAAGCCTTGTATGGGAGAAAATGTCGATCACCGTTGCATTGGGATGAAGTGGGAGAGAAAAGAATTCTAGGTCCCGAGATTGTAGAAAGAACAGTTGCTGTTATTAGCAAGATACGTGAACGTATCAAGGTTGCTTAAGATAGGCAAAAGTCGTATGCTGATTTGAAGAGAAGGGATATACATTACAATGTGGGTGACAAGGTGTTTGTCAAAATAGCCCCGATGAAAGGAGTTGTTCATTTTGGGGTAAAGGGAAAGTTGAGGCCCCGCTATATTGGACCATTTGAAATTTTGGAAAGAGTTGGAGAAGTGGCTTACAGGCTTGCTCTGCCACCGAGTTTGACAACAGTGCATGATGTTTTTCATATTTCGACGCTGAGAATGTACATGCATGATCCAAGTAATGTTGTGAATCACAATAATCTGGAGTTAAGGAAAGATTTATCTTATGAGGAATATCCGGTGGCAGTATTGGATAGAAAGGTTCACGGATTACGGAATAAGGAGATCACGTTGATCAAAGTACAATGGAGTCGACATGGCAAAGAAGAGGCCACATGGGAAAAAGAGGATGATGTGATAGCTAAGTATCCACAGTTCATGGGACAAGGTAAGTAAATTTCGGGGACGAAATTTTTTTAAAGAGGGGGAGAATGTAGCGACCCGAAACTTTTTAATTAAAATGTTATTTTCAACCATGCATGTTATATGTTGGTTATGTCCTATAAGTCGCGCCAATATTTTAACTATATTCTTATGATCATTATCATCATAAATATTATTATATGATTTTTTTTTTTAATTTTATTATTATTATTATTATTTTATTTTATTTTAATTGTTTTCATTTTTCCAAATAGCTTAAATTCTACATTTCATTGAGATGACCCAATAATTAGTGTTAAAATTCTAGCCCAAATATTTATTTGAGCCCAAATAATCAAGTATTTTTTTTATTGCAAGCCCAAATGCAAATCATCCCTAAACCTAAAATTTTGCCTAAATCTCAAATGTCTTCTTCCTCCCGTAATCTGCAGATTTCAGGACCCGATTTTATTTCAGAACCTTCTCGATTCTGAAACGGCAAGAACCCCTTGGATTCACAGAGCCTCTTCACCTATCACGATCTCAGGAATTTATATCTTACATTTAATCCCAATCCTTTCAACTACAAAAATTTCACTATAAAAGGGGCTCTAAACCATCGATCAAATCACACAATCATTTACAAAACATCTTTTAAAGCATTCTAAGAAGCAAAAGATTTGTCTGAGGTATATATATATATATATATATAGTTTTACTTGAGTGTTCGCATTCATATAGGCATGGAGTGAGGTAGGCGGCGGCGGTGACGTTGTCGGCGGCGGAAACTGAGGCTGTCGGGCAGCTGCTATGGAGAAATAATCTTCAATAGCGGGTGTCCTTCACTGCGGTGGTAGCAAGGGCGATGATAGAATAGGTTGCTGGATTATTGATCTTTAGCGTGGTTGTCGTGGGGCAAAAAGAGAGGGAAGAGAGGATTTTTATTTTCTATTTCTGATTCTCTGGGGGGGGTTCTGTCGGGAAAAGAAGAGTTTTGAGAGGAAGGATTTCATTTTTGGTTAGTGGGTAGCCGCAAGTGTGAGGATTAGGAAAATTAAGTGTTGGTTGCATTTAGTTTATTTAAATGGGCTTTTGGGAAAAAATGGGCCATCTAAAGTTAATTAAGTTGTTGGGCCGAGAGTAATTTGGGAAGATTGAGCTTAATCATGCATTTTCATTCTATTGTATTTTTTCTATTATTCTTATTTATTTTAATAATTTAGTATCTATTATTAATCAATTATTTATATTATTAGGCGGCGCGTGGACTAACTAACATTACTATTTTTTCCAAGTCAAGTTCAAGTCAAGGTGGGGGATCCGATGTGACGCACATTTTGTATTTATCCATATTATACTTTTATGCAAGTTCACAGTTATTAACCTACGGGTTACAATTATTATTGGCCGACGGGCTGCATATGTCCCGAATTTAGCCTGGGGCTACCTACAGTTTAAATTGTTATAATTGTATAATTTGGATAAATGCGGTCACCACTAAGTTAATAGTACTCACCCCAAAACTATTATTCATTTCAGGTTGATGTCAGGCGATGGATGTGCGTGGCGAGATGATGGTCGTCAAGAAAATAAATATTTATCTTTTAATATTTCCACTTAAAAAACTCTGAATAAACATTTTAATGTTATTTAATAAAATGAAGTTTTATTTTCTTTTATTACTTATTGTTATTATTTATTTTATTAAAATTGGGCCATGACAATGAAGCCCTCTGGCTGATGCATGTATATATTATTCTCAAGTTCACCATGCAGGAATGCAGTTGTAACATCCATTTGTTTGAGTTCTCAATCAAAGTGAGCAGTCAAGACAAGCATTATTCTCACAGTTGTGAATTTTACCACATGATCAAATATTTCATTGTAGTCTATGCCCTCTTTCCGAGTGAAGCCCTTTGCAACAAGTCTAGCTTTATATATGAAATTATCAATTTCTTGCTTAATTTTATACAACCATTTGCATTCAACAACAGAACAGTTTTCAGGTTTTTCAACAAGCACCCATGTATTGTTATCATGCAATGATTTTATTTCACTTCTCATAGCAGAAATCCATTTGTCATATTCAGAAGAGCTCACAACCTCTTTATATGTCTTAGGCTCAATCTTATCCACAATATTGAAAACATTAAAAGCATATAAAGACAAGTTATAATCATCATATCTTGCAGGTACTCTCACATTTCTTCTAGGTCTGTCTCTAGCAAACTGATAATTATCCAGATTTTCAGATTCAGGCACATATTCAGAAACATTTTCAAGCTCATTTTCAGGATTAGAGCTTGTCTCAGTATCAGACACAATCATATTATCAGAAGGTTCATTACCGGATTCATTATTAGAAGCAGAATCATTCACATCAATATTATCAACCACAGGTTCATGCAAGGTATCATTATTGTTCTGCATATCAGTCTCATGAAGCACAAGATCAATTTCAATTTCATTATTCAATACTTCAGGATGTACAGGAGTGGAAACATCCACCTTACTATGAGCAGTAGGAGGAAACATGAAGTTATGTATGCTCTCTACCCCACTTGGAGCATCAGAGTGTGAGGATTCAAGTAAACAAGGGAAATCAAGTTTATTAAATGTAACATCCCTGCTTATACAAGTTTTAAACCCAGGAACCCCCTTATCCCAGAGTCTATAGCCCTTAACCCCTTCAGGATATCCAAAGAAGATGCATTTTCTTGCCCTAGGTTCAAGCTTACTTAATTTCTGATACACATAAGCAACACAACCAAAGATTCTTAAATTGAACAAGCATACAAGTTTATTCCAGAACACAGATTTAGGCAATTTACCAAGTAAGGGAAAAGGGAAAAGAGGGAGATCTATTGATCAAATAACATGTAGTCATTAAGGCTTCCCCCCCAGAATGGTTTATCAAGACCAGAAGCAGATAATAGACTCCTAACTCTCTCAAGGAGAGTTCTATTCATTCTCTCTGCAACCCCATTTTGTTGTGGATTATAAGGAACTGATTTATGTCTCTTTATACCTCTATCTGAGCACCAATTATCCATAGCATAGTTGCAAAATTCAAGACCATTGTCAGTTCTGAGACACTTAATTTTCTTCTTAGTCTGGTTTTGAATCTCAACAGCCCATTTAGAGAATTTTTAAAAAACTTCAGATTTATTTTTCATTAGAAAGACCCAAGTTTTTCTTGAAAAATCATCAATCACAGATAAGAAGAAAACATTATCACCATGAGTGGGCTCCTTGGCAGGGCCCCAGACATCAGCATGAAGATACTCAAGAATTTCAGAACTAACATGTTTTCTAGGATATGGAATAGATATAGGAAATGACAATTTATGATGTTTTCCCATCAGATAAGGTTCACAAAATGACATGCTTGACACTTTATCATTCCCAAATGCACCAGCTTTATTTAATATTTCAACACCTTTGTTGCTCATATGCCCTAGTCTAGCATGCAATAATGCAGTCTTATCATCATGCACAACATTAGCAGTAGGTAAAGGCACAGATTCAACATGCACAGTATATAGGTCCCCTTTTCTAGGAGCATTGAAATATAGCATGGAATCCTTTTCAAATTTAAATCTCAGATAGTTCACAGATCCATCCAACATGTTATCAACAATTTTGGACACAGATAGCAAATTAAATTTCAATTTTGGAACATATCTTTACATCATTTAGGGTAAGCAAACTTCCATTTTCAAATTTTAGGCATATATCTCCTCTTCCAAGGATTTCACAATTTTATCCATCAGCTAATGCAACATGCCCAGAATTTATGCAATGAAGATTGTGAAACATGTGTCTGTGAGGAGTAACATGAAATGTACACCTAGAATCAATAAGCCACTCATCATTGTGCACATTCTTAGAGACAGCATTTGTGTAATTTATAAATTGGAAATCATAAGCATCATGTACCATGTAGATACCATCATCATTATCATACATATTGTTTGCATGATGTTTTGGCTCATAATTCACATAACCCTTGTTCTTTTTAGGCATTTTTCATCTATTAGAGAAATGGCCTGGTTTTTCACAATTCCAGTATGCTTTTCTTGGTTTCTGATCAAAATTATGATTCTGAGCATGATTGGGAGCAGAATTTGATGCATGAGCATGATTATGAGCATAATTAGATGCATGCGCATGGTTGTGAACATAATCCTGATTCAGATGTTGATTTTTCCCTAGTTGCATATCTCTTCTATGTCTTTCAGCAGCAAGCACACTAGGATTCTCAGGATTTAAGGGTTTATTGAAACCATGATTAGAATTTCTGTTATTATTCCTGTTTACATACATGATCTCATTATGCAGGGGTTTGGATTTCAACTTTTTGAGCTCATTCTCTTTAGCTTTCAACCCAGTCACATCATGTCACAAGTAACCTTGGAACCACCATATTTTAGAGCATATTTAACTTCAGAAAAAGACTCAGGAATAACACCAAGAAAAATTTGGGGAACATATTTTTCAGGGTATGATCACCAGCCAGTTTTAAGTCCTGGAGCAATTTATTGAATTCTTCCATATCTGTGTCAATATCTTTAGAAGCATCCATCTGATAAGTCATAAGTTGATTTTACAAAGAATAAGCAGACTCTTCAGAGGTAGCAGTATACAGAGTATTCAAATTATCCCACAAATCTTTTGCACACTTATGGTGAGACACTTTTCTGACCACAGAACTGCACAAATTCAGCAAAATAGTGGCCCTAGCACGATCATTTATCTCATGTAATTTCTCATCTTTTTCAGATTCATCAATCCTTTGAAAAATTACTTTGTGGATTTTTTCATTAGTCAAAATAAATTCAACCTTGGTTTTCCAGTTTCCAAAATCATCTCTTCCATTAAAAGGCACAGTGTTCAGATTATTCATGATTAAAGTAGGCACCGAAACAACAGAAAAACCAAGAATCCACCTCAAACAACACAGAGAACTACACCAGGAAGATCACAAAGGCACCCAGAAGGCCAAAACAACACTCAGATACAGGAGGAGACCTCCACAAGCACTGAAACAAGTGCACCCGGGGGATAAAGTACTGAGGCTAGCCCAATTCTCAGCATATATTGATATGTGGAGCAAGGAATCACTCAGGACAACCCTAAAACTTATTTTCAGATAATAACAACTGTCTCAATACTCAGAGATAGTTCCCAGAAACTCCAAAACCGCAGAGTTCCAAATAGATTCCAATAAGATCACAGAGAGATCACACAAACAGGAATCAAGCAGGCGGAAACCACCATGAACAGGCAAAGAACAGCCACAAAAAACATAAAACCACATAGAGATCACAATAGAAGGTAGATAGAACCCCAGAATTCCCTCAGGAACACCCTTCACAACCCTTCTATCCAGGCAACTCACATGAGAAAACCCACAAGGGAGTCCAGATGATCCGGACCGTAAGCAAGGGTTATAGATAGCTTTGAATACCAAGGTGTTTCAAGAGAAAGCAAAGCAGAAGCAAGTTCACGGTAGGATCGCGAGATACCGGACACAGAGTTTTAGGGTTTAGAGAGTATACCAGAGCCGACTCTTCCAGACAGAGGAGAGGTCAGACTTACCTTTTCTGAGCCCGTCAGGGGTGAATCGGTGCGGCCCTTAGTGGCGGCGGGGTGAGGAGAATGGGGGCAGGAGGGTGCCCCTGGCCAGGTCACCGTGGCTCTGATACCACTGTTGTGGTATAGGGCCCAGCTGGGGGTTCATCTCTTGCTTTCCAGCCTCTCCGGTTCACCTCACGAGCAGCCTGACAAGCCTTAGAGTCAAGATCTTGCAGATCTTCAGGTTTATCTTCACCGGCTTGGTTTCAAGGGACCAGATCTGCACTTAGAAGCCAAACAAACAGTTAGACCTAGGCTTGGATAAGACAGAAACACAGAGATCACAAGATCTAAGTAGAAGAAATAGAGAGATAAAATAAAACAGAGATTTTGAAGAGTGGGAAAATGTGTCCTGAGGACACAAATAGGCTCAGATTTTCCCACGGACGGCGGCTATAGTGTTTCTGGCGACTGATCAGACCCAGACGACAAGGAGATGGTGAAACAGTAGGCTCAAAGCTCTCACATGGTAGCTTAGCTCATAGTAACACTCTGCCTTCTCAACTCACAGGCCAAACAGGAGATCACAGACAGGAATCCGGCCAGAGACACAGAGAAAATAGGCAGAGCTTACTCAGAGAAGTTGATTAGGGTTAGGGTTTCTAATGTGAGGCTTTTTTTGAGAGAAGGGGGGGGGGGAGCGGCGCAGCTTTTGTAGAGTGATTAGGGTTGTAATTTAGGAAGATTAGGGTTAAGTGATATATATGGGAGGTACCGGGTATTGGGCTAGGTTTAAGCAGCTGGGCTCAGAAAGAGGTTGGGCCAGAATAAAAAATGGGGGGGGGGAAGCAATATTGGGCCAGAAAGAAATAAAAGAGCAAGTGGGCCAACTATCTACAATATATACTCACAAAATGAGTTTTCATGCCAGTTATTGTCACGATTACATGTTTTCTTGAAAATATTGTCACGGTTCAAGTAATTTCGTGACAACATTGTCACAAATTTCTTGCTTTCGTGATAATATTGTTGCGATTGAAGTGATTTCGTGACGATAATGTCACAAATTTGTTGCTTTTGTGACAATATCGTTATGAATTCTAGTATTTCATGACAATATTTTCTAGAAAGAATATTGTCATGAAAACATATATCCGTGACAATATTGTCAGGAAAGCATTCGATACATAATAATATTTTCGAGACAATATTGTCACGACACAATGAATTCGTGACAATATTGTCACGAAAGCAACAAATTCGTGACAGTATTGTCACTTAACCACTTGAACTGTGACAACATTGTCACGAAAATGCTAAATATTCGAAAAAACTGTACATTTATGCTAATTTTCACAAAACATCATAATCTACTCATTCATGTTAATCTACAACAAAATATCCAAATCTACAACAATCTATGCATATATATTCTTTAAAAATTACAAAACTAAAGATCATATAACTTCAATAACTATTTAACACAAATATTATAAAATTAACATAAATTACAGTTACATTGCTTAAAATTTTAAAAGGACCTTATACCCAACAAATTTGAATGACTTGACGGTTAGAAAAATAAAAAAACTCACCTTGAATTTCTTGGGAATATGTTGTTGTTTCTCCAACAAAATTGCAAGCACGCCGAAAATTTTCTTGTCTTCGTTCAAAATGGCGTAAGTTCTTTTTTTTTTTTTAACATGGATTGTAGATTTTAATGTAAGTGACTACAACCCAACTACAAAAATGTGCCACGTTGAAAAGAAATTTAATCACCTAAATTTCTCATTTTTTTTTAAAATCTGCCACAGAGACAAATGTGGAAACAAATGAGAAAAAAAAAGATTGACTCTCAAACGAGACAAAAAAAACGTATAAAATTTTTACATCACTTTTTAAATTGAAAAAAATGAGTTGGAGTAATTAGGTAGAAACAAATTTATTATCCTAATTTTGACTATTTTAAAATTTCTCGCTAACCATTATCATATGGACTCTATAGGGCGCCCAGTTTGGATTGTTTCATTTAATTGACACCATATATAAATTTCGATTTTTTATTTTTATTTTTTGGGAAATTAAATATATACTGGGAATTAGTATATGATTAATGAATTGTTAAAATTATGACACAGTAGTGCAATTATTATATTTCATATGGGTACACTTTTAAGATACCTCTACAACTTGATAAGCATTCATTCATTCAGACACGAGAAGATTGATACATGAATTATGATTGGTTGGTATTACACAATCCAATCTTGAATTTTCCTTTTAGAGCTCTTGAAATTTTTAAATATTTTAGTGAGGTATGAGTCGTCAACTTAAACTATTCGAATTATAACTGAAATAAAATAGAAAGTATATTAGGAATATTATAGGTGAAATTCGCAAAATTCTGTGTTACTTAATGGATAGTACCTAATATGTCATAATAGATTTACGGTAATTTTAAATGGTCATAATGTGGCCTGATCACATGAGGGTAGATTAGTAAGTACCCACTATATTGTTTTATTAAATAATAATAATAATAGTAATTAGTGTTATATTGTATTTTACCCTATTACCCTTTTTCTTTTAATCTATTGAGAGAATGAAAATAACAGATTCAAAATTCAAAATTCGAATTTCTCTCTCTCAACATTAATAATTGTTTTGTTATTTTCAATAAAAATAGGGTTAAGTATTCATTATTCTCTTTCACCTTCAATCTTCACTATTTTCATTTTGTTAACATATATATATATATATATATTCATTCTTCATCAAAATATATCTCAATTTCCGATCTTCAAATAGGGTTAAGTATTCTATATTCTCATTCATCTTCAATCTTCATTATTTTCATTTTGTTAACATATATATTCATTACTACCGATCTTCTAATAACAAAATATTTCTTTATTTCCGATCTTCAAATAGTTCTTGGTAGAACCTCTCCACCGCAACAATATGGAAATCAAATGTAGTGAAAGACAGAAATTTTATGTTGTCTTCGTAGGTATACGAACCGAAATATATTCAAACTGTATAGATTGTGCTCCATTTGTACTCGGTGTTAGGGAAAGCTTGTACAAGTCTTTTGCAACTGAAGATAAATCGGTTAAGGCCTATGGAAAATATATGAACGAAATGCCAAGAATATGATAATCATTGGAGCGGTGGTGTCGATTTATATTCCGACTCAAGCAATGGTGAAATTAGTTCAAAACATCTAAAAATGAAGAAGTGCAGAAGCGTTGAAGAGAAGAAGATAAGATCAAGAGTCAAATTCTTTATTTTGGGATTCGTAGTTGGAATTTTTAGTTCGATTTGTACTGCTAAATTAACTTGAATCAGTTTGAATTTTCAGCAAAATAATTTATCAATGAATTTTTATTTTATTTTATTTGTATTAATGCTCGATTTCAATATATACTACTTTAGGTAAGATATATTGACAAGTCCAAATTCTCTCGTATTTTTGTGTCTTTTTCTCGTTCTTTTGTCTTTTATTTTTTCATTTTTTTGAGTCGGAAAGAGCCAATGTGGGCACAAGAGGGGCAGGAGGTAGCATAATCACATCTGGGGGGCATTTGGATGCTAATGATACCATAGATGGGCAACGACTTCTCAGCGGAAAGCTCTCTCTCGAGCCTAGCAGAAATGCCCACCATTCCAGCAAAGCTGAAGGAGAAGTTCGTGATCGTGCCCACAACAAACCCATTGTGATTGACATGAGAAGGAGAGGAGACAGGGCACAAGAGAAACTATTACCAGCTGAAGTAGGAGCAGTGCACTCTAGCTGCCGAAGGAAAGATGAGCGTACAAGGAAAGTCTGATCGCATCTTCTGAATTCTAGAAGGTAGATCGGCTAATTAAGAAATGTTGAATGTCGGTTAACTAAGGTACGCCGAGTATAGAATTTGCGAGACTGATCTTTTAAATAAGGAAAGAATCTGCTAGATATGGAAAGCCTTAGGCACGGTGGCTGCGGAATTGGGCTGAAGATCCCTCGGCCTGTGGGGAAAGTCACCTTGTGTTTTGTACTCCTATATAAGTAGTTTTCATGGCAGAGGCCGTACACACAATCTACACTTTCGAACACGCCACATATATTTTATTTTACTTTATTTGCATTTTAATTTCCATTGAACAATCTTGGGCCTTATGCCCGCAGGCTTAGGATTTCCAGTTTTATGTATTTAAATCTAGCGTTGGTGTTGGATTATTTTGCTTATTAATCAAGTAATTTTTTCATTTAATTTATGTCTTTGTTTATTTATATTTATTGTTGTTTTAAGTCTATCATGAGTGGCTAGACTCATTATTCCGGATTGAACAAGGATAATAACTTAATGAGCATGTAAGAACCGTGAGGCTTATGGGTGAAAACTGTGTGAATTTAGTTCCGTCGTGTAATCATTTTCTTTATTTCATTAAAGTGGGCTAAGCTAGTTAACCGTTGCTGATCACTCGTTAATTAGAATTGTGTTCACTATCTCTATAAATAGTCAATGAATCGTAGCTGTGTGTTGGTCATAAAGGGATGAGATACATCACGGGTATTGATGGCATCTGAGAGATCAATGTCTAGGTAAATCTGGGTCTGTCTAGGGCATAAAGCTGCTTTGTTGTTTACAATCATATGAGAGATTGGGGTTGGGCAACAGGTTAGGGGTTAGGGGACGAGAGATAACCTCTAGTCTATACTGAAAGGATAGATTGGGTATTTTGAGAGAGATCTAGTACCTTTAACCAGATAATTAGATTTGCATAAGTAATCAACGTGCTTATAATCGGTTGATGTAATTCGGACAAATTGTACAGGATACGAGAACTCGCGGAAGACTTCTAGGAACGAGCACACCAACTAAGGAAGGATTCAATCCTACTCTAAGACTTAAATAATTAAAAAATAAACTAAATTAATTAAACAAAGACTAAAAAATATTAATAAGGAAGAACTAGACCTAATTAAGACCTCTAGACTACGACACAAAAATAGAACATAAATCCAATGGAAAAGGGCTGAGTTGGAACGATGATATGGCTGGAAAGGAGTGGTGTTTTAGGTAGTGTTTTATGGTGAAGAAGGGCTAGGTGTAGATAGGATATGATAGGATTTAGATGAACTTACGGTTTGAATGAAAATCATCGAATTGATCTTGAATTGGACTCGAACCCTTAGTGATCGACACACGATCAGGTCTTGATGGCTTGGAATAGTCATGGATGTTGATGGAAGGTTGAAGGATATTGGTATGGATGGTGTGGATGGTACTGTTGTGATTTGCAACCTGATTAATCCCCGGCGTATCTTGTACGATGAAAATGAATCTTCAAGTTACTCTTCGGTAGAGAGTTCACCCTAATTCCTCGTGTGAATTAGAACGTTCCTTTCAAATAAAACTTAAAAGTTGCTGGCTTCTAAGAGTGAGTATTTTCGAGAAAATAATCAAAAGCTTTAAACGGTTGAGACACAAATTGAATGCAAAAGCAAATTTAATCAATAATATCTAAACTATCAATGTAACATGGTGTTAGGAAAAACTATCAAGGTTTTTCTTACAAGGGGTTTTGATGAGATGTCAAAATATATCAAAATATGAAAAGAGCCTTGAAAGAACTGAAAAGAAATCAAGCAGAAAACTAAAGATGATCATACAGAGTCAAAGCTGTCAAAGCCAAAAGATATGATCAATTCGTGTGAAAGAAGAGAGAAGAATAGAGAGAAAAAGAAGACTATAGCTTGCTACAACAATCAGCAAGGCAAACTAGAAATTGCAGGTACCCGAGAGAGAAGGTATCAACTGCCACCAGTCTATAGTGAAGAACTGATGGACATACCAGTTCAAGGCCGACACCAGCTGAAGAGATGTTCCAGCTGAAGTGAAGAACTAATGGACATACCAGTCCAAAGCCGACACCAGCTGAAGAGATGTTCCAACTGTATAGAACTGACGCGTACCAGTTCTAGGCTGCCACCAGCCGAAGAGATGTTCCAGCTGAAGAGAACTGAAGGACATACCAGTTCTAGGCCACCACCAGCTAAAGGAAAGTCCCAGCTGAAGAGAACTGAAGCACATACCAGTTCTAGTCCAATGCTGGTTGAAAAAATGTTCCAGTTAAAGGAAGATCCCAGCTGAAGAAAATACCAGCTGAAAGAGAAGAATTGAGGGACACACTAGTTCTAGATCATTTCTGACTGAAGAAATACCAGTTGAAGAGCACATCAATTTGAACTGATGAACATGCCACTCCACGATGACATCAACTGATGAAGACTGCCAACCGAAGAGAGGACAATCATGAGCTGAAGAAAATAACAGCTCAAGATATTCCAGCTGAAGGAAACACCAGCTGAAGAAGTGTACCAAGTCTAAAGATCCATGCTGAAGGAAATACCAGCTTACGATATTCCAGTTGAAGGAACATACCAACTGAAGAGAAGACTAAGGTACAAGCTGATGGAAAATACCAGCTCAAAGAATACCAACTGAATAATGAAGTTCCAGCTGATGAAGCACTAGTTCAAAGAACCCCTGCTGAAGATGCATCAGTTCTGAAGTCCAACTGATGAAGCGCCAGCAATCGAACTGAAGACCAGTCCATGAAAGTTCAAGCTGAAGGGACACAAGTCCAAAATACCATCTAAAGAACACTGGTTCAAACTGAAGTAGAAGCAAGCTGGAGTTCAGAAGGCATCAAGCCCAAGCCCAGAAATGCCAGCTGAAGATGATCTCAACTGAAGCTTTCCAAACTGCCAAGGGACACACAAAACTGACAGACAAAGGAACTGAAGATTCCAGCTGCAAGACAAAGCTCAGAATTGAAGATCAAGAAGGGAGCCGCAACTGAAATTCAGATAAGCCAAAGAAGATCTTAAAGTTAATGCAACCGAGATCTTGAAGCAAAAGCTCGTCAGAAGAGCAATGGCATCCCAACGTGATGTAACCAATACGATGCGGAAGCTTATTGAATCGAACACACGTCAACTTGACAAATGATTCAATCCAACAACAAACTGAATGATAACAAATAATTAACTCAAATAAACTAATCTCAAAGCAATTTTCGAATTAAAATCCAAGATAACACAAAAATCCCCAATTTCAACCCGAAGAACCCTAATTCTTGACCTAATCAATTAACCTAGCAAATGAAGTTGGATTACGCTAAAATTTTAGGAAAAAGCATAAATATATAGTCGGAATAACATATCCAAAAATCAGACAAAACACATGTATAGATTGAGAGATGGGTCGGTGGTGATTTTTAGGCGATTTAAGGCTCGATTGGATGGTATATGTGAAATCTGGACTTGAGGTTGAATATGGACGATGGTGACATGTGGTGGATGGTGTGGGATGTGTATGGAGGCATGGTGGTGATGGTAAATGATGTGGAGGTGAATGGAAATGAAATTGATAGAAGAAGCTTACCCGAAACGAATCCCGGATCTACGAGAATCTGAAACGCGAGTATGTAGTAGAACTTCATAGCAGATCAACCCGTACACTACTAGATGTATGAACGAATCTTTTTATTTTGAGTTTGTAGGTGCCAATTCACAAACCCTACCAAGAACTATCGATATGCGTGTTTTGAGACGGGATGAACGACAATGCATTTTTTTTATCAAATCCAATCTGTCTAATCCAGGGTTTGAAAAGTGTATAAATACTAACCTAAGGGAAAACGAAATTATTAAGTTAATGGGCTTAATAATTTCGAAAAATAAAAGAAAACAAGCTAAAGGCCCAATTCACCTAACATCAATTTGGGCTTCAAATTAAATAAAATCCACAACTGAAAATAGTCTAATTAAATTAAATAAAATTTGCACTAAATGCATCTAGGCCTCTTCATCTTCATCTTGTATTGAAAGCATAATAATCATCTTGGGGCTACTTCGAACCATCAACTCTTCCTCGAGCTTCTTTCCAACGAAACACTAAAGGTAGCCTTGCAGCTTCTTGGCTCTAAGTCACGTCACTGGACCACGCAGCTGCAACTCCGGATTTAGCTTGCCAAAGCTCATCCCATACTCATCATTCTCCCTTCCTCAAAAGAATTCGACCTCGAATTCAGGTCCTCTTCATCAAAAGTATCTGCAGGAAAATGAGAGTGATCAGAAACATTAAACGTTGGAGAACATTTATAATCACCAGGTAAGTCGAGTCGGTAAGCATTGTCATTGACTTTGGCGACCACAGTGAATGGGCCATCACCACGGGGCATGAGCTTTGATTTCCTCAGGTTAGGAAAATGCCCCGGGCTGAAATGGACCCAAACTTTGTCACTGGGCTTGAAAATCACTTGTTTGCGATGTGAGTTTGCCTTGTTGGCATTCCGCACGCCTTGGAGCTCAATCCTTGCCTTCACCTTCTCATGCATCTCTCATACCTGTTCAGCTCTTCGAACACCTTGCACACTCGATAAATGGTCAATAGGCAAAGGTAACAGATCCGTTGGAGTCAACGGATTAAAACCATACACAACCTCAAAAGATGACATATTCGTAGAAGAATGCACAACTCTATTATAAGCAAACTCAGTAAAAGGCAAACATTCCTCAGACAATTTCAAATTATTCTTAACTAATGAACGAAGTAAAGTACCAAGCATCCTATTGACTACCTCAGTTTGACCATCCGTCTGCGGATGACATGTAGTAGAAAACAGAAGCTTCGTACCCAACTTTCCCCACAAGACTCTCCAAAAATGCCCCAAAAATTTTGAATCCCTATCAGACACAATGGTTCTAGGGAGACCATGCAAACGGACGACCTCACGAAAGAAAAGATTAGCAATGTTCACAGCATTATCAGTCTTTTTACATGCAATAAAATGAGACATAGAAAAACGATCTACAACCATAAAAACAGAGTCTTTACCAGTTTTAGACCTAGGCAAACCCAAGATAAAGTCCATGGAAATGTCTACCCAAGGTGAAGTAGGCGCCGGCAATGGCGTGTACAAGCCAAAAGGACTAGACATGGATTTAGCCTTTGTACAAGTTATGCACCTAGCACAGACTCTCTCTACATCACGTTTCATGCGAGGCCAATAGAAATGCTCATGCAAGAGACTCAACATTTTGTTAACACCAAAATGACCCATGAGACCCCCTGCATGCGACTCTAATATGAACGACTCCCACATAGAACAATCAGGTACACACAGTTTAACATCTTTAAACAAAAATCCATCAACAATATAGAATGAATCAATGGCCCTAGACTTTCCAACACAAGACTCGAATATGGGACCAAAGAAAGGATCAGATGCATAAAAACTCTTAATGTGCTCAAAACCTAAACATTGTGTGTGTAAAACAGAAACAAGCGCGTACCTTCAGGAAAGTGCATCGGCAACCACATTCTCTTCTCCCTTTTTGTACTTGATCACATATGGGAAGGATTCGATGAACTCCACCCATCTGGCATGACGTGTATTCAAACTTTGCTGTCCCTTCAGGTGTTTCAGGGACTCGTGGTCAGTGTGAATCACGAATTCCTTTGGTCGCAGGTAATGTTGCCAAGTCTCCAAAGACCTCTTCAGTGCATATAGCTCCTTATCATAGGTGGAATATCTCAAAGTTGCACCATTGAGCTTCTCACTGAAGAACGCGACCGGCTTCCTTCCCGGAATCAACACAGCGCCAATGTCTATGCCAGAGGCATCGCACTCAATCTCAAACATCTTGTTAAAGTCAGGTAAAACCAAAACAGGAGCATTACACAATTTAGACTTTAACAACGTAAAAGCATGCTCTTGGGCTTTGCCCCACTCAAACTTCCTATCTTTCTTGCTCAGTTCGGTCAAAAGAGCGGCTATAGTGGAAAAATCCTGTACAAAATGGTGATAAAATCCAGCCAAACCATGAAATGACCGAACCTCTGCACATGTCTTAGGTGCACAGGCCACTCCTCGATGGCCTTAACCTTCGATCTGTCCACCTCAACTCCTCTACTACTCACCACAAAACCAAGAAGGACGACCTCATTCATGCAAAAAGTATATTTAGATGAATTGGCATACAACTTTGCATCACGCAGCAATTTAAAAACTCGCCTAAGATGTCTAACATGCTCAGAAATGCAAGTACTGTAAATAAGGATGTCATCAAAATACACAACCACATACTTCCCAATCACATCCCTCAAGACGTGGTTCATGAGACGCATGAATGTACTAGGAGCGTTGGTAAGCCCAAATGGCATGACATGTCATTCATACAATCCATGCTTCATCTTGAATGTAGTCTTCCATTCATCCCCCTCACTCATACGGACTTGAAAATATCCAGAACGTAAATCAATTTTAGAGAAAATAAACGCTCCAAATAACTCATCCAACATATCATCCAAACAAGAAATAGAGAAGCGATACTTTACCGTTATTTTGTTTATGGCCCGGCAGTCCATGCACATACGCCACTCGTTGTTCTTCTTGGGTACGAGTATCACGGGCACCGCACAGGGTGACATGCTCTCTCTGATCTGCTTCTTCTCCAGCAACTCCTTGACCTAACGGTCAATCTTCTTAGTCTCCTCGGGACTAGTACGGTATGCTAGCCTATTTGGTAGGACTGATCCTGGCTGGAAGTCGATCTGGTGCTCAATTCCTTAAATTGGCGGCAGACCACTCAGAATCTCCTCAAGAAACACGTCCTGGAACTCCTCCATCAACGGCTGCAAAACAAAAGGAACAACAACATCAGGAGTATCATAAGCCTTAAAATTAAATAGAACGATAGGCTTACCAGCTTTGATTATTTTTTGAACCCCCTTTGCACTAATAAATAAATTCCGGTGCACAAGATCGGAATTATCGGCATTGGAGGGCGACGAGGTGGCCAAATGGGTAGCCTTGGTGGCCCCCTTGGAAGCTGATGCTGTTCCCTTGGAGGTCTTGGGGTCAGCCGTCGATTGGCTAGCTGGAACTGTAAACTTGCTCTCGATCCGTTTCTCTTTCTCCTTCTCCTCCTTAAACTTCTCCTGTATTCTCCTTTGATCTTCATTGACATCCTTGGGTGTCAGTGGCCATAATCGGGTGGTCCGTCCATCTCGGGTCACCATATACGTGTTGGCAAACCCGTCATGAATAGCTTTCCTGTCAAATTGCCACGGACGACCAAGCAGAATATGCGATGCTTCCATAGGGATGACATCACAAAGCACAATATCAACAAAATGACCAATAGAGAAAGTAACACTTACCTGATATCCTACACGGATTTCTCCTCGGTGAGTCAGCCACTGCAAGCGGTATGGCTTGTGGTGTTTCTGTGGAACCAGGTTCAGTTTTCCCACTGCATACTGGCTGATCGCATTCACAACACTTCCACTGTCGATGATGAGTGAGCATATGTTGTCTCGGATCAAGTAGCGCGCATAGAAGATGTTCTCGCACTGGTCATTCTGATCCTCCTCCCGAATCAGGCTCAGAGCTCGAATCGAAACAAGGCTGACATGGGCTGGATCCGGCTTCTCATCATCAATTTCATCCACTAATGGACTATCTCAGGACTGTGGATCGTCCCCTGCTGTCTCAACTTTATCGAGTTCCTCCTCATTTGATGACTCCAGCTCATTCTGCTCTGAAAGGAAAAGAACTCACTTATTCAGACACCGAGCTTTAAAGTGTCCCCATCCTCAGCACTTGTGACATGCACGTCACATGCCCTTCCTAGTGTGCTACCCTGTGGCTGATTCGACTATACCGGATGGCTCTGATTATTCCGGTTCGGTGCAGACGAACTGTGCTCAGGTCTGCGGGTAGGTTGTGGAGCTGTCTGCTCATAACGGTGAGCGGGCTGTGAAGTCTGGCTTTGAGGACGTGGAGGGGCTGTCCTAGGCATAGAAGACTCGCCTCGAACCCATGGTGTCCTTGCTGGCACAGAATGAGAGGAACGTCGGTGCCCCTCTTTAAGTTGCCGCTCGACTATCGAGGCATAGTGAATCATGGCCTCAATACTAGTGAAGTCCTTCAACTCAACTTCACAGACAATGTCTGGGTGCATGCCTTCGATGTACCGGTTGATTGTTGCTATCAGCCTCTCTTCTTTGCCAACTCGGTTCATCGCAGTCTCTAACTCCTTATGGTGCTCCTCAATAGACCGAGTACCCTGGTGAATTTGGCTCAGTCAACGCTCTAATTCCCGTTCATAGTTAACAGGAATAAAGCGGCCCCTCATCACATCTTTCATTTTCTGCCATGAGTCGACATGCGGGTATCTGTCTCGACGGCAGCGGTTCTGGATGTTCTCCCACCAACTAGCTGCATACCTTGTGAACTCTATCGAATCCAGTTGCACTTTCTTTATCTCGGGAAAGTCATAACACTCAAAAATCTTGTTGACCTTCCTCTCCCAATCCAGGTATAGGTCAGGATCATGCATTTCCTCAAATGCCGGTACACTTTTTTTGATGTTGTTTAACAAGTTGTTAGGATCGGCACGTCGGGGCTGGAAAGGTGGATAGGCGTGGGATGCATGCCCATAAGGCTGTCGGGGTCGATCATGTCTCTGATAAGGCTCAAACCTGGCCTGTGACTCCTCTGCAAAGTCACCATAGTTATCTTCCGCATCACGATAATCGTGATAGACCTCTTGCACTGGCAGTTGGCGACATTGCACTGGTTGCTGCGCCCTAGCATTGGCTCGGGCCTCTGCTCGGGTTGGCTCTGCATACACATAGGTCTCATTTGTGGGGACCTCCATATAATGAGGTGCTGTCTCGTTCTGGACTGGCTGGCCTTGTACTGCTGGCGGTAAGGGAGGTCGAGCATTGATAAGCTCAAGCTGCGTGATAAGTCCATTTATTTCGTGTTTTTATGGGCATTTTATCCTCTATAAATGTCCTTCTTAGTGTGTTTTGAGTCAAAAAGAACCAGGTTGTGGTCAGAGGGCATTCCAAGAGTCGAGTCTGGCGGAAGGGGCATTTTATGCCCAGTTATTCACGTTTATCTTACACATATGTTCCTCAGAGGCACAAGGGACTTCTTCAGTAGCCATCCCACATTTGGTCAGTGAAGTGGGCATATCAGATACGGATGGAGCTAACAGATGATGCCGTGCCCACAGTACTCACACAGACTCGACCACAGGTCTGAATGGACATTCCTGTGAAACCTGAAAATCAGTTGGAGAAGATGGTGGAAGATAGCTACATATCCGAAGGAGAGTTGGGACTGAGTTGGGCACGTCGTTCCGGAATTGCAGCAAAAGACCCCCGCCTGTGGGGGGAAACTCCACTCGGAAATGTAACTATTTAAGCAAGTTCAATCACTGGGAAAATAATCTTTAGACAGTCTGGAACATTTCTACATTTTATATTTCTGCATTTCATTTCCAGTACGCTACTTAGGCAGCCAAAAACAATCCAAAAGGTCTTAAACCTTCGGGACTTAGGTTATGTTTATGCTTCTCAACGTTGGAGTTGAGTTTTTGCTTAGTTAATTCAGTAAGTTTTTCTTTATAATTATGTCTTTAATTTATGCTATTTAAATTATGTCTAGCCTTCTCGGCTAGATCTTTAATTCTGGCATTTGAATGATGGAATTGGTTTGAGCATGAATCTGGACTCGTGAGGCCAAAATGGGCATAATAATGCATGAAAAGTTTCTGTTAATTCTTAAGCCTTGTTCCACGAGAGTGTGTGTCTGAAATGCCCAATGTGGCTGATCACTCGTTAGGTAAAGAGGGCACACCATTATTAATTAAATTGGTGAATCGTGACTGTGTGTTGGTTCATATAGTAATAAGGGAATTAATGGGGTGTTGTGGGCACAAGAGGAATCAGTTGAACACAACAGATCTGGGTCCGTCTAGGGCACACTGCTCCTTGTTTGCTTACAACTCTTAGAGGAATCGGGAGATGGGTAACTGGTTAGGGGTTTAATCGAAGATGAATCACTTTTAAACCTAAAATAAAAGGATGGATGAGGAGACGTAGAGAGGAATCCGGTCACCATAACTAGATGATCTATCATGTATGAAAATCGGTGTGCCCATGATCGAGTTGTTTTATGTTTAAATCAAATTCTAGTTCAAATGTCAGAACCTTTTGTTATTTGATATTTTCTTTAGTTCCTTTTGCAGATTTAAATTCAGTTTAGTGACAGCACCAAACCCCCCCTTTGTGATTGGTTACTTGAAGATAGAATTGCAACAGGTCTCTGTGGGATCGACCCGTACTCATTGTCTAGCTACGCTCGCTGTGGGCACATGAGTTTATAAATATATTTTTGAGCGCGAAACAACCGCGTGTCAAAATTGGCGCCGTTGCTGGGGAGCTGGTTTCTAGTGATTTTATCTTCTACAATTGGTGATCCTGGAAGTTGATGCCCAGGGCCTCTTCAGAGGAGACTCTATTGTACGATCTGGAGATAGAGAAGACTTCGAGGAAAAATAGGGCAGCAAATAGACCTCGTGAGCCCACACCACCACCAGATGATCAAGAAGATCAAAGAGACAAAGGGTACGATGAGGAAGGACATTTTGAGAACGGCCACAACATCAACATGGCCGTAAATGGAAATGCCGCGAATGGCAATGTGGATGATAACAGGACTTTAAGGCAGTTGGTCTTCCCGACCAACATGAATCTGCGCCCAATGGGCATTACACTCCCAACT
This sequence comes from Perilla frutescens, assembly GCA_026008535.1. Lineage (NCBI taxonomy): Eukaryota > Viridiplantae > Streptophyta > Magnoliopsida > Lamiales > Lamiaceae > Perilla > Perilla frutescens. The sequence continues at coordinate 21,751,865 of BRKX01000004.1, forward strand.
GTGACTCAGAACTGGGATATTCATGCAAACTGTATCCAGATCTTGCCAAAGTTCCACGGAATGCCCGGAGAGGATCCACAAAGACATTTGTAAGATTTTGAGATGGTTTGCCAAACTCAACCATCCGACCATGGATGAGAAGAGTATGTGCGGTTGGTCTTGTTCCCTTTCACTCTTCAAGATGGGGCACGAGACTGGCTGTACACACTACCCACTGGCGCTGTGACCACATGAAGACAACTTCAACAGAGGTTTTTGGAGAAATATTTCCCAGCATCCATAGTGCAAGAAATGAGAAGAAGGATAGGGAGCCTGAAGATGGGAACTAATGAAAGTTTCTATGACTATTGGGGAAGATTTCAGGCGATGCTGGCAAAATGCCCACAACACCAGATTACTGAACACGATTTGATTCAGTATTTTGTCAGAGGATTGAGACCACATGAGAGGACGATCGTGAATGCCTCATGTGGCAGATCCATTTTGAACAAACAACCTGTTGAAGCATTCAGAATTCTCACAAAAATGGCTGAAGACAACCGAGACTTCGGTGGAGAGGGCATTCGGGTTGTAAGTGAATCATAAAGGGCACCAGACCAGGACAGCAAGATTGATAGATTGTGCGACAAGATCGAAAAAATCTTATCCAGTGCTAGCATTACGAGAAAGCCCAGACCTTGTGGGATATGCAAAAGCATATCTCATTTCACGGATGAATGCCCTACTCTACAAGATGAAATGGAAGAAGTGAATGCTATAGGGGGCCAGAATGGGCATTCCAGAAGATATGATCCCCATTCCCAAACTTATAATCCTGGCTGGAGAGACCATGAAAATTTTAGATGGAGAAGGCCAGAGGATGGGCATCCTGCACGCCCATTGCCACCACTAGAGAAAAAAAGGAAGCAAATGCTAGAAGATCTTGTGTTTGCTATGGCTGAGGAGAATGAGAAGTTTAAGTAAGAGACTCGAGCTGGTCTCTCATATATGAGCAAGTAAATCAATCAGTTGGCTCAAGCCATGCACAAGATGGAGGAGAAAAATGGAAAGTTATCCTCCCAAGTTGAGAATCCAAGAGAACAAGTGAATGCAGTAACATTGAGGAGTGGAAAGGAGCTTCCGGAGATGGTCAGGCCAAGAAAAGAGAAGGATGATGTGCCCTTGGAGGAAGAAGTGGAAAAAATTCCCATAGAGGACGAGGCACAAGAAACTGAGCAGACTAATACTGTGCCCATCCCGGAAGAGAAGCAGCCTGCCCAGGTGCCCATTCCAGAGAGACGGAAACCTCCCTTTCTAGGGAGATTGACACAAAATAGAAAAGAAGAGGAAACTAGGGAGATGCTAAAAGTATTCAGCAAGGTGGAGATCAACATTCCACTGATCGAAGGAATCAAGAAAGTACCGCGGTATACCCGGTTTCTAAAAGAACTCTACACCAGAAAGGTGCGCTTTAATGATGATGCGAGGTTCCTAGTTGGGAAGAATGTATCGGCGGTGATACAGAGAAAGCTACCCAAGAAGTGTGATGATCCAGGGATGTTCATGATTCCCTTTATCATAGGGAACAAGAAAGTTGAAAAGGCCATGCTGGATTTGGGGGCATCAATCAATGTAATGCCCCTGTCGGTATTCAAAGAATTGAGGATTGGACCTCTGAAGAAGACCCGTGTGGTCATTCAGTTAGCTGACCGATCTAATGTTTATCCAGAAGGCCTCATTGAAGATGTATTGGTCAAGGTGGACGAGCTTATCTTCCCAGCAGATTTTTATGTGCTTGACATGGGCACAACGGCTTCAAAATCTTCAGTTTTGTTGCTGGGAAGACCTTTCATGAAGACAGATCAAACCAAGATTGATGTGGACAAGGGCACACTGACGTGTGAGTTTGATGGGGAGAAGGTGACGTTCAACATTTTTAAAGCCATGAAGCACCCCCCGGATACAGAAAATTGCAATTTTGTGAACACATTTCATTCACCGAGCCGTTCTACTTTATCCATGGTAAGCAATAGAGAACCACTGGAAGGGGCATTGTGGGATGGACTTAATGACCAGAATGCCCTGGACGAGGATGATGACATAAGGGATGGAATTATGATGCTGTACTCATTGGAAGAAATGCCATACGGATGTGTGGACTATGGTGTGCCCATTCGGAGAAATGATGACAAGCTAATGCCTTCTATTATCAAAGCACCCACACTGGAGTTGAAGGCATTGCCAAGGCATTTGAAGTATGCCTACTTGGGAAATAATGAGACTCTCCCTGTAATCATAAGTGCGGGGTTAAATCAAGCTGATGAGGATCGCCTTTTGAGATTGTTGAGGTTGTACAAAGAGGCATTCAGATGGACTTTGGCAGATATAAAGGGCATTAGCCCAGCGGTTTGCATGCACAAAATATTGTTAGAATATGATGCAAAACCCGTTCGTGATCCACAAAGAAAGCTAAATCCGGTAATGAAGGATGTGGTGCTTAAAGAGATAATTAAGCTACTGGACCAGGGCATTATATACCCAATTTCAGACAACAAGTGGGTCAGTCCAATCCATGTTGTGCCCAAGAAGTCGGGCATTCAAGTTGTGAAAAATGAGAAAGGAGAGCTTGTGTCCACACGACTGCAAACTGGCTGGAGAGTTTGCATTGATTATCGAAAGCTGAACACGGTCACGCGGAAGGATCATTTCCCACTTCCGTTCATTGACCAAATGCTGGAAAGACTCGCAGGAAATAAGTTCTTTTATTTCTTGGACGGATATTCTGGATACATGCAGATTGCAGTAAGTCAAGAAGACCAGGAGAAAACAACATTCACATGACCATTCGGCACATTTGCCTATCGCAGAATGCCCTTTGGCCTCTGCAATGCTCCTGGCACATTTCAGCGATGTATGATGAGCATATTCTCTGATTTGCTAGAGAACTACATTGAAGTGTTCATGGATGACTTCACAGTGTACGAGAGCTTCTTTGATCGATGTTTAGATAATCTGGAAAAGGTGTTGCAGCATTGTGTGGACAAATGCCTGGTGCTGAACTATGAAAAATGTTATTTCATGGTCAGAGAGGGCATTGTATTGGGACATGTGATTTCTGAGAGGGGCATTGAGGTTGATAAAGCCAAAGTGGACATAATAGAAAAATTGCCATATCCCACTTCGGTGAAACAAGTGAGAGAATTCTTGGGGCACGCTGGATTCTACAGGAGATTCATAAAGGATTTTGCAAAAATTGCCCAACCTATTACTCACTTATTGCAGCAAGATGTTCCCTTTAAATTCGATGAAGAATGTAAAAAGGCATTCAATTTTCTGAAGAAGCAACTGGTCACGGCACCAGTCATTCAACCACCAGATTGGGGAATGCCCTTTGAGATTATGTGTGACGCCAGTAGCTACGCTGTGGGCGTGGTACTGGGTCAGAAGAGAGGAAAAAAAAGCTATGTAATTTACTATGCCTCCAAGACTCTGAATGGGGCACAGTGCAATTACACCACTACTGAAAAGGAGCTATTGACAGTAGTGTTTGCATTTGAGAAGTTTCGATCTTATCTCTTGGGAGCAAAGAGCATTGCCTATATAGATCATGGTGCCCTGAGGCACTTGATGGCCAAGAAAGAGATGAAACCAAGACTAATTAGGTGGATCCTACTTTTACAAGAGTTTGATGTCGAAACAAAAGATGAGAGTGGGGCACAGAACTTGGTGGCTGACCATCTGAGCCGGGTGCTGAATGAGAAAGGCGATGAAATGCCCATTGCCGATCATTTTCCTGATGAACATTTATATTCAGCAAAGGGCACACTAGCACCTTAGTATGTGGATATAGTAAACTACTTTGAATTTGGAGAAATGCCTATTGGGTACTCAAGGTACCAGAAAAATAAACTAAGGTATGAGAGCAGGTTCTATGCATGGGATTGCCCTATTCTATGGAGGAGATGCGCTGATCAAATCATCAGAAGATGTGTCCCTGATGAAGAGATAGATGAAATTCTAAAGCATTGTCACAGTTATGCTTGCGGAGGGCATTTCAGACCAAACCGAATAGCGAGGAGAATTTTGGATTGTGGGTTCTTTTGGCCCACAATATTCAAGGATGCCCACAACGTCTGCAGAAAGTGTTAGTAGTGCCAAAGGGTAGGGAACATCACAAGAAGAAACGAAATGCCCATGACGCCAATCATGCCAGTGGAGATTTTTGATATTTGGGGAATGGATTTTATGGGACCCTTTCCCAATTCAAGGGGGAACCAATACATTATCCTGGCAGTTCATTACGTGTCCAAATGGGTAGAAGCAAAGGCCACTTCTACCAATGATGCAAGGGTGGTAGCTGTATTTCTGAAATCCCACATTTTTAGTTGGTTTGGTGTGCCCAGGTCCATCATCAGTGATCAAGGGACCCATTTTTGCAACCAAACACTGGAAAGATTATTGAAGAAGTATGGGGTTCACCATAGGGTTACCACACCTTACCATCCCCAAGGAAATGGCCAAGCTAAAGTCTCAAATCGAGAAATTAAAGCCATTCTTGGAAAGGTTGTGGCTCCGAACTGAAAAGATTGGAGTGTTCATCTGGAAGATGCCCTGTGGGCATACCGAACTGCATTCAAAACTCCAATTGGGATATCCCCGTATAGGATGTTATTTGGAAAGTGTTGCCATCTGCCAGTCGAGTAAGAACACAAAGCACGATGGGCACTTCAGAAGCTGAATATGGACCCTGACGCCGCTGGGCATTTCATGAAATTTCAAATTCAAGAGCTGGAAGAGATGAGAATGGAGGCCTATGATAATTCTGTGCTGTACAAGGAAAAAATGAAAAGGCTCCATGATCAAGTAATTCGGAGGAAGAGATTCATCCCAGGACAGAAGGTACTTTTGTAACACTCAAGATTCAAGCTTATGGGAGGAGGACTGAGGACCAAGTGGGTAGGTCCATTTGAAGTATATGCAGAATGCCCAAATGGGGCAATTGAGCTGTTAAATCCCGATACTGGAGGGTGCTTCAAAGTGAATGGTCACCGTGTGAAAGCTTACCTTGGGCACTCTAATGAAGATGTCACAGTGATCTGGCTCACGGAGCCCACTTACGCCTGATCTAGGTGATGTTGTGCCCACGACAATAACTGGGGCGCTACTAGGAGGCAGCCCAGGTTTTTTATTTGTTTAAATTCAATTTTATTTATTTTAAATAAGTTTTCCAGTTGATTAAACTAGTTTAGGATGCAATTTTACGCTTGTTTTGGATAAGTATGGTGTTGCAGATTTAGATAATGAGAGAGAAAGATGAAGATAAAATAAATCCCTTAGAAATAGGGATTCTGAAGTGAGGCACTCTGGAGAGATAAAGTTTGTTCCAATTTTTCAGGGGATAAGGCTTATCCATTAGCATAGGGCATACCGATCCGGGAGACTCCTAAGGAATTTGAAGAGTCTCAAGTTAAATCATGAATAGTGATCCCTTTAATATAAAAGCCTTACCTCACAAAATCTCCACTATCACTTTCATTCCCCCCTTTGCAAAAATCAGAACACTCTCTCTCTCGATTTTTCTGTAACCCTAATCTCTGAAAACCTTTAAACTCAACAATGGCGAAGACAAGAGGGAAGAAAGTTGTATAAAACGCTGGACCAAAGGCACGCTTGGATTTTGAGACCCCTACTGTCTCTGAAGAGCCCTCTCCAACCAAGGTCGTGAAGAAACCATCTGTCAAACCCAAGGGGAAAGCTGCGTCTGAGGCAGCCATGTCGAGCAAACATGCCAAGGAGACTCCACCGGAAAAGGAATCTACGTCTGAGGTTGAGGCGATGGAGGAAAGCTCCGTAACCCCGACTCAAACGGAGCAGCAAGATGATGAGGCGACTGCAGAAGGCATGCAGGAGGAAGAGGCTACTGAAGAGTCTGCGCCAAAGTCTAAAAAAGGGGCTGAAAAGAAGAGAGCTAAACAGCCAGTTAAGACTCTGACCCCTGTGCCATCGGTGGAGATCGAGGATGAGGAAGATGACGAGGAAGGAGAGGAAGTCGAAGGACGAGAAGAAGTTGAAGAGGAAGGAGATAGAGACATTGATTTAGACAAATACTTGACTGAAATAGAAGACATTGAAGCTGAAGCCCCACCAGAGAAGGTACCACTGTTTGAAGAAGAGGATGAGGCACCCACTGACATCAAGAAGCGGGCACTGGAGAAGGTGAAAGGAAAAAGAAAGGTTGGAGAGCCCATTCCAGAGCCAACCGTGCTACTAGAGGTGTCCCAGCAAGGGGATACCGAAGAAGAGAAGGAGCAGCAAGAAACCAGTGTGCCCTCCTAAACTCAGGCAGGATCTGAAGAGCCCTTGGAGGACTCCTTACCCAGGCGAAGGGTGGGGAAAGCTGTGAGCATGAAAGCCAGAGCCAAGCTGGCTGGAGAGGCCTCCTCGCGCAAGAGGAAGGCTGAAGAGGGCATTTCAGCCTCTGTGCCTAAAAGAGGCAGAGGGGTGGGGAGCCCCATACCAAGTAAGTCCAGCAGTGGCCCGCTATAAGTCAGGGGCATCATCAACTCCAAGGGAGTCCACCGTGAGACACTCGCAACTCTTGGTATAGAGCAGGAAGTAAGGGACTTGTTTCATGGGTAGAAGTTATTCTATGTCGGCTGATGACTTGAACATGTTGTTGCGCATCGTGACATATTTGGGCCTCCAGGATGAGGAATATGTCGATGTTGTAACTGTAGTGCCCGACTCTGCAGAAGCAGTCGACGCAAAGTGGGTTGATATTGGGGATGGATCTATTTTTCAGAGCGGATCCAGAAAAGGAGCACCCAATCGGAGTGATCATGACGAGACTTGAGTTGATCGAGAATGCCCAGTTCCAAACCAATGAAAAGCTGACCCGAATCGAAGCAGCCTTGAAGGCTTATTTCAAACATGTTGGGTTCTCCTACCCAACGCCTGCAACCGACTAGCCTGGTTCTTTCTATCCTTTTAGATTAGGTTTTATTTTGTTTTTATTCTTTTTTCTGTTTTCTTTGTTGTCATGTTGTTTGAGTCTGTGTCCACACTTTGCAAGTTGCAAAGTGTGTAGGTGCTATTCTGTGAGTCTGTGTGGGCATTTCACGTGAGGATCCAACTTTAATTGCTTTACAGAAAAATCAGCATGCCCATTTAAGATAGGGATGACGAACGAGTTTAGCATGCCCTGTGATACTTGAGCCTATATGCTGTATGCTTTATTTTACAGTTTTCTTTCATTTTCATGAGTATGAATAATTCTGTGCTGATGATGTTCTAGAATTTGACTCTGTTCTGTGTTTAACTCTTGGAATCATTGATGCACATGTAGATGAGATAGGCCATGTTTTGCTGAACCACTGAAATAAAATAACTCTCACCAATGACACAACCCTTGCAGCCCCTTTTGAGCCTATAAAATGCCCTGGTCGATTTTGTTTTGGGATGGTTTATACTTAGCCAGGGCATTATAAAACCTGAAAAAAAAATGGGGCAGGAGAGTTGTTGTTTGGAAGGTTTATATATAAAGAAAGGGGGAAGAATTAGTACAAAAAAAGAGAAGAAAAAAGTGATTTAGAAAAAAAAAAGAGTCTGAATAAAAAATCCCCCGAGTTTTAAGTACTCAGATGCCCAAAATAAGAAAGATTCAGTGCCTGAACAGGGCACGAGAAGGTAGTGAATAGAAAGGGGCTGGGGAGGGGTCTGTACAATCAATAAAAACCCCTCCCACTTAAAATGCCCACTGTAGCCTAAAAAGCCCTATTGATACTAATGCATCATGATTTCTGGAGAATGAACAGCAGAACGTTGGCAAACTTATGGGACGAATTTGTACAGAATTACAGCCGAATTGAGAGTATACACTGAGTGAAGAGAGTCTGTGAGGAACACCAAGCTAAAACTCTTTTTGGACCTACTTTAGGTGTGCTGAAACTTTGCATTTTTGGTTGGATTATTTCTGATATGCCCACACTGAGTAACAGTCTGCATGCTTGTGTCTTGAGTCTGTTTCTTTTCTCCTTTCTTTTCTTTTGTTTTTTCTGGATGCGTTGCACCCCATGCTTGAGGACAATCATGCTTAAAGTGTGTGGGTGTGATAAGTCCATTTATTTCGTATTTTTATGGGCATTTTATCCTCTATAAATGTCCTTTTTAGTGTGTTTTGAGTCGAAAAGAACCAGGTTGCGGTCAGAGGGCATTCCAAGAGTCGAATCTGGCGGAAGGGGCATTTTATGCCCAGTTATTCACGTTTATCTTACACATATGTTCCTCAGAGGCACAGGGGACTTCTTCAGTAGCCATCCCACATTCGGTTTGTGAAGTGGGCATATCAGATACGGATGGAGCTAACAGATGATGCCGTGCCCACAGTACTCACACAGACTCGACCACAGGTCTGAATGGACATTCCCGTGAAACCTGAAAATCAGTTGGAGAAGATGGTGGAAGATAGCTACATATCCGAAGGAGAGTTGGGACTGAGTTGGACTCCTAGAAGGCGCTGCAACAAAGAGATAAGCGCAATCCCTGCAAAATAGGGATTTGACAAAGCTAAAGCTTATCCAAACAGATCAGAGAGGGCATACCGTTCCGGAATTACAGCAGAAGAGCCCCGCCTGTGGGGGAAACTCCACTCGGAAATGTAACTATTTAAGCAAGTTCAATCACTGAGAAAATAATCTTTAGACAGTCTGAAACATTTCTATATTTTATACTTTTGCATTTCATTTTCAGTACGCTGCTTAGGTAGCCAAAAACAATCCGAAAGGTCTTAAACCTTCGGGACTTAGGTTTTGTTTATGCTTCTCAATGTTGGAGTTGAGTTTTTGCTTAATTAATTCTGTAAGTTTTTCTTTATAATTATGTCTTTAATTTATGCTATTTCAATTATGTCTAGCTTTCTTGGCTAGATCTTTAATTCTGGCATTTGAATGATGAAATTGGTTTGAGCATGAATATGGACTCGTGAGGCCAAAATGAGCATAATAATGCATGATAAGTTTCCATTAATTCTTGAGCCTTGTTCCACGAGAGTGTGTGTTTGAAATGCTCAATGTGGCTGATCACTCGTTAGGTAAAGAGGGCACACCACTATTAATTGAATTAGCGAATCGTGACTGTGTGTCGGTTCATATAGTAATAAGGGAATTAATGGGGGTGTTGTGGGTACAAGAGGAATCAGTTGAACACAACAGATCTGGGTCCGTCTAGGGCACACTGCTGCTTGTTTGCTTACAACTCTTAGAGGAATCGGGAGGTGGGTAACTGGTTAGGGGTTTAATCGAAGAGGAATCACTTTTAAACCTAAAATGAAAGGATAGATGAAGAGATGCAGAGAGGAATCCGGTCACCATAACTAGATGATCTATCATGTATGAAAATCGGTGTGCCCATGGTCGAGTTGTTTTATGTTTAAATCAAATTCTAGTTCAAATGCCAGAACCTTTTGTTATTTGATATTTTCTTTAGTTCCTTTTGCAGATTTAAATTCAGTTTAGTGACAGCACCAAACCCCCCCTTTGTGATTGGTTACTTGAAGATAGAATCGCAACAGCTCTCTGTGGGATCGACCCGTACTCATTGGCTAGCTACGCTCGCTGTGGGCACAGAAGTTTACAAATATATTTTTGAGCGTGAAACGACCGCGCGTCATTGCGCCATCACTTTGGCTAACGAATCTTCTAGCTTGTCCTCCAATAACTGACTGCGTCTCTCAAAATACTGAGACATGGCTTTGTAATGGAACTGAGCATCCCATTGATCTGTTGAGGATGCATCTGAAGTAGTGTTCGGTGCAGCCGGTAACTTATCAGTCTTCTTATTATTTCCGTCTCCGGGCATCATCGTGTAGACCTGCAAAACAAAACAAAACTAGAAGAAAGCAAAAAGTTAAATAGGACCTCACTTTTTTTTTCACTTTTTTTTCTCTCGTGTTTATCACTCAAATTTCTGCACTCTGTAGATGTTGGAATCCCACTATCTCTGTTGTTCTGATAGAGCTGCGGTTAGCTCCTTCAACTCTAGTCAAGAGCTCAAACTTGACTCCAAGAATGCTCGAGTAGAGAAAATGCCACAAAGTTGCTGCAAGTTCAGGTAAACCATGGCTAGGGTGTGGGAATATAGCTGGAAAGTGGTTGGTTTGGCTATAGGGGTGGAAAGGACAGGAAATTGGAAGGAACGGCAAAATCAGAAAATATTCACCGGACAATTTCACCTTGAAGATAGCCGAATTTGACCAAAAGTTCACATATGTCACCGAAAAGTAATGAGTTCCATTCGGCTTGTCGTTCCGTTTCCGGAATGGTAATATGGATGAAAATCGGAGTTCGAGAGCAAAATCTGCAGAAAACCGACGGATAGTGTATGGAGTCGGCTAGAGGCTTGGTGGCTTGTGTGATGGAAACTGGGAATTGTAGGATGGAAGATGGATGACTTTTGGATAATTATTATTCCAGAACAAGAGTAATAATCCAACAAAGAAACAGAAACCAAACAAACTAGGAAACAGAAACCAAACTCAAACTAACGAGGGAACTCACAAAACCAATCCTAACCAAGCTAAAGACAACAAACTCTAATTCTCCCCTTAGATAATGAACACTCTGGATGAAAATATGGACACCCAACAATGCAAGATGACGTCCTCAATCGCTATACGATGAAGGACAGCAAAATGCGACACGACACAAAGCAATAGAATTACTAGCTACCGAAAACCAACAAAGATCAACAAGAATAAGCAAACTTAAGAAACTCAACAATATCACGGTAACACAATAGGGCTCGATCAAATTCTGTTTTTTAATCGAATTTTCTGCTCTTTTTTTTAATTGAATTTTCTGCTCTTTTTTTTGTTTTTTTTTTCAACGATTTTTTTTAAATGATTGATACTCTTGCCCCTACTGTATCACACACCAATTTGGATTGAACCACGACCAACCGAAGTTGACGTGGCTCTGATACCAAAAAGTATTATGTAACCAATACGATGAGGAAGCTTATCGAATCGAACACACGTCAACTTGACAAATGATTCAATCCAACAAAAAACTGAACGATAACAAATAATTAACTCAAATAAACTGATCTGAAAGCAATTTTCGAATTAAAATCCAAGATAACACAAAAATCCCCAATTTCAACCCGAAGAACCCTAATTCTTGACCTAATCAATTAACCTAGCAAATGAAGTCGGATTATGCTCAAATTTTAGGACAAAGCATAAATATATAGAAGGAATAATATATCCAAAAATTAGACAAAATTCATGTATAGATTGGGAGATGGGTCGGTGGTGATTTTTAGGCGATTTACGGCTCGATTGGATGGTATATGTGAAATCTGGACTTGGGGTTGAATATGGACGATGGTGACACATGGTGGATGGTGTGGGATGTTTATGGAGGAGTGGTGGTGATGGTAAACGATGTGGAGGTGAATGGAAATGAAGGGCTATGTGTAGATAGGATATGATAGGATTTAGATGAACTTACAGTTTGAATGAAAATCATCGAATTGATCTTGAATTGGACTCGAACCCTTAGTGATCGACACACGATCAGGTCTTGATGGCTTGGAATGGTCATGGATGTTGATGGAAGGTTTAAAGACGTTGGTATGGATGATGTGGATGGTAGTGTTGTGAATTGCAACCCGATTAATCCCCGGCGTATCTTGTACGATGAAAATGAATCTTCAAGTTACTCCTCGGTAGAGAGTTCACCCTAATTCCTCATGTGAATTAGAACGTTTCTTTCAAATAAAACTTAAAAGTTGCTGGCTTCTAAGAGTGAGTATTTTCGAGAAAATAATCAAAAACTTTAAACGGTTGAGACACAAATTGAATGCAAAAGCAAATTTAATCAATAATGTCTAAACTATCAATGTAACATGGTGTTAGGAAAAACTATCAAGGTTTTTCTTACAAGGGGTTTTGATGAGATGTCAAAATATATCAAAATATGAAAAGAGCCTTGAAAGAACTGAAAAGAAATCAAGCAGAAAACTAAAGATGATCATACAGAGTCAAAGCTGTCAAAGCCAACAGATATGATCAATTCGTGTGAAAGAAGAGAGAAAAATAGAGAGAAAAAGAAGACTATAGCTTGCTACAACAATCAGCAAGGCAAACTAGAAATTGCAGGTACCCGAGAGAGAAGGTATCAACTGCCACCAGTCTACAGTGAAGAACTGATGGACATACCAGTTCAAGGCCGACACCAGCTGAAGAGATGTTCCAGCTGAAGTGAAGAACTAATGGACATACCAGTCCAAAGCCGACACCAGCTGAAGAGATGTTCCAACTGTATAGAACTAACGCGTACCAGTTCTAGGCTGCCACCAGCCGAAGAGATGTTCCAGCTGAAGAGAACTGAAGGACATACCAGTTCTAGGCCACCACCAGCTAAAGAAAAGTCCCAGCTGAAGAGAACTGAAGCACATACCAGTTCTAGTCCAATGCTGGCTGAAGAAATGTTCCAGTTAAAGGAAGATCCCAGCTGAAGAAAATACTAGCTGAAAGAGAAGAACTGAGGGACACACTAGTTCTAGATCATTTCTGACTGAAGAAATACCAGTTGAAGAGCACATCAATTTGAACTGATGAACATGCCACTCCACGATGACATCAACTGATGAAGACTGCCAACCGAAGAGAGGACAATCATGAGCTGAAGAAAATAACAGCTCAGGATATTCCAGCTGAAGGAAACACCAGCTGAAGAAGTGTACCAAGTTTAAAAATCCATGCTGAAGGAAATACCAACTTAAGATATTCCAGTTGAAGGAACATACCAACTGAAGAGAAGACTAAGGTACAAGCTGATGGAAAATACCAGCTCAAAGAATACCAACTAAAGAATGAAGTTCCAGCTGATGAATCACTAGTTCAAAGAACCCCTGCTGAAGATGCATCAGTTCTGAAGTCCAACTGATGAAGCGCCAGCAATCGAACTGAAGACCATTCCATGAAAGTTCAAGCTGAAGGGATACAAGTCCAAAATACCATCTAAAGAACACTGGTTCAAACTGAAGTAGAAGCAAACTTGAGCTCAGAAGGCATCAAGCCCAAGCCCAGAAATTCCAGCTGAAGATGATCTCAACTGAAGCATTCCAAACTGCCAAGGGACATACAAAACTGACAGACAAAGGAACTGAAGATTCCAGCTGCAAGACAAAGCTCAGAACTGAAGATCAAGAAGGGAGCCGCAACTGAAATTTAGATAATCCAAAGAAGATCTTAAAGTTAATGCAACGGAGATCTTGAAGCAAAAGCTCATCAGAAGAGCAATGGCATCCCAACGTGATGTGACCAATACGATGCGGAAGCTTATCGAATCGAACACACGTCAACTTGACAAATGATTCAATCTAACAACAAACTGAATGATAACAAATAATTAACTCAAATAAACTGATCTCAAAGCAATTTTCGAATTAAAATCCAAGATAACACAAAAATCCCCAATTTCAACCCGAAGAACCCTAATTCTTGACCTAATCAATTAACCTAGCAAATGAAGTTAGATTACGCTAAAATTTGAGGACAAAGCATAAATATATAGTAGGAATAACATATCCAAAAATTAGACAAAACGCATGTATATATTGGGAGATGGGTCGGTGGTGATTTTTAGGCGATTTACGGCTCGATTGGATGGTATATGTGAAATCTGGACTTGGGGTTGAATATGGATGATGGTAACATGTGGTGGATGGTGTGGGATGTGTATGGAGGCGTGGTGGTGATGGTAAATGATGTGGAGGCGAATGGAAATGAAATTGATAGAAGAAGCTTACCCGAAACGAACCCTGGATCTACGAGAATCTGAAACGCGAGTATGGAGTAGAACTTCATAGCAGATCAACCCGTACACTACTAGATGCATGAACGAATCTTTTTATTTTGAGTTTGTAGGTGCTAATTCACAAACCCTACCAAGAACTATCGATATGCGTGTTTTGAGACGGGATGAACGACAATGCATTTTTTTATCAAATCCAATCTGTCTAATCCAGGGTTTGAAAAGTGCATAAATACTAACCTAAGGGAAAACGAAATTATTAAGTTAATGGGCTTAATAATTTCGAAAAATAAAAGAAAACAAGCTAAAGGCCCAATTCACCTAACATCAATTTGGGCTTCAAATTAAATAAAATCCACAACTGAAAATAGTCTAATTAAATTAAATAAAATCTGCACTAAATCCATCTAGGCCTCTTCATCTTCATCTTGTATTGAAAGCATAATAATCATCTTGGGGCTACTTCGAACCATCAACTCTTCCTCGAGCTTCTTTCCAACGAAACACTGAAGGTAGCCTTGCAGCTTCTTAGCTCTAAGTCACGTCACTAGACCACGCAGCGGCAACTCCGGATTTAGCTTGCCAAAGCTCATCCCATACTCATCACAATGGCCCCATTAAATGAAAGCCTTGCAACTAAGCTTTATCATTTATGATCCAACAGTGATCACCAGCGGTCACCAACTCACATGGCTTTAAAAGGTGAGCTACTCAGAGAAGATCGTGGGACTTTTGAGAATTTAGAGAGCACTTTAGTTAAGTCTTTCCTTGAAGACGTTTACCGAAGCACTAAAGCCTCACACTCAAAGAACTCAGAAAATCAAAAGTTCTAACTGATGAGAATGAGCCTTAACGCTCTTCGAGCTAGCTGTTGAAGATTTCCAGCTAGAGCTGTTCTCTCAGTCACCGTGCTTAAGTGATCAACTACCCCAGCTCAGATGCAGATGCGCAAAAGAACAACCCAGTTGATACCAGTTTCAAGACTGTACTCTTGAAGATCGAACGAGATCTAAAATCATGAAAAGACGAGAAATAGCACCTTATCTCTCCATCGAGTAGTTAGGGATCACAAGTGTGAGCTATCGACCTATCGGCTGAGGACGTTGAGAGTGCAGCTTCCGGGACAGCAACTGTCTTCACTGTGTAACTCTAATAAAGAAACTTTACACTTGCATAGTGAATTGCCCTTCTGCGGAAGGAAGAGATGACGTGGAAGTTGAGCTTCGAGCCTCTGTAAACTGCTTGTGTGCTCTGCTTTAAATTTCAGTTTAGTTGCATGTTTTTAATTGCACACTATAAGCACACACAACACTCCGAGCTAGCAGATCTTCTCAACTGATCTCTACATAACACGGATAATATTTGCAAGTTAAAATGGGCCCTGAATATTCTGCACTTAAGTTCAGTTTTGTAATTAGTTTATTTACTCCCTCTAAATTGATTTTGACTCGCCCCGGGACCAACAAGTGGTATCAGAGCGGTTGATTCTAAAGATCAGCCTTTTTGCAGATCAACTAAATCAGATCTAGCCATCTGTGCTAATCTGCAAGCTATGGGAAACCATAAGCTACCTATCTTTTCAGTTGAGAACTATGATAACTGGAGTAGGAGAATGAGGGCGCATCTCTGCTCAATCCACGAGAATATGTGGGAAGTTATCAAGGATGGTCCAATCACGATTATAATGGACAATGAAGCCCATGTTGCTGATGTCAACCAATCGACAAGGATCCCGAAGCCAACTTATCTTCTCACGGGTGAAGAGAAGAGGTTGAAAAGCCTAGAGTTCGTGGCCCAAGCCGGGTTGCTCCAAACTCTAGATGAAGATCGCATGAAGGACATAAAGAATTGCAAAACTGCCAAGGAGATATGAGACTTACTTGAAGATCTGTGCAAAGAGTCCGAAGCTATCAAAGGAAACAAGCTCTAGCTAGTAGTCGACAAATATGAGTCCTTCAAGATGAACTCAGATGAGACCATCTCCAACCTTGAAACAATATTTCTCGGTATCATTAGTGAGATGAACAATCTGGGAAGAACATATCCCAATAGTGAGATGAACTCCAAAATTCTGGACAATCTCACCAAGGAATGAGATATGAAGGTTATTGCTACAAAAGAGTCAAGAGATTTGACCAGCATCACCCCAAGAGAACTCTTTGGTTCTCTTAAGGCTCACGAGTATAGCCTAAACTGAAAAAGAGAAGTATCCACATCATCAGCCCAGGATGCAGCCTTCTACGGCGAACGAAATCGGTTTAGTAAAACTTGAGGAAGAAATGTCTTCCGGCCTAGAAGTTCTCAAGCCAGAGAACAACCAAGCGGCTCAACTAATTATAGAAGAGAAGCAGTGGAGAAGAATGAGAGCCTGACTGAAGATATCAATGATCAAATCCAGTCAGTTACCAAGCTGCTAGAAAAGCTCAAGCGGATCAGAGATCAACCATCAGTTATGCTTTAAACTGATGATGAGCCCAGAGGCGAGAGAAATCAACCGCCTGCTGAACAACCCAGGGCAGCCAACAGAAGCATAGGAGAATACTTCCATTGCCACAAGCAAGGACACTACATGTATGAGTGTCTGGAGCTCCTTGAAGATAAGAAAGCCATGGTGAAGAGAAGCTTTTTCAAAAGAAAAGCTATGATGGCCAACTCATAGAACGCCGTCCTGGATGACTCAGATTATCCATCAGGAATCAACTCCGACGGCTATAGCTCTGAAGAAGAGGTATTGTTCTGCCTCATGGCTAACAACGAAGAAGAGGTTAGCACTAGCAACTCCTCAACCTCTTTTTATCACATTCATGAATCTTTCATCACTAGTAATGAAATAAATAAACAATTAAGAATGCTAGAAGACCAGTTAACTCCTATTACAAGCATGTATCTACAACTGAGGGAAGAAAATGATGACCGAAAAGATGAGGTCAAAAGACTGAGAAGTTATCGTGACAGAACTGAATCACTTGAGGCTCAGTCACCTGAATGTAATAAGTCGCAGCTTAGTTTTGATGAGCTAAGAGCTGAGAATGATAGGCTATGGCAAGAGTTCCATGAGAGAGAAAGGATTTCTCTCAAATTCAAAAAGAGAACTCAAACTCTTGATGAGATTCTAAGCCATCAAAGAGTTAAAATTGGTAATACAGGGTTAGGATACAACAGGTACACTGCCTCAGAGAAAGGAAAGACAATCATCCAAACCAGTCAAGAAGGAACACTTTCTGGTTTTGTCAGACCTTCACCAACCCAACCAGTTGAAGAGACCGAAGGGGAGGGAACTGAAGATATCCCTACATATCCACCTAAAAGGTCCAGCCAATCCTCCCAACTGAAAGACACAGTCCAGCCATCAGTTTGGCAAAGAAAGCCATCTCGAAGAAGGCCAAAGGCTAAAAATAGGTAGTTCACCTATCAGCAAAGGCCACCAGCTCAGCAAATGCATCCAGCCTATCAACAAAGGTCATCAGTTCAGCCAAGACCTCCAGCTCATCAGAGACAGTCAGTTCAACAAAAATCACCAAACTTTCAAAGGCCCAAACCTCAAAACTGGCCTATAGTGAACATAACTGACCGGCCAACTGAAGTAAGGAGAATCACTCAGTTTGGACCACAGTCTCATCAGGATAGCGCATCAGTTCAGGAGAGAACTGGTCAGGCAGCCCATCCTCAAAGACATCTAGGAAGTCAACCTGGAAGAGAAGTTGACCCAAGAAGAAATGTGCCCACAATGCCATATCAAGCATGTCAACATTCTCAAATCCCTCTAGAGAAGTTCACTCCAATAGATTACGCAACACAATATAGTGAGTATCTGGACTCAAGAAATGAACCGAAAATCTCTCACTATGACTGGTCTGCCAAATGGCCATACCATAAGAGCGACAGAGCTTATGGTGACAATAGAAATTGGCCGCCGAAAGGCAGATAATTGACATCATCTTTGCAAAGCCCTTAAAGCAAAATCTGACAAACTATGTATCCAATTGGGGCTTTTGGAACTAGCATCATAAGATGAAGATGATCAAGAAAATAATGGGAGAATGCAAAAGGTAACCCCAATTTTTTTTAAAAAAAATGGGAGAAAAAGAGAGCAGAAACTGAAACTGAAGGTGCATCAGTTCAGTCACCAAGAGATGTCAAAAAATGCTCACATCATCAGTTAAAACAAAAAGCAAGCTGAAAAGTTTGCAAACTAATGAAAAGCGTGGAAGTTGAGAAATCAAAAGACAAGAACTGATTAGATGCTCGATCAGTTTGCAATGGAGAAAACAGCTCGTGATCAGCTGGAACAAGCAACTGCACCAGAAGGAGAGCTGGAAGCCAACTCAGCAAAAGGAAGAGTTGAAATGAAAATATCTTAGTTGAAGCCGGTCATGCCAACTGGAGATTGCCAGATGTAGCCAAATCATCTGATGACATCAGTAGCTCAAAGCCACACAGAAGTACCAAAAGAGAGAGCTTCGGACAGATAAGTTTGAATCTAACCTTGATCAAGAAAAATGGTAAACTGACGTGTCACACTATTTTACCGTTGGACTTCACTCTCTTAGTATTGACATCCAATGAATTTACTTCAGAAAAGGAGACGACTTTTCAGCCAACCCCTTCGCTCCAAATTCGACCAAAATAAAAAATTTTCAACCGTTGGATATACATTAAACTCTTTATAAACATTCAGCTGAAAAACCCCAAATCCAAGTTGAACCCTAGCTGCCAAATCATTTCTCATGAATTGCCAAGAATCTGTCAAAAATCTTTTCAAAAATTCAAACAATGGCTGAAGCTTCTGATCGAACTCTTCAAAAGATCTACAACTTCAGATTAACTAGAGAGGATTCGTCAACATTCTGCAGCAAGCTCTATAGAGATAAATTCTTCGAACCAACTGTGTTTGTTTGCGACTGCAAAAACTCAGCACTTAGTGGAGAGATTATCTCAAAGCTATATCAATCAAATCTGAAGACCTTCATAGAGGCTTATCCTAAGAAGGTATATCCAGAGGCAGTTGTGGAATTCTACCTCAATGCCAGAAGTTCAAAGGAGTCAAGTGAAATCTCAACTGTAGTCCGAGGACGACAGTTCACTCTCACTGCTGAAAATCTTGGAGAAGTGTTTGAATTATCTACCTAGGGACTAATTCTTGATGACACCGAGGTTGATATGAGGAAGGCATACCAACTGTGGAGGAGACAAGGCTTAAGAGAAGTCTACTAGAACAGCCACTTCATCTCAAGATTTAAGGATGAATATCAAATACTGGCCTCGATCGTGGTCAGAATGATTCTTGGAACTACAGGCAGTCACTCAGAAATGTCCAAGCCAAAATACAAAGCCTGTATTGCTATTGATGATCAACTAGGCATTAACTGGGCTCAATATTTCTTCAGTCAAATCAAGAAATTCGTTCTACTTGTTCAGGAAAGAAAAAGTTAGAACATATTCCCACAAAGCATCTGTTATCTCAATAGAGTCAGCCTATTTCTAGAAAAAAGGTTCCCAGAGCTAATATCTGAAGAAACAAACTACTCACCAATGAATAGAGGGAACTTAATTCCAATGCCAACTCTGTCTGTCAAAATTGAAGAAGTTGAGCCAATACATAGCAACAAAAAGATTGCAGATGCAGAGGAAAAAGGAAAACAATTAGCAAGTGAAACAGCAAGGGATGACTCCTCAAATTCTGATGAGTGTCTTATGGACTTAGATCAAATAGCTGAAGGAGTAGCTCGAGCAGCTACGACTGGAGCCGGAACTAGCACATCTTCCAGAGCAAAAGTCTTAACTGACCAATTAAAAACAATCTTGGTTGAGCCAAATATAGAGGATGAAGAGATACCAATTGCCAGACTAGCTCTGAGAAAGAAACCAACCCATCAAAAGAAGAAAAGAAGTACAAAGGCAATCAAGAAAAGAGAGGGTAATTCAATAAAAGATCAACATTCAACAATTGCACCAAACCTCTCAGCAGAAGACATCGCTCCATGTGCAAATCCAATGGACTTACTTCCTAAAAGAGGAATACCACATGAGGAAGCACAAACGGAGTACTTCAGACATACCTGTCCACCGATGCCTCAAACAACTGAAAACATCAGGGCCTTCTCAAAAGGAAAAGACATTAAGAAATGGAAAGAGAAGATGACTCATCAATATGCAACACAACACTACGCTCCTGAACTCGTAGGATATGAAGAGCTGTACAAAACTCTTACCAGGTATCTTTACTGGTATCTATGGAGAAATGTTTATCAAATCGATCAATTTCTATTTCTATTAGCCTTCCATTGAATGATTTTCTAGAAGAGGGAAGAAGAATGGAGTATGTGGTGGACAAGCAGTAAAAATGCCGGAGCCACAAAAATTAAAGATCTGAAGAGGAAACTAAGTCTTAAGAAAATATGTGCTAATCCATCCAGGGGATCAATGGAAAATATCTTCAGTGAGATCTGTGACAGAAATGGGATCAAGACACACACTTCCACTGTTGAAAATGAGAACAAAAGAAGGTTAAGTCTACAAAAATGGCTTCATGATAAAGTAATCAAAGGTCAATCAGGATCACAGCCTGAAACTATGACATCAGAAGAAAAAGAGGTGTCCTTGGATGATCTCATAGAAGAAGTGCTGGGAGATCTACGCTATCCAAAGGATGTCGATATTAACATCATTGCACACTCTCCAGAGCACATAGTACCTTCCACTAAAGAAACTCACAAGTACATCACTGACTTGGAGTTTGAAGAGTTGCTAAATTCACCAGTTAGACCAGAAGAAGGTCAAATTGAAGGGCCAACTGAAAGGCTAACTGAATCTGAAAAGAACCAACAGGAACCTCAAGATGCTTCTATTACAGAGCCAGTCCAAGAAGCTCAATCCACTAAGAAAACTGAGAATGAAACTGAGTGCTAACTACTGTGTGCAGATCAAGTCAAGCCAAAATCTCAATATAATTCTACAGTCAAAATACCTCTTGATGAAGCAACTCATAAACCTAGTCCTGAAGAAACAATAACTAATCATGGTGATAAAGTGCCGGAATTGGAAAATCTAACTCATCAGTTGATTGAAGAACAACCTCAAGGCTATACATGCTCACTGGCAATGGTGGTGTATAAAGATCCAAACCAGCAGACATCAGAAATTGTGCTGCCACCAACAGAGAAGAGCTATGGTGAAATAGAGAGCTTAGGAAATCCTGAACTGACCAGGACAATCCCCTGCGATGAGCTAAGTGAAATAGAAGATGGAGATGAAGCCATATCAAAAGATGATGAACTACCACCTGAAGGTCTCATCCTCTATGAAAATAGAGTAGCAGGAATACAACTCCAGGAGCAACCAGAAATCTCCATTGCTCAGTGCACAATTCAGCATGAAGAGCAGTTTCGCAGCATTCATGAGCAACTAAAGCTTCACTCAGAGCTCATCCAAAAGCTGCAAGATCAACTGAATGCTCAACAAGTTGCAGCCACACCATCCAGCCACGAAAAAACTGGTGAGCCATTTGCTAAAAGGCAGAAGACAGAGCACAAGAAGAATTAGAGACTGATCAAGCTTTGCTGATTAGGACCTCTAAGTGTTCTTCTTGTGATTAAGCTTTGTGACTCTTTTTAATCAATAAAATAAATATTTTATTGATAAAAATGCCCAGTCAGCAAAACCACTTCAATTCTTACCGTTGAAAATCTGACAAAGACATTTAAAACAAACAAACAAAAGCAAGGGACATAAATTTTTCAAAGATATATGAGTATTCATTCATTACTTATAAATCAATTCAGATCTAGTTCCCCTCCCTTGCAAAAAGAGAAGAGACATACTCATTTCCCAATCTTCTTCAAAAAGTCTCTCTCTCGCTCTCTCTCTCTCTCTCTCTCTCTCTCTCATCTCTCTCAAGAATTCTAGCAAAATTTTCTTCAATGGTAGAATTACTTAGTTCCCCCTGCTCTTTTAAGAAACAAATGATGAGAGATAAGTTTATTGAAAAGAAGAAATTCCAGGATATACTTCACAATTCAAACAGCCAAAACCTGCTTGTTTCTCTTCACAAGACAGGGATTCTTCACTACCTGGAAACACCACCTAGATTCTTCAGATAAAGTCAGGTGTCTGAATTTCTTTTTCAAGCACAAATCAGTACTGATGGCAAGGAGATTACATCAGTTATCCACAGCCGACCAATCAAGATAACTGAAAGAATAGTTGCTGAAGTTTTTCAACTTCCAAGGCAAGGTGCAACCGTTTAAGAGTTGAGTGAAGCAGTTGAACCATACTGGAGAAGGTGAAAGACCCCCACCTGCAGAAAGGAATTCAGTTTTTCCACAGCTAAATCTGATCTAAGACCAGAGTATGGAGTTCTGCTCGACATCACAAACAAGATGATGTTTGGAGTAATTGGAAGTCTAAGCCAGCTTACCCAAGAGAGGTACAAGGTGATAATATATCTAGCAGAAGGACGCGAGATAAACTGGGCAGAGTTTGTATTCTCACAACTCAAGCGTCAAGTGTTCAAGGCTTTCAACTCAAAGAGAACACGAAAATTTGAGTCCATGGTAGGACTTGTTCTCAGAATGAGCAAGATGATTGAAGACATCTTGAAGCTGCTAAATGATGATGCATTACTAGTTCTCATCTCAGACTAGATTCCCAAGAGAGGAACCATTCATCTGCACTCACTCAAGAAGAAAAGGCTAACAATTGGCAATACAAATGCCACAGCCTCAAATACCTCAACTGCCAATGCAGTACCATCATCAGTCTCCAAGAATGGATCAACAGCAGACTTCAAAGACTGTTCTGATCCAGATGAGCTTATTCCATTCATCAGAATTCCTCATTCAAACTATGGAGCTAACTACTTCAGGAGAACTTGTCCCCCTCTCCAACTGACGGAAGAAGATATTCACACTTTTTATAGTGGTGAATATGTAGCCAAGAATGCACACAAAGAGGTAACTGGTGCGTCGTTTTTCACCAAAAATAAATGTTTCGACTTTCATCAGCAAGCCCACACTGCAGAGTACAGTGGTAAGCAGGATCGTCTCCTAAAGGACCGATGAGAATTACTCTTGACTTTCAGTCTGCGTAACCAAACTTCCAGAAAGGTGTTTTGTGTGAATTATACAGCAAAATAAATTAAAGAATTAAATAGACAACTAGCGAAAATACTTGTGCAAAGAACGGATTTAAATCAATGACGAAAAGGTATTCCGGCTCCAACGAACTCCACTTCACTTATAACACTGATCACAGATGCAAGAATTAGTTAATCAAACCATGCAAATCAGTTATAGTCATCAAAGACGCTTCTGACATGACCTAATCTCTCCATACTATTTCAATAATTAAGAAGATGCTTCATTAATTATTCTCTAATCAGTTGACAACTGTAAGAGACACTCTTTAAGTTTAATGAACCAAAAGCAATTAGCAGAAGAAAGACCCGATTCTTAACTTACAGACTCTAATACAGGACTGTAAAATTAACTTTGTTATTCCCCTAGTTTTTCAGCAACTGTTTTACCACTTATCAAACCTAAACCACGATTACGTATGGCCGATTTAATTGGCTAGTAATTACTCACAACTTACCAAATATTTGCAACTATTCGATAGACTTAGAATAATCCACAACTGGAAATCCAAGAATAACAAATACATGCATCAATTAATTATGTACGAACAATTAGATCTCACAGTTATATAAGCGGAGCTTCGTCGTCATCACCAGAATATGAGGAAATTAGCTATGTTGCATGATGGAATCGAGTGACAATAATTTGTGGAATTGTGCGATGATGATATCGAAGAGAGAAAGAAAATAATACTGAATTAGAACCGTTCTCTGCTGCGTTTTTCATCTCTAACATGCGTGTCTCATAAAATAAGCTAAATACCTAATATATATTTACAATCCATAAAAGATAAGGTCTCTATTAGGAAATAAGATCTTAATCTAGGTAAATCCCATGCAAAATACTCTTAGAGGCGGTGGAGAGAGCTTTTCCGCATACAGGTTTAATCATGGGCCGAGATTTGGGCTCAGCAAGCCCAAAACGTGTAGTGGACCGGGCTTCCAGAACTTTATTTCAATCATCCAACTGCATGCCCTTGCAGCTTGATCTGCTCAAACTTCTCCCTTTTCTTCACTTAGATCTTTTTACACTAAAAAACATGCCTCTTTTCTCCACTTTTGTACCACGTCCCTACACAACTTGACAACACATCATTTATCCAAAATACACAAATATAGGGTAAATAATAAGGAGAAAAAGGTACCAAAAGATAGTAATAAGAACAAGTAGAATACGTCCTATGAAATCCCCCCACACTTAACCCTTGCTCGTCCTCGAGCAACAAAAACAAGAACAAAGAAAACATTAAGAACAAAAACAGACTTCAAACTGGAGAAACGACTAAGTTTTAATTCCTCAAAGTGATGTGAATTTAGAGTACGAGCTGAGATAAACCATTCCACAAACCACCAACCAATTTTGTTCAAGAACATGCCAATATTTTTGTCAATCGAGTTAAAATCATACTTATCAATCTAGCCTCACCAAGATTCACTCTTTATCACTCAAAGAAATCAGGTCAGGAGGTTTCTTACTCAAAATCCATGACTAGTTATTTTCAGCATAGAATTGCTCATTTTTCATCAAAATTACCACTCTTCAAGTTCACCACAAATCAAAATGTCTTTTCTTCTTTGGTTGTAATGGGGCTTAGGCTCATGAGGTAGGGTGTTTTTGGCTAACGTGGCTAAGTAAGAGTGAAATCAGGCAAGTATGAGTATGAATGTCTTTGTGGAGCATGGCTGCAACCAATTGATTTTTCATATCAAAACAAGGCTTCTTCAAGATTGTGGGCATATTGAGTTTTGCCCTTCTTCACATCCTACTCCTCAACCTTCTTTCTCTTTGTGTTTTCTTTTTTTTTCTGAAGCTGTGCTTCTTTCATTTTTTTTCTTCTTTTTCGAGGAGCAGGGAATGAAAATTTATGAGTCTCCTATCACTTCTAGCCCTCAATTCTTTCAGCATCGCAGCTCAAATAACAATTCATACAAAACATGCCTGATTTCAAGGACAAAAAGCATGCCAAAAGAAAAGCTCAGGTTAGTTTATAGTGGCTGCATTCAATGAATTGGATCTGTTAGGCTCAAAGGGGCTCACTAATTGACAATGTACGGGCAGGGCTTTTCTTTTGGGCCAGTAGCTCGGGTATCCCTAATGCCTTAATCATATTTGTGAAAGAAGTTAAAGGTGACAACAAGGTGGCAACAAAGCAATTCAAGCATCGAATAACCTAGTCAGATAACACTCATCAACAAAAACTTTGAGCTCTTGTAAATGCATGCTCACGGGCTCAAAAACTCACTATTTAGTAGGCTCAAAAAGTTTCGATTGCAAGCATAACTCATCATCCAAGATTTCATCCAAAACATGACATATTCTATCAAAAATTCAACCTCTCATCCAGTCAAACCCATCACAGCCCAAACTCCTCAAACTCATCAATTCAAGCAATAAACTTAGTCAAATTTCCAAAGAAAAAACCAAGATAACTGACTCAAAATTTTTTATTTTCACAAAGATAAAGACATGAACAAACTAAGTTCCCTCTCCCACACTTGAAAGACATAGGGTCCTCGCTGTGAGAAGGGGTACAAAAAAAACGGACAACAACATCAGAAAAACAAAAATAAAAAGCAAACAATACACAAGCAAACAAGGATTAACAAGGGGAGGATAAAAGAGAACTAACTCGGATCCACGAGATGGTGGATCACTTGCTCCATCACGTCTAGGCGACCATCAATCTCATCCAGCCGGCGGTAGAGGCTGTCCTCAAGTCGAGTGGTGGCAGCGGTGATCAACTCCTCAATCGCCGGGAGGAGCGAGGTAGCAGCAGGACCTGCAGAAACAGAGCGACGCGGGCCTTCGATGCCCGGACGGATAAGCTGATAATGTCCCTGGTCATTCACAAATAAGAGTTTCATAGCAGCAAAGTCCTCTAAACGGAATAAAGTGGCAGGTAAGGGATCGGGGTCAGTGAGGGGTATGCGAAGTATCTCAGCAAGCAAAGTCACAAAACAACCTAAGGGGGCTCGATAGAGGGTGTGATGGGCACTGAATTGCCATCGCTTGGCAAGCCAATACCCAAAGTTCACCTTGGTCCCAGAATACATACAATCAAGTAAAAATAACTCTTGCACAGTAACCAAATTCATCATGTCCAACCGACCAAACACATTAGCGGCTAAGAACCTATGACAGAGTCTAAGGGCATCATCTTTCAAGTGAGCTCCCTTAGAGGAGCGAGAACTATAGGACTCGTGTATAGAAAGCATAGCCCAGGTTTCATTAGCCGTTTGAAAAAAAGTAGATGGGACTTCACAAAGCGAGGACTGATACGCTTCTTCAAGCACAGATTCATCGGATTCAAAACCAAGCACAATGTGCAAATTTGTAATAGACATATGAAACTTCCGACCACCAAGAGAAAACACAATAGCATGCCTATCCTCGAGCCCCCTCGAGGCATCAAAATCAAAAGATGATAAGAACTCCAAAACCAACGCACGATGCACAGAAACAGAAACATCAAGCAAATTATCCCATCCAATACCAACAAAGAGACTCCTAATTCTATCATTAACACCTAGCACAGAGATATTATCCCAATCGAAGAGGCGCGCACCGATGAGAACACGGTGAGTGTTCATTTCGGTGCGGTGCTGTACCTCATCCGGTGGCAGAAAGGCCGGGAGGGCAGAACTTGAAAAAACTTTTGGGGCTTTGCCCTTCATCCCCTTCTTCGATGGCTTGGCCGGGGCTGAAGGTAGAGGACTCGGGTCCGAGACAGGGGATTGGTTGAGGGTGATCTCTGGCGGAGGAGAAGTGGTGAGCGACGGCGATGTAGCGGGCGGAGGGCTCGCTCGGGAAGTCGAGAGCGCCGGAGAAGGCGGCGCAGACGAAGGGGGAACTGTTGGTGGTGGTTCAGCGGTGGTGAGGAGGGTTCGCCGCTTGGTGGGGGTGGAAGAACTCGCCTCGGCCTGGTGCTTCAGTGCGCGGTGAAGAAAGGGCGAAGGAGCATTAAGCTCCGGGATGGATGTAGCCGGCGAGGGTGGCGGTATAAGGATTGGTGATAGAACAGCCGGTGGTGGCGAGTGAATTCTCGACGGGTCCTTAGTTGGTGCCGGGGAGGGTGATGGCGGTGTGGAAGCAGAGGTGGCTTTCTTCCTGGAGCGCGACGAGCGTGTCTTCCCCATCACAGGCGGTGGTTGAACAGTGAGAGTGGTGGTGGTTCGAAGAAGGCGGGAAGGTGAAGAGGCGATGTAACTGCTGTAAAAAGAGTAAAAATTTAAACGGGGGTGAAATTTGACTAAGTCAGGGGGTGAAATTGAATTGGGGATTAGGGTTTTTAAAAGAAAATTCCCAAATTGACTGTGGGCAAATTGCAATTAAGTCCCTGTAGAAAAAACAAATTTCCTAAGTCCCCCCCACACTTGAATTGGCGGTTATTACCAAAACCGATCCCCCATATGCGGTATGCCCTTGCGGCCTGTAGTTATGCAGGCCCTCTTTTTGGTATTTCTTTTTTTTTGTTTTTTTATAGTTATAAGGCTAAATTAAAAAAAAAAAGAAAAATAAGAAAATTAAAGTAATAAAAAAAAAGAATAAAGCGAAAATTGAAAAATAAAAGTAAAAAGAATGAGAAATCGGGTTGCCTCCCGAGAAGCGCCTTTAGTTAACATCGAAGGCTCGATGGCGTGGGTGGTGCGGCTATTGGTGAGTCAACGGGGCTGCAAGATCAACCCTATCAAAACTGGAAAAGGTGGTGTTGGCACAATATGGCTTGAGCAACTGACCGTTCACCTTTAACACTTTGTGAGTATCAAGACTGCGAATTTCTACAGCACCATGTGGACTGAGAGTCACTACTTCAAAAGGGCCCATCTAGTGAGACTTGAGTTTACCGGGCATGAGGCGGAGGCGAGCATTGAAAAGTAACACTCTCTGACCAACCTCAAAAGTTTTTCT
Organism: Perilla frutescens; assembly: GCA_026008535.1. Taxonomy (NCBI): domain Eukaryota; kingdom Viridiplantae; phylum Streptophyta; class Magnoliopsida; order Lamiales; family Lamiaceae; genus Perilla; species Perilla frutescens. The sequence continues at coordinate 21,779,703 of BRKX01000004.1, forward strand.
CCGGATATATTTATCGTGCAATAGTTTGGTATGATCCTTGTAGTGACGTGCACTGTCATATGCTTCCAAACGGATTTCTTCGAGCTCTTGTAATTGGTAGCGGCGTTCATGGCTGGCCAATCGGGGATCCAAATTTCATTGTTTCACGACCCAAAAAGCTCGATGTTCCAGCTCTACGGGAAGCTGGTACTATTTCCCAAAAATCAGACGATAAGGGGACATCCCGATAGGTGTTTTGAGAGCCGTGTGGTATGCCCATGCAGCATCATCTAGCCGCATACTCCAGTCCTTACGGTTTGGGCATATGGTCTTTTCCAGAATATTTTTGATCTAACGATTGGACACTTCAGCCTGGCCATTGGACTGCGGGTGGTATAACGTAGCAACTCGGTGGGTTATTCCATTCTTCTTGAAAAGAGCTTCTAAGGTTCGGTTGCAAAAGTGCGTACCTTGGTCACTGATGATGGCTCGAGGGACACCAAAGTGTTGAAAAATCTGAGCCTTGAGGAATTTGGCAACGACCTTAAAATCATTGGTGTGGGTAGCTTTGACTTCGACCCACTTGGAAACGTAGTCGACGGCTAACAGAATGTAGGAGTGGCCGAAAGAGCTTGGAAACGGGCCCATGAAATCCATGCCCCAAACATCAAAGATCTCGCAGATCAAGATAGGGACTTGAGGTATCTCATTCCTCGAAGAAATGTTACCAAGGCATTGGCAACGATCACAGTTCTTGCAAAGGAAGTATGCGTCTTTGAAGATGGTCTCCCAATAAAAACCACAATCTAAGACCTTGCGGGCTGTTCTTCTTGGGCCAAAGTAGTCGCCACATCCGTGGGCATGACAGAAGCTTAGGATAGACGGAATCTCTTCCTCAGGAATACATCGTCGAATGACTTGATCGGCACAAGTTTTTCACAAATATGGCTCGTCCCAGATGAAATACTTGGCTTGGCTCTTCAATTTGTTCTTTCTGGCAGATTCAAGGCCCTTGGGAAAAATTCCAGTGGTGAGAAAATTCACCAAATCAGCATACCAGGGTGCCCTTTCCGTAATTGAAAGTAGAAGCTCATCTGGAAAATCATCCGGTATGGGCATACCATCGGATTCTGTCAACATCCTACTCAAATGGTCAGCGACATTATTCTCGGCTCCCTTCTTGTCTTTAATCTCCAAATCAAATTCTTGTAAAAGGAGAATCCAACGAATAAATCGTGGTTTAGATTCTTTTTTGGACAGTAGATACTTGAGGGCAGCATGATCAGTGTACACCACAACCTTGGATCCAACAATATAGGATCGGAATTTCTCACAAGCGAACACCACGGCCAGAAGCTCTTTTTCTATAGTTGTGTAGTTGCATTGAGCCAGGTTGAGAGTTTCTGAAGCATAGTAAATGACATGACTTTGTTTCTCAATTTTTTGCCCAAGGACAACTCCAACAGCATAGTCACTTACATCGTACATGAGCTCAAATGGGAGTCCCCACTAGGGTGGCTGAATTATGGGCGCCGAGGTCAGTTTCTCCTTCAACAAATCAAAAGCTTCCTTACACTTTTCATCAAAGACGAAAGGGGTGTCTTTCTGCAGCAGCTTAGTCATTGGTTGAGCTATCTTGCAAAAATCCTGAATGAAGCGACGGTAGAAACCGGCATGGCCTAAGAAGGCTCGAATTTCTTTCTCATTGGATGGGTATGGTAATTTTGTGATCAAGTTAATTTTTGCTCTATCAACTTCTATGCCTTTTTCAGATATGACATGCCCAAGCACGATTCCTTGTTGCACCATGAAGTGGCACTTCTCGAAGTTCAAAACCAAATCGGTCTCAACACACTGTTGAAGAACTTTGTCTAAATGCTCGATACACTGCTCAAAAGAGTTTCCATGAACTGTAAAGTCATCCATAAAAATTTCGATGCAGCTCTCTATCAAGTTGGAAAATATACTCATCATGCATCGTTGGAAGGTGCCCGGGGCGTTGCACAAGCCAAAGGGCATCTTTCGGCAAGCAAAGGTCCCAAATGGACAAGTGAAGGTGGTCTTATCCTAATCTTCTTGAGCTACAAAAATTTGGAAATAGCTGGAATATCCATCGAGGAAGCAGAAGTAGGATTTCCCAACTAATCTTTCGAGCATCTCATCAATAAAAGATAACGGGAAGTGATCTTTGCGCGTCGCATCATTCAACTTCCTGAAATCGATGCACATTCGCCATCCTGTTTGCAATCTCATTGGTATCAATTCGTTGCTCTCATTCTTCACGAGCTGTAATCCAGACTTCTTTGGAACGATGTGCACTGGGCTAACCCAAACACTGTCGGAGATTGGGTAAATGATTCCCAATTGGAGCAACTTTAGAATTTCCTTCAATACCACTTCTTTCATCACTGGATTCAACTTCCTCTGAGGATCTCGGGATGGTTTATGATTTTCTTCAAGAAATATGCAGTGTATGCAGATGTCGGGGCTGATCCCCTTGATGTCGGTGAGAGTCCAACCGATAGCACCTCTGTGCTTCTTTAAAAGAGTAACAAGTTGTGTTTTCTGGGCTGCGGTAAGGTCTTTACTCACAATTACAGGTAGGGTATCTGCTTCACCCAGGTAGGCATACTTTAGGTGCTCGGGAAGAACTTTCAATTCCAGAGTCGGGGCCTTCACGTGAGATGGAAGAATGGGCTCCGTGTTGATCGGTAAGGGCAAACAGCTTGTTGCATTTCTGGCAGGAAACTCTTTTGCGGCATATAGCTGCTGTATGAGTTCCCGGATCTCTTTTTTCTCTTCTAAATCTGCAATGTGGTCTGGTATCCCTCCAAAGAGTACCTGCTCTAATTTGTTATCCTTGAAACTGTACTCAACAAAATCATCAGTAATGGAATCGATAATATCAACCATAAAGAGTGCTTCTGGATCTTCCACATGCTTCATTTCTTCGAATATATTAAATGTGACAACATCCCCATCAAATTTGAAACTTAGTATTCCTTTATCAACTTCAATCTTTGTTCGTGCAGTTTTCATAAATGGACGGCCTAGCAGAATTAGAGATCTATATGCAGACAATGCATCATCCATGTCAACGATGTAGAAATCAACAGGAAAAATCAACTCATTCACCTTAACTAAGACATCCTCTATTACACCTCTAGGTTATGCATTGGACCTATCAACTAATTCAATGATGACGCGAGTATCTTTCATAGGACCCAACTGTAATTCCTTGTAAACAGAGAATAATCCACAACCTAGCAAATATTTGCAAGTATTCGATAGACTTAGAATAATCCACAACTCGAAATCCAAGAATAACAAATACATGCATCAATTAATTATGCATGAACAATTAGATCTCACAGTTATATAAGCGGAGCTTCATCGTCGTCACCAAAATACGAGGAAATTAGCTACGTTGCATGATGGAATCGAGTGACAATAATTTATGGAATTGTGCGATGATGATATCGAAGAGAGAAAGAAAATAATACTGAATTAGAACCGTTCTCTGCTGCGTTTTTCGTCTCTAACATGCGTGTTTCATAAAATAAGCTAAATACCTAATATATATTTACAATCCATAAAAGATAAGGTCTCTATTAGGAAATAAGATCTTAATCTAGGTAAATCCCATGCAAAATACTCTTAGAGGCGGTGGAGAGAGCTTTTCCGCATACAGGTTTAATCATGGGCCGAGATTTGGGCTCAACAAGCCCAAAACGTGTAGTGGACCGGGCTTGCAGAACTTTATTTCAATCATCCAGCTGCATGCCCTTGCAGTTTGATCTGCTCAAACTTCTCCCTTTTCTTCACTTAGATCTTTTTACACTAAAGAACATGCCTCTTTTCTCCACTTTTGTACCACGTCCCTACACAACTTGACAACACATCATTTATCCAAAATACACAAATATAGGGTAAATAATAAGGAGAAAAAAGGTACCAAAAGATAGTAATAAGAACAAGTAGAATATGTCCTATCAGTAACAAATTTACTTTTTACTCAATTTTCATTTGTGGCCAAGCAAGATCAAGAGTTTTTAAAGCTGCTAAATCGGTACTTCTACTGGTACAACTGGAGACACTCAATGTCCATCCAATCTCATTTCTTGATCACTGCTTATCACGGCATGAGTTTTTGGCAAAGAGAAGAAGTTTGGAGTTTGAAATGGATAGGGTCTGCAAATCCATTCCCTCCAACTATTATGCAAGTACAGAGGATTATGAGTCATAGATTGACCAAGAAAATTCCTCCAACTGTCCTACTTGCCGAATTGGGAAGTGACATCAAGGCTAATGAAGAAGCAGGAGCTAAGCAGGAAGAGACCTGCACAATCAGGCCTGCCCATAGAAAACTGAATTTTGGAAGTCTGACAAATCAGTTAGCTGAGCCTAATCGACCAACTGAACCTGCAACTGCAAAGGAGCAGCGAGAGTCACCTCTCACCCCAGTTGTAGTGAGTCGACTATGTGATGATGAAGACACTAACACATCACCAATCTCTTATCGAAGAGATATGTCACCCCACTGATTGCTTCAAGCAACAAGACAGCCGCCCAACTGAACATGCAGGAAGTTCAGCACAAGTCATCCTCAAGAAGGAACTTGAACAGAAGGCGAAAGGTCACATCTGCTGAAGCTAAGCACCATAGTCAATCCGTGAAGAAATCAAGGCCAGAGAAGCCTGCTGAAGGAGCTGGATCCACCTCCGAAACAAAGAGGTCTAACTGCCCTAACGAGAGCAGTGAAGAGTATCCAGTTCGGCCCCTTAAGAAGAGAAAACTGACTGAGATATAATCCAGCAGTTCAACAACTGATCTCATCAGTTCAGTGATGAATCAGTCCCAAGGGCCAAGAAGAAGAAATGACTAGAACTGATCCATCAGTTGCCACATCATCAGTTCACCAAAAAGTCATCAGTTAGACGGGGTAGCCCAACTACCAAGGAAAGTTTAAATTGATCAGAATCTTTAAACTTGTTCCTCATCACATTAATACCATCGTGATCTAACAGACATTATTTTCAAATGGGAGATCTCTCAAGATAGCAAGACTTAAATGCTACTGAGCAAGGTCAATCACTAAAGTGGAAAGTGAGTTGATAGCCTGAGGGATATACATAGCAAAATCCTGCACAAAATATTTGCTATTTATGGCAACCACCCCATTTCCAAATGGATGAAATCTCAACCGCTGATCTACAAATTGAAGCTAAACTTGTTGACGGCTGAGATACTCATCTCCTTTATGCCAGCTGCAAATCAGTCAAATCCATTTAAACTGATCAGCTAATGCATACTCGAGTATAATTCGAAGTACATGCATACAAAGCTTCTTTAAATGCCAAGGGGATATTGATCCAAGCTTCAGATCTAACTCAAACCCTCACTACATTTGCTTTGCATCTTTCTCTCTACTTCATTCATTCTCTCTTAAACATTCTATCACAAAATGGAACTGTCCGCTCAATACATCGACCCAGCTAGACTTGCTCTCAACCTCAAGAGAGACAAGTTCATAGGACAGGACTATATGATGGAGAGACTTAAGCCTGACTTGTTCTGTCGCTTAATCTCAGCAGCGGAGGAAATTGGACTCTTTCAGTTTCTCACACGAGGTCCAGGATTTAGATAATGCTTTCCTAACGCAGTTGCCGAATTCTATATCTTCTCCGACATTGTAGAAGATGGCAACATAATTTCAACAGTCAGAGGAAATCCGATCATGATCAACAAGTAAGTTGTGATGGAGTCACTCCATGTTCCTGGAACAGGTGAACAGACAGACGCAGTAGTCACGCCAAATTATACAGAATTGTGGCGTCAATGGATGAATTTAGGAGTCGAGAATCATGACTATTCTCACATACTGAAGGATAGTCTTCGGCCAGAGTTCATCTAACTCTAAGATATAGTCATCCATTGCCTGAAAGGCAATTTAGACTATACTCGCTTCAGCACCGACAATGCTCACCTGATGACACTCATTTACCAACGATGCAGAGTTGACTGGGCATCGTATGTGCTATCACAACTATGCCAAAATGTTCGCAGGGTCAAGTTTGACCATCAAACTGGAACATTCACTGAGAAACTGGGGTTTCTCAACAGGATCAGCATGATCATCACTGATCAGATCCAACTTCACAACCAGATAGGTGAGTTGCTGGACAAGAGAGATTATCTCTCCACAATCTTTGTCAAAAGGAGAAAGAATCTCAAACCTTTTGGCCCACGATCAAGGAGGCAGCGCACTGCAGAAGAAGGCCCCTCAACTCTGACTGAACCGACATCAAATAGTCGAGGAAAGCAACTCATGTCAGATGAAGACATGACAACAGAATCAACTGCGCCAACTGAGTCTACACCATCTGAAAAAAACTACATGGATGATGTTGGAAAAAGCTTCAACAACACTCTCGCTAATCTGCTCAGCAAATTTCAGCTTATCGAGAGACACGACTCCGATCTCTTTAATCAACTCTGAAGATATCTCAGATGGTCACTCTGGAGATATCATGTTGATGAAGCAGTTATGTTTATACTGCTTGACAGGAAGGGATGATTTTTCTGGAGTCAAGAAGGACAATGGAGTAGAAACTGGATGAATCATCCATCGATAGCCACTCCCACTCTCTCAGAGATTATGAATTTAATGATCAACATAATCTGAAATGGGGTACCTGTTGTAGCTCCACTGCCGTTTGCAGAGCCATCAAACTCATCTTCCACTCCTACGATATTCAACCACCCACCTCTAACTGAAGAACTATTCCCAAAGTTGGCCATGACAACAACTGAACATCAAGTTCAGCCTCCACTGCCAGATCTAAGACAGTTCATGACAACTAAAGAAACCTCAAACTGGCTACCCTCACCATAAAGAGAACAGTCATTCCCTTCCCTATTTAAAGGTAACTTAGCTACAACCTTCAGCTTGTTACCACATGTTCCCATTCCATCCTTTAATCTACACATGCACACCCTTTTGGATGATGCCAAAAAGGGAGAAGAGATTGAAGAAATTGAGGAGAAAGATGATGGAAGACAGTTTTTGAGTCTCTGGGATGAGATTCAAAGAAACCCTCACAGTTTTAAGAGAATGTACAGCCTCAGGGGGAAGTAGTGAGGACTGTAGAAACTGCTAGAGATAAGAGGCATCAGCCTCAGGGGGAAGATTGGGGAGTTGTCCAGGCACACCTGTCTCAGGGGTAAGTATGTGGAGAAGTCTGGAGAAATGCTAGTGCCAGAGAAAGAGGAGAGCCTAGCAATTGGTCGAATAGGTGAAGAAGGAGATGAGATACCATCTGACAAAGTGCAGCAGCTGAAGAGCTTGAAACTCAAAGAAAAGAGAAAGAAAAGCAAACTGTTGTAGATTAAAAGATATCTAATTAGTTTGTTATAAATAGTTTCTTAGCTATAAGTTTTTTTGCTTGATTGTGTCCTTGCTACACAACTCAAAAATTTTTCAATCAGTTCTTCCATCATTGCTCAATTTTGCCATGTTTTGGACATCATTAAAAAGGAGGAAATTGTTAGGAAAAATTATCAAGGTTTTTCTTACAAGGAGTTTTGATGAGATGTCAAAATATGAAAAGAGCCTTGAAAGAACTGAAAAGAAATCAAGCAGAAAACTAAAGATGATCATACAAAGTTAAAGCTATCAAAGCCAATAAATATGATCAATTCGTGTGAAAGAAGAGAGAAGAATAGAGAGAAAAAGAAGACTATAGCTTGCTAGAATAATCAGCAAGACAAACTAGAAATTGCAGGTACCCGAGAGAGAAGGTATCAACTGCCACCAGTCTACAGTGAAGAACTGATGGACATACCAGTTCAAGGCCGACACCAGCTGAAGAGATGTTCCAGCTGAAATGATGAACTGATGGAAATGCTAGTCCAAGGCCGACACCAGCTAAAGAGATGTTCAAACTGTAGAGAACTTAAGCACATATTAGTTCTAGGCCGCCACAAGCTAAAAAGATGTTCCAGCTGAAGAGAACTGAAGCACATACTAGTTCTAGGCCACCACCAGCGGAAGAGAAGTCCCAGCTAAAGAGAACTGAAGCACATACCAGTTCTAGTCCAATGCTGGCTGAAGAAATATTCCAGTCAAAGGAAGATCCCAGCTAAAGAAAATACTAGCTGAAAGAGAAGAACTGAGGGATATACCAGTTCTAGATAATTTCCAACTGAAGAAATACCAGTTGAAGAGCACATCAGTTTGAACTTATGAACATGCCAGTCCACGATGACATCAACTGATGAAGACTATCAGCCGAAGAGCGAACAATCATGAGCTGAAGAAAATAACAGCTCAAGATATTCCAACTGAAAGAAATACCAGCTGAAGAAGTGTACCAAGTCTAAAGATCCATGCTGAAGGAAATACCAGCTTAGGATATCCCAGTTGGAGGAACATACCAACTGAAGAGAAGACTAAGGTACAAGTTGATGGAAAATACCAGCTCAAAGAATACCAGCTGAAGAATGAAGTTTCAGCTGATGAAGCACCAGTTCGAAGAACCCACTGCTGAAGACACATAATTTCTGAAGTCCAACTGATAAAGTGCCAGCAACCGAACTGAAGACTAGTCCATGAAAGTTCAAGTTGAAGGGACACAAGTTCAAAATACCGGCTAAGGAACACTGGTTCAAACTGCCAGCTAAAGCAGAAGCAAACTGGAGCTCAGAAGGCATCAAGCCCAAGCCCAGAAACGCGAGCTGAAGATGATCTCAACTGAAGCTTTCCAAACTGCCAAGGGATACGCAGAACTGACAGACAAAGGAACTGAAGATTCCAGCTGCCAGACAAAGCTCAGAACTGAAGATCAAGAAGGGAGCCCCAACTGAAATTTAGATAAGCCAAAAAAGATCTTGATGTTAATGCAACCGAGATTTTGAAGTAAAAACTCGTCAAAAGAGAAATGGCATCCCAATGGCCCCATTAAATGAAAGCCTTGCAACTATGCTTTATCATTTATGATCCAAGAGTGATCACCAGCGGTCACCAACTTACATGTCTTTAAAAGGTGAGCTACCCCAGAGAAGACCGTGGGACTTTTGAGAATTTGGAGAACACTTTAGTTAAGTCTTTCCGCGAAGACGTTCGCCGAAGCACTAAAGCCTCACGCTCAAAGAACTCAGAAAATCAAAAGTTCCAACTGATCAGAATGAGCTTTAACGCTCTTCGAGCTAGTTGTTGATGATTTCCAGCCAGAGCTGTTCTCTCAGTCACCGTGTTTAAGTGATCAACTATCCCAGCTCAGACGCAGACGCGCAAAGGAGCAACCCAGTTGATACCAATTTCAAGACTGTACTCTTGAAGATCGAACGAGATCTAAAATTGTGAAAAGATGGGAAATAACACCTTATATCTCCAGTTAGTAGTTGGGGATGGCAAGTGTGAGCTGTCGACCTACCGGCTGAGGAAGTTGAGAGTGCAGCTTCCGGGATAGCAACTATCTTCACTGTGTAACTGTAATAAAGGAACTTTACACTTGCATAGTGAATTGCCCTTCTGTGGAAGGAAGAGAGGACGTAGAAGTTGAGCTTCGAACCTCTATAAACTGCTTGTGTGCTATGCTTTAAATTTCAGTTTAGTTGCATGTTTTTTAATTGCACACTAGAAGCACACACAGCACTCCGAGCTAGCAGATCTTCTCAACTGATCTCTACATAGCACGAATAATATTTCCGAGTTAAAACGGACCCTGAATATTCCGCACTAAAGTTCAGTTTTATAATCAGTTTATTCACCCTCCTCTAAACTGATTCTGACTCATACCGGGACCAACACATGGTTCCCCTATTTATAAGACTAAGGGGAACGAAATTTAAGTCTAAAAAGGCATAAAAAAATGATCCAAAAAGGTCTCCTAACTATATGAGGAAAATTCATAAACTAGAATTCTATTCAAGGTAGGAAATTTCCTTAAATACAATTCTAGTCAAACCTAATTATATTATGCACGAAAATTACATAAAAATAAATAAAAATATGATCCAAAATAATAAATACTATAGTCTAAAATAAAATAAATCTCTTAATTAAATAACTAAGGTGTATGAAAACTCCATGCAACTCATCTATGCAACGTGAATCTGCCAAGCATGCACAGCTTGACGAGTTCTATCTTCATGCATTCCTCTTCAAATCTTGATCTCCAATCTTTAATTGTTACCAAAGTAACAATCTTGGAACCCTTTAATGGCAACTCTTCATTTGATTCTTTGATGCTTATCGTGCCTTCATCATTCCCCTCCTCTTGAAAAGAATTCGTCCTTGAATTCGAATCTCTAGGATCAAAGACTGACACGAATTGATCATCAAAGTCTCTTTGCTCAAGCTTCAACTGCATAGGATGTATGGACATAGGAACCACAAATAAGTCTGGTGGCACATCAATATAATGTGAAAAATCTTTGGCAACATGTAAGATTAAAACAATAAAAGAACATGGTTGACAAAAAATGTTAGAAATTAATGGATCCACCATGTGTTTTTGCAAAGGCACCACTTGTACGACATCCATTTCCAAAATGATGTCATCCTCCATTTGTGAACATGGTTGTAACTCTATCATCTTTTCATATTCTTCGATCTTCTCAACTACAACAATGCTCTCCAAGTGCACAATTTGTAGTTTGTCCACTATACAATCATTAGGACTTGTCATCTCCATTGATGAAATTTCCAGATTGCAATCTTCTAGAGCTATCTCCTCCAAAATTGACATCTCCTCATTGGTCATGTCTACTTCCATCTTAGATTCTTCAACTACCTCAACTTCTCCAACATCTAAGAACATGGAAACAGATGGAAACTCTTTAATAGATGCTTCAACAATGTTTAAAATTGGTACCTTGGAAGTAGAATCTTTGTTGGTGGCAACGAACTTAGTTGGCAACTTTTCACGGGCCTCCACTTGAATCATTCCTTGGACCTTGTCTCTAGCTCCTCTAGCCCTTTTTCTATTTGGATGACGTATTCCACCATGTCCTCCAACTCGTCGAAGTGGTACAATGCTACTCTTTCACGAATTGCCCTTCGTAAACCAGCTAGAAATCTATCCATGGTATCGTCTAGATATTCTTCTATATCAGCTCGTCTCATGGCTTTAATCATTTTGTTGTAGTAGTCATTTATACTTCGATCTTTTTGTCTAAGCTTGTGTAGCTTTTCCTCCAATTTCCATTGGTAGTGGTCTGCAATGAAGCGTTTCTGCATAAAATCTTTCAACTCACGCCATGTGTCGATAGGTGGAAGGCGATCTTAGTGGCACCGATTCTACTGGAATCCCCACCATGTTGTTGCGTGGCCTTTAAACTCCAAGGAAACTAATTGCACCTTCTTCGGCTCGGGGAAGTAGTAGCACTCAAAAGTCTTATCAACTCTGTGTTCCCAATCTAGGTACGCATCTAGATCATGTAGACCTTCGAACTTGGAAATGATTGTCTTGCTAGAAAACTTAGACATATAGTCGTTCCTCATAGTACATGCATAAGTAACAAACGTGAAGAAATAAAGAACCTCACAATCCTCACTTTTTTCTCGTTTGTTTCCACTCTTTTCTTTTTCCACTCGTGTTTTCTCTCAAGTATAAGTGGTGCACGGTGTGCGAATCGTGTATATGTAGTGGTTAAAAATTCAAATTTGAGGTTATCTCCTTATAGGTCTTCTCGCAAGCTTGAACTAGTCGAAAAAGGTGTAGGATGAAGTGCTATCTCCAAGTATGGTATATGGATGCAATGTATGAATGTAGATGAGGGTGTATCGAGTATGTATGTGTGTCGAGTATGGAAGGTCAAGTATGGTATGGTAATAGGGTGGTTGACGTGTATTTGAGAAGGAAAGGAAAGAATAAGATATTTTTGAAGTCCTAAATAGTGTAGGGGATCCAAAAATAAATCCCAAAGGTAGAAGGAAAGAAATAGAAAAGAAAAGGAAAATAAGAAATAAAAAAGGAAAGAGGTGATTTGGATATGTGTACCACTAGTGTGACACAATCTAAATACCTTAATTAGACTAGAATCTAGATGGAAATAACCAAAAATAAATTACAACTCAAAAGGAAGTTACCAACTAAATACTTATACTAGAAGAAAAGTTCCAAAAATAAAACAAGACTCAATAGGTAACTACCAACTAGGATTAGTACTAAAAGGAAAGTACCAAAAATAAAAATAGGACTCAAAAGGAAACATAAAGAATCAATTTGGATTTTTTTTTATCGTGCTTTTTTTTGAATCAACTCTTTTTTTAGATTCTGATCTTTTTTTTTCACGTTTTTTTTTCGGATTTTTTTTTCGGAACTCTTTTTTTTCCAATGAATACTAACTATTACAACTCGATTGACATGTACGAAAGACACGTAAAAAAATAAATGACACGTAGGATTGAACCACGATCAGCTATGCTGACGTGGCTCTGATGCCAAATTTATGATGTAACCCGGACAAATTGTACAGGATACGAGAACGCGCGGAAGACTTCTAGGAACGAACATGTCAAATAAGGAAGGATTCAATCCTACTCTAAGACTTAAATAATCAAAACATAAACTGAATTAATTAAATAAAGGCTAAAAAATATTAATAAGGAAGAACTAGACCTAATTAAGACCTCTAGACTACGAAACAAAAATAGAACACAAATCCAATGAAAAAGGACTGAGTTGGAACAATGATATGGCTGGAAAGGAGTGGTGTTTTAGGTAGTTTTTTATGGTGAAGAAGGGCTAGGTGTAGATAGGATATAATAGGATTTAGATCAACTTACGGTTTGAATGAAAATCATCGAATTGATCTTGAATTGGACTCGAACCCTTACTGATCGACACACGATCAGGTCTTGATGGCTTGGAATGATCACGAATGTTGATGGAAGGTTGAAGGACTTCGGTATGGATGGTGTGGATGGTAGTGTTGTGATTTGCAACCCGATTAATCCCCGACGTATCTTGTACGATGAAAATGATTCTTCAAGTTACTCCTCGGTAGCGAGTTCACCCTAATTCCTCATGTGAATTAGAACGTTCCCTTCAAATAAAACTTAAAAGTTGCTGGTCTCTAAGAGTGAGTATTTTCGAGAAAATAATCAAAAGCTTTAAACGGTTGCGACACAAATTGAATGCAAAAGCAAATTTAATCAATAATGTCTAAAATATCAATGTAACATGGTTCCCCTATTTATAAGACTAAGGGAGAATGAAATTTAAATCTAAAAAGGCCTAAAAAAATGATCCAAAAAGGTCTCCTAACTATACTAGGAAAATACCTAAACTAGAATTCTATTCAAGGTAGGAAATTGCCTTAAATACAATTCTAGTCAAACCTAATTATATTATGCATGAAAATTACATAAAAAATAAATAAAAATCTGATCCAAAATAATAAATACTATAATATAATTAATAATATATACTAAAATAAAATCAATCCCTTAATTAAATAACTAAGGGGAACGAAAACTCCATGCAACTCGTCTATGCAACGTAAATCTGCCATGCACGCACAACTTGATGAGTTCTATCTTCATGCATTGCTCTTCAAATCTTGATCTCCAATCTTTAATTGTTAACAAAGTAACAATCTTGGAACCCTTTAATGGCAGCTCTTCATTTGATTCTTTGATGCTAATTAAGTTCGAAATCTAAGTTCTAATCCGGAATACGTTACTACTAATATTTTTCTTTCTTTGTTTTGTTTTATTTTGTTATTTTATTTTACAGTATTTACATTAAGAAGTATGGAGATCACAACAACCTTCAATTTTGGAAAAGTGACATTGGAAGATATGATTCACAACTCCTCGTGGGATCGACCCTTACTCTCGTTGCTAGCTACACCTTGCAGTGGGCATAAGGATAAGTCTCTCTTGAGATTTATTCTGATCGTGAAATGACCGCGCGTCATATATCATATAAGTATATAACATTATTTACCAAGGTATTTTTCAACAATTATGCCGTACCAATCTGTTCATACATAATATAGTCTATCTCTTCATTAATAATCGTGGCTACTCGAATAAATTTTAATTTGAAATTATCTATATCTTATTTTAGGATGAGATATGTGATAAACACAAATATTCTTATTATTCATATTCACATTCTGTTGTAATCTCCTTAGTTAAATTATCCTATTATATCTAGGTTTTACCTTATTTGATTTTATCTACATTAGATATGTGATTATGACTATATCTAATAGCTCCACGTCTGTGTTGTTATTTAAATTTAATAAAGATTCAAAGAAGTTTTCTTCTTTATAACATATGAAATTATAAACTATATGTATTTAATTTAATAATAAAAAATATGACTTAATATAGCTTAGTATTCTGTTAGATTATAGTTCATTATGTATCATTTAAGTTATTTTAGGACGAGATATGGAATTATGTACTATTAAATTAAAAAAAAATACATCACTTAATATAGTATACTATTCAAATACTCAAACTCATGATATAATATTACTCAAAAATTATAAAGCATTCCGGGTTTAAGATGTAGTTCAAAATCGTGTGATCATTTCAGTTTATTAATAATATTCGCCGCATCATTACTTGGAAAGTATATAAGGAACGAACAATTAAGGATAACCCTAATGGCTGAAGAAGAAGGCAGAACACTAAGGCAGTTAGTCTTTCCGACTAACATGAATTTACGTCCCATGGGCATAACGCTCCCGACGATCACTGGAAGCTGGGAGTTGAAGGCAAGTTTCATTCAGATCTTGCCCAAATACCATGGGATGACTGGAGAAGACCCTCAGAGGCATATTCAAGATTTCGAGATGGTGTGTTAAACACAACCCATGGATGGGAGAAAAGAGCAATATGTGCGACTTGTTTCGTTCCCATTTACTCTTCAAAATGGGGCACGAGACTGGTTATACACATTGCCAACTGGCAGTATAACCACGTTGGCACAACTGAAGCAGAAATTTCTAGAAAAATATTTCCCCGCATCCAGAGTTCAGGAGATAAGGTGAAGAATTGGAAGTCTGAAGATGGGTATAAATGAAAGCTTCTACGACTACTGGTGTTGATTTCAGAACATGCTGACAAAGTGCCAACAATATCAGATCACAGATCACGATCTGATCTAATACTTTGTATATGGGTTGAGACCACATGAAAAAATCATTCTCAATGCTTCATGTGGAGGATCTATTCTGAATAAATTACCAACCGAAGCTTTCAGAATTTTGGATGAAATGGCCGATGAAAATTGAGATGAAAGTGCCGAGGGCACAATGATAGTTTCAGATGCTGGAAAATCAACGCACCTTGAGGTTAAATTGGAAATCATTTTGGACTAGATGGAGAAAGTGATGAACCATACTGGGGCACCTGATACGACATCAAAGGGGGTGCCGATGAACGAGTTCACAAGTCTGATCACATTGCGCAGAGGAGGCTCGAACGCACAGGCGGCCAGACCCAAGTGGGTCCAGACGGCGTGCCCTGAGTGGGTCTAAGCGGCGCGACCAGCTCGCACGCACCGTGAGGCACGACCCGAGTGGGTCTAAGGTGCGATCGTGTCGCGTCCATGTCCG
The DNA here is from genome assembly GCA_026008535.1 of Perilla frutescens. Lineage (NCBI taxonomy): Eukaryota > Viridiplantae > Streptophyta > Magnoliopsida > Lamiales > Lamiaceae > Perilla > Perilla frutescens. Next base: position 21,795,264 of record BRKX01000004.1, read on the forward strand.
TACAGTTTTGGATTTTTCTGTTCTGGACTCTGTTTTATTTCCTATTCAGTTTAGAACTTAATTAGGGTTTTCTTTATTTTGTGCCACCTATATAAGGGGCTCAGTACATTGTTTTGAGATAGCTTTTTATGACACAACTTTGATATTAATTTTAAACGTGAGTTTTCACTTTTCTCTATGAGAGAATTATTCGAGTTTCACAACACAATGTGAGATTCAAATGACTTATCAAACGGATTCACATCCCTGTTTGTGGCATCATCCATGCAATCCGAGTTCGTGTTTCCAATTGATCGAGGGTCGCGGATTCTATCAAATTCGTGGTTCAATTTCATTGTGAGGCTAGGGTTTGGATTTTCATCCCCAATTATTCGTGTAACCTGATGCTCCTGGGAAAACAACGTAATCATCATTGTCTTATCAGCGAGGATCGCATCAAGTGGTATCAAAGCTTCGGCTTTGTATCAGGTTCCAATTTATCCCTTTAATTTTTGTAATTTAATTTTCTCGCCTATTGTGATAAAGAAAATCAATTCAGCAAAAAAAAGGAGACACTGATAAAAAAAACAGCAAAATTAAAAAAAAATGAAGCTGATTTAGAGAAGAAAAAAAAATTCATTAAGTTTTGTTTTGAATTTCTCACTGGAAATTTCGTTGAGTTTTGTGGTGTTGATATAACTTGCTGGGGAGTGCTATTTGGGTGTTTGGAGTGTATTGAGGAAGATTATTGTTGGTGTTGAAAAAAAAGGGTAAAAAAAAGAAAAAAAAAGAAAAAGAAGAGATGATTGGTTCTGCTGGTTATGGTGGTAGAAAATATCATAGAGATGAATGTGAGGAGTATTGGAAAGCAGGCGTTCCACTGTTTCGAGGTACAAGAGATTTGGAATTGTACCTAGAGTGGGAAAAGAAGATTGAACTGTTGTTTGACTGTCACGATTATCCTGAGCGGAGGAAGGTTAAGATCGCAGCTAGTGGATTCTATGATGAAGTGCTTACCTGGTGGAATCAGTTTTATTCCATGAGGTGACGTATTGAAGAGCCAATTGATACGTGGCAGGTGATGAAGAGGGTGCTGAGAAGGCGTCACATGTCTTACTCTTCTCAACAGGAGCTGGAGGATATGGTGCAAGGAGCAATCAAAGTGGAGAAATGGCTTAGGCAGAGGGATGATAATACTACACCTACAAAATCCTCTACTTGGATTTTTGATTGGTGTGCTATCATAAGCGTGCTAGAGTCGGGTTTAGAGATGACGACCTCCTACAATTTAAACATTTGCAATGGAGGAAACGCGATTGTTGAAGATGTTGATGGGCCGGAGGGGCTCGTTGAGGAGGATTCAAATGTGGGGGAGACAACCATAGATGATTCCGTTTCTGAAGTTTGTGAGGTTGAAGAAGCAACTCCAGAATAGTTAATTTCGATTGATGTTGATGAGCCAAAGCTAGAGCCACTTAATGGAGGGCAGCCAGAATTGGAAGAAATAAATTCTAACATTTGTCATCCACGAGTTTCTTATGATGTTTTTATCTTACAGGTTGATGCAGACGTACCGCCAAACATAGAAGTGTCACCAGATTTATTGTTGAATCCTATGAACATGCATTCTATGGTGTTGAAGTGGCGTCCGTTTGGCACAGGCTGGATGATCTTGAAGATGTCTCTTATACAGCCTGTGGTGGAATATTTTGATGATTGGTTTGTGTTCGTTTTTTATCTCGGAGGAGGTACGGATTTAAGGTCAAATCCTTTTGAAGAGAAGGGGAATGATATGATATCAAATGGGGTGCCGATGAACGAGTTCACAAGTCCGATCACATTGCGCAGAGGAGCCTCGAACGCACAGGCAGCCAGACCCAAGTGGGTCCAGACGGCGCGCCCCGAGTGGGTCTAAGCAGCGCGACCAGCTCACCCGCGCCATGAGGCGCGACCCGAGTGGGTCTAAGATGGCGTGACCAACTCGTCCGCGCCGTGAGGCGCGACCCGAGTAGCTCTAATGCGCGACCGTGTCGTGTCCATGTCCGACAGTTTCGGATTTTTCTGTTTTGGACTCTGTTTTATTTCCTATTCAGTTTAGAACTTAATTAGGGTTTTCTTTATTTTGTCCGACCTATATAAGAGGCTTAGTACATTGTTTTGAGATAGCTTTTTATGACACAACTTTGATATTAATTTTAAACGTGAGTTTTCACTTTTTCTCTCTGACAGAATTATCCGAGTTTCACAACACAACATGAGATTCAAACGACTTATGAAATGGATTCATATCCCCGTTTGTGGTGTCATCCATACAATCCGAGTTTATGTTTCCAATTTATCGAGGGTCGCGAATTCAATCAAATTCATGGTTCAATTTCATTATGAAGCTAGGGTTTGGATTTTCATCCCCAATTGTTCGTGTAACCTGATACTTCTGGGAAAACAACGCAATCATCATCGTCTTGCCGGCGAGGATCGCATCAGCACCAAAGAAAAAAGTGTGTGGAGTGTGCAAGAGTGTGGCCCATTTCACTGATGAATGCCCAACACTGCAGGAGGAGGACGTCGTTGATGTTAACTCTCTCAGTGGGCATAAGAACAATAGGCGATATGATCCCAACTCTCAAATATATAATCCTGGATGGAAGCATCATGAGAATTTCAGATGGAAAAGGAACGATGCCCATCAGCAAGATTTGCCACCACCACTGCTGAGTGCACGAGAGGAACCCAGACTGGCTGAACTAGTCCATGCCCTGGCCAAGAAGAATGTGAAATCACAGCAAGAGAATGGAAGGTTTAAATAAGAGACAAGGGCTGGTCTGCAATATGTGAGCAAACAAATTTCCCAATTAGCTCAAGACCTTGCCCAACTGAAGAAAAGAAACAGACAATTACCCTCTCAAGTGGTAAATCCTCGAGAACAAGTGAACGCTGTGACCACAAAGAATGAAGATGAATTGATGAAAGTTGAACTATAAGGAGACACTGAAGATATAAAGAAAGAAGAAGAGCAGACTAAGAAAGAGGATGCGGAGCCCACAAGGTAAGAAACAAAGAAAAAGCTTCATTTCCTCGAATGTCTTGCCCATGACAGAAAAGAAAAGGAAATGAAGGACCTTCTAAAGGTTTTTTGAAAGTGGAAATCAATATTCTACTACTGGATGCAATAAGGCAGGTTCCTCATCATGCCCGTTTCCTAAAAGAACTGTGCACCAAGAAGGTGCAATTTGAAGATGATGCAAGACTTTTTGTGGGAGAAAATGTCTCTGCGGTCCTACAAAAGAAAATATGAAAGAAGTGTGAGGATCCTGGTATGTTTATCATACCATGCATAATTGGAAGTAAGAAGATTGAAAAGGCGATGCTTGATCTCGATGCATCCATAAATGTCATGCCCATGACAATTTATAAAGAACTAAACCTGTGACCACTCAAGGAAACAAGAGTGATCATTCAGTTGACAGTTAGATCAAATGTCTATCCCGAAGGTCTAATAGAAGATGTTTTGGTGAAGGTGGGGGAATTAATTTTCCTGGTAAATTTTTATGTCTTGGACATGGGCAAAATGATACCAGCCACATCTGTTCTACTGTTAGGGACGCCATTCATGAAAACTGCTCATACCAAGATCAATGTCGATGAGGGCACGCTGACATGTGAGTTCGATGGTCAGATAGTTGTGTTCAACATTTTCAAAGCCATGAAATATCCACAAGATCCCGAGTCAGTCAACTTTGTGAACCATTGTATGCCTAATCGGAAGCAATTCTGGGACATATGAACAACCAAGAGCCCCTGGAATGGGCATTGCAAGCTGGGTTAACTAACTATGATGCCTTTGACGATGATGAAGTCACCAGAGATGCCATCATGATGTTATACTCTCTGGAAGAATTACCGCATGGAGTGGTGGACTATAATTTTCCCACCATGACTCAGACAGAAAGGATGCTACCTTCGGTGCAGAGGGCACCAAGGCTGGAATTGATAAAATCTCCCAGACCACTTAAAGTATGCCTATCTTGGAGAGAATGAGACCCTGCCATTTATCACAAGCAAAAGACTGAATCTTGTTCAAGAAAATCGGTTGTTGAGATTATTACGCCTGTACAAAAAAGTAATGAGATGGACTCTGGCCGATATCAAGGGCATAAGCCCTGCAGTATGTATGCATAAGATTCTATTAGATGATGATGCAAAGCCAGTGCGGGACCCACAATGCAAGTTGAACCCTGCCATGAAGGAAGTTGTGCTAAAGGAGATACTCAAGTTGCTAGACATGGGAATCATCTACCCCATTTCGGATAGGAAATGGGTAAGCCCGATTCATGTTGTGCCCAAGAAGTCAGGAATCTAGGTCGTGAAAAATGAAAAGAATGAGCTTGTGCCCACAAGGCTACAAACTGGGTGGAGAATCTGCATAGACTACCGGAAGCTCAACACGGTCACAAGAAAGGATCACTTCCCATTGCCCTTCATAGACCAAATGCTAGAAAGATTGGCTGGAAACAATTTCTTTTGTTTCCTTAATGGATATTCAGGCTACATGCAAATTGTAGTAGATCAAGAAAACCAAGGGAAAGCTACTTTCACGTGCCCATTCGGCACATTTGCTTACCGGAAAATGCCTTTTAGGCTCTGCAATGCCCTTGGAACTTTTCAGAGGCGCATGATGAGCATTTTCTCGGATCTTTTAGAAAAATGTATCGAAGTGTTCATGGGCGACTTCACAGTCTATGGGGATTCATTCGACGCATGCCTCGACAACCTTGAAAAGGTGCTTAAAATATGCGTGGATAAATGCTTGTTGCTAAATTATGAAAAATGCCATTTCATGGTTCATGAAGGAATTGTTCTTGGGCACGTTATCTCAGAGAGAGGTATCGAGGTGGATAAGGCCAAGGTGGATATCATCGAAAAGCTACCTTACCCTACCACAATGAAGCAAGTTCGAGGTTTCCTTAGGCATGCCTAGTTCTACGGGTAATTCATCCAAGATTTTGCAAAGATCACTCAACCGATCACTCATCTTTTGCAAAACGATGTGTCCTTCATCTTTGACAAAGCCTGCAAGGAAGCTTTTAACACCTTGAAAAAGAAGTTGGTCACGGCACCCATTATCCAACCTCCAGACTGGGGCATGCCATTTGAAATAATGTGCAATGCCAGTCGATACGCTATGGACGCAGTGCTTGGACAAAGGTGAGGAAAAGAAAGTCATGTCATATACTATGTGTCCAAGACATTGAACCATGCCCAAGACAACTACACCATGACTGAAAAAGAATTGTTGGCAGTAGTCTTTGCCTTTGAAAAATTTCAATCTTATTTGCTCGGAGCTAAGAGTGTGGTGTACACTGATCACTCTACATTGAAGCACCTATTTACAAAGAAGGAATCAAAGCCAAGGCTCATTCGGTGGATACTACTGCTACAAGAATTTGATTGGGAGATCAAAGATAAAAGTGGAGCTCAAAACCAAGTGGCCGATCATTTCAGTAGAGTACTCCAGATAAGTACTGTAGCGACCCAGTTTTTTTTAATATTTAAATTGCTACATTTTTCTTCCTAAAAATATTTTATTTGATGTAATTTTTTTGTGTGAAATTAATTGCTTAAGTCCAATAAGTCGCGCCTGGTAAGTTTAATAAATAATGAAGCATGAATTTATTTTATAGTATGATTATTTATGTCACGACCATGCATTTATAATTTTCTTTTAATTGAGGTGCCTTATATATTACATGTTATTCTCTTTAGCCAAAGTTATTTCTAGCCCATTTGAATTATTTGTAGCCCAAGTTTCAAGACCAAGTATTTGAGCCCAAAGTTTAGAAATTCTCTTATCTCTTTTCTCCTCTCCAACGTTTGTTTTTTTTTGTTTTGATAAGTTGATCTCTTGAAAAATTCAAAAATCTCAAAGTTTCTCTTCTCATCCTTACCAAGAGACTTTCGGGAAAACTACAAAATCTACACCTAACAAAGAAAGCTGTAGAACTTCCCAGGACTTGTATCAGTTTCGCCGATTTGGATGGATGGATCCAAACCCTAGTCTCACAACGATGTTGAACCACGAACTAGTCGAATTCGTAACCCGCGATCAATTGGAAACACGAACTTGGATTTGATGTAGACGCCACAAGCGGGGATGATGAACCCGTTTGATAAGTCAAAATTGAATCTCACAAATATTATGAAATTTGGATAAAAGTTCTCCAGAGAGAAAATAAACTCACAAGTTTATAATTGAATTCAATAATGGTCTTCAGAATAATGTTTACAAAGGATCCCTATTTATAATGTAGGGATGGGCCAAATTATGAAAGAAAAGGAAACAAAAATATGATCCAAAAAGAAATCCTCACTAGACTAGGAAACTTCCTAAACTAGAATTCTATTCAAGGTAGAAATCTACCTTAAATAAATCCTAGTAAACTATGACTCTGAACGACCGAACATTAAGAAATCAAAATATGACTTGGACTATAGTCTAAATTAAATAAAATAAATACTAAATTCTAATAAATCAATCCTCTTAATTAAAATATTAAGGGATGATATTACTCCTAGTTAGTATGGGCATACTGACTATCGCGCGGTATGGGTTTACCGACTGTTTTTCATCTTCATGCAATGCACTCCAACTCCAACCATTGATAACCTTGTGGCGATATCAACACCTTCCAGCTTAGCTCCCCTCCTTGGCTCCTTCCATGGGTTTCCTTGACGCCTCTTGTTCCCAAACCTCTCGTATGAACTTGTTGAGGCTCTCCTTGAACCTCTTAGCTTGCGATCACGTCACAGGTCCTTCAGGCACCTCAACTAGATCCGACACCTCCTTAGCATGGGGCGTATCATTCTCCTCCTCTTGAAAAGGATTTGTCCTCAAATCCAGCTCGTCACCTACATCAAAAGGACTTAAGTCAGCAACATTAAATGTAGAACTAACTTTATACTCACGGGGTAAGTCCAACTTATAAGCATTGTCACTAATGCGCTCAAGGACTTGAAACAGTCCATCGTATTTAGGTAATAGCTTGGATCTTCATTGAGCTGAAAACGTTTCATTCCTCATCTGTAACCAAACCCACTCACCGGGTTCGAACATGACCTTCCGCCGCCCTTTTTGGCTTTCTCGGCGTACTGCTCGGTTCTTCTTTCAATATTTGCTCTAGCCTTCTCATGAATCTATTTAACAAATTCAGCTTTCTTTTTCCCATCCAAATTAATGAACTCTTGCACAGGCAGAGGAATTAAATTTAAGGGAGTTAAAGGATTAAAACCATATGCCATTTCAAATGACGAAAACTGAGATGCAGAATGAACAGACCTATTATATGCAAACTCTACATGCGGCAAACATTCTTCCTAAGTTTTAATGTTTTTTTTATAAATGCCCGCAACAAGGTAGATAAAGTCCTATTTACTACTTTCGTTTGACTATCAGTTTGTGGATGACAAGTAGTAGAAAACAACAATTTAGTTCCTAACTTACACCACAAAGTCTTCTAGAAATAACTCAAGAACTTAGCATCACGATCAGACACACTTGTCCTACGCATACCATGCAAACGCACAACTTGCCTATAGAACAAATCAGCTATATGCGACGCATCATTAGATTTTGAGCATGCAATAAAATACGCCATCTTAGAAAATCTATCAACAACCACAAAAATAGAATCATGACCACGTTTACTCCTAGGAAATCCTAACACAAAATCCATAGATATGTCTATCCAAGGCAATGTAGGAATAGGCAAAGGCATGTATAAACCATGTGGTTGGACTCTAGACTTAGCTTGTCGACATGTAACACATTTAGCACACAATTTTTCCACATCATGCTTCATATGAGGCCAAAAGAAATGTTCTTGCAAAACAGATAAAGTCTTAGCTACTCCAAAATGCGCCATAAGACCCCCACCATGTGACTCCAACAATAATAACTCACGTATGGAACAGTTAGGCACACACAATTTATTCTCCCTAAACACATATCTATGTTGCCTATAAAACTTTCCATGTCCAGATTTCTCACATGTAATATAAACATCTCGAAAATCATCATCATTCCCATACAATGCCTTAATGCACTCAAAACCTAGTAATCTAGCATCCAAAGTAGAAAGCAACGCGTACCTTTCACACAATGCATCGGCTATTACGTTTTCTTTACCTTGTTTGTATTTGATGACGTATGGAAATGTCTCGATGAACTCCATCCATCTCGCATGTCTTTTGTCCAACTTGTGTTGCCCCCTCAAATGCTTCAACGACTCATGGTCGGTATGGATCACGAACTCCTTGGGCCACAAGTAGTGTTGCCATGTCTGTAATGTTCGTACTAATGGATACAACTCCTTGTCATATGTCGGGTAATTTGTAGTGACGCCTTCCAGCTTCTCACTGAAGTACGCAATTAGTAGAACCATTTGCATCAAAACTGCACCAATACCAACACCAGAGGCATCACACTCAACCTCAAAAGTTTTAGAAAAGTCAGGCAGAGATAGTACCGGTGGGTGTGTCAAATTTTCCTTGAGTATTTGAAAAGCTCGCTCTTGAGCTTCACCCTATTTGAATTCCATGTTCTTTTTGATTACCTCAGTCATCGGGACTGCAATGCTACTGAAGTGCGGCACAAAATGGCGGTAGAAACTCACCAATCCATGAAAACTCCGAACCTCTCCAACAGAGGTAGGCATCAGCCATTCTTGGATGGCTCGCACCTTCTCTTCGTCCATCTGCACTCCATCTGTTTAGGGAGAATAAATTGTGTGTGCCTAACTGTTCTCCCTAAACAATTTTTTCTCACAACAAAGCCAAAGAAAACAACCCTATCGGTGCAAAAGGTGCACTTTTTAAGGTTAGCATATAATTGTTCTTTCCTTAAATCTTGTAACACATGTCGCAAATGCTCTTTATGCTCATTCACATTCTTACTATAAATCAAGATACCGCTAAAATAAACCGTAACAAATCTACCTATAAAAGCATGTAAAACATGGTTCATAAGATGCATAAAAGTACTTGGAGCATTTGTCAAACCAAATGGCATAACTAACCATTTATACAATCCAAGTTTAGTAATAAATGTCGTTTTCCATTCATCCCCTCTTTAATTCTAATTTTATGGTACCCACTACGCAAATAAATTTTAGAAAATACGCAAGCACCATGCAACTCATCAAGCATATCATCTAGACAGGGTATAGGATGTCGATACTTTACCATAATGTTGTTGACAGCTCGGCAGTCTATGTACATGCGAAGGGACGAATCCTTCTTGGACACGAGCAAAACTAGGCTCACACATGGGCTCAAGCTCTCCCTCACTTGGCCTTTCTCCAACAGCTCATGAATTTGTCTTTCGAGCTCCTTTGTCTCATCGGGGTTGCTTCGATAAACCGGCTAGTTGGGTAAAGTGGCACCGGGCACAAAATTAATTTGGTGCTCGATTTTCCTTATCGGTGGCAAATCGGGTGGCATTTTCTTGGGAAACACATCATCAAATTCCTGCAAGAGAGACAAAATCGAACTTGGCAAAGATTTTTTGAGTTTGTTAGTTTGCAGCAAATCTCTGCAGACCATTAGGTACATGGACTTCTCATTTTGCATGGCTCATTTGATGTCACTAGTTGTGGCAAAACAAGACCGGCGGGTCTTTTCCTTTGAAGTACTGACCACCGCCTTCTCCCTCTCTTTCTTCTTCATCGACTCGGCTTCCTCTTGTAGCTTCACTTGGTCTTCATACACTTGTTAAGGTGTTAGAGGAGCTAGTGCCACTGTCTTCTTGTTAAGTTCAAAAGAGTACTTGTTTGTGAAGCTATCGTGAGTCACCCTCCTATCGAATTCCCATGGACGCTCTAATAAGATGTGTCCGGCTTGCATGGGTACTACGTCACAAAGCACTTCGTCTTCATATTTGCCAATCTGAAATGGTACTCGAACCTGCTTGTTCACCTTAGTCTCTCCATTGTCGTTCAACCATTGTAGCTTGTATGGCTTAGATGCTTAAGAATCGACAATCCTAGCTTGGTCACCGTCTCAACACTAGCTACATTAGTAAAACTTCCACCATCAATAATCATACTACATACCTTATCCTTGATGTTGCATTGGGTATGGAATATGTTCTCTCTTTGTGCCTCGTCAAAACTTTTGGTGTGTAAGCTTAGACACTTGCGTGCAACCAAAACAAGTGACTCAGGTGCTGTATACTCCCCCTCTTCGTCCTTTGACTCCAACAAACTGGGCATCTCCGGATCGTTCTCCTCATCATCCATCACGATCTCCCCATTATCCTTCAAAATCATCACATGCCGGTTTGGACACTGACTGGCTATGTGGCCTTGACCTTGACACTTAAAGCATTTGATATCTCGATTTCGGCTCCCGGACGTCTCTTGATGATTGGTTGCAGTCACCGCCACCGCTTCCTGATTCGGCTTAGTGAATGGCTGCTTCTCCTCTTTCTTGCCTTGGCTCGCCGACTTCCATGGGGTAGATTTAGAAGTCGAGTTAGACTTCCATGTAGATGAATTTCCTCGTGTCGAGTTACCCCTTCTCTTGAGTTGATTCTCTACCTTTATCGCCATTTGCAGCATATCTTCCATCTCCATATACTGCTGCAACTCCACCACCTCCCGGATCTCTCGGTTTAAACCTGCAAGAAAATGAACCATAGTGGCATCTCGATCCTCCTCCACATCTGCTCAGATTATCGCGATCTCCATCTCTTTGTAGTACTCATCCACATTGTTCATACCTTGCTTTAAGGTCTGGAGCTTATTGTAAAGCTCTCTGTAGTAGTGATTAGGCATGAACCTCTTTCTCATCAATGATTTCATATCATCCCATATCTCCAATGGTCTCTCCCGATTGCACCGTCGACTGATGGTTAATTGGTCCCACCAATTGATAGCATAATCAGAGAACTCCACTACCGCTAATTTGACCTTCTTGCGCTCTGAATAGTTGTGGCAGTCAAATAGCATCTCCATCTTGCGCTCCCACTCCAGATACACGGCTGGATCATTTGTACCTTTGAATGAAGGTACGTTCATGTTGATATTGCCTAAGTCATCGTCTTCTTAGATTCTGCCTTTCCTTCGGCCTCCAGTCACCGACTGTCTATCTTCCTCCTCCGCTTCGTCTTCCTCGAACTCCTCATAACATCTTCTTTACCGTTCAACATACGGATATCGCCGAACTTCCACGCGTCCTCCACGTCCACCTCTTCCCCCTCGACCTCTACAGTTCTCTTGTGCAGCTGGTTGAGATTGCTCTTGGATTGACTCCTCCATCTTGTCGATCCGTTCATGTAGTACTTCCATCTCGACTTTAAACAACTTGGTTAAATGTTGTTGTACGGCCTCAACGGTAGATTTTGGATCGAATGTCGGGGTTATTTCTCCTCCTGAACCTCCAATGGTGTTGTCTGCAGTACTTGTAATTTTCTTGGACATTTTTTTTAATCAACCTCTTTTTTTTTTAATAATCGGCCTCTTTTTTTTTAAACTATGAAATCAATCCGGAATAGAAATAAAAATTACAACGGGAAATCGACTGAAAATGGAAAAAATAAATCCTACCAATATTTCTAGGCAATAAAATCCTATAAATGTTTATGCTCTCAAATTCCTACGAATGTCTAAACTCTCTGTTTCCTCTCCAAAGAAACCAAATCCAAAAATTCACAAATATCCAATCGACTCAAACAACCTATCTCAGGATTCACACCCAAATAATGAACATGTATCCAAATCCAACAAGATTGAAGAAATCTCACATCAAGAAGAACAAATCAAATTTTTTTGTGAACGACCTTTGTTTTTTTTTGTATAAATGAAAAATCAAGAAAAAAGAAAATTAAAGGATAGATGAAATCTAATACAAAGTGGAAGCTTTGATACCACTTGATGCGTTCCTCTCCGGCACACGATAAAGAAAGTTGTAGAACTTCCCAGGACTTGTATCAGTTTCACCGATTTGGATGGATGGATCCAAACCTTAGCCTCACAATGATGTTGAACCACGAACTAGTCGAATTCATAGCCCGCGATCAATTAGAAAAATGAACATGGATTTGATGTAGACGCCACAAGCGGGGATGATGAACCCATTTGATAAGTCAAAATTGAATCTCACAAATATTATGAAATTTGGATAAACGTTCTCCAGAGAGAAAATAGACTCACAAGTTTATAATTGAATTCAATAATGGTCTTCAGAATAATGTTTACAAAGGATCCCTATTTATAATGTAGGGATGGGCGAAATTATGAAGGAAAAGGAAACAAAAATCTGATCCAAAAAGAAATCCTCACTAGACTAGGAAACTTCTTAAACTAGAATTCTATTCAAGGTAAGAATCTGCCTTAAATAAATCCTAGTCAAACTATGACTCTTAATGACCGAAAATTAAGAAATAAAAATAAATAAAAATCTAACTTGGACTGTAGCCTAATTAAATAAAATAAATACTATAGTCTAATAAATCAATCCCCTTAATTAAAATGTTAAGGACCGATATTACTCCTAGTCAGTATGGACATACTGAATGTCGCGCGGTACGGGCATACCAACTGTTTTTCATCTTCATGCCATGCACTCCAACTCCAACCCTTGATAACCTAGTTCCGATATCAATACCTTCCAGCTTAGTTCCCCCTCCTTGGCTCCTTCCATGGGTTTCGTTGACTCCTCTTGTTCCCAAACCTCTCGTATGAACCCGTTGAGGCTCTCCTTAAATCTCTTAGCTCGCGATCGCATCACCGGTCCTTCAGACACCTTGATTGGATCCGACACCTCCTTAGCGCGGGGCGTATCAGTGCGTAAATCATTTGGTTTGTTCCTAATACTTGCATTATCATATCATATGCATGGGGAAGGGTTTGGGTAAAGATGAGAGGGTTAGCAGTAACTGGTAATGGTAGCAGTAGATTGTTCTCGACGGATCGAGAGCAGCAACTTTTGGCACCGATGATGAAGTTCATAAACAGTAGTTATTTGGAAAGTTTTGGCGACGCAGCTGCTATACAAACGAAGCTCCAGTGTTAGAAGTAGTGGTAAATGAAGCTCATGGCGGCGATAGAAAAAGATAGTGGTATCCAACGATAGTAGAAGACGGTGGTAAAAGAATTGTTATGTTGCAGTTTCAGGAAAGTGAGAAAGAAAGGAAGAGCCCATGTTGTTAGCTTGCTTTACGTGAAGAAGAAAGATGAAATATGAAAGATGAAGCTGTGAGGTTGCTGCTGTTATTTTACGTGAATAGAGAGAGAGAGAGAGGAGATGTTTTTGCTGGTTTTCTAACTTTTTTTGTTTTACAAGTGGGCTTGATTATTATTTAGGCATTGGAATGAAATGAAGATGGGCTTTTCAGTTTTAATGGGAGTTGGGCTTTTAAGTGGGAAATAAATAAATGGGATAAGTGGATTAGGCTTGCATGTATTTAATAATCTAGCATCCATTAATCAAGTTATCAAAGGCATCATGCATTAATCTATTTATTTAAATTAGTTTTATGCAAACTACTTAAAACATGTTAACTACCTAATGTATTAAGATTTGTGGAATGCACATGTATATATTTATATATAATATTTACGCATCATAGCATTTTTTTTATTAAGAGATCATTAAATTAAAATTATTTTCATCACAAGAACCTTCGCATATCGTGTTAGTCATTTCATTAATTCAAGATAATTAATTTATATGCAAGGCGTGCAGGACTTAATCGGTTAATATCAAGGTCAAGGTCAAGGTGGAGTTTTACATGATCATGTCCTAATTGTTCTCTCTATATATTATTACCGAGTTATGTGATGGCACAGCACTCTAAATAAGACAGTGCCTTCGGGCTGATAAGACAGGGCCTACAGGCTACATAGCATAGGTCGACGGGCTATGGACTGAACAATTTTTTATTCACATTTTCTCGTTTAATATTATATAGCTTGAATAATTGGACACTCTCCACTGAGTCAGTAGTACTCACCCCAAAAACTACTTATCTTTTCAGGTGTTATCTTGGGTGATGCGTAACGGACAAGATGTGATGATGGTGGTCAAGTGGTCAAGCATAATTAATGATTTAATTTATTTTGACTATATTTTTCTGTAATAAATGTCGAGTTATGCTTTGAAACTTCCGCTGTATTTCAAAAAAAGTATTTTATTAATGAAAATATGGATAACGTGCCTTTTTCTGTTAAAAGTGAAATTGGGGCATTACAGAGTGGTATCAGAGACTGTCTACTTTCCTGCATACCTTAAAAAAATGCAAGCAAGTAAGTATGTAAGTTATAACCATCCTCGCATCTGTCGCATCGCTCCGGGAAGAGGTAAAAGTTACAGTTAGGATTTCATGCCAAGTTTATGACTATATGAAAAATATGTTTTATGATGAAATGTTTTAATTGTCCTCGAGATTTACCTTAAGGATTGTGTTATTAGATGCTTAAAAGAAGGTTGACTACTAGGACACACAAAAGGGTTTCGGTTAGTACTCGAGACATGTACCAAGCAAAGAGATTATGGTAGGATTTTATGCGGTGCAAGAGGATCAGAGAAGTAGGGCATTAGTAAATTGGGGACAAGGGCATTAGTAGCCATAGTATGGAGCATATCTAAGAATTATTTATTTTATTCCTCAATACTAAGTATTTCTTAAGCATAGTTGGATTAATAAAAGTAGTTATCTTTAATTTTCATTAAAATACTTAATCTTTACGCTATGGTCGACAATAGGAATCATGCCACCAAAGAAGAATACGCAGCCAATCCAAAAGAAAAGTGAGAACATAAAGTCAATGAACAATTATGACAACAATGCGAACGGGGAGTATAACAACAACAACAATAGTATAGATGGGTTTGCTAAAAATCTCGCAGATGCACTAAGAAGAGTTCTACCTCATCAGAACCAAAATCAACAACAACATCAACACTAGGAAGGAAACGGTATCTTAACGCATTTTCATCAGTTTGGACTGCCCAAGTTGAAGGGAACTGGAGGGCCTCTAGCAGCAGAAGAGTGGATTCGGGAACTGGAGCGAATCTTTGATTATCTGGGATGCACAGACGCACAAAGAGTTACATGCACAGTGTTTCAGCTGACAGAGGATGCAAGTCACTGGTAGAAGGTGGTGAAGCTTAGCATGAGTCAAGAACAGAAGGCCAATTTGACCTGGACCATTTTCAAAAGAATGATCATGGAGAATTATTTTCCAGAGGCGTTCCGCAAGCAAAAGAAAAAAGAGTTAATGAATATAGAGCAAGACAACATGACAATTCTGGAGCATGAGCAGAAATTCAACCAATTAGCTCGCTATGCTCCTCACTTGGTGGATACAGATGAAAAGAAGGCCTGACGATTTGAAGATGGATTGCATTCTGAGATTGGAGCACACCTATCCGTGCTCAATCTCACCACCTACTCATAAATTGTGCAATGAGCTCGGGCGGTGGCAACTCGTCTGAACTTAGATAAGTTAGCTTTGAGACCTCCAAGCAATGGTGGGAAACGATGATGGGAGGATCGCGACAACCAAGACAAAGAGTGAAGTTCCCAACCTGAGAAGAAGCCGAACGTTGCTGGAGGAGAGACCCCTGGAGTGATATCTCAATATCCACAATGCCAGAAATGTCATAAATACCATCTAGGAGAGTGTAAGTTAGGGACACAAGCTTGCTTCAAATGCCACAAAGAGAGACATAGAGCCTGGGGTTGTCCGTTGCATCAAAATAGAAACACTAAAGGAGATGGAAATGCCGAAAGAAAAGGAAATTCTAGAGCTTTTGCGATGAATGGCGATGAGTGAAGAAAGAAGGATATCAACGTGTTAGATTTCTAGATTATTTACGTAGCTACTTTGGTTTTAGTTTTTATTTTTAGCAAACACGTGAGAGCGCAAGGAAGTTTTTTTTAAGTTGGAGTAAAGTTTTGCATTATTTTGGTAAAGATAGATCTATGTAGCATAAGTCGGTAGCAATTCATTAAAGACCCATAATCAAGTACTTGTAGATTGAAGACACAGAATACGTGGGACCCTTGATAAAGGTGGCGCAACCGAGATTCCAAGATAGCCAAGTCGCAATGTAGCTTTCGACGTCACTTCAATTTTGAGAAATATTTTAGTGTCTTAATAAGATAGTTAACCTAGAGCCTAGCAAGACTATGATCAATTAGAGAAATCCTTAGGGTGGAGGAACACAACAAGGCTTATGTTTTATGTGCCGGTTAAGAAGATCTCAGAACTTAGAATTCATAAGACAGTCACGCCATTAGCAAGATTATGCAAGACCGATGATATATTTTAAGTTTAGATACATTTGAGTACAAAGATCAAGTAAGAAATTTTGAGGATGAATTTTTTTTTTAGTAGAGGAGGATGTAGCGACCCAGTTTTTTTTAATATTTAAATTGCTACATTTTTCTTCCTAAAAATATTTTATTTGATGTAATTTTTTTATGTGTGATATTAATTGTTTAAGTCTAATAAGCCGCGCCTGGTAACTTTAATAAATAATGAAGCATGAATTTATTTTATAGTATGATTATTTATGTCACGAGCATGCATGTATAATTTTCTTTTAATTGAGGCGCCTTATATATTACATGTTATTCTCTTTAGAGAAAGTTATTTCTAGCCCATTTGAATTATTTGTAGCCCAAGTTTCAAGCCCAAGTATTTGAGCCCAAAGTCTAAACATTTTCTTATCTCTTTTCTCCTCTCCCACGTTTGTTTTTTTTTGTTTTGATAACTTGATCTCTTGAAAAATTCAAAAATATCAAAGTTTATCTTCTCATCCTTACTAAGAGACTTTCGGGATAACTACAAAATCTACACCTAAACCCTAATCCATTACTATAAATTGAGGAGTCGTATCCATTGTTTTTCTCACCTTAAAAAACGGCGTAGAGCAATATCTTGTTTCATTCTTTCTAAAATTTTCGAGGAGGTTATCGGAAGGTACATTAAATTGTTTGGTTTGTTTATAATACTTCCATTAGCATATCATATGCATGGGGAAGGGTTTGGCTAAAGATGAGAGGGTTAGCAGTAACTAGTAATGGTAGCAGCAGATTGTTCTCGGCGGATCAAGAACAGCAACTTTCGGTGCCGATGATGAAGTTCAAAGACAGTAGTTATTTGGTAAGTTTTGGCGACACAACTGCTATACAAACGAAGCTCCAGTGTTAGCAGTAATGGTAAATGAAGCTCTTGGAGGTGATGGAAAAAGACATGGGTATCCAACGATAGTAGAAAATAGTGGTAAAAGAATTGTTATGTTGCAGTTTCAGGAAAGTGAGAAAGAAAGGGAGATCCCGTATTGTTAGGTTGCTTTACATGAAGAAGAAAGATGAACGATGAAGCTGTGAGATTGCTGCTGCTGTTTTTGTTGGTTTTCTAACTTTTTTCATTTTGCAGGAGGGCTTGATTATTATTTTGGCATTGGAATTAAATGAAGATGGGCTTTTCAGTTTTAATGGGAGTTCGGCTTTTAAGTGGGAAATAAAGAAATGGGATAAGTAGATTAGTCTTGCATGTATTTAATAATCTAGCATCCATTAATCAAGTTATGAAAGGCATCATGCATTAATCTATTTATTTAAATTAGTTTTACATAAACTACTTAAAACATGTTAACTACCTAATGCATTAAGATTTGTGGAATGCACATGTATATATTTATATATAATATTTACGCATCATAGCATTTTTTATTGAGAGATCATTAAATTAAAATTATTTTCATCACAAGCACCTTCGCATATCATGTTATTCATTTCATTAATTCGTGATAATTAATTTATAGGCAAGGTGCACAGGACTTAATCGGTTAATATCAAGGTCAAGGTCAAGGTGGGGTTTACGTGATCCTGTCCTGATTATTCTCTCTATATTTTATCATCGAGTTCTGTGATGGCACAGCACAACATGAGCCTTCGGGCTAAATAAGACAGGGCCTTCGGGCTGATAAGACAGGGCTTACGGGCTACACAGTATGGGCTGACAGGCTATATGGTTTGGTCTACGGACTGAACTATCTTTTATTCGCACTTTCTCATTTAATATTATATAGCTTGAATAATTGGACACTCCCCACTGAGTCAGTAGTACTCACCCCAAAAACTACTTATCTTTTCAGGTATTATCTCGGGTGATGTGTAGCGGACAGAATGTGATGATGGTGGTCAAGTGGTCAAGCACGATTAAAGATTTAATTTATTTTGACTCTATTTTTCTGTAATAAATGTCGAATTATTCTTTGAAACTTCCGATGTATTTCAAGAAAAGTATTTTATTAATGAAAAGCATGGATAATGTGCCTTTTTCTGTTAAAAGTGAAATTGGGGCGTTACAAGTACCTATTCAGCATCAAGGGCACTGTACATTGGCACGCTGACTTGGTTAGTTTTATGATCTCTAAAGAATTACCAGCCAGACTCTCGACCTATTAAACGAACAAAATCAGAAGTGAGAGTCGATATTATGTATGGGATGAGCCCATACTACGAAGAAGGTGCGCAGACCAAATCATCTGCCATTGCATGCCCACAGATGAAACCATGAGTATTCTTGAACACTGTCATTCCGAAGCATGTTGAGGGTACTTTGGTGCAAAAAGAACTGTAAAAAATATTCTTGATTGCGGTTTCTTTTGGCCCTCACTTCACAAGTATGCTTATGAATTGTGCAGATGATGCCCACGCTGTCAAATGACTGGAAATATTTCCAAACGCAATGAAATGCTCATGATACCTATGATGCCGTTAGATGTTTTTGACATTTAGGGAATTGAATTTATGGGTCCTTTAACCAAATCCAATAGACATCAATACATAGTCTTTGCTGTGGAATATGTGTCGAAATGGGTGGAAGCAAAAGCTACTACCACAAATGATGCCCGTGTGGTAAAGAAGTTCCTAAAGTCTAATGTGTTCAGCAGATTCAGTGTGCCCAAAGCACTGATAAGTGATCAAGGATCTCACTTCTAAAACATAATCATCAAGAATTTACTCAAGGAGTATGGAGTGAGATATAAAGTAACTACTGCATATCACCCACAGGTAAATAGGAAAGCTGAGATTTCTAACGGAGAAGTCAAGTCCATACTCCAGAAAGTCATGAACCTCAATAACAAGAATTGGTGTTTTAAGCTGGAAGATGCTTTGTGGACATATCGCACTACCTACAAAACTCCCATCGGGATGTCTCCCTTCCACCTTGTTTATGGAAAGAATTGTCACCTTCCGGTGGAAATTGAACATAAGCCATTTTGGGCAATTCAGAAGATGAACATGAAACTCGATAAAGCTGGAATTGAGAGGAAATGCTAACTTCAAGAGTTAGAAGAGATGAGGCTAGAGGCCTATGACAATGCATTTCTCTACAAGGAAAGAATGAAGAGAACCCACGACCACCTCATTCGCCATAAACAGTTTGAGCGTGGGTAAAAGTGTTAGTTTTGTATACTGGAAGACTTGTCTTTGTATACTTTTCTGATGATATGATGATATGAAATGAAAGTTATTGCAGTCACTGTTTGTATTTAGATTATGTTCTATAATTGTTTTATGCAATGTTCCATATACTTACATTGTAGATGATATGGTGTGGGGAGTCACACGGTAAAGATCATATCATTAGAACCTTGTAATATATTAAAGAGCTCACGGCTTAGATGGTCCTGAACACACCATCGATACACCGTAGAATAATCTGATAAGTTAGTTTATCTTGGCTAACTGATTATTCTAGTACACTGGTTAGTGTATTGAGGAGGATCACGATAGGATACTATTCTCTGTCTCTGACCCAGTTACTGAGAGAATAAAGATCCACAGAGTTCGGGTTCTGAACTCATGTGATATTGGCGAGCATATGTGTGTGTTGTTTATTACTTTGATTTATCAATGAGTGAGATCTTTTCGTAGATCGAATTCGATATCTTGGGTAATAACAATGTATACATGATGTCTCGAGCAGTATGCATGAGCACTGTGTCCTGGTGCGCGAGGTTGATGATGTTCTCTTGAGGAAGCACAAGTTCATGTTGAAACCCTGCAGGTGGAATTTATTCCGTACATGAATAAAGCTTGTGTGGTACTACTCAAGGTTTTAGATGTTAATTAATTATAGCTGTCAGAGGCTTACATAATTAATTAATGAACATTATATCTTAAACACGGGGAATGGCTGGACTAAAGGAGAAAGCATATTCGTAAATATGTATTAAATTGGTAGGTCAGTTTTGCTTCTTTAGTGGAATAAAAGTAAAACTTAATTTATTTAATTATATCCTAGGTTTATTGGATATTGGATATTAAATAAATTAGTGGGCCAATTTAATATTCTTCTAGATCCCTGTTGTAGCCCAATTGACTGAAAGTGGACTGGATATTGAACTTGAGATAGAGGCCCAGCCCAATAGGGCTGGAACATGAAATTTCGCCCCTCCCTATATATAAGGGGAGGGGGGGCACGAAATTATGATGAATTTATTCATTGGAAATCAGCCCCTCTTAGTCTCTCAAAGTTATCCATAGATTTCACAACTCTATCTAGTAGATTTCAGCCCACTCTGAATCTAGATACAGTCCGGGAATACAATAGAAGATCTTGGAGTGGAATACTGTGGTGCACGATTTTGAGGTCATAGGTGGCGCCATTACTGTGCTCATTCAACAGCAAGATTAGATCTTTAATCTTGTCCACAGACCGTCTATCGATTTGTAAGTAGATTCGTTTCTATGTCTTCCGCTTTATTAGATTCGAATCTGCTTTGCATGCTTTTTGTATAGACTGTGATAAACATGCATGTTACATAAAATTATGATTTGCATGAACTTGGATTAATGAACAACCAAATGATCCTGCGGTGGTTTAATTCGAAAAAACCCCAACAATTGGTATCAGAGCGGGTTTTGGCACTGTTCTAGGATTAATCCGGGCATAATTTCGAATTGCATGATTAAATTTGATGATAAATTTATGGTGTTTAAATTTTCAGATTTAATTGGCTATGTATTTCGATTTTATGGTATTCAAAACTTGGAAGAGTTTGAGATGTAAAAATCGAAAATTCAAGTTTTGAGGGTACTTGAATTTTCGGTCACTATGGGATTAAATTTGGGATGATATTTGATGTTCTTCAAATTTCCACATTTAATTCTCACAGGGGTCGAAAATTTGGTGTTCAAAATTTCGTTTTTGATGTGTTAAAAATTCCCTAATTTTTGTGTTAAAATTATCGAACACTATAATTAAATTTGGATGGATTTTTGATCTACATCAAAATTTCAAGATTTAATTTGGATAGGTTCGAAATTTTTGATGGTTAGATTTGGATTTGGTGATTTTTGATGTATATCAAAGATTGCCTAATTCTAATCTAGATAGGTTTGAAATTAGAATTTTAAATTTGGTAATTTTTGAAGTGGATCAAAATTTTCAGATTTTTATTCTTGAAAATTTCGAAACCTATAGCTATATAATTTGGAATAGTTTTTTGATTAATGTCAAAATTTCCAAATGTGAAATATAGTGTAATTTTCGATTTTAATAAATTAATTTGGAGAAGATTTTGATGAAAATCAAATTTTCAGATTTATTAATTAATGTGTATCGAAAATTTGGATGTGTTGGATTTAGATTTGATATTATTTGATGTATATCTTAATTTACCTAATTTTAATCTAGATAGATTTGAAAATAGAATTTTAAATTTGGAAGAATTTGAAATGGATCAAATTTCCAGATTTATTATTCTTGTGATTTTCGAAATTTATGGATTAAAATTGGATAAGGTATTTTTTGGATATATACAAATAATTATCAAAATCCAGTTGTGATAAGATTTTAAATTTGGATAAGTTTTCGAAGATTTTGGATTGGAATCAAATCTCCAAACTTTATCCTTGAAGATTTAGATTCTTATGGATAATATTTGGATTAGATTTTTGATTTATATCAATATATCCAATTATTATTTAATTAGGGTGGCTTGAAAATATTAAATAAATTTGGTGGATAATTATTAATAATTTCCAGATTTATTTAAGTGATATTTTCGAAAATAACAAGATTAAAATTGGTGGATAATTATTTTAATTTCCAATTTTTATCTTGTGGATAATATCGAATTAATTAATTTAATTAATTGCAAAATTCGATTATTATTTAATATTCATGCATAGATATCATATGTTATTTTATGTGGATCATATAATACATGATTCTTGGTTTTGTAGACTGTGTTTGTTTGCAGGTTTACCAACTATCATGGCTCCTTTATTTTATGTGATGTATGTTTATGTTGAATGAATGTTTGGCCGTATGCCGATTTGGCTACGTGATTTTAATCCATGAGAAAATCCATGGATTAGGTCTAGGTTTTATTTTACGTTGTTTTAATGTAATAGATATAAAGCTGTTAGACGAGTTTTTGAGTTGTAATTTTTATTCTAGCAATATTAGATTTTTCCTTTTGGAATAGATAGTCTGTATTGAATAAAGATCGGAGATCAACTCAAAAGAAGGAAAGTGGTTCAGCACCAAAAAGGAAGGTTCACCGGTTCACGTCCCGAAACCCTAAATGGAGCTAGGATTTTCGGCGAGGTGCGGTGAAGGGGCGGCGGTTCCTAGCCTGTTCCAGAGCTGACTTTCCAGTTTTATCTCATCAATCAACATGAGATATAAGCCATGATAGTTGGAATATTACTGTTGCTTATTTTGTTGAAGCATGCAATGGATGTTTATCATTTTATGTGATGTTTGCATGTTCGATAATGGGATAAAATGAAACCTCAAACATAAATAACTAAGTGGGAGAGATTCATACCAAAGTATGTAGAAATCTTATATGGTCTCCATTAAAATCTGGTTTAATTGAGAAGTGATGGGCATGCGCGTTGATATCGGTCTTCCTCCATATCGGATGTGTCATATCACAGATTTCTCTAGAAATTAAATCTCCTAAAAGGATAGCTGTAGAACACTATTAGGACTAACTGACTCCTCCATCTGGAGCAGTTAAATTCGAATAGTGCTCTTGGTGCGAAGATAATAGTGTGCACACTTAGATGTAATTTATTGATAAACGTCCACACGATCGTGGCTTATCAGTTAGACGATTACATGACCGTGTTAATTATTCGGCTATTAATTTGCTTATTGTAAGGAAACTCAACTGGAGGCAAATTAAAGGTTTAACCTATTTAAAGATGTTTTTTATAAACGTCCACACTATCGTGGCTTATGAAAGATGTTTTTAAAGTGTCGGTGGAAAAGTATATAATTTTTATGAGGCTTTCGATTATATACTGTTTATCCTAAACGTGTTTTGTGACTGTACTGCATGTTTAATTTCAGTTATTTCATATCATCAATGGCACTCTCCAATCTGTCCTCAATCCTCAAAGAAAACAAACTTATCGGTGAAAACTACAATGACTGGATTCGTAACCTTAACTTAGTTCTTGTTGCTGAGGGACACAAGTTTGTGCTTGAAGAGGTTTGTCCTCAGACGCCAGATGAGGGTTCTGACGAAGCCCAAAAGGTTGCATATGATAAGTGGCTTAGGTCTAATGAGATAGCGCGTTGTTACATCTTGGCATCTATGTTAAGTGTGTTGCAACATCAGCATGAGCCTATGAAAACCGCTTATGATATCATGTACAACCTTAGGCAGCTATTCGGTCATCAAAACCGCTCGGCACGCCATTTGGCAATGAAGAAGCTAATGGATGTGAGAATGTCTGACTCCACACCTGTTAGGGATCACGTTCTCATGATGATGGGGTATTTATCTGAGATCGAGACCTTGGGTGGAGAGCTAGATGGCGATTCTCAAATCGACATTGTTCTTCATAGCTTGTCTTCGAAGTTTGAGCAGTTCAGGCTGAATTTTAACATGATTAAAAGGGATGTCAGCCTGACTGAACTGCTCATAGATCTTCAGGCGGCTGAATTGCTCCAAAAGAGCAATCCTGAGGCCCACATAGCTGAAAAAGGAGCGTCTTCTTCTGGTGGAAAAAGGAAGAAGAGAAACGCACCTAAGAAGGCTGCAGATGAGGCGCCTAAGGTGAAGAAGCCAAAGGCAAAGATTCCTCCCGAGGAATTCAAGTCAAAGACTAAGTGCTTCAAGTGCGGCCAACCAGGTCACTGGAAGGCGGCGTGTCCTAACAAGAAGAAGAAGAGAGGTACATCTCACACTCTGGTTGTGGAAACATGTTTAGCAACTTGTTCTACCCAGTCATAGGTAGTAGATACTGGAGCTACTGATCATGTTTGCATGTCTTTACAGGGGTTCCTGGTAAAAAGACAGCTGAGTGAGGACGAGATCACCATCTACATGGGCAATGCTACGAGAGTGGCGGCTGTTGCAGTGGGAGACGTTGTTTTACCTTTCAGTAGTGATAGAACTTTGGGTTTGAAAGATTGTCTTTATGTGCCTGGTTTTAGGCGAAACTTGATTTCAGTTTCTAAATTGATTATGGATGGATATTCTGTTTCTTTTGATAACAAAGTAGTTATCTTTAGTGGTAAACATTTTATCTGTTCTGGCACATTGGATGGACACTTATACTTTCTTAAACCAACTGAAAACACTACGCAAAGACAACTGTTGAATACATCGATCATAAACCCTAATAAGAGAAAAAAGAACCTTTGGAATTTAATCAAACCTATCTTTGGCATCTAAGGCTAGGTCATATTAACCTTAAGAAGATACAAAGGCTTGTAAACGATGGACCATTGTCTTCTTTGGTACTCGAATCGTTTCCTTTGTGTGAATCCTATTTGGAAGGTAAAATGACCAAGCGTCCTTTCCAGTCAAAAGGAAATAGATCCGAAGGGCTATTAGATTTGATTCACTCTGACCTATGCAGCCCTATGTCAGTTCTAGCTCGAGGAGGGTTCGAGTATTTCATCACTCTCATTGATGATTACTCTAGATACGGTTATATCTACCTGTTACGTCGCAAGTCTGAATGCTTTGAGAAATTCAAAGAGTTTAAGGCGGAAGCGGAGAAACGAACAGGCAGAAGTATCAAGTCACTACGTTCCGATCGTGGTGGCGAGTACCTCTCAAGCGAATTTAGGGATTACATGGCAGAGAGTGGGATTACATCCCAGTTAACTGCGCCTGGAACACCACAGCAGAATGGCGTGGCGGAAAGAAGGAATCGTACATTGTTAGAGATGGTTAGATCGATGATGAGTTATTCTGAGTTGCCTATTTCGTTCTGGGGATATGCCCTGGAAACAGCAGCCTATATTCTTAACTTGGTTCCATCGAAATCAGTTCCTGCTACACCTACAGAACTATGGACTGGACGAAAGCCCAGTTTGAACCATATTCGGATTTGGGGTAGCCCAGCACACGTGTTGGACAAGGAAGCTGATAAGATGGCTCCTCGTACTGATGTAAGGCTGTTCATTGGATATCCTAGAGGAACGAAAGGTGGTTTGTTTTATAGTCCTAAGGATCAGAAGATCATTGTTAGCACCAATGCTCGATTCTTAGAGGAAGACTATGTCATAAACCACAAACCAAGGAGTCACATCATCCTTGAGGAGTTAAGGGGAGGATCGAATCCTACACCAGTTGTACAAGAAGAGGAACCACCAAACACTGCACAACGTGTCACAGAAGTACAGGAACTGCCTCGTCGCAGTGGGAGGGTTGTACGCCAACCTGATAGATTCATTGGTCTGGGAGAGGCTTCAGATTTCCCTGAGGGTCTCAATGAATTGGATCCCAGGACCTATGGCGAGGCAATTCGAGATAAAGATGCAGATTCTTGGAAAACTGCAATGGAGTCTGAGATTGGATCTATGGATCACAATCAAGTCTGGGAACTTGTAGAACCACTAGATGGGGTAAAACCCATTGGCTGTAAGTGAGTCTTCAAGCACAAGAGAGGATCTGATGGGAAGGTTGAAACCTTCAAAGCTAGATTGGTGGCAAAAGGATATACTCAGAAAAAAGGGATCGATTATGAGAAAACCTTTTCGTCGGTAGCCATGCTTAAGTCAATCCGGATTCTCTTGTCTATTGCCGCTCATTTGGATTATGAGATCTGGCAGATGGATGTCAAGACAGCTTTCCTAAACGGAAGTCTTGAGGAAAACATTCACATGAAACAACCAGAGGGATTCATTGCTAAGGGCCAAGAGCACTTGGTGTGTAAGCTTAAGAGATCCATTTATGGACTTAAGCAGGCATCGAGATCTTGGAACATCCGATTTGACGAGGTTATCCAGTCATATGGATTCGTGCAAAGTCCGGATGAGAGCTGTGTGTACAAGAAATGTGATGGAAACGTGGTGGCATTCCTCGTACTTTATGTTGATGACATCTTGCTTATTGGAAACAATAAGAAGACGTTATCGAACATTAGGGTATAGCTGTCCAAGCAGTTCGATATGAAGGATCTGGGAGAAGCCGGACATGTCCTTGGCATCAAGATCATTCGTGATCGCCAGAAAAGGATGTTATGTCTGTCCCAGGCGACTTATATCGATACAGTGCTAGCTAGATTTGGCATGTAAGATTCTAAGAAAGGTTTTATACCTTACAGGCATGGAATTCATCTATCCAAGGAAATGTGTCCCCAAACACAGTCTGAGATAGAGGAAATGAAGAAAGTATCATATGCTTCGGCTGTAGGAAGTTTGATGTATGCTATGCTATGCACTAGGCCTGATATATGCTATGCCGTTGGCATGGTAAGCAGATATCAGTCTAACCCTGGACAAGGTCACTGGACTGTGGTCAAAAACATTCTCAAGTACCTTAAAAGGACTCGAGATTATATGTTGGTTTTTCGCTCTGATAATCTAGTACCTTTGGGTTACACGGACTCAGATTTTCAATCCGACAAAGATCAGAGTAAGTCTACCTCGGGCTATGTGTTTACATTAGGAGGCGGAGCCATCGCATGGAGGAGCATTAAGCAGAAATGCATTGCGGATTCCACCATGGAAGCTGAGTATGTAGCTGCCTCTGAGGCTGCAAAAGAGGTTGTCTGGCTCCGCGGGTTCCTAGTGGGCTTGGGCGTGGTTCCTGATTTGCCTAAGACTATCACGATATACTGTGATAACTCTGGTGCAGTGGCAAATTCGAAGGAACCCAGAGCCCACAAGGCAAGTAAACACATAGAGAGAAAGTACCATCTTATACGAGAAATCATTAAGAGAGGAGATGTGGCGGTGGTCAAGATTGCATCTGAGGACAACCTGGCTGATTCATTCACGAAGAGCCTGGCGGCAAAGACCTTTGATGGTCACGTGGAGAAAATGAGAGTGAGATGCAGACCCGGTAGCGCAGTTTGAGTTGATAGTTTTAGATTGGAGAGTTTGCCAGTTAGTTATTATGCTTGAAAGACATGCTTCAAGTATAAGTGGGAGATTGTTAGTTTTGTATACTGGAAGACTTGTCTTTGTATACTTTTCTGATGATATGATGATATGAAATGAAAGTTATTGCAGTCACTGTTTGTATTTAGATTATGTTCTATAATTGTTTTATGCAATGTTCCATATACTTACATTGTAGATAATATGGTGTGGGGAGTCACACGGTAAAGATCATATCATTAGAACCTTATAATGTATTAAAGAGCTCACGGCTTAGATGGTCCTGAACACACCATCGGTACACCGTAGAATAATCTGATAAGTTAGTTTATCTTGGCTAACTGATTATTCTAGTACACTGGTTAGTGTATTGAGGAGGATCACGATAGGATACTATTCTCTGTCTCTGACCCAGTTACTGAGATAATAAAGATCCACAGAGTTCGGGTTCTGAACTCATGTGATATTGGCGAGCATATGTGTGTGTTGTTTATTACTTTGATTTATCAATGAGTGAGATCTTTTCGTAGATCGAATTCGATATCTTGGGTAATAACAATGTATACATGATGTCACGAGCAGTATGCATGAGCACTGTGTCCTGGTGCGCCAGGTTGATGATGTTCTCTTGAGGAAGCACAAGTTCATGTTGAAACCCTGCAGGTGGAATTTATTCCGTACATGAATAAAGCTTGTGTGGTACTACTCAAGGTTTTAGATGTTAATTAATTATAGCTGTCAGAGGCTTACATAATTAATTAATGAACATTATATCTTAAACACGGGGAATGGCTGGACTAAAGGAGAAAGCATATTTGTAAATATGTATTAAATTGGTAGGTCAGTTTTGCTTCTTTAGTGGAATAAAAGTAAAACTTAATTTATTTAATTATATCCTAGGTTTATTGGATATTGGATATTAAATAAATTAGTGGGCCAATTTAATATTCTTCTAGATCCCTGTTGTAGCCCAATTGACTGAAAGTGGACTGGATATTGAACTTGAGATAGAGGCCCAGCCCAATAGGGCTGGAACATGAAATTTCGCCCCTCCCTATATATAAGGGGAGGGGGGGCACGAAATTATGATGAATTTATTCATTGGAAATCAGCCCCTCTTAGTCTCTCAAAGTTATCCATAGATTTCACAACTCTATCTAGTAGATTTCAGCCCACTCTGAATCTAGATACAGTCCGGGAATACAATAGAAGATCTTGGAGTGGAATACTGTGGTGCACGATTTTGAGGTCATAGGTGGCACCATTACTGTGCTCATTCAACAGCAACATTAGATCTTTAATCTTGTCCACAGACCGTCTATCGATTTGTAAGTAGATTCGTTTCTATGTCTTCCGCTTTATTAGATTCGAATCTGCTTTGCATGCTTTTTGTATAGACTGTGATAAACATGCATGTTACATAAAATTATGATTTTCATGAACTTGGATTAATGAACAACCAAATGATCCTGCGGTGGTTTAATTCGAAAAAACCCCAACAAAAAGGTCATGTTGTATAATTCCAGACTGAAGCTATTAGGAGGAGGCCTCAAGTCCAAATGGTCCGGACCATATGAGATCCAGACCGTGTGCCCAAATAGAGCAGTGGAATTATTTGATTCAAGTACTGGAGAGACATTCAAAGGCTCTCGGGCTCCAGCTCGTCGAGCCCACATACATGTGATGAAAGGCAAGCGTCGTGCCCACGACAATAACTAGGGCGCTGACTAGGAGGCAACCCGGGTTCTTTTTTTTTCTGCAATTTATTTATTTCCTTTTAAGTGTTTATTCTTTGCCATGTTAGACTAGGAGTTGGATTTTACGGCTGGATTTTGTTTTGAAGTATTTTAGGTAAGAAATTTTGGTGAACTTTTCGTGGAAGGATAGTACCAAATTAAAACTGGGCACTTTCTAAGTGCGAGGGCCTAAGGTAAAGGCAAGATCGAGAATCCAGGGATTTGTCCGCCCAGTGGGCATAGCACAAACCATGAACAGGAAAACCCCAGAAGCCCAAAAGTTGTCTGGCGGGCCTGTCACATCAATCTAAATTGAGTGGCTAGGGTTAATCGGTGTACTTAACTACCCCCCTCTCTCCCCAAAATTCACTCGCCATTTTTTTACCCAATTTTAAAAATTTACAGCTTTCTCTCTCCCAAAAAATCTCTCTCTTTATCTCTCAACCACCCAAACCACGATCACCATGGCCCTAAAAACTCGCGTCTCTAAGTCCGTAGAGAAGAAAATAGAGTTCACCCCTTCTTCTTCACTAGAAAGCACTAAAGACACCACCACCGATGCCGTTGCACACCCAAAGCCGTCCAGCAGCACCGCCATTGAGGATTCAACCCTCTACTGCCATGGAGCAACCTCCGTCATCTGTTTCCACTTGTGAGTACGAGAAGGCTGACGAGCCCTCTCTGAAGATGGTAGAGGAGACCGCTAATGAGATTGACGAGCAAGAAGAGGCCAGTATGAAGAAGGATACGATGCCCAAGCCGACACCAGAGCAGACCCCTGAGCCCTCTGCAACTGAAAGGTTGAAAAAGGTAAAGAAGGAAAAGGTTACCTCCGTTAAAGCTCCACCACAGTCCTTGAAGCGGAAGAAGCAGGTCCCGCCGACGGCGTCTGAGGAGGAAGAAACCGAATAAGAAGCTGAGGAAGGAGAGAACAAGAGCAGTGGAGAACCTCGTGCCCACAAAATCCAGGACGACCTAACTCTTTCCTTGGTGAAGGAGGTTGCCGAGGGCAAAACAGAGACATCCTCAGTAACTGCAAAGGGGAGGGGGAAGGCCCCTGCCAAGCCATCTATGTACTAAGTAGGGAAAGACCATCCACTTCGCCTCGCTCACTGTATTGGGCATCGAGCGAGAGGTAAGGGAACTCTTCTCTAACATTAGTTGGTCATTTTTTATTGAGTGGGATTGTTTGATTTTTCCTAAATTGGTACATGAGTTTTTCCATGATTTGACTGTGAAGAGTATGGGAAAGGGTGGTACGTCTGCCAAGGTTTTTAAATTTAAAATTTTTGGTAAAAATTTAAATATGTCTGCTGATAAGTTGAACATGGGTTTGGGCATTGTGTCTTTTCTGGATTTGAATAATGATGAGTATAAATATGCTATTTCTATGGTGCCCATGGATGAGAATTGGGATGAAAAATGGGCTGAGCTAGGTGATGGTTCCAAATTCAAGTCTGGAACTAGCAAGGGATACATGCTGAAGAGCAGTGCCCTTCACTTTTGTCATCAAGTGCTTGCATACAATTTCTTTGGCGGGAAAGATAGCTCCAACTCCATCACCAATCAGGAGTTATTTGTCCTCTGGTGCATGATGCACATAAAGAGTATAAACCTTGGACCTGTGGCCATAGCCCATTTTTAAGGACACCCTTGCTCATGCTAAGAATATGATCTCTTGTGCCCAACTGATAACCCATTTTGCTGAAAAAATGAAACTGTTTGACCCCTCTTCTACTAATCTGTATTGCAAACATTTTGATGTTTTTGACTTGATTGTTTGAAGAGGATGTTGGATGTTTTTGATGACGAGGAGGGGAAACCCTTATTTGACGAGGAGGGGAAACCCTTCATTTGTATCCACTGAGTATGTGAAGAGGTTGGGTAGGATACCTGATATTGCTGCGACTAGTTATAACATAATGATACCTTCTGGTGATTCAAAGCAAACTAGTCAAGTTTTGAGGGCTTGCTCTATTCCCATAGGAAATAGGAAATTATATGCAGATTTGATAGTTTTTGCGATGAATGACTATGATGTCATTTTGGGAATGGATTGGTTATCAAAATATTATGCAAGTATAGACTGTAAGAAGAAAGAAGTAATATTCCAACCACCCGGAGAAGAGCCATTTTCTTTTGTTGGGATTCCAAAGAAACTCAAATTTCCTCTAATCTCAGCAGTGAAAGCACATAAGCTTTTAAATAAAGGATGTGAAGGGTATTTGGTAAGTGTTATGAATATTGAGGATCAGGGTAATTCTCTACCTAGTGAGGTACCCATTGTTCAAGAATATCTTGAAGTGTTTTCTGATGATCTTCAAGGATTACCACATGATCGGGAGATAGAGTTCGTTATTAACCTTCCTCCAGAAACTGCTCCAATATCTAGAACTCCTTATAGAGTGACGCCAACTGAGTTGAAATAATTAAAGATACAACTTCAAGATTTACTTGAAAAAGGTTTCATAAGGCCTAGCTTTTCACTTTGGGGTGCTCCAGTTTTATTTGTTCAAAAGAAAGATGGTACTTTAAGAATGTGTATAGATTATCGAGAACTAAATAAAGTTACGATAAAGAATAAATATCCTTTGCCCAGGATTGATGATTTGTTTGATCAGCTTCAAGGAGCATCTATGTTCTCGAAGATTAACTTACGTTTAGGGTACCATCAATTGAAGGTAAAGGAGGAAGATATTCCCAAAACGGCATTCAGCACAAGGTATGACCATTATGAATTTTTGGTTATGCCTTTTGGAATAACCAACGCTCCTGCAGCATTCATGGATTTGATGAATAGAGTATTCAAAGACTATTTGGATAAATTTGTTATAGTCTTTATCGATGACATTCTAATATACTCTAGAAATAAAGAGGAGCATGCAGTGTATTTAAGGTCGGTGTTGGAGGTGCTGAAAGTGAAATAATTGTACGCAAAATTCAAGAAGTGTGAATTTTGGTTAGACCAAGTGATATTCTTGGGACATGTCATGTTAGGTATGGGAATATTAGTGGATCCAAAAAAATTTGAAGCCATAAATAATTGGCCCCAACCAACAAATCCTTCAGAAGTATGTAGTTTTCTCGGCCTTGCAGGATACTATTGTAGATTTGTTGAAGGATTCTCAAAGATTGCCTCTCCTATGACACAGTTAACTAGAAAGAGTGTGGCATTTAAATGGATAGAAGCTTGTGAGCAAAGTTTTCAGGAGTTGAAGAAAAGGTTGACAACGGCACCAATTCTATCAATTCCGATTGGCACTGGAGGTTTTGTGGTGTATAGTGATGCCTCAAAGAATGGTCTAGGTTGTGTATTGATGCAAAATGGTAACGTAATAGCATACGCATCCAGACAATTGAAGGAGTATGAGAAAAATTATCCAACACATGATTTGGAGTTGGCTGCAGTGGTCTTCGCACTGAAAATTTAGAGGCATTATCTTTATGGAGAATGGTGTGAAATATATACTGATCAAAAGAGTTTAAAATACTTCTTCACCCAGAAAGAGTTGAACATGAGACAAAGGAGATGGTTAGAATTGGTGAAAGATTATGACTGTGTGATCAATTGTCATTCTGGTAAAGCTAATGTGGTAGCTGACGCTTTGAGTAGAAAATCCAATCAAGGTAGAACAACTACAACATAAGTTCTATGCAGAAATAAGAGTTAGTCGACTTGCAGAAGATGGGTGTGGAAGTTTTGGACCATGAATCAATTGAGGCTAAGCTGAAAACCTTATCAATTCAACCTACTTTAGTTGACAAGATACGAGAAGGTCAACCAAATGATGAATACTTAGATAAAGAAATAAATGAGGTCATATCAGGAGTACGTTCTGACTTTACATTGTTTAAAGATGGCATGTTACACTTTAAAGGTCAAATTTGTGTACCTGATAAGAAGGAGATTCGAGAAGAAATTTTGAAGGAAGCATATTCAACGCCTTATTCAGTCCATCCGGGTGCTACTAAGATGTATAGAGATCTGAGAATGCACTATTGGTGGTTAGGTTTGAAGAGAGATGTTGCTCAACATGTTGAGCAATTTTAACATGTCAATAAATAAAAGCAGAACACCAAAGACTAGTAGGAACTTTACAGCCATTGCTAGTTCCGGAATGGAAGTGGGAGAGAATCACAATGGATTTTGTAGTTGGGCTACCAAAAACAGTTAAAGGTCATGATGCTATTTGGGTCATCATTGATCGATTAATAAAACCAGCTCATTTTCTTCCTATCTCGTCAATTTACCCTATGGATAACTTGTCTCAGATATATATATACAAGAAATAGTGAGACTTCATAGAGTACCTTTATCAATTGTTTCTGGCAGAGATCCAAGATTCTTATCTACTTTTTGGAAAAGTTTACAGAGAGCTCTGGGGAAATAATTATCTTTCAGCACAGCTTATCATCCACAGACAGATGGACAATCAGAACGAACTATACAGAGATTGGAAGATATGCTCAGAGCATGTGTTCTAGACTTTCAAGGCCAGTGGAGCAAGTTTTTACCTTTGATTGAATTTTCATATAACAACATCTATCAATCTACCATTGAAATGGCGCCTTATGAGGCATTATATGGAAGAAAGTGTAGATCGCCAGTCCATTAGGATGAACTTGGAGAAAGAAAACTTTTGGGCCCATATATGGTCCAAGAGATGGTTGAATTTGTGTCACAAATTAGAACGAGAATGAAAGCTGTCCAGAGTCGACAAAAGAGTTATGCTGATCGGAGAAGAAGAGTGCTGGAGTTTGAAATAGGGGATCAAGTATTTCTAAAAGTTGCTCCAATGAAAGGAATCATGAGATTTGGGAAGAAAGTGAAGCTCAATCCAAGATACATTGGCCCATTTTCTATTATTGAAAGAGTTGGAGATGTTGCATATAAACTTTAACTACCCATGCACATGTTGCAGATACACAACGTGTTTCACATGTCAATGTTGAGGAAATATGTGGCAAATCCATCTCATGTTCTAAAAGATGAGCCAATAGAGCTGCAAGAAGATTTAAGTTACAAAGAGATACCAGTTAAGATTCTTCTTCGAGAATTAAAGTAACTAAGAAATAAAAGTATCCCATTAGTTAAAGTATTATGGAGGAACCAGTTAATGGAAGAGGACACATGGGAAAGAGAAGAGGAAATGAGAGATAAGTACCCAGAACTATTCAGGTAAGTAAAATTTCGAGGATGAAATTTTTATAAGGGGGGAAGGATGTAGTAACCGAGCCTCTCACTACTTAATGATTATCTTAATATATGTTTCATGTAAGTACTGTGTGCTTATTTTTGTGCCAGTTCTGTTTATATATGTGTCAATGTGATTATACCTATTTATTTATTTAATAAATCTAATGATTCTAGATGTATGAGAATAGATCAAAGTAATACTTGTGTATAAATACATGTACTGGGAAAAATATATATATATAAATGAATAAGTTATATGTTTGTATACTTGTACCCTCTCGGAAGTTGGGTTAGTGGAAAATAATAAAAAAAAATAAACGAAATGATTAATCAATCCCTAAGCTAGCTCATACGTAGGTATACAGGTTTGATAGGTGGTAAGCTCTAAATTATATGTATTTGTTTATTTGATGCATTTATATAAATTAAGTGTTTCTAGATTCTAGATTTAAAGTTATATTGATAAAAAAGGGATGTGTATAAAATAAAAGGACTCTTGGAAAGATAATTACAATAATAATAAATAGTAATAAAAAATATTAATACATGTGTCTTACTAATAGGTTTTGAGGTGGCTTGTATATGCCATTAGTGTATACACGTGTACTTGAGATGAGAGAAATGGAATTTTTTATTGTTCTATTAAGTAAGAAGTGTGGCTATCCATTGTTAATCAATTTATTTGATGATTAAATTAACAAGAATAACAAAGGTTAGTATTTTTACTCTAGACCTTCCATTGATTTTGATATGTCGTTCCACTATTTTTAAGATCTAAATATCTCTATCAAATTGTTATTGAAGATTTTATAGTATATATATATATATATTTAAATATGCGTCAATATGAGTGTGTATTCATTTAGATAAATGATCTTTATATTATTTTTTAACTAAATGATGATTAGTATTGGTTCATAGATTAATTAAGGTGTATGATTGTCAATTAGTTAATTATTTGAAGTGGGTAACTGTGCTGTAATAAAATTAAATAAATAAGTAGCACTATTATATTAATGTTATATAAATTAATAAAAGAAAACATAAATTTTAATGTTTAGTGGAAATTAATTGTATTCATTTTTTATAATAATTGATTCTTTTTATATAGTAAATGGCCGAAAATACATTTATATTTTTGTAGTGTAAAGCTTAATTAATTTATAATGTTAGGTTAACATGGGATATTTGTACTTTACAATGATTAAGTGACTTTGAGTTATAAAGAGGGTCTAACCAAATTCTATTTGTATGAATTTAGATAGGTATCGTTATTATTGTGAAATTTCGGTGAATTGGTGGGCTATAAAAATGATAACATTTTTACTATTAAATCCAAAGTTGATAATAATTATTAAATTCTGATATTAATTTGTTATTAATTTATAATTTATCTTAATAATTAGATTCTCTTAAGCGAGAGCACACAACTTATGATTTCAAACATTTTAAGGTTTGGACTCGATTGAGGTAAGTAGAAATTCATCTGCAACTATAATGCATGAACATAGTATTATTTGACTCTATGTGTTTATTATTTATTATATATTATTGTGTTATATTATATCATCTTGCATTGAATACCTTGTACATGAGCACGAGCATATGCATGCACGTCATGTAGATATTTTCAAGGTTGCATGCATGAAATAATTTTCAGAGAGAGAAATTATTTTGTTTTGGATTGGTCACCACCAGCCCGTGCTTTGATGTGATGTGTTGTATATTTGTGCCTTGAGTGGGATGACTTCCATGTGGGATCAAAGGGAACATGCAGGGGGGGCGTGTCCATTGGGGTCTAGGGTGGATGGTCCACTTCGACTGCACCTTTGAGGTGATGAGTGACTGATGTGGGATGACTTTCATGTGGGATTAAAGGGAACGGGCAGGGGGCGTGTCCCTTGGGGTCCAGGAAGGATGAGCCACATGAGTGAATTAATCACATACTGGCCAATTGATATTGATTATATTATGAACTCATGACTCATTTTGGTGTCTGGTGAAGGGAGCCAAGTTCCTAAACGCTTAAAAATGCTTTTTGAGAAGAAATAATTTTGATCATGAGTGTTTGACAGAGTGTGATGTCATCTTTGTGCGTTGCATATAACAGGTCTCATACATGTTTCTGCTTACTGAGCTTTAGCTAATCTAGTTCATGCATTATAGGTGACTCTGAGTAGGTATGAGAGTGCATGGTGCGGGACGTGGAGTTCCTTCGAGTTCATATGGGTCTATGTACATGGATGACGACCTGATGGGATTTTGTTTATGAGCTTTTTTGCACCACCTTTTGACTCTGTTTTTGTTCAAGCGTGAAACTTTTTCGAAGTTCACCGTTTGCATTGTATATAAACTTTTATCTTTCCTGTTGTAATCTTTTTAACTTCCAAGTACTCTTTCTTCCCTTAATATATTTATGTAAATTATGTGTGAAAGTAAATATTATCATTTCTTGAGTGATCCAATACTTTTCTTTCTATTTAAAAAAAAATGAGGCACGTTCGTATTGTTAGTCTATTTTTCTATATCCTTTTGAGGGGTGCCACACTTAAGAGAGACAAGTTCCTAAACTTGGATTTTCTTAAAAAGAAACTATTAGATGAATAATTTCATCGAGTAGTCGAAGCAGCGGAGGAAACTGAACTATTTCAGTTTCTCACTCTATCCCTAAAGCATGGAAGATGCTTTCCGGAGCTTGTTACCAAGTTTTACATAAATGCACAAATTGTAGGCGGCAACAACATATTCTCATTAGTTGGCCAACATATGATCATCATCACGAAGGCAACCATGGTGGAAACCCTCCATCTTCTAGGCACAGGTTCGCAAGCTGACTCAATAACCATACCAAACTAGACAGAACTATGGAAAAACTAGAAAAAACCAGGCATTGAGCATCGCAACTTTTCACACAGGATGAAGGATAGTCTACGATCGGAGTTCATCCAACTCCTGGATATGGTGATCCACTATCTCTGAGGCAACTTGGACTATATCCACTTTAGCGCAGAGAATGCTCACCTGATGGCACTGATATTGTATCGATGCAAGATTGACTGGGTATTGTATGTGCTATTACAACTATGCCGAAACATCTAGAATGCTCAGTTTGACTATCAAACGGGCACATTCAAGGAGAATCTAGGATTCATGAACTGATTAAGCCGGATCATCAGTGATCAAATCTGAACTCTTCCACTTTACGGCATGTTGCTGGACAGGAGAGATTTTCTCCCCACAATCTTTCTCAAAAGAAAGAAAAACATGAAGCCCTTCGGCAAATTCTCAAAAAATCCACCAGTTACTGATGACGATACCATAGCTCCGACTGAACTGACATTCATCAGTCGAGGAAAGCATCCGATGTCAGAAGATGATATGACAACTGAATCAACTACACTAGCTAACTCTCAACCAGCTTCCACAAGTTCCATGGATGGCGTTGAAGAAAACTTCAACAAAACTCTCGAACATCTGCTATTCAGCAGCTTCCATATAATTGAGAGATATGACTCCTTCCTCTTTGATCAACTGAGATGATATCTCCGATGGTACCTCTGGAGATTCCAAGTTGATGAAGCAGTAATGTTCGAACTGCTTGACAAGAAGGGAAGACACTTTTGGAGTCAAAAAGGCATCTGGAGCCGGAACTGGATGAACAACCCTTACAACATCTCCAACAATTTCGGAGATCATGGATTCAATAATTCAGCGAATCCAATATAGTGTTACAGCCAATGATCCTCTACCTTTTAACGAGCCATCCAACTCATCCTCCACTCCAATAGAATTTATCCACCCACCTCCAACTGAAGAACTCTTCACGAGTTTGGCCATGTTGACAACTGAACCTCAAGTTCAATATCCACTCCCTGATCTACGTCAACTCATGCTAACGGAAGAGGCATCAAACTGGCTATCATCGCTATCACCATAATAGCCATACCCCTCCCCATATGAAAGTAATCTTGCTACTACCTTCAGTTTACTACCGCACATCCCCATACCATCATTTGATCTACAAATACATACCATTTTGGATGATGCTAAAAAGGAGGAAGATGATGAGGATATTGAGAAGAATGATGGAAATTTTTTGAGTCTCTGGGATGAGATTTAGGGGGAAGCCTCGTAGTTTAAAAGAGAAAAACAGCCTCAGGGGGAAGAAATGAGGACTGTAGAAACTGCTGGAAAAGAAAGGCGTCAGCCTCAGGGGGAAGATTGGGGAGAAATCTGGAGAAATGCCAGAGATCGGAGACATCAGTCTCAGGGGGAAGTCTGGGGAGATGTTTGGAGGAATGCTAGAGAATAGGAGGAATCTAGCAATTGGTGGAAAAGATAAAGGCTGAAGGGAGATGAGTAGCAGCTGAAGAAGTGCAGCAGCTGAAGAAGAGAAGCTAGAAATTGAAAAAAAAAAGAAAAAGAAAAACTGTTGTAGATTGAAAGAAATCTAATGAGTTTATGCAATCAGTTTCCTAGCTATGAAAAGTTTTCTTGCTTGATTGTGTGTTCTCTTATACACAAGCTGAAAATTTCTCAAATCAGTTTTTCCATCACTGCTCAATATTGCCAAGTTTTGATATCAACAAAAAGGGAGAAATTGTTGGGAAAACTATCAAGAGTTATCCCTACGATGGTTTTGTTGAAATGTCAAAACATGTCAAAAGGCTTTAAAAAAACTAAAAAGGAATCAAGCAGAAAATCGAGGTTGATCAAACAAAAAAATTGAGCTACCAAAGCTTGAGAGTGATCAATAAAAAAAGAAAAAAAATTAAAAAAAAAAAGAGAGAAAGAAAAGAAAAAGAAAAAGAAAATATAAAAGAAAGGAAAGAAAAGAAAGAGAAATAAAAGAAAAAGAAAAGAAAAAAAAAAGAGAAATCCAACCAAGGGTTGAGAAAAGAAAAAAGTTGTAGCTTGATTGCTAGATCAGTTAGCAAGTCAAGTAAACTAAAAATGCAGGTACTGACAAGTTCGAAGTACCAACTGGCGATTAGAGTATACATACCAAGTGAAGCTTTTCAATCTACAGTTAGTGAGCTGAAGAACATACCAGCTCAAGGCACTATTTCAAATGTGCCAACTGATCATCAAAGATAAGAATGAGTACCAGCTGAAGAGAGAAAGCTAGCTAAAGAAAGTACCAGTTCAAGGTACGAGCTGAAGAAGATGCCAGCTCAAGGAAGCACCAGCTGAAGATTGAAATACCAGCTGAAGACTATTTCTGAGAATATCAGCTGAAGATACACCAGTTTGATATCCAGACTGAAGAAAGTACCAGTTCGAGAAGTTCCAGCTGAAGGGACATCAGTCCAAACTGCCAGCTAAAGAAGACCCAACTGGAGCTTAGAAAGCAGCAAGCCAGAGCCCATAAATGCCAGCTGTAAATATACCAGTTCAAAAATTGCCAGCTAAAGATAGTCTAAACTAGAGCTTGCAAAACTGCCAACAAGATATGCAGAACTGACAGCTGAGGAAATGTTTCGAACTATAGAATTCAACTGCCAGTTGAAGCCTAGAACTGATGATCAAGACAGAAGCCGAAACTGAAATTCAAATTTCAGATCTGCCAACATGAAGATCTTGAAGTTAATGCAACCAAGATCTTAAAGCAAAAGCTTGTCAGAAGAACAAAGGTGGCTCAATGACTACTTTAATGAAAAGCCCCTCAACGGCTTTATCTCATCAATGGATCATTCATGATCATCCATTGATCCGTAATGGTCACAAGTCACTCACCTATAAAGGATGAGTAATAGGACTTGTGAGCAAACTTTTGCTTGCAAGACTGTTGCGAGACCTTTTTGCCAATCAAGATCCTTGCCAAGAAGAGATCTTCACAAAAACAAGCTCTCAAAGCTTTAAGCTCAAACTCATTCACAACAAAAGTCCCAACTGAGAAGAAGAAGCAAACTGCTCATCAAGCTAGCTATTGAAGAAGTCCAGCTAGAGCCAGTCTCTTAGTTCAGAATTACACTGATCAACTACCCAGCTCAAGCCAAAGAAGCACACCAGTTGATAATAGTTTCAAGACTGCATTCTTGAAGATCGAGAGAGATCTAAAATCTTGTAAAGACGGGTAATAACACCTAAAGTTCTAGCGCACAGTTGGAAGTGGTAAGTGTGAGCTATCGACCATCACCGGCTGAGGAAGGGCGTATCGACGGGTCCGTTCTTCCGGGACAACACCAGTTGAAAAGGGGACCATACTCGAGGGAAGGGTGTCGTCGTCAGGTTCAATAGTTTATCTTCATTGTGTAACTGTAATAAAGAAACTTTACACTTACATAGTGGATTTCCCTATTCAGTTAGGAAGAGAGGACGTAGAAGTTTAAGCTTCGAACCTCTATAAATTGTCTATGTGTGTTCAATTTTATAGCTTTCAGTTGGATGGATTAATTGCACACCTTCTGCACAAAAACTGCACATCAAACTGATCAACTCAACTGATTAAGTGCACTGATAAGTTCTCCGCGAGTCAAGGGCCCAATATATTCCACAATTGTTTAAAGTTTTGGGATCAATTTATTCACCCCCCCTCTAAACTGATTCAGACTCGCCCCGGAACCAACAACCTTATTCAAACATGGTACTGCTGCCATATGATTAGTTCTTTTGGGAACTTCAAGAATCCCTTCATTTTTACTTTTTGATGATATAATCGATTAATTAACATTGCCTAATAAAAAAAATAAATCTCACAAAATTACTCAAAAAAGGATTATTTATATAGAACATATCCATTATGATTATATAAACTAGTAATAATATATTATGAATTATTATCAAAGTAAACGATATGCATTAATGTTAGATTTTTTAATTATCAAATTTATTAGTGAATAATTTAATTATAATTAAAAGGTGAAAAATGTTTATTTATAAAATTTCATACTATATTTTCTCTATATTACTATGAGAAAAATCAATTGATAATATATTATCACTTATGTTAGAATTAACTAATATTTTGATTTTATTTTTTAATATTTTAATGATGAATTTATTTTTTATTTTATATAATTTAAAGATGGAAATTTTTTACTGATATATTATGAATTAAAATGGATTTGAAATTTAATATAATTTTAATTTTGAAAAAATCAAAGATGATTATTTATGTAGAACATCTCCATGATGAATATATGCTTGATAATCGAATTGTCTGGCTCCAGAGCTTCTTTTGATTATTGAATCCATGATTTTTGGGAGTGTTGGTGACGTAGAAAAGGGATAGTTCATCCAATTTTTGCTCTAGTTTTCTTCCTATATCCAGAAGGATTGGCTGCGAGTTTCGATGAGATAAAGCATAGTAACTTCATCAACTTGGAATCTCCAAAGGTGCCATTAGAGATATCTCCTCAGATTTATTGAAAAATAAGCTTAATGAACAAATTAATTGAAAAAACTTATCCTGATTCAGTTGGGATACATTCCAACTGATCTTGGTTGAGGTGTGAACTGATGGAGCGTCGGTTGGTTGATCAGTTTGATCATTCTTCAGTCATTACATGAAACTGACTAGGACTTCAACTAGATTAAATTTGATTAGTTCATTTGTTCAGTTGCTTTGTCATTCATTTTGTTAGTTCCTCTTCTTGAACGGTCGAACTTGATTCAGTTCACTACTTTCCTTTGAGCAGTTTGATCTTTTCCTCTTCGTCACTGATCCAGGGGCGTTTATCTTCAGTTCAAGCTTTGTTTTCCTCACAGTTTGATGGAGTTGCTGAAGAGCAACTGGTGGACTTCTCAGCTTCTGATTAAGAAAATATGGGATTCCTTTGTTGTTGTGAGGTTAACTAAACTGAACTTGAGAGAGAGCTAGTTAAGCTGCCTTTGATGTGGATTTAAGTAAGAGGAGTGATGTAGCTCTTGGACAAGAGATTTGGAGACGTTGCAATGTCTTCCTCATCACTTTCTTGATCATCATCATGCTCTTGACTCTTCTAGGATGCGACAACCTGAGTATATGATAGATTCGGCTCTATTGTTTCAGTTACTGGTTGATTTTGGTAAGATGGTTTAGCTGAATGACTTGATAGATTATCAAAGTTCAATTGGCGACAATGTGAACCGGTTGGATGATTGACTGGGTGATAAGTTGTTGATTCTCCTTGAGGTATGATGGTGGTTCTTAATTCGGCAAACAGGGCGGTTGTTGGAATCTTGTTGGCAGGTCTGTAATTCATGATGTGTTGAACTCGCACAACAGTTGGAGGAAATGCATTAGATGAACCTATCCATTTTATGCTCCAGGTTTCTTCGCGTTGCCAGTAGCTCATGCCATGAAAGGCAGTTAGGAAGAAGTGTGAGACTAAATAGACATTGAGTGTCTCTAGTTGAACCAATAGAACTATCGGTGCAATTGCTTGAATAACTCCTAGTCATTCTTGGCAACGAAGATGAAATAAGTGAAAATTAGATTGGTCACTTCTTTTTGTGTAATTTTAACGGTATATTCACCACTATAGAAAGTGAGAATACTTTCTTCAATCAGCTGGAAAGGAGGACATGTGCTCTTAAAGTAGTTTGCTTCATAATTTGGATGTGGAATTCCAGTAAATGGAATAAGCTCATCTGGATCAGAGCAAATCTCGAAATCAACTTATGAGCCATTCTTTGAGTTCGGTGATGGAGCGGTGTTGGGAGTGGAATGACTAGAGGTCGTGTCACTTGACTTTACCTTGGATCTTCTTTTCTTCTTGAGCGACTGAAGATGAGCACTTTCTTTTTTTGGGAATCCAGTCAGAAATAAGGACTGGTAATGTATCATCATTTGACAGGTTCAACATATCTTCAAGCAACTTGCTCATTCTTAGAATAAGACCCACCTTGAACTCGAATTTTCCAGTCTTCTTCGACTCTGAAGCTTTGTTGACTTGATGCTTGAGTTGGGAGAATATGAATTCTGCCCAATTTGCTAGTCGTCCTTCTGTAAGTTGAATCATGACCTTGTATCGCTCTTAAGTGAGCTGGCTTAGACTTCTAATTGCTCCGAACATCATCTTGTTCGTGATGTCAAGTAGAACTCCATACTCTAGTTTTAGATCAGTTTTAGTTGTGGTAAAACTGAATTGCTTGTTGCAAGTGGAAACTTTCTATTCTCTCCAGTATGATTCTATAGATTCCTTCAAGGTTTGAACGGTTGATCCTCTTCTTGGGAGTTGAAAGACTTCTGCAATTGTGCTCTCAGTGATTTGAATTAACCTACATTGAACCACTGATGAATCAATTTTCCCATCTCTGATTAGCCTTGCTTGTAATAGAAACTCACTCACCAATTCTTGTCTAAAGAATCTCGGTGGTGTTTCCAAATAAAAGAGAATTCCTATTTTGTGAAGATTCACAAAAAGATTGGAGTTGTTTGACTCATCAAGAATCATTTAGAATTTCATTCTTTCAAGAAATTTATCTCTTAACATCTGGTCCTTGAATGATTTTTGTGAGCTGGGTAATTCGGCCATCTTTGAGGTTGGCTGAATTTTAGAATTTCAAGGATTTTAGAAAGCTTTGAGAAAGCTGGGAATGAATATTGTTTCTGAGATGCTAAGAGCAGAGGGGTTTTTACGAGTGTTGAATGGGACTCATAAATTTGTTGGTTGAGGGAGTAATGTCTCTTGCTTTTTGTCTTTTAGTCATTGGCTTTTAATGACCATTCCATATGTCAACCCTTTGCAATGGTAAGAAATTTCAAAATAAATGCTGACTAGACATTTATTAA
This sequence comes from Perilla frutescens, assembly GCA_026008535.1. Taxonomy (NCBI): domain Eukaryota; kingdom Viridiplantae; phylum Streptophyta; class Magnoliopsida; order Lamiales; family Lamiaceae; genus Perilla; species Perilla frutescens. The sequence continues at coordinate 21,839,277 of BRKX01000004.1, forward strand.
GAAATAGAAATAAATTTTTCATTTAACCGTAAAAAATATAATCAACTGAATTACAAGAAGTTGACTTAGGGCTTCTAATCATTTGAGCTTGATTAGCCACTAATCCTTCTTGTGCTCAGTTTTCCTCCTCTTGGCAACCGGTCCTCTGGAGTTTCCTTCATCTTCATCACTGCTCGATGACTTAGATTCATCATTTTTGAGTCCTGTGTGAGCTTGAAGTTGCCTGATTAGTTCACTGTTCAGTTTCACTTGCTGCTGTAGATTTCTGATAATTTCTTCATGAGTGGTTGTGAACTGAATTGCTGAGATTTCAGTTTGACCTTCGAACTGAATAGCGGCACTTGGTCCTTTTAACTGAATTGTTGCGCCTTCACCTGTTTCTTTGAACTGCAGTTCAGCTGCTCTTGATTTGACTTTCTCTTCTGCTTCTGTTCCCATCAGCTGGTTGCATGGAACTGTGTGTGATTGCTCAGGATTACCTAAGGTGATAGTGTGCTCTAGACTTGGTTCTAGAGGGGGTTTCTAGTTCAACAATTTGAGCCTTAACTTGGGCCTGGAACTGAAGTGCCCTTAAGATAGGGTCAAAGTAAAGAACCATAGCAAGGGTCTCTTGTTCTTCAGGCTGATCCAACAACTGAACTGAATGATCAGTTCGTTCTCCTAAGGCAGGCTCGTCAGGTGGAGCAGTTTGGAGTTCAGTTGAGTGTGGAAATTCACCAGTTAGCTTTTTAATTGGAGCAGTTGGGAGTTCAAGTAACTCCTCGAACTGAATGAATTGATCAATTGGCTCTTCCAGCTGACCCTCAGTTTGCTTCTCCGGCTGAACTGGTGATCTGAGAAGCTCGTTAAACTCGATGTCAGTTATAGCTTATTGCTCAGCCACCTCTTCCTCTAAGTGATTAGAAGAATCAGAAATAATGTTGATTTCAACCTCAGCTGAAAACTGTGTCTTTTCAAAAAGTTCAATCATCTTATAACACTTTCTATAGCCTCTTGCAACAAGCTTGCTTCTTAGTTTCCTCCGGTGTTTGTAGTTTCTTTTTGTATTGACTTTGGTGGCGGTTGTGGTTCCCGGTCCTGTTGTGTTCATTCATTATTTTCAACGTTTTGTAAAGCCAGTTTTCTTGCATGAGAGATTGCTTCCATCTTTCATGTTCTTCTTCATTTATGATTGACAGTGACTTGATTCCCTTCAGAGCACATATTTCCTAAAAAACATTTCTCATTGAACCTTGTGATGGATTAGAACACATCCTATGGAGCCGGAATTGTCTCCTTATTTGCTTGTCACTCAGCATTTTGGTACTTTCACTACCTGACCACCATAAGCTATACCTTTCTTCTCGCTTCTAGAAGCTCATTCCATGGAATGCAAGTAATACAAGAAAGAATTCTGAGATATAGACATGTCGCCATAGATATGAGTAAATGTACCTGGTTAGAGTATTGAATAACTTTATATGGCCGGTTAGATCTGGGGTAAAATATAGGGCTATGTATCGGTTTGTTGTGTCTTCAGCCCAGTTCTTCACTTCTTCAGCTTTTGAGAATGATTGAATATTTCTCTCAACTTGTGCCATTGGTGGGCATGTTAACTGGAAGTAATCAGCTCTGGTTCCTTGATATGGCACTCCTTTTTCTGGAATGATGTCTTCAGGATCAGAACAAGGTATAAAATCTTCTATTGTTATGTTTGGAGGAAGTGTTGGATCTGGTAGAGGACTAGTCTCCTTTCTCTTCTTAAGTTGAGATGGCTTAACTACCGTCTTCTTCACTTGATCAGCTAGTTTCCTCGTCTGAACTGATCTGTTAACTGGATGTCTAGCTAAAGATTTTAGCTGAACTAAAAGATCGGCTTTAGGTTCAGCTGAACTTGATCCAACTTGGGCCTGTCTCAGTGGTTGAGTACTGATTGGGGAGTTGAATCTTTGAGAGACTGATATCTCGTCATCAAAGTCTGATGAGATATCTTCAAATGCTTCAGTTGCCCGCTGTTTTCCTTTGCCTTCAACTATAGGCTTGCTTTTCTTGGACTGATTACCTTGGTCTAATTCTGGTTCTCTGAGTTTGACTCCATAGAGAAATGGTCTCAGAATGAAGTCATTTCTATCTACGTGCTTGAAATCAGTTTCTTGCTTCATGAAGGAAAATTATTTCTCTAAAATTATGCTCACCCGATTAGGATAGCATATCTTTTGTGGGAACCTTGTTTCATCCCACTTCTCCTCAATGATGTACACGTACTTCTTCAGTTAATCGAAGAAGAACTATGCCCAATTAATTTTTACCCGGTTGTAGATGGCTGCACAGATCTTGTACTTGACTTCAGACATCTCGGAATGATTGTCTGTTGTTCCAACAATCATCTTTGCGGTTATGGCTACCAGCATTTGATACTCTTCTTGGAATCAGGAGATAAGATGATTACTTTTGTATGGCAGTGTGATGCTCTTTTTTTTCCAGGTTTTATAGGCCTCTTGTTGGTCGATAGTGGTCTCTTCCAGTTTGATTTCTTTGTTTGGCAGATCAAACATTAGACCGAGAGATTCAGCAGTAATAATGAATTTGCGGCCTCTTACTTTAGTTTTGATCTCTCTGGGGTTGGCTTGGCCATCTAAATTTAGAAAGAATTCAACAACCGGCTCTAGATAAACTCATACTAGGGGTTGCTCGATAAATGTTTGAAGATTCACTTGAGAGATTTTTGTGGTAATTATTCTGCTCAGTGGAGAATCTTTGTAGGCTTGAGTAAATGTGGCTTTGTCGAAAAAATTATCTCTGTAAAGTTTTTCACAGAACATGGTGGAATCCTCTCTGGTCAATCTAAAGTTGAACTTCTTGCGAATATGACCCGCAAGGTTTTGTGTCATGGAGTTAAGTGAAAAGCTTTTTAGGGAAGGAGACTTTTCTGAGATAGTGAAGTCTTGAGCTTTTGATCAAGATTTGACTGAGAGAGGATTAGAGAGTAAGTTGGCAGTAAAAGGTAAAGTTTATCTCAAAATCAGCCGACTTATTTGTAGTCGATGAGGCGGTGTTTATCCAACAGTTGTGAGGATTTGAATTCTCTAAATCTAATGGTTCTAGAAAGGTGCAACACTTGTAATTGAAAGAATGTGTCGATTTACTAACAAATCTATATGTTGGGAAGTAATAAGGAGAGAGTGTGTCCAACAGTAACATTTAGATAACACGTCATTTTTATCGTAAATTAGTCATGAATATTCTGCACATGGATCTAATGGGACTAATGGCTACAAAAAGCTATGGAGGAAAAAGGTATGTGTTTGTCTACATAGATGATTTCTCTAGGTTCATCTGGGTTGAATTCTTGAAGGACAAAATAGAAACTATTACAGCTTTTAAGAAATTAGCTTGTAAAGTCTCTGTGGAGAAGGGTATTCCAATTAAGAGAATCAGAAGTGATCATGGGAAGTAGTTTGAAAACAAGCCATTTGATGAATTTTGTGAAGAACATGGAATTAGCCATGAATATTCGACATGGTCTTGGATATTCTGGATAAAGCTCAGGAGAAATTAAGTTTGTCAAAGCAAAGGAGGAAGTCCAGAAGAATGTTATGAATGTTGCAAAGAACGTTCACCCTCCAAATGTATCTCACAAGAATATCTTCAATAGAAATAACTCCAAAGTTGCTTTTCACAACATATCAAACAAAAGGAAGATCATCTGCCACTATTGTGAGATTGCGGGCCTTATCAGGCCTCATTGTAAAGATTATCTCAGAGATCTTAAAAGAATGAGGAGAAGGTTTGTTCCTACCAAAGTCAAAGCTGCTGCACCCTGTCAAAACAGAAGAAAGGTTCAACACTCACCAAAGATACAGTGGGTGGTTAAGAAACAGCATGTGAGCATGATAGTTCACATACCTCTTAGAACAGAAAGTACAAACAACTTGTACTTTGATAGTGGATGCTCAAGACATATGACAGGTGACAGTACAGTTGTAAGAGACTTGAAGACCTGCACATTAGATTTTGTTACCTTCGGAGCTGGAAAGAAGGGCAAAGTCATGGACAAAGGAGATCTGAATGTCGAAGGAATGCCCAATTTGAAGAAATCCATGCTGGTAGATGGACTAAATGCTAATTTGATAAGCATCAGCCAGCTTTGTGATGATGATATGGTTGTAATCTTCACCAAAGATGATTGTAATGTCTACAAGAATGACAATGAAGTCTTCATGGAAGGAAAAAGATTATCTGACAACTACTACAAATTCAATATTCCTTCTAAATGTTCAATAGCTTGTCAGAGAACATCTATGGATGAAGCTAAGATATGGCATCAGAAGTTTGGCCATACTTATTTTAGGAATCTTCAAAAGTTGATCAACAAGGATATGATTAAATGGATTTCAAAGATCAAGGTTGACTGCAACAAAGTATGTGGCCCCTGTCAATTAGGAAAGCAAGTCAGATCTCAACACAAGAACATTCAACACATCACCTCTAGCAATGTTTTAGATCTTCTGCATATGGATCTAATGGGACCAATGGCTACAGAAAGCTATGGAGGAAAAAGGTATGTGTTTCTCTGCATAGATGATTTCTCTAAGTTCATCTAGGTTGAATTCTTGAAGGACAATAGAAACTATTACAGCTCTTAAGAAATTAGCTTATAAAGTCTCTGTAGAGAAGGGTGTTCCAATTAAGAGAATCAGAAGTGATCATGGGAAGGAGTTCGAAAACAAGCTATTTGATGAATTCTGTGAAGAACATGGAATTAGCCATGAATATTCTGCTCCAAAGAATCCTCAACAGAATGGTATAGTTGAAAGGAAGAATAGGACTATTCAAGAAATGGCTAGAGCTATGATTGCTAGAAACAACATTGCCACTCACTTATGGGCTGAAGCAATCAATACAGCATGTCATATCAGCAATCGATTTCACTGCAGACTAGGAACTCAAGCTACTCCTTATGAGTTATGAAGGAAATGAAGCTGAAAAATGATAATCTGTGCAATTCGTATTTTAGTTATCTGCTTAAAATCTGTTCTATGATATGTATGGGACAGATGCAAGAACATAAAAGAATAAAGCTGTAAACACGCACGAGATGGTAATCCAGTTCGGTTCAACCAACCTACTCTGGGGGGATTGCTCCCAAACTTGAAGTTTCGACTATTACTCCTTCAAAGAGGGTATTAAGGATCTTACACATACAAGCCTCCCGTCTTATGTCGCTCGTTCTTCTCCTCGAACTCTTTCACTAGCCGAAAGTTATAAGATCCCCTTACAACCGTAACACTAAACTCCCTCTAGCTACCCACGACTTCAACTTACAATCTCTCCTGAGATTACGTACAAAACGGAATAAAAATTCCCTCACGTGTTTCACTCGTAAACACTCAAAACTAGTCTATCACGTTGAACGTTTTAATGAACAAATACTAGTTACAAAAACAACCACAAACTGATTCTAACACTAGAATCTAAACAAAATAACAGTGGCATCGATTGCTCCTCAATTTGGTCTTCATATAGGCATCAATCTCTATCCGCCGCCAACATGGTAAGTGGTTTGTGGCCTTCCAAACGTATGTAGATACTTCCTAAGTGAAGGAGGGTTAATTTAGCACCGGATCTAGACCACAAGGCAGTAAAATGAAACAATCTTGACCTTCCAAACTAGTTTAGCACAAGATCTTTCCCACAAGGAAACTACCATAAATAGAGTGTCCCTGATTCACCAACTGTTCTTCTTTTCTTGCACAACGGAAAACAAAACTTCGTGGGACATACCCAGGCACACTTTGTCGAACATATCTCACCAATTCAACAACACAAATACTTAGTGCATGATGGTGGCACTAACAATCTCCCCCTTTGGCATTTATGGTTGACAATTATCATCACGATCTGCAGAGCACTTGAATAACCTTCGCAGATCAACAATATATCAAAAAAGTGATATATTTAAAAACTATCAGAGACAGTTACAAGCACACTCCCCCTGAATCTGAACTGGGAGTGTCTTCAACCTGATCAGAGCATTGAGTCGCAGTTTAGAACTGCATTGTCAGTTGATAAAAAAAAAGTACAGACCAACAAAAATTAAAGTGGGGTAAAACAGCATCCCCAATAAATTGTTTGTTCAGTAGCAAACATAAAAAATGAGCACACGCTCAACACAGCAGCAAACATAGGCCTTCATCAGCATCGGCCTTCTCCTTCACCATCAACTTTCTTTTCCCCCTTAATTGTTGCCAAAAACGACAAACACCACGCGTTAGACAGGAGAGGCAGCAGCATCAAAGGCATCTGTATCAGCCGGCTTATCAGCAGCAGGGACAGCCGAAGCACTCGACACATCAAGCGGTGATGCAAGACCAAGAGCCCTGGCGCGGAGATCAGTCAGCAAGGCCTCCAGCTCTTACTTCCGAGTTTTGAAAGTCCGAATTGACGTGCTCAGGAACACCACTTCGTGTTCTAAGGACTTTATGTGCCTGTCAAAGAAAACGGATGTGACAGAAAAAGAAGCTGCAGATCTGTCTAGGACAAATGATGGCACAAATACAGAGTGTTCAGCAGCATCTCGGGCAGGGACATCTGGAGCATGCTGGGAAGAAAAAAGCTTGTGGCTTATCGTCAGCGGCTGGGAAACAGGAGCATACAAGTCATTGGCAGAAACCACATCATGCTGAGCCATGATGATGTTAAAAATAAGGCTAGTATAGCCAACCGGTTGCTGGGCACGAGCAGATTCAGCATGAGCAAACACATTCTCAAAAATGATCAATCCAAGGTTGATCCCCCGTCGAGTGCCCACAGAATAGATCAATAAGGCCATAGGTTTGCCCACAGTCGAATCATGAGTACTCGGTAACCAATTTCTAACAGCAACCTTGTGAAGTATTGAGTACTTCATACTCAGATCAGAGGCCAACAACACACGTCCCGAGGGTCAAATAACCCGACTTCCTCCAGTCAATTCCGTCACAATTTCATTCAGATAAAAAATAGGAGCAGTAGCAACCAGATTCTCATGTCCCAAAAACTCATTAATCACAGCAGGTGAGAATGCAATCCAATTACCCCGCACAAAAATAGAGAAGACATGCTCATATGAGGCATCACGCAGGCGCTTAGACAAGTTGGCATAAAATTCATATACAACAGCAGTAATGAATGGAGGTGCAGAGTAAGCAGACTTTTCCAAATAAAGATCATGCAACAGGATATCAACACCCGTTCCCTCTATATTAGACTTAATCAAGCAACGCTCGGAAACTAACGAGCGACCAGAAACAATCGTGAATTGCGATTGATGAAAAACAGAGAGGAACTTACTAGAATCAAAGGCCTCCGAATCGGAATCTGATCTGTCTGGCACAGATTCAGGGACATCTCCTGCTTCTTCATCAGAAGGGGAAGGAGCTCGGGCTTGCTTCATCAGCGGGTGATGACGTCCCGACAACAACCCCATCCTCTGCTTAGACACATTCCGCGTAACGCGGCGAGCAGGAACAACATCAAGCTTCTTCACCAAAACTTTTTTCCTAGAGGGCTTCACCAATTTGGGGGTTTTTGATGTAGACCCTTTCTTGGCAGTGACTTTCTTCGATTTGGGGATTTTAGAAGGAGGCACCTTCTTCCCAGAAACCTTTGCCAACACCTTCGATTTCAATTGGGCAATAGGTGTGTCATCTTCATCATCAGACACCGGAGGGGTGATTGGATCATCTCTCAATTCCAACTTGCGTTTGGACCCGTGAGTTTTGGAGGAGGCAGCGTTAGGAGGTGGGACAGAATCATCCTCATGAACAGGAGAATCTTCATCTAGGAAGGAGATATCAACATCATCATCACCTTGACCTTGATCAAGGGTTGTAACAGCAGGAGGTGACACTTCACCAAGTGGAACTTGAACAGTGACAATGGGCATGTCACTAACCACAGGAACAACAACAGAAATAGACGGAGCTTGAACAAATTTCAGAGCATCAAGAGATACAGCAAATTCCTCAATAGAGATAGGATCTTCGCTAACAGCAGGGGCGGCTGCAACATATTCATCAGGGGCCAAGGAGACTTCAGAACCTCCAACATTTTCTATCACGGCCGCAATTGAAGCATCCAAGATTTTCGCAGACACCATGGGCGGAGAGGATGGCACTTCAGAAACCCTAGGAGAGGGTTGAACAGAGAGATCTGTCTCAGACACAGATCTAGGCAGTGACATAACAGAAGGTACCACAGAAGTTAGCACAGAAGCAGGAGCTTCGGGGGAAGCAACAGAAGGCTCCACAATGGCAGGGACAGACGGAATTGAAGGTGCGAACACAATTGGTTGAGAAAGCTTCGCAAGCTGTTGTCGCAACTCTTCAGTAGAAATTCTGGGTTTCTTGGCTTGAGAGGGCTTAGAAGAAGCAGCTTTATCCACCATTTGAGTTCGAACAACAAAATTCAAGCAAACACCACAGAGAGAGAACGGCTTGGAACTTTTGCAAAGATTCTGTCTCTTTTGAAAAATAAGGTTAAGACCTTAATTAGGAAATTCTAAAAGGAAATTTCCTTTACTCACTTATTCCAAACACATCACTCCGCAACTTAGTGTGGAGAAGTGAAATCGATCGTGGTGTGAAAAACAAGGCACTACTAGCCGTGAAAAAGTAATCGTTCCTCCATAGCAAAAACTGTCCAGAACAGATATTGGCACAACATTTCTCAGACCATATTAACCATGGTCATTTTATACTCTCTATACATACATCACTGACCAAGACTGTATAGAGAGTCTTCTCGCAGAGGAGAAGATTAGAGAACACAAAGACCCAAGGAGGATCTAAGTGTTTCAAACCTTGCACTATCAAGTGCCTTAGTGAAGATATCAGCAAGTTGTGCCTCTGTTGCAAGATAATCAATCACAAGAGATCCATCTTCTACAAGCTCCCGGATGAAATGGTGACGAATGTCTATGTGCTTAGTTCGAGAGTGCTGAACATGATTCTTCGAAATATTTATTGCACTCATATTGTCACAATATATGGTAAGGACAGATTGTGGGACACCATAGTCAAGCAACATTTACCTCATCCATAAGAGTTGATTACAGCAACTTTCAGCAGCTATATATTCTGCATCAGCGGTAGAAAGTGATATCAAATTCTGCTTCTTGCTAAACTAAGAGACCATATTATTTCCAAAGAAGAAACATCCACCTGAGGTACTCTTCCGATCTTCAGTGCATCCAGCCCAATCTGCATCACAAAACCCCACCAAACTAGGGTTTGTATCATAAGAAAACCAAAGTCCCAACTCAGCTGTACCTTTTACGTACTTGATTATGTTCTTGATAGATTTCAAGTGACTTTCTTTGGGATCAGATTGGTAGCTTGCACAAACTCCAACACTGTAACTGATATCAGGCCGAGTCGCAGTGAGGTACAATAGGCTACCGATCATGCTTCGGTACAAGGTTTGCTCTATGGACATACCAGCTTCATCTTTGGTTAACTTTAAGTGTGTTCCCATGGGGGTTCTCCTCGGGCTGCAACTTTCCATCCCAAATTTAGTGATCAAATTCCTTGCATACTTTGTTTGAGACATAAAGATGCCTTCATCCTTTTGCTTTACTTGAAGCCCCAGAAAATAAGTCATCTAACCGACCAGACTCATCTCGAACTCAAATGTCATATCTTTGACAAACTCCTTCACCAATCTGTCTGATACAGATCCCAAGACAATATCGTCGACATAAATCTGAACAATGATTACTTTAGATTTTTCTCTTTTAACAAAGAGTGTTCGATCAGATCCTCCACGAACATAACCTTTCTCCAACAGAAACTTTGTGAGTCTCTCATACCAAGCGCGAGGGGCTTGTTTGAGTCCGTACAATGCCTTCTTCAATTTATACACATAATCAGGATGGTGAAGGTCTTCAAAGCCTTTAGGTTGACATACAAAAACATATTTGGATAAGTACCCATTTAGAAAGGCACTCTTTACGTCCATTTGGTACAATTTGAACTTCATCCATGCAGCCATGGCGAGAAGCAACCTGACAGATTCAAGATGAGTAACTGGAGCAAACGTCTCGTCAAAATCCATACCTTCAACTTGGGAATAGCCTTAAGCCACAAGTCTTGCCTTATTTCTGGTTATGTTCTCTTCTTTATCGATTTTATTCTTGAAGATCCACTTCGTGCCGATCACATTTACACCTTTAGGACATGGAACCAAATCCCATACTTCGTTTCTTTCAAACTGCAAGAGCTCTTCTTACATGGCATGAATCTATCGATCATCTTGTAAGACCTCTTTCACATTCTTCGGCTCAGTTGTAGAAGTATAGCAGACATTTGCTATCATCTCACGGTAGTTCTTTCGAACTCCTCTTGTTCTGACTCCTTCACTCACATCACCAATGATGTCTGTTGCAGAATGATGCTTCTGCACATGTGAATCGTGTGTAATCATCCACACACACAAAAATAAACTTCTTCCATCCAATACTTTCAGTTTGAACAGGCCCCATCAAGTCCATATGCAACAGCTCCAAAGATTTTGAGGTGGTAATCTTCTTAACAGATTTATGTGATGTATGAATCTGTTTCCCCATTTGACACGGTCCACAAATTTTGCCATGATCAATATCAAACTTCAGGACTCCATTCACAGCTTCTGTCTTCATGAGACGTTGCATGTTTCTGTAACTCACATGGCCAAGCTTTTCATGCCACATGTTTGCTTCATCAAGTTGAGTTCTGAAGCAATTAACTTTTATGTTGAGAAGGTAACAATTGTCCCTTGATCTGTCTCCATCTATCAGTAGCACACATTCTTTGTTCTTCACAAGACATTTGTCTCTAGTAAAATGAACCAAGAGACCTTCATCGCAGAGTTGACTTATGCTAATTAAGTTAGCTTTCAGTCCTTTAACAAGCAGAACATCCTCCAAGTTGGGCATCCTTTCAACATTTAGATGACCACGGCCAAGTACTCTTCCCTTGGCACCGCCTCCAAAAGTAACAGATTGATAATAACAATCTTTTTGGATATTCATCAGCATACTGGCATCTCCAGTCATATGTCACGAGCATCCGCTGTCAAAGTACCAGCTGCTCTTTGCATGAATATTGAGGGTTGTATGAACAACATAGTTCCTGTGATTATGCCAGGATCTGTTCCGTACAGTTTGTCTTCTGAAATTCAGGTCACTCTGAGATCAACCTTTTCTCCTCATTCTTCTGAGATCATTGATGTAGTACCTACAATATGGTCGAATGTGACCAGGCTTTTCACAGTAGTGGCAGACAACTCCAATCTTTCAAGGCTGAGAATTTTGTGGCTGTGGCTGCTTGATCTTCGGTTTAGAGTCAGGTTTTGGAACAGATTCACCATGCGTGTCAGATGTTTCTCCTTGACAGAAACAATCAAAGAACTTTCCACCAATGTATCTGTAATACCCCAGAATTCTGAATAAGGTTTAGAGGAATGTTAAGGATAAGTTAATTAATTAAAGAAGGAATTTAATTAAGATTAGCTAAGGTTGGATGTCAGTCACGACTTTAGGAGTCAGATCGCCTTTTGAGAAATGTGATTTTAACTATTTTATGACCATCTGTAGTCTCGTTAGAAAGGTTTTAACTCAAGGAGTATGCCGGTGTTTTCGGATTTTAATTCTGAAGTCATTTGAGTTCCCGGTGATGAAAAACGCATTTAAAAGAAGAATGAATAGTAACCTTTGCGTGCGTTCGTGTTTTGAGAAATTTACGAAATCTCCTCATTTATTCAAGTCCAGTTCTGTCAGGCCCCTCTTATGGGAAATGACTCAAGGATTCCGTTGGCGTTCACGGATTGACATTCTGAGGTCAATCAAACGCTCGGGAGCCAAATCTGTCAGTCTGAGTGAATAGTAAAAAGTAATTCCAAAAAGGGAATCTTTGCTCATCTTCCTTCTGACGAACCCGTCTTCTTCACGAATCAAGTTGGTTCACTAGTGTTCGAGCCAACGAGTCTCCCGGTATTTTTAGATTTCGCGTCTGAAGTCATTTGGACCTCGATATCGAATAAAGCAGCTTTTAACCGAACCCGGGGTAACTTTTGCAGTATTCCCGCACAGCAATGGCTTCCAAGGGAAGCCAAAGCTTTTCCTATATATAGGGGACCACCCCTTTAGCTTTTCTTGCTCACTTTACTCTTCCGTTCACTTCTAAAAATCGAAAGGTGAAAAGCTTTGAAAGCCGAGAAGGTTCTGTCAAAATAAAAAGCGTTCTTCGTGAGTGTTCTTCAAGACGATGAGCGGAGTGGCGTGGAAGGGATGCGGTGAGGGAATGTGCTAGGGGACGCCGTTGAAATCGTAGCAGGCGGCTCTGCCGCCGTTGCAATTTGATGAGACGTCAAGCTAACCACATTCCCTCGACGCACCTGACCCCGTCCATTTTAGTTCGTCGGTCTCAATTCCATTTCTTTTTCATCTTTAAATTTTCGCATTTACTTTCCGTTCTTTACGTTCTTCGCGTTCTTCATTATTTATCGTCTAAAGTTATATTTCGATTTTTGTTGTAATTCCAAGATTATGACTTATGCATTATATTTCTCATTCTAATTCCATTATTGTTATTCTAAGAAGATTAACCTCGTTATTTCGTTAAAAAAAATCCGTTCAAGCCATATTTAATTATTTTCGGAGGATTATCATGTTATGCCATTATAATGCCAAAATTATTTTTAAGTTAAAGCATGTTGTCGCATGATAAATTCAATCACGTTGTTTTTGGAAAATTTCAGGTTTCGCGTTCTTCGCGTTCGTCGAGAATCGATGAACACGAAGAACCCAGTTGAAGATCACCCAGAAGAGAGAGAAAAAGGGTCCCGCGACCGCGGGGGGTGCGCGGCCGCGCGACGCCTCCCTCGGCCTAGGACCCCGCGGGCGCGGAGGTTGTGCGGGCGCGCGGGGTGCCGCCGGCGCGCGATGCTCCCTCCCCGTGTTGTCTAACGCTCGTCCTTCCGACTTTTCGAGTTCCTCTTCAAGTCATGTTTTTCCGAGTAATTCTCAAGCTTAAACTAAAAATATTTTTCGAGATTTCTCCGATTTATTTCGAGAAAATTATTAAAGATCTTTTCCGTCTAAAAATTTAGAAAATCAAGTCGAGAAATTCCTTTAAATAAAAGAAATCCTTTTCGGACCCTCATTAGGTTAAAGTCGTGTTATCCATATTAAGTCCTAGCTAAGGGGTTATTAGTTGGGTGTTATTTAATATCATGTTATTAGAAATCTTCGAAGGAGGCTTCTAAGTCAATGATTCGACTCTTGTAGGAGGAATCGAGCCTCGGGGAAATACTCAGAAAGATCACCAGCTCGTTGCCTCATCTTCCGTCCCATAATCAAGGTGGGTAAATCTATACTCATCTAAAGTTTGAGCTAGTGAGCTCTAGAAGCATGTTAGGGCAAATGAGATATCCAATAAAGTATTTTTGCTCAACCTGTTTGATCTCTGTACAAGGAAAGGAATAAATGGAGTTATGCATGATTATGCTGAATTATTAATTGGGTTGGAAAAAGTAAAGAAAGCTAGTATAAGTTAAGTGAGCTCTCAAGTATGTTTAGATATGCTAGAATTGTTTATTTACAATTTATGCTAGCATGAAGTGTTTAGAATTGCTTTATTTGCAATCGATGTTTATCCGCGTTCATTTCTTTGTACTTGAATGTTTATGCTTTAATAAAGCTCGTATAGTTAAGGTTTAAGGATTGCCTTATTAGGGTAGCTTTACCCCCCCCCCTCTGTAGGCCAAGATCATGTAGTGATAAGATATTAGCCTTAGACATTGTTCTAAGCCTGGTAATGTTAGCAAGAATAGGAAGAGGTGGATTTAACATCCACTTAAGCAGGACTCGAGCTCAGAACAATTAAGGTAGTCGCTGAGGGGTTTTCCCTTGCAAACTCGTTCGGATATTTGAGGTAACCCCTCTTCTATCCTATGGCATGCCTAAGGGTACAGTTGACGACAGGTTTGAGCCAAGTTGGGCCCAAAAGAAAAGAAAAGGTTTTACGGATACGGAGAGGGCTTTTGCGTTTTGCTCTCTGTATACCGTCTATTAATCATTGGATATCTTGAAAGTTATAAAAGCATTTTCGCTAAAACCCACTGAGTACATTAGTGCTCATGCCCCCCCCCTTTTCAAATATTTTCAGGTTGAGATGCTGAAGATGCTGGTGGCTGTGAATGTGGGTTGGCTGACAAGACTATTTTGCTATTAGCTAATGTTTCTATGAAGTCCCACTTTGTGATCCGTTACTCTGATACACTCATTTTCAATTCTGTTTAAGTCCTATTATGTTTAGCAAGACTCTATTAATAATCCCCTCAGAAACAATTCAATTCCTACAAGATCCATGATATGTTTATCTCTGTTTTTGAGTATGATCTCCGTTCACCTGCAAAGAAGCCTAACAAGTTGGTATCCGATTAATGAGTCGTTTTATTCCGCTTAATCATGCTTTTCTTCAATCCAAGTAAACCCGAGCATCACCATATAACTTCTAAGGCACGTCTTGATTTTTAAACTGCTTGGTAAATCCCCCATCTTTATTCGTTAATCTCTTAATAACACCCTGTCCCCACTCGTAATCCCTATCTCAGGACCGGGCTGTTACAGTATCCAAGTCCTGTATGGTCCTGCGGACTTTTTCCTTTAGAAAGGATGTTATCGAGCTGAGATGATCCAGAATTCATCATCTTGGCGAGCTTCTTTAGATAAAGCAATTCACCATTCTGGGAGTGAGAATTGTTTCTAGATTGATGAAGATAATTCTGCAATTCATTTAGGCGCATGGACAGACTATCTCTCTCTTTAATAAGATCATCATTCTCTTTCATCAGCCCTTCATTAGCTTTAACCACCATGGCCCAGCTCTCATGAAGCTTTTTGTATGCTTCAGTCAATTATTCATCGTCACTGCATTCTGAAACATTGTCATTCTGTCTGTCAGAGACAGAATTAGGCACAAGTTCTTTATGAGAATGTGTCATGAAAGCAATACGATTGCTCACGCATTCTTCATCACTCCCACTATCATCTGGATCATCACTTTCACTAAGAGTAGAACTGTAGGATTTATTCTTCTTCTTTAGGGTATTCGCACATTCGGCTTGATAGTGTCCAAGACCACTACATTCTCTACACTTGACCTCCTTGAGTTTTTCTTCACTGGGATCTTCATCTTTAGTTCTCTGAGATTTGGAGAATCTGTTCTTGACAGAATTGTTCTGTGAAGACTTCTGATAATGTTTGACAAATTTTGAGAAATTCTTTGTCAGCAAGGCAATTGACTCAGCCAGATTCTGTTTGTCAGGGACATTACTCGGCACATCAGAACTGGAGCCGGCTTGAAAAGCTATGCTTTTCTTCTGAACTGTCTATTCATCTGTTAGTCCCATCTCAAAAGTCCTCAGGGACCCCATTAGCTCCTGTAACTTCATCTTGCTCACGTCCTTGGCCTCTTCGATCACCGTGACTTTATATGCGAATCTCTTGGGAAGAGATAGTAGAACTTTCCGCACAAGTTTCTCCTCAGATATGGCATCACCAAGTGCAAAGCTTTCATTAGTTATGTCACAAATCTTAGCATTGAAATCAGCCAGCTTTTCACCTTCATCCATTCGAAGGTTTTCAAATCTGGTAGTAAGGAGCTATATACGAGATGCATGAACACTGCTCGTTCCTTCGAAAGTAGTCTGAAGGATATCCCATGCATCCTTTGCCTTGTCACATATGGAGATGAGTTTGAACACGTTCATGTCACCTACAGCCCCATGATCTGATAATCAGCATCGTCATACTCTTCTTCTGGCTTCAGCACCGCTTTGCCTTTCTCATCTCTCTTGGTAGGAGGCTTCCACCATTCCGTCACCATATTCTAGGCACGCTCATCAATTGAGCGAATGAAAGCTGTCATACGAGCTTTCCAATAGGCATAGTTATTGCCATCAAGGAGCGGAGGTCACACCGTCGAGGCTCCTTCTTTCATTGAGTCCATCTCGGCAAAAAAAACATAAGAATACGGATTAATACCCTAAGATCAACCCTGAATACAAGCAACCCGCTCTAGTGCCAATTGAAAAACGATAATCCGTGCAATTCGTATTTTAGTTATCTGCTTAAAATCTGTTATATGATATGTGTGGGACAGATGCAAGAACATAAAAGAATAAAGCAGTAAAAACGCACGAGATGGTAACCCAGTTCGGTTCAACTAACCTACTCTGGGGGGATTGCTCCCAAACTTGAAGTTTCGACTGTTACTCCTTCAAAGAGGGTATTAAGAATCTTACACATACAAGTCACCCGCCTTATGTCGCCCGTTCTTCTCTTCGAACTCTTTTGCTAGCCGAAAGTTGTAAGATCCCCTTACAACCGTGACACTAAACTCCCTCTAGCTACCCACGACTTCAACTTACAATCTCTCCCGAGATTGCGTACAAAATGGAATAAAAATTCCCTAACGTGTTTCACTCGTAAACACTCAAAACTAGTCTATCACGTTGAACATTTTAATGAACAACTACTAGTTACAAAAATGACCACAAACTGATTCTAACACTAGAATCTAAACAAAATAACAGTGGCACCGATTGCTCCTCAATTCGGTCTTCATATAGGCGTCGATCTCTATCCACCGCCAACATGGTAAGTGGTTTGTGGCCTTCCAAACATGTGTAGATACTTCCCAAATGAAGGAGGGTTAATTCAGCACTGGATCTACACCACAAGGCAGTAAAACAAAACAATCTTGACCTTCCAAACTGGTTTGGCGCATGATCTTTCCAACAAGGAAACTGCCATAAATAGAGTGTCCCTGATTCTGTGTGGGACATACTCTGGAATAGTTCACCAACTGTTCTTCTTTTCTTGCACAGCAGAAAACAAAACTTCGTGGGACATACCCATGCACACTTTGTTGAACATATCTCGTCAATTCAACAACACAAATACTTAGTGCATGATGGTGGCACTAACAGAAGCCTTCTATCAAATACTTCCATATATTCGACTGCACATGCTATATTCTCAATGATAGAGAATATCTTACCAAGATGGAGAACAGAAGAGTTGAAGGCATCTTTCTTGGATATTCAAGAAATAGTAAGTCCTACAGAGTCTTCAATACTGAAACAAGAGTTGTTATTGAGTCTGCCAATGTCAAGTTTGATGATGCTCAAGACTTTAGAAGTGATTATGAAGAAGTTCATGAAAGTGTCTTTGAACCTTATAAAGAATGGTCAGAGAAGCCAAACTTTCCCAGCACAGAGCCGTCTGAGACTCATAGAAGGATATACAAGCACCTTGTTAAGAGTCCAACAACAACAATCATTGGAGATGCGCATGACTCTCTGAAGACAATTAGTAGAGCAAAAGTTCAAGGGCCGATTGTTAATGTCTGCTATATATAAAAGACTGAGCCTAAGAATATAAAGGAAGCTCTGAAAGATTAGCATTAGATCGAGGCCATGCAAGAGGAGCTGCTGCAATTCAAGAAGAATGATGTTTGGGATCTTGTTCCAGCTCTAGATGATGTCAACATTGTTGGAACAAAGTGGATTTTCAGAAATAAGTCTGATGAAGAAGGAAATATCAGAAGAAATAAGGCAAGGCTAGTTGCTTAAGGCTACTCTAAGATGGAAGGAATTAACTTTGATGAGACTTTTGCTCCTGTGACAAGACTAGAATCAGTAAGATTACTTCTTGCCATAGCATGTTAATCGAAGTTCAAGTTGCATCAGATAGATGTGAAGAGTGCCTTGCTTAATGGTTTTCTCAACAAACATGTGTATGTTGCTCAACCAAAAGGGTTTGAAGATCCTTACTATCCAGGTCATGTTTAGAAGCTCAAGAAAGCTCTTTATGGTCTGAAACAAGCTCCTAGAGCATGGTATGAAAGGCTTGCAAACTATCTGCTAAGAAAATGATACAGAAGAGGGGGAAAAGACAAGACTCTATTCAGGTATATGTGGATGACATCATCTTCGGATCGAAGTCAGACAAGATGGTCATGAACTTTGTCAAGGACATGGAAGCTGAATTCAAGATGAACTTAGTCAGAGATCTAAAATACTTTTTAGGGCTTCAGATCAAGCAAACAGAAGAAGGTATTTTCATATCTCAGTCCAAATATGCTAAAAGTCTTGTCAAGAAATTTGGACTTGAGAACAGCAAGCACAAGAGGACTCCAATAGGGACAACAACCAAGATTACCAAGGATGATGCTGGAACTGAAGTTGATCAGACTCTCTACAGAAGCATGATTGAAAGTTTGCTATATCTAACAGCTAGCAGACCAAACATTGCATACAATGTAGGAGTATGTGCCAGATATAAGGCATGTCCAAAGAAAAGTCATCTGAATGCTGTGAAGAACATCATCAAATATGTCAATGGAACAACTGAGTATGATCTCTGGTATTCCATTTATACAAATTCAAGTATTGTGGCATCTAGTGATGCTGATTGGTTAGGTTCTCCAAATGACAGAAAAAGCACATCAGGTGCTTGTTTCTTTATAAGGAACAATCTTGTTTCCCGATTCAGCAAGAAGCAAAATAGTATATCTCTCTCTACAGCTGAAGCTGAGTACATTGTAGCAAGAAGTAGTTGTAGTCAGATCATGTGGATTCTACAGATGATGAAAGACTATGAAGTTGTTCATGATGTTTTAATTCTGTTCTATGATAACATGAGTGCAATCAACATAACTAAGAATCCAGTATAGCACTCAAGAACCAAACACATTGATATCAGACATCACTACATCAGAAGTCTAGTTGAAGATGAAGTTTTGAAGATCGAGCATATCAACACAGAAGATCAACTAGCAGATTTATTCACCAAAGGCTTGGATACTGCAAGATTTGAGAAGCCTAGATCCTCATTAGGTCTTTGCATTCACTATTAATCAGCCTATTGGTGTGTGAGTGTTTTTATTTCACACTCAGTAGGTCACACAAAGAACCTGTAAAAAGAATGAGCTGAATTGGAGAATCTGTGAAACCATAGATGTTCATGAACATCTTCCAGAAGATAATTATGCACTTTGTTAGTAATGGCTAGTTCACGTCTATCCAACTTCAGAACTAGAAAATATGGATTTCGCTCCAAATTTTTTTGTGTCTAACGGAACTATTTGATCGACGTCACTAGAGAGAAGAGATCATCCCCTTAAAAGGATACGCTCCCCATCCAAAAATTTACTTTTTCGTTCTTGAGTTTCTGCTTTTAAACATCTCTCTCTCTCACTCTCTGAAAATTTACCATTGCCAGTGAAAAAATTCTTTACTTTCTATTGATCATTCTTTCTTCATCTTATTCTATCTATAGCTCCCAACAGAAAAGCCCCTTGTAGACCAAGAAAAAGACCTGGAAAGGTCACGTATGTAGGGTGAACATTGGATGAAGACACGGGTCTCGATGATTTCAATAGACAAGTCATGGGACTTGATTCAAAATGACAGAAGGTGTCTAGGAGACTTCATAATGAAGAAAAAGAGTCTGGAGACACTAAAGATCGTTATATTGAAGAATATCATGAAAGTGCCGATGAAGAAATCATCTCAGAAAAAGAAGAAGAAATAGAGGTTGCGGCTTTAATGAAGGTAAAAAAGAGAAAGCCTTTAAGGCTTGATGATCTGATAAAACAAGTGACTCAGACCTACAAGCCCACTTTTGCTGCTAAAGCCCGAACAAAGAGTAGTATCAAGAAGAAGACCACTACAAAGAAACCAAAGAAGGTCGTGGAAGAAGTTTCCAAAAACCTTGATCAAGAAGCTGAGAAAGCTTCTGCTGCTGAAGAAGAAGCTACACCAAAAGCTGCTACAAAACTAACGAAAGATGTTCAAGAACATGTTCTTGAACCTGCTGATGAAGATGAGCATATTCCTCTTGCTCAAAAGTACAAGTTATCTGCCAAGAAAGTTGCTTATCAAGAAGGAAAAGACCAAGATCATTCATAGATCTATGGTTGCTGAAGATCCAAAAGAAGAGATTTAGAGCTCTTCTTCTTCTAAAGAGAAAGCTCCAACACCTCAAGCCGAGAAGCTTCTTGCAAGTGATTAGTACACTATTGAGCCCTTTTCTGTTGGATCTCCATCTCCAGGAGTATCCATGAAGAAGAAAATCAAAAGGAAGTCTATCAAGGGATCTGTACCTGTGTCCACCCAGTCTCCAATGACTCGAAGCTAAGCTTCAGAATAGATTCTAAAAAGCTTTATGAAGAAATCTACCGCTGGAAGGGAGACTAGAACTAAGGCTACTACCGAAAAGAAGAAGGTTCATGAAAACGTTCGTGAACAAGTTGGTGGACATTACAGAGAACTGAAAGTTATTCAAGAAAAAGGTACTTCTTATGGTCTTTTTAGATCAGTTTATCATGCCTTACTATGGGAAAAGGTGAAAAAGAAAAATGTTATACCTGCGATGAGGGTAGATACCACTGTGTTGGTTGAGGTAGGTATCTATTCCTTGATTGAGGCTACCAGTTTGTTACAAATCATGTTGAAGGTGGACGAGTACATTCCAATGGTTGTCAGTGAGTTCTACTGCAACGTGACTAAGGATATGGATGATGCTACCTCAAGAAACTTTGAGAAAGTTTTTGTTAGATGACAAATGGTAGAGTTCTCTCACAGGTTGATCAATCAAACAATTGGATCAACTGTTAAGGGGGAGTTTGAGAAAGTTGAAGACTAGGTAGGGTCTTAGTGCTGCTGAACTCAGAGGAGATGAGTATGATTATTGGCTAACCAATCCCCAGACCATTCCAACAAGTAAGCTGGCATCAATCTACAAGGCCCTGTTCAGAATTGTCATTCACAATTGGGTGTCGACAACACATAGAACATGTGTTAATCAGAATCAATGGAGGTTCCTATATCACATAGGAACAGGAAAAAAAATTGATTATGGTGAGTTTGTCTTCAACAAAGTGATGAGCATGGTAGAGAGTGAGCTCATCAAGGCTCCTATAGCCTACCCTATGCTCATCTACAATATCATCAAAAACCAGAGAAAGAATGTCGCCACCAAAATGGATTCTGTTATCAAGCCCACGAAGTCTCTTAGCATCAAGGTCTCTACAGACCTATCTTCTGCTTCAAAGGATCTATTTAGGATCTCTCTTCATAAGCATGTTAGCCCTTAGAAGAAAACAAAAGAAACACCAGCAACCTCCTCTCCAGATATCTCTATGCACAACAAAGTTCTAAATCACCTGAGAGAATGCATAACCTTTCATGCTTAGCAAACTCTGGATCATGCAGCTGAGAGAAAGAAAGTTCAAGAACTTCTTCATGAACTTCTTCAGGATGAAGAGTTCTCAAGGTCAGATGCTGAAAAAGAACAATCTCTTCACACCCTTGCTGAAACTGCAATCCAAAAGAGTGAAGATACTTAAAGAAAAGAAGGCTGGCTCAGCACAATAGCCCGTTCTGAAAAGCAAATATCTAAGGTTGTGTCTGAAAAAGAGCAAGGAAAGGCTACAGAGGAGAAAGAGGAGACTGATGAAGAAGGTGAAAATACTAGTAATGATGAAGCTAAGGAGGAAGAGGAAGAGGAAAAAGAGATAGAAGAAGAGGAAGCAGAAAAAGAAGAAGATGAAGAAGAAGAGGAGGAAGAAAAAGAGGAGGAAGAAAAGGAAGAAGACTTTGAGTCTGCACAGTCCGATACAAATAAGTCTGAATGAGAAAAATCAGTCTTCTACTGATACTCCTCTGCCATATCTGCAGGCAAATAAGGGGAGTATTAGTTTTTCTGAAAAAAATTGATCAGTTTTTTTTCATTCTCAAAAGACTCATTGTCTGAATCTTTATTTTTTTGTGAAGCTCTTTACCTTGAGCTTCAACTTTAGATGTAATCAATCTGTAATTACCTCATCATAATTACATCATTTCACAATCCTTCATCTTTGTTACATTTGTCTCCGAACTAACAATGATCTTCTAAAATATTGCTCTAATAAAAATAAAAAAAATATGAAGAAAAAGAAATATAAATAGAGATGAAGATTCATTGCAAAGTTTCATGACGATCTAGGTGAACGTCCCTGCTGCTGCTGAAGACATTCAAGGAAACATGAAGGAGTTACACCTGGAAAAATAAAGGAGCTGATTTGCCAACAGATAAAGATAAATGGGGAGATTGTTAGTGCCTTTGTGACATCAATCTGTCAATTTGGAATCAATAGTGTCACAAGCACTATGTTTATTTATCAAGAGCTCTACATTGCTCTTGTTATAAGTGGTTGATTGTCATTCATCTTTATGGCAATTCATAAATCACTTTTGTATTTGGTTTTTCCAAGTACATTTTCACTATTCTGGACAACATTCATCACAATGTAAGTGACGTGATTTGAACTTCCTGAAGATAGCTTAAAGCAAGGAGTTTGGATTAAGCTGAGAAGAAGACTGTTGTGCATCGTACCACAACAAGAGATTGTTCAACATGATGTGTACTTCCAGCTAGCTTGAGTGATAGCCTGAAGACAGTATGTGAACATACAAAATATTCTGCTGTGCTACCTGATGAGAAGTTTCAAGATCAACAATGTACATTGCAAAGTACATGGACGTCTACATATGAAGAGAAGACTTAAAGATCAACAATGTCCATCGCAAAGTTTGTAAACGTTTGTATGAACATCTTTTGTCCAGATTATTCTTCCACGATCATTGAATCTTTTCGAAGTTGCCAACCAAGAGGAGATGCAAGATGATTCTAGAAGATCCCTTATTCAGCTTGGAGAGCACGTAATTGAAGACAAGGCAGAGTTCTATACATGGAAGGATTTCTAACATGGTTCGAGTTTGATCTGGGTTCTAAAAAAGGAAAGTTTTCTTGTTTATTTCTGAATCAAATTTGGACTTATGTTCCCTTGTTTAGGCTATCTCTTTTCATTTATAAATAGCCAGGGGATCAGACATGTTAGATACGCAGAGAACACACCAAATAGGAGAACTGCAGATATTGTTTAAGTGCTCTAACTGTTTTGAGCCATATAGTTTCGGTAGTGTCTTAGAATAGAGATTAGTGTTCTAGTCATCGTATATTGAAACACACTTATTCATACACTGTCAAAAGGAGTCTCAGGAGAGATTTCATGTGGGAACTAGATAGGTTAGACATCTAGGTTGTGAGGGGATCTCACGATTTAATTTAGTGAAAGAGGGTGTATGGGTAGAAAGGGTAGCAAGTGACGGGAGGTCAGCTGCATGTAAAATCCTCAGTAAATGTGACACCGAAGTAGTGATTTGTTTCCCATAGACTTGAAAAGTCCCCCTGACGTAGATCGATTGATTGAACAGGGTTACCAAACCTCTGCGTGGTTTACTTTCTGCAAACAACATAAACGTTCACAATAACATTCTTTAACTTTATTGTGAACATATCTATAACGTTTAACAACTTTTCTGTAAACGTTGTGTAGACATATACTTCTGACACGAGTGTGCAATTCCAATGAGCATTATAAAAACAACATATCACCATTATGAAAATAGTTTGTTATCAGAGTATTGACATGATGAACGATTTATTAGCATTATTATGACGAGTTTTAGCAATATCAAATAAGATATTAACATTACTATGATTAGTTTTAGCATTATCACTATTTTTATATTTCAATTCGTTGTCTTATTTAATCTACAGATTATGTTGGCACCACTGTAGAGATTTCTCCTATGTTGTCTAAATTTTATATACCTGATTGCGAAGCATTTTTGAAGCAACATATACATCGAGATGAACATTTAAGAAGCAAACATCTACTTCTAATTATGTTCTAAAGACATTCCAATCAGTATTGAAAACCTTTACCATGGATCTTCTTCCATAATGGTATGGAACAATGGTATCATTGGGGTGGATGGAAGATGATGATGAATTAAACACTTATTATATGTCTCAAATTTCTAACTTTTTGAATAATTGTCATTTGTTTTAGAATTATCGTAATGCTTCTCAATTAACATTATTATTTCAATAGCATGCCATTAAAATATTAATATATGTCAAATTCATATTTTTGTTAACAGTGAATGCTTTTGTGGTGCTCTACTTTTGCAGTATATAAATGATACGATATGACTGCTAAAATTTGCATGTATCAATGTTAAACATAATTCTACCTCTGTTGTTATTTTCACCTTATGTGTATCATATTTTTCTAATACTAACGTTAACAAGAGGAATGATACTGCTAACACTATCGAATGATAATGCTAATATAATAAAATTCTAACAATGTTGTTCATTATTGTTTTATAATGTTCCTAATAAGTTTTTCCGCTGATGCTAACATTAGTTATAATAATGGAAAAATGAGCAATGATAAAGCTAAGACTAGCGAATGATAATGATAATACAATAAAATTCTAACGACATTGTTCATGGTTGATTTATAATATTCATGACAAGTTTTTCTGCTAATATTAACATTAACTATGATAATGTTAAAATTGATGAGTAATACTGCTAATAATACAAAATGTACCACTAAATCAGACAATTTCAACATCGTTGTTCATAGGCTAGGTTTTACATGTTCCTTGTAGTTTCCAAATGCTAATAAACAAAACAAAACTACTAATTCATCATGAAAGAATGTTAAAGAAGTCTCATAACGTTATCATTATCAATGTTAGTGTTAGCATTATCAATACTTATATTAATATTGCCAATGTCTTTGTTAGCATATGATTCTAGCTCTGTTAGCATTAACCCAGAAAATTCATTTTTTTAAATTTTGACCTTAATATTAACAAAATTACAAAAATGACACCGCATTTTTCTTATGTTCCTTTTATTTATAGCTATGCCATTGACTTTTTTCAACAAATCTAGACCATCCAATCTTAAAATTAAAGGGTGTGAATTGATTCTTAATTCTCATACCAGAGTTAATTCTCTCTGGAACCACTCCCTATATATATACATATTGTCCTCATCTCAATTCCTTTCAACAACCAGGGCGCGCGCGCACACATATATCATTAATAAAGTGATTGAAAATGAGCCTCAATTGGGTCGGAATGCCTACAAATACGTACAATATTGGGCTTCACTTAGAATATTTTCCAGTTCAAATTGTCGAATAGAATTAATTCCGTTTATGGATTAAATAAAATATCACTTGATTAATTTTGATGTCAAAATGGTTCATTTACTTTCATAGTATATACTTCAATATTTATTTGGATTTTTAACTAAGCTCAAAACATTGCTTGCTCTTACAGTATCTAAGCACATACTTAAATAACCCAAAATACTTGGGGTTCTAATTTTATAAAATTATTTCTATATATTAAATTTATAAATACTATATTTTTCGGAGTGTTACAATTATTAATTATAGTCTAATTAACTAATATTTTAATTTTAAAAAATATTAGTTAAGAATTTAATTTTAATTATAAAATGTTAATAATGAAAATTTAATAATTTAATTTTAATTTTAAATAATCAAAGACAATTATTTATATGAACATCTCCTTCATGAAAATAGAGTGCTAATATATTATGAATTATAATTGAATTAACTGATATTTTAATTTAACAATTTATTACTTAATAATTTAATTTTAATTTGTTTTAGGATGAAAATTGAGTAGAATTATCATATATTATTATATTCGAAGTAAAATATATCATGTATATTATATGAATCACCAAAATTCCTATACATCACTAGGCCCAATAGGCCCATCTATCCCATCAGACGGGTCGGAGTCAATGTGGGTCAACCCGTGTTGATCGGTGTTGACTCACCAAAAAAATGGTAAAATTCAATATCAATCTTTACACTAAAAAGTATCATTTCAAGTTAAAAAGTATCATTTGTATCATTAAAAAGTAACTTATCTGATACTTATTTTATATGAGTTTATATAGTTCAAATTGTAATTTTTCCGATTCCAATTAATGTTTAGAGTTTGGGAGGGGGGGGGGGGGAGTTTAGGGTTTTTTAGGGTTCATAGTCTTTTAGGGTTTTTTTAGTATTTTTTATGGGGTTTTGTTGTGTTTTTTTAGGATTCATATTTTTTGTAGGTTTATTAATCTTAATTAGGGGTTATATTTATTTTAAAAAATATTAAATTCATTCACTTTCATTTTAGGGTTCACTAATTCCATTTAGGGTATATATTTATTTCAAAATTATATTATTTTTTCAATTACCATTTTATATTTGTTCCGAAAAATTAAATTAATTATCGAGCGCAATGCACGAGCCTACGCGTTAGCGTCGGACGAGTACATTGCGTCAGTTGCCGAATTAAAAAGAATGAAATACTTTAATTTTAGGGTCCATTAAATCAATTTTAGGATATATATTTATATTTATTTTAAAAAATTAAATTAATTCATTTCAATTTTTAGGGTTCACTAATTGTATTTTAGGATATACAATTTGGTGGAGGGGGGGAACAAAAAAAAGAAAAAATTAAAAAAAATAATAAAAAAATCAAAAAATAATAAAAAATCGAAAAAAATAATAATATTTCAGATGCGCGTACCCCACGCGCCGCAAGTGGCCCGCGCACGTGAGGTCCACACATCTGAAATGGGGTATTTTCTTTTGGGCCACTAGCCTTATTGGGCCTGAGCCAGTCTGATGAGCCCAGACCTATACAACTGGTGCACAGGAGTGTACCTCTACATGAGTAATATAAAATGTATCTGATATATAAATTAGATTTGTCCCATCTGAATCAAAATATCTGTTATGGATGTTTAGCGCTGCTCTTTGACTGAAGGAGAGTTTATTCACC
Source organism: Perilla frutescens (assembly GCA_026008535.1). NCBI lineage: Eukaryota > Viridiplantae > Streptophyta > Magnoliopsida > Lamiales > Lamiaceae > Perilla > Perilla frutescens. Next base: position 21,866,067 of record BRKX01000004.1, read on the forward strand.
TCGTACAAAACCAATTAACATAAATAACTGAAATAAGGGATGCCCAAGTGAGTAGTAAACCACATAAGTGGACTATTACAATGGAGTATACTTTTCGACCCGGATCCATTACCAACTTGGCCCATTTAAGTATGATAAAGGCGACAACAAATACTAGGGTAATTCTATTCACAACCCCTATTTTTCTCCATACAACCCCCAAATTAATTAAAATACAAATATCTATTTTTTAGATATTTTTGCCCTCAAAGCCTCAACTATTTTAAAACCCTAGTCCCGGTGGGAATGACCTAGTGGTGGAGTGAGGTTTCTTGAAGATCAAAGGTGACGGGTTCGAATCTCCTCAATACCACAGGTTAAGTGTATGAGTAAAAAAAAAACCTAGCAAACTAAAATACAATCCCCACTATTTAAAAACTCTAGCAAACTAAAATACATTCCCCATTATATTGCACCCATTATTATTTTTTAACAAATGAACTTGTAACTATAAGAAAAGGTGTGCAGTGGTTAACCATCAATCACCTTCAAAAGATACGTAATTAAATTAGAGAATTATATAAAGTTATCAATTTGTTATGGAGACGCAAAAAAATAGGACACATCAAGAATACCAAAATTGGTATAATATTCATAATTCATTTGTAGAAGAAATATCTTAACAAACTTTAGTAAAACAATCCCAATTCTCTCTAGAAACATTATTTTAAAGCTTTTTTTTGGGTTTTTTATTTATTTATTTTGTATATGTGTCACTACAAAAAAAGCGGACTTTAGTGATGGATTTTCCCGTCGCTACACCGTCAATTTCCGTCACTAAATATGGATAACGACGGACTAACGATGGACACGGGCCGTCGCCGATTATCTCATTGTTAATATAGACTTGCGACAGATTTGGTGTATGTCGTCAGCGTAACGATGGACTACCGACGGCCTGTCCGTCGCCATTATGTGTCGTCGCCAGCTGGTCGGCCGATGGGGGTGATGCTTTACCGACGTACTGGCGAAGAGTACAGTCGTCGCTACTAGTGACGGAACAGGATCCGTCATTAGGTTGCCGGCCAATGATCCATCATTAGATCCCCCGGCTAAGGATCTGTCTTAGTAGCGACGGACAAAAATCCGTCGTTAGTTCTTTTTTTATTTTTATTTTTATTTTTTATTTTTTGTTTTATTTTTATTTTATTTTTAAATCTTCAAATTAATGAAAATGTAATATTATAAATGATATGATAATAATATTAAAAATATAATATATTAAATATTCAAATTCAAATTTAAATATATTAAATTACATCAAACTTAAAATTTAATTATTCTAAAAATAATAGTACTGTCACTGCTGATTGATCCCTCAACCCTTGCCTTATTCAGTACATTATTCTTTAGCTTTCGTAAGTATCTTTCGAATGGGTACATCCAGCGATATTGAACCGGACCAGAAATACGAGCTTCATCAGCTAAATGTACGGGTAAATGCTCCATTGAGTCAAAGAAGCTTGTAGGAAATATGCGTTCCAGCTTGCATAAAATTATAGGGATCATGTCATGCAAATGACACATATCCTCTACTTTAATGTTCGCAGAGGATAGATCCCTAAAAATTATACTCAATTCAGTGATTGCTTTCCCAACAGCAAGTGGGAGAAGTTCTTTAAATGCAATGGGTAGGATCCGCTGCATTAGCACGTGACAATCGTGACTTTTCATTCTATACATCTTCAGCTTCTGCATATCAACACATCTACTCATGTTCGACACATACCCATCTGGAAATTTCAGCTCTTTCACCCATTCACAGAAAAATTTTTTCTCAGCTTTTTCAAGCATGTAAGAAGCTTTGGCTGGGGTATTTACCCGTCCTGGCATCCCGTTTCAATTCAGGTCGATTGTAGTAGATATTCAATTTATCTCTTGATTTGGCAGTATCTTTTGTTTTTTCCGGGACATTCATCACTATATTAAATAGATTGTCAAACACATTCTTTTCAATGTACATGACATCCAAATTGTGTCGAATCAGTAATGAACTCCAATAAGGCAGATCCCAAAAGATACTCCTTTTCTTCCACCCACTGTTTTTCCTGACTCTGAGATTCACTTCATAACTTCCTAATTCTGTGACCTTCTTCAAGCCCAGCTCTTCAATCTCTTGCAGAAGATCAATCCCGGATCTGAGTTCTAGAGGTTCTGTAGTAACCACCTTGTTCCTGGTGAATGGCTTTTTATTCTTGCGAAATGGATGGTCGGCTGGTAAGAATTTTCAATGATTATAAAACCACGACTGCTTCCGACTACATTGAAGTGTGAAATCCTTAGAGTCGGTCATACAATACATGCAAGCTAATTATAACAGGCCATGAGGAATATTGCTGCCTAACACTGTAAGGAACATGTATTGTTCTTTCATACACATCCAAGGTAGAAGATTGTATGGCGTAATTATAACAGGCCATGAAGAATATTGCTGCCTTGATTGCCCGAAAAGTTGAAAACCATCTTTAGAAAGACCCAACCTAATGTTGCAAATTTCAGCTGCAAAATCAGGGAATTTGTCATTCAAATAAATTTCAGTTTAGTTACATGCTTTTAACTGCACACTAAGCACACACACAGCACTCCGAGCTAGCAGATCTTCTCAACTGATCTCTACATAGCATGGATGATATTTGCGAGTCAAAATGGGCCCAGAATATTCCGCATCTAAGTTCAGTTTTGTAATCAGTTTATTCACATCCCCCTCTCTGAACTGATTCTAACTTGCCCCGGGACCAACAAGTGGTGTCAGAGCGGTTGATTCTAAAGATCAGCCGTATCTACAGATCAACTGAATTAGATCTAGTCATCTGTGCTAGTCTGCAAGCTATGGGAAACTATAAGCTACCTATATTTTCAGTTGAGAACTACGATAACTGGAGCAGGAGAATGAAGGCGCATTTCTGCTAAATCCACGAGAATATGTGGAAAGTTATCAAGGATGGTCCAATCACGATTATGATGGACAATGAAGCCCATGTTGTTGATGTCAACCAACTAGCAAGGATCTCAAAGCCAACTCATCTTCTCATGGGTAATGAGAAGAAGTTGAAGAACCTAGAGTTCGTGGCCCAAGCCGCGTTGTTTCAAACTCTAGATGAAGATCGCATGAAGGACACAAAGAATTGCAGAACCGCCAAGGAGATATGGGACTTACTTGCAGATCTGTGCAAAAAGCCCGAAGCTATCAAAGAAAATAAGCTCCAACTAGCAGTCGACAAATATGAGTCCTTCAAGATGCACTCAGATGAGAACATCTCCAGCCTTGAAATAAGATTTCTTGGCATCATCAGTGAGATGAACAATCTGGGAAGAACCTATCCCAACAGTGAGATGAACTCCAAAATTCTGGAAAATCTCACCGAGGAATGGGATATGAAGGTGATTGCTACAAAAGAGTTAAGAGATTTGACAAGCACCATCCCAAGAGAACTCTTTGGTTCTCTTAAGGCTCACGAGTATAGCATAAACTGGAAAAGAGAAGCATCCACATCATCAGCCCAGGATACAGCTTTCTACGGTGAAAGAAATCGGTTTAGAGAAACTCGAGGAAGAAATGTCTTCCGGCCTAGAAGTTCTCAAGCCAAAGAACAACCAATCAGCTCCACTGACCGTAGAAGAGAAGCAGTGGAGAAGAAGGAGAGTCTGACTGAAGACATCAATGATCAAATCCAGTTAGTTGCCAAGCTACTAGAAAAGCTCAAGCGGATCAGACATCAACCATCAGTTATGCCTCAAACTGATGATGAGCCCATAGCTAAGAGAAATCAACCGCCTGCTGAACAAGCTAGGGCAGCCAATAGAAGCATAAGAGAATGCTTCCATTATCACAAGCAAGGGCACTACATTATGAGTGTCCAGAGCTCCCTGAAGATAAGAAGGCCAAGGTGAAGAGAAGCTTTTTCAAAAGAAAAGCTATTATGATGGCCAACTCAGAGAATGCCGTCCTGAATGACTCAGATTATCCATCAGGAATCGACTCCGACAGCTACAGTTCTGAAGAAGAGGTGTTGTTCTGCCTCATGGCTGACAACGAAGAAGAGGTTAGCACCAGCAACTCCTCAATCTCTTTTTATCAGATTCATGAATCTGCCATTGCTAGCAATGAAATAAATGAACAATTAAGAATGCTAGAGGACCAGTTAGCTGCTATTACAAGCATGTATTTACAACTGAGGGAAGAAAATGATGACCTAAAAGATAAGGTCAAAAGACTAAGAAGTGATCATGACAGAACTGAATCACTTGAGGCTCAGTCACCTGAATGTGATAAGTTGCAGCTTAGTTTTGATGAGCTAAGAGCTGAGAATGATAGGCTATGGCAAGAGTTCCATGAGAGAGAAAGGATTTCTCTCAGATTCAAAAAGGGAACTCAAACTCTTGATGAGATTCTAAGCCATCAAAGAGTTCAAACTGGTACTACAAGGTTAGGATACAACAGGTACACTGCCTCGGAGAAAGGAAAGACAGTCATTCAAACCAGTCAAGAAGGAATACTTCCTGGTTTTGTCAGACCTGCATCAATCCAACTAGTTGAAGAGACCGAAGGCGAGGGAAATGAAGGTATCCTTACAGATCTACCTAAAAAGTCTAACCAATCCTCTCAACTGAAAGTCACAGTCCAGCCATCAGTTTGACAGAGGAAGCCATATCAAAGAAGGCCAAAGGCTAAAAATAGGCAGTTTGCCTATCAGCAAAGGCCACCAGCTTAGCAAAGTCATCTAGCCTATCAACAGAGGTCGTCAATTCAGCCAAGACCTCTAGCTCATCAGAGACAGTTCAACAAAAATCACTAAACTTTCAAAGGCCCAAACCTCAAAACTGGCCTATGGTGAACAGAACAAACCGGTCAACTGAAGTAAGAAGAAATACTCAGTTTGGACCGCAGTCTTATCAGGATAGGGTATCAGTTCAGGAGAGAACTAGTCAGCCAAACCATCCTCGAAGACATCCAGGAAGTCAACCTAGAAAAGAAGCTGACCCAAAAAGAAATTGGTCACAAAGAAGAGCTAGGCAAGCTCAAAATCAGAGAGTTGTGATCGGGGTGATCTATCCTGATAACTCTCGACGCAGGTACAAATTAAATGACTCAACTCAGAGTAGGAGAGCTGAAAAGAGAGTGAAACTAAGCAGACGATCAAAGTCTGAAAACTCTCTACCTGCCATAAAGCTAAAAGTTTGGCAAATCTGGATCCCAAAACATCAAATTAGCAAAAAAAAACCCGATGTTGTACGGATTCCTAAAAACTAATCGTCTCTCTTGCAGAAAAAGGGCATCCTATCAAAGAAGAGGACCAACGAGGTTTGGTACCGAGATAGCGGGTGCTCAAAATACATGACAGGAGACAAGGAGGATCTAGAAGGATACAAGGAGAAGAAAGGCCTATTAGTCACATTTGGAGATAACTCCAGAAGCTAAACCGTTGGTGAAGGGTTCGTGGTCAAAGAAAACGTGATAGTCAATGGAGTCTCCCACGTGGAAGGGTTGAAGCACAAACTGCTCAGCATCAGTCAATTATGTGACAATGGATGTACTATTGATTTCAGTCGAAGCTCGTGTGACATCAATGATAAGTCAACTAGAGCAATCCTCCTAAATGGAGTAAGGAGAGGCAACATGTATGTTGTTGACTGGTCAAATGGATATGGAGAAGCTTACTTTCTATCAAAAGGTTCAATAGAACCAAGATGGCTATGGCATCGATGACTCAATCACCTCAACTTCAGAACCATCAATCATCTAGCCAAGAAAGATCAAGTAGATGGGCTTCCTATGGAAATTTTCAAGAAAGTTGGCATCTGCAGACCATGCTAGAAAGAGAAGCAGGTGAGATCATCATTCAAAAACAGAAGTCATCCTCCAGGGACAACTGCTCCCCTCCAGCTTCTAGACATAGATCTATTTGGGCCAGTCAAACCACCAATGCCCAAAGGAAAAAAGATTCACTCTGGTAGTAGTTGACGACTTCTCAAGATACACATGGGCAGAGTTTCTCAGAAGCAACAATGAAACCTACGCCAAGCTATCAATGATGATCAGAAGGCTGCAAACTGAAAAAGAAAAATTAGTTCAACGAATTCGTTCAGACAATGGAACTGAATTTGTTAACCAGCAGATAATCAATTTTCTCAGTGAACTGGGAATAACTCACGATCACTCAGGTGCCAGAACTTCACAGCAAAATGGGGTTGCTGAAAGGAGAAATCGTACACTCAAGAAAGCAGTTCGAGCAATGATAGCTGATGCCAACATAGCAGAAGGTTACTTGGCAGAGGCAGTCAACACTTCGTGCCACACTCAAAATAGAAGTGCCATTGTCTGCACACATGACAAAACACCCTATGAGCTCTACAAGGGTCGTAAGCCATCTATCTCATACTTCAAAGTATTTGGCTATAAATGTTATATTCACAACAATGACAAAAGTCAATTGAAGACTTTCAGTGCCAAAGCTGATGAGGGAATATTTCTTGGTTACAATTCCACACATGGTCAAGCTTATAGAGTGTTCAATAAACGAACACTAATTGTGGAAATAACTTGTCATGTTGTCTTTGATGAGTTTTCCAACGAGTACAGAGTAAGGAGGTACTCAATCCATCAGTTCAAATAAGCAAAACTGATAACTCACAGGACTATGTGAATCATACAATTCCAGAAGAGTTTGAAGTTGGGTTTGAAGATCAAGAAAATGAATCGAGAATTAGACCAGCTGAAAGCACAGCTGAGGGCGATCAAACGAATGGAGAAAATGATCATGCTGAGATCTTCAACCCCACAACTGAAGCATGGGGAAGAACTGATGAGGAAAAGGGACAAACTAAAGATAAGACATTAGAAGATGTCAATATAGAGTACCCAACTGAACATCCAGCTGAGGAGAGCCTACCCAAATGGCTCAGAAACCACCCAGCTGACAGAATAGTTGGAGATCCAAGAAGTCGGGTTCAGACTAGAAGTTCAATTGAGCATGCTCTCTTCACATGCTTTATATCCCAAACTGAACCGACAAACATTAATAAAGCTCTTGAAGACGCAGAGTGGATAATTTCCATGTAAGAAGAGCTTAACCAGTTTACAAGAAATGATGTGTGGTTTCTTGTTGATAGGCCAAAAACCCAGAAAGTCATCGGAACTAAGTGGGTTTTTCATAATAAACTGGATGAACAAGGCGTCATCACAAGGAACAAGGCAAGATTGGTAGCCAAGGGATACTCTCAAAGTGAAAGAATCGACTTTGATGAGACATTTGCACCAGTTGCAAGATTGGAGGCTATCAGACTGTTCCTTGCCTATGCGGCTCATAACAATTTCACGGTCTATCAAATGGACGTGAAAAGTGCTTTTCTTCAAGGAATGCTCAAGGAAGACATGTACGTCGAGCAACCATCATGATTCGAGATTGGAGACCAAGTCTTCTAACTAAAGAAAGCACTCTATGGGCTGAAGCAAGCGCACAGAGCCTAGTATGAAACCCTCACTACATTCTTGCTCAAGAATGGGTTTCAAAAAGGAGTCATTGATCGCACTCTATTCAGAATAGAGTGATCATCGGAGATCTTAATGGTTCAAATCTATGTGGATGACATAATATTTGGATCAAAGAGTAAGGATCTCTTCACTCCATTCGCACAACTAATGCAAAGCGAATTCGAGATGAGCATGATTAGAGAAATGACCTTCTTCCTAGGACTCCAAGTGAAGCAGCTCCAAGATGGGATATTTATCAGTCAAGCCAAATACACAAAGGAGCTGGTTAAGAAGTTTGGAACGGATAAGGGAAAAACTATCAAGATTCCCATGAACACATCAGTTCAACTGACTCTCGATGAAGAAGGAGAATCAGTTAGCCAAACTCAATACAGGAGCATCATCGGTTCGCTTCTCTATCTAACTGCAAGTCGACCAGACATTTCATATTCAGTCGGCTTATGTGCACACTTCCAAGCCAATCCGAAGAAAAGTCATCTTGAAGCAACAAAGGGGATTATCAAATACCTTAGAAAAACCATAAATCTCGGATTATGGTATCTCAGGGATGACAACTTGAGTCTAACCAGCTATTCAGACTCAGACTTCGGGGGGGTGCAAGATTAATCGGAAGAGTACCAGTGGAACATATCAGTTTCTTGGTCATAAACTGATATCCTTGTTCAGCAAAACGCAACACTTAGTTGTAACGTCGACAACTGAAGCAGAATATGTAGCTGCTGGTAGCTGCTGTGCACAGATACTCTGGATGAAACAGCAGTTGAAGGATTATAAGGTTGAAACAGACAAAGTACCTATCTTCTGGGACAACAACAGTGCTATTGCTATTTCTCAGAATTCAGTTTTGCATTCGAGAACAAAGCATATTGACATCAGGCACCACTTCATCAGAGATCACATTGAAAAGAAGGACATATGCATCCAATATGTCAACACGGAGAAGCAAATTGCTGACATCTTCACAAAGCTTTTGCCAGAGGCAAGATTTATGGAGCTTTGTATCCAATTGGGGCTTTTGGAAATAGTGTTAGAAGATGAAGATGATCAAATTAGGAGAATGCAAAGAGCAATCTCAACCGATGAGAAAAAGATAACAGAAACTAAAACTGAAGGTGCATCAGTTCAGTCAGCAAGAGATATCAAAACTGCTCACATCATCAGTTAAAACAAAAATCAAGCTGAAAAAGCCTGCAAACTGATGAAAAGCATGGAAGCTGAGAAATCAAAAGGCAATGACTGATCAGATGCTCAATCAGTTCACAATGGTGAAAACAGCTCGTGATCATTTAGAGCAAGCAGCTGCACCAGAGGGAGAGCTGGAAGCCAACTTAGTAAAAGGAAGAGCTAAACTAAAAATATCTCAGTTGAAGCCGGTCATGCCAACTGGAGATTGCCAAATGTAGCCAAATCATCTAATGACGTCAGCAGTTCAAAGCCACGCGGAAGCACCAGAAGAGAGAACTTCAAATAGATAAGTTTGAATTTACTTTTTGATTAAGTGAAATGGTAAAATGACATGTTATACTATTGTTACCGTTGGACCCACCATCTCTCTTCAATTAAAATCACAACGGATAAATTTGAGAATTAATCGACGGATTAATCGAAGCCGTTCAAAACAAGCTCCCCTCAAATCCTAGTTACCATTGGATTTACCATGAATTTTAAAGGTTATAAATAGATTGGCCGAACTTCCTTTCAGCCCACTCAAAAGCCTTCAAGAATTCACTCAAAGAGCCTAACATACATAGTTTTCATTCCTTTCAAAAGCCTCAGAAAACTCTCCTCAAATTCTCAAATGGCTCAATTCTCTGCTAACCTTCACCGAAGACTTCACAATTTCAGACTTTCCGGTGAAGACTGAGAAGCTTTTCGTAGAGACCTAAATCATGACAAAATACTCAGTCCAGCCAATAGTAGGCAATTCACCAATTTCTCATTATTGGGAGAATCAATTCTCACCCTAATTAAAATTGCAGGGCTGAAAAACTTCACTGAAAGCACTCCCTCTAAGGTATATCCAGAGGCTGTTGCAGAATTCTTCCTCAACTCATTTAGTGAGAAAGGCTCCACAGTTATCAGAAGTGAAGTAAGGGGTATTCAAATTCTTATTACTCCTTCCGTATTTCAAAGGATCTTTGGGTTGTCAGATGAAGGAGACAACCTAGAAGAAACTGAAGTGAACAACAGACACTGCTATAATAGATGGACAACAATCTTTGCTTCAGAACACTCTCACATCAACCATTACATATCCAGATCTCAGAAGGAATTTCAGGTTAGCCACTGTGGCTACACAAATAATGGTAGGATCGTGTGAAGGTCACAATGAGATGTCAGACATAAAATACAAGATTTGCAATGCCATCTGGGAAAGTAAAGGAATAAACTGGTCCTTATTTCTCTTCAAGTAGTTGAAGAAGTTCATAGACATTGTGGAAAGAGAAACAAACAACGAGTTATGTTTTCCACAAAAGATGTACTATATCAATCGAATCAATTTCATTCTAGAAAAACTGATTCCGGACTTATTGGAGGATGAAGTTATTCATCAACCAGTTGATCCTAATGATTTCATCCCAACAATAGGAAGAACAACACTATCTCCAATAGTGATCAAAGAGCTGCAACCACGATTGAGGAAAAAGCTGATTCCAACCGTTCCCCCAGCAGGGTGGAAGGAAAAGATAAGATAATGGAATCAGAGGTCTAATCTAACACTAGCTCAAATGATATCTTTCATAGATATCAATCTCCTGAAAAACAGGATGAGGGAAGAAAGACTCCAGAAAGGGTCCAATTGAGTGGAGAACAGTATCACCAACTCACTATGAGACGGTTGAAAAACCAACTGCTAAGCACCAGACTGCAAAGCATCAGCTGGATGCTAGAAAAGAAACTGGAGAACATCCGCTGAGTGGAACGAAGACTCAACGAATTGATCATCAAAAGAAGAGACAGCAACACGGCAAGGTGCCAAAGCTGTACAGAAAATTGATCAAGAAAATGAAAGATCAGGTAAAACTGCTCTCTGAGTCAATATTACAACTGGAGATCTTTTCTGGAACAGTTGACTCTGAGGAAGACTCCTCCATCAGTGAGGATACATCGGACAGTTCCAGAAAAGGAAAGAAAAGAAGAACTGATGATAAGAAGGACTAGAGGCCATCAAACTGATGAGAAGCTCCAGGAATAGGACCTCTTGTAATTCCCATTTCATGTCTTTTCAAAAAAAAAAAACATTTTGCCTTGAAATTGCAAATGTCTTGTCAAGCATTTACTTCGTACCTTTCCCCCATTGAAAATCTGATAAAGGCATTTAAAACAAACAAACAAAAGCAAGGGACACAAATTTTTCAAATATGTATGAGTATTCATTCATTACTCATAAATCAATTCAGATCTAGTCCCCTTTCCTTGCAAAAAGAGAAGAGACATACTCATTTCCCAATCTTCTTCAAAAAGTCTCTCTCTCTCATCCCTCTCAAGAATTCTAGCTAAATTTTCTTCAATGGCAGAATTACTTAGTTCCCCCAGTTCTTTCAAGAAATAAATGATGAGAGATAAATTCCTTGAAAAGAAGAAATTCTAGGATATACTTTAAAATTCAAACGACCAAAATCTGCTTGTTTCCCTTCACAAGACAGGGATTCTTCACTACCTGGAAATACTGCCTAGATTCTTCAGACAAAGTTAGGTGTGTGAATTTCTTCTTCAAGCACAAACTAGTGCTGATGGCAAGGAGATTACATCTGTAACAGCTCGGTCCGAATGGGGACGGGGTGTTATTAAGGGATTAATGAATAAGGATGAGAGATTAACGAAGAAGCTTAGGAATAAAGATACACTTTGAAGATAGATAATGATACTTGGGCTTACTTGATTAAGAAGGAAGCATGCTTTCAACGAATTAAAACGGCTAACTAATCAGATACCATCAAACATAAGCCCTTCTATAGGCGAAAGGAAAATATATTCGGAAAGCGGAGTAATCTTAATATGCATCTTATATATATATAAGCATGTTTGTAAATATTCTTAGAATCTTTGACATTCATAATGGAACTTAAACGGAATTAAAAAGAGTGTATCAGAGTAGCAGAAATATCATGGGATTTCAAAAGAGATTCAGATAATAGCAAAATAATCTTGGCAGCCAACCCACATCCACAGCCACCAACATCCTCAGCATCTCAACCTGAAAACATTTGAAAAAGAGGGGGCATGAGCACTAATGTACTCAGTGGGTTTTAGCAAAAATACTTTAATAACTTCAAGATATCCAATAATTAACTGACGGTATATGGAGAGCAAAACGCAAAAGCCCACTCCATATCCATAAAACCTTTTTCTTTTCTTTTGGGCCCAACTTGGCTCAAACCTGATGTCAACTGCACCCTTAGGCATGCCATAGGATAGAAGAGAGGTTACCTCAAATATCCGAATGAGTTTGTGAGGGAAATAACCCAGCAGTGACTCCCTTAAAAGTTCTGAGCTCAAACTCTGCTTAAGTGAAATGTTAAGTTCCTTCCTTCCTTAACTTTGCTATCAAACCAATCCTAGAGCACTTCTAGGTACTAATCCTTTGATATAACATGATCTCGGCCTATAAGGGATTTTACGCTACCTTAACAAGGCAATCCTTAATCCTTAACTATACGAGCTTTAACAAGTATAAACATTCGTATACGAGAGATAAACGTAAATAAATACGAATTGTAACTGAAGACAATTCTAAATATCTCATGCTAAGTATAAACAATACTTTAACATTTCTAGCATTTCTAACATTCTAAAGATGCTTGAGAACTCAATTATAATATAATCTCTTCCTTTCCTTCCTTCCTTGTACAAAGATCAATCATGCAGAGTAAAAATTGCTTTATTGGATATCTCATTTGCCCTATATGCTTCTAGAGCTTATTAGCTCAAACTTTAGATGAGTATAGATTTACCCACCTCGATCACAGTGCAGAAGATGAGGTAATGAGTTGATGATCCCTCTTCGAATTCCCACGAGGCTCACTTCCTCCTACAAAAGTCGAATTATCGACTTAGCAACCTACTTCGAAGATTTCTAACTAATAACATGGAATTAAATAATACCCATCTTAAATATCCCTACTTAGGACTTAATCATGGATAGCATGACTTTAGGACTTTATAAAGATCCGAGAAGGATTTATTTTAATTAAGGAACTTCTCGACTTGATTTCTTAATTTTTAGACGGAAAATAACTTTGAATAACTTACTCGAAATATATCGGAAATAACTTGAATGCTTCTCTAAAATTTAAACTTGAAAATAGCTTGGAAATAACATGATTTGAAAAGCTCGAAAAGCTCGGGAAGAGGGTACGAAAATAACCGAAAAAAGAAACAGCGAAAAACAACACGGGGAAGGGGGGGCGCCGCGGCGCACATGTGGGCCGGCGGACAGCCCCCCGCCACGGCACATGGTGTGCCGGCTGGCACCCTAGCCCTAGCGGGCTATGGAGGCTGAGGGGGGTGTGGCGCGGCTGCGCACCCCCCGCCCCCACAAGGCTCTTCCCTTTCTCTCTCTTCAGCCCAGTTCTGGGCAATGTTCAACTGGGTTCTTCGTGTTCATTGATTCTTTCGACGAACACGAAGAACACTTAACCCGGAATTTCTTAAAAACAACATACTTGAAATTAACATGCAACAACATGCTTTAACTTCAAAAAGAATTTTGGCATTATAACAGCATAAACACGATAATCCTCCTTAATAATTTGAAAAACGACGAAATCTCTTAAATATAGTTTGAATAGAATTTAACGGAATAAATGAGGTTAATCTTAAGAATAATAACGACATGAATAAAGCGAGAAATATAACGTAAACATTATTATCTTGGAACTTCAATAAAAATCAAAATACAACTTACACGAGCAATAATGAAGAACGCGAAGAACGTAAAGAACGGAAAGTAAATGCGGAATTTAAAAGACGGAAAAGAAATGGAGTCGAGACCAACGAACAAGAATGGACGGGGTTTGGTGTGTCGAAGGAATGTGGCTAGCTCGGTGTCTCGTCGTGTCGCAACGGCAGCAGAGCCGCCTACTATGACCCAACCGCATCCCTAGCACATTCCCTCACCGCATCCCTTCCATGCCATTACGCTCGTCATCTTGAAGAACACTCACGAAGAACGTTTTTTACTTCAACAGAACTTTCTCGGCTTTAAAAGCTTCTCACTCTCTCGATTTAGAAATGAATGGCTGGTAAATGAGCAAATGAAAGGTAAAGCGGTGGTTCTTTATTTATAGGAGAAGCTTTGGCTTCCCTTGGAAGCCATTGCAGTGCGGAAATACTGCAAAAGTTACCCTGGGTTCAGTTAAAAGCTGTTTTATTTGATGTCGAGGTCCAAATGACTTCAGACACGAAATCTAAAAATACTGAAAAACTCATTGGCTCGAATACTAGTGAACCAACTTGATTCATGAAGAAGATGGGATCATCAAAAGAAAGACGAGAAAAGATTCCCTTTTTGGAATTACTTTTTACTATTCACTCACACTGACAGATTTTGCTCCCGAGCGTTCGATTGACCTCAAAATGGAAATCCGTGAACGCCAACGGAATCCTTGAGTCATTTCCCATAAGAGGTGCCTGACAGAACTAGACTCAGATCAATGAGGAGGATTTCGTAAATTTCTCAAAACACGAACGCACGCAAAAGTTACTATTCATTCACCTTTTAAATACGTTTTTCATCACCGGGAACTCAAATGACTTCAGATTTAAAATCCGAAAATACGGGCACACTCCTTGAGTTAAAACCTTTCTAACGAGACCACGAATAGCCATAAAAGAATTAAGATCATATTTTCCGAAAAGAAGGTTTTCATGAAAACTGACTCTTAAAGTCGTGACTGATATCCAACCTTAATTAATTTATTTTAATTTTTTTCCTTAATTAATTAATTAACATTAACAATTCTCTTAAACCTTATCCAAAAATCTGGCGTGTTACAACATCAGTTATCCACGGCCGACCAATCAAGCTAATTGAAAGAACAGTTGCTGAAGGTTTTTAATTTCCAAGGCAAGGTGCAACCGTTCAAGAGTTGGGTGAAGCAGCTGAACCATACTTTTAAAAATTTCATCCTCGAAATTAGCCTAACATTTCTGTTACATTTGGATATCGAGCTAAGATATCAACTTTTTTCTCCCAAGTGGCCTCTTTAGGTCCATGCCTACTCCATTGAACTTTTATTAAAGGAACCTCACGGGTTCGAAGAGTGTGAACTCTTCTATCTAACACAGCAACTGGGACTTCTTCATACGACAAGTCTTGGGGCCAAATCCGGAGGTAATGCTAGGCGATAGGCCACATCACCTATTTTCTCTAGAATCTTGAACGGTCCCACATAACGTGGCTGCAACTTACCTTTCTTCCCAAATCTAACAACTCCTCTCATTGGTGCAATCTTCAAGAATACCTTGTCACCAATCTCAAAGCTCACATCTTTTCTCTTTACGTCGGCATAAGATTTCTGGCGATCTTGAGCTATCTTGATCCTTCTTCTTATCTTCTCGATTACTTCCACCGTCTTCTCAATGATCTCGGGACCTAAGAATCGACGCTCTCCCACTTCATCCCAATGAATAGGAGATCTGCACTTTCTCCCATACAATGCCTCATACGGGGCCATTCCAATCGATGCTTGGAAACTATTATTATAAGCAAACTCCACAAGTGGCAAGTGGCTCTCCCAACTTCCACCAAAATCAAGAACACATACACGAAGCATGTCCTCCAACGTCTAGATGGTCCGCTCAGATTGAACATCGGATTGAGGATGGTACGCCGTGCTAAACCTCAACTGTGTTCTCATAACTTCTTGCAGACTTCACCAAAATTTGGATGTAAACCTTGTGTCACGATCTGATACTATCGACACAGGAATGCCGTGAAGACATACTATTTTATCGATATAAATCTAAGCTAATCGATTCATGCTAAATATCATCTTCACCGGAAGAAAATGAGCAGACTTGGTCAACCTATCGATAATAACCCAAATTGCATGATGACCTCTCACTGACCATGGCAATCCTACCACGAAGTCCATTGCAATGTGCTCCCACTTCCACTAGGGAATCTCGAGTGGATTTAACAATCCAAAAGGGCATTGATGCTCGGCTTTTACTTATTGACAAGTGATACACTTCGATATGAATTGGCCAATTGACCTCTTCATATTTCTCCACCAGAAAACCATCTTCAAGTCCTTGAACAATTTCGTGTCTCCTGGGTGCACAGAATACGGTGTATTATGTGCTTCTTCAAGGATCTCCCTTTTGAGCTCTTCATTCTTCGGCACACACAATCTTCCTTCAAAGAATAATGTGCCATCATTCGCAATGGCAAACCCTTGAATAGAACCCTCCAATGCACTCTTCTTCATTTTGCATAAGAAAGTGTAACACCCCGTATTTTTGAATTTCAGATAAAGAAGTTTTCTAATTATATTAGAAGACTAAAGAATTATTTTGAAGCTAAATAAAGTAAAATCGATGTAAGACGCAACTCTAGGTGTCGTTTTCATGAAAATACGATCAAACAAAATTCGGGTTATGGTCAATATTGGATTCCGTTGAAAGGGGTCGACTCGAAGAATCCGCCGGTTCTCCCGGAATTTTATTCCGAGGTAAATCGAGTTCCCGGCAGTTAAAAGGGTAAAAAGTAAAAAGGATGAATAGTGATTTTTGACTCGTTTTTAATTTCGATCTTTTTCGAAATTCCGATCGTTATCCTGAGAAATTGTTAGGCAAGGTTCCTCAATAGGAAACAGGCCAACGAATCCGCCGGTGTTCCCGAATTTTTAATCTGAAGTCAAATGAGCAAACGGTAGTGTCCGAAGCGTCGTGAATAGTGATTTCCAGATGGCTGGAAAAATGAATCTTTCTTCGTTCGTATATCAAACGACCATATCGGCCGATCGTTTTTGGTCGACTTGATAGGAAATAAATCAAGGAATCTCCCGGTGTCCTTACTTTTTGTGTACGAGGTCAAATGAACTTTCCTTACAATAAAACAACTTATGAATAGTGTTTTTGAAAAAGTAATCGCGTTCAAACTAACTTTATCAGTATTTTATATTCGAAAAAGCAATACCCGACCCCCCCAAGCTTTTGCTATAAAAGGGGCAGCCCCCTTTCATTATTTTCCATCCCAAATCGAGTTAGCAACTCTAATTAGAAAGTGAGTCGAGCGTTCTTCGAGTTCTTCGTGTTCTTCGAGTGTTCTTGAGCGGAGTCGAGGTTCGAGTAGAGTTTTGAGGTACGAATCGAGTCGGGAAGGAGCCGGGGAGGAGGGACTGCCGGCAGGGGGCAGCCACCAATGGCCGGCCGCAGGCGCCGCCGCCGGAAATCGCCGCCGCTACTGGGGTCGCCGCCCGCCGCCAGCTGCCACCTTCCAGGAGCTCGTTTCGGTCCATTTCTCATCCTTTTAATCTAAAATTTTATTATGTCGTGTATTTAAGTGTGCTCTACGTTTCGTCTTTTGACGTCGTCTCCATCCGGTGGCCGGAAACCGGCGAAATCGCCGGAAAACGTGACTGGGTCATGAAAAACCGGCCAGAATCTGTTTTTCGCCGTTTTCACCCATTTTCGCTCATCAAATCGAAAAAGTTTGAGTATGAAAGTTGCTCCAAAAATTATTCTCTATAAAACTACCAAGTTTCGTAATTTTTTGACGAGTTTTGATGAATCACGATTTTTAAAAGTAGACAGTTATTTTTATTCCGGAAGCATGTGTTATCGAAAAATTCTAAAACTTCTCAACTATAGTCTTGGCATATGTAGGATCATCCAAGATTAATTTCATAATTTTTGAACGGTTAAAAAGTGTCCTAGCGGAATCTCGAAGTTAATTAAGTAAAATGTCAAATTTTGGAAAGAGACCTCTGTCAAATATTTTTAGTCCAGTAAATCAAGAATATTATTTTGGAATTTTCATCCTTGTGTGTTGAGTTTATACGAGGTCGTTAGAGTCGCGCAGTCTATTTTTAAATAGAATAATATTAAATATATATAGTTAAATGCTCCAAATATAGTAGATAAATTCCGAAAATTATAGTAGTTGTTCTAAGGCATGCACCAACATTGTAGGACCCATGGAGCCCGTTGGAAGGAAGGAAGCAAACCCGGAAGCTGTCATACCACCGCCTGCTCGTCAGCAAGGTGGGTTTATTTTAAAGAATAAATACAATTTAAGAGTAATAACTCTTTAGAAGCATAATAGACAATTTAGAAATATCCAAATAAATATTTTATGCTCTATCTGTTTAACGTCGCTGTTATAGGAGGAATTATAGAATATTGTTACGCTATGAGATAGGATATTATTGAAATATTATTAGAATATTATTGGAATATTATTTGGATACTGTGACTAGGATATGAGAATACTTGTGGAATAGTTGTATAAGCATGATTAAGCTATGATTTAATTGTTAAGTTTTATGAGGTATTATTGGATGATGATGAACTTAACTGAGATAGGCTTGTGCTAGAATCTTGAATTTTATAGTGCAAGTAATTATTAAACATAGGCAGGACTGTACACCCTTGCAGCTGTGATGATTATCACTAAAGGTGTCACTGTGAGGTAACCCCGCACATACACTGTGACCGGATGTCACTATAAGGAGTCACTGCTAGGCGATCCCTAGCATACTCAGGGTCAATGCTAGGTAGCCCCTGGTATACTCTCCTCGGATTAGCGAGGTAACCCCTCCCTTTTCCTACCAGCAGCATGCTACATAGTGCAGTAGACGGCAGACTGAGCAAAAGGGATCCCAAAAGAGAAGAAAAGGTTTGCAGATATGGGAAGGGCTTTTGCGTTTTGCTTCCTATATGCTGTGTATTATTTTTGGATATTTCATATTGTAAATTGAGTTCGAAACTTACCCAATGAGTGCATTAGTACTCATACCCAACTCTTTTCAAAATGTTTTCAGGTTGAGATGCTGATGTTGGTGATGTGAGCTGATGGCGGGGTTGACTGGGATGCCTCTTATCTGGTTATCTGAATAAATTACTTCTGCTAAGTTTTCTGCTGAATACTCTGATAATCGTATTTAGTACTTGAAATTCGAACTTGTTTATAGCATGTCCAGAAACTACTAGTACAATGATGTCTGTTCTAAATAAATAATTGCTTAAGGGATGAAGCCCTTTTTATTGAAATACCAACTGTTCCTTTATTCGCTTTGACCTATGAAGAGGTCTCATTGAATCGCATGTTGGTATCTATTTACTTTTCTGTCGACCTATGAATGGGTCTTACGTGTTTTTGACTCCGTCCTATGAAAAGGACCTTCTTAGTCAACTCTGATAAATAGATCATTACTTGTTGGTATCTATTTATTGCTTTACTCTGTCCATGTACGGACTATTGAATGTCCTGTTATCTCAAAATACACTCTTATAAACCGTTATTAAACGGGGATTTGCTCTAGTTACAGAGGTTATGCTGCCCAAATTTCTGGGGAATATAACCTATTCTTGCTTCCAATAACTATTTTATTTAACTAATAATTATTCCAAATCCTATTCTTTTTAAGTGACACCCCCGTCCTCCATTTATTATCCTTTTCGGGATCGGGGTGTTACAGAATGGTATCAGAGCAGGCTTGCAACTCTGCAGACCTGTCTCTTTGGTTGACTATATGACTATGTTTTTATTTGAGTTCGACTCTGTTTTAAAGAACCCACTCAGCAAGCCACAGCTCATCATCACCTCGCATCTTCAACAAAGTTCAAAGGTATGGCAAAGTAAATTATTTGATTAAATTGTTATAAAATTTCAAAATACATGTTGACAAGGAAAAAAAAAGGGCAAAGTAAAGGTAGTCAATTTAAAAAAAAATGATGATTGAACGTCATTTATTGTGAAAATTTTATGGACCTACGAAAAATCTTTTGGATAAGATATAGGTCAAATGCTTATAAAATTGAAGTCGTTATGGATCCGTCCAAACAACAAGTGAAAATCAGAGTTTTCTCAAAATATTATTTCCTATAGACTTCGAAAAATTTGGTGTATAAAAAAAACAGAGAGAGAAGGAAAACAAATGTGGTTAATATAAAAGTCTAAATGATGATTTATAAACCTTCTCTTTGGGAAAGAATTGATCTACTGCTCTTAATTGTCGAATTAGTAAAATGCCTTGAGAATTTGCTGAGGATAGGTTAATTATAGATAGAAGAAAGTAGTGAAAACATAGACTATAGTGAGCTTGAACTAAGGAGAATTTTAGGTCTCCCATTTAGGTTCTGAAGAACTTAGACTGATTAAGATATCCGCTACAATGGCTAAGCCTAGAGGATTATCCAAATGACGAACTTGCCACGAGGCTCTTTTGAGAAGGTTGATGCGTTCTACAATCTCAGCAAATTGGAAATGAAGAGATGCTATTGCAAATGCCAAGTTTTCAAATGTTGGTCTCAAGCCATAAATGATTGAAGAATAATTAATTTAAAGGACAATTACCAGACGTGGGATCTACTGCAGTATGGAAAATCTAACATCAACTTTTTCGGATAAAATATATCTTGTGATCCAGCCACATCAGCAAAGGATGAAAATTTATTCCACATTACGAAAGCTCTCACGACATATTGGATGACCTAGCTAGTCAAGATATGACACATATTCAAAAGATAGATACTTGTGGACAGAGGAAGAGATAACCACCTCGACTGCAACTCGACCATATGTACCTTTAAAGGCTCTTCACCAAGTAATCCTTTGAGTCCCGGGAAAATGCTAAAGTTAGACTCTTTCGAGTCCATTTAGGTCCTTCTTCCATACCGCTCTTATGGTTAAGAAGCAATCTCCAGTTTATTGTATCCTTTGCTCAGAGAAGCTAGTAACAGTTCAGTCGACCCATGATATTTCGTTCTTTGATAGCAGTGTACTTAGGAAAAGAGTGGACGACTTTTTGATAAAGAAGTAGGAGTCGTGTGAGATTATTAGACCTAGTTTTCGATAGGTTAAGCCATCAAGAATAGTAAGCTGTCAGAATATTTTGAATATCCGTTAACCCATCGATCTATCCACTCAATTGTTCATATATTCCTTGATTATTCCTCCTTCAAAAAAAAAAACTGTCATCCCTTACTTGAGATCCTTCATTTGTTAATGGTCAGTAATGACATTGTTTGGTCATACCATATTGACACCTTTTTCTAGAAACTATCAGTGTGGTTTTCATTCACTATGTGTTGATTCAATTTGTTATTCCTGTAAAGACTTCCTAGTTGTGGAAGCTTCTTGTGATTAAAAGCCTTCGTAAAGAGGAAAATTCTTTCATTACGATTTATGTCCTTTTCTACAGCCCTCTATTTTGAGAATATCTTGTGGGCATAAATCCAAGATCTCCATACTTGGATAAATTTTATTCGTCCCAAAATGTGCTCCAAATTGGTAAATCAATTCGTGAATTACGCTTGAAAATTTCTAAAATTAGTCCTTTCCAATAACGATTCCTTATTCAAAATGGCACTTGCAAAATGGCTCGTTAATTGTTCTTTCTAGATGCGCCTTGACTTTTCTTGGCCTTTTAGCACATTTGTTCATCTTCACTTCTAAGGTGATAAATGTCTTAATTATGATTACAAAGCCTAATAATTATTCAATTCCATGACTTCTTAAATTACCCAATGAGAAGTTATGATTTAGCTAAAGTCCTCATTTGGAGGCATTCGTTTCTCTTTTACCTGTGTATCTAAAATATGAGTGTTTAAGCCTTTGAATAGGAAAAGTAATAGAAATGATCTTCCTGTATGTTTTCCTGAAAATAAGTAGTCGAAATTTTTATTGAAGGAACAAGGTTTGAACCGATGCTGGTAATGTTATTTAAGATCGAAACCCTCCCATTTTAGTGGACTAGGCGATGCAATGAATGCCAGAAAGTGGGTTCATTCCCTAAAGCGAATCTTTACGTTATAGCTTGAATAGACAAAGATAAGCGCAATATATCTTCTTCATGCTTTCAGACGATGTTGACCACCAATGAGAGACAGTTAGATGAGCAATAATCATGAAGAGATAAGAAAAGTTCAATAGGGGATGTTTCGAAGATGAGTTATTCCAGGAATGCATTCGTGATTTCGAGAGCAATAATTGAGCTTGATCATACGACTACCAAGACACGCTTCACCGGATGTGAGTAGCAAGAAGGCTAGTGAAATTTGGAAGACACTTAAAATCTTTTATCGCGATGACTTATAGAGTAAGAAGAAGATGTGAAGGAGTTGTGGTCACGACCACGCTGGAAATCGAGGTCACCTTCAGTAGCTGGGATTAAAAACAGGATAAAGCTAAGAATGCCTAGGGATAAGTGATTCCTTAGGATCAAGATGAATTGCTTAAATCTGGAAATAAGATATATGATGAAACCTTCAGGGCAGACTCATTCATAGCAAGGATGCCAAAGGAGATGCAAGAGCAAATTACAACTTCAAAAGTTGTTGGACTTAGGAACCCAGTGTGTCGTCATAGAGAACCCCGATCTTATTCGTGAAGCAGAATGATGGCACATCATGGATGTACATTAATTACATGGAGGTGAATAAGTTAATTATTAAGGACTAATATCCTCTAATAAGAATAGATGATCTCATTGATCAACGAAAGGAAGTAAGTGTACTCTCGAAGATAGACCTGATTTTAGGCTACCATCAATTAAAGATAAGCGATGATGTTATTCCGAAGACTCCAGTTTGAACTTGTTATGGTCACTATGAGTTCACGGTAATTCCATGTGGATTAATAAATGCTCCAACAATGTTTATAGTCTAATGGACAAGGTGTTCTATCTCTATTTGGATATAAGGTTTTAATGGAGTTCATAAATGATACTCTGGTATATGTAAGGAATGAAGAAGAGCATCAAGAATATTTAAGGACAGTGTTGGAAACATTAAGATGAAAAAATTAATGTATGCTAAATTCAGCAAGTGTGAATTTTGGCTGGAGGAAGAAATATTTTTAGGACATATAGTACCAGCTGAAGAAATTAAGGTAGACCAGATTAAGATGAAGATTGTGAGAAATTGGAAATCACCAAGGAACGGGAGGAGATAAGAAGATTTTAGGATTATTGAAGATTCATAGAGGGATTATCAAAGATATCCAAGCCCATGACGTCCCTACTCAAGAAAGGAACTAAGTACATGGTCAAAGAAATTAGAAGAGAGTTTCCAAACTCTAGAAGAGAAGTCAACCACAGCCTCGGTGTGGGAAACTCCCGAAGGAAACAAGGACTTTATGGTTTACACTGATGCGTTGAGAATGGGATTGGGATGCGTACTGATGCAAAGAGGGAAAGTGATTGCCTATGCATCACGCCAGCTAAAAGTTCATGAGCAAAACTACCCTACCCATGACTTGGAGCTCGCTGCAGTCGTGCATGCGTTAAAAATTTGGAGACATTACCTGTATGGAGCAAAGTGTGAGATATATTCAGATCACAAGAGTCTCAAATATTTCTTTGAGCAAAAAAATCTGAATATAAGGCAAAGAAGATGGTTGGAATTAGTCAAAGACTATGATTGCTCCACTCACTACCACCCCGACAAGGCTAATGTGGTAGCTGATGCTCTAAGTCGTAAGAATAGAGCCGAGTTGGGTTATGTTCTAACCCAAAAGGAGGAACTCCTTAGGGAATTCAAGAAATTAAGGATTGAAGTGTTAGAACCACCCAACACTATTGAATGACAAATCATGGCTCTGGTAGCCAAACCAGACTTAAGAAAGAGGGTCATCGAGGCA
Organism: Perilla frutescens; assembly: GCA_026008535.1. Classification (NCBI taxonomy): domain Eukaryota; kingdom Viridiplantae; phylum Streptophyta; class Magnoliopsida; order Lamiales; family Lamiaceae; genus Perilla; species Perilla frutescens. Next base: position 21,889,409 of record BRKX01000004.1, read on the forward strand.
CAAAGGGGAGATGCACATCTCGAGAAGATGAGAGTGACAGCTCGATATGAAGATCCAAAGGACTTCACTGAGGCACCAGATAATGCATTACTCTTCAAGGGGAGAGTGTGTGTGCCCAGTAATGAGGAATTGAAAGAAGAAATCATGAGTGAAGCTCATGATACTCCATACACAGCCCATCCATAAAGTACTAAGATGTACAAGGATCTAAAAGGCAACTTCTGGTGGAGTAACATGAAAAGAGAGATAGCAACATTTGTGGAGCGATGTTCGAGTTGCCAGCAAGTTAAGGCATTACACCAGAAACCTTCACGTTCAGGGTTGTTACAACCTTTGGAAATCCCAGAATGGAAATGGGATCACATCAACATGGATTTTGTGATTGGATTGCCAAGGTCAACTCGTGGGAACACAGCGATATGGGTAATCGTGGATCGGTTATCCAAGGTAGCACACTTGATAGCAGTAAAGATGACTTCGGGACTAAACCAGCTTGCCCAAAGCTATGTAAAGGAGATAGTATGATTGCATGGAGTGCCTGTCTCGATCACTTCTGATCGAGATACCCGGTTTACCTCCCGATTTTGGAGAAGCTTGCAAGAAGCCATGGGTACTAAGTTGAATTTTAGTACGGCTTTTCATCCCCAGACAGACGGACAGTCCGAAAGGACCATTCAAATTCTAGAAGACATGCTTAGGGGAGTAGTTGCCGATCATGGAGGGAGTTGGGAGGAACTACTACCTTTGGTAGAATTCACCTACAACAATAGTTACCAATCATCGATTGGAATGGCCCCATATGAAGTATTGTACGGAAAGAAATGTAGATCACCCCTGTATTGGGATGAGGTAGGAGAAAGAAAGATGCTTGGGCCAGAAATCATGCAACAAATGATCGAGAAGATTGAGCAAATCAGAGGACGGATAAAAGAAGCTCAAGATAGACGAAAGTCCTATGCAGACAACAGAAGGAGTGAGTTGAGCTTTGAGATAGGCGAAAAGGTCTTCCTGAAGGTATACCCAACCAGGGGAGTCGTTCGTTTTGGCAAACGAAACAAGCTAAGGCCTAGATTCATTGGACCTTTTGAAATCCTCGAAAGAATAAATGAAGTGGCTTATAGGTTGGCCTTGCCACCCAACCTGAATGACGTACATGATGTGTTTCATGTCTCGATGCTAAGAAAGTACGTGTTTGATCCCAAACACGTGATCAGAAAGGAAGACATTGTGCTGAACAAAGATCTAGTATACGAAGAAAAGCCCCAGGCTATCCTTGATCGAAAAATTCAAAAGCTCAGAAATAAGGAAATTAACATAGTAAAGGTTTTGTGGAATCATCATGGATCAGAAGAAGCCACGTGGGAGCTAGAATCTGAGCTACTCAAGAGATACCCTGATACTCCTTATCAAGGTAAGTAAATTTCGAGACGAAATTTTTTTTAAGGGTGGTAGGATGTAACACCCCGTATTTTTGAATTTCAGATAAAAAAGTTTTCTAATTATATTAGAAGACTAAAGAATTATTTTGGAGCTAAAAAAAGTAAAATCGATGTAAGACGCAACTCTAGGTGTCGTTTTCATGAAAATACGATCAAACAAATTTGGGTTATGGTCAATATTGGACTCCATTGAAAGGGGTCGACTCGAGGAATCCGCCGGTACTCCCGGAATTTTAATCCGAGGTAAATCGAGTTCCCGGCGGTTAAAAGGGTAAAAAGTAAAAAGGATGAATAGTGATTTTTTATTCGTTTTTAATTTCGATCTTTTTCGAAATTCCGATCGTTATCCCGAGAAATTGTTCAGAAAGGTTCCTTAATAGGAAACGGGCCAATGAATCCACCGGTGTTCCCGGATTTTTAATCTGAAGTCAAATGAGCAAACGGTAGTGTCCGAAGCGTCGTGAATAGTGATTTCCAGATGGCCGGAAAAAGGAATCTTTCTTTGTTCGTATATCGAACGACCATATCGGCCGACCATTTTTGGTTAACTTGATAGGAAATAAATCAAGGAATCTCCCGGTGTCCTTACATTTTGTGTACGAGGTCAAATGAACTTTCCTTACAATAAAACAACTTATGAATAATGTTTTTGAAAAAGTAATCGCGTTCAAACTAACTTTATCAGTATTTTATATCCGAAAAAGCAATACCCGACCCCCCCAAGCTTTTCCTATAAAAGGGGCAGCCCCCTTTCATTATTTTCCATCCCAAATCGAGTTAGCAACTCTAATTAGAAAGTGAGTCGAGCGTTCTTCGAGTTCTTCGTGTTCTGCGAGTGTTCTTGAGCGGAGTCGAGGTTCGAGTAGAGTTTTGAGGTATGAATCAAGTCGGGATGGAGCCGGGGAGGAGGGACTCCCGGCAGGGGGCAGCCACCAGTCGCCGGCCGCAGGCGCCGCCGCCGGAAATTGCCACCGCCGCTGGGGTCGCCGCCCCCCGCCAGCTGCCACCTTCCAGGAGCTCGTTTCGGTCCATTTCTCGTCCTTTTAATCTGAAATTTTTGTATGTCGTGTATTTAAGTGTGCTCTACGTTTCGTCTTTTGACGTCGTTTCCATCTGGTGGCCGAAAACCGGTGAAATCGCCGGAAAACGTGACTGGTCATGAAAAACCGGCCAGAATCTGTTTTTCGCCGTTTTGACCCATTTTTGCTCATCGAATCGAAAAAGTTTGAGTATGAAAGTTGCTCGAAAAATTATTCTCTATAAAACTGCCAAGTTTCGTAATTTTTTGACGAGTTTTGATGAATCACGATTTTTAAAAGTAGACAGTTATTTTTATTCCGGAAGCATGTGTTATCGAAAAATTCTAAAACTTCTCAACTATAGTCTTGGCATGTGTAGGATCATCCCAGATTAATTTCATAATTTTGGAACGGTTAAAAAGTATCCTGGCGGAATCTCGAAGTTAATTAAGTAAAATGTCAAATTTTGGAAAGAGACCTCTGTCAAATATTTTTAGTCCAGTAAATCAAGAATATTATTTTGGAATTTTCATCCTTGTGTGTCAAGTTTATACGAGGTCGTTAGAGTCGCGCAATCTATTTTTGAATAGAATAATATTAAATATATATAGTTAAATGCTCCAAATATAGTAGATGAATTTCAAAAATTATAGTAGTTGTTCTAAGGCATGCACCAACATTGTAGGACCCGTGGAGCCCGTTGGAAAGAAGGAAGCAAATCCGGAAGCTGTCATACCACCGCCTGCTCGTCAGCAAGGTGGATTTATTTTAAAGAATAAATACAATTTAAGAGTAATAACTCTTTAGAAGCATGATAGACAACTTAGAAATATCCAAATAAATATTTTATGCTCTATCTGTTTAACGTCGCTGTTATAGGAGGAATTATAGAATATTATTACGCTATGAGATAGGATATTATTGAAATACTGTTGAAATATTATTAGAATATTATTGGAATATTATTGGGATACTGTGACTAGGATATGAGAATACTTGTGGAATAGTTGTATAAGCATGATTAAGCTATGATTTAATTGTTAAGTTTTATGAGGTATTATTGGATGATGTTGAACTTAACTGAGATAGGCTTGTGCTAGAATCTTGGATTTTGTAGTGCAAGTAATTATTAAATATAGGCAGGACTGTACACCCTTGCAGCTGTGATGATTATCACTAAAGGTGTCACTATGAGGTAACCCCGCACATACACTATGACCGGATGTCACTATAAGGAGTCACTGCTAGGCGATCCCTAGCATACTCAGGGTCAATGCTAGGTAGCCCCTGGTATACTCTCCTCAGATTAGCGAGGTAACCCCTCCCTTTTCCTACCAGCAGCATGCTACATAGTGCAGTAGACGACAAACTGAGCAAAATGGATCCCAAAAGAGAAGAAAAGGTTTGCAGATATGGGAAGGGCTTTTGCGTTTTGCTTCCTATATGCTGTGTATTATTTTTGGATATTTCATATTGTAAATTGAGTTCGAAACTTACCCACTGAGTGCATTAGTACTCATACCCAACTATTTTCAAAATGTTTTCAGGTTGAGATGCTGAGGTTGGTGATGTGAGCTGATGGCGGGGTTGACTGAGATGCCTCTTATCTGGTTATCTGAATAAATTACTTCCGCTATGTTTTCTGCTGAATACTCTGATAATCGTATTTAGTACTTGAAATTCGAACTTGTTTATAGCATGTCCAGAAACTACTAGTACAATGATGCCTGTTCTAAATAAATAATTGTTTAAGGGATGAAGCCCTTTTTATTGAAATACCAACTGTTCCTTTATTCGCTTTGACCTATGAAGAGGTCTCATTGAATCGCATGTTGGTATCTGTTTACTTTTCTGTCGACCTATGAATGGGTCTTACGTGTTTTGGATTCCGTCCTATGAAAAGGACCTTCTTAGTCAACTCTGATAAATAGATCATTACTTGTTGGTATCTATTTATTGCTTTACTCTGTCCATGTACGGACTATTGAATGTCCTGTTATCTCAAAATACACTCTTATAAACCGTTATTAAACGGGAATTTGCTCTAGTTACAGAGGTTATGCTGCCCAAATTTCTGGGGAATATAACCAATTCTTGCTTCCAATAACTATTTTATTTAACTAATAATTATTCCAAATCTTATTCTTTTTAAGTGACACCCCCGTCCTCCATTTATTATCCTTTTCGGGACCGGGGCATTATAGAAAGAATCGTCGACTTGTGCTTCACGAACTCGATAACGAATTAGTGGTCGAACCACTAAGGCTGCTAAAATTCCTTGAGTGGTCTTGGAAGGATCCACCACCTCGAGATTCATCTTCTCGAACTCCTTGATCAATTGTTCTTACTTGGTTGGAAGATAGTTCTTTCGGCTCAAGGCATCGGCTACAACATTCGCCTTTCCAGGATGATATAAGATCGTACAGTCATAGTCCTTCACCAACTTTAACCATCTTCTCTGACGCAAATTCAACTCCTTCTGGATGAAGAAGTACTTCACGCTTTTGTGGTCGGTGTAGATCTCGCACTTGCTTCCATAGAGATAATGCCTCCAAATCTTCAATGCATAAACCACGACTGCTAACTTGAGATTATGCGTCGGATAATTATGCTCATGTGTCTTCAACTGTCTTGATGCATACGCCACTACCTTTCCATGCTGTATCAAAACACAACCCAGTCCTTGCTTCGAGGCGTCGCTGTAGATGACAAAGCCTTCCATCCCATCAGGGATAGTCAACACTGGAGCTGACACGAGACGTCGCTTTAACTCTTGAAAACTTAGCTCATACTTCTCGCTCCATTGAAACTTCTCATTCTTCCTCGTCAATCTTGTCAAAGGACCCGATATCTTCGAAAACCCCTCAATAAATCTTCTATAGTAACCCGCTAGTCCTAAGAAACTTCGGACTTCATTAACATTCGATGGCGTCTTTCAATTGCTAACAGCTTCCACCTTTAACGGATCTACTTCGATTCCATTTGAGGTCACCACGTGGCCAAGGAATGCCACTCATTCTAACCAGAACTCGCATTTTGAAAATTTCACATACAACTCTTCTTTCCTTAGCGTCTCCAACACGATTCTGAGATGCTCAGCGTGTTGCTCCTTGCTTCTTGAATAAATCAAGATATCATCGATAAAGACTATTACAAACTGGTCAAGGTACGGATGGAAAACTCGATTTATCAAGTCCATGAAGACTCCAGGCACATTGGTCAATCCAAAAGGTACCACCGTGAACTCATAGTGACCATATCGCGTTCTGAATGCCGTCCTTGGGATGTCACTCTCCTTGATATTCAATTGATGATAGCCGGACTTTAAGTCGATCTTTGAAAACACACCAGCTCCCTTCAGTTGATCAAACAAATCTTCAATTCTCGGCAGCGGATACTTGTTCTTGATCGTTAACCGGTTCAATTCTCTATAATCAATGCACATCCGCATTGATCCATCCTTCTTCTTCACGAATAGCACAGGTGCTCCCCATGGTGAAACACTTGGTCGGATTAATTTGTTGTCAAGCAACTCTTGAAGTTAAACCTTGAGCTCTTACAACTCCTTTAGCGCCATTCTATACGGAGCTTTAGATATTGGTGCCGCACCTGGTACTAAGTCGATGGTGAACTCGATCTGACGGTCAGGAATAATCCCTGGCAACTCGTCTGGAAATACATCAGGAAACTCGTTCACCACTGGCACATCTAACATCTGGACTTCAGTAGACTTTGACTCCATGATGCTAATGAGAAATCCCTGACATCCTCTCTTCTTCAACAACTTCATTGCCTTTATTGCTGTAATGATTCTCGGAGTTGATCTCATTCTTGCACCATAGAAGATGAGCTTAGGCTCTCGGGGAAAATTAAATTTGATCTCACGATCATGACATCGAATCGTGGCATGATTTCCACTCAACCAATCCATACACAGGATTACGTCAAAATCACGCATCTCCAAGACATGGGGATCTGCTCTCAGCACTCTATCATTAATTTCTAGCTTCAGGCCATACACCATCTTGCTAGAAGAAACTTTCTTTCCTGAAGGAACACTAACCTCTAACAATTCACCACTATCTTTGCATAAAACACCGAGCTTGGAACAGAAACTTGCAGATATGAAGGAATGCGATGCACCCGATCGAATAACACTAAAGTTGGAATATCTGATACTCGAAGAATACCTGACATAGTATCCTCACCTTCCTTAGGGTTCTTTTCCATGCCCTCCAAAGCAAATAGTCGGGGCTTCACTCTTCTTTCTTGTTCCTTCTTTCCTTTTGGGCAATCATAAGACATGTGGCTTGGGTCCTCACATGTACAGCAAACCCTCTGTCCTGCACGACACTCTCCTTGATGGAACCTTTGGCATTTAGGACAAGAAGCCCTATCGTTGTTTCCCCTTTGTGGGCCAGGCCTTTGCTGCCATGGCTTGTTCTGCATAAGAGTTTTTCCTTTTCCTTTATCCTGCGGCTCCCATTTCCTCTTGCCAAAGGCCTCACGCTGCCTTTGGTCTTTCAAGTCCAGCTGGAGCCCATGAGAGATGGCTTGGGCCCTCTCAATAACTTCGCCATAGGTTGTCAACTTTTGGCCTAACAGAATCCCTGCAATTTCGGGATGCAAACCACGCTCAAAACGTCGAGCCTTCATTTCATCCGTATCCACAATGTACGGAGCATAGCGGGAGAGATGGTTGAACCGCTTTTCATATTCAATCACAGTCATTTCTCCTTGCCTTAAGTTGAGGAATTCAGTCTCCATCTTAGTCTTGAAAGACTCGGAAAAGTAACGGGTGATGATCAACTCTTTCAAGTCGGTCCACACCAAAGCTTGGTGTTGCTCGGGTGATAGAGTTCGGGAATGGGTTTCCTACCAGAAGCTTGCCTCTTCCGCAAATTGGAAGATAGTGCAGGAGGCTTTCTGCTCCTCTGTGCACTGGATGTGCTCAAAGATCCGCTCCATTTCCCGGATCCATTCCTCAGTCGCTTCCGGACCTTCACTTCCTTTGAGCCTAGATGGCCCCATTCTTCTAAACTGTTTGACTACATCGAACGTCTCTTTTTGGAGCCTAGCTCCTTCAGCTACTCCTCCCCGCCCCATCTACTGGGCCATGAGACCCTGGAGCGTCTCAAGGAAACTTCGGGCAAAGTCGGGCCCGTTCTCTCGTGGTGGGGGGTCATGGAGACCACCCCCTTCATTACTTGATTCCTCTATCGCAGGCGGAGCAGGAGCATGACGCGGCGGCATCCTAAAGCTTTTAGGCACAATATCTCGTTAGGTTAATGTCATTCTTAAAGCCAATTCGAGGACTACTAAAGCACTTTTCATCATTTCATAATCAAGAAAGCACTCAACTTCCAAGATTTCATTTCTTTAAAGCGTGTGTCGGGAATTTAAAACATCATAGTTGATCGTGACAACAGATACATTTTATTCATCTATATTGTCCAACTTCAGACCATTCATTCTTTTCTTCTTTATCATGCTATCACGATTTGATCAACTCTTAAATTTCTTTAACTTCTTTAACTTTTTCCCGACACATTCTATTCATACACCCCCATTCATATTACTCATACTTGAAAACCTTTAAGAGTACATACCTTAGGATCGGAGTCAAGCTGAGTAGCCATCGTGAACAACCACCCACATTTCTCACACATAAATCAAACACATACAGAACAAGTCTACAAGAGCGTAGACCCGCTCTGATACCAATTTGTAACGCCCCAAACTACTCCGTTTGGCCACGTCACTTAGCATACAATTTACTTACTCATTTTGGTGTGCTTATTTTAAATTGAGCGGAAGCTAAGGTCAAGTTTCATTATGAGGAAAGAAATCATAATTTCCAATACAAAATTTTTCACAATTTTAACATACAACCTATCGGATCTAATTTGTCACACAACATAGTATTTAATGGAAGCATTGCATAGGCCCATCCATATCAATCATACAATCATCTAACCTATCGGGCTCATAGGTTTGATACAACCCGCCCGTCTAGCGCCCTAAACTAACATACATAGCATAAAGGTTCATTGACATAAATTGCACATAGAAGGCTCCAAGGTCGAACGACCCGCCTTTAAAATATTTTGCATAATATCAAGTTATATACATCATGTCTACAAAATAGGGCTAGTCCCATCCCCAATAATCATTGATCATAAGCAAAAGAGAGTGATCAATGAAATAATATTAATAATATGAGTATTATCAAAAGAAGAGCATGCAAGAAGATAAACACAAGCTTGTGGGGGTTCTCTTGTGTTCACAACGCTCCTACTCGGGCCTCGACTCCTCAACCTGAAATTCATTGAATGAATGGGGTGAGTATTTAACAACATACTCAGTGGGGAACACTGCAAACAGTTATAGCTAATTGCACAAGTGAAATATAACATATGGACTTTTCTTTTCTTTGTGGAGACTAGTCTCAACCCCGCATGGTTCAAACATCATGATGCTCATGTTAATGAACATCTTACCCTTGTAGGGATGCCCGCAGACATACTACCCCCCAGGGAGGACATTAACAAGTCTATATCGATCCCGAAGGACCTCTGTATGCCCCGAAGGGTCTCATTCTTTTCTCTTGGTCCGAAGACCCTTCATACTCATACAATCAAAGCACAACATTAACTATAACTTTACATGTGTTCACAGTTTAGAGTAACCCCACCTGACGAGACGCTTTTACAAACTCTCAACCTTTGAAATACTTTTTGACCGTGCACAAATCGTCCACCTCAAACCCCAATACGTCACCTAGCACTTTTTAATCCTCTTTTCATTTTAGACGTTGAGTTATATAATTAAATCATAATTTAGACCAATCTCATGCTATACTTTGCCTTAACGTCTTCAAACATATCCATATACACAATCATCGATATACTAACTCATATCATGATTTTGGACTCAAAATACACATTAAAACTCTTTGAAGCATTTAATCGAGCACATTACATGTATCCATTTAAACCACATGCTCATGACTCAATTTAAATCATTTAAACTCAATATTTGAAATACAAACACCTTCATCCTAGGGCTCTAACATACTTGAAAATCAAGCCCAAACATCCATCACAATACCTCCAAACAATTATCAACAATTCAAGGGAAATTAGGGTAAAATTCCAATCTTTAGCGTTAATGAACATGGGGATTTCAATTTAACAACACATATAGTTTCAATGGAGTAAATAAATCATATGTTCAAGATATCAAGGCAAGAAGATCAATCAAAATTGAAAAACTCTAATTTAGATCACAAACCCTAAACTCAATCAACTAGAATGGAGCTAAATCATCAAGAGGAAAATGGTATTAGATTACCTTAGATGATGGATGATGATGGTAGAATCCTCTCCCCAAAAGTTGAAGAAATTCTTGAGAGAAATGAGAGAGAAAATCGCCCCAAATGGATGAAGAATGAAGAAGAAATGAATAAGTGTTGAATTTAAAGGTAGAAATCCGGAAGGAAAATCCCCGGACCCGCGCGACCGCGCACCTATGCTCTAGGCCAGTGTTTAGTGTCTAATTGTGTCATTTTAATTTATTTATTTTATTGTCTTTAGTATTTATTTTGTTTAATTTTATATTGTTATTGATTTTATGTGTTTATTTGTGTTTATTGCTCTAATGGTGGATTGTGTCAAGTGTTGCAAAACTTGAGCTTTTAATCATGAAAGCAGGTATTTTACGGCAAATAGGTTACAAGTGCAAATCGAGTAATTGAGCTGGATTATTGAAATAAGAAAATCCAGATTGCTAAAAGGAATTGAGGAAAAAGCACCCGCACGGGCGGGCACCAAAAAGGCCGAGAGCCTCGCGCGCCCGCCGCGCACGCCTCACGCCCCCGCCACGCCAAGGGCCCCCGCGGGGCTAGCCCCACCGCGCCAACACGCCCCGCAGCGCCCTGCAACCCGCCCGCGCACGAGCTGCTCCCTCTCCTTGTCGGATCCAGTTTTCCCTCGTGTTGTAACTCCACTCCTTTCCACTCAGTTCCAACTGATTCTATTTACATCAGTTCAAGGACTTCTTTGAGGGGCATTATTTTTAATTCCTAGAATTTGTAGCTTATTATTACCTAAACCTCCAGAGTAGACTTTTTAGCACAAATCTTCCACAAAATCCCCTTCATTAATTGATCTCTTACCATCAACTCCCATTACCTTTTCTCTTTTACTCTCTCTCTCTCTCTCTCTCTCTCTCTCTCTCTCGTCTCTCTTCTCTATCATATCTATAGAGATTTTGGGGATTCATCTCATCACTATCATTCACTACCATTCCACCCACCATCTCATATTCGATTCAGTCCATCCACACCATTCTCTCCATTCTCTTTATTCTCTCTCTCTTTTCACACACACTACACACACTAAATCTCTACACCATTTCTTCACCATTTTCACACCCTCACCTTCACCAAAGAGAAGAGGAGAAAGGGAAGAGCAAGGGGATGAACTAAGGGAGCTGAAGAAGAGACGAGACAAACAACGACGAGCCATCCGCGGAAGCTTAGCTCGGAGGAGGTTTATCTTGTGCTTCTCTTTAAATTTCTTGGATGTTTGTGAGGATTTGTCCCAAAACTCTTGAAGGATATACAATATTGTAGAAGTTATCTTCATTTATATTTGATTTATGAGATGATGTTCTTCTATAGTGTTTGCATATTTTTGAGCATGTTTAGTGGCTAATCTTTCTATTAGGCGGTAGAAGATCGATGTGGTTTTGATCTATGCTTGTTCTTGTTGATTGTTGTTGTTGGAATCGTGCTTTTTCATGTTTAGGTACTTGATCACTACTTGAACATTGATAGGATTTAGAGGAGTCTTAATTGCGAATCTAAATCCGGAAATTGGTTCCTTCGACGTTAGGTAGATGGGGTTCCTATGCCTAACATGTTAATCTTGCTTGTATGATATAGCTAAGAGAGGTTTAACGGATAGACGGTGACGGTAATTGAAGTTAAATTAATCGGAAGGGTCTATCGTATTTGTGAGAATAGCATTATCAACTTGAATTAAGCATAGTGATAAAACCATTGAGAGAATCTACAACCTAATACCTTAATCCAACTTATTTCCTCTAATCTTAATTCAATTTGTGCATTTGCGTTCACTTGTCTTATTTGATTGTCTATTTTAATTTCCTAGCTTAAATCATCATCAAAACCCCTTGTTAGGATGTTTAGATTTTATTTTAGTTGTTTTGTTTAAAGCATGTGTAGTCTTTAGATAGTTTTTTCACATAAAGTCTTCCTTGAGAGACCGACTCGGGTTAAGCTTATTGCTTCTACAATTAACCCTGTCAAATTTTGGGTGTGGTCCTAAGTAGTGTCTAGTGAGCATAAACCGGAAAATATAAATAGTAAATTTGGACCCCAATCAAATTTTGGCACCGTTGCTGGGGAAGGCTTTTAAGAATTGTCTTATTGGTGCTATATTTGCTCTTGTGTTATTTGTTTGCGTTTGTGAAAGTTATCTTGTTTAAGTGTCGTGTTTGTGTTGTTGTGTTTGTTTTGATTTTCTTGTGTTGATTGTTTATTCTCACCTCTCTTTCCGCAAGGTACATGTGATCTCCGTTTTGTTTGTGTTTGTGTATGCTAGGGAGGTGAAACCTCAATCGGAGATTAGCCCCCCTGTGTTTGACAACATCCATTGTAATGCCCCAAACTACTCCGTTTGACCACGTCACATAACATACAATTTACTTACTTATTTTTGTGTGCTTATTTTAATATGAGCGGAAGCTTAGGTCAAAATATGATAATATACATAGCATGATGAGGTAAGGCATCATAATTTTTAATATAAATTTTGTCCTATTAAACATGCAATCATCTAACCTATCGGGCTCATAGGTTTACACAACCCGCCCGTCTAGCACCCTAAATTAACAAACATAATATAGGGGTTCATCGACATAATTCGCACATAGAAGGCTCCAAGGTCAAACGACCCGCCTTTAAGTTGTTCTACATAATATCAAGTTATATACATCATGGCCTACAAAATATCGGGCTATTCCCATCCCCAATAATCATTGATCATAAGGCAAAAAGAGGGATCAATGTAATAATAACAATAATAATATGAGTGTTATCAAAAGAAGAGCATGCAAAAGATAAACACAAGCTTGTGGGGTTCTCTTGTGTTCACAATGCTCCTACTCCGGCCTCGACTCCTCAACCTGAAATTCATTGAATGAATGGGGTGAGTATTTAACAACATACTCAGTGGGGAACACTGTAAACAGTTATAGCTAATTGCACAAGTGAAAATACAACATATGGACTTTTCTTTATATTGTGGAGACTAGTCTCAACCCCGTAGGGTCTAAACATCATGATGTCAAAGTAAGAGGATCAATAAAAGTGAAAACCTTAATTTTGGATAACAAACCCTAGGTTTGATTCAACAAGAAATGAGTGTTTAAATTATCAAGGTGAAGAGGTATGAAGTTACCTTAGTTGATGGAGGATGATGGAAGGATTTACTCCAAAAGATGAAGAGTTTCTTGAGAGAGAGATGGAGGAAATCGCCCAAATGGAAGTGGAGAAAATGAAGATGAAATGAATAAGTGTGGTATTTATAGGTAGGATAATCGGCCCAGCCCGCGCGACCGCGCCCCTCCCGCGACCGCGGGAGGGGGCTCTCGGCCATCGCTCCCCGCGGGCGCGCGCCTCGCCCACGCCCCGCAGGCGCGCAACACCCCGCGGACGCGTGGCCTCCCCGCGGGCGCTCACCGCCCCGCGGGCGCGCACCTTACTCGAAATAACCCCCAACTTAAATCGACTCCCGGACATTTCCAACTCCATTTTAAAACAACTTAGATTTTCGAAACAATTTTAATACTTTCCGAAAAAACAGGGGGCGTTGCCCCCTAGCCCCCATCGGGGCGCTTCACCCCCTGAACCCCCGACTCGATGACCGGGCAGCGAGACCCCCGATCAACTCAGCGTTAGGGTGTTCAAGATTTTGGCAAACAAAATTCAATGCAATAACATTCATTCATTATCAGATAACTCGACACTTTAGTATTAAAATTCAAACTGTGTTATACACTCAGTATAACATCACTTGCTATAACGTATCGGCTCGAGTGAGACAACCTGCAATAAAACAAGGGCATAACATACAAACATGCTCACATGATTAATATTCAACAATATTAATTCGAAATCATTTACTAAAATTATAATTTATAATTTAGCAAAAGGATCGGGGTATCACATCCATCGACTAAAGAGATTCGACGTGTTCTAGTGGGAAAGAGAGATAGAAGCTAACCCCCTCAATCATCCCGAAAATGCCAATGCGGCTAGGAATATGAGAGACTTTGCTCGTCCCGTGATTTGGGCGTCGACTTCTTGCATAGTTCTTGGTGAAGCCGCAAGGAACTACAAGTTGAAGAACATCCATTTTATCTAACTCCCCTCATTCTACGGGATGCCGGCCGAAGATACTTTGAACTTCATCCGGGAGTTCTATGCCGTCGTTCAAACCTTTCCTTTACAAGGTTTGAACGAAGATCAATTGAAGATGAGGTGTTTTCCCTACACCTTGAAGGATCGAGCCAAGACATGGTTCATGTCCCTACCGGCCAATTCATTAGGTAATTGGAATGCCGTCCACGAGAAGTTCATGGACAAGTACTATTCCAATCAAAAGACCCAATACTTGAGAGCTCAAATTGTTACCTTTACCCAATCTCCAGGTGAAGCATTTCATGAAGTTTGGGATCATTTTCGAGGTCTCCAACAACAATGCCCTCACCACCACCTCACACCCGAGTTGCTCAACCAATTCTTGTACGACGGGCTTTCATAAAATTTTCAATACATGGTGGATAATGCATCTAGAGGAGACATTGGAGGACACACCATCGAAGAGGTCTCAAACATCTATGAGACCATGGCCACGACTTCTCAACAAAAGAGTGCCAGGGGGAAGAGAGCTTCCGTCAATGAAGCCAACCCTAGTTATGATGTGACGAAGCAACTTGCCGAGTTGACGAGGCAAGTCGAGATGCTTCGAACTTTTGAGAGGCCATCCCAACAAGTGATGACTGTTGAGACATGTGGGATTTATGGAGAGTATGGCCATGGAGCCAACTTGTGCCAAAGATCGATCGAGCCGGAGTCAAGTGAAGAGGCTCATTTCCATGCTCTTCAAGAGCAAGTTCATGCCCTTCAAGGATTCCAACCATGCCAACCTTACAACCCTTACTCTCAATCATACAATCCGGGGTGGAAAAATCATCCGAATTTCTCTTGGAAGCAACCTCAACAACCACTTCAACCACCACAACAATGGTCTCCACCTCAACAAGCCGGAGGTGGCCAAACTCCACCTTATCCGAGGCCGCAACAATATCCGGCCCAACCCAATCAACTGCCTAGGCCGACATTGCAAGACACCTTGCAATCCTTTATTCAAGCCACTGTAACGCCCCGGTCCCGGGAAAAGGGCAGGGGACCGGTGCGCTACTTGGGGAAAGGGGGAAGGGGTTGTTGAACAGAAGCAATCAAAGAAATAGGGTTAGTGCCCTAAAAATATGGGCAGCATAACCTCTATAAATGGATCAATCCACGCTTTTAAAGCGTATGAAATGACTCAAACCAGATACCATGACTCTTAGGATGAACCCAAGAAAGAATAACAAAGGCAAACTTCAATGTAAATAATAACAGTTCAAAGGTTAACTGTTAATAGGTTAGGCATAAAAAAGGCCAGACTGATGTCTGTCCAAATACTTAAAGTAAAGAGATGCCAGGCTCCCGCCTGTCGTGAAAGCAATATAAAGCCAGGCTTTTGCCTTGACATGAAAAACAATGTAAAGCCAGGCTTGCGCCTGTCTGAGTAAGGAAAGTAAATAAATGCCAGGCTTTCGCCTGTCAGGAACAGAAAGTAAACGGGATTCGGAGAACCGAACACTCCGTAACAATAAAGAAAATGGGATTCGGAAAACCGAACACTCCATAACAGTAAATAAAATGGGATTCGGAGAACCGAACACTCCATAACAGTAAAGAAAATGGGATTCGGAGAACCGAACACTCCATAACAGTAAATAAAATGGGATTCGGAGAACCGAACACTCCATAACAATAATCAGAGTAAGCGGACAAAAACGCAGTGCATTTATTCAGACACAAAAGGTAACCATGTTCTCAGTTGGACTCCACACATAAAAGAAACATATACATCAAAAGATAGCCCTTCAGCCTTAGCACAGCCGTCCACCATCCCGCAGCTCATCCTGAAAATATTTGAAAAGATTTGGGCGTGAGTACTAATGCACTCAGTGGGTACTTTTGAGAAAAACCTTCAGAATCATTTTATAAAATAGAATATCCAATCATATTGAGAGCATATCATGGAAAGCTTTCAAAACAGAAAATTTGTGAATTCCATGTATACAAAATCATTTTCGTTCCATCATTGCGCGCAACTCTCCCCTAGAACGCTTACGGTGAGTCGGTTCGTGTACACAACCCGGCTGCTTAAGGTTGGACACTGCCCTGTTTGCTTGGGGCTCGATATCGTGAACCATTGTAGTTTCGTCACCAAAAACAGTAGTAAGACTTACATGAGTCAGGAGAGCACATCAAATACAGTCATGAGTTGGATATTCAATCATATTCATTTTATAAATATCAGGGCTTAATAACCCGAAACATATTTTTATATAATAAAAACCCACCTGGTAATCTGAGCTAGATCTAGATTCTGATTCTGATCTCAACTAGAAGTCTCCTTCTTCTGTGCCTACAAGATTATCCGGCAACTTAGTTTCGATGAATGACTACCATTAGGTCAAAATCTAACCTTTCTTAGCTATGAAGTAAATATTATAATATCTACTATCTTAATACGCAGCACCCGGATCATCAAAATATTTTGACTCTTAAGGGAACTTTACTCAGGGCATTTTTATAAAGAAAAACCGTTTAGGAAGTTTTGGCATACGGGGTGGTCAAACCCGTATCCTAAAATTAATTCGGTACAAATAAATTCATACCGCAAGATCTGCCCATTGGAAAAATATGAAACTTTAAATAAAAATACTATATTTTGACACGGAACAACTTTTGAGTTTAAAAATACGATAGGGCTATCCACGAAGGATAGATCTGAAAAAGACTACAATTTAATAATCGGATACCCAAAATATACCCGAAATTAAAAAGTGACAACATGGAAAATGTATATAAATATACATAGAACATAAAACCCTAAAGACACTTTTTGATTCGATGACCCGAAAGAGTCACCGATTTGAAAGGTGGTGGCGACTTTTGGCGGCGGTCACGATGATTTTCCATCGTGATCGTCCGTCGTGTCATCATTTCAATCACGTATTCGTGATCTATGCGTTGACACCTTCAAAACGACTATTTCGGAAATGAAATAGGAAACTAGAGACGTACCTTCTCTAGAAGCTGCTCGGCGTTTCGATTTTGAAAATGAATGAAAAATGAAACCTTAACCTCCTATTTATAGAAGAAAAATAAATAGGATAATATTTCGAAAAAGAAATTGGATAATGACGGATGTGCCTTAGTTATCCAAATCTATTACCTTTCACCCTAAAATTGTGCCAAGTGTTCATTTGAACTCGAAATTGGAAAATTCAAAGTTTGGCACGATGCTTGAAAATTTTTCTATCAACCCAAGAAAAATATCAGAACATATTTTAAAGCAATTTTTGACCAAATTAAATTTTAATAGATGTCTCTGGCTGCGATTTTCCTTTATTTGAATCCGTTAAGGACCCAACTTCTTACCTAAATTACCCTCAGGTAACATAAGTTGAGTAAAACCCTCTAAAATATTTCGGGGTATTACATTCTACCCTCCTTAATAAAAATTTCGTCCCGAAATTTGCGTACCTCTATAGGGTAAATCAGGGTACAACTCCTTGATTCTGCTTTCAAGCTCCCAGGTAGCTTCCTCTCTCCCATGGTTATTCCATAGGACTTTCACCAGTGATATCTGTTTGTTCCGTAATTTTTGGACCTTTTGGTCAAGAATAGCCTCTGGTTTTTCTTCATATGATAAATCCTGATTCAGGACTATCTCTTCATTCTTTATAACGTGTGTAGTATCAAACACGTACTTTCTCAACATTGAGACATGAAAAACATTATGAACCTCAGCTAGACTTGGCGGTAAGGCTAGTCTATAAGCTACCTCTCCAACTCGTTCAAGAATTTCAAATGGTCCAATATACCGTGGTTTCAATTTTCCTCTTTTGCCAAAACGTATAATTCCTTTAGTAGGAGATATTTTGAGAAAGACCTTATCTCCAACATTAAAATACAGATCCTTTCGACGTTTATCTGCATAGGCTTTTTGTCTATCTTGGGCCTCCTTCATTCTCATTCTTATCTTATCAATTATTTCGATTGTTATCTGAACAATCTCAGGGCCTAATATCTTTCTTTCACCCACTTCATCCCAATAAAGTGGTGATCTACATCTTCGGCCATACAATGCTTCATATGGTGCCATTCCAATAGTTGCCTGATAACTGTTGTTATAGGCGAACTCTACTAAGGGTAAAACATTTTCCCAGCTTCCACCTCTATCAGTTAAAACTCCTCTGAGCATATCCTCTAGTATTTGTATTGTCCTTTCTGATTGTCCATCAGTTTGAGGATGGAAAGCTGTACTGAAATTTAGTTGTGTTCCCATGGCATCTTGGAGACTTATCCAGAATCTAGAAGTAAATCTGGTATCTCGGTCAGAGGTGATCGAGACAGGTACTCCGTGTAATCGCACAATCTCCTTCACATAGAGTTGAGCCAACTTATCTAGTCCAAGTGTCATCTTGATTGGCAAAAAGTGCGCGGATTTGGTCAATCGATCAACAACGACCCATATCGCAGTGTTTCCTCGCACTGACTTTGGTAATCCTACTATAAAATCCATGTTGATATGTTCCCATTTCCATTCTGGGATTTCAAGTGGTTGTAATAATCCTGATGGTCGTTGATGTACCGCCTTTACTTGCTGACAAGTTAAACATCGTTCAACAAATGAGGCCACTTCTCTCTTCATATTTCGCCACCAGAAGTTTCTCTTCAAATCTCTATACATCTTTGTACTTCCAGGGTGAGCGGTATATGGAGTATCATGAGCTTCCATCATGATTTCATTCTTTAACTCTTCATTGTGGGGCACACATATTCTTCTTTCGTACATGAGAGCATTATCATTTGCTTCAGCAAATCCTTTTGAATCCTCAGATCTTACTTTCAATCGCATCTTCTCCAAAAATTGATCCCCTCTTTGTGCCTCCACAATTCGTTTCCTTAAATCGGGTTTAGCTATTAAAGTAGCTATAAGTCCTTTAGTAGAGTCTGGTGGTTGAACCAACTGTAACTCTAGTCTTTGAAATTCTTCAATTAACCTTTCTTCTTGTGTTAGGAAACAACCTAACTCTGCTTTGGTTTTTCGGCTAAGGGCGTCTGCTACAACATTTGCTTTACCGGGGTGGTAGAGAATGGTACAATCATAATCCTTAACTAATTCTAGCCACCTTCTCTGCCTCATGTTTAAATCCTTCTGTTCAAAGAAGTACTTAAGACTCTTATGATCAGTATAGATTTCACATCTGACACCGTATAAATAATGCCTCCAAATTTTCAAGGCATGTACCACAGCTGCAAGCTCTAGGTCATGGGTGGGATAATTCAACTCATGTGGCCTGAGCTGGCGAGATGCATAAGCAACGACTCTCTTGTCTTGCATTAGCACACACCCTAGCCCTAGCTTAGACGCATCTGTAAAGATAACAAATCCTTCATTTCCTGCTGGTATAACCAATACTGGAGCTGTGGTCAGTCTTTTCTTAAGTTCTTGGAAATTCTTCTCACATTCCTCAGTCCAAATAAACTTAGTCTTCTTTTTCAACAATTGTGTCATTGGTCTTGCCAATTTAGAAAATCCTTCAATAAATCTTCTATAGTAGCCTGCCAACCCTAGGAAACTTCTTATCTCATGTGCACTGGAAGGTGATTTCCAGTTACTTACTGCTTCAACCTTAGCAGGATCTACTTTGATTCCTTCTGATGACACAATATGGCCAAGGAACATTACCTCACTGAGCCAAAATTCACACTTGCTAAATTTGGCATATAATTTCTCCCTCCTCAATGTTTCCAAAATTATATGTAGATGTTCTTGGTGTTGTTCCTCACTTTTGGAATAGATAAGAATATCATCTATAAACACAAGAACAAAGTTATCCAGATATTGATGAAAGACTCTGTTCATCATATCCATGAACACAGCAGGTGCATTAGTCAACCCAAATGGCATCACTAAGAATTCATAGTGGCCGTAACGTGTTCGAAATGCTGTCTTAGGCACATCTTCTTTTCTTATCTTCAATTGGTGATAACCTGAACGTAAATCAATCTTTGAAAATACGTTAGCTCCTCTTAGTTGGTCAAACAAGTCATCTATCCTTGGCAAGGGATACTTATTCTTAACTGTCACCTTATTCAACTCCCTATAGTCTATGCACATTCGCAATGTACCATCCTTCTTTTTAACAAAGAGAATAGGCGCTCCCCAAGGTGAGACACTGGGTTGTATGAAACCTAAGTCCAACAGCTCTTGTAGTTGTACCTTCAGTTCTTGCAACTCATTAGGGGCCATTCTATATGGTGCCTTAGATATTGGAGCTGCTCCTGGTTCCAAGTCAATGGTAAATTCAGTTTGCCTATCGGGCGGTAGCCCTGGTAGGTCCTGTGGAAAAACATCCTTGTATTCCCGAACGATAGGGACTTGATCTATCGTTACTCCCTCTTTCTCTTTTCCTACTAGGTTAACCAGAAAAGCATGGCAACCTTCTTTTCTCATTAGCTTTATAGCTTTCAGGGCTGAAACAACTGGTATCTTCAAACCCATTCTTGCTCCAAAGAAAATTACCTTTGGTTCTCCTGGTTTCTGGAATATAACTTCTCTCTCATGACAACGTATAGTTGCATACGTTGCAGTTAGCCAATTCATTCCCAAGATTATATCAAAATCCTTCATGTCGATTACATATAAATCCGTGATGAAAATCTTTTTGTTAATCTCGAGTTCCAAATTCAGGCATATTCTATTGGCTATCACAGTTTTTCCAGAAGGGATGCTAACTTCTAAGGCATTAGTAGCATCTACTTGTCTAAGTTTTAATCTTTGACTAGCCTTTTCTGAAATAAAAGAGTGTGTAGCTCCAGTATCAAATAAAGCGAGCACAGGTATATTAACCATGTTAATCATACCTGCCAAATTTTCTGGAGCTCGCTCTGCCTGCTGTTGCTGAAGTGCATAAGTCCTGGCTGGCTGTAGGGCACGTTGTCCTTGGTCTGGCTTAAAATTTCCTCTCTGATTTTGCCTTAAGTTTCCACCCTGATTAGGCCTAGAATTGTTCCCTTGATTAGGCCTCTGATTTATATTCCCATCTTGTGCTGGTCTAGGAGGAAAACCTGTATTTCCTTTACTCCTAGGACAATCTCGAGCAAAATGTCCCGGTTGATGACAGAAGAAACATCCATCTGTATTCCTCATACACTTTCCTGAATGAAACTTCCGGCAGATAGGGCAGGGAGTCCTATTTCCTTGTTGATTCTGTTGCCCATAATTGGTATTTCCCTTGGCCCACTGTTGCTTATTTCCCACTGCATTTCTATCTTCCCATTTCCGCTTTCCCTTCAGATCTTGGGAAGATTGTTGTGGCTGGATTTTCTCAGCTGGCATAACAGATTCTATGTTCAAAGCCCGACGCAGTGTTTGCGCATACGACATCTCATCATGCCCCATAAGAGTCATGCTGATTTCTGGTTTAAGGCCCTTCCTAAACTTCTTAGCCTTCTTGCAGTCCGAGTCCACGAGATGTGGAGCATAACGAGAGAGTTGATTAAAGGCACGGTCATACTCAGTAACAGTAGAGCTTCCCTGTCGGAGGTTCCAGAATTCCGACTCTTTCTTTTCTCGATAGCAATCAGGAATGTATTTTTGATAAACTTCTTCCTTGAAGTCTTCCCAAGTAAATTCCTGCCATTGCTCATAAGTCATAGTTCTTTTTACAGACTCCCACCAATAGTCTGCATCGTCAATCAATTGAAACTGAGCACATGTAAGCTTTTCCTCATTCATGCAAGACATGTAATCAAATATTCGGTCCAGAGATCGAATCCATTTTTCTGCATCTATTGGGTCACCTAGCCCGTTGAAAGTAGGTGGGTGATGTTTACGAAAAGCTTCTTCTGCTCTTGATGTCGGTATGGGAATTGGAATTGGTGCAGGTTGTCCATGGTTTTCTTGGTTCTGTGTTCTTTTCTTAGGCGGCATTCTGAAAAATTTTAGGCTTCAGAAATAACTATCACAAAATCTACTTCGTGCTAAATTAATACGAATGTGAGATATCTCCTAAACTAAATACTCAACAACATTTCTCATGCAATTCTAATCAGTCTACTTATTTGTAAAGGAAAGCACTTAGTCAGTCTACGTTCCACATGAATCTTAAGAGAGGCACTTAAAATCCAATCTATGTGTATAAGTCACAATTGGCTATGTTCATCTACATTCTCAATCAAATCATTCTATGTTCATATTTCATCTTCATAAGCATTCTCGGTTTCCCATCAATTTAACATCATCACATTTCCAATTACTTTAACATTCTCACATTTCCAATCACTTACACATTATCACATTTCTAATCATAGGGCATTAATTACTATCACCACACATTCCTTCAAATAATATCATGGACATATAGTCCCATTTAAATATAATAATTCAATACCATCTGGGCACAATGCCCCACAATTTTTTTTTTTACCATCATGGACGATAAGTCCCTTTCATTCATAACCATCATCATATGGAAACATAGTCCAAAATGATACCATTTTCCTTTCGAAACAATCATTGGCATGACTTTTCATAAATACCATCAATGTGGAGAATGGTCCTTATCCACATTTCTTTTTTTAAAAATCAGTAAATATAATTGAATGTAAAAAAAAACATTTTAACTCACGTACCTTTTTTAAGCAAGATGAGAGCGGTGTAGGCGACGTGCTAGGGCTATCAGACAATTAATTAAGAGAATACACTGAGAACTAGACTTAATCAATAATATGACAGGCCTGCAGAGTTGCAGCCTGCTCTGATACCACTCTGTAACGCCCCGGTCCCGGGAAAAGGGCAGGGGACCGGTGCGCTACTTGGGGAAAGGGGGAAGGGGTTGTTGAACAGAAGCAATCAAAGAAATAGGGTTAGTGCCCTAAAAATATGGGCAGCATAACCTCTATAAATGGATCAATCCACGCTTTTAAAGCGTATGAAATGACTCAAACCAGATACCATGACTCTTAGGATGAACCCAAGAAAGAATAACAAAGGCAAACTTCAATGTAAATAATAACAGTTCAAAGGTTAACTGTTAATAGGTTAGGCATAAAAAAGGCCAGACTGATGTCTGTCCAAATACTTAAAGTAAAGAGATGCCAGGCTCCCGCCTGTCGTGAAAGCAATATAAAGCCAGGCTTTTGCCTTGACATGAAAAACAATGTAAAGCCAGGCTTGCGCCTGTCTGAGT